>JAPVLV010000009.1:20000000-25000000 GCA_029168935.1 Oxyria digyna | reverse complement strand
TGCCAAGAAGTTTGATAATGACATACTTTTTCCATCCCTTAGCCAACTTCTTAATGACCTCCTTATCCACCGTAACCACCGGGAGGCCAGCGTCACCCTCCAGGAGAGTTATCGTAATCTTCTCAATGAGAAAGTCCTCCTCGAACGACTCTGACGACTCAGCTGCCTTGCCCTGCATCAGCTTCTCTAAAAAGGAGGGTTTCGGCCCCAAAACCACTCGTCCCAGGCTGGCCTGGACTAGTGCTAGGCTCCAGTCCCGCAACTCCATCTAGTGCAACCTCTTCCACCACTATGTGCTCTTCCCCCAACATCATCCTTTTGCCCATGCAAAGCCTCTTGTTGAACCGTCTGTCCAGGATTCGGTGGGTCTCCTGGAGGTGGACGCCCACTAGAAACCTCGCCCATCACTTCATCTGCCGCCACAGCCTTTTCAGGGGGCATGCACCACCAACTACAAAACAAACAAAGGACAAAAAGTCACCAATAGAAACTAAGGGCGTGTGGCACGTGCGTTCTCTACCTCTCCTTATAAGAATCTTACAACCATCATAGTGTATATCACTACGGAGTACTAAACTTATGCAAAATTTGGGTGACATTTTGGTGGATATTATTCTTTTTTGGTAGAAATTGGATATTATTCTAAAGCAGGGATCGCGGTGTAGAAGAAGGTTCATATCGGTTTTTCTTTCGGAGGCTGAGAAGGATCTTAGATCTGCAGACCTTATAATTGGTTTCAGGGTAAAGATATTTGTTTCGATGTAACTGGAATATCTCCCTTTGCTAGCACGGTGTGTTCTTGGGCGCTTGGGTTGGCCTTGTACGATGCGGTTGAGAAGAAAAAGAAGAAATATGCTTCTAAGTACGAGGAGAATAGATATAGGTTCATTTCATTCTCTTTCTTATGTTTGGGGATTTTGATACGCGTTCAGTCGTTCACGCATTAAAGCGCTCTCTATTAGTCACTCTTATAATGCCAAGAGGTTCATATATTTTTCACATATTAAGATTTTGTATTTAGAAATGAGTGAAAGCGACTCTCATGCAACTTTATTATTTTGTGTCATTAAGAACGTATGAAAGCTCATTCTCATGCTTACCGTGTCTTCCGCATATAATTTCTATATAACTACTAAAGCAAAACACTATATTCATCAATAAGCTATGACACATCATCTACTCATCAATAAGCTATGTCACGTCATCAGAAATATGTTATTTTAAATATATATGTTTCAAGATAATTAAACTAATTTTGATATCATTTCCTTATTTGAACACAAATCAATTAAAATATATATACAAAGATCAATATCCTAAATCTACTGAAATCATTTCTTTACTTAAATACATATCAATATAAAAGATTATAAATCAATTGAAACTATTTTTATTTATATAATACTAGGATTTCTCGGCCCGCGCTACGCGCGGGTTTTAAAACGGCTCTAACGTTTCGCTAATTCCATCTTTTTAAATGAAAATAGCAAACATATATATTTGTTTTTTCAATCTTAACATTTGATACTCAATATTTTCATTTGAGTGTTATATTATGTAAAGGTGTTGTACTTCATTTAAAGGTGAAGGTGCAATTGTCAATATTTCTGTATTCTAGTCGACGATTGTTTAAAAAATGCAAGCGGTCTTTATCAAAACTATATATACCGGGTAAGGATAATCAGAATCATGTACTTGCAATTGACAAAATAAATTGATAATATAAACAAAGAATTAGGGCGAGTCACATATATCCTCAAATTAAAACAGTGTCGGAATTTATTTATCTAAGAGAATGCACTGATCGCACTAATGGAAGCTGAAGAAACAAACAATTGCCAATATATAATAATCGAGACCAAACCTTTCTCCATATCACTAAACTGTTATATTCTGGCACATTGAAATTACCTTTTTGCACAAATAGATAAGGATGAATATCATGAAATGCATTAAATAAAATCCCAATCAAACTAATTCATTTTGGATGAGAAGTTGAATTTTTTCATACTCCACATCAAAATCACCCAAAAAGAGAAAGGAAAACAAAAAACAAAGCTTATCCCCTAAGAGATGATCTGTGCAGAAAATACAACCACCAAAAGCTACAAATTTTGAGGTCTTTTGACTCAATAAGAATAAGCATCAGGAACCAATGTTTAACTGCTAATTTATTCTTGTAATGTCACAAATTGAGATACAAATATATAGTAAACAAAATTATTCTCTCAATTGATTTGTTCACTTAGACCAACTGAACAATCATAGGTAAAAGTATAAGTTGTTTAAGAGGACTCGGTCCGAGTGATCCATCGGACTCGGTCCGAGTGATCCATCGGACTCGGTCCGAGTGATCACGATGGATCACTCGGTCCTGGATGTGTGATTGAATATGTACGAAAAACAATGCCTTTGGAGATGATTTAGTTTGGCTCTTTGACTTGGCACCCGTCTCGGTTTTCTCGGCTCTCTTTTCGTCCTTTGTTTTCTTGTTCATCAGAAGAAGAAAACAAATCCGAATATCAAGAAAGTGTAGTCAAGATTATACCGGAGAGCAACCTTTCTTGCAGCGTAACGAACTTCCGGCTTTTCACTTCGTTTCTTTTGGATAACTTCCAATGTGGCTCCAACTATAGATCTTGAGTATGTTTTTTTGGTTGTTCTTCGCCTCTTCTTCAATGTTTCAGCAGCAATGTCCTGTGAATTTTTGAAAATGGAAGGTTAATCACAGAACAATTCTCAGTGCATGAATTAAGATGCTGGAATTTTTTACCTTATTGTGCTATTTCCTGTAAACAGCAGTCCAACAAAGTTTGGCAGGCTTGAGGCGGTTGTGGAAGTACCTCTTGCATTTCGAATTGGCGAACAGGAAAACCTTAAAGGCAAGATCATCTACCATGTCAGAACTAACAGACTAATACATATTCAGAGAGGGGAAGCAATGAAATGTATGCAAACGATGTGATTTGATCTCTTCAATTAGAAGGCGGTATAATTAGCCTATAATGGAGTATTGTAGTGTTCATACAAATATACGAATAGCACACTAAGCAATGAACAAATCAAATGAAGTGTACAAAGTATGCAAAAATTACACTCCACTGAAAGCAAACAATCCCCAATATAATACCTGGTGAATTCCACTTCCATGTTTAAGAGAGCATTACAGTCGCTCTCGTTTTTTTACCAGTGCATTCTTCACATTCTGATAAATAGAGAGCATTACAGAAGTTAATTTGACAATGAACATGGAAATATAGGAAGCAATACTTGGTTAATGAAAATAAAATAGAGATTAATAAAACGTACTTCCAAGTAGGTAGGATTTTGCAAGGCTGCACAGGCGGCTAACTCAGCAGCAACAGATACATTATATGGTTGTTTGACTCTCCAAAGGTACTCAATAATGCTCAAAGGAAACGCACCATATCCAACCCTAAGTCCAGCTAAACCTATTTACAAACATAGATGAAATAATGAGATTGTAAATCCAAAACACCTTTTCAAAATGGAAGATAATGCACCTATGTTATTTTGTTAAATCACAACATACCTGATCTCTTGCTAAAGGTTCGAAGAACAATCAGATTTCCGTGCTTCTGCACCCATTTCATTTTAGATTCGAGTCTAGAAAACTCAATGTAAGCTTCAGCCAAGACTACCAGTACGGGTAATTCAAGAATCTTCAACAGCACATCATCATTGATTATACTGTCATAAAAGTAGACCAGGAGTATGTATCAAGTGTAAATCAACGAAAATTTCATTCACATCACAATAAGCATAAAAAATTAAGAAGGGTAGTAACAATTACCTGTCATCTGGATTGTCACATGAATATCAAGAACAGAAATATCAGGAAGAATGAAGATAATCACAATTCACTAATCAAAGAATGAACAAAAAAATCAAGAAATACCTTATTTTCAAGATATCCCAATTCAGTGTCTTTATCTTAGAATTGGCTCTAAACATATTTACTTGCATTACACTCCTCAAACGATTTATAATTAGTCAGACTTGTAGCTGAGACTAAAAAAAAAACAGAAATATAATGTACTATAAAATCATGCAATCATGTTTTGCCTACTGAATTAAGAAAACATAATAAGACCTCTTGAAAAAATGCCTTCTCGGGGTGCTGAGCAGATTGACCATGATGCCTGCTCGTGTTTGATTTCATCCTCATCCTACAATACAGGTAAATACGAAGGTATTATTTGAGAAAATTTCCCGGGTGAGAATATTTGCATCAAATATAAGCAGTCAACCTTATTTGTGTCATGAAGAATCCTCCTTCGCTCTTTTGAATGGCAGATTGCACGTTTTATCCAATGGTTGTCGATTGTGCCTTTGGGCCCTAGTTCAACAAGCTGAAATGTAGATGCAACGTGATTAATGCAGAATATATTTAAACAAATAATGTATCATTTATGAAAGATCAACATTCAAATAGACATGAAAACTGTCACAATCTGAGCTATGACATGATTTGCAGATTGAAAAAAAAACAAACCAAGTATTATAAGAAATGCATCTACGGAAAGAATAATCACATCCCCCAAACCAAACTATAACCTCCACCTACATCAGTATTTAGGAAGGAGGATGGGGAGAAAGGAAGAATGACTGATAACATTTAAAAACAGAAAGTGGAGAACGGCAACAACAAATATAAAGTTCCAGTGGCGTTATGGTGTATATAATAAAGAAATATGTAATATTGTGATATTACATCAACATCAGATTTTCTAGCAAAAAATATAGTTTAAGAACAGAAATCAAACCTCAGCATATAATTTTCTGGCTTGTCGAGCTATGACATCATCAACACCCTGCAGCGATCAACATCAGATTTTAATCTAAATGCTCTCTCAGTGCGAACCTCTTCAACCCATTTTGATGTATTAAGGAAGGATTGCCTACCTGTGAAAAGAAAGTGTTATCAGTGCTAACAGTTACCACACATGTCCAAAGCAGTAGTTCAACTTCAAAGGAAGCTGAAAATAATCTTCTAGATGAAACTCGAGGTGAGGGGACACACTAATATAATAAAATATAAATAATTTTCTCACTTGCAACATCAAAAACAATGACTGCAACAGATGAATCCCTAATATAACTGGGTATAAGACTCCTAAATCTTTCTTGGCCAGTTGTATCCCTGCACATAATCCATTCTAAACTGTCACATTATAGTGTGATATGCAATTTTTATTTGAGTAAAAGGCCCAAAAAGTAGGTACTGAATCTTACCACAACTGCAAACGTACAATTCGATCTTCAAGATACATTGTCTTTGATAGAAAATCTATTCCGATTGTAGCCTGAGAATTCAAACATACATTTATATGCTTAGTCTTAAAATGCAAAACTTCAAGCCAAAGAAAACATGATAGACAAAATGCATGTATATACAAAATATGTGGAAAAAACTCAAGAAAGATAGATTACAACTATAAAGACCCGTAGACAAAGATTGTGTAAGAAGAGGAAGTATGTGAGAGCTGAAAAGTTCAGTGGTTGTTACAGAGTCTAATCTAATTTTTTTTATTCAGTTATCTTTTAATTAAAATTTGCAAGCAATTTATGAAAACAAATCAGGGTTTCGAGCATTTAGTATGTATTGTGGGAGGAATTTCGACTAATTACTTTATATCAATTACAATCAACCATGTCAAAATGATAACCATATTGACATTATAAGAAAGATTTCCACCAACATATATACATTATATTTGAAATACAGACATATCTCAAAAGAGAGCAGTTGTGACTTGTGATTATACAGCTGATCCATCCTAATCTAAGAAAATGATACCACAATAGAATAAAAAAACTCAAGAAGAGGAGCTAATATAGAAATTGTGGAAGTGGATGTTGATGGGGGGCAGTACCCATTTGGGGTTTTACGTAGGAGGTAACCACGTCAGAATCTTCAACAACCTATCGAAAGATAAAGAGAAAACATTGGCGAAAGCTGATGGTAAAGTGACATTGATGGATGTGAGTGAAGTGAGAAGGAGAGTGACCTGTTGATTGTGATCGAAGAGGGTGACGCCGAAGGATTGGAAGGCCTTGCGGCGATGGGGGCCGAGGTGGGCGGTGGAGATTCTGGAAGCGGGCAAGATGTCGGAGCTGACGACGCCTCTTGCAATGCTCTCCGCCATTTACCTTCAGGAGGGAAGACGATGAAATGAGGGAGAAGACGACATTGAAGGAGGAGAGGAAACGAAGGAGGAAAACGATTAATGAGAAAGAGCGTTACAAACCCTATCTCTGGAATAAGATCGACCTTGTTGAAAGGAAGCCCACCGTATCAATAGTCCAAGGGTCCAATATCAGCCCAAAATGCACAAATAAAAGAATGGAATCCGAATTAGAGTGATTTCTTTGTGGCATTAACTTTTGTTGTAGTATTTATTGTTTGAAATTTATTACCAAACATTTAGCTTTATATTATATTAAGATTGATTTAAAAATCGATCAAAATAAATAGAATTATATAATGCATACTTTTATTTATATTGATGTTATTTCTATGTATTTTTTAATATGTATATACAGTTATAAAAATCGTTATAGAAGATTCTGCGCATGGCGCTGGAATAAAGCTAGTCGAGTAATCACTTAAATGCATGACGCACAGGAGTAAACGTTAGCACACCAAGGAAAAACTACATGTCACACATTCGAATGTGGCAATATGTACATGCGAGCGGACAAATATGTACGTGCGAATGACCATTCTTCTGTTAATCTTTCACAATTTCACACCTAATTCTTGTCCTTCAGAAATACAAGTATAAAGCTAAAATATTGACATAAGAATATACAAGGATGAGTGAATGAAGGTCATGAAGCTAAAAGCAGCCATTGATGCACCTCAGGTCCTCAACACACAACTGATGCTTCCTTCATACTCTCTGCCAGCAACGGCGTTCTTTTCGCCTTGGCTTCAACGTTTTCGCCCCGATCAGAGTGAACGTACGACTTCTCGTCCTTCCTCAACAAGACTCCTAAACAACCACGTGCATACATATACAGAATGGTTAAAACATTTTCATAGTGTTTATATAATTTGATATTGTTAACGAGAGATTACCAAATGACCATATGATAGCGGCGATGAATAAAATTGAGGTTAGAATCAGGGATGTGCTCCTCCAGTTATTAATTTTATCCTGCATAATAAAATCAATACCAATTACTCTCCAAGAATAGATTTAGGGAAGGTTTCAAGTGAGAAATGTACCTCAAGAACTCCAACAAGTGGTGAAGAAGGAACATCACCGAAAATGTGGATTGCTACAGTGGACATGGCCATAGATAATGGTCGTAAACTAGGAGAGACACATTGAAGATTTATGTAATTCACAGGTGCCTGTCACCGGAGACAATAATTTTAGCATAACAAAACAAATTTTGAAGTTTTGGAATTTAGGATTTCAAACGTCTAAATAAGACAAGATTCATGTGAAAATGCAGGAAAATATAATAAATACTTATTCTTGAAAGCGGGAAATGTGGATAATAGGAACAATGAAACATACCTGAGTAGAAAATACTAGCAGTTCACCGATGGAGAATAAAACGAGGAACGGTATCATGCTCTTAAAACAGAAGGCGCTAAAGCAAAATATGGCTCCAAGAAACGTTGCCACAGATAGAAGCTGCATATAAGCTCAAATAAGTTGGATTACTGATCATTGAAAACTCAATGGAAGATACTAGGTTAAAGATAAGCAGTAAAGAAAGATCACAGCTGAAACACGTATATACGGGTTTTTTATGATATTATTTCATATTATTAAATGCGGTCATTTCCAGTAATTTCCACTTGACCATCGGATTTGGTTGTGTTACTTTTCCTAGGAATTGAAGGGAAGTAACCAATACAACCGCATTTACCTTAAAAGCATTGTGAATAGTAGAAGACACATAATCAAGTATCAATCCTCCAGCAACAGATCCCACGATTCCGCATACCACAGTGATGGCACCAAATACCATATCTGCACTCGTCTACAGAAGTAGCACGATCAAAGTTAAAAAAAAAAATTATGTTTACAAATCAACAAACTGATGAGAGATTTACCATATTATATATGTAATATCCTGCCTTAGGACCCCAGTATGAATATGCACCGATAACGAAGTTGTATGCTATATAACCTGAGAAATTAATCGACTATCAACGATGAACTATTTGCCACTTCTATTAATTAAGAGTTTGCATGTTTATGCTAGAAATGAAATATAAAAAGGATAAACTCATACCTAGAACATTTACAAGATAAACCTTGTCCGAGAGAAGCACTTTCATGTCTGTAAATATACTTGAAGGTTGGTTTCCCTTCTTCACCTCGTGTTCTGGCCTGCCATGAGTTAAAAATTCAATATTCAGTAGGTTCACACCTTAACCTAGAATAGAACAGCCACAACGTCTAAAGTAGATTGACTACCAAGTATATATACTACATGCTACACCCGGTCCTTTTACTAATACTAAGTTAGATCGGCATAAAAGTAAATGCCATCTGCAATCAGAACACATAATGCAAGGAAGAGGATATTACATGCCGCCAACTGTGATCAGACGCCCACTTGCATCATAGTGTTCACCATCATCAGTGATTGGAACCTTAGAATCTGTTGATGCAGGGAAAAAAAGCACACCACTAGTTAAACGATTCAGACAAATCAAAAAAGAGAAATTCAGTCATCTTCCTCAAAGAGACCCAATGGTGGACTACCAAATCAACTCCATTGACAGTAATCAATGCCCAAAATTAAGTAAATGTATATACATCCAATGCCTTAATTAAATAAAATAAAATAAATTGTCGTAGAGGAAGTAAATACACATTCTTTTGTAGACGAACCTTGCTCAAGCGGTGGCAATTTACCATAAGCCTTTTTGGATCCAGAAGGACCAAATCCTGTAAAAAAAGAATCAAGCGGGTAAGCAAGACTATAGGAGCGGTACACTAGAGCAAGAAATCAAATTAGGTAAGTACCTTTCAGTTGCAGAGGTTTCATAACGAAACCCAAGATAGCAAATGGAAGCATAAAGAGAGCCTCCAACCAAAAAGCCCAGCGCCATGCAAGATAAACACCAACCTGAGAAATGGCCTAATCTCATCAAAGGCAACTTAAGGCGAAAAAGAGTGATGCAGTGACGCCAAAGAAAACTTGTAACTGTAGCAAAATTTGGGAAAACTGGATCTCACTCTTAAAGCACCACAACCAGATCATCAGTAAAATACAAATATTACAAGTTGTGCTAGAGATAAGGATGAGCGATAACTTACCACTCCACCATATATATAGCCGATTGCATATCCAGTTGGTATACACATATAAAAGGCTCCAAGCCATGCTGTTTTCTGAAGATGGAAACTAATAGTGGTTACAATATTTACATATGTAAAGAAAGATATCGAATCAGCAAACTTAATGCTAAGATTCTTCCTTCCACATAAGTAAGGAAATAAATATAATTCCAGAAAGATGCGAACTACACCTGAGATGAAAATGAATATTCTACTAGCATTATAAAAGTATCAAAATAAAACCAGCTATCAGTAATGATATTAAGACTTGACTATAGTTCATCACAGCATATTCTGGTACTCAACCAAATTGTAGAGTTTTAGTGACTTTAATGAAAATAATATTATCAATACTTCGTATGTCACTAACTTAGCATATCTTATGTCAATGAAAAGAAACTCCAAGGCTAATCATGTTGATTGTTAGAAAGGTTGCTAAATGACATTTTCTTATTAGCTTATTTAGCATAATAAGAATCTCCTTCTACTTGATTATTAGTATATAACTGTAGTCTAGATGGGATTTCCTATAGTCTAAATATCATTACAATGGTAAAATAGCATCATGAATATTAATCTTGTAAGTGTAAGTTCCATCCTTGGTCCTTGTTATATACTTATATCCCATATATTCCCTTTCCTAACTCCATACATGGAAATCATTTATTCAACAGACTTTTGTTTTAGCAGGTCAAAAATCTTATAGCAGTAAATGTCTTACGTCACGATTTCTAAACTGCATTTTTTCTGTCAAACATCTACACAAGCTGGCCATAGTTTAGGTAAATGCGGAGAGTTTAAAAGAGAACCTGAGCAGCAGGTGCATTATCATCAATGAACGGGGCTGCAAGGCTGATAAATGAAGCCTCACCTACACCTACCAGCCTGGAGACACAAAAGAATTACATGAAACACGAGATCAATGTAACAAGTTAGACCCAAATCTGACTTTTGTCATACTTACATGCGGAAAATGGTAATGGACCAAAAGTTGAGCGAGCAACCACATCCAACTACAGCAAAAGTCCAGACGGACAACCCAACTCCAATCAGTCTGAAGGGATTGACACTGTGAACACAAGAGGGAAAGTTAAGTCAGCCCAATTGCTAAGACACTTGGAAACCACTGGATCCTGAAATTTTCCTCTAGAGAAGTATTTAAATTAAACTCGTACTATTCATTTACTTAGTGATTAGTATCCTTGGAATTTATAAGCTAGTCTATTTGAGAAACGCCTTTCTGTCTTACCAATAGACTTTTAACTTTTTAAGTCAGCCCAATTGCTAAGACACTTGGAAACCACTGATCCTCAAATTTTCCTCTAGAGAAGTATTTAAATAAAACTCATACTATTCATTCACTTAGTGATTTTAGAGCCATGAAATCACTTCAGTTGTAGTATCCTTGGAATTTATAAGCTAGTCTATTTGAGAAACGCCTTTCTGTCTTACTTATAAACTTTTAATTATCATTTTTTTTATGAAAACAATAGCATAGAGAGCACATACCTCTTTGCTAGAGAAGCAAAAATTGGAGAAGCCACTAGCAGTCCGACCATGAAGGCAGATGATAATATACCATCTTCAAAGTTGCTCAAGTTGAATTCCCCCCTAGAAAGAAAACGGATTAGTACTTTATAGTAGGAATAATATAAGGATATACCATCAGATACACTCGAAAAAGTAATGATTTCTTATCATTAAAGATGATGGTTGGTTATGGACTTTATAAAAAGACACCGTGGACAAGGACTATAAGAGGATGAAAAACTGCAGTAAATTTCATTTAGCAAACATTCAAGATTTTCCCTAACATTGGTAAAAGGGTTTGTTCACAAAGTATTCATTCCGGTTGGTGAATTGCAGTTTGCAATGCTGTTTATTAAGTGTAAGAATGAGCTCAATATTCACCCCTCAAGAAGTCCAGTAATATACACAAAACAAGAAAACGGGCGAAGCGGCTGCAAATATATGAAAACGGAGTATAGCCAAGTGACTCACTGAATACCACTACCACCACTGCAAACTCCGCTCTCTGTACAAGTCGCAAGACTCCCATTCACTCCATTGCTGGCAATAGCTCCTCGGTCAATGTAATTGATCAAGTTTATCACACAGAATATTACAAGTAATCTGCAACCAAAAACAGAAGAAAGTAAAAAAAATCAATAACAAATAAAAGATCCCAACAGTCTCAACTGCACAACACTATATCAATGGATACCAAAGCAACGACAAAATGAAAACTCCAAACACAGTCAACAGTATGAAACAGACTCTTATTCCATGCTTCTCTATTAAAATCCGCCATTGACAACAACAATATAAGACCCAATAGACAAATTCAAGGCACATCTCAAAAACTCAATTTTCTACAACACACTCAACACTCAAAAATTAGGGCGAAGGCCCTAACTCACAATAGCATTCCAATTTCTGAATCAAACTACGAAAGAAGAAACACCTTTTCGGAGTAAACCAGGAGGGCTTAAGAGATTCATTATCAGACAGATTCGCCATGATCGACTAGCTGATGATTTTCCCGTGGATTCTTAAACCCTAATTTTCCTCCTCGCAACACGTATCAGAGACGAATCATTTAGAAATCTTGTAGCTTTCGTGTTCTGCTCACCTTTCCTTTAAATCATTGATAAAAACTGCTACTTTGACCGACCTTTAAGAATGGTAGTTGGAGAGTATAGGTGTTTTAATAATGAAAAATAAAAGGGTGCGATTCAGCGCCACTTCAAGATGACTGTCGCCGTCTTCTTCTCTACAGTGTCTCAGAGCTGATGCCGGAATGTTTTATGGAAATCGGGTGAAAGTCGGAAACTTTTGTGGAGAAATGGGAGATAACGTGAGAACGGCGAGGGAACAAAAAAGTGTATTCGGAATTAGATGACGTCATATTTAGGAAACATATTTCTAGTTCTCCTCGTGAAGGACAAAAAAAAATACTCCCTCCCTGACCGTTTGTCTTATTTTGTACTATGTATGTATAAAATTAAGACAAGTCTAATCAAAGTAAAAGTGTAAATAATGACATATAAAATCATAAAATTCAACTAATAGAAAATTTATTATAATAGCAAGACAATTTTATCCCTAAAAAGTGTTGTTGGATATAAATAAAATAAATTGAGTAAGGATATTATTGGAAGATATTAATGGATAGAAATGGAAATGAGACTCACTTTAGGGGACACCCTAAAGGAAACGAGACAAACATTTAGGGACGGAGAGTAAGTAACATTTAGACTTTAACTAGCGTGTTCCCGTACCATGTACGAGGTCGCATGTAATAAATATTTTAATAATATATTTATATTTTAGTATAAAATATCTGAGGGGCTCACTCACCCTATAAATATGATGGGGGTGATCCAATGGCTCATTTGGTTAAGGTAAATGAAGAACACACTCCTAAAAGCACCTGAATTTCTTTTCTTTTGTAAACTATAAATATGAAATCATGTATGCTCAGTTGCTCACTCACCCTATGGTCGTATATTATTTGATTTTGATTGTGTTTAGATGGAAAGACCGTTAAGAAGCCAGTTTTATTCTAGGTTCATGGTAGAATTAGTTAAGGTTCATAGTATTATGAGTCTAGGTTCATAGTATTATGAGTCTAGGTACATTCACTATGAGTTCATGTGTACAGGTTCACGATAGAATGAGTACAGGTTCATGATGGGTTATATAAGAGGTACAAATGCATGCTTGTTGGTTTTGGAAGTAATTACTTGGGCTATATTGGGTTCCAAGGAAAATACCTAATGAACTTGCTGCAATTAACTTGTTTAAGCTTAGCCTCATTTCAGGTATTTGCTCAAAATGTATTGAAATGGGAGAGCAATGTGCTGAATTTTCCTACTGTTCATGGAATTTTATGTTTTTAAATTATCTGAAACTTGTGTTCATTGCCCATTCTGTATACTGTTAAATATTTCATAATTAATGCACAAATCTTTAGCCACTTTCTGTGCATTCTAAATAAATTAGCTCACATTTTTGCAAGTGTTCTTGTAGAGCATATGGGAGTGTTCTTATGAAACATCCTAGCTCACTTCTTGGAGAAGAAGAATCTGAAGCAAGTTCTCTTTCAGTTGAAACTAAACCTCCTGTAGTAAATGGAGCCTACTCAAGATCTACCCCCTCTTTGGATGTAAGGACTTCAAGTATGACAACAATCTTTATCATGAAAGTGAGAGTTTTAAGACCCCTAGTCGCCAAATGGTGCAACAGGCACCAACAAAGAGGTATTCCTCCTAAAGCATTGTTCTTTCTTCATGACAATTGTGTATGTCAGAGATAGGTCTATCTATAACAGGATGCAGCTGATTTGGAGTCATGACTCGCCACTATCTAATGAATGGCCAATTTTGTTTTCATGTGTTTGATTCTGTTTCATTAGTTTCCTTTCATTTGCACCAAAACGGAGCCCCATATTGTATCTTTTGAGAACACACTCAATATTATATTATGACTTCACAGTCTATCAAATAATAACATGATTGAATTTGCTTCATTTGTCCTACTGATTCTAGCTTTTTAGGTTTCCTGTTTATTCATTCCTGTAACCTAGCCTTATAGGGATTGTGTCATCCTTAAAATAACATACCAACAACAAGGATGCAGTAAAAAACAGAGGGAGTAAAGGAAATATAAGAAGAGTATTATTTCAGAAGTAGTTTGTAAAATTGTACAAAAGGCTCATTTAGCCTAGACCCCAGCAATTTAAGAACAACCAGAAAAATAAATGCAATAGCTAAATGAAGACTCGTCTCATGGACTCATCATCCACCTTCACGTATGCGATGAACCTAGTTCACGTATGGTTTTGAACAAGTAGGTTCGTGCCTACATCAAGAAATTTCATGATCATTTTATCATTAATGGTTTAAAACAAAGCGCGTTATGCGCGCCTCGTAAGAATAATAAACATACGAAGTGCGCATAGCGCCCTTCGTTGGCTTGAATTCTGTAGGTTCATGAACCTAGGTTCCCGTATGCGATGAACCTAAGTTTCCGTATGCGATGAACCTAGGTTCGCAGATTCATAGGTTCGCAGATTCATAGGTTCACAACTTCAACGATGTACTCACACAGGTTCAATGATTTATTATTACAGGTTCAACAATGTACTCACATAGGTTCAATGAATTTCTATTACAAGTTCAACAATGTAATCATGCAGGTGCATATATATTAATCATAGATTATTCATGACTATCGATATGAACCTGGGAAGTTATCGGTCTGAACCTAAAAGATAATTGGAATGAACCCTATAGAATAGGATTTATAATCTTGAATTTAGAGTTATGAACCTCTAGTTTGTACAAAATCAATAGAATAACAAGAAGAAAACTGCCCAAACAAAAGCCACCTCCCTAAATCTCTAATGAAATGAAAGTAGATACATATACTTCAGTACTCAACCATTTTCTAATAAGTTAAAGTATGCAGCAGGGTTTGTGGGTGTACTGTCAAGATCTGGTATGCCAAATGAGGGCTAGCAGCAGCTAGTTAAAAATCTCCTTGTGATAACTGCTTACTGATGCTACAATTTCAACAATGGAGGAAGAGCTAATCAAACCTGTGAAGATTGGAAGGAAAAAAAATAGAAAAAGGAATATAAATGAGCATTTAATCTAATGAAATCAGAAAACAAGGCAAGAAAAAAAAGGTGGCTTATAGGGATTTGTTCAGTAAGAAGTTGTCTCACTGCTTGTGCACCCTTCTTGTTGTACTCCTTCACCTTCTCCTTCAACTTTTTCAACTCAAGCTTCACGTCCCTATAAAAAATGGCAACAAAGACTTAACTAACTTCTATCAATAGACATTTGTTGGGGGATGAAAAAACTTAATGGACTGCAACAGAACGTACCTGTTGTCAGGATTGACTTCCAGAGCTTTCTTTAAATTAAACTCAGCCAAATTAAAATCTACTAGATTAACGTATGCCTCAACTCTTCTAAAAAGTGCCTTGACATTTCTGCTGTCAATTTCCAACACCTGCACGGTATGCATACAGAAAAACAGTCATCTTCAATGCATATTGTAGATCACTTCCACGAGTTAAAGTAATAGACCAGGAAGTGCACCTTTGTGCATAACTTTTGGGCGTCCTTGTAGTTTTTCAACTTCAGCTTGCAAACAACATCATTCAGGTTGCAGGCAACTTTCAAAGCCTTAGATTGTGTCTTTTCTTCATCACTGAAGTTGGTATCATACTCAATGAACTTAACAGCCTGCAAAGATAGAAGTATGAAGAATTACCCATAGAAGAAATGAATCTAATCACTGATCTGCTTTTCTGAAAGCGTACCTTCTCAATCAAATAGCCTGCACATGATCAGATATGCACATAGTTTCAGATTATGTATATTCAATCTACTGTATGATACTAAAATGCCAATCAGTTTCAGTAAGTGTTTTTTAGCCAACTAAACTTTGTTAGAGAAATCAGATCATGGTTCCAAAATCTCTGTACTGGCTTTATCGAAGGTAATTACGGTGATAGATGCATGTTCCGAGTCAGCTACGAGGTCAACAAACCTGAAACAAATTAATCATTGCCCAGATAACTAATTATTCATTTTCATGATGCTAGATATGATCAATTCTGGATGCTCTTACTTGAGTTGTTTTTGTAGCAGTAGTGTCCAGGGAAATGACAGCATGAGTACTTGGTGTTATGACAGCCTGCACCACGGTTAGAATTGAGTTTAATGACAAAATCTGATTGTGGTTTATCAATATTCATCAACTAAAAAGCCGTACCTTACCTTGTCTGAAATAGGAATGTGCAGTTCAGCATGAGGCATTCTCACACGGTAACTCGCCTTGAAACCGGTTGAAGCTGATGTCAACACGCTGCAGCGCCTTGCAGTTGATCAGCTGATCAGTTTAAGCTGCAATTAATTCAAGTCAACAAACAACTTCTATTTTTTATAACAAGAAAACACAAAAATCGATTTCAAAATGCCAAAACTATCACATAGTCAATCGATTCCCAAACTTGCAGCATGAGCAATAAGAACAACAATAGCAGAAGAAAGTGACATCTCATGTGAAAACCCCTATCATACAGGTGCTTGACACAGCAATCCAGGTACATTATCAATGTCATACAGGTGCATCATCATAGTCATACAAGTTCATCAACCTATCATCTAGGTGCACCGCTACTTGAACTAGGAAAAAAAAAGTGGGAGCAGAAAGTAAGGCAACATCCTCACTCTACAGCAAAGCATGAAAGACGAACCCAAATCAGTACCAGATATTATATTCTAGGCTCACTTCAATCAATTCTACCAACAAACTGACGAAGCTTATTAAGATTGAAAATGAAAGGACAACAATCTAGACGATTTGAGATATATGAACAACGACTTGAACCAGATTCAAAACAAACCTAAAGTGCTGAATTGACCTAATTGATGGATCTATTATCTATAAAACTATAACCAAATACCTGCAAAGAACAATACTGGATGATAATATGCAAGTAACCTACAGATTGCAAGTAACAACCCTATCCTGAGAGTAACTGAGATCAGCTAACTCCAGATTTTGCAACAGCTGTGCAGTGATGTTGTGTTTTATCAGCACCGTTAGCTCTTGTATATCCATTGTTGGATCATCAAACATAGATGATCTTTTTCCCACTGGAGAATACATAGCCTGCTGTCACTACTAGCTTATGGATACATAATTGGTGACTTCTGGCCAGAAAGAATTCAATTCAGCACTCTTATTAAGTAAAAAAAAGCCTATTCAGGATCAAAGAAACAGGAAATGTGCAACAGTTTTCATACATGATAGACACCCTAAAATAGGACCTAACTGACATGGATCTATAACCAAATACCTACAAGAACAAACACTGGATGATTATATGCAATTAACCTACAGATTGCACCTTGTTAACCTAATTGCACAAAGTAACCTGCAGATGCCAAAATTGTGCGAATCAAATTTGCTAAATGACAATCCAACACTCCTCGCAAGCTATTCAAAGTTCACAAATCATCCTCAACATCACAAAGCTATAAGCATCATCTCTTAAGATCAAATCCAAAACCGAACGATTAGAGATTCAATTGCTTACATTTTGCGAGTCTGGAGATCTTCTGAGCCGCTTCATGGATCCGCAACCCGATCTGCGAAGCCTTCTTGTTGAATTGCATCGCTCACTATCTAATTACACACAACAGAAATTTACATAAAAAATGAATCAATCAATCAACAAAACACGAAAATTGTGAATCAGATCCATACCTCATAGAAAGGTGGATGACTTGCTGGCTTTTTGGCGGTCGCTTTCTTTTGCTTGGCACCGCCAGATGGAATTCAAAGAAGCAACAACGATAATTGAGAGAGAGGGGAAAAACAACAACAGAAGCATAGATTGAGAAGGAAAAACAATGGCGAATGGTTGAACTGAAGATCGAAAAGGGGCGGCGAACGGGTGAACTGAAGATCGAAGGGGCGGCGAACGGGTGAACTGAAGATCGAAGGGGCGGCGAATTTCTCCATGAAATCGCCCTAGATCGAGAAGACAGAGGAAGAAGAAAACAAATAGAAGACGAAAAGACTATATTACCCCTCCATGTTCAAATTGAAGTATAAATCTGAGAATGAATATCGACCCTTGATCGAGACAGATCGACGGCTCAAATAAAAAGTTCTTATTTTAAGAGGGTTCTTATCTTAAGAGGGGTTCTTATTTGATCCTTCCTCTCTATATATATTAGATAAAGATATGATATGATAAAAGATAAAAATCGATATTTTTTTTTGTTATATGGAAAAGTGTCATGTAATAATAGTTGTTAAAATGATAAACAAGAATGATTGTGGAGCCTTGGATTAAAAGAGATCCAAGAGCCTATATGATGACACGTGGCACCCCTTGTCACCCCCTTGTTACCACCGTCGGACCACCTCCGACCACCGCCGGAACATCTTTGGGCCTCGTCGGAATAAAATTGTCACAAAGATGTATAAAATTGTTCGCAAATATTACAAAATTATTTATTAGTAAATGTTCATCACGTTGTTCATAAATGTTCATCACAATGTTCATAAATGTTCATTTGTACATACTCTACTGAATGTTCATCACATTATACTTAAAAGTTCACCAACTGAATGTTCATCACATTCTACTTAAATGTTCATCAACTGAATGTTCATCATATTATACTTAAATGTTCACCAACTGAATGTTCATCACATTATACTTAAATGTTCATCAACTGAATGTTCATCAAATTATATTTAAATGTTCACCAAGTTTATTACACTTAAATGTTTATGTTATTTGGACAAACGGCGAACCACCACCGCACCACCATTGACCCACCATCAACCAACCACAGGACCACCACTTATGTGGAACACCACTTTAATATAATTTCTTTTAAAAACACACTTAATTTTCAACAAAAATCACCTAAATGTTCATCATCTCATACTTAAATGTTCATCATCTCATACTTCAATGTTCACAACAATTTAATAAAATGTTCATTAGCCAAAGTTCATTACAATCGGCTTAAATGTTCATCACGTTGTTCATAAATGTTCATCAAAATGTTGATAAATGTTCATTTGATATACTCTACTGAATGTTCATCACATTATACTTAAATGTTCATCAACTGAATGTTCATCAAATTATTTTTAAATGTTCACCAAGTTTAATACACTTAAATGGTTATGTTATTTGGACAAACGGTGGACCACCGCCGGACCACCATCATACCAACACGACCGCACCACCACTAACCCACCATCAAGCCACCGTCGGGGAATTTGTGGTTAGTATAATATGTTATAATTTGAAACATATGGTAGCGTAATTAGTTTCAAATTAGTTTCATATGCTAGCATAATTAGTTTCATATGCTAGCCTAATTAGTTTCATATGATAGCCTAATTAGTTTCATATGATATCCTAATTAGTTTAAAGTAATGATTCGTATTTTGCCTTGTTATTTTGGTAGTAGTGTAATTGTCGCTCTACAATTACGTATAGGGGAAAGATTATTCGGATTATTTTAGAAGCGCACAATATTGGGATACTCCGCAAGAATTGTATGAGTGGGCGAGAGATAGAGGAAAGGAGTTAGTGATAGCTTTGGTAACGCGTAATTCAAGTCCGTACCAAATAAGTATTGTGTGCGATAGATTTGGAAAACCAAGATCTGGGAGGCCAAAGGTGAACAAAGATAATCCAGAGTTGGCTGTTCCTAGGCTTAGAAAGTCGAAGTCGAAGAAGTGTGAGTGTAGATTTCAGCTACTGGCAGTGTGAAAGAAAAACATTCCCGGGGTCGCAGGAGAAAAATGGATTTTAGGTGTGATAGAAGGTCGGCATAACCATGTGCTACTTGCTAGTTTTCATGGGAATGCATTCATGGGTCGAATGACGGAGGAGCAAGAGCTTTGTGCTAGGCGGTGGGGAGATGGAACTGGACGCAAGACGCCAAAAGAAATTATCTCTAAATTGAGGGAGAAGTACCCTGGTAATGTTACTTCAAGGAGACAAGTTGCAAACTTTTTGCAGAAGGTGAATTACGAAGATCGCGGAGAGCTAAACGTGACATAGTGGTCGCTTAAGTTTTTGCGAGACCACGACTACGTAGTTCACCCACATAGAGACACGACAAACGGAGAGGTTGCAATATTATTCTTTGCTAATTAACCAAGAGTCGTTGCGTTTGTTGAAGAAGTACCCGTACGTGGTAATTATCGATGCGACGTACAAGACAAACAAGTAAGTCTCTACAATACCTTGGTCGATATTTAGTTCGGATAATGATATATGTTCTGTAGTGATATATGTTAATGTTTCAATAGATATGAAATGCCGCTCGTAGAGATCGTTGGATTCACCAGTACACACAAGACGTTCAACATCGCGTATGCATTCACTAAAGCGGAAAGGATTTATCATTACACATGGATAATGATTCAATTGAAGTCATTATTCATAGATTTGGGAGTGATGCCAACGGCTATAATGACAGATTGCGAAGACGCGCTGATAAAAGGGCTAAAGACTATTTTCGGGAGCGAAGTTCAACATCTGTTGTGTTGGGTGCATATCAAACACAACATTGAGGCACATGCTTCGACCATCCTAAAGAGACAAATTAAAGTGGAAGCCTTTGCAGGACAATGTTGGAGACTATTTTGCTCAGCTACTGAAGAGACCTATGAACTGCGGCTCGAACAGTTGAAGAGATCTTGGAAGAGCGGCCTTGTGGGATACGTCGAGAGAACATGGCTTAATCCTCACAAGACAAGTATAGTGAGGGCTTGGACAGATCATAAGCTTCATTTCCTTACGAGGACTTCAAACAGGTAAATATTGATATTTTTTAGTTAAAGACGATTATATCATAACGGCGTACTTTCTGAACTTACCAACTTAACTGTTTTTTAGAGTTGAAGGGATGCACAAGGTTTTGAAAGATATTATTGGTTCCAGCAGAGGGGGCTTTAACAGAGTGATCGTACGGATCCATCATTCAGTACTCCTTCAGATTGATTCAATTAGGGCGAGCATGAACATGTCTCTCTCCAAACGACCAACTGATTTTGATGATCCAAACATGCATCCGCTTGGAAGGGCTATTTTTTCCCGACTATTCTACAAAGTGTCAGACAGGTGTTTTGATCATTTGTTGGCTACTTATGAGATCATGTTGACGGGGAAATTTCCTGAACAATGCACCGACCATTGGGTGAGGAACTGTCTTGGGTTGCCGTGCGTCCATCAAATTGCACACGCTATCATTTCAAACACACCCCTGATTGAGGATGACATTCACCCGTTCTGGAGGGATTTGCATTGGGATGACACTCCTGAAACAGAAGACGACCCAAATCTGAAGGTCCGAATGAACATTATAGAGTTGCGACTCCATGAAATGTTCACCAAGTTGGAACTTGGAACCTTGAAGAAAAGCACGGCATACCAGCTAGGTGAGTTGTATCAGGACTTGGAGCATCCTGAACTAACTACCTTGAAAGAACCGACAAATGTGAGAAGAAAAGGCAGGCCAAAGGGTGCAAAGAACAAGGATAAGGAGGAGGTTGACAGTGAAAATGACAAGGAGGATGACATAAAACAAGAAGATATGGAGCAGTATGAGATGGAGGAGGCAAAGCAGAAATCAAAAGGAAAGAAGAGTACAGGAGCAAGACGGCCAGGTCGTCCTAAAAAGGAGGAGGATGACAGTGAAAATGACAAGGAGGAATCGAGAGAGAAGAGTTATTTTGAGCACAAACAAGAAGAGCTGGAGAAGTATGAGAAGGAGGAGGCAAAACAGAAATCAAAAGGAAAGAAGAAGGCAAACAATACAGGAGCAAAACGACCAGGTCGTCCTAGAGACCAAACAACGACATCACTTCCCGTGGTCATTGAGGCCGAGGAGTTGCATTCTCAACCCATGCCCGACCTATCACAGCCTGAAGGATCAAACTACACTGACTTCGATCAGTGCCCTGAAGAACTTGGTGTTCCTCTCATTCATAGGGGGGTTGACTTCGGCATTGACAATTTGGATGATTTTTGGCTTCCATACATCACAGATGTTAGACAGGTACGTTCTGACGGACATTGTGGTTATAGGTCGATGGCCTTACTTCTGGGAAGAAAAGAACAATAGTACGGAAACATTCGGCGTGAGCTGGTAACGGAGCTGCTTCAGAACCGAGAATTGTACGAGCCTATTCGTCGTCGTCTTCGTCCGGGTACTTGGGAGGATCTTATTCTCCAAGTTAACCATTGCAGAAGCCCTTGTTCAGAACTGTACTGGTTGCACTTTCCACTGATGGGCTTAGTGTTTGCCACCCTATACCAAGTTGGCCTCGTGTTATTGTGTTGGGATGCTCCGACCTTTTGCTTACCGCTAAGGTGTAGAACAGAAAACGCTGATCCTCCACGACAGATTTTCGGCATGGCACACGTAGGCAACCGTGACCACTTCATACCGGTAAAGTAGACAATTGTACTTGATACTTGTGTAATCATAGTTTTTTGTTTAATATCTTAAGTCGATTGTGTTTATATAGGTGGCGTTGATGGTTGGTTCGCCACTACCGCATACTCCCGGTTCGTGGAAGAAACACGTAGATCCAAACATTCAATGGTGGGAAGAAACATTTGGGGACAATTTGAGGATGTATCGAGAGTACCGCATTTCAAATGGTCGGGCACCAGATCCATTCATGTATAAAGGAGGGACCGAACCCGTTCACATATCTGACTGAGTGAGATTGTCATGTAATAATTAGAAGACGCATTGGAATTTCTTAGTTTGTAATGCCTTGGTTTTTAATGTTTCGTATTTGTTATTTTGGTAGTAGTGTAATTGTGCTTTATATAACAATGAATGGATCAAATTGCATTGGAATTTCTTAACACGTTCGAGAGACAAAGAAGCGACAATGAAAATACATAATGAAAGTACATAATGAAAGTACGTAATGAAAGTACACAACGAAAGTACACAATGCTCATAACATTAGATGTCTACGATTTAGGCGTCGTCGGCAGAAGAGGAAGAGGAGTCGGAAGCATAGACGATACTACAAACCATCAACCGCAATTCTTTTTCTTTAATCTTAAACCTTTCCATCAGGACCTTCACTCTATTGTCACTCTTCTTTTTCTTGATGATTAATTTCGTGATAGCACGTAAAGCAGTAGGGGTATGCTCTGGATCAATAAACCTGATTCCGAAGAAACAATTGCATGCATAATGCCTTCGTCCATACTGGTCAGGCATGTCTTCGTCATTGTTAACGTAAACATTACACATTTGGCGACACCTTTTTGTACCAGTACACATTATCTGTGGAGGGTCAGGCTTCGCACGTCTTGGTGATGATGATGATGATGCCATATTCGTAGTTATGTTCTTCCAAATAAGTAAATAATAAAACTTTAGTTATAAACATGAAAGCATATACAAAAAACAAAGCATGTACAAAAATGAACAAAAGAAAAATTTACCGATTAAGTAGGGAAACTTCGATTTTTGCTCTAGTTGAGATAGATGAACTAGTTGAGATGGATGAACTAGTTGAGATGGATGAAGAAATCACCACCTTCAAACCGTTGGTTTTATAGGAATTTATGTATATGGAGCGCGTTGATTCTGCGCACAAGGAGTTACCGATTCAAAATAACGGTAACTAAAAGTGCGCTATGTAGCTGCGCACAAATTTTTAACGGTAATTTTCTGTGCGCGTTACACCTGCGCACCAAAAGTTACAGATTCAAAAAGTTACAGAATAGGTGCGCTTTACCTTAGCGCATGGCTGAAATTTCTGTGCGTTCTACCACTGCGCACTATACTCTTCATTCTTCGAAATAGTTGCGATATGAAGGGTCTAGCACATCGATGTGGATTATGTTTGAAAAACTTATACAAAATAGTGTTATTAGGCATATAAAGTGTGTATACGGTCTCGCCGTCACAAAAAGTTGATCGAAAATACGCAAAAACGCAAAAAAACCCTTATCGGTCCTGATGGCCTGTTAAGGTCGAGAATAGGCGGTTCGATGCCCAAACGACGTCGGAATGCAATGAAACTTGTTTTCAATGCATATTATAACTATTTAACCTTGTCGGTAACTTCGAGTCAAAAACTCGAGCTCTTCGAGTAACACCTCCTTTGTAAACCTTCACTAGTCTTTCATTCTTCGAAATAGTTGCGATATGAAGGGTCTAGCACATCGATGTGGATTATGTTTGAAAAACTTATACAAAATAGTGTTATTAGGCATATAAAGTGTGTATACGGTCTCCCCGTCACAAAAAGTTGATCGAAAATACGCGAAAACGCAAAAAAACCCTTATCGGTCCTGATGGCCTGTTAAGGTCGAGAATAGGCGGTTCGATGCCCAAACGACGTCGGAATGCAATGAAACTTGTTTTCAATGCATATTATAGCTATTTAACCTTGTCGGTAACTTCGAGTCAAAAACCCGAGCTCTTCGAGTAACACCTCCTTTGTAAACCTTCACTAGTCTTTCATTCTTCGAAATAGTTGCGATATGAAGGGTCTAGCACATCGATGTGGATTATGTTTGAAAAACTTATACAAAATAGTGTTATTAGGCATATAAAGTGTGTATACGGTCTCCCCGTCACAAAAAGTTGATCGAAAATACGCAAAAACGCAAAAAAACCCTTATCGGTCCTGATGGCCTGTTAAGGTCGAGAATAGGCGGTTCGATGCCCAAACGACGTCGGAATGCAATGAAACTTGTTTTCAATCCATATTATATCTATTTAACCTTGTCGGTAACTTCGAGTCAAAAACTCGAGCTCTTCGAGTAACACCTCCTTTGTAAACCTTCACTAGTCTTTCATTCTTCGAAATAGTTGCGATATGAAGGGTCTAGCACATCGATGTGGATTATGTTTGAAAAACTTATACAAAATAGTGTTATTAGGCATATAAAGTGTGTATACGGTCTCCCCGTCACAAAAAGTTGATCGAAAATACGCGAAAACGCAAAAAAACCCTTATCGGTCCTGATGGCCTGTTAAGGTCGAGAATAGGCGGTTCGATGCCCAAACGACGTCGGAATGCAATGAAACTTGTTTTCAATGCATATTATAGCTATTTAACCTTGTCGGTAACTTCGAGTCAAAACTCGAGCTCTTCGAGTAACACCTCCTTTGTAAACCTTCACTAGTCTTTCATTCTTCGAAATAGTTGCGATATGAAGGGTCTAGCACATCGATGTGGATTATGTTTGAAAAACTTATACAAAATAGTGTTATTAGGCATATAAAGTGTGTATACGGTCTCCCCGTCACAAAAAGTTGATCGAAAATACGCGAAAACGCCTTGGAGGCCTTATATGCGCATTAGATCTGCGCACATGATTCTTTGTGCAAGTGTTAAGCGCACGGTTGAAGACCGTTAAAGTATGGCGGTTGAAATATGACCGTTGCATGCGCATAACATCTGCGCACGAAACGGCCATATTTCAACAGCAAAAAACAAAGCTATAAAAGGGGGGTTGCACTCACCTCAATTCACCAATCTCACCATTTCTCTCTTAACCTCACCAATCTCACCATTTGTCTCTTAACACTCGCTATGTCGCACAGTTCATCATCAAGCAACGCTGCCCTTTTTTATTGTAAATGTGATCGACCAGCGGTAATGAGGAGTTCAGAATCTCGAAGAAACCTCGCTCGAAGGTTCTGGACATGCGTTGGTACTGGTGGTTACATTTGTGAATTCTGGGAGTGGATCGATCCACCACACCCTTGTTACTCCACTAGTAGAAAAAACACCTGTTGCAGCCCCCCTGTTGAGGCGGTCACCTTAAAAACGGACGCAAAAAGTCTTATTCTACTATCTGTTGAGGCGGTCAGTCGTTTAGTTCGCTGCAACAGGTACTTTAGAGGCGGGCAAATATCCGTTCGCCTCAAATAATATTTGTGTTTTTGACTTGTTGAGGCGGTCAGTAAGGCGCCCGCCTCAACAGAGCCCAAAAATTAGAGGCGGGCAGTAAGGCGCCCGCCTCAAATGATGCGACGAAGATATTAGAGGTGGGCAGTAAGGCGCCCGCCTCAAAATAACACAAAAATTAGAGGCGGACAGAGTTTTGCCCGCCTCAAAACTTGTCCTTTTTACATGTCACACGGATTGCTATAATTAACCGTTAGATGAAACTTAATCCAACGACCCAATTTTTTTTGTTATTTCCCAAACCCATTTCTTCCTTACGTTCTATCTCCCTTTCTTCTTCTTCTCCCTCCTCTGTCGACTTCTGTGTTTTCCCGGTGCGAGGCGGCCGTAGAAAATGTCCCAGAAGAGGCGGCCTGGAGACGAAGGAAGAGGAGACACAAACGCTGGAGACGAAGAAGCCGAAGACGAAGAAGAGTCGGAGTCTCGGAGACGAAGACGAAGACGAAGAAGATCCAGATCTACAATGGAAGCCCTCCATCTCTTCTGAAACCAGATCTACAATGGAAGACGAAGAAGATCCAGATCTACTGGATGGATCGAACTTCTTCAATGGAAGCAAGGAGGGTACGACATTCCCGTGGAGCAGCTCGCTGGACAACGGGGTCGTACTTCTTCTTTGTTCCTGATTGGCGCGCATTGTCGCCACAGCATCGACTCGAATGAACTGTTGTTCTTTCTTGTTCATACTCCGTTTTGCGCACGGATTTACCATTCTCTTGGCTTGCTCGCGACGGATCTGTTCTCCATTGGTGCAGATCTGAAGTTTTATTTCTTCTCATTCTCATATCTGAAATTCATGTACATTTTATTTGAGGTTCTACCATTTTTTTGTTCGAACCTGTTGTTTCTCATTCTCAGATCTAAAGTTCTGTTCAATTTTGTAACTTATCATTACATATTGTTCGAATATAATACATGTAAAATTTGCTTTGCCATTGATGTTGTCTCTCTCAGATCCGTATCTGTTCAATTCTAGCATTTGCCATTGATATTGAGCTTCAGCAGAGACCTGCAATTTATTTTTGTTTTGGAATTAGACCCATGCGTCAGGGAAATGATTTAGAGGCAGGCAGATTGACAAACTTTAGAGGCGGGCAAAGGTTATTCGCCTCAACAGATATATGTTTTTGAGGCGGGCAATGGGAAATTTAGGCATATTTTTTGGGTACTTGTTGAGGCGGACACTTTTTTGACCGCCTCAACAAGTATTGACTTGTTGCAGCCCCCTCTGTTGCAGCGCCCTTTGCCCGCCTCAACAGGGGGGGTTTTGTCCGCCTCAACAGGTGTTTTTTCTACTAGTGCTCCTTAGCTGCAATAAGAGATCTATTCTCGAAGATACGTACGTTGGAGGAGGAAAACACCGATCTTAAGGCGACCCTGGCTTCCAATCGTTAGTTAAGTGGTTGTTGTAATCGTTAGTTAAGTCATTGTTGTAATCGTTAGTAAACAAGCATAGCACTAGACAAAGAGAAGTTGAGGAGGGACAACCTATAAAGATCCCCAACCGATATTGGTTTCGATGTTCGGATTTAGCAAAATGTACGAACTAATAAGAGTTTGGAAACTGGTTATTAGTTGGTACATATTGCCGACTCCGAACATCGAAACCAATCATCGGTTTGGGGATCTTCATAGGTTGGTCTTCCTCACCATCTCTTTGTGTAGTGTTGTTGTTGAAATTTGTATTTCGTTTTCAAGTCAATATAGTTTTTCACGTCTTGTTGTTCAGATTTGTATTTGCATTATTGTTCGGAGTCATTTTGAATATTCAAACAAGCAAAACATAAAAGTTCAAACCATCACACAAAAAAAGGCATACATAAAACATCAATCGTACATAAAACATCCATCAAACAAAAATAGAAGTCGAGCGTCTAGTCCTGAGTCTCCTGAGTATAAGGCGGAGCATCCTCCCGAGGCACATCACCCTGAGTCATATCATCCTGGTGCGCATCCTCCTGAGTCGTATCATCCTGAGTGCCACATCCACTCCCCTGGCCTCTCTCATTAACAGAATCTCTGAAAACAGGAGGTGGTGGTGCCATCCGCGATGCACGTGGGGGAGATGGTGCCAAAGGTGCCTGAGGTGCCTCTAAGATTGCAAGCCAACCACGAATCACATCTTCAGTGGCCCAAGGTCGATCCGAGATAGGGGTGTCTAGAAAAGAGTGCATCATGGCTTGAAGGATCTGACAACGCTGCAAACAAAACGTAAATTTAATCGTTAGTTAAGGTATAAAGCTATGTTTTGTACAAACTTTATAAAATTTTACATACCGCTAATGCATCGATAGGCACCGGGGTATATCCATAGCGAGGCGGGCGATCATGTCTCTCAGAGGATGGATCGACGACGGGATGTGAGAACTCGTCCAGCCAATCCATATAGTCATCAGACATCTTCCATGCTGGCTCTGCAACCGGCCCATCCAGATCGATCAGAGGCCTCGGCTCTGCGTCCCATGCAAGAAGAAGCTGAGGTGCATAAACGACGTCATACCTCGTGCAACCCATGGGCCGATTAAATGACAACGGCTGAATGGGTGGGTCGGGAACGGGCTGAGCCCGCCCAAACTGCCGCAGGACTCTCCTAGGGTTGTAGGCCTCATGAAATTTCCATATGCTCAATATGCCCTCAAATCTCGAAGGAGAAACCTCTGGTGAGTTGAAGTCCAAATCTCTCCATGGCTGCCAGTTAACCTGAAACAAATAACAAGCCAAATTAGACACGTATTGCGGTAATGAAATAAAAAATATAAGAAATTAAATCCAACCTGCTCATATCTCATGTTGTCGAGCATGCGACGGATGGCAACCAAACGCCCAATATCCGAGCTAAGTGGTGTATACAATCCTACAGCAGCATCTCCATGGGCGAATGCAGGGTTCGTGACAAAGTGATCACGAAAATGAGGAAAGTATGCCCAGATCCAACACTACATATAAACAATTACAGATTATTAGTAAAACTACGTGAATAGTTAAGAGTTATTCACCAAGACGTTAAAGACAAGATCTTACCCTCAGAAGAATCCCACATGAACCAATGGTTGCCGTCTCGACTCTAGATGCAGACCCTAAATTGCGATACACTAACGCAAGTATGCCGGCTCCCCATGCAATGTCCCCTGTACGATCATGGTTGAGAACAAGCGCCGCGTACTGGACCTTGACACCCTTTGTCGACCTGTCCACCAAGACAGTCGAGCCCAGAAGCAAAAGGAGATACAGAGTGGCAATGTGACTCTCATTCCTGACTGGCGCATCAAACAAAACTTCCAACCGAGCATTGAGGGCACCGAAATGAATGCCACCTGAGCTATAGCATGCCTTCATGTCATCAGCCTCCTGACCCATAGCGTCCGCAAGCGCCGCATAGATCTGGTCATCTGTCATAGGTGAATTGCAGCTACGACCATGTATACGGACTCTGAGGATCTGCATCACGTCATGTAGGCAGATGGTCATCTCAGCAAATGGCATGTGGAAAGTGTTGGTCTCTGGATGCCACCTCTCCACAAAAGCAGAAATCAATGCAGCATCGATCTGAGACGCTATGCCCACTCGGCGCAGCTCTGTCAGCCCAGAACGCTCAGCAAGCCTGAACCATGTACCCTCCTCAGCTGAAATATGATGCTCATAATCATGAACCTGTGCAGATCTGTACATCACCCTCAGGAGCTTCCTAGCCTAAATAAGTACAGAAAAAAATTTGCGTCCGGTTAGTAAATATGAAACGTATAACTTATTATAAGCATTCAGATCAATGTTATTGAACATACCGGATCTAACGGAGCCGCCTCAGCCTCGGCCTCATCCCCGTCCCCATCCTCTGGCTCATCCTCTGGCTGAATATCTCCTACTCGTCGTCTCTGCCTGGGACGACGACCACCTCTAACTGGAGCCGCAACCTCCTCACCAACAACCTCCTCAACTGCAGCCCCCTCAGCGACTCCCTCAGCAGCAACACCCTCACCACCAACTCCCTCAGCACCCTCCTGACCTCTCCCTCTCCCTCTCCCTCTACCTCTCCCTCTCCCTCTCCCACCACCTCGGCCTCTGCCTACAGCACCCTCACCACCACCTCGGCCTCTGCCTCGGCCTACAGCTTCCCCCGCACGGGCATGCTTCCTAACCTGCACCGGGGGCACCAATGGTACATCGGGAGCGGGCCCTGGAAGAGGACCACGCGACCATATCCATCTCGCTATATGCGTCTCATAAGAACACAATAGGTGAGGCGCACGTGGACGACAAATGTCCTGCATCGAGTCCCCGAGCCAAGGAAAATAGGTCGCTACGGCATGGTCATCGTCGTCTAAATCTCCCGACACTGGCTCTGAAGATGCGACTGGCTCTGCAGATGCGACCGTAGGAGGAGAAGATGTCGACGTTTCTGCATCTGTCACTGCAGGTAAATCCTGCTCTGTATGCTCTGAACTGCGAGGTAAAGCATCCTGAAACAGAGGTGCGTCCTGGATATCATAGTCATCCGTGGTCACCTGTGCCTGTACTGGTGTGGGCTCGATAGGGTCGAACGCAGTAACATATCGACCAGGATAATCTACGTCGTCATGGAAATCTTCTGTCTGTCCATCCATCTCCATATGCGAACCATCTATCTCCTGCTGCTGCAGCTGTGCCTCCTCATACTCATTCCCTGGCTCACGGCGCTCAGGTGATCCGGTGCCGAAAAATCGTTCGAGGGCCTCGAACGATAATCGCACACCGGCTGCCACATCATGTCGACGTGGAAGCCGTTCCGCTACTGGTGCGGGCATCGTGTTGCCCGTCTGATCCATGACGACTTGTATAGTCTACATGTTTTTACATTTTTAGTATGACTAATTCATACTAAAATATTCGGAAATAATTTGCAACTTCGTAATCAAATTCGAGTCTTTATATCTACGAAAACTAAATTTTTTAATAGAAATTGTTAGAAATTTAACAATTAAGTCATAACTAGTTATAACTGTTAAGTTTCTAATATTTAATTCATAATTACTAAAAAATAAACATCTCAACTAATACGAAATAATAATCACTACTATTACTAAAAAATTACAATTAATACGAATTCATAATAATTCGATTAGGCATTCGATTAATGCATAATAATCTGAAACTTAATCGTAATTATAAAAAATTACGATTAATAAGAATTCTAATATTTAATTCATAAAAAACTGAAATTTAATCGTAATTATGAAAAATTACGATTAAATTACAATTAATACGAATTCTAATATTTAATTCATAAAAAACTGAAATTTAAACGTAATTATGAAAAATTACGATTAAATTACAATTAAGATACGAATTCTAATATTTAATTCATAAAAAACTTAAATTTAATCGTAATTATTACAAAAAAAAATTACGAATAAATTTCCAAAATTAAATACGATAAATATTTGAAAAAAGCGGGTTTAGAAATTTTATATTTTATACTATTAATTAGTTTATAGATTTTAGTTTTTACTTTATGATTTATAATTTATAGATTATAATTTATAGTTTACGAGTTATGTTTTATAGTTTAAGTTCATTAATAACTCAACTTAATTAGATTGATAAAATAATAATTGATAAAGATATATATATATAAGATAAAGATATGATATGATAAAAGATAAAAATCGATATTTCTTTTTGTTATATAACCTATTAGATATCTTTTTGATTTTTTTACTTATTTAATTCAAAGATATATATCAAAATATAAAGTCGGATGATGTGGAGGATGAAATGGTGGATGATATAGCATAGCTTAGAGGTCGACACATAGGCGAATTGAATATAAGGACGACATGTGGCAAAACAACTTTCTATTTTAGTACATGTATAGATTTCACACTTAATTAAAATCATAGGCGCCCTTTGCTTGAGCAGACCATTTTATCGTGGATTTCTCGGTGCTGAATAGGTGTGTGGAGGATTTCGGATTGACGACGAATACTTGGAATTGGGCATCGATTGGTGATAAGTACGTTGTTGGTTGTTGTTCTTATGGGACTATCGGCTATGGTTATTGGCTCGTTGCAAGGTTTGATGGATTCTTTTTTTTAGGCTTTCTGCGTGGGGCGATTATTCCGTTGGATTTGCATATAAGATTATTAGGGAGGCTTCATGGGCTTTCAGTTTTCACCCATATTTCTCGTTTATTGGGTGTGATTTGGAAGCTCCTGGTGACAGAGAGAATCTGTTATGTTCTTTGGTTGGGTGCTAAAGGGAAATTGCTAACTAATCTTGAGCGAACCCGAGGACACTTAGTTGTGGATGCGAGATATGCAACCTACCGCCACTGCTCCATGTTTTTCGTGACTTCCCCAAAGTGAAGGATGTGTGGAGGCTACCTTTCCCAACCAATTTGAGTGGCCTAGTGGCTTGGATCTTCAAGGGGATAAGTGGTAATTACAGATTAGCTGATGGATTAAAGCAAGATGTGTTATTTTCTATTGTTCTGTGGAAGTGGGGGAATGCTTTCATATTCAGAGAAGAGGTCGTGGTGATTGGTCATCGTCCTTTTCTTATCCGCCATATCAAGGAGTTTGACGAGGTTTGGGCTAGGCGTCATGTCGCGCCCTCCATTTGCCCTCGTCAAGTACGTTTGGTGGCATGGTGTAGGCCAATTGTGGGCTGGTTTAAAGACTGATGGGCTAAGATGAATCTTTTCGAGGTGCATGACTATTGTTGAAGGTGCTGTTAGGGATTGGAGCATGAGTTGGTAGCTTTGTCCATAATATCGGGATATGTAGTGTGCCTATGTCGGAGTTGTGGGGGATTAAGCATGGTTCAGAGATTGCTTAAGACAATGGTGTCAGCATGTGATTCTGGAATCAGAATCAGCTCTCGCAATTGGACTCATCTGGAGGAAGATTGAGCCCTCTCATCCTCTTGCCAACCTAGTATTGTCTTGTCAGAGGTTTCTTAATAGGGATTGGATAATCCAATTTTGTCACATTCTTAGGGAGGCTATAGCGTCGTTGACCATCTAACCAACATTTCTATTGATTTTTGACGAGGCAAATTGTCGTATGCCAAGTCAAAGTAATCCTAACAAGCTCACTAACAAGTATAGTAGGCAAGCAAGGGTCGAAATCCCAAAGGAGTCAGGTTATTAATTCTATAAGTAATGAAGATGATTAACTAGTGAAAGTAACCAAAAGGTTTTTTTTATAATGTTTCAAGAACAAAGTACCGAAGGTTGATTTGGGTTGTAATTTATCAAAGGAAGACGTTTCACTTGACAAATATCCACTAACAGGTTGACAAGTTGATCATTAACTCCTTTTAGTCCTATGTCGAATTATTCATATGATCGGCCTAATCCCTGTTTTAATGTAGTTATTAGTCCAACTAGTCCTAATAACCCTTACTTAACTATAACCCTAAAACTATCAAGATTCAATAATAAAGCAGATTTAAGTTCAGGAATAGATAGATATATGCAATACCGTAGACAAGTAGTCAGATACTCGACATGCACTCAATTCTCTTCACAATTGACATTCACAACTAGTTCATGCAAATTGTGTGTGCTACAATCAAGTAAGATATTTCAACTAGAAATAAACAAACTCTAGCAATATGAATAAGATGATTCTACTTAGATGGCTAATCTAAATGAGCAAATCTGATTCAATGATAATACGCACAAGAGAATAAAGACAATCAAATGAATAGAACAAAGGAAAGAAGTCTCACAACTTAATCAATCTGAAAGCTTCAAATGCCAAGCAAACCAATAGAGGTTTAACAACTCATGGGTTCTTGAGAGAAAAAACTAAGAAACTTGGAATATGGAATGTAGAAGATGGATGATCCTCCCAAAACCCCTAACAACTAAACCTATAAGTCTCTGCCCAATAAAACTGATGCAATTACTAACAAAAACATTACAAAACATAAAGAAGTTTCTAAATCGGCAAATGAAAGAAAGTCTTTGCTGGCGGAATCTGCGATCGCGGTTTGGGACCTGCGGTCGCGGATTTTGTGCTGTAAAACTAGATGGTCTAGTGGAATTTCCGTGATCGCGATTTGGGACCCGCGGTCGCGGAAATGGCTTCCGTGGCTTCGTCTTCAGCTGCCTCCAATGCTACCTGTGGTCTTCTTCCTGTGGTCTTCATGCAGCTTCGACTCCTCTTCTTATGCTTCAATGCTTTGTATCATCCTCTGTAATCTCATATGTAGCTCAACTCTCAAAAACTCCGTAATTACATAATACATCATAACATCTAGCATAATCCTATACAAAATGAGCTAATAACCTATAGTAGCGCTATGTAAAATACCGCTTATCAAACTCCCCCATACTTAGACCTTGCTCGTCCCCGAGTAAGCTAAATGAAACTTACCCTTACAATCAGCACACACAGATCTCAGGAAGTATAGAAAAGAATGAACTACAAGTTACAAACACACTTCGCCTCCAAACACCATAGTGAGTACAATAGATATATCTAATCCTAGCTCCTATCTAGCATCTTATCCCTCCAGAGTGGCCTACCCTTTCCTCCTTATATCACCACTTCTTATGACACCTCGCCAGCAGCAACAGATGATCCTAAGACACTCATTTCACTCATTCTGCCTAGGCCCCCCGAAGGGTTTTCGCCTAGCCACTCATTTCATTTTGCTAGATAAACTCACAATTGGCTCACATCTCTCAAGTCCACTTTTGCCTCAGCCTATTGCCGACCAGACTACCTGCTTATTGCATGGAACCGCCGTTTCAGGTTTTCAGCTCATCCCAGGATTTTTCATTTGCCTTTTTAACATTTTTTTGGCTTTTTTTTTTTTTTTTTTTTTTTAAATACGAAACTGAATTCCAAAAACTGAATTGAAACTACTTCTAAAGATAAGCAGTAAACTAAATCCCTCTCCCCCATACTTGAAGTACACAATGTCCTCAGTGTGAAACAAAAGACATAGAGAATAAATGAGGAAGAGAAGGGAAAAGCTCACTGATCAGGGTTGCCTGGTGGTGGAAGATCGGGGTTCTGATGGAACCAAGAACTCCTAGCCTCCTCTCGCCAGCCCTGCAACTCCAGCTGCATCCCAGTCATGGACTGCTGCAAACCTTGCATATCAGCAGCGTAGGAGGACCAGAAAGAATCAAACTCATAATAAAACTGGTTGTAGCTCTGCTGCATCGTCTGATATCCTTGATGCATAGCATGCATCTCGGACTGCATCCCCTGCATCTGATCAAACAACCTGTGCTCCCAGGGAATAGTAGAGCTATCAGCAGCTCCACTAGACGAACCGACACCAAACTGTGCCTGAGCATCAGGCATCATCTCATCATCATCGTCATCGTCGTCATCAGCAACAACAACCGGCTCTCGGATAGCAATACCACCCCATGCACGACGACCAGCAGGTGCACGAGGCGCAGCAGGAACAGGTGCCAGCCTGAAAGTCTCAGCAGGACCATAAATAAACTGCTGAGGAAGGGAAATCTCATGCTCACTCATCCTACCACAAACCCATACCCACTGTGCAGGACCTCCACGCAACAGATGAACGGTGGATTTCAGAAACCGCAGATCATACTCTTAATGCCCAACAGAGGGATCAACACTACCCTCTACATCAAGATCTGCAAAGTTATCAACCACCGCTCGCACAATCAAGGTGATCATGCCTCCTAATGCAATCTTCCCCTTCTCTCTATTCCGGGCGGTCCGGCAAGAAGCAACAAAGAGCCAAACCCAATCAGGGGTAAGCTCACACTCCGGCATGAGACTGAAAAGATACTTGAGCACATAGGCAGGGACCTTGTTAACCTCGGTCATGCCAAAGAAAGCCATGGCTAACACCTTATGCGTCAGCCTGAGACAAGGGTGAGAAAGCTGATAGTTGTAGTCATTCCCATCAGCACTCCTCGGGACACCTGTCCATGTTTGCCACATGTGAAAGTGGCGGTCACCAACACCATCCTCATAGTTATCCGAGGGACCACATGTGATGCCCAAGATATCTCTCAGTTGCGGGGCAGAAACAGTATACTGTCGCTTCTTATAGATAAAAGTGATGGTAGCAATTGTACCATCCCGACTTTTCGTCTTCAGGGTCGATAGGAATTGGCGTGACAAGTCCACATGGGAGGGCGCAGAGAGGGCCATAAACCCGCCCAAACCAGCATGGTCGAGCATAGCCTGAGTACAATTCGCCATACCCAACTCCTCAAGGGTAGGTCCATGAAAGAACCGAGTGGCAATTGCCCGCTTCTGCTTAAGAGTCGCAGCATACACCTTCACCTACTTTTGCCCCTCATCATCATTCTTATGTGGCATTGAGCGCGACATTTTCACACTTATCAAATTCCACAAACTCAGCAAACTCCACACAATCAAATTCCAAACACAAACCAACCACAACAGCAGTTTCAACACCACACAAAGCACAAATATGGCCCTCACAGAGGCGAAACAACCAACATACACCAAGCTGGAACCAAAAGAGAGCAAATGAATCACTTACAGAACTGAGGGAAAAATCGAGACAGACGGAAATCCGCGGTCGCGGGCAGAATTCTGCGGTCGCGGAAATCGCTCTGTTGTTCTGGTTTTCTGAGGCGAGAAACCGCGGTCGCGGATTTCGATTGCGAAGAGAGATCTGAGATGTCGAACAGGAATCTGGTGGCTGGTCGGAAGTCGATCTCGGTGGGGCTTGGGGGTCTCCGACGAGTTGTGTGTGGGTCGTGGGGGTGGTGAAAAGGTGGGGATTTGGTGGTGAGGGTTTGTGAAATTGGGGAGAAGTGGGAGGAGGGTTGTTGGTGGTTATTGGCGGCTACGAGGGTTTTTGAAAAGGGGGTTTCGGTAGGGAAGGAGTGGTGGAGACGTGGTGGTGGTGAAAAGGTGGGGATTTGGTGGTGACGGTTTGTAGGTGGAGGAGAAATTGGAGAGATGGAGGAAATTTTGAGGAGAAATTGGGGAGATGGGAGAAATTGAAGAGATGATGGGAAATTGGGGAGAAAATGGAAACGATTTTTCAGCTGATTTTTTTTTTCTATACACGAAAAGGAAAAATCGTCAATTCTTTTAGTCAGCGCGAGACGTTGGGCGTCCAGGGAATACCGTCAATTCCTTCAGTAAAAGCTAAAAGACAGTCATCTTCCCGTGCTTTATTCCTACAGGTTAGTAAACCAAAGAAAACAAAACAAGCAAAAAGAAATAAAATAAAATAAGATTGAAAAGAAATACGTTGGGTTGCCTCCCAAGCAGCGCCTTGGTTAGAGTCGTGGCTCGACTTGGTACTCAGGTCTCAATCATCAGCACTTGGCTCTTCGAGAGCCATCTCATCAATAGATTCCTTGGTGAACCCTTCATGGTAAGGTTTTAACCTTTGACCATTTACCTTAAAAACATTGTGGTTGTCTTTTTCAAACAACTCCACGGCACCATGAGGAAAGACGCGAGCTACAACATAGGGTCCACTCCAACGGGATCTCAACTTCCCAGGGAAAAGTTGAAGGCGAGACTGATATAGCAAGACTTTATCTCCCACTTTAAAGTCTTTTCGCAATATGTTCTTGTCATGCCAAGCCTTCGTCTTCTCCTTGTAAATCACAACATTCTCATACGCATCCCGGCGTATCTCCTCTAACTCTTGGATTTGCAGCTTTCTTAACTCACCTACAACATCCATCTCCATGTTGCACTTCTGCACCGCCCACCACGCCTTGTGTTCCAATTCCACTGGAAGGTGGCAGGCTTTGCCGAATACAAGTCTGAAAGGAGACATCCCAATAGGAGTCTTGTAGGCGGTTCTGTACGCCCAGAGTGCATCATCCAATCTCAAGCTCCAGTCCTTCCTATTTGGCGCTACCGTCTTTTTAAGGATCCCCTTGATCTGCCTATTGGACACTTCAGTTTGTCCATTGGATTGGGGGTGGTAAGCGGTAGAGACCCTTTGAGTGACATGATATTTCTTCAAAAGAGCACTCACCGTCTTGTTACGGAAGTGAGTTCCTTGGTCACTAATTAGAGCCTTGGGTATCCCGAAACGAGAAAAGATATTCTCCTTCAAGAAACCTGCTACCACTTTGGAATCATCAGTTCTGGTGGCCTTCGCTTCCACCCATTTGGAAACATAGTCCACCGCAAGCAATATATATAGATTCCCGAACGAGCTAGGAAAGGGTCCCATGAAATCGATACCCCAAACATCAAAAATCTCGCAAAAGACTAATGGTGTTTGTGGCATCTCATTCCTTTTAGAGATTTTTCCAACCCTTTGGCATCGATCGCAGGCTTGGCAAAAGGCGTAAGCATCCCTAAAGATGTGTGGCCAATAAAAACCTGCATCTAATACCTTCCTAGCGGTTTTGTTCGCCCCAAAATGTCCCCCACATGCATGAGAATGACAAAAAGTTAAGACAGATTGTACCTCATTATCCGGGAGGCATCGTCGGATTACCTTGTCAACGCAATGTCTCCATAGGTAGGGGTCATCCCAAACATAGTATTGCGATTCCCGCTTGATCTTATCTTTATGAGATTTTGTGAAGTTCGGCGGGAACTCTTCGCGAACCAGGTAGTTCACTATGTTGGCATACCAAGGCTTGAAGGATCGGAAAGCGAGAAGCTCATACTCGGGATCCCGATGAACAAATTCACCGTCAGGAATTCCGCGGTCACGGCTGGATGCCCGCGATCGCGGAAAACTCTCTGTAGTCCACCCGCGATCGCGAATTGGGTCCCGTGGTTGCGGTTTTTCTGCTGTAGATGCCCGAAACAGAGTTTCATCCGGGAATTCACCTTGGATCTGAGCCCTTAATTCACCATCTTCTTGCACAATCTGACTCAGATGATCATCAACTGAGTTCTCGGCTCCTTTCTTGTCCCTGATTTCCACATTGAACTCGCTCAAAAGTAAGACCCATCGAATGAGTCTCGGCTTGGATTCCTTCTTTGTCATGAGATAACGAAGTGCAGCATGATTAGCGTGGATAATCACCTTTGTGCCCAACAAATATTGTCTAAATTTCTCCAGGGCAAACACCACAGCTAACAACTCCTTCTCTGTGGTGGAGTAGTTTCTTTGAGCTCCATTCAAGGTTGTGGAAGCATAATAGATCACATGCATTGCTCTTCCAACCTTCTGACCAAGAACAACTCCCACCGCATAGTCACTAGCATCACACATGATCTCAAAAGGTATAGACCAATCGGGTGCCTAAATAATGGGTGCCTCAGTGAGGTGGGATTTCAGAGTATCGAATGCCTTCTTGCACTCGGTAGACATCTCGAAAATAACTTCCTTCTTCAAAAGCTCACATATAGGTGTTGAGATCTTTGAAAAGTCCTTAATAAACCTGCGATAGAAACCTGCATGGCCTAAAAAAGAACGCACTTCACGCACATTAGTAGGATAAGGCAACGATTGAATGATATCAATCTTTGTCTTATCGACCTCAATACCCCTAGCTGAAATAACATGACCCAAAACAATACCTTGTTCAACCATAAAGTGACACTTTTCAGAATTCAACACTAAATTAGTGTCTACACATCGTTTAAGCACAAGTGACAAATGGTGTAAACATGCATCAAAGCTATCCCCATGTACCGTAAAATCATCCATGAATACCTCAATGAAATGTTCAATATATTCCGAGAAGATACTTACCATACATCGTTGAAAAGTCCCAGGTGCGTTACATAGTCCAAAAGGCATTCTGCGATATGCAAAAGTGCCAAAAGGGCATGTAAAAGTTGTCTTCTCTTGATCTTCGGGCGCAATGGCCACCTGAAAATAACCTGAGTATCCATCCAGAAAGCAGTAATAGGGACGACCAGCAAGTCGTTCAAGCATTTGATCAATGAAAGGTAAAGGAAAGTGATCCTTTCGAGTCACCGCATTCAGCTTACGGTAGTCAATGCATACCCTCCAACCTGTTTGAGCTCTAGTGGGAACCAACTCACCATGTTGATTCTCGACAACTGTACTGCCCCCCTTCTTAGGGACACATTGTGTTGGACTTACCCATTGACTATCCGAAATGAGAAAGATCATGTCAGCTTGAAGAAGCTTAAGCACCTCCTTCTTTACCACCTCCATCATAGGTGGGTTTAATCTCCTCTGGGGTTGCCGAGATGGCTTAGCTCCTTCCTCCAGTAGGATTCTGTGCATACAGGTGGAAGGGCTAATTCCCTTGATATCAGCGATAGTCCACCCAAGAGCTGTAATGTGCTCTTTCAACACCTTCACCAACCTCTTCTCTTGTTCTCCTGACAACTTACTAGAGATGATTACCGGGAGGGTATCATTCTCTCCAAGAAAAGCATACTTCAGGTGCTCTGGCAATTGCTTGAGCTCAATTACTGGTGCCTGCAAAACAGAAGGAAGGAGCTTTTCGCTCTCCAGAGTCAGTAACATGGGCCTGCCGGCCAAAGATCTACCTGACGTGTCTAGCTGAGCTAGAACCCTATGAATGTCAGGAGAAAGAGAGAGATTAACCTGTGGTGGGTGAATGATGCTGTTTTCCATAACACATTGCAATTCATCTAAGCCAAAGATATTAAAAGTATCTTGCACTATAGGATCAATCACATCAATAGAACAAATAGAAGCAACATCTTCAATGGGGTGCTTCATAGCATCGAAGATATTAAATTGCACCACTTCCCCATCGAACTCTAAAGTAAGAGACCCACTAGCTAAATCAATCTTAGTGTTAGCAGTTCTCATAAAAGGCCTCCCTAACAAAATAGGTGCAGCCTGACCATCATGTTCCATGTCTAGCACAAAGAAGTCAGCAGGAAAGAACAAATTATCAACCATTACCAAAACATTTTCAACTACTCGTTTAGGATAAACAGTGGATCTATCAGCTAGTTGAATAATTATTCCGGTTTCATGAAGAGGTCCTAAACCAAGCATTTTATACAACGAGTAAGGTAGAACATTTATAGATGCACCAAGATCAAGCATAGCTCTTTCAAAGTGAGTGTCACCTATACGACAAGGAATGCTTACCATGCCCGGATCACTGCACTTCTTAGGCATACGCCTTTGGAATACAGCGGAGACACGCTCGCTTACCGTCACCTTCTGCTGTCCCTTCAATTTCTGATTCCTCTTGATGGTGCAGAGTTCCTTCAAGAACTTAGCATATCTAGGAATACTTTTAATGAGCTTGAGTAAAGGGATATTTACCTCACATTTGCTGAAGGTTTCAAACAGCTCCTTATCGTTTTTCGGCCTCCTCGTATCCTTTAAAGCATCTGGAAAAGGTGCGGGAGGTTTGGTTGAGCTAAGTGGTGGGAAGTCGGGGCGGACATAGTTGTCTTGTCTCAATCGGAAGTCGCCCCGGTCCTCGACCTCGGCCTCACCATCATTTGAAACATCCTCCACATTGTCTTTTCCAGCAGCAATTCCGCGATCGCGGCTATCAGTCCGCGGTCACGGAATTTCCTCTGTTTTCCCAGAACAATTTCCGTGGTCGCGGTTCTCCGTCCGCGGTCGCGGATTTTCCACTGTTTCTGATTCCTCCTTTTCAGCAGCAGAACTCTCCAACAGGTTTCCACTCCTAGTTGTCACAGCACTAACATTTCTGGTCGGATTCACTATTGTCTGAGATGGTAGAGAATTGGATTTTTGCTGTGCAAGAGTGGTCACAACTTCAGCCAACTGCCCTATCTGTTTCTCCATGTTTTTGATACTAGATTCAGTAGTTTGGACATGGGTTGTGAAATGCTGAGTCAACGATCTCAACATATCTGCAGTTGAAGGTCCAGAATTGGGTCGTGGGGCTTGAGCTTGAGGTTGGGGTTCGGTCTGATCACGCCATCTGAAGTTTGGATGATCTCTATACCTCAGATTATAATTGTTCTGCGGATCATTTCGAGGTCGTGGAGGTCCATATCCACCAGCGGCATTGACTTCAGCAACAGTATCATCTTGAAGCTCAGGGCATGTGTCAGTAAAATGAGAAGGGTCAGAACAGATACCACATGCCTTTACCTGTTGTTGTCCTTTCTGCAGCTGAGAAATCATCTTTTTCAACTCACTGAACTCAGTCATAAGTGCGAGGTTTCCTGAGCTTGTGGCATTCACTCCTTTTCTAGTGTATGTCCTGCCAAAACTCCTGGTGCTCTCTGCCATGTCTTGCAACTTTTCCATGGAATCTTCCGGTGTCATGTTGAGAATGCTCCCACCACAAGCAGCGTATACCATTCTCCTCTCATGGTTAAGGAGACCATTGCAAACATGTAAGACCAGGTCCTCAGTATCATACCCATGAAAAGGGCAACTAGCACACAATCCCTTGAAGCGCTCAAGGTAATCATAGAGAGTCTCATCATCACCTTGCTCCACATGGGCAATTTCTTTCTTCAGTGCATTTGCCTTTTTGACTGGAAAATACTTACCCAAGAACACCATGTGCAGCTTCTCCCAGCTATCTACGGAACCGGTAGGCAAATGATAGTACCAGGACCTAGCACTATCTTTTAAAGTGAACCCGAATGCTCTCATCTTAATCTGCTCCTCAGTGACATTTGGTGGTTTGGTTGTCATGTAGGTGTCATGGAACTGATTCAAATGCATGATTGGATCCTCACCAGGCAGACCATGGAATGTGGGGAGCAGATTGATTACCCCTGACTTGAGCTCAAAAGTCACCCCATGAGCAAGGGGTGGAAGCATCACAGCTTGAGGTTGCTGGGTCAGATTGGGAGTAGTACGCTCCCTCAAAGTGCGGACAACGCCGCCGTCTCCTAGCGCATTTGCCTCTTGCTGCACCTCAATCAATGCCCGTTGAGCATCAACAACTAACTGAATTTCACCCAATTGACGTTGGCTATCAGCAAGAGCTCTTTGCTCGGGAGTCAACTGATCGCCTTCCATTGCACCTGTATCAGTCTCAGCTCTGTTCTCTCTCTGATTTCGATGGAAAGTCCTCTCGATTTCTGGATCAAGAATGAAAAGAGACTGATTAGTAGAACGGGTGTTGACCATTCACTAGTCAACACTAAAGTCAATCAAAATAAGAACTTAAGGAACAGAAAAATTGACTCCCCGCCAACGGCGCCAAATTTGACGAGGCGAATTTTCGTATGCCAAGTCAAAGTAATCCTAACAAGCTCACTAACAAGTATAGTAGGCAAGCAAGGGTCGAAATCCCAAGGGAGTCAGGTTATCAATTCTATAAGTAATGAAGATGATAAACTAGTGAAAGTAACCAAAGGGTTTTTTTTATAATGTTTCAAGAACAAAGTACCGAAGGTTGATTTGGGTTGTAATTTATCAAAGGAAGACGTTTCACTTGACAAATATCCACTAACAGGTTGACAAGTTGATCATTAACTCCTTTTAGTCCTATGTCGAATTTTCATATGATCGGCCTAATCCCTGTTCTAATGTAGTTATTAGTCCAACTAGTCCTAATAACCCTTACTGAACTATAACCCTAAAACTACCAAGATTCAATAATAAAGCAGATTTAAGTTCAGGAATGGATAGATACATGCAATACCGTAGACAACTAGTCAGATACTCGACATGCACTCAATTCTCTTCACAATTGACATTCACAACTAGTTCATGCAAATTGTGTGTGGTACAATCAAGTAAGATATTTCAACTAGAAATAAACAAACTCTAGCAATATGAATAAGATGATTCTACTTAGATGGTCAATCTAAATGAGCAAATCTAATTCAATGATAATACGCACAAGAGAATAAAGACAATCAAATGAATAGAACAAAGGAAAGAAGTCTCACAACTTAATCAATCTGAAAGCTTCAAATGCCAAGCAAAACAATGGAGGTTTAGCAACTCATGGGTTCTTGAGAGAAAAAACTAAGAAACTTGGAATATGGAATGTAGAAGATGGATGATCCTCCCAAAACCCCTAACAACTAAACCTATAAGTCTCTGCCCAATAAAACTGATGCAATTACTAACAAAAACGTTATAAAAACGTTACAAAACATAAAGAAGTTTCTAAATCGGCAAATGGAAGAAAGTCTTCGCTGGCGGAATCCGCGATCGCGGTTTGGGACCCGCGGTCGCGGATTTTGTGCTGTAAAACTAGCTGGTCCAGTGGAATTTCCGCGATCGCGGTTTGGGACCCGCGGTCGCGGAAATGGCTTATGTGGCTTCGTCTTCAGCTGCCTCCAATGCTACCTGTGGTCTTCTTCCTGTGGTCTTCATGCAGCTTTGACTCCTCTTCTTATGCTTCAATGCTCCGTATCATCCTCTGTAATCTCATATGTAGCTCAACTCTCCAAAACTCCGTAATTACAGAATACATCATAACATCTAGCATAATCCTATACAAAATGAGCTAATAACCTATAGTAGCGCTATGTAAAATACCGCTTATCAATTTTCCTATTGACTTGCATGTTTTAATGAAAATTTTACTAGTGTGTTGTCTTCTCTTTTGGATGATTTGCAGTTCCTTACTCTGTATGACTCGTATGTGATTGATTTTTCATTCAATAAAGTGCGTGAGAGTGTTGTCTCTCCTTTTACCAATTGTTTTTACTAATTATGTTAAGATGATCTCTTAGTTAGATACTCAATCTTAAATATTGTAATTTTCAATAAAACAAATGATCTTATTCAAAAGATCATCTTCTAATATGTTATTTTTTAATAATTTATGTTCGGTTAATTTGAAGAAGATGGTGTTGTGGCATGACGATGATCTTTTGTATTTATCAATAATTTATGTTCGATTATCTATTTGAATAACATATTGTAATTTTGACACGTGTAACTTATCTCAAGGAGTTGAAAAATGGGTGGTGTTTCGCTAACGAAAAGCTTGAACGAGTGATTTTCGGTACTATCGAGGTGGTTTTGAGCAACGACCTTTGCAGTTGACCAAAGGTGCCTGATCCAGACAAAGAGAAAGAAGGGGTTGATCCTCTCGAACTCGCTGAATGATGACACCTTTGTTGTGGAATTTTACTTTTGATGTCGTGATTACTTTTCTCTTTTCTTAACTTATAGAACTTTGTAAACTCTAAATTTCGGGGTCTTCATAGCAATTCTCAGTTCTCTTGCAATCATACTCACTTTTCATTTAGTGCACTTTTCTTTCCTGCATAGTTTTGAGATAAGAAATGTAGTTATTCTTGGTGTGTGCCCTTATGTTTGCGAAGGCAGGATGGCAACCCCAAGCGCAAATTGGGGGTCTCACATCGGCCTTGAACATTGCGGTGACATCCCCAAGCGTGAGCTTAGGTGCTTAGAACCATGGATAATTGCATGGATAACACGAAGACTACATGCAATGATCTTGACATAATATTAACATTGCTTAGTTTAATAATGATTTTGACGCACCAGTGTCCTTATAGTGCTTAAGATAATTGCATCAGGCCAATGTGGCTTGCTCTCACGTTCACTAAATTAGCTCTCGTCTTAGTGTGAGGAAGATGAACGACGTCAGTGATGTATTACGAGATAATTGATTAAAGAGAGTATAAAGGTTTTTCGAAACATCGAGAGTGTTACGTTCGACACTTTTTACCGTCGTTATTTGTACAAAAAAGCGTCGAATTGGACTCGTGTTTCTAGTAGTGACACATGCTTACAAGACGACTCCTTGTAACTTGACGCCTTGTAATCCTTACAAAGCGAGTCTTCTACTATTTGATGTGCTACCCATTACCGGACGACTCCTTTGCATTTTGGTGCATACATTTACGAGATGAATTCTTCACATGGATTACATGAGAATTTGGATATCTCTGTTATGAAGCGCAATGCTTTCCTACATAAAGGGTGTGAGGAAGAACACGACGAGTCTGTTACAATTCATGGACCTTAGATTTTAAATCTCTTTAATCCTACATGTGATCAATCTCCCAAGCCTCGAGAACTGAGGCCCAAAAGTTTGACATCTCACAAAGAGAAGGGAGAGGGGTATTTATAGGGAATGAGATGTACTTCTTCCATTTTAGCCAGGTATCGGATATGGAGTCGCGCAATGTCTTCAAATTGGCTAAGAAGGGCGGCAGAGGAGAAGACGTCTGAGCGAGTGACAAGAACGTGCAGAGACAACACGATCTCAAACAAGAAATTGCATATGTTGATATGTTTAGGACGTAGTTATCTCGAAGGAGATCTAAAACACTTGCACACTTGAGAGAAAAAAACATGTAAGTACGTTTTAGTAAGAATATTACTCTTTTTGTCCTATTAATATTATATATGTCTTATTTTCTTTGTGGGCGTCCAAACAAATTTCCTATTTCCTATTTTTTGAAAGTTTTGTATCCATCATTTATCATCACCTAATACACTTTAACTCCATACAACACACTTTATTATTTTCCACCTTCCTAAAACCCTAAGTAATCTATCTTATATATAAAAGTTAATCTATTTCAAGCTCTAAGAGTGTTTTTTGACCAAGTTATTAAATTTATAGTTCATTAATTTATTAAACAAAATCTATAATAAATTTTAAAAAAATTGTTAACAAAATTTAGATATACACTATAATTGTTTGTCTAATGAAATTTCAACATCATCCTTGTAATGATTCATGATTCAAGTTAGCTTGTAGATTTGGAATTTAAGAATAATTTGTACTTTTTTTAGTAGAAACACAATTTTTTAAAATTGTAACGAAACTATAGCTAAAATTCAAAACTTTTTAATATTCTAGCTCTTAAAAACTGTTCTGATTATTAAAATCAATTTGTGACTTTAACATTTGAAAAATATGCATGGTGTATACGATTCCAACAATTGAATTCAAAAAATAAATAAATTTCTAAAACCATTTCAATATGTTTCTACTATAAAACATTATACATACTTATAAAGTATAAACTACTTCATATTCTATCTCTAAAGCACTTAAGTTATGATTTCACAAATTTAAAACAAAATTAACAACTTTAAAAAAAATATTGATCTTGAAAATTTGTTATGGTTAAACAATAGAGATATGATAGATATATTGTTAAGACCATAAGATAACATATAAAGTTTTAGGTAATTTATTGTTGAAAAATCTTGCTCATGGACTATAGTACATAATCATTCATTTTAATAATTAAATGAATAAGAATGTATTATGAAAATAATTTTATTTTAAATATAAAGATATTTAATCTAATGAAACATTACCTTATTTATCTAATAATGGAAAATTATTTTAGAAAATATATTTTTAATTTGAATCCAGTGCTTGAGACCTTACACTAGTTTTATCTTATCTACTAGATTTTGATCACCGCGTTTCGCGCGGGGCTGTAGCGTATTAAAAAGTAATATTTATATATATGTAATACTCTTCGTCTTTTCCGAGTCTTATATAATAAGATCTATATACGGTGTTTATGTTTAACTTTATTTTCATTGAGTGAATGTTAATCTGACCACATAATTTTTATAATATAGTGATCATAGTTGGCACGTTAGTAGATAATTAGTAGGTAATTAAATAGTGTCATAGAAGTTGTTACATGTATTTGTTTCTTTTGGTTTGATATGGTTGTCGGGTGATTTTTATGTATTGTAATTAAAGGTGTTAATCAGGTAAGTTAAGTTGCGATTGGATAAGTAAAGTTGTGATTGGATTGAGAATGGGTATGATCGATTTAGATTATTGGTCGACGGCTTAGGTCTATACGTGTGTAGTTGAGTCAATTTATTAATTAAATGTATTATATAGTTAATTTTTTCATTAATGATATCAGATTTAGATTTATTGTGTTTGAATTAGGTTTCAATTTGACGCGATCATGTTGTTTTTACTCCGAGGGTTAGGTTTTGACTACGGTCATCATCATTTAGAGATTAATATTAGCAAAAGTAGTTAAAAGTTAAATCAATTTTTTGGCACCATATTAATTGGTTTAACATTGATTAGGCACCATATTAATTACTTTCATCCAAAGTCAATCATTTTATTTTTATAAGTATAAATATAGATTTGATATCATGAAATTGAAGAATACGAAGAGTTATAGATATTAATTGTATTGCTAGCAAGTTGCAACTAAGAGAAGATAAGAGTTTTGAATTTAAGATTCATGAATGAGATTAAAAGGAATTTGCTCATGCATTAAATAGGTACAAATTGTCCTTACTTTCGGCCAAGATCATCCATTTTTTTATATATATATTTTTTTTTTGATAAGGAAAGCATTTAGGGGAGTTTGTTTAACGAGAAACAGACTGCCCTAGAGCGTCCCGAAGGACGAGATCATGAAGATCTGGATAGGATGCCAAGTCGGGTGAATGAGTGAAGTGGTTCATTTTAGCAAGAAAGTCTGCCACCCCATTAATCTCCTGGAAAACATGAGAAATGCGATATGACTGAAAATGTCGTAAGTCAAGATTTATATCGGTCACTATAAGATCAATTTCCCAAGGGCAAGCCCATACGCCGTTTAAGGCATTAACAAGGTGAAGATTATCACCTTCAATCTCAATGTGAGAGATTCCACGTTGGATAGCCGCTCGAATGCCCATGTGCATTGCAAGGGCTTCCGCAGTAAGAGGTGAGACGAGTCCAAGATTCCCATTTTCCCTGTGAGAGGGATTCCCTAGATGGTCTGGAAAGATGATGCCAAATGAAGCTGGTCCATTTGTCGGGACAGAAGCATCCACATTTAGTTTAACGTAGTTGTTAATTGGTTTAGTCCATTTGATTTTTGTCCTTTTTCTTTTGGTGGGTTTTTTCCGGGGTACTAATTCTCGATCGTCTGTTTCCGCTTCTTTTTTTGTTCTAGCCCACTCGACTCTATGTTGGTTGATGAAGTATTGTATGTTGGGTAATTTATTAAATTGTATTTCGTTGAAAATCCTTTTGTTGCGGTAGAACCATAAGACCGCCATACTGTAATGATTTGTTCCAACTCTGTTCTCGGTATTTTTTCTCTTAACATGTTTAATAGAACTATAGGTTGGCAGTCCTCATCATATATGCTATCAAGAATGGGCATATATGTGTCGTTATACAGGTTCATGGTTTGTCGTGTTTTTATACATTTAAAAAGGAAGTGGTGGGAGTCTTCATAGCAATTGGTACAATTGCTATGAAGATTCCTATTGGTATTGGGTTCCTATTGGTGTATATCATTTCTATGGCACTCTGAGTTGAGAACCATCCATTCTTACTTGCTTTCCAATATAGTCTGTCTCTGATGTTGTTTATTGGTATTGGGTAGGATACAATTTTCTTAATGAATTGGTCATTGAAATATTTTCTCAGTTTGTCAAGGTTCCAACTTCTATCTAAATTTAGGAATTCAACAATGGTATCTTGGTCATTGATAGGTTCATCTGTGCTGATTTGATCTATTAGTGTTTCTGGATACCAGTTGTCCTCCCAAAATTTAATCGTTTTACCATCGCCCACTTTCCAAATGAGTCCTTTTTTGAATTCTAGAATTAGTTTGGTCATCTGTGACCATTGCCAAGAAGTTTTTTTATTATTTGGTTTTCTATAATTGATTATGAATTTCTCTTGGAGGTACTTTTCTCTAATGATAGTAACCCAAATATTATTTGGTTTTGCCAATATCTTCCATAGTAATTTCATTTGGAGAGCAACATTCATGTCTTTACTGGTGCGTAGTCCAAGACCACCTTTGTTTTTAGGTTTGCATAAGTCATTCCATTAAATCATTGGTCTATGATTATCGCCTTTATTCCAATAGAATTTGCGATTAATTTTATCAAGTTGTTTATGTGTTTGGTCTGGAAGCATAAAGCTTTGCATCATATAATTTGGTTGAGCTGTCAAGTTAGCCTTTATTAACACATTCCTCCCTTCCAAGGATAATGAGTTGGCTTTCCATTTTGTTAGTTGTTGATTAACCTTCTCTACTATCGGGAAAAAAGTGTGTTGGGTGACTTGTTCGTTAATTATGGGACATCCTAGCTAAGTATTTCTCTAGGGTTGTAGATTGGTTCACCTGGAAAATTTGTTGTATATGGGATCTGGCAGAGTTGCTTGTGTTGTTTGTTACCTGAAAAGCCGATTTGTGGAAGTTGAGTTGTTGGCCAGAGACTGCGCAATAATCATCAATGATCCCTTTAATGGTTATACAAGTTGAATGTTTCGTGTTTGAAAATATGATTATATCATCTGCAAAGGCAAGAAATGGAATTCTTGTACCTCCTCTTGTTATTTTGATTCCTATTGGATTGCTTCTCTGGTTAGCAACCATTTGTAAATTCCTAGTTAGTACTTTTGCACTAATTATAAATAGAAATGGGGAGAGTGGGTCACCTTGTCTAAGTCCTCTAGACGGGAATAATTGGTCAGTTGTCTTTACCCGATTTTGTTTTAAATGACTGGAACACTTCATGTGCAATAAGTACATTGTCTTGGATAGATCGATTTTTTACAAATGCACCCTGAAGAGGGTGTACTATTTTTTGGATGACATTCTTTAATCTCTCAGTTAGTATCTTGGATATGATTTTGTATATGGTGTTACAAAGGCTGATTGGTCTATAATGGTTAGTAGATTGTGGGTTGTCAATTTTTGGTATTAGAGTAATAAATGTATGGCTAATTTGTTTGAGCATTTTTCCTGAGTGAAAGAATCCTTTGACAACTTTGATTACATCAGGGCCCACAATGTCCCAATATTTTTTATAAAAACCAGATGGCATACCGTCTGGACCAGGTGTTTTGTCCTCTCGAATATCTTTGATAGCTTGTGTAATTTCCTCATTAGTGACATTTCTAGTAAGTTCAGCATTGTCACTGGTTGATATTTCAGGCTTGATTTTCCTTAAAATGTGATAAACGGTATTTTACATAGCGCTACTATAGGTTATTAGCTCATTTTGTATAGGATTATGCTAGATGTTATGATGTATTCTGTAATCATGGAGTTCTGGAGAGTTGAGTCACATATGAGATTACAGAGGATGATGCGGAGCATTGAAGCATAAGAAGAGGAGTCGAAGCTGATGAAGACCACACGATGAAGACAAAGACGAAGCATTGGAAGCAGCTGAAGACGAAGCCACAGAAGAAATTCTGCGACCGCGGGTCCCAAACCGCGATCGCGGAAATCCGCCAGAGAAACATTCTTCATTTGCCCGATTTAGTATGTTGTGTTAAGTTTTGTAACGTTTTTATAACGTTTTTACCTTCAATTTGGCAGTTTAATTCTGCAGAAGACTTATATGTTTAAGGTGTTGATGATCTTCTATCATCATACACATTCCATTTCCAAGTTTTGAGAGTTTTTCCTCAAGAACTTCATGAGTTGCTAAGTTTCCATTGTTTTGCTTGACATTTGAAGCTTTCAGATTGATTAAGTTGTGAGATTCCTTTCCTTTATTCTATTCATATTTATTGTCTCTATTCTCTTGTGTGTATTGTTATTGAATTAGATTTGTTCATTTAGATTGGCCATCTAAGTAGTTTCATCTCATTCATATTGCTATTGTTTGGTTATTTCTAGTTGAAATATCATACTTGTTTGTAGCACACACAATTTGCATGAACTAGTTATGAATGTCAATTGTGAAGAGAATTGAATACATGTCGAGTATCTGACTAGTTGTCTATGGTATTGCATGTATCTATCCATTCCTGAACTTAAATCTGCTTTATTATTGAACCTTGATAGTTTCAAGGTTATAGTTGAGTAAGGGTTATTAGGACTAGTTGGACTAATTACTACATTAGAACAGGGATTAGAACGATCATATGAGTAATTCGACATAGGATTAAAAGGAGTTTATGATCAACTTGTTAATCTGTTAGTGGATAATTGTCGAGTGAAACACCTTCCATTGATATATTTACAACCCAAATCAACCTTCGTTACTTTGTTCTTAAAACATACCAACCCCCCCCCCCTTTGGTTACTTACACTCGTTAATCATAATTGTTACTTTAAGAATCGATAACCTGATTCCCTTGTGATTCGACCCTAGCTTGCCTACTATACTTGTTAGTGAGCTTGTTAGGATTACTTGACTTGGCATACGACAAATTCGCCTCGTCAAATTTGGCGCCGTTGCCGGGGAGTCAAATTTTCTTTTCTTTAAAGTTCTTGTTTTGATTAACCTTAGTGTTGACTAGTGAGTGGTCAGCACCCGTTCTACTAATCAGTCTCTTTTTATTCTTGATCCAAAAATCGAGAGGACTTTCCATCGAAATCAGAGAGAGAAAAAAGTTGAGACTGATACAGGTGCAATGGAAGACGACCAGTTGTTGACTCCCGAGCAAAGAGCTCTTGCTGACACCCAACGTCAATTGGCTGAAATTCAGTTAGTTGTTAATGCCCAACGGGAATTGCTTGAGGCAAGGCAAGATGCAAATGCTCTAAGAGACGGCGGTGTCGTCCGCACATTGAGGGAGCGTACTACTCCCAATCTGACACAACAACCTCAAGCTGTGGTTCTTCCACCCCTTGCTCATGGGGTGACTTTTGAGCTCAAGTCAGGGGTGATCAATTTGCTTCCCACATTCCATGGTTTGCCTGGTGAGGATCCGATCATGCATTTGAATCAATTCCATGACACTTGCATGACAACCAAACCACCAAATTTCACTGAGGAGCAGATCAAGATGAGAGCCTTCGGGTTCACTTTGAAAGATGGTGCTAGGTCATGGTACTATCATTTGCCTACCGGTTCGGTAGATAGCTGGGAGAAGTTGCACAAGGTGTTCTTGGGTAAGTATTTTCCAGTTGAAAAGGCAAATGCTCTGAAGAAGGAAATTGCCCATGTAGAGCAAGGTGAAGATGAGACTCTCTATGATTACCTTGAGCGTTTCAAGGGGTTGTGTGCTAGTTGCCCTTTTCATGGGTATGATACCGAGGACCTGGTCCTACATGTTTGCAATGGTCTCCTTAATCATGAAAGGAGAATGGTAGACGCTGCTTGTGGTGGGAGTATTCTCAACATGACACCAGAAGATGCCATTGAAAAGTTGCAAGACATGGCTGAGAGTACTAGGAGTTTTGGTAGGGCATACACTAGGAAAGGAGTGAATACCACAAGCTCAGGAGACCCCGCTCTTATGACCGAGCTCGTTGAGCTAAATATGATGATCTCTCAGCTGCACAAAGGACAACAACAGGTAAAAGCATGTGGTATTTGTTCTGACCCTTCTCATTTTACAGACAAATGCCCTGAGCTTCAAGATGATGATGTTGCTGAAGTCAATGCTGCTGGTGGATATGGACCTCCACGACCTCGAAATGATCAGCAGAACAACTATAATCCGAGGTATAGAGATCATCCAAACTTCAGATGGCGTGACCAGACTGAACCCCTACCTCAAGCTCAAGCCCCACGACCCAATTCTGGACCTTCAACTGCAGATATGTTGAGATCATTGACTCAGCATTTCACAACCCATGTCCAAACTACTGAGTCTAGTATAAAAAACATGGAGAAACAGATAGGGCAGTTGGCTGAAGCTGTGACCACTCTTGCACAACAAAAATCCAATTCTCTACCATCTCAGACGGTAGTGAATCCGACTAGAAATGTTAGTGCTGTGACAACAAGGAGTGGAAAAGTGTTGGAAAATGCTGCTGCTGAAAAGGCAGATTCTGAAACAGCGTCGGATCCGCGATCGCGGAACGAGTTCTGGAGAAACAGCGTCTGATCCTCGACCGCAGGATGAAATCCGCGATCGCGGAATTCTGACCGAGGAAACAGGTGCAAATCCGCGATCGCGGACTAACAGCCGCGATCGCGGAAATGCTCCTGGTAAGTCCGAGGTTGAGGAGTTTTCAAAAGATGCAGATGAGGTCGAGGACTGGGGCGACTTCCGATTGAGACAAGACAACTATGTCCGCCCCGACTTCCCACCTCTCAACTCAACCAAACCTCCCGCTCCTTTTCCCGATGCTTTGAAGGACACGAGGAGGTCGGAAAATGATAAGGAGCTATTCGAAACCTTCAGCAAATGTGAGGTAAATATCCCTTTACTCAAACTCATTAAAAGTATTCCTAGATATGCTAAGTTCTTGAAGGAACTCTGCACCATCAAGAGGAATCAAAAATTGAAGGGACAGCAGAAGGTGACGGTAAGCGAGCGTGTCTCCGCTGTATTCCAAAGGCGAATGCCTAAGAAGTGCAGCGATCCGGGCATGGTAAGCATTCCTTATCGTATAGGTGATACTCACTTTGAGAGAGCTATGCTTGATCTTGGTGCATCTATAAATGTTTTGCCTTACTCGTTGTATTAGATGCTTGGTTTAGGTCCTCTTCATGAAACCAGAATAATTATTCAACTAGCTGATAGGTCCACTGTTTATCCTAAAGGTGTAGTTGAGAATGTTTTGGTAGTGGTTGATAATTTGTTCTTTCCTGCTGACTTCTTTGTGTTAGACATGGAACATGATGGTCAGGCTGCACCTATTTTGTTAGGAAGGCCTTTTATGAGAACCGCTAACACAAAGATTGATCTAGCTAGTGGGTCTCTTACTTTAGAGTTCGATGGGGAAGTTGTACAATTCAATATTTTTGATGCTATGAAGCACCCCATTGAAGATGCTGCTTCTATTTGTTCTATTGATGTGATTGATCCTATAGTTCAAGATACTTTTAATATCTTTGGCTTGGATGAATTGTAACCTGTTTTAGAGAATGTCTTAGGAGACCGACAAGTAGATATCGTTTTGTCTACTAACATGCAGGAGTTCCAGTCTAAGCCAGAGCCTGAAGGTAAGCTTTCTCCACATCCTTTGGGCAGTCGCCCCACATTACTGACCTTGCCAGGCGAGATACCATTGATGTCTAGTGTGCAGGCACTTGACATTGAGCTGAAACAGCCACCTGATACGATCAAGGAGGAGAAAGTGAATGAAACCACCTTCATTGCTAAAGACAAGGTGGTCAAGGTAAAAGGGACAAGGTTTAAGGTGTTCCATGAGTGGTTCAGAAGAGAATTCAGAAAAGAGACGGTTTTCACAAAGCCAAATGGAGTTAGTTAAAATCTCTTGAGTTTCATGTCGAGCCACGACATAAAATAAGGCGCTGCTCGGGAGGCAACCCGAGGTTTGAGATTGTTTTTATTTGTTTTTGTGTGTTTTGTTCGGTTTAATTTTCTTTTTAGCTTTTCTATGGACAGGAGGAAAGCACCGAAGCTTAGGGTCAACTATAGTCCGTAGCCAATTCCGCTGTAAGTCTTCTCTCCCGTCTAAAAAAAAATCCGAAAATGATTCCGAGAAAAAAATAATAATAAATCGGATTTAAAAAAAAATAGTGTAGAAAAAAAAAACAATGAGAGAAAAGAAAGTAAGGAGTTGTATTTCATCAAGTTTGGTTTCATCGTTTCATCATTCCTACCATCTATGGATCTACATTTGTTGGTGACCATGTTCTTTGCAAGGAGTTGATTTTGGGTCACCATCTATATTGGAGGTATTCTTTCTTTTGTTTTAGATGAGCTGTGCTTTGTTGGATTACATTTGGTGCTCATCTAGTTTCTCATTCTACCACACCTTGTGTTTCGTTGGAGGAAGGTCATCCGACCTTGTATGTGAGTCTTCTGTCTCCTTCCCTGGGTTCGTTATTATGTCTTCCATTTCATTGAGGACAATGCAATGTTTAAGTATGGGGGAGGAGAATGTATTCACATGTCTTTATTTGGTGTTGGTTGTATCTGCATGAATTTATTGAATATATTGTTTGAAAAAGCCACAAAAATTGAAAAAAAGGCATACAAAATCCTTGGATAACAAGTTCTATGCAATAAGAAGGTGGCTTGGCCGGCACTAGGCTGAGGCAACAATAAGTCTTGAGAGATGTGAGCCATTTGTGAGTTATCTAGCAAAATGAAATGAGTGGCTAGGTGAAAACCTTTCGGGGCGCCTAGGCAGAATGAGTGAAATGAGTGTCTTAGGACCATTTGTTGCTGCTGGCGAGGTGTCATAAGAAGTGGTGATATAAGGAGGAAAGGGTAGGCCACTATGGAGGAATAAAGAGCTAGATAGGAGCTAGGATTAGATTTATCTTTTGTACTCACTATGGTGTTTGGAGGCGAAGTGTGCTTGTAACTTGTAGTTCATTCTTTTTCTATACTTCCTGAGATCTATGTGTGCTGATTGTAAGGGTAAGTTTCATTTAGCTTACTCGGGGACGAGCAAAGTCTAAGTATGGGGGAGTTTGATAAGCAGTATTTTACATAGCGCTACTATAGGTTATTAGCTCATTTTGTATAGGATTATGCTAGATGTTATGATGTATTCTGTAATCATGGAGTTCTGGAGAGTTGAGTCACATATGAGATTACAGAGGATGATGCGGAGCATTGAAGCATAAGAAGAGGAGTCGAAGCTGATGAAGACCACAGGATGATGACAAAGACGAAGCATTGGAAGCAGCTGAAGACGAAGCCACAGAAGAAATTCCGCGACTGCGGGCCCCAAACCGCAATCGCGGAAATGCCACCTGAAGAAGCCAGATCACAGAAGAAAATCCGCGATCGCGGGTCCCAAACCGCGATCGCGGAAATCCGCCAGAGAAACATTCTTCATTTGCCCGATTTAGTATGTTGTGTTAAGTTTTGTAATGTTTTTATAACGTTTTTACCTTCAATTTGGCAGTTTAATTCTGCAGAAGACTTATATGTTTAAGGTGTTGATGATCTTCTATCATCATACACATTCCATTTCCAAGTTTTGAGAGTTTTTCCTCAAGAACTTCATGAGTTGCTAAGTTTCCATTGTTTTGCTTGACATTTGAAGCTTTCAGATTGATTAAGTTGTGAGATTCCTTTCCTTTTTTCTATTCATATTGATTGTCTCTATTCTCTTGTGTGTATTGTTATTGAATTAGATTTGCTCATTTAGATTGGCCATCTAAGTAGTTTCATCTCATTCATATTGCTATTGTTTGGTTATTTCTAGTTGAAATATCATACTTGTTTGTAGCACACACAATTTGCATGAACTAGTTGTGAATGTCAATTGTGAAGAGAATTGAGTACATGTCGAGTATCTGACTAGTTGTCTATGGTATTGCATGTATCTATCCATTCATGAACTTAAATCTGCTTTATTATTGAACCTTGATAGTTTCAAGGTTATAGTTGAGTAAGGGTTATTAGGACTAGTTGGACTAATCACTACATTAGAACAGAGATTAGAACGATCATATGAGTAATTCGACATAGGATTAAAAGGAGTTTATGATCAACTTGTTAATCTGTTAGTGGATAATTGTCGAGTGAAACACCTTCCATTGATATATTTACAACCCAAATCCACCTTCGTTACTTTGTTCTTAAAACATACCAACCCCCCCCCCCCTTTGGTTACTTACACTCGTTAATCATAATTGTTACTTTAAGAATCGATAACCTGATTCCCTTGGGATTCGACCCTTGCTTGCCTACTATACTTGTTAGTGAGCTTGTTAGGATTACTTGACTTGGCATACGACAAATTCGCCTCGTCAAATTTGGCGCCGTTGCCGGGGAGTCAAATTTTCTTTTCTTTAAAGTTCTTGTTTTGATTAACCTTAGTGTTGACTAGTGAATGGTCAGCACCCGTTCTACTAATCAGTCTCTTTTTATTCTTGATCTAAAAATCGAGAGGACTTTCCATCGAAATCAGAGAGAGAGCAGAGTTGAGACTGATACAGGTGCAATGGAAGACGACCAATTGTTGACTCCCGAGTAAAGAGCTCTTGCTGACACCCAACGTCAATTGGCTGAAATTCAGTTAGTTGTTAATGCCCAACGGGAATTGCTTGAGGCAAGGCAAGATGCAAATGCTCTAAGAGACGGCGGTGTCGTCCGCACATTGAGGGAGCGTACTACTCCCAATCTGACACAACAACCTCAAGCTGTGGTTCTTCCACCCCTTGCTCATGGGGTGACTTTTGAGCTCAAGTCAGGGGTGATCAATCTGCTTCCCACATTCCATGGTTTGCCTGGTGAGGATCCGATCATGCATTTGAATCAATTCCATGACACTTGCATGACAACCAAACCACCAAATGTCACTGAGGAGCAGATCAAGATGAGAGCCTTCGGGTTCACTTTGAAAGATGGTGCTAGGTCCTGGTACTATCATTTGCCTACCGGTTCGGTAGATAGCTGAGAGAAGTTGCACAAGGTGTTCTTGGGTAAGTATTTTCCAGTTAAAAAGGCAAATGCTCTGAAGAAGGAAATTGCCCATGTAGAGCAAGGTGAAGATGAGACTCTCTATGATTACCTTGAGCGTTTCAAGGGGTTGTGTGCTAGTTGCCCTTTTCATGGGTATGATACCGAGGACCTGGTCCTACATGTTTGCAATGGTCTCCTTAATCATGAAAGGAGAATGGTGGACGCTGCTTGTGGTGGGAGTATTCTCAACATGACACCAGAAGATGCCATGGACAAGTTGCAAGACATGGCTGAGAGTACTAGGAGTTTTGGTAGGGCATACACTAGGAAAGGAGTGAATGCCACAAGCTTAGGAGACCCCGCTCTTATGACCGAGCTCGTTGAGGTAAAGAAGATGATCTCTCAGCTGCACAAAGGACAACAACAGGTAAAAGCATGTGGTATTTGTTCTGACCCTTCTCATTTTACAGACAAATGCCCTGAGCTTCAAGATGATGATGTTGCTGAAGTCAATGCTGCTGGTGGATATGGACCTCTACGACCTCGAAATGATCAGCAGAACAACTATAATCCGAGGTATAGAGATCATCCAAACTTCAGATGGCGTGATCAGACTGAACCCCAACCTCAAGCTCAAGCCCATAATTAGATGCGAGCGTAGTTGAGAGGGTTGATCTCCTTCCTGAGATCATCCAATCTTGTTTTATTCCATTCCTTGATTTTCATTTTAAGGAGTTGTGTTTTTTTTGTTACTCTGAACATTGGGGTTCCTTTTACTTCCCTCCTCCAAACTTGATGGACCAAGTTAGTAAAGTCTTTTCTTTTAGTCCACATCATTTCAAACTTGAAGGGTTGAGCTTGAAATTTGGTGTTGTCAGTGATGTCAGTAGAGATAGGGCAATGGTCTGATGAAGTAAAGACATGATTTTTTGTAGTGAGGTGTGGATACCAAGTGAGAATTTGATGTTGTGCTAGAGTCCGATCTAGTTTTTCTTTGATTGTATTATTCAGATTTTTTGATTTCCGCCATGTAAATCGATTTCCCGATGTAGGGAGGTCAATAAGATCATGAAGGTTCATAACATGATTTAGCCTTTTAAGTTTTCCTGGAGTTGGAGTTGGTAGAACCCGTCCTTCTTTATCTTCAGTGATAAGAATATCATTGAGATCGCCAATTATTAGGAATGGTATAGTGATTTCCGCCATCCATTTTATATATATATATAGATAGATATATATCTCTCTGTTGGTCATTGATTTTTCTTTTTCTCTCCTTTAATCATTAACACTACAAATCTCTAATTTTTAGGCAACAACCCAAATAAGACTTGTATTATAAGACCAAGGGAGTAGAAACTATGCAGTTTAATTAAACAATTTGCTAACATTAAGTTGAATATTGACAACACGCAGTTGTTGACAACACATCTAAGTACCATTCTAGTGCTTCTGGGTTCCCAACTCTTACACATCTAAAACTAGTAAAGCTCGTCACTAGCTCAACAGTCAACAGTCAACACTAAACCCTACTAAGTACAAATCCAAATCCCCAAAATACCCCTGCTGATGCCCCCCATCTTCTCCTTCAACGAACACCAAAATTAACCCTCCAGCAGAAATCACAGAAAAACAAACAGCAGAGCGAGAGAGAAGAAACAAAGAGAGAGAGAGAGAGAGAGAATCCCCAAAAATGGAGCCGAACACGCCGCGAGCGGAGGCGGAGCGGTGGCTAGGGATCGCTTCCAAGCTCTTAGCCTCCCGTGACCTCGTCGGAAGCAGGTCCTTCGCGATCCGAGCTCGTGAATCCGATCCCACAAACCCTATCTCCGAGCAGATTATCGCTATTGTCGATACCCTAATCTCCGCGGAGAAGCGCGTCATCAACTCCGGGCACCATGACTGGTACTCTATACTTCAGCTCTCTCATTTAGCTCGCGATCTTGACCTAATTGCATCTCAGTACCGCCGACTCGTTCTTCTTCTAAATCCCGACCATAATCACTTCCCTTTCGCCGATTACGCTCTCCGCGTTGTTGTTGACGCTTGGTCTGTCCTTTCTGATCCCACTAAGAAGTGGATTTACGATTCCGAGTTGTCGATCTTTCTTCAGCGAAACTCGGCTCCCCCTGATCCCGAGCCTCCTACTGTTAGGGTTGACTCCTCTGCTGCGGCCACTTACCAGTTCTTCCAGCAGCCTCCTCCTCCGCAGCAGCAACAGCAGCAGCAGCAGTGGATTCATCATCTGCATCAAGCTGAACAACAACAACAGCAGCAGCAACAGCCTCAAGTTCAGTTGCAGGAAAGACAGCTTTTCCAGCAGCATCACCATCCTCAACCACAGCAACAGCAACAACAACAGCAGTGGCTGGCTCAGACTCAGCTTCAGCAGCTTCTTCCTGAGCAGCAACGCTCATCTCAACCTCAGTGGCTTCCACAGTCACCTCAACATCAACCTCATCCACCACCACAACAACCACAACCACATCGCTGGACGCCTCCCCAACCTAAAGAGCCTCAAATTCCACCTCCATTACAACCCCATCAACCTCAACCTCAACCACAACAGCAGCAGCAGCAAAAGAAGCAGAGGATGAAGACCCCTCCACCACCACCTCCTCCTCCTCCTCCTCCTGCTCCGGTACAAACTCCCCCATTTCAGCCTCCACCTTCACCACCTCAGGAGCCGGAGCCGGAGCCGGAGCCGGACAGGGTCACTGAGAATGGTAACAAGGAGAATGATAGTAATGGCTCTGCTAATAACATGAATAATGATGATGAGAATGATGATGTTGCTGGTGGTGGTGGTGGTGAGCAGATTGGGAGTTTTTGGACAGCTTGCCCTTACTGTTACCATCTATATGAGTATTCCAAGACTTACCATGACTGTACATTAAGGTGCCAGAAGTGCAGGAGGGCGTTTCAGGCTATCGAGGTACCGGGGCCTCCCGGAAATGGTAGGGATGGTTCGTTCTGTTCTTGGGGGTTTTTCCCATTAGGGTTTTCAATGACTAACTGGAAAAAGAAGAACAATAATGCAAATGGATTTGGGTCGAATTGGATGCCATTTTCGCCTATGTTTGCTTGTCCAGTGCAGGAAGTGAAGAAGAAAGTTTGGGAGATTATTGATGAGGATGAGGATGTGGATAATCTTGATGATACCGACTCAGACGATGATCCAGATTCGTCTGATGATTGGGGTAGTACTAGAAAAAAGGTGAAAAGAGGGAAAGGTAGAGGTAGACCAAGGAAGAAGAGGGTTAATGGTGAGAAGGAGAAGACGGCTAAGAATGATGGGGTTAGTGCGACGAAGAGTGATGTTGTTAGTGGGGCAAAGAATGATGTTAGTGGTAATCTGAGGAAGCAGATGGGAAAAAACCTTAGAGGTAGGAAGAAATTGGATTTGAATGTGGAATTTAGCAATGAGGTTGAAGATCCTGCTACTGTTACAAGAGAGGGTAACAATGGAGAAGAAGTGGTTGGGTTCTTTGAAGGATTGGATGAGTTTCTAAGCACATTGCCTATACTCCATGTTGTTGGAGATGAAAAAGCTAAGCCTTCTTAATCAACTATAATGATTATGATCCTTGTAATGTTGTTTATTACTTGTTCTTTTTTGTTAGTAGCTGCATTGCGCGTTAATTATGTAGAGCACCCCATGAATATCTGAAACCTGGGCTCTGGTTTTGGTTTCTGCCATGTAATTTGCTGGTGCAATGGCATTGTCTATGACTCTTAGTTTTAATAATGTATTATCTGCTTCTTAATGTCATTAGCAGTTTAGATCTCCTTACATTGTTTTTAATGACTGTTTGTGGAGTTAAACGTATTCTGATTTTCACGCTTAGATATTTACGAAGGAAAAGTTGTTCTAACAATGATAACCAGGACAAAAACTTTAAGTTTCTGTAGTAAAACTCCATCACCATTTTGCTGAGTTCAGCTATATAGTTTGCTTCATAGTTTATTTGCTTTGTTAAATTTCTCTTACAGGTTCTGCATCCAGAAATAGCTTCCTGAATATAGCTGAGGTTCCGTTTGGATAGCACCCAATAATGCATTATCATATTAAAATTGGCATTTAATCTGCCAGTAATACATTATCAGGCATTATAATGCGTTATTGCCTCTGATCAAAGGCACCCTAAATAGTTCAGCTATTTTATTCCTCTCATTCCATTAGTTTAGGTCTTATTGACCTTCCTGAATATATAACAAACAATATAATGAAAGAAGAAATTCTAATTTTTTCCCCACAAAATCTTATGTGAAATTCGAACTCATAAAAGCCACATTACAACGAAGGTAGAGTTGTGAATGACTTAAGTAACAAACTGTAGTCATTCATATAAATTCTATTCATACAATTGGATATAAAACACAGGAAAAATATGTCTTTCAGAATACAAATACATGGTCTTATAATTTTATTTTTCAATAAACTAAAAAATGGTTCCAATTTGTCAAGAAGAATCCATTTGTAGAGGATGGAACACTCAACTTATTCTTGAGAAGCACTTGCAGCACTAAGGTCCACAGAAAGATCAAGAGCCTGAATAAAATTACACAAAAATAATTCGATTGTTAATCATCCAATGTTCTAATAAAACCAAATCAATCATAATAGTAAACATAACTAAATGCTACTTACTTTGCCAGTAATCTTACTGTACATATGAATCACATCATCTATAGTATTCTCAAAGTGTGTCGACGGGTCGTAACTCTACCCAAAACAAAAACATGAAACCAAGAATTAATGCTAAGGAAGTTCATGAAAAATGGTTCAAAGTTCAGACAACTTAGTAGCTTACAATTGATATGAAGCAACTATCGGTTTCAGCGTCATTTGTAGGTTCGTATCTGTCATACATATCAAAGAAAATCTCATCAACTTCTCCAAGAAGGTTGATTCCTGGCTTGAGCTCGGATTCCGGGTCATCAGTCTCCGCTTCAGTTGTGACAAAGGCAATGAATTTGTTCTTTGCAGCCACATTGTGAGTGTAGGAGCAACAAAAGAGATACCTAGTATAATTTAAGGTTTGTTTGGTGAGAGCGTTTATAAGGAGTTTTTTGGAAAAAAGCGTTTATGAACAATAAACACATACATGTCTGATTTACGACCAAGTTGCTTCTGTGGCAAAATGACCTGTGCAGAGTGAGACTCGTTCGTGTCTGGAATAGGATGGCTCATTATGCATATAGCCCGAGCAACTCTTCCGACTTTCTTTACCTATTGTGGAAAAAAATCAGCACTGATGTGATTTTAATCATAGAAGCTTGATTTGTAGATTTAATTTGGGATATTGAAGTGTTTTACCTTCTCAGGTAGGTATGAAGGATCACATACGACTTTCTTGCACTTTGCGGTTTCTCCTTGAGAGGAAACGCCAATGGCCTTTCCATTGTCATCAAACTCAACCTATATTTGCAGTAAGAAAATGTTTCTAAGAAAATATTTGTACAGAGAAATTTTTACTTATGTTGAGATTTTACCTTGCAATCTGGTTTGTTGAGCATATAGGTTCCACCATATACTGCACTTAGCCGTGCAAATGCCTGAGGCAACTCTCCAAGTCCGTATTGTGGATAAATGTATGGGGATCCTCCACCAAAACGAGCTAACGAATCTGCATACAACTTTCAAAAGAAAAACCTTAATGTGATCAGTATCTTACTGCAAACTTGAATCAATAATATTTTTCATTAAAGTAGATATATAATAATTACCCTCATTCTCTTGAGAAAGTCCCTAGCTGGTTGATCTAAGTATTCATCATGGTTGTATAGTGCCAAGGCATGGCCGATGAAATCCACCGTGTCATCTTCTAGCCCGTACTTCCTACATTCACCATGGAAACAAATTTCATAGTACAATGCAACCATTTCGTCTATGAACAAAAAGACGATGCAGAATAATATAAAAGGCTGAACGTACGAAATGAGATCTCTGGCAGTAATCTTGTCCAGATCCAGCCCCTCGTGAGACTTTGGATCTGAATCTTCGTAGTCTTGTACATAGATGAAGAACTTCCGAGCTCGTCTTTTTTCAAATAGCCCCATAATGGGTGACTTTAACGCTTCAACATCATTAGCCGGAACCTTATAAATCTGCAGCATACAGTGTACATATGAAGGACTGAAAACACAAGGAGCTAAGACCCCATTTGGTACAATACCTTGGGTAATCAGGAATCACTCATATCCATTCTTGTGTTTGGTTAAAAACAATTGTGGTACCAAACAAGCCCTAACAATATTGTAGGATTCAACAGCTCAACATACAACTTATACCTTGCCTTTGTTGTACACAAAACTTCCATCTACAGCCTTGAAATTCAGATACTTCGTAACATCTGCGTGAATGAGTGCACGAACAAAGGTGCCATTCGCCATCATGAACTAGAACAAGCACAGCAACTGATCAAGAAACAAACCAAAGTCTTAAAACTAGTATTGTCCTAGATCGAAGAGCAGGAATGCGTACTTTGGGTATCATGTCGACATTGTATTCCTTACTAGAACCCAAGCTCTCGGGGTGATCTTCGTTTCCCTTAAAACGCTTCCACAGCTGTTTAAGACTGAGAGAACTTGATTCTCCTCCATAGTAATCATTTCTATCCATGTGTAAAACCTGCAGCTCGTATAAAATGTAGTCCATCATCATTTTAATCTTGCATTTATTTGCTTAGTTTGATTCACAGACTAGACCCAGGAAAAACCAATGTGAATCCAATAAGGTATAAGAGAAAATCATCAAGATCATTTTTTAGTGTCTGATCAATCTGATAACAGAGTTCGATTTGAATTCAGAGTTTAACAGAATCCAAATCAGCTATATTTGAGCCTCTCAAATTTTTAATCAAATTGATTCGAACAAGCTAGAACTGAACTCGATTAAAACGTTTTGAATTACTCGAAATAACCTAAATTCGACAACGAATCAAATTCTACAATTGATTCAGCCAGAGGTCCAGACAAATTACACAAACATAACAGCACTTCATTTTCTGCCCAAATTTTGACCTAAATCAGTCCTTTCTTTCAATGTCCATTCTAAGAGCAATACGAAAATGAAATGGTTAGAAATTGTGGAAAGTTTGTACTTTGAGGCCATCGACGGAGAGAAGGCCACTGATGATGCATTCTTTGAGGCCAGTTCCGAGAACAATCACATCGTACTCTTCATCCATGGCGGACCTCGCTGAATTTGAAACTTTTGGAAATCGGAAATACGAGAAATAAAATCCGAAGAAGATGAAATGAATAGATAAATAGGATGACGATTGGTTGAAATGTGCCTTTGTAATTTGGATGGCCCTGTTTTTAGGGCGAGAGCCATGAACATCTCCAATTCGATCTCGTTGGGTGCCAAGTGTGAAGGCAGAGTTCGTGCTTTTCTTCTTCTTCTTCTTCTTCCTTTCCCGCCCTGTTATTAAGGAGGGACCCATGTATAGGGCATGTTTGGATAGAGGTGTTAAAAGGGTAATCGAATCGGAACCGGGACCGGACCGGCCAAACCGCCTTCTTACCGGTTCAGATTTAGGTTTAAGAGATTATGAAACCTTGGATCAACGGTTTTGATAAAGGTTAAGCGGACGAACCGGTCCAAAACCTAAACTGTATAGTTAACCGTTAGTTCACACTTTAAAATATAAATATATATATATATATATATGTATAAAATTGAGTGGACATTACTTCAACCTACTCTCAGGTAGGTTTCGATGTCAAAAGTTTTTAAATGTTTTATGTTGGTAAAAAAAGAGCTTTTGATATTGAAAAATTAAAAAAAAAACCTTTAATGACTCAATTTTTTAATTGAACTTAAATATTTGAGCATTTTAAAATATAAATTCTATATATATTTTTTAATTTGTTTAAAATTATTCCGGTTCAGGACCGAAACTGGTTAAAAAACCGGCGTTTTTTTATTAAATCGGAACCGGCCCGGTTAAAACCGTCTCCTTAAATGTTTAAGTTTAGGTTCAAACATATGTTGAATCTTAGATTGACGGCGGCGGTTCATGAACCGAAACCGACGGTTCCCCTCTATCTCTATGTTCGGCCGACCCTCTCTTCTTGATTAAGAGATGAGAGACTATCTTCTTGGGTGTTGTGGATATGTATTTGGAATTGTACGTATACGGTGTTATGAATAGTGAAGATTAAATAACGTGTCAATGAGATGAGAGAAGTAAATCCAAGACGTGTATATATGCTTCTTGTCATACATGCATAGTTGCATACGATGATATATGCATACGATGATATATGCTCCCTCCGTACTAGCTAGTCGATCTTCTCCATATATCTTCAATACGTTTTGATTGTATCCTTGTAAGCTAGTCATTTGGCAAGAGGTGAACAACTCGATGATATGATGGCGAAGACGAACAAGCAACAAGCATACGAGTGGTGGTTTGATAGTCATAACACAACCGTCGGTTGTTCTCACTGGCTTAATTCCACTCTTTCAGGTTAGTTTATACGGACTATATATAAAGTTCATTTTTAGGTTACTACTTCTTCAGTTTCTTCTTAGCTAAACCTGAATTGAACTACAGAGGAAATGATTTACCTCATAGACTTATTTCTTTTTTCTTTTTGTACTCCGTCTCTGCTTTAATATTAGTTTCATTTGATTCTGCTGTGCACGTTTTGTTTCGTCTGTATCGACCTCTAGTTACATGTTAGTGAAAATTATAAAATTTGATGTTGCTATGCACGTTTTGATTCGTCTGCTATGCACGTTTTGTTTCATCTGTATCTATATGTTAGTAAAGTATATAAAATTTGATTTTGCTATGCACGTTTTGTTTGGTCAGTTTCGATCTCTAGTTACATGTATAAATTATAAAAAATTTACTATTAAAATACTTATTGAGACGAATAAAAACGATCTCACGCTTACTATACTTTAAGAAGAATCTCGACGATTCACATAGATGTGAGATTCACATAAATTGAGTAGAATATGAGCCAATATTTGATTGTAACATTTTTGTGGTTTTGACAAGCTCGTTGTGTATGATGATAGAACTGAATGAAAAGACACGAAAAATGTTGAGGATGATAGAGGAAGATGCGGACACATTCTCAGAGCGCGTAGAGATGTACTACGAGAAGAGGCCACAATTGATTGATATGGTTGAGGATTTTTACCGCGCCCAACGCTCTTTAGTTGAGCAAATTGATCACTTAAGGTATCATGTTTGTAGTCGCCATTGCAAGACATCGTCTCTTGCAAGCTCCAATAAGTCATGTGATGTAGAGGACGAGTCGGATGATGATGATGATGATATTTTGTCGGATGTTTTTCATGAAGAAGACGAGGTAGAATTTGCATCTATGCAAATGAAGCATGAAGAGATGGTGGATGAAGTGGAAAATCTCAAAGCAGAGAATGTGATTAAGGAAAAGGCGATTGAGGAGCTTAAGCAAGAAGTTGAGAGGATTAGAGTTGAAAATGAGACTTTAAGGAATCAAGTAGTAATGGATGAGATGAAGAGGCTTAAAGAAGAACTGAGTGTTGTTATGGCGAAAAGTGAAGAGCAATACGAGTTATTGAAGATGAAAGACGAGGAGAAGAGGGAGGTAATAAGGCAATTGAGTGTAGCCAGGGCCGGCCCTGAGGGTGGGCAAGATGAGCCACCGCACAGGGCCCCAAAAATCTTAAAGGCCCAAAATGTGCAGGTCCGATATAAGATAAGTAGAATAGTTGTGCTTATGAGGTAAAGAAGTTAAAATTGCCTACTGATAAGGGTACCAAATGATAATTTTGAGATCCGTGTTCGATTCCTTCATGTGGCGTTCACCTTCTATTTTTTCAATTTTTGCTTATTTGAGATTTTGTGCAAGTGCAACTCATGCCCATCTCATATTTCCCTTATTTCATTAATGAATTGTTTAAAACTTTATTGATTCTAAATGCTAAGAATTTTATGGAACTATAAATTTTTATTTTTCTCCATTTTTATTCACTTTTATAAATATGAACATTTATATTTTTAAATCTACTAAGTAAAAATTATTAAGTTTAAACGATGTTACTTTCATTATTTAAAAATTAAAAATTCTTATACTAATTCATGGAATCCTCAATAAATTAGAATGAATTGATGGCTAAGAATATAATTTTTAAATTCATTATTGCAAAATCAATACATGTTTCTAAATATATTTTATTTTATTAATTATTTAAAATTATATCCAATATTACATAATAAAATAACTATTTTATTAGTTGTATACACTTAAAATATTAAAATAATATTTATCGAAAGTCTTAATTAAACGATAAAATAACTATTTTATTTATTGTATACCCCTTAAAATATTAAAATAATATTTATCGAATGTCGTAATTAAATTTTGAACAGGACCTCCAAAAGTCATTGGACGGCCCTGAGTGTAGCCATAGATTTACTTAAGGGTGAGAATGTGTTTTTTAAGAAGAGATTAGTGATCAAGGGAAAAGGGAAGACTGAGTTCCAAAGGCTCTAAGGAAGGTTTTTTAATCGTTAGAAGATGTTTTTATTAAATGTTGTGTTGTTAAATATAGTTGAGACGTGTTTTAAGAATGTTTAAATGGTTTAGTCTTTGTATAAAGGTAGGATCAAGTGTTTGTTAGTGGATATAAATTTTGTTTTCAGGATGGTTTAGGCTTCATTTGACGCATCGAGCTAGCATCGAGCTAAAATAATAGCTAGAGGTGAACAAATAGCTCAGATTGAAGATGAAATTGAAGCTTGACTTGAATGGTAAGTTGGAGTTGAAGATGAAAATGTTATTTAAAAATCTTCGGTACTTTTAGCTGAATTTGTAATAGCAATGGTAAAATTACAAAAAGTTGATAAAGGGTAATAAACTAAAAGGTCGGATCTGGTGAGAATGATTTATATGGTACGAATGGAAAATTCGCATGCACAACCTTTTATATTCACATGCACAACCTAGGGATGGGCACCGGACCGACCTGGATCCGGAATTCCAGAAATATGTGGCCCGAAACCCAGACAGGAATGGATCGATCCGGTCTGGTCCAGGTTTGGACCGAAATTTATATTTATAAATATATTGAAAAATGTTAGTATAGAAATATATAATTTTATTAAAAAATATTTATAATTTATATATAATATATTAATTTTTATATTAAAATAAAACGAGTCGACCCGAACCGGACTGGATTTTGGACCGGACCGGTCCCGGATTTCCAGAAATATGTGACCCGGAGCCCGGACTGGCATGGACCGGTCCGGTCCAGAAAACCGGGTCGACCCGAATTTTTCTCATCCCTAGCACAAGCATTCACATTCACATGCACAATCCTTCACATTCACATGTACACGCATGCATGTGCATGTATTTTTCATATATTATCAAAGACGTGCACGCATGTGCGGATGTGGATGTGAATGTAAAGGAATGTGCATGTTAATTTTCCATTCGTACAATAATAATTCATTCTCACCTGAATCTTTTCTATAAACTAATAATAGATTAAAAATTACATCAAATTTGTTAAGCTTCAATAATACAATGGTGTAACATTAACAACTTAAGCTAATTTAAATTCTACGCTAAAGTTGTTAAACTATAGATGAATGTATTGCTTTACCGAACACTCGACAATTAAATTGAACAGAAGAAAGAAGCTCGTGCAAAAAATCTCTGTTCAGCTGAGTCTTTGTATAAGTATGTGAACAAAATCTTGATATGATCTTAAATTCTTAATGGATAATCTATACTTGTTAGCAAAATATCATATTTGGAAAAAAGAAATTCGAAATGAGAGTTTATGACTTCTGATCATTTTTTCTAGAAAGAAAGTTGAATATTAAGATTTTTATAGATCATCTATTAACACGAAATTCAGTTATTCACTTTGACAACGAGAATCGAATTCATAATCTTTGGAAAAAATGGTTCATCCATATCAACTGAATCAAATCATATCTTATCTATATAATGGATGGTTGTCCATAGCCAAAATTGAATGAAATTGGTACCGGGTCAGTTCTGGGCCGCTCATTTAATTTTTCGGGTCACGGGCTTACTGTGTTTTAATGGCAAAATCGGATTGGGCATGTCTATTAATGAATTCCATTAATTGGGCTGCAGAATGGGCCTGTCTATTAACATAGAAGGGAGTGGATGAGTTTTTCTTCGCCGTAATCGTCCTTTCCATGTACCCGAAATAAACACTCTCCTCTCCTCTTCAACTGCTACTCATTTAGTCAATTTCGAAGATTTACACTTTCCTACCATCAACAATTTCTTTCCTGGGAAGAGATTTTGTCGCCGTCACCACCGCTTTACTGCACTAACTGAACCCGCTTGCCGCTGCTGATCCATTTTTACCCAGGCTGTTCAAAGGTAAATTTTAGCTATTCTATTCTGAAGCTTCTATATTGTGTTCATTTGAGTCGGCTACAGTTTGCTTTCAGTAATGATTTGATTGAACTAAAGTTTTAATTAGGTTTAAGATCGATCACTTGGATTTTTTTTACATATTGTTTGCAAGAGAAACCTATTAAGTGGATGATATCGAAAAGAAACACCTAAAATCAGGGGGGAAATCGGTTTGGTTGCAAATTGTTACTTCGTCGGCATGTCCTTAATCAGTCTTTGATAATATAGTTTCAAGATTCAAGTTTCAGTGCTCTTCTGCTAATGTAGTTTAGCATAATCAGATACTGAGGAGATACAAAGCTATTTTGTTAATGAACTTTAGTGGTCAAGTTGTTGTTTTTGTTAACAATGCCCCTCTACCCAGTGGTATTTAATATAGCAATGAAATACAAGTATAAGATGTCTTTCTATCTGATTTTTCCCAGCAAATTATTGTTTGAGAATGTGCAACCCCTCTAATTTTCCTGTGGATCTTGCAGGCAACATGCCTCGATACGATGACCACTACAGTACATGGCTCTATGTAGGCCACCTGTCTTTACGAAACCGATCCCGTGATCTGGAAGATCTCTTCAACCGATATGGCAGGTAAATGCATGCTTCAGTGCTAAATGTAGCTGTTTAATTTTGTACAATTTGCACATAGAGATTCAATTTGCTTCCCGTGTGCCATTGTATTAGGCATTGAACCATCTTCAATGTTTTCATGAGGTAACGTTCTCATGCCATCTTCCTTTCCTTTCCTATTTTGTTATTCGTTTCCAAGTCTTAATGACAGCGGTTTAATTTTCCTTTTAATGTCATTTATGGTTTAAATTTACCCTCCGTCTCTATGACAACGGTTTCATTTTGTTTTTAATGTCATTTATGGTGTTAAATTACCCGCCTTAAACTACCCTGGAATGTCTGATGTCATGGTACAGAATTAAAACAAAGTTTCTCTCTGTGTAGGTTGTGCAAAAGTTTATTGATAAGGAACTGAAGGCGATTCGTCATCCGAAAACTTTATCACTGCACATGCACAAGAAGATTTATCTGTCACTCAAGCTTCCAGGCTCCGAAAAAAGCTTGAGGTGTTGCTCCCCTTATTAATCATACTTGTAAATTATTTATTATAAACTTTCCTTCATTATAATACTTAATTTCCGTTTCTTTGAGCTGAAAATAAGTTTGTTGCAGATCTGCTCTGTTAACAATTTGGTCGATGCAGCTTTTGACTTAACCGAGAGGATGGAGCCATGGCTGCATTTTGTGCTCTTGATCTCAAGGTAATAATAATCCATAAAGGAACTACACTTTGTAAATCTGTATTGATTCATAACCGTCTGAAAAAGGGATCATGTTTCCACAAGCCATGTAAACCCGAAGAACGTATTTCTTAGTTTAACAAAAGAATTGCTATTTGGTTTCATTACAAAGTAAAGAAGGTCCTTTCTTATTCTCATTTGACTCTACACTTTGCTAATCCTAGATACTGATTACGTTTGTAACCCGCTCTTTCTTGACTGAACTGTGCTCGACTGCTTTTGATTGTTAACTGAAGTTACTGAACTGTACTATGTAGTCTAGGTTCAGTATGTTAATTGCACAATGTCGTGTTGCTGTTGCACAGTGCTGAACTTATACATTATTATCTATTATACAATGGGTATCCAGTACTAGGTAAGATGCTACTAAGTAAGATGTTCAATTGGAAGTTTTTGATTGAGAATTATAAAAAGTTTGATGTTCTTAGTTGCATGAATCTAAATGCTTCTCAATTAGGTCATAAGAGCGTTAACTTCCCTCTTTTGCTGCATTTGTTCATTTGAAGTCGTCTATCTAAATGAGTCTACTTGATTTTGATTTGATAATCAGGATAATCGATTTCAGAAAAAACTTCTATATAGGGGTAGTAAATTGGAGAAAGGATCTCCGAAGATTCGTTCAGACGTCCAGTTTCAACAAAAACTTGCAATTGTCATAAGGTTACACTGAGTTCTTATATGTTCTGCACAATTCAGTGTTACTGAAGGAAACAAATAAAGTTTCGAGTGCACTATAGTCAAACTTTGTAATGTATACATAAGGGTGGAAACAGGTGGTCTCTCTGAGCTTTGTCCTACTTTATCCATGTTGTTTTCTCATTTTATATATTTGCATGTTTATGTCAGTAACTATTCCTCCACTTATTGTTTTTGTTACATCCTTCCACAGAAAAGGTGGGAATTCTCTCGGTTCACATAAACAGGTAGTTGGCAAGTCCTGCATATTTTATATGCTTCCCTTTTGTATTCATTGTACATAATGATTAACTACTCTGTGTGAATGGTGTAGAATGTAGATTGGAGACAGAGGCTGGCGGCAAAGCACCTTAAACCACTCTTGATGGATCTAGACGTAATCAACAATTCACTGATAGTCTAACCATTTTCCCTTGATGTTTTCTCTGAAGTGTAAATAGGATGATTGTTGTCTTAAGTATGTTGTAGGAACATACTTAACTCTGAAAATGTTTACTCTTCTCTAGCTTCCTTGATATTTTGCCTCATGTAATGAAGTCTTAGATACTGTGTACTTGCTATATTCCTTTATTAGTTATATCACTTGCTCATCAAGTTGCTTCATTTTTTAGCCCTTTCTTTTTTCCGATAACCCCATGTCCTGGTTTATTCAATTCCACAATGTTTCACGATATCTTGAATTTGTTTGGGCAGCTTCTGATAGCTGTTATTTATTTCATGCCAGATAATGTAATACTCAACAGATAGTTGTTTGAGACTCTTTGCTTAACCTAGCTTTGTACCTTAAGCGCCTAAGATTCTTTTTGGATCTTCTGAGTGTGTACAGTTTTTAGGTAATTGAGAATGAGTTTCGTTGGGCAAAGGTTTTAACCACTTGTTTGCATATCTCTCTTCTGCCTTCTCTAGAGAATAAGTCAATAGGAGGATATAGTTAATTTTCATAAAAAATTGTTAGATTAAAATCTGCAATCTGGAAAGGAACATTGAATTAACAGACATGTTTCCTTGGAGTTTTAGTTGAAGAAAATATATCAAACTTGCTCTAGATGTGAATATGGAATAAAGAAAATATATCACACTTGTTTGCATGGGCTATAATTTTACTTCATACAAACTTATGTTTTGAGGTAACCTCTCTTTATTGGCAATACAGGAAGCGACTGTTCAATATGATGAACGAATTGCCAACAGTTTTTGAAGTCATAACAGAGCGAAAACCTATAAAAGACAAGCCAAGTGTTGACAGTGGAAGCAAATCTAGGGGCAGCGCAAAGGTTATTTCTTTCCCTCCAACCTATTATCATTTCGTTATATACCTAAAAATCAGTCTCTCATTTTCACCTAGTAGATGACATTCTTGTAATGCTTTCCCTTAGCAGTAATCTTGGTCAATTTTCAGCTTTACAGTAAACTCAACTCTTAAATAATCCTAAATATTGAACGCTTTAAGTGGTTATTAGAAGAAAAAGGCGCCACAATACAATTCATCATTGGTCACAAGTAGGATCAATTTAAGAAAGAATTCAATATATTTTTCTGTTTCAAGGTCATTTGTTGGATAAAATGATCCTTGGAATTATTTAGGAGTATTGCAGGTTCAGTTCGAAACTAAATTTTTGTAATTTTTTAAATATGTGGGTGCAACAGTTTTCCTTTTCTTCATATATGTAGTTGTGTACCATAGTTTTATACTAGAGGAAACAAAGAATTGAGGGATCATTCTTTCGTGCAAAGTCAACTCAATCTTCTTTTTCGGCAAGAAATGGTGACAGTAACTGCAAATTTATTTATTTTCCCGTGGAATTGTTTGATTTTTGCTACTGGTTAAAATTTGAAGTTAATTGTTTAATGTTGTATTAGTTGCCAACAACTCTATGATTCACACTGGTAATTGTAGAATTCACGGTAAATTTTGTGTTTTTTTAACGGGAAAAAACCCCGCACCCGTTTTTTATAACTGGCACCCGGTCTTGGGCGCATCCTGGGTGCGTCCAAAAACCCGGGTCAATATTGGGCGCACCCTGGATGCGCCCAATTTTTTTTTTTGCCGTCAAAATGCCAAAAAATCCGGTTTAACCGAGTTTTTGAAAAATAGTTTTGGACGCACCCGGGATGCGCCCAAGACCGGGTGCCAGCTATAAAAATCTATTCGAACTTTGCTTGGACGCAAAATCAGTTATTAGAGCTTCAAACTTTGCTGCTAATGGCCAACCATTCGAGGTTTTCTATTATCCACGTGCTGGTACCCCAGACTTTGTAGTCAAAGCTGTTTATTGGGTGGCCTTGCAAATTAGATAGTATGATGAGGTTCAAAATTCATCTCTAATACACCGTATGTTTGGTTCATGGGTACTATATCCTTTGTCCAAGTCGTCGATACTATGCGCTGGTCTAATTCTCCATGGAGACTCCTTCAGGTAAGATTTGAACAAATAAGATAAAATTTGTTGGTTTCAGTGTAATGATTTTCTGTAGATAAGTTATCTCTTGGATAAAGTCTTTGTCTGTTTAAATTTTTTATTGATTGATTGACTCTTATATTTTATTCCTGTTAGGAGGACCATGTATCAACATATGTTTTTAAGTACAACTAAGTATCACTTATGAAAATTCTTGGTGTATAAATTATTCCTCTTGATGTGTTATGTGTTCAGATGATGAGGATCTTTGCGATTGTAGTGTTTTATTGACTTTTTCTTATTATTGACCCTTTCTTAGTGTACTTAACTTAGTTAATTAGAATACAACTTAGTTAATTAGAATAGTGAGGTAGGTTGTTCAGTGGAGGATATTAAAATTAAAAAGGCTTTAATACCGTTTGATATACAAATCTGTTGGGATGAACGTGATTTGCTTCCAATGTAAAGCAAATCCTATGATAGGCAAGAGAGATGCAATTTCCTTTTAACTTTGTACCCCACTACAGATGATCGTCAACAACAAATTAGAGACCACTGTCCAATTATTTCTACCAAATAATACAACACAACAGACATCTAGCAAGCTTATTAAAATATAAAAATTATAAACATAAATTCACTTATTCTTCAACCAACACAACGATACATGTACAAAGGGAAAAACAATACTCCACAAACAATGATGCGCGAGATTCTTAGTCTAGCATTGTCAATCTCCACCTTAATAGATTGAATATGAGATTCACGTCTTTGAAAATCTCATGATTGGATCTTACGTTTTCTCTCAACTGTTGTTAAAACAGGTCTTAGTACCAGGGTGAAATCTGCGGAAGCATCCTGATGAGAAGCTCGGTGCTCTTCTGGTACTTTCTGATCTCCCTTAGAGCAACCGTACCATGGCAAAATGCGTGGGGCTCTTCACTCCTCCGCTGGTTGGAGCCACTTTTTGGGCGACTTTGGTGACCAATTGCTTACGAGGAGCCTTTCCTCCGGTCGATTTCCTTGTTGTCTGCTTGGTTCTCGCCATTGCAATATGAGATATAGAAATTGAGTGAGGGAGATTAGGGTTAGATTTGGGGCAGAAGAGGAGGGGAGATGAGTTTTGTAAGGGATAATCACTTGCACCAGCATGAAAAATTCAAAGTTCTTATTGTTGAGTGCTAATAGGTCAACCAAATTGAGAAAAGGATTATCAGTTGGTTTTGATTAGTTCATTAACTAAAACACATTAAGCATACGCCCAGTAAATAATTTGAAGATAATTTTTCACAGTTCTGTTCATTTGAAACTTTAGTTGATGACTCTATGTCTTTATGGTCATTTCTAATGATTTAATTTTTACTACATATTCATTTGAGGACACAGGGATTTCTAGCACTCTTCACCGGTGATACAAGTGAAATATGTGCTCAAGTGGGGAAACAAATCGACACAGGTCGCTTAATGGAGGGAGGAAGGAAAGCAAGACTTCCTCTACATTGATGAAGTACACATGTTGGACAACTGGAAGAGTGGCTACTGCTTCTTCTAGATGCACACTGTTGTTGTTTGCCTATATCCGATCGATTTTGAAATCAGTATTTCTATAATATTGGCATATGGTGTTTGCTACTTGCTGACATGTCCCGATAAATAACACTGGGAATAGGTATGTGCTTTAAGTTGTTCTTTGCGCACCAAGAGACGTTGTTATACAAAGTGATGGAAAGAATGGTGCTCTAGATGTATTTGCAATATTATATAAGATAAGGGATACATTTGATCCGTAGTGGTTTTTGGGTAAGTACGTCTTTGTTAGTATAATCTTTGGTTTCAGGTGTCTATTATTAGGTTGTACTACTTTCACTAGCCAATAAAATGTTTGGTTTGACATAGAAGTGAGATTTGTTTGGGAAGTCAAAGAAGTGAGAAAGAAGTCCAAATTTTGTTGTTGTCATATATCATGTTTATGAAACTTATTTATGTCTGGGTTCTTTTGTTTTAGTTTATCTTATTATTATAAGAAATGCTAATATTACAAGAAACGACTACCTCTATTTCGTATGGTGGTGGCCTTAAATGTGCTATACGTCTAATAATATACATATAATATTATAAGTGTGTAAGAATAGGAAAAAACAGATGTAATTAATAAGTCTAAATCCTACTTCTTATTAGTACAAGGAACAATGTCAAAATTATCGATTTTACAGCTGAGAGAATCACTCAATCTATTTTAACTCTTAAGTACCCTACACGTGATTCCTAAAAGACACGCGCAAAGCCCAAGTTCCATTTCGAGAATCATATTATAATGCTTAAGGCCTTATTTGGAGAGGATTTTTGGTAGAACAAAGATTAGAGACTAACCCTACTTTGTTGAAGTTACATTTCTATATCAAAAATGGATTTGAAAATGATTATTCCAATCTAATTTTGGAACGCCTAATAAACAACATTAATAAAAAAAAAACTGTAATTTCCCCGCGCGGGGGGCCGTTTCTAGTAGTCTTTAGAAAAAAGTGGTTCATCCATACCAACTGAATCCAATTCATATAGTCTTTCCTAAAGTGGTGCATTCATACCAACTTAATTAACGTGATGTGTTCAATACCTTCAAATGAATTAATCCGTCCCACAATGAAGTCTCTTTATGATCAAATCTTCGATCATTGATCTCTTATAAATATTTAGTGGCTTCCTCAATATATCAATATATCTAAGTGGTATACATGTATGAACATGAATCCGTGATCACCTACCACGTTTTGGTACAAAAGACGTGGAAAGTATATAGTCCCAAAATATACAAATGTTCAAGTCCCCAAAAAACATAAAAATATTATAGATCAAACATAAATTTATTTATAAAATAAATCTGTATTCAATATAATTTTTTTACTAAGTTAATACCTAGTGATATATTTTAGTAATATAATTAGTATAACGTCTTGATTCAATTTTTTCTTATCTATATCATAAATATATCTCCTATAAAATATTTTAAAAATACACAGTAAATATATCTATAATCTATAAATCTTTTTTGGAACCCAACAAAATTCCTATCTTAATTATGTTGTCTCTTTCCTCTATGCGTAAGGTCCTCCAATAATGACGCAAATCATTCTCTTCCTCCAAATCCTAGCCCCCAAAACAAAACTTTAGTCTCTAATGAATTAAAATTAAGATCCAAAAGCAGTAGATCGATCGGAATCATTCGATCGATATTCAAATGTCAAAATTCAACTTTGTGAAGAGGGTGAGATGGACAACGGTCTTCCTAGTATTAGCAAACCTAGTCACAATCTCTCTCGCTACAATCCTCGTACTCATCGGCCGCCAATCATGTGACGACCGTGATCTTGTCCCCCTAATGATTGTGTCGGCTTTCGCGGTTCTGCGTATCGTGTGTATGGCACGTGCCGCCTTCGTTCAATACGCAACCGCCATTGCAATGCTTGGCGACTCTCCTGAGGTTGATATTGATGCTGATAATGTTTCTCGCCGATACCGCAAGGTATTTGGCTCGAAAAGCCTTTAATTCTTCGATTGGTTTTCATATGTTAATTTGTGTGATGAAATTCCACTAAACTTATGTCACGAGTTTTAACACACGTTCAATAGGACATATGATATGTGGTTATATTATGTAATGTAGATGATGATGTAATGATAGCATGTTGTGATTTTACAGATGCAATACACGAAGTGGGCATTGTGGACAAGGATTTCAACCATTATAGTGCTTATGCAATTTATTATGGCAGTTTATGTAATCTGCACTATTGCTAAAACCATCTACCGTGACGAAAAATCCCGCAGTCATTGTGTCCTAGGTATGCATACACTATATATGTTTGAGCATTTTCTTTTGTTTATATAGTTCCATGCATACATTTGTTATAAGTATATGTTCGAATATATACTTTAATTGGCGTGCATACAGTTTATTACTAAGTGCACACTCGAATATATTATAGTAAAAGTGTGTATTATGATCTAGGGTCAATTGAAGAAGATGCAGGTTGGAAGGAGGATGTGCTAGTTTCATTTGTTGTATTGGTCACTTTTGTGGCGATACTACAGTTCTTCACCAACTCAGATGTGCTTAGATGGAGAGCCTTCTATTCAACAAATGACATTGTGTGGAAAGCTCATTACCAAGAAGTATTTGACCATAGCATCCGTGAGGCTTTGTGTTGTCTTGGACGACGCAAATACTTGTAGGTACTTATCATCCTTACAAGACTTTTTCATACATAAATCTAACAACAATTCAATAAGCCATCATTTTTCCTTAAAAATAAACAATTTAGGTGTACCATGGAGGAAGACGAAGTTCATTCAGTTGCAAAATTGTTAGGAGATCTTGTCACCTATCGTGCATCAGGCACAGGGCATATGGAACTTCTTACTGGTATTCTTTTGCCCTCTTTAACTACATTGTCACTCTTATATATAAGTACCTTTCACTATTGATATCTTTTGTTTGGTACTATCATATATGAATTTCAAGATATGGGCACGAATGATATCGAGGTCCCATTTAATTTAGAGTATTGTTATTATATATATGATATGATATCTCTCATAGAATAAGTATATAGAAAATATCACTCATATTTTGAGATTAACTAGATCGAATCAGATTATCATAAACATACACAATGAACTTAATGCAGAATGTAAATGACTCAATGAATTGTTAACGAGGTTCGGACTCAGCCTATTCCCCGTGGCCTCAAGATTGATGGCCAAATCCACTAAGTAGGTCACAAACTTACAAGAGAGCAAAGCTCTAAGTTCAGATCAAATACACAGAACAGAGACAACAAGAATCTGTAAAACAAGAGAAGAGAAACTCCCTAAACCACGCGTGTGACCAGATCTCCTCCAAAGCTCAACTCCGTCGAGCATCTGCAAGCTTCACCACTCGTCAAAGGCCTCCAACTCCAAGCAAGAACACAATCCACTCGAAGTTATCTCTAGAAGCAAAAGCTTTGCTTCTGTCGAGATCAAGCTCTCGATCCACAGTCAAGAACACTCAGGAAAACCTAACCCTAGCACACAAGCTCTCTTTCACAGATGGAGGCGGAGAAGAAGAATGAAGTGATTGAGAGAGAGAACCCCGTGTTAGGACTATATATACCTCAGCCCAACAAGTGAAACGCGGAGCTCCAGCTTCCTCAAAACGGGTCGGGTTGAGCATCTGGGCCACAACTGGCTTCTGGGCCTCTAATAGTGGGCCAAGCCCAATTACAGATTAAAGCCTCTAAACTGAACTAAGCATAAATGATCTGAACAAACACTTTAAGGATTTATCATCAACAAAATGACAATCATCCATTACAATTTGCCCTCTTGATTGTCATGAAACCTACTCAGCCTAGTTCTAACTGTAACACACAGCCGTACTAAACAAGGAGTGAATTCTAGCACATCTACCATCGTCGGCCAAGGCTCACACTTCATCATGGGCAGCTCCAAATATGCAGGAAGTCCCTACAAAATGTAAACTTGTCAGCTGTCACAATCTTAGTACCAAAATCTGCAGGATTTAAGTCACCCTTAATCTTAGTAACAACTATCTGCTTCTTTTCAATCAGATCTCTAATAAAATGATGTCTCACATCAATGTGTTTAGACCTTTCATGATAAACAGGATCTTTACATAAGTACAAGGCACTCTGACTATCCATATGCAAAACAGGTACATAAGTAGCACACTGGATTTCATTCAATGTCCCAGTTAGCCATATGGCTCTTTAGCAGCTTCAGTAGCAGCTATGTACTCAGCCTTTGTAGAGGAGAGTGCCACAACTGACTGTTGTTGTGTCTTCCAGGAAATACAATTCCCAGCCCAAGTGTAAAAGTAGGAAGTAGTTGACTTTCTAGTGTCTTTGTTGCTAGCATAGTCAGAATCCACATAGCCAAATAACTCATCTCTAGATGTATGTTCACCATACACTAGACACAAGTCTTTGGTCCCACTAATATACCTTAGAGCTTATTTCATAGCCAACCAGTGGTCATTACCTGGATTGGACATGAACATGCTCAATACACTGATTGAAAAAGCAAGATCTGGTCGTGTACACAACATTGCATACATTACAGATCCCACTGCCACATAATAAGGCACACTAGACATTTGCTCTATTTCTTTAGGATCAGTAGGACAACTATTCTTACTTAGCTCCAAATGCCCTCCTAAGGGTATAGTAGTAGGCTTCGAGTTATCCATACTGAATTTATCCAGAACTTTCTGAACATACTCAGTCTGAGATAACCTCATGAGCTCACTCTTCCTATCTCTAACTATTCTAACACCTAGAATCATTTGGGCAGGACCTAAATCCTTCATATCAAAGTGTAACTTTAAGTCTCTCTTAACACCAGAAATTAAAACTTTAGAGTTACTGATAAGAAGAATGTCATCCACATAAAGAAGCACATACAAAGGAGAACTAGTCTTAACACCCTTAAAATAAAGACAAGTGTCATAACTGCTTCTGTGGAAACCTAATTGTTTCATGCAAGAATCAAATTTTAAGTTCCATTGTCTAGGTGATTGTTTCAACCCATAGATAGACCTTTTTAATAAACAAGCATGATCAGGATTTTTAGTGTCAATAAAACCCTTAGGTTGTCTCATGTAAATTGTCTCATCCAATTCACCATGTAAGAAAGCAGTCTTAACATCCATTTGTTCTAGTTCCCAATCAAACATAGTACACATAGCAAGCAAAAGTCTCATGGTCTTATATTTAACCACAAGTGCAAATATGTCATTGTAATCTATGCCTTATCTTTGGGTAAAACCTTTGGCTACTAACCTATCTTTGTATCTGGGAGGATCCTTAGAACTATTACTCTCTTTTATTTTGTAAATCCATTTATAGTCAATGAGCCTAGCATTTTCAGGTTTGGGCACTAAAGTCCAAGTTTTATTAGTCATCATAGAGTCTATTTCATCATTCATAGCACTAAGCCACTTCTTAGACTCAGAACACCTAGCAGCTTGCTCATAAGTATCAGGGGTATAGCTATTATTGATCACATTAGCAGTCATGAAAGCATAGTCAACAAGACCAGTACACATAGCCACAGCCTCAACATTATTCACAGAGAACTTTTTATTTGGAATTCTAAGTCTAGGGGCTCTATCTCTAGTTAATTGATATTCATTTAAGTCATGCACATTATTAGAGTTATTATTATTCTCAGACACCACGGTGTTATCATTGTGCACATCAGAATATAAAGGAATATCAGTGATAGAGGAGGATACTTCCCTGTTTCCTTCCCCTAAATGTTGATGGTTGTTGTTTGTGTCACTCTCAGCTTGCAGACTGGTTTTATTTGAGTCTGGTTCAGCTGCTCTTGAATCTTCTTCAGATTCATTCTGACTCATGGAAGGATGTCCTAGGTCGAACTCCTCCTCTCCCGGGACTTCACTTGGTCCTTCTGGTATGTAGAATTGGTTTCTAGTCACCACTTCTACACTCTCTGCTTCTTTGGTACCTGTACTCTTGGTTGTAGTTGTTAGAATATTTTTATAATGAAAGTCTTTTTCATTAAATGTTACACTCCTAGACAAGATCACTTTATAGCCATGAGGTTGAATTATAAGCAACTTATATCCTTTTACTCCCTCAGGGTAACCTAACATTATACACTTCTGAGCTCTTGGTTTTAATTTTCCTTGAGAAATTTGTGAGTAGGCAGTACAACCAAATGGTCTCAAATGAGATATACTTGGTTTTCTGCCAGTCCACATTTCTTGAGGAGTCTTAAAATCAATAACAGAAGAGGGTGATCTATTTATGAGGTAGGAAGCTGTGGTAACAACTTCTCCCCACAAGGAATGTTTTAATCCTGAACTTATTAGCATGCATCTAGCCTTTTCTAATAAAGTTCTATTCATTCTTTCTGCAGTGCCATTTTGTTGGGGTGTTCCAGGCACTGTTAAGTGTCTTTTGACCCCTTCTTGAGTACAGAAATCATTAAATAAGTGATTACAAAATTCAAGGCCATTATCTGTTTTAAGACACTTAAGTTTCAAGTCAGATTGTTTTTCTACAGCAAATTTCCAGTTCTTAAAGGTAGATAATGCTTCATCCTTAGTTTTTAATAAGTAAATCCACACTTTCCTAGAGTAGTGATCAATAAAAGATATAAAATACCTCTTACCACCTACTGTACTTACCTGAGCTGGACCCCACAGATCGGAGTGCACATACTCCAGGGGTTTGCTGGCTACATAAGAAGATCTAGAAAAAGAATTATTAGTTTTCTTTCCAAAAATACAATCTTCACAGAAAATTAAGTCCACTGGTTTTTTATCAATTAAACCATGTTTATACAGATAATTCAAGCCTTTATTACCTATGTGTCCCATTCTGTTGTGCCAAGCTTTTGTCTGTTCTAAGGTCAGACTATTATCCATTTTGGAGAGATTTAACTCAGGTGTAGTTATAACATGATACAACCCACCCCTTTTAATTCCCTTAATAAGAGTTGTCCCATTTCTGATGACTTCCCTTATACCATTATGAGTAATAATTTGACACTTAAGGTCATCAAAAACTGACTCAGATAACAAATTTCTTCTTAATTCTGGAACCCACCTAACATTTTGAAGAATCCTAATCTTTCCATCAAACATAGTTAAAGGGACTTTACCTAATCCTTTAATAGCTAGGGCACTATGGTCTCCTAACATAACTTTCCCTCCATCACACTCAGTTAAGGAGCTAAAAAAGTTTCTGTAAGGAGTGGCATGCATAGTGCAGCCAGAATCAAGTATCCAGTCATAATCAACAAGGGAATCACAACACATAAGCACTTCACAATTTTCATAATCCTGAGACTCAAGTAAAGAAGCAGAGTTATCATGACCTTCCTTATTAGACTCATCCTTTTTCTTTTTATGACAGTCTTTAATAAAGTGGTCAGTTTTGTTACAGTAGAAGCACTTTCTCTTCTTATCTCCCATAGTTTTACTTCCCCTGAAACCAAACACACAAGTAAGTTTCAAGAATAAGAATAAAACAAAACAACAAGGAAGATAGAGTAGCAAATCTTGAACAAATAAGAGCAAGATTTGCAGTTCCTAGGTCCAGATCACACAGATCAAGACTAACACAGTCACAGAGATAATCTGAATCAAGAGATGCGGAAGCAATGAGCCAAGATCATTCACAGAGCAATGATAGATCCTAATTATGCAAATATCTACACAAATCACACAAGATTTCAGATATAGCAGTAATCAAGCAACTTGGCTCTAATACCAATATGTGAGATTAACTAGATCGAATCAGATTATCATAAACATACACAAAGAACTTAATGCAGAATGTAAATGACTCAATGAATTGTTAACGAGGTTCGGACTCAGCCTATTCCCCGTGGCCTCAAGATTGATGGCCAAATCCACTAAGTAGGTCACAAACTTACAAGAGAGCAAAACTCTAAGTTCAGATCAAATACACAGAACAAAGACAACAAGAATCTGTAAAACAAGAGAAGAGAAACTCCCTAAACCACGCGTGTGACCAGATCTCCTCCAAAGCTCAACTTCGTCGAGCATCTGCAAGCTTCACCACTCGTCAAAGGCCTCCAACTCCAAGCAAGAACACAATCCACTCGAAGTTATCTCTAGAAGCAAAAGCTTTGCTTCTGTCGAGATCAAGCTCTCGATCCACAGTCAAGAACACTCAGGAAAACCTAACCCTAGCACACAAGCTCTCTTTCACAGATGGAGGCGGAGAAGAAGAATGAAGTGATTGAGAGAGAGAACCCCGGGTTAGGATTATATATACCTCAGCCCAACAAGTGAAACGCGGAGCTCCAGCTTCCTCAAAACGGGTCGGGTTGAGCATCTGGGCCACAACTGGCTTCTGGGCCTCTAATAGTGGGTCAAGCCCAATTACAGATTAAAGCCTCTAAACTGAACTAAGCATAAATGATCTGAACAAACACTTTTAAGGATTGATCATCAACAAAATGACAATCATCCATTACACATATCTATCGACTGTATCTGCTATCTCGTATCATTGGTGTGTCTGTATCAAACGAGCTCTAAGTGCTTTATGATCCCTTTGATCTTCCTTGTCATTCGACTGAAGTAACTTGTTTTTAAAATCCAAAACTTAATAGGGTTGGCTTTACTACATACCAAGAACCAAATGCCTGAAGTAGAAGAGGGATTTGTTGATGCGCCAGAAGATATACTTGAAGATGCAATCGCCTTTCATCCTTTTGCTGAAGCTGCATACACGGTTCGTGACACATAATTCAATTCATCAGTTTAAATTCAAGTATGCTCAATAATCCATACATATATATATGTAGAAAGAAACCTCATTTTGTAATAGTGATCCCAAAGTCAAGGAACTACAAAAATTCACACTAACAACAACAAATGATTATGCACATTTTAATTGCAGGGACCCCTTCTTGATGTTGGTAGAACTCTGGTCTTATTTCCTTGTGTATGGCTCTATAGGCAAGGCATTTTTGATGCTATTTGGAGTCGTAATAGGTAATTACTATTGCATCTCTCAATATTTTTCCTAGTTTTTAAGCTTAATTACATTGCATGTAAAAAGTTGTTAATCCCATCATGTCTTACCCTTACTATATATGTTCTATGATATTTTTTACTTTCTAGCTTTTGTGTGAAGTTAACTAATTCAGAGATTCATATTCATTCTTTATGATCCGTGCCGATCATTATTTATTACTTCATGAAATTGTACTATGCACTTATAATTCGTTGTTCCTTATATCTTTGTTTTTTCTTGATTAAAGTCGACCTGTACTTGAAGGTGATAACTGGTGGCGAGGTCATGCTGCAGCATTTCTTAATTATGCTAGTGTGTCACCTCTTGATCTACGGCGAGGTCGTGTTAATCAAGTAAGTATATCTTAATCACTTCAATAAACTCATCATCATTAGCCTTAACTGATTAGGGTTTCACTAGTTTGGGCGTTTGTTGATGTTTTTTTTTATAAATGTAGGCAGAATGCCAAGCTGCATATTTTATAGTGGTTCATCATATTACAAAGTCTATAATTATAACGGTACGAGGCACTGAGACACCTGAAGATCTTATAACAGATGGTTTATGCAAAGAATCTCCCTTCACCCCTCAAGATTTAGATGGCTTAATCAAGTACGTATTTTTCGTTTTTATTCATAAAACGTGGTGTCATGTCCATATACTCTAATCATCAAAATCTATTTTCAGTGGCAATATTGAGCATGAAGTGAGACAAAGAGTGGTTTCATCATTTCCTCATTATGGACACTCGGGGATAATCGAAGCTGCTCGAGAGCTTTTCAAGCAAATAGACGGAGCTAGTTCAGGTAAGACTACATGACTTCTTATAATAGAGTGATTAGAACAAGTATCAATCTATGTTACATGGAAACGGAAACATTACTAATTGAATCGACGTAATGCAGATGAAGATGATGACATTGAATCTCAACCTCGAGGATTCCTTTCGTCGCTATTAGAAGATGGATGTGAATGTGAAGGCTATGCTATTCGTTTAGTTGGTCACTCTCTTGGTGGTGCTATTGCTGCAGTCTTAGCGATCATGGTAATTTCAGAACACTTTTCTTTTTATACTCTAATGAAGTGTGAATTCATTCATGTTTTGTTTTTGAATCAATACAGTTATATGGCCGTTATCCCAACTTACATGCTTATTCCTTTGGGCCACTTCCATGTGTTGATTCAGTCATAGCTGAAGCAAGCTCAAGCTTCGTTACAAGGTTAAATCTTACATCTTATTGTGATTTTCTTTTGAGAATGAAAGGATATCCACTTATGTATATGTTTTCTTTGCAGCATTATACATGATAGCGAGTTCTCGTCATGCCTTTCAGTTAATTCAATCCTTAGGCTTCGCGCCACAGCTCTAACTGCTGTGTCACAAGATAAATCAACTGACGATTCACTTACTAATAGGTTGGCAAGTCTATTAATCAATGTCAGCAGATTTCAAGGAAAAAAGATGGGGAAAATTGGAAAGCATCGAAATGTTGATGCGTCAATGATAAAGAGCGATGCTGATGAATCTATAGAAGATTGTGATGCTGTTCAAGGTAAATACCTAAACATGTGCGCACAAACTTACGCGTTCTCTGTTTATCTGTCCACCGAACTTTAGCAATGTATGTTTTTTTTTAACAAATTTCAGGTAAGCCCGGGTTAGAGCAAGACAATTTCCTTAAAGAGCAAATTGTATCGGAAAGAAATGGTGCGAGGACAGATGATAGTTTGGCTGATCACATTGTTACTACTGAAAACGCAAGGGTTGATCCAGTGACTCAATTTATGCAACGTGTTCCATCAAGCTCTGGTACAGAGGCCGATGGCAATCCTCCCGAGTTGTTCCTCCCTGGTGAAGTTATACACTTGTTGCGACAACATAGAAGCATGAAAGCGCCATTATGGAAAGGTTGGAGGGTTCAAGATAAAGCACCAAGATATAGAGCTATTATTGGGAATAGAGAGAATTTCAAGGACATCAGAGTTTCAGTTTACATGTTTCTTGACCATCTACCTTGGAGGTAAAATCTATGCACGTTCACCCTTAGGTGTACTTAAACCTGTTAAAATGACCTAACATGAACATGTAGAACTTCTAAAAATTGAATGTATTATACTTATAAATGACCTAAACCTGAAATAAGTTGAAGCCTGATATAAATCGGATGTATAGTAACATAGAGATGAAGTCCTATCATTTGCAAGTAGTATCTGAGTCAATGTACATGAAACTTTCAGGTGTTACCAAGCAATGAAGGAGGTTTTGAAGTGCAAAAGCAAAAGATCCCTTTGATGAGTGGTAATACTAAGCAAAATGTTCAGTATGAAATTCCTTGGTGTGCAATGAACGGCTAATACACAAAAATCTCGTGTGCGTCATATAGAAGAAAGGCTGAAAGCAATTTACCTTAGATGTCCAAAAAAACTTGTGTAGTTTACACATTTGTATCATATGCTCATCCATAGGATGTGCCACAGGATCAAATTAATGTTTAGTGTATATTTGAATCTACTATGCAAGAAGATTATGTGCATACCCTTAATAATTTGTCCAAGGAATTCACTTTGTATCATATACAAAGGTATGATCTCGTATGGATTTGGAGTTTAGAACAATTATGTTTCTAGACAACAACAGAAAAGTTTATGAGCTCTAATCATGTTGCCCTGTTTTCACTGTGCTATGAACCTAGTAACAACTTACTTTAAAACTTATGCTTACGAGAATCATTCTATGGTGATGAAAGAATGTTGCAAGCAACACACTGAATTGTAAATTAATAAATTAACATCAAACCCAAAAAAAAACGCTGATCATTTTATTCATTCACTGCTAATATGAATTACACAGCCTATTTGTGAACATTGTTGCAGAAATAAGGATTCAAAGCTTCCAGCTTAATAAGCATATACAAGCATCCGAGAAACTTATTTAAGTTGACACTAGTGAAAACACTTCAATCTGAACTACAACAATCATCTGATGAAGAAATGCATAATAAGTTAATAACAAACCATACTACACAGTAAATCCAGAATGAACTGATTACATGATTTTGATCAAATGAAACTGCATGTTCAGAGGGAGATAGGTATGAAATTTGTAAATTATGAGTTGGCAGACTAGTATTCTCTTTAACAAAAACAAAAATTTGTCAAAGAGGCATCAATGGCTCAAAATCATGAACTAAAAATAGAACTGACTTAATTATACCTCTTTCTCTCAACATCTCAACACAAATGCCTAAAATTAAAGACGAGATTCAGTAGAATTCAATCAGGTCAGAACAAGATTCAATTCATCAATTCGAAACTAAATTGCAGGAACATCGATACCTTACAATGGGAGATCCAATGTCTCGTAAGCTGCCATCCTTCAGCCTCCGAAGCCCCAGCCTAAACTCCGTCCGTCTCCGCCGCGTCTTCGACATGTTCGACGAGAACGGCGACGAGCTAATCAGCACCGACGAGATCGCGAAAGCGCTAACCTCCCTGGGATTGGAAGCGGATCCATCCGAATCAGCCCTAATTTCCACCATCAACTCATTCCTACAGCCAGGATCTGCAGGTTTAACCTTCGAAGACTTCGCATCTCTTCATAAATCGGTGGACGAAGCGTTCGTATCTGAGGAAGGGGAGATAGGAGGCGAGGATTCGCAGGAGGAATCGGATCTGATTGAGGCGTTCAAGGTATTCGACGAGGATCGAGACGGATACATATCGGCGAAGGAGTTGCAGGTAGTTCTGGATAAGTTAGGGTTGCCGGAGGCGAAGGAGATGGAGAGAGTGGAGAAGATGATCTCGTCCGTTGATCGCAATATGGACGGCGTTGTTGATTTCTCAGAGTTTAAAGATATGATGCGCAATGTCATCGCTCGTACTTCTTAAACCAAACTCCCTATTATATATCTCCCGCATTTTTTGTATTAGTTTACATCATTAACATTTTCGGTGAATTTATTTTGATTCTTTGTTGTTATACATATGGATTAAATTCACGAGAACTATATAATATTTTTGTTGTTAACGTCGAATTTCTATATAATTACTAAAATAAAAGAGGTTTTCGCGCCAAACCGCCCCTTATTAGGTCAACTTAGCGCCGAACCACTCCTTATTTAACTTTTTTTTTTTTTTTTTTTTGTGTGCAAGGAACCCCCTTAGAAATAAGTGGGTTATATTAGTCATTTCACATAAATAAACGGATTACTTAACGGAATTGAGGGAGGGGTGGTTCCATGTTAAAGAAATAGCAAAAATAGGTGTTTCCTTGCAAAAAGTGAAATAAAGGGTGGTTCGACGCAAAGTCGGTCAAATAAGAGGTGGTTTGGCGCAAAAACCTCAAAATAAAACACTATAGTCATCAATAAATGTCATTTATTCATTAATAAACTATGTCACGTCATCAAATGTTATTTTTTTCAAAAAATAAAAAATAAAATATATATGTGTAAAGATAATTAACCCAATTATAATGATATCATTCCCTATTTACACACAAATCAATTAATATATATACAAAGATCACTATTTTAAATCTATTAATATCATTTTCTTATTTAAACGCATATCAATGATATTAATATAAAATATTATAAACCAATTAAAATGTCTTTTATTTATATAATATTGATTTAAAAATCAATTAATAATGCTTAATTTTATTTATTTATATTATTTCTATGTGTTTATGAATTCTCATGGATATAGTTGGTAATTAAAAGCAGAAGTGGGTCTCACTAAAAACCATTTGTCTTTCCTACCCCTAGATTAGAAGGCTTGGTTATCAAGTTCTGTTTGGAAAAGCTAAGATGATAAAACAGCTGATCCTGGAAATAGAAGATTGTAGTTTAAGAATAGGACACCAGCTGAAAAATAACTTAAACCCATATTAGTGTTATGAAAGAAAGACTTTCAAAATTGTCTAAGGGGAAAATGCAGAACAACTGAACTAAATAAAAAAACACAATGAAAATCCATAGATAGAAAAACTGCCTACTGAAATGTAACACCAAAAATAATACTCCTTTTTTGTTTTCCTTAATCGAGCTTCTCTTTCTTGACCTTGTGAAGCAACACCTTAGTTGTCGATTGTGCCCCATCAAATACATTACCATTCTCCTCATCATCAACATTAATGCATTGTGGAGGACGTTTAGTAGGTGTTAGCTGTTGGATATCCTTATATATGTAATGCACAGTACATGAGGAAAATGAAAGGAGTTTGTATTTAATTCATATATATATTACTTCTTTCATCAAGTTGAGAAATGAACTAGAGCAATGGACTCCACGTGTGTTTACTGGTGTCCAAGTCTTATTGATTTCAAACTCTTTTTGGGCCATTTGAGAGTTACAGACTAGTACACCTAATTACTCCTCTGTAATCTCTATTTCTAAAATAAAGTTGATTTCAATTTGTTTGTTTGCTTTAAAACCTAAACCACCACCGAAACTTGAGGGTTAATCCAACTCTCAACTCGGTCTTCCTTTGTTGAGATATTTTTGCTGAAGTGGGTTGATTCGTGGAGAGTATCAGGGATGAGAAAGATCTATGATTTTCTCCTTTAAATAGGAGACCATGGCAGGCAGCCCTCTTCAATTTATCAAAAAATCCCATCTTCTTCTCTGTTTCAAAATCAAAACACGCTCTAGTTCTTTCTTGCTGTTCTGAGTACTCGTGAGCCCTAGCCTCTCCTACTGGTGTGCACTAGTTCGAGTGGTGCTGCGACAACCTTGGGGGACAAGCGCCGTTATCGAATTTGCACCGGAGTCGAGGCGTTCTTGTTTCTAAGGCAGTGGGTTTGTCCACGACGCAGCAATACGCAACATCTATATCAGTAAATCATCTGGCCCACATTCTTTTCCACTTATGCACTAATCTTTTGCCCTGCAGTGTTTCAGTTAATCAGATCAACAATTTAGAAACAAGAATTTACACTGCTTTCCTTCCTGGTGCCAAATGGAAGCCAAATTTCACAAACCCCTGCTGGACCTCTCCAAGCTCGAACCCCTCGATGGGACCAATTACAAAAGATGGTCCCAAAAACTGCTCATCTTTTTTGAACAACTGGACATGGACTACGTTCTATTCAAGGATGCTCCAATTGTTCCTGAAAAGACCCAAACCGATGCCTCACAATTGGATATCCAACCAAAGGACGATCAACAACCTCCAAACGAAGCTGAACTTGAGTTGCTGAAGTATGAGAAGGACACTAAGACGGTAAGGGGTCATTTACTTCATCATATGACGAATCCCCTGTTTGATTTGTTCTTCAGCAACAAGTCTGCGAAATCAATTTGGGAGAGCCTAGAGAAGAAATACGGCTCTGATGATGCTGGGAAACGCAAGTATGTCACCGGCAAATGGCTACAATTTCAATTGGTTGACGATAAGCCCATCATGGACCAAGTGCACGAGTATGAGAACCTTGTTGCTGATGTTCTGTCCGAAGGCATGAAGATGTGCGAGATCTTGCAAGCCAATGTTCTCATTGAAAAGCTTCCGGAGTCCTGGGCGAGCTATCGAAACCACCTCAAACACAAAAAGAAAGACATGACGCTGGAAGAACTTGTTAGCCATATGAAGATCGAGGAGGCAAATCGCCTCAAAGATAAGCCATTCTCAATCAACTCTGATTTTTGTGTCAAAGCTAATATTGTGGAAACTGGTGGGAACAAAAATGACAGGTTCAATAAAGGAGCTGCTGCACCTGCTAGGAAAAATCAGAAACCGTTCAACAACAAGAAGGCAGTCAACTTCAAGAAAGTTGGGAAAAATGACAGATTCAAAGGTGCATGCTTCATCTGTAATAAACCAGGACATCGAGCTGCTCAATGTTTCCATCGCAATGACCCGCAGAAAAATGGAGCAAAACAGAACCAAGATAAGAATCAGGCACATCTCACTAAAGAGGACCTGGTGGCGGTAATTTCTGAAGTCAACATGGTGGATATGACTGAATGGGTGGTCGACACCGGGGCCACTCGACATTTCTGCTTCAACCGAGATCTGTTATCAGACTTCCAACCCGCAGCAAAAGGAGAGCAGGTTTACATGGGCAACTCTAGCATCTCCGAGGTGCTCGGTAAAGGAAAAATCCTTCTCAAATTAAATTCTGGAAAAACTCTATGCTTGATTAATGTTCTTTTTGTGCCTTCTCTACGTAAGAACTTAATCTCTGGGGGTCTTTTAGTTAAAGCTGGCTTTAGACTTCTCCTTGATGGAGGAAAACTTGTTATTAGCAAAAATGGGGAATTTGTTGGGAAGGGTTACATGACTGAAAATGGCCTGATCTTGCTTGAATCTGCTACCATTGAAATTGATAATAAAGCATCTTCTTCTGCTTATATTGTTGAGTCCATTAATTTGTGGCATGCTAGACTAGGACACGTGAATGTGAATTCGATTGATCGATTGCATAAAATGGGCATTATTCCTAATCTTGTGAACAATGGACATGACAAGTGTGATGTATGTACTGAAGCCAAGTTTGTGAAAAAGCCTCATAAAAATGTTGTAGTCAGAAATACTGAATTACTTGAACTAATACACACTGACTTGGCTGACTTTCGAAATTGTGAAAGTAGAGGTGGAAAGAGATACTACATCACCTTTGTAGATGATCACTCAAGATACACAAAAATCTATCTGCTTAGATCTAAAAATGAGGCTGAGCAAATGTTCCTAGTATATAAAGCTGAGGTTGAAAATCAGTTAAATAGGAAAATCAAAAGATTAAGGTCTGATAGAGGAGGAGAGTATGGCACTGAATCTCTGCAAAATTTCTGTAAGGAAAACGGAATTATTCATGAGGTGACAGCCCCATACTCTCCCCAACAAAACGGAATAGCAGAGAGGAAAAATCGAACCTTAAAAGAAATGATGAATGCCATGCTCATTAGTTCTGGATTGCCTAATTACTTGTGGGGTGAAGCTGTACTCTCTGCTAACCACATCTTGAATAGGATGCCCCATAAAAAATTAGAAAAAACTCCCTATGAGCTATGGAAGGGCTATGCTCCTAACTTAGCATATTTGAAAGTGTGGGGGTGTCTTGCTAAGGTTGTCTTTCCTTCTTTTAAGCGTGAATGTGTTGGACCTCGAACTTTTGATGCTATTTTCATTGGTTATGCGGACAGTAGTTCAGCATATAGGTTTATGCGCTTGAATGACAATTCTATATGTGAATATCGTGATGCTGAATTTTTTGAGCATGTCTATCCCTTAAAGAAAAATGTTTTGCCTGATATTGATCAATCGGTTTCTAGAAATGCATCTAGTTCTATTCCTGCAGTAACTCATGAAAAGACAATTGAATCTAATCAAATTAGGAGTAAAAGAGCTAGAATAGAAACTAGTTATGGTCCAAACTTTGTAACTTCCTTTCTTTCTGAACTTAAAGAGGTAAACAAAATAAATGAAACCTTTGTATGTGCTCATATGATAGAGGATGACCCCAAAAGTTATGAAGAAGCTATGAATTCTATTGATGCTAACTTTTGGAAAGATGCAGTTAAGAGCGAGTTGGAATCCATCATGACCAATGGAACGTGGGAAATTGTGGACTTACCTAAAGGTAGTAAACCTATTGGATGTAAGTGGATCTTCAAGAAAAAATTAAAAACTGATGGATCCATAGAACGGTATAAAGCAAGGTTGGTTATCAAAGGATTTACTCAAAAATATGGGATAGATTATTTTGACACCTACTCACCTGTGACTAAAATCGCCACTATCCGTATTTTAATTGCTTTAGCATCATCTTATGATTTACTTGTACATCAGATGGATGTAAAAACAGCTTTTCTAAATGGCGATTTGGAAGAAGAGATATATATGCAACAACCCCCTGGTTTTGTTGTTCCTGGATCAGAGGATAAGGTGTGTAGACTTAAGAAGTCATTATACGGTCTGAAGCAAGCCCCGAAGCAGTGGTATGAAAAATTTCACAAGACTATTCTTAGTTTTGGCTTTGCTGTGAATGGATCAGATGCATGTGTATACTCTAAAATGATTCAGACAAAGTGTGTGATTATATGCTTATATGTAGATGACATGCTTATTCTTGGTACACACTTAGATGTCATAAATCAGACTAAAGACTTCTTGTCATCAAAATTTGAGATGAAAGACTTAGGAGAAGTTGATGTGATTTTAGGTGTTAAGGTGATTAAATCAAAAGATGGATTTCAGTTGACACAAGCACATTATGTTGAGAAAATTCTGAAGAAATTTGGATCTTTTGATGTCACTCCAGTAAGAACACCTTATGACCCTAGCATACACTTAAAGAAAAATAAAGGGAATAGTGTTTCTCAAGTAGAGTATGCTAAAATTATTGGTAGTCTTATGTTCTTAATGAACTATACTCGACCTGATATAGCTTATGCTGTAAGTAGACTGAGTCGATACACTCATAATCCTAACAGTGATCATTGGAATGCTCTGAAACGGTTATTGAAATATCTTAAAGGCACCATTGATTTAGGTTTACATTTCAGAAAATTTCCTAATGTGTTAGAAGGTTATTGTGATGCAAATTGGGTGTCTGACAATAAAGAAACGAGATCTACTAGTGGTTATGTTTTTACACTATGTGGTGCAGCTATATCTTGGAAGTCTGCAAAGCAGACTGTAATAGCCCGGTCGACCATGGAGTCAGAGTTTATAGCTCTTGACCTAGCCGGGCAAGAGGCCGAGTGACTAAGGAGTTTAATGGGAGATATTCCATTGTGGGGGAAACCAACACCTCCTATATTATTACATTGTGACTCACAGGCAGCCATATGTGTGGCAAAAAGTAGTGTCTACAATGGAAAGAAAAGGCATATACGCATTCGACATGAGTGTGTAAGACAATTGATTCGTAATGGTGTACTTACAATGGAGTACATAAGGTCTGAAAGAAACCTTGTAGATCCTTTAACCAAAGGATTAAACAGAAAACTAGTTCTGGAATCGTCGAGGGGAATGGGATTAATACCCATATGAAAGCTAAAACTTTCTATTCCTATGGCGACATATTATGATGTTGAGAGGTTGAGCTATTAAGTTCTTAATGACTTTATAGCCTTATTAAAGGTGGTCTGTAATGAGGCAGACTTGATAAAGTCACCTACGTGAGTATAGATTGGTAATCTCTTGAAAAGTTGAGAATAGTTTTCATGAATCTTACTCATGAGCAGCCCAAGTAAATGAGTCTTAATAAGACTCCAATGCGGGTTCACGAGATATACTGGTGACATGTGTGTTCTTGAGTTCCGTTCTTGATAATGTCAATGAGTTCAAGACTTAGTTCACTCATATGACTTTAGAATATTCTCAAGTTGCACTAAGGCTCAGGTTCAAATCGCAAGATACCTGTACTTATGCATTTCACCTACCCAAACACTCAGGATGGCATGAACTGTGCATTAGTGGGGGATTGTTGGATATCCTTATATATGTAATGCACAGTACATGAGGAAAATGAAAGGAGTTTGTATTTAATTCATATATATATTACTTCTTTCATCAAGTTGAGAAATGAACTAGAGCAATGGACTCCACGTGTGTTTACTGGTGTCCAAGTCTTATTGATTTCAAACTCTTTTTGGGCCATTTGAGAGTTACAGACTAGTACACCTAATTACTCCTCTGTAATCTCTATTTCTAAAATAAAGTTGATTTCAATTTGTTTGTTTGCTTTAAAACCTAAACCACCACCGAAACTTGAGGGTTAATCCAACTCTCAACTCGGTCTTCCTTTGTTGAGATATTTTTGCTGAAGTGGGTTGATTCGTGGAGAGTATCAGGGATGAGAAAGATCTCTGATTTTCTCCTTTAAATAGGAGACCATGGCAGGCAGCCCTCTTCAATTTATCAAAAAATCCCATCTTCTTCTCTGTTTCAAAATCAAAACACGCTCTAGTTCTTTCTTGCTGTTCTGAGTACTCGTGAGCCCTAGCCTCTCCTACTGGTGTGCACTAGTTCGAGTGGTGCTGCGACAACCTTGGGGGACAAGCGCCGTTATCGAATTTGCACCGGAGTCGAGGCGTTCTTGTTTCTAAGGCAGTGGGTTTGTCCACGACGCAGCAATACGCAACATCTATATCAGTAAATCATCTGGCCCACATTCTTTTCCACTTATGCACTAATCTTTTGCCCTGCAGTGTTTCAGTTAATCAGATCAACATTAGCAACTCATTTGAGGACGCTTTGGATGTCCCATCATTGTCTAGCATGGATGAACCCTCCTCGTTAACCTTTAAAAAATCAGATTAGAATTAGAGACTTATCTGCTCAAACTTACAACAATCTACTTCTAAAACAAAAAATAATTATAAACTATCATCTTTACCTAATAGCTCAAACTTTTGAATTAGAAGTGGATCATCTGTCATGTTTGTTACTGTAAAGGATGATGGTTTTTCTTGTTTTTCCAGACGATCAATGTTGTATTGAGAAATCAGAACTCTAAATAGGAATTTTTGTTTAAGAACCAATTTAACTCCTCTGGAACGTTTCCAAAATCATCTTCCTGAAAAAGAAAGTATGTACATTTAATATTTTAATCTCAAACAGTAATAAAATTTGTAATCAGTACTTACCTCATTTGCTTTATCTAGAATGGTTACTGCAGTTTTGTTTAAAAATTGAACAACCTCCCTGTCAAATAGAGTAAGTTGAGTTGTACCACTTCAATCTATAACATGAATCTGAACACTAAATCTGTAAAAAAAATAGTTTTTAGTTAATTAATGAATATGTTGCATATGTTAAAACAAAGATAATTGTGAGACTATTACCTTGGAATTGCAAACTTCACCACTCCACATTTTTTACAAATGAACTCATCTTCACTAGGTTCTACTTTACTCTTGCACTTCTTGCAAGAGTTATAATACCAACAATTATTATTATCGATATATTCAATTGTAGCAAGTGTGACAGCTTTAAGTACCTGAAATAAAAAATAAAGTTTATAACATTTCATTATTTTAGATCCAATAGGATAAAATTGAATTGAGCTAGATATTTTAATACTTGATTATAAAATAACTTACTGTTTTCACTTCATGAAGATGGTCATGAAGCTCCTCCAAGGTTTTTCTATCTTTAACCTTTATGTTTCGTCATGAAGGACGGACGGCATAATTCAGCATAATCATCCCAAAGAATGCAATTTATAACATTATCCCTAAAATAATATGAAAAATCAGAAATAATAGTTAGTCTAGATCACAACAATTATTTACACTTATCATTCATAAGGGAAGAGAAATAAAGAAAGCAAGCTAGCTAAAACCAATACTCTTTTTAACTTATGTATATAACATAGCCATTTTCAATTCTATGCAGGTTGCAAAATGTTATTTTATCAAAAGTTTCGGATTAGCTTGTTGTGGAGGGAGAACTCTACAAACTTGTAGAGGGCTGCAGTATGCAAGAAATAAAAGGTTGGTATTATCTGTAATCTCTGTTTTGGATTAATAAGTATGCATACTTCTAATATTTATAGGCTGCATAACATTTTGATCAAATGTGCATGTTTAGATGAAAGAATTAGAAAGAAAGCATTAGCTAGAATAAGTGCTTCTGTATTCTTCCATAAAATATGTAGAAAAACAATTGGCATTAGAATGACATATAAGTGAAAATATAAAAAGTGCAACTTCATATTTATTAAATACCTTGCATCCCTTAACCTTAGATTGATGTATTTTCCATCCTTTTTACCACTCTTAGGAAATACATTAATCTTATCACTTATTCCGACCAATGCACCAATAACATCTACATAAAATAAGATTAGTATAAATATTAGAATATTAAATACTTAAAAGTGTAAATAATATAATTTTTTTTTTACATAATAGAACTAACCATGAAGTTGAAATTGATCCAGTGAGCGGTTGTTGACCTTCTTAAAGTCAACAAAATTGAATCCACTTATAGGAATAAATATTTTTTCACATGGGTCAACTTGGGTATTGCTGAAAAAGATGATCTTGTACTTATGAGTAGTATATTTCCATCTGTTCTCATAAAGAGCAATTCCAAAGTTTGAAATGATAAAAGCTTTTCCCTCTTCAAGCATTGAGTAAGACTCCATAAATGACTCTTTAATGGTCGCTAGAATAGTATCATTATGAAATATAAAAAATGAGTTAGACATATATGTGAGTGTATACTTCTGCATAGTTTAGTAACTTACAATCAACAACATAATCTGTGAGTGTATACCTTTTCGTCCATTAGTATGATTTCAGTGGTGCTGAATTTTGTTGGATTATCTTTCATGGGTATTTTGAACAATCGAATAACTCTAGCAGTGAGTGTATACTTTCCGCGACTAGATCGAACATCCTTCACTTGTATGATATTAGACATTATCTGCAATTAGACATAAACATTAGATATTATTAAATTTGCAAAACTTACTTGTGCTTATAGTTGTGGTTTCAACTGCAGCATGTTGTAAATGAAGTGTGTATAGATGATTTAAGAATCTAAACAAAACAGAACATCGATTGAAATAAAAAAGAAGTCATAGAGAGTTGCTCATGACCTGTATGATTCGATAGTTTTCTCTGGATTAGAATGAACTTCAGCATGTTGATAGCCTTTTGTATATATAGGAATATGTAGCATCTCTAAGTAAATTATTAGGGAAAGAGAGATTCTTTAAAATGGGTAAGAATAAAGATAAAGAATATGTTCTAGGATTTCAAAATTATTTCTTTAATTTATTATTTAAGTATGTACTATTTACATTTATTTTTTGAATTGGTTTATATTTTTATTTCCATACCTTATATTCCCATTTCGAAATTTCTTCATGTTGATACTGAATTATTTATTATTGAAAATTAGCAACACTGATTTATAGTTTATTTTATAAAATAATACGTACTTTATGAATAAAATTCAAAAATAGACTGGAAAGAGTAAATAGGAATGCTCTGAAATATTTTGTTATAATAAAGGGAGGAATAAAATATAATTATGTCATCAGTTTTCAAACTGAAAGATACTATTAGTTTGGAAAGATATATGGTCTAGGATTTCAATATTATTTCTTCAAAAGTATTTCTGTATTAGTTTGGAAAGATATATCATCGAAAAAAGGCTAAGAATAAATGTAGAGAATATATGGACTGCTTGTTTCTTGAGAATTATGTCATCAACATGCTGATAGCCTAAAACACTTGGGCGATATAATTTTAATTTTAGAAAGAATTATTTTTGAAAGAACATACGGTTCATAAAAAAGCAAAAGTATTCCATTAAAATCACGATGATTGCAAAATTATTTATTCAAAAAGATTTAAGTTGATGAGTGTACAAGATGTATGTAAAGATTTTGGTGTATAGGATGTATGTAAATCGTTATAATTACAGATGTACACTTGATTTTAATGTACAAGATACAAAGAGGTGCATAAATAGGGTAAGTTGAGCTGTGTGGCTACAGATTTTGGTGTATATGATGTATGTAAAGATTATGTGGCTGATAGGTAATATTATTATCTATCAAATAATTCAGACTATGTGGCTGCAAATTTTGGTGTATAGGATGTATGTAAAGATTTCGTTATAATTACAGATATACACTTGATTTTAATGTACATGATACAAAGAGGTGCAAAAATAGGGTAAGTTGAGCTGTGTCAGATTTTGGGTAAGTTGAGCTGTGTGGCTGCAGATTTTGGTGTATAGGATGTATGTAAAGATTATGTGGCTGATAGGTAATATTATTATCTATCAAATAAGTTAGACTATGTGGCTGCAGATTTTGGTGTATAGGATGTATGTAAAGATTTTGTTATAATTAAAGATATACACTTGATTTTAATGTACAGATACAAAGAGGTGCAGAATTCGTGGTGCTCCTTTGGTGCAGAAATCTGGGTAAAGAGGTGCAGAAATTTTGGATCGTTTAATATATGTAAAGTTTTTGTAACATTTTTTGGACTGTATTAGAGACAATATGGACTGTATTAGAGACATTTTGGAATGTTTTTTTTTATTTAAACTCAGTAAAAAATATGGTTATAGGATATTCAGAATATGGTAAAAATCTGTCAGCCCATAAAGTCTTGAATGTTACGGAGTATCTCGGTAATGTATAGAATATGATCTTGTACTTATATTGGAAAATTCTGCTAGAATATTGTATCCCTACGTTAGAAGATTTTGAAAACAAGAGTGAATTAACGATTTTTAGAAAATTTTGTACAAAATTTTGGAGATGTCACGTGACAGTCTGTTACAGGGGAAGCAAAGTTAAGAAATTGAATTAGAGGACTGCCACATGACATGGTTAAATGAAGGATACCTTGTGGGAGAAAAGGTTTAGTGTAATAGTTTAATATATAGTAGATTCTCAAAAAAAACATTGTAATTTGTATTCTCTTTGGTAGATTATCCCTATAAACTAAAACCACCACTAACAAAATGCAGATCTTCCAGTCCAATTCGCATCACCCTAAAAGAACCTTATTGCTCTCTCTTATAAAAAAAATTTAGAATAATATAAGACATTAATACAAATGTATTATGAGTTATTGGAATTTCTGCTTCCCTCTTCACTAAATCGGTTCAGACGTTGAGTCGTCTTGTTTATCTGCAAAATGGTAACTATCTTAAAATACAATCCAAGCTAAAATAAAATCATACCTCAACAAAATACAGAAAAGAACAAACAAATTTGATATCACCAAAAAAACCAAATTTGAAGAGAATAGAGATTAAATAGAAATCATACCTCGACAGCCCAATCAATTCTCAAAGTCACGTAAGAAAGGAAAGACCCTTGCATTACTACCCCGCAAATCAATCCAATCCAGATGCCCTATATTTCATCATTTACCATTTCAATAAAAAGTAGTAATTTTTAACAAATGCTAAATAACATTAAAAATTATGAACAATCAAACAAAGGAGTATATAATTATGATGAACAAAACTTATATGCATACATACCGTGATACCCCAATCTGCTACGTAACCAAGAACACATCCAACCGGAATACCGATTAAGTAATAAGATATGATATTGACAAATGCCACTTTTGCTTGTGAGCCCGTTCCTATTGCAACCCCTGCAACAAATGTATGTTAGAATTTTAAACTTGGACTAATAAAGATTAACTCATATGAATATATCGGTTTTTCTATCCTTGCCTGATAAAATTGCTTGGAAGCTATTTAGCAACATGGTGATGACAAGCAATACAAAGAGGTCTGATGCAGCTTCGGAAACTTCATCGTCGCTCGTAAACCAATGCGGGATCTCCTTGCGAAACACTAGACAAAGAACACTAAAAAATGCTCCTATAGCAAAACTAGTGCTTAGTACTACCTTGATTGCAAACTTGGCTGCCTTCGCATTTCCTTTTCCAAGCTCATTCGCCACTCTAACACTGCAAATTTTGGCATTACAAGCTGTAAAAAGAGAAATAAAAACAATGTGAATGATAAAAAAACACTTTGAAGTGTTGATCTGTTTCCGTACCATGCAGCTCCCATGAACCCAAGGCACATCATATATTGCCATGCATTGATGTTGATGCTGGAAAAATTAGGTACAACCAAAGTTGAGAATGTAAATAGAATGTACGTGGATATCTAACACTTCTAACTTACCAAATCGAAAATGCATCTATGTTTACGGTGGCATCACTTGTGTATCCAGCTAACAAGACGAGAATCGAAGTGTACCACAACTGCACACTGCTCCAACATAACAACACATGATGAATAATTATTAACATACATACGTATACGTATGAACATGCATATTCCTTCACATATGCGTATAATTCATTTGGTTAAATATCTTACCAGAGCATGATGCCAGAGGAAAGGGAGAGCTTCACGATGGGAATGATATCATGAAACGCTTCCATGGAGAATCCGTTCCATGTATCACCACACCAACCTCCAAAAACATAAATGAGCAACGAGAAGGTGAAGATCCATCGAGAAATAACGAGTACACTCATTGCACCAGCAACACCCCAGTTAAACACACTAACAAATAACCAAGACAACAACACATGAAGGATGAATGTAAACGGAGAAATCAACCCTACAAACATATTCTTGCGTTGTGCTTGTATAAAAGCTTCCGTTGTCAAGGTGAAAACGAAGCTTAGTATGACGCCCATGTACCACAACGAGACTCCTTCTGTGGCATCTGCTATGTCATCCTCTTCCCCAAGTAGAGTGTAGATTTCCGAAGAAAATATGTATACAGGAAGCAATATAATTCCAGTTATGAAGTTGATTATCCATGAGCGTTGCAAGTAGATTCCCATCATTCGATAATGCTTTGCTCCAAAGGCTTGTCCACAAAGTGTTTCGGTCGCGCTTGACATTCCAATCTGAAGCCATGAATCTCTATATAATTACTAATGCAAAACACTATACTCATCAATAAGCTATGTCACGTCATCTACTCCTCAATAAGCTATATATGTTAGGTCATCATATCACACGTGTCATTTTTTCAAAAATGAAAAATTATATGTTTAAAAATAATTAATCTAATTCTAATGATATCTTTTTCTTATTTGAACACAAATCAATTAAATCTATTGATATCATTTCCTTATTTAAATACATATTAATATAAAAGATTATATATCCATTGAATTTCTTTTTATTTATATAATATTTATTTAAAATCAATTAAAATATATTTAATTATATAATACATACTTTTACTTATGATAATATTATTTATATGTATTTTAAATTATATACATAGTTATAAATTATAAATTCCGATCATCACGAGAGAAAAAGCTAATTACACCAAAATATAGCATTGACCCTTCCTCGAGGATTTCAACTAAGATACATTTCCCAAAAAAATACTAATAAAGAGGCTAGTATAAACTTGTTGAGCATGCCTTCAACCACTCTAGTTTGACTTGTAGCTACGTAATGAAGCTTTGCAACAAGAACTAACCATGAAACTACTCCCTCCTAGGTCCCTTATTGTTGTTCCTCTCAAATTTCTACACTATTTACAAGTAAACACAATTTGCTAAATTATTTTCAATCTATAAGAACAAACATGGTCATGCAGGATCTTGTTTTGTTCGTCTCATTGAGTACTTTAGCAATATCAAAGTTTTATAGTTTTTAGAAATATATAATAAGAGATATTAACAATACAAAACACGTCTCGACAAATGTGTTAAAATGAAATGGGGAGAACAATATGGGACGGAGGGAGTATGAAAGAATACAAAGAATTGCACAAGAACTATGAGCCTATAACTTACCAATACACCATTGGCAAATCGAACCGAGATGGACTGGACGAGTGAATAAGCCGCGAGCTCGACTTCGCTTATATGGCCGATAAACGACTGCGTGATAACTTGGACACCGAACATGGACAACCGAAACAACACTGCTGGAAATGCAGTTCTCCATATTAATTTGCTCTCTTCCCATGATCTCCTAACAAGACTCGAATAGTCTTCGGGTTTTTCTTCTAGTTGAATAAGTCTTGAATCCAGCTCATTATTCTCATCCATGGTTCTGTAGATCGACCCAGAACAAAAATCAAGATTAAGTGATTAACTATCATCAACAACTTGAAGAGATTTAGTAAAAAAGAATGAAAACAGGACACGGATTTTTGAGGACCACGTTTTTATTGGATCTTTTACTAAAACTAAGGGTTTTAACATTCATAAAAACAAAGATAGAGGGACAAATCAGAACAAACCTGGATAGTTTGGTTCTTGTTGTGGAACGGTGGTGTTGAGAAGGATAGCAGCAGATTTGATAAGAAAATGCAACATTGAAGAGAATTTGTGCAAACCAGGGAAGGGGTAGATTTGTCCTTTCTCTAATATGGGTAGGTTGTGAAAGTTTTTTAAGGAAATCAATGTGTGTCAGATCCCTGCCCACACTTAATACCTGATTCATCATCTATCTCTCGTTGATTATTCTAATATTTCGATATTGGCATAAGTTAAGCTTACTCGAAAAAGAAATTATAAGCTCAAGAATGAAAATATAAACTCATCATAATAAAAAATTTAATAAAATTTAACATAAATTTACCAAATCTTTTTACATTTAGACTCTTATCTTATGCCCTAAAAATCCTTCTAATATTTATTATAGACTCTATCCCTTTAAAAAGATAAATCATCTATTATAAAGTAGATGATTAATCACCAATACATAACTCATGAAGGTGTTTCACTCCTCAGGGAAACCAAACATTGTCCAGTGCTCGCCTGCTCGTCTTCGGTTTCTTCCTCGACTCCTCAATCCTCACTTTGAAGTTTTTTCTTCCTCGACTCCGGCTCTTCTTCCTCGCAAAGGGGATATTTTGAAAAAAAAATTAATTTTTTTTTAAAAGTTAAGTTCGGCTATAACTGAATCGAAACCGAAATTAACCGAACCGAAATCAAACCTGTTCGATTCGGTTAACGGTTCCAAGAATACCAAACTTCGGTTTTCGATTCGGTTTTAACCGAATGAACAACCCTACTCTTGATATTTACTCTCTCTGTCCCGTTGTTTCTTTTTAGAGAAATTGCACCTCATACCCCATTTTAATATGTCATTTGCAAAAATGCCTACTTGTTTTAATGTTTGCAAATATACCCTAGTGACATTAATTTTTATAAGGGTGACATTTTTTCTTCAGTACTTATGCTTTTGAAAATATACTCCGACATTTTATTTAATAAGACCTACATTTGTATTAATAAGCCTGACATTTTTTCTTATATACTTATTCATTTGCTAATAGGAAAAGTATCATGTAATAAAGATTGTTAAAATGATAAATGAGAATTATTGTGGAGCCTTGGATTAAGAAAAGATCCAAGAGCCTAGATGATGACACGTGGAGCCATTGTCATCACCGCCGAACCGCCGCCAGACCGTCGTCGGGCCTCGCCGGAACAAAATTGTCACAAAGACGTATAAAATTGTTCACAAATATTACAAAATTTTTTATTACTCAAAAGTTCATTACAATTAGATTAGAGGCAATTTTAGAAAACCACCCCTTAAATATGACACTTTACTCACAACCACCCCTTAAATATGACACTTTACCCACAACCACCCCTTAAACTAGTAATTACATACAACCACCCTTTAAATGAATTTTATTAGCAATCAACAACCCATTTTCTATTACAAGAGGATTCAGATTTTGAGGTTTGTCTCGATCCAATTGTTCTTTGGTGGGGAGGAGAGGATGAAGTCGGAGATCCGAATGGAGAAGAATCTGAAGTTGTCGTTGAGCCTGAGGACTTCAAATTTCATATGGAAGGCGTTTTTGCCTATAGGATCAGATTGTAACCACCCCGTGGCGCATGTGTTTTTGGTCGATTTGGCAGGTGTGGAGTATCCGATCAAAATCGGTTTAGAATTAAATAAACTCAAAAACCAATTTAATAAGCATAAACTGGTCAAAACACGATTAAAGTGAAGAGGGGTGGTTGCTTACATAATTCATTTAAAAGGTGGTGGTTGTATATAATTACTAGTTTAAGAGGTGGTTGTGTGTAAAATGCTCTATTTAAGGGGTGATTTTATAAAATTCCCTCATTAGATTAAATGTCATCACGTTATTCATAAATGTTCGATCATAAATGTTCATTTGTATATACTCTACTGAATGGTCATCACATTATACTTAAATGTTCACCAACTGAATGTTCATCACATTATAATTAAATGTTCACCAATTAAATGTTCATCAAATTATATAAAATGTTGTTTATGTTATTTGGACAAATGGCGGACCACCACCGCACCACCACTGACCCACCATCAAGCCATCGTCGGACCACCACTTATGTGGAACACCACTTATGTGGAACACCACTTTAATATAATCTCTATTAAAAAACACTTAGTTTTCATCAAAAATCACCTAAATGTTCATCATCTCATACTTCAATGTTCCCACAGATTTAATAAAATGTTCATTGCTCAAAGTTCATTAATATCGTCGTAAATGTCAATCACGTTGGTCATAAATGTTAATCAAAATGTTGATAAATGTTCATTTTGATATACTCTATTAAATGTTCATCACATTATACTTAAATGTTCACCAACTGAATGTTCATCACATGATACTTAAATGTTCATCAACTGAATGTTCATCAAATTATATTTAAATGTTCACCAAGTTTAATACACTTAAATGGTTATGTTATTTGGACAAGTGGCGGACCACCACTGGACCACCACGACCTCACCACCACTGATCCACCATCAAGCCACTGTTGGACCACCGGACCACCACTTATGTGGAACTCCACTTTAATATAATTTCGAGTAAAAAATACTTGATTTTCATCAAAAATTACTTAAATGTTCATCATCTCATACTTAAATGTTCATAAAAAATCCTTAAATGTTCACAAGGATTTAATAAAATGTTCACTACTCAAAAGTTCATTACAATCGGCTTAAATGTTCATCACGTTGTTCATAAATGTTCATCAAAATGTTGATAAATGTTCATTTTGATATACTCTACTGAATGTTCATCACATTTTACTTGCATGTTCATCAACTGAATGCTCATCACATTATACTTAAATGTTCATCAACTGAATGTTCATCACATTATATGTAAATGTTCACCAATTTGAATTAGAGTTAATTTTTTATTTATTTTTATACTTTAATTTTTTCATTTATTGTTGACTACCGCCGGACCTCCATCGGGCTGCCACCGGACCTCTTCCGGACAACCACCAGGTGGACACCGAGAAGTCGTCGGGTGGTCGCCAAGAGGCCGCCAGACCACCACCCATACCCCCTCTACAAGTGGTGGATAACTAGTTTAATCTAAGTCATTGGATGTCAAGGCATCCAATGACTTAGATTCATTATTTTTTATCTGTATAAGGATTTTATCATGAGATTTACATCCTTGCAAATATACCCTATTTAGTGTATTTTTGTAACTCTAAAATAATTTGGATATTCATGCAAATCATTTATTGTGATGGGGTATATATGCAAATCTCTGTTCTTTTTATCAGCGTTTTTTAAAGTTAGTCTTGTTTCTTTTTTATTTTATTAATTTTTCCAATAACAAATTGACTCAATTTATTTTATTCATATTCTAATAAGACTTTATCAATCAAATTAATCATTTACATCATCTTTTTCATCTAATAATTTTCTTATGGTTGGATTTTATGATTTAGCTAGACTTTTTGGGCTCGCGCTACGTGAGGGTTTTACGGCTTATAAAAATTCACAATAAGGCGTTGCGGTATCGAAGATGATGATATGTTCCATACGGATCCATTATAGACATGTGTTGGTGGGTTAAAATCATCATTTGAGCAACATATTTGTAAACGTAGGAAATAAACGGGAAAAAAAAAAAATCAAGAAAATGATCAATTAAATACAAAGCATTAAATGTAGTGTGATTAATTTGGAAAACCCGTAGCTTTATAGTATATACTAGACTTTTTGGGCCCGCACACGCGGGTTTTACGGCCTATAAACTTCATAATAAGGCGTTGCGGAATCGAAGAGTAGAATATGATGATATGTTCCATACAGATCCATTATAACATGTGTTGGTGGGTCAAAATCATCATTTGGGCGACATATTCGTAAACGTAGGAAAGAAATGGAAAAAGAGAAAAATCAAGAAAAATGATAAACTAAAAACAAAACATTAAATGTAGTGTGATTAATTTAGAGAACCCCTATCTTTATAGTATACTAGGATTTTTGGACCCACGCGTAGCGCGGGTTTTACGGTTTTGTAAAACTTCACAACCGAGAGTTGAGGAATCGAAGAGTAGGAGATGACAATACCTTTCACTATGTACACGTGTTGTTGGATATAAATTTTCAGTTGACTACATATCTTTAATCCTTAAATGTAGAAAAAGAATGAGAAAAGAAAAAAAATTCAAAATCACAAAGCATTAAATGCAGTGTGATTAATTTGCCATACCCCTAGCTTTATAGTATACTAGACTAGACTAGATATGTGTCTCGCGCTCCGTGCGAGGAAATTACAGATATTTATCTGTAATTAATGTTATTACGCATTATTTTTTAATATATTTGTTATTGTTATCAAATTTGTTAATATTGTAATTATAGGTATTTTTATTAGCTTTTACATTGATAAGATGAGATGAGATTTTACTCAAGACCCTATGATTATTTTCATCAACAAAAGTGACCTAATAACATAAGTTTTTATTAAGAGAATATAATTTGTCACGAGAATGTTTTAAAACAGATTTAAAAAAGGTGATGGTAGTCGCACTCGTTTTTTTATTTTTAAACAAGTGAACTTACATGCAGTTTTCACATCCTTATGAGAAGAAAATCACGGTATTTACATCAAATTATGAGATCATCGATTTTTAATTGGATGTGGATGCTGAAAGATGCTTCAACTTTACTCTGACAAAGAGCTACCGAGAAGAGCGATTTGTTAGAACTTACTAGAATTTTGAGGCTCGCGTTACGCGCGAGTCTAATACAAAAGTCTTTAATTTTTGATACAAATGTTATGGATATGTGTAAATATTTTAAATGTTGATTTTTGTAGTAATATATTTTGTGGTTGAAGACTATTTTAACATGTGAATGTTGCAAAGTGAAATATTGGAAATTAATGTGTATGTATAAATATTATAATATATATTTGTTTTGTCCACATTTGCATTATGTTTATGAAATCATAAGAGAGTTCTCCATTAGCTTCTAGATAATCTATTGTATATTAATATTCTCATATCAATTTTTACCCTATAGGTTATAATCTGTCTAATTAATATGGGTACATTTATTTTTAACAAAAAAACATGTTAGAACATTTTACTATGATGGGCTTGACGAACAACAACTGCAATAATGAGTCACAACGCATACATATCATATGGCTTAATAAATTCGTAGACTTTATTGAAATGAGAAATTGAAGTCATTTATGGAGGAGTCGGTCAAACCACTTCAAAATTAAATGTGAAGCTTTCATTTGTAAAAAAACGCAATTTATATAGTAGACTAGGGAGAACGTTCCCGCGCTCCGCGCGAGTCTTATTTTTTATGCGTATTCATGTTTTCATTAGCTTCTTTTTGTTTTATTTAGGTAGAAATATTTTTTCTACGTGTGAAAGATATGTTTTTTTATTTTTAAAAGTAATATTAAGACTATTTATCAAAGTGTATAATTGTTTTTTATTTTACATTTATAGGTAATAGAGGTGAATATTTATTTGAAATGTGTAAAGTTATGAATATGTTGTTTATATATTATATTATTTATATTTTCGATTATTTATGGTTTTGGATTAACTCTTCTTAATAGAATTTACAAAAGAATTGATTTTCTTATTTTATAAATAATAACATCTTATTTGAAAAGCGACATATATATAAATGTTGAAGTTATATGATTTTAAACACCGTTTATAAAATTAAACCAAATTTCGAATCAGCTAGGATAAAAGTTCTCCTTTATTTTTATGAAAAAGAAAATAATTCTTGCAAAGTGTAAGTTTTAAATAAAATCTTCATATAGTGTAAGTTTTAAATGAAATCTTCATATAGTGAAGTTTTTATGGATAAAACCCATCAATTAAAAGATAGCAACATTGAATCGAGGAGTGTGAATTAACCAATCAAAATGTGGAGAATTTAATGCTAAGTCTTTAATTTTCTCTCTCCATGATTTTTATATTATACTAGAATCGGACACCCGCGCTACGCGCGGGGTAATTACGGTTTTTCGTCTCAAAACTAGATTGGGCAAATTATATATTTACAATTTTTTTCAGGGCATATTTTATCCAATTCAGGCCAAAGCAAATCTAACCTGCATATCAAGACATTAACACAAAAATAAACGAACAATAGAAGTGATAAAAATAGCAAATTGATTGGTTCCATTACAAATTGACAATAACCATGAGTAACGACGAAATACAATATGCAGAAGAGTAACGACTACTTGATGGGAGAATTCAATACGAAATCCCATTCGGAGAAGTCGAAAAATCAAAAGTTGAAATTAGAAGATGAATTCAAGAGGCCACATAGTAATGGCGACATAATGACAACTTTCTAGGTCATTACCCGCGCGTTGCGCGAGCCAAACACTTTTTATTTTTGTCTATATTCATATACTTAATATATATTTTCATATATGTATTTTTTAGTAAATTATAATAAAATGAATTGAATATCTCGTATATATATACCAAAATCACATAGTCGTTTACGTTGTTCGGATTGTTCTTCATCGTCATACGGATTGAAGGTGAAGAGCGAAGAAAAAAAGAGATTAAAATGGTGGAAATACTAACCAATTAAGCACATAATTATGGTTTATTAGACATTTAATAGGTCTCAATTATCATTGGATAATGAGAAATAGAAAAAAAGAAAGAAAAATTAAGTTTAAACATTAATGAGTACCAATTACCATTACTTTCTCAAACCCATGAATTTTTATATATATATAGTTTAGATTAGATTAGATAGATTAGATTAGAAGATTAGATAATTGAAACCAAAGCCCATTAATATGGCCCAAACAAAGACATAAATAAAGCCCATTAATATATTTCTTTCATTATAAAGCATTTATCGTTAGCAAGTGGGCCATATCAAGTACATTAATTTTGCGTCAATCATTATTCGGTACCGATTTCAATCAATTCGATCAATGGACATCCAACTTATATAAATAAGATTAGATTAGATGTATACTAGACTTTTTGGGCCCGCGCTACACGCGGGTTATTACGGCCTACAAACTTCATAATAATGCGTTGCGTAATCGAAGAGTAGAAGACGATGAAATGTTCCATACAGATCCATTATAGACATGTGTTGTTGGGTCAAAATCATCATTTGGACGACATATTCGTAAACATAGGAAAGAAATGGAAAAAGAAAAAATCAAGAAAATGATAAATTAAAAACAAAGCATTAAATGCAATGTGATTAATTTGGAGAACCCCTAGTTTTATATTAAGATTAAGATAAGATTAAGATGTGTCATTACTTACACTTTTACCATGATTACTTGTCTTAATCCAAATACAAAGTACCAAATGTGACTAACGTAGAGGGACAGAGAGAGTAGTTCATTATTCTGCACAATCAAGAATTAAGCTCGACACATAGAAAAACAGAACCTCTTATTTAGGTTACTAGCTTAACTTCTCGTGTCATGTACGGGATTTGTGTAACGGTATGTTATTTGGTGTAGATAGTCAATAAATATATTAAAATAATATTAATTTATTAGGAAATACAATAACATGTAGATATTTTAGGATGTCAACCATATCTTTTAGCTTGGAGGATAAGCTTGTTCAAGTATGTATTGTAACTATTATTCATTAATCAATCAAGGAAAATACTTTCCCACCTCTCTCTTCTGTGTGTACTTCAGGAAATTAGTTCAAGAACGGTGATTGGCGTGGGTAGACAACACGATGTGAATTATTGGCTTCAGACTCTTGAATCTTCAATGCTCTTTTGGCTCGCTCTTCAAATGATTCGGCAACTTTGTGGAATCGTCGTTTGGGACATCCTTCAGCTTCAATTTTGTTATCAATTTCAGAATTTGCTTTAAATAAACACTCTATTTAGAGTATTATGCCTTGTGATTCTTGTTTTCATGATAAAAGAGACTCTACAATCCTTTCCTTATAGTTTTAATAAAACAAATAATTTTTTTGAATTAGTTCACTGTGATGTTTGGAGTCCTTACAGTACTCCATCTTTCGATGGAATGTTTTTTGTTTTTTACCATTGTGGATGATCATTCAAGAGCCATTTGGGTGTATTTTCCTGTTACTAAATCCGAAGTGGTTGTTCACTTTCAACATTTTTGTGCTATGGTTCATAGGAAATTTCGTACATATGTCATACAAGTTTGTGGAGATAATGGGGATGAGTTCCTTCCACTTCGCCCTTATTTTGATGCTCAAGACATTCTTTTTGAGACATCTTGTGTTGCTACTCCAAAACAAAATGGTCGGTTTGAGAGAAAACACCGCCATTTGCTCAATGTTGCACGAGCACTTCCTTTTCAGGCACATCTCCTTCTTCCATTTTAGGCTGAATGCGTCTCTGCTGATGCGTTTCTTATCAATAGAATGTCGTCTACTCTTCTAGGTAATATATCTCAATATGAACTATTTTCATCAAATGTCACACCATTCCTTAAATCACAACCGAGGAGCTTCTGAAACTAACTCAGAGAAATTCTGATAGGCCAAGAGAGCAACCAACTGATCAGGACACTACGTTCATCAGACAGATTCAAAAGATATCATCTAGTTCAGTGAAACCTGGAGAAACTTAGTATTAATTTTGTTATATAAGTAGATAACGAACTTATTTGCCCTCACAATAGAAAAAAATATATTGTTAAGTTAAACGCGGTGTGACTACGAAGGATGAGGTTGTAAAAGCAATACAAATTCCTTAACGGATGCTTTCATACCTTAGATTTAAAATTTGGGTTTGTCTAGTGTATGCTTATGTGCATACAATAAGCAACTAAAAGAGGTAAGAAAAGTACGCCATACTCCCCTTGAAAAATGGGGTAAATCCATCACAACAAAAAAATATTACTTTTTCAATGAAATATTTCCTTTTTTAATTGTTCTAATGTGTGTCCATAAAATTAGAAAAGGTAATTGACTGACTTTGAAAAACCCTTAAAATTTTCATCGTTTCTTCAATTGCATTTGAATCAGGCATTTGACTGACTTTGCTACTTTGCTGTGGGGAGTGATTTACATAGCTAATGGGTATATATCCATTCATTTCTATTGGTTGAAGGTAGTCATGGCTCCCGGTCCGGTCCGGTCCGGTTCCGGTTCGAAACCGGAACCGGCCGGTTCAGTCCGGTTCGGGTTGAACCGGACCGGTTTTAAAAAAAAAAACAATAGCGGCGGTTTTTTTTTTTAAAAATAATTTTATAAATTTATAAAACTGAAAAAAAAATAAAAAAATGTAAAAATAATTTTTAAACTTAAAAAAAATAATTATAAAAAAACGCTATTAAAAAAGAATGTTTTGTCATTGTTTTTAAGTTTAAAAATTATGTTTAAAAAACTTAAAAAAAATTATTATAAAAAAACGCTATTAAAAAGAATGTTTTGTAAAACATTCTTTTTAATAGCGTTTTTTTATAATCATTTTTTTTAAGTTTTTAAAATTAAATATGAAGGAACAAAAAAAATAAAAAAAATTGGGCTTGCACTTAACAGTGACTTACTTGTTAAGTTGCCTACGTATCCTCTCGGGTTAGAGGAATCAAAGCCCACGTAGTTCTTTACCTTTTTTCAAAACCCGTTACCTAAGTCGAATCTTCGGCGGATGGATCGGTGCGTATCGTAGTAGAATCTCCAATCCACTCGTCTTCCGATGACTCGTTAAGGTTACGTTGTTGCCTAATTGCGGCTCTCTTCCAATCGCAAACACAACATTGCGCCTCCAATGACTCCGGTGCCAAATTTGATCTCTTCCTCGTTAAAGTGTTGCCTCCTGCACTAAAAGTTTGTTCCACCGCCACGGTTGAAGCGGGGACGGCAAGAACTTGAGCCGCAATCTTCGCAAGCGTTGGAAACATGCTCCTATGATCCTCCCACCACTTCAAAACATCTAAATTTTCACAACTAACAAACTCAAAGTTGGTGTTAAGATAGTTATCAATTTCCGCATTCGTGTTTGTAACTCTTGGTCTTTTACTAAAATACTTAGCTCCAAAGGCCCCTAAGCTAGTAGAGCTCGAAGAAGCCGAAGGTAATTGTGAAGTAGTCGGAGAATCCGAAAAATGAGTAAATAAAGTTTCAATGTTTGTTCTAGTTCTAGAAACCATACCTAAAATATCCTCTAGTTCACCTTCGGCTAAAATATATGCATAATAGTCATTTAAAAGAGCGTGTAAACCGGATAATTTAAGTCTAGGATCTAAAACACAAGCAACAAGAAAACAATCGGGAATATATCTATAGTATTGCAACCACTTACTCCTCATGCTTGCAACGGATTCCTCAATGCCGGGAATTTTAGCTCCCTCACTTAAACCACACATAACATTACAAGCTTCCAAGACAAAAACATTACTACTTGGTGTATAAACATGACTAAATCTTTTTGTTGCATCACTAAAACATTTTAAAAACGTTGCAATACTTTGACATATATCCCAACCTGATTCGCTAAAATAGAAAGGAGAGCCAGAAAGGTTTTGAGAAACAAAAGACGTTAAAACTTGTTTATAATCTATACATTCACATAGTAATATGTAAGTAGAGTTCCATCGGGTACCCACATCTTTTGAAAAACGTTTTGGGTGCACCCCGTTAGTTTTACAAAAGGTCATCCAATCTCTTGTAACTTTAGGATGCCCCCAAATATACTTAATAATGTTCTTAATTGGCTCAAAATGAAAACTCATAGCACGTAAACCATCTTGAACACATAGGTTTAAAATATGACAAGCACATCGAATATGAAAAAATTTCCCACCAAATAAAGGTTGACACATTTCTTGTAAATCTCTAATAGATGCGGTGTTAGCAGATGCATTGTCGAATCCAATTGAAAAAACTCTATTAAGTAGTCTATATTCTTCTAAAATTGCACGAATCATCATAGCAATATTTTGTGCGGTATGTGAATCATCAAAGACTCTAAATGCCAATAAACGTTTTTGCATTGTAAAATGATGATCTACAAAATGACATGTAACACCCATGTAAGAATGGGTTTGAGTATTATCACTCCATATATCACTACAAATAGAAACATGCATATCATTTTGCGAAAAATAAGAAACTAATTCGGCCTTGTGTCTTTTATAAGCCTTAATTACGTTTTTCTTAATCACTTTCCTAGATACGGATTTAAAAGCGGGTTGTGTATGCTCTTTAATATACTCATTAAATCCTACATTTTCACTAAATCGAAATGCTAAATGATCAACACAAATAGCTTCGGCTAATGCTACACTATTAGCTTCATGATCAAAACGAAATAAAGGGTTACCGCTAGTAGAAGATGCAAATCCGCCGGAAATTTGTGTTTGTCCCCCTAGCATTCCCATCTCGGCGACGTGTTTGTGCTCCATGTGTCGTTGAAGGGTTCCATATCCTCCACTTTTCTTCCATTGGAATGTCGCCTCGCAAAAGTTACAAGAAACAATAATTAGACCGGTATCATAATCCTCGGCCTCGAGTTCCTCGATACCGGGTTCTAATTTAGTAAACCACTTTGTAAAAACAGGAGATATTAGTTTCCGGGATTGGTTCCCGGAGGACCCGGTCCCTGTCCCGGTCCCGGTCCTCCCCCCCCTACCCCTAGCCGGCCTCGAACCGCTAGCTTGCCCTTGAGGCCTAGCGGTCCTACCCCTACCGGAGGACCTAACTTGGGAGATGGGAGTGGGAGAACTGACATTATCACTCTCTTGGGTGTCAAAATGTTCCGCCATATGATTAAGAACAATTAAATAATATGATTAAAAGCAATTAAAACAATTAAAACAATAAAACAATAAAACAATAAAACAATAAAACTTAGAACAATATAATAATGTGATTAAAAATGTAAAAGCAATAAAATATTGAAAGACAAAAGCTAATTAAAAGGAAGAGATTAAGAGAGATTGTTGATGGAATTTGAGAGATTATAAGATTGAGATTTGAGAAAGAGAAGAGAGATTGTTGTTGTTGGATGTGTGATTTGAAGATTGTATGGTATGGTATTTATAGGGGTTTGATATGGGTTTTTTAATATTAAAAAATGAATTTTTTATTTTTTTTTTAATTTCCTAACGGCTACTAGCCGTTAGGACCGCCGGTTAACCGGCAACGGCTAGTTTTCTAGCCGTTGGAACCGGCGGTTAACCGGTTTTCCCGGTTAACCGGCGGTTCAGTTTTTTTTATTTTTTTTAAAAACCGGCGGTTTATTTTTTTATTTTTTTAAAAAAAAAACCGGCGGTTCCGGTTAACCGCCGGTTAAAAAATTTTAAAAAATAAAATAAAAAAATAAACCGCCGGTTCGAAATTGCGTTTTTCGTGAACCTGAACCGGACCTGTTCCGGTCCGGTTCCTACCTGTTCCGGTCCGGTTCCGGTTCGAACCGCCGGTCCCGGTCCGGTCGAGCCATGACTAGTTGAAGGTTCTTTTTTAATATAAGCCTACCCCTTTAGAAAAAGGTAAACCCTTCACTTTAAAAAGTATAACCAATCAAATAACATACACCTTATGAGGGTATATACCCACTAGGTATATAGATCATTTTCCTACTTTGCTACTTCATCATCTTCTTTACGAATCATGTTGGAATCTGAAGAACATAAGCCTCAAACTTCAAAAAATCATGTTGAGTGTTAAAAAATAGGGACTTTAAAGTTTCTCAATTTTAATGGTGAGTACGTATTAAATAGATAGAACCTCTAGATGCAAAAAAGCATAACATAAATATCTAAATCAAAGTTTGTTTCTCCTCGTGAAACCCCATAAACTCAACAAATTGATGAGCATAGTTAACAATTTGATTTTAGCACCATTCGCGTCGAGATAAGTTGTTGTTCTTAGCTGCATTCGCTCCCCGCATGCGCAATATTTTTTTATTTACCGTCCCTATTGATGGCTTGGGGCAAAGGATGAACCATCGTCAATTTCGATCGGTTTTATGTTACAGACTCACGATACCCTTGTTCTCTGAAGGTAGTATTTGCCCGAGTTGCAATGCTCCCAAGATGGACCAGTGGGGAGATCATGATGTTCATTGTTCTAGTGAAGTGGGTGTGAAGTTTAGACATAATTTGGTGCGCGACATTCTTGTGGATATTTGCCCTAAAGCAGAGATCGCAGTGCGCAAGGAGGCACTCATGGGTTTTCTTTTTGAGATTGGGAATGATCTTAGGCCTGCAGACTTTTTATTATTTAATTGGTTTCAGGGAAAAGATGTTTGTTTGTATGTGACTGGTATCTCACCCTTTGTTGGTATGGGTGTGAGTTCTTGGGCTCCAGGTTTGGCTTTGCACAACGCGGTTGAGAAAAAGAAGAAGAAATATGCGTCAAAGTGTGAAGAGAACGGGTATAGGTTTATCCCTTTTGCTTTCTCCACCTTCGGAAAATTGGATAAAGAGGCATTAGAAACACTTACACGTATTAGAGCGCTTTCTATTAGTCACTCTAACAATGTAAAAAGTGGTTCGTATATTTTTCAGAGATTAGGTTTTTGTATTCAGAAGAGGGTGGGAGCTTAGCTTGTTTCCCGACTTCCTCTTGAACGCAAGCCCTCTCAATCCTGGCAGTTTAGTAGGCTTCTTCTACTCCTAGAAGAATTCAAAAAAGGAATCATCTGGCAACTGGGAGACGGAAATTCTATCCATTTTTGGACTGACACCTGGATTCTTGAAACACCCCTTCTTCAATACCGAAATGATAATCCTATTAACGCCAAAGTGTCGGATTTCATCACACTGGATAAGCAATGGAATTTTAGTATTTTATCAGCTATGGTACCTGATACGCTGCACTTTGTATAGCGTAACTAGGGATTATTACATATTATTAGGAGTATATTCATATGAGTTTAGAGACATTTCTATGTTATGGATCATTGGAGTTACTATAAAGACTTAGAAGATATAAAATGAAGAATTGGAGTTAAGAAGAGTCGAAGACGAAATGACGAGTTTAGAATCAGGAGCGACCGCGATCGCCATGGTTTGATGGCGATCGCTATCTTACAGCAGCAGAAGCCATGTTAATATATATTGAAGAGTTGGGCCATTATGTGAATCCGGCCCATGTATTAAGGAGTAGGAGTCCACTCGGATTGAAGCAAGCCCACGCGGAAGAAGTGAAGGAAGCAGCTGAAGATGGGCCGTGCAAGCTGGGCCTGGAAGATGGGCCGCTCGTGAGCTTTGCATGGTGATCGGATGAATTAAGGAAGCAGGCATCATCAATTCACAATGTTCCACCGAGACTTTGTTTTATTTTCCTTTTGTTTTATTTCTTTTCTTTTCCTTTTTCCTTAATTAGTTTTAGGATATTTATCTTTTACCATATATTTTTAGGGTTAGTCTCTATTTAAGAACCCTAGTTCGCATCATCTTTTCTATCATCTTTTCCATCAGACAATTTAGTTCTGCAACCATGAGCAGGAACTAATCTCCATTGTTTTACTTAGCGGTTGAAACCTTCAGTTATTAAGTTGTGAGATTTCTAAACTCTTGTTCTTTTCCTATGGGTTTGTATTAATTCTCTTGTTCTTCATCTATTGATTTCTATTAGTTTTGCTAGCTTGATCACCTAGTTTGATTGATAGTTTTCTATTGCTAGACTAGGAATATACGGTGGAATTCCTTGTCATTGTAGCGTTCATATCTGCATGATCTGGTAGTTGATTGCTTTTATGAAAGAGAATTGATTGCATGTTAATACTTGACGGTTGGAAGTTATTGCATGCATCCTTATGATTCTTGTGCCCTTTGCTGCTATTTCATCTAATCTTGAGAGGTTTCCCTGATTGCTGAATAGTAAGTATTATCAGGACCGGTTGGCCTGCTAATATATTAAAGATTGGAATAGGAACATTCCCTAGAATTGATAAGAACTTGAGATAAATCTATGATCAACTTGATTGACTGTTGTGTGGATACTTGCTAGGTGAAACCCCTTCTCATCATATTCACAACCAAACCTTCTTTGCTTGATACTTGTTACTTTTGTGATCCATACAATCAAACCCCCCCCCTTGGTTACTTGTTACTTGTTCGTTAGTTGGTATTTCGCTTGACTGCATTGATTTGGTGTTTTGATTCTCTTGGGTTCGACCTCTACTTGCTTGCTATACTTTAGTTAGTGTTTAGAGTTTTCTTTGATTTGACACTACGACTTAAGCGTCATCAAATTTGGCGTCGTTGCCGGGGAATTGAAATTTTTCTGATTCTGTGTTAATTGTGAAATTATCAACTGTTTGGTGTGAACCTTTATGGTTCAGACCCGTGCTACTGATTCATCTCTTGTTCCGTTTGACCCAGAGATTGAAAAGACGTTCCTTCGGAACCAAAGAGCAGCTCTGAACCAAGATAACGAGATGGGTGATCGACATGGACCGCCATTGCCTACTATGAGGCAACTCACTGCCCCAGACTTAAACCAACAACCTTTGGCAGTGAGGTTTCCTGAGATTGAAGAAGGTGTGAACTTTGAATTAAAAGCTGGTTTAATTCATGAGCTACCACACTTTCATGGCTTAGCAGGAGAAGATCCCAACAAACACTTGGCTCAATTCCATGCCATATGTTCTAGTATGAAGCCAAGAGGTGTTACTGAGGAGCAGGTCATGCTGAGAGCTTTCAGATTTACTCTGAAAGACGCTGCGAATGATTGGCTCTATTATCAAGCTCTAGGGAGTATTGATACATGGGCTAAGATGAAAAAGGTCTTTTTAGAGAAATATTTTCCAGCTACAAAACTGAGCAGCTTGAAGAAGGAGATCACGAATCTTCAACAACACTCAACTGAGAGTCTCTATGAATATTTTGAGAGATTCAAGAAGCTCTGCTCAAGGTGCCCATTCCATAGTTATACTGACCAAGATCTCCTTATGTACTTATTTAGTGGCCTGATCGACGAGGATCGTCGAATGGTGAATGCATCCTGTGGAGGTAACTTTTTAAGATTGACTATACCTCAGGCTACTGAAATGTTTGAGGAATTAGCTGAGAGCTCAAGGCAGTTTGGTAGCAGGCAAAGAACACAGTCAGTAAGTTCACGTGATCCCGCTAAAATTCAAAGTGATATGAATGAACTGAAAGATATGATGAAGTCTTTTATGCTGCAAAGTGGTGGTCAACAACTCCAAGAGCCGAGTGCTGAGGTAAACGCTGTTGGTGGATGGCAACCAAGGCCAAGGTATGATTCTCATAATATTAATTATCAGCAACCTAGACCTCAGAATTCTATGACTGTTGAAGATATGATCAAGTCCTTAGCTCAAACTGTGATGCAACAAAATGCTAGAACGGAATCGAGCATCCAAAATCTTGAAAATCAGTTAGGACAGATTGCTCAAGATGTGAGTAAATTAGAGGCCAGGGAACCGGTAAGAAACCCGAGAGAGAACGTCAGTGCAGTGTTCTTGAGGAGCGGAGAAACTTTAAATGACTGTTCTGTGCCAAAACCGCGATCGCCAGATCTGAGTGGCGATCGCCATGAGATTACAGAGAGCAAAACAGGGTCTGCATCGCGACCGCGATCGCCATATGGCAATGGCGATCGCCATTCCATTCCAGAAGCTGAGGTGAAAATTTTTTCGCGACCGCGATCGCCGAGAGTTGATGGCTTATGTTCGCCGCGATCGCCAGTCTAAGTATGGGGGTATTTGATACGCTGCACTTTGTATAGCGTAACTAGAGATTATTACATATTATTAGGAGTATATTCATATGAGTTTAGAGACATTTATATGTTATGGATCATTGGAGTTACTATAAAGACTTAGAAGATATAAAATGAAGAATTGGAGTTAAGAAGAGTCGAAGACGAAATGACGAGTTTAGAATCAGGAGCGACCGCGATCGCCATGGTTTGATGGAGATCGCTATCTTACAGCAGCAGAAGCCATGTTAATATATATTGAAGAGTTGGGCCATTATGTGAATCCGGCCCATGTATTAAGGAGTAGGAGTCCACTCGGATTGAAGCAAGCCCACGCGGAAGAAGTGAAGGAAGCAGCTGAAGATGGGCCGTGCAAGCTGGGCCTGGAAGATGGGCCGCTCGTGAGCTTTGCATGGTGATCGGATGAATTAAGGAAGCAGGCATCATCAATTCACAATGTTCCACCGAGACTTTGTTTTATTTTCCTTTTGTTTTATTTCTTTTCTTTTCCTTTTTCCTTAATTAGTTTTAGGATATTTATCTTTTACCATATATTTTTAGGGTTAGTCTCTATTTAAGAACCCTAGTTCGCATCATCTTTTCTATCATCTTTTCCATCAGACAATTTAGTTCTGCAACCATGAGCAGGAACTAATCTCCATTGTTTTACTTAGCGGTTGAAACCTTCAGTTATTAAGTTGTGAGATTTCTAAACTCTTGTTCTTTTCCTATGGGTTTGTATTAATTCTCTTGTTCTTCATCTATTGATTTCTATTAGTTTTGCTAGCTTGATCACCTAGTTTGATTGATAGTTTTCTATTGCTAGACTAGGAATATACGGTGGAATTCCTTGTCATTGTAGCGTTCATATCTGCATGATCTGGTAGTTGATTGCTTTTATGAAAGAGAATTGATTGCATGTTAATACTTGACGGTTGGAAGTTATTGCATGCATCCTTATGATTCTTGTGCCCTTTGCTGCTATTTCATCTAATCTTGAGAGGTTTCCCTGATTGCTGAATAGTAAGTATTATCAGGACCGGTTGGCCTGCTAATATATTAAAGATTGGAATAGGAACATTCCCTAGGATTGATAAGAACTTGAGATAAATCTATGATCAACTTGATTGACTGTTGTGTGGATACTTGCTAGGTGAAACCCCTTCTCATCATATTCACAACCAAACCTTCTTTGCTTGATACTTGTTACTTTTGTGTTCCATACAATCAAAACCCCCCCTTGGTTACTTGTTACTTGTTCGTTAGTTGGTATTTCGCCTGACTGCATTGATTTGGTGTTTTGATTCTCTTGGGTTCGACCTCTACTTGCTTGCTATACTTTAGTTAGTGTTTAGAGTTTTCTTTGATTTGGCACTACGACTTAAGCCTCATCAGTACCACAACACATCTCGAATAAAATATTACAAATCCGCATTCCTTTCTCCCAGATAGAAGACACTATTCTCTGGAATACGGCCAACAATGGGCTCTTTTCTGTTAAATCTGCTTATCATCATATTTGCCCACAAACCAGCTCTACTGCAGTTCATGACCCGAACTGGAAAACAAATGTTCCCCTAAGGTTTAAAATTTCATGTGGAAAACTATGGCTGATTGCCTACCAACCACCGAGCATCTTAACCGTTATTTTCATAGGGTTTACCCTATGTGTAGCCTTTGTAACTTAGAGAATGAGGATCGAGACCATTTCTTCTTTGAATGCCCCTTTACTATAGCCTTATTTGAAGATTTAAATAATATTAGCACCCATAACATTACTTTTCCTAGACAAGGTACCTTTGAAAATAGAATTAACACCTTTTGTAAACATAATAAATCTTTTGAACTTGGTCTATTTACATGGTGGAGTCTCTGGAACCACAGAAACAAATGCATTTTTCGTTCGGAAAATATAACCCCTAACTTCAATATTAAAGAGCTTGCAAAAAATATTCTTTACCACTTCATAGAAGTTTCTTCAAGCCTATCCCCTCACAAGATCAAAACTAGACAAAAGAGTCACTCTAATTCTAGGAAAACTTGGCATAGACCCCCTCCATCAGTTTTTAAACTAAACTTCGATGGCTCTAAGAGAGCCAATTTAGACTCTTTTATTGGTTTTATTATTCGTAATTCCGAGGCTTCTTCTTCCTTTGTAGAACATCTTCGGATCCCTCCTTCTTCAGTCCTTACAACGGAAGCAGTAGCCGTCCTTGAGGGTTTGAAGGCGGCTAGTCGTCTTCATATTAAAGACATTATTGTTGAGAGTGATAGTTTAGTTGTTGTTAATGCTATTAATAGTTCAAATTCTCCTCCTTGGGAAATTCGAACGATCATTTTGGACATCCGGTCTATTTCTGGGCATTTTGATTCTTGCAGGTTTCGACATATTCGATGACACTGCAATAGAGCTGCGGACTTTCTGGCCTCCCAGAACATTGACATAGAAGCGCTTAGAAGTTTCCTCGTTAGATGGAACAACTGCTGTTCTACTACTGAAACTCGTCTGCTTCAGAGCCTCCTAGATACTAGGACCTCTTCGTTCTTTCATTTGAAAGAATTTGTAAAGATCATCCGTAAAGATGATTTAGGCCTATATTCCCTGTAATATTAGGCCTTTTGTTTGCTTGTTAAAAAAAGAAGAAGTCTAAACCGCTCTGATATCAATTGTAAGTTATTTAACGATTTCGATCATGAAATCAAGTCCCAAAACCAGTGGCGTACGCAGGATTCGAACCCAGGAGGGGCTAAATTATATATTAATTAAAATTAATAAAAACACTACATTTCAGGAGGGGCTATATCACAAAAAACGCTATTTTTTACACTAAAAAAAGTTTTTTTTTCCGGGAATTTTTATCCCGAGGAGGGGCTATGCCCAAAAGGATCTAGACTTGATATGATTCAACCCTAAAATTATTGAAAGAAGGATAGAAAGAACTGACATTGATCCATGCCTTAATTAATCTTCGTGTTATCCTTAACGGTGATTTGTTTCTCCTTGTTGGAAATAGCAATTAGCTATTTTTACTACAATTAAGAAGAATAAATACAACCCGATTTTATGGAGTTAAAATTAGGAGAAGAATGTGTGATGGAATTAAGGAGCTACGTAATTCCACAAACTATTTTAAGTTGTTTTGCAAGTATAAATAATGTTGTAATTATTTTGTTAGTGCATTCAATTAAAAAGGGATTCTAGAAACAAAAGAGAAAAGCTAGTTTAGATTAAAACAGGAATGCTTTTCAAAATTCTTTGTTGTAAGGGAATATTGGGTTGAGAGTTCAAACATTGTAATCATTTCAGTTTTCTTCATAGTTAAAGTAGTGTTAGAGAATATTGATACTGTGTGTTATTTTCCCTATTATTTTGCATTCACACAAATCTGATAAGTCGGAAAAGTTGAGTATTTTTCCCAACAATTGGTATCAGAGCGTTTGGTTCTACACGATCCAACGAAGTCAGATTTGAGTGGGAGCAATGGCTATAGATGAAGGAAAGGTCAAAATCGAGAAGTTCGATGGTGCAGATTTTGGATTTTGGAAGATGCAGATTGAAGATTACCTATATCAGAAAAATCTTTATTTACCTCTGTCAGAGAATAAGCCAGAGGACATGAAAGATGCAGATTGGAATCTTCTGGATAGACAAGCTCTTGGAGTCATTCGCTTGACGCTATCTCGCAATGTTGCTTTCAACATAGCGAAAGAAAAGACCACGACAGGTCTCATGGCAGCTCTTTGCAATATGTATGAGAAACCATCAGCCTCAAACAAAGTTCATTTAATGAGGCGGTTATTTAATTTGCGAATGACAGAAGATGCATCAGTAGCTAAACATCTGAATGCACTTAATACGGTCACAACCCAATTAAGTTCCGTTGGAATTGAATTCGATGAAGAAGTACGAGCATTGATACTTTTATCATCACTTCCAGACAGTTGGAATGCTACTGTCACAGCTGTGAGTAGCTCATTGGGAAGTAATAAGTTAAAATATGATGATGTTCATGATCTGGTTCTCAGTGAGGAGATCCGACGAAAAGGGTCGGGTGAATCATCAACCTCTTCAGTATTGCATACAGAGTCTAGAGGAAGAAATTCAACCAGAGGGAATGGACACGGAAGATCAAACCATCATAGTAGGTCAAGAGACAAGAAGTCAAGATCTACAAACCCAAATAATTCCTCTAGCTCAAAGACTATTGAGTGTTGGAATTGTGGGAAGACTGGGCACTACAAGAATCAGTGCAGGAGTGCACCAAAGAACCAAGAGACGAAGGCAGAGGTGAATATAACTTCCAGCTTGGAAAAAGACAATGTGTTGATTTGCTCTTTAGAGAGCAAGAAAGAATCTTGGGTGATAGATTCTGGAGCGTCATTTCACGCCACTTCGAAGAAAGAGAACTTCGATAGTTATGTCTCGGGAAACCATGGGTATGTATACCTTGGAGATGATCAACCATGCAAAGTGGTTGGAAAGGGTGCAGTAAACATTAAGTTGAACGAGTCTGTTTGGAAGCTAAGGGATGTTAGACACATTCCCGACCTAAGAAAGAGCTTAATATCAGTTGGTCAGTTGGCTGACGAAGGTTACACTACAATATTCCACGGTGACAATTGGAAGGTTTTAAAGGGTGCGATGATAGTAGCTCATGGTAAAAAGAGTGGTACTCTTTACATGACGACAGGAGGCTATTGTTCAATCTCAGTTGCTGAAGGAAATGAGTATTCCAACTTATGGCATCAAAGACTTGGCCACATGAGTGAGAAAGGAATGAAAGTTATGCTTTCAAAAGGAAAACTCCTAGGTCTACGTTCAGTTGAGATAGACATGTGTGAGGACTGCATACTTGGAAAACAAAAGAGGGTAAGCTTTCAAATCAATTCCAGAACCCCAAAGAAGGAGAGGTTAGAGCTTGTACACTCTGATGTTTGGGGACCAACAAGTATTTCATCCATTGGTGGGAAACACTATTTTGTTACTTTCATTGATGATCACTCTCGGAAGGTATGGGTTTACTTTCTAAAACATAAGTCCGAAGTTTTTGAGATTTTTAAGAGATGGAAGACAATGGTTGAAAATGAGACAAACTTGAAAGTTAAACGAATTAGAACTGACAATGGTGGTGAATATGTGGACATCACATTTAAGAATTTCTGCTATGAGCATGGGATCCGAATAGAGAGAACAGTGCCAGGTACACCTCAACAAAATGGTGTAGCTGAGCGTATGAATCGAACATTGACAGAGAGAGCTAGAAGCATTCGTTTACAATCAGGTTTACCAAAGCAGTTTTGGGCAGAGGCAGTCAATACAGCAGCTTACTTGATTAATCGAAGTCCATCGGTTCCGTTAGAGCATCGGATACCAGAAGAGGTATGGAGTAGAAAAGAGATTACATTGTCGCATCTTAAAGTTTTCGGTTGTGCAGCATATGTGCATATTGGTGACCACGGCAGAAACAAGCTTGATCCCAAATCCAAGAAATGCACGTTCATTGGCTATGGTGGTGATGAGCTTGGCTATCGCCTTTGGGATGACGAAAACAAGAAGATGATTCGTAGTAGAGATGTGATTTTCAACGAAAGGATCATGTATAAAGATAGGCATAAAATAGAAGATGATGATGCAGAGCAAAGATGGCCGATATTTGCAGAAGTTGAGGATGTTCCAGATAATCTTGTGACAGAACAATTGTAACAAGTCATGAGATCGAAGAATCTGGGCAAGGTGTTCTACCTTCAGGCACACCACAAGTTCCAGCTCCAGCATTGAGAAGATCTTCACGGCCTCATGTTCCTAATAGAAAATACATGAATTATCTGTTGTTGACAGATGGAGGAGAGCCTGAATGCTATGAAGAAGCATGTCAGACCACAGATGCAAGCAAGTAGGATCTTGCAATGAAAGATGAGATGAAATCTTTGATTTCAAACAAGACATGGGAGCTCTCCGAGTTACCTATGGGGAAGAAGGCACTTCATAACAAATTGATATATCGAGTGAAAGATGAGCATGATGGCTCTAAGAGATACAAAGCTCGACTAGTTGTAAAAGGATTTCAACAGAAGGAAGAAGTAGACTACACTGAGATATTTGCTCCAGTTGTGAAGCTCAATACCATCAGAACAGTCTTGAGTATTGTTTCCATTGAAGATCTTCATCTAGAACAGTTAGATGTGAAGACTGCATTTCTTCACGGTGATTTAGATGAAGAGATATAAATGCACCAACCTGAAGGTTTCTCAGAAAGTGGAAAAGAGGATATGGTGTGTAAACTCAAGAGGAGTTTGTATGGCTTGAAACAAGCCCCAAGGCAGTGGTATAAAAAGTTTGATGGCTTCATGCACAAGGAAGGTTTCCAGAAGTGCAACGCCGATCATTGTTGCTACGTGAAAAGCTATAAATCTAGCTATATCATTTTACTACTTTATGTTGATGATATGTTGGTAGCAGGTTCAAATTTTGATGATATCAAAAGGCTGAAACAACAATTGTCGAAGGAGTTTGACATGAAAGACTTAGGTCCAGCGAAAAAGATTCTTGGGATGCAGATTACAAGAGATAAGCACAAGGAAACTTTGCAGTTATCTCAATCAGAGTACATCAATCGCGTTTTAGAGAGATTTAACATGGATAAGGCTAAACCGGTCAGTACACCACTGGCTAGTCATTTTCGCTTATCCAAGGACCAGTCTCCTCAGACAGAGGATGATAGAAATACCATGAACAAGGTTCCTTATGCCTCGGCCATTGGAAGCTTGATGTATGCGATGGTTTGTACTAGACCAGATATTGGGCATGCAGTCGGAGTTGTCAGTAGACACATGACAAATCCAGGAAAAGCACATTGGGAAGCAGTGAAGTGGATACTAAGGTATCTAAAAGGCACCACAGAGAAGTGTTTGTACTTTGGTAAGGGTGAACCAAATATACAAGGCTATGTAGATGCAGACTTTGGAGGTGAAGTTGATCACCGGAAAAGCACCACAGGTTATATATTCACTGTTGGAACTACAGCTGTGAGTTGGATGTCGCAACTACAAAAGATTGTAGCTCTATCCACTACAGAGGCAGAATATGTAGCAGTAACTGAAGCCAGTGAAGAGATGATATGGCTTCAAGGTTTGTTAACTGAGTTGGGATTTAAGCAGGATAATAATGTGTTGTACAGTGACAGTGAGAGTGCAATACATTTGGCAAAGAATTCAGCCTTTCATTCAAGAACTAAGCATATTGGACTTCGATATCATTTCATCAGATCTTTGTTAGAAGATGAAGTTTTGAAATTGGAAAAGATCCAAGGAAGCAAGAATCCTGCTGATATGTTGACAAAGACAGTGACAGTGGATAAATTGAAGTTATGCTCAACTTTAGTTGACCTACTAGAGAATTGAGACCAAAATGCTCTAGTACATAAACCAAGGTGTGAAGACAAATTAAAATTAGTCTTCAAGTGGGAGATTGTTGGAAATAGCAATTAGCTATTTTTACTACAATTAAGAAGAATAAATACAACCCGATTTTATGGAGTTAAAATTAGGAGAAGAATGTGTGATGGAATTAAGGAGCTACGTAATTCCACAAACTATTTTAAGTTGTTTTGCAAGTATAAATAATGTTGTAATTATTTTGTTAGTGCATTCAATTAAAAAGGGATTCCAGAAACAAAAGAGAAAAGCTAGTTTAGATTAAAACAGAAATGCTTTTCAGAATTCTTTGTTGTAAGGGAATATTGGGTTGAGAGTTCAAACATTGTAATCATTTCAGTTTTCTTCATACTTAAAGTAGTGTTAGAGAATATTGATACTGTGTGTTATTTTCTCTATTATTTTGCATTCACACAAATCTGATAAGTCGGAAAAGTTGAGTATTTTTCCAACACTCCTCCCTTAATCCTTCCTTTAATTTGCTCTTTGATGGAAAAGGCAAAATCAATTTCTGATCTCCTATATCCCTACGGTTATTCTTTACTAGTGAATTGCACACAAGATTTTCATCAACCCATTAACCGCAGGGAACCACTTCCTTATATAGACAAAACATAATTAGGCGAGGGACGATAACCGAGACCGATCCATCACGGTATCGACTATAATGCTTCATACTCTGAAAACCTTGAAATTTCTGTTAGAGTGGCATGAAGAAGAGGACCTCGTGTTCCAATTTAAAATTCAAAACTGTTTAACCTCCCAAAAATCTCACTCACGCGATCTTCTATATTTGAATCGATTGAATGACGAATGAGACTTGCACTCTAGAATCGAATTGAGCAATGTGGACGACATTGGAGGTTGTTTTGGTCTTCTAAAATAGCCAACAAAGGTATCGAAATTAAAATCAAGAACGAAATATTGCAAACCCTAGAATTATTTGGGAATGAAGGGCGAGAGGGAAACTGCTGCGGTTGAAGAAGAAGCAACGAAGTATCTATACGTGTCAGACCCACGGTTAACCAGAGGTCTAACAGATAAGCTTCCACATGACGCAATTCTTAAAACAGACTTCATTTCTGCTTTAATATTTTAAGGAAGATAAGACGATCAATGAAGAAGAATATGTCAGCAAATATTCAAATTAAATCGAGAATGACTCACAAACATGGCAAAAAACGAAATGAAATAGACGACAACTAGTTGAGTTTAGGGGTTTAGACGAATTGGGACGTGTCGGAATTGGGGAGAAGAATTGCGACATAAGAAAACGAGAGAAGAATTGGGAAAAACCAGCTGAAGCACTTGGCTGGACAATGAACTGTATTTATACAGAGAAGAAGCACAAGACTAACTAACTTCTAACAACTTGTCATGTGCACAGCACGTGTTGCAAAAACAGAATATAACTCCCACACCCCCCCTCAAGCTGAAGACGGTGAAACCAACTTCAGATTGCCAATCAAGGAGGAATGACGAGGACCAGACAATGATTTGGTGAAAATGTCCGCAAGCTGATGAAGAGTTGGAAGATATGAGATGGAGATCAAACCTTCCTGTAGCTTGTGTCTGATGAAATGACAGTCAAGATCCACATGTTTTGTCCTTTCATGAAATACGGGATTTTTGGCGATGTGAATAGCAGCCTGGCTATCACATTTGACAGGGATGGGAAGAAGGCCTGGAATGTCAAATTCATGGAAAAGACGAGAAAGCCAAGCCAATTCTGCTGTAAGCCTGCGAAGAGAGCGATACTCAGCCTCTGCTGAGGAAAGGGAGACAATGGTTTGCTTCTTGGCTTTCCAGGATATGGGACAACCACCAAAAAGGATGAAGTAGCCACTAACAGACCTCCTGGTGTTGGGGCAAGATGCCCAATCAGCATCACAGTAACCAAGGAGGCTCATATCAGAAGAAGCATTGATGTAAATACCCAAATCACCATGACCAGCCAAATAATTCAGAGTGTGTTGAGCAGCATTTAAGTGCTCCACCGTGGGTTTCTGCAAGAATTGCCTAAGAAATTGTACTGTGAAGGCTATATCTGGCCTGGTGTTAGTCAAGAAATTCAGTTTCCCAACAATCTTTCTGTATATACTAGGATCTGAGAGCAAAGTGGCCTTAGGAGAGAAAGATGTGGAGGAAGCCAGTGGTGTGTGAGTTGTTGTTGATGTGCTAGGAAATTCAGAAAGCAATTCCAAGAGAAATTTTCTTTGACTCAGAACATAACCACCTTTACTTTGAAGGAACTCAATGCCAAGGAAGAAATGGAGCCTGCCAAGATCTTTAATTCGAAATTGTGCATCCAGGAATTTCTTCAAATCTTCCATTGCTGTGGGATCATTTCCTGTCAAAAGTATGTCATCAACATATATTGCCAGGAACACAATGGAAGAGCCTATCTTTCTGGAGAATAATGAGTAATCATTGGGTGAGTGCTTGTATCCTTGAGAGAATAAGGCTGCAGACAGTTTAGCATACCACTGTCTAGAAGCTTGCTTCAGACCATAAAGAGATTTGTTGAGTTTGCATACCAGAGATGAATCAGAAACAGTGAGACCAAGAGGTAGCTTCATATAAACATCTTCATGTAAGTCACCATGTAAGAATGCATTGTTGACATCTAGTTAAGCAATAGGCCAGCCTTTCTTGACAGCAACAGAAACAAGAACTCTAATAGTGGTCATTTTAACCACAGGAGAAAAAGTCTCTGTGTAATCCACACCCTCTTTCTGTGTGAAACCACGAACTACAAGCCTGGCCTTATGTCTTTCAATGGTGCCATCAGCTCTCAACTTCAGCTTATAAACCCATTTACAAGTTATAGGTTTCTTTCCTTTTGGGAGTGGGACAAGATCCCAAGTCTGGTTTAAAGTGAGTGCTTCAAACTCTTTGTCCATTGCCTCTTGCCAGGCAGGGTACCTAGCTGCTTCTGTATAAGACACAGGTTCTCGAGCAACAGATAAAGAAGATAGCAAATTCTGATCATGAGTGGATAAAGCAGTGGCACAAATAGAGAAAAGAGGAGTAGTGATAGCACATAAAGATGTGATAGTATGTGAGCAAGGATCAGTTAAACTAGCATTATTGCAGGAAATAGAATTACCACATATGTAATCTTGGAGATGAGCAGGAGGATGATGTAATCTAGTAGACCTTCGAGGTTGAGGGATAGATGTAGAATTGGAAATGGGAATGTCAGGAGTAGATGTAGGCAGTAGAGAATCATCATCAGAAAAAGTTGTATTTGAAGATGGGATACAATGTGTAGGAGGAACATAGTCTGGATGATATGGAAAAAGATCTTCATAAAAGATGATATCTCTGGTGTAAAAAATGGAGTGAGAGGATAGATTCATGACTTTGTATGCTTTCTTCCCATAAGGAAACCCTAGGAAAACACAAGCTTGTGATCTGGGTTGGAGTTTATCTCTTCCCTGAGTAGGAGTGGACACATAGCATAGACAGCCAAAGGTTTTTATGTGGTCTAGAGAGGGAGGCTTAGAGAAAAGAGCTTCATAGGGTGAGATGCCTTTGAGAACTTTGGTTGGATATCTGTTTATCAGATAAGTAGCCATTAAGACACACTCCCCCCAGAATTGAGTAGGGAGATGGGACTGAAACAAGAGAGCTCTGGAGGTTTCAAGAAGATGCTTGTGTTTTCTCTCAACAACTCCATTCTGCTTTGGAGTGTGAGGAATAGTGGTTTGATGTATGATGCCTTTGGAGACTAGGAATGAGGAGGCCTCTAAACTGGATCCTAGTTCAAAGGCATTGTCAGTTCTTATAGCTTTAGGAAATGATCCAAACTGAGTATGAGTGAGAATAATGAAGTTTTTTATCACATTGAAGGCATTACTTTTGACACTGATCAGATATGTCCAAGTGTTTCTGGAGAAGTCATCAACAATTGTTACAAAATATTTGTAACCATTGTGAGTTGGTGTGTGATATGGCCCCCAAAGGTCAATGTGAAGGAGATCAAAAGGTCTAAGGCTTGAGGTGGTGCTGTTGGGAAAAGGTCTTTTATGTTGACGAGACTGATGACATATCTCACAAGGAACATCAGTAATTGTATTAGAAACCACAGACATTTTATTCAATTTGGAAAAAGGTACATGTCCTAGTCTCTTGTGCCATAACAAAGCATCAGAAGAAGGACAAACTAGGCATATATCCTTTGTAAGGTTTGGTTTACAAAAAGAAGAATCAAGTCTACTAGAACATGTATATGAATCTTCATCTCCAACAGTACTATGTAATATGTAGAGGCCCTCCTTGTGTTTACCAAGAACCAGTGGGTTCTTCACTGAAGGGGCCTGCAATAAGCAATCAATGTCAGAAAAGAGGACATGATAATGTGTTTGAGATATGAGTTGGCTAACAGATAGAAGATTAAATTTGAATGAGGGAACAAAAAGAACTTGGTGCAAAGTAAGAGTAGGAAGGACTTGAACTGATCCAGAGTGTGTTACTTCAATCTGTGAATTGTTAGGCAAATCAATCATACGTGATTTGGTCATTGGTGTTAGGTTAAGAAAAACTTTGGAATTGAAACACATGTGATTGTTGGCGCCACTGTCTATTATCCAAACATTCAATGAACTTGTTACTCTAGACTGTGCACTAAAACTTGTATCATATAATGAAGAGCGTAAAGCAAGGAGTGGAATACCTGACATGGAAGCACCAACAAAGCTAGATGTGCCAGGATTTGTGTTGTTGTTGACTAATAGTCTTCTCAGCTGTGCAAATTCTTCAGCAGAAAAAGAATTAACTGTGCCTGAAGTACTAGCCCCATCACTAGTATTCTCACTCAAGGTAGCAAGAGCTGTGCCTCTCCTTTCCTGAGTATTTCCTTCACTTCTTGGAGGAAATCCCACTATCCTGTAGCAGTTATATTTGACATGACCTGTCTTCTTGCAGTGAGAACAAACAAGTGGTTGTCTCCTTGTAGGTAAAGCTCCCTCAGGTCTACCATTCTTTTGCCAACAAGAATCTATAGTGTGACCATTCTTGTGACAAAAACTGCATTGAATAGGAGGCCTTGATCTACTGGTGCGAGCATTCATGGCAGTAGCATCCTCATTGAAATGAGCTGGTGCTCGAACTTCTCTCTGTTTTTCCTCATGAATTAACATAGAGAAAGCTTGATGAATAGTTGGAGTAGGCTGCATCATCAATATACTTCCTCTTAGAACAGAAAAACTGTCATTCAGTCCCATTAAAAGTTGAAGAAGCTTCTGATCATCCTCAAGTTTCAACCAAGAAGTATGTGTTGCACAGCTACACATAGGCAGGCTCCTCAATGAACTCAGTTCATCCCATAAGCGCTTAATACGAGTAAAATATGCTGTAACATTGTCATTTCCTTGAGACACATTGCACAATTCCTTCTGTACTGAGAAATTTTGAGCAAGATTGCTTTGACCGTATCTAACACACAATTCATTCCATATGTCATGTGCAGATTCAGTGTATATAATGCTCTCTGCGATTTCCTTACTAACAGCATTCAAGATCCAAGAAACTACCATATCATTGCACTTTTCCCAAATTCTAAATCCATCGGAATCAAAATTAGGTCTAAGGACAGTACCATCAATCAGTCCAACCTTATTCTTTGCTGAAAGAGCAACTCTCATAGATCTCTTCCACGCACTAAAACCAGATCCATCAAAGATCTAGAAACCAGCAACATACCTGGCGAATCCGATGGATGAACATAAAGCGGATCTCGCTGTAGTTCTTCCAAAGCCGATTGACGACGCGCTTCATTCTGTGCGTCCTCCATCGATCTTGCGCAGAGAAAGGAAAATTTGTTCCTTCAGGAAACTCCGATCAAAGAGACGAGATCGCAATGCTCTGATACCATGTCGGAATTGGGGAGAAGAATTGCGACATAAGAAAACGAGAGAAGAATTGGGAAAAACCAGCTGAAGCACTTGGCTGGACAATGAACTGTATTTATACAGAGAAGAAGCACAAGACTAACTAACTTCTAACAACTTGTCATGTGCACAGCACGTGTTGCAAAAACAGAATATAACTCCCACAGGACGACATACATGAAGAGACAGATCGGGGTGACGTCAGTTGAGATACAACAGAGCCGGCGATGAAGAGTTGAAAGGATTCACGAGAGATGACCATTGAAATTTGATTTGGGTAAATTTTAGGATAAAAATCCCTATAATTTCGATAGTGGGTTTAATCGAGTGGGGGCATCTTTACATAATATTTTTGCACCATTTTAGATGTAATATGGGCCATTGATTTATTCTAATTCAAAGACTTTGGCTCAGTTCGGATGCCCCAAATTAAGTACTTATATCTACTTATTTTCCCTGATGCTTATTTATGAAAGAAAAAAAGTAGCGGTAGGCCTGTTCGTGTGTTTTTCATGACGCTGCTTAATTCCTCTACTTCTTTCGATTTTGATGCTTAAAAGTATCAAAAAAATAAGCAATGGATCCATGCTTCTGAAGATTTGGAAGTACTTATGGAAGAAATCATTGTTCCAATTCTCATTCTTACCCCAGATATCACTTTCGTTCTGCTGAAGAGAGGAGAAGAACAACGCAGATTCTCGTTCTTCATAACAGCTTCAATCGAAGGTTTGAGCCCTTTGTCCAGCTTGATTGTTGTTTCTTTACTCGTTTTCTTGATTCTCATCTATTTCTTTCTTCTTTGCATACTCTTGGCGAAGAGCATTCAGATTTGGGATCCACTGTTTTGGCTTGAATCGAAGGTTTGAAGCCAACTTGAGCTTCATTGTTGTTTGTTTACTCGATTTGTTGATTCTTGACTCGTTCTCTTTCTTCTTTGCATACTCTTGGTGAAGAACATTCGGATCTGGGATTTGCTGTCATCGCTTGAATCGAAGGTTTGAGCCGAAATCGAGCTTGAATGTTGTTCCTTTAGTCGATTTCTTGATTATGTACTCGTTTTATTTCTTCTTTGCAAGTTTATGGTGTAGAACATTCAGATCTGATTTGAGTTCTTTGTTTCGAAATCTAGGGTTTCATTAGGGTTCGAACTCGATATTTCAAAGCTGAGTTTTTTGAGTTCACTGTTCTAGGGTTTGTTAGTTCCCAAATCCAGGGCTTGTTTTAGGGTTCGAACTCGAATCTTCCGAGGTCATACGACAGTTCCCAAATCAAGGGTTATTTTTAATGTCTCACAGGATGAATAAATTTTATCATATACAAACAAGGAGGGTCATCCTTTAATGATGGTGAAACTGAATGCTATGATCTTAAGCCCCAACTCCAGCCTTGAGCTTTTGTGTTTTCTGTTTGACAAAGAAAGAAGAAAGCATGCTTCTCGATCGAGGAGGCGCATAAATGATCTGCTGATGTCTGGCAGGATTGTCAAATGATTTCAATGGCGGTATTGGCCTTGATCTTACAGATGAATCCTAAAAACAAAATTATGAATGTTACAATTTTCTCTGGTATCTTGTATATATTACTTGTTTCAGATTTACCTTATTTGTGGGGCCTAAGGGATGCACTGGTGCACCCGAAATAGGGTTTCTATCTGCTGCAGAAGATTTTGCCGGGTATCATCTTCATTGTCTAAAGATAAATGGATTCAGACAAAGAGTTTATATAGATTCATCAGCATTAGAAAATAAGTAGACATACCTAAGAGATGAAAAGCACTAGTTGGTTTCTCTGATGTTCTTTGGACTAAAGAACTGCAAAATATGATTGAAGCTGACAGGATGAGAAATCTAAGCTGACAGGCATACACGGCTGCAGACGTGGTTGTTTCCAGAGCCGGGGCTATGACTTGCTCGGAGTTAATGGCGACAGGCAAACCAGCAATTTTGGTACTCAACATTCTAGTCATTTCATCTTTGTGCCATAGCCTCTTCTTTAAGTATCAAATAGTCTCTGAATCTGGTATCATATAATCTGAATTTGCAGATACCGTCCCCAAACGAGGAGGAAGGACATCAATTCAGTAATGCTACATTGATGGCCAATTTAGCAGGTTCAAGGATGATTATAGAAGATGAACTAGATTCCACAACTCTTCGAGTGGCAATTGAGGAGACAATGGGTATGTCATCACATGCTCTTTTCATTGTAAACGAATCTAAGCTTCTTTAATTGCTAAACAAATCCACTTTTTTTTATCAGGGAGTGAGTATGTGATGTCAGTGATGTCAGAAAGAGCTCTTCAAGCAGCAAAGCCTAAGGCCGGGGCAGAGATTGCAGAGCGCATACTTTCACTTGCTAATTCTCCAGTGAAATTGACTTGGCGAGGATGACGCCTACATCCAGATGAACCATGTTGCTTCATGTCGACACATCAGGAAAAGTTGGTTCTTAACATCTTACTCTTTGTGTGCAAGAACATCTTATCAGCACAAGCATATATATGAATTTGATCCTCTATGTAGATTGTCGAGACTAGAGGAGGTCATACCAAATAGTGAGTTTCACTTGATAACTATTAGCATTTGTTGTAATTTGACAATATCGTTTGTAAGTTTCAAGTCCAGATTCCACTTAAAGTTAGAAATGAAGTTCCATAAAATCTTCGCCTCCTGAATGTAAACACCAGGGAGTAGGAAAATGCAATGATCTGAAAAGATCTATCTACAACGAACCAACAATTTCAGGAGCCCAACAGAAGTAATGTAAAATGGCATGAAAGAAAGCAAAGTTACATCCTCAAAAGAAACAGAGCAAAGATTCATACAAGATCTTGTCTTGTTAAACAAAAAAGACCATGTATACTCCAAAATTCATAAAGGAAGGAACAAGCAGCGCCTACCCAAGAAAACAAATTCTAGAATCTATATGTTTTGAGACTTGTTGAGGATCACTCCTTCATACTTCATCTGGAACCACTTCATGGCATCATCCTTGGTCACTCTGTGCTGGATTCCAACACGGGCCTTGCAACGTCGTGTACGAGCAACACGATATCCTGGCCTCTCTAGGACTACAAAGAAGTCCATACCATAGATACCGGTAGATGGAATCATATCTGTCAAGAGAGATTGAAAATAGAATATATGTTATCATTTTACAGAGAAAAGGATTTGTCTACTTTTTATACGGCCATTTGATGCATGTCTCATATGATATGAGACACTACAACACACAAAACTTGATGTAGACAAGTGGATTCAATCGTAAGACAAGTGCATTATACACAAGAATGTAAACTTGACAGTACCATAAGTTGCAACATTCATTTTTGCAAGTCTCTGTTATATACATGACTCCCTAATTTACTTCATATTAAGCAGCAAGTTATTCCCAATAACCTAAGACCAGCTGTAGCCTAATCTAAAACACCAACTAATATCACTTATCACCGAAGTCATCATTTGCAAGCCTCTGAAGATGCCTCGAAGTCATCAGCCTGAAATTCTTGAATTTCTGCAGAATCATCATTTTGCTGAAACAAATTAGATTGATCCTTTGATAAAGAATCACGAGCATTGCGCCCTTTCCTATTTTTTTTTGCTGGATTAGAAGGAAGGTTTTTCCAGGATGACATTCTGTATCCGCTTGAAGAAGAATCAACACTTTTGGCACTGCCCACTTCCTGATCATCTAAGCAACTGATATGAAGAGTATCATGTTTCAGAGTTAAACTAAGTGCCTGATGGGGAGACTCTTTTCTCGATTTTTCATTCACATTCACCCCAGGTAAATTATCATTGGGTTCTTCATCCTCTATCTTGTGAGTATTATCTCTATAGACACCAAGATCACTCAGTTGGTGAAAAAAAAGAACATTGCTCTCTTCATAACCACTCTCTTTCTGGACTTGTACAAGACGACTGCAACGGGTTAAAATAAAAAGTAGCCGTGTATGTGCTCGTTTGAGAGTCCCTGCAGGTAACTCTTGCCTACCATCATCCAGTTTCTGGATTATACCTTCACATTCTATCCAAAACTGATTTGCTGACATTTTTGAGCAAAGACGAGCTACAACCAATAAATCCTCCAAACCAGTTTGACACAACAGAAGTTTGACACAAAACTCCTCTGTTAGCTATAAATTTTCAGGTTCTGAAGCCCCAAAAATTAGGCCACAATTGACAAGTCTTTGCTCATATTTACAAATCCCGTCAACAATTCAACACAAAAACAAACAGTAACAACTCTTTCATTCAACGCAGTGTTTATTTCTCAATTGCTTAGATACATACCCGTTTTGGAATCGGGAGGAGATGATATCTGTCCAGGGAAGAGGCTTCGACTGCACAGCCTTCACTACCAAAATCCGAAATCGGACCTACACCGAAGAGAAACGCCTTTTTCGCCCAATCGCCGTCGGGGGTAGATCGATATGTAAGTTGGGTTGAAGAAAAGAGTGAGGTTGGGTTGAAGATTAACAGTGAGGCTGAAGAAGGTCGGAATTTGATTTTCGATACCTGAATTGAAGAAGATCAATGTGTGTTGTCACGTGAGCAGCACGTGGTTATGCTAAGCTGAGATGAATTTATCACGTGCATTGCACGTGATGCCCTTATTAAATGTCATTGTGAGGGCATTTTAGTCATTTCAACATTTTTTTGCGTTTTTAAGTAGTGTACAGTGTAGTCGTCCGAACATACAATTTGACATTTAAGTACCAGTAACAACATCAACATCAACATTAAAATCAGCACCAGCACCAGCATCAGCATCAGCAAGAGCACCAGCACCAGCACCAACACCAGCATCAGCACCGTGCATCCGAACTGAGCCTTTAACTCATGCTACCGTTTCACTCTAAAAATATGTTTCACTTGAACCAAAATTCATGTGTTGTCTCTTTTTTATTCGACTCAATGAATATTTTAAAAATTTCAAAGATTTATAATTTTTACTAACATGTAAAAAGATATATTAACGATACAAAATATATACGAATAAATACCTCATAGTGAAAGAGGAGATCATTATGGAACGGAGAGAGGATTTTATATTTAATTATATTTATATGTGTTTAGTCGTCAATTACTTCAAATGGTTGACAAAATCTATCTTATATATTAAAGCTGAGCTCTTTTGAGCTTTTTTGAGCTTTTAGAGTGAGTTTAAGAAAATTGTTAGATTATTTATTCATTTATTTTTAAAAAATATTATTAACATATTAACATTACATTAAGAAAAATAAAAACATTAATTTGGAGCAAATTATTTTCTAGGTTTAAGTAAACTTAATCTATTTAGTTATTATTCATCTATTTTATTTTTGATATATAATGAAATTTGAAGCAGATATAACACTATAAATATCTAACCATGTTAAAGAATAACAAGAACTTAATAAAACTCAATATCAGTTATATTTTTAATTATCCACTAAACATTTGATAGTTAACCAATGAAAAAACACATAAATATATTTTATTTATTATAGATATTTTTTGAGGTTGTAGCAATATAAAATACTATAAATTATATAAAACGTATGTCAAGATCGATTATAAAATTATTATTAAGTAATTATATAAACATATCCCCGTGCATGAAACGGATCTTGCACTAGTTAAGGTATAAGATTATGAACTAATAAACAAATTTTGAATAATTTCAAAGGAATTAGGGACCATATCTATGATATGCGTAAAAATTGAAAATATATTTTATAATATTTGCTACTGCTCCTTCAAAATATAAATAAATTAGAGACCATACTAGAATTGTTTTCCTATGTGGGCATTTTTTTGAAAAACATTCTCAACGTAGGCTCGTTTCAAAAATAATTCTCATAATAGACATTTTTATTAGCTTTGGAAAATGTCTAAGTGGAAAAGACGCTGGCTAAGACAGCGTCTCTTCCCAAACCTAAATTATTAAAAAAAAGAGGGTAAAAATACAAGAGACGCTGGCTAATCCAGCGTCTCTTGTTCGTTATTTTTATAAAATAAACTTTGCAGAGGAGAAAAGAAGCTCACGAGTCAGCCCGAGTTCAACCGAGTCGACTCGGTTCTCGTCTCCCCCACCGCCGTCCTGAAAATCCCTCCCGGCGGTCCGGCGGTCACCTTCACTGCCGACGAGCCCGCCCGCGAGCAGATCTTCACGTTCTCCCGCTCCGCCCTTCTCCGTCTCAAATCAAAAGCCAACGGACTCGCGGAAACCCAAAATCAGGAGATGATCGGAAAACAGAGCAACGACCTTGTTTTTATCTCCTCGTTCTAGTCCCTCTGCGCGCTGATATGGCGGTGCGTAGCCCGCGCGAGACACCTTAATCGCTCGAAAACGACGACGTTCCGGATGGTGGTGAACTGTAGGCACCGAAACGAGCCTCCCCTCCACCCTCTGTTTTTCGGAAATGCGATACAGAGCATCCCAACAACCACCTCGTCGGGGGAGTTTCTGAGGCACGATCTGAATTGGTGCGGGGAGCTTCCATTGAAGAAAGCGAGAGAGAAGAATAAATTAAGGTAGAGTGGGACCCACACTTTGAAAAAAAATTGTAAGATAAAAAAATCAGGGTATAAGACGCTGGTTGGACCAGCGTCTTATGCCTTTTGATTTTTTTTTTAAAATAACGAACAAGAAACGCTGGATTAATTAGCGTCTCTTGTATTTTTATGCTTTTTTTTTAATAATTTAGATTCGGAAAGAGACTTAGCCAGCGCCTGGGAAAAAAATTCGACCATAATACAACAAAAACGAAAAGTTAGGGTAAAAAAACGAATTTTCCATAAGAAGAAACCTCCTTAATCCCTCTTTCGGTCTTCATTCCGATTTTCGTCGAAAGCTGAAGGAAGAAGAAGAAGAAGATCGGCGAAAATGGAGGGGAGCATCTTGGAATTCGTCGGTTTGGAGCTTATCGGCGTGATGTCTCCGGTCTCAATCTGCATGCTCCTCGTCGTCCTCCTCGTCTACACTCTCTCTTCTCCCTCCTCCTCAACCACCACCTCTATCGTCACCGCTGCTAATCTTGTCTACAGCGAAACTCCCTCCGATTCCACCTCTCAGAAGCTCGAAGGCGCTCTCCTCAACGCCGCCGTCTTCGTCGTCCTCATTGCCGCCGTCACTTTCCTCCTCGTCGTCCTCTACTACTACAACTTCACCGGATTCCTCAAGTACTACATGCGCATCTCCTCCTTCTTCATCCTCGCCACCATGGGAGGCTCCATCTTCCTCTCCTTGATCTCGCACTTCTCCCTCCCTATAGACGCCTTTACATGCCTCATCTCTTTATTCAATTTCACTGTTGTCGGTGTCATTTCCGTATTTGCTGGAGTCGGCGTTCCGATTCTCCTCACGCAAGCGTATACTGTTGTTCTAGGGTTTGTTACTGCTGTTTGGTTCACTCAATTGCCGGAATGGACGACTTGGACTCTGCTAATCGCGCTTGCGATCTACGATCTTGTTGCTGTCTTGGCCCCAGGCGGTCCGCTCAAGATCCTCGTTGAATTGTCGCAATCCAGGAACGATGATCTCCCCGCTTTGGTCTACGAAGCTCGTGCTACCGTCTCCCATGGCGGTTCTGGCAGCGGCGAGAGGAGATCGAATAACCTAGGGTTTCTAGTTGGCGGCGTTTCTGATAACAACTCTGTCGAGCTTCAAGCCATGTCGTCTTCTTCTTCGAGCGCCAATCGGAATCAAGTCGAGGTCGAGGATTTTTCAGAGGAGACTTCGCCGTTGGTGGCTAATTCAAGAAACAGGGGAAGGGAGAGATGGGAGTCTGATATAGCCGCGGTGGAGGAAGATTCATCTCAATTTGCGGAAGGAATTGGTGGAGCTGGAGAACATGATTCAGATGGGATCGCCACAACTAGAGGTATTAAGCTTGGACTTGGAGACTTTGTTTTCTACAGTGTTCTTGTTGGTAGAGCTGCATTGTATGACCTTATGACTGTTTATGCTTGTTATCTTGCAATCATTTCTGGTCTTGGTTGCACGCTGATTTTGCTCTCTGTATGCCGTCGAGCTCTGCCTGCACTACCTATTTCCATTGCTTTGGGGATTTTATTTTACTTCTTGACCAGATTGTTATTGGAGCCTTTTGTGGTTGGTGTTTCCACCAATTTGATGATGTTTTGAGCCCCATAGATCATTGTTTAGGCTCTAATTCTGTAGTTCTTGACTCAACAGTTATAATTGAAAGCCAATGATGTTCAAGAACCCAACAGACTGCTACATGATCATGTATTTTTTGTGCAGTGAATCATACTTAAGAAGGAAATGTAGCATGCTTTGCTCTAATCTTGTTGTTATGTTAGTTTTGTTCGAGTGAAATAGGGATGTAATGACTGACTTGGTTTACTCCAAATCCATTATAGTGATTCATAGAGACAATGTAAATTCTTTATATACGATGCTCACATTTTCTGAAGCAACTGCAACTGTTTTTAGTTCTTGACGCAACTACTATAATGGATTGCTGATGATGTTTAAGAACTATTGAGTATTGTGTTTAGAAAAAATTGTGGCTGCAGGATCATATATTTTGCGTGTGCAGGTTATCATAGTTTGAAAGGCTTAAGCTATAAATATAGCATGATCAAACTTGCTGTTATGTTTCATCTTAAACATCATCTCAGCGATCTTTTGAATGTTCATTCTTTTTGAATGGTCAGTTGCATTGAACATTTCTTTCTAACATCATGATGTTATTATGTTTTTGCTTTTATGTAATGCATATCATTGTGTTAAACAAAGACTGATCATTGACAATATTTGTTGTTTTCGGCTTGACAATAATAGTTGGTTAATCACATAGTTCAGATGAAACCTCCACGACTAGAGATATTAAGCTTGGACTTGGAGACTTTGTTTTATACAGTTGTCTTGCTGGTAGAGCTGCATTGTATGATCTTATGACTGTTTATGCTTGTTATCTTGCAATCATTTCTGCTCTTAATTGCACACTGATTTTTCTCTCTGTGGGTCGCCGAGCTCTGCCTGGACTGCCGATTTCCCTTGCTTTGGGGATTTCGTTTACTTCTTGACCAAATCGTTAATGGAGCCTTGTGTGCTTGGTGTTTTCACCAATTTGATAATGTTTTGAGCCCCATATATGATAGATCATTGTTTAGGCTCTAATTCTTTAGTTCTTGACCCAACAATTATAATTGAAAGCCTATGATGTTCAAGAACCCAACAGGCTACTGCAGTTTCATGTTTTTTTTGTGCAGTGGATCATAGTTATGAAGGAAATGTAGCATGATTTGCTTTAAACTTGCTATTATGTTAGGTTCGAGTGAAATACGGGTGTAATGACTGATAAGTCAAGAATTTAGGTGAATGACTGGCTTGTCTTACCCCAAATCCAGTATACTGATTCATAGAGACAATGTAAATTTCTTATATACAAGTGATGTTCACATCTTCTGAAGCAACATATTAAACATATTAGGCTGCAACTGGTTTTCTTACTTGACACAAGTGTTATATGAATAGTTGGTCATTTTAAAAACTGTAGAGTGCTTTGTTTGAACAAACTTGTGACTGTAGGATCATGTATTTCGATTGTGCAGGTCATCATAGACTGAAAGATTTAAGATGTAAATCTAGCATGATTAAACTTGCTGTTATGTTTCATCTTTGACATCATATCAGTGATCTTTTGAATGTTCATTCTTTTTTAATGGTCAGTTGCATTGAACATTTCTTTCTAACACCATGATGTTACTATATTCTAGCTTTTATCTAATTCATATCATTGTGTTAAACAAAGACTTTGATCATTGATGATATTTGTTGTTTTCAGCCTGACAATAATAGTCGGTTAATCACATAGTTAGAATATGCAAATAACACGAAGTGGATGTAAATTACTTTTAACCATATGAAGTTAGTGATCTTTTCTAGAAGAAAGTAGGCTATCTTGATTATCTCCTTACCATTATCCTTTGGTTCTTGATTCTTGTTTTGTCTTATAATCTCTAATTTGCAGAGAAGATTTGATTTTGTCTGCCTATCATACCGAGATTCTGATGCATTTAGCTTATTTACTAAATTGAGTGTGCATGATTTTAACCAATGGAGATGAAGTTTTGAATTCTAGTGTACAAAATTTTGTGGCAGCAAATTTATGCATTTTTGTTCCGGAAATTCCAAAGTAACTGTTACATGGTCTTCTTTAACTTGCGTTTGTGTTAAATTTGGTCGCTGGTCGGTTAGATCTGTTTTTTTGGCAGTTGAGTTATCTGCTCCTCACTACTTTTTAGTGATTAGAAAAACACAAATTCATTGTTGTCATTGTATACAGAATCATACTGAATGTGTCTTTTATATATGGATTTTCAATATATATTATTGTGAGTTTTACAAGAATTCCCCAACTACTAAAGCTACCGAAATCATGTTGATAATAAATGCCTCCAAAACCTCAATGTAAACCAGTTCAAGCCTGATCCAAAATCAGGTTGGATTCTTCAGTAGATTCATGAAAAAATTGCCCTAGTCTCCTTGATGTCTTGTTCACCTCTTCATCCCAATTGATTCTCCATGTTACTATGACTAGTACAAGGACTTGCACTACCATGCCAACCAACATCCCAATCCATATTCCCTGTTCAACACCAGCAACACAAATTATAGACAACAACTGAGAATATCATGTTTCTTTTCTTAATAAAATGACTTGTCGCCTTAATTCACGTACCTTGACGCCGAGGTTAAACACAAATGCGAGCACACATCCGAGTGGAACACCAATGACATAATAGGACACGACGTTAACTATGGCGACCTTGGCTTGTGATCCACAGCCTATAGCTACCCCTGCAGTCCATGACAAATATATATCAGCATAAGACCGAATAGGTTAAATCTCTAACAGAGTAAAATATCCAAAGTGAGTATAGCTAGTCATGTGTTGTAAATAATGTATAGTTTATGGGTGAAGTTACCTGAGAAAACTGCTTGGAAACTACTAACAAGCATAGTCAGGGCAAGGAGAACAGAGAGGTTAGCTGCAGCTTCAGCAACCTCATCATCGCTCGTGAACAAGTAAGGAAACGAGTCTCCGAAAATGACAATAACGAGGCAAAATAATATCCCGAGAGCAGCCGACATCGAGAGGAGAATCTTAATCGAAAACTTTGCAGCCTGAATGTTTCCTCTCCCAAGTTCGTTGGACACACGAACGCTATATAACGCATATAGAGTTCAGTAACATGAGTAAGTACAATAGTAACGAATTAATTTTAAGGTGAATTAGGCTTGGTAGTATCCTCATACCATGCTCCAGTCAAAAGGCCAAGGGCTATCATAAACTCCCATGAGTTAATGTTTAAGCTGAAATATCAAATGATTAGAATAGGATCATCACAACTTGAACTTGCTACAAATTTGTCAAAGAGAAGATAATGGAAGAATCAAATACCATATAGAGAATGCAGACACTTCAACCACTGCGTTGTCTGAGTATCCTGCTATCAAGACTAGAATTGAGCTATACCATAGCTCAAGGCTAGTCCAAACAAATAAAAATTTAAGTTAGGAATAGACATTAGTTTACATCAAAACGACAAGTACAACGAAATGAGAGAGTATATAGTGGTTACCAAAGCATGAATCCAGAGGCAACCGAGAGCTTAATAACCGGTAAAAGATCAGCGAAAGCAAGCTTAGAGAATCCGGTCCATGTTTCCTTACACCAACCTCCAAAAATGTACACAACTTGACCCAAAACCAATCCCCATTGTGATATGACTATGGCGCCCATTGCACCAGCAATGCCGAAGTTGAGCTTATCCACGAATATCCACGAAATCAACACATGAAACGCAAATGTCCCTAATGAAAGGTACATGATGATCATGTTCTTCATTTGTGATTGAAGGAACATTTGGATTGTCATGCCAAACACAAAGGTGTAAAGAATTGGAATAAACCATAGTGAAACGGCCTCAGCAGCTTCTGAGATGTCGTCGTTTTCTCCTAATAACTCGTATATAGGAGTCGCAAAGATCATGAGAGGAAGCATAATGCACGCAGTGACAAAGTTAACAATCCATGAGCGTTGCAAGTAGATGCCCATCATGTGGTATTGTTTCGCCCCGAACGCTTGCCCACAAAGAGTTTCGGTTGCACTCGACATTCCTAGCTGCAACATTGTTATAAAACAATCAAAATATCTTAATAAAAGTATGCAATGGGTACTATATATTAACTCTCCTACAAAAACAACAACAATCAACTCTATAATCTCCCCTCGACTAAAATATGTACAGACTAAACAGAAAAAGTTTGTTTCTTTTGTCCTTTGTCATTTTAAGTTTTTCAACTACCTTTCAACTACCTTTCAACTTAATAATGTTGTAGGTCCAAAAAATATCCTGCCTAGAGTGTACTATTCTCTTAAATTCTAACTGCTGGCTGTTAGTTGGGAGAAGACAACATCCTTGCATTGTTTACAGCAATCTTAACAAATACTCCAAAATAAATTACTCCGTATCATACACTTACCCACAAATCAACACCCCAAAAAGCAGACATATTCACATTTATAATTATATTTTTGGCTAGTATATAGTTTAAATAGACAAACAATTCTTGTTTAAAGAAAGCTAGCTAGTGAGAGATGAAGAAATTTACAAGAATTCCATTGATGAAGCGCAAGGAGATTGATTGAATGATGGCATAGGCAGCAAGGTCGATGGCGCTGATGTGTCCGATGAAGGATTGCGTCACTATCAACACCCCGAACGACATCACTCGATACACCATCGACGGTAGAGAAATCCTTGAGATCTTCTTCGTCTCTTCCCACAACTTTGTTGTTAGCTTCTTGTTTTCCTCATCTCCGCCATTATAATCACTTGGTTTTGCTTCTAGAAGTGTTTCTTCCATGGTGTTATCCATGGATCTTCAAGAACACTAAGCTAAAAAGCCTAGCTAAGAATGAAATGAATGAGAGAAAAAATGTTATAAAAGAGAGTGGACGAGGAAGCAAGGAAGACTTTCTAGCACATATATATTGAGAGTTACATGAGTTGTTGTCAGTGGCGGAGCGGGAATTTTTTAAAGAGGGGGCGGATTTTTCCCCACGTCTCAAAATATATCTCTTTCTGTATAATAATTCTAGTAATTATAAAATCTCAATAAAATTGTCATTAAAAGAGATTAATAATACATAAGTTATGACATTACTTCACACACGGGATAAATCCATCTTGCGTGTCTTCATACTCTGAAAATGTTGAATGATGACTTCATTATCGATGCTTATGAAGACTTCTTTCTCCACATAACACACTAAAGCACTATTCAGAAAATCATCATCCATCTTGTTACGCAAATCAGTCTTGACATTTTTCATTGCAGAGAAGACTCTTTCCACCGTAGCAGTCGCAACGTGGCACGTCACACGTGATATGATCGAGAGTGGTGGAGAAAGTGAATTAAATGGACAATGGAGGAGGAACATTAAATATATGGGATTTGAGAGCACTCACCGCCACGCAGAGGAAGGAAAGAAGAAGCAGGTCAAATTTGAGATTTGTTTTGCCTCAGTTAATGATTTAAGCCGTTCAGTTTTTTTTTTTAAAACTGTAAATTTTTTAATTAAAACGACGTCGTTTTGGTAACCAAAACGACGTCGTTTTAAATATACTTTAAAATTAAAAAAAAAAGAAAAAAAAACCTTGTCTTCAACCTTGCTTCTGCAGATCTGCATCAATGGCGAGGGGGGCTGCGATTTTCAGATTTGATCCATCTCCGGTGATAATCCGCGTTTCAAGGGACGAAGGGGGCGCGACCGCACACCCAAGCGCCCCCTGGCTTCGCCACTGGTTGTTGTTGAATATAGTATTTAGGGATTTTGACCTAACCAATCAGTTGTTGTGGTAATATAAGTATATGTGTTTGATTTTTCTATGTGAATAAGGTTATAATGGACACACTTATGTCACTTATTTGTGCTATATGATATCTTCTGAGAGTACCAGATACATGATATGCAAATAACTTTGAAGGTGGCATATCATGGACGTAACCAGTGGCGGAGCTAGAATTTTTTCGAAGGAGGGGCGACTTTTAAACCAATATAATATTAATATTTCTCAATGCGTCTTTTTAGTTAACGATTTTATCATAAAGTTTATACATATTAAGGCATAAAAATACTCAATTCTTGTGTCACTAAAATTTGTAATCGTTTAAAATTATTTTTTATTGAAGATTTATTTCACCAATCATTAATTTATATAAATAAAATATCAATTATCTCAAACATCCACCACTTAATGTAGTGACGTGTATTTGTGGACTATTTCATAAACTAACTTAATATGCTATAAAAAAACTAGGCTGTTAAAAAAAAAGCTTCAAATTTGGATGGGCTTTAAATTTAGATGAGCTTTTACTCTAAAGTTACCTGAATTTAAAATAAATAATCAGCCCAACCCAATTTAATGGAACAACACACAAAAAAACCTATCGTCTTCTTCCTCTTCCCTATTCGCCTCTATCTGTAAATCACGGAGGTGCTGAACTCCATTTTTTTCGGCTTGTATACCCATAATAGGAGGTTCTCGGAGTTCAAGGGGGCGCGGCCGCCAACTCAAGCGCCCCCTGTCTCCGCCACTAGACGTAACAAAAAGAGCGTAGGTACAAGTGTGTGGTCGATAACGCTGATGTGTCCGATCGTGGATTAAAAATAATTTAAAGGGTTTTAACCGAATTGATTAGTTAGTTGCAAAAGGTATAAGGCTTTTTTATGTGATCAATTTTTAGTCTTAATCTGATCCCTAGCTAATCATCAAGGGACATTGTATGGTCTGAAAACCTTATAGTAAAAAATTTCTTTTTAATGATTTTGATCTTAGAATTCTCCTTCTATTCACCTATTAAGTTGAATAGGAGTACGTAAAGTGAAGAGAGTACTGGTTGTTGGTTAAATTGGAGTGGTAGTTGGGAGATGTGATTCAACAATGAATTGGTCTATAACTACAGTACGTACGTACGTAGAACTTCCAAGAGTTTTAAATGAAGACAACTTTCATTCGTGGCTTATATACTTCCAACGCATGTCTTTCTCTTTTGACGGGACCATCCATAACAACCTGTTCGCTGCTGCTCACAATTTCTCCTACGAGTTATGGATTTTTCATTTACTAACACACAAAAGCATACGTACATTAACATATACTAGCTTTAAGGAACCCATGCGATGCACGAGTCTTGTTTACAATTATTGAATTTGATGCTAAATTATCGAATATAATTATGTTCACACATAAATTATTACATGCATGTGATTGTGCATTGGATTCGTGTATTGCAAGAGAGATCTGTTTAACCGCGCACTCACTCATTTTACACCGTACACTCACTTGGGGACTACACGACATGTAGTTGGAAATATTTTGGGTTCACCCCAACTACACTACGTGTAGTTGAAAACCCGTTCATATTTTATTTTTCATTATATTTTTAATAAAAAATAAATTAAACCGGTTCGGTTCGGACCGATTCGGGTCATGTAGTAAACCGGTTTGGGTCATTTAGTTGGATCGGAGCCAACTACACGTCGTGTAGTTGGACTTATATTGTTAAAATGGTTAAGTGTAGGCCAACTACGTCGTGTAGTTGAACCAGAAGCCAACTACATGACGTGTAGTTGGACCATAACGGCTAGTTTTGGACCAAAAAAAAATTAATTATTTAAATAATATATTGAACCGGTTTGCAATTAATTACTAAACCGGTTATCAAAACCGGTTTACTAATGAACCGGTTTATTCCAACTACACGACGTGTAGTTGGCCTATTTTTCCAAAAAAAAAACCGGTTCAAGCCAACTACGTACACGACGTGTAGTCCCGAGCTGAGTGTACGGTGTAAAAAGAGTGAGTGCGCGATTTTGAATCAATACCCTACGAAACAACAACAAAATAAAAAGTCTAACTTCAACGCCAGAACCTAAGATCAAATTTCCCAGAGTGTTAATGACGATAAAAGGCATCCCGATTGACATATCGATCCAAAAACCAAGAGAACGCCTAATTCAATCAAAACTCAATAAATCTGCAACAGAAAAACATTGAAATATTTTAGGTATTGAAGTAACAAAATTCCGTTCTCTCTCGGCCATGGCGATGGCTTGTGAAAGAAGTTTCTAACCGATTTTCACGATTCCGATTGCCTTGGTGCTCTGGCGTTTTAGATTGAGGGCGTTGATAGGATGGTGACGAGAAAACAAGCTCGTGTTTAGATTGGCAAGAAAGGAGGAAGTAAGGCTGAGATTGCGAAGATCGTGGCGGAGGAGATCCACGATCAATTCCCTGATTTAGGGATGGCGAACCCTAGGAACAAAGGACCTCTGATTTTGACGGCGAGGGTTGATAAGACTGGTAATCCGATCTTGAAATCCTCTACTGAATCTGTTCTTGATGTGAATTGTGGGACAGATGAAAGTAACAAAGGGGATAATGCTGGGGGTAGTAAGACTAGATTGATTCCGAATGGATTAGATCATGTGCAGGAAGTGAACAAGGAGATCTATACTTTTACTATAGAGGAAGTGGCTTCTGAATTAAAATCTTGGCAATCTACTTTGATAGGAGGGGTCTTAGGGAGTAATATTACCTTGACTGAGATGAAGAAATTTGTGCATGATAACTGGAAGATTGATGTACCTGAGATTCAATTGCGTGAAAATGGGATATGGATCTTCAAGTTTACTTCCAGTGAGAATATGGACTGGGTTCAGGATAATGGTCCATGGCTTGTTCATGGTAATAGGCCTATTGCTCTGAAAGAATGGCTTCCTGGAGTGAAAATGGCTTGGTCTAGCTTTGAGATGGTGCCAGTCTGGGTCCAATTGAGGGATCTGGATCCTATCTTCTACTCTCATCATATGCTGAGCATAATTGGGATCATGATAGGAATTCTTATCTGTATGGATGAGTTCACAACTAGGGGGAAGAAGTTAGCTTATGCTAGATTACTTATCCAGGTGACTGTGAAAGAAGCACAAAGGCAAGAAGTTGTGCTACAGGGTCCAGATGGGGAAATCCATAAGCAACCTGTGTGGTTTGAATGGATTCCATGGAAGTGCACAAAGTGCAATGTGTTTGGCCATTCAACTGAGCATTGTGGTTTGAGGAAGGATGAAATAAGGGCAGGAAAGAAGCCCCCTGGTATTGCAAAGGAGAGCACAGATAAATGTGATGCTGTTGTGCCTCCTACTAAGGGCCTGAATGATGAAGCTGGTGTTACTAAGACCACTAGTATGGCTGATAAGATTGGTGGTGATAGCAGTGGTGAGAGGACTATTGCCACTAATGAAAAGAGGGGTGCAGAATCTAGTGCTCAGACTGAGAAGAGTGGTAAAATCAGTGAAGGATTCATTGATATTCTTAGGAAAGGAGTGAAGCCTAGGAATATTGATGAAGCCAACTCTGGACAAATTCAGGTGAATAATAGATTTATGGAGTATAGGAGTGGTAGCAACTCCAAAAGGATTTCTCTATGACTGAAATCAAAGTTGGGGCATGGAACACTAGGGGGTGTAGTACACTTCCTAGAGTTAGAGTGGTTATGGACTTCAGTAGGAGGAATCATTTCTGTTTGGTTGGCTTATTGGAGACTAAGGTTTCTCTGGATAGGGAGCCTGTCATTGCTAGTAGTCTTATGAAGGATTGGAATTTTGTCACTAATAGTTCTATTGCTCAGAAAGGTAGAATTTGGATTACTTGGGATCCCTCACTGTTGAATGTGGTTATTTTGAGGAATACTAGTCAGCTTATTCATTGTTCTGTTATGAGTAAGGATAGATCTTGCAGCTTCCTGGTCACCTTCGTTTATGCCTCCAATGCCACTATTGGGAGGGAAGTATTGTGGCAGGATGTGGATAACATTGCTACTAGTGTCAGTGGTCCCTGGGTTTTGATGAGAGATTTTAATTGCATTATGGACTCTTCTGAAAAGATTTCTTATAGAAGAAGAAATGTTTCAGATTCTGATGAGCTGAATAATGTTGTGAGTAGATTGAATGTGGTGGATCACATCTTCTCTGGTGCTAAGTTTACTTGGAGTAATCAACAGGAGGGCAATGATAGAATTGCTTGCAAGCTTGACGGAGTCCTTCATGGTTTCCCCATGACAAGTATGTCTCATTTAATAAACATGTGTTTTAATCAAATACCAACTTGTCACAAGACAATGTTCAAGACGATTCATAACACAAATCATCAACTTTGACATAGACATACTTTGATGTATGTACGTCGGAGATTCATCAAGAGCTGGAGCATTATTCATCTTTGACACCCACGGTTGTATGGGTGAGCTCTCAAGAGACCCATTTTCAAGACGTGCTGAATTTGGAAAAGCAAGATGATTCTAGGACGAATCCTTTTCAAGGGGAGGAAGATGATGTACGTACGCTGGAGCGTCTCCCAGAACAACCCATGATGCGATCCCGTCGCCAAGCTGAATGCCGAAGAGACGACAAGAGGCGGTGCTATCGAAAATTGGATGAAACAAGGACAGAGTGGCGTTCACAATTGGCTAACCCAATTGAGCTCATTTCTGGATATATTTGGGACCCAGGACCAAATGATTTGCTCTACAAAGTAGAAGCCCAACAGACAAACCATGATCAAGTTATGCCTTCTACAAGGTCAGAAATTGCAACAGCTCGTTCGGACGAAACATTTATCCGTTTGGGCCCATTTTTGGATATGTTTCCGGTTTTGGACTAATCTTTCATATGTCCAAAAATGAGGTACATTGGAAGTCGGGAGCTACTGGGTCAATCAGATCAATTCGAGAGAGATATGGGCCTTTTTTGCCATGAAGAGGATTTAGGCCCAATGGGCATGTGTTGGACAATTCCATTTTTATTATTGCTCTTAGGAGTATAAATAGTTAAGTTTTTAGGGTTTAAAATCACTTTTGAAATCAGCCAAACAATATTAAGTTAGTTTTGATAGCTTGTAGAACCCTAGTTGTAGTTTTCGATTGAATTGGATTCCGTGGGTCGTTTTTCAATTCAATATATCTTGAGAAGGAGTGTTTGGTGTGTCCATATCTCTGCCTCAACGATCGAACGAGTGGTTGGTGTGTCCATAGCTCATTAGATCAAACCTCGAAAGAACCCTAGGTGGATTCCTTGGGCTAATTCGAGTCAAGTGAGTCTTTCTCGGTGGACGATCGAGTCAAGAGAGACGTCACTTGCCTATCAAGTTCGTACGACCGTTATCCTCCGTCACCGTCGTCGATCAGATCCGCTGTCACCTTCTGCAGATCCGCCACCACCGATCGGAACCCTAGCCGGCGACGGGTTCATGTATCCTCGTTCTTCATTTCGTCATCAAATCCTAGCAATCTACAATCTATCTCCGACCTTGTGTCATCATTTGGTATCAGAGCCATCACTAGGTAAAAACGCTCTTCTGTTTAATTTTACGCTTACGTGTTGAATTTCAAGAAAAATTAAACCCGGTTTTGCAGGATCTACCAAAACCGAGAGCGAGAGTAGCTAGAATTTTTTTTAGGACCGTCATATCCTTGTGCGAGGGAGGGCCGTGAGCACCTCCACGCGGCTGGGCGCGGGTCGCCGCCTAGGCATCGCCGGTGTGGCTCGGGTTGGGTGAGAGAAAACCCTAACCCTAACCACCTTGCCTTGACCCGCAAGAAAAAATCTTCTTAATTTAGCAATTAATTATTTGATTTGATTCTGAATTTTTATTTTGTTAAGATTTGATATCTTAGGAAATCTTTGAGTGGTTGAGAAGATCTTCTAGTAACTAATTTGGTTAGAATCTAGAGATTTTTTTAGCTTATCTTAGGTAATTAAAAAAAATTAACTTTTTTTATTTAATTAAATCCGAATATCAGATAAATATTCTTTTATTTTTGGATTTATTTATTTTAAAAAAAGGAAAACAAAACGTTTAGCTGAAGAGAAACCCGGCTAGAGCAGAATCTGTTCTAGGCTAGTAGCCTTAAAAGCCAAAAGATTTAAGCGGACCCCGGTTAGTAACCGTGAGAAGTCCTAGAGCGCACGTCAAGTGGTTCCGGGCTAGTAGCCCAAGAGAACCCCGCTCGGCAACTTCTCTAGGGGACGATCGGTTACTTACTTGAATTTTCTGTTCACCATCTCTGATTTTGTTTGCTGTCATTTCTTTCATTGTAAAGTCAGTTTTCTTTTCATTGATTAATTGCCCTCTTTGCGTGCCTAGCTTTACCCATTTGCCTGTCCCTAGCTGTTCTTGCAATTAAACTGCGTAGCGTAGGGTTACTTAGAATACGTTTGTGCCTTCTTTGTGCTGTTGTTTCCTTGTGAATTGCGCAGGTCTTGGAGACCAAGCAAAAACCTAAGGAGCCACTCATGGCTCGCCAAGTGTTTGACGTTGGTTGGACTATTGATCAAACTGCCAACTGGGAGGGCATGTGCTACCCATACTACCTGATGAATCACATGTCAGAAGAGGACTTCTATGGAGTCCAAGATTACGGAGCGACATATGGAGATGTTCAAATACAGAAGAACAAGGTGAGATTCAATGAACAAACGTTCGTCTAGCTACCACTATGACGATCTTTCATATTGTGAGGATGTGCAACATCTAGAGGATCAAAGACTTGATTTTCATGATTTGAACCCACAAATGAGGTACGAGCGTGAACCTTATTTTTATGACTCGGATAGGGCTTATTATTATGATTCCTATGATTTGTCATCTAACTCTTTGGTGCAGCCCGAGGAAGTTCATGACTCAGATAAGACCTATTATTATGGTTTTTCACATGACTCTTTTGTGCAGTCCGGGGGAGTATATGACTCAAGTATGAATCACTATTATGATCCCTATGGTTCTTCTTATAACACTTTTGTGCAGCTCGGAGGAGTTTATGACTCACCTGAGACATTTGTTAGCACTCCTTACGACAAGGTTGGTTCGGCCCTGCAACCTCTTATTCGAACACGTGACATCATATGTGTTATGTGTGGAGGAAGAGGTCACTTGGCTTATATTTGCCCAAATCGCAACTACATCTACGAGGATGAAGTTGATGAAACCCCAACCTTAGATGTCGTCAATGCTTGTGAAAAGGAAGACGTCATAGAAGTGACGCACGTCGATGGCAAGATGGAGTTGCAACTAGACGACAAGGATGTAGTAGAAGGAGTCGCCACAAAAGAAGAAGAAAAAGCCTTGGCCATAGTCCCTACAGAGGCACAAGAAGAAGAAGCTCAGATCCAGGACGTTTATGTCAGTGGGAACTTGAGGAGTCATCATTTCCGGGAAGGATCCTTCACCCTCTCATTGTTTCATTTGTCTTTTCTACCTTCTGTTGCATATAAGTATAGTGGTAGCGGTTCATATTTCATGCATCACGAGTTTCCTCTATGTCACATGCTTTTTTACTTGCTTAGGAATGCTTATTATGTTGGTAGTAGCATTATTAGGCATATACATAGGCATAAGAAAAAGAGGATAGCATGCGATCTGCATATTGGCTTCACTTCAAATTCCCATGCCTATCATGATTTTGTTGTATATGGTTGGTCTTCTTACCAACATTACCATTCTCCATTTTAAGACAAATCATATAGGTTGCATTCAGGTCTCAATGATGTTTTCTCATTTTCGTATACTTATTAGATTATGCCTAGCATGTTTAGGAATCCGAATGGGAATAAAAAGAAATGTGGCATAGTCACTCCTTGCATATTGGTATATCCTTTGCACTTAGGGTTAGGGTTGTCATCCAGTGGTATCCATGTTTGTGCATCTTGCGCCCTTAGAGTCATAGCTAGTCATTGTTATGCTATTATTGTGCTTATGACTCTAAGATATAAATTGCATCGTTTGGAGAGAAGTTTTGTCATGTTTGCAAGCATTACTTCTAGTATGACACATCAAGCTTTGTTTGGCTCAAGCAACTCTTTATGTCTTGTTGTGTATCAAGTTACTTGTTACGTGACGCCCCTTATTGCAGGTTTAGAAGATTCGAGGTCGAATCTTTTCAAAGGAGGGGAGGATGATGTACGTCGGAGCTTCATCAAGAGCTGCAGCATTATCCATCTTTGGCACTCATTTTCAAGACGAGCTGAATTTGGAAAAGCAAGAGGATTCGAGGACGAATCCTTTTCAAGGGGAGGAGGATGATGTACGTACGCTTGAGCGTCTCCCAGAACAACCCATGATGTGATCCTGTCGCCAAGCTGAAGGCCGAAGAGACGACAAGAGGCGGTTCTATCGAAGATGGGATGAAACAAGGGCATAGTGGCGTTCACAATAGGCTAACCCAATTGAGCTCTCTAGATATGTTTGGGACCCAGGACCAAATGACTTGCTCTCCAAAGTAGAAGCCCAACGGACAAACGATGATCAAGTTCTGGCTTCTACAAGGTCAGAAATTGCAACAGCTTGTTCGGACGAACCATTTATCCGTTTGGGCCCATTTTTGGATATGTGTCCGGTATTGGACTTATCTTTCATGTGTCCAACGGACAAACGATGATCAAGTTCTGGCTTCTACAAGGTCAGAAATTGCAACAACTCGTTCGGACGAACCATTTATCCGTTTGGGCTCATTTTTGGATATGTGTCTGGGAGCTACTGGTTCAATTCACTAGTACAAATTAAGCATTTTATCACCTTTAATTTATCTCGGTTATGTTAAGAGTGTCTTAAAAAAGTAAACATCCTTTTTTATCCCGGTGTGTTCACAAATTTGAGATAAAAAGAAAGAAGTGTCGTTTGATAACAATGTGTTATCACGGTTTCCAAAAACGAGATGTAAAATTTTACAAATTTGTTTTTGTTAATTTTTTACTCTTATAAGAAACATGTATAGAGATACCACTCACTTGCCTCTTTATCGCTTCTCCTCTCCTGCAAAACCCTAGATCGTATTTGTTTTCCCGAGGGCGGTGGTGCTTTTCGCAACAAGACCACCGATGGCGCTCCTCGAAACTGTCACTGGAACCCTCAGTGTAGGACGCACTTGGCAATCTTACGGCTTCCATAGCAATCAGAGATGCGACCTCGAAGCAATCTTCAAATCTTTCTTTATCTCCTTCGCTTTCAGAGACCAACAACACCGCTAGGATCTACGTTTCATTCCAATGTCGTTATTTACAGTAAGTTCAACAATCTTCTTCACCACTTACTTAAAAGAGATTCTGTTTCACCGCCAGATAACTTCAAAATTAAGGTATTTAATGTCCGGTTCTTCAATCTTGAGTCACTTGCAAAGTACCATTGTTCTAATTGGTTGTTCATTTATATTTCTTTTAGAATTTGACGGCAAAATTAATATTGATATAAAGGTGCGATTTAGAATGTTTGGGAAAGTGAATTATTCAGATGCTCGTTTGTATACTATTTTGTGGTCTCTTATGCTCTGCACTTCTAGGTAAAAGAAGTCAAATTAGTACACATACATATGCCACTTATTAGAGGATAGAAAAAAAGGTCTTTAGCAAATCAGTATATACATATGCTAGTTATAAGTGGAGTTCTGCTTAAATATAGTTTCAATTTTTTTCTCTTTTGATTAGTAGTTTTAGCACTTATAAGCTTAACATAGGCTAATGCTAAAATCAACATAACTTAAAGCCTTAGGAATTAAAAAGATTTATAAAAAGATACATACTTTGATCCATTTCGACCAGTTTGTATCTTATTTGAGTTGACATATGTATAGATAAACATATTTTTACTTTTTTGATGAAGTTATGTTGCAAGCACAAATTTTTATTAAATATTAACTATATATACTCAGTCGACATAAATAATTAAAGAGTTAGAAGAGTATGCAGCTGGAAATAGTAGAGAAGATGATAAAGGATGCTCACATTGATAGATGTGACATTACAGTATATATAGAGACTAGGAAACCCTATTGGTGAGGAGGTGTCCAATGATAACAGGACAAGTGGACAAGGATAGTAAGGTAAACTAATATCAGTAGCCTTGTGTGCTTAGTATGCCCCCTCGATCCGAGCTGGGTGAAGACACAGATTGGATCGCTGAAGAAGAAACTGAACCGAAGACAAGGGCTTGGTAAGGCAGTCAGCTACCTGATCCCCAGACGATATAAATGCCACTTGCAGTGATTGATTTTGAACCCGCTCTCTCACGAAATGATAGTCCAACTCAATATGCTTGATTCGATGATGAAGTACAGGGTTGACTGCGATGTATGTAGCCCCAAGATTATCACACCACAATAAAGGAGGAGCAGGAAGAGATATGCCAAGCTCAGATAGTAGAGATTGAATCCAGAGTAGTTCACATGTGGTGTTGGCAAGGCTGCGGTATTCAGCTTCGGTAGTCGATCGAGAGACCGTGTGTTGCTTCTTTGAGCACCAAGAGATCAGGTTGTCACCGAGGAATATGCAGAATGCTCCCGTCGACCTTTTGCCGGGCTTTTCGCCTCCCCAGTCAGCATCTGTAAAGGCGGACAAACGACATTGCGATGAAGCTTTGATGAGGAATTGAAGGTCAACTGTGCTGTTAAGGTATCGAAGGATGCGTTTTGCAGCCTGCCAATGGCATTCCCTGGGATCCTGCATAAACTGACAAACTTTGTTTACGGCAAAGGCGATGTCTGGCCGAGTGAATGCCAAATATTGAAGGCTCCCCACTACGCTCCTATACTTGGAAGGATCACTGAATGCAGGGGAGTTGACTGGAAAGGGGATGGTCGACATCGGTGTGGCGATGGGCTTGGAATGCTGCATCGATGTGCGAGAGCAGAGGTCACGAATGTATCGACTTTGAGAGAGACGAAAGCCATCAGCACTTCGCTGCACTTCAATGCCAAGGAAGAAATGCAGTGGACCTAGATCCTTTACTGGAAGTTTGTCTGAGAGAGCCTGAATGAACTGAGCTGCAAGGTTAGAGGTAGACGAAACAACTAACAAGTCATCAACATACACCAGAATAAAAACCAATTGTGAGCCTTGACGAAAGGAAAAGAGAGAGGAGTCTGCAGTGGAGGCTTTGAAACCAAGGAGAATGAGGATATCACTAAGTTTAGAGAACCAGGCCCTAGGAGCCTGTTTCAAACCATATAAGGATTTGTGGAGTTTACAAATGAAGTTGGGATGAAGAGAATTGACAAAACCTAAGGGTTGTTGGATGAAAACATCTTCGCTCAAGTCACCGTGGAGGAAGGCGTTTTGTATATCAAGTTGTCGGACAGTCCACTGGTTCATGGCGGCAATGGAAAGCAGGAGACGAATGGTGGTAGGGCGAGCAACAGGGCTAAAGGTTTCTGAGTAGTCGATCCCATGTAGTTGGTGAAACCCCTTTGCCACAAGTCGAGCCTTCCGCCTCTCGATCAAGCCATTGGAGTGGCGTTTGGTCTTGAAGACCCATTTTACTCCAAGAACATTGGCAGAGGATGATGGTGGTACAAGAGTCCACGTACCAGTGGAAATAAGAGCATTATACTCATTGGCCATGGCCTCCCGCCATTCAGCAAACTTCGATGCTTCGGTGTATGAATGAGGCTCATCAGGAATAGTTGTGGTGGCGAGGCAGTGAGGAGATGAGGGCCAATTCACAGTGCCATCGGTTCGAATAAGAGGCCGATGAATGTCGTTCTTGGCTCGAGTCTGCATAGGATGAGTTGAGATTGCAGATGGATCTGGTGGCGAGTCATAAAAGATGCTGTCAGAGGAGGAGGCAGGGTTAGGGATGGGAGAGTTATCAGGATTTGTGTTTGGGCCATCGGATAAGGGAGGAGATGGGCAAGGAGTGTTTGGGCTGGAGAAGGTAGAAGAGGGAGATGTGTTTGGGCTGGGCGATGTGGGATGTGGTGGGCTAAGTGGATTTTGTGGATCAAGAGAGGAAGTAGGGCCCATGAAATTTGCAGGGAAGAATGGGAGAGAGGTAGTGGTAGAATCTGCGGGTGAAGGATGAGCCATTTTGGAAGCAAATGGGAATTGTGATTCGTGGAATATGACATCACGAGAGACATAGTATTTTGCCGAGACCCAATCCCAACATATGTACCCTTTATGAGAGCCACTATATCCCAAGAAAATAGTGGGTGTAGATCGAAAAGATAGTTTGTAGCGGTTATAGGGACGAAGATTGGGGAAGGCTAGGCACCCAAAAGCCTTAAGAAATTTATAGTCCGGGGTTTTGTTAAAGAGCATGGTGAAGGGATTTTTGTTTTGGAGAACGGGAGTGGGTAGGCGATTTTGTAAGTATGTGGCGGTTTCAAAAGCAAAATCCCAAAAGGACAAGGGAAGGGAGGCATGTTTGATGAGAGTGAGGCCCATGTCAACAATTCGACGATGTCGAGACTCGACACTACCGTTTTGTTGATGTGAATACGGGCATGTGAGACGATGATCTATTCCCAAGGTTTGAAAGAGAGCTTTGAGCGGTTTGAATTCACTCCCCCCATCGGTTTGAATTTTGAGAATTTTTGTGGAAAATTGAGTTTGTATAAGGTGAATAAAGTTGGTGAAAATAGGTGTAACGAGACTTTTAGTGGACATGGGAAACAACCAAGTGAATTTTGTGTAGTCATCTACTATGGATAAATAAAACCTATTTCCCTTGTGAGACAAAGTTTGGGCTGGGCCCCATACATCAGCAAAAAGGAGTTCAAAAGCCTGCAGGGATCGACTAGCAGATGGTGGATGAGGGAGAGAGTGGGTTTTGGCCCATGAGCAGGAATTGCAGGGAAAATTGGACGTATGTGGGCTTGTTGTAGTGGAAGCAGGTGGACCCGGTCCTTTAGGAGAAATGGAAGCTGATTGTTGAAGAAGAAAACGCGTGACACGCTCAGAAGGATGACCTAGGCGGCAGTGAAGCAAAGATAAATCAGAGGCGACAGAGAGATGCAGCTGGGGTGGTGGGTGAGTGGTGGCCGACAACTTGTACAAGCCTCCTTCAGCGGTGCCTTGGAGCAGAAGCTTGTGGGTCTGTTTGTCCTTCACAACAAAGAAAAAATCATGAAATTCAAAAAATACAGAGTTGTCAATGCAGAATTGTTGAACTGAGAGTAAGTTTTTGGAGAGATTAGGAGTATGAAGGAGATTAGTTAATTGAAAAGAGTGAGATTGAGAGTGGAGATTTGCTGAACCGTGGTTTTGTATGGGAACAGATGAGCCGTCGCCTAGAAAGACAGAATCGGCGCCACCATAGGGCAGAGAGTCAAGGCGGAGATTGGAGATATCTGGTGTATAATGATGGGTTGCAGCAGTATCGGGATACCAAGACGAAGCAGCAGCAGTGTGATGCACCTGAGGTTGCGGAGGCGACTGTACTGGCATGGTGCGAGGAGGTGGAGCTTGAAAGGAGTGGTCGAAGCGGAACCAGCAGGACAGAGCAGAGTGTCCTGGTTTTGAGCAGACTTGACATGTGGGTCTAGTGTCGGGGCTGCCATTGAAGAGTTGTCCACGACCCCGGCCAGAGAAGGCGCCACGACCGCGATGACGCCCCCTGTTGAAGGAGGAGCCTCTGCCTCTTCCAGTAAAGTGCACTTCAGGAGAAGGGGTTGAAGTGGTAATGTGTGCAGATGGAGGAGGGCCAAGAATGGAGCCTTGAGTGTGGGAGAGACGATTTTCATGAACGAGGAGATGAGATAGGATTTGGTTGGAGGAGGGGAGTTGGGGTTGTGTGGAGAGGCTGGTAACCAAAGACTCAAAATCTGAGCCAAGGCCTGCAAGAAGGTAAACTGAGAACTCCGGATCTGAAACAAAGTGACCAGCAGCATTGAGAATGGTAACAAAAGTTTTGGCTCGATGGAGAACTCAGTAACATTTTCAGAGCCCTTTTTGAGAGAAGCGAGGCTGAGGCGTGCTTGAACGACCTGCGCACTGGATCGAGCAGCAAAGAGCTCGTTCAAGGTGAGCCAAATTGCTGCAGCTGAGGTACAGTCCATGACCTGAACAAGAACTGACTCAGTGAGGCTTGAAGTGAGGATAGCCATTACCAGCTGGTCTTTGGTGACCCATTCGGAGTGAAGAGGATTAGGAGATCCGTTGATGGTAGAAGCAGGACAAGGAAATGAGCCATCAACAAACTTGAAAAGGTCTTGAGCTCTCAGGTATGGAGTTACTTGGGTTTTCCAAAGGGGAAAATTATTTTGGGTGAGTTTAACAGTGATAAAACTAGAGAAAGAAGACAGATTTTGAGGAGGATGAGGCTGTGTCATTGTTTGAGGGGAAAGTGTGTTTAATGGATTCAACTGATTTTGGATTTGGTCGGCCATGAGACTTGGACGTTAGTCCTTGATTGGCTCTGATACCATAGAAGAGTATGCAGCTGGAAATAGTAGAGAAGATGATAAAGGCTGCTCACATTGATAGATGTGACATTACAGTATATATAGAGACTAGGAAACCCTATTGGTGAGGAGGTGTCCAATGATAACAGGACAAGTGGACAAGGATAGTAAGGTAAACTAATATCAGTAGCCTTGTGTGCTTAGTAAGAGTTGATTATTGTATGGAATTTGTCTTAGTCGACCTATTCCATTAACATTTTAATTACTGGTGCTTGATGAATACACAAAGTGAACCATCAGAATGTGTTATTACAGATGTGGTTGCCTATGAAGGTAAATTTAATGCAATTGGTCGTCAAGTTGTGCTTGTTTCATTTGAATCTAAATTCAGCTTGAAAGAGGTTAAGTTTCTTCATGTGTATACTTTAGATTCCTTTTAGTATCCTCACTAACTAAATTATTGCTTGTTTTATGCAGGCATTTCAAGCGTTTTTTAAACGAACAACTCTTTGGACTTTGGATTATCCCAAGAATGATTGCCTGAAGTTTGAGTGTATTGTAGGTGTCTAGCTTCTCGAATAGACTGTTGCAGACTTCGTCCAAATCCAGTCCCTAAGTCTGGTACTTTAACTTATTGTCATTTCTGCTTCATTTATGTAGAGTCATAGATTATCCTGGACATGTTCAAATGCAACTATTGTAGTATGATTGAATATTTTTATTTGGTTATGCAGTAAAAGGTTGTTGCTGACACGCTTATGCAAGAGATGGATTTTGTAAATCAGACAAGAAGCTTCATCAGGAACTGGTAACCAAAACCGGATAGAAACATTCAAGTTTCTTTTGTTACCATCTTGTACTAGGAAGATTCCTACTCTTGGTCTGGGAGAGTCAAAGTACTATTATATACTCCTAGTATGAAATTATATGCCATCATTAGAGAGTGAGAAGTAATCTGCATACAAAGTAGGGAAATTAAAAACATAATTTTATAACTAAATAATAATTCACCACTCTCAGCATTGATGAATTATCATTCCACACAGAAGCTACTAGGACGTGAAGCGAAGAGAAGCCATGGTGGCATCCTATTAATGTGTGTTGTAATTATCGACTTGGTTTCCATCATTTTAGGGCATCTCTTCATCATAATATTTACTGAATATGTCCACTTTGTGTATGTTTCTCTTGCAGGTGTTGGACGAGGCTTTTGGCTTATGTGAAGAAACTGTACCTGGATCTGTAGGCTAAGGGAGGGTAATAGTTAAGTAAGCTCTCTCACAACCTATTCATGGGTTTGATTGATGACTCTAGGATCAGGCATCATATTTTAGTGGATAGTTGTTTGTTGATTTATCCCAAGTATCAATTTGTATACTCCAATATTGAATTTTGAAGATGTGTGTTGTACAAATTTCATACGGTCACTCCGTGTTTTAAATAATAGCATTGAGTGTATTGTAGCAAACATGGGAATATCATCTCGGATCAACTTTTGTTTTTTAAAACAATTATTTTATACCCCGGTTGTATAACCGTGATAAAAACAGCGTGCAATTCCACTTTTATAGTTTTATATCATAAAAAGTATATATCTCGGTTGCTCAAACCGTGATAAAAACATCTTTTAAGCATGTCAGTAAAACTTTGTATCACGGTTTTATGGACAATTTATCACGGTTTGTAACTGTTATAAAAAAGAACCATTTATCACGGTTCTGTCGTCTATTGTTTTTTATACCGCATATATATATCACGGTTTATAACCGTTATAAATGACAATACGGAACCGGGATAAAAAGGGTTTTTTGTAATAGTTATTAGATCAATTCTAGAGAGATATGGGCCTTTTTTGCCATGAAGAGGATTTAGGCCAATGGGCATGTTGGACAATTCCATTTTTAGAATTACTCTTAGGAGTATAAATAGTTAAGTTTTTAGGGTTTAGAATCACTTTTGAAATCAGCCAAACAATATTACCTTAGTTTTGATAGCTTGTAGAACCCTAGTTGTAGTTTTCGATTGAATTGGATTCCGTGGGACGTTTTTCAATTCAATCTTGAGAAGGAGTGTTTGGTGTGTCCATATCTCTGCCTCAGCGATCGAACGAGTGGTTGGTGTGTCCATAGCTCATTAGATCAAACCTCGAAAGAACCCTAGGTGGATTCCTTGGGCTAATTCGAGTCAAGTGAGTCTTTCTCGGTGGACGATCGAGTTAAGAGACGTCACTTGCCTATCAAGTTCGTACGACCGTTTTCCTCCGCCACTGTCGTCGATCAGATCCGCCGTCACCTTCTCTAGATCCGCCGCCAACGATCGGAACCCTAGCCGCCGACGGGTTCCTGTATCCTCGTTCTTCATTTCGTCATCAAATCCTAGCAATCTACGATCTATCTCCGACGTTGTGTCATCATACTTCACCTTTAGTTTTGTCTAAATTTTCCCTAGACAATTTCATTGAAATTACATTAACTCTTATAACACTTGATCAACATGCACCTAATTTCCCTTATTTTCAACATAGAAAACGCACGGTTTACTCAATATCCTTTTCCATTTTAGGAGATTCAAGTAACCGACCCATGGATATCAACCTTGATTATCCAAAATTGGTCCTAGTTTCAACACTTATAAGAACCTTATATTTTGCCAAAGACATTCATCTTCTTTCTCAAAGATTCTTTCATAGCTCATAGCTAACAATCTTGGTGGAGAATCCATATACATGACTCATGTCAATCCTTAATCTTTTACCAAATCACACGGACTTTAGAATCAAATGACATTACTTTATTTTCCTCACGGATTCAAGCGACTAATCTCAAATGAGTATTACACCCCAATCATCTTTAACCTTGATCTAATTTACATTAGAACCAAGCCGTTTGATATAGGCTTTTTAAGAAGGTAGGTGTTATCATTACACCGCATGACTCAAATGTATAAACACTTCAATCGAGTCATTTAGTTCTATCATAAGAACTTTATTTAGAACATTTCATAATGTCTAACATTTGTAATAATTACCTTTACCACTCAAAATATTTCACTTGGGCTAGGGCAAACCTATGATTACCATACATCTAATATCATTTAGACTATGTCACCTGTATAACAAAGGGAAAGTATCGGGTGAGAATAACTTTTAAAATACGAACGTGAGAATGATGTACATTAGTAGTAAATTGGTGCACATTTAGTACTAATTTGGTGCACATTTGTTGACAAACATAAAAACATCCAAAAATTTGAAGAATATTTATTTTTTTAAAAACATTTATTGAGAAATTGAAGAACATTCAGGTAAAAATTGTAAATGGGCATTACTTTTTCAAAGAATGTGCTTCAAATTTTTTGATGCACATTTAAGTATATTTTGATGCACATTAGTCATTCGCACGTTCCTTTTTTAAAAACTATTCTCACCGGAACCGCACCCTATACCAAATTTCACATGGGTCTAATATATTTCATTTATATGGACTATATTTTATCAATATCAAGCCAAAAATGACTTCAACCATATTTGTCACTTTACTCTTAGAGTAAGAAAACATAGAAAAAACAATTTCGATACATGTGTGCTCTTAGCACACATCATTGCTCGACTAGGCACAACTCGACATTTATATACATATTATGTGCGTAATCTTTTCCGAGCAATATGACATGGATCATAACCTTAGGAATTGAAGTAAATCAAAATCCTAGTACATGCCACCCTAATAAGTGTGTCATTCATGATCAAGATTTTCTTCATAGAGTAATACATGGTCAAACATAAACCATGAATTGCCTAGCTAGAATCCATTATAAAATATAAACAATATAATATTACCATATAAATAACATTTCATATATAATACAACATAAATAAAATTTATAAATTACCGACCAATCTATACAAAGTATAATAGGGTCAATTACAACCAATCAACAAACGAGTACCGTAGGGCATCACATAATTGACTAGTAGACTTTAAAGTAATCTAGTCAACCAAAGCCAATCGGTACAAGAATATAGTAGGGCGACTTATCAAGTAATATATATAAAATATAGTTGACTTGAATAAGTAATCTAGAATCATGAGTAGTCTATACCAAGTAGAGTAGATCCATAAATTTCGTAAGACCTCAAATAGTTAATGAGATGCTTATCCTTAGTCTCTTGAGACTTAATTTGAACGATTAACACCATTCTCCAATATTTCGTTTAAACCAACAAAATATCCAAAATCATACAAACCTTATGATAATGTCACGTGTGTACATATATCATCATCAGAACTTAATAATTCTCATCTTTCCATTAATCAATGTATATTATCTAGAGAAAGCGTCGACTGAGAATAATTTTTAAAATACGAACGTGAAAATGGTGCACATTAGTAGTAAATTGGTGAACATTTAGTACTAATTTGGTGCACATTCATTGACAAACTTAAAAACATATAAAATTTGAAGAACTTTTATTTTTAAAGAACATTTATTGAAAAACTGAAGAACTTTCAACTAAAAATGTATATGTGCATCACTTTTTCAAAGGATGTGCATTAAAAATTTGATGCAAATTTAAGTATATTTGGATGCACATTAAGTATATTTGGATGCACAATAGTCATTCTCACGTTCTCATTTTAAAAATTGTTTTCACCGGAACCGCACCCTAACTCTACATGCATCATGTACGTACGTAATCAATGAAAGCAAACTCTTTGAACACGTGTGAGCATTGAGCATATGACATGTTATATACAAACATACAGACTCTCTCCGTTAAAAATTACTTGTCCCTGAAGTCCAAATCATTTGTTAAAAATTACTTGTCTTTTAACATAATTTTACACCATTTTTTCCAAATTTGCCCTACTGTTATTGATTCTTTCTTTTATTCTCTCACTATTCTTTCTTTTATTCTCTATGCCATTACTTAAATTATCAAGGGTATACTTGTCTAAAATTTTGATAAATAAATTCTCCCTAAAATTGCTCCAGAGACAAGTAATTTTTAACGGAGGGAGTATATGTTAGACAAATTAATCTTATGTCTACTTAATGATGAGGATAAAACATGACAAATGAATATTCAAGACTAATAACCAACCTTTAGTTCAGTTAAAGATCATCATCATAGTTCATGTTTACTATATAAATACGTGGCGTCTATACGCACTACATTTTCTCTCTAGCCACACTACAAAACGATACGCCCATAATGAGCGTACGCTCAAAACGGGCGGACAGTGCAAAAATTGGATGATACGTTTGTATACGTATACGTATTCTTATACGTATACGTATTCTATACGATTTTGTAAAAAATACAAAATACATCTTGTACGCTAGAAACGGGCGTACGCCCATTTCGAGCGTACCGTAATGATAATTTTTTTCCCCAAATAAATGAAAAATTAAAAAATTCCGTACGCTAGAAAGGGGCGTACGCCCATTTCCAACGTACAACATTTTTTTCGAATTTTTTTTTATTACGATTTTTTTTAAAATTAATTAATTACGATAGTATATAATAACAATAATAGGTCATATATCACATCTGCCTCTTTGCTCTAGTGGTAAAGAGCTCCATTGATTTCCTAGAAGTTTTGAGTTCGAATCTCAACACTAACATCTCACCTTTTTTATTTTTTGAAAAAATTGATGAAAAGAGAGGTGGGGGAGAGTCGAACTTAAGACCTCATGGGCATATAATGAAGTGAAACCACTAGACTAAGGAATCATATTGATATATTTGTAATATTAATAGTAGAAGTTACAATCAAATTTGGGTTCACCTCACTATTTTATTAGAATAACAGTTTTTTTGATCTTGGTCTCATATATCAATAGAATTAATTATTTTAATAATTCCGAGAAAAAATATTTATTTAAATAATAATGTGTATCTTATTGGTATTATTTATAATATTAATACTACAAGTGATTATCGAACTTGAATCTACCTCATTTTTTGTTATAAAAATAGATTTTTTATTTTTTTCCCACATATTTATTGATTTAATTATTTTAATAATTTTGAGGAAAAAGAATTATTCAAATAAGCAGGTGTGTAACCTTTTTTATATTTATAATATATTTTAAGATAAAAAAATATGATAATCCATATCATTCCCAAAATATTTTCTTTGTATTTCTAATATTGTTATTTAAATAATATATATTAATAAATAAATTCTTATTCAATATAAAACAAAATATATTTCAACAAAAACTACAAAATTTATACAATATATGACAAATGATAAATTATGTTTGAAAAATTTCAACACAAACTTGGATTAAAGATATCAACACCATCGATGGTTAATTATGTTTGAAAAATATAAAATTTAGTCTTATTAAGACAAAATCCAAATAAAGTCTCTCTCACCAGAAATCGGACTCGAAACGGTGTGTAAATCGAGAAAAATCGACTTAAAACGAGTAATATCGTGAAAATCGAGAAAAACCGACTTAGAATGACTAATGGCGCGAAAATAGAGAAAAATGGACTTAAAACGGGAACGACGCGAAAATCGAGTAAAACAGACTTAAAACGAGTTGGCGCGAAAATCGAGTAAAACGGACAAAAACCAGTTGGCGCGGAAATCAAGTAAAACACACTTAAAACGAGTAACAACACAAAAAATCGAGTAAAACAGACTTAAAACGAGTTGGCGCGAAAATCGAGTAAAACGGACTTAAATTGAGTTGGCGGAAAAATCGAGTAAAACCGACTTAAAACGAGCAAATCCGACTTAGGGTATAGGGTATAGGATAGTGGATAGTGGATGTGGATACTGGATAGTGAATGTGGATAGTGGATATTGAATGTGGATAGTGGATGTGTTAAATGGATAGTTTGGGCCCAATTCGTTTAAACGCCCTAAAACGATAAAAATCAAAATTTCAAAATTGTAACATGATATAAAATAAAGGCCATAGTCGTAATCAATTCTCAAAATCGAAAAAAAATCATCGAAAACGTCAACGGGCCTAATAAGGCCGAATTGAGATTTAGTGAGACCCATTATCAAAAAACGACATAAAACGGCTTAATAAGACCTTAAACCACAAAAAAATTGAAATGTAAAAGTTGTATTTGAGCATTACCAATATTACGGTTTCGTTTTTATAAGAAAATAACAAAATGAACACTTCGAAATATCTAAACAAGCACTTTGACCTAGTAACGAGTTAATCTCAAGTATATAAGTCGTATAGTTTTACTCATATGTGTGTGATATCACTTCGTTACTCAAATAAACTTTACATAAAACTTTCATTAAATATTACAAAACACTCAAATAATCTAAAATAACGACATTTCACATCTTCGTACTGTCGTTATTGCTTGTTTAATCATATATGTATGCGTATTTCATTAAAACTTTCATTAAATATAGAGTAATCAATCAATAACGACAATACAAAGATGTCAAATGTCATTATTTTGGATTATTTGAGTGTTTCGTAACATTTAATGAAAGTTTTATATAAAGTTTATTTGAGTAACGAAGTGATATCACACACATATGAGTAAAACTATATGACTTATATACTTGAGATTAACTCGTTACCAGGTGAAAATGCTTGTTTAGATATTTCGAAGTGTTCATTTTGTTATTTTCTTATAAAAACAAAACCGTCATATTGGTAATGCTCAAATACAACTTTTACATTTCAATTTTTTTGCGGTTTAAGGTCTTATTAAGCCGTTTTATGTCGTTTTTTGATAATGGGCCTCACTAAATCTCAATTCGGCCTTATTAGGCCCGTTGACGTTTTCGATTATTTTTTTCCGATTCTGAGAATTGATAACGACTATGGGCTTTATTTTATATCATGTTACAATTTTGAAATTTTGATTTTTATCGTTTTAAGGCGTTTAAACGAATTGGGCCCAAACTAACCACTTATCACATTCACTATCCACATTCACTATCCACTATATATCCACATTCACTATCCACTATATCCTATACCCTACCTTATACCCTATACCCTATACTCTATCCACATTTTTTCGATTTTCGCGCCATTAGTCGTTCTAAGTCGGTTTTACTCGATTTTTGCGCCGTTAGTCGTTCTAAGTCGGTTTTACTCGATTTTTCGCGTCATTTTCCGTTTTAATCCCATCTTACTCGATTTTCGCGCCATTTCTTGCATAACTATTTGTACGTTAAGTATTATGCAAGATTTTATTCATCTTGCATAACTATTTTGAATCGAAAATACGTAAAACTATTATGCAAGATTGGTTGTTAGATGTGTTATATGCAAGATCTTATCCTTATCTTGTCGACAATTCGTTAGAATCCTATCTTGCCACTATATCAATTTATTAGATGTGCTATTTGAAAATATTTTTTAAACTGATATGAAATACCTATAAATACAATAATTAAAACATTGCTTTCTCTCACAATTTCAGGTAGGTTTGTTTCTACCAAGACCAGTTTTTGCTCATGGCCATATGTTGACAAAATAGGTAGACCACAAAATACAACCTTGAACGTCTTATATAAAAAGTGTTTAATATTTTATAAATATTAAAAAAGCTTACATATGTGATTATTTAAATAATTATTATTTTATTCAAAATTATTTAAGTAATTAATTCAATAAATATTTGGGACAAAAATAAAAGAAAACTGTTTTTCTAATAAATAATGAGGTAGATTCAAGTTCGATCATCACTTGTAGTATTAATATTACATATATGTCAATAAGATACACCTTATTATTAAAAATAATATTTTTTTAGAAATAATTAAAATAATTAATATTCTATAGATATAGATATTTGAGACCAAGATTAAAAAAACTCTTATTGTAATAAAATAATGAGGTGAGCCCAAATTCGATTGTAACTTGTAGTATTAATATTACAAATATATCAATATGATTCATTAGCCTAGTGGTTTCACTTCATTACATGCTCATGGGGTCTCAAGTTCGACAACCCCCTCCTCTCTTTCCATTATTTTTTACCCAAAAATAAAAAAAGGTGAGATGTTAGTGTTGAGATTCAAACTCAAAACATCTGAGCAATATATGCAGCTCTTTACCACTAGAGCAAAGAGACAGATGTGAAATATGACCTATTATTGTTATTATATACTAACGTAATTTATTAATTTTTTAAAAAAAATCGTAATAAAAAGAATTTTCGAAAAAAAAATGTTGTACGTTGGAAATGGGCGTACGCCCATTTCCAGCGTACGGAATTTTTAAATTTTTTTCATTTATTTGGGGAAAAAATTATCATTACAGTACGTTCGAAATGGGCGTACGCCCGTTTCTAGCGTACAAGATGTATTTTGTATTTTTTACAAAATTGTATACGTATAAGTTCTTATACGTATATCAAATTTTTTTGCCTGTCCGCCCGAAACGAGCGTACGCCCATTATGGGCGTATGGAAACGTAGTGTGGAAAGAGAGAAAATGTAGTGCGTATAGATTTTGCCTATAAATAATATATCACCATGATCACACATATATCATAAATATCCACAAGTTTAAAACTCTTACACAATGATCATCATCAGTAAACATTATTTACTATGATAACGAACATGACATATATGATACTCCCTCCGTTAATATTTACTTGTCCCTGGAGGTCAATTTATTTGTTAAAAAATACTTTTCTTTTAACATAATTTTACACCTTCTTTTCCATTGACAGAGATACTCCCTGATTTCCTCTGAAGCATCGTTGCCTTAAGAGAGAACGATTTTGCCAATTCTCTTTAAAAGTTTACCGCTCTCTAATGAAATTTTTTAGAACACACGTGAAAATTTGGCGGGATTCTTTGAATAAGGGAGTATAAATCTTAAGCCTAGGGTTCTACTCTGAAACTGATTGATGTTGGGGAAGCTCCTTTGGAAATTTGGTGCACAGGTTAGTTTCACCTTTCGTTTTGCATACTTTTGTATACTGGTTCTTTTGAATTACAGTACTTTGTAGTTAATGTATGGATTGTATAGGCTAGTCAAGTTTATACTCCATATGGATTGAATTACAGTAATCTGTATGGATTGATTTTTTGCTTGTCAGGAGGTTTGAAATAAACTTGGTTATGGCTTTCTCTTTGCCTGAGAAGAGATTGGACTTTGATTTGAACTTGCTACCAGATGAAGATGATAATTTCAAGTCAAACCAGAATTTTGATGCTCAACCAAATGAGGATGCTCAACTCAATGTCCCATATAAGTTTGATCTTAATTTAGCACCAGATGAAGATCGTGTATCTAACGTCGACAGTGGCATTCGATCGGAGATGACGAAGATGCCTCTAGAGGATGGATGTAATGATTATGGTGATGTCTTACCGTACACTGATGATACTTGTTTCACAGGTGGAGAAACTGAAGATCCTCGTTGTTCAGGTGCCTTTTCAAGCCCACTAGTACGAGAGCTTTTAGTGCTTGTCTTTCCAGGATTGAAGGGTTATTTTGATCGTGGATACGACAGTCGTCATGATGCTAGTAGTAATTAGGCATGATTTAGTCAACTTTGTTAGAGAAAAAATTATTGGCACGGAGTAATTTATTCATTGGTTTCAATTTGTTCTTAGAAGACTTATCAAGTTGTTCATTTCCTTGTTTAAGTTGCACTACTGCTACTCAATGAAGTAAGCACAGTAAACTAGCTTTCTGTTTCTCTTGAATTTTTCCCTCTTTTGTGGTTAGATATACTGCTGCAGAGAAAGCTATGTTGACCAATGAAAGCATACCTGCATTAAAAAGTAAGCACAGTAAACTACTTGGGCTGATAATTGTAAGTCTTTCATTCTGAACTTTCAAGAAATCAACACAGACAACCCAAGTTTAAAGAAATGTACAACAAAAAAAGTAACAAAACAAAGTGCAAATTTCTGAACCAAGTGCAATTTTGAAACTAAACCAGATCAAACAAAAAAAGTAACAAAACTAAGTGCAAATTTCAATCTAAACATATGACTCACCAGAATAACTAGATGGTTTTTTTACTCATTCCTAACTTCTAACTTATTCATGGTATTTTCAACTAAGACAAGGTCGCAATCAATTTGTGAAGGAACAAGACCAGCTCTTTGTAGCCTAACTTTATTTATATGAGGTATTTTGTAATTATTGGACCCTTCAACTCTCATAACCTCCCTCATGTATAACTGCATCGTCAAGAAGACATGATTAGTCCTTTCTGTAGGGTATTCTTCAAATGCTTTCTCAACAGCCCTAACGAGATCATCAACTGACTTTGGACACTCTTTGTGTTGCAATGCTTGGATTGCATTAAAAAACCCGAGATCTAAGACATTCATGTCCGGAGAGTTAGCTGGTTGACATCTCAATTTGATATCAAATCCATCTTGCGAAGCAGCCCGCTGAAAATTCCTCATCGTTTGGTTGAATATGTGTCCTGGCATTGTCTTGCTGAATAAAGATTGTTTCTCCAAACTCCTCAGTTGGCCACTTAGCACGTATTGCTGGGAGAACTTTCTGAATTAGGAAATCTCGACTTGTTTCTTTCGTCACCGACGTAATAGGCCTTGTTATCATGGTTCCAACAACTCTATTTATACTGTTTCGCTTCGCAGGTTCCTTCTTAACAAATGGAAAGACACCAATTTTTCCAGAAAATACTTCATTGCCTTCTTCGTCGAATCTCGGCCTTGCAACAACAGCTAGAAACATAACTTTGTCGATGAAATTTTTACTTTGACATGAACGAACGGGATCAGGCTCATTCTTTTCCAAGTACACTTTTAATGACTTCGTTGTCATATAAAACCACTTCTCATCGATGTGCACGACATTATACATTTCTTGAAACTTGGGCTGATGTGGCAAACTACTTGTGTCCAACATAGAAATGCAGAATCTGAGTCGTGCTATCTTGTGTTCATCCTTTAAAAGTGGTTTAATGGCATTTGAATGACGTCGGATACCACCTTCATTCAAACGGTTATGCAAAGTTACATGGCTGACGTTCACAGCATAACCAAATGACCGTAATGCTGATATTTGTTTTAAAGGAACATTAGCAATAACAGTAGGATGAATCGTAATTCTCTTCCGACCGACATTTCCTGTTTTTCTAGTCTTCACATCAGCAACTAAACCACTTGGTGTGTCTTTCCCTCGACTCCAAATTCGTTGCACAGTTTTTAAGGGAACCGAGAACATAGTTGCAACCTCTGCCGTTGAAGTACGTTTAAAAGATCCATTTATGCTCTTACTACGCAAAGAAAGGTAGATGGCCCGTCTTTCTTCATCTGATAAATACCTATTACGTCGTCGTTGGACTTCACCTTGAGATACATCCAAGTTTACTGTTTTGAAGACACAACAACATCAGAATGTAAATACAATATGCAATCCTATAGTGATCTTCATCAAAGCACTTGATTATCATTTAGGAATAGTTTAATAGTCCCAGCAGTAACTTAATGCAGAAAAAGCTGAAAAGTGTAAAGAAAGCCATCGATCTGGTTTATCAGAAGTGCAGCATGCTCATCTCACTTGTGTTGTGTCTCATGACAATGTTCATAAATCGAAATGTTCATAAATCAATATCCACTTACCCGGTTCAGTGATCGGAACTGACTGCTCCTCATTGCCACCTCCGAAAGACGATTGATCCGAAATCGAAATGTTCGCTTCATCATCAGTTTGTGAGTCGAAATCACCTCCTTCGATATCCTCTTCATGTGTATGGATTTCAAAGTTGGGTTCTTCATTCAAATCAAATGAGAATTCTTCATCGGCAACATAATTCAAATCGAAATCTCTTCGGGAAGACATTGATGTAGTCAATATTTTGATAAACTGTTGATATGTCGGCAATCCACAGCCTTGAAAGAATGTTCGTAGGAGTACGTATTTTCTTGTAATCCACTTTCATTTTGGCTCCAAGTTTAATTTGATTTTGATATGAAACCAAAATTGATGGAAGTTGGTGGGCGGTACTATTGAGAGGGAAAATAAAATTTCTGAAAGTTGAGGATCACACACCAAATTTGATTTTGGAAGTTGGCTGGCGGTACTCTTGAGAGGGAAACCAAAATTGTGAAAGTTGAGGGAGAACAAATCTCCTTCCGTAGACTGATTACACAAAACAGAGAGGAAGGAAAATTCTCTCAATACGTATCTCTCAATACAAATCTCCTTCCGAAATCGAAATTAATTAATCATACATATCTCTTAAAAAATCTGTAAGTGAGTATGCCATTCTTTAAAATACAAAGGGTATAGTTGTCTAAAAATTCTCTCAATAAAATTTTCCTACAATTGCTCCAGAGACAAGTAAATATTAACGGAGGGAGTATATCACTAACCGACAAGTGCTTGTCGCCACCACTTACATAATTAAAGACAAGAACATCTTTGCGGTTTCACTTGATTAAGATTGGCATCCATTCAGACACGCTTCAAAACGGTTTTACAATAACTGATTAAGATTGGCATCCATTCAGACACGCTTCAAAACGGTTTTACAATAACTGATTAAGATTGGCATCCATTCAGACACGCTTCAAAACGGTTTTACAATAACTGATTAAGATTGGCATCCATTCAGACACGCTTCAAAACGGTTTTACAATAACTGAACATATGCTTGTCCAAAACTATGAGTTGACCGCACAATACTAATACCAAAATTAATGATATATCTTCTTTGATATACAAGATAACATATATCTAACCCATCATAAAAATTCAGATGACAAAATTTTTCTTAAAGCCTTATAATCATAACATGATCTATCACCACCAAAAGCATGGTCCCCACGATCGGGAAAAAGCATGGTCCCCAAGATCTCCCGATCGTGGAATGGAAGTCTACCTTCACTCCAAGTCCATCCTTTGATCAACATGAAAATATTGGTTTCGAATGTTGTAGAAAGGGGGTTTCGTTGATCAATCTTGGTGCTTAGATACACAAACGAATCATGCTAAACGCACTTTCCGAAACCAATATTTCGACCCTATTCACTTGCCTTTGGGTTACGCGAAATTTGGAGTGGGATAAGACGTTGCAAACTCTGGAAGATAAAGACAATCAATTAGAAGCACTTGAAGTTTACATGGGTTTTGTACTTGTGACATTGATTATGTAAAATCAATTGGTTAAGTTTGTAACCCCTTACCAACACCCATATGACTCTATATATAGAGTATGGGTCGTGCCTCATGTCTTGGAGAAGACAAAATGACGGTTAAAAACGGTGGCAACCGCCAAAAGAGCATATTTGTGGAATATCCAACGCCGACACTTTATAACCCGGATCTTCTCTGAACCGGGGTATATTCTAAAGTAGTTACTTACAACACATGATATAATCCCGACTGACAGGACCGGGTTATAAGCCCTTGTTTCTCTAGACATAAACAACACGGACAAACCTTGTCCGAGTTATATACCTTGCTTTAACATGTTATCTTAGTAGCAAATAATATGTTCATAACTCTTCCAACCCGATTAATTTCTCGGATCATATGCTGAATCTGGAATATTAATCTGGAATCCAAGTTCGTTTACATGGGCGTGTACTCCACACACTCCTAACCCACGTTCTAACAACTCGATATTCCGTTAGCAATATGAGAGTCCCAATATACTAAAACGAACGTTGATTTACTAAAATCACCAACAATATGGTCGAGGCTTCTAGAGGAAACCTGAACTTGCTACGACCGGTGATGTGGTTCGTGAAGTTGATGGTGAATGGAAAGTTTGATTCACTCTCAACACTGGAATTTGCACAGCGCCTATGGCGGAATTTTGGGGGATTTATTGTGGGATGCACATGGCGTGAGAATTGGGCTTAAGGAAGGTGATGATGAAGGTAGATTCCGCTCATGTGGTGGGATTTCCCAAAAATTGGGTGATTGATGCTCATCCTCTTTCTTTTCTATTACGTATGTATCTGGATTTATTATTAGGGACATGGTAGTCTGGGTTACTCATGTGTATAGGGAATTCAATCGTCTTATCGACGGATTGACAAATTATGCTTAGGTTTTCATTTTTTTTTATAGAAGTCCTAGTAATTTAGCTTCTTTACTGATGGATGATGTGCGAGGATTGACTATACTCGCTTAACCGAAAATTAGCCTATTTTTAATTATTAATAAAACTTCAGACAATGCCACCCCTTCCACTTCCTCCAACCTATTCACCTCTTGTCCGTCGATTGGGTGTCCATTGATCTATGCGGAGACTCTTAGTTGTCGCCGGGATCCGCCTTGAGGCTGCATCTAGTGAAATTAAAGGAAGGGGCAAGTGATATGAAGAAGGAGAAAGTGAGGAGATCACTTTTGGAGAAATTGGAGGAACCGAGGAGATCACTTTTGGAGAAATTTTCTCTCTGCAAGTATCCAAATTGATTCTCCGAGGTAATCTTACTCGCCTTGCCCTCATTGTCACTGTTTGGTTGAGATGTTTTTGGGTTGTAAAATTGCACTATGAGTCATCTATCAATGATTTGAGTATTAGTATAGTATGATCTCTACTACAAGTGTCTAACATTTAACTTAATACTACCCAAACATATCAAAGATCAACACATGCCTAAAATTTAACTCAAGTACTTAACTACTAGAAGCATATTCCAGTAACTAGATTAGGAACAGTTTTACCCTTCTCAGACCTTTATAATGTTGTGGTTTATTTGCAACTTAATGGGAGCAGACTCAACCCGTCCTTGTATACAAGGGGCGTGGGGGCGGTTGGAAGATGAATTGCACTACCTAGACAACCATAGACATAAACTGATCTGGCCAGAATTACTCCAAAATTCCTAGAAAAGAAGTAGCAAACACCTTTAATAAGCAAGAACAAGGATGTCTAGCTAAATCGGTGACATACAGTACGAAAGAATCATAAACAAACTTGTTTTCAGAACAATCATGAGCTTCCAATGAGTTTACATTGCTCATATTCAGTTCTAGATGGTTGAACCCATTGGATTCAGATGAAGTATGATGATACATTCTACATTTTCATTTTATATAACTTTAAACCTTGTCAAGCCAACCATGTAAGCAAATTGATATGAGAAAATAGACCTATATGGCTAATTACTTCATCACCGTGATACCATTGCCCATCGCCTCTAAAAATATCCATATCTTCCCATTAACATATCTCTCATGATACATGCATGAAAACAGAAGGTTGTAACGAAATTTGATGACATACATGGGAATTGATTGCATTCACAAGTGAGTCAATTCTAAATCTTTGTAGATCAGTTGTGGTGAGCATTACCACATAGAAGGGAAATAAACATGGTCTTTAGGATTCTGAGTCAGACTCTCTGTAGGAAACCCTCTAACCACACCAATCGTCAATTGTGATATAATCCCATCCGCCACAGAAAACCTACGCTGCCTCTCAAAACATCTTGATATTCAAACATTTCAGGGTGAGTTGTCACCTTCCTGATAATTCGAGCAACAACGCCATCCCCATATCGCGTTCTATCACAAGTGAAGGGCGTTATAAGCACATCATCTGTCCCAAAATTAACGCCATCAAACTAATTAAGGACACTCAGGCGCAAGTTGATTAGGTTGAATACCTCTTGACTGAAACTGAGAGAACAAAGAAGGCCGGAAATCAAACTTATAGCTCTTAATCTCTGATGAACGAGCAGGGCACCCAGGATGATCGTGAATTTCTGCAAACAACAACATCTTCTCCATATCTAGCAAGAAGCACAACACAACAAAGTTCACGAATCCCATTCCCAATCACAACAACATCAGCCTTTGGATTGCTCTTTTTCCGCAGGATATTTGTTGAAATCAGAGGTTGAATTCTTTTTCTAAAATGCCACTAATCAACAACTACAGACAAATAATTGTTGACAAGACAATTGTCCTTGTCCCTGTCAACAAAAGCAAGTCGGTTCAAGTGGTGAACTCAAATCCTTGGAAGAATACATAGAGTAATTTCGGTGTACTTTCCATTCAAACAAACACTGTTGAAAATGAGAAGTTAACATAGGCTATTGCTGCTAGAAATTCACTTTAATATGCATTATCTCAAACAAAAACCACTATTTGAGTGCTAAGAAAGAATATAGAAGAACAAAGAATGTCAAGAAGTTGCTGAGTCAGAGGTAGATAACCTGAAAGAGGAAGTTTATGATTTGAAAACTAGGTTGTATGAGAGCACGAATTCACTCAATTCACAAACACTTTTAACAATCTGCAAAATCTAATATCTAATGAATCCCGCAAGATCCAAAATTTCACAAATATACCTAATATGCAGAAAAAGTCCCAAATTCATAAATCCCCACAATCTTGAATCAACAAACATTATAAGGAAATTCAATGAGCTTAGATCCATTCTATGATGTAAGTTACATACCTACAGAGGCAAGCCAATGTTGGGCCGATGAAGGAGATCTCGACTTCGCTCAGAAAAAAGAGACAACAAAGATGAAGGTTCGTCGGAGCATGACTTGCACATGCCTAGTCCCACGCTTCGCCGACGCGTTCGCCCACGCTTGAACCACCTAACGTCGTCACTCGAATCAGGAAGAGAAAGGGAGTTGAAGATACCAGTTCAAGAAGAGAGGAGGAAAAAGACGAGTCAAAGAAGAGAGGATTTGTGTAGCGTGTGCGGGAGAGCACAAGTTAAAACATGCATTGCACGATCTACACAGATCCAACAATTGATAATAGTTCTCACTAGAAATATTGTTCTCGTGGGAGGTGGTTCTCAGCTGAACCAATTCCTATATATACATGTATAGATTTAGATTTGGTCTTAGGTAAGAACCTGGCTTTAGGGATGGCCAGACCGGATCGGGACTGCCGGTTCGAACCGGAACCGGATCGGGACAAAACCGGTCAAAATCGGGACCGGACCGGAACCGGTAGGAACCGGTTTGGTCACGGTCTGGTTCAGATTCACGAAATATGAATTTCAAAACCGGCGGTTCGAACCCGCGGTTAACCGTCGGTTTTTTATTTTTTTAAAAAAATATTTTAACCGCCGGTTTTGTAAAAAAAAAAAAAAAAAAAAAGAACCGCCGGTTCCAACGGCTAGAAAACTAGCCGTTTGCCGGTTAACCGGCGGTCCTAACGGCTATTTAGCCAAATTAGCCGTTAGGAAATTAAAAAAAAAAATTAATTAATTTTTTAATATTAAAATAACCCATATCAAACCCCTATAAATACCATACCATACCATCTTCAAATCACACATCCAACAACAACAATCTCTCTTCTCTTTCTCAAATCTCAATCTTATAATCTCTCAAATTCTATCAACAATCTCTCTTAATCTCTTCCTTTTAATTAGCTTTTGTCTTTCAATATTTTATTGCTTTTACATTTTTAATCACATTATTATATTGTTCTAAGTTTTATTGTTTTATTGTTTTATTGTTTTATTGTTTTAATTGTTTTAATTGCTTTTAATCATATTATTTAATTGTTCTTAATCATATTATGGCGGAACATTTTGACACCCAAGAGAGTGATAATGTCACTTCTTATCCCTCGGTTCCCACTCCCACCTCCCAAGTTAGGTCCGGTAGGGGTAGGACCGCTAGGCCTCAAGGGCAAGCTAGCGGTTCGAGACCTAGTGGTTCGAGGCCGGCTAGGGGTAGGGGGGGAGGTCCGGGTCCTCCGGGAACCAATCCCGGAAACTAACATCTCCTATTTTTGTAAAGTGGTTTACTAAATTAGAACCCGATCTCGAGGAACTTGAGGCCGAGGATTATGATCCCGATCTAATTATTGTTTCTTGTAACTTTTGCGAGGCGACATTCCAATGGAAGAAAAGTGGAGAATATGGAACCCTTCAACGACACATGGAGCACAAACACGTCGCCGAGATGGGAATGCTAGGGGGACAAACACAAATTTCCGACGGATTTGCATCTTCTACTAGCGGTAACCCTTTATTTCGTTTTGATCATGAAGCTAATAGTGTAGCATTAGCCGAAGCTATTTGTGTTGATCATTTAGCATTTCGATTTAGTGAAAATGTAGGATTTAATGAGTATATTAAAGATCATACACAACCCGCTTTTAAATCCGTATCTAGGAAAGTGATTAAGAAAAACGTAATTAAGGCTTATAAAAGACGCAAGGCCGAATTAGTTTCTTATTTTTCGCAAAATGATATGCATGTTTCTATTTGTAGTGATATATGGAGTGATAATACTCAAACCCATTCTTACATGGGTGTTACATGTCATTTTGTAGATCATCATTTTACAATGCAAAAACGTTTATTGGCATTTAGAGTCTTTGATGATTCACATACCGCACAAAATTTGCTATGATGATTCGTGCAATTTTAGAAGAATATAGACTACTTAATAGAGTTTTTTCAATTGGATTCGACAATGCATCTGCTAACACCGCATCTATTAGAGATTTACAAGAAATGTGTCAACCTATATTTGGTGGGAAATTTTTTCATATTCGATGTGCTTGTCATATTTTAAACTTATATGTTCAAGATGGTTTACGTGCTATGATTTTTCATTTTGAGCCAATTAAGAACGTTATTAAGTATATTTGGGGGCATCCTAAAGTTACAAGAGATTGAATGACCTTTTGTAAAACTAACGGGGTGCACCCAAAACGTTTTTCAAAAGATGTGGGTACCCGATGGAACTCTACTTACATATTACTATGTGAATGTATACAATATAAACAAGTTTTAACGTCTTTTGTTTCTCAAAACCTTTCTGGCTCTCCTTTCTATTTTAGCGAATCAGGTTGGGATATATGTCAAAGTATTGCAACGTTTTTAAAATGTTTTAATGATGCAACAAAAAGATTTAGTCATGTTTATACACCAAGTAGTAATGTTTTTGTCTTGGAAGCTTGTAATGTTATGTGTGGTTTAAGTGAGGGAGCTAAAATTCCCGGCATTGAGGAATCCGTTGCAAGCATGAGGAGTAAGTGGTTGCTCTACTATAGATATATTCCCGATTGTTTTCTTGTTGCTTGTGTTTTAGATCCTAGACTTAAATTATCCGGTTTACACGCTCTTTTAAATGACTATTATGCATATATTATAGCCGAAGGTGAACTAGAGGATATTTTAGCTATGGTTTCTAGAACTAGAACAAACATTGAAACTTTATTTACTCATTTTTGTGATTCTCCGACTACTTCACAATTACCTCCGGCTTCTTCGAGCTCTACTAGCTTGGGGGCATTTGGAGCTAAGTATTTTAGTAAAAGACCAAGAGTTACAAACACGAATGCGGAAATTGATAACTATCTTAACACCAACTTTGAGTTTGTTAGTTGTGAAACTTTAGATGTTTTGAAGTGGTGGGAGGATCATAGGAGCATGTTTCCAACGCTTGCGAAGATTGCGGCTCAAGTTCTTGCCGTCCCCGCTTCAACCGTGGCGGTGGAACAAACTTTTAGTGCAGGAGGCAACACTTTAACGAGGAAGAGATCAAATTTGGCACCGGAGTCATTGGAGGCGCAATGTTGTGTTTGCGATTGGAAGAGAGCCGCAATTAGGCAACAACGTAACATTATCGAGTCATCGGAAGACGAGTGGATTGGAGATTCTACTACGATACGCACCGATTCATCCGCCGAAGATTCGACTTAGGTAACGGGTTTTGAAAAAAGGTAAAGAACTACGTGGGCTTTGATTCCTCTAACCCGAGAGGATACGTAGGCAACTTAACAAGTAAGTCACTGTTAAGTGCAAGCCCAATTTTTTTAATTTTTTTGTTCCTTCATATTTAATTTAAAAAACTTAAAAAAAATGATTATAAAAAAACGCTATTGAAAAGAATGTTTTGTAAAACATTCTTTTCAATAGCGTTTTTTTATAATCGTTTTTTTAAGTTTTTTAAACATAATTTTTAAACTTAAAAAAAATGACAAAACATTCTTTTTTAATAGCGTTTTTTTATAATCATTTTTTTTTAAGTTTTTTTTAAAGTTTTTTGTTATGTTTTTTAAACATAATTTTTAAACTTAAAAAAAATGACAAAACATTCTTTTTAATAGCGTTTTTTTATAATCATTTTTTTTAAGTTTAAAAATTATGTTTACATTTTTTTAGGTTTTTTTTCAGTTTTATAAAATTATAAAATTATTTTTTAAAAACAAAACCGCCGGTTAACCGGTTAGAACCGGTTAACCGGTGGTTTTGTTTTGTTTTTTTTTAATAAAAAACCGGTCCGGTTCAGCCCGACCGGACCGGAACCGAAACCGGGATCGAAACCGGAAAAACCGGTTTTTCCCGGTTCCGGATTCCGGAGGACCGGAACCGGACCGGACCGGACCGGGAGCCATCACTACCTGGCTCCTTTCAAGGTGGAAGGCAGCCCCAAACCATCCAAATGGATGATTCTCGTTAAGGTTGTTAGTCGATCAAACAGTCCATCATGTTGTAATTGATTCCTTAAACACTTGGTAAGTTCATCGCGTATATTTGGATTACGGACTTGCAAGGAAATCAACGACTTTATTAGCCTCTCTGTAACAATGAAAATTTTTAACATTTTGAAATTTTTAAAAGTACACTTGTATATCCTTTGATTATATTCCTAATTTCCCATGCTATCTTCTATATTCTATTTATAGACTGAATTACTGTTAAATCTTCTCCTTCTAATATTATATTTCTGTAGTTGAATATAGAAGTTATTTTAATTGCTTTTAGAACAACTAACACTTCAGTCATAAGCAATGTATAGAGCCATCGAAGTTTATTTTTATCCAGCCATTAGGTGTTTTTTCCATGTGAGATTATTTAATTTCCTATTACGTTTTCTTGTTTGTTTTGGTCCTTTTATTTGGGTTTGAGTATTCATCTATTGATGGAATTGAAAAAAATGTCGTTTCTGTCGGAGATATTTGTATTGTTATCAATACTCCTAAATACATGATTATTCCTATACAACCATAAATAATACCACATAAAAAGTAAGGTTTCTATTTTAACCATTTTTATTATCTTTTATTATGTTTCCTAATGTGTCATTAAATATATTTTCTTGATTTATGATGAAATTCATATTACTTAATTTCTGAAAATGAAGTATAGTTTGAATCGTCATCGGCGCGCCAATCAAAGAAGAAATATTCCCTAGACTCTAATAAACCAATACACATTGAGGAGTAATTCAGAACTATTAAGATATTTTGTTGTTGGTAGAATGTCACTCGCAACTTTCCAAATTAAGTTTTGTATTTTAGGTGGTATCTTCAAGTTCCAGATCCATTTAAAAATATCTTTATTAGTAATCAATTGATGGACTTCCTTAAGCTTTTGTGCGATGTTGTAGTAAATTTGTCGTTTGAGTTTAGTTTCTAACAACTGGAGCGAGAGCTAAAGATCGCTATGAGACATCATTGAAGTCGTTGTTAGTCATGCGAGCTTGAATAGTATCCATCCAAGATCGTAGAGATCCGGTTCAAGTCAAGATGAGTGTGCGAAGACGAAGCTTCTCCAGAGCCCTAAACCGCGATCGTTTCCTCCATGGCCGCGACTGCGGTTTGACGATGAAGAAAACAATAGCCTCTAGAATGAAACCGCTATCGCTTCCTTAAAACCGTGATCATTATTTGAAACCGCGATGAGAGCTCGCTTTGTGCCTCCACATTTCACACGTGAGCTAAGAAAAATGTTGGAAAATTCAAGGCAAGGAACCATTTCTACAGAGGTGACATACAATGCAATGCAAGCTGCTATGGTTCGAGCTAATGTGCTTCAAAATGAGGATACTACTATGGCTAGGTACCTTCGTATACTTAACTCTTATTTAGCTAACGAAATATATTTGTATCGTTATTCCTCCATGATATAATTGTTGCACTTGGCCATCAAAATTGAGAGGAGAACAAAGGCCACAGATCAAATAGAAGAAGCAAAGAAGGCTAAGGAGAAGTGACAAGTGCAAGCGGAAAATAACCTTATCAAGATCCAAGTCCACCTTGAGCGTTGGAGTTGTCAAGTCAAAGAGATTGAGGACAACCCCTCCACTACAAGATGTTAATCAAGGGAGTACTTCTAATCTTTCTACTATAATTGAAGATGTTTTGTGCTTAAATTGGGAAAGTAGAGATAATATGATGAAGGAATGACCTATTATGCTTAATCACCTAGCTCAAGTTGAGATTGAATCTGAAAAGGGTGATAATATTGATAATATTGCTTGTGATAATGATCTAAAATCTGATTTTGATGATGAAGATGGAATTGAATATGAGCATGTTGATTCATTGATTGTTAGAAAAGATTTGCATGTTCAACTCGTTGCCTATGTTGATAGAGAAAACTTTTTCCATACTCATTGTCTAGATAAGAACAAGATGTGAAACATGTTTATTGATAAAGGTAGTTGTTGTAAGATTGCTAGAATGGAATTGATTACTAATTTGCAACTTACTACAACTTGCTACCCTAGTACTTATAAACTACATTGGATTATTGATTGTGTTGAGTTGAAATTGAACAAGCATGCTAAGGTAACTATGACACTAAGATGTGATGATGATACTATTTTATGTGATGTCATGCCTATGCTAGCTTGTCAAATTTTATTGGATGATCCGGAAGTATGATAAAAGAGTTGCCCATTATGGTTTTACTAATCGTCATTCATTTAGCTTTCATGGTAAACATGATTTCCTTATCCTTATGGTTCCTTCGCAGGTCGCTGATGAGTATGACAAGAGGAAGGACAAGGATAAAGGAGCTAAAAGAGTGAAGGAAGGCAAGGATTCCCTGCAGCTTCAAGTTTGTTCATCAAGGTCAAGCTATGAACACAAAGCATTCAAGAGAAAGTTGTACGACCAAGAGGATGACGTCTACGAAGATCGTTCTATCATTCATATCAAGGATGTTTTGAGGCCGAATCCTTTTCAAGAAGGGGAGAATGATGCTGGAGCATTTGAGCTATTGTCAAGAGCATCCAAGCTAGCATCAAGGACACCTCATCCCAAAACAAAAGATGTTCTAACAACTGGAGCGAGAGCTAAAGATCGCTATGCGACATCATTGAAGTCATTGTTAGTCATCCGAGCTCGTATAGTAGCCATTTGAGCTCATAGAGATCTGGTTCGAGTCAAGATGAGAGTGTGAAGACGAAGTTTCTCCAGAGCCCAAAATCGCGACCGCTTCCTCTATAACCGCGACTGCGGTTTGACAACGGAGAAAATAGTAGCCTCTGGAAAGAAACGTGATCGCTTCCTTAAAACTGCGATCGCTATTTGAAACAACGATGAGAGCTCGCTTTGTGCCTCCACATTTCACATGTGAGCTAAGGCAAAGGTTGGAAAATTTGAGGCAAGAAACCATGTCAGCAGAGGAGACATACAATGTTATGCAAGCTGCTATGGTTCGATGCTCCCACATCCATAGCATACTTGACTCTTATTTAGCTAACGAAGTATATTTGTATCGCTATTCCTCCATGACAGAATTGCTGCACTTGGCCATCAAAATTGAGAAAAGAACAAAGGCCACGAAGCAAAAAGAAGAAGAAAAGAAGGCTAAGGAGAAGTGGAATGTGCAAGTGGAAAATAACTTTGCAAAGATCCAAGCCCACCTTGAGCATTGAAGTTGTCAAGTCAAAGAGATTGCCAAGAAGCAAGAAAAGGATCTAAGGACAACCCCTCCACTACAAGATGTTAATCAAGGGAGTACATATGATCTTTTTACTATAATTGAAGATGTTTTGTGCTTAAACTGTCAAAGTAGAGATCATATGATGAAGGAACGCCCTATTTTGCTTAATCACCTAGGTCAAGTTGAGATTGAACCTGAAAAGGATGATAATGTTGCTTGTGTTAATGATCTAAAATCTGATTTAGATGATGAAGATGGAATTGAACATGAGCATGTTGATTCACTGATTGTTAGGAAAGCTTTGCATGTTCAACCCGCTCCCTGTGTTGATTGAGAAAACCTTTTCCATAATCATTGTCTAGATAAGAATAAGATGTGCAACATGATTATTGAAAAAGGTAGTTGTTGTAAGATTGCTAGCATTGAATTGATTACTAATTTGCAACTTACTACAACTTACTACCCTAGTCCTTATAAACTGCATTGAATTAATGATTGTGTTAGTTGAAATTGAACAAGCATGCTAAGGTTACTATGGCACCAAGATGTGATGATAATACTATTTTATGTGATGTCATGCCTATGCTAGCTTGTGAAGTTTTATTGGATTATCCTTGGAAGTATGATAAGAGAGTTGTCTATAATGGTTTTACTAATCGTCATTCATTTAGCTTTCATGGTAATAATGTTTTCCTTATCCTATGGTTCTTTCGCATGTCGCTGATGAGTATGACAAGAGGAAGGACAAATATAAAGGAGCTAAAAGAGTGAAGGAAGGCAATGATTCCCTGTCGCATCAAGTTTTTTCATAATAGTCGAGCTATGCACACAAAGCATTCAAGAGGAAGTTGTACATCTAAGAGGATGACGCCTATGAAGATCGTTTTATCATTCATATCAAGGCTGATTCGAGGTCGAATCATTTTCAAGAAGGGGAGAATGATGTAGGAGCATCTGAGCTATTTTAAAGAGCATCCAAGCTAGCATCAAGGACACCTCGTCCCAAAACAAGAGATGTTCTAACAATTGGAGCGAGAGCTAAAGATCGCTATGAGAAATCATTGAAGTCGTTGTTAGTCATCTGAGCTCGTATAGTAGCCATCCAAGCTCGTAGAGATCCGGTTCGAGTCAAGATGAGAGTGCAAAGACGGAGTTTCTCCAGAGCCCAAAACCGCGACCGCTTCGTCAATAATCGCGACCACGATTTGACGACGAAGAAAACAATAACCTATGGAATGAAACCGCGATTGCTTCCTTAAAACCGTGGTCGCTTCCTTAAAACCGTGATCGCTATTTGAAACCACGGTGAGAACTTAAAACCGCAAACGCTTTATTGCCTCAGACAACTTCTCCGGATTTGTTCGTTTTTTGCTGTTTTTTACCGTTTCGGTATTATTTCTTCTAATTCATTTTGTTATTTTAGGAAACTATTTTAATTAGGTTATTTCCTCTATTTTGGCATCCTTTGAACCCTATTTAAGGTTTGTATTAGTCATTGTTTTAGGGGAGGAAAGATGATTATTATGAATTGAGAAATGTTGATTTTTGTCCGCCAAAAGAGAGCTTTTGTGAGAAGAGTGCTTAAGATCATTGTTGTTGAACTCGCCTAGTTGTTCTTGTGTGTGTCAATCTCCACCATAACGTTGGTGCTGTCGAGTCTTCATAGAGCATCCTCCAGATGCCTTGACCTTCCATAGCCATTGTGTTTGGTTGTAATTCTTTGGGGTTTCTTGATCATTCGGCAAGGTTCTTGTTCTTAATTTCAAGGGGTTTATCGTTGTTTGATTTAGTTCCATTAGTCCTATCCTTCGATTATATTCTATCATCTCTTTTCTAATTCCGCCTATCTTTCTTGTTCGAATTTTTATTCAAGGTTTGGTGTTTAGATCGTCGTCAACGGCTTATCCACGCATCAAATACGCATCCCATTCTTGTTTAGTTGTATACCCACCTTATGTTGTCTTTTATCAGCTTCGATTTGAAGAGTTCTAACTAAATATTCCATTGTTATAATAAAAATAAATGGTGCAATAGGGTTACCTTGTCGTATACCACATTTAGGTTATATATTTTTGTACTTATGTAAATTCTTTTCCTTTTTTAAATGTTTTAGTCTGTTTTATAGAGGGAGTTTATGGTGAAAACAAATATAATTTCATCCTTTTTTCCCTTCAGGATGCCACATGCATGTGAATATGTGATTTCATTTGTAGGAAAAAGAAAAGACATAAGCTCTTGAATCTAAAATTCATGCCGAAAATAACACTCCAAACTGCTAACTCAATACACAAAATGCTACTTCAAAATTTCTTCAATTTGAAAAGGATTCCCAAATGATTAAATCGCCACAATCTCTATTTCTCGCCAAAGACTTGCCCCCAAGTTTTTCAGATTATTTGAACTTTGGATGGGTTCAACTGGAAATTCATGATAAAACCGCTCAACTAGTCAGCTTTTGGTCTTGTTTGTCTAAAAAACTAAAATTCATGCTAATATATATAAGACCAGCAACACAAAAATTCCAATAAATATTATGCAATATTAGATGTGTAATTTGTGCTCTAGAAACCTCATACCTCCTCCTCTTGGTCAATCCGTCGCAATATACAAACAAATACAAATTCTAATTCAAAATATTTGTAATTCAAAACGGATTTGGTATTAATGATCTTTTGTAGTCACCAAGAACTTACCTTAAATTTTTTAAATAGGATGATCTGAACTGTGATTGGATTCATCTGGAGATTCATGATAAAATCGCCCAAGTCTCCTCTTGCTCTTAATTACCTAAAAAAATTAGAATTCACGAGGACTAGAAAACAAACTAATAGCATATATTTCCAATAGAGGTTTTTACGTCAAACCATCTTTTATATGCTCGAATTTGTGTTGAACCACGCTTTATATCAAATTTTGCAACAAACCATCCATTTTTATCTTGTTCCAAACCACTCATCTCATCCTTCAGATAATTTGTCCGTTAGTTTTTGTGAAAATAATATTTTGCCCCCACTTTCTTATAATTTTCAAAGGCAAAATTGTGCTTTGGTAGCTCTACGATATTTTATTTGGGGGTTTTGCATTAAATCACCTGTTAGTTATCGAATTTTGCAATAAACCACTCTTTATATCGTTAATTATATAAAACCACCCAAATTGTGTATGTTGTTAACAAATCACCACCCTTTAACGAACTTTGTCTTCATTTCCGTTAGTGAATTAAATGAAGAGGAGGAAGAAGAAGATATATTGACCATTTTACCCTTATATTTGTTACTTGCTTTTAAGAACAAAAGGGTAAAATAATCAATTTAATTCACTAACAGAAATGAGGACGGCCGAAGTCAGTTAAAGGGTGGTTATTTATAAACAACATACACAATATTGACGGTTTTATATAATTAACGATATAAAAGGTGGTTTTGTGAAAAAGTCGACAAATAACATATGGTTTCTTGCAAAATAAAACCTAAATAAAATATCACTGAGTTGTCAAAGTACAATTTTGTCATTGAAAATTATAAGAAAGTGGAGATAAAATAGCATTTTCACAAAAACTAACGGGAATACTAATGAAAGGATAAGATTAGTGGTTCGAGGTTAACGAGACAAGATAAAAAAGTGATTTATTATAAAATTTAATATAAGAGGTGATTCGACGCAAATTGAAACATATAATGAATGGTCTGACGCAAAAACCACTTTCCAATATTGAATACGTAACATATTTTCATTTTCTCAAGATTATGTCATACCTCCTCCTCCCAATCGATTTTCCAAGTCAACACAACTAATGCAACTACTTGAGATACCATGCCAACCAACATTCCAATCCATATCCCCTAAGTAAACATCATTAATCAAAATATAAGTTAGAGAGTATTTAATAACTCACTTACCATTTTGAAGTTAATTTGCATGAGTTGAAAAGTACCTTGACACCAAGTTTAGCGACGAAAGCAAGCAAACATCCGATAGGAATGCCAATGACATAATAGGAAATAACATTAACTACTGCAACCTTGGCTTGTGAACCGGAACCTATAGCCACCCCTGTTTTGCATGACAAATAATCAAGTGTTGAAGTCATTAATTTGTAGAAAAAACATTAAAAATCAGGAGAAGAGAAAAACAGTAAGAATTTAGGATAAAATTGCCTGAAAAAACTGCTTGGAAACTGCTAACAAGCATTGTCAAAGCCAACAAAGGAGAAAGGTTAGCTGCAGCCTCAACCACGTCGTCATCACTCGTAAACAAATATGGGTATGACTTTCCAAAAATGGCAATGACGAAGCAGAAGAATACTCCCATTGCAGCTGACATGCACAATAGAATTTTAATCGAAAACTTTATAGCCTTTACGTTTCCTCGACCCAACTCGTTGGAAACTCTTACACTGTACAAATATATTAATTAAGTCAGTAACGATCGAGTATGTTTTATAAGCATAAAGAAAAGTTCGGCCAGAACAAGCCTTAACGTAGGAAAAACGAAGTTTTCGCATTCACAGATAACAAACTAATGTTCATAATCTGGGTGATCAAAACTTTTGAGGTCATTTTGAGAAAAAAAAAGTCTAAAGTTCGCAGTTATTACAAGTATGTCACTGCATCCCTTACTGAAAACGTTTAAAAAAATTTATGACCAAGATTATGAACATTATCATTGAGAATATGAACAGTGATGTGTAATTTGTTAATGCGATCTCTTCGTTTTTCCTACATTAAGAGATATTTGCACCCGAACTTTCCTCTATAAGCATATATACTATCATTTATGTAAAGAATTAGTTTGGTTTACTCATACCAGGCTCCAGTCAAAAGGCCAAGGGCTATCATAAACTCCAATGTATTAAGGTTTAAACTGAAAGGTTAATATTTAGCCGAAGCGAACATGTTAAAAGAAAGTGAAAAAAGAGAAGGCAAAAGTGAGAAAAAGTATACCCTACCATATTGAGAATGCAGATACTTCAACTACAGCGTCACTTGAGTATCCTGCTATCAAGACGAGAATCGAACCATACCACAACTCAAGGCTAGTATACGTAAACAAAGCAAGAGTTAGAGTTATCAAGAACTATATATATTGAGAAAAAGGAAGAATATATATATTAATATGTATTCACCATAACATAAATCCTGATGAAATTGAGAGCTTCACGACTGGTACAAGATCAGCAAAAGCTAGTATAGAGAATCCCTTCCATGTGTCCTTGCACCATTCTCCAAAAATATACACGAATTCACCAATAACCATTCCCCATTTGGATATAATCAAGGCCCCCATTGCACCTGACAGCCCAAGATTGAGCTTATACACGAAAAGCCATGACAAGAACACATGGACTACGAACCATACTGATGATACATACATAAGGAACATATTTTTCATTTGTGCTTGCAAGAACATTTGTATGGTGAAGGTAAATACAAAGGTATAGAAAATTGGAATAAACCATAGGGAAATGATCCCTGCGGTTTGCGAAATCTCGTCTTCTTCTCCTAGCGACTCGTATATAGGAGTTGCAAAGATCATGATGGGAAGCATAATGTTTACTGTGACAAAGTTGACGATCCATGAACGTTGTAAGTAGATGCCCATCATGTGGTAATGCTTCGCCCCAAATGCTTGCCCGCAAAGGGTTTCAGTTGCACTCGACATTCCTATCTACAACATTAACACTCAAATTTCGATGATGATGCTCTCAGACATTTAACATGAACTAACAAATGGGCCCTTTGTTAAAGAAGTTTAAATTCAACACTTCAGATCCCGTTTTGACTTAGACCAGACTACAACCAAAACAGTACCTAGCTACAAAGGGAATTATGGGAAATCATCACGTGTTACCATTTTTTTAGCCAAGATAATCACTTGTGACTTTTAAGTGCTACCAATTTCAGACCATTTGTTAATAAGTATATAAAAACATATGTCCGGTCATCATCCTAATATAAACTAAATGCAAAAATCCAAAAAAACATCGATTCTCTTAAAATGCACTACAACCAAGCATATATATTGTTGAAACCAAATTTTCCGAGCATCGTTTGTGCTGGATTATTAGAGTGTAGGCTTCGTCTCCGCGAGTACTATTTCGTAATATGCTTATTTGTATAATTCGGGTTCCGTTTGAATGAAAAATAATAGAGTTACATTTAATGTAACTAAGTTGGATTTTTAAGAATAATGTGCATCCCACATTGATTAGAATGAGATAAACTCACTACTATATCAGAGGTTTTTACCGAAAAACACTTGTAAAAGTGCTCATATTGCTCAAAACCACCTCATTAACCAAAAGTTATCGAAAATCACTCTATTAACGTATTGTGTTACTCAAAGCCACCCATTTTGATTTTCCGTCTAACTTCGTTTAGCATTTGTACACATGGCATATTTTTTATTCAAAAAATAAATAAGGAAAAAGGAAAAGAGAAAAGAAAGTCAAAGAAAAAAAAGAGTAACTAAGCATTTATTGTCCTTGTCTGAAACAAAAATCAAGTGTCTTCTTCCTCGTTTCTTCTTCCTCTGCTTTTCAGCGGGGAGGAGGCAAAGTGATATGATAGGGCGGAAGTAGAGGAAGTTGGAGTCCTCTTCTTTTCAGCGGTGGAGGAGGCAAAGTGAGATGATAGAGCGGAAGTAGAGGAAGTTGGAGTCCTCTTCTTTTCAGCGGTGGAGGAGGCAAAGTGAGATGATAGGGCGGAAGTAGAGGAAGTTGGAGTCCTCTGCTTTTCAGCGGTGGAGGAGGCAAAGTGAGATGATAGGGCGGAAGTAGAGGAAGTTGGAGTCCTCTGCTTTTCAGCGGTGGAGGAGGCAAAGTGAGATGACAGGGCGGAAGTAGAGGAAGTTGGAGTCCTCTGCTTTTCAGCGGTGGAGGAGGCAAAGTGAGATGATAGGGCGGAAGTAGAGGAAGTTGGAGTCCTCTGCTTTTCAGCGGTGGAGGAGGCAAAGTGAGATGATAGGGCGGAAGTAGAGGAAGTTGGAGTCCTCTGCTTTTCAGCGGTGGAGGAGGCAAAGTGAGATGATAGGGCGGAAGTAGAGGAAGTTGGAGTCCTCTGCTTTTCAGCGGTGGAGGAGGCAAAGTGAGATGATAGGGCGGAAGTAGAGGAAGTTGGAGTCCTCTGCTTTTCAGCGGTGGAGGAGGCAAAGTGAGATGATAGGGCGGAAGTAGAGGAAGTTGGAGTCCTCTGATTTTTCAGCGGTGGAGGAGGCAAAGTGAGATGATAGGGCGGAAGTAGAGGAAGTTGGAGTCCTCTGCTTTTCAGCGGTGGAGGAGGCAAAGTGAGATGATAGGGAGGAAGTAGAGGAAGTTGGAGTGCTATGCTTTTCAGCGGTGGAGGAGGCAAAGTGAGATGATAGGGCGGAAGTAGAGGAAGTTGGAGTCCTCTGCTTTTCAGCGGTGGAGGAGGCAAAGTGAGATGATAGGGCGGAAGTAGAGGAAGTTGGAGTCCTCTGCTTTTCAGCGGTGGAGGAGGCAAAGTGATATGATAGGGCGGAAGTAGAGGAAGTTGGAGTCCTCTGCTTTTCAGCGGTGGAGGAGGCAAAGTGAGATGATAGGGCGGAAGTAGAGGAAGTTGGAGTCCTCTGCTTTTCAGCGGTGGAGGAGGCAAAGTGAGATGATAGGGCGGAAGTAGAGGAAGTTGGAGTCCTCTGCTTTTCAGCGGTGGAGGAGGCAAAGTGAGATGATAGGGCGGAAGTAGATGAAGTTGGAGTGCTATGCTTTTCAACGGTGGAAGAGGCAAAGTGAGATGATAGGGCGGAAGTAGAGGAAGTTGGAGTCCTCTGCTTTTCAGCGGTGGAGGAGGCAAAGTGAGATGATAGGGCGGAAGTAGAGGAAGTTGGAGTCGGGAAAGAGGAAAAAATTGGGGGAAGAGGAAGAAAATGGGATTGGAGAAGAAAAAGGGGAGTGGGTCCTGACCTAGACCCTCACCATCCCTCAGATCCACCTACCTTCCCGCCGACCGCTTCTGTCCCTTGGTCCACAAGGCCGAACCTTTCCTTGACCTAGCCCTCTTCTTTCCTTGACCTAGCCCTCTTCTTTCCTTGACCTAGCGTTGGCGGCAGGCGTCCATTTACCTGGCGGTCGTTTAGGCATTGCAGGCCGCAGCTTTTCGGTGCTCTTTTACTCACAACCTTTATCATTAGTGTTGCATTTATTTCTCTTGATTAATTTTTATTATTATACTAATCCCCTCCATATAGTGCGTAAATCCTACTTTACTACTCTTTTGGCCTTTATTGCTATATTTCTACTTTATTGCTATATTTCTACTCTACTAGCAAGCTCCTTGTCTATGTGTTTCCCTTTGTGCTACTTGTCTTATCTTGCATGCAGTTTCTGAGTTTGTCCATTCCACTTGCTTTATCTATTACTTGTTAGGTTTTGTCGTAGATAGTTTATATAACTTCATTTTATTTTTGCACTCCTTTCTGTCCTTGCAGGCGCTTGTTATTATTGTCCTCGTTTGTTGTATCTTTGTGAGTTTTTTAATGTCGGGTTCATCTCTGCTTTCGGGGGTTCGAAGTCGGAGGAAGGTCTCTAAGTTGAGACTAGGTTCGTGGAATGTGGGGACGTTGACCGACAAATCCATTGAGCTCGTTAAAATCATGCGTTTCCGGCAAATTGATATAGCTTGTGTGTAGGAGTCTTAGTGGAAGGGAAGTGATTCTAGGGCCACCCGGGTTATTGATGGATGGAAGTTGTGGTTTTCGTGCTCTTGCGGTAGGAAGAATGGCGTGGGTATATTTCTCGGGGAGAAGTTGAGAGACCATGTGGTTGGTGTTCATCGCATTAGTGACCGTGTGATGGAAGTCAGAGTGGTGGTTGCGGGCAACATTCTCCATGTTATTAGCGCCTATGCCCCTCATACGGGTCTAGGGGAGGAAGAGAAAATGTGTTTTTGCCGGTCACATTGGAGGTGATTTCAGTGGTCACATTGGCAAGGACACAACAGTCTATGAAGATGTTCATGGAGGTTTTGGTTACGGGAATAGAAACGCCAACGAAGTCGCATTGTTGGAGTTTGTTGTGGCTTTTGACTGTGTGATTACAAACTCATGGTTTCGCAAACGGGACAGTCATCTCATCACTTTTCAAAATGTTACTAGTACTACACAAATTGACTTCTTCCTTGTTAGGAGAAGAGACAAGAGTAGGTGTTGGGATTGTTAGTCCGCTTGACGGTTTGACGACTCAGCATAACTTGCTCATCCTTGATTTTGAGTTGGTCGGAAATTTAACTGTGAGGAAGACGAAGGCTCAACCCAGAATTAAGTGGGGGCGTCTGTCTGAGTCGACTGGGGACCGTTTCAGAGAGAGGGTTTATGAAGAGGCAGAGAAGCATGGAGCTTGGTGTATGGGGACCAATGCCAATTCCATGTGGATTAGCATGTCAGATTGTATTCGGCGTGTAGCACGGGAGGTGTTGGGTCAATGGAGCGGTAGAAGTGGAGGTCGGCGCAAATGAGAGAAGTGGTGGAATGCTGATGTTCAGGCTAAGGTCAAAGCTAAACAATTGTCCTACAAGAGAGTGCGTCTTTGTACTAACGATGAAGACAGAGTGAGTTGTATGTCTGAATACAGGGAGGCAAAGAAGGTATCCAAGAGAGCAGTGTCCCAGGCGAAGGAACACACTTTCGAGCACATCTACAAAGCTCTAGATGAGAAGGGGGAGAGCATCTGTTGTACCGTTTGGCCCAGGTTAGAGAAGGTGTCCGTAAGGAGTTCAACAGAATAAGGTGTATTAGAGCTGTAGATGGTCAGGTTTTGGTTGACGATGCGCATATTAAGGATCGTTGGCGAGATTATTTCTCGGGCCTACTTAATGAAGGTTTTGAGTCGGAGGGGAAAACTCTGAGCCCCGGGAGTCGTAATATTGCACTATTAGTAGGCGTATTTCGAGAGAGGAGGTGAAATATGTTCTCCGTGGATGCAGAATAGACGCGCTGTTGGCCCAGATGAGATTCCTACAGAAGCTTGGAAATCCCTAGGGGTTAGAGGTTTGGACTGGCCGGCTTACAACTCTATTTAACATTATCCTCAGAACTGCTAAAATGCCTGATGAGTAGAGGCGTAGTAAGTTGATTCCAGTTTATAAGAATAAGGGAGATGTGCAAGACTGTGGTAATTATAGGGGAATCAAACTCCTTAGTCATTCAATGAAGATCTGGGAGAAACTTATTGAGCTGAGGTTAAGAAACTTGGTCCAGGTTTCTGGAAATCAATTTGGTTTCATGCCGGGAAGGTCTTCCGTGGAAGCTATTCATGTGATGAGGCTCCTCATTGAGAGTTACAGAGAGAGGAAGAAGAGTTTACACATGGTTTTTATTGACCTAGAAAAGGCTTATGACAGAGTGCCTAGGGAACTGCTTTGGAAGTGCTTGGAAGCTAAGGGTGTGTCAGGGACATACATTAGAATTATGAGGGATATGTACGAGGATGCGAAGTCAAGCGTCTGCACGCCGAGTGGAGATACATACTACTTTGGGGTGCAAATTGGTTTGCACCAAGGATCGGCTCTAAGCCCTTTCCTTTTCACGGTTTTGATGGATGTGCTTACAGGTCACTTGCAAGGGGAGGTCCCAGGGTGCATGTTGTTCGTGGATGATATTGTGTTGGTTGAGGAGTCCAAAGAGGGAGTCAGTAACAGATTGGAAGAGTGGAGAGCAGCATTAGAACCAAAGGGTCTCAGACTGAGTCGAGTCAAGACCGAGTATGTGGAGTTTGATTTTGGAGCTTCGTCAGACAGGGATGTCGGGTTGTTGCTTGGAGAGACCTCGCTGAACGTGAGAGACTCCTTTAAGTACCTAGGCTCTATCTTGCAGAGAGATGGAGGAGTGGATGAGGACATCAGGTCCAGGATTTAGATAGGTTGGCTTCGTTGGAGACAGGCATCTGGAGTCTTGTGTGACAAGAAACTTCCCCTTAGGTTGATAGGGAAATTTTATAGGGTGGTAGTCAGACCAGCGATGATCTATGGAGGTGAATGTTGGCCAGTTACTTTGGCTCAGGAGCAACAGATTATGGTCGCTGAGATACGGATGCTACGCTGGATGTATGGTCATACTAGATTGGATAGGGCGACCAAAGAAGAGTTGGATGAAGGTCATCCGAAAAGACCTCGCCGCTTTGGAGCTTTCAGTTGACGTGGCTCAAGACAGAGTTGTGTGGAGGGAAAATATTCGAGTCACTGAAGCTTTATCTGGAGTCCCTGGAGCGGTGTATCCTCGATACTCGGGCTAGGAGCCGTATACTGTTTTCTCTGTCTTCTTTGTCTTCTCTTTTTTGGTCTTGTTTTAGGCCCATGTACTTTTAGGTCATATCGGCTACTTCCTCCCAACTTGTTGGGGGTAAGAAAATACCAATCCCGACCACCCCATACCCCGTTCTTCGGGATAAATGGGGAATGTTGTTGTTGTTGTTGTTTATTTATTATTTCCTTTGTTTTCTATTTATTTTCTTTGATTTAATTTATATTTTTTTGAATAAAATCTAATAAATATTTCCACGTGTAACAAGCTGACGGAATTTCAGACGAAAGTTAGGAATGGGTGGCGTTTAGCTAACATAGGGCTTAATATGAGTGGTTTTCGGTAATATTTGATTAATGAGGTGGTTTTGGGCAATGTACGATATTTTATGGGTGGTTTTCGGTAAAAAGACTCACTATATAAACTAGGAGTGTATTGTAATAGATGTGATTGGGCCAGAGAAGGCTATCCTGGTGGGCTTGGGCCTTCGAAGACCACACGCGCGCGGTTCGGTTCGGTTCAGATCGGCTCGGCTCGTGGATCGTGGGCTCGTGGACTCCTTGGTCTCATCTATGTCACGCGGTGAATCCGGGCATTGATGACACGCGGATCGGCCCATTAAATTCACACGGATTGGGTTTTATCTCTCCTCAGAGGCTCCTCTAGGAGGCTATAAAAAGGCATGCAGAGCTCTCTGCTCAACACATCTTCAACAACATTCTCTTCTCCTTCTCCCACGTTTTTACTCTATCATCTCTTCCTCTTCTCTTGTTCGAGTCTGAGAGTACACACTAATAACTAGAGTTCGTTGGCTTCTGTTCTTTGAGTTGTGCAAACCAGAAGTGTAGCAGTTGTATCCTGAGATTCGGAACGCCGGTAACCGTCACACTACTGGGCGTTTTCAAAATTAAGGAAAAAGATTCCGATCTCGACTCTGCTTTAGTTCGACCGTTCGGTTTCGGTATTGGTTCGACTATTTTCTCCTCTCCTTAATACTGATTTATTCTTGTATTTTATACATGTTTATAAGTTGTAGAAAATAGGATTCCTACAATCTTAATTCTAAAAGTTTTTACCTACGTTTCTACGACTAATGAATTTGTTTCTTTGAGTAAACAGGTTAAGGCGAAGTCGGTGAAATTTTTATTCTCGTGTTTTGGACGAGAAACTCTGGGACAACAAAAATATATTAGTTTATTTCGAATTTAATCTATTCGGATTCAATAAAATTGGTTTTAATCTAAAGTGATTAAATAATTTCGAATTTTTAATTTATTTTATTAAATTAAATTCGGCCATTTAATTAATAAATTAATTAAATCGGAAATAATTGTTTTATTTCCTATTGTTTCGTTTTTGCATTAGCTCTAATCTGTTATGATTTTATTTGGTCTCAGATTGTGAAAAATGACTAACGGAAATGAAAACGTTGTGGATGCTACCGCTAAGAGTGGTGAGTCGACACTCCAAATTCAGTTTGGAGATGGTCTGCCACATGTGACTCTGGCTCAGAATCAGGTTCAGAACCCTGAAAGGACTCCGGTCAATGACCAGCCTTCTTCAATGACCAGGCTCGGATGGTGCCGAAACCGGTTGGACAGTCTCAAACAAGCCATCATTTGGACTTGTCGGATGTTCAAATGCCCCATGTGAGGGTACCGGAAAGGTCGTACATAGCAAGCATGCCAAGTGCATTTCATGCTGGGGTTCTGCCCGATAAGTTTGACGGGAAGGGATTGAGGATATGGTCTCAGAAGATGCATTTCTTCCTGAGCACGATGAATCTGGACAGATTTCCAACGGAGGAGAAACTGAAGTTCTCCCCGAACAACACTGATGCCCTAGCTAATTGGGTCAGAGAACCTGGCATTGTTCACCAAATTACTGCCCCTTATTCATCAGAATCCAACGGAGTAGCGGAACGTAAGAACCGAACTCTTAAGGAAATGATGATTGCAATGCTGCAAGAATCTGGGTTAGCCCAGAACATGTGGGGGGGGGGGAGGCGTTGCTTACCTAAAATTACATTCTCAACAAAATACCAGATAAGGTGATTGGAAAGACGCCTTATGAGTTGTGGAAAGGTAACGTACCTTCGTACAAAATACCTCAAAGTGTGGGAGTGTCTAGCAAAAGTCGCGACACCACCTCCTAAAAAGGTCCCAATTGGAACAAAAAATGTTGATTGTATTTTCATCTGGTATGCACATAATAGTAGTGCATATCGTTTCTTGGTATAAAAGTCAGATATACCGGATATACATGCTAATACAATAATGGAGTCAACAAACGCATCATTCTTTGAAAATGTGTTTCCTTGCAAGGATAAAGAATATCCCAAAAGGACTCGTGAACAACGAGATGCAAATGAATTTGCTCAAGAAGCAAGCACATCTATGCAAGAAGCAAGCACTTCTATGCAAATAGTGAGTACTTTTGTTCAAGAAACAGAAGAAGAAAATGATGAACCTAGACGAAGCAAGAGAGCTCGAAAGGAAAAATCATTTGGCTCAAAATTTACAATGTCATTTCTCCTAGAAAACGAACCTTGAAAGTTTAAAGAAGCCATGTATACGCCAAATGCACCTTCATGGAAGGAAGCGGTTAAAAGTGAAATAGACTCCATTATGCAAAATCATACTCGGGAGTTAGCTGATTTACCCCCAAGGACAAGGCTTGTAGTTCAAGGATTTAGACAAAAAGAAGGTCTAGATTTCTTTGATACTTATTCTCCGGTAACGAGGATTACTTCATTCGAGTACTAATAACGATTGCGGCTCTAAGTAATCTAGAAATACATCAAATGGATGTAACAACGGCCTTTCTAAACGGAGAGTTAGAAGGGTAAATTTATATGAAACAACCCGAGGGGTATGGGGTGCTTGGAGAAGAACACAAAGTGTGTATTAAATTTGTCACATTGATGTAAACCAAGATATATCCTTTTGGAGTTTTTTTGACATAAATACGTTTGTCACATTCATTTATATAGAAACCGTTTGACATCATAACGCTGTCAAATTTCTCATGTCATTGTTTAGGTGCCGATTGACAACGACTATCACACAGTTTCGAACCTAGTTCTGTGAGAAGATGAAACTGTGTGATAGTCGTTGTCTAGGTTTACATCAAAGTCCGGGTGGTTTAAGACATCACATTCACTACATGGTCGAGTAAATCCGTTGGCTATTCACTGTGGGTGGTTCAAGGCTGAAAAAATGCTACCAGCCCAAACGCACTGATTCTTCGACCATACTCTCAAAAGTCTTTTCGTCGAGTCGTTTCTATTCATGTGGGGATTGTTGGAACCGAATTTTCCGGGCACCGTTGGTGTCAGATAATGGGAGTGTTGGCTTCGTCTCCGCGAACACTATTTTGTAATATGCTCTTCTGTATAATTCGGGTTCCGTTTGAATGAGAAATAATAGAGTTACATTTAATGTAACTAAATTGAACTTTTAAGAATAATGTGCATCCCACATTGATTAAGAGGAGATAAACTCACTAGTATATAAACTAGGAGTATATTGTAATGGATGTGATTGGGCCAGAGGAGGTCATCCTAGTGGGCTTCGACCATACTCTCAGTTCGGCTTGTGGCTCGTTGCTCGTGGCTCGTGTCTCATTTAATTGGTCTCATTGGATGGGCCGTAGGCCCGAGGAGGAGGTGATCTTTTTGGGCCTCGCTCCAAAGTGTGACAAGACTTTTGGGCTTCGTTCAAAGTCAAACCTGACAAATCTGACGACATTCATTACACGCGGACTAGATTAACTAGATTAATGGCACGTGGGGAGAATCATGACATTTATGCCACGCGGTGAATCCAGGCATTGATGTCACGCGAATCTGCCCATTAAATTCACGCGGATTGGGCTTTATCTCTCCTGAGAGGCTTCTCCAGCAGCCTATAAAAAGGCCTGCAGAGCTCTCTGTTCAACACAGCTTCAACACCATTCTCTTCTCCTTCTCCCACGTTTTTACTCTATCATCTCTTCCTCTTCTCTTGGTCGAGTCTGAGAGTACACACTAATAACTAGAGTTCGTTGGCTTCTGTTCTTTGAGTTGTGCAAACTAGAAGTGTAGCAGTTGTATCCTGAGATTCAGAACGCCGGTAACCGCCACACTACTGGGCGTTTTCAGAATTAAGGAAAAAGATTCCGATCTCGACTCTGCTTTAGTTCGACCGTACGGTTTCGGTATTGATTCGACCATTTTTTCTTTTCTCCTTAATACTGATTTATTTTTGTATTTTATACATTTTTATAAGTTGTAGAAAATAGGATTCCTATATATATAACTTTTTTGTACCTTACATAATTAACTATGAATTCATTAATTAATGTTTAGATTTGTAAACACTTTATATATTATTATAAATTATAAATGGTAGACTTTATAAGTTTCTAAGTAGCTATAATAATAGAACCGATGAACTAACGTAGTATACTTCTATATAATATTCAATGAAAAATTTAATACAAAAAGTTTACTTAGAATATCAACTGCCGATATTCACCACATGGATATAAAAATGCGGATATATGCATTCTATTGGATAAGAGGTTGTTAGTTAGTTAGGCCACGTGTCTGTAATTAAGCTTTGGTGTGTTAGTTTGTTAGGAGATAGTTGTTTGTATATATTCAGTTGTAAACTTCATTCATTGGCAAGATTGTCTAATACAGTAATCAGAAAATTCCCAAACTCCTTCCTCTCTTTGATTTCTCCGATCAAGATCAAACCCAGTTCTAGGTTTGTAAATGGTATCAGAGCCACTGGTGATCTACTTACTGTCGATTGATTGAAGGCAGAATTGGAGGTGCAATCTTGGACAACTGCGTTGTTGCTTCTTGATTTTGGAGATTGATTGAAGCTTCTTTTCTTCGCTGATCGGCTATGGCGGATGATATGCAATCTGTTACTTGAAACAGAGATGGACCTCGCGACAACACTGATCATCTTTGCAGGCGACATGAAGAAGAGCTTCGTTGCGAAGAAGATTATCATGAATGAGTTCGCAGAGGCAATGTCGTCGAGAATGATCTAGGTCAAGGTAACAATAGCTACTCTGATCCTTTGTTTCTTTCTAATTCGGATCAGCCGGGATCTCAATTAATAGCTACTCACTTCAATGGAACTAATTTCACATCCTGGAGTAGAGGTGTTCGTATGGCTTTAAGATAAAAAATGAAATTAGGTTTTATTGATGGCACTTGTTTAATGCCTGTGAATGATAATGATAAAATGCAGAAATGGATTAGGGCCGATTACATGGTCAGATGTTGGATACTGAACTAGATGATCTCTGAAATTGCTGAAGGATTCATGATTGTTACTTCTGCTAAAGAGCTTTGGTCAGAAGTCTTAGAAAGATTTGTTGAATAAAATGCTCCTCTTGTTTATCAATTGCAAAAGGATCTTAGCAATGTTAAACAAGAAAACTTAAGCATTGCTGCTTATTATGTAAAACTGAAGAAAGTTTGGGATGAACTACAGGTTTTGGAAGGTATTCCTACCTGTGACTGTGGAATTCTGACAAAGTGTACTTGTTTGTTGTTGAAAAGGATGTTAGATCGTGAACAGAAAACAAGAGTTATGCAATTCTTGATGGGATTAAATGAGTGCTATGACAATGTCAGGAGCACTATACTCTCTTCTGAACCTCTACCATCTGTCAACAAGGCTTATCAGATGGTTATGAGAATAGAAAGACAGAGAGAGATTACTAGCCATTTTGTGCCTAGTCAAGAAACTATGGCTTTGGCTGTCAACCGGTTCATGCAGTCTAGAGGTTTTGACTCTCGCAACCAGAATAACAGGAACAATGGTGAAAGATCTGATGGTAATCGAAGGGATCTTGATAGGCAGAACATTGTAGGCCCTAAGAGGGATTATTACAGGGAAAGAACGGATAAGAAAGACTTGAAATGCTCACATTGTGGTGCTAAGGAACATATTAGGGATACCTGCTTCAAACTTGTGGGATATCCTGATTGGTACAAAGGTCTTAAGGAAGGAATTCCTCAGAGATTTACTGGAAATGTTTAGGATGCTTACATGGAAGATAGTCTAATGGATGATGGAGATTGTTCTGGTGCACACAATGGAGCTGATCCAGTCATGGTTAATGTTGTCTTCAAAGAAATCATGAAGATGATGAAAGGGAAAGCATCTATGAATGATGCAGAAACCAGTGAACCAGCTTATGTGAACTTTGCAGGTAATCTGAAAACTTGTTCTATTCCTTCTTTGAGTGAGAATGACAAGTTTACTTGGATCATTGATTCTGGAGCAAGGGATCACATAGCTTATGACTCTACTATCTTTACTGACTTACATGAGCTCACTAAAGAAATTTTTGTTGCTTTGCCTGATGGACACGCAAAGAAAGTTCAGTTTGCAGGGTCTATACAGTTGACTGATTCTCTTACTCTGAAGAGAGTATTGCTTGTCCCTGAGTTCAGACACAATTTGCTTTCTGTTTCAAAGTTGGTAAAAGATAAAGCAATTTTTGTGATGTTTGATGAGTTGTCTTGTCTGCTACAGGACCGTGAAAATGGGGCAAGCTATGGTACTATCCCTATGGAAGGAGGCTTATACAAATTAAAACTTCAGAATAGTACTGTTGAGTCCTCTTCAAAGACTAATAATGCAAACACTTCTTTACATATGTGTAATAGTGTTGAACAATTGTCTTTACAACACGCCAGATCTGGGCACTCTTCTCTTTCTAAAATGAAGCATATGGATATATGCAAATGTATGGATATTAAAGAATTTTTTTGTGAAAGTTGTTGTTTAGCTAAAAATCACAAATTGCCCATGGATCTCTGGGGTCCATATAGAACCCCTGCTTTAGATGGTTCCAGATACTTCCTTACCATCTTGGATGACTGCTCTAAGTGTGCTTGGACATATTTGCTTCAAAACAAGACTCAGGTTTACAAGGTTATTGCAGGTTTTCTTGCTATGGTTGAGAATCAGTTCAATACCACTGTCAAGGTTATTAGGACTGACAATGGCACTGAATTCACACAACATCTTTGCTCTGAGCTATTTCTTCAGAACGGCATCCTTCATCAAAGGTCTGCTCCTGATGTTCCTGAGCAGAATGGTAGGGTTGAACGCAAGCATCGCCGTTGAAACTGCTAGAGCAATCCGGCTACATGCTTCTTTACCTGTATCTTTCTGGGGCTACTGTATTCTTGGAGCCACTTTCCTTATCAACAGGCTCCCTTCTTCAGTTCTTCAATGGCAAACCCCATACCAGGTTTTGCTTCAGACTCTACCTTCTTATGAACACTTACGTATTATAGGTTGCTTATGCTTTGCATTAAACTTGCAAAAGTCTAAAGACAAATTTGCTTCTAAAGCCAAGAAGTGTGTCTTTCTTGGTTATCCTCCAAACCAAAAAGCCTATCTTGTCTATGACATTGAGTCTAAACGAGTCTTTACTGCTAGACATGTCACATTCAATGAGAAAAAAATTCCTTTAAAGCAAGAGACCACTACTGTCAACCATTCCCCACCTACTCACCTACTACCCTTGGTCAATCCTGCTTTAGACTCTCCACATACAGTGGTCTATCTTCCTCCACCTATTTCACCCACCTCTATTGATAATTCACCTCTTATTTCTTCACCTCCTCCTATTCCTTCTCTTGTTCCTTCTATTGTCCCATCACCACCACCCTCTCCTCTTTTACAATCTCCAGTGTTACCCCCTCCAAACACAAGGCCTACTCGAACACATAAACCACCTGCCAAGCTCCAAGATTATATTTGTCCTACCTTGCAGCAATCCAATTCAGTATCTCATTCCTTCCTGGCATATCAAGATTTTTCCACTCTTCCTTCTCCTTATGTTGCTTCATTATTCAATGTCTTAACCACTTTTACCCCCACATTCATATACTCAAGCAAAATCTTTTCCTCAATGGGTTGAAGCCATCAACAAAGAGCTTCATGCTCTGGAAGAGAACAAAACATGGGAGCTTGTCCCCTTGCCTTCAGGAAAGAAAAGTATTGGTTCTAAATGGATTTTTAAGATCAAATAAAAAGCTGAGGGTGAGATTGAGAGATACAAAGCTAGATTAGTGGCAAAGGGCTTCAATCAAGTTAAAGATATTAACTACAAGCACACTTAAACTCCAGTTGCCAAGTTCCCAACTGTGAGAATGGTTCTTGCACTTGCTGCCACCAAAGGCTGGGATCTTCACCAACTTGATATTAACAATGCTTTCCTGCATGGTTATATTGAGGAGGAAATCTACATGCATCCTCCACCTGGTTACACTAAAGCTCTTCCTGGTCAAGTCTGCAAGCTAGTTCGATCCCTTTATGGCTTAAAGCAAGCTAACCGCCAATGGAACGTTGAACTAACTAAACATCTCACATGCCTTGGTTTTGCTCAGTCCCGTCATGATTTTTCCCTCTTCACCATGTCTTCCAATGGCCATTTCACAATTGCCTTGATTTATGTTGATGACATGCTTCTAACAGGTAGCTCCCTTACTGTCATCAATTCTGTCAAGCAATCTCTGGATGAAGCATTTACAATCAAAGATCTAGGCTTGGCTCACTACTTCTTAGGCATGGAGATTGCCAGATTCTCTTCAAGGTCTGCAACTTAACCAACGCAAGTTCATCCTAGACATTCTTAAAGATATGGAGATGTTGGATTGCAAACCAGTTTCCTTCCCTATGCAACGAGGCACCAAGCTGCCTGATGAAGATGGTGCCATTCTCACTGACCATGGTCCTTATAGACGTCTTGTTGGACGACTACTTTATCTCACCTTGACTCGCCCGGACATCAGTTTCACAGTCCAACAGCTAGTCAATTTGTTTGTTGCCCTCGCCTTCCTCACTTTCAAGCTGCCATCTTTCTCTTACGCTATCTCAAGCACACCTTCAACACAGCTCTTTTCTACTTTGCTCGCTCCAATCTTCACTGGTTATTGTGACGCATATTGGGGTAGTTGTGAGGACACTGGACGATCTATTACGGGTTATTGCGTGTTCTTAGGGTCATCTTTAATTTCTTGGAAGGCTAAAAAGCAGAAGACAGTTTCAAAATCCACTGCAGAGAGTGAATACAGAAGCATGTCCATGACTTCTAGTGAGCTTATTTGGATCCATGGCCTCCTATCTGCTCTTGGCATCACTTTGGCGCTCCCTATTCCTCTTCATTGTGACAATGAAGCTGCACAACACATCGTCGCCAATCCCGTTTTCCACGAACGAACCAAGCACATTCGTTTGGATTGTCATCTTATTCGGGAACAAGTGAAGTCTGGTTTCATCAAAACTGCCCATGTCTCCTCTGGCTTACAACTTGCTGACATTTTAACCAAAGCTTTATGTGGTCCTCAACAGAGGTTCATATCGTCCAAGCTAGGACTTGTCTTTATCAATCAATGTCCTGCTTGAGGGGGGAATATTGGATAAGAGGTTGTTAGTTAGTTATGCCACGTGTCTGTAATTAAGCTTTGGTTAATTAGTTTGTTAGGAGTTAGTTGTTTGTGTATATTCAGTTGTAAACTTCATTCATTGGCAAGATTGCCTAATACAGTAATCAGAAAATTCTCAAACTCCTTCCTCTCTTTGATTTCTCCGATCAAGATCAAACCTAGTTTTAGGTTTGTAAACATTCAAGCAGATACCCTAATTGGATCCAATGTCTATGATTAGATCTAGCTAAATTCAATAGAAAACAATTAATGAATTTAATAAAAGAAAGGAATAAAAGGTGGCCATTTACTCGAATATGCTTAATCCATGCTTTGACGTAGACTAGAAATACTTAACCCAATTCACTAAATCCTTTCATCTTTTTTGGTCAAGAAATCCTTTCATCTTAACACAATGCAAAAAAAGGAATTCGCTAAACCTATATTTACAAAAAACAAACGGGTTTCTAATAGGATAAGTTGATAAGAAGCTAAATACTTCATCCGTTCCTAAAAGTTCTTCCCATTACAAATAATGACACTATTCACGTATTAATCGAATTTGTTATATATCTTATGATATATAAGAACAAACATAATGATGTGGGGTCTTGTTTGATTCGTCTCATCGAGAACTTTAAGAATATCAAAATTTTATAATTTTTATTAACGTATATTTAGAGATATTAACGATATAAAGCACACATCGGCATACATGTCTAAAGGGGATGAGAAGAACATTTGGGGACGGAGGGAGTAATTTTAATTAATTACTAAGTAAGTATATGTTAGAATCTTATAGTTTTTCATTTGAGAGGTTTACAATTTTCTTGGTAAGAGTAGTATTTTCAAGTTAGAAAAACCGATTATAAAATATGTAAAGTAATCAACTAATAAAAGGAAATAGGGTAGAGGGTAGAATATAATCTTACAACAATGCCATTGATGAAGCGAAGAGAGATTGTCTGAACAAGAGCGTAGGAGGCGAGATAGACAGAGTTGATGTGTCCGATGGCGACTTGTGTCACTATGAATGCACCAAATACTGTAACCCTAAACACCATTGAAGGAACACAAATCCTTGCGATTATCTTCGTCTCATCCCAAATCCTCTTTGATAACTTAATATTCTCTTGATTTGGTTCAAGAAGAGTCGCTTCCACTGAATTATCCATTGTTGAATCTTTCAAAAACACACACGAAATGAGTAATGAAGGAATGGTTAGATACGAAGGTTTAAATAAAGAGTAGCTACTAGTCAACAAATGCTAACTTCTAAAAACTATGTTCACTTGTTCACCCAAAACAATAAAATATGTTCAGCTTTCTAATGACCTTGATACTGCATCTTGATATGTACGAGCAAGAACGACTCTTTTTAGAAAAGAACTGTGACTTTTCGGGCCCGCGCACAGCGCGGGTTTTACGACCTATAAAACTTCATAATAAGGCGTTGTGGAATCGAAGAGTAGAAGATGATGATATGTGCCGTACGGATCTATTATAGACATGTGTTGGTGGGTCAAAATCATCATTTGGACGACATTCATAAACGTAGAAAAAAAATGGGAAAAAATCAAGAAGATGATAAATTAAAAACATAGCATTAAATGCAATGTGATTAATTGGGGAACCCCTAACTTTATAGTATACTAGCATTTTGGGGCCCGCGCTACGCGCGGGTCTATATCATTTTATATAAACGTTATTGATTTGTAGGAAAAATCCATGTTGTGTAATATAAAAGGTTATAAGCCCTTTATTGATCATCTTCTTGATGGTTCAGTTTCTCGTCATCTTAGTGTTTTTTTAGAAAGATAATTTGGATATTAGATTCAGGTTGATATTATATAGACATAATTTGTAATTTTTTACCAACTTCTGGAGTAATCTTCAAAGCAATAATTTTTTTAGATTGAGATGATAATCCATTTTGATTATAAAAATCTTTCACTTTATCCTTTTGGCGGACTCTAAGACTCCATAATTCAATGATAAGTTAAATCATAGTATAAGCTTAATTCGGTATGGTTCAATATCAAACATGCAAGATGTAATTAAAACTATAACAAAAAATATCAAACATCCACCTTATAATCAAACTACAACAAAACAACATTCACCAACTCATTGAAGAAACAATTCTTAATTCATTAGTATATTTATACCCAATAATACTATTAACATAAATCACTCATTCACATAACTCAAGAGCAGGATAAGAAAAAGGCGAATTTGAGATTTATCATCAAATTAATCCATTTTGAAATTCAAAACTAAAATAGAGTAAGGAATTTAAGAAGAATAGGGTTTTGTGTCTTTGGTTTTAATCCAAAGTAATGGGCCGTCTTTTTGTTGGACAACTTCAAAAAAATATAAGACTCGTAAGCATCAAACATACGTGTTTAGAAAACCATTCAAATAATAAGAGAGAATAAAAAGATCATTTATAAAGTTTGATCCATTTGTCAAAATCGTAATTTATATATTAGATTGAAAATAAAAATAATCATCTTTTAAAACTGTAAGTTTTAATTGTATAAACTTTCACATATTCATATTCAATTAGAAAGTAATAGTACTAATTTGAGGAGTGTCATTAACCAATAAGAAAGCAAAGACATTTAATGCGGCATTTAATTCTCTCTCTCCGCGATTTTTATATTATACTAGAGAGAAGGTTCCCGCGCTCCGCGCGGGTCTTATTTTTTTGATGTGTATTCATGTTTTCATTAGCTTCTTTTTATTTTATTTATGTAGAAATATTTTTGCTACGCGTGAGAAAAGATATGTTTTTTATTTTAATTCTTCTTAGTAGAATTTTCAAAAGAATTGTTGTTATTTCTTTATAAATAATTACATCTTACTAGTATCCGGGGCCCGTGCGAAGCACGGGCTATACCAAATACTTATGATAACGAGTTTATAAATAAAAAAATATAATTATTTGGTACTCTATCAAAAAATGTCATTCAAAATCAACATTTATGATTATGATAATAGAAAGAACGAACAGTTCACCATATTAATGAATTGACCATATATACAAGCTCGCATGAATGGAGAAACAAAATGGAGATAACTTGTTATATTTTCTCTGTTGTATCTCTTACACCATACTTATAATGTAAAACCAATAAATTTTCACTTTCCATGAAAATCGTAGAGTAATTTGTCAATTTCTACCAATTTTTCTACTTCTTGAGGCTTCTTAAAAGAGCTTAAAGTACTATGGTGACCACATTTTAATTGTTTAGTCTTCCCCTAGTACTCTTTTGCCCTTTTCGCGAACCATTTGGTAATCCGATGCAACAAGAGCACATTCACTTTGAAAAGAAGACTTTTTCTGGCCTTGATCTCTTATCTAGAAGATGCTTGAGTTCATTACTCAAAAAATATAGATCAACTCAATGCTCATATATTTGTATATAATAATTGCACAATGGACAAAAACTATCACACATATAATATATGAGCACATTGTTAGGTAAGCAAAACAAACCTCCTACATTGTTAGGTAAGCAAAACAAACCTCCTAGAACTAATTTCGAAGACAATGTGCTCCACACTAATATTAAATTCACAAATCTTCATTATTCTAGTGAGAGAGTAAATAATACATCTAATACTTCAAATCCTATCATTCAGTTGTTTTCTAAGAATAATTCATTAATTATAACTTACTTTGTGACAAGAAACTTGAATCTTAAGCAGCTGCAGCTAGAAGAAATGTAATTTAATTTAAAATCTTTAAACTAAATAAGCATATAATTCAAATGTCAACAACATAATTTAAAAAACTTGTTGTTTTTTATACACATCAACCAAAGAATACAATCTAGGAATTTTTTTGAAGTGAATCTGTACATGAATCACAATCAACTTATAAATAAATTGCAATATGCAACAACACAGCGAAAAGTAAAAGACAAAGAATGTACACACACACAAAGACCCAATGACCGAGCTCGTAACATTTTGCAACAACTTTGGTGACAATGTGAATTGAGATTTTTCGATATATTTTTGAGTCGCGAGTAGATCACTCCCTTCTTATAATGCTCGTCCTCCACTTGTGTTGCCAATGCCTTAACTGTTTAAGGATCCAAAAATAAATGTGTCAACTGTCATATTAGTACTAATTAATTAAGAATATGGCATGTCCTTGTGTATATGATGAAGAAGAAATTGCCATTGTTGGTAAATCCAGTGACTTGATTGATGATTTTTTTTAGCATCTGATTGATGATTTTTTTTTATCATGACAAATGAATTTCAGGGCCCTGACCCAAGAGGAAAATTTTGATCAACTTGTCATGATTTCAAAAGTAACCAGCAGTATGCAACAAGAAAATAATAAGACTCAAAGAACGATTATAGTAGAAAATTCTCACCATTCCTGGAACATGAATAACTTCTTCTACTTCAGTTAGAGAGATGCGTGCATTTTCCAAAGCAGAAGCAGTACCTGAAAAGTAACCAACAGTATGCAACAAGAAAATAATAAGACTCAAAGAACGATTATAGTAGAAAATTCTCACCATTCCTGGAACATGAATAACTTCTTCTACTTCAGTTAGAGAGATGCGTGCATTTTCCAAAGCAGAAGCAGCACCTCCAGGTTAAATAATTCCGCACATTTAGTGAAAATCAACAACGAACTGAAAAAAAAACTTAGATATTTTTCTATGTATAACTTGATTTAGTGAACTGAACAAACTGGCTGAAACAAGCATAAACATTTAAGAAGTTTCAATAATCAGACTACCTTCCTATTACCCACTTTATACAAGCTAACTTTTTATCATGTAGAGAGATCAAAGCTTGGTTGTTTTCTTGTATGAAAAAATCTCATTATCAACAAAAGAAATAGTGAAAAGTCTGCTAGTTAAAAAACTCTTGTAATAAAACTGACCAATTCAATAAAAAATGATCAATTTCCTAACACAAACAAAATAAAGAATTCTCACTTTTGTGCTTATTCAGACGTTATACATCCAGTGTGTTCGGAAGTTTAAAGATTTGCACACACCCTAAAGAGAAGCATAATAACAAAATTTTGGACCATAATAGCTAAACTCATGCAGTAGCCATATGCTAAGTTCTCAAATATCATTTGGAGGTAAATATATACAAGAATGATGATCCACTCTTTTGATCTAAAATTCCAGGAATCCCCACAAAACCTGACAAATTGACTATACCGCAAGAGAACTAAGAACCAGCATATAATTTTTGTTACGCAAGAAGAGAATCAGAAGATACTGCTCAACCCAAGATCCTACATCATTAGAGACATTAACACAAAATATTTGGCTAAGGAAGATCAGAAAACAAGGAACAGAGGAAGCCCCTATGTGTTTGAACTTCGAAAAAAGAAGTAAAATATATTGTGTTATATTAGCTCTACACACGAAGCATTTAGTGATGAAGTATTCACCTTGAATATGCTGAAATGAATTCATCTAGCACGAAACTGTCCTCACTGCTCCACACCCGTCTGCAAAAAACAGAGCCTCTCTTAACTGATTCTCATCCTGACAAATGCACAACCACAATCAATTATGATATGTATTATAATCCTATCATATGATCCATTTGCAAAGATTTCTGAAGCATTCAGGATTCAGTTACATGTATAATAATTAAGTAGAGACACACCTGTAGTATTAGTTGGCTTCACCTTCATAGCAACAACCTTGTCCTTAAATTTATGCATAAATTGGATTCATACATTTATCATATTCAGTATGTTAATTAAAAACCAATCATAACCAAGATCCAGAGTTCTGCACAAATTGGATTCATACATTTATCTTATTCAGTATGTATGTACTTCAAAAACAATCATAACCAAATTCAGAGTTGAGCATGTATTAAAGAGTTGACAAACATACCTTAGTATGAAACCTACAACCTCCCGATCCCTCAGTGATCAGTAGAAGCTTAAGATTAGGATGAAACAACTTTTCGAACACCACCTCGTCATCATTAGGATCTTCTTTTTTCTCAGGAATTTTATTTCCTCCTCACTTATCTGCCAGGTTAACAAAAAAAGTTCTTACTAAAATAATCCCATCAAGCTCTATTCTGATCTGATACAAGACTAAAGAATCTCAAAAAAAGATTTGGAGAGAAAATGCTCAGTAAAACAAATTATTAACAAGAAAAATAATTAAGAAATATGAGAATGCATTTGTATAAGAGACTAAAGATGCATTTGTATACAAATGGAGACTAAAGATCTGATACAAATGCTCAGCAAGGGTATCGTGTGGAGAAAATGCTCAGCAAAACATATTATGAACAAGAAAAATAATTAAGAAATATGAGAATGCATTTGTATAAGAGACTAAAGATGCATTTGTATACAAATGGAGACTAAAGATCTGATACAAATGCTCAGCAAGGGTATCGTGTTCGCGTATGCCAACGACGGACACATCACAGCCGTCAATTCGCTCGATAAGCAATTTACGCCAGCAAATCTACATCTACACGACTACACAACACACATCATCAACAAGCAATTACAAACAACAACAACCTGAAATCTACAACTACACCAGCAAGTCAGCAGCAAAAAAACACAACAGATCGACAGTTCAGTACAACACCACCAAAACTACACCTACACCAGTAGGAACAACAACAAAACACAACAAATCAGTACACTACAAAGCTACAACAACAAAACATTAAGTCTACCAAAATTACATAAACAAAACAGAGAACATATGAAGCACCACACTTCTCTTATTGGTTCATGATAAGAAGCAAAGCTTAGGAACCAAACAGCCTATACCAGGAGAAACTAAGATTAGCTCTCTGCAACCACCAAATGGATTAAAATCAAACAAGATATCCAACCACAGAATGCCTCAGAATTAAAATCCACTGAGATCAAAGTATTGCAATGAAACAACACCCAAAATAGCAAACCCACTGAATGGACTACAAAGTTCTCCCAATTTAGGATCTGTCCCTAAATATTTGCCACAATTTTGTATACGAATTTGGAATCTGCCCTTATTTGGCCATAGTTCTCCCAAATTTTCTCAAACTTAGTATAAAGATCAAAGCTTTGCAACAACACCAACTATACAAACTCAATTTAAGTGAAATCATTTACTCTCATTCCTGAGCTTATTTACTACAGTATTGCAGTCATTTTCAAGAGATTTTTCTCGGATTGCGCTGACTATTTTTTCAGAAATAAACAAGATAAAGAAATGGTTTGCCATTAAATAAAAGGGAAAAATCTTCGAAGTTGATATGATGGAAAGCCATGGGAGATGAGAAGATGGAAAAATTGCCGCCTGAGAATCTTGACATTTAGATTCTCAAATCCTAACCATATTTATATTCCAACTAATGTTCCCTTGTGGAGAATTTTAAATTTCAGTTCATTTATCCTAATCTTCCCTTTATGCGATTATTTTATAATCTAAATAATGAAATCATAGTTAGTGATAGTTAGAATTAAGGTCTTCACTAACTAACTAACCATTTCATACCGAAGTGATCAGTTTTATTTATCCTCCTCGCTCCCTAAAAAACAAACTAACCACAATCATGATATATACTGATTACGGAATATTAAGCACTGTTACTTATTTCATACCCATTATTACCCAAAGATGATCAGTTTTATTTATTCTCCTCGCTCCCAAGTCAATACGATGTCATATAATATGCATAAAATCAGCTCATTAGGAAACAGTAAACAGAAAGCATGAGTGAACTGAGCATGTAGCAGGAAAACACCAGTCCACTGTCACTTTGTGAGCTACTAAGCTTTACCCTGAACAAATAATCCATTACTAATGATTCTTAGCTTTTTGTTAATTATGCTCTTTCCTACCAAGTCAGTCTACACATTCTGGATCGCATTATTTTTCAGAATTCAATATTTTCTCATCTGAGAAATGACCCATATCAAAGTGAAGTGAAGGATAGCATTATCTGATAAAAATGCTTTTAAAATGAAACATACCCACACATCCAGCAAACCAGCAAGGCCATGACCCCCCCCCCCCCCCCCAGTAGCAGCAACCATATCTGAGAAAGCACCTGCAAGCAGTTTTCATATTGATCAAATTTAATGAATTTAAATCATTTAAGACCAACAAGATCTCAGTCTCAGATATAGCTCCCGATGGAATTGGACGATATGGCTCGTTAATTTCATCAATCTCTCTATCATACCAGTCATTTATTGTCTGGGAAGAAAATGGAGCAACTCATATAAAAGCTATGAAATAAACTCAACCATTCAATAATAAACTGACATTATGGAGCAACTAAGTTTTATTTTATGAAAATAATCTAATAAATGAAAAAGATCATAAAATCTAGATAAATTAACTCGAAGTACATATACTACAAGTCTATGACACATCACTGGATAGTGCAAAAACTCTCCTATATACATCAAAAGCATAAGAGAACCCCGAAAGCATCAGCGAACCGTTGTAAAAATGTTCCATGTCCATAAGAAAGCATCGCATACAGAAAAAATCAGTTGCAAAGCATAATGCCTAAATCATGAAACCATCCGACCAAATCAGAACTCAATTGCATCAAATCGTATACAAGAAAATTCAATTATCATTTCTAAAATGCAACTATATCAACTAAATCCTAAAATGTAAAACAACAGCAAGGAAATCAATTGAGTTCCTATAAAACTCCATTGATACTGTAAACAACAGTAATTGGGCAGAATTACAGGAAGGCATCAAGAACTCTCTTATTCCAATTGAATGCAACATTCAAGTTAAGTTTCATTAATAAATTACAACACATCGTCAAGAATAACGTTACCTCCCAACTCTCAACAAGAACCCTACATGCTGAGAAAGAATCTATATGCTGAAGCAGAGAAAGAAACTCCTAAAAAAAAGCACCACTGAAATCAGTTTTTGCATCTTGACACAACGCAGATAGAGATTCAAAAGACTCGAAAACCTAACCTAACGCATTAAACGATATTATCACAAACGAGAATCAAAACTTGAATTTAGGGAAAATTGAAACCCTAAAACAAACCTTCTGAAGTTGAGGACTGGCGTATAGTTGAATCTCAAATTACTGAATCCTGAGAGACATACATGTGGAGTAGGAAGCTGGGCGAAATTTTAGGGTTAGCGTGCATATATGCTTTTCCCTAATCGTCTATTTCATCCATCGGTCGTTGGTGCTTCGAATTCGTAGGTCTAGAATCGCGGGGCTAGTAAAGGCGATTGTTGAAGGGGCAGCTCGTCCGAAGAAGACGCCTCCATCGCCGTCGAGGAGGATATTCTGCGGCAAGAGAAGAGGAAGATCGGGAGGAAGAAGAGGCAAGAGAATGATGACCCAAAAATCACAATACCCGGTTAGTCGATCCGACCCGCGAGAAAATTATAATCGGGTCAAAACGCGTCAATATTATGAATAGACACTACCACCCTTCCTTTAGTTTTGAAAAGCAAAAGAAAAGCAGTGGCAAGGATCGTAATTCCTACGGAAATCCAAGCTATATTACAAAAGCAAAAACTTGAGATGAGATCTCAGCCATCTATTATCATTTTTAGCTTATGTGGCATGTTTAGAGCCATTGATAAAAGTATCTATGGTACAATTGCATTCATACATTTATTGTAGTTTGGATTTGAAAAGTGACATATATAAATGTTGAAGTTATATGATTTTAAACACCGTTTATATAATTAAATTGAAGTTCAAATCAGTTAGGATAAAAGTTCTCCTTTTATTCTATGGAAAAAAAAATAATCATCTTGCAAAGTGTAAGTTTTAATTAAATCTTCATATAATCAAGTTTTTATTTTATGGATCTTGATCCATCTATCTATAATGTACAAAAACCACCAAAAAAGTTAGCAACATTGAATTGAGGAGTGTAAAATAGTCAATCAAAACATAGAGAATTTAATGTTAGGTCTTTAATTTTCTCTCTCCGCGATTTTTATATTATATTATATTAGATTAGATTAGATTAAGATTAAGATAATGTAAATTGTTTTTGTAAGTGTGACAAACTTACTAATTTCAAAGGGGCTATTAACTTAATATTAATTTGTTAACTTAATTATTCGGATTAGAAGGGTCAAAGGCGTGCATGATGTATTTATTATAGTATCCCTAAACTTTGTACTATACTCCATCCGTTTCAAAATAATTGTCATTCTAGCATTATTCACACCTATTAAGAAAATGATTAGTTGTGTCTTAAAAATCTAACTTTTTCTCAAATTAATCACCCACCTCCATTTACAACCAATAAGAGTGGAGAAAAAATCAACAATTTCAAATTCCAATACAAAAATGTATGATAAATATGTAATTAATTGTCTTGAAATCCTATAGTGACAAACATATTGAAACAAAATTTAGAAGCTAAAACGACAATTATTGTGAAACGGAGGGAGTATTTAACTTTTGGAAGGACTCCATCTATAGAAGTGTTGTTTTAATTCTTCTAGCTTGTGTTAACGAAAAATAAATGTGAAAGAAGGTTGAGGCTTGTAAATTGCCCAATTGATGGATGGAAGCACGTATTTGCTACCAACAGAGGCCTCAGTACAATATTTGCTACCAAACTAGCAAAAAAAAAAATAATTGTAAAAACTTCATTTTAAAAGGAGATAACCTTATTGTAATTAACTCCATCAAAAATTTTTGAAAGATACCATGAGAAATTAGGAATATTATTATTGATTCCAAATTTTTCATTGCTTAAGGGAAGCAAATAAACCTGCAGATATTCTGGCAAATTCATTTGCCAATACACACTTCCTAAAAGTAGTCATTAATTGTAATAAAGACGATATACTATCTGATGATTATATCAGAGTTATGCGACCATTATTCCTAAAGTCCAGCATGATGGCTTCTCATGCTGACTTCTTTCGGACCATTCGTTTGGATGGTCAAGGAGAGTCGCTTTCTTAGGTGAGGCCCTGGTTTTAACCCGGTCCCAAACTTTGGTATTGTGTTTGAAAATTACTCACGTCCAAGAATCCGAGATATCGACCGACAGATGCTTCTTTTATTATTTTTTGGGTCTAACCCACAAATACTTCGGTTACACTTACATTTTTTAGACTAAGTTTAGCTGATGACACATTTTTGGTCGAGATTTGAAATGTTGAACACAAATGTTATAATGTATTAATACGTACGGGTCATGATGCATAAACGTACTATGGTTTTCAAAATCTAAATTCAAATCTACGATTTTAACGATTTTACGATTCACATTGAGGTAAGCGATCTGCGATTCTATGTAGAATCTATTTACAGTAGAATCTTAATTTATTGAAATAGAATCACTATAATCTTGTATATGATTTTGATTTTGCATACGATTCTACGATTTTACGATTCCACACAAATGACTATTATATCCTTGTCTGTAAGTATTTATTGTTAATAGTTAATTATCATTATGATTTATCTTGATAATATTAATAGTTACCTTGTATAAAATATTTATAATATTCTAAAACGTAGTAGTTTATAACGAAAAATAATACTCCCTCTGTCCCCTTTTATAAGCCCCATTTAATTTTTCTGCACTATTCACAATTCGAGAGAATCTTATCGATTTCTTCCAATATATAACGAAAAATATGGTCATATGGGGTCTTGTTTGATTCGTCTTAATGATTACTTTAATAATATCAAATTTTTATATTTTTTTCTAATAAACAATTAGAGATATTAATTAAACAAAACGTGCATCGACATCCGCACCGAGGTCAAATGGGGCTTATATAGTGGGACGGAGGGAGAACTAAGTTGTAAATATATACGCTTTTTTCCTATAATGTAGAATCTTACGATTCTACGATTCGATTCTAGAGGACTTATGCGATCCGATCCTAGAATCTCGATTTTAATAACATTGGTTTATTAATAAACAAACATTATGAACATGTACGGATACACTTATTATTTTTGTAAAAGATTTTTTTTTTTTTTTTTTTTAGGAAATCACCCGTTATATGTCCGATTTTGCAGGAAGCCACCCGTCATATCGATAATTATTCTAAACCACCCAATTGTCTATCTATGTTAACAAAAAGTCACCCACCACCTTAATCCGTTAGTTCTGCCGTTAAAAAGTGTAAAATACTAAAATACCCTTATAAACATATCAAATTTTCAAAAAATGCCCTTCATCAGTTCATCCCCTATTTCTTCGACCTCCAGTGGCACTTGGTCAAGATTCGCCGCTATTTCCTCCCCAACGAAGGCAAGGACTGTCCCCCTCCATTACCTCAAACTCATCTGCAAAGCCCTCATCCTCCGTCGGCGACCTCTCCCACAACCTCGAAACCCTAACGATCCACCTGCTCATCCCATCCCAACCTTTCCTAGATCTATAATCCCTCAAACCGTTCAATTTCATCCGTTCAAAGTCCTAGATTCGTCATCGTCGGAGTAGCCTTCCCGACTGCAGGAGGTGTAATTTGTCGATCTTAGGAACTAAGTACTTGCCGACATCCATGATTGAAACTCAGATCTGTTTATTTTTACATCTGTTGGAAGTTAATAATGGAGAAAAAGCAGTTTAAATTAATTTGTAGTTGCTCGGTAATGGAAGTCAATACACTGGATGCTTGAAATGAAATGAGGAGCAGTAACCAATAACCATGGATGCTTGAAATGGGGAAGGAAAAGCTTGATTAATTTTGACGTTTGTTTTATTTGTAATAAAAATAGTAAAACAAGAGTTAAATATAGTCCTCGAGCTGATGTAAAATCAGAAAATGGAGGTAAATGGTGAGTGGAACTTTTAGGAGAAAGATGAGGATATTTTGCTAATAATAGCGTGATTGAACATGTAATTTGTTTAGAAAATAAGGGGTAAAATGGTCTTTTTACTTAACTTAACAGATTAATTGACGGACTAAGGTCATGGCTGGCTTTTTGTTAACATAGATAGATAATTGGGTGGTTTAGAATAATTATCGATATGACGGGTGGTTCTTTGCAAAATCGGAAATATAACAGGTGGTTTCCTTCCAAAACCTCTTTTTTTAATACACATTTAAGTATAATTTGATGCACATTTAAGCATATTTTAATAAGTTTTTGCAAAATTCAGTTATTAACCGAAACCGAAGTAACCGAACCGAAACAAAACCGAAGTTAGTTTGGTTCGGTTTTCGGTTCTCATTTTTCAGAAGTCCGGTTTTTTGTTCGGTTCGGTTTTAGTTCGGTTCGATTAAAACCGAATTTTTAAAATAAAAAATAATAATTAAATTTTAAATTTTAAATATTAATTGTTTAAAAAAATAAAAATAAAACTCGATTAATATAGGGTATTTTTCGAATTTTTTTTATTTTTTTATTTTATTTTTTTATTTTTTTTTTAATAATTTTTGTAAAATTATATCGTAATTCGGGGTTTTCGGTTAAAACCGAACCGAACCGAATTAGTTTGGTTCGGTTAACGGTTCCTAAAATTCTCTAGTTCGGTTTTCGGTTTTCGGTTCGATTCGATTTTAACCGAATGAACAACCCTAATTTTGATGCACATTAGCCATTTGCACGTTCTCATTTTAAAGTGTACCCGAAACTGCACTCATTTAAAAAAGAGCCTACAGTGAGAACTTTTTTTTCAAAAAGTGCACAATTGAGAAATTGTAACTAATTTCCCATATTTGTCCTCAAATTTAATACTAGATTTGATTTATGAAAAATTAAAAATTCAATCTTTACTAATTATGAAAATAAAACAATGATAATTTATTTTTATAGCTTGGCTTAAACTAATTAGGAAATCTATTATTTATTTATTCCTTAAGAGAGAATATAGATTTAAGAAAAGATTTATGTGGAAATAATTTATATTGTACAAATGAGAAATTCACATGCATATTTTCTTCACATTGGCATGCACATACATATATAAATATATTTACATTGACAGATCTGTATATGTCTTTGATAATATATGTACATGCGTGCATATGTGAATATATATATATAGAAATGTCACATATATATATAGAAATGTGTGTATGTATTTTGGGTTTGGTTCCGATGAGGATGATTCCTTATATGAGAACTGAGGATGATGCACACACACGTTATAACTCATGCACACACGAGTCATAACTAATGCACACTGTGTGCATGTGTAATATATTGTGTGCATCACAAAATACTGTGTGCATGAGTTATAACGTGTGTGCATTAATTATAGAGTTTGTGTGCATCATCCTTAGTTCTTATCTAAAGATTTTGAATCTTTACCAGATCTTTTCCATGTATTTTAAGTCATTTTTACGTAATCAACTCTATATTGTGAAAAACTACTAATTATATGAATAAATTGACCCTTATTAGTCCTCTTCTCTTCAATTAAGAAAGAATTCGCTAGTGAAAGGATTGCCCCTAACTAACAATATGAGAAGAATAGCCATTTCACCGTTACAAAATCTCCTAAATTTTATCATAAGTTTATTCATGCAACATTTGAACTCCGGTTGGATTCATCCGGAGATTCGTGATAAAATCGACCAAGTCGAGCCTTCGTCTTGTTTACCTATAATCAAAACATTGCAAGTTATGATAGAATAGATAGAGCATTCATGCATGTGTGCTTTAGATGTTCTCATCTTATTTATGTGCAAAAGATCTCACCTCTTCTTCCCAATCAATTCTCCATGTTAATATGGTGAGTGAAATTAGTTGGCATACCATACCAACCAACATTCCAATCCATATCCCCTGTAATCAAGATCAACCACAATATAAGATTGGGAATATTTAAACAGTGTGCATGACTTTGATCTATTACTAACACATGAAAGTTTCATTGCATGAACTCGAATTACCTTGATGCCGAGATCAGCGACGAATGCGAGCAAACATCCAGCAGGAATGCCAATGACATAATATGACACAACATTGATGATAGCAACCTTGGCTTGTGACCCAGAACCAATAGCCACACCTACATTCCAATGCAATATTAATCAAATGTCAAAATCAATATATATAAGAACATAAAACAATCATGACAATATGGTAAAGTTACCTGAAAAAACTGCTTGGACAGTGCTAACAAGCATGGTCAAGGCAAGCAATGGGGAGAGGTTAGCAGCCGCCTCAACGACATCTTCGTCGCTCGTGAACAAGTACGGCCACGAGTGCCCGAAAATGAGAATGATAAGGCAACAAAATACTCCCAGAGAAACTGACATGCATATTAGAATCTTAATCGAAAACTTCAAAGCCTCGATATTTCCTCGTCCCAGCTCGTTGGAAACTCTTACACTGATGTGTACATGTAAGTAGAGTAAACATATGTTCAAAAAATATAGAGGAATGATCATGAAGAAAATTAAGTTGGTTTTATCATACCATGCTCCTGCCATAAGGCCAAGGGCTATCATAAATTCCAATGAATTGAGGTTCAAGCTGAAATTCAAGGCTAATGATTTAGCTTGATGTAGAATGATATATAAATGGAAAGATAAGATAGCAAACAGAGTAGAGTACCAGATAGAGAACGCTGATATCTCGACTACTGCATCTTTCGAATATCCTGCTATCAGAACGAGAATCGAACCATACCATACTGAAAGGCTAGTTAAACAAAGAAAGAGATGCAATTAAGATATTAAAATGCATAAATCAAAGTGATGGAAGGAAAAAAGAAGAACATTAAAGAGAAATCTCACCAAATCATGAATCCTGACGAAATCGAGAGCTTAACAACTGGTACAAGATCACGAAAAGCTAGCATAGAGAATCCCCTCCATGTATCTTTACACCAACCTCCAAAAACATAGACAAAGTCACCAAGAACCAATCCCCATTGGGATATAATCATAGCACCCATTGCACCAGGAACTCCAAGATTGAGCTTATCGACGAAGAGCCATGACAAGAAGACATGAAATAGGAATAAAACTGAGGACAGATACATAACAATGATGTTCTTCATCTGTGCTTGTAGAAACATTTGAATTGTGAAGTCGAATACGAAGGTGTAAAAAACCGGAATAAACCACAAGGAGATTGTCCCTGCAGCATCCGAAATTTCGTCTTCTTCTCCTAACAACTTGTATATAGGAGTTGCAAAGATGACAAAGGGAAGTATGATTGTAACTGTGACAAAGTTGACGATCCAGGAGCGTTGCAAGTAGATTCCCATCATGTGGTATTGCTCTGCTCCAAATGCTTGTCCACATAGAGTTTCAGTTGCACTTGACATTCCTATCTGTACCATTTGTACATATACACACTTAATTAGCTCAACCTTGATAATATAGTTGACTAAATTTTTCACACATACCATGAGCTAGATAGCAACTGAGTGTTTCTTGGCAAAAAGTTATTTCAACCTTTAGGTTCAATTTCCATTTTATATGCCAAACAAATGCACTTTCGGCATAGGAAAGGGTAGACCTGTCTCATGTTTACATCTTCATACACGTCTATCAACAAAAATCTACTAGGAAATCTCTGTGTCGACCCATTAAACAACTTGAACATTAGTAGTTTGTTTACATCAAAAAAAATGTTTGTGTTGCACCAAAAATTTGTTTGTGTGTGTCTATATGGAGGATATTGTGGGAATTTTTTGTAATTGAGCACAAAAAACATGTAGGGCACTTTTTATCTACTACTTGCATTTTGAGGTTCGCACTATGCGCGAGTCTAATACACATATCTTAAAATTTAGATACAAACGTTATTGATTTGTGTACATACTTAATATGTTGATTTTTGTACTAATATATGTTGATTTTTGTACTAATATAGACTATTTTAGCATGTGAATGTTGCAAAGTGGATTATTGGAAATGTGTATGTATAAATATAATAAATATACATTTGTTTTGTCCACCCTTTGCATTACATATGTTTATGATCAAATCGAAAGAGAGTTCTCCATTAGCTTCTGGATAATCTATTGTATATTAATATTCTCATAACAATTTTTACCCTATAGCCTATAGGTTACAATTTGTCTAATTAATAAGCCTAAATTTATTTTTAACATAAATACATATTAGAACATTTTATTATGATGGGTTTGACGAACAACAACTATGAATTAGACAACTATGAATTAGGCCTGCAACAATGAGTCATAACATATACATATGACTTTATAAATCCGTAGACTTTATTGAAATGGAAAATTGAAGTCATTTGTGAAGGAACCAATCAAAACATTAAATGTGAAGCTTCCCTTTGTAAAAAACACAATTTATATAGTAGATTATATATTATATATATATGTTTGGTTAATTGATTACGGATGATACGACCAAGTGATAATAATATTAATAATCAAACAATTTTTCTAAATGAACATATAGTAAATGACTAAAAAAGAAAAGAATTTCAAACTACATCTCACTAGTAAAATAAGATAAATCCTTTACAATAAAAAATGAACACAATTAATTTGTAGCCACATGTTTTCTGACTTTTCTTTATCCCCGTATTATACATTACTCCGTATTAATCAATCGTCTCACTTCTTCCATAAAATAAAATAAAATGTCAGTCTTTTTAAGTTCATATAAACTCTGGATACAACGTTATTACACTCGTAGGTGTTATTTAACCAAAATTTGAATCCGAATCTTTAAGTATTCTTACATTTAGTATTTATTATCTCAGTGTATGTAAGAAGACTAATTAGATTCCACATTCCAAACTTTTCTCGCTTGTCTAAACTAGAGTTAATCGACGATGATATAAATTATAGTTTAAATAAATAAAAATCAAGGTTTTTAACTTATACACTAGAATCGGACACCCGCACTACGCGCGGGGTAATTACGGTTTTTCATCTCAAAATTGGATTGAACTAATTATATATTTACAATCATTTTCAGGGCATAATTTTATGCAATTCAAACCAAAGTAAATTTAACCAACACATCAAGACATTACACAAAAATAGACGAACAATAGAAGTGATAAAAATAGCAAATTGATTTGTTCAATTACAAATTGACAATAACCATGAGTAACGGCGAATACAATATCCAGTAGAGTAACAACGACTTGATGAGAAATTCAATAAGAAATCTCAGCCGGAAGATCAAAAGTTGAAATCAGAAGAGGAATTCAAGAGACCACAAAGTAATGACGACTTAATGACAACTTTCTAGGTCATTGCCCGCGCTTTGCGCGAGCCAAATACATTTTGTTTTTGTCTATATTCATATACTTAATATATATTTTCATATATGTATTTTCTAGTAAATTATAATAAAATGAATTGAATATCTCTTATATATGTACCAAATCACATAGTCGTTTCCGTTGCTCGGAATGTTCTTCATCGTCGTACGGATTAGAGGTGAAGAGCGAAGTAAAAAAAGATTAAAATGATGGAAATACTAACCAATTAAGCACATAATTATGGTTTTATTAGACATTTAATAAATCTCAATTATCATTGGATAATAGGAGATAAAAAGAAAAAGGTAAAATTAAATTTAAACATTAATTAGTCCCAATTATCATTATTTTCTCAAACTCATCAATTTTTATATATAGATAGATACACCACTGAGCGGAGCCAGGGGAGCGACCGCCCCCTTTTTTCGGCACCGAATTAGTGAATATGAGTATTTTTCGGTAAAATTTTAATAAATATATATTATATATTGTACACTTTAACACTAAGTTTCTTTAATTGAACTGTTAAATCCCTTATAAGAGTATCATTGGTTTGGAGTTCAAACCCTCTCCACTACTTTTTATTATTTTAACTATTATTTTAAATTTCAATACACTCTCTTGACTCTATTGCTTTGTATTTTATAACACTTGAAAAATTTAAAGTTTTAAATGTTTTAATTATTCCTTCATACTCTAAACTAAATAAATAATTTTATGTTATAGAAAAATTTTACCCCCTCTTTAAAAAAATTCTGGCTCCGCAACTGCATACCCTCAATTTGTCAGGAAAGATAAGACTTCATTATTAACATAAAAAAATTGAATATATTTAAAATATTAATATATTTTAATATTTTATTAGTTTGCGATTCTTTCTTAACTTTTAGTTTATTAACCAAGATTCTCAACCTATTATGTCTTTCAACCTATGTCTTTTATGGTACATTTCCGGTGATATAATTATTTCAGCCATTTGACCAATACTTTTATGTCAACCAGGCCCATTTAGTAAGCTTAACATGTAAAAGGATGCGAAGAAAAGATATATTTATTGCATTTCCAATGTGTTAAGTAATCTAATAGCTTACTACATTTTGAAATTAGTAACTTAAAACAAGAACATCTATATAGAGGTAGGTAAAAAGGAAGAACATTCTTACTATAGTGCCATTGACGAAGCGAAGGGAGATTGACTGAACGAGGGCGTAGGCTGCAAGATAGACGGAGCCTATGTGTCCGATGAACGATTGTGTGACTATGAACACTCCAAATGTCGAAACCCTAAACAACATTGAAGGCAAAGAAATCCTTGCAATGATCTTCGTCTCATCCCACACCCTTTTACATACATTCTTCCTCTCATCTGGATCTGACTCCAAAAGTCTCGTTTCAACCGTATTATTCATCACTCCTTCGATCTTCCTCTAACTAACAAAATTGTAACACTAACTAAAACCAGTATATATATAGAGATAGAGAGCAAACAAAAATTGAAGAAACTGAGCTAGGATATGCCTGAAAGTAGTTGAGGGAGATATGCAAAAGAAGTTGTTAAATTTTATACTAGCACGGAATAGTGGTTGAGAGAGCACGAGTCAAATGACCAAGAAGTCAAGGAGTGTTAGTTGGGAGATTAGTCCCAACTCCCGAGAGTTGGAATCATCATTAATAGTTTCTTACTAATTGAGTACCATAGAAAGAAAATCTATATAATCAATCAATCTATCTATATATAAAAATTAGATACGGGACTCGCGCTCCGCGCGATAAAAGTACGTGTTTTCGCATGTAATTTAATATAGTTATGCAATATTTGTTAATATTTTTGCTATTGTTATCAAATTTGTTAATATTTGTAATTATAAGAAGTTTTGATTTCCTTATATTTATGTTTGAAGTAGTTTTAAAACATAATAATAGAATAAGGTTGTCATGAGATAAACTTACACAATACTTTATTTTATTTGACATCATGTTTTTCTAATATTACACGCATTAATTTAATTTGTGACTTACATAACCAAGTTTCTAACATAACACAAAGGCCTTCTAAAGGAGCTAATACTATAGTTTATTTTGTTTACTATGATTCTAGGATATATTAAATTAGAATAAGATAATTAACTAAGAAAAAAACTTTAATGAATTTTGAATTATTTAGATTTCAAAGATCATTAATTAACATAAATAAAAGAACTTAAATGAAGTTAGAATTAATTAGATTTAAGAGATCATTAATTAATAGATTCAAAAAGAACTTAAATGGATTTAGAATTAATGATAATTAATTAATAAAAAATTAAATGGATTTAAAATTAAATAGGTACCGATTTCAATATTACTGTCATCGGGACATGAAACTAAGAAACTGTAGGATAAATGTTCATTAGCCAAAACATTTAAAAAATTTCCGGTATTATATATATCTCACTATATACTAAAGTAATGAAACTTTCATATGATTCATGTCATCCTCCTTTTCTTCCCTATTTTGTTATTCGTTTTCCAAGTCTTAATGACGGCGGTTTAATTTTCCTTTTAATGACATTTATGGTGTTGATTTACCCTCCATCTTTATGACAGCGGTTTCATTTTTGTTAATATTGTCATTTATGGTGTTAAATTACCCGCCTTTATTATTTTTTGGCATGTAAGTTTCTTTCACTCTTACGTCAACCAATTTTCACATGTGTATTCTATCATAATGGCAAACATGTACATCAAATTGATCACGATGATAGGTACTATGCTTCAAATATAACTTAGGTCGGTAAGGAGCATACACTTGTGCGAGCAAACACACATTTATTTCATGAAATATTATACTTTAATATTATACTTTAATATACACTTCAACATACCATCAATATTCATGGCGATTTACTTATCCATACTATCAATATTCTAACCCGAGGTTCCAAGGAACAGAAGAAATGTAGTACATGTTTGAATAACCTAGCAAAATAGAATATGAAAACAATACACTTTAACTGACTTTATCAAGCTCAAATGCATGAGGATTAGCTCATGATTTGAAAATGTTGTATTCAGAGGCCCCAGGGAAAAGGCATCTATGCAGTAAACCGGAAACCTGCTAAGGAAATGGTAAATTTCTTGGATCATATTCTCCTGGAATAATATCTAGCAGTAAACCGGAAACAATCTGCAAAAACCTACTTGTGTAATAGATGTATGCATAATATCAACATCCAACACCTTAAATGAAATAAGAATGCATTTTTATTTATATGATGAATGAAAACTTTTCATGAAATTTACAAAAGACAACAACAGTAGAAACTAACTATAGAATCAACAAAGAATAGGTTCAAATTCAAACGTGCATTATTATTACCTTTACAATGCCTCCAAAAAAGTTATTTCATTAGTAGTTATATCAGGTGGCAAATATACAATGAAATACTGTATTGTTCCCAAGAAAGTCAAACGGTTTGTTAGTATCTAATCCAGTGTCATCAATTTCAAAAGATATACAGAGCGTAAAAAGTCAATACATAGGATATCATCTTTAGAAAAGGGAACAACTGGTTAAGGACGGCTCAGATTAGAAGAAATACCATGTAGATGTTGCAAATTGGAAACTAAGGAAAGCTATACTGACTAAAAGCAATGTCCTCAAGAATCCTAAGACCGGTCTGTCCGATATGTATCGCTATACACACCTATGTAATTGATTAGACATCACTATGTCCCTATAACACATGAAACCTGGTGTTATCAATCAATCTCACAATATGGTCTTTAATAAAATCATTTGTATCCAAGTTAATGACTTAGACCATGGACTTCTAACAATTTTATAATTTCAGTTCACTTAATGGGGTTCCATTCACCAAAACAGTTTTGATGAACCCATTTGTTAACTATTAAATTGTTTGGATACTTTTTTTTTTTTTGTCGAAAGGTAAATAATTTCATTATCGACAAACCAAACATTAGTGAGTATACATCAATCTCATCATAGCTCTCCCCCTCCTAGTGTCGGTCCTAATCTTGTGCAAAATTCTAAATTTACAAGCATCTATAATCTCCTTGCTAGCTCTATCAATATCAATCACCCTAGCATTAAAAATAACATCGTTCCTCAACCTCCAAGTAAAATAAACCACACCCAAAATTGCTAGAAGCCGACATCTATAGACATTACTAGTTCTATTTGGGGACGCTAAAAACCAGTCCCACCATTCTCTAAGAGACCTCTTCCTCGTCCCAATGCGTTGCCAAGCAAGAACAAGCTGCGTAATCCTCTCCACAGCTGAACAACCGAACCATAAGTGAGCTGCCGTCTCTGTAGCAGCTCCACAAAGTACACAGGTCTGGTCTGAAACGCCTCCCCAGCGGTACATCCTCTCCTTCGTTGGCAGCCTATTTTGCGTAGCCAGCCACGCCACAAAAGCCCACTTCCTCGGCTGAATGCCATGCCACACAATCAGACACCAGTCCACCACATTAGCATCCGGCCTAATGCATTTATAAACTTCCTGAGTACTCATACCACCTCTATCATTGCTCAGCCGATCAGAAGCGGGGGAGGTATAGTTAAAATACTTAAGCACAGCATCCCTGGCCTTCAAGGTAGCTTTCCAGACGCATGAGGCGTTTGCAGTGACGCCAATTCTCCAGAAATTTTGGCCCTTTAGCAGATTTCGGCGCACCCAATCTGTCCACACACTCTCTCGTTGCAAAATAATGTCAAAGCCCAGTTTAAACATCAGCGTTTTGTTCCAGGATAGGAGTTCTTTGAAACCGAGGCCACCACAGTCGAAGTCTCTGCATACATATTTCCAGGCAACAAGAGATCGTCTTTTATCAAGCTCCCCTGTCCATAGATAGGACCGACATATCCCTTCGATTCTCTTGATAACAGATTTTGGGAAGTCAATTGCCTGCATCCAGAAGCTGACCATACTCTCCAACACAGATTTAATAATTTGCACTCTACCCGGGTACGAAATATACCTCGCCTGCCTCCCCTGTATTGCCGCCTGTAGCTTGCTCAAAAGCGGCTGAAAATCCCCTTTCTTGAGTCTCTTAGAGTGCAGTGGAACACCCAGATAACGAATAGGCAGCTGGCCAGTAGAGAAGCCCATGAACTCAATTAACTCCCTCTTACGATCAGCAGTGACACCCGCAATAAACATACTGGTCTTACTGTAATTGGCGTTTAAACCCGACTCATCCGCAAATTCAGCAATGGCATTTTTAACAATACTCAGCGTGGTCTTTACCGGCATACAGAAGATAAGAAGATCATCTGCAAAGGCCAACGAAGAAAGCCCCAATTGCTTACAACGAGGATGAAAGAAGAAACCACTCTGACGACTAGCAAGCTGCATCTTCCGCGTAAACATCTCCATGACCAGAACAAACAAGAACGGTGAGAGTGGATCTCCTTGCCGCAGCCCTCTAGCACCCTTAAAGAACCCCTCCACTTCTCCATTGATGATGATAGAATAAGATGGAGTAGTCACACACTCCATAATCCAATCAATCATTCTGCACGGGAAGTTAAAGTACTCAAGCGAACTTCGCAATATGATAATCAATGATTAAATAATAATATGATAATCATATATATGAATCAAGCATAAATGTTTGTAACAACAATAAACAAGTTTTATCATAAAACAAACAGTTCAAAACAATTCTCCAATGTGTTTTAGCCCTTTGGCCCGAGTGTGACTGTCATGCTTGGGCCTAGGAAGGGGCTTGGTCAAAGGATCTGCAATGTTGTCGTTTGTGTGCACTTTGCACATCCTCACATCACCTCTATCAATATAGTGTCTGATGAGGTGGTACTTACGTAGAACATGTCTGGATTTGGAGCTAGAGCTCGGTTCCTTGGGATAATATTTGTCCATAAATCGGAACATGTACTCTGCTTCCGTTGTAGAATCTACTATTGTCCCTTGCTTCGAGCTCTTCCAGCTGATTGCTCCTCCATTCAGAATGAAGACGTATCCAGACTGAGATTCAAAATCATCTTTGTCTGTCTGGAAACTTGCATCAGTATAGCCCTTGACGACCAATTCGTCATCACCTCCATACACCAAGACATTATCCTTAGTCCTTCTCAAGTACTTTAGAATGTTCTTGGCTGCACACCAATGTGCCTCTCCAGGGTTTGATTGGTATCTGCTGCACACACTCAAAGCGTGCGCAACATCTGGGCGAGTACAAGTCATGGCATACATGATGGATCCTATGGCTGAGGCATAAGGAATCCTACTCATTTTCTTAATTTCACCAGGTGTCTTAGGACACTGGGTTTTACTGAGACATAAGCTATGTTGCATGGGAAGAAATCCTTTCTTAGAATTCACCATATTAAATCTAGCAAAGACCTTATCTATATAAGTTTCTTGACTTAGACCAATAAGCCTTTTAGACCTATCTCTATAGATCTTAATGCCTAATATGTACTCTGCCTCTCCTAGATCCTTCATTGAAAAATACTTCTTAAGCCATTCCTTTACTGCCTCCAGCATAGGAATATCATTTCCAATGAGTAGTATGTCATCCACATATAGAACCAGGAAGGCCACTTTGCTCCCACTAAATTTCTTGTAAACACAAGGCTCTTCTTCACATCTGATGAAATCAAACTTTTTTATCACTTCATCAAAACGAAGATTCCAACTCCTAGATGCTTGCTTAAGTCCATAGATAGACTTCTTAAGCTTGCACACTTTCCTAGGATTCTCTAGATCCTCGAAACCTTCTAGTTGCATCATGTATACATTCTCTTCTAAATAACCATTTAGAAAAGACGTCTTGACATCCATTTGCCATATCTCATAATCATAATAAGCGGCAATTGCTAGGATTATCCTAATGGACCTGATCATAACGACCGGTGAGAACGTTTCATCATAGTCAATACCATGAACTTGTCTAAATCCTTTGGCAACTAATCTTGCCTTATAGACAGAAACATTTCCATCCTTGTCTGTCTTGATCTTGAAGACCCATTTGCATCCAATAGGTTTTACCCCATCATGCAAATCTATCAAGTCCCAAACTTGATTCTCAGACATGGAGTCCATTTCGGATCTCATGGCTTCAAGCCATTTTTTGGAGTCAGGGTCCGCCATTGCTTGTTTATAGGTAGCAGGCTCATCATTCTCTAAAAGTAGAACGTCAGAAGTCAAGACAAAATCATCATATCGTCTAGGTTGCCGCCTTGGCCTGTTTGATCTCCAAAGTGGTCCCACAGCTAGAGAGATGTCAGCCGGAGGATTGACCACATCGGTATGTGGGACCTCGGGTGCTTCATCTACTTGAGGAACTGCATCTTGAATCTGGGTGGTTTCCCTTTGTGAAGGTATGCCTCCAAAATCAAGTTCCTCTGACACATCTTCTATGTCCTCATGTTGTGGAGTTTGTTGCTCTGCTTGAACCTCATCAAGCTGAACATTTCTCCCACTTGACTTCTTGGAAAAGAAATCCTTTTCCAAAAAGACACTATCCCGAGCAACAAACACTTTGTTCTCAACGGGATTGTAGAAATAATAACCCCTCGTTTCCTTGGGGTAACCTCTAAAAAAGCATTTGTCTGATTTGGGTGCGAGCTTTTCAGATAGTAAACGCTTTACATAAGCCTCGCATCCCCAGACTTTCAGAAATGACAAGCTGGGAGGCTTCCCAAACCATATCTCATGTGGTGTCTTGTCAACTGATCGTGACGGAGTCCTGTTTAGTGTGAATGCAGCGGTACTGAGGGCATAACCCCAAAAGGATGTAGGAAGATTAGCAAAACTCATCATTGACCGGACCATGTCTAACAATGTCTTGTTTCTTCTCTCAGATACACCATTCAATTGTGGTGTTCCCGGTGGAGTCAGTTGTGTTAGAATACCACAACTCCTCAAATGATGGTCGAATTCGTGGCTCAGATATTCACCCCCTCGATCCGATCGAAGTGCCTTTATCTTCTTGCCTGTTTGTTTTTCAACTTCATTATGAAATTCTTTGAACTTTTCAAAGGACTCAGATTTATGTTTCATTAAATAGATATACCCATATCTACTAAAATCATCAGTAAATGTAATGAAGTATCGATAGCCTCTTCTAGATTTTGTACTAATAGGTCCACACACATCAGTATGTATGAGAGCTAAAAGCTCAGTAGTCCTCTCACTTGTACCAGTGAAAGGTGACCTTATCATCTTACCCATTAGACATGATTCACATGTTTCAAATGATTCAAAATCAAATGACTTTAGGCGACCAACATTTTGGAGTTCCTTCATGCGCTTGACGCTAATGTGTCCCAAACGACAATGCCATAGATTGGCTTCACTTATATCATTCGACTTTTGCCTTTTGGTATTAATGTTATATACATCGGATTTGAGCCCCAATCTGTATAGTCCAGTACTAGTCATATGGGCATGGGCATAAAAAATGTCATTCTTATAAATGGAAAAACCATCATCAACAACAAAGTTATAACCCTCACGATGCAAAACCTAAAATGAAATCAAGTTCTTAGTTATGGAAGGAACAAAATAACAATTATGAAGTTCTAAAACTAAGTCATAAGGTATAGGTAGACTATAATCTCCAACTTCAATTGCAGCAACAGTTGCTCCATTTCCAACACGGAGATCTATCTCGCCCTTCTGCAACCTTCTCCTATTTTGTAGTCCCTGCACATTCGAAATAATGTGAGAACCACAAACGGTATCTAATACCCAATCATTGGAGTTAGTTGTTAAGATTTCAATAACATAAATACCTGAAGAAGAGACACCCTTCTTCTTATCCTCCAGATATCTGGGGAATTTCTCTTCCAGTGCCCCTTAGCCTTACAGTAGAAGCAGTCATGCTCAGCAACCACCTTTACTTTAGGTGTATTTCCCTTAGGTTGAACAACTTTCTTGTCCTTCCCGTGGGTTTGTTGCTTCTTCTGTGGCCCTTTCTTGAACCCCTTCCCTTTGTTGACCATAAGAACATCCTTCCTAGGTTCAACTAAGACATTTTGTTCAGCGGTTTTCAGCATAGCATGCAACTCATTGAGAGTCTTACACATAGCTCCCATGTGATACATCTGCCTGAAATTAGCAAAACCCTCATGTAGAGAATGCAAGATTATATCTGTTACCATTTCAATGTTATAAGGGTTTCCAAGTCGAGTCATCCTGTCAAACAGGCCTATCATGTGGAAAACATGTGGCCCCACTGGTTTCCCTTTTTCTAGCTTACTTTGTAGGATGGCCTTGAGGGTGTCATACCTCTCAATCCTGACCTGTTCCTTAAAGAGATCTCTAAGATTCTGCATTATAGTATAGGAATCCTGATCCTCAAACCTTCGTTGAAGACCAGGTTCCATAGCAGCTAGCATGAGGCAAGTCACACTTCTTGACTTTTCGCTTAATATCTTGTGCTTTTCCTTCTCCTCATCTGATGAGGTGTCAGTCAGCTCTGGGATAGGAGTCACTAGGACATCCTCTTGGTTCTCAGACCTGAGAATAATTCTCAGGTTCCTTTCCCAATCAAGAAAATTGGAGTCATTCAGCCTGTTTTTCTCAACAATTGAACGAAGCGAAAATTTGAGGTTTTCGTTGGACATAGTAACTACAAAACAGAAATTAAAACATGCAGATAAATTATGCTTGAAATGCAAAAATTCCAATTTAGACATGCTCTAAATAACAAATTATTGCATATTCTACTCATTATAAAATTTATCCCTTTGTGAGTAAAATAATTCCAAGATCCTATCTTAGATGAAACTTGAGCGTACTTAGGCACTTCCCCAAATCTCATGTAATCAAGGTAAGTAAACTCTTTACTAATTATAACCCTTTATAATTCTTGGTTGATGGTCACATCATATGTTAAACCCATCCTTATGCCTCAAGATCCAAAACTAAGTCTTTTGGTCTCTTGTTGAGCATAACCATATCAAGGCATCATGCCCCTATTAGACATACCCGCACTATCCCAAGGTCAAAGAAGGACACCTCGCTTAGGCGAACACTATCCAACAAATTCCAAGGGCCTCATGGTTATGACATGGAAAGGCATAATCTCAATACTCTTTTAAGGGACGTTGAGCATACAATGATGGTCTATTTATAAGTGAACTAAAGAATATAAATAAACACATTCATGCAATGCAAGAGATAATAAACGCATTCACATAATGCAAAAAATAAATTTTGGATCCTAGTATGGTCCATAAAAAGATTTAATCTTCAATAGTTTTGACGTCTTGGATCACCATCCTTTCGTCGGCATATGATCTTTGTCTTCTTGTATTACATAAATTTGAACAAACTCTCTTGCATAAATTAAAATTACAAAAATACATAACGATACGCAGATCGTGTACAAGAAAACCATAACGATACGCATATCGTATTTATCTATCCTAATTTGGCCATACTAGTCACCGCATGCAATAATATCATAATGTTAAACATACATGCCAATAATAATATATAAAATATATATAAGTGAGAGATGCAATTTATCCAAATAAAAAGCATAAATAATTAATCAAATTAACTACTTAAAGGAAAAACTCTTTCTCATTATTTTGATTCAACAAGAATATGAATGGAATTAATATCTATCATTAATCAATAATTTGTCAATAAAAAGAATCAAATATTCTTAGATAATATTTAATTATGTTAATTCAAAATTAACCAAATAAGATATCTATATATCTTTAGAGTAATAAAATCTTTATTTATCAAATAAAATATCAAATATTTTATAAAATAAATCATATTTATAACCATTAAATGTAATGATTCATTACTAGCATTTACTACTAGGTTGACCGAACGTTTTTGGTATAAAATAAACCCTTATTCAAAACGTATTTATTAGCATTAAGTGAGATTAACCATTAATCTTGGTCTTACAAAAAATAATGTCAAAACAATTAATCCATTTGACCAAAATTTGCTTGTGACCTACCCTAATCACTTGTAACTTACTGAACCAAAGAATCAAACCATTACTCTTGAATCAAATACATTCATGTTTTCTATCAAAGAAAAAACAAGTGGATGTGTTCGGTTTAAAAAAAACCGAAGTATGTGTTTTATCCAAACAATTTGGAATCAATCAAACAAAGCAACCGAATCATGAGTTCGGAAAGGGTACTAAAAATCAAATTATTTTGATTTAATTTGGCAAATTAACCCATATATCATATTTCTTCTTATTGAATCATAATAATCATGAACATGCATCAAATTATAAGATTAAAATTTGATCCAATCAATTTATGAAAGAGGCAACTGATACCACTGTAGGGTTTTAGATGCTATAAGCGGAATTGCAGGAAACGATTTCCTAACATTTAAACAAAGGATCTATTGCATAAACTAATTGGATTGAGAAGTAGAAGAAACGATTACCTCTTGATGCGTGTTCAATCACTCGAACGGAGAGAGCCTCACTTGAAACTCCTCTACTTAGTCCACCCGAGCAAAGAGTTTTGGGAGAGAAAGAGAATGCTTAGAAGAGGAAAAAATGGAGAGACCACTAATTAGGGTTTCCAAAACCCTTATTTATAATTAACTCCTTAATTAACATTTTTCCTTTTATCCTTTAATTAATAATAACACTTTATTATTATTAAACCCTATCTCAAAATTATATCTTATATAACATTATATTATATACTTTATATAATTATTCTCCCGATATATCCAGTCCATACACTCTTAGGGTGTGATCTCGTAGGACCCAATTATAATATCAATAAACTTATAATATAAAGTTCATAAATCATAGTTGGCTTCTAACAAAGCACTATGACAACCTAAAATAATTGGATTATGAATCTTTATCAAAAGTCTTATTTCATAATAATTAATTGCACATTCGATTAAACGACACAATTCCTTCAATACGTACAACAAGTAATTTTTAAATTGGAATTTGACCAAAAAAATAATGTTTCTAAAATGGAAAAGAATTTGTTGGTTGTTGGGAAATTATTGATGTGCATTACAAACATTGTCGTGGATTGATCAACACATTTAGTACGTTACACAAATCTTTGTTCATGTGTGTACTCAAGCATGATCTGAACTCTGATTGGATATTCACACAGATTCATGATGAAATCGCCCAAGTCGCACCGTCGTTTTCTTTACCTGTAAATTTGATATTTGACATAAACAATTTAACATAGGTAGCTATTCGGAATTCTACATGCTTGAATGATCAAAATCTTACCTCTTTCTTCCAATCCATTCTCCATGTTAACACGACGAGTGAGATCTGGGCCGGTGATAGATTTGGGGCCCAAAATATCTGCAAATGTAGTTGGGCCTAAATGATAAAAATAGCCCGTTTGGTAAAACAGCTTACATAAGGCAAAACCTAACGTACAAGATATTCTCTGCAAACCTGTGTCGGCCCATCATTCCAGAGAATGCACACGTACGTGGTCCTATTTTTAATTTTTAAAGATTTATTAAAACTAGGGTAACTAATATTGAATTTATTATATTTTTTCGTGGGGCCCATATATAATTCATAAACCCGTTAACTACTTCCTTCGTCCCTAAAAGTTCTTTCCATTCTTTATCCCTAAAAGTTCTTTCCATTCTAAATAATGACAATATTCACGTATTAATCGAATTTGTTAGATATCTTACAATATATAAGAACAAACATAGTGATGTGAGATCTTGTTTGATTCGTCTCATCGTAAACTTTAAGAATATCAAAATTTTATAATTTTTATTAACGTATATTTAGAGATATTAACAATGCAAAACGCATATCGGCATACGTGCCTATAAGAGATGAGAATAACATTTGGGGACAGAGAAAGTAATTTTTTCGTGAGTCTGCCCAATTAACTAATTGACGTGATATATAATACACTTTTTTTTTTTGGTAAAAAATACACTTTTTGTGTATATTGTATAATAGACATATTGGAAAATTAGTTACTTTTATACTATAAATTAAAGGGAAATTCTTTTTAGTTATATTTAATTAATAAGAATTTATTATAAATAAAAAAAATTATTGATAAAAAAAATTGCACGGGGCCTGTAAAACGTTGAGACGGCACTGAGTGAGATTACTTGGACTACCATACCAACCAAGATTCCGATCCATATTCCCTAGAAGCATCATCGAAAATCTCTAAGCCAAGAGATTTTGAACAAAGTACAGTATTTCTTGTATAAGCAATTAAGCATCTATATGTTGAATATAGTTGTCTAATTAAATCTAGTATACACGGCTTATGGACCACTATTTATTACTACCTAAATTTAGTATAAATCTTACTGATACTATGGTTATATATAATTAAGCATATGTGTGTTCACACATTATTCTGACTAATCAATCAACTGCAAACTTTAACTATGTACCTTTATAGCAAGTTTAGCTATGAATGTGAGCATACATCCGATAGGAATGCCAACAACGTAAAAGGACATAGCGTTAACTATATATTGCAACCTTGATTTGTGATCCACAACCTATTGCCACCCCTGCATGCATGGATTGATAGAGGAGTTGATTGAGTGCTAAAATAGTTTTCAAAAGGGAAAAAGTGAGACTTTACTAGAACGTACATACTTTATGCATGGTAAACTTGCCTGAAAAAACTGCTTGGAAACTGCTTACAAGCATTGTCAAGGAAAGTAGAACATAGAGGTTACTCGCAGCCTTAGCAACCTCGACATCTTGGGTGAACAAGTATGGGTACGAGTGGCTAAAGATGATACAAAGAATGCAAAAGAAAAGACCAAGAGCAGCCGCCATACATAATATAACATTCAGTGAAAACTTTGCAGCCTCCACATCTCCACGCCCTAGTTCGTTGGAAATTCGTACGCTATTGAGTACATCCAAAATGAGTATAACATACTCCATTTCATGAGTAACGAATTTATATAGTTATAGTAATAATAATGCACATACGTACCTTGTTGCAGCCAAAAGTCCAAGGGCTATCATAAACTCCCATGCATTAAGGTTTAAACTGAAATGTCAATACCATTTCTTTGAGATTGTGAAGTAGAACTTAATTTGATATATATAAAATGTCTACTAAAAAATGTAGGGAATAGAACATTATACCATATAGAGAATGCAGATACCTCGACAGTGGCATTATTTGAGTATCCGGCAATCAAGACGAGAATAGAACTATACTATACCATGTTAGGATATGTTAGTTGTGTAATTAGTGAGTGTTAAGTGTGAGCTATATATACTGTAATCTCAGTTGTAAACTTCATTCATCTAATACAGAATTCTGTTATTCTCTTCCTCTCCTTTCTTACTCTGAATTCCAACATGGTATCAGATTGGTGTATCCAATTTTGATTTTTCCGCGCTTTTCCTTCCTCGATCACGATCATGTTCGTCTGATCGAGACTTCTCAATCGATTCTTTCGATTGATTGTTCTTTCTAGATCTTCTGATCTTGATTAATTGATTGTTCTTGCAAGCCCTAGTTTGTTCTTGCAAAGATCTGTGGTTGATTCACTCAAGTTGATTGATAATGGTGAATCCTACGAATATCATCTCGGATTTCAATGATCCGCTTTACATTCATCCTTCCGATGGCCCGGGTATGGTGCTTGTCTCCACTCCTTTCGTTAGAAAGGGATTTCTGTCATGGCGGCGCTCTGTAATGGTGGGGCTCAACACGAAGAACAAGCTTTCCTTCATCAATGGGACATTTCCTCGTGTTTCTTTGATTGACAATGTTGTTAGGCTCTTAATCTGGGATCGCTGGAATGATTTGGTGATTTCTTGGATCACCAATGCTCTAGCTAAGCCAATTGCAGACAGTGTTATGTTTGCAACCACAGCTCAAGACGTTTGGGACGAGCTGAATTCCAGATATGGAAGAATCAATGGTGCTCAGAAGTTTTCACTTCAGAAAGAATTGGCATCAATCTCTCAAGGTAATGATTCGATAAGCTCTTATTTTACTCGAATCAAACGCTTGTGGGATGAACTAGACAACATTAGGATGATTCCTGCTTGCTCATGTGGATCTGCGAGTTCTTTATCTGCTTATGATCAAGAATTGAAGTTGTATCAATTCTTAATGGGGTTAAATGAATCATATAATGTTGCTAGAGGCAATATCTTGATGATCACTCCTACACCTGCTGTGAATCAAGCTTACTCAATTCTGGTAGAAGAAGAGCAACAAAGGGAGATAAAGGCTCCTTCTCAGATCACTGATGCCAATGCTTTCTTAGCTAGTAATCAGACCAGAGGCACATACAAAGGGAAGAATCCCAAGGTTTGTAGTCATTGCAAAAGGCCAGGGCATTTGGTAGATTCATGCTACAAGATTATTGGTTATCCAAAGGATAGCAAGAAGCCAGTCTCTTATTTGGCACGCGCGTCTGGGACATCCGTCAAGGGAGGTGTTGAAGCTGGTGTCTAAGAAACTTGATGTGATGATTTTTGAATAAAGCTTGTGATGTTTTTCAATGAGCTAAAAAGACAAGAGATAGATTTCCTTTGAGTTTTTTTAAGACTTTTACTGCTTTTGAGATGATACATTGCGATTTGTGGGGGCCTTACCGCGAGGCTTCTTCTTGTGGTTCTCATTATTTTTAACAATCGTGGACGATTTTACACAAGGTGTTTGGTTATATTTGCTTGTTGACAAGAAATCAGTGATGCGTAAACTATTACGCTTCTTTGCTTTGATTGATCGTCAATTTGGGGCCAAGGTCAGAATTTTTCGTAGTGATAACGGCACTGAGTTTACATGTTTTGGAGATTACTTCCATGACAATGGAATTGTATTTCAAACCTCCATCACAAGAACACCTCAACAAAATGGTCGCGCGGAACACAAACATCGTCATATTTTGAATGTGGCGAGAGCATTGCGCGTCCAAGGAAATTTACCCATCTCATTGTGGAGTGAATGTATACTGACATCAGCATATTTAATTAATCACCTTCTGATCTCTGTGTTGAATGGAAAGAGTCTGTATGATCGATGCTCCATGGATCTCCTCCTTCGTACTCTCATCTCACAATTTTTTGGTCGCTATGTTATGCACACATTCAGAACCGTGGAGGTGACAAATTCGCAAGTCGATGTCGTCGGTGCGTGTTTGTAGGCTATCCTCCGGGTAAGAGAGGATGGAGATTGTATGATCCAATCACCAAGGAATTTCTAATCTCTCGAGATGTCAATTTCTTTGAATCTGAATTTCCTTTCGCTGACCCTAAACAGACTCCAACTGATGAATCTGTGCAGCTGGGTGTTCCAGTAATTTTTGTTGATGACGAGCCTTTTGAGGTGCGTCCTGCTGCGTCTCTTGCAGAACCTACTCCAGCTGGTGTAGATGATCAAACAGTTGCTCCTGGTGCACTACCACACACTGAGAATACATGTGACATGGATGATGCTACTGATGTGGCTGTTCCCGTCATTTCAATGCCTACATCGTCATTGGCAGACTCCATCGAGCAAATTGGGCACGAACATCGAACCAAACAAGCTTCTGTAAAGCTTCGGGACTATGTGACACGTTCTCGTATTATTAGTCCTTCCTCATATCCTAAAACCTACTCCCAGAATTCAGGTACTTCTCATCCCTTGTTCCAGGTGGTCAACTACGATTGATTCCCATCTCGTCATCGCAGTCTCTTGGTTGCCATTGCTGAACAGAGAGAGCCGATTTCATTTGTTGAAGTTGTGACAGATTCTCAATGGCGTTCAACTATGCGCTTAGAAATAGATGCTTTAATCGTGAATGGTACTTGCGAGCTCTCGCCTCTGCCCCCGGGTACCAAGGCTTTGAGTTGCAAATGGGTTTACAAAATCAAATACAAATCTGATGGGCCAGTTGAATGATTCAAAGCACGGTTGGTCATACTTGGAAATCATCAAACAACTTATGTGGATTACTTTGAAACATTCGCTCTTGTTGCGAAGATGGTGACTGATTTGCCTTCCTTCACGACGATCTTAATAGAGCAAATGATTTGCTGGTATTAAGAATTGGGAACCCCATCAAATGGATGTGCACAACGCCTTCCTTCACGACGATCTTGATTAAATTGTGTACATGAAACCACCTCCAAGGTTTCGTCCTTCGTCTGGAATGGTCTAAAAACTACGAAAGTCATTGTATGGGCTTCGACAAGCTCTGAGATGCTGGTTCGCCAAGCTTTTCATGTCTCTAAAACGATATGGCTTTCAACAATCCCAGCATAACTACTCATTTTTTACCTACATCAAAGGGGATTCGCAGATTCATATTCTTGTGTATGTCGAATATTAGCTAATATATGGAAATCACAAGGCTGGAATTAATTGGGTAAAGGCTTATTTGAATAAATTCTTCCATATGAAGGATCTTGGCATCCTAAAATATTTTCTCGGAATTGAAGTGGCTCGTTCTTCTGCGGGTATTTATTTATGTCAAAGGAAGTATATATGCACTCGGTAGTGTAGCTAATGCAGGATTATGTGCTCGACCAACTAAGTTTCCCATGGATACTCATCACAAATTGGATCAGTCTGTATCTGTTTTGCTTAACGATCCCGAGAAATACAGACGCTTGGTGGGCCGTCTGATTTATTTGTGCTTCTCTCGTCATGGACATATCATATTCAGTTCACACATTGTCTCAATTTATGCAGCACCCAACCACGGATCATTGGAATGCAACTCTTCGAGTGGTTCGATATCATAAGCACAATCTGGGTCAATGTATTTTGCTCCGGGTTGCAAGTCGTCTTCAGTTAACTAGATGGTGTAATTCTGACTGGGGTGCATGTCCTCTCACACGGAGATCACTTTCAGGGTGGTTGGTTTTCCTCGGGGACTCACCTATCTCGTGGAAAACGAAGAAGCAACATACCGTCTCTCGCTCGTCTGCGGAAGCTGAATACCGCTCAATGGCCACAATTACTTGTGAATTAAAGTGATTGAAGGGGTTGTTGCAGGATTTCAGAATTTATCATGAACGCCCCATGAGCTTATTTTGTGATAGTCAATCGGCACTGCATATTTCCAACAATCTCGTGTTTCATGAACGCACAAAACACATCGAAATGGATTGTCATTTTATTCGTGACGAGATCATTCGAGGAACCATTGTACCGCCATATGTTCCCACGACTTCAAATCTAGCAGACATTTTTACCAAACCTTTGGGTCAAGCATCGTTTCGAGATTTTGTTCGCAAGTTAGGCATTTGTGATCTTCATGCTCCAACTTAAAGGAGAATTTCAAGATTGTGTAGATATTTTATTGTGCATATCTTTTATTCTAGGATGTAGAAGATCCTAAAAGATCTTATTGTATTTTGTATATAAACCTTCCTTCGTTCAATAAACAGAAAAATAAATTCTTTCATCTATCTTTTGCTTCATGATGCACAACTAACTTTATTCAATTTGATTTGATATAGCTAGAATGAATCTTATTCTAATACGATATCCAATCAATTATTATCATAAGAACCTTATACCTTCTGTCGAGAACAAAAATGGACCTTATTCCCTCTTCAATAAAGAGCAAAAAAAAAAAAAAAGAATTTATGATGCTTAAAAAGTCAAATGACTTCAAAAATCAAATAAAAGTAAATTAAAAGATAAATTTACAAGAATGCCATTGATGAAGCGAATGGAGAGGGACTGAACTAGGGCATAAGCAGCAAGGTCAAGGGTCGTTCCTAGCATTTTTTGGACCCTAGGTGATTTTTTTTATGGACCCCATTATAACATTTATTTTGACAGCTATCTTACTTAAAATTTTATTTGTTTTAAATTGTTATATAAGAAAGATAATAAAATAAATGCTACAAATTAAAATATTGAGTAATAGATGATATAATAGACAAGAACATTAAATTTCCATATAGTAACAATATGAAAATAAATTTTAGCAACAAAAAGCAACGATAAAATCGACGTTCTTTTCCTTTATTTTTTCACATACTAAAAAACAAAATAAATATATTTTCCATACGTGATTGAACTTAACAAAATGTTGATATATTCTAATATTACAGTACTTTCTCTATATTAAGGAATTTTTGTTAAGAAACTCATACAAAGTTTATTTACTAATTTCTAATCTACTTTTTCAAAACAGAAAGACATGGGATATTAGGTGTAATGGTTTTAAAACATAGCAAGGGATAAAAAAACAGGGGAAAATGGGGGAAGTCATGAGATTCGGGCTCCCAACCTTTTGAATACAATGAGAGATACTTATCAGTAGACTATGTGAACTTTCCTGTCATTTTGTACTACTAATATATATAGATATATAGAATTGAGATTTGGTGAGAACGGACTCCGAAGTGACAACGAATCTGAGCCGTCCAGAGTTAAAATGAAACGGAGCGATGAGATTATAACATAAAACAAAGAAGAAGCCTCGCGAGAAAAAAAGGTTCTCCCTGCCCGCCTGCCCCGACCGTCTTCGTCCCAAGCTCGTCGTCTAGATTGATGTCGATGCCTTATCTTCCTCCTTCCTCTTCCTTTCCAGATTGCACCAATGGCGAATACTGCACCGATGGTGAGCTTGAGATTCTGCGACTTTGCATCTCCCGCCGGACCTCCATCAGAATGGTAGAAACCCCCCATCAAGCAGTGAAAGATGCAGAAATCGCTCAATCCACCATTGTTTTGAATCGGTAAGGTCAGGTTTACACTATTAGGTTTTTCACTCGAGTGAAGGCCCCAATTTCTGAAACCCCCATCTGTTGCACCTGGTGAGTCTCCTCCCCTTTACTCTTTGAAGATCAATGATTCTCCCATAATTCAAGTTTCAGTATTTTAATTGCTTGCAATGCCGTCTTGATTTCTAGAGTTTGGTTTGTTTAGCGCTAGGAATTTTGCTTCCATTGATTTTCTGGTTTCCATTGTATGAGATTGCTGCATATTCGGATGGAAATCGGCGAGAATCAGCTCTCATTGGAGATTTATGAGGTTGTTGCTTCTTTCTCCTACTTACATGGACATATTTAAAACCTAATTTGCTCTCTTATTGTTATCTGTAATACTAAGTTGTTTTGAAAACTTGCCCCTGGATTCTTGTTCTTTAGTTTGTTGTATTCGTTGTCTGAAGATATTTGTGTAAAAAATTTCTATAGGCTTCTTGTTGTGGTAGAGCTTTTACTAGATTGTAAGGAATTCAATTTAATTGAACTTGTTGCAGGACACTGAGAACTCCCTACAATCTTTCTCTCTTTCCTGATTTTTGCTGCTTTATTGAATAACTAGCTTGTGTGTTTTGGTTCTCTGCTTAGTGAATTTGCATCAGTGGATCATTTATTAATGGAGTAACTTGCACCTGCGGCACGAAGCGGCGACGACGAACTCGCTAGATAGTGTTGCGGTTTCCTTTCCGTTCGACATTTTTGGACATTTGAGAATTTTGATTTTAACCTAGGTGCGAGAAAGATGCAAATCAGAGTAACAGGAGGGGATCAGATGGAAAGCCCGAGGAGCCGGCTTCAGTTGGCGAAGGAAGCCGTAATTCAGCGTCGGCGGGCCGGAGGCATTCACGATGGAGCAGTTGATGAGGCCGATCTCAGTCAGCAGGAAGTCTAACGTTTCAATGTCCCTACTTTCGGCCCTGGAGTCGTCTTTGATGTTGACTATTCTGTCCGCAGGAGCAGTTTGACTTCTTCATTGAGGCTCTTCCGGTTAACAAGCTCAAAAGTTATGTTGACGTGATGGTTTTTAAGGATGAGGTTTGTTAACAAGCTCAAAAGTTGTGTAGCAAATTAAGCAGAGAAAATATGCGCGGGAGATGATCAAAGATGAATTTATATTGAGTGTAATCAACATTGAACAACATAGTACAGTGGATATGACTTTGTTGCTTGAATTTCACGCAGTGAATGAGCATTATTTATTTAATCCTTTGTCCAGAGTACAACTTTGAAATCTTCCCTGACAATAAATTTCCTGGTGCTTTGAAGCTTCTTGTCAGTTGTGGATGAACCACCAAGCATTATTTATTTAATCCTTTCTGATGCAGTGAGCTCTAAGTTGCTGATTTTTGATTTCAGCTGCTATCTTGATGTGAATACTGGATATATAATCCAACACTGGATCAAGACATAACTAAGCCTGGATATATATTCCTACTGCCAATTACTAGTTTTAGGATGACAAAATCTTTGTCAGGCTTATGTATTGAGCTTATCCACACATGTTTATTTCTACGCGCACGACCACAGTCTAACTACCTACATTAGGCTACATATCATCGGCCTACAAACTTCATTATGAAACAAGCCTAGCGAGTTTGAATCCCCTTGTACATTTAAAAGTTGAATATTTATCCAATATTTGTAGTTGTTCATATTGCCATTTAATATTTATCCACGAGTTTAAATCTTTATGCCTGAGCTCTCATTCCCCTGTAGAGCAAATTTCATTATGGAGTTTGTATTTCTCAATTGCCCGAGACTTAGTATGCAATTCAGAAAACACTTAATATGTAATTCGAAAATAACTTAGTATGTAATTCAAAATTCACTTAGTCTCCAGTTCAGGAAACACTTTATATGCAATTTGCAAATGAATTAGTATATAATTCACTTAGTATGTGATTTAAGAAACACTTGATATGCAATTTGTAAATCAATTGGTATGTATTTCATAATTAAATTAGTATGCAATTTAGAAAACATTTGGTATGCAATTGAAAAATCATTTAGTATGCAATTTATAAAACACTTGGTATGCAATTTAGAAATCACTTAGTATGCAATCCAAAACACTAGTAGTATGCAATTTAGGAAACACTTGATATGCAAAGTAGTATGCAATTCACAATTCAAAATAGAATGCAACTCAAAAAATACTTGGTATGCAATCCAAATAATTGAACCTCATATGCAAACCACAAATCAATAAGTATGCAATTCAGAAATTACTTGGTATGCAATTTAGAAATTACTTGGTATGCAATTTAGAAATTACTTGGTATGCAATTCAGAAATTACTTAGTATACAATTTACAAAACAAGTAGTATGCAATTCAGGAAACACTTGATATGCAATTCACAATTCAAATAGTATGCAATTCAAAAAATAACTAAGTATGCAATTCACGTATGGTGCTCTAGAGTAGCACGTATGAAGCTTAAAGAAAAGCACTTAAGGTGCTTCTCAAGAAGCACATATGGAGCTTATAGAAAAACACATAGGATTCTTCAAAAGAAGCACGTAGGGTGATTTTGCGAGAAGTGCGTAGGGTGCTTCTAGAGTAGCATGTATGGAGCTTCAAGAAAAGCATGTATACATAAAAAAAAAACACTTGGTATGCAATTCACAATTCAAATAATATGCAATTCAAAAAACATTTGGTATGCAATTTACAAATAAACTAGTATGCAATCCAGATAAACCTCACCAAAAATCAATAAGTAGTCAATCGAGAAATCACTTTGTATGCAATATAGAAAACACTTCGTATGCAAACCACACAAAAATCAGAAATCACTTAGTATGCGATCCAAAAAACTTCATATGCAAACCACAAATCAATAAGTATGCAAACCAGAAATTACTTGGTATGCAATTCAGAAATCACTTACTATGCAATTCACAAAACAAGTAGTATGAAATTTAGGAAACACTTGATATGCAATTGACAATTCAAATAGTATTTAATTCAAAAAAACTTGGTATGCAATTTACAAATAACTAAGTATGCAATTCATGTATGGCGAGTAGCACGTATGAGCTTAAAGAAAAGCATTGTGGTGCCTTAGAGAAGAACGTAAGGTGGATCAAATAAAGTCATGTGGCGTTTCTCCGAAAAGCACGTGGTGTGCACTAGAAAGTCACGTGGAACGGCTCGAAGAAGAACTTGGTATGCAACTTAGAAGTATACAATTAGAAAAACACTTGTTATGCTATTCAGAAATCACTTAGTATGTAATTAAAAAAACACTTGGTATGTAATTCAAAAATAATTTAGTATGCAATTTACAATTAACTTAGTATGTAATTCACTAAATACTTTGTATGGAATTTGCAAATCATTTAGTATGCATTTCACAATTCAATTAGTATGCAATTCAGAAAACACTTGGTATGCAATTTAGAAATCACTTAGTATGCAATTCAGAAAACACTTGGTATGCAATTTAGAAATTACTTATTATGCAATTCAGAAAACACTTGATATGCAATTCAGAAATCACTTAGTATGCGATCCAAAAAACACTTGGTATGATTGAGAAATCACTTAGTATGTAGTCCACAAAACACGTGATATGCAATTCAGAAATCACTTAGTATGCAATTCAAATAATATTTGGTATGCAATTCAGAAATCACTTAGTATGCAATCTATAAAACACTTAGAATGCAATTAAAAAATAACTTAGTATGAATTGTAATTAACTTAGTATTAATTTATAATTCATTTAGTATATAATTCAGGAAATACTTAATATGCAATTCGTCGCCAAAGTTAATGTTGTCATTTTTTCATTTAAGTTCCCTGTTTCATAAAGAGTTTATTTCATTGCTAATTTTTTTTTCCTGATTAGTAATCTTGATAACATATCTTCAACAGTTTATTTTGATCATTTGCCTGATTTGTTATGTAAAATATTTTACAGGGAATCCTCAAGATCGATCGTCAGCAGGAACACCTAATCAGTCACCCACAGAATTGCCATCCAATGCAGCATGACTGCCTACACCTGCAGAATTAGGTATTGTGTTGCGCCGTGCTGAACAAATGTGGAGCTAGTGCATCACTTTCTTTATGTTTCTTGTTCAAACACTAAAAATGTGTATTTGTGCTGTTGGATTTACTTCATTACCTTGTACAATGCAAGATGAAGATGTCATAAAGAACACTGCGACAACTTTTTCCCCAATGGTCTAGAAATATCATTTGATCCGTCATGTCCTTCCGTAAAGAAACAAATGAAAGAACTGCTAATTTTGAATTCAACTGATACATCAGTTAGGAGTCAGGTCCAGTCCGAGTTGGTTCAAACAGGTCTTGCTATGCAACATTTGGGTGCTCTTTTCCTAGAGCTTGGTCGAACAATGTTGACCTTGCGTATGGGGCAATCTCCAATAATTTCTCATTTCCTTCATCTGTTTTTTCTCATTTCTCCAATGACAAAGCAAGCTCCATATCAACATCAGATACAAGGACAAATTAAAGCATATATATTAAAGAACCATCAACGCAACCTAGCTAGAAGGCTAATTAAAGCATATATTAAAGAACCATCAATGCAATTCAAAAATGTCTTACGAATAACCCTAATTCGCAACCTAGAAGGCTATCAAATGAAGCCGAGCTAATTCCTACAACTGGAATTTGTCATCAGCAAGGGCCATCTTCATTCTCCTCACTAATAGGAGGGAATGTAGATATGCAATTCAACATAGGAAGCACAAAGGCACCGATTTTACCTGAACCAATCTCAGCAATGTCATCCATTGACACACGAACTTCCCAAGCTCACTCCGACGATTCGTCACCGCCTTGGTAGTCGCTCGAAACAGGAAGAAACTCTTAGTTTCACTCTGTTGGGAAACCACATCAGTTGAAGGTAAAAGTTGGTTCATGGGATTGTAAACTCCAACCTACTATCTGGAAGTCGAACATGTGAATTTGACCTCCGCAATTCTAACGGAGGTCAATGTGGGGGTAGGACAGAGGAAGCAGGGTACGAGGATGGTGAGGGCGAAGGGTAGCTTCCAGTCGGAGGTGAGGAGCCAACGGAGAAGCAGTGGAGTCTGGAGAGTCGAACAACACGGTGTAGAGGAATAGATGTGCAGATATAACGTGGACCGTCCGATTCTGCTGAATCTAACGGAGGTCAATATAATGTGATGAACTTTCAGTTGGTGAACATTTAAGTATAATGTGATGAACATTCAGTAGAGTATATCCAAATGAACATTTATGAACATATAAGTACAACGTGATGAACATTTAAGTCAATTATAATAAACTTTTGAGTAATAAATAATTTTGTAATATTTGTGAATAATTTTATACATCTTTGTGACAATTTTGTTCCGGCGAGTCCCAGAGGTGACCCGGAGGCGGTCCGGCGGTGGTCCGATGGCGGTCTGGTGGTCTGACGGTGGTCTAGGCTTGTGGATCTTTCTTGATTCAAGACTCTACCATCATTCTCATTTATCATTTTAACAATCTTTATTATATGATATTTTTCCTTAAAATAAACTTTCTTTCTTGCCATATAACAATCTCTACTTGTTATTTTTTCCTTTTTCAGTTTTTAAAATTTCTAGCTATATATTAAGATAACTATTCTTAAGTTATTATTACTCTTTCCTAATTTAAATATGAACCAATTTTAAATCTCACTATTTTCTTTTATATTTGTTTTAAATATACTATATTTGAACTAAAAATAATTACATATTACAAATAATTTTATAAATCTATTAATAATATATTTTCATATACAAAATAGAAAAACAATGAAAATTTTACATATCAATAAAACATATAATAATTCAGTTATAAAATTTGTATTTTATTAATTTATTAATTTACCTATATTATAATAATTCCGTGCATGGCACGGAAATTAATTAAACCAGTAAGTCAGAAAAAAAATTGATCACTTTCCAGTTTCCATCCCAGTCACAGTTAGTAACAGAGAAAATGGATCTGACCATGAATGGGTAACCGCGGTTCAGCCCATTAGTTTTACAGACTTGGGAGTGCCCATTTTCATAGTTGGGCCTTTGAACTAAGCCCAAATTCTACAACAAAGAATGAAGATATACTGTATTAATCAAGATTGGTCATCAAAATCATCTTCTTCTTCCCATTGGAGAACAGCAGAGCCAATATCTTGCTCCCTCTTCAGCTTATCCTTCAAGAACCAGTCACATACTCTCCCTGCATTCAACTCCTCTATTGCAAACCCTTCTTGCTCTGATATCACTCTTAGTAAATTCAAAGACGAAATCTGCAACAATAATATTTGTAACCAATTTCATTCAGAACATTTCATTTCTTAATTTTTGTTTATGATCAGATTGTTGGATAAAAGTATTACCGTTAATCTGCAGAGAAAACGCTCATGGGTACTTAAACCAGACATTTCGACAAGACCGGCTTCTTCAAAAGACAAAAATGTTCTTCCTCCAGAAGCTGCGTTCTCTCCTTCAGATGCTTTCACTATGAGTTTCCTGCTGATCAGACCATCATTGGATCTGGTAGTTTCTTTAGTTCTTGATCTTTTATGCTTCATTGAGACAAGTAGGATTTAAAAGTTTTAAAATCAGATCAGCTGATTTGATCTACAATGTCTGCTAGTGAAGCTGCTGCTAGGTATCTTCACTAGCAATTAAATGCTCAGTTCATACTTAGAAGAATATCCAAATCATCTAGAATTTTCATTAAACAACCATTGATGATTGATATAATGCAAGGAGGTAACAAAACCGTAATTTACAGACCGTTTCAGTTTACTTAATGATAGAAACATCCAATGCTATATTTTACTAATGTACATCCCCATAGAAAGTGAATGTTGAGCTTCATACTTAGAATCTTGGTTATCAAAATCCAGATTAAATCTACGATTTTACGATTCACATTAGGAAGAGCAATCCCGATTCCATGTAGAATCTTATTTACAATAGAATCTTAATTTATCGAAATAAAATAAGTAGAATCTTGTATACAATTTCGATTTTACATATGATTCTACGATTTTACGATTTCACTCAAGTTACTATTATATCCTCATGTCTAAGTAGATAGTGTTGATAGTTAATTATCATCATGATTTATCTTGCTAATTTTAGTAGTTATCTTCTATACAATATTTACATTATTCTAAAATGTAATTTATAATGAAAATAATACTAAGATGTAAATATATACACTTTTTTTTTGTATAACGTAGGATTCTACGATTCGAATCTATGATCCGATTCTAGAGTGTCCGTGCGATCCGATCCTAAAATTTCGATTTTAATAACATTGCTTAGAATAATACCCCAAGGGCTATGGAAAAATCAACTGCAATTTCCCATTATACAACATTTTATATAATGCAACAAGGTATAAAAACAATCATCTCCAATTTCAAGTATTGATCCTTTATTAGAAGGATACAGAAGAATTAGGATTTTGCAAATCCTTACAAGGTTTCAGCACTACCAGTGATGAATTCGAATAATCCCCAAAAGCTACGAAATTTAGGGCTTACCATTTCTGCTTTCAGCCATTGAAGCAGTGAACAATCAGTAGACAACAGTGAGAGAAATAAAACTGGATGACAAAATTAGTACCTGAATTGCTGGATACTGAAGCGAAGGTGAATTCGCAGCATTAGTAACCCTGAACTTTTGTGATGAATCGAGGGGGAGAAATCGGGAATGGCGGCGAGGATTTTGGAGGTTTGAACAGATGATTGTGAAATTCACAGAGAAGGAAGAAGAAGAGTGGGAGGAATTAGAAGGAATAGTGTTGAGGAGAGACGGATTTGGTATAAGGGTCGCCATTGATGCTATGAAGATGGGTTAATGGCGGTTGGAAATTCGCGGTTGGGTTTATGAGAGCTTTGAAAAGATAATAGAACGGCTGGGTCCCACTGGGTCAAGGTACTCCGTATGAAATTAGCAATATTTACACTGGTTGAACCAAGTTTTTTTTAACAATGAAATAAAAATGATATCACGTGGCATTTTAATATTAATCTTACTCGGATTTTAAAAAGTTCAAAGACTTTATAACCTCAAGTTTTTCCAGAACCGAGTAGAAAGTATATGTTGTAAGTCGGATTTTACAAAACCGTGATAAAAAATCAATTTTTAAACTCCACGGCGTAGCGCTTTTAATCGGTACAAAACTCAATTTTTTCGGCTCAAAAGTTTATCTCCTTTATGAACTACGACAATAAAAATTGGCAAATACTCCGGATTAAGGTTAAGAGTGAATATTTGTTAGTAATTTGAAAAATATTACTCTCTTTGTCCCGTTTTGTTCTTTCTCTACACTTAAAAATACAATTTTTCGGTATCTTTTTTGCAGGGGATGTAATCCGTTATGCTTTTTTTGCTTCTCGCCTCTAAACGAGCACACTACAGAACAATATTCTGTCAAATACGGGTACCCTCTCTTCTGGCTCGTCCTTTCAGTATGTTCTTGATGCTTTCAATGCTTTCGGCAAAGTCGATGCTCTCTCTCACCATTGGATCCTTTGCCCCCCAAATGATGAAAACTTTGGCCGATTGTTACTTTGGTGTCATCGAGAAAAATTCGTTGACAGGTATACGCTTAGCCCGAGGAAGGTTGTTGTTCCTAGTTGTATACGTGCTCCACATGCACAAGATTTTTTGTTTACCGCCCCTATTGATGATGGATTGAGGCAGCGAATGAACCACCGCCAATTCCGGATTGTGTTGTGTTATAGACTCACAATACCTTTGTTCTCTAAGGATAGTCTTTGTCCGAGTTGCAGTGTTCCCAAGATAGACCAATGGAGAGATCATGTTGTTCACTACTCTAGTGAAGTGGGTGTGAAGTACGTACCATAAAACCAAAGAAACAAACTTCGTAACAATTTTCAAAACCAATAGAATGCTATAAATTAGGCAACAGAAATATATAAAATAGTCTATTTCTCGCGTCATACGCTGGTTTATTTAGTTCATGAATAAGTTAATAAGTAATTTTGTATATAATTTTATCCGAAAAATAAGTTAGATAATTTTGAAATGATATTACTACATAACTAAGTTTATAATTTTATATATAGATAATACACAACAAATATAAATAAGCTTTTACGTCTCTTATTTGATCAAATTATCATAAATCAATTTTTAACAAATTTATATATGATTTGAACTCTTTTCTCATTCATATAAAAATATAGTGTATAAATATAAGTAATGAATATGTTTCATATGTATTCATCATTTTAATTATTGTATTGATTATTCAAAAAAATTGATTTAGCAAAGTAGTGAACAATGTATAAATGTGGGTTTGATTCCGGTGAGGATGAATCCTTAGATGAGGACTGAAGATGATGCACACAAACGTTATAACTCATACACACACGAGTTATAACTAATGCATTAGTCACAGATGATCTGCATCACCAAATACTGTGTGCATGAGTTATAACATGTGTGTGCATTAACTATAACATTTGTGTGCATCATCCTCAGTCCTTATCTAAGGATACATCATCAGTCCTTATCTAATGATACATCCTAACAAGATCTTTTCCCTATAAATGTATGTATATTTATAAGTTAAATTACTTATTGAAAAACTTAAATTATTAATAAATAAATAGCTAAATAATAGCAACTAACTACTACACAAGTTTTTAATATTAATTTATTTAAAACGCTTAAGAAAAATTCAAAAAATCCACAAAAGACACATAAGATTAAAAAACCTAAAATGAAGAAGAAAGCTCTATATAACTTTGTTTTAATAAATATACTAGGTTAGGACTCTTGCATTGCACGGGGCTATAAATAATTTTATTAAAATTAAATGAATTTAAGTTACAAAATATATATTGATAATCAATAATTTTTATTTTTTCGGTTAATACAAAGATGAAGTGATGTCAATATATAATTAATAAAATTATTCCAAAAGAACTTACAGATTTCTATTTCAATCAATTTGATCTTTATATAAATGTATACTAATTGCTAAAATTTAATGAGAATCCCGTTTGAGTAATTATGCCGCTCTTCCAAGAAATACCGTTGACACAAATTTAAAATTATTACAGAATTGTTTCTAATTATCTTTAAAGATATATTTATACTCAAAGTTTGTAGTGATACAATATAATAATACATCTTGTAATCTCAGTTATTATCAATGTGAACCTTAATTTTAGTTTTAAATTTGACTTCAAACCTTAATTTTAGTTCTAAAATTAATCAACTAATGGCTAAAAACAAAGGATAATTTTAGTTATAAGTTAATATTTATTTTTGTTGATTATTAATTAATTGAATTGTTAAATATATGTGATTTTTCAGTTGAGATTTTTTTGATTTTTTCTTTTTACAAATTATTAAGTTAATAAATTGGATTATTAATGTGGGACCAAAGTAATAATTTATTAATAATTTTTTTAATACGGTGAGGTGGCACCAATAGCGGAAGAACACGTGGCAAAGAATGCTACGACTTTAGTTATTAGTAATAATTGATATATATATTAGCAATTGAATTAGGAAAGGATTAAAATTAGGAAATGATTAAAATCTGAGAATTAACCACAAATTGATATGTCATCTCGATGGGGCCAGAATGAATGAGAGAACTTAAAATAGTTTTGTTTTAATATATATATATATGACTTTTATTATGATATAACTAAAACAAATTTTAAAGTTTGTTACCCACCTTACATTTTAGGCTTTACGAAAAGGGTGTGAATCTAATAAACCCTCTTATATAGATAAATAAGAATGAATCTAAGTCATTGGATGTCTTGACATCCAATGGTTTAGATTAAACTAGTTACCCCCAATTGTAGTGGGGGTAGTTGTGGTGGTCTGGCGGTCTCCCGGCGACCACCCGACGACTTCTCGGCGACGGTGGTCCGATGGGTGGTCCGGCGGTGGTCCAACAATAAATGAAAAAGTTAAAGTATAAAATAAATGAAAATTCAAGTCTAATTCAAATTGGTGAACATTTAAATATAATGTGATGAACATTTTGTTGATGAACATTTAAGGATAATGTGATGAACCTTCTGTTGCTTAACATTTAAGTATAATGTGATGAACATTCTGTTGGTGAACATGTAAGTAAAATGTGATGAACATTCAGTAGAGTATATCAAAATGAACATTTATCAACATCTTGATGAACATTTATGTACAACGTGATGAATATTTAAGGTGATTGTAATGAACTTTTTAGTAATGAACATTTTATTAAATCCTTGTGAACATTTAAGGATGTTTGATGAACATTTAAGTATGAGATGATGAACATTTAGGTAATTTTTGATGAAAATCAAGTGTTTTTTTACTCGAAATTATATTAAATTGGTGTTCCACATAAGTGGTGGTCCGGTGGTCCGACGGTGGCTTGATGGTGGGTTATTGGTGGTGTGGTCGTGGTGGTCCGGTGGTGGTCCGACGGTGGTCCACCGTTTGTTAAAATAACATAACCATTTAAGTGTAATAAACTTGGTGAACATTTAAAAATAATTTGATGAACATTCAGTTGATGAACATTTAAGTATAATGTGATGAACATTTAGTAGAGTATATCAAAATGAACATTTATCAATATTGTGATGAACATTTATAAACAACATGATGAACATTTAAGTCATTGTAATGAACTAGCCTCTTGGAGTTTTCTTGATTCAAGGTTTCACAACTATTTTCATTTATCATTTTAACAATCTTTATTAAGCATCTATCTTTATTACGTGATACTTTTCCTTACGAAAAACTGGTAGTTTCCTCATAGAGAAAACAAAGTTCCTTACGTTTCTTTTTTTCTCATTTACAAACATTTCTTACGTTAAGGGACGAATGAAATTCTCATCAAGCATGTAAAAAATTCAATTTGCATGTGATTTTTCTCCACATTTTTAGTTTTCTTTCAGTGGCAATTAATTATTCAAAGGCAAATATAGAAATTTTAATTCTCCTTAATTTACAAGGGTGGGAAAATAAAATGCCAAGTTCAGCTAGCTTGTAGTCATCTCTTTTCATCCATATGCATTTGTCTAACCAATTTTCAGATATAAACATATTCTATAATTGGCTTTCATTTTCTAGTACCAAATTTAACAATGAAATCAATTGCTTATCTCGAATTTGAAAGCTACTAGATATAAGAGATGGAGATCCTCCATCCCTTCCCGATAGTAAATTAAGGTGCTTAAGGATTTAAAAATGTCAAATAAACCACCAAAAATAGTACTCCGTAATTAGAAGTGTTACCTTTCGGTATTGGGTGTGGTGGAGTGTCTGTTCTTTTGTGTTGTCTTGGTTAATCATTTGATTTGACATATCTTCCAACACTTATCATTTCACAATGGAAAACATATGATACCGTCCAATGTAATTCATTTATAGTTCGCTAACTATTCTTCATTGATGTTAGACTAAACCTGGTCAAACCAGGACTAAGTAACTCTCTCAAGATGCCTGGCTTGGTCCACAGTAAGCGGGTTGGCTGGCCATAGGGAGTTGCAACTTATTCAATCTGTTTTATCAGTCTATGCACATATTGGTGCAATGTCTTTGCAATCCTTATTGGTCTCATCCAAAAAATAGAATCGCTCACCAAGAATTTTCTCTTGACTAGGAAGGAGAAGGGAAATAAATTTCTTGTAGCATGGCAAATGGCTTGTCAGGAAAGGAAAGCAGGGGGCCTAGGAGTTAAAGAAATACTCTCATGGAATAATGCTTGTATCGCCAGATCAAATTTTGAGATTGCTGAACAAAAGCAGAGTATCTGACTTACCTGAATTATGGCTAACAAACTTAGAAGAAGAGTGATATGGGAAGCTACACTCTCGGATGATGACAATTGCTCTTGGAAAGCCATCGTCAGAATTAAAGATCAACTTCTCACCCTCAAGACTAGGAGCGAACTAGCTGATTTGATGCGACTGCAATCAGGCAAGTATGGTACTAAAAAAGTATATGATGATTTTACTGTGCGCAATGCAGAGGTTGAATGGTTTCAGTGTTCTTGTAACAGAAACGAAACGAGAACAATAAACGCAAGAAAGACACAGATGTTTACGTGGTTCACCAAATTTGGCTACATCCACAGGAGAAGGAGATCAGATTATACGGAGGCGGATTACAGTTTCGGTACAATTAGGGTTTACAAATAAGCCGCTATATATAGCGCTAAACAACCCTAAGCCCAACAACAAAACTGATGGGCCCAATAAAGCCCATACAACAGATATCGTGTTTGATTCAGATTCAAGGCATACTAACAAATCTCCACCTTGACTTGAATCCTCCAGGTAGACTCTCAGACGCACCATGACAGTGCCAGATAACAGACATCTCCCTCTCCTCAGAATTGCCCCTCGGGGCAACTAATGATCTCTGATGTTGAGCAAGTCCAAGCAGTGTTTGAACTTGCTCTAAGGAACTGGCTTGGTGAACATATCAGTAGGGTTATCAGTTGTCCCTACTTTCTTCACCTGGATTCTCTTCTCATTCCTCAGAAAATGGTACCTGACATCAATGTGCTTCGTCTTCTCATGATGGACCTGATCCTTGGTTAAACATATTGCACTCAAGCTGTCACAATATACTAAAGCCTGATCCTGATGTAGGCCTAGATCATTAACCAGCCCCTTTAGCCATATTCCCTCCTTAGTAGCTTCTGTCAAAGCCATATACTCTGCCTCTGTAGTAGACAAAGTAACTGTAGGCTGTAGAGTTGCCTTCCAGCTTACCACAGAACCTCCTAGAGTGAACACATAACCAGTCATAGATCTCCTATTGTCCACATCCCCAGCATAATCAGAATCTGAATAGCCAGCAACCAAACACTGAGTGTCATTCCCATAACAAAGACCAACATCAGAGGTACCTCTAAGATACCTGAAAATCCTCTTCACAACTTGCCAATGTTCCTTCCCAGGGTTGACCATGTATCGACTTACCACACTAACAGCGAATGCTAGATCTGGTCGAGTGCAAACCATAACATACATCAAACTCCCAACCGCACTGGAATATGGGACTCGAGATATGTACTCCTGATCCTCATCAGTCTGAACAGTGTACATTTCCAACTTGCTGTTAGATGCCATTGGAGTATCTATAGGTTTTGCTGAAGACATTCCAAACCTGCTTAATATCTTCTTGATGTACCCTTCCTTTGAGAGGAAGAGTTTTCTCTTCTCCCTTTCCCTATAGATTTCAACTCCCAGAATCTTGCGAGCAACACCCAAATCTTTCATATCAAATTCTGCACTGAGAGAACCCTTCAACTTCTGAATATCAGACTTATTCTTAGCAGCAATCAACATATCATCAACATACAGAACCAGATAAATGCGTGAACCACCCTGCAGGTCATTGTAGTACACACAAAAATCATACGAACTTCTGTTGTAACCAAGCTGTTTCATATAAGTGTCAAACCGCTTATACCACTGCCTCGGGGACTGCTTTAGCCCATATAAGGACTTCTTCAACTTGCAAACATGATTTTCCTTTCCTGGAACCTGAAAACCATCTGGCAGAGACATGTATATTTCCTCCTCCAACTCTCCATGTAGGAAAGCTGTTTTCACATCTAGTTGCTCAAGTTCCAGATCCTGATGTGCAACTATCGCTAGTAGCACCCTGATTGAGGTATGTCTGACTACTGGTGAGAAGATTTCGTTGTAGTCTACTCCCTCTCTCTGACCGAAACCTCTTGCAACCACTCTTGCTTTGTACTTTATACCCTCTGCAACAGACATTCCTTCTTTCTTCCTGAAAACCCACTTGCAAGTGACTACCTTTCTATCAGCAGACAATCTGACTAGCTCCCAAGTCTGATTCTTATGAAGAGACTCCATCTCTTCTCCCATTGCAGAAAGCCACTGTGCTGACTCACTCCCAGATATTGCAGCTTTGTAGGTGGACGGTTCATTATCATCCACCTCCTCGGCCACCTGCAATGCATATCCTACCAGATCAGTTAACCTGTACCTCGCTGGAGGTCTGACTCCAACCCTTCTGGGTCGGTCTTGAGCAACACTTCGGTGCACAACTTCATCAGAACCTGTTTCTGGCAGTGCACTCTCAGACTGATCTGTATCTTGCTCATCAGTAACTGGTTGTGGTACTGGTGCCTCAATTTGCCCTGGAGTAAATGGCACCTCCACCTCCTCAGCAACAACCTCTTTTTCTGCTATATCACTAGTCTTGGATTTTAGCATAGAACTCTCATCAAAGACTACACCTCTGCTCAGTATAATCTTGTTATCAGACCAGATCCTGTACCCTTTCACACCAACACCATAGCCCATGAAAACTCCCTTCTTAGCTCTCGGCTCTAACTTACCCTCACTTACATGATAATAAGCAGTGCAGCCAAAAACTCTCAGATTTGAGTAGTCAACAGCTCTTCCAGACCACACCTCATAAGGTGTCTTGCAATCAATGCTTGTGTGTAGACTCCGATTTATCAGATAGCAGGCTGTTGTTACTGCTTCAGCCCAGAACCTCCTAGCAAGACCGACATTAGAAAGCATGCATCTTGCTCTCTCTAAAAGTGTCTGATTCATCCGTTCTGCTACACCATTCTGTTGTGGTGTAAACTTGACTGTGTGATGCCGAGCAATACCCTCATCTCTGCAGAACTTATCAAACTTAGATGAACAGATTCCAGACCATTATCTGTTCGCAGCCTTTTGACCTTCTTTCCTGTCTGATTTTCAACTAAGGTCTTCCATTCCTTGAATCTACTGAATGCCTCTCCCTTATGCCTCATCATAAATAACCACGTCATCCTAGAGTAATCATCAATAATAGACAGAAATTACTTGTAGCCACTCAAAGATTCAACACGGGCAGGACCCCAACAATCTGAATGAATGTAATCCAACGTGCCCTTAGTTCGGTGAACTGCCTTAGGAAACTTGCAGCGATGTAGTTTCCCAAACACACAATGCTCACAGAACTCTAGACTCTTGATCTTGTGACCTCCCAGAAGGTCTTCTTTGGACATAATCTGCATTCCACGTTCACTCATATGAGCAAGTCTCATATGCCACAGTCTGGTCAGATCAGCACCATTAACCACTGATGCAACAACTGCAGAACCTGTTACTGTAGAACCCTGTAAGATATACAAAGTTCCCTGCTTGACGCCTCTTAGAATCACCTCAGAACCCTTGCAGACAACCAGAATTCCATCTTCACCTTCATACCTGAAACCCTTACTATCCAGAAGGCTTAAAGATACCAGATTCTTAGTCATGTGTGGAACATGTCTGACTTCCTTGACTGTGCAAAAATTCCTGTTATGCGTTCTGAACCTGACCGAGCCAATCCCAACCACTTTGCAGACAGAGCCGTTTGCCATAGAGACCCCCGTGGACCCCCCCCCCCCCGACTCGCTGACCGGGCAGCGAGACCCCCTTGCTACCTGTCGCAGTGTTTGATTCAGATTCAAGGCATACTAACAAGTGTGTTTGGGGAAAATATTTTGTGCCTCGCCATAGTTTCATCACATGTCTTGCGATGCATAAAAGCTTGACAACACTTAGCAGGCTCAATCAATGGGGAATCTTGATGGACCCAACATGTCAATTATGCAATCAAGAGGCTGAAACAACTGGTCATCTTCTAAGTCATTGTGCTTTCACTTATGAGGTTATGAGACTGCTGATGAATTGGCTGGAAATAGGAACAAATTGTAATGATATTCTTGGCTTCATTAGATGGATGAATAATGCAGCAGCACAAGGAGGAGCTATTTACAACTTCAGACGATCTTTGATAACAAATTATGTTTACCACATATGGAAGGTGCGGAATTGGAAAATCTATAAGAGGAGGATGAGAACTGTGGAAGAAACAGTAGACATGATGAAGCAATCAATGGGGGAAAACTGGAAACTGAGGGCTCCAAAACATCAACAAAACAGAGTTATATGGTTAAATACCTAGCAACACTATTTGTCTTTGACTACATACTTGGAGAGCAATTTTGATACGACCTTTGGGCCTTAGATGTTCTTAGATGGCAGGTTTAAGTTGGTCCTTTTGGATATATGGTAGAGTTACTTTATAGTTCTAACAACTCATCACTTTGGTGATCTTGTGATGTAAATTCTCTCTCTCTATTCTATAAACAGAAAATATTTCAAAAAAAAAGACAGTCCCAATCCAAATGGATGATTCTCGTAAAGGCTATTAGTTGATCAAACAATCCAGCCTGATTTAAATGAGTTCTTCAACTCTTGATATGTTCATCAAGTATATTCGAATTATGATAATTCGCAATGGCTTGTTTGATTTCAATGTTATTGGCCATTGGACTTGCAAGGAAATCAACGACTTTAATAGCTTCTCTATAGCAATGAAAGGTTTTTACATTTTTAAATTTTTGAATTTTTGAATCATGGATTATTTTCTTAATTTCTTATGGTGTCTTGCATATTCTATTTATAGAATTAATTACTGTTAAATTATCCCTAAAATTATATTTTTACAATTGAATATATTAAAAAATTATCTCTCTCCAAAATTTATCATTGTATCGGCCTAAAATTGATCCAAACACAAACCCTAACCCTAGCCCTATTATTGTCATCACCCATCACCACCGACGTTGTCGTCCTTCTTCCCGTCAGTGATCGTCGCTCTTTCCTTGTCGGTCCATCGCCCCGACATCGCCATGACAAAAGAAGTTCAGATTACCTTCTAGTCTCCTTTTTACATGCATCCTTCTGATCATTCGTGCCTCTCAATCTTTTCCTTCACGTTCAAAGGTGACAACTACGATGAATGGGTGATCGCTATGCGCAATTCTCTAGGCGCTAAGCAAAAACTTGGTTTTATTGATGGTGATATTGCAAAGCCTCTCGCCTCAAATATTGTACCTCCCACCCTAGACGATTGGTGTATGGTCAACTGTATGCTCGACAATTGGATTTTTCAATCCATTGATGTGTTTGTTTGGTCATCTATCTCCTACGTTGACAACGTCAGAGACTTGTGACTCGATCTTCACCAGTGTTTCTCGGTTGGCAATGGACCGCAAAAGCTTCAACTTTGTGCTGAAATTATGGTGTGTCGCCAAACATGGATGACTGTTTTTGCCTATTACAATACTCTGGAAAAGCTATGGGACGAACTAGCAACATATGTGCATATTCATAATTACGCTTGTGGCAAGTGCGAGTGCAACAACAATAATTTCTGGCAAGATGAGTTTGAAGAATCTCGCATCCACCAATTTATGATTGGTCTGAAGACTCGACCTTCAACGGTCTACGCTCAAATCTGATGGCGCAAGATCCACTTCTGCGCTAAATCGGGTCTACGCCCTTGTTGTCCAATAGAGCGTCTTCACACTATCGTTGCATCTCAAAACCCTTCTTCCAACGCCATGGATCTCGTTGCTCGCAAGCGTCTATCACATGATTCTGGTGGTTCGAATCCCAAACCAAGAAGAGGAAATCAGACATGCGAACACTGTGGTCGTAAAGGACATGAAAAATTTAGTTGTTGCAAACTAATCGGGTATCCCGATTGGATCAAGGAAGTGGGCTGCAAGTGATGTCGCTTGCAACACTGCTTGGTCAGCCCCAAGCCTTATGCATCGCCACCTGTCCACGACGTTGAGAACCCTGTTCAGCAGGCTGCTCCCGCCGACGTTAGGAGTCTCACGGTCGAGGATAGGGCGGATTTCGGCCCTACTTTGACAAACGATCAATGGTATTCTTTCACGAAGATGTATCCTTCTCTTCAATCGGGCATCGAATCCTCTAACAGGATTTCCTCTTGAATTTAGATAAAAGAGGCCTCTTTTCATATGAACGACGATTCAGGTTCATTACAGGACATCTCAAGTGTCGATTCTTTCTCGATTAAGCTTCTTGATTGTCGCATATCATCATCTACGAAAGAGGGTCAACTTATGTTAGGAAAATTTGGCATCTCCAATGTATTATTTGTTCCTTATTTGAGTTGCAATTTATTGTCTTTTGCTCAGTTGACTAGTGATTTGAGACTACTTGTTCTTTTAACAAAGAATTTGTGTGTCATTCAGGAAATTAGTTAAAGGACGGTGATTGGCGTGGGTAGACAGCATGGTGGGGTTTATTGGCTTCAGGCAGTGCAATCTGCAGCTTCTTCTTTTTCAGTTCAGTCTTCTGCTAGCTCTGCTACATTATATCATCGTCGGCTTGGCAATCCCTCCTCCCAGTTTTAGCTTCTATTTCAAATTTCGGTTTAGATAAACCATCAATTGAGAACATCATGTCTTGTGATTCATGTTTTAAAGCAAAACAAACACATTTGTCTTTTCCCGACAGTTCTAATAAAGCTGTAAAGTTATTTCAACTTATGTGATGTTTGTGTCCATATAGAACTCCATCTTTTAGTGGTGCTCAACATGTTTTCAAGATGTTTGATGATCACTCCTAGAATGTATGGGTTCTATTCTTTAAAAGCAAGTCTGAAGTGGCTTTGCTTGTGAGAAATTTTTGTGCTATGGCACGAACACAGTTTTGCAAGCAGGTACAATAGGTTTGGGCTGACAATGGGACGAAATTCCTCCCTCTTTGAGTCTCCGTCTATATTTTGCTGATCTCGGTATTGTCTTGGGGACATCTTGTGTTGCTACACTGCAACAAAATGGCAGGGTAGAACGAAAACATCATGATCTACTCAATGTGGCAAGAGCTTTGAGATTTCACGCAACTTTGCCTATTCAGTTTTGGATAGCGTGTGTCTACTGTTGCTTTTCTCATTAATTGCACTCCATCCCAATGCTTAACAATCGGTCTCCATATGTGATTCTTCATCAACAACCACATGTCTATTCTTCTCTTCAAATTCTAGGTTGCCTATGTTTTGTTGCTAAGAACCCTAGACAGCACGCCAAATTTGCTTCTAGAGGACGGAAGTGTATATTCATTGGCTACCCTCTTGGTAAATGAGGTTGGCGTCTCTATGATTTAGAGACTGTGGAATTTCTTATCAGCAGGATGCTGTCTTCTTTGAAGACCATTTTCCTTTTCAAGCTTCACCCATAAATCCCTCATCTACGACTATCTCTAATCGGTCTCCAACAATAATTGATGCAGTTTCATGACCTACTGATGACTCTAGGGAGAGTCCTCCTATTATTATAGAGACTCAAGTGTCGGCATGTCACCAGTTAGGGGGAGAGACTCTGCAGTCGTCCCTCCCATTTCTGATCAGTCTGCACTCACTTCTACTCGCCACATGAGACCACCACTTGGACTATTAAGCGTGCCTGATGGACACGTCTGTCTACTTCAGAAGTCACTTTATCGCCTTCAGCAGGCTCCTCGGAATTAGTTTTCCAAGCTATATTTTGCTCTTCGACAATTTGGCTTCACTCGGAGCTATTTTGATTACTCATTATTCTCTCTTCAACGTCATAAAGCATCTTTGCATGTTCTTGTCTATGCAGACGATCTCATCATTGCAGACAGTGACTGAGATCTTATCTCACATTTCAAAGGGTGACAAGTTCCGTTGCATCACAGATTCCACGATCACATGATAAATTTGCGTCTCGAAGTCGCAAATGTGTCTTCTTAGGCTATCCTCTTGGATTGGTAGGATGGAAGCTATATGATCTCGAGACTGATAAGGTTTTGTATCTCGGGATGTGGTATTTAATGAGTCGGTTTTTCCTTATGGAGAATCTACAATTTCTTCATTGCCAACTGAAAATTCAGTGCATCCAAGGTTCTACGAGGACGAATATGTTCCGCGGGAAGAAAAACCGCAGGCGCGGGATCCTGACCGTGAACGCGGAGTCATCACAGAGATTTCAGAAAATACAAACATCAACCCCATGGGCACGAATATGCAATCCACGGGCGCAGAACTGTCATCCGTGGGCGCGGGTGTACCAACCGCGGGTGCAGATTTGCTAGACGGAATCAAAAATAGAGACCGTTCCGCGGGCGCGGACCGTAGACCGCGGGCGCGGAAATCCTGCAGAAACTTCGTTGAAGCTTGATACTTCTGATGTTATCCCCTTCGACAAGAGGGGGAGTCTTGATACCATTGATACAATTGTACGTCGTTCCTCACGTACTAAGCAACCGTCCATCTTGCTCGGAGACTATGTCTGCAATACTGTTTATGGCTCTGTTGCTACACCTCTCGCTGAATCTTCACTCACTACTCCTTATCCAATTGCGGGATTTGTCTCTTGTGCTAAATTTTCTACTCCACATGCCCACTTCTTAGCATCCATAACAACGAATATTGAACCTACTCGATTCTCTGAGGCAGTCAAGCATGCCCCGTGGCGGGATGCGATGAAGAGCGAGCTTGATGCTCTAGAGCGGAATGGCACCTGTATTTTATCTTATTTCCGTGAAGACAAGAAGGCTATTGGGTGCAAGTGGGTTTATAAGATAAAGCGTCGAGCTAATGGAGCGATAGAACGCTACAAGGCTCGTTTGGTGGTTCTAGGAAACTGACAAGTTGAAGGGATTGACTTCACTGACACATTTTCCCCGGTTGCAAAGATGGTCATTTTTCGGGTTTTTCTCTCGGTTTCTACCATTCGAGGTTGGGAATTTCATCAGATGGATGTTCACAACGCATTTTCCATGGAGATTTAGATGAGGAGGTGTATATGTTACCACCACCAGGATATGTTGACTCTTCTGCACGGAAAGTCAGTAAGTTGCAGAAATCTCTATATGGCTTAAAACAAGCCCCTCACAATTAGTTCTCTAAGCTTGCTTTAGCTCTTTGTACTTATGGTTTCAGCAGAGCAAGGCTGATTATTCACTTTTCTCTTTATGTCAAGGGGGCTCTGTTGTGCACATATTGGTCTATGTGGATGACCTTATTATTGTTGGCAACACTTCTAGTGGAATCAATGGTGTCAAGGCTTATCTCAGTAGTTGTTTTTACATGAAGTATTTGGGGACTCTTAAGTACTTCCTTGGTCTTGAGATTGCTCGCAACTCTTCATGTATATTTGTCTCTCAGCGTAAGTATGCTATGGAGATTTTGGTTGAATCCGGACTTCTTGGTTGCAAGCCTAGCAAGTTCCTGTGGATTCACATCATCAATTGGGCAGGATTAATGACCCAGAATTAGAGGACTCTGAGCGGTATCGACCATTGGTATGTCGTCTTATTTATTTGACTATCACTAGACCTGAGCTTTGCTACTCTGTGCACGTTTTATCCCAGTTTATGCAACATCCACTTCTTGATCATTGGCAAGATGCATTACGTTGTTTGCGTTATCTGAAGGGACACCTTGGACAAGGCCTTCATTTATCGTCCTTAGCTCTTTCGCTTGTCTGCTTTCTGTGAATCTGATTGGGGAAGTTTCCTCACGACGCGTCGCTCTATTAGTGGTTATTTCATCATGCTTGGAGAATCACATGTCTCTTGGAAAACGAAGAAGCAAGCTACTGTCTCTAGATCATCGACTGAAGCAGAATATTGTGCCATGGCTAGTACATGTAGTGAGATCACTTGGTTGAGGTATCTCCTTTCATCTTTGGGAGTTCATCATTCGACTCCAGTTCGTCTATATTGTGATAGTCAGGCTGGATTGCATATTGCAGGAAACCCTGTGTTTCATGAGCACACGAAACACATTGAGATCGATTGTCATTATATTCGTGATATGATTGTTGTTGGTGTCATAGCTACTGCTCACATTTTGACGACTCAACAACCCACAAACATCTTCACGAAGGCACTTGGAGGAAAGTCGTTTCAATTTCTTATGCGCAAGTTGGGAATTGTTGATCCAGATGCTCCAACTTGAGGGGGAGTATTAGAGATATTTTATTATTAGTTGATAACCTTTGTATTACTGCATTTTTGTGTAGATATCTCTTTCTTGTATCTAGGTATATATATATGCCCTTGAGAGGCTAATTAGAACAACGCAATATTTTCCCCAAAACCTAAATGTTTCACATCATAAACACAAAACTAAATAAAAAAGGATTATTTAATCTCTTTTAATCTACCAAAATACGATATTTTTAATCGAGGCAAGAAATGAGATTTCATCTTTCTAAGATGGCAACCCAATGGTCGAAAAAAGAACAAGGTTGCTAAATAACAACCAGATAGCTGAAGTTGAGATCTCAAATTCCTGATATTACCATAAGGTATTGACCCATTATTTTGGCCAATCAAAAGCAATTTAGTAAGAATAATATTCACATTTTTAGAAGCTAAGCAATCTGCAACTTTATTAGACTCACGAAAATAGTGGTAAAATCTGTAATTTAGGGAAGATTTTTTTTTTGCAAATATCTTGAGTCACGGTATTAATTTTCCAATGAATTTTTCAAACATATTTGATAGAATTAATAACAATAAGATTATCACCTTAAAAAATAATGTTTGTGAGATTATACATATGAGCCAATCTAATTAATAGCGTTGAGGAAAGCCATAGCTTCGGTTTTAAGGATAGATGTTTGGGAGATCTTCTTATTATCAACGAAAATGATCTTATCGTTGGAATTCCTACATACACATGCAATGTATGCTTCATTTGACAAATTAACTTATCGATCAAAATTAATTTTGTACCAACCTTCTGGTGGATGAATCCATATACTATGGTTCCTCAATTTTCTATTTTTTGTCGTTATCATATTTGTATCTGTAGTATATATGGAGGCAAGTCGTTTTCCATTGTTGAAATGAAAAATGCAATGTTTGCAAGATCACGATTTCCGTGGCTCCAAAGTTCATACCATAAGAACATTATAGCTTTTATTTTCTTAGCATTACTTCAGAAATCATTAATTAAGATATTGAGAGTTTGAGAGAAGGGTAGGTCGATTGGTATCGAAAATTGCGTACCCAGAAGTTGTTGATATTTATGGTGACTTTGTAGAGTTTGAGGGAGATGGAAAAAGAAATGTTCGGTATTTTCCGTTCGGTTATTTCATAAAGAACAATAGGAAGGAACTCGGTGAAATTATCGAAAATTTTAATCTTGGCTGGAATCCGTAATTTCCATAACCAATTGTGTAAGTTATCTCAAGTATTGATATTTTGTGAGGTCTTAAGGAGGCGAGCAAAAGCCGTAGTGAAATCCTTATTAGAGCTTAAATTTCAAACGACTCAATCTTAGATATTCGAATCTGGAATACAGGTGGTAGTAATATGATTAATTATATGTGGGGGAAAGATATTGTTTAGTCGATGAAGGTCCCAAGTACGATGTTCGATTATATATGAAATTACATATTTTTTCAGAGATATTGGAGATATCAAGGTCAAAAAATGTTTTTAAATAAATATCTTATAATTATCAGTCCAAAAATTTACACTAGTCTCATCATCTATCACCCACGTTAACTCTTGTTGTAAAATGTTCTTTAGATTCAGAAGTCTAGAAAATTGCCAGGATTATTTATTGTTTTTCTTTTCGTAATCGAGAAGCGAATTTGTTTTTAGATATTTTTTAGTTATAAGTTTAATCTAAATGTTTTCTTTATCAGACATTAGTCCAAAGTAATTTGATTTGAAAGACATTATTTAAATCCTCCGCTTTGTGTAATCACCTCCCTCCTCCACATTTTGGGTACTGTTTATCCCAAGAGGTAAGAGAACGATAATTTGGGTTATCTTTATTTCAAAAGAAGTCCGTATTAATCTTATCATATTTTTTGCATACATTTTTTGGGTTACGAGAGTTATGAGAAAAGTTCAAATGAGAATAAGACTTAAAGTTTGTAGTAATTACAAGTATGTCAACATTTAAAAAATTTCATGGCCCAAATTTTGAATATTACTATCCAAAATATAAACATTAATCTGTAATCTGTGAGCGTGAACTGTTTACGCTAGGACTTGTTTGCTCCATAACGTTTTCTAAGAGACATTTATTAAACGATTAATTGTTGATAATTTACCAAAATACATTGAATTTTATGTCTATTACTCTATGTACGTATAAAAAGGATTACTGAGTATAAATTACTGTACATACGTACGGAGTAATCCGCAACAGAAAATATACGGGTTGCAACCGGGCAGCACCCATTTTGCGCCCGGCAGCACCCCCTCGTTCGGAACCCCATTCCGAACGAGGGGAAAAATTATTTTTTTTTTAAAATTTCGTTTCTCGTTCGGAATGGGGTTCCGAACGAGAAACGGTTCATTTAAATAATTTGTATTAAATAATGCCAAACCGGTTCGCATATTGCGAACCGGTTTACACCTCGTTCGGAACCCCATTCCGAACGAGGAATTTTTTTTTTTTTTTATTATGACGTCACACCTCGTTCGGAATGGGGTTCCGAACGAGGTGTAATTTTTTTTTTTAATTATGACGTCAGCATCTCGTTCGGAACCCCATTCCGAACGAGGTGTGACGTCATTTTTTTTTTAATATGCCGTCATATCTCGTTCGGAATGGGGTTCCGAACGAGATGCTGACGTCATAATTAAAAAAAAATTAATCCTTGTTCGGAACCCCATTCCGAACGAGATTCGGCAAAAATTTTTGAAAATGCGAACGGCTATATTTTGACGGAGTCTATAAAATCGGAGTTGTATGACCAAATTATCAAACCCAATCGGAAGAAACACAAAAAATGACGTCTGAAAGCGATTCGACTAATTCTTCAAGGGCAGGTAGTTGGAAAGAAGGACGGGAGTGTTCTTCTAGTGAGACGTCGGTGGAGGAGGAGGTTGATTTGTCTGCGCCGGTAGATGATACATATTTCCAAGTAAGTATTTGTAAACCTTTTTTTTATAGCGTTTCATTATAATTTATTTTATTGGTATAGTAGTATTGATATTTGAGTAATTTTAAATAGGGATACTGTAGTGATGAGGAATATTTAAAAATCGACTATAGTGCCCATTTTACGACTAGTGAGAGATTTCCTACTATGGATCTTCTGAGAGAGTGGGTTAGAAAGGTCGGTTATGAGTTGTGTATGGTTATCACCACGAAATCATCAATGGCCAACAAGAGGATATTTCTGCACTGTGAGCAATCCGGTAGTTATAGAAAACATGGAAAGAACATTAATCTTGAAGGAGATGTAGCAGAACCATCGTCGCAGCGTAGCAACCTTAGTAGGTTAAGGAAGTACAATTGTCCTTTTATGTTAAGAGGATATTATCGACGAGCAACTCTTGTTGAGCCGCCTGGGTGGATACTAAAAGTTGAGAAGGCATGTCACAACCACTGTCTTTCCAGCAGCTTGATTGGCCATGCATTTGCTTCGAGGATGACGGGAGAGCAGAGACGAAAAATAATGATTGCATCAGCGGCCGGGGCAATGCCGAAGGTTATTTATACACAGCTGCTTCAGGAAAATCCGACTTCCACAATATCAAGAAGGCAAGTGTACACTGTGAGGGAAAAGGAGAGGAAGAAAGCATTGGCAAATCTAACCGTGACCCAGTGGTCATTAGATTTCCTCCATCATAGAGGTTATCGTAAAGACATTTACCACGAGACGAATCCGGAGACGGGGGAGAAAAAGTTGGCAGCGTTTTTCATATCTCATCCGGATTGTCAACATTTGTTGAGAATGTTCCCTCGGGTGGTGATCATGGACGCGACGTACAAGACTAATAGGTACACTAAAATTCATTATTATGAATTCAAATACCGTTATAGAATTATAATTATTAATATACCCTCGTTGATAGGTATGGTTGGCCGTTACTTCAGTTTGTTGGATTCAATTGCACCAACTATACATATTGTATTGCGCTAGCGTTCATCTGTTGTGAGACAGCCCCATACTATGCATGGGCATTGAAACGGGTCAAGTATTTGTTTCGTGCACTCGAAGGACCGGATTGCATCATGTCTGATCGAGAGCTGGCAACAATTAAGGCGGTTGACCATGTATTTCCTAGTGTGCGTCATATGCTTTGCCATGTCCACGCTGATCGGAATGTTAAGGCATTTGCTAAATTGAACAACCTGGACGAAAAAAGTGCATCTGCTAGCGTTCGACGGGTGATGCGGTCTCACACAGAGAAGCAGTATGAGGAGAGACTTGATCACTTCCGGAAAACATGGAGGAATGGTCATCTTGTACAATATGCTGAGAGCACATGGTTTACTCCCCATAAAGAAAAACTTATAGCTGCGTATTGCGATGATATACGCCATTTTAGCATAAGAACGTCTAACAGGTAAGATATTTGAATTTGTTTTTAACGAGAATGATCATGACACTCGATGTTTAACATGTACAATGTTGTTGTCAGGGTTGAAGGTCAACACTCGATGTTGAAGCATATGTTTGATTCAGCTGTTGGAGGGTTCGACACTTTAGTGCAACACATTGACAATATGTTTGTCGATCAGCACCGTCGAATACGGGCCGAGATGGAAATGTCCAACCATACTAGCCCGAAGGAGATACAAGACGGGCCTCGGTGGATCAAGACTATATTCATGCGCATATTGAGGAAGTGCTCCGACAAGTGTTTGAGAATGCTACTGAAAGAAGTCCTTAAGGCAAAGGAGGGAAAGATATGTGGCCCATGTGAGGATCCTTGGTGGGAATCAACACTCGGATTGCCTTGCCCACACAGGATTAAGGTGTTTGTAGAAGAAGGAACGCCATTGTTGCCGAGCGACATTGATATCTTCTGGAAGCAGATCAAGTGGGAAGGAGTGGAATTGAAAGACTTCGACTCTGACGACGACGTGCAATTGACTGCAGATAAGGTTCTTATGGATGATTTCTTTGAAGGGGTGTTTACCGGTAACGTTGATGATTTCGATATGAAGAGGATGGCTGATAAGTGGCGTGAGTGCAAGGATCCTTCTTCAGTTGATGTCCAGGACCCCCCTCGGGGAGAGACGAAGAGAGGAAGGCCTAAGATTCATGCGAAGAAGACGGGTACAAAGCGAGATCCGGGTTGGGATGAGAGGGCTCAAGCTAAGAAGGATAAGGAGAAGGCAGAAGCAAGGAAAAAGGGGATGAAAGAGGAAGAGGGTGCAACTGTGCCACCGAAAGCCGATTCACAAAAGAAATCGTCGGTTGCATCCAACAGAGCTTCAAGCGGGGCCACGACCGTAAAAGGGAGTGCAACTAAACCACCGAGGGCAAGAGGAAATGCTAGATCGAAATGTAGCGGTGGCAATTCAATCATTTATCTCGACTTCGGCTGGGGGATAGATAATATAGACCTTTTCATGCTCGCATACATAGCTGTTGTGGAGAAAGTAGGTGATGACGGTCATTGTGGTTATCGATCCCTCGCTCGCTTACTAGGTAAACCAGAGCAACAGTTCGTTGAAATCCGATTTGATCTTTCGAAGCACCTCCAACAAAACGGGCATATGTATCATGAGATGCTAGAGGGTTTCAAGACTATCCCGCAACTCATTCGAGAAGTGAATCACATTCGATCGCCATGCTCTCCTGAATTCTGGATGTGCACACCTACAATGGGATTGGTATTTGCCACGAGGTATCAAGTTGCACTAGTGGTGTTATCATGGTTTGGTCCTTGTACATGTCTTCCGATGTTTGCTCCTCCCGGTTCAGAGCCTCCTACCACGGTGTTCGCCATTGCACATGTAGGCAGACGCAACCATTACGTACCGGTACGCATCGATATTTTCCGCTCTTGTACCTTATTTCACATATGTTATTTAGCATACAATAACAATTTTGTTTTGACAGATTTGGTTGGTTGATGACAATTGTCCAATTCCACCCCCTCCAAGGCAGTGGAGTATCTACAAACAACCATCGGTGGACGGATGGGAACAGCGCTTTCAGAGTAGATTCGACAACTACGTATCCGAGAGAGAGTTTCATGGTGGCGGTCCCATAATGACCTAAATCTTGTATTTGTTTGATTAATGTTCGTATTAAGTATGTTGTTTGTTGACTTGATTAATGTTTGTTGAATTATATATGTTTGTTTAATGTTTTGGTGGACAATTTATAAATGTTTGAGTAATTTTTTTTCCAGAATGATGTCAACATAATCATAGAAGCATTAATATTGAAACAACAACACAATTGAAAAAGAACAGCACGAGTACAACGCAGACGGTGAACAACTAACGATACAGGAAATTAAAAATACTTAATTCTCTATTTGTTACGTGTTGCTGCCAATTCTGCAGCAAGTGCAGCGTTTTCCTCCATGAGCTCGGTGTTTTTGGCTTTCAGTTCATCTATTTCGTTGGCCCATTCTTTTGTTCCAATCCTCAGCAGCTCCATCCCTTCCTCAATTCCTTCAGCCTTTGACCAGTTGCATAAGTTGTCTGCATTTAGTTCTTCAATAACGACCCTTGCACGACCTGTGTATGGTGGATCGATCCAATGTTTGTATTTGCACCCTTTCTCTTCCTCTTCTTCAGTAAGAGCATCCCAACATGCATCCGGACATCCCCAAAATCTTCTCCCATAGTTGACCTTGTCCCACTCTATTTGTTCGGTACACATATGCACCGTGGGCTTTTTCTGACACCAACACAATTTCGGACCAGGATCCATTGTCGAGGAAGAGGCGGGAAATAGAGTTGGACGATTTGGATACATATCGAAATTTGAGAGAAAATAAATATAATGGAATGATAGTGAATGTGTGTTTGAAATGGTTTGTTTTGGAGGTATTTATAGACGAAAAGATAAGATGTGTGACGGAAATATTTGACCGGGTCCCACACCATCTCGTTCGGAATCCCATTCCGAACGAGATGGTGACGTCAGCATCTCGTTCGGAACCCCATTCCGAACGAGATGCTGACGTCACCATCTCGTTCGGAATGGGGTTCCGAACGAGATGGTGTGGGACCCGGTCAAATATTTCCGTCACATCTTATCCCAAACAGATCTTATATTTTCGTCTATAAATGGCAGCCATGCGGTGAGTCCCGGATTTGCATCTATATCTATGTCCCGGATTTCTTTAACGTCATAACCGTGCAAACCAATGCCGCCTCTAAATATTAACCCGATACCCCAAGATGACGATGATGACGATCATGTAGTTGAAGATGGTGGTGAAGACGATGAAGACAGCGAAGGTGAAGACGACGGTGACGACGAAGGTGAAGTCGAAGGTGAAGACGAAGGTGAAGACGAAGGTGACGACGAAGGTGAAGTCGAAGGTGAAGTCGAAGGTGAAGACGAAGGTGAAGACGAAGGTGAAGACGAAGATGAAGACGAAGGTGAAGACGAATCGGAAGAAGAACATGAAGGTGATTATGATGACGTTGAAGAAGATGGTGGGGAAGAAGATGATGATGATGATTAGAAATGGTCACGTTTATATACTTTGTAATGCTCAGTTGTGTTGTCGTCTTGTTACAACAAAGGACATCAATAAAGAAATTTGCAACAAAGAAGTTTTCGAAAATTGCTAAGTTGTGTTTAAGGCTTATATATTGATGGTGAAGATATCATGTTGGTAGAACACTTGAAAACCACATCAAAAGACATAGTAAATTGCAACAAAGAAGTATCTCGAGCTGAGAAGCAAAAAATTGAAGTGAAATTGGAATTGGGAACCAACAAGGAAGATGACTGCGCGTCAGGCAAACAGTGCAAAGTTATTTTTACCTCTTTTTTTTGATGCTCTTTCAATTGAAAATCAGTTTTTGGATACTAGTACTGTATTAAATTTGAGACTGACCATGCATGCAATCAATTCAAATGGCAGACAAACCAGTGCAAAATCATTTCCTATATCTGTATTTGGAGGAAATACTAAATTAAATTGATTGAAACGTAAGGAAACCAAATAATATTCATTATAACTTAAGGAAACCAAATAATATTCATTATAACTTAAACAACAAATACAACGATTCAAATCCCCCAATAAGGTTCCGACCCGTGACCCACATTATCTTCCCATTCATTACGCCCTGCTTCTTGTTCCGGATGGCCTTGTCCCGCACCCATCCTTGCCCGCTCCCATATAGAAGGTGTGGCTCTCTCTTCTGCACTCCTGGACGACTCTGCTTGTGACATCCGTTGAGTTTGAGTGACCTCCTCAGCTGTAGGCGGATTGTCGATACTGAGCATCTGAATGTAGTAATCCAAATTCTCCATGGATAATATCCCCTGTTGTCGATGTGTCCGCATAATACCGAGTGTCGTCGATACACGCTGCAATACCAACACATAATTAGGAGATGGGTCATATAGAAAACACAATACCAACAAATAAAATAATATAAGAATTACCCGGTTGAAATCGAGGGTAAGGATCGGGTTCGGGTTACGTGGCGGTCGAGGTCTTGCCGGGGCGTTTGGGCTCACATATGGATGTGAGACCTGAGCAAACCAATCGAGGTAAGCATCCTCAGCATCCCAAGGGATAAGACCCCTCGTTGAGTCCTGGAAGAGGAGGAGCCGCAGCAGCTTCTGACTGCATCGGAGCAGGACCTGACTGCCGAGTCTGTCGGGATCTACCCCGCGAAGAACCCGACCCACTCGGAACATCTGGGTTAGGTGGGTTCCTAACCCCCGCAGCACTTGACCCCCGGGAACCTGACTCTTGCGGTCTATCACCACGCGATCTTCTATCCCCCCTCCTCTCAGAAGCAGTGATTCGCCTATCACCCAAATTTCTGTCCTCTCCAACTCTGGATCGGATATTTCTAACTACCTCCTAGTTTTAGCGAAATACATACAAATTTACCATCGATTATTATAACTAAAGTCCATATATGCGATTTTAAGTAGTTTTCAACCTTTTTGGTATTTTCTAAAAAGTGTTGATACGCTTTCCACATGCATTAAGCTAATTTTTTTTACCATGCATTGCAGTTAATATTGAAATGAAGCGTTTTCCACTATAAACTAATTTTAGCATGCATTTGAAATACAATTGAGCATTTTCCACTATTTCTACAAAATTAAGCGTATTTCAGGTTTTTAGAAATACTAACCGACTCCGTGTTCCGTCTCCGACGTGCTGCTCGGACATCCTCCTCCGCTTGCTCCGGCTCTTCTTGAGGCGTTGCTCCGCCTGTAACAGTTGCATCCCAGAACATGTGTTGTTGATGCCTTTGGAGATCACTGAAACTGGGGGTGGGGAGGTTGTAACTACTACTAGCTGCTCCGTCCATGTTGAAAAAACCACTACCAGAAGGACCAGCGTAGCTTGCATTCGGAACACCATAACCCGACCACCACTCGTTTCCTACGTAAATTTCTTCATCTGCAGCCGTCGGATCAGAAAAAAAAGGATTAGGAGGAGTTCCGGCCATTATCGAGACGAGGGAAAGCGTTTTTTGAAAGATTTAGAAGGGAGCGTTTTTTTGTAAGATTGAGAAGAGAGCGAATTCGAGTGTGGTTCGGAATGGCATCCCGAACGAACTATATATAGGCAAAAGCTGGTGAGAATGATGACGTCAGCTAGCCGTTATCATTCTCGTTCGGAACCCCATTCCGAACGGGAATGATGACGTCAGCTAGCCGTTACACATAGCTGACGTCAGCATTTTTAAAAAAAAATCATTCTCGTTCGGAATACCATTCCGAACGAGAATAGTTTTTTAAACCGGATTATTTTATGTATTAAATAAAACCCGGTTCATGAACCGGGTTCACAAATTTTCTCGTTCGGAACGGTGTTCCGAACGAGAATATTTTAATAAAAAAAAAATACAAAACTCGTTCGGAACGGGGTTCCGAACGAGGAGAGGTGCCGAGTGTAAAATGGGTGCTGCCTGGTTTAATCGCGAAAATATACGAAAGTTTGTTTTGGAGAAAGAGGTTAGGGTAGGAGACAAGCACTCTGCACAATGAAGAAAATAAATTAAAGTACTTAAAAAAAGGTTATGAGTTGAGTAATTTATCAGTAAAAATGTAGGGTCCAGAATTTGTTGTTGGCTAGCTCACCTCAACGGAAAATGCACCAAAAACCAGGTGTGATCATTTCTTGGCGGTTTTGATTCAAAGATCGAAGAAAGTGGCATCTTACCACCTACAACTTGCTCACTAGTCATGCCAAACCGAAATTAATGGATAATCATCTCATCTCTGATTTTCTAATGAATCCCTAAAAACGAGAAATTACCCAAATATACCCAGTATGATCAAGCTAGTGAAAAACAAGGATAAGTACTTCCCAAAGTATAAACTATGAACATAGTTATAAATTCCAAAATTGTATGCATTTGAAATTGAAATATTTAGTAAATAGTGGTGCAATAAAGTAAATTGAAACTGAAATCAAAACCCAGCAAAAATGAGCCAATGGTGGTGCTCTTGCATGTGATCTTGAAGGTTCCTGTCCTCCTCTCTTCTGACTTCTGCTATAAAAGGAGGCCATTACCACTCACACTACTCACTCCAACACCTTCAGTTTCTTCATCCATTCATTTCCCATTTCTACTCTGTATTTTCCCTCTCTTAAGGTAAAGTTGTAACCTTTTTTCACCATTTCACTATTATTTCAACTTTTTAATGTGCTATAGGTTTTGGGTATTTGTTTATATTATCCAAAATGAAGGTATTGATTGCAAAATTTTGGCTAATTATTATAGATTTTACCTAACAATTCCTAAAGGAAGTTTTTTTCTTCAAAAATTCTTCAACTTTTCTTACCAAAAGTTGAAATGGGTCTTAATTTTCCTAATAAGTTACTGTTCTTAATTGACATTTTAACCTCCTTCCTTTTTTTCCCTTAAAATTTTCTTGCAAAACAAGTGAACTATTTTTCTTCTTCTATAAATGTTCATAAACCAAAGCTTTCAAAACTCATTCTTTCTTCATCCTTACCTCCGTTTAGAACTTTCTCAGTGAGTTTTTTCTACTCTTTTCTCTGTTGTTGTTCTGTTTCAGCTTTATTTTTCCTGTCTTCTTCCTCTGTTTTTTTCACTCTCTTCTTCACATGCATTACCCACAACAGAAAATCAGAATTTTTTTAGATTAATTAAATCATAACTGAAGTGGATTCTTTCATTTTTGGTTAACAATTATATTTTCTGGGTAAATTGTGTTGGCAGAGGATCCATGGAAACAACTGCTCGCTTGACACATGTCCCAAGCTTAAGGGAGCGTGTGGATGAGACTCTGACTGCAAACCGCAATGAGATCCTCTTGTTCCTCTCTAAGTATGCATTCTTCAGTTCGTCTCTCATGCAACCAAACAAGGCCTTATTTTTCAGTCACTGATGAACTTATTTTTTTCTTAAATTATTTAAGGCTTGAGAGTAATGGAAAGGGAATCCTGCAACACCACCAACTGATAGCAGAGTTTGAGTCATTGAGTGAAGCGGAGAAGCAAAAGCTTGGAGATGGTGCTTTTGGTGAGGTTTTGAGGTCTACTCAGGTAATTGGCCTCATGATCTTTAAGTTTTGTTTGTAAATTTCACAAAATCATGCACTAAAATTAGTGTTTTAATGCAAAATGTCTTTATGAGATGCTAGTCTGATGTGGGTATTGGTGTTTGTTGATGATTTAAGACCCAAAATGTATAATAATGTTGCTTAAGGTACTTTTAAGCCATTTAAGCCTTTAATTTTATTTGAAAAGACATACTGAGACCATTTTCAAAATTCTTAAAATGTTTACAGTAAATAACATGAGTAGATTAGAAAAACCAATATAAATTCTACTATGAAGAATGAAATGCATGTCTAATATTTCCTTTGATCCATTTTACCATTGTTAACATAAAGTATGCTTATTGCTAAAAAATAATTGGAATAATAGAGGGATAAACTCAATTTTTGTTAATCTTGTTGTAATTTTATCTAAAATCTGAAATCCGTTGACGTGTAATCTCTGAACAAGTCAGAATATGAACATTGACGTGTAATTTATGAACGCGATCCGTTCGTTTTTCCTACGTTAAGAGTTATTTGCACCGAAACTTTTCTCGTTTTTTGTGTGCAAATTTATCGGAATGTACGTACACGTCTACGCGGTAGTTACACTCAGTTTTTGTTAATGTTGTTGTTGTAATTTTATCGAAATCCGAAATCCGTTGCAGGAAGCCATTGTTCTGCCACCATGGGTAGCACTTGCAGTGAGGCCAAGGCCTGGTGTTTGGGAACACATCAAGGTTAACATCGAAGCTCTCGGCGTCGACGAGTTGACCGCAGCCGAGTTTTGTCATTTGAAAGAAGAGCTTGTTGATGGCCCGTTAGTGTTTTTACACTTACAACAACTTCTAAATATGAACATCATTTATATAGTAATTTTGATTGCTTTTTTGTAGGTTGAATGGTAACTTTGTGCTTGAGCTGGATTTTGAGCCATTCAATGCCTCATTCCCGAAACCGACGCTCTCGAAGTCGATCGGAAACGGTGTTGAGTTTCTCAACCGACATCTTTCAGCTAAGATGTTCCATGACAAGGAGAGCATGCAGCCATTGCTTGATTTCCTTCGTGTTCACCATTACAAGGGGAAGGTATATAAAAAAAGAACATTACACATTGTTGATATTATAATCTGAACCGGGCCCACTTAAGGACTATTCAAAGAGTGTTTGTTGCTTGATGAATTTGATAACAGACATGCAGCCATTCCTTGATTTACTGGTAGTTTGCATGTCTGACACTCAGGCATGGAGGAGTTTTGTTATTGTACTCCGGGTAGTAGATAGTTGTGGGTTTTTGGGTCAAATTTATATTAAGTGCTGAAGTTTGGGTCTAACTTGAAATATTTAATGTGTTATCTACAGACAATGATGCTGAATGACAGGATCCAAAACCTGAACACACTGCAAGAAGTCCTAAGAAAAGCAGAGGAGTTTCTGTCCACTCTTCCTCCCGAAACGGCCTACGCTGAATTCGAGCACAAGTTCCAAGAGATCGGTCTCGAACGAGGGTGGGGAGACAATGCCGAACGAGTCTCCAACATGATTCAGCTTCTCCTCGACCTCCTCGAAGCTCCCGACTCTTGCACTCTCGAGAAGTTCCTTGGTCGAATCCCGATGGTCTTCAACGTTGTCATCCTTTCCCCTCACGGTTACTTTGCTCAAGCTAACGTCTTGGGATATCCCGACACTGGTGGCCAGGTAACGCTCCCTCCTATAATGACAGTCATAAGTTAACCTGAAATCACAAGAACGGAACATAAGTGTTATGTTTGATCTTGTAGGTGGTGTACATTTTGGATCAAGTTCGAGCTCTGGAGCACGAGATGCTACAAAGGATCAAGCAACAAGGTCTAGACATTGAGCCTCGCATCCTCATTGTAACCCGTCTCCTTCCTGATGCTGTTGGAACCACCTGCGGTCAGCGTCTCGAGAAGGTTTATGGGACCGAACATTGCAACATTCTTCGTGTTCCCTTCAGAAACGAACAGGGAATCGTCAGGAAATGGATCTCCAGATTTGAAGTCTGGCCTTACCTAGAAACCTACACTGAGGTATATATTTACATTTTCAAACTTTTTGCTGCTTGGTATCTTGTTTAGGGAACTTGAAACCTAATTTATATGAAAATTCGCCGCGTTTTAGGATGTTGCGAGTGAGATTGCAGCAGAGTTGCAGGCTATGCCTGACTTGGTTATTGGAAACTACAGTGATGGAAACATTGTTGCTTCTCTGTTAGCTCACAAACTTGGAGTGACACAGGTAAATTAGCAATAGTCTAATGTGATAGTAAAATCTTCAAATTTTAGTATCTAAAACTCGGTGTTTTCGTGCAGTGCACGATAGCTCACGCTCTCGAGAAGACAAAATATCCAAACTCAGACATCTACTGGAAGAACTTTGAAGAGAAGTACCATTTCTCGTGCCAGTTTACTGCGGATCTCATCGCCATGAACCACACTGACTTCATCATCACTAGTACATTCCAAGAAATTGCTGGAAAGTAAGTGATCAAACCAATTTAGATCAGCTCAGAATTTAGATGTGATCATAATTTTGTGATGTGTTCATGTTTTTTAACAGCAAGGACACGGTGGGACAGTACGAGAGCCATATGGCTTTCACCCTCCCGGGACTTTACAGAGTGGTCCATGGAATCGATGTCTTTGACCCCAAGTTCAACATCGTGTCTCCCGGAGCTGACATGTCGATTTATTTCCCGTATACCGAGGAAAAGATGAGGCTCACCGCTCTCCACCCAGAGATCGAGGAGCTTCTGTTTAGCGAGGTAGAAAACGAGGAGCACATGTAAGATTTCACAAGATTATGTGATCATAAAATCTTTATTTATTCATTTAGAATTCTCATTTGGTATATTTCCCTGGTGAAATAGATGTGTGCTCAAGGACAAGAAGAAGCCAATCATCTTCTCAATGGCGCGTCTAGACCGAGTCAAGAACATGACCGGTCTCGTTGAATGGTATGGGAAGAACAAGCGCCTTCGTGAGCTCGTAAACCTCGTAGTTGTAGCTGGAGACCGAAGAAAGGAGTCAAAGGACATCGAAGAGAAAGCCGAGATGAAGAAAATGTACGAGTTGATCGAAACGTACGGCCTGAATGGGCACTTCCGTTGGATCTCAGCTCAGATGAGCCGTGTGCGTAACGGGGAGCTTTACCGTTACATTGCTGACACACGTGGGGCATTCGTGCAGCCTGCGTTTTACGAGGCATTCGGTCTCACTGTTGTCGAGTCTATGACTTGCGGGCTTCCTACGTTCGCCACATGTCATGGTGGGCCCGCTGAGATCATCGTGAACGGGATGTCGGGATTCCATATTGATCCTTATCATGGAGATAATGCAGCGGAGTTGCTTGTGAGCTTCTTTGAGAAGTGTCAAGCTGACCCCTCGCACTGGGACACCATCTCCAAGGGTGGGCTCAAGAGAATTGAGGAGAAGTATGGTTTCTTTCATGAAAAAACTAGCCGTTAGATTTGAATTCTAGGTGTGCTAATTCTGTTGTCTTCGCTCTTTGTGAAGGTATACTTGGCAGATTTATTCTGACAGACTGCTAACATTGGCTGGAGTTTACGGGTTTTGGAAGTACGTCTCGAAGCTCGATCGTTGGGAGGCTCGTCGTTACCTCGAGATGTTCTATGCTCTGAAATACCGCAAGTTGGTAAGTGAACCGAAAACCGAAAAACTCAAAGAAAGGATGGTTTTTAAGTCTTGAGAAGCATGGTTTGTGATGTGTGTGTTTGATTTGCAGGCTGAGTCTGTTCCCTTGGCGGTTGAGGAGTAACTCCTGGAAGCAATTTTCTGGTTGGAACGAGATTTGTTGAAGGTCGGTGGACATGAAGGTCTCTGCAGTTTGGTGTCTGAGAATAAATCAAGCTTTTCCTTGGGGTTGTGCAACGAGATGTCTGTTATTGTTCTTGTCTTTGCGTTTTTCGTCTTTCGGTTGAACTCGGATTTCGGGTTTTCGCATTTCTTTGTTCTTATTTGCCTTTCAGTATGCGCAGAGAAGTTCTTCCTGTTCTTCCCATTAGTGATTGTAATGCTTCCCTTTGGGTTGCGATTTGATCTTCAATGCATAATAATGAAGTTGTTTTTATCTCCTGGAAGCAATTGGTTTTATCTCGCCTTCTTTCCTAACGCACCGTTTCGTTCTCTCTTATCGACATCTCTTGCCCCAAACGCTGCGTTCTATTCTCCTCTGTGTTAAACGGTTTCACCATTTCACAATCCACATCACATATTCACACCAGAGTCAACTCTAAACCTCAAAAAAATGGCGGGAACCGCCATAGCCAAGAACTCAAAGAAGCGCGCAAGAATCCACGGCAACGGAACTGCAATCACACTAACAATCTGCTTCACTCTCCTCCTACTCCTCACCGCCTCCCTCCTCCGCCTCAAACTCTCCGGCTCCAGCGTCTCTCCTCCCCTCCGCCACCTGATCAAGAAAGCTTGCTTCCATTCTCCGAATCCAGCCTCTTGTTCCGCCTCCCTCTCCGTCACCGTTCCTCCTCCGCCACGGCACCACGAAACAACCGTCATCTCCCTCCGGCACATCCTCGCCGCCGCCATCAACCACACGATCGTCCTCGTAATAGCCGCTCAAGCGAAGATCTCGAGCTCGATTCCGCTTCGAGAACTCACCGTCTACGAGCACAACCCCTTGCGCGATTGCAAGGAGATGCTGGATCAGACCTACTACGAGCTCGCCGAATCAATCGCTGATCTCCGCGCGTCCGAATCGTCGGTCTCGTACCGCAATCTCAAGACGCTGTTAAGCGCCGCCATGACGAATGAGAACACCTGCATCGACGGATTTGCGGATCTGGAGAAGGCGGATTCTGGCGCTAGGGAGAGGCTTCAGATCGAGCTGGATCCTATTTCGAGGATGATTAGCAATTCGCTTGCTGTAATCAAGTACATCGAGACGACGAACAAAGAATCTGAGATCTGGAGATCGAGGTTAGGGTTTCCGCCATGGATGTCGACGAGAGAGCGCAGGATGATGATGAATCGATTTAGATACCGAAAGCCCTATCAAATTCGACCTAATTTAGTGGTCGCGAAAGACGGAACTGGTCACTGCAGATCCATTTCGGAAGCGATCGAATTGGCACCGAGTTTCAGCAAAATCAGATTCGTGATCAAGATCAGATCCGGAGTCTACGAAGAAAATGTGGAGATTCCAAGGAATAAAACTAACATCATGCTTGCTGGCGATGGGATGCAATCCACCGTAATCGCGTCTTCGAGAAGCTTCGTTGACGGATTTTCCACATTCACCTCAGCTACTTTGAGTAAGTTCATAAACTCACTCAGATTTTCCACATTCACCTCAGCTTGTCAGTTTGTTATCAGTTTAACAAAAAGTTCTTGGATTTCTGTACTGCAGCTGTGATTTGATTTCCACATTCACATTAGCTAGTTCAATATTTGCAAATTTCTTGGATTTCTGTATTGCAGCTATGATCAGATTACAGATTCATCATACATTTGCAGCTGTGCAAATTAGAAACTACACATTCATATCTTGGATCTTTTGTTTGTATAGCTACAGAAGATTACAATTTAAGATAAATTTCTTGGATGTTTTTGCATTGCAGCTGTAGTTGGAGACAGATTTCTAGCAAGAGACATAACAATTCTAAACAGAGCAGGGCCAGAGAAGCATCAGGCAGTAGCACTAAGAGCAACCTCAACCTCGGCTTTTTACCGATGCAATATAACCTCATATCAAGACACGCTTTACGCACACTCACTCCGCCAGCTGTACATCGAGTGCGTGATCCAAGGTACAGTCGACTTCATCTTTGGCAATGCAGCAGCGGTTTTCCAGAACTGCCTAATCCTGCCACGAAAACCGATCCGAGGCCAGAAGAACATGATCACAGCTCAAGGAAGAGACGACCCGAATCAGAACTCGGGTTTTTCAATGCAGAATTGCACAATTGCAGCGGGACCGGATCTGAGTTTGGAAGATTCTAGAATCTTCCGGACTTATTTGGGTCGGCCATGGAGGAATCACTCGAGGACGATTATTATGAATAGCTACATTGGTGAGTTAGTTCATCCACATGGGTGGTATAAGTGGAATAAGTATAGTAGGTTGGATACTGTTGAGTATGTTGAGTATAATAACTTTGGGCCCGGTTCGGATACGAGGAGAAGGGTGAGGTGGCGAGGGTATAAGCGGAATTGTAGTGTTGATCAGGTGAGGGAGTTTAGTGTTGGGTCGTTCTTGCGTGGAGACGATGATTGGCTTGAGACGACTGGATTCCCGTTCTTCCATGGGCTTTGATAGAGAAAGTTCAGGAAAAGAAGTTCATAATGTACATATGAAAAACTACTTTTTTCAGTAGTGGTTTTTCAGTGATTTGATCCAGGTTGTTGTAATGCAAGTGGTAAAAAAACTGAAGTAGCAACCATCTCCAAAATGAAATGCAGCTAAAAGTGTAGATATGATAAAATAAGGTGTAGAAGATAAGATGAGTTGCTTTGTTCAGTTGAGCTGAAGTGAGCTGGAAAATCATTGAGGGAAAAGCAGAACAAGTTCATATACCTGCGATTGGCAAATCTGAAGCTGATATTGTCATGGGAGCCAAAAAAAAAGGAGTGATTGATTAGACACTTGTTAATTTAGGCCATCAATCATTCCTTCTAAACTTCTAGGTGAGGAGTTCATGTTTTGATAGCAAGTGTGTAGGTTAATAGTTCCAAAGGGGAACACTAAGCACGTTTTTACTTTTTAGTATGAAGGTTTTATTTTTTTCACCAAAAAAATGAACGTTTTATTTTACTGAAATTACAGACTTTTGACCCAAACAAAATGATGTGCAAAACCAACATCTGCGGTAAATAATGTGCAAAATCAGGGTGTGCATTTTTGTTGTGCACATCAGATATTGAGCTACTTTTTAAATACTATCAGACGAAGTATATGAGCAATTTATTGAACAAATTCTACGAGCACATGCTTCACACAGTACGCTAAAGATAACTGACATTTGTTGGTATGCTTAGACAATGTGTATTCTGGCTTTACTCATACGCCTTTTATGTGCATTTTTTATTCACTCGCAAAGTACTTGCTTCCAGCAGTAATCGGAAATGCTATTTTTTAGCGGGAAAAAGCCCGCACACGAAAATTTATAACTGACACCCAACTTTGAGCGCATTTCGGATACGTCAAGGTCATTTTTTAAAACAGGTTTTGCTGGAAAACAGGGATAGTGGCAGTATATATAGCCACAGAGAGACTTGTCCTATATGGACAGCTGTGATCTTAAGGATCATTCTAGAATAGTGCCATCTGTTACATGATATTACATGGATTTCATGATATTACAAGAGTACAAGACTGCCTTTACACTAACGTTATTATCCCACCTCGATCTGAAGCAGGCGAAGGCCGAGAGTGGATCACATTCCAATGAATTGAGCCGAAAATAATGGTTTGGTGAGCAAATCTGCCTTTTGGTCTTTGGAGGAGATGAAAGCAACGAGAAGGGATTTGTTACGAACCCGTTCCCGGAAAAAGTGGTAGTCAAGATTTAAGTGCTGGATCTTTTGATGTTGAACCGGGTTGACCGCTAAGTATGAAGATAAAATAGCGGAAGCTTCAAATATGTAAGAGAAACATGGTGGAAGGTGGAGAATGGAGCCAAAGGCAGAGAAGGTGGGAGACAACCTCTGCAAAAAAAATTGTGTATTTGCTCAATCTGTTAGGATTATATTACAAGACTTATTTAGCAACCAAAAGAGTGCCAGATAGGCTTACACAAATATCTAGCATATATAATTGATATTATAATATCCTAATACCCCCTCTCAAGATGGAGAAGGGTCAACCATTCCTATCTTAGAGTAAAGACTTTGCAGCATGACACCAAATAAAGATTTATTGAGAAAGTCTACAAGTTGCAAGTGTGAGGATACGTGATCCAAGGAAATTAGACCCTCCGAGAGTTTCTCTCTTGCGTAGTCGCAGTCTAACACGATGTGATTTGTCCTGTCGTGAAAGACTGGATTGCGAGCAATGTATATGGAAGCTTGATTGCCGCACATAACAGGGATGGGTGTGGCATTGTCGATGCACGATTCATTCAACAATCTGCTCAACCAAACAAATTCAGTGCATACTCGCCTTAGTGATCTGTATTTTGCCTCAGCAGAGGACAAAGATACACTTTGTTGCTTATTGGATTTCCAAGAGATCAAGATGCCTCTGAAGAATACCACAAATCCACTTACAAATTTTCTATTATAAGGGTATGTAGCCCAGTCAGCATCACAAGATGCTTTGAGTTGTAAAGATGCATTGTTGTTGAGTAGGAGAGATTTGGATTGAGTTCCTCTGACATAAGACAAAACTCATAGAGCTTCTTCAAAATGTGGTTCATGTGGTCAGAGGATCTGGGGGGGGGGGGGCTATGGGTGCGGCTGCCCCCACGGTCGTCCGGCGAATACCCTAGTGTTATATACGAGCCCCCCGGCGAAAAAAAAAATTCCATGGAAAAACAGTGTTTCTGGTTTCAGAGGAGGGTAAAGCGTTGAAGAAGAAGACTCAAAGTCACGAATACTATTGTTTATACTTCATTTACAAAAACGATGACGTTTTGGGACCCTTCTTTTAATAAGAAAACTCAAAAAATAAATAAATAAAAGATAGAAGAAAAAGACCTTTCCTTCTCTGCAATTCTTTCTCTGCCGCATAGGGTTTTGTAGGCTTGTAGCCTCTCTCTGCAATTCCTTCGTATACTCCAACTCTCAGAAACAATAACACACTACTAAAGTACTCCAGCACTCCACCCAATTTGCTGCACCAATTCATCTTCTCCGTATTAGGTTGATTTGACCAAAGTAAGTAAATACTTTACATTAAATTTCATGTTGCATTGTACTTTGCTTATTATATATTTGTTTATAGCATACTCCCTTCGTCCCTCTTTTTCCTTCCTCTTCCACAAAATGCACAAGAATTAAGATAGAAAAGAGAAAAGAAGATTTGTACTGTAAGCAATCAAATCAGTCAGAACCCAAAATATTAAACCAATTTTATAAACAGAAAATTTCCATCTCAATTTACATCAACCAATAAGATCACTCTATTAGAAGCACACGGATTGTGCTTTAGCTGGGGTTTTAATTTACAAATGTTGAAGGGGATATAAATACAAAAATCCTTCATTACTACACCCACCATTAATGGTGGCTCCTAAAACTTCATTACAAAACTGTAAAAATACTGCATCACTGCCTAATCTTAATGGCTTCAGAACATACATTAAATGAAGTGGAAGAAGGTGCTTTCCTCTTTGATCTTAATCTGCCAGCAGGGGATAATGATGAATTTGGCTATTACTTTGATTTGAATGAGCCATCCATGGAGATGGAAGCAGACCAAGAGGAGCACCAACAACCACCACCAGCACAACCGTCAAGTCATCATCAACCAATTAAGAAGAAGCTCAACAGTGATCAAAGAATGAATATTCTTATTTGGCTACTTGAGAGGACCAAAGATGGAATTCCTCAACGTGGTTCATTAAAGGCAGTTGCACAAGAATTCAATGTCTCAACCAGAACCGTCAGCAACATATGGAATACAGGAAAGAGACAGAGAGAAGCAGGAGAGCAATATAATGTAAGCACCAAATTTCACAATGCAGGTAGAAAGAGAATAGAAGTTCCACATGCTACCATAACTGCATTAACTATGGGAGAGAGAACATGCATCAGAGATTTAGCAGCCAAGTTAGGCCTTTCAAAAACCACTGTGCATAGGATGATCAAAAGAAAACTCATCAAGCCACATACCAATCCATTACATCCAGGATTAAAGGAGGCAAACAAGAAGAAAAGGTTGGAGTGGATTCTAGGGCTACTACATATGGGGATACAACAGCAACAAAGAGACAATATTATCCAATGTATGGTTTTGTGCATTTGGATGAAAAATGGTTCTATCTTACCAAGAAATCACAGAAGGTCTATCTAGAACATAATGAGAAAGGCAAATACAGAGCTGCAATTTCAAGTTAGTTCATTCCTAAAGTCATGTTTAATGCAGTGGTAGCTAGGCCAAGATATAATTGTGAGGGACAATGCACATTCGATGGCAAAATTGGTATTTTCCCATTTACTTATCAAGAGGCAACAAAGAGAAAATCAATAAACAGACCAAAGGGGACTATGATTACAAAGCTAGTTGAGTCAGTGAATAAAAATGCAACCAGGAGCATGCTCATAAACCACGTAGTTCCAGTAATCAAGGCAACATGGCCAGCACATCCAAGACACAAAGTTATCTACATTCAGCAGGATAATGCAAAGACCCATATCAATCAAAATGATCCAGAATGACAGAAGGTATACCAGCAAACAACCCTGATTTGAACATCCTAGACCTTGAGTTTTTTAGAAGCATACAAAGTCTTATGCACACAAAAATGCCCAAGGATGTGGAAAATATGATTAATGTAGTAAATGAAGCTTTTTATGAGTTAGATCCAAAAACTCTCAATGATGTTTGGATGTCTCTTCAATATTGTATGAATGAGATACTGAAATGCAAAGGTGGAAATGACTATGATTTGCCACATGTCAACAAGAAGTAATTAGAGGCATCCGGTAATCTACTTAGAAGGGTAGTGGCACTAATGGGGGCAGTCATTGATGCTTGGGATATAGTGAGAAATGATGCAGAGCTAAATGAAGGAGCAGAAGAAGACACTCAAGACCCATCACTGTCACAGATGGATATAGACAGTCTAGAATAGTTCTAGCAAGTTTCTTTATTTTAACATGCCACTTATATGAAGTGTGTTAAAGATTGAAACTCTTTTGTAATGGAGACAAGTAAGGGCAATTTTTGTGATTGGCAACACTTTTGAAATGAATATATAAGACTTTGAAGTTCTCAGATGTCCCCAAACATCATAGAATCAAATCCATTTTCATAACTCATAATACCAGATAAGCCTAGCATTTCAGTTACAAGTAATTGGTGGCTTATAGCACATTTAAGTCATGAAAATCAGTGGATTATCATCTCAGATTGAAAGACTCATCATTGATTACAAAGGAAACAAAAATTGATCTCAGATATCCCCAAACATCATAGATTTTAACCCAATTTCATAACTCATAATACCCGATAAGCCTAGCAATTCAGTTACAAGTAATTGGTGGCTTATAGCACATTTAAGTCATGAAATATCTTGGATTCTCATCTCAGATTGAAAGATTCATCACAGATCACACAAAAAAACCAGCAAACCAAGGGACAATTTCACACTCACATACGGACAGGCAACCAACAAACCATCAGACTCAACAAAAACAACAAATCCAGTGACCAATGATCACACAACAACATCTGAACAAGAACAACAACATATTCTAAGGGGATATAGCCAGAGATCAACCAAAACCATTCAGACTCAACAGATCCACATATCAAGTGACCAATGATCACACCAACAACATCTGAACAACAACAACAACATATGCTAAAGGGATATATCCAGAGACCAACCAAAACCATTCAGACTCAACAGATCCACATATCCAGTGACCAATGATCACACCAGCAACATATATAGGGGATATATTCTCCATCGGCCAAAAAGACAGATTGGTATTAAAAAACACCCTTTACAGACGTATTGGTATTTTCAATAACTTCGAAGACCTTAAGGTATTAAAAAAATTTCCGGCATACAAATAAGTCTATTTTATGATTAATAATCCGGTTCATATGAGGTTCTAGTTTCCCGTACGGTTCAATAATAATTAACGAACCCATGCTCAAGTAAAACTCACTGGTTACTCTTCAATCTCATTCTTTCACCCAAACCCTAATTTTATGAAGCTTTTCATCCATATCCAAGTGGGCAGATGCTAGCACTACCCCTCCAACGCAAGGTTTGAGTTCGAACTCCTTTACAAACTTAAATTCATTTTCTTTCCTTCTCATAAAGTTTATGAAGCTAATATCCACTTGCTTGTAAATGGGAATTTACTAATTTTGAACTAATTAACAACATTACAATGTTAGAGTAAAATTTGGTGTTTTGTTGTTTGCCATTGCTTTAGTTTAATATCATGGAAGGGAAGAAATTTAATATTATGGAATTTGTCATTGCTAGTAAGGAGAAATTTACTGAATTTCTCATCATAATCTATAATATTTGGAATCAGTGGTTTATGTGCAGTACACTGAACATGTTCTTGTAGAGTTTGGGACTTGACTGGTATTCCAAGTTGTCATGCGATTAATGCACTATTATATATGAACAAGAAGCTTGAAGATTATCTAGCTAGGTGGTATACAGTGGAGACATATTCTGATACATACTCTAGACTATTGCAACCAGTTCAAGGCAGTATATTTTGGGATCATGACGGTGAAGGAATGACATTACCTCCAGATATTTAAAGACGAAAACCTGGTAGGAGAAAAACAGCTCGAAGAAGAGATGTAGAAGAGCCAACAAAGAAGTCAAAATATTGTAGGAACGGGCTACCTACCAAATGTAGCAATTGTGGCCTCACAGATCATGACAAAAGAAAATGTTCACTACCACAACAAGTAAGCAATCCATTCCAAGTCCTAATTCTTTTCAAGTTATTTCCATTAATTTCTTAAATCTATTTGAGATGTATTATTCCTTTAGGCACCATCAGTAAGAGCACAACAAAATCAGCCTGAGAACCAATCTAGCAAGAGGGGAAGGCCTAAAGGGAGCAAGTCTTGGATCGGTAGTGATGATGTTGCACCTCCATCACAATATCTTGCATCTTTGCGAAATGTGAAGACCAAATCAGCCCAAACAAGTCGAGAAAATATATCTTCTAATCAACTCTCAAATGATTGGTTATCTTCCGGTAAATTTGCTAGAAAATACATATATGTGATTATATTAGTATTATAAAAAAATATTTAATACTTTTAGCATTAACATGTATATATGCAGTTGCTACAGGTACCAATAAAAGGGGAAGGGGTAGAGGAAAAACTCCTATAGGAGGCTCGTCTGACAGTAGAGGATCGACAACTTCGCAAGGAGGGTTTGGAATTAGGTACGGAGTTGGAGGAATAATTGATTTCAGAACCTCAATCTCCGGTCAAGGACTTGTAATCAGTGAGGCTCAGCCATCTCAACTATCTAACAACCACAATCAACATTAAGCATGTGTTGGATGATAATTTAACTTATTTTCCAGCTTTTGAAATTAAAATAGTCAAAAACCTTGCTTTTGTCTATCAACAAATTCAACATGTAAACTTACAATGTGTTGCTTTTGATGTTTGCCTATCAACTTGTGAACAAATGTTTTTTTGCATTGACAGTGTTTATCCCAGTACAAGTTTCCAGGGAGAATGCTTCAGTTTTGTATAATATGTGTTGCTTCAGTAGTGAACTCTCCATGCAATAAAAAATGAAATGGTATTTGTGACATCTCTTCAGTGAAAGCCTAAACAGGGAGAGATGTGGTGTTGCTTGATATTTTGCTTCAGTTGATGGAGTTTATTTTTAATATTTCCCGAATCATGTAAATTTGTGATACTGTTTGTTGATTAACGAGAAGAAGGTAAGGAAAATTGGTAAGGAAATATTTTAATCCTAAAAAGAGGCTAATGTGTCTATTGAAACAATTTTTAATACCTTAACGTCTCCAGAGTTATTGAAAATACCAATGTGTCTGTAAAGGGTGTTTTTAATACCAATCTGTCTTTTTGTCCATTCTCCATCGAACAACATGCATAAGAGATTAAGATAGAGAGAGAGAGAGAGAGAGAGAGAGAGAGAGAGAGAGAGAGAGAGAGAGAGAGAGAGAGAGAGAGAGAGAGAGAGAGAGAGAGAGAGAGAGAGAGAGAGACTTAGCTAGATGAATCTGAATCGGATTCATCAATCACAATGAGCTCATGCGACTTAGGGTTTGATTCAGGGATAGCTTCTGCCTCATCGCCAGAGTCATCAAGAACAACAATCTCAGGTGTCCGAGGAAGCCCAAAATCATACCCATCTTCTTCCACCAGTTCTTCAGTCTTCTGAGAATTAGAGGGTTGATCTACAACTTCTTTCTTGTTGGCTTCATATGCATGCAGCTCTTGCTCCACAGGCTCCGATGAAGGATGATTCGAGCACAAGGAGAAGGATTCTTGAGAAGCCTTAACATCATCGGAGGAAGTCCAGTTAAAACTCATCCTCAAATAGATCTAGGATTTTTTTGGGGGGATTTCAGAGAGATCGAGAAACAGAGCAAAACAGAGATCAAATAAGGGGAGATTGAGAGTGAGAGAGAGACCGAGAGTGAGAAAGTGAGAGTGAGATCGGATTGAGAGAGCGAGATCAGAGCACGATCGAGAGAGAAAGAGGAGGCGGTGGGAGAGCTAGGGTTTGTGAGATTTTAAGATATCAGATGGAGATAGAGTTAAATGAGAGAGATAAGGAGGTGGAGAATGGTTGGGATCGATTAATGGAGGAGAGAGGGTTGAAAAGAGGTTTTGTTTGGATATGGGTTTTATTGTAATATTAAAAAGTTCATGAGGGTACTATGGTAAAGTTTTATGGCTGTAAATGGTAAAAAGAAGAAAGAAGAAGCAAATAAGGGGACATTGTAAAAGGAAAGAGGAAGGAAAAAGAGGGATGGAGGGAGTAGTTTTTCTTAGGACTAATTAATTTGTTGAAGTACTTACACTAATGTTGTTTATATTAAATTGTATATGTTTAGCATATACAAAGATGGATAAATTTGTTACTCGGACTAAGAGAATAAGAACAACAATGTCAAATTCAAGTAATACTGATACGAACGTGGGTGGATTGAATGTGTCTCAAATTGATATGAATGTCACTCGCGCGAGTGAATTGAATGAACCTCAAGTTGATGTGAATATTGCTGGATCGAGTGAGGCTCAAACTGATATGAATATTGCTGGTATTGCTGGATCGAGTGAACCTCAAACTGATATGAATATTGCGGGATCGAGTGAGCCTCAAACTGATATGAATTTTGGTGAATCAAGTGGATCTAGTCCTAAAAAAGCTAGAATGGAGACTACATGTGACAAGGAAATCGTGAGTGATCCAGCATTACGAAAGCCAATCAATGACTTTCCTCCTCGGATGATAGATGATGTGAGGAGAGCGTATGTGCTTAAAGGTCCATGCCAACCAGTTTCACATGACTTTATACGAAAGCCATTTGGTGCGTCTTCGAGGTGTTTTCAAGCTAAGTGGTTCGAGAAATGGGAATGGTTAGAATTTAGTGTTTCTAAAGATGTTGCATTCTGCTTTTGGTGTTATCTCTTCAGAGGGGAGCTTGGCAAAAAAAATGGAGATGATGCATTTGTGATAACAGGGTTTTGCAATTGGAAGAAAGGTACTGCAAGATTTAAATATCAAGTGGGAGTTGATGGTAGTGCACATAAGGAAGCTCGGATCAAATTCTTTAATTTCAAAGATCAAAGGCAAAGTTTGTCAAGAAAGTTGATTCCAGGAAAGAAAGTTTTAGAGGAGGCAAACCGTACTCGTTTGACCGCAATGGTGGATGTTGCTAGATTGCTAATTAATCAAGGGCTACCTTTTCGAGGGCACGGTGAGACATCAGACTCAAGAAATAAAGGAAATTTTCTTGAATTTCTTAATTGGTATGCCTTGCGCAAGCCTGAAGTTGGGAAGATAGTGGAGGAGAATGCACCCCAAAATCACAAACTCAGTAGTCATTCGATTTAGAAGGATATTATTAAAGCTTGTGCATGTGAGACAATAAACCTCATAATTAGTGATATTGGAGACAAGTTCTTTTCTTTATTGGTTGATGAGGCTCGTGATTGTTCAGTAAAAAAGCAAATGGCTATTGTCTTAAGATATATGAACAATGATGGTGATTGTTCATGTCAGTGACACCAACGTACTATCTTTAAAAATGGGCATTGATGAATTTTTTGCTAGACATGGATTAAAAAATATATAAACTTAGAGGTCAAGGATATGATGGGGCTTCTAATATGCGAGGTGACATTAATGGATTGAAGGCTCTTATATTGAATGAAAATCCAAGTGCAAGGTACATTCATTGTTTTGCTCACCAACTTCAACTAGTTGTCGTGGCGGTTGCAGAGACTAATCGATATGTAAGTGATTTTTTTGATTACTTGTCCTTGATTGCTAACTTTGTTGGAGCTATGTGGACCCCGACCACTGAAGTGCTTGAAGGTATATATGATGATGGACTAGATCCGAAAACTAGAGGAGCAACTGTTAGCTTGGCACAAAAAATGGAGAATTATCAGTTTGTTTTTGTTGCTCATTTGATGGTTCTGGTATTGAGTATCACAAATATTTTGTCCCAAGTCTTGCAAAGAAAAGATCTAGATATTATTGAGGCTCTCAGTATGGTTCAAAGAGGCAAAGAGAAGTTGCAAGAATTGAGGAATAATGGATGGGATCAAATATTAGAAACCGTCAAAAGTTTTTGTGATCAGAACAAGATCGATGTTCTCAAGATGGAAGATCCAACTCCATCTCTCTTTGCTAGACGTGTTACTACTACATGTTATCAAAGATTTCATCATGATATATTCCTCCAGGTATTTTATTATCTCTTTATAAGTTTTTTTTAACTAAGTTCTCCTATTCGGAAATTAATATTATCATACTTTCTAGGTTATTGATCGAATTGTGAGAGAAATGGATAGCCGTTTCAGTGAGTTGAGCACGGAAATCCTCACATGTGTAGCATGCCTTGATCCAAATAATTCATTCTTCCATTACAATGAAACAAAGCTACTCAGACTTGCAGAGTTATATCCACAAGACATTTTAGAGTGCGATCCAATGGAGTTTAAAGGACAATTAGATTTGTGGATTCATGAAATGAGGCGGAATAAAAAATTTCAAACTTTCCAAATACTACAGCTGTTGCAAAGAAAATGGTTGAGGTAGGAATTCATGGAGCTTTTCACTTGGTATATCGCCTCATTGAGTTAGTTTTAGTGTTACCTGTTGCGACTGCAACTGTAGAAAGAGCCTTCTCAACAATGAAGATCATCAAGTCAGATTTGCGTAACAAGATGGGAGATGAATTTCTCACGGATATATTCTCTAGTGTGCTACGTGGAGAAAGAAATTTTTTAAAACATTGATAATGAAGTTATACTTCAACATTTTCAAAATATGAAAACTCGTAGAATGGGTTTATCCTCTTTATAGTTTGTAGAGTAGGAAGCAACAACTTTTTATCATATGTTTTTTATGCTGCTATTTTTGTAAACCTCGTTTGACTATACTTTTTAAAATTTATAAATTTTTAGCCCCTCCAATTATTTTGTTCTAGATCCGCCACTGCATGTGGTGCTTGGTTGAATTGGCTTGCACAAGGTAGGCAAGATCACGTCTTGTGTTCACAAGAAAATTCAGTTTGCCTACAAGCTGTCTATATGGAAGAGGATCTGACAGTAAAGCTCCAGAATAAGGGAGTAACTTTTGTCTGAGATCCAAGGGGCTTAATGCATCAGTGGATCCGTAATCTGCCAGAGCAAAATCATGGAGAACCTCTGAGATGAATTTTCCTTGGCTCAAGAGAAGTCCCTGGGGTGTAGAAATGAATTCTATCCCAAAGAAGAAACTTAGTTGCCCCAAATCTTTGATTTTGAACTCAACATCAAGGTAAGTTTTGAGGTCATTGATCTGTGGTACTTCATTCACTGTTAGAAGGATGTCATCCACATAGATAGAAACAAAAACAACATAATTCTCGACTTTCTCATGGAAAAGTGAATAGTCATATAATGACTGTGTGTATCGACTGGATTTAAGTGCTTGAGACAGCTTAGCATACCATTGTCTGGACGCCTTCTTGAGGCCATATAGAGACTTTTTAAGTGTGCAAACTTGGTTGGGGAGAGCAACTGTAAGGCCTTGAGGCGCTTTCATGTAGACCTCTTCATGTAAGTGACCACGCAAGAATGCATTGTTCACATCAAGTTGGAAGATTTCCCAATTCTTCTTCAATGCCACAAATACGAGAGCTCTCACTGTTGTCATTTTTATCACTGGGGAAAAACACTCATTATAGTCCACCCCCTCTTTTTGAGTGAATCCTCGAACCACAAGTCTAGCTTTGTATCTTTCTATTGTGTCATCTGCCTTTTTCTTGATCTTGTAAATCCACTTGCAACTTATAGGTTTCTTACCCTTGGGGAGATCCACACTGTCTCAAGTTTTGTTAAGTTCGAGAGCAGAGAATTCAGATGTCATAGTTTGTTGCCAAACTTCATGTTTACATGCTTGTTCATAGTTGAAGGGTTCAGTTTATGGTGTACATGACTGTGGCAAAGTGTGTGATGGAAAGGATAAAGTGGAAGTGAGTGTGTGAGCACAGAAGCATTCAGATATGGAGGCAAGGTTGTAGACATAGTCTGAGAGATGGGATGGAGTGGTGTGTTGTTGATACGCTGCACTTTGTATGGCGTAACTAGGGATTATTACATTAGTTTAGGAGTATTATTATATGTGTTTCGAGTCATTGTTATGTTCTGAGATATTTATTAAGAAGTGAAGAAATGAAGATCAGAACCGAAGAAGATTGAAGACTTGAAGAATGAAGATGCTTCTGCGACGCCAACCGCGATCGCCACTACCATCCAGGCGATCGCCATCATTCAACAGAAGCCATTCGAGAAGAAATCAGCGACCGCGATCGCGGGTGATATGGTGGCGATCGCGGGTATTGCACTTGTTGGGCTGAAGTGATGGGCCGATGGATTGGGCTTAATTAAATCAAGCTAGCTGCTGGCCATTTATGGAAGCAAGCAGCTCAAATCAATATAGCCGAGCTCTCCTTTGTTACGGATTTGCTTCCTTTTGTTTTGTTTTATTTTATTTCCTTATTTATTATTTCCTTTTAGGATTTATCTTTTAACATATATTTTTAGGGTTAGACTCTATTTAAGAACCCTAGTTCTATCATCTTTTCTATGATCTTTTCCATCAGACAATTTAGTTCTGCAACCATGAGCAGGAACTAATCTCCATTGTTTTACTTAGCGGTTGAAACCTTCAGTTATTAAGTTGTGAGATTTCTAAACTCTTGTTCTTTTCCTATGGGTTTGTATTAATTCTCTTGCTCTTCATCTATTGATTTCTATTAGTTTTGCTAGCTTGATCACCTAGTTTGATTGATAGTTTTCTATTGCTAGACTAGGAATATACGGTGGAATTCCTTGTCATTGTAGCATTCATATCTGCATGATCTGGTAGTTGATTGCTTTTATGAAAGGGAATTTGCATGTTAATACTTGACGGTTGTAAGTTATTGCATGCATCCTTATAATTCCTGTGCTCTTTGCTGCTATTTCATCTAATCTTGAGAGGTTTCCCTGATTGCTGAATAGTAAGTATTATCAGGACCGGTTGGCCTGCTGATATATTAAAGATTGGAATAGGAACATTCCCTAGGATTGAATAGAACTTGAGATAAATCTATGATCAACTTGATTGACTGTTGTGTGGATACTTGCTAGGTGAAACCCCTTCGCATAATATTCTCACCCAAACTTCCTCTGCTTGTTACTGGTTACTTGTGTGTTCTTGCAATCAAACCCCCCCCCCTTTTGGTTACTTGTTACTAGTTGATATTTCACTTGACTTCATTGATTTGGTGTTTTGATTCCCTTGGGTTCGACCTCTACTTACTTGTTATACTCTAGTTAGTGTTTAGGGTTTTCTTTGATTTGGCACTACGACTTTAGCCTCATCAGTTGTCTATAGGATATTCTGAGCACATGATCTGTTGTAAGAGCTAGTGCATCAGGGTGATGTCAGAAGACAAATTTTGATTGGATGGTAATGGAGAACTAGAATGAACAAGTGGCAATAAAGAGGTAGGATATTGGGGAGGGGGAGGGGGGGGTGTCAAGGTGGGTGTCAAGGAATCTGTGTGGAAGGGAAAGAGAGTTTCATGAAAGATAACATCTCTTGAGACTAGTGTCTGGTGTGTCTCAACGTTTATAGACTTTTTAGGCTTTCTTTCCATATGAATAGCCTAAGAAAATGCAAGGAGAAGCCCTTGCTTAGAATTTATCTTTGCCATTCTTCAAGGTTGGAGCAAAACACAGACAACCAAGAGTTTTGAGATGGGAATAGGTTTTTTTTTGTTATAGAGAGCCTTAAAGGGAGTTTTGTTTTGGAGTAGTTTGGTTGGAAGTTTGTTGATGATGTAGGGTGCAGTAAGAATGCTTTCACCCAGAACTTCAAAGGCAACTTTTATTGAAACATCAAGGCTCTTGCTATCTCAAGGAGGTGTTTTTTCTTCCTTTCTACAACTCCATTTTGTTTTGGTGTTGCAACGCAAGAAGTTTGGTGTTCTATCCCTTGTGCTAGAAGGAAGTCTGATGTTTCCTTACTAGACTCCAATTCTAGGGCATTGTCACTTCTCAACTGCTGAACTTTTCTCCCAAACTGAGTGTCTACCATGCTATGAAGCCTTTGATGACTGAGAATGCATTGCTCTTGGCAGACATGAGGCGTAACCAAGTAGACCTAGTGAAGTCATCAACAATAGTAGTAAAATACCTATAACCATTATATGTAGTTGTGTGATAGTTCCCCCAAACATCTATATGCACAAGTTGAAATGGAGAAATAGTAGTAATATTGCTAAAAGGAAATTGCAGTCTTGACTGTCTAGATTTAGCACAAATATCACAAGGAACAATATCATTCTTACTAGACAAATCAGTTTGAGCAAGTGCTAAAGTCTGCAACTTATAAAGAGGTAAATGGCCTAATCTTAGGTACCACAACTTAAGATCTACTGAACATTCTACTGAATTTGCAACGTCTTCTTGCTTGTCACTTCAACTGAATTGTTTGGTCTCCAGCAGGTAAAGGTCCTTGTATGCATCACCAATTTCCAGTGGCGCCTCATGAAAGGAGCCTGCAAGAGACATCTATAAGGTGTGAACACCACATGACAATGTAGATCCCTTACAAGCTTTCCAATATAAACCAAATTGCACTAAACATAGGCACATAAATCACATCTTTCAACAGTAAATAAGGCAAAACACTGACAGTCCCCACTGTATCAACTTTGGGACAATAACCAGTTGGCAGTGTGATATCAAATGGCTTAGACAATGGGCTATTGCTCTAACAAATTCAAATCACAACACATATAACAACTAGTGCCACTATCCAGAATCCATGTGGTCTTAATGAAAATATTAGAGGCAAAGGATGTACCTGAAAACCTGCAAAATCATCACCATCTGTCTCGTGTTTCTTTCTAGAATCAATGCTCAAGAAATTCATCAACTTGCTCATCTTCTCAGTTGTCAAGTCATATAGGCCACCAATAGAAGATCCAACAAACTTCTGGCTTGAGCTCATTGGTTTGTCCTCAGATGAGGATTTCTTGTTTTTCTCTCTGTAATTTGCAAGAAAACCATTGATAAAATAACACCTATTAATATTGTGCTTAGTTTTCTTACAACTTGTGCAAAAGAAATTCTTCTTCTTTCCTGATCCACTCTTCTGATGGGACTTGTTGCTAGTGACATTCATAGATGTTGCCTCTGTTTGAAACTGAGGGGTGGTTTGAGTCTCTCTCTGCTTTTCATCTTGAAGAATCAAGGAATAGGCATGCCCAATGCTTGGGATTAGCCTCATCATGAGAACAACACCTCCGATACTGGTGTATGTTTTATTCAGGCCCATGAGAAAGTGAATAAGGCGTTCTTCGTCTTCAATCCTGAGAAATTCCAGTGTGGCTCCATATGAACAACTCGAAAACTAACGAAGTCTCCCAAGCTCATCTCATTGGGTTTTCATCTTTGTATAATACACAACAATGGCATCAGTACCTTGAGTAAGCCCATTCAGCTCCTTCATTACCGCATACAGTTGGGCTCTGCTTGTTTTCCCAAAGCGAGCCTCAAACTCATCCCAGATTCCTCGAGCGGTTTCAGTATAGAGAACACTCCGGAAAATCTCTTTACTGAGTCCAGTGAGAAGCCAAGAACGCACCATGTAATTGCAATGCTCCCAACAGTGGAAGGAGGGGTCAAATGTCGCTGGTTTTGCAAGACCACCATTGATGAAAACAACTTTGTACTTTGCCGAGAGGGCTGTTTTCATGGAAATTTTCCACTCTCCATAGTTGTTTCCCTCTAGAACATTCGGAACAAGAGATAGTCCGAGATGGTCACTGGAATGATGGAAATATGGGTCGTTGTTGTTGTTATCTTTTCTAGTATGTTCTTCAACAAAAAGAGCCATGGTTATGGAGTTTTCTGGGTTTGTGTTTGGATTTGTGGGGAAGAAAGAGTTCTAGTTGATAAAAGCAAATTTCCAGATCTACAACATGGCTCTGATACCTTGAAAACAAAATAGCGGAAGCTTCAAATCTGTAAGAGAAACATGGTGGAAGGTGGAGAACGGAGCCAAAGGCAGAGAAGGTGGGAGGCAACCTCCGTAGAAAATTTGTGTATTTGCTCAATCTGTTAGGATTCGATTACAAGGCTTATTTAGCAGCTAAAGAGTGCCACGTAGGCTTACACAAATATCTAGCATATACAATTGATATTATAATATCTTAATAAAGTACGTGGCTCTAATGTTGTCGCACCAAAAGGTTGGCGGTTGAGGTAGAGGGATCCCAAGCTCGAAGAGAAGGCTTTGGAGCCAAAGTGTCTCACTAGTGGCATTGGCGAGGGCCCGATATTCAGCTTTGGTGGTGGATCGCCATACCGAGGTCTGTTTCTTGGACATCCAAGATACAAGATTTGCACCATGGAATATGCATCTCAGATGTACAATTGAGATAGCGCATGGCCCGTTTTGCACCTTTCCAGTGTTTCTCCGTTGGATAGTGCATTGCCTGACATAGCTTGTTGACGGCAAAGAGATGTCGGGCCGAGTGAAGGATAGGTATTGGAGACCACTAATGATGCTCTATATAAAGTCGGATCCGAGAAAGTCGAGGTGTGGTCATCATCTTGAAAGTTGGTTCCCATTGGGGTAGCTACGACTTTGGAGTTCTCCATTTTTGCTCGGCTCACAAGATCTTGAATGTATTTTGTTTGGAAAAGAAAGATGCCCTCTTGAGTTCGATGAACTTGAATATCGAGAAAATACTATAGGGGTCCAAGATCCTTGACCGGAACTCTTCGGATAATTTCTGCGCAAAACCCTTAGAAAAAGCATCATTGTTAGACATAACTAGCAAGTCATCAACGTAAACCAAAACGAAAAACAAGATTAGTCCCTTGGTGATGGATAAAGAGAGATGAATCCGATATAGAGGAAGAAAAACCCATAGTGATTAGAGAATCACTAAGATGAGCAAACCAAGCACGAGGTGCTTGTTTGAGACCATAGACAGAGCGATTAAATTTACAGTTATGAGAGGGAAAAGATTTATGAGTGAACCCGGGTGGTTGGATGATGAAGACGCCCTCCCTCAAGGTCCCATGAAGGAAACCATTTTGAATATCTAGTTGACGAACCGACCATTTGTGCATCATCGCAAGGGAGAGAAGAAGACGCATGGTGGATGGTTTGAAGACCGGGCTAAATGCCGCTTGATAGTCTAGACCAAAGATTTGAGGGTAGCCTTTGGCTACAAGCCGGGCTTTACGACATTCAATGGCTCCATCGGAATGACGTTTGGTTTTGAAGATCCATGTGACATCAAGGACATTTGTGAAGGATGTGGATGGGACAAGGGACCAAGTGTTGGTGGAATGGAGAGCCTTGAATTCGGTGGCCATGGCCTCACGCCATTCAGGAAAACTAGAGGATGGTTCGTCGGGAATGTGGGTGGTGTGGTTACAATCGGGAGGCCAAGAAATGGTCCCATTGGATCGACCAAGGGTTTAGTAATGTGGGACTTTAATCTAGTGGTCATATGATGTATGGGTGATCAGTAAGATGTGGTCTCAAGAGAGGACGGCCCAAAGTTGTGGACCGGATAGAGAGAAGTGGGCCGAGAGGAATTGTTTGGACGAGGCAAGTTTTGTGGGCTTCTAGGAAAGTTGAGATGAGAAGAAATGGGAGTGGATATTAAGGATTGAATTGGGCGTGGTAGAAGTTGATGGATCGCAGGAAGAGGAGCAAGTGGAGGAGTTCAAAAATTGGGAGAATGGTTATTCGTGGGATAGGGTAATGTTGACTCATGGAAGATAACATCCCGGGAAATATAGGTGCGGTGGTTTGCCTAATCATAGCAAAGGTAGCATCGGTAATTGCTAGCATAGCCAAGATAATGGTAGGAGTGGAGCAGAAGGATAATTTGTGTGAGCGATATGGGTGAAGCTTTGGGAAACAAAGGCACCCAAAGACTCAGATAAATGTGTAATTGGGAGGTTGTTTGAAGAGGAGTTCCATGGGTGTCTAGTGCTTGAGGATAGGTGTAATGTCATGTAATAGGTTGCACTATTATAAAATGATCCTTAAGATCACAACTGTCCATATAGGACAAGTCTCTCTGTGGCAATATATATTGTTTGTAGCATACCGTTACTAGGGTTTCAGCTTTGGGCGCATCCGTAACAAACCCGGTTTTTTTAGCATTTTGAAGGGGAAAAAATTGGGAGCATCTAGGGTGCACCCAAAACCGACCCGGCTCATTTGGGCGCGTTAAGGATGCGTCCAAAACGGATGTGATATAAAAATGTGGGTGCGGGTTAAACGCCCATTTTTAAGGTTCGTATTCCGGATTGGGTTAATCCTTGTAGTAATTGGATGGAATGTTGTCATCTCGGTATGAAAACGTAAGAACTATACAGAACCCTCCTCCCCCTTAAATTAGAGAAACAAAGAAAAGATAGGTATCGTTAAATTCGTAATAACGGGACTATTTATGGGATAAAATCAATAAAATACAAAAGTGGGTAGATCAAATAGCATAAAAACCTTGGACACTACTAGAAAAAAAATCACGTAGTATCTTTCTGTAATGATTCAAAATCTTCTTAGCAACATATTCTCTTTTCTGGAAGTCACAAGCGCCAAGATGTGAAACTTCTCTTTTATGGGAGTCTTTGGCGCCAAGATGCGAAACTTCTCATTCATAGAGAACCAATTGTTATACGAGCACAGAAAGCTCACTCATTAGCCCCTTCATCCAGAAAAATGGATATTTTCCTGAAAAGATTTTTAATTCAATCTTCTTTTTCTATTCCAAAATTTGGACGTTGTAAGAAAATACCATAAAATGTGCATAACTCTATGTTTACATAGGTTTAAAATAACATAAAATTTATTTATAAATTTCATATTTTACTTCATGTATACATAGGATGGCATACGGAGGGACGGTAGAGTGATCGGGACGAGTTGGATGGATGAAAGCGATCATCTGAATCTAGACATGTACAAGTAAGGGTATGGGCAGGGTTAAAATGAAAATTTTGTCCGTATGACTGGGAAGGGCTAAGCCCGCCCGACTAAAACGTGCGAGAATGCTTGTCCGAGCCCGTTTGGAAGATTGGACAGGGTAACCCGCATGGCGGCCCCGTAAAAATTTATATATTTAATAAAATGGTGTCATATTATCAACAAAGTCGAGCATCGATATTCAATAACTTATAAATAAAACATGGAGAGTAAGGAAATCTCGGTAAAAATTTAGAACTAACATACCAGACATTGAAATTGAGGGACGTCGTGAGAATTTGAAACAACACCGACGTTGGAGAGATTGAGTATGGAGGGGTATAAGTGAGAAGTGATTTAGGATGTGTGTTTTAGGGTTGATTTTAACTTAAATTATTATTGAACTAATATTTAGTAATTTATATACTATTAATTAAAAAAATTTACAAGGTATAGCGGCCCTTCTGGGATTTTATGAGTGTTTGTACCCTGTCATATTTTACCCGGGCAGGTCCAACCCGGCCTGAAACCAATTATACAGTAAAAGGTCTGCAGGCCTAAGATCCTTCCCAACATCTGAAAGAAACCCCATGGGGGCCTCCTTGCGTACTGCGATCCCCACTTTGGAGCAAATATCAACAAGGATGTCACGCACCAAGTTATGTCTGTACTTCACACCCACCTCACTAGAACAATGAACAACGTGATCTCCCCAACAATCCATCTTGGGGGCATTGCAACTAGAGCAAATACTACCTTCAGAGAACAAAGGTATAGTGAGTCTGTAACACAACATAGAACGGAATTGGCGGTGGTTCATCCGCTACCCCAAGACATCAATAGGAATAGTAAACAGATAATCTTGAGCATGCGGGGCACGAATAGAACTGAGAACAACAACCTGCCTTGGACTAAGCATGAATTTGGCAACAAGATTTTTCTCAATAACACCAAAGTAACACTCTGCCAGGGTTTTCATCATTTGGGGGGCAGCGGTACCAATAGTGAGAGAGAGAGCATCAAGTTGCAAAAGGCATTGAAATCATCAAGAGCATGCTGAAAAAAAGAGCTAGAAGAGACAATACCCGTGTTGACCAGAATCTTGGCCTGCGGCGAACTCGTTTGGAGGCGAGAAGCAAGAAAAGAAAGCGCATTACATCCTCTGCAGATAACATACCAAGACCGCCCAACTTAATTGGGAGAGTGGCAAGCCGCCATTGCCAATCTCCAAAGCCCGGCCCTGAAGCAGTGACAATCTTCTCCAAGGAGATGCGCAAGGCTTGATCAAAATGAGCTTGAGCATCCAAGAAAGATAAGGGAGAACAAGTTCTCAAAGCATAAGACAGTTTAGCAACCCGGCAAAATTACGAAGTAGGAGAAGCTCACACTGGGGATCATTAAGTCTGTTGACCGCCTCCATTAGCTCAATAGTTTTGGAGACCCTTTTCAAAGCTAGATCACGACAGAAACCAACGTCGAAAGTAACGGAACCACCAAGAAGTTTAACACCATCGTGTGGGTTGATTTTTCTTTACCTTATATCCTAAATCCTAAGATATAAATCTTGTTCTTACTCTAAAATATAAACCTTAAACTTAAAATTAAAAAAGGAGCATTGAAGGGAACAAAAAATATGAATTGTTCACGACTTGATTTTGGCTTAGTTTTTTTATGTGTTTTTTTGTGTGTGTAGGGCTGGGACTTTGTACCCGAGGAATCGAAGAACCGACCGGAACCGCGGAACCGACCGGAACCGCGGAACCGACCGGAACCGCGGAACCGACCGGAACCGCGGAACCGACCGGAACCGCGGAATCAAACCGTGGATTTTGGTGCGGTTCAGGTATCAGAATTTAAATCATATATTTATCGCGGGTCGGTTCCTAGGTCAGAATCGTGGTTTGCGTACGGTTCTGAAATTGTGATTGAACAAAGAACCGAAAAGCCAAAATACTAGTAAAAAATAAAAATAAAATAAATAATATATACCTTAATTTAAATTTAAGTCAAATTCCAAACGTACCGCCATTCTCGATTTCTCTCTCGACCCTAACCCTAATCTCTTAATCTCTCTCGATCTCTCCCAATTTCAAGTCCGAAAAGCTCTAATTGTTCATTCTAAACCTAGATTCGAGCCTCGTTCTCATTCATAGTTATTCAAGACCTAATTTCAATCCCCCAAATCCAATTCCCAACCCTGATGGCGTCTACATCAACCCCTAATTTCGAAGTCCATAAATCTCCAATTCTTTACTAAGGAACAAGCCTCACGTGCGAATTGTTTAATCTAATCTCAACTTCAAAATTTAAAAATGCAAATATTGAATGAATCTGTTGGTGCACTTGGTTGATTTGTTGAGTTAATATTGAATTTAATTTTGGAATTTTGATGTTGTTGAGTCGATCTTATTGAGTTGTTGTTGTCCAGTATTATTTTGAGATTGAATTTTATTGTTTTTGAAGACTTTTATTGTTGTTGCATAGGAAAGTGAATCAACTATCAAGTATCAAGTGTTGGTGTGTTGTTGTTGGATTTTTTCTGCTTCATATGAAATATGTATTGTAATTTTGGATTGTTTTAGACTTTTAGTTGATGTATTAATATGTGTGTCAATGTGTGTGTGATATTTAAACAAAGTCAGGGCCGGGCTTAGGCATGTTAAATGTGGGTGCCCGAACAGGGCCCTCGAAATTTTGGGGCCCCATATTTTAATCTTAGGTCCATTATATGTTTTTTTTATTTATAATTCCAAAATTAATATGCCCAAATTCCTAAAGTAAGTGTAAATAAGTGTTTATTTTTACCTCTCTTTGTCCAAATTCAAACCTTTTTCTATAAATAAGTCTCAATTCTTCCAATTATTGTTGATTTTCAATTCAAAAATATACATTTAATATCTTACAATCACAATTAGTTTACAATGAATACTCCTCTCCAATTTTTGTTATATATAAAAAAAAAATTGTTATAAAAATTTGGGTTTTCATATGTTCCTCCGTCAACATTCAAAGACACGTATTCTCAGCCATATGTTCCTCCGTCAACATTCAAAGACACATATTTTAAGCAATTAAATATGCTTTAATAATATGTAATAAAATACTTGTTATTTTTAAAATTTATATTTCTTCTATTTATTAGGTACGAGTTGTAGCAGGGCCCCAAAATTGTCAGGAACGGCCCTGAACAAAGTCTTACGAATATGCTTATGATTGAGCATGAAACATGACTTAGAGGTTCAATTTTATGCAATTTCTAATATTTGTAATTTAACCGAGGAACCGAATACAGGAACCGAAAAAATATCAATTCGGATATTTTAAAATTAATGTGAAAAAATTCAGGATTTGAACCTGAACTAAAAAACAATTACTTTACGGATAGGTTAGAAAATCATCAAAAATCCAAAATTTTCTGCCCTATGTGTGTGAGGTTCGGGTGAAACAAAACGGCTGACAGATGACGGATCGAACGAGGCTGGGTGTGATAGTCATAAAACTTAGCACCAGATCGAACGAGAAAAAGACATGGCTGAACAAATCATATCTAATTAATATCATGTCATAATATCCCTAACAATCATGACAAATTTGATTCAAATGAAAACACTAATGTTTGACGCTGAAAACATAAAGAATCATCAAAGGTGACAGAAATCTTTTTAAAACCATAAAACTAATTAAGATATGCTAATTAATTTGTTATGCTTAATCCAGTACGTACACAACTACTTTATTGTAGAATGAAATGCCGAACCACTCTTTCATACAAGATATGAAATGCTTTGCTAGCTGTAAAGAGCTTCACAATTGCTATCTTATGACTCTTTTTTGGAGTTGTCTAAATGTATGTCACTTACATATAATAAATAATTAAAAGAGTAAAGATCTAGTCTTTATATTCTGTTATGTAAATGAATAAACTCATTATAATAAATTTAATAAATTAATTTCTCTTTTAGTTATTTATGGTGGTCTTGGACACGCATTAGAAAATTCCTCTCTCTGTAAGCAAACACTACATATTATCTGGATATATATCGATACAAAGTTTATTTTAATATACATTATATATACCAAATTTGTGGCTATGTAGCATTTAGATCAAAGGGGCAAAAACTTGTTGGCATAAAGAGGAAATCAACAAGTTTTCTCCAAATAAATTATTCTAGACTTTTTATTTGCTAGGAGGTTCAATGAACTGAAAACTTATAGTGAAACTCATTTCTCAACTTGTATTAAATTTAGAAAGCCTCACCATATTGGTTAGAATGAGGGTGGTGAGTTGACTCTTAAAAAAACTCAATTAAGTGAGGATCATAACAGATATGATGGATGACTGATAAATTTTTTTTTTTTGGTCAGAGAGATGACTGATAGTTAATACTCCGTAAACAATAGGGCACAACATACTCTTCGTCCTTAAATATAAGAAACGTTTACTTTTTCTGACATTGTTCACGGTTGAAGAGAAGCTTTCGATTTCTGATCATTTTATAAGATAAAATATAGTCGTCTTGTTTTATTCAGGTTAATGAGTACTTTAACAATATCAATTTTACGATTTTTACTAACTTGTAACGAGAGATATTGACGATATAAAACGTGTCTCGACAAATGTGTGCATTTGAAACAGATAGATCAAAAGGGGACACATAGAGTAAAAAAGAAGAGTGCAGAGATAGACCAATACATAAGCTCTATGAGATTATATTCTAAATCCTTATGACAATAAGATGAGTAATTTACATGCTTATAAATCAGGTAAGGTGATGTGTTCTCGTCTCCGAGAACGTCTTGTTTGCATGAATTTAGATCGAGGTGGTGAGTTCTTCTTGCTCCTTGATGGAATGGTGGGTGAATGGACCTTGGATAAGGTTAGGTTGATGGTGTTTGAAATAAACTAAAATTTTACTGAACACATTATTTATCATAACATCACTCACAAATTTCATAGTTCTAACCCTACATCAACAACATTATTTGTACAAAAATTCCATAGAAAGCAATCTCCATATAACATAAAATACAACATAATACTTTCATTCTAGAGAAAGAGGGTGCATATCAAATTAAAATTCAAAATTTTAGTAAGAACATTATCTCATTGACATTACAACTTGATGAACCATCTTTTCCACTCCTTCCTTTATTGAAATCCTCTTCATCCTCCATGGCTTTAGTGGTTAGTGGGTTTTTGGAGGTTTGAAGGTGTAAATGCTTGATATAATCCAAGTTTACCATTTAGCACAAGTATAGGTTATCATAGGAACTTATGTTAGGTAGATTATAATCCTTTGTAATACAAATGTTGCACTAGCTTATTATTATCTGTAACCAGTTTGTGACATTGGGCCTTCAAGAAATCCCAGATTGTTTATCTGGTTGGTTCGCTTGGGTCGTGTCATTGGGCTTGGTATGCAGATGAGGAAGCTTGGCCTATTATCACTTGCAGCTGTTAAAGACGAGGAGCATATAAGCTCTCTTGTCTGGCTGCTAGGGTTACACTGTTCACACACATAACTCATTACAGAGAGAGAAGAGAGAGTTCCCAGGTGGCGATCTTTAAGAGAAAGTGTTCTCCTCGAGTGGTAATTCTGCTGGTGTTCTTGGTTGTTGGCTCTTGGAGTTACCAACGACGATTGTGGCCATTTCCTTTGGCTCCTTCTCTCTTGCTTCTTCTCTGTATCTTTGAGTTGATCTGTGTAGACTTAGGGTTTTCATTTGCCAACTTTTTCTTGTGTAACCTTCTTGTGTGACTTTGATCGTTATAGTGCATAAGGACGAGTCTCCCTTCTTGAGGCTCCGCAAACGTAGGGTTTATGCCCGAACTGCGTGAACAACTCTTGGTGTTCATCTTGCTTTCAATTTCGATATTGTCGTATTGCGATTGTGCTTGTCAAGATCTGTCGGATCTGCTACCACTCTAATTTTAACAGAGTGGTATCAGAGCCAGGTTATCTGATATTGGTTCACCATCTTCCGCTGCCTTGTTCTTCCTTGTTTGCACAGATTCTGTGATATTAGGTTAACTGCTTGGATATGAGGATTCCTGTCATTAGGGTTTCTAAATTTGAGTTTCTTGAATCCTATTTTCAAGCTCAAAGTTTAGCCCTTAGGGTTTCTCTCCAAGTTTATCTGTTGCAGTTGTCTAATTAGGGTTTCTCTCCAAGTTTATCTGTTGCAGTTGTCTAATTAGGGTTTCTTGTCTCTCAGGTGCAATCTTGAGCAGAAACCAACTCACTGGAAAATCTTGTTTCTCGACTTCTATTCGAGCAAACTTCCAGACCAAGATTAGAATTTTTTCAATTATTTCTTGTCTTGTTTTTAGTTTGACTAATATATTTGTTCTTACATCTTGATTGTTTGTATCTCAGGTACCACCAAGATGACAGACAATGTCAAACTAAGACCCTACGATGGAGTTTCTGACTCTGCCATGTGGAAGGTCAAGATGAGGGCAATTCTTGTTAAGGGAAAGTGCTGCAAGGCTGTGTCTGAGGATTGGCCCATAGGCATGACAAGTGCTGAGATGAAGGATATGCAGGACCTAGCTCATGCAGAAATCATGATTCATTTAGCTGATGACGTAGCTCGTCAGGTTGTAAGTCATTCTCAACTTAAGGCTTTATGGGATGCTCTAGAAATGATTTATGAGTCAAAGTCCTTGCCTAGTAGAATCACACTTCTCTGCAAAATGTTTAACTTCAAAATGAATGTAAACTTGACTGTGCATGAGAATCTTGATGTTTTTCTGAAAATGACACAAGACTTACAAAGGTGTGAGGATGCTATTAAAGAAGAACACCAAGTTGTGCTTCTTCTTAATGCCTTACCCCCTCAGTTTGACACCATAAAAGATGTTATTCAGTATAGTAGGGATGAACTCACTATGACCAAAATAACTGAGTCTATTATTCAGAAAAATGAGACTCTGAAAGTGTTTAAGACTAAAGGTGGAAACAAAACTGAGTCTAAATCTGAAGTCCTTATGACTAAAGGTAAAGGTAAGAAGAAAACTCATAGTAAATTCAAAAAGGATAACTTTGAGAAGAATAATGATGATAAGAAAAATTCTAAGTGTCATTATTGTAACAAAGATGGTCATTGGATTAAAGATTGTCATAAAAGAATTAGAGATGAGAAGAATAAGGAGAAAAAACAAAAATGATCCTAATGCTTCTGGTTTCTCTAATGTTTGTGAAAGCTGCACTCATTACTCTAATGGATTACTCATGGTTGCTCCTATGTCTGAGACTAACTCCTGGATCCTAGATTCAGGATGTACTATGCATGCCACTCCTTTTAAAAGAATGTTATATTCCTTGAATGAGCATGAGGGAGGTGAGGTCATGCTAGGTGATCACACTTCTCTACCCATTAAGGGAGTGGGTAGTGTTGCCCTTAGGATGCATGATGGGTAGTTAGAGTTGTGCAGAATGTTAGGTGGGTCCCTAACCTTAGAAGAAACTTGTTGTCTGAATCTATGTTTGATGATCAGAACTGTCATATTAATACTCACCATGGTATAAGGGATGTTATATGAAATGGAACAGTCCTTATTAGGAGCATTAAAAAGGGAGGATTGTACTATGTGCAAGCTTCTCCTGAAATTAATGTCTCCAAGGGAAACATTAATATACACAGCTATGATCATACTAGAGTTTGGCATACTAGGTTAGGTCACATTGGTCAGATAGGCTTACATCACTTAAATAAACAAGGCATAATCACTACTAAAACTAGTGATTTAAAATTCTGTGAAACTTGCATTCTTGGTAAGAAAATTGCTCATAGTTTTCCTAAATCCACCTATATTGCTGAGAAACCCCTTGAGTATGTTCATTCAGACTTATGGGGTCCTTCTTAGGTTGATACTATTGGAGGTAAGATATATTTTTTGTCTCTTATTGATCATTTCTCGAGAAAGGTATGGATTTATCTCTTAAGGACCAAGGATGAAGCTTTTGATTATTTTAAAATCTGGAAAACTAGAGTTGAAAGTGAGTCTAGCCTTAAGTTGAAATGCCTAAAAACTGACAATGGCCTAGAATTTTGCAATACCTTGTTTGATAATTTCTGTAAAGAACATGGCATAAAAAGACACCTAACTGTCCCAGGAATTCCTCAACAAAATGGCACAACTGAGAGAACAAATAGAACTCTATTAGAAAGAGCTAGGTGCATGTTGATTAGTTCTGGGATGAAAGGTTCTTTGTGGAGAGAGGTTGTTACTACTGCAACCTATCTTATTAATAGGTCTCCTTCTTCATTTATAAACTTCTTGATATTTCAAGAAAAATGGACAGGCAAGAAGCCCTGCTTAGCACACTTAAAGCCTTTTGGATGCAGTGCTTATGCTCAGATATCTCAGGGCAAACTGCAGCCAAGGGCCCAAAAGTGTGTTAGGCTAGGCTACCCTGAAGGGGTAAAGGGCTATAAGTTACTCCTTGTTCAACCAGGGGGTTACAAAGTCATAACCTCAAGGTCTCTCACATTCAATGAAGAAGATTTTCATTTTAAGAACTCTCTAACACCATCTTCTGAGAATACAGGTACCAAAGACAAGGATGCAAAGATTGGCATACCCACTGGACAATTCTTTGAACCAGATGACCACTTGGAGCCATTAGGAGAAGAACTTGACATGGATCAGGACTCAATGGCCCAAACAACATAAAGTGTAGATCAAACAACTGATGAATCTCATAATGCAGGTCAGCAGCCTCACCAATTAGGTGGGGAGGTAAGTCACTCTAACCAAGGATTAACTCATGTTAATACAGAACTTGCTACTAGTTCAGGCAGCTCTAATACCAACATGAGTAATGACCTTACTGATTATCAACTTTTTAGGGATAGAGAACCTAGATTCAGATTTCGTAATAGAAGAATTGATATGAACTTGGTTGAGAGTTTTGCTAATATTGTTGAGTATGCTTTCTTGATTGCTGATGTTGTTAAAGACTACACTCATGCGACTTATGAACTAGCCTTAAACTCTAAAAATGTTAATGATTGGATGAAAGCTATGCATGAAGAAATACAATCCATGCATGTTAATAACACCCGGAAACTTGTTCCTAAACCTGCTAAAGCTAGGTTAATAGACTGCAAATGGATTTATAAACTAAAAGAAGGTGCTAGTCATAATGTTCCCCCTAGGTTTAAAGCTAAGCTTGTAGCCAAAGGATTCACCCAAAAAGAGGGTGTAGATTATAATGAGATTTTTGCACCTATTGTTAAGTACAAAACAATGAGATTACTTTTATCCATGACTGATGTCTATGATTGGGAACTTGAACAAATGGATGTTAAAACAGCTTTCTTACATGGAGACTTGATAGAAACTATCTACATGAAACAACCTAAGGGTTCTGTTGATAAGAACTATCCTGGCCATGCTTGTCTTCTAAATAAGTCCATCTATGAGTTGAAGCAATCACCTAGACAATGGGATAAGAAGTTTGATGCTTGCATGAGGTCTCTAGGGTTTCCTAGAAGTCCATATGATACCTGCCTTTACTTCAAATCTGTAAAGTCTAATAATCCCTTATTTGTATTGCTCTATGTTGATGACATTCTGCTTATTTGTAAATCTAAGGTGATTATCTCTGGTATTAAAAATGATTTGAAAAACCACTTTGACATGAAGGACTTTGGTCCTGCTCAGAAAATCTTGGGTGTTCATATAATTAGGGATAGAGCTAAGAAAACTATTAATCTATCTCAGCATGATTATTTAGTTAAAGTTCTTGATAGGTTTGCCATGTCACATGCTAAATCTACCAATATCCCTTTAGGTGCTCATCTTGAATTCTCTAAAGTTGATTGTCCTAAAACTGACAGTGAAAAAGAAATAATGAAAGATGTTCCTTATGATGAAGCTGTAGGGTCACTCATGTATTCCATGTTATGCACTCAACCTGACCTTGCCTTTTCCATTATTGTTCTCAGTAGATACATGTCCAATCCAGGTGAAAAACACTGGTTAGGCATGAAATATATGTTGAAATACATTGCTGGTACTGTGAAACTTGGTTTGATTTATTCTGAGCATACTTCTAGGACAGAATTGCATGGATTTGTTGATTATGATTATGCTAGTAATAAAGATAATCAAAAATCTACTTATGCGTTTTATTACACTTGGGCTGGGAATTGCATATCATGGAAATCCTAGCAACAACCTATAGTTGCTTTGTCTTCAACAGAAGATGATTATACTGCAGCTACCGAGGCTTGCAAAGAAGCTACTTGGTTAAAAGGTATTTTAGAAGAGATTGAGGGTAAGGCTTATTTGCCTGTGTTACACATGGATAGCTAGAGTGCCTTATATTTGTGTAAGGGTCTTGTCTATCATAAGAGGTCCAAACACATTGATGTCAGATATCACTTCATTAGAGATCAGGTTGAGAATCAGGAGATCAATGTGAAGAAGATTCTTGGAGACATTAACCCAGCTGATTTTGGTACTAAAATTGTACCATCTAATAAGTTTGTGTTTTGCAGGGATGCCCTTCACATCCATGATGTTCACTAAGAAGAAGAGCACTTGAGCTGATGACGGATTGGAGACAACTTGTCCAAATGCAGTGTGATGAATTGGAGTCCTAGATGATAAACTATGGATTAAGAGGGTGTTTTGTAAATGCTTGATATAATCCAAGTTTACCATTTAGCACAAGTATAGGTTATCATAGGAACTTTTGTTAGGTAGATTATAATCCTTTGTAATACAAATTTTGGACTAGCTTATTATTATCTGTAACCAGTTTGTGACATTGGGCCTTCAAGAAATCCCAGATTGTTTATCTGACTAGTTCGCTTGGGCCGTGTCATTGGGCTTGGTATGCAGATGAGGAAGCTTGGCCCATTATCACTTGAAGCTGCTAAAGACGAGGAGCATATAAGCTCTCTTGTCTGGCTGCTAGGGTTACACTGTTCACACACATAACTCATTACAGAGAGAGAAGAGAGAGTTCCCAGGCGGCGATCTTGAAGAGAAAGAGTTCTCCTCGAGTGGTGATTCTGCTGGTGTTCTTGATTGTTGGCTCTTGGAGTTACCAGCGACGATTGTGGCCATTTCCTTTGGCTCTTTACCTCTTGCTTCTTCTCTGTATCTTTGAGTTGATCTGTGTAGACTTAGGGTTTACAGTTGCCAACTTTGTTCTTGTGTAACCTGCTTGTGTGACTTCGGTCGTTATAGTGCATAAGGATGAGTCTCCCTTCTTGAGGCTCCGCAAACGTAGGGTTTATGCTCGAACTGCGTGAACAACTCTTGGTGTTCATCTTGCTTTCAATTTCGATATTGCCATATTGCGATTGTGTTTGTCAAGATCTGTCGGATCTGCTACCACTCTGATTTTAACAGAAGGTTTGAAATTGGATTTTAATGGAGGGTAAAAAGATGTAAAGATGATAAAAATGAGTGTTAGGGTAGGATTAATTAATATGTGTTACAGAATTGTTAAAATAAGAGTAGTTAATATAGTTTGATGGAGACAAGACGTCCATTAAATGAAGGTGAACAACTACTTTGGATCCATGTGCTACACACCATAATTACGCATGAGAGCATTTGATGCGTAACGCATGAATCAATCTCATGTATTACGCATGAATGTATTTATGTAATTTGTAATTTTACATCTCGTGCGTTACATGAATCCAGACGATATATGAGACGATATATGAGAATTCACCCGGACTGTATATAAGATCCGTGTTTTTTCTAGTTACACTTTTTTTGTTTTATGCGTCAATGTTTTTATATTACTCATCTAAAATTTCATTATTTTTTCTTTATTCCAAATCTATCTACCCGAACCAACCAACAATTATATAATATTAGTGTAATCATACAATTAGCTTTATAATCTGCCGAAAATACTTTGGTTAACCTTTAAATAAGGTTCGTGTTTAGACAATAGCTTGACTGTAGATAATACTCCGTAAAATACTAAAATTTGTACCTAAATTGATGTCCAACTTTCAAACAATCATCATCATCAATCTATCCTCCAACTCCATTGCATCCATTCTGTCGGGCCCCAATCTCTACCAACTCTCAATACATGATTTGCATGGGCTCCACCTCCTTGAATATCATATTATCATTCGTCAAACTTTATAAATTACAAAAACCATTTTATACAAAGAAGAATCCCTACCAAACACCACCTTAGTCCTCCTATAAACCCCCAAGGTAAGGGTTTTGTGTTGGCTACAACAAACCAAGAAACTAAAACATGGCCAAAGGTGGTAAGCTTACAAAGATGCTCAAGAAAGTCCAATCCATTGGGCGGCAAAGCAGTCGTCCGTCCACCCGATCGACCGCCCAACGGGCCCATCCCGTATACGTCGGGAAGGCCCGAAGAAGGTATTTGGTGAGCCCGGATATAATCGAGCACCCGCTTTTCCAGGAGCTAGTCGAGCGAGATGGGTCGGACGAGATCAATGTGGCGTGTGAGGTGGTGTTGTTCGAGCATCTTCTATGGATGTTGGAGAATGGTGATCCACAACCAGATTCCCTAGATGAGCTCGTCGGTTATTATGCATCTTCATGATATATCATCTCATTCTCAAATTTCTTTTCTTTTCTTTTCTTTTTGATTGTGGGTCAAATTCGACGTCCACATGATGATTTTTATGCTCTAATTGTATTGTTTTTCTTACTTACTCCTGTTTTTTTTTTCCACCAAAATGTATTGCAATGATTCTTAATTAATATGTAATTTTCAAATGTAATATGTGTGGTATTTGCTTCAATGATTCTTACTTACTGTTGGTTTTTAAACTCTACCCCTTATTGTAATGTTGTGGCTATATATACACAATTTTAACGATACGTATATTCACTGTCGCGTTACCACACATGCATACACACAAACTTCCTTGAAATGATTTTACAAGTTTTCCTTACTTGCGAATTAAATTACCCGTTCAATTAAAAACGCTAACAACTAGAATAAATCCCAATATGGACCTACGTAGTACCTTAGTCACTATCATGACCGTTACTATAACTATTACTCTTCATGTGGTACTTTATAAAAAGTTAATTAAGTTTAAAGTTAGAAGTAAATTAAGGTAGAAAGTTGATGATTGAATATTAAATTATAATACAAACAAATCATTTCATAGTGGAACTTAATAAATAAAAAGCAACGATGTTTCCTTTCATTTTCCTTTATATTTTAAAAGATAACCTTTTTTTTTAATCAATTAACTGAACCCTGTGTGTCAACTGATAAGATATACGTGTATAGTACGGGGTATAACCTCATTTTAATTTCCACTAAAAACATCTAGGGGACGATATTATATAAAGACAACATTACTATTAGAACAATAATTTAAATCACTAATAATTAGTGTTGGCGGTACGTGATATTGTATTTTTATCGCCACCTTCTTTATCTTCATATTTATATAGCTTAGTCTTGAAGCAATGCAAGTGCAACCACTTTCAACTTGTAGTTTCAAGTTCATCAATGGTACGTACTCCTGAAATATGACTTTTGGTTGAATTTTAGTTTGCACCTGTTTTGCAAAAACAATACGGAATTCTATTATATTTCTAAGAACATTTCATTGTAAGATTTCTAATAGTATTCTCTCGGTTCAGCTTTACTTTTGTTTAAGGTTTTATATCTAGGATTTTATAAAAATCGGTTTTATAAAAAAGAAGAAGAAAATAAACAAAATTTATAATCTACATTTGGAATATTCTTAAAAATCTATAAGATAATGTAAATGAACAAATAAGACTTAATGAAAAATGTAATTTATAATTGTTATTGATAAACTCGATAATAAGCTCCCATAGATCGATGATGCACACCATTTAGTTGGCAAATAATCCGAGGTTTGTTCAAGTCCAAGTCCAGTACATAAAAACGGTATGTGTAATTCTAAATTCAGTTGGCAATAAAAAGGCTAAAACTACATACCGGGCTGTTTAATCTCAACATTTTAATGTGAAATATATCTCAACTATTATTATTGTCTAAAATGTGGGAAAAGATCCCGTGAGGATAGATCCTTAGATGAGGATCGTGGATGATACACACAGACGTTATTATGAAGCGAGAGGGATAGAAAAGGAAGAAAGGGTAGAAGAGAATTGTGTATTGAATTGCTTAACAGATTCATAGATTCAGTTACAGAAGCTGTCTTATATAGCAAGCTTTAGTTACAATACACTAATGCTAACTGACACGTCAGCATTACTTCGTATCCCCTCCTCAAGTTGGAATGGGGGGTGATTAACCAATCCCAACTTGGACACTAAGAAATTGTGTTGATGTTCTCCCAAAGGTTTAGTAAACAAATCTGCTAGCTGCATTGTAGACTTCACATGATGAGTGAAGAGGAAGCCTTCAAGCAATTTTTCTCTAACATAATGACAATCAACTTTCAAGTGTTTTATCTCTCGTGAAAGACTGGATTAGAAGCTATGTGTAAAGCTGCATGATTATCACAAAACAGTGGGATAGGCAAAGATGGAGCAAAACCAAAGGTTGCGAGCAAACTTTCCAACCACACAAGCTCACTGGCAGTCATAGACATTGCCCTGTATTCAGCTTCAGCTGAAGATTTAGAAACTGTCTTTTGTTTCTTAGTCTTCCAGGATATGAGAGAAGACCCCAAGAAGTTGCAAAAACCTGTCAAAGCACGGCTACTAAACTCACAAGTACCTCCATCTGCATTGCAAAATGAAGTAATAGCAAGTTGTGCATCAGAGGAATAGAATAATCCCAAATCTAGGGTCCCTTTCAAATATCTAACCACATGTTGTGCAGCTTGCATATGAGGTAGGCGAGGAGAGCTCAAAAACTGACTCAAGTGTTGAACTGATTGAACAGAATAGGAGATATCTGGCCTGGTCATATTGAGGTATAAGAGTCTCCCAACTAACCTTTTGTAGCTCTCTGGATCAGATAGTAACTCACCCTTCTCTAAGGACAATTTTAGACCCTTTGGTAGAGGAAAAGGGGCAGCCTTGGCAGAGGACATGTTGGTATCTGTTAAGATATCCAAAATATATTTTCTTTGGTTCAACAATATTCCAGCTGAAGACCTAGAGATCTCCAGACCCAAGAAATACCTTACAAGGCCTAAATATTTGATAGTAAAGGCAGAATGAAGAGATTGCTTTACCATCTTAATCTTCTCAGAATCATCACGAGCTAGGAGTAGATCATCAACATATACTAGGGCCACAATGATCCCTTTGTCAACCTTGAGAGTAAACAAAGAGTAATCAAAATAGGACTGAACAAATCTCAGCTGCCTCAAATGCTTCACCAATTCAATATTCCACTGGCGAGAGGCTTGCTTAAGCCCATATAAAGACCTTGTCAACTGGCAAACTTGTCCCTGAGCAACTTTAGTATAACCAGGAGGTGGCACCATAAACACCTCTTCATCAAGAAAGCCATGAAGGAAGGCATTATTTACATCTAGTTGATGTATAGGCCAATTCTTGATAGCAGCTATAGCCAAAAACATCCTTACAGTAGTGAACTTCACCACAGGAGAGAAAGTATCTTTGTAGTCTTTCCCATATTTTTGGTTAAACCCTTTAGCCACCAATCTTGCCTTGAACATTTCAACATATCCATCTGGACAATACTTCACTTTGAAGACCCACTTGTTGCCAATGGCTTGTTTTCCCTCTGGTAAACTGGTGAGTTCCCAGGTATGATTCTCCTCTAAGGCTATCAGTTCATTTTGCATAGCTTCAATCCACTTGGGATCCTTTATAGCTTGAGAATATGTGGAAGGCTCCTTAATGGAAAGCACTTGAGCAAGAGAAGCAACATACTCAGGAGTAAACTGAGATAAATCTCCTACATTTGTTTATAGGAAAGATGCAGAAGTGTTTTGTGGTAAAGAAGGAAAGATGAAGTCCACAAATTTTTGTGGAATGACAGTGGATCTGGAAGACCTCCTTGGAGGAATAGGTGGATTGGGTATGGTAGGGGAACATATATTTTGTGGACTAGGAGTTGTGTTTGGGCAGAGTATAGGTGATGGGGAAGTATGTGGGGGTAGGTGTGGTAGGTGGAATATGATGTGGAACCACTTCATCTGTAATATTGATGAAGGGTAAGGAGTTAGAAACAGTGGACATAGTTTTGCCTTTGAAAGGAAAAATAGTTTCATGGAAAGTGACTTCCCTGGATACAAAAGTTTGTTTGGTTTCAATATCATAGACTTTGAAAGCCTTTTGACCAAGAGGATAACCCGGAAAAATGCATTCTCTGGATTTAGGAGCAAATTTATCCCTTGGACCTCTTTGAATTAAGGCAAAACATTGACAACCAATTACCTTAAGAGAAGAGTAATCTGGTTCTTTGTTGTGTAGGATAGAATAAGGAGACTTCCATCCCAGAATAGCAGTAGGCATCAAGTTGATCAAATGAATAGCTCCCAATATACAGTCTCCCCAGAAAGAGATAGGAAGATTGGCATTGATTCTGATGGCTTTAGCAATTTCCACTAGATGTTTGTGCTTCCTTTCAACACGACCATTTTGCCGTGGAGAATAAGGAGCTGATCTTTGATGAAGAATACCCTTATCAGCCAGAAATTGAGCCACTGTTTGTTGCACACACTCCATACCATTATCTGTTCTCACAGTCTTGACCTTGACAGAAAACTAAAGTTTACAAAAATTTTGAGGTCAAATACAATCTACAAAAAGTTTACAATCAAATATAAAGACAAAACACACATGCAAAACTAAATACACTTCAAATACAAACTACAAATGCAAATTCTATGAGGTCAACATCCTCTTCCAAGGTCATGTTGATGCAGGATTGTACAAGTTGTCTTCTGATGGGCCCATTGGTCGTTTCCACTACCTCAAGCCCACCTGTCAATTTCTTCTGTCGCTGCTCTTTGGCAACCCAACATCTGCACGACCCAACTTGTCTTTTCTGCACTCTCCCTAATAACGCCTGGTGGCTTTTCTGATTTTAAATGCTTAGCTTGTTCTTAGACCTATATAAGGTATTATTCAGACATATGACCAGAGATTAAGTAGGAATAGTGGAGCTTTATTTCCGATTTCCCTTATATGCAATGCAGATAAAGCGCCATATTTAAACCAAGTAATAATCAAATTGAAATTACAAACCAAAATAAACTTCAATCCAGATCTCTAAATTGCAAACGAAAATAAAACAAAATAAACAACACATACAAACCAAGTTTTGTTGCAAACCTACTATTCAAAGGGAAACATAAAGGATCTAGAAACATTAATAAAGATGAAAAAGAAGCCAGAAAAAGAAGCTGGATTCATATTCACAAGTGCAAGCATCACAAAAATCTATATCATCATCACTCTCCATGCAATAGTCATATCTCAACCATGGGTTCTTCCTTTGACATGGAACATGATCCTTCTCAAGGATAAGTTCTTTGAATAGAGGACGTTGATGAAGCACCCAAAGATAACGAACAGATTCACGAAATTTTATTCGACATTCAACAATCTTACTTCCGAGTGAAGCCTTGACAAATTTGATGTGATCCATTCCCTTCTCTACATTTCCAGAAACACTGGACAATAAGATAACACCCAAGAGATATCTTGCTTGCATATGACCTAAATTAGCATCCCTTTCAAGCATTTCCAATCCTAGGTCATAGTTGAAATCACATAAGAAATGATCATACATACAAAACTAAGAAATGAAGGCTTAATTTCAAATCCAACCAAGAATTTAAAAAGGTATAAAATCGAAAAATCACTTCGCATGCAATCTAGAAAACACTTCGAATGCAAAACACAAAAACACTAAGTGTTTACCTCATTACGAGATTAAAGTAGTTGGGAAGAGAATCAGAACCAACTCTCGAAACAATTTCAGAAATCAGATTGTTTGGAAGAGACAAAAAAAGACTCTGACAAGAAAGATCGTTAGATGAAGAACACTTCTGTCTTTTTGCCATTTTTCAGATGATGAAGATGAAGAAAACCGAAACCCTATCGGTATAAGATGATGAAGAAGAAGAAGATGAGAAATCTGAAGAGTCGGACGGGGAAGTGAAATGAATTGACAAGAGACATCCGGTCATTTATAAGGGATTAAAATTGTCTGATTGGTAACTGCTATAATGAAAGTTGGAAAACGTGCCTGTAACACAAAAAAAACAAAGAAAAAAACGAAAAGTAACACGTAAGTTAAGTAGCATACGGAGTACTTGTATCAAATATTATTTGACAAGACTTGAAAATTAATTATATTTTAATTAAATATTTTAATTCACATATGCAAGTTTGTTAAAATTGCTTTCTTTTATGATGAACAAGTTGTTTGAATGATCAACAAATAGTAAACAAACAAGAAAATAGGAAAAACGAACAGAAAAGAAGCAGTACTAAAAACAATATGTATGCAAGAAAGAACTGATTCATAAGCAATCATGAAAACACATATCCAGTTCAAAATATGACTTCATATGCAATCCTGAAACACCATAAAATGAAATTCAAAAGTGAAGACAAGGGTGTGCAGATCTAATTAGACAATTCAAACAGCAATAGCTAGAGAGTTGCAGAAAGTTGATGCATAGTTTCACAGTTACAGTTTTCATTCCAAATCTAACTTCACAGAGGTGATACACTTTCCTTGTACAATGTTCGCCATTTTCTGGTCATTTGGAGGACATGTATTGACAATCTTGTTCAGGTACCTGATTTTCAAGGTGGTAATATGGCTTGCATTGTTGTTAATCAGCTTGTACTTCCAATCCTTTAAGCCAGATCCCGTGTATGTGTCCATGTTGTACATGGAAAAGAAGGCCAAATCTCTGTTTTCTATCCCTCCATAAATAGGAAGACGAGGCTTTGAAATTTCCATCTTCGAAATCATTTCAGATTCGGTAGGCAAATTTAAATGTTTAAAGTATAGAGCAAAAACAGTTTTCTGAAAGAGAATAACAAATAGAAGTTAGAAAAAACTCTTGAAAAAATAAAAAATACAATCAAAATATGTTACCAGTTGTTCAGCAAAGCAGGTGTGATTGAAATTTGGATTGGTACAGGGATCCAGCAATTCACACTTCTTGGTCTTCATGTTAAATGTAACAACAAAGATATGCTCCCCTGTGCTAATGGGAAATACAAACTATGTTGGGAGGAAAAACAGAAAGTTAACATTAAGAAGGTTAACATTGAAATAAGGCAAAATAAAAGGAAACAACAGAAATAACATACATACCAAGCCAAAGTCTAGAGGGTAAACACCAAGTTTCAAATTCATAAACTCAATGCGAATTTGCTTTTCAAAAAGGAGAGTCATAGCATCAGGATCAGTGACTGTAACTTGTTGGATACTTGCATCCTAAAAAATTATGCAAATATAAAAATACATTATAAAACAAATGTTCAGACATGCAAACAACATATATAGAGGCACTTACACAAACTTTGGTGCTTGCAAAGAATCTATAGATACTGGTTTCACATCCCTTTAACTCTTCAAAGTTTAATACTCGGGCCCACACATCAACAATCTTAGTGTCAACACTGTAGAAGCGACCTTGACAGAATGTATGAAAATCACGACAAGTAAGCTTTAATTCAGCATGGCTGAATATGACTTCCCTGCAAGAACATAACATTGCATCACAATTCAACTAGTATGCAGTTCACAATTAAACTACTATGCAGTCCCAAGTAAACATCAAATCCAATCCAGATAATTCCCAAAAATAATAGAAAACCAACTAGTATGCATGACTAGATATGACTTCCCTGCAAGAACAAAACATTGCATCACAACTCAAACTAGTATGCATTTCACAAATCAAACTAGTATGCACTTCACAATTCAAACTAGTATGTAGTTCACAATTGGACTAGTATGTAGTTCACAATTCAACTAGTATGCAGTCCCAAGTAAACATCAAATCCAATCCAGATAACTCCCAAAAATGATACAAAACCAATATAACAAATATTTTTACTTACTTTTCATTCCTATCCTGAGAAACCCATTGAAACAGACGACGTTCTTTGACATTAGGTTTCACATCTGGATAAATATGTCTTTTCAACCATGGAGATTTTCTTGTCTCGCTAATTCTAGGAGCTCTCATTGCTGCCATGTTATCATGAAACCTATCATTTAAGCTTTGAGGAGGATGCATTGTGCGCTGAGAAGGAAAATTTCCTCCAGTTGACTGAAAAATAAAATAAAATGTTAGACAACATAAAAAAATGAATCAAAAATATGATAAGTGTAACTTGAATCAAATACCCTAGTAGCTCGATGATATGGTTTTGGGGCAACAGGATTTACAGAATTTGATGCAGGTTGAGACACTGTATGAAAAGGAACCTGAGGCATACACTATAAAAACATTAATAAATAGAATATATAAAACCAAACAGAAAACTACACAGGGTCTAATAATTAAAAGCAACTATTACCTGAACAGTAAAAGCTGGTGGGATTGTGCAAAACTGGAAAGCAGAAGGGCTTAATCCCATATTAATTGGTGCAAGATCTGATTTTTCAGAATCATACACTGATTTTGCAGAAACAAATGATGAAGAAACAGTGGAAGCCGGTGCACAAATTTCTAAAGGAGGGTTGTCCAGCAATACTGTAATAGGATCATTAATGGAATTACCTTCACCATTAAGAGTAAAACGGGGATTGCGGCGAGCAACCAAACCACTGAACCTAGGCATTTTTTTCGTCTTCTCCTTATCTTTAGCATCTGCAAATACAACAAAGAAAAATCATTAAGGTAAGCAATTCATAAATAAAGTAGGCTAAAATTAATTAACTAAACTTTTCATACCAACAAGTAAGGAAACATTAGATGCTTCTTCTGTAGAAGGTAGATATGCCATTGACCATTTATCAATTGTTAAATCAATAACATTTGTTTCAAGTCCACTGTTACTTGGATCAGATTGTTCACAGTCTGCCACTGTACCCACAGCTACTACAGATTGTTCAAGAGATGATGCTACTGCAGATTGTCCAAGAGTGGATGCTACTGCAGATTGTTCCACTGGAACTTCTGAATCTCCACCTTCTGAAGGAATAACTGGTACATCTGAAACTTCAGATTCTCCAAGTTTGACAGAGGTTGGGAATGATAGATCTTGATCCATTGAAACATCAAAAACATTAGTTGGTTGCTCAAGTGGAACTTCAAAAGAATCATTGACAGCATCGTGAAAAACTGTGTCATTAAAAGAATTATTGGGACCGACATCTGTAATGGAAAGAAACAGAATAAAAATCAGGAATAAATACATATGAAACAATATAATAGACGAAAAAGTAATGAAGAAGAAAGATGAAACACCAGTAGGCATGGGTACATGCTCTGTAACTTTCTTCTCAGCAGCAATAGCTTTCTCTACTTCTTCAATCATATCAAAGACAATCGGATCAGACCAAAAGCGCTCATCACTGTCATCTAAATTTCCAGAAGCATCAACATCATCTCCAACGACAGTTGTTGGAAGTTTTATCTTCAAAAGCCGAGTGCATTCTTCATTGACTTTCTTGAAGAAAGTATTCTGAGCATGTTCTACTGGAGCAATTTCAATGTTGTTGTAGAATTCACGAATATTGTTAGCAATTTGACGAACAACATTATATTGCTGAATAACAAAATCCTGAAAACAAGAACAAAGATACTTAGATTATAAAATCAAGGCAAAAAAGGGATAACAACTAAAAAAAATATAAAACAAAAACATACAGGAATGGTTCCATCACCAAGACACTCTTTAGGAATGGGGCAAGAAGTTTCTGGTTGCAATGGAGGCTAAGTAGTTTCTGGTTGCAAAGCAGGCTCAGAAACAGGTAGAATTTTGCCCTTCCCAAACGCACCAACAAGCATCTCATCAGCCTCTCTGGATTTCTACATTGAAGTTGTCCACACTTTGATCAGAGGAAGATCCCTTGGAACAGGTTTGTTGAGAACCATAACTCTATCAACATAACACAGCTACAAAAATGCAAATAAATTATGAAATTAATATAGGAATCATTTATAGGCAATAAGTAAGTATTCAGATTAGAAATCACTAAGTATGCAATTCGGGAAACCATACCAAAAGAAATAGCACTGGACCTCTAAACTCGGACTTAGAGCAAAGCGACCACTGCACCTTATGTTTAATGGCCAAATCGAAGATTAATTGGCACCAGTTATAGTCTTTGATCTTCGAAATATCATCCAACAAATCCAATGGTCTCATGCTCATGACTCTGCAACCTTGGCTTTCAATCACTAAAGTGTAAAACAGCATAACGAAGTTCCTTTTGAACATATCATCACCAGCATCACAATCCACAATTTTCTTGCATATTTCTGAGGGTTTCAAAGTTGTATTGTTGGAAGGCTCCCGATATTGTGCCCTAAACTCAGCTAATAAGTTAAAATTGTGAACTCTACTTGGAAGAACTATTGGAACACCACAGTCAGGAAGCCCAAAAACCCTTTTAACATCTGCAACTACTAGAGGTATTTCTTTACCTAAAGAACTCAATTTCAGAGAACAATCCCCAACTTCAAAACTCTGAACAACAAAGTGAGATAGATTTCTAGGCAAAGTTTGAATGTTCCAGTCAAGGATGCTACCAAATCCAATATCAATAACAGCCTTCTTCTGATCTTCAGACAACATTTTAAGAGCGATAAACAAAGCTTTGGGGGAGTTCCTAGAAGAGAGGGTATCAAAATGAGACTTCATGGCGCCCATAACTTTTTTCCTAACAACAGTGCGACCGTCGTGAGATATGAGAGTTGGTTGCTGGTTATGAGCTAGATATCTGCTTATATCCAATGCTCTCTTCAACTCAGGATCTTCATCTGAATCAGAACTGTTATAAGGTGAATCTGCATATGTCACTTTAGCTTTTCCTTTACCCATAATTGCATCCTTAGCAGTTGTTTTTCTGGGAACTTTAAACCTAGGACTATTCCTAATAACAATGTCAGCCTCCTTATCCTTACATGGCTTTTGCAACTTAGGAGAAGAAACAACAGGAACTTGAGGAGGAGAAGGTATTGACTCCTGAGAAACTGATGCTTTGAGAAGGTTAAGCCTAGGACTACTCCTAATAACTATGGCACTCTGCAAGTTGGGAGAAGAGAGACCAGTAACAGGAGGAGGAGGAGAAGGTACAACATTGATGTTGTTGTGTTCATCTTGAAATGCAGACTTGGCAAGTTTAGAATTCAATATACTTGCAGGAGTGCGGCTACTCTTTCGTTTCCCTAAAATGTAACTTCTTCACGCAAAGATAAAGACATAACATTATGAAAAGAATATACATTCCAGATAAGCATCAAAAGGAATACAGATAAACAATAAATGATAGAAAGAAACACAGAAATGCAAACCACGAAGACTTCATATGGAAAAAACAACAAAAAACTTCAAACATCAGTTAGGATGTTAATAACATCTAATAATTAACTACCAATTGAGGAAGCACTTCATATACAAAACACAAGTCACTTCATATGAAAACACCAAAAAAATACTTCAAACATCACTTAGACTGAAATAAAAGCATCCTAGTCATTAACTACCAATAGAGGGAAAACAGAAAATGTTGTAATAGCATAAACAGAACAAAACTCACTTCATATGCACACAACAAGTCACATTATATGAGATCACAAAACACTTACAAAAAAACCACACAGAAATAGTGAATAATGTAATGACATGCATACAACAAATGGAGTAAAAAACAAATTTAGGAAGTTGCAATAAACAGAACACAAAATTAGGGTTTATAAAAAGTAAGTTCAAATTTAAAATACAAGTATTCGACAAAAATAATACCAATTACAGAAGTTTAAGAGCAAAACAAACAAATAAAATTAACTTAATAAACAAACCTGAAGGAGATTTTATCTCATCGGAAGCTTTGGAATAAAAAGACATGGTAAAGAGACTGGTATGGAGTGAGATAAAAAAAACTATCGGAATGAAGAGAAAACGATGAGAGAATGAGATATGAAGGAGGGGAGCTGGAAAAAAGGGAAAAATGAGCTTGAGAAGGATATCAACAATGGCGATTATGAAGCGAAATTTGGACGGAAGAAGAGTGAAAGGGGAGAGCTGATGAAAAAAAGGGAAGCGGGATTAATAAAAGGCGCGTGGGCGCGTGTTAATGAAATCCACGTTATAACGTGGACCGTTGGATGGAAAGGATCAGACGGCTGAGAATCGTTCTCACGATAAGGCCGGTTCTCTCCTAAAATCCGTTCTCACCTGAACCGGTTTCTATATATATATATATATATATATATATATATTTATCTTATATATAAAAGCTAATCCTTTTAGAGCTCTTAAAGTGATTTTAGAGTTAATTTTTTAAACAATTACTATTTCATCTCTAAATTTAATTATTAATAAATTGCATAATTACATTAAAAATAAATCTTAAAATATATATATCATTCATTTCAACAAAAAAAATATAAGTTATTTCATTGAGAATATATGTTGAAAGTTAATATATATTTTTAAGTTAAAATTTTATCTTATACGGAGTATATTAAAGTAAACCCTTTTAGAGCTATTGTAGTGATTTTAGGCTTAGTTTGTTAAACATTTACTATTTTATTTTTAAATTTAATTATGAATAGATTGCATAATTACATTAAAAATAAATCACACACACACACACACACACACACACACACATATATATATATATATATATATCATTCATTTCAACAACAAAATTTAATTGAGTATAAGAGTTATGTTGAAAGTTAATATATACTTTTAAGATAAAATTAGGATGAATTTCGATAATAAAAACTAAGTCAAGCTACGTACATAGTTTTCATGAAATAAAAGATATTCTTATAAACAATCTTCAAAAGGAAAAACAATAAACTTAATTTACTTATTTTGTGAAAGTTAAACTTAAATTTTAGACAAACACGGATCAAAGGACATAAATTTTCACACAAATAGTATGAAATATCTCGTGCATGGCACGGGCCATTATGCTAGTATATATATAATAGAGGGAATGAAATGGTGTTATAAATAAACGATTTAATGGATGAAAACATGTCACGTAGGCTTAAAATACAAATCAATGGTTGAGATTTGATTTCAAGTTTTTGCCTTTGTAACAAACCTCGGATTTTTGTAGCAATTACGGTCTATGCCAGTGAGATTATCTTGATTTTCTAAAATAAATGAAGGGTAGTAATGACTTTTCACATGTTTACAATTAAGAGCATGCCCAATGATGAAGCGTGTCCGATGTGCGCCACATGACACTATTTAACGGCCAAGACTTATCTTGGGCGGAATTTATTTTTTATTAAAAATCATATATCTCAATATTTACTTAATAAAAAAAATACCGTAATTCTAATTACATTTTTATCTATTCATAGACAGTTAGACTCCCATTTTGTATATATTTAATGTACTTCTAAATTTTTTATTTTATTTCGAAATATTAATTTCATTTTAATCGTTTAAATATTAAAAAAGTTGCTTTTTTACAAACAAATATATTAAATTTATTTATTTACATTAAATTGACATATGACTAAATTTTGCGAAAAATTTTGTATAAATTTGTATCTTTTTTATATAATAAAGTCCAAAAAAAATTATATATAATAATTAAAACAATAAAAAAAAATTATTTATAACAGTTGCATCTGACTTTGATCTCTGTGGTATGCCTTGACTTTTCTGAAGGCTGAATTGCTACGTATGCCTTGACTTTGGAGAGGAAATCTCTGTGGTATGCGTTAGATGGTCACTCGAATAAACCACGTCTCACAGTCATTAGTGTGATTGAGCTATGTTGTAATTGCTACGTATGTTAGAGGAAGGCCAACGGTAAATAAGTAAAGTTCTATCAAACTTCTCTTTCCTCTCCAAAGCACCAGAAAGGTATCGTGTTATTCCTCAATCGGCTCATTCCTCTCTCAATTTCGGTTTTTGGGCTACGAGAAGAAGACACACAAGCTGTCAAAGGAGGTAAATGTTAACTCCAATCCTTGAATTTGTGCATTAAAACTTTGTATTATCTCTAAGTGTTTATCATTTAAGATATGATTTGGATATGTGATGCTTTAAATTACACAGTTGCAAAACTACCTCCTAACTTCACAATCCAATAACCCTATATGTGACCTACTATATTTTCTGCTATTGCAATAAGGTTAAGACTATCATAAACACATTTTGCTTAAGAGAATTTGAACCTTAAAACTAGGTAAATAGTATTGAGGTTTAAAGTTTCTTTACGTGACATATATTATTACTCTGTTTACAAGTTCTTGACATCATGAAGAAGCTTATTCACAAGTCCATCAGTATATATGACTATGGTAAAGTCATTCCATAAATATATGATTATATGACCATATTTAATTAGGATTTTAGAATATAACAACATTGTTAGATTTTGTTTTTCTACTATACAATAATTTGTTAAGGAAAATCTTTTGTTCAACGACCAAGCTGCCTTTTTCTACTTGATCAAATGACATAAAATCTTTGCTGGTAGTATAACTATTAAACCTAAATATAATCTCCATTTCTAGTACATACTCTTGTCCACACAAAAATTGTATATCACGTACGAAGCACGGGATCCAGAGACTAATATATATAAACAAAACTCGTTCACGTCTTCTCCTTCACTTCTCTTTTTTCATATTGCTTAAAATCAAAATAATAAAATCCTAGCAAATCTTTATAACAAACTCCAAGAAAGAATAAAAAAAATCTGATTTAATTGTTTTTATTAGCTAAAATACGTAAAAATACGATTTGACCATGTATTAATTTAACACCAAAATCTTTTTCTTAACTCTATAATTAATATTGTAATTCATAATTTTCTAACTTAAAATAATAAAAACTTTCTCTCAAATCAAAATATGTTTAAGATTTATTGAAAAGGTTTATAACTCATCATAACTCATCAAAATATTGTAATCCTAGCATTTGTTTATGCAAACTAAAATCCTAAATTGAGAAGAATAAACTCATCACAACAAATATTTATAAAGGTTTATAACAATATTACTCAAATTCTTTCTATGTTTGGACTCTGAACCTATGCCCTTAGGGTCCATGTTAGAAAAATCGATCTAAAATTTGTTCAATCATCGATTTATTTGTTATATTTATTAATCTAGTATGATAAGAACATGTTTATCATCCAAAATAAATATGTTCATGAGTTGCGACATTGCTATATAATACTACGTAGGTTGGTTGTCTATTTTCTTCTTGAATAGAAGATTACAAGATTAGTTTATATAAGAAAATAATTCTTCTATAGTATTTTATTGTATAGGTTAAGAGAATTGTAATGAAAAGTACTTCTTTGAATATTAGATTTATAATTATATTTTATTGTTGTGATGGATTGCTATTCAGGGGAACAGATTCACTTAAAAGAAAGCTTAACCAGGTAACAAAACTGTAAAATCAATATATAAAATATTTTATTTATTTACATACACACCTACATCAACAATTTATCTACACAAAATTCATTCATGGTTCAACTTCCACCCCTCCCATCTTCATAGTAATATAGCAGGGACGTATTGTTAGCCTCTTCCGCCTCTAATTGCCTTCATTAGAGAGTTTCTCAAACTGCATATTCATGGTTCAATTTCCACCTTTCCCATCTCCATAGTAAATAAGTAATATAGCAGGGACATATTGTTGGCTTCTTCCATCTCTATTAGCCTTCATTGGAGAGTTTCTCAAAGTGCATGTTTTGCTTATAGTTATTGATTACAGAGGCTCGAAGCATGCATCAAGAAAACTGTCAAGCATGTTGGAGCTGGTTCTCTAGAAGCCCAAAAGGGCTATAGGAATAAATGAGAAAGAGGCCCATTTAAGGCTCAATAACGGCTACCTTGAATGACATAAAAGTGGATAACATTGGGACCTTGAGGAAGGAGTATATATATCCTAATCGCATGAAAGAAAACTAGACTTTTTTCCTTTGAGCAATTTGGAGACACTCGAGAGATAGAGATAAAGAAAAGAAGAGCTTAACTTTCTCATTCTTTTGGCTCAATTCAACTTGATTTTTGTTGAATTGAATGACCAACACCTGGATTCTAACTCTTGGAGATCGTGCATTAGAGTGAAATCATCTCATTCCGAGTTGTTTAGAGTGGATTTGTAGAGAGTCTTTTGTACAACCTTAGGGAGTGTTCTTCATTCTCTTTTTCCCTTCTTTTATCCTCTACTTTGTGCTCGATTTGGGAGCCTTTGGCTCGTTTGATTGTGTACATTATCTGACTTGGGCGTCGGAGAGCAAAATCCAAGGGATTGCCTCTTTTGGGATTGGTTGTGCAGGTGAAGAAGAGCTCAAGAACAGAGGAAGAACACAACCAGAAAGCAAGTTTTCATATGAGATGGGGAAGACCTGAAGTTGTTTGTCCAGAGAAGCAAACGGAAGTCTCCTCTTGCGAGCATCAAGAAGTCTACCCTCCACGCATGGTGTTGAACGCGTGCCAATATCCAACAAAGCATATGCTTCCTCTTTCAACCGTCGTTGATGTCGTTCCCCTCGATCCTGAATGCGAGAGAGAGTGTTGAATAGAAGAAAACAATCAAGATCGTTGGATCCTTGAAGCCCTCTCAAATGAAAAGAATCTTCTTGGTATAAGCCTGACATAAGTTCTCTACATTTTTTGTATGAATCTCTCATTAGCTCTAAATCCAATTAGATTAATCCTACAAATTATATAATGGCTTAATAATTTGATGAAATCTTCTTCACCTTATTTTGTTCTTGTTAGGTATGAATTACTAAATATGATGAGAAAATACTCAAATTTGGGAAATAATAAGTTAACAAGCAGGGAATGTGAAGAAATACAAGAGTAAGATAGCCTATATGATTGTTTCACCATCTATGTTCGAAATTAAGGTATTTTTATATATTCATGAACTTTCTATCTAATTTTACAAAGTTGTTGGCAAATGAAGAGCAGGGCATGTGAATAAATACAAGAGTAAGCCTATATGATCTTTTGAAAATCTATGTTCAAAATTAAGGTATTTTCTATATGTTCATTAACTTTCTATCTAATTTTACAAATTTGCAGGCAAATTACAAGGTTTACATCTTAAGGACTCTATCCACAATGATCTTTAACATACTTGCTAAATATCACAACGTTTAGACTATCTTATCACCATTTGTCAATGGTTTGACAATATTACTCTTCCTTTTTTTTGGTAGAAAGAGAGGCAGCACTCTCGAGAATTTTATAAAAAATCCTACTTGGCCACCAGGCGGGGTGTAGAGAAACCCCTAACATCGTTCAACATACAAATAGACACCCAATTAGGCGGAAAAGCAAGAAAATGAAAACCACGCGGGAAATGAAAAGCAAAAGAAGCGAGGCTGTCAGCCACCGAGTTCGCCTCACGGAAGATGTGACAAAACTGGACGACCCAGTCTCTACGAAGGAAGCCTAGCGCCAGCAAAGCGAGGCTGAAAAGGGGATGGCAACGATCCATAGGTTTACTTAGAAGCTGAACCACTAAAAGCGAGTCGGTTTCCAATAATAGGTTTACTCTTCCTTAACTGCTCTAATATTAGGTAGAAACTCTGAATCTTTGTTTTAACACACAATAATAGGTTTTTGAACAAAATCAGGGTTAACCTAAACCATCGGCTCTGTTGATCTTATAGAACTCTTTGAAGAAAAAATTACAAGAGTAATTGTAAGAGGACGAGTTACAAAACTCTTGAGCTTTCCCTTGTGCTTGAGATTCTTCTAGAGTGCGGAGGAAGAATTTGAGGTTCTCCAAATTCAGATCTTTGGTAGCCAGAAAGTCGGCCGCAACGTTGCATTCTCTAACACAATTTGAAATAGTGAAAGAATCAAACCACGGAATGTGATTTTTAATGTCGAGGACAAGAATCCTTATTTTCCAAGGAGTCGTCCAGACTTCATTAATAGTATTACCCACAACAAGATTGTTGCTTTCTATGACAATTTTTTTAATGTTGCGATGTCCCTGCAACCCAGATAGATTCCAAAATGGCATAAGCCTCACAAACTAAAACTAAGCTTGTAGTTATGTATTTTTTTTCTCTAAATGGATGATATTACTCTTTGAGTCTCGAATGATGATTCCAATAGAGGAAGAGTTGGAGCTTCTACAGAAACCACCACAGTTTATTTTTAAGAAATTACTGGGGATTTTTCTAGCAAGTACTCTTAGGTCATTTTATTTGTTTCTTCACACTATTCTTAAAGGGTATCAATGGTGGAGATCCATTGGGTATACTGTTAAAGGATGTTATTGGCAAGCTCTCAGGGGTCCGTAGGTTTGATGGAATTGAAGACAACGTTATTACGAATTTTCCAGATGTTTCATCAGGCCATGAAGGCAATATCTTGGTTAATATTAAGATCAAAGAATATACCGAAGTTATCAAGGAATGGATTGTGACAGAAAATATCTGAGTACTGGTAAATTTCAATGTTAAGAGCTTGTAGAACACATTGAGAGTAAGGGAAAAAGAAGAATAAATGATTATTGTCCTCATTTTTCTCATTGCAGAGAGATGACATATCGTTAACTCTATGGAAATGCATATTTAGACGTTTCGTAGTTGAGTGGCAGTCTAATGTAGCTTTCCAAAGAATGTTCATAATTTTAGGAAGAATCAATTTATTCCAGATTCAAGATTTAAGGAGGACAAAATGTTTATTAGAGTTTCGATAAGGTTGAAAGAAAAACATGTAGAAAACCTACCACCAGAAGAAGGCGTCCAAATGACTTTATCCTCAATGTTGGAGGAAAGAATCCTAATTTTGAAGATATCTTCAAGATTAGGATTCTTTAATAGTTTGGAAGATCATCACCTCAAAATAAATAAATAAATAATTTTATAGAGTTATATTCTCAATTAAAATAAATAAATGACATCATCGACAAGTATAATTTTCTATCACTAAAATTCTCACGTGGATGATCCATTAATAATTTGGAAGATCATCAACTAAAAATCAAATCGGCCTTATATTAGATTTCTTGAAAGATGATGCCTTGAGATAGATGCGTTTAGAACTTCAACTTGGATAATGTTAGCCACCACCTATAATAGGTGATATTGTACATCTGGTACTCTAAATAATGTCTTCAAGACAATGGAATTGAACCGTACATATATAGGTTTGATAGTTAGTAATCATAATCATGACTTACGGTTGCGCGCTTAACCGTAACCTCTTTCACACCCTCGTCCAGAGGAGACATGCTTTTAGCATGCGAGAGATGTAGTTTATGTATACAAGACCATGATTGATGGTTATTGATAAATTGTTCTGAATATGTCATAAACCCCATTATTGTTGTTCTATACTACTAGAATACATGATTTGGTAGGAGATCCTCTAACTCTTCTGGAGCTTATAATGATCCCTAATTGTCAATACCGGGTTTCCAAGATCTCGTATAGTTGATGATGATTAAGTTCATGCATATCACAATTCTACAAGAATTTAACTGCTGCATGTTTCCCCCAATTTTTTCTAAACTCATATCAAGTTGTTTCTTCTAGAAACACTTAGAATGTGCAAATTAAAATATAACAATCATAACAAATAATAGACATTTTCTCATATCCATCAAGAATAAAATCTCGTGAAATATCAATTGCCAACTTCGAGGGATAAGTGAGAAGCTTTTATCATCTACTACAGGGGATGATATATTTATACTTATTCCATAATCTACTATGAGAGATTATAATTTCATCAATAATATTCACCTTTTTCTAGAGATGATATAATTTTTATCACTTGCTTTTGGAAATGAATAATATATATAATCCACTTCAATGGATAATACGTCTACAACTTGTAATGACCACATTAATAATATATGTTTAAAGTACTATTAAATTATTGAATTGTCCATTGTGACAATAACTCAACCATATAATTGTTTAATTAAGCATTGTATAATCTACTATAAGATAGAAAAATGAAACTGAAATAGAAAATATATATAACATGTATGATTATATAGTTGTTTAAAATATATATGATACATGTATGAGTATATAGATGTAGTAGATATATATATATAAATAACATGATTTTATAAAGTTGTAATTATATATAGGATAAATGTACGATAAACAATATGCATTGGTCTCGGTAATATATATACAACATATATATGTACATTAAAAGTCAAGGCTTATTGAATGCACATTAAAATTACAACATTCATGCATATAAGAATTGAAATAAAAACGTAGTGTAATATTTATACTAGTAGTTATTCATATCATTAAAGATGGAAAATAAACTTATAAATGCTATTATGAAGCATTAAAGAAAAACTTAGAATGATGATAAACTATTCGGTCAAATGTCATAATGACATTAATAGTGTTATTTTTGGAGAGTACATAAATGCTACTCTTAAGACATAAAGAGAGAACAAACCTACAAACCTTTCGGATGATGAATGTTTGATGAATTTGATAAAGTAATCTCAATCCTTATCCGAACATCGTAATTAATCCATCGGGTCTAATCGGGTTATTGGCATGGGTTAAATTTGATTTATCGATTAGGAATAATTCTTCTTCTCTTTAACCTTTCATCTTCCCAGTTGATTGCTGGTTTGAAGGATGATTTTACTTAGGGTTCTTTTTGGATATAAATATGCGTAAAGGCTAAATACACTCAATTTTTTTTGTTATTTAAACTCATATAGTCACGCTCACGAAAAGCTCACGAAAAGCGTGGGCGTGAGGCACGAGAGAGGGGAAGGGATGATTGATATGTTGGGCCAAAACATTAAATTGGGCCTGTTATAATTGTTTTAAGAAGGAAGGGTCACGCTCACGTTTAGCGTGGGCGTGACATTTTCTTTTTCCGAAACGGATATCCACTTATTATGCCACGCAAATAATTTACGTGATTACAGTAAAGATCACGCCCACGCATTTTGAACGCGTGATTATATGAGTGTAAATAACATAAAAATTGAGTGTATATAGCATCACCCTAAATATGTCTTGCCTATTGGAGTATCCAAACGCTTTTTCGGTTTTTTCATTCTTGATTTCGGTTGTAACCACCATTGCAACAGTTGTATTTGCATTTTACGAGTTTGTAGAATTTTATCATATCATCGTTCACTCATTTTAAATTGAAGGCCTATTTAATGACTAACCGCAAACGAAAAATTGTGATTTCCCCGCACGAGTAAGGACGAAGAAGAAGAGAAAAATAACAAACACTCAAATTACTCGGTAACAATATCTATGCTTTAACTAATTTAGTCCTATTAACATATATATATAAGAAGATAAATACGATTAAAAAGATTCTAATTATGTGTAAAAGGACAAATAATATAATAATAATTAATCACTTTCTACGAAAAGTGTTTTTATCGCGATTATTATCAACTTTTCCTGGACATGATCGCTTCAGGGATTTTGTTATAAAATCTACTTCGGGAGATTATATTATCAAGAAGAATTTATTTGGCTTTCATCTCTTACAACAAGAAGTGAGTATATAAATAATAGAGGTTTTTACCGAAAGTCACCCGTAAAATACCGTATATTGCCCAAAACCACGTCATTAATCAAATATTACCGGAAACCACCTGTATTAAGCCCTCCGATTGCCAAACGTCACCCATTCCTAACTTCCGTCTGCATTTCTGTCAACGCGCCGTACGCGCCAGATTTTCTATTTCTTTATTATTTTCTTTCTCCATTTTTATTGAAAAATAAAATAAATCCCAAAAAAATAAAAAAAATAAAAAAGAAAAGTAGAAAAATTGAAAGAATTATCTCCTATACTGCATATCCTCCGATTCGTCCCCTCCAATCCTCCATCATCAACATTCATCCAGCAAAGCAATCGGCTATCTTTTTGATCTGAAAGTTTAGGGCTTTTCGGGGTCAGGCAAGAGGCACCGTCGTTGGGGTCTATTCGGGGTCTCCGTTGCGGCCTTCTACTGGTGGTGTTGGAGTGATATCGCCGCTGCGGCCTGGGCTAAGCCTCCTGGTCTTCTTCTTCCTCCTCAGACAAGGCGAGATCGAACCAGAAATTTTGAGATCGAACGGAGCGGGATCGACGACTTTGCCCTAAATTTGTCCACCCCTCTGACAGCCTTGACTCCTTCCGCTCCAAATTCGACACCTCGTCAGTGTTCCTGGTCCGAGTTCCTCGACCTAGACGCTGGAGACAACTAGCAGAAGAAGCCCCGCAATCAAATTGGATCTCAGATGGAAGGATGTATGAAAATGACATATTTGGAAAATTTGATGGATATGTAGGGACATTTTGGTCAATTAAAATTATTTAATAATTTTCATACTTCAAAAATCCGAAAAGTCATATAATTTTTTTTATAATATTAAAAATGTAAGGTTAAAATGGTAAATTTACTTATTTAACAGAAATTTAGACAGAAAATGAGAAGGGGTGGCATTTTGCTAACGGAGGGGTTAATACGTGTGGTTTCCAGTAATATTTGATTAATGGGGTGGTTTTGAGCAATGTACGGTATTTTACGGGTGGTTTTCGGTAAAAACCTCTAAATAATAATAAATATCTACTTCAGGAGATAACAAATAGATTGTTTATCTATTGTAAAGCCTTGAACTTTGGTTATCCACTTCAAGGAGAAATGATCGCTTTAACGATCGAAAATTATCACTTTTAGATTGAAAATGATCGCTTCAGGGACCGATTGAAAAAAATGATTGCTTTAGGAATTAAAGTGACAATTTACCACTTCAAGGATTAAGATTTAATCACTTTAGAAATTCATAATAATATATTACTCTCTCTGCAGGAGATTATAGTAAATAAAAATAAACAAACAAAAACAAAGGAAGAAGAGGGAACACGATTAATTCCTCTATCACAACAAACGAATCCCTATAAATTTTGAATTGATTGAAATATTGAAACCTCAGTCATGCATCCCGCTATCACAACTCCTCTCTTGATTTTAGCCTATTTTCGATGAGCAATTCGTGCTATTAACGTGTTACGAAATCAATTTTGATGAACATGATTTAGAGATAGTAGAGACTAAGAGAGAGTAGAGAGGAAAATATTATTTCTTGTTATATCATTTCTATGTAAACTCAAGTCTATATATAGGCTAATACATGAGAATACCAAAAGAAGACATGTACATCAATATAAATTAAATAATATAACACTTATTTAGTTATTATTCTCTTTCTTCAAGTTGTAATTTGACTTTAAAACTGTGCTACCCAGTTTGAACAATAGAGAGTTGATCATGTGCCATGCCCGGGGTCGTGTATATTAAATATTTTTATATAATTATAGTTTATGATTTATGGTTTGTGTTTTATAATTTTTAGTTTAATCTTCTAATTAGATAGTAAATATAATTTGAGTTCTAATAAGACAGATAGTAATTTAACATCTAATTAGTCATATAGTAATATAAAAAGTGAATAAAGATATATATGAGAAGAAAAAAATATGATAAAAGATGAAAAAGGAAGATAATATGTTCTATTAAGATATCTTTTTGGTATAAAAGAATAGAATAACATAATCTATAAGACATCTTTTAAAAATAAATCCCTTATTTGCTCAATTTTTTTTAAATATATAACACAAAGTTAAAAACGAATGATGTCTCAAAAACATAGCTCTGTTTAGTATATGTATAGATAAATTGCGTATTCACGGAAAAATAACATCTTTCAATGGAAAATTCTTGAAAATTTTATATTATACAAGGGTATTTTTATCTTTTTAACAATTTAACGAATTATTTAACAACATACCGTTGTGGGTAGTTGATTGTTAACCGAAATTGTTTTTGAATCTACTATTAAACTATTAAAGTAATCCTCCTTTTTTGTCACATGACATTCCCTCTTTCAACGAGCCTTCTAAATTTTTTTCCTAATTTCTTAGATCGCCACGTGGCAAGCCTTAATCCTAATCTCTGTATTGCTTTTTTTATATTTTAAATCACACGATATTTTCTAATCTCTGTATTGCCTTGCTACAAACCACAAGTTTCCTTTAAAACTGTTATTTAATAATTATATAGAAAATTTATCTTATAATTTATAAATTTTAAATATTTTAAACTGAAATATATTTAATATTTAAAAATGGTTTGATTAACACTCTCTTTATTAAAATTATTTATCATACTAATTCAAATAAATTATATTAAAGAATTGATATTTTTACTTTATGTATTTAGATAATAATTTAAATTAGACAATTATGTTTAAAAGTTATACTAAATTTGTATAAGGTAAATAAATTTCGTAAAATATTTTAACCGAAACTATTTTTATATTTAAACTAAACTTATATTTTATAAAACCCGTGCGATGCACGAGAAACTGAACTAGTGATTTAGAATAACCATCGAGATATGCGCATGGAGGCTATGGAGCTATCTTTTGCATTGGTGACCCTCAAATAAAAGAACACTTGATGCCAAAGCCCAAACTTGGAAAGCCTAGGTTGGCCCACTAAGTTCCTAACAGACAATATATGCGAGGCCCATCAGCTATCTAGTTAATGGCCGAAAGTAATTTTTGTGTGTGTTAGATTCTCTTAATAAGACTTTGTGTGTCATCCCCTCAGGGTAACTCTTTAACCTTAAATTTTTTATAGTGTGTTAACTAACTCTTTTATACATTGAGACGAATAAAAGAAGACCCCACATGACCATGTTTTTTCTTATATATTAAAATAAATCTACAAAATTCTCTCGGTTTGTGAATAGTGTCAAAAACTCAAATGAAACTATCTTTTTGAAACGGAGTAATTAATTAGAAGCTAGAAGTTGGTTCTCGTCACAAAGGTTGAATGGGACTCTCTCCATCAACAAATGACTTGCCCACTAACACGTCTTTTTATAGACCTTTTCACCTATGAAAACGTCATTATATATTCAACACAGATTTACACGGCCTTGTGTATTAGTTATAGGTGTTATATCGTTATCGTGATGATGTGAATCAATTGTTACATGATCAATCAAATAACCCAACAATCAAGAAAAGTACAATATGTCAACATGTTTCAATGCTACTCAAACTCTGTGTTATAATTTGATGGACGTATACGCCCAATAGACAAGTTTATTAGGGCTTCATCGTGGCTTAAATCACACTAAAAAGAGGACACAACTTCATAAAAACATGCCTTGATGTAATGATTTACTAATGTAAGAAAATATTCTCAATTATAGGTTGAGCTAAAAACTCTACAACAATCGCCATATCCTCATCATTGATGACTTCTTAACCTTCTAACTACTTGTGGAATCAATGACAATATCATATTACTCCCTCCGTCCCATATTATAGATCACGTTTATTGTTATCGAGGTAAATTAATGAAGGGAGAAAGAAAAGTGGAGAAGAGAGGGATTGTGAGTGAGTGTAGATTTGTATGTATAAAAGAGAAGATAAAAAAGTGAATTGGTGTGAGTTTTGATGTAAAAAAGAGGAAAGAGAGTGTAGATTGATGTGATATTGATAATAAGACAAAAGATAAAAAAGGAAAGTAAGATCTATATTTTGGGACGTCCAAAATAATGGAAAACGTGATTTATAATATGGGACGGAGGGAGTATCTTATTAATATTTAAAAATCTCAGCTTATTACCATTATTATATTTGTGGTTGTTATGAAGGTTGTCACTCCTTAACCATTGTATTCCCGGATTTTTGTTTATGAGAGTTCTGTTACTAACGTGTATGCATAAAAAGTTGTGTATAAAAAACAGTTTATTAATCAAAAACTAATTTATAAACCATTCAACCAAACAAACCTAAAAGAGAATTAACCCTTTCACTTACCCTACAAGAAAAATCGTTTTTAGCAACGACTTTTGTCGTTGCGATACATAACAAGTCGTTGCAAAAACATGTTTTGGCAATGACAATTGTCGTTGCTAGGTCGTTGCCGGTAACGCCGTAGTGAAAGGCTTTTGCAACGACTTTTGTCGTTGCCAAAACAAACATTTTTCGCAACGACTTTGTTCGTTGCAAATTAGTTGTCGTTGCTAATAACAGTCCGAACTCGTCACATCTTTTGCAACGGCTAATGTCGTTGCAATACATGTCTACGTATTGTAACGGCAAATGTCGTTGCAATACATGTCAACGTATTGTAACGGAAAATGTCGTTGCAATACATAGTAACGTATTGCAACGTCATTTGTCGTTGCAATATCCCAAAATCATCCTTCAACACTTCAACATTTACTTGTTTCTTTGCACCATTGAATAAAAAATTTCATATAAACAAGGCTAAAACTTACAATTTATCTATTATCATACTAGAGCAAAATTCAGTTTGCAAATCACTTCTATAAACAAAGGAGATAGTCACCATCTTGAGTTGACTTTATAGAAGATTCCTAGAGTTTGCAGATCACTTCTGTAAACGGAGTAAACAGTTTGCAGATCACTTCTATAAATGGAGTAACCAATTTGCAGATCCTCTGTCTATTATCAAACTAGAACAATAAAATGATTCCAGAGAATTCAGTTTGCAAATCCTTTGATTCCCAACAGTTTAAGATTCCAGAAAATGCAGTTTGCAGAACAAAATTAATTCAGTTTTCAAATCCTTAAATTCCCAGCAACTAATGATTCCGGATAATAACTCTTTTGTTGATTAGAAGGTTGGTTTAGGGTCATGCATCTCTAGTGGAAAAAGGTTGATTAGAAGGTTTGTTTAAAAACGTACCTTTTGACATAATTACCGAACACCCGTGTTTGCAAGTTGCTGCAACATTTCACGCTTGAAATCTTCCATTGCTTGTTTTTTTTTTTGGTTCTCTTCTAATTCCTTTATCCTTTCGTCTTGTTCCTTTATCCTTTCGTCTTGTTCTTGTATTTTCCCTTGTTGTTGTTCCATAAGTCTTTGTTGTTCCAACTGGTTTTTTCCTTTGGTATAACCATGTAAAGTTGTCCCTTTTCCACGAACATATCCAGACCTTGGCTTCAGAACTTGTGTCAATATTTCTTCTTGTGTCATTGATTCACCAGCTGTAGCAACTACATTTTTCAGTTTTTCCTTCAACAAAATTCAAAAGAAGATTAGAATCAGAGAAAATAATGTCAAAGTTGCTCTATTAGAATCTATGATACATACATGAATTATTTTAGAACGAGTTCCATCAGCCCATTCAAGTTTGTCTTCTTTATTTGTACGAGTGTGCTCCATAAGCCATATCACATCAGCAGAAGGCTTCACCCCGCCATTCTCTTTTATCTAGCACATCATTAAATATTTATTAGTAAATTTACCTTAATTACAATGAATAACATGTGCAAATAATACTTAATTAACTACTATACTAAGTCTTACCATCATTTCCTCAACTTCAGCAAAGGCTAAATTTCCAATAGTATGAGCACATCTGTTCTCAGACAATCAGTTTCGGGAGTTCCTTTCGCTTACAATTTGTAAGATAAATTAAAACATATTTTTATAAAGGAACAACTATGAAGCTAGATAAATGAATGTTAAAAGAGTGAATACCTTGAATTCATTTGAACCATAATAATTCACACACTATTCTCATTGCTCTTGAGGCAAATCGGGTGGGGGATTTTTTAAGCGTTCAATATCAGTTTTTCCACATTCAGTTTTTCCACATTCAGGACTCTTGTAGTAATAGTGCAATCAACTTTTCCATAGCCTATACAAACGTTGCATTGTATCTAAAACGAAATTATACATCTTCAGATCGCAACTAGAATCACTAACTTGAAACTTTTCCTGCAAGGCCAAAATAATGATTAGGACAAAAATATTCCATAACGCAATTCATCTGCAGTTTCGTAAATGCACATTCTTTAAGCTACTGCATGCACACTATATTCGACTTCAATCCATCCAATCAAAAACAATTACCATCAGCATTCAACAACATACACATTCATGCCTTATTTGGTTCAAAATCATAGAAATGAAACCACAATTTGGAAGAAACTAGTCCACTGTAATGTCATAACTCATATTTTTATCTCACTTCATACTCCTCATTTTTCATACAAAATTGATTTTCATCCATTCTAGTAGTCTACTCCTTTCCCCATATATGAAACTAGAAAATCAGCGAAGAAAACCTGTAAATATATACCAAACTTCAGCAAATCAAAAGAAAAGTAAATAAAAAGTACCTGAATCTCCTTCCACATGCTGACACCTGCAATAGATAAAACTTCTTTCCAATTCTTAACATTTAATGGCGCTTTGGTTCTTACCACACGACCACAAAACTTTTATACTTCCCTCTATTACCTCTTGGGGTTGTGTTACTTGTAGCTAATAACATGAAATGAGTGAAATGTAATGTTAGTTGTTTCTATAACCCCAATCCAAATTTTTAAACTTAGTATCAAAAACATTGATTTTACCTTCATTTACACTTGCGTCCAGATTTGTGGTTTCTCTTTGCTTCTCCACAACACGATTAATGTTTACTTTCCTAGGACGAGGAACTACAGTTTCATTCCCTTGCAATGACATAGGAACTCTGCTAGCTAGGTTAGTCATCCTTTTTCTTTTGCCAACTATATCTACAACCATATATATATGCACACATATTAATAGCCAAAAAAATGAATTTGGAAACAACAATATTCTGTTTTATTAAAGCATAGGAGCCAATGTGGCAAAATGAGCAACATATATTCAATGGTAATACTATACCTTCAGTCCTCTCCTTCACAAAACCTTCAGATTGACAATCCATGTTTGGCTCTTCTTGAACATCAAGTTCTTGAACTTGACCATGTTTGGCTCTTCTTGAACATCAAGTTCTTGAACTTGCTCTTCTTCAACTTGCTCTTCTTGAACTTGCTCAAGATTGGTATGACTCAACATTTGTTGTTCTCTTTGTGTTTCTCTTAATGTTGCTCGTTGTCTTTCTAAATCTACACGAGCATTGAGTGATAATCCAACCATATCAACGACAAGAATCAAAATAAAGCTTAATAAAAATAACAGAAGTGAAACATATAATATCATTACTTTTTGTAACAATTTCAACATCCATGTCAGATGAAACATTTTGCACCCTTTTAGTAAGGGCAGACTTTGTCATTGTTGTTCCTGAAAAAGTTGAAAGAGCAAAATCATGTATGCAGAATCTGTATTTTCTGTATGCAGAATCCATGTATGCAGAATCTGTATTTTCTGTATGCAGAATCCATGTATGCAGAATCTGTATTTTCTGTATGCAGAATCCATGTATGCAGAATCAAAATAAAGCTTAATAAAAATAACAGAAGTGAAACATATAATGAGTTTTTCTGTATGCAGAATCATTGTATGCAGAATCAGAATCTGTAATTTCAACATCCATGTATGCAGAATCAGTATGCAAAAACAATAGACATGTTTTGATGGAAATATAGCTAGATTAAATTTAAAATTTACCTTTTCCATACAATGTACCACCATCTTCTGCTTTACACCCATTGATTCGAGTAGATCGGATCATATTATGAAGTCGTCCAGGAGCAATAACACTACGACTGTCGGGTTTCTTTCCTCCTCCTCTTCCAGTCATCTTAGCTGCTTTCTCTTCCTCTTCCTTATTGACAAACTGAGTAAAAGGACTATAAAACATAGCATTTGGTTAATATTTTCTCCAAGACTTGCATAAATAAGAGATGATTATGAATAAAAAACAGAAAGCTATGAAAATACAGATAAGTTATACTTGCAACACCAAAAAAATAATGTTCATAAAAACAAAGTTATCTCATTAATTATAGAATGCAATAAAAACATTACACAAAACAATATGAATGTCATTCTTTTCAGTCCAATGGTTCTTCTTCCTCTTCTTCTTCATCATCATCAAACTCTTCTTCTTCTTCAGTTGAAGTATCAAACTCTTCAATCTCACCATCATTGATGAAGTCATCATCTGTCTTCATTTCCTCAATCGACTTTTTGACCAATTCAACAATTTTAGCTTCGCGCTCGACCACAAAATTATTTGTAGCTAACGATTCAAGGGAGAAGTTAATATCCAGAGAATCACTATTTTGCTCTTCAACAGCAGACTCCACCTCAACCTGCTGATATGCATCCATATCTAAAGCATGTATATCACCATCATCACTTGGCATATCATAGAAATCCCTTGGTTGAGCCTTTATCATAAACTCCCAATCCTCGTTTCTTGGATCTTGTATATAAAATGCTTGCTCCACTTGTGATTCCAAAACATAAACTTCATCTGTCTTTAAAGATCTTGTCTTATTCACACTAGTGAAGCCATATTCATCTACTTTATACCCTCTACCATGGTTCCCTACATCAAACCATCTACATTTGAAAGCAAAAACACGATTTCCTCCAGGATAATGAACCTCATATATATCACTTAAAACACCATAGTATTCCTTATCAGAAGAGTCGTCACCTTTGACCATCACTCCACAATTTTGAGTTTTTCTATTTTCCGAGCGATCACTGGTGTGAAACCTATAACCGTTTACAATGTATCCAGTATAACGCCTCACAACTCTTGAGGGACCACAAACTAGATTATACAAATCATTATCAACGCATCCATTTTCATGCATTCTGCGTACCTATGAGAATAACGTTTTGAAAAAACTATTATTAATCTAATATTAAAACTCAAATCATCAAAAAAATTATTATAAAAAAAATAAAATACTCGATCATGTATCCATTTGGAAAATTCAGTTTTATGCCTTTTTTCTACATTTCTTGGACATTCTCGCAGTAATTCCAATTTGTGCTCTCTGTAAAAACGAGTTTGGAAAATATTTAAATACTTAAGTTAGAATTCATAATTAATGGAGTAGAAAATAAAGTTCCATAAGAGAACTTACTCAATAAACTTGACAAGTTCATCGCAATTATGGAGAATGTAAGAATGCAGCTGATGACTCTCCTCAAACGATAGATGTACAAGATTACTCTTTCCAATACAACGTCCTAATGGTTTAAATACCTCGAGATTTGAACGTGAAGTATCATCATCGACCTCATAGTCATCGTTTCTCGCTTTACGATTGAACTTAGTGTCAATATCGCTCATGTATCTAGAGAAGAATGTTAAACATTCATCTGCTAGGTATCCTTTAGCAATGGAACCTTCTGGATATGCTCTGTTACGAACATATCTTTTTAATGTTCCGAGGTATCTGATGAGAATGCGATATTTTTAAGTGATATCACAAAAAAAATTATAAAGGTAGATATGATAATCAAATGATATACCTCTCAACTGGATACATCCAACGGTAACAAACTGGTCCACCAATTTTTGCCTCACTTGCCAAGTTTACAACTAAATGCACCATTACATCAAAAAAAAGCCGGTGGAAAGACCATCTCTAACTTGCACAGTGTGTATGGAATTTTTTTCTCGAGGGCTTCTAGTTCTTCAATAGTTATGCTCTTTGCGCACAAGTTCCTAAAGAATGAACTTAGCTCAACTAGAGGCTCGTACACTTGTTTCGGCAAGAAACCACGAATGGCAAGGGGAAGCAGCTGCTCAAGAAAAACATGATGATCATGACTCTTCATTGATGAAATCTTCTTTCCGTTATCTTTGACACAACGAGAAATGTTCGATAAATATCCATCTGGGGATTTAATTTTAGAAAACATTTCACATATGGCAGCTTTGGCATCTGAACTTAGAGAGTAGCATGCAACAGGCACACGCAATTTATCACCATCTAATACAGGGTGCAACTCATCCCTAACTTTCATCCTCATCAAATCTATCTGAGCCTTTATGGTATCTTTGTTCTTGCCTTTAATTCTCATCAAGGTGCCCAAAATATTCTCAGAGACATTTTTCTCGATGTGCATCACATCTAAGTTGTGGAGGATCTTCAATTTACTCCAATAAGGCAACTCAAAGAAAATGCTTTTTTTATTCCACCCATATAACTTGTTTAAGACATCCCTTTCATTCCCTTTTCTTTTCTTAGAAGCCTTTCCAAACTTATCAGGTACTAAACGAGACAAGTGTTCTAGCACTTGATCCCCACTCAAAGGGATTGGTGCACGCCCTTTCTCCTTTTTATTGTTAAAGGAACGGGCCTCTTTTCTCCACTTATGGCTAAGTGGAAGCCAGCGACGATGATGTAAATAGCCACCCTTACTCATCAAAGATGTACGTTTCGTCTCCTTATGGCAGCTTGGGCATGCAAAATTACCTTTAGTTGACCATCCAGCCAAGTCTCCATAAGCGGGAAAATCATTGATAGTCCACAAAACTGCTGCATGCATTTTAAAATTTTCCTTGGAATAAGCATCATATGTTTCAGCCCCTACCTCCCATAGCTCTTTTAGTTCTTCAATTAGGGGCTGGAGGTATACATCTATGTTTCTCCCAGGGCTGCTAGGTCCAGGTATAAGTAAGGTTAACATGAATGACTGAGGTTTCATGCATATCCATGGAGGCAAATTGTACGGGATAAGAACAACAGGCCATACACTATGTTGTGAATTGTCAAAAGGTTGAAATCCATCACAAGCTAGTCCAAGCCTTACATTACGTGATTCTTCGGAAAATGCACTGTACTCCACATCAAATGACTTCCAAGCTAAAGAGTCACGAGGATGCCTCATTACGTTATCTCCGAACTCATGCTTTTTGTGCCATTGCATATCTTCCGCCGTCTTTCTTGACATGTATAACCTTTGCAACCTATGCTTCAACGGAAAATATCGTAAAACCTTGTGAGGCACCTTCACACCCTTACCAGACCCTTTGTTAACACTTTTCCATCTTGATAAACCACAAGTGGGACACTCATTCAAATTCTCATACTCCTTCCAATAAAGAACACAATCATTTTCACAAGCATGAATCTTTATATAATCAAGACCCAAGTCCTTAATGAGCTTTTTTGCCTCATAATAAGAATCTGGAAGTGAGGTTCCATAAGCCTCATGTTGTAGCTTCAGTAAACTGGTAAACGAACTGTCACTCCACTTATTGAGGACCTGCAATATATGACAACTTAGACATGGCTTTGCCTTCTACTGTCAATGGCTCTTCATACTCTTTTAAGATCCGGTAAAATTTTTGTGCATCTTCATTAGGTTCTTGAGCCATCTCGTTGCCACTGATTGTCTGCTCATCTCCACCTATATTCATACCAGCCATGCCACATGCATCTTGTAGCATAATAAACCCACCATCATCATTATCTGAGTTGTTGTCGTGTCCCTCTACACTTATATGATCTGATTTTTCTCCATGAAATTCCCATAAAGTGTACTTATCATACATTCCCCGCTTAAGCAAGTCAAATCGCACATCAGATTTTCTTTTCAAAAATATATTACGACAACTATTACAAGGACATCTAATAGTTGTTGTTTCTCTTTCCTCTTCCTTGACACTTGAAAGAGGAAAATCAAGGAAGCTATCAACACCATTTACATAATCAGCGGATGAACGATTTCTTATTTTGACCCATGCCTTATTCAAGTCCATCTCCTAATTTTAAAAAACAGAAACAATTATATTAAAAACATTTTTACTTTCTATTCAACAACCAATACCTACTCACCTAAGTAACTAAAATTGACACCACAACCAAATAATAATAAAACTCATCAGTCTCCCATATCAAATTAGTGCATAATTACATAAGTAATAACAATTTGTTCACAACAGTCTAAGTTAAGCTCGAAAATGGTAAATTTAAAGTGAAAGAGAGTGAGATAGGTGAGTATACCAGGTGTCCTTAGCAAATTCTTCCTTGTGAAAAAGCTCCTACCAAAATCTCCTTGAGCACGCTAATAGACTTCACTTTGATTTACCTATGTTTTGTAGCAGACAGATTCTACTCAGCATATCATAAACGAAAACGAAATTGCAATATCACTGTCAATTGAAAAGTTGATAATAGAAAACAAATCCAGTAAACTTCCTTTGTTACAACTCAAGAAACTGAAACAAAAAGCTAATGCCATTGTACTAAGATGATGCATAAGAAACTTAAGATGAAGCAGCAGCCACCTTCCTTGTATATTGTATCATGCCATGGATCAAATTGACTGAGACTGTTTGTAACATAAGAGTTACTAAATAACTCTAATAAATATTCCTTGTCTGTTTCATCGACTCACGGATATTGCGTTAGATGGAGTGGATTTTAGTGATATGACGGAAGATAATAGTGAACAAACATTCCGAAATTAAATTTTAATTCATTTCTCAAAGAACTTAATCCACATCATGATGCTCCTTCTCCCATCCTATGAAGGCTCTAAATTGTTTAAAATAAAGATAGCACAGTTCTCTCATTTTCATATATTTATATAGTACAATCTTTAATCACTAGAACGTGAATAGATATTATCCATAAGTTCATACACCATTTATCCAGAAAGCTCACCTTTTATGTGCTGCTGCAGTGGAAGAAATTGGTTGCATGCTAATTAGCTTAATAGCATCATCAAATTTGATGTTGGGAACAACATCAAACAAAACCTGCGAAAAGAAAACATTGTCCACTAAGATACATATTCTAATGAAGATTTCATAAATAACTCAACTGTATCATATATAAAATATTATATGAAACTATAATAACAAGAATAATGATTATAATCAGCAAAATACAGATGTGTCAGCAAGTTCAAAGAATAGAGATCCCTGAGCATTCCAAATTGCATGGGCTATAACGCTTTTCTAAAGAATGGTTTACAGAAGATCAGAGGACTAGGAGAAGCAAGTAAAAGACTGTAGCTCTGGAGTTCATAACTACAATGTCCCTACTACAGTGCAAAATGGAACCTGGGAGCAAGACAACATAAGTTAATGAAAGAAGTAAACAATACAATCTGACACTTCTTGCAGCAAGAAAAGCCTCAATCCTTTCATTCTAGCATTATATGTGCTCGCTTCATAAACGTTATTCCTTCGAATGTATTAACACTTGATCTATAAAAAATGTATGGTGATAGTATTAAGCGAATTCGAGATTATACAGCACAAACAGAAATTTTCCAGCATATATAAGTAAACACATCAATTGTGAAGACTGATTTATAATTTTTAAGAGACTATACTGTAAAAAACAACTATGCTTGAATACAAAATTTTCAGGTATAGTCATGTTTTGACATGGATACACGCTATAAGTGTGACCTTCTTTACAATTTTTTAATCCAGGTCCAACTAAATTGCTTGCTGAGGAGACGCAATCAATCAGTAAATGTAAAGGATAGGAGAAAGTTCTACAGAAAGTTTCTCAATCAGAGAAAGATAAAGATGGTTCTTGCATTTCACAAGGTACTATTTATATTGACATGTGCATGAACTAGGTAATAGTACTTACTTCTTGATTGCTGATCACAAAAATTGTCAGATGGCTTCTCCTGGATGTGGTTACAGCATTGACTTCAAATATTTGTCCTTCAAAAAAAAAAGACAACTTGATGTTTTAGTTCCTTTCCTCCAGTTTATTTTATCTGAATTTTTCTACTTGGTATCATCTCTCTGATCATATGATTTTTCTTTTTTTTGATAATCAGAAGTTCAATCACTAAATGATAATAGGGACTATATATGTGCATTCACAGGAACCATTACTATCGAAGAAAACTTCATACATATTGTATAAACATTTACTTATAAATCAAGTATGTGACTTGCATTTAGTGTTTTAAGTCAGTGAAAAACAAATCGATTGTACATACATTAGCGTTCCTATTTGTATTGAACGTTTTTGGATTCCAGCAAACTTAGAGAGTGTCTGTGATATAAATCACTTAGAGCAAGAATCTCATTCTAAGGAAACCACTTTGAGCAAGGATCTTACCCAAGGAGACTACGACTTAAATAGGGAAACTAATAAGTGCTAATGAATCAATTAACTGACCACTATGAATTATAAATTAGTGACAGTAAATCCAACTAACACCTAATATTTTTTCCTATCAGTCTGCTATTCAAAAGTTAACCGACACTATATTCCATAGCGGTATGTCTAACCCTTAATATCTCCTTCCTCATCCTCTTTTATACTTAATTCTCTACAATCTAATATTCTGAAGATGAAATCTGCGATCCAGGTAGAAAAGTAGATGAAGAAGATTGCAGATGAAACAGGAACGAAAATCGGTAGGAGATTGCAAATAAAATCGGGGTGAATAAGAACCCTAAAAATTGGTACGGAAACGAGCTACCTGATGGGGAATTGAGGGAGTAGCGGTTGCAGAGGCGAAGTCGTCGGGACCCCGGACCGAAGTAGAAGGTCGTCGGAGATGAAGGTGGGGGAAGAGAAAGTCGTCGGAGGGAGAGGCGCGAGCTGGAGGGAGAGGCGAGAGCTGGAGGGAGAGGCGCGAGCTGGAGAGGCGCGAGCTGGAGAGGCGCGAGCTGGAGAGGCGGGAGCTGGAGGGAGAGGCGCGAGCTGGTAGGGTGGGGTTTCAGGAAAATCGAGGGAGAATATATGACTTCACCAATTTGGTTCCTTTTTACCTATTCTTTAGCAACGACTTGCTCGTTGCAATTGTTATAAAAAAGCTTTTGCAACGACAACTTTTGTTGTCATTCCTATTCATTATTTTTCGCAACGACAAACCCGTTGCAAAATTTAAACGTAAGATTTTATACAAGGCGCGCACTACATATCGTTGGAGGGAAATGAAATTTTTATTTATCGCAACAGTATTAACAACGATACAAGATTGTCGTCGCTAAAAAGGTGATTTCGCAACGACAATTTTTTGTTGTTGCCAAAAACGTTTTCTCTTGTAGCGTTAATTATTTTGTCTCGTAGAATGGAAGATTCCAGCCAACGCAAATAAATGATTGAGACCCAAAAAAATGTGGACTTAAGTCATTGATGTTGAAGCTAAGCTAACGTTTGTAACTCACCACGTATATATTCAGTATTACTTAATATTTCTGCATTTGTTTTATGATCGACTTCAAGTTACTCAAAGCTTAATATGGACTGAAGTTTATGCTTCTAGAAAGCAGTACTTCCATGCATAAATGTAGTACAACATTGCTTCTTAAATTTTCTTTAGATGATCACTTGCTTTCTTTGGTCGTGGTTTTCTATCGTACTGACTTTATGCATTTCAATATTACATTCATGTGTCTACGTCATTGACGTATAGGTTCTATGATGCCTGGTTATAATCTAACGTGGTTTAGATTTTGAAATCAAGTCCAAATAACTTATATACGATGCTTTGATGTGCTTACATGTTACGTACAAAAATGTTTAGGATAAAATATTACATAAAGAAAACATACGACTTAATCGTCGGAATATATACGTATGGATTTGATTGAATGACTAAATTTGGGTGAAATGAATCAGAGGTTTAAATGAGTTACCCGGCCATTATGATTCAAACCGAACTGACCTAATTCTAGCTAACAAACTAAAAGTTAGAAGGGAAAAAAAAATTGAATCAAATGAAATTGCTTCCACCCAAATCCGTACCAGAGTATAGTTTTATAATTCTCCACATTATATGTGTAAATGCTTGATAATCCAAGTTTACCATTTAGTACAAATATAGGTTATCATAGGAACTTATGTTAGGTAGATTATAATCCTTTGTAATGTAAATGTTGGACTAGTTTATTATTATCTGTAACCAGGTTATGACATTGGGCTTATAAGAAATCCCAGAGTATTAATCTGGTTGGTTCACTTGGGCCGTGTCATTGGGCCTGGTAAACAGATGAGAAAGCTTGGCCCATTATCTCTCGAAGCTGCTTAAGACGAGAAGCATATAAGCTCTCTTGTCTAGTTGCTAGGGTTGTACTGTTCACACACATAACTCATTACAGAGAGAGAAGAGAGAGTTCCAGGCGGCGATATTGAAGAAGAAAGAGTTCTCCTCAAGTGGTGTTTCTACTGGTGTTTGGTTGTTGGCTCTTGGAGTTACCGACGACGATTGTGGCCATTTCCTTTGGCTTCTACTCTCTTGCTTCTTCTCTGTGTTCTTGAGTTGATTTGTGTAGACTTAGGGTTTACATTTGCCAACTTCGTTCTTGTGACTACCAGCTTGTGTGACGTTGATCATTATAGTGCATGAGGACGAGTCTCCCTTCTTGAGGCTCCGCAGACGTAGGGATTTAGCCCGAACTGCGTGAACAATTCTCGGTGTTCATCTTGCTTTTAATTTCAGTATTGATATATTGCGATTGTGCGTGTCAAGGTCTATCGGATCTGCTACCACTCTGGTTTTAACAAAGTGGTATCAGAGCGAGGTTCTCTGATATTTGTTCACCATCTTCCGCTGCCTTGTTCTTCCTTATTTGCACAGATTCTGTGATATTAGGTCAACTGTTTAGATCTGCGGTTTCCTGTCATTAGGGTTTCTAAATTTGAGTTTCTTGAATCTTGCCTTCAAGCTCAAAGTTTAGCCCTTAGGGTTTCGCTTCAGGTTTATTTGTTATAGTTGTCTAATTAGGGTTTCTTGTCTCTCAGGTGTAATCTTGAGCAGAAACCAACTCACTGGAAAGATCTTGTTGCTCGACTTCTTTTCGAGCAGACTTCCAGACCAGGATTAGAATTCTTCAATTAAATTCTTATCTTGCCTTTAGGTTTGACTGATATACTTGTTCTAACATCTTGATTGTTTGTGTGTATCTCAGGTACCACCAAGATGACAGACAATGTCAAACTAAGGCCCTACGATGGGGTTTCTGACTTTGCCATGTGGAAGGTCAAGATGAGGGCAATTCTTGTAAAGGGAAAGTGCTTCAAGGCTGTCTCTGAGGATTGGCCCATAGGCATGACAAGTGCTGAAATGAAGGATTTGCAGGACCTAGCTCATGCAGAGATCATGATTCATTTAGCTGACGACGTAGCTCGTCAGGTTGTAAGTTATCCTCAACCTAAAGCTCTATGGGATGCTCTGGAAATAATTTATGAGTCTAAGTCCTTGCCTAGTAGAATCACACTTCTCTGCAAAATGTTTAACTTCAAAATGAATGTAAACTTGACTGTGCATGAGAATCTTGATGTTTTTCTAAAAATGACACAAGACTTACAAAGGTGTGAGGATGCTATTAAAGAAGAGCACCAAGCTGTGCTTCTTCTTAATGCCTTACCCCCTCAGTTTGACACCATAAAAGATGTTATTCAATATAGTAGGGATGAACTCACTATGACTAAAATAACTGAGTCTATTATTCAGAAAAATGAGTCTCTGAAAGTGTTTAAGACTAAAGGTGGAAACAAAACTGAGACTAAATCTGAAGTCCTTTTGACTAAAGGTAAGGGTAAGAAGAAACCTCATAGTAAATTCAAAAAGGATAACTTTGAGAAGAATAATGATGATAAGAAAAACTCTAAGTGTCATTATTGTAATAAGGATGGTCGCTAGATTAAAGATTGTCATAAAAGAATTAGAGATGAGAAGAAAAAGGAGAAAAATACAAATGATCCTAATGCTTCTGGATTTTCTAATGTTTGTGAAAGTTGCACTCAGTACTCTAATGAACTGCTCATGGTTGCTCCTATATCCGAGACTAACTCTTGGATCCTAGATTCAGGATGTACTATGCATGCCACCCCTTTTAAAAGAATGTTTTATTCCTTGAATGAGTATGAGGGAGGTGAGGTCATGCTAGGTGATCACACCTCTTTACCCATTAAGGGAGTGGGTAGTGTTGCCCTTAGGATGCATGATGGGGTAGTTAGAGTTGTGCAGAATGTTAGGTGGGTCCCTAACCATAGAAGAAATTTGCTGTCTGAGTCTATGTTTGATGATCAAAACTGTCATATTAATACTCACCATGGTATAAGAGATGTTATCAGAAATGGAACAGTCCTTATTAGGAGCATTAAAAAGGGAGGATTGTACTATGTACAAGCTTCTCCTGAAATTAATGTCTCCAAGGGAAATATTAATACACACAGCTCAGATCACACTAGAGTCTGCCATACTAGGTTAGGTCACATTGGTCAGATAGGCTTACATCACCTTAATAAACAAGGCATAATCACCACCAGAGCTAGTGATTTAAAATTCTGTGAAACTTGCATTCTTGGTAAGAAAACTGCTCACAGTTTTCCTAGATCCACTTATATTGCTGAAAGACCACTTGAGTATGTTCACTCAGACTTATGGGGTCCCGCTCAGGTTGATACTATTGGAGGTAAGAAATATTTCTTGTCCCTTATTGATCATTTCTCTAGAAAAGTATGGATTTATCTCTTAAAGACCAAGGATGAAGCTTTTGATTATTTTAAAATCTGGAAAACTAGAGTTGAAAGTGAATCTAGCCTTAAGTTGAAATGCCTAAAAACCGACAATGGCCTAGAATTTTGCAATACCTTGTTTGATAATTTCTGTAAAGAACATGGCATAAAAAGACACCTAACTGTCCCAAGAACTCCTCAACAAAATGGCACAGCTGAGAGAATGAATAGAACTCTCTTAGAAAAAGCCAGGTGCATGTTGATTAGTTCTGGGATGAAAGGGTCTTTGTGGGGAGAGGTTGTTACTACTGCAGCCTATCTTATTAATAGGTCACCTTCTTCATCTATAAATTTCTTGACACCTCAAGAAAAATGGACAGGCAGGAAGCCTTGCTTAGCACACTTGAAACCTTTTTGATGCAGTGCTTATGCTCAGATATCTCAGGGCAACCTGCATCCAAGGGCCCAAAAGTGTGTCATGCTAGGCTATCTAGAGGGGGTGAAGGGCTATAAGTTACTCCTTGTTCAACCAGGGGGTTACAAAGTCACCACCTCAAGGTCTGTCACCTTCAATGAAGAAGATTTTCATTTTAAGAACTCTCTAACACCATCTTCTGATAATACAGGTACCAAAGACAAGGATGCAAAGATTGGCATACCGACTGGACAACTCTTTGAACCAGATGACCACTTGGAGCCATTAGGAGAAGAACTTGACATGTATCAGGACTCGATGGCCCAAGCAACAGAAAGTGTGGACCAAACAACAAATGAACCAGATGATGCAGGTCAGCAGCCTCACCAATTAGGTGGGGAGGTAAGTCACTCTAACCAAGGATCTACTCAGGTTAATATGGATCATGCTTCCAGCTCAGGCTCAGGAAGCTCTAATACTAACTTGAATAGTGACCTTTCTGATTACCAACTTGTTAGGGATAGAGAACCTAGAGTCAGAATCCCTAATAGAAGATTTGATATAAACTTGGTTGAGAGTTTTGCTAATATTGTTGAGTATGCTTTCCTAATTGCTGATGTTGTTAAAGACTACACTCCTGAAACCTATGAACTTGCCTTAAAATCTAAAAATGATAATGATTGGATAAAGGCTATGCATGAAGAAATACAATCTATGCATGTTAATAACACCTGGAAACTTGTTCCTAAACCTGCTAAAGCTAGGTTAATAGACTGTAAATGGATTTATAAACTAAAAGAAGGTGCTAGTCATAATGACCCCCCTAGGTTTAAAGCTAGGCTTGTAGCTAAAGGGTTCACCCAAAAGGAGGGTGTAGATTATAATGAAATATTTGCACCTGTTGTTAAGTACAAAACAATGAGATTACTTTTAGCCATGACAGCTGTCTATGATTGGGAACTTGAACAAATGGATGTTAAAACAACCTTTTTACATGGAGACCTTATAGAAACTATCTACATGAAACAACCTAAGGGCTTTGTAGATAAGAACTATCCTGACCATGCTTGCTGATGAGGCTAAAGTCGTAGTGCCAAATCAAAGAAATAAACTCTAAACACTAACTAGAGTATAGCAAGTAAGTAGAGGTCGAACCCAAGGGAATCAAAACACCAAATCAATGCAGTCAAGTGAAATATCAACTAGTAACAAGTAACCAAAATGGGGGGGTTTTGATTGTATGAAACACAAAAATAACAAGTATCAAACAAAGGGAGTTTGGGTGAGAATATTATGAGAAGGGGTTTCACCTAGCAAGTATCCACACAACAGTCAATCAAGTTGATCATAGATTTATCTCAAGTTCTTATCAATCCTAGGGAATGTTCCTATTCCGATCTTTAATATATCAGCAGGCCAACCGGTCCTGATAATACTCACTATTCAGCAATCAGGGAAACCTCTCAAGATTAGATGAAATAGCAGCAAAGGGCACAGGAATCATAGGGATGCATGCAATAACTTACAACCGTCAAGTATTAACATGCAATCAATTCTCTTTCATAAAAGCAATCAACTACCAGATCATGCAGATATGAGCGCTACAATGACAAGGAATTCCACCGTATATTCCTAGTCTAGCAATAGAAAACTATCAATCAAACTAGGTGATCAAGCTAGCAAAACTAATAGAAATCAATAGATGAAGAACAAGAGAATTAATACAAACCCATAGGAAAAGAACAAGAGTTTAGAAATCTCACAACTTAATAACTGAAGGTTTCAACCGCTAAGTAAAACAATGGAGATTAGTTCCTGCTCATGGTTGCAGAACTAAATTGTCTGATGGAAAGATGATGATAGAAAAGATGATCGAAAGAAAGAAACTAGGGTTCTTAAATAGAGAACTAACCCTAAAAATATATGGTAAAAGATATATCCTAAAACTAATTAAGGAAAAAGGAAAAGAAAAAAGAAATAAAAGAAAAGGAAAGAAATAATATATCGTAAAGGCTTGCTTCCAAATTGTGCAGCTGCTTGCTTCCAATTTATTTGATTACGGCTGCAGCTTCTTGCTTTAAATCCACGGCCCGTCTCGCGCACGAAGGGGAATCCAACATAATACCCGCGATCGCAGATATTAATCCGCGGTCGCGGATTTATTAAATATTCTCGGCTCCTCTTTGTTGCTCCACCGCGATCGCCTCTTATCCATGGCGATCGCCGTCGGTGATTTCTTCAAGTCTTCAATCTTCTTCGGTTCTGATCTCAATTTCTTCACTTCTTAATAAATATCTCAGAACATAACAATGGCTCGAAACACATATAATAATACTCCTAAATCAATGTAATAATCCCTAGTTACTCCTAAAGCCTCAGGAAGTACAAGAATATCTCCTAGTGATTACATAACCAATAAGCTCCTCCAAAAATAACAACAACAATCAAGAACGATGTGATAAAATAAGCACATACCCAGAACTACACCTTATTCCTCCAAGTGGCCTACCCGAATCCTCCTATACGCCTCCTTCTTATGTCTCCATACGCCAAGATGATAAAAAATCCTAAAACACTCAATTTTTATTTTTATTTTTATAACACTCATCTTGCTTGGGTGCCTTTTCAGGTTTTCATCCCAACCACTCAATAATTGTTCCAGGCTCACAAAACTCACATCACTCAAGACTTATTTTTGCCCCAACCTAATGCCGGTCAAGCCACCTTCTTATTGCATAGATCTTGCTATCCAAGGATTTTGTATGCCTTTTTTCAATTTTTGTGGCTTTTTCATACAATATATATAATAAGCTCATGCAGATACAACCAACACCCAAATAATTACATGTGAATACATTCTCCTCCCCCATACTTAAACATTGCATTGTCCTCAATGAAATGGAAGACATAAAAACGAACCCAGGGAAGGAGACAAAAGACTCACATACAAGGTCGGATGACCTTCCTCCAATAAAACTCAAAGTGTGGTAGAATGAGAAACTAGATGAGCACTAAATGTAATCCAATAATGCATAGCTCATCTAAAGCAAAAGAAAGAATACCTCCAATGTAGAAGATGACCCAAACAAATCAACTTCTTGCAAAGAACATGGTCACCAACAAGCTAAGCTCCAACGAATGTAGATCTAGAATGATAGTACTAATCGAAACCAAACTTGATGTAATACAACTCCTTACTTTATTTTCTCTCATATTTTTTTTCTACACTCTATTTTTTTTAATCCGATATATTATTTTTTTCTCGGAATGATTTTCGGAATTTTCTTTTTTCTTTCTTTTTATTTTTTTATTTTATTTTTTATTTTTATTTTTTAGAACAGGAGAGAAGACTTACAGCGAGATTGGCTACTGACTGTAGCTGACCCTAAGCTTCGGTGATTTCCTCCTGTCCAAAGAAAAACTAAAAAGAAAATTAAACCGAACAAAAACAAATTCAAACCTCGGGTTGCCTCCCGAGTAGCGCCTTATTTAATGTCGTGGCTCGACATGAAACTCAAGAGATTTAACAAACGCCATTTGGCTTTGTAAAAACAGTCTCTTGTCTGAATTCTCTCTTGAACCATGGAACACCTTAAATCTCGTCCCACTTACCTTAACCACCTTGTCTTTAGCAATGAATGTGGTTTCATTCACTTTCTCCTCCTTGACCGTATCAGGCGGCTGTTTAAGCTCAATGTCAAGTGCCTGCACACTAGACATCAATGGTATCTCGCCTGGCGAGGTCAGTAATGGAGGGCGATTGCCCAAAGGATGTGGAGAGAGCTTACCTTTAGGCTCTGGCTTAGCATGGCACTCCTGCATGTTAGTAGACAAAACAATATCTACTTTTGGGGGCTCTAAGAGATTCTCTAAAACAGGTTGCAATTTATCCTTACAAGTAGGCTTAATCACATCAATAGCACATAGAGAATTCTTATCAATGGGATCCATGTCATAAATATTATATTCTACCTTATCCCCCATCAAACTCCATAGAGAGAGTCCCACTATTAACATCAATTTTCGTTTGTGCAGTTTTCATGAAAGGTCTACCTAACAGTATAGGTGTGACATTATTAGCATGCTCCATATCTAACACAAAGAAATCAGCAGGAAAAATCAGATCACCAACCATAACAAGGACATCCTCAACAACCCCTTTCGGGTACACAGTGGACCTATCAGCAAGTTAAATAACAGTTCATGTTTTATGCAAGGGTCCTAAGCCTAGTGATTCATACAAAGAGTAAGGCAAAACATTGATTGATGCACCTAAATCTAGCATGGCTTTGTCAAATTTAGTTTCACCAATCACACATGGAATGCTAAATATGCCTGGATCACCACATTTCTTAGGCATGCGTTTTTGAAACACTGCAGAAACTTGTTCACTTATTTCAACTTTCTTCTTTCCTTTCAGTTTTTTATTTCTTTGGATAGTGCAAACTTCTTTCAAAAACTTAGCAAATCTAGGAATACTCTTAACAAGTTTGAGCAAAGGAATGTTTACCTCACACCTACTAAAGGTTTCGAAGATTTCGTTGTCGTCATCCAGCCTTCGAGTATCCTTCAATGCCTCAGGAAAGGGGGCTACAGGCTTCTGAGAGAACAGAGGGGGGAAATTCGGGCGAACATAATCGTCAATGTACTCTGGGGACTCTTGGCGATCGCCATCAACTCTCGGCGATCGCGGTCGCGGATGATTTTGGACCTTAGCTTCTGGAATGTCATGGCGATCGCCATCGCCATATGGCGATCGCGGTCGGGATGCAGAACCTGTTTTGCTCTTTGTAATCTCATGGCGATCGCCACTCAGATCTGGCGATCGCGGTTTTGGCACAGAACAATCATTTAAAGTTTTTCCGCTCCTCAAGAACACTGCACTGACGTTCTCCCTCGGGTTTCTTACCGGTTCCCTGGCCTCTAATTTACTCACATCTTGAGCAATCTGTCCTAACTGATTTTCAAGATTTTGGATGCTTGATTCGGTCTTAGCGTTTTGTTGCATCACAGTTTGAGCTAAGGACTTGATCATATCTTCAGCAGTCATGGGGATGCCTTGCTCATGTCCACATTCCTAAAGTTAAAAGAGGTAAATTAGATGATAAAAGCTCAGTTTGCATATTCTTGGGGGTGAGTGAGAACACAAAAGGGTTTAGGCTGTATGATGTAAATTCAAAAAAAATGGTTATCAATCGAGATGTAATTTTTGAAGAAGAGAAAAAATGGGAATGGGGACAAGAGTATGAGAGCCAAATAAGTGAAAAATTAGAGTGGGGAGAAAACAACAATCATGACAAGAATGAAAGAGTAAGTAATGATGAGGACTCCATGTAGAGATTTTAGATGCTTAAAGCGAAATTTCAGGAAACGTTTTCCTAACATCTAACCAAGGATCTCATGCATAAACTAAATAGATCGTACATAGGAAAGAATAAATACCTCTTGATGCGTGTTTGAATCTCACTGGAATGGAGAGATTAGAGCCCCAAGTGTGACTCCTCTAATTAGTCCACACGAGCAATAAACTGAATCACCTTTAAGTCTCTTCTGCTAGACCGAGCAACTCAAAGATATAATCTTACACGAGGGAGAATAACGAACGGAGAACAACTTTTGTTCTCAATTGAGGAATGTGACCGAGCACTCCCTCTTCAATTGTAAAAGTTGCGGCTTAGGCTGTCTGCCCTAATCCCACATACGTCCATCTATATATATCAATATATAAAACTATCTCCTAATCTTGCATTAAGTAGCCTTATATATTTGGTATATAATATATATCTAATATATATTATCTTGTACCATATATCTCTCAAGATATATTTCCTTCTATCATTAAGTAATAGATAACTATTATCTTTTACTTGATAAACAATCTATCTCTTTAATTCTCCCAAGTACTTCAAATCCAATAGGCTTACCGGGCCTGCGGATTCGCTTGATCCAGTCCATAAACTCTAAGTGTGTGACCTCATAGGACCCAGTTATTCTAGCCATGGGCTTAACTTGATTAATCCCATAAGTCGTATTGGCCACTAGCAATAGCATGCGACTCCTAAAATATCTGGATTATTAATCTCCATAAATAGTCCTATTTCATAATTAGTAATTGCACCTTTGGTTAAAGGACACAATTCCTTCAATCTCCCACTTGTCCTTAAAACAAGTGTGCAATGTTAAAATCCCTTTGTCGCTTAATGTCTTATTTGACTATATGATGAAACTCATCTTTACCGCCAAATATGTTTCTTAAACTCCTGAGATCGAACTGTCAGTACAGATGATTACTTATAATCCATCTGAGCATGGCCATGCATTTTCACAGTTCTCACTCTTCAAGTGGCCGAGACACCAACCCTTTTCCAAATGTATCATGGTATACATGGAATAGGAGGACAAATCCAATCTTGTACGACTATAGCTCCCACTCAACTTTTGGCAATCCCAATCACTGCCTTTATAACTGCCTGTTACGGTCAGCGTTTAACAGCGTCAAAGACATACCAGCAGCCAAATGATAACTGTATCATACTCATGTCTAAGGAACTCACTAATCATGAATATTCCTAGAACTCTGCAGTAATGTCCTGAAGAATCCTAAGATCGGTCTATCCGACATGTATCGCTATACACATCTATGTAATTGATTAGACATCACTATGTCCCTATAACACATGAAACCCGGTGCTATCAATCAATCTCACAATATGGTCTTGATAAAGTCATTTGTATCCAAATTAATGACTCAGACCATGGACTTCTAACAATTTTATAATTTCAGTTCACTTAATGGGGTTTCATTCACCAAAACAGTTTTGATGAACCCATTTGTTAACTATTAAATTGTTTGGATACTTTATCTAATCTCAACCAGTGATTAAATAATAATATGAAACTCATATATATGTCAAGCATAAATGTTTTTGATAACAATAAACAAGATTTATCATAAAACAAACAAAGTCTCAAAAGAACTCTCTAATGTGTTTGAGCCCCTTGACTCGAATGTGACTGTCACACTTGGGTCTAGACATAGGCTTGGTTAAAATATCTGCAATGTTATCGTGTGTGCAATGTGCACAACCTCATGTCTCCTCTATCAACATAGTATTGAATCATGTGGCACTTTCGTAGTACTTGTCTGGACGACTAACTCGTCATTATCTCCATTCACCAAGACATCATCCTCAGTCCTTCTCAAGTACTTTAGAATGTTCTTGGTTGCACACCAATGTGCCTTTCAGGGTTTGATTGGTATCTGCTGCACACACTCAAAGCGTGCGCAACATTTGGGAGAGTACAAGTCATAGCATACATTATGGATCCTATGGATGAGACATAAGAAATCCTACTCATTTTCTCATTTCACCAGATGTCTTAGGACACTGGATTTTACTGAGACGTAAGCCATGTGGCATAGGAAGGAATCCTTTATTAGAATTCACCATATTAAATCTAGCAAGGACCTTATCTATATAAGTCTCTTGACTTAGACCAATAAGCCTCTTAGACCTATCTCTATAGATCTTAATGCCTAATATGTACTCTGCCTCTCCTAGATCCTTCATTGAAAATACTTCTTAAGTCATTCCTTTACTACCTCCAGCATAGGAATATCATTTCCAATGAGTAATATGTCATCTACATATTGAACCAGGAAGGCCACTTTGCTCCCACTAAATTTCTTGTAAACACAGGTCTCTTCTTCGCATCTGATGAAATCAAACTTTTTGACCACTTCATCAAAAACAAAGATTCCAACTCCTGAATGCTTGCTTAAGTCCATAGATGTACTTTTTAAGCTTGCATACTTTCCTAGAATTCTATGGATCCTCAAAACCTTCTGGTTGCATCATGTATACATTATCTTCTAAATAACCATTTAGAAAGGCGGTATTGACATCCATTTGTCATATCTCATAATCATAATAAGTGGCAATTGCTAGGATTATCCTAATGGACATGATCATTACGACCAGTGGGAACGTTTCATCATAGTCAATACCATAAACTTGTCTAAATCCTTTGCAACTAATCTTGCCTTATAGACAGAAACATTTCCATCCTTGTCTGTCTTGATCTTGAAGACCCATTTGCATCCAATGGGTTTTACCCCATCAGGCAAATCTATCAAGTCCCAAACTTGATTTTCAGACATGGAGTCCATTTCGGATCTCATGGCTCCAAGCCATTTTTCGGAGTCGGGGTCCGCCATTGCTTGTTTATAGGTAGCAGGCTCATCATTCTCTAAAAGTAGAACATCAGCCGTCAAGACAAAATCCTCATATCGTCTAGGTTGTCGTCTTGGCCTGTTTGTTGCTCCGCTTGAATCTCATCAAGTTGAACATTTCTCCCACTTGACTTCTTGGAAAAGAACCTATTTTCCAAAAAGACACTATCCCGAGCAACAAACACTTTGTTCTCAACTGGATTGTAGAAATAATAACCCCTCGTTTCCTTGAGTTAACCTATAAAAACATTTGTCTGATTTGGGTGCGAACTTATCACATAGTAAACGCTTTACATAAGCTTCACATCCCCAGACCTTCAGAAATGACAAGCTGGGTGGCTTCCCAAACCATATCTCATGTGGTGTCTTGTCAATTGATCGTGACGGAGTCCTGTTTAGTGTGAATGCAGCGGTAGTGAGGGCATAACCCCAAAAGGATGTAGGAAGCTTAGCAAAACTCATCATTGAGCGGACCATGTCTAACAATGCCCTGTTTCTTCTCTCAGATACACCATTCAGTTGTGGTGTACCCGGTGGAGTCAGTTGTGTTAGAATCCCACAACTCCTCAAATGATGGTCGAATTCGTGGCTCAGATATTCACCCCCTCGATCTGATCGAAGTGTCTTTATCTTTTTGCCTGTTTGTTTCTCTACTTCATTCTGAAATTCTTTGAACATTTCAAAGGATTCAGATTTATGTTTCATTAAGTAGATATACCCATATCTACTAAAATTATCAGTAAAAGTAATAAAGTATTGATAGCCTCTCCTAGCTTTTGTGCTCATAGGTCCACACACATCGGTATGTATGAGAGCTAACAGCTCAGTAGTCCTCTCACTTGTACCAGTGAAAGGCGACCTTGTCATCTTGTCCATGAGACATGATTCACATGTTTCAAATGATTCAAAATCAAATGACTTTAGACGTCCAACATTTTGGAGTTCCTTCATGCGTTTGATGCTAATGTGGCCCAAGCGACAATGCCATAGATTGGCTTCACTTATATCATTCGACTTTTGCCTTTTAGTATCCACGTTATATACATCGGATTTGAGCACTAATCTGTATAGTCCAGTACTAGTCATATGTGCCTGGGCATAAAAAATGTCATTCTTATAAATGGAAAAACCATCATCAACAACAAATTTATAACCCTCACGATGCAAAACCGAAAATGAAATCAAGTTCTTAGTTATGGAAGGAACAAAATAACAATTATTAAGTTCTAAAACTAAGCCAGAAGGTAAAGATAGACTATAATCTCCAATTTCAATTGCAGCAGCAGTTGCTCCATTTCCAACACGGAGATCTATCTCACCCTTCTGCAACCTTCTCCTATTTCTTAGTCCATGCACATTCGAAATAATGTGAGAACCACAACCGGTATCTAATACCCAATTATTGGAGTTAGTTGTTAAGATTTCAATAACAAAAATACCTGAAGAAGAGACACCCTTCTTCTTATCCTCCAGATATTTGGGGCAATTTCTCTTCCAGTGCCCCTTAGCCTTACAGTAGAAGCAATCATGCTCTGCAGCCACCTTTACTTTAGGTGTGGTACCCTTAGGTTGAACAACCTTCTTGTCCTTCCCGTTGGTTTGTTGCTTCTTCTGTGGCCCTTTCTTGAACCCCTTCCCTTTGTTGACCATAAGAACATCCTTCCTAGGTTCAACCAAGACATTTTGTTCAGAGCATAGCATGTAACTCATTGAGAGTCTTACATATGGCCCCCATGTGATACATCTGCCTGAAATTTGCAAATCCCTCATGTAGAGAATGCAAGATTATGTCTGTTGCCATCTCAATGTTATAAGGATTCCCAAGTCTAGCCATCCTGTCAAACAGGCCTATCATGTGGAAAACATGTGGCCCCACTGGTTTCCCCTTCTCTAGCTTGCTTTGTAGGATGGCCTTGAGTGTGTCATACCTCTCAATCCTGGCCTGTTCCTTAAAGAGATCTCTAAGATTTTGCATTATATTATAGGCATCCTGATCCTCAAACCTTCGTTGAAGACCAGGTTCCATAGCAGCTAGCATGAGGCAAGTCACACTTCTTGACTTTTCGCTTAATGTCTTGTGCTTTTCCTTCTCCTCATCTGATGAGGTGTCAGTTAGCTATGGAATGGGAGTCACTAGGACATCCTCTTGGTTCTCAGACCTCAGAATAATTCTCAGGTTCCTTTCCCAATCAAGAAAATTGGAGTCATTAAGCCTTTTTTTTTTCAACAATTGAGCGAAGCGAAAATTTGAGGTTGTCGTTGGACATAGTAACTACAAAATAAAAATTAAAACATGCAGATAAATTATGCTTGAAATGCAAAAAAATTCCAATTTAGACATGCTCTAAATAAAAAATTATTGCATATTCTACTCATTATAAAATTTGTCCCTTTATGAGTAAAATAATTCCAAGATCCTATCTTAGATGAAACTTGAGCGTACTTAGGCACTTCCCCAAATCTCATGTAATCAAGGTAAGTAAACTCTTTACTAATTATAACCCTTTATAATTCTTGGTTGATGGTCACATCTTATGTTAAACCCATCCTAATGCCTCAAGATCCAAAACTAAGTCTTTTGGTCTCTTGTTGAGTATAACCGTATCAAGGTTTACATGCCCCTATTAGACATGCCCGCACTATCCCAAAGTCAAAGAAGGACACCTCGCTAAGGCGAAAACTATCCAACAAATTCTAAGGGTCTCATGGGTTATGATATGGAAAGGCAATATCTCAATATTCTTTTAAGGGACCTAAGCATGCAATGTTGTCTATCTACAAGTGAACTAAATAACATAAATAGACAAGCAAGCATGCAAAGTGGGAAAATATTAAAGCATTCAAGTAATGCAATAAATAAATAAAAATTGTGATCCTAGTATGGCCCCTAAAAACCAAATAAGATCTAATCTTCAAGTTCGTGGTCCTTCATGGATCTTCATCCTTGAATCACCTCTTCTTGGATCTCCATCCTTAGCCTCATTAGGATCTCCTTCTTCTTGTTTTACATATAATTGAAATAAACTCTCTTGCAGAAATTTAAATTACAAAAATACATAACGATACGCAGATCGTGTACAAGAAAAACATAACGATACGCAGATCGTATTTATCTATCCTAATGTGGGCCATACTAGTCACCGCATGCAATAATATCATAATATTAAACCCGCATGCAATAATAACATATAAAATTTCATCTAAATAAAATATGCTCTTGATCCAAATTTTAAAAAGAATAAAAATTAATCAAATTAATTATTTAATATAGAAACTGATTTCTAATTATATTAATTCAATTAAATTGTGCATGTAATTAATATCATATATTAATCATTAATTTGCTAAAAATGATGAATCTAATATTCAAAAATAACAGTTAATATGGTAACTCAAAATTTACCAAATAAGATATCAAAATATCTTGTAACATTTAACTAAATATTTATTTACCAAATAAAATATCAAATATCTTATTAATTAAAATAAATCTAATTTATTAAGATAGAATATCACATATCATATCTTATCTTGGTAAATAATATCCTTGGGATCGTTAGTGGGCCACCGACGGCCACCACATCACAACCACCGGAGTAGTGCTGTTGCCGCGCATGTCCAGCCTGCACCATCTTTTTCGTTCTTAACAGTGTTTCTCCCACTTAAAATTTGTAACTTTTACAACTCTTGATTGGAAAATTTATGGTAATGAATTTTCATAAAATTCAGGCTTCTTGATTCATAGTTTTAACATGAAAAATCAGATTTTAACATGTATGTTCAAAACATATACAACAGATTGCATAAACTAATCAAAAGAATCAACTTTAGGGCAAAATCATGCATAATTTTCAAAAAATCAGCAACTTACCCTATATGTAATTCATGAATTCTATGGCTGGAAAAATCAAATTTTTTGTTTCAGTCATGCAAATTAATCCATACAAACAATTTCTACATAATTGAATCAAGATAAAACATGAACATGCATCAAAATTTAAACCTTTAAATTTGATCTAATCAATTTATGCAAGAGGCTCTGATACCACTGTAGAGATTTTAGATGCTTAAAGCGGAATTTCAGGAAACGTTTTCCTAACATCTAACCAAGGATCTCATGCATAAACTAAATAGATCGTACATAGGAAAGAATAAATACCTCTTGATGCGTGTTTGAATCTCACTGGAATGGAGAGATTAGAGCCCCAAGTGTGACTCCTCTAATTAGTCCACACGAGCAATAAACTGAATCACCTTTAAGTCTCTTCTAATAGAACTTTCCTAATGTGAGCAATAAACAAAATTTAAATTTAATCATATTTATTTTAGAACTTTCCTCCCGGCTAGCCTTCTCTAAGTCTTCGTGTGTTTCTATTACTTCAGGTAAGATGATGTAGAGTCTGTTTGCACTCATCACAGACTGGGTCATCATTCCTCTTTGAGGATGGAAGATCTTGCAAACGCCATCTTGAAACAGCACTGAAAGCCCTTTCTCTTGGAGTTGCCCTACACTTAGGAGATTATTCCTAAGATCTGGTACGAAGTACACATCTCCAATTGAATAGTTAACACCGCCCAGCATCACCTTCACTATACCTTTTCCCTCAACACTCAGTCTATTATCATCTCCAAGTTTGACAGAGTGTGAGAAAGTTTCGTCAAAGTTTGTGAACATTTCTTTGTTGTTACACGTGTGGTTGGAGCAGCCGGAGTCCACGAACCATGCTTTACTTCTTTGAACTTTGTGATATCTCAGATATGCCATCAACAGAAGCTCATCTTCCTCATCTAGCTCTGCATAATTAGCTTCCTTATTCTCTCCTTTAGGGCATTCATACTGGAAGTGCCCTAATCCATGACACCTGTAGCATTCGACCATTGCCTTGTTGAAATTGGATCTGCCTCTCCCTCGTCCTCTGCCACGAAGTGATCCCCTTCCTCTTCCTCCTGTTGAATTAAATCTTCCTTCCACTTTAAGAACTTGGTCGTCTTCTTCCTTGCTTGGCCGATTGAATTTTTGCTCGTGCATCGCCAAGGTACTCTGCAATTCATCAATAGATATGGTGTCAGTGTCTTTGGATTCTTCGATTGACACCACCACATAAGTGAATTTCTCTGTTAGGGTTCTCAAGATCTTCTCCACGATCTTTGAGTCTGGCATTTCTTCTCCATTGCTGCGCAATTTGTTGGACACTACCATTACTCTTGCAAAGTAATCGGTAATGTTTTCTCCATTCTTTATTTCCAGAATTTCAAACTCCCGTCTTAGAGTGTTGCGAAGTGATTTTTTCACCTTTTCGCTCCCTCCAAACTTCCTCTTCAAGGAGTCCCAAACAATTTTGGACGTGCTCCTGTCCAAAATCTGCTCGAACACTGATCTGTCAATAGCCTGATAAAGATAATGTTTAACCTGGTAGTCCTTGATTTTCACCTCGTTCAATTGAGCCTTTTGTGCCTCCGTTAAGAGAGTTTGATCTCTTGGTTCTGCAAACCCAGTTTCAATCAAATTCCAGAGACCTTTTGCCCTTAGAAAATTCTCCATTAATTCACTCCAGTGGTCATAATGACCATCAAAATGAGGGATCTTTGTGAGAGTTTTTTCTTCACTCATTCTCTCGTGTTTGATCGCTCACAAGGCTGCAGCCTTATCACTTCTCTCTGTGTTTTGCTCTGATATCAAATGTTAAGTAAGAGAGATCTTGATTGAAAAACAGATCGATACTTTATTCAATGGGAACTCAAGGCTTAAATAGCCATAGTTGGGTACATCTGTCTTAACTGAAACCTAAACAAAAGCAGGCTTAACAATAGCCCGTACTTAAAACAAACTGAACTACCTCCTACTAAATAGCAGCTTATTAAACTAATATGACTAGACTAAGTCAAACATAGAATAAATTACTTTCATATATTACTATATTAGTACCAACAGTATAAAGGCTGGAAAAAACGTTTTCCTTGTTAATCTCTTCATATCCGTCTTATGATTGCTTCTTTTCCTTGGATCGATCGAGAACGTATTCATACGATTAGTTGTAGATCAAAATGTATATATCTTGACCCACAAACATCGTATACAAAATATGTATGACTTGGTGTTGTTTGTTAATGTTGCTGCAATTTATACTCAGGGATCTCTTAGGATTTGGACAGACCTTATCCAATCCTTCAAAACATGTCTTGTCCGACTTGCTTTTTATTAACGGCCAAAGTATAGGTTAAGCTTATTGGAAAATGAAGTTATAACCCAAGAAAGAAATTATAAACCCATCACAATAAATAGTTTAATAAAATTTAACATAAATTTATCAAATCTTTCTACATTTGAACTCTTATCCTATACCTATAGGTTAGAAAATCGGTTTTACTAAACTTAACCATAAAATTAACAATAACTTATAACTCAGATAAATTAGATCAAAAATAGATTAACTCAGAAATATACTAAGTACCTCGTCATTAAACTTGTCATTTTTGCGCACAGATTTGTTCAATTCCCGTCTTCCATTCATTGAAAATTCTTAACTTGGTCAATTATACTTGCCTTATATTAATACAATCTTCATATATTTTAAAAAATTAATTAGAAGACGACCTCCTTCAAATCTGACATTATTTTTTATTCTCTTCAATGTCTTGATCAAGAAGTAGGTGAGTTTTATTCTATTAATTATGTTCTAAAAACAAGAATAATTTTCTCCAACAAGAAAGTTGTCTCGCAGTACTTAATTACTCAATTATATATCTAGAGATAAAATTACATCAAACCATGTTCAATTTGATAAGGTCTACTCATACTTCTTGCATCTATAATTAATTTGACTCTATCGCGACCATATATCAACCGATGGCTATGAAGAAGAGTTCAGATTATATAAGAGTTCGAATTAGGTGTATGATTAGCCCCACAAAATTGTCACCATATTTATGTCAGGGGTCAAAGTTTTTTTATTACAATCATTTTGAGTTTTGAATTATTATTATTATCGCTGTGAATTTTTTTTACTAACTGAAACAAACTTGTCTGCAATATTCGCACGACAACTTAATTACAAAGAGTTAGTGGGGAGCCTAGACACAATCAGAGCCCCTACTCCCTTACCAACCGCAAAACCAATTCTAGTAAATATATTATTATTATAAAAATTTAAATTTAATCATATTTATTTTAGAACTTTACACTTAGTAATTCAAAACTAAGATCAAGAAATAAACCAACTTCATACTAATTAAATTAAATTAGAGTAACAAGTTATGTTGCTAATCTTTAGTTCAAGTTAACAAGTTTTGCATAATATCAATATTATTTACATTTATTTAATTTTGAAATAATAAAATAGATTGTTAATTTGAACAAGTATAAATAAAAATCTGTAAATTTGAACAAGTATAAATAAACGTTTGTATATGCATACTAGATCACGATCTTATACAATAAAGGTCAATTTAAATACAATGAAAATTAAAAATCAAGTTGCAAGCTCGGCATTATTGAAGCTAATCCCTATTATATAAGGCTGAAAATTGGTTACGGGTTATGTTAGATCTCTTCATTGTGAATAAATAGCCACTATATAACCAAGAAGCATAATATATATATAAACTTAATTTAGTTAAGAAAGAGGGTGGATATAAACAAACAAAATGTTAGCTCAAAATTTTATAAAACGCCTAGTGGTTAATTTGACCAATTTTGTGGTCAATTGATCACTGCTTTTATATAAATCAAACCTTAGAAATTGTTCAACCTTTCCTAATAACTAGGTGGTGAAGGCGTGCGCACGCCACAATAATACAATTCATTTGCACACGGTAATGAACATAATCCTCTTTGCTATAGATTTAACATAGTTTTTAAATGAACAAGGAAAGCATAGGTAAAAAAATTCACGCCAAATACAACGAACTTAAACATATCCTCGAGACTCTAAAAATTAGAGAAACCAAATACATAACGTTCATTTGATTTGTATAGCTAAGATTTCAACAAATGAAAATATACACACAAGTTTAATAAGAAAATAAATAAATGAGCATCATCACTTGTTTCTCACTTGATAGTGTTGATGCACAAAATTAAGGATCATAATATGTTGTAGAAGCTTATTTACATATTGCTTTAATTTTGCTCATTACTTTTTTTCCAGCACTCGCCAATGTTGTTGATCCACTAAAGTATCATATCATATCGTAGAAGGTCATTTACATATTGCCTTATTTTTCTTGAACAAGCTGATACGCAATCCATTTTCATTTAGTTACTCTTTATCTTTTTCCTATATAGATAACTATGTTCAAGTTTATTCTTTCCAAAACTCTATGATTCAAATGCTTATTATTCTTTATTGATTTGTTGCGTGAGAGCCTCCATGCATATCCTCATTCATATCAAATGTTGTAGTCAAGTATGTCTTAGTTTATGTCATATGAATCTTCTCTGGATCAATATCTATAAGAAGAGGAGCATTATGTTGTTGCATTCAACGAATACAATCAATTTTCATATCAAAGTGTTGCTTAAACAAAAAAGACATAGGTTACCTCACAATGCATTTTCACTATAAACAATTGAGTAATATTTCCCTCTATAACTTTTCTTAAAATATATGACACTTCTCAAAGTTTTTTTGAACATGTCCATAGTAAGCCAAATTTCATAAGCATAAGTCATAAGATGATTTGAGTAACCACAAATGGATGCAGTCATGCAGATACATATCAATGACTTTAATTAGAAAAATTGAGAAATGTACATAAACCAATTCAGTAAACCTTCCCTACAAATAAATTCTCAATTCCGAGCAAAGTCTCGAAGATAATTGACCGGTTACACCACAATTCTTTGTTGATTCAAAGCAAGATGTTCCAGTCATTCTTTACTTCAACATTTGTTGCAATAGTTAACGAACTCGCTTACCAAAGACTTCTTCTGAGCATTCTGTGCGACGAGCGGCCTTCAATCCATTCCTCAAGTATGTCGAGTGTCGGAGAAAGGAGGAGAAGTGAAGAGTTTCGTGATAAGAAAGACGGAGGAAGCTGAAAGATGCTGGTACTGTGACCCACTAAAAGAGAAAAAAAATAGTTAATGAGTGGACATCGTATACAAAACCAAGCATGTAAATCAAATCCAGCTTTCCCAATTCCGATAGCTAGGCTAGGGGACGGAGAACAAGAAGCACGTCAATACATCGACTATGTACCACACAATTCATATCTTTAATCAGATAGACACACACAAATCTCAACACCAAACAAAACCTAAGTTGATAATGATCCAAGAAAACAATGTTGACAAAAAATTCAAAATTCTCTACTCCACTATATAAGGGTTTCTACAAATCGCGAAAGATTGAGGGCATTTCTCCCCCAAAACTATCTCTGGATCACTTTGTAAAGCTTGAGTCTCAATAAAATTACAATCATACATAAAAGAAATAGCAAAGAGAAAGGTAGAGAAATCACGAACCTTGATGGATGAATCACAAGTCAGTTGTCAATGCCGAGTCAGAGCGGAGAAAAGTAGACACCAACTAGTGTGGACGGAGCGAAATCACGAGCGGCGCAATTTCAGAGATTTGCAAATTGGTCGTTTGGGGCAAGACTTGAGGTAGATATAAATACAGAGGTTTTATTTGACACACCCCAAATTTCTATTTAGCACATCTTTAGGTACATCACGGACCATTAAACATTACGAACTTAATGCATATGGCTGTTTTGTTTTTAGGGCTTTTGGAAAAGCAAATGGTGTCCTTTTTGGACTAATTTTATATGCACAAACTCGTATTGAAATTCTCTATAAGAATATGAAAAAAATTAATAAAATAAAATTTCGTCTGTGACGAACCAACCAATTACCTCGTGACAAACCAAATTTTTTAAAAAAAATTGCTCTGCGACATATCGTGTCTTTTAGTCTGTGACGGATCTGTCCGTCTTTTGCTCTGTGACGAATCTAACCTCAATGTCGCCTGTGACTAATCTATCCCTAAGTTAAATAACAATTTTGGGGTATCTATATAGCAACCCCCTATAAATTCGGCAATAAAAAATTTGTGTTTATAAAGGGGTAAAATAGTAATTTGACACAAGAATACTGTTCATTGGCCTTTTTAAGTAGTAAGAGATAAAGGGGGGGAAATAGTAATTTGACACAAGAATATTGCTCATTAGGAGAGGCTAGCCTTTTAAGTAGTAAGAGATTGTAATATCAACTTTTCGAAACAACTTGTGATCCACCACCAGTATGGATTATAGGTATTTTAAATAAAACTAGTGTAATACCCGTGCTTGTTCAATATAAAAATATGTTTTTTAAAATTAATTTTTTATTATAACATAAATAAGGTAATGTTTTATTATAGATTAAATTATTTTTAGATTTAAAATGAAGATATCAAGTAGTTTATACTTTATACGTATAAGTTTTTATAGTAGAAATATATAGATGATTTTAAAATTTTATTTATTCATTGAAATCAATGGTTGAAATTGTATAAACTATGTATAATTTTCAAATATTAAAGTTCCAAATTTATATTAATAATCTAAAATTTCAAAAATAATTATTCTTTAATTTAAAAGTTTATTAGATAAAAATTTACTGTATATCTAACTTTTATTAACAATATATTCTGAAATTTATAATTGATTTTGTTTAATAAATTATAAATCTAACAACTTATTCCTAAAAACGCTGTTAAAGCTTGAAAAGGCTTAGCTTTAATATATAAGTTAGGTTATTTTATTTTATTTTGTAGAGTAATGTTTTGCATTTTTTAAGAATTTTCTATTTCTTTTTTCTTTTCTTTTTTGATTAAGGAGAAACGATACTATTAAAATCTATGTAAAAAAAGGCTAATTCAGAAAGAGAAGCAAAATGGTTTCTTTCCTTGTTTCTCTATATTATCAGTTAGCTTTTAAAAATTATTTTAGTTGAGGAATTATCATTTTTTATTTTTTATTAATCTATTAAGTATATGAACGTTTACTTATTTAAAAGTTTAAAAAGTTCTATAACATTAAGAATAGGTTGATCTAGACCAGGTCTTTCTATATGCATTTAATTCAAATCTTCTCCATTCACATAATCCTACCATAGATCGTATTTGTTGTCACTATAAAGAAGTAGATTAGGTAAAAGAGAGCATAAGTTGATAAGAGAAGGAGTTGTAATGAACCACCTCACCGGATCACCAATCCCCGGCGTCGAATCCATCGACGACGACCGAGGAACTTGACTTACTCCGACGTTCAAATAAAAAAGTTAAGCGGGGGCAGGCGAAAGAAACATCCAGGAAGAGGATTGGGATGACAGCCCCATTGAGATAGACAAATCGAAAGGAGGCATAGGTTCAAAGTCCTTCTCTGAAGCACTCACAGGGAAATCTGGGGCAGGGCAAAGCTGCCATTATACCAACTCTTGTTGGGAAGAAGAGAGTGAGGAAGAGGATGCAATACTCGATTACTCGATGACACAGTAGTACAAGATGAAGACCCTAGATGCCCCCACCATACTCCTATCAGCAGAGGAAAAAAGAAGAATCAGGAAACCTTGGCGGAAGGCCATTATTGTCAAAGTGTTTGACAAAATGGTTGGTTACATGTACCTGCGCCGCAGTCTGGTCAAAAAGTGGAACCCCAAAGGAGATATGGAGATGATCGATGTTGGAAATGACTACTACGTAGTCCGGTTCCAGAATAACGAAGACTAAAACCACGTCATGGTCGACGGACCTTGGATGATAGGAGACAGTTATCTCACAATACAACAATGGATGCCGAATTTCATCGGATCCGAAGAGAAAATCAGGTTAATCACGGCTTGGATCAGAATTCCAAACTTGTCAATGGAATATTTCGATGATCACATTCTGAAACGTATAGGTCAAAAGATAGGAAAAGTCCTCAAGATTGACAAAAAGACGAGCGCAGCAGAACGAGGCAAATTCACCCGTCTGAGCGTCGAAGTTGATGTGCTGAAACCACTCCTCGCAAAATTCTACCTCAATGGAAGAGTATGGAAAATACAGTATGAAGGATTCAGAATGGTTTGCTTTGAGTGCGGAAGAGTGGGACACGTGAAAGACTCATGCCCTCATCTGGATATGGAGGAAGAGGAGGACCATATCCATGAGCAAGACCACGACTCTGATGATCAGAAAAACAGGGAGTTGTTCCCGGAGATGTATGAAGATTTCGGACCATGGATGCTTGCACAAAACCTTTTCGTTCAGCGCCACAATACTGGGGGCGAGAACAGGAACAAACAACAGTACAACAAGAATCCGGCACCGGAAAAAGGGAAACCAAACGCTACAGGTACAAGCACGGCGATCATACTCCGGCCCGAGGCTGACGCAGAATTTTCGGCGCCAGTTGGCAGGAAAGGAAAGCCTGGTGAAAATTTGAAAATTCAAACCAATCAAAATAAGGAAGGAATGCATAAGAGCCAAGGTAGCGGATCAAGGTTCAACGTTCTCGCAAAATTTGGAGAGGATTTTATGGAAGATGTTCAAAATCAGGAAGGAGGAAATCCCCCATATTGAGATCGATGATCTGTCTGAGGATACCCACATTGACCTAGGGAAGGAAAACAACGCTAATAAGGCCAATACAGGGACAGCAGGCAACTCTCCAAAGGCAACTAAGACGAATTTGAAAGGACCAACAAAGAGACAAGGAGTATCAGCGCAAGGAAATATGGAAGATAACTCAAAAATTAGTGAGAAAGAAATTTCGTGCAGAGAGGCAAAATCAAAGATTACGCTGAAGGATACCACAAAGGAAAACACAGGCATCGAATTGGGAAACAAGGGGGCACAAGGAAGCCGGGGAAATAAGGGAACTAAGACTATGGCAGACAAGGGAAATCAAGGAGTTACCATAGTGAGGAAATTCGGGACCCAAATTGCAGGCCCCTCTTCTTTAAGAGGGATGGTACTGTCAACGACGTCAAAACATCCATACACCACAAAAATACCCACACCCCATACGAGAGACCCCCCGAGTGAGAATGACGCAGCAATGGACACTCTTTAAGCCTCTGAACTGCCCCCTAGTAAGCAACCTGGGGAGGGCGACCTCAGAATGGAAGATGTCCTTCAGGAAGAGCAAGAAATTTGGAAGGAATGAGGAGATGTTGAGCAAGGTGGAGACCATCAGATGGTCCCAAGTGATAGTTGATTGTTTATTTGAGTGGGCGCAGATAGGGTCACCCATCTACCAGCAGTGGTCCATGTGAGTACCCGATCTAAGAATTTTAACGTGGAACGTCCAAGGGGCGGGAAGCAAAGGTTTTTTGAACACGCTGAAAGATCTGATTCGCAGGAACGACCCTACCATTTTGGTCCTTCTCGAAACTTGGATAAGTGGACAGCAAGCGGACAAGGTGTGTGAAAGACTGGGATTTGACTCGCTAATCCGTTCTGAGGCCATCGGATTCAGAGGTGGAATTTAGGTGCTTTGGAAGAGTGCTCGGGTCTCGGTAACGGAAGTGGATGCCCATGCTCAGGTGGTGTCTATCAGGATTTGCAGGACGAATGAGGCGGAATGGGTGTTCTCGGCAATATATGCGAGCCCCACTCCAACGTCCTGGGAAGAGCTCTGGAGTAGACTCCGAAACTTCAGTGCTTCGAACCAACTTCCCTGGATGTTTATGGGAGACTTCAACGAAACAGCGACTATGGAGGAACGTACGGGCGAGTCTGATGCTCTAAGGCGTTGTTGCTCTCGTTTTACTAATTGGATTTGCGACTTGGAACTGCTGGATCTGGGTTATACGGGTCAGAGGTATACATGGAGTCGGGGTCGGGATCCCGCGACTCGCACTAGCGCCAGACTTGACAGAGGCTTGTCCAACTTAGACTGGAGAACCATGTATGAGAATGCTTCAATCCGACACCTTGGTATGAATCAATCGGATCATGTACCCTTGTTATTGAGCACTCAAGGTTTTGAAGTACGAGGAGAACGCAAGGGGAATTTTTGTTTCCAGGCGGGCTGGCTCCTTCGTGACGAATTCCAACAGTTTCTTTCCTCCCACTGGGACAAAGACACACCACTCTGCGATTCACTGGAAAATCTTGCACTACATCTTGACTCTTGGAACAAGATGGTGTTCGGGAATTTGTTCAGAAACAGAGACAAATTATGGCGATGGATCGAAGGAGTTCAGAAAGCCATTAGTGAAGGGACTGATTCTGGGGGTTTGCTGAAGCTTGAAGCCAAACTAAGAAGCAAATTGGATGTTGTGCTTGACAAGATCCATCTGTTATGGCTCCAAAAGGCGAGAACGGATGCTCTAGTTGATGGAGACCATAATACTCGCTATTTCCACGCGTGTGCGGTCATCCGTCGCAAGCAGAACAAGTTGGAGGCGCTAATGGATGCGAGTGGGGAATGGAAATGGGATCAATGTGAGCTGCAAGAGATGGTCTCAAACCACCTCGAAAGGGAGAGCCGATACCGGAGAAGATGAAAATCCTCTGGAATGGTAGTATGGGGAAGACTTTCCGTCCGACTAGAGGAGTGAGGCAGGGGGATCCCCTTTCCCCTTACTTGTTCGTTTTGTGCATGGAACGGCTCGGGCACATCATCGAGGGAGCAGTCGAAGCGGGGGCTTGGGTTCCGATCCATCTGTCTAAGGGGGGCCGCTCCTATCACACCTATTTTTCGCAGATGACCTGCTTTTATTTGGAGAAGCTTCATGCCGTCAGATGGAAACGATACAATACTCCTTAGCATAATTTTGTGAGGCTTCAAGGGCTAAAATAAATTTCAAGAAATCTATGCTATGTGTCTCAGAGTCCACACCTGCTGATTTTGCTGAACAGATTAGTGGCATTTGTGAAATCCCCATTACAGACGACATGGGTAAATACCTTGGCATGCCCCTCTCTAAGAAAGTTGCGACGAAAACCACCTTCCAATACATCACTGATCGGGTTAACACCAAACTTGCGGGATGGAAAGCTCGGATCCTCTCCATGTCAGGTAGAATCGTTCTTGCTAATTCAGTAATTGCGAGCATCCCTATGTTCGCTATGCAAACTGCAGCCCTGCCCTTTTCAGTTTGTGATGAAGTTGAAAAGAAATCCAGGTCTTTTATTTGGGGATCGACAGAGGATAAACGCAAGATGCACTTGCTTCAATAGGAGGAGGTCCGAAAGCCAGAAGTTGAGGGAGGACTCAGTATGAGGAGTATGAGACAAACTAATTCAGCGTTCATGGTCAAGATGGGCTGGAGGGCGTTGTCTGAGCCTGAATCCTTATGGTCGAGAGTTGTCCGCAATAAGTATTGCAATGGACAAATGGATAGGGATATGTTTCGACCCAAGAAAGGGGCTTCGAATCTATGGCAAGGTATGGTGAAAGCTAATGCGATGCTGCTTGCTGGGGTTCAAACCGTTGTGGGTGATGGAGTGCGTACATTTTTTTGGACACACCCCTGGGCTGTGACTCGGCCGCTCTACCAGCTTGTGACTGGTGCCATTCCTGAGGAGAACTTGGGGCGAACAGTTGCTGAGTATTGGAGCCCGGATGGCTGGATGTGGAATGAATTTTCTCATCTACTCCCATCCAACATTCTTGAAAAGATCGACCTGGTCAAATTAGCAGAAGGAGTTGCTGACAATTTCTTCTGGAATGGAACAGCTACAGGAAAATTTACTGTGAAGTCCTGCATAAATATGATCCGTGGAGAGGCGCCCGCAAATCCGCCTAATCTCTAGAAAATTATTTGGAAGACAGAGGCTCCTGAGAAGGTTAAGAATTTCTTGTGGCTTGTTGGGCACGACTGTATCATGAGCAACAAAAATCGCTTCCGACGTCACATTGCGACGTCCCCTGAATGTGGAGCCTGTGGTGCTGCGGAAGAATGTACACTGCATATCCTAAGAGACTGTGATATGGCGAAAGAGGTTTGGCAACAATTTTTCTTTGAAAATAAATGGGAGGAGTTTTTACAAGGAAACCTACATGAATGGATGGAGAAGAACTTAAGCAGGACTGACTCCTGGCCCACAACCTTTGCAATGGGGGTCTGGATGATCTGGAAATGGAGGAACCTCAGGAGCTTTAATGCTAGCAATGACATCCCCAGCAATAGAACCGAATTTGTTCTCGCACGAGCTAAGGAATGCAGGGAAGCTGTTAGCTCCAAGCAACTGTTGCGCAAGTTTGGAGTTCAGGAAACAACGAACTGGGTTCGTCCAAGAACTGGTTGGGCGAAACTCAACTCGGATGGAGCCTTTAGTATTGAAAATGATTGGATCACTGCAGGGGGCATTCTACGAGGAGATATGGGCGAGTTTATGAGGGCATATGTTGCCAAAGCACCGGGCTCCTCGGCCTTTTTTGCTGAACTCTGGGGATTATTCCAAGGATTGAAGATGGCCAAAACTCTGGGCATCAAGAAGCTGGAGGTGGACCTTGACGCTGCTGAAGTTGTGAAAGCCATGGACTCGGAAGAGGATCCTCTGCCTCGCTACAGGGAAATCATCGGCCAATGTAGGAGGCTCCTTGAGCATGAAGATTGGCAAACCAGGCTCGGCCTCGTCCCCAGATCTTGCAACCAAGCCGCCGACTGGATGGCTCACTACGGGAACTCTTGTGCTGGCGATTATATTATGCTCAATACTGCACCAGGAGGACTAGAAAGTATTTTGGAAATTGATAGCTGCATGAGCAATTCTATGTAATCTTTTCTTTTTATGAATAAAAGAGTCACAACCCGCGCGTAGCGCGCATCGCGCATGCTTAATTGCGTCGACGAAACATAATTCAAGAATGAAGCATCGACTATAATTGTTTGTTTCAGTGGGCGGTATAATCGCAGACGTTAAAGAGTCGAACTTACATAGAATTGCTCATCCAGCTATCAATTTCCAGAATACTTTCGAGTCCTCCTGGTGCAGTATTGAACAAAATATAATCGCCAGCACAAGAGTTCCCGTAGTGAGCCATCCAGTCGGCGGCTTGGTTGCAAGATCTGGGGACGAGGCAGAGCCTGGTTTGCCAATCTTCATGCTCAAGGAGCCTCCTACATTGGCCGATGATTGCCCTGTAGCGAGGCAGAGGATCCTCTTCCGAGTCCATGGCTTTCACAACTTCAGCAGCGTCAAGGTCCACCTCCAGCTTCTTGATGCCTAAAGTTTTGGCCATCTTCAATCCTTGGAATAATCCCCAGAGTTCAGCAAAAAAGGCTGAGGAGCCCGGTGCTTTGGCAACATATGCCCTCATAAACTCGCCCATATCTCCTCGTAGAATGCCCCCTGCAGTGATCCAATCATTTCCAATACTAAAGGCTCCATCCGAGTTGAGTTTCGCCCAGCCAGTTCTTGGACGAACCCAGTTCGTTGTTTCCTGAACTCCAAACCTGCGCAACTTTGCTTGGAGCTAACAGCTTCCCTGTATTCCTTGGCTCGTGCGAGAACAAATTTGGTTCTATTGCTGGGGATGTCATTGCTAGCATTAAAGCTCCTGAGGTTCCTCCATTTCCAGATCATCCAGACCCCCATTGCAAAGGTTGTGGGCCAGGAGTCGGTCCTGCTTAAGTTCTTCTCCATCCATTCATGTAGGTTTCCTTGTAAAAACTCCTCCCATTTATTTTCGTTGAAAAATTGTTGCCAAACCTCTTTCGCCATATCACAGTCTCTTAGGATATGCAGTGTACATTCTTCCGCAGCACCACAGGCTCCACATTCAGGGGACGTCGCAATGTGACGTCAGAAGCGATTTTTGTTGCTCATGATACAGTCGTGCCCAACAAGCAACAAGAAATTCTTAACCTAAAGCTCAATCGCGCACATGTGAGAGTTTGAAACTTGGTGATTTCGTAGGAATAGACCGAAAAAAAGTTAAAAAAAGTTATTAGACATGACCTAATCTACTTTTTTATTTGGGGTGCAAAGTGTGGGTTATACCCTTTTATTCATAAAAAGAAAAGATTACATAGAATTGCTCATGCAGCTATCAATTTCCAAAATACTTTCTAGTCCTCCTGGTGCAGTATTGAGCATAATATAATCGCCAGCACAAGAGTTCCCGTAGTGAGCCATCCAGTCGGCGGCTTGGTTGCAAGATCTGGGGACGAGGCCGAGCCTGGTTTGCCAATCTTCATGCTCAAGGAGCCTCCTACATTGGCCGATGATTTCCCTGTAGCGAGGCAGAGGATCCTCTTCCGAGTCCATGGCTTTCACAACTTCAGCAGCGTCAAGGTCCACCTCCAGCTTCTTGATGCCCAGAGTTTTGGCCATCTTCAATCCTTGGAATAATCCCCAGAGTTCAGCAAAAAAGGCCGAGGAGCCCGGTGCTTTGGCAACATATGCCCTCATAAACTCGCCCATATCTCCTCGTAGAATGCCCCCTGCAGTGATCCAATCATTTTCAATACTAAAGGCTCCATCCGAGTTGAGTTTCGCCCAACCAGTTCTTGGACGAACCCAGTTCGTTGTTTCCTGAACTCCAAACTTGCGCAACAGTTGCTTGGAGCTAACAGCTTCCCTGCATTCCTTGGCTCGTGCGAGAACAAATTCGGTTCTATTGCTGGGGCCCGCGCTACGCGCGGGTTTTACGGTCTATAAAACTTCGCACCTTACCGAATCGAAGAGTAGAAGATGATGATAAGTTTCATACAGATCCACTATAGACATATGTTGGTGGGTCAAAATCTTCATTTGAGTGACATATTTGTAAACGTAAGAAAGAAATAGGAAAAGAAAAAACTTAAAGAATACATAAATTAGAAACAAAGCATTAAATGCAGTGTGATTAATTGGAGGAACCCCTAATTTTATAGTATATTAAGATTAAGATTAAGATAAGACTAGGGAGAAAGCGCTCGCGCATCGCGCATGCTTAATTGCGTCGACGAAACATAATTCAAGAATGAAGCATCGACTATAATTGTTTGTTTCAGTGGGCGGTATAATCGCAGACGTTAAAGAGTCGAACCGTCGTAGACGACCTTCAAGTCTTTTACTATTTGGACATAAGTTATAGATTACAATGACAATGACAATTTTATTTGTGTTATGATTGTATGTGTTAGCTTCGTATTGGACTTATATATATTAATGGGTTACGAATTGGATTTTATATAGATTAGGTCTCACATCTCCACAAACACTTAAAAAGACACAATAAATGAGATGAATACTAACCAATCAAAACAAAATAAGTAAATGCGCGGGTTTTACGGTCTATAAAACTTCACACCTTGCGGAACCGAAGAGTAGAAGACGATGATAAGTTTCATAAAGATCCACTATAGACATATGTTGGTGGGTTAAAATCTTCATTTGAGTGACATATTAATAAACGTAGGAAATAAATGGGAAAAGAAAAAATCAAGAAAATACATAATTAGAAACAAAGCATTAAATGCAGTGTGATTAATTGGAGAAACCCCTAATATTATAGTATATTGGACTTTTTGGACCCGCGCTATGCGCGGGCCAAAGACGTTTTATTTTTATCGATATATGTATACTTAAGATATTATTTTTATATATGTATTTTTGGAGTAATTTTTAATAAAAAATAATATATCGTATATATGTACCAAATCACACAGTCGTTGACGATGCTTGAATTGCTCTTCATCGCCATACGGATTGGAGGCGAAGAGCGAAAAAAAGATGAACATGGTAGAAATATCAACCAATTAAGCACATAGTTATGATTTTATTAGACATTTAAAGAGTCTAAACTGTCATTACTTTGGACAATACCAACCAATTTATATAGAGAGAGAGAGATTTAAAAATGATTAATTATCCTAATATAATATAAATTTGGATGTTTTAGCTAATGAATTTCAATCCTCAACTCCATAAATGCTCTTTTTTAAAAACTTCAATCAACCATTCCATTGAAAATTGTGTCAAATTCATAATGCGTAATGTATACATGGGTAGTCTTTGCAGTGGGTCGACCGAATCCACATGTTTCATTTTACCTTTACCTTTGAGATTTTTACCGTGTATAGATAATAAAATGTTCCGTAATTTTTCATGTCTAAAAATAAGAATAGTTTATTGTTAAGGGTTCACAGAATTCTAAAAGGGGAATCCATGGAAGAAAGAGCAATTTGATTTTGTTAAAGAAAAAAACAGTAGTGTGTATATTTGCTCCAACAAAGTTGTGAATAGAAAGTAAGATCAATTTGAGTGTGCAATTTTACATTTGCCTCCAAAGTCTCAATTAACAACTTAGTGTAAATAAAAAATATACTTCCAAAAATAACCGACGTACAAACATGTTTTTTTAGCACCACGTACAAACATGTTTGTAATCAAAAGAAAGAATGTTCTCATCTTTTGATGACACACTTGGTAAAGACAACTTGCATTTTTTTTAAAATCGTCGACTAGAATACAGAAATATTGACAATTGCACCTTCACCTTTAATTTAAATGAAGTACAACACCTTTATATAATATAATACTCAAATAAAATTATGGAGTATCAAATGTTAATATTGAAAAAACAAATATATATGTTTGCTCTTTTCATTTTAAAGGATGGAATTAGCGAAATGTTAGAGCCGTTTTAAAACCCGCGCGTAGCGCGGCCGAGAAATCCTAGTATTTACTTATTATTGAATATTAACAATTTTTTAGTATTAAGAATTATTAATTTAGTGCATTTATTAGCTAAATTTGATATCATTGAGTTGAAGAATATAAAGACTTGTAGATATTAATTGTATAGCTCGAAACTAAGAGAAAACGATGATAAGTTTCTCAAAATTGGATTAGGTTAATTATATAATTACAACCTCTTCTAGGGCATAATTTTATCCAATTCAGTCGAAAGTAAATCTAACCTACAGATCAAGACATCAACACAAAAATAAACGAACAATAGAAGTGTTAAAATAGCAATTGATTGGTTCAATTACAAATTGACAATAACCATGAGTAACGGCGAAATACAATACGTAGAAGAGTAACAACGACTTGATGGGAGAATTCAATACGAAATCTCAGTTGGAAAAGTCGGAAGATCAAAATTTGAAATCAAAAGAGGAGTTCAAGAAGTCATAGAGTAATGACGACTTAATGACCACCCTAATCAAAGGAAGCCCATTATGGCTCGAAAATTATATTTGGCCCATAGCCGTCCCGATACCGGTAGACATAACTTTCTCAGAGACTGACAACTTTATATGAGATATAAATGAAAACATCAATGTTCCTGCATAATTTGCTTCCTTAATATAAATGGTTCATCAACGCCTTAAACGAAGGCGATAAACTTGTTGATTTCAAGCTTTGATTTTTTTTATTGATTTCTTATGATTTAATTCAAACCCTTCTTCAATATCAACTTATTCAAATACATTAACTCAACGCATTAACTCGGTACCGATTACCATTACTTTCTCAAAGCCATCAACTTTTATATATATAGATAGATTCTTTTCATTGGTTTCTTATAATTTAATTCAAACCCTTCTTCAATATCAACTTTTCAAATACATTAACTAAACGCCTTAACTCGGTACCGATTACCATTACTTTCTCAAAGCCATCAACTTTTTTTTTATATATAGATTAGATTACATTAGAAGATTATATTAGATAACTTTTGGATTTGGCTCCGGTGATGATAAATCATTAGATACGAATTGAAGATAATGCACACAGTCACAGACTTTGTAGCTCATGCATACAATCGTTACCTCATGTACACACTATGTGCATATGTCACAAATGCGATGGTGTGCATCACTAAAAAATGTGTGCATGATCAAGTTGTAAACGTTTATGTGCATCCTCAATCCTTCTATAAGGACTAATCCTCACGAGATCTTTTCAATAATTTTGACTTGTATATGCATGAGTTATAAACTTTTGTATCGTGTTTGATAGGGTATGGATATATATATAGGTTTTAGGTTCTGGTGTAACAACTTTTTACGGTGTAACGAGTGGACTAATTTAGCCCAAATTTAAGTTTATGGGCTGAAAAGTTTAATTCAGTCTCATTAAGTCACTTTCAGCCTTCTCTAAATGTGAATCGAACGGACCCTTTAGAGCATCTGCATCAATGTTACTCTAAGTAACAAAGAGGCCTTTTTAAAAGTAAAAGAATTGCATTATTAGGTCATTGATTAAATATCTTATAATATTTATATTGCATAAAATTTTATTATAGTTTTTCTTCAAATATTTTTAATTTATTTTTATCTACATATTGATCCATATTAACTAAGTAATTTATTATTTAAATTTATAATAAAAATAAAGATAAAATGCATGTTGTTTGGTATGAATAGGATGATTGTGAATGGAAAACTTATAAATATCAAAATAATAGACTATGTTACTCATGTTGAGTAACACCACTAAAGATGCTCTTATATGAACCTAATAACTACAAGACTGAATATTAGCGTTTGTAGCGTGACCCTGTAACGATCGTGACCCTGCACAAAAAGTCTCAGCTCTGACACTTAGATTCATATTTTTTCTTCTTCCTGACAACAACGTTAGAAATAACAATTATAGGACCAACAACTTCACCTCCGAGGGTCCGACACATACACATGTAATATCAAAACACACATTTTTCCTTTCTTCCAACGATAGACATCGGAAGACCGGAGACCTTTCCCTTCTCAGACAAAAACCCTACTTTAAAAACCATAAAAGTTACCAACAAGCATGTGGTCGGGTGATAAGGGACCTCAACCACCCAACATGAGGTCTCGAGTTCGAGACTTGATGGAGGTTAAAAATTGTTTGTTGGGAAAGTCACTCACGCAGTTCGAACTCTAGATGTAAGGTTACTAGGAGAGTCCTCTGACCGCTGAACTAGGTTGGAAAACCAACCAAAAAAAACGATAAAAGTTAATCAAGGAAATGTATTTCATACAATGAATATCTTCATTTATGTTTATTGAGTGCATGTTATCTGAAGCTGAAGCCATCTGGTATACTTTCCATTTATGTACGTAGTACAAAAGGCAAGTAATAAGCCATCTGTAGACAATTCTAATTACAAAAATTCGTAATTATTAGTATGTGTTTATTCACTAAACACTGTTGACGATGATATATTATAACGTGCTCTCCCTCTCTCACCTACTTTCAGAATATCACCGAGAGAGAGAGAGAGATGATCACATCAACACCAGCTATGATTATGAAGCTTTCTTTCTTTCTTGTGCGTTGAATTCGTGTGCTCTAACTAACAAATAATTCCCCCCCTCCCTCCTTCCATTTCACCAAAAACAAAATAAACCAAAACAGAGAGAGAAAACCAAAAACAAAAACAGAATAATGCGGCCATCTCCGGCCAGAAGCAGCTCGTCGAGAAAGTCATCTCAGTACCGGCGATCCTTCGATCTTCCTTCCGACGAAGAATTAGAAACAGGCGGAGGAATGCTTCCCGTCTTCCTCAGCGATCTCCGTTCCGCCACCGCCGTCACAGCTCCACCGAGCGTCGATTGGGAAGGCGAGGATCTCGTTGAGGTGGAATTCGAGGTTGACGAAAGCAACATTGTCCTCCGTAGCGTCACTCCGACTTCCGCAAACCACCGCTCAACCACTGGATTCGCTGGATCTCTCGCGAGAAGCTTCTCGTCTGCTTCAAACAGACTCCGCGAGAGTTTCCGCCTCAAGAAATCGTCGTCCTCGAGATCTGTGAATTCAGCAGCGACGCCGTCTGCGGTAGCAGATATAGAGCAGCCGAGTATAACGAACAGAGACAGGCTTCGAATCGCCGGTCAATTGAACCGGAATCGGTCCTGCGCGCAGAGGGCTTTGAAAGGACTCCGGTTCATCAGCCAAACCGCCGGTTCGGATTCATGGACGAAGGTCGAGGCTCGGTTCGATAAGATAGCCAAGGCTGGACTTATAACCAGAGAGGAGTTCGGTGAATGCATAGGTAGTAGGCTTAGGCTGTGCTTCAATTTGATATTTGAAAATTCGAATTTTGAGGTGTTGATTTTGAGTTGGTGTGGAAAATTGTGTTAGGGATGGTGGATTCGAAGGAGTTTGCAGAGGGAATGTTCGACGCGCTTGCAAGGAGGAAGAGGCAGAGGATCGCGAAGATATCCAAGGAAGAGATGTTCGATTTCTGGACGCAGCTTACGGATCAGAGCTTTGATGCTCGTCTTCAAATCTTCTTTGACATGTACGTTCGGTTCTTCATCCTCTCTTTTTCTTTAATTATGTTTACAGTCGATCGATATCTTCAATGGAGAATAGTAGTGTATTTGAATTTGACAATTACGAGGGAGGGAGGGAAGGAGGGAGGTGAAAGGGCGCCATTAATGGCTGATTTGACGACCCCACCAACTTCTGTTTTGCTTGTGAATTTTGGTGAAGAAAACCAAGAAAAGGTGGACAGAAAGTGTAATGGAAGGTTGTGAGTTTTTATTTTCTTGATTATGGAAAGTGTGGTGGATTATAGGTTGTGTATGGTTGGGCGGTTTACGGAGGGGTTATTAGATTAGGGAAGATAATTCATCTGCTGCTGGATGAATTCACCCGCCAAACAATTACAAATATTAATAAACACCGATTATAAATATTCGGATTGGTCGTGTACTTTTTTGTAATTAACTTTTTATTATCATTTAAAAATTTACTACAGAAATATTAATGAAATTACAAAATTATTATCCAATATATAAACAATAAGTATATTAAAAGAGATGTTAATGATTGAAGTCAGATAAGCATATAAATAATTTTCATCCGTTTAGTCAGGTCAGACGTTTTTAGTTGTGGTAAATGCATGCAGTAACTTCAATGTAACAAGAAGTAATGTGTGCATTTTGTTTCTGTGACGAGACAGGGTTGATAAGAATGGAGACGGAAGGATCACCGCAAATGAGGTTCAAGAGGTAATACTTTTACCCACTTATTAATTCTACATTTAAATTTTAAATCTGGTTTGATTGCGTAGAATTATGTATTATCATGTTTCTTCAACACTCAAACTGACCTTAATGTCTTATCATATTAACCACCAATCATCGATCAAACCTTTCGTTATGATTTCTCTGTTTTAACTTCTTCTTTTTAAATTTTGTTAACCAATTTCTCTGTTTTAATTGGTCATACACAGCTTATTCTCTTGAGTGCTACTGCAAATAAACTTGGCGTATTAATGGAGAAAGCTCAAGAATACGCGAACTTGATCATGGAAGAACTCGACCCTGACAATCTTAATTACATTGAGGTAATAACTAATCATTATTCCTACAAAAAAATATCAAATTTCATGACTCTAGATTGAGTGAGTTCATATGTTATGATGAAAAACAGTTGTGGCAGTTGGAAATGTTGTTGCTAAGAAAAGATGTGAACATAGAGTACAGCAAACCACTCAGCACAGCAAGTATAGGATGGAGCCAAAATTTGAGCCAAAATTTAAGCCAGAATTTGAACTCATTGAGACCAAAGAATATAGTGCGAAAAGTCAGTTGTACCCTCAAATGTATTGTCCTTGACAATTGGCAAAGATTCTGGATTGTACTTCTTTGGTTCTTGGTGATGGCTGGTTTGTTTGCTTGGAAATTCATGCAGTATCGAAATAGGGCGGCATTTCAGGTTATGGGCTATTGTTTATGTACTGCTAAAGGGGCGGCTGAGACGATCAAATTGAACATGGCTTTGATCTTGTTACCCGTTTGTCGAAATACCTTGACTCGTCTTCGGTCCACAAGGGCAAGGCTCTTCATTCCCTTTGATGACAATATCAATTTTCACAGGGTAAAGTTCTTTTTATTCAAGAAAGTAATGCATTATGTAACTCCTCGAACGTGGGGTCTATTTGGTCTCTAAGATAAGGCATTATCCTAGAGAATCCAAACAAACCAACTCATGTAAGCAATAGCTATTCCTTTTCAGAGTTGGCATGGGTCTGTGTTCTCGAGTTTACATGAGCTGACACTTATGGATACCTTTTAACATCATGAATCTTGATATTGTTTTTCGTTTTCTTGCCCGTATGTGCAGATAATTGCATTTGCAATAGTTATAGGAGTAGTACTCCATGCAGGGAATCATTTAGTATGTGACTTCCCGCGCTTGATTAACTCTTCTCCAGAAAATTTCAAGTTGATTGCATCTTCCTTCAACTACAAGAAGCCCACTTATGGAGAGCTTATAACAGGCATAGAAGGCATAACTGGCATTGCCATGGTTGTTCTAATGGCCATCTCTTTCACACTGGCAACGAGTAGATTTCGTAGGAATGTCATAAAGTTGCCTACACCATTTAATCGGCTTGCAGGGTATAACGCGTTTTGGTATTCACATCACTTGCTCGGTCTTGTATATGTGCTCTTGATCATCCATGGGATATTCCTGTTCTTGGTACAAAGTTGGAAGCAAAAAACTGTAAGAACTTGCATCTCTTTACTCAATTCATTAGATGTTGTGATGTATGAAAATTTATCTTTTTTTTCGTCTTCTATCATAGACATGGATGTACATCTCAATTCCAGTAATGCTATACGCACTCGAGAGAAGCTTGCGCACATGCCGATCAGAGTACTACCCTGCTAAAATTATTAAGGTATGATTATACGCTTGCTTCCTTGTATGAATTTTTCGATTGCATAGAGATTTTGCTATTAATCATTAAGCTTCTTGTTTATGAAAGATATCGGAACTACCAGGTGGCGTCTTCAGCATAATCATGTCCAAACCACAAGGATTCAAGTACAAAAGTGGGCAATATATCTTTCTTCAATGTCCATCAATATCAAAATTTGAATGGTAATTTTTATCCTTTATTAGTTCATCTTTCATTGCTCTCTCAAGAACTTAACGAAATGTCGAATTTGCAGGCATCCTTTCTCCATAACTTCTGCACCAGGAGATAACTACATTAGTGTTCATATCCAAATAGCTGGAGATTGGACACAAGAACTAAAGCGGGTCTTCACTGAGGGCCTTGGCTCAACATCCACCATTGGTCGACTAAGTTTCCATGAAGCTCCAGGTTCAAATCACAAGGAGTAAGTTCTTTTCTACATTTAGGTCCCATTTGATTTGAATTTTTGGAAACGAAAACGAAAAGTAAACAAATCATGTGCACTTTGACATTATGATATATTGCTCTAAGGCTTGTGTGAAGGGGAAAAAAAGAAAAGATTTGAAACAAATGCTTTCATGGCCAAGAGAGCGGGTAAAAGAAATGATTTGTAATCATTTTGATCAATAAATAATAACATTAAAGTAGATTAGATTCGTTTCTTTTTTGTACAACTCCCAAAGTTCGCTAAAACACTTGGATTGTCAATTCAGGTCACCTAGATTGCTCGTCGATGGACCATATGGAGCTCCAGCACAAGACTACCAAAACTATGATGTCTTACTCCTAGTGGGATTAGGCATTGGTGCTACGCCTTTCGTAAGCATCTTACGTGATCTGTTGAACACTAAAAGAGCAGAAGACCGAACGGTAACTCTTAAGAGAATCAAACTACGCTTAAATTCCAAACTCTGATATTTTTCTATCTTGCTAACCCTTAGTTAAATCATAGGATTCAAGCACTGAAACGAGCACATCAGACGATAGCTTGAATAGTTTTGCTTCTTCAACTACAAAGAAGCGAATGAGGACAAAGAGTGCTCACTTTTATTGGGTCACTAGGGAATACGCGTCTTTCGAATGGTTCAAAGGAGTCATGGATGATGTTGCAGAGATGGATCACAAAGTAAATAAACACACAACTCCATTGCCACCCTTTTAACATAGCATATTACTCACTCTTACACATAGTCACAAATCTAAAATGAATAAAACAGGGTTTGATCGACATGCACAACTACCTAACAAGTGTCTATGAAGAGTGTGATGCAAGATCAACTTTGATAACCATGGTGAATGCTCTAAATCATGCCAAGTATGGAGTTGATATATTATCCGGCAACCGGGTAAGTGCCTAAGTACCACTCCCTAGTACTCTCACCGAACAGAATTAAGTGATATTTTAGTTCAAATTTTTTGATCAACTCCATATGACATTTTAGAAATCGTTAGGCAATGAATTAAGGGTGGTTATGAAAATTGTTATTGGTATTTATTATTGTTAACTTAGGGTTTTGATTATTTGTTATGTGGACAAATTGGGGATAAGCATAATATTCTTTAGATATTTAATATTTGTTCTTACATATTGTGTTCAAAATAGGAATTGCCAACCTACTTTTACCATTTTGCAACTACTCTTGATGATTCAAAACTCTAAAAATACAGGTAAAGACACACTTTGCAAGGCCAAACTGGAATGAAGTCTTCACCAGAATAGCTAAAAAGCATCCATACTGCACAGTTGGTAAGAAAATCATCTACAGAATGTGCAATTTTGGCTTACCAAACGATCCAACTTTGTAATGCAAAGATTGTTCGGAAACCGTTACATTATTCGACAATGATCTAACATTTTTTCGAGAAATTTCTTGCAGGGGTGTTCTACTGCGGAAGACGAGTGTTGGCGAAGGAACTGAAGCAACTGGCGCATGAAATGAGCCATAAGACATCAACAAGGTTTGAGTTTCACAAAGAGCTATTCTGAAGACAAAGATTATTTGTTATTATTTAAACTAAGCTAATGAAAGAGGTTCTTTTTCCCTCTTTATTAAGTTTTTTGTTTGTTTGTAATTATACATATATACACACACAATTTGACAAGTTAAAGATGGAGAAATAGAGAGTTGGCATGGATAATGACACACTATGTAAAGTGAAAATGGGCAATTGAAAATACAATAATGTATTTGTATTTAAATCAATGAACTGAACTAATGAATTATTACCAACTAGATATTTATTGTCATGCTACGCAGGGCCCAATTATTTATTTAAATACGTTTTTGTTATAATATTTTTATGATATAATAGATATAAAAAAATACTGAGTCGTAACGATTTCAAATCTCGAATATTAATAATCTCAAAGGTACTGTTTTCAATCCCGTATAGATTTAGATATATATTTTTGTATCATAAATTTTTACATACAACTTATTGATATTTAATATTAATTATTAATATTGATTGAGTGTAAAAGTTTATTATTTTAATATATTCATCAGAATATGAATATCTTTATTACTAAAATATCTTATTGATTTAGAGCATTGAAGAATACAAAATATTATTATTAAGTGAAAATGAAAGATTAACTTAGTACGGAGTAGTAGGATAGTACACTTTGCATTCATTTTTCTTCGCACCACCCATTTTTTTGACAGATTAGATTATCTTCAATCACTTAATAGTATTTAATTCATATAGAGCATAATAGCGTTCGTGATACAGTTCAGCGTTAGCGTTTTTAAATGATGTTTGTTAAGTAAAAGTTATTTTTACATATAGTAGTGTTTGTAAATAAAAACTACTTTCTCATATTGCAGTGATGTTCCAGTTTAAAATAGTTTTAAGTTTTAACTGTTCTTGATTATCGTCATACCAATCGGGACCTTATTACCGGTTTCATTTGTCAAAGAAGCAATTTTGTACTCTTCCCTAACTACCATGACAAGTGACATGCATGTGGCTGACCAAGAAGTTGCATTTAATACAGTATATACGGAGTACAAGGAAAAATCCCAGATGATTTCATGTCATCCGAAATAATCTTATAGTACTATGAACATTTTTCTATTTTTCTATTAAAATGCAATAAATTATATTTGTATAGTAAAAATGCATTAAATAAGCTCCTGACCTACCAACAACAATTCTAATAAAAAAAACCCACATAAACCTACCATGAATACGTCTGTCTGTGCTGACTTTCTATCCCTTTCGTGGAGTTCTACTTTGGCACGATTACTAATTTACTACTGCATGCTAGGTCAATCTGATTAAGGCTAGCACGTTGTTTTGCATTAGGTATATGAAACAGCTGCAAAATTTATAATACAGTATGTTACATATATAATATACAGATGTCTGAATGCATAACCCAATCCAAACCCAAAGAGATACTTCAACTAAAGCAAAGTTAAAAAACCTGTGAGAAGAACATTTTTACCTGTTTTTTAACCTATAATACAGAATGATAGGTGAACGTAGCTAACTCAAAAAATCCAACTTGAACCCAATTGTCTGATTTCAGTCCCTTAATAAAAGATGTTCATGTGGATATAGCTAACACATCGTAGGTGAACCACGTTAAATCCGTGTTCTTTCTTCTCATTTTCTGTTTTCATTTTGTATTTTTCTTAATCCGTCACAACAAGTCGATTTTTATACCTCGAGGCTATACATGAGTGAGGTATTGCATCTAGAAACCAGGTAATGAACCAATGTCTCTTAATTATGATGGAGTAAAAGGAAAGAACAATTCATATCTTAGTTCCCTTCAAGGTCAAATTTTGTTAGTTACGTTAACATTGCACTGAAAGCATGTTCGAGAGTCATCAAGTTTAAGCTCCAGGCTTTGCCAAAGAAGAAAGGTCATTCATGAAGAATGCATTCCCTTGAAAACATACAATTTCATTGTTGGGCTTGTTCAAAATCTAATTCAGTACTACTCCTTTCCATTGGGCCAATCCAAGTGAAAGACTAGCTGGATTGCACTACATTATTTTCTGGAACTGTTTGTGCACATTGCACCTTCCTCCACTAAAGTGTAGATTTATACACACCCTTAATTAAGTTATATGTTTTTACCGTATCCCAGCCCTCTCTGATTCCCTGCTCGATCCAAGATCCTTAATCATGGTGTTCGAATCCGAGTCCCTTCACTGATTCCTCACCGTCGACTAATCTTGGTCGTCGTAGATCCTGCTCGTCAAGGTCAATCACCGCCTAGTTCAAATGCAACGCCTCTGATTGCTTCCGCCACCGGAGGACCGAAGTTTCTATTCCTTTGGTGGCTCCGCCGAACTCGTGGGAATAAATCTGGCGACCAGAGGAGCGAAGAGGACGTGTATGTGTTCTCCAACAACGCATTTTTGTTGCAGTCTACACTAGAACAATTTTGGATCCCACCACGGATCTGCGACGCCGTACCAGTCGAACCCCGACTTAACTCGGAGATCTTCCATGACGAATAATATATGCATAAGGTTCTACTACAATTTAAAATTTGTTTCCGTTTTTGCCCTTCAAAGGCTTCACGGCATAGGCTATGCGTATCAAAGGTGGACGCCCAACTTATGCGTGTTGTTTCACGTGCATTTAGACAATATATAGCGTGCATTATAGCATTTCCGTATTTCTAGAAGATCATGGAGGAGGTGGAAGATTGTGAAAAATGAGTTTAATATTGTCAAAGTACTCATTAAGACGTGTTTGACACAATTGTCGAAACACGTTTTGTAATGTTAATATCTCTAAATATACGATGATAAAAATTATAATTATTTTATATTACTCATTAAGACGAATCAATCGAGATCTCACGTGCCTATATTTACTATTGAAGAAAACGAGAAGATTCTCTCGGTTTGTGAATAGTGTCTAAAAAGCAAATGAGCCTTATATTATGAAGCGGAGGGAGTATTACTTGGTACACTAACTAATAAATACTAGTCCAGCCATGAATTTTAATATTTTTCACCGAAAACAGACCACTAAGTTTAAGATCCATAAATCTCACTGTAAAAGTTTTGCGATAATCATAATTTTCTCTTTAACCTTATTAAAAGGTCTGCAATCAATACTTAAAATCAATTTCATGTACTATTGAAAATTTAATCTGCATAATATTCTCACCACAATTTCAATTTGGGCTACAAATAAGCCAATGATTCTATCCAGCCGATATATAAAATGATTATCACCCAGTGAATGAAAAGGCGACGCCTAGGCGCGCCCAGGCGCGACTAGGCGCGCCTCAGCCAGGCCAACGCCCAGGTAGCCCTAGGCGAGCTCCTTAAGGTTGGGCGAGCCCTAGGCGGCCTGGGCGGGACTAGGCGAGCCTAGGCAGTATGGTTGGGCGAGCCGCCTAGGGTTTCTGTCCTAATTTTAATGTGTTTTAAATTAAAATATCTATAATAAATGATTATGGAGTTACCAATACAGCTACACTGATATCTAATTAGGGTGATTATGGTTGCTACAACTTCCTAAATTGGATAATTAAAGATTTTATTTATGTTTTGTATCTTTTCAATGATCTTCTATTATATTTTGTATTTTTTCAATTATTTCTTTGATTCCTTCCTTATGTAAACGTATGATGTCTTCCTCCTTCCCCTCTACAGACTGCACCACACCCTCATCTCATCACTTCCTCCTCTGCAATCTAGATACTAGCTTACTAAGTATTGACACTTTTATGTTCTGGGCGACCCTAGGCGACCCTAGGCGCGCCTAGGCGCGACTAGGGGGGGTCACCGCCTAGGGTCGCCCAACGCCTTTTTATTCACTGTTATCACCCCTTCTATATATATAAAATGATTATCACCCCTTCTATATATATAAAATGATTATCACCCCTACATATAGAAGATGAAAAACAAATCAATCGTGTTACAAGAAAAAATGTATGCTGCATTAAATTCCGTCATCAACTTCAAACATGTAGGGTTACTTGCAGAGCCAATAGTACACTAATCATCTAATCCTATAAAATTGTACGAGATTAAGCCATGTTGATAAATCAAGAACACTGCACATCATTTCAGAAACAAAAGCCAACAATCAATAGACAGATATTTCAAACATGTGGCTGAAATAAAGCTTAAACACTAAAGACGGAAAGTCATTCTCAGATACGATAACGGATCACATGTAAAACGGACTGTTCTAATCACAATCTACGGGGGTAATTCAGTCCAGAACAAATGCTAACTATGATGATCAAAGCAGAATCAAATAGCATGTTCAGCAAAAATATTAAATATGTGTATCATTTTAACAAGCTTCACATTCACATATCTCTTCAATGTTATACGCATGAGTTTTACATAAGTTTCCCAGTTAATGTCATACGAAGCTAGTAAAGTTTCCATTTAATAACACAGACTTGTAGATTACCTTAATCATCCTTCAATCTCTTCAAAATTTTGGACGCCCACCTCTTAACTCGGCGTTTCAGGGTGTACCCGACTATTATTCCAACAGCAAAGGAGACTGCACAAAGTTTCGAACATGTCCATAGTGAAACCACGTGCCTGCAGTGGTGAAATAAATTATTATTGCATTATGCATTGATGATTTGTTTGGAAAAAAGAACTTAATCAATTACAATAAATTGTGCTTTCACAAAGTAATTCAGCAGTTCTAGTGTTCTACGTTATATACTGAAATGCCAACCGGAATCTCTAAAGAATAAAGCACTTTCAAGAATAAAGCACTCAATGAGACTGCTAATTCTCCAGCATGGCATAATAAGAACGATGCCTTCTCTCAGTGATTTACTACAAATACTGAACGAAGATTACAAAGGTCCTATTACAAACTACTGGAATTCAAATACTGAAGTCATACAAAACTAACCCAAGTAGAATATAGGGCCCAGAGGATTGATAGTGGTTGAAATAACAAAGAAATACTACAAATTAGATGAAATGGGGTAAATATCGACAAGTGTGGAGATAGAAAAGTGTTTGTAGACATGGTTAATTGCTCGTCCACCAAGCCGCGTGTTTCCCTTTCCCTAAAAGATCCGTGGGTTGCTATCAGCTCAATGATTAAAAGCCTTAGTCAACTCATTAACTCTAAAGAGTAATACCATGAGAATAATATACAATATAATGCTTAGCTATGTCAACTGATAACATCAATGCTAGTATGCTACTAGTAGTAGAAGTGTAGTTCAACAGCCAGACTATTACTTGATATTTCTTAGTAGTATAAGAAAATTTATGAAATACTTGTTGTAAGTGTCAACATCAGAGATCAAAATATATGTAGTCACATTATCAGTGTTTATATCTGGTAGAAGCCTATAGAAGCCTTAGTCAACTCATTAAACGCAATGACAGTTGCGAGTTGTAACCTTTTTCCATTTTATCCTTGCTCGTTTAGAATTAAGCACCTGAAGTATTCACATTAACAGTGTTAATCTAGTAGATGCCTATTACTATGGTCAGAGCAGGAAAAAGTATGAACTTCCCCATCATTTCTTCCTATGGAGCTTCAGTTTTAAGTTCTTTTGCCTATCTTAACCACAACAATTCTTAACATCCTTACAGTTCCATCACAAGCTCAACAAGAAATCTGAAAGAGAAGTTAGAATTTAGGATTTCCTATCTCATTTCCTCACAATCAAAATTCCTGTTTTTCACTTGAATTGGAGAAATTTTATGCATCCCTAACCAGATAGAAATCTAACAAAAACATCAAGATGACACATACAAGACACGAAATCAGAGTGAAGAAGAAAATGTAGATAGAAGAAGGAGATAAGGATACCTTGGCGGTCTAACGATCAGAATATCGGTTGAAATCGTCGACGGCGGCGATGCTGCAGACGCCGCCTCGGACAAGGAGACGCGAGCGTCTTTCATGATAGAGGAAGCGAAGTTTCTCGAGTCTTCTGCTGCTTGGAGGAATTTACTCTGAAAATTCTCCATCGATCTCAACTTCTCAACCCCCTTTTTGCGTTTATCGTTAGGGTTTCTCCATGGGTTTTCTTTTTCCTTTGTTTTTGACGACTTGTCAAACTCGTGACTGTGATAAATTGATAATTTTGTTTCTCTAAATTTCAAAAGAAAGGGGCATATCTTATTATTAGGTAAAACCTCCATACAGTCTAAATTTGAATAATATAGCCGTTAGAAAATAGCCGTTGGGGAATTTAAATTTAATAATATAATACCCGTACGTCCATAATGGGCGTACGAGTTAAAAATTAGCTCTAACGACTATTTTTCCAAATTCAAAATTTTAAAAAGTAACCGTTGGGGTATATTGTTGTTTTTATCCCAACGACTATTTTTTCAGAATATGACCGTTTGGGATGTAGTTTGTGTATAAATGTAGGAACTTCGGATGGATGTTCAAGTCAAAAATGTCAAATAGGAGAGTTACAAATTTGAGTGATGGTGAGGAGTTTGAATATGTGACGGAGATTGAGTATGCGAGCGGTGAAGAGAACGAGTATGTTGAAGAGAACGAGCATGAGAGTGACGAAGACGATGCAATCGTGGATGAGAAAGAGTATTTTAGTGAACCCGACGACGGGATGTGGGACGACGATACCGACGAAGAAGGAGGAGACTTCGACGCCGGAGATTTTTCGGTTAGTAATTAATTTGAATCGTTTCGTATTTATTTACGTTATTTAGTTGCAAATAATTTGTAGAAGTGATAGTTTAGATTGATGTAGACTCGTAGTTTTAAGTTTTAGTTGTGATAAATATGGTAGTTTTTATTAATTATAGGGTATGGATTACTATGATTCGTTTGATACCGAAGAAACGTTTCCTACTAAGAAACACTTGAGGCGTTGGGTTCAGAGTATTGGTAGACAACTTATGATGGTATTAGTGACTCGTCATAGCAATGAGCGTCAAATGAATATAATGTGCTCGCATGCTGGAGTGTATAGATCAGGGAAAAAGAAAAGAGAGGATGGCGAAACATAGGAGGTTGTTAATACAAAGCGGGATAGTAGGGATAAGAAGTCGGATTGCAAGTTTGAGATCCGAGGATATAGGTTCAGGGCGAGGGATGCGAGAGATGGATGGTATGTGAAGGTAAAATACGGACAACACAATCATAAGCTTTCCACTAGCTTCATTGGCCATCCGTACATGGGTCGAATGACGCCGAATGAGGTGAAATTTGTGACGGTATGTGCGAACAGCTTGACTACGCCGTCTGTTATTGCTACTCAGTTGAGTGCGGCCTTTCCAGGGAATACAACATCCACAAAACAAATCGCCAACTTTATTCAGAAGTTGCATTTTGAGGATCGTGGAGATTTGACTGTTACACAATGGACCTTGAAGTTTTTGAAGGAGCGCAGCTATGTAGTGCATCCCCTCTGCAAGAAGAAATCAAACGAGGTGGAAATCTTGTTTTTTTCCCATCAAGACTCGTTGCACTTGTTGAAGATGTTTCCGTACGTCGTGGTTATTGACACCACATACAAGACGAATAGGTACATAATAGTTGTATATCAAAAAAAATTTGTTTAAATATATTGCATATGCCTCTTCCTTCATTATTTAAATATATTATGCAGGTGTAAAATGCCTCTTGTGGAGATTGTCGGTTTCACTTGCACGCATAAGACATTCAACATTGCATATGCATTCACGGGTAAGGAGGAAACAATGCACTACTTGTGGATAATTCAGAGGCTTAGAAAGTTGTTTGAGGATGCCGAAGTAATGTCGACTACAATAATGACCGATCGAGAACTAGCTCTCATCACTGCAATCAAATATGTGTTCAAAGATCTTCCGTTTCAACACCTCTTGTGTTGGGTTCATATCAAGCACAACATCGAGGTAAACGCTACCAGAATTTTGAAAAACAAGGAATCGGTGAAAAGGTTGTGCTCGCAAGTATGGAGACTTTTTCTATCAAGAACGGAGGAACAATACGAGGAAAGACTGCTAGGATTGAGAACATCTTGGAGAAGCGGCGTCGTCGGATACATTGAAAAGGTGTGGCTTATCCCTTACAAGACAAACATTGTTTGCGCATGGACGAAACACAATCTTCACTTCTTCACGAGGACCTCAAACAGGTAATTTTTTTTTAACTTACTTAAACATTTCCGATTTATTTATTAGTTTATTATTTAATAGTTGTTTTACTTAAACGCGACATTGAATGAATAAAACATAGGGTTGAGGGAATGCATAAGGTGTTGAAGAAAATAGTCGGTTCAAGTATAGGCGGTTTTAATCGAATGGTTGTGAGGATCCATGCAGCCATCGAGGGCCAGATTGTGAAGGTGAGGACCACCATGGAAGAGGATCGGATCAAGACACCCAGGGTTTTCAGACGAATGAATCCACAAGTGAAATTGATATTTCGACATCTATTCCATAATGTGTCTGATAGAGCGTTGCATAAGTTGTGGGATATATGGGAGGATATAAAGGCGAAGAATTATGAGGAACATTGCGAAGATTACTGGATGCGAGAATGTCAGGGCCTACCGTGCATCCACGAGATGGTGCAACATATTATTCACAAGAAGCCATTCAAGCTCAGTCAGATTCACAGATTCTGGAGGCAGCTAGAATGGGATAGGATTGAACTTGATAACGGGGAGGTAGACATTGGTGTACCTCAGACCATGCGGGAGTTGAGATTCATTGAGCTCAATTATAGATGGCAAAAGGGGGAACTTCCAGAAAGTCAGTGGTCTCAGATAGCGGACTTGTACACAATGTTGGAGTATCCACATCAAAGTCTTGCGGTGGAGCCGACGGGAATCAAGGATCCTGGCAGACCAAGAGGAGCGGTAGGAAAGAAGTGGGGAACCGAGAGAGAGAAGAGCGCGTTTGAGTACGCAAGGGAAGAATTAGAGAAAAATGATGCTGCGAAGGCGAAGAATAAGACGGTTAGAGGAAAGGGAAAGGGAAAAGCAACAGCGGCACAACCTACTTTCAACGAGCCTATGTTTTTTTTAAATGACAAACGTATTTTTAAAAATAATAATTGCATAACATATGATGAAATTACTCATTAAATAGTACTTACCTCTGCATATGTGATCTGGTCAAGGACCCGTCTGAGGGAAACTAGTCGAGCAGGATCCTTATGGTACTTGACTTTGCTGTTTTCCCGGATAGCCGCCGCCGAGGCATTCATGGATGCCAAGTCCTGCGTAGCATGACCCCGAAGACCATGGAAATACGCCCATATCCAAGCCTACAAATACCATAATTTCATAATGTTTTAAACATAAGCAAAATATACACGAAAATAAAACAAACATTAAACGAATACTACCTTCAGAAGGAGCGGACAGCCAACAAACCCCTTGGATTGAGCACGGGAGGCCTGACCCAACTGTCTATACAGTTCAGCCAAGACGGCTATCCCCCAAGCATAGGACCCTGTCTCATTGTGATCTACGAGGATGCTAAGGTATTTGTGCTTCACCTTCATCTGAGACTTGTCTACAAATGTCGTAGTGCCTAACAAGGACAGCAAGTAGAGCGAAGCAATATCACTCTCTTGCTGAGGAGTCCTGCAATTAATAACAAAAAATGAATTAGTAACGTTAATCGAGAAATTATGAGAAATTCTTATAATATACGATAATTTACCTGTCTTGTATATCAAACATTTCTAATAGTCGGGTGTGGATCGTGGTGATGCCTCTCTTGCCGTGGATGTTCAAACCCCCATCTGATAATTTATCACGGATTATAAATATTTAATCGAATCAACTAAAAAATGGAATCAAATATAAATAATAAAATAAACTCTACGTACGTAAGCATAGCGCAGCAGCCTCCTCGATCGTAGCAAACCCAAAAATCCGCTGCACATGAGGATGCACAAACCCATCTATGTCTGCCTCAGCAGATCTGACAGCTCGTCCATGGATCGGAAGCTCCAGAATCTTTAGCACGTCTAACAAGGTAGGAGCAATCTCACCAAATGCAAAGTGAAACGTGTTGGTTTCTGGATACCAACGCTCCACAAATGCATAAATCAGAATCGGATCGATGTTGTTATACTCGAGCCGGGGATCTGCAAGGACCTGTAAGTGGCTCCGCTGAAAGAGCTGCCACCATGACCCAGACACATTAGATTTATGCCTATCATACTCCCTCAAGAAGTCCTTGCGGGTGTATATATCCAACACCCTCTTCAGCTGATGTACGAAAGAGAAATTAATGAATTAGAAAATCGTGTGGATCGTTTTACCTCACAAATTCATTTAGAAAACAACGCATACCTTCGATGAGGGTGGTATCACATAAGTCGGGTCATGCTCAATTACGCTCTGCAAGAGACGACGTCTCAGTCCATATCACTGGAGCAATGTGGGTGCTGTAATCCACCAAAAGCCGTGAATTGAGAGGACCTCTAGGATGCCCCACATAATCTGCATCCCCTGGAACCGGTACAGGTAGGCCCGGATCAATGTGCTGAACAGGCTCCTGAATGAGCTCCTGGAGGTCTGACTGATCCTGATCGAAATCATGAACAGGCTCCTGAATCTCCTGCTGATGATCCTCTGCAGAAGGCGACAATGATCCAGCTGGAGATGGCTCACGGACAGGTGATCCCTCATAGTAATAAGCATTTATCTGCGCCTCCAAATCTCCTAGATCTACATCTGGCTGATCTGCAACCTCTGGCTGATCTGCAATCTCTGGCTGATCTGCAACCTCGGTCGCCTCCGTCAACTCCTCTGTAAACTCCTTGATGGGGCTAAAGTCGTAGTGCCAAATCAAAGAAAACTCTAAACACTAACTAAAGTATAGCAAGCAAGTAGAGGTCGAACCCAAGGGAATCAAAACACCAATCACTATGCAGTCAAGCGAAATACCAACTAACGAACAAATAACAAGTAACCAAGGGGGGGTTTTGATTGTATGGAATACAAAAGTAACAAGTATCAAGCAAAGAAGGTTTGGTTGTGAATATATTGAGAAATGGTTTCACCTAACAAGTATCCACGCAACAGTCAATAAGTTGATCATAGATTGTCTCAGGTTCTTATCAATCCTAAGGAATGTTCCTATTCCAATCTTTAATATATTAGCAGGCCAACCGGTCCTGATAATACTTACTATTCAACAATTAGGGAAACCTCTCAAGATTAGATGACATAGCAGCAAAGAGCACAAGAATCATAAGGATGCATGCAATAACTTACAACCGTCAAGTATTAACATGCAATCAATTCTCTTTCATAAAAGCAATCAACTACCAGATCATGCAGATATGAATGCTACAATGACAAGGAATTCCACCGTATATTCCTAGTTTAGCAATAGAAAACTATCAATCAAACTAGGTGATCAAGCTAGCAAAACTAATAGAAATCAATAGATGAAGAACAAGAGAATTAATACAAACCCGTAGGAAAAGAACAAGAGTTTAGAAATCTCACAACTTAATAACTGAAGGTTTCAACCGCTAAGTAAAACAATGGAGATTAGTTCCTGCTCATGGTTGCAGAACTAAATTGTCTCATGGAAAAGATGATGGAAAAGATAGAAAGAACTAGGGTCCTTAAATAGAGACTAACCCTAAAAATATATGGTAAAAAATATATCCTAAACGAAATAATAAAATAAGGAAAAAGAAATAAAACAAACAAAGGAAAATAAGAAAAGTCTGGAATGTCTTCGGCCTTGTTGTGGCGATCGCCATAGATGCGTGGCGATCACGGTCTTCATGTAAAGCTTTGCCTTGTCTATGTCGCCCCATGGCGATCGCCGTAGAGTCATGGCCATCGCCATGATCTCTCGAACTCATGTAATGCTTCTGTTGTAGAATGGCGATCTCCATAGTGATGGTGGCGATCGCCGCTGCTTCGCAGAATGTCTTCGTCTTCATGTCTTCAATCTTTGATCCTCTTCTTCTTCGGTTCTGGTCTTCATTTCTTCACTTCTTCGTAAACAACTCAGAACATAACAATAGCTCCAAATACTTATGATAATACTCCTAAACTAATGTAATAATCCCTAGTTACGCTATACAAAGTGCAGCGTATCAAAAACCCCCATACTTAGACTTTTACTCGTCCCGAGTAACTTACAGAAAAGCTACCCTTACAATGAAATGTTCAAAGTCTCAGGAAGTACAAGAATATCTCCTAGTGATTACATACTCAATAAGCCCAAAGCATACAAAACGCAACAACAACAATCAAGAACAAATGTGATACAATAAGCACAAACTCAGAACTACACTTTATTCCTCCAAGTGGCCTACCCGAATCCTCCTATACGTCTCCTTCTTATGTCACCATAACGCCAAGATGATAATGATCCTAAAACACTCAATTTTTTTTTTTAGACACTCATCTTGCTTGGGCGCCCTTTCGGGTTTTCATCCCAACCACTCAATCATTGTTCCGAGCTCACCAACTCACATCTCTCAAGACTTATTGTTGCCTCAGCCTAGTGCCGGCCAAGCCACCTTCTTATTGCATAGAACTTGCTATCCCAGGATTTTGTATGCCTTTTTCTCAATATTTTTGGCTTTTTCTATTTTTTAATTTTTTTGTATTTTTGATTTAACATGCAAAATGAAATGCTAGGAAAGTAAATATGTACAACTAATCATATCATCCCCTCCCCCGTACTTGAATGAAACATTGTCCTCAATGGAAAATAAAGGACATACAAATGTAAATGGGGGAAGCAAGGATAATACTCACTGTGGTGATGGTGGTGGATGGTGTGGATAGTAGGGGTTTGCACCCCTAAAGAACTCCTCTTGCCTCTGCTGCAATGTCTGCATGGTCTGCTCAATGTTGGTGTACCGGCTGTCATAGCTGCTCACAGTCCGGCTCACCTCAGCTAGCTGTGTCCCGAATGCCTGCTGCTGAAGAGACATACTCTCCATCAAACTGTACATCCGCTCATAATCAAATCCCGGGGCAGCAGCCTAGGACCGCCCTGATCAGCCCCCAGAGCACCATCATGACCTCCCATGTCAACTTCCATTTCCGCCTCCTCGTCAAACTCCTCAACCTCAGCACCATCAGGCAATAGTCGAAAATCCCTTGCAAGAGGACCAAAGGGGATGAATCTAGGTAGACGCATCTTGTGTGTCCCCTCATGCTTGGATAACCAAGTATAAACATCCCGGCGCACATCTAGAAGCAGTGCACGCCTTAGCACTGAAACATCATAAACATAGTTGGAGTTGCTGCTACCACTAGGCATAGCATCATCTCCTAAACAGAGTCGGGCAATGAGAGTGATCATCCCTCCCATACTTATCTTGCCCACCTTCTTGCCCATCTTCCTGTATTTGGCCACACTATGGCAAAAAAGCAGGATCCAATCTGGAACGGTCCCACATTCAGGTGTGAGGCTCCATAAAAACTATAGATCTTGAGCAGAGACCTTGTTCACCTCCCCACGCCCCAAGAAACACATGGCTATCACCTTGTGAGCTAGCCTAAGGCAAGGATGAGTGAACTCGTAATTGTACTGGGTAACAGAAGGGTTCAGTACCTGCCCTGTAGCATGAAACCAGAAATCTGCAGCCCTCTGATCAGTCTCAATCCAACCTTCACTAGGGTCCTTGGTCACCCCAAATAGTATAATCAAATCATCAAAACCAAGCACATACTCTTTACCCTGCAGCATAAAAATAATATTCTGTTCCTCTGCACTGAATGAGAAAGTTGGTTTACCCGGTTTAGTGTAATCTTTGTATTAGTGTACACGTGGCAAGAGTGGTTAGGAAGTTTGTTAGTCCACTACTTAACTGCTTTTCCCTCTATAACAGATTCATTCAATCAATTCATCCTTTCTCTCAAACTTTCTTTCTCTCTTCTCTCTGGTTCGAGCCCAAACTCCAACAGAATAAAAACACCAGCCCAAACTCCAAGGACACATCACGTATAAATGTTGTGCTAGCTTAATTCTTCATATATAAGCTAGCTTATGAAATTGTTGGTTTGATGTTGTTGTTCGGCTATGTAGCTTATTTTGGGAGAAAAACTAGTAAGCTAACTTAATTTTCAGGGAAAACCAAAATGTTGATGTGCAACATTACGGAATTTGACAATTTAAGCTAGCTTATTCCCAAATTCACTGTTTCTATTCCCAATTTACCCTCTTAAATCCAAAGAATTTTCCATTATAAATGTTGAAGGTTGAAGAGAAGCAGGGTGTGATTGCAGATTCGAACGATTAGGAGGTTAGGGGGAAGAACCCTAATTTGGGCTGAAGAAATCAAGGTAACCATCTTTATTTGTGAAATTGAATTGTGTTTTTAGATGAAGAACCCTAATTTGTTGTGGCTAAACATGAAGAACCCTAATTTGTTGGTATTATGAGTTTGGTGGTTGTTTCCATAATTTGTGTTTTATTTGAAAACTTGTTCGTTTTGTTCTATTGGTTTTGATTCATATCCATGGACAATTATATTTTCAATTCGATGTGATAATCAATGGAGCTTATGGAAGTAATTGCATTTGTGCACTTTGATGAATAAGTCACTGATATTATCAAGTAAAATTACCAAGCCCCCGCCCCACCAATAACAACAACATCCCACTGTCCTAACTCTAGGGCTGCTAATTCATTACTCACTCTTTACTTGATGTTAGACCATTGGGAATGCATACATCTGTGCACTTTGATTGGGGAATATATATTTATATTATGTTTGGTGAGAAACTTGTGGGAAATTTGCCTATCATTCAAAATGCAAGTATATTAATTAAGGCCTATGAATGCTTGGTACAGGAACAAGGAGTGTCCTGCATGTCGTACTCATTGTGCCAACCGTCGTTCTTTGAGAGATGATCCTAAATATGATGCCTGTATTGCAGCCCTATGTCTTGATATAGAAAAACATGGAAAGGAGGTATTTAAGTTGTTCATACTTCACACTGTCATTTTTGCAGCTAGCCTTATTATCCCCTCTTCCCAGTATTAATGCATATTCAATTTTGGTTGTAGGAGTTAGTTGTATATGAAGAAGAGTAATCTCGAAATAAAGAGGTGAGAGTGAGATGCAAGTGTAATTATCTGTTTGTGGCTCTAGATTCATTATTTTTGTAACCTAGAAGATCTTGTTAATTTCTTATGACCATCTAGACTTAATCTGAAATGTGAAAATTGAGATTGGTTAGTGATCTAATGTGCTGAATGATGAAAAGGTGGAATTAAGGCGAAATTTGATCAACTTTCTATATAATGTTAAGCAGGCATTTAAAGTAAGGGTGATTTATGAGAATTGAAATTGAAACTTGTTCTTATGGACTTTTTTGCTTAATGACTTTTTAGTTTTCATTCACTGATTCTAAGTTCATATAATAATTTTCTTAAACACAGTGTCCATAGCTAATATGTAGTTTATACTGCAAAAGTTCTGGTTCTTAAGATCTTGTTGTTGGTTTGCCATATTCTTTTTTATTTTACATTGTTGAATGAAGTATTTGGACAGATTCAGGAATTCATTGCTCAAGTTAACACTGCAATCCGAAACTATTGTTAAGAAGTAGTCTTCTAGGAAAGATACAAGAGTCGCATTCGCATCTCCATCCGAAATTGTGCTGGAAGAATCAAATGACTATGACAACTTGGAAAATGTTGAGGGGCAAACTTCATCTTATGCTGGCGAGCACTATAAAGGAAGTGACCAATACAAACATATCCGTCTTACCCTATTTCCCTGGCTACTTGGAAAATAAGAAGATCACTGCAACCATGATTATAAGTTGAAGGTTTCGAAAATGAGATACTCCTTCTTTGCATCTGCCTAGTAGTTGTGCATGTTTCCAACATGAGTTACTCCTTCTGAGGAGTGACCTTTGATCTTGTTCAGCTTTGGCTGACTATAGGTTCCAAAATGAGATACTCCTTCATTGTTTGTAATGGAACCACCAGTTTTAGTTTACAGCAAGCGTAACAAAAAGACAGTTGGGAAGCACACCAGCAACAGTGCAGCAAAAGAGGGAAAAGTAGTAGAGACAGTTGGCAAGCATAACAACAACAATGCAGAAAAAGATGGAAAAGCAGCAGAAAGTGAAAGTAACTAGCCGTTGGGTTTTATAGCCGTTGGCTCTTTTGACTATTTTAGTAATTGAGATTAGTTAGAGAAGGTTATGCTGGTTTTTGTGGAAGTTGAGACTTGTGACCTAATGTCACTCACCTGGGAGATTAGTAGCCTAAAGCTACCACTTTTGTAATCTGCACTCTTTTGAGTATCTCCTCAATCAAACCTTTCTCTTGTGTTTTGATTGTGTCAATACTTAAGTTCTGAGTGAGTAAGGGAAGTCATTGCAATTGGTATCAGAGCGGTACGATTCACGGGAAGGGTGAGCAACCATGGTTCTCTCAAATTCTCAAAGGTTTGAGGCCCTGGAAACGGGACTCGGGGAAGTAGAGCAGAGGATGACTTGGTTAGAAGGGACAATCCAGCAGGTCTTAGCAGAGGGAGTGGAAGCGTTCCAGAAGACGTTGGCAGAGAGAGCTTTGTGGCTAAGAATGAGGAAGACGCCCGGAAAAACAAGGAAACGGTGGAGGTCGCAACCACCCGCCTAGAGGAAAGGATGGACAGATTTCAGGCAGAAATGAAGGCGTTGAATGCCGGTCACAAAACCACAGCTATTCCCGCCCAGATCCACATCGGGGATGGAGGTGATTGCTCTGAAAATCAAAACAACGGGAGAGATCGAGAGGAGGAAGCAGGAAGGGTATTTGAGAGAGGAAGAGGCTATGAAGATGGAGGTGGCGGAGGAGGCAGCCATTGGAAACACAGAAAGCTGGACATGCCACTCTTTGATGGAACGGATCCAGACGGCTGGATACTTCGGGGGGGGGGGAAGTACTTTGATTTCTACTGATTGATAGAAAGGGAAAAGTTGGACGTTGCGGTTGTCTCCATGGAAGGTGACGCCCTGCGTTGGTTCACTTTCGAGTCCCGACGCAACCCAATCTGAACGTGGGCTGAACTCAAGGCTCGAGTATTGCTGACGTTCCGACCTACGAACGCAGGTACCCTTCATGAGCAGTGGCTCACTACCACCCAGACCACCACCGTGGCTGAATACCAGCGCAGATTTATCGAGTTGGTGGCGCCACTTGATGATGTGCCTGAAAGAATCATGATGGGGCAATTTCTGAACGGGTTAAAGGAAGAGATCAAAGCTGAGCTCTGAGTATTAAACCCTGAAACTCTAGAGCAGACCATGGATCTGGCCATTAGGGTGGAGGAAAAGAATCGAGTTAGTGGATTAAAAAGGGGTAGCTTTGGGGCCAACGGAAATGGGCCTTTTTCCTACTACAGCAAAGGGCCACCTCAGAATACTCCCAGCACTGCATGTTCAGGGGGCCAAAGTCTAGGAATGACTCCCCACTACTCTAGCTCAAGTTCAAAGGGAGGGGGATGCAGACCAACAACATCAGTTGGATCATATGGGTCAAACACCAGTTCTTAAGCCAGCACCCCTACCCGCTCAACTACCTCCACTTCTAGATTTTCAGGCGAAGTCAAGCGTTTAACACAAAAGGAACTGCAGGACAAGAAGTCAAAAGGACTATGTTTTCGGTGTGACGAAAGGTGGGGAATAGGCCACATCTGCAAGAAAAAGGAGATGAGTGTGTTGTTGGTGGACGAAGACGAGACAGAAGACGAAGATGAAGGAGGCGAGTTTCAGGCCATGGAGATGCCGGAAGAGGAGTTCTTTCCGACAATTGTTGCCATAAATTCTATTGTAGGTCTTACAAATCCAAAGACCCTGAAATTGATAGGCAAGATTGGAGGCGGCGAGGTGGTAGTCATGGTCGACCCCGGAGCCACCCATAACTTCATCTCTCTCCGGGCTGTGCAAAAAATTGGGGGTACCAATCACATAATCAGTTGGGTTTGGTGTGTCCTTAGGAAATGGCGAATCAGTTAAGGGGAAGGGGGTATGTAAAGAGGTGCGAATGACAGTGAATGATAGTGTGGAGATTCAAGAAGACTTTCTGCCCCTAGAGCTGGGAAATTCTGATGTGATTCTTGGAATCCAATGGCTGGAAAAATTAGGACTTGTGGTGACAAATTGGAAGACGCAAGCCATGACCTATCAAGAAGGGGGTGTCACAGTGACACTAAACGGAGATCCGTCTTTGAGCCGGTCGAGGATTTCTCTCAAGGCAATGATGAAGGTGATTAGGAAAGAGGGGGGGGGGGAATTCTGTTGGAACTTAATCAGATGGATAAAGGAGAAGAAATATTGCAGCAGCAGCCTAAATTCTTACATGAATTGTTAGGAAAGTTCAAGGGAGTGTTTGGTGAGCCCAAGGGACTACCGCCTAGTCGTGGACACGAGCACGCCATCATTATGAAGGAAGGCAGCGACCCGGTGGGGGTTAGGCCTTATCGATATCCGCGGATTCAAAAGGACGTGATCGAGAGGTTAATTGGAGAAATGCTCGAAGCAGGCATCATAAGACCATCCACCAGCCCTTTCTCGAGTTCGGTCCTGCTCGTTAAAAAGAAAGATGGTTTGTGGCGATTCTGTGTTGATTATCGGGCCTTGAACAAGGAGACGGTCCCGGATAATTTTCCAGTAATTGATGAGCTGCTAGACGAGTTACATGGAGCTCGCATTTTCTCCAAACTGGATCTCCGAGTCGGCTACCATCAAATACTTGTGAAACCTAAGGACACACACAAAATAGCGTTTCGGACCCACGAGGGGCACTACGAATTTTTGGTAATGCCATTTGGGCTTACCAACGCACCTGCCATATTCCAATCCCTGATGAACGAGGTATTTCGCTCCTTTCTCAGAAAATTCGTTCTTGTTTTTTTTAATGATATTTTGGTTTATAGCACTTGTGAAGCAGATCATATAAGACACATGGAGTTGGTTTTGTCGACTTTGGCAAGGCATCAGTTATTTGCCAATCACAAGAAATGTGAATTTGGAAAGGAAGAGGTAGCTTACCTGGGACATGTCATTTCTCAACAAGGAGTCACAGTAGATCAAGAGAAATTAAAAGCTATCCGTGAATGGGGTATTCCCAGGAATTTGAGGGAGCTACGTGGGTTCCTCGGGTTGACAGGGTAATTCCGGAAGTTTGTGGCCAACTATGCTAAAAAAGCTCAACCCCTCACTGACCAACTCCGCAAAGACTGTTTTGGGTGGACCGAAGAGGCAACCACATCCTTCCTTGGATTGAAAGATGCCATGTCTATGGCACCAGTTCTGGCCATGCTTGATTTTTACAAGTTATTTGTTATCGAAGCAGATGCTTCAGGGTATGGGTTGGGGGCGGTCATGATGCAGGAGAACCGACCCATTGCGTTTTACAGCATAATCCAAGGTCCGGGAGCGAGAGGAAAGTCGATATATGAGAAAGAATTGATGACGGTGTGCCTAACAGTGGAAAAATGGAAACACTATTTGTTGGGCAGACATTTTGTTATATGAACAGATCAGCAAAGTCTGAGATACATAACCCAACAACGAGAGATTGGAGCTGATTATCAGAAATGGGTTCGGAAATTGATTGGGTTTGACTTTGACATTCAATACAAGCCAGGAACAGCAAATCGTGTGGCGGATGCCTTGTCAAGAAAAGCAGAAGGGGAACTGGAGCTGGGGGTAGCAGAACTTGGAGCCCTAATTTCGTCACAAGAGATAGCGTGGGCAGAGCTAAAAGACGAAGTGCGGGAAGACAAGGGGCTGCAGAAGATCAGACAAGAGATACTGGCGGGAAAACAGATGGCAGGTTTTTCGTTGGAAGGAGAACGACTGCTCTTTAAAGGGCGAATGGTGATAGCCCGATCATCCGCTTTCATTTCGATCCTTCTGCGGGAATATCATGATTCACCAACAGGAGGGCACTCGGGCGAAGTTAAGACTTATTTGGGGTTAATATATGAGTGGTTCTGTCAAGGCATGAGGAAGGACGTGGCCAGACATGTCCGCGAATGTGTGGTGTGCCAAAGGAATAAGGATTCCCAACAGCAGCCCGCGGGATTATTACAACCACTACCCATACCTACAGCCGTGTGGGAGGATATCTCTATGGATTTCATCGAAGGGTTGTCTTCGTCAAGAGGAGTAGACACCATTCTGGTAGTAGTGGATAGATTGTCGAAGTACGCACATTTTATTGGGCTTAAGCATCCCTTCACGGCTCTATCAGTTGCAAACGCTTTTATTAAGGAAGTGGTGAGGCTACACGGGTTCCCTTCTTCCATAGTGTCAGATAGAGATCGTGTGTTCCTCAACATATTTTGGAAGGAATTATTGAAGCTCCATGGCACGAATATGAAAAGAAGTACCTCTTACCATCCTCAAACGGAAAGTCAGTCCGAGAATGTTAATAAGGGCTTGGAGACTTATCTGAGATGCTTTGTCGGAGAGAAGCTAAAGGAATGGGCTAAGTGGCTCACATGAGCAGAATATTCATACAATACTTCCCCTCATATATCCACCTCCATGGTCCCATTCAAGATTGTATATGGAAGGGATCCCCCAAGGTTGCTGCGCACTGAAGCAGGACAAACACCAGTGGACAGCCTTGAGGAACTGATGAGAGAAAGGGATGGAGTGCTAGATGAGCTACAAGTCAGTCTATTGAGAGCTCAACAAATAATGAAGAAAAACGCTGACAACAAAAGGAGGGATGAAAACTTCATAGTCGGCGACAAGGTGTTTCTTAAACTGCAACCATATCGTCAACGATCCCTTACAAAGCGGCCTAATGAGAAGCTGTCAGCAAGTTTTTATGGGCCCTTCGAAATCATACAAAAAATTGGTACGGTGGCGTACAAACTAAAACTACCCTCAACGAGTAAGATCCATCCGGTTTTTCATGTCTCACAGCTCAAACGAGCCATCGGTGCCCAAGTAGCTTCTCCAACATTTCCGGAACAATTAACTTCAGAATTGGAGTTTACGGTCGAACCCAAGGAGCTGTTGGAGGTTCGTAACAAAGGAGGCTCAGATAGTACGGTCTTGATTAAATGGATAGGGATGCCTTCGTGTGACCCCACTTGGGAGGAAGCATCCTTAATTGCTGAGCGTTTTCCGGACTTCCACCTTGAGGACAAGGTGAGTCTTTTGGGGCGAGGTATTGTAATGGAACCACCAGTTTTAGTTTACAGCAGGCGTAACAAAAAGATAGTTGGGAAGCACACCAGCAACAGTGCAAAGAAAGAGGGAAAAGCAACAAAGACAGCTGGCAAGCATAACTAGCCGTTGGGTTTTATAGCCGTTGGCTCTTTTGACTATTTTAGTAATTGGGATTAGTTAGAGATGGTTATGCTGGTTTTTGTGGAAGTTGAGACTTGTGACCTAAAGTCACTCACCTGGGAGTATCTCCTCTATCACTTTTGTAATCTGCACTCTTTTGAGTATCTCCTCTATCAAACCTTTCTCTTGTGTTTTGATCGTGTCAATACTTAAGTTCTGAGTGAGTAAGGGAAGTCATTGCATTGTTTCACTTTGTAATCAAAACCACCTTTGTAGTATCAACTGAAAAGTTGAAGCAACGCCTACTGGAAAAGGGTTTGAGAGACAACAGTTCAGGATAGTGAACATATCATGAGGAATGAGTTTGCAGCATTACAAAACCAGAATCTGTTGCTCAAGCAGAAGCAATGGCCGCATTTGGATACTTCAAGGACATTTAGAGTTTGCAACATTACAATAATCGCTCATATGGCAATGGCCTTACACCATTTATCTCAGAGTTTTTTGGCTGGTTATGTTTCTTGTAGATAGTGGGAATATGTATGATATAGACAGTAAATTGTGTGAAAATTACATTTGATTTATATATAAAAATAAAAAGACAGCTTGACTGCATTGAATTAAGCACTCATGTTGAATATTCATATGCAACAAGTTGCCTACATGTTCATCTTTTAGCCTTCACATGTTTGCTAGTATTTCTACTTGTTTTCTGCATCAATGGTTCCAACAACATAGCACTCCCTAGAAAATATTGAACCAATAATATGCAGGCAAAGGAGTACAAAATAACAGTACAATAGCTTACACTAAGAATACTGCAAAATTAAAATTAAACAACCAGAGCAATTTTATTTTTAGCACATATTGAGTTCAGTTATATTGATAAACTTAACGAAGTGATGTTGGGTTTTAGTTTGGGCTCAAATATATTGACCATGTTCTAGCTGATTAGTTTGGCTCACATTGGCCCAAAACCACAAATCTACCCCTCTCAACTATTATATAAATATTTCTTATTTCTTATTTTCACACCCTTTTCGATAATTTCACCATTAACTTTAATAACATTTCATCTACTTTCGCGAACACATACTTTTGATTCAATCAAATTCAACTACCGAAATCAGCTCCAACTTCAGCTACTAAATTCAGCTACAAAATAAGCTTCAGCTATCAATTCAGCTTCAGCGTCAGCTACCACTACATAAGCTACCTATAAGCTATCAATAAGCTGCATTTTACTGAACAAAGCCTTGGTATGTTATTTTCGTTTTCTCTATTCTCTTTTTCTTCTTTTCCAACTAGTTTCTTATCTTTAATTTGTTGCTTGATGATGTGGTATATATTTGGTAATTTATTATACTCCTCTATATTAAAAATTTGCTTATTCCTATAGAATTATAATGTCCACCAAATTGTAGCTAGTACCTCAAATTCCTTTTTTGAGATGTTCTTCATAATATTGTTTAAAAATTCGATTGTAGTTTGGTTACCACTGTCAACCATAGTGAGTTCTTGGTGGAGATTTGGATTGATATTTTGTATAATGCTTTTAGTTCTCGGGCATTCAATAATGAAGTGTTTTAGATCTTCGTATTGACTATTGCATCCCATGCATTCAGTCATAATGGGGACATATCTGTTTTGAAGTTTTACTTTGGTTGGTAGTCCGTCTCTAGAGACTTTAATAAAAGAAACTTTTTATTTTGGTGCTAGATCTAGTTTCATGAAGGGGCTCGGGTGAGGACAAGTGATTGAGTGAGGACACGAAAACGTTTATCAACCCTTAGATAAAGAAATCAACGCTCTAGATTTAAAGGGGCAAATATTCCAGTGTTTTGCAGGCGTGCATGCTCAGTTAGAGAAGCAGTTGAAAATTTTGGGAGTTTAGATAAAATTGAAGGGGTAAAAGTGTCTTTCTCCCAGAAAAACATAACACGTCGAGAAAAGAAAACAACAAGAATGATTTAGTTTAGAAATCTTACTAGTCTACTTCTCGCGCCATGCTCGGGTTTATATAATTCGATAGTTGGTAAATAAGTAGTTCTCCGTATTATGTATGTTTTATTTGGAAAATAAATTGATAACTTGAAATGATATTGCTACGTAATTAGGTTAAATTTTTTTACTATAATAAACAACAAATATAAATTATTTTTTATACATAAATCTTATTTGATCAAATTATCATAATTTTAACAAACTTATATAAATTGATTTGAACATATATAAAACTATATAATTTAAAGCATTATTATAAGACAATGTTATAATCTTTTTCCTTATTTATTAAGCAATTAATCTTTTTCTAATCATAAAAGTAAAATTATAAATTTGAAAAAATAACATAATAGGATATTGACGTGTAAGAATCTAAAACAATTAACACATAATTTTTTTTTGTAATCTGACAAATCTTAACCAATATTTTGTGATCTTTTTGTACATGATTTTTCAAATTGAACCAAATTTTTATAAGAAAATTACAGTAAATAGCAAAAAGTTGTGACAAGATGTGGTGAGAGAAAGAGATTCATCGAGAGAGATTGAAATCCATCGATCGGAGCTGGTTATAGCCGTCAATTTCAGTGAATTTACATAGGGAATCAGATCCACCACAACAAAGGAGTGTTGCGTCGAGGCAAATTCGGCGGCGCCATTGGAGGTCGATCTGGCGGGCTGGTTGCGAAGAAGGTTGTGCAAGAGAGGGCTTCGTTCAAAGGCTATGAATAAGGAGATAAGCGATTAAAGAGCATGTTTATATATGGCCACGATTTGTGGTCTCCTTTTTCAAGAAAACCCAATTTCTTTCAAGCTCCATACAAGCATGGATGATGACGCCTCTCTCTTCGTTGAGGTTGGACATTTCCGATCGTTTTATAATTGGCAGATTTAAGGATTGATAACCAACTGATTAAAATATTAACGTTAGGGTTCATGCTATTGTAGTTGATTTGTAGGTGATATTAGGTGTTTATTCATGTAGCTACTTGGTTGGAGCTCTTGGGGTGCAAGATGTGAAATAATCTTAGTTCATAACTCATGAGTTTGTGATTTTTTCGATCTACTTGTTGGCAGCAAAAACAAGTTTCAATCATGTTGATTGAGTTGACAACCTTGTGGTATAAATTAACGAAACGCCTATATACACGCGACTTTTTCACTATATGCACGTCAATCTGTGCGTAGTTCTTAAGCGCATAAGTCTATGCGCAGTTGTTCAGCGCACAAGGGTATTTTGGGGATAAAAATGAAATTGTTGGCGTCGTCGGACAAATTGATGCGCTGATGACATGCGTACTGCAACACCTGTGCGCAACACATCTGCACACAGCGTTTCGAATTCTAAAATCCTATGCTCAGACGTTCTGCGCATAGGACATGTGCGACGTTAAGTTGCGCAAATATATTGCGCACAAATTTTTAACGTTAAAATATGTGCGCATTGGATCTGCGCACATGGATTTAACGGTAACTTATTGTGCGCTTTACAACAGCGCACAATAAGTTATAGATTGATAAAGTTACAGAATAGGTGCGCATAACCTTGACGCATGGATGAAATCCGGTTTGAAGTAGTTGAGATATGAAGGGTCTAGTACATGGATGTTGATTATGTTTCAAAAACTTATACAATTATGTGTTATTAAGCATATAAAGAGTGTATAAGGTCTCCCCTTCACAAAAAGTTGATCGAAAATACTCAAAAACGCAAAAACGCCTTATCGGTCCGGATGGCCTATTAAGGTCGAGAATAGGCGGTTCGATGCCCAGACGACGTCGGAATGCAATGAAACTTGTTTTCAATGCATATTATAGCTATTTAACCTTGCCGGTAAGTTCGAGTCGAAAACTCGAACTCTTCGAGTAACACCTCTTTTGTAAACCTTCACTAGTCTTTCATTCTTCGAAATAGTCGAAGTAGTTGAGATATGAAGGGTCTAGTACATGGGTGTTGATTATGTTTCAAAAACTTATACAATTATGTGTTATTAGGCATATAAATAGTGTATAAGGTCTCCCCTTCACAAAAAGTTGATCGAAAATACTCAAAAACGCCTTATCGGTCCTGATGGCCTGTTAAGGTCGAGAATAGGCGGTTCGATGCCCAAACGACGTCGGAATGCAATGAAACTTGTTTTCAATGCATATTATAGCTATTTAACTTTGTTGGTAAGTTCGAATCGAAAACTCGAACTCTTCGAGTAACACCTCCTTTGTAAGCCTTCACTAGTCTTTCATTCTTCGAAATAGTCGAAGTAGTTGAGATATGAAGGGTCTAGTACATGGATGTTGATTATGTTTCAAAAACTTATACAATTATGTGTTATTAGGCATATAAAGAGTGTATAAGGTCTCCCCTTCACAAAAAGTTGATCGAAAATACTCAAAAACGCAAAAACGCCTTATCGGTCCTGATGGCCTATTAAGGTCGAGAATAGGCGGTTCGATTCCCAAACGACGTCGGAATGCAATGAAACTTGTTTTCAATGCATATTATAGCTATTTAACCTTGTCGGTAAGTTCGAGTCGAAAACTCGAACTCTTCGAGTAACACCTCCTTTGTAAACCTTCACTAGTCTTTCATTCTTCGAAATAGTCGAAGTAGTTGAGATATGGAGGGTCTAGTACATGGGTGTTGATTATGTTTCAAAAACTTATACAATTATGTGTTATTAGGCATATAAAGAGTGTATAAGGTCTCCCCTTCACAAAAAGTTGATCGAAAATACTCAAAAACGCAAAAACGCCTTATCGGTCCTGATGGCCTATTAAGGTCGAGAATAGGCGGTTCGATGCCCAAACGATGTCAGAATGCAATGAAACTTGTTTTCAATGCATATTATAGCTATTTAACATTTTCGGTATGTTCGAGTCGAAAACTCGAACTCTTCGAGTAACACCTCCTTTGTAAACCTTCACTAGTCTTTCATTCTTCGAAATAGTCGAAGTAGTTGAGATATGAAGGGTCTAGTACATGGATGTTGATTATGTTTTAAAAACTTATACAATTATGTGTTATTAGGCATATAAAGAGTGTATAAGGTCTCCCCTTCACAAAAAGTTGATCGAAAATACTCAAAAACGCAAAAACGCCTTATCGGTCCTGATGGCCTATTAAGGTCGAGAATAGGTGGTTCGATGCCCAAACGACGTCGGAATGCAATGAAACTTGTTTTCAATGCATATTATAGCTATTTAACATTGTCGGTAAGTTCGAGTCGAAAACTCGAACTCTTCGCGTGTGCGCAGAACCTAAGCGCACAAATTTACATTTAACGGCTACTTTTTTCAAAAATTTCAACGGCTACTATGTTTGAACAGTGCGCAGAAACACGGCGCACAGATTTTCAACCTGTGCGCACTATTTAGGCGCACAAGTTGTTACAGACTCTGAAAATTTACGAAAAGTACCCGTATTACCCCGTAAAACACATATGCGCATAAGAACTGCGCACAGATGCGTGCGCATAAGTTGCGCGCACAGAATCTCGTGCATATATGCCTCGATTCGCGTGCATATAGCCATTGCCATATATGCCTAAATTAAACTAGTAACTGGTGTGCTGAGTGATTTTCCTTCCAAATTGCATTTCAAAACTTTGAATTGATAAAGTGAGGTTGATTTCCTTAAAATTTCATTTCCACAAATGTGATAGCTCATCTTATGAGTGTATTTTAATGTTGATGATTTAATTTATCTATTTTTCCTAATAATTCATCAATGTTGCGTCATATAGGTAGTGTATCAGCTCCGGGGTTCATTACCATTATAGAGCATGGGTTGATTTTTTGTAAAGGATCATGAAAGCTAAGCCCAAACATAGCACTAACGCTCTCTACAATGGGTCAACTAGCATTGCAAAGGAGATACAAGAGAAATGCAGGACCGAGTGAATGGAGAAGTAGTGTTTGGCGTGAGATATTGTGAGCTGTTGCATTTTTGTTTTGATTGTAACATGCAGTTGTCGTTGTAGATGAACTTGTGGAAGAAGTTGCAGGAGCTCGTGAGTAAGGTAGATGTGTCCATGTGGTGCATGAACATGTAATTATAGGTTCATTAGCTTAATAGCTTATGTAACCTTGTGTCTGATCATGCTCCAATAGTTATTATTCATGTGCTAACTAACTAATCTATCAATGGAAAATCGGGAACTTGTTGGAGTTTAATTCATATGTCTAAAATGGATTAATGACAAAAGCCCAAACAAGTTGAAGAAAAAAGCCCATAGGAAAACGAGTAAGGTGACCCAATACCAAGCCAAGTAGAAAGATTTAGATTAGTCAAGAGTTAGCTAAATTAGGATAATTCTAGAATTAATTAGTGTATTCTAGAATAGAGGGTTTTAGATATTGCTTGAGCAATCTCAAGCAATCCCCCACTAGTATAAATAGAGTTATACTAACTCATTTGTTATCATCCCACAAAGTCCAATCTACTAATTAAGTGTTTCCTTTGTATTTGTGTGTTTACTTCTTGTGTCCATTAGACCAAATTTCCACCTAAATTAAATCTTGTCAATACCACAAAGGCCTCAATTCCTCAACATTTGGTATCAGAGCCGGGTCGTGTTGCGGGCTTTGCGGTTAGTCGGGGTTCGGCGAAATTTTACGGTCTGAGATCGTCGTTGTTGCTCGGGGAGTAACGAGGTTTTCGTCGGTATTTAGAAATCTCAAATTGCGTCGTTGTGCTGCTGGATTAATTGCTCGGAGGAATGGCAGATATATCGAGTACGACAAGTGAGATTGAGAAGCTAAACAACAACAATTATACATATTGGAGATCGTGCATAGAGTCATATCTCCAAGGACAAGATTTTTGGGAGACGGTAGCGGGTGCAAGCACAACTTCTCCAGAGAGTACTCCAGCAAATGCAGAGGCCTTACGGAAATGGAAGGTACGTGGCGCTAAAGTGTTATATGTTATTAAGGTTACTATTGAGACACATTTAATTGAGCATATTAGAGATGCAAAGACTCTGAAAGAAACATGGGACACATTTGCATCTCTATTTTCACGTGCGAATGATGCACGATTGCAAATGCTAGAAAACGAGATAGGGACAATTGCACAAAGTCTAATGTCCATATCTCAATATTTTATGCGGGTAAAGAATATATGTCACGAAATATCCCAGCTAGATAAGGAGTTAGCTATTAGCGAGGCACGTATGAGGCGTATTATTATACGCGGGTTAAGGTTGGAGTATAATACCATCATCACGACGATACAAGGATGGCCCACACAACCATCGTTGTTGGAGTTGGAGAATCTCTTGGCCAATCAAGAGACACTGGCAAAGCAGATGGTCGGTCATTCTGTCAAAGACCATGAGGAGGCCCTTTATTCAAATAAAGGGAAGAATCAAATGTTGTATTATAGGAAGAAGCCAGATGAATTTAAGGGGGGACCGAGCAGTGATAAACAGAAGAGGCAATGAAGCATGGGTCCTAAGAAGGAGAAGGTAGGTCCAAATAAAAACTCTGGGAAATGTTTCAGGTGCGGCAAGTTGGGTCACTTTGCTCGGGATTGCAGGGTGAAGATTGTCGAAGGAAACTCGATGGAGGAAAAATCAAGAAGGACTCGTGAAGAGGATAGTGAAAATGAGTGGGACGTCACTACTTCATATGCAGCAATAGAAGCAGAAGAGGAAGACTGTGCTCTGACTACTACGATAGTAGATATTCCAGAGGAAGAATATGTGGAGCCGCATAATGAACCATCGGTGATCAATGACTCAGGACCAGAGATTAAGAGTCCAACGTCTCAGAGTACTTCATGCCCTTGGAAGTCAGGTGTAAGGAAATCACCTGATAGGGAGACCACACCGAAGGGGTTGTGGGACAAGCTCGAGAGCATTTACGTGTCGAACTCGTTGACAAACCAGTTGTGTTTGAAGATGGAGTTGTACTCACTGAAGCTGCAGGAAGGAGGTAATCTTCACGACCACATTAATTCGTTTAATCAACTAGTATGTCAGCTGATGAAGGCAGGAGATAGTATAAAAGATGAGGAGCAGGCACTGTTGTTGCTAGCGTCATTGCCAACGTCCTACAAGTCTCTGGTGCAGACGTTGATGGTAGGAAGGTCGAGTCTCACTCTGGATGAGGTGATGGCCGCTTTGCGGGAGAGTGAGCGGATGATGAAGAATGACGCTACTAACACTGAGGAGAATCGCATACTAGTTGCAGGGGATCGTTGGCGAGGAGGAACCAAATGAGGAGGCATGGTGATCCGAGAGAGAGTAGTCCCACGTCGGAGTCGAGATTGGAGTGACATGGAGTGTTACTACTGCAGGGAGAAGGGTCACATGCAAATGAGATGTCCTCAGATGAGGGAGGACTTGAAGAAACTGCGAGAGAGGTCGTCGCAGTCGTGTAGTGGTGACTCCGGTACGAATGAGGTCAGTGATGAGAATGTATACTTGGCAACGAGCGAGGAGGTTGTCAAGTCTGAGTGGTTGATGGACACTGCTGCCTCGACGCATGTGTGTGGAGATCAAGAATTATTCAACACGTTGAAGAAAGATGGAGATTTTAGTCACATCAACTTAGTAGGTGGAGAGAAGTTGAAGGTCCAGGGTATCGGAAGTGTGACAATGAGGCTTCAGAACGGTACAAGCCATACTCTTCATAATGTGAGGTATGTGCCTTCAAGCAGAGTTAACATCATCTCGTTGGGTGTGATGATATCAGAAAGTTGTAGCTTGTTGGTACGTATAAGTAGTGCAAGGTGTTTAGGGGAGGACGTTTGATTGTGCGAGGCCGGGAAAATGAGAAGAATTTTTTTATGTAAGATTTACGAGTTGTGCAAAGAAGGTGTGATGTGATGGCGAGTACTATGAAGAAGGTACGTTTTAAGGCTGATGCAAAGACATTTGGACATACGAATTAAGGGAGGATGTTGGACTTGAATTCATATGTCCAAAATGGATTAATGACAAAAGCCCAAACAAGTTGAAGAAAAAGGCCCATAGGAGAAGGAGTAAAGTGGCCCAATACCAAGCCAAGTAGAAAGATCTAGATAAGTCAAGAGTTAGCTAGATTAGGATAATTCTAGAATTAATTAGTGTATTCTAGAATAGAGGATTCTAGATATTGGTTGAGCAATCTCAAGTCATCCCCCACTAGTATAAATAGAGTTATACTACCTCATTTGTTATCATCCCACATAGTCCAATCTATTAATTAAGTGTTTTCTTTGTATTTGTGTGTTTACGTACTTCTTGTGTCCATTACACCAAATTTTCACCTAAATTAAATCTTGTCAATACCACAAAGCCCTATATTCCTCAACAGAACTCTGGGATGTCTGTCCTAGAGAAGTGGTTGATGAATATTGGGATTTCGCGCTGAATTATCCAATAGCAATACATATATAAGGGTGGGGTTAGTTCTGATGCCTAGTTCACCTCGATGGTCGAAACCACAAATGGGCCATGTTAAACTGAAGTATATGGAGAGTGGTTGCGGTCTTGGATTTTTCGTTCATGATTCTAACGGCTTGGTGCTTGTCTTTGAGTCCTGACGAATAAGTCCTACTGAGAACGCTAAAGTTGCAGAAGTGGAAGCTTTTCTATGGATAGGGGTTCAATGGTGTATGGAGCAGTAGTTGTCCCGAGTTGTGGTTGAATCTGACTGATTTCCCTTGGTTTCAAAGCTTCAGAAACAACGAGTTTGGAAAGGACCGTTAGGAGAGTTGCTCCATCAAATTTATGATATGCAACTCAATCTGAATGCATCCAAGGGCGGACCTACATAGAGACAAGTGGATGTCCCTCCACTGACATTGAAAAATGAATGAAATTGTAGATATTTTCGATACGAGTCCATGCATATAAAATTCATCAAAATCGGACATAGTTTGACCCCTGAAAACACGAAAATACGAAACCCTCGCAGATTGCAAACCACGTTGATCAAGATGACGTGTTCCGAACTATTCGAGGTCATGGACGCAACACGAGGTCTTATTTTTTAAGTTTCTTACACGTTTTTTCCATGTGTTGTTTCATTTTGGAGCGTCACATACTACTTTTTTTTTCATGTGTTGTTTAATTTTGAATAGTCAGAAGATAGAAGAATATTTTTATTGAATTGATCTTTATAAAAGATTCTACTAGAATTTTTTGTTGAACTGTGTTGTGTAGAATGTTAAGCTGATGTATATATTTTGTTTGTATATGCTTGATCCTTGATGCGAATAGTATTGAGATGATTATTAGTTTTGATTATGTATACGTTTAATTAGAATTATGTTAAATTCTTATGTAATCAAAAAAAAATTTAGCCGAACAGGCCCCCACTAACTTGAAATCTTGAATCCCCACAGATGCATCACTATCTTTTTCAGCTTTTGGTCTCAGGCTAGTTAGTGTCTAGGTTTTGGTTGCTATTAGGTACCTTGACAAGTTGTACATTTTTCTGATTGATATTGAAAATTGGATTCAAACTTAAGTTGTGCTTCTTTAGGAGCACAAAGTGTTCTTTTTAGACTGACTTTTTTTAAACAATAAGTTTTTTTAACCTTTTGGATGTGTCATCTGTTGGAGTGATGATATTAGCTGTGGACTACATGTTTTGTTAACAAAAAGTTTTTTTGGCCGGTGAGGTTTTCCGATTTAAATTTTTACCATTCACTAATCCAATCATGTATAGTTGCTTACCAAAATGATGAAGTCTCAACTGCAGATTTTCTCGTTCAACTCAAGCATCTGTTTGGGCTTCAGATGGCTTGCTCATCTCAGGCCTTCTATGTTCAATTGCAAGAATCATCCTGAAATCAAAAATTAAGATATGTTCAATTAATGACCTGATGTGATCATCATCAAGGAGGTAATCCGAGCCCAATTCTATGTAATGATGAAAAGAGGTTCATCAAATATTAAGGGCATTCCTTAAACAATTAGGTCCATCAAAATATACTACAAGTTAATTAATGTTATACTTATAGTAGGTCCACGAATATTCGAATGGTTCACAAAATTGTATTTTTTGTACTTACTTTATATTAATTAGTGGTTGATAAACCTAAACTTTTGTTTACAAATCCTAAATAAAGGGTCATATTGATAATTCCGTAGGTTCATGCAAGTTGCTTAGTTTCATGTTGAGAGTCTTGCAAATTCATGAATCCTGATTTTTTTTTATGAACACATTGGACTACACGGTCTCAAGTCATGTTTATACCTTATAGGTTCATCCCGATAGCTTTGCATATTCTTATCGGTAGTCTTGCAAGATAATGAATTTTTTTAGCCCAATTTTTTTTTTTTGGAAGACATTGCACCAAAAAGCCTTAGTTTCATGTCGATAGTCGCGTAGGTTCATGTTGATAGTCCAGTGGGTTCACAAGTTCATGATTTTTTTAAGCTCAATGATTTTTTGTTACTTAGGTTCATTTTGAAACTCATGTATGTTCATGCCGGTAGTTTGCAGGTACATGAATTTTTTTAGCCCAATGTTTTTTTTATGACATTGCACTAAAATGTCACAGGTTCATGTCGATAGCCGTGTAAGTTCATGTTCATAGCCTTGCAGGTTCATGATGATAGTCTTGCAAGTTCATGAATTTTCTATCTAGATATTTTTTGTTTTGAACATGTTGGACTAAAAGGCCTCAAGTCATGTCGATGGTCTTATAGATTCATGATGATAGCCTTGCAGGTTCATATCGAGAGTTTTGCAAGCTTATGAAAAAAAATTGCGCAACTTTTTTTTATGAACGCATTGCACCAAAATGCCTTAGGTTCATGCCGATAGTTATGTTGGTTCATCTTGATAGTCATTTAGGCTCATGTCGATAGTCATGTAGGTTCATAACGATAGTCATGCAGATTCATGATTCTTTTAGCTCGATGTTTTTTCCTATGAACATGTTGCAATAAAGAAACTTAAGTTCATTTTAATAGTCATGTAGGTTCATGTTGGTTGTCTTGCAGGTTTATTAATTTTTTAGCCAGTTATTTTTTGTTGTAAACACATTGCATTAGGTTCATGTCGATAGTCATGTAGGTTCATGTTGTTAGTCTTGTAGGTTTATGCCGATAGTTTTACATGTTCATGAATTCTTTAGCCAAATATTTTTTTATTATGAAGACATTGGACTAAGGTCTCAAGTCATGAACTAGAGGATCTCTACCGGGCTGATAGCTACCTTACAAAAAAACAAGAACATTACTCGCTTTTTTTTATTTGCTGAGAATCTATGCCAATATTCAAGATCTTTAAAATAACATGATCAAAGAAACTCAGCTTATATATACATTAATACTAACTAGCACTTACTAGTGGAAAAAACTACTAGAATCAGCCAAATTCGGTCTTAACTTATTTATGGTTTTGTCTTCTCCACAAACAAATTTATTACGCCTATGTAGATTAATTTTTCACAACTGTATGTCAGCGAAGTACAGGTCCAGCGGAAGCTAAGTCCAGCCATGGATTGTATTCATTCATCTTCGACTTGGATTGCACGTCTTCGGGTTTGCTCATCATGTATGGTGCCTTTGCTGCAATTCTGCATGTTTCAAAGAAACATTAGATCATGGTTCATGAGGTTAAGTAAGGGCCTGTGTGGTTTCAATCCATACAAACCCTAATGTAAGAGAAACGAATATAGCTAAGAGATGGGGAAAAGCAAAATGATTTCATCGTTTTGATCAAAGGGATAATGACATCAACCAAACAGGCTACTAGAAGAAAAGATGAAATTTGGTTCTTACCTTTCCCTTCTTTTCCCCATGAACCGATGTAGGGATGCCCTTCTTTTCTGTGGAAGATCTGCAAGATCAACAAAATGAAATCACCAACAATTATTTCTATTTCTATAAGAAATAAAATTAGTTCATAGAACAAAAGGGTGTGTTGTGTGATCGCTTACCATTAATGATTGTTGGGATGGATGTAGAAGCAAGTTTTTGAATGTTAGGGATCACACTGGGTCGTGGAGGAACAAAAGACGTCAAATCCAGCATGCTCTTACTCATAGAAAGGCTAATGCTAATATCATTTTTATTGTCATCAAGATCAGCCGTGTGAGTAGTGGTGTTTGAGTTCTGAAAGGAGCCAAGATTTGCAAACTCCATGATCTCCTTCATCTTGTAGGCTGGAAAATCATTGAAGACAATGACTTGGCCACCATAAAATATGGTCATAGGCGCAGATTTGATTTCACTGCAAGAATCATCATCCAATAATCATAAGACACAAGAGATCTGTACTGGATCACAATAAGAAAACTGAAAATCATCATTCGTAACTCATTAAATTCAGAGATACTAGACTGTAGTAGATCACGATACTAGAACTGAAAACCAGCTTCTACCTAATACTTAAATATGAGCAAATTACAATGATAGCAAGGATTCTGATCCATAAAACATCAGAGATGCTTGGCTGTAGTAGATCAGAATAAGAAATTGATAATTAAGTTCTACCTACTACTTAAATATAAGGAACAAAGATAATGTGGAATTTCAGCTACTTTTCGTCCTTTATCTCACCTTGAATCAATCTTCAGAGCAGTAGTGTTGGCATGTTCAGGGAAAAGGCTAACAGACTTGTCATTAATTGGATTAATTGGTTCCTCCTCACCCATCTGACTCACTGGAAATAGGTTCATCGTCGTCCGAGTCAAAGCCTCCTTGTTTGAAACTGTAACTTAAAACATCAGATTTCCTGCCCCACACTTCAGATTTTTTTTCTCCTAATTTACAAACAGTGTAGTTATGACAAGGACAACAAAGAAATTCACCATTCACTTTCATCTAATTCCTTTTAAACTTTATGATCAAACATGATTTTTAAAGTCTTTAGCAATCATAAGCAAGGGAACTTTTGTAACTCTTGTCCCCTTCTGCAAGAAAACCGAATTCAACTTGAGAATTTGCAATTTGCAATCAAGCGGTAAACTAAATAACTAATCCATCAAGATATTTCAGAAAGAGAAATCGGAGCTTTTTCTACTCAATGAAAACCGCAATAAATTGAACTCCGATGTACAATAACAAGCAAATTCCACTTCCGATTCGAACAAACAGTAAACCTATACTTCAATTCAAAAACTAAAACCAGTAAAAATCATACCTCGGCCGTCGATTTTCGAAGCCAATTCGAAGCTGAGATCTCCAAAAGCCTTCTTCTCCTTTACATACCGACTAAGCAAAGCGCAAGTTTGCGAGAACGAAGATCTACCGGCGGAAACTTTGCCGGAATCTCCAATTACGGATGAATTGAACATCTTCCTTTACAGTTAGCAAGAAAACTGTAACTCAAAAGCAACAACGCTTACAAAATCTGGCACTACAATAACAACAACAGCATCAATTTGACTTGACTTCTAAATCGAGATGAGCTTCCCTCAATCTCTGCTACAAAATCGCGGAATTCAAAGAGAGAAGAAGATTTAGGATATAGAAAATCCGTAGATGGTGGTGAATATTTATCTTTGCTAAGATCTTGAAATTGTCTGTTGGCGGAAATTTCTCCCACTATAGTATTAGTTTTCGCCTGCTTTTGTTCATTTGAGCACGCGGGGAAATTCGGGAAGAAACAGTCTTTATTTCTAGGATATATAATTCGATAATTTTATAAAATTGTTATCATTTTAGGAAATTACGGTTGATGCCCCTAAATTTAAGTATATTTCTTTTATTATCCCAATATTTTCTATTTTCAATTAGTTTCCCATGAGTTTTAAATTTGGTTGCTTCTTAACCAAATTTATGTATACGTACTTGAATTAACTAGTAAAATCGTATTCAACTTCTAAATCACCAAAATAATACTCCCTCCGTCCCTTTATTTCCTTCTTGTTTCACTCGGGCATGTATGACGATGTGCGTTTTATTTTATCAATATCTCTAATTATAAATTAGTAAAAAATAAAAAATTTAAATATTATTAAATTATTCGATAAGACGAATCAAACAAGACCACACATGACTATGTTTTTATCTATATATTGGTCGAAATTACGAAGATTCTCTTAATATGGGAATAGTGTCAAAAACAGAATCAAGAATGAATAGTGGGACGGAGGGAGTACTACAACTATGATTTAAGCGAAATTCTAAGACAATATCACGTTTTGAACTTTTTTCTTCAACTACAATTTGGATATCTATTTAACTAATTTCAACCAAAAGTGTAGATCATTTAACTGTTATTATCAATTCTGCTAATATGGTGTGGAAAGTACCATGGTAAATTGAGAATATAATTCATGATGCACAATAAAATTTGAAAATCTTGAGTAATATTAAAATAACTCACTGCTTTAGAGAAGCAAATAGGGCCGCAGACTTTATTGTTAGTCGTGGTGGCATAAACTCACATTTCATTGAAGCAATATTAAACTACAATCCGGATTGCAGACTATCTGTTGAGTATCTCAACAACATTAGGCGACATCTTTTGGCTTTCAACATGTACTCCATATATCGGTCTCTCTTTCGGATCATCGTTGAAGATGGTCAGGAGTGGCCATCACGTAATTGATGACGCTCTGCTTCTTGCCTGGAAGAAAAACCGGAGGTGGAGAAATCTATTTGAATATTCAATTTTTGGACATGAACTGATATATTCTCAAATTTAGGGGCATTAACCAAATATTTTGTAGGAATAATTTATTTATAGAAAAATCAAAGAACTTTTGAGAAGCTTACATACGAAATTGCAAAAAAATAGGTAAACGGAAAAGAAAAGATGGGGACGTTACGTTACGTACTTGTTGAGAGTCGTGGGAGGATTCTTTTGAATCGGTAAACAAACACGTGCTGTTTACTTGTTTTAGTTTTCTAAATAATTAAAAACTAGTTTTAGACCCTTAACTTGTACGGTATAATATTTTAATTATTTAAGTAAAATATATAATTATAAGTATTATTGTTTATAATAAATGTCTGAAATCACTTCAACAATATTTATAAAAATGAAAAAGATAAAATAAATAACATACTTTTAAAAACTAAAACATGTAGATTATAACTTTTGGAGAACATTTTTATAAACAACATTGTTCTATGAGAGATCGTCTTTTCATTTTTGTCTAAGATAAGTGTCATCAAACCTTCCATGCATGTAATTATTGATGATCCAACATAAAGTTGATGATGATCAAATACAGAGATACACTAGACGCGGAAACCCGTGTTTCGCGCGGGTATGAAACGTTGAACTTATGTTAGTATCATTTTATATCCCTAACGGTCACTCGTGTTTTAAGGCTTATGTTTCGTTTACGTTGTCCTGGCGTTTAATTACTGTGACTACTATCCAGAAATCTAATACGCGTTTTTTTATATGTTATAAATTTTTCTTCCCGTTACATCTTGTTTTGCATTTAGTTGAATGTTTTGTTACCTAGTCTTTTTTATTGTCTTCTTACACGTATCTATAACTATTTCTTTCCCATTTTATTTCTTCTCGGTAAAAGAAAGTGAGGTCTAAGAGTTCTGATATAATCATTAGATAGTCTGCAATAATGGTTGCACATTAGAATAGTTTTGATGAAATGAGAATTGTTGTGAGGATTGACTAAAACACCAGCCACCCTATGTGCTTATCTTAAGCAATGTAAAACTTTTACGTTGGGATTTTTTTTTTGAATGTCATTAATGATGCTTCTTATTTCTCAAGGAATTTCTCATATGTTTTTTATAGAAATAATAACGGTCAAATTATCATCTTAGATAATAATATTAATGAGTTTCAATTTTAAAGCTAGTTTAACCGCAAAAAGCGCCTCCATTGCTTCAGTTTCTATAGCGGAATTGGTTGTGATATACTCCATCTGTCCCAATATATAGTGTCTGTTTGCGGTTTCCTATGAGAATTAAGGAAGTGAGAAGAGAAAGTGAAAGGCAGAGAGATTGTAAGAGGGCATGATTCTGGTCAAAAGGAAAATCAAAAGCTAGGGATGCAAGATCGATAGGAATTTGAAGGCGCTGATTCAGGTCAAGCTTTTTCTCTGCAATCTGCATAAGAGTTTTCATGCCAAGTTTTTTATTTTAAGAATTGAACTACAGATTTCAAGATCTATAGGAATTTGAAGAAGACAAAGTACAATAGAGAGCCTTTGTATACCAAGTTTTGCCTGCGTGAAACTTTCAAGAAGACATTTATGAGTTCGGAGCCAGCGATTTCGGTGCATTAACTACAACAACATGATTAATTTCATTGCAACATCATGATCAATTTCGGTGCATTAAGCTTAGGAATCAAGAAGCAACGGATGTTGTGAAGCATGTGCGCTCCCTTGGCTTGTGTGGTCCAGATGATGGCTTAGGAGCCTGCACAGAAAAGAACAATTCAAATAATATGGAGAGGTTAGGTAAATAGCTTCCCCAAATTCGTTGGACAAACTCATATACTTAAATCTTACAATATGATCCAGAATCGTAGCAAAGAGAAAGGAAATCGAAAAACATTAAAATCTCAAATACAACAAAAATAATCAAATCAGTAAAGAGATTACTTAGAGCAATCAATTTAAAATTCAAAATTCAATTGAGAAGAAATAAGGAGAAGATATTGACTACGCCACTTTCTTTTCAAATTGTATTCATGTTGTTGCCTAGAGCTTGTAAATTTTTAATATTGATAATTTCAAAGCAATTCCAATCAATTTGTATTTATGATTGCATATTTCAATGCAGCAGAACTCCAATAAGGATAAAGGGTTGTAAGAAAGCAAACAATTCCAGCAATGTGTGGGCAAGATATCGAGGTTCCTAACATAATGTTGAATTTAACTCTACGCTTCTTGGTCTTTTGTATATACTGCTATGATATTAACCCATGGAGATGTAATGTCACCCGAATAAGTTTACACCATTGAGATTGTCACCATAATCGCCACAACTTGATTGTAATAGGTGATAAATCAAATTAAAATAAATTGTTAACAAAACCTTTAGACTTTCAGGGATAATAGCAGTAGGTCCTCTTGAAGAAAATGCTCCCAAAAACCGGAGCTGACTTTGTATTCAATTGTCTCACTGTAGGAGTAAAACAGGTCACTGGCCGGGTACCTATCAAATTCAAATCCATTTTAAAAAACATGCCTGAGTAATCTCTTCAAGAATCCTCGGCATAGCCTAATGTAAATTAAAACTAAATGTACGGAAGTAGAAAATGTTTTGAAGGACAAACTATATGGAAGTAGAAAATATTTAGAAGGACAAACTATAAGCCGAAGCTAATTGTATGAAAGTTTTAAAGTAAGTTAAATAGTCAAGGTTTCAAGGCTTACTATCTCAGTGAATTCTCTAGTCTTTTGCCCTTATGTTGGTTTAATTATATAATCATCTCTTCTATTTGAATTTGCATGGTTGCAAATTTTCCTAATTCGCCATTTCACTCAAGGTTAAGTAAGAACTCAAAACACATAAAGAAAATAATTAAATAAAAAAAGCATTCAGAGTTCATCTACCTGAAAACTAATTTAGTGTGCAATGAATCTAGGAGAGCTTCCAATACACATCTAAACAAAAAACATTTGTAAGATGGGAGTTGAAATACATGTCAAATTACGTATTCCCATCCCAACAATTAGGTGATTACCAATCTCTTCAATTTTATAATAGTAGCACAATCAAAGATATGGTGATATCAAAGAACCTTCTCTGAATAACCACCCATTTTCCACCTAACGTAATACCAAAGGCCAAATCCATATGAAACACAGTACAATGCCTCAAATATTGCAAAAAGTAGCAATTTCAGTCTTCTAATCGTTATCCTGAACATTAATTTTTCTTTGAATCCTAATTCTGATTGTCTCAGGAACAACTCTTTCCGCAAGGTTATAAAAAATGAGAGCATGATAGAAAGGACGAAGTGAACAATAGTAAAAAGATACAGAAAAGCATATATGAAACAAAGATGATGATGAAGCTTAAGAGTGATTATACTCTGTTGTTTATGGAAATGCACGTAGGAAAGGCAACACCTCTCTCGATCTTCTTCTTTATATACTTCAGTTTGTTTGCATGATTTAGAATAGTTTAATAGGGGTCATCATTAGAGCATTCAACAACCATATGCTACTACTCCAAGTTACTGCTCAAACTATTGTATAAACTCTAGAGAATTTATACCCAAGCATCCTAACATAAAATTTTAAACCACTCCAATTACAGATAATATATGAATTCTTTCAAATTCATCAACTGGAACAAACGTGTTGTTTTACCTATTTCTCGAAACACAAACAATACATAGCAACAAAACTTATAAAATATGTCAGCAACGTAAAAAAGCACAATAGAAATTTAAAGACTGATGTCTCAAGAGCGGAGCACCAAACCATTAGAGAGAAAAAAGAAATCTGACAATAAGAGTCATTTCCCTACAAAGACCGTCATTTAGAAGCAAGCTATCACTTTATAAGATCAAGGACCAACCTCTCACAAAATTGAGATGTGCACCTCATGTGTAGCTAGAGACAACATGATTAAATCAACATCCTGTTGATTAAAAAGAAAACAGATTGCATCAACCAATCTTCATGCAAAAAAATATGCTATATGCCAGAAGAAGAAACTTAAAATGGAAAACATCACTTACCAATCCATACAAACAATGCTTGGTATTTGGATCAAAACCAGAAAGATTGTGTTGCAGCCGTATATAAGACATAATCTTATGCTCTCCCTCGCCAGGACCATTTGCATCAGACAGAATAACCTTCAAATATGTACCAAATGCAGTCCGATATTTTAAAAGATAAATCATCCTGACTTTCAATGTATGGAAAAATGATTTAGAAGGATCAGTGTTAACATAGAAAAATAACATGAACAAAAGAATACCTTTGTTCTATCCTCTATCCAGGGTTGCGGTTCAAGTTTTTCTGTGTATAATACTGAGAGCACGAATATAAATGGTGTCCCAGGGGTCATAACATTGGAGTCGGATATCTCCCGTCTTCCTTTAGGTTTCAAAACTTGTCCTTCAAACTCAATTTCTTTTCTCAATCTTTCCTCCTCAGCTTCCTAGTAAAATAGTAACATCAATTAGCACTCGCATGGTGAGAAGCAAGAATGAAAAACCAATCTTATGACATCAACTGCATCTTTCTCAGCTCAAAAGCGCCTTGAACGCTTTCATTTTAGCTCTTGGTGCAAGTCCATCTTTCCATATTAGAATAACATTATTATTTTCCTAGCTTAACGTTGATTTGAGTACAACAGATGCAATCAGAAAGACTTCATCTTACCTATTTCCATGTAAAGAATCTTCCTTGCCCGAATGACGAGGCGAATTTGTCGTGTGCCAAGTCAAGTAATCCTAACATGCAAACTAAGTAATATAGTGCGCAAGCAAGGGTCGAATCCCAAGAGAATCAGTTTATCAAATTCTTAAGTTATTACAATGACTATCCAATAATCGTAACCAAAGGGGTTTTTTTGTGGTTTTGATACGAAGTATCGAATGTCAACTTGGTTATAACAATATTAAGCGAAGTGTTCCACTTAGCGATTATCCACAATTAGATTAACAAATTGATCTTAGAATCCTTTTCATCCCTATGTCAAGTTCTCAAGTGATCGTTCTAATCCATGTTCTCGAATAGTTATTAGTCCAACTAGTCCTAATAACCCTTACTCGGTTATAACCTTGAAACTATCAAAGTTCAATAACAAAGTAGCAATGCATTCAGGAATAGATAGATACATGCAATATCATGGACAACTAGTCGGATACTCGACATGTACTCAACTCTCTTCTCTAATAACAATCACAACTAGTTCATGCAATTAGATTGTGCTACACAACAAGTATGATAATTCAACTAGAAGTATCAAACTCTAGCAATATGAATAAGATAAAACTAACTTAGGTCATCAATCTAAAGTAGTAAATCTAGTTCATCGACAATACAAACAAGAGAGTTGAGACAATCAAAGAGTAGACAAAGGGAAAGGATAAACTCACAACTTGTTGAATCCAAAAGCTTCAAACGCCAAGTCAAACAAAGAACTTTAGCAACTCATAAGTTTGTGAAAAACTCTCCAAAAACTTATGCAAAACAAAAGGTAAGATGATCAAGGATGATCATCCACAACTTAAATAGCATTCAGCTATTGTAACAGTCGAATTAAGGTTAACAAAACGTGTAGAAAGTTACAGAATTGAACACAAATTACTTCAAATGACAAAGACATCAATTTGATTCTTCTGTCGAGGAACCGCACCCGCGGGTTGAGAGCCGCGGGCGCGGTTTTGGATTCTCCGGATTTTCAGGATGGCAGAGGGCCGCGGGCGCGGTTTGGGACCCGCGGGCGCGGCTTGAGCTTTCTCGGATCCTTGGCCGAGGATGAAACCCGCGGGTGCGGCTATGTTGTCTGAGGTAGCAGCTACTGATTTCTTCAAGTCTTCGTCTTCGTCTTCGTCTTCAGCAGCTTCTTCCTTATGCTTCAATGCTTCCAATGCTTGTATCATCTCTTGGAATCTCGTATGTAAATCTTCTCTCGAACAGCTCCATGATACAGATTACATAGAAACAAATAACATAATCCTATACAAAACTAGCTAATAATCCATAGTTGCGGTATGTAAAACACCGCTTATCACCGAACCATTGAAAACATATGATGAATGTAGTCAAATATTGAATTGAAGACCACATCATATGTGGTAGGAGAAGGTTGCATAAGTAAAAGAGAAACGAAACGAATAGATATTTCTGTCAAGTACTCAAAAATGAAGTTGCACATACATACATTTTCAGGATTATTTGGAGAAAAAAGAGTGAGTCACATCAATAACTTGAAAAAGAAAATCACAGTGAGTATAGTTCAGATTTACTCATTATAGCATCCACTTAAGTTGGTGATAGAAGAAATGTTGTCACTCTAAATTAGGAAGTGCGTAGAAATTAGGAAACTATAACACAACAATAGAAACCTCTGTATACACAGTCACGAATTACAACCAGAATTAGCTCATGAATTTGAAAACTGAGCGGAAAATTATAATGATACAGTTGGCAAGAAAATATGGATTCTTAGATTCGTTAATATTATATCAATTAACTCAGTGTAGCATTAGTTTAATGCCATCTCATATTAAGAAACTTAAAAACACTATTGAGGTAATCAAAGTTTAGGAAGGTAAAAAGTGAAAATGCGAGGTTGATTGGTGGAGGACCCACACCACACCCATGGGCCATGATAACTATTGGGGGGATTGGGTTCAGGCGTTCGGATTCATTCTTCTGTCAACACTCATTTGTCATTATAACACAACTCTATTAAATTAATCCTCAAACGCTAATTAAATCCTCAATCAGATGGAAGAGCCTCATTATCGATCTTTTGTCCAAACTCATCTAAATAAACATAATAACAACCCTAAACATGGTTTAAACTTATATATGATGCTCTATACCCTACTTGTAAATAATAAAGAGGTGTCATACACATCTTGCACCCGTTTATTTGTCTAAAGTAGAGAAAGGAAGGTTAAAAGTGGTTAACGTAAGCTACAAAACTGCCAAAACTGCACACCAAACCATTAGAGAGGAAAAAGAAATCTGAAAGTAAACTGAGTCATTTCCCTACAAAGACCATCATTTTAAAGCAAGTTGTTACAACCATATAGCACAATTTTTTGCGCCATTCTTGGTCAAGATGAATTATTTCATCAACGATTTCTACACCGGCATAACTACGGCGCTTAGACTCAAGAATGATCTCAGGATTGACACCCTTGTCTACTCTTAAGAGATTTATGTCCAACTTCCTTTCTACCTTCTTCCTAGTTCAGAATAAAATTGATGAAATTATGATTCAAGTTCTCTTACGAAAAAGGTTATGTTAATCAATAGACAGAAGAAGAAATTGACACCAAACATCACAGAAATTTAAAGTCAATGAAATACAGTTTAAGCAAAGGAGCTCAATTAAGAAATTGAATAAAGGTTTTCTGTTTTATATAATTTTTATCTGGATTGTGCAAAATCTTTGTACTATACGATGAACATTAGAGCGTGTAGTAAACATAATATTAGGTTCAAATAATTCAACTCTAGCGAATTGATACCCAAGCATCCTAACATAAGCTTTTAAACACTTCAATTACGTGTTTAAACCACTGAACCAATATCAGAAAAAAAAACAGCTTTAGTTAGGTGTATATATTTCATCAACCCACTGAAGAAAACAAACAATCAACAACCTACGTTATAGAGTTTTGCTATGTCAGAGTAGATAAATATGCTCTACAAAATTTGAAAAGAAATAGGCACCTTAAGTGGAGAACGATCATATGTGCAAGATTTAGGAGCTCCATAAAAATCCAGTGCTGAATTAAGGTCGAAAAAATAGAAAATTTCATGAGTGTCTGGATTTTATGAGAAATTTTGAATAGAACAACAATAATATGATTAAACAAAACTCACCTTGATTAGGGAATGTATTAACAACAGTGGCAAGCTCATACTTTGAACTTTCGTCTTTCTCGTACATTCTATAAATGATATGCATGATATTTGCACGGGTGGCTGCCTGTCAGTCATCAAACATTAAACACACAAACCCGTTAATTGAAGATTCATCATTAAAGCATAGAAAACTTTTACAAAAGATTCATATTATCCTAGTTTAGGAATCTGATATTTTCATTTATGAGAATTTTAACTGAAGACTAAATCAATCATTCATGAATTATGTGAAAAATATACGGTGTTATATAAATACAAATAATATGCAAATATAAAACTATAGCGGCAAAAACTATCAGAGTCACCTTGACCACCCAAGGGCAAGTTGTATCTACTATTTGTACATTCTTGTTACTCAAACTTGCAACATACGTCACGAAACATAATAGGCAGAGATCAACATAATGTCCATCAGAAAATATGAACACTTCCTTGGGGGAAGTGAAATCAATAGAGGTTGGAGAAGGGAGAAACCTGCCTGTAAATCCCCGCCATAGCCATTAGTAGCTCTTGCGTTTAAAATCCCTAAACAAAGGGAGAATAAAATCGGGTGAATTTCTGCACAACAAACAAAAGTAAAGAAGAGAGCTACAAAGAGTAACAGACAATGACAAACCTTAAGTCTGTTATGTGCATTTACACGAAATGTGGCTTAAAAGACCTCACCTTTCTACAAAAACAGTGCAGTTTGTTAATATATTGTAGCTGAAGCAGTATGATACTATACATAAGTTCTGGCCCAATCCATTGCATGCCTATTGTAATTCATACTTACACTTAAGGCCTCATTAACATCCTCCAAAGACCAGTGTGGTTCAAAAACAATTTTGCGCATTACATCCACCAATCACAGAAGGAACAAAACTCAAATCTGAAGCTACTTTGTGATCTTTTGGTGGCTTCCCCCTACTGCCCAGAATTAAAAGATGGCCCTGAAAAAGGCAATGTAAGTAACTTTTGCTCTATGTGAGGATCAACTCTAAATCATGGTTACACATGACAATAAGATTAATCACTAAATATATCAGAAGATTCCACATTTGGCATGATTAGTCCTTCCAAGCCATCATCATAATAGGTGTCTGATCTAAGATGATTACCATACAATTTTATTAAAAAATCGCCCTTTGGTCTCTCACAAAATTTTACACAATACAAACTTAATTAAGACAAAAGGAGAATCACAAATAAAAAAAGGGAGAGAGATTTGGTCATCCTAAAACGAAAAACAGAAATCAATTTCCAATCATCCTCATTCCACACCAAACAGCTCCACAATCTTTAACCGTCCTCACCAGACAACTCATATAAACTATTGCATATTGATCAAGCAAACATTTCAAACATAAACTAACCTAAATCAATCAAGCCATAAGCAGATAGCAGATAGTCATCAGTCATCACATACTCTGAAGGAGGAGGAGGAAGGAATATGTTGCAGAGAAGGGCTGAAAAGACGTGAACTGGATTAAAAACGCCTGGCAAACTCAATTAAGAAAGTTGAAAAAATGAACATCATCACTACAACCTTTTCCTTCCCTTCTTTCCAATTAACAACATCAAGCAAAAAATCAACCCCAAAGAAACAAAATTGAAGTTTACCCTCTCTCATTAGGAAATTCCATTGCAGGTGAAAATGCACCAACTCTAGGAAATATGAGGCGATCAGCCTTCAAAATATCTTCTGGTGTCTCCACCTGCGAAAATATCCATCACAAAATTTAATAAAAAACATGCAACACCAATAACTCATAGCAATATAACACTGCCTAAAATACCCATATATTTGATATTAAAACCAAGTCGGCGAATTGCATTCCTGACACTCCTCACATTGCCAACTCCATAATCAAGCAGCGTAACAACTAATAAACCATTAAATTCATTACAAAGCATAAGTCATAGTGCCAAAATCAATCTAGAATAGCAATTGAAGTGAGGAAGAGAGTACCAGAATCGCCAGTGCCATAGGAAGCAGAGACTTTGAAGCTTCTGCGGAGGTTGAGCTCAAAGTTGCATCTGCATAGCTTATGACGGTGGAGTTGAGGAGCACCGCGACTGCCGAAGGAGGTTGAACTGGACGCAGTGCCGCTTCCATTGCAGAGAAAAGAGGAAATGTAAGTGATTTTGTAGAGCCACAAAGGCATATATAAATTAGGGTGAATTCGGATAACCGAATGCAGTACCACACCCACCGACCATTTAGTGGTACAGGCCCCGTACCAATTGTTATTACTTTCTCAAAGGCATTATCAGATAAATTTAGCTTCCCCACCATTGGCAATCACACCTTCCATATGATTAGCACATACTTTTTCTCAAACCCAAATCAAAGTAATACAAATTGTGATCTCCACCTTCCCCCATGGTAAAAACTAAAGAGTGTTGGTTACAACATGCAATCTCTTTTATTACCAATTTCCCTTATTATTTGAATTGCATAATTATTTCCCACACTTTAGTCTATATTTAATACTTTATCAAAGTTTGTAATCATATTGTTTGAAATAATTAGATACTTTTCTATGATAAAAGACAAATAGTGCATAGAAATATCAAGATATATTTCCAACTAAAATCAGATAAGATATTTTATTACCTTAATTGCAGAGATTATTGGAGAAACTTGTCATATCTCCCCAACAAAAGAAGTTGCAACCTTCTTTCTCAACCTCACTAAAAGGACTCACCTGTAAAAAGAACATCATTGCATATCATACACTTGAACCAAGATAAACGTGTAACTTGTAAGTCCATATTAATTCATAAATAAGAGTTTATACACACTCATGACACTTCCAATCTCCAGGATAGGGAGCTTTCAATTTTTGAAGTAAGTACTTCGAATAGTAAGAGTAGGTGCAAGTTTGACATTCAATGAGGCCTTCACCTTCTTTACCATATTGGCATGAATGCTTTCTACAGAACATATAAAACAAAGATTTCTTAGGTAATACAAACGTGACAGAAATCCACACATTTTCAATTGAAAATTGTGACACATGAAATTTTAAAACATAAAGATAACAGTGAGTAAATTCATAATAACTGACATGACGACCAAGATGAAAGTTCAACTACAACATCCCATGGTAAGGAGATTTTAAACTCCTCTTATATGGAGGAATCAACTAAGGCAAATTAAGTTGCTTTTTGTTTTTTATACGACCCTCCATATGTTCCTGGAGCTTTGACATGGCACGATAGTTCTTTAAATAGAATTTAGATAATAGTTGGGCAGATCACCATGTATGGCTTGACAACAGTTCCATCCCAATTGTCAAAAATATTAAAGGAAACAAAGATATTCAAAATTAGGGTTCAAAGTACCTTAGTGAACCTACAAAATTAGGGTTCAAAAATGTAGGGGATCAGATCTATCTTCTCGTTCAGCGAGATGGTTTGAAGCGGCAGAGGTAGTCGAGGACGAAGGGTCAATTGCTGCGAGTTCGTTCCCAAAGGAGGCACTTGATGCATCTGTTTTTTCTCTTACTTTACATATGAACTCCTTATGCTTTTTCATCTTGGAATATCTCTAGATATGCACATCATTTATCATTAGCATATTCGGAATCGTGCGTCAACTCCGAAAAGGGGAGAAAACTTCTTCACGGTGGCTTGATGCACCGGCCACACGCAAGTGTTTTTGCAATACCTTCCCCCTCGATTTGTCGGAGCTGCTGATGAAAGCAAAGAGTTGTAAGCTAAGCACACATCGTTTGTACGGAGGACTAAAGCAAATTGAGGTGGAAGAAGAAACAAATTAAGGAGGTGAAGAGAATGGACCTTACGAATTGCAGTAGAGGAACAGACGTCGGAGAAAGGGCAATTCAGGCGAAGACAGCTGAAGGAGGGGCATGAAAGCAGGCGGAATGAAGAGACAGAAGAACAATCGGGAAAATGAAAAATCAAGCAAAATTTAGGGTTTAAGAATAAGAAGTCCATAGGCCCGCGAATTAATTGACTGGCCCAAAGACGACCCGGTACCAATTACCATTACTGCTGCAAACGCATGAATTTTTATATAGAGATAGATTCCTACCTGAGATAAGGATTGTCCGTGACTTTTATTGATTGTCATGGAAAAAGACACCATTATAGAAAATTTCCAACATTGAAAGTTGAATGGCAAGGTTAAATCTGATGGACTGAGTAGCATTCTAGGAATGAGAACTATTTATCCAATATTACACTAGCTGATACTTTTTGCTTCCACCATTATAAATAGTGTACGGTCCATAACTAATATGAAACCCGTTGTCGAAGAGAGGTGGAGGTGGTAATATAGTTTCCCTCCTGTTGGAACTCGGATTTATTGGAACCTTGTTCCAACGGAAGGGAAACCGGCAACACTCCGGATTCCCGAGTCTTTATCCTTTCTTCTACTCGCGAGCTATCTAGACTTCTTGTTTCCAAGCGGAATGCTTCTCTTCGAATCTCATATTTCTCTCTCAGAGGCGGACCTCGCGACTAGCTTTGAAATGTTCTCTCTTGCTTCTAGGAGGAATATCATTCTCCAAGTATCTTGCAAAAGCCAAACCCGGAGTTGGGACTCCCCGGGAAGGGCACTCCGACGCCCAAGTCAGTAGTCATATAAATGTTGTCTTAGACAAACGAGCAAGTATAAAGAGTCGCGAGAGTCTAAACATTCATGTCAGAACGACCTACCTTAGAAGGGATTTAATAATCTCCGATACCAATCACACATATAAGCTAACATAAATCATACATGAGTAATATCAAACGAGACATTACATTCCCGGAGATGTCGTATAAGGCAGGAGGCAATGGTCTGGATATAAGAGGAGGACGGGCGAGCTAATTGAGCTTGGGAGGGCCACAATGGAGGCTCAATCGAGCTCCACCGGAGGAAGGAAGTCGTCGATCGTGTTCAGACGAATGATCCACCTTCTGAGAGTCCTAGCCGAGATGGTAGCTACAAAAGACGAATCCCGATTTGCCATTAATGGCTGATGTGAAGGAGGGTGAGGTGCTGGATTGAGGATGAAGTTGTGCTTAATCTCTCGGAAGATGCGTCAGCTCATGCCTCCCCTCATTTTGCTCTATTCACTTATATATATATATCGTTCATTTCGTGACCTGAAACATGATATTGGGCTTATTTGTAAATGGGCTTTGGGCTTCTATTTACCCGGGTCCAACACCTCCAATACTAATCTTGTATATTCGTAAATGACACCATAAAACATAGGCTTACATGTTATTTTCAGCCCTGCAACCTAGACCAATTATCTTATTTGGGTTGTTGTTTTTTTGGTGAGAATCTTATTTGGGTTGTGAACTACAGTTTGTTGGAGTTCTTTTAGTGAAAAAAAGATATTCACTTTATATAGCTCATAAACTATAAATAATCTTAATAAGTTATAGTACGTCTCCAAATTCAAAAAAGTCGTACTTGAGTTTTTATTAAAGAGTCGTAATAAAACAAAATTTACTTTTGTTTATTTTTTACAAATTAAATTATAAATGGGGTAAAAGGGCATTTCCAATAATATGCTAAAAATGACTATAGCAAACTTATAATAAAATCACGCCCAATAGCAAACTAAAAATAAAAAAATAAAAAAATATTTTCTTAGAGATTCTCTATTTCTCAAAGTTAAAAGCTAAATATATTTTCTAGGAAAGGTTGAATGGTAATTCGTTAGGATGTATGTAGATATGGACTTCTAGCATGTATTCTTTATATAATTATGTATCAAGTGAAGAATATGGTCTTGTACGTATTTAGGATTTCCTCTGGTGAGGAATGTAAGCGAACTCTCTCAAGATAGCCATGGGTTATCTGGATTTTCACACACCACAATTGCTGGATCAGTTTTGCACGGAATGAAAGAGGCTCGTATTCCATACATCACTCTCTTTTTAATCATAAATTGTATACATAGATGATATTCATGTCTCAAGGATATTCTGGTGTATGAATACATGCTTCATTCTGATCAATATCAAAAAATTGTGGATGTTTGCAAAGTAATAGCTTCTGGGCCAATGATTTTAGTCATTTAGTGTGACTTGTGGCTTCTTGGTTAATGCAAATACAACAACAACCAAACTTGATTACATAAACCTGAAACCTTATGTTGAATAGGTCTATTCTCTATTATGGAGCCATGCATGCATCTCTTCTACATTACGTATGCTACGATTTATATTGCAGGAACTAAGCAGAATATGATTAATTTTACCTTAAACTATTCATGTCTCTTGCCTAAAATATTTATCATAAAATTTCTATATCTTCTTTGCAAACTATAGCAAGGATCTCATTCTTAATACTCAGCTATTCATTTGAAACCTCTAAGATGAAGTCGAATATGAATGTGGCAGTATCAATAATAGAATTAATTCTGTTATATTCTTAAATAAATCAGACTGCTGCTTGATGTGTGTTTTCCATGATTTGCAAAGAAGTATTTTTTATATGAAGGAGGCGTTGGAATCGAATTTTCCGGGCACCGTTGGTGTCGGATAATGGGAGCGTTGGCTTCGTCTCCGCGAGCATTATTCAGTAGTATGCTCATACGTATAATTCGGGTTCCGTTTGAATGAGAAATGGAGGTCCAAAGTGGCTTACTTGAAGTGCACTAAGTGGACAAATGTGGAGGTTTAAATTGGTCAAATATTATTATATCAAACTTTTGATTTGGTTTTGAATAGGTTGATCTTCCAATTAAGTTGGTCAAAGATTCGGTTTTAATGGGCTGCATTAAACCGGGATCCTCCTTGAAAGACTATAAAAGGGAGTCTTCTCCTCCTCATTTGAACACACTCAATATCATCTCATTCTACTCTCTCTCACATTTTTCGAGTCTCTATCACTTCTTTCTCTTCTCTTGTTCGAGTCTGAGAGTACACACAGTCTAGCGTTCGTTGGCTTCTTGTCTTGAGTTGTGCAAACCAGAAGCGTTAGCGGTTTTATCATGGGATTCGGAACGCCGGTAACCGTCACACTACGAGGCGTTTTCAGAATTAAGGAAAGAGATTATAATCTCGACTCCGTTCAAGTTTGACCATTCGCATTCGGTAATGGTTCGATCGGTTTCTTCTTACCTTAATTCTGTTTTACTTATTGTATTTTATACAAATTATATGTTGTAATTCTATTTTACTTATTGTATTTTATACAAATTATATGTTGTAATTTTGTTTTACTTATTGTATTTTATACAAATTATATGTTGTAGAAATATAGGTTCCTACCGGAGGTAATTTCTGTTTTCTTTCCTTCTCCTAGTGTCTTTCATTAAAAAAGTGAAGTCCATTTTTTCCATATATTACAGGTTGAAGTGTGGCTTCAAACGTTTGCTAGTGGGTCTTGCACTCCAATACACAGGCATTCTTGTGAAGAAGTTTGTATTATCTTGAAGGGTACTGGCACTATGTATCTATCCTCAAATTCACATGCAAAACATCCTGGAACCCCTCAAAGCTTCCCTATTTTTGCAAACAGTACTTTCAATATTCCAGTCAATGATGTTCATCAGGTAACCAAACTCTCATTTGTATGGTTCTGTCTGATATTGGCTATGTCATTGATTAGAAACTTTTTTCCCTCCCGCAGTCCCGCTTCCGAAATAGAACTTCTACTCATCTTATGCCACCAATCTAATATTTTCAGCCATTGGCTTCTATGAACATCAAGTTTCTCAGCAAGAACTTTATGCCTAATCTGTCTCCATAACATGTTGACAATGTCTTCTGTCTTCGGAGGATACTGAAACTCGAAATTATGAAAAATGGCCTTAAGCTGCTTCCACATTTTTAGCCATCTCTTTTGGTACTTTCCTCATGTGATCAACAATATAACCTGGTGTGAGCGCCTTATAATCAGAAAATAAGAACGCGAATTCTGAGTAGTACGTCGAGTTCGTCCTCAAATGGAAGCTCGATTTTGTCACTAACAATGACTGGAACACAATGGCTGACAATTGCATACATGATGAAGGCGTGTCTCCTGCTTGATGTAAGCAAAACTTGGATGAACGCATTCCTTCAGTTGACTGTAAAAAGAAAAAATAGTAAACTGATTTAGTTCAAATTGACATCAGCATTTGAAATTAAAAAACAAAACATGCATTTCCGCTTAGAGCTTTTCTCGGATGCAGAGCTTTTCTCGTAGTGTACGTTATCATCACTGGGCATGATCTTTTCCAATTTAGCCCAAATGAATCCCTCTTGTGAAATGAATGTCAATCTATCACAAATTTTGCAGATCAAACACAAAGCAGAGATATATGTACCAAGGTGAAAGTGTAAAACTTACTTGTATCTTTCTTGACTGTGCGTGTAGTGCGAGATTCAAAGGGATTTTTTTTCTTCCTCATCTGTATAGGAGTCCACTACGTGCATGTATGGGGCGAAAGCATCCTTTCTCATAGTGGACATGCTTTTAGGGTATCGGCCAAAATCAGTCACAATAAGAATGATGCATTCAGTAGTTGTCGCGTGAATCTAAAAGCATTCGGGTTTTGCATCGGGATAACATGATCTTTGCCCTATGATCTTTTCCAATACTTGGATATCCTTAAAACATCAGGGACATCTACCTAAAACAGAAAGGCATTACCATGGAACCAAACATAATCTAATGGTTCTAATCATTCAGTAAACAAATATGCTTGAGGATACCTGTCTACAAGCAGTAGTTAAGGGTTAAGGGCCTTACGAACCTCTATACGCTTGCTCAGTATTCTTCATCAAGTTCCCCAATTTGAACTCCTTCGACTCTTCAATAATCATCGACGGCGTCAAGGTCCTCTGGCATCGCCGACCATTGCCTCAAAATCAAAACCCTAAAAAATGAGATTGAAAAATTAGATTAGGGACAAATATAAAAGAGACCTTGAAATACAGGTTGTGTTGCACAAATAGAAGGCAGTGATGCTAACGCATGGTCAATCGTCATTTTATAGAGAAAAAAATTCAAGAATGTGATGAATTGGAGAATTTAGATGAGAAAGTGGATGAAATAGCGGAGGAGGTGGATGTGAAAGTTTCTCAAGTCGTTAATTGAATAATTTATTTTCTATTTTTTTAGTGATTAGCGTAGCAGTTGGCTGAGAATTGATATAATTGATTTTTTTTGGGAGCAGTTGGTTGAGAATTAGTGTAATATAATTGAGTTTTTTTAAATGATAGGGGTGATGTGGCGGTGACATGGCCTTGAATATTGCAAAGACATTGATTCTCCCTTATATTGTAGTTAGGTAGATTAAAAATGCAAAGTATTCAGATTCTCTTTCCTTTTCAATCTATAAACATATAAAATGGACCTTTAGAATAAAAATTCACTACCTTTTAGGAGTATAATTAGAGATGCATTTATGGTTTTTTATTGGGGTGAATTGAAGTCATCCTGCTGCTTAGCATTCTCTTCCTCTTCCCCGTTCAATTCAAACTCCTTTCCTTTCATTAATTTCTCGCCCCTTCCTCTTCATCAATTTCCTCTGGTAGCCGTACGATCTTTTCTACCTGATTTTAGGGTTCTAATGTATCTCATTCCCGGTTTCATTCATTTTGCAATGGCTCAAACGAACTTGCACCAGGTGGTCTTCCGCTCGGATGCGGACGATGAAGAGAGCACAAGGTTTGAGAACTCCGTTAGACACCGCCAAGCTGCTCTCATCAATGGAGGCGAATCAGGCGAGCTTCAATTCTCTCCATCCATCCTTCTCCTCGCATTCCTCCTTCTCTATCTAACTTCAATTAACTGATAGACCTGCAATATTCAGAAGTGTTGATTTGGATTCCCGCTTTGCTCTATTATCTTTCTCTCCCTTGTGTGTCGGCGACGCCTCAACCCTATTATCCTTCTCCCCGTCTCCTCATTTTCCTGCAATTACAGCTTCGATTATGAATGAAGAGCGGCTATTTATTGCTTAGTTTTGCGTTACAGTTTTCATCTGTCTCCTTTTGGGTATTTAGCATGAAGCTGTGGTTCTGTTTCGAGCGTTTGGTGATTTCACAATGGTTGGCGGCAAGAAAAAGGCAGTGGTGGTTCCTGAGGAGACTCGTCCATGTCGCGCTGTCAAATCTCAATCCGGCATCTTCGCCTCTCTGTTCACTGTTGGGGGGAGTTCTCGAGCAAACTTGGCCGACAAGGGGGATTCTGATTTCGTCCCTTTATTTCAATTGGTTGTTGGCGTTGATGCTGAGGTCCGGGTCTTGATCTGCCGGCAGTGGGACGCTACGTATCTCACAAGGAGGTATATTGGCGTTGCCTTCGTTGCTTCTGATTCACAGGTATGTTTTCCTCCTTCCCAAATGTTTGTTGTTCTCCACTGTCGTGCAATTTTGTGTAACCTCCTTTGTTCGCAATACCGTGAGAGCCATATGTTTCTTCTTTCGTTCGCAATACCGTGACATCCATATGTTTCTCCTTCCGTTAGTGCGCAATTTTATTTGGGTGTGTTTGTCCAAATACTCAAGTCTACCTAGTAGGCAGATAGTCCTTTTGCTTCCAGGTTGTTGTTGCCATCATGCAGTACTAGAGCTAGGTATATTATTTGTAGAGTTGCAAATATATCAGTAAATATATAAGTTTGGATTAGATTTTGGGTGTATGTATTTATATCAGTCTCATAATTGTTATAGTTTTGCTTTGTGAAATTGGTTTTGCTTGGTGAAATTGTTGAACTTCTTTGAGTTTGTTTACTGGATTTGATTTGCCAATCTATTTGTGAGAGGTACACAGTACTTTATCTATACCACTATCAAGGGATCTAAATTTGTAAAATTACATGAGAAATTCAACAAAAAGTTTACGTATCAATAGGTTTTCCCCTAATATGCCTTTACCATTATTTGCAACGTTGGCTTCATAAATTCCTATCACCAGTTTTGCATACTAGAGCTAGGTCTTAAATTTTTGCTCACAAAAACGTGTTTTACAAGCTTAGTTTAGTTGTAAATCCATGAAATCAAGTTGAGAGGGTATAATATATATTATATGAACGCTTGTTAGCAAACTGATTTCATGGATTGTATATAGTGCAATGATTATCTAGTGGAAAAGTAGTGTTCCAGTAGCCCTAATTGATATGCATAGCTGCAGTCTTGAGGCCAAAATCAAGATGAATCTCGGTATGTATTAAGCTTCACTCTTACTGATTTCCTAAACTTTAAACTTCTCTTTATCGGATTTGAAGTTTAATTTTCCGACTGTTTAATTTTCAGAAGCTCAAGTTGTTGAAAATGAAGATGAAGTTAGCCCCAAGAAAAATTCAGGACCAAGGTAGAATGATTATCTATTTTAGAACTCTTTTTAACCCTGAAACTTCAGTTAACATTTGTCTTGCTCAATCTTATAGGAAGAAGCCAGTAACCTTTGATTCTGAATCTGAACCAAAACCAAAGAAGAAGTTGAAGAAAGCCGGTGATCCCAACAAGCCCAAACGCCCACAGACCGCCTTTTCCCTCTTCATGTAATCATCTTATAACACCTTCCCAAATATATTGAGTTAAGAACTATTGGAAATTGCTCTAACAATTTGTTTTGGTATTTGGTCTTTACAAGGCAGATTTTAGAGTAACTTTCAAGGAGGAAAATCCTGACTCCAAGAAAGTCTCTGAGGTGATTGTCTATTATGCTGAAGTTTTCCCCTTGATTTTTGTGTGTTTGTTATACTAACATCTTTACTTTACAGTGTGCCAAGCAAGGTGGGGAGAAATGGATTACAAAGCACAACCACATGCATTTTGACAATGGATTTCTGATGTTTTGTACTAGGTAGACTATATTAATGGAGGGAATAGTACATTGTTAAATCAACTAAGTGATGATCGTCATGATACTTTTGTAGAATCTTGAAATTAAAAAGATAAATCAAAAGAAGAAAGTTGCTCTTGCTGCACAATTTGCTGCTGAAGCCACACTCTGAAGAGTGCATGCTGCTAAAAAAGATGATGATATGCCTGCTATCGAGGCTATCGTTGCTCCACCTGAGGCAGAGATGAAGCTTTTCAAACAGGAGGTACTTTTTAAAGTTTTTGATGTTATAGATATTATGTTTATTCTCTAATGAGATAAGACGAAACAATTATCAGTTATTTATCTGTTATCTTTCTCCTGATGTTATTATGTTGGGCACTGCATATTCAGATGTCACACTTGGCTTTCAGGTTGCCAAGTTGCAAGATGATAACAGAGCATTGGACCGTCTTACTAAATCCAAGGAATCTGCTCTGTTAGAGGCCGAGAAGACAGTTCAGACGACTCTTGCCAAAGCTTCCTTAGTCGATGATCTTCAGAATAAAAATCAGGAGTTAATGAAGCAGATAGAAATATGCCAGGTCTGCCTTCTCTATGTTAAAACAATCTTCATATGATTTGTTATTTACGAGAGCCCGTTAATTCCATCAGGAGGAAAATAGAATCCTTGACAAAATGCATAGGCAAAAGGTTACAGAAGTTGAAAAGCTAACCCAAACTGTCCGGGTGCTCGAGGAATCAGTTTTAGCGGGTGGAACTGCTGCTAAAGTTGTGCGTGACTACCAACAGAAAGTGCTAGAGATGAATGTAATGTCAATATGTTTGAATTTCATTCATTTTATAATAGAGCTGATATTATCAGCATGCTATATTGCAAACTTATTATACACTAATTGCAAACTTATTATACACTAATTGTTTAAGGAGGAGAAAAAAATCTTGAAAAAGGGCTTGGTCGTTCAAAAGTTAATCCAAATCGAGTTTCTTCTGTGGTTGCAAATGAGTGGAAAGATGCCAGTGAAAAAGTTATGCCTGTAAAGCAATGGCTTGATGAGCGAAAGTATTATCAGGTATGCCGCCTTTATTTTCTTAGCTGTAAAATGAAAGTTCTTTTCTGGCTTCCATGATTTGAAAATAACACCAATCTGCAATTGTATGGTAGTTTTTTAAAAGAATTGATCACATATATTTCATAATATAGATATTACATGCAAGTTCGTTGTAGCGGTTGGTTGATGTATCTTCTTCCTTCTCTTTTCCATTCAGAGTTCTGGTTCTTCTACCAAAAACAAAACCATGAATAGCACAGTACCAAAACAACTGCACAATAACCCGTAACAAATGGAGTCATCAAATAAATGTCGGACACACAGAATAATATGAGATACAACTATAAAAACTGCAAAAGTATATATTCACAAAACTCATGAACAAGAAAAATGACATTAAAAAACAAACCAACACACAGACAAAACAAACATACACGATTAACAGTCGGTAGACCATAAACAAACAAAAAAACAATTACCAATACAATAAAGCACACACAAATTGTTGTTGCCGCTACAAAGAAGACGGGCCCGGAGGGTAGTGCTTTAGGTGTGAGCCTTGTGACATTTGTTTTTGAAAGCAAATACTCTCTGTCGGTGATTATTATAGAATATAATATGCAAATTTGGTTTGTATATTAATTACAATGTAATAGTAGCTTCAACTTAAAAATCAAACATATGAGTAGTAATGAGTAGCAGTGTAGCAAATATGCATACGTGGCAAGCCCAGCTCCACGTGTGAATCCTAGGTGTCACGATTCCGTTGCCACGCGTCCTCCCATATCCGAAACCGGATCCTACAAGACGGCCAGCGAAGCAGCACGTGCCTATGACGCTGCTCTCTTTATGCTGCGTGGGCCGCACGTGTCACTTAACTTCCCTGACGCCATGCCCCAGATTCCTTTCTGTGGCGGAGATTCAGATCACGGCCTCTAACCACGCTCATGCCTACGTAGGTGTAGTGTAGTGAGGATGTAGTAGTATGAAGAAATACTGTATGTTTTTGTTAAGTTCTTGTGTTAATCATATCGGTAGTTATTGTAGATTTCTAGTGTGTTTTGTGGGTGATATGTGTTTGCTGTCCGATTATTACAGCGTTGGCTCGTGCCTACGTAGGTGTAGGGTATTTTCACGACTTATAAGAAGAGAAACTCTTCGTGGGAAACTCCGCCACTTCTAATTAAGGTTGAGGGATATGAGAAGATCCTGCTGAAGATGACATTCGAGAAGGAGTTGACACTGAACAACGTTCTTCATGTGTCGGACATTCGGAAGAACTTGATTTCAGGAAATCTACTCTCCAAGAACGGGTTCATGATCAAGTTGACCGACAGGCTGGTTCTCTCAAAGAAAGGGGTCTATGTGGGTAGGGGTTATGTACGGGGTTGACTGATCAAAATGAATGTAATGACAGTTCTCTCAAATGTTATTGTAACTGATGTTTCAATGAATAAGAATAACCTTATTGCTTATGTTGTTGAGTCTTTTAATAATTAACATGAAAGATTGGGACATGTTAACTATAAGTCAATAAATAGATTAATAAGTTTGAATATGATTCCAAAATGCAAAACGAGTAAAGACAAATGTGAAGTATGCGTTCAAGCGAAACTCACAAAAACTCCATCACCCCATGTAGAGAGGACAACCGAACCTCTAGTTCACATTGATATATGAGATTTAAAGTTTGTGCAAGCTAGAGGCGGTAAAAAGTACTTTGTGACCTTTATAGATGATTGCACAAGATATTGTTATGTGTACTTGTTACGTAGCAAAGACTAAGCTTTAGAAAAGTTCAAAGAATACAAGTTAGAAGTTGAGAACCAACTTAGTAAAACGATTAAAATCATAAGAAGTGATAGAAGAGGTGAGTATAGTGAACCTTTTAATGTGTTTTGTAGAGAACATGACATCGTTCACCAAACTACCGCTCCTTATTCACCGGAATCCAACGGAGTAACGGAACGTAATAACCGAACTCTTAAGGAAATGATGAATGCAATGTTGCAAGAATCTGGGTTAGCCCATGATGACACAAGGTCAGAGATAGATCATAGATTGGTAGGATTTGATGACGGGGAGATGAACGAGGTTGCAGGAATTCGTCGGCGACGAGGGACCCGATCGGCGGCGGCAGATCTGGTGGCGACGGCGGCTGTTCTGATCGGCGGCGAAAGCTATTGTGGTCGGACGAGGGTGATGGTGGCCGGCTGATTAATGGAGGAGGCGGAGCAACGTAATCACGAACCGATAAGCAAACGACGACGTTGAGGAATCCACCCCTCGATCTCGTTTGACTTGAAGGAGTTCTTCGAATCCACGAAGAACTCTATCAAGGTTTGAATCCTCGAAATGTTGGACGCACCAAATTTTTCTCGAACTCGGGTTAATCTAGAGATATCGAACACACCAACTACTCCTTCTCACAATTGAATTGATAACGACACACACAATCAAATCAATCAAAAACTACAACTAGGGTTCTACAAACTATTCTCTCAAACTAACGTGAATTGTTTTTGGCTGATTTCAAAAGTCCTTCAAACCTTAAAAGCTTAACTATTTATACTCTTAAAAATAGCAAATACTAAAAGGGGAAATGTCCAACTCAATAAGGCCCTTGGGCCCAAATATGTCTTCTTTCTTCATGGGCCCGTTCGACCACTTCTTCATATGCAGCTCGGCTGCTCCTCTTCTGCTTGGATCAACATGACGTACTCGCCTCTTCCTTGTCCTGCATCCTCCATCATGTGCATCCCCTTCTGTAAGGCGATCAATACTTACTTGGGCCGACTCCTAGTGATGGGTCCCGGTCTGTCTGAATCCTCATCTTCCTCAGCTTGCTGTCTAGCATGTGTCCTTGGTGGTCCTGGTATTCTGAGCTAGCTCCTTGATTAAGTACAGGTGTACTTACATCATCCTCCCTCTCTTGAAAAGGATTCGACCTCAAATCCGCAGGAAGGACGTCCTCAAGCTCATCTACAAGAAGAGGAGAGAGATCTGATACGTTAAAATTATTATGGACTTCATACGTACCCGGGATGTCTATCTTGTATGCATTATCATTGATCTTCTCAAGAACTTCAAAAGGTTTGTCTCCCCTAGGTTTCAGTTTGGAGTTCCTCTGTTTAGGGAAATGATCCTTTTGCAGATGGACCCACACGAGATCTCTTGATTCTAGAAGAAGTTCCTTCTGCCCTTTGTTCACTTGTTTCTGGTATTGAGTTGTTCTGGCCTCCCAACGAGCACGGGCACTCTGGTGAAGATCCTTGATGTGATCCGCCTGATCCAATCCTTCCTGACTCTCTCGTTCCTTGATAGTGTATGGAATCATATCCAACGGTGTAAGAGGATTCCGCCCGTACACTACCTCGAAGGGTGTCTTTTTTTTCGCCGAGTGGATGACCCTGTTATAAGCAATTTCAACAAAAGAAAAGCATTCTTCCCATTTGTCGAGGTTAGTACTTAACAATGAACGCAGTAAAGCACTGTGAGTCTTATTAACTACCTCAGTTTGTCCATCCGTTTGAGGGTGACAAGAGGTAGAAAACAATAACTTTGTACCCATCCTAGACCAAAGGGTTTTCCAAAAATAACTCAGAAACTTTGCATCCCTATTATGGTTTTAGGCACCCCATGTAAGCGAACTACCCCCTCGAAGAAGAGATCAACTACATGAGTAGCATCATCAGTTTTGCAACAAGAAATGAAATGAGTCATCTTAGAAAACCGGTCAACAACCACCAAAATGGAATCCCTCCCTCTCTTAGACCGAGGTAATCCCAAGACAAAATCCATAGAGACATCTTCCCATGGATAACTCAGTATAGGCAGAGGTGTGTAGAGACCGTTAGGGTTCAACTTAGACCTAGCCCTTAGATAGACAACACAAGAAGCACAAAAACGAGTGACATCTTTTTGCATGTTTGGCCAGTAAAAGTGTTCCTTGAGGGTTCCTAGAGTCTTATCTATGCCAAAATGCCCCATGAGGCCCCCTCCGTTGGCTTCTTGTATAAAAAGCCTACATGACAACCCTTTGGGAATACACAACTTTGACCCCCTAAACAAATACCCATCATGCAAATAGAACTTGTCTACCCCACCCTTAACTTGGCATGCAAGAAACTGGTCCTTAAATCATCATCCAAAACATACAAGTCACGCATGAATGAAAATCCTAACATTCTAGCATCAAAGAAGGATAATAGAGAATACATGCGAGATAACGCATCAGCCACGACATTGTCCTTCCCCTTCTTGTGTCGGATGACATAAGGAAAGGTCTCGATAAACTCAACCCACTTGGCATGTCGCTTGTTCAGCTTGCTCTGACCTTTGAGATACTTCGATGCTTAGTGGTCAGAATGTATCACAAACTCCTTTGAAAGGAGGTAATATTGCCAAGTGTGAAGACACCGGACCAAAGCATACAGTTCCTTGTCATAGGTCGGGTAATTGAGTTCAGCACCACTCAACTTTTCACTAAACTAGGCAATGGGCTTGCCTTCTTGCATCAAAACTCCTCCCAACCCTATTCCTGAAGCGTCACACTCAATCTCAAAGGTTTTGCTAAAGTCAGGGAGTATCAGCAATGGTGAGTGAGTCAACTTGTCCTTAATTTTTTGGAAGGTGTCCTCCTGCGGATGCCCCCAGTGAAATATCGTCTTAGTCATGGTCAACTCCGTCAATGGCATGGCAATGAAGTTGAAGTCCTTCACAAATCTCCGGTAGAAACTGGCTAGACCCAGGAAGCTCTGAACCTGAGTCTGAGTTGTCGGTGTTGGCCAGTCCTTGATGGCCTTGACCTTCTCTTCATCAACCTTCAGACCTGTACTGCATACTACAAATTCAAGAAACACAACATGGTCCGAACAAAATTCATAGGTTAGCATAAAGCTTCTCTTTCGGAGAACCTCCAGCACCTGCCGAAGATGTTTTGCATGCTCACTAACAGACGAGCTATAGATAAGGATATCATCAAAGTAAACTACCACAAACTTTCCTAGAAACGATCTTAAAGCATGGTTCATTAAACGCATAAAGGTAGTAGGAGCGTTAGTGAGTCCAGAAGGCATTACCATCCATTCGTGGAGTCCGTACTTCGTCTATAAAGTGGTCTTCCATTCATCTTCTTCCTTCATTCGTATCTGTTGATACCCGCTCTTCAGGTCGATCTTGGAGAGGACTTGGACTCCATGCAGTTTGTCCAGCATATCGTCTAGCCTGGGAATGGGGTGACGGTACTTGATAGTAATGTTTTTGATGGCTCTACAGTCCATGCACATACACCAACTCCCATCCTTATTGGGAACCAAAATCACTGGCACTGCACAGGGACTCAAACTCTCCCATACATGTCCCTTCTCTATGGGCTCCTGTACTTGTCGTTGTAACTCCTTGGTTTCCTCTGGGTTTGTACGGTAAGCGGCCCGATTGGGAAGAGTCGCTCCCAGAATGAAATCAATTTGATGCTCAATCCCTCTAACAGGCAATAGTCCTGGGGATTCCTCCTGAAACATATCCTTGTATTCCTGCAATAAAGAAGAAATAAAAGTAGGCAGATCAAGTGTATTTTTAGTGGAATGCACAGAATAGGTAGGTACAAGTAAGAAACAAGGAAGACTCCCCTAGATAGCAGTGCCAACCTCCTTAGCAGTAGCTAAGAGGATGTAGTTTCCAGCTTCCGAGTTTTGACCTATAGCCATCCTCTTTGCTTTGGTCAAGCTCTTTTCCTTCTCTTTGGCTTGCCTCCACTGCTCGTCCTCCATATGCGCCATCGTGATTTCGTTAGGCGTCAATGGAATTAGTGTATACTGCTTCCCCTCCATGAAGAACGAGTACTCATTTGTGACGCCGTTGTGCATCACACCTTGATCATGCTGTCAAGGCCTCCCGAGAAAAAGGTGACATGCATTCATAGGTAGAACATCACACAATACTTCATCGGAGTATCCTCCTATAGCAAACACCACTTTGGCTTGCTTAGTGACTCACAGCGGTGAGTCATGATTAAGCCAATTCAGGCTGTAGGGCTGACGATGGGGCATTGTCGGTAAACCTAGACACTCCACCACTGCTCGATCGATGATGTTGCAGCAAGATCCCCCATCTATGATTAAATTGCAAACAACTCCCTTGACTAGACATCGGGAATGAAAGATTGTCTCCCGTTGGGACGGTAGGCAATCTGTTCATCCGACACAAACGACCTCTTGACAACACACGCCCATGGTGTTGCCATCTCCTGAACCTGCGCAGATCACAAACAACAACAACACACGAAGGGAAAAAACGTAATCTGTCTATTCTTACGCTACGCAGTTGAATGCAAGAAATAGTTAGGGCAACAGGCAGAATGTTAAGGCAAGTCACCAAAAAGGGGAAATTAACCAATGAATAAATAACTGACTTTAAAAATGAAAGAAAAGATAGCAAACAAAATCAGAGATGGTGAACAGAAAAACCAAGTAATCAATTTATCGTCCCTTAAAGAAGTTGTCGAGCGGGGTTCTCTTGGGATACTAGCCCAGAACCACTTGACGTGCGCTCTAGAACTTCTCAAGGTTACTAACCGGGGTCCGCTTAATTTTTTTGGTTTTTAAAGGCTACTAGCCTAGAACGGATTTTGCTCTAGCCGGGTTTCTCTTCAGCTAGACGTTCTGTTTTCTTTTTCTTAAAATAAATCCGAAAATAAAATATTAATTATCTGAAAATTCGGATTTAAAAAAAATTAATTAAATATTTTATTACCTAAGATAAGCTAACAAAATATCTAGATTCTAACCAAATTAGTTACTAGAAGATCTTCTAAACCACTCAAAGATTTCCTAAGATATCAAATCCTTACAAAAATAAAATCAGAATTTAATCAAATAATTAATTATAAAATTAATAAAGATTTTGTTCTTACAGGTCAAGGCAAGGCGGTTAGGGTTAAGGTTTTCTCTCACCCTTCCCGAACCACACCGGTGGTGCCTTAACGGCGACCCGCGCCCAGCCACGTGAAAGTGCTCATGTCTCTCTCGCACAAGAATATGAATGGTCCTAAAAAAAATTCTAGTGGCTCTCGCACTCGGTTTTTGGTAGATCCCGTAAAAACCCAGTTTAATTTTCTTGAAGTTCAACAACTTAAGCGTATAAATTAAACAGAATAGTGTATTTACCTAGCGATGGATCTAATAACAAATGATGACACAAGGTCGGAGATAGATCGTAGCTTGCTAGGATTTGATGACGGAGAGATGAACGAGGTTGCAGGAATCTGTCGGCGACGAGGGACCCGATCGGCGGCGGCAAATCTGGTGACGACGACGGTGGTTTTGATCGGCGGCGGAAGCTATTGTGGTCGGACGAGGATGATGGTGGCCGGCTGATTGATGGAGGAGGCGGAGAAACGTAATCACGAACCGATAAGCAAACAACGACGTTGAGGAATCCACCCCTCGATCTCGTTTGACTTGAAGGAGTTCTTCGAATCCACGAAGAACTCTATCAAGGTTTGAATCCTCGAAACATTGGACACACCAAATGTTTCTCGAAATCGAGTTGATCTAGAGTTATCGGACACACCAACTACTCCTTCTCACAATTGAATTGATAACGACACACACAATCAATTCAATCAAAAACTACAACTAGGGTTCTACAAACTATTCTTTCAAACTAACGTGAATTGTTTTTGGCTGATTTCAAAAGTCCTTCAAACCCTAAAAACTTAACTATTTATACTCTTAAAAATAGCAAATACTAAAAGGGGAAATGTCCAACTCAATAAGGCCCTTGGGACCAAATATGTCTTCTTTCTTCATGGGTCGTTCGACCATTTATTCATATGTCGCTCGATTGCTCCTCTTCTTCTTGGATCAACATGATGTACTCGCTTCTTCCTTGTCCTGCATCCTCCATGATGTGCATCCCCTTCTGTAAGGCGATCAATAGTTGCTTGGGCCGACTCCTAGTGATGGCTCTCGGTCTGTCTGAATCCTCGTCTTCCTCAGCTCGACGTCTAGCACGTGTCCTTGGTGGTCCTGGTATGTCTGAGCTAGCTCCTTGATTAAGTACAGATGTACTTACATCAGCCCAGAACATGTGGGGGGAAGCTTTGCTTACCTCAAATTACATTCTCAACAAAATACCACATAAGGTGACTGAAAAGACACCTTATGAGTTATGAAAAGGTAACGTACCTTCGTATAAATACCTTAAAGTTTGGGGGTGCCTAGCAAAATTAGCGGTACCGCCTCCTAAAAAGGTCTCAATTAGACCAAAAACCGTTGATTCTATTTTCATCAGGTATGCACATAATAGTAGTGCATATCGTTTCTTGGTATACAAGTCAGATATACCGAACATACATGCTAATACAATAATGGAGTCAAGAAACGCATCTTTCTTTGAAAATGTGTTTCCATGCATGGATAAAGAATATCCCAAAAGGACTCGTGAGCAACGAGATACAAGCGATTCTGCTCAAGAGCAAGCACATCTATGCAAGAAGCAAGCACTTCTATGCAAATAGCGAGTACTTTTGTTCAAGAAACAGAAGAAGAAAATGATGAACCTAGACGAAGCAAGAGAGCTCGAAAGGAAAATCATTTGGCTCAGACTTTACAATGGCGTTTCTTCTAGAAAACGAACCTCGGACGTTTAAGGAAGCCATGTCTACGCCAGACGCACCTTCATGGAAGGAAGCGGTTAAAAGTGAAATAGACTCCATTATGTAAAATCATACTTGAGAGTTAGCTGATTTACCTCCAGGGACAAACGCGCTTGGATGTAAATGGATTTTCAAACGAAAATTGAAAACTGATGGTTCAATAGAGAAGTACAAGGCAAGGCATGTAGTACAAGGATTTAGACAAAAAAAAGGTCTAGATTTCTTTGATACTTATTCGTCGGTAACAAGAATTACTTTTATTCGAGTACTAATAGCGATTGTGGCTCTACGCAGTCTAGAAATACATCAAATGGATGTAAAAATGGCCTTTCTAAATGGAGAGTTAGAAGAGGAAATTTATATGAAACAACCAGAGGGGTATATTGTGCCTGGACAGGAACACAAAGTGTGTAGACTTGTGAAATCTTTATACGGGTTAAAACAAACACCTAAACAATGACATGAGAAATTTGACAGCGTTATGATGTCAAATGGTTTCAATATAAAATGAATGTGACAAATGTATTTATGTCAAAACAACTCGAAAAGGATACATGTTGTTGTGCCTATACGTTGATGACATGCTCATTATTGGTAGTAACAAAGATATGATCCAACAAACTAAGAACATGCTTAGTGGAAAGTTTGACATGAAAGACTTGGGATTAGCGGATTTGATTTTAGGAATAAAGGTCATTAAACATTCCGAAGGAATCATACTAACTCAAGATCATTACGCCGAGAAGGTACTTGAACGGTTCAAGAAATACTCAAGCGGTAATACTAAGAGTCCCGTGGACCCTCATCTCGACCTAAAGAAAAACTCAGGTGATGGCATATCTCAAGTAGAGTATGCACGAGTGATTGGAAGTCTAATGTACTTAACAAATTGTACAAGACTAGATTTAGCACACGCGGTGAACGTCTTAAGTCGTTACACTAGCAATTCGGAGCATAGTTATTGGAAAGGCATAACAAGGGTATTGAATTATTTGCGATATACTCGAAATTATGGGTTACGCTATGGACATCCAGCGGTGATGGAAGGCTATAGTGAAGCTAATTGGATATCAGACTCCAAAAACACAAAATCCACAAGCGGATATGTTTTTACTCTAGGTGGTGAGGCTGTATCCTGAAAATCCTCCAAACAAACGCTACTGGCTAGATCCACAATGAAATCTGAATTCATTGCCCTGGACAACGCGGTAGAAGAAGCAGAATGGCTTCGAAACTTTCTGGAGGTTATACCAATGTGGGAAATTTGTGCCTAATATGAGCGTCCATTGTGATAGTCAATCGGCAATAGCTCGGGCACTAAGTTCAATGTATAATGGTAGATCTCGTCATATTAGAAGACGACATAAAACCATAAGACAATTGCTCTCAAACGGAGTAATCACGGTTGATTATATCTGATCGGCTGACAACTTAGCGAATCCGTTTACTAAAGGTTTGTCTCGAGAGCAAGTTGTGAAATCATCAAGAGGAATGGGTTTAAAGCCTATGACATAAGATGACGCTTGATGGTAACCCTACTCACGTGATTGGAGATCCCAAGATGTAAGTTCAAAGGGACAACAAAATCAAGCTAAATCTAAAGAGCACTTGGAGATTTACATCTCCTCCCACTTCCTAGGATGAAAAAAGTGTGTTGGTAAAGTATAGGTTAAGTCATAAAGTGTTGGCTTTTAATGATTCCATAAGCTTTGAAAATCAAAGTGAAGTATAATAGTATACTCCTTATGGTAAAATCAGCTTATGAGTGAAATGGGGCTGTTTCTAGGAGAATTTACAGAGGCTGAATTCTCTAAGCTCCACTCATGAATAATCAGGGATGTTCAAGGCCAAAATGAACACAATCAAAGAATCCAGTTTTGCGGGAAGATGAAATTGTGTGCTAGTCGTTGTCTAGGTTTACATCAAAGTCTGGGTGGTTCAAGACATCGGTTAACAACCCGGTCGAGTAAATTTGATGGCTACTCGCTATGGGTGGTTCAAGGCTGGAAAAAAACTATCAGCCCAAATGTAGTGATTCTTCTACCGTACTCTCAAAAGTCTTCTACCGTACTCTCAAAACTCACTAGTATATAAACTAGAAGCGGATTGTAATAGATGTGATTGGGCTAAAGGAGTCTATCATGTTGGGCTTGGGCCTTCGAAGACCACACGCGCGCGGTTCGGATCGGATCGGCTCGTGGCTGGTGGGATCGTGGGCTCCTTGGTCTCATTGGATGGGTCGTAGCCACTAGATCCGCCCATTAATCCACGCGGATTGGGCCATTCATTACACAGATTCTCTCCTGCAACCTATAAAAGGAGGCTCTGCAACACTCAAAAATCACACACTCAACTGCATCTCATTCTTCTTTCTCCCACGGTTTTTAGTCTCTTCACCTATTCCTCTTCTCTTGTTTGTGTCTGAGAGTACACACAGTCTAGCGTTCGTTGACTTCTTGTCTTTAGTTGTGCAAACCAGAAGCGTTAGCGGTTTTATCTTGGGATTCGGAACGCCGATAACCATCACACTACAGGGCGTTTTCATAATTAAGGAAAGAATTAATATCTCGACTCCGTTTCAGTTCGACCGTACGAGTTTGGTATTGGTTTGGATAACTTCTTCTCTCTTAATTCTGTTTTATTACTTACATTTTATACAATATTATATGTTGTAGAAATGAGGTTCTTACCGTTGGAACATACGGATTCAACATTCGTGAGTTATAAAACATTCAACTATGTGTTCGTGTTTTATGCATGAATTGTGCGATTTGTTGTATTGTACAAGGGAAATGAATGTAAGGACGTCATACTAAACTTTTGTGTTTCCTTTTTTTAAGTCCTAGACTAGATAGAACATACCAAGTGTTGGTGGCCACTGTCTGCATTCAGTGTCACCCATTCTTGTCCGGCTATCCCGGCATGCTCCATCTAACATGTTTCTCTATTTTCTCCTTTATACCGTTCTCTTAACCTTACTCTTTTCATAGACATAAACATGTTCCTTATATTATCAGTTGTATATTTTATTGTTAAGCAAACCTCCATGCTCGATAAGATCAGACAAGGGCAATTTGTAAATATACAAGTATATATCTGATCTAGTTTTCTAAATGGGTCGGATACGATTTGGATTCTAATTCGAGTTCAGATTATTGAATCGTTAAAATTTACAATCCGGTAGAATAATCTAAGGCTCCGTAATGTTGAAAAAAGAAAAGCTTAGTCAAACGGAGCCTAAGCCATATCAGGTCGACCAACAGTCTATTCGGCAAACTTATTTTTTTCCATTCGATGGAGGAAATTTAAGCTAGCTTAAATTTTTGATGAGTTAGGATTTCAGCTTTTTTGAAAACTTAAGCTAGTTTAAATTTTTGTTGCCCGAACAGAGCCCAAGTCCTTCCTCTCTAGGATATGTTAAAATTTTGAAACATCATTAGGCCAGAATGTCAGATGATGCATCCTCTCTAGGATATGTTAAAATTTTGAAACATCATTAGGTCAGAATATCAGATGATGCAGCAACAAAGGAAAGCAAACCAGTAAGAAAAGAAGTGCGATAAGACAGAATTCAGTTGTTACAACCGTTTTAATAGCTGCTTGTACACGGATTAAAACAAAGCAAAGCGTTTCGTGCAGTAATTGTTCAAACAGTCCGGTTTTTTTAAATGTGCTGCGTTCCGCCAGATTAGGTGGAGAGCAAGTTAAAAGTGTATCCACAACAAAATCAAGATTTGTAGTGTATCTAATCTGCATTTACCTGCATCAAACATTTCTTTAACCTTGACCAAACATTCAGGCAGGCGTCTCAATTTATAGGCAGCCGATACGAGTAAGTCCTATCCAACCGGTGCGTCATTAGAATGTTGAATGTCAAATAGACAATAGTTGAGATAAGAGGCTCCGCAAATACCTGCCAACAAATAAAGAAATTGTAATAAAGTTGTGTTTGCAAGATCAGCTTAACTAGCTTGCTTTTAAGTGGGGTTGAAAGTAACGAACCTGATAACGGTTGGGACCATCTAGAACGAGGCATTAAAGGGATACTCAAAACTATTTGTACGGAGCAAAAATGATAGACGAGTTATGCCCTCCAAATCCGAATGAATTAGACAATGCAGCCTTTATCTTGAGCTGTTCTTTCTTTGGGCCAACTAGCACGCTTGTGTCCTGATTTGATCAAATGATAGCATCATCAACAATTCAAAGTTCTTAGCACAAACTCATATGCAATTAAATCATAGGCAAAATATAGTATTCCAGTTGCTTTGATTGCATGATAATTCCCACACATACTGAAGATCCAAGTAAAAATTTGCATGCCATATTCTCATTGGGTTTGATTATTCTGACTTCAGGTGTTTAAATGTCATTGCAAATCAAGAAATTAATAATCATAGCACCAAAAACCGCAGACTTGAGAGAAATATTATATATCAAGAAAAGATGGGTTGGGAGAACAGGAAACTAAAACATACCACGCCTTTATCAGGGGTTTCAAGATTGATATTTGGATGGACCCATCCAGTCCGTATCGCCTGATATATGAAAAGCATACAAATAATTAAGCCACAATAAGCAAAGCAATATACAAATGTCCCGTGGAGATTCCTAAAGGAGTATTAGAAACTTCAAAAAAAAACTTGTAATGCAGATGCAGTAGCGATGATTCTTATTTAAGCCTTTATTCAATTTAACCAACAACAAAAGAAAGCCATTCAATAAGAAATTGTTTCTGGTAACTGGATACCGAGAAGTTAAGAACACTTATTTTTTATATGAAGGAAGAGCAAACCATAAGATCAAAATTTTAAATTTTATGATAAGACTGAAAAAACAAGAAATGACTATGCATATATGTTAAAATCAGACTACCATCATGACACGTTATACAAGAATCGATCGTTTTAAACGGTGTGTATAGTTATGTCTAGCTCCCTAAATGTTCTAGGATTGAATATTTTTTTGATTCACAACTTGATATTTGTTTCAGGCCATATATATGCCTACCTGTACAGTTGCAACTGCTTCTATACCACCAGCTGCTCCAAGTAGATGGCCAGTCATAGATTTTGTAGAATTCACCCTCAACTGCACATGGGACCTAAATAAGAATGGTGCATGAATAATAGTAAAGAATACCCTTACTTACTGAACTTACCTCAGGATTTTGGCCAAAACAGTGTAGTAGAGCTTGATACTCTTTCAGGTCTCCAGTTGGAGTTGATGTGGCATGTGCATTGATGTAATTTATGTCTTCCTTAGATATCCCAGCATCAGCCAAAGCCTTCTCAATGCAAAGAATGACACCGAGCCCTTTTTCCATACACATCCAAAACAAAATCAGTTATATATGAACAAATAAGGATCCATCAGACGAGTACTATGAACCCAAGTCACTACGCTCGTATGGACTAACAGTTCATAGCTTACAATTGTCGCCACTTAGTCAAAGATCATGTTGAAATTTTGTTTTAAATCATTAATATATCACCATACTAATATTATGAAAGAGAATCCCACAAATAAGACCTGACATTGGTGGTTCATGAACCCCAGGACAACTAACATTACATGCAACAATTATCTTCAAATCAACGAACACCAAATGTCATTGTTTGGACTTGTAAAGACACAAAGCACCTCATGGATTGATCAGATATTAACAATAGCCTTCGATAGTGTTATGCTCATATTCACAATAGTTTTAGACTAGTAAGATGAAGAACGCTATAAGGGAAGCCATATACACAGACACAAATGTGGCTTGAGAGGAAGATATATGGTCCACAAAAGTCTGTTTATGATGTTACCGAACTATGTAAATTAGGATACTTTTTTGTGGGAATGTTGACTAAAATCATTATGCATACCTTCAGGGTGAGGCTCAGTCATGTGATAAGCATCAGAAGTGAAACTTCCACCCAAAAACTCTGCATAGATTGTTGCACCTCTTTTCTGCAAGTTTAGTATGAAACAACAGAATTATTTTTTTAATTTTAATTTTTCTGTAAAAGATTAATTATAAATAACACTGTCATACCAAAGCATGTTCTAATTCCTCAACTAGCAAAACTCCAGCCCCTTCTCCCATGACAAATCCATCACGGTTCTGTTGCAAGAGAAAACATGGATAATGGAAAACTCTGAAGATGTGACTTGTGTGAATCATACAAACATGATGATGGATATTGGCAAACTGTTTTTTACTAAAATACCATATCCCAAGGTCGTGAAGCTTTAGTTGGATCACTATTCCTCTGGGAAAGAGCCCTGCAGGCCACAAAGCCACCCAAACCTGCAATATTTGATAGCACAGTCAGGTTAAGGAAAGATAAGGGTATTATGATTTATTTTATTTTCCACGAGAGATGAGCTAGGTTGTGGAATATACCAATAGGAATAATTGCTGCATCTGAACCACCACAAAGCATCATATCCTGTTTCCAGGGGAAAAAAGGAAGGTTAGGAGATTAAAATAGACTAAAATGAAGGTTACCAACAACTAATAACAGAACCTATTTAAGCAAAATTACTTGTGTACGAAAAGATGCATGAAACTACTTACAGCTTCACCTCTGATTATATGATTTACAGCATTAAGTATGCAGAAGTTGCTTGTAGCACAGGCGGTAGATATAGAATAGTTTGGACCCATCCAGCCCTGACTTAAAACAAAGATGTGAGAAGCTCAACATGGTTTGTATACTCAGAAAATATAGTCATCACTGTTTAAGCACGACTGACCAAATCCATGGCAAGCATGGCAGAACCCATATTTGTTGTGGCAAAGGGTACACAGAAAGGATTCATCTTCCTGTATGAGACACGAAGAGCTTCTATTGCATCATTAAAAACCTGTGGAATTTAAAAAAATATAAAACAAAACATTATTGCATTTGGTGCAAAAGGGAGTACAGCCTCTCACTTAGGAATTTCACAACCACAAAAGACAAACGAGCATTGATGTACAGATTTATCACAAAATGGAAGGTCACAAAGGCCCCAGTTGCTTAGAAAGAGAACTAGCCCTAAAGATTGACTTCTAGGGTCGGACATAGGAAATTTATTTGATCAATCTACTTCTCATCCCCTGCAATATATAGAGCCGACTGACAGCTGGCAGCAGCAAACTGCATAAAAATTGAGCAGCATACCTTCATTCCACCCATTGCAGAGCCGATTAAAACTCCGCATCTCGTTTTATCTAATTCATTCATCACTTCCTCAGTAATTCCACCGTCGGCCAAAGCTTTCTTTCCTGCAGTAAGCATGTATAGCATGAATTTATCCATTCGCTTGGAGAGCTTTGGTGCAATCCATCCTTCAGTTGAGAAAGACTTTATTTCTCCAGCAATTCTCTGTACAACAATATAAAATAAAATTAAGTATTTTAACTCTACGGAATTTCCCAGGAGACAAGAGCGGAGGACAGTTAATAATACCGTAGGGAAACTCGCACAGTCAAAAGTCTCTATCTCACTAATGCCACTGACACCCTCAAGCAAATTATTGTAGAAGGTATCTGGTTCATGACCAAGCGGGGTTACAACGCCCATACCTGTGACGACGACTCGCTTCTCTTTCACAAAGGGTTTCTGCTTAGTTGAAAAATCTGCTGCCGGTTCAACTGCTACAGCCATTGTTTTAACTGAACAAGTAGGTAGAAACAATGAGGTGACCCAGAAATACATAAGCATATGAACTTATAAATAAGATTACTAATCACTCCATAATACAGCCAGAAGAATGCTTAATATAGTTAAAGTAGTATCTAAATCCTCCAAGAGAGTACGAGTATCTCTACGTTATAAATTAAAGTGCTGCTTCAAACCTGGAGGAAAAAGTAGAAAGCAGGCCCCATATTTTTCTTCTTTCTTTCTTTTTTCCTTAAATTTGCATGCATGAGAAGCAGAAGTATTATATGCATGCTTATCATAGGGCTCATATAGGTGCTCACTAAAATTGCATGCAGTTCCCGACCAATTTCAGTTTAATGAATCATAATAAAAGAAGCCAAAACTATCTTGACTCTCATATAGCAACTTTCAAATTTTCTCCTCATCTCTCAAGGAACACCTCATTACCAATATCTATTGTAACAAGATTCCAACAGAAGAATTAGAACTAGAGGAATATCTTTCTATCCTAGAATGAAACATTGCATATCTCATTATATAGTTCCAAGAGAATCTTATTGTTGTTCAACAACATATAACTGCGAAATTCTTCTTTTTATTAGGAGCATAGACGAGTAGTATAGAGTTTAGACCACTTCAGGATCTCAAAGCCACAAATAAATTTCTACACCTAATAGTGCTGTGAGGTATCCCAACTCAAACATACATAACATGTGATCAACTCAATGTAGAAAGACATTAAGAAGACATTCAATAATTCGTACATGGATGATAACATAAACCCCAAGAAACACCACGTACAAATCTCAACCTCACCAACCCCTCATTAAACTGGCATGAATTCAGGTGACACAAAAACGCATCAGAACACACCTCAGCCTAATTGCATTAACCAAGTACAAAGAATCCACACGATCCAATCAACTTCTACACATCCACTCAAATCGTTGCTAACATGGCACTCATTCAAGTGTTCCAAGTCAGACAGCAAATCTTGAATAGAAAATTCCTTTCTCCATAAAAAAGAAGAAGCAATCAATCATTACCAAATAACAGCAAGAACACTAGAAGAAACAAAAATCACACACATCCATACCGGAATTGAGTCCTCGATTGTTCCGCCGGTGGTTCCGGGAGGCCCGAGGCGGTTTGGATCCGAAAAGCGAGTAAAGGCCGTGGTCGACATTCGGAATGGAGCTGCAGAACTCATCGCAAGGCTCGAAGGCGAGGCAGGAGGTCATCAATCCCTGGATGCTAGATCCATAAAACGACGACATTAATCCACCAGGGAGAATCTGAGGATTGCATTGCGCCGTGACGCGAGCAATTCGCCTCTTGCGAGCAAATCTTGGACCGGAGTTGGAAGTTAGGGATGCAGTAGTGGATTTGTCTCCTCTGGTGGCGCCGACGGACATGTAAGCCGCAACTAGCCAAGTGCAGAGTGGCGATGCGACGGTGTAAGCCCCCGCCATAGCCGGAGGAGGAGGAGGAGGAATTGGATTGAGTAAGATGAAGAAGAAGATGTCGAAAAGGGAGTGAGAGGGAGGGCTAAACTGAAAGAAGAGCTGAGAAGAGGAGGAACAAAGAAGAAAAGCTTTTCACCTTCACATAGTCGAGCCAGAGAGACTGGATTTTTCTGCCTTTAATAAGATAGATTATTTTGTTTTGTTTTGTTTATGATCCGTACAATTTAGGGTGGAAATAATGAAATATACGGAGTAGTTTTGAACTTTTGACGTCCGATTTTATCAAAATTGTTTTTACATTTACACCAGGTATTTATTTATTTTTGCGAACAAAGATCAGATTTATTATACGAATATAAATATATATATATTTTTCAATATTTATATGCACATTCTTTCATATTCACATTTCGTCACATTCACACATACACACAGGTATTTTCATATATTATTAAAGACATGCACATATCTATGAATGTGCATATATTCATTTTAGACCTGGTCAAACTAGGGCCCGCCCGCCCTAAAATTTGGGAGGATCTCGGTAGGAGATTTTACCCATAAGGGCTGGCCCTGCCCGACCCTTTTTTAAAGTGGGAGGATATGGTATCGGAGTAGGGTCATGAGGGTCGGCCCTACCCGGCCCATATTATATATATATAATATAATATTATGTGTTTTTGGATTTTTTGTTGAATTCGGTTATGAGGATTGTTATGTAAGCATGCATTTTGGACCTTTTTAGCATGCGTTTTTGGATAGTGAATTGCTTAAACAGGTTTGGAATGTTTTAGTAACACGGTTTGGCCTGGTTTCTGATATTTAATTTCTTTGTGTAAGTAGTCGAGGGCCGCCCTAAGGGCCCTTATGGGATGATATGGGTAGCGGAATTGTCCCATTTTAAATGAAAGGGCTTGGCTCGGCCCTGGTAAATGGGTAGAATTTGGAATTAGGCTCTGCCCTGGCCCGGCCCAAGCCCCTGTTTGGCCAGGTCTAATTCATTTGTACGTGCATGTCAATGTGAAGAATTGTGCACGTGAATTTTCCATTCGTACAATAAAAAAACATTTGTACCTGAATTACATATGTGCATATTAAATCACATTGCATTTTATACGAGTTTTGAAGAAGAGATAGCAAAATGTGATTAAGTATTAGCTCATAGTAACACTGACAAAAGTTCTAACTCGTTAAAAGAATCTTTGAAGAGATAAGATTAAGGTTATAGATAGAACCATATAGAGAAGGAAAGGGAGACTCTTTATAAATTCGGCTTGAAGAGTAATTTAGGCTTTATCTTCTCTTATTTTTATCTCTCTGGAAATTTTCTAGTGATAGGTTTTCCTCTGGTTCCTCGCTAAATATCTCATCGACCGTTCGGAGTATGGTTTCTCTACATTCAGATATTGGGATCCTACTACAGTTTGAACAACTTAGTGGATTGTTTTTTTTACAGGGCCAAGGCCCCTGCGGATTGGTAAATTACTGGAAATTTAGTTTTGCCCCGAAGGAGCTACAGAGCTAATAATTTCTAAATCAATTAAAGCAGCTAGGGAATTGAAAGCATCAGGAAAAACATAGAAAACATTCGGGAGACGGATGGCATAGTTGGCAATGTAGTCTGCCACCTGGTTTGCCGAGCGGTGGACATGGCGCAACCTGACTACCCACGGTCTCGAAGACAGCAACATTTTGCACTAGTTAATTAGGTGGAAGTCCCTATGGGGTGAGGATGTGGCGTCATTGAGTAAGGAGACGGAAACCGAAGAATCAGACTCCACCCATAACTGTTGCACCCCCAGTTCAGCAGCCATCTGAAGACCATGTTTGATCGCGCGGAGTTCTGCTGTAAGAGCGAAACCAGCACCGCCCTTGAAGCAGTAAGCCCGAACAAACTGACCCTCAGAATTACGAAGAATTCCCCCTCCACTGATCGCACCAGGGTTGCCCTTTGATGCGCCATCACAATTTAGCTTGAGCCAACCTGTGGGCGGTCTGATCCAGGTTCGTGGAGACGAATGGGTAGGAGGAGGAACAATGGCCATGATCCCGACAATTCTTACTAAAGTGTCCCTATAAGCTGCGACCAGAGAGCAGACAAGAGCAGAAAGCTTTGATGATGTCTCAATACCCTCAAATGCGAGCTTGTTCCGACATTCCAAGTGTGTCACACCATGACTGCGAAGACAGAGCTCCAGTGATCTTCGGCCTTGATGTTGTTCAAGATCCACAATTGAATATTAGCCTCAGTGAAAAAATCAGTCGGCATACGGTTGCCAGTGAGTTCACGTGAATGAACTATTCATGTACATTAAAACTTGTGTGTACATCACTGCTAAAGCATGTATACACATCAATTGAAAAGATCGCATACAAGGTCGCTTTTTAAACCCTATATATTTCTTTTCGGAATTTTAGTGTCTAATCTATACGATTTTTACTTCTCCTGAGTTTTTATAGTTTAATCGACACCGCTTAATTTTCCTCAGATGAGTGATATTTATCTCAATCATACGGAGAAGCATCTATTTCCAAATAAGTTGCATTTTATTTCTTTGATGGTAATCTAATTTTGATTATTAGAAGAAAGCAATGACCAAGATTCATATATATAGAAAACCAACAATAGACATAGATCCCTAAAGTTTAGGATATTGGTAACATCTCGAAAATAGAATCAGCCATTTTATTTTCCTTTCTCTTAGATTTTTTTCGTTGTTGCTCTTTTACACAATTTCCATTAAACCTATTCCACACGATATTTGATTGCTTAGAAGTGTAATGTATATTTTTCATGTGCATATATATTGTGTGAATGTTCATAACAAACTTTATATATTTCGTCTCCTCAAAAAATACTCCATGTATTTCGTGTGCAATCACCCTTTAGAAATCACGTATTACCGGTTCTTTTCTTCTATTAGGTACTTCTTCTCGTTTTTGGATTCTTGTTTAGATTTCTGTGGTCGTGTGATAAAGAAAGATATATCTCATTATATTTGTTCGCGAATTAGGTCTCTTAATTATTTGATTTGATGGCCTGAAATTGTAGCCTAATTTCTTCATCTTCTACTTTTTAATATGGAGTGAATCCAATGATAAATTCGTTGGGACCAAAATATCAAACTGATCAAAAAAATACCTGAATTTACTTATTGAGTATTTTACGTATAGAATTTTTTTAGTGCCTTTTAAAAACATGGTAGAGGACATTATTTTCCAGCATCATTGGAATTTAGATCAACTAACACAAGACAAATAATATAGCCACCAAGAATTAGGAGTTGGAACACCAAATTTCTCAAGTGAGGTGGTGGGTGGCATCATTGTACTACAAAATTATGATGTATGCTCGTATATGAAATAAAATATAAATCACGAGTTGTATCATACAAAATTGTGATCGAGAAAATGCACAACTCCTTTTATATTAAAGTATCACCATCAGTTACAGATTGCACCTAACTATACAAGTTGAAAAATTAAATTAGACAAGGATGATACTAGATTGATTTTATATAAAAGTTGCTAATTTTTCAACTTCAAAACAAACTCCATGCAGTGGCGGAGCCAGAAAGTTTTGATAGCAGGTGCTAGACTTTTTTTATGGTATGTATTTTGGAGTACATTTTAATACTAATAAAATATTTGATTTTTTGAAAGGAAGTTTTGATAATATTTAATGAGATTATACTTAAAATCCTTCAAATTAAAAATATCTACATCCTAATAATAGTCAAATTAATTTCACAATTCAAACATGTAAGTGATGTAACCAATTTGCAATCAAACTACATCTCAATTTTCAACAAAAATATCAATTTAAACAAGACAACTAAACAAGTGAGTACATAGTTATAAATATAACCCGAAGCTATTCAAATTAAACAAAAAAAATCAATCAACTAAATAAAAATCAACTCAAATCCTAAATTTTACTCTCTCCGTGTTTGCAACATTAAGGGAATGGAACAATATTTAATAAAAGTGAGATGAGTGGAGAGAAGAAGAAAAAAGAAGTTGAGTAGATGGTTGATTTGATTGATAAAGTGTTAAAAAAAGAATAAAATATTGAGTAAAGGTATTAATGGTGGAAATTAGATAGAAAAGATGATATAGATGGTTGATTTGATTGATAAAGTGTTGTTAGGATATGAATAAAATAAATAAAGTAAAGGTATTATGGGGAAAAATTAATGGATAGAAAATGAATGTTGTAAACATTTTGGAACGTCCGAAAAGAAAATGTTGTAAACATTAAGGGACGGAGGGAGTATAAGTATTTCATTATATTTATAAATAAGAAGCTACAAGCAAAGATTTAGAAATACGTTCAATCTGAACTACTCCGTATCATGAAAAGATGGGGACTGAGTTTGAGATTCTAGGAAAGTGGGAGATAGAAAGAGAGGTTCTTTTTTAACAGTATTTTAAGCTTCTTTTTATGTTTTGTTTTTTTAAAAGGAAAAAGATTGTTTAAATTTTGTAACAAAACACGTCGTTTTGCTGGGCCTTCAAATCAAAAAAGGGATGGGTTCAAGTGAACCCGTCTTCTTCCCCTTATGTAACCCTGCTGCCGCAGCAGGTGCTGAAACTAAAAGCCCCCGATTCCGACAATAACCTCGGCGTGACTCGTCGGCGGAGCGGGTGCTTGAGCACCCTCAAGCACCCCCTGTCTCCGCCACTGACTCCATGTAAGACTCGACTCACGAGCAATATGCAAATATGTTACCAAAGTTGTTGTCAAAAGTTTTAGGACTTCTGATTTCTGATGATGGTAGTATTTTTTTTTGTTCGACTATATTGATCGTTTTTTTAATCTTTTAATGTTTTTTTTTCACAATGTTCATGTGAAATAGTTCTTTTTTGTTTTTTGGGTTGCTCAACTATATAAACGTAAAATTCAAAATATTTTTCAAACAATACACAAAATCAATTTGGATAAATATCTTTACAAATGTTACGTAAGTGATTATTTCTAATATAAAATATAACTTAGAGAAAATCTCTAAAACTTATTACAAGAATAGGCCAATTTTGAAAAGTGACTCAAGTGGTCGATTTTGATTATTGATACCAATTTAACTTTGGATATGGTTTCCGTACGAACAATTTTTCGCGTAATTGTACAAATTTCCACATGCTCATTAAAATTTCGATAGACATTCTTTTGAACAAATGATGAAAGATATCACATTATTTCTTTAAAGAGAAAGTGTTTAATTTTCTTCACAAATGTACATCAAAAAGTTTACACGATTTTTTATGAACATTCGATTAAAAAAATTTGGCAAAATGATGCACGAATATAATAAGTACGTACGTTCACAGCCTACAGTCACTTTCCTTCATCATATACTGTATTCAATTACTGCTATTTTATTTGCCTACAAAGTACGAACTGTGTATAGGAATTTTATTTTCTTGAACATTTCAAAGTTAGTTGTTGTAAGATGCTCCTATTCCCTTAATAGTGTGTACGTTCAATCAATGTGAACCAAAAATTGATTGATAGTAATGTCGTGGGACTGCTACATATGCATGTCACCAATTAATCACCGCTTCAGTTTTTCACTTTATATTTCTGTATGACATTTGTATTTTTGTAATTTTTGTTTCGAATATTTTTGGTGGATATATAGATAATAGATGTGAAGTGTATACGTGGGTGGACAGAAATATTAAACACAACAGTACGAAATTTATTGCTTGTTGTTTGTCCAGTCACGTGATTGTATTTGTTCACTACTAGAGATACTTTTTTGTAATGAAGCCAAACCCTAAAATGTCAAATTTAGGGCTCGATATTGATATCAAGTCACCTGTATACGTTCTATCTATGTTTCCAGCGCATTACCATTTACCTGTAGTCATTAAAATCTTGATTGACAGATTCAAAAGATATGGTACAGAAAATTTGATCACCTAACTACCCAAAGTTACTAACCAGTAAGTAACCAAATGGCAAATACCACAGTTTAGTAATTTGGCACTATATTCAGTATTACCGAATATAAACTACTGCAGCACGAATATAATCCAGCAGACGACAATAATAGTGATAAAAACTGCAAAAACATTAGACAATAACAACATTCGTCGCGTTTATATGACCATTCTCTAAGGAAGTAAATGGTCCATTCGAATAAGTTGCATGGAAAGACGAGTTGAACAGATAGCAAGTTCAAAAGAAAGCAGCAGAAACAAAATTTGTTTAAAAGTGATACCATCTCCACCTTGTAACTTAACAGCTTGGAATAAGGATCTTAAAAATCTTCAAAAATTAATGCTCTTCTTCTCCGATAACTCAATCAATCCTGGAAAAGCATACAGAAAACATAACATCAAAATGTTAAGGCATAGGTTAGGTAGTCTGTTATAGAAATAATTGGCAGTATAATTATATTTTAGACTTAAATTTTTTTACTGTGATGAGTTTATGCTTTATTCTAAGTTAAGGTTTAGTTTTTAGAATGAGTAAGCTTAACCTATGCTCTTAGGGCACAAGTTAGAATGCCAATATAAAAAAAATATCATACTCCAAAGTGACAGAAAAAGATTAATATACACAGTACATTATTTGTTTCTTTAAAGACTTGTATCCTTGTAGTTGCAGGTTTCCTCTCTTTGTTTCTAATTTGAATCCAAATTTTATAAGTAAAATAGAGAATCAGCTTTGGCTATTTATCCTACTCTCCCCCTTATTGGGTATTGAAAACTTCTAATTTTGTCTCGTGCAGACAATTGCGTCCACATATGATCACAGGTTTCAAACTTACAATTGTTACAGTTTTCAGACAGCTTATAGAATATAAATGTTATTCATGCCATATAATCACAAGTAACTGCAGTGACACTCTTAAAAGTACAATCACAGGTGTCCTATGACTTATCTTTTCTTCGAGTATAAAGCACCCAAAAGTCACCAAAAAACCACAATAGGGTTATACTATGCTCTCAATTGATGGGTAATCACAGAAACAGAGTATCCTTCCCAAAATTCATATCCTTTCTTATCCAGTCAGTACCATAAGTGAGGAATGTGGGATGTTCCATTAAGAACAGATCCACAGAACTGAAAGCAGGTAAAATATCACATGAAAGAAGCAGTATGTCAGATTTGAGCACACGGAATAAAAATATAGAGGTCTTAGCCCAAAGAAGTAAAACCAAATACATTTTCAATACTTTTTTGCATAACTTAGGTTATAATGTGGAATAATAGTACTAACTTTATATTAAAACACACTACAAGACTTGAAAAACCAAATAATACACTATATCAATGCAAGTAGAAGCAACACAGATCAAGATGCAATATGTCAGATAAACACATGAAAAGATTTAAAAAGCAAGTAAGAATGTATACCATCTAAGGAACAGCATCAATCTCCTTGTCCTCCACATCAGTAGCAGCTACACTAATCTCCGCACTAAGACCATTAGCATCTTCCTTAGGAGGCTGAGCTTGTTCATCCTCAGGCAAAGGCTCCTCGACATAATCATTCTCAAAGGCATCAGCAGGAACTTCATAAATCCTCACCTGTGGCTTAGATGGATCCTTCACCAAAACATACTTACCCTCATTCAACTTCATACACAAATCAACAATACTCTTGACAATCCCCCACATATTAGCCAAATTCAGATTAATCTGAGACGCAAAATCCCTCGGCTTATATCCAACAACAGCCAAAATAACATGATTAAAGTGATCCCTAGGATGAACCCTAGAAACATATCCCAATTTCATCATGTCAGCACTACCCAATAAGGCCTGTGCTGTCCACTTGGCCAACTTATTAGCATTGTTCTTTAACTCAGTAGCTAACACAGCTCCTCTCTGAGTTTCCAACTTCTGCCTCCAGTCAACACCCGAGTACTTTGGATCAAACTCATTTAAAGCATTGAGTGTAAGATACTGCCTTTGGTTGTTCAAATCAAGCATGCTCTGAAGCTCACACCTAGCTACCAGATACATGTCATTATCAAGCTTCCATCTCCTATACCTATAAGCAACAGAAGCAACCTCCTCTCCTTCACTAGCAAAAGGATTCGACTCCTCAAAAGCAACCTTCTTCCCATCCTTAACCAAAACCTGCTGAGAAAAGTTCTGATTAATATAAGCAGCCTCAACGCTCAAAGAATAAGCTGAATTGATATCGTCCTTGGCTTCAGGAAGAGGCTCCTGCGAAGTCTCATGAACAGCCAATAAATCCAACTGAGAGCCATCTCTCTTGTCAAAGAACAACTTATTTCCGACTCTCTGCACAACAATATCCCAACCGTAAACAGATCTAGAAGCGCACATGAGCGTGGACAGAATCGCATCAGTAGCGAACACTGTGGCCTTATCCTCATTCGCAAGGCGTCGAATCACCGGATCATCAGTAGTCGTAACCTTGAAAAAGTTCCTATTCTTGAAACGCTCGAGACGACGTTCGTTCTTCGGAGTAAGACGATCAAAAGTCCGATCATAATACTCGAGTCCGCCACAGAAAAGCAGATCTTCCGGCTCCGGAACAGTGAATGAAAGCTTGGAGAAAGTAGAGAACGGAATCTGGTCAAGCATGTTCCACTCCGGCTGGATATCGACAGAAGATTTCAAAATCGCTGCTTCACGTCGAGAATTGGCACCAGCGCGGTTGAGATGATAGAGCCTATCGCGACGAGCACGCTCCTTCTCAGCCTCACGCTTCTTAGCCTCGACTTCTTCGTCTCTACGCTGAGGAAGCTGGTTATGGCGGTTCTGGTAGTAACCAGAGCGCCATCTAGGGTTTCCCTTAGGGCGAGGAGGAGGCTTACCGTCGACGAGGCGGAAGGAGGTGTCGCCTTCGTTGGCGAGAGAGGAGGCTAGGGAGTCGTCACCGGAGAAGTCGAAGAAAGAGTCGGCGCCGCTGCGATTGGAGGAACGGCCGCCGGGATTGTTGAAGTTGCGAGTCCAGTCGGCGATGCGGCCGAGTTTGTCGTTGCGGGAGAAGGGGACGAAGGGGAGGTTGGAGGTGGTGGTTGTGGTGGTGGCGATGGAGTCAGGTGGACCCCAACCGTCGGGGTTGAACGGGACAGCGCCGATCTCGAATCCCATGCTTGCTGTTGTTGTTGTTGAGTTTTGGGAGTCTGGGAAGATATCACTTGGAAACCCTAACGCTGCCTTGTCCCCTTTTTTTCCTTTCTTTTTGTGTTTATTTTCGTTTCGTTTTGTGTGTGGGTTGGGCTCGGAATTATCTATAGAAATTTTAAGAAGTACTATTTTTGCGCCCAAAACAAGTTATCTACTAAAATGGGCCGGTGGGCTTGGGCTTTTACCAGATGGGGTAGGTGGTCGAAGGATTTGTGCCCAATGCCTTATAATTGTAACAACTACACTCCCTAACTAAACCTTAATAAAATACACTACCTATAAATACCTCTCTTTTTCAGATCTGGATCTACTCCTATCCCCTAAATCCCCTTTCCTCTCTTCTCGTTCGTTCTTCTCCCTACTCACTTCCAAATTCCTCCAAGCACGCACATCGTCTCCAACCTCCACCACGGCTCCACCACAGGCAGCCGCACCGGATTCCGGCGAGATAAGTGGTCATCTCCCCTCTGGTTTCCCGATCGCATCCCGCCATCCTTCTCCGACCATCGGTCGCCTCCGCTCGTACAGGATTTTCGAGGTTGGGAGCTTGTACGGCGTCGGAGCCAACGACGACTATTAGATCTGCAGAGCCAACGGCGGCCGGAGAGAGAAAGGCGACTATTGGATCTGCAGAGCCAATGGCGTCGGAGCTCGCTGTCAAAGTTCGGTCAACCAGATGCTTGCTTCTGTCAAAGTCCGGTCGATCGCCTGAAGTGAAGGAAGGTGAAGCTTGCTTCTGCAAGTTTTGCAGCTAAATCTGTTATTCTCCCTATGGATTATAATTTTGTGTGCTTAATTTTTGGATGGAATATGTTGTTCTAAATCTGCTTAATTTTTGAAGAATTTGGTGTTGAGGCTGGTGGCTACCGTGTTTGATAGGATAATAGTGTGTATTGTTTAATGTTTATGTGTGGCTCTTGCACATATTTTGATCATTCACTGGATTTGGAATTTTAACAGTGTTGACGAAAAATTTGATAGTGTTGACAAGTTAATTTATCTTGTGTTTGTGTTCAACTCTATTAGAGTTTTGTTATATGTGTCTTTGGTTAAAAACAAGGATTTGATTATTAATGCAGGATTGTTGACAATGATTTCTGGCAGTGTTGACAGGTTAGTTGTGTAAATTTTGACAGTGTTGACTAAGATTACACAGCGACAATATAGTTTTTTGACAGTGTATTTTAGTGGTGTTTACAGTGTTGACAAGTTTTGTAAAGTGTTGACAATTTTGTAATATTGCTCGTGCTGTATGTTGTTGACCGTATTTTAGTCGTGCTGACAACTTATTTAGTCGTGTTGACATCTTATTTAGTCGTGTTGACATCTTATTTAGTCGTGTTGACAACTTATTTAGTCATGCTGACATCTTATTTAGTCGTGTTGACATCTTATTTAGTCGTGTTGACAACTTATTATTCTTGTTGACAGCACTATTAAAAATTTTGTTGACAACTGTTAAAATTTTGTTGACAACTCTGTTAAAAAAATTTGTTGACAACTCTGTTAAAAAATTTGTTGACACCTCTGTAAAAAAAAATTGTTGACAGCTCTGTTAAAATTTTTGTTGACAGCAAATGGGGTATTTTCTTATAACTTAAAAAAGTGATGCAAAAACTTAAAAAACATAACAGTTTTAGGGTATTTACCCAAAAACCGGGTAGGTGGTCTTCACAACAACGCAAAACGGGACCCTTTGCCCCTAATTGCTCACGAGGAGTGGAAACTAACATGAGTTAGTTGGATGAGTGGTAAATAACCCTTTTAATTAAATTAATGTTTATAAAGGTAGTATATATTCTGAAAAAATAGAAGACGCTTATATTGTTCATTCGCAAAATCACGTTCCCGGTATTCTCTCTCTCTCGTTTTCTTCACTCCAACTCGTTCTCAAGCAATTTTCAGCGATTTACGGCCTCATTCTTGCGTTTTCTCCTCGGAATCGGCTTCTCCCCCTCTCGGCGATCTCCCGGTTAGTTTCTTTCTTTGTTTTGGTTGAGATTTGGAGAAATTAGGGTTTTTGATCGATTCTAGTTTTCGGATGCGAGAGAAATCAGGGATTTCTCTCGCATTCTAGTTTGTTTTCGACCTCATTGCATCTCTAATCAGTTACAGGTATGTATTCGTTCAGTTTTCGGATGTTGTTTTGTGTTTTTTAGGCTTTACGCTTGAGTTTTTATGTGTTTGTGCTTTTCTGATGTTGATTACAGTGTAGGTTTTGTGTTTTTTGCTTGCGAATTGCTTTTTTTATAGTATGTCTTTGAATTTCACATGTTTGTGCTCTTGGATGTGTTGATTACAGTTTTAGTTTGTTTTCTTTTTGTATTGTCATCAGATCTGTATTATTTAGTTGTTTATGTTTGTTTCTCATTGTTGCTTGCGTGTGATTCTTTGTATTTTGTGTAATTAATGTTAGTTTTATACTTTCGATGACAGTTTATTTGCTTAATCATTTGTTTTTGACAATGTATTAGTTTCTGTTTTTTCCTTGATGACAGTTTATTTAGTAAGATCTTTTGTTACTTTGATACAATATGTTAAAACTTGACTATAATCCATTCCTTTTCATTGTTTTCTGTTTTTTGCTTGCGAAATGCTTTTTTTTTGACAATATCTCTTTGAATTTCACTTTGTTTGTGCTTTTTGCATGTGTTGATTACAGTTTTAGTTTGTTTCTTATTTGCATTGTCATCAAATCTGTAGTATCTATTTGATTTATGTGTCTTTCTTAGTATTGCTTGTTTGATTCTGTGTGTTTTTGTGTAGTTAAAGTTAGTTTTGCATTGTTGATGACAGTTTAATGCTCTTATCATTTGCTTTTTTATTCAATGACAGTGTATGAGTTTGTGTTTTTGTTTTGATATCAGTTTATTTATTATGATCTCTTGTGACTTTTGATACAATGTGTTAAAATTATGATTATAATCCATTGCTTTTTCATTATTTTCAATGTTCTTTTCAATATTATTTGTTGATGACAATAGTGTATATAATTATTCTTATTAAATAGTGTCATCGAGACGTTTTTTCTTTGAACATCATATCATTAGATGACTATACTGTTTTCTTATTGATGTTAATCTTTTGTTTGTTCTATATTTTGCTTTTTATGACAACATTTGTTGTATGCTTGTGATGAAAATCATTTATTTCTATGATTATATTGTTGATGAAATATCTCTCATTCTTGTGTAATTAAAGTTTGTTTTGTACTGTTGATGACATTTTTATTGATCTAATTCTCTGTTTTTTATACGATGACCATATATGATTTTGTGTTTTTGTTTTGATGACAACTTGCTTATGATGATAGTGTCATCATGATTTTGTTTTTTGTGAATATCACAATGTTGTTTTCTTTGTGATGACAATCCTTTATGACTTTTTTTTTGTGTGACAAATATTGATTTATTTGTGTTTGTCAATAGTGTTTGACTACAAAAAATAGTGTTTGATGACAATAAATAATGTTTGATGACAATAGTTATTCCAACTTATATTTGGTTTTCATATGTGGTTGATGACAGTAACTTTTGTTTATTATGTTTGGTTTGATGACAATATGTTTGATGACAATAGTTATTCCAATAGTTATTCCAACTTATATGTGGTTGATGACAATAACTTTTTGTTCCTTGTTTTTCTCCAAGTCTTCAACTTCTGTTTTTCATTGAGCATTTTCTTTTTCTTTTAGTAGTTTTATCATATACTCATATATATATATATTATGATAATGAAAGGCATAAAATTGAAGCATAATACCCATGGTTTAATCCGGTTCAACAGTGGAACGTGCAGATGTAATGATGAATTGATGACAATTGCTGGCTGGCTGTGCAGCAGTGGAAGGTACAGTTGCTGGATATGCAGCAGTGAAATGTGCAGCAAAATTTTGTGCAGCAACATCTTGTTCACTGGCTGGTTGCGTAGAGGAATGGAAATCGACATCTAAATGTGCACACAGACCAAAACGTTGCGACAACAGACATAACCTTCACCAACAAAGACGGAAGGTCTAAGGTGCCAAAAAAAACCCAGCAAGTTCCTTTGTTTCAAGTAGCAAATGAGAAAACCATAGTGTGATGCTCAAGTTGGCTCTCGTGCAAGAAAAAAATCAGCAAGTCCTTGTTTTGGATTTTTTTTTTGTCGAAGGGAAAGTCTATAACAAAAAATATGTTTGGTTTAGTATGTACAAGACAGTTTGGATAATATGTTTGGTTTTGGATTTTTAGATGACACTGTTTGCTGTAATGATGACAGTTTGTTGTAATGATGACAGTTTGCTTATATTGTTATTTCAGTGATGACAATTAAATAAAATCTTCTTCTTTTTGCTTTATATTTGATCAATCATTGTATAATAATTTATTCATTCTTTTTTTTATGTTTTGTCATGCATTGTTGTATTGTCATCCAATTTCATTTGTCGTCTATATTCTATTGCCTTAAAATGTTCATTTCTTTCTTCAATGTTAAAGTTTTTTTTCCCTATTTAAATGTCTAAAACAACTCAGTAATTGAATTGTCATCAACCTTCATCTGTCATCAATATTCAGTTTTTTTCTATGATAGTTAGATTCTTATACTGTCATCAAGATTTATTATTATTATCACATAGTTTATTAAATAGTCAATTCTTGTTATCTTTTTATATTAATCTTATGAAGCACGCTACGCGTGCTTCATTTGACTCTCATCAAATTGTGATAAAGCTTGTGACAGTGTTGTAGGGTTCAGTAACTGAACTGTCATCAACCTTCATCTGTCATCAAAGTTCATATGTTTTCAAAAATTAATAATGCTTGGAGCTATTAACTGCTATTCAATATATGTTGACAATAATCCATCATTTATTAATAGTAAGAAGAGTGTAATTGTTATCCAAACTTTGTTGAACCAAAAGAAATGCAAGTTGTATATGCATATATATATTTTTATAAACAAACTTTTCAAGATCCAATGGAGTACTTCTGACTTCTTGTGTTTTGTTCATGCATGAGTTTCTGTTGTGTCCAGTGGATCCACTTATATTGCACCTTTTTCTTCATTGCTGCTACTCTATAGAAATCTCCTCCAATCACTAGGTATTGGAATTCATTCAGCGCCCTCACTTCAAATCTCTTGACCAGTTTGTGCCTCTTTTGAAGTATTTTCTTCAATATTATGCATCCATCAAATTTCTGTCATCATAAATGAAATTCTATAGTAACATTATGCATCCATCAAAAATTATGTCATCAAACTTCCAATTCTAAACAACATTGTGTCTAAGCATCATATCATTATGTCATCATTTTTCAGTTCCTCCAATAAAATTACATATAAGCAACATTCTGTCATCAAACAAATTAAAATTGTACCACTGTCATCAAACACACAACATTAATGAAATTCTCAAGCAAAATTAGTATTAACAATATTTTTTGTCATCAAAATTGCATTATTCTGTTAAAGAACATTTTGTCATCAAAATTACAAGTCTAGACAACATTATGAAAACATTCAAATTTTGTCATCAAAAATCTAATTCTACAGTAACTTATGCATCTATCAAGTTTTTTGATCATAAATGAAATTCTATAGTAACATTATCCATCCATCAAAATTTTGTCATCAAACTTCCAATTTTAAGCAACAATATTGTATAAGGATCATCATGTCATCAAAATTCAAATTCCAAGCAATATTATCCTAGCATTAAAATCATGTCATCAAATTTCTAATGTTAATTCAACATTCTGTCACCAAAAATCTAAATCTAAGCAATTCCATTTCTAATCAATATTCTATCCAAGCATCATACTATCACCATGATTCCAATTTAAAACATCATCCTTAAATAAAATTATATCTAAGCAACATTCTGTCATCAAACAAATTAAAATTGTACCACTGTCATCAAACACACTACATTAATGAAATTATCAAACAAAATTAGTATTAACAATATTTTTGTCATCAAAATTATTAAAACAACATTATGCGAACATACAAATTTTGTCATCAAAAATCTAATTCTATAGTAACATTATGCATCTATCAAATTTCTGTCATCAAAAATCTAATTCTATAGTAACATTATATTGTCTAGGCATTATGCATCTATCAAATTCCTGAATTGTAATGAATCTAATTATCAATCTGTCATCACACCTAATATTCTAAATCTAAGTTCTAAATCCTGTCATCAACTTCTTTCCTTAAACAACAATATTGTCTTCGTATTATATTTGTCTTCATGTTTATAATTTATATCATCATCCTATATTTCATCTTAATACTATCATCCAACACACACCAACTATGGAATTATAAATCCAAATTTAACATTTAGCAAATCATTTAATTTCAATTATCATAATCATATTTCTCTTAAAAAATATTATGTCATCAAAATTACATTATGTCTAACCATTGGTTTGTCATCTAAATCCATCAACATTTTGTCATCACTGTTCAATTCCTGAATTGTAATGAACCTAATTATCAATTTGTCATCACACTTAATACTCTAAATCTAAGTTCAAAATCCTGTCATCAACTTCTTTTCTTAAACAACAATACTGTCATCAAAATTACATTACCATTAGTTTGTCATCTAAATCCATCAACATTTTGTCATCACTGTTCAATTCCTTAATTTTAATGAATCTAATTATCAACCTGTCATCACACTTAATATTCTAAATCTAATTTCAAAATCCTGTCATCAACTTTCCAATCTTTTAGTCTAATATTTTGTCTTCAAAAATATAATTCTGTCATCAAAATTACAGTATGTCTAATTATTATTTTGTCATCAAAAAAAATAATTCTGTCCTGAATTGAAATGAATCTATTTATCAAACTGTCATCACATTTACAATTTTAAATCTAAGTTCAATATCATGTCATCAACTTTCCAAACCTAATCTAATATTTTGTCCTCAAAATTATAATTTTGTACAACATCTTTGTTTATTCAACATTTTCTCATTCAACTTTCTATATCTAATCAGTATTCCATATGAGCATCATATTGTCATCAGGATCAATATTCATCACTTTCATTCTATATTCATCAACACTCTGTCATCCAATTTCCATTATTTTATTCAATCATTGTACTTCATCTTTTTCGTCCATCAAAATCTTTTTTTTTATCAACATTTTTTCATCAGAAATACAGAAAGTCTTTAAAATCACTGTTTATTTAATTATTTCGTGTGTTTGAGCATTCACATTCATGGAATTATATGATGACAGAATGAATCTTACCACGAATTAGAATTTGCAGCAGGATGTTTCTTATATCGCGACGACAGATTGATGCTTTTCTAGTTTGATGAATCAAACCTTGAATTTCATCCCAGAAGCTACCCTGAGAGAGTTCTTATGAAGCGCGCGAAGCGTGCTTCATTAATCTTACCAGAAAAGTCGATGCGAGCCACCAAATCCAGTCGATGGGAGCCGAGACGAGGCGTGGCGTCGAGTTTTCTGGTGGAGGCGCTTCGCTGCGAGATGGAGGATTGACAACACCGGGAAGGAACGAGCTTTTTCGCTCCGAATGAAGAGGAAGGACGAAGACGACAGCACCGAGAAGGAGGAAGAAGAAAATCGGCGTGAAGAAGGAGGACGAAAATCGGCGTGAAGGAGAGGAAGATGGAGGAAGAAGAAAATCGGCAGGGAAGGAGAAGAAAGCAGCGCGCGTGTAACAGATTAGAAAAGGGAAGAGTTATCTTACCTTCCTTGTATAAAACGGGTTAGTTTCTTCACTAAACTTTGTAAAAAGGGTTACTTAACCCGTTTTTGGTCACAATAACGGAATATTATTATTTTTGGAATTTTTTTTCTGAAATAAGCATTATTTCTGAAATAATTTTTGGTTTAGACTATGTTTAAAATATATTCCGGGAATAGGCAGAACGGTTCGGAAATTTTGTAAGAAGGAGAGGCGTTGTTCTGGACAGCGCCTCACCATCACGTTTTTTTAAAAAAAAAACTAGGCTCTAGAAGAGGCGTTGTTTTGGACAGCGCCTCACCAACACATATTTTTTTTTTAAATCATTGTGAGGTGCTGCCTACAATGATTTTTAAAATAAAATAAAAAAGTATCTTTTTCAAACCGTATTCTTTGTCTCCCTCCTCTTCTGCGCGACTCAAATCGCCTCTTTGACCACTTTTTCCTGCAAATATTGGATGGTTGTACTAAGTTCCCAATAGGGAGGGGATGATTTTGTACTAAGTTCCCAATGACAAACATAATCTCAAAATCGTTTCCACTTTCGGATGGGTATGAACCGGATCCTAAAGTATCATGACAATAAGGATATTTTTGTCATTTCGTGTAAATCCATCTAATTGGTTAAATTGTAAATTCGAATCATAAAATCGTAAGATATTCTTTTTGGTCGAGGAGGGACAATATTACTCTTATACCTTTCTTGAACGAAAAAAATAACTACAAAGTCAAATAAGAAAGAGCACACACTTTGAATATAATTAGAAACAAAAGAATCGACACTAAGAAAAAAGAATTTAAAATATCAAAACCTAATGAAAACGAAAAAGCGATACCTGACAACTTTCTCTCTCAATAGATATGAAAGAAGTGAATAAGCTAGTCTTTTCGAAGAAAGTCATGACATAGTGAAACAAGGCTGAAAAGAGAATGACAATGATGATGAAGAACACGATTAAGTAATGAAATTGCTAATTGAGAATGAGATTCTGGAATCACCCAAACCACAATCTCAGACAAGCAACAAGGAGTTGTACCATACCCTACAAATCCGTTCTTGGCATGGTACAACTCCTAATATGATGGCCGAATTGGCCCAATCAACATGTGATCTCTCCCAGCCGATGATGAAAGTAGAAAGTAAAATGAGTTAATTGATATCTAAACACATGGATAGTCCAGAATCCATATATGATGTACAAGAGTGGGTGTAATAAGTTAGTAACCCAAGCGATTAATCAAGTAGAAAGCATTACTGGTAACCTTAGCCACATTCGTAATCCTCGTCCTCACATCATCAGCAACACGTGTCCTGATCAGCGCTGACCCAGGTCTCTGCATTACTCATATGCCACCTGGACTCCCCCGTATTCCGGGCCCTTACTTCCCGGAGCTCGGCCACAGTATCACGTAGCTCCGCCGCGGCGTCGGAGATTTGGTCAAGACAGTCTCGGATGGCCATGGCCCAGGTGCGGCCTGTTTGGGCCTTGAGTTGGGCCAGGTAGAGGGAGGCCTTTTGGTAGCTGATGGAGACGGCCCAACGGGCTACGTCGGTTGGGGTTTGGGGAGAGGGTGTGGAGGCAGATGGTGGGGTAGCGGCCGTGGAGGCAGGATGAACGGACCAGATGTGAGGGTGTAGGGTGTGTGTGTGCACCGGAGATGCAGGGGATTACGAGGAGAGAGATGACAGCCATTCACATTGTTGTGTGAGTGAGTGAGTGACTCAATGTGTTGACAATTGTAGAGTTCTGTATGTCAGTACGGGGCTAGACAAGTAGGTAGCTTAGGAGTTAATACTCCCTCCGTCCCTATTTGTTTGTCCACTTTGACCACTTTGAACATCTTCCTCAAGAAAGAGGAGGAGGAGAGAAGTGTGTTTCCAGAGAGTTTCTTGGACGGTAAGATTTCCCTTACGTTCCCGGAGGGAGAAGAAGGAGACCCAACCATCGCCATCGACCCTTGGTACCATGTACCATATGAGATCATGGGAAGAAAAGTCGAGGAATTATGGAGGATAAGGGGAAAATATAGACTTATAGGCCTTCCGAATGAGTATTATATCATCAGGTTTGATATTGAGGAAGATTATCTGGGAGTCTTGACGAATGGCTCTTGGTCATTTTTTTCCATTATCTTGTGATTAAGCCATGGACACCAAGTTTTGATCCACTCTTAGATGTGTGGTGCCTACTACCCCTGTGTGGATTAAGATTGCAAATCTCCCTGTTATGCTTTATGAAGAGAACATTATCATGAGGGTTGTTGCTGGATTAGGTAGAACAATTTAGGTTGATAAGAAGACCCTTTATGCTGATAAATGTAGATTTGCACGGGTGTGCGTTGAAATCGACGTATCGAAGCCGCTGAAAGGTTCGATTTGTATCAATAAGGTTCGTTTTTTGGTGGAGTACAAAAAGCTCCATGCTATATGCTTTCATTGTGGAAGATATGGGCATTTCAAGACAAATTTTCCCACTGATATCCTATGAATATCCAAAAGAATGTTGAAGCAGCGAAGAATGGTTCGACGAATCAAAAGCGGAGTTCACGAGGGCCCATTGGGGATGGGAAATTGAGGACTTGGATGCTTCCCAAGTATCATCGCCAGAAGAATGAAAACTCCGGGAAGGCCTCATGCAACTACCAATAGAGCCAACTTGCAAAGGGAAAATGGAGTCGTTGACAACGACCTCTAAAACTAGGGTTGAGAACTTTCGGTTATTGGTAATTTTCTAGCCCACCCGCAAGGTAAATTTTTTTAAGTCAGTTCAGTTCCTGGGAATTTTCACGAGGAACCGACATAACCCGTACCCGAGCGGTACAAGTCGGTTCCTCGGTTACCTGAAATTTGGTTCATGCTTGGAATTTCAGTTATTCGGTTTGGTTCTTGTAATTTCGGTTTTTCGGTTCCTGTATTGAATTTCGGTTCATTACTGAATTAGTATGCATAAACCACCAAAATGAGAGTTTCAATACACAAATAGTATGCATAAACAACCAAAATGAGACCCCTTAAATCATTTAATTCAACTTGTCAGTTGACAATTTAAAAACAACCAAAATGATAACCCTAAAAAAATGTACATGAATAAACAAATCACAAAGAAAAACTTTTCATCCAACAACTGTGCACACCATCTTCCTACCCGAAAGATCCAAACAACTCATGTCCACAGTTTATTTTAATACGAATCAAGAAACACTACAAGAAAGATCAGAACAAGAGACACTAGTATGTGTACATTCATGTAAAATTCATTTCTTTGAACCCATGCTATTAGATTTCAAAAGTTAGATTTAGAAACCTAGAACGCCTCCTAATTACTTGATAAGCTAGGAGTTGCACTGTGTCGACACTGCACTTTTTCTTCCAAATACTCAATTTATACAAGACAGGAGACAACTCATGCTCTAGACAATCTTAATCAAACAAAACAATTCAAGAAGATGCACACAACACTTTCCGAACATACAACCAATTAAGTCCAATCAAACAACTTTATCCTCAACGCCTATTTTCTGACTCTTAATTGCCTCAAGATGCCCATTTGTACTTTGAAACCGTAGCTAAATATACTTCTAGAAATACAACATACATACTTCTTTAGGAAACAAATTATGATACTTGGAGAATATCCTAATATTCAAATCACTGTATCTGCAAAGCAGTGGAACAACCGAACAAGTATACATCATTAGCAAGGCCTTAATAATATTCAACATTTAACACACAAGAAAATGCTTAACTCACGTTCCAAGAACATCAGATTGAATAATCCATAACCGTGAGCAGAAGGCAAAAACTAAAAAGAGCTTTAATACAATTTATTTTGGAAATTTAAACACAATCCATAACAGTGAGAAGAAAATAAACACGAATAAGCATAAACGCTTAGAGAACACAAGATTGAACATAGAGAAGGAGAAGAACAACTTACTCTGCACTGAGAAGGAGCAAATTTCAGACAATAGTGACACTCTCAATGCAGAAGAGAATGGCACTTTTAGATGGTAATGGACTATTTGATATGCTAATGACACTATCATTTTTGGATGCTAATAAACTATCAATGCAGAAGAGAAACAAAATTACTGACACTTTTTGAATTGTTTTAATGATATTGTTTGCTAATGACGATAAATGTTAGTAGTTTACCTTTCTCATAGAAGTAAAACCTCTGATTGATGCTCCGAATGATATGAATACGAACTGGTTATGGTCATCAATCTCAAAGCATGTATATGTGCCAGGATTGACACTCTTCAACATATAGCAATATGCAGGTATCATTGCATAGTTTTCGTTCGGTGTACCTCTAATCAAGTTTTGTGTCCATTCTTGTGCTTTCCAAGCTTTCCAATAGCTGACATCCTGATACCACTCCTCCCTCATATCATTCTGAATCATACCAGCATTCGGTCCTTTCTTAACACCTATGAACCTATTTTTTCAAGAGCAAACATGTTAATTTCTTGTTGAATCTAATACAATGACATTTTCAATTATATACTCTCATTAAAAGATATCATACCTTGTCTTTATCTGCTGAGCAACAGTTTTATAGGTAGGTTTTGAGTGGTTTTCACATCTTGAATCAAACGAACATGTATGGTCATCAGTGAGTTTCCTTATCTCAAAGTATTCGGAACCCTTCAACTTTGCAGCTCTCAATCTCCATTTGCATTTGGCATCCACACAAAACACCTTATACAGTTCAACATTTGACTTATAAACTCTGTAGCCAAAATTCTCACGCATTGCACGTTTTTTACTGCATTTCGCAAATCAATCTTTGTCTCAAACATCTGCCCTGCATGTAGAAAATCCTTTGCTGTTGGTATAGGATGGTCATCTACCTTGGAAGACTGCCCTTTCATCAATGACACTTGGTTGTCAAAAACAAAATCCATAGGCAAATCATCTTGAGAATCAACCAAGCGCATGCTATTGTCTTCAACAAGCGCCTCATTGTTTGTAGGTCTGTCACGTGCTATTATTTTCAACAAACGCAGGGATTGTATTCACTTCAACTGTGGATATGCTTGGATGTATAGCTGTCCATGTCTCTTGGATTTCACCCATAGTCAACAAACTAGTAGACGACTTAGTTGATGATACATACAATGGCAGCATCCATGATACTTTTGGGGACTCAATAATCGATAAAAATAAACTGTAATCTTCATTTATCTCAACCAAAAATGGACTTTTTAGCTGCTGGAATGGATGCAAATGATGTAAGACGAGGTCAGATGTTGTCGAATTTATTTTGAATCTCTCTATAATCAGTTTTATAAGATCTTTAAACTCCAAAGTGTCATCAACCACAAAAGCTTTCGAAACGGCATTTCCAATATAAGAACAACTTCCATCTTCTACTTTCCATTCCCCTCCAAAGAAAACCGATAGGATTCTCATCTACATTTGAAATGACCAAAAAACACCAGTGACACTTCTTCAAATCACCTCATCAACCATTTGATAAAAGTTACTCAGACAACAGTAATGACACTCAAATGACTCTCAATGACACTCTAATGATACTTAGTGACACTCTAACAGTAATGATACTAAGTGACACTCTAATGACACTTTAATGACACTCTAATGACACTCTAATGACACTCTTGCGAACAATCTATTCAATTACAGCTACAATATCATCAACCATTCCATACAAACTAATCAGAAAATACTAATGACACTCTAATAACTATCAGTGAAGAATCTAATGACACTCTTCTAACAATCTATAAAATTCCATTGCAGATTTTCAGATTACACTAATGACACTCTAATAACCCTCAATGACAGCGTAATTACACTTAGTGAACAATCTAATGACAATTTAATGACGATCAAGCCTCCGATAACAACGAAACCTAACATGTAGTCTCTGGAGACGACGGCGAGCAGTGTTAGTCGTTGTTGGCGAGCCTCATGTAGTCGCTGGCGGCGAGCTTCCTGTAGTCGCTGACGGCGAGCCTCCTGTAGTCGCTGGCTTTTGGTGGCGAGGGAAGAAAGTGAAGAACGATGGCGAGGGAGGTGGGCTAACGAGAGCGAGAAATTGTGCAATGGCGAGGAAAGAGAGCGAGAGCGAGAAACTTGAGGAGGGGGTTAACGAGAGCGAGAAACTTGGGGAGGGCGTTAGTTTTTTCAGGGGGTTAGTTAGTTAAAACAAACTTACTTCGTGGGTCATTTACTCGACTCGTCGTCATAGATATCCACTTTCTTAACTACGACATTGAAGTTGTTACATGCATTTGTTCGATAAGCAACCCGATATACGAGATCCTTCTAAATAATATTATTTAAGTAATAATTTAATTATATAACTTTGGTATGATGGTTACATAATTGTAATTGGATAATTTTAATATATTGAGATTAAGCATATAAAGAGTTTGGGCCCAAGAACATTGTGATGATCATATTCTAAATCATATTTTTTTAATAGTAATTTAATTACATATTTTTTATATGATGGTTACATAATTGTAATTTGATAACCATAATATATTAAGACTAAGAATATGAAGAGTTTGAGTTAGAATAACATAGTATTGATCAATTTCAATTACTCTAAACTAATAATATTTGGAATTGATGAGGATGTCATTACAAATTACTCAAAAATAGGTCCTCCTATCCCATTCTTCACACATGTCAATTGAATTTTTTTTATAACTATTTGTTGTTGTTTTTATGGATTAGAAAGACCTAGGATTAATATAAAATTCCGTCAAAAATGACTTGACAATTGACACTGAAAAGATAATACTAATGTTTTACTTACATTACCAATGAAATCATAAATTAGTTAAACATAACTAAATATCTGGAAAAAAAATATTTTTAGATCAAAACAAATTAAATATACACACAATATTATTTATTAGTTTAATTATTAAAAAAATCATATACTTTTCTTAAAATTTATACTCACGTACGAGAAAGGTCTAGTCCTTTATGATGAACGATTTTTTGGCTAGAGGCTATAAATGTAGGTACAGAATTAAGAGCGTACTTAGTGTAATGTGAAGTGGATGAGACCGTCCCAGCAAACTCGTGCCAATCAATGATCGAATTTAGTTATTTAATTACGATTAGGGTATAAATTAGGGGTACTATTTTAATCATTTTAATAATTTCTTTGTAGTGGATTTTATACGCGGGCTTAGGTACAAACTAATTAAATTTATAGATATAGATATTCACTTTCTTAAGAATGAGCTTTTAACCAAAAATATCCTAAATAAAAAGAGCTAACCTAAGATTTAGATATAATTCTTGTCTTGTTTCAACGTGAAATCAAATCCAAAATAAAAGATAAAAAGTTTCTTTATCAACTAGACTTCCCAAGGAAACCCTCATCCAACATATATATCCTTCTTGCAACAAACAGTATCATAAGTTTTTCAAACGTACCCTCTGATCTTGATCAAAAGACTAAGAGCACAGCCTAATGTCGAAGAAGATGAACACCATATGCCCCGAATCAGAAGCCGAGTTCTTGAGAGCACTCGAGACAACAAAGAGTCTTCCCCAAGAAGCGAAATTGAGCCATTCATGGCACCATAAACGATTTCTGATGAGACAGGAATATTTAAGAAGTTACAAATTTACGAGAGAGGAAAAGAACTTTGTTACCACGTCGATACGAAAGATAAAAAATTGTCAGCAGAAGGTTTCGAGAAGGCTTTTCAGGGTGTTGCTTCCTTGTGTGAGTACAAATATCCGTGTTCATGGAGATGATGATTCTGTATGGACAAGTACTTTAAGGAGTCTTGGCCTAGAAAACACTAAGCACAAGGATTTGTTGTTTGTTTAATTCTGAAATTTAACTGAGTCGTGTAAGATTCTTTGCATTTTTCTGTTTCCTTAATTTGTACTTTGATCCTTTGGCTTCTTTGTAAGATCCTATACATCGAACACTTGTCAATTAAATCGTTTAAGAAATCTGGTTCAGATAAAGTGGTCTAGTTTTCATTATAAGCTTCAAAGGAAACACAATTCGATCTTTTCATACAGTGATCAACATCCTCAAAACGTTCCTCCATAATTATTAATGCGAACTGGTGACATCTATTAGACTATTACCATTAACTATACACATAATGAATAACACATCATGCATCAAGGAATAAACAACAAAATACAGATAACGATCACTCTCACCTCTCAGTGATCTTGCTTCAAAAGTTCTGCTCGATCTTTAACAATCTCAGCAGCGAGTAACAACAACTGCACCATCTCAATTCCTGCAGCAGAAACAGATTCGATTTTGACAACCTTTGAGTCTTCGTAGCAAAACTTATCTGAAATAGCGTCACTAGATGAAGCGTCGTCTCCAACTGCAGACCAACTGAGAGGAAGTGAGATGCTGAGAGCAGTGTGTACTAGGTTTGCCTCATTGATGATGATATCTATGTTTCTGATTAATGCAGAGTCATCATCAGCCCCGTTTTCCCACATGAACGATTCGTGGGCCTACAAGATTGTCAAGAAATACGCGTTACAGAATGTTCCGATCCAAAAATAGACCTTTGTAAGAAACTCAATGGCAATATAGAGAATCAATTAATTTTCAGTTACCAATGTATAGAAATGTTTGCTTGCTAAAAATTACAGCAAGAACTTTATTTTTCTTTTCTATGATAGCCTAAAACCCGAAAATATCCAAGCTAAAATAATTCAAATTCAGAATGACACGGATGTAGAGTTGACAAAACACAATAAATCACCCAAATCCATGTGCTATACGACTCAAAACAAAAAAAATCTGACCTGATTGACAAATGCAAATGTGAACAAGTGAATAACTAGTCAGATAGCAGCGGCACAACAACAATAAAGACAGGCTAGCCTTACTTCAGCGTACAGTAAGATTATACTTCCATTTTCCAATGGAGCCAAAGTTCACTATTCTTTGGCTTCGGAATTATATGGAATAAAGAAAAATGGTCCATTTAACTGTCTATGTTTCTTATTTTGTAACGTAATATTAGTCAGACTATGCAAATTTTGACGCAATCTTCATTTTGGGTCATCGGAAACACCCTCTCTGTTCTTTTAACACAGGGTTAAGGTTGCGTACATCCGACACCCCCCCCCCCCCCCCGGCTATAAGCGGGAGCTGTTTTTAAGGCATTGGGGTAATGTTCACCATGATCCTGAATAAATTTCTGGAAATCTACATCCAGGAACGATAAACTCAATAGATGCCAAGTTTGAGCTCGAGCAAGAATATAGCTAAGTAGCGAACAAACTAAAGACCTGAGTTTCAGAGCCCACCTTCACCAGAGCTTGTCGAAGCTTGTAAATTTGAGATGTCAGTTGCTCCAGATTTCTCATGCTCTCATTCAGGGTTGCATTTTCAATTTTCAACCTACAAGCAATTTTAAGTATCATATATCAGGAGCTGCTGCAAAATGACTATCCATTGTATATATGAATAAAATGTATGGAAAAAAGACTACAAAAAATGCTCAGAGTCATAGATACAAACCTTGCCACATCCATATTATTACTAGATTTTCTAAAGGGGAAATATCCTTCAGTACTGGGTTGGAAGCCAGACTCTGGAGCATCAAAATCAGCTGCTCCGAAGCGTTTAAGGCCAGTTCTCTTCAACAGATTCTTAAATCTCCCTTCTTTAACAACAGTAGCTAGTGTTCCGTCTCTTTCATTAGTAGAAACATTTCCCGGTTGATTCTCATGATTGGTTTTCCTATGACATCTGTAATTAACATTCAGAACTGAAAATTATCAACATAATCCAATAATCCAAACATTTACTAGTACCGACAAAGAAGAAGCAAACAAAAGGTAGCGATAATTAAAAAAGAAATAGAATCTCATCGGTTAACTGCAATGAAAAATAAAAAATATTTATGGCAGCGAAGCAAAAAAACTCCAGCAAAACCTAAGTTAGGAAGATCTTGTTAATAGGCTAACTAGTGGCAGTACGTAGTGAACAATATCGGTTTAACCAGAATAAAAGAAAAGATAAACTTAGGAAAGAAGCTTCTTGGTGCTGAGGCTTTGATTATAGCTCCAAATGCTATATATCACCAAGCAAAAGAAAAGCCAATTCATGATATACAATGAAAATGACTAAATAATTGCAATTTCCAGTATAAGGTAAAGAAAGGAAGAAAGAAAATAAGTGAGTACTCCTACTTAGTTCAATGTTCAGAAGTGCTGCAATAAACGTGGTATTTTTAAAATGAAACTGAAATATTGGTAACGAATCCTAGTTTAGGTAAGGTAAGAAGAGTCATACTCTCTTAAGAACATGCGCTCCAGATGTTCCAGCTTCATAAGTGCCTCCAGTTTTTCAGCAGTTACCTGGAAGATAAATTACGTTCATTTGTTAATATATGTGAAGAATCCAGAATCCAGAGACTTCAATATGTACACATAATCCTCCTCTAAAAAAGAAGAAGAACAAAACTAGCAAATAAATTTAGGCTTCATTCATGATGCAAACAGAACGATATATTTAACATTTCTTTTAAGAGAATTAAACAGAAATTCTGCCTTTAACACATTTTTATCTGAAATAGCAGAAATCCGGCCAGCATATAATTACAGTGAACTTTACATCCTAGGATCCCTTATTGCAGGCAATCTCTTTTTTTCCTGCTAAATGAGATAAATATACTTTTCAATGGTAACTATTTTATCAGTTATTAAAATGCCAAATGTTTGTAGTTGCAAGAGAAAAATTTCCTCAATTTTTGTCAGAGATACAAGTGTACAAAACAGAAAGAGACATTACTTGGTTCAAGCTTCTCTGAAGCTCGCCCAATCTTTGCAGAAGACCAGTATTTTCATTTCTTTCCAGAAAGTGTCTCTCTTCCTGTTGTTGCAAAAGCATCAAAGCTGACACCTGAAGTAGATCCCAACGTCAATGAGTGTAGAAAACAGAAATTCCTACGAAGTAACTACAAAAGGAACACACCAATACTAAAAGTAGACACGAATAGCAAAAGAAGTGTAGACCTTTTCCTGCAATGCTTGTGACAAAACATTGGAGTTATCAGCAACCTCAATAGCAGTGGGATTCCTTGTGCTAATATTCTGTAATCAATGAACTAAGTTTTCAGTGAATGAATAATAGCATATACAGATATACGTAGGGACATGCTCTAGTCCTATATGCATCTCAACATAATTCGTATTCAGCCAATTTCAGATCTAGTTATTTAGTCATTGACGTCAGATACAATAAATAAGATAAAGAGGTAAAAGGGCACAATATGCTAAGTTAAAGAGCTTAAAGTGGATAACTAATATTGAAGTTCTAGTTGTTTTTAAGTAGAGCATACTATTTTTTATATTGAAGTAGTTTAATATATATGATACGAATGTCACAAGACTCACAACATGCAGAGAAAACATGTTTGATGGTGGCAAAGTGTTACAAACTATCTCATGCGGTCATGCCATCTACCAACAGAGAAAAAAGGTCAATGCAATTGCTAATATATCACTAGCAATTTCTGTAGCTTCGGAATAGACTTGTCTGAATACAGCCACATCCTCAAGTGTACTGCTTGATAAGATGAAAATAATGCTGCACCATACTCTAGTGAAATTATTTCATGCTTTTTAGAAGTAACATGAGATAGCTCAATATCAGTAAATAGTAGAAAAGTATATTCAGAATTGCTCCTATAAGACACACCCCCTTTCGAATCACTATTCACAGAACTTGAGAGCTTGCAATTTGAAATTTTATGCCAATTCCAAAATTTCATGCTCTAGCAATATTACCTTATTTGAGTTATTTCACTAAGTAACTACTCAGAGTACTCATTCTGATTTATATCCAAAACACAAAGATCAACTAGCCAATCTTTATTTGGCTAGATTAAGCATAAAAAACCTTTAAGAATAAAATATGAAATATCATTTCATTAAAAATAAGAGAGAGAGAAGGATTTCAACAATGGAAAACAGGATTTTGTGGCATGATATAAATCTAAAACCAAACTAACCATGACAGTCTGAATTTTCATATGCACATCTTCAACACTGTGTAAATCAGGCAAGCTCGAATTTTCTTGTCCGCTGAGCATAATTGGCCCAAACTTTTGTTCAATTGCAGTCACAATTGATATCAGAAATGATTTCCCCTCATTTAGAAGATTCACAATGAAGGCTCTTTGCTCATAGTGGTACTGGCGTAACCTTGAAATCTCATCCTTGATATATTTATCCGACAATCTCTGCAAGGAAATACATAGTCGAAGATATAGAAAGATTCAAACCATTGAAGGATAAGTGTCAACAACCCATGCCAAAAGATGCCAATATCCTCACCTTTTTCTTTTCCAATTCACGGACTTTCCTCTTCAAGTGAGCTTCAATATCTAAACCCTGCGCATAAACTTCCTGTATCAAGCCATGCACTACATGATCCTAAAATATTAAGATTCTATAGTTTTAAACCAATATCTTACCATTCTTATCTTATTCTGGAACTTAACAGCAGATTCTTTCCAAGAATCACGCTCTTGTTCCAAAGCACTCTGTCTGATCAAAAACATTACAAAGTGTATGCAAAAGAAAGCATGTATTATAAACAAAAGTACCTAAAAATTGGCAACTAAAAGTAAATAGAGGTTTCAAAGTTCTTTTTCATGAAATACAAGAAAGGATAGTCATATGTAAATTTAGAAGCAGCTGAAAACAAAGCTAAAGAGAACAGTTGATCATTTCTAGGTTAATTATCATTGAAATTGGTCTCTGTATATCGAGTTGAAGCCAAATGATCACAACACATATGCATGGTTATACAAAATCATCGAGCACAAATACTCATACACTAATTCATATCCAGTGATTCAGAATAGCAACTTTGATATATATAAAAAAAAAAGTACTCCTAAATGGATGTAAGCTCATTTATGCTGAAATGATGGAATTAATGTATTTCAAAGAACTCGGATAAACCAATCGATGTGCACAAATTCAACCTTAAGGAGAAATGTAGAAAGAGATTAATACAAATAGCATGATAATGCTGCAGCGAACTCATTTATATTACTATCCATCTCAACGTTACATCAAAGACAATGACTTACTATGCTTTCTTCATTTTCAGCTTCTCTATTAGCATTGAAACTCCATACTTCCTCAGGATCATCCAAAAGGTTAGAACATTTGTCAAGGTAGCTATCGAATTCATAATCGCAATCAAATGATGATTGCTGCTTGATGTGATAGAATTTATCAACAATCTGCCATGTATACACGTAATTAGAACAAATCATTGCAGATGATTGCCATCAATTGGTATGGGAAATCAACAAGCTATGAGAATCAATCATATTAGAGAATTGCCTTTTTGAAAATTGCATTCTCTTCTTCATGTTTTCCCGCATCTGTCTGAAGCCTAGTGATAAGATCTTGTGCTTTGCTTGCATCTGCGGTTAGCTCTTCCAGCCTAGATCCAAAATGAACAAAGAACAATAACCCATTCCAAAAAACAATTAAAAAGATAGGTATAAGAAGATGAATACAAATATGATATAGCATACATGGTTTAATAAGTTAATATTGTACCTTTTTTTACAGTCATTTAGTTTTCGAGACATAAGTTCCTCCTTTTCCTTAGCCTTTTCAGCCTATAATTCATCAAAGTACAATTTTAGTATATAACAACATGATAGCTAGAAGAAGCTTATCACAGAAAGTGATTTGACACATATTCTCACCTCCATAAATGCGTTATCTCGGTCAGCAAAAGCAGAAGCAATATTCCCCTGGAAAAATTTAAGCTGCCTCTCAAATTCCAACTTCTGAGAAAGCGTAAAAAGAATGAATTAGTATTATGAAAATATTAAATTTCAAGAGATGTACATACGACCCCAATTACAAAATACATGGATCAGTTCAGCCTCACTTTGCACAATAATGGTATATGTTTGCCAGACAAGATACATACCTTTGCAACCTCTACCCTATGAAGTTGTTCCAGCTGAATCTGGCATAAAGAAAAGGAAACCAAATATCTGTAAGATATATTTACAAAAAAAAGCTACATGCTCATGGATCAAAACTTCTACTCACTTTGATTCGATGAGCCTCTGAAAGCTCCTCTTTAATGTTTAATCTATCCCTTGTACATTCAGCCAACTCCTTTTGTAACTTCGCGATCTCTTGCTCGAGCCCAGCTGTCCTAGTATAGCATTAATTTGAATACAACATACTTATTATGCATCTGTATTCAAACTACAATTTTTTTACTTTGGGTTGCTATTTGTAAAATTTTATTTGTCAGATATCCTGCAAATAGAAGTAAGGTAGTTTAGAATAAAAGTCTATACCTCTGGAAATGCATTCTAGCGGCAATGTGGAGGTAGCTAGGGCCAGCTTGTTGTGTGCATAGTTGCTCTATATCTTTTCGTAGTTCATCTCTCTCTGCAAGAAGACAAAGCTGATGAATCCCACTTCATTAATAAATTGAGGTATATCCTAGTTGTGCAGCTAGCCCAATGAAGTGAAGTCAAGATACATACCATTCTCCAGTTGTGTAATGCGAGCAACCATTGGATCTGCGTCTGTAGAACTATCATTCATATCTGAGACAAAACCCAATTTCATCAATTTCCAACAATAGGATCAAATAATTTTCAAGTTTGTACAATAAATTGGGTGGTGGAGGAAGGCGGAGGCGTGTGCTGATTTTCACTTGACTAGCACAGTAGCACATCCTGTAAATTTACGTCCTTTAACTTTCTTATGTACAAAATATTTTGCTCCAAAAACACAAATACATAGCAGAGTAATAAGAAACACCCAGAGGCAACATTTGTTCTACACCACCACACACAGCTAAGAAGGGAGCATGGTGATCTTGGTGAAGCTTTCAAGATGAGTTCGAAATCGGAACAACTCCACATCTAACTTAGCTAAGTAGATCAACAAAAAATATTTTGATATTCTCTCTTTTGGCTTCTTAGCAAGTCAAACTAAAGGCAACAACAAGATTCCCTCAACCATTAATTTATCTCATAACATGCTGATATGAGCAAAGGAGACAAATCCTTCCCAAGAAGATCAAATGCAAAAGTTGCTCCAACAAAATCCAAAATTCTACCACATTGTCAAAACCAAATCAACGATGCTTTTGGCCAATCAATAAACAAAAACTCCGCGTGACGCAAACCCCAACCAAAACAAAACTGCAGAGTATAATTCAAAATGAATAACAAAAGAATCAGAAATCACCTTGTGAAAAACCTAGGTAGTTAAAGTGTTTAAGAAATAGGGGAGATGACTTTAAGCAGCGAGCTCGGAAACGGCTACGCAAAGGTCGTCACCGGAGTTCGGCTGTAGAGGGATGCAGAAATAGGTGTAGAGGTAGGATATGGCGGCGCTACGGCGGCGGTTGAGAAGCCAATGGCGTGAGAATGAGGGGGGAAGAAGATGGGACAAGAAAGAGATTGCTGTTTGGTTGTTGAAATGCCAATACCACGGCTCGTCACGATCAATTTTGGAGTTTACAATTATACCCTCAGTAGTCAGTACTTAGTACGTTGTGGACATTTTTTTTTAGCAAAAAAAATGGTTTAGTGACCAGTGCCAGGAGATGAGCTTGAAATAAATATGGCACGTGGAATAGTCAAGACTTAAAATACATTAAAGGTTAAGAATAACACACCTGCATTCGTTGGGCCAAAAATTTCTTTTTGTCTTAGATCTTCAAGTAGATTTCCTAATTTGATCTTGAATATTTTTGTCATGATATCTGGTCTGTCTGATGGAGCTTGTACTTTTAATTCTGCTAGCTTTTCCTCAATCTCTGGCCATTTAGGATTAGCGGTAAATGTAATGAAAAGAGAAGGATTTCCAAACGTTCTACATAAAGCCATGGCATCTTGATAGTTTTGGATCATATATCTTGGGCCACCAGTAAATGAGACTGGGAGAACTATTCTTTTTCCCACTAATTTTGCTTCTGTATCTCCCTTTGTGACAGCATCACATATGTTGTTGTATAGTTCTGACCGCAACTGATCTTGGTTTTTTCTTATCCACCGTAATCTACTTTCTTCCATACATGTGTATGAGTCCACTAAGTACTGGTGGTATAACCGACCTCCCCTTATTAGTGTTGTTGCTTCATCATAACGTTCTTGGATCCTGTAGCAATAATATTCCTTCATCGTTATACATGCTCTTTTTGTTTGTCGCTTTCCTATGTTTGTAGCATATGGAATCTTCAAATGATAACCATCCTCTCCATGGGGGAATAGCAAGGGATATTGTAAAGACATGTAAAGAGGGTGTAATTCTGAAATTCTTTTATACCTCCCTTCTTTGTTTTGAATGCACACATCCCTCTTTCCTGTACTCTGGCCAAAGTCTCCAACAATGAGTCCTGCGACCTCAGATGCAGTTGGTAAGTTATACTGTCTTTTGTCTGATTTTCGTTCTCCTAACAACTTCAGGGCAAAGTCCTTTGAAGGATTTTCATGGGCCCAATTCCTTGCCTTCCTAAATTCCTTTGCAACAACACTACAGGTATCCAACATGTCTATCAGTTTCTCAACTATTGTTGTATCAACATCAGTACTTTTCAGATTCATGCACCCCATTCTGTTTTGCAACTCATTCCCTGGATCACTAAAGTACAATTGAGCATACTTTGGTGAAATTCCTAATCCAGGCATAAGGGATCCCATGCGGTGGTAGTTTTGGCCTGAAATTCTGAAAGTATATGGCCCGCGTCCGCAATTGATCTTCTCATCAATTCTAGCTCCAAAGGATGTGAAGGAGAACATACTGTTATATATCCTTATTTTCTCACGGAAAGTTGAAGCCTTTGAACTGTCGCTGCATAGTAGATGGTTTAGTGGTTCTGGTGCTTGTTGGAGCTTTGGCAAACTTACTTTACCCTCTCTGCAACAAATTGAAAAGGTAGGTCTTGCCATTGAAGAATTCTTTGTCCTCTCCTCAACCCACATTTTTGCATTACAAAAGCCGCATTTAAAGTTTGGAGATTTAAGTTTGGCATACGTAACTTGTACATCTGTAGTGAGAGAATGTATTAGTAATTATCAAAGTGAAAAACGCTATATTAATATAACTTATATACTTACTGCTTGAGTGCAGTGCTACATGCTGTTTCGTCAGTTTATCGCTTGTAGATTGTGCAGTTTTTCCTGGATGTAGATGTAGTGTAAGGTTCTATAGGCTAAAAACATAGGTTATATGCGTTTACCCTTAATACAATATACTTACTTGTTGATTTAGTTGTTACAAATTTTTTCTGTTTTCCTTCCTGAATAGCTTCTGCAGAAATATAGTAGGGATCTGGTAGGTGAATAATAACAAACCGATTGTGTATATATATATAAAATATATAAGATCAAAGTCTCCATTACCAAGATTGTTGTTTAGTTGCTTTTTATTCTTGTTGACAGAGCCAGGTGGTCTTCCTCCGATTGCTGTTCAGTTTTTGTTTTTTCTTGTTGACAGAGCCAGGTGGTCTTCCTCTACCTCTTTTCAAGAAAGAAGGAGATGGTTGATGTGTTGTTGTTGTCGTATCCTGCAATTGCTGTTTATTCTTATTGACGGAGCCAAGTGGTCTTCCTCTACCTCTTTTCAAGGAAGAAGGAGATGGTTGATTTGTTGTTGTTGTCGTATCCTGCAGTTGTTGTTTATTCTTGTTGAGAGAGCCAGACGGTCTTCCTCGGCCTCTCTTTAAGGATGGAGGAGGAGGTGAATGATGGGTTATTGTTGTAGGTTGTGATTAGTGATGGCTCCCGGTCCGGTTCCGGTTCGGTCCGGTTCAATCCGGTTCCGGACCGGTTCCGGTTCATCCCGGTTCATCCCGGTTCGGTCTGGTTCGGACCGATTCGGACCGGTTTTTTTTTTTAAAAAAAAAAAAATGTAAAAATAAATAAAAAAATGTAAAAATAATTTTTAAACTTAAAAAAAATAATTATAAAAAAACGCAGTTTTTTAAATTAAATATGAAGGAACAAAAAAATTAAAAAAAATTGGGCTTGCACTTAACAGTGACTTACTTGTTAAGTTGTCTACGTATCCTCTCGGGTTAGAGGAATCAAAGCCCACGTAGTTCTTTACCTTTTTTCAAAACCCGTTACCTAAGTCGAATCTTCGGCGGATGAATCGGTGCGGATCGTAGTAGAATCTCTAATCCACTCGTCTTCCGATGACTCGTTAATGTTACGTTGTTGCCTCATTGCGGCTCTCTTCCAATCGCAAACACAACATTGCGCCTCCAATGACTCTGGTGCCAAATTTGATCTCTTCCTCGTTAAAGTGTTGCCTCCTGCACTAAAAGTTTGTTCCACCGCCACGGTTGAAGCGGGGACGGCAAGAACTTGAGCCGCAATCTTCGCAAGCGTTGGAAACATGCTCCTATGATCCTCCCACCACTTCAAAACATCTAAAGTTTCACAACTAACAAACTCAAAGTTGGTGTTAAGATAGTTATCAATTTCCGCATTCGTGTTTGTAACTCTTGGTCTTTTACTAAAATACTTAGCTCCAAAGGCCCCCAAGCTACTAGAGCTCGAAGAAGCCGAAGGTAATTGTGAAGTAGTCGGAGAATCCGAAAAATGAGTAAATAAAGTTTCAATGTTTGTTCTAGTTCTAGAAACCATACCTAAAATATCCTCTAGTTCACCGTCGGCTAAAATATATCCATAATAGTCATCTAAAAGAGCGTGTAAAACTCCTAATTTAAGTCTAGGATCTAAAACACAAGCAACAAGAAAACAATCGGGAATATATCTATAGTATTGCAACCACTTACTCCTCATGCTTGCAACGGATTCCTCAATGCCGGGAATTTTAGCTCCCTCACTTAAACCACCCATAACATTACAAGCTTCCAAGACAAAAACATTACTACTTGGTGTATAAACATGACTAAATCTCTTTGTTGCATCACTAAAACATTTTAAAAACGTTGCAATACTTTGACATATATCCCAACCTGATTCGCTAAAATAGAAAGGAGAGCCAGAAAGGTTTTGAGAAACAAAAGACGTTAAAACTTGTTTATATTGTATACATTCACATAGTAATATGTAAGTAGAGTTCCATCGAGTACCCACATCTTTTGAAAAACGTTTTGGGTGCACCCCGTTAGTTTTACAAAAGGTCATCCAATCTCTTGTAACTTTAGGATGCCCCCAAATATACTTAATAACGTTCTTAATTGGCTCAAAATGATAACTCATAGCACGTAAACCATCTTGAACACATAAGTTTAAAATATGACAAGCACATCGAATATGAAAAAATTTCCCACCAAATAAAGGTTGACACATTTCTTGTAAATCTCTAATAGATGCGGTGTTAGCAGATGCATTGTCGAATCCAATTGAAAAAACTCTATTAAGTAGTCTATATTCTTCTAAAATTGCACGAATCATCATAGCAATATTTTGTGTGGTATGTGAATCATCAAAGACTCTAAATGCCAATAAACGTGTTTGCATTGTAAAATGATGATCTACAAAATGACATGTAACACCCATGTAAGAATGGGTTTGAGTATTATCACTCCATATATCACTACAAATAGAAACATTCATATCATTTTGCGAAAAATAAGAAACTAATTCGGCCTTGTGTCTTTTATAAGCCTTAATTACGTTTTTCTTAATCACTTTCCTAGATACGGATTTAAAAGCGGGTTGTGTATGCTCTTTAATATACTCATTAAATCCTACATTTTCACTAAATCGAAATGCTAAATGATCAACACAAATAGCTTCGGCTAATGCTACACTATTAGCTTCATGATCAAAACGAAATAAAGGGTTACCGCTAGTAGAAGATGCAAATCCGCCGGAAATTTGCGTTTGTCCCCCTAGCATTCCCATCTCGGCGACGTGTCTGTGCTCCATGTGTCGTTGAAGGGTTCCATATCCTCCACTTTTCTTCCATTGGAATGTCGCCTCGCAAAAGTTACAAGAAACAATAATTAGTCCGGGATCATAATCCTCGGCCTCGAGTTCCTCGATATCGGGTTCTAATTTAGTAAACCACTTTGTAAAAACAAGAGATGTTAGTTTCCGGGATTGGTTCCCGGAGGACCCGGTCCCGGTCCTCCCCCCCTACCCCTAGCCGGCCTCGAACCGCTAGCTTGCCCTTGAGGCCTAGCGGTCCTACCCCTACCGGAGGACCTAACTTGGGAGGTAGGAGTGGGAGTGGGAGAAGTGACATTATCACTCTCTTGGGTGTCAAAATGATCCGCCATAATATGATTAAGAACAATTAAATAATATGATTAAAAGCAATTAAAAACAATTAAAACAATTAAAACAATAAAACAATAAAACAATAAAACAATAAAACAATAAAACAATAAAACTTAGAAAAATATAATAATGTGATTAAAAATGTAAAAGCAATAAAATATTGAAAGACAAAAGCTAATTAAAAGGAAGATTAAGAAAGGAAGAGATTAAGAGAGATTGTTGATGGAATTTGAGAGATTATGAGATTGAGAAAGAGAAGAGAGATTGTTGTTGTTGGATGTGTGATTTGAAGATTGTATGGTATGGTATTTATAGGGGTTTGATATGGATTTTTTAATATTTAAAAATGAATTTTTTTATTTTTTTTTAATTTCCTAACGGCTAGGAGCCGTTAGGACCGCCGGTTAACCGGCAACGGCTAGTTTACTAGCCGTTGGAACCGGCGGTTAACCGGTTTTTTATTTTTTTTTTAAATTTTTTTAACCGCCGGTTTATTTTTTTATTTTTTTTTAAAAACCGGCGGTTAAAAAAAAATTTAAAAAAAAAATAAAAAACCGGCGGTTAACCGCCGGTTCGAAAATAGGGATTTCTCGAACCGGAACCGGACCGGGTCAAAACCGGTTCCGGTTCGAACCGCCGGTCCCGGTCCGGTCGAGCCAACCCTAGTTGTGATGGTAAAAGTTGAAAAGAGGATGAATTGGAGTTGCTACCAGGAGGAGGAGTTGGAAGCCCATACACTGCAGTTATCCTTCCCTCTGCGATTCAAAATGTAAGAGTCAAGCAATTAAGATTTAATAAGTCAACAGAATACATGCAACTGTACTCAGGTCTTCAATTTCTTGTTTTCTTTCTTTTTGACTGAATGTTCTTAATCATTCATTTATTCTATTTTGGTATGTGTTTGGTCACTTCTTGCGCTTAGGTAATATAATAAGATAGCTGATATTCAACTTTCATTTGTCAAATATTGTCAGAAAAGCAGATCCTAGTAAGTAGAGGTTTAGGCAGTGGGCCTGATATTCAACTTTTGAATTTGTTTAGGTTTGGGATGCTAGTTAGTGGAGCTAGTTCAGGATATGCTCAGTTTTGGGACAATCAGCAAGGCTTGCAAGCTCATTCCCATCCCAAGGGAGACGTTAACGTTTTGGCAGTGGATCCATCTCATAAGAGGGTTTTCTCTGCTGATTCTGATGGCAAGGTATTGGATTGCAATATATGACTTTAATTTATCATTGTGAAACGTTATAAAATTTGTGAAAATTGTGAATGAAATTCGTAGAAAGAGTAAAGTGAACTATACATGTTAAAATGAGCACAGAAAGATTGTGCAGCTTCAATGAAGCTCTGTACCCTGTGAAAGCACAGAAAGATTGTGAAAACTCAGAACTACCAATTCTTGTTGCATGTTTCACATTTTGCTAACATATATACATAATAGATCCATACATTCATATGAAAATAGAAATTTATTATGTGTAGCTTTACCTTGTATTTAGATTAACCATAACACAGTAACAAAATGATGATGGAAAAGCATTTCTAGACTATTGTTTTCCAGTGTTTTAGTTTGTATTTTTTTATTTTTGAGAAAGATGTCAACAAAATTTTGATGAAATGTTGTTGTTTTCTGTTCTTTCTTTTTCATGCTTAATGATAAAAAAAGCAACTATAATCTAATCTCAGGTTCTTGAACATCTATACTTTGCATAAACTGCAGGTAATACTAACGCTTGAGCATGCTGATGCTATCCTTGGTCTGGATGATATACGTATTGTGCAGCCATTTAGTCCTACAAACGACATCAGCCCAACTCCTATATACCTGACGCAAGATTCTATGAGAAGGTATCACGATAACTTTACGATGATAGAGGCCATGCGCGTATACAGTTCAGTACTTACCTTTACTGTGTTTCAACTCAAGGAGTTTTCCCTCTCTAGTAGGCCTCTATTTTTATAGAGCATTAAATTTCATTCTATCCATTCTTATGCTAGTAGGCCTCCATTTACTAATGAAAGCTGAGAATGGAAAGAAGAGAATCAATATAGATAGTACACGCATGAAATGAAAGCAAAAGGGGGGGAAATACGGGTGAATAGAAAACAAAAATATAGAAGACTAATTATTGGTAAAAATCATTAAAAAACAATGTTTGAAAAGTAATAGAAAACAAAATATAGAAGACTAATCATTGGTAAAAATTGTTGCTAGACTTTGCTTTTAGCTATGCTTCTCTTCTTTTTTTTGTTGTTTGACAGGACTTTCTTGGCTAGTCTTTTCATGATCCTTTTCTTCTTCTTCAATGGACTCTTTTGAGTCTAACTCTAAGCACTCTTCATCACACACTACGCTTTTTCTTTTTCTTTGTTGTTTTAAAGAACTTTCTTGGCTGGTTTCTTCATCATCATTTTCCTCATCTTCACAGGAATCCTCCAAGTCTACATCCACTACCTCATTGGAGTTTATATTATCCCTTTGAACATTCTACAAAAAAGGTAGTAGTCATTTATGAGATTATTTATATATATTCTGAAAATAGAAAAAAACAATAATATGCTATTAAATTTGTGTATGGTAATACCTCTTGCAGTGAAGGGATGGTAACAATTTTAGTGGCAGTAAAGCTTTCGTATTCTGCATGTTTGTAGTAAGTGTGGGTCTTTAGTTCCAAGACCACTTCGGTATTGATTAGCTCTTCAAGTTCTTGTGGAAGAACACTTGCATCACCATCATCCTACGCATTAAAAAATCTAGTGAGAATAAAAAGGCAAGGCAGAAAAGAAAAAAAAGGCAAGTGATTAGAAATTTCTTACTCCTACATCTGCTAGCAGGTGCTCAGCCTTTCTCTTGACCAATTGTTCGGCTAGGTCGTCAAAAAGAGTGACCACAACACTGGTGGTATCGTCAGACACATCCATGTGAAGCCTATATCGTATCAGTGGGAATTCACATGCCGTGGAGCACGAAGTACACCATAATTGAGTACCGACAAATTTAAGCCCTTTCCTGCAATTAGGGGACCCACATGATTCATAACGCCAACTGTTCTTGGTACGAATGTCATCAATCCTAACTCTACAGATAAGCACAATGGAATCCTGCAGCAGGTATGTAGTATGTTTAGGCATGTTAGATTTAGATGATAAAACAAAATAATTAGTGAATTGCAATTATTGCGTGTACCTTTGTTTTGTCATAATCTTGCTCACGACCCAACTGCAACAACTCCAATAAGTTTCCCTACCTGGCTGTGGTCACTTGACTGGATGAAGATATTTTAGGCACCCCACCATCTCTATAGAAGAAATTTTCAAACTTTAATTAATAGACTATATTAAGGTTGCAGATACATATATGCTGAAGCTTATTGCTTACATCATTAGTTGCCTCAGATTCTTAACCTCAGGTACGTCATCGTTATCGTATATAGTTGTTGCAGAAGTGCTAGATAAGCAAATTTCGCCTGAACAAACAATTAACATTCACATTTCTTCTTAGCCAATGAATATAGTACATGATGGATGCCAAGAGACGAAAGACTATACCTCGGAATGACCTGACATGCATAGATGGAAAGACTACGATGTACATAGACTTCGATGACTCATGTCGCTTGATAAAGAGATCACACAAACTGCCCCAGAGTGTAACTTTTATCATTTTTCCTCTGTTCAGGTAAGAGAAAAGAGCCAATTATCAGTTACAGTAAGATTCAAATATCTTATGATTAGTTCAAGAGTAGTTTGAGTTTTAATAATATTTCTCTGCATCTATGTGCAGGAGTATGTGCAGGAAGAAGTACTTTAGATAATACCTAAATGGAGTAGTTCAAAAATAGTTTGAATTTTTGCTTGAGATGAAGATGTACAGAATCTGTTAGATTGATTTCACTATCTGAAATTTTCAGTGTACTGGTCATATTACATATGTTGCTTAGAGTTATATGTTCATCGGTGCAGTTTTGACATAAAAGAATACCTACACACTCGGTGCAGGTTTGACATAATGTGTTTTACTGGTCATATTTTTCATAATATTTTGCCTCTTATCGGTGCAGGTTTGACATAAGAGAAATTCAGAAGAGATACATACCTCTCGTTTATAAGGTGAGTGTCTACATATTGTGAGTCATTCTTGGTTGGTCTGATTGTCCCGACATTGATTGCATAACCTATGACATCTGAAAATTGAGAAATAAATACGTTAGACTTGGAAAATTTATAACTTTTCAATAATGTTAAAAATAATAGTGAATATACCAATTAAGAATTTCGATTGGTTAAGTTCAATATCTTCGATTGTGGTTAGTTGAAACGGGAATCGATTAAATCCATCTGTTGCACACTCAACCTTCCTAACAGTTGTGTTGCCCTCTAATTGCAGGTAATACGGGTCATCTTTTCTAAGGCGAAAAGCAGGTTTATTTGGCACAATGGTATAGTCGTTTATCGTACAGATGTTGCCTTCTTCAAGTTTTGTAACAAAACAATGGGCAATTGACGATCTTGCACTGCAGTGAATAACACCCCCCTGTCAAAAAAAGGTAAACATTTACAAATTTGCAAATCAGGTAAACTCAAACAAATTGTTTTTATAGAAAAAATCATTTACCATGTTATCAGACAGGATGAAGTCTGTGCTAAGAAAAGTGCCCTCTAAGTTGGTGGCACGCCACTTTCTACACACCATTACCTTAATGGGGGATTTCAACTTAGGAGACAATTTAGCAAATGGGACGCAAACCTCATCTGATTCAAAAGTTGGTTTCTTTTGAAGTTTGCCCTTACGTGAACGAACTTCAGCTTTAGAAACTGAAGACATTATGCTTGTTTGAGGAAGGGAAGAGCACAAAGAAACTCTCTGCTTATGCTTGCTTGAGTGTACAACAAAGAGCCAAAATAAATTTATGCGTGTTTGAGGAGAAGGGAAGAGCCAAAAGAAACTTATATAGTAGTAGTTATAGATATTCTATCTATTCCATCTATTCTATCAATTATAAAGTAAAAGATAGAAGTTATAATATTCTATTTTATCTATTCTATCATCTCTTGTTTATGATTACTTATCTATTCGTTAAAAGGTCAAAGAAAGAACAGAAAACAATCGTTAGTATTTATAACTTATATAGTAGTTATAAATACTCTTGTTTATGTTACCTTGTAACGATGATAGATTTTATCCAAAAATCTTCAATATAAAAAATATAAAAGCTCAAACTTTGAAGAGATATCACGTGGTGAATAACAAAACCGACTGTGCATATATATAAAAAATATATATGTGCATAAATATAAAAAGTATATAAGGTCAAAATCCTTCAAAGTAAGAAATATATTATTTTCCTTCAAAAAAAAAGAAGAGATAGATTTTATCTAAACCAATCGGTTTGTTATTATTTTCGTAAATTCCAAGCTTTCTCAAAAGCCCAAAGCCCAACCCAACATGAATATAATTGGTGAATATCTTCATGAATATCTTGTGTGAATATTTTTCAACCACCCCAAAAATTATATATATTATGATGGAGGGATTAAACCCATTAATCAACTACATAGCTATTACATAATTTCCGCAACAACTTTGTCTTTCTCTTGGACCGAAAGAAGGCCTTCTGGTGGAAATTGAAAGACAATAAATTCTCCCCTGCATCCTCTACCATATCTTGCTAACCAGTCTTACACGGGTTGGTTTGTGGCCCAGGCGTGGGACCAAAATAAAGTACGATTGCCATTGCCAATCACTGACTTCAGTCCACGAATCAGAGTAGTGTGAGCCTTCACCATACTTGACCAGAGATTTGAGGACCCTGCTGCGTTTGCAAACATATCTTGATCACACCTTCCCTCACATTGTTTATTTTGCATAACATGAGACCAGAGAGCATTTGGCTCAGTTAACCGCTGCGGAAACTTCGACTAATATGGAACGAAAAAAGTAGTATGAACACACAAGAATTTAACGAGGTTCGGCAAATTGCCTACGTCCTCGGGGTGATATGTTTGTTACTATATGAAGGAAATAACCGACAACTTGTACAAACCACAAGCTTGTCGTAGAAGAGTAAGTACCTTACAAAGAAATATAAACCTCTCTTTGTGTTTTACTCTTCCCTCTCGCAGATGGAATTATATTCTCTCTTGTGTTTATGTGTTTGTGAAAATGATAGATAACCTCTTCTCCTCTCTTTTCTCTCTTATATATCAGTAATTACAACTTTAATCACCGTACATAAAAAATTAGAAACTCCTATTCTTTTGTTGTTGAACATCTTCCTATTTTCGTGTAGTTACTTTCAACCACATATATAATTTCAACCACATAATTGAAATAGCATCTCACAATTCTCCACCTCGTACATAATTTGAAAACCTCAAATTTTGGACGAATATGAGAACAGTCCTTAATAGACTTCACCATCTGGGCTGCATCATTTTAACCATGACTGCCTATGTACCCCTTTGACCGGGATCAAGCCAACCGTAGTTCTACCTGTCCTCCACATAGTCTCCACCTCACCCGTAACCGTCCCGAAGGACTATGCCCCTTCCGGGCGATTTAGCATGGGCCAATCTGAAGCAATTCCAAGCAGTGTTGGAACTTACTGCCTGTCACAACTTTGGTTAACATGTCTGCAGGATTATCATTTGTGTGAACCTTCATAAGAGAAATATCACCATCCTCTATGACATCTCGAACAAAATGATATCTAACATCAATATGCTTGGTACGAGCATGGTGGACTTGGTTTTTAGCCAAGTGAATCGCACTTTGACTGTCACACCATAAATCCACGCTATCCTAAGTCATACAAAAGACCTTTCAACCACAATGCTTCCTTCACTCCCTCTGCCATAGCCATATATTCAGACTCTGTTGCGGAGAGTGCAACTGTAGCTTGTAGCATTGATCTCCAACTAATCGGAGCACCATATATCTTGAAAACATAACCAATGGTAGATCTTCTCTTGTCAATATCACTTGCATAGTCCGAGTCCACAAAACCCCTAACTCGACATGTATTATCACCAAAACATAGTCCAACATTGATAGTACCCTTCAAGTACCTCAATAACCACTTTACCGCTTCCCAATGTGCCTTACCAGGATTCGCCATGAACCTACTAACAACACTGACAGCTTGTGAAATATCTGGATGTGTACACACCATAGCGTACATCAAACTTTCAACCGCACTAGCATAGGGTACACCATTCATGTGTGACTTTTCTTGTGGTGTAATAGGAGACTGCTTGTTTGAGAGTTTGAAATGTTGTGCCAATGGAGTCACCACCGACTTAGCATTTCGGATACCAAACCTATCAATAACCTTCTCGATATAACTTTTCTGACTCAAGAATAATTGACAAGTTTTCCGTTCTCTTCTGATCTCCATACCCAGTATTTTCCTAGCAGCGCCCATGTCCTTCATATCGAACTCTTTACCAAGTTCGACCTTTAGCTTATTTATCTCCACCATGCTTCTTGAAGCAATAAGCATGTCATCCATATACAATAAAAGATAAATAAATCACCTCCACCAAGCTTTTGAATGTAGACACAACAATCATAATCACTTCTGGAGAATCCATGCTTTAGCATGAAAGAGTCAAATCGCTTGTACCATTGTCGAGGCGACTGTTTTAACCCATATAAGGATTTCTTCAAGCGGCATACCTAACCCTCCTTTCCCTCTACTTTGTACCCTTCTGGTTGATACATGTAGATTTCCTCATCCAAGTCACCGTGCAAGAAGGCTGTCTTCACATCAAGTTGTTCTAACTCAAGATCACCATGAGCAACAATCCTCAAAAGCACCTGAATAGAAGTATGCTTTACCACAGGAGAAAAGATCTCACTGTAATCCACACCTTCCTTCTGTGCAAAACCTTTAGCCACTAATCTTGCCTTGTATCTTGTACCACCGAGCTCAGATGAATCTGATTTTCATTTATACACCCACTTACAACCAATAGCAGTCTTACCCTTGGGCAATGGGACGACCTCCCATGTCTTGTTCTTATGGAGAGATTCCATCTCTTCCTCCATTGCGACCAACCATCTCTCTCTATCAACATCTTTGATAGCTTGTTTGAAGGTGATCGGTTCATCATCCTCCACCGAGAGTGCATATTCTAACAAGTTTACATGCCCATAATGTTTCAAAGGCTCGTCGGCCCCGTACTTCTGGACTGATTTATAAGCTCTCCTTGGCCTAGTGGAAGCCAAAAACTCTTCTTCTTGTTGTTGTTGTAGTACTTGTGCATTTTCCTGCTGAACCTCCTCATGTTCAAGCTCATCATTATCTTGACCGTATCTTTCACCATGAGATTCCTCTTGATCATGAATTGAATCTGGTTGGTCTTCAGATTCTTCTATTTCAACTACTTGAGATTTTAATATTGCAACATCACCACCTTTAGGCACATCTGCTTTTGATAAAGCCGCCATGGAGTTCTCATCAAAAGTAACATCCCCGCTGATTACAAACTTAGAGTCCTCTAAAAACCAAAGACAGTAGCCCTTAACTCCTCTCGCATATCCCAAGAAAATCGCCTTCTTGGCCCTATTATCAACCTTGTTATTTTTGACATGATAATATGCTATGCATCCAAACACTCTAAGCTTTCCATAATCTGCATGTTCTCCTGACCACACCCTAAAAGGGGTATCCCCATCTAATGTCGAATGTGGAGACCGGTTCACAATATAAGCAGTTGTGGCAACCGATTCTACCCACCATTCACGTCCTAACCCAGAATTGGAGCGCATGCATCTAGCCTTCTCAAGTAGTGTACGGTTCAATCTTTCTACGACTCCATTTTGTTGTGGTGTGTCTCTAACTGTCCAATGTCGAACAATGCCTTCTTCATCACAAAACCTTTTGAAAGCGCCATCTGTGTACTCTGTACCATTATCAGATCTCAAAGTTTTTAGCTTCCTATCTGTTCTGGTCACAACCATTGCTCTCCATTGCTTGAACGTCTCGAATACCTCATTCTTATGCTTAAGAAAATACACCCAAGCATACCTTGAGTAATCATCTACAAACGAGACAAAGTATCTAGAACCACCTTTGGAAGCAACTTTAGCCGGACCCCAAACATCTGTATGGACATAGTCTAATATCCCTCTGCTTTTATGGTTGCTTGTTGAGAATGAAACCCTATGTGCTTTTCCATACACACAATGCTCGCAAAACTCCATGCAAGGCTTCTTAATGTACTTCAACAAACCTTTACTACCAAGCAAACTTAGACCCTTTTCTGACATATGTCCAAGACGCATATGCCAAAGTCTAGTATACTTCGTTGGGTTTTTCTTACTTCCGCTGGTTCCAACTGCTACATCACCTGTAACTGTATTTCCAGAAAGATGGTACAAGTTTCGATGACGAATTCCTTTCATCACCAACAAAGAAGCACTAACAACTTTTAGAACCCCGTTTTCACCGATCAGCTTGCAACCTCTTGATTCTAATGCACCCAAAGAAATCAGATTTTTTCGTAAATCGGGCACGTGTCGTACATCCATTAACGTCCTAATAACACCATCATGCATCTTGATTCTAATTGTACCAATTCCCACCGTCTTACAACCATGATCATTACCCATCAAAACGGTTCCACCATCCATGGCCTTATAAGAAGTGAACCACTTCCTGTTTGGGCACATATGATAAGAGCATCCAGTATCAAGAATCCAATTGCTTGAATGTTCATATGTAACAGAATAACATTCCGCGTCATACTCATTTGAAGCGATGCTAGCTTCGTGCTTCACATTATGATCTCCCTTATTCTTGTTGTTTTTGTTCTTCCATTGTACCTTTTTATTAGAACAATCTTTTTTCCAATGCCCAAGCTCACCACACTTGAAACAACGAGTTTCCGCTAGAGATCTAGACTTTGATCTAGACTTTCCCCTCTTGCTATTTCCTCTGTCATTTCCCCTTCCTCTTGCAAACAAACCTTGTGCTTGTTCATTGTTTGCACTAGTCATACCACTATTGGCCACCTTCCGCAGATCATCAGCTAGAAGCGTCGTTCTAGTTTCATCCATGGTCAGTGTTTCGCCCACAAGCATTAATGTTTGAACAAGATTCTCGTATGATTTTGGCAATGAAAGTAGAAGCATAAGAGCTTGATCTTCATCTTCAACATTCACATCAATATCCTTCAAATTTGAAATTATCCTATCAAATTTGTTGATGTGATCACGGAGTGAAATTCCTTCCTCCATCTTGCAAGTATATAATTGTGACTTAATATAGATTCTATTCGTTAGAGTCTTCGTCATGAAGTTTGCCTCCAACTTCTCCCACACGCCTGACGCAGTTTCCTCGTCGTCCACCATGAATGCAACGTCTCTCTCAAGACATAAGATTATGGCGGCACGTTCTTCTATATCGAGCTCATCCCAGTCATCAACCTTCATATCTGCAGGTTTCTTATCCTTACCCAATAATGCCTTGTGCAACTTTTGAGAAATTAGCAGATTCTTCATCTGCATCCTCCAATAGGAGAAATCATTCTTCCCATTGAATTTCTCAATCTCATACTTACCCACTTTTACGGTTCCACTACTAGAAGCCATTGTTTCCAAAATCAGACTTTTACCGCCGTAGATCTTGGTTTAGCTCTGATACCAATTGTTGAGTAGCTGCGGAAACTTCGACTAATATGGAACGAAAAAAGTAGTATGAACACACAAGAATTTAACGAGGTTCGGCAAATTGCCTGCGTCCTCGGGGTGATATGTTTGTTACTATATGAAGGAAATAACTGACAACTTGTACAAACCACAACCTTGTCGTAGAAGAGTAAGTACCTTACAAAGAAATATAAACCTCTCTTTGTGTTTTACTCTTCCCTCTCGCAGATGGAATTATATTCTCTCTTGTGTTTATGTGTTTGTGAAAATGATAGATAATCTCTTCTCCTCTCTTTTCTCTCTTATATATCAGTAATTACAACTTTAATCACCGTACATAAAAAATTAGAAACTCCTATTCTTTTGTTGTTGAACATCTTCCTATTTTCTTGTAGTTACTTTCAACCACATATATAATTTCAACCACATAATTGAAATAGCATCTCACATTGACATTTCGCATATTATTCATGCCTAACCCCCCTTCAGATTTAGGTTGCCGAAGACATTCCCACTTCAAGAGGTGCATCTTCCTTTTCTCTTCAGTCGATCCCTACACAAAGCTTCTTGTTTTATTTTCTACCTCATCACACAAACCCTTTTGAAGACAGTTGGTTTGCATAGTATAGTAGGGAACCGATGCAATGGCCGAGTTGGCGAGCGTAACCCGCCCCGTCATGGATAATAAACTAGCTTTCCAGCTGTTTAATTTCGAGCTAACTTTGTCCAGTATGTGCTGGAATGAGGCCATAGTTAACCTCTTTTTCGACATGGGTATTCTGAGGTATTTCCCCAGGTCCTCGGTAGCTGGAATACCCCCCACATTGCATATCCGATCTGCCAAACATTGCTCTGTTGAGTTCGAAAAACATATCATTGACTTGTGGAAATTGATCTTCGCTCCCGATGCTTCACAGAACTTGTTAAGGCAGAATTTAATCACCCTCATTTGCTCAACACTGGCTTCACCAAACAGTATCAAGTCGTCAGGGAAGAACAAGTGAGAAAGTCTGGGCCCTCGTTTCAAAACTTGGATTGATCTCCAAGCTCTCGATCCCACTGCCTCCTCGATTATATGACCCAACCGTTCCATACATAGGACGAAAAGGTATGGCGAGAGTGGGTCTCCTTGTCGGACTCCCCTGGTAGGTGCGAAGCTGTTACCCATCACCTTGTTCCAAAGAACCTTCATGTTACACGAAGACACTCAATCCATGATGACTTTAACCATAGAGGATGATAACCGCACCTCCTGTAAAGTGTCTCGAAGAAAAGCCCAACTAATTGGGTTGTAGGCTTTCTCGAGATCTATCTTGATGGCCATGATTGGAGGTCCCGTTTTTCCCGCATTGTGTGCATTACTTCTTGAGTGAAAACTATGTTGTCCGTTATCTGTCGCCCTGGAACAAAACTAGCCTGAGTCGGGGCCACAACTGTTTGCGTTATTCTCTTGAGCCGGAGCACCAGTGCTTTTGTCGCCACTATAAATGCCACGTTGCAGAGACTTATAGGTCGCAATTGATTCACTGCATCTGGATTTTCGACCTTCGGGATGAGGACGACGAGAGTCTCGTTCATAGATTTTGGGACTCCCTTTCCATCAAGCACGTGCATCACAGCTTCACACAACTCCTTTTGAACTGTGGACCAGTTCTTTTGGTAAAAAATGGCATGGAAGCCATCCGGCCCCGACGCCTTCTACGCTCTCATGCTATCTACTGCAGCCTTAATTTCAGAGTTTGTAAACGGCTTGTTGAGCATCTCAAAATCTGCTTGCTCGATCACTGGAAAACGCCCTCTGGGTATGTCAAATGGTCCCTCTGAAACAGCTTCCTCAGTGTAGAGTTTCTGAAGGTGCGACGTAACCATTTGCTGCATCTCTCTGGGGTTCAGATCCATTCGCCCGTCTCGGTACGAAGCCCCTCAATTCGGTTCTGCTTTTTCCTCACAACTGAGCATGCGTGAAAGAAGCGTGTGTTTCTATCACCATCAAGGAGAGCATCAGGGCGTGCTTTCTGCATCCAGAAGAGATGGATTTGTTCAAGGATGATGTCCAACTGTTTCCTGAGTTTTCTGTCTAGCTTCATTAGTCCAGCCGAGCTAGAGTTACCCAAGCATCGTTGAATGCCTTCTATTCTTTTCCACAACCGGTCTCGTCTACGAAAGAGGTTCCCGAAAACCTCCTTGTTCCAAGAGTCCAGATTCATAGCAAGCGAGTCTAGTGCCTGAGAAAGAGGTGCTTCTTTCTCCCAATGATTTGACAGGAAACGCTGGAAGTCATTATGCAGTAATCAAGCTTCTTGAAACTTAAATGATTTGGAGGCATGTCTATGATTCTGAAATCCTTTCACACTGAGGAGCAAAGGTATGTGGTCATATTGAACAACGACGAGGTGGCGAATTGATCCATCTTGGAAGAGGTTGCGCCAACTTACGTGACATAGCCCTCGGTCCAATCGTGCACAAGTTCGGGTGAGAGGGTCAACTCCCCGACTCCAAGTGAACTTCTAGCCCGAGTATCCGAGGTCAATCAAGGATATTTCATCAATCCAGTGATTGAATTTCTCGCAACGTCTTCTCATATTCTCATATTGTCCAGTTCTTTCATCGAGAGCGCCTTCATTTCATTGAAATTACCCATTAGGAGCCAAGGTAGCTGGTTTGATTCATTCATGTTGAGCAGTTTCCTCCAAAGTTCCTCACAGGAATGAGGGAGAGGGCTAGCATATATTGTCGAGAAAAGCCAAAGGTCCTCCCCTGAACGTGTTACTTTCAGTGTGACCATCTGATGATGAACTTCAATTTGATCAAGCTGCACAATACTCTTCCTCCACAAGACCCAAATTCTGCCACTGAAACCCACTACTTCAGATCGCAACATACCATCGAACCCAATAGAAGCGCAAACCTTATCCGCTTGTGGACCACTGACTCTCGTTTCTAGCAACACTAATACTGCAGGATCATGCTGTCTAATTAGCTCTCTCAAAACCTGGAGAAACTTCTTGCTACCCGCACCTTGGGTATTCCAGGAGATGATTCTTAAGTTTGTATTAATCATGGATAACAAATGATGAAGGATTTGATCTTCTTGACTTCAATGCTGAAAAGAATCAGACAGTCTCTGATCCATGCAGGCATCTCCATCCGGATCATCTTTTCCCATTTCATGTTCTGCAGCCTTTGTTGTTTGAACTGAATCCTCCATTCTGACGTTCAGTGGTGGATTCAGTCGATTTGTGGGCTTCCCCTTATCTGGGTCCACCTCCATGGCATTGTCATGTTGTATTGGTGGATCACAGGAGTGCTCAGAGGCATAAATTTCATCTTTTTGTTTTCCACCTGCTATCAAACTTGTATTCGAGACAGGTTTAGCGCAGGGATCCGTGTGCAGCTTCTGACCTTGTCCTGTAACTTCCTTTCCAGTATCTTTGATATTCTTGGAGATTTCCTTTGGCGGGGATATTGTGTTGACTATCTTTTTTCCTTTCACATCCTTTTTAACCTCCGTAGCATTTCTTTCACATTATCTTCAGAGTTTCCATAGTAGCCTCCTTTGAATTTCCTTTTTCGTTTCCTTTATTTTTTCCTCTGATATCCTATGTCCCCACTTTCTTTCCTTCTTTCTCTTTCTGCAGAATCTTCTGATTGGTTGCCAAACGATCGTTTTTGGCAGTTTGTGTAACGATGGTGTCAGTTTCCTCCATATTCGGTTCTTCTTCAGTGTTTCCTTCCTTCCGCGCCAGGATTTCAAATCGTGATCCCGAGATCTCCGGAATTCCATTTGATTGAGCCTTAGGAAGATCTTTGGAAATAATCTGAGTCACTATCTGAACCGGTTCAGGATCCGAACCAGGATTTCACCCACTAAGCCAATTTCTAGAGATGTTGATTATCACCGCTTTGGATTTGGTCAATCTTTATCAACCGTAGTGGAGCCAAGAGAAGGTGAAGACGACTAGGATGAGGAAACCGACAAAGACCAGGATGAAGACTAGTATGATAATGTAATAATTGAATTCAATTATATGATAAATCAATGAAATTATGAAATTATTTTAATTATACCTATGATTCTAATTAAAATTGAAAATAAACAAACTTTATCGTTGGATGAATTGCATTGCAATTTCAGAATCTCCTTCTCGAATGGCCTACTCTCTTCGGTTGAATCCAATTTATCAAACCCTAACCAGTCAAGAACAACATCCAACGTGTATTTTATTTTATTTTAATAAAAACCGGTTGGTGATGCGTTGTCCAGAACAACGTTTCATGTATTAATTTTTTTATACGCCTTCGTATGATTTTCCGAACAGTGCCTCATACGAATTTCCTTTTTTTTATATAAAAATCGTTGGTGAAGCGTTGTTTTGAACAACGCCTCACCTCACCTCAATTCTTTTTTTATATAAAAACACGTTGGTGAGGCGCTGTTTGAACAACGTCTTGCTCCTTTTTTAAGTTTTTAAAAAAAAAAACTAGGCTAGGGGAGAAGCATTGTTCCAAACAGCGCCTCTCCTTCTTTACAATTTTCCGAACCTGAGAAAAGTGCCTATTTTGAAAATATATTCGAAACTGTGCCTAAAATGGGAATAATTTCAAAAAAAAAAATGTTCATTCCAGAAAAAAAGTAGGGGTAAGTACTAAGTAGTGAAAATGTTAAAAATCGTTTTAGTACCCATTTGTATCAAAATGAAGAAGAAAAAAATTTAATAAGTTTGTTAGAGATTACACATAAATGACTTAAGCATAAATAAAATCAAAAATTTAATTTTTAAGGATTTTTTAAGGATCAATGACAAAATTACACAAAAGCATTAGAAGCTAGAATTAAGGGAAGAACTTTAAATATCTCTTCTTTAATATATAGAGAGAGAATCTTATTCTGGAATATGCACTTTTTTAAAATTAATTTCCGACATAGGCTCTTATCAAACTTAATTCCCAATATAGACACAAAAATTTGGTTTGGATTGTTACAACCTAATTCAAAAATTAATAATGAACAAGAGACTTGTGTGCATTTTTTTTCAATTTTTTTTCATATTTTATTTTTATAAATACACGTATGAGTGACGTTGTTACAAACAACCTCTTTCATATGTTATTTATTTTAAAAAAAAGTTTAGTATGACTCTCATTCCAAGTCCTTTATGTAGAATAGAAGTTTCTCTTCTACATGATTTTTTTTATGTAGTATGAGAGACATTGTTTAATATATAAAATAATTTGAATATGAGACGTTGTTTTAGGTTTGGTTGGGAGACATTGTTGCAAACAACATCTCTCCAACGCCTTCCTTTTTCAAATAAAATCATGTGTCTATATTGGAAGTTAACTTTAATAAGAGCCTATGTGGGAAATTAATTTTAAAAAAGTGCGTATGTCAGAAAAAGATTCTATATATAGATATCTATCTATAAACATATAAAATTGACTTTTAGTTTACGCAACTAATGATTTTAGAGTTGCATTTTTTTTTTTGAAATCTCTACCTTGCAATAGAAGATGGAGCCGCCTAACATTAAAATTAGAGAGAAATAGCTTTATTCTCGCACATTGCGCGGAACTATGTATATAATTTATAAACATATAGAAATAATAATTATATAAATGAAAGTATGCATTATATAATTATATTTATTTTACTCTCAGCCAAACAATTAAAGAAAGTCATAAAAACCCAAAACAAATAATCCAAACGAATAAAACACGAATTCGGAAAGTTCAGGAAACAAGGCACGAATGTTTCCGCGAGCGAGGATGGACAGCCGCGGTCGCGGATCTACTCACGGGCGCGGGTTGGTCGCGGATTGCTCGCGTGAGCTGATGCTGGATTTTTGTAACTTCATTCTCCATGGGGGACGCCAAGGCCTCAGACTCAATGGTGATGTCGTTGCTAGATCGTCATTCTGATATCGCTTCAATTGGTATATATGATGTTCTCCTATTTTCTCTTTCTCGATTTCATCATTTCCGTAATGGCTCAAGCGAATGGAAACATGTGGTCGCTTTGCTCGAATGCTGACAGTGGAGGGCGCACAAGTTTTGAGTAACCCCACCGGACACCATCGACAGACAAGCCCAAGCGAGTATTCGTCTGAAGATTGCAGACCCCAGGTTGTCAGGTAACAAAATTATGAATTTTTCGTTTAAGGTTTCTCCATGTGAAATTGTTCATAAAAACCTGCAATTTTGAGGTTCATGTTGTCAGGTTCATATTGGTGCTCAATTTATATGGAGTATTTGAGTTTTACTGCACATGACTTTATGTGGGAAAGATGTTCAACCGAAGCTGAAAAGAGATGTGTAATCGAGCGACGATAAAAGCTCTTTCCATGATCCATCTGTCCTATTCGCACCACTCCTATATTCGTTCACATATTCCTCATACCAAGCACCTTATTTTTTGTTTCACCTGGTGGAGTGCTTGAATAAAAATACAAAGATGCAACACATACAAATATCATAGATTTCTCTGAGATTTTTTGAATTAGCTCTACTGAGTTTCAATTAGTGTTTTATTTTAATTAAAGTGGAAGAAGCAACACTTGGATTGGACTGCTAAGTCTATCATGCCCACTGGCTCTGGAAAGTTTTGTCTTTTGAGCAAAGAGGTATGTTATTTTACTCCTTTTTCACTCGCTAATTCATCTTGTAATTTAATTTTTTGGATTTTAAAATTTTAGGGCGCTCTATATTCTATATATTCAATCAACTTTTCTACTATGTGAATTAGGATGTAATTTTGCTTTAGAGATTAGTACTACATATCTTGATTGTTCTTTGCTTCTACTTTTTAGATGTTTTGAGATTGTTATAGACAGTTTGAATTGATGTCTTAGGTGGTAAGTAAAAAAATGTAATAATGGTTGTTTCTACTGTAATATATGAAGTTCCTATTGTAACATATGACTATGAAGTTAACTTTTTTGGATTGATGGAGTTTATATTGTAATTAATAAATATACTACTAACTCAATATATATTATGTCATCTCAATTAAATTTGTTGAATTAAAAAACTACTAAAAGACTCTTGGATGATTTACATGTATGATTAAGCATCTTTATATGTCCTCTGCATTAATTTTCAAGCCTTTACTTTCCACGATTTTATTTTTAGAGTGGCTTTCCACTATTTAAGGTTTTGGATTTCCAAATGGTATGAGACTTAATTATCTTCTATATTTCAATGTGATTAAGGCTATATGTAACGAGAGAGAAATTATGTTATACTATACGTTTTAATTATTAATATATACGATGGTCCGGGCATGTCGGCCCTTCAGGGCTTGAGCTCCATACCGTACCCGACCCTCGTACCCTCACGGGGGATAAGACCGTCCCGACAAGGCTTTATCTTATGTCCAAACCTTGCAAGGTTAAGAGGGCTAGGCGGCCCAGTCCTCATTTGGCCAAGTCTAGTGATTACCAACCTAAGGTTTTTAAATGTTTCGTTTGGGAGTATGAAATCGGCCCAAGTAGGGATTTTATTTAGAGCATACACAATGGTTGCCCATTTTTTTGTGGGCATCAAGTATTCTAATAATATCTCTCTTACTTTTATCAATCTCCATTTTTCATACCCACCCACTTCCAATACACTCCCAATGGTTGCCCATTTATTTATGGTCATTCATTTCTCTTTTCTACTTTTTCTATTTTTCCATCCAATATCATTACAATTTTTCAATTATTTGACAAAGCTATCAACAAGAATATTCATTAATTGATTTGTTTGGATATTAAGAATTTCTTTTTATTGATAAATAATAATAGAACACCTCTTAAAATTCCATAGTACATGTGATAATTAATCGTAAGATTTTAATTAAAATAAAATAAGCATAACTAATGAAGGAAGATAATCGTAAGATTTTAATTATCCCATCCAATATCTCTACATAAATGAAAATTTTGGGTTTGAGTTCAATTCGGACCGTTGCAGCAATATCTCAAATTTGGGTTTGATTGATTATGTCATTTTTATCCAAAAGTGATATCAAAAGTGTAATGGGATATGGACACATGTCAACTATATGTTAAATGTCCATCTTTCCCCATGGTGAAGAGAGGACATTCTCTCTCTCTCTTTCAAAAATTCACTTTTCATTATTTTACTATTATTTTGACATTCTCTCCTAATACCCACCTCAAATGGGGCACCAATTTATTTTGACATTCTCTCTCCTAATACCCACCCATTTAGCATGGCCTTAGAATCCACTCAGGAAATAAGTTTGCCTCATAACAAGGTCTAATACAGTAGTACCAGCAGGAATTGCATAGAAAATCACCAGTAAACAAGAAGAAAGGTAATGCAAGTTCATTTGCCACATTATTATTAGAGCTAGGGGAGTGTTGAAGACGAACAACCCAATCGTTGTGATCGATCAGTTGGTAGGCAGGATGAGAAGGATGGTCCAAGCAATCATAATTCCACAGTTTTTTTCAAGTTGCTTCATGAATTGCTCTATAGAACATCAAATGCTACACTGATTTGGGTTACCACTGTTGTTACCCGATTACGTAGCAAAACTATATCATATATCACGAGACTAAATGATCCAAGTTTTACATAATGCACTTAAAACGAGTAAAGAGGACAACCTATAAAAACCGATAACAAATACTAGCCGCCTAAGAAGCTTTGCATACACGAAAATATACCCATTGTCAGCAGGAAGAATGAATCAAATGGATCAGGTTGGTTTCTGTAAGTTTGCCATGTATGTCAAGTAAATGGTCCAGATGTATGAAAATCCATTGCTCACCAAAGGCTGCATTTTCATATATATATATATATACACACACATCAGCATTAATACCAGAATCTGATGAATGGAAACAAGCTTGAAGTCGAGACTGACCTGTAGATGAACGGGAACAAATCTGAATGTGACAAAATCACAAGCCGGCCAGTACATGATGCCATTTAGCAATGTAGGGAGCAAGTCCCTTCTTAATCTGGAAATAATATCTGTATAGTGCTCACCTAAGCAAAAAAGAATAAGAATTTCAGAGTTAAGTATTGATCTATATTAGAAACTCCCAAAAATTTGTCGCACCTTTATACTTAAAATCACTTGACTTTAAACTATGAATATAGGCATGAGAATTAAGAACAGCACAAATCTTATTTTAAAGTTTGAATATCTATCATTAACTATTAACAATAATTCTAAGGCAGGATTCCAAATGATACCGAGAGCATACAGTAATACAATCAAAGTGAACCGAAGAAGATGAGTTCCGGCATTACATACCTTGTAGTGCTGCATTCATTGTGAAGAATATAATGGTCATAAGAGGTCCATAAACCGATTGACCCAATGCCATTTTCTTTGCAGTAGATAGTAGATCACATCCTGGAAGGATTCTTGACATGAAATTGAACCAGAAGTGCAGTGTTGGTCCCAAAACTATCAACCCGTATCCAGCCATGCGTGATGTTCGGAAAAAATCATATGTTCCAGAAGATGACATTGCTATCGTCTGAAAACATAAGTTGGATAGTTTTTAAAAATATTAATAAGATTTCAAAAAGGACTAACTGAACAACCAAATACAACGTGAAAGCAACCAGAAGATTGAAGACCACAATCCTCCAAAACCCGCGGCATTTTAATTCCCTAGATCTTCTGGATACCAAAGGACTTGACTGGTAGATGTTGGAAATACATAGAAAATCACAGCTTGGAAAAAGCACAATTCCATTTTCATTAGCTTTTGTTGGATGCAAACTATTTTGAGAGCTAAGCAACTCGTGTCATGCTGCATCTCCTTACAGAAAAATCCTATATCACTTTCTAGCGAAAACATCTGATCCAAATCCACAACTTTATGAAACATGACCATCAGGAGGTTAAGTTTATACAACACCTAAATCACCCTAAAGTGTAAGTAAGAGCAGAAAAACTCAACAAATTCATGAGGTCAAGCCCATAAACATCAAAACAACAACAAAGGGAGCGTTAATTATGAGCTGAACATGTAACACTCACCTAACCCAAACCTATCAAATCCCCAGTTGCAATGTTGTATCCAAACCCATCAATGCTACAAAATTTGACAACCAGCTATAACCTTCGCTGCAACTATTGTCATTAAAACACTAGAATCCAGAGAAACACTCCACCACAACAAAAAAGGGGGAAAAGATGATCACAACTTCAAATTAAAACTATTAGCTACGCCAATTCAGCTGCAGGAAACATAGAGAAATCCCCCAAGCAAACACTGCACAAGTAGTGTCCTCCATTTAACCAGGACCGAAGTAATTTGCAGATACTGTCCTCCATCTAACTATAAACTTTTAACTCCCTTAGTACGTTAATAATGATGTTAAGCATTTGGCAAGGTAATAATTATTTTCAGTGGATCCTTCCTCCACACATGTCATACAACAGATTACTACCTTATTAGGTGTTAATTACCAATTAGGGTTTAGTCATACCTGGGAAGACAAGTCGGCGGCGATGTAAATGAGAGAGCAAGTGATACTCTTGGTGAAAATAGGGCGCGACTTGACCATCCCCAAGTACCAACTCACAAATCCGGATCTCGGCACAGAAGTCGAAATCAAATTAGGAACAGCAGCATCAAATTCCTTGCCTCTCTTGAAGAAATTGGAGAAGCGCGAACGCTGCTGGTGGCACTGGAATCTGTAGGGAGGAAGCGAGTCCTTGGCAAAGGACTTGAACGGGGCGAGATTCTTGGTGGTTACGAGACGGCAAATGGATGATTGGCTCCTGAGGAATGAAGACGCCATTGTTGATCGTGGAAGGAGGAGGATTTGTGGAGGGTTTAAGAGAGGGGTTTTAGGTTATGTTTCCCTCCCTCTAAACTTGGAAGGGAGGTGAGTCAAAGTATTATATGGTGACCGACGTGATTGACACGTGGTGAGAGTATATCACGGCACGTGTATGTTTGATGCCTTTGGTTAGCAGTCTAATGTCCGTGTGACATTTGGAGCTTTTTTAATTGCCACTAATCAGCACGTCGATTATACAAACACAAAACTCCAGGAAATAATCACATCTATCTATACATATACTAATATGCGGCTTTTATATTCAATTCGTCTATGTGACGACCTCTAAGATATGCTATATTATTTATCATGTCATCTTTTACATCATCCAACTTTATATTTAGATATATATCTTTGAATTAAATAAGTAAAAAAATCAAAAAAATATCTAATAGGTTATATTACGAAGGAAAAGATTCAGATGAGAATAATTATTATTGTGCGAATATGCGAATGGATGCACATTTAAGTCATTGATATGCACATTTAGGCCATTGACATGCACTCGGTCAGATTTGCATGTCATTTATCAATGTGAAAAGTACATGCACACACCCCGAAAAGTGCATGTCAATGGCAAATTATCAATGACATGCAAATCTGACAGAGTGCATGTCAATGGCCTAAATGTGCATGTCATTACTAAAGAAAGTGCATGTCAATCGTCTAAATGTGCATTTATTCGCATATTCGCACAATAATAATTATTCTCACCTGATCCGGATTCATTACGAAAAGAAATATTGATTTTTATCTTTTATCATATTATATCTTATATCTTTATCTATTATTATGCTATTATGGTAAATTGAGTTATAAATGAACTTAAACTATAAAACGTAAATCATAAAATTTAATCTATAAATTATAAACCATAAAGTATAAATAACAATCTATAAACTAATTAATAATATAAAATATAAATATATTTTAAAATATTTATTACATGCAACCCCGTATATGGTATAAGAAGACACGCTGGCTAAAGAAAATCATATAGGCTCTGTTCGGCACCGTTTTTTATCCTGTAAGCTAGCTTAAATTGAGCTTCATAAGCTAGATTATGACAGGCTGGAATCGAAAGCTCTGTTCGGCCATATACCTTAATTTCCTCCCATTTCCAATAAGCTAGCTTTTTTTTCCTTCAAATCTGAAATGTTGTAGAGCAACATTACTGAAATTGGGCTAAAATTAAGCTAGCTTACTCCTTTATTCACTGTTTTGATTCCCCTTCTACCCTCTGGAATTGGCTGCTGTAAATGTTGAAGGTTGAGAAGAGAAGGCAGACGTGTTCAAACAATTGAGAGGAGACTTACGGTTTGGCTCTGTCGAACAAGGCTGTAAGTGTGCTTAGAAGTGGTGAAGAACCCTAATTTGGGCTGAAGAACAATTTATTTGTGAAATTGTTTTGTGCTTTTACTTGAAGAACCCTAACTTGTTGCTTTTAGTTTTACCATTGTTTCCACTTTTAGTTGAAAACTTGTTGGTTTTGTTTTGCTGTTAACTGAGTCAAGAATTTTTAATAGGGTTTAGGTTTGATTCATATCCACTAACAACTATATTTTCAAAATACTTACAGGAATGATTTTGAAGTTAATACTCTGGTTGAAAATCTGGTATACTAATAGTGTTATTATATTACTTGAGTTGAGTCTTCAACTATATTTTGCTGAAAATGCTATCATAAAGCCCATGTATTGTATTTTTTAAGAACAAGTAGTCAATCCTAAGTGTTGCACATGTGATTTTTTCTTGTTTTTATATTATGCATCACAATGAGTTTCTGAATGATTCATATAAATGTAGTCAATAGTGGTTGATTATGCTGCTGTTAGTCGGTATTCCGATCTCCATCGCCTAGAAAAGGTCGATCAAGATCTCTATCAAGGCCTAGGTCAGTTTCAAGATCTTCATCGCCTGAAGAAAGCATATCCCATTCTCAATCCATATCCAGGTCACAGGTTATAGAAGGTAAAACTAAGGTCCTATTCCAAGGCTTTGCGTTTGTAACCATGAGTTCTCTTGAGGACGCTGAACGTTGCATCAAATATCTGAACCAATCTGTCCTTGAGGGAAGTCACATAACTGTTGAGAAGGTATATTTCTTAATTCTTATATATTCTTAATAACATCACGAGTGCTGGATTGCTTGGCTGTGTTTGTAACCTTGCAGTTTTTGGTTACATTCACACTAAATTGCATCAGTTTTGTTAATTGGCAGCAAGTTTAGATGATGAGTTCCTCCATCTAAACTTATTACAAACGGCTTGATGGAATGACCAACTAAATAAATATTTCATGCATCTGATCAACTAAACATTGCAAATGCCCATCAACAACACCTAAACCAACATATATTTTCAACAATCATTAATTCTAATGAGGCACTTGTGGTATTCAAAACTGATTTTTCTTTCAAATGTTTTGTTCATTCTCCTTTCTTGATGTGGTTGTTTATGATATCCTTTGGCTCCTCCCAAACATGTTTTCCCTAGTGAATATTGTAACAAGATAAATTAAATAAGGAGGAGGAAGATATAAATCCTTTGTCGTGGGCTAAAAATTCTGAAACTGAAGTGGTGGTCAACCTAGTTTTATGACTTGGCTTTATGGTTTAAACAACATGTAGGATGATTCAAGTAAGACTTTAGTAATGAAATTCTACTATATGATTCTTTGCGTAGTAGGCCTTATTTGATCTGGTGGATTTGGAGTAAAATATGAATGGGCAAATTCTGTGTAGGCCTCAGATCATATCAGTGTGTGTAGCTTGTACATTATTGTCATGAAACCTGGTCTTATGACATGGCTTTCCTTACTATGGTTTTAAAAAAAATTGTAGGTTTATTCAACTAAGACTTCAGCAGTGTAATTCTACTGTAAGCTTTCATGAGTAGGTCTTATTAGGATCATAACTCGTGAACTAAGACCGTCCAATTCTAGTACTTAATCACAGGGTTGTTACTGGAACTTTGCTTATATTTTCTTTGTTCTACCCCATTCAAAAATTTATTTGGATCAAGTTTGTGTATCAGTTTTATTTCCCAACCTCAGTCTATGTTGATGGAAGCATTTGCTTGGACATCCTACAAAATCAATGGAGCCCTATATATTATGTTGCTACTATACTCAGTTCAATCCAGGTACTTGGTTGCTTCCATAATGGGATTCTAGTTGATATTCTTTGGATGTTTGAGTTTTAATTTACATTCATTTTATATTTTGCAGTCACTTCTGTGTGATCCAGACCCAAACTCTTGAGCCAACTTAGAAGCATCTGGGTGTAAAGTGAGAACAAGTGTGAATATGTAGAGTTCGTGAGATTGTCAAGAAGAGCTGGATTGCTTACTGATACTCATTTCTGAATCTATGCTTCTCCTCTGAGCAGTGACCATAATGATTTATCCTTGCCCTGCAATAAAATTATGATAGGTGTCCCAAAAACCTCTTTTTATGTAATATTACAATTACAATTCCAAATGTTGCTTATGTTTTGTACAATGGGATTGATCCGACTCTTTATTATAATAATTGTAAGTGTGCATTAGAGAAGTTTCTGCATTATTCTGATCATAATTGAAACTAAATTTGCTGCACATAACATATGAAGTCAATGACACTATGCCCAACCAACTTCTCCAAATTCTGTTCTTTTATCAAACTTCTTAGCCTCTCTGCATCTTCCCATCTACCAAAATCAGCATACATATGAGACATCAGCACATAAAATCTAACTGCTTGAGGCTTCAACCGAAAGAGTCGCTTCCCCATAGCAAAATAAACTGAGCATTAACAGTTCACGACTACAAGTAATGTAAAATAAAAACAGTAACATTCAGAGCATTTTGTAAGCCGATATTGGGCTTTATATTGGGCTGCAAAATGTTAATTCTATTTGGGCCGATCAATTGCCTATTTACTCACCTTTTAATTATCATTTTAATATATTTTTTCCATACCCTTTTTGGTAATTTCATCATTCACTTTTGTAACATTTCAGCTACTTTTATCGAACACATACTTATGTTTTATCAAATTCAGCTATCTAAATCAGCTTCAGCTTCAGCTTCAGCTACTAAATTCAGCTACACAATCAACTTCAGCTACTAATTCAGCTTCAGTTTCAGCTAACACTACATAAGCTATCAATAAGCTACCAATAGGCTTGATTTTGCCGAACAGAGCCTATAGTCTTTACGTGTCCTAACACACCAACATAGAAAAGACAAAACTCACGCAAACACTATCCCAAGTAGGGTATGGACTCTGGAGGTTGACATGTGGACATGCCATGTGTAACTACGATATACTGTAAATGATAAGACAAAACATCAAATAGAGAGCAAAACTAAACTGCTCAAACCGAGTTTGTGGGAAGTCTCACTTCATAATCCTCTATGGTTTTAAAATCCTAAATTTATCCTTCTAAAGATTCTTGTCATGATTGCCTCCGTCAAACTCACACATAACCTCTATCAATATTCTTCTTAATCACCTTCCTTCAACTCTTTTTTGGATAAAATTTATCTCTCCTCAATAAGCCAAAATCTATTTTTTCGCATTAATGCATCGAGTTGTCTCTGCAACACATGTCACAACCAACAAAGTCTTGTTTTTTGCAGTTTGTCTTTAATGTCAGCGACTTCAACCTTCTCTTTAATGAGTTCGTTCATGGTCTTGTCTGTCCCGGTGTGACCGCACACCCAACGTACTATCCCCTTTCCATTTTTGTCAACTCATCTATATACGATGTTATATATTTGCACATATATTGTCATTGTTTTACATATAAGATCCCCTACAACACTCTCATTTCCATTTTTGTCAACTCATCTATATACGATGTTATATGTTTGCACATATCTTGTCATCGTTTTACATATAAGATCTCCTACAACACTCCCCTTTCCATTTTTGTCAACTCATCTATATACGATGTTATATATTTGCACCTATCTTGTCATCGTTTTACATATAAGATCCCCTACAACACTCCCCTTTCCATTTTTGTCAACTCATCTATATACGATGTTATATATTTGCACCTATTTTGTCATCGCTTTACATATAAGATCCTAGATAGTTATTGACTTCGTTATGCACAACAATCTCCCCATCAAGCCGCAGAGTGGAAATTCAAATTCCTCACCTCGTGATAAGGGGTAACCCCAATCATTGGGCTACAACCCATTAACTCAACGATTTTGGCTTTGAAGAGAATCGACTCTTACTCATAATTTTGATGATGTTAATAACAAAATCTATATTTATAGCCCTTTAATTATTCTTTTCGTTAGCTTACGTTTTTTAACACTTATTTATCTCTTGGCTAAGTTTTTTTTAATATTCATTCAAATCCTGTCTCAATATATTTACCATTTTCGTATAAAAAAAATGCATATATGTTTGAAAATAGTTTTTTGTATGATGATGAAATATTGTCATTAAATAAGCCTTGAAATATTGTCTTTTCATATGATAATGATAAATTGTCTTTTCATATAATTAATTAAAAAAACGTTTAATGAATCGATGTCGGACTGATGGCATAAAGAGGACCACTCAAATGAACATAAAACCTCTGTGCCATGTCCTTACGAAAACCCAACAAACTAATGGTAGTGTATATCGACGCCTTGTCCATACGAAAACCTAAACTATTCATATTACTCGGTAATAATTAATAAACAACTGGAACAAAGAGTAATCACGACAATATAAAGACACAAAACCAATATGACTCAACGCCTACCAAGGACTTGCTCGTGCCTGAAACCAGAGACTGCTCTCGTCTAAATGATAATTTCATACCTGATACTTGAGATCCAACGGGCTTGTAATCGTACATCACTAACATGATACAGAAAGATGCAAACGACTGAGAATCACCAAAACGACACACGCTTCTAATCTGCACATTTTCGGAAAGCAAGGGTGATTAAGCAAACGAATTCAACAAGCAAAGCAATAATTTTGAGGGCCTGTTTGGATTACCTCATATTATGCATTATTTGGCATTATAATGGCAAAAACGTGAAATTATAATGTCAAAAAGTGGCATCATAATGCCAGATAAAGCATAATGTGAGATAATCCTAAGGACCTTGAGTTATTGACTATGCCAAACATAAAATTTACAAGTCAAACATATTAGGGAATACCCTCCTTTGAGGATTCATTAGTTATAGGGCTATTTAATTAGAGAGATATCTACATTTCCCGAAAAAGAAAAGAGAGATATTTACATTAGATAAGCTCTATAGTAAAAGGGATAAACTCGTCACAAAAGTATTAGAAGATTTTTTTTATAATCTTGACCATTAAAATCTTATTTTTAGTGGTTCAACTCTAGGAAGAGTTCATAGATGGAACACTTATCGACAAAAGACAAACTTTACTTGGGATACGACACTTACTATAATGAAGCAGCAACTAGTAGCGTGTGCCTACAGCAAAAATTAGTCCGTGTATGCAGAATAAGAATGAAGTACTATACCTTGTAAATACTACAAAGAAACGCCACTGTTAGGATTTCTATTTCTCTGAATGACCCCGCTTTCCCTTTCGGCGTCCATGGTGATGTGGCTGAGCATGCCGAGAAGACTTCTTTGATTTTTTACTGCAAAGCCACAACACATTTTTAACAAAACAAACTCATCTTTAACCCTTACAGAATGAACACGACATTTATTGAGATCCTCATAAGTTGAAACACTTACAGGAACATGTCTGAGAACAGTCTAAACAAAATGATAACTGGAAGGGCCAGCAGAGCTGAGGCCTATGTGAAAACATTAAGGACATGTTTATAAACAACACAAGCAAATGGCAGGAACTTGAGCAATTTGCAAATTAAGACAACTACTTACTGCAAACCACACAAATTCATTTGTAGCAAGGTGCTTCGTAAATTCATGGTTTTTCATCTTTTCACGAACTGTAGCTTGGACCTACATACGATGTTAGATAAATAACAGTATCACATGAGAAATTACAATGGAAATAGAGAATACTAGAAAAAAGCAAAGAACAAGAGGGAAAAGTTAAAATGATGACAACAAAAATCCGTAGGCTCAGTCACATCATTTCTTGTTGATCTTTATCGAACCGAAAGGATTTCTTGTTTATGTAGAGTCAATTTTCAAGTAAATTGACAATTATGTCCAGCACAATAAAATCAAGTCAGCAAAAAGGGATCACACTTGAAAAACTCAGAAGAAAAAAGAAGAAGAATAAGAGCTTCAGTATTTCTTTGCCATTAATCAACTACAGAATGGACGACATAAGCAATATTGACCTCCACTAAAGCTAACAAAGACTTGATTACAAACGTGAAACACACTTAATCCTCTTCTCAAAGCTAACAAAGACTTGATTAAATTAATCCGATCCGTTAAAATCTTTTTCAAAGGTTGAGATCCTCTCAACTCCACCTAGAGTTATTTTTACAACTCTACTGGAACTGGAGACCTTACCAGCTTACGTAAGATATTTACTTGAATATGGTGCTTGTCAGAAATATTCACTTCATGCACCTCCATCTTATCTTATCCAGCATCATATTAACCTCTTATCTAGCATGAGCTAATATCTAATAAATTATCAAATTTAGCATTATTTTTTAGAGTAAATTATGACCATATGGCCATGGCTGAATTGATGGCAATCAAATAAAATATAGTCTGCAGATTAGCAGTATGAGAACCCACATCATGCACAAAGAGAGTAGAATTTATTGAGAGAATATCCATTACTTAAACTGCAACTGTAAATTAGTACAATTTGCATCAACAAATGCAAAGAAACGATGGGGGTGTTAAGCAAGATGGAAAAGGAGTGATGGTAGCTAGATCATAAAATCTACAGCACCTGATGATGATATGCAGTTGCCATTTCAAGAAATCTCCTGGAACCATCAACAGCCTTTTGTGTGTAAGGCTTCAGAGCAACCCTTGCCTTCTCAACATGAGGCTTTGTCACTGTAGCAACCTGGTCCACATATGGCTTGCTGAATTTCTTAACTTCCTGCAAGAATTTGTAAAAATTATCTTACTACTGCATCAGTTAACTAGTTGATTATCCAAACAACAATGTGCAAGTTACCTGATAGTAAGGATCAGTCAATTCTTGTACTGTAATTACATGTGGCTTTACATTGGTTTTGAATGCCTCATATGCCTCAACTGTTTTAGCACTCACCAATTTCAGATGCGGTTCGAGATAATCCACTGTCAGCAACCACTTATCCTTCACAGCCGGTGCCCATTTCTTCATAACCCAGCAAAAATTATCAAAGGAAAGTCCATCAATTAACAAAGTGGTGCATTCAAAAGGAACATTTAGCGTGATTGTTTTAAGCAATAGAAACTAAATTCTCTATCAAGCTGCTAGAATTCCTACAGTTCTGTACATCTCACAAAAGGCCCAAGACAATAATATTCAATTGTAATAAAATTACAGTATTATCCACACAGATGAATAAGCCACAAGCATATGGAGTAACAAAAGCTGTACACATGCATTAGAGGAACACAGAGAGGCTCACAGTTCTCATGTTCATGATGTGGGGAGCAGCCCATGTTTCCAGTTGAGACTCAATCTCTGTTCCCTGTGCAACAATATGAAGTACAAAGCAAGTTAACAGAAACCTAGTAGAGATAACATTTAAAGACTAATAATAGAATGTCAATGTCCCTTGAAAAAAATTCCTATTTATATTATAATTAATGAAAAAATGAGAAACTATCATGAAGAACATATGAAATACCATCTGGTATAGCATCTTCATGAAAGGCTCTGCATGCTCATTCCACTCAGTCACAACGAAGGCCTGTGACAACCAACACATTAGACTTGATAGAGGATTTACCAGAACAACCACTTACAACCTTTCTTAAATACCTGAACACGAATGGCATGCTCAGCAAGCCAAGGTGGAAGCCATGAACCATGAGCCTACACAAATAAATGCAATACATCCATCAGTCACCAAAGATAAGATAATGCATACATGCATTGTCTTCCAAGAAAACGTTATTAATGAAATACGAAGGCAGGGAACAAAGCTGGTACATATAATAAGGATTATAAAGCTACTAATGCTAAAAAGGAGGGGGACAGGTTTCTAGCCTTCTAGGCCTATAATCCAATAGGAGTATGTAGATGCATAGTTAGAAGTTACCACCACTCTTCTGCCCTTTTTCCCATATAATAAGGATTTTGCAAACTCATCAAGACAATCTGATAATATAACTCTCAATTATCAGTAACGCATCCATCCCAATTCCAGAAAAAATATCACTCTTTGCTATATAAACTTCTTACATATCCATCCACCTCTGTAAGTAACCCTAATCCCCATGTATCTTATATAAAGTTTAGTTGCCCCAACACTTAAGTCGCTCAAGGTACTCTCCTAAACTCTATGAGAAGAACTGATGTAATTACTTCATACATCGCACATCAGTGATCAAGTGATCCGTATCTGAAACTACATCACTTTGTTATAAGTTGGAATACCTAATAAGTACTATCTAATATGCTAGCAAGTGGATCATCTATGTTCAAAACAATCATTTCCAGCTCATGGTTAGACATATGGGGGGGCCGTAGAAGGGTAAAAGGGAGACAAATGAGATTTACCATTATGACGAAGAATTCCAAATCTCAAAAATATTAAGAGTTTTAGTGTTAAGTAGTTTCAAATTATATCAAACGGAAGACAAGGTGCTTCATGGGGGAAAACAGCAATGTACAATAAGCATAGAAATGAAGAAAACACGAAAACAAACTAATGAATACAAAGTTTAAACAAAATAAACAACTTCATACCTCAAACAACTCCTTAGATCTTGAGCTGGCCTCTAGTTTCGCCTTCATCATCTCTTCCTGGATTATATTATACATTTATTAAATCTGATGAAACCATAAATGAGTACACCCCTTCAAAAGAATCTGTCTTAATGCACAGACATACCTCAGCTACTTGAAGAGCACGCTCTGTTTTCCTGATTATGGCTTTCTGTTCATCATTAACCTTTTGAAGCTGCAATACAACTTGTATAAATTCCATATCCATGACAAAGAAGATCCAAATAAACACGCAAGGACATCAAGCAAAGATTTACCCACTAAACAAGACTCATAGAAGCAAAGAATGATGAATTTCATCAAATCAAGACATCCAGAACACTCAATACACTATGTCTATCAAATACAGCATTGAAGTTGGACTAGGCTCTTCAACACTAAATCATATCCACTTGTTATAAATCTTTGAGTCATGTAAGATTCTACAACTCTTATATCTCCTCTAGCCATTCCTAGCAAGACAAATACCATACTCGCAGAACATAGGAAAAAAACTAAAACCCTTGAATTTTCTATGAGGATTTTACAACCATAGGCAACTTTATGGTTACTTCTGTTCATGCATCCCCAAGCAAAGCTCATTTATTCCTGTATAGCTCACGAGTCATGACGGATTAGGTATAAATCTTCTAAAGAAGGTCGAAACTTGCAGGAATACGGAATAGTTTCAAAGTTAAGCAAAAGGTGGAAAGTGCCTAATGGATATAAACATTAATATTTCATTTTCTTCTTCTGGAAAGCCAAAACTCCTATGCTTGAGAAGTGACATGTGTTTTCGGTAATACGCACAAAAGGAATCAGATCCTTGAATTGTGATATATGCTTTTTAGGTTCATATTTGAAGTCTCTTGATAAGAAAACCTTACATTCTTCAGTTTCAAGTTCCATTCCTCAATTTTCTGTTGAGCTTTATTTGCTCGGGATTGCAAATCTTTCTTCTCTTGACTTTGTGTTTCTAACTCTTTCTGTAGCTGATCGAACTGCAAAATGTAACAGAAGATAACCAAAAAAATAGAACAGCATATGAGATTATCACTTAACAATACTGAATGCATGTTCATTTAGGTGTGCATGGCTTACCTGCTTTTGTAATTCAGTAGCTCGAGCATAAGCCTTGCTCACTCGCTCCTCTTCATCAAATGAACCTTTCTTCTACGGGAATAAAAAAACAATATTTTTACATCATGCACAAGATAACTTTACATAGTACAAAGCATCTTTCATGTTCCTCGTGAGATCAACATTTCTATCTTAAAGTAACTAGAAACTACTAATAGATAAGAAGAAGAAGAAGAAGAAAAAGTAAATGATATTGACCAAATCCAAATGCCAGACCTGGGTGGACTCTATCTCACTCTTCAACAACGAAATTGTATTGGACTTCTCTTGGACCACTTTCTCCAAATTTGCCACTGTCTCGTCCTTGCTCTTTAGACTCTCATCACTTTCAGCAAGGCGTGTCTCTACAGTAAATCATTGCAGCAAGAAATTTATTGAGATCAGACTGAGAATATACACACCACAATTATAAGGCCAAGATAGTTATACTTCCAGTTTTAGGGTTCTTGTATAGATTTAAGATCAAAATTTCAAAAAATCCTGAATTCTTTCAAATCTCGAGCTTTATGCTTGCAGTTTACATTGATAATAACTTTTAATTAACCGCTACAGGTTACAAGCAGTTTCCTGTGCCAACTGTGAAAAATCCTCTACTACAATTTTCTCTCCTCGTGAATGTATAGGGTAAATGTTCACCCTAAAAATCCAACATAACAGTACTTAGTCTTCAATAAGAAGCAAATATAAGCTCAGGTAAGCCAACTTCTAAGAAAACTTACGAATAAAGCAAGCTCAGTGCAGAAATTTCAACATGCAGATTGATTTGTAGCACTGAACAATTCGCTCAAGCAAAAAAATCTTGCAAACAAGCATCTAACATTCATCACTACAAGCTTGATTGACAAAAAATTGACCTAGATGAACCAAAGCTATACACAAACACGATTAATCGAGAACAAGACGAAAGAGAGTACCTAGAAGGCGGATCTGGGACTTAAGCGTGTCAAATTCGGCCTGAAGAGCAGAAGAATCGGTTCCATCCGACTGAACTTCTTGAAGAATATTCACATCCTCCACTGCGGCAACTCCTTCAAAAGCTAGTGCAATAAGTAACACCGTCGAAATCACCAGGGGTAATAGCTTAGTATCCGCCATTGACAAGCAGAAGGCGAAGCGATGAAGCTCCCCCGATAGGATCGAAACTCAATAGACAGAGGACGGAAGAAGTAAAGAGAGATTCTCGATCGCTCACCCTTGCCGGATACGAATCCAATTTCTGTAGTGTAGATATGATATTCAGCTTCGGCCTATTATTCCCTCGTTTGATAAATACTGTACGATTTAATCAGCGATACTATAAAATACTGTAGATATTATATATTTAATTTTTTAAATGTTTTAATTTTATGATATTCAGCTTAGACGGTGACAGAAACACTCGCTTCTTTCACGCCTGTGCAGTTGTTCGTAAAACACAGAACAAGATCCAAGGGCTGCGAACAGAGACGAATGATTGGGTCTGGGATCCGAAAGAAATTCAGCAGTTAATCACCACTTCCTTACATACCCTCTACACTGAAGAATCACACTTTTCCGGGCCATTTGATACGCCTAGGGGCTGTTTCCCGGCATTGAGTCAAACAGACCTGGACGACCTGAACAGCAACTTCACTGAGGCGGACGTCAAGGCAGCAGTAGATAACATGGGAGCCCTTAAATCTCCCGGACCCGATGGCTTTCAAGCCATCTTTTACCAGAAGAATTGGCCCGCAGTCAACAGAGAAGTATGTGCTGCAGTGCTTCAGATATTATCCGGCAATGACATTCCCGAAAAGATGAATGAAACTACCATCGTGCTTATCCCCAAGACAGATAATCCTGAAACAGTTAGTGATCTTCACCCAATCAGCCTATGCAATGTGGCCTTTAAGATTGCTACGAAAGCACTAGTTTCTCGTCTCAAGCCTTTGATGAGAAAAGTTGTTACCCCGACTCAGGCAAGCTTCATACCGGGACGCCAAATCACAGACAACATTGTGATTACACAGGAGGTGATGCATTCAATGAGGAGCACTTCATCACCACCTATTATGGCCATCAAAATTGATCTAGAAAAAGCATACGACCGAGTTCGATGGTCCTTTCTTCGTGACACCCTTTGTGCGCTGAGAATCCCGTCGGACCTAATTGATGTTATCATGGACTGTGTTTCGACTAGTAATATGAAAGTCTTGTGGAATGGGACGTTGAGTGAGGAGTTCCGACCCACGAGAGGCGTTCGACAAGGCGACCCCTTGTCCCCGTACCTGTTCGTTCTTTGCATGGAACAGTTAGGACATTGATAGAAGAGGTCGTGAGCTCTAGAGCATGGCAACCTGTCTCTCTTTCTCCACAAGGCCCGGGCTTGTCACATCTATTTTTCGCAGATGATTTAATTCTCTTTGGAGAAGCCTCAGTCGAGCAAATGCGGGTGATGAAGTTCTGCCTCAACAGATTCTGCACTGCCTCAGGAGCTAAGATAAACATCAGAAAATCAAGACTCTGCTTCTCGAACTCAGTAGATGAAAGTTTGGCTGGCCGGATCTGCATCGAAGGGAATATGCAAGCAACATATGACTTAGGAATGTACCTTGGCATCCCAATGTCGAAACAGAACCTAAACAAGGCGTCCTTCCAACATGTACTTGATAGAGTTAACTCCAAACTCGCTGGATGGAAGGCTAAGCTCTTATCAATGGCGGGCCGGGTCACCTTGGCTCACTCGGCTCTGGCCACTGTGCCGTATTATTCAATGCAAACCAACCATCTACCTCGTAGTATATGTGATAAGGTGGAGAAGAAGACTAGAGGATTTGTCTGGGGTTCGACTGAGGAAAAGCGGAAAATGCATCTCTTAAAGTGGGAAGAATTACGTCGGCCTAAACAAGCTGGTGGCATAGGAATGAAATGCATGCGACAGATGAACTCGGCATTCATGGCCAAAATGGGCTATAGATTGCAAAATGAACCAAATGCATTATGTTCAAGAGTCGTCCGGAATAATTACTGCAATGGAAGTTGTGATCGAGACATGTTCTTACCTACTTCTGGGGCATCAAATTTATGGAAGGGTATGACTTTGGCTCGAAATACGCTGCTGCAGGGAGTCAAAACTGATGTTGGTAATGGCACCCGTACACTCTTTTGGAGTCATTCCTGGGTTGTGGACCAACAGTTAGAGGACCTGGTGATTGGCAACATTCCAGAGGAGGAGTTAGGCTGTACAGTAGCCGAGTATTGGCATGACAACGCGTGGGAATGGCATCGTTTTTCTCATTTGCTTCCTCCCGCTGTTCTGCTCAAAATAAGCAACATCATCATCGACCCAACTGTGACTGAAGATAACTTCAGCTGGCGAGCCACAAGGTCCGGGAAATTTTCTGTGAGCTCGGCTCTAGAGATAATCCGAGCGGATGAAGGAGACACTACTGAACCCATTTAGAAGAAGGTATGTGTTGGACCCGGTTCTCGCGAGTCGTGACACAAACCCGGTCCGCGACTGAGAAACAGACCGCGAGCCCATAAGGTCGAATAACTAAATCAAGAACGAGAGGCCCATTAAGAAGCCCGATAGGTAAAGGGAGCAACACCAGATTGTGTGGGACCCAATGTCCGATTATAAATCCTAACGGCAAGGAGAGAGAAAGGGGGGCGATTAAGAGCATCTTCCTTCCCCTCTTGAAAGAGAGAAACAAACACATAAGGCGATTACTCATTTCCGAGCTCGTCTTTTTTATCCCGATTTACCTCTTTTAGTAGGAAATCGGATGATCGGTACCTGGATTCTGGCTCTCGGTATCGTTATCGTGCTTTCGAGGTGTGAATCATCACGATTGGTTGAGTTTCACCATTTACTGTTTCATTGAGTTGGTTCACGAGGTTTCATTGATTTGGTCATTACTTCGATCGTTATCTTCTCTCTGTTTTACTTCATTCTATTGTTGTTGGCATCGTATTCATTTATCTGTATCTATTATTGACTTGAGCGTCGGAAAGCCAAATCAGGGGGTCCAACCTTCCGGTTTGGTTGTGCAGGTACCTTGAGAATTGAAGAACATAAAGAACAAGGGAGGATAGTACATTTCGATCCGGATGAAGATGAGTCGTAAGTTGTTGCTCCAGTTTGCGTAAGGAAGGTCCCCAGTATTTGAAGATTCACTGAAGGCTAGATCTCGCGAGGTGTTGATTGTGAGATCGCGAATATCTGGGCTCCAACACTGGCGCCGACCGTGGGGACCTCCTCGCGCATCTAGCTCCCTTTGAAATCTCGAGAGTCAGTTCGCGAAGGACAGCATTATGGTCGAAACTGGCAGAAGCGGAACAGTAAACGCCACCACGTCACACATCAATCAAAACACTCTCAATCCCCCACCACTCCCTCGCGTCGAGGAGGAAGTCCCCGAGCTTATCACTATCCCTCGGGAGCAGAACGAGCTTTTTGCCGCCTGGATAGCGCAAGGCGCCCCGATCGCCCCAAATACAGCTAACCAAAGGGTCGAACCCCTTAACGACCAGGCCAATCGCGACGCGAGAGAGATTAATCGAGAAGAAGAAGTAGCTGAAATTGTCCCGGATGACAGGGCATCGGTTTCTAGAAGGTCGAGGGAGAGAAATAGTACTCGCGATGTGGGTCAGGGAAGGTTCGACTTGAACCAGGCCCCAATGAGTCATCAGGAGCACCACAACTCTTAACACGATGTTCGTTATGACGAGAGGGGCCGAGCATACTATCCTGTGCAAAACCAGCGCGAACGTCAGGGAGCACCCCACTATAATCACGAGACATCCCAGAACCCTCCTCTCGACTTTTCAACAATGTTTGGCCCCACAACTTTTGCAGAACACATCATCAGGGCCCCTCCGCTACCAGATTTTAGATTCCCGACTATCAAGGAATACACTGGTAAGGGAGATCCTAAGGAACATCTTACCCGATATAAGTACGCCATGATCGCGAGGGGTTCGGATGAGGCCACCCTGTGCAAGGGATTCCCAGGAACACTCGCGGACACCGCCATGACATGGATGTTAAATCAACCACCCGGGAGCATCTCTTGCTTTGCAGATATTGAAAGGGGATTCTTGTTGCATTTTTGCTCTTCGAAGAAGAGGAAGATCACCATGCAAGAAGTGGTCGGGATCAAGCAAAAAACAGGCGAAAGTCTGGAAGAGTACGTAAAAAGATTCTCGCTGATGGTCTTGGAAGCTGATGACTTCGATGATAAAACCGTCAGGGTCGCCTTCTTAAATGGGCTGGCCGACAGGAGTGACTTCAAAAAGCACCTATACAGAAAGCAGGAAGGGTCCTATCAGGCCATGTTGGAAAGAGCTTATGTCGAAATTCAAGTTGAAACTCACTCAAGCACACCCGTGGGGGGTGGAGGTCAGAACAAACAGAACCAAAACCAAAACCAGAGCTCTAGAAAAGGCAATCAGAATTGGGGGAACAAAAGACAACAGTTTGACCAGGGACAGAGTGATTCACGAGCTCCAGGTTTAGTAACCCAGCGTCAGAATCGGGATCAATATCAGGATTACAGACAGAATACGGACCAGAGCCAGTTCCAGGAACAAAATTTGATGAACCAGAGGGATGACAACTCCAATTACAGAGGTCGCGGCCGAGGCAATGGAGGCCGAGGTCGAGGTCGCGATGGAATGTGGTGCGCCAACCACAACTCCACTACTCACAACACGGATGAGTGCAGGAGTGGCCCAAGAATGAACAATGAACCCGAACAGGGAGCCGTCCTCATGAATCAGAGAGGTGGAGGAAACAATCAAGGCAGGGGTGGTAGAAACCCTGGACGGGGGCCATTCAGAGGCGGAAACAACAATGGTGGGCGAGGAAGGGGACGCAATCAACAGAACGCAAACGATCCCCATCCACCTCAACGCAACCAAGATTTCCCGCGACCAGACGGTCATGTAGGGACCATAGCCGGGAAACATATCCCTATACCCCCAAACAGGCGTGAACAACGAAAGATGATTAACGCACCGCTCCCTCGCGAGCTCCCAGTTATGAGTATCGCGAAGCCCCTTCCCAGAGAACCATATCAACTTGTTTTTTCTAATGAGGAGATCAACGAGTGGGCAGTCTCTTCTGGTGACCCATTAGTTATACATCTACAGATTGGCACGAAACTAGTCAGCCGTTTTCTGGTAGACACAGGCAGCTCTGCCGACATAATATATCTGGATGCCTTCGAAAAACTAGGGGTTGATCCACGGATGAAGAGACCGACGCGAACCACCTTAGTAGGCTTTGCGGGAGAGAGGGTCACTGCTCTAGGAGTGGTGAGTTTAGATGTAGTGATGGGAGTTGAGACAGGGCCACGGAGGTCAGAAAAGATTGATTTCGTCATCATCCCGACAAGCTCTTCGTATAACGCAATCATCGGGAGAGGCACATTGTGCAAGTTTGATGCAGTAGTATCCATGAGCCATTTCTGCATAAAGTTTCCCACACCATCCGGAACTGGAATCGCGACGGGGGTGGAGAAAGAGAGCATCTCTTGTTACATCAAGTCTGAAAAGGGAGAAGAAACGCCTCTGCTCGCAAACCAACTTTTTGTCCCGGGCATGCCTAATGTTGAGGAGGAAGCTGAGTTAGATGTTCGCGAGCTCCCTAGATATCAGAATTCTGAGGGAGATGTGGACAGAGCAAAGTTTTCCGGATTTAAAACGCAGGAGGTCACTCCCTTTGCAAACAAAGAAGAGAAGTTATCGGTGGGGGGTAACCTTGACCCTATGGTGATGGTGGAGATCGAAAACTTGCTATCGGAATCGCGAGATGTCTTCGCTTGGTCCCCCAAAGACTTGAAAGGAATTCCCCCATCGGTGATCACTCACTCTCTAAATATTAGCAACGATATCATTCCTAAAAGACAGAGAAAGAGAAAGCAGGCGGGTCCGAAGAATGAGGCCGCGGCCGCGGAGCTCGCGAAACTCCTAAAAGCTGGGTTTGTTAGACCAGTACAGTACCCGGCTTGGTTGGCTAATGTTGTCGTGGTCACGAAGAAAGGAACGGGAAAATGGAGGATGTGTGTGGACTTCACAGACTTAAACAAAGCTTGCCCGAAAGACAGCTACCCACTACCTTCTATTGATCAGCTTGTAGACTCCACCGCAGGGCATGAGGCACTCAGCTTTTTAGATGCGTACTCGGGATACAACCAAGTCATGATGAACCCCCTTGACTCAGAGCATACCTCTTTCATAACAGATAAGGGAACTTTCTGCTACAAAGTGATGCCTTTCGGCCTTAAGAACGCGGGGGCCACTTACCAGAGATTGGTGGACCGCATCTTCAGTGATCAGAGAGGGGATACAGTTGAGGCCTACGTTGATGACATTGTGGTAAAGAGAAAGGAACAGAGTGATCATGCTCGCGACCTGGCAGAGGTCTTCACAACGCTCAGAAAGTATGGGATGAGTCTAAACCCGGACAAGTGCGTGTTCGGTGTCACAGAAGGAAAATTCTTGGGCTGATTAGTGCTCGCGGTGTCGAGGTAAATCCCGATAAAGTCAAAGCCGTTCTCGATCTTGAACCACCGCGGTCTACCCATGAGGTCCAACGGTTTGTAGGCCGAGTGAATTATTTGGGGAGATTTTGTGCCAAGTTGGCCGAACGAAACCTCCCCTTCTTCGAGATTCTGCAAAAACCAAAGAACTTTGAGTGGACTGAGGAATGTGGTCAAGCTTTCGCGAGCCTCAAAGAGCATCTGACAAGGCTCCCGATCTTATCTTCCCCGGTTCCGGGAGAAACTCTCCAGTTGTATCTCGCGGCCAGCTCAAGGGCGGTAAGCGCAGTCCTTGTTCGCGAGTCAGAAAAGCCGGTATATTTTGTCAGCCGAGCTTTATTGCCAGCGGAGACACGGTATTCTCCGGTTGAGAAGTCTGTGCTTGCGCTAATAACGGCTGCTCGCAAACTAAGACCCTATTTTCATGCACACCCGATTGAAACCCAAACGGACTTGCCACTCAATAGCTTCATGACAAAACCGACTGTAGCAGGGAGGCTCACAAAATGGGTCATCGAAATTTCAGAATTCGATGTGGTATATCGGCCCAGGCCAGCTATCAAGGCACAAGCGCTTGCTGACTTCATTGTCGAAACGAGTTTCAGAGAGGGGGAAGTGGTGAATCCGTATGGCGAGCAGATGATGTGGATAATGCACACTGATGGGGCCGTGAATGACGAGGGGTGTGGCGCGGGTCTCACGTCGCCTATGGGAGATGAGATAAGTCACGCCATCGCACTAAAGTTCAAGCCCACGAACAATGAAGCTGAGTATGAGGCCTTGATCGCAGGGCTAGAGTTAGCCATTGGCCTTTCAATCTTTGTGCTATCATGTTGTTGCGATTCAGAAGTTGTAGTAAAGCAGGTGCAGGGGCTTTATGAAGCGCGAACAGGGAACCTCCCACAATACCATGCCAGGGTCGCGACATTGACCTCGCTTTTCATGCATTTCGAAATCAAGGCAATCCCGAGGGAACTGAATAAGAAAGCAGATGAGCTCGCGGCGAAGATGGGAGCCGGTTGGGAAGGTCCCAAAGAAGAACGCGAGCGAAGATCAGGGTTCATGGTATCAAACGCCCCCCCCCCCCCGAAATATCTGTTTTTTGTGAAAGAAGAAAGTGCCATCAAGCGCGAAATTGAGATGATGGCAATCAACACTTCGTCTGAAGATTGGCGTCGCCCATTCATAGACTACCTCAGATATGGTCGCAGTCCAACTGACCCAAAAGAGCTCATGCAATTAAAAAGAAAGGCTGGACGCTTTTATATCAGCAGAGGTGAGCTTTACAAAAGAGGAGGTGACCCTTGTGAACTGAAATGGATGGGCCACTATGAGACAAAGGCCTACCTCGAAGAGCTGCATGCTGGGCTATGTGGGACACACGCAGGGTGGAGACCCCTGGTGTACAAGGCTTTGCGCCAAGGGCATTTCTGGCCCACAATGAAACAAGATGCTCAAACGATGACGCGAGCTTGTCAGGCATGCCAGTATTTCGCCCCTGCCTCTCACCAACCAGGGGTCCAGCTTCAGATCACGGGAAGCCCCATCCCCTTCGCGATGTGGGGGTTGGATCTTCTTGGCCCTTTTAAACCAAAGGCCCCGGGTCAGCTCGAGTATATCATTGTCGCATTTGACTATTTCACAAAATGGATTGAAGCGGAAGCACTCGCGTCGACAACAGTACCTGTAGTGAAAAAAATTCCTTTGGAAGAACATTATCTGTCGCTATGGGTTGCCACGCGAGATTGTTACCGATCGTGGCCCTCAATTTAACTCGCCCCAGCTGATGGCATTGTGCAGCGATCTGGGAGTTAATTTGAAAATTGCTTCAGTTGCACATCCACACTGCAATGGGCAGGTAGAAGCCGTCAATAAAAGCATTGTCACGGATCTTAAGAAAAGACTAGATAGCGCCAAGGGCAGATGGGCGGAGGTCCTGCCACTTACTCTCTGGGCCAATCGAACCACAGTGAAAAAAGCAACAGGGGAGAGTCCTTTCGCCCTCGCGTATGGAGTGGAGGCCGTGGTTCCATTAGAAATCTTGTTCCCAAACGAAAGACTCCTTCACTATGACTCGGATACCAATGACGAAAAGATGAGGATGGAGCTCCAACTTCGCGAAGAAACTCAAGAAATGGCGGTTATCCGGGCGGCCGCTTACAAAGCAGGTGTCGCGAAGTATTATAACAAGCATGTCAAGGAAAGAGGTTTCGTGAAGGGAGATCTGGTCCTGAGAAAGACAGAGGGGGGAAAACTCGATCCCAACCGGGAGGGGCCGTATATAGTGGATCGCGAGGCTAAACATTAGCAAGAATCTATCATCGGGTTACCAAAGGAATAAATACTTTCGCCACAAAGGGGGACGTGAACTCAGAATAAAAGGTACGCGCACATCTCGAGAATTCAGGATGTCGCATAAATCCCGTGACGCTGGGCTGGGGCCAAGAGCACCCACCCAGGTCGCGAAGCCGTGACGCTGGGCTGGGGCCAAGAGCACCCACCCAGGTCGCGAAGCCGTGACGCTGGGCTGGGGCCAAGAGCACCCACCCAGGTCGCGAAGCCGTGACGCTGGGTTGGGGCCAAGAGCACCCACCCAGGTCGCGAAGCCGTGACGCTGGGCTGGGGCCAAGAGCAGAGCACCCACCCAGGTCGCGAAGCCGTGACGCTGGGATGGGGCCAAGAGCACCCACCCAGGTTGCGAAGCCGTGACCGTCCGAGAGTGAGTAACGACATTCGTCCTCCTCACCTCGACCACGAAGTCCTGACCTTGATGGGATAGCAACCCATCAAGGCACGGAGCTCAGCGAGTGACACTCCTGAAAAAAGTCAATCATGAAACTATATACTTAGCATGGAAATATGCAATACAAAACGCTAATGAATCCCCATCTGTTTTGACAGACACTCCTGCACTAAAGAAACGAACGATCATAGACATAATCGCGAACGAAACAGAAAATGGCAGTTTGTGATGAAACTGGCGCTAAAACTCCAATTATCCGCGAGCATGGATTTCCCAAGGCATCAAGAATACCTTAGCTAAGGTATGATGAGATAAACACGCGAGCTACTTTGTTTTGTCACAAGAACAAAGAATCTGATTCCAATTCATTATAGGATATCACATTCTCAAACACAAAGACACTCATAGGTGCACGAAAAACCCTACTACTGGCTCATACGCATGCAGTAGTCAGGTAAGAGCACACTCTTTATCACATCACAGGTCATGACATATGAATAATCTATACTTACGCGATCGATTTCCTCGCAGGGTTTTTCGTAAGACCAACAGAAGAATCTTTCCTGACGAAAGATGTTGAAGAGTGTCCTATTTGTGATATTAAGTATTCTCGTTTCGGAAACATTTTTAAGTTCTAAAGTCTATTGGTGAAACACATACTTTTAATCGCGATGGCACAGAGGTGCACATTACATTTTAAGTTCCAAAGTTTTCCCGATAATCCCATTCTAATTTATTTATAAACCCTCGTTCATTCTCCCTCCTTTTTTAACACATAGCGCTCGCGAGACTGTAAACATCCTCACGAGCACTATGGGGGGAGGGGAAGAGGAGGAGAAATCACCATACAAACACAGAATAGAGAGACATTAAAAAGCACTAAGCCTAGAGAGGAACGACGACCTTCACTTGATACACCACAGTCCGAACGGGAACTTCAGGTGGATTAGCACGCCACATGGTGAAAGTCACCTCATCTCCCTCACGAAGATCATTCTCATACGCAAACTCACTCCAACCTTCGCCCAGAAAGTAAGAACTCCCAGCCTTGTCCAGAGTCACGTCCCAAGGTTCGAAATTGACGCAAAGGACAAGACTCTTACCACCGAAATGGCTAAGGTGTTGATCACAATGTTCCTTTGGGAAACGCTATACGTAGAGAAGAGGAGTCTAAGAAACGAACAAGCAGAGAAAGGCAAAGTAAAAAAGGTTATTTACCAAGCATCTGCCAGTAATGGCAGAGGAATCCATAGTAATAGTGAAAGACTAATCCAGAGACCCCTCTCGAGTTCGTCGTGTCTTGGCCATGTCGGTATTCTTTGAAAAAGGCAGACAAGGAAGGAAAAGCAGGAAACACTATTTATAAAAGAAATACACCTAACCCACAGTTAATGCATTGAATGATTAAGGCAGAAAAGTAGTTGGGAGAACAAAAGTAATAAACACAAAAGACATGCAGGGAAATAATTGTACGGTCTCCTCACGAGACCCAAAGAAAATCGTCTAACCCACATTTAGACTCGCGATCACATTCCGATCCACGGGCCACAGAACCAAATAACAAATTATATATAACATCAACCCAAGAGTTTGCAAAAAAACGCATGAAAAAGAGTTAAACTTCATCAGGAAGATCCAGATACCCATCAGCCTCAACCAGCGCTAAATCGCGAGCCCCTCTCACACCACCAACGTCCTTGGCCGACGCGATGTTTTCTTCAGCAGCAGTCTCCTCGCTGTCAATATTCACAACATCGTCCCCACCATCCACATCAGACGATTTAGCACAAGAGCGAGTCGAAGAGTCCGCTGTTTTCTTCATCCTTTCCTCCGAGTAAATTACTCTCTTAGGCACTTTAGGAGCTGGGACTAAAGGAATGTGAGACTCCATCCCTCTAACGACCCCTTCGCCTTTAGGCAAGAAGGGTTCGACGACCCAACCTTCAAGAAGGCTCGCGTCGTCGTCAATAAAGGTCCCAAGAGGAGGAGAGGTATACGCGGGGAGCTCGGCAGGAAGGCCACAAAGATTCGTAGGATCATAAGGAAAGTTAGCCACTTTGTGTTTCCTGAGCTGACGCTTGAGTGCGGTGATCACCAGTGTGTCACGAGCCAAGCTGATGAAATCAATACGACATTTCTCGCGATAGCTAGAAGCATACTGCTTAGCACCTTCGCGACGACCCTTGTCAAAAGCTTGGTCTTTCTCTTGTCGGAGCAAAGACAACTCTGTATGATGATTGCGCTCCATAGTCCTGGCCGAAAGCTCCAAATCACTTATCTTCGCCGTCAGCTCATTTACCCTGTTCTCCAAAACAACATTCCTCTCTTTCTCCTCTTTTAGTTTCTTCTTCGCAGCCTCCTTGACATCTTGGGCTTTATTAGCAAAATCGACCATCTGGTTATAATCCCCCTCCATCTGGACGTAGCCATCTTCAAGGGCGATGGCATATTGCCCCGATGCCTCGTTAAGAAGAATCGACTACAATAAGCAAAATATGCTGGTTAAAATTAGCTACCGGCAAGAAGGAAGAAAACCACTAAGAAAGAAAAGGAGGGAAACCCACCGCCAAATTGAGTCTCGAGAGCCCTACTCTACCCCGAGCAATGCCCTCTAAGAATTCAGGCATCTCTGGGAAACCTGGTCGATCGCGACGAAAGAACGTCCTCACCACCTCTTCCTCGGGAAAGAGATCAGCCAGGTCCTGAGAAGGGGTATCTTGGCCACCTTCAAGGGTCATAGGTTGTTTACCTTTGGCAGTCTCTGAGGCCCTCTCTGCAGGAGTTGCTCGGTGCGAAGTAGGAGTCCCGCCGGCCCCTAAAGGGATTGTCGGACCAATCGGAGACTGGTCGTTTAGAGGCTCTGGCACGCGAGTCTCGGTCTCCACAGCTTGAGGCACGGACTCACAGATGTTAATGCCACCAGCAGAGGTTTTCTTCTTTTTAGAAGGAGCCTTGTTCTTGTTCGCAAGTTGCTTTCGGCGTTTGCTCTTTTGTGGGGCAGGAGCCTGTTCGTCAATAGGCTCTTCGTCAAAAGAATCATCAGAGCCCTCAATGGTCGGGACACGAGAAAAGTATCCTGTCTCTGAAAATAAAATAAAATATATAATAAAAAAAAATCCATAAGCATATGACATCGCGAAGCAGTAACAAAAATAAACAATAAAAAAAAATGATAATAACAACATGCAAGAAAATCATTAGACGAAAGACGTAAGGGATACCATAATGGTGCTTAAGACTAAGTCCACGCTGGGCTAGCACCTCATGGGTAATACACTTCAGGAATATGCGCGTCGAGACGAGATCAGGGAAATTGTGGAATTTACGGGAAAGACAATCTTTCTTAGGCTGAGACCAGTCACCAGATTTGGGTTGGGTCGCGAGCATCGATATCTTGGTCGAGATCCCAGAACCCGGAGGAGGTCGTACCAAAAACCAATCGCCCTTCCACTTCGGTATTCGGGGAGGACCATCCCACTCCGACTTACCATTCTTTACAGCTGTAAACATCCCCATCTCCTCAGGAGCCCTTCGCGTGGAAAACATAAGAAGAAAATGACAAGGATTGGGTTTTACCCCGATATCTTGACACCTCATCACATAAATAACCAAGGCCCTCCAGAAGTTAGGATGCATCTGAGCTGGGCTGTAGGTCAGCTCTCTCAGGAGCATTTTAGTAAAGTTGGAGAAAGGGAGTCTAAAGCCTAGTTTGAGAGACGATATACTCAAAGGAAAGAAAGTGCCATACTCATCAAGGGAAGTTCCGCCCATTGATGGAAGAGCAAAAATTGTACCTTCTGGGAAGGGATAAGCATCTGCGATGGTAAAAAGATCGCAAAGGGTAAGATCAGAAGGAAGGGCCGTAAACGGGTTCCCGAGGTTCTTGGCCTTTTTATAACGGACGCGGCGAGTCAAAATCTGTACGCGACCCGCCGGATTATTGAAAATATCTTCGATCTCCAAACGAGGAAGATCGCCTCGCCAGGAGTAAAACTTCTCATAGTCCTCACGACCGATTATTACATCCTCAGATTCCTGAGGAAGAAGATCTTTATTACCATAACCCGCATCTGGTCGCGAGGTAGAAGGAACTTCATCGCCATTATTTCTAACAGAGTTCCCTGTGGATGATTAAGAAGAAAAAGATTGAGAGTTAGTTTTCCAGGGCAAGAGTACGAAACGCGAAGGCTAGAGGGAAGCCTCGCGAGCCATGGGAATGAAAAACAAAGAAAACCCTGGAAAATGAGAAATATAAGATCTAAGTGGGAATCAAACAGACTCCAGGCAGACACTCTAAGGAATGGTGAGATGAGTAGTTCGGAGGCCATGAGAGAAAAACTGACTTTAAAGAACGGTGAGAATTCCGACAGCCTAAAATGGCTTTTTAAGGAAAGAAGAGCGCCCATCAAACAGAAGAAGGAAAAAGGGGCACCGCCCAGTAAATAACCAGTAAAGGTACGGAGAAAACCCGCCTGACCGCCATGAAAACCAGTGAAAGCTTCGAAAGAACATAAAACAACGGAGATATAAAAATATCGAAATCATGTATAAAAGTAATGGAAGAAAACAACAAATAAAGAGCGAATTCGAGATAGAACTTACCAGCCATTTGTAAATCTGAAGATTGTCTGAACGAGTGAAGGGTTCTTGAAATTTTATTAAGAATGGGATTTTACAGAGGAACACGAACAATTGAAGTAAAGAGGAAGGGAAGAATATGATTTGACAGCCTTATATAGGAAGGTGGAAAAAATCCCAAAAGGTCACCACGTGTTGAAAGGTGTCAGAACGCGGGAAGACGAAGCGTCTCGAATTTAAAAATTCAAAATTCAAAACAAGCGCGATGGAATGAGAAGGCGTCGCGAACAAATTATCTTCAAGGGACTCCCCGAGAACCCGACTTCAATTATTACCCAAGCCTTACCTTTGCGAAGGCAAGAACTTGGGGGGCTGGCTGTTGGACCAGGTTCTCGCGAGTCGTGACACAAACCCGGTCCGCGACTGAGAAACAGACCGCGAGCCCATAAGGTCGAATAACTAAATCAAGAACGAGAGGCCCATTAAGAAGCCCGATAGGTAAAGGGAGCAACACCAGATTGTGTGGGACCCAATGTCCGATTATAAATCCTAACGACAAGGAGAGAGAAAGGGGGGCGATTAAGAGCATCTTCCTTCCCCTCTTGAAAGAGAGAAACAAACACATAAGGCGATTACTCATTTCCGAGCTCGTCTTTTTTATCCCGATTTACCTCTTTTAGTAGGAAATCGGATGATCGGTACCTGGATTCTGGCTCTCGGTATCGTTATCGTGCTTTCGAGGTGTGAATCATCACGATTGGTTGAGTTTCACCATTTACTGTTTCATTGAGTTGGTTCACGAGGTTTCATTGATTTGGTCATTACTTCGATCGTTATCTTCTCTCTGTTTTACTTCATTCTATTGTTGTTGACATCGTATTCATTTATCTGTATCTATTATTGACTTGAGCGTCGGAGAGCCAAATCAGGGGGTCCAACCTTCCGGTTTGGTTGTGCAGGTACCTTGAGAATTGAAGAACATAAAGAACAAGGGAGGATAGTACATTTCGATCCGGATGAAGATGAGTCGTAAGTTGTTGCTCCAGTTTGCGTAAGGAAGGTCCCCAGTATTTGAAGATTCACTGAAGGCTAGATCTCGCGAGGTGTTGATTGCGAGATCGCGACAACCGTACTCGCCGTCACATTGGGACAGACCCGTCTTGTGGCCACTGCCACAACCAACCCGAAACCACGATACATATTCTCCGGGACTGTCCTTTAGCGAGTACGATGTGGATTGAACTCCTCCCAGCCTCTCGGCTACAGGAATTTGGTGCGGGGGATATAAAGGGCTAATCTGAGCAAAGGCGAAAGGTGGGCATCGCAGTTTGCGTTTGGGATTTGGTGGCTCTGGAAATGGAGAAATGCCCGAGTCTTCAACTCAGGACTGCCCACTCCTGCTTCCCGAGCGATTTATGTACTGGACAGAGCAAGAGAGTACTCAGACCTATGTCGGCTAAAGGGACAAAGTGCCTCAACTTCCCAGTTTGATTTAGGATCGTGGGCAAGGCCTCCACAGGGGCGACTAAAATTAAACACAGATGGCTCTTACATCAGTGGAAGTGATGCAGGAGGCTTAATCCAGGACCATGACGGCAATTTCATTCGTGGATTCACGACATCGGCTCCAGGGAACTCGGCTTTTCGCGCTGAACTACTAGGAGTGATACAAGGGCTGGAATTGGCAAATCAAATGGGGATCTCTCGACTGGATGTTGAGTGTGACTCAATGGAATTGGTGAATATGCTGAACTCCACTGATGCACCACCATCCTGCCATCAGTAGGGATACCTCCTTGACATTCTCCTTTGTGCCTAGAATGAGAAATCGGGCAGCGGATGGGCTATCAAGACTAGGCCATACTTGCTTTGGTGAATTTACATTGTTTATGTACCCCCCTGAAGAGATTTCTCAATTCATAGATCTGGATAGGATCATTAGTGACAATTTTTAATGTAATCTGTTCTTTCAATAAAATGGGTAACACCCTCCCCTTGGATAAAAAAAAAAGGTTTTAATTTTATATTTAGTTTAATATATGAGTGAAGTATTATTGTTTGTTATATGAGTGAAGTATTATTGTTTGTGTAATATCTTTGAATTGTATTATCGTTTGTATCAAAGATATTTGTACATAAGAGGTGGTCTAATTTCTATTATCTTACAAAATTGTCAATTATATTATTTTTTAATAGGTTAATCAACATTAAAAAGAGAGAGTCTCATTTAAATGAGAAGAGGAGAAAGATGATTTAAGAGAGGGAAAATAATTAAGGGAAAATATCAGATGAGAATAACTTATAAAATACGAACGTGAGAATGATGCACATTAGTAGTAAATTGGTGAACATTTAGTACTAATTTGGTGCACATTCGTTGACAAACTTAAAAACATCCAAAATTTGAAGAACATTCATTTAAAAAAAAACATTTATTGAGAAACTGAAGTACATTCAGGTATAAATTGTATATGTGCATCACATTTACAAAGGATGTGCATCAAAAAAAATTGATGCACATTTAAGTATATTTTGATGCACATTTAAGTATATTTTGATGCACATATATTTAAGTATATTTTAATGCACATTACTCATTCGCACGTTCTCATTTTAAAAACTGTTCTCACCGGAACCGCACTCAATAATTAAAGTCTTCAATAAATGTGATCAATGAAGGTCAATCAACTTTTTTTGTACAAATATAACTTTATATTAGATTTAGATTAGATTAGATTTAGACTAGTCTTACGGCACGACTCTCGTTCGAAATTTCTAAATATTTATTTTAATATTGTAGTCCGATAGATTATGCTATTACTAAATTTCAGGCAACCTTTATTATTGTGTTGCATCTTGAGTTAGAATAGGTCATCTTATTAGTAGGTGAGATATCAATGATTTATTTATAGGAATAAAACACATAAAGTATTATCAATTTACCATATGGAAACATGATTTGGTCTTATTTAAATAAAATTTGTGGGATTATAATGTGTAATTTGTAAAGAGTTGGTCTAATATCACGATTTCTTCTTCAAGAAGATTAGTTGTGTTCATCCCTCTTCAAATTTACTCTTGTTGTTCTGCCTAGATTCATTGCATACGTTATTTCATTATAATTTGGTTTTGTGGGCTCTGAGAAGGGATGTACCATTCATGTCTGAGTTTGAAATTTTATAACAGAAGAAAGAGGAAAATATCGGAAAAACAACAAAATTATTAGTTACAAATAGGCTTAAAAACCGAAATTACCCTTTAAAAGGGTCGATTTGCTCAAAACCACTTCTTAAATATTCTTTTACATAAAATCACCCTTAAAAAGGTTCTGCTTGCCAAAAACCACCCTCCGTCCCTTTACCGTTATATTTTCGTTAGTTCAAAACATTAAACACCGAAAATCACCCATTAAAAGAATCGATTTGCTCAAAACCACCCCTTAAATTATTACTTTTACAGAAATCCACTTGTATACAGACTTCGTTATCCAAATACTACCCTCCGTCCCATTCTCGTTAGTTTTATTAATATTCTTATTATTTAATTTTTTTAATTAACCTTTTTAAATGAAATTGACCCGATGTGAATAAAACGAAAGGAGGATTTGGTTTTCACATCAAAGGAAGACGCTTGTGCGGAAGGACGCTTGTCGATGGGGGCGGAGCCCTTGTTGTTGTTGTTGTTGAGAACTTGCATGGTGTCGGGGCAAGTGTTGTGTCCGTCATCGAGCCATCGCTAGATGCTTGTGCGGCCGTAGGTCACGCCGGTGTAGAGACTTAACTGTGATTTCATCACGTCGAATGAGATCAAACATCGGAAGTAGCTCGACACAGTTATGTACAAATCCTTCGTCCTCATTAAGACAATTAAATAATATAATATTAATAAAATTACATAAATGGTACAGAGAGTGGTGTTCAAGTAACAATGTTTGTTCGGGTGATTTTCGGTAAAAAAACCTTAAGAGGTGGTTTTGAGCAAACCGGTCCTTTTAACGGGTGGTTTTCTGTATTTGAGCCTTAAAAGTAATATTTAAATTGTCAAGGTATTTTCATGTAACTTTTCTAATGACATAAATGTATAAATGAAATCAGGGTTGTAGGTTTTGACGAGCCACTCAAGGATTTGGTGTTCGACGAAGAAATGGCAAAAAAAACACTCGAGGATTTGGTCTCCAACAATTGAATTGTAAGGGCAAAACCGATCTTGACCATGGCGTTGATGGGCGGTCAATTGAAAGATGTCGAGAGCTAGATCAAGATTTAATTGGGAGCGGAGGGCGCAATCGAAGAAGATGAATCCGGGTTGTAGGTTTTGATGAACCACTCGAGGATTTGGTCTTCGACAAGAAATGGCAAAGAAACATGAATCCTAACATTGGGTTAGGGAGCCTTTTATATAGAGCAAATTTGATGCCTTGACGACGGGAGGGAGAAGTTACGCCATCAAAATCGAAAAGACAGTAATGAAGAGGAGAATCGAGATCTGTGAAATTCCGAATCTAACCAACAAAGAAAGAAGGAGATGACTAACTATATGCTTTTTTTGTTTTCCCATTTTTTAAATTTACTATATCTTATCTAGAGGTTTTTGCATGGAACCACCCCTTATTTGGGCGATTTTGCAAGGAACCACCCCTTATTTCACTATTGATTTAAAATCACCCGTTATATTACTTTTTCTTACAAAGTCCCACCCCGAGTCACATCTGTTAACGTTTCCGTCAGAATCTGGAAATGACTATTTTGCCCTTAACTTTTTTCATAATTACAAGTTTTACCCGGTTGCTTTACCTGCTATTTCAAGTTTTTACCATTTTAATTTTTTTTTACTTTTTACCTTTGAATTGGGGAAAAATTAATCACGGTCTGAAATTAGGGTTTTATGGGTTTTGAAATTGGGGGCGATTTTGGGCGATTCGAGGCAATTCGAGCTATTTGGGTTGGTGAGTGGTAAGGCTAAAATCGTTGTGCCTATCAAAGAAAACCTAACAACCAACTAGTATAGCAAGAAAGCAAGAGTCGAATCCCAAGAGAATCAAGTAGTCTATTCTTAAGCAAATAATTATTACCGACTAACACACCAAAAGGGGGGGAAGTTGTTGTTCTAACCTAAGACAAGTAAAAGTAACAAGTAGCAAGAGTTGTGCTAATATGATTGGGAAAACGTTCCACCTAACAAATATCCACACAATGACATGCACAGTTGATCATAGATATCTCTAACTCATGCAATCCTATTGTTGTTCCTATTCCTGTTCAGACATAAATATCAGCGCAACCCGCCCTGATAAATCCGCGGGTGGACCTGATTTCCGCGGGCGCGGAAATCAGGTCCACCCGCGGATTCCATACTTAGCCAATTCTGTGTGCTGTAAATCCGCGACCGCGGCTCACCCGCGGCTTGCCCGCAGACTTCTGCATCAGCTTCGTCTTCTCTTCTCTTCAAGTCTTTTGTCGTCTTCTTACTTGGTTTCTTCAGTTCCTTGAAAGACGTCTTCAATCTTCACTAATCTTCATAGTTCACTACTTCTTCTCTTCCACTCCGGATCATGCAATTACATATAAAATAGCTCCCAAATGATCCTAACCTTAGCTAATAATCACTAGATAATATGTATGAAATACTCTCTATCAGTGAGTGAACGAATTAAATATATCAAAAAAAATACTATATCTACTAATTCAATTTCGGAAGATACTATATATCGCAAACATCATATAATATATATATAGATTTGTGGGAGACAATTTAATTACCCTAAAATTAGATTTTTGGTTAAAAAGTGTAAAAGACGTTTAAAAGGCCCACATAAAATAAAATCCATCAAGGTAAATAATATCAAAGATATGTATAAATATAATTTTTGTTAGATCAAATGTATTATAAAAAAAATAAACCAACATAAATCATATCAAATTTATAAAATTATGGGTTAAGGTAAAAAAAAAGGGTTTGGTTCCGGTGAGGATGAGTCATTAGATAAGGAATGAGGATAATGCACACAAACGTTATAACTCATGCATACACGAGTTATAACTCATGCACACACTGTGTGCATGTGTCATAGATGGTGTGCATTAACAAATAATGTGTGCATTAATTGTAACGTGTGTGTGCATTAATTACAACATTTGTGTGCAACATCCTTAGTCTTTATCTAAAGACCCATCCTCACAAGATCTTTTCCCAAAAAAAAACGATTTATAAATTTATAATTAACATGTTTTCTCAAAAAATAATTGAAAAAAAGATATATATACCAAACACTTTTTAAATCATAACCATGTCAAATAATTTTTAATTCTTTTAAAGATATAACAAAATAGTTAAACGCAATAAAATATTAAAAAATTAATATTAAAGATATGTATAAATATAATTTGTGTTAGATCAAATGTATTATAAAAAAAATAAACCAACATTAATCATATCTAATTAATAAAATTATGGGTTAAGGTAAAAAAAATATTTATAAATTTATAATTCACATATTTTCTCAATAAATAATTGAAAAGAAGATATATATACCAAACACTTTTTAAATCTTAACCATGTCAAATTATTTTTAATTCTTTTAAAGATATAACAAAATAGTTGAACGCAATAATAGATTAAAAAATTATAATGAGGATTCAAAGTAAAATATAAGTTAAACATACAGAATAATATTACACCTAATAATTCATATTTATAGAGTATTTAATTATTGTTTATTAACTTCATTTGGCCCGTGCTACAACTTTTATTTTCTCCGTGTCGTGTATGCATTTAGTATGTTATGTATATTATTATTTAATATGTCAATGTTTTGTAATTTTTTTAAAGATATAACAAAATAGATGAACGTAATAATAGATTAGAAAATTATAATGAGAATTTAAAGTAAAATGTAAGTAAAATATACGGGACAACATTACTTCTACTAATTCATATTTATAGATAACATTATATTCACAAAGATATTCCTCATTATATTCATCTTGGGTTGGGCTTTAAGCTTTTGTTTGGCCCACTGAAAAAATCCAATATATTCACAAAGATATTAATCATAATAATATATCTTTAATTGGGACTTTGTTTGATCCCTCGGAAAAAAAAAATCCTTTCAACGTAATAAAACATACTTTGAGTAACCCATCTATGTGATCCCGCACCAACATATAAATATAAATATATTATTATAAAATATTATCTCAATTAAAGAATAAGCTAAATACTATACACGTACTCAATACCGTACGTAGATGAAATGGTCATCCATCTATGTACGAGTATTCAAATGTGCCCCATAAATATAAATATTTATTGTATTAGGGATATGGAATTACAGTAATTTCATAGAATTTGATAAAGACATTTTTACCACAAATCAAAAAGATAAGGGTCTATATCGTAATTCCTTGAAAAGTAATCAAAACACCATAAAATCATATCTCACAGCCGATTTGCCCTTCTGCAAGATAGATTTTTAACAAATCTATCAAACCTCCAAATCTATCTTTAGTTAAAGATATTTAACAAGATAATAAAAAAGATATTGACAAAAGATAGAGATTAGACAAAAATTATTATTATATATAACTAATATTAAAAATATATGATTGTAGGTTCAAATTAATATACTAATTAGATATATCAAAAAAATTACAAATATTAATTAAATTTATCTTAAAAAATTCATTTGGCTCGTGCGTAGCACGAGCGAATAAAATCTAGTCTATATAAAGACTAGTTGTACAATGAAAAAAATTAATGCAATCAGTACCTAATAAATACTAAATCCATTTAAGTTTTTTATTTTTATTCATTAATTATCATTAATTTTAAATTCATTTAAGTCTTTTTTATTCCATTTAAGTCATTTTGTTTTTATTAATTAATAACTGTAGGATTATCGCCTTAAAAACTAACGTTTGTTAGAGTATACATATGAGCCAATCTAATGGCATTGAGGGCAGTCATAGCTTCGGTTTTGAGGATAGATATTTGGGAGATCTTCTTATTATCAATAAAAATGATCTTTTTGTCAGAGTTCCTACAAACACATGCAATGTGTGCTTCATTTGACAAATTAACTAATCCATCAAAATTAATTTTATACCAACCTTCTGGTGGGCGAATCCATGTACTATGTTTCCCCAGTTTTCTATTTTTTGTCGTTGTCATTTTTGGACCTTTGGTATGGAAGCAAACCGTTTCCCATTGTTTGAAGTGGAAAAATGCAATGTTTGCAGGATCACGGTTGTTACTATAATCTCTTCTAAATATTTTACTATTTCTATGGCTCCAAAGTTCATACCATAAGAACAGTAAGACTTCTATTCTGTTAGTATTACTTATGAAATCATTAATTATGGTATTAAGTGTTTGAGAGAAAGGTAGATCAACTGGTATCGGAAAATGTATACCCAGAAGTCGTCCATATTTATGGAGACTTTGTTGTGTTTGAGGACAATGGAAGAAGAAATGTTCGGTATTTTCCGTTAGGTTATTACATACAGAACAACAGGAATGTACTCTATGAAAGTATCGATTTAATCGTTATGTGGTTGGCAAATTGTCAAACAGGGTTTTCCAAATGAAAATTTTAATCTTTGCTGGAATTTGTAATTTTCATAACCAATTGTATAAGTTATCTGAAGTGTTGATATTTTGTGATGTCTTAAGGAGGCGAGCAGAAGTCGTAGTGAAATCCCCGTTCGAGCTTAAATTTCAAACTACTCGATCTTGAATATTTGATTCTGGATTATAAGTGGTTGTAATATGATTAACTATATATGGTGGAAGAATATTATTTAGTCGATGAAAGTCCCAAGCACGTTGTTCGGTTATGAAATTGCATACTTTTTCAGTGATATTGGAGATATCAAGGTTAAAAAAAGGATATAAATCGATATCTTTTAACCAATTATCTGTCCAAAAATTTACGCTAGTCCCATCACATATCACCCACGTTAACCATTGTCCAAAAATTTGTTTTTAAATATTTTTGAGTTATAAGTTTAACCCAAATGTTTTCTTTATCAATAAGTAGTTTCCAAAGTAATTTCATTTGAAGGGAATAAATTTAAATCCTCCGCTTTGTGTAATCCCAACCCTCCTTCACTTTTTGGGCTACAAATTTTATCCCAAGTGGTAAGAGGACGATAATTTGGGTAATCTTTATCCCAGAAGAAATCTTAATTAATATTGTCAAATTTTTTGGTAATGAAAAGCATTGCATTAAATGATTAACTTTTGATAAAATGTTAGATTGAATAAGGATAACTCTGCCAGATTGTGAGATTGAGTTGAGTTTCCACTTCGAAAGTTGTTTTATCATACTTTGAGCTGCATAATCAAAACATTCGCTCTTGATTTTACCCCGAACAATGGGCATGCCTACATACTTTTCCATTGCAGTAGTGATTTGTAAATTCAAAGCTGCAGATTAGGATTGTTTTTGTTGATTAGTTATATTTGTCGATGTTTGAAACAAACTTTTATGATAGTTAATTGACAAACCTTATAATGTTGTAAATTTTTGTAATAAATTCTTAATAAATGTCATGTTTGTCATATTTTCATTTGCAAAAATAAGGGTATCATCTGAAAAACAAAGAAAAGGAATACGCATTCCATGTTGACAAAGTTGAATACCAACTCTATGTTGGCGTTTATCTGCTTCTTTTTGCAATGTTCTTGCCAAATATTCCATTGCAATGATAAATAAGAACGGTGTTATGGGGTCGTCTTGTCTTAATTCACAATTTGGTTTTAATGTAGGGCCTGGTTCATTATTTACAAGAACTAAAAAAGATGCCGAAGAAATATAAGACATAACTCTTTGTATCCAAATTTGATCAAATCCAAATTTTGCTAAGATTTTAGTAAGAAATGGCTATTGTAGTTTATCATACGCTTTTTCCATATTTAGTATAAGTGTCATCCATCCACACTTCCCTTTTTTACGCTTATGAAATGAATGAAACACTTCATGGGATATCAGAATGTTATAAAAAATTGAACGATCTGTTACAAAATCCCCTTGACATGGGTGAATGATTTTTGGGAGAAGTCCTTGTAACCTATAGCCATAATTTTTGTAATAATCTTATATATTGTGGTACAAAGACTAATAGGCCTAAAGTGATTAATTGAAACTGGATTATCTATTTTAGGGATTAGTGTTATAAAAGATTGAGCACAGTCTGACAACACGATACCGGAGTGCAAGAAGGCTTGAACTGCTCTAACAACCGAATCACTTACAATTGGCCAATATTGTTGGTAGAATTCCGCGTTAAAACCGACTAGACCAAGTGTTTTATTGTTAGGTAATTAAAAAAACATTTTTAATTTCTAAGGGAGTGGGCTGCTTAATTAGATTCCTATCATCATCGTAAATAATTAATTTGGGAATTATTTGGAGATCATTTTCTATTATATTGTATGAACATTGAGGTTGAAATCGAGATTGAAGGTCTTTATTAATGTTATGTGTAATATCATTATGATCGTAATATGTAATATTATGTAAAGATTGATAACAATTTATCTTTTGTTTAAAAGTACGAATATTAACCGTATTTTGGAAGTATTTTGTGTTTCTATCTATGCCGTGGATGTGCTAAATTTTTGCTCTTTGTTTCTAGTATATATGTTGAAATTCTAACAAATTATGATATTTCTTTAAGTGCCTTAAGTATTTACAATGAATATTATTATTCTTAAAGGAATGATTAAGTTGAGTTTGCAAGAAGAGAAGAGTATCATCAGTTTGTTTCAGTTGGTCTAGGACATTATTATTATGTTTCTTAAGCCCATTTTTGGTAGATATTTTTTGTGTATCTGTTTCATAAAGAGTTTGAACATATTAGACCCTAAAAAATGAAAATTCCATATTTTTCTTACTAGGTTAGCATAATCATGATTTTGGAACCAAACATTCTCAACTCGAAAAGGGTAATATCTATAAATATTGTAAGTCCTTAATTGTAAAATAATGCAACAATGATCGAACGTTGTAAACGGTAGGTGATTTAAGGTAATTTTAACATAGTAATTAATAATTGTTGGGTGTAGAAGCACTCAGTCTAATCTTTCATAAGTATTTTCTAATGAAGTACCAAATTTTTGCCACGTAAAAGGAAATCCTATACACTTTTGAGAAATTAGACCATGTTGGTGAATGAAAGTACTAAGACGGAAAAATCGACTTGCATTAGGGTGAATCTCTCCTTCCTTATCCTTAATGGATAAAATGTTGTTAAAATCTCTCATAATAATAACAAGATTTTGTTGTTCGTAGAGTATTTGAGATATTAGTTGTCAAAAATCATTTTTTCATTCTCTTTGGTTGGAGCATAAATAAATATATAATATAAGATTTGTCAAAAGTTTTATATTGTATCAGAGTGAAGTTATTATTGATACTTACAGATTTTTATATAAGGTTGTGGTAATGTTTAACAACGTGGTAAAATATAAATTTTAGGTTATAATATATTGGAGCTGAATTTTATTAAAAAGAATAAGATAGTAAATTTAATAAAATTTGTCAATATAAATATGCGTTTATAAATATAAATAGTGATTTGTATACTCAAAATTTATAAATGATGACTTAGCAATTTGCCAGTGTAAGTATACATTTATGAAATCATATAAATATTTATTTATATAAATTTTTATTATCTTTTATAAACTTGTTCATTGAATAACTTTATTTTAATCCTAATCTTAATATAATATAAATTTGACTGTTGATGGTAATAAATTCCACTCCCCAAAGTTCAATCCACCACTATTAATCTCAACACAATTCTTTCTTGAGATGGCCATATCATTTATCCTTTGATTTGGCACCAGTATTATTCTCAAGCCAATGCAACATTCAGATTGTCCCTAATAATAATCCCAGCCCACGTCTTCCACTTCCAACATCCTGTTTTCCTTCTTTGCCTCTCACAATCCGGTGGTTGGGGCGTCTTTCCAAATTTCGTCCTTCAGCCTTCACCCGTTACAAACCAAACCGTGTAGTAATGGAGCTTGCAGGCTGCTCAACTATTCCGGTGTTGCCCTATAAATGCCTCCATGCACTCACCGATGGAGCAACCTGGAGCTACCCGTGTCGACTGACCCCACCCCCGCCGCCGTCTAGATCGAAGACTCCGCCGGCCGCCTCAAATCCTAAGAGAAGGCTTCGTAAGCAGGTCACCAAGACGATCGAGAAGGACGGCGATTTGCATGTCATTCCATTTTGTGACCTACGTTTGGGATCTGAAAGTGGAATCAAAGCATACGTCTGCCACAAATGGGAAGTTATCAGACCCGATTCGAGATACCTAAGCACCGATTACCTTCTTAATGACCACATGGTAAGTTTAACGTTCCCTATTTCCAACTTGTTCACCATTATACAAGAGAAATGCACTATGCCCACACTCCACATTTCCACAATTAAAAGTGTTGGATAAATTATCCACACTTTATTTAGTTGGAGTTCATATTTAATACTTTAAACTGTTGGATAGGTGTGGAAAAAATCTTACTTTTAATTCCTACACTTTAAATAGTTGGTAGTAAATTTACCCATACTAATATCCACATATTAAATTATTGGTAATGATCTCTCTTATTCCTAATTAATTACATTTCATAATTAGATGATTTCATATATTAATTATCTTCTTATATTTTATCAAACAACAATATATATATAAGATTCATCGTAGAATTATATATGTACGTATCACAACTATCTTATAATTTTTATTAGTAGGTTTATAAATTACTGATTCAAAAGAAATTATATATGTTTCTGATCAACTAATAACATATTATACCTATTATAATAATTACATATAACTTATTTCAATATTGTCTTATTTTTAAAATTATGCATATACGTTATTAAAATCTAAACAGTAGTTATATACATGGGTCATTTGCAAAAATACCCTGGGGGTAACTAACAAAAATGCCTAAAGCATTTTGGATATTAGTGCAATATCCAAAATGTATTTTCTTTTCACTTTTCTTTTTGAGTTGGAAAATCAAAAAACAATTATGAGAAAAGGTAAATGAAAATGCAATAACAATATAATACTGAAGTGAAAAAAGAAGAAAAGAAGAATGGAATTCGGCAGGAAAAGAAGAAAAGAAGAAAAAGTGTCCAAATCCGTACATGTGTCAGGAATTTTTTAAACAAAAAACGGCTGAATTGGGAAAGTTGTCAGGAACTTCGACGATCAGCCACACAAAATTTCTGACATCCGTACGGAACACTGTTCACTCGTTCCAGAATGAATCTCAGCCACATAAAAAGTCCAAGGCGCCAGTTTTTCCCGCCAAATTGATGGAAGGTCACTTAGAGCAAAATTTTGCTCGTAAATGAATGTAATTTTGCTAATCTTAACTTCATCTTCTTCATTAAGTGTGTTTCTTTCTTTAACTCCATCTTCCTCATTAAAGTTTCTTCATATCCTGTCGACCATTTGTTTTAATCTCTTGTTTCATTCACTTTTCTTCATATCCTGCCATATAGAAGAAGGAAGGAATTGGTAAGTTTCTATATTAAATGCAAACGGTTTTTGTGTATTGGTAGCAATAAATGACCATGTTTTTTCTTGTTTTGGCTTGTTTAGGTGAAACATATATCCTCTCCTTAATTTGTGGAGGCAATTGGAAGGTAGAGAATGAGCAATGGGTGTATGAAAACCCTAAAAAACAAAGGCTTTGATGGTCAATGATGAGATCAAATATGAAGGGCTTCTGAAAATGGTGGAAGAAAAGCTTGCCATAGATGTTAAGAGGTTTGCCTTAAAGCTGACCTACATGCCTCCAAAAAACCAAAATCTTCCTCCTTTCGATATTTGCGATAGTGATGATGTAGATGCTTTTTTCTTCTTGAACATGTTAACATGCAAAGATAGAATATGGTCAATTCCTTTGCATTCTGTGCTGGAGCCTATATGTATTGGTTTAGATGAAAACCCTAATGTAATTCCAAAGGAAGAAGAAGAGATGATGGATGTTGAAGGTAGTGCACCTCAACCTTGCTCTCAGACTGAAAATGTTGGTGGACCTTCTTACCATGTAAGAGTCCTAAAGAGAATGTCAGATCACATGCTACACAACATAGTAGATGATGAGCTGAGAGAAGAAGAAGATGTGTCAGGATCTTCTGATAAGCTCGTCAGGATATATTTGGAATGTGGAGGGCAATCAAAGAAAGCTAAGAAAGGCATTGAACCTGAGGTTGTGTAACTAATCAGTGACGATGAAGAGGAGGATTTTATTATGTCTGCAACCAAGCGACAAGGTTTGGACCTTGTCAACCTTTCTGATGTAGAATTTGATGATGATCATGTGAAGGTTGAGGACTATGAATATCTGGGAGGAGATGATGAGGAACATCAACAAGGATCTTACCACTAAGATGTTTCTGCTGATATTGAAAATTTGGAGGAAGAAGAATTGTGCTCTAACTCTCAGCCATTGGCAATGAAGGTTGGAGATGTCTTTCCAACGAAGGAGGAGGTTCAACGGGCTTTGGTCTCATTTGCTGTGGAGAAATGTGTAGAAATGCGTGTGAAGAAGTCAGATAAGACCACTTATGTTGTGGAGTGCAAAAATGGAGGAGCATGTTCATTTGGCTTTCGTGCTTCAACGAGGGGTGGTAAAGCTACTGGTCCGTGGTGGGTCCGACGGCTTTAACCAAACCATACATGTGCGATGCTGTTCAGGAACAATCACAGCAGACATGCCAATTCATCCTTCATTTACAAGAGCATTCTTGATAGGTATGTATTGCTTCTGTCTTGTTCAAATATTTAATATGGAGGGATAGAGTGTGAAATGTGTTAGGATGTTTTTGAACACATGTAACAGGTTCAAAGGTCGCAAGGACGCACCAAGGGCAAAAGAGATACAGGCTGTCATGAAAGAGCTAGGAGTCGATACCAGTTATTCCAAAGCAAACCGAGCAAGACAAAAGGCAGAGGACATCATTCGAGGGTCTCCCGAGCAAGGTTATAGTCAACTTCACTCATGGCTTCATATGTTGAAAGATGTCAATCCTGGATCATATACAAGCTTAATATTGGATTCTCAAAACCGGTTTAAGTACTGTTTCTGGGCATTGGGTGCTTGTATCAGGGTTGTTCCTCACTTGAGAAAGGTAACTTTTTAAACTATATCTTTTATCTGTCCAGATAAATGGTAGTGTGTGGAGGGATAAAGGATAAGTAGTGGAGGGATATGATGTCAGAAGAATAGATATAATTACCTGACGGGATATATTATAGATTATGACAGGTTATATGATGTATCAGGTGATTTGTGTTGATGGAGCACACTTGGGAGGGAGATTCAATGGCCATTGATGAGGCTAAAGTCATAGTGCCAAATCAAAGAAAACCCTAAACACTAACTAGAGTATAGCAAGTAAGTAGAGGTCGAACCCAAGGGAATCAAAACACCAAATCAATGCAGTCAAGTGAAATATCAACTAGTAACAAGTAACCAAAGGGCGGGTTTTGATTGCAAGAACACACAAGTAACCAGTAACAAGCAGAAGAAATTTGGGTGAGAATATGATGAGAAGGGGTTTCACCTAGCAAGTATCCACACAACAGTCAATCAAGTTGATCATAGATTTATCTCAAGTTCTATTCAATCCTAGGGAATGTTCCTATTCCAATCTTTAATATATCAGCAGGCCAACCGGTCCTGATAATACTTACTATGCAGCAATCAGGGAAACCTCTCAAGATTAGATGAAATAGCAGCAAAGGGCACAAGAATTATAAGGATGCATGCAATAACTTACAATCGTCAAGTATTAACATGCAATCAATTCTCTATCATAAAAACAACCAACTACCAGATCATGCAGATATGAGTGCTACAATGACAAAGAATTTCACCGTACATTCCTAGTCTATCAATAGAAAACTATCAATCAAACTAGGTGATCAAGCTAGCAAAACTAATAGAAATCAATAGATGAAGAACAAGAGAATTAATACAAACCCATAGGAAAAGAACAAGAGTTTAGAAATCTCACAACTTAATAACTGAAGGTTTCAACCGCTAAGTAAAACAATGGAGATTAGTTCCCGCTCATGGTTGCAGAACTAAATTGTCTGATGGAAAAGATGATGAAAAGATAGAAAGAACTAGGGTTCTTAAATAGAGACTAACCCTAAAAATATATGGTAAAAGAAATATCCTAAACAAATAAAGAAATAAAAGAAAAGGAAAATAAAATAAAGCAAAAAAGGAAAATAAAACATAACTCGGTGAAAACTTGTGAGTTGAATTCTCAATTTGCAGGCCCTGCTTCCTTAATTCGGCCGACATCACCATCTTGCAAAGCTCACGAGCGGCCCAAATCCTCCAGGCCCAACTTGCACGGCCCATCTTCAATTTGATTGTAGCAGCAACATTTACGGCCCAAACATCAGCTGCTTCCTTCACTTCTTCCGCGTGGGCCTGCTTCAATCCGAGTGGACTCCTCCTCCTTAATACATGGGCCGGATTCAAATAATGGCCCAAATCTTCAATATATATTAACGTGGCTTCTGCTGCTGTAAGGTAGCGATCACCATCAAACCATGGCGATCGCGGTCGCTCCTGATTCTAAACTCGTCTTTTCGTCTTCAACTCTTCTTAACTCCAATTCTTCATTTTATATCTTCTAAGTCTTCATAATAACTCCAATGATCCATAACATAGAAATGTCTCTAAACTCATATGAATATACTCCTAATACAATGTAATAATCCCTAGTTACGCTATATAAAGTGCAGCGTATCAGCCATCTTCTTCTTACTACTGCCCAAGATGGAAACAAACAGATCTATCCCTTGGCTTTTGCTGTAGTAGACAATGAGAATAAGGATTCTTGGTCCTTCTTCTTTGGAGAGTTGAAGACGGCTGTTGTAGCAGATAGTGTGGATGTGGTTTTTGTGTCTGATCGTCACCTTGCTATTAAAGCCGCTCTGAGAAAAATTTACCTTCTTGCACAACATGGATATTGCATTTATCATATGCTGCAAAACTTCAAGAAAAAGTGCACTTGGGCAGGTTTGCAGGACCAGTGGTTTAAGGTTGCAAAAGCGTACACCGTAGAAGAGTATAGGACTGAGCTTCAGATCCTTCAAAACAGAACTACAATTGTGGCAAATCTGGCTCTCAAAGTGCCTCTTGAAAAGTGGTCTAGGGCATATTTCACAACTGAGAGGTACAACATCATGACTACAAACAATGCAGAATGTATAAACAAGGTGTTTAAACAGGAGCGTACCTGGCCTATTGTAGCATTGTTTGATGTTATATTACTTACCTTTTCCACCTGGTTCTGTGAAAGGAGGGAGTAAGCTAATACATGGTGTGAGGTGACTACTAGGGCGGTGACCAAGACCATTGGGATGTTCCACAATTAGTCTCCTCTCTTCCTTATTTGCCACCACCATGGAAAAGGGGACCTGGAAGACCAAGGTTGAATAGATATAAGTCTAGGTGGGAGAGACCCTACAAACGAGTGTCCACGAGATGTGCAAGATGTGGTCTGCCTGGCCATACTCACAACACGTGCTACCGGGCTGCAAGGGGAGGACAGGCAAGTCGAAGACCATAGGATACAAGGGTAAGACAACAAGGTTCTAACTCTTTGGTATGTGAACAATGCTAACTTTTTGGTAAATGAACAATTGTAACATCAATCCCTCCGATAATGATGTTATATCCTAACAGTACAACGGTTTTATCCTGTCACACTTAATTTCATATGTCATATTATTTTGGGTTGGATGTTGAAATTCTATTAGTATGAATGTTTAAATGCTTTTTTGTTTGCTTTGTTAAGTTTTATTTTGTTTTCCCTCCGTCTATTCTGTTTTATCCTGTCACACCTCAAATTTACCATCCCGCCACCTAACTCCACATAATAAATGCAGTCAAATTTGCCTTTACTCTGCACTAACGTCAGTACATGTTTTCAAGCAAAAAGGAGTCAAACACATTTACCTACCCAGAACATTTACTTACCACATTTACTCAGTTTTGGTGAAATTTTTCTTATATATAAAGGCCACTCTTTCTCATTATCGAACATAACTCATTCCTTTCTTTCTCTACTACCAAGCCTTTGTTTCTCTCTTTCTCTCAACTCCTTCATGGCTGCTTATCACGTCGTAGACCCATTTCTCGACGAAAATTACCAAAGAACAAGTTTTTTCGTCACAATGAAACGGTCATACGTTCATGGGGATTGCCGTCTATGTATTCCCATTGGTCATGGAGAAAAGTTCTTGAAAGACTTCAAGAACTGTGAAATAACACTTAGAGTTGGACTTTAGACTTGGAAAGTTCTTCTCAAACACCACAACAATGTCTACCGCTTGGGCAAGGGTTGGAGAGCTTTTGTTCAAGACAATAAGCTCAAGTACAACGATGAGTGCCTCTTCGACCTACAAACTGCGGATTCCAATGGTGCCGTGTACGATATTGAAGTGTACAACTATTGATGTTGTCTCATTTCATGTTATTTCGTTCATTTCAGTTTCCTTTTCTCTGTTGTTTCCTTCTATCTTGTATTGTGTTTCCATAAAAGAATTTAATGAATTTGGTATTACTTTCCGTCCACCCTTTCTGTATTATCCTGTTATATGTTCACTTTCATCCTGACTAGAATGAATGCAACCACAAACTACAACTTTTAATCCTCAGAAGTCACACTGAAGAAAGATAATTTTTCATTAAAACAGAATATTAAAGCATAGAAACTGAAAAGCAGACATAATAGTACTTAGATCACAAACTAGAACATATCCCGCCACACTTTCCCGGACATCCTGACAAGCTACATAAATTACATAACATTAGAGTCTTCATCTCCATGGTGTGGTATGTCGAGACCCCGGGGTAAGAAGTCACGCCTCCACCTCTTGGTGAGCTCCAAGGGGTGTTCAGCAGTGAGAATGAAGATTTTGATTAGAGCAACGGACCTTGCTAGATCTGCAAGGGAATGGGCATCACGTGAGTGCTGCAAGGCTCTTATAGTGTTCCTCCCTCCATGAGTATGAACCATCTCAAAGAAATAATGCTCATGATGCTGGCGGTTGTTGAGGTTCCAAAGCTGTCCTCTTAGCCAATTGATGTCCCTCACACTATCTGCCGCTGGAGCCCAATCTTCGCAAAGACCACCTTCATAGATGTGGCTCGTCACACTGGCCATTCTTCCGCTGCGGGGGACAAGGGAGCCACCATGGTAAACTTCATTATAGACTCTTGTGAAATCCATAACGCGATCCATATTTTTGATAATTTATGGACTGAGAGCATGACAATATTCGGTAGGAAACTATGCTATTTATAGACTTCAAGTGTAACACAAAATGAAGGCGGGGTTATTTTAAAATTTGAAATTTTAAAATCAAGTTTGAAAACTTTATCCTGACAACACTCTTATTTCACCCTGACACTCTACAACTGGTACACTTTGAGTTGTCATAGCTGGTACGGATAAGACTAAACTTGCATTCAAACTAGAAATTTGTAGGAAGTGTAACACAATATGAAGGTGGGGTTTTTTTTAAATTTGAAACTTTTATACGATTTCGAAAACTGTTTCCTGACAATATTACTTTTTCATCCTGTCACTGTGCAACTGGTACACTTTTGCAGTTGTCACATCCTAACATTTTGAGTTGACATAAGTGGTAGGGGTAAGACTAAAAAATTGCATTCAAACCACATATTTGTATTACAAGCAAGCCATTGTTCCAGACCAACATAGGTCAACAAAACCAAACCAATATTCACACTAACCAAAACTGAATATTCAGAAACATAAAACACAACACAAACCATTATTCTTACTGTGTAACAATTTCATCAACATTATTCAACCTACTCACCCATTTGTCACCAACCAGGCTGGTAGCAATGTCTAATCTGTGCATGTCGATTGTCTTGTCCGAGATTTGGGAGAGATCATTATTTCCAAAACACAACCACTCAATGTACTTCACAGTATATGCACCACAATCACCACTGTAAACAAAAACAAGCTTTAGTAACATATTTATAAAGGGTGGAGGGTAAATAACAGAAGGGTGGAGGGATATATTACCTTCTCTTATTCTGTGGTAAGCCTTCAATCCTTCCTTCATAAGCCAGGTCCTCCTGAAGTCTATCTGCGTACTTTGTGGACAGAGCCTCGTGATTGCTCAAAAACTTCGGCAAATACTTTAGGATTGGGGCCACCTCTTTTTCTATTACCCGCTCTGGCTTCAGATTGGTGTTGCAGTCATACATATTTAGCTTCCACTTCTGGAGATCTATTTCAATTGCCACCCAATGGTTACCTCCAACGAAGAAGGGTGCATAAATGAAGTCCACATCTTCCCAGTTTTTTCCAAATAGGAATGGAAGACTTCCCTTCAAATACCTGACAACACGATCTGGAATTAATGCTACTTCATCTCCACGACCTTCACTCCTGTATTGGTCCTTGTAATCCTCAGACCATGGACAATCCATTATGGCAGCTTTGTGATCATCAGATGGTTTTTTCCTCAGCTCAGCCCTCACGTGGCAAAGGACCTCATCCATGTGCTGCCAATACAAGTACACAATTACACTTAAGATTGAAAAAATAAGAAATCAAATTTATATCCTGTCACACTTACCAAATTATCCCACCAGTGTCTTGGTTCAAGAATTGCCTCATGGAAGACCTTGTCAATAACCACTCCACTCATGCCCTCAAACTCCTCAGAGCTGAAACATTAAACACAATATAGGAGTTTAATATTTCATTGTAATCAACATAAAACACAATATTGTTACACCAATTTAACTCAAGTACCTTTCGTCAATGTACCATGCTATTCCTTCTGTCATTTCTTTCACAGCTGTATTCTTGGTTATCTTCTTCTAAAAAGATTTTGTGTAGACTTCCTTCTTCTTCTCCTGAATGTCCTTGGTGGTGTCCTTCTTGGTGTTTTGCTTGGTGGTGTTCTTGGTGGTGTTGGTTGTGTAAGGAGAGCTGAGAGAACTAGAAGGCCTTGTATTACGCTTGGGCATGATCCTGCAAAACCACAGTGAACTCAAAAAATATCATAACCTGTCTATTTCAACAAACAATCCTGTCAAATTCAAAAAACTATCCTGTCATATACAAAAAACAATCCTGCCATTCAACATAAACTATCATGTATTATTCAAAAACCAATCCTGTCATACAACAAAAACTATCCTGTCATTTTCCTAAAACTACCTCTGCTTCTGTGGAGACACCTTGTTTGGAGAACGGCCACTAACATGCTTCACCCTGTTGCTAAACACCAGTTTGGGTTTGGCAAAATCATCTGCCTTGTCCTCCTCACCTTTCTCCACCTCAGCCACATCCTTTCCCTCCTGAGTGTTTTCCTCCTCGCCCTTGGCTTCCTCCTCACCTATCTCCATCTCAGACTTGGCTTCCTCCTCAGCCTTGGCCATTTCCTCCTCAGCCTTGCCCTTTTCCTCCTCAGCCTTTTTCTTTTCCTCCTCCTCAGCCTTTGATTCCTTCTCAGCCTTTTCATCCTCAGCTGTAGCCTGCTGGGTGAGCTCTTCCCTTGGTGCATCTACAAGATCATTATCTTTCAATTCATCTTGCACATTAGGGTCGCTCTCATCCTTGTCAGTTGCCTTCTCAGCTAGCTCAGCAACAATATTCATGACCACATCACCTTCTCTTCTACCAACACCAACCAACTGAAAATCTTCGAGACCCTGCAAATAATCCTGTCATATATCCATATATATCCTGTCATATTCAACAAACAGATCCTAGACACCAATATCCTAATCATACCTCATTGTCACTGGAATCTTTGGAGCTTACCAACTCCTCATTCACATTCACACAAGGAGCAACAACATTATCCACTGGCTCCTCAGCCCTTTTCTCAACATTCCCAACAACTTCCTCAACCCTTTCCTCAACATTGTCAACAACATCCTCAACATTCCCAACAACTTCCTCAGCATTACCCTGTGAAAACATTTGGTCCTCCAACTCCTCAGCATTACTAAAATCAAATACTGGTTCATGGTAAATAATAAGTCCTCTTTCCTGCAATAACAAGTTCTTAAATCCTAGATTTCAATCTTTAGAAAATATCCTGACATACAACATAACCTATCCTGTCATATTTCACATTCTATCCTAGTATGATTTAACATTATCTTGTCATAACCTAAAATTATCCTGAATTATTCAAAAATTATCCAAGCATAGTGTACATACCTCATTCTCAACTGTCACAGCATTTGCCCCAGCTTTCTCACACCCATCATCTCCATCTCCATCATCACCATTCCCTCCATTGTCATCCCCATCATTGTCACTCTCTTTTTCCTCCTCAGATTCTTCACTTTCTCCATCATTTTCCACTCATGTATCCACCTTTTCTTCCTCGCTCTCCTCCTCAGTACCACTCTCATCACTTTCAGACGGCTCTTGATACTCTTCACTCACTTCTTCACTCTCTTCACTAGAACTTTCAACTTCAACCTTCTTCTTACCCTTCCCGACTGGTTTCTTGACACTCTTCCTTGCCACACTCTTCCTTGACACACTCTTCCTTGCCAATCTCTTCCTAGGGACCTCCTCCTCCTCAGACTCTTCCTCCTCCTCCTCCTCAGAAACAACATCTTTCTTCACTCTCTTCCTTCCCATCCTTTTCTTGGTGATCTCCTCCTCCTCTGCAACAAAGTTCCTTCTCTCCAGCCTCTCAAACCTCTGACAAACAGCAGCCTCCAACTTGTCAAACTTCATGAACAAAGCCTTCAGGACATCTCTGCTAAGACCTTGATCCCCAGTGGATTGTCCTTGAGTTTGTCCTTGTTCTTTCAAGAGGTCCTCTACTTGTGTAGGCTCACTGTCCTTGGTCTTTGACATAAACTCAGATGTGATCTGGTCAAAGAAGGGGTCCTCTACTTCATCTGAGAATGTGCAACCATTAAACAACTCCTTCTCAGATTCATCTGCAACAAGTAGAGGCAAGACTTCAAGACCTTCTTCTTCAAAAGCCAGCCTTAGGAATCCATGCTCAGGGCATTGGGTTGCAGACCAACGCACTCCTCTAGGGATTTGGGTCTCACTAATCTTGGAGGCAAACTTGACTCCAACAGACTGTACAAACTCCCAAATCCACACCTACACAAACAAACAAACAAAACCATTAAATATATATTCTATCACACTTAAATATATATCGTGTCATAAATGTACTACTATACCTGAAACACCACTGGCATCCCTTGAAGGTTGTATGGTATCCTACCACAATCTGAAACTTTGATAAACTTCTCCATGGATATCATTCTTCTTGCCATTGATATGGTTAGTGCCTTGTGCAGCTCCATGTAGGCAACTCTTCCCCATGGATACCTCCGGAACTTGTCAATTGTTTCCACTAACCTCACATGTTCAGCTTTTACAAGTCTCTTCTTATCACCTCCAAGAATTATCCCTTCCACAATCAGCAAGACTGCTAACTTGAACTTGTGGTTCTCCAAGGCTTTGTGCTTCATGAACCTTTTATAAAGGTCTTGCACTGAAGTTTTTGAACCATCAGGACCACCAAAAAAACTATCCATCACTTGGTTGTCTTGCTTCCTAGATGATTTTATCTCCTTGGGAAGAGGGCCACAATTCAAGCCAGTTATCAAAGCAAATTCTTGCAGTGAAAATCTCAATGGCTGACCAGCAATCTCATACCATGTCTCCCACTTCTTTTCACTCTTCAACTGCTTGAAGAAAACTGAATGGACGGTTTGAGAAGAGAAGGTCACTTGATTGACCATCTTGACAACATCCCCAAAGGGGCTGCCACAGATCCTTCTCCAGTCTTGGCAAGTCAGCTTAGACTCAATATCTTTCAAATATTTCCTCATGCGGTTGATATTTACACGTCCATGCAATGCATCTCCCTTGTAGTAGGAATACATCACCTACAGAAACATAAGATGACAGGAAAATATTAGTAATAAGTTAGGATCCCAGGAAAAAATTGTCAGGACACAGTCAAGAGTCTGTCAGGATAACACATAAGCTACACAACCAAAGTTCAAGTGTGGTGAAACAGATAAGAATATGTCAGGACACAGTGAAGAGTCTATCAGGATAAAACTAAACAATCTAGAACAAGTGAGGAGAAGAGGATCTACATGCATTTCCTTAAAAACTGTCAATATTCAGAAACTGAAATCCAAATACTTCCACTACAGAAACTGGTTCACAATGCACATGACATGAATTATTTTAAGATGTGTCAAGATTCATAATACACATGAAGAAATGAAATTCCTTATAAACTATCCAAATACATCCAATGTACATGCATTTCCTTAAAAACTGTCAATATTCAGAAACTGAAATCCAAATACTTCCACTACATAAACTGGTTCACAATGCATATGACAGGAATTATTTTAAGAGGTGTCAAGATTCATAATACACATGAAGAAATGAATCTACATAAACTGGTTCCACTCCTGAATGCACATAAGCTACACAAAAACAAATTGCAAATGTCTGGACACAGACAACAGGATGTCAGGACAAAGATAACTGTATGCCCGGACACAGTAAGGAGTATGACAGGATCACCCTAAACAATAATCAAAGTATTCACAACTTTGTTCTCAACTCCAATTACAAGTGAAAATTCCTCTGGGAGAATGTCAAATTTACATGCATTTGCTTCAGTCAACCCTAAATTCACCAATTTCACTCATACACTCGAATTGAAAATCAAAATATCACAAATTTCACTTACATTCTCCTTAAAAGGCAAAGGCTCCATGGTTCTCCATTTGTCCAAGAGATTCAATACCTCCTTCTTCTTCTGGGAGACTGGTCTCTCCACTTCCGGCGCCGACTTCGCCGACGACACCTTCTTAGATTTGGGGGTTTTCTCGGTTTGCCTCTTCTTTCTCCCTTTAGAGTCTCCCTTTGAGTCTCTCTTTCTTTTCTGGGGTGCGGAAGCTCTGGTAACGGGGGCCATAACTGCAGCGGTTGCGAGGGAGAAAGAGGGAGAAAAAGGGAGAAAGACGGAAGCGAGGCTAGCGAGGCTGCGAGAGAGGTTGCGAGCGTCGATTTCGTCTGAGAAATGGTGAGGCTGAAGGTTGAACGAGAGGGAGAGAGTGAAAATGGTGAAATTTTGAAAATTTGGTGAAAGGAGGAAGAAGACTGTGAAAACGAGAGATAGAAGTTGAAAAGAAAATGGGGGAAATGGTTGAGATGATTAATGGAAGTTAATTATGCTTAAGAAAGCAGTTAACGTTTTTTAATTTCAAAACCGTCATTATCCTTTTTCCTTTTCTTTTCTTAATTTTCCTTTTTTTATTAATTTATTTTTCCTTTTCTTGTTTTTAAAGTGTTTATTATATAATTTAATTTCCTTTTATTTTTTATTTATTAATTTCATTATCCTTTTTCTTAATTTCAGATAATATTAAAATAATCATTTCAGTTAAAAAAATAAAGATAAATGAAATTATAATAAATCTTTTCTTTTTAATAGGAAAAATATTTTTTTAGACTATTATAACCCTCATATGGATATTACAGTAATATCCATATGAAATTGGGCATATGTGTAATATTGGTACAAAAACTTGGGCATTTGCGACATTATTCTCTATATACATATATAGTATATAATTACTAATCCAAGAAATAACATAAACTTAATAATCTACGCTTTTCCAGCCCATAAGGTTTTTAAAACTTCCTTAGCAGTTAGCACTCACCTAGTCACCCCACGTTCTCGATCAAAACCGCACTAAGCCACTCCTCCACTTACATGCAAGAAACCACTACCTTGCATACATATATATACCCGATCCCGCACTCATACTCATTATTATATGAAGCAGATTAGAACAACCCTTCTCAATCTCAAGTTATTTAAGCTCCAGCCACGAGAGAGAAACTGTCCATGTCTCAACTCTCAACGTACTACCACCAATTCCCTCAGATCTCAAGTAATGTTCAACCGGTCGGTGCTCTGCAGTGGCGCGCAGTTGAAGTGGGTGGATTCGCCTTGCACAAACACCATGCATTTGAGATGAAATAAGTTGAGGAAGCGAAAGAGAAGAAGAAACAAGTTCAGAACGAGAGAGAGAGGTCGATTGATCGGAGGAGGAAGGAAGCACCGTACCACCACCTCTTTTTATTAGATTGATCCATTCATCCACCATTATATTTAGCACCTTTAATTTTGCCTAATTTTATATTGCATGTTTTTTCGAAGCATAAATGATGTTTGATTGTTATATGTTGTTGCCTTAATTTCATATACAAACTTCACTTAGACATGTAATAAAGAGTGATATTAATATCAAGGTTATTATTATATTTCATTTCTATGAAGTTTGTAACTAAATTTTATTATAATAGAATTATTAATAAAAAAGAATAATAAAAGTTAATTATATGTAAAAAGAAAATCCAATAATAATAATATATATAATAATAAGTGTTGGATTTTGCAACACTTAATTTTATAAATGTTCTCTACATTTGTATATGTGGAAGTTTTCCACAGTTTTAAGTGTTTAATATTTATCGACAGTTCATATAGCCACACTTCATCTTTACAGAATAAAGTGTCATCTTTATCCACACTAAATAGATAAGTGTAAATAGTACTTTTACAATTAAGTGTGGGCAAACACAAGTTCTTTGGGCGTTACTGAGTTTATGTATTCGTTTATCACTGTTAGGGGGAATGCACTGCTAGGGCCTCTATTTCGCACTATTTTGTGCCCAAGTGGACATCGAGTATAATTGCAACAAGTTTCAAATTTGTATGTTCTATAACCTGATGCGGCCTTCGTTTTAGATCCATGTTATATTCATTTTCCATTTTCTGATCATGAACGTCTCTATTTTGTTTGTTCGTAGTTGGTGGTGGGAACATAACTTCAATAATGATTACCTTATAATTGAAATTGCAAACCATTCCAATGAAGTATATGATGTTATCATTGTGCTAACATCTTTGTCCTACTTGAATATAATATGTAAATAGTCACATGTTTGATGTACATTTACCTGTAAATCTGCTTAATGTGAATTAGAATTACGTGCCCAGTATTTGCATGTACATCTACCACGCTGTCAGTTTCTCACCAACATTAATATTTTACTGGATTATGCCTTTATAATTGAAATTGCAAACCATGTCATCAACAAATTCTATGTGCTATATATCCTTATCTAATTTCACGAGCTTCTTTCCCCGGTAGACCAATAAAATGCCAATGATCTAGGCGATGTAATCATTTTATAAACGTCTCCCTCCTACATGGATACAACATGTAAATTTTTGTATATAGTCTTATAAACATGTTATTTGATCCATGTTATACTCCTTTTGTAGTTAATAAATGTGCCAATATACTCTTTGAATGTCTTGCTTTATGATTTCACTGCAATGGGTTAATATTATAATTTTTTAAAGCAATTTTGTCTTAGTCTCATTCATAGAGATCAGCCCAGAAATAGGTGTGTCTTGCTCCATATCTATTGGACTACTCAAAAGTTTAACAACATGTACTTAGACAAATTTAGATTGTAACTATATCATTCTTTTTTTTTTTTCTAAACAGAAAAAACAATTTAAATGTTACATTTTTGGCATTATTGACTGATTAGTGTTTATTTTGATATATAATCAACAGTTTGTTTGTCACAAGTTAGATACCAACAAATTCCAGAGAGAAACCATTTGTAGTTTTTGTAACTGGTGGAGCATGAATTATTGGGTGAGTTTCTTCCTAAGCAGAGGCATATTGGCTTTAATAAGAATAAAGTGTTGTCTTTTGTTGAATTTATCTTCTTTTTTTTTGAATCGTTCCTCTGATTGTGTCATCAATTAGACAGAATCGTAGTAAAAAGAGGAGTCAGATAGTGAAACGCAAATCCAAGAAAGTTTCTCGCCGGGAGAGTCCAGATTCATTTAACATATATGAAATGGAATTCCTAAAGTGGAGACAAGTACCGTAGATAGCATTAGGATATTAGTATTTGGTATAATGTTGAGTTTAGAAGGCATAATGAGAATAAACAAGATTTAAAGACTCAACAAGACATGGTGAACGTAAGCTTGATAACCCCTTTTGCATACTTCGAGTTTTAGTTTCTGATTTTGTTTGTTCTTATCTATTCTGAACTTAACTGCTAAATGTAATTCAAATCAATAATTGTGTTCTTGAATGCATTGGCATGATTGTTACAGTTTTTTATGTTGCAATTGAATTCTTTGCCACCGTTGATTGTTAGGATTGTTTATAGCAAGTCCAACAATAAAATCTCATCTTCAACAGTTTCTTTAGGTAGATATAGAGCACACATAGAACAATTTGCTTCATTGTGTTATCATCAGAAAATCTTTGCACATGACGACCAAGTAGTAGACGGAGATCCATATGGGCCAAGGTTAAAATAAATATATTTGAAGAATCATCATATAATCAACATGTAATAATAATCAATAACTATTGTAGATTACAAACATGAACAAAACTATGACACATCAACAAAATTGATAAGAATCAATCAAATGCTTAGCTACAGGGGTGCAAAGAGAGTAGCTAAACCTTGAACAACTCTCGATTGTAGTTTTGATCGCACCATCGATGAAATCAATCATGCTAAGGATTTCATCACCAAAGTTATCTGATTTTCGCTAGCGATGGCTGCTATGCTATGAGGTTCAATCAAATGCTTAACTTTAGTTGAATGGCTTAAGGAATCTAATTCCCATCAATGGAGACTTATCCAATCAAATATAGCACATCAATATCTACCATCTATATCATGGATCGCCACTTTAGATACAACTGTATTACTTAAATCTGCACGTTTTTATAACGGAAACTCAAATTCAGCCTTGTTGATTATTATACAAATTTAATAAATACCCAAAATGTAAAACTATACAATGTTACTTCTAAACATTACGCGCTTTAATCATATCACTTCAATGATAACTATATAACTATATGTACGATGAACGCAACACATTACCGCCTCATCCTAACCACGAGACCCGCACATAGCGCGGGAATCAACAATATTATCCATTAGAACAAACAAGTTATTATGAGAGGTTATTCAGTGCTCGTTTGGTTGAATGTGGGAATTGTAATTCATAAAAATTGAATTTATGGGAATTGAATTAAAGTGATTTGTAATATAGAAGATTTAAGATTTCATGTGTAAAAATGAGGGAAAGTGATCACTTTACTAGGAGACTAAGTAAGATTAATTCCCACATAATGGAGGAATTGAAAATTCCAAGAAATCTAAATATCAAAAAAATTTCAAACTAAACAAAGATATTCATTTTCATTTCCTATAGATTTTCAATTTCTGAATTTTAGACTCCAACCAAGATCATAAAATCTGAAAAATGAAGTGAAATGATTTCATAAGAAACCTAGTACCAACATACTAGAGCACTATGTAACCGTTAGACATTATGTAATAGGCTCTACTTATTTTCCTATCCTTTGTCCACTTGTCCTGCTGTCATTGGGCACTCACTCACCAATAGGGTTTTCCTAGTCCCTTTATATCTGTAATGTCTCTTCTAACAATATCAAGCAGCCTTTATCATCTTCTTCACTATTCACAGCTGCCATACATCTTTATGGTATCAGAGCTTTAGTAGGACTAACGTCCAGCTCTTTTCAATGGGTGACACAAATCCCCAACAAAACCAAACTATCCTCAACATAAACAACCCCCCTTTTCCAATGCAGCAAAACACAAATCCTTCTCAGAATCTGCCCTCCTTTTCAAGTTTTATCACTGTTAAACTCACACAAAACAACTTCCCTCTTTGGAAGACACAGGTCACACCATACCTGAGAGCTCAAGATCTTTTTAAATTTGTTGATGGGACTTTTCCCTGTCCTGCCGCTGTCTTGATGGAACTCCAAATCCTCTCCACTCGGCATGGACTTCCAAGGACCAGCTAGTGATGGCTATTCTCACCTCCAGTCTCACTGAATCTGTCTTGGTACAGGTCATGGATTGCACCTCTGCTGCTGCAATCCGGCTCACCCTCAATGAACTTTTTGCTGCTCGTTCAAGTGCACAGGTTGTCCAGGCGCGTCTTAGTCTCGCTTCTCTCAAAAAGGGGTTAGAAAATGTCTCTGACTTCTTCAACCGGGCCAAGACTTTCATCACCACTCTCAACGCCGCAGGGCATTTCGTCTCTGATTCTGAGTTTTCTGTCTACTTGCTTGCTGGCCTTGGGGCTGATTTCGAGTCGCTGGTCACCAGCCTTTCCACACAGGCTCAGCTTCCATCCAGCAACCAAATCTTGTCCCACCTTCTAGTCCATGAGAACCGGCTGTCTCACACTCATAACTCCGTCCTTGGCCCGCCTCCTTCTGCACATCTCACCACCTCCAATCATCCTCATGAAGCTCACTTCACTGGACGTGGCAGAGGTTTCTCCTCTAACCGAGGTCGCACCAGAGGCCGTGGCAACTTCTCTGGCCGAGGCCATGGCCAGCTCTTCAATGGCAGCCCCGACACAAGACCAACCTGTCAAGTCTGCTCCAAGCCCGACCATTCTGCTCTGTCCTACTGGTTCCGCTTCGATCACTCTTTTCAAGCACCACCGCCTCGCACCATGCCGGTCCAGTCTCTGCCACAGCCTCAAGTCCACCTCACTGCTGCTGCACCCTCCTGGTATCCTGACACCGCTGCATCTTATCATTATACACTAGATATCTCTAATCTTCGCCTTGATTCCTTACCCTATGGTGGCGCCGACTCCGTCTTCTTAGGCGATGGCTCATCAGTCCCCATCCAAAATCACGGTTCCGCAAACTTTTACTCTCAATCTCGTTCTTTTCGTCTAAACAATCTTCTTCACACCCCTAATCTATCCAAAAACTTACTTTCTGTCCAACAATTTTGCACTGACAACTCAGTTTATTTCGAATTTCATGATGTTTTCTTTGTTGTGAAGGACAAACAGACCCACCAGCTTTTGCTCCAAGGCACCGTTGAAGGCGGATTGTACAAGTTGTCGGCCACCACTCACCCTCCACCTCAACTGCACCTCTCTGTCGCTTCTGATGTTTCCCTGCTGCACTGTCGCTTAGGGCACCCCTCTGAAAGAATCACGCGTTTCCTGCAACGCCTTTTGTCGTCTTCTCCTAATGGATCCAGTCCGTCTGCCTCCACCAACAGTCCAGGCCCAAAAGCGCCTTCTTTTCCCTGCACTTCCTGTTCGTGGGCCAAAACACACTCCCTTTCACATCCATTATCTGATAGTCGGTCCACACGGGCCTTTGAACTTCTTTTTGCTGATGTATGGGGTCCGGCTCAAACTTTGTCTCAAAAAGGGAATAGGTTTTATTTATCTATAGTCGATGATTATACAAAATTCACTTGGCTTTTTCCCATGTCCACTAAAAGTCTTGTTACTCCCACTTTTACCAACTTTATTCATCTTATGCAAACGCAATTTTCCACCACTATTCTCAAAATACAAACCGATGGGGGAAGTGAATTCAAGCCACTCAAAACGCTTTTTCATTCCTTGGGCATTGATCATCGACTCACATGTCCTTATTCCCACCAACAAAATGGTAGTGTCGAATCTCGCCATCGTCGTATTGTCGACATGGGACTCACTCTCATCAAACACGCCTCTCTTCCCTTGTCTCTTTGGGATTTTGCCTTTGAGACCGCATCCTACCTACAAAACCGCCTCCCCACTCCCCTTCTCCAAAACACATCGCCTTTCCACATGCTCTTCAACACATCCCCGGATTATAAGTTCCTCAAAGTTTTTGGGTGTCTCGCTTTTCCCAACCTCCGCCCATATAACCGCTACAAGTTATCCTTTCGCTCCACACCCACTATTTTCTTGGGGTATAGTGGGTCTCACAGGGGATACATATGTTGGGATTGGCACTCGGATATGTATTATGTTTCTCGTGATGTCACATTCCACGAGTCAGAATTTCCCTTTGCCCACATCTCCACCCCGTCCACAAATCCACCCTCTCCAACTGAGTCCATCATCTCTCTGCCCTTTTTCCCATCCACTTCCACCGACCCAGCCCATAATCCACAAAATCCATCTGACCCGCTTCCTCTTCACGCTTCTGTCCACTCCCATCTCAATCCACATCAGACTCTACTACTTCCCAAAGCCCAAGCTCCTCATCGACCGAAAATACAAACCCAACCTCCCCTATCCCCAACCCTGATTCACCCTCTGCCACCACTGACACATTGGACTCTCCTGCGCCTCCTGCCCACCCTATGCAGACTCGAGCTAAAAATGCGGTCCATCGTCCCCTTATACGCACAGATGGCACGGTCAATTGGCCCTCTGATGCTCAATGCCTCGCCACAACAACAATTCCGGATGAGCCACGTTCATATACTGAGGCCTCAAAATATGAAGAATGGCGGGAGGCCATGGCTACAGAGTATAATGCCCTTGTCTCCACTGGAACTTGGACTCTCGTTCCTCCCTGCTCATCCTCTAATGTTCTTGGGGTGAAGTGGGTCTTCAAGACCAAAAGACATGCTGATGGCTCGATCGAACGGCGTAAGGCTCGCCTTGTAGCGAAGGGATTCCACCAGCTTCATGGGATCGATTACTCAGAAACCTTCAGTCCTGTTGCCCGACCCACGACCATCCGTCTCCTGCTCTCCCTCGCCGCCATGAACCAGTGGACCGTCCGCCAACTTGATATACAAAACGCCTTCCTTCACGGTGACTTGAGCGAAGATGTTTTCATCCAACAACCCTCAGGTTTTGTCAGTTCTCTTCATCCCAATTTTATCTGTAAACTCCACAAATCCTTATACGGTCTGAAACAGGCTCCTCGAGCTTGGTTCTCTAAACTTAGTGACATTCTCATTCTTCTTGGATTCACAGCTTCCACTGCTGACTCTTCCCTGTTTTCTTTTCGTCAGGGCTCCCAATTAGTTTTTATTCTGGTGTATGTTGATGACTTGTTAGTTGTATCTTCTACCTCTGATCTTGCAGCCCAGTTTATACAGGCTCTGTCGGATAAGCTTCCAGTCAAGGACCTTGGCCCTCTGCACTTTTTCCTTGGCATCGAAGTGCAGCGCAACGCTGATGGTTTTCGGCTCTCGCAAAGTCGCTACATTCGTGACCTCTGCAGTCGCACATCTATGCAACACTCCAAGGCCATTTCCACACCAATGTCCACGATCCCTTTTCCTGCCAATTCTCCTCGCTTCACAGATTCTTCAGCGTACAGGAGCATAGTTGGGAGTCTCCAATATCTGGCCTTCACTCGGCCTGATATTGCTTTCGCAGTCAACAAGGTTTGTCAACATATGCAAGACCCCCGAGAATGTCATTGGCAAGCTGTCAAACGTATCATCCGTTATCTAAACAGCACAGTTGATCTCCAATTCATCATCACGGCCTCCTCCACTTGTCGTCTCTCAGGCTTTACTGATGCTGACTGGGGAGGCGAGAAACCTGGCAAGCGATCAACGGGTGCATTCTGCATTTTCCTCGGGCATAATCTGATCTCCTGGTGTTCAAAGAAACAGCCCACAGTCTCCCGATCCACTACGGAAGCAGAATACCGCAGCCTTGCCAACACCACTTGCGAACTTCTCTAGATTCAATCACTGCTATCCGAACTCGGCATATCTCTCACTGAGCCTCCTCTGCTATGGTGTGATAATCTCGGAGCAACATACATCGCAGTCAATCCTGTTCTCCATCATCGAATCAAGCACATCGAATTGGACTATCATTTCGTACGGGAACGGGTCCAAAATCGATCACTGCAGGTGGCTTTTATATCCTCTGGAGACCAAGTTGCAGATTGTCTCGCCAAGCCTCTGTCTACAGCTCAGTTTCTTAATCAACGATCCAACCTGTGCATCCACCCAGCTCGGATCGAGGGGGCATACTAGAGCACTATGTAACCGTTAGACATTATGTAATAGGCTCTACTTATTTTCCTATCCTTTGTCCACTTGTCCTGCTGTCATTGGGCACTCACTCACCAATAGGGTTTTCCTAGTCCCTTTATATCTGTAATGTCTCTTCTAACATCAGCCTTTATCATCTTCTTCCCTATTCACAGCTGTCATACATCTTTACAACAAACTAAAAATAAGTACTCCAACAAATCTAGGCGAAAATGATGAAGTCAGCAGCACGATGATGTTAAGAGTTGCAGATCGTCCCCATTTATCTCCTCTTTTATTTCCTTCTTCCTCTCGGATTCCCAAATCCATTATCTTCTTCGGTCGTACTGGCTTCTTCCTCTTCACAGGTATGCTCTATCCACTTGAATATCTCTTCCTTTTTAGGATCACAAGCCGAAGTATACTTTTAGGTCTTCTGTATATATGTTAATTTCGGTTTTGCGCAGAAACGAAGGCCTTGAAGAGACTTTCGGTGCGGAATTGCGTTCATCGTCGTGATAGTAGCGTCGAACGCTTGCAATCGGAAGATCAGATGGCGATGGAGGGGAAAGAAGGATGCCAGGAAGTGAAAACAACTCTCTATCCTCCAATTGAGCCCTACAGCTCTGGATTTTTGAAGGTTTCGGATCTTCACTCGATTTACTGGGAGCAATCCGGGAATCCGGATGGACGTGTAAGTTCTGCTAGCATAAGTACTGAAGTTTTTTGAGTTTTCTTCGAGAATTATGGGAATTTGAATGTTATAACCAGTTCTGTTCGTGGTTTTATGGTTGTTGTTCTGGTCTGAAGACTATAGTTTTATTCAAATTAGAAGGATTTGTGATAGATTTTTATTTTGTGTACTTTGCTGTCATGGATCATGATGATAATTGAAGGTAGCAGCATTGTGCTAAATAACAAGCATTAACTCCTAAAGCCTAATTGGCCTTGCATTATTAAGAAAAAGAGGGAAGCTTTTGTTGGAATCATTGGAGATATGAATTAGTTTGTGGAAAATTTTGTAGGATGAGACTGCAATATTCAGGATCAGAAATAATATTTTCGCCAACTTTTCAAGTCAGACAATTTTTATGTATGCAGCCTGTTGTGTTTCTTCATGGCGGTCCGGGAGGTGGGACTTCACCCAGCAACAGAAGATTCTTTGACCCTGAGTTTTATCGAATAATTCTATTTGATCAGGTTAGTTCTTACAGCATGAAATTAAATCAGTGCTCAAAATCTTTCTTGGACAATACTGTTCGATCATCAAGCCTAACTATCCTACACTGGTATTCTGCAGAGAGGTTCAGGCAAAAGCATTCCTCATGCTTGCTTGGAGGAGAATACAACTTGGGATCTTGTTGCAGACATTGAGAAACTAAGGGAGCATTTGGAAGTTCCAGAGTGGCAGGTTGGCGTTCTAGGATTGAATCTGATATGGAAAAAGTGGCTGAATATTAAATCTCTGTTGAATGTGCAGGTATTTGGTGGTTCATGGGGAAGTACATTGGCTCTAATCTACAGCCAATCACACCCTGATAAGGTGCTGTGCTGTCTTGAGCTGACTCATTTATTTCAACTTCATTCATGGATTGATTTCGTTAATTGAGTACCTCAAATATTCTTGTTGTCTTAAGGTTACTAGTTTGATTCTTAGAGGAATCTTTATGCTGCGTAAGAAGGAAATTGACTGGTTCTATGAGGGAGGTGCTGCTGCCATCTTCCCTGATGGTAAGATTCTGTCTTATGCACTAAAAAATCCAGTTGTCAAGCTTAGCGTTTGGGTTTTCTTACCTTGGGACTCTTACATTTTGCATGTGGCTGTTTGGCATAACAAATACTCATTAGTTATTCCTGTTCATTTCAAAGTATAGCATGGGAGTCATTTAGGGATCTCATTCCAGAAAATGAGAGGGACTCTTTTGTCAATGCCTACCACAAGAGATTGAATGCTGATGATTTGGAGACACAGGTAAGACTTTTGATTTAAGAGTTCCTATCTAGTCTGGATATATGCATGTCTGTTTACTGCACTCATTCTCTTAAAAGGGATGCTGTTGATGGCTTGATGCCTACCACAAGAGAGTTGAATGCTCATGTGCTATTGAGAATTCATTTAAAATTCCTATGAACCTCCTATGCCTCTTTCTGTTGGAATCTTTTACTTTGGCACTGATTGGCAACAACCTCTTAAACAAAAATCCGTATTTTTCTATCTTGCACAAAAAAAGTGTTTATAAACTCCTTCGCCAAACAGACTTGTAATAAGCAGGTCAATATTGTATAAAAGTTTGTTAGGTGGAGGATTTCTCCGTAAGTCCATGATTGATACACAGGAACCAAGGGCAAGGACATTCTAGGAGAAACTGGGCTGTTTCTTATAGAGTTTTGAACTTAAGAAATCCTCACTTTTTATGTTATTGAAGAAGAGACGACTGATTTGATAACCTTATTTTGCAGTATGCAGCTGCAAGGGCATGGACTACGTGGGAGTTGATGACTGCCCATCTTCTTCAAGATGAAGAGAACATCAAGCGGGGAGAAAATGATAAATTTGCTTTGGTACACTCTTTATGGCTAATTCTTACACTACTAGATTTGCTCATTATCTGAGTATGTTGAGGAAAACCGATTCCTTTCTGTCTGTCATTTATATGCATAATATTGTTTGCACGTTTAGTTACCTCTGGACAACGCATAATAAATAGGGATTTATTGGCAGTGATATCCCCTTCTACATTCCATGTGTATTTTACCTCGTTCTCTCTACTTGTTTTTATTTATTTATAGTTCTATCTGCAAATACAAGTAAATACTGTAGAATTTGTCTGAAAATACTCAATTTTCTCTACGTACTTGAGCTTCAGATTGGTAAATTGATATCCTGTTTTATGCTCCTGTAGGAAGTCTAATGCTAATTAGTATTCATTGTCTAACTAATTACATATATTTACATGCTATTTTTTCTCACTTTTCAGGCATTTGCACGGATAGAAAACCATTACTTTATCAACAAGGGATTCTTGTCTTCTGACTCGTTTCTTCTAGATAACATTGACAAGATAAGACACATTAAAACAACAATAGTACAGGTACTACTGTATTTTTTATGTTACTAAAAATTCCGAGTATGTTTTGTCTGGTTTTCTAAAGATTGCATAGTAAATATTGCAGGGTAGATATGATGTTGTATGTCCGATGATGACTGCATGGGATCTTCACAAAGCATGGCCAGAAGCAGAGTTCATAGTATTCAACATAACCCTATTTATATAATCTTGTCACTATATATATGTTCATCACATAACTAATTTTTTTGCATTTTATTTTCCAACAGGTGGTTCCAAATGCTGGTCACTCTGCCAACGACCCGCCTGTAACCGCCCAACTAGTGGTGGCAAACGAGATGCACAAAAAAAGTTACCAGGAAAAGTTGGGTTGAAAAAAGTAGCAATCCTATGTTTAGTCTCCGTCGATCCATTTTGAGGGGTGTGTAATAAACCCAAATATTGTTAAAGAGTATAATATGACGATAACCCAGGCCATGCTGCATTCAGATTGAGATTAATGGAATGGGTAGAGTTTCACAACGAAAACATGATATCATCAAAATTATTACAAAAATTTGGTGTATTTCTAGCGCCATGAGATAAAGCTTATATTCTTTTAATATTTTTCATCTTAGACGCTAGAACACTAACCATAAAAGATTTTCGATACTAACATCAACGCAAAATAGTGACGCAAATGCAAAGGGTTTGTGTAATATGTGTCCAAGGAGGACACTGTTGGAGCCGGTTCTCGATGGGCTCGCGAAGCCCATAGGGAATTGGATTAGGCCCATATAACGCGAGCCGGGTCGGTCCAAGAAGTCAGCCCAGAGGGATAAAACAAGCCCATAGCCCATTATACTTCTCCTAGGTCACAAATTGGATGATACATAAAAGGGGGTAAATAACTAAAAAAGAAGAAAAGAGGAAAGAGGATAAGAAGGAGAAGAAGATAAGAAGCAGAGGATGGGGGGAGAAGACGAAAGGAAAAAGAGGGTGAAGCGTAGGAGGGAGGAGAGGGCGATGGGGGCTTTCGGTCTGGATTCCCGCAGCCCACCGACTCACCCGCTACTGCTAGGCTCACCGCCTCGCCTCGGCTATTTCGTCCCCAAAAACAACAACAGCAAATCGCGCCTCGCCTCGCCTCGGCCTCGGCATGACTCGTGTGGATCGCCTCGCCTCGGCCTCGGCATTGCTCGCGTGGCTCACCTCGGCCCCGACTCCAGCCGCAGCTCGCCTCGGCATGGCTCGCGTCAACGCTCGGCAATGCTCGCGTCCTCACTTCGGCCTCGGCTCTAGCCGTAGCCCACCTCGGCGCTCGCGACCCTCACATCTCGCGACGTTCGTATGTGCATGGCGGTTATTGTCGGCCTCCGACCGTACGTCGTCACGGCTCAGGAGTTCGTCTCGGTCTTCATGGACGCGAGTCTGCAACGTCCGGGCGACGGTCCTGACGCGAGCTCCTAACCGCTTATGTCTCAATTCTTCACAATACGAAGTGATCATGCTACACGCGTGCTTGGATGGTTAAATGGCTCAGGTAATGCTATTACATTGTTAATTAATTATGCCATCAGTTGGTCCATGTTAATTATGCCTTGCAAACTCGCGTGCCTGTTATTCATTATATTTGGCAAATGAGGGTTTGTAACCCCTTCTAAAGTAGTTCGTTCATACACGAACACTTAAACCTTCACGACTCTTTATACTTGCTTATCGCTTAAAATATATCATTTATATAATTACTGCCTTGAGCGTCGGAGAGCCTTTCCCGGGGAACACCAGCTCCGGGTTTTGGCTTTTGCAGGAACAGACGCATTTACCTTACAACAAGAGAAACTAGAGAGTTCGTTAGAAGAAGAAACGACAAAGACTCGGGAATCCGAAGTGTTGCCGGTTTCCTTTCCGTTGGAACGAGGTTCCAACAAATCTGAGTTCCAACAGACACCAAAAAATTATCTTATAAATGTGATCTCTTTTTCTTATGATGAGTTTAAGATATAATAACTTTTTAAGATTTTGTTATGATGAGTTTAAGATACTTATAAATCTTAAAGTTTCCTTTTTATGTTTTTGCATATTGTGTTTTAATAGTGGAATATGAAAATTTCCTTCTAGAGTTGTTGCTTGGTTATTTATATGTCTGATGCCTTGCATTAATTAAGTTAGGCCAAAAACAAAAAAGAAAAAAATAGCAGGGGCCTCCTATAGCTAGAGGAAGACTCATAAAAAAGAAAAGACTCAAATATTTAAATGATCCTTACTTTTATGGTTCTCCACAGGGAATTACTAGACAAGATACGTTGGACTAGGTTCGTAAACATTAATTTTCTTCTCTGTAGGGTGAAGTGAATAGAGTTGCAAAATGGTATGTGGATGGTGGCGCTTTCTTGCCACATGACTAGAAATAAGGAATAACTTCACTCACTTAAGAGATACAACGAAGGGAAAATTTCCTTGGGTGACAAGAAGAAAGGCGCCATACTTGGCGTAAGATGTGTTGATCTATTTGAGCATATTAAGCTAAGTGGTGTTCATCTTGTAGATAATTTAGGCTTCGATCTAATGATTGTGTCACAGTGGTGTGATCAAGGAGAAAATCTTGTTCTATTCACCCCTTCTGAGTGCTTCGTTTTGGATCCTGAAAAAAAAACTCTGCTCAAGGAAAAAGATACAACAATGTGTATAACAATGTGTATGTGGTGGATAACAACTTCGTTCCTAATGTAAAGCTATGCCTCTCTTTTATGGTTGACAAGTCTACCCTATGACATCAAAGACTTGGCCATGCAAGCATGACTCGTATTCATAAGTTGCACAAAAAGGAACTCGTTGAAGGACTTCCCTCCATCAAGGTATATAAGAATGACCTTTGTTCTGAATGTGTTCCAAGGGAAATAAGTACGTAGTTCCTTCAAACCCAAATCTGTCATAAGTACTTCCAAGCCTCTTGAACTTATTCACATGGTTCTTTGTGGTCCCATGCGTACTCAAAGTGTTGGAGGTAACAAGTATATCTTGGTCATTGTAGATGACTACTCTCGCTACAGTTGGACTATTTTTATAAAATCAAAAGATGAAGTGTATGACAAATTCTCTAGCATAGTTCCCACTCTTGAGACCTCCCTTGATCATAAAATTAAGGCTATATGTTCCGATCATGGAACTGAATTTCAAAATGCAAAGTTCCTAACTTTTTGCAGGGAAAATGTATCACTCATAACTTTTCAGCACCAAGAACTCCTCAACAAAATGGTGTGGTTGAGAGAAGAACATGACTCTGGAGGACACGGCTCGAACAATGCTCATCTCTGCCGACCTTCCTCACAGTTTTTGGGCTGAGGCAGTAAACAGTGCATGCTATATTCTAAATCGAGCCATGGTACGTCCTTAAATTGAAAAGAGTCCCTATGAACTTTTAAATGGTCGAGTTCCCAATATCTCTCATCACAATGTATTCGGATGCAAGTGCTTTGTACACAACAAACGAAGAAGTTCATTTGGGAAATTTGATCCCATAAGTGATTAAGGGATCTTTCTTGGCTATACCCCAAACAACAAAGCCTTCAAGATTTTCAACAAAAAGACTCAAAATTTTGAGGAATCTATTCATGTTGTTTTCGATGAATATGCTTTTCATGCTTCATCATAGGTTCCCTCGCCAGCAACAACAGATAATGATGAAGATGATGACTCCTCTCTTCCGATTTCCCCTCTTGAGTTCTCTCTTAAACTAATAGGAAATCAAAATGGGAACTCACAGATGGATCTAGACCCTGAGACTCAAATTGATCAAACTAACATCTCTCAAGCTCTTGGATCTAGTGAAGAGTCCAACCCTCCTTCGGACAATCACCTCTCCGTTGAGGATGTGCATTCCTCCTCTAGGTCCCAACCTCCCGCAATCCAGGACGTGTAGTTCCTAAGAAAATGTCACCCTTGTGACAAATGATTACGAAATGGAGGTTAATGTGCTTAATGTATCAACATGTCATCTCTTCTTCTACAATGTATTCCATTAGATTGGAAGTCATATGACTTTAACAGAGCTACAGATTCATAAGTGGGGAGTTCAAAATCAGAAAAGCATTATACGAGATGAAAAGTAACATGGGTCAAGCTTAAATTCCAGCACAAAGCTAAAAAATGAAGGCAAGATGGAAAAGAACTCTAACCGGGGACACCTTGTGATTGGTAACAGTTTTGCCTGCACTATCAGCCTGGGAACCACCAGAGCGTATACAGAATTTGGTTATATAAAATCTCTTCTGATATATCAGAGGTCCCGAAACCCTATTCATTCTATAGACTGCAAACAAGGCAATGAAAAAAATAAAATAACGATCTTTTATGCTATAAAGAAGTGTAAATCAAAATAATTCCGTGATCATAAAGGAACCAAATTAAACTTATTTAGCAATGATCATTAGAAATTCATAGGATGGTTACATAAACACAGAAAACCTTGAGAAATTTCATCGAACACCTACCTGGCACAATTCATAAGACCAAGTGCTCAAGAACAAAACTTAAGAGTTGGACTTCAACATCAAACACAACCTAAAGTTGAAAGTGAGATATGTTTTTCCTTATACATGCTATTATATTTAACACTAATTAATATTATTAATTTAAAAATTAATACTTATTATCAGTTATATTTATTGTAATCTAAATAATAATAATAATTTTTTATTACATTTATAATTGTAAAAAGTTGGGCTTTCATAAAATCTGGTATCATCAACTCATTGGAATGATTTTTTTTTCCAATCTGAGTTTTACCAAACACGATTATGAAATCAATCATTCTCATTCCAATTGTTGATTCCCTCTACAATCGTTTGGAGCCCTAACAGACTCATACATCACATTGGTAAGACTAGTATCAAGCTCAATGCATAAACCTTGAAAAATAATACTGAGACATTTCGTCGAACACTACCTTGGACAATCCATAAAACCAAATGCTCAAGAACAAAACTTAAATGTTGGACTCCAACATCAAACGCAATCCAAAGTCGAAAGTGAGCTATGGGATTTCAGGTCATCTATACTACTATAAAAAAGGAGGATCCTTATCTACAGTAAGTCTTTTGTTTTATCTAAACCGTTTGCCTTCTTCTTCATTTACTCCCTCCGTCCCATTTTCTATTTCGGGCGTCCCGAAATGTTAGTCTCATTTCCATTTTTGGACATAAACTTCTTCCTATTATACCCTTACTCATATTATTTTATTCATATCCTAACACTACTTTATCAATCAAATCAACCATCTACATCATCTTCTCCAACTACATTTTCACCATTACTATCATCAACTACCTTCAAACCCATTAAATTTCTTCAAGTTTTCACCTAATCTACATCTAAACTTAATATAAAAAATTCTTAAACAACCCAGATTTTTTTTAAAACCCAGATTAACGCTCTTAATCATGTTTTCCTAATTAAACCCGATTAACCCTTATCTACCCAGCCCAAAACCAAAGCCCAGCCCAAAATGCTCTGTATATATATACCTAAACCCTAAAAAATCTCTCATTCCCTCATCTGCTCTCGCCGCTCTCGCCTCTCCTCCTCTTTCTCTCAAACCCTAACCGTCGACTCGCCGACTCCTTCTCCTCCTCTTTCTCTCCTCCATTGATGTCGTCTGATTCACTCACTCGTCCCTCCCAGTCCTTCACTCAAAGCCTTTCTCCTCCTTCGTATGAGAGGAATTTCAAACTCCCATCGGAAGAGGAGCCATCGTCTACCCCCAGTTTGTTCAAGGACGATCCGAACCCGACGGAGGAGGAGACCGAGGAGGAGGTTGAGTCGGCGGAGAAGACGGTGACCGGCGACGCTAGCATATCTACACCTGTCCCCGGGTGCTCACTTTCTGTCCCTTGCGAAAGGGGTGGATTTTGCGACGGGAGGCACACTTTCAGTCCCATACGCCGGCAAAGAACTCGCACCGTTGACAAATGGTGGGAGCCGGAGAAAGTTTCAGTGGATTTGCAAAGGTCGCCGGCGCAGTCGGAGTCGCTGTCGGATAATGAGGCTATCTCACGTCCCCGGGAGATCATTGTGATCCCTGACACGCCTTCACCTGAGCCCGTGCCAGTCCCTGTGCTCCCTGATGCTGTTGCTGCTGATGCTGAGATGGTAGAGTCCTCAGGAACGCCGGAGATGGAACCCCCGGAGCTTGTGATCATCCCTGACAGCCCTTCTCACTCCACCACTATCTAGTTAAGTTTCTCTATCCCTTCGTGGAATTTTGTCTGTGATTATGTAAATTTGGAAATATTTTGGACTGTTTTGGACATATTTTGGACATATTTTGGACTGTTGGTATTGTGGACATTATGTTTTAAGTACTGATATTTAAGTATTGGTATTTGGATATTTGGATATTTGGATATTGGTACTTGGATATTGCTATTTAATTCTGTGTTCTGTTGTTGAGAATTCTGCTGAGTTGTTGAGAACTCTGTTGAGTTCATGAGAACTCTGTTGAGTTCATGAGAACACTGTTGAGTTCATGAGAAATCTGTTGAGTTCATGAGAAATCTGTTGAGTTGAGTTGAGTAACTCTCTGTTGAGTTGATCAATTGATCTGTTGAGTTGAGTATCTGTTGAGTTGAGTTGAGTAACTCTCTGTTGAGTTGATCAATTGATCTGTTGAGTTGAGTATCTGTTGAGTTGAGTTGAGTAACTCTCTGTTGAGTTGCTCATGTGATCTGTAGAGTTGTTTGGGTTATGTCATGGTATTTGTCTGTCAAGGATGATGTCTGTTTTTACATTCTTGAGATGTGAGTGCATTTGATTGACTTAAGATTGCCATAGGAACACAACTAATTAAGTCTGATTGATGCCTATCTGGAACGTTTAGGTTAGTGTTTAGGGGCTTGTGTCAATGAGGGAATGGGGACATCTGTGATATCTATGATGATTATTTTAAGGCACAAGCTGAGATGCAAGCCCTTATTTATCACTGACTTAAGATTGCCATAGGAGCACAAATTTTAATATATGTTGTTTGATCCTATCTGGAATGTTTAAGCTATGAACTTGCATGCCTATCAGTGATGGGATGGGGACACCTGAGACAATTTGTAGACAAAATATGATAACCAAAACACAAAATATTCAGTGTGCTCTTAATAGGCTTACAAAATATGTTTAGTTTACAATCTTATATCATTACTTAAGATTGTAACTTAAACAAGTGTGTCCTAATTAGTTGTCTCCTGTGTTGCTGTCTCTTGAGTTGCATTTTCCTGATCTTCTGTCCCTTGAGTTGCATTTCCTTGAGTTGTTGTCCCTTCATTTGTTGGAGTTGCATGAGTTAATGTCCAAGCTTGTAAAACTGCATGCCTTGGTGCTCTGATTTCTCTTGGTAGAACTCCTGCCTGAGATAACTTCTTTTTGTTGTTATGTGGAATGTAATAATCATTACCTCCCTTACACTGTAAAATCTCATTCATCACATACTGTAAAGTCATCCACACACTACCTAGAGTGTGTGGATCCAACTCATAAAATGCTTCATTGACTGCATTCAACATTTCATCTGTAGTTTTGGGCATCTTCTTGTGCATAAGTGACTGAATGCTCCTAAAGAAGCCTAGGTCCAAAATGTTTAGGTCTGGACTGTTGGCTGGTTGTTGTATTAAAATAAATGTGAACCCTTCTTGCTGGTATACCTGCTGCCATTCTGTGTCTTGTTGAGTGATGTGAGGTCTGGCATTATCTTGTTGTATGAATATGGTTTTGTGACCTTCATCATCTGGCCATTTTGACATTATTGCTGGAACAATGTCATTAATCAACATGTTTCTTGTCACTGTCTTGTTGACTGACTGTATGAGCTTTGTGATAAGTGTCCCCTTGCCTCTGTTTTTTGAATGCCTCTTTGCTGGCTCCTTGTAAGTAAATGGAAAGATGTCAATGGCATCTTTCCATCAAATGTGCATTCCCCTTGATCACTGAATCTTGGTCTTGCTACTGCTGTTGTGAACATAACCTTAGGGATGAATTTGCTTGAGCTTGCACTTCTGTATTTTCCTTTTTCATTCTTGCCCAAGTAATACCTTTGTGCCTTCCTTGACTGATAAAACCACTTCTCATCTATGTGAACAAAGTCAAACATAGGACAGTATGTTGTCTTTTGATGTGATGTGTCCCCTATTAGGAGCTTTAATACCCACTGCATTCTGGTCACCTTATGGTATTCACTTAGACCTGGCTTTAGTGCATTTGAATGTGGCCTCATGATCCCCTTCTTAACCAATCTGTGACATGTGGACTTAGAAATTTGAAGCTTGCTTGCCAAATCTCTAATGCATGTTCTGTCACCCATATTCAGTGCTTCAATATCTTCTTGCTCTACTTGAATTCTTTTCCTACCACAGTTATGGTATTTTGTACTCACATTGTATTTGCCATGGTTGAGTAGTTCCCTTCGTGCTTCTTTCCATATCCTTCCAATTGTTCTCCTTGACAGATTAAATTGTTGTGCAGTTTCATTGATGGTGTCATATGGAAGCTTTCCCGCTGCTGATTTCTGAAGCATAGCATTCAAGATCTCCATTTTTCTCTCTGTGCTGAGCTTGGTGGACAATGCCTGGGGATGCAAATTGTTCTCTGTTGGAGGCTCATTTTCTGGCTGATGATGATGGCTTGGCTCGAAGTTCAGATCAAAAGGTATGTTACCTCCCATGTCCCCAAATGGCTCCTCTGACTGGGTGTTGTTTTCTCCCATTTCTGCATCACTGAAGCCCTCATCATCCAGGAATGGCACCTCATTTAAGTCGAAAGCTGAAGGCATGTCCATTGAGCAGTGATGCTGTTATTCTCTCTGTATTTCTCTCTTTTTTTTCTCTCTTTGTAATGCTCTGTTTTGAGCTGTAATGGTGGTTTTAAGTGACAGTGAACATGTGCTGATGATGTAAATTACAACATTCTTAGTGGTTAAGAGTTCAAGGGTAGTTTAGGAAATTATGGGGGTAAAAAGAAACCGGATCCGTGTGCTCCCATTTCTGCATTTTGATTGGCTGATGTAAATTGTAAACCATTCTCTTATTGGCTAATGGATTAATTTATTATTTCATTTTCATCATTTCCAATGCTTTTTCTTGCCTTAATCCAAGAGATTTTTTAACAATGGGACTAACAAAATGGGACGGAGGGAGTACTTGATATGGATTTTGCCGGTTAAAAATTCCTTATTTTGCCCACTTTCAATTTTTTCTTATTTACTTGATATGGCTTTTGCCGGTTAAAAGTTCCTTTTTTATGACAAATTATGTTCACAACCTTCCAATGTAATAATATAACCTCAACAAAGTTAAATTTATAACTAAAATCAATCAAGAAATGATAAATGATTTTTTTCGACGAAAAAAGAGATTTACGATAGCCCTTCCACATAGGGGATATGAATACATCAATGTTCATGCATAATTTGTTTACTTAATATAAATGGTTGAGCATGGCTGCTTCTTAAATTAAAAGAGTTCAAATCAATGTATAAAATTTGTTTAAAATTGACTTATGATAATTTGATAAAATAAAATTATAAAAGCTATAAAAATTTATTTATATTTGTTTTTATTGATTGTATATAAAATTTTAAATTTAATTATACAACAATAATATTTATAAACTAATAACTTTTTTTAGTATAAAATTATATAAGAGAATACTTATTAACTAATTCATTAAATAAATAAACCCGCGTCATGGTATAAACTAGTTTGGTAGTAAAGGAGACCGGCATTCTCAAAAATTCAAAAAAAAAAAAAAAGGCCACCGTCTGTATACAACACGAGGTGTAGTCTGACCCCAATCATAGGTAACATAGGCTACTCAATCAACAAGCTCATTTGCCTCACAGAAGATTGATAGAATCGAAAAAGGAAGGATATTTGTGACGGAAAAATTGGTCTCTTTTATGGTTTGTGTTGATCAACCTTGAACCACTCACATGTTCAATCTCAGGTGAACCTCTTTCGAAACCATAGGAATTTTAGCACACAATTAACAATAGCTTTTTGCAGTCCGAACCCCGGTCTTTAAGTATAAAAAATCTTGTCTAGACCGAATGTGCAACCCTAGCAAGGAGGGAGGGAATAGAGAAATTCAATACCAAGTCTTATTTCAAGATGAGCACATGCAAATCAAGTTGTTAGATACCAATGAGTACGGATAATTCTCACTAGTTATCATCCACTACCACAAAACGAAGATTCAAGGCTTCGCAACAATAGGACGACGACGACAACATAGCTACCATGTCATTTCAACATACCAAAGCACATACCTACTAGGACCAAATAGATACCAGTCAAATTTACTTAAAAATGCCAAGTCAAATAAGAAGACGAAAAAACACCAAAAGAGTGACTAATCCAGATATTTATAGCTAAATTACCTGACGGGAACGGATAATTAGGACGGAGAAGAGTTAGCCCATAGGGTTCACTTTCTTCAGCAGATTCTGAATCTCTTTCTCCAAACATGCTCTTGTCTCAGAAGAAATTGTGTTGGCTGACGTCTCCAGCATTGCTGTCATAAACTGTAGGCTCTGCTTCATCTGATCAATTGTAACCTCAGCACTCAACTTATCATTAGTGTCTAAGCTCGATTCAGGCAGCGATGTTGGAATCTTTGATTCTGTAGTACAAGCGTTTAAGCCTATAGAATTAGCAGTTGGATATGGCCCTGCATCCTGCAAGCAAACCTCTAATGAAATTGGCTTCACATTATTTCCATTAATATATGAAATGCCAGGTGTCGTTCCTTTCTTCTTCATTCTCTTCTTCTGATCCAACGCTCCTTTAGGTCGACCACGCTTTCTAGCCTGCTGATTTTCATCTTTCATGTTGTCGGACAAAGGAGAGTTAGAAGCAAGATTCACATTAACATCATAAAGACCAGGAGGAGGAGCCTTTCTAATTCTTTTCACTGCCTTTTTGTTTTGCTTTTCAACATGAGCATTGAAATCCGCATCTTCTTCGTCTTTCTGTGGTTCCTCATTCTGGGTGTCATCTACAGCGCCAATCACTTCAGCATCGGACAATCCACTGAACACAGATGCTCGAAAGCTCTTAAAAAGCAACATTGTAGAATCAAAGGTGGCACTATTATTATAGTAAGGATTTAAGTGATCAAGGGCTACCATATGAAGTTGCATGACGAGGTCAGCTGAAGTTGCAGTTAGTGTCTCTAGCTTAATGGAGCTAGTAACTGATTTCCTTGACTCTCTCTTCTTTTTGCTTCCGGGGCTCTTAGAATCATCAATTTCCGATTCCACAGAAAATGGCAAAGCCTTAGACTCCTTGCCGAGGCTTATGAAGGGGTAACATAAATATTTGCTCTTTTTTCGTTCTCTCGACAGAAAAATCTTTTCAGCTGTATCAGAAACCTTATCCTCTATGCTTCCCAGAAATTTAGAGTGGTCATCCTCATCCTCTACAGTGAAATCCACATCATCATGCTGCCCAATTTTCTCCTCCTTGTCATTATTTGCTACACTGAAACAATTTCCCTCACTACTTACTTCACATTTAGAAAGGTCAGCTTCAGAGACCGTCAATGGGCAAGGAGATTTACAAGAAACGGCAACATTATTTGCAACAACACAGCCTTTATGACCTTCGGAAACCCCATTAGAATTTCCCAAAGCTGATGGACAGTCAAGCAGATCAGTAGGAGTAGTAAAAACAGGTGAAGTGAATTTACAAACATCAACATCTCCATTTCCATGTTCAATGCTTTCTTCCACAGCACCTGGATCATCCTGATTCATTTCCATGGCCAAAGTGCTTTCTTCTGCAGCTCCTGGATCATCTTGACTCATTTCCATGGCCAAATTGCTCTCCTGCAAGAGTCCATTACCAAATTAAATGCTAAAGAATTTTAAAAATGTTAATCTCCCCAGCGTAGGCATATGTCAGACACGCAAGGGACTGAGATTCAAAACAAATATATGGACACAGACTCAAACTAATTTAAATTCTACAGACATGAAGTTGAGCAGGCCACAGATTTATACATAAAGAACAGTGAAGCATACTCAACCAATCAAACCTTCAAACAATAACACTTGTTTTTCCTAGCAACCATGGAGTAATGACTTTGTTCACATCAAGGAGCAAAAACATGAAATTGCTATCAGTTGTAATGTGAGAAGAGAAAGGTATAACTTTTTTTTTCTCAAACTACTTTAAAACAGTTAAAGATACACACCATCAATTTCCAGAACTGTCATATGAAAAACTGAGATGAAAGAAAGACTGCTTCAAGGAATGAAAATATCAAATCGATTTGAATCCTCAGAATACATGCTCTTTAATAAGGAAACATCTAGAGTAGTTTCTCTACTAAGAAACTCATTTCTTAATAAGAAACCCATGAAAAAAAAAAGAGAAAGCTAAAAATTAAATTAAGAAGTGGATGCTCTAATGAGGTATCAGTCTGATACAAGTATACTACAGATTACAGCAGCAAAAAGTCATATCACATGTATCACAAAATGAATTTTGGAAGTGTTGGAAATAAAAAATAAAAGTGTCAACTTTTATGCATATACAGTAGTCAAATGATTTGAACAGAACAGGTTTGATAACTTTCTTTTTTGTGTGTGAAAAGGTGCTCAACCAAAGTCAGACTGAGCCGCGTTTTAAACTACGGAGTAGTACAAATTGTGCCTCCATCCTTTTAAGGGAATGACTAACACCTGAAGACTTTTTGTAATTTGTATAACATTAAAATAATATTTGACTTTGACCCCTAATTTCAACCCTCTTATATAATCCAAGGCTTATGAATCAGCTCCCACAATTGACATCCTCAGATGTTGATCCCTGATGAAACAACGACCTACCAACCAACCAACCCTAGCTGAGTTCATCCCTAAGAAAACACTAAAACGCAGAATCGCCTCAATCTACACCATATGAGGCAGAGAAATTGCATAAAACGCAAAATGCCCTAAATTTCAGCAACTAAAGTAGCACAAAAGATAAGCCTCGGCAAAACTGACATAAAATCCTTCAATCAAACGCATTCTCGCGTCAAACTCAGCACTCAGACCTCAAAATGGGGAAATTTGAGGGAAAACACTGAAAAACCGTAGTAAATTGACAGGCAAACACATCCGACAAAGACCTTTCTAAAATCGATTTTCCGGAAAGATTAAAAACCTAGAAAACGTAGAGCGAGGAGAAGAGAGAGAGAGGTGCTTACAGCTTAGTAGTGAGTTTGCGATGGAAGGTTCGAGAGTGAGAGAGGATTGTGTCAGAGATGAAGAAGAGAGTGTATCAGGTTTATAGTGTTGTTGGGGAAGAAGAAGAAGAGAGTAGTGTAGGTGCTATATTGCTAGACTTGGACACGTTTTAATTGGGACAGACTCCGTGAAAGTACAATACAGATGAGATCATATTAATTGTTTTTTTGTTAGTCTTTATTTTACTCCGTATTACTCCGTACTACTAACTACTCCCTCTCCATTATATAATTCTTATTTTTATTTTTTATACTATTTAAAATTTAGGAGAATCTTCTAAATTTTGACCAATATATAAAGAAAAATATAGTCATGCGAGATCTAGTTTGATTCGTCTCAATGAATACTGTAAGAATATCAAAATTTTATCTATTTTACTAATACGAAATAAAAGATATCGACGATACAAAACGCGCATCGACAAATGTGTCCATCACAAACAGGAATTATATTGTGGGACAGAGGGAGTGCTACTCTGTCTCATTCGTCCCATTGTAATAGTCTCATACTCCACCGGTACTAGATTAATTCCCGAATCGTATATGAGATTTGTATAATTTTTTAAAATTTTGAGATATTATATATTAAATTTTATTTTAATAATCGATATAATTAGTATTTAGGCAAAATTAGATTAAACTATCGGTTTATTTAGACGATATAGCCCTAAGTCACCAACTTTATTGAAAAATAATTTTACCACTCATAAAAACAACACAGTAAACAATTAACCATCAATCGTCGCCATCAACATTTTTCGTAAAAAAGCCTCGTTATAGAAAAAAATAACTTTCAATAAAACGGGTGGTTTGAGATAATATTCTTATATCTCCGATGGTTTAATCCAATTAGATTTAGAGCAGTCAATCGTATCAATCAAGTAGGATTCGATCATTCCAAGTTCAAGTTGAGAATATATAAGGTTAACAACTCTATTTTTTATTTTTTATTTTTTATTTTTTTATTAAAACAAAAAATATTAAAAAATAAATAAATATACTTAATAATTATATTAACATACTCTATTTTTGTTAATCAACTCAGATTCGGGGTGCATGTTCTTGTGTTAGTTCGGGTTCGATAATTTCTAGTTTTGGGCATTTTCGATCAGAAATTAAAAAATGTCATTTATATATTCAATCTAGATAAATTAGAAAGGTAAATTTATGTTATAAAATTTATAAACTAATAAAATATTATCATTAGAGATATATAAATAACAAATAATAATGTATATTGATACAAAACTATAGAATATCATAGTTATTATACATATTTGTTTATATTTCAATCTTTAATTATTTACCATTTTGCAATATTATCATTAGCGTTTTTAAGACTATAGAAAAAGTATATGACAATTAATTATTTAATAATTTGTGATATTTGTATTTATTTATTTATTTATTTATTTTTGCCTTATTTATTAAATTAATGTATTATAACCCAAATTTGACACATAATAATATCTTAAAATATTGCATGTCATATCATTGTGATATTTGTTTGTCGTGATTTTATTAAGTTTCCATATCTGGGAGATTTTATTGTGATATTGTTTTTTTTTTCTTAATTTAACATATATATTATTTTGAAAATAAAAACGATAACCAATAGAAAACCAACAAGTGGGTTGCTCTAATGAAGGTTGCCTATGTGGCATAGCTAAAATTAGAGGAAGCAATTTTGTTTTAGTAGTTAATAGTCATATAGAGATTATTTTCTAACATTATTCACAAACCGAGAAAATCTTGTAGATTTCTTTCAATATATAAGAAAAAACATAGTCGTGTAGGTCTTATTTGATTTGTCTGATTGAGTACTTTATCAATATTAAAATTATTATAATTTTTATTAGTATATAATTTGAGATATTAACGATACAAACGTGTTTTGACATATGTTCCGAGTTGGAATTTGACTATCAAATTGGAACGGAGGGAGTACCTTAATACTTGTGGACACACAAATTTATTAAGTATAATGTTAATATTATAATTATAAATTAACTTGTTATTTAGAAGGAAAAAATACATAAATATTTTATAGTTAAAAATATAATTTAATTTCTACAGTGCAAATTAGAAATACATTACTATAAAAAAAGCACATACATTATTTTTGGTTAAATTCATAGGAAAAAAATCCGATGAGAATGTTTCTACGAAAAAAGATTGATGACGAATCTTCACCCTTCATGTCGTAAGTAACTTTTTAATCTTGTTTGTTCACTTTCCCCTTCTCCCTTTTTTTTTTTTTTTTCTTTCTTTCAGTAATGAAAATTCAGTTGCTTTCTCCATCGACATGATTTCTCTCTCTATCGATGTCTCCATCGGCATGGTTCATTTGTTGATCTCTCCATTGCATCATTGTTCCATTCTCCGTCTTCTTTTTTCGTTTCGTTGCTGATGTGGTTCTTCTGCAATTCAAATCTAGATCAACGTATTGTATTTGGCTCCTTTAATATGTTTAGATCTGAATTTTACTTCTCAATTTTTCTTGTTAAACACGAAATTAAAATAAGAGATTCAGTCTCTTTGTTCATATTCGAAATTGTTGGTGAGTCGAATTTGTAATTGCAATTTTGAATTGAATCTAATGAAATTTGAATATATTTAAATTATTTTGGATCAAGGTAAAGTTTCTCTTCTTTTTGATAGCATGAAATTATAATTGTATGATCACGAAGTAATTTTTTGTGGCTGAATGATACTTGCAAAACAGAATCTCGCAATTTTATGCCAATGTGCATGAGTGCACAGTGCACCGTCTCATGCACTTTATTTCAATGAGTCATCCACATGCAAAAATAAAAAAGGTTGTCATATGTATTTTTACTAGACTACCTTATGTACATTGAGGCACTCACGCATGCACTTTGCTTCACTAACTCATTCATCTTCATGCACGCACTCATGCACTTTGTGTTCAACGAGTTATGCATCCGCAAAAGAAGTTGTCTTATGCACTTTTATTGAAGTGTCTAATGCACATGGATTCGCTCACTCGTGCACTTTGTTTCACTAATTCATACATGTCCATGCATTGTTGCAATGACTCATGCTCGTGCAAAAAAGTTGTCATATGCATTTTTGATGTACTTCCGCATGCACATCCATGCATTTATTTCAGTGACTCGTGCACACTCATGCACTCCTGCACTATATATTATTGACTGCATAACCAAAAATTTGAATTCACATAATTGAAATCTTATTTATTAAAATCTTCTTTGCACATTGATATGATGTATCATTGGTTGTTAGTTGAAATACACGTGTCATACAAGACAAGGATATAAAGTTATATCTACATTTTGATGAATTTCTAACCAAACATTACCATACATTCTTTATTCAATCTTTTGCACATACATACAACAAAAATATAACGAATAAACCATTCCCCTTATAAATGTTAACAAAATACAATTCAAGTAGCCAACTTCAAATAGTCTTTTCAAGCTGTTGCAGCACCTCAAAAATCTTCCGGCAACGGATCCCCCAAAAACTCAATTTGCAACTCAACATCAAAAACTCAATTTGCAACTCAACATCCAAAACTCCATTTGTTCATTCCTCTTTCACAATCGATGCAACTGGATAAGGAAGATCTGCCTATGCAGAATACACACAAACAATGACTCATGTGCTCAACAAAAATGGTTCATGCATTCAAAAGAAGTAACTCATGCTCTTATACTTATTGGTCCATACAAAAACATGTATTACAATTACATGTATTGATACATGCATTTAGAAGAATTAACTCATTCACCATGAAACATTGACTCATGCATTAACAATCACAAACTCGATTAGGCACTCGTACTTATTGGCTCATATACAAAATATTTATTATAATTACAAGCATTGACTCCTGCATTCTGAAAAATCAACTCATCCACTATGAAACATTAACTCATGCACTCATACTTACTGCCTCATTTGCAAATATATATTCAAAACTAGGACTTTGCTCCCCCGCGCTATGCGCGGGTCTTTAGTCTTGCATAAGAAAAGGATAAGGGATATCAATAAATAATATTAATATTATTATGTTTTATTGCAGTAATATAATCAATAAAAGAAAATGACATTAATCTTGAATCTAAATCTAAATTAATATTTTTTCCTATTGTATAGTTATTTAAAATGACATAAAATTTTGAGACATAAGCGAATATTTAATTAGGATCGGGCCAAAAAATAATCTAGCTCAATGGCTCTTTCAATAGAAGGTTTTGTAAAATTAAAGCCACCATATACTATTACATATCAGAAATTCAAGACACCATCATTAAGCTTTACTATTATGGCTATAAAAATTAAGCAAGTTCTAACAGTATTTCATTCCAGCTTAGATTCATCTTTCTCGGCAGGATTTGAAAGGGAAAAAATTAAAATTATTTACTATATATCAATGATCCATGATACATTATTCAAATAAACTAATCTCATACCTCATGTAACAACCAAGAAGCTGAAATCTAGTAGCTATGACCATCTAAAACTTTGACTGCAATTCAACAAAAGGTCTTGATGAACGATTTAAATGATAATTGTTCATTTACTCAGTTCTTATGGAAGAAAATTGGGAAGTGAAAATGAAACTACTTATTACTTAGTGTCTTACATGCATACAATAACACTATAGGTTCAAGCTGGAGTTGGAGGGACAAAAAGCATGGACTGGGCTGCAATGGTCATGCAAATGTACAAATCATGGGCTCAATGTTGTGGATTCCAGGTCACTGTCATTGATGAAATGCCTGGTGAAATTGCCGGAATCAAGGTGTTGTTTTGCTATTAGCTGCAAGATTTTTAAGGCATCAAGTTTTGTTTTTTATTCTTGTTTCTCAACAATAAAACTTCTTTTTCAATTTTCAGAGGGGAACAATCAAAGTAGATGGAGAGTATGCATTTGGGTATGCAAAAGCAGAAGTAGGGTTCATAGATTGGTACTAATTTCGCCTTTTGACAGTGCAAAATGAAGGCACACGTCTTTTGCTGCTGTGGCAGTCATCCCAATCCTAGGAGATTCATCCCGTTATGTGCAGATCAATGAATCAGAACTTCGTATTGAACGGTATCGTTCTGGGAGATCTGGTGGTCAGAGTGTTAACACAACAGAGAGCGTTGTGAGAATTACTCATAACCAACAATTTCCTGCATAAAACATACAGAGTGTCCCACTTCTACTACTACTGCATAAAACTTGAACCAAGTTGTTAAGAAGATCCATGTTGTGCTCAATACAACGATTTCTTAACTCTGCTTCCAATTCCTAAATATCTCTTTTATCATCAGAAAGTGCATCATTTAATCTCTTTATATGTAATTCAAGTCTCTACATTCAGTCAATTTCCAAGATTATTAATGACAAAAAGATATACATAAACATGTACACATCACACCAACATTACTACTACTACAATAAATGAAACATGCACAAAGTATTAGTCTCATCCCCAAATCTGTTGCCTTGCAGCCTTTGTCTGTACACACAACACGCAAGATCTAACCATTAATAACCAACTTGCATCGTCAAAAAGATATGCTTTCAGTCTACGTCAGTGAAATTCCTGGAAAACAAACACAAAATAATCTATATTAGCTTTAAAAATGCTACCCATGTAAGATTACCCAAGAAGGGTAAGAAAAACTTAGTCATATTGATCAATACAATATAACATCACACTGTACACATGAAAAACAACATGAATTTTATGAATCTTTATAATAAAATTCATGCTTAGGGTTATAGAAGCAATAACCTTGGAGTTTTGCAAAGAAACATGAGTTTGAAAGAGTTATGCTTAATCCCATTCATTCACAAAATGAGTGCTAAAACAAAAACAGTAATCGCCTATCTTTACTTCGATTTCATTTCACTCATACCTTCTTCATTTTTCTTTAATGTTCGGCTATAAGAGCCAAGGAGGTTAGTAGTACACCTACACGTGACTGATTAGGTTATTGAACATTATCAAAAGGGATAATGTATTTAAGCATCTCGATACAGAATAAGCTAAGAAGGAAAAGATGAGAAAGCATACCTTCTTGCAACAATTGTTACTAAAACATCCTCAACTTTAATGTGTATGGAGTTCAGCTATACACAATTCCAACCTGCAATTGGAGGGAAAAGGATGAAAAAAAGATGAGGGAATACCACAACCATCCTAACATTAACAAAATTTTGTTTATCGGTGCATTTATGTTTTCCTTGGCACATGGTTTTTTCATATTGTTATTGAAATGATTTTCTACTTAAATCATAAGATTAAAAAAGAAGCATTGACCAATTTAATGGGTTAACATGAGTAAGAGATATATACCCCTTCAATCCCAAGGAACATATATCAGCAGGAGCGTTGCCAATCATTTTCTACGCAGTAAGCAGGTCAGCAAGTACCACGGATGCAGTCCCCTAAATTTAAACACAGTTTTTCACTATTAGGCAATAGGAAAACGAAAAATTTAAGAGCAAAGATAGTTCAAGGAATGCTCGCAATTCAAAATCAATTAAGCAAACTATAAAGGTGTAATTCTCTCTAATAATTCCACACACAAAATTCACATACAAAAAGGTGTAACTTCAAACCAAATTATCGCAAACAAATCCAAAATCCAAAATCCATAATCCATAAATAATCATAAGTAAAAAGAAATTTAGTGCTTACCTTTCCTCTCTGAATCCTTCCCTTTCCAACAAAAATCCAACATGCTTTCGGTTAGTGGTAGAAGCCCTGGAAAGATATACCAAAACTTATCTTATAATTTACAGGGATGGCCACAAAATCTTAAAGAAAAAAAGCAGCTTTGTCATATCAGACAACCCAAATACAATACACGTGAACTTATGAGGTGATACCAAAATAAAAGACATTGACCCTTGATACGCTACACTTTGTACGGCGTAACTAGGGGTTATTACATTAGTTTAGGAGTGTTATCACAAGTATTTGGAGCTATTGTTATATTCTGAGTTGTTTATGAAGAAGTGAAGAAACGAAGACCAGAACCGAAGAACAGAACCGAAAAAGAAGAGGATTCAAGATTCAAGACATGAAGACGAAGGCATTCTGCGGAGCAGCGGCGATCGCCACCATCACTATGGCGATCGCCATTCTACAACAGGACCATTCAGGAGTTCGAGAGAGCATGGCGATCGCCATGACTCTGTGGCGATCGCGGAGAAGCAAGCAGCTGGGCCGATTCGTGCGTGCTGGGTTGTGCTGCTTGGGAGATATGTTGGGCTGACTTTGTTTCATCAGGTGGGCCGTGCACATGAAGGAAGCAGGCACCTCAAATTGATCATCAATTCACAATGTTCCACCGAGACTTTGTTTTATTTTCCTTTTGTTTTATTTCCTTTCTCTTTTCTTATTTTCCTTATTATTTCGTTTAGGTTCTTTCGTTTACCATATATTTTGGGGTTAGTTCTCTATTTAAGGACCCCAGTTATCATCTTTTATTATCATCTTTTCTATCAGACAATTTAGTTCTGCAACCATGAGCAGGAACTAATCTCCATTGTTTTACTTAGCGGTTGAAACCTTCAGTTATTAAGTTGTGAGATTTCTAAACTCTTGTTCTTTTCCTATGGGTTTGTATTAATTCTCTTGTTCTTCATCTATTGATTTCTATTAGTTTTGCTAGCTTGATCACCTAGTTTGATTGATAGTTTTCTATTGCTAGACTAGGAATATACGGTGGAATTCCTTGTCATTGTAGCGCTCATATCTGCATGATCTGGTAGTTGATTGCTTTTATGAAAGAGAATTGATTGCATGTTAATACTTGACGTTTGTAAGTTATTGCATGCATCCTTATGATTCATGTGCCCTTTGCTGCTATTTCATCTAATCTTGAGAGGTTTCCCTGATTGTTGAATAGTAAGTATTATCAGGACCGGTTGGCCTGCTGATATATTAAAGATTGGAATAGGAACATTCCTTAGGATTGAATAGAACTTGAGATAAATCTATGATCAACTTGATTGACTGTTGTGTGGATACTTGCTAGGTAAAATCCCTTCTCATCATATTCACAACCAAACCTTCTTTGCTTGATACTTGTTACTTTTGTGTTCCATACAATCAAAACCCCCCCTTGGTTACTTGTTACTTGTTTGTTAGTTGGTATTTCGCTTGACTGCATAGCGATTGGTGTTTTGATTCCCTTGGGTTCGACCTCTACTTACTTGCTATACTCTAGTTAGTGTTTAGAGTTTATTTCTTTGATTTGGCACTATGACTTTAGCCTCATCAAATTTGGCGCCGTTGCCGGGGAATTGAATTATTCCAATTCTGTGTTAATTGTGAAATTATCAACTGTTTGGTGTGAACCTTTATGGTTCAGACCCGTGCTACTAAATCATCTCTTGTTGCTTTTGATTCAGAGATCGAGAGGACGTTCCACAGGAACCAAAGAGCAGCTTTGAACCAAAGTAGCGAGATGGGTGATCGAAATGGACAGCCAATGCCTACTATGAGGCAGCTCACTGCCCCGAACTTAGATCAACAACCTCTGGCAGTGAGGTTTCCTGAGATAGCTGAGGGTGTGAATTTTGAGCTAAAAGCTGGATTGATTCATGAACTTCCACACTTTCATGGCTTAATAGGTGAGGATCCAAACAAACATTTGGCTCAGTTTCATGCCATATGTTCTAGCATGAAGCCGAGGGGTGTCACTGAGGAACAGGTAATGTTAAGAGCTTTCGGATTCACTCTGAAAGACGCTGCTAATGATTGGCTTTACTATCAAGCCCCTGGGAGTATTGATACTTGGGCTAAGATGAAAAAGGTTTTCTTGGAGAAATACTTTCCAGCAACTAAACTGAGCAGCCTGAAAAAGGACATTACAAATCTCCAACAACACGCAACTGAAAGTCTCTATGAATATTATGAGAGATTCAAGAAGTTGTGCTCAAGTTGTCCTTTCCACAGCTACACTGATCATGATCTTCTCATGTATTTATTTAGTGGACTGATTGATGAAGATCGTCGTATGGTGAATGCATCATGTGGAGGTAACTTTTTAAGATTAATTGTACCTCAGGCTACTGAAATGTTTGAGGAATTAGCTGAGAGCTCAAGGCAGTTTGGTAGCAGGCAAAGAACACAGTCAGTAAGTTCACTTGATCCCGCTAAAATTCAAAGTGATATGAATGAACTGAAAGATATGATGAAGTCATTTATGCTGCAAAGTGGTGGTCGACAACACGCGAGAACTTGTGGGGTATGCACACTCACAGGGCATCTTACTGACGAGTGCCCACAACTCCAAGAACCGTGTGCTGAGGTAAATGCTGCAGGAGGATGGCAACCTAGGCCTAGATTTGATCCTTATGCTAATCATTATAATCCAGGTACAAGGAATCATCCTAACTTGAGGTGGGATAATCAGAATAATGTTCAAAACCCTCAAGTGTTGCAAAATCACCAAAATCAGCCTAGACCTCAAAACTCTCTGACTGCTGAAGAGATGATTAAGTCCTTAGCTCAATCTGTGATGCAACAAAATGCTAAAACGGAGTCGAGTATTCAGAATCTTGAGAAACAAATAGGACAAATTGCTCAAGCTGTGAGCAACTTAGAAGCTAGAGATTCAGGAAAGCTACCATCTCAAACGGTAGTAAACCCGAGAGAAAGTGTCAGTGTTGTGACATTGAGAAGTGGAAAATTATTGGTTGAGGAATCTAATGCTGAAAAGAGTAAACAAAGGCAAAATCTTGAGACAACAACTCCAGAAGACCGACCGCGATCGCCAAACATTGGTGGCGATCGCGGTAACATTACAGAGAGCAAGCAGAATCTGGCCGAGAAGGAACCGCGATCGCCACCAATAATTGGCGATCGCCATATTTCAACAGAGGCTAAAGGGTCGCGACCGCGATCGCCGTCCATGAATGGCGATCGCCATGAGTCATCTGAGCCGGTTGACAATTATGTTCGCCCCAACTTTCCTCCTCTATTCTCACAGAAGCCTGTGGCTCCCTTTCCAGAGGCATTGAAGGACACTCGAAGACCAGAAAACGATAAGGAAATTTTCGAAACCTTCAGTAGATGCGAGGTAAACATCCCTTTACTTAAACTTGTCAAGAGTATTCCTAGATTTGCAAAATTTTTGAAAGAAGTTTGCACAATTAAGAGGAATCAAAAACTTAAGGGAAGACAAAAGGTTAAAGTTAGTGAACAAGTTTCTGCTGTGTTCCAAAGACGTATGCCTAAGAAATGTGGTGACCCAGGCATGTTTAGCGTTCCATGTGTGATTGGTGAAACTAAATTCGAAAAAGCTATGCTAGATTTAGGTGCATCAATCAATGTTTTGCCTTTTTCTCTGTATGAATCACTAGGTTTAGGACCATTGCATGAAACAGGAATTGTTGTTCAACTTGCTGATAGATCTAATGTGTACCCGAAAGGGGTGGTTGAAGATGTTCTTGTTATGGTTGGTGACTTGATTTTTCCTGCTGATTTCTTTGTTTTGGATATGGAGCATGACAAGCATGCAAAACCTATTTTGCTAGGTAGGCCTTTTATGAAAACTGCTCAAACTAAGATTGATGTGAACAGTGGGACACTGACAATGGAATTTGATGGGGAGAAGGTTGAATACAATATTTATGATGCTATGAAACATCCCATTGATGACCATTCTTTGTGTTCTATTGATGTGATTGAGCCTATTGTGCAAGATGTGTTTGATGTGACTTGTTGTGATGAGCTTAAATCGATCATTGAGAATGATGTGGAGGATCCACATGCATATATGTCTCTATCCACTAACATGCAGGTAGTCTTGGCACAATTGAACGCTGAAGGTAAGCCTCCCTACACTTATGTGGGCAATGGCCCCTTAGAACTAATAGTACCGAGCGAGAAGCTCCTACCATCTATTGTGCAGGCACCAGAAGTTGAATTGAAGGAGCTGCCCAAACATTTGAAGTATGCTTTTCTTGGAAAAGGTAAAACATTACCGGTTATTATTTCAAGCCATCTTTCCAAGGAGCAAGAGGAGACATTAGTGGCAGTGCTTGAAGATCATAAGGTAGCTTTGGGATGGACCATTGCAGACATCAAAGGGATTAGTCCCTCGACATGTATGCATAGGATTTTGCTAGAAGGGGATCCCAAACCATCCAGACAACCCCAGAGGCGGCTCAATCCACCAATGACTGAAGTGGTGAAGAAGGAGGTGCTGAAACTCCTGCAGGCATGTATGATTTTTCCTATCTCTGACAGTCAATGGGTTAGTCCTACACAATGTGTCCCCAAGAAGGGTGGTATTCAGGTTGTAGAGAATCAACAAGGAGAGTTGGTTCCTACCAGATTACAAACAGGTTGGCGAGTTTGCATTGATTACCGTAAGCTGAATGCGGTAACTAGAAAGGATCACTTTCCTTTACCATTTATTGATCAAATGCTTGAGCGACTTGCTGGTCACCCTTTCTATTGCTTTTTGGATGGATACTCAGGTTATTTTCAGATTGCCATAGCCCCAGAGGATCAAGAGAAAACGACATTTACATGCCCTTTTGGTACTTTTGCATACCGCAGGATGCCATTTGGGTTGTGTAACGCACCCGGTACGTTCCAAAGGTGTATGGTGAGTATTTTTTCTGAGTATGTGAAAAATTTCATTGAAGTTTTTATGGATGATTTCACAGTTCATGGTGACAGTTTTGATGCATGTTTAAACCATTTGACACTAGTGCTTAAAAGATGTGTAGAAACTAAGTTGGTTCTTAATTCTGAAAAGTGTCACTTCATGGTTGAGCAAGGTATTGTGTTAGGGCATATTGTGTCAGCTAGGGGTATTGAGGTCGATAAGGCGAAGATTGATGTAATTCAATCTTTGCCTTATCCTACTAATGTGCGGGAAGTTCGCTCTTTTCTAGGCCATGCAGGTTTCTATCGCAGGTTTATTAAGGATTTTTCAAAGACCTCATCACCACTATGTGAGCTGCTGAAAAAGGAGGTTGATTTTGAGCTTAATGACGAGTGCAAGAAAGCGTTTGATGAGTTGAAAACTCGTTTGACAAGTGCACCAATTATTCAGGCACCAGATTGGTCTCGACCTTTTGAGATCATGTGTGATGCTAGTGACTATGCAGTGGGAGCAGTTCTTGGACAAAAAGAAGCAAAGGCTTCTCATGTAATTCATTATGCTTCTATGACTTTGAACGGAGCACAAAGGAACTACTCCACCACTGAGAAGGAGATGCTAGAAATTGTGTTTGCCTTGGAGAAATTCAGACAATATCTACTTCGTACCAAGGTAATTGTTTATACTGACCATGCAGCACTTCGTTATCTTATGACGAAGAAGGATGCCAAACCAAGATTGATTCGATGGATCTTATTGCTGAGTGAGTTTGATGTGGAAATTCGAGACAAGAAAGGTGCTGAAAATTTGGTGGCTGATCACTTGAGTAGATTAGTCAGTACAGATGACAAGCCAGATATGCAGGAGCAAATTCAGGGAAATTTCCCCGATGACAATCTGTTCGGAGTGGCTACTGTGGCCATGACGCGATCGCTACCATCTAGTGGTGATCGCCATGATTATTCTAATGGTTACAGGAGTACTGAGTCACGACCGCGATCGCCACAAACCATTGGCGATCGCCATTCTTCCACAGAAGCTACAGTCGATTCTAGACCGCGACCGCGATCGCCATTCATTGGTGGCGATCGTCGTGGGCTTGCAGACACTTACATTAACATCGATCTTGAAGCTACGCTCCTCGCTCTAAAAACCTTCAAACCCTGGTACGCAAATTTAGTGAACTTTCTTGTCATAGGCGAGTTTCCCCCTAATTTTTCCAAGGCTCAAAAGGATAAGATGAAAAGCGAAGCTAGATTCTATGTGTGGGATGATCCCTATCTTTGGAGACACTGTAATGATCAGGTGATTCGTCGATGCCTTCCTGGTAATGAGGTACAATCTGTCTTGTCTTTTTGTCATTCTTATGCATGTGGGGGTCACTTTGGGGCAAATAGAACAGCTAGGAAAGTATTGGATGCAGGTTTGTACTGGCCACACATATTTCGTGATGCTTATGCCTATTGCAAAACCTGTGATCAATGCCAACGAGTTGGGAACATGTCCCAAAAGAATGAGATGCCTCAAGCACCAATCATCTTTTGTGAGATTTTTGACGTTTGGGGGATTGACTTTATGGGACCTTTCCCTAGCTCATTCGGGAACTTATATATTTTGCTTGCGGTGGACTACGTTTCCAAATGGGTGGAAGCGAAGGCCACAAAGACTGATGATTCTCAAGTTGTAGCAGGGTTCTTGAAAGAAAACATATTTGCTCGTTTTGGTATTCCCAAGGCTCTCATAAGTGACAGGGGTACTCACTTTTGTAACAAGACGGTGAGTGCATTGCTGAAGAAGTATCATGTCACTCAGAGGGTCTCCACTGCCTATCATCCACAGACCAATGGACAAGCTGAGTTGTCAAACAGGGAGATCAAGACCATCTTACAGAAGACAGTAGCTCCTAACAGGAAGGATTGGAGCCTAAGACTTAATGATGCATTATGGGCCTACCGCACAGCCTACAAAACTCCTATAGGTATGTCACCCTATCGATTAATTTTTGGTAAAGGTTGCCATCTTCCAGTGGAGCTTGAGCATAAGGCATTATGGGCTGTCAAGAAATGCAACATGCAAATTAGTGAAGTTGGAGAATTCAGGAAGCTACAATTGAGTGAGCTAGAGGAAGCAAGACTCAACTCCTATGACAACGTTGTCATATATAAGGAAAAGACGAAAGCTTGACATGACAAGAACATTTTGAGAAAGAACTTCAAAACAGGTGATAAAGTTCTACTATTTCAGTCACGTCTGAAACTTTTCCCAGGTAAGCTTAAGTCTAGATGGGTAGGACCTTATGTCGTTGCCCAAGTCTTTCCCCATGGAGCAGTGGATTTATATGATGGAGAGACTCATAAGGTATTTAAGGTAAATGGGCAACGATTGAAAGCCTATCATGAAGGTTTCACCAACGAGGCCATTGATGAGCAATATTTTACTGAGCCTATTGATGAAACCTGATTGAAAGGCATGAAGTCGAGCCACGACGTTAAATAAGGCGCTACTCGGGAGGCAACCCGAGGTTTGACTTTGTTTTTGTTTTTTTGTTCGAGGTAATTTTCTTGTTAGTTTTTCTATGGACAGGAGGAAAGCACCGAAGCTTAGGGTCCGCTACAGTCAGTAGCCAATCCCGCTGTAAGTCTTCTCCCGTTCTATTAAAAAAAAAAAAATCCGAGAAAAGAAGAATATATCGGATTCTGAGAAAAGAAGAATATATCGGATTAAAAAAAAAAAAAAAGATGACGTGGATATTTCGGATGTCGTGGCGCTGACTTTGTGCTGACGGGGCACTGGCGGAACGGTGACTAGCTGATGTGGAGACGATAAATTGATAAAGCTACATGGATTAATCAGTTATGCAAGTGGGCCGGCTGAAAAGGTCATGATAATAAAAAGCGAAGCCCAAGCCCAATCTCATACCTACCCTCACCAATAAAACCCCACCAGCCCCACTATAAAATCCCCACCCACCCCCATCTTCTCCCTCATCTTCTAAAACCCTAGCCACCCCCAAAACCTCCCAAGCTCCCAAATTCCCTCAAACCACCCCAAAACCTCCCAAATTCCCATCTCCCTCAAACCACCACACAAAAGCCGACCTAAATCCATCGGAGTACGCCGGAAACCAGCCACCGCGACCGCCTCCATCTCACGGCGATCGCCATCTGGTGACAGAAGCTCGACCTCGGAAACCCAGGCGACCGCGATCGCCATAATCCATCCGCGATCGCCAGTGCAATACAGAAGCCATCCGCGATCGCCATAATCCATCCGCGATCGCCAGTGCAATACAGAAGCCATCCGCGATCGCCATTCTGTTCTGCAGCATTTATTTTGCTTCGAAAATTCTGTGAGTAAAACTTCGTTTTTCTCCTTTGCTATTCATCCCCTTATTATACAATGGTAAGAGGAGTCAAGAGATGTATGACTAAAAAGCAGAAAGAGGTTCGAGATTTTGTGGATTCTAAAGCTGTAGTTACTACTAAGTTTTTTTGCGTACCCACTTTGCAATTGTTGGGTTTGGAAGAATGCACATTGGCATTGCTGAGCCATGGTGGTTTAGGTAGACTTATGACCAAAAACGCTCCCACTGATGAGACTTTGACACGAGACTTTATTGCTACTTTTTCATTCAGTACGGAGGAACGAAATATTGTTTTCATGCTGCAAGGTAAAGAGTATGTTCTTGGTTTTGATGATTTGAGTGTACTATTTGGGGTGACCAAGGACCCTAGTGAAGGTTGGAGTGAGCCTGATCAGAGGGCTGCAGATTTCTGGTTTCATTCTACAGGACAGGTACTGAACCCTTCTATCACTCAGTACAATTACGAGTTCACTCATCCTTGCCTTAGGCTAGCTCACAAGGTGATAGCCATGTGTTTCTTGGGGCGTGGGGAGGTGAACAAGGTCTCTGCTCAGGATCTACAGTTTTTATGGAGCCTCACACCTGAATGTGAGACCGTTCCAGATTGGATCCTGCTTTTTTGCCATAGTGTGGCCAAATATAGGAAGATGGGCAAGAAGATGGGCAAGATAAGTATGGGAGGAATGGTCACTCTCATTGCCCGACTCTGTTTAGGAGAGGAGGCTATCCCTAGTGGTAGCAGCAACTCCAACTATGTTTATGATGTTCCAGGGCTGAGGCGTGCACTGCTTCTAGATGTGCGCCGGGATATTTATACGTGGTTGTCCAAGCATGAGGCTGAGGAGTCTGACGAGGAGGCGGAGATGGAAGTTGACATGGGAGGTCATGATGGTGCTCCAAGGGCTGATCAGGGAGGTCCTCAGGCTGCTGCCCCGGGATTTGATTACGAGCGGATGTACAGTCTGATGGAGAGTATGTCTCTTCAGCAGCAGGCATTCGGGACACAGCTAGCTGAGGTAAGCCGAACAGTGAGCAGCTATGACATCCGGTTCACCAACATTGAGCAGACCATGCAGACGTTGCAACAGAGGCAGGAGGAGTTCTTTAGGGGTGCAAACCCCTACTACCCACACCATCCACCACCATCACCACAGTGAGTATTATCCTTCCTTCCCCATTTACATTTGTATGTCCTTTATTTTCCATTGAGGACAATGTTTCATTCAAGTATGGGGGAGGGGATGATATGAGTAATTGTACATATTTACTTTCCTAGCATTTCATTTTGCATGTTATAAATCAAAAGTTCAAAAAAATTAAAAAATAGAAAAAGCCAAAAATATTGAGAAAAAGGCATACAAAATCCTTGGATAGCAAGATCTATGCAATAAGAAGGTGGCTTGGCTGGAATAAGGTGTAGTTCTGAGTTTGTGCTTATTGTATCGCATTTGTTCTCGATTGTTGTTGTTGCGTTTTGTATGCTTTGGGCTTATTGAGTATGTAATCACTAGGAGATATTCTTGTACTTCCTGAGGCTTTGAGCATTTCATTGTAAGGGTAGCTTTTCTGTAAGTTACTCGGGACGAGTAAAAGTCTAAGTATGGGGGTATTTGATACGCTACACTTTGTATGACGTAACTAGGGGTTATTACATTAGTTTAGGAGTGTTATCACAAGTATTTGGAGCTATTGTTATATTCTGAGTTGTTTATGAAGAAGTGAAGAAACGAAGACCAGAACCGAAGAACAGAACCGAAGAAGAAGAGGATTCAAGATTCAAGACATGAAGACGAAGGCATTCTGCGGAGCAGCGGCGATCGCCACCATCACTATGGCGATCGCCATTCTACAACAGGAGCATTCAGGAGTTTGAGAGAGCATGGCGATCGCCATGACTCTGTGGCGATCGCGGAGAAGCAAGCAGCTGGGCCGATTCGTGCGTGCTGGGCTGTGCTGCTTGGGAGATATGTTGGGCTGACTTTGTTTCATCAGGTGGGCCGTGCACATGAAGGAAGCAGGCACCTCAAATTGATCATCAATTCACAATGTTCCACCGAGACTTTGTTTTATTTTCCTTTTGTTTTATTTCCTTTCTCTTTTCTTATTTTCCTTATTATTTCGTTTAGGATCTTTCGTTTACCATATATTTTGGGGTTAGTTCTCTATTTAAGGACCCCAGTTATCATCTTTTATTATCATCTTTTCTATCAGACAATTTAGTTCTGCAACCATGAGCAGGAACTAATCTCCATTTTTTACTTAGCGGTTGAAACCTTCAGTTATTAAGTTGTGAGATTTCTAAACTCTTGTTCTTTTCCTATGGGTTTGTATTAATTCTCTTGTTCTTCATCTATTGATTTCTATTAGTTTTGCTAGCTTGATCACCTAGTTTGATTGATAGTTTTCTATTGCTAGACTAGGAATATACGGTTGAATTCCTTGTCATTGTAGCGCTCATATCTGCATGATCTGGTAGTTGATTGCTTTTATGAAAGAGAATTGATTGCATGTTAATACTTGACGGTTGTAAGTTATTGCATGCATCCTTATGATTCATGTGCCCTTTGCTGCTATTTCATCTAATCTTGAGAGGTTTCCCTGATTGTTGAATAGTAAGTATTATCAGGACCGGTTGGCCTGCTGATATATTAAAGATTGGAATAGGAACATTCCCTAGGATTGAATAGAACTTGAGATAAATCTATGATCAACTTGATTGACTGTTGTGTGGATACTTGCTAGGTGAAACCCATTCTCATCATATTCTCACCCAAACTTCCTCTGTTTGTTACTGGTTACTTTTGTGTTTCATACAATCAAACCCCCCCCCCCTTTGGTTACTTGTTACTAGTTGATATTTCACTTGACTGCATTGATTTGGTGTTTTGATTCCCTTGGGTTCGACCTCTACTTACTTGCTATACTCTAGTTAGTGTTTAGAGTTTATTTCTTTGATTTGGCACTACGACTTTAGCCTCATCAACCCTAAAGTTTAATATTGTACCATGAACTGATCACATTGTTCAAAAGAAATCTTTTTGGCCCACCAATATGCCAACACGGAAGATACCACGGAAAACAAAGAAGGAAATTCATGGCAATCTGAATATGATACAACATCAAGAATATTGCAATTATATCAATAAACATTTAATCAATACAAAAGATAAAATAAAATATGTCCAGCATAAAATGGAACTCATACACATTTAATCAATACAACATCTACAATCTTAATGTAAATTTATTATACTATATTGGATCTTGCTCACACCGTATTTGGTGCCATCCCAGTATTCTCCATTGTACTTATAAAAGAGTTTAAAATAGGGAATTGAACATACCAATTTGAAGTCAGATCCAAGTTGAAGTTCGCTGAACGGGACGATCGGTAGGTCATCAGAGTCGTCGGTCGCCGATGCGGATTGTTTCCGGAGCTTCCTTTTAGGCTTTAAGACATTCACGGTTGGCTTGACCACATCCGTAACTTTGGGAATGGTTGGGCCGGGAGAAACGTCGATGTTGGTGCCGTCAGAGTTGATTACAGATCCAGAAACGGCGACGTTGCTTCCAGCGGGCTGTTCCATCGATGGGTGCAAAGGAAAATGGATTCAAAGTGGCTCGGATTTGTGAACGGAAAGGCGGGGACGTACATCAGCGGGACACATTTATAGGATTACGGGTGGAATGCTGAACGATTGGGGTAGTCATAACGCCGAATTTGTAACGAAAAGTGTTTAAGACAGGGGTAATGGAACGTCACCGGAGTGAATGTGAAAGGGGGAGGCGGAAAACCTAGATGCAGAGAGGTTGGGAGGTAGGGGAAGGGGAAGAATTGTGAGCCTGGCATGGGGTTGCCTCAAACGTACGATTTGGTAATGGGTTGTTGCCAATAGGCCCGTTAAGAAAGAGATGTAACAGGACTAAGTATTGGACTCTTGGACGCATGGATTGATAATGGACGCAAGAATTGTTAACGACTCGTTAACTAATAATGGACTTCAGTACAATGCCCATTTCAAGGACGGAAATAAAACAATGCAGGGTAAAACAGAAATTGAAAAAGATAAATTAATGTGGGGCATTGAATTTTGGTGTTAGGAATTTAATACCTAAAACATCTAAATTTATAATATATATTAGGATATTAGGATACAAGCATTGACTCATGGATTCAGAAGAACCAATTCATGCACTATAAATCATTGATTCGTGCACCCAGATTCACTAACTCATGCACTCATACTTACTAGTTAATGCTCACATATATATTTCAATTGGAAGCATAACATTCAAAAGAACCAACTCACGCACTATTCATCATTAATTCATGCACTCACTCACTAACTCATACACTCTACTTACTAGCTCATGTACAAATAAATATTCTCATTACAAGCATTGACTCATGCACTTAGAAATACCAACTCACTAGTGTAATACCCCGTGCCATGCACGGAAAAATATTTATAAAATTTAATTATTTTTATAATAATGACATATGATTTTATAAAATTATGATCTATCCTAAGAATTAATGAGAAATATTATTTAATACAAAATATAAATATACAATAAAGATAAGTTAATGATTTTAATTTGCTTAGATACGAAAGAAATTACATATTTTTTATATTTTGCTAAAAATGGTATTTTAGGGCCTCGAGAATTTTTTACAAATAAAAAGAGTTATGCATATTTAAGTACATGAATATTTGTTATATTAGTATAGTGGAACACAACAAATTTGTTTAAATTAAATATTGATAGTTATTTAAATATAAAAAAGCTAATAGTGTAACAAATTTCTCCTACAATTACTCTCAAGTCTTAAAAAGCATTAGCTTTAATATATAAGATAGATACATCAATGAAACATGCATTCAGGTTGATTCACTCATGCACACAAGTGTATTCACAAATTAAATTCATATGAAGCAGTAATGTTTATATCAACACTCATCATCCAACGAAATCAAACTTATCTTGAATGCAGAAATTAAGTTTTTTCGATGAACACTCATCATCAATTAAAGTCAAGCATAGATGTATATAAAAGATCATAGAAACATTGAAACATGAAGTGCGAGGATAAATCCACACAGAGTATACCTTGAAATTGTGAAATCTTACTCGAATGATTAGGTCAGCGAAACTTCTAAATTTCTAAATTTTTTTGGGTAGAAGCAATTTAGATGAAAAATCATGGAAGTTGATAATAAAATTTCAAATGAAACGCGGAGAATCTTCTTAAAATCACTTTTACATTGTAACAACCGCACTAAATTCGTCTAGAACAACGTCCATTTGATTGCAGAGAGATTTCTTTAAATCGAGTGAAATTAACCGAGATTGCTTGTGCACCGAGTTGGTTGGATGGGAAAAGAACGTGAGAAAGTCAAACATTAATTTCATGTCCATGGTCTACCACTCTAACAATAGTTTCTAAATTCATCTAAGATGTTGATCCTCACTCCTTTTTTAAAAGACTATCCTCACTCGGATTCACCCAAATTCATAAGAGAAATTATTATGTTCTAACGTGCTATTCATATAATTTAAAGTGCACATCGACATTTTATAAAAAAAGTCAAAATACACTACGTAGAACAATAGTCACATACTAATAAGTTTATATATCTATATATATATATATATATATAGAAAGAGAGAGAGGCTCCGGTAAGACCACTTTTATAGTAAAACTGAGTTAACGAATAAGAGCCATAAGATGAGATTAGATGAAGGGCTAGATTAGATGTCTTGGAATTAAAAGAAAATAAGGAAAAAAAATATCATAACCCCTTCCTTAATTTATGGCAATTCCAAATTCTCTCTCTCTTCAATCAATTCAACGTCTTCTCTCTTCCATCGTTCTTCTCTTCTGGTTTTTTCTTCCCGACGGTAACAATAGTTGATTGATACAACATCACACAAATCTTCATGGAGAAAGGTTAGTATCGAGATATGCATCAAATTTGTTTACTAAAATCGACTTTGATATATTAGATTCATAGGAATTTGATTAGGGTTTTATTAGGATTTGATTAGGGTTTGATTATACTCGACTTTGATATATGCATCAAACTAGGGTTAAATAGGGTTTCGTTCTGATATGCGGCAACAATAAAACGATATGCATCAGATGATTCGGTGGTATGCAGTAGCAATTTAGGGTTTCACATGAATTTCGGGTTAACTCCGTTTGATCCAAGATACAAGTGAAAGATTATTATTATAATTCAAAAATACAAGTGAATCTGGTTCATTCATCCATATTTGATCCAACGTCTATAGATCGTTAACTCCGTTTCTTCCTAAGAGTTGGTTTCTCATGAGCTTAAATATATATATATATATATACATATATATATATATATATATAGAGAGAGAGAGAGAGGGAGGCTCCGGTAAGACCACTTTTGTAGTAAAACGGAGTTAACGAATAGGAGTCATAGGATGAGATTAGATGAAGGGCTAGATTAGAAGTCTTGTAATTAAAAGAAAATAAGAAAAACAATATCATAACCCCTTCCTTAATTTACGGCAATTCCAAATTCTCTCTCTCTTACATCAATTCAACGCTGCCTCTCTTCCATCATTCTTCTCTTCCAGTTTTTCTTCCTGACGGTAACAATAGTTGATTGATACAACATCACACAAATCTCCATGAAAGAAGGTTAGTATCGAGATATGCATCAAATTTGTTTACTAAAATCGACTTTGGTATGAGGGTGAGAAATTTGATTTACCTATTTAATTTTACTATAGGTTGCTAGGGTGAGATTTTGATATGTGATAAAGTAAATCAATATTCAGTTCGTAATTTCCGTTATGCAGTGGTTATGTTGGCTTTCACCCCTAAGTTATTTTTGCGGTTATGCAATCTGATTTACTTGGTATGCACTTGTTCTTAATGAATGTGCATTTACGATTCTAGCTAGAACGATATGCGTATTCCGTTCTCCGTTATGCAGTAGCATTTAAGGGTTTCAAATTTTGAGGCATTTTTTTTTTATGAAAGAGAGGCGGCACTCTCGCGCGCTATATAGATCAAAACGGCTATTTACGAGCAAGCTCGAGGGGTAACCAATCCCCTAACATCGTCCAGTAAAAGCCCCGTCACGCACGCAGGCGGATACAAAATGGGGTGTAAACCAAAAGGAAAATCAAAAGCAAAAGACGAAAGTCCATCGGCGACCCTATTGGCCTCACGATAGATATGACGGAGTCGAATAGACCAACTCCTACACAAAAAGCCTTGGCAAGGAAGAACCAGGCTAGCAAGCGGGTGGTGAGTGGAGATACTACTCTTCAGAAGATCGATGGCCATAGAAGAATCATACTCCACTTCAACATACTTCAGACCCTGCTCCCACGCCAACTGCAAACCATGGGCAAGGCCCCAAAGCTCCGCATTCAGTGCAGGACAAATACCCAAGTTGCACACAAAACCTCTCATCCAAGTGCCATTCTCAAACCGCAAACAGCCCGCAGCAGCACCTAGCCGAGAATCGGGGTTGCAGGCCCCGTCCACATTCAGCTTAGTCCAGCCCCGATCCGGAGTATCCCATTCGACCATGTACATGTTCCCAGTACTGCCCACGAGCTTCCCAGGAGGTGAAAAACATGAAGGCTTGCCCAAAAATAAAACCCGGCTTATCCTGGACCTCATGGTTGTCCCCAAAAATCTTCCCGTTACGCCCCTTCCACGTCCACCAAAACATAGTAGCAAATTTTGAGGCGTTATGCAGTAATTAAGCTGTCATATGCATTTTTTTCCCACTGTTATGCAATAATATATACATGATATGCATTATATGTGTTAAATTGCTATCATTGTTTGTCGCCTCTCAAATCATATGCGGTAGTGAATTTTAGTATGGGTCTCTAGGGTTTCATTTTGCGGTTATTTGATTTGCAATTGTTGTTAACAGATGTGCACTAACTATTCATTGATATGCACAAAAATGGTTCAGGTATGCAGAAGAACCCAATTGATAATGTGATCTAGTTCTTCCTCAATGCACGCCTTTTTAGTTGATATGCAGAACACAAGTTCAAATATGCAGAAGAATCCAAATGATGATGTGATTTATTCTTCCTCAGACGATGTTTTGATTTATTTAGATGATGGTTTGACAGACGAAGAATTATTATTATTTGGTACTCAATGTGTTATTGGCGCTGAAGACATACTAGGGTTCGTTTTCCAAGGTTTACAACTTTCTAGTTGATATGCAACATGTATCTTTAGATATGCATTAAATCTGTATCGATATGCAGTAAATCTGTATAGATATGCACCAAGATCGCATCAATATGCACCATATATATATAGATATGAACCAAATTCGTAGCGATATACACTACATCTCTATAGATATGCACCAAATCTACAACGATATGCACCAGATCCGTAACGATATGCACCAATCGTTGTTCATCAAATTTATCATATTTCGCTTAAAAAAACCACATATGCATAATGTAATGGCGTTGGAGCTGATCATTAAATCCCCGGGGCAGGCCCCCACTTGGAACGAATATAGCTTATCTGACGAAGGGTTTAGTGATATTACCATGTTTTAGATGGGCGATACAGAGTACATGTCAAACCCACTTCCTAAATGATAAGATTTTTTAATATGCTATATCTCTATGATGAGATTTCTGAATGATAATTTTATGTATTAAAGATATGTTTTGTAGCAGACACTAACTTAAGTTTTTGAATTCTTTTGTTCCATTTCTACGATTAAGATGAAGTTCAGTTAACTTTTTTTAAGACTATAAATCACTCTAATCAGATAATTTAGTACAACAGCAATTTAATTCCCTTACAAAACTGTATATCACATACTTTCACAAAAAAATACTGTCAAATTTAGGGGAGTCTAATTGCACTGGAATGGACTGATGGACGGGTGAAATGACCATTTTCATTTTCCGGCGGAGCTGACTGCCGCGCGGAGCTTAGCGTCGCGCGGCACTTAACACCGCCCCATAGCTCACGAATTCTGCATTCGTGAGGTTTTCTTAACATTAATTAGGACCGGTTTAAATAAATAAAGTATATATGAGGCGACCGGTTCAGTAATAAATTGAACCGGTTCAGTAATAAATTGAACCGGTTCAGTAATTAATTGTATGGACCGGTTCAGTAATTAATTTTTCGGATATCCGGTTTTGAAATGATAATCCGGTCTAGCATGTACAGACATCACGAATGCTGAATTCGTGAGGTGTTAGAGCATAAATCTGCAGTTCTGTCAGGAATCTAGGGCTAGGATATCTACGCATCTCGAGGAAAATACAGACCTCACGAATTCATAATTCGTGAGCTTGTACATGATGAATTCGCAGTTTTGTCAGGAATCTAGGGCATGGGTATGATCGGTTTCTCGAGGAAAAAGGCTCGAAGACCTCGCGAATTTAGAATTCGGCTACTTTGCATGCCCTAATTGATTTAGTCGGGTATATATATAGTGTACGTGATGGTAAGGTTGGGAGAAGAAGAAGGAAGAGAGTAGGAGAAGAAGAGGAAGGAAAATCGACATTATTTCAAATAAGAGATTCGATAAAAGAAAAGAAGACAATTATGGTAAGTTACATAATGTACTTATAATTTAATTGTTTCAGTCAATATTTTAGTTTTGTGAATGTATATATATATAAATACATTGTATGTTAGAATACGTATCCAAGATTACAATTTTGTAAGAGTGTAAAACGTCATGATGTGTACGCACATATTGTACTGTAATTTAGAGGTGGTGAAGCTAATATTTGTGTACTGTATTTTTAGAAATGGAGTTAGAAAGTAAACTGTTGTAGATGAATTTGAAGTAAAATATGCATCCCGAATTGAGGATTCGGGAGTATGAATTATGCCCTGCGAATTTAGGATTCGCGAGGTAGTTAAGAATACACATTGTTTTGTTTTAGCATTATTTATGTTATTTTAACTGAATTATTTAATAAAGCGGAGTACAAAGTTAATGAGTTATATTGCACATCATTATTTGTAGGAAGACTACACATCGTTATTTGAAAACGATTATGTGTGGAATAACAAAGAAGATGTGTTATGTTGGGCACGTGGAATCGGTACAGAGAACAACATGGTCTTAATAATTGACCGTTCAGGATAGAACTATGTGAAGGTTACATGTGAGAAATATGGGGCTTATCGTGGGGTAAAAAATTTGTTGATTCGCAACCCGAGGTCCAAAAAAAGTATGTGTCCGTTTCGCCTCCATTGTCATTGTGAGGATAGCGAATGGACATTGAGAGTGGTGTGCGGGTGTCACAATCACCCCCTCCCAGAAAGACTGGTGGGTCATGCATATGCCGGAAGAATGAACGAGGAACAGAAAAGGGATATCATTTCTCTGATAAAAGCGCATGTGAAGCCGGCGAAGATTTTTTTATTTTTGGCAGCGAAGCATGGTGGACGGATGATTACGTCGAAGACTCAAATTAAAAATATGTGTTACACTCTACGTCTTAAGGAGATGGATGGAAAAGATGTAACAGAGTTTACACGAAGTTGGTTGTTGGAGAGGGGTTATATGGTACGATCCCGTGCTATGTCACACGACAATGACATAATTCAAGATTTTTTTTAGGCAAACCCGAAGTCGTTGTTTTTGTTGCGGTTATTCCCATATGTCATCACCATGGACGCTACGTACAAGACGAACAAGTATGATAAGTGTATATGTTTTTGTTTAATTTGAAAAATTTGTTAGAAAGTGTGTACTAATAAATATTATGTGAAAATGCAGGTACAATATGGCGTTGTTGGAGATTGTAGGGTTTACTTGCACCGGGAAGATGTTCAACGTTGCGTACTCGTTCATGGCACGAGAGAACTTTGACCACTACAGGTGGACTCTCTTGAAGGTGAAGGAAATGTACGATCACATTGGACAAAGTCCTGGAACGATTGTGACGGGTCGTGATCTGGCGGAGATTAAGGCAATTGCTGAGGTATTTCCTAATGCAAAACACCTATTGTGTTGGTTTCATATACTGTGTAACTGCAAGGCACAAGTAAAAACAGCAACGGGAAACCATAATTTTGCTGAAGCGTTTGGGAATAGTTGTAGAGGTGTATTCAACTCTAAATCAGTAGAGACGTATAATATCTGTGTCGCTGAGATAATGAAGAAGTATCCAGGATTTTATCCTTATTTAAACGAGACGTGGTTGTCTCCTTACAAAGAGCGCATTGTATGGGCATGGACGGACAATATATTTCATTTGCTTACGAGGACAACGAATAGGTATTACTGTTGTTATTTATGTATGTGTTGAATTTGTATATATAATCATGTCTTATAATTATTGATATTAATTATTAATCTGTATTGTAGAGTTGAAGGTGCTCACTCGAGGTTGAAAAATTTCATAGACAACAGTGTTGGTTCGTTTAACACCATAGCACAAGAGATCCACTCAACTATCTTAATTCAGATTCTGGGTATTCAGCGGAAAATGGAAATGGATGTCAATACCAGACTCTCCAAAGTTATTCGCATGGAAGGAACTGGGCGGTATACATATTATGTGGAGCTCGTAAATAAGGTTTCAACTGACTGTATGAATATACTTATGGAGACCATGGATAGGATCGAGAATCCTTTTAAGGGTTTCCACCCTCATGCGTGCAGCGATAGATGGTGGAGAAATGTAAGAGGCCTTCCTTGTGCACATGATTTGTACAACTACATGAGTATGGGGGTGCCAATTCCTTTAGGGGAAATTCACGACTTCTGGAAAGAAATTGTTTAGCATAAACCAGCAGAAGGATATACAGTCCCCCTAGATGAGGAAAATGAGGTGAACAATGGTTGCAGACGTCCTTTGCAAGAGCCGCCACCGGGATATAATAAAAAAAAAGGCAGGCCACGTATGACTCAACCTGAGAAGAGGGAGCAGACTTGGTATGAGCATGTATCAGGCAATGATAATATAGGTCGGAGGAGGTACAGAAGGCCAAAAGGGGAGATATTTGTGGAATCCGACGAAGAATTTGAGGACGAGGACGAGGACGACTTGGAAGACGATGCTGATGATGAGCGGTCAGGTGTAAGTCAGGGTATTGATTATAAGAAAGTGTTTGGCCAAAACCAGATAGATCATTTCATGTTTGGTTACATTACGAACTACAAAACCGTAAGGGGAGATGGTCATTGTGAGTATCGATCTCTTGCATGGCTTCTTGGTTTAGAAGATGAGGATTCATGGAAACATGTGCGCACAGCAATGGTGAACGAGGTTCAAGAGAACTACAACTTTTACAACAAAATTGTTTACACATTCACAAGATTACATGTATTGGTCCAGCGTATAGGTTGGTTAGGGCAATGTACAAACCGAGAATTTTGGATGGAGATGTCTGCTTGTGGATTTATAGCTGCTACAGCATTCCAAAAAGTTATTGTGCTGTTATCATGGGGCGGTTCACATACTACGCTCCCATTCTACTCCAAGGGTAGCCCCGTAGAGCCGAAAGACGTAATTGTCATTGCTTTGGTGGGAAATCAAGATCATTACATACCGGTTAGTAAAATGAGATGTACTTTAATTATTTTTCGAAATCGTATGACTTGGAATATTGTTGACATTATATTTATGTTTTATGCAGGTGAAGTTATCAGATAACGCTCCTATTCCTCCGGTTGCTTATAATTGGACCCACCACCATCATTCGAGCGTAAGCGGTTGGGAACATCAATTTCAGGATCGTATAAACCATTTCCAATATTTACGACAGCTACACAGCAGACCTTTAGCGTAGTCGATGCGTATCTTCATTATTCAATCCGTTTGTTGGTATGTTTATGTAGTATTTATTTTGACTGTTGTAGTCAATATGGTAATAATTTTTGAAACGCTACCAACCAATATAATTTCGTAAAATAAGACATATTCCGTTAAAGAGATTCATCATAACTTCTTACTGAAAATAACAACTTCCTTGCATAAACAAACAAAGTACGGCCCCCCTCTAATGCCTCGAAAAGCCGTAGCTGCAGCGCCCGGCTCGCTCGGTCGGCCTAGAAAACTCACGGGACATCAAAATCATCATTACAACAAGAAGGATAACCGTAAGAGTTTTAGCATATCTATTGCTTTGAACTGAATTTGCGTATGGCATGGCAGGAGCTTGAAGAACCTCTGTCGGGTATACCTCCCCCGAATTCAACATTTTCTTCTGGTCCTCGTACTTCTCCTTATACCAAGACAATTCGAATTCCAAATCATCGATTGTCATTAGAAGCTGACAATTTTTTTCGTTAGCCGCATCTAAACGCTTCTTCAATATGTTTACTTGGTCCGGGTAGTCGCAATCCTGTATTTACAAACACAATCAGTTATGCACATACAAATTTTCGACCACATATACGTAAGAAGTACAAGTTGGAAGCAGTATACCCCTAAATAATCGTAAAATCTGTCAACTTTGGGAACCGAGCGAGAGGAGTTGCTAGAACCTTGACTGACCATATTTCTTTTGGTGTTTGGTTTAGATGAAAATTTATTCGTTGCACATGGACATATATATAGAGAAACAAAACCTCACGAATCCATGCTTCGTGAGCTTTAGGGTTTTTTGAGGATAGAGCAATATGTCAGGAATCTACGATTTTGGGAAATTGTAAATTCCACCCTCACGAATTAAGAATTCGGTCCCTATTCCAGATATGATCCCCCTACTTTTTCAGAAGATGTGGCAGAGGTTTGTACTGAGAAGGGAAATGTATATTCCACACCTCGCGAATTCACGATTCGGGCCCTATTCCAGAAAAGACTTGACAACTTTTCAGAATGTAGGGCAGAGTAGTCTGTATTTTTGTAAAAAGTAGATTCCACACCTCGCGAATTCACAATTCAGGAACTGTAAGAGAAGACTTTACAACTTTTCAGAATCTAGCGCAGAGTAGTCTGTATTTCTGGAAAAGTAGATTCCAAAACCCCGCGATTTCACAATTCAGGAACTTTAAGATAACATAACATTGCCCAACTTTTCGGAACATAATGATTCTGTGTTTGCATTTCCGGAAAATAGTATATGCTAAAACGGACAAGTTCTGCATTCGGGTGGTCGGTCATCTGAATAAATATTCTCATTAGAATCGTTTGTTTCTTCATCACCATCACATGTTCCTCCGTTGTCGGGGAATTTCTCATTTTACATCATGTAAATTGTGACAGGATATTGGAATTCCAACCAGCGGTTCAGAATCGTTAGTACATCTTTTTCCTCTAAAACCTCTTTGATACGATTCATACGGTTCGGATTTGAAGGGAAGTAAAATATACGACCAAGATATATACTAACATATCCATTGTTATACAACATATATGAAAAGCTTTGTACAGTCATAGCACACTTACGGTGCAAACGAAAAGCTAACCTGAATATTCGACCGCCCTCGTAAGTGATGAACTGATTTTGAATTTGGGGATCGCGGAATAGGATGCGACCTCCGTAATGCAGTTGCAAGTGCATTTCAATCTCATCATTCATTTTGTACTTATTTGTGTACACATTCCATTGTCTTCTAATATTCCCGTCTATTTATAAGGTTTCATGATGTTTCTTATTTACAAATATTATGCAAAACCGCCAATAGATATCACGAATGCACAATTCAGGAAGAGTTTACTGAGGCCATTGTGATAGCTTACGAATTCACAATTCGGGACCTTTTCGCAAGCATTTTCGTAATTTTGGGAGGACTACAAGGTTGCACGACGTCTATAAATGGACGACTCCAAATCAAGGTGGGACAGCAGATACTTTTCACTCTTTCTAACTATAAGCTATTGAAAATCATGTCCGAACTCAGCTCATCTGGAAGCAGCAAAGTTAAAATGTGCCAATGCAATAAGGCAGCCATAATGGCGGAGTCGGAATCGAGGAGAAACTTAGGCAGGAAGTTCTGGTCGTGCCCTGGCACCGGTTATACCATGTGCTACTTCACTCAGTGGATCGATCCTCCTCATCCCGAGTACTCGCAAAACGTCATAAGAAAACTACTGCAGCGTATTTCTTCGTTGGAACATGAAGTCTCTACTCTAAGGGAGACCATGGCTCCTAACGACCGCGCCGACTAGGCTTTACTGTTTTAAAGTGTATGTGTGAACTTCTGTGTTCATCTCCGAACTACGTACCCCTTCGTTTTCCAATGTTTCAGATTTACCATGGTTGTAATGTTTTAATTGCGCGAATGTTGTTATATTATAGTTTCACCAATGTTGTAATGTTTGAGTTGTATTAATGTTGTAACGTACGTCTGAAATCCAACTTTCAATGCGAATGTCGATTTGGACGTACGGATCTGAGTCCCTCAAATTCTTCCATATCTCAAAGTCATGCTCCATCTCCATGTATTTGATGCCGAATGAGTCATAAGACACGGTTATAACGTTGAAACACATGAATTCATCGTAAGTCGTACGTAAGTTATTTCGTATAAAGGAACGACGCATATGTGGAGGTAGTTCTGCACTTACGATCAATTCAACTTTGCTACAATTCAACCCTCACGAATTCACAATTGGGGCCCTTTTGCAGATATGATTTCGTTACTTTTTCAGAAGATTGGGCAGACGTAGGTTTTCATTCCCGCGGAAACCATGAATCAACACTCACGAATTCAGAATTCGTGAGGTATGCCAGATATGATTCCACTACTTTTTCAGAAGATGTGGCAGAGGTTTGTACTGAGAAGGACTGGATTAGATTCCAAATCCTCACAAATCCACAATTCGGTTGCCTGACAACAAAATAATCGAAAACTACAAAAAGCTTTCATAACAGGACAGAATGCAGAATACGCTACAACTTCATAATTCAAAGCTTCATTTGCGGTAACACATAATTGAAAACAAACTTTCGGAATAGAGCATGCATGATGTCTGTCATGCGTCATTCAATACCCAGATGTATGGCCTCTATCATAACCGTCGAAATAGTTCCTAGATGTCTCTCTGGACGGGGGAGAACCATAACTCCGGCTACTACCTAAAATAGTTGCACTTGCTGTTCTGAAATCTGCACAACCATAACCTTGACTTCCATGTTGTTCGGTGAAATTGAAGGGTTGAAAGGATGATTCAGGTTGGCTGTATGAACCGGGCATGTAGGAGCGAGGTCCGAGATTGCTGAGATTGTACGTTCGAAAGGTTTGCCCGCCGCTATATCTTCGGGGTGATCCGTCCTATAACTGTTTGGCATCTGAGTCCAACCGCTCTGCCCTTGATCTTTGGGAAGAACCAACGCCTGTATTACGGAATACCTCTGGAAGACCTGGAGTCATGACCGACCCTATTACTTGCATTATAATTTTTTTCAGTGGATCGTCATCTGCATAACCTCGAAGTACTTCCACATTCTCCAGAATAATTGATTCAATGTGGTTGAGGCGCTGTTCAAGTAACCAGATGGTTGGAGTTAGTATTTGTCACAGTGTTACAAGTAGTTTTTCAAAAATGACATGTTATATGAATTTTACTTACACGGACAGCTTGCAATGCTAATGGCATGGGTTGTTGGTCAAGTTCAGCGACTAGTTTCGCTGACTCTGCATCGTTGTAAGGATGAGAGTGTTCTCTATACCAGTCCATATAATCGCTTGAAGTTTCCCAAACTTGATTGCTGATGGGCAAATCATCTTCTTCCATGCAGTGTTCGAACCAAGTTCCAAAATTATTGTCTGCCCAGTGATATTTCACCTTATAACCGCCTAAATTTCTTGATGGTCTGTTACTTTGCACTGGCTCGATAGGTGGATTTCTCGGTATTATCTGTTTTCTTCCAAATTGTCTTACAAACCTATCTGGGTTATAACCTTCTTCCATACCCAGGTATTGCAGCGTCCCTTTGTAGTGAGACACTTTGAATGCGCGTTTATTAACCACTTCCTTCCACGGCATCCAACATACCTACAAACAATTTGTATTTATGAATGCATGGTATACGAACAATATTAGGTACAAAACGGGAACTAGCTCGAACCTCGTCCACTCGCATTAAATCTAGTTGTTTTCGTATTCCTTGAATCCTCTCTTGTGGTGACTTTCTAGCACGACGTCGATCGTTACAGTAAGCGTACGAGCCGAGAGTTGTAAAAGATGGATCTGCTGTTTCATGACCTTTGAACATTGGGAAGTACGCCCATACCCAACTCTAAAAAGAATTACAGTTAATTACTCCGTCATTTAAATAGTAAAAACAAATCAACTTTAGTTAGGAAATCAATACATGTAGAAGTAAAGGGGATCCACTAAATTGTGCAACATATCGTCGACTAGCCATTATGCTAACGTTGCAGCTCCCCAAGCGTACCTTTGCGTGTTGGTGTGGTCTAGCAACGGATGAAAATTCCGAATATTCATTTTTGTTCCACTCTTGTCTTGGAACAGGAGGGAAGACGTAATGGTTGCGAGGTACACAGAGGCTATGGTGTGTTGTTGATCTTCATGTACGACTCTTTCTGTCATCATTTCACGTAAGGTTCAAGGGTAAAACCTTTGTTTTTTTTGTACGCATACACTTCATCAACGTGCATGCCAAACATTTTGGCTACTTCGTTGAACAACTCTTTGTCCGTCATTGAAGGGGCTACCGACAGTCCAACAACTTTAAGTCCAAGCAGTTGATACACATCATGCATAGAGGGCGCCATTTCGCCCCACGACAAGTGAAACGTATTTGTTTCGGGTGCCACCTCTCTATGAACGCCGAAATGAGGGCCGAATCAAATGTAGTGTGAGGAATCTGCAGTAATTTAGTTAAACCGCTTGTTTCAGCTATTCCCCTCCAAGCCCCATTGGGCATTGAATCCCACTCCGACACTCCTTTACTACGAGCATGCACTTTCACGACCTTTTTCATCTGTATGACATGAATCATTTAGCATCAACGGTAAATCTCTGTAGCAGTAAAAGGAATGAAGTGACGTTGTAAAAAAAATTTCATTGACATACCACTGCGTCGTTTGTATTGTTCCATAGGAAACGTGCAAAATGCGTGTTGAAATCGCGCAATAACGAACTGTCTGCAGGGCCTCCAGGGTACTCAGTTTGCCGCATTTCATCAGCGTCTAACTCAACGTGACTTGCACTAGTAGATCTTTGCATTGTAGGTCCACTCCTTTGGGGAGTGTCTGCAACAGCAGAACAACTCCTCCTTTCTCTTACAGTAACTGGAGTAGTGCTTCCCATCATAACAGTGTCTTCCTCAGGTAACGGAGCTTCATTTACGGTGCTACGTGATGGAGGGTTGTTCATGTTTCGACGGGAATCTCTAGACGACCCCACTCTGCTAAATAGGTTACGCATTGAATCCTGAAACATCATATGAATACATACACGAAATTTACATCCACACAGATTTCTTATATTTAAATTAAGTGAACTACATATGGACTCCATATTACTTACCCATAACCGAGTTCGAACACTAGATCGTTCATTTCTACGAGGAGGTGGACCAGGGCCATCATGCGTTCTTGCCATCTTCTAATATGTTCTGAATCTTTTTCTACACTTCGAGACTACATTTATAACCATGCAGTTACACAATTGTATATATACGATTTTTTTTACCTCAGAATGTTATCCCGAATCCTGAATTCGTGTAAAAAAGGACAGTATCCAACACGGTCTTTTCAGAGATTTCAGATGTTGTCGTGCTTCGATAACGGAAAAAGCACAAAGTTGCCGAATCCTGGATTCGGCAATATTGTGCTTTTTCCGTAATCGAAGCACCGCAATATCTGGAATTTAGCTCAATTCGTGAACATTGTGTTTTTTCAGAATGGTTAGTACATCTTTTTCCGTAATCGACACGGTCTTTTCTACGATGCTAATGGAGTTGTTGTAGTGCAACACCTCCCGGTGAAGGAGTAGTTAAATTTCCGGTCTTATTTACTTATGATTGTAATGCACTTTAATTTCTGTTCAACTTTTTTAATTATCCTGCGTTTGTTCCAGTACTGCTGTTGTAATATTAATTATCAGTATGAAATTGCTTTCCATCTCCTATAAATACACAATCTATATCCCGAATTCAGAATTCGGCCATATGAAAACCAACTTCCATTTCCCGAGGTCTTTACAAACTCTGCAAGTCAGGAATATCTGCATGCCCTCTCACGATTTCAGAATTCGTGAGCTCCAATGATATCTTGCAAAGAACCCTACGAGTTGTGAATTCGGGAGGTTTCATGTCAATTACCCTTACCCTGCGAGTTGTGACTTCGGGCGATGTCATATTCATTGCAGCCTATTAATACGCCTTAGATGGTAGTTAGTATACTCACATTCACCACAACATTAGTTCTTCCAAAAGACTTTCTGAAACGCATTTATAATGGCTTTGAGGTACGGAAGCAGCAACGGTCATGCAACGGTAATTACCTAAGTTCGTTTTACTTACCTAATTTTTTTCTTAAGTTCGTTTTCCTTAGCTATTTTTTTTAAGAAAATACTTGACACATTTAATTCGCAGCACGGCGTTCCTTTTAGTTGCCCTTACACCGAATGCTCATTTTTCGGCCCACATAATGACTTGTACAACCACTTACACTTTGTGCATGGAGACGCTAAGTATGATCTTACCCGACACTTCCAGTTTGTGATGAGAAGAACCGATGCTTTTGTGGTGTTCCTTGACGAGGACGAATATTCCAATATCTTCGTACTTGACACCAAAACTATGGAAATTAGTTCAATTGCTCACATGAACAACGTAGCTGACCCTCCCACATGGCTTGGTACCTTAGTTATTAAACGAACCTTTGGTGCGTTTTGGTATTGTCCACTTACGAACTACATTCGGTCTAATTCTGAGCTTTTCTGGGAAGGTGGTTCAATCCATACAAGTGACAGTGTAGCTAGGTCACGGATCCTAGCCCTATTATATGATGAGTATGAATGTTTGTTTGTGGAACATGTCCCCGGGGAAAACTAAAGCACTTTGAGATCTTGCTTAAGAAGTTTGTAACGCACTTTCCTTGTATTTCAGTTACTAATCTTATGTAGCAGATATTTTTTTATTTACTACCCACGTACAAAGCTTTTTTTAAATACTAAACTTACCCACGAATGCAGAATTCGCCAGGTATCACGAATGCACAATTCGGAATATCTGGGTTTATTCTGCATTTTCAGAAACCCTTTATTTTTTTACGTAGTGTATTTAATTAATTTAAGTTGAATAATAAGAACTCATCTTCGAACAACTACTGTTTCAAACACCGTTAACAGTACATAACGTTTTACCGAGAAACGCAAATACCGTGTTCAACACCAAAATGTGACGTACTAATACATCAAATGTAATACGTATCATCAAATAAACCATGTCTTATCGAACAGAAAAGTGAAATGTCTAAAACCCCAAACATACAAAAAACAAGTAGCCATAAACATCAGACGATAAAAACATGAAAGTCAAACATCATCATCAAGGCCTGCATCATCAAGATCTTCCTCGGGGTCTGCCCCACCTGCTGCCTCGGCTGCTGCGCGCTCCTCCGCCATACGAGACGACTCCCCTCGCTCAAATATAGATGGAATGCTGGGTCCGGGTGTCGAAAAAGTCCCGGGATCCATCTGTGTCGCCCTAACAAGAGGAACATCATCGGTGGCAAGTTGCAAAATATTTCTCAACTGTTCCTTGCAACAAGGAGAGACTATCTGCAGTTGTCTCTCGACGTAGGAAGTAATAAGAGCAAGACGCTGTAATTAAAGAACAATGACTACGTAAGTAGATGTCAACTCTATAATAAAATATTGTAACGCATGATACTAAAACAAACTTACCCGATGAGTGTCAATAAACGGCGAAGGAACAACATCGGGAGGGGCCTGCCTCTGTGAAAACCGACTGACATATGGATGTGATATCTGGAGGTACCAGTCTAAGTATGCAGGATCCACCGACCAAGGAGGAGAAGCTACGGGGCTCTCCAGAATGTACGGACAGAGATGGTCTTGCATCCTCTCCCAACGATCCCACTCCTCAGCAAACTCCACAATATACTTGTTCTTCCCGCGTTTATTAATTGGTCGAGAGACCCGTGATGGTGGAATAGGATCTAGTGGTCTGCTCTGCTGTCGTCCGAACTGACGTACCACCCTATCCGGCATATAGGGCTCCTGAATATCGAGGAACCTCAACGTTCCTCGATATGTAGAAGCCCTAAACCGGTCAACAAAATCTAGCTAGCCGTAAGGCATCCAACATATCTACAAGATTACAATGCAAATGTAAAAAGTTAACAATTTTCCAAGTTCAAATAATGTACGTATACAACTAGTCGTTAAACAATACTTACATCCTCTGGTCGATACTCATCCAGAATCCGCCTGTAAACATGGGGGCTCAACTCGTGTTGCGTAGCAATCCTGTCGGTGTGGTAAAGGGATGCGCGTCTCTCATCATCACCTGCCATATCACGCTGGAAGTTCGGGTTCCCCGGGAAGTAAATGAAGTACATCCATATCCAAATCTGATACAATTAATGCAAATCGTTAACATCAGACAACTTTACAAGTGTATATCACTTCTACTATTACTACGTACCTGTAAAAGATAAGGACAACTGCCGAAACAAACCACTCCACTCCTAGATGCCTCGCCTAATTCCCGATACAGATTTGCGAGGACAGCAGCGCCCCAAGCCGTATTGACTACTCTCGTCGGATCGTCAAATAATGGCAACAAGCGGGTCTGCAGAAGGGTGGTGCTCTTGTCCACAAACAAACTACTGGACATAAGATACCACAAATATCCAGCGGCTATGCAATCAGGATCATCCTCGTCCTCAATCATCCGCAACACGTGGGGCCAAAAACTACAAGCCCTTACCCGACCCTGCCTCAGAGGCCCTGTCATGTTCCACTTATCTAGTGGGGACACATAACTGGGATCAACTCCGAACATGTACCCAAACAAATCATTACAATACCTCCTCTCTTGCATGGCATTAGCAAATGGACCTGTAGTCGCAGGTAATCCCTCAATAGAAAGGCCCAAAATCATTGCTACATCATGCAGCGTAATCGTGATCTCTCCCCAAGGAAAATGGAAGTTGTTCGTCTCCGGGTGCCAGTGCTCAATGAACGCTCCAATGAGGTTGTGATTCACAAACCCATACTGCAAATCCCTGTTACGTGTTAACCTCGTCTGCTCAGCGATCCGGAACCAAGAACCAGGAGGAGGATCCTGTGGTAAGTACGGCCTAAAACGTCCGAAATCAGTGGGCCGGGTGTAGCATCGGATTCTCCGTGTGAACTCCCGTGGGGGATTGCCTACTAGTTCCTCCTTTGCAATCTTATGAGCAATGTGCGCCTCGAAACTATGCAAAACAGGATCGGGCAGAACGGGAGGAGGAGGTGGTGTATCAACTGGTGCAGAAGGTTGGGGGTCAGCTCTAGGAGGAGACTGAAGAACGGGACGTTCATCATCAAACCCAATCGGTGATCCATCCACAATACGCGGGGACTGTGACTGCAACTCAACAGGTGCAGTGGAAGTAGAGGGCTCAACTGAAGTAGGAGGCACGCTCATAAAGGGTACTACTGGAGGCTGTGAAAAAGACGGGTCGTCATTACAAATATCATCTAAGCCAAGGCCTACTGATGACTGCACCTGATCAGAAGCGACAGGCCTACCCCTACCGCGACCTCTACGCCCCCGAGATGAACCAACACCCCCTCTAGACCCACCTCTCTTGCGGCCCGAAGCCGTGACTATACGCTCGGAAACTCTTCTTCCACCAGGAAGCAATCTCCTAATTTTACCAGCTATGGCCTAAATTTTTTACATTTCTTATACTAATTAGTTATTTAAACACACACATGTCTATTAATATAACATTTTGTACTAACGTCTTTAATATCTTTTTACATGCAATCAATTCAACTTAACGTTTTAATCTCTTTTCAAATGCAACTTATGTTGTTACTAGTTTTCCCTTTTACAACACTATAAATTAAATGCTCAAAAATTACATTTAACGATTTTGCTTCATACCTACATAATTACATTACTTATACTATTTATACAATTTATACAATTTTTTCAATTTTTACAATTTTTACAATTTTTACCGTTTTAAAAACTTCATAATTAAATGCTAAATAATTTTTACAACTTTTAATTACACTATTTACACTATTTATACTGTTACTTACACTATTTATACTTTAATTACTATTTTATATCATGCCAAATATATACATTTACTACTTTATATCATGCTAAATAATTAAAACTTTTATATCATGCCAAATATTTACATTTACTATTTTTAATAACATTTCAATTACTACTTTAATTATTAGGATAAAACATTTAAAACTTATTAATTTTACATACCGTGTCGGAAATCCGTCGGACTCTTTTCGGAGGAGGGGGATCAGCAATTAATTCTTCCGCCATCTTCACCGCCTCCGCTCCGACCCTTGCTGCAATGCTTATTGGGTCACCCTCATATTCGGTTTCCTCAGAGCTCCCGATTTCTGGATTCGGGTGCCTCTGCCCATATTCATCTTCTTCTTCCTCCCCTACCGCAGCCTTCCCCTTCCTCCTTTCTTCCTCAACCACTTCGTCTTCAACCTCCATATTCACGGCTCCATCTTCTTCCTCACCCACCGCCGCACCCAAAGATCCACATCTCGCTAAAATATTCCCGGATTCCGCGAATTCTCCCTCACCGGCGCCGGCCCTTCCACCATCCAAGCCCGTCTCTTCTCGTCGCATCTCTCCTCCCGAATCCGCATGTGCTTCACGCCGCTCCTCTTGCCTCGGACATACTCCTCCGGCCAAACCCGCCTCCCATTCCATCTCAACCGCCGGATCTACTCCTCCCACCAAACCGGCCTCCAACGCCTCAGTAACTTCTCCCACCGACCCGGGCTCCATCGCCTCCTCCCGATTCGGGCCAACTGCCGGATCTACATCCGACCCTCCTCCTCTACTCGGATCTGCAACTTCTTCTCTAGCCATCGTATCACCGCCTCCGTTCATCTCTCTCGATTGCCTCATCACCTCTTCAATAGAAATTTCTGGAGGCGATTCGTCGAAAAAACTGCCGGTCAATATTCCAGACCACCAATGGTTGTCCATTTTTTATTTGGGGTGATGAAAAGACGCCGAGTTCACGATTCGGATGATTACTTATAGGAATTTCATCGTGTTTTTTTTAACCTATTTTAATCTCTCCCGAATTCACAATTGGCAGGTTCAAATTCAAATTTCAAATTCCACGGTCAAACTTGCATTTACGAGGCAGATCCAATTTCCGAGATTTTTTACTGTTCTTAGGATCTCACGAATGCACGATTCGTGAGGTTTGCTTTCACAAATCAGAAGGTTTTTTGTTAGGATGTTTTCTGATTTTTTTAACTTAGTTTCATTCCTCCCGGATCCACAATTCGTGAGGTTCTAATTCAAATTTTCCAGGATTTTACGGTCAAACTTGTTCTGACGTGGCAGTTACAATTTCCGAGATTTTTTCGACTGTTACTAGCTCACGAATGCTCAATTGGCCAAACAGGTTTACTACATTGGGTTCACTATTTCCGGTTCAATACTTCCGGTTCACTTCATCCGGTTCACTATATCCTGTTCCCTAATTCTGAACCGGTTTTTTTATATTTCTATTTTCCACGCTCACGAATTGTGAATTCGAAAACTTATATTAATAGTTTAATTTTCTAAGCTCACGAATTCTGAATTCGAAAACTTATGTAAATAGTTAAATTCCGCGCGTCGCCCAACTCCGCGCGGAGCTGACCGACGCGCTGAAATTAACAGTGCAATAAGCCTTTTCGCAAATTTACAAGATATTATACAACAATTTTTCCACTTTCCACAGCCTTTTGTCTTTCGCCCTAGTATGAATTATCTCACTAACACAGCCACCCCCAAAGCCGATAGACGCCAACTAATACTTGTAACATAATCAAATTTTGTACAGCAAAAAACATCTAATTTTGATGTACCAATATCAGTATCAATTCTGCATGGGCTCTGAACTCGACGCAAAAGCATCAAGTGTCGACTGAGTGGCTACAAGTTGATCCCTGAGCATGATGTTGTATTCGTACAAGCTTTGGAGACTCTTTTGGATGTCGGGAAGTGTCATTGGAAGAATCCCTGAAATCTTCCATGAAAATATGATAAAAGTAGGAGTAAAACTTATATCCAAATCGACATTAAAACAAAACTACAATTTTGGAAGTGGAAATGCCAAAGAAATTGGCATATGAAAGCAATACCATTCGTATGATCTCGGGGAGAGGCATTGCTTGGGAGTTTAGCATTAGGTGGCTCTTCTTTGTGACCCTGGAGAACAAATAATAGAGTAAGTAACACCAAGCCAAATTTAGAATATTGAAGGTGATATAGATCACAGAGCACAATCATAATTTGGTATAAGCGGATAGTTGCGCGCATGACAATATAATTGTGGAATTACAACTTCTTCAGGCAAGTCATCCATTTTGTCAAAGCTGATGGTATGCATGCTAATCTCCAGCTGCCTTCTTTTGTCAAATGAGCCATGCTTTCTGAAAGGATAGCTACTACGGATATAGCTAGTAGGAAAGAATAGGAGATACACATGAACAAAACTTTAGAGGGTTTATTACTCAAATGGACAAAACTTTTGCCTACACATATTAATGTCTAGGAGATACACATAACCTATTATAGTAGGAAAGAATAGCTACTACGGATCATTGGTCATATGATATTGTGGATAATACATGGAAAAACTATACGGAGCCACCAAATGCTCATAATCTAGAAGATCAAAGCGACTTTTCTTGGACATTTGGAGTCCTCAGGTAGGCTCACACATACATTATTTAGTAATCAGGTCATGGACATGCCTGAATAAACAAACCCTCAAAATAAGTTCAAACTACATACCCGGTACACTAAAGCAAAGTCTGACTGACTTCCTAACTTGGCAAAATTGAGGCTGAATTCAATTTCTAAAACTGAATCTACTAAACAAACTCACACATAAGACAAAAATTATGGCTGCAAAATTGAGGCTTATCGGTGATGATGCTCCTCCGTAACAGTAGCGAGCAAAACCAATGAACGGCGGCGACAACGATGGTGAGATGGCTCACTGCGGCGAAAACGGCGATGGCGATGGAGAAGACTGCAAAACGCCGTGTTAGGGTAGAGTCGTAGAGAGATCGTTGATCGAAAAGAGAGGAAGGAGTAGATTCGAGGCTTACCGGGGACGTTTACGGCGATGGAGACTCACGGCGGTGGCTATGGAGAAGATCGGTCGTGTTAGGGTAGACTAGTGTAGAGATAGAGGGGAATCAAGAAGAGAGGGAGAAAAGACGATCCCTATCAATTAGGAAAGAGTTATTGGGATTTTGTATAATTATTATAATCGTTAGTGGTGAGTGAATCTGAACCATTCATCTAGATTTGATCCAACGACTCTAGGTCATTAATTCAGTTTCAGCCTAAAAGATGGTTTTTCACAACTTAAATCTATATATATATATATATATACTACTTTGTATGGAACAAATTATTAATAAATAAAAATAATAAATTCCTCATTTATTTAATTTTTAAGCAACATTCATTTTATTCAAATTCTTGCTCTTTTAGTATAACATAGTTTTATAATTTTTTGTGTATAAAATACGAATTAAGTAATTGTTAATTTTGTTGTTTACATTTCTCTCTGGATGCTATTTTTTAATATTTTACAAAGATAATGTACAGAAACCAAAAATACAATTTAATCCTATGGAAGTTGCAATTCTTACAAAACACAAAAATAAGATTTCACCTAAAGAGGTTGGTAAAAAAAATTATTTATTGTGGATATACCGCTCAATTTATATTATCTTATCTATATAAAAATTGGCTATCTAATGTCAAAATTGAATGAAATCGATACCTAATTAATACTATATTCATTTAAGTTTTTTCATTTTTATTAAATACCATTAATTCTAATCCATTTAAGTCTTGTTGATTAATTCTAAATCCAAATAAGTTTTGTTGATTAATAGATTATCCAAATAAGTCTTTTTGTTGGAGAGCAGTTAGTTGCTAGGCTCTCATCCAACTTTTTTTAATTTGTTATTTTATTTTAACAAAAAAAAAACAAATATATTTAAAAATAATACGTAACAACATTAATTACAGATAAAAATATGTAATTTCCTCGCGCGGAGCGCGAAACACGTATCTAGTCTCTATAATGTCGTTCCGGTATGAACATTGAAACCAAAATACAAGCAGGAAAGAGTGAAAGATAATGCAAGTTAATGCATTAGTGTTACATTTTGAGATCCAAACATACCCTTTGTATGTGTTTGAAACGCAGCCTAGAATGCATTTTAACTTTCAGTGCAGCAAGTTGTATCATCATTTGAAGGCATTGATGCAAGATAATTTGACTTGATGCATAAACACAACAAATTTTTGCATATATTAAGCCAAAGAGTCTCTTCTTATAACTTTAGCTGGATAGAGTTTTGGCACCAAAAATTGCACAGTATCAGCAATTGTCAAACTCATCCCTTGTTCTTTTTTACTATGTTACCTTCCAAGGAAAGCTTAGCTACAAAAGAACATGGGAAAATCCTCTTCACTCTGAAGTGGATTTATCACAATAATTCATCACTACAACTGAAAATTGCACAAAATAATGTTACCTTAACTCATACCACAGAACGTGGTCTCTTCTTACAAGGCGGTCCTCTTGGACCATAAGGCCCGAACTCACCAATGTCAAGCGCAGTTCGGGTTTCAGGAATTGATGGCAGTTGTACGCCGTGTTTTGATTTCTTCTTTTTCTTAGAAGGCGGTCCTCTTGGACCATAAGGCCCGAACTCACCAATGTCAAGCGCAGTTCGGGTTTCAGGAACAGATGGCGGTTGTACGCCGTGTTCTGATTTCTTCTTTTTCTTAGGTTTAGAAACTGAACTGGTTGAAATAATTTTATCTGATGAAAATAAGGTTTTAAGGAAGCTGGGTGGAGTTGGATTAGTAGCAGTTGCTGTTTGAGTAGCAGCAGAGTTTGAGGGTAATGAGATTTTTGGCCGGCCATCATACGACAGAATGGAAGTTATTGCATTGATAGTGGCCTGCAGAGTTTCAGATAACGGTTTCCTTGGTTTTGTGCCCTGCAAACAAGAAAAGAGGTTAATTCACAGTTTGTTGTGAAGTGTCTCTATAAAGACTTTGTTATTGCAAAAATATTGAAAAGTAGTACTTCCTTTGTTAAGAAATAAGTGTCATTTTAACATTTTAAACAACTATTAAGAAATGTATTTAGTAAGCTATATTTCTAAAATTCACAGTTTATTAACTTAATTACTCATCTCATTTTTCTCTGATGAATAAAGATAATTTGCTCCGGTAACATACCTTGTAAGTAACTCACAAAACTGAAAACTCTAAATGAAAAATATTTTGTATAATAAAGTGTGTTTGGTGAGAAATTTTTCCCTTATAATAAAGTATTTTATAACTAATGATATTATCATAACAATTGGAAGAAACAAAGCTTTAAGTAGACAATATGACTGGCTATTTTTGTGCCAAAAGATTACCTTAAAGGAGATTGCAGCAGACAACCGCTCCCTCAAGCAGTAAATCTGAGCAGCTTCCAGTGCAGTGGAATTGAGTAAAATCCAACGATCAATAACAACAACAACAACGTTATCAGCAGAAGACATTACTTTCTCCTCATTAGGAATTTCCTCTGTATTATCCTCAAGGTTATTTTTTGATGGAGCAACAGAAATTTCATTAGCAACGAGTAACAGAGGAAGATTTTCGATAATACTACATTTCTTCACCTGTAATCCCATGTCTCCATGATTCATTTCATTATATACAACAAGAGCACTCTCACGAGATTTCTTCAGTGAAGATAAAGGTTCCATTGACTGATAATGCACTCGAACTCTGTCACCACTAGCTGTCTCTATATAAATATTCTTTGCAGGTATTTTTGTGGGAGTTATTCGCCCTACCTTTGGATATAATCCAGCCACAAGTAAAGCCTGTAGAATACCCGGGTCCCGCGCATTTTGATTGCAATTACTAGCTGATATTTTATCTGGAATATATCCCATCAGCATAAGTTCTCTTTGAAGTTGCTTACGCATGTTAGCCAACATACTCATAGTACTGAAGGAGAGAAAATACTGAGAGCAAAATTTTGATTGTAGACCTTTTGTCTTGGCGTTTTCCCAGCATTCAAAGGCTGCAATTACAGATAACTGTTCACTATGCCCACCATACAGAGCTGCAAGCTCAATTCTAGCATCAGCTGCTTTTTTCCTCTCTTCTGGTAACATTGGTAGAGTAAATGGGTCTCGATAGTCCGAAGCACATGCTAAAGTCAATGCAGGGTCAAGGCACTTGAACAGTACGGAAAAGAAGAGCATCTTACTGGTTACTGGATTGACTGGAAGAGAACCGAGCTGATTTCCTAGTTCTGTCAGCTTCTCATCACTTGCGAGAGCACCAATTTCCTTGAGAATAGATACAGCATTTCTTATTGCTTCATATACTGGAGGATCCAATGTCTTGTTGAGGAACTCCGATATATCATAATTTGGATCGAGCATTTTCACCTGTTATCATCAACCAACAAGATAAAAATCAGTATGCAAAGCTGAAGTTTTTTCCAACCACAATAGCTACAGTTACAGCTTGTGAATGTAAATATGATAAAAAAAAAAGAATAAACTGAAAAAACTGAGAGCAGGTTTGTTTTACAAAACAAAGGGTTGGTGCAAAAAAGCAACTTTTATAGATGGGCATTTTATTTAAAAAAGTGAAGTAGTGAGAAAAAATTACTCCGTAAATGTTATTCATAAGACATTTATCCAAACATATAAAAGTGGATTTTGGGGATAAAATGTTTATGATCAATAAAATGGCGCCAAACAAGGCCTATAAAAGAAGGAAAATACCTGTAGACATAGTTCCTCTATAGGCATTCTTTTTATTTCAGGGACCCGGAACTGTGGAAAACCGTCAGCTTGTAGTTTGGAGTATAGATGGTAACAGACACCTGGTTGGCAACGGCCTGAACGTCCGGCGCGTTGCTTTACACTTGCTTTTGAAACCCAAGAAGATTGTAAAGTTGACACATTACTATATGGGTCATAACTCTTTTCCTTCAACCTGCCGCTGTCTATGACATAGACAACATCATCAATTGTAACTGCAGTCTCAGCAATATTTGTTGAGAGAATAATTTTTCGACAACCAGGAGGTGGACGATTAAAGACTTTCTTTTGATCAGCTGATGGAACCATTGAATGTAGGGGTAGTATCAAAAATTTCGAAGGATCCTTGAAAAATTGATTGGTTAGTAATCTGTCTCTGGTCCTGTTTATATCATCCCAACCAGAAAGAAAAACCAGAATAGCCCCACTTTCGGAATCCACGCATATTTTCCTAAGCAACTTCTCTATAAGGACGATGTCAATAACTTGAGAATTGACACTGGATAAATACTCGTCAACCAACTTTTGATTATCCTTGGAATTCGAAGAAGCGTTAGACAGGTGTCTACTTATAGCTTCAGCAGCTTCAGTTTGTTCAGCACGTTTGGCCCAATCCAAAGCAGTACTTCCATCTTGTGCTTTCAGATGGCAATCTGCACCTAAAGAAAGAAGCATACAGATATCACCAGCTCTCCCTTTTGCAGCAAACACCATCAAAGGAGACGCTTTAGTCTGTGTATGTTGATAATTTAACACACTAGATGTCCCATCAGCAGCGATCAATTCAAGTAGAGCATCAAGTTCATCACTTGACAATGCCAAATCGATAGCCTCGTCCAAGGCCAACTTATGCTCAGCAGTTAACTCTTGTTGGTCACTTGAAGAACTAGGTAAAGTTGCATCAAATTGATTTTCCTTTGCAGATTTCAGTATAGAAAGCACGTCTTCCAAGTAAAAGTTTTTCACCTGAAAATATCACCAAAATTAATCATGAATTTATCCATGAACCCTAACAGTGAAACATTTTCAGTTTAAAGAATAAAAGTCTTAACTGGATAGGTGAATCCAGGAACTTCAATGATTGGGCAGCCACCAAAATACTGTGAGAACCTTTCAACATCCATTGTAGCACTCATTAGGACCTAAATAAGCACCACATTACACTTATAAAATAATTATTGGTAGCTCTAAGCATATAAATATGATCATATTCTTTCCCAGATGTCCATAAGCATAATAACACTCACCAAACGTAGGTGGGGATAGCTCGGAAGGATGTCCCTGTCGGCATGAAACCAATATAATCAGACAAAATGATAATCTGATCAAACAGAAGTAACAGATACAGCAGAAAATGAGTCCAGAAATAAAAATGTGTGATGGACTGACACACCATGTTTCTTTATACAAGTACTGAACATATTATACTAGTTTACTGTTTGGTTAACCAGAAAATGTTAAATATGGAACGTATGAATATAGGCTATGCTGTAGTAGAAAACGAGCCACCAGATAATTATCCCCAATATTTAAGTGACAACGTCCTCCAGATAAAAAGCAAATTATCTCAGAAACTACAAATGGTGCTTAGCACACCCTTAGGGCTTGTTTGGTATCGATATCTAGATATCAAGTATGGGTATGAGATATCGGGTATGAGATATCGGGTATGGGTATGAGATATCGGATATGGATATGAGTATGAGTGATATCTTTGATATACCCAGTTTTTTGAGGGATATCAAAAACACACTCTAAAATCATTTTGATACTCATACTTGATATATACTTGGCTCATACCAAACAACAGATATCAGATTGATATCGATATACTGATTATACCAAAAACAGATATGAATATGAATGATATCTCATACCCATGACTGATATCTAGATATCAATACCAAACGGGCCCTTAGTTCTATGAACTCTTGAAAGTTAAATTTATACTTTGTCGACATATTCAAGTGAGCAAGGACTTGAGGTAGATATTTATTACGTAAATGAGATATTTCAAACCAAACACCACAGGACACAACCAGCACATAGGTTGCTCAATAACCCAAGTCAACCCAAACGGGCCCTTAGTTCTGAATGCATAAGTAGCTTCAAAAAGGCAAAACGTACCTAAGAATCGCAAGAATGAAATCAGAATAGTGATCCCTTTCATGAATCTCGTCCTACAGAAGAAAATAAACAAAGGAATAATCACTGTTGTCCAGATGTATTATACTATTTTACACATCATCATAACCCTGGCAAAAAACATAGAGATAAGTCAAGCATGAAATAAATTCTTTTAAAAGGTAAATTATTCCTCGAGATCATTCTGGCTTCTTCAAAAAAAAATTATATCTCGGCGCAAGGAGTGGACCTTAAGTACAATGAGATCAACACTCAAAAGTGATTCACGCCATATACCATGAAACACCAATCCACTACAAGTATGTATTATTTAAGTTCCTTCAGTTGATTACACACCAATTGATCCTTGTCATCTTTACTGCCTTCATTTGGTAATCCATAGAGGAATTACCCCATGTGTTCTAGGTTACATATCAGATCACTTTATTGGACACAGTACCACTCTTATTAGCATTCATAATCCACAAGACTGTTTACAAATCTATGGGATACAATACATAATGTAAAGATTTTCATTTTGATCCTCTTCTGGGATCAAAATGTATGCATCCCATGTGCCATGTGGCTATATGCATTCAGAACTAACTTCTCAGGAACGAAAAGACTTGCAGAGGATGAAAACATAGATAAGATAGGAAGATTACCACAACAATATGGGTTAACTGAGAAAGAATGCTACATTTCGCTGCACTTGAAGAACCTCGTCCAGATCCAGCAATGCCATCAGAAACAAGCAATCTTAACAGAATCCCATTTGTGCAAAGCATGAGTGACGATTGTTTTCCTCCTGTGCTTTCCAGTCGTATCTAGCAGCAATGGAAGTAGGTAATAACTACACAGCTTGAATTCATAAATAGAATGGACAAAGGGAAATCAAGAAGCCACTAATCAAATGAACCTGGATTACTATTTTTTTTAGTTTCTTGATAGAAACCACTTAGGCTAAGAATCTCAGCCTAAGGAAACCACTTGGAGCAAGCATCTCACTCTAAGGAACCACTATGGTTAGAAAGAATCTAACCCATAGGAATTTGGAGAATCTCCCTTTTCATTCAATAATCAAGTCTTGATTACAAGATGTGCAACCTCCTTTTATAGAGGATTAAACACATAACTTACTTCTAAAACAAAATACTAATAATAATTTAGATAGTGGAAAACAACAGGAAGTGGAGAAAGTGGGAAAATGCCAAAACCAGGAGGTGGAAATTTGGAAAATAAAACTAACTAACTAGTAAAGCGAACTATTAAATAAACTAATAAAATAGATATTCTGGGTTTGTATCATTTCTTTTATGTTTTGTTTATTATTCTGAACTTAGAGTCACTTTTATGTAATATTTTGCCTAAAGTCAATGCTAAAAAACCACCTATCATGTTTACTTCAAAAGAGTCTTGGAAATGTGTTGGTGCAAAATGTAGCAGGTGCCTCCAACAATAGTCACCAAAGCCGCATGTCAATAAACATGAAATAATATATTTCCTTCTCACTAAAAAAATTTCTTGGGATAATGAAGTTGGCGGAATAGACTCAATTCATAATCATATTTCAAACCCCTATATTATATGAAACTTCAATTTGTAAACCTTATAGAATGTATCCTGTAATAGAAGAAGCAAGAGAAAAACCTTGTATCCAACTGTTTCTCCAACAGCTTCTCCCCTTTCCTGGGAGATTCTCCCAGCCACTACAAGTACACATAAGTATGAATCTTAGCCAGCCTAAAGGAAGAACTATACGAAAGAAAAATATAGCAGATGCAACAATGATAAAAAAACAAATCTCCTTCCACGAGCACAGCAGGAAAAAAATCACCTGAGGTAGCTGAAATACGTCGTGGCTGTGTACAAATTATTTTACATGCTTGCCCTGTTTCCCACATTTTGTCTAACAGATATTGTGGGACCTGGAATAGATACGTACAGAATCACTTTTATGAATAAGTGTGGTAATTAATAACAACCACAGTGATACCTTTGTATACAATTTAGAAAGCATAGAAAAAGTCCACTATAGAGGAATTAGCTTTGCATGACATTACTAAATAACTTGTTACTTAGAAAGGGGTACTGGAAGATACGTGTGCATATTCAGATGCCAGCATGTCAACACTGTAAAAATATCCATGACTGTTGCTTAAGGAGATGGATTGCTTTTAGAAGGAATAGGAGAACAAATTTGTAATATTACAATTATTATTACAGCAGTGAGGACTCCAGGACATATATGTAATATTACAATTTTTATTACAGCAGTGAAACCTCAATGTGTTTAGCTCAGTTATGGAGCACCCAGTCTAAGGCAACATATTGATTCTCCTCTCGAAATGTCTGTCGTGGACAGAGCAACTCTTGACTAGCTATATTCTGCAGTGAGATATGATACCAATAGAGAACTCCATAGCAGGCTTTACCATGTATGTACGGGGTTCCCAGCTAATCATCATGCCACCTTACGACCCAGAAAGTGGTTTGTATTTTTCACTTTTCTAACCCATAAACATTCTGATGTAACCAACACTCTAAACTCTGACAGAAAGCACCAGCTCTATATTAGCTTTTTGGGGTGCACGAGAAATTAGAAGAATTATAATCTATGGATCTGGTTCCATTGGAAAATGGAACCAAAATTCACTATTCTTTGGCTTTGGGATTATATGGAATAAAGAAAAATGGCTCATGTAACTGTATATGCTTCTTATTTTGTGAATTAGTAGTCAAACTATGCAACTTTTGACACAATCTTCAGTTTGGGTCATCGGAAACACCTCTATGTTCTTTTAACACGGGTTTGGTTGCGTTCATCCGAACCCCCCCCCCCCCCACCCTGCTATAAGCGGAAGCTTTTAAAGGCATTGGGGTAATGTTGTATAATCTATGAATCGATATAAGTTAAATTACAGTCTAGAAGACAGCTTTACATGATGTTTTCAAAGATGTAGGTGAAGAAACTGAATTTTGTTACCACAAACAAACTTTGTTACCTGAGTTGTCTTACCACAGCCAGTCTCCCCAGATATGAGCACTACCTGCACTTCAAATATATCACATGTAAACTTTCCATAGTTAAGACAAAAGAGGTAAATTATGAGAAAACCCAAATGAGCATTGATACTATTGAGCAAACATAAACATTTGTCCTGTTCTATGAATGTACGGGTACCAAGTACTAAAAAGTTTGAGCAGCACAATGAATTTTTTTCCTTCTTCTAAACTTCATAGATTTTGAAAATGGATTTTGGAAGCAAAAAAATCCTGTAAGCACTCCATCATGTTTTTAACTAAATTATTTTACTGTGACAATAATATTAGCATCAGCAATACCTGGTGATTTTCAATTTCTGACAAGATAGAATCTCGATAAGATGCGATTGGAAGCCTAGACCTTTGTTCATTGATCTGAAACCACAAAAGAACAAACACATTTTCAGTTCAGATTTGATCAACCTAATAAACTGATAACAAGTGCATAAGAAATTAAAGGATCATTTGGTGCAAAATGACCTCTATTAAAATATAGCTCATCAGAAAAAGACCTTCGCCAGATCTTTGTCATTCTTTACTCTCAACGAAAGAGCCATCACTTTTTCTGATATCTCTTTCTTCTGCATCAAAGGTTTACAAAAGGTATCATCCCATTTGTTCCAAGACTTTTTCTTCATCGTACTGTGGGTATTGAGCTTTAGATGTTTAGCCCCATCTTGACCAGGTGGATACTGCAAAAACAAGTTCTGCATAACCTCTTTTGACTCTTCAGAGAGCTTCAGAGAACTGAATTTGTCCTCTTCTTTAATCTTTTTGGTCAGTAAAACAGTTCGATTAACGCCTTTCCTGTAGATACATGTGAAGCAACAGTTAATACATATATTCAAATGTCGGGAAATTCTACTTCAATTATGTGTCCTCTCTCAACCTTCAACCATTCTATCATTTCGCCCTTTTAATCACCAATAGAATTAATATAATCCAAGTCTAAAAGTCGACATAAGAACTGCAAATAAAACCATTTGTAGGTTAACATAACATATCCAATATCAAATGAAGCAAATATTGTCTTCGCCACAAAGTTCGGGAATGTCAACTTTCTACACCTCATTCCGCAATTTCAGACTTATACATACTCTAACCACTTCTAAAGTTGTTCTCCTTTATTGGAATCAATTCTTATAAATGGTGAGATGCCTGACAATAGCTGTTCTATGATTGAACATGAAATAGAAACAGCAATCCCTCATTAAGTTAATAGGAAGGCAAATAATCAAAATTTCCATAATCAGTCACTGGAATGCAAATTCAGAGATTCTCAACCCTTTCAGAACATCAATCAGGAGTTCTCCTTTCATCTCAAGATTATCCATCGTAATCAAGAGTTCTCCTTTCACCTTGAAATTATCAATGGTAAACAAAATTTTCATCATCGGCTCAGAATAGACAAGTACAGGGCGGATTTCAAAGAAATGAGTGGCTCACCCTATTCCTTTGGAACAAATGCCCATAGAGAAGCTAAGCTTGTGAATTAAAGAACGCTCTTCCTTTTTCATTTGAAATTTGAATAAGTAGTCTGCATTAAAGATAAAATAGTCTATGCGTCAATACAAAATTCTCCAGTGAAGGAAACAAGGCATCATATCTTAGCAAAAAGAAAAGGGACACCTGAGAAGTACAGATTAGTCTTTAATTTCCAGCATTCTCAAGCTAATGCAAGATATATTATGCATTTTACCACTAAAAACTGATATACCCATTAAACACTACCATGCACTTCAAAGTTCCAAATTTGCATATTGATATATGGATGGACTTTGGCATGCAACTGATCATATATCACCAACCCCCTTCCTAAACTACCACTCAATTACAGAAAAAAGAGGCAAAAAACAAAATTCACTTCAAATGAGAGTGGGTCAAAGCTAACCTCTAGTGGTAGGAAAATAGGACAGAGGTTACATACAATACAAAAACAAAAGGGCTTCTACTTACCGAGATAAAGAAAAAGGGAAGGGGTGAAAAAAGACAGTCTACTATCATAAAATACATAACTGAGCTCTTCTGGCATTTCAAAATTGCCGATTTGAGCTACTATTAGTACATCTGCAGGCTCTCATATATGCTAACCGCAATTTGCATAAAAACTCCAAGTACAGGTCGGTATTGCACTATCTATGAGACTTAGTATAGTATCCACCTTTGATCAATGTAGATGCTTTAGTTACTTGTTAGCATTTTCTTTAGGAAAACAAATAAAAAATATCAATTCTTCGTCAACCAGTTAAATCATCAATTAACCATATCTATCATCATTCAAGAACCTAAAAGAGAAACAGCAAAGAGATAGCAAGTTGACCTGGATCAGGAGATTCACAGAACTCTCGGAGTTGCTGGACAAAAAAACGCCTACAAGCCTCGGGGTGATTATTCGGTATATTACCCTTTCCCCATGTGTGTTTCGCCATCTCTACTGCACAGAGACAATTTCTCTCTCACTTCGTGTTCTTCGTCTTGCTATTTCAAGGTACAATGGAGGAGAGGTCTGCAGAATTTGTGCCCGCTGCTTTGTTGTGTAAGCAAAGGCGGTGCAGTGCAGGCCGTTACTGAACCGGGAAACCCTAGCGCGGAAATTAGTTCAGTTTGTAGGGCTGTAGGTTTGGAAATAAACTTGCCCGTGGTTTAAACCATCTTTTATTTGCAGTAAATAAATTAATCCAATCTAATTCACAATTCATCCTCAAATTAAAATTATCATCAATATAATACGTCATCTATCTATCTATCTCTATATAAAAATTCATGAATTTGCAGCAGTAATGGTAATTTGTACCGGGACCAGTAATTTAATTTCGGGCGTGTGATTGTTAATGGGCCATATTGATTCGTCTGTATCCTCTTTCCTTCTTCCACATTCATTTAGTTTGTCTGCTCTACTTCCGAGCTCCTTCTTCCACATTCATTTAGGTATACTAATTGATTATACATTTATGGGTCTTCTTCAAGTTGTCCTCACCGTCTCTCTTTCAATTCTCACAGTCGTTGAATGTCTTACCGGCTCCTTTCCCTTGCGTTTTCCCCTTCATCTTCCCCTCCTATTACTTCCATTCCGTTACCCTTTTTGTTAGGGGTTTCAATCTGCATAAATACCTTTCCATCATATTTCCCGGTTGCTTTCATTCTCCTTCTTCCCTCCGTGGTCCAAAGGTGTCCAATTCTTCCCTGCAGATCTCTGTTGCTGATAATGCTCTCCGGAGTAGCAAAGGAAAACGGGTCAGGCCAATTCGTCTTCCACTTCACATTGTTCCATTGATGGTTCTTCCGATGTCCTGTTCTCTGGATTGGATGTCAACTGCGTCCAGACAGTGGTTGCAGTGCTTGACCGTCGTTGGGATGCTGTGAATGTCAACGGAAAGCATATCGGCACCGAATTCCCATTGTCAGATTCAAAGGTATTTTTGTTCTTCTAATATCCAGCTTCTCTGTAATCGTATGGATGAAAATGCTTTGTCCCCGATTTTCTTGAGTTTATATCAGTTTGGGGTTGATTCCCCAAGGGATTCGGACAATTCGCTGGCGAGGTTGCAAGGACGCTCAGTCCCGAAGGTTACCCGGTTGTTCATACCAAATCCAGCGACACGTACAGTCTCACTTCGTTCATTGATTTTTTTCGATTGTTGTTCTTTGGTTAAATCCAGTGAAACTGAAGGTTTTGATTCCAATATGTCGTACATTAGAGAGATTGGATGAAAAAGGAGAGTCGCCGCCGAAAGGTAAACGCTAATCCAAGGCATGGCGATTGGTTTAATTTCCATTGAAGTCATCGCATTGATGAGCCCTTAAATTCGTCGTAACGCAGGTATTGATTGATTTAATTCCTATTTGGTCTTTATTGTGCAATTCACTGTTTGACCGTCCGTTTTTATACAGCCGTTGATATTCCTGTTAGTCGGCAGTTTCTTCGGTATATATATCTCCCTTTGTAAGCGTCTTTGCAGATAATCTCAAGCATAAGCAATGACTCTACTTGTTTTCCTGATCTGTTACCGTTGTTCAGAGTGTCAACTATGGCGGCGATCTCCCGTTCATACTCTGTTGGAGTATTCCATGTTTCTTCGTTTGAGTCCTACCTCTTCTACTCACCAACTCCACAAATCAGACTATAAATACATGCTTCTTCGTCAGAGACATATTGTTTGTTCGGTGGAGGTTTCTGTTACAAATGGCAGAATAAGTGTTTCTTCATTTATGTTTTGAGGATAAGAAATTGCTTTGTAAAGAGAGGTATAATCTTAGTACTAATCATTTTCTTTTCTGGGTTTTATGTAAGAAATGCTTACTGATATGTCTCTGTTAACAGCAGAAGACAACAATATGGGTGACACTATTAGTGTTAGTTCATGTATTTGATTAGGAGTCTAAAACATTTGCTTTCTTACCTCTCTGGTGCATCCTTATTAAAATTGAGTGTAATGAATGACCCAAGTAAAGAGAGTATTTCAAATAAATATATTTGTATGGTGTTATTTCAGAACTCCCAGCTATGCTCAATACCCTTGAGCTACTCTTTCCTGATAGAAGTAGGTGATGTGGCAATTTCACAAGAGCATGGCCTAAATCAGTTTTCGAATCCGAGGTGAGTAGTTTATGAGAGTGCCCGAGTTTGGAAAAAATTAAGATATAAAGTTAGATAATGGTGTATGATTAATTGAGCATGCCCAGAGAAAGTATATATACTTGGAATTGTGGTGTTTGCTAATTTCATTATCTAAATGATATTGTTTTTCATGACAGATATGTGTACGCTAAGGCTACAACCATCTGTTAATAATGGAGTATTGAATAATCATGGATATGGAAATAGATTGGTGTTCCTCAAATTTGTCCACAAGCCAGACAATGCAAATTTCAGTTTGGTTCCACTATTCCTGTAATGTTATGCAGAAACTCTTCGGCGGATCAGAGAAAGAACAAGGATTGCTATGCAGGTTGTGATTTGTCAATGTCTTTTAATGAATCTAATTGAGAAGTTATCTTGCTGGTCTCTTACAACTGAACTAGCTATTCCTGGTGGAATTTGTCTTCAACTTTGCTGATAAGGTGGTGTTATTAATTGCTAATGTACTCTCAGTTAATTTCTTCAACTATAGTTTTGAATTTCTTCAACATTGCTGATGTGGTGGTGTTATTAATTAGGATGGTCTTACATCTCTTCATGTTGTTGTTATTGTTAAAAATGAGGTTGTCATCAGCCATTTGCCGAGAAAAGGTTCCTCATGTCAAAGATAAGGTCAAGTTACTGGAGCTACAACTTGCTGTGATGTTTGAACACATTAAGGAGGCCTCAAGTAATATAGTATTAAATTTTGGAATGTATGGAGGTTCTGATATTATGAAATTTAGAACACAATGGGAGTTGAAAGTTCAATTGGACTGTCGAAGCTGAATGACAAGCTTGGATGGGGTTATTTTAATTTTTATGTACGCAATGCTTCTTTGCAGTTTATTTCAATATCTGCAGGCAAGAAAAACTAATTTGCTACAATTCCATCTATCAAAGTGGCAAGTAAGGATATGTTCTTGAGCTTTCCTCTTCTTTCCTTTGTTGCGGCTTTTACTGTATGTTGTTTGTCATTTGCTTTAGGAATGTATAAGAAATCAACTTAGTAATTTAATTCATTTGATGAAGCAAAGGTTGGTTTTGAGTGGGAGTAAACAAGGAAAACTTCTAGCAATTCATCATAGTTTTATTGAGGTATACATTTTGATAACATAAACTAGCTTTATATGTCAAAGACCGGTTACAAAGAAAGTGCAGCAAAATTAGAATAACACAATACAAACGCACCGACAGAACTAAACACAAACATTCGATTTCTTACTTGGACGAGGAACCCTAATTTGAAGAACACCAATTTCAGAGGAAAGAAATGGCGAAGCTGCAGGAAATGGCCAGAGAATTGAAGAACTACATCAGTTTATTAGAGCTTCGGGGTGTTGCTAAAAAAGTAAAGGGTTAATATGGTAAATTAGATCATCTTTTTGCCTATTAGAAAATTTACACTACTCCAGATTATGTAAAATCTTTACTAAATGTCATCACATATCCTAAAAGGCAAGATACAAAGTGATATGATGACAATATGAATAGTACTCAATATAAAATAAACTATACAACAAATTGAATTTCGCAGATTGTTATATTAAAAACCCCAAAAGTAATAGCATACCATAAGTATATATACAATTAATACTGAGCCTAATGCAATTTGACATCTGCACAAACTAATGCAATTTGAGCCTAAATAATAGCAAAACTTCAACCTCTTTTAGACTTCTCCTATTAATTAGCCTCATACAATAGGTGTTAGTGTGTTACACATTTTATAATATTCACTAGTGGAAAAAACACCTGTTGAGGCGGGCAAAAACCCCCCTGTTGAGGCGGTCAGAGGTCGCTGCAACAGGGGGGGCTGCAACAGATAAATACTTGTTGAGGCGGTCACTCTACTGCCCGCCTCAACAAACAGGCAAAATTATGCCTAACAATTCAAGTGCCCGCCTCAAAAGGCAGGCTTGTTGAGGCGGACTTTGTCCTGCCCGCCTCTAATTTGTCTCTAATTTGTGGATTTGCCCGCCTCTAATTTGTCCTGCCCACCTCTAACTTATTAATAAACAATAATAACTTATTAATTTGCCCGCCTCAATTGTTGCCTGAAATTTCTGTAAGACCCACGCACCTTTATTAATAAACAATAATTTACAACCATGAACATAAACTAATCTCGTTTTACATAACGATGAAACCCAAAATCTCGATTTACATAACGATGAAGCCTCTAAATACTCTCTGGGACGCAAATTTTTTTGGCCTTCAATCTCAGGCAACAATTGCTTTATCAATCTCTACAATAATAAAACACCCAGATCTGAAGCCTTCAATCCCAGATCTCAGGCAACAATTTTTTTGGCCTTCAATCTCAGGCAACAATTTTTTTGGCCTTCAATCCCAGATCTGAAGCCTCGATCTCAGTCTGATGTCGCAACCCACTCGACTCACTCGCCACCTCCTCGACCCAGATCTGATGTCGCAAACCCTAGCCAGATCTGAAAAAGACGTCGCCGCCTCGAACCACTCGTTGTCACTGGACTCGACCCACTCATTGTCACTGGACCAGCATCTCATCTTCGTCTCCCTCTCGAGCCTCTCTCTGACCGGCTACATCTCCTCCGAACTCGGCGCACACTCGGCGCACACATCTCCTCTCGAGCCTCTCTCTGTCGCAACCCACTCGGCTACATCTCTCGAGCCTCTCTCTCGAGCCACTCATTGAAGAGGAGGAATAGGATGAGACGAGAGGGTGAGAGGAGAGGATGAGAGGCGGCGAAGAGGAGGAAGAGGATGAGACGAGAGGGTGAGAGGAGAGGATGAGAGGCGGCGAAGAGGAGGGTTGAAGAGGAGAGATGAGAGGATGAGAGGAGAGGAGAGGATGACAGTGTAAAACCTCCTGCACGTAATGAATTTTGATAAAATAAATTTGATAAAGTTGGTTATTATATGAGCCGTTGGATGATGAAAGATCTAATGGCTGATATGGCAATCCGTGTCACTTAAATGAAACCAATAGAATAGGAGTAAGTGAATTGGGCAAAAACAATCAGCGCAACATTTTGAGGCGGGCAAAGTTCCGCCCGCCTCAACAGGTCCAATATTTTGTATTTTTTGAGGCGGCCAAATTTTTGCCCGCCTCAACAGATATTTGTTGAGGCGGGCGGAATTTTGCCCGCCTCAACAGGTCCAATATTTTGTATTTTTTGAGGCGGCCAAAGTTTTGCCCGCTTCAACAGATATTTGTTGAGGCGGGCAAAGCTCTGACCGCCTCAACAAGGGCGCTGCAACAGGTGTTTTTTCCACTAGTGATTGAATTGTTCTTCATTTCAGTTAATCACATAATTGAAACCTCCATGTTAGGTTTTTATCATATATTCTCCTAATATTTCAGTATTGTCTTTCCCACATGGATTTTTACATTTCACAAAAGTCAAATGTCTAAATAACTCTTTCGATAAGATGTGATTTTTAAGATAATGATTCAAAACACAACAAAGAAAAAATTAAAATCCCGCTACTACTCCACAACACAAAAGGTATGACACGGTTAAAAAAACACGTTTCAGACCCGCGCGAAGTGCGGGTTTCCGGGTCTAGTCAACTTAAATTGTTCATCAATATATTTCGTGGTCAAGTGAAATTGAAACTGTCACATAAACTGTCATCAACACACATCATGTATAAAAAAAATTAGTTAACACACTATAAAAAATTTAAGATTATAAAATACAAGTGAATGTGCAAAAAGAATTACTTACCCTAAGAAGGGGCAGCTTTCTCCTCAATTTTGGCATATTACTGAACCTGGAAATCCGAAATCCAATTTCTATACCGGATTTCACCGATTCCGAAACTCAGTTTTGGCATATTTTGGATTTAATCATCCGTTAAATAGGTCATATTACCCATGACCACCCGTTCTTTTCGATATTATTTTTAACCACTTATAACAAGCTCAACATTAATAATCAACCACCCATTCCAACTTTTGTTAACTCCTCCGTCAAAACGTGGAAATGACCATAATGCCCCTTAAAAATTTCACATATTACCGGGTTTTGCCATCATCGAATATCCAAAAGCTGAGGCTATATATACCAACAAAATTAGGGTTCATCTCCTTCATTTCTTCGATTTCTTCCCTGAGCGATTTTTGCGGCAATTTAAGGCGATTTGAGTCGAGGGCAATACCAAGTTTCATTTTTTTCTCTTCTCTTGGCGAATTCTTCGATTTGTTGACCAATTTCGAGGTTAGTAAATTGTTCTCCAACCCGAATTTTATTGTTTCAGGATCTAGGGTTTTAGGGTTTCTATGAATGGGGGGTTTTAGGCTTAACCTGAATTGGGGTTTTTAGTGTTTGTAATGAAATTCGGGTTTAGGGTTTTTTCTGGAATTGTCGAGGTGAATTAGGGGGAAATTGGAGTTGGGGGTAATTTGAAAATTGTGACTAATCTGAAATTGGGGATTTTAGATATCGAATTTGTGGGGTAAAATGTTGTTATTGATGTTTTGTGTTGCATAATGTCTTATTCGTCCAATTGTTTAACATCAAACAGTAGGTGGCCTATTTGTGATTGCAACTTGAATGCATTGATGTTTACAGCTCATACTGATAAAAATTATGGAAGGAGATTTTGTACTTGTTCACTACGCAAATGTAGGTATTTTCAATGGCATGATATGCCATTTGAATCGAATGCAGCATGAGTCATAATGAAGCTGGTTATGGAAAGAGAAAAAATTAGTGATGAAGAATTCCAAAGTGGTGAAAGAGAATGAAACTTTAAGGAATCAGAATGGTAAATTGGTTCAAGAAATGAAGGAGATGGTTATGCAGACTGAAACTTTTAAGGCAAATAATTTGAAGCTGAAACAATCTTTGAAGACTACAGTTGGTTATGCTTCTAGGGGGAAAATGATAGTTATTATAGGAATAGTAATAGTAGTAGTATAGTTGTAGTAGTAGTAGTAGTAGTATGCATTGTGTTAGCCAAGATGTAATTGGAAGTTTGTGGTTGTGTAATGGGAGTTTGTGGTTGTGTAATGGGATTTTGTGGTTGTGTAATGAACAAAGTTTTAGCATGTAATTGCACTGTTTGAGTACTACAAATCCTGCAGAATTTTAGCACGATGAAGAAAGTTTGCCACATTTTCATTACTGACATAATATCTTGCATATTGACCAACAATGAATATACTAAAAACATTGCATATAAGCTTAGAAAATCATCCGGTACAACCCATTACAACATAATGATATGTCTTGATAAAGCTAGAATAACATAAACCTGTTTTGATAAAACAGTACTACGACATATGGCCTACATTACTCAAGTTTTGTGACAAAATGATAGGTCAGGCAACAAGTTCAAACACAAGATAGTTCGACAAAATAAAGTAGGAATCCTAAACTGTTACAACCTTCATTTCTTCTTTTTCTTTGCATTAGACACCTGAGATCTTGTTGTTATGATGCTAATTGTTTGTTTTTTCTTCAGTGGATATAACTTCCTGTTTTCATTGTGTCTAGAGGTTGATGAGCTTGGAATCATGTCATCCTGTAAGAAAACAGATGACAAGAGAAGAGCTCAACAAGAATTCTGACAACATGTGATCTTGCTGAAAAATATCTGTACAAAATTGAACAACAAACATACCCTTATATAAGAAGGAATAGCAGTTGATTGTTGTGTAGGGTAGGGTTCCTCAAATGCTATCATTTCATCCTGGAAAATAAATGAAGCGGGAAAGAAGGTTCAGTCAAACAGCCTTCATTTCCATATCTCAAACTATAACAAATTTAATATACTTACCAGACTTTAACCATCAGTGTGAGAAGGATCTGCAGAGGCCATAGATTGTGTTAAAGATTGTCCTTCATTTTCTCCAATTGGTTGTTGCCTCACCTATAAGCAACAGTAATCATCAATAATACATACAAAAAGACATGAATGACATTTAAATATGGGATATACAAACATAACCCGTTTTCTAGTGTATTTTCTCTTCTTAGTATATTGTGGCAAAGTGCTTTTACGAAAAGGTCTTCCTCCTAAATTCACGAGTTTTGGTGGCTCAGGACCCTTTGGTAGATTTTTACACTTGTTCTTGAAGTAACCTTCTCCACCACAATGAGAACACCTAACATGCTTAGATCTTGTTCTTGTTTGTTTGCCCTCATCTGGCTCCTTTCTCTTAGCTTTCTTCTTAGGCCTCCCAGGTTGGACAATAAGCTTTGGTGGCTCAGGTCCTATCATCTTAGTTTTTCCCCACTGATCTTCTCCTGGCATTGGGTTAACTAACCGTCCATATGCTTTCATATAAGTTTTTGTGCTATATAATATGGATCCACAAAATCAGCAATCTTCAACCTCCTCTTCTTGATGCAACATATTGCATGGGGACAAGGAATTCCAGTCAAATCCCACATGTTGCAACCACAACTCCTTTGTGATAAATCCACCACATAAGTTTTTCCTCCACAGTCAACTTCATATTTGTCATCATCTCCAAAACATTTGCATCTTTGCATACTTTCTTGTTCAAATTCCTCTAACTTTTCCATGACTACAAGAGTTAAAGTACCAGTATGAGCCCTCATTTTCTTCCTCTTTGTGATGAACATCTTCATTAACTTTTTGCTAATCCATTTACACATGGCCAATATTGGCATTTCTCTAAGCCTTGCCCTCAAAGAATATGTTTTTGTCAAGCTCTATATCAGAATCATCAGTTGAAGATTCACTGCCTAAAACTTCATCACTATCTTCTTCCTCAAACCTACCCTCATCACTATCTTCTAGAGCTAGGGTTTTTTTGCATTGTGTTTGTTTGGAGGTAGATTTGGGGTTTTGAGCAACTGTCTTTAACCTTGGAGAATATGTAAGTGGAGCAGATGACATAATTGGGCTATTTTGCCTAACATTGAATGTGGTTGTTGAGGTAATACTGAATGTGGTTGTTGAGGTAGCTTCAATTGGGCTATTATGCAAAGATACTCCTAGCTTGTTGAACCAAAACTCTTTAACATTTTTCAACCCCAAATCATCCTTCAAAAAATGTTCAAGTTCCATCCTTGATAGCAGATATGGGTCCACGATTTTCCAGTGCACATCTTTTCTGGTGTAACACATAGTGCCTCTAGGGCCACAATGAAACTTCCCATTAAGCAAGAATCTTATCCTTACGACACTCATCTGCCAAAAAGTCGACCAAATATGCCAACAAACAAGACACCAGATTAAATGCATAGACAAGAAAGCTAACATAGAATATTCAAAAAAATAATGTTTTAAATTCATAGTGAATAGAGTTTTTAAGACATGATGGTTAAAAACCAAATGAGTCCATTAAATACACAAAATCAAGAACCCTAAACCTGCAAAACCCTAATCGTAGCACCTTGCCTGCCCTTGTTTGTTCAGAAATCGCCACGCAGCACAACACCTTCTCTGTTCGTCCTCCTCAACAAGCTCCTCCACATATGCTTGAATCGGCCCCAAGTTTCGTTCTTAATCACCCCCAATTTCAGAGCAAACTCTAATTTCAGTCAATTTGGTGTTATGAATCCCAAATCGCGCAACACGTCACTCTCCCCCGGCTATGACTTTTCAATCTTTATTTTTTACTGTTGTACTTTTTAACTTTATATTGTTACCACTTATTTTTAACTTTTTACTTTTTTACTTTTTATCTTTTTAACGTTATACTACGTTATGTTTGTTATAGTTCCAGTCAATCTGTAATATGTCTTGCTAAACATAAGTTAACAATTTGCTACTCAATTCAAATGAAATTAAACATAGCTTCATTGCTAAACATAAGTTATAAGCTTACATTACATAGCATTAATATGTTATCATAATCTGTCTTTCCCAACATACTACACCAAATACAAGCATCACCCCCAAAATATCATACCATCATGCACCCCAAAATAACATACCATCCTATACCTCAAAATATCCACACAAATGCTAAATCATCCTAAACCCCAAAATATCAACACCATCAATGGCTCCAACCTTCATTGACCTTCACTGTGATCATGGAGATCATACACAATAATCACATTGTAGTGACTGTCAAGCACACTCATCAATTCAAAGATAAAATCATCACCTACTAACAATCCAATTTCAGCAACGAAATCCCTCCAGCCTTTTCCAAATCTGTAGCTTCCGCAACCCTTCTTCAAAACTACATCTCAGGTTCTGTTAGCATGAGAAAGAACCACTTTAGTTGCCCTTCGAGAACTGAGGTAACCATTTCCATGCTTCACTAGGATATTCTACAAACAACATTCACAACACTAGTAAGCATATATTAGCTAGCAAAAATTAAAAGTTTTAGTTCATTACTAGACGACAGTCCCCTTCCACATAAGTTTGAGCCATTATAAATATGAAGGTCCTATCCGCAGCCAGCTAGCGATTTTCAACAACCTCTTCAGCAAATTCAAGAATATCAGTGTGTGGTGGTATCATATATATATTCAGCATCTGCTTCCTCTAATTCTTCATCACTATCTCCAGCATCCACAAGTTCTTCATCCATTTGTCCATCATCTTCAACTTCACCATCATCTTCAACCTCTTCATATTCAATTTCATCCACATCTATTGGATTCTCTTCATTTCTTGAGTTGATGTAGGAGCTCGAAAAATCAAAGATGGAAAAATGCGAGTTGGAATCATGCATCATGGAACCATTGTCATCAAAACACTCATCAAAGATGAGATTAATCACTTCCTTTTTGGCCATCTCTGTAACATTAAACAATTGTCACCATTCAATACAAACCAACAACATCAATAAACCCTAAAAGCCCCAAATTCGATATTAGACAAATATTTCAAGTGTACCCTAAAAGCCTCAAATTCCATATTAGACAAATATCAGTAAACCCTAAATCTCTGAATTTCAGATTACCCACTTTCATAATAGCCCCAAATATCAATAAATCCTAAAGCCCCAATTTCATAATAACCCCAATTTCATAAAAACCCCCATTTTAGGGAAAAACCCTAATCTCAGAATAACAAAGTCTTCTGTAATTCGACATGCAATTTCACAATAACCCTAATACCCTGGAAATAAATGAAATATCCATCCCAAAATTCGAAATGCATCTCAGGAACCCTAGATCTCAAAATAATCGACATCGTCTCTAATTAAACATGCAACAGAAAGGTTCGGCAAAAATCTTGAACCCAAGATCAATAAACAACAACAAAAATTGAAAGCAAAAAATTGTAGTTACTAACCTCGAACTGTTGAACAAATCGCGAAGAATGGATTCGATTTCTTCTACCCACGAACAAGGATCCTCAAACACCTTGCTTTTCGCCCTCAATCGCCCCTCAATCTCCCTTGAATCACCCTCAATCGCCCTTCAGGCCCTAAAAATCGCCACCAAATTGCCCTTTGAAACCCAAGTGTGAAGTGGAACCCTATTTTTGTTGGTTTATATAGCCTCAGCTTTCGGATATTCGATGATGGCAAAACCCGGTAATATGTGAAATTTTAAAGGGGAACTATGGTCATTTCCATGTTTTGACGGAGGAGTTATTAGAAAGTTGGAATGCGTGGTTGATTGTTAACGCCGAGCTTGTTATGGGTGGTTAAAGATAATATCAAAAAGAACAGGTGGTTATAGGTAATATGGCCTATTTAACGGGTGGGAAATCAGATCAACATCGTTTATGATTTCTTGAAATAATTTTTGTTCTAGACGTAGTTTGAAACAAATTCCTGATAAGGGCACTTTTTCAAGGTTCCGAAATTTGTAAAGAAGAAGCGTCTCTCCTCGAGCCTAGAATTTTCAAAAAAAAAAATTAGAAATAGGTGAGCGTTGTTCAAAATAGCGCCTCACAAACATTGTTTGTTTTAAAATAAAAGAAAAGGGATGAGACGTGCCTCACCAACATATTTTATTAAAAATAATAACTTATATGAAGCAAGAACGCATTGAAGGCGTCATTTTAAAAAATAAAAATAAACACATGTACATGTTTTCAATTTTTTGTACCCAAACTATTTTTTTAAAACAAATTAAGGTAATAAGCCGCTATTCAAAACAACGTCTCACTACCCATGCCAAATGCTCCCCATTCACAATTAATATCACAATTAATCCTTTAATTAATTTCTTCTTAATCAATGTCAAATTTTTTCACAATTAATTCCTTCACACGTACAAGAGGCGATGTTAATTTGTTTTTTTCTTGATTTATAGTTTGGAAAAAAAGTTAAAAATATGTAAACAACGCCTCATGTGTCTATTTTAGGAATTTGTTTCAATATGCGACTAACATAAAAATTATTTCAAAAAAAGTGTCTATTTCAAGAAAAAAAAATCAATTTTTATTCCACTTTCACATGAAAATAAAATTTGTCATTTGAATTAATAGAAGTTGTTGTAAAGCATTAGGAATTTTAAATATTAAATTAAAGAGTTAACATGATTAATAAACAATCAATTCAACATGAAGGCCAAAGGCAATAACTGTTGTCGAGAGAGTTCAAAGGAATATCAGTTGGAAACGTCCGAATCAGGGTTGGGTCGCGCTGAATACTAATGGTGCGTATAAAAGTAATCCTGGTCGGGCAACTGCGGGTGGAGCTATTAGAACTGAAGATGAAATTTGGAAAGGCGACTTCGCGCTGAATACTGGAATTTGTAAGACTCATGTTGCTGAGCTCTAGGGCGTTAATTATGGTTTGCACATTGCGTGGGAGTTAGGGTTTCGTCAGATCTCGGTGGAAGTCGGTTCCGAGATGGTGGTAGGCCTACTGCGGTCGAGGGTTGTTGAATCGCATCCCCACTCATTCCTGGTACGTATGTGCCATGACTTTTTTTACTAGGGACTGGATAGTTCAGGTTACTCACGTGTATATGGCGGTCAATCGTCTTGCGGATGGATTGACTAACTATGCATTTTCGCTTAGCTTAGGTTTTCATTTCTTGAAGATTGCTCCTAGTTTTGTTTATTCAATTTTTAAGGATGATGTGAGGGGTCTTGATATTCCTCTCTTATTGCGAATTAGCTATTTTCTTTATAAATAAAAAGCCAGCGAGTGTCGCCTCTCTTTTACCAAAAAAAAAAACAATCAATTCAATTAATCAAATTGTCAACATGATTAATAAATCGTCAACACCACTAATTAAACTATCAATGTGACTAATTAAACTGTCAACATGATTGATTAAATTGTTAACATGACTAATAAAACTATTTTTCTGAGCACCAACACGACTAATTAAACTTTAAACACGACTAATTAAAGTGTCAACACACTAAATAAAGTTGTCAAAATACTAAATAAAACTACCAACAACACTAGTAATCCGTCAACACACTTAAAAGTTGTTAACACACTAAATAAAATTGTCAACACACTAAATAAAATTGTCATCACATAAACAAAAATGTCAACCAACTAAATAAAATTGTCAACACACTACGTATAGTTGTCATCAACTAAAATAAAATTGTAAACGCACTAAATAAATTGTCAACACACTAAATAAAACTTTCAACACACTAAATAAAAACTATCAACACACGAAACAGAATTTTCAACACACCAAATAAAATGGTCAACATAATATATAAAATTGTCAAAGCACTAAATAAATTGTCAACACACTATAATAAAACTGTAAACGCACTAAACAAAATGTCAACACTTAAATAAAATTGTCAACACATTAAATAAAATTGTCAAACAATCACTAATAACTTGTCAACCACACACAAATGAAATGTTAATACCACTAATTATATGTCTAATCCATTAATAACTTATCATAGTTATAAACAACACAACAAATTATTGTCAACAATACTAGTAATTTGTCAAACAACACTTGTCAACAACACAACAAATAAGTTTCACCACTACTAGTAATTTATCAACGACACTACCAACATTAATCATTTATATATAACACAAATTATTGTTTTGGTTATAAAATAATTTTTTTGATAATGCAAGAAAACAAAAAATAGAATAAAATATGGTATATGCAGCTCATTGACTGCATATAGTGGCAGATAAGATTTAAGTGGGTATAGGTGTCAACACAGAAATTTGGTATATGCAGCTCTTCTTCCTCGTCTTCTCATCTCTCCAACCTCCATTAATGCCGCCTACGGAAGAAGAAGAAGCAGGAATTTCAACTTTGTCGTCGTCTTAGCAGGATCTCACAGATTCGTCACCACCAACCAACACCTCCCTATATATTCGTCGGTAATCTGTTTGCCAATCTTGACGATCGCCAAAACAGGCGAACTTTCCCGTGGAAGCTGCTATAGGCGGCAATCGGCGATGTTGATCTGGAGGCAAAGCTGCTATTGGCGGATGGATTGTTTGATTATGATTACTGGAGTTGTTCATCATCCTCAACAGAGAGGGGAGGAAGTCGCCGACAACGGAGGATGGAATCGGCGACAAAGGAGTAAGAGATTGAAGCACGTGAAGAAAAGGTGGGGAAAAAGACTGATGACAATTAGAGCGCGTGTCTAAGTGAGGGTGGAGACGAGTATTTTGTTAAAATTTAATGGGAGACTATAGAAATCTACATTACATTATAGTGGGGTAGAGGCATTGGACGCAAATCTTTAGTCTCAACTTTCGTATCGACCAAAATTATGGTTTGTTCGGATTCCACTTTTTTGTACTTCCAAATACTTAGGGTACTTAATTTTTCCTAAATTTAAGTAGGAAGTGTGCTTGTTATCAAGAACATGTACTTCAAACTCATTCCAAATGCTTCCAAACACTTAAAAGTAGGCAAAAAAAGGATGAGAAGCCCTAGTTTTGGATTTCCTACAGTACTTCTTGGGTGAATACGCAACATCTAATACCCATTTGGTCCTCAATCTTCCATCACTGTTCGCGTCTAAAGGATTTTATTGGCCCCGTTACTTTCATCGTCTCCAAATCGAGGTAGGTCAACTCGATCTCCATTGTCGTATTTTTTCTCGTTCTCTTCCCATTCGATCTCCTCTTCCTCTACTCTTCTTCTCCATTCACTTCTCGATTATAGATCTATAATGTCGGGGATTGTGTTTTTCCTACAGGTAGGGGTCTTTGAAGGGTTTAGTCGGCGATTTTGTTGGTTGTCAGATCTCTTCTCTTCCAAGGACAAGTACCAAACTTCTTCTCAATCTTCCTATTTTTTGTATTTCGGTAAAGTGTACATTTGTGGTTTTACTGGTTCTAGTTTTGTTTTTACGTTTTAAGGTTATGATTTCATAATTTAGGGCTTTTGGTTTTGGATGTTTGATATATGGATTACACTAGTAGATATGTAGAATATCCATGTACGGTTCGGGTTTGTGATTGTTGTGACGATTAGGGTTTTGGGTTTTACTGAATGTTTGTGATGTTGTTGAAGGGTTTCACTTGGGTTTAGGGTGTGGCTTTGTTGTGTTTCTTGACCTCAAATGCTATGTTTTATTGTATGAAAATTAGGTACAACTGAAGTGTTACAAGTGACTTTTTAATACGGGAATATGGTTCGAGGAATTAGGTTATCTATTGCGTCTAGGTAGTCATGGGCAAATTGAACTTAACCTTGTGAACCGACCCTAAACCAGACCGGTCAAAACCGGTGAAATCTTGAACCGCCCCTGAACCTGAACCGGCCCAGCGAACCGGGCCTATGGAAGGTTCAGGTTAAGGTTCAACACTCCATTGAACCGTCGAACCGGGAGTTCAAAGAAGGTTAACCTGCTAGTTTTTGTGCCGGGGTTTTAAAAAAGTTAATCAGAGGTTCAAGGTTTTTAGAAATATATAGTGATTGGAAGAAGGCCGAGATTAGGCAACAATTATATCATAATCAAGCTACATCATCGGAGGACGAGTGGATTGGATACGCTTCAACGATCAACATCGACTCTTCCGCCGTGAAATCGTCTTAGAACATAGAATAGTGGGTTCATATAAAGGTAAGATAACTACGCAAGCTTTGATTCCTCTTATCCGAGTACCCGAGAGGATACGTAGGCAACTTAGTAAACAAGTAATTATTAGGTTCAAGCCCTTTAATTTTTTTTCTTTTTCATGTTGTACAAAATTTGAAGTTATTTTTATTCCCTCTTCGTATGAACTATAAAGAGTCTAATATTGTAATTTAATCAATCAAAGTTAATTTTAATATTTTATTATTATTTTAATATCAAGGTTCAAACCTGACTCGGCCCTATATCGGCCCGTCATTCGAATCGACGGGAAACCTTGTAAAAACCTTCTCGAACCTAAACCGACCCTAAACCTGAACCGGCCCGGCCGAACCAGCTCTTAAAGGTTTAGGTTAAGGGTCAAGGTAATCTTGAACCTTGAAACGGAGGTTCGTGAACCTGAACCGGAGGTTCACGAACCTTGCCCATGAGTACGTCTAGGGCTGAAACTTTGTGAATTAGGTTATCTGTTTCATTTAAGAGCATTTGTAACTTAAGTATTTATGTAGAAATGGCACTGCAGAACCATGTTTAGTTTTTGTTGGTGCTTTGCGAGCTTTGTTGAGTGTATATTGTAATACGGTTAGTGGGTAGGAGCTCCTGATTGTGAATGTTGAATTGGAAGCAATCAACAAGTTTTCATTATACATGACAATGAACTGAAATTGGGTAATAGCTAAAACAATGACTTATTCCGATTTTAGGTGTATTTGTATCCCTTTTACCGACAGTCAACAAGTTGATCTCATATGATCTTTTTTATATATATTGATGTAAAGCTGAGTTTTTTTTTTAAAATTACAGTGTTAAGTATGATACAATCCCAAACTGTATGACTGAACCTGTGTATGATTATCATCGAACAACTTAAGATGAATATTGAATCTTAAGATAAAATTAAAATAGTTAAAACAATGACTGATTTACAGTTTAATGTGTATATAATATATAAGATGGATTGATGCAGACAATGATTTTCGAAACTAGCAGAAATGATATATTATCGCCTGAAACATACTTGGGTACAATCCTTTGAGCAAGAATCTGAGCAGCATTGATGTTCCACCATGATCCTATGCATTGTGATGAAAAATAGAGAATCCATGAGGAAATTGTCCTAAGAAAGGTGGTTCAGTATATGCAAAGTAACATCCCATAAGGTCAAACAAGTGAAGGGGGTGTAAGAACACGATTTATGCAAGTATGTAGCAAGTACTTAAAGTTCTCAGTAGAAGATGCATTACCCGAAAAGACAAACCATTAGCAATGTAGAGCTAAGTTCATGACAACCACCTCGTTGTAATATAGAGCTATAAGTTCATCTAGAGAAAGTACCCTTGGTAATAAAATAAGTTATCATTAGCAACTTAAATAGTAGTAATAAAAATCTTATAATTGATAGCCCAGGATCTGAGATCGTCCATGATTAGCCATTCACCATATAATGCTCACTCGACACTCGTTGTGTTGTTAGCAGCTCCATCGATCCTTTTTCTTTATCTTTTCTAGAATTTTTTTATAAGAATATATATATATATTAAAACAAAGTTATTTCAAGTCTTCTCCTTCACTCTGGCCCCGCAGATTCTACGTGTCAATCTCTCATTAAACCTCCAAAATTAAATTATAAATATTTTTAATTTAAAAAAAAATACATAACAAAATGATTTGTTAGATGGTTATAGATTTCGTTCTGCTTTATTAGTTAAACAAACTAGTCTATTCCCCGCGCCATGCGCGGGTTTATTCAATTCATGAATCAGTTAATAAGTAATCTTGTATATACTTTCATTCGAAAAATATGTAGATAGTTTGAAATGATATTGCTAAGTTTAAAATTTTATGTATAGACAATATGCAAGAAATATAAATAAGCTTGTGTGCCTCTTATTTGATCAAATTATCATAAGACAATTTTTAACAATTTTTTATATTGATTTAAACTCTTTTCTCATTCATATAAAATTATATAATTCAAAATAATGTATAAGTGCAAAAATTGAGGATCAAAAAATTGTAGTGTATATGTAAGAATATGTTTTAAATGTATGCACATTTTTATTTTTATTTTGATTATTCAAAAAAATTGGTTTAGCAAAGTAGTGAATAGTGTATAAATGTATGTATATTTATAAGTTAAATTACTTATTGAATAATCTTAAATTTTTAATAAATAGGAAGCTAAATAATAGCAACTAACTACTACACAAATTTTTAGTATTTAACTTATTAAGAATATCGAAATGTTTAAGAAAAATTCAAAAAAATCTACAAAATGACACGTAGGATTAAAAAACCTAGAATGAAGGAGAGGAATTTTTTTCTGAAATGGGCTTTTTTTCAAAAAAAAATCCCGACGTAGGCTCTTTTCGAAAGAAATTCCCAATATAGGCACCTATGCCAGCTTCGGATTTTTTTTATGTATGAGAGACCAGCGTCTCTCGTCCGAAGCTGGTAATTTTTTTTTTGAATTTTTTATGTATAAGAGACGCTGGCCGAACCAGCGTCTCTTATACAGATTTTTTTTTTAATTCCCCCGTGTAAGAGACGCTGGTCGAACCAGCGTCTCTTACACGTAAAATATTTTTAAAAAAAATTTATTTGTATAAGGCGCTTTGTTAATTTTTTTTTTTTTCAAAGTTTATATATATATATTATTATACATGACTTACTCGTGTTTGGATGGCTCGTATGGGCTCGTTTGAAATCGGAATCGATCACGACCGATTTCGTTGGGTCCGTATTGATCCCAGCTTTCACCATATATGTCTCTCGCTCGATTCTGATTTCGAACGACCCCATACGAGCCACCCGAACAAGCGTAAGTCTCGTGCGTACCTTCTACTGTAAATGGATATTTACAAATCCGTTCCTCCATATCACGCGATGAGAGACATATCTGGTGAAAGCTTGGATCAATATGGACCCAATGAAACTGGTCGTGGTCAATTCCGATTCCGAACAAGCCCATACGAGCCATCCGAACAAGCGTAAATCTCGTGCATACCTTCTTTCACCAGTTCGGAATCGGAATTGATCACGACCAGTTTCGTTGGGTCCGTATTGATCCCAGCTTTCACCAGATATGTCTCTCATCGCGTGATATGGAGGAACGGATTTGTAAATATCCATTTACAGTAGAAGGTACGCACGAGACTTACGCTTGTTCGGGTGGCTCGTATGGGGTCGTTCGAAATCAGAATCGAGCGAGAGACATATCTGGTGAAAGTTGGGATCAATATGGACCCAACGAAATCGGTCGTGATCGATTCCGATTTCAAACGAGCCCATACGAGCCATCCAAACACGAGTAAGTCATGCATAATAATATATATATATAAACTTTGAAAACAAAAAAATTAACAAATGGTTTGTATAAGGCGCTGGTTCTCCCAGCGCCTTATACAAATAATTTTTTTTTTAAAACATTTTACGTGTAAGAGACGCTGGTCGAATTAAAAAAAAATCTGTATAAGAGACGCTGGTTCGGCCAGCGTCTCTTATACATAAAAAATTCAAAAAAAAAGAGCCTATATTGGGAATTTCTTTTGAAAAGAGCCTACGTCGGGATTTTTTTTTGAAAAAAAGCCCATTTTAGAAAAAAATTCCGAAGGAGGGAGCTTCATTTCATTCTGTTTTAATATATATATAGAATATAGATACCTCTCTTTAAGTTGTAAGAGAAAATATTAACCATATGAAGATACGTTCAAGATAATCAAGTAATTTTTTTTTTCATTTTCTAAATTTGTTATCATGTTTAAGATATGCACTTTGAAATCTCAATCCGATCTTTTCAAATCAAACCCCCCTTTCCCGAACGAAAACGATCAAGCCATCTCTCATGTAACTTCATCCCCACAATATATTTCTTCCTCCAATCTATACCAATAAGAGGAAGAGGTTCTCCATTCAGTATATATATATTGATTGATGTTAAAGGTTCTTCGACATCTTAAGAAACTCTTACTCTTATATATTGATTGCTAATTATTTATGTTTTTTTATGTTTGCAGAATTTTCGAATTGAATCTTCCATCCCTCCTATTTTTCTTAACAAATTTTTCTCAAGACCTCAATGCAATTTCTATCTCTGCAACAGACAAGGATGGTAGATTTTGAAACAATTTTATTAGTGAGTGAACCATTGTTGGTATTTTCTTTTCATTTAGGCTTTTCTTTTATTATCTAGATCAGAATTTTTATTTTATTTTCACCGTGCAGATCTTGAATATGAGGTGATTAAATTCAATCTATATATAGTGTCCATGAAGAAAGAAAGTATGGCCTAGCAAAACTTCAAATCGAAATTGCAGTTCAAGTTCACGGCCTAGCAAAACTTCATATTAAAGTTGAAGATCTAAGGTACATATGTATGTCCTCCTATATGTATTGTTCTTCTTTAGATATTTAACTACTTGTATGAAATTTTCACTTTCAAATATAATGTCTTTCAGGTCACCCTATATAACAGATAATCTCTTTGGGTCAAAGATCCTCTTTGATCACAACCTAGATGAAATTGTTTGTTAAATTGATTTCACACCAAGGAAGCTTGCTTTGAAAGTACATATGTTACTACCGAAGAAAGTCAAGAAATCATATTTCAATAGTCATCTAGAATGCTAAAGCCAGTGAAAGAAGAAACAATGCTTGAAAAGCTAAATCCACTTGAAGAAGAAAGCAAGACAGCCGAGAGTTTGGATTAAACAAGCTTTTATTTGTAACTTTGTATGGATTAGGACAAACTGAGTTTCATATTGCCTCCTCTTGAATGTTAATTAAAGTTTGGAATGGGGTGTTCTTTAACATCTTAGCTGATGACATTTCTTATTGTTTTTTCAAGATTCTCTATATTATTTTCATTGCTTGTGATTGAAAATTTTGTTGGTTATGGTTTTATACATCCATTTGTTGCATCATTAGTTCAGAGGATGAAATCGAGTAGGTATTATTTCTCTTCTAATAGAAGTAACTATAAGATCATATTATAGATTGATGCAGAAAATGATATCTCAGAAGAGGACAAGACCTATAATCTCCCACTAACATCTCATATAAGCGATTCGAATTAGTACGTACACATTATTAAGTGAACATCTATCTATACAATATATTAAAGTAGAAGAAAATAAAGTTCTTTCCTTTGTTCTACCTTCATTAGTCTATGTTGTGTTATTTTATCATTAATCCTCTATATTATATTAACCTAAATACTTTTAAATATTTTCTAATATGCTAACCAAATCGATGTGAAACTAACAAATCTTAATAAAAGTGATTTCACTAATTAGACATGATCATCGGAAAATGTGTTTCTATCAACAATTTGTTTAATAATTTTTTTAAATTGACAAATCTTAACAAAATCGAGAACACCTAGCAATAAATATTGAAATGTGTTGTTTATTTTATTCTAATTCCTTTTTCCCTCATAGAAAATAATAACGAAGGATCGGAATTTTATATGTAACTTTATTCGAAATGTACTGGAAATTACATTAAAAGATCAAGCTGAAATTGCATAAAATATTCAAATTGTGTATATACTTATAATATTAATAGTTATTTTATTTTATTATATTAAAGTTATAATTTTTATACACACCCGTGCATGGCATGAGAATTACGCTAGTTTAATCTATGCAAATTTAGCTAACCGTTTTACTTTGGTTAAGTGTGCTAAATTGGACAAAATAATTAGTACGGTTTAAAATGAACCGCAGTAAAACCTACAAATTAAATTAAATTCCTTAGTGAACAGTATTTAATTGGTAACCATTTTACTACAGTTTCTCAAAACCATAGTAAATAAACAAAATTAATTGAAATCTTACAAAACTGTAGTATATGTGTCAATATTTTATTACGGTTATACATGAACCGTTATAGTTTAATCGATTGAAAAAATTACTACATATATACATGAAACCGTAGTAAGAGTGTACGTCTTAAAACAACCCTTTTGCACTAGTGATTTCACTACCTCTGATAATACCCTAAAGCACTAATCAACCACAGTTTTGACAAATTTTGAATGAAATTTTCTAAACACCTTCCTTGTTCAAACAATTACAGTCCAACAAACAAGAATGACAAGGTTTAAACTACCCTACGATCACAACATTTTAAAAATTGGAAACCCTAAATCCCCGATTATGAAAAATTGCATACTTATACCTTCAACTAGACCACTAAAGCAAACAAGACATCAAATTGTAAAGTATATTCCAAAAAATTACAAGTAATTAGATTTAGGATTTTACTTTGATGTGAATCGCCCGTATTGTTGGAACAAATCAACTTAGAGGAAAGCCTGCGACAAACCTAATTTACCTTCGACGCTAACGTTGAGCTTCCACGACCACAACCTCCAATCACACTCGAAAACCATGTGAGAACCCTAAAACACCATCGAAATCTGAGAGAGAGGGATGAGATGAGAGGAAAGAGGAGAGCGATAAGAGTAAAGAGATATCGGGTTTTAGGTTGCAGGTGAACATCTTCATGAGAGGGAAAAAGTATCACGTGATTCTCACGTACTTGGCTGAGAAGAGTATATGTATGAAGTCATCAAGTGCATATCACGTGTTCAACTCATTTTCGTATTTGGTAAGTATCACGTGCGGTGTACGTGTTTCATTTGAGGATAGTGATGCACGGAGATTGTGGTCATTTTACCTCTATTTTTCTCGTTTTTCAGCATTCAATAACATGTCATCCGAACATCATACATTCAATATATAAGTATCAACAATTGAATAAAGTACGGCGAAAAACCCCGCACCCACTTTTTTATAACTGGCACCCGTCTTGGGCGCAACCCGGATGCGTCCAAAATGTTTTTAAAAAAACCCGGTTCAGTTTTGGGCGCATCCAGGATGCGTCCAACTTAAACCGGGTTTTTTAAACTTTTGACGGCAAAAAAAAAAAAAAAAAATTTACTGTTCATGGGCGCAGCCAGGATGCCCATGAACAGTCCCGGTTCAAAAAAAAAAATTTGGACGCACCCGAAATGCGCCCAAGACGGGTGTCAGTTATAAAAAAATGGGTGCGGGGTTAAACGCCCATAAAGTATCAACAATCAAATCAGCATCACCAAGTATCAACATCTTACTCAACATTAAAATAAGTATAAGTATCAGCATCAACACAAGTAACAACACATGGAATCCGAACAGAACCTTAGTCTCAACTTTCAATCTATGAACCAAAAATGATCCAAATGACTCTTTCGATTGAAAATTTTCATAACTTGATGGTGTTTACTAGAGATCTTTTCATATTTGGTCATAGTAATTGTTGTTTATGTGTGTGATCTTTATTACTCTCTCTGTCCCGAATTGATAGTCCCATTTAGGACTTTGCACAAGAATTAAGGCTAATCAAAAGTACAGCAAAGGAAAGAGAAAAGGAGAGAGAAAAAATTATTTTTTTATATTCAACCAATCAGAAGTTAGTATGCATTTTTATTCAACCAATCAGAATCAAGTATTCAAGTCACACGGATCACCACAATTACATACCCAAAATACCCCTAACAGCTATTGTTCACTTTTCCTATCCTTCCCTATTAAATTCCTGTACATTCTTCTTCTTATTCTTTCTTTTTATTCCTTTACAGTAAAAAATACAGTTACAGACAGAGCATTTACTCATTCAGTTTCTTCTTCACTTCCACTCCACTTCACTTCATTCTCTTATTTGTGGAGCATCATTGCCGGGGTGGATGTCTTCAGCATTTGATTTAAATTCTGCCCCACTTCTGGATGATGACGACAGCTATGACGAGGACATGGATGAAGAATGGTCCCAAGAAGGAGGGCCAGTTGGGGACATGGATAACTATGACTTTGATCTTAACTTCTTACCTGAAGCCAATCATCCAGAAGCAGAAGCAGAAGTAGGGCATGAAGAGGCAGCAGAGCGTCATCAGACACCCATTACCCGGCTCAGCAGTTTGGATAAGATGCAGATCCTAACCTTTCTTCTCCAACGAACTACAGGGGACAAGCTACCATATGGTGCCATAAATGAAGTTGCAACACATTTTAACAGAGCACGTAAGACTATAAGCAGAATATGGCATATAGCAAAGCAGCAGGCAAAGCAAATGGAAAATTACAGATTCACTACAAATTTTCACCTCAGTGGAAGGAAGAGAGTTCAGATAGACCAAGCAGCAATATCAGCAATCAACATGGGGGACAGAACATGTGTTAGGGACTTGGCAGCTTCACTGAACATATCAAAATCAGCATGTCATAGGCTAATCAAAAAAGGAGAAATCAAGCTACATAGCAATGCCATTCATCCAGGTTTGTCAAATGTACATAAATTGAATAGGCTGAAATGGTGTTTGAGGCTGCTAAAAGGGGACACAGCAGAATCAAAAACAGAGTACTACCCTATGTATGATTTTGTACACATAGATGAGAAATGGTTCTTTCAAACAAGGAAATCACAGAAAGTGTATCTAGGTAGGAATGAAAAAGTCCAATACAGATCCTGCAGTTCAACCAAATTTATTCCAAAGGTTATGTTTACAGCTGTTGTTGCCAGACCAAGATACAACTCAGAGGGGATATGCACTTTTGATGGGAAAATAGGTATATTTCCATTCTCATTTGAAGAACCAGCAAAAAGGAATTCTAAAAACAGAGATAAGGGGACAATGGTCACCAAGTTGGTGGAAAGGGTCAACAAAGATGCAACAAGAAACATGTTGATTAATCAAATTGTTCCAGCAATCAAAGAGAAGTGGCCAACTGAGGGAAGACATGCAACAATATTCATTCAACAAGACAATGCAAGGCCACACATAACTCAGCAAGATCCACAGTGGCAAGAAGTGTATCAACAAGAAGGATTCACATTCATATTGATACAACAACCAGCAAATAGTCCAGATCTTAATATTCTAGACCTTGGATTTTTCAGGAGCATCCAATCATTAATGCACAAAAAAATGCCAAAGACCATTACAGAAATGCTAGCTGCAGTACATCAGGCTTATTATGAGTTGGCACCACTAACACTGTCAGATGTGTGGCATACATTACAATTTGTAATGAATGAAATTCTAAAATCAGAGGGTGGTAATGGGTATGACATGCCACATTTCAGTAAGCAAAAGATGAGAGCACTAGGCTTGCTACCAAGAGAAATAACTGCCCCAGACTGGGTTGTCAAACAAGCATGGGAGATAGTTCATGGTACAAGACCTCAGCAAGCAACAGAGGGGACATCAAACACTCAAGCAAGAACAACAGACGAAGAAGCAACACAACCAACAACAGAGGGGACATCAAACACTCAGTAATATTAAGGCTTTCTATCAGTTTCTACATGTCACATTACTCTCTAGTAATGTGACATTAAGAAACTCTTTTGTATGCTAATCTTTTTTGGAAAATGGAAGAAAATATGAATGCTATGAATGAAGTTATGATTTCAAGGTCTCAGTTGTCCCCAAACATCATAGAATCAAACCCAATTTTAACAACTCATAATACCAGATAAGCCTAGCAATTCAGTTACAAGTAACTGGTGGCTTATAGCACATTTAAGTTGCAAAAATACTAGGATCATCATAGACCAGTTACCACAAAAAACTAATCTACACATACCAGATAGGCATCTACTTCATTGCAAATGAGAGTTCTTATGGCAAGTTAAGCTAGTGATCTTAGCCGAGCATATAAAAGCATCACAAAAATTCATCATTGATATTACTGCAATATCTCAGATAATACACACGGCTACACACTAACTTAAAATATCACACAAGTCACAATCAAATGCAAAAGAGTTCCTATGGCACATATAGACAGTTTTTTGTGATATGTTCAAACAGAGCACCCAAAAATCCATCATCCACATTCAGACAGCAGAGAATGAGATAAAAAACCATCATCCACAGTCAGACAGCAGAGAATCAAACCCAATTATGCACAACCATGCTCAGTAGATCATCAAATGTTACTCTGTATTTTGTGGATTACCAACCATGCTAATGCTCAATGGATCACATATAATACACAAACTGAATAGATTAACTATTCAATTCAGAGTACCTGTCAACAAGCCAACCAAAATCCACAACACAATGCAACAGAATAATCCACAAAATACAGTAAACATAAGTTTTCCACAAAACATCGACAAAACAACAAAACATTGTCCAGTACTGTCCATCAGAGGTCCAAAACCACAAAGGCAAAAACAAAATATGTGCAAGACTGCATAAGATAACAAGAGCGACTTAGCTAGATTGTATCTGATCGGGAAGGGCTGTCAGGGATGACAATAATCTCAGGGGACACCGGCTCAGGGGACACCTCATCAAAGCCCTCAACAGCATCACCAGGAAGCATCTCAACAGCATCTCCATCGGGAATCACCTTCTCGGTCGTAGGGGCATCTGGGATCTGCAGCTCCGGCGTCGGCGTATCCGGGATGGCTATCACCTCGCGAGGACGAGAAATCGCCTCGTTGTCTGAAAGCTCCGGCGACCAGTGAATCTCGACTGAGTGTTTGGGCTCCGATACTGTCCACTCAGGAGTGGTGGGGGTGCTCTGTCGCCGTTCGGGAGTGTAGAGGTGGTTCCCGTCGCATAAAGCCCCCTTTTCGCAAGGGAACGATAGAGAACACCCATCACTCGAGGTGTTGCTCTCCGACGTCGGATCTTCCTCCCTCATCCAGCTAGGGGAGCTTGATGGTTCCATGTCCGAGTAGTGGTGATTCCTCTCGAAAGAGGGAGGGGTTTCACTTTTGGTGAAGCTTTGGGAGGGACGAGTGTGAGTGGAGTCGATGGACACGGTGATTTTGAGGGAGGAAGATCCAACAGAGAGGCTATGAGGAAGAGAAGAGAAGAGAGTGTTTTAGGGTTTCTGAAGGAGGCGGTGAAGAATGAAACGAGAGATAGAGAAAAAAAAAGGGATTTATAGGGTTTTTTTTTGGGCTGGCTAGATTAGGTTAAGTGGACTGGGTTAGCTTAGGTTAATAGGTTTAAGTGATTTATTTGGCCGGTAATTATAGAATAAAATTTTAATTAGATTAAGTTAAGTGTTTAATTAATGAAATCTGATGTTTAGTTAAGAAATGAGTTAAAAAATGGAAGAAATTTAATGGAGTTGAAGGTAGTTGGGTGATAAATGGAGAAGATTAGTTTGGAGAAGATGATGTAGATGGTTGATTTGATTGATAAAGTGTTATTGGGGTTATAAATTGATATGATTAAATTGGAGTAAAATATTAAAAGTAAGGGTATTTTGGTAAGAAATTTATGGATATAAATGGAAACGGGACTATCAATATGGGACAGAGGGAGTATAAGATATCGTCTTGTAATAAAATTACCTTAAATTTTAACTGAAAAAATTATTTGTACCATTTTTGGTTGATGAATTGAAATTTGTGGTTCATATGAAAGTTGGGACATACTATTTTCGATTTCATAAGGGAAAGTTGGGATTATTTCGGAAAAAATCGTTTGAACCATTTTTTTGTTTATGAATTGAAAGCTGAGATTATTTTTTGTTGATTTGAAAGTTGAGACTATTTTTGGTTGATAAGTAAAAGTTGGGATTAATTTTTGTCATTTTTCTATACTGATAAGGTAAATGGTGTCCCTTCTGTAGACCCTCGAAAAATAACCCGACCCAACCCGATTTTTCTAGGTCATAACCCGCCAAATTAAACCCGAGATCCATTCTCCGTCAAACCCGAATGACCCAAAAAATTGGGCCAAAACGAAAAAATAATAATAAAGAAGCGGGAAATTGAAATTTTTACCAAAAAATAGGCCTTCTGTTGATAATTTCCCAAAAATTAGAGTTTTGTAACTAAGACACTAAATCGTATACTATCTTGATCCTCAACTCAAAGTAGCGATGACGCCCCACATCTCCTTGCTTCCTTCGTCCATCCGCATATCTTGGCTCTTGCTGCCCCGGATCTTCATCTCTCTTTGCTTCCTTCGTCCATCTTGTCACTTCCATTTGTTAGCGATGACGCCCCACATCTCTTTGCTTCCTTCGTGTTTTCTTGCATGAACAGGCCACCTTTTCTATTTAGATGAATTTAATAAGCTTGATTATGGTATAATGGATATTCTATTTGTTTATAGAACTAACCCTTTATCGTTGTGTCATAGTGAAGTGGTCCCAGGTGTTGATCTAGCAACGACATAACAATTGAGTCTGAGGCCTTGGCGTCCCCCGTGGAAGATGAAGTTACAGGAGCTTCGGTCGCGATCAAGCTGCGACCTCGACCAGCGACACAATCGGCTCAAGGAGGGACGCGTCCGCGTCCCAAGAACAGAGAGCAAGACTAAGTGATCACGTCCCAATGGTTGCAGAACATTCTGGTTCTTGTTTTTATTCGTTTGGATTATTTGTTTCGGATTTTTGTGACTTTCTTTAATTGTTGAGGCTGAGAACTAGGTTTAGCAGTCGTCGTTTTATTTCCTAGGTTTTATTCCTTCTTTTCTATGTTTTAAGTTGTTGGAGTTATCTATATAAGGTGCTCCATTGTTTACATTGTTTTTAGACGTTGAATTTTAGAGCTTAAGCATTGCATTGAGATAATCTCCTCCCTTAAGCCTTCATCGTCACCCCCACTTATTGGATTCGAATTTGTTCCCGTTAGAGAACTATCACCAAGCCTACCCACTGAATTCATTCATCCCTTGAGTGTATTCTCAAGACTTCGAGTTCTTATTGAATTGCAAAACTCAATACCAATCAAAACCCTAGAAAAGAGTTCTAGAAGCGTCATCGACTTTCCTTTCTACCACGATCTTTCCCCGAAGGCATACACATCCCAGCGGATTCGTAGCAATTGGTATCAGAAATTTTAAGGACGAGTCCATCCATATAAGATTTCTCCAATCCAAAACCCTAAAATACAAATCTGTCGTTGTCTGCCAACAACGTAACCGCGATCGCGGGTCCTTAAGCCGCGACTGCGGTTTTGCCGCCAACAAAAACCAAATTTTAGGTTTTTCCCATCCCAACATTCCCCTATGGAATATCGTTGGACTATAGGACGGTTCGATGATTACTGGTCTGATGACGACGATGAAGAGTGGGACGACTACCAACGATTAGATGGTGTGATCCATTAGGCCAACATGCCTCCTGGTTGGCTCCCACCTCTGCGTCCTTTTAACCGACAACGCTACATACCACCTCCACAATGCTACAGTCCACCCCCACAACGCTACAACGCACCTCGGCAACGTCATCCTCCAGCACAAACTCCCAAGTCACGTACAAAGGAGCGTACTCTATCTGACGCAGAAGCTGAAATTGTTAGACTAAAGGAATCAATGGCCAGGATGCAACCGACTCTTGATGAAAGAACTTTTTTCAATCAACGAGCCAAGGATATGATCGATCCGCCTGAACTTTTCATAGAAGCATCACAAAAGCTCATTCAGGTATCGGTTCTAAACTTGGAATCAATAATTGAAGAGTCGGTAATTGAGGAGTCAGTCACAGATCAGATTATTTCCCAAGTTGTGGATTCCATGGAAGACAGTGAGGAGGAAGAGTCCTCAAATTGTGGCAACTGTGACCCGGAGCCCCTGATTGATGGTGCATACAGCCTTCACACCAAAGCTTTCTTGGACGCCTTCTGGTGTTCAAACACTTGCAGATATGGCACCATTCACCACAACACCTTTGGTTTCAGTCCCAATCAATTGTGCCTTTAGAGTGCTCTTAATAGATGAGTTTGTTCTTAAGAAGGGGAGATGCTCCATGTTACTTGATCTCTTTCTTTCCCCTACATCTACACAATCGAAATGAGGACGCTTCGAGGCTAAGAAGGGGAGAGTGAAGCAATCGCATGATGTTGATCTAGCAACGACATCACCATTCAGTCCCGAGCCCTTGACGTCCCCCGTGGAAGATGAAGTTACAGGAGCCCCGATCGTGACCAAGCCGCGATGCAATCGCGTCAAGGAGGGACGCGACCCCGTCCCTAGAACAGAGAGCAAGACTAAGTGATCGCGTCCCAATGTTTGCAAAACTTTCCATTTATTTAATTGTTAAGGCTGAGAATTAGGTTTATAAACCATCGTTTTATTTCCTAGGTTTTATTCCTTCATTTCTATGTTTTAAGTTGTTGGAGTTATCTATATAAGAAGCTTCATTGTTTACATTATTTTTAGACGTTGAATATTAGAGCTTAAGCATTGCAATTGATATAATCTCCTCCCTTAAGCCTTCATTGTCACCCCCACTGAATTCGTTCCCGTTACAGAACTATCACCAAGCCTACCGGCTGAATTCGTTCATCCCTTGAGTGGATTATCAAGACTTTGAGTTCTTATTGAGTTGCAAGTCTCAATACCTATCAAAACCCTAGAATAGTTCTAGAAGCGTCATCGACTTCCCTTTCTACCACAAGTTAATGAATAATAACAAAAAATTGAACAAGCTATAATTGAATTGAAACTTGCTTGTGCTCTTGCAAATCATACTAAAGTTCTTATAGACAAGAAAGTGTTAGTAATGAGTCACTTAAGTGTTAGTAATGACTAAAGCAGATGACTGGAGAGGTTTTGTGGGTATGTTGCTGACGACCGACCCACCTTTTGTAATGGTTAAGTAAATAATTTTTCTTTTCAGTTATATTTGCTTTTTTCTATTAGTAGGATATGACGCCACGAAAAAAGTCGAAAGTACAAAACTAAAGATCGACCTCCATTGTCGTACCACACAGAAAGTTCTATTTCAACATCTGGACCCGCATCCACATCTGTCTTTGTCTCCGTCTCTGTACCTACATCATTATCAACATCATCTCCCACTCTAATGTCTGGCATCTTTCATTATTTCTTATCTATATATCATAACCTTAATTAATTGTGTATTGTTATAACCTTTTTTTAAGAATTATATTATTTTCTTTCGTTAGGAGCTTTGTCCCCACCTATAGAAAAGACAAGAGGTTTGAATGTTGATATATGGAAACACTATGAGCATGAAGAAACTATGGATGTTCATAGATTCTTGAATGAAGATTGCAAAGCATTTTCTAGAAACAGAGTGAAAACATAGGTGCTGAAAATTCATAAAAGAGAGAGGATAAACTTAGAGAATTAATGAGCAAGAATTCTGGAAAAATCTGTTTGACTTCTGATATGCAAGATTCTTAACTTTTGTCATGTAAAACTATCTCACACTGAATCAGATTACTTGACATCTTGTTTGATCTTCTGAAGGGTTGGGGAATTCATCAGAAAGTGTTTAATATCACTCTAGATAATGCAAGATGAAATGACAATATGCAATCCATGCTAAGTAATAGCCTTGATATGCATTCTTCTCTTCCTAGTGGGGGTAAATATTTTCATGCGCGTTGTAGTGCTAATGTTTTGTACTTAGTTGTTGATGAAGGCCTAAAATTAGTTGATATCTGACTCAATTAGGTTAAGAAGATGGTGTCTTTTATTGGTTCTTCAGAGCGTATAACTTTGTATTGGAACCGAATTTTCCGGGCACCGTTGGTGTCGGATAATGGGAGCGTTGGCTTCGTCTCCGCGAGCACTATTCACTAGTATGCTCATACGTATAATTCGGGTTCCGTTTGAATGAGAAATGGAGATCCAAAGTGGCTTACTTGAAGTGCACTAAGTGGACAAATGTGGAGGTTTAAATTGGTCAAATATTACCATATTAAACTCTTGATTTGGTTTTGAATAGGTTGATCTTCCAATTAAATTTGGTCAAAGATTCGGTTTTAAAGGGCTGCATTAAACCGGGATCCTCCTTGAAAGGCTATAAAAAGGAGCCTTCTCCTCCTCGTTTCAACACACTCAATATCATCTCATTCTGCTCTCTCCTACGTTTTTCAAGTCTCTATCACTTCTTTCTATTCTCTTGTTCGAGTCTGAGAGTACACACAATCTAGCGTTCGTTGGCTTCTTGTCTTGAGTTGTGCAAACCAGAAGCGTTAGCGGTTTTATCCTGGGATTCGGAACGTCGGTAACCGTCACACTATGGGGCGTTTTCAGAATTAAGGAAAGAGATTATAATCTCGACTCCGTTCAAGTTCGATCATTTGCATTTGCTATTGGTTCGATCGGTTTCTTCTTACCTTAATTCTGTTTTACTTGTTGTATTTTATACAAATTATATGTTTTAGAAATATAGGTTCCTACAATCCTAATTCCGAAATTTTTTTACCTACGTTTCTACGACTAATAAATTTGTTTCTTTGAGTAAACAAGTTAAAGCGAAGTCGGTAAACAGTTTATTCTCGTTTTTGGGACGAGAAACTCCGAAAAAATATATTTTTATATTCATTTCGAATTTAATCTGAATTGATTAAATAATTTATATATTTATAAGAGTTAAATAAATTGAAAATCGGTTTTTAATTTATTAAATTAAATTAAATTCGTACACAATTAATTAATTAAATTAAATTCGGTTAATTAATTAATTAAATAAATAAAATAGGAAATAATTTTTTATTTATTTCCTATTGTTTCGTTTTTGCATTTGTTCTAATCTGTTTCAATTTCATTTGGTCTCAGATTTGAAAAATGACTAACGGAAATGACAACGTTGTGGATGCTACCGCTACAACTAAGAGTGGTGAGTCGACACTCCAAATTCAGTTTGGAGATGGTCTGCCATCAGTGACTCTGGAACAGAATAATGTTCATAACCCTGAAGTGACTAAGGTCAATGACCCACCTGTGGTCGAGAACCAGGCTCGGGTCATACCGAAACCGGGTGGACAGTCTTAAACAAGCCATCTGTTGGACTTGTCGGATGTTCACATGCCCCATGTGAGGGTACCGGAAAGGTCGTACACGGCTAGCATGCCAAGTGCATTTCATGTTGGAGTCATGTCCGATAAGTTTGACGGGAAGGGATTCAGGATTTGGTCTCAGAAGATGCAATTCTTCCTGAGCCCAATGGGTCTGGACAGATTTCTGACGGAGGAGAAACCAAAGTTATCCCCGAACAACACTGATGCCCTTGCTGATTGGGTCAGGGGAGACTATTCATGCAGAGGCTATGTGAAGTGCCGCATGATAGACTCGTTGTACAAAGTCTATTGCAACCATGATACCGCCAAGGAATTGTGGGACGCTCTGGAAAAGAAGTACAAGACTCAAGACGCTGGTTTGAAGAAAGAAGTTTATAGAAATTGCTTTGTCTCTTGGCATGGATCGCTCAACAAAATTGTGCATCAATTGTCCTACAAGATGGAACTCAACTTTTACAATGCTTGATATGGCATTGAATATCTTGTGACTTTTTCAAGTGGAAGAATGAGTGGAGTTGATTCTTGCTTTCCACCAATTCCAACGGATGAAGAATGAAATAGAATTGAGAAGATTAATAATCTTTTAAAGCCTTATGATGAGCTTACTACTCTTATGTCGGGATTGAAGTATCCAACATCGAACTTGTACTTCAAATGTGTATGGAAAGTTGAGCTTTTGTTATTGAAATATGTTGATTGTGGGGATACATTTCTGATGGACATAACAAAGAGGATGAAGAAGAAGTTTGATGAGTATTGGAGCTCTTACAGTTTGATTCTTTCATTTGTCATCATGTTGGATCTTCGTTACAAGTTTCAGCTAATCAAACATTGTTTCGAGAAGTTGGATATTGCAAGTGCTCCATTGAAATCCAAACATGTGAAAAACAAATTTCTGAAGTTGTTTCAAGGGTATGCTTCAAACAATACTGGCGGGACTACTACTATTAATGCTATGGACCTTGGAGAGTTTGAGGTAATTGAAATAAATAATATGAGTATATAAGTTATTTTTAGGTTTTTTTTTACCGAAAATCACCCGTATAATAGGCTATATTGCTCAAAATCACCCGTATATTTCATTATTACCGGAAACCACCCAAATAAGACACTCCGTCACTCAACAACCACCCTTTCTCATTTTCCGTCTAACTCCGTTAAGATTTTTTACACGTGGCAATTTTTATAATTTTTTATTCAATTAAAGTAAAAAGAAAAAGAAATAAATAAATGAAAAAGCGGGACCCACCATTCCTTCTTCTTCTTTCCAGATTTTCTTGAACCCTCCGTCCATGGCCGCCATGAATTGAACAACAATTTCATGGCTTTTTCTTGGAGTTCTTGCGATTTGGGCACGAGAAGGGGAATTCCGGGAACAATTTCATGCTAGAAAATCAAAAGGATAATATCCACCTAAATTATCTACAGTAAGAAAACACAGACCTCAACCAAACGGAGACAGACAGTATTATCAGCAAACTGAGAATCAGACAAATTTTGGCCCCTGAGACCTCTCATGAGGATTGACAACTGTTCGTCGGCTTTAATTTGTGCCCTAACTCTCTTAATCTCGCGCGACATGTCTCCAATCCTCTGCGATTTGAACAATAAATGATACGATTGAAACAAGAAAATCAACAAGGATGTAGTACTATAAGTTGTATTACCGAAGATAGAGGAAGTTCGGTATTAGTTACTCCAGAAGCTCCATTATCGTCTCCAAGCTTGGGCGGACGAGTAGCGATTGCAGAGATTGAAACATATCGCTTCCGATATCGAATGGCGTTGAAGCTAGTTCTATGGTGGCGGCCTCCGTCCCTGCTGGTGAAGTCGGGAAAAGAGCACCAGGTTCTCCATTGATGAACATTGGACGAGCACCAGGTTGAAGATTCCTTTTTGTTTTATTTTTTAATTAAAAATCAATAATTGATTTAAATAGCATAATGGGGAAGGGTGAGATGGTAATTACACAATTTTTAAATATTTTTAATAAAATAATTGGAGCGTGGAGCGCGTGTGACGGTTTTCAGACGGAAAATGAGGAAGGGTGGTTATTGAGTGACGGAGTGTCTTATAAGGGTGATTTCCGGTAATATTGGAATATACGGGTGATTTTGGGCAATATAGCCTATCATACAGGTGGTTTTCGGTAAAAAAAAACCCTTATTTTTATGATTTCAGCATGTTTTACCAATGTTTACTTTGTGCTAGGGATTTTCTTCATCTTATGATATTTCTAAAAAAAATCAGAACTTGAGCTATATTTGGATGAGACTAGGGATGAATTAACTAAAGATCTAGATGACTAGATGTGCTTGAGTGGTGAAGGAAAAGTGCTCATAGATATCCTAGAGTCAGTGGTGGAGGAAAGGTGTTCATAGATATCCTAGAGTCAGTAGTGGAGGAAAAATGCTCATAGATATACTAGAGTCTCTAGGATGGCAAGAGATGTTCTAGTCATTCCTATAACAACCGTGTTATCCGAATATGCATTTAGCATGAGAAGTAGAGTTATAACAAGGGGGAGATCTTCTCTTAGTAACGATTCCGCCGAAGCTCTTTTGACGATTCGTTCTTGGCTTTATGGATTAGATATTGAAGAAGGTAAGTAATTAGTTTGTCTCACATTATTATGATATTTTAAATCTTATATATTTGAGTATAATTCATATTTTTAATTGTACAACTCCTGAGGATGATTTAGAAGAAGGATTAGAAATCCAATATAAGAGATTGGACATCAACAATGACGGTGAAGATAGGCCAATAGACACGGAAGAATATGGACTTGTTTTATTGTCTTAGTTATGAGATTGTTATTTTGTTGTAGTTTGAATTATGTGATTAAGTTGACAGGTTGTTTTCATTTTAATACTTTATCTATCTTGAATCGCTTAAGAATTGCATAAGCGATATATTGATTTTGGTTGTGTGGGTGTGTTTTGATTTTTAGCAACATTTCAAGTGTTTATTTTTAGTCACAATGAACCTACCATATTTTATGTAGTTGATGGTTGTTGATTTGTCAATAGGTTATAATTTATAAATATTTTCATTTGGTTTTTTAAAACGTTATCTAGTCTATACATAATAACTGATAACTGGTGAAGTTGTTTTTAAAATTAAAAGTTACTATGCCCAAGTTATTCACATAAACAAAAAGAAGTTAATGTATTAGCGTCACTATTAAAGCATACATTACAATATGCAATAAAGATTGACCCAAATTTAACATGAATATATCTTAACAACCCAACCTGTTTTGTTCCGGTAAGTTTTTACTCAAAGTGACTCGACGCGACAATAAACCCGTAACAATCCAACCTGTTTGATCCGGTAATTTTGGACCTGAATCCAAACTGAACCGGCTATAAACCCGTAACAACCCGACCTGTTTGACCCGGTAATTTTAGACTCGAAGCCGACCCGACTTAAAACCCGTAACAAACTGATCTGTTTGGCCTGGTAATTTTAGACTTGAGCCTGACCTGACCTATCTATGAATTCGTAACAACCTGATAGAGAGTATTTCATACATATTATCTAGTGATTATTAGTTAAGGTTATGATCATTTGGGAGTTATTTTATATGTAATTGCATGATCCGAAGTTGAAGAGAAGAAGTACTGAACTATGAAGATTAGTGAAGATTGAAGACGTCTTTCAAGGAACTGAAGAAACCAAGTAAGAAGACGACAAAAGACTTGAAGAGAAGAGAAGACGAAGCTGATGCAGAAATTCGCGGGCAAGCCGCGGGGGAGCCACGGTCGCGGATTGGCAACACACAAAATTGGCTAAGTATGGAATCCGCGGGTGAGCCGCGGGTGGACCTGATTTCCGCGCCCGCGGATTACGCGCTGAACACCGGATTTGTTTTCGAGTTTTATCTTGTTTTGTTATTTATTTATTTCTACTATTTCCTTTTATTTCATAGTTCGGATTTATTATTTCCTATGAGTATTTAAGCCTAAAAACACTTTAGTTTTAGGTCATCTCAGATTACTTTGAAGAACCCTAATTTTGCCTCCATGTCGATGTTGAACTAATTTCTCTTTGTTTCGCCCGACGGTTGAAGCATTTGACTGTATGGTTGTGAGATTCTAAACTCTATTTTGCTTTCTATTGATTGTATTAATTCTCATGCTTTTATCTTATTGAATCTTATTGATTTGTCTAGTTTGGCCAGCTAGGTTTATTAGTATTGTTCATAGTGCTAGGATTTGGTAATTCCGGGTCGGAGTTCTTTATCTAGTAGCAAACACATGTTTACATGAGCGGGTCGCAATGTTTACTTGTGAATGAGAATTGATTGCATGCTTATCTGACGGGTTGTCTGAATTGCATGTATCCTGCTATATTCTTTTGCTTAATGCTTCTATTGAATTGAGTCTTGAAGGTCTTCAGACTTGTTTAATAGGAAGTGATATCAGAGCGGGTTGCACTGATATCTATGTCTGAACAGGAATAGAAACAACAATAGGATTGCATGAGTTAGAGATATCTATGATCAACATTGCATGTCATTGTGTGGATATTTGTTAGGTCGGACGCTTTCCCAATCATATTCCCACAACTCTTGTTACTTGTTACTTTTATTTGTCTTAGGTTATAGAACAACAACTCCCCCCCCCCTTGTGTGTTCGTTGGTAATAGTTATTTGCTTAAGAATAGACTACTTGATTCTCTTGGGATTCGACTCTTGCTTTCCTGCTATACTAGTTGGTTAGTTAGGTTTTCTTTGATAGACACGACGATTTTAGCCTTGTCACAGCCCGACCTGTTTTGACCCGATAATTTTAGACTTGAAATGACCGACTCAAAATATACTAAACCCAATGCACTATGATCCGATCCTGACCCATCACACCTTTTTTTGTACTGTTATACAGTAGTATTTAAATTACTATGATCCGAACTTGACAGTTTGTTGTATAAATAACTAAAATCTTATCTATATAAAAGTTGGTTGTCCATTGCCAAAATTGAATGAAATTGGTACCAATTTAATGCATTACTCATTTCTTAATCACCTCCTATTGGACTTTTGGGCATGTATTTAAATATCTTTCTTATATCCCTATGTTATATTTATTTATAGTTTACTTGATTAAGTCACAAATTAAATTAATGTGTGAGCTTCTCTTATGACAATGCAAACTTATTCTAATATTATGTTTTAAAACTACTTCAAACATAAATATAAGGAAATAAAAAATACTTATATTTACAAATATTAATAAATTTGATAACAACAACAACATATTAACAAATAATGTATAACTATATTAAATCACATACGAAAATCCGTAATTTTCTCGCGTTGAGCGAAAGGCCCGTATCTAGTAAATATATAATGCAATCCGATTGAAACCCTGTATTAAATTATAGTAAAAGTTTGTAGAGGATCTATTTAAGCAGGAATTTGATACAAAAATATTCTTTTTCGTCAAAATATATAAATATTAATACATACACAAACATATTGAAATCAGATATACATGTATTTTTATTTGTGTTATCTAATCCTAGTATCCTACTCATATAAATGTAAATATATATATACAGTAATTTTTAACGTATGGAATTTATTTTTATGATCTCTCCGTCCCATAATGTTTGTCCTGTTTGACTTCGGCACACTTGTCGATGCACGTTTTGTATCATCAATATATCAAATTACATGTTATTAAAAATTATAATTTTTTAATATTCTTAAAGTACTAATTGAAACGAATCAAACAAAACCACTCACGACTATGTTTTATCTTATATATTGAAAGATATTTAGAAGATTCTCGATTTGTGAATAGTGTCAAAATTTGAAACAGGACAAACATTATGGAACGGAGAGAGTATATAATGCGATGATACATTTATTTAAGTAGATATCAAATATCCAACTTAGATGAGACATTTATTTAAGTAGATATCAAATATCCAACTTAGCTAAAGTAAGAAACATGAATAAACTTGTGTCGACATATACATATCATCATGCCGACAAATTTATGATGGTTTGGCACGTACAATTCGTGTCAAAGAAAAGGATAATACAAAAATTCTTATCTCGATCAATTCTCGACTTCTGGAGTATTATTGTCGATGATGTTTACTTGTTTCATTATCATCCATTGAATCCACGACGTCGTTGCCATTGCCACAAATAATTCACTATACACTCACTCATTTACTTTATCCGACACGTGAAAAATGTCATCAACAAAAGTTATCTTCTCTGGTGTCACTCAGCTTTATATACTGTATTTTGTTTGATACTACCGACATCCATTCATATCATTTATGTAACTTTATATTTATGTGGTACTCATCCACGTACTCTCACCCATGTCATCGTGAGTTCGTGACTACTTGTAATATTTTGAATATAATCAATGTCTTATTCCATTCTAAGGTGTTATTGTCAAATTATCAGTAAAATCCAAAGTCGAAACAGAGAAAATAAGAAGAAAAAATCTCACTTACGGAGGTAGATTAGAATGTTTACATCAGTACTAGTACATACAGAATACAACCTTAAATCCATGTATTTATATAGATAGAAAAACTCCAACATGCACAAACATAAATATGCATAATCTAATATTAGTGTTTTCTGCATAATTATTTGTAATTTGTATCATATAACTCATTTGTACTGATCTATCTCGAACATTTAAAATCAATAACTGAGAGATACAATTGAATATTGGATGCAAAATGGAATTTGAAGAGCTAATGTAAATGAAGTCAAAAGAGAGTTCCCGAATTGCCTTTATGACTAAAATGTCTTAATCAAATCTTATTAGAACTATTTACGTTTTTTTTTCATCCTAGTTTTAATTTTCAGGAAAAAAGAATAATAATTGAAAACCCCTATATAAGCAGCCCTTGTGTTGATGTTGTATAGCATCGGAAAGCAATTAAAACTGCAGAGATAATCATCATGGGTTCAAGCTCAAAGCTTCGTTCAACCGTCTTCCTTGTTCTGGTGCTTCTCTTTGCAACAGGTGAGCATATATAGGTTTTATTAATGAAGTTGGTTAAATTGTAACTAGTGTTTTTATTGTTGTACTGTACGTTGTTGGAAAATTAATGTAGGAGGCATGCTAGGAGAGGCAAGGTATTGCAGCGGACCGAGCGAAAGATTCAGAGGAGTATGTGTAAGCAAGCGCAACTGTGGGTCGGTGTGTGAAACCGAGGGCTATGCAGGAGGCGAGTGTAAGGGTCTTCGTCGTCGATGCATGTGTTCTCGCCCATGTCCCGCCGATGAAATCCATCTTACTCCTTGATTAACCACCTCTCTAATTCTCGATCGTCATCATCATCGATAATATATGTCTCGGTTACTAAATAAACTATGTTGAATGTGTTGGTTCAACATAGACTTAGTTCTGTAAGACTTGTGTTATGCTCTTATGGAAGTATTTTATAATGTATCGTACGTGTTCTCCAAGTATTTTTACATGCCTAAGTTGACAAGAAATTAACTTGCTTAATCTCTTGTTCAACGCATCTACTATTTTCGCGCATCTACTGTAATTGTCGTGTGACATGTGTAAGGATAAAAAAAGGACCACGAGCTAGCCCATATCTTTTTCGTAGCGATATACTAAGTTCAAATAATATCTTAAGATTGATAAACCAAATATACCAACCAGATCATACCAGAATATGTAGAGTACTACACAGTACACACACATCTACATATAGATGTTCTTATATGTAGAAGATAGGTATGAATTTCTCTCTCACCAATCACTATCCTTGATTATTTGACATTTTTAGGATGTTTTGATAAATGGGCTCAATTTCTAATCCATCAATGGGCTCAATTTCTAACGAAGCTCCGCCAACGGAAAATTCTATAAGTGCAAACGTGTATTGTTTCATAAGTGCAAACATGTATTGTTTCATCGGTAGGTTGTGCATTTCATATGCACAAACAGCAATCTCACATGCACGATAATAAACATATATTCCATGATTGTGTTTTCATACGCACATCTTTGCTTATTTCATATGAACAAATGCATTATGTATCCATATATGTGTATACGATAGTTTATGAGCGTTTAACCCCGCACTCGAAAAATTGTATTTGACCCCCATTTTAGACGCATCCAAAATACGCCCAAAAACTCAGGTCGAATATGGACGCATCCGTAATGCACCCAAGTTGGTTCAACAAATTAATTAAAATAAATAATAAACCCAGAAAAAATCAAATAAATAATGTTGTTGAATTGGCGTATCCAAATTGGTTCGGGATATTTGTATTGTCAAATTTAAGTTAAAAACTATAAGGAAATGTCAAATTATATGGAGCGTTACAGGAGTATGATGGGAAGTAATGGTGCAAAAATGTTGTAACTTGGTATATAATTTCGGATTCCCTTTTATTTGCATATTCAAATTCTACTTCATCGTTATGGGAGGTCATAATAGGCAACATATGAGCTAATGTATTGACCTTATGAAATGTTTTAGTGAGGATAAAACTTTACTGACCTTATGAAATGTTTTATTTGTTTACCTCATATATGGTTAGGAGCTTGTGGGCCGGGATCTACACCAATTTTTCAGCAACTCAATCGAAAATGCTAACTTCCGTTGACTTTGTCTGATGGACGACTTGACGATATAGTTTGTACCTTTTGTGTTTTGTTAGTTGTGCGCTATTCTTGTTTTCTGCAGTGTTTATTTAAAATAATCATGCAGTGGTGTGTAACCTTATACTGGGTAGGTCGCATTTTCTTTCGCATGCCTCACACCAATATCCGTTATTTGTTTTCTGTATCCCCCTTTTGCATTGTCCATCTGGGCATGATAAGTAGTACCAGATCTGTTTCAGTAGGACATTCTTAATTAATATGACCAAATTTAGTTGGCAGATGATAAGTGCGCTTAAGGATGTTAAATGTTGAAAGTACTTCATCCGTTCATCACCCGACCCATTGTCACCCCTAGTTATAGGAGTAAACATTTCTTTTTTTGAAAGATAAGAGTTACATGTGCGCTTTAAAGCATGTTTTGCAGTAATTGAACATGTTTGCTAAAAAATGTTTAAAAAGTGAAGATGATAAAATTACTCTTATTTAAGAGCATCAAAAGTGTTCCTCTAATATTGAAGGAGGCATTTAGGAAAGAAAATGTAACTCAGATAGAGAATATCCCAGTCAATTATAATTCAGTTATAGTTTGGAATCATTGTTAAGTAAATGGATCTACCATCTGAACAATGAACTTAGCACTTAGCATGTCAAACCTTTCCTTGGCATCTGTGATTTAGCATTGTATCCAAGGATCCTTTTTTTGTTGCTCCCTTCTTAAATAGTAGTTTACAATTATCTTAGTGAACTGCTTCAGAATTGATTTACTATAATTTACAAAGAACTTAAAATGAACCTTGTTTTGATTTAGGTCCAACTTTACAAAGAATTTATAATAAACCTTGTTTTGATGTGGGTCCAGCTATTCATACTTCTCTAACATCTCAGTGGTTGGAGTCTTCTCCACCATGCCCTGGAAAATAGCTTTGACTATAGTTTCAATTCTTACAAAGCAAGGAAAGAAGCAAAGTCAATTTTACGGCAGCAACATACAACTGAGTTTCAGGAACTTGCTTGACCTTCTTCAGCAACGCGGGGAAAATACAGATTTTCGTATACAGTATTATGTTGTAAATAGGCGATTTAGGAAGTAAATAGGAGGCGGACGACAGTGGAAATGAAGAGAAGACGGAGATCCGATAACGATGAGCTAGCTTTTTTCTTTATATTTAATTTTTCTCTTTTCATTTATTTCAATAAAAATATGACACGTATACAAAACAACAATTATGTATATCGCTAAATTATTTTCTCACCTCACCTCCTCACCTCCTCACCTATGAAATAAGAAAGATTTACATGCATTGATTGAGTACTGGTTGATCCTATTTCATCAAATACTAACAATTTTTTATACGACATAAAATTGTTAAATAGACGTTCGAAAATTGAATTGAGTCTAATTATGTTCATAATCTTTCAATGCAACAATATAACCTCAACAAAGTTAAATTTGTAAACAGAATCAAGACGTAATATTTGTCAGTGTTTATGAGATAACCAAATCGAAGAAACATAGAGTACCTTTATGCTTAGATCATCATATGCTTGCAATTTGTAACAAAGTGCAACATCACAGTACAGCAACTATTATTACAGTATGAAAATATGTACACAACTCATCAACTTCACCTAACATCTTCTCTTCCTTGCATTATTCTACCAATGTGAAATCAGAACAAGCAAATAAGAATTTTCATCCCAGCACTTAAAATTTCAAGAAGCTAGCCCTCGGTAAAAGGGAAGTCCATCACGTAGTAATTGGAGAAGACGACGCACATTTCTCGAATACAAAGCAATACTTCTTGTTACTGTCCAGAAATCCCCATAGAAGAAGCCGAACTTCATGTTTTCCTCGCCATTATCACAAAACACTTGCCTAAACAACGCAAGAAAATCAATAAGTAAATTCAGACATCATAATGTAACAATCAACAAAAGTTATAAAAGCCCTGCCTTCTTACTTCATTCATGGCTCCTGATAATTATCATAGAAGCACGAAGGGCATCGAACCAACCCATTCTCATTACATTCCAAGCACCTCTTCAACATCCCTTCATCTTCATTAAAAATCTTCCTACTTCCACTACATTTCATACAGGGTATGAGCCTCACATCTCCACACGAATCACAAAACACGCCTCTTTGCCTAAGAGGTAAGCTTTCGAGACTCCTTTGAAGCTCGTCCATCTCATTCAAATGTTTAACAATTTCATAACCACCTACATATCTTCCCTTGATGAACACCTGAGGAAGGCTCACATTCTTCTCACTCATCACACATTGTAACTCAATCCTGTAAGATGAATCCATGGACACTACATTATAATGCCAGAACTGATCTAGGTGCTATTTATCTAATTGAAGATAGGCTTATAGATTACCAGCTCCTTAGGCACATGAGTTTATTCGTTAATTAAAATTGTGTTGGGCCCTAGAAACAAAAGTTTTTTCTTGCATGCATTGCCTAGCTTATTAGAGCAACAAACATACCCCAACCTTGCATTACCCAAGGCCATCCAGTCAAACTAAACTACCATGTTTAGTATCACCTATGCATATATGAAAACTGAAAATCGAAAGGTGGTCTTTTCAGAAGCTTGAATTCAATATCAATAGGCCATACCTGCACGAATGATTGTAATTAGGACAATTCAGATTGAAGACACAACACCAAGACGAAATTCACAAATCTCAATCAGCATAAAGGAATCCAACTTAATTACCATCTGTCTTGATTGTCATATTACTTTGTTAGTGTTAAGCTAACTTACTCAGAAGAGCCACAAATACTTATTTTCTTCTTCACAAATTCCTCCACAATAGGTTTGAAAAAAACATCCATGACTATATTATTCACAACGCTAAGAATGATATGATACTGATGTCCCACATCATTTGGAAAAAACAGAAATTTTCTTCAAGAATGAAGGATCCAGATACAAAGGCCTCTCCTTACATTTTTTTCAAAAATGTATATAAGGCTATAGCACACCAATAAAGAGAACATACAATTAGTCATATAATATTTGTTCAATGATAATCCAAAATACTTGAGAATCAATTCACCCAAGATAAGACATATAGAGAAAACAGAAGAAAATACCTTTAGACCAAGCAATTTAGCTGGTGTAGCCTGCCCAGTGACAATGCAATCTGATCCTGCTGATTCCAATACTGCATCCACATCTAAACCATTTCCAACTGGGTCTGGATTCTGCATTATATCAATCCAAATAAACAATTAATTTACAATAGAGAGGATAAGGTTACACTTTCAGCATGTTCAATCAATACAACTACTGCACAATACTATTGAAATCATCAAAAACAAAAGAGATACACCAGAATCATACTTTGTTGAACCATGCTTATAAGTAGTCGAAGGTTGAACGCAACGCCATACTAAACTAAACTCAAGAATTCAGAACTTAAATTTAATTTAAGAGGTTTTTGCATGGAACCACCCCTTATATGGGCCAATTTGCATGAAACCACCCCTTATATCGATATTGATTTAAAACCACCTTTTATATTACTTTTTCTTACAAAGTCCCACCCCCCGAGTCACATATGTTAACTTTTCCGTCAGAATCTGGAAATGACTATTTTGCCCTTGTAAAATTCAATTAATTACGTAAATTACCTGGTTTCTTTACCTTCTATACGAGTTACTGTTCAAATCTGAATCCAGATCCAAAAAATCTCTCCTTCATCTCTTTCTCCAACTCAAGCAGCTCCTTCTCCACCTTCCTCCCTGAGATCTCCATCACCACCTCCTCGTCCGATCCCCACCGTCTCCCTTTTGAATCGTCGATTGAAGAAGGCATGGGAAGCACTCCCTTCTTCTTCAGTATCTTCCTCCTCTGTCGCCTAATCGCTCGCCTGTACAGCGCCGCATGAAGCTTGTAAACCGCTAGCAGAAGCAGGTTTAAGAGGCCGCAGGGACAACAGCAGGCTATGGCCGCGCACTCCGCCGTCGTCACCCCTGCTACCTCCGCCAACCGCAACGGTCTCCCTTTCTGCTGGATGCTTATCTGATTCCTCGTCATCTCGATTGAAATCGACCGAGATCGATCTGCCAGATTCGGACTCGATTTTGAAAAGGAAGCGAGAAATCTGAGATTTGGAAGTAGTGGAATCGTGGTTTCAGGTGGATTTTGTAAGGTGTTGGCGAGATGAGAAATGAATGTCGATTGATTCAAGCCCAATTTGGGTAAAAACACTACGAAGAACCCTAATCCCCAATTCAGATATGAACAGTAACTCGTATAGAAGGTAAAGAAACCGGGTAATTTACGTAATTAATTGAATTTTACAAGGGCAAAATAGTCATTTTTCCAGATTCTGATGGAAAAGTTAACAGATGTGACTTGGGGGTGGGACTTTGTAAGAAAAAGTAATATAAAACGTGGTTTTAAATCAATATCGATATAAGGGGTGGTTCCATGCAAATTGGCCCATATAAGGGGTGGTTCCATGCAAATTGGCCCATATAAGGAAAACAAAAATCAAAAATAAAATAAGGAAGAAGAAGATCTAAGCGCAGAAAATTCTGCCAAAAATCCTTACAAAATTATCGAAGGTATGATTCTAATTCTGCCAAAAATCCTTACAAAATCTCCACAACTTTCAAATGGTCATACATTATATACACTATGGATTCCTATGCAGTCGAACAATTTCCCAAAATGCCATTAATGATCCTCAAGATTGAGGCAAAAGATAAGCAAAATTGCTACCAATGACCAGGAAATCCAAGTAGAAAGAAAGAGCAAAAGAAATTACCCGAGCAACCACAGTAACAGGTTGCTTAACTTTCTCAATCTCATTACACTTATGCTGACCCGTGACAGAATTAGCCCTATTTGCAAAAGAAATTACCCGAGCAAACACAGTAACAGGTTGCTTAACTTCCTCAATCTCATTACACTTATGCTGACCCGTGACAGAATCAGCCCCATTTGCAAGGGGCTGAAATGGTAGAGAGCTCATATCAATCTCATTAGTTGGAGCTCTCTTGTAAGGAGAATGATAGGCTTTCCTTGAATTACTCCGGCTAAGAGGCGCCTCCACACCGTTAGACGTTGAAGCAGGCGACCTCAATCTTACAGACGTTAACACATGCATGTAAACAAAAAAATCTACTTAAACCAATTGATATAAAAATGCTAATGCCTTTCCTACAAATCTACTTAAACCACTTGATAACAACCCAGAAAAATCCCTTGTTGCTCACCTTACAGTTGCTTGATGTTTGGCTTATGTCTCTACACTGTTTTTTAAAGCATTCGTAATCTAGATATGCATAGCCAAAGTCATCCTGGAAAAGAAATTGTGAGTTGACCAAGAGGCAGTTCTTAGCAAAGTAGCCTAGTCAAACTGTTAACAGTAATAATAGCCAGCAGCTGCAACCACTAATTCAATCTCAGCCAGTTCAATATCAATCTCATGCATTTCTCCTCTAATGCATTTGTTCATAGAAACTGTATCAACAATGCAAACAACAAAATGTTTTTATACTACATGATCAAATGAACAATTTCGAGCAGAAATCATCTTTATGAAGGGGAAAAAATAGCAGGTCAAAAAGTTAAACATCCTAAGCAAAATTCAACAGAAACCCATACATTAGCTCTACATCAAACCATTACTAACGGAAATTTGATCTTCGATCCTAGATATCAACATTACTACATGACTACATACCTCCAAAGCATCGGGAAGCAGACAAAGAAGTATATCAACTTTGTACATGGCGTTTACAAATTCATGATATGGAAACTTCACATAAGCTATAAGAAACTACGAATCAGTCAGAGAAAGTGTGAGTCAATTAGTTGCACAAAATTTATATTAACTAGTTGCACTTAGCGAAATTGAAATAAAAAGAAGACACTGGAGACATACACAAATCCTTTGTTGTAGATATTGATAACAATGGAGATGCATTCCTGTTGATCAATCGAAGCAAACAAACAACGATCTGAGAGGCTAAGGGTGAAGAGAATAACAACAGCGAAGATATAATAATCCAATAATAAGTGACTTACTGAATAATAACAATCAAGAATAACCTCCTGAAAATTCTGCAGTCTTGTTGCCCTAAGAACTCCACAGCTCACCTTCGACACCAACCCTAACTTCGACTTCTTTATTATAGACATCGCCGAAGGTGATGAGAACTCCGGGCTCCAACTGCCCGACCAACTCCGTGGGCTCCGTCTCCTCCACCAACACCATCGGCGGCTCTGTCCTTCAATTGAGTGAGTAGGGTTTAAGAATACAACAACCGCCATAAGTACTGGCAAGATCAAAATAAACGCAGGAGACGAAGGATCAAAACAGGCGGCCACTGAACAGTCAAACTACATGCAAGAAAGAAGTCAAATTTATAGCAAAACAAACCTGAGTAATGGTTGAATTCATGAGCACACCAAGCGTTCTTCGGCAACTGAAAATTCGGGATGACGGTGGATGAGAAACGCCACATGAGAAGAGAGCAAAACCTAACCCAAAACCATAACGGCTGTGAAAGAAGGTGATAGGAAGAAGAGCAAACGGAACGGGCGAATCAATATTGCCCATTGACAATCACAGGCCCGGAATTAAAGAATTGGGCCCGGTCCCAATTGACATTACTGCTGCAAACCATGGGTTTTTATATAGAGATAGATACATCTAGTATAATTAGTGTGGATTGTTATAGTTGCATGAGAGTATTATGTTAGATAATTATTGACATTAGGATTGATTAAGGATTTCTTAGTTTCTATAGTTTTGAATGTAATAAAGCGACCTAATAAAAAAGTTAACTATAAATATTGATAGTTTCTAATATATAAATCATATAGGATCAAGAATTTTCACAAGACTTCTCTCATCATTTTAATACTAATAAGGAGTGAATCAGTATGGATGCTTTAAGAGATTGTGTTAGGAATGTCGGTTATGGATTGTGTATGGTGGTTACCACATGCAAGTCATGGAAGGACAGAAATATCATATTACATTATGAGGAATCTGGGAAATATAGAGCTGGGGGTGAAGATCAAGATGGTTGATGATTGTTCCCCCTGAAGAGAAAAATGAAAGTAGATCAAGAAAAGATTTATGTCCGTTTGAATTGCACGGGATCCGGAAAAAGGGAGGTTCCACCTGGATATTAAAAGTCATTAATGAATGCCACAACCATGAGCTTGATGAAATTTTGATTGGGCATGCATTTGTGGGACGACTTATGAAGGAGCAACGTAAGAGAGTGGTGCTTGCTTCCATGTGTGGCACACAACTGAAGGCTATTTGGAGAGAATTTATGGACGAAGATCCGAATTGTGTGACATCAAGAAGTAAAGTGTATAAAGTCAAGGTTAAGGAGAGGTTGAAAACCATGGGTGATCTAAGTGTGGTCCAATGCACATTGAAGTTTTTGAACGACAGGGGATATTTTACAGATCATGAGACTAAAACCAACAAAGAAAGGAATGATGTTTTGAAAGATCTTTTGATCTCTCACCCAACCGCTAGACATTTGTTGTAACTATTTCCAAATGTTGTCATTATGAATTCGACCTACAAGACAAACAAGTATATTTTCATTATTTTATATTTAGAACATCTGAAAGATGTATTTGTGGCTAAATAATTATTTTGTTGTGTGCTAGACATGGTATGTTGTTATTCCAGATTATTGGGTTTACTTCAACCCACTATACATATTGTATTGGTCTTGTGTTTATGAGTCAAGAGACAACAAAACACTATGTATGAGCACTAGAGTGTTTAGATTGGTTGTTTCAGAAGAATGCACCCTTGTGTATCACGTCTGATCGAGATCTTGGACTCATCAAGGCGGTGGATACAGTGTTTCCAAATGTGCGCCATTTTTGTGTCAGGTCCATGTAGATCGGAATGTTAGGGCATATGTTGTAGGGAAAAATTGTTTCCCGAATACGGATCCCTGTCCTAATTTGAAACAACAAACTGAGAAGAGACTACGAGGAAGACAAGAGGATTTCACTTTAACATTGGGCGCAATTACGGTGTGCCCAACTTAATTTTTTAAATATTTTTATCCATTGGCGCATTACGAATGCACCCATATTTGAATCGTTTTAAAAATAATTTTAAAATACGTAACTCGGGTTTTTAATAGGCGCATCCATACCACGCCCAAACTTAAACCGGTTTAATTTTTTATTTTTTAAATATTTAAACCGGGTTTAGAAAACCCAGTTTCCTTTGGACGCGGTCCGGATGCGCCCAAAGTCGAAATTGTTTTTTTTTTATAAAAAAAAAGGCATGGGCGCAACTTAACTGCGCCCAAAACGGGTGCGAGTTATGCGGGGTATTTCTCCGTAGTTTATTTGACGTGCAAACATATGTGTAATGTGTGTACAGGCAATTTCTTCTTTTTTGTGAAAGTTTCGATTGTGTAAATCGATTTTGCAATGTAGTTTGCACATGAGCATGTAGCCTACCAGTAAGAGGGAGTACCCCTTAGATGAGGTGGTGAGTTCGACTTATACCTGACCCCAACTTTAGCTGGGGTAGGGGACTTCGTGTCTTGCCTATAAAAAAAGGATTTTGTAATGCAGTTTATGTGTTAAATCTTTTTTCCATCTGACTTTTCGATGCATTCTCATTCCTCAATCTTCTATTCTATATTCTCGTCTTATCACAACAACAACAACAAAGAAGTAAACGATATGACCCATAAGTAAAGGGTATACAACAAAATCTACACACCAAAATAAAAGGACTAAAACCAAAACACACAAACATAAAAATCACACAAAAACTCTCAAATAAAAAACAAACACAAAACCAGGACATGGCTCCTAGCACGAAAAATCAAGGATAATCCACCACACCAACTTAAGCTTCTGTTACCCGAATCATCTCTCTTCATAGAGCTCTATCCTAAGTCACGTCTACTGAAAGCGCCAAAACGTCGAGGTCTTTTCGAATGACTTTCATCCACCTATTCTTTGGGACCTCTACTACAACGGTAGTCCCCCAACGCATGAACCTTATAATTGCGAATTGGGGCACAAAGTGACCTTATCTGAACGTGCCCAAACCACCGAAGTCTAGATTCTCGCAACTTATCTTTAATACTAGTCACTCTGACTCTGTCTCAAATTACTTCATTTCGAAACTTATCCAATCTAGTACGACGGCACATCAAACGTAGCATCCGCATCTCAGCTACCATAATCTGTTGCACCTGAGCTCGAGTAACTGACAACATTCTCCTCCATGGCTCGTCTTATCAAATTAATTTATTTTAGAAAGTAAAAATTGAGGTCTAAAAAATTGTTAACAATTTTAATTACAAAAACAGAAACCCATCCGTTATTTGTAAGAAATTTGCAAGGAACCACCCGTAGTATCCATAATTATTTAAAACCACCCACATTTTCAACTTCGTTAACAAGGAGTCACCCGCCTCAGATTTCTGTTAGATTCTCCATTAGTAAGGTTAAAATTACCCTTTTGCCCCCATTTTTTTTAAAAACAAATCAAGGGTAAAAATGTACTTTTTCAATTGGCTAATAATTTGATGAGATGTTCAATTTCTCGCGGGAAGATAAATCCTGATTTATTAACCCTTGATATATTTTAACTTTGTTCAATTTATGGTTCTTGCAATTCAGGGCCTTTTCGATTTCGAGCTTTTGTGATTTTGGGCTTTGCGAAGGCTATTGCATTGAGGAAGCTCAAAGTCGAAGCTCAAAGTCGAAGGTTGAAGTCGAAGGTTGTAGACGAAGCTCAAAGACGAAGACAACAAAGGTACCTTCATTTTATCTTAGTTGCTAATAATGATGGATGTTAATTAGGTCAATAATGGTAACTGATGTATTTGTTAGTAGAAATTGAGAATTGGTATATAACAGTTGAACTGAATTTTTTCTAGCAGTGATAATAAGAACAATATGTATGCTATGTAGAGGTTGAATTTAATTTTGCTCCACCAAAACAAATGCAGGAAATGTCGTCTGTTTCTTACAATGGTGGCATAGTATGCAAATGTGGAAAAAGTCCAGAGATTTATACAGCTTACACAGACTTGAACTATGAGAGAAGATTTCTGGGATGCCCATTATATAGAGAAGAGGTTTCAGAGGGATGTGAATTTTTTTTGTGGATCGATGAACCATTAGATACAATTGCATCAAACATAGTAAGGAAGTTGGTGAATGAGAAGAAACAATTAAAAGAAAAGAATACTAAGCTTGAAGAAGCATTGAAGAACAAAGATTCCGAGTTTAAAAAATTTGTAGCTAGATCTAGGATAAAGCTTATTGTTGTTGTAGTTTTATGTGTGTTTGTTATGTCATATATTTGTTGAATTGACTTGCTGATGTATTTGGTGAACTAAGCAGTGAATTGGAAACCAATGTATTTCTTGATGTATTTGGTTGAATTGGATTACTGATGTATTTGGTTGAATTGGATTACTGATGTATTTGGTTGAATTGGAATTTAACAGTGAATGTTTGGGTTGAATTGTTGATTAATTTGATGATGTATTTGGTTGAATTGTTTGGGTTGAATTGTTAATTTATTTGGTTGTCCAATATTTTGTTGATTGAGCACATTTGTTACAATATGTGTGTTCATTTTTGGATGTGGTTACTGAGGATTTAGGACAAATGAAATAGATAGTGATATGAGTTGGCTGAAAACAGTAACGTAGGACACAAAAACACATAAGTTGGAATTTCATAACTTAGGAGACAAACGTAGGACAACATTACTTAGGACACAAGAAAATGTTGAAAACATTAATTAGGACACAAGCAAAAAAAAACAAGAAAATGCCGAGTAATCAGGATAACATCACTTAGGCACACCATTTAGGAATTAGGACACACCATGCTCAGAAACCAACAACAAGTTAGCCCCTCTTGTTCTTAGATATTGTAACTTCGTAGTAGATCTCTCGAACACCCTTTAATTGAAAAAAGCATACATCTTTGTAGACCACTCCATTGTTGTCTTCGTCTTCGAGCTTCGACTTTGATCTTCCTCTTCCTCAATGCAATCGTCTTCGCAAAGCCCCAAATCGGAAAAGCCCTATATCACAAGAACCCTAAATTGAACAAAGTTAAAATATTCCATGTGTTAATAAATCGGGATTTATCTTCTCGCGATAAATTGAACATCTCGTCAAATTATTAACCAATGTGACATTTGTCCTTGATTTTTTTATAGAACACGGGGGCAGAAGGGTAATTTTACCTTAATAACGATAAATCTAACAGAAATCGAGGACGGTTGACTCCTTGTCAACGAGTTAAAAATTATATGGTTGTCAAATAATTATGGATACTAAAAATATTCATTGTAAATTTCGATAAATAAAGGGTGATTCTATGGAAATTCATCTACCTATAAACAAGAAATTTAAGGGTTCGGCTAATAAAAATAAAAATAAAACCGGACGAATCCGGTCGAGCCTCGCTTTAAAAAATTCGGGCCCGGTTCGAACCGAGATCCAGTAAAATACCTGTGGATATGAACCACAAACAAACCCTACATGAGAGAGAAGAAGCAGCGTTGAACACCGGCGAAGGAGAAAAAGCTACGATTACCACAAGTCTAACAATGGAGGTTCCAGGATCTTCCAAGAAGATGATAGCCACGCAACAGGAGATGATGGAGGAGAAGGTTCCTTTAGCCTACAGAGATCAGTGCGCTCATCTTCTTATCCCTCTCAACAAGTGCAGGCAATCGGAGCTCTATCTGCCATGGAAGTGTGTGGACGAGCGCCATACCTATGAGAAATGCGCCTACGAGCTTGTTATGGAGCGGATGCTTCTCATGGAGAAGCTTCGCGCGCAACAGAAGGATCAGCAGAAGCAAGGGATCACCCTTCCGATCCCTAGCACTGCCAACGCCTCCTAAATTGTCAACTGCACTCAATTTTCATGTGTAAGTAGTCGGATTCACTCCTTTTCCTTTTTTCTGATTTGATTTTGTTAAACATCTAGATTTGGTGATCTATTGTTCCTCATTTGCGTGGATAATCGGCATCTAGGTTATGTTTGGATTTGATCTGCCACAAGTTATTCCCGGAATTCTAATTAGGTTGCTTCAGAAATATGGATTTGTATTTGATACTTCAATGAGGTTAAATTTATATCAGTTTTGCTTAGTACTCAAATGTGGATATTTCATCTAATTCATTAGCAAATTAGCAATAGTATGAGATAAATTCTTTCGTGATCTCTACTAGATTATAGTTTTTTGAAGTCATTCATCCGATATTTTGGATTTGTACTCACTACTCAATGATCAGATACTACATTCAGTTTCAGTGCCTCAATGAGATCTTTTCTTCGCCAAAACCATTTAACAATTGATAGGAGAAAGATAAGGAAGTAGATGCAGAATTATGACAGTGCAATTGCCTGCTCCAGTTAATAAGCTTTGGGAACTCTAAGGACACTCTAAAGTTAGACCATAGTCTTCCATTTCTGTTGGTTAATGGTTTCTAGATGAATAAAAGAATTGGACACTTAACAGTCTACAAAAAAAAACTTGCCTTTTTAAACCGCTTTACTTCTCTAAAACTGTGAGGAGAGGAAGAAGTTGAAGGAAAGCTGAGATCCCTGGTGTGTGCCTTTAGGACCCTTGAAGACAAGTAGAAAAAAACTGTAGAACTTGCTGTTAGCCTGTTACTAAAATAATAAAAGAAGCAGAGGGAAATGCACCACTAAATCTATTTACCTTTAAACAAAGCATCAAACTTATTCCATTCTCGGTTCAAAGAAAAACCGTCTTAGTGACATCCTTGTATGCCTTCTTGGATGAAAGCGCTCTCTTCGTTCATGCATTCACTTAGTCAATAACTACCCAAGATTGCTCATATTCTATGTGTTGTTTTCTAGTGATTGAATTTGCTCACTTTTCCTGCCTTGTTCTATGATCAGTAGTTTCTTAGTCAATCTTTTGCTTCTTGATATGAAATATGGCATTCAAATGCCCTCCTCAAACGGAATGGGTGATAATTATAAAGTTGATTATTATGCAAATGTGTAACTTTATAGATGCTGAGAATATCTATATCAAAGTTTGATATTATGCAGCATGATGTCATTCTGTTGAACTAAAATCTGGTTGCTAGTTCTAAAACTGCACAATGCATGTATGCCTTCTTGGATGAAAACGCTCTCTTCGTTCATGCATTCTTCTATTCAATAACTATGCAAGATTGCTCACATTTTATGTGTTGGTTTTCTAGTGATTGATTTTGCTTAATTTTCCTGCCTTGTACTGTGAGCATTGAGCAGTAGTTTCTGAACCAATCTGTTGCTTCTTGGATATAAAATATGGCACCAAATGCTGTCTGTCTGGGGTGATAATTATGAAGTTGGTTATATTATGCAAATGTGTAATTAATGCATGCTGAGAATATTGGAAACTAGCTAACATCTATATTTACGGTTTGATATTATGCACCATGATGTCATTCTGTTGAACTTTAATCTGGGTGCTAAGTTCTTAAAATGCATAATGCATACAATAATATCAATCAATTTCATTTCCTAAAGCTTCTGTACTCATACTGAATCTTTTTTCCAGTCCACTTGGCTACTTATGCTCATTGCTCCATGGAATTGATGTGCAAAAATGTGTATTCTGACTGTATCCAGCATAAATGAATATTTCGACAATTTATAGAAAAAATCCCTGTTTCAATTTAGTGTTGCTGATGAACATGATCCAGTTTATCTTATATCCAGCAAAGAATATTCCAATTGTGATTTTGACGTTGATTGTTGTTCAACAGGTTGCTGCTGTTTGGTTGAATTCTTGGCAGAAGCTCCTTTCCAAATCTTTTTGTTTTACAAATCCAACAATGCTTTGTTATGTTATGGTTTACTTTGATGAATAAGTCTTTGAATGTAAGAATGAATACCGAAACGCTGTCTTGGACATCCTTTTAGCTGCATAAAGCCTTGAGATTGATGCATATTTTCCTCTGTTATTATCTACCACATTTCAAAACTGACCGAAGTTTTGGAACTTCAGATTTAGACCAAATTTATGAAATAGAAGTGGTAGAAGTCCAGTGAGAGCTATTACACTTGTTTTTTAATCCCTATTTATAAAAAAACAACAACTAGAAATCAAATTTTTGTTAGAAGCATAGATACAGTGAAGTTAAGTCAGCCCAATAAATGAAATTGTAAGTACTTTTCAATTGTATAGTGAAGCACAATACGAGCAAAGGAAGTGTGGACGATTTAAATAAAATCCAAGCCGATCTGTTTTTTTTGTTCTTATATAAGCTGTTTACTTATTATTATTAAAAACTTGTTTTCTAATAAAGAATGTATTTCCTTTCTAAATTATCCAAAATAAACTCAGGGAATTTTCATTTTTTGTGCTGAAAAACACTTGGGATGATCTAATAGAAAAATAGAATAAGCGCAAGGCCCTGCCCTCTTTCCTACCAAAAAAAGAAAGAAAAACAGAATAAGACATCAAATGTATGAATTTAAGTTCGTTTGGTTCAATATGAAAGTATCGAGAACTTATATATCTCTATTGAACCAAATACAGGAAATACAACTAATTCCTAGGTGAGTTTTGAAAAATGCAACATGAACCAAACCCAAACGAGGGCTAAAATGATTACGGGTCTCTTTAATATAGCAAAGTTGAAATTTCAGCTAGAGCTGAATAAGTAGTTGAAGTTGAACATTTAGCTAGAGTTGGGGATGAAAATGTTGTGGGTTAAGTATTGCATTGAGTTTGTTAAGCTCCATTAATCTTAAAAGAGTTGCATTAGGAAATTACACTACTTTACTCTATATTAAAATCAGATTAATATCTTTTTATCGAGTATAATGAAAATAAAATGTGGCAAGACCTATATTTTTATTCAAGCAACTCATATACATTTTGGACCACTTTTTGAAGGTACACAATAGCACAATCTTTCAAGTTGAACTGTCAAATTAGTGCAAAAAACATAATAAAGGAATGGAACTAAAAAAGCTTCTACCCATACAAATTTTACTGATACAAAACATTCAAACACTGTTTTTATCTGTCAAGCTGACTAATCTTAGTTATATCAGCTTCTGCGTACATAAAAAATCTTCATTATCAAGTCAAATTACAGAAAAATGATGCTACAAACAAAGACTTCTCTCTTTCCTGCCACCTCTAGAAAATTGATTGCAACAGAAAAATAAAAACTCACCCCAAAACCCTCTCTCCTTATTCTAATCTTGGTGTGTAGTTTATTTCTTAACTGAACATCACACCTATCTTCTTAGCAAAGCTGTCATCTTCATCTTCATCCATATATTCATCTTGAAGCTCTCCATTTTCGCCTTCATCTAAATTATACCCTTCTCCTGCGTCTTCACCCTCTTCATACACTCCTTCTTCACCCTCCTCCTCGTAGTATTCTTCCTCCAGCTCATTTCCTTCAACTCCATCTGTAATCAATCCCTCCTCGCCCTCAGATACATTATTCACTTCAGCAATCTCAGTTTCAGTAGTAGTCTTGGTTTTTTCTTCAAAGTCAAGATTGTCTTCCACAGGCTTATTCTCTTTGTTTGCTGGTTGTTTCTCCACAGCAGCAATTTCTTCATCGTTATTGTCTTCAGCTTTTCTTTTTCTCTTCAAAATCTCACTCAAGGGTTTTGGCGGTTCAAAAGAGACGTTCTGCCTCGATGAGATTGGAGTGAAATCTTCACTCTTATTCTGCTTCCCCTTTTTGAGCTCTGCAAGACTTTTTGGAGCAACAAAGTTGGGGTTATTGTAATCAAGGAAATCTCTCCTAGGAATTGGATCCCTGACAATATCATCTTGTACTTTTGGCTTCAATCGATCCTGAAGTCTGCCTCGGTGAGATTGGAGGGAAGGTCTGCTTGGTGACAGCCTTCTTGAATGATTCCTCTCTGAACGAGGTGGCGAATGGTGAGAGTCTCTACGTGTTTCTCTCTCTGAACGCAGGCTTGGAGGATTAACTGCAGAAGCTTGTCCAGGAAGCTTTATTCTACCCTGAAGGCGGCTGCTAATGGAACTCCCACGAGGTGGTGAATGGCGAGAATCTCTGCGAGAGCTTCGGTATCTGTGTTCTTCCCTATCAGTATTAACCACTGAGCTCAGGCCATTGGTTCTCCTCTGTTTTGATAGACGTTGACGTAGATCTGAGTTTCTGGTTCCATCGGGATTAGATCCCTTATAAGCCCTTTGGTCATAATGAGAATCTTCAAATATCGGTCTCTCAGATGAATCCCGAAGGTGTCTCTCTTGCACAGGATTGAATATATCATATCCATGTCGGTCATGAAAAACCAGAGGGTCATCCAAAGATTTGTATCGATCAGAACGCCCATTTTCAAACTCATTGTGATCTCTTCCTTCATGGCCTTGAATTCCAGGAAACTGGTCATCATTTCCATAATAATCAGCATCACCGCCCTCATCATGCACAAGCACGTCAAAGTCATACCCAGGGGAGGACTCCCTCTGGTCCCTATCATCCCGTGAACTAGCCTGAGAAGCAATGTTAGACTTATTTTTGGAGCCTCCATTGTTAAAAGAAGGCAAAATTGTCTCGTTGTGTTTATGAAAATCGTTATTTGGGACATCGTGTAACATGTGTTGCGGCATTGCACTTTTTGCAGCAAAAGCTCCATTTTTTGTTACAGCTGTAACAGCATGAACAGTAGTATTAGGTTGAGGTGGCGCTGCTTGAATTGGCTTTGACACATTTGGCTGTGGAGCAATTTTGAGCTGAGAGCACTTTTGGAGTCCACCAGAAGCAGTGTTAAACCTGGAAGATTCAGATAAATTAGCAGTTGGGAACTCTGGTGCTTTGTAATTAGAGGGATGTTGGCCATGAGAGAAAGGACATCTGTCGCCTTTCATGCAATAGCCACTCTGGAAGTAAATGCATGGTGCCGTGGGTTTTGCAGTGTGAGATTGAGGCAACAAGGAACCAAACGCAGCACTCGAAGAAACTGGAATAGAGGAACCTGCAGAAGTATCAGCAGGATTTCCCAGCGGAGTATCAAGTGGCTGAAATCATAAAGAACAGTGTAAGCGTCTTGAGAAGAAGAAAAGACAAATTGTATTTGAACATCTGGAAAGAGATAAAAAGATAACTTACAGGGTGCCGAAAGGAGCATTTTAGATTCAGGCACTTTCCGTTCAACCAATAATAGCAATCTCTGGGATTCATTCGAGCATATTCACTGTGACGGTAATCACATTCACTTCCCTGAGATAAGAAAATCAATATCAGTATGTCAAACCATCTAGTTCAACAGAACATACTAGCAAAATATTAGGATTTGGTAAGTAAAATCAACCTTGTATTTTGCACAATTTCTACAGTTAAGCAGATTCCATTGACACATAAGTACATAACACATCCAAATTCCATAAAGGGGTGTTAATATGAATCCTTGAATTTCTTCCCCTTTCAAGGAAAAGAACTGCAAGGAAACCATCAACACACCAATAGATCTATCATCTACCATCTGTTGATAAGATGCCTCTATGTTCTAAAACTCTTATCTTCTCCCCGAGACACAGATCTCCTTATATTGAGATGTATAAGGACAAAGACTGATTACTTAATATTTAGTTCCTACTAGTCGATTAAAACCTAATTTGAAACGGTTCCCCCTAATTCAAAAATCAATACTGCATCCATGTCTATCATAAAAATTCCCCTAAAACAAGATAAATTCATGTCAAACAAATCCAATTGAACAAGGAATCACAAGATCAGACCAATACCAAGTACGAGAAAGGGGAATTAAAAAATAATTATTTAGAACAAACAAATCTAAGAAGTATAGAAACCCTAGATAAAGCAAAAAGGCAAGGGGAAAAGGAGAGAAACCTTCTTGCAGGTCAAAGGAGAAGCGAGGAAATAGACGCAGTCGGTGTTCTTCTTGCGAGATTCATCTTCGGGTGCTTGAGAAGCGGCGGAAGACGAGGAAGCGAAGGCGGGGCCTTGTTGAGCATGCGTGGGTGCAGGAAGGTGGTCCTTGGCGGTGGAAGAAGCCATGGATTCGCAGATCGAGACTAGTATTGCGAAGGAGAAGAAACTCAGCGAAGAGATTTCGCAAAGGGACAATGAATCCTTCAATTCCGACGCATAATCCGATATTCAGATTCGTCGAGAGAGAGAGAGAGAGAGAGAGAGAGAGTGAAATAGGAAAGAGAAGAGGGCTGCGGATAGAGAAGACAACTTAAGGCCAGTGAAAACAGCTTAGCTTATACTCCGTCTGTCCCTAAATTTGAGTCATATTTGTTACTTTGTAATAAAAATATTAAGACAAGTCTAATCAAGGTAAAAGTGTAAATAATGGTACAAAAAACCATAAAATTCAACCAATAGAAAATTTATTACAATGTAAAGACAACTTTACCCCTAAAAAGTATTGTTGGGTGTGAATAAAGTAAATTGAATAAGGGTATTATGAAAATAAATTAATATATAGAAATAGAAATGTGACTCAAATTAGGGGACACCCGAAAAGGAAATGTGACTGAAATTTAGGGACGGAGGGAGTAATATTATTATATTTCTATAGAATATCTTCCTCACCGTTAATGAACGTAAAATTTGAAATATACAGCCGGAAACAAAATTTATTATGATCGGTAATAGATCCACCCAATTTACATGGAAATAAAACCCCACCACCATTTACATGGAATTAAAACCCCACCCACTATTATAACATACTCCACTTATATTAAAAATACAAAGCCTTTATTTGGCACACCCATTTTCTTTATTTAGCACACCCGGAGATTCGTCACGAAGGTATTACAGCTGATCTTCGTCACGAAGGTATTACATAATAGATTCATCACGAAGGTAAATGGGAGTTCCGTCACGAAGGTAAACAAGAGATTCGTGACGAAGGTAAACAAGAGATTCGTCACGAAGGTAAACAAGAGATTCGTGACGAAGGTAAAATATTTTTTTAAATTTTTTTTCAGATTCTTGTAGAGAATTTCAATACGAGTCCGTGCATATAAAATACGTTCAAAACGGACATCGTTTGCCCTTCCAAAAGCCCTAAAAACAAAAGAGTCGTTTCCGTTAAGTTCGTAATATTTAAACATAATGCATAATTATACTTTGTAAGTAATAAATTAGTGATATTAAATGATAATATATAATTATAGTATATAATTTTAATTGCATGATTTTTAACTATAATAAATAATCATATTATACAATTAATAAATTTATATAAGTTTTTGTTTTACGAACTTAACGCATGCGACTATTTTGTTTTGGAGGCTTTTGGAAGGGCAAACGATGTCCGTTTTGGACGTATTTTAAATGCACGGACTCGTATTGAAACGACTGTTTTATATGCACGGACTCATATTTTATATGCACGGACGTATTTTATCATTTAATATCACTAATTTATTACTTACAAAGTATAATTATGCATTATGTTTAAATATTACGAACTTAACGTAAACGACTGTTTTGTTTTTAGGGCTTTTGGAAGGGCAAACGATATCCGTTTTGAACGTATTTTATATGCACGGACTCGTATTGAAATTCTCTACAAGAATCTGAAAAAAAATTTAAAAAAATATTTTACCTTCGTCACGAATCTCTTGTTTACCTTCGTCACGAATCTCTTGTTTACCTTCGTGACGGAACTCCCATTTACCTTCGTGACGAATCTATTATGTAATACCTTCGTGACGAAGATCAGCTGTAATACATTCGTGACGAATCTCCGGGTGTGCTAAATAAAGAAAATGGGTGTGCCAAATAGTAAGACCCTAAAAATATTAAACCTATCATACTTTATCAGATACAATGCTAACATGAAACTATATCGAATTTCTCAAATCAGAAGATTGTAACATCTGGTCCAACATAGGTAAAAAAATAATTTGTATATTTATATAACATAATAATTAATAAATTAGAGAAAGATATATATATATATATAAGATAAAGATATAATATGATACTCCCTCCGTCCCGGTATATAATTCTTGTTTCATTTTTGACACTATTCATCTTTTAATACATTTTATCGTATAACTTTTAATATGTAAGAACAAACATAGTTATATGGGGTCTTGTTTGATTCGTCTTGATGAGTACTTTAACATATCAAAATTTTAGAATTTTTTATTAACATATAGTTAGAGATATTAACGATACAAAACGTGTCTCGGCAAATGTGAAAAGTGAAGGAGAAATTATATTATGGGACGGAGGGAGTAAAAGATAAAAATTGATATTTCTTTTTATAATATATCTATCAGATATCTTTTTAGTGTTTTTATTTATTTAATTTAAAAATATATATTAAAATGATGACATGATATATATATATAAAGATTTTTTTACCAAATAATTAATAAATTAGATATAATAAAAAAAATTAATTTCGTAACGCGAAAAAAACTCCTACCGGAGCGTCAAAAGTTTTTTAAGCAGAATTTACCATTCTGCACCTACTTTGCTACTCATCGCATCTTCTTGATTAGCGGCAGAGCCACCTGCTTCGCGCATGATTTTTGTGGTTTGATTGATCAGCAGGAAATAAAGTTCAAAATCATATCCTGGATGAGTTCGTCAATGGAGTCCGACTGTAAATCTTGGAATTCGATTGATCTCGGCGCCTCCACCGCCAGAAATTGTGGGAGATTTATGCGCGGAGATCTTGAAGATAAATGTCCGTCCAAACCCTAGGCCGATTCCGATGCAATTGTAAACCCTGCAACACAGTAAATTTGGGGAGTTTAATTTTGCGATAAGAGATAGGTTCAGTGACACGTGGCGATAGGAGAGTGGAGGGTTGAAGATGGCGCTTTATTTTCTATCTTAGCTTCATTCACAGTTTAAGAAGCTGCAGCTCGTAGCTTGCCTGTTAGTGTCAGCCTTGTCGGAGAATGGCGCTGCGTGCACCGCCGTCCTGTTTGCCTCCTACTCGCCGGAATCCATTCAGGCCGGCGACTGTTCATCTTCCTCAGAGGCTTCACTCCTCCACAGTTCCGATTAGATGTGCAGGTAGCTGTCATTTCTCTGCTGCAATTATTAGCTTTGAGGATAAGTTTAATGAAGGTTTAGCATCAAGTGTTTTGTTTAGCTGTTACTATTTGTGTGTGAATACTTGAGGCTTAATAATGATCATACTCCGAGTTAGTTGGAAAACTGTAACGCGGTACACACGAGTGTTTGAATCCTCTGTTTGGATATATCTTTGAAGTATTTTTGCCTAGTCTACAATGATCCCCAACACTATCATATCTCTTTTGGATAGTTGGGATGAAAGTTTGTCCTTGTCCATTGCGTTTCGGAAAAGCATTACAAGTATTGTGTTTAATGCAAGTTAGATTGTTGACATGGTTGTGTTTAATCATATTTTTGTCATCAACTTTCCTTTGGTTTTGAAGTGCTGTATTGCTCTTACTCGGTAATTTAGCTTCTCTGAGAAATCCTACTAGCTATAAATGACTCATCTTGCTTATTCTTTGATACAGCTTCGGCTTCCATTTCTGCCACAAGAACAGCAGACGGTGATGTTCTAAAAGCATTGTCCCAAATTATAGACCCGGACTTTGGCACAGATATTGTTTCATGTGGGTTTGTAAAAGATCTACAAATTGACGAGGGTGCAGGAGAGGTGTTATTTTTGTTGCTCAATGTGAAATTCTGCCATCATTTTAAAAGGGGACTAAGCTTTAATATTGAAACTCTACACTTCAGGTGTCATTTCGTTTGGAGCTCACCACGCCTGCTTGTCCAATAAAGGAAGTGGTAAATGGCTAGACTATATACATGTATGTGTGTGACTATTAAATTAACTTGAGCGAATTGTCCAACTCTAATTCCTTGTTGTTGTTTTTCCCCTCTCTAAGTTTGAGCAAAAAGCAAATGAGGTGGTATCTGGACTTTCTTGGGTTAAGAAAGTCAATGTTACAATGTCAGCTCAACCAGCTAGACCTCTATATGCTGCTGATCTTCCCAAAGGACTACAAACAATATCAAATATTATAGCAGTTTCCAGTTGCAAAGTATGAATTGTTGTCTGAGCACTTACATTTTGTACACTTGAAATTGCCTACAATCTATGAACTTGATATTTGGATACTAGATGCCCACAAGTGACTTGTTAATTGCAGGGTGGTGTAGGGAAATCAACAGTTGCAGTGAACCTCGCCTATACTCTGGCTGGCATGGGTGCTAGAGTTGGTATATTTGATGCTGATGTTTATGGTCCAAGCCTACCAACTATGGTTGACCCAGAAAACAAACTTCTTGAAATGGTAGCCATGTCTTCCTTAATGTGGTACTCTACTCAAATAAATATCTTTTCAACTATGCACTAACTTGCAAATTTTCTCTCTCCTTAGAATCCAGAAAAGAGGACCATAATTCCAACGGAATACTTGGGAGTCAAACTCGTATCTTTTGGATTTGCTGGACAAGGCCGTGCAATTATGAGGGGCCCTATGGTTTCTGGTGTGATAGACCAACTACTTACTACAACAGAGTGGTGGGATAACACTCTATAGATTCTTTCGATTCAAATCATTTTCAGAGTAACTTGGATTTTATGTATTCGTATTTTCCAAACAGGGGAGAGCTGGACTACCTTGTAATTGATATGCCTCCGGGAACCGGTGATATTCAATTAACTTTATGCCAGGTATTGCTTGTCTATTCATGAACGCAATTTCATAGACATTTTTACCTTTTCTACGACGGACGGTATTTATGAGATTGAGTTGGACAGGTTGTTCCCTTGACGGCTGCTGTTATAGTTACAACTCCTCAGAAACTCGCCTTCATTGATGTTGCAAAAGGAGTCCGGATGTTCTCAAAGCTTAAGGTCTAAAACTCTGCCCATTTAGCTCTTAATTTTATGTTTGTTAGGTTAGGGAAAACTTTTCTTTTACTAATCACACTGGCATTTATTTCCATAGGTACCATGTGTTGCTGTTGTTGAGAATATGTGCCACTTTGATGCTGATGGCAAGCGGCATTACCCGTTTGGTAGAGGCTCTGGCTCTCAGGCATGCAGCTGATCCTCCCAGACTCTCACATCAATCTTTGATTCCTTAACTATTCTAGAGAGGGAATTTAACTTAATTATACATGAAAAATGTTCAATGTCTTTGCAGGTTGTCCAACAATTTGGAATACCTCATCTATTTGACCTTCCCATCAAACCCAGTGTAAGTGCTGTGACACTTTCTGTGTATAAATCAAATTCTTTGCATTGCTGTAGAATTCTTATTGACAAAATAAGGCTTGGGATAAAGAGAAAATTGATTTCATTTAGAGTTTTAGACACTATATTTCAGCATGAGGCATTTTTCAGCATGTATGTATAAGACCATTTGAATTTTCTTTGTAACTTTTTCAGTTATCAGCCTCTGGAGATAGTGGAACACCGGAAGTGGTGGCTGATCCCATAGGAGAGGTTGCTCAAACATTTCAGGAACTCGGAGTTTGTGTTGTGCAACAATGTGCCAAGATCCGCCAACAAGGTAAATTCTTATTTGAATGGAGATTTTTTTTCTTATTTATGGGAAAAAATAACCGAAATTGCCACAAAAAAGTACATTTTCCAGGTAGAATGGTAAGATTTGAGTCGACATATCTTACTAAATTAATGAGGCCCCTTAACTTTTATTTTATTTGGTTAGTTTCAACGGCTGTGACCTATGATGCATCAATCAAGGCAATTAGGGTAAAGGTACCTAAGTCGGATGAAGAGTTTCTTTTGCATCCTGCAACTGTTAGACGCAATGACCGGTCTGCACAAAGTGTGGTATGTTGCATTTTGTACATGATATTCTTGTAAGCAGTAAAGAAAGCAAACAATGGTGTCTTAGATATAAGACGAATGTTTCATTCCATGATTAGTGTGTTGTGTAACAGGATGAATGGACGGGAGAACAAAAGCTACAATATGGTGACATCCCTGAAGATATTGAACCTGAAGAAATTCGACCAATGGGGAACTATGCTGTTTCCATAACATGGCCAGATGGATTTAGCCAGGTACTTCTCGTCTCTTAAAAGCTTTGACTGCTAATTTACTAGTAAGATTTGCAACAAAAAATAGTTTGCTCCTTTTATATGATCTATTCCATTCTCGCTGTTCTGATTGGTCGGATTGAATTGATTTAAAAAAATGGCATTGATAAGTAAAGAAAATTTTGGAGTATGTTGGGGAGCTTGTTTAGGAATATAGAATTGTATTCACAAAAAGAATGACAAAACCCAATTCATAGAGCTATCATTATTCCACCTTTTTTATTGGTCAAATTGATTTATTTTCATTATTTATTTCCGGTCAAATTAGTTTTCATTATTTATTTTGTTTTTATATAAAGATCTTTTCTAGTTAATTTTGAAATAAGTTAACAAGCATGTTGTTCTGATTTCCAATTGTTTTCTTGTGGTCTAATACAGATAGCTCCATATGATCAACTACAAGAGATGGAACGTTTAGTTGATATACCAGATCATCTGCCAGCTCCGGCATGGGTAAGAATCACACATTTTAACTTCTTTCGATGTCTAATTCAGTTGTATATCACTAAACCGTGTTTTGTTACATTCCATGTTCTTCATTTTAATGGCTGATGCAGACTTAAGCATTCAAGGGATTCTTCTTGGTACCATAGATTCAAGCAGAAGAGATCATCAAGGGACTTTAGAGTGATATAGGTACAGATGTCTTTGTATCTTCTTTGATAGTGTTAGCCATATGATTATTCAATGATAGTGTTAGCACTGAATTCATCAATGACAAGGGTTGCTCGTATTGTAAGCCATGGACCAATGAATGAGTGTTGCGACAAATGTGTATAGCAATGAATATGAGTATATAATTCATTGAAATTTAATGTTGCAATCGACTATCGTTTAATGATTCCTAATTGATACACCACCTTAAAATTATTTGTTCTAGATTCATATAGAAATTTTATTACCAACGAAGTTAAGCAAATATTATTGACGCATTACGAGTAAGTTATTAAACTATTGTGTGCTTTTATTATTGGACTTGAATAATATATATACAAGCTCACTTAAGGAGATTATTTTCGTTAGTGGTAACAATATAAACAATAGATTATTCTCAATATACCCAAGGTTGAAATAGTGTGGTGGTTGAGATTTCTCCGAGTTGAGAATTAGTGGAAACATAGGAGACCAGAAAACGCATCTATACTTGTGAAGGCGGTGAGATTTCTCCGAGTTGAGAATTAGTGGAAACACATATCCAAAACTGTAATGTTTTTTAAGTTTTTGCATCACTTTTTTAAGTTATATGGAAATACCCCTTTGCTGACGTGGCAATTATAACAAACATGTCAACAAAATTTTTAACAGAACTGTCAACAAAATTGTTAACAAAGTTGTCAACAAAATTTTTAATAGAGCTGTCAACAAGAATAATAAGTTGTCAACACTAATAATAACTTGTCAACAACATAACAAAACTGTCAACACGATTAAACTGACAACAAGAGTAATGAAACGAACAAGAGTTATCAATATTATCAACAAAATTAAACTAAGTTGTCAACACGAATAATACTTTGTCAAAACCACTAATAACTTGTCAACAACATAACAAAATTGTCATAACAAGTATTAATCTGTCAGCACGAATAATAATAATTTGTCAACACGAGTAATTAAACTGTCAACATGGACAATAATTTGTCAACACAAAAAATAATCTGTCAAACAACATACAACACAAGTAATTAACAATCAAGTGTCAACTAATAATAATAATAATTTGTCAACACTACAAATAAATTTGTCAACAATATTAAAGTATTGAAAATTTGTCAAAAAGCCCAGTATATGCCTCTGCATTTTCAAACTCTATCCAAAATTCCTTAGATACAATTGAACCAACTCCCACTACCATCACAATTTGGGAAAGTTGAGTTTTGTTAAAAACCAAATAGATTCTTGAGATAGCACTGCAGTATTTATTTCAACTAAGAATCAATATTAAAATAGTGGTAAGAAGGTGTTATTAGCAGACGATCAATTGCCAAGGAAGTTGGCCTAAGAATGGAAGAACAACATGTTACACCAAATAAGAAGTGTCTAGCTAAATAATACATAGTAATAAATACTAGTCACTCTAAAGAAAGCTGATTCTAATTACTACAATTGGCCTCCGAAATCAGCAAAGAAAAAAATGTAGCTTGTTAACAAGGCAGCTGAAAACCACATATCAATGAAATAGGATATACAACAATCTGATACTAAATTCAGACAGAACACAAGATTTATCCAGAAAAAAGCTCAAGATAAGAAAAGCATATTCCTCATAATTAGGGGCAAATCATCCAGATTCCAAACATAATTGGTCAATTAACTGTCAACACCATTAGTATCGTTTTTATGACATGTTGTCGAAGAGACCTAAGAACAAAAAAATATCAGATGCAAATGCAGAGCAAGAAGATGCGGAGCAAGAGCTGAGGAAGATGTAGATCTGGACGAGAAGAACTGAGGAAGATGTATATCTGAGGAAGATGTAGAGAAAGTTGCCAAATCAGCTGCAAAATCAGTACGAGAAGAACTGAGGAAGGCGAAAGAAGATGCATAGCAAGCGAAAATAAGAACACTTACAATAGAGAGCAGATTACTTGCAACGGTGAAGTGGATTGAGTGAAAGGGGATAGAGACAGCTAGGGATTCCTTCCTCCTCGTCACATGTTCTTCTCTTGCTTTTCCACTCTCCTTCATCTCTACTGAAGGGAGATGTAGATCTGGACGACGATCAAGGAGATAGAGACGTTGGAGCTAGGTTTTGGAGATGGAAACTAAGGGAGATGTAGATCTAGAAAACGACGAAGCACAACTCAAAATGAAGAGAGATAGAAAGAGGAAGGCGGCCGAAGACGATGGAGAAGCAGCCGGAATATAGCAAAGACGTCGTCGAAGATTGACGTGGGCGATGGAAATGTCAACAGTGGGAATGGAGGGGCAGTGGAAGAAGATCCGAAAAAGAGGAGTGTGGTAGTTTCCTAAAGTTTAATATGCTAGGGCATAAGTCGTAGATTTAGTTGGGGAAGTGGTATTGGGCACAAATAGTTCAAACACAGGAGACCAGAAAACGCCTCTACACTTGTGGAGCCCATACTGTCGCAGTAGACCTTTAGGTTTGTAGCCAAGTCCACAAATGAGAGAAGTATCTACACGAGTAGGCTGTTGTGTAAGCAATGGTGTTGTACTCAAATTCAATAGCTCGTTTTTCAGGAACTCCACGCGATAGTTAGTGTTTTACAAGGCATTTGAGTGTAGCCGAGTGAATGGGTGTGGGTTGTTGCATAAACTGGCAAGCCGATTGACACTATAAGCAACGTTTGACCGTGTCAAACTCGACTGTGTCAAACCTAAGTATTGGATTGACACTATAAGCAACGTCTCGACTGTGTCAAACCTAAGTATTGGAGGTTGCCTAACAAGGTGCAATAGTCGGTGGGAGAAGAAAGTAAGGTGCCCCGCCACAAACCAAGGAAATGGATGCAGACAAAGGAGTTGTCACAACCTTGATGCCGAATATCTCGGTTGTGTGAAACAAGTCGATGATGTACATTGTTGACTAAGGAAGACTTCATGAGGAGAAGGCAACACCTCGACACCAACGGAGTAAATAGGGTGCCAAATCTTTAAGAGAGAATCAAGTAGAAATAACTTTGATCAAGTTTGTAATAGGATTATAGGAGAATCAAAGTCACATGTTAGGTTATAATTAATGTTATGATGAATTTGTGGCCGCGCACTGGATCTATATAGCGTACTCAGTCTCGTCTTGTCCAATATTAACGGCGCCGCCGCACCTGCAAACTATTGAGATAGAATAGAGAGTTGGATTTGAGAAACTCTGGCAACAACAGTTTTCTGATGATGTAATACTGTAAAACCTGTATTTGAAAGAATGATAAGCAGAGCTAATGTTCCTATGAACAACAACTCAGTAACCCACCTTGATGATTGATTGAAAGAAGAAACACAATCACCATAGGTAAGTGGAACTCATGAGAGCAAGATAGAATTTGAGAAGAAAGAATGTTATTAGATTTCTGAATGACAATTTACAATGATAGGAAGGTGTATTTAACCCTTTGGCTTTAACAGACTCTTAATAGATTCTCTAACGTACTTAGCCACTCCTTGCAGCTGAACACTCAACCCTTTCACCTCTAATTCAGAATTTGTTCCTGGATCAAAAACAAAGGACTTCATCGAGTTTACTAACCCGAAGCTATCTGCAGTAGTAATACCATTTGATGACATTTTGACAAACACCTTGTGTGCATATAGCTCCAGCAAAACTTCTACTGAATTTGCCCTACCATTATCACCCCAATCAGCTAGTTCAACATCACATACCATCACTGCACTCATTGTAGCTCAACCTTAGAACCAAATTTAGAAGACTTACAAGATGCATCGCCAACTTCTTGATTATCCACCAACTTCTTGCCACAATGATCTTGCTTCCGTAGCGAAACGCAAGAATCTATTATGGAAGAAGTGTTCTCGACCTCCCCTGCGCTGTCGCTTGCAATTGCAATAGATCCAACCGTGTCATCCGACTAGAGATGCACCGCATATTCATCAAATGGCCCTGGCATTTCGTCGAATACCTGGCAGGGCCGGAGAAGTTGGAGCGCCATTGTGAACCTCCTTCGGGGATTTCAACAGTACCATCACCTCCTTCACGTCCAATGACCTTTGCACATGTACCTGGGAGATCCATGTCTTCATTTCCAACATGTATGAACGGAGTTCTCTTGATAACGCAATGCATACCCTAACCAACAATGATCCTAAATATCGAGCTTGAAACTCCAGATCATCCCCTGCCGATATGCTTTCCCCCTCGAAATTCCATTTCGAAGCCAACCCTCTCACTTCCTCAACCCAATTTCTAATGAAAATCATCCCCTCCATTGTGTTGAACTTTTCTTGTGACCTAATCTTTTGATTTCCAAGAAAAGGCCTGGAATCTAATATCTTTAATACAGTAAAACCTGTATTTGAAAGAATGATAAGCAGAGCTAATGTTCCTATGAACAACAACTCAATAACCCACCTTGATGATTGATTGAAAGAAGAAACACAATCACCGTAGGTAAGTGGAACTCATGAGAGCAAGATAGAATTTGAGAAGAAAGAATGTTATTAGATTTCTGAATGACAATTTACAATGATAGGAAGGTGTATTTAACCCTTTGGATTTAACAGACTCTTAATAGATTCTCTAACGTACTTAGCCACGTGGCGTACTACTTACAAAACCTTGTATCACGATGAACGATGACGCGCAAGAAGACGCATAAGTGTTGTTCGTTTGAAGGAGGTGGCGACGCGGAAATGAATTGGCTCCATCGAATAAGTGGCATAAGTGTATAAGCAATCGATCACGGGAGAGCTTGAAAGACGGACTCAAATGCTGGTTTTTCGGTGAAGAATTCGAGGGATTTCGTTGAGTAATGAGGCTAAGGAGAATATAGGTGTTTTCTCAAATTCATAAAATTAGTAAGATTCAAATTGGGAGCTTCAAGCCAAAAGCAATGATTTTTATAGTGGAGACTCCTTAAAAAAATAGGTCAGGATCATAAATAAAGACTAATGGTCCAACCCAATGTGCAATATGGGCCCAAACTTGAAATAAGATAGTAAAGGTTACAAACTAGCTCGCTGAGACTTAGCACGCGTCTTCAAACTTGATAGAACGCTAATGACTCGAGTCTCCGTGTATTCTGAATGGAAGATATTTCGTTGTCCTTATGAAATGTTGGGAGGCAGAGCAGACATGGTTTTAGTGTGATAGTTGCTTTGCTCGCGACTAGTCTGGCTACCATGGATTGAGTGGTGTTGATGATGAGTCGCGTTGGAGGTTGCGTGATGGGTCCTTGTGAGTGAACGCTGACTTACTTCTCCTCAGTTAGGGAGTTAATGAGCATGATCTCATCATTTTATCATCCACATAAACTAAACAAGCAATGAGTTTTAGTCCATGATGATGAAAAATAAACAATGAAGCATAACAATTAGAGTTCTTAAAATCAATTGAAAGTATGAAGCTTTAGAGTTCATGACACCATGCACACGATGCCTATTTCAATCCATACAAAGCTTTGTGCAAGCGACAAATGTGGTCTAAACATCTTTTGTGTTGTAGTAATTCACATGGATTAGATTGCTACCCATGTCAACAAAAGGTCTTACTTTTCCTGGTTCAAGTGAGGACAAAGAACTGGTAAGTTAAGCATGTTAGGGCGAAAGTAGTACTATGATGGTGACCTCCTGGAAAGTTCCTAGATTGGCATGAGAATAACGTTTCTAAGGCTTGAGACCTTACAAATTAAGTTGGTGGACTAGGTTTGCACTTGCATTCGGCTTTGACAATGAGCTCACAGTGTATGAGTTTCTCGTGGAGTTCTTCAAAGAAGATTGGTGAATCTCGAGCATTCACTCCATTGAAGAGGGGTTGGTAGTTTTCATCTAGGCCACAAGCACATAATCGGTAAGATCTTCAGCATGAACGTGGGCCAGGTCTCATAGGAGAGTGAGGTTTGTGTGACAGGGAGGCAACATGAGAGGTGAGTGTGTTAGGGATCACACAATAAAGTAGACGATACTGACGATGTTAGGTTAAGTATGTCAGACTAATAGTAAGCAGAAGAGGTGTGACAACATATAGTATGTTTAAGGGTAAAATTTTAGTAACTTTAATAACCCGTCATCAAAAATAAAATCTCGAAATGAAAATTCTGCATATAAAGAATTGGGTCAGAAATTATACAATTCAAATATTGAAGCCAGTTTTTGGGTATACCCAAAAACTGTAATGTTTTTTAAGTTTTTGCATCACTTTTTTAAGTTATAAGAAAATACCTCTTTGTTGTCAACACAAAATTTAACAGAACTGTCAACAAAATTTTTTACAGAGCTGTCAACAAAAAATTTAACAGAGCTGTCAACAAATCTTTTTACAGAGCTGTCAACAAAATTTTAACAGAGTTGTCAACAAAAATTTTAACAGAGCTGTCAACAAGAATAATAACCTTTTACTGACGTGAAAAATTATAACAGAGCTGTCAACAAAAATTATAACAGAGTTGTCGACAAAAATTTTAACAAAGTTGTCAACAAATTTTTTTAACAAAGTTGTCAACACGACTAAGTTGTCAACACGACTAAATAAGTTGTCAACACGATTAAATAAGTTGTCAACCCAACTAAATAAATTGTTTACATGACTAATAAACGGTCAACAACATACAACACTAGTTATATAACAAATTGTCAACATTGTCAACATTGTCAACACTTTACAAAACTTGTCAACACCACTAAATTACATTGTCAAAACTTGTCAACACTTTGCAAGTTGGATATCACGGTTGTTCATAGACAGCAGAACAGAATGGACAATAGAAAGCAGATTGCTCTCATACTGATCCACTGCACACTTGTAGAACTGTCAAAAACACCAGAAGAAAAAAGTCATGTAAATAATATGACAAAATTGAAGACATTAGCTGTCTATGAAGATAAATGGAGAAGTTTAGCACATTTACATAGGTTTCAAACAAAGCAAAGCAAGATAAAAGTTGAAAGAGACATTAGTTTCATTTAAAAACTCTATCCAAAGGCAATTTATTCATTTGTAAACTGTCTTTCAGAGATTTCTTACTAATCTAGGATGAATAAGCGGGGCAATGGAGAAAGATCAGTACCTGAGATCTTTTCACTACTGAGATCAGTTTAAACACCAATTAAAAGAACTTTATCACCCCAAGAAACCTAGTTCAATACATAGGGTTCAGGTCTCAGACTTATAATGCTAGAAACACAAATAAATGACTGTTATATAGTGATAAAATCTACCCGGATCTCAAAGGAATTTTTACATATATTATAACTTATTATGTGTACCCTTCCTAGCTAGCCATGCAACTTAAAGAAATAATAGAGTATGACAAGAGATCGTTATGAATCAAAACAAGTATAGCACATACTTTAATTTTGTCTTCTACATACATTATGCAGATGAGGTCATACCAATGGCAAACTAGCAGGTGATAAATAAACATTTGAAGAAGCAGTTGTCCATGCAAATTTATCAAAATTTAGCACCTGTATAGGGAAGCAAATATCTCATCACGGAACAATTTCTAGACCACTAATCAGATTCCAATTACTATTCAGGTTCTTCTATACAAGCAACCTGAGTTATTCACTCAGCTCAGATTTGACACACAAATGCTGAAACTCAGCACAGTAGATACAAAATATTTAACCTCTGATTGTTTCTTCTCAGGTAGTCGATATAACCTCAGACAACTATATTGAAGTGTTCAACAAACTAAAAGCTGTGACCAAGCCCTTATATTTAAGAAATAAACTGAATGAACAAATAAAGGTTAACTTGATCTCCAAATCCATCAAAACATTATAAAAATCGCTGAAAACTGTACACTAACACATCTTCTCTGCTGATCCTCCAACCAACAAAACAAAGGCTCTACTGGTCATGGCCATAAAACATCAGCAACACAACACATTAGTCACCAAAGTAATCAAGCAAGTTCAGATATGGATTTACCTGAATCTGAGTACATTAATCTACATGTGAAGAATCGGATTCCACAACTTAGAATCGGATTCCGCATCTTAGAATCTCGCTGCCTGCACCTCGAAAACAGAGACAATTGTTGATGTTCAAGAGGAAGATAGACCTGGATCAGTTTTGTTGACAGGTGGTATCGCATCTCATCCCTAATAAATCAATCATAAAAAGTGAGAGATAGCAGATCGAGTACAGATCGAGTACAACACGGTTGCCGCATCCTTCTTCCCCCGAATTCCTCCCGATTCCAGAAGGTTTAGCAACAGCGGAATGGCACCAGATCGTCCGATTAGGATTTTGTTAGTCTCGATCTGCGATAGTCGGAGGAGAGCGCAGGCGGCTTGATTGCACCGCAATCGTAGATCATCTGTTAGTTTTGGTCGCAGAGCGAGAGGTTGAGGATGGCGGTGACTCCGTACTTCTGGAGAAGGAGATATGTGGAGGAGAGTAGGGAGATTAAAGGTGAGACGGTGCCAGATCTGGCGATTTTGATTCGATTCTCGTACCTGTTTTTGCGAGGAGGCGGATTTCCATGGCGGCTTGCTTCTGACGTCGATTGAGGGAGGGGTAGCGGGCTCAAGAACACGAGCTTATGTTCAGGGAGAGTAGGGTAGAAACTTAGAGTTTAGTTAAGTGGTGTAGTTGTATAAATTATAGTGTCCAATAGGGCATTGGACACAAATACGATATTGAAGGCCTTTATTAGTAAAATTGGGCCTCATGACAAAAGCCCAAAATGTGAAATACATGGTCCAAATATAGATGTAATTCGGTGGAATAAATGAGTCCATCAATTAATTACATCTTTCCATTAAAGCACACATTTGACGAAGTATTTGTGCCCAATGCCCTATTGGACACTAAATCTGCGATTTTTGCACTCCTTTTATAAACACTATGGAAATACCCTTCTCCCTCCCTCGGGTGTATACACGCGCCCCTCTTTCAAGAGAAAATGGAATCAGGAGAGGGAAAGAGCAGAGAAAATGGCAGAATTCCCGATCCGTTACTCCCATCAATTCCTTGTCATCTTCCCCCATCAATTCCTTGTCATCTTCCCCCATCAATTCCACATATAAAACTCTCCCACATCCACACCACCAAATCTCATCCCAAAAACCAGATCCACCAAATCTCACTCCTCTTCACAATGTGTACTGCTTCCAATTTCGTCTCCGAGACCGAGCAGAAAGCCTTAATCGACAAGCTCCAACTCTTCCAGATCCAAGGCCGTGACAAGCAAGGCCGCCTCATTCTCCGCATCCTCACCAAATTCTTCCCTGGTAGGTTCACTTTCTTGCGAGTTTCTTCAAATCTTCGATTTCGCAAATTCGATTTCGATTTCCGCAGTTCGATCTGTGAGCGTCGAGGTCGTCGCTCTCCATTCCTGAACTCAATAACACAACCGAGAATCAATCAGTTCAAGCTCCAGATCTAACTTAATCGTCTCATTCAGCAACTTGAGGGAGAAATTTGCGCTGAATATTACCTTCTTTGACTTCGATCTGGAGAGCAAAGCTGGAAGAACGCTCGCTGCTAGAAGGAAATGAGTTCGCCAGATCCGGTAGGCAAGCAGAAGACGGTCTGGATCCCTGAAGGCGGCGCCCTGACGAGCTCGTTCCCACGGCGAGCCAGCGAGGCAATCAGATCCGAACTATGTTTCTCTTTCTTGATTCACTTGCAGAGATTTGATTTCATGGAACCAGGACTCCTTAGCGATCGCCGATAGCTTCACCTCTCTCTTTGATTCTCTCCGAGTAGCTCTTTCTGAGGCCTGTTATATGTTGTTGACAGCTACTGGTCGAATTCAGGAATCTGGTAACAAAAAACTATTACTCGCAACACTTGACTTCTCTGAATGTTTATGCTGAAAGTTGTGAATGTTCATGATTATCTTGAACTGTCAATTGAGTCAAGCTGAATCTCATGCTGCAACTGATGTTTTTTCTGTTTCTGCAAGTTGTTTATTGTTGTTAATTGTTATTGTGAATGAAGAACAGAAAGTTTCTGATCTGGTTTGAAGTTGATGTGTTCTTGATTAAAACATCAGTAACATCTTTCTGGTATTTCAAAACATCAGTTGCAGAAAGTTTCTTGATTAAATGAACAATGAAAAGTTTATCGTCTTCTTTCTAAAATGAATTTGATTAGCAAACTTTCCAAGTAACATCTTCATATGTTATGATGTTCTAGTTGAAATTGTGGAGTAGGCACAAATAGGTTGATACTTTATTTCCTGTAAACATCAGTAACATTGCCCATTGTTCTTAATTTTGTTGAATGATCGTTGTTCTATGTATGCAGAAATGGAGAGATGAAGGGTGTTGATGCTGCATATTTCAAACAAATTTGACAGTGTTGACAAGTGTGTTGACAATGTAATTAATTGGTGTTGACAAGTTTTGTAAAGTGTTTATAATTTTGTAATATTATTCGTGTTGTATGTTGTTGACCGTTTATTAGTCGTGTAAACAACTTATTTAGTTGGGTTGACAACTTATTTAGTCGTGTTGACAACTTATTTAGTCATGTTGACAACTTATTTGTAGTGCTGACACTCATTTGTTGTTTTGTTGACAAGTTATGAGTGGTGTTTAACAGATTATTTAGTTGGGTTGACAACTTATTTAGTCGTGTTGACAACATATTTACACGTGTTGACAACTCTGTGTTGACAACTTATTATTCTTGTTGACAACTCTATTAAAAAATTTGTTGACAATTATGTTATAAATTTTGTTGACAACTCTGTTAAAATTTTTGTTGACAACTCTGTTAAAAAATTTGTTGACAACTTTGTTAAAAAATTTGTTGACAGATCTGGAATTTTTTTTGTTGACAGGTTATTAAAAATTTTGTTGACAGCAAATGGGGTATTTTCTTATAACTTAAAAAAGTGATGCAAAAACTTAAAAAACATAACAGTTTTAGGGTATTTACCCAAAAATCGGCACATTTGACCCATTCAAAATTCAAAAGAAGAAAAAGAAGAAAGAAAATAAGAAAAAGGATGAATAAGGAGATCGTGGGTTTGATGACAGTTACATCAATAACCCCCTCTACTTTCCATATAAAAAGGGAAGCCTACACCTACCCTCACCCCTACGTACAACCTGCAAGAAAAACAAACAGAGAAAACAACGAGAAGGCTTATTGCACTCGTGTGGATGTTAATTCCACGCGTTGCTGAGCGACGCGCAGAATTTAACTATTTACATAAGTTCTCGAATTCAGAATTCGTGAGCTTAGAAAATTAAACTATTAATATAAGTTCCCGAATTCACAATTCGTGAGCGTGGAAAATAGAAATAAAAAAAAATCGGTTCAGAATTAGGGAACCGGATATAGTGAACCCGATGTAGTAAACCTGTTTGGCGAATTGAGAAATCGGGTATTGAACCGGGGTTGGAAGATAAATTTGAAAACAAACGAATTGAGCATTCGTGAGCTAGTAACAGTCGAAAAAATCTCGGAAATTGTAACTGCCACGTCAGAACAAGTTTGACCGTAAAATCCTGGAAAATTTGAATTAGAACCTCACGAATTGTGGATTCGGGAGGAATGAAACTAAGTTAAAAAAATCAGAAAACATCCTGACAAAAAACCTTCCAATTTGTGAAAGCAAACCTCACGAATCGTGCATTCGTAAGATCCTAAGAACAGTAACAAATCTCGGAAATTGGATATGCCTCGTAAATGCAAGTTTGACCGTGGAATTTGAAATTTGAATTTGAACATCCCGAATTGTGAATTCGGGAGAGATTAAAATAGGTTAAAAAAAACACGATGAAATTCCTATAAGTAATCATCTGAATCGTGAACTCGGCGTCTTTTCATCATCCCAAAAAAAATGGACAACCATTGGTGGTCTGGAATATTGACCGGCAGTTTTTTCGACGAATCGCCTCCGGAAATTTCTATTGAAGAGGTGATGAGGCAATCGAGAGAGATGAACGGAGGCGGTGATACGGTGGCTAGAGAAGAAGTTGCAGATCCGAGTAGAGGAGGAGGGTCGGATGTAGATCCGGCAGTTGGCCCGAATCGGGAGGAGGCGATGGAGCCCGGGTCGGTGGGAGAAGTTACTGAGGCGTTGGAGGCCGGTTTGGTGGGAGGAGTAGATCCGGCGGTTGAGATGGAATGGGAGGCGGGTTTGGCCGGAGGAGTATGTCCGAGGCAAGAGGAGCGGCGTGAAGCACAGGCGGATTCGGGAGTAAAGATGCGACGAGAAGAGACGGGCTTGGATGGTGGAAGGGCCAGCGCCAGTGAGGGAGAATTCGCGGAATCCGGGAATATTTTAGCGAGATGTGGATCTTTGGGTGCGGCGGTGGCGGAGGAAGAAGATGGAGCCGGGAATATGGAGGTTGAAGACGAAGTGGTTGAGGAAGAAAGGAGGAAGGGGAAGGCTGCGGTAGGGGAGGAAGAAGAAGATGAATATGGGCAGAGGCACCCGAATCCAGAAATCGGGAGCTCTGAGAAAACCGAATCTGAGGGTGACCCAATAAGCATTGCAGCAAGGGTCGGAGCGGAGGCGGTGAAGATGGCGGAAGAATTAATTGCTGATCCCCCTCCTCCGAAAAGAGCCCGACGGATTTCCAACGCGGTATGTAAAATTAATAAGTTTTAAATGTTTTATCCTAGTAATTAAAGTAGTAATTGAAATGTTATTAAAAATAGTAAATGTAAATATTTGGCATGATATAAAAGTTTTAATTATTTAGCATGATATAAAATAGTAAATGTATATATTTGGCATGATATAAAATAGTAATTAAAGTATAAATAGGGTAAGTAACAGTATAAATAGTGTAAATAGTGTAATTAAAAGTTGTAAAAATTATTTAGCATTTAATTATGAAGTTTTTAAAGCGGTAAAAATTGTAAAAATTGAATAAATTGTATAAATAGTATAAGTAGTGTAATTATGTAGGTATGAAGCAAAATCGTTAAATGTAATTATTGAGCATTTAATTTATAGTGTTGTAAAAAGGAAAACTAGTAACAACATAAGTTGCATTTGAAAAGAGATTAAAACGTTAAGTTGAATTGATTGCATGTAAAAAGATATTAAAGACGTTAGTACAGAATGTTATATTAATAGACATGTGTGTGTTTAAATAACTAATTAGTATAAGAAATGTAAAAAATTTAGGCCATAGCTGGTAAAATTAGGAGATTGCTTCCTGGTGGAAGAAGAGTTTCTGAGCGTATAGTCACGGCTTCGGGCCGCAAGAGAGGTGGGTCTAGAGGGGTTGTTGGTTCATCCCGGGGGCGTAGAGGTCGCGGTAGGGGTAGGCCTGTCGCTTCTGATCAGGTGCAGTCATCAGTAGGCCTTGGCTTAGATGATATTTGTAATGACGACCCGTCTTTTTCATAGCCTCCAGTAGTACCCTTTATGAGTGTGCCTCTTGCTTCAGTTGAGCCCTCTACTTCCACTGCACCTGTTGAGTTGCAGTCACAGTCCCCGCGTATTGTGGATGGATCACCGATTGGGTTTGATGATGAACGTCCTGTTCTTCAGTCTCCTCCTAGAGCTGACCCCCAACCTTCTGCACCAGTTGATACACCACCTCCTCCTCCCGTTCTGCCCGATCCTGTTTTGCATAGTTTCGAGGCGCACATTGCTCATATGATTGAAAGGAGGAACTAGTAGGCAATCCCCCACGGGAGTTCACACGGAGAACCCGATGCTACACCCGGCCCACTGATTTCGGACGTTTTAGGCCGTACTTACCACATGATCCTCCTCCTGGTTCTTGGTTTCGGATCGCTGAGCAGACGAGGTTGACACGTAACAAAGATTTGCAGTATGGGTTTGTGAATCACAACCTCATTGGAGCGTTCATTGAGCACTGGCACCCGGAGACGAACAACTTCCATTTTCCTTGGGGAGAGATCACGATTACGCTGCATGCTGTAGCAATGATTTTGGGCCTTTCTATTGAGGGATTACCTGCGACTACAGGTCCATTTGCTAATGCCATGCAAGAGAGGAGGTATTGTAATGATCTGTTTGGGTACATGTTCGGAGTTGATCCCAGTTATGTGTCCCCACTAGATAAGTGGAACATGACAGGGCCTCTGAGGCAGGGTCGGGTAAGGGCTTGTAGTTTTTGGCCCCACGTGTTGTGGATGATTGAGGACGAGGATGATCCTGATTGCATAGCCGCTGGATATTTGTGGTATCTTATGTCCAGTAGTTTGTTTGTGGACAAGAGCACCACCCTTCTGCAGACCCGCTTGTTGCCATTATTTGACGATCCGACGAGAGTAGTCGATACGGCTTGGGGCGCTGCTGTCCTCGCAAATCTGTATCGGGAATTAGGCGAGGCATCTAGGAGTGGAGTGGTTTGTTTCGGCAGTTGTCCTTATCTTTTACAGGTACGTAGTAATAGTAGAAGTGATATACACTTGTAAAGTTGTCTGACGTTAACGATTTGCATTAATTGTATCAGATTTGGATATAGATGTACTTCATTTACTTCCCGGGGAACCCGAACTTCCAGCGTGATATGGCAGGTGATGATGAGAGACGCGCATCCCTTTACCACACCAACAGGATTGCTACGCAACACGAGTTGAGCCCCCATGTTTACAGGCGGATTCTGGATGAGTATCGACCAGAGGATGTAAGTATTGTTTAACGACTAGTTGTATACGTACATTATTTGAACTTGGAAAATTGTTAACTTTTTACATTTGCATTGTAATCTTGTAGATATGTTGGATGCCTTACGGCCAACTAGATTTTGTTGACCGGTTTAGGGCTTCTACATATCGAGGAACGTTGAGGTTCCTCGATATTCAGGAGCCCTATATGCCGGATAGGGTGGTACGTCAGTTCGGACGACAGCAGAGCAGACCACTAGATCCTATTCCACCATCACGGGTCTCTCGACCAATTAATAAACGCGGGAAGAACAAGTATATTGTGGAGTTTGCTGAGGAGTGGGATCGTTGGGAGAGGATGCAAGCCCATCTCTGTCCGTACATTCTGGAGAGCCCCGTAGCTTCTCCTTCTTGGTCGGTGGATCCTGCATACTTAGACTGGTACCTCCAGATATCACATCCATATGTCAGTCGGTTTTCACAGAGGCAGGCCCCTCCCGATGTTGTTCCTTCGTCGTTTATTGACACTCACCGGGTAAGTTTGTTTTAGTATCATGCGTTACAATATTTTATTATAGAGTTGACATCTACTTACGTAGTCATTGTTCTTTAATTACAGCGTCTTGCTCTTATTACTTCCTACGTCGAGAGACAACTGCAGATAGTCTCTCCTTGTTGCAAGGAACAATTGAGAAATATTTTGCAACTTGCCACCGATGATGTTCCTCTTGTTAGGGTGACACAGATGGATCCCGGGACTTTTTCGACACCCGGACCCAACATTCCATCTATATTTGAGCGAGGGGAGTCGTCTCGTATGACGGAGGAGCGCGCAGCAGCCGAGGCAGCAGGTGGGGCAGACCCCGAGGAAGATCTTGATGATGCAGGCCTTGATGATGATGTTTGACTTTCATGTTTTTATCGTCTGATGTTTATGGCTACTAGTTTTTTGTATGTTTGGGGTTTTAGACATTTCACTTTTCTGTTCGATAAGACATGGTTTATTTGATGATACGTATTACATTTGATGTATTAGTACGTCACATTTTGGTGTTGAACACGGTATTTGCGTTTCTCGGTAAAACGTTATGTTCGTTGCAAACATTGTCTCTTACAAATTCAAGTAGTTAATTTTTTTTTCTACATTACTGTTAACGGTGTTTGAAACAGTAGTTGTTCGAAGATGAGTTCTTATTATTCAACTTAAATCAATTAAATACACTGCGTAAAAAAAGAAAGGGTTTCTGAAAATGCAGAATGAACCCAGATATCCCGAATTGTGCATTCGTGATACCTGGCGAATTCTGCATTCGTGGGTAAGTTTAGTATTTAAAAAAAGCTTTGTACGTGGGTAGTAAATAAAAAAATATCTGCTACATAAGATTAGTAACTGAAATACAAGGAAAGTGCGTTACAAACTTCTTAAGCAAGAAGTGTGACTGATGAGGAGGATTCTGATAATTCTGATGCATTAAGGAGTCTTAGTGAGTCTGATGGTACAGGTGGGAAAAAGAAGAGATATGCAGAGTTTAATCCATTAGTTGATTTCAAGAGGAAGATTAAATTTAAGAGTGGTTTGATATTTCCATCTAATGATGTGTTCAGACAAGCATTAAGGCAGTTTTCTATTGAGAATGGGGGTGATTACTACTACCTTCACAATGATAAAACCAAGGTCTCAACTTACTGTAGGAAGAAGTGTGACTGTTCTATGAAACACTCTAGGAAAAAGTGTGTTTGTAAGAAGATTTATTGTCAGTTTAAGGCTACTGCTAGAAAGATGGGAAGTGATGGGAGTTTTCAGTTGAAAAGCTTTTGTGGGAAGCATGAATGTGGATGGCAGCATGAGAATAGTAAGCTCACCTCAACATGGCTAGCTGAAAGATACATTGAGCACTACAGAGATGATCCTTCTTGGAAGCTTTCTGCATTTATAAGTGCTGTAAAAAGAGATCACAATGTCCATGTTTCATACAACCAAGCTTGGAAAGGCAGACTTAGGGCTTTGATCATGACTCAGGGAGATGCTAGGTTGCAGTATGGAAGGGTTTGGGATTATGCCTCTACTGTGAGAAAGTGGAATCCTGGAAGCTCTACCTATGTCAAGGTTACTCTGGGAAATCCACAACAACCAGTATTTCAGAGACTATATGTCTGCTTTGATGCTTGCAAGAAGGGCTTCATCACTGGATGTAGACCAATAGTAGGGATTGATGCCTGTCATTTGAAAGGGGCATACACAGGTCAGGTCTTAGTGGCAGTTGGCAAGGATGGTAATGACAACATATATCCTGTGGCTTTTGCACTTGTGGAACTAGAGACAAAGGAGACATGGGCATGGTTTCTGGATATTTTAATGAGAGATATTGGTGAATGTAAGCCTACATTCATCTCTGACAGACAGAAGGTAAGAAATTCTTTATAATTGTTTATTTCAATTTCAGTATTTGGATGGACTAATGACTGTTGACTTGTTTTTTTGTAGGGTTTGATCGAGGCTTTGCATCTAGTTGTTCCACAATGTGAGGCAAGAGTATGTGTTAGACACATGTACAACAACTTCAAAAAAATGTGGCCAGGCAAGGCATACAAGGATTGTATATGGGCAGCTGCAAGGGCATGTACTACATCAGAGTTTGAGGAAGCTATGCAAGAGATTAGAGGTATGAAGGAGGAAGCTTATAGCTATTTGTTGAGGCAGGATCCAAACTCTTGGTCTAGACATGGATTTAGCCATGTTAGCAAATCTGATATGCTATTGAATAATGTCTGTAAGAGTTTCAATTCAATGATCATGCCTGCAAGGGATAAGCCAGTTCTGTCTATGTGTGAATGGATTAGGAGAATGCTGATGAAAAGGTTTGTGTCTAAGCGTGAGGGCATGATGAAGTATGAGGGGATCTACACACCTAAGGCTAATAAGCTAATAGAGATGAACAAGGAAGAAGGGACTAGGAGTTGTAATGCAATCTGGGGTGGTGGAGAAGCCTTTGAAGTTGATCATCTGGGCAGGACCTATGTGGTGGATTTGCATAACAAAACTTGTGGGTGCAACAAATGGGATCTAACTGGAATCCCATGCCCTCATGCAATGTGTTGCATTGTGAAGGATAGGAGAAGACTTGACCAATTTGTGCATCACTATTACACAAAGGAGGCTTACCTAATGGCATACAAGGAAATCATTCACCCAATGCCAGGGGAATCACAGTGGGAGAGGACACCTCATATTCATCCAGCACCACCAGCATATATGGTTCAACCAGGTAGGCCTAAGAAGCTAAGAAGAAGAGAGGTTGGAGAAGTGCCTAGCAGTAACAAGAAGATTAGAATTGTGGGACTCGTGAAGTGCACCAACTGTGGAAACCCTGGCCATTACAAGAACAAGTGCTCTGCTCCTCCAAGAACTAATGATAATCCACCTCCAACTCAACAAAACAGAGGTGGAAGGCCTAGGAGTACTAAAACAGTACCTATTGGATCTCAAAAGAGGAGGAAGTACACAAAGAATGTAAATTCATTGTAATTTTTTATTGATTATGCTAATTCATTTGTATTTGTATTGATTATGAAAATGTTATATTTTAGGTGCCACAAAACCAACAAGGAAATCCTGGAAGTACACCTGGGGGAAACCAACAAGGAACTGCAAGTGATGGAGATTGTGGAAGTCATGGTGGACATATTGTACCAAGTCAAGGTTATGCTCCAAGTGCAAGTCATGGTGAAGCTCCAAGTGCAAGTCACGGTGAAGCTCCAAGTGCAAGTCATGGTGAAGCTCCAAGTGCAAGTCATGGTAGCAACTTCAGCCATCAAGGAAATCCAAGTGCTAGTCATGGCATAACCATGAGTCAAGGTGTGTGCAGTCAATCCAATCCAAAACCTTTTAAGTCACCTAGGATGAAGATTCTTGCTTCCAAGACAAAACTGGTGAAGGAGGTTCCTAGGCGTTCACCAAGGAAGAAGACAAAGAAGTAGTCTGTTTACTATGTTTGTAATGTTTGGATCAGTTTCAATGTTTGTTGAATGTTAGTGTGTTGAACAGATGTTGCAAGTGGTTTTTGCACTGTTTTAGTTGGTAATCTATGGTTTTATTTTGAAAAGGTTTGCACTGTTTTTTGCCCTGGTTTGGTCACTGGTTTGGTAACAGGTTTGGTCACAGGTTGGTCACAGGTTTTTGCACAGTGAAGACTGTCATTGATGCACAAATTGCACAGTTTTTCAGCCTCATTACTGCAGTGTTTTACCATTGACCATGACCACATTTAATTTTGGTCAATTGTTACCTACCCCATGTCATCAATTCTTCACCTAAACCCTGCACATTTCAAGCATAAATAGCTCTATTTCTCAGCACATTTGCCATCACAGCCGAGCTTCCTTTCCTTGCATTTCTTCATTTCCTTGCATTTCTTCCATGGCAAATCATGTCATTGATCTAACAGACATCTCGGACAGTGAAGACATCAGCCACTGCAAATGCGAGGAGTGTGAGGAATGGAACCAGGAAACACCCTTGGAGAAAGCTGAAAACTACCCTCACAAAACCAAATTAAGCTTTTATGTGCAAATGAAAGCATCATTTGTTCAAAAAGATTGCAGAATGGTAAGTAATGTTTTATTCTTGTGTTTTGGGCATGTTATTCTAATGACTAATATACATAAATTTGCTTATTCACAGCTTATTCCTTTCGAGTATGCAAACAAAAATTTGAGGCCTTACATAGATGAAGAGATTACACTTTTCATTGGTGAAAAAACTTGGAAAGTAGTACTCAAATTCAGTGGAAACAAATTCAAGTTTGGCAAAGGATGGAGAGACTTTGTCGAAGAAAATGACATAGAAATAGAAGATGTTTGCCTCTTTCAAATGGAGGAGATAGTTGGAAAACCCACCTACGAAGTCATCATCTTCAAAGCTCAATTAACTGTCTATTTTGTTTGAACCGGTGTCTCATTTTCTGGTGTCTCATGTCTCATTTGCTGGTGTTTCATTTCTGTTTTTGTTGATTTTATGTTTTTGTTGAATTTGTTTCATTTCCTAATGTCAATGTTAGTTTCCTGATGTCAATGCACTGTCTTCTCATAAAATTGCATTCCATTCAAATATCATAAAAGAGCACATTACATTGACCATTTCAATACTAAAACATTTGCAAACATGAAGAATATGAGGAAGACAAGTACAACTACTACATCACTACAACTGATTTTTCTAGGGTTCATAGCCACTGCTACTTTTGGTGCTTCATCATTATCAATCTGATTTTCTCTAACTGCATCTTGAAGCTTCATAATCTCGGCCTCCATTTTCTTCTTCTCTTTCAATAATTTGTTAATCACATAAGTGTCTCTATACTATATTCCTCATCCTTCCACATAAAGAAATTGCAATTCTTTGTCTCTGAACCATAAAAACGACAGCCCCAAAATCTTCTCATGAAATTGAATTCAGTTTTTGAAGTTGCTTCAGATGCTGGATAACCACACTTGCAGAATCGTTGTTGGGAATTAATTGATGAAGAGCTCGAGTTTGACATTATCAAACCTAGCCCAGAAATCAAAAAAATAGGAGATTAGGGCTTCGCAATCAATCGGAATGCAAACAATGATATACTTACCGATTTAGGGCTTCGCAATGTCTACAATCTTCAATCGATTTACTTGCTCGCGTCAATCGTAAGAAAAGAGAAGAAATAGGGCTCGATTTCAGATCTGGCGATTTTCTAGGGTTCTAATGAATTGGGGAATCGGGAATGAAGATGAAGAAATAGGGTAACGAGAGAGGGTAGAACTTAAGTTTTAAAAATCAAATAAAATATGTTTTGTAATTTATACAAATTTTTGTTGAACAGAGTAGTGATTCGACTAGGATAGAGATGGAGTCACTCAGATAGTCGAATAATTCACAGCCTTTCACGGTGGCTTGATAATGAACTTAGAAATCTTATGTTATTCAACTCATTTTCTCTATAGGTAGTTCCCATGAATGCCTCACAAAGCATGTTGTTGCACAATCCACTCTTCTCACAGCTGTACTGGCTTCCAATTGAATGGTGTGGAGGTCATCCCTTTGAAGACGGTGCAAATCTTTCTTATGAACAAAGGAGAATCAATTAATCTCGCCTTTTAGAAGACGCCACCCAATTGAATGTGTTATGGACCTTCTAGCAACACAATACATGATATCACCTTGTAATACACAACAAACATGGAAGACGGTAAGAAATTCTAAGAATCAATGCCGTCAAACAATAGGAAAAACACCGAAAACTTACTTCTCATTTGATCTCAGTACTAATGTATTTCCCATTGATCTAGAAGGCTTGAATATGAATTTTCCATATCAAATAGTTGGCTGGGGAAGTTTGATGATATCTTTTTTTTGGTTTCCCATCCGGTTCACCCCTTTGACTACTTATCTGGTCAATTTCTTTGGGGCTAATCGAGGTCAAGTTCGGACTGATTAGGTTTCATTCCTCTCCCAAATGCTGCTGCGGGAGATTGATCCTTAGACCTCCCTATCAAGCGCAAAGTTTGATGATATCTAAAAGTTTGGTGGACGTGATCGCCATGACTGCGTGGGAAGAAGAATTTCGCTGGGAGGCCAAGGAACTTGACAAGCTGATACATGTAACTTTGTAAATAATCAAACAATTGCATATTTTTATGGTCGAATGAAAATGATGATGTATATATAAGCTTTTTTTTGGTCAAAGATGATGTATATATAAGGCTATAAGCTAATCTTACATATACTAAAGCAGAACGTTGTTTTGCCAATGTTGTCCTTATATTTAATTTGCCTATGTGTCGACCTTTAAGCTATGCTACATCATCCACCATGTCATCCTCCACATCCTCCAACATTATATTATAATATATATCTTTGAATTAAATAAGTAAAAAAATCAAAAAGATATCTAATAGGTTATATAACAAAAAGAAATATCGATTTTTATCTTTTATCATATCATATCTTTATCATATATATATATATTTATCTATTATTATGTTATCAATCTAATTAAGTTGATTTATTAATGAACTTAAACGGTAAAACATAAATCAAAAACTATAAACTATAATCTATAAATTATAAATCATAAAGTATAAACTACAATCTATAAACTAATTAATAGTATAAAATATAAATAAAATATTAAAATATTTATTACATGCGACCCCGTACATGGTACGGGAACACACGCTAGTGATAACTACTGGAGAGAGATTTTCTCCATTATTAAGGGGAATTGGTTCATAATTCAACAAAAGATAACGGAGAATACCAAAATATAATAGCATGATATAAATCTGCTAACTATAAGTACACGATTCTTAAATAACGCCCGGTACTTTATTCAAACAACGCCGGGTCACTCGCGTTCTGCGAGGACCCGGCCACTCGCGTTCTGCGAGATTAGCAAAAAATTAGGTTAATTACATGCATGCTAATCTCGCGTTCTGCGAGTGCACGTGTCCTCGCGTTCTGCGAGTGTACGTGTCCTCGCAGAACGCGAGCTTAGCATGTCAGATTGACGTTGTTGTGCGCCATTACTACATGTTTTGTCCCCACCTAACTATAATAACTACCCCCTTATTTTAAGTATTCCGTAACACCTATTAACCCTACCCTAACACCTCTTTTTATCATCTTTCACCTCTTTCACCCTCCATTAAAACCCATTTTCAAAACCTTAAAACTTCAAAACACTCTAAAAACACCTAAAATAATGGAAGATGAAGAGGAATTCAACAAAGGAGGGAATGAAGATGGTGGTTCATCAAGTTACCATTCAAATGAGGTAATGTTCTTACTTAATTTTTGAATTTTAATTTGTTTTGCACCATTAAGAGCTAAAATGAACTTATTATGTTGTATTTCATGTTAAATCTAGTAGTAGTGGTAAGTGTTGAAGAGATGCCTTTTGCATATAATGTCAAAAACTTAGATGTGTTCATGTTTTTAGGGTTTTTATGGTTTTGAATGTAGGAACTCATGTTATGTTAAATTATCCCGTTCAGTAACTAGTTTCAGGAAATAGCAACTTCTCGCGTTCTGCGAGAGGAAGCCCCTCGCAGAACGCGAGAAGTGCCTCCCTCGCAGAACGCGAGAAGTTGCACATTACAGAGTATTAACAGAAGCATTGTGTATAGGTGAATTTTTCTTTGTTCACTGGATTGAATGCAATCCAGTTGAATGACTACACCTACCCCTCGCGGAATACGGTGCCCGTTTCGCCACCGTCATTTGATTTAGGGATTGACGACTTTGGATATTATCATCAACCATCTTTATATGAACAACATGTGCCATCTACTTATGAGTTGCCCGTGCCATCTACTTGTGAATTGCCATGTACATATGAGGTGCCATCAAGCTATGATGCGTTTCATTCACAATTTGCTAACCCACCAACAAACGTAGGAGAGGAGATGTGTTTTCTTCCCTCTTTACGCACTGCACCAAAGTTTGATAGTCCCGTATGTGAGGAAGAGGTTGTTTCTAGGGATTATTCGGAATATTTCACTACGGAGCAAGTGTTTGCCTCTAAGGAGATCGGTCATTTGTGGGCTTTGAATGTTGCAAAGCAACACAAGTTTATGATCTCTATTGGAAGGACTGTACCAGCTAAACTGGGGCAAAGTGGTAAGATTCAAATCATTTGTGAGAAAGGGGGAAGCCATAGGCCTAAAGGTGTCGGTGTTAGATCAAACACAAAGAGCAAGAAAACGGGGTGTAAATTTCAGTTGAAGCTCATGGAGAACCGGGTTGAAGAGAATTGGAGATTAGTGGTTGTTTGTGGTTTGCACAACCATCCTATTGGAGATAGTTTGGTCGGGAATGCATTTGCCGGGAGGCCAACCCCGGATCAAAAGAAAAAGGTTCGTGAGATGGTACTTTCACATTGTTCTCCAAATCAGATTTACACTGAGATAAACAAGGATCCCGGAAGTTGCACAAAGAAGAACCAAGTGTACAATTTGGTAAGACATATAAGGGAAGAGGAAATGGAAGGTAGAACCGTGGTTCAAGAATTCTTTCACCAATGCAAAGAGAGCAACTACTTCATGGAGTATAGGCCAAGTGCAACGAACCCTTCGTTAATAGGCGACTTGTTCTTTGCTAGCCCCGAATCAATGAAACTCTTAAAGGCGTTTCCATATGTCCTTTTGATGGACTCGACTTATAGCACGAACAGGTAAGTATTTATCATTCTGTTTTTATGTTGTATTTATCTTACTGTATTTTGGTTCCAGGTACAATGTTCCCTTCCTGGAGATAGTCGGTTTGACTTCTACATGGAAGAATTTTGTTGTGTGCGGGGTATGGTTAGAGGCTGAGAGCGAGGATAGTTATTTATGGGCGTTGCAGCAGCTGCAGACGATGTATTTGAGAATAGGAGCATCGCCTACTTGCTTCGTCACTGACCGTGAGATGGCTCTTATGAATGCAACAGACAAGTTATGGCCAAATGCAAAGTTTCTCTTATGTAGGCGACATGTAAGGAAGAACATAGAGGCGAGAGCCAAGATAGCTATGGGCACACAAGCATTGGGGGTTCATATTTCAAATGATTATTATAACGTGTTCGAACAAACCACTGAAGAAGATTACAAGAGTACTTTGAAGAAACTTGAGGACGAATGGCGAGCTTATCCAGCCGTATTGAAGTACGTGAGAACGAATTGGCTAAACCGTTACAAAGAAAGACTTGTTTCAGCATGGACGGATAATGTCTTCACTCTCGGGAATAACACGACAAACAGGTATGTTCTGTTATTTATGTCTACCTTCTACATATGATAAAAAGAGCTTCTGTAATGCACACCTCGCAGAACGCGAGTGCATACCACATCGCAGAACGCGAGTAAATTCGTTGATTCAGTGTTGATGCATTTTCGAATGCAAAGATCCTGGAACAATGTATGAACTCGCAGAACGCGAGGTGTACACACCTCGCAGAACGCGAGGAGTTACACATTACAGAAGGATCCACAGGTTCTGATTTGTATTTGCATTTTATTGTTTTTCGAACATTTTAGAGTTGAAGGAGCACATTCATGTCTTAAGTCATACTTGTCAAGTGGAAATGCTAGGCTAGACACAATGTTCAAAGAATACAAAACAATGGCGGAGAACCAACTTAAGGAGATTAATGTGTCTTTCACCGAGAGTTTGAATAAGAGCTTCACAGTTGTTGAAGGGGCCGACTTGTTTAAAGTCTTGAAGTTCAAAGTCTCTTACAAATTTCCGGCGTCAATTTGCACAATCATGAGTTTCCGGCAACAGTTTCCGGCGAGTTTTCCCGACGAAAATTCAATATTTTAGCTAAAATACCTATCAATTTAAGTAAATTACCAAATAAACATCAAAACCCTAAATAAAATCAACAACCCTAATAAAAAACCCTAACCCTAATGAATTTCAACATAAAACAACATCCACTCATCCACCATAATTCAAAATCATCATCTTTCATCCATTATACAACCATTTCTAAATCAACATTCAATATCAAAACATCATATAATATGCAATTTTCTATACTAACAACATATATTCATCTAAAAACAACATTAGAAAGCATAAGAGTATTAGAAACATACCTTATATGGAGATTTGAATTGAAAAGAGGAAGAAGAAGTAGGTTGAAATTGAGAGAGATGGTAAAATGAGAAGAGAAGCGGCGGATTTTTTTTATGGTGGCTGTAAAAATGGGCCGAGTAGGGTTTTTCCCCTTTTATAGGGGAAAAACTCCCTCGCGTTCTGCGAGGGGACGCACTCTCGCGTTCTGCGAGGGGGCGCACTCTCGCGTTCTGCGAGGGGGCGCACTCTCGCGTTCTGCGAGGGGACGCACTCTCGCGTTCTGCGAGGGGGCGCACTCTCGCAGAACGCGAGGGACCGGGCGTTATTTAGAAAACGCCCGGGCGGTATTTAGCAAGGGCCTATAAGTATAACGGACCATGTAATCGTGATTTGTGGCGGAACGAGAAATATTTTAAAGGAGGGTCAACTTTGTATATTTGTAGTGGTTTAGCGCGATAATTTCAAATATTGTTATTATAGTTGATTAATTATGTAAAATATATAATGCTTAAACTTACCATCTAACAAATAAAATAAAATATACGATTCTCTATTAGTCTTATTGTCAAAGTTTTATATATTTAGATAACCTCGGTTAAACAAAATTAAATCTGGGATAGACCCATGATCAAAAGCTTGGATTTATTTCAACGAAAAAAGTCTTAAATATAAAGCTTGTAGTAAAGATTTGAACCTGAGTGTATGAACGAAACATAAAAGCCTTACTAGCTCTCCTGTTTAAACGACATAGTTTCGTACTCATTTAAAATGAAAAAATAGATGGGTTCACTTGGACCCTTCTTCTTCCCTCAAATCTTAGAAGTCGGCCATAACATATTAGCACGTGCTCTAATGGTGATTTTTCGAAAACAAAACTAATTTCAATGACTCTCGATGGTGAAGCGGGTGCTTGAGCACGCCCTAGCTCCGTCACTGACCATTTAGAGAGGGCGAAAAACTATACTTAATATAAAAGGAAAAAGTAATAAATAAAGATAAAACAAAATACGTTTATTTTATATTACAATGACACGTAATTAATCTGACCCAATTATAAATCAGAAAGATGACAATTAACAAAGGAAAAGAGTCATATAATAATACTTGTTAAAATGATAAATAAGAATGAATGTGGAACCTTGAATCAAGAGAGATCCAAGAGCCCATATGATGACACGTGACACCCCTTGTCCCCCCTTGTCCCACCGCCGGACCGCTGCTGGACCGCTGCCGGAGCACCGCCGGACCGCCGTCGGAGCATCTTTGATGAACATCAAGTGTTCATAAATGTTCATAAATGTTCATTTGTATATACTCTACTGAATGTTCATCACATTATACTTAAAAGTTCACCAAATTTTGATGAACATCAAGTGTTCATAAATGTTCATCACATTATACTTAAAAGTTTTCCAACTGAATGTTCATCACATTCTACTTAAATGTTCACCAATTTTTGATGAACATCAAGTGTTCATAAATGTTCATCACATTATACTTAAAAGTTTTCCAACTGAATGTTCATCACATTCTACTTAAATGTTCACAATTTTTGATGAACATCAAGTGTTCATAAATGTTCATCACAATGTTCATTTGTACATACTCTACTGAATGTTCATCACATTATACATAAAAGTTCACCAATTGAATGTTCATCATCTCATACTTAAATGTTCATCATCCCATATGATGACACGTGACACTCCTTATCCTCCCTTGTCCCCACCGCCGGACCGTCGTCGGACCTCCATCGAACTTCCGGTCGCCGGACAACCACCGGGTGGTCGCCGGAAGGTCGCCGGACCACCACAACTACCCCCACTTGTAGTGAGAGTAACTAGTTAAGCCATTGGATGCTAAGACATCCAATGACTTAGATTCATTCTTATTTATCTCTAAGAGAGGGTTTATTATGAAATTTTCACCCATTAACAAATACATATTCTTAATAAAAATATTATCATTTTGCATAAATATTATACAGAAAATATAATTCAAATCTTTAACTTGGATTTTGTAAAATACCTTCGATGAATGAAACTTCACGAAAAGGAAAATAAAGAGTAATGGAGGGAACCGTGTTTTGGCGGGAAATATTATAATTCACACACTTGATAGTTCGATAGATACCATCGGCGGCCACTCATCTTCTCTCTCAACTCAACCTTCGCCAGTAAACAAAATGCCGCCCAGAAAGAAGCTGAAAACCTCCATCGCCCCTTCTTCTTCATCTCTCTCAACCTCCAAGAAGCAAAACCAAACTCCAACCACCAGTGCCGCCGCTTCCAAGTTCGGTATCCAGCACTTCTTCCAGCGCCATTCTCTCTCTCAGCTCTCCAAGCAACAATCTTCGTCCAAGAACAAGTCGCGGGACAGTTGCGATGTTGATGCCTCGCCCAATCCGCCGGTTGCTTGTTTAATTGCTGACGGAAACCCTAAGATTCGGCCGGAGTCTCAGAGCACGCCTGCTGAGGATTTGGTGGCGGAGGCTGCCGATTGTGAGACTGTTTCTCCTCAGGTGGCGAAATCAATGTCTAAAGGGCGATTCAAGTTTTCTCCTGGAATGGTATCTCTTTCTCTTACTGTATTTAGAATACGGTTTTCGGCATAGAGTGTTGTTAGGTTACTGATAATTTGGTTTGATGATGGCTGGCAGTTGATCAAGCAAAGCCAGGAGGATGGAGGTGATGAGATTACCTGGAAAATATCTCCCGTCAGTGAACGCCTCCACTCTATCTCCAAGAATATGCCAGAGGTGGTGAAGGCTCTTGCTGAGGCTGCAAGAGGTGTTACATCCAATTTGAAGCGATGCTCGATTGATATGGAGAAGCGATGCTCAAATCATACAGAAGTGGTATTGCCTTTTTTCTGAAATTCACTGCTCATGTTTCTAGATGATCAAAGAAAAAATTGGAAGAGTTAATAATTTTCAAATCTGCAGGGTTCACCTGAAACTGGAAAGTCCATGCAATTACTGAATCAGGGTAGTTTGAATAGAGAGGATCCAGTTGTTTGCAATGGAGATAGGGATCTGGTTGATGTGAAAAGTTCGAGAGATGTCAAGTTGCAGAGTCCTTTTAGGACTCCTCCTTCTCTACCATATTGCCATAATAAGGTTACTGTGGTTTTGATTGCTTAAATTTTGTGTTTTTATACTTTGATCATCTTCTGATCTTTCATGCCACTTCTAGTGCAGCTTTCCAATGGTGATTTTCAGAACAACACTCTGCAAGAAGCTTCTTTTTTAAGGCCTCACAAAAAGGTTCATTTCCTGATTTCCATTCCCCTTTGTAAACTCCTTTTCTTTTAGGTTAAATTTTTTCTGTCATCCTTATGTATGTCTTGGCATACAGTTCAAACGTGGCTACCCGCTTGTAGTAATGCATTTTAAAGTAGCTAGATATACCACTACCGTGTTTTTTATTCTTAAAACTTTGTTTCAGGCACTACTTGACCTTTTGGATCAAGTGGAAGATGTTATCTCTGTTGAAGATTTCCCATCAGGTCAGACAGAAGCCAACTATTCTAAGGCAGTTGAAAAAACCATTGAGAATAATCCCATTGTATTTCACTCGGAAGTCATTGAGCTGAGGAAACAAAAACAGGAGACTACTTCGGTATCTTCTAGTCCATGTTTTCTTGTTTTAGAGGTATTCCCAACTTATAACTACTAGTGTCTGTACTTTGATGCTTATCAGGGCAATCCTGTGCTCATAGAGGTTAACTGAATTGTTTCTCTTGTAGTTCAGTGAGAAGCATAACCAATTAAATTCTTCTGGAGTTCAATGTTCCACCAAGGTTGTCAATAATCTTTGCTTGGAAGTACTTAGATATATAATTTATTTGTGAAGATTGAAACAACTGTCCATTTTTTTTATCTAGGGTCTTCGATTACTGAATGAGCTTACTGGGAAGGAGCAGTCTGTGCATTTGTCTGATGATTGGTAAGTGTAAATTTTACTATATTATTGATATATTCCATTTGATATTGTTTACTGATTTTTTCGTATTGCTGAATCCTCATTTTCCATTTAAGTGTTGACTTTTGAAATTATGATAAAAATTACCTTTATTATCTTATGTAGAATGTCTTGTCTCTGATGCAAATATAGAATCTTCTTATTCACCCGCTCCTTGGAGTTAGGGATTTTCCGTGTAAGTTATAATCTAAGCATACTTAGTTTATAATTATGAACGGTCGGTCACTTCTGAGGTGAAAAGGCAAAGCTCATTGTTAATTGAGGAATGCACTCCCCTTGCTTCCCATCAAATTGATTCTGCTTTTTAGAGGATAGGGTTGAGACTTGCAACTGGAACGTAATCCCTTTTGTATTGGCTCAGACAATGTAGATCAACCAATATTATTTTCCTTCTCTGGTCTGCCATGGATCCTAAGCTTGTGATCAAAACGGTAACAGAAAAATTAAGCAAGCAACTCAAGCCTCAAGGTGACAGTATATTGCCTATCTGGGATAAACGCCTACACTATATGGATAATGGCTGCACTTTGTTGTAACACTGTCATTATCTCTTTTTAAGTCGCAAAATAAGTCAAGGAATGTATTGGTTGCTAACTTCTAATTTGTGCAGGCCCTTCATTCTTTGAGGGTAATAACTGTCCAAGAATTTAATCGTGCAGGTTTCATAGTGTCATTGATCCTGGAGACACAGTCCGTGTGATTGGTGACTTTGATGAACAAGGAAACTGCAATGTGGACCATGAAAATAATCTTGTTATTGTAAACCCCCATGTGCTGATCTCTGGAACTCGGGTACGTCAACCTACTGATAATAATCTGCAATATTTGAATGGAAACATACTTCGCTGCAATCAAGGATGCCGTAGCTATTGATATTTGAATTTAATCTATAACCTTATGGACCCTAATACGTGCACAAACTGCTTTTTCTTCTACACAAACTTATGATGTGATGGCACTCAGGATAACTTTATGAGATTGCCTCTATGATTGTCATATATTTATTGATCTTTCAACGAGACCGTGTATTTTATATAATCACCTTCTGATGCTTCCTTGGCATCTGAATTACTTTTTGTTTGAGAATTAACAGTAGGGAGGCAATTTGTCTCTTGTAGTTGCATACTTACTATTGCTTTCTGAAAATGATGTTGATAACATTTTATCCTTTATATTAGATCGTCTCATCCTACTTGTTTATTTTCAGGTTGCAGCTAGTTTCAGCTGTCCAAGACGAGCTGTTTTGGATGAAAGGCTGAGATCCTCTGAACAATCTATAGCAGCACTAACTGGCACTGTACTGCACCAAATTTTTCAGGTTGTTGAAATTCTCTAATATAATATTTGAAGATGTATGGTGCACTGAAATGCCTCACAAAGATTTTTAGGCTAAAACTGAAGCATTTTCTTTGCCTGCCTTGCTTTTTTAGGCTGGGCTTTTGATGGAGACCCCATCAAAGGAGTTGTTGGAACAGCTTTCACCGACAATCCTCTTGAAAAATATAGAGGCCCTGTATGCATGTGGAGGTGCAAATCTTGTATTGTTGTTTCTATGACCTCTGCAGTCTTCATAATTTCTTTCTTTTGAGTCCATAGTACGACGCTGACAGACTGCATTAGCTTTATAATGTTTTTTTGGTTATAGACAGTTTTCAGAATTATCATTCATCTCTTTAACAAACCACATTTTCAACCTTTTCTTGTACATTTTGCAGTAGATGAATATGATATGAAAAAGAAGGTTACGGAGGCAATTCCAAGAATGCTAAATTGGATTCAACTCTTCCGAGTGGCTAAGGTTACCTTTTTTTCTTTTTCTATATATTGCTATCTAACCATATAGCCTACTATCTGAGGCCATTTTGATGGATGCTAAATTAGACTAAACTCTTTTTAGTTGCTCATGTCAGTTGTGTTTTTCTTTGTCTATATGTATGTTCTTAATCCCATGTTTAGATTTTTTGAAGCTATTTAACTCATAATGCCTCTTACTAGAAGTAAAATATGCTTACCCAATTTGTTTTTCTGTTTACTGTTCCATTATTTGCTTAAAATATTGTCCGAAATGAAGTAAGAAGCTGCAGAGGGTTTAAATGGAGTTTGGACGTAGAACTCTGCATCGTGTCTTCTGAAAATAACTAGGAAGCTGTTCCTCCTTGATAACAAAAAATGTTTTTCTATGTTTTTTGAAGGTTTTGCCTTACAGCATTTTTTATAGACATCCTATGAGTTGCTTTAGGAAAGGAAAAAAGACCTATCCATTGCCAAACACATCACTCATCATACTGCTCTGTTTTTATAAGTTAATGTAGACTTACTGTTTATACCTTTTGGTGCATTATATATAGGCATATATTGTAGGGCTACTGCACTTGAGCAATGAGCATATTAAAGAAGGATTAGAAATATATATACACAATTTCACTATTCTGGATTACCAAGAAAAAAAGTATATGTAATACAAAAGTGAAAAGGAAAATTTCCCTGTTGATGTAATACCCTAGTCTTACATCAAAGATTACTCAAACTGAATAATTTATTAAATGATTTCTATTGGCATAGTGCTTCCACTCACATTTGTTTTTTACCTCATTGGCGCTGAATAATTTTATCTTTTATTGTGAAGTTAAAAGTTTCAAATAGAGAATCATGTTTATTGTAATTTCTAAAAAAATTATTTGCATCTCCAGGATTCTCCAAAAGCTACTGTTGATTTTGTACCTGAAAATGGACCGGCGCAGGTTAGCATATCCGAGGTGAGAGATCTCAATTATAATTAAGGTTGATTTGATGTCTCCTTTTTCTTTTCTGAAGGACTTTAGTGATAAATAAGGATGCAATATTCAAAGGGATAGGACCCTCTAAAACGATATCAAATAAAAGATAGACATGTTGAAAATGAGAAAACATCCTACACCGTCCTCCACTTCAAAAAATTAGGCAGAGGAATGCCTGGATGGTGGATGGTACCATAGATCCTTAGCTGAAAGTTTTTTAACTTCATGCTGTAATCATAATGTGATGACATGCATTTTGGTCTCATGACTATTTGGATATGGTGTTTGTGCATTGCATTGTGAGTTATGCTTCAAAATCTACTTGTTTTGGGACATATAAAGTATGCCTTGGTAAAACAGGTAGTTGATATCGAGGAGATGGTGTGGGCTCCAAAGTATGGTTTGAAAGGAATGATTGATGCTTCTCTTCGGGTGAGAATTGAATCAAGGGGACAAGGATCAGAAGAAAAGATCCTACCTCTGGAATTTAAAACTGGAAAAGGAACCACTGGTCAGGCAAGTTTGAATAAAATTTGCCATGTTTGAAAACATTAAATGTCTTAAATTCTAAATCACTATCATAAGTCATAATCCTTCAGATTATTAATTTTCTCCGTATGTTACGCAGTCAGCAGTCGAACATTCTGCCCAAGTGATTTTGTACACTCTACTTATGTCTGAAAGGTAATCGTTTGACCAAGTTATGTTTAATTTGTCTTTCTTTGTGATGAACTATATTTTTCTGCTTGCTGATATCATGTATTTGTCTCAGATACTCAGAAGACATTGATTCTGGTCTACTGTATTATCTTCATACAGATCAAACACAGGTATAATCAGATATGCTATGTGATATTTTGATCCCTCTGCCCTTTGGCCCCACAATATCATCTGTCACATACTAACTACACTGTGACAGGGACGTGTTGCTCAAAGATCAGACTTGGTTGGGCTCATCATGCGTCGCAACGAGTTAGCACATGATCTTCTGAAAGCTTTCAGTGTTCAGCAGCTGCCACAAATGCTGCAGGTAGTGCTACTTGTAGAACTTTGTCGTTAAAATTATTTTGGATCATATTACTTTCTCTAACTATTTTTTTATTGCAGACTCCAAACATCTGCAAAGGATGTCGTCATGTCAATGCTTGTACCATATACCATAAGGTAAGCTCCAATAAATCTTAAACATGTTATCCATTCTATAGTTTCTTGAATTATTCATATTTTAGCATGTTTTTGTAATATCAAATTCAATTTTTTCCCAGGTGAATGGTGGTAATGCTGATAGCAGTGGCTTAGGGGAGTTGTTTGATTCCCTAACCGACCATTTAGCTGTTTCTCATATCAAGTTCCTGAAACAGTGGGATCGACTCATTGACCTAGAAGCAAAAGGGATACAGGTTTGAATACTTAAAACTTTCGTGTTAATTGGGCTGTTGTAAATTAGATCATTTGGCAATATAGTGACATACTGTCACCTGTTTCAGTTTGGTAAAAACAACTTGTGGCAGACAAATTTATGGAAGGATGAGCACTCCTCAACTTGTCTTCCCTCTGTGGTTCTTGATAAATCAGATGATGTTGAGTTGCAGAAAGATAAACTATTTGTTTATTGTTTTGTGCGCCAAAACATGTCTAACATCGGCATGAATACTCAAGAACAGGGTTCTCAAAGGGGCGCTTCTCTCAAAGGTCATATGGATTGTGCACTTCGGAATGGAGATCGAGTGGTACTTGCATTTACATATCACTTATGCTTATGGGAGGAATACAAAATCAAGAGTGTTTCTGTCTTAGTTGCTTTTCCAGAATTCAGAGTACATTGTAAGCATGTTGAAAAGCATATATAAGTTTAGCCTCCAGTTAACCAACTCAATTGTGGACTAAAGCTTGAGCTCTATATCTTGGCTCTTTCATCCAGTCAAACTAACCAAAGATGACATTATCTCACATCATGATTCCTGAGGTGCCTATGGTCTTTATTACATGTCGTATATATTGAAAATTTGAAATGGCAAAAGATAGATCTGATGCTTAGAAACTTGCAGTACATGAGTTGCATATTGAACAATGTTCTCAGTTGCAACTCCCTTCCCTTTTATTACCATACATCCGGATGATGTTGTCACATATGCCTATTATTGTGAAACCCCTTTTCATAGTCACTACTGATACTAATTTCTTGGACCATGTTGTTGTCACATGTTTATTAGCTGTTGCTGGTCCAAACCCCAGTGGAACTCAGTGAAATAAGGGGTTGCACAGCTTTGATTTGTCTCATTTATGCTATATTATCTTGTATAGTACACAAGCACTTGGATTAACAAGTGCTCTTTTTTCCCCTTCCATCAATACAAAAGGTGATTAACTCTCATTTTTTGCTGAATGTTTCTTGTGCAGATATTAAGCGCTATATCAAGTCATGTTTCTGTTGCAAGTGGGTTTATTACAGATATCAGTGGATCTCATGTATCTGTAAGATTCTTGTGTGTGGTATCTTATTCCTTGAGCTAATTCTGTCTTGACAATTGTAGCAGAAGTGTACTCCGTCTCACCTCACTGAACATATATATTTCAGTATTATAATAATACAGATTTAACTTCATTCAAACTACTAGGTTTCTATGTCGAAGCGCTTGAGGATTCCTAGGGGTATACGGTCTTCAAATTTCAAGGATATATATGAAGAAGTTTGGCGGATAGACAAGGATGAAGGGGCTGCTTCCTTTTCTACTATGAGGTAATATAGGACTGTTTTCATCTTAGAATCCTTTTATTCCGTCTGTTGATAATTTGTTACATGTGAAACTACTCTAGTTTATTGCTGAATATGTATTGTTTGTGTATGAAGGTCAAATCTTGCACGATTGTTCTTTCGAGATGCACACAGTGATTGTCTAAGGAAGATGATTGTTGATCTTGAGGTAATTTTGTTCCAAGTTGATAAGTTCTTACACATAACTTGTGCATGATCTTACATCAATGTATAAAAAATGCTTTATATGCAGGCACCTAGATTTGATAGCGGCTGTGTTCTTAGCCAAGATCCTGCAATATCATACATTTGGTCAGAAAAGAACTTAAACGATGATCAACGCAGAGCTATTATCAAGGTATTCATTTGGTTCTACATCTTTGTGCAATTCAGGGTTCAAGTTGTTGGATGTCTCTAATTTAATTTAATTTAATTATTTTTTTCTACTTTGTGCAATGTATTGGTTTTTAGATTCTTAGTGCCAGAGATTATGCCCTTATCCTTGGAATGCCTGGGACTGGCAAAACATCCACTATGGTATATGCAGTTAAGGCATTGCTGATTAGAGGTGCCTCCATTTTGCTAACATCCTATACAAACTCAGCTGTGGATAATCTGCTAGTGAAATTAAAAGCTCAGGTCCTTTCTTACTCCTGTTGCCTCTAGTGTAGTTTTACTTATTTTTGTTTTGTTTTATTTTCTATTTTTGTTATACACTTATCGATTTTTGAGGTTTAAGTTTTTTGTAAATTCTTATTGCCAGTCTATGTATTTACCATTTTCAAAAGAAAAAATATCTGACAATTCTGTAATGGTATCTGTTTTCTTCTCTCTGCAGGTATTTTTTGCATTGTCATTACAGCTCTCTTCTCTTTAAGTGTAAGATCTTTTTGTCATTCCATTGGAGATTTAGATTGCTGCTAACTGAAATGTGCATTTCTTAGGGGATAGATTTTGTACGCATTGGAAGATCTGGGGTTGTGCACAATGAAGTTCATGAGCATTGTATTTCAGGTTTGACATGTCTTGCTACTTTCAGGTTCAGAATTCTCATGAGAGACATTTTGTAATTAATTTTTTTTTGACAGCTAAGGATGCAAGTAGTGTTGACGAAATCAGGAGAAGGCTGGATCAAGTCAAAGTTATTGCAGTAACTTGCTTAGGTATAACTAGCCCTTTGCTGGTAAATAAAAGATTTGATGTATGCATAATGGACGAAGCTGGGCAAATTACCTTACCGGTATGTTTATTGTACTATTGACTATTTGACTGGGATACAAAGAGCATGTATTTTTATAATTTGTTCTTTTTTGTTTTTCTTGCAAAATAGTGATTTCTCGAAAGTTTTTCTGTTAGGTATCATTGGGACCTTTGATGTTTGCTTCAAAGTTTGTCCTGGTTGGTGATCATTATCAATTGCCTCCCCTAGTTCAGGTATTAGTTATTTTCTTGAAGTTCACGAAAACATCCCCCAGTTTCATTCTTTATGGCTTGTAATTAGTCTTACACATCTTATGTTTCACTAGAGTGCAGAGGCTCGAGAAAGTGGTATGGGCATAAGCTTGTTTTGTAGACTTTCAGAAGCACATCCACAAGCAATATCAGCGTTGCAAAATCAAGTAATCTTTAGTGCCGACTGCTGATTTGGAGTTAATTCATGTTAACTATAATGAACATGGAAAAAAAACTGGTCTTTTAATATTTTGTTATTTGTTTCTCGACGCAGTACCGAATGTGTGCAGGTATAATGGATTTGTCCAATGCCCTAATTTATGGTGACAGATTGCAGTGTGGTTCTTCGGATGTAAAAAATTCTAAACTGAAGCTTTTGAATCCAGGCTCAATGTCAGTTTGGTTGAAGGAGGTAATTACACACCAACTTCTTTCTTGTCTTAATTAAAAGCTATCATTATAAGATGAAACATTCGATGACGGTTTCTTGAGCGTCTTCGACAGATTGTCCATACCCGTAAGTGACTTTTTCATAATTATGGGGGATATTCTGTCTGCTCTCAACTTATTGGGTATTTCATCTTTTGTATAAGCACTTTTTAAACTTCAAAATAATTAGAAGAATTTACTATTTAATTGCTTTCGATTTACTTTTGCAGGTTCTAAATGAACAGAAACCTGTGATATTTATTAACACAGGTTTGTATTTATCTGCAATATTAAGCGTACGTTTGGATAGAAAATATAATGCATTGTTTTGCATCATTTCTTAGATTTATTGCAAAATAATGCATTGTTTTCGCCTATCCAGACGAACCCTAAGTTTTGTTGTTGCATTTGTAACTTGTAAGCAAGTTTCTTATAATATACCATTCACTATGTAGATACTTTACCTGCATTCGAGACAAGGGATCATAAGACTGTCAATAATCGTCTTGAAGCTTATATCGTTGCTGAGGTATTACCATTATATTTTATGTGCAATCTACTTTAGTTCAAATCATTCAGATGAATATCATTATAAGTAGTCTTAATTCTCTGTAGATTGCGGGGACGCTAGTTGATCATGGAATAGGCAAAAATGACATTGGCATCATTACTCCTTACAACGCCCAAGCAAGTCTAATCTGGAATCTTATACAGACATTGTCTGTTGAGGTTCATACCATTGACAAATATCAGGTTTGTGTTTATGGAATATTTCAACATGACTTCATTCTCTTCTTTGAATGCTCACATGTGCAGCTTATGTTATGTTATCTACGCACTGTTCTGTAAATATAGCTGATACAAACCAATTTTATCTATTTCTGTTAGCTATATTTATTAATTGTCTTTTCTTGTTAGTTTCTTTATCTACATTATTGTTGTTAATGTTTTTCAGTTTCTTACGTGTTATTTTGGAATTGAATATAAAAAAATTAGAGATTCTCCACCAAGTTCCTATGTGTTAGATTCTGACGCTCGCTTAAAGTGGTTTCTTCAATATCATGTCAAATAAATTTCATCCTAACCTTTATTTATTGTTAATATCAATGATTTTAACCACACAAAATAATTTGTTAATCAATTATCAGCTTAAATTGTATTTGAGGTAGACCAATTTCCAGGCAATGAGTGATGTATATAGTCTATTGTTAAACCTCAGACTTCCATAGTAGCCACATTTTTCTCATGTATGTATAACTTTGTTGTGCAGGGAAGAGATAAGGACTGCATACTATTATCCTTTGTGAGGTCAAGTAAACCGCCCAGCAACTACTCATCTTCACTCCTTGGAGATTGGCATAGAATTAATGTGGCACTTACACGAGCCAAGGTAATATCTTGTTCGTCTTCTATCTTTGCTTGGTGGATTTCATGATTAATTGGTTTCATATAATACCCATCAAAGATAATATAGTGGTGGAAGGTTTCTTTTCTTGTTTAGCTCTTGACTTGTTGCTAATGGTTTTATGATCTGAATGATATTTAATAGAAAATATAATGTTTCAAGAAGAGGCATAAACTTCTTATCCTTATAGTTACACTTAGGCTAAGTTTTAGTCTTAAGAAACCAATCATTTCATTGAACTGTTTCTTCAATTTCCAAAACCCTCTTCTTCCAGCGAATATTAAGATTTCCATTAGAAAATATGGCATTGTTTTAGGGTTCTGTTACAGGAAATATATTACATATTTGTCATTGGTGTTCATAGTTTAAATAGACCCTTGTAAATCATTGTAAGGCATTCAGAAACAAAGCAATTCTCTTCCTATGTTCTAATGAAATTGGATTCGAGTGTTCGGATGTGTTTCTACCTCTATAATCCCACACCGAGTTCTTGATAAACAACAAATTCAAAGACTCGGCGTGGGATGATAGAGGTAGAAACACATCCGAACACTCGAATCCAATTTCATAATAACATAGACAGTTTTACAGAGAAAGAGAATTGCTTTGTTTCTAAATGCCTGGTCTATTTAAACTATGAACACCAATGGCAAATATGTAATATATTTCCTGTAACAGGTTCTCCAAACAGGTCTAGATAATTGATGGCGTACTAACAAGATTCAGAATGTGTTGCGTTTGCAGAAGAAGTTGATTATGGTTGGTTCATGCACAACTCTATCACAAGTCCCTTTGTTGAAGCTACTGATAAATAAGGTGCATGAGCAATCTGGAATCATTAATGTCACCAAAAACGACATTGAACCAGATCGAAGCCTCAGGAGATGCTCTCAGGTACCCACATGATTACTGCTTTCCTTTTCTTCTTATTTTAGCACATTTTTTCTCCTCATTTGGCACTACTTGCCAACCGCACCCCCACGTTAAAGAAGGGGGCAATTTTTGTTTTGTAACGGCTACGAAATGTATATATTAAGGATATTCTTTTCCATCTGACTTGTAAATACATACACATTATTTTATTGTGTTCCAATCTGCAGCTATAAAAAAAATCACTTCTTATTGAACATCTTTTGTTTAGGAAGGGCCATATCACATGTATAGAAATATTTGTTACACATCCTAATTAAACAACTTTATCCGGTAAAAAAGATAAGAATGTAACTAAATCTGCAGAGTTTGACCTATGTCCAATAAAAAACAGAAGGGGTAAATCACCCGCTATTTGTCGGTATTTGCATTAACGTATTTATTTCAAACCACCCAAATTGTATCATTTTCTTACAATTCACCACCCTTCGACTGTTTCCGTTAGATATTCCGTTAAAACTTCAGAAATTACACTTTTATCCCTCCATTTTTACAGAAAATAACAACTTTGAAAGTTATGGGACAGTTCTTGTAATTTTCTAAAAATGGATTGAAACCCTAGTTCAAATTGTTCTTCCTATCTTCGTTTTTCGTCTATCTAGAGTTAGGGTTCTTTTCAGTAATCAAAAAGAGGAGAGGAAATCAAAAACCGAAAAAAGCTAGGGTTTCTTATCCCCAATTTCATATCGTTCGATCTGAAATCGTTCCTCTTTCTTTCATCTGAAATCGTTCCAATTTCATATCGTCGTTTCCAGCCACTTGCAATTTTCCGTCTTCCTCCGGAGAAGCGTGAGCGATGGTGAAGCGACGTCGGTGAAGGTGGAGCGGCGTTGGGCGATGGTGGAGCAGGCGGTGGTTGACGATGTTGGAGGCGATGGTGGATAACCTTGTTGGGAGTAGCAGGTCAGTAGAGGTGTTGGAGGCGATGACACCGATTAAGGTTTGAGGAAAAGCAAAGGATTTTGCAGGTTAAGACCAGTAGAGTCATGTCGGAGAAGAGAGTCTCCACCAAATATTTGAAGATTAAAATATACATATCTATGATAAAAACATACTGTATATGAAGAGAATGGCACAATAACAACGCACAATACATTTTATAATGCCAATGTAATGTATTTGATGTTTTTAATAAAAGTCAAGACTTATTTTTTTTTTTTTTGTTTCCCACTCTAGTTCAGCGGTTAGGGGACTCCCCTACTACCCTTATATCTAGGGTTCGAGTTACGTGAGTGACTCTTCCAACAAACAATTTTTAACCTCCATCAAGTCTCGAACTCGAGATCTCATGTTGGGTGGTTGGGGTCCCTTACCACCCGACCACATGCTTGTTGGTAAAGTCAAGACTTACTTTTAAAGGGAAAAATGGTATATTTAGCTGTTTTACCATTTTCAAAAAAAAGTATCAATTTACTTCAGCAGTTGTTATTTTCACGGAATTGGGGAAGAACAATTTGAACTAGGGTTTCAATCCATTTTTAGGAAATTACAAGAACTGCCCCATAACTTTCAAAGTTGTTATTTTCTGTAAAAATGGAGAGGTAAAAGTGTAATTTCTCAAGTTTTAACGGAATATCTAACGGAAACAGTCGAAGGGTGGTGAATTGTAAGAAAATGATACAATTTGGGTGGTTTGAAATAAATACGTTAATAGCGGGTGGTTACCTGCAAATACGGAGGTCTTGTTTACACTGGTCTTTTTAATTAGAGCTTTTTGCATAAAAACACCCTTTATATGGGCCATATTGAGTTTAAACACCCCTTATATCACTATTTATTTTGTCCCACCCCTTATTTCCCCTCCGTTAACAAAGTCCCACCCCCTCCTCATTTCTGTTTGTTTTTCTGTTAAATACGTGGAAATTACTCTTTTGCCCCCATCTCTTTCACTTGAACTGTAGCATATAACACGAATGGAAGTTCCATTCACAACAATGGCGAGATCGAAATCCTCCAAATTGGTAAGCATCTGACCCATAATCGATCAATCCCTCTCCTTTTCCCCAATTTAAACCCTAAACCCTAAATTCTCGCAGTAGTGGAAGTCGAAATCTGAGGAGGAAAAAATCACAGAAATCGCCATTGTTGGAGCTTCCATTGTTGTAGGTCCGAGGTCTGAAGGTAAGCATTCTATGAACTAAGTTAATTTTGTTTGTAAAAGGGAGATTTCGGATTAAATTGGGTGTACAGTGGGCTGACAGAAGCTCCCTCTTTCATCCGATTTTTTTAGTTAATGAAATTAAGTATTTGCAGCAATAAATTGGGTGTGCAGATGGTTGTTGTTGTTTTCAATTGCAAATGTGGGAAGAGATGTGTATTGTATGTGTAAAAATGGGTCGGATGGATTGATGTGGGGCCAATTAGGGAATCTTTCAACACTTGCATTATGTATGCTCATGTGCTTTGGATTCCATTTATCTCAACTTTAATATGATGTTTTTTGGATGTATGCAAAACTGATGACATAGACATGTGAGAAAAGAATAGTCATTTGCTGTTTTTTATATGTTTTTGACAGATGATTAGTATAATATTTCAACTCAGTGGGAAATTTTGCTTGGAAAATTATGTGCTTTGCTACAAGAAGAAGCATGAATACGCTGTCACTGACATTGATCCAGATAAGCTATCAAGGATAGAGTTAGTTAGTTTTTTGGGAGAAAAAAGCATAATAGGAGTGAAGGAGCTCTGGTTTTGCAAGGAACAATGCACACTGAACGAAGGGCTGCAAGAAATAGTGTGTGACAGAGGCATATTGGACCTGTGTGCCAATGTTGGAGAGAAAAGACAAATTGATGTTTATGTGGTGAGAGGAAAACAACAGAGCCCAAGGGCATTGATGTTGGGCCAGACCAAAGTCTTGGATAATGCAAAAGCCAGATCCTCTTTACCTTGTTCAAGTTTGGAGAACAAAGGCCAGAAAAAACCACAAAAGCCCAGGAAAAAAAGTGAGAGTGATGACTCTAGTGAATTTGGTGAAGAAATTGGTGGATCTGATTCTTCAGATCTAGGAGAAGACAAGTTGCCAGATCCATTTGCTGAGTCCTCAGAGGATGATGATCCAGTGAAAGAGGATGGTAGAAAAGGTGAGTTCCAGATTAGTCATGGTAGCAAGGCTGGTAGCAAATCTGTGAGAGTGAATTTGGAGACAAGTAAAGCTCAGGAGGATGCACTGAAACAGGATGGTAGCAAAGCTGATTTGGAGGATGATACATTCAACATAAGGGTTGATGACAGCTATGGAAGCCAAGACACAGGTGATGAAAGTACTGGCAAACCAAGGTATCCTCAGTTCAATCCCTTGGTTGATTTCAATGGAAAAGTTAAGTTATCTCCTGGCATGAAATTTGGCTCAAACACTATCTTTAGAAAGGCATTGAGACAGTTTGCTATAGAGAATGAGTTTGATTTTTATTTCCTGCACAATGATGCTACAAGAGTTTCAATTTATTGTACAAACAAGTGTGACTGTTCTTTGAAGAAAGGGAGAAAAAAGTGCAAGACAGGGTGCAGCCAGAACTTGTGTGGATTTAGGGCAAAGGGTAAGAAGATGGATAAGGATGGAACTTTTCAGATGAAATCCTTTGTGCCAAAGCATGATTGTGGATGGCAACACAACAACAGAAAGATTACATCAAAGTGGTTAGCAGAGAAATACCTAGAACACTATAGAGATGATCCACAATGGAGGATTAAGGGCTTCATTTCAGCAGTAAGGAGAGATTACAATGTTCATATTAGCTACCACAAGGCATGGAGGGCTAGAGTTAGGGCTTTTCTGGAGACTCAAGGGTATGCCCCAAAGCAATATGCTAAAGTCTATGATTATGCAGCTGAGGTGATGAAGAGGAACCCAGGTAGCTCATTGTTTGTAAGACCAGAACAAGGGCCAGAGAAGCCAATTTTTCAAAGGTTCTATGTGTGTTTAGATGCATGCAAGAGAGGGTTTCTTGCAGGGATTAGACCTGTGGTTGGTCTAGATGGATGTCATTTGAAGGGAGCTTATAGTGGTCAAGTGTTCACAGCAGTAGCAATGGATGGTAACCATCACATATTCCCCATAGCTTATGCAGTAGTGGAAGCAGAGAGAAAGGAAACTTGGGTGTGGTTCCTTGAGATTCTGATGCAAGATATTGGAGGTAAACCCATCACATTTATGTCTGACAGACAAAAGGTTAGTTGTTCATATTTCTTATTCATCATAATTTTCAAGATATTGGAGGTAAAATTTGGTGTGATTGAAGTAATGTCAATGAAATCTTGTAGGGGTTGATGGAAGCTATAAGCACTGTGGCTCCTCAGGCAGACACCAGGGTTTGTGTTAGACACCTCCACAACAACTTCAAAGTCAAGTGGTGTGGGAGTACATACAAAGATGCAGTTTGGGCTGCAGCCAGATCAGCTACTAGGCCAGAGTTTGAGGCAAATATGGCTTTGATCAAGGATATGGATCCTGCAGCAGAAGCTTGGCTAAGGAGGAGCAATCCAGAAACCTGGTCTCTACATGGCTTCAAGCACTATGCTAAGTCAGACATGCTACTCAACAATGCATGTGAATCATTCAACAGCTGCATACTTGAAGCTAGAGAACTACCAATCCTTTCAATGTGTGAATGGATAAGGAGGAAGTTAATGAAGTTTTTCATAAACAAGAGGAAAAAAATGGGTGCTCATCAAGGTGTACTCACTCCAGAAGTTGCAACCATTGTCAATGATAGGAAGATTGCAAGTGTTGGTAGTTGCAATTGCCTTGGGGAAGGACTGCAGTATGAGGTAGACTGTAGAGGGAAGACTTATGTAGTGGATCTTCAAGCAAGGACTTGTGGCTGCAACATATGGGCTATAACTGGGATCCCATGTGTTCATGCCATGAGCTGTCTATTGCAGAATAGGTTAGATGTTAATGCATATGTTGACCCCTACTACTACACAGCTACATTCATGAAAGTCTATGCATTGAGTGTCAACCCCATGCCTGGAGAGGATCAGTGGGAGAAGACTGCTTTCCCTCCTCTTGAGCCACCAAAGCTTGTGGTGCAACCAGGGAGGCCAAGGAAGTCAAGGAAGAAGGACAAAGGAGAGAAAGATGATCCTAACAAGGTAAGGAGGAATAGACATGGGAAGAATAAATGCTCCAATTGTCATGAGGAAGGGCACACAATGAAGTCTTGTAAGAATCCATCAAGACCTCCACCTCCAAAGCCAACTCCAGGAAAGAGAGGGAGGCCAGCAAGTACTAGTACTGTGAAGTTTACACAAAAGAAGAGGAAGTATACCAGGAAGGATGTAAGATTCAATTTTCCATTGGTATTCATGTTGCACCTCTAACTGCACACATTCACTAATATCATGTTTTTTGGTATCACTAGGTTAGGGGATGCAATGAGAATGCTCAAGCTATGCCAAGTGGAGCTCAAATGCCAACTTCAAATCAAGACCAGGCCATGCCAAGTGGAGCTCAAGTGCCAACTCCAGTTCAAGATGCAGCTATGCCCATAGCATCTCAGGGCCTGGATGAAATTAGTGATGCAGATTTGCTTGCACATGTGGTGGAGCTGGAAGATAACAATGAAGTTGGAACCCAAGCCTCTCAGGTGACTGGCAATCCTTCACAATTTAGGACTGCATCTTCAATGGATATCCCCTACTCTGCTCCTACACAATCTCAAGCATCATCTTCAATACCTTTTAAGTCACCTAGGATTAAGATGCCTGCTTTCAAGACAAAACTGGTGAAGGAGGTTCCTAGGCGTTCACCAAGGAAGAAGACAAAGAAGTAGTCTGCTATTTATGTTTGTAATGTTTGGATCAGTTTCAATGTTTGTTGAATGTTACTGTGTTGAACAGATGTTGCAAGTGGTTTTTGCACTGTTTTAGTTGGTAATCTATGGTTTTATTTTGAAAAGGCTTTGCACTGTTTTTTGCCCTGGTTTGGTCACTGGTTTGGTAACAGTTTTGGTCACAGATTGGTCACAGGTTTTTGCACAGTGAAGACTGTCATTGATGCAGGCTTTGCACGGTTTTTCAGCCTCATTACTGTAGTGTTTTACCATTGACCATGACCACATTTAATTTTGGTCAATTGTTACCTACCCCATGTCATCAATTCTTCACCTAAACCCTGCACATTTCAAGCATAAATAGCTCTATTTCTCAGCACATTTGCCATCACAGCCGAGCTTCCTTTCCTTGCAGCTCTTCATTTCCTTGCATTTCTTCCATGGCAAATCATGTCATTGATCTAACAGACATCTCGGACAGTGAAGACATCAGCCACTGCAAATGCGAGGAGTGTGAGGAATGGAACCAGGAAACACCCTTGGAGAAAGCTGAAAACTACCCTCACAAACCAAATTAAGCTTTTATGTGCAAATGAAAGCATCATTTGTTCAAAAAGATTGCAGAATGGTAAGTAATGTTTTATTCTTGTGTTTTGGGCATGTTATTCTAATGACTAATATACATAAATTTTTTTATTAACAGCTTATTCCTTTCGAGTATGCAAACAACAATTTGAGGCCTTTCATAGATGAAGAGATTACACTTTTCATTGGTGAAACAACTTGGAAAGTAGTACTCAAATTCAGTGGGAACAAATTCAAGTTTGGCAAAGGATGGAGAGACTTTGTCCAAGACAATGACATAGAAATAGAAGATGTTTGCCTCTTTCAAATGGAGGAGATAGTTGGAAAACCCACCTACGAAGTCATCCTCTTCAAAGCTCAATTAACTGTCTATTTTGTTTGAACTGGTGTGTCTCATTTCCTGGTGTCTCATGTCATTTTCTGGTGTCTCATTTCTGTTTTTGTTGAATTTGTGTTTTATTTCCTAATGTCAATGTTAGTTTCCTGATGTCAATGTTAGTTTCCTGATGTCAATGCACTGTCTTCTCACTTTTGAAGTTTATTTTGATGTTAAGCTATGCTGTTGGATATGCATGTTGTTATTTTACTAGTCTTGATGCTCAACTGTTTTGACAGGAAAGGAACTGTGGAGAATGGATTTGATAGCTCAACTCATTTGCTGTCAAAGAAAATGTGGATGAAATCTTGGTTTTTTTGCTATTATGACAGTGAAGGGATAAATTTAGGCTTGCTGCAAGGTTTTCTTCAAGAGGGTTTACCTGCCTGATAACATTGCACAATTAAAATACTGAAAATTGAAAATGCCATCAAAATGGATCAAAATATAACTTCTTCATTGACCAACTTAAACTCCATTACATCAACTGTCATAAGACTCCAAGAACAACCAGATAATTCAACAAAAAATTTCACAACAAACCCTACATGTTGGAGATCACATAAGTACCCAAGAGAACCACAACAAATCCTAATCCTAATCCTAGAAATAATTCAAGCCTATTTCCTTGGCCTTTTTTGCACATCTGAAATTCTTTAGCCTTCAAGGACTCCTCAAGTACTTTCACAGTTTCCTGCAAATCCATTTTTTGCTTCACCAATCTTTGAATAACACTAGATGCTTGAGGCTGGAATGGTGCATCAACCCAAGCAAAAAAATTGCACCTGTTTCTTGACTTGAAATTTGCACACCCTAGAAACCTTCTTCCATAATTTGCACTTGTGTGTGCAGTACTCATTCTGGCATCTTGATTACAGAAGCAAAGGGTTTTTATTGCACTTTGATAACAATTCGATGAACCTGAATTGTAAGACATAACCTGCATTTCGATTTGAAATCATATTATTCTTCAACCTCAAATATCCACAGAAATGGTCTAATAACAACCCCCAACAATTACAACCCCCAATTCGATTTAGGGTTCATAAGAAATAACATACCTTCGATTCCGGCGTTCAATGTCCACAGAGATCACCTCTTCTACTTCGAAATCGCAAGAACCCCCAATTCGATTTAGGGTTCACCTCTTCCATTCGTGTTATATGCTACAGTTCAAGTGAAAGAGATGGGGGCAAAAGAGTAATTTCCACGTATTTAACAGAAAAACAAACAGAAATGAGGAGGGGGTGGGACTTTGTTAACGGAGGGGAAATAAGGGGTGGGACAAAATAAATAGTGATATAAGGGGTGTTTAAACTCAATATGGCCCATATAAAGGGTGTTTTTATGCAAAAAGCTCTTTTAATTAATGAGCCAATGTTAGGATCAAGTGCATGACACTCTTAAAGCTAATTAAGAAAAAAATAATTTAAAATCACACATTCTTTCAATCCCTTAATTCACGCTCTCTGTTATGAATTTTTTTTGTAACCTCCCAAAGATTTATTGGCATATTATGAACAAATTGTTCATGAACAATTCCCGAGAGGTTCATCTGCTAACCATTTCAGATTTGTTCATGAACAATACGGATTGTTCATGAACAAGTCTGATTGTTCATGAACTACATGAATTTGATAAGTTAATAAAACCCGTAGAATTCATCGTCTATCAACCACAATCAATTCAGATTTGTTCAGAATTCATCTGCGAATTTGATATGTTTGTAAAACCTGCATAATTCATCTCATGAACAAGATGGATTGTTCATGAACAAGATGGATTGTTCATGAACAATATTGATTGTTCAATTTAAACCTGCAGAATTCATTGTCTTTCCACCACAATCAATTACAAAATCACTATCAAGCAACCATTGGAATGGAAGACGAAGGCTGGAGGTTTTGAGGGGAAATACCAAAAGACGTTCTCTCATAAAAGATTCTATAGGGAAAGATTTTAAGTGGAGTAAAATCTGAAGAAATTTTAGGGAAAGATTTTATTAATTTATTTTATTACCTTTTATGAACTTGTTCAAATGAAAAAATCAAAAAATCAAGGGGACAGCTTGATTCTCTTAAATCAAAAAATCAAACCGTTCAACTTCTTCCATTTTTCGTCTTCTGCTTCCTCGCCGGATTCCGCCGTCGTTTCTTTCGTATTCGTCTTCTCGCGCTTTGCTTCTGTTTCTGTGCTCGATTTCTCTCTCCGATTTCGCTCATATTTCGCCTGCTCGAGTTGTCATCACTTTATCTCTATTTTCCAGTTTTTGAGGCGGTTTCTCATATCAAATCAGGTATCTGGCCCTCTCGTTCTTCTATTTGTTGTTTTTTTGTTTATTTCGGAAGATTTCTGTGATTTTGTGTTCGTTCCTCTGTTTCAAGTCGAAATCGAGTTCGTTTTTGTTCGAAACCTAGATTTTGAAGGCTGTTTTTAGTTGCATGCGTCTTTATCTGTGTGTTTTTTAGGTTTTTAAGTTTTCTGACAGATTCAGAGCATTTGCACTGTTCAAATGTGTGTTGAATATGTCATGTTGTGTTTTATTTTGATTTTTTCACTTTATTTGTTGATTCTTCACTATTTTTTAGCTTCTGCTGTTGAATTTGTCATGGTGGACAGCTTGTTGTGTCTGTAGATGTGATTGTTGAGTGCTTGTTCATGTCTATGTTCTTGAATATGGGATGCTGACAACTTTTTGTGGCTAGAGATTTTATTTTTGGCATTTTTTCATGTTTATGTTGTTAATATGGCATGCCGACAGCTTGATTTTGTCTTGAGATCATATTTGTTGTCAGCTTGTTCATGTTGACATCTTCAATATGGCGTGCTGACAACTTTATGTGTCTCGGGAGCTTATTGTTGACAGCTTGTTCATATTTACATCTTTGAATATGACATGCTGACAGCTTTTGGTGTTTGCAGATTTTATTGTTGACATCTTATTCATGTTGACATCTTGTTCATGTTGACAACTTGTTCAGATTTCCAACATTCTTTTTTTTTATGGTTGACACCTTGCTCTGCTTTTATCGCTTTTTGTGATATATTTTTTGACACTCTGTATTTGTTTTTTTTTTGTTGACAGGTGTCATGGATGTGTCTAAGCTACAGTTTTTGGCTTCCAAAGATTTGTTTGTAGCTCCCAAGGTTACAACATACCACAGATATTCTGTGATTAATCAGATTGAGGGTCAGTTAGATGATGTCAGTAATCTGCCGTTTTCTACTAGTGTATTCAAAACTATCTTAAGCATGACATCCCAGCTCAACTATTCGCACGTCATAGTTCACTACGCTTTAATGCGTACAGTTAAGACACAGAAGAAGTACGAAATGTGGTTTAATATGCAAGGCAATGTGCTGTCTTTTTCACTTCAAGACTTTGCTGCGATCACGGGTTTGAAGTGCACTGATTTTGAAGGCCATGTCATCCCAGATGAAGTCTTTGAGTGTTCTCTTGGAACCAAAAGCAAGATCACTCTTGACGACATAATTGCAGAGTTTTTGATGCGGGGATAAGCCGCAGTTGCCGACCTAGACACCAAACTCGAATAGGAACTCGAACAGAGAAGAAAGACGGAATTAGAATGAGATGAAAGAAGGATAAATCGAATGATAGGCCAATTGGAACCAAATCAAACAACGATAAAACCCTTGAACTTAAGAACAAGAACCTTACCGAATAATGAAGAAACTCCAACGGATGATTACAACCAAACACAATGACTTTGGTGGGTCAAGGCACCTGGAGGTTGCTCTATGGAGTCCCGATAGCACCAACCTTATGGAGGAGATTGACACACACAAGTACAACTAGGGCCAGTTCAACGACAGTGCACACGGGGCACTCTTCTCACAAAAGCTCTCTTTTGGGAGGAAAAAACGATAAACGCTGTATTCAATATCTAAGTCTGGGGGGGCTAAACAATAACTAAGGCAGCATTATATAGGGTTCATAAGGGTGCCAACTAAAGAAATAAACAATAAAAAGTATCTCCTAAAATAATAATCCCGAAAACAATTAAACATCCGAAAATAATGTTTCAAAAGGAAGCCTCGGCGAAGTTAATGAACTCGCCGAGTTTCCCGGCCACGGGCGCGGTTATGGAGCCGCGGGCGCGGATTTGTAGACATGTCGCCGACAGCTCTTTTTGAAACGGCTCGTTCTCTCTCGTCCGAGATCGGAATTGAGCGATTCCAAAGCCTAGAGTTTCGTCTTGAAGTCTAGTTTACTTCATCTTCAGTACTTGACTTCTCATCTTGACTCGAACTGGATATCTACGAGCTTGAATGGCTACAATACGAGCTCGGGCTACTATCAATGACTTCAATGATGGCGCATAGCGATCTTTAGCCCTAGCTCCAGTGGTTAGCACATCTTTAGATTTAGGACGGGGCGTCCTTGATGATAGCTCAGATGCTCCCGCATCATTCTCCCCTTCTTGAAAAGGATTCGACCTCGAATCATATTTGACATGAATGATTGAACGATCTTCATAGGCGTCATCCTCTTTGATGCACAACTTCCTCTTGAATGTCTTGAGTGCATAGCTCTACCTTGAGGAACAAATTCGATGCTGTGGGGAATCCTTGCCTTCCTTCATTCTTTTAGCTCTTTTATCATTCTCCTTCCTCTTGTCATTCTCGTCAGCGACCTGTGAAAGAATAATAGGTGGAAGAACAACAATTCTAGCATGGGAGGGTAAGGAATGACGATTAACAAAACCATCATGGGCAACTCTCTTATCATACTGCCATGGATAATCTAATAAAACTTGACAAACTTGCATAGGCACAACATCACACAAGACTGTATGCTCATACCTCCCTAAGGAGAAAGTTATCCTAGCTTGCTTTTGAACTCTTAATTCACCATATTCATTCATCCAATGCAATTTATAGGGCCTAGGGTGGAAAATAGTAGTAATATGCAATTTAGAGATTAATTCAGTGCTAGCAATATTGCAACAACTTCCTCCATCAATAATCATATTACAAACCTTCCCTTGAACCAAACATCTAGTATGAAACAAATTTTCTCTTTGGTTATCCTCACAAGGGGCGGGTTGTACATGCAAATTTCTCTTACAAATCAAAGAATCACCATGCTCATAACCAATTTCATCACTAAGATCATCCCCATCATGAATTTCATCTAGGTGCTCCTCCTTTTCACTTTCACTTTCATATTCACCTAGTTGATTAACAATTAATACTCTAGAATTAGGACAATCCTTCATCATATGACCCTTTCCTCTACATTTAAAACATTCAATATCCCTAGCTCTAGAAGTAGGGTTAGAGGTACTCCCTCGGGGTGGATTAGAAGGGCCAAGTGTTGTTTTGGAGGGCACTTGAGTAGTAGGTGGCGGATTCCTTCGAGAACCAATGTCTTCCTTGTTAGGGACCTCTCGGGTTGAAGGATAGGAATTCCTTCCTTGCTGATTTTTCCAGCCACCTGCGTTTTTGCTCCCTTGGCTCCTAATTTTGGTCTTTCTTTCCACCTTGATAGCCAAATGTAGCAACTCAGTCATTGAGTTGTAAGGGAACATCTGAATCTCACTAGACACATATGGGTGAAGGATACGGAGATATCTAGCCATGGTTGTCTCCTCATCCTCCACCAAATTAGCTCGAACCATTGCTATTTGCATAGCATTGTAAGTCTCTTCGACTCCCATTGATCCTTGCTTCAAATTCTCGAGCCGCTGAATAAGTTCCCTAGTGTAATGTGGGGGAACAAATCGAGCTCTCATCATCCTCTTCATGAGTTCCCAAGTAGTGACATGATAATCTCCATTGGCAGCTCTCCCTCTGATCAAGCTATCCCACCAAACTAAAGCGTAGCCACTAAACTCCAAAGATGCCAGCTGCACCGTTTTGGCTTCAGGAAAGTTGTGACAATTCCAGATTTGTTCAATCTTGGTCTCCCACTCCATATATATGTCTGGATCACACTTTCCCTCAAAACTCGGGATCTTAACCTTTATCTTTCCCACTCCATCTTGCTCAGGCTCTCTTCGCCTTCCTTGGCAACCTCCTTGGGGGCGATAGGGTCGCCATTCCGCCTCATCTTCTTCTTCAGGCTCTTCTTCGACATCATTATCACCTAGGTTCTGAAATGCATCATCAAAACGGTTAGCAGCATTGTATCTATTAAAGTGAGGTATAGGAGAGTTACGAAAGCGTCCTCTCCGAGCTTGTGGGAGATCGTCTCGGGGTGTAGGCCTGCGTCTGGGTTCCCGACCCGTGCGGGCAGCCTCATAGGCTTCTTGCTGAGGAGGCAAGGGCCTCCGATTGTCGACTGGAGCATCATAGGAGGTCCCGATGTGCTCTAGAACCCTTGGGGAAGGGGTGGATCGCTGCTGCCGCTCTATGGCGTTGGTAATGGCCGACGTCATCTCCCGAAACATGTTGGTCATAAATTCCGGGGTAATGGCGCGGGTCTCCGGGGCTTCATGCCTCCCGTGGGGAGAAACTGACCTGCTCATCACTAAAGAACAGACTAACACAGAACAATATTAAGGTAAGTGTAAATGAAAACAACTCGCTAGTGTTTACTCTCGTATGTTTTCCTCTGCACTCTCTCTCAATTGTCGTTGCAACCAGCTTTTCTTTGATGAATTGACTTGTATGGATCAATAACCCACTAAGTTGAAACTACCTAACTCCTAGCAATATATGAATGATGGTAGAGATGGAGATGGCTAGCGTAGTGCGGGGTTTCGACTGTAAGGTTCTGACTCAAACAAGAGACTGACTCAATGAAAGAAAGAAAATAAGACTCGAAGGCGTTTTGCAAGAATGAAAATGCAAAACAGAGATATGAGTTAAGCTTCGAATTTCAAGAAGAGCCAAAAGGAAGCGTACCTTAACTTGTTCCGACTGATGTCGATAGAAGGATCGAAGACGGAGTCGGGAGGGTTAGGTAATAATTGAGGCTCGTATCTGAAAGGAATGGAAAAGCAAACAGTGACAGTTCCGCGGGCGCGGTCTGAAGTCCGCGGGCGCAGATTTCGAACAGTGGCTTCTGAGGCGGAGCCGCGGGCGCGGCTTAAACCGCGGGTGGGCGCGGTTTCTGTCGCGGCCTGGTGGTTTCTCGCTTCCGTTCGGGCTCTTTCAACCCGATTTCCTTTGAGTTCTTGAGATCCGACTTAAACAATATCAAACTAGACTTTGACTCAACAAAACGTAAAATAAACTACTGACTTTGAGACTTTTCGATTCTTTTTTTTTTTGGATTTTTTTTTTGAATATATATTTTTTTGATTTTTTTTTTGTCTCAACTAAACAAAACGAAATTACAGACTTGATCTGAGATACTATCTCAAAAAATTCGAATTTAAAATAAAAGAAACTACTAACCACCTTGATTTCCTTGTAGAGAAAATAAGATTTCCTTCCTTGAAGATCTTGGCTTGGGGTGCAAGGACTGAAATTTTCAGCAACTCTTCTAGGGTTTTGACGGCTGCGTTTTGGAAGGGATAGATAGATTTTGTGATGGACGAAGGGCTGAATGGATTTTGGGAACAAGGGTGCTCCAAACTCCAATCTTTCGATCTCCACCAACACTAATCGATCCAAGCTTCTTGCACACAACCTGTAATGACTCAAGAAATATCAAAGCAATGGAAGACTCAAAATCAATTTCTGAAAGAAACTGACAAACAAGAAAATAAAAGCTTACTCTTTTTGTGATTTTCTAGATAGGGGGTCTCTTGATGTTCTTGTGAAGACGAATGGTGTCAACACAACTCTGATACCAATTTGATGCGGGGATAAGCCGCAGTTGCCGACCTAGACACCAAACTCGAATAGGAACTCGAACAGAGAAGAAAGGCGGAATTAGAATGAGATGAAATAAGGATAAGTCGAATGATAGGCCAATTGGAACCAAATCAAACAACGATAAAACCCTTGAACTTAAGAACAAGAACCTTACCGAATGATGAAGAAACCCCAACGGATGATTACAACCAAACACAATGACTTTGGTGGGTCAAGGCACCTGGAGGTTGCTCTATGGAATCCCGATAGCACCAACCTTATGGAGGAGATTGACACACACAAGTACAACTAGGGCCAGTTCAACGACAATGCACACGGGGCACTCTTCTCACAAAAGCTCTCTTTTGGGAGGAAAAAACGATAAACGCTGTATTCAATATCAAAGTCTGGGGGGGCTAAACAATAACTAAGGCAGCATTATATAGGGTTCATAAGGGTGCCAACTAAAGAAATAAACAATAAAAAGTATCTCCTAAAATAATAATCCCGAAAACAATTAAACATCCGAAAATAATGTTTCAAAAGGAAGCCTCGGCGAAGTTAATGAACTCGCCGAGTTTCCCGGCCGCGGGCGCGGTTATGAAGCCGCGGGCGCGGATTTGTAGACATGTCGCCGACAACTCTTTTTGAAACGGCTCGTTCTCTCTCGTCCGAGATCTGAATTGAGCGATTCCAAAGCCTAGAGTTTCGTCTTGAAGTCTAGTTTGGTTCATCTTCAGTACTTGACTTCTCATCTTGACTCGAACTAGATCTCTACGAGCTTGAATGACTACAATACGAGCTCGGGCTACTATCAATGACTTCAATGATGGCGCATAGCGATCTTTAGCTCTAGCTCCAGTGGTTAGCACATCTTTAGATTTAGGACGGGGCATCCTTGATGATAGCTCAGATGCTCCCGCATCAGTTTTCCATTTCGAGTGGTGAGCGCAAGATGGTTCTAGCACACCTTATTATTCTTGAAGGTGTGTTGATGCCTCAGAGGAAAGGCTCTGCTGTCAGAGTGAAGTTTCTCAAGCTCGCTAGCAACTATGAAACTTTTTTGAACTATCCTTGGGGTAGGGAAGTATATCTAGAGACTATCCGGGCATTTCAAGATGCTCCAGTCCATGCAAAACGTACAGGAGGTGGTTCTTCTAATGATAGAGTTTGGTATACTTTGCATGGGTATCCTCTTGGTTTTCAGGTATTTATTTTATCATTTCTCTATTTCAATTAGTTGCTTGAATACATTTTTATCCCTTTTCCTTTTTAATCCTTAATTTTTGTTTGTAGGTTTGGGTGCTTGAACATTTTCATCAGTTTCGCGATTTTGTTGGAGCTGCTACTGCCTCGCTTAAGACTATTCCATATGGCGAACGTTGGTTCTCAAGAGATAATTCCAAGCTCGCTTGGTATCATTCTGTCTCAGATCATTTTGATCTTCATCCTTTGGTATTATTCTTTATCTTATTATACATTTTTTTGTCTTGTCTGTTTTATTTTTGTATTTAACTCTTTTTGTTGACTGCACATTTTTATAACTCTTTTGCTATTTTTTCATTATTTTAGTTGTGCAGTCCGTCTCCATACGAGGAACATTCTACATTTCGGCACCTCAATTTTGTCGACGAGGTTGAAGATCCTTTGTTTGATGCATACGCTGAAAAAGTTCTTGTCACTGCTCGTGAGAATTCAGAGCAAGCTATTTCTGACACGGTAATATCCGAGCGACCGGATAAGACTGTCAAGAAGGTTGCGTCTAAGCCAGTGAAAACCGCTCCCAAAAGGAATTTCAAGAAGCCAGTTCAGAAGGCGGCGAAGGTTGTCCAAGCTGTCAACAAAGAGAAGGAAGATGTCAACAAGGAGAAGGAAGATGTCAACAAAGAGAAGGAAGTTTCTAGCACTTCAGTTCATATTGTTGCAGAGGGTGACAAAGGTGATTGTAAAGAGAATCAAGCTGTCAGCAATCCAGTTTCTAACGTGTCAAAGGCTAGGAAAGCTGTTGGTAAGAGAAAGCAACCTGTCAGCACTCCAGGTATGATATGTTTTGCAATTTTATACACTGTTGACATGTTGTTGGTTTTTTCTATTGCACATGTTTTGTTGGGTTGACATTTGTTTTTTCTGTTTTTTGACAGTTCTTTATACTTTGTTGACAGATTCCCCTCTAGTTGTCAGAACTTATACACGTAGGCTCAACATACAAAATAGAAAAATCCTTGTTTCTGAACACTCTCCAAGAAAATCTCCAAGATTAAGTAAGCTTGAGAGCAATCAGCCAGACAAGCACAAGATTCCTGCTGGTGTTTCTTCAGCCCCTGCATATTCTTCTCCTAAAAGTGCATCAAAGTCTCCGGAGAAGGCTGGAGATGGAAAGGATTTTGTTGGTGTTTCTACTGTCCCTTCACATTTGTCTCCCAGAAGAGCAACAAGATCTTCTGGTAAGGTTGAAGATGAACAACATTCTGCTAATCTCAAAGTGGTAATTAAGAAGAGGAAGTCTCCGCCTGCTGCTTGCCCCAAGGTCATATTTAAAGTTAGTGGTTCTGAGCCAGAACTGAAGAAGGCAAAGCAGGACTCTATGAAGACCCTTGTTGTGTACGACCCTGTCAAAGTTGATGTTGAGAACATCATCAGAAACCTAAGGTTAGACATCCCAGAGCTAGCCGCCCAAGATGCCCCACCTATTGTTCAGTTCCCGTCCTCATCTGAGAGTGGTAAGCCATCATCTGTTCAACCTCCATCTTCTTCTTTTCATGTTGACATGGAAACAAATGCAGCTGGCTGTGCATGTGACTCTGTTGACAGTGAGAGGACAACGTCTGTTCGTCCCTCAGCTGACATAGAAGGAAATGATGATGCAGCTTGGGTTGGACGGTTTGAAGTCTTGAGCCAAAAAATTGAACTTTTGTGCGATGTCATGTCCGAAGTTCAATCTTCCACGAAAGAACATGGCTTGACTTTGGTTGATGTTGCAAAGAAGCTACACGATCTATCTAGTCTGATGCAGAGCAACGTGAAGGCCTCGTTCCAAGATAAGAGCACCCAATATGAATCTGAAGATTTTGTAGATGTCAGCACACATGACAATGTTGACAGCTTGGTTACTTCAGAATTTGATGGAACTAACTGCTCTTATAAGGAAGATAGAGCTCCAGAAAAGGAAGGGGACCTGGGTGTAGCTGGAGGTGTTGAAATTCCTTCAAAGTCTGATGCTGTAGTTGGTGGATGTGCTGTGGGAAAAGTTGATAGTGCTGATCATCTGCGAGTAGCTGAATCTATAGAGCCCAATGAAGACATTGCTGACACTCCTTCAAATGCCAAAGATGTTGACAACATTGAAGTTGACAACATTAAAGTTGACAGCAAAGCAGTGGGTCTAGATGTTGACAGCAAAGCAGTGGGGCCAGATGTTGTCAGCTTGACAGTGGGGAAAGATGTTGAGAGCATGAAAGTGGTTCAAGATGCTGACAACATTACACTTGGGCCAGAAGTTGACGGCTTACAAGATGCACAAAGTTTGACACTTCTGATGTGTGTGCTTCTAGTCAATATCTCGATGACAGTGAGTGTATTGATCAATATCTTTGTAGCATCCTTGAATTTTCAGAGAAGGACTCTATTCTCATCTCTTCTGGAATCAATCTTTCTCAAGACACTTTGGATACTGTTCTTCCTGCTTCCCAGAACATTATTGACTCAGAAGAGCAAGTGAAGAAGTCTCCTAAAAATACTCTTGATGTTGGAGTACAAGTGAGGAAGTCTTCTAGGGTCGCAACCCCAAGTGTTCTTGTTCAAAGCCCTTTCACTGCTGAGAAGAAGAAGAAGCTTTCAATGCCTAGTTGTCCACCTTATTCATTCTATGGATATGATGATCGCAGAAAGTTCTACGAATGGTTTTATTTGACGTATATTTATATTTCTGATTTAATTTATTTTCTATATTTTGCATATTTATGTTTACTAATTTTCTTCTTTTTGTCGCAGTGGTAAGAAGGAGGTTATTAGGCGTAAGGAACATGATTTTAACTTCACCAAGGACTTCTTTAACAAATTGTTGTTGAAAAGCACAAAATCTATTGGACAAGCCAAGTGGTTAAATGATTGTGTAAGTTAATTATTTTTTATATGTCCTGTCAACATTTTAAAAGTTTTTAATATTTGTTGTCCTGTCAACGTATGCTTCATATTTGTGTTGTCAGTCTTGTATTATTTCTTCTACTTTCAGTTTGCAGATTTTTATTATTGGTGTTGTTATTGTTTAGTTAGATTTTATTTTTTATTTATCTTTTAACTTTACTCTTTTTTCTTTTTGTTTTTGTTATGTAGCATATCTCTGAAACATTATTTTTCTTCCGGAAGCATATAAACCAAAACGGTGAGAAATTCAAGGATGTTGCAATCATGGATTGAATCTGGTATGGGCATTTCAATGAGGATAGGGAAGCTCTTATTCAGAAAAATGATGAAAAGGAGCTTCTTTTTTTCCAGAAGTACTTCATAGGTATGTATCCAAAACATGAGGGGAGGTGCTGGTCTGAATCTGTGACAAGGGTGTATACCCCCTTCAACTTTGAAAATGAGCATTGGGTTTCCTTGGAGATAGACCTAGCTAAGTGGCATGGCAGTATGTATGATTCCAGCGTGCATTTCAGCAACGAAGCTTATTGTTGGAATAGAATTAAAAGTTTATGCCGTATGCTCCCTGTTGTTATGAAGAAGTCCAACTTGTTTGGCCATATTGATTCTTTGGACAAGGATTTCTCATGGTCAAGGCGCAAAGATGTTCCTCAGGATGGGATGATGTAAGTATATGATTTTTTTAGATTTTTCTTTCTTTACTGTTCCTCTGTTATACATATCCCGATTTCTCTCTTTTGTTTTGGTTGATTTTCAGTGGGAATTGTGGTGTATACTGTATCAAGTTCATCGAGTATTTGGCCATTGGCACCAACTGGGATGATCTGGAGAAGATGATGATTGACTTGTTTAATGAGAAATGGGAGTTCAAGCCATTGCCATTTGAGAAGAACCCACCTGAAGCTTGAACTTGAATGTTAATTTTTCATGTAATATGTGTGTTGTTGGATTGTTGCTATGTCTGTTTGACAGTGATTTTGTTCAGACTTAATGGCTTTTGTTGTCAACTTTTGGGTTTCAGCTTTGTAAGACAATTTCCATTCCACTTTTTGTAAGACAGTTTCTGTTTACCACAACAGTTTGTGCTGAATGCAGTTTGTTGCAAGCCAATTTTGTGTGCAAGTCAGTTATTGTATTACAGAAAATTGCTTGTCAGCTTTTGTGTTATTTTTGCCTATGGTTATTTTATATTTTCTTTTTGTCTGTCAACAATTTCACTCAGGTGCAACGAAGCGCTCAACGCGCTTCGTAAGTTTATTATTCTTACGAGGCGCGCGTAGCGCGCTTCGTTAACATACCTTACTGTTAAATAACCTGTCAGCATAAGTTGTCAACATTCTAAATCTTTGTCATCACAATATGTCAACATTTCACCTCTGTAATAAACTTTTCATTGTCTCAATCCAATCTGTTAATATTTTCACACCTGTTACCATTTTGGTTTGCATGTCAACACATTTTCTATCATCACAATATGACAAGCTATCAACAAATCTATAAACACAATGTTGTCAACATTTTTTTTATCACAATGTCAACTTCTCAACATTAACATGTATACATCAGTCTCAGAATTAGTATTTTTGACATTATCTCAAAACCCAAAATGGTTTGTGTGTAAAACCTGTTTACAGTATGAATATCAATGTTGACAGGATATAAAACTATTATTCCTTTTCAATTAAAGTAAAAAATTGAAAATTAAAATCCTAAAATGTTGTCCACACTGATAACTCTGTCCCGATCTTGTCAGCAAAGTTTTTTTGGCAAGAAGTCTTGTTGTGTCCCATATTACCACAAAGGCTGCATTTTCCTGGCTTTCTTGTTCCTTTTCTCTTCTTGCTTCTGTTTGGGAACTCACCTTCAGATGGGTATCTTTTCTTCTTTCTTCTCCCCTTATCTGTCTGCACAATCGGTGGCATGCATATTGTATCCGTTACATCTTTCGGTACACTCTTTTCGGTCTCTCTTGACACATGGTAGATTGTTTCTCTATATGCAGATGTCCAAGCTTCAGTTTTATAGTAGTCGCTCACAAAATCTGTCACAGTTGCTTTTGCCTTTTGTATTGTTGTTATAGCGTGCACACACGGGATGTGGTCCACATCAAAGACTTTGCAAGTGCATTTCCTTTCTAATAGATTGACCACCCCCAAAGAAATTTCCACCAAGTATATGATATTGAGCTTGATTTAGCTTTCTCACCTCATACGCCTTTGACATTTGGTACCTAGACTCCAGTATTTTCCCGATATTTGGTGTCACCTTACTATTGTTTTTTTCAGCCTCTGTGCGCCTCTCATTAAACCACCTTGACAACACATCTCGCAGAAACACTAGTAGAGCGACAACTTGGAAAGACCTGTCAACATCAAATTTCAACAGTCTCAACAACTTTTAAAATATCTTTGACCCTTCATAGATGGTAAATTGGGCACATATCTATAATTTTGTCATACCTTGCTTCCAGTATTACTGAATTTATTGTCTCTGAGTTTTTCGTTGTCATTATGTTGTATCTATTCCCTTTGCAATGTGCTCTTGCCCATTTTTTAAATCCTACTGCTTCCAAGTATTCACCCATCTCCTTATTTATCTCACAAATTTTCCCATAATTCTCTTGGAAATCCTTTAGCGTGTATGCATCAACAGCCTGAGAGAATAGTTTGTGCACACCCTTATCCTTGTATCTTGTCTTCAGATTTTGCTTTAAATGTCTCCTATACACAACATGATTTGCTGTTGTGTACACTCTTTTAATGGCATTGGCAATGCTGAGATGTCTATCTGACACTATTACCAAATCTTCTGTACATGGTATGACTTTCAGAAGCTGTGTAAAAAAGAATGTCCACGATATGTCATTTTCATTATCCACTACAACATATGAAAGTGGATAGATATGCTGGTTTGCATCCTGAGTTGTAGCAATAAGCATATGTTCTTTGTGTTTTATATGCAAGTGAGTCCCATCTACCATTATTACCTGTCAAAACCAATCGAATGTATTATTTTATAATTCAAATATATATTCATGTCAACACTGTAATAAGTTGTTCTATCTTTTTATCTTAGATTTCTAATTTATTAATGTTAGTTGTCAACAACAATTAAAATGTCAAAAGCAGACGTAATGTTTACATTTTCTATACTGTTATCATATGTTTAATTTTATTTGTCAACAATAAATCATTCTATTAATCAATATGTCATTTAATTTATATTTACTCACTGCCATACCTTTCTCATTATTTGGAATCCTCTTGTGCATGCTCCAATAGATACAAACACGAATCTGAAGTCGTCATGCTCACCAACTTATAGGCATGTGTATGATCCTATATTGACTTCTTTGAGCATATGGCAGTACATGGGCAAGAGTTCATAGTTTTCTTCTGGTGTTCCTCGTATTAGATCTTGTGCATGTTCTCTTGCTTTCCATGCCTTCTAATAGCTAACATCCATGTAGTGTTCCTTCCTCATATCATTGCAAATTCTCTTTGGTATTGGTCCATTTTTAACATCTTCAAACCTGCATGTTTATCATATTAATATTAGTTCTCTGTTTTTGTTCAAGCAATTAATATATTGATATTATGATACAAAAACTTGTATACACATTACCTGGTTTTTATTTGCTCCCCAATCATTCTGTATGTTGGTTTGCACTCATGTTGACATCTAAAGTCAAAGGAACATGTATGTTCTCTTTGAAACTTTCTCACCTCAAAGAATGGAGTGTTTTGTAATGCAATAGCCCTCAATCTCCATTTGCAGCTTGTATCTGTGCACATCACTGTTAGAAGCTTTGGATCTGATTTTTTAACTTTGTAAGCAAAGTTCTCAGTCATTGCCAACTTTTTCAAAGCTTCGATCAACTTCTTTTTTGTGTCAAATAGCTTTCTCACATGGACAAAGTCTGCATCTGTTCCACTGTGACTCATTTCATCCTCCCCTGTTTTTTTCCCTGTCATTATCTTGCTTGCAGATTCACAATCCATAATTTCGCTATTCCCTTGTGTTGCCACTTCATATTCCATAGGTAGAAACATGTCTTCATTCATGTTAACTGCAACTATACTACTGCATCCATTCTCTCTTGCTATCTTTTGTTCATAATTCCTGTATTCCCTTGATACATATAGTGGACAAGTCCATTCCACTTGTGTTGTGTCATTAATTTCCATGAATGACGCAAGATCATCATCTGTCTCAACATTATACTTGACTTTGATCTTCTGGAATGGATTAAGATGGCAGAGTTGGAGATTCATTTCCTCTGTTTCTAGTTTGAACCGTTGTATAATCAAAGATTTCATTGCTTGTAGAGTAATGTTCTTATCAACTAAAAATACTTTTGATATGATTCCCCCATCAGACACCATAACGCCATCTCTGATTTGTATTTCTTCGCCATAGGAGACTGTCATAAAATGTTTTTTTATCTGCATATATATTTAATAAAGTTTTTTTAGACAAGTATTTCTAATCTATCTGTCAACATTTTGCCTAATGAATATAAACATTTCTGTTTTACCTGTCAGCAATATTCTATCATGTCCAAATTTATATTCCTAATTAATAACGAAGCGCGTTGCGCGCTTCGTAAGTTTATTATTCTTATGAGGCACGCGTAACGCGCTTCGTTCACTTACGTTTTAATAAAATCAAATCAATAAATATATACCTGTCAACAACTTAAATATGTCAACAACCTAAATATTTCAACAACCTAAATAATCATGTTATATAACATATGTCTACAACCAATAAAATCATCCACAGTAATATATTGTCAACATACATTGTCAAAACTTGTCAACAAAAGTTGTTTTTCTTAATGCTTGATGTAATCTCTCAAAAATTCATAAAATCCTAATGTAATTCATTCTCTGTCATCAAACTATATATGTATTTCATAATCTGTCAACCAAATAAGTTCAATATCATTATTATCATGATTTTACCTCTTGTTCGATGGATTTGTTGGTGTCGTTTACAGATTCGGCGCTTAGCATTGTGTTTGCAGTAGATTTGCTGGTGTCGTTTTTTGTCTGCCTCTGTTTTTGATCTCTCTTCAATCTCTTATTCTGTTTTCTTAGTTGAATCTTCTTCTCGCTGCGTTTTTGTTCTAGAATTTCAGTGTTCGCTGTTTTGTTTGACAATTCGAGGAAGAAGAAGATGCAGAAGGTTGGAGGCGCGAGCTTTATCGAAAAAATTCTCCCGATCGAGGCGCGATTAGTGAGCGTGAGGAGGTTGGAGACAGTCGGCGAAGAATTAGCGAGAATGAAGACATTCGAGGCGGCGCCGGCGGAGGATGAAGACAGTCGGCCGAATTCAATCGAGAATCAATGGTGATTCAATGGAGAAGACAGTCGGCGGGGGAGCGTTGATTTTGGCATCGAAGGTGAGTTATGAGATTTTCCAGATTTAATGTTTCTTTATTGCTTATATACTAGGGTATTTTGTTAACACTTAATAAAGTGATGCAGAAAGTTAAAAAACATAAGAGTTTTGGGGAACTAACAAAAAAACTGGGTATTTTCTACCGTAGGATTTCCCTCCTCTAACGTTGTAGAGAGCTCCCTACTATTTACCGTAAGATAACTCCTCACCAGAACCTGACTCATGCTATACAATAGCGCTCTTAATTTTTCGTTCAGTTTTTTAAACGCTATTGCACGACGTTCAAATATTTCGGCTCAATTTCGACCATTGACCGTCCCATTTACAAAGGCCCATTAATTATTATGTGATTAAAAAAATTCTTGTTATTTTAAGTAGACGTATGGAAGATGGCCAAAATATTAAGACAGCTTTCAGAAATTTATACTACCATAATTTTTGTATGATTCTGATTGATGAATTTCGTTAATCGCGATAAATTGTGAACAGTGGCGGAGCTAGGGGGTGCTTGGGAGTGCTCAAGCACCCCCTTTGCCTCTAGAAATTCCCGGGAGCACCGGCGATAAGGCCCGAAATCGGAGGCGGAACACCTCCATGGGTGTTGAACAAACCCTAGCAGTTGCTGCGTGTATGCGTGTTGAACAATGAGGGAGATGACGGGTTCAATTGAACCCGTTTTTAAATTTAAAATCTTGATCAAAACGACGTAGTTTAGTTAAATGTTAGGAAATTTTGTTTTAAAAAAAATAGATTTAAAAGGAAAAATTAAAATATCAATACCTGTACAATATACTTCGCTTGCTACGTCAATTTGATGTGCACAAACACCATTGATGAGAGATCTCAAGCTTGGGTTGTGGTAGAGGGAGGATTCGATTTGGGGATGAGATTTTTCGGCAAAAAACCCCGCACCCACTTTTTTATAACTGACACCGACTCTTGGGCGCACCTGGGATGCGTCCAAACCTTTTTTTAAAAACCCGGTTCAGTTTTGAGCGCACCTAGGATGCGTCCAAAATCAGACCGGATTTTTGAGTAGTTTGAAGGCAAAAAAAAAAAAAAAAACTCGGGTGCATCCAGGGCACGTTACGGATGCGCCCAAAACGGGTGCGGGTTATAATTTTTCGAGTGCGGGGTTAAACGCCCAGATTTTTTAGGTCAAAATTGGGGGTGGGAATAAGATTGGGGTTTTGCTATGCGTTTCTTTAGGACTCGGAGAGCATACGGTGTGAGAGAGTGTAGATGAATTTGAAAAAAATAATTTTATTTTTAGGATTTAAGAGGCTTGTTAAATTCAGACACTTAAATCCTAAAAATAAAATTATTTAGGAGATAATACTATAATTTATATTCTAATTGGATTAATCTAATTTGTTGTTATGTTGTTTTGAATAGATAATTGATTGAAAGTCCAAAATTTGAGTTGAACTTTGATTGAATATTTGAATAGAAAAAATTATTTTGTTAGGATCATGGAATTTTTTTTGATTTTGAATAAGCGCTCAAGTACAAATATAACTCCGACTATTGCGCCTTCACGCGAAAAAAAATCTAGCACCTGCTTTTAAAGATTTTTGGCTCCGCCACTGATTGTGAATGTGTAGTCTTCCGATCCACGTGATGCACACGGAACAACTACCTCCCTAACAAATTACTGCGATACACTTCAAATGAGCCAAGTTCCAACATTGCAACCGAAGCTCCTTCAGCGAGGTGGAAGAGGAACCAAGTACCAACCTTTTGTCCACAGGTCGGGGGTTTGAGCCCCGAGAACGACATGAACCCCCTCATGGGGTAGCGTCTCGCCTGCTATAACCTTGTAAAAATAAAGTTCGTGTCAGTTGTTAACTTAACTTTCTTTTACCGCATTTGAAATCTCTACCATGCGTTAGAAGATAAAATTCGAGAGAATTTTGCTTCTTATTTTTATCCGGTCTTTCCCTCTTCAATGTCCATTCCCGCTCTCAGTAGATGACGTCCCTCCGTTTCCTTTTTTACGCCATAGAGGCGTTTTCATGGCCGGTTGATGTTCTGGGATGAAATTTGACTCTTGAGTCGGTAATTTAAGGGGCGATTGATATATAGATGTTCTCCTGTTTCTCTTTCCCGATTTCATATTTCTGCAATGGCTCAAGCGAATGGAAATAGGTGGTCGCTCCGCTCAGATGCTGACAGCGGAGGGCGCACAAGTTTTGAGTAACCCCACCGGACACCATCGACGGACAAGCTCAAGCGATAATTCGTCCGAAGATTGCAGACCCAGGCTGTCAGGTAACAAAATTGTTCAACAGAAGGTTTTTTCAAGTAAAATTGTTCATAAAAACCTGTAATTTTGAGGTTCATGTTGTCAGGTTCATCACTGGGGCTCAATTTATATGGAGTATTTGAGTTTTACTACGCACGAATCTATGTCGGGAAGGTGTTCAACAGAAGCTGAAAAAAGATGTGTAACCGAGCGGTGATAAAAGCTCTTTCCATTATCCATCTCTCATATTCGCCCCAATCCTATATTCTCCCATATATTCCTCATACCAGACACCTTATTTTTGTATCACCGGGTGGAGTGATTGAATAAAAATACGAAGATGCAACACATACATATATCATAAATTTCTCTGAGATTTTTTTAGTTAGCTCTATTGAGTTTCAATTAAGTGTTTTATTTTATTAAAGGGGAAGAAACAACACTTGGATTGAAGTGCCAAGTCTATCATTTCCACTGGTTCTGAAAGGTTTTCTCTTTTGAGCAAAGAGGTCGAGCAAAGAGGTACGTTATTTTACTCATTTTTCACTCGCTAATTTATCTTGTAATTTGATTTTCCGGATTTTGGAATTTTATGGCGCTCTGTATTCTATATATTCAAATTTGTAAATATTATGTTACTACTAACTCAATATATATTTTGTCATCTCACTTAAACTTGTTGAATTAAAAAACTACTAATAGAGTGTTGGATGATTTACATGCATGGTTAAACACCTTTATATGTCCTCTCCATTAATTTTCAAGCCCTTACTTTATCCATTAATATCCAAGCCCTTACTTTTTGCGATTTTATTTTTTTGAGTGGGTTCCCACTATTTCAAGCTTTGAATTTCCAAATGGTATGAGATTTAATTATTCTCTATATTTCAATGTGATTAAGGCAATATATATTGAGAGAAAAAATATGTATATTGTACGTTTTGTTTACTCCTCTCTAATTTAGTCCTGAAATGTGTAATTAGTTTGGACTTTCGATATTACACATTCTTCGAGAAAGTGACCATGCATAGGTTCTTCTCCTAACCTTTTTTCATATTTAACCCTACAACACAATGCAATTATACAAACTTACAAAATACTTCCAACATGAAAGAACAACAACAATCAAAACTATACCGTTGTAATCATACGAGATGGCTAAAGCTTACTATTTATGTGAAAATCAGGAATCGTGCATCGCATGAGTTTCGTAAATCTAGTTGTTGGTATAAAACTAACTAGGGAATACTCCAACAAAACAAGAGAGACACTAAATCTACTCAAAATTTAGACTTGTTTCACTCAGACAGTCTCACACACGCATTGCGGGACCGTAAAAGAGTATAAGACATGAATTGCGAGACCGTGAAAAAATGAATAATCCCCCCAAATTTCAAATTAAATTATTTATTTGATCTGATTTAATATTATTTTATTTTAGAAAATAGTCTCGCATTTGAATTGCAAATGAGTGACAATTTTTTTGGTTTTTATTTCTTTAAATCGGTTATCCGTTCGACTAATTTGCTACGGCTATATATCTACGTTCGACTTACTTGCTACGGCTATAGTATCACCCCAAAACATTCCGGATTTTGAATAACTCATCAATCGAAAATCTTTCATATTTCTTCTCATGGTAAACAGGTAAAGTCTTTACCAAAAAAAATGGTAAACAGGTAAAGTTGGTAACAATCCAAAAATGAGAAAAACAGAAGATATGAAGTAACTGATGAAATGGGCCATAAGCCTAGGTCTTTGAAATGTTGTGGGCTGGCCCGGAATCAAAAGAAACCTACTCAAATCAAAACAAGAAAGTCTTCTTCTTCTTCAACCTCGCTTCGAAGCTGAAACAGACACACAGACATACCTTTTCCCTTCTTTTCTACAACCGATCGGGAGGGAGCTGAACGACTTCTGTCAGTCTCAGGCGGAGGCCTCGCAACACAAGGTAATATCGACCACACATCTTCATACTCAATATTCCATAATTTTAGCCTCTTAAACCTAACCCTTATTTCAGCCACACTCTAGCTCATTGTCTAACTCCAACAATTTCCTTTCGACGGCCCTTGCCCAAATCTGTATTCTCTTCTATAAGTTCTTCAAATTAGTGTGTTAAGTTAGGGGATTTCCTCTGAACCCTGCCTAACAAGAGCTTATCAGTAGTTTCGTCAGAATCAACTTATTTTATGTTGAATTTTGATAGTTTTACTTGATCTTTTTTTCTTTCTCACCTTCAATTTTTTATGAATTAGATTATGTAGTTTCGATTTTGGCAGGTTTTCCATTTTTTTTCTTTTAGGTTGTGGCTTTGTAGTTAACTTGATTAAGAATAGTTGTTTGTTGTTAAGTGAAACTGTTGATAGAAATGGGTGACGCTTGGATCAAATGCACATTGATCTTATGGGTGGTGTAGTTCTCCATGCTGATATTTGTTAAAATGTGCTCAAACTTACTGATCAGGATCTGTAATTCTGTATTGCTGCAGCAGAATGATTTTGTCCAGAATTTTTAGGAGAACACTGTTGTCACCAGCTAGTTCGCAAGCCGCCGCCGCATTCTCAACCAATGCGACTGTAAGCAATCCGCTTGAGCAGTTCTTTGAGATTGATAGAATCGCAGACGATGAGAAACCTGTAGTCTATGGTACAAGTTTTTCTTTTTTGTGCTCAGCATGCTTATAGATTACAGAATCAAATAGAGAAAGACAACAAGAAATGCTATAAATCCTTAAGAAATGTATATTTGCTCATGGGTAAAAAGATGCTCTTTTCTTTCGATCACTGTGTTTTTAGGTGGGGACAAGAGGGCTTTAGACCACTTGACTTCTGATTAGTAAAAAAATGGAGTGGGTTTGAATCCTTGATAGACGTTTGCTCTGTAATCACTTTTTTATAAATATTTTAAATATAAGTTTCCCCAAATCGTTAGCCTCTCGCATTGATTACTTAGAAGCGTCTCGGGTTGTAGGCTTTTTAGCAAAGAATCATCGGATTTTGCTTCATATACGAAGGAAATATTTTATGTTTATGACACAAACATCTGGAACATATGTCCTGTGTTTTATTGTAGATGTTATCTTAACAAATATATACACGTTCTTTCAGGAAGAGGTTGGAAGGCTTCTGAACTACGGCTCAAATCTTGGGACGACCTTAACAAGCTTTGGTATGTACTCTTGAAGGAGAAAAATATGCTAATGACTCAAAAGAATATGCTGAATGCACAAAATCTACGATTTCCTAATCCTGAGCGCATCTCCAAGGTACGTTTCCTTCCTTTGTTTAACTATATCAATTAGGCTAAGTCGCTACCCCTCCTTTATTGTAAAGTTTAGCTAGCATTATGAAATTTATAAAAGATCATGTGAATGGATTTTGTCATTCCTATTATAAAACCTTAGTTTACGTTGTGTAAGGTAAAACTCCGTGCTTTATTTGAGCTGGATTTGGTTCAGATGATGCCGGATTATTTAGAGTTTGGATTAGATCTTGTGAATGGGTTTTATCAGGCGTGCAAGTTTGAGTGTGTTTTGTATATACATACAGGTCAAGAAATCAATGTGCCGAATCAAGCATGTATTGACAGAGAGGGCGATTGAAGATCCCGATCCTCGTAGGTGTGCCGAGATGAAAAGGATGATAAATAGTCTATGATGTGATGACTAGATAAATTCAAGTTTTAAAGCATTTATTATTCCTGGTTTTGCTGCAAAACTTGAACTTTGAGTTTTAGCTGGTATTTTATATGCTAGAACATGTTGCCAATTGTACTTTTGCTTGGGATGTCGTCTTCCTAACACATAAGCCTTGAGGTTTTAGTTGTATGAATTTTGGCAGATCATTTGCACATCAAAGCAACCATCCCTTTTTGAAAATCATAATTAGCCTGATGTTGTGAATGTATATCCGTATATACGCCCTTTACCACGGATTTTCACATATATCTCGTCGTCTCAATAAATGATTTGCCTAAATATCTAAAATATCTCAATAGATGATTTGCATAAATATCTAAATTATTTTATAGTTGCAAGAATACATCAAATATTGTATTTAAAAGTGAATAAATATAGAAGAAAAAATGTCGATCTTATTAAATAAAATTTGTATTTATTATTATAGCTTAATCAATTTACATAAAGTTGGATGAGAGTCTAGCAACTAACTGAGCTTCAACATCCTTGTTCAAAGCAAAACTCAACCTTTGAAAAATGAATGACTGAATATTAACATTGGTTGCGTGGCTCTGAGCAGTACGTGTGACCCTAGAAAAAAAATGTCGGAGTATGTTTGCAAATTAATAATTACTGAAGAAAAAATGCTAGACTTATAAATTCAAATGTCAGTGGGCTAATGCAAACATTAAAGCAAACTAGATACGGGCCTCGCGCTGCGCGCGAGAAAATTATGGATTTTCGTATGTGATTTAATATAGTTATACATTATTTGTTAATATGTTGTTGTTGTTATCAAATTTATTAATATTTGTAAATATAAGTATTTTTTATTTCCTTATATTTATGTTTGAAGTAGTTTTAAAACATAATATTAGAATAAGTTTGCATTGTCATAAGAGAAGCTCACACATTAATTTAATTTGTGACTTAATCAAGTAGACTATAAATAAATATAACATTGGGATATAAGAAAGATATTTAAATACATGCCCAAAAGTCCAATAGAAGATGATTAAGAAATGAGTAATGCATTAAATTGGTACCAATTTCATTCAATTTTGGCAATGGACAACCAACTTTTATATAGATAAGATATGCATTTTTGCAAAATATTGAAATGAGGTATGGGGATTAATGAATGTAAGTAATGCATAATATGTATTTTTGCGGATATTGAAATGGGGTACGGGGATTAACGAATGTAAGTAAAGCAAGGGAATTAATGAATGTAAGTAAAGCAATAGTCAACGTGCGTTCATTTATCTTGATAGTATTAACTAGATATATTTAATAATGTAGAATAATGTAACAAATATAGTTGACAAATCAGTAGATAATTAAATAGTGTCGTTGATGTAATTTTTTTTTTCTTAAGTAGACTTTTTGGGGAAAAAAAGTCCCGAGTTAGGCTCGTTTCAAACTTATTTCCCATAATAGACATTGCTTTTCGGTTTGAAAAAGTGAGACGATGGAGTTATCTGAACCTAAGTTTGTGTATGATTTTTTTTTTTAAAAAAGGCGGTGAATCGTTGTATGTAACAAAATTTCACATATTTTAATATTTTGATTCACCCTCCTTTCTCATCTTCTCTGTTTATGGTCAATCTCTATTTCAGTTCTAACTTCTCTTCCCTTCTCCACCTACCGTTTTCATGCTCCAATTCCAAACCGCCCTCAACAATTTCCAAATCTCCCATTCAATCCTCCGCTCCCCTGCCTGGTTGTTCAAGAGGTGGAAGATTGGGTGAAACGCTCTTTGAAATAGCGTACGTCTCTTCATCGTCTCACTTTTCAAACCGAAAACAATGTCTATTATGGGAAATGAGTTTGAGACGAGTCTAACTCGAGAATTATTTCAAAGAAAAGCCTACTTAAGAAAAAAAAATCCATTGTGGTTTTTAGTTGTTACATGCATTTGTTTCTTTTGGTGTTATCTGGTTGTTGGGTGATTTTATGTATTGTAATTAGAACTGTTAATCCGGTCAATTATGTTGAGTTTGGATTGAGAATTGATAGGATCCAATTCCAATTATTGGTCAAGACAAATTGGATCTATACGTGTTAGTGTGCAGTTGAGCCAATTTATCAATTAAAAAATGGAAAAGTATCATGTAATAAAGATTGTTAAAATGATAAATGAGAATGATTGTGGAGCCTTGGATCAAGAAAGATCCACGATCCTAGATGATGACACGTGGCGCAACTTGTCACCGTCGCCGGACCACCTCCGACCACCGCCGACTACCGCCGACCACGCCGGACCACCTTTGGGCCTCGCCGGAACAAAAATGTCACAAAGATGTATAAAATTGTTCACAAATATTATAAAATTACTAGGAAGTAGGGGCCGCGCGATGCGCGGGCCTTTGAGCATCGCTCGTTCCTTTGAACGGATGAATATTTAAAATTTGGGAGATATTGAGTGCGGTTTCCATCTATGTGGTGGTCATTGACTGAGTTTCATACATATATGTAAGTTTCGTGGTTTAAAAGTTTGTCTAGGTTGCGGAAATAGATGTATCCGTGCAAGGTTAAATATAGAGCATGGGGAAGGTTGCAATTTTTGCAAACAATGGGCCCATGCTTGCTATTTTTGCAAATAATGTACCGGATAAAGGGGATATGAGTATATATTTGTATTTTTGTAACGGAGAAAAACCCCGCACCCGGAAAATTATAACTCGCATCCATGCGCTCAAACCTTTTTTTAAAAACCCGCTTCAGTTTGGGCGCACCTAGGATGCGCCCAAAACTAAACCGGATTTTTGAGCATTTTAAAGGCAAAAATAAAAAATAAAAAAATCTTGGGCGCATCCAGGGTGCGCCCATATCCGACCCGGTTTTTTAGGCGCGTTTTGGATGCGCCCAAAACGGGTGCAAGTTATATTTTTTCGGGTGCGGGGTTAAACACCCTTTTGTAAAAGCACTAATGTAGAGAAAAGAGGACCAAGAAGATATAACCCAAAATCATGGAAACATATTCTAACATATATATTAAGAACATTATATTATAATAATGATAAAAAGACGGTACAATTTATTAAGTTTGAAGTTATTGTATTGTGATACGTGCTTAAGGTTTTAAATACAGCGTAAAATGTTACATCATACAGTATATGAGTGAGAAATATTTGGCAAGCAAAACTTGATAGCTTAGTGATATATACAATTTTTTTTTGGTGATTGATATTATTGATATATAGGTCTAATATTATAATATATTTTTGGACCTTAGCAGTGAAAAAGATCTTTCATCAGGTTGTCAGCTCTTACCTCCACCTGTTGCCTATGTCAGATGGCTTTTCGTTCCCTACCTCTAATGTCGCTTGCCATTGACGCCGTTTTTTTTGGTGGTTGATTATTCCACAACCTGCGGCAATATCTCCGAATTGTTGCTCTGAATTGCTAGGTTAAACATTCGATTATCATTAGGTCCGGGGATTTGTTGGGAGGGTTGATGCATATGGCTTTAAACGCGGTGCGAGAAGTCTGGAGGTTGTGGCGCTTGGCTAAGTTCAACGATGGTGAAGAATGGGGTAAGTGTAGTTGTTTATTCATTTAATTGGTATGTACTTAACTAAGATAGAAGGAGTTGTTGTATTCCTTGTTTGGTGTAGTAGTGTGTTAGCCATCCCATCAATTCCATTGAGCTCACATACGTGATACGTGTGATTTAGTATTTCTTTCATTAGTGTAGGTTTGAGTAAAAATTCAAAAGAGCTAGGCTGTTGTGAGGTTTAGGTTGTGTTGCATCGTTTACTGAACACTAATGTCTTCACTGGTGTTGTTTAACTGTGCAAAATAGGACTTGCAAACTTTTGTTTGAACATCAACTGGAAAACTTTTGTGAGGTTTAGGTTATGTTGCATCTGTTTGGTGTAGTAGTGTGTTTTTTTGTATGAAATAATCACACTGCTGCAACCATCAATTGGAAGAATAAAAGCAACATTGTATGCTGCTGTCATTGCATTGTACTTATCTTTATTATACATATGTCACTTGACTTGCTGTATTTCTTGGGATGCATCTGTGCAGCCTAAAGAAGAAGTTTTGGTTAAGTGTCTTGGTCTTTGTGTTATACTTGACCCCTATAATAGCTTTTTATTACCTAGCCCTTTAGTCTTTAAATTTCTACACCAAATGTAGTTAACATTCATTTTTCTTCCTACAAATATTTTGTCCAAAAATTCTGTTTGAGTGAATAACTGAATTTTGCTTAAGAGTTAAAAATGCAGATGTGATCAACTTGAAGGTTTCTACAACTACCAAAAGGTCCATGTCTACAACTTCTAATTTGATTAAGAAGTTTCTGTTGCATCCCAGTCCAATTACCACTGAGAAAGGGAAATGCAAAGACGGGGCTCGTAAATCCAAGCTCTTAACTGGATTCAAAGGCTGTTTGAGGAGAATCTTTCATTTACACGGTAGTAATAGTAAGACAATATGCACACCAAGCATCACCGGAATTGAAACATAGACGTGAACAAAAAATTTAATTTCCCCAATCAGTTATCGCTGATTTTACTGCAGAGCTCATCCTCCTGTTTTCAAGCATGTAAGTTTTCTTCGCCATTTGGTAATTGCTCTTTACTCCCCTCTACCCTTTTCTGTGTGGAACTCACATAGAAGTACTAATGACTTCTTTTGACCAGGAACCTTGTAATATTAGTAACTCCAATAAGTTGATAGACAACATCAAAGATCCTCAGTTGTTTATTTTTGTTCCTTTGTCACGCACCCAACGACACCTATAGGTTGAAATGTAAATCATGAATTACATAATCCAACAGTTAGGTGATGTGTATAGTGCATGAGTGAGTAAGAATGCTTACCAATTAGAAACTTAGAACCATTAAGGTCGATTTTCTCGTGGGGTGTAAGGCGTAATCCATATGAATCGAATACATCATCACCAGCATCCACGACCCTAACATTAGTATTTCCTTCCAACTGCAGGAAATTCTTGGTGTCGCTCCCCATGCGGTAAGTTTCCTTGGAAGGACGAATAGTGAATGACTTCATTATGCAGACATTTCCGATCTCCAGTTTCGTTATGAAACAGTGTGAAATTGCTGATCGAGCAACACATTGGATGGACCCCCCTAGAAAACATGACAAAGATGTATGAGCCGAATCTCAAAAGTAGAACAACAATGTGAAGGAAGAAGCATAAATGGTACCATGTTGTTGGTGACCAAGAAGTCGTACTCATGTAGGTATCCTGGTATTGGGCAATCCACTTCCGACAGACCTTGACCTTGATCAGTTCGCACCTTGAGACACTTGGGACAGAGGGGGGAAGGCTTCAGTGTTGCCGGTCTCGGGAGCATCATCGGTGGAGGCCTTCATCTTTAGCAATAGAGAGAAGGGAGAACCAACAACTTTTCCTGAGGGCTTGGAGGCCATTGTTGGGAGAGTATGATGGGAAGTTGTGGGAAATCAATTTGAGCAGGAGAACCAAAGGACCCATTAAGGTGATTTCTTTGGAATAAGAAAGGTGTAACGACTGCAACCATTAATTAGGGAGCGTTGAAATAACAAAGAGGCAGACATTGAAGATGAAGGCGTTGAATAGATGTAACGGTTGACTGTTGATTGTATGAGGATGATGGAATGTGGGTATGATAAGCCCAATAATTTGGGTTTCAGGAGCCCAACAATAGGTGTCGAGTTGTGTTTAGGGTTTTAGGCCAAATTGCACAATAACTCTCAACCAATTAAAAACATGTAATTCAATGTAGGTGTGGATTTTGACAAAACCTACAATTTTATATTAGATTAGATTTATTACTCAAAAGTTCATTACAATTGACTTAAATGTTCATCACGTTGTTCATAAATGTTCATCACAATGTTCATTTATGTTCATTTGTTTATACTCTACTGAATGTTCATCACATTCTACTTAAATGTTCACCAACTGAATGTCCATCACATTCTACTTAAATGTTCACCAATTGATTGTTCATCACATTATACTTAAATGTTCACCAACTGAATGTTCATCACATTATACTTAAATGTTCACCAACTGAATGTTCATCACATATATTATACTTAAATGTTAATCAACAGAATGTTCATCAAATTATATTAAAATGTTCACCAAGTTTATTACACTTAAATGTTTATGTTATTTGGACAAACGGAGGACCACCACCGGACCACCACTGCACCACGACTACACCACCACTGACCCACCATCAAGTCACTGTTGGACCACCGGACCACCACTTTAATATAATTTCTATTAAAAACACACTTAATTTTCATCAAAAATCACCTAAATGTTCATCATCTCATACTTAAATGTTCATCATCTCATACTTCAATGTTCACAAGGATTTAATAAAATGTTCATTACTCAAAGTTCATTACAATCGGCTTAAATATTCATCACGTTGTTCAGAAATGTTCATCAAAATGTTGATAAATGTTCATTTTGATATACTCTACTGAATGTTCATCACATTATACTTAAATGTTCACCAACTGAATGTTCATCACATTATACTTAAATGTTCATCAAATTATTTTTAAATGTTCACCAAGTTTGTTACACTTAAATGGTTATGTTATTTGGACAAACGGTGGACCACCACCGGATCACCACGACCGCACCACCACTGACCCACCATCAAGCCACCGTCGGACCACCACTTATGTGGAACACCACATTAATATAATTTCGAGTAAAAAAACACTTGATTTTCATCAAAAATTACCTAAATGCTCATCATCTCATACTTAAATGTTCATCATACATCCTTAAATGTTAACATGGATTTAATAAAATGTTCATTAATCAAAAGTTCATTACAATCAGCTTAAATGTTCATCACGTTGTTCATAAATGTTCATCAAAATGTTGATTAATGTTCATTTTGATATACTCTACTAACTGTTCATCACATTTTACTTAAATGTTCATTAATATAATGTTCATCACATTATATTTAAATGTTCATCACATTATATTTAAATGTTCATCACATTATATTTAAATGTTCATCAACAGAATGTTCATCACATTATATTTAAATGTTCACCAATTTGTATTAAACTTAAATTTTTATTTATTTTTATACTTTAACTTTTTCACTTATTGTTGGACCACGCCGGACCACCCCCGGACCTCCGCCGGACAATCACCGGGTGGTCGCCGGGAAGTCGTCAAGTGGGGGGTAACTACTTTAATCTAAGCCATTGGAGGCCAAATTCTTATTTATCTCTATATGAGGGTTTATTATGGGATTCACACCCTTAAAAAATATATTAAATAGTTTATTTTTTAATTAGTGATATCAGATTTAGATCTACTGTGTTCGAATTTGGTTTCATTTTGACGCGATCATGTTGTTTTTACTCGAATAGTTAGGTTTTGACTACAAACATCATTATTGAGTGAGGTTAAAATTAGCAAAAATAGTAAAAAGTTATATTAAATATGTACACTGTACACATGCTCTATTGCTCTCTAAGCGTGCATGCATTTCGTTATTTAGTATGCATATGCTTCTTGTTTATTGATATACTACTGTTGGAACTGAATTTCTCGAGCACTGTTGGTGTCGGATGATGGAAGCGTTCGGGCATTGTTGGTGTCAGATGATGGAAGTGTTGACTTCATCTTCGCGAGCACAATTTCATAGTATGCTCATACGTTTAATTCGATCCGTTTGATTGAGAAATAAGTGAGTTACTTTTATTGTAACTAAGTTGAACTTTGAGAATTAATGTGCACCCCACATTGATTAGAAGGAGATAGTGAATCGTAATGGATGTGATTGAGCCAGATGAGGCTATCCTTGTGGGCTTGGGCCTTCGAAGACCACACGCGCGCGATTCAGTTCAGTTCGGATCGGCTCGACTCGTGGCTCGTGGGCTCCTTGGATGGGCCGTAGGCCCGAGGAGGAAGTTCTCTTTTTGGGCCTCGCTTAAAGTCTGACATGATTTTGGGCTTCGTTCAAGTCAGATTGAGCATTCAAGTTGCAGATTTCGTTTGACATGGCATTAATGCCACGTGGAGAATTTGAGCACTTTAATGTCACATGAGCGTAACTTGGACCAGATCATCCCATTTAATCCACCAGATCAGCCAATTTAATCCACGCGGCTTGGGCCATTCATTACAAGGATTCTCTCCTGCAGCCTATAAAAGGAGGCTCTGCAACACTCAAATTCACACACTCAACAACATCTTCTCATCTGCTCTCTCCCACGTTTTTATTGTCTCTTCACCTCTTCCTCATCTTATTTTTGAGTCTAAGAGTACACACAAAATCTAGCGTTCGTCGGCTTCTAGTTTTGGGTTGTGCAAACCAGAAGCGATAACGGTTTTATCGTGGGATTCAGAACGCCGGTAACCATCACACTACGAGGCGTTTTCAAAATTAAGGAAAGAGATCATATCTCGACTCCGTTCAAGTTCAACCATTCTCGTTTCGATAGTGGTTAGATCGGTTTCTTCTTACCTTTCTGTTTTATTTATTACATTTTATACAATTTATATGTTGTATAGGTTCATACAATCTTAATTCTGAAATTTTTTTACCTATATTTTTTCAACTAATAAATTTGTTTCTTTGAGTAAACAAGATAAGGCGAAATTGGTGAAAAACATTGTTCTCGTTTTTTGTACGGGAAACTCTGAAAAATTATTATTCAAAAATTCGAATTTAATCTAGATTTGATTAAATTAAAATCTGATATTTAGTTAATTAATTAAATTAAAATCGTATATTTAGTTAATTAAATTAAAATCGGATATTTAGTTAGCTAGTTAACTAATTAATTAAGTTAAATCGGAAATAATTGTTTTATGTCCTATTGTTTCGTTTTTGCATTTATTCTAATGTTTCAAATTTGTTTCGTCTCAGATTTTGAAAAATGACTAACAAAAACGACAACGTCGTGGATGCTTCCGCTGGAACTAAGAGTAGTGAGTCGACAATCCAAATTTAGTTTGGAGATGGTCTGCCACCAATGACTCTGCCTCAGAATCAAGTTCAAATTCCTTAAACGACTCCGGTCGATGATCAGCCTTTGGTCCTACCAAAATCGATTGTATAGTCTCAAACAAGTCATCTTATGGACTTGTCGGATGTGTAAATGCCCCATGTGAGGGAACCGGATAGGTCGTACATGGCTAATATGCCAAGTGCATTTCATGCTGGAGTTCTGCCCGACAAGTTTGACGGGAAGGGATTCAAGATATGGTCTAGAAGATGCAATTCTTCCCGAGCCCAATGAATCTGGACAAATTTCTGACGGAGGAGAAACCGAGGTTCTCCCCAATCCACACTGATGCCCTTGTTGACTGAGTCAAAGGGGACTATGTGTGTAGAGGCTATGTGAAGGCCCACGTGATTGACTCGTTGTACAAAGTGTATTGCAACCACGAAACCGCCAAGGAATTGTGAGAAGCTCTAATCAAGAAGTACAAGACTCAAGATGCTGACACAGAGAAGTACAAGGCAATGGCAAAGTTTTTGAACTACAAAATGGTAGATTCAAGGCCGGTCATGGATCAAGTTGAATAGCTACAAGCCTACAACTGATCGTCCATGAGATCATCTCCGAAGGCATGAACATCTGCGAGACGTTCTAAGTAAGTGCCTTCATTGAGAAGCTTCATTCATCATGAGAACAATTCAAAGTCTACTTGTTGCTGAAGCAAAAGGCAATGAGAGTTGAGGACTTGGTTGTGAGGCTTCGGGTTGAGGAAAGCAACAAGAGGGCGAATGTAGATGGATCTTCTAACAAGCCAAACCTGACAGAGCATCGGGACAGGGGGAAGAAAGGAAGTTTCAACCTCAAAATTCCAACAACTTCAAGAAGCAAGGAGATAAGAAGTTCAGTGGGAAATGTCACAAGTGCAACAAGATTGGGCACAAGGAGGATGAGTGTTGGAGCAAGGTCGACACAAGGAAGGACAAAGGCAAGTCCCAAGCCAACCTAGTTGAAGGCTCGCTCACATCGGATGATTTGTGTGCTTCCATAATTGAAGTTAACATGGTTGTTAGCAATCCAAAGAGTGGTGGTATGACACCGGTGCCACTAGGCACATATGCTCGGATAAGGGTCTTTTCACAACATATCAGAAGAGCATCACGGAGGAGCAACTCTTCATGGGAAACTACACCACTTCTAAGGTTGAGGGACATGGGAAGATCATGCTAAAAATGACTTCCAAGAAGAAGTTGACATTGAACGACGTTCTTCATGTGTCGGACATTCGCAAGAACCTGATTTTGGGAATTCTACTCTCCAACAACGGTTTTATAATCAAGTTCGTGTCTGACGAGCTGGTTCTCTCCAAGAACGGGGTCTATGTGGGAAATGGTTATGTAAAAGACGGGTTGATTAAAATGAATGTAATGACAGTCCTTCCCACAACTATTATAACTGATGCTTCAATGAATAAGAATAATCCTATTGCTTATATCATTGAGTCTTTTAATATTTTGCATGAAAGATTGGGACATGTTAATTATAAATTTATAAATAGATTAATAAGCTTGAATATGATTTCAAAATGCAAAACAAGTAAAGACAAATGTGAAGTATGCGTACAAGCGAAACTCACAAAAACGCCATCACCCCATGTAGAGAGGACAAACGAACCTCTAAGATTAATTCACACTGATTTATGTGACTTAAAGTTTGTGCAAACTAGAGGCGGAAAAAAAGTACTTTCTGACCTTCATAAATGATTGCACAATAGATATTGCTATGTGTACTTGTTACGTAGCAAAGATGAAGCTTTAGAAAAGTTCAAAGAATACAAGTTGGAAGTTAAGAACCAACTTAGTAAAACGATTAAAATTGTGAGAAGTGATAGAGAAGGCGAGCATACTGAACCTTTTAATGAGTTCTGTAGCGAACATGGAATTGTTCATCAAACTACCACTCCATATTCACCTGAATCTAACGGAGTTGCGGAACGTAAGAGACGAACTCTTAAAGAGATGATGAATGCAATGTTGCAAGAATCTGGGTTAGCCAAGAACATGTGTGTGTGTGGGGGGGGGGGGGGGGGGGAGCTTTGCTTACCTCAAATTACATTCTCAAAAAAATACCACATAAGGTGACTGAAAAGATGCCTAATGAGCTATGGAAATTAAAGGTCATGTACCTTTGTACAAATACCTCAAAGTGTGAGGGTGCCTAACAAAAGTAGTGGTACCCCCTCCTAAAAAGGTCTCAATTGGACCAAAAACCGTTGATTGTATTTTCATCGGTATGCACATAATAATAGTGCATATCGTTTCTTGGTATACAAGTCAAATATACTGGATATACATGCTAATACAATAATGAGTCAAGAAACGCATCTTTCTTTGAAAACATCTTTCCATGCAAGGATAAAGAATATCCAAAAAGATTCGTGAACAACGAGATGCAAGCGATTCTGCTCAAGAAGCAAGCACTTCTATGCAAATAGTGAGTACTTATATCCAAGAAACAGAAGAAGAAAATGATGAACCTAGACGTAGCAAGAGAGCTTGAAAGGAAAAATCATTTGGCACAGACTTTACAATGGCGTTCTTCTAGAAAATGAACCTCGAACGTTTAAGGAAGTCATGTCTACGCCAGATGCACCTTCATGGAAGGAAGCGGTTAAAAGTGAAATAGACTCCATTATGCAAAAACATACTTGGGAGTTAGCTGATTTACCCCCAGGGTCAAAGGCGTTGGGTTGTAAATGGATTTTCAAAAGAAAATTGAAAACCGATGGCTCAATAGAGAAGTACAAGGCAAGGCTTGTAGTACAAGGATTTAGACAAAAAGAAGGTCTAGATTTCTTTGATACAGTAACAATGATTACTTCTATTCGAGTACTAATAGCAATTGCGACTCTACTTAATCTAGAAATACATCAAATGGATGTAAGAACGACATTTCTAAACAGAGAGTTAGAAGAGGAAATTTATATGAAACAACTCAAGTGATATGTTGTGCCTAGACAGCAACACAAAGTGTGTAGACTTGTGAAATCTTTATATGAGTTAAAACAAGCACCTAAACAATGACACGAAAAATTTGACAACGTCATGATGTCAAACGGTTTCAATATAAATGATTGTGACAAATGTATTTATATCAAAACAACTCCAAAAGGATATATCTTGTTGTGCCTATACGTTGATGACATGATCATTGTTGGTAGTAACAAAGATATGATCCAACAAACTAAGAACATGCTTAGTGGAAAGTTTGACATGAAAGACTTGGGATTAGCGGATGTGATTTTAGGAATAAAGGCATTAGACATTTCGAAGGAATCATCCTAACTCAAGATCATTACGCCGAGAAAGTACTTGAACGGTTCAAGAAATACTCAAGCAGTAATGCTAAGAGTCCCGTGGACCCTCATCTCGACCTAAAGAAAAACTCGGGTGAAGACATATCTCAAGTAGAGTATGCACGCGTGATTGGAAGTCTAATGTACTTAACAAATTGTACATGACCATATTTAGTACACACGGTGAACGTCTTAAGCCGTTACACTAGCAATCCGGGACATAGTCGCTGAAAAGGCATAACTAGAGTATTGAACTATTTGCGATATACTCGAAATTACGGGTTGCACCATGGCAGATATCCAGCAGTGATGGAAGACTATACTGATGCTAACTGGATATCAGAATCCGAAAACTCAAAATCCACAAGCGGGTATGTTTTTACTCTAGGTGGTGCGGCTATATCATGGAAATCCTCCAAACAAACGCTACTGGCTAGATCCACAATGAAATCTGAATTCATTGCTTTGGACAAAGCATCAGAAAAAGCAGAATGGCTTCGAAACTTTTTGGAAGATATACCAATGTGGGAAAAACCAGTGCCGGCTATGGGCGTCCACTGTGATAGTCAAGCGACAATAGCTCGAGCACTGAGTTCAATGTATAATGGTAAGTCTCGTCATATTAGAAGACGACATAAAACCATAAGACAATTGCTCTCAAACGGAGTAATCACAGTTGATTATATACGATCGACTGACAACCTAGCGGATCCGTTTACTACAGATTTGTCTCAAGAGCAAGTTGTGAAATCATTAAGAGGAATGGGTTTAAAGCATATGAAAAAAGATGACGCTTGATGGTAACCCTACTTACGTGATTGGAGATCCCAAGATGTAGGCTCAAAGGAAAACCAAAACCAAGCTGAAACTAAGGAGCACTTGGAGATTTACATCTTCTCTCAGTTCCTAGGATTATAAAAGTGTGCGGGTAAAGTATAGGTTAAGCGGTGGCTTTTAATGATTCCATAAGCTTTGAAACTCAAAGTGGAGTATAATAGTATACTACTTATGGTAAAATCACCTTATAAGTGTGAAATGGGGCCGTTTCTAGGAGAATTTACAGAGGTTGAATTCTCTAAGTTAATTCATGAATAACCAGAGATGTTCAAGGCCAAAATGAACACAATCAGAAAACCTAGTTCTGTGAGAAGATGAAAATGTGTGATAGTTGTTGTCTAGGTTTACAACAAAGTTCGGGTGGTTCAAGACATCATGTTCACTACATGGTTGAGTAAATCCGATGGATATTCACTATGGGTGGTTCAACGCTGAAAAAGTGCTACCAACCCAAATGCAGTGATTCTTTGACCGTAGTCTCAAAAGTATTTATGTCGAGTCTTTTTCATGTGTTATAGAGTCATTTCTATTCATGTGGGGGATTGTTGGAACCGAATTTTCCGGGCATTGTTGGTGTCGGATTATGGAAGTGTTGGCTTTGTCTCCGCGAGCACTATTTCTTAGTATGCTCATACGTCTAATTCGGTTCCGTTTGAATGAGAAATAAGGAACGTTACATTTAATGTAACTAAGTTGAACTTTGAGAATTAATGTGCATCTACATTGATTAGGAGGAGATAAACTCACTAGTATATAAACTATGAGTGAATTGTAATGGATGTGGTTGAGCCAGAGGAGACTATCCTAGTGGGCTTGGGCCTTCGAAGACCACATGCGCGCGGTTCGGATCGGCTCGGCTCGTGTCTCGTGGTCTCCTTGGATGGGTTGTAGGCCCGAGGAACTAGTACAAAAAGGGACGTACACCGCATTATTATTTCCGCGCATTTTTAATACCGTGGTAATCAAGATACGGACACCACGTTGTAATTAAAAAGTGCGGTTTACATTGTCTTTTCTTTACATCGGACCACGGTTGTTTTTGTAAGTGTGGTTCAATGTATACTCGGTCCGCGATTTGTAGTAGAAGTATGGTCCATGTTATAATCTGGACCACTGTTTTTATTACAAGTGCGGTCCGTTTTTTCTTTTTTTTTTCCTAATTAACGGTTTTTTCGCCTGGTACCCCTGAGGTATAACAAAATTCGTGTGGTATACCAGAATTTAGCATAATTGGCAAGGTAACCCTGAACTTTGTTTTTATTTCGTCATGTCAATATCACGAACAGACCCGTTAGTTTTAATTAAAAAAGAGAAAATAAATAAAACCCAAATACATCCTCTTTGTGTTCGACTGTTCGCCCTCTCATCCTTCAACTTCTAGGCTTCTAGCCCTCTCATGCTTCACTTCCTTGGCGTTCACCTTCAAAGCGGCATCGGCATCTTCTCCACAACGACTTTTATAGAAACCTTTTCTCCGGGGAAAATACAGAGAAGAGATAAACAAATTTCTCTAATCTGGTGTGGTGCCTTGAATTGAGTAGTTTTCTTGCAATTGTGAACCTTATAACAAGTACTCCGGACAAGTGTGGATCCAAAGTACTCTTTTTAAGATCCACAAGAACCTATTTTATGGGGAACAAAGAACTATTTGTTTAGCAAAAGTAAATAACGAAGGATTGTTTACTTGCCTTATCAAAATCATTATCCCTACCCTTCATCTTGATTCTTGGCTTTACTATTTGCCTTTGATTGTTAGCTTTAGAAGTTTACATGTTATTCCCTTCAATTTCAATATGTTTATTGAACTGGCATGCACAATGTTTTAGAGGACGCATATGCTAATTAAAGTAGCACATTAATCATGTAAGGTATACTAATACATTTCTATGAAGCTTGTATGCCATTGCCAACTGTTTTCTAAAGCATTTATCTCTTTGATCCTCTATGTGGTGATTACATTGGACTGCCGGTATGGTGCTAACATGAATGTTTATTTAATCATTATTATTACTTTGGTCCTGTAATTAAAAAATGAAGTATTACCGATATTGTTATCATTTGAAAACTATCAATCATGCACCTCTTTTATAAGCTTATTAGCTCAAATGGTAGAGCGACGTGCTTAAGCACGTGGTGTGGGTTCGACTCCCTCATAAGCTAATCTTCAACTTTTCCCTTGTGTTGATGTGTTTCTTCATTACATTTCTCTACTATGCATTTGCATATGACATTGAAAAGTTTCCCCACAAACCACTACCAAAATTTTGCAAACAATAGCAATAAATATCTAGGTTATACAGTTAGGAGGTTCATGATGTTAAGAAGTCATGATCTACAATTGTGAATTTGCTTAGTCATGTGAGTTTTGTTTGTGCAGCAATAGGTCTCCTTAGCTTCCTTGATGCTATTGTGATCTCTAAACAACTCATGTCACATTCACTTTGAGCATATTCATGTGATTGTAGTTCGCATTCTAGGTTAACATGGGGCTTGCTTCTAGGCCTAGTTGGTTATTGTTAGCCTATGTGGGATTGGAACCCACATCTTTGTGTGTGCAAACACAACGCTCTACCATTTGAGCTAATAGACTATATTTTTTGAGTCGAGCTTATTAAGTTTACTCTGCTACAACTTCTTCTCATTTTGGTTTCTTTCCGAAACCTTGTACAATCTGCTAAACATGAACTTCACATTACCTTGTTAATGTACACCATAGCAAAACCAATTATCAGGCCTTTTCTACATTTCTAAGCTAAATGCCAGTCTCAGTCGCTGCACCATCATAGTGAAGGCCATTTTTTGTTCTTATAGGGGCTTGTTTTATTAGAGTACACAAAGACATATATAGGAAGTTAGGAACCTTAAATTTGTTAATAATAATCACGTTGGATCCATTTCACTAGGTAGGGGATATGTTACAGTTTGTGGATAACCTCTACTAGGAATCAAAGAAAGACACACAATTATGATTTGAGTAAAAAGAAACCTCTGACTTGGCTTGCCCTTACTCCTCAAATCGATCCCTCAAACCCTAGAAACGAAATCTGAATTCCAGAACCCTAAATTATAATTTCCCAAAATTACTCAAATCCTTGAATTGATTTAAGATATATACCTGTCCTCGAGGGGAAAAAGATCTAATCATAAGAAACTCCACCAAATCGAGGCTACTCCAGTCACTGATGTAGACAAGGTCGACGCCGTCTCGAAGCAGTTGGAGTTATGGAGATGCCACTGTCACGAACCAGATAGTGACTCCCAATCCGAGGTGAAGATGTTTACCGGTCGCAAAGCAGATGGAGATGGTGGAACAGATGAAAGGGGAGGAATGGAAAGGAGCAAGGATGGAACAAGAGGAGGAAAGCGAATATGGGTGAGGAGGAAGATGAGAGGAGTTATGTTTTCTTTTTTCTTTTCTCTTTTTTTATTAACATGATGACGGATCCGGTAGTGGTATTGCCGAAGGGGTATATGACGAAAGAAAAACAAAGCAAAACTATACAGAGTTTGAGTATTATGTTGTTGGTTGGCCTTTTTCCCTATGAACATGACGATTGTGTATTAGGAGGTTATTATCGAACCTTGTTTCGTGATTGCGCTTATGCATGTGTAGTGTAGGGATGAACAATCGCAGAAATGGGGAGTCATTGTACACTATAACAAGGCTCCTCTTCTTTATCTCTTGTAATAAATTGTATAGCATTCTAACAACAAACAACACACCATGTTTCAAATACCGTTTGTAAATTTTACGTCTACATGTAAGAGCATTTACTGGAAACACTTATGATTTTTGGGTATTATGCAATCAGAGTTTTCTTCAACTTCCAAGGAACAGATGGTTCCGCTACAAAGTTATTTTTTGCATACACCAAGGTTGCTGAGAAGATGCTTGAAGTGCGCGCAAAGGATTTGCTTGATATGTCCTTTAAGGTACAGATTTTATTGGCCATCGTATGGTAACTTTCTATGTGTGATAGTTGTTGTCTAGGTTTACAACAAAGTTCGGGTGGTTCAAGACATCACGTTCACTACATGGTTGAGTAAATCCGATGGATATTCACTATGGGTGGTTCAACGCTGAAAAAGTGCTACCAACCCAAATGCAGTGATTCTTTGACCGTAGTCTCAAAAGTATTTATGTCGAGTCTTTTTCATGTGTTATAGAGTCATTTCTATTCATGTGTGGGATTGTTGGAACCGAATTTTCCGGGCACCGTTGGTGTCGGATTATGGAAGTGTTGGCTTCGTCTTCGCGAGCACTATTTCTTAGTATGCTCATACGTCTAATTCGGTTCCGTTTGAATGGGAAATAAGGAACGTTACATTTAATGTAACTAAGTTGAACTTTGAGAATTAATGTGCATCTACATTGATTAGGAGGAGATAAACTCACTAGTATATAAACTATGAGTGAATTGTAATTGATGTGGTTGAGCCAGAGGAGGCTATCCTAGTGGACTTGGGCCTTCGAAGACCACATGCGCGCGGTTCGGTTCGGCTCGTGTCTCGTGGTCTCCTTGGATGGGTTGTAGGCCCGAGGAACTAGTACAAAAAGGGACGTACACCGCATTATTATTTCCGCGCATTTTTAATACCGCGGTAATCAAGATACGGACACCACGTTGTAATTAAAAAGTGCGGTTTACATTGTCTTTTCTTTACATCGGACCACGGTTGTTTTTATAAGTGTGGTTCAATGTATACTCGGTCCGCGGTTTGTAGTAGAAGTATGGTCCATGTTATAATCTGACCACTGTTTTTATTATAAGTGCCGTTCGTTTTTTCTTTTTTTTCCTAATTAAAAGAATATCTGCTGATTTGACCTTCTTCACTTCGATCTATCAAACTTGTTCTACCCTATCTTCTCCCATTTGCTTCACTCGAACCTCCTCCATCACCATCTTCTTCTCCCATTCTCTCTAATGTCAAAAGACTCAATTTTCATCCGCCGTCGACCAGAGCACATGAAGCACTTGATTCATCATCTACAACGGCCATAGCAAGTCCCTCAGATCTCACCTAGCCGAGTTCACTCAGTTCTATCTACAAGCAAGGTACATCGCTCTTCTCTCTATCTTCGACCCCCCCTCCATTAGTGATTCCAATTCTGTGAAATTTGGTACTATCTCGACCTAATTATGCGTCAAATTTTGAAATTAGGTGGACTGTGAAATTCCCAATTCCCAATTCCTACTTTACATACCTTATTGAACCATTCTTGTGAAATTCCCAATTCCTACTTTACATACCTTACTGAATCATTCTTTTCTTATCTGCATCAAACTAGCCCTTTGCTTTTTCCTCTTTACATTTCATGATTAAATTTATGAACTGATATTATGGTTAACAATGATAACAACTATATCTTTTTGCTTTCTTTTCGATTTTTAGAAATGTGACTACAGCCATAAAGCAAATATTTCAACTGATTAAGATTGATGTGAGATAATGAACACCTACTCTAGCACCATTTCTCTCATGTAATTTGTTCTTGATATTTTATATATCCCTCAATAAACTTGTAATAGGTAGAAATTTCTCATAGAGCTTGTACCGGGAAGAGGTCTTGTACTTGTGGCATTCTCCTATATGACTTCTTGTACTAGGTAGTGATTTTGTCCTGTATCTTGTATCTTGATAAGAGTGTAAAAGTAAATGAAACATAGAAGAAGCTTGTTGTTGCTCAGGATATTCCTTTTGGTGGACTTCTTGTGTTGATTATATGGATTAATGAATTGTAGTCATCGTTATCCTTCTCCATTATTTTGCTTATTACCCATCACTTACAGCTATATACTAATCTATTCTCGTTACTCTTTCCTTCCTTCCTTTCATGTGAAATGACTTCTCGTTGCTACATGAAGAGTATGATACACAATTACACATGATATCAAAGATTATTGTGCTCCGCCTTGCTTGACTGCAACAGGACTATGTGCCCACTGTGTTTGACAATTTCAGTGCAGATGTAGTTGTGTATGGGAACACAGTGAATCTAGGGTTGTTGGAAACTGCTGGTACACACAATTTTTTTTATAAAATTTCATTCATATGCCACTATTTCATATCATAGTATAGACCATGTAATCTTTTTTTTCAAATTTAATTACTTTACATGGAAACAGGTCAAGAGGCCATTGAGCTACCGTGGAGCTGATGTGTTTATTCTTGCATCTTCTCTTATTAGCAAAGCAAGCTATGAAAATGTTGCCTAGAAAGTAAGTCTCATGGAGTTTGTACTGCATCACAAATATTTCAGTGCTGAGCTCAAATTTTTTCGTATGCCAAATGAATTAAAAATATAAATTAAAGTATGGAAGCTGAATCTTAAGGCATGTGTCATGTAAACAAGAAACAAACTGTAATGTCTTGACTGAAGTCTACTCTACGTGTTCGTGTGCATCAGTAAACTTTATTGCTGCATATATTGCCTCTCACTTATTATATGTGTATGTATGTGTTTAAAAACCTTCCACTGTTTGCCAATCATAAAGTTCCCAAGTCTATTGGAGTGTGGGATCCGAATTGATTTGAAAAATAACTACTGGGAACTTCATTCTTTTTGTGGCTATTGCTCATTTGTTAACGTGATTTTTTTTCCTGGTGTGATTCAATGTAATAATAGTGAAAAAGAAAGTCTTCGCAGGTTTTCTGATTTATTGTAGCTATTAGATTGTAGCTTTCAGATTGCAGCTTTTCGGGCAATATATTTAGCAATTTTTATAACAGGCTTTGTAATTTTTTGCTTCTCACAACCATTTTGAAATGAAGTAAAGGTGTAAATCCTCCTTATTCCCTTCACTATGAGTAGCTTGCTTCACTTGTTGCCTTGGCCCTTAAATATATTTATGGCCGTGGTCAAAGTTTTTGATTTTTCTGGTTATTGTATTTTCTTATGTAGCAAAATGTTAGTGCAACTATTGAATCTTGCCTCATTTCCTTGTCCTGTACTTCATCTCTAGATGTCAGTCCAGTCCCAGTTACAAATTCTTTGCTGCATGACTTATTTCTAAATATTCTTTTTCGAACGTATCTATAATTGCTGATTGAGTATTTCTTTTTGGTTATGATGCTCTGGTGCCTCTATCAGTTTGAAATGAAAGCAATGGACTTGTATGTTTATACTGCAGCTAATGATAGGCCAACATTAAATCTTGAAACAAGTTTGGATCACAATGGACATCCTCTAGCTATTACTGCAGCAGATACAGTTGAGGCTAATGGAGTCCCACCATCATTCTGAAGAGAGACTCCTGCCAATGGTGAGTTTAGCCTTAAAAACTGTTTGTTTATTTTTATGGCTAATGTGGATAGAGAGTGGAACTTGTCAATGCTGGATTATGGCAAGACAGACAAGCAAATATGCTGGAATTTTGAACTGTGTTTATTTCATCTCCTGTATGCTGCTTTATTTATTTTTGTACCTCTTCCAAACAGCTGTTCAGCCCTCTTTGCATGGTGTAATGCAGAAAATCATTTTAATGAAAACAATTCGAAAAGGACCACGGTTCTAAACAAGAACCGTGGTCTTTTATTTTTTTTAAAAACCGAAAAGGACCACGATTTAAATAACAGCGGTCCGAATATTCTAAGCCCATTGAGGTTTTAACCGCGGTTTGATATTAACCACAGTTAAAAACCGCGGTCCGAGAAATACCACGGACACCCAATTACGCGGTGCGAAAGCCGGACCGCGCCGAGCGAGACCGCACATACAAAACCGCGGTCCCATGTGTTAAAAAACCGCGGTCTACCCCTATAATTTGTACTAGGTTCTCTTTTGGAGTCTCGCTCAAAGTCTGACTTGATTTTGGACTTCGTTCAAGTGGGCATTTGCAACACTCAAATTCACACACTCAACAACATCTTCACGTTTTTACTGTCTCTTCACCTCTTCCTCATCTTATTTTCGAGTCCGAGAGTACACACAATCTAGTGTTGTCGGCTTCTAGTTTTGGGTTGTGCAGACCAGAAGCGATAACTGTTTTATCCTGGAATTCAGAACGATAGTAACCATCACACTACAAGGCATTTTCAGAATTAAGATAAGAGATCGAGATCATCATTCTCGTTTCAGTAGTGGTTCGATCGGTTTCTTCTTACACTAATTTTTGTGTTATTTATTACATTTTATACAATTTATTTATATGTTGTAGAAATATAGATTCATACAACTACAAATACACTACATGTACATATAAATAAACTGCTACAGATTCATTAATTACAATTTTGAAAATAATTTGGAAAAGACTTCCAAACACCAACATTAGAACTCCAAGAATGATATATTTAGGGCCTTATTATTTAGCACACCCTAAAATTTTATTTAGCACACCCACACATTCGTCACGTAACTATTTCATACATCCGTCACGAAGGTTTTATAAAGTTCCGTCACGAAGGTATCCAAAACATCCGTGACGAAGGTCTTGAAAACATCCGTGACGAAGAAACCTCAACCATCCGTGACGAAGGTCCAATTTTGCAGTTATAAAAGAGATTTTTTACCCAACCCTAATGTAACTTCTTCCTCTACATTTCCTCATACTTTTGGCGCAACAACAGCACACCACAACACCATTCTCTACATTTCTTCATCTCTTTCACTACAATAATCAACAAATCAAGTCATAAGGTAATTTCTAACTCTCTTTTGCATTATTTTTCCATGTTTGATGAAGATATGTCAAAACCATTGAAATGGTGTGATTAAATTAGATTGATATGTGTATTAAGCATGTTTTTTAGTTCAAATGTTGTTGTTTATGTTTAATTGAGAATAGTTTCAAATTTTAGATATAATCCCAAAATTGATGAGCTTATGAATTAGGCTTTCACATTTTGATTAATAAAGATATGGTTGTGCTTGAAATTGTGGAAATTATGAATTTTAGGGGCTAATTCAATTGGATAGATTAAATACTGTTTTTTGTGCTTGAAATTGTGGAAATTTTAAGCAAATTCATTCCTCACCGGATGTTTTGGCATTGCTGAATTTCTGGTTGTGCAAAAACCTTCGTCACGAAGGTAATACGTAGATCCGCGACGAAGGTTGAGTACAGTTCCGTGACGGAAGTTTAGTGGTTCCTCGTGACAGAGGTTATGCTGAGATCCGTCACGAAGGTTGAGTACAATTCCGTGACGGAAGTATACTGGACCTTCGTGACGGATGTTTTTGCATTTTTTTGGTGTTTTTTTGTTTTGTTGGTTTGGTATGCGTAAATTCACAAAATATTATGTTTGTTTAGATGCATCCGTCTTCTAGAAGTGCCCGGAAGAATGCCCGTAATCAAACTCGAGAAGAAATCGAGGCTGGAGAGAGGCCCGCTTATCAGCCGAAGCCGAGGAAGAGGCGTGGAAGAGCTGACGAGGGTACAAGTGCAAGTCAAGAGGTCCCGCAACCTTCTTGGCATGAACAACAACAGCTAGCTGACCCTAGTGCATATTCGAACCTTTACGAGAACATGGTTAGTTAATCTGGAATTCACATTATATTACTGTTTTTTGTTATTATTAAATTAATAATTTATGAAATTTATTTTATTACAACAACAAATCCCGATGACTCCAACCTATGAGGCACATTATCCAACTTGGAGTCCGCAGAGTGCTGTAAGTATTAGTTTAAAATTTAATTTATAGACGATTATGAGTGAAAGTTGTACATTTTACTAATAACCAATTTTTTTTTGTAATAGATCCCTACATGGGTTGCCCCCTCTTCTCCACAAGTAGCATGGGATGAAGCAGTAGGCCGTCAACAGGCCTTTCAGCCAGAAGCACCAGAATGGCAATCGGGTCCAACTGCTTCCTGGGCTGAAGGACAGTTTGAGGGCCATTACGGGGGGATCGATCTTAATGAACATGGCGATGAAAAAGACGACATTTACCCGAAGTTACAGTGGCCTGTGCCTGGAGGTCCTAAGGAGATAGACTTGCTGCATAGCTTCAGCGGGCACACTGCTTATATGGTTTGGCAAGGACATGTAAGTATAACTATCACCTTTGGTTGAATTGTTAATTGCGTAATTTCCATGCTTTTTTAATTTAGACATGATTTGTTAATTGATTTAAATGTACTTAAAAAACTTGAAATATGATAAATAGGAGAGACCGCAATTGAGAAATACGGTCAGAAAAGAAGGTTTGAAAAAATGGAAGTTAGAGGGCGACTATCCTTGGGTTTCGTTGGCTAGGGCTTCTGGTTTGTCACATTTGCAAACCCTCATGTATCCCAACCACGACCAAGCGTTGATCAATGCATTTGTTGAGCGCTGGCAGCCAGAAACAAATTCTTTTCACTTGCCATTTGCTGAAATGACAATCACCCTATTAGATGTGCACAAGATTTTGGGTATCCCTATAAACGGAAAGGGCATGGGATTTCGCACATCTGCTGATGGAGTTGGAAAAGCTGACACGAAGGCTGTAATGGTCAACAGAGCAAAGAAGGCTTTTGGTATAGATTTACTTGACGCAAGAGTCAAAGCTGGTAATGAAGTTTCACCGGAGCTTCTGAGGGAACAATGCATGACAGTGGATAATGAGGGGAACTTTGAAATGGATCAAGTCTCAATCGCTAAGGGTTGGTTGACATACTTGTTGGGAATGACATTGTTTCCTGACAAGTCGTCGTACATGATCAAGTTGATTCACCATCAATGGCTTAATGATATGGCAAATATCCATGGTGTGTCTTGGGGTTCGGGTGCGTTGTGTGCTTTGTATGGACAACTAGGTAAATACTCCCGCAGAGATTGTGCAACGATGTCTTTCTGTTACACCTTGTTGATGGTATGTTTGTCTTTAATTAAATGTTTTGATTTGAATACTGTTTCCTTTGTTTTCCTTAGTTTTGTTTGATGATGTAGGGTTGGATCTATTTGTACTTTCCTGCTTTTACCCCTCCACAAAACTATGAGTGGGATGAGACAATGCCATATGCAGCGAAATTTGATTTGTCTGAAAGACCGGACAATCGTCGCAACTACAGAGAGGAGCTAGACAATATGAGCGTAGAAGGGGTATGATTATTTTTTCATTATTTGTTAATTTTTTATTGTAATTTTGAACTTGTTTTAATGATTTATGTACAACAGGTTGAGTGGCAACCATATGGACGCCTAGATTTTCTTAGGGAAGAACTTCGGCCGACTTTCTTTCATGGGATCCTGCATGTTTTGGACAAGACCGAGCCTCACATGCCACTTCGAGTTTGCAGACAATTTGGTCGAGTTCAAGGTGTGCCAATCCCTTCCATTCAACCAATTAAAGCTAGAAGGTGTGGAAACAATCGTAAGTACGTAGTGGAGTATGATCCCACCAACTGGAGTTGGGAGCAAAGGGAGAACAACTCTGTAAGCTTATGGGACATGGGTGTAGAAGCAGATCCTCCATCTCTCTGCACTGATGATTACTTGGAGTGGTACTTGGCTCATACTCATCCAATAATCTCTCCTTATACTAAGGAGCAACTCCTGCAGGTATGTAATTAATCTTCAAATTCTATAAATCTATAACATAATCAATGTTTGCCTTAATTTATTTCGTACTTCACTGTAGGTAATTCGGACTTCTGTGTACAATTTGGAGCCGTATCGGGATGCAGATAATGAGGAGAAGTATTCCCGTATGAAAGACGTTGTTTGTCACACTTTGGATGGGTTCTATCCTTTCCTTGAGTAGTTTGGATTGATGTTGGTTTTGGATTTAGTTTGTGCTTGAGTTTTAAGAACATGCTTTGTAGTGTTTGAACGAATTACTTGTACACTGAAGGCAATAAGTGAGTTACAACTGTTGCACACTGAAGGCAATAAGTGAGTTACAGCTGTTGCTAGCTGTAACTCACTTAAATGGAGTAAGTGAGTTACAACTGTTGCAAGCTGTAACCCATTTACCTTCAACTCTATATAAAGGACGTTTCAGCATGGAATAAGCAACACATTTCAACTTCATACAGAAAAAAAATTATGGATCCAGGAGGGAAGCTCTGTTGGTGCAACAAAGTGCCAACTGAACAAACTTGTACTGAGCAATTCAATCATGATAAGGTGAACTACGGGAGAAGATATTGGGGATGCCCTGATAGGACGTGGAACTCGGTTGATGAAGATGATGGGTGCAAATACAGGCATTGGATCGACCGTCCATACTCAGGTCGAGCAAGGGTGGTTATAGAACAGCTGAATAAGGATAATTTGTTTCACTCTACAGAGGCTGGTGGACTGCAGGAGCTAACTGAAATGCTAAGGGCAATGTCAAAAAGCCTAAACGACGAGGTAACTGAAGTTCAGGAGAAAAATGCTGAGCTCATGGATGAAAATGCTGCACTTGCCACGGAGAAGCAGGCCTTAGTTGATGAGAAGTTTGGAGCAAGTTCCAGTGGGACTAAGTAGTTTAATGTTTGTTTAAGTTTCTGTTTGTTTAAGTTCTTGTTCGCTTCAGTTGTTGTCTGTTTAAGTTGCTGTTTGTTTAAGTTCGATCACTTTCCAGTTTCTTGTATCCAACTACTTCTCTAAGTGAGTCCAAATACATGCAAACATTCAAAATCTTAGTCATTACAAATCCTAAACAATCCATTTCGACTGAATCTTAAACGGTAAGATTAATTACGTTGTTGCCTTTCTTGTTTCTTGCTGGAGCTCTAGGCCTTTTGTACGCCGCTAGTTGCTCAGTAAAAGGGTCTATCAAGGAGCGAGCTGCCGGTGAACAGTAACGATGCCACATATGATAAACTTCAGGTAATGGAGAGTCATCGGCAATTGGCATCTACAATAAGGCAAATGATTTACAAGACAAATGTATGAGGTATTGATTTAAAAATATAAAAACCAAATTGATAGAGTGAGTTAGAAATTACCGAAATGAAGTGTCTTTCATCTTCAACAAGGGAAATGCAACATATGGGCAATTTCTCTCCCGGAGCGATGTTGTCGTCCAATACTATAGGCAAATATGTTTGCCAAATTGATTTCGCAAGCACAACTAATGCACAATTGAAAGTCGTAGCAACTACACACCCCATCGCCGGGACTTGTAACCATGTCTCTTCGGGTGCCATCTGTCCTGGTCCAGTCCAAGCTAGGTTTGTAACTGCTATCTGAACAGTAGGCGTTTGAACTGGCAATACCCAACAAGCTTGCAACCCATTATTCCAATGTGCAAATGTCGTTTGAGCCATTTCAGATCTAACTCTCCTCCAATTATCTTGGTCCCACCCTAATTGTTGTGCTATAGCTCTGTATCCACAATTTCCATCAGCGACAATGGGATACCAACCTTGCACGTAGGGACGCATGCATGGAGGTACGAGAGCATTATACTTTGTAAGCTTCTGCAAAGCCCACTGACCACTCTTACCCTTCCCGTATGAAGCCGGTTTTTGCTTCTTTGGAGGCGTTTCTTCAAGTGTTGCATCAGTGTGCTCCCAATGTGAAGGTTGTCTTTTCATTGGATTGTACTCTTTGTTTGGAGCTCCTGGAGGTCGTCCCTTCCCCCTTTTCACACGAGCTGGCTCCTGGAGGTTGGTCATTTGAGGGTTACCTATTGCCAAACACTTCATTGCACACTCGTGTTGGTCATAAGGTGACATTCCCTCCCATTGCTCAGCCATAAACTCATCCATCAAGTTTCTGGCTACTACCCTCCGCACTTTGAATTCGTCTTCAGTCTCTACTTCTTTCAAAGTCAATGTCCTCCAAAAGGCATGAACCGCTTCAACTGGAATTGGTTCTTGACGCCTCACATATTCATAAATGTCATGCACACATAGCAATCCATCTCTCTTCCTTATTACGCATTCACAATGATCAAGATGCATGCCATATTCCCCTTTCTTGTATTCAGTTAGCAAGCGACTCAAACAAGTATAAGACACTCTGTATTTAAGAAGCTTGAAGAGATCAACGTCTGTAATGTTACTTACAGTCTTTTGCTGACTTTCATTGAAAGTACCCAAGATCTCCTTGAACTGATTGCACATCTTCGCATTGTATCTTTGAAACACAGTGTCTATCTTATGGCTTGGCAGTGACAAATAATTTTTGAAGCTAGAATGTTCACTTTCAACCCTGCATAATCAAAACAATTTTTTATAACAACAAATATAAAGCTAACATAATTTGTAAAACAATTTCAAACGTAATCACATTACTAACCTGTTTGTGGTGTTGGAACCTAATGTAAAGATTTTATCCACATAGATCGAAAGAAATCTATTGCCGTAGGGGTTTAGCCAATTCTTCTTCAGGTACCTAATCTCAGATGGATATTCAGCCCAATCCTTTTCAATATGCCCTAGCTCAATGTTATATGCCAATTATGTCGACTGTTTGAATAACTTAAGACATTCACTTGCAAAATGGGTCCCCCTTGCTTGTGACCGCATTGCTAGCTTAGCATGGTCCTCAATGTTCTTTTGGATGTGCCGCCTACAGAGGAGGAAAGTAGAATCTGGAAAGATCCTATCCAAAGCGTTCATCAAAGCTTTCTCTCGATCAGTGACTAAACAAGTTGGCGTCATCTTAACAACCCTAAACAACTCAGCCAATTGATACATGCACCACGCATAGTTTTCTTCTTTCTCTTCTGACACAAAAGCCCCAGCAACAACATAGTTCTTCCACGTTGATGTTATTCCAACAATCTCTATGAAGGGCATGTTGTACCTTTGCAAGATAATACATTACTATAAGAATTTATAGAGTAAAAACAAACATCAGACTTTTTAACTTAATTATACTTACTGAATTGTGTTGTATGTTGCGTCAATCAACATTACGTATGGAAACGCCTTAAGCAGTTTCATCGACTCTGGGCTTGCGAAGAACACATTTGTGATCTTATTTGTCACTTCGTCGCTCTTGTGTCTTACGAAGTAGTTCAACTCCTTCGAACGATAGAAGAATTCTTGGACCACAGTTCTTCCCTCCATCCTCTCTGTTCTGAACTTGTTACAAAAGTTGTAGACTTGTGACTTCTTAGTCATGTTGTCAGGAGATTCATTGAGCCTTGTGTACATCTGTATTGGTCTAGCATTTCCCTTTCTCATGTCTAGTAACACCTTTTCCTCCTCAGGTGTAAGTCTTCCAGCAAATGCATTACCGTGTAAGGATTGACCAATAATATGGTTGTGAGTTCCATGATCAGCCCTTATGATCCATTCCCCTTTTTCAGTCTCTCTACATGCAATCTGAAATTTGCAACCACATTTCTTTGTGTGGGTGAATTTCCTAGTTCTCCCAACTGAATCAGGAATATAATGTCCACTGCGCTCGCATTTAAGCCAAAACCTTCCTAACTTCCCTTTGAAGTCAGTTCTACCAACCTTCAACATGAAGTTATGAGTTTTTCCAATATCTCTTGTCCACTATTCTGCTTCTGCTCTTGAGCTGAAGATCTTATTAGTGACGAAAACTTCTGAATAATCTGATGATATATGTGGGTCCTCATAAGGCACAACACTGTCAAACTGTGGTACTGTCTTCAATTTCGGGAAATACTCAATGTCTTGATATGGTTGCGATAAAGATTGGTATTGAGGAACATTAGACCAATCAGTTTGATGGGAATGATATGGAGGAGGATCAAGCTGAGAGACTATTGGCGGAATATCAAAATCCAAACCAAGATCAAACGAAGGCACTCCATCAGGTCCCAAAGGAATATCAGCATTGATCGATAAGTTTCTTAAACGATTGAACATTGGACTATTATTCTGTAAAAACAACAAAATACACAAAACAACACTCAGAAACCTGTTTTTCCTACCTTCGTCACGAATAAAGTATTAACATTCGTCACGGATAGAAGCAGTAGTTGCGTGACGAAAAAATTTGCACATTTCTTCTGCAAATACATTCGTCACGTTCCGTCACGAAAGTCTCCTTTTGTTCCGTGACGAATGTCTTTTTTACCCCATTTCAAATTGTTTTTTACACTTTTTTACCCCTAAATTCGAATCAAACCCTAAATTCCAACACAAACACAAATTTCCACACAAACCCTAACTTCAACATTATATTACAATTTCCACACAAACACAAATCATGCTCCTTGTATGTAACACCTAAAATACACATATTTTCTATCAAACTCTATATTACAACATGATTTTTACACAATCAACACAAACAACTAACTTCAAACTATTCAATTTCATAAAAAAACATATATTTTACCTACAAACCCTAACATTAACATTATTAAAAACAACTATAACATACCTTATTGTAGTTCCCCCATGATGGACCATCTTCATCAACATTTTGGTGTATGTAATCATCCCAATTTGACATTTTCAATTGAATATTGTGTTTGAATGAGAGTGTTTATGGTGAAATGTGGGTAAAATAAAGTGAAAAAGGTTGAAGATGAAGTTGGTTCGGATATTTTGATGGTAATTAAATGTAGTTGGTGTGGATTAGACATAATAGCTTCACTTTTGCAGATATAGCTACATTCGTCACAGATCTCTTACGTTTCTTCGTCACGAAAGTCATCAAGACCTTCGTCACGAAGGTCCAGAATATATACGTGACGAAGGTATGACAAAATACATTCGTGACGAAGGTTTGATGTTATACATTCGTGACGAAGAGTCTATGTAATACATTCGTGACGAATGTATGAGTGTGCTAAATAAAATTTGAGGGTTAATGTATATTTAGTGACTTTCTTGGAAGTGTAGACCTAATCAAAGATAAATTAAAATAAGTAGACTCCAAGAGTTAACAAATTAACAAAGACCCGAACTTGCAGCCCAAGTTATCACGTTTAAAAATAATGGTAGGTTTGACCTTAAGTAGGAAAATGTAACTCTCACTCCCATATTTTTCAGTAAGAATGCGACTGATTGTTAGCACTTGGCATGAAAGTGAAGTCACGTGCAAAAATACCACAAATTAACCCAAGCTTTCCACATCATCTAGAAATCTCAAAACTATAAACTAGGTCTCCATCAAACATTAAATAATTGATGTTGCATTACTTGCATCTAGCAGTCTTATATCTTTTTTTGGTAAAGAGAGGCAGCACTCTCGCGGATTGTATTAATGGTGGCCAAATTTAAATTGGAGGGGCCACCCTCCTTATATCGTTTAATACAGTTTGCAAAATACTACCAGGTGGATCGCTAAGAACATGAAAACCTAAAGGAAAATCAAAAGCTAGAGAAGCAATGCGATCCGCAGAGCGGTTTGCTTCCCTAGGAACATAAAGAACCTGGATGGACCAGTTTCTACAAAGAAAGTCATGACAACGAATTGCAAGGCTAGCGCAAGGGTGAAGAGGTGGTACAAAACCACCAATGAGATCAACCGCAAGCAAAGAGTCTGACTCCAGAATGACCTTACGAAGGCCCATGTCCCACGCATGAGTAAGACCATACACGATACCCCAAAGTTCCGCCGCAAGAACCGGAACCTGACCAAGATTAGCCACAAACCCGCTGACCCAAGAGCCAGCTGTATCCCTAATGATACCTCCCGAGGCTGCAACCCCATTGAAACTCCTCATGGACGCATCGACGTTAACTTTCACATAATCCATAGGTGGAACCGTCCACCAAGACATATCTGGGAGATGCTCTGAAGGCTGACTTTTATCAGAAACAAAGGCGCGGGCTCTCTGCCCTTCCTCCAGCTTTCCGAAAATAAACGCCTTCTTGTTATTGTCGATTTTGTCCGGCTCGAAGATCTTGTTATTCCTCCACCGCCATAACCACCAGACAGTTGTGGCAAAAACCACATCATCGGAGAAGTGAGGATGAATACCGTAGACACCCCTTAAGTTCTTACTGATCCAGATGTTAGGAGGGTCCAAGCAAAAATCATGGAATTTATTGTGCGGAACAATGTCCTTCCAAACATTTCTCGCCTCAGGACAATCCCTAAAGAGATGGATGATAGTTTCAGAAACACCATCACAGCAAGAGCAGGCATCCGAGATAGCAATATGGCGTCTAACCCTTTCGACGTTAGTGAGCAATCTCCCCTGCGCAACTAACCAAAGGAAGCAACGAATTTTTTCAGGCGTATGAATTCTCCAGATGATTCTCAAAATAGCGGCCAGATCTGGGTTAATGGCATCCTCCGAAGCATCCCTGATGCAGCGGAAAGCAGAGGCTGTTGAGTAGAGTCCCGAAGACGTTTGATTCCAGTAAACTGAGTCCATATCATCCGAATCGGGTAGCAGTCCAGTCGAAGCAAACTTCATAATCCAAGAACAAGGTAATAAAGACTGAAACAGGCCCCAGTTCCAGCCCAAATTGTCCAGCCAGAAGTCCCGAATGGGACGATTTTTCATAGAAGGCAGAATAGGCGAAATCACCACATCTTTAAGGGCGCACTCTCCAATCCAGTGATCTTCCCAGAAACGACATCTTCTACCATTACAAATTCTCCATTGAGCCCCTTTAGTAACAACCTCAGAGAAGCCCCACATAATGCTACGCCAAGTAGAGGAAGGCTTGATAGAAGTAGTCTGGCACAGGCTCCCGCCATTCTGACGAATACCATATTTGGCCCGAGCAAGCTGACACCAAAGACTGTTATCACCTGTTAAGAAATTCCAGCCAAGCTTTCCCACAAGAGCTTTATTGATATTCACAGCACTTCTCATACCGAGACCTCCATGCTTCTTAGCCTTACAGAGAACAGGCCAAGGCACCAATCTAATTTTCCGCTTCCCTGGTTTATCTCCCCAAATAAACCCTCTAGTCAGAAGATCCAACTTATCACAAACGGTTTTCGGCACCCTAATAGACGACATAGCATAAACGGGAAGAGAGGTGAGAACCGCTTTAGCAAGCGTGATCCTGCCCGCAAAGCTAAGGGTTCTCGATTTCCACCCCGCAAGTCGACTAGAGACCTTACCCAAAAGATCAGAAAAATCATCCTTAGTAACTTTTTTGTGGAGAACCTTCATACCAAGATAATTCCCCAAGTTCCGGGTCACGTCAATACCGCTAATCTGTTCCAGCTCATTAGCAAGATCTCTAGACACATTTGATGAGATAAAGATTTTGGATTTAGACAAATTAATCTTCTGGCCGGACGACGCACAAAACGAATGAATGCAATCCATGACAACCCGCATTTGTCTAGGACTAGCCTCGGCCATGAGAATAATGTCATCCGCGAAGAACAAGTGAGACAAGGCCGGCGCTCCTCTGCACAACTTGATAGGAGTCCACAAACCCTCAGAGATAGCTGATAAGATACTATGACTGAGTCTCTCCATAACAAGCACAAAGAGATAGGGGGATATAGGATCACCTTGTCTAATGCCACGAGTAGGAGTGAAGCTAGACGTGAGCTCCCCATTCCACACAATCTTCATGAAAGGAACTTTAATACACGCACCAATCCAATCCACCCAACATTGCGGAAAGCCCGCATCAGTCAAGGTATCAAGAACAAAATCCCAACGAACCCGATCATAAGCCTTCTCAAGGTCAAGCTTCAGAAGCATCCATTTTTTACCACTTTGCTTCTTCCGCATCGAGTGCACCACTTCCTGCATAAGGACCACATTATCGGTAATCGAGCGACCCGGAATGAAGCTGTTCTGAGTCGGACCAATCAAATGATTCATAAGAGGGCGGATACGAAGAGCTAAGACCTTCGTAACAATCTTGTAAAGCACATTGCAAAGACTAATAGGACGGAATTGGTGAATGTACTCCGGCTTATCAATCTTCCCAATAAGTGCAATGATAGTATCATTCACCCCCAGAGGAAGAGAATTCGAGTTCATGAACTCACTGATAAACTGCATGACTGAAGTGCGAATAATGGGCCAACAAGTTTTATAAAAAATAGGCTGGAATCCATCTTCCCCAGGAGCCTTATAAGGGCCCATATTTTTAATAGCAGTCCAAGCCTCACACTCAGAAACGGGCCCGCTAATCCGATCCATAACACCAGGTCCAAGCAAAGGAAACCCACCAGTGGGAAACGAAATAGGGAGCCTCTCATTCTCGGGCAGAGAGTACAGATTCGTAAAAAAGGCTACCGCCAGACTCTCCAATTCAGCTTTCCCAGAGACCCAGTTATCACCATCAACCTTAAGCTCCAGGATTTTATTCCTCCGTTTCTTGATAATGGTACTTAGGTGAAAAAATTTGGTGTTTCTATCACCAAGTTCCATCCATGAGAGTCGGGCTTTTTGAAACCAGTGAACTTCTTCTTGTTGAAGAGTAAGGCTGAATTCATCTTTCAAAGCAGATTCCAGATTCAACAATCCTTGATGAGCCTTAGACTCGAGGGCTTCTTGAATTCCATTAATACGGGCGATCAGTTCGGACTTACGGGCGTGAATGTTTCCAAAAGTCTTCTTATTCCATAACAGGAGATGTTCTTTCAGAATAATAAGAGATTCAAAAGCCTCTGAATCAGGACACCACTTGTTGCCCACCAACTCAAGAAAATCCGGATGAAGGATCCAAGTTGCCTCGAATCTAAATGGACGTCGATCAATCTCAAAATCAGTAGAGGGGCTCAAAGTAAGAAGAATGGGGTTGTGATCGGAAGATATGGCCGGAAGATGCTTCACAACAACTTCCTCCCATCTGAGGCGTCCCGGGAGATTGGTAAAGACCCGATCCATCCTTTTGGAAACCCTGGATGACTCCGAATTGCCCCGGGACCAAGTGAACTTAGGGCCAATAAATCCCATATCAATGAGCTCAAGAGTGTTAACCCACTGCTGAAAAAAATTGGAGTCTTGCGAAAGAGTATCAGCCCCGCCACATCTTTCCTCCAGAGAAAGGATGCAGTTAAGATCACCTCCCACAAATAAGGGTTGGTCAATACCTTGGATAGTATCATGAAGATCCTTCCAGAAAGCAATACGTTGTTGTGGATTCGGAGGACCATAAGCAGCAATGAAGTGGAAGACATCCTCATTTAAGGTAATCTTGGCATGAATGAAGTTATCATGAATCGTAACAATCTCGACCTGAGTTCTGTCATCATTCCACAACAGCCAAACACCGCCCGAAAACCCCTCAGCTTCAACTCTAAGACAGTTCTCGAACTTGAGTTTATCAACAATCTGTTGCGCTTTACAACCCGAGATCCGGGGTTCAAAAATAGCTAAGACATCAACCTTGTGCTTCTTGACGTAATAATTACAAGCTCTACGGAAACCATCTTTCCAAGCTCCCTGCACATTCCAAAGAAGGCAATTCATTATAACAAAAAGGAGTAGTAACCAAAAGGAACAACCCATACCTGAGAAGACTTAGGCAGAGAAATCTTGCGTCGAGGCATCGCCCCCATCTTGCTCGTTTTGAGTCTTGTCCTCCTGGATATAATCTCCATCAACCCTCTCATCAATGTCCTCGTTCATATCCATCTGACCTACCGAATTGTAGTCAAGCAGATTCGTTGAAATATGAGACTTGTTAATGACAAGGGCCTTAGAGGCATCCGATCCCTGGAGAGAAATAGGAGGCCCAGAGTTATCAAACAAAACCACTTTCTTGTTGGTAAGCATTAAAGGGCCACTAGAATTCGGCGATTGGGCTTGTGTGGAAAGGTCATTAGGCCTAGCCCGTTTACCCAGCCCACTTACCTCAATGCCCAAACTCTTCTGACTTGGAGCTATAAAGATATCTTTCCCTTTATTTGCTTTTGATAACCTGCCATATGAATCAGAGGTGGGACCTCCTTTTTGAGGAATAGAAGAAAAATTCTTCTTGGAACCCTGAACGCCGAATGAAAAGTGAGCTTTTCCTTTAGCTTTTTCAACATAGGACGACTGTGAATTCCCCTTTAATCCTTTCTTTTCCATGCTACTGCTAGGGGCGTCAGACGTCTGATTTTGAAAGTCAGTCACCACCTTCTTTTGTGGTACATAATGCCTACCATCCCCTTCTTTTCCTTTCCTATTATCCTCTTTTCCGGTACTATCTTCCTCTGTTCCAACCTGTTTAGCCCTATTTCCATTAAACTTTTGATTTCTCTGATAACCCTGATTTCCTCTCTGCCCATTACCTGCGAACCTACCTCTGTTTCTTGAGTTCCCGTGATCGACAACGGTCCATTCACCAATATATCCGTTATCAGTCTTGGTCTCCGACAAACTTTGCTCCTCAACTTTGGCCGGCGGGATGACTTTCCCTTTGGATGAAATGGGACCGGTGACTGAATCATCCCTCCCAAACGCAGGGCATTTCGCAGCCACATGCCCTTGTTTTCCACAGTCAACACATATATCTCCTATTCCTTCATATTCTACAACGATGATCTCCCCATTAACTTTGATTGCTCCTTTGAGTGGGTTTCTGAGGTTAAGAGCCACACAAACCCTAGCGAATTTTCCTCTAGAGGCCTGCATAGTTGTTTTATCAACTTTAATGGGGGTTCCTATACTTGAAGCAATTTTCCTAATGACACCTTCATCATAGAGAATCATTGGAAGATTGGATAACCTAACCCATGCACTTATGGACTGAATAGTGTCCTTATTGGGGTTGAATTCAGGCTCCCAACTTTTCACCATGATACATTGGCCATAAATGGTCCAGGGCCCTCCTGTAAGAGCATTTAAGTAGTCTTGCTCAAGTTCAAATCTGACAATCATATAATCATTAGCCACATCCACTATCACCATCTTACCCTGGGGTCTCCAAAGCTCGTACACCTTGCGCTCTAAGTTCTGAAACCCAATTTTTGGTCCCAGAACTTTGATGACGATGGAATTATTCCACGCTTTTGCCATGCATTTGATAACTTCAGACCCAATAGTCACCTCAGGGATACCCAGTTCTCCATTAGGGAAGCTAATATGGACATGCTTTTCAATGAGTTCTGCCTTTTCCTGCTCAAGCTGAACAGAAGGAATCCCCTGGGTGAGTTTTTGCAGAAAAGAGACATTCTGATGTAGCACAGGGGGAGCTGAGGCGCTTGGTGCTTTCCCGTCAGACGGCGAGCCGCTACCACTGGCTGTAACAGGGTTCATCGAAGCATTCGGAGTGACCGTTGTTGTTTTCAGGTAGGGTAAGGAACTTACCTGGGCCGGCGGGACTAAGCCAAAAACCACCACAGCCTTGCCATTGCACTCTTGAGATTTCTTAATCGGGTCCCCTGGGGGAGGGATTTCTAGTGGTGCCTCGAGCATGGAGATCTCCGGAGAGCTCCCCGGAGTAGTAGCCATACAGTGGATTGATCGGCGGTTTCCTGCAGAGGCCGGTTTCCTACTCGCATGAAGTGAAGCTTATATGGCATCATAAAGAAGACATATAGATGCCCCCATTATAAAAAGCATATTCCAAATTAAGTACAAGAGCATCTTTACTCATATTACTTAGAGTAACACATACTTGTTTTTAAAGATAAATGAAATTGAAATGTCATATATTTATGAGAACCATTGGATCATTTTTAATCTATGGTTGAAAATGGATGAAAAGTGATCCATTTTTCCTATGTAACCCAAATATGAGTTACATAGGATGTAACTCAAGCATGAGTTACATAGCAAAAAGGACACTTTGCTATGTAACCAATTATTATTGTATGCTATGTAACCTCATTGTGGGTAGCCTTATGACACATATCACATTACTCATCCAATCATTTAGTAACATGTGGATTATGTGGTCCAATAGAAAAATTGCATTACTAAGCTATTGATTAAATATCTTATATCATTCATGTTACATACAATTTTATTGTAATTCTTTGTTAACTAAATTTAATTTATTTTTATCTATATATTGACATCCATATTGACTATATAATATATTATTTAGAAGTTTTTGCGACAAACCACCCGTTATTTGCGCCAAACCACCCTTTTAAAAAAACTTTGCAAGGAACCACCTGAAAGTGTCACTCTGTTAACACCGAGCCACCCGTCGATGAATTCCGTTAATTTCTCCGTCAGACCTGGTGAAATGTCAATTTTGCCCTCATTTTTTTCAAAAAATCTAAGGCAAATTTGTACTTTCGCCATCAGATGATAAATTGTGAAAATATCGCGATATATTGATTTACCATGATATTTTGATCTACCATCATTTTTTTATGGATATGAAATTAACCCAAATTAACCCAAATATCATGGTAAATCAATAAATACATTACAAATAGAATTTGTCTAAGCATATGTTGATAAGTTTAATCAAACCAATTTGACAAAATTCTACATGTTTCTCCTACCTCCTCGATTTAGCATATGAAACCAAATTTTACGAGGCTACGAACAGCTCCAAGTCCACCTTTCATCGCCGCTCTCGGTCTCTTTGTTCGCAAGTCGCAACCATTGCCTCTTAGTATTCAATGCCCTACTTGCATTCTCTCTTTTTCCCTCTTTCAAATTCGTTAAACCCTAATTATTATTGTTTATTGAAATTGTTTCAAATCGAGTTGGTATCCCTTCAGCTGGTTTATTAAAATTGTGAATGTGTGAAATTTTCTAGTTTTTCATGGTTGAATCTTGTTTCCACGGTAGAAGTTGCTTGCAATTTTCAAATTTGGGTAAATTTTTGGTTGGGTGGATTGCTTGATTCCATTAGGAGGTGGGGCTCTTGTTGCACAATTACACCACTTCAGTGCCCAAGTCAGCTACCAACAGTTTCAATGGTGATGGTTTGCTTTAGTGAATAGTCTTGTGGATGACAGAGGAACTTGGTGATGGTGAGAGACCATCTTTGAGTGGTTTTTGATTTACCATGATATTTGGGTTAATTTGGGTTAATTTCTGTAATAAAATGAAGGTAGATTAAAATATCATGGTAAATTAATATATCCCGATATTTTCACAATTTATCATCAGACGGCGAAAGTACAAATTTACCCTTGATTTTTTGAAAAAATGAGGGCTACCATACTATGATTCCCTACTTGTATGAGACAACACTCTGTAAAGTATAAATGTGATATACGACATGCATCTTGCATCATCTCCCACTTAGCTTTATCATCAAACCATTAATTTCCAATATCCTCTACTAGTGCTTCTCTACTTTTTTCTGTATTGTCGTCTTCTTTTTCCTGAATTTTCCCTACTTTCTGAATGTTTGGATGCATATATATATAAAATGTTTGTTATTTTCTATGATTGTCAAAGTCACTGAGGTATCTAAGTACTTGGAACCACTGGTCCAAACTGAGCTCTCTGAAGTCTGAAAGAGACGAAACAAGGACAAAACAACAAACTAAATTTGGAGACTAACTCCAAATGCTTACAAAATAACATTTCCCCCTATTTGTACGATAAGTGATGACCGTAAACTAAGCTTGTTATCTAAAAAATTGTTCCTATATTGTTGAATTTGTTTGGTTATAAGAGAGAATACATTTTGCAAGTGCATTTTTCAATAAAAAAAAAAGGAGGCTAAGTATCGATATTTAATTTTGGCAAAGAAATATCAACATACAAACATAAATCGACGCACATATAGTTAAAAAACTATGCACATTTATATAAATGAAAAGCCATTTATATTGATATATATGTAAAAAAGTTCATCGATCTTTTCCTAAAGTATACTCCCTCCCTTCTTTTTAGTTGTTTTTTTACGATTTTTTACGATAAGTTAAGAATTCAATTTTTTTGTTCTAGATTACCCTTATTTAATTTTCGTAACTAGTAATTTTTAAAATGATATTATTTAATATTCCAAATTTAAAAATAAATATACGGTTAAATCTGACAAAATCTTGTTAAAATAGCTACAATGACAATGAAACAGGAATAACGAAAACACTCTAAAACGACAATTATATATATATATACTTATATACGCTAGTCCCTAGAACATTCCTAGTATATCATAGGTTAATAATCTTTGGTAATCGTGTCTGATCTGTCCATTTTCTTTATTACTTTTCATGCGTGTTTACGTAAAAACATTTAGTGATAGTCACATGAGCCCATTAACTCCACTTAAAATTTCCATAACAAAGGAGTAAAATAATACTCCCTCCGTCTCCATATTTCATTCATCTTCCACAAAATGCACAAAGATTAAGAAAAGGAGAAAGAAGAGGAGAGAGGAGAAGAAAAAGAGGAAAGAAAGTGTATTGGGATGAGAAAATAAGGAGAGAAAAATTAAAGGGTTAAGATGTGGGTATAATAATGATGAGAGAGATAAAAGTGAAAAATGTAATTTGGATTGTTGTGGGTTTTGTAGTAATTTAAAAGTTTTTATAAAGGTAATGTGGTAAATATTTATGATTAAAAGTAGAAAGGAGATAAGGGGACAACTTAAAAGGAAAGAGGAAGGAAAAAGAGGGACGGAGGGAGTACACTACCTAAACTTTGGGTACCAACATACCGTACATAACATATCAAGAGTTGAGGATTAGTGGGTGTGGGTGACCACAAGAAATGAATAATTTTTTTTGACTATGGTATGGGTTGAGAATTATTTTTGAAAAGCTAAAATGTTGTGGCAGAAGCATGTGTATATATTTCTGACAAACAAGACAGAACACCTGTATTCCATTTAATTGCTTGTTAGCAAAATATAAGAAGAATAAGAACTTCGCCATATTGTTATGCTGAAGAACTGAAAGAAAACATGCCTTACTCTTTTATTTTATCAGGTAAGCTCATTCTCATCTAATTTTTTAACTATTCATCAACTGTTTTTGCTTCAATCTTTTATTGCTTCTGTTTTCAACTTTTGTGTTTGTTTGGAGGCTTACAGTGAGTTCAACCTTAGTTCTTGGTTGTGATTACGTTTGAGTTTATAGTTTGATATTTAAAAAGAACTCATATCACAATCTTGCTAATCAGTCTTTATCACGGAAGCTAGAAAACTATCATGTTCAAAGTACAATTTTTTTTATTACGAATATCAAGCTCAATAGAAAAATATTCGGTCTTTCGGAATATGATTGCATTCCCAATATTATCTAAATTTTCCAATTGTTCATAAACTGTTTTTGCTTCAATTTGTTGTTGTGTCTGTGTTCAGCTTCTGTGCTTTTTTGGAGATTTAGAGTAAGTTTAAACTTTTGTTGTTTACTTTTTAGTTCTTGGTTTTGATCACTTTAAACTTCGAGTTTAATAAGTTGTTCTTACCAAGAAACTCAAATCAGTTTAAGAAATTGAGTTTTTACAACAACAAAACTTGCTTATAAGTCTTTATCATGGAAGCTAGACAAGTATCAAGCTCAATACAAAATAAAGGTCTTTCAGGATATGACTCCATACATCTTGGAATTGTTGTTGTTATGTAATGATTTATTTTTTTGGTGATTTGGCTGATGAGCAGGTCTCAAAGTGGGGAACCAGACTCCATGGAACGAGCTAAAACCGCAGTGCTTATGGGAAAACACAAGTGTTATTCTACAATTAACCTTCTTTGGTAGTCTAATAATCTACCTTGTCAGAAAATCAGTTTTGTCAATGTGCAAAAAAAGACTTATAGAAGTGACTGAAATGGAAACAAACACAAGCATCGGCAAAAACAACACAAAAACCATTTTGATCATTCTCTGCTCTATTTTACTTCTAGCAGTTCACATCACTATTTTCTCATTTATTCTAAAAAGTCACGAGAGTGGTCAAAATCAGTGTTCATCATCATCATTCATCCCTAATCTTGCAGCAGAAATTTTGCAAATTTTGTCATGGGCAGCTTTACTGATTTCGTCATGTAGGATTCAGCTCAAAAACTTTTTTGGGATATTAAAATTTTGGTGGATTTGCAATTTCTTGCTCTCAGTCGTTAAATCAGTTCTTGTTGTTCAGCGTGTCATATGCACGCGTCAGTTAAACCTGACAGTACAAGACTATGCTGATTTAGTAAGCCTTTTTGCATCAACTTGCCTTGTTTTTCTCTCAATCCTAACAAAGGCGAGTCCTGAGAAGAAATATGATGCTCTTACACATCCATTACTTGAAGAACAAGAAGAAGAAAGCAAAGGAGCCAAGAAAAGAGAGTCTTTATATGGAAAAGCCAGTTTTTCACAGCTTATTACATTCTCCTGGCTTAATCCATTGTTTGTATTGGGCAAAAAAGAGCCTCTTGAACAAGATCAAATTCCAGATCTTGATATCAATGATTCTGCATCCGGGTTATCCGAATCCTTCCATGAAAGTCTCAAACAAGTTAAGGCAGAACAAGGGTCAGAAAACATATCTATCTATAAGGTATTGTGAAACTATATTTTTTTGTGAATTAATTAAACTGTTTATTTGTTTAAAAATTGTTACCCTCGTATCTAAAAAGACGTGTAAAGAAACAATTTATAAGCAAAAAACTAGTTTATAAACTACTTGCCAAACAAACCCTTACATTTATGCCTTTCTGTATGCAGTAATTAAAAAACTAGGGAAATATGTCATATAATTTAATGATTAAATTTTTTATTTTATAAGGAAGAAACACTTATTTGTGATTTTTTTTCCTGCATATGCAACTCTTTTCAGGTAGTATATGTGTTTGGTAGGAAGAAAGCAGCCATGAATGCAATATTTGCAGTGATTAGTGCAGTAGCCTCCTATGTTGGGCCTTATTTAGTCAACGGCTTCGTTGACTTTCTTAGTGACAAGAAAAACAACAGCAACAAAACAGGCTACTTAATAGTTCTAGGATTTTTCATTGCCAAATTAGTTGAAACAACAGCACAAAGACAATGGATATTCGGTGCACGACAGCTCGGCCTTCGCTTACGAGCTGCACTCATATCTCATATTTACCAAAAGGGTCTTGTTCTATCAACTCAGTCTAGACAAAGTCACACCAGTGGAGAGATCATCAATTACATGAGTGTTGATGTTCAGAGAATAACAGACTTCATTTGGTATTTAAACATTGTAGCAATGCTTCCCATTCAAATTTTCCTAGCAATCTATGTGCTGCACACGAATCTCGGTTTAGGCTCAATTGCAGGATTGGTGGCCACTTTGATAGTCATGTCTTGCAACATTCCTCTAACAAGAGCACAGAAAAGATACCAATCAAAAATCATGGAGTCAAAGGTATTAACATATATACTATTAGTATCTTTCTATTAAAGGGTATTAGCATATATGTCGTTTTAATAAATAGTTGTCATTATACATTAGGCAAATTAAAGTTAGAAATGAGGTGGCTAAATGAATGCATTTCTAAAACTATATCTATTACAGAACGGAGGGAGTATATATTATCATTATTCTCAAGAATTCTTTGTACTCTCTTTGATTCTAACGGTCATATTTTCAATCTACGAAAGGATGAAAGAATGAAATCCACATCAGAAATTCTAAGAAACGTCAAGACAATAAAACTTCAAGCATGGGATAATCAGTTTCTCAAGAAGATTGAAAGATTAAGAAGCACAGAATACAACTGGATTTGGAAATCATTAAGACTAGGAGCAATTGGAGCATTTATATTCTGGGGCTCACCCACATTCATATCAGTAATCACATTTGGATCATGCCTTATGCTTGGAATACCACTGACAGCTGGACGAGTATTATCAGCATTAGCCACTTTTCGAATGTTACAAGATCCTATATTCAGTCTACCTGATTTGCTCAACGTTGTAGCTCAAGCCAATGTATCTGCAGACAGGATTGCTTATTTTTTACAACAAGAGGAAATTCAGAGGCATATGGTCGAGTTCATACCGAAAAATGAGACTCCATTCGCTGTAGAGATAAACAATGGAGAATTTAATTGGGATCCAAATTCAAAAACTCCTACTCTTGGTGGAATAAATTTGAGAATCACACGAGGGATGAAAGTTGCGGTTTGTGGAAGCGTTGGATCGGGAAAATCCAGCTTGCTGTCAGCATTGATTGGTGAGATTTCGAAAGTTTCTGGTGGAGTGAAGATCAGTGGATCAAAAGCATATGTTCCTCAGACGCCATGGATTTTGACTGAGAATATTAGGGAGAATATATTATTTGGAGGTGAATTTGATGCAGAAAAGTATAGGAGGACTGTAAAATCATGTGCTTTGGAAAAAGATTTTGAGCTGTTTAGTTGTGGTGATCTTACTGAGATTGGTGAGAGAGGAATTAATATGAGTGGTGGGCAGAAACAGAGGATTCAAATTGCGCGCGCAGTTTATCAAGATGCTGATATTTATTTGCTTGATGATCCTTTTAGTGCAGTTGATGCACATACAGGAACACAGCTTTTTCAGGTGGTTTTTTTTGTTTGTTGGTTTGTGAATGCTGTTTTTTCTTTGACTTATTTCTTCCTAAATGTGATTTTTTCTTTTTGTGATCAGGAATGTTTGATGGGAATGTTGAAGAATAAGAGCATAATTTTTGTTACTCACCAAGTTGAATTTCTTCCAGCTGCTGACCTCATTCTGGTAAATACTGCTTTATACTATATTGTTATACACATTCAGTGATCATACAAATTCAGTGATCCATGTTCTAAAATTCCCAGTTATGACCATTTAGGCGCTAGACGGTTATCCTCAGCTGAGGACCTGTTTAACTAGGAAAAGTCTTCGCGTAACATATAGTTGTGGATTAGACTTTGTAAAATAAGCCTATATAAGATATCACTCCGACGTAGTTCAAGTATTAATGGACTTGTGAGAACATATTAAAATATTTTTCTGTTTTTTTTTATCCTCAAGGTTTTAATAAGTACACATGGTCCGTGAATAAATTTTGATGGTTCGACTATCATTGGCGTTTTCTTTTATGCAATTCTGTGGTTTGTTTCTACTTTTGTAAGAACAGCTTCCCTAATTTATATTAACCGTTTTCATTAAGTCTAAACAACTCTTTTAGACTTTAGTTAGTAAATCTTGAATTGCCTAGCATGTTAATCCTGAATATATTGAAGTAACGATAAATTAATTGAACAGGTAATGAAAGATGGAAGAATTGCACAAGCAGGAACATTCAACGAGCTTCTATCACAGAACACAGGATTCGAAATCCTAGTCGGAGCTCACAAGGACGCTCTCGAATCCATCCTCAAGATAAAAGCCTCAACAAATCCATCTCAAAACACAGAACTCAAACAAGAACCTGATCAAAATGCAGAGCATGATGAAACCCAAGATCAACAACAAGAGATAATAACTTCAACCCAAGGCAGGAAATTAATACAAGACGAAGAGAGGGAGAAAGGAAGCATAGACAAACAAGTCTACTGGTCATACTTAACAACTGTTAAACGCGGCGTTTTGGTGCCACTGATCATTTTAGCTCAGTCATCATTTCAGATTCTCCAAATTGCAAGCAACTACTGGATAGCATGGGCTTGTCCAACATCAACAGAAGATAATGATGAACAGATTAAAGGAATGGATCATGTTTTGTTGATCTATATGATTCTTTCTGTTTTTAGTTCAGTTTGTGTTCTTGCTAGAGCTGGGTTGGTGGCGACACAAGGTCTTTTGGCGGCGCAAAAGCTTTTTGAAGATATGTTGGTTAGCATTTTAAGGGCTCCTATGTCATTCTTTGATTCAACACCAACTGGGAGGATACTCAACAGGGTAAGTAAACTGTGCTTTCATTAACTGTTTATTTTTCGAAAAATATTACCTTGTATCTAAATGACGTAACGGGAAACAGTTTATAAAATACTTGTCAAAGGGACCTGTAGAGGAAAATTGCACTATACAAAAAATAAGGTTTTTGATACAAAGAAAAGAACCATACATGACCTTTTATTGATGCTTAGAATTTAGAAATGTTAGATTGTCACTTTATTGTTCATTATTTAACCTGTTTTAAGAGGTTGATTTTGATCAGAGAAGTGGTAATAGTGACAATAGTTCTATCCTAAAACTCTTGGTTAATCTGTTTCTATGAAGACACTGAGGGTCTGTTTGGATTATTAGAAATAACGCATTACCTAGCTTTATAATACCAAAAATGGAAAATTTAAGGCCACTTTTAACATTATAATCTCTGATAATCTAAACGAACCCTTAAACTAAACTAAAACCATATTATATATATGCAGGTATCTTCAGATCAGAGTGTATTGGATTTGGAGATTGCAAATAGATTAGGCTGGGCAGCATTTTCTACAATCCAACTAATTGGAACCATTGCAGTTATGTCACAAGTTGCATGGGAAGTCTTTGTCATCTTCATTCCAGTAACTGCAATTTGTGTTTGGTACAAGGTAACCCTTTTCTTAATAACAATACTGAAATGTTGCAACATAATTTGAATTCTGTATTTATAATCTTGTTTGCAAATCTAAAAAATGTGCAGCAATATTACATTCCAACAGCGAGAGAGTTGGCACGTCTATCAGAGATCCAAAGGGCGCCAATTCTGCACCACTTTTCTGAGTCACTAAGCGGAGCAGCCACCATTCGCGCCTTTGATCAGAAGAAACGTTTCATTAACGCGAACCTCGTACTCATTGACAATCATTCTAGGCCTTGGTTTCATAGTGTGTCTGCTATGGAATGGCTCTCTTTCAGATTGAACCAGTTGTCCAATTTTGTGTTTGCCTTCTCTTTGGTCTTGCTTGTTTCTCTCCCTGATGGCATCATAAATCCAAGTAAGCACTCCAGCCTTAGGGTGCGTTTGGATGTCATTGATAACGACATTATTTGGTATTATAAGCCAGTTTTTGGCTTATAATGTTAAAGGTGGTATTATAATGCCAAATAATGTCATTATCATGAACATCCAAACGTACCCTTAGTCACATCTTTATCTTACTCTCTCATTCACTAATAAATAAGTGTAAGACTTCAGAATCTTAGGTATGATTTTACAAGGTAAGTTATTAGAAATTGCATATATATGCAAATTTTCGTTATTCATTGGTCAATATTAAGGTGGGTAGTTATTCCCTTATTGGTTATACTTTCTAAAACAGTTCGTAATGTTTTAACTTAAATATTGCATTTCTTAATAGTAATGTACATGTTGCAGGCATTGCTGGTTTAGCGGTGACATACGGGATAAATCTGAATGTATTACAAGCATCAGTAATATGGAATATATGCAACGCAGAGAATAAGATGATATCAGTAGAAAGGATTCTTCAATACTCAAAGTTGAAAACTGAAGCCCCTCTTATCATCCAAGATTCAAGACCAACAGATTACTGGCCAAGTTTAGGAAGTATTAGCTTCCAAAATTTACAAGTAAGATACATAAAAATGCAATATTCTTAACATTTTTTATATTTAACTGAAGTTTGATTCTAATTAGGCCTAATTGCGAATTTTACACTACAGATTCGCTACGCTGAACATCTTCCTGCTGTGCTAAAGAACATAACATGCACTTTTCCGGGGAGGAAGAAGATTGGTGTTGTAGGAAGAACAGGTAGTGGAAAATCTACATTGATACAAGCGTTATTCAGGATCGTTGAACCGACAGAAGGAAGCATTATAATTGATAATGTGGACATTTGCAAAATTGGTCTCCATGATCTAAGATCAAGATTGAGTATTATCCCACAAGATCCTACTATGTTTGATGGCACAGTTAGAGGAAATCTTGATCCATTAGAACAACATTCTGATGCTGAAATATGGGAGGTAAAATTTACGAACATCTGCACAAGGATTATTATCACGTTTTCATATAAACATTCGTCCTCACGCGAATCATACAATGTTATTTTTACAGGCGCTTGATAAATGTCAATTACGCGATCTTGTAGACTCAAAGGAAGGAAAGCTAGACACCATAGGTGAGCTTATCTTGACTACTTCTCCATGTTTTCTTACAAAATTGTTACAAGAACAAAAAGGTTAATCAATTATTTATAAAATTCTGTTATAGTGGTTGAAAATGGAGAAAACTGGAGTGTTGGACAAAGGCAACTGTTTTGTCTAGGAAGAGTATTGTTGAAGCAAAGTAGTATACTAGTGTTAGACGAGGCGACAGCGTCGGTTGATTCTGCAACAGATGGAGTGATTCAGAAGATTATCAACCAAGAGTTTAAGGATAGAACTATAGTCACTATTGCACACAGGATTCATACTGTGATTGATAGTGATCTTGTTTTAGTCCTCAGTGATGGTATGTACATATGTCTATTCATCACAATCTTATTTATTTTATTGGAGTAAACTTACCGGCTTTTTATGTTACAGGGAGAGTTGCAGAGTATGACACACCAAGGAATTTGCTAAAAAGAGAGGACTCGTTCTTCTCGAGATTGATCCGGGAGTATTCGACGAGATCTCAAAGTTGTAGCAACGAATAGAGGAAAAGTTGTATGATTCAAGATCGTGATCGTGATTGAGATCAATGACTAGTTGAGTTTTATGCAGTTGATTGGATCGTTTGTTTCCATTTAATGGGACAATAAGGGGAACTGTATAATGAACATGTGACCAACTGATTTGTACTCCCTCCGTCCCTTAATGTTCTTCCCGTTTTATTTTGGCACATTTTTCGAGATACGTTTTGCGTCGTTAATATCTCTTATTATATCTTTTTAAAAATTATAAAATTTTGATATTAATAAAGTAATCAATGAGACGAACAAAACAAGATCCCGCATGACCATGTTAGTTCTTATAGATTGAGAATAATCTAGCGAATTGTATTGAATTGTGAATAGTGTAAAAATAGGATATGAGAAGAACATTAGGGGACGGAGGGAGTAATTTGTAAGACACTACTGTGGTAATACATTTTGAAAAAAAAAATCAATTACGTGTTTCTTCGGTGTCACTTCACATATGTTAAAATATTGAATTATGGGCATTGGAGTGTAGTTTCTACATTCCCCATTTAACTTATATGTTTATACTTCTATTCCACCCTTATATTCTCACGTGATCCGGTTTTTTCCTCCGTTGTTTCGGTTTTTCCCTCTGATTTTCCACTTCGTCTCTGTGATTTTACCCTCCTTCTCTCCGGTTTCCCCTCCGATAATAAAAATTAGGCGAAATTGAATTTAACTAGCCGTTAAATACACGATATTACCCATAACCACCATTCCAATCGAATTTATTTTTAACCATTCATAAAAGACCCTCCGTTAACACATTCCCTTTATCGGTTTAGATCTCAGTTAAACTAGTGTAGTGACCCGTGTCATGCACGAAAAATTCAATATTATTCATATAAAAATTATATATCCTTTTAATCGAGTTCGTCAAAAAATTAAGATTAACTTTTTTCTTGTAACGACTATTTATAAAAATATATTTTATTTCATGGAGGTTATGTATGTAGCTTGACTTAAATTTTATTATCGAAAATAATCCTAATTTTATCGTAAGAATATATATTAACCTTCAACATAATATTTATTCATAATAAAAAAACTTGTATATTTGTTGTTGAACAGAATGATAATTTTTTAATATAATTATCCAATCTATTAATAATTGAAATTAAAAATATAATAACTGTGTAATAAACTAAACTTAAAATCATTAGAACAACTCTAAATCACTCCGCTTTAATATATAAGATAAATTAATGTTTTTTTCCCATATGCTTTCCAATATTTTTTTCACATTTTAGGCATGGATTGTTCAAATCAAAAAAATCAATTGTATGCAGTGAGTAGATCCAAACCAAATTCAGTCTCTTCCTCTTCAATTAATGTAGTGTGGTCAATTTCATCAACCAACAACAGGTAGACCTCTCCACAAATCCATCAAATTCGTCCCATAAACATATCTAGAAGTAAAATCAAGATAAAACCCATTTGCTGGTCACCTTGATTGAAATTGAGGTCCTAATTCAATGCATCATACTTGAAAATTTCCATTAGCATGCCTATGCCTTTCTCCTCCTCCATGCGTAGTGAATCTTCATATGAACATCTTTCATTTCAGTCCAGTGACGATCTCAGACCACTCACGAGTCTCCTAAAAGGCCTGGATCAGCACTTGTTGTCGCCTTGAGCGAAGCTTAATTAATCTCTGTCGTAGAAGGCGTGGATGGAGGAGCTTGCCGAGGTGCGAAGGATGGGAGATGGGAGCAGCGGTTGCGATGTTTGAGGATGTGGTTCCCAGTCTTCTTGAGGCGTTGGCATGGCTTGAGAGTGATTTTAACTCAAGTGGCATCAGACATGAGGAGGACCGTTGTTTCCGCTGCCTTTCATCTAACAACTCTAACCGACCAGGGGATTCTTTTATCTTCTTCTTCTCTTTTCCCTTGAGACCTTCTTTTCTCTTCTCATCTCTATTTCTAACACCACAACAGCACACAAAAAGACGATGACGAAAGAAGAACCCCGCTGTTGCTTTAAGGAGACTCAAATCGAGCACGACGATGATAATCTCTGGCTCTCCGGTGAAACGAACAAGAAAGGAAAACAAGTGGAATAGAAGATATGGAAATGCAGAGAAATAATGGGGAATAACGGTTCGGGTTTGCAGAGGAATGAAAAATAGAGTATAAATTTTGAGGAAGAAGGTTCTCAGTTTGATGGCAACGAAGAACGGGGAAGGAAAATTTCAGATCTGGAGAAGAAAGGGAAGAATGAACTCTATGAGAAAGTAGAGATAATTTAAGATAAATTAAATATATATAAGGAAAAGATTCAGGTTAGAATAATTATTATTGTGCGAATATGAGAATAAATGTACATTTAGGCCATTGACATGCACTTTCTTCAGTAATGACATGCACATTTAGGCCATTGACATGCACTCTGTCAAATTTGCAGGTCATTGATAATATGTGAAAAGTACATGCACACACCCCGAAAGTGCATGTCAATGGCAAATTATCAATGACATGCAAATCTGACAGAGTGCATGTCAATGGCCTAAATGTGCATGTCATTACTGAAGAAAGTGCATGCCAATGTCCTAAATGTGCATTTATTCGCATATTCGCACAATAATAATTATTCTCACCTGATCCGGATTCTATATATAAAGGAATATATGAACTTAAAAATGGCTCAGGGTGTTAAATGGGGTGAATCTTAGTTATCAGAAATTAAATATATATAAAGGAATATAATTTAAGATAAATTAAATATATATAAAGGTTCTCGGTTCGACCCCTCGTTCTTCCTCTTTTTTTTACTTTATAAATTTGGTAAAGTAATTAATGTAAACATAGGTAATTTATTAAAATATCAGGGGGTAATTTGGTCATTCCATGTCTTTTGACATAATATATGACGGATTCTATCAATGGGTGGTTGATTGTAAAAAAATGTAGACTTTTGAGTTGTTAAAAATAATTATCGATATAAAGGGTGGTTTTCTGCAAAAATCAACATATAACAAGTGGTTTCTTGCAAAAACCCAACAAAAAATGCATTTTGCACCAATAACAGAAACTACATTAAACAGTTTTTTTGCACCAATAACAGATTGCAGATTTTTCTGCATTCTCGTTTCCGCATTCGTAAACCCTAATTTCAAAACTTTATCAAATTTTTCAACAAAAAAGCAATCAATTCAACTAAATCAATCCATACATTACCAAATTCAATATCAAAACCCTAATTATACTATCTAAACATAAAAATAACAAATTCATCAATAAACTCCACATAATTCACAATCCATCCATACAATAAAAATTTCATGCTTTCTAATCAACTAATTGACATACATATTCATTTTTTAAATAGATATCATAAAAAACAATCAAAACTTCATGTCCACTTCAATATCAACCCATAACAATGAAATCTCCGTGTTTACTAACCTTGTAGTGCAAATGAACTTGAAAAATGCCTTGAAATGGAAGAAAGAAGAGCAAATCCTTGTGTCGTGGACAATTGAAGGGTGTGATGCGCCGCGGAAAAGAAGAGGAAGAAGATGCAAGTGGTAGAGTTTCGGTCTTGGGCTTTATATAGAAAAAATTCATACGCGACGTATGAAACTTGACGGTAAATAGGAAAATGGGTGGGCGGTGAGTAGCAGGGGCCTAAATTTACAAGAAACTGGAGCACCAGATCTGTTATCACAAAACTAAGCAAGCAATTAGATTGTAATTGTAATTGCAACTCCTTCGTACCATATTATATGTGTTATGTATAGTGATTCACTGCTTCTTTCTCCTTTTTCACCTTTTTTGACAAAAATCTAACCTCACGACTAGAAACGACGAGAAACGTCGGCGACATTAGACCTGTCAAAAGTTGATCCAACCCGTTGGGTCGCCCCGACCCGATCAGAAAAAAACTCGACCCAACACGACCCGAAAACTTATGAAATCCGTTGGGTTCAAACCCGAGCCGACCCGAGACCCGTTGGGTGACCCAACGAGTCAAACGGTCAAACCCAGACCAACTCGAACTTCTCGAAACTCGTCGATGGACCCACTTTTCACATATTTTATTCCATTTAAATTAAAAAATAACAATGTATTTTATTAAATAATAATATTTTATTAAATAATAATATTTTATTTAATAAAAATATTTTATTATAAAAATATTGTTAAATTTTTTTTTATTACAATAAAAAAATCAAAGATTTGAAACCCGCTGGGTTGACCCGAACCCGACCCGTTTGGCCCGTTTTCCAAGTCTAGTCGGCGTCTTGTAATCAACGACCAACAATTAGAACTTGAAGCGTATGGCGCTTTATATTCCGACAATGAGCACACTATAGTGTCACAATAAATTTCTCTTGCAATACATTGATCTTATTCAGCATCACATGCAAGTAATAATTCATGTGTGGACATTATTACTTTTGACAATTCATTGTCAAGATTGGTAATTACAAAGAGGTTGTATTTAGGAAATGGAGGTTGTATTTCTCTTATATACAAGAGTTTATATTAGAAATGGAGGTTGTATTTAGGCTTCGTTAGTTATACGAAAAACTTTTATACGTAGTTCTTACTCCTCAGAAACTCAGCGGGAAAGGGAAAATAGAGAACGCAACAAAACTCCAAAAATATATATTGGAATTAGGAATTACGCTTATCATTGTGACCGGTAGAGTGAGACAACCTTTTCTTAATAATATTGGATCGATCGATTGAGCGAAGGGTAGCTTGAAGGCCAGATCTACCAAAGTCGTCCCCATTGTGAAAAGGAAGCGGACAGAGAGGAAAGGAGGCAGAAAACGGGTCAACTATCACTACTAGAAAACACTGGAATAGCAACGGCTTTAGCGATTGCCGTAGAGACGACGTTAGCGACGGATAAGCTTTAGCGACGGCCGTAGCGACGAACCCTTATCCCCATTGCTATACGGCTCCTCGCAATTAGCAACGACAGTTAGCGACGACTTCATGTTTCGTCCCTGATTTCGTTGCTAATTCAACGAATCTATTGAGGCATTACAACAACAAAATTAGTAACGCTTTTACCCCGATGCAAATATGCATCGCTACAGGCGTCGCTATAGGTGTCGCTACAGGCGTCACTACAGCCATCGCTAAATTCGTCGCTCCTATCGTAAACTTATGTGTTGCTACCATTGTCCCTATTTGCTTGTCTACACTCGTTGGTGACGTCGCATTATTCGTTGTTATTCTTGTCAGTAATGGTGTGGCTATGATCGTCGCTAAAGATGTTGTTATGTTTGTCGCAAAACTTGTTGCTTTGTTCGTCTTTGTTGTTGTTGCTATATCTGTTGCTCAATTGTTGCTATTGTGACGACCATCCGTCAAGGTCGTTGCTATTGGCGTTTCTATAGTCGTCACCAACTTCGTCCCTATGGTCGTTGCTAAATACGTTGCAACGTCCGTCGATACATTCGTTGTCAAGGCATTGTTAGAGTCGTCTCCAAATTCGTTGGTATTGTGGTTGTTAAATCCATTTAATATTAGTTACTATTCATTACCACTCTTAATACTAGTTGCTTTTCATGATCAATGACATTAAGATGATAATATAAAAATCACACCATAAGTTCTTCAAATCTAAATCATATCATTAGAGTACTAAAAAAAATTAACACTTAAATTCAACAAAGCTACAATAATTCATATTTTAAAATACTAAATAAACTAAGTTGAGGATCAAACATACAATTCTAAGAAGAATTGTTAATCATCTCTTTCATGGAAGTCAAGAATGAATTCTGATTGCTCATTGTAATGTTGCAAACTAGGAATTGGAACAATTCAAAACTGACTTACCAAGAGATTCTTAGTTGCAGGCATCAGAGAATTGTCCTTCTTACCGAAGCATTGTGTGAACATTTCCTTTATTGACGGTTCTACTCCAAGCTGCGCTTTCTGTCAAAACAATAATTAATGGCATTACATACCTCTAAACCAATGCAATTATATTGACAAAGTTGCAATAAAGAACAAGATATACTAAAATGAAGGGGGAAAAAGCAACATGATACATCAAGGAAATGCTTGAGTAAATTCTAACGAATAGCACTTGGATTATACAACAAATTTATACAGCAAATCTTAACCAAATTTATACAGCAACTCTGAACAAAATTTACAACAAATCTGAACAAAATTTACAGCAAATCCACCATCCAAGACAAAATACACAAGCAGAAGCATCAAAATAATCTCTAGTAACTTATGAATAATGATCTCTAGCAACTTATGAATAATGATCTCTAGCACTTGGATTATACAACAAATCTGAACCAAATTTACAACAACTAAGGACAAGCAGAAGCATCAAAACCACAACACCAAAAACAGACAAGAACATGATTATCTCCTTAATAAATCAAAAATATCTTACCAGTTTTTTTTTGTTCTGTAATACTTGAAGATCCACCATGATAGCTAGGAGTTCCTTTTTCGAGTGCAATCCCTCTATTCCACTTGTTTACTGTCGACCTTTTTATATTTTTTTCATCAGTCTCCCAGAGATAACAAAGTTTTATCCCATATTTCTTGCTTCATCCAACTAGGCTTAGTCTCACTATCTCTTGCTCTATTAAAAATTCCCCTTATGTGTTTACCACCTCTTGAATTGAAGACAGCAAAAACTTCCGTCTCCTGGAATAGATTTTCATCCCATTTGTACAATCGCTGTGAATGTAAGCAAGCTTAAATATTAGTATAACTAGTACAAATATTTAGTTGAGCATTGCCATACCTTGAATGCAGTCCACGAGCCAAGGAGTGTTTGTTCTGTAACATCTGACCAACAAGTATACGGTTCATCGAAATGTGAATGCACAATTTGCAATAATGAATTATTTGCAGGCTTGGAGGGAACAAAAAGTTTCCTGTCATATAAATATGTTGTGATTAATATAAAAAACAATAAAGTACCTTACAAAATAAGGATCATATCAATAAAACTCAAAGAAAAGCTTGCTTTTTCTTATCAATTGCAATTAGTGTCCTTTTATCAGTCGGTGGGGCAGTTTCCGACATATCTGATGGACGGTTACTCTCTTCGTTGTTTTCAAATCTATCAAAATTGCCTTGAGAAGGTGAGGAGTGTAATGGTGAAGAATATCCAGGAGAGTGATGCCTCTGAGCAAGAGAGCCTAAAGGGGAAGAAGGCTGAAAAGTAGATGTAGGCGTAGAAGAGTGAGGAAGTTGGTTTGGGATTGGAGAAGGCTCAGATACAGATGCATGAGGGCGAGGCTGAGAGGGTGTAGGAGAAGGTTGGGTTTCATTAATAAGCACGGGTTGAGATGGAGTTGAAGTAGGGGGAAGAGGAGGCCGAGAAGCAAAGCCTGAAAGAGTGCGTGGTGACACCCTTTTCTGGACATTTTTAAGAGAGACTCTAGGTATACTGTTTGTGTAGCTCCTACAAGTTTAACCAAAGGGATATGCAATTTCAGAAAATCAAGACATGTGTGCAGTGAGAAATATCGCAAAAAGTACATTTTATGTGAATTGTTTGTGCACGAAACCATTTGAGAACACCTTTCATTTTGTATCCAAAGACATTCATGGCATTCAAGAGACAAATTCAGGCACAATAACAACCAAGATCAGTGAAATTAAATTACTCTAGTTTTCCAGTAAAATTTGAAAGAGGCGTGGAAACTTGTAGAAAAGCTATTGTCAACCATGGTAACGGAGCAGAGCACCCCGAGTTTAGCACAAGAATTTTGATAACGTCAGTTTTAATTCCTACAAAAATTCAAAGAATATTAAATTGGCAAAAACTTGAGTGTAGGATAAAATACAATTGCAAAAAGCCAAAAATTAATAACAACCATCCAATCAATTTAAACACCTATGTGACATGGATTTACAGTCAAGTCAGGTCAATTATATTATTGCTATCTCTCATACAAATACATTTCATACATTTATAGTAGGTTGGAATAACATATAGTGATATCTCAACAAGTATATCTTTTCGACTAATAATTGAGATATATCTCACAAGCATCGGGTTTCAGGTATTATTCATCTTGTTTTGTATAAGATCTCTTAGGCGATGAGACCTTTGAAACATCTAATAACACCCCTCAAACATTGCGCTTGGCAAACCAATCACACTATGAATCTCCTAGCCGATCAGACATCTGAAGCATGGCGGCTCGCGATGCTATTAATCACTTACCCGTTGAAACCCCTGAAGCACTATGACTCACACCAAGCATATATGATCCAACACACCACAGTGTTGTCAAAAATACACACACACATATATATATTCAACAATATAGAGGAAAAACAGAATACCTATAATATATGATGGTATTACAAGTTATCAACTCAAATAAGACTGTACTACGTCTACAGTTGTAATAGTATCAACTTATTGCTTAATTAAATCAGTCTAAACTACCTAAAAGAATTCATAACGAGTATGATCATTTTGACATCAACCTAAGACAATATAGGAAAAAGAAATTCGAGGATGTTCTATGCTTTGCACTTTCAATATTAAAATCCAATCTATGATTTACATCTCCAAGTTTCATTGACGAGTTGTTACAAAATGCAACAAACAAGAAAGAGGTTAAGTTGATGTCTTGTTGGATGATGAATGCAGTGTTAACTATGCCAATATTGTTGTTTAGTACTCCCTTTCATCTTTCTGTTAAAATTGATACTAAGTTGAATTCTAAAGACAAAATAGTGACTATAGGTTACAATATTAAATGAATCTTATCCCCAAATTCTAAAATTACTACTCTATATAAGAAGGAAAGTATCCCAAGATTGAACACTCAAACCACATATTCTATCAATATTAAATGTATAAGCATGCTAAAAGAGAACTCAGACAACCAAATTAGGACTCAAATCCGCTTTAATACTACAAACATTAATGATGTTCTGCCTAGAGGAAATATCGATAGATATCAACCAAATCAAAACATTTTGTGTAGCCCTAAGTCTAATATACACTTGCAGGTTTCTATACAACAATACCCTATACACAATGACAATAAGATTTGCATTTACAATGACAGAAGACACAAACGAATTTTCTACACTATTATGCATACAGATAATAACCAAGTAACCAAATCCCATGATAGATCTAAGATAAGCATACATAAACAACCAAGTAATATAAAGTTGTTCAATCTTACTTTAAATGTCAAGAGTTTGAAATGGAGGGTGATCAAGTCTGAATTAAGCCTACTATTGGTAGAGCGTAAAGGGCAACAAAATCATCTCACCCACAACATGATGCTTATAGATACTATTCTAATCTATTTATGGTTAAAATAGCCTATTGGAATTATAGGGGGTTCGAAGACAACACTTTTGGACTGAAATATCCCATATCAAACGAAATCACAATATAGATATTTTTTGTTTAGCGGAAACTAAATCAAATGATATACCTAGTAATCAGTTTATAAATAGGATCGGATTCAAAAACATATTTCACTCACCTGCTATAGGGACAAAAGGAGGACTATGGCTCCTATGTTCTAATTTTCTAAAAGTAGAATTCTTTAAAATAACACATTTAGGTAATAACACAATAGTAGCCAAATATGAAGAAAATAATACCCGTTTTATAATTATTTTTATTTACGCACCTAGTGTAGAAAACCAGAAATTAGAATTCTGGAATTCCGTATCAAACATAATATACGATTATAATGAACCTTCGATTATAATTGGAGATTTTAATGATATTTTGGGCCCAGAAGATAAATCAGGAGGTGCAGAAATAAAAACAAGTCGATTTGACAGATTAAATACATTTATATCAAATCATGGATTAATAAATCAAAATTATCAGGGTTTTTCATTTACTTGGAAAAGAAATAATAAAGTCAATAACACCACCATTTTAGAAAGGTTAGATCGTGTTTTGATCCATCCAACAATAGTGAACTATTACAGTAAAATAATATTGGAACATTTGCCTTTCACTACTTCGGACCACTGTTGTATAACTTTACAACTAGGGGAATCCAATTCTAGTAAAAACTATCCTTTTAGATTCGAAAACGCTTGGATGCAAAACAATAAATACGAAAAGCTAGTACGGAAAATATGGAGTTTTCGTTTTAATGGATCATCCTTGTACAAACTCTTTAGGAAACAAAAACAACTTAAAGTTGAAACAAAGATTTGGTTAAGAAAGAATACTAGCAACATATTAGAGCAGATCAAAACAACAGAAACAAGACTACAAATAATTCAAAACGAATGCTTCATCCAAAACCAACATCATAAACTCCCACTATACACTAGAATTGCCACGAAATATACTAAATTATTAGAGTATCAACACACATTCTGGAAACAACGTGCCAAAGTTAAACATTTTAAGGAAACATATAGAAACACGAAGTACTTCCAAACTGCGGCGAAAATTTGAACTTATAAGCAACAAATAAATTCATATGAAGCATTAGACAAAAGAATACATTATCAACAAGAGGACATTAAGGACGCAATAACACATGATCTTATGAAAAGATTTTAAACCTTTACATAATATCCATTTACAAAATACTAACTTGGATAATATCCCTAGTTTAATTTCGGACATTGATAATCAGGAATTAATTAGACAACCAACTCCACTCGAAATTAAAACTGTAATTCAACAGCTGCCACACAATAAGACTCCGGGACCAGACGGATATAATGCAGAATTTTATCAAAAGTATTGGTCTATTGTAGGACCTTCAGTAATACAAGTTGTTCAATCGTTTTTTCACTCCGGAAAATTATTAAAAGATCGTGCACAATCTTTTATTGCTTTAATTCCTAAAATAGATATTCCAGTTTCGATTAACCATTTTAGACGAATCAGCTTATGCTCTACGATATACAAAATGATTACGAAAATTATGGCAAACACTCTTCAATCTTTACTTCCAAAGTTAATTCACCCGTGCCAAGCGACATTTGTTCAAGACAGATCTATATTTGATAATATTCTGATTTCACATGAAATCTTTCACTCTTTTCACCAGAAGAGAAAAGGAAAGCGTGGATGGATGGCATTAAAACTTGATATGGAAAAAGCATATGATAAGGTTCAATGGCCATTTATTATTAAAATATTATCTTCTTTTGGATTTTGTAAACATTGGATAGACAGGGTTATGACTTGTATTACCTCAGCCTCATTTTCCATTTTAGTAAATAATGAACCAGGTCCTGTATTCCAGCCAAAGTGCGGGTTAAGACAAGGTGATCCAATTGCCCCGTTTATTTTCATTATAGTAATGGAATATTTAGCAAGAAACCTACAAAAAGAGGCAGAGAAATCAAATCATAGATTTGGGATACAAATCACGAGAAATGGCATGCTTATCCCTTTCATTTGTTTTGCAGATGATACAATCATATTTGCAAATGCAAATCTAAATAATATGAACTACATAAAGAATTTACTTCAAAAATTCACAGACTTATCTGGTCTATCCATTAATTTTCATAAAAGTTCTTTTCAAACGACGCCCAATATTTCGGGTACGCAGAGACAAGCTCTGGCATCAGTACTAAATCTCCAAGTCACGACTTCCATGGAAAAATATATGGGAATCCTGATAGTTAGAGGTCGAGTTAAGAATGACTGCTTTCAGTATGCGGTGCAAAGTATGCAAAAGCAATTATCTAGATGGAAAGCAAACACTATATCTCAGGCAGGTAGAACTATCCTAATACAATCAAATATAATGTCTAAAGCAAATCACCTCATGCAATGTTTTTTTCTATCAAAAGGCATTTGTCAACAATTTGATCAGATTAATAAAGATTTTTTCTGGAATAATAATAAACCAGGGTATAGAGCAATTACTTCTTGGAATAAAATATGTAAACCAAAGGATATGGGTGGCTTAGGATTACATAAAGCGGAAGATTTAAATAAAGCTTTGCAACAAAAACTGCTATGGAAAATAGTAACTGATAGAAATAATATATGGGTACGTCTAATATACCAAAAATACCTTCAAAATTCTACTATCTTTGGGTTCAAGAAAAAGAAAAAACAATCTTGGCAATTTTCAAGATTACTACACTTAAGAGAACAATTCCAGAAAGGTATAGGTTGGCAAGTAGGCAATGGCAACACAATCAATTTTTGGACAGATAATTAGGTACAAAATACAAATTTAAGACAGTACCATGATCAAAATATAAGTGACATTAACACTAAGGTATCATATTTTATAAAAAAACAATAATGAATGGGATACCTCAAAATTACAAACAGTACTACCAAGTGATATAGTATTACAAATAACTAGTATATATTTATCCACAAATAATGAAGAGGATAAGGTTATATGGATTCTGGATAAGTCAGGAACTTTTTCTACAGCATCAGCTAGAAAATTCAATATTAACCATGATCCCATAGATAGTAATAATTTGTACAATTGGCTATGGAATCAAAAATTAGCACCGCGTTATCAAAATTTTCTTTGGAAGGTAATTTCAGATAATTTGCCAACTACTCATAGACTCAATAAATATTATAATAGAGTGTCATCTTATTGCTCAAGGTGCAATAGTCTCACTGAAACTACATAACACCTTTTCTTTGATTGCCCGCATACAGTGGATCAAATACAGAAATTTCAGCCATTAATAGGATTTAGGTTTGATATTCAACCACATTTCACATTTCAGGAAAATTTAGAATACATTATAAATAAGTTACGAAATAACAATAAAATGATAATAGCCTTAATTCATATTTGGTACTCAATATGGATATTCAGAAATTCCTTAGTTTTTGGAAGAACTAATAATACTGTAAAAGAACCTTATCGGAGTGCATTTGAACAGTTCAAACTATGGGAAGACACGACAATTAAATCAACATGACCAAAAATAAAGGATAGACAAGTGTTGGAGGGCTCCACCTCATCGATGGACTAAAATTAATTTTGATGGATCGTTTAGATCTACGCAACAGGCATGGATAGGTTGTATAGCAAGAGAATACGATGGTAATATAATTGACATGTTTAATACTAAGGTAAATTCAAGCTCACCGCTACATACAGAGGCTTTGAGTGTTCTTTATGCTGTCAAACTAGCAAAAAAGATCAACTGCAAAAATATCATTTTGGAAGGTGACAGTTTAGCTGTTATTAACTCTATTAAAGATATATGGAAGGTTCCATGGGAAATCTGTAATATTATTATAGACATTACGAATATGTTGGCAACATTTGAAAACGTAAAAGTATTTCACTGTTTCAGAGAAGCCAACCAATCGGCTGATTGTTTGGCAACTCCGGATGCAAATATTCACTTCCTTAAAATTGTCCTTAATTGTAAGAAGGACAATTTTATATCTGATGATTATATCAGACTTATGAAACCTATGTTTATCAAATCTAGCATGATGGTTACTCATGCTAATCTATTTAGGGTCATTCGTTTGGATGATTAAGGGTTTAGGGTTTAGGGTTTAGGGTTAAGGGCAGTTACCCGCTGGGTGAGGCTCTGGTCCTAGCCTTTTTCAAAAAAAAAAAAAAAACCAAACAAGAAAGAGATAATGGAGGAGCTTGACATTTTGCCTCATGATTCATCTTCTAGTGTTGCACCAAAAACTACATATACAGATTACAAGTCCGACTGACAATTAAAAACAAAATTTATATTTGAATTTAGAACCCAAACAATATCAGGCTTTCCCATTAACAAAACTTAAAAATTACCTTTAAGTTGATTCAATCCAAGGTAATGGTAACAATTTCATCCATTATTCGAACTTGTCAATTCCTCTCTTATTTTTTTCAAAATCTAAAAAGCTACAACCCAAATCCTTCATTTACTCCATCAAATCTCTGACCTTAGAAACATCAACCCACTTTCTCACCTCAGCCTCTTGAATTTGAGATGAAAATTGCCTGATGGAAAGATAAAACAATGAGAAAGATAAAATGTTCTCAAATTTAGATAGCTAGTGCAAAATGAAGGCAGAAACATCAATAAATAGCCATTTCAACCTGTTGTCGTGCTCACTGAAGCTCCTGCTCAATTGAGTTAGCTTTAGCATGGCTACTCTCAAGTTGATGGACATATGTCTACAAGAGAACAAAAGGAAACTCTTAACCAATCAATAACTCGTAAGAAGATTAGAAGATTGAAAAATGAATGTTAGACACTCAAACACAATCCAAACTAAGATACAAACAAAAAATCAGAATTGTCCAAATTGTCCAAACAGTGTAAACACATAGAAAAATAGTATTTATATATGAGTGGGATACTACTTCAGTGTAGCAACTGCATTGCAAAACATAATAAATTGCAAACTGTCCCGTATGATTTTCCATTAGATTTTTATATCTCATCAGTGATGAAATAAGGTCATAACCATCGTTTTTATAAGGTCGAAGCTCAAGCCGATAATCAAGAGGGAGCCAAATTGGCCACAAATGACACTGAAAGCCTTCGAATTCAATGTATACAATATGATATAAACAAGAAGCAACTCTACATGTCACCATTGACAATGACCAACCAACTGAATTGCATATAGAAACCGATATCAAAATGTGGACACATAAAAAGTCACCAGCCATAAGCAGCTACATTTATGCTATAATTAACAAGAAAATTCAAATATAAACTGATCCTTTAGTATTGTTGTGCTTAATGTCCTCTTTGAAATTTGTGCTAAAACAGTTATGATTGCATTAAACTCTTATCAAGAGATAACAAATAAGATATATATATGATAATAGCAAATCCCTATGATGTCTTTACTCTACAACTAGTTTTCAATTGAACGCAAATGCTTGCCCACTTACAGACAAAAAAAGGTTCACTAATGAAAAAAACACCTGTTGAGGCGGGTAAAACCCCCCCTATTGAGGCGGACAGGGGTCGCTGCAACAGGGGGCTGCAACAAGTAAATACTTGTTGAGGCGTACAATTGTTCGCCTCAACAAGTGGGGTAAAATTCTGCCCAAAAAGCTATTGTCCGCCTCAAAAGGCTCCCGCCTCAACAAATTTTTGAGGCGACCAGGTTACTTGCCCGCCTCAAAACAACGCAATTTGCTGGACGCCCGCCTCAAAAAATCAGTTTGCAAGTCGATTGGTATTTTTGTCCGCCTCAATAGTTTTTATTATTTCTAGAATCAAATCAAAACTCAACAAAACTCAACAAGCACACCGAATTGAAATTGAAACTGGGCAAATTCTCTTTGAATAGAAATTAAAACAGGTTTACAATCTACCAACATCAATGGAGATTATCCTTTCAATATACAACAAAACCCAATTTACATTTAAAAAACCCTAAATCTGCATAAACAAAAAAAAAACTAGAAGAAGTGAACCCTAAATCTGCAGCAAGACGACCAACAACATTCTAACTCAATCCTCCTGCGCCGCCACCGAGAACGAATCTATCAACCAACTTCATTCCAACTCAATCGACGACCAGCAGCAAGACGCCATGGAAATCCGCCTAAAAAATCACTAGATCTGACACCACATACCTCATCCTTCTTCGATAGTTACGACAATCTGGAATAGCGAGCTTCTCCGACTCGAATCTTGGCCGGAATCAGTCCAGATCTGGAAGGAGACGACAAAGGAGAACACAATGCTTCTCCGTTTTTCACAGATTGACGAAGAGGAGCGATCGAGAGGAAAAGAAGAAGAAGGAAACTAGAGGGAGATATATGGAGAGAAGAACAAGACCGAAGAGGAAGGAGAGAAAAAGATCGAGAATATATTTGGGCCATTGCTAAATACAGCCCGGTGCTTTATTCAAACGCAGCCTGGTTTCTCGCGTTACGCGAGGGAGGTGTTTCTCGCGTTACGCGAGAATAGCAAAAATATTAATTTTTAATCTCGCGTTATGCGAGAAGCACGTCCCTCGCGTAACGCGAGAATAAAATTTTAAATTTTTAATATTTTTGCTATTCTCGCGTAACGCGAGAAGCACGTCCCTCGCGTAACGCGAGAAACCAGGCTGCGTTTGAATAAAGTACCGGACTGTATATAAGAACCGTGTATATTTGGGATAGAAAGAGATCTGAGAGTTTAGAGGAAGAGGAAGAAATGAGGAGGGGAGAGAAAAACTTTTGATATGTCGTCACTCGTCAGATATGGGAGAGGAAACACAATTGTTTTCATTCGTTGGATCTATTACCTAATCAACGGTTGTAAATGGTGATCCGTGGGACATGTATTAATTAAATTTTTATTTATTTCTAAGGGACTTGTTGAGGCGGGCAAAACTCTGCCCGCCTCAACAGACCCCTGTTGAGGCGAACAAAGTTTTGCCCGCCTCAACAAGAGCGCTGCAACAAGTGTTTTTTCCACTAGTGGTTTATAAATGACAGAGAACACCGTGGCTGAAAGACAATCCTTTAGCAGAGGAAAATAAATTGAAGATGGAAGCTACAAAGGACTAAAGAACTTGCTCAAATGTACGGTATTTAGGTCCAAGTGGTTATGGAGTGTAGAACTCAACCAAACAGATGAACAAGAAAAACCAACTTGTATTAGGTAATGTGTCTTAAAATGAGAATGAAATGACATTGCATACCTTATTACAGGAAGAATATATGTCCACTTGCTTGGCCCTGCTAGCAAACTTCATAGAATTATGAGTCTCGTCATTGCAACTGGATGCTGGAGTGACTGCATATAAGTTGTACATATACACCATGGATACAAGAAGCATTAAGAATAAGCAATTTCGCAACTAAGAAGCTAACAATATATCAAACTGATGTTCCGCCACATATAAATGACAAGTAAATCGTAACAAAAGGCTATGTCAAGTAACTAATTCATAAGACACAAGGGGAGAAGAGGTCAGCGGTATAAAATTAAAAGACTCTAAATGGCAAGAAAAATTCATTTCTCAACAACAATTATCTAAAACACTTACTGAAACATGTCCACGACCACTCAGGGGAGATTAAAGAAGTCGTGTGAGCTTTAAGTCTCCGAATGGCACATGAGATGCCTTTCCTTCACTGAGTTATGGAAACAATGAGAATAATCAACAAAGTAATAGAATAAGATTTATGGAAACAAAGTAATCAACCCATTTTACACAAGACTTTGAAAATAGATATACAACAACAATTGATGATCTTCTTTTCGAATTACCTTTCTTTTGGACAACACACACACTGGCTTCAACTTCAAATAATTGCAACCTGCTATGTGCACTTGAGTCTGGAGCACCTAAAAGCTAAATGATGATCGCCATAGGACTGAAGGTTCAAATCCTACTGCATTATAGTAGGTTCGCATAATTTACATGAGCTTTATTTAGAGAAAATCATATGCAAACAACTAATTGAGGACGAAAATGACAGATAGATTTCACACAATATCTATATAGTATACATGTCAAGAAGTGAGCTACCGACAAATATGTGGGAATCGTAATTGGACCTTAATATAAGAGAGTGGATCTGTTTTCCCAAAACAAACCCATTTTCTCTTGTGCAACAAGTGAGTATGCTGGAGTGACTTAGATTATGTTCTAACGTCAATGCTAAGATTCACATACGTATAAGACTACAAGAGTGATACCTGATCTTAACATGCGTACAAAGAAATCCACGACTTGAGAGGGCGACCCACTTTGGGAGTAGCCAGAGAAGCAGTCCAGCAAACGACGTTTCTCTCAGATATTTCATCGAACACTTGTCTTGCATCATCCAAACACGCACACTTGCAATAAAACACCACAACCCTAGTTCAGAGGTAGAGAGGTGGAAGATATATAGTACATGTAATTACCTCTGGATGCCACTGAAAGCCAGTGATCGGCTAATTTTTCGTCGGTACAACTTCAAGTATCAATAAGAAGCACAAGTGATAAGATAGAATTATTTTAAATCATAATCATTTGTGAAGCATTGTTGCCAGGGATTATTTCACTATGAAAACAAAATAGTGTTCACTTTTTAGAGAACATATGCAATACGTAATTCATATTAAGGCTTGTGATCCAAATGCTACTGCTAATTAAATGTATAAATATGCATCAGTTTCACATATTTGAAAAATAGAAAAAAAGATTTTCATAGAGTGTAAAAGAAACGGGAAAAGAGCTTGTCAACCGAAGAAGATAAGATATACCTCAAGAATACGGTTCCATCAATATCCGCATTTTCGACAAATTGAAGGGTGGAGGCTTGATCTTGTACAACATACCTTTCAAGAATACTTTTGTCCTAGTATTTATTTGGAAAAAGATCACAACTTTAATACACAACAATGTTTCACAATCTACAATACACAAAAAAAAAAAAGATTTCAGCAAGCATTTTACACAGGAGTAGAGCGAACAAGAACAAAAATGCGGTACCACATCTCACATTAAGGTTGAGCTTTTCAATATTCAACTTTGATGACATCTATTGGATAATGGTTGTTAGGATGTTAGTTAGTTTGTTATGACACGTGGCTTTAGTGTTAGCTTTGTTAGTTAAGTTGTTAGCTCTTTCCTTTATGTATATAAGCTGCTGTAATCATTCATTATTGGCAAGATTGCCTAATACAACAATTAAAAAATCTCTAAATCTCTTTCCCTCGTTTTCTCTCGATCAAGATCAAACCTTAATCCAGGTTTGTAAATGGTATCAGAGCCACTGGTGTTGACATCCTTGGCGTTCGTTTGAAGACTGATTTGCAGAGGCGATCTTCGATCTTTGTTCTAAAAGTTCGATCACAGGTTTCTCGATTCGATTTGATAATCGATCATGGAGGATGATATGCAATCGGTGACTGGTGCCAACAGAGCTGGACATGGTGTCAATGATGATAATCTTCGCAGGAAACGTGAGGAGGACTTGCGACGCGAAGCCGATTATCAAGAAAGGATTCGCAGAGGCAATTTCGTCGGGAACGATCTAGGTCAAGGTAACAACAGTCATTCTGATCCTTTGTTTCTTTCTAATTCCGATCAGCCTGGATCTCAATTGATTGCTACTCACTTCAATGGGACTAATTTCACATCTTGGAGTAGAGTTGTGCGTATGGCTTTAGGATCCAAGATGAAATTAAGATTCATTGATGGAACTTGTTTGATGCCTGTGAATGACAATGATAAGGTTCAGAAATGGATTAGAGCTGATTATATGGTCCGATGTTGGATACTGAATTCGATGATCTCTGAGATTGCTGAGGGATTCATGATTGTTACTTTTGCCAAAGAACTTTGGACAAAAGTCTTGGAAAGATTTGTTGAATCAAACGCTCCTCTTGTTTATCAGTTGCAAAAGGATCTTAGCAACATTAAACAAGAGAATTTGAGCATAGCAGCTTACTATGGAAAGCTGAAGAAGGTTTGGGATGAGTTACAGGTATTAGAAGGGATTCCTTCTTGTGACTGTGGTATTCTGACACAATGTACTTGTTTGTTGTTAAAGAGAATGCTAGATCGTGAACAGAAAACAAGAGTGATGCAGTTCTTTATGGGATTAAACGAGTGTTATGACAATGTTAGGAGTACTATTCTTTCTTCTGAGCCTCTTCCATCTGTCAACAAGTCTTACCAGATGGTCATGAGCATAGAAAGACAAAAGGAGATTACTAGTCACTCTATGCCTAGTCAAGAGACTATGGCCTTGGCAGTTAACAGATTCATGAACTCTAGGGGATTTGATTCCAGAAACCAGAATAACAGAAACATTGGTGAGAGATCTGATGGCAAGAACACTGTTGGTCCTAAGAGGGACTATCACAGGGAAAGGATGGATAAGAAAGATCTCAAGTGTTCGCACTGTGGAGCTAAAGGACACTTAAGGGATACTTGCTTCAAACTTGTGGGATACCCTGACTGGTACAAAGGTCTAAAGGAAGGTAACACACAGAGGTTTGCTGGCAATGTTCAAGACACTTACATGGAGGATAGTCCCACTGATGATGGAGACTACTCAGGCACAAACAATGGGGCTGATCCAGTCATGGTGAATGCAGTCTTCAAGGAGATATTGAAGATGATGAAAGTCAAAGCATCAATGGATGAGGCAGACAACAGTGAACCTGCCTATGTGAATTTTGCAGGTAACTTGAATTCTTATTCTATTCCTTCTTTGAATGAGAATGACAAGTTTACCTGGATTATTGATTCTGGAGCCAGTGACCACATAGCATATGATTCAACTATCTTCACTGATTTACATGAACTCACTAAAGAAATTTATGTTGCTTTACCTGATGGAAGCACCAAGAAAGTACAGTTTGCAGGCACTATTTAGTTGATTGATTCTCTTGTTTTGAGAAGAGTGTTGCTTGTACCAGAATTCAGGCATAATTTTCTTTCTGTTTCCAAATTGGTCAAGGATAAGGCAGTCTATGTGATATTTGATGAGTTGTCTTGTATGCTACAGGACCGTGAGAATGGGGCAAGCTATGGCAGTATACCTTTGGAAGGAGGTTTATACAAGATGAGAGTTCAGAATAGCTTTGCTCAGTCTTCTTCAAAGTCTAATAATACAAACAATTCTTTACATATGTGTAATAGTGTTGAACAATTATCTTTACAACATGCCAGATTTGGTCATACTTCCATTTCTAAAATGAAGCATATAGATGTATGCAAATGTCTGAATTTTTCAGAATTCTTTTGTGAAAGTTGTTGCCTAGCTAAGAATCACAAACTGCCTTTTACCAAAAGCAATTCATTAGCTAAATCTATATTTGATCTTGTTCATATGGATCTTTGGGGACCATACAGAACACCTGCTATAGATGGTTCCAGGTATTTTCTTACCATATTGGATGACCACTCCAGATGCACTTGGACTTATTTGCTTCAAAACAAGACTCAGGTTCACAAAGTCATCACATGATTTCTTGCTATGGTTGAGAATCAGTTTCATACTTCATTTAAAGCTATTAGATCTGACAATGGCACTGAGTTCACACAATCTGCTTGCACAGAGCTATTTCTTCAGAAAGGCATTCTTCATCAAAAGTCTGCTCCTGGTGTTCCTGAGCAAAATGGCAGGGTTGAACGCAAGCATCGCCATCTTGTTGAAACTTCTAGAGCAATTAGACTACATGCTTCTCTTCCTGTGATATTTTGGGGATATTGCATTCTGGCAGCCACGTTTCTCATCAACAGGCTCCCATCTTCAGTCCTTAACTGGATAACACCTTATCAGGTTCTATTTCATACTAAACCAACTTATGAACACCTTCGTGTTATTGGATGCTTATGTTTTGCTTTAAATCTGAACAAAGCACCAATAATCCCACAAGTTAAACTATCCCGCCAAGGGCCTACGCATGCAAATAGCTATCCCGCCAAGGGCCTAGATAACAAAATGCTTAAACAAGAAACTCGGCCACAATCATAGCAAGATGAACAATAAGCATGGATGATGTCATTACAGCAGGAAAATGACAAAATAGTCAACAAGTGGCTTCAAACAAATTTTCCCGCCAAGATAAAATCACCGAAAACTCATATGAAAAATAAGCACAATAGATGATTCATCATCACCAAATCAACCATCAAGATAATCAAAAGCACAAAATTCCTCAAGAACACCCAAATCAATCAATTTCAAATTCACCCACAAACAAGCCAAAATGCAGAATTTTATTCATCTATTCACCCAAATCAAACAATGAAGCCTCCAAATCAAGAGCATATACCAAAATTCACCCATAAAAATCATCCAACCAAAACCTAGGGTTTAGAAATCATACCTTGTCTTCTTAAAAATTGGGGAAAAAGGGAGAGGAAAGGGAAGGAGGTGGCTGGACTGGGGAGCAGCAGCGGGTCGACGACAGGCGGCGGCTGGGCTGAGAGGAGGTCGAACGGCCTGGTGCAGCAGCGGTCGACGACGGCTAGAGGGTGGGCTGGTGCTGTGGTGGTGAGAGAAGACGGACTGCCTTGGCTGGACGGACCGCAAGTGTGGCGGCTCGCAGCGGGGTGGCCGGCGAGAAGAAATCGGGGTGACGGACTGCCTTGGTGGTGGTTGTATGAGAAGAAAGTGGTTGGGAGAAGAAGAAGGGAAGGGAGGGAAGCCAAAGAAGAAAACACGCACCTGCGTTCTTCTTTTCTTTTCTTTTTTTAATTTTTTTCTGATTTTTGATTTTCTTTTTACTCAAATTAAATGAAACGGGCACGGTTGACAACATGTTAGCACGGTTTGCATCAAACCGTGCGAACCAACTGAGAGTATTGAAAAAAATCGTACGGTCTAGAACACGTTCGCACGGGCTGTGATAGACCGTGCGGTCTCTCTGCAAGGCAGAGTGAATGGTTTTTCCTCGTGCTATTTTTTCGAACACTCCTCGTGCACCCAAAAAAAATAAAATAAAATAAAACTAAACAAAAATCTAGAATAAAAACGTACCTTGGGTTGCCTCCCAATAAGCGCTTATTTATGGTCGTTAGCTTGACCGTTCATACCTTCTAGTAGCTCGGGTCAAGATAGAGAGAAGCAACCTTCTCAAATGGACCTCCGGTGATATAGATCTTCAAGCGTTGTCCATTCACCTTGAATTGTCCCGTCTCTTCGCTCCATATATCAATTGCACCATGTGGGTACACTTTTCTCACTTGGAACGGACCACTCCATCTCGACCTCAACTTACCCGGAAAGAGCCTCAAGCGGGAGTTGAATAGCAAGACAAGATCACCTTCATGAAACTCTCTAGGCACAATATGCTTGTCATGCCATCTCTTAGTTCTCTCCTTGTAAATTCGAGCATTCTCATAAGCATCTAGCCTCAACTCTTCCAACTCTTGCAATTGCAACATTCTCTTTTCACCGGCTTCTTTCATGTCATAGTTAAACAACTTAATTGCCCAATATGCCTTATGCTCTAACTCAACCGGAAGATGACAAGACTTCCCATACACAAGTCGGAACGGTGTAGTGCCAATAGGAGTCTTGAATGCCGTTCTATAAGCCCAAAGAGCATCATCAAGCTTCAATGACCAATCTTTCCGGGATCGGGAAACCGTCTTTTCCAAGATATTCTTGATTTCTCGGTTCGAAACCTCCACTTGACCACTAGTTTGAGGATGATACGGGGTAGCAATTTTGTGAGTGACCCCATACTTTTTCAGCATAGCCTCAAACTTTCTCTCAATGAAATGTGATCCTCCATCACTAATCACAACTCTCGGTGTCCCAAATCTTGGAAAAATCACTTTGTTGAAGAACTTAGACACCACTCTAGAGTCATTTGTTGGAGAGGCAATAGCTTCAACCCACTTAGAGACATAATCAACCGCCACAAGAATGTACTTGTTAGAGTAGGACGGCGGAAAAGGCCCCATGAAATCAACTCCCCACACATCAAATATCTCAACCTCTTGAATGTTATTAAGAGACATCTCATTCCTCCTAGAAATGTTCCCTGTACGCTGACAAGCATCACAAGAAGCAATGAAACGATGTACATCCTTAAACATAGAAGGCCAATAGAGAGCTGAATTCAAGATCTTAGTGGTCGTCTTGGAGGAACTAGCATGCCCTCCACATGGTAGAGAATGACAATGAGTAATTACACTTTCTACCTCATCCTCAGGGATACACCTTCTAATCACACCATCAGCACACCTCCTGAAAAGCAATGGCTCATCCCAAAAATAGTGTTGAACATCCGACATGAATTTCTTTTTCTGTTGGAATGAGAGCTTAGGAGGTAACTCGTTGCAAACTAAATAGTTGACAAAATCATCATACCATGGCATCCTTGAATTCGCAAGAGCAAAGATTTCATTAGCAACCCTGAAAAGATGATCATCACGAAAAGAATCATCAATAGGTGGCTCATCTTTAGTGCACTCCAACTGCTCTTCAGTCAACCTAGAAAGATGATCAGCAACCAAGTTTTATGTGCCCTTTTTGTCTCTAATCTCCAAGTCAAACTCTTGAAGAAGAAGAATCCAACGAATCAGTCTAGGCTTGGCCTCCTTCTTACTCAAGAGATATCTAATAGCAGCATGATCAGTGTAGACAATAACTTTGGCACCCACCAAATAAGACCTGAACTTCTCAAAAGCAAATACTATAGCAAGCAACTCTTTCTCAGTAGTAGCATAATTCACTTGAGCCTCATCAAGAGTTCTACTAGCATAGTAGATAGCATGTAACTTCTTGTCCTTCCTTTGGCCTAGAACAGCCCCTACAGCATAGTCACTGGCATCACACATCAGTTCAAAAGGAAGGTCCCAATCCGGAGGTTGCATTATAGGAGCAGAAATCAAAACCTCTTTCAACCTGCAAAAAGCATCCAAACATTCTTTCGAAAATTCAAAGGAAGCATCCTTCAATAGCAAGTTAGTAAGAGGTTTGGAGATTTTTGAAAAATCGTTAATGAACCGCCTGTAAAACCCAGCATGACCAAGAAAACTTCTTATGCCCTTCACCGAAGTCGGTGGTGGCATCTTCTCTATAACTTCAATCTTGGCCCTTTGAACTTCAATTCCACGGTTAGAAACCAAATGCCCTAACACAATCCCTTCATTTACCATGAAGTGACATTTTTCCCAATTCAATACAAGGTTAACTTCCTCACAACGCTGCAAAACTCGAGACAAGTTAGACAAGCAAGCATCAAAAGAAGTTCCATACACGGAGAAATCATCCATGAAAACCTCCATGATATCCTCAATCAAATCAGAAAAAATGGCCATCATGCATCTTTGAAAGGTACCAGGAGCATTACATAAACCAAATGACATTCTCCTATATGCAAATGTGCCATAGGGGCATGTGAAAGTGGTTTTCTCTTGATCATTGGGATGAATAGGGATTTGAAAGAATCCACTATAACCATCCAAATAACAAAAGTGTGAATGCTTGGCTAACCTTTCTAGCATTTGATCAATGAATGGAAGTGGGAAATGATCTTTTCTAGTGGCCTTGTTCAATTTCCTATAGTCAATGCACATTCTCCATCCCGTGACAGTTCTAGTAGGATCAATTCATTCTTGTCATTTTTCACCACAGTCATTCCTCCCTTCTTAGGCACAACATGAACAGGACTAACCCATGCACTATCAGAAATAGGATAAATAATGCCAGCATCTAACAATTTCAGCACTTCTTTTTTCACTACATCTTTCATGATAGGATTAAGTCTTCTTTGATGCTCAATGGAGGGTTTATGATCATCTTCCATTAAAATCCTATGCATGCACATTGAGGGACTAATTCCTTTTAAATCATCAATAGAATATCCAATGGCTTTTCTATGCAATCTAAGTTCATGCAACAATTTCTCAATTTCACAATCACTCAAACTAGCATTGACAATCACGGGATATGTAGAATCAGGTCCAAGGAACTCATACCTCAAATTAGATGGAAGTGACTTCAACTCCACCTTTGGTGCCTCTTTAGTCTCCTCCATTGGAACATGATCATCTCTTGTAAGGGCCTCAGCAACGGCCTCAGGTAACTCTTCAGTGGACTCCAAATCAAAGAGCACATCAACAAGTAGCTCTAGATTATCAGCTTAAGTCACACTTTCAGTCAAGCAAAACTCCAAATGATCCTTAGCAGTGACAACCATCAAAGATTCTTGAGTTGCACTATCAACAATGTCTATCCTGGATACATCATCCTCAAAAGAAGGTTGTTTGACAGCTTTGGAAAAATTAAACTCAATTTTCTCATCACCAGTAGTAAAAGAAAGAACACCTTGTTTCACATCAATAAGAGTACCTGCTGTAGCTAAAAAGGGTCTTCCCAATATAATTGGAATAGGAAAATCAGCCTCAATATCAAGGACAATGAAGTCAACGGGAATATAAAACTTACCAATTTGGATGGGAATGTCCTCCAAAATACCTACCGGACGCGCTGTGGATCTATCACCCATGAAGAGAGTCATCCTTACCGGTCTTGGCTCTCCCAAATCAAGCTTCTTGCATATGGAGAGCGGAATGATACTCACACTAGCCCCTAGATCACACAAAGCATTGTAGGTGCATTTCCCAATCACCTTAGGAACACTAAAACTACCCGGATCTTCAAGCTTAGGAGGCAATTTATTTTGAATGAGAGCGCTGCACTCTTGACTCAAAGAAATGGATTGATACCCGTCAAGATTTCTTTTGTTGGAGAGGATCTCCTTCAAGAACTTCACATAGGTTGGCATTTGCTTTAGAGCATCGGTGAAGGGAATGTTGATGTAGAGCTTTTTCAGCACCTCCACAAACCTACCAAATTGTTGATCCAACTGAGCTTGAGCCCTCCTTTGTGGGAAGGGAAGAGGAGGCTTGTAAGGCGGTGGTGGCACATAAGTAGGCACTTTCTCTTGGACCTTCTCTTGGATCACTACTGCTTCGGGCTCTTCAACAACCTTACCCTTTTTCTTAAGATCCTCTACTTTAGGATCTTCAAGTTGTTTCCCACTCCTCAAGGTCACAGCATTGATTTGACCTTTAGGATTCTCCTCGGTTTTACCCGGTAGTTGACCTTGAGGCCTAGGAGCATTCAAAGCATATTGAGCATGCAAGTTATCATGATTTTTTAGTATCTTGTTTATATTCTGAAGCTCCTTCATTATCATATCATGCTTAGAGTCCTCGGTTAGTTGAGCACGCTCTTGATTTTGGGGATGAGGAGCTCTTTGTTGGAAACCAGGAGGTGGTCTTTGAGCAGCTTGGTTGTTGGCATACGAGAAGTTAGGATGATTCCTCCATCCGGGGTTGTAGGTATTGGAATATGGATCATTCCTAGGACCCCGGTTGAAGTTACTCATATAGTTCGCCTCACCTTCTGTCTCACCCTGAGCAACAAAGAGTTGACAGGATGAAATAGTATGGTCACCCCCTCCACAAAACTGACAAACCACACCAGATATAACTTGAGAGGATGACCCTTCAACAGGCCCTTGAGACTTTTGAACCAACAAATTCAACCTCTTGATCTCTTGTGACATGGCGTCCAACTGAGCTTGTTGGTGTGTTTCAGAATTCACCTCATACATCCCCGCTGATTTCTTTGAAGTTGAGCGAGCATCACTGTAATAGTGAGAGTGTTGAGCAGTGTTCTCAATCAACTCCCAAGCTTCATCAACATCCATTGCCATGATTCTACCACCGGCTGAAGCATCTATGATTAACCGAGTTGAACTATCAACAGCATTGTAGAAAACATGCAACAAAGTCCATTTCTCTTGCCCGTGATGAGGGCACAACATCAGCAATTCCTTGAACCTTTCCCAACCTTCATACAGGGACTCATCATCTCTCATCTTGAAAGCAAGAATCTGATTTCTCATTTCAGCTGTCTTCTTAGGTGGGAAGTATTTGTTGAGAAAAGCCTTGGCTAAGTCATCCCAAGTTGTAATAGAGCCTAGAGGTAAGGCCTTGAACCAAGCCTTGACCCTATCCCGTAGGGAGAACGAGAAGGCTCGTAGAAAGAGTGCATCTTGGCTCACGTCATGAATCTTCACAGTGTCCATCAGTTCAGTGAAAGTGGCCAAATGCAGGTGTGGGTTCTCAGAAGGCAAACCTCCAAACTGATTTTGTTGAACCATATTGAGCAACGAAGGTTTGAGCTCGAAGTTACGAGCTTGCACTGGAGGCCGAACCACACCAGAAACTTGACCCCGGTGATCGGGCATAACATAATCACCAAGAGTCATACGTTGGGGGCCATTAAGAAGACCATTGCCCTCATTCAGATTGTCCCCCATCTCTTGCGCTCTGATTTCACGTTGTTGCCTTCTTCTGAAGCGAAAAGCACGCTCAGGTTCGGGTTCAAAGTCATTCAGATTATTAGCGCTCAGGGCTCTTCGCATCGGAAAAAGTCAAACCTAAAACCAAAGCAAAAAAAAAAAAAAAGAAAAAAAAAGAAAAGGGTCAATACACAAAAAAGACTTAGTCGAACCAGTTGTAGGATAACAACTGATACTAGCAATAGTCTCCGGCAACGGCGCCAAAAACTTGATAGGACAAAAACCTACCCACAAGCATATGGGATCAGTTGTAGCTTTTCAAGTTTCGTTCCCACGAGGACAATGTAGTATCTTTTGTAACTAAACCGGTAAGCTAAGTCGTAGAAAGATTTGGTTGATTAAACTAAGATTAAAGTATTGCAAATATGAAGAAATTCAATGAGAGGATGTTATCTAGAATCAAGGATCCCCACAACAATGTCTCGGTAACTCGTATGTGTTTACCAGAATCTAGCATAAGCTCATATGACGGTAAGTTATCTGAAATATCAACTAACTTCTTTCAGACGATAGTAGAAGTATCTAGGCTTCAACTAGCAATCACTTTCGCACATCACTAGTCAAAGTCTAGATCCTTTAGGCGCTTAGAAACTAAGATTAGACCGAGATAACATCCACTTTCGTGCTCCGCTAAATTCGGTCTAACCTTGGGTTTCTATGATAACTTACTATTCCGCGAGAACAAACGAATTCATTCAAGTTCAATTCTAGTAATTCCAACAATAGTAATCTCCTTTCCGACTCATACCATGTCTAATTGTTCATTAGATATCTCCTTTCAGACTCAACCTAAATGAACACTAATTGATAAATTATCAATTGCAATAAGAACCCTAGAATTGAATCAATCATGAACTCATGCTATCAAATTAGATAAACACAATCATCAAGTTCACCAATTCATTGTTGGGATTTCCCCAACCCTAGATAATGGGGCCTTCTCTTGGATCACTACTGCTTCGGGCTCTTCAACAACCTTACCCTTTTTCTTAAGATCCTCTACTTTAGGATCTTCAAGTTGTTTCCCACTCCTCAAGGTCACAGCATTGATTTGACCTTTAGGATTCTCCTCGGTTTTACCCGGTAGTTGACCTTGAGGCCTAGGAGCATTCAAAGCATATTGAGCATGCAAGTTATCATGATTTTTTAGTATCTTGTTTATATTCTGAAGCTCCTTCATTATCATATCATGCTTAGAGTCCTCGGTTGGTTGAGCACGCTCTTGATTTTGGGGATGAGGAGCTCTTTGTTGGAAACCAGGAGGTGGTCTTTGAGCAGCTTGGTTGTTGGCATACGAGAAGTTAGGATGATTCCTCCATCCGGGGTTGTAGGTATTGGAATATGGATCATTCCTAGGACCCCGGTTGAAGTTACTCATATAGTTCGCCTCACCTTCTGTCTCACCCCGAGCAACAAAGAGTTGACAGGATGAAATAGTATGGTCACCCCCTCCACAAAACTGACAAACCACACCAGATATAACTTGAGAGGATGACCCTTCACCAGGCCCTTGAGACTTTTGAACCAACAAATTCAACCTCTTGATCTCTTGTGACATAGCGTCCAACTGAGCTTGTTGGTGTGTTTCAGAATTCACCTCATACATCCCCGCTGATTTCTTTGAAGTTGAGCGAGCATCACTGTAATAGTGAGAGTGTTGAGCAGTGTTCTCAATCAACTCCCAAGCTTCATCAACATTCATTGCCATGATTCTACCACCGGCTGAAGCATCTATGATTAACCGAGTTGAACTATCAACAGCATTGTAGAAAACATGCAACAAAGTCCATTTCTCTTGCCCATGATGAGGGCACAACATCAGCAATTCCTTGAACCTTTCCCAACCTTCATACAGGGACTCATCATCTCTCATCTTGAAAGCAAGAATCTGATTTCTCATTTCAGCTGTCTTCTTAGGTGGGAAGTATTTGTTGAGAAAAGCCTTGGCTAAGTCATCCCAAGTTGTAATAGAGCCTAGAGGTAAGGCCTTGAACCAAGCCTTGGCCCTATCCCGTAGGGAGAACGAGAAGGCTCGTAGAAAGAGTGCATCTTGGCTCACGTCATGAATCTTCACAGTGTCCATCAGTTCAGTGAAAGTGGCCAAATGCAGGTGTGGGTTCTCAGAAGGCAAACCTCCAAACTGATTTTGGTGAACCATATTGAGCAACGAAGGTTTGAGCTCGAAGTTACGAGCTTGCACTGGAGGCCGAACCACACCAGAAACTTGACCACGGTGATCGGGCATAACATAATCACCAAGAGTCATACGTTGGGGGCCATTAAGAAGACCATTGCCCTCATTCAGATTGTCCCCCATCTCTTGCGCTCTGATTTCACGTTGTTGCCTTCTTCTGAAGCGAAAAGCACGCTCAGGTTCGGGTTCAAAGTCGTTCAGATTATTAGCGCTCAGGGCTCTTCGCATCGGAAAAAGTCAAACCTGAAACCAAAGCAAAAAAAAAAAGAAAAGGGTCAATACACAAAAAAAGACTTAGTCGAACCAGTTGTAGGATAACAACTCATACTAGCAATAGTCCCCGGCAACGGCGCCAAAAACTTGATAGGACAAAAACCTACCCACAAGCGTATGGGATCAGTTGTAGCTTTTCAAGTGTCGTTCCCACGAGGACAATGTAGTATCTTTTGTAACTAAACCGGTAAGCTAAGTCGTAGAAAGATTTGGTTGATTAAACTAAGATTAAAGTATTGCAAATATGAAGAAATTCAATGAGAGGATGTTATCTAGAATCAAGGATCCCCACAACAATGCCTTGGTAACTCGTATGTGTTTATCAGAATCTAGCATGAGCTCATATGACGGTAAGTTATCTGAAATATCAACTAACTCCTTTCAGACGATAGTAGAAGTATCTAGGCTTCAACTAGCAATCACTTTCGCACATCACTAGTCAAAGTCTAGATCCTTTAGGCGCTTAGAAACTAAGATTAGACCGAGATAACATCCACTTTCGTGCTCCGCTAAATTCGGTCTAACCTTGGGTTTCTATGATAACTTACTATTCCGCAAGAACAAACGAATTCATTCAAGTTCAATTCTAGTAATTCCAACAATAGTAATCTCCTTTCAGACTCATACCATGTCTAATTGTTCATTAGATATCTCCTTTCAGACTCAACCTAAATGAACACTAATTGATAAATTATCAATTGCAATAAGAACCCTAGAATTGAATCAATCATGAACTCATGCTATCAAATTAGATAAACACAATCATCAAGTTCACCAATTCATTGTTGGGATTTCCCCAACCCTAGATAATGGGGGTTTAGCCTAGCATGCTTAGGAAATCAATCATAAACATTGTAAGAATCAGGAAAATCATTCAATTAGATGAGAAGAAGAGAAATACTTGATCGAATCCAAGAAACAACCTTCAATCTTCAACAATCTTCAATAGGAATCTCCCAAAAACACAACTAGGGTTCTTTTCAGTACTAAAAACGATTAGGATAGCATCACCCTTGCAAATATGGTCTAAAAACGTATATATACTCCCCCAAATAAAGAAACGTCGGAAGAAACGAAAAGACACATTAACAGCATTTCCGCACGGTCCGTAACAAATCGGCACGGTCTGCAGCAAACCGTGCCGCTTCACTGGACGTCTTCCACATCTTCTGCTGATCTGCACGGTTTGCAGCAATCCTGCACGGTTTGTTGTAAACCGTGCAGAACCATTTTTCTTCTTTACCTCGCTCGTTGCGTCCCTCGTCGAGTCTTTTAGCTCCCCTGTTGCAAGATATCATCCAATACACACCAATCCGCATCCGAAAGTCCGCAAATCCACCTGTAACACGCATAAACTTGTGTAGACATCAAGACTCAACAAAACAATGAAACTAACAAGAAAACTATGCAAGAACACCATAAAACGACACATTCTAACACCTAAATGCATGTCCTAAGGTATATGAATTGGATGCTATCAAGATGGTTTTCCCTTGATTACAGTGTTCTTTGCTCTATTTTAGTTTTTGTGCATTACAATATGGATGACAGTGTGTTTTGTTCAAATGTGGAGGACAATGTGGATGACAATTTGTTTTGTTCAAATACAGTTTTTTAGGACTCTTTGATGACAATATTTTTGCTCTATTTGATTTTTGTTTTGAATGTTGATGACAATAGTTATTTAAAAGTTTTTGAGATTTGATTACAAAATCTTCTATATTAGGATTTGTTGCTCTATTTCTTCTTGTTGATGACAATGTTTATTTCTCATCAAATTTCTATCATGTTTGTTCTAATAATTTATATTAGGTCTCTTGGATGACAGTTTAGTGCTCTATATTTGATTTTTTTGTTGAATTTGATGACAGTAGTTATCTAAGGTTTTTGAGATTTGATTACAGTATCTTGTATGTCGTATTAAAGCTTTTTTTGTTTTGTTTTCCTTTCTTAGGCTGAGATGGATATTTCCAAAGTAGAGTATGTTTGCCCGCAATCCATGCATATGTCATCTCAGGTGAATATGTTTGCACATTGGGACGTCTTTCGCATTATTGATGAGCATCTTGGGGCTGATGGACTCCATGAAATAAGGAATGGAATTTTTGCCCCTATTGTTATCTGGGCCGACCAATTAAAGGTTTCATCTCAGCTGCTCTACTATTTCATCCTTCATCAAGTCAAGACAGAGAAATCTCATGAAATGTGGTTCAACATCAAAGGCCATGTGTGCCGGTTCGGTCTCCCTGAGTTTGCAGCTGTAACCGGGATGGATTGCCATGGTAGTACCAACTATGAAATCCCTAATGCAAATATGATTGATGAATTTGGGGTCAGAAGTTGTAAATTTACAGAGTTGTTACCATTCTTTGCTATCGAGGCCGATCCAGCTAGGAAGCTGAGGTTGGCATATCTTCTTATTGTTGAGGGCATTCTCCTTCCTCAACGACCGAATCAGCCTATTCGGTCTGAATTCTACAAGTTGTCAACACATATGGATGAATTTTGGAAGTATCCATGGGGGAGGTTTGTGTACTCTACAACAATTGAGCATTTGATGAAGGCGGCTACTATTGGGAAGCCAGAGAAAGGCGAGCGTCCTCATGACACCAGAGTTACAATTTACTTGTACGGATTTCCCATAGCTTTTAAGGTATTTTTTAAACTGATCTCATATCCTATTTAGTTTTTTCCATCAGATCATTTTGTCATCATCTCTTTCAATTAGCCTATTTTTATTTTTTGCTCACATGTTTCTTTTCTATATCTTGTATTACTGAGTTAATTATACAACTGTCATCAATTATGTTTTTTAAGTATGTCATGACATGTTTGTTTATACTATATTTTTTTTGCATTTCTGATTTTCATAAACACTTGTCATCACTACCTCTTTTGTTCTTCATGTCATGATCCTATCAATTCTGTCATCTTAATTGAATGATTCATACTTATTATCCTCTCATATTTCTTATGAAGCGCGCTTCATTTCACATTCATTCCTTTTTTCTCGTCTGTCATATTATTTGTTTAAATCTTTTTTTATAGCATTCTGTCATCATCTATCGTATCTGCATCTAATTTTTCTTTTAATTAGTTTTTTTCTTCTTTTAACTATGGTATCTGTCATGAACTATTGTATATGTCATCAACTATTGTATATGTCATCAACTTTGGTATCTGTCATCAACTATGGTATCTGTCATCAACTTTGGTATCTGTCATCAACTATGGTATTTGTCTTCAACCTGCTTATACTTTTTTTTTTCTATCTGTTTAGGTTTGGATTCTTGAAACATTCCCTCTGTTTCGGGATATTGTAAAGTGTACTACAGCTGGTGCAAGACAGATCCCTTACTGTCTTCGTTGGTTCAACAAGGAAGTTAGTAGTATTTGGTTCAGCGCAATTACGAGACAAGTTAATGAAACTAATCTGGTATTTATTTCTTCCTTCATCTTTTTCAGTTTGGTTTTATATATTGTCTTGTAATACTTTTTAGAGGTTTTTACCGAAAACCACCCGTAAAAGTGTCTATATTGCTCTAAACCACCCCTTTAATTGAATATTACCGGAAACCACCCGTTTAACTACTTCCGTTAGCGATTCACCACCCGTTTTCATATTCCGTTTATAATCCGTTAAGTATTTACAGATTTAGCCCGAAAACTTTATATTTTTTCATTTTTCTGCACAAATTAAAAAGTTGGAAAATAATTGTAATTAAGTATAAACTTGGGCTAAGTAAATCATCTTCTTCCCCCAAAAAGTTGGAAATACCTGAACAATGTACCATATAGGAGTAAGTATATATTCAGAAGAAAGAAGAAGGCCTCCAAGAACCCAACTGGATTGTGATTGATTTTGAGACTCTTGCAGAGAAGGCGGTGACTTCGACTTATGTGGAAGAAACATGATTCCTGGACCTTTGTAGAGAATCACTAACAACGCACCCGAGATAGATACTATTGTCCCTAAGATCTTTGCTTGGCTGCTTGAGCTTCTCCAAACAAGTCTTTCCATTCTAGAAACAAACAATTCATAACATATTCAGACCAAAAATAGACATCCAGAGAAAAAGTACAGCAGTCAAGTGTGGTCAATATTGATTTGAATCGAATGCACTAATTCAGCTCAAAGACAGTTATATTTGTATGTATAAGCTCAGAGCCTCCATAGAAATCTAATGGCACTGATATTTTGCTAGATTGACTTATTGATTTCATTTAATTTTCTCAAAATTAACACAAGCAGGAAAATAAAGTAAATACCTAAAAATGATGGCTAGAATGAAAGTAAAGGCAGGAATAAGGTTGCTCAAAGCTGAAGCAAGGGTAGGAGAGCTATAATTGATTCCTTTATATCCCAACATCAAAGATGAACTCCTGTTAAAAACCAAAACAAAAACAGAACAAATCCATATGAGTTTCAAGCAAACAATCAAGGCCTAAAACAGCAAATCAGACAGTCAACTGTGAAAGCAACCAACCCAATCAAGCTCAGAAGAAAAAGCTTGCAAAGAATCCAGAAACTCAGAGGTGGAAGAGCTGTTTTCCTGCAAAAACATCCACAAGAACAAGAAAATTAGGGTTTTGATGATCACAAGAGATATAGCCGCTTCCAGAGATATAGAAGCGATCCATTAAGTTTGGTACTGTATATTTTTGGCGAGGAGGAGGATATCGAATCATCTTCTGATCAACTGAAAACTGAAAACTCCGTTGCGAGGTGGGAGGAGATGAGAGATTTCCATGATTTCGAGACTGATTTGAAGCGGAGGACGGATTTGGCTGGGAGTCTTGCGAGAATCTCGAATATGAGATTCAACCGCCATTGGAGATGTATTTTTCACTTCTCAGATCTGATTTTTTTGGGGAAGAAGATGATTAATTTAGCCCAAGTTTATACTTAATTACAATTATTTTCCAACTTTTTAATTTGTGCAGAAAAATGAAAAAATATAAAGTTTTCGGACTAAATCTGTAAATAATTAACGGATTATAAACGGAATATGAAAACGGGTGGTGAATCGCTAACGGAAGTAGTTAAACGGGTGGTTTCTGGTAATATTCAATTAAAGGGGTGGTTTAGAGCAATATAGGCATTTTTACGGGTGGTTTTCGGTAAAAACCTCTACTTTTTATCTATATCTAATTTTTGTCTTCTTTTTTGTTCACTATTGTAGATATCCCCCATATTCAGAGCATGAAAGATTTAAGAATCTGAATTTTCTGGATGAAAGCGAGGACCCACCGTTTGATGGATTTGCCGAGCATATTCTGAATGTGGCGAAAGAGAAGGCTGGCAAAGAAGCTTCCTTCAACAATGAGATTGCAGCTACTATTCCAAAGGCTAAAGTGTATACACGCAAAAGGAAGAACGAGACTGTCAATCAGGCTCTAGCTATAAGGGTTACTAGGGCTCGCAAGGTTGACCCTAACCCATCTTTGAAGATAAAGTTGAAGGTTGCTAAGTCTAATAAGCAATCTCCCCGGTTATTGAAGACAGTCGCAACAAAGAAAATTTCTCCCAAAAAGACTCTTCACTTAGAACAAGCTCCAAAGTGGAAGAAGGTTTGCAATCCAAACTCAGCATTGGTGTTGAGAACTTCTCCAATGAAGAGATCTGTTATTCTAACAGATAAGCCAATTCCTACTAGTGCGCTTCCTATGAGGGATCCGGTGAAGAATGTAGATGTTGCGGTTAGCAGTGTTCTTCGGAGTTTGAATTCAAAGTTGTCTGGAGGCAGTTCATCCAAGATTGTGTCCTCAAATGCAAAAGGATCAACTTCCTCATCATCTAGTGCTAAAACAAAGACAAATTCAAGAAGGTTTGATCCCAAGAGTGCTCGCTTTGATCCAAACTCCCCAACATTTCAAGGCAACTCAAGCGTTCCTCAAGGTTCGAACAATAATGACTCCTCTGAGAAGATTTCTGATCTGAGCAAGAAGGTTGATCACATGTGCACTGTGATGGCTGATGTTCAAGGTACTGTTACTAGTCACACCTTGAAGCTAGAGGATGTCTTCAAAAAGCTAGTTGACATCGGGAGCCTCATTGAGACTTTTATATCTTCAACAAGAGCCAACCAAGCTGAATCAACTCCTCTTCCAACCGATCCAATCCACAACAATCTTAAAGTGTTGGAGGAAGCTTGTGGATTTGTTGATGCTTCTGCTGCTTCTGCGAGGATTATTGGTGGAAAAAATGTGGAGGACAGTGTTGGAAAGGTTGTGCTTCCCTCTTCCACTGTTGAGCTTAATCTTGAGGACAATGTTGGTGGGCCATCTACTCTCCCTGTTCAGCGTAGCCATTCAAATAAAGGTGTAGACAGTAATGGTGGAGGTACTGAAAAATTTGTGTTTTCTTCATCTGAGAAGTCAAAATCCAATTGCAAACCTAGGTCTGAAGATATTTCCAAGGAGGACAGTGTGGGTGAGTCCAATATTCCACTATCTCTTGGTGTCAGTTTACCTTCCCTGAAGCAATCTCTGGATATCCCCAAGGATACAAAGGAACAAGAGGTAGATGTTGTAGTTGATGACGGTAAATCAGATTGCAACAACGTCGACTTGTTTGTTGGTGAAAGTGATGTTGGATTTCTAGTGATTCCATCTGGGTCCCAAAATGCATTCCTTACACCTCCTATTGTATTTGAACCAGAAATTGGTGATGGAATGGTTGTTGATGACAACTTGGTCAACACAGAGGATGACAAGGTTAGTATGGTTGATGATGACAAGGTTGTCATCACAGAGGAGGTGTTTGAAGTTGTAGATTCTGTGGCAGATGTTCCAGTCAATCCTATGGAAGTTGGGGAAGGTCTTGATATTGATAACATGGAATCTGAAGACAATGTTGAATCTGAAGACAATGTGGCACCTGAAGACAATGTGGCTCCTGATGACAAGTTGCCTAGGAAGTCTTCTAGGGTAGGTCGTCCTAGCCCTGTCCTTCTAAGTCCCTTCGCAGTGCCATCTAAATCCATTGGTATGCCTCCCAGACCAGCGTACTCTTTCTACGAATACGACGATCGCTTGGTCGTCTATTCATGGCTAAAAGATGGGTATGTTGTATTTGTTTTTAGTTATAATTTTCTAATCATTATTTTGTCATCAAATCTATATTCTGTCATATCTATTATATTTTTTTAATTCTTATCTTAACTTTGTCATCAAATCTTTTATTTCATGGCTTAAGTGCATTTTTATGTTTATATCTCATGAAGCGTGCGTAGCACGCTTCATTTTGTCTACAAGAGTGCTTGATGCAATCCTGTCATCAAACATTTATAGGTTTGATGACAGTCCTGTCATCAAACACTTTTAGGTTTGATGACAGTCCTGTCATCAAACACTTTTAGGTTTGATGACAATCCTGTCATCAAGCACTTTATTATCTATGCTATCAACACATTGTCATCAACTTTTCTATGTCCAATTATCATAATTCTTTTCATCAACATTTTTTGTTAGACCTATTATACATCTGTCATCAAGCACTTTATCATGATATTTTTGTATTGTTTATTTTCAGTTTTGAATGATGACATATATTGTCTGATGACATTTTTTTTTTTGTCCTCTTCATTTTTTGCAGCAAGGAAAAAGCCACTATAAAAGGGAATGATATTAGCCTCTCTAAGCCTTTCTTCTGGAAGCTGATTAAGAAGAATTGTTGGTTCGATGACGTTGTAAGTGTTTTATCATTGAAACCAGTTTTTTATATTTATTATTTATTTATTTGTATATTAATGCTAGAATTCTTCTGTGTTTTCCAGCATTTATCTGAAGCCCTATATTTCATGAGGAAAAGAATATTTGATGAGAGAGAAAAATTCAAGGATGTAGTTATTCTGGACTGGGTTTGGTTTAGTAGGATGAACCCCCAGTGTCTTGAGAAGGTGTTGTCTGGTATAGATTACAACCTTAATTTCCATCTTGATTACTTTTCTGGTGCTCATCCACCAGCCTATGGGAAATCGTGGGCTAATGGCGTCTCAAGGGTTTACTCACCATTTAATATCAATGAAGAACATTGGGTTGGTCTAGAGATAGACTTGTTTAAGAAGCATATTACTGTTATGGACTGTTTATATACCCCAGAATCGAGAGCTAGTTTCTACAAGGATGAATTCATTATTGAATCTCTTCAGCCTCTTTGCAAATTACTCCCTGTTTTGTTAAACAGAAGTGGGATGTTCAATCACCTCGGGAACCTAGACAATGATTTCACTCTCACTAGGCATCCTTCTCTCCCCCAAGATGTTGGGTATGTATTCATTATTCCTTTTTCTAGCATTTTATTCTTAACTTATTCTAATTTCTGTTGTACTTATTTTTTCTCAATCTTACACTGCATAACCATTTCTATTTTTGTGTTTCTTTGGTTTCAGTGGTAATTGTGGTCTCTTTACATTAAAGTACATTGAAGCTTTTGCATTTGGGAGTTCCTTGAATGAGCTGGATGACGATCATGTGAGGGCACTTAGGGAGAAGATGGTCATTGAACTATTTCACCGAGAGATTGTGTGGAAGCCTCTACCTCTTAATCGTACCAAGCCAAAGAAGTGATTCAGCTTTTTTTTCACTTTCAGTAAAACTTGTTAATAGTGATATCATGGACGACAGTGTTTGTTTCACTTGTGTAAGACAATTTGGGATAATGCGTGCCGTTGTACTCCAGTGTTTGTAATGATGACAGTTTGTTTTGAAATCTAATTTTAGTGATGACAAATTGTATAGTGTTTTTTGTTTGTCCCCTATATATAGTTTTTAATGATTGTGATTCTATCATACTGTCATCCAGATGACAGAAAAGTTTTATTACACTGTCATCATTTTTGTACCTATTTTACTCTAGATCATTGTCATCAATGATTGTTGATTTTAATACTCACCTTTATGAAGCACGCTATGCGTGCTTCATTTGCCTCTCACTCATTGTGTCAAATTTTGATGACAGTTCTATGTTCATTTAAAAATTGTCATCAACTGTCATCTTTCATTAAGTATGTCAATGTTTGATGACAGTTCTATCTTCACTTAATAAATTGTCATCAACTGTCAGCTTTCATAAAGTGTGTTAATTTTGATGACAGTTCTTTGTTATTTAATTTAATAATTGTCATCATCTATCATCACCCATTTTATTATTTTATTTTAGCATTTGTTTAAAATATCTTTAATTCTTCTCCATTATGTAAATTTTGTAACTGTCATCAACTCTATAGTATTATTTTTATTTTTAATTCCTATCATCATAGTACTAAATCTTATAAATTATATTTTTTATCATCATCAAATTTGTTCTCCTCCTCATAAAATTTGTTATAATTCTTTGATGACAGTTATATACACTCGAAAATATTTATGTCATCATCCTTCATCTCTCATCATCATTCAGGCAACCTTTATTTTGGGAATTTTTTTTTGTTTTTTCTGGTGAACTCCAATGCATGTTATTTTTAAATTTCGAAACCAACATGCATTGGTGAGGAGAATTCAAAGTTTGAGTTTGTGTGTTGGTCACCTAATAACCAATAGCATTAAATGTGTGTTTGACCAATTTAATGTATTCTATCCAACCCTAACTCCTTTCCTATATATATCCTCATCTTCCATTCCAGATATCCCACACTCTCCCTTTTGATTTTTTTTTTGTATATTTCCACATAGCAAATCGTTTACAAGGCAAGTATTTCATTTTTCAAATTTTTTCTTTTGTTGTAAGTTCATTGGCACTCATTTTGTTTATAACCCGAGTTTGTGCAGTACTTTCCTCACAATGGCAGATGATATCAATTGGGAAGAGACTTTTCTTGTTGAGATGCAGAGGTCAATGGTGGAAAATGATTGTAGATTGGTAAAAATCTTCATCCTTTATGTTATTGCCTAATCTCTTTTTCAGTTTTCTTTCAAATTTTAATATGATTCCGTTTTATATATTTCAGCCAATCCCTTTTAACCACGCCAATGAATATCTCAAGGAGTTCAAAGATAAGGAAATCATCTTGGCTGTGGAAAACAAAGAACAACTTTGGGATGTAATGGTGAAATTCAGTGACCATGGGAATCCAAACAATTGCTATAGGTTTGGTAAAGGTTGGAGGAAGTTTGTTGCAGACAATAAAATAAAGAAGGATCAAGGTCTCCTATTTGAAGTGATGGGGAGAAGTTCTAGTTTGCTTGTGTACCTGGTTAGGGTTGTCAAAAGAGCTTAACCTCTTTATGTGTCTCTGTCATCTACCTATGGAATTTAGTGGTTTTTATGGCTTATCCGAGTGTTGTTGTGTCCTTTTGCTATGGGATTAGTATTTTCCTTTATGATCTTTCATCAATGTAACTTCACATAGTCGAACATATCCAATAAAAGAATCAATTCCTATTTTGCTTTCGATGACAGATATTGATATTGTCATTTATTTTTTCATCTGTAATCAAATGTTCTAAATTTTTTAATCTTTTAAATCCATGTTTTATTAATATGTTATGATTTCATATACTTGTCATCATGGATGACAGAGTTATCATTTTGTCTTATAAGCCAATTATCTAAATTGTCATCAACTGTTTAATCAGATTTCTTTTTGTATTCTGTCATCTATCATCATTTGTTTTATAAGTTTTGTATTTAACTTATGAAGCACGCTATGCGTGCTTCATTTCACTTCTCATAATTTTGTGATAGAGCTTGATGACAATTTTATGGGTTGATGATTGTTCAACTGTCATCAAATGTCATCTGTCATCTGTCATCTACCTCCATATGTGTGCTTTTCTCATGCAAAACAAGTTAGGATTTAATATATTCATCCAATAGTTAATAAATTTTTATTTATTGCAATGACCATGTGCATTGTCATCCAAAATCCTTGTTCAAATCAATTCAAAAAGGACAGTAATGCAAGATATATATGTGTAATAGTATTTTATCAATGTAATCAAACTATTCTAGAACAAACGGAGAACTTCTGGCTTCTGGGGTTTTGTTCATGCAAGATGTTCTGTTGTGTCCAGTGGATCCACATATACTGCATCTTGCGGGTCTTCTTGGTCCACACCTCCTCTTGCTATGATTTGGGAACTCACCAATTGACGACATTCTTTTCTTCTTAAGTTTCTATGTTCTTGTCTCTAGCTTGGGAGGTAGGCATTGTATGTTCATGATCTCCTCTGGAATCATTTCTTCAGTTTGCCTAGGCACAGGATATATGGTCTCCTTGTAAGAATTCATCCAATTCTCAAATCTGTAATAGTCACTCACGAATCATGTCACCTTCACCTTTGCTTTCTGCATTGCCGCTATTCCATGTACACATGGAATATGGTCTAGATCAAACACTCTGCAAGTGCAGCTTCTTTTTGCCAAATCCACAACTCCATAGAAATCTCCTCCAATCACCTGGTATTGGAATCCATTCAATGCCCTCACTTCATATTTCTTGGACAACTTATGCCTTTTTTGAAGTATTTCCTCTATGTTTGGTGGCACCACTTTGCTCAGGGCTTCTTCTGTTTTGTTGCGCCTTTCAACGAACCATCTTATCAGCATTTCTAAAACACACTCCAATAGGGCAACAACCTGAAATGACCTAGCCTCTAGTAGGACCTTATTAATGGTCTCTGAATTGTTTGTAGTCATTAGGTTGTATCGGTCTCCTTTGCAGTGTGATCTTGCCCATTTCTCAAATTTGGAAATAACCAAGTAATCCCCCATTTCCTGATTTATTGCACATATCTTCTTGAAGTTCTCCTCAAATTCCCTTCTTGTATAGTTGTTTGCAACCAAAGTGAAGAGTTTGTGCACACCCTTGTCCTTATACCTTTGCTTGAGGTTTTGATGAACATGTCTTCTACACACACAATGCTTTGCTGATGTATATATGCTCTCCACTGCCTTTATAATACTTTGATGCCTATCATACACAATCACCAACTCCTGTGAACTAGGGATCACTGTAATAAGCTGTTGGAAGAAGAGTGTCCAAGATCCATCATTTTCTGAATCAACAATTGCATACGCCAATGGATAAATTTGTTGGTTCGCATCCTGCGCAATTGCAATAAATAGGTGTCCTTTGTACTTTGTATGCAAATGCGTTCCATCCACCATGATTACCTTCGAAACAAAAGTATTATGTCATCAACACTCATTTTTTATATATTTTTGTTACAAACCAATTGAAATATAGAATTATTCATTGTAATTTTTTTATTTTCTTCATGCACTGTTATCATGCATCCTTCAAGAATTATGTCATCAAATAATACTGTCATCCAAAACTGTCATCATGCATCCTTCAACACATATTCTGAGCAATACATATTTTAAGATTTTTTTGTAATAATATTGTCATCAAATACTGTCGTCATTAATATTTTTAATATTTTTCAAACACTGTCCTCATTCATCCTTCCATGCTTTACCTTATTTTAAAATTCTGTCATCAACACATATTCTCAACACATATTGTCATCCTTAGTCCATCTATTGTAAGATTTCATCTTTTTTATATTTCTTATGAATTACATCAAAAGTTTGTTATAAAGCAAAATCTATATTTTGTAGAATGTTATTGTATCAAAACTGTCATCATTTGTTTTTATATGCCAAATTTTCCAGAATATAGTGTAATAATATTTTCTAATATAATTCTATTTAATCATCATCATTATCTGTCATCAAGTATAGCAATGTATGTCTACATACCTTTCGCATTTGATTGAATCCTCTTATTGTCGCTCCTAGTGCTATGAACACATATTTGAAGCGATTTTCGTCATCAACCTCAAGCTTTGTGTATGTGCCTATGTTGACTTGTTTGATCATCTGGCAATAGATAGGCAACATTCCATAGTTTTTTCCCGGTGTTCCTCTAATCAAATTTTGTGCCCATTCCTTTGCCTTCAAAGCCTTCCAATAGCTCACATCCATACAATGTTCTTTCCTCATGTCGTTCCAGATACTTTTAGGGTTCGGTCCAGTTTTCACCCCTTCATACCTACACACAATAAATCAACCACACTGTCATCTTTCAATATTAATGTGTTTGTATAAAACCATAACTATTTGCATATATTTTTGTTACCTTGTTTTTATCTGCTCTCCAACCATCTTGTATGTTGGCTTGCACTGGTTTTCACACCTAAAGTCAAAAGAGAATGTGTGTTCTTCTCTATACTTTCTTATCTCAAAGAAATGTGTGTCTTTCAACACCATTGCCCTCAGCCCCCAGTTGGTGTTCTCATCTGCACACTTGACAGTAAATAAATCAGGTGTTGACTTGTAGACTTTGTACACAAAGTTCTTCCTCATAGCGACTTTCCTAATGGGAACTTTCAGCATCTCCTTTGAGTCAAAAATCTGTCCAATATGGATGAACCCTGTGTAGTCTTCATAACTAGGACTATCACCCTCCATAATTTCTCCCCATTCAGTATTTTTGTCCCCCTCCTCTCCAATTTCACTATGAAGAAGCAACATATACCGCTTCTGTTTGAGCTCTTGCCCCAATCTAAAACCTAATTCGAGCAACATGTTTTAGCGGTCTTTCAAGTTAGGTGTATTACGATGGAGCTGTAGAGATGGAGCAAGTTGACGATGCGATCGAGATGATGAAGAAGCTTGGACACCAGTGAGGTTTGATTCAACTACGGGGAATTCGGTACGTTTCTTCAACGCCCGTATAATCTCTTCAACGCCTTTCCAAAGACTTAATCCCTCCTTCTATTCGCCCTTTCTTATACCAATGACGAAGCCAGCTTGATTGAAGGAGACGACCTCGCTGTTTCTCCTTCTATTAGACGCCGATGAAGAGGGTGGTGTTGGACGACACGACTGGTTTAGAGAGAAGCCGAAGCCGAGGCTCTTGGAAGACACTACATTTTGAAGCTTTGTTTGCTTCTTTAATGATCTGGTAACTTCGGGTTTGAATATATATGCTGCTAATTTACTATAAGCTTTAGCTATCCGTGGAAGCTTCCATCTTAGAAGCAAATTATAGTGACTGACATCATTATGGATCTTATTAAATTTAATCACTATAAAATTTTCCATGTCTTTCGGGAGAGGAATGGAGTAGCTGATCTTAAAGCCAAACTTTATCATTTGCCTACTAAACCCGATTTAGCGGCCTTTCCAGATCTTAAGGATCTCATCCTTCAGGATGCCCTATGTTGGTATCATTCTCGCTAGATGAAGAATGAGTTTGACTGATTCTTAGCCTTTAGTGTTTGGTAGAGGGAGATATGAATTACAAACTTAGGTATAAATCATACCTTCATTTTTATTTGGGTATGAGATCTAGTGTAATTTGTTGGTATGACAATAACTCATACCCATACCTATTGTACCAAACACAAAAACAAGTTTAGCTCATGTCCATACCGATTCCTTATACCCAAGCTATACAAACAAACTACTCATAAACACTTTCCTTTAAAAATAAAAAGAAAAAAGAAAAGAAAAGGAGAGAGATAAAAATAAATAGGGGGAATTTGCTAAATATTCCTTTTGATAATTGAAACTAGCCTAATACACCATAGTTTGGTAAAATAAAATTTTAACCCCTATATAAAATAGTCTCAAAAAATCCCTAATCTGCATCACCCGAATCCTCTGAATCTCAACTCAATCTTCCCAATTTCCACCATCGACGACCTCCATCTTCCTCGTCTCCAAGGCTTACGGTTGAAGCCCTCATCCAATCCTCCATCCGCGTTCTCTCCCCGGATCTCCTCCCCTCCTTCCTTCATGATTCCCCAACCTCACCTCGTTCGACTCTTCCGCGCCATTGGACGATTCCCAGGCCATCTGTCTCACCTGAAGTTGTTAACGATTCTTAATCATCTTAATCTCAACACAATCTCTAAATTTTCGGCATCTACGACCAATTTGGAGCTCAACGACGATGAGCTCGATATCGTTCTCAAGGCTTATCTGATCCCATCGACACAACTCAATCTAGTCTCCACGAGGTAACCAGCTCCATTTCTGCAGAAGCCTTCAAAACCTAATTGTTGGGGTTTAGCCGAATACATCGGATTGTTTCGGGTTTTGCAGGTTGTAGTGATGTCATTGTTGGGGTTTGGATTCGTTATGATCTGGGTTAAGAAAAAGTGACGAACTCGAAAACACTAGAAAAACCACATCGGTTGCCTCGCATCAACGACTCTAAAGGGAAGAGTTTGCACAATGGTGTAGGAATAAGTAAATGATGAGGGCATGATGAGAGCATTAATGTAGAATCTGTTGCACTCTAATTTGTATACATCACTAGGGAGAAGGTTCCCGGGCTCCGCGCGGGTCTTTCTCTTTTGGTGTGTTTCCATGTTTGATTTTGTTTCTTGTTTTAGAAATATTTTTACTATGCGTCAGATAATATTTGATTTTTCATTTTAAAAGTAATATTAAGAATATGTGTGAAAGTGCATAATTGTTTTTTAAAATTTACATTTATAGGAAGTAGAGGTGTATTTTTTTTTTCAAATGTTTGAAATTATGAATGTGTTGTTTATATATTGCATTATTTATATTTTCAATTTTATATGATTTTGAATTAAATCTTCTTAGTATAATTTGCAAACTGATTTATTTTCTTTATTTATAAATAATTACATCTTTTTTTAAAATTGAAATTCCATATATATATATATATAAATATTGAAGTTATATGATCCATACATTCAAATTTTTATGGAGCTTGATCCATCTATTTATCTATAATGTATAAAATCAACAAATTAGAAGATAAAAACATTGAATTGAGGAATGTGAATTAACCAATCACAATACGGAGCATTTAATGCTAAGTCTTTCATTTTCTCTCTCCGTGATTTTTATATTATACTAGACTTTTCGGGTCCGCGCTACGCGCGGGTTTTATGGCTTATAAAACATCACAATAAGGCGGCGCAGAATCGAAGAGTAGAAGATGATGATATGTTTCATACGAATCTATTATAGACATGTGTTGATGAGTCAAAATCTTCATTTGGGCGATATATTCGTAAACGTAGAAAAGAAATGGAAAAAGAAAAAAATTAAAATTAAAATAAAGCATTAAATATAGTGTGTTTAATTTGGGGAACCCCTAATTTTATAGTATATTAAGAATAAAAATATCAAACACTTCAACAATTTATTAAACAAATTTTTTATTTCGAGTTACAACTATTTGTTCAGTTTTAACTAATTATTCAGCTTCAGTTTCATCTTATTATATATCTCATAGAAAAAGTAGTTCAAAATATAATCTATATCATGTTATAAAATAAAGGTTTATCCTATTATAATAGTGATGCATGATTCTAAGTTCATGTACTTGCCTATTGAGAAAGTTAATTCAAGTGGATTTATCCTCGTTTCTTTGACTATTTGTGCAAAAGAAGTTGAAGCAAAAATGTAAAAGTTGTCAAACTATATTAGTGATTTATCGATACGTTTTGCCAAAGGGTATCATACTTCTTCCTCTTCAGTGTGTGTCAACGTTATTAGGAGATCTTGCTTTCGACGTTGATGTGTCATTTGAAATTGTTTAATCACTCTTTACATAACCCTGAAGACTTGATGTCTTGATTGGTGATGATTATTAATGGAGATTTATAATTTACATACTTTAAGAGTCGCATGTTATTGCAAATGACCAGTATGACTTATAAAATTAATCAAATTAAGCTCATTGCTATTAATAATTGGGTCATATGAGAGGTCAACCACTTGGAAGTTAAAGACTGGATAACGAATTAAAAATATGATAAACCTATACAGCTATACTATATGGAGTATATGGAACCATAAACGAGATGAATTATTCATCGAGTATTAGATAACAATGTTAAAATAATAATTAAAATCCAGAAAAGTATTTAAAATGTGAAAATAATAATTAAAATTTCAACGCCTTACTTTTCCAAAACGAAATTTTATGACTATCTAATCTAATCTATCTAATATATCTTCTAATCTTCTAATCTATTATAAACTTGACCTCTTGGTTAAGCATTTAGTGCATTTAGCATTGTAATTAGATGAGTTATTTGATTTTTTTACCGCACAATAAATATAAACATGAAAAGCCCATCATTTTCCCCGCTCTCATGTATCTCTTCCTCTTCTTTCTACAGATAAATTCACTGCGGAATGTTATGGATCTTGAGATTGTATTTGTAATTCCTTCGTTGCATAGTCCATCGGTTGAATTTGTACTATAAATAATGGCTCCCTCCTTCACATTTTTTTTTCCAATAGTTTCGGATCAGACCAAATCCAGTGGAGGTTCCACCAACTACGATCCAACAACTAAACGCTAATAAATTCATGGATTCTCCTTCTCCAAGTACAAATTTCTTTTTATCTGAAATTGATTTGTGCAATTCTCTTACACCGGTACTCTCCAAAACCCTAACTCCACCACATAAAGTCCTTCGGATGACGATGATGGCGGATTTTCGGAGAGAGTATCGGTTAATACATGGAAATTGCTTTATGTCTAATTTATTTGTAGTTTGCATTGTCTCCACGTGTTTGATGATACAATCAATTGTTACTAGTTGTCTTATTTGTGTTGCAAAATTTCATAATCTATTAAGTATTTATTCTCATGACTTAGACTGTATGTATCTATATACTTTCATACAATTCATGTGTATCTAACTTATTTCGATTTGCAGATGGTTGATTGGTAATTATTTGAGCGATGCCCCATTCCAAAGCGACAACAAGTCGTGGTTTTACTTTTAGTCAATCACCCTAATAGTGTGATAATCTATTTATGACCTTCTTTATTTTCTTCAATTCATATGCTTTTAAAGCGTATAGCACAACTTTGAGCCGAATTTCAGGTGAGTTCAGCAAGTGCACTATATTTTACGACATTTTAAACAAACTTGAAATTTATTGTGTCATTGCAGCATCAATCTTAACTCTTTTGTATTTTAGGCAGGAGCGGCCCTTCTACTTGTATGTATTCTCAAGCTAGACGAGAGGCTATATGGAAGAATGTCCCTTTGATAGGAAACCTAGAAGACATGATAAGTCTTATGTTGATCCATATCATGATCTAGATACATTTTCTGGAGATAACATGTATGCATATCTGATATTTTATATATTTATGGATGACTTTTTTTAACAGCTGCAGAGAATATGCATTTGACATGTCTAATAGAATCACGGTGCACAATGATCATGGTTATACAGTTGATGCATATGAGTACAAACATCACATAGATGATAGTCATAATAGATCGATACTATGATTATGTAATGCATAATCATGATTATACTCCATTTATAATCAAAATCATCCACTCTCTCTACTTTATTGTTACCTTACCTTTCTTTAATAAACAGATTGCTTTTAAACTAGATTTCTTTCTCAAGATTCAATCCTTAATGTTCTATTTTTTTATAAAAAAAAGGGTCAATTACCGAAAACCACCCGTCCAATAGGGCCATTTGACAGTAACCACCCGGATGACCACTATTTACTGTAAACCACCCGGATAACACCTTCCGTCACTAAACAACCACCCATCCTTACCTTTCGTTTAAAATTCCGTTACATATTTACAGATTTGATCCCAACTTTTTATTTTTGTAAATTTTCAACACATCTTTAAAACTTGGATAAAAATTGTAATTAAATATAAAATTAGGATAATCTCACCATCTTCTTCTACCTTCTCAAATCATCACCTTCTTCGGAGTTCACCTTCATCTTCAACCTTGAAAATCAATTGCACACATATTTCACAAATTAGAAGCAAGCATCAAGATCTAAAAGTTAGGGTTTAGAGATTTGGGGATTTCTCACAAAGGGGCTAATTGGAAGGAGGGTTGTGGCTCACCGGTGTTCCGACGACCTGAGAGGTGGCTTCGCAGAGGTAGAAGGTGGCGCGTAGAGTAGCGTGGTTGGGCTTGGTTGCTGCGTTGGCTATATGAAGGAATCAGGAGCTGCAACCTGCGTGAAGATTGAACAAGAATGAAGGAGCTGTAATTTTGGTTATATATTTTTCTTCATGTACATTTTTCTTATAAGGAGACGATTAGACAGATCTCAAGTATTACAAGAGGTCCAATGTAGAGCATTCTTGTGAATGAGAACATGATCCAATCCAAACGTAGAGGGTGAATTGGTGAAAGACTGATTTTATCAATTCTACCAGTCTTGCTATTCACCTTCCTAAAGACATGTTTGAGTTGAAAAATGTGAATTGACGGAGGTCGACTAGAATATCGACAACCATCATCTCAATCTCCCAGGTGCATTGTGATATTCTTTCAATAAAATTGATTAGTATGAGATTGTCACCCACATTAATTAGTTTATTTAGGTTTAGCTTTTTGCCATTTTAATTTCATACTAGCTAATAAATGCAGTTGACATATGGTATGATGGAGTATATGTTACATGTCATCATAATATATAATCCATGGTCTGAATTTTACCCTAATGTTCAAACCAAACCAAACCAGCCTTATGTTGATCCAAATTCCAATAGCTCAGGAATTCTCCGTATCAGTAACATATAGTGTTGAAAACAGAACCAGAAACCAGGAATGTTTCAAGTTTATTACACCGCATCTCTTGCCATTACTCTAGTTGTTCAATGGCTTATCAGTTTCTTACCCTTGCGTTCAATGGCTTATCAGTTTCTTCCCTTATCTCTCACCCTCTCCAATTTACGCCAGCCAGTCCGAGAGGCGGCCGTTTTCTCCTTCCCCCTCCTCCTCCTCCTCCTCCAGAGCCTATTCTTCTTTCAGAACCCTATTTATTCTTCTTTCAGAGCCTATTCAAATTTTCTTTCACATAGCCTCCATATGCTTCAGATTGTGCTCTTGCCTCTCCCCCTCCTCTCCAATTTCACTACGAAGAAGCAACATATACCGCTTCTGTTTGAGCTCTTGCCCCAATCTAAAACCTAATTCGAGCAACATGTTTTAGCGGTCTTTCAAGTTAGGTGTATTACGATGGAGCTGTAGAGATGGAGCAAGTTGACGATGCGGTCGAGATGATGAAGAAGCTTGGACACCAGTGAGGTTTGATTCAACTACGGGGAATTCGGTACGTTTCTTCAACGCCCGTATAATCTCTTCAACGCCTTTCCAAAGACTTAATCCCTCTTTCTATTCGCCCTTTCTTATACCAATGACGAAGCCGGCTTGATTGAAGGAGACGACCTCGCTGTTTCTCCTTCTATTAGACGCCGATGAAGAGGGTGGTGTTGGACGACACGACTGGTTTAGAGAGAAGCCGAAGCCGAGGCCCCTGGAAGACACTACATTTTGAAGCTTTGTTTGCTTCTTTAATGATCTGGTAACTTCGGGTTTGAATATGTATGCTGCTAATTTACTATAAGCTTTAGCTATCCGTGGAAGCTTCCATCTTTTTCTGGAGGAAAATGTGAAGGAGTTGAATTCAGAATCTCCATCGAATGAGGAACAAATTGACCGGCTACCCCCTTTCAAGTGCATTGATTGCTTTGTTTGAAGGTAATATGATTGGATTATCAATCAAGTTTATACTTTTTAAAGGATTGATATTATTTACTTTGGTGATACATGTGCCTAACCTGTGGTTAATGATTTGTCATACTCATAGCTCATACTTGGTGAGACTTTTATTGCTATTGTTTAAGGAATAATTTGTCCTTCATTGATTTTTTAGTGTGCATTATCATATGTATTTCATTGTTTTTCATTCTGAATTCCCGGTAGGATGATTTTTCATTGATTTTTACTTTTAATTTTTAGCAGGAATACTTTTGCACATTGACATTAAAGAGGAAATTGACATCTAAAGAAGATATTGCAACATCCTGTTGTTCATAAGCATTTTTGAAGGCCAAGACTCACGCAATTGTTTAGGATATGGTGTAGCCATGAGAGAAAAAGCTATATGATGAGGTTAAAGTGCTATTTTTTATAATCTTATTCCACTCTTCTTGCATATAATGTTGTTTTACAAGAGAGGTACATGTCATTAGATTGTTGCAATATTTCATGATTAAGCTTATGGGAAACTTGCTTATGATCTTATTCCTGTTTATTGATGTTCATTGTTCCATTATCAATGGCTGGACATCAATTTTGTTTTGATAATGAGTGGGCGGGGTTAAAAGATTGAAGCAGGAGTTCTATATGCCATTTGAAATTTGGTATTTTGCAGCTTAAAATTTCTCAATTGATTATCTTGGAATATCACTGCGCAGAATTGGGAAACGAAGCAAGTGTTTTAAGTTTCTTAAGACCTGGTTTTCCAAAGAAATTTCAGTCGTGCATATGTTCTTCATATCTAATTTTCAGTTCCTATTTAGTGAATTTTTTACATTTAGTTGCATTGCTTATCTACTAACAAAATTCATTGTTTCTCTTCTATTGTCCACTCTATCTGCTGCATTATTGTTAATCAAGAAAATCAAGATGGCGTGCTTTGGCTGGTTTGGAGGAGGCAATGGATACAAAGCTGCTGACGATGGAGGTGCATATGTGATGAAGAGTGTACCAGGTAATAATCTATAGAATTCCAAATGAAAAATTCTCGTCTTCTGTTCAACCTGCTTAATACTTTGAGAATAGGCATGGGTTTTGGAGATTAAGAATAATGCTTGATCCTATGCACCATATGACAGTAGGCTTTAGCCAAAGCGATGATTCTCTTCTCATACTTGCTTACCTTTTACGATCATATGGAGAGAAAGAGAAATCACTCTTTTCAAAAAACAAAGTTCTTATACTTCTACAGTTCTACCAAATAAGTCTTACTTAATGAAATGATTATAATTTAATAAGAAAAAATGTGTGTGTTTTTACTTGGATTTGATTTCCTTATGCAGATGAGGGGGTTTTTCACAAGAAAACATACCTACCAAAGCTCAAGTTGTTAAAGTCCTGCCCGTGGTTGTCCCGTCCATCTCTGTTGAAGAGCTTAAAGAAGTTACAGATGACTTCGGGACAACTCCTTCGATAGGAGAAGGGTCATATGGAAGAGTCTTCTATGGAGTTTTAAAAAGCGAGTGTGCTGCGGCTATTAAGAAGTTAGATGGCAGCAAACAACCTGATGATGAATTTCTTGCTCATGTTCATATTTGAATTCTAATGTCATTAAACATGCTTTGTTGTTGAATCGAAGATCCAAACTCAGAGGCTTTTAAGTTGCATCTTCCCAGAATCCATGACTGTCTCTGGGTTGCTGAAGATGGCATGAAAATGGTGAACTTACCGATTCTCCAATTCGAGGAACAGATCATGGAGATTGTTGAGAAGAATCAGGTGTCAGTCATAATCGGGGAGACAAGCTCAGGCAAGAGTACTCAGCTCTCACATCATCGGTGTTACACAACCTCGCCGAGTTGCAACCGTCTCTGTTGCAAGGTGTCATATATTCTCAGTATCTTCTTTGAAAGTAGCTCAAGTTGTTTTCAGAGGGTTTTAGTTTGTTTAGAAAAAAGCAGTGCTCCGTGATGCGGGTAAGATGTCTTCTAGATGAAATTTCAAGCGTTGGATACAGATATTATAAGCAAATTTCTTCGTGCATATCATAGTGCTATCAAGCCCTGTTGTTGAGTATATGTTGATTGGCTATGGATATATTGAAAATATATGGGAAAATTGCGGAATCAATGGGTTTGAGTGATTCATATTGTTGTTCATTTGAGTCATAAGGTTGCTACTTATATGAGTAAGTGTTAATATAGAGTAATGGGTTATTTATGAATCACTAGAACCGTAACCCCACTCTACGCGCGGAAAAATTACGGTTTTTCATTTGTGAACTATTTTTCAGAAATGAAGTTTTTTTAATTGCCAAAGGGACCATTTCAAGACTGAAGTCACACCTCCATCCCCACCACATCCACATCCATATCCACATCCGCATCCTCGGAGACACAACCAATGGGTGTATAATACATACATATCGAGTGACTTCTGCGTCATTACTATGGTTTTTTAAATTAAAAACATATGTATGTATACGCGGGAGTGACTTCTTTGTTTCCTTCGAAAGAAGTCATCATGTATATTTTCTGTGAATTTCTTGAACAATTATGCTTATAAATTTAGCTTCTTTAAGGCTAAATTATTGTATTGGAAGGTTGTGAGTTTGATTAGCAACAATCAAATTTAGGACGTCTACTTAACAATATTAACGTCTATTAAATAATATTAAACAACATACGAAAATTCGTATTTGCCCCGCGCGAAGTGCGGGGTTCCGAGTCTAGTATATTATAAAATTGATAGGCCTTGAGAAAGTAAATGTAATCGGTGAGTTAATGCATTGAAAAAATTGGTATTTAAGAAGGGTTTGACATAAATCATAAGAAATTCATGAAAAAGAAGAAGAATAAAAGCTTTGAGATGCGTTGCTCAACCATTCATACTAAGGAAAAAAATCATGCATGAACATTGATGTATTCAAAACCCCTATTTAGAGGGGCTAGAGTGACTTTTTTGTCTAAAGAACTTATTTGTTATTTTCTTGATTGATACAGTTTACAAATTTAACTTTGTTGATGTTACATTGTTGCATTGGGAGGTTGAGAACATGATTAGCCTCAATTCAGTTTTGAAATAAATAGAAGTTTTCCGCGCCTAGTGCGAGGGTCCTTTTCTAGTATATATATAAATTATAATCAAACAATAAAAATTTTCTAGACAAACAGTCAGAGATTCCGGTGTATAACACTTGCCGTTACACTATCTTTATACTCCCTCTGTTTCTTTTTAATTTTCATTCTAGACTATTTTTCGTGTTCCTATTTAATTTTTCGTTTGAGCTATTTTGGCAAGATTTGGTCAGATTTTTCCCTATGTTTATTTTAGGATAATTAAGATTTGCAAGATACTGTGTTTATTTATTATATGCTCTAATATACAAAGAGTTATTTAATAATTATACAGAAATATTTAATCTCATAATTTATAAATTTTAAACTAAATATATTTAAATATTTAAATAATGCTTGATTAACATTATATTTATTAAAAATGTTTATCCTACTTTATCAATTAAGGTAATAATTCAAATTAAAAAATTATTTATAAATATTAAATTAAATTTATATGAGATAAATAAACTAAATCTATTTAATATAATATTTTAACCTAAGTTATTTTTAGAGTATAAAATCCATTACGCTATTGTTTCGGTTTAGAGTGGTTTTAGAGGGTTCTGAACTGCCCGTTTCCGGATTTGAGCACATCAGACCGGCCGTAAGGAAAATAAAAAACGTTGCAATATTTCAACTTTCAAGGGAAAGAAAGTTACAGCGTTGCACCCTGCTACTTTACCCCCTAAAGAAAAGAAAAATTTACAGCCCTGCAATCAGTCTTCTGACCGAAGCTTCCCTGAGGAGAAAGAGAGCGCGAGAAGTCGATCGTTGTCCAACAATGGCGGAATTCCTAGAGCTCGAAGTCCAAGACGGAATTCGGATGCCATGGAACGTCATCCCAGGCACAAAGCAAGAATTCGCCAACTGCGTCATCCCAGTTTCCGCCATCTACACTCCCCTCAAACCCCTTTCTTCCGATCACACCGTTCTCCCTTACGCTCCCTTGCGATGTCGCACCTGCCGATCGCTTCTCAATCCCTTCTCCGTCGTCGATTACGCCGCCAAGATCTGGATCTGCCCCTTCTGCTTTACCCGGAACCACTTTCCTTCTCACTACTCCTCCATCTCTGAGGACAATCTTCCCGCTGAGCTCTTCCCGCAGTACACTACTTTGGAGTACCAGCCGCCTGAGACTCATCCCTCTTCGCATTGGTCGCCTCCTGTGTTTCTTTTCGTCGTTGATACCTGTTTGATCGAGGAGGAGTTAGGGTTCCTGAAATCCGCTTTGTCTCAGGCGTTTGATTTGCTGTCTGATAATGCTCTGGTAGGGCTGGTTACTTTCGGGACTTATGTTCAGGTTCATGAGATTGGATTTGCTGGTGGAATTCCCAAGAGCTACGTTTTCAAGGGTTCTAAGGAGATTAACAAGGATCAGTTGATGGAGAAGCTGGATTTCTTCCCTAAGAAGCCACTTGGGCCTACAGGCGTCATTGCTGGGGTCAGAGATGGTTTGTCGTCGCAGACGATTGCTCGATTCTTGGTGCCTGCATCGGAGTGCGAGTTTGTATTGAATTCGGTAAGAGCCTGAAACTAGTGAACAATTTTGCTCTTTGATTTGACTATTGATTAGCTGATTGTTTTTTTTTGGGGTGATGAAATTCTGGAAAAGTAGTTACTTGAGGAGCTTCAGAAAGATCCTTGGGGGTTGCCTGCTGAGCAGAGGCCAGCAAGATGCACTGGCGCAGCGCTGAGTATCGCAGCACACTTGTTAGGAGCTTGTGTTCCTGGAAATGGAGCCCGTATTATGTCTTTTGTTGGCGGTCCTTCCACAGAAGGGCCTGGTGCTGTAAGTTCTCTACCTAACATTGTCCCAGCTAGTGTTTTTTTGTGAACTATAGAATGCTCTTTTTTGTATTCGTTTATATGATTGCATTTCTGGTGGGAATGACATGTCCATAGTAACTAGTTGCTATTCTGGGTTCTGTACAATTTCCTTTCAAACTTTTGGGAGCAACATGATATGGAACCTTCTCTGTTTGTTGCAATCCGGCTTCCTGTGTTTATCTCAGACTTGAAACTTGCTTGAATTAGGCTTGGAAATTCACTGAATGTGAGCCCCAAAATCTCAATTCAAATAATAAAAAAGAAGAGAACAGGATCCACAGAAAAGCTAACAAAAGGGTGACCAGTTCAACCTAATAGTTCATAATGCATGACACGAATCGAGGGGAGAGTTTGGCTAATATATACAGATTTGGAATGCATCTATAATCTCTCAGCTTCATACTGTTGTATACATTGCTTATTTTTAGATTGTGCTAAGCAAAGTGTAAACATTTTGATCTAGTAAGTAGCTTATGTGCAAAGATTTTATAACATGCTCATCCAAGTAACACTCCACATGATGTAGTGGATTCGATTGCCTCCATTGATACCGGATAGTAATATAGTCTGGAAACATAGAATATTCTTGTTCCATGTAAATTAGAGAATTTAGCAAGACAGATGAAGATGGTAAGATGCTAGAGAGCAATTTTTGCTTGGCCAGCATGTTGTAGTTGAGATCGATGGTGACAGAGAGCAGAAATGTGGATATCATACAGGCTAAAAAAAACAAACAACAAGCTAACTCTAGGCCTAACATTCACTATCTTCTAGCAGAGAATGCACTCCCTCCGGCCAAACTGCCTGCCTGTACCTCTTCTTGGATCTTGGTTTACCACATCCTACTATCCTAGTTCTAAGCCCAACCTTACCTGCAGTACACACAAGTAGAAGATGCTTTTCGACCTAACACTACTGCTAGAGTTTTGTGATTGTTCCGGTGGTACCTACCTCTTTGTTTACTCTTCCCCCCATTCATATTCACCTAAATCTTTTGCTTCTTATGGCCTCATATAACTGGTACATATAGGATTTACTGGCACACTAAGGGTTTCCTGTGGCTCGTGCCATGTTTCTACATCAATTGCACTATCTCCAATTTTGCTGCAGTTATTATCTTATTGAGGGATATTTTATCGTTGAATCATTTATGTTTTAATGAGTATGTCTAATATTCTTTCCTTTCAATAAATACATAGTAGGTAGAATTGTCTTTGCTCGTCACTTTTAATGAGTATGTCTAATATTTTATCATGAAATCCTTTTAATGAGTATGTCTAATATAAATTAATATCCGCAGATTGTCTCAAAAAATTTATCCGAGCCAATACGTTCTCATAAGGATCTGGATAAGGATTCTGCTCCTCATTATCATAAGGCTGTAAAGTTTTATGGAGGACTTTCAAAGCAGCTTATAAATCAGGGACATGTTCTTGATCTGTTTGCTTGTGCACTTGACCAGGTAATGCCTATTCTTTTTTTCTTTTCTTTTTTGAGTGGGAAGGCGCCAAAAGGCACCTAAACGATTCCAGTAACTGAATCTAAACGAGCTACATCGCAAACATTGCTAGGAAGACTAAAATCCCAAAATCTTATCCCATTATGCCAAGGATGGACGATAATTGAAGAAAGATTATTTTGTTCAATTATTGCTGAGATTTGTATTAGGATTACCTTTACTCTTGTAAAAATAGCTAGAATGGCAGCTTCTGTCCAGCTACTGAACCATAATTCATATATAGTACTTACATGTGAAAGCTAGGTAGCAAAAATATGCAGTTTAGAAGTGTAGGCAGTAAGGTAGTTGATCAAAGGAAAGATTTGGTCTATGAATCAGCTTATTTTGGATGCCATATTTTGAAAGAAAATATATGTTATTGTATTATGTGGTATATTGGAATAATTTATACCTCTCATGTTCCAGACACTTCCAAGGAAATATTTAGTGTATGAATAATCCTGTTTTGGATGCCATATTTTTGAAAGAAAAATTATGTTATTGTATTTAGTGGTACAATGGAATAATTCATACCTATCATGTTCCAGACCCTTCCAGTAGAGGTTTCTAGTTAATATTAAGTAAAGTGACCGTGTACAAAGGACCTAATAAAAGGGAAAAAAAAATTACTTGAGGAAAGATTGAAAAGGAAAAGGGCAAGCAAATGATTTCAAAAGTGCCACGAATATGATTTAGCTTTATACAATGCACTTTTTTTTGCTAGGTTAAAAGGGTTTTCTCTACCAGTATTGAAAAGGACCAAAGTACTCTAAATAATTTGGAAGTCAGTCAAGCTGTACTGTTCCATTCGCTATGCAATATGTTAAGTGAAGGCTCTTGCTATGTAATGCTTTTAGTTAGAATGCAAGGAAGATTTGTTTGGACCTGTTTGTACATATACCAAATTTGATCCATCACTCACTAATAGTGCACCATCTCTTATGGATGCAGATCAAACCTTTTGTGTTAGTTTTTGAGTTAATGCTCATCTGAGAGGTTCGATGTTGGTCTGAATTCTAGTGACAGACATGCTAGTATTTAAGCTCAACTCCAGCCTCCAGGATGACTCTGGGATACTATAATTTCTTGTATAGGTGTAAACATTCTCTTTCTTTTTCTGTATGCTATTCTGCTACCTGCTTGAATTATGGGAGAATGAGGGATATCTGAAATGTTTAAAAATTCATTTCAGGATGATGAAAATTTTCTATTTTATATGTTTTTTTAGCATATGAAGCAGCTGTTAAAATATTTTGAAACTATAATAAATAAGGGTTTGTCTAGTGTGTGCCCATGGGCACACATTAAACAACTAAAAGAGGAAAAAACTAGGCCCTACATCCCTAGAAAAATGGGATAAACCCATCACAACAAAAAAGTATTATATTTCCAATGTAATACCTTCCTCTTTTAGTTGTTTTATTGTGTGCCCTTGGGCACACATTAGAAAAACCCAATAAATAATACTCATGAAATGGAGAAAGTTGTTATATGAGAAGTAAAAAGGATTTGAATCAGCATGTATCTTAATGAGTAGAATCTAAGCTGGAAGGTACGGAAATGGAGAAAGGATTGTACACAGAGTTTTGCTGAAGATGTGAGAGAAATGGAGAAATATAGTTCATCTATCAATACTTCCCTCCTTCTGCATTCAGTTTTTTTGGGCATATTAGTAATTTATTTGCGGTAGGACAATGATGTTCCCAGCAAGTATAATATTATATTAGTACATGAGTTGTAATTATACTTTGCAATCTTGAGTTTGGATTCTCATGCTTTCTTCCTCTGCCATTTATAACATTTCTTTGGCTTTTAGGTTGGAGTTGCTGAACTCAAAGTAGCAGTCGAAAGGACTGGTGGGCTTGTTGTGCTAGCTGAGAGTTTTGGACATTCAGTTTTCAAGGATTCTCTCAAACATGTTTTTCAAGTTGGAGAATATGACCTTGGTCTTTGTTCCAGGTAAGAACTGATTATGGTTGCAATTGATGTTGACCTGCTTAGTATGTCACCATGTGTATGATCATAAGCATCATATTAATTTGCTTTGTGGATGACAATATGTTTTCTAATGCCATCTTTGGTGATCTGGTCTTACTCTTGGATGCTTATGTTCTCTTATCACTGCTATTTAATGATCCATTAGTGCATTACCGTGTTCGTAAAGTTTCCCGTTCCTTGGCCATGGTATATCATATATGATATGATAATGTTACTCTGATAATTTTTTTAAGTTGTACTTTTTTTGGTAGAAGACGCCATCCCATATCAATCAGAAAAAAGAAATTTTTAGTTGAGAGTACCTGTGAAAAATAACTTAAGTAAGTAAGAGTCTATGTAAAATTAAGTAGAGTCCTCTCAAATTTTGATGTAAAAGTTGGAAAATGTTGTCTCTTTCCAAATCCTAGTTGGTGTAGTGTAGCTGAGAAGCTGTAGATGGAGTTATTAAGATGCCTAATATGGACAATAGGCAGGATAAAAGGGTGGAATCTAACTTAGGTTATGTTTTCCAAGGACAATTTCCAGCATTTAGCTGCGGTTTTCGGTGGTATGCGACCTTAAATTGTTGTTTTGGCCAAACACTCTTAGTATGTCAATGCAAGATGGAAATGGAGTTGCATTTTGGACCTGGTGGTGGATAAATGATAAATTATCCTTCTGGAAAATAAGCTATAAGTATAATTTTACACTTCCCCGTGATGATTAAAATGATGATATAGTTTTTCTCTTTTGTATTGGTCGTTAGTAGTTGCTGTTTTTCTCATTGTTTTTTTTATTGTTTTGATAGTGGTACCAGTCGTATAACCATATATTTGTTATAAAAAATTGGCAAAGCATTTTGTGCAATTTAATTCTGTAGTCTTACTTCAATGAAATGAGGTTAGGTAACATAATAAATAGCGATTACCAGGTTAAACAGATCAGCACACCATCGTTCAGATTATGTGGTCGATGTGACATTCCATGTCATACAGTTTTTTTTTTAGATGGATGATATGTAAGTTAACATCAAAATAGCAATTCGCTCTACCAGCCATATCATCAAAAGAGAAACATGGCGAGTCACACTGGACTACACATCAGCACCTGGTAACCAATGGTTTATGGCAGGTCAATGTGTCTTATAAGTGAAGATAAACATCAATCTCATGTCAGCTAAGAGTTAATAAAACACACGGTTTCCAAAAAGATTGATGTGCCTTTCCCTTGCTTATAAATGGTTTTCAGTTTTAAGAAAGCAGACTAACTAATCTCTAAAAGACAAAGGGTTGTTATGGCATATTTGTCTGTCCAATTTATATTTCAAAGCTATCTAGACAGTTTTGACATAGTGCATTTGGAATCTGTGTCTGCAGTGGTATATTTGAGGTTTGTTGCTCAAAAGACATTAAGATTCAAGGAGTTCTTGGTCCATGTGCATCAGTTGAAAAGGTATGCTATATATTTTCCTTGAAAGTTGTTGCAAGCCTCTATTTCTAACTCACTGTGATTTCCCTTGCAGAAAGGCCCCCTTTGCTCCGAAACAGTTATTGGTCAGGGCAGCACCAGTGCGTGGAAGCTGTGTGGTCTTGACCAAGCTACATCTTTATGCATTATTTTTGATATTGCAAAGAAGGATAGCTCAGATGGTATTGGTCAATCAACAAGCAATCAATTTTATCTACAGTTCCTGACATAGTATGAACTGAACCTTGTAACCTTTTTTTGTATGTTTGGAGAATGCTGCACCTATACTAACTTGTTAGAGATTTTTATCAGTTATCAACACAAGAGTGGTTCAATGAGATTCCGGGTTACAACTCTTTCTAGGAGATGGGTTGTTGGTCCAGGAAGCACACAGGCAATCCCTTCATATCTTCTGTATTTTGTTTCAAGATTTTATTCATCTGAATGATGGAATTACTATTATTGGTGGAAGAAATTGAAATCTATTTGTGATGTCTATTCTTTTAACGGAGGCTATCTTGTCCCTTTGCTTTAAGTTGGAAACTTTTATGATTGATTATCTGACTACTCTTTGGTGGCTGCTACCTGTTATCCCCGAATAAAATAGTGAATACTGTGAACCGTGGGGGATGTTTGTGTATTTTATAACATAGATGAGTAATGCATAAATGGTCTAAACTTTAGATTGAAGAAAACATCGCTATAATTAAGATGTTTGTTAAGACATGCTGATATGCTATTGATGCTGAAACTGCAGATAAGGTAGTCGATAAGGCATACTGTGCTGATACATAATCTTCATAATTAAAATGGTATATTAACATACATCATTATTTGCCCATGTTTTGTTGAGAAAGGCTTTCTCTTTTGCTTTTGCTTTTGCTTTAAGAAATATAACTTTTTGTGATAAAAGTGGACATCTTCAATCTCTCTTTTGACATGTAAGTTGAGAACGCATTCCATGCATATGGTCTCGATATTTTTGTGCAAGTCTCCCGTATTTTCTCCTCCATCTTAATCTTTAATTTACTAGTTTCTTTTTGCATACTGCAGGACTTGATTGCTGGATTTGACCAAGAAGCAGCAGCAGCTACAATGGCGCGACTTGTTTCATTTAAAATGGAAACTGAGGTATACAATAGTGACAATTGTAAAATGCTAAAACAAATCAACAACACACTTTCTGTAAAAGGCAGGGTTTGGGATTTTGGATACATTAAAGATAAATACATCCAAAACAAAATTCAATTCAAGCGTTTCATAGGTCTATAGAGCCAGGAGGATATTAACAAAATCCAGACTTCTTTGATGTTTTGCTCATCTTAGCACTATTCATTCACATTTGAAAAGCACACTAGCTTTATTCCCGCGCTATGCGCCATGCGCGGAATTTGCATAACGATTTTAATAACTATGTATATAATTTATAAACACATAGAAATAACATTAACATAAATAAAAGTATGCATTATATAATTATATTTATTTTATTGATTTTTAAATCAATATTATTTTAATAAAAGGAATTTTAATCGATTCAAAATCTTTTATATTGATATGCGTTTAATCAATAGATTTAGGATAGTGATCTTTGTATATATATTTTAATTGATTTGTGTTCAAATAAGGAAGTGACATCATTAGAATTAGGTTAATTATCTTTAAACATATATATTTAATTTTTTCATTTTTGAAAAAATGACATGATTCAAAAGATGACGTGGCATACCTTATTGACGAGTAGATGACGTGGCATAACTTATTGACGAGTAGATGACGTGACATAGCTTATTGATGAGTATATAGTGTTTTGCTTTATTTATTATATAGAGATTACAGGGGATTAGTGCATACCACCATTGATGGAGTCAAGGACTATACAATTTACGAACAGCTCAATTAGCCTGTTAAACAGTTTGTTTAGTTTTGAAAAGTACATGACAGGGATCAGTGCATATTTCAGATCAATTCTTGTACGTGTTCGAGATTTCAACTCACCTCCTATGAGGTTTCATGCTCTATTCATGTTATGATGCTGGTTGCTTTACTTGTGGGTTTTCATTAATTGCAAAAATCACTCAAGAACCAAGATCAGCACCACTGAAATCGTTTTCATGAGCCTTAAGTTTTATGTTCAACAAATTGGTGGTTGTAGGGAAGGCGGACTTCCTTTGGAATGGAATGAAAAGAGGTGGAAGGTGTCATCTTCTATGATTATATTCCATTGGTAGTAAAGTATCTTATTAAAATTGACACGAGCAATCCTGACAGGACCAATATTATTTTCCCACCCCCTCTAAACTAAGCTTCAATTGAAGTTGGTTGAAGTTTATTGGCATCTTTTCAGACAATCTGGATTGGTTAGGAGAATACAATTTTATGCAACAAAGAGCACCTAATGTTTAATGATTCTTTGTAAACGGATTGTGCATTGCATTCATGTTTTCTGCTATCTATATCTACAAATCCCATCTGATTGTTGAGTTAATTGGCTGCAGACTGATTTTGACCCAATTAGATGGCTTGACAAGTCTCTCATCCAGTTGTGTAAAAAATTTGGAGATTACCAAAAGGATGTTCCCTCCAGTTTCAATTTGTCACCTCGGCTGTCTATATTTCCTCAGTTTATCTTCCACCTCAGGCGTTCTCAATTTGTGCAGGTACACAAGTTTCCTCTAGTGAATTTACCTTTACCACCATCCCCCATTCTCACTTTCAGTCTGAAAAAAACTAATTATGATTTTTGTACTTTTATCTTACATATATGTGACATTAACTTACTGGTATACTGGAATGCCACAGGTCTTCAACAATAGCCCAGATGAAACTGCGTATTTTAGAATGATTCTTAGTCGGGAAAATGTTCCAAACTCAGTAGTTATGATTCAGCCTTCGCTAATTTCGTACTCATTCCATTCTGCTCCGGAACCAGCTCTCCTTGATGTAGCTGCCATTGCCAGTGACAAAATACTGCTGTTAGACTCCTACTTCACTGTTGTAATATTTCACGGTTCAACGGTTGTACAGTGGCGGAAGGCTGGATACCAGGATCATCCTGATCACCAGGTAACTTTGTCTTAATTTGGCTAAATGTAAAGTTCTTTTAGTTTTGTCCTGTGTCAGCAAAATAGAATAAATTTAACACTGTCTCATCTCTATGACTGATACGCTTTTGACTTCAGAATCATCATTATATGTTAGGGATCCTCATTGTTCTTTAGGATAGTTTTCTGAAAATGAATTTGAAAAAACTTGGCTCACTAGACTTCTGAAGAGAAACAACGCTAATGTATCAGTGGACTATTTATAAACACTTCAGAAAGAATAGGTGGACAACATTGAGCTAATGAACTACTCATGTTCATGTATTCTCATGGTTCCAGCATAGTTGATCTATCTTGTGAAGAAATTGTATATGACATTGACTGGTTGATGTTTTTGCTGTTGTTATATCTCTTTGATACATACATGGAAACTTCAGTGACAACTTATGGAACACGTATTGATCATTATAAGATCTACTATGTGATGCTGAGGAGTGAAACCAGTGTTTTTTCTGAATTATAATTACCTAGAATTCCACTAATCATATTACTTCTGTTGGAAAACAGAAACTAAGTGGCAAATAAAGTGGGTAGTAGTGTAATCATTGTCTATATTTTGGGATGGATCAACCTATGATAAGTGGCTCCAAATTTCCTTTAGTTGACTGAATCCTCTAATGAATTCTCTTTTCTTCTTCTCTGCATCTTCATATATCAAAGGGCGGTTTGGGTGCATAGTTAGTGATCTGGTATCTAATATAGTTCTTATGTGTTGCATTTTGATTGGTCGCCAAGTTGGTTGAGGGACTATTATACTTTGCTAGATCTTCCTGTCAAAATAGTATAATACCACTTCCCTTTGGTCGGTTTACCCAGTATCAAACTTTTGGTTGCAGGCTTTCGCACAGTTATTGCAAGCGCCCAAAGATGACGCTGACATATTAATTAAGGAGAGATTTCCAGTTCCACGTTTAGTTATTTGTGATCAGTACGGTTCCCAGGTATCACAGAATACGAGCTTTACAATATTTATATTGATTCCATCTAATAAGATTCACATTGTGATTTCTTGTGCTTTTGCAGGCCCGTTTTCTCTTGGCAAAGTTGAATCCTTCTGCAACATATAACTCAGATTCTCATGCCGCTCCTGGTGGTGATATTCTTTTCACAGATGACGTGAGCTTTGAGGTCTTCTTGGATCATCTCCAGCGACTAGCGGTCTCATAGGTACTGTAATATTTTTGGCTCCTGTTCGACTGTTTTTCTGTATATTGACTATATTGCATGTTCACTGTGTCTTCGGATTTTATTCACTTGATGGGGCTTACAGCTTTCTGATCTCAGTCATAATACTGCATAACTTTTTTATATAACCTTATAGACATATATAGCAGCATATTCTTCTATTGTTTTACATCCTTCGTTAATGCTATTTTGTAGCAAATAAATTATTTCATTTGTTTATTTTATACGTTTACATTTCTCTCCTGTGTGGACCTAACTAGTCTTGAACTTTTTGGAACAATTACATGGTATATATAACTGAACTACGAACAAAAATAGTTGAACATACCACTCTTTGTAACAATTCTCTCTTATAAATCCACATAATTGTTTTATTCTTGATCAATGTTCTAAAAGGCGCTAGGCGCTAGTCGGGCGGTGAGGGGGAGCCTAGCGCCTAGGCGCCTAGGCGGATTAGACAATTAGGAAGAAAAACACATACCTGCAGTGAGAATGATAAACAAGTAGTCTAAAGGAGAAGCAGTGAAGGAGAAGCAGTGAGTTGGTGGTGAGGACGATCAGCAGCAGTGAGAATGGGAAAGAGAAAGCGTATAAATCAGTTCGGCCAGATCCGCCCAGATCCCGCCCAACCCGCCCAGATCCGCCCAGATCCCGCCCAAAACCCGCCCAACTACAGATCCGCCTAACCAAGCCCGACTTGGTCCAAATCAGTTCGGCCCAGGTCCGCCCAGCGCCTATGCGCCGCCTAGGCGGGCGCCCAGCCCGATTTTTAGAACATTGTTCTTGATGGGATAAGGTGTCATGGACTATTAATTATAAACCTCCACGACACACTGATTTCCCAGAAAAGCAGATATTGAAACATGAAAACAATCCACTTGATGGCGAATTTGGAGCTTGATAAACTTTATTGGGCTGTCCATCCTCCTTAATCTCAATCTCTTTAGGGCGCGGAGGTTGATTTAGTAACCTATATTTATCTTCAGATCTGAAAATATTTAAAAAAAACTTAGTTCAAGTAGCTGAATGTAGATACCTTGACTGAAAAATGCAAATGTTAGAGATACAAAATATACCTATTAAATGCATATGAAGTCCTCAAAACTTGATTCCCTTGCATTAAGACGGAACCTGTGGTTTTATCTACTGATGATGCCTGGTCTTCACTAAACTCGTTTACCACTCGAGTTCTTGCTCTTTCCTCCTTGCGAACTTTATCATATGCTGTAATTTTAGTTTCAGGACCATGTTTTTTAGCATATTCTTGATTTCTTTGCATTGAGACGGAACCTGTGGTTTTATCTACTGATGATGCCTTGTCTTCACTAAACTCGTTTACCACTCGAGTTCTTGCTCTTTCCTCCTCGTGAACTTTTTTATATGCTGTAATTTTAGTTTCAGGACTATGTTTTTTAGCATATTCTTGATTTCTTTGCATTGAGTTTGAACAAGTGATTACAGTTCTGTCTACTGATGCTGCCTCGTCTTCTCTTTCTTGAGTGCTTGTTTTATCCTCATCGTCATTTTCATGTGCTGTAGTACTATTATTGGGATGGAAAAATTTAGCCTGTATTGTCGGCTCTGAAGAATCAAGAAATGACCTACTGTTGAACTTAATTTCATGAAATTCTTCTTGGCTTAGTGAGTATATTGTGGTTGAGTTTTTGTAGCAGCACAGGAAATTTGACTCAAAGCTTTTCCTTTGGGTAATGCTGAACAATGATTCATTAGATGCTAGGCTCCATTCTTGAGTAGTTGATGTTGATTGCTTGGACGTAAATATAGACAATGGGATCCGGTTCGGGTCATACCCTTCCATACTTGGCCTAGCTTCTTGAATTGGCTCCGAAACCGAATAGATTGAGTCATTTGAACCCTGTTTGGTATCTTTGTGGTAACTCATGAACAATTTTGAAGTTCTGTTTTGTTTTGTTGTGAGGATTTTTTTTGACCAAGTAGACCGGTTTACGTCTGCAACTTGAAAGAAAGAAATTACTTCAGAAATGAGATGCCATAGAATAAGTCCAACATAGAAAATAAAAGTCACATACCAAGACAATTCAGCTAAACAAATAGAAGATTCTTCTGAGAATACAGTTAAAATAAAAATTAGAAACCCCGTTGCAAAAAGAATATATTCTTGACATCTTATTCGTTGCTCCAGGGTAATATACAGCAATTTTTTTAATAGGGTTTAAGCATTTCATACAGGTTTTGCTTCTTAGACAATAATTCTAACTTGTGCTAGAAAAACTGAATATGTATCTACACCATGTTAAATTACCTAGGAGAGTTATATTAAGATTATTAAAACTTTCTCTGATTTTTCTTTCAATACTATATTTGTGATGAGTTTATTATCCATAGAGTGTTAACATAACTCTATCGGAATAATCCGTTTGTATTCATATTCTTTTAACTGATTGAATCAGTGTGGAGATTTGACAAACTCCATTGATGGAGTCAAGTCCCAATCCTATATATAGGAGCCCATTCTGATCTTATCAGTTACCATTAAGACGAGGGAAAAGGTAGTTACCATTAAGACAAGGGAAAAAAGTGGCACCTTATATTGTATTAATAATAATACATTATGATATGTCATCCATACATACCCAAACTTGAGGAAATGAATATGCTGTACTTGTACCTTTGGTTAATCCGATGGCTCAAGCAAACGGAGAGATATGAACACAAAGAAAATCAACTTGAAGAGGATTTCTCCAAAAATTATGTCGGGAAGAAATGCCAATATCCTAATTTGTTTTTAGTTTAGATTGCGTCTAAATGGAGATTTGGCTGTGACTTATAAGCCTGGTTAAATATGGAAAATTACTGTTACATGACTTGGGATTGAGGTGGCAATATCACAACCTAAGACATGGGACTTCCAATTTACTACAATCAGAAGCGTTTCATGACCTGGACTATTTGCTAAAAGTAAAAGATTATTTTGTATCTTGAGTTGTTTTTTAAACAAATCTATTATATAAATGAAGTCATGTCTTCACAAAAAATTACTATCACTTGGTAAAATTTGAGTGTCACTTGGTAAAATTTGAGTGGAGATATGTGTATTTTTCTTTTATTATTTCTCCTTTTAAAATAAATTAAGTAAATATTTTTAATCACTATCTCACTCTAACATCTTACTATTTCACTAACTCCAAATTTACAAAAGCTCTATTTGGTAACACCAATCTACTATATAACTACTAAAGCAGAATGTCTTACTCTCACCTCTGCTATGCCACGTGGCTAGAAGGTTTTTCAGCCTATCCACGTGTCTGTCACGTGTCATAACGCAATTCGTTGATTTTGTTCTTTTTTCCAACTACTGTGTAAGGAAGGTATTTTTTTTCTTTTTTGGCAAATTTAGTATATACGGCTGAACTTGCATATTTTTGGTAATAGTATCACGCATAATTTCAGAAATATTGGGGATATCTTCCGGAAGAATATTTTTAACTTTTTTATGAGGTGATTGAATTATGACAGATTTTTATTTTGGTCATAAATATCAGATGTAATCCAAAATTATATATAATCCATCTATACTTATTTCCTACTTGTGTGAATGACATTTTTAACGTGTTCATACCCTATACTATTGAACATGTACAACAAACTGTAAAGAAAAAATTGAAACCCTAATTTTTAAGTTGAGCTATTTATATGAACCTATAAAGCAATAATGAAACCCTACAGCAAAAAAAGAAAAAATTATTACAAATTTTCCTGCAATAATTATATGAACCTGAAAACAAAATTAAAAATTACGATGGAAAAGATATCATAAAAACCCTAATTTCTAGAACGATATAAAATAAATCGAACTATAAAATAAAGGATACTCTTGCCAAAAATCTGCAACCCAATTTCCATAAACTTGTAAAGCAAGAAAAAGGAAATTAATGTATTTATATGCAATATGCAACCTGTTTAAACCAAGGAGAATATATCAAACAGTAATTTTATCATGGCTTACAACTTTAACCTAAATTATAACTTATTAAATTCCAGAAATAAGACGCAACAATATTCTGCATAAAATAAAACCCTAAAGTTTCATTATAAAATTGACGTTCTTCCAATCATAACCCACCATATTCTCATATTCCTATCATACACCTAGAGTCATTCTTTTCCTATGAAGGCAGATCCCTCAAAATTCTCCACCACCAACATAATTTTCATGGATGAAACGGTAAATATATATTAGTTCAATGTAATCGTGTCATTCGTTTGAACAAATAAAGATAACTCGACAAGCAATTCTAAAAGAAACTTGAGCAGTCAAACCATTCAAGCACCCACAAATTTTAGATAGCATAATAAGCATTAATTTTGCGAACCTTGATAACTCGACCAACAATTTCCAAGTTTTCGTTTATTGAGCAACCTTTGCATTTCGACTTGAGCAAACTATAAATAATTCAGAATAAGTTAGTCATGCATACAAATTTTATTAACCTATTAAAGTAAATTTAGAAAGAAGTAACTATGAGATTAAGTTAGCTGCATCAAATGGGTCTCTCTTGAGAGAGAAATTTATGGATGCACACAAGGAGTACAAACTAAAATATCAAATAATTCAGCAAGAAATAGTGTCAGCATACGAGCATAATCAAACTGAGACTGAAAGGATAAATTTCAAGAAGATTGTACCTGGTTGTTGTGACCACATTTCTTCTTCATGCAATTTACAGCTCTGGGATGCAGACGAGCATAGAACCTACAGACACACAGTTCACTTTAAAGGAACTTGAAGTGAGACACCTACAGTTTCTTAAAGCTAGAATAGAATTTGACAGAATTAGGATTCAAGCTCAGTTGAATAAATATACATTGATTAAAATTGTTTACAAGTGGAAACAGTATCACAAAAGTTGAATCAATTTTTTTTTTTTGTTGTAAAATCCTGTAAATAGCTTGGAAATGATAAAATAAATGCAGAGAAATAACAGTTTAAGAGCTTGCAAGGAAGTTCTATGTTATTTAATCCTAAATAAACTTTTGCTTTCAAGGTATGTTATTTAGATTAAGATTGAGTATCAAAAAATAATTTAAGTCAAATTCCCTACAACCCTATATTGTAAAACAATAACATTATGTAAGAAACGAGATAAAAAACATTTATTTCTTACAAATGAAGGAGCAGAAACAAGAGAAAACCCTTTAATTATGAACTGAAAACAACACATTGCAACTAAGCTTTCAAGAATCAGAAAACACACACAGAAGCAAAAGAGGAAATCCCTACCCAATTCAAAGCAAGTAGTCAAGTTGGCAAGACTCGTAGAAAATTGCATATCGTATAAATTCATGAAGCACTAACTAGGATTTTCGACAACACCTTTTTAGCACAACCACAATTTGATGTTGAACTACCACAATCACTATAAAAAATAAATTTTGAATTAAAAAAAACATTAGAAGCAAAATAATCACATGACATGAATTGGAAAATTACTTAGCCAAGGAAAAAATGTACCTCAGAACGTTTTCCTCTTTTGGCTCCCATTGATTTAGGGAAAAAAGAGGTTGTGAGCTCAAATCTAGAATTTGTATGGATAGCTCTCAGATCTGGACGATGAAACCCTAAAAAAAAAGAGCAAAGACTGAGATTGGATATTGGCGGTGATATTCATGCCAATAATAACATGTTCGCGTTCGGGGAATTACCTGAGAAAAAGAAGAGCGTCGAGGAAGCCGAAGAACGAGCCGTTTATCTCCGATGAAGGTGCTTCGTAGATTCTTCTTCCTGGATTCTGATCGCGAGTAGAAAATCTTGGTGGAGGGCTATCAGGTATGGAATGGATAAATGAGGAAGAAATTAGAGTGACGATCAGGTGGGGAGGAGAGCACAGATCTGGGATGAGATCTCTCAACTTGGAATGGAGAGTTGGGGAGGAAGAGTGATGGTCAGGTGGGTGAGGCTAGGGTTTACAGAAAAGAAGTGAGCGTCTATCTGAAAAGAATAAGGTTTCCTATTTTGGGTTAGACACTGAAATCATGATTTGGGCCGAGGTGAAAATTTGATTTGGGCCGAACATCAACGATTCAACTAATGAATGAATACGTTAGAATTGTGTAAAGTTATGCAGATATTAATTATCTAACATTCAGTGTAAGCAACTATGAATGATTTGGGCCCATAAAAATGTTAGATAATTAATTTGGTTGCTTAGTAAAATTATGTAGATATTTACAAATGAATGAATACAAATTCTAGCCATTTAACATTTACAACAGCTGCAAAATATTATCCTACGTTAGAATTGTGTAAAGATCCACTTAGAAAAAATGGCTTGAAAATTATATAGAGATTTATAAATATTATCATTTATTAAGTGATAATATTATATAGAGATTTATAAATAATTACAAATTACTCCGTATTTTATACAATTACATGAATAAATATTCCAATGATTATAGTATAAACAACTTATCATGAAATAATAAAATTGTGCGAAGGGGTAAATTTCGTGAAATCATACAAGAAAAACAATAAAAAAAGACCGGAATTGATTATCTAACATTTGTATAGTCAAATTGATATAAAAGTAATAATTTGCGTAGTAAATTTTATATGAAAATGATCTACTAACAGAGTTAGTACACAAAATTACATAACTTGCAAACCCCGATTTCCTACATTTCAAATAGTTAGTAATTTATGTCATTGATTTTATCTTTTTTTAGTCAATTAAAATCTATATTTGGTCTTTATTGAACATTGATTGAATTTTATAGTGTATCAAAATGTTACACCGAGATGTTTGCAAGATCCAATCTCTCATATTTCAGTTTTATCAGTGATATCTCACAATAAAAAATCTATAGTACAATTTTGTTTTCATGTTGTTTTTGCTTTAGGTATCAAAATTATTGTCTTTTAAATAAATTATATTGCATATCTTATATTAATTGCTTATATAGGTAATAAAATTACATAAAAGAGATCAAAAACAAGAAAACCAATCAGGTTAGTAGGATACTATTATTGAAAATTAAAATTATTTTAATAATTTAGAAAGAATATTTATAAAAGTTGTTATTCAAAATAAATCCCGTGCAGGGCACGGGTACTGATCTAGTATTTCACTAACTCCAAATTTCAGCTAGATGATGAGGATTACACTAAAAATGGATATATTTATCTTAGCACTTTGTTTACTATCTCTATTACTATTGTCCATGTTTTCCTTTTCAACGGAAGATATGCATGTTCACTATTTTCGTTTGACTGAATTTTTTTCGAGTTCTACAACTTCTATCTCCTAATTTCATTTGTTAGGATATGCAAATTTGTTTCTATATGTGAATGATTTTATTGAATTTGTTTCTATTGATGTCTGATCAAGACTCAGTTGAATTTTTGGTTTCCTCATCCTATATTTTATTTCGGCTACCATATTTCTTGTGAAAAGTGGAGTATTATATTAGCATTTCAAGTACATATTGCGGTCTAATAAAAAGCTTTATTTAAGTTACTTATTACGACTTTAGAGAAATAAAAGTTGTCGTCAATATGTCATCATCTATATGGATAGGAGAACTTCTAAATGATAAACAAAATTTTATTAGTTAATATATTGTATCATATCCGTACGTCGTACGATGTTAACAGTAGTTTTAAGTGAATTAAGATGTAGTGTCTCCTTTTGTAGTCTTTTTTATGTTATTTCTAAGCCCGAAAGTCTTCAGTGTAAGTTTGCTTTTATGTTACAACGAGCTACAGTATCTATGAATGAGAAATATCGTTGTAATATCACCGACAAGAATTAGTTAACATGGACTAATCTTGATCACCCATAAGACCATAACCCTAAAATTCGACCATGGATTAGAAAAAGACATTCTATCTAACGTCATACTGTAGGTTACATGATGATGAGAAGAAGAAAAACTCCCCATTGACTCAATCTATTGGTTTGACTCATACCACAAATAATTTAAACCCAAAACGACTATTCAAAAATGGTAACCGTCGGTCCAAATTTAGAGCCTCTTGATTACGGGGTATCTAATTAATGACATTATAGAACGTCCACATTAATCAGAGATTCAGAGGGCACAAAATCTGAGATTAAAACTAAATCTACATCTAATGCGGGGGCGGGGGCCACACACTCTTAATTACCCCTAAACTCTAGGTCAAAATTCCTGCCCCACCTTTTTCTCCGTTTCACCCACCGCCCCCCTCCCCCCCTGTCTTGACTTTCTGACCCCGGATTTTACTGAATTTAAAATAAACAAAATATTAGAAATTAATTTTCCAGATCCAATTTCATTTCATCTCCTTCCTCCTCTCTCTTTCTCTCTCCCACATTCCTTGCTCTCCGCACCAGATCGATCGATCGTCAGATTCCGACTCCACAACGCCCAAATCTGCATCGCGGGGGGAGGAATTCCTGTTCTGACGGTTGACAATCATTCAATTTCTGATTGCTGTGTGTGAGACTTCGCAGGCCGGAGAGATTGTCAGAGTCTCTGAATTTAGGATTCGCGGTTGTTGATTTGGGAGAGGAGGAGGTGGAGGGGGAGGAAGGAGAAAGCGGATCGGTCGTTGGGAGATGGGAGGGATAGAATTAAGGGGAAATAGAGAGGTGTTTTTGTTGCATTTGATTTCATTGCCGGTTAATCGGGAAAGGGGGTTCTGTTGTTAAGTTTAGGGTTTGGAACGGAGACGAGGATGCAGCTGCACTTGTCGCCGAGTATGAGAAGCATTACAATCTCGAGCAACAATGGTGGATTCGTTGATTTGATGAAGATCAAGGTCGCAGCTCGTCATATCTCTTATAGAACCCTATTCCACACTATTCTCATCCTAGCTTTCTTGTTGCCTTTTGTCTTCATTCTCACTGCGCTCGTTACCCTTGAAGGTGTCAACAAGTGCTCATCATTCGGTACTCCTTTTTATCCAGTGTTTGATTTATGTATTTTTGCTTGTGTCGGTTGATTTTGATTCTCATTCGATGGTTATGATTTGGTATTTTATTGTTGTGATCTTTTGTTTGGTTGATTAGAGTCTACACTTGGTTTATTGGTTTCCAACACTGAGATTAGTTATGTTCGTACTACGAGGAGCTTGGCTTTGTGGCTGTAGTCTAATTTATGATGTAGAACTTGAAGGGGGGTATTGTTGGATTTGAGCTCTTTTCTCTACTAACTAATCTATTTTAAGAATTAAAAAGGGATGTGATTCGGGTTTCGTCTAATGGATGACAATGTATCTTCTATCTGTTAGTTGAATACCAGTTTATGTCTTTAGTCCTTGCCCTTATATTATTTTTTGAAATTAAGCTTTCTTGTTGCTGAAGCTAATTTTATGAAATTTAGTTTTGTTTAAAAATCTGATCAAAGTGCTATGCTGTGTGAGGGTTTTCTTCTTATTATGGTGTTCTTTATTAACTCTTATCTTGTTTTATGATTCTGTCTGGATCATCTTTGTCCATTTACATGGAGTACGGTTATGATGGACTCTTAACTTCTTCTGGTTATTTCCATGGCTGCTGTCAATGTTGTGTACTTGTCTTTCGACAGTTTCGTTGTGTGATTAGTACTGCAACCTTCTCACATAAGATATATTTTTTTTACTTTTCTCCAATTTCAGACTGTTTAGGTAGACGGTTTGGTCCAAAGCTTCTTGGCCGTGATGATTCAGGGGTAAGTATTCTATTTCTTTCTAGCAATTTCTGTTTCATGCATGCTATAATATACAAAGCTCAATTCCGTCTTATCATATTTTTTCATGTTGTTGTTGTTGCAGAGGCTGGTTAGAGATTTCCACAAGATTCTCAATCAAGTCAAGACTGAGGAACTGCCATCTAGCATAAAGCTTCCAGATTCTTATAATCAGCTTGTTTCTGTTATGAAGAGTAGTCACTATGATGCAAAAACATTTGCTGTCATCTTAAAATCAATGGTATGCATGTTTCACCCTGGATATATGTCTTAAATAATCTACTATTTGTGTGAAAAGGAGTGCATGACATCTGCCAATAAATAGGACAAGAAAACAACATAAGACCTAGTATAGGCCGATAAATTGGAAGAAGAATGTTTGTAGTACACTTTGATTGCATTTGACTTTTTTTTAAATGCTCTCTCGTTAAGACTTACAAAAGTACTGTTTTGCAGATGGAGAAATTTGAAAGGGAAATCAGGGAGGCAAAGTTTGCGGAGCTGATGAATAAACACTTTGCTGCAAGTTCAATTCCCAAGGGAATCCATTGTCTTTCCCTGCGTCTGACTGATGAATATTCTTCAAATGCTCATGCTCGCAAACAGTTGCCTGCTCCAGAGCTGCTTCCGTTGCTTTCTGATAATTCTTATCATCATTTTGTTTTATCAACTGATAATATCTTGGCTGCTTCAGTTGTGGTATCTTCCACTATCCAGTCGTCATCGAAGCCTGAGAAGATAGTTTTTCATGTGATTACTGATAAGAAAACGTATGCTGGTATGCATGCATGGTTTGCATTAAATCCTGTGTCTCCTGCTATTCTCGAAGTGAAAGGCGTTCACCAGTTTGATTGGTTGACAAGGGAGAATGTGCCTGTACTTGAAGCTATTGAGAGCCACATTGCAGTTCGGAGTTATTACCATGGGAATCACATAGCTGGTGCCAATCTTAGCGAGACTACTCCAAGAACCTTTGCTTCAAAACTTCAGGCTAGAAGTCCGAAGTACATTTCATTGCTGAACCATCTACGTATCTATCTTCCAGAGGTAAATATACTCGGTTTCTTTGCACTTAAAACGATTAAGTTTCTCTTGTTAGCAATCGAGCATTTGCAAGCAAGTTTACTGGATAGGGTAGGTTTATCATACTATTCCACTGAAATCGCAAGATTTTAGTTTTTGCTAATAAGCCCAAATTTTTTAAGAAGTGAAAATGAAGATGCAAAAGGAGTGACTATGGCTCTCTAGAGTTTTCATTTCATTTCGTTTTTGTAAAATTCCAAGAAACCAACTTCTAGTTCTGGCCCTGTTTTCATAATCCATCAAATCTACAATTATTTCGGAAAAAAACCACCTACATTTCTATATCACCAATATTAGGTTTTATTGGTCTATCATGCTCTCAGGCCCTCGCTATCCTATTCAAAATTCCCTATTCTGACAGCCTTTGCTTGCAAGTTGCTAGTATTATACATGCTCTTCCTATGTAAATATGAAGGGCCTTTGCTTTGTCCGTCCTTTATTGTATAACGCATAAACACTGATGAATGGTTATTCTGGTTTATCAAACAGCTCTTTCCAAACCTTGACAAAGTGGTTTTCTTGGACGATGATGTGGTTATCCAACGCGATCTTACCCCCCTTTGGGAGGTAAACCTTGAGGGGAAGGTTAATGGGGCTGTAGAAACATGCAGAGGTGAAGATGAATGGGTCATGTCTAAGCATTTCAGAAACTATTTCAATTTTTCCAATCCTCTCGTTGTAGAGAATTTGAATCCTGATGAGTGTGCATGGGCTTATGGGATGAATATCTTTGATTTACGTGCATGGAGGAACACAAACATCAGAGAAACTTATCATTCTTGGCTAAATGAGGTAGTACTCTGTTGACTTGTTAATAATCCATCAGTCTTATTTTTTTAATCTATCAACAAAATGTCAAAAACTGTGGAGTGTTTGATAAAACCTCAAAAAAGAAATGTAGCTATAAGCTCTGAATTCTGATTTCTTATTAGCTAGTACGTTGAATTAAAATTGCACCCTTTATGACCTTACTGAACACCCTATTGCAGATAGTAAAATTTTACGTACGTGGAGCGGTATTATTTTTATTTTATTTTTTCATCTTTCATTTTTCCCCGAGTCCCTCATTTTTGTCCTCTGTCCCCGCTGAATGACCTTACTGGACAATCCTATTTCAGATTGTAAATTCATTATTTGATCTATATGATTTTTATCTCTCTTTTTGCTTCTGATAAATTATTCTTGGGGTTAAGAGAGTTTACTTTTGACTTATCCTGTGGCAAGTAAAATACTAATATGAGCTCTAGGCTTGTAGTTGTAGCTAATGTCACTTTCATATATATATATAATTGTAGCTAAATTGCAATTTTCTTTTCATTTTTCTCAGAATCTAAAGTCAAATTTGACTCTTTGGAAGCTTGGCACTTTACCACCTGCTTTGATTGCATTCAAAGGTCACGTGCACCCGATTGACCCGTCTTGGCACATGCTTGGTTTGGGCTATCAAAACAACAGCAAGATTGAGAATGTGAAAAAGGCTGCAGTCATTCATTATAACGGTCAATCAAAACCGTGGTTACCCATCGGTTTTGAGCATCTTCGCCCATTTTGGACCAAATACGTTAATTATTCAAACGACTTTATAATGAATTGTCATATCTTGGAGTCATAGCTGATCTGATTAACTGGTCCACCAAGTGGAATAGAAGAATGTGACAGGTGAAGGACCGCACAAGATTTTGGCTTGGTAAATCCTACATAATTTCTGCTGGCTGTTTGAGATTGTTGATACTAGTGCAGAAATAAGCATGGAATCAGCGGGAACAGAATTCATTCTTTCCAGATGTAAAATACACAATGTGGTAATTCTTTTTGGTGGAGTAAAAGATTAAACTCTATTTTTTTAGTTTATCTGAGGAGCCTGCTTGCAAAGTTGATACAGCAGAATAATTGGCTGAGACAATCCGTCTTCTTCTGCAGAAGAACGTGTTTGGATCGAGCGATTGAGGCGTACAGAAAAACGAAGAAGAAGACACAGTTGCTGACCAGAGGAAGTATTGTGCTCTTAATTATGTTCTCTTGTTCAATTTTGTCGAGATTCTTTGGTTTTTAATAGGTTCAGGCTATTGATCTTGTTTACCTAGGCAATGAAATTGGTTGGTGAAGAAAATTTAAATGTGCAGAGATTCTTATTTCTTTTATTAAATTAATTATGACTTGCTCTTATTATGGTCTTTAGATCAGGCATGAATTTGATCTTGTACTGTAGCTATTGATGGCAGCAGCTGCTTAGTTGCAGTTAGTGTTGAATCTGGGGCTCATATGTTACAGATAGTTATTTCTGGTTCGTTATTTCAGCATAAATAGTTTGTATACTTAAAAGATCTAGACTTCAGGTTGAATATATATTAACCTATGTATTAAGTATGCGCCATTCAGTTGTACACAAAGAATTACGTTAATATATATTTGTATGAGATTCGTATAAGTAAAAGAAATTAGGAAAAGTCTCATGTAGAAAGGCAAGGGAGACGAATTAATTATGAATTGCGTTCGTCCATTTCCATAGCCACCAAACGCAAACGTAGAAGGCCAAGGACTGGAACGACAGAGATTCTTGTATCCATTTCTTTAAATCCAAAACGATGCGCAGCAGGAACCAGGTCGAGCCAATTCTCAACAACAATAGGGCAGTCTCTTAAAATGTGGAGCTCAGTTTCTGCAATATTGCCACAATGGCCACAGTTCGGGTTTCCCCTATATGGCGGTGCACCCTATTTGCATTACACATGGTTGCCTCATGAGTAGTACGCCATAGGATGTTTCTAACTCGTTCAAGAGCTGGAACTTTCCAAATTCTTTTCCAGACCCCTTCCTCAACAATCTCCTCATCATTACGGATGAAGTGCCTCCCCAACTGGAGTTGTCTGCTATGCCTTCCTCCTTGATTGTAATGAAGCTGAGTTTTGGAAGTAAATTCGTAGGAAGAAGGTGACTGAATTAATAGGTGCCAATTCCAATACTCAACGGCCGTTTTACCTAACTCATCCTCTCCCATGACACCAAGAGTTGCATCCTCCAAGAGTCCCTCACCAACCCATGGGTACGACCAAAATAAGGTACTCGATCCGTCTCATCCTATCTTGTTTTTTCTCCGCCTCATCACACGTAGAAAGAGGGAGTTGTACAGTCTACATCGTATAGTAAGGTATCGAAGCGACAACGGAATGGGCTAAGGTGACTCTCTCCGCCATCGACAAGGTCTTTGATTTCCATCCCGCAATTTTACTTCCACTCCATCAATAATATACTTGAAGGAGATCTTGTTCAGCTTTTGTTTAGACATGGGGATGCCGAGGTATTTTCCGAGATCGTCTATGGCGCCCATACCTCCCTCTGCACTATTCCGAGAAACTAATGCAACTGGTGTGGAGTTCGAGCAACACAACATTGATTTCCCAAAGTTCACACGTGCCGCTAAAGCATCACATAATCGTTGTAAACATCACTTAATCACTCGCATTTGGTTTGTATTCGCCTCCGCAAAAAGAATTAAATCATCAGTGAAGAACAAATGCGTCAAGCCTGGCCCATTATTTGAAAGTTTAATTGGCCTCCATGCTCTAGAACTTACATCCTCGTCAATTATATGACCAAGTCTTTCCATGCATAAGACAAAGATGTTGGTAGAAATCAGAACATTTAGAAACAGACTTATCTTTGAGGCGATTCACCTCTTCTATCTTCATGTGGTTGACTAGTTCTAGAAGGGTTAAATCCTTCTTCTTGTGTTTTATTTGATTCCGATAACCCGACTCGGAATCTGGAAGCTTCTCGATCAGAAAGTTGGCCTAAAGGACTTCACACATTTTCACCCCTTCACCCAAGATATCAGCCACCAGATTCTCGTACTCATGGACTTGAGCCATGATTGGCTTGTTGTCCACCATCTTGAACTGCATAAATTTCCCGTAGACATACTTCTTCTTCCCTACATCATCAGTTGAATACTTTGCCTCCAGAAGATCCCACATCACCTTTGCAGATTTGTGGGAAGCAAGCAGATCGAAGATAGGGTTGGTAACATGGCTGAGCATGTGACCACGAGCCGTCTTGTTGTCAGATTCGTACTTCTTCATGGTTGCTTCGTCCACCATGACTGGTGTTGCACCAGGAGACGGAGTTCCGTCCATTCCAGGAGTGTTTGGAACAACGGATCCTTCGACAACTGGAGGCTGTTGAAGGAGAACGTAATCGACCTCCAATTGTTCGAAGAGAATCAACATCTTCTGAGACCACCTCTTGTAATTTGTCCCGTCAAGAGGTTCGAGCTTCAACAGATCCAGCATCGGCTTGAAGTACATCGCCATTCTAATTTCCAATGTAAATCGCTTCTAAATTGTTGGTAGAAATCAGAACAGAAACCGAAAACTTTTGTGAAAACAGGAACCGAAAACTTGTTGCGTCGCGGTATCTAAGCTGTTGTCTTAGAAGCTATTCACCCTGAACAGCGGAGCTCAGTCAGACAGGCGTCGTCCCCCAAGGTTATCACATCGTCCTCCGATCGCGGGCTCTCGCCAACGAAGGACTGAAATCCAAAGGTATGCTCAAAACGAAAACATTTTTTTGCAGAGGAGGAAGATGTAGTTATTTTCTGTATCTTCTCAAGCAAAATGTAAACCGAATTTAAAGATGATAAATCAGCAAATCCGGAGCACTAACTCCACCTCATAAATCGTGGGATTATAGCAGTAAAATAGGAAAGTTACAAAACTCATATGGAGAGAGTCAAACAAGGTTTAAATTCTTATTTAAAATAGATCGGAAGAATCCGATACGCAATTAATTAACGTTTGTAGACTTCAAAAGCCCAAAAATTAATATGACTCGGAAAAAGTAAGACCCACCCAACCACACCGCGCACGTGCCACGAACACGGACCCATACGAAACGGACAGCGGCGGTGCGCGCGAGGGGGACTCCTTTCTAACTCAACTAACTCTCTAAGGAAATACCCACTATATATTGTCCTATCTCTCCCTTTATAATCGGTGTGGGAAGGCATAAAAAGCCAAACTCATTTTTCCTTTGAAAACAATACCTGTTCTTCTCACAAAAGAGATACGCGGACAATGGGTCTCTTTGTCGAACGCTCCAGGTGGGTTTGAAAGATTCCCCCATTTCGCCATATACACAGTTCATGTTGGTGTTTGTGATCATCGACGAGAGGCAAAGTTCATGAAGTGTATGTGTCCCGGATGAAAGGCCTACATATTCTATTATAAGCCTTCTCTAAGTCTATCTTGATGGCCATAATTTGTTGTCCCTTTTAGGAACTCATTGAATGCATAACTTCCTGGATTATCACAATATTATCGGTTATCTGTCGTTCAGGTACAAATCTAGACTATGTCGGGGCGACGATCTTTCTCATTAATTGCTTGAGTCGCAACACAATTGCCTTCATTGCAAACTTGAACGCAACATTGCTTAAGCTGATAGGCCTAAGCTGGTTCACAGTTTTCGGGTTGTCCCCCTTTGGAATGACAACAAGGAGTGTCTCATTCAATGTAGCAGGAAAGTTTCCTCCCTCTAAAATATTACGGACATCAGCAAGCGCCTCACCCTTAACCAGTGAAGCGCCTCACCCTTAACCAGTGGCATACGCAGAAATTTTCGAGGGAACTTCTCCCAATTTTTTTGGTACAAAACGGATTTTAAGGCTCCCATGCTATCCACTGTATTCCTATTTCCTAATATCTGAGTCAAAGAAGGGCCTACAAAACTCTTCCAAATCAGCTTGACTAATCTTAGGAAATTTCCCTCGAGGCGTGTCGAATGGTCCAATAAGCAACTTTGACAAAGATCAGAACTTCTTAAGCAACTTTGACAAAGATCAAAGCTTGTGAACAACTTTGACAGAAAAAATATGTTCCTAAATACGGAGTAGTAAAAGGTAAAAACAAATTATTGAGCTAAATTATCCGAAGCCGACGTCAAATTATACGGAAGATCACGTGTGTGAAGATAACAAACTTGCTTCTTCATATCCAGCCAAAAGCCAACAACACCATCCTCATTCTCTTTTGGCTTTCTTCATTTCACTCGAACCTACTCGAATAATCCCTCTCTTTCTCGATTCACACGCAAAGCCAAAGCCAAAGCCAAACCCATTCTTTTTCTATATCTTCCTTGCTCAATTCTCGTGTTTTCTACTCGCTAACTGATTTCGCTCTCACTCTCAAAATTAACACTAACGATCCATGGCGGCGACGACATCGTTTCTTCCTGGCACTCACCTCCGTCTTCCTCCTATTCCTTCAACTACTTCCGGTCGCAGAACCGGCTTGCGGACTCTCAATCTCAACCCTAGCTTGCCTAATTCGGTCACTGCTCTCAAATTGACCAGCTTCTGCAATGTTACTCCTCATCGGAGCATCGCGGGATTGCGATGGAGCACTTCGAGGTCGACTGTTGTTCGCTGTGAAGCTTCTCCTAGCGGAAGGGTAGGTTTCTTGCTCATTCAGTCCAAATCGTAATGTTTAGGTTTTGAGTTGACGGATTGTTTGATTGTATGATTTTTGTAATGTAGATTACTCAGCAAGATTATACGGAAATGGCATGGCAAGCGATTGTGGCTTCTCCGGAAGTGGCCAAGGAGAATAAGCATCAGATTGTGGAGACCGAGCATCTGTTGAAAGCTCTGTTGGAGCAGAAGAATGGACTTGCTCGTCGTATTTTCTCCAAGGCTGGGGTTGACAATACCCGCCTTTTAGAAGCAACTGACAAATATATACAACGTCAACCTAAGGTATTTTTAGCATAACAAATGTGGAAGCCCGTTGTTCCTTACACTCTTTTGTCAAAATATAGTGAAAATGCCACAGTACTTGATCTTCAAGAAGCTACTTGTGGCCCATATGAAATGATTCATTTCTAGTTACATGGCTGCCTCAATCTGGTCTGCTTATCCTTGTATTTTTCTCATGTACCAGGTTATCGGTGAATCTTCTGGTTCTATGCTAGGAAGAGATTTGGAAAACCTGATCCAGAAAGCAAGGGATTACAAAAAAGAGTATGGCGACTCATTTGTGTCTGTGGAGCATTTAGTTCTTGCTTTTGCTCAAGACAAGAGATTTGGCAAGCAATTGTTCAAGGAATTTCAAATTACAGAGAAGGCTTTAAAATCTGCAGTACAGGCTATTAGGGGACGACAATCAGTTCTTGACCAAGGTAAATTATCAGTTGCTATCATTTTTCTCATTATTGCTTGTGGTTTATTTAATCCAAATAGAGTGTGTTGTTTACCAGTTTATACTTCACCACAATCAGACTGTGTGTAGGTCATTTTCCTTAGCATTTTGTAATCTAAGTCATTTCTTTTTTGTTTATAGATCCTGAAGGAAAATATGAAGCCTTGGAAAAGTATGGTAAAGATCTGACAGCAGCGGCTCGGGAAGGAAAGCTTGATCCTGTCATAGGTAGAGATGACGAGATACGGAGATGCATCCAAATCCTTTCGAGAAGAACAAAGAACAACCCTGTATTGATTGGTGAGCCAGGTGTTGGTAAAACTGCAATTGCCGAAGGGTAGGTCATAAATACTGATGCTTGCGTTTTAATCTTGTTTGACTCCTGAGCCTACATTTGAATCTCGGCTGACTGTTGAGCTTACATTTGAATCTCGGCTGACTGCTGAGCTTGCATTGCCACACATGACGCATTTTCTAATAAAGATAGCTATAGTTTAAAAGTGGTTGCCATGCGAGTATGATCCATCATGATTCTTCCTCCTTTATAACCGTAGGATTTGAGACTTGCTTATAGCGAGTCGAGATTATGTGCAATTGTGCTCTACTTTCTACTAGTTACTGAAATACTCATGCTATATTGTTATTGTCTTGGTGACAGGCTTGCCCAAAGAATTGTTGAAGGTGATGTGCCTCAAGCCTTGATGAACCGCAAGGTATATCTTCTCTTCTTCAATATATTGTAGAGATGGGTGGCTGGAATATGCTTGACTTTGAGCATTTAAACTCTGTTGATAATGAATCTAGGAGTTTCGTAGCACTTAAAGTTGTAAAGGTGCTGAAGAATTTAGAAAATTGTGGAACATGGCTTCATGTGCAATAATTACGTTCAAAGCCGGATTATGGTTCTGGCTGCATCTCTTATTATCTGCATAGAATTGATTTTAATATTGTTATTTGCAGTTAATATCACTTGACATGGGTGCACTCATAGCTGGAGCTAAGTACCGAGGAGAATTTGAAGACAGGCTGAAGGCTGTATTGAAGGAAGTCACAGATGCAGAAGGACAAACAGTTCTTTTCATTGATGAGATCCACACAGTTGTTGGAGCAGGTAATATATTTATTACACTTATTTCTATTGATGAGTACCTTGGAGATTATAATATTTTGGTTTATTACTCGGAACAATAGCTCTATTTTTCTTGGATACTATACTTCAAAGCAGTAGAGCTAACGTAGTGTAAAAATTCTTGATTCAGGTGCTACTAGTGGTGCAATGGATGCTGGTAATCTTTTGAAGCCCATGCTTGGTCGTGGAGAATTGCGATGCATTGGTGCAACTACATTAGATGAATATCGTAAATACATTGAAAAAGATCCAGCTTTAGAGAGGCGTTTCCAACAAGTATATGTTGACCAACCCAGTGTAGAAGATACAATATCCATATTGCGTGGGCTACGAGAAAGATATGAGCTGCATCATGGGGTACGGATATCTGATAGTGCGCTTGTAGAAGCTGCTATTCTTTCAGATCGCTACATCTCTGGGCGCTTTTTACCCGACAAAGGTAACAATAAGTTACTGAAGTTCATATTAGTGGAAGTTCATTAAAAATCATGCTAATCTAGCTATCAGTAGTTTATCTGGGGAAGCATTGTTCTTTCATTAAGCTTTTGCTTAAGTGAAAAAATTTAGGAGTAGCATTTGGTTTCTGATTTAACTATCTGGTGCTTCCTCGTTAAATATACTGGAGAGCAAGGATAAGTCATATTTATAGAGAGTGAAGAAAGCTCACAATTTCTTATTTCTTTTCCTCTATTAGTCGTGTCTACTGTCTAGTAGTACGGCATTCTTTCTTTTTCTAACTTGTCTGAAGTGTGCAGTACATAATTTGTCTTGTTTACTGTCTTCTGACAATAGTTGGTAATTTGTTTATATAGCTATTGATTTGGTTGACGAGGCAGCAGCTAAGCTAAAAATGGAGATTACTTCAAAGCCTACAGCACTGGATGAAATTAACCGATCTGTATTGAAATCTGAGATGGAAAGGCTTTCTCTTGTTAATGATACTGATAAAGCCTCAAAAGACAGGCTTAGCCGCCTTGATACAGAACTGTCACTTTTAAAGGAAAAGCAAGCTGAATTGACAGAACAGTGGGAGCATGAAAAAACTGTGATGACACGCATACAATCAATCAAAGAGGAGGTTTGTATTTATTTTCTTCATAACCTTATTTCCATTTCGGTTCAATGGAATTTGCAGCACAGGTTGTGTTCGGCATTCAAATCATCACTCATTGTAATGGACTAATCTTAAAACTAAATTGTTGGTAGACACTAGTCAGTAGATAATGAATTTGGGTGCTGATGAAAAAAGACTAGGGGCAATTTTTGACTTAATACACAAAAAGGAAACACTCATTTTTTATTATAAACTATTATAATGAACAATATATTTGGTGCCAGACATGGCCAGTCACTAAATTCGTCTTATTTATGCAGATTGACAGGGTAAATGTTGAGATTCAGCAAGCCGAGAGAGAATACGATCTCAACCGTGCAGCTGAACTCAAATACGGGAGCCTAAACTCTCTACAACGTCATCTCGAAGGTGCAGAAAGAGAACTAGACGAGTACATGAAATCCGGTAAGTCAATGCTCCGAGAGGAAGTCATAGGCAGCGACATAGCTGAAATTGTCAGCAAATGGACGGGAATCCCAGTATCAAAACTCCAACAATCCGAGAGAGAAAAGCTGCTATATCTAGAAGAAGAGCTCCATAGACGAGTAGTAGGCCAAAACCCTGCAGTAACTGCAGTAGCTGAAGCCATCCAACGCTCTCGAGCTGGTCTCTCAGATCCTGGCCGTCCAATTGCCAGCTTCATGTTCATGGGTCCCACTGGTGTTGGAAAAACAGAGCTTGCAAAAACATTGGCCTCCTATTTATTTAATACCGAAGAAGCCCTTGTAAGAATTGACATGAGTGAGTACATGGAGAAACACGCTGTTTCAAGGCTTATTGGTGCTCCTCCTGGCTATGTCGGGTACGAGGAAGGAGGCCAACTAACCGAGATTGTACGAAGGAGGCCGTATGCGGTAATCCTATTTGATGAGATAGAGAAAGCTCATTCTGACGTCTTCAATGTGTTCCTTCAGATTTTAGATGATGGTAGAGTGACCGATTCTCAAGGCCGAACTGTGAGCTTCACCAATACTGTTATTATTATGACGTCAAATGTTGGATCACAGTATATACTTAATACTGAGGATGAAAATGAGCCAAAGGAAGTCGCATATGAGACTATTAAGAATAGGGTCATGGATGCTGCTAGGGCGATATTCCGTCCTGAGTTCATGAACCGAGTTGATGAATACATTGTCTTCCAGCCTCTGGATCGTGAACAGATCAAGACTATCGTCAGATTACAGGTATATACATCTCTATTTCTTCTTGCTCTTGATCTAAATTTGTATCTACTGAAAATGCTTAGGGTTTGTGAATTTGTTGCTTATCGAAATGTACAAATAACTATGTTTGGAAAACAAAAGTAATAGATACTAGCTACTTAACTAGCAAAAATAATAGTGAGAAACTAAAAAGACAAGGGGTTGAACAATTTTACTGGGAGTTGTTTTGTGCTGAATTAGAAAAAACAAAACAAAAATTAGTTTATGTTGTAGGAAAAAAAACAACAAAATTTTTAACTAGTTAAAACTAATTTAAGTTGAACATATTTTCTAACCCAGTTTTCCAGTAATTGCGTTTGAGTTTAGAATCATTATGAATAATACTTGGTATTGTTTGAATTGATTTCATGCATCAAACTGTGTCTTCATAGCTCGTCTTTTTGTTTCTTTATACAAAAATATAATTGAGTCAGATTATTGAATGAGAACTTCATGTTTGCATCGTTTGACTGGGGTTTGTACCAAAATTTTATCAAACTTAATTTTGTTTTATGATCCAGCTGAAACGAGTGCAACAGAGGATTGCAGACCGTAAGATGACAATCCAAGTAAGCGAAGCTGCAATCGAGCTGCTCGGAAGCCTCGGGTACGACCCTAATTACGGGGCTCGACCGGTGAAGCGAGTTATTCAACAGAATGTGGAGAACGAGATTGCAAAGGGTATATTGAGAGGAGACTTCAAGGAAGACGACACAATTGTGGTTGATACCGAGCTTACCGCGTTCTCAAACGGGCAGCTTCCACAGCAGAAGCTGACATTCAAAAGACTCGATTCGGATTCGGGTTCTTCGTCTGGGGCTGAATCTAAGGAAGCGTTTTCACAGTTGTAAGGTCATGGATGAGTTCAGAGTTTGATTTTTTTTGAGTTATTGAAGCTATGTGCATATAATAGACAAAGTATATAGCCACCTTGAGAAGCTAATAATCTGCTCTTTGAAAGCAATTGGTTTATAGTAGTACTACAAGTACACATCATTTGTCGTTTACTTCTTATACAGTTTTCTTAGGGTTGACGTAATGCTAAATGATGTATAATCGACCATAATCTAAACAGACCCTTGAAGGCCCTTGCTAAACATCGATCGCCCAACAATGTTATCGTATAAAATTTCTTGTTACACCCTCCAATCGAAAATAAGAACGGTTTTAGGCTCAAAAGTTTCATGAAGAATGATTTAAAAAAACCTTTTTAAGGATAAACTAAAGGGTTTTTTTTTTTTTTTTTTTTTCTCCATAAAACCACCTGTTATTTGCACCCATTTGCACGAAACCACCCGTTACATCGATAATTATAATTAACCACCCATTTTCTTATCTCCGTTAACAAAACACCACCCGTCTCCTTAATCCGTCCAGATTGCCGTCAAATTGTGCGAAATGACTCATTTGCCCCCATTTTTAATCCCAATTTACAGGGTTTGCCATCATTATTTTTTAACCCGAAATTATTCTCGCGATATTTTGACGATATGGTGAAAATCTCAATTTTAACCCTAAATCTAAGTTTTTACCGGAAACCCTAAATCGAGAGGCGATTTTTTGGGCGACATAATCAATCTAGGGTTCTTGGGTTTCTTCGAGTGGATTTTGGAACGATTCAAGGGTTGTCGAGCTTTGTGTTTGTTTGGGAGTGATAATCAAGGGTTCTCGGGTTTTATCTGGAGTGGATTTGGGATCTAGGGTTTGCGACTGGGATGGCGAATTCGAGAGCGATGCGAAGGTTTGCGGGTTGATTTTGGAACGATTGCGACTACATATGGGGATATTATGTTGGTTTCGAGTGGATTTGGGGATATAGGGTTGTTTTGAAGTTAATTTTGGGATCTAGGGTTTGGGAGTTCGAGAGGGTTTTCGAGTGCGATAAAGGCAATTTTGGAGAAGAAGGTTGAAGGCGAAGTCGAAGACAAGAACAAGGGTATTGGAGAAGAAGGTTTCGAGTGAAGCTTTATTGTTGATTTCGAAGAGTAAAAAGAGGAAGACAGAGGTATGTTGATGGTTTAATTATGTTGCTTGAATTTGGGTTTTTTCAAATAGGAAGACAGAGGTATGTTGATGCTTAATTTTGTGTTGATTTTTGGGGGTTTCGATTATGAATTAGGGGTAAATGTATATAGGAAGTTGGTGGCATTGAATTTGGGGCTTTTCATTTTGGCTTTTTGTGGCCTTTGCTTTATTCCTTTTCTGATAAAAGTGATGTTGAATTAACAATGGAGATCTGGTTTGTGGGTGGCATTGATGACAGTGTTGAAAGATTTGATGACAGTGTTCAATTAACAATGGCTAATTCATGAAATAATTTAGGCTTTTTCTTGTTTTTTAATTAAAAAAGCATATGAAAGATTCCATTATTGGTTTGATGTGATGTATGCATTTGTTTGTGGACCATGCTTATCTAATGCTATTGGTTGGTAATGGTAGTATATTTGTATGTCCAGGGTTTACTAGAGGCTTTGACATTGGTTTGTGTGAGACATCTCCAAAAGAACTTCAGTGCAATGTGGCCTGGGAAATCATTCAAAGATAGTGTCACTGCAGCTGCAAAGTGTAGCACTGAACCTGAGTTTGAGATTGAGATGAAGAAGATTAGAGAGATGAATGAACATGCTTACCAGTATCTCCTGAGGCAGGCTCCCTCCACATGGTCTCTGCATGGATTTAAGCATTATGTGAAGTCAGATATGCTGCTAAACAATGCATGTGAGTCTTTCAATAGTTATATATTGCCAGCTAGGGAGATGCCTATTACATCAATGTGTGAGTGGATTAGGAGAAAGCTCATGAATATGTTCATTGCTAAAAGGGCCAAAATGAATGTTCATCAAGGTTATTTGACACCCGAGGCTGCCAAGAGAGTAAATCTACTTAGAACTGATAGTCTTTACAAGTGCAAGTGTTATGGAGATGCAGAGAGCTGTGAGGTTGATTCTGGTGGGAAGACTTTTGTGGTTGATTTGAATAGGAGAACTTGTGGGTGTAATATGTGGGATATTACAGGAATGCCTTGCATACATGCAATTTGCTGCATTTTAAAGAGGAGAGGGAACCTGGAGGATTATGTCTCTCATTACTACACAAAAGAGACATATATGCTAGCCTATCAACTGTCTGTGAGTCCAATGCCTGGACAAGAACAGTGGGAAAAGACTTCCTACACACCACTACAACATCCGAAGCTGATTATTCAAGCTGGAAGACCTAAGAAATCTAGAAGAAAGGATCATGGGGAAGAAACATCAAACAAGCAGACTAGGCTAAGGACTAGGAAAAACAGATGTGGCCATTGTGGAGAAGAAGGGCATACCAAAAGGATTTGTAAAAACCCACCTAAGCCAGTAGAGCCAGTGGTTTCAAGGGCTCCAAATAGAGGGGGGAGACCACCAAGTCGGAATACTCTCCCAGTGAACCCTAGGAAAAGAAAGTACACAAAAAAACAGGTTAGGATATTTTTCTGATATTTGATTGTGAATTAATGCTAATATTTGGGTGTTATGTGTTGTAGGTAGACCCGGCAGAAATTAACCCGACCCACAAACCCGACCCGATTTCTGGGTCATAACCCGTCAAATTGAACCCGTGACCCATTTTCTGTCAAACCCGATTGACCCGATTTTTTTGGGTAAAAAATGGGTTGACCCGCCCCAACCCGTTTTTGACCCAAAAATTTGGCCAAAAAGAAAAAAGTAATAAAGAAGCGGAAAATTGTAAATTTTACCCAAAAAAATGAAAATAATTGATAATTTCCCAAAATTCAGGGTTTGGTGAGCAAGACACCTAACCAAATCGTATACTCCCAAAATTTATGGCTTAATTTGGCAAAACAGTGCCCAAACGATGTCAGAATTGAATGAAACTTGATTTCAATGCCTATTAGAGATATTTGACCATGTGGGAACTCCAATCAAAACTTCTTCATTTTCAAGTAACACCTCCTTTCTAAACATCAAACTAGTTATTACCCTCTAACTTGTTGCAATATGTATGGTCAACAACATCAATGTATTATTATTTCTGAAAATATTATACAACTTAGTCATATTAGGCATATAAAGTCACAATAAGGTCTCGCTCACAGAAAACGAGGCTTGAAACTATTCGTAAATGCTAAAAGGCCTTAAATGGGCTTAAGGCCCAATTTGGAAAAACGATGTCAGAATGGAATAAAACTTGGTTTCAATGCCTATTAGATATATTTAACCATGTGGGTAACTTCCAATCACAACTTCTACCATTTCAAATAGCATCTCCTTTGTAAAAAATCAAACTAGTGTTAACTCTCTAACTTGTCGCAATATGTATGATCTACAACATCAATGTTGATTATTGTTGAAAACATTATACAACTTAGTCTTATTAGGCATATAAAGTACCAATAAGGTCTCGCTTATACAAAACGACGCTCGAAACTATGCGTAAACACTAAAATGCCTTAAATGGGATTAAGGCCCAATTTGGCAAAACGACGTCCAAACGATGTGTGAATGAAACGAAACTTGATTTCAATGCCTATTAGAGATATTTGACCATGTGGGTAACTCTCAATCATAACTTCTTCATGTTCAAGTAACACCTTCTTTTCTAAACATCAAACTAGTCATCACTCTCTAACTTGTGGCAATATGTATGGTCCACAACATCGATGTATTATTATGTTTGAAAAAATTATACAACTTAGTCTTATTAGGCATATAAAGTCCCATTAAGGTCTCGCTTACACTAAACGAGGCTTGAAACTATGCGTAAACGCTAAAAGACCTTAAAAGGCCTTAAATGGGCTTAAGGCCAATTTGGAAAAACGACGCCCAAACGATGTCGGAATGGAATGAAACTTGGTTCCAATGCCTATTAGAGATATTTGACCATGTGGGTAACTTCCAATCACAACTTCTAACATTTCAAATAGCACCTCCTTTGTAAAACCAAACTAGTGATAACTCTATAGCTTGGCGCAATATGTATGGTCTACAACATCGATGTTAATTATTGTTGAAAAAATTATACAACTTAGTCTTATGAAGCATATAAAATATCAATAAAGTCTCGCTCATACAAAACGAGGCTCATAACTATGCGTAAACGCTAAAAGGCCTTAAACCCGTAACAACCCGACCTGTTTTGACCCGGTAATTTCCGACCCGAACCCGACCCGCCTATAAACCCGTAACAACCCAACCTGTTTTGTCCCGATAATTTTAAACCCGACCCGCCTATAAACCTGTAACAACCCGACCTGTTTTGACCCGGTAATTTTAGACCCGAAATGACCTGACCCGAAAAATAACAGACCCAGAGCACTCTAACCCGAACCCGACCGACCCGACCCGATTGCCAGGTCTAGTTGTAGGTGAGGCCTGATCCTCTTGTTGAACCAGCAAGTGAAGAGAGGCATACTCGAGGAACTCAATCTGTGGCTGGAAATGTGTCCACTACTCCAATACAACAGTCAACTGATCAAGATTATGATGTGGTATGTTGTTATTTGTGGTTGTTTCTGTCTTTTTTTCAAGAATTATAATCAAGATTATTAATCAAGTTTGTTATGCTGAATAATTCTGCCACAGAGTTCACTTATACTTGAAGAGATGAATGTGGTATCTCCAGAACCAGTTACTCAAGCTTCTCAAACTGCTACTTCAACAATGGTATGAGTTTCTTCATTGTTATGCTGAATAAGAAAGATTATTACCTTACAGTTAGGGAGCTTCACTCATGTCTTTGTTTGTCACTGTGTTCAGCCACCGGGTCTGAGGCCAGCAACAAGTAGAAGGTTCAATCCAAGAAAGAAGACTGCTGCCAGGAAAAAGTTTACACCATCTCAAGTGGGAAGTTCAACTTAAGTGCATCTTTTACTGTTATTAGAGATGCATTTTGAAACAATTAAAAGTCTGGAAATGTTTAGTCCAGCATTTTGTGTAGTAAATTATGTCATTTTGTGAAGTTAAGCAGTTTATGATCACTTCACTGCATTTTCATATGTAACTCCACAATTTCATGCTTTTAACTCAGCAGGACATGTGTTTTGATCAATTCTGTTTGGTTTGGTGTCATATGTCATATGTCCAAGTTTATATGTCATTTTGCATTCTGTGTCATTGTCTATTTGTGTGTTTTGAGTCACAAAAACTCGGCATTTGAGGCTTATAAAGACACAAATGCCGACATTGGTTGTCTATTTGTCATTTGGTGATGTAGTTTTGAGGCTTATAAAGAGACAATTGCTCACAACAACTCGTCATCAAGTTTATATGTCATTTGGCATTGGTTGTCTATTTGCATCATCAAGTTATATGTGATTTCCAACATTTTGAATATTTAACAAACAAATAACATAAACATAAGGCCCAAGCTGTGTCTTTTATTCATTAGCTGATGACGACATTGATGAAAGTAAACAAACAATACACTTAAGTTGATATCTTGCAAGAGTACAACAGTCGCACACATAAAGACACAATGACAGAAAACACACACAATGACACAATCCACAAGGTTAAAGACCTAAACCCACACCCCATCTTTGAAATACCGGACCTGGTAAATAACATAAGGCACACCAGATAATTGAAGACATTCAAACATAAGGACATCATCCTTGACTATGCCATTGGCTTGGACAAAAGTCCTCCATCCTCTACCAAACCTATACGACCCGTTATTTGGCTTCCCATTGTCGCTGTATTTTACCATCGCTTCCCATAGATCCTCAGGCTTATCTTCCACGTGCAAAGACACAAACTGATCTTTGGAGTCCTTGAGAAATTCTTCACCATGCTCGAATGGTATTGGCTGCATAAAAGAATCATAGAGATTAGTAATGCAAGTTCAGTATAAAAAATAAAGGGTGAGGAGGGAACACTTTTACCAATCGACAGTCATCTTCCACGAAGGACCTCATCATCTTCACCATGAAGCACTTATCCCAATTGGGTTCTTTTGATCTGAAAGTAGCCGGGCCATTGCGTCTCCTAACTTCTCTTACATCATCATCATCATCTATTATGACTGGATTCCCAGGATGCTCACCCATGGCTGGAAAAATTAAATCTAAGCCCTATAACTATTTTGGTGAAGTGAGTATGTAGGAGAGAGTGGAAACCAGAAACTTACTAAGCCTCCTTTAAATAGGCAAAAATGGGTCGGTTTTCACTAGGGTAAATTTATTAGGGATGGTCATTTTGCATTGGAAAATGGCCATCTTGGTAAGCATTTACTACTCCTTTTGACCAACTATTCTATGGCAGGTTTCAAATTCACAAATTTAAGGCTGCAAGTACTTATATCAAGTTGTAAACTTACACAACAATACATAAGTAACATAACAAGCATAACAAGCATAACAAACATAACATTAGTTCCCATAAAACAGTCAACAACCATCAAACATTACAAATTTAAACTGTCAATACCTAGACAACACAAGATGAAATGAAGCTAACATTGAACTACTTATAAAACCTAGACAACACCATCTCAGTTACCAAAAGAAATACAAGCATCCACAACCTCCCAATCTGTTTATTTTTTTCCTTCAATGTTGTTTCATATTTTTTGTTCTTCTCTTCTAGTTGCTGAATTATGTTGCTTGTATTAGTGTCCAATGGAGCATCGATCCATTGAAAAAAATTGCAGCATCTTGTTGAGCATCTCAAGAAGTTCCTTCCATAATTTTTAGTGGTATGAGCAGTAAACAGTAGTGACTTCAAGTTGCAATCACATAAAATTCTTGCATTGTATGTGGACTCAGATTGTGTTTGGGAAGACATTTTCGTAAGAAAAAAAAACATAACACACTCAATAAACCTATGGAACCCTAAATCTGTTGACTGGTAATTGATGCATTTTTCCTTACTCAAAACATAACAAGATTATATGCCTTTCGAACCCTAAATCCCTTAATCCCTAAATTGGATCCCAAATAGCACTAAATCTCAAATTTCTAACCCAAAGAACCCAAAATCCCTAAATTATATGACATTCGACCTCTAAATCCCAAAATTCGATCACAAAAAACCCTAAATCCCAAAAATCGAACCCAAAAAACCCTAAATCCCAAAATGCGATCCCAAAAAACCCTAAATCCCAAAATTCGATCCCAAAATAACCCTAAATCCCTAAATTGGATCCCAAATAACCCTAAATCTGTAATTTCTAACCCAAAGAACCCAAAATCCCAAAATTATATGCCTATCGAACCCTAAATCCCAAAATTCGATGTCTTTTGAAACCTAAATCCCAAAATTCGATCCCAAAAAAAACCCTAAATCTCTAATTTCTATCATCTCTGATTTCCGACTACAAAACAACAAAAACACCTTCATCAAACCAACAAAGATCGACAAAAACCCTTAAACGAAACCCTAAATTCGGCAAATTTTAAGATCCAGAAAAACCCTAACTCAACTACATACTTACTCGTTCTACGCTGCCGTCTTCGATCGATCTCCTTCTCCGGCAAGCCTCCCAGTTTTCTCCCTCGGCGTTGAGTCAGGCGAGCGACCTTCTCCTTCTTCTTTCCTCCTTGCGCCGTCACGAGACCAAGATGAAATGAAGAGTTCTAACTTCTAACCCTAAAGTAAATCCAATCTGAAACATGTTTTTACACGATATTTTCATTATCTCGTGGATACCCACGAGATATTAACCGGATTATCCAATAATGTTAAATGACACATTTGTCCTCGAATTGGGATTAAAAATGGGGGCAAATGAGTCATTTCGCACAATTTGACGGCAATCTGGACGGATTAAGGAGACGGGTGGTGTTTTGTTAACGGAGATAAGAAAATGGGTGGTTAATTATAATTATCGATATAACGGGTGGTGTGATTTCGTGCAAATGGGTGCAAATAACGGGTGGTTTTATGCAAAAACCCCTAAACTAAATCAACTTAACAATACATAAAGTAGAGCCCGACAGAAATTAACCCGACCCGCAAACCCGACCCGACCCAACCTGATTTTTCTGGGTCATAACCCGTCAAATTGAACCCGTGACCTGTTTTCTGTCAAACCCGATTGACCCGATTTTTTTTGGGTCAAAAATGGGTTGACCCGCCCCAACCCGTTTTTGACCCGAAAATTTGGCCAAAAAGAAAAAAGTAATAAAGAAGCGGAAATTGTAAATTTTACCCAAAAAATTGTCAACACACTAGATAACTATTGTCAACAACATTAATAAACTGTCAACACATTGGGCAAATTGTCAACACACTAGATAATAAATTGCAAACATGACTAATTAATTAGTCAACACAATTAAATAAACTGTCACTAAGACTAATAAACTGTCAATATGGATAATTAAACTTTTAGAGAACTAGTAAAGTAAACTGTCAACATGGCTAATTAAATTGTCAACAAGACTAAATAAACTGTCAACAAGACTTGTTAAATTGTCAACACGACTAATTAAACTGTCGAAGAGACCAATAGACTACCGACATGGCTAGTTAAGTTGTCAACACCGCTAACTAAATTGTCAACATCATTAATACTTTGTCAACAACTCTAATAATCTATCAATAACACTACTAAAATGAAGTGCCAGTACCATTAATGTACAACTTAGTCTTATTAGGCATATAAAGTACCAATAAGGTCTCGCTTATTAGGCATATAAAGTACCAATAATGTACAACTTAGTCTTATTATACAAAACGAGGCTCGAAACTATGTGTAAACACTAAAAGGCCTTAAATGAGATTAAGGTCCAATTTGGCAAAACGACGTCCAAACGATGTCTGAATGGAATGAAACTTGATTTCAATGCCTATTAGAGATATTTGACCATGTGGGTAACTCTCAATCAAAACTTCTTCATGTTCAAGTAACACCTTCTTTTCTAAACATCAAACTAGTCATCACTCTCTAACTTGTGGCAATATGTATGGTCAACAACATCGATGTATTATTATGATTGAAAAAATTATACAACTTAGTCTTATTAGGCATATAAAGTCCCATTAAGGTCTCGCTTAAACTAAACGAGGCTTGAAACTATGCGTAAACGCTCAAAGACCTTAAAAGGCCTTAAATGGGCTTAAGGCCAATTTGGAAAAACGACGCCCAAACGATGTCGGAATGGAATGAAACTTGGTTTCAATGCTTATTAGAGATATTTGACCATGTGGGTAACTCTCAATCAAAACTTCTTCATGTTCAAGTAACACCTCCTTTTCTAAACATCAAACTAGTTATCACTCTCTAACTTGTGGCAATATGTATGGTCAACAACATCGATGTATTATTATGATTGAAAAAATTATACAACTTAGTCTTATTAGGCATATAAAGTCCCATTAAGGTCTCGCTTACACTAAACGAGGCTTGAAACTATGCGTAAACGCTAAAAGACCTTAAAAGGCCTTAAATGGGCTTAAGGCCAATTTGGAAAAACGACGCCCAAACGATGTCGGAATGGAATGAAACTTGGTTTCAATGCTTATTAGAGATATTTAACCATGTGGGTAACTTCCAATCACAACTTCTAACATTTCAAATAGCACCTCCTTTCTAAAACCAAACTAGTGATAACTCTATAACTTGGCGCAATATGTATGGTCTACAATATCGATGTTGATTATTGTTCGAAAAATTATACAAGTTAGTCTTATTAGGCATATAAAATATCAATAAGGTCTCGCTCATACAAAACGAGGCTCAGAACTATGCGTAAACGCTAAAAAGCCTTAAATGGGCTTAAGACCCAATTTGACAAAACGATGCCCAAATGATGTCGGAATGAAATGAAACTTGATTTTAATGTCTATTAAAGACATTTAACCATATGAATATAATTTAATCAAAATTTCTAACTTTTCAAATTACACCATCCTTGTAAAATTTAATCATTTAATCATTTAATCAAAATTATTTTTATAATTTCCAACCAGGGTTTTGTTTGCTGAGCTGTTGAGCAGCTCTCACTTTCTTATGTTCAAAAATTTGACGGCGCCCCCATCTCTCCCTTTCATGTTCATCTCCTTCGTGACTTCGTCTTGCCAAATTGACTGTTGAGCAACTCGTCTTCGCGCAGCCGAGCTCGTCTTCACGCAGCAGCAAAGGCCAAGGAAGTCGGTTCTGATCCTCCCAGAGAAGTCGATTCTGATCCTCCCAGAGAAGTCAAACCTGATTACAGACCAGAGAAGTCGATTCTGCCCAGAGAAGTCGTCTTCACGCAACAGCTCTCACTCTCTCAGGTTCATTCAGTTCTACAATGCTTCGTTTTAGACTTTGAGCATTGTAGTATAGCCTATGCTTCGTTTTTTTTCTCTGTGGTTTGTTCCTCACTATGTACTATGTGCCCATGTATAGAAGAAGGGAAAGTGATGTATATTAGTAGTCGGTGATAGTGAGAATCAAGGTGTGAGGTATATAATATAGTGTGAAATGTAGATTAAAGGTATAGAAGGATGTGGGTGTCTCAGAAACAGCAGCATGTAAGTATAGGAGGTTCCTTGTAAATAGCAAGTAATGTAATCAATCAAGAAGCTGGGGATGTTATCAGCAACTCCAGCCTCTGGTTATGTATACTCAATAAAATGTTGTATTGTATATTTGTATGTTTGATATAACCCACAACGTTGTTTTCTGCCTTCTTGATTTTGAAAGTGGTGATTGAATATCTAGTACAATCATATGATGAAATTATGCAGGAGCTTATAGAATATGACACATTAAGCTTTAGCACTATTGTTTATCTTAGATTTAGTGCTAAATGAATGTATCTCAAACGAGATTTAGTGCTAAATGTAATGTTTACACTGCAATTATATTATAGAGGGAAAAGTAAAGAGGGAATAAGAAAGGAATAGCAAATCAAGAAGGGAATTGATGTTGGCATGAAAGTGATTCCATGTAGTGGCAACTGGCAACTTAGGCCACTTTAAAGGCGGTTGTGCTTGTTGAGTCTGACTCTTATCTTCTTATAATAATCATCACATACGCACTAATTCTCTCGTATCATAATTTTTATTTACAGTAAGCTGGTTTATAGATGCTCCCATCTCATTTTTTTAGTAATGGAGTGCTTGCTATTATGAATACTTCAATCACTAACACACAAGCATTAATACATGTAAATATATGATAAGAGTATTATACATATCTGGAACATTTATACATTCCTAGGTTAATATATTTATTCGTGAGTTTTTCCCAAATTAAATGACCCTTTAAGCTTTACAGTGACATATTATGTAACTGATATTTGGTTTTTTATTATTAGGACATGTCGCCACGAAAAAGAAGTCGAAAGTCCAATAAAAAAGATCGACCTCCATTGCCGTACCGGAAAGAAAGTTCTATCTCGGCATCTGGACCTGCATCTACATCTGCCTCTGCATCTACATCTGCCTCTGCATCTACATCCGCCTCTGCATCTGCCTCTGTGTCTGTCTCTATACCTGCATCATTATCAACATCATCACCCACTCTAATTTCCGGTATTTTTCATTCTTTCTTATCTATACATCGTAACCTTAATTAATTATGTATTGAGAATATTATTATAACTTTTTTGGAATAATTATATTTATTTTCTTTCGTTTAGAAACTCCTTCCCCACCTATACAAAAGTCAAGAGGTTGGAATGCTGATATATGGCAACATTATGAGAAACATGAGGGGTATGAGTTTGATGATAATGTGCCAAGAGCTCTTTGTTTGTATTGTGGTGGTGGACCCATTAATGCTCCTGCTAGTAAAGGTACTTCTAACTTCACTCGACATCATATTAAGTGCACAACTAGAATTATTGGTGCGAAGGGTAATGGTGAAGTTATTATGGGAAGTGATGGAAAATTGACACGTAAAGTTGATCAAGTTGTTTCCAAGGAAATGGTTGCTCTTTCAGTTATTAGACACAGTTATCCTTTCAACTATGCTGAGCATGAAGGAACTAGGGATGTTCATAGATTCTTAAATGAAGATTGCAAAGCATTTTCTAGAAACACAGTGAAGACATATGTGCTGAAAATTCATAAAAGAGAGAAGGACAAACTTAGAGAATTAATGATGAAGAATTCTGGAAAAATCTGTTTGACTTCTGATATGTGGACTTCTTGTGTGGATCAAAGCTTCATGTCTCTTACTGCTCATTTTGTTGACGATGAATGGAAATTGCATCGTAAGATTCTCAACTTTTGTCATGTAAAACCACCTCACACTGCATCAGTTTTACATGACACTGTGTTTGATCTTCTGAAAGGTTGGGGAATTCATCAGAAAGTGTTTACTATCACTCTAGATAATGCAAGATGCAATGACAATATGCAGTCCATGCTAAGTAATAGCCTTGCTATGCATTCTTCTTTGCCCGGTGGTGGTAAATATTTTCATGTGCGTTGTAGTGCTCATGTTTTGAATTTGGTTGTTGATGAAAGCCTACAACTAGTTGATATCGGGCTTAAAAAGGTTAAGAAGATGGTGTATTTTATTGGTTCTTCAGAGCGTAGAACTTTGAAGTTTAAGGAAATTGCTTCGTCTCTTGGCCTGGATTGCTCAAAAAATCTGCGCATTAATTGTCCTACAAGATGGAATTCCACCTTTACAATGCTTGATAGGGCATTGATTTATCGTGTGGCTTTTTCAAGTGGAAGAATGAGTGGAGTTGATCCTTGCTTTCCAGAAATTCCAACAGACGAGGAATGGAATAGAATTGAGAAGATTTGTGAACTTTTGAAGCCTTTTGATGAGCTTACTACTCTTATGTCGGGAAGGAAGTATCCAACATCCAACTTGTACTTCAAATGTGTATGGAAAGTTGAGCTTCTGTTATTGAAATATGCTGATTGTGGGGATACATTTCTGATGGATATGACAAAGAGGATGAAGAAGAAGTTTGATAAGTATTGGAGCTCTTACAGTTTGATTCTTTCATTTGCCATCATGTTGGATCCTCGTTACAAGTTTCAGCTCATCCATCATTGTTTCGAGAAGTTGGATATTGAAAGTGCTCCATTGAAATCCAAACATGTGAAAGACAAATTTCTGAAGTTCTATCAAGAGTATGCTTCAAACAGTAATGACACGACTACTACTCTTAATCCGATGGACCCTGGAGAGTTTGAGGTAAATTAAATAAATAATATAAGTTACTTTTATCATATTTCAGCATGTTTTACCTATGTTTATTTTGTGTCTAGGGATTTGCTTCCTCTTATGATGTTTCTACAGAAAAATCAGAAATTGATCTATATTTGGATGAGACTCTGGAAAAATTAGTTAAAGATCTAGATGTGCTTGATTGGTGGGGGGAAAATGCTCATAGATATCCTAGTGTCTCTAGGATGGCAAGAGATATTCTAGCCATTCCTATAACAATCGTGTCATCCGAATCTGCATTTAGCATGGGAAGTAGAGTTATTACAAGGTGGAGATCTTCTCTTAATAAGGATTCCGCCGAAGCTCTTTTGACGACTCGTTCTTGGCTTTATGGACTAGACCTTGGAGAAGGTAAGCAGTTAGTTTGTTTCACATTATTATGATATTTTAGATCTTATATATATGAGTTTAATTCACAGTTTTAATTGTACAGCTCCCGAAGATGATTTAGAAGAAGGATTAGAAATCCAATTTACAAGAATGGACATCAACAATGACAGTGAAGATAGTCCAATGCCAATGGACATGGAAGATTGACAAGAATATGAAGAACATGTTTTACTTTCTAAGTTATGAGATTGTTATTTTGTTGCAGTTTGAATTATGTGACTAAGTTGACAGATTGTTTTCATTTTAATACTCTATCTATCTTGAATTGCATTAAACGATGGATTGATTATGGTTGTGAAGATGTGTTTTGATTTTGAGCAACATATCAGGTCTTTATTTTCCGTCGCATTGAACCTACCGTGTTTTATTTAGTCGATGGTTATTGACTTGTCCATAGGTTGTAAATTGTAATTTATAAATGTTTTCATTCGTTTTTTTTTCAAATATTAGCTAATCTACTAAAAGTTACTATGCCAAACTTATTCAAATAAATGAAAAGAAGGTAATGTAGTGGTGTTGCTATCGAAGCATACATTAAAATTTGCAATCAAGATTGACCCAAATTTAACATGAATATTTCGTAACGACTCAACTTGTTATGTCTCGGTAAGTTTTTACTCAAAGCGACTCGATCTGACAATAAATCCGTAACAAACCGACTTGTTTGACTCCAAAATTTTCGACCCAAACCCGACCCGCCTATAAACCCGTAACAACCCGACCTGTGGTAATTTTAGACCCGAACCCGACCCGACCCGCCTATAAACCCGTAACAACCCGACCTGTTTTGACCCGGTAATTTTAGACCCGAACCCGCCTATAAACCCGTAACAACCCGACCTGTTTTGACCCGGTAATTTTAGTCCCGAAATGACCCGACCTGAAAAATACCAGACCCGGAGCACCCTTAACCCGAACCCGACCGACCCGATTGCCAGGTCTATAAAGGCTTATATTTTTCAATTTTACTAGAAGTAACAGTCTCCATTTACAAAGAGTATCACATAATTGTCGATCGGAAAGAGTACATCCCAAGCATGTATGTAAATTCTAGATGTAGTTCTGGTTGGATATCCGAGTTTTTTTATATGCACAAATACTCGATCTAGAGTCTAGACCGACTCATTTTATATGGATATATCTGATTCAGATCATAAATATGAGCTTAGTAAGCGGATATCTGACCCGAAATAGCAGGATCAGATACCGATAAGAAGCATCAATTGCCAATTACATCGCATTATTAAAACACACAAGACAAGATATGACTAGCAAGTCCATTTTCATACAACATACTTTTTACAAACACAAGCCAAGACACACACCTAGAGCACAACCCATCACACGAAGCTAGTTGGACAATGTAGAGATCTGAGATTCCCAAGGGCACGGATCCGATTCACAGCTGACAGTGTCACTCACCAATCCGCTGTTCATGTTACCGTTCACCATGCTTGAGTTGTTGTGATGATCAAATCCCATATTAAAGAGAGGATTATTGGTTCCATGGACTCCAAATGAAGGTGAGATGTTTGTTGCACGTGCGAGAGCGTGAGAGTTTAGCAGCTGAGGCGATGCCAAGTGATGGTTTTGTAGAAGATTGTTTAGATTGCATGATAATGTTCCGTGCGTCACCATCTCCTCAGCTAGTTTCACCTGGAAATTCATTCATTCAAGTGATAAAGAGAGATTCAGATGGGTATAAGTAATTTTTTATCGGTCTTATGCAGCAAATATTTCTGCAATTACTCACTTGATCATTTTATTATAGCCAACAGCCTGTTAGGTTCTTAGAGCTATTTCCGAATGACAGAAATCCAGCAGAGTTTTAGTTTCCATTACAGAGATAGATCAAACCTTGGTTATAACTTATAAGCGTTTTAATTACCGTCTTCTAAAGGCAGGTAGATTAATTTTAAGGAAGCTAGGAAATGTATATATGTGATATTTAACACAATCTTTTTTAAGACATGGTTTCAATTATACATATCCTATTTGGTTCTGCCATGGGCATATGATTTATTATCTGCATGAGTTTTTATTTGGTAAAATCATTTCTTTGTTTTCCATATCATGTAAAGTAGCAGAATTTTAATTTCTCCACTACAACATAAAGAGAGATCAAACCTTGGCTCTTAAGGCTTCAACATCAGATTTGAGAACTCGGTTGTCAGTACTAGCATCTCTTAGCTGTTGGCTGGCCCCTGTGAGCTGCTTGCAGAGATTGTCATTTTTACCGCTAAGTAGCTCAACCTGAAAAAATGCTTATTTGATAAGTAACACTGCTACAGAATGCGGTTTATTGTTGCTGATAAGTTAAGGTATAGTTACAAAATGCGTGATGTACCTGAAGCTCCAGTTCTGATAGATGAGCTTGCCTTCTTTTCCTTGACCGCCTAGCTGATTCTCGATTCGAAACCTTCCTGTAAAGTGTAATGAAATGAGTTAATAATAGTGTCTTGTGACCTTGATCGAGAAGACAGCAAATAGTTAACTTTTGTTTCTATTGAGTTGAATGTACCTCCTAATGCGTTTCAAATCAACAGGATTGTTGCTCTGCTCACAAGGACCTGCCTCAATCTCTGCATCATCATCATCTTCATCTGATTGCTCCCCAGAGGATCCACTCATAGCAATCCTTGCCTTGATGTCTTCGAGATTAGCTGTTAGCTTTGATGTTGGGGTACCAGCTGTCATTTGTTTTGCACAAAAGATATGAAACAAAACCAAAAATCCGAAGGAATTTAGACAGTATAATATTTTGAGCATTCAAGTGTCAACATCTGTAAACTGTCTTTGGCATATACGAAATCAGGATTATAGAAGTACTAAAGCTACTTCTTTTTATTTATTTTCCATACCACAAAATGACGATTGTGAATCAATGGTAGCAGAAATACATGTTTGCAACTGTGTAATGCTTGGAGACCATAGAGGGGACTCTGAAACTCTTCCACAACGTGGGAAGCCCTTTTGTTGGTCCTGTTTACAAGAATGGAGGAATGGTGCTGATTACACTCAATCATCTGATCAATAAATCATATACCAGACTGGAAGACGATGAAGCAAAATTAATCCTCTCTAAATCCACTTGATGAAGATACAGATCACTGCAATATACATAGGCAGTATAAAAATAAAAAGCTCATGATCCACATCAATGAATATGTGTAGCCTTCATTCCACAATTAGCAAGTTTATTGCGTTGTGATCATATTGTCAGGCTTACTTGAAAATATGTGTAACCTTCATTCCACAATTAGCAAGTTTTCTATACTAAATTACTTATAGTCATGTAAGAAAAATAAGCTCACAAATAGAAGCAATCAATCAGTTAGTCTAACTTTCAATCCCGTTTCAGTATAAACCATACCTATCTTTCAGTAAGTTAGATGTAGCTATCATGTGTCACTCTAAAATTGAATATAGCAGATGAAGCTTGGAACTAGATATGCTCATATTCTCCTTCACATAAACTAGAATTAACATCAAATCGAATTTCAGATTACTTTTCCAGCATAAAAACGACGACAGTTCCAACACTCAAATTTCTTGAATCGGTACCAAAAATAACTATATCGACGAAGATAGTGGTAACCTACAGAAGTAAAACCGAAATCAGAGGAAATAGGACAGACTAACCGCGTTTCCGAACCGAAATCCATGATCAGCAACCGAAACATCACCGTCATAGTTATCTCCGAAGGTGAAGAGCCTAGCTCCGGCGTCAATGGCCGACTGCTGTCCTTGGCGCAAGATCTGCTCAAGCTCCATCTGAAGCCTTCTCTGCTCCATATCGCTGACTGCAAATCCGGCAATGTTCTTGGGATTCATGTGTGGTTTTCTTAGCGGAGAAGAGAATGGAGAGTGCGAGAGAGAGAGAAGGGGGAGAAGTGCGAATGTGAGTCAGTTTGATATAAGAAAGGAGGTGAGTAGGAAAAGAGGAAGACGACGAAAGTGAGGACGTGGAAGGCGAGATTTTGGGGCCCACGTGACGCTACTTTCTTTTTTATTTTGTGGGATGACTAATTTGCCCTTAGGCAAAAATCAGTATTTGACATTTTACCTAACCTGATTAATTCCGTTGGAATTGATTCCTTGGCGCCACCAAGGGACGTAAAAGTTTGGCGCCCTTTCTTTTCCCTTTTCATTATTTTTTATTACAGTAATTAATTTAATATGAATTGCATGTTTTAAATTCGCTAATCATCAAGCGGTAGCAAAAACTCAAGGAAAAGAAAACTGCTTCTCTTCTTCTTGTATACTTGATTCATGAATTTGGGATACGCTCCTAATTTATAAGTTTGTTTCTAGTTAGTATTGTTTTAAGTCGTTTTTATAGTCTCTCCTTGTATAAAAGGCTTCAGTCTCCTCTAATGGTGGGTGGTTTTCAGCCCCTTTTTATGGGTGGTAGTTTGGAGTCTAATATTGAAAGAGATGCAAACACTGGATTACAACGGATTTCAGTTTCTCTTATTCTATCTGGTGAATCATATTATCTTCTTCTTAAAGACTATGGTTAATTGATAAACCCCTTCGTAGATGGTTGTATATGGAGACAACGAAGATTAAAACGAAGGTATGCAGAAGCGTTTAATCTAGTTCACAAGATTCCCGAGTTTTCTGAAGAAGATTGTTATATGATTTCGTTACATTTGGAATTATTGTACTTTCATATCTATTGTAATATCCTAAACTCTTATTATAAATAAAATTATCCTTGTTTGCTTTCCAAAAAAATTCACTAATCTGATACCTAAGTGTGTTTGATTTAAATTTCTCTAACTCATTAATTTAATTAATACAAAATAATGTATCTTTTTGAGAATCCAAACACATACAAATAAAAAATAACAAAGTTATATGATTTTTTTCTTTAAAATCTTTATGACATATTTCATATGAGCTATATTGTTATTTCAACATCGTACATGTCGAGAATTCAGTTTTTTATCACAATGTTTCAGAAGAGAACTCCGGCTTTGTTGGAGGTGACAATGGTGGCTCGTGTAGCGCTTTCGTGGCAGGATTGAAGCTTGTTTAGTGTGTTTGAATTGATCTGTTAGGATCACACGCATCTAGCGAATCTATTCTTCTATTTGCATAACTCTATTCTCGATCGTACTTTGTAGTTTCTTGCCCACAATTCCATTAATTTGAGAAATCCTATATGAGGTTGTTGGAGCCCGGGTGTTCGCGACCTCACGATCAAGACCTCAGCTAATAATCTTCAAATGCTGGAGAACTCCTTTACGCCAACTGGAACAACAACTTGAATTCCGTCTTCTTTTGGATCAAAACTCGCCTTCTTGCACTGTTCTTCGTGTTCTTGAGCTCCAAAGTACCTGCGCAACCAAACCGGAAGGATGGCTCCCAGATTTGACCCAAATAAGAGTAACGAGCTCAATAACACCAAATAATGACCAAAAAGAAGGAAATAACAATCAAAATACACTCTCAAGCCATGAAACCTCACAACCCAGATTAATGAAACAGTAAACAACCAAACTCAACCAAACGCGACGATTCTCAGATCAACAACACGAATACGATACCGAGAGTCATAATCCAAGTATCGATCATCCACTTCTCTATGAAGAGAGATGAATTGGGGAAGAAGAAGACGAATCCGAGATGGAAGTTCCGCCTCTTGTGTTTTCTCTCTTGCTCAAGGGGTAAAATGCTTCAGATGCCCAAAAGATGTCTTCTCTCTCCTTTCTGTTCTCCTTTTATACCTAGGTCGCGGGCCCTATTTTATCCGATCTCGCTCTCTTCGCTTATTGGGCTTGCTTATTGGGCCTCGTTCTCGCGAGTCTCTCAATGGCACTTGGGCCTTCGTTACGCTATGGGCCGTCGCGAGCCTATTTGGCTCAGGACCTGAGAACCCGGTCCAACATCCAGCCCCCCAAGTCCTTGTTCTTCGCGAAGGCAAGGCTTGGGTAGTCCTTCTTGAAGCCGGGATCTCAGGCTATGTTCTGGGGATCTCAGGCTCAGGACCTGAGAACCCGGTCCAACATCCAGCCCCCCAAGTCCTTGTTTTGAATTTTGAATTTTAAATAAGAGACGCTTCGTCTCCCGCGCTCTGACATCTATTGACACGTGTCAATCATCTGGGTATTCTCTCTTTCCTATATAAACTAGTCGAACTACATTTTCTTCTTCTTCTCCACTTCGTCTGCTTCGTAAATCTCTGTAAAAACCTCCGAAATAATTATTGTCAAGATCTCTTTCTTCCTCATCTGATCGAGCAAATAAACCGCAAATGGCAGGTATGTTTTGCTTCTAATTCCTCTTTTGCTTCATTTCATGCTATTACTGTGTTCGTTCTTGATTTTTTTTACGTTTCCGCCATTGTTGCTTGCTCTTGGAGCTTTTGATTTGAATCTTTACGGTGGTCCGATAGGCCTCTCCGCCCCCTTATCGGCCTTTCTATGGGTGGCGCCGCCCCTTTTCCTTTCCAAACCCTAACCTTCCTTGCCGTTTCCTACTTGAGAACATTCAAGCTCTCGATTTCCGATTCTTTTAGTTCTTCGTATCTGACGCTCATCCTTTTGGTATTCGTCCTCTTGCCTCCTCGACTTCTTCTCAGATCTTTCTTTTTTTGTTTTCCAGGGATTTCTTTGTTTTTCACTTTATGGCTCGCGAGGTTCATTATTCACCCTTGCGTTTCGTATTCCTACCCTGGAGAACTAACTTCCCTCTTCTTTTCTCATTATTGCACATGCCAATCTTCAAGAAATAAGGACGTCGTGGGCCCCTCTACATCGGGACCCGAAGCAAGGAGCAATAATAATTCTCCTCCTATTCAGAATCCCGAAGATGAGGACTTCGGCTTTGGAGATGAGAGGGGTTATTATACTTGGCAGGGTGATCTTCCCCGTATAGAGATAGATGAATGGCTTACTAAACCCGCGAGTCGTGTACAGATCTTGACTTGTCGCGTTCGTTTCTCCAAAGCCAGGAATCTTGGAAATAAATTCACCGCTCTTCCTACCAAACTCCAATTGGATGACCTTAGGACCATAGCCGGTACATATCCATTTCCTGAGGGTACCATCTTCGCGTTACCCTCTTCTGGGGGAACTTCTCTTGACGAGTACGGATCCTTCTTCGCGATCAGCCGCTCTTCTCTTGAGGCAGGCTTTAGACTTCCTCTTACAAGCTTTGCTTGGAAGCTTATGAAGAAGCTAGGCTATAGCCCTGCTCAAATGCATCCCAACTTCTGGCGTATTGTCGTCATTTACACTATCAGATGCCAGGACATTGGTGTGAAGCCCAATCCTTGTCATTTCTTCTTAATGTTCAAATCGCGTAAGGCTCCCGACGAAGAAGGGATGTTCACGACCTTCAAGCTTGGAGCAACTGAATGGGATGCTCCTCCTCGGATCACCAAATGGAAATCTGACTGGTTCCTTATTCGGCCTCCTCCGAACTCGGGGTTCTCCATTAAGATCGCCGAGACTGCCGCTCAGCCTAAAGCCGAGAATTGGACTCAAGCCAAGAAAGATGGTATCATCGCGAAGTATCATGATTTTTCGGACTCCTCGTCTAAGCATATCTTTGCGAAATGCATAACCCCCGAAGTGTTAGCTCAACGAGGCTTAAGTCTTGAACATCACTATGGTATTTTAATGGTCGCGAGCGTTATTGCTCTTTGTGTTTCTTATAACCTTCATGTACTAACGATTTAATGCTTGTTCTTTTTCAAACAAGGGCTTCTTCTCAAACCTTCCCAACCTCGATAGCTCTGAGGATTCCTTCGACGATGAGCCCATAAATGAGCTCACAGCTCCTCTCGCGAAAGGTAAGGGCCGTGTCAAGAAAGTCGCGACCAAACTTAAAGCCCCTTCTCCCGGCGATGCTCAGGCCCCCAAGTCTAAACGCAAGCAGAAGGGTTCCGCTGGTGGGATCCACATCCAAGAGCCATCAGTCGAGGAGAATGAAACTTCGGCCGCTAACACTCCTATTGGACAGAGCAATCCCCTCGCGAGGTCCTCTCCTCAAACGAAGACCATTCTTTTCTCAAGGTCTAAGAGAACAGCCACTCCAAGCTTCGGCGTCGCGGTAGAACGTGCATCAACGGCTGAGAAAGGAAAACAACCTATGGGTCGCGGCGAGGAAGATGTCCCTCCCCGAAGTTCATCCTTGGGGGATTTTTTCTTGGATGAGGGGTATGTGAGGAAGTTCTTTGGCAAAGAACATCCTTTTCTTCCTGACACTCCTCTGTGTATTGAGGATGTTCTTCGCGGTGGTGCGGGGATTCGGCAGTTTCTCTCGCGGTGAGACTTGTATCTCTTATTTTCTTTGTTTTCTTTATTTCGTGCTTCTAACTTTTCCATAATATCTTTGGTTGTAGGGAATGCTCCTTTTTGAATCCATAGGGCAATATGCCCTTGCCGTCCAAGATGACAAAAAGGATTTGGAGAGAGACTCTGAGGCCCTAGTAGAACAGAGTCGCGAACACAAATCTGCGCGCGATAAAGCAAGACAAGCTTTGCAGGCAGAGAAAGAGAAGAATGCTGAGCTGGCCAAGAAGGTAGGCGAGATGGAGATCGCAGCGAGGGTGGAGAAACACAATCATGAGACGGCGATGGGAACGTTGAAGAAATAAATGGCTGATGCCACAGTTCGCGCTCGTCGCGAAGGTGCTGCCCAATATGCCTCAAGCCATCGTGAGCAAGATCGCATCAATTTCATCAGTCTAGCTCGCAGTGTCCTTCTGATCGCCTCGCTCAAAGCTCAACTTAAGAAGCACCAAGTGCCTAAGTTTCCCTATGATCCTTCAAACTTTTGTGGTTTTTCTGGGGATCTTCCCGAGTATGTTCCTCCTCCCGTCGGCCCCTTTGTGGACGACGACGCGACTCTCCTTGAAGGCTGGACAGTAGGTCCATTGAAGAATGACAAGGGAATTGCTGAAGGGAAGGAGACTCAAGTCCCAATAGTCCCTGCTCCCAAAAGAGTTAAGAGGAAAAGGAATGTGATTTACTCGGAAGAGAGGGAGCTCTCGACTGGTTCGCCGCTCAAGCATCTTCACACTGACACTTTAGAGGAGGGAGCTCGCAACCAGACCGTGTTGATTGACAATGATGAGACTGCTGGAGCTGATAACATCGCGTCAACTGAGAGTGTTGGGGGTGAAGGAGGTGTTCGCGAGGCGGCGGTCGACAACGTTGATGATTACATCAGTGTTCCTACGGAGCATGCCAATGATCAGCTTTGACTCTTTTTGTTGGAATAGGAACCTATGGAACTATGGTTCCCTAATAGGTTCCTTTCCTCTGGTCTCTTTGTTTTGACGATGACAACACTTGGATATACTATGGTACTGCTTACCTTGCTATTTCAGTTAAAAAGATAGAAGATTTGAAGACTGATAAAGCCACAAGGGAAGTCCGAAGGAACTGTGTGTTACACCCGAGTTACTCCTAACCCTAGCGTAGGCGGCGAGCCGAGAAGATTTGAAGAAGATCTTTTCCTTGTTAGGATATTGTTAGAGTTGTTGTAATTCGGTCATGTAATTTATGGTAACTAGTGAGTTAATTCAAGTTAACTTGCACAACATAGGATCGATCGTATATTAGGATATTAGTACGACATATAATATATTTCCCAGAATATCTTTATACGTCGAACTAATTTCCTATTTATATGATAGCCTCTATGTTCTTAGGGTTTATGCATTTTGACTGAGTTTGAAGTGTATCAGCCTAAGAAGAAGAAGAGTGTTCTTGCATACAAGAACATCAAGTAAGTTCACTGGTATTATCATCTGAGAGTTTCTGATAGGAACTAGGTTAGTACTTAGCAATAAGTTTGTAATCTCATTCGTCTCTAAACTCACTGATTGAATATACAAGTAGACCTTTCAAATCCTCGAAAGAGGGGTGGTTTTCATCCTAAGATAACTAATTGGTTATCCAGGGTTTCCACCTAAAGTAATTGTGTTGATAATCTGTTACTTTACTTCCGCTGTGCCTAGGAACTGGACAACTCTTTGTCACATTTCTCTTGATACTAACATACAGATCCTACAATTGGTATCATAGCAAGTGATCTAGATTGTGTGTTACTTGAAGGTTGTCAACATGTCTCGTCCAAACGAACAAGAATTAGGTATCTCTACAAACAAGCCATACCTATTGAAACCTGGTCAATTCCAATGGTGGAAGGAACAAATGATTGGATTCTTCCAAACCAATGACATGTTATGTTGGAAAATAGTTGAGCATGGAAACTTCGAAGTTCCCCTGGATCCAGCCGACAAAAAGACTGAGCTTGATTTCAAACGCTGGACCACTGAACATTTCTCCCAAAAAGAGAAAAATGCCAAAGCTAGACAATACATCCTGAATGCTCTTACTAAATCTGATCAAGACAAAGTCATTGGAATTGATAACGCTAAGGATATGTGGAAAGCACTTGAGACTTTCAACTTGGGAAGTGAAGATCTCCAAAACAGCAGAAAGTTTGATCTTCAAGGTGAATATCACAGGTTCAAGATGCTGGAAACAGAGAATATATCTGCATATCATGGTCGATTAGAGATCCTGTGCAACAAGCTTCGCGCATGTGGAGTCAAACTTGAAGAATGGTCAAAATCACTGGTTTTTATCAATGGACTGAACTCAAAATTTGCTGTTACTCAAGATATCATGCTTCAGACCCCTACCATTAGGGAACTCCCTTTAGAAGAACTCGTTGGGCAAGCTCAACGTCATGAAGACAAGATGAAGGGAAATGAGAAAAGTTCCACTGAAGCTGGAATTGCTCTTACCATTAGCAAAGTCATGGAAAGACTCACCACTGGTGCTGATTCTGAAAATGATGATGATGATGATGAGATGATTGCACTGCTCACTAGCACCGTGAGAAAATTTCATAAAGGAAAGTTCCCCAGAAATGAAATTCGTAAGGAGAAAAGGGAACTGAGATGCTATCAATGTGATCAACCAGGGCATCGTGCTAGAGACTGTCCCAAAAATGAAGACAAGACCAAAGAGGAAGAGGTTCCCAAGAAAAGGGCTCTTGTTGCTACCACCACTTGGGGTGACAGCGACTCTGATAGGGAACTGGACCTAAACCCATCTAAGGTATGCTTCATGTCCGTCTCTGAGCAAAATGCCTTATGGGGAGACAGTGACTCTGAGGAAGACTCTTCCAAATTCTGCCTAATGGCTCAATCTGAAAATGAGTCACCAAAAGCTGAGGTATCATCCTTTACTGAACTCTCAGAAACTCTTCTCAAATATGATAAGAAACAATTGATTAAATTTATCAAATCTATGAGTAAAGAAAATAGCAACCTCTTGGAAAAACTTGCTGAAAGTGAAGAAGAAAACTCTATTTTGTCTGAAGAGAGTGAGGCTTGGTGCAAGAAATATGAAAATGCCAACAAAATCACTAAATGTCCCACATGTGACTTGCATGAAAAATTAAATCTAGGAAACAGTTCCTCTTCTCATAACTCGGAATCTACCTTGCAAATTGTCATTGAGAAACTTGATTGTCTTACTGAATGCATCCATGAGAAAACTGTTAACCAGACTGTCTTTGTTAAACCTAGTAGAGGTCTAGGGTATAAGCTTTATGACGAGTCAAAACTCCCTTGTGATTCTCACTCCAACCTTGATGAACTCACCAAAACTCTTGAGGCCAAAAATGAAAGACTTGACCTTGCTCTTCAAACCTCTAATAGTAAGAATGAGTTCCTAGAATAGAAAATCAAGGTCATGGAAAATTCTCCCACTCAAGAAACACCTTGTGCCCCTTTCTTCAGTCCTCACATTCATGATATGTATAGAAACATGGCCAGGGGTAAACCTAAAAGCTCTCCCAGGAAAAAGGTTGACTTAGGTAAAAAGAAATCCCATTACAAGACTCAGGATAAGTATCAATGGATTCCCGCAAATCGTGTTTGCTGGCACTGTGGGAGCCAAGGACATCTTATTTATGACTGTGAGAAAAAGAGGAAACAAGAAGAAAAAGCCTATGGAAAATTCAAAAATGGACACACTCAAATCAATGACATCAACGACCCTCAATACTATGAAACGGTCAATGAATCAAAGTCCAAAGTTCAGAATGTCATCAAAAATATCCCACAAAGGAACTTGAACACTAACTTACCCAGAAAAGCTTGGCTGGCCTGGGTTCGTAAGAATTAATTTTCCCTTGCACGCTGAAGTGAAGAATGATGCTAAATGATACATAGACAGTGGCGCGTCTTGCCATATGACAGGTAGTAAAGAGCAACTTCATTCACTTCAGAGATACAACGGAGGAAAGATTTCCTTCGGTGCCAAAAAGAAAGGTGCAATCTTGGGAACTGGCACCGTAGACCTCTCAGAAAACATTAAGGTAAGTGATGTTCATCTTGTAGATAATCTTGGTTTTGATCTAATAAGTGTGTCACAGCTGTGTGACCAAGCAGGGAACAATGTCCTATTTACTCCCTCAGAGTGCTTTGTGATTCACCCTGAATCCCAGAAAACTCTCCTGAAAGGTAAGAGGTTCAGTAATGTGTACATTGTGGACCATGACTACTCTCCTCAATAAAAACTCTGCCTTGCCACCATGATGAACACATCCACCCTGTGGCATCAACGACTTGGTCATGCAAGTCTTAATCTCATTCACAAACTCCAGAGAAAGGAACTTGTCCATGGTCTACCTTCCATAAAGGTAGATGAAACTGAATTCTGCTCAGAATGTGTTAGAGGTAAACGGGTACGTAGTTCTTTTAAACCAAAAACTTTCATAAGCACCTCTAAACCTCTGGAACTTATACACATGGATCTATGTGGTCCCATGCGTACCCAAAGTATCAGAGGTAATAGATACATTCTTGTGATTGTTGATGATTTCTCGAGATATACATGGACTATCTTCATAAAATCTAAAGACGTAGTGTTTGATCGATTTTGTGAAATAGTTCCCACTCTTGAAATGTCTCTGGGAAACAGAATTAAAGCAATTTGTTCCGATCATGGAACCGAATTCCAGAATGCAAATTTCCTAACCTTTTGCAGGGAAAAGGGTATCACTCATAATTTCTCAGCTCCCAGAACTCCTCAACAAAATGGAGTAGTTGAAAGAAAGAATCGAACTCTCGAAGATATGGCTCGCACAATGCTGATTTCCGCCGGTCTCTCTCAAAGGTTCTGGGCGGAGGCTGTCAACACAGCATGTTATATTCTAAACAGAGCCATGCTTCGACCTCAAATTGAGAAGACTGCATATGAACTTCTTCATGGAAGAGTTCCCAACATTTCCCATCTTAAAGTCTTCGGGTGCAAATGCTTCATTCACAACAATGGGAAATCTCCCATAGGAAAGTTCGATCCAAGAAGTGATGAGGGCATATTTCTGGGATACGTTCCTAACAGCAAGGCCTTCAAAGTTTACAACACAAGGACTTCAAATTTTGAGGAATCTATTCATGTTGTCTTCAATGAATCTGCCTTTCATGTGTCTTCACAGGTTCCCCACAATGACGACATCAATGATGATGAAGGAGAGGATCCTTCAGATCCCATCTCCTCTACAATGTCTGGATTTTCACTAGAACCTACTGGTGTTGATGAAACTCAATCTGAGGAAGTTCAAACTCTCATTCCTGATCCTAGTTCCTTTGCTCAGAATAGTGATGTCTCCATTCCTGATCCTTCCACTGAGGACCCAACTCCCAACGAGACTGAAGTTCACTCCACTCCTCTGGATGAGCCCTCTTCATCGTCAATTCCTAATGTCAACTACAAGTATAAGGGATCTCATCCAGTTGAGCAGATTATCTCTCCCTTTGATAAGACAGGTCCCTCAACTCGCTCCTCATTGAACAACTTCTGTGCCTTCACTGCCTTCTTGTCGGTTCTGGAACCCAAGAACTACAAAGAAGCTCTCAATGATGCCAACTGGGTACATGCCATGCATGAGGAACTTCACCAATTTGAGAGAAACAAGGTATGGGGTCTAGTTCCCCGTCCTTCAGACAGAACCATCATTGGCACGAAGTGGATCTTCAGAAACAAACTTGATGACTCTGGCATGGTCACCGGAAACAAGGCACGACTTGTTGCACAAGGCTATTGTCAACAAGAAGGAATTGACTATGATGAGACCTTTGCCCCTGTTGCTCGAATGGAGGCCATTCGTCTCATGATTGCATTTGCCACTCACAAAGGCTTCAAATTATTTCAAATGGACGTCAAGACTGCGTTCTTAAATGGGTTCCTTCAAGAAGAGGTTATATGTTAAGCAACCCCCTGGATTTGAGGACAAAAGCAGACCAGATCATGTCTACTTCCTAGACAAAGCCTTATATGGACTCAAGCAAGCCCCTCGAGCTTGGTATGACAGACTAGCTCAGTTCCTGATATCAAATGGATACAGAAGAGGTTTGATTGACAAAACTTTATTTCTTCTTGAGCAAAATGAAGACATCCTGGTTGTTCAGGTGTATGTCGATGATATTATTTTTGGATCAACTAACCTGTCTCTTGTAGAAAAGTTCAAAGATCTCATGAGCAGCGAATTCGAGATGAGTATGATTGGGGAACTGACCTTCTTTCTAGGATTGCAAATAAATCAACTTCCAACAGGAACTCAAATTCATCAACAAAAATATGTCAAGGAACTCCTCGACAGATTCCAGATGAGCTCCTCAAAACCCTTTGCAACTCCAATCTCTCCCACAACCGAGCTCACTTTAGTTCCCACGGATATCAAGGCTGATCAATCTCTCTACAGACAAATGATTGGTTCCCTACTTTACTTAACTGCCAGTCGACCAGACATCATGTACGCCGTATGTCTATGTGCTCGATTTCAAGCAGACCCACGGGTCAAACATCTGGCCGCAGTCAAACGTATCCTTAGATATCTTAAGGGAACTGAAAATTTATGCCTATGGTATCCAAAGAGTGACGACTTTGAAATCTTGTCATACACTGATGCTGACTATGCAGGTTATCTTCAGAACAGGAAGAGCACCTCGGGAGTGGATCAGTTCCTTGGCCCTTGCCTTGTGTCATGGGCATCCAAGAAGCAATCCTCCATCTCCTTATCTACCACCGAGTCAGAATACATTGCCGCCACTGCCTGCTGTGCAAATCTCCTATGGCTCAAGCAACAACTCGCCGATTTTGGTAAGTCCTATGGTCCCTTAAAGATTCTTTGTGATAACACTAGTACCATTAGTATTTCTAAGAATCTCGTGTTTCACTCTATGTCTAAACACATTGACATAAGGCATCATTTTCTTAGAGATAATGTGGAGAAGGGTATTATTCTCATGGAACACTGTCGTACTGAAGATCAAATAGCTGACATCTTTACTAAAGCCCTAAATAGAGAACCCTTTGAATACTTTCGATTACTTCTGGGCATGATCGCTATTGATTAGAGGTTCTGAGTTCCCTTGTATATTTCCCTGTCTTGACTAGAAAATGATTGATTGATTTTATAGTTCCATGCTTGCTTACATGTTCCTTGATTCTATAGTCATAGTCTTGTAAAATGTGTTATTTTCTTTGTGACATGCATAATATACGGACTCATCTTTCTTTCATGAAAAATTGACAAAATCGTACTTCTTTGATCACAAAATAATCAATCGGATCTATTTTAACCCGCAATATAAGCCGAAATGAAGATTGATTATAAACCCTCCCCAGCCTGACTTACATAAAATGTTCCTATGATCTTCTTTCATATTTAGCACCACTCTGGAACATGTTTATGTTTGTGTCATATTGCCCTCCCTGATTTGTTGTGTTTGGATGTGTACTCTTGTTCATTTTTTTATTACCTATCACATATATGCATCCAAACCCCTCCCTGCCAACTACTGAGAAGGAACCAGGTACAGGAACTCCCAAACCCTCTCTGACGCTGTGCTTTTTCCTCCTCAGAAACACGCTAGCCGCCTGACACACTCAATATTCTGCTTAGTTCCGTGTGCCGATAGATTGCAGGGTAATGATGAGGAAATTTTGTGGTGTTTATTGATGGAAATTTTTGAACGTTGTGGCTGTTATGATTTTGGAAATTTCACCGAGGTTCAAGGGATTTTGTTACCGTTTGGGTAAGCGGTGATTGGGGAAAAGATCTTGTGACCGTTTGAGTTATCTTCGGCCGAGATCCCTTGGAAGCACTATTTAAAGGTTACCTTAACCCTAGCTTTCCCCCTCCGCCTTACTCATCTCTAGCTCTTACTCTCAAAATCTTCAAAGCACTTCCCTTACTACCTCCTTACTCTCAAATGGCTGCCAAGAACAACCCTATTGCCTTCACCGACGAACAGATGGAGATGTTCAGGGACCTAATGAGCAAAATAGGAACCCCTTCCAAACCCGCCCAGCCTGCTGACACTCCATCCTCCTCCACCAAACCTTCCTCCCCACAAAAGTCTCCACAACCAAACCCCTCCAACGCCATCATCCTTCTCCCACCACCTCTCACTCTTCCCATTCCTATTCCCCCCTCCCCGACCAAGAGTGATCACTCCATTCACTCTCCCGCTCAGTCACAACAACACTCCTCCCCCCACTCTCCAGAAAACCCAGCCAACCCCTCCCTCCCAGAACCAGAGAGCGTTGGAAACGCTTTTCTTAAGCGCCTCCGGGATGAGGCCGCCGCCGCCGAGCCCCGCATCACCAAGACCACCACTCACGGTGGTTGACAGGCCAAAAATCCTAAACCAAACACCGTCGCCGCCAGAACCCGATCGGCCAAGCCCGCCATCTTCTCCTCCAGCTCCCTTGCCACTGCCTCCACCACTGTCAAGCCCGAATTCGCAGAACGGCGAATCCTTGGTCCTCTCTTTGTGGACCCCGAGCTCTGGAACTCGGATCCGAGTGAGGTTGACACTTTTCGCTCACTGTTGGCTTCCCAAGGATGGGAATCCCTGTTCACGGCCACTCAGAGCGTCAACGAAGAGGTCATTCGCTCCTTCTACTCTTCCTTGTCCTTCGTATCTGTCTTAGAAACCCAGGATCCTCGAGACATTGTGGTCACCATCAAGGGAAAGATGTACACGATAACAACGGAGATGATCTCCTCGGTTCTTGGCGTTCCAACAGGGTCTGGTTTCTTTGCCATCCAAAAGAAGCACTGGCCCACAAAGAAGAGCGACTACGCCAAGACCGTCTTCGGGAACCCAGATCTGAAGGAACTCAATACCAGGTTCCTCTCTCTGTCTATGAAACTGCTTCACGCTTTCCTAATCAACAACGTCATCCCTCGCCAAGAGAAGAGGAGTACTGTTTTGATCGCGGATGTTGTCTTCATGGCCAAGATCCTATCTGGGGAAGTGCTCGACCTGCCCAAAATTGTTATGCACCATATGCAGGCTTGCCACAGCCACCCATCTCATTCTCTGCCGTTTCCTACTCTCATCAAGGCTCTTCTGGAGAGACTTGACATTTATCCGGCAGATGAGGAGGAAACACCGTTCTCCCACAAGATGGATGGCAACTACATCAACAGTCTCAAGGTGGAGGAAACAACCACCAAGAAGTCCCGCCCAATTTGTCATATACTTGCTCGACCAGTTCCTGCAGATGATTCTGAGTCGACTTCCTCTGAGATTGTTGAGGAACTGAGAGAAATTTCGGCTGATGTTCGTACCCTCAGCTCTGCTTTCATCAAGCTCGCCGACGTTCTCGCTGCACAGAAAGGATAGGGTCTCTCTACCAGTTCCTCCGATGTAGTTGGCATAACATTCCCCTAGGGTTCCCCAGCTCATCAATCCTTGTGTTCTCTTGTTGTCTCTGTGCTTCATGATTTCTGTTTATTTTTTGTGTTTTGCTTGTATGAGTCGCGATTGTCTTTGGGCTCATGATGAATGATAACAGTATTTTCTTGCTCTATGCCTTGTGAGTCTTGTCTTTCATGCTTTGCATCTTGGTTCATCTTATTATCTTCATATCTTTTCGATGATGTCAAAAGGGGGAATATACTCTGAAATCTTGGAACCAATAGGACTGGCATTGTGTTTAGGGGGAACTTGTTAGACATCTAAAAAGTTAAGGGGGAACTAATTACAGCTTTTTCATAAAAGTATCTTTGTCCTAAGATTTGTACTCGTCTGCCTATTGTTCTGTGGTTATACTCATATGAGTTTGTCATCATCAAAAAGGGAGAAATTGTTGGAATAGGAACCTATGGAACTGTGGTTCCCTAATAGGTTCCTTTCCTCTGGTCTCTTTGTTTTGACGATGACAACACTTGGATATACTATGGTACTGCTTACCTTGCTATTTCAGTTAAAAATATAGAAGATTTGAAGACTGATAAAGCCACAAGGGAAGTCCGAAGGAACTGTGTGTTACACCCGAGTTACTCCTAACCCTAGCGTGGGCGGCGAGCCGAGAAGATTTGAAGAAGATCTTTTCCTTGTTAGGATATTGTTGAGTTTTTGTAATTCGGTCATGTAATTTATGGTAACTAGTGAGTTAATTCAAGTTAACTTGCACAACATAGGATCGATCGTAGATTAGGATATTAGTACGACATATAATATATTTCCCAGAATATCTTTATACGTCGAACTAATTACCTATTTATATGATCGCCTCTATGTTCTTAGGGTTTATGCATTTTGACTGAGTTTGAAGTGTATCAGCCTAAGAAGAAGAAGAAGAAGAGTGTTCTTGCATACAAGAACATCAAGTAAGTTCACTGATATTATCATCTGAGAGTTTCTGATAGGAACTAGGTTAGTACTTAGCAATAAGTTTGTAATCTCGTTCGTCTCTAAACTCACTGATTGAATTTACAAGTAGACCTTTCAAATCCTCGAAAGAGGGGTGGGTTTCATCCTAAGATAACTAATTGGTTATCCAGGGTTTCCACCTAAAGTAATTGTGTTGATAATCTGTTACTTTACTTCCGCTGTGCCTAGGAACTGGACAACTCTTTGTCACATTTCTCTTGATACTAACATACAGATCCTACACTTTTGTTTTGTGAATTTCTTATGCGAGTCTTTGGGTTTGTAATGCGTACAATGGTTTACTAATTTTTGGTGGGTCGCGGACCGTGTGTGGTCGCGAGCCCTTGAATTATACTTTGGCCTCGTGGAAGGCAAGGCTCACTTTCGTACTTATTAATTTTATGCTTGTTGCTTCTCTTTCATCTCTGCATTTACTTCTGTATCTACTTTCGCATTTACTTCTTTACTTACTTTTTACTTTCATACCTACCTTTCCCCTACCTACTTTTCTCATTAATGGTGGGTTAGGCAATCCGTCCTTCTATATAATGGTGTTTCTTCGTTCTCTTTCTTGCTTCTTCTCTTTGCGAAAGAATTGTCATGTCGTCTACCGAAGAAGCTTTCACTATTACGATGGACTCATCCATCATTTCAGCGGGTGCTTGCCTGGTGGGTGTTTTTTTACTTAAGTGTTTTACTCTTCGTCGATGCCTTTTGTGCCTTAGTTCTTTTTCTTCGATGTTGTGTGTAGCGTTTTCCTAAGGACCATTGCGACAGGCATCTCAGTCATTTTGGTGGTCGTGATCTCATAATTTGCGTTAACTTTGAGCCTTGGGATGTGACGTTGGACAAGGTCGGGAGTTCTTATTTCTTGGGCGAAGGCTGGTGTGATTTCATCGAGGATCACAATCTTAGGGAGGGAGACGAGGTTACTTTCACCATGTGGCGTGGTAATCCGCCTGAGGTTCCAATTCGGACCGCGGTCTATCAGGTGAAGATTGTTTGCCCCCTCTAGCATTCCGACTCCGTGTTAGTACCTTCGCGACTATGTATGTTGTTTGACAACTCCCTCCTTTCTCCCCCCATAGCATTCGCGAGGGTGTTTGCATCCTCGGGGGTGCTATGTAATAAAAAGAGTGAGTGAGTGTAGTAGCGTTTGTTGGATGCTTAATTTGTTTTGTTTTTTCTTTTCGCGACGGGTATTTGAATGTGGTAGACAATATGTAATGGAATTGGAAACTGAAACAGCTTTTAATATATATTGGCAACATGCTCGCGAACAAAAATGAACATGCGTGTTTCTTTGGCAGTAGAGTCATTACATAACATCGAAAAATCCAGGTGAATCAAGAAAAATAACGAGACATTAACGAAAGAAAGGTCTTCCAAATCGTCTATGCTCCTTAGAAAAGCCCTGCGAATGATAGTCATGTAAGCATTTGTCATCCTCTCGCGTTATTGTCGCGTTGGAGTTATTAACAATCATGCTCATACCTGATTACTGCGTGTTTACTAGCCAGTAATAGGGCTTATGACATTCACGACTGTTGTTTGGTGTAGACGAGCCAAAATTTCATGCGTGTGTGATTGCCTAGTGGTGTTATATTTATGTCATCGCGACTGTATGAAATAACTTGTGTATTCTTTTCGTGATACCTGACCTAAGGCTTGTTGAGTGCCTCAGTAATTCTAAGCTCGTGAGTTGGAGCTTGTAGGTTGTTTCTGGTAGTGCGATGAGTGCTGAGCTAAGATCGCTTCGCGATGTAGAACTGTAATTCGATTCGTAGTCGCATGCTTAGTGTCTACAAGAATACTGGCCCTTGTGTAAAAGAGTCAATTGTATATGGGAGCTGAGAGTACCTGGACAGTGGTGGCTTTGATGCCCCAATCTAACTTCGCGAGTGCTTTAAGGACTATTTTGTTACTCTGGTAAGAACCCTCTGTATCATGCAAAGAAACGGGATTGCCATTAGATCTTTGCGTAATTTTGTGAGTCATGATATAAGCAACGATTTTGATGGCCGCGCGACTGAGTTGAAACCATTATACGCAGGAATCAATCAGTCGTCGTGCCTCGTGCCTTGGCGGATTGTTGGTACGTCAAGGTCACGACTTCGTGATCAAAGCGAGGAGGACTCATGTTGTTATTCGTCTTTGATTTTCACGGCTTCGGGAACTATGGGGATTCGTTTGATCTCCGGCATAGTGTCACGGCTTCACGACCTGGGTGGGTTCTCTTGGCCCCAGCCCAGCGTCATGGCTTCACGACCTGGGTGGGTGCCTGTTTGTAGCGAAATTATCAACGAGATGATAACTAAGCAATTGTAGGGCAAAGATCAAAGAGAACGGTATAATCTTAACACTAAGAGAACAAGACGAGAGAATAAGGTTGAAACTTGAACTTTCTTGTGGTATTGATATTACGGCGTAGTACGATGATCACAAAAGGTTGGCGTTGACCTTTATATAGGTTAACCCTAGGATCCTACTAAGGAAATAAGATCTTTTACTTTTCCTTCTATCTTCTAACGATATAATAAATATGGTAAAAGATATTCTTTTATCTTATCTTTTACCATTTACATGAATATAATACAGAACAAGGTAACTAAGTGGCGGCTGACCTAATTCCCATAGTTGAACGACGTGCTCTTCCTTATAACGTCACGTCGACGCCATCCTTCGTTCTTCACGTCGCGTCGCTTCTATGCTTCTACACGTAGCTCCTTAGCGTTCCATAGTCGTCGTATTTTTAGGCACAAACAATACCCCTAAGGCCTCTTACAGGGCTTAATGTCAAGTAGAGCTGGGAGACGCCTTCTTTCTTTGTAGAATACGTCTTTGAAACAACTGGAACGCGTTTGTTTCAAAGGAAGAGACTCAAGTAATTACATTAATGTCTTTCTTCGAGGATCTTCATTTATTGTGACTGCTTGATTGGTATTTTACCGTAATGGCTATATTCCCAACGTCTGGATTTTCTTCCAACGGTAACAAGGTGATTCTTGAAAATCCCGGATGCGGTCTTCCCTTATTTAAACACGCTCTGGTCTCGCCTTCTTGCTTTCACAGTTTTCTTTGAAAGAAAAACCCTAACTTTCATTTTTCCGCCATGACTTCAAATACTTACGACCCCAGGATGATCCTTAGCGACGCTAACCGTCGTTCTTCTCAAGCTTGCGATCCTGAATTCCTTCGATCTGTGGCGGGGCTTTCTTCCCTCGTTGAAATTGCTATTCCTCCTTCCGGCGTGTTCGCGGATGCTCTTCGTCCGGGGTGGATTTGTGTCTACGAGTACCCCTTCACGATCGGTCATCGTTTTCCTTTTTCTCCCTTGGTTCGTTCCCTCTTGTCTACCCTGGGTATTGCGATTGGGCAGATTCTTCCTAGTACCTGGAGAAGTCTGGCCGTGCTGGATCACGTCCTGGATAACTTTAATATTGCGTTCACTATCGCCGACGTCATGCATTCTTGCATTCTCTCTACCCCTTCACCGGGTAGGGTTAACATCAAGTCTCGTGTTGGAGCCTTGACTTTGATGAATGAGGGAGCTTTGTCCGATCGAGGCTGGGCGGACAAGTTCTATTTCATCAGGAAATCGACTTTGGGGAAGGATTGTGCTTTCTTGCTTGAAGAATGGACTCCTTCGAGTACGTCTTCTTCTTCTGGTGCTTACTTCTTTCTTTGATTTCTTGAGATTTCGATGCTTACTTTAGGCGTGTAATTTTCTTCAGTTAATATTCATGCGATCGAGGCGCGTGAAGAATCGGAGGCGATAGTTAAGGATATCGTCTGGCGACCCCTGTTTTCTCTAAGGGTAGGTTCTTTCATGGGATTCTGCGTACTGCTCTTTACTATGTTTTTTCTAAGTGTGCTTTTTGCTTTTAGGCGTTGCGTCTCGTACTCGTCAAGAGTCTGCTCAGGACTTGATTTCCGCGAAGAAGAGACGCGTTGCCGAGGAGAAATTGAAAGCGGAGAGGGACGAGGCAACCGTTGCTTCGTCTTTTATGGGGGAAGCGATACTTTTAGGAACGACGTTGCAAACACCCTTAATTGTAGAGGAGTCGGACACACCTGTAGATCCGTCGGAGAATGTAAAGGAGGAGAGGGTAGCGGAACCTAACGTATATTCCGTTACGTACGTCGAGGCGAGTGACTTTTTCCTGCAATCATTTCTCGCCCCGTAGCGCCTACGCGTAGGTTCATTCCAGCTATACAATCTTTAAGTTCTACGTCGTCCTGGAATCATTATTCGTCTATGCAGGCCGTAGACGTTTTAGGAGAATCTCTCATATCGCAGTGGCAGGTATGTATCTTTCTTTCTCCGTGGGTTCTTTCTTTATTTCGCGTTGCTTCTGGTTTCTCTTGATTTTCTTTTCTTTAGGCTTTTCAAGCGTCGTTGTGTTCCTGGGAGCGTCTTCAGAAAGAATCTAGATCGGATGCTTCTTTAAAGGATTAGATGGAGGTTCTTGAAGAAAAGGTTCAAAATCTTACTACGGAAGTTGCTAAACTGCGTTCGTCGGAGAAGGCTACTCGTATGGAAACTTTGGAGACGGCGAAGCAGAGAGGCATATTGGCACGGCGTATAGTGGTGCTAGATGGGAAGGTTGCGTCTCTTACTGCTGACGCCGAGGAGAAGGAGAAGTTATATGAGAAGAACTTACGGGAAGTCGCCACTTATTACTCATGGTCATCTCGTATTGAGGTGATGGAGAAGTTTCGGGCAGGTCGTCACGTAGATTGGGATGTGGAACGTGAACGTGGAGAATTTCTTTGTATGCTTCTTCGAATTCTTCTGCTTTAGCATTTGCTTTAGATGGTGATGCTTCTGAGGGTGGTGTTTTGTCTCCTTCTCTTTAGATACTTCTTTGTTTGCAACTTTGTTTTTGTTTAGTAGGACTATTATCCCCTTTTGACGAATCTAACTTTGGGAGAATTGGGTTCGTCAAACATGAATCTTTTTGTAGACTTGATGTCGTTGCTTACCTTTTGTGTGTTTCGGTCAATGCGACTTACTTTAGGTTATTTGCCGTCTTATATGAATGTTGGGTCCAGCATTTCCTCCGAACCCAGAAGCGAGTGGCGGACGAAGGTCAGCGTGTGATTTTTATCAGCTTGTGACGTTACCCCTTACTTTAAAGGTGGATCCGTTGCCTCATGCTAGCGTTTAGGTCGACGTCGAACTCTTTTAATCGACGGGCCTATTCATCGTGTGTGTCATCCGTTTTCTTGAGTATTAGGACTTACGATGCCGGTGGACGCGTCCCTGCCGGTTTGGCGAATTGCCCGTGGATTCATGACTCTCAGAGGGGCCGTGGAAGGCGTGAATACGCGTTCCTGGAGATGGGTGGTGGCGACAGGTTTCCCTTCTTCCCCAGAGCACCATGCCGGTTTCGTGAGGTGTCGGGCTTCAATCCATATGACCATTGCCACACGTCGCTAATGATCATAGGAAGCTTCGACTCGGGGTCGGCGGTTCGGCTAACGTCGCCTACGCGTAGATGTAGCCTTGAACGCGTAGACTGACGAAATTCGCCCCCGGCGCGGATTTTCGCCGCGGCCTTATTAAGCTTGGGTGTTGTACCAGAGACAGAGAGCAAGTATTTTAAAAAGAAACAACTCAGCATGCTTGACACGTTTGGAGAGAAAATATGCTTATGCTTTTAAATAATCATGATGACTTGACACGAAGACGTTATAAAACTACCCCTAATCTACGCGACCCCCTGGTCGTTTCGATGCTAAGACATACTTGATAAGAAAATAGTAAAGAGGGGGAGAGAGCATCTTAAGAATTTATCATGTGAAATGGCAAAGAATTATCATATCGACTATCTTTTAATGATAGTACTTTTTAAGGTGAGTAGCGTTCCAAGAGCGCATCAATGGTGTTGTGAGTTCATAGGCTCCTCTCCCTACGACTTGTGCTATTTGATATGGACCTTCCCAGGACGCGGCGAGTTTCCCGACGCTCTTATCCTCGGTGTTTGGGAATACTTTTCTTAAGACCCAATCTCCTACTTGAAAAGTTCTGGCTTTTACTCGTCGATTGTAGCTTTGGGCGGCGATTTGCTTTTGTGATGCGATCCTTAGTGCCGCGTTGCTTCTTAGCTCATCGATCGTGTCTATAATGAACGTCATCATGGGGGAGTTTCTTTCTTCGGGGAGAGATCGATATCTTTCGGTTGGTACTGCCACTTCGATCGGTAGTACGGCTTCACATCCATATACGAGTGAGAAAGGTGTTCTTCCTGTTGCTCTTTTGGGCGTCGTTCTGTCGGCCCATACTATAGCTTGGAGTTGGTCTGCCCAATTACCTCGGCATTCTTCTATTCTTTTCTTAAGGTTACTTACGATTACCTTGTTGCTTTATTCTGGTTGGCCGTTTTCTTGAGGGTATCTGGGCGTCGAGTATACTAGACGTATCCCCTTATTCTCGCAGAACAACACGATGTTCTTGCTGATGAATTGTGATCCGTTGTCGCACACGATAGTATGTGGGATTCCGAATCTTGTAAGGACGTTTCTCTCGAGGAAGGATATGACGTGGGAATATTTGATACTTTTGAATGCTTCAGCTTCTACCCATTTAGAGAAATAGTCCGTGACAACGAGCATCAACGTCTTCGGCCCTAACGTTAAGGGCATGGGGCCTACTATATCCATCCCCCATTGCATGAAGGGCTAGGGAGAGGTTATAGAGTGGAGCTTTTCTGCTGGTTGATGTGGGATTGGAGCGTGTCTTTGGCAAGCGTCGCACTTCTTGACGTAATTTGACGCGTCCTGCTTCATTGTGGGCCAGTAATATCCGGCTGAGTGTGCTTTGGCTGCTAGACTTTTTCCTCCGGAGTGATTTCCATACTCTCCGTTGTGTAGTTCGCGTAGGATATCTTGGATCTTTTCTTCCGAAGGACACGTTAGGAATACGCCGTTCGACGACCATTTCAGCAATTGCCCTTTATCTACAACAAAAGTAGTTGCTTTCCGCCGCAACAACCTTGCGTCGTACGCGTTGATTGGTAGTCGTCTGTGTTGTAACCATTCATAGTAAGGCGTCACCCATGATTCTTGGCTTCTTACGGCGAGAGTTTGCTCCGGGACGACTTCTTTGTTGATCGACGCGTTACTTAAATGGAGGAACAAGATCTTCTGATACTCGCGGGGATCTATCGAAGATCCGAGTTTAGCTAATGCGTCTGCCTGCGCGTTGGCGTCTCTGGGGATTTGCCTAATTTGACAATCTTCTATCTTTTCGAACAGCTCCTTCACTACCTTCACGTATAGTGTCATCTCTGAATCCCTGGTTGAATACTCGCCTCAAACTTTATTGAGTACTGTTTGTGCCTAAAAATACGACGACTATGGAACGCGTGAAAGCTACGCGTAGAAGGATAGAGGCGACGCGACGTATGAAGCGGAAGATGGCGTCGACGTGACGTTATAAAGAAGAACGTGTCGTTACGCTATGGAAATTAGGTCAGCCGCCACTTAGTTACCTTGTTCTATATTATATTCGTGTAAATGGTAAAGGATAAGATGAAAGAATATATTTTACCATATTTATTATATCGTTAGAAGATAGAAGGAAAAGAAAAAGATCTTATTTCCTTAGTAGGATCCTAGGGTTAACCTATATAAAGGTCAACGCCAACCTTTTGTGATCATGGGACTACGCCGTAATATCAATACCACAAGAAAGTTCAAGTTTCAACCTTATTCTCTCGTCTTGTTCTCTTAGTGTTAAGATTATACCGTTCTCTTTGATCTTTGCCCTACAATTGCTTAGTTATCATCTCGTTGATAATTTCGCTACAAACAATTGGCGCCCACCATGGGGCTAGATCAAAAAAGGTGTCATCTTTCCACACAAAGGGAACTTCTTTTTTGCAGGAAGCCATGACGTCTCCAATCAATAGCCCTCGCAACAACAGGGATTCAGAGGCCGAAGAACGTGCGAAGGATTCCCTCACTCCCAGGGATGAGAACGTTGAGAAGAACCTCGAAGTCACCCCCAACACTTCAACAGATAACGATCCCGCTGAAAAGCAAGGGGTAGACGGAGAAGTTACCAACGTAGCCGTCATCCGAGCACAAATCGAGTCCTTCGAGAAGGCCCAAGCCGAAGCCTTGCAAGCAAATCAGAAGACGGCGTCGGAACTCGCCAAAGAAAATGAAAGGTTAAACTCCACCATCCTAGAACTCAAAGCAAACCAGTCCGGACAATACACTTACGTCCGCAACCAAAGCGTCGCTCGACGCTTAGATATGGATGAAGCTCTTGAAGAGGACGACGCCTACCACCCCAGAGAACACCATAGGTGCACCTTACGCAAGGATTCTGTGCGGAAGAAGAAGTCCGAAGAAACCCTAACTCCGGATACCATCGCCGCTATCGTGAAACAACAAATTGGGGCCTTCAAAAAAGAGATGATGTCGATGTCGGGAGCCCCTAGATCCATAGTGCCGGAAGAAGAACACGCGTTCGAAGATAGCCCGTTCATCAAGAGTATAGCCATCCAAAAGATCGCCAAGAAATTCACCGTCGCGGATCTTCCAGTCTACGACGGATCAAGTGATCCTGAAGAACACATCTTGCTCTACAAAGCTAAACTTTCCACGAGCCCCATTGATCCGCGATTCAAAGAGGCAATGATGTGCAAATTCTTTAGCTCAACGCTGAAAGGCCCCACCTTGACATGGTTCATTCATCTACCACAAGGGTGCATCTCGTCCTACGCCGAGCTCTCCAATCAATTCAGGTTACAATTCGCCAGTAGCAAGCTCTTTCCAAAGCAGCCATCACACCTCCATAACATGCGCATGAGTGATTGTATGGAACACAAAAGTAACAAGTATCAAGCAAAGAAGGTTCGGTTGTGAATATGATGAGAAGGGGTTTCACCTAGCAAGTATCCACACAACAGTCAATCAAGTTGATCATAGATTTATCTCAAGTTCTATTCAATCCTAGGGAATGTTCCTATTCCAATCTTTAATATATCAGCAGGCCAACCGGTCCTGATAATTCTTACTATTCAGCAATCAGGGAAACCTCTCAAGATTAGATGAAATAGCAGCAAAGGGCACATGAATCATAAAGATGCATGCAATAACTTACAACCGTCAAGTATTAACATGCAATCAATTCTCTTTCATAAAAGCAATCAACTACCAGATCATGCAGATATGAGTGCTACAATGACAAGAAATTCCACCGTATATTCCTAGTCTAGCAATAGAAAACTATCAATCAAACTAGGTGATCAAGCTAGCAAAACTAATAGAAATCAATAGATGAAGAACAAGAGAATTAATACAAACCCATAGGAAAAGAACAAGAGTTAGAAATCTCACAACTTAATAACTGAAGGTTTCAACCGCTAAGTAAAACAATGGAGATTAGTTTCTGCTCATGGTTGCAAAACTAAAATTGTCTGATGGAAAGGATGATGAAAAGATAGAAAGAACTAGGGTTCTTAAATAGAGACTAACCCTAAAAATATATGATAAAAGATATAACCTAAACGAAATAATAAAATAAGGAAAAAGAAATAAAACAAACAAAGGAAAATAAGGAAAGTCCAGAATGTCTTCGGCCTTGTTGTGGCGATCGCCATAGATGCCTGGCGATCGCAGTCTTCATGTAAAGCTCTGTCGTGGTCTCTGTCGCCCCATGGCGATCGCCATAGAGTCATGGCGATCGATCGCCATGACCTCTCGAACTCATGTAACGCTTCTGTTGTAGAATGGCGATCGCCATGACTCTATGGCGATCGCCACTGCTCCGCAGAATGTCGTCAAGTCTTCATGTCTTCAATCTTTGATCCTCTTCTTCTTCGGTTCTGGTCTTCATTTCTTCACTTCTTCATAAACAACTCAGAACATAACAATAGCTCCAAATACTTGTGATAACACTCCTAAACTAATGTAATAACCCCTAGTTACGCTATACAAAGTGCAGCGTATCAAATACCCTCATACTTAGACTTTTACTCGTCTCGAGTAACTTACAGAAAAGCTACCCATACAATAAAAAATACTCAAAGTCTCAGGATGTACAAGAATATCTCCTAGTGATTACATACTCAATAAACTCCTCCAAACATACAAAACAACAACATCAAGAACAATGTGATAAAATAAGCACATACCCAGAACTACACCTTATTCCTCCAAGTGGCCTACCTGAATCCTTCTATACGCCTCCTTCTTATGTCACCATAACGCCAAGATGATAATGATCCTAAAACACTCAATTTTTAATTTTTTTATAACACTCATCTTGCTTAGGCGCCCTTTCGGGTTTTCATCCTAACCACTCAATAATTGTTCCAGGCTCACTATACTCACATCACTCAAGACTTATTTTTGCCCCAGCCTAATGCCGGTCAAGCCACCTTCTTATTGCATAGATCTTGCTATCCAAGGATTTTGTATGCCTTTTTTTCAATTTTTGTGGCTTTTTCATACAATATATATTCAATAAGCTCATGCAGATACAACCAACACCCAAATAATTACATGTGAATACATTCTCCTCTCCCATACTTAAACATTGCATTGTCCTCAATGAAATGGAAGACATAATAACGAACCCAGGGAAGGAGATAGAAGACTCACATACAAGGTCGAATGACCTTCCTCCAATAAAACTCAAAGTGTGGTAGAATGAGAAACTAGATGAGCACTAAATGTAATCCAATAATGCATAGCTCATCCAAAGCAAAAGAAAGAATACCTCCAATGTAGAAGGTGACCCAAACAAATCAACTCCTTGCAAAGAACACGGCCACCAACAAGCTAAGCTCCAGCGAATGTAGATCTAGAATGATAGTACTAATGAAACCAAACTTGATGTAATACAACTCCTTACTTTCTTTTCTCTCATATTTTTTTCTGCACTCTATTTTTTTTTTTAATCCGACATATTATTTTTTTCTCGGAATGATTTTCGGATTTTCGTATTTTTTTTTTTTTTAAAGGGAGAGAAGACTTACAGCGAGATTGGCTACTGACTGTAGCTGACCCTAAGCTTCGGTGATTTCCTCCTGTCCATAGAAAAACTAAAAAGAAAATTAAATCGAACATAAACAAATAAAAACAAACTCAAACCTCAGGTTGCCTCCCGAGTAGCGCCTTATTTTATGTCGTGGCTCGACATGAAACTCAAGAGATTTAACCAACGCCATTTGGCTTTGTAAAAACAGTCTCTTGTCTGAATTCCCTCTTGAACCACTCATGGAACGCCTTGAATCTCGTCCCTCTTACCTTGACCACCTTGTCTTTAGCAATGAAGGTGGTTTCATTCACTTTCTCCTCCTTGACCGTATCAGGCGGCTGTTTAAGCTCAATGTCAAGTGCCTGCACACTAGACATCAATGGTATCTCGCCTGGCGAGGTCAGTAATGGAGGGCGATTGCCCAAAGGATGTGGAGAGAGCTTACCTTTAGGCTCTGACTTAGCCTGACACTCCTGCATGTTAGTAGATAAAACAGCATCTACTTTTGGGGGCTCTAAGATATTCTCTAAAACAGGTTGTAATTCATCATTACAAGTAGGCTTAATCACATCAATAGCACATAGAGAATTCTTATCAATGGGATCCATGTCATAAATATTATACTCCACCTTATCCCCATCAAACTCCATAGAGAGAGTCCCACTATTAACATCAATTTTCGTTTGTGTTGTTTTCATAAAAGGTCTACCTAACAGTATAGGTGTGACATTATTAGCATGCTCCATATCCAGCACAAAGAAATCAGCAGGAAAAATCAGATCACCAACCATAAAAAGAAAATCCTCAACAACCCCTTTCAGGTACACAGTAGACCTATCAGCAAGTTGAATAACAGTTCCTGTTTTATGCAAGGGTCCTAAGCCTAGTGATTCATACAAAGAGTAAGGCAAAACATTTATTGATGCACCTAAATCTAGCATGGCTTTGTCAAATTTAGTTTCACTAATCACACATGGAATGCTAAATATGCCTGGATCACCACATTTCTTAGGCATGCGTTTTTGAAACATAGCAGAAACTTGTTCACTTATTTCAACTTTCTTCTTTCCTTTCAGTTTTTGATTTCTTTTAATAGTGCAAACTTCTTTCAAAAACTTAGCAAATCTAGGAATACTCTTAACAAGTTTGAGCAAAGGAATGTTTACCTCACACCTACTAAAGGTTTCGAAGATTTCTTTGTCGTCATCCAGCCTTCGAGTCTCCTTCAATGCCTCAGGAAAGGGGGCTACAGGCTTATGAGAGAACAAAGGCGGGAAATTCGGGTGAACATAATCATCAATGTACTCAGGGGTCTCCCGGCGATCGCCATCAGCTCTGGGCGATCGCGGATAATTTTGCACCTCAGCTTCTGGAATGGAATGGCGATCGCGGTCGGGATGCAGACCCTGTTTTGCTCTCTGTAATCTCATGGCGATCGCCACTTGGACCTGGCGATCGCGGTTTTGGCACAGAACAGTCGTCATAAGTTTTTCCGCTCCTCAAGAACACTGCACTGACATTCTCTCTCGGGTTTCTTACCGGTTCCCTGGCCTCTAATTTACTCACGACTTGAGCAATCTGTCCTAGCTGATTTTCAAGATTTTGGATACTCGACTTCGTTTCAGCATTTTGTTGCATCACAGTCTGAGCTAAGGACTTGATCATATCTTCAACAGTCATAGAATTCTGAGGTCTAGGTAGCTGATAATTAATATTATGAGAATCATACCTTGGCCTTGGTTGCCATCCACCAACAGCGTTTACCTCAGCATTGGGATCATGGAGAGAATCACTTTTCAGCATAAAAGACTTCATCATATCTTTCAGTTCATTCATATCACTTTGAATTTTAGCGGGATCAAGTGAACTTACTGACTGTGTTCTTTGCCTGCTACCAAACTGCCTTGAGCTCTCGGCTAATTCCTCAAACATTTCAGTAGCCTGAGGTATAGTCAATCTTAAAAAGTTACCTCCACAGGATGCATTCACCATTCGATGATCCTCATCAATCAGGCCACTAAATAAGTACATAAGGAGATCTTGGTCAGTATAACTATGGAATGGGCAGCTTGAGCAAAGCTTCTTGAATCTCTCATAATATTCATAGAGACTCTCAGTTGAGTGTTGTTGAAGATTCGTGATCTCCTTCTTCAAGCTGCTCAGTTTTGTAGCTGGAAAATATTTCTCTAAAAAGACCTTTATAATAAGGTAGAATAGTTGTCTTAGCGTCAAAGAGACAAGGGGTCATGGCGACAAAAGGGTCGACGTCTACGTAGTAGTCTTGTCTTCATGATGCATCTTTTCAATATATGAGTATACCTTCTTTTTTTCTCCTTCCCCGATGTGTTCAAGCATGATAAGAGATGTTTTATTTTCAAAGTATTTGCTCTATGTCTCTGATGTAACACCCAAGCTCAAAAGGTCGCGGCGAAAATCCGCGCCGGGGGCGAATTTCGTTAGTCTACGCGTTCAAGGCTCCATCTACGCGTAGGCAACGTTAGCCAAACCGCCGACCCCGATTCAAAGCTTCCTATGATCATTAGCGACGTGTGGCAATGGTCATAGGGATTGAAGCCCGGTACCTCACGAAACCGGCATGGTGCTCTGGGGAAGAAGGGAAACCTATCGCCACCACCCATTTCCAGGAACGCGTATTCATGCCTTCCATGGCCCCTCTGAGAGTCATGAATCCACGGGCAATTTTCCAAACCGGCAGGGACGCGTCCACCGGCATCGTAAGTCCTAATACTCAAGAGAACGAACGACATACACGATGAATAGGCCCGTCGATTAAAAGAGTTCGACGTCGACCTAAACGCTAGCGTGAGGCAACGGATCCACCTTTAAAGTAAGGGGTAACGTCACAAGCTGATCAAAATCACACGTTGGCCTACGTCCGCCACTCGCTTCTGGGTTCGGAGGAAATGCTGGACCCAAACCTCATGTAAGTCGGCAAATGAGCTAAAGTAAGTCGCATTGACCACATCTCTCGATCAAAGCCAATAATCACATATCAAGCACCCAAGTCACGAACATGAAGTACCATACAAAAAGATCAGAAAGCCGAAAGAAAGCTCTACGCGTTCGCGAGATTAGTAAAAAAAAAAAAAAGGGAACAACAAGGTATATCAAGTTAAAGTATACAAGACTTCTTTGGTAGCTTTAAACTAAGCCTACAAGAAGCTCATATCAAACCTACCAAAAGGGGTAGAGATACGTAAGAAAGGAAAAGAACTTCCCAAAGGAACGTATAAACGTCATAAGAAACCGACCACGCGTTGATACATGCCGTCACAAGAGAGCTAGGAGCAAAAGCCTGTTACGTCAGAATTTGGAGAGTAATAGAGATCGGAGGCTTTGATAAATAGCCCATCATAAAAAGGCAAAATTCTTTTTACATAAGAAAGAGAGAGAAAAATCTACACGTACATGTACAAATGTACAAAAGAAGATTCAAAGAAAGTAAATCAAGAAGATTCATCGCGTGAAGAAGGATCGCCGTCTCCTTATTCACAAGCATCCTTCTCCTCCTCAGAATCCTCCGCAACGACATCCTTGTTGTCACCTTCATCGTCCTCGACGCCGTCGTTGGGATCAACCTCGTTGAGATGAGGAGCAACATCCTCTTCAATATGGGGCTCAGCCGGAGGCTTCATCGGCGTAGGTCCCACTTTAACGCCCTCGGGACGCTCTTGGTACGCGTTGTTGAATTCCCTTCGCTCCTTCACCGGGTCCCATCCATGAGTACGACCAACATCATACTCCTCGATGACCTCCACGCGAGATAACCAAGACCGATACTCCGCAACATTCTTGAGGTCGGAAGCCAACCTCAACTCCACCCGGGCCTTCTCAATCTCCAAAGCACCAATCTTGGCTTGAAGATCCTTGACTTGCCCAGAACGATCTTCACGAAGCTTGAACTCTGCCTCCACCTTCGCCTCGTTCTCCTTCTTCTGTGACGCCTCGACCAACGACGTAAGCTCCTTAATCTTTATCTCGTCGGCCAATTGTTTAGCCTCCATAGACCTCGTTCGATCAACGAAATCAGGGAAGCGCCCATATGCGCATAAAGAAGCTTGAAGAGCCTATAGAAAGAAGACGTTCAAGTACGTATATTACAGAGAGCAAGAACGAAAGCTCCAGTAAAAAAAAAGCAATTCAAATTGAAACATACCTGCCACTGCGCCGCGAGAGATTCGCCCATCACGTCCTCAGTTTCCCTCGACAAGTAGTAATCAAGGGAAGGAGGATTTTGAAGTTGTTTCATGGCAGGGATAAACGATCTCCCAGACGCAACCGCACGAGAAATCACCCTCGGAAAGTCGTCTACAGACTTGTAGCCAAAGTCCAACTTCTCGACTACCTTCTCTTTGCCCTTACGCGATTTCTTCGCCGGAGTAGACGAAGGAGACGGGGATGAAATCAAAGAAATCATAGGGATGGCCTGAAGCGTGGTCCCTGAAGCCGCCATCTCCTCGGCACGACTCCTTTTACGCGACGCTACCAAAGCCGACGCGGACAGCCCTCCACCACTGACGCGAGATAAATCCGCAGAAACTGAAAGAACCAAAAGCACACGTATAAGAATCATGAGCAAAAAGAAAGAAGAACCGAGTAAAACTCAGATGAACGAACGCGTTACCTGCCGAGGGTACGGAAACAATTTGATGCCCTTCTCCGTCATGACCATGGAAAGTCCGATCCGCTTCAGGAATGGCAAGAAGCCTATCGATGACCTTCTGGGTCTCTCGCCTTACTATAATAGCATCCGTATTCACTACATAAAGGAAGAAAAAATAAGATCCAGGCCTTGAACACATAGTGCGAGTTTCGAAGAAATCAAAGTTTACCTGTAGGATTCCAGCAGTCAACCAACCAAGCACAGTCTTCTCCAAGAGAAGACTTCTTCACAAAGTAAAAGTATTCAGCCCAGTGACGATCGGCCTGACTCCCCTTGATCGCGATCTTAGGCGCCTTCGGCCTAGACTTAAGGCCTACTCTTCCCACCGTCTTCGTTTGGACGTTGAAAGAATAAGCGATATCCTCGACGGCTAGATCGACGCCATGTTTCTCCACCACGTCGTCTAAAGCACCAAAGATCCTCCAAACGCTTGGCAGGAGCTGCCCCACTGCAACCCCCAAAGCGAGCATGAACGCCTTGACCAACGGCGAGAAAGGAAAGCGATGGCCAGTAAGAAAAGGATACTCGTACACCGCAATCCATCCCGGCCGGTGCGCATCAACAAATACCCCGGGAGGAGGTATCTCGATCTCCACCTCAGGACCAAGATTCGCCAGAGACCGTAACCTTTCAACATCACGAACCTCTGTTGATTTACAGTCGGAGCCCTTCAAGATAAACTTGGGAAAGTAGAAGGAGGCATCTGGAAGTAATAAGAAGAAGTTTAGAAGAAGGTACGAAGAGAAAGAATGAGCAAGAAAGTTCGGATCAAAGTAAAGAGGAAGCAAGAAGACGATAGTGAGTAATCAGATGGGAGCAGAAAAGTAAATGAGATTGGAGATTCACCCATTATATAGCCAGAGAAGGTCGCGAGAATCAAGGAGTATTCAACGGCATTATAGCCATTGGGAAAACTAGCCGTTGCGTTTTGACGTTCCCGGCACAGGAAACAAAGCTTCTCCCCCGGCACGTGTTAAGAATTGAAGAAAAATCCTGATCGAAGATTAACGACGATGTCGAGAATTTTGATGACGTTATCATCAATGCGTTCCAGTAATTTTGAAGACGTATTCTACAAAGAAAGAAGGCGTCTCCCAGCTCTTCTTAATATTAAGCCATGTAAGACGCCTTAGGGGTATTGTTTGTGCCTAAAAATAAGACGACTATGGAACGCGTGAAAGCTACGCGTAGAAGGATATAGGCGACGCGACGTATGAAGCGGAAGATGGCGTCAACGTGATGTTATAAAGAAGAACGTGTCGTTAAGCTATGGAAATTAGGTCAGCCGCCACTTAGTTACCTTGTTCTATATTATATTCGTGTAAATGGTAAAGGATAAGATGAAAGAATATCTTTTACCATATTTATCATATCGTTAGAAGATAGACGGAAAAGAAAAAGATCTTATTTCCTTAGTAGGATCCTAGGGTTAACCTATATAAAGGTCAACGCCAACCTTTTGTGATCATGGGACTACGCCGTAATATCAATACCACAAGAAAGTTCAAGTTTCAACCTTATTCTCTCGTCTTGTTCTCTTAGTGTTAAGATTATACCGTTCTCTTTGATCTTTGCCCTACAATTGCTTAGTTATCATCTCGTTGATAATTTCGCTACAAACAACTACTAATAGCGAGTCACAGTAGATGTCTAGCTTTTGAATGTTTAGGTCGATGGCGATACGTAAGCCGGCGATCAGCGCTTCATATTCGGCTTCGTTGTTTGTTGCTTTGAAATCGCATCTTATTGCTTGCACTACTCTATCCCCTTGTGGCGACTTGAGAACGACGCCCAGACCTACTCCATTCTGGTTCATCGCTCCGTCTGTGTGTAGAGTCCATTTTTCGATTTCAACTTTGTTGACTTGATAGGCGGCTTCTTGTTCTAGCGTCGGACTGAAGTCTGCTATAAAATATGCAAGTGCTTGGGATTTTATAGCTCTTCTTCCTTCATAAATGATGTCATAGCCGCCTAGATGGATCGTCCACTTCGTCATTCTTCCAGAAAGCTCTGGCTTTTTCACTATGTTTTTCAATGGAGATGTCGTTCGTACTACGATGGTATGCGACTAAAAATAGGGTTTCAACTTTATCGACGCCATGACCAAAGCCAACGTTAGCTTTTCCATCGCCGAGTATCTCGTTTCCGCTAAGGACAGCGTTTTGCTCACGTAATAAACGGGTTGTTGCTCGTCTCCTTCTTCTCTGACGAGGAAGGCGCTAACAGTTATTTCAGACACTGCTAGGTATACGAATAATGGTTCTCCGTCTCTTGGCTTTGCTAGGAGTAATGGACTTGTCAGGTAACGCTTGAGTTCTATGAACGTTTCTTCATGGTGTTCCGTCCAAGAGAAGGATTCGTTCTTCCTCAAGGTGTCGTAGAAGAGGCAATTCCTATCGGAGGCTTTGGAGATGAACCTATTCAAGGCGGCGACCCTTCCGGTTAACTTTTGTATGTCTTTTACGCATCGTGGAGACTCGAGATCGAGTATGGCTTTTATTTGCTCGGGACTGGCTTCTATCCCTCTTTGGGTCACGACGTATCCGAGGAACTTCCCCGAGGAGACTCCAAAAGAACATTTGGTAGGGTTGAGCTTCATGCTGTACTCTTCTTGGATTGCGAACGCCTCTTTCAAGTGCGTTACGTGATCTTCGGCTTTTCTGGACTTTACCAACATGTCGTCGATATAGACCTCCATGGTATCTCCTATTTGCTCCTTGAACATTTTATTAACCAAGCGTTGGTATGTTGCTCCAGCGTTCTTGAGGCCGAAAGGCATGACTTTGTAGCAGTAAATGCCTTGATTGGTGATGAACGCCGTCTTCTCTTGATCTTTGGAGTCCAATTGAATCTGATGATATCCGCTGAACGCGTTAATGAACGTCAACATCTCGTGACCTGCTGTGGCGTCTACCATGGCGTCTATATGGGGGAGGGGGAAAGAATCTTTGGGGCATGCTTTGTTGAGATCCGTGAAGTCGACGCATACCCTCCATTTCCCGTTTTTCTTCTAAACTACTACGACGTTGGCTAGCCAATCGGGGTACTTTGCTTCTCGTATTTTACCTGTTTCGAGGAGATTCTTAACTTCTTCATCCACCACTTTGTTGCGTTCAGGGGCAAACTTCTTCTTTTTTGCTTTACCGGAACGAACTTAGGGTTGACGTTTAACCTATGGAGCATTACGTCAGGGGATATTCCTGTCATGTCTTCATGGCTCCAGGCGAAACACTGACTCTTTGACTTCAGGAACGCCGTTAGTTCCCCTCTGATTTTCTCGGGAATGTCAGTACCTATTTTTACGATCCTTTCTAGCTTTTTACCGTCTACGGCAACGTCTTCCAATTCTGGACACTTTGGTTTTACGTATTTGTTGGACGCTTTTACTTGCAACTCTTTTACTTCGTCTTTTTGGATCTTTGGCGTCGTGATTCCCTCCATACCGATTTTGTAGCACTATTTGGCCGTAAAGGGGTCGCCTTTGATTTCGCGTATTCCCCAAGGCGTTGGAAACTTGAGGGATTGGTGATATGTGGACGGGACCGCTTTCATTCCGTGAATCCATGGTCTTCCTAGGATGGCGTTGTATGGAGATCTTGCTTCCATTACTGCGAATTGGGTTGGGAGGCTGACTCCTTGGACGGACGTTTCGAGGGTGATCTCTCCTAACATCTCTGAAATCTCTCCGCTAAGTCCTTTCAGACGGATACGCTCTCCATAGATATCTTTAATGGAGAGTCCGAGTTCAAGGATAACGGAGAGGGTGATGATATTGGTCGAACTTCCGTTGTCTACCAGGATTCTCTTGACTTTACAATCTTTGATTATCACGGAGATCACCAGGCTGTCATGGTGCTTGACTTCTTCGTCTGGCTCTTCGAACGTGATGGGTGAGTTCTTGTTGGAGGCTCTGGAGAGATGGACTGGGACTGAGTTGCCTTGGTCTTCGATGGTCCTTGCGAGTCTCTTCGTACTGGAGCTTGCGTGAGACGGCGGTCCTCCTAAGACGGTGAGAGATTCTCCTTGGGGCGGCATCGAAGACGTCATGGCTTCCTGTGAAAAAGAGGTTCCCTTTATGTGGAAAGACGACACCTTTTTTGATCTAGCCCCACGGTGGGCGCCAATTGTTTGTAGCGAAATTATCAACGAGATGATAACTAAGCAATTGTAGGGCAAAGATCAAAGAGAACGGTATAATCTTAACACTAAGAGAACAAGACGAGAGAATAAGGTTGAAACTTGAACTTTCTTGTGGTATTGATATTACGGCATAGTACGATAATCACAAAAGGTTGGCGTTGACCTTTATATAGGTTAACCCTAGGATCCTACTAAGGAAATAAGATCGTTTCCTTTTCCTTCTATCTTCTAACGATATAATAAATATGGTAAAAGATATTCTTTTATCTTATCTTTTACCATTTACATGAATATAATACAGAACAAGGTAACTAAGTGGCGGCTGACCTAATTCCCATAGCTGAACGACGTGCTCTTCCTTATAACGTCACGTCGACGCCATCCTTCGTTCTTCACGTCGCGTCGCTTCTATGCTTGTACGCGTAGCTCCTTAGCGTTCCATAGTCGTCGTATTTTTAGGCACAAACAGTGCCCTTGGCCCCAGCCAGCGTCATGGCTTCATGACCTGGGTGGGTGCCCTTGGCCCCAACCCAGCGTCACGGCTTCACGATTCAGTGACTGCGCACTCATCTGCCATCATGGCTTCGCGACCTGGGTGGGTGCTTCTTGGCCCCAGCCCAGCGTCACGGCTTCGCGACCTGGGTGGGTGCTTCTTGGCCCCCAGCCCAGCGTCACTGCTTCGCGACCTGGGTGGGTGCTTCTTGGCCCCCATCCCTGCGTCACGACTTCGCGACCTGGGTGGGTGCTTCTTGGCCCCAGCCCAGCGTCACGGCTTCGCGACCTGGGTGGGTGCTTTTTGGCCCCCAGCCCAGCGTCACGGGACTTTTATCTATATTTTGCGATTTGAAGTGAGTAGCCCTACCTTTTATTCAAGGCTGTCGTTCCCACTTTTTGGCGAAAGTATTTATTCTCTTTGTGACCCGGCTATAGATTTGATCGTTCTAACTCATTCGGTTCTTTCGCCTGCACAGAGTTTGTTAGACAATCTGCTTGCGAGAGTTACGTGCATAACAGATACTTTATGTGTTATAAAAAATTTCTTGAGGGAGGTTCATACCTGTGGGGGGGAATGGGCTAGGCGTAATAGCGGCGTAGTCGCATCACGTTCCAAGAGTTTACAACGTGATTCCCGGAGCTATCCTTCAGTCGATAAGCACCCGGTGCGACTTTGCGATCCACTATGTAGGGCCCTTCCCAGCCGGGATCTAACTTTCCTCCTTCTGTCTTTCTTAGGACAAGATCTCCCTTCACGAAGCCTCTTATCTTGACATGCTTGTTGTAATACTTCGCGACACTAGCTTTGTGCGTGGCTGCTCTGATTACTGCCATTTCTTGTGCCTCTTCGCGAAGCCGAAGCTCCATTCTCATTTTTCTCATCGTTGGTGTCCTTGTCATAATGAAGGATTCTTTCGTTCGGAAACAGAAATTCCACAGGAACCACGGCCTCAACACCATACGCGAGGGCAAAGGGGCTTTCCCCCGTTGCTTTCTTGACAGTTGTGCGGTTGGCCCAGAGGGTAAGAGGGAGAACTTCGGCCCACCTTCCCTTGGCGCCTTCCAGCCTTTTCTTGAGGTCCATTACGATGCTTTTGTTGACAGCTTCAACTTGGCCATTACAATGTGGGTGCGCGACAAAGGCGATTTTTAGCTGAACGCCCATGTCGTCACACCACTTCAGCAGCTGGGGAGAGTTGAATTGAGGGCCTCTATCTGTGACTATTTCATGAGGAAGACCGTAGCGACAAATGATGTTTTTCCATAGGAACTTCTTCACTACTGGCACTGTCGTGGACGCGAGTGCCTCGGCCTCGACCCATTTAGTGAAATAGTCCACAGCCACAATGATATACTCGAGTTGTCCGAGAGCCTTTGGCTTGAATGGACCAAGAAGATCGAAACCCCACATCGCGAACGGTATAGGACTGCTCATGATTTGAAGCTCAACACCAGGTTGATGAGAGGCGGGGAAAAAATATTGGCCAGCTTGGCAAGCTCGTGATATGTCTTGCGCGTCTTGCTTCATTGTGGGCCAGAAATGTCCTTGGCGCAGTGCTTTATAAACCAAGGGTCTCCACCCTGCGTGGGTTCCACACAGCCCTGCGTGCAATTCTTCTAAGAATGACTTCACCTCATAGTGAGCCATGCATTTCAATTCGCTGGAGCCTCCCCCTCTCTTGTATAGCTCTCCCCTGTTGATGTAAAAACGCGCAACTTTTCTCTTCAACTGGAGAAGTTCTTTGGGGTCAGAGGGTCCGCAGCCATTTTTCTGATAGTCAATGATTGGACGACGCCAATCCTCACTGGTGTTGCTAATTTCCATCATTTCAATCTCGCGACTGATTGCACTCTCTTCTTTGACAAGGAAAAAATATTTTGGTGGAGCAGATTTGGTTACAATGAAGCCTGATCTTTTCTCGTGTTCATCTTTAGGACCCTGCCAACTAGCACCCACCTTCGCGAGCTCATCAGCCTTTTTGTTCTCATCTCTTGAAATGGCTCGAATTTCAAAATGCCTGAACAAGGAAATCAGCGTCGCGACTCTCGCATGATATTTTGGCAAATTTCCAGTTCTTGCTTCGTAGATTCCTTGGACTTGGTTCACCACAACCTCTGAGTCACTCAGACATGCCAACACAGAGATAGAGGTGCCAATAGCCAATTCTAGACCACCTATTAAAGCTTTGTACTCGGCCTCATTGTTGGTGGGCTTAAACTTGAGGGCGATGGCGTGACTTATCTCATCACCCGTAGGCGAGGTGAGCACCACTCCAGCCCCGCATCCCTCATCATTCACGGCACCATCGACATGCATGACCCACATCAACTCTTTGCCATACAGATTTTGGCTTTCGCCCTCCCTGAAACTTGTCTCAACAATGAAATCGGCGAGTGCCTGAGCTCTGATCGCGGGTCTAGGCCGATACACGACATCAAATTCTGACATTTCTCTAACCCACTTCGCGAGCCTTCGTGCTACTGTTGGCTTTGTCATAAACCCATGGAGCGGTAAGTCTGTCAAAGTCTCGATTGGATGTGCATGAAAATAAGGCCTGAGCTTTCGAGCGGCCGTTATCAAGGCGAGCACAAATTTCTCTACTGGGGAATACCTGGTCTCGGCTGGCAATAATGCGCGACTGACAAAATAGATAGGCTTCTCTTGTTCGCGAACGAGAACTGCTCTCACAGCTCTTGAACTCGCCGTGAGGTATAACTGAAGAGTCTCACCCGGAACTGGTGAAGCTAGGATTGGGAGTCTTGACAGATGCTCTTTGAGGCTCGCGAATGCCTGATCGCACTCCGGAGTCCACTCAAAGTATTTTGGCTTCCTCAGAATTTCAAAAAATGGAAGTTTGCGCTCGGCTAGCTTGGCACAGAATCTCCCCAGATAATTCACTCTGCCTACAAACCTCTGAACTTCATGTGTCGACTTAGGTGGTTGCAGATCAAGCACTGCTTTGACTTTGTCTGGATTGACTTCCACGCCTCGCGCGCTGATCATGAAACCCAGGAATTTTCCTTCAGTCACTCCAAAGACCTCAGCAAGATCGCGAGCATGGTCACATTGCCTTCTACTCTTAACAACGATGTCGTCGACATACGCCTCAACAGTGTCCCCGATCTGGCCACTAAATATTCGATCAATGAATCTTTGGAACGTAGCTCCCGCATTCTTGAGCCCAAATGGCATAACCTTATAGTAGAAAGTCCCCTTATCTGTTATGAATGATGTGTGCTCCAAATCTAAACATCATTACCTGGTTGTAGCCTGAGTAAGCGTCAAGAAAACTCAACGCTTCATGTCCCGCGGTTGAGTCCACTAGTTGATCAATGGAAGGTAGGGGATAACTGTCCTTCGGACACGCCTTGTTAAGATCGGTGAAGTCCACACACATTCTCCATTTCCCTGTTCCCTTCTTCGCGATCATGACAACATTGGACAGCCAAGCTGGGTACTGCACTGGTCTCACGAACCCTGCTTTCAAGAGTTTCGCGAGTTCAACAGCCGCGGCCGCGTTCTTTGGTCCTGTCTGCTTCCTTTTTCTCTGCCTCTTTGGGATCATTTCATTACTGATATTCAGTGAGTGAGTGATGACGGAGGGTGGAATTCCCTTCAAGTCTTTAGGCGACCATGCAAATACATCTCGCGATTGTGATAATAACTTTTCAATCTCTCCCATTACCATGGGATCCAAGTTTCCTCCTACAAACAACTTTTCCTCTTTATTGCCAAAAGGAGTAATTTCTTGGGTCTCAAAACCAGTGAAATTTGCCTTGTTTACTTCTTCCTCTGGCCCTTGAGACCTCGGGGGCTCGCGGACGTCTAAATCTGCTTCTTCTTCAATGTTGGGCATTCCCAGGACAAAGAGTTGATTCGCGAGCAAAGGTGTGTTTGTGCCTATAAATACCACTACGGTTGCGACGTGTTCGTAAGGTCAACGCGTCGTAATGTACATGAAGACAGGGTGACCAATAGAAGACGTCCAAGCAAGTAACATGATCGACGACATCACGAAGTTAAGCACGGAGTACTCTTTTTACTCTTCTCATGGTTTTTCCCACGAGGTTTTCCTAAGAAGAGGTTTTAACGAGGCTCCCAAGGTCATTCATCGCCGTGACACCATCAACATGGTCCCCGACATCATCTACGAGATCATCTACGAGTTCCCAAGGTCACCTACGTGAAGATTAAGTATGTCGACGAGAAGAGCTACGCGTAGACGACGACGAGTACGAGAAGGAACGAGTATGAAGGCGTCGTCAAGATCAAGATATTCGTCATGTTTTATATCAAGATAAGATTATTTCCTTAAAGATAGAACTAGGGTTTGCCTATAAATAAAGGGCTCTCTTATCATTGTAAACCAGCCTTTTTCCCCCAAGTAATACACAAGTATCTCGAGTTCTCTCTCTTTTATCAATGGTGTTTTCTAGATGAAGTGTTGGCACCGTCAAGTTTGATCTTTCCCCTACAATTGCTTAGTTATCATCTCGTTGGTAATTTCGCTACAAACAATGGCGCCCACCGTGGGGCATGATAAAAAAAGTGCCTTCTTTTCATCAAAAGAAACCATCTATTCTTCACAAAAAAGCCAAAACCTAACGAGCCTTCAAAGATCAAAGAAGAAGATCAAAGAAGAAGATCAAAATCCGAAATCATTCCCTGTTCACGTAGCTGTCTGCGACACAATTTTGAAAAACTCGTATCTCTCCCGTCCGACGTCCAAATTCGATGAACTTTTGAGGGATTAAATTAGACTTCAATATCGGTCGAATGGCGTTGGAATCATGCAATTTTGAATTTTCTACAGAGCATACCGACATAAACAAGATGAATGCAGAATCCATAAAGTTGCTTGTTCTCCAAGGAAGATTTCTCTTTCACCAAAACGGTAATATCTATCCATAATCTTCTTCCTTTGAGTTCTAAAAGGTTCAACTTGATTATATCCATATCGATTCAGAATAAGTTGCATAGAAATCATGCTAAAGGAAAATTATTAAGTTCATTATCATGAGATTTCCATATCTATATTTGCATATTCACCATAGAAAGCATGTTAGACTTGATCTAAAGATTAAATCTTTCTTATTCTTATTTGAGATTCAAGATTATAGCATGAGAATATAAAAAGATCAGAATTTTATGGTGAAGTAGAAGTTCATAAAGTTTGTACCTTGATTAAGCATGGTATACATCTACCTAAGCATATCGTGTTGTTTTTGCTTGTATATGATGACAACAACGCCATACCTTGCTCATAAATGACGAGCAAACTATTGAGAATCTACAAGGAATCAAGGAAATCAGCTAAGGATTAAAAAGATCATGTAAGACCCTCCAAGAAGACGATCAAGGCGCTGAGACGTCATGAACAACACGTTCCTGAGACGTCAAAGACAGCGTCAGACGAACTCCTCTCCAACGACAAGAAACACCGCGTTGCTTTATTCGCATCTCCATGACAAGGGGTAGTATCTCCATAAGTTTGGTACGCCCATGACAGTGTCTAAGGAACACGACGTCCAAGAAGCCAATTACAAAGGCTAAAGATAGATGATGCATCTCGATCTGATCACGAGCAAACAAGAGCTCATAAGCTAAGTTCTCTACTCCTTTATTCTATATCTTTATTCAAATACCAAGTTTCTATGATCATATCTCACCTAAACGTGCATGATAAATAAGATTCAATTAGCATAAAGATGCATGCTACCTCTATATACGCTCATAAACTGAAAACTAGAAGAATTGCATGTCAAATATGAGATTACCTCCTAAGTCTTTCGTTAAACTCTCTCCTTAAAGTCTTTATGATCTAAATCACACTTAATTGGATAAGCTCTTCAGAATTGTTATTGTTCAAGTTAAATAAGAGTATAACAAAGAGAATGACGACGTCGGACAAGACGAAGACTTTGGATTACTATGTGATAATCTCACTCTGAACACCATCCTGAAATCATCACAAGGGGGATAGGATACCCAAGTCATCATTAAGAAACAAGGTGACAAAAGCTCTTCCTCCAGAAAGATCAAGAGCAAAGCATCACGTCAAAGATGAAAAGTCAATAGAAGTCGACCAGCCACTGCGTAAGCAAGTTATCAACGTCGCCCCTCAACGCGACGCCTTCTCCTAAACGCGTCTGATGGACACAACGTCCTTAACGACATCCTTCTCCAACGTTTGTAGACGTGAAATCAAGAACTCCATCATTATATGATCTCCAAGCTATCATTCAAAGTACGAACTAAGTGGAATACAAGAACGCGACGGATCAAAACAGTCTCAAGTTCGGACACGACGCTAAGAATCGCCTAAGGAAGTACAAAGTGCAGCAAAACCAAGTAAGTTCTCTATGGAACCTAAGCCTTTCAGATCTTACTTTAATCTGAGGAAAAGAAAAAGATACTTCATCAAGTTGAAAGAAAAAAGAAAGATCGTGTCTCAAGACGCTAACTAAAGACCACGCCAAAGAGAGCGTAAGATCAAAGTAATCCTCCTCAAGTTTGCGAAGAAAAAGCAATTCGCCAAAAAGAACAACACAAGAACTTACAATCGAAACACCAAAAGCAAAAGTGTTCCAAGTAAGATAGTTGAGAAAAGAATCTTCCAACACCGAAATGAAAAACTCCTAAGGATGAGAGCGTTGGGAAACTCGACGCGTCCTAGGAAGACCCGTAAGAACTTCATTGATTGTTAGCTAAGTTGAAGTGCATATTTACCAAGTTACGCATGTCTAAATAAGTTTACTTTCTGCATAATCATGTCATCGTCATAGCGTCGAGGCGGCAAGGGGTCGCGTCGATTAGGGGTAGCTTTAGAATGTCGTCATGTCGAGTCATCATGATTACTTATTTGCATAAGCATATTTTCTCTCCGACGTGTCAAGCATGTTGAGCTGTTTCATTTCAAAGTACTTGCTCTTGGTCGAGTTCTCTCTCTTTTATCAATGGTGTTTTCTAGATGAAGTGTTGGCACCGTCAAGTTTGATCTTTGCCCTACAATTGCTTAGTTATCATCTCGTTGGTAATTTCGCTACAAACAAGGTGTATCACCCCCTTTTTCAGATTTAATGTAGCATGAGATACTCTCATTTTCTACTCCGGTTGCGACCCCCGTGCCTGATGACGTGGGAAACTTTAGACAAAAATGACTCATTGATACCACAGCGTCGAACTTGCACAATGTGCCTCTTCCAATAATCGCGTTGTACGACGAGCTCGTTGGGATGATAACAAAGTCAATCTTTTCGGACCTTCGCGGCCCTGTCTCGTCACCCATCACAACATCAAGTGTCACAACGCCCAAAGTTGTTACTCTTTCCCCCGCGAATCCCACTAAAGTAGTCCGGGTGGGTCTTTTCAGACTAGGATCAACTCCCAATTTTTCAAAAGCGTCCAGGTATAGGATATCGGCGGAGCTTCCCGTGTCCACCAGTATGCGACTTACCAGCTTTGTTCCTATCTGGAGATGTATGACAAGCGGATCACCCGAAGAAACTGCCCACTCATTAACCTCTTCATTGGAGAATACGAGTTGATAAGGCTTTCTGGGTGGCGGAGTCGCGATGCTCATGACTGGAAGACCGCGAGGCAAAGGAGCATTGTTCATCTTTCTCTGTTCGCGTCTGTTAGGGGGGATGGGGACATGCTTCCCTGCTATCGTTCCCACATGGTCGTCAGGCCTTGGAAAGTTTTGTTGTTGATTACCTTGGGGGAGGTTAGGGTCAGTCGCGACTTGTTGATTGCGTCCCCTTCCTCTTCCACCATTATTGTATCCCCCCCTATACTGGCCTCGTCCGGGGTTTCTTCCACCTCTACCTTGTTGGTTTCCTCCCCTCTCTGGTTCATGAGAACGGCTCTTTGTTCGGGTTCATTGTTCATTCTGGGGCCATTTCGACACTCTTCTGTATTGTGAGTTGTGGAATTATGGTTAGCACACCACATCCCATCGCGACCACGACCTCTCCCACCATTGTCGCGGCCGCGACCCCTGTTGTTGCCATTATCATCTCTTTGATTCATTAGATTCTGAGCCTGAAACTGATTCTGATCTTGGTTCTGACCATAATCCTGATACTGTCCCTGATTCTGATGCTGATTAACCAGACCCGGTACTCGCGAGCTGTTCTGACCCTGATTCTGATCGTACTGATGCCTCTTATTTCCCCAGCCTTGATTGCCTTTCTTAGAATTATTATTCTGATTCTGTTTGACCTGACCCCCTCCCGTAGAGGGAGCGCTTGAGTGAGTTTCAACCTGCATCTCAACATACGCCCTCTCGAGCATGGCTTGGTAGGATTGTTCTTGCTTTCTGTATAAGTGCTTCTTGAACTCACTTCCATCTAGCAAACCATCGAGGAACGCGACCCTTGTGTAGTTTTGTCATCGAAATCATCAGCCTCTAGCACCATTCCCGAGAACCTTTTCACATACTCTTCCAGGGTTTCCCCGACTTTTTGTTTAACTCCCACCACTTCTTGCATTGTGATCTTTCTTTTCTTTGACGAGCCAAAATGCAATAGAAAACCTCTCTCAATGTCCGCGAAGCATGTGATACTCCCGGCAGGTTGATTCAACATCCAGGTCATTATCATATCGGCCAACGTCCCCGGGAAGCCTTTACACATTGTAGCCTCATCGGGCCTTCTCGCGATCATCGCGTACTTGTAACGGCTAAAATCCGGTAATGGGGGTGCTCGAATTATATGCTCCGCGAACGCGGTTGGTCCGAACATAGATGAGAAATTGAGAGGAGGGTTGGTAGGATACACCTGATTTTGATAGTCGTCGCGAGGATAGTAGGGCACTCCATGATGGTTGCGCGGAGTACGCGGCTCATTCAGGGGATAATATGTTTGGTCCCTCTCATCATAGCGTCCACCATGCTGAGAATAATAGTGGTCTTGTTGGCTCGCGGGAGCCTGATTAAGATCAAAGCCTCCTTGTTCCGCCTCTCTCGCGACATTTCTACCCCTTGGCACTCTAGAGACATAAACTCTATCATCTGGGGTGACTTCGGCGCCCTGCTCTTATAGATGAGCTTCTTGATTCTCGCGATTACCTCGCGTCTCACGGGGCTCCACCCTTTGATTAGCAGCATTCTGGTTCACCGCTGCCCCTTGAAGCCCCATCCAAGTATTGAAGGCCGCGGCGTGCTCTCGCGGAATAGTGATAAGGTCGCGAGTGTCTTCTTCATCCACGCGAGGAAGCGGTGGATTATGGACATTCTGAGTGAGGGGGCTTGTTTGCAATAGAGTGTTGTTCACTGTGCCGCTTCTGTCCGTCTCATCCATTCTGTTGAGTTTCATGATCTGATTCTCAAGGTTTCAAATAGAACTAGCTGCGCGAGGAGGTCCCCACGGTCGGCGCCAGTGTTGGAGCCCGGGTGTTCGCGACCTCACAATCAACACCTCGCGAGGTCTGACCAGCTAATAATCTTCAAATGCTGGAGACCTCCTTTACGCCAACTGGAACAACAACTTGAATTCCGTCTTCTTTTGGATCAAAACTCGCCTTCTTGCACTGTTCTTCGTGTTCTTGAGCTCAAAAGTACCTGCGCAACCAAACCGGAAGGATGGACCCCCAGATTTGGCTCTCGGACGCCCAAGTCAGTATTGATCACGACATAAATAAGAGTAACGAGCTCAATAACACCAAATAATGACCAAAGAGAAGGAAATAACAATCAAAATACACTCTCAAGCCATGAAACCTCACGACCCAGATCAATGAAACAGTAAATAACCAAACTCAACCAAACGCGACGATTCTCAGATCAACAGCACGAATACGATACCGAGAGTCATAATCCAAGTATCGATCATCCAATTCTCTATGAACAGAGATGAATTGGGGAAGAAGAAGACGAATCTGAGATGGAAGTTCCGCCTCTTGTGTTTTCTTTCTTGCTCAAGGGGTAAAATGCTTCAGATGCCCAAAAGATGTATTCTCTCTCCTTTCTTTTCTCCTTTTATACCTAGGTCGCGGGCCCCACTTTATCCGATCTCGCTCTCTTCGCTTATTGGGCTTGCTTATTGGGCCTCGTTCTCCCGAGTCTCTCAATGGCACTTGGGCCTTCGTTACGCTATGGGCCGTCGCAAGCCTGTTTGGCTCATGACCTGAGAACCGGATCGAACAGAGGCAAAGGCTTAAGACTCTGCCTCCTTTCTGAAGAAAAAAACCACTAAAAATTTAAAAGATCAGTTTTAGTTAAACAATTTGAATGCATTTGTTCAACTTTCCAGCTTTAAGTAGTTAGGTATGTGATACGCTGCACTTTGTATAGCGTAACTAGGGATTATTATATTAGTTTAGGAGTGTTATCACAAGTATTTGGAGCTATTGTTATGTTCTGAGTTGTTTACGAAGAAGTGAAGAAATGAAGACCAGAACCGAAGAAGAAGAGGATTGAAGACATGAAGACTTGAAGACATTCTGCGGAGCAGCGGCGATCGCCACCATCACTATGGCGATCGCCATCATTCAACAGAAGCCCTTCATAAGTTCGAGAGATCATGGCGATCGCCATGAATCTACGGCGATCGCCATAGGGTGACAGGCTACGGCAGAGCTTTACATGAAGATGGCGATCGCCAGGCATCTATGGCGATCGCCACAACAAGGCCGAAGATATTCCGAGCTTTCCTTATTTTGCTTAGTTTTTATTTCTTTTATTATTTTCTTATTTTCCTTATTTTAGTTCTAGGATTTATCTTTTACCATATATCTTTAGGGTTAGACTCTTTATATACCCTAGTTCTTTCTATCATATTTTCAATCATCTTTTCCATCAGACAATTTAGTTCTGCAACCATGAGCAGGAACTAATCTCCATTGTTTTACTTAGCGGTTGAAACCTTCAGTTATTAAGTTGTGAGATTTCTAAACTCTTGTTCTTTTCCTATGGGTTTGTATTAATTCTCTTGTTCTTCATCTATTGATTTCTATTGGTTTTTCTAGCTTGATCACCTAGTTTGATTGATAGTTTTCTATTGCTAGACTAGGAATATACGGTGGAATTCCTTGTCATTGTAGCATTCATATCTGCATGATCTGGTAGTTGATTGCTTTTATGAAAGAGAATTGATTGCATGTTAATACTTGACGGTTGTAAGTTATTGCATGCATCCTTATGATTCTTGTGCCCTTTGCTGCTATTTCATCTAATCTTGAGAGGTTTCCCTGATTGTTGAATAGTAAGTATTATCAGTACCGGTTGGCCTGCTGATATATTAAAGATTGGAATAGGAACATTCCCTAGGATTGAATAGAACTTGAGATAAATCTATGATCAACTTGATTGACTGTTGTGTGGATACTCGCTAGGTGAAACCCCTTCTCATCGTATTCACACCCAAACTTTCTTTGCTTGATACTTGTTACTTTTGTGTTTCATACAATCAAACCCCCCCCCCCTTTGGTTACTTGTTACTTGTTCGTTAGTTTGTATTTCGCTTGATTGCATAGCGATTGGTGTTTTGATTCCCTTGGGTTCGACCTCTACTTGCTTGCTATACTTTAGTTAGTGTTTAGAGTTTTCTTTGATTTGGCACTACGACTTTAGCCACATCAAATTTGGCGCCGTTGCCGGGGAATTGAAATTTTTCTGATTCTGTGTTAATTGTGAAATTATCAACTGTTTGGTGTGAACCTTTATGGTTCAGACCCGTGCTACTGATTCATCTCTTGTTGCCTTTGACCCAGAGATTGAAAGGACGTTCCTTCGGAACCAAAGAGCAGCTCTGAACCAAGATAACGAGATGGGTGATCGACATGGACCGCCATTGCCTACTATGAGGCAACTCACTGCCCCAGACTTAAACCAACAACCTTTGGCAGTGAGGTTTCCTGAGATTGAAGAAGGTGTGAACTTTGAATTAAAAGTTGGTTTAATTCATGAGCTACCACACTTCCATGGCTTAGCAGGAGAAGATCCCAACAACACTTGGCTCAATTTCATGCCATATGTTCTAGTATGAAGCCAAGAGGTGTTACTGAGGAGCAGGTCATGCTGAGAGCTTTCGGATTTACTCTGAAAGACGCTGCGAATGATTGGCTCTATTATCAAGCTCCGGGGAGTATTGATACATGGGCTAAGATGAAAAAGGTCTTTTTAGAGAAATATTTTCCAACTACAAAACTGAGCAGCTTGAAGAAGGGGATCACGAATCTTCAACAACACTCAACTGAGAGTCTCTATGAATATTATGAGAGATTCAAGAAGCTCTGCTCAAGCTGCCCATTCCATAGTTATACTGACCAAGATCTCCTTATGTACTTATTTAGTGGCCTGATTGATGAGGATCGTCGAATGGTGAATGCATCCTGTGGAGGTAACTTTTTAAGATTGACTATACCTCAGGCTACTGAAATGTTTGAGGAATTAGCTGAGAGCTCAAGGCAGTTTGGTAGCAGGCAAAGAACACAGTCAGTAAGTTCACTTGATCCCGCTAAAATTCAAAGTGATATGAATGAACTGAAAGATATGATGAAGTCTTTTATGTTGCAAAGTGGTGGTCAACAACTCCAAGAGCCGAATGTTGAGGTAAACGCTGTTGGTGGATGGCAACCAAGGCCGAGGTATGATTCTCATAATATTAATTATCAGCAACCTAGACCTCAGAATTCTATGACTGTTGAAGATATGATCAAGTCCTTAGCTCAAACTGTGATGCAACAAAATGCTAGAACGGAATCGAGTATCCAAAATCTTGAAAATCAGTTAGGACAGATTGCTCAAGCTGTGAGTAAATTAGAGGGCAGGGAACCGGTAAGAAACCCGAGAGAGAACGTCAGTGCAGTGTTCTTGAGGAGCGGAAAAACTTTAAATGACTGTTCTGTGCCAAAACCGCGATCGCCAGATCTGAGTGGCGATCGCCATGAGATTACAGAGAGCAAAACAGGATCTGCATCCCGACCGCGATCGCCATGACATTCCAGAAGCTGAGGTGCAAAATCATCCGCGACCGCGATCGCCAGTTGTTGATGGCGATCGCCAGGAGACCCCTGAGTATATTGATAATTATGTTCGCCTGAATTTTCCACCTCTATTCTCTCAGAAGCCTGTTGCTCCCTTTCATGAGGCATTGAAGGATACTCGAAGGTTGGAGAACGACAACGAAATCTTCGAAACCTTTAGTAGGTGTGAGGTAAACATTCTCTTGCTCAAACTTGTTAAGAGTATTCCTAGATTTGCTAAGTTTTTGAAAGAAGTTTGCACTATTAAAAGAAATCAAAAACTGAAAGGAAAGAAGAAAGTTGAAATAAGTGAACAAGTTTCTGCTGTGTTTCAAAAACGCATGCCTAAGAAATGTGGTGATCCAGACATATTTAGCATTCCATGTGTGATTGGTGAAACTAAATTTGACAAAGCCATGCTAGATTTAGGTGCATCAATCAATGTTTTGCCTTACTCTTTGTATGAATCACTAGGCTTAGGACCTTTGCATAAAACAGGAACTGTTATTCAACTTGCTGATAGGTCTACTGTGTACCCGATAGGTTAGAAGGCCTTGATTCTTGACTAGGGTAGAGAGCCTGGTTCATATAGAAGCTAGGCCTTGGTTAATCAAGTGTTGTGCGTGACTTGTTATTCTTTCTGTACATGCATCAAGCTTACCATATTTTACACGTTACAACTTATCACAACATAAATTTAGCCAAATTTCTTATTAATCATACGGTATTAGCTTTCTCATTTCCAACTATGCACTATGTTTTCCTTGTCAACCCGCCTTGACGTATACACTACACTCGACGAGGCAAGATTCGTATGATAAACTTACAGAAAAGGAAGGTGCAAAATACTCATATGACTCATATGTGGCTATCCCACTAGCATAAATTCCTTATTGGGTGCTTTGTTATTTCTTTCACGATACCGCCAATTATTAAAAGTAGGATTGTTAATCGTGACTCACCTAATTCGAGGTTTGGTTCCGGAGTATGATTCCTTAAATGATAACAAACCCATGCACACACGAGTTATAACTAATAAACATACTGTGTGCATGTGTAATAGATTGTGTGCATTACAAAATACTGTGTGCATGAGTTATAACGTGTGTGCGTATTAATTATAAAGTTTTTGTGCATCATTCTTAGTCTTTATCTTTGGACTCTTTAGAAAATAATCGGTAAAGTTTATGCCGAAAAGGTATGAAGTTGGACTAATTAAAAACATTTGTCAATTTTGTTTATACCTACGCACTACTGAAACTTGAAGGCTTAGGCATTATAAGAAACGATAAGGTAACGACATATATCACATGACAGTATAATTTAACTAAGACATGTTATATTGTTGGTGTATTAATGTTTAGCAATTTATAGATATCGTATGAAAGTTATTTGCAAATCGGGGATAACATATGTTTTCCACCCTTTAACAGTCATTTACCTTCGCCAACACTTTTTGAGTGTGACTATATGAATATCGAATACATATACCCATAATCGGGACCAGTGAGTATGGATGGATTAAAGCCCATCAGGCAAAAATAATGTGAAAGATTTAAATGAATTTAATAAAAAAGAGATGTGAAGGAATTGAAGAAATTAAATGAAAGAGATCAATGAAGGAGGGCATTCAATTTTTGTACCAATTAAAATCCTTATTAGATTTAGATTTATCTGAGTTTTAGCTTCTAGTCTTATTTTATTAGTAGCAATAATTAGGGCTATAGTACTACTGCTTAGTATGCATAGGACTACTAAGGTAAAACCACATAGTGTATTCCGATGAAATGCTATTGATTTTAGGAGGACTGTAATAAGGAGGAGGACTGACCCACGTCACAGTCTTCTAAAAATATTGAAGATTAATTAGTTTGAATCTAACTTGTGAGACGCTGGGGACGGCGGACACTAAGAAGGAATAATCTAGCTAATTTGTCCAATATCTTTGTTGCATATGATGTGAGGCTATTCCCTTTGTTAAATATGCCTTGAACCCACTAATTGCTTTGAGTCCATTGGGATTTCTCTAGGTTTTAGGGTAGTATATATACTAATTGTAACCTAGGTTTTGTGTGTGCGTTCTTCATCATATGGTATCAGAGCTTCAGGTTTAGTCTTGGTTTGTATTCTGGTGAGGAAAGATGTCATCACTGAGGTCTCATATGAGGAGAGACCGCTGCTGGATTGTGGTTGAAGTTGCAGAGTTTGTACATGACGAAATCTCTAACCAACAAGTTGCTTATGAAACAACGCCTATACGGACTGCGAATGCAGGAAGGTACACAACTCCGGGATTACTTAGATCAGTTAAACACATTATTACTTGAATTGCGTAATATTGATGTGAAAATTGAAGATGAGGATGATGCTTTGATTTTGTTGGTGTCTCTACCACATTCATACAAGAGCTTTGTGCAATCGTTTATTGTTGAAAAATATATTGTCACTTTGGAAGAAGTCAGGTCATCTCTTCATAGCAGGGAGTTGCGTCATAAGGCAACCGGTGCAGGAACCGATAATCAAGTCTCTGGATTAGTAGCTAGTGGAGTTAAGGGATATGGGAACGTTAAGAAAAGAAACTGTTTTCAAAGGGTCCTAAGCCTGATGATGTTTGTAACTACTGCAAGGAAAAAGGGCATTGGAAAACTAATTGTCCTAAGAAGAAGCAGTCACAAAAAAAATTAGACTTTGCAATTGTAGCAGCGTATGGGGGCAACTCCGAAGAGGATATTGCCTTAGTTGTTGATGGACACACTCATCACTCTAATGTGTGGGTTCTAGATTCTGGGGCATCCTATCATATTTGTCCAATGAGAGAGTGGTTCTCAACTTATGAGCAGGTAGATGGTGGAAGCATTTCGATGGCTAACAATTTTGTCTACAAGGTGGTTGGGATAGGCTCGATCAAGATCCAGACTCATGATGGTAGATTTTTCACATTGAACGAGGTCAGACATGTTCCACATATGACTAAGAATCTGATATCTCCTAGCCTTCTGGATAGTAGGGGTTTCAGTTTCAAAGGTGGAGATGGAGTTCTGCTTGTCTGCAAAGGTTTTGATGTGAATATGAAAGGTGTCAAGCAGGGTACCTTGTATTTTCTACAAGGTTCTACTATAACAAGTTTAGCTGATGTTGCATCGTCAGAGGTTCATCTGGAGGATATGACTAAGTTATGGCATATGAGACTTGGTCATATGGGTGAAAGAGGGATGCAAATTCTATCAAAGGATGATCTTCTTGGTAGTCACAAGATCAAGAGTCTTGAGTTTTGTGATCATTGCGTCTTTGGGAAGCTACACCGCATCAAGTTTCCTAAGGCTATTCATAGGACAAAGGGTACACCGCAGCAAGTTTCGTGAGCATTGCATCTTTGTGTCTATGATTGATGATTACTCAAGGATGACTTGGGTTATCATGATGAAGCATAAAAGTGAAGCTTTCAAGACCTTCAAACAATGACAGGCATTGGTGAAGAATCAAACAGGAAAGAAGATCAAGAGGCTGCAAACTGACAACGGTTTGGAATTATGCTCGTCTAAGTTTGATCAGTATTGTAAGGATGAAGGGATTGTCCAACACTATACAGTCACATATACACCACAACATAATGGTGTAGCTGAGTGGATGAATCAGACATTACTAGAGAGAGTGAGGTGCATGCACTCTAATGCTGGTTTAGAAAGAATGTTCTGGGCAGAAGTAGTGAACAACGCGTGTTATCTGGTAAACCGTGGACCACACACATGCATAAAGTGCAAGACACCAACTGAGATGTGGTCGGGTAAGACTGTCGATTACTCCAACCTTAAAGTTTTTGGTTGTATGGTCTACTATCATCTTAATGAAGGTAAACTTGAGCCACGAACCAAGAAGAGAGCATTTGTGGGCTATGGAGATGGAGTTAAGGGATTTAGAATCTGGTCTCCATCAGAGAAGAGGGTCACTCTGAGAAGGAATGTAGTCTTTGATGAGAATTCTATGCTTAGATCAAATGTAAAGTCCATGTCTGCAGCAGAGACTGGTAGCATTGATAAGTAGGTGGAGTTGTAGGTCAATCAAGATGAGAGTGATTTTCAGCTACACGAAGAGGATCAAGAGCTACAATCAGGTATTGATTCACTAGAACCTATACCACTAGAAACTCAACCATCTGAAACTACAAATTGCAGTGTGCTCTAGATCGACCTAGAAGGATCGGAGTTGGACCTCCAAGGAGGTATGAGTTTGAGAATATGGTGGGTTATGCCCTACAAGTTGCTGAAGAGGTGGATACTCATGAGCCGTCCACCTACAAAGAAGCTGTTTCAGGTAGTGAGTCTGAAAAATGGCTTGCTGCATGCAATGGGAGATGAGATGGAGTCCCTTTAGAAGAATCAGACATGGTATCTAGTCATACAACCTCCAGACTTGCAAGTGGGTTTTCAAGAAGAAAGAAGGGATATCACTTGCAGAGGGAGTCAAATACAAGGCTAGAGTTGTTGCTAGAGGTTTCAGTCAGAGAGAGGGAGTGGACTGCAATGAGATTTTCTCACCTGTGGTCAGACACACTTCTATCAGAGTGTTTTTAGAAATAGTGACACATTAGGATTTGGAGCTTGAACAACTGGATGTGAAGACAACTTTTCTGCATGGAGAGCTAGAGGAAGAGATATTCATGACTCAGCCAGATGGTTTCCAAATTCCCGAGAAGGAGAACTATGTTTGTAAGTTAAAGAAGTCCTTATATGGACTTAAGCAGTCTCCAAGGCAGTGGTACAAGAGATTTGACAACTATATGATGGAGTTGGGCTACACTAGGAGCTCATATGATTGTTGTGTGTACTATAACAAGTTGAAAGATGGTTCTTTCATTTATCTGGTGTTGTATCTAGATGACATGTTGATAGCTGCAAAGAACATATATAACATTCAGAAGATGAAGGGTTTTCTTAGTGTAGAGTTTGAGATTAAGGATCTGGGTGCAGCTCGAAAGATTCTAGGAATGAAAATTCTTTGAGACAGAGATTAGAAGAAGCTTTTCTTATCACATAAAGGTTATATTCAGAAGGTGTTGGCTAGATTTGGGATGTCATTATCCAAGCCTATCGACACCCCGAGTGTTGCTAACATCCATCTCACTACCATGTTTGCTCCTCAATCAAAAGAGGAGAAGGAGTATATGTCTTGGGTTCCTTATGCTAGCGTTATAGGAAGTTTGATGTATGTTATGGTCTGCACCAGACCAGATATAGCACATGCAGTCAATTTTGTGAGAAGGTTCATGGGTCAACCTGGAGGAGAACATTAACAGGTTGTGAAGAGGATTCTTCGTTATCTTAGAGGTACGTCTGGTATCGGTCTCATCTATGGAAATGATACAAGCTATTCTGATTATGATTATGCTGGAGATGTTGACACTAGAATATCTATGACCGGTTATGTATTTACCCTGGGTGGTTCTGTTGTGAGTTGGAAGGCAACTCTGTAGCCTACAATGACGTTGTCTACTACGGAAGCAGAGTATATGGCATTGATAGAAGCTGCTAAGGAGGGGATCTAGATGAAAGGACTAGTTAGCGATCTTGGTCTACATCATGATCAGGCTATTGTGTATTTTGACAGCTTGAGTGCAATTTTTTTAGCCAAGGATCAGGTTTATCATGAGAGGACCAAGCATACAGATGTGAGGTATCATTTTCTGAGAAGGGAGAAGAGGATCAAGGTGAAGAAGGTAGGCACCGCTGATAATCATGCTGATATGTTTACCATGCAAGCATGTTCCCCTTACCAAGTTTGAACACTGTTTGGACTTGCTAAACATCACAGATCAATAGTTTCCCTGTGGGGCAAATTTGGGCAAATGAGAAGTTTGTTGGCACTATCATGGTGCGTCTGATAAAAATCTGAGGCACAAGAGAAGTCTGGTACATCTTGCACTGTTGTGGTGCGTCTGATACATCTGTGTCTGGAGGATTCAAGTTAAGGCGGAGATTTGTTAAGTATGCCCATTATGGGTGCGGTTCCGGTGAGAACAGTTTTGAAAATGAGAATGTGTGAATGACTAATGTGCATCAATATATATTTAAATGTGCATCAAATTTTTTGTTGCACATCATTTGACAAAGTAATGCACATATACAATTTTTACATGAATGTTCTTCAGTTTAAACTTTATAAAATTAATATTCTTCAAACAACGAATGTACAACATAGTACTAAATATTCACCCAATTACTAATAATATGCATCATTCTTACCATCAGCTATTTTCAACCTGTCCATTATATATCTTAACTTTTCAAACTAGATGAGTCGGATATTCGTAGGAGGCGAATTACCCGAAAACCATTGAGCGTTTGTAAGGAGAAACTAAATTATGTACATGGTCAGATGTTTCTCTGAGATTGATAGTCATACCATACAAATTAATAAACACAGCCAATATAAACATAATAAGATCACTAACCTCCTAATCAATGAGATTGAGGGTTCAAGTAGGAAATCCTACCCACAAAAAAACTAAAATAACCACTCAATCCCATAAAAGAAGAAGTTATTATTAGCACAGAGTTATCCTCATAAGCCCTATAAACTCATCAGAATCAATCCTATCATCACCATCCTCATCAAAAGCCCTAATCATTCTCTTACAAGCCCCTAAATCATACCCTTTTCCCAACCCTAAAATCTCAATCACTCTTTTCAGCTCAAATGCATCAACAAACCCATCTTTGTTTTCGTCGAACACGTCGAAAGCCGCCCTCAACTCCTCGATGCTCGGCTCCCTCTCTTCGAATATTCTAGAAACTTCGTCTGACGTCATCTGTTCTTCTTGGTCCCATGATAAACCCATCTTCTTCATCAAAATCGACAAGTCAGAGGCATGTATCAGATCCCCTTCTTCATCTTGGTAATCAGCAGAAACAGAGTCGTTTTCTGTTGTCTTTGTAGCTTTAACAAACAAAGGAATCAGGGATTTGATGAAGGAATTGGACTCTACGATAAACTTGTGTATGAATTTTACTACAGAAGTAAGGAAGAAAATGTATATCATGTTTGTTAGAGATAGCCAGAGAGGTGAGTTTTCCATATTTTTTTGGAAGAGGGGAATTAGAGAGGAAGGTGTAGCTGAAACTTGGTAGTTGTTGTTATTGGTGGAGATGTTGAAGGAAGAAGATGGGTTTTTATAGGAAGTGAAATTCCAGTCCAAATTAGCAGCCATTCAAATCAAGGAAGGTACTTGGTGGGTGCAAAAGTGGAAAGAACAAATGGAAAATTCTTCAACTTTGAAAGACCTTTTCGAAGTTTGAAATGAGTCTTTATTTTTTATTTTTTTATAAGAAAAATATTTAGACTCCCTCAAAATTTCCTCTAGAAAATTATTGTTTAGGGCTGGGCTCTTTGGAAAGTAATTTGATTAACTTAATTCGTTAATTTAAAATATAAACTAGAATAAATTAATTCATTAGAAATAACGCGAAAAATATAGATTAATAATAAAATATATGTATATTCATAAATGTGTGAATGTCTAGTAGCTAAAACAGTGAATATGTATTTATAAAAATGATATATATTAATTCGTTAATTTAAAATATAAACTATTTAATTTCAACTTACATATACATGTATTAATAACTATATGCTAGTGATTGAAATAATTACAATTTTAGGTTAATTATTATTGTAATAGATCCACATTATTGAAAATGATATATATTATTATTGAGTGGATCGGAAATGACTTTTTCTAATGTGTTTTGAGTGGGAAATGGAATGGGTTTTGTTTGGGATGTTTGATTTGGTTTCGACTTCCTGTTTTTGGATTTTTTTGTCAAAAGGTTTTGTTACTTCCAGGAATGTGTAGAGAAAATAATGGTGATTATAATTATGAAAAGAACGTGACTTTATAATCATATGACGTATGGAAGCATTTATGCACGAAGCTTCGTGGTAATTGACTTGTATACTAAACCAAGATTTTTATAAATTGACTTGTGTACTTTATCCTTGGTTCTCATTTTGGCGAGATTTTTGTGGTCAAAGGAGTGAGCTCTACACTTAAATTAGATATGAATATTATAATTGGAGCTAAGCTAACCCTTGATTATATTTTAGCACACAAAAAATCATGTACGTGAATTAAACATGTCTTGGTCAGACTTCACCATAATGAAACGGGTTGCAACCGGCAGAACCTATTTTACGCCCGGCACACCCTCCGTTGGGAATAGGGTTTTGAACGATTTTTTTTTTTTTTTTAATAAATAAGGCCGTTTCGAACGGCCCTAACCGGTTTATGATACTGGATTGAAAAAATACATAAAATACATTTCGAACGGGAATTTCAAAAATGGCGTGACAGGGCCCTTTCGGGATGGCATTCCGAACGGCTTCCATTTTTAAAAAAAAAAATAGTCGTTTGACCCAACAGTGTTCCGAACGGCTCTGTGACGTCACTAGCCGTCATCATGACGTCACGAGACACCATTCCGAACGGCCTGTTCGGAATGGGGTTCCGAACGGGCCTGGTGGGACGGGATCTGAAATGCAGTCATTCATCATCTTCATTTTTCCCTATAAATACATCTTAACACAATTCATTTCAAACACACATTCACTTTCATTCCTGTATTTTGATTTTCTCTCAAATTTCCTTTGTCATCGTCAATATGTACCCGAATCGTCCCTCTCTATTTCCTTCCTCTTCGTCGACAATGGATCCCGGTGGGAAACTGTGTTGGTGTGAGAAAAAACCCACTGTGCAGATGTGTACCGAACAACTAGGTTATGACAAGGTCAATTACGGGAGAAGATATTGGGGATGCCCTGATAATGTGTTGGGATTCTCTCGAAGACGAACCAGGGTGCAAATACATACATTGGATCGATGTTGCATGCACAGGTCATGCAAGGGTGGTTATAGAAGAACTAAATGCAGACAACTTGTATAACTGGGCAAAGGCTGGAGGGTTGGGCGATGGGCTTGAGCAGCTGAGGATAGGAACCAAAAGCATGCACGGAGAAATTACTGCAGTGAAAGCCAAAAACGCCGAGCTCATGGAGGAAAACGCTGCACTTGCTGCAGAATTGGCAGCAACACTTAAGAAATAGAAAATTCAGTGATTTTACCTTTCTTGTTTCGTTAGTTGTTTACTTTTTGTGCTTTCAATGTATTTTTCAATTATGTTGTAACACTGCCTTGGAGGGGGTGGAATTGGACAATTGTCATCAACCAACCAAATCTGTCAAAACAAAATTGTTAATGTATACTAAAAAACATATGTAAAATAAGAAACAAGAGCGAAAAATATCAATGTGTACCGGTACGTAATGGTTGCGGGTGCCTACATGTGCAATAGCGAACACCGCAGTAGGAGGCTCTGAACCGGGAGGAGCAAACATCGGAAGACATGTACAAGGACCAAACCATGATAACACCACTAGTGCAACTTGAAACCTCGTGGCAAAGACCAATCCCATTGTAGGTGTGCACATCCAGAATTCACGAGAGCAGGGCGATCGAATGTAATTCACTTCTCGAATGAGTTGCGGGACAGTCTTGAAACCCTCTAGCATCTCTTCATACCTATGCCTATTTGTTTGAAGGTGCCTCGAAAGATCTACTCAGACTTCCAACGTATTGTTGCTTTGGCTTACCAAGTAAGCGTGCAGGGGACCGATAACCACAATGACCGTCATCACCTACTTTCTCCACATTAGATATGTATTCGAGCATGAAAAGATCTATACTATTTTCCCCCAGTCGAAGTCTAGATAAATGACTGAATTGCCAGCGCTACATTTTGATTTGGCCTTTCCTCTGGCCCTCGGTGGTTTAGTTGCACTCTCTTTTTCAGTCGTGGCCCCACTTGAAGTTCTGTTGGATGCAACCGACGATTTCTTTTGTGAATCGGCTTTCGGTGGCACAGTTGCACCCTCTTCCTCTTTCATCTCCTTTTTCCTTGCTTCTGCCTTCTCCTTATCCTTCTTAGCCTGATCCCTCTCATCCCAACCCGGATCTCGCTTTGTACCTGTCTTCTTCGCATGAATCTTAGTCCTTCCTCTCCTCGCTCTCCCCGGGGGAAGGGGGGGGTCCTGGATATTAACTGAAGAAGGATCCTTGCACTCATGCCACTTATCAGCCATCCTCTTCATATCGAAATCATCAACGTTACCGCAAAATATCCCTTCAAAGAAATCATCCATAAGAACCTTATCCGTTGTCAATTGCACGTCGTCATCAGAGTCGAAGTCTTTCAATTCCACTTCTTCCCACTTGATCTACTTCCAGAAGATATCAATGTCGCTCGGCAACCATGGCGTTCCTTCCTCTACAAACACCTTAATCATGTGTGGGCAAGGCAATCTGAGCGTTGATTCCCACCAAGGATCCTCACATGGGCCACATATCTTTCCCTCATTTGCCTTAATAACTTCTTTCAATAGCATTCTCAAACTTTTGTCGGAGCACTTCCTCAATAGGCGCATGAAAATAGTCTTGATCCACTGAGGCCCGTCTTGTATCTCCTTCGAGCTGGTATGGTTAGACTTTTCCATCTCAAACCGTATTCGACGGTGCTGATCAACAAACATATTGTCAATGTGTTGCACTAAAGTGTCGAACCCTCCAACAGCTGAATCAAACATAGTCTTCAACATCGAGTGTTGACCGTCCATGATCACCACCGGAGGGAACATTCTCACCAAATGTTGACAATCCGGATGAGATATGAAAAACGCTGACAATTTTTTCTCCACGGTCTCCGGATTCGCCTCATAGTCGATGTCTTTATTATAACGTCTTTGATGGAGAAAATATAATGACCACTAGGTCACGTTTAGATTTCCCAATGCTTCCATCCTCTCCTTTTCCCTTACAGTGTACACTTGCCTCCTTGAAATTGTGGAAGTCGGATCTTCTTGAAGCATCTGTGTATAAATAACCTTCGGCAACCCCGACCGTTGATGCAATCATTATTTTTCGTCTTTGCTCTCCCGTCATCCTCGAAGCAAATGCATGGCCAATCAAGCTGCTGGAAAGACAGTGATTGTGACATGCCTTCTCAACTTTTAGTATCCACCCAGCCGGCTCAACAAGAGTTGTTCGTCGATAATATCCTTTCAGCATAAAAGGACAATTGTTCTTCTTTAACCTACTAAGATTGCTACGCTGCGACGATGGTTCTGCTACATCACCTTCAAGATTAATCTTCTTTCGATGTTTTCTATAACTACCAGATTGCTCACAATGCAGAAATATCATCTTGTAGGCCATTGATGATTTCGTGGTGATAACCATACAAAACTCATAACCGACCTTTCTAACCCACTCTCTCAGAAGATCAATAGTATGAAATCTCTCACTAGTCGTAAAATGAGCAATATAGTCGATTTTTAAATATTTCTCGTCACTACAGTATCCCTATTTAAAATTACTCAAATTTCAATACATATCATATGAATAAAATAAATTCTAATTAAACGCTATAAAAAGGTTTATATGTACTTACTTGAAAATATGTATCATCTACCGGCGCAAAAAATCAACCTCCTCGTCCTCCGACGTCTCACTGGAAGAACACCCCCGTCTTTCTTTCCAACTACCTTCCCTTGAAGAATTACTTGAATCGCTTACAGACGACATTTTTTGTGCTTTTCCGTTTTGGTTTGAGATTGGGCTATACAAATCCGATTTTATAGAGGAGTCAATGAGAAAGAGCCGTTACAAACATTTTCAAAGAAATATCTCTTTCCCGTTCAGAACCACATCACGAACGGGCCGTTCGGAAATTTAAAAAAAAAATTAATCTCGTTCGGAACCCCATTCCGAACGGGATTTGAACCGGTTCGCACAATTACGAACCAGTTTTGTAATTATATAATTACAAAATCATTTTTCTGAACCGGCCCCGTTCCGAACGGGAAAAAAATTTAAAAAATAATAATGTGGGCCCTACCCGTTCGGTAAATTGGGTCTTGCCCGATTGAATCGCCTAATGAAACTGTTTTTTATTTTGCTTTAATTTGTGGTAACAACCACGAGTAAAGAGTATGTTATTATAAATTGCATTTCTATGAAAAGAAATGTAGGGGGAGGCAAAGACAAGCGAATTAACATCTAAAGTGAAGATCTCAAACACTTTCTATTTGAATGTCCAAGAACAAAGCGAATTATTAGAAACTTTGATAGGAAGATTCAAGTATTAATTTACTTCTTAACACCTAGAAATCATACTATTACAGAATTACTTAATGAAATAAAAAACAAGGCCACGAAAAAAAATTGAAGACCTAGCCACTATTTGGTGGACCCTCTGGTTCTATAGAAACAAACAAATCTTCGACATAGTAGAGCATAATCAACTATCAAATATTCACCATTTCATCAAAAATCAAATGAAAGAGTGGAATCTCACCAAAATGGAAGAAAAAATGGATATTGAGGTTGACCCACTAATCCCAAGACAAACTAGAAGAAAAAGAAAAGTTATTAGATGGATTAAACCAAAACGAAACTTCTATAAAATCAATGTAGATGTTGTTTGCCCATCTTCTAGACCAGCTTCTTACGGTATTATCATTAGAGATGAGCAGGGTAAATCAATAAAAATGGCGAACAGGTCCTTAAGAAACGTTCCACCAATCATGGTTGAGGCCCTTGTGATGCGATATAGCATTAAGGAGGCTATTCGGCTGGGTCTCACGCATGTTGAGATCGAAGGCGATAATCTCCGCCTTATTAATGCCATAAACGGTGTTTGAGACTGCCCATGGGAAATAGACTTGATCATGACTGATATATTAATGGATATCCGCTCCTTTGCGAAACATCGAGTATCCCATATTTTTCGGGAGATTAATGGTGCAGCTGACCTTATAGCCAAAATGTATCATTTAATACTCCAACTTGATTTTGCAGCCTTTCCAAATCTTTCTGATCTCATCCTTCGGGATGTCCTAGGGCGGTATCATTCTTATTAGATGTGTATCCTAAACGCTTTCCTCATTAAAAAAAAAAGACAAGTAGGTATTTGTAGATAACTAAGGTTGCAGAAGGATCGATCAGGATTAATCGAGGCTCATCATTTGGGTGCAAATTTAATTAACTGTAGCTAGTGTTCACAATCAACCCTAATACCATCTTCTTGAAATTAGTAGTTTCACAAGGATATAAATTAAAAAAAATAAAGTAAATGTCAGATGTGAGTGTATATCATCTATCAAGAGAAAGAAGTAGTAGAGATGTCATATTTTTATTTTCTCAGCTGCTATGAAACTCACCCAGAATTTCATAGGCTCAATATGTGTTAACTACTCCATGAAAGATAACTAGTGACGCTAACTTGTACTCCATTCCCTTTTGTTCTTCCTATTCATAACGGACACAGTTACCGTTGTATTTTTATATCTTTAATATCTCTAATTATAAGTGAGCAGCGAATAAAACAAGACTACTCTTAACTGTGTCTTTCCTCATGTCGGTGATAAATGGAAGAATTATCTTCAACCATGAAGAATGTCAAAATAACAAACAAGAAGAACAAAAGGGAATGGAGAGAGTAGTAACCTCTCACGTGATGGTGATTGGTGAATAGGATTACACTAGCTAGAGTGTGCGTGTGGGATTTGAGTTTAGAAGTTAAGATAAAGCTGTAAATTTCAACAGTTAAACATATGATGTGAATTCATGTCGGTATGCGATTCCAACTTTTTGTGCAAGTCTCCAGTTAGTATGTAAGCAAAAAGAAAATGGAGTAACCACTACAAAAATTTCATATTGCTTTATATGTTAAATGTAATAAGGTTTTGTACCCAAAAAAAAGAATGGCACTCTTAAATATTAGTCTATACGGTTATCAAGTCCATCACAAAAAAAACAGATTCTGATCCAAGAAATAGCTTTCAACGTACAAAAATCTCCTTAGCCTACAAACAGAACCAAGCACAAAGCTTGGTTAAATATCATTTAGCTGAGTCAATTCTAAACTAAATTAATGTACAACTAACTTTTTTTGCTGGAGTTTTAAGTAGATGAATCCTGCTTTAGATGACAAAGCAACTTCATCAACACTTCGCTATCTGATTCATGGCAATGATTTCATACTTTTTCAGATTTTGACTTCCGTGTATCATTAAACACTACTAGAAAGTTAAACTGCACATATAAATATGAGTACATATAACAACACAAAGCAAAGAAGAAATATTTCGGAAAAAAGGAACGTACCATTGACATCCAGGCTTTGTAATGCCCTTAGGATTTCATCTTGACTTTTGCTAATACCTGAAACTTCAACTGGAATTGAACCGCCCGTATTTCTCATACATCAGGGCTACAAGTGAATCATCCTAAACTATATTTGGAGGAACCGTGCTTACAATTGATCAGTGTAAGATGGACTTGTTCTAAAAGCTTTTCTTTTTAACAATCTTTGTAGCAAAACAATCTCTTTGGGTTTTCACAATTAAGCCATCTATAGAAGATTTATGACATTTCGAAGTTATCTGATAAGAAAAATCAAGAAGTGAGAGTTTTCTGTTGCACAATAAGAAATGCTGCATCCCTAAGCAGATAAGTATGATACAGGCTTATAGGGTTTATAGTTTGATTAGAGGACACAATATTAATACACGGTTCTTATATACAGCCCGGTACTTTATTCAAACGCAGCCTGGTTTCTCGCGTAACGGGAGAGACGTGCTTCTCACGTTACGCGAGAATAGCAAAAATATTAAAAATTTAAAATTTTATTCTCGCGTTACGCGAGGGACGTGCTTCTCGCATAACGCGAGATTAAAAGTTAATATTTTTAATATTTTTGCTATTCTCGCGTAACGCGAGAAACACGTCCCTCGCGTAACGCGAGAAACCAGGCTGCGTTTGAATAAAGCACCGGGCCGTATTTAGTAATGGCCTATTAATAGAGAAGAAATAGCCTTAGAATGGTTAGTACTTCCATCTCTTTAACTCAGAGAATTTAACAAAGAAGTAAAAGCTAGTTTCTGAACAATCTTGGTGGGGCTTTGTTGGTCATATTTCGTTTTATCTACACAAGTGTTAGAATGTACGTGCTATGCTAAGAATGTGAAAGCTAAATAGTGCATCAGCACTTCTAAAGAGTAGATCCTCTAAAAATCTTACCATTAAAGAAGAATTCACCATTTCAAGTTGACTGACACATTTAACATCTGAAATCCAAGTGTAAATAGCTCTGGCCAGACTAAAGCAAATACTAATCAACAGAAAAAAAGGGTTAACAGAGAACTGTTCTTACACCAAAAATATTTGGCTATGTCAATGCTTTTCAGTGATTCAGAGAGCTGTTCTTAACAAGTTGTGTATTTAAAAAAAATGGAAATTTCTAATATCTCCGATTCCAATAGTCCAATTTGATGGAACTTCACAAATCCTGCATATAGCCCACCAGGGAAACGACTGTCTAAACATCTTCTGCTATTGGTTGTTATGAGGATTGAGATGGTCTATAAACTATTAAGCTTGATTATGAAGGTCCTTTTATCTTAGTCATTATGAACCCAGCTGTGTATATTTTTGCACTCAAAGGTAAATCATGAGCATACGTAATGTCTGCAAAAAAGATGACTGATTGTTTCTGTAACTTCAATCTCTCTACTTCTCTAAGTGGAGATGGGGTTCTTTGTTTAATTCGGCTTGCCGTATTCATTATCAGCAAATTATATTTTTCCATCAGTTTTCTCTCTCCATTCCCTTTGATCCATACTGCGTACATGTAAATCAAAATGGGACAATTTTCACTACTTGCTTTGATTTAATAATGCAATCCATGATTTACTTTCCAAAATGTGACAATATTCCCTACTCAGATTTGATTTAATAAAGCAAACCATGGTGTACTTCTCTAAGACCCAAAAAAATAGTACCATTCATCTCCCTTCCTTGCATATTCAATGAAAGACCACTAATGCTTTCATCAGAAAGGCTTTAATAGGTTGGCTTTTAGGTCGTTATTGGGCTAAAAAGGTCTTTTACCCAATAAAAAAACCTAGAATATGAAAAGCCTCCTAATTAAGAGCAAAACTACCCTGTAAAAAAAATCAAAAAAGACAGTTTTTTACAGTAAGGTAGTAACTAGCAAGGCACTAAAGGTGTCAAAAAGTCTGCAGTTGTAGAAATGCCAACTGAGCGGTCAAACATAAGAAACATTTAAGGGAAACAGCAACCTCAAACGCTAATGAAGATTAAATGAAACATCTATTTAGCAAACAAACATTTTAATACTGGCCGTGAAAAAAAGGAAAACAATTAACTGAACATTGGAAGGGATTTGCAAGCGTTGTGTTATAGAAACATCCAAAGGCAAAACAGGCTACTAAAGAGGATCCAGATGAACATAGAATTAAAGCTTGGTAATTTGGTGTCATGGGCATGGAAAGTAGTTTCAGTGGTGAAGTTCTCCTTATAGTTTGGTCTTCTAAAAGCATCAAGGTAGGCCATTTGTTTGTCAAATCCTGTTTCATCTGGTCTTCTGGTTTAGGCTGGAGGCTTCATCAAGGAGCAGGCAGGCTTCATAGTCTCAGTCTGTTTTATGGGGATGGAAAACGAGGTCAGGGAAAACATAAGCCATTAGATTTCTGTTAAGAGGGAGACAGGTTGGCTAGCAAAGATATGATACTCATCATCTAAGGCTAGGTAGTGCCACAAAGGGAATACTTTTATGTTCATATTCTATAACAATTAACAAAATGAAATTAGGTTAACAGTTAGTGTAAGAAGTCAATTACCTGCCGCCTCTTGTCACTCAATTTTAATAATAAGGTCTTCGTCGAGAAACAGGGGCCTGTCCAGACAGCCTGCAAACAGAGCTTTAATTACTTCCAAAGGGTAAAAAAGAACAAGAACAATGTTTGAACACTTCAACTAATTCACACTTATATCAAATTGAGGTGTGTTCGGCGAGCAAAATATAACATACTAATTTTTAGAATGAAATTGGTTAATACACCGAAAAAATGGTTTATTTGAATTCAACACCAAACACTCATTCTTATTTTAAAACTAAAATAAGTTAACAAGGCCATTTATCCCACAAATAATTGTAAGGAATGGTTAAGAAAAATACATACCCAGAACTACGCCCAGAAGAATATCCACCATACATACCATAACCACTTCCAGCACCAGGACTCTGCAAAGTCATGAGAACAAGAGTTGTCAATAACATGTGCAATAAGTACAAATGTGGGGAATATATTCTGATTCACTTGTACTTGAAGAGTTTTATACACATTTTAAATGTGTTTTGAAAATCCAAATTTTTGTCTAACTATTACTAATCAAAGTACAATACGAAATTTATGATTATAAATGGCCTTGGAATCCTCTAAGAACAACTATTTGTGAGCAAATTTTAATGGCTGACAAACCAAGTAAATAAATTGCAGAGATTATATTTGAGGGTGGGGATATTCTGATCCATGTAGGACGACATGTAAGATAAGAAATACCTGCATACCACCATAGCTACTGTATGGATCAGAAGACGGATAATCACTAGAGCCACCATAGCTACTTGAGTAACCACGACCGTGCCTTTTGCTATCCCTATCATCGTATGGCATTCCTTCATGACCATTGGGTGCCCCAGGAACATATGGAACCACATGCATAAGCAACGAACCCTCTTTATCAAATAGATTTGCTCTAAGTCGTGTTGTTACATTCATGAGAGCACTTTCACACACATCCATCTCACCAGAGATCTGTATTTAAAATTGCCAACCATAAAAGTGAGAATGTGAAGTTCTTGAAAAAAAACATTTAGCAAATTCTATTAGCTTAACAAATCAGTAAATTTTTACTGGAGAAAAAGTACCTGCACCATCTCTTCGTCACCAGCTGCAATTTTTGGAAGGTCGTCTTTTGACAGTATACGGATATTGGCTTTTGTAACCCTTCTCATTTCAGTTATGATAGAACCTCCTTTGCCAATGAGACATCCAATTCGTGATGATGGAACAAGAAGGCGAGTTGTATATGAAAGAATGCCAGAGTCCCGCTCAGTTTTCTCACTGCACCTAAGTTGCAAGCGCCTTGCTGCTTCAATTGTTGGAGAGAGTTGGTCCTCAAAATGCTGTTGCAAAGATCAAAAGTTTAGATGGCGGAATAAGAAAAAACTGTTTCACAGGAATTATACAGTTAACAAAGCAAATACCTCCTTGGATGAAATGTGTATGAGGCAATCATCACCTTCAGAACTCGAACTATCCACTTTGATACCTGCTCTTGTTTCTTGCCTAATTTGGTTAATTATAGCACCACCTTTTCCAATGACACCCCCAATGATTCCTGTTGAGCAGACTAAACGAAGAGAGAACTCCTTGAAAGATGATTCATCTCGAGATGAGTATGAAGAACGAGGCCAGTCACCGCCTCCACTTCTGTATCCTCCATAGTGGCTAACAAGTGGAGTAAAACCCATAATAGGTCCACCACCACTTGGTCCCATGAGTGATCCACCAGATGGATGGACACTTGGTGGCGCAGAAGAAGCAAGCAAATGCTGGGATCGTGAAGGATTGTCATGCAGGCGAGAAGATATCTGATAAAGGGCTTTCCTAACAACTGAAGCATCCCCAGAAATCTTATATGGAAGCAAAATGTAAACTAAAATTAGTCCACATTGTAAAAAATAAAATTGGCATCTGCGAAGATAATAAATTAACTTTTGTCAAATTTTATTTGATCTGTTACTTCTCTATATGGATGTTAAGTTACCTGAACGAGTTCATCAGAACTCAATGCACAAGCTGGAAGATGAGCATCTTTCAGGATACGAATTTGAGAACCAGTATCACTTCGTATACGCTGAACTATCTCTCCCCCTTTTCCAATAATACATCCTATCTGATCAGAGGGCACCAGAAGACGAGCTGTGACCTGTTGATTTCCTTCTGACTCACTATTATTACCTGAAAGATCTTCAGCAACAACTCTATCATGTACCCTGAAAAGTGCCTCCTGAGCTGGACAGGCACGTGCATCCATTTCAACAAATTCATTTGTCTCGTCACTTGTGCTATATATAGTAATAGCACGATGTTCACTTCCAGGCACTGTCTCACAAATCCTAATCTTTGCTTTAGTATCTGCCCTTAATTGTTTAACAATCTCCCCTCCCCTCCCTATAACACTTCCAATCTTCATGGAAGGACACAGGTATCGATAAACAGTATCATCTGAGCCTATTGTAAATGACTCTCTATCTCTATCGTCACCAGAATTTCTTCTTCTCTTTCTTCCGTCGTCAGAATTTTCAGACTGGGAATAGCCTCTCTTTCCATAACTATTTCTCTGACCCGCCATCAAAATGCACCTGCTAAATGCTTCATGTAAGAATACTTATAATGAAGCACTGTGTCATTTACTGCATTCTTCCTAATAGATGCAACATTTAGTCTGTCAACCATGGTTATATAATCATCGAGGCCTCCAATTTCAAGTAAATTAAACAAAAAACATTCATAGATGCAACATCAAGTACAATACGTTCTCCCTATTCTATAAGCTAACTATAACCCTTCAAAATCATGCAGAATTGTAATGCAATTCCTCAGACAAATTATGCATCATAAGAACAAAACTGATCCATCGTTCCTATTTCAAATCGATGGCATGGAGCAAATAGATCTACAACAGCAAAATCAAGTTGAATTTAGGTCAATTGAGAGCCTCGGCTCTCTCAACCAGATAAAGAACGGAACTTTTTCCATGAACGAAGAGATTACAAACAATATGCAAACCTTCAGATTCCTATAAAGACTAATCCAATGGTAGGTATAGCAGAGGGGGATGGGAAAAACAGTGGAATTGAGGATCTCGTTTACCGAATAAGTCTTCGGCAAGGCTTCGGTGGTTATGATGAAGCGTTCTCTCTCTAAAGTTGTCGTGATCTTGCGTCTTTGAAGGTCTCCTAGGGTTTCGATTGAAACAGTTCATCGATCGGTCTTCCAAGCCTATAGATATTTTGTTCTCTGAATATATTGTACTTGTACCCCTAAATTTCTTGTATTCGCACTCGGTACACTGAACTGTTGTTCCGTTCAGTTTTTAACCCAAGAAGATAATTTACCCAAAAAATATATAATTTTTTTGGGAGAATATTATCGTCACCGGGTCTCGTGTTCGGACGGAGTATACAATTTTTGTGTGGACTAGTAGACTATGTACGCATGGCCGTAGTTTCATTAGTGTTTTTCTTGTTATGTCTTTGTATTGTTGATGGGTATGTTCGTAGTTGTTTTGTTTCTTATTTATTTTTCCTTATGTTTGTTCCTCATGTTTTCTTGTGTTTGTAATTTTCTTCTTTCTAACATTTCAATTTAATCTCGGTCTAGCAGTTGCTATCCTTGCTATAGGCGGGGCACTGCCAATCTACAATTTTTTTTTTGTTTAGTTTACATGTGTGGGTTGTCTGCGCTGATGTGTACATTCAACAACATCAGTAATTTATGTTGTTTGGCCATGAATAGACTACTGATATTTGGTTACGATATTACGATTGTGTGTCTGCCAATTCATATGATATGTTACTATATGTATAGCATTGATTAGACAGTTTGTAGTAGAGGCACATAATTGTCCAACTCTTTAATAGTTAAAACCGCAGTAGGTTAATTTGTGTGTTTCTTTTGTCTTTAAAACTTGTTTAATTCACCTCTACTTATTTTTTTGTTGCATTTTTATTTAGCTCATATATTGAAAATATGTGGTTATAAAATAGGTTATGGCCATATGGTGTCGTACATAGGTGATTGTTTCTTTCGTCCAACTATTCTCGGTTCTCATTGTTCATAATGTTATGGAAATGTTTAAGTTCCTTATAATTTATAATAATAAATGTCATCATATGTGTTTTCATTTGATTCGTTTAGACTATTACTTTTCGTATGTTAATGTTTTCTTTTTCCTAAATATGAGTCTATGATTATTAACTGTATGGAGTATGCCTCGTTATAGTTATTAAATAGAACTGCAAATAATAAAACGTGAGATTTGATGTTACTCTATTCGGGAGTGTCTATTTGTTTTATTTTGTGGACATCTCTATTTGTCAATGAAATTATGTTGTGGGTTTTAATATGTTGTTTTCCAAGTTTTTCATTCTTTAAAAATTGAAACATTATTAAATAATTTTGCAGCTGTCTCACCCTTTTAGGTTCTGTATATAATAGTCTATATACGTATATTTTTACTTTTGTAGCTTATCCTTGTGGAGATGCTTTAATTTTGTACTGAGTAGAGTATTCTACAACACCCCGCAGCTCCGAGGGCAATAATTAACGCACCTCATCTTTATCCATCCCTTTTCAAATTTGTTTTTGTATTCTTCTCCTAATGTGGGTTGTGATTTCCGAGTTTGTGTACGGTATTATGGTTGCTAATTAAAGTTGAATGTGGAAGCTTGAGGCATGTACATACAACCTCTTGAGAAATAGTTGCCTTTAATTGACGGAGCTACAAAGGATGGGTTGGAGTGTATGAGTTGCAGCCCTTGTACTTGAGTCGGCCAAAAGCAGTGGGTGTTACAATAATAGAGTGGAGATAGTTGAATTCTTTAACCTATTTAGTGTTTTTATTTGAGTTTCGTTGCGCTGAATTGGAATATAATCGTTTTTTGGAAATGGAAATTAAAAGTGGTTAAGTATTACTGTAGTATACTTGTTTGTTTCAAATTGGAATGTTTTGTTATTGTTATGTGTATATTTAATACAGTAGTTGTTGTTGCACTATTTTCGCATTTAAGAGAGGATGGGTTTTAATTTCCATAAAATATAGTACTTTTCTTTTTACAGGGCCCCGTTTTGGCCTCGATGGAAGTGGTATCAGTGTGTTTTTTGTCCTTTTGCGGGCATTTGATTATGCAATTCGATGAATGGAAAATTAAGGAAAGTAAGGGGGCTTCAATGTTCCAAGCGTTTTTTTCTCCTGGCGAAGAAGAATTTCCTTTACTGTGGGGCATGTTGATGTTTTAGGGGTTCTACAAAGCTTAGCTGTGAGACGTAGTGTTGAGTGGATTGTTCGTTCCAGTTGTGGGGATGAACGAGAATTAGCGTCCGTTGGTAGAATCCCTAATTTGCAGGGGTGGGGTTGTCGGTGATCAATTGAACACCCTATCTCCTCCTGCAAGTGGTCTTCCTTCATAATATTTGTGAATGTCGGTTAATCTTTTTTGCTACGCTTGTAACTTCTATTTCTTACCTAGATTTTGGTGTGCATAGGTTGAGTAGGATATATTTGGTGATATTCGTGGACTTTGTTTGAGTTCAATGTAGCTATGTTTTGAATTTACTCCATGTACATCATTTGATTTTTTCCTCTAGATCATTTTTCAGCTTGACCGTACTGCTTCCATCCTATTGTAGCTGGGTTAATATGCAAATTCCGATGTTAGGACTCTGTTTTCTCTGCTGGATTTATTCCTGCAACCGAAGGGGGCCACTAATCAAGTACAAATCGATGCCCCATTCTTGTGGTATGTATGCTTCTGCGGAATTGTGTGCCTAGTAGTGTCTGCAGTTTATTTCGCTAATGTAATTCTTCAAACAGCAACGAACAATGTTGCGTTGTAGGCAAGTATATGCACATGTAGTTAGACACTTATGTGTCTGAATGATTCCTTGAAAACTATGTTCCTTGTATAGTTCTTAGGTTCTTTTCCATTGTGTAGAAGTAGTATCTTCAATCCTTGTGGGTCAGTCACTCTAGATATCGCCACGCATAGTTGTCTGTGGCCAAAAACTGGATTACGCAGGTATAGTCCTACGGGTTTCAGTGATTGGCCTTGACTTTTATTGACTGTCATAGAAAAAAAAGGTTTAGTGGGAAATGACGCCTTATGATGACCAAGGCCCATTTTGTTTGGGTAGAAGTTAATGAGATTCTTGGGATTAACACTTTATCTCTCAAGCATGTTTCGGTTATGATTTGGCTAGAACATAAAAAAAATTGCTATAATTTGTGGGATCTTGCACGAATAAAGTGAATGATGGTACTTCGTTACTTAATGATGGTACTTCATTTCCTCGCTTGTCTCTTCTTTCCAAATCTTCTTTAACAACATGAACTTATCTCTTAAATAAGTGTTTGTCTTCTTTTCTCGATTCTTTTTTAATTGGTTTTTCAATCTGAGAAATGAATCTGATCATTATATTGAGAGATTTGGTCCAGTATGCTATTGATAGCTACCATTTTATTGGAGGAATGACTAATGTCATAAGGCTATTAAGAATGCAAGATTATATGGAGAGTGTACTATATTGCTTTTTCCTTGCATTATGAAAATTCTAATAATATTGAGGATTTGAAGAATCATTATAACTGCACTGCTGTTTTATAGTAATGTCCATACTCAATTATTCATTGTTGTTGTCATAAAATGGAAAGTGATCATCTTTCAAGATGAACTTTTTGTATATTCTATCAATAGGTAACTCCTAACAGACTTTATAGTCGTGTGACCAGTTCTCGTCCTCTCTCATGTGAATGCAGATCATAATAGAAATCTTTAATATTCTACTTGTCGTGATTCATACATCACACCATCATTTCAAAGTTTTCTCTTGTTTTCTTCGCGACTTATGCCCTTTTCGTGTTTAAAAGTTGATAAAGTAACACATGTAGGTGTTAAAGTTTCTATATTTTTGAATTAGCTAAGGTTCTGGAAGTGTCTCTGTAAAAAAAAAAAATCTTTGAGCTCTTTCCTTTCCTTCTTTTTTGCTGGCTTTTTGCGTCATTGCCACCTCTGTTTCCCTTTGAGATTTATTCCCCCTGCAATTGAAGCATTGGTAATATTGTGTTAGTGCCTTAGTGTTAGTTGTTTTGTTGTTTCAATTTGCGGTTATGTTTTTTTCCCTTTTGGAATGTTTAATATTCAAAGAACAACTATCCTTACCTGATTATGTCGCATTTAGTATGACGCTAGGTCATTTGTCAGAGTGTTTGTCCATGATTTTTTCCCTCTTGTTGTCTAATGTATTCCTGTTGTGTTGCTTCTAAAACTGTTGTCATTTCAGCTATGTGATCGTCGTGTATCCAACAAGTCTATTCATTTTTGCTATACCCTACTCCCTCGTCATATTCCAGAATTCCCATGTCTTTGCATGTGTCCTCGTAGCTCCCAAATTGTATTTCGTCCACTGTTTTTATGTCCTCAAATGATGTCGGCCCTCTTACTATATTCAGAAGCATGCGTAGATAGTACTCTTCCTTGTTCGCCTTGTTGACAGTGAGTATTCTTCCAACTATGTTAGGGGTCTCTTCTGCTTCCCATGTTTTCGAAATTTCATTCCATTTGTAGTGATTTGGTGTTTCACTCTATGTGTATCTTCTTGTTGATGTGTGGTTCTGTTCAGTTCTAGCCAGGAAGTGAACATGGATAGTTGTGTTGTATTTTGGTGCATTATGGCATATTTCGTTCCGTCGCGTGTGGGGTCAACATCTGTATTGGTTTGGATGTGGAATTATAGCCTTATCACTTTTGGGGTGCATATGTGTGCTTTGATTCCGTATATGCGTAGGGTTGCCTCTGTTGCAAACAGTTTCCTTGATTGTAAGTATGTTGTAATTTCATCCACCCTTGGTTCATGACATTTGTATGTATCTTTTGGCGACTCGTTATTCTGGATCAGATTTATGATGTTTGCCACATTTCCCGTCATTGTTTGTCTTAGCAATAACTCTTTTGTCTTTGAATTACTGCCACACTCCAAACTGATCTCAGTGTTGTATTTTTGCTTCAGTATTCTTTTATATTTTATCCACCGTCTTTTTCCAGCCACATTAGTATTCGTGCTTCTAATATGCCCATTTTGTTGAAGTGTATCGTCTCCATACCTGGTGAAATGAATCAATCTGGTTAATTTTTTATAAAAATATACAGTAAGCTGTAATGTGTTTTGCTTCCGAACTCACACGCGTTTGTGTCCCCTATGTTAGGATTTGTTTTGAGGTCTTCTATCAACTGGTCTAGTTTTATCTTGAACAACTTCACCAATACTTCAGGTCTTTCATCCGTTGTTTGTTCTGGTATGTCAGCAATGTAATCGTATATCTCTGTCCAATCTTTATTAGCAGAAAAGGTAATTGATATTGTAGGGGTGCCATATTTCACACAAATTGATATTGTAGGGGTGCCATATTTCACACAAATAGCCGTTGCGTCCATGTAATTTTTTATTGCCCCCCCCCCCTCCGTCGAAGGTGAGCGGTAGAATTACCCTTGCGGCTTATGTTCTTTTGTCCTTCGCGTGTCTAGTTAAGTTGTCATATTCATTGTTGTACATTTGTTCTCGTATGATTTGTCGGTTGCTCTTTATCCATGTCATCTACTATGTTTCAATGGAAATCTATGCATCAATTATGTACTGATGGTATAGTAGTCCTCCTTTTATGAGTGAAGTTCCTTCCCCAGTTCTCTGTTGTAGCTTGGCTGAGTAGTATTGCCTTATGTTCAAATTTTGTTGTTGAGTTTGGAGCATCCCTTTTTTCCTTAAGTAATTTTCCCATGTGTTGTATCCGTCGTCTCCATACGAGAATAACAACGGGTACCGCAATGACATGTACAATGGGTGTGTCACAGGCACCGTTACTGATAACAACAATTTGTCGTGCTAATTGCTCCTATGCAAGTAATCCAAACAAACCTAATATGCAGTCCTAGGCAAGTAAGGGTCGAGTCCTCAGGGAGACAGATTCTAGTTCTGTATGAAATATATGTATCAATCAAGTAACCAAAGGGGGGTTTTGTTTGTCTTAAGTAACCAAGCATGCAAATAGTAACAAGTAAAAGATGATGGAATCAGTAATTGGGAAATAGCTCAGCCAAACAAATATCCACACTTCGTATGACAAGTTGATCTTAGATAACTCATTCAATATCTCATGCAATGGAAATTCCTATTCCTTTTCTGAATTAGCTATTAGCACAACCAGATACTAATAGCTCTAACTAATTAAACAACCATGAAACTATCAAGATTCAGTTTAATAGCAGCATTAAGATCAGGGATATAATCAGGATACATCAGCATAAAACAACCAGCTTTTATCCTAGATGTAAATCAATTCTCTCCACATAAGACTAGCACAACCAGATACTAGCACGATGCAGTTGCTACTACGAATTAGATATGCTCAACCAGAAACAACCTAATTCTGCAATAGATCAATAAAGACGATACCTAGATGATCAGGCTAGAAACAATCAATATTAATCATGAAAGATTCAAGCAAGAGAATAGACTAATTCCAAGCAATTGATAAGGAACGAGAAATCTCACAACTTAATCAAAACGAATGCTTCAATTGTCTGACTAAGCAAAGGGGCTTAGTTCTTCATAACAAACTGTCTGCTCATGCAAAAAAAAGTGTAAACGGGGTTAGAGAAGAACAGGCTCTCATCTAACCTAATTATATAGAAATAATATCCTAAAAATAAAGCATAAAACGAGTTTAAATAAATAAGGAAAAATAACAAAAACAATAGAAAATAGAGATAGTAATTCGGATCTGACAGAGGCAGCGGTCGCTGCCTTTTGGGCAGCGGTCGCCGCTAGTAATAACTCAACTTCTTCACGTGGAATGGGTGGCGATCGCCGTAGGTTTGGCGGCGGTCGCTGCCAACAATAGTTTTCATCTTCTTCTGTCTTCTCGTCGGTCTTCTGCTGGCTTCTCTTCTTCTTCTGTAATAAGTCTCTAATATCAACATAAAGCTCCATACGTCGTCTTCACTCCAAATGCATGAATAAGCTCCAAGACGCTCCTAAAACTCAGTAATCTCACCCTAAAACACCATACTTACACACTATGATATCGTGTGTATCAGTTACATAGCACGAATCGTTATATTGGAGGTTGATGTCATCGTTTCCATGTCTCTCTGTGTTGTCACCCATTATTTGAAATCCTATTTTTGTCACATTTGTTCCATTGTCTTCTACAGCTTCCTCTAACCTTACACCATGTAGTTTTAATGTGTACTCCATTCACAGATTGTTTTTCACCTACTCCTTGGCAGTTTTGAACATCTGCAGTGGTAAATTGTTTTCCAGTAGCATATCGTTGGTAAATTCCATGTCATTCATAAGATCTTTCTTTGTTTCTTTAGAATTTAAAACCATTGCACCAAACAAATCCAGGTTAGCAAGGGCATCTTCTTTCAACGCAAGCGCATAAGTCATTTGTTTATCTCCTTCAATTAACATTTACCGTAGAACACGTCCCGCTCCTTGAGTAATAAAATCGCCTAAATAACACAACCAAAAAGCATGATCGACGACTAAAAAATATATCTAACAAACAACCATCATATCGGTATTAACATACTTATCGGGAACACACTCAGAAAGGATTTGTTCCACTTTGACCTTAAGCTCAGCAAAACATGCATTCACTATTACGTACTGCTTACAAATATTAACCATGATCTGCCAAAAAAATAAGGAACATATGCGATATATATAATTATACAACAAAGATTTTGAAAAATAACCACAAAGGAACAAACTAAATAATGAATAAAACTTATGGTCAAAGTGGAACATGGCTGATATTTGTGAGCGGTACGTAATATAGAACATATGCGAGATATATATTACGTACCGCTCACAGATTTTAAAAGTATTTTGAGAAAAGATTTATTTATTTATATATTTTACAAATAGAGGATTTATCATAATTATAAAAAATTATCAAGATTTCTTTACTTTTTAATTTGTTCTTGTATAACTCCTTTTTAAATTTAAAAGGAAATAACAATGTGCAAGATGGTTAAGATTATGGTCACTAATAATCTTTATAAAAACTTCAAACGAAAGAGCAATATATGAGATTTGTTTTTTTTTCAACGTACTTACATAAGATTTGAAGAAGAACAATAAAATAATTTTCCATTTTATAAAGTAATAAAATTATTTTCCACTTGATCTCGGTCAATCCTGTATAAGAATAGAGAATTTTTTTATAATCCTAAGTGTTTTTCATTACGTTAAGAATAAAAGAGGAAATAACTAATAATCAAATATCTTATTTCTATTATAGTAAATTTGAACCATTAATTAGCATTAAGGGTTATGATTTAATGAAATCAACACATAGATTTTACTTAACACTTTATGGGAGCCGGTCCAAATTTGGACCATTGTGAATATAACGGTTACAAAAGAAGGTGTTTCGTTAATTAAGATACTCGTTTAACCTTTATTTTAATTACCGGTTATATACAAGAAAATAGAGAAAATAACGGCTGAAATTTAATATCACACATTTAAGACCTTTGGAATTTCCAACCACCAACTTTTATATATATTAAGATAACAGTATATATTAGAAATTGAGGTTATATTTGAACAAAAAAAAGAAATAGAGGTTATATTTAGGCTTCGACAGTTACACGACCAAAACAACAATTATATTTCACATCATACACATAATGCAGAAACACGACAAAAACAATACAAACAAATACATTAAAAACATATGTTCATAATGAAGAAATCATGAAAATGGGCGTTTGACGATTTGCCAAAAAATAAGAACTAAAAAATGAAATGCAATGATAGATAGAAGACACACTCGAAATTATTATTCAAGTCAATAGTGGTGATATCCAAACTTCCTTCTAGATTTTCATGCAGGTCAATCAATTAGCCCTTCTAATCTTTTAGTATAAATGACCTTGGAGTTGTAATCTATCACATGAAAAAGTGAGTATATATATGGGTTTGTCTAATGTACGTGTGTCCATGGGCACACAATAAACAACTAAAAGAAGATATATATATATATATATATATATATATATATATATAGGCCCTACACCCTCCTAGAAAAATGGGTAAACTCATCACAACAATAAAGTTATTGCATTTCCAATGCTATTCTTTTCTCTTTTAGTTGTTTATTGTGTGTCATTGGGCACACATTAGAAAAACCCTATATATATTTCTTTTGTTGTTCTCAAACTTCGTCAATTATTGACATTGGTAGACAACCTAAAACAATTTGATTATAATTTAAATGTGTTACATCTAGTTGTTTGTATCCACATTGTAAATCTTATACTCGACTTAATCATATTTTGTTCCAAAGTATACAACTATTGATTAATATGGTGCTATTCTGTACAATGTGAGCAAGTACAAAAGGGTAACTTGGTGGTTGAGCAAAAAATTTTCTTTAACAAATTATTGAATAATTGAAAAACAAAATCTAACAATGTTGTTCTACTCTAATATCCTAATCAAATATGGTCATATAGTCATATATACATGGAATGGTTTTACCATAGTCATACTGATGGATTTATGAATAAGTTACTTCAATATGCGAAGAACCTGCAAATAGAGTAATAATATATGTCACGTAAATAAACCTTAAACCTTAATACTATTCACCTAGTTTTGAGATTCAAATTCTCTTAAGCAAAATGTGTTCATAACAACTGAATCTTATTACAATAGCAGAAAATATAGTCATATATAGGGTTACCGGACTGTGAAGTCAGGAGGTAGTTTTGCAGCTGTGTAATTTAAACCATCACATACGCAAATTATATATTAAATGGTATAAACCTAGAGATAATACAAAGTTTTAATGCATAAATACAAGGATTGGAGTTAACATTTACCTCCTTTGACAACTTGTGCGCCTTCTTCTTGTAGAAGACCCAAAACCCAAATTTGAGAGAGGAAGGGACAGATTGAGGAACAACACTATAACTTTCCGGTGCTTTGGAGAGGAAAGAGGAGTTTGATAGAACTTTACTTATTTACCGTCGGCTTTCCTCTAACGTACGTAGCAATTACAATATACCTCACTCACACTAATGATTGTGAGACGTGGCTTATTCGAGTGACCATCTTACGTTAGTTGCGCCTATGTGTCATGGTTATTTACATTCAACCTTCAAAAAAGTCAAGGCATACCACAGAGATCAAAGTCAGATGCAACTGTTATAAATAATTATTTTATTGTTGTTTTAACTATTATACCTAATTATTTTTAGAATTTATTATATCAAAAAGATATTAATTTATACAATTTTTTTTGAAAAATCTCTCATATGTCAATTTAATGTAAATAAATAAACTTAATAGATTTTTTTAACAAAATAACTTTTAAAAATTTAAACGATTATAATGAAATTGATATTCAAAATAAAATAAATTTTTTGAAAGTACATTAAAAATATACAAAATGGGTGTCTATGGATAGATAAAAATGTAATTAGAATTATGGTATTTTTTATTAAGTAAATATTGAGATATATGATTTTTAATAAAAAAAATAACTTCCAACCAGGATAAATCATGATCGTTTAACAGTGTCACGTGACGCACATCGGACGTGCTTCACCATTGGGCATGCTCTTAAAGGAACATGTGAAAAGTCAAGCTTATCCTGATTTCTTGAATCCAAAAGAATTTCAATGGCAGTACATGTAATTTCTACGAAAATCCAAGTTACATTACAAAGACAAAAACTTGAAGTGAGATCTCAACCTTTGATTTGTATTTTAAGGATACGTGACATGTTTTTCAGCCATTAGATCTTCTATTTATTACACCATAGCATTCTCTCTATTTATAGTAGTTTGGATAAGATTGATTGTTGTTTGATTTACAAACTCGTATATGTTGCAAACAATTTAGCTGTATGTAGCTAAAATTTGTCAGCCTTTGAAATCGACTTCTCAAGGTAGTAAGATACGTTATTGAAAAAAAAAAGTCGTATAAGCCAAATGTAGAGTAAAATGGTGAATAATTCACTCTAATCCTTTGTCCATAGCACACCCCTTGAGTATTAATCAATTTTCACGCTATTGATATGTACCGCCTTGTTAAAAACCCGACTAGGAAAATCCGATGGGATAAAAATCGCAACTCACGAAAAAAGAGTACGACCTGCTTTATACGCTTTGTGAATAAGTCTTCATGATTACCACATGATCGGATCTGTTGATTAACAATTTTGCCTTCATTCTCTAGATCATGGGTTAAGAATAATTTTGGTGAGATGTGCTTTGTACGATTACCCTTGATATAGCCTTCTTTCATCTATGTGATGCATGTAAAATTGTCTTCATAAGCTTAGCTGAATTATAAAAGGTTTTCCTCATTTTGCATTCTTTTTTTGTATATACTCGACCATCGATCTTAACCATACATATTCTTTTTTTTTCATAGAGGGCAAATAATTATGCATGATTTGAGGATGTGGTTGTAAGCGTTTGCTTCGTTGACTTCCAAGATATTGTGGTGTCTCCCTATGTGAATACATATCCATCTGAGACATTGCTTTTGTGGGAATCTGATAAATATCTTCCATCTGCATATCCAACAAGAGTAACATCTACAATTATATGATAATACAATCCAAGGTCAATGGTACCTTGTAATATCGAAACACATGCTTTGTGCCATTCCAATGTCGTCTTGTTAGTGGACTGTATCTTGACAAAAAGAAACAGTAGAAAAATGCCGACAATGTAACAGTCTTCGAAATAAAATAACTAGACACATGAGAGATCGTACACGAACAAACTTTGACAAACACCACTATGAACGAAAATGGAGGCAAACATCAGTCGTTGCCAATCTATACGTAGTTGGCCAAATACATTCCCGTGACACTATAAGCATTTATGGCACCCTTTCTGTAAAACGGTGGCACCCTTTGTGCAAAATGGTGGCACCCCAACACGCTAGGTACACCCCCTACCATCCACGAGAAATCGAAAAGGCAATATGCAATATCCACTGTTCATTCCGACCTGACATAGCAGATGCAAGTGTGGCGAAATGCGCAAAAAGGAAATGCTCGAGATAGGTTCACGACCTTTTGACACAACTATCGCAAGTGGGCGACGTTGAGTAACAAAGAAAAGTGAAAAAAAAGAAAACGTGAACCTTCCAATCTTACACAACAAATGCTAGTGGGCGAAGATGAGAAACAAAAACAAACCGTGAACCTTCCATCCTGACACAAAAAATGCAAGTGGGCACTTCTTTTATTTGTAACAATCTCAACCGTTCACTACAGATGACAAGTGTGCGTGGAATAAAGCAACAAGAAGAAAACAGAAAAAGAAAGATGAAGACACAAAATCAAAATGTATCAGGACTCTGAACTTGACACAACAGATGCAAGTGGACGATCCCAACCGTTGCCTACAATTTTAGAGCCACGTGACAAGCGTACAATAAAGTAGTAAAAGTAATTGAAACACATGCCGCAAGTGGACGCTTGAAGAAAAAAGTAAAGAACAATGACAACAAAAATCTAGATGAACCCAAAATGCTTGAACCTTGTCATGTGGATGGAAATCGAGTCGTCCAACAATTACGAAGAGAAAACACAATTGCAGAAAAAACCTAACGCAAGTGGACGTCGGCATCAAATGGGGAAAAGAAGAGGCAAAATACACTCAAGTTGGGAAACACGTGGGAGTCTGAGAATAAATATATAATAAGCGCAAGTGGACAAAACGACCAAATAAAAAAAAGCGAGAAAAAAAGAATAAACAAAATACACTCCAATTGGGGGAACATGTGGCAACCCGAGAATAAATGTTACGTATACAACAATGTACATGTGATAACTAGATATTGGTTGCCCTGCTGGCTGCTACGCGGTCAGGGCCCATTTGTTTATCTAAATGTGTTTTTGTTAATTATGATATTTTTATGATATATATAAATAAAGTATAATGACTAGTATAGATTCATGAATTTACCAAGTCTCGAATGTACTATTTGTCAATCTCGTAAAGATTTTGATATAGTTTTTGTAACATAAAATTCTACATGCAAATTATTAATTATAGGAAAAATTATGGAAAACCACCCTTTATATGGGTCATTTTGCGTCAAACCACCCCTTATATGCGATATTATTTTTAACCACCTCTTACATTGATTTAGTTAGAAGCGAGCCACCCCTCTCTTTGTCCGTTAAGATTTCCGTCAAATTGAGTAAAAGATGATTATACCCCTATATTTTTTTAAAAAAAATTATGTCAATTTGTATCTGATTTGGGTCATTTATATAATTTCTAAAAAGGTTGTTTTTGTAATTACTGTAAAAGTGATTAGAACCATGTCTCTTCAAATCAACTCCTGCATAAACTGCAGCGCAATTACTCGACCCACTTTCATCCCAACCCAAATAACAATCATCATCTTCTTCGACCCTTCTCCAAACCCTCCCCCCATTAGACTCACTCTTCTTCAAACCCTTAGTGGCTCACAAGACTCTCTTGGGCATTTCGTCGAGTAGTTGGTGGGCGTGATCCCAAACTCGGAAGCGATCACAAGCGAGATGTTAGGTATTTTAGGTCATGTTTTCATACACATTCTGAGACCTTTGAGCATGATCGTTAAGTGGATTAGCTTACTCAGAACGAGTAAGTTTAAGTGTGAGGAAATTTGATAGACGACGTTTCATATGCCGTATCTAGGAATAGTTAAAACATTTTAGGAGTTGTTTAGAATAGTTTTATGATGTATTCCTTTAATTCAGACAAGAGGGCGAGAAGTGAAGATATTAAGGGATTTACTAGCTTTGGAGTGAAGATTAAATTAAAGATGAAGAGTGGATGAAGATAAAAGTTGAATGTAATCACACTAGTGGTGGTGGAACATTTGAAGATGTATTGGACGAGTTTAGGAGCTAAAAACAGTAGAAGAATAATGTGATGAATTCAATTGGTTCGTTCCATCTGCCCTGACATCCAAATAGAGTGATTCCAACTTGAGGAGTTAGATCTTGAAGTCTACTACAAGTCCTTAAAATATTAGCATAATCCGAGTTGGGAATCCCAAGTTATGAATATTTTACGGAAGTGTCGTTGTTCTGAATAAGTCACCGCACCCTGACTTACCGGATTTGTTTCCGGGATTTTTCTTGTTTTACTTATTTTCCTTTTATGATTTAATCCAAAACTTGTTTTTCAAGTTTGGTTATTTTCAATATTTCTTTATCTTCTAACTTAATTCTTTTAGTATTTAAACTCTTGATATAGAGTGTTTTAGGGTTAGATCGTTTTCTACCAAGATTCTAGTTTTCTCTCTAGTTGTTGTGAAGAGCCAATTTCTCATTGTTACACTTGACGTTTGAAGCACTCGAATAATCGTTTGTAAGAGTTCTACTCCTATTCATCTTTCTATCTAGTTGTATGGATTCTCTTGTACTTGCATGCTTATTGGTTTGTATTGATTTTTATAGTTTGGCCAACTAGGACTTTCGATATCTTCCTAATTGCTAGGACTTGGGATTCCGGGTTCGGGTTGCATGTCTAGTAGCAAACACGATTTGCATGAGCGGGTTGCGAGTGTTCATCGTGAAAGAGAGTCAATTGCATAACTGACGGGTGAATGTATCTTGTTGAATCCTTGTTTGAATGTTATTGCTTTATAGAGTCATGAAGGTTTCAGATTTGATTTTGTAATAAGTACTATCACGACTGGTACCACTGGACTGTAGTTACTTACGATCAGGATAAGAACAACTAGTGGTGACTGATAAGATGTTTCTCAATAGATTTGGTTAAGAACTTGAGATTAATAGATTTTAGTGATCAATCGATTTATTTGATGTGTGGATCTTTGTCAGGTCTGACGCCTTTTGATACGCTGCACTTTGTATAGCGTAACTAGGGATTATTACATTAGTTTAGGAGTATTATCATATGTGTTTCGAGTCATTATTATGTTCTGAGATATTTATTAAGAAGTGAAGAAATGAAGATCAGAACCGAAGAAGAAGAGATCAAAGATTGAAGACATGAAGACTTGAAGATATTCTGCGGAGCAGCGGCGATCACCACTACCATCCAGGCGATCGCCATTCTACAACAGAAGAGTTATGTGAGTTCGAGAGATTATGACGATCGCCATGACTCTACGGCGATCGCCATGGGACGACAGAGACGAGGCAAAGTTTTACATGAAGACCGCGATCGCTAGGCATCTATGGCGATCGCCACAACAAGGCCGAAGATATTCCGGACTTTCCTTATTTTCCTTTGTTTTTATTTCTTTTATTATTTTCTTATTTTCCTTATTTTAGTTTTAGGATTTATCTTTTACCATATATTTTGGGGTTAGTTCTCTATTTAAGGACCCTAGTTTCTTTCTTTCTATCATCATCTTTATCATCATCTTTTCCATCAGACAATTTAGTTCTGCAACCATGAGCAGGAACTAATCTCCATTGTTTTACCTAGCGGTTGAAACCTTCAGTTATTAAGTTGTGAGATTTCTAAACTCTTGTTCTTTTCCTATGGGTTTGTATTAATTCTCTTGTTCTTCATCTATTGATTTCTATTAGTTTTGCTAGCTTGATCACCTAGTTTGATTGATAGTTTTCTATTGCTAGACTAGGAATATACGATGGAATTCCTTTTCATTGTAGCGCTCATATCTGCATGATCTGGTAGTTGATTGCTTTTATGAAAGAGAATTGATTGCATGTTAATACTTGACGGTTGTAAGTTATTGCATGCATCCTTATGATTCCTGTGCCCTTTGCTGCTATTTCATCTAATCTTGAGAGGTTTCCCTGATTGTTGAATAGTAAGTATTATCAGGACCGATTGGTCTGCTGATATATTAAAGATTGGAATAGGAACATTCCCTAGGATTGAATAGAACTTGAGATAAATCTATGATCAACTTGATTGACTGTTGTGTGAATACTTGCTAGGTGAAACCCCTTCTCATCATATTCTCACCCAAACTCCCTTTGCTTGATACTTGTTACTTTTGTGTTTCATACAATCAAAAAAAACCCTGGTTACTTGTTACTTGTTCGTTAGTTGGTATTTCGCTTGACTGCATAGCGATTGGTGTTTTGATTCCCTTGGGTTCGACCTCTACTTGCTTGCTATACTTTAGTTAGTGTTTAGAGTTTTCTTTGATTTGGCACTACGACTCTAGCCACATCACCTTTTCTAATCATATTCTTAACATTTGCATGCAAACTGTGATTTTTTTGTTTTCTTGTTTGTTTGATCTTTTGATACTAAATCCCTCTTAGTTCCTAGTGGTGACTGATAAGACACAATTACTGATAACCTGATTCTTTGGGTTCGACCCTAACTTGCTTGATATACTTTATTAGTAAGTACATTAGGATTTATTTAATTAAGCATACGACTTTAGACCTGTCAACAAACTACAAAATATCCATTTGTTCATACGTCAACAAATAAAAAAGTGGAAGGTCAAAGACTGAATGTAAATCTAACTTCGCTAGATTGAATGTTGATGCCTCTTGTTAAACTTTGACTCTACATTTTTTGAAATCATCATTCGAGATACCATGCAAAATCAATATTAACGAAAATGGACATGTTGGATTTGGGTCACCTTGATAGTTAAAATTCTTTTTTGCGACATGGCATAAGAATAGTCATTTAAATGAACATCTATAAGATTGAGATTGAAGGAGATAACCTCTCCGTAATAGGTGACATACTAATTGACCTAGCACAATTTACATGTAGTCATGGTTTTCAACAAATTAATAGTAAGGCCGATCAACCGCGCAACACGTTAATTTACACCGCGCAACACCCACCTGATCGTCACGGCGTGACGATTGGGTCTGGTTCAAAATAAAATAATATTTATCGATTTCTATGGGCCGGATATTTTTAAACTCGGTGTGAACGTCACGTGGTGACGATAGGGTAAAAATTTAAAATTTTTTACCCTATCTTCATGGTGTGACAAATGGGTAAAAATTTGAATTTTAACCTGAACGTCATTGTGTGACGACCGGTCGTCACCCTGTGACGATTGGGTTGCATAACGACTATTTTGAAGACTAACGATTACTTTTTAGGTGTTGTGGTTCCTATATATACTTAGTTGTTGTAACTGATTATTCACAATCATCAATCATCAATCAACAATCACTTAATCACTAATAAAAAAAATGACGTCTTTGAGCGGTTCAAGTGACGAGTCCAGAGCGGCCAGTTGGAAACAACCAACGGAGAAGAAGACGATCTCGAGACGTCGTTAAATGCTGCATATTTTCAAGTAAGTAACTTTACTATTTTTAAAATTAATGTCGTTATTGATATTTAGCGTAAATTATATATTTAAAATTGCGAATTTTTAAATAGGGATATTGTAGTGATGATAAGTATTTAAAAATTGACTATTTTGCTCATTTTACGACTAGAGAGAGATTTTCTACTATAGATGATTTGAGAGAGTGGGTTAGAAAGGTCGGTTTCGGGCTGTATATAGTGATTACTACAAAATCATCAATGACAAACAAGAGGATTTTCCTTTTTTGTGAGCAGTCGGGTACTCATAGACCTCATCAAAAGAGGATTGATCTGAAGGTGTAGCACAACCATCTTCGCAACGCAACAAACTAAGCAGGACTGAGAAGAATAATTGTCCTTTTATTTTGAAAGGATATTATCGGCAAACAACTTCTTCTGAGTCGACGGGGTGGATATTAAATGTAGTTACAACATGCCACAATCATTGTCTTTCCAACACTTTGATTGGCCATGCATTTGCTTCGAGATTGACAAAAGAACAACGACGAAAAGTAATGATTGCATCAACGGCGGGTACAATGTCAAAGGTAATTTATACACAAATGCTTCAAGAAGAGCCATCTACAACGATATCAAGGAGGCAAGTGTAAACTGTTAGAGAAAAGGAGAGGATCAAATCATTGGGAAATCTAAACCCGACTCAGTGGTCATTGGAATTTTAAGGAAAGAGGGCATGCTGTCGACTACGATTATGAAACGAATGAGACAGGGGAGAAATTTTTTACAACGGTTTTCATTTCTCATCCGACCGCACAACATTTGTTGACAATGTTCCCTAGGGTGGTAATCAATTAATCATGGATTCGACTTACAAGACGAATAGGTAAACCAAATCTTTTGAATTTTCTCATATATAATTCTTAAAATTATTTTTAGTGTTTACCAAATATAAATATAGTTGATTCCCTATCGATAGGTATGGGTCGCCGTTACTGTAATTTTTTTAATTTAATTGCACGAACTATACATATTGTATTGCAATGACGTTTATTTGTCATGAGACAGTGTGGTGGTATGCATGGGAACTGAAATGAGTGAAGTGGTTGTATGGGCCACTTGCAGGACCAGATTGCATCATGTCTGATCGGGAGCTAGGAACACTTAAGGCGGTTAATCGTGTATTTCCGCAATCTCGTCATATGCTTTGCCAAGTCCACGTTGATCGTAATGTCAAAGCATTTGCTAAATTGAACAACCTGGACGAAAAAAGTGCATCGGCTAGTGTTCGATGAGTGATGCGGTCGCACACAGAGAAACAATACGAGGAGAGGCTTGCATACTTCCGGAAAAAATGACATAATGGCCATCTTGTACAATATGTTGAGTGCACATGGTTTACCCCACACAAGGAGAAACTTATTGTTGCGTATTGCGATGATATATGTCATTATGGCACAAGATCACCCAATAGGTACATTTTAATAAAAAAAAAATTAAAGATATGTATTACATTGTTATCCAAAATTTAAATATGTAAATGATGAAGTTAGGGTTGAAGGTCAACACTCAATGTTGAAGAGTATGTTTGATTCAGCTGTTGGAGGGTTCGACACGCTAGCGCAACACATTGACAACATGTTTGTTGATCAACATCGTAAATTGCTTTGAGATGGAAAAGTCTAACCACACCACACCGGAGAAGATAGTAAATGGGCCTGAGTGGGTGAAGATTCTTTCCTTCACCTCGTGAGAAAGCGCTCAGACAAATATTTGAGAATGCTACTGGCACAAGCTATCAAGGCAAAGAATGGAGAGATATGTGGGCCATGTGATGATTTTTTGTGGGAATCCACCAACGGATTCCTTGCCCACACAAAATCAAGGTGTTTGTAGAAGAAGGAATGTCGTTGTTGTCGGGCGATATTGATAACTTTCGGAAGAAGATCAAGTGGGAAGGAGTGGAATTGAAGGAGCATGGCTATGATGACGACGTTCAACTAACAACAGATCAGGTCCTTCTTGATGATTTTATTAAAGACGTATTTTGCGAAGATATTCCACCTTTTGATATTAAGAGGATGGTTGACAAGTGGCGTGAGTGCAAGGATCCATCTTCTTGTGAAATTCAAGACCCCCCACGGGGAGATACAAGGAAAGGAAGATGTAAAATCCATGCGAAGAAAATGGGTACAAAGCGAGATTCGGGTTGGGACGAGTGCGTTGATGCTGTTAAGGAGAAGGTGAAGGCAGAGACACAGAAACAAGGGAAAGAGAAGGAAGCCATTCCAAAGAAGAAGGACTCGTCGGTTGGATCGAATAGAGCTCGAAGCGGAGTCACTACAGGCAAAGAGAGTGCAACTAAACCGAGGGGCAAAGGAAAGGCTAACCCGAAATCAAGTGTTGACAAGTCGATGTTTTATCTAGACTTTGATTGGGGGCTAGAAAATATTGATATTTTCATGCTCGCATATATTTCTCATGTGGAGCAAGTAAGTGATGACGGTCATTGTGGTTATCGGTCCCTTGTGCGCTTATTAGGCAATCCAAAAGAGCAATATGTTCAAGTCCGGCTAGAGCTTTCGAGGCACCATCAAGCAAATCGGGATAAGTATGATTTGGTGCTAGAGGGTTTCAAGACGGTGAATCAACTCATTTAAGAGGTGAACTTCATTAGGTCGTTTGTACACGAGAATTTCGGATATGCACACCAATAATGGTGTTTGCAACCAGGTACCAAGTTGCACTTGTTGTGTTATCATGGTTTGGTCCGACGACATGTCTTCCTCTGTTCATCACCCCATATCAGAGGTCCGGCAACACAATCCCTTAAATTTCTAGAGGGACCCACTCTGTTACGCACATTTCTATGTACGGCCTATTTTACACAATTTATTGAGTGATTTAGAATGTAAGTTACTAAAATTCAAATTTAATCTATATATCATAATATAAAGAATCATATATATATTTCCTAATCAAATTTAACGTTTTTCTAATCTGTTCTAATTTCAAATAATCTAAAATTAAAATATAGCGTTTTTGACATGCATTTCAAAATGCTCTAAATAATCATATATATAATTTTTGTGCTCTTAGCGTTTTTCTAGTTTGTTCTAATATCAAATATATCATAGATCAAATAATCTAATTTCTATTGTCCATAACTATAATAAATATGAATTTTGCGTTTTTCACATGCTATGTTTGCGTTTTTCACATGCTATATAATTTGAATTTTTTACATTCATCTTGATCAGCCCTATCATCACACCGTGACGAACGGGTAAAAATTTGAATTTTTTACCCAAATGTAACAGTGTGACGAACGGGTGAACCAGATACAAAAATAAATAAATTAATATTTATTTCAACCGGGTCGGGAAACCCGGTCCAATTTCTGAACCAACCAACATGACGATCGCTTGGTGAACCCGGTTAAAAAAAAAACGGTCCAATCATCACGTGGTGATGTTCGCTCGGTGTTGCGCTGTAAATTTAGGTGCTGCGCGGGTGCCGCACCAAATAGTATTTGGTGACACCCCAACCTTTGCAAACCTCTTCAGATTTTTCGGATTTCATCTTCTCAGATACTCTAGTTAGATGGACCCTTCAATATATTTTCCTTGTAAATAAGTTGCCATTGTTTCAAATTTGCACATATAACGATGACCCCTCTTAACTAATAATAAAACTCAGATAATAATTATATCTAGCTTTCTACAAGGCCAAATTGAACACTTAAATTATTATTATTGTTATGCAGAGAGGCAATAGCATATTGAACAACTGAGCTCATCTCTTTGGTGTACATCTGAACCTCAGGTACACAACTCTATGTCGTGCATATAAAGCCTTGGCAAATCAGATATATCTCTCTTGAAGCAGGTCTTGTTGCTTTAGGTCTCAGCCATGACGATTTTTTAAAGAGGGGTTTGCAAATTTTGTTGAAATCTGCAAACACCAACCAAACAGGTGAAAATCAGTGTCTCGTAAATAAGCAGAAAATAGAAGTGACATTTGGTTTCAATTTTGCCACCTTTCTTGTCTTCACTCTCCAAAAGCTTTAAAACAAGATTGCCACCAGGCAGCAATATCCCGCTTTCATTAGAAGGGCAGGAGTCAGTTTCTGCCTGTTGTTCTCTCATAGAATCATCATCTGGAAGAAGGGAAGACGCTCCAACAGCCAAGCTCAGAGCTCGCATCCCCAACTCAGATGATAAGGCTGCATCTTTTGTTTTAATCCCAGATACTAAGGGGCACATGTCGGATAATATCACAGAAAATCCTTTATGCTGCAGGTTAATTTGAAACACTTGTGTCACTGAACTATATATTATAATGAACACAAAATGCATATGGATGTTATTAAGAATTATGATATACTCGATAACCAGAGGCTTTAATACAGTAAAAGTCGAAGCATGGGTTACACCCTAAAAAATAAACACTAAGATGGCCCGACATGACCATCAATAAGTTTCAAACGGCACTAAGAAATGGCATGACATGACCATTCTCTATAATCTAGCCTTGGATGCTGGTAACTTGGATACTGTGTTTCAGTTTGAAAGACGTTAGTTCTAGCGGCACCTAGACTATCATATAAAAAGAAACCAGGGAACAAATTTCCAGGTACAAACCAAATATTATCACAGCATACCTACAATTATCGTCATGCATAATAGCAAACTGGGCGATAGATTTTCAAACACAACCCAAAGAATCTAGTAATAATCCACAAATCTTGCAATAGACTAGCAAAATAAGATTGAAAATGAGAATTATAGGTGCGAGGAAGGAGCTTCTGCTACTAAGTGCCCCACCCTCTGCCTATGTAGCATAAGCATTGGTAACCGCAAACCGAGATGTCCATCCCATATGGCTCATATATGATTTTACACACCAGAGTCATGAGCATACAATCCAACACGATATCAACAAATTGATGAAATAAATGCTTTATTCAAGCAGCTAGACAGCCTCTTGTCTTTTACTTCATTAACTTGAGAGTAGACACGTTTTCTGGGTGAAAAAAAAGCAGTATGTCGGTTCATTATTCACTTACAGAAAGGGGTAGAAGGGCCATACTCTATCCGTCTAAACACTAGGCTAACACACTGTGTATTTTTGTAAAACAAGAAATTATAATTGTAAAATAGAAAACCAATATTGAATAGAAAGTAAAATGACTATTTTTTCTTCGTACAAAAACTGCTAACTGTCTAATAATTTATAAAACAAAGAAAATTTTACACCCGTTTCCTTGCAGGTGAAAACTGCTCATAATAATAGTGATACTCTGTAAATTTTATAACAAGGAAAGATAAATAACAAGAAGATAATCTATATCTATATCAAGTATTAAAGATAATATAAATTAATTCTAAATAACAGTAAAAGAAACCACCTAATAAGTAATAACTTTTGCAGCACTAATGCTCTATCATACATCTCGGATCGAATCGAAAACCCCTAATAAATTTGATTGTGTGTCGACTTAGAGTTGGTCAATGTTGGTAAAAGTCTGTTAATAAGAAATATCTATCTCATATATTAAAGCTGAGCCTTTTCAAGCTCTAAGAGTGTTTTTAGGAATAAGTTGTTAGATTTGTAATTTATTAAACAAAATCATTTATAAATTTTTAAAAATATTATTAATTAAAGTTAGATATACAATATAAATTTTATCTAATAAAATTTTATAATCATTCTTTTAATGATTGAAATTAAAGAGTAATTATTCTTGAAAATTTGTTCAGATTATTAATATTAATTTGGAACTTTAGTATTTGAAAATTATACATAGTTTATACAATTTCAACAATTGATTTCAATAAATCAATAAAGTTTTAAAATCATCTCAATATGTTTCTACTATAAAAACTTATACATATAAAGTATAAACTACTTGATATCTTCATTTTAAATATAAAATAATTTTATCTATAATAAAACATTACCTTATTTATGTTATAAACTTATAATAGAAAATTAATTTTAAAAAACATAATTTTATATTAAACCCCGTGCTTGGCACGGGTATTACACTAGTTGATATTATATTAGAAGAAGTTTAATTCTATACCCTTATTCCCAACAATTTTTAAGTGATATTCTGCTATGGAGTCCGGATCAGAAGCAACAACCCCCTTACTGTGATGAATCAAGATTTCTTCAAACTTGATCACTTTGATGAAACAATTGGAAGGACCAAATGATGTTCCTACTCACTGCCTTGAAGATTTCCTATGTTCTGGATGATAGCATATCCCTGATCGAGAAGAGGATGAAAATCAGAAAATCAAGGACCAACGAAAGAAGAGAGATGAAGACGAAATTCTATATAGAGGCCATATTCTGAATCGTCTATCTGATCGTCTCTACAATCTGTTCACTGCTATCAAATCACCGAAGGAGATATGGACCACACTGGACACAAGATACAACAATGAGACGCAAGGAACAGAAGTTTAATTCTGATTTATTAGAATCAGTGCATAGATTAAGAGATCAATGGTTGAGATGCATTAATAATAACTGCTCCTAACTTCCCTAACTGTATTCTGTAAAGGACAGTTAAGAAATTCTTATAAATAGAGAATGTTCCTCCACAAGGAAAAGATAGGAAAATCAGATTTGTTGTCTGATTTTTCATTGAGGGCTCTGTTGTATCCCCGGGAATGAACTTGTCTGAAACTCTATAGCAATTAAATAGGGGATAAATATCACTTTAAAGATAGTGATCTTTTCACGCCTCAAAGCTAATTTTATACCCTTATTCCCAACAATAAATCAAGTCGGTCTCATTTCGGGTTCCGATTCAGAGAAGAGTCGGGTCAATCAAACAAGTCTTAAGACTTTATTGGATTGGAAAAGAGTTATTATCATGTCATTCTCCACAAAGATTCCTCAGTATTCAATGGGTCAAACATTCTCTACCCGACCAACTTTCATATATAGCAAATCCAATCAGCCAAATGGATGATAAGATAAAAACTTGCAATGATCCATTCTATCTTTCCAATTCAATTTGGACACAGAATAATGGCAATCCATCAAGCAATCAGTAATTGAACGAAATAAGCACCAAAGAGAATATACCTTGGGTGATAAACACCTAATCTGATCATTGGGAAGGCACATGACATCAGCACTCACGGTTTGAACTCTTGAATCACAAAGTGAAGAAGGAACCTTGACCTTCTGGTGCGGCGAAAACAAAAGAGTGAAATACAGCAGTAGAGCAGAGAAAGCAGTAATAAAAATGGATTAATAAGGTTAACCTTCAAATCAATGCCCAACACAAAGCCAGCATTTGTTAGAGGACCGAGGCTTTGACAGGCCACCTGGAGCCAGGCACCAGGTGCACAGCCGAGATCGAGAACAGATGAGCCAGGCTTGATCAACTTGTACTTGTCTTGCAATTGCAGTAGCTGTTTCAAGCATTGGAGGAAGGGAGTTGAAAACATGAAAAAAGAGCTTTAACTAAACCAATGAATAGAGAGAGAGACCTTGAAGGCGGAGCGGGCGACATAACCAAGGCGTTGGGCCTCTCTGTAGAAGAAATCCGGAGCGCCACTCATCACCGTCGAGCAAATCGGAGTAGCGCTGCTTTGCTTTCTTGCTTCACTCCTCTAGGGTTCCATCTAACCGCTGGTTTGTTTTACAAAATCACCCGCTATTTCTCCGAATTTACACGAAACCACCTGTAATATAAATAATTATAATTAACCATCCATTTTATGTTTCCTGTTAACAAAACGCTACCAAAACCTTTTTTTTTTTTGGTTTAAAGAGGGACGGTACCCTCGGTTAAATTTTATAAATATGACCCTACAAAAGAGGGTAACGAAACAGTACACAAATCAGTTCAAAGCAATAAACAAAACACACTTGGAGAGACACGTAGGCCTTCCAAACAGTGTGCAAGGTGCATATGGGTAGGCAAACAAGCCATCCAATCTACACAAACCAAGATAAAGTGCATATGGAGAGGCAAACAAGTCGTCCAAGCTACACAAAAACCAAACCAGGTGTATATGGAAGGGTACACAGACCCTCCAAACTACACAAAATAAAAGCACACAAAATATCAAAGTAAACAAAGTCCAAACAAACACAAACAAACAAACAAACAAAAACGAACAAACAACCAAATAAACAAACTACAAACCCATAACCATGCAAGGCGGGAAACGTTCATGCAAAAGTCTAAAAACACTAACAAAAATCAAGCGCACAATGTCCTCCCGAGGAATCTGGTTGCCCTGAAAAATAAGAGAATTCCGAGCATGCCATAAGTAATAAACAGTAGAGGAAAGGGAACATACCTGAGCATGGGCGAGACAGTCACGAGTAGAAGCGCGCCTCCGAAGCCAGCGAAGAGAAGACTTGATCGACGAAGCAGTAGCCGGTATCCCAAATCTGACTCTGACCTCTCTCCAAATGGTAGCTGAGTAAGGGCAGTCGAAGAACAGGTGCTTATGGTCCTCCAGAGCAGGCCCACACATCCGACACCCCGGGTGAACGTCCAGGAACGACAGGCGATCATACGTAGACAGCTTCCCGAGGTTAGCCAACCAAAGAAGGAGCATATGCTTGGGCGTGTTGTGTCTAGCCCACACCTCTCTATACCATCTGACAGTAGGCCGCTTCGTGCGTAGAGCCTCATACGCCAAGGAAACCTTAAAGTGGCCGAGCTTGCACCACTCTAAGAGAGACTCCTCGACATTGAGAACTCTACTATCAAGCTGAACAACCATGTCCCGAGCATGCAGAATACCCTTGATCAACGGAGAGTCACGCTTGTGCACAGTCCACTCAAGCGGCCCAACAACCCCTAGGTACCTATGATGAATCCAGCGAGTCCACATACTATCCCTCTGGCTAAGGATGTGCCAAAAGTGCTTGATCATGAAACACTGGTTCCAAATACCAATATCAAGGAGACCGAGGCCCCCTTCCTTCTTTGGCTTGCACACCTCATCCCATCTCACCTTAGGCCTCCTCCACATGAAGCCCCGACACATGCTAATCAGACTCTTCCGAACACCCACAGGAATGGGCAAGATAGACAACCAGAATCCCTCGACCCCCTGTAATACCGACGCAATCAGCTCCCGCCTCCCAGCAAAAGAGATAGACTTTTTAGTCCACGCAGTGAGGTAGTTACTGATCTTGTCAAGCAGAGGCTTGAAGTCCAAACTCCTGAGACCATGGGGGTTGATAGGGATCCCCAGATACCTGAACGGGAAGGTACCAACTCTGAAACCAGAAGCCTCAATCAGGGAAGAGCTCACATGATCCTCAACCGAAGCCAAGAACATAGACGACTTTCCCACATTCACACTCAGCCCAGCCATAACCTCAAACTTCCGGAGGCAGCCCAGAAGCACATCAGTAGACCCCCTATCTCCCCTACAAAACATGACCACATCATCAGCGAAAGTCAAATGAGTGAGCCTGGTGCTCTCACAGTGCTGATGGAAGTGGAAAGAACTACAGGAGGTCTCCTTCTTGACTAAGCGGGAGAACATCTCCATGCATAGGACAAAGAGGAGAGGGGATAAGGGATCCCCTTGCCTAAGGCCCCTTTTACCCGGGAAGAAACCATGAATGCCCTTATTAACCTTGATGGAGTAGGTGGGAGAGCAAACACATTCCATCACCCAAGAAATAAACTTGGGCGAGAAACCAAGATGGTCAAGCGTGAAGCGCAGCAAGTCCCACGAAACCGAATCATAAGCCTTGGCGAGGTCCACATTAAGGAAGCACCGCGGGGTGTCCCTAGTCACATTGTAGCGTCTGAGCAGCTCCTGAACCAGAAAGATGTTGTCTGACATGAATCTTCCCCCAACAAAAGCACTCTGAGCCTGATCCACCAAAGTCCCTAAAATCATACTAAGGCGGGAAGTCATAATCTTGGAGATGATCTTATAGACCACATTACAGCAGGAAATGGGCCTAAAATTCTCCACACGATCCGGCTCCTCCACCTTAGGAATCAAAGAAACGATGGTGTGATTGAACGACTTCAGAAGCTTCCCCGAAGCAAAGAACTCCTTGATCGCCGCACAGACCTCAGCCCCAGTGATGTCCCAAGTGGTCTTGAAGAACTTGGCATTGAAGCCATCGGGCCCCGGTGCCTTGTCCACCCCAATAGCCCAAATAGCCTCCTTGATCTCAGCATTGGACACATCCCCAACCAGCATAGAAGCCTCCTCAGCACTGACCAATGGTCCCTGGGCAAAATCAGTGGCACTGGGAAGCACCACCCCAATCTCAGAACCAAAAAGACTCTTGAAGAAGCCAATGAACTCATCATGAACTTCCTTAGAGGACTTGGTTCTGGTCCCATCAGCCTTGCAAATAGAAACAATGTGGTTCCTCTTGCCATTCGCTTTCATAAGCGAGTGGAAGTACCTAGTACACCGATCCCCATGGAGGGTATACTTGGCCTTGGCCTGCTGGCCAAGGAAGGAAGCCTCAGCCTTGTTAAGCCTCTTGGCTTTGGCCTTGGCCTCCTCAACCTCTCTCCTGCCATCCACAGAATCCGGAGACTCACTCAAACAAGCAATGACCCGAGCAAGCTCCCTATTGGCATCAGCAGCCTGCCTGGAAATGTGGCCAAACTCCTTGTTGTTGAGCCCCTTTAGAGGTCTCTTCAACCCCTGCAGAAGCTTCGCCAACCTGAACTGGAAAGTGCCTCTCTCAACCGTAGTCCAACCCTCCTCAATCACCTCAGAAAACCTAGGGTGATCAGCCCACATATTGAAGAACTTGAAGTATTTCTTCCCTTTCCCCAAATCCCTCAACAAAGACACAACACCCACCTTGTGGTCCGAGATGTGCCACTTCTCAAGGAAGCTGGAGCGGCAATGAAATCCAGAGTTAACCCAAGACGAGCTAGTCAGAACACGATCAATACGGCTCCACACTTGTTGTTCGTCCAAGTGAAAGGACTAGAACTAGTGCTCGGCGCGTCCACAAGCCCATGTCTCCTACACGCATCAATCATATCCTTGCACTCATAGTGCGAAACTGGACGCCCGTTAACCCTCTCATGCTCAGCCATGACACAATTGAAGTCCCCCATAATCAGCCACGGTAAATCATGCAGCTCAACCAACTCAGCAACACTGTCCCAAATGCCCCGGCGCGCCACCACACTATGAAGCCCGTAGACAAAGCAGACCCCAAACTTCTCACCAGTCGTCTTGCATGTCATAGCACACCCAATGTGCTGAACAGACATGGTAATGACACTCAAATCAACACACAACGGATCCCACATAACCAAGATACGAGCCCGTGGGTAGAGGGCAAAATTGTCCACAAAGTCCCATCCCGGAGCAACCCGGCTAGCCACACTCTCAATGCGGACACCCCCACACTTGGTCTCAAAAATCCCACACACCTTAGCATCAACCTCACGAATGACACCTCCAACGCCATTTTGTTTCAGGGCTTGGCAAAGCCCTCGCACATTCCAGGAGACGACAATCATTGGGACACCTTGGGCTTGTGTCCCCGGGTCCTCTCAGAGTAGCGGGAAGGAGCAGTCGTCTTACTCCACTTCTTCTGCGCTTGTATAGCACACACCACGTGTATACGAAGCTGGTTGCTTACCTTAGCGAGAGCCTTCGCCTTCCTCAATTGGGATCTAGAGTGGAACTCCACAAAATCCTCTTCCACACCCACGTCCTCCTCGGTAGCACTCCTATGATCCTTGGTCTCTATCTCTCCCTCTTCCATCTCCCCACCATCTAAGGAGTCCTCACTAGCCTCCCCATCCCCAACCGAACCCTCACCCTTCGACTCCTTCCGCTCACTCTCATCAGAACCCACCTGCTCTGCACCACCCTCCGAACTCTCCCCACCATCCCCGGGGTCACCCCCAAGCCCAACCTCATCTTCACCGTCCACTCCCTCACCCTTCGAGCTAATCCCACCATTCCCGGAACCAGCCCCTAATCCCTCTTTCCCCTCACCTACCTCTCCCTCAACACCCACCATTGGTTGCTCCTTAGACCCTCGGGCTCCCGAGACTCCACCACCCTCAGCCACCCTAGGTCGAATGGCCTCCCCAATGGTATTAATCCCACCGTCCTTAACACCGGCTACACTCACCCTCTTAGTCCTAACCGCCTTCACCCCGACACCCTCTTTCTTCTCCCTAAACTTGCACTCCTCCATGTTGTGACCAAAAGAGCAACATCCATGACAAAACTTAGGTTCGTTCTCAATAACGAACGATAAGTTGACCTTGTCACCGTCGTCAAAAGTCACACATAATTCCCTCGGGAATGGCATAGCAAAATTTAATTCAACAAGAACACGCGCATAAGCGCCCCTTTTCCTAGAGTCCATTACCGGATCCATGAATAGGGGGGTACCAATGTAAGAACTAATGCGACTCAATATATCGGACGTCCAAAAATTCCTAGCTAGCCCATTAATACGAACCCAAAGGGGTATGGTGGCTATATCCTTACGGTTGAAAGCAAATTTATCCGGTATGTTTTTTAGAATCATAGGTCGATCATGAATAAAATAAGGTCCATTTTTAAGTACGTTATCTTTATCTTCTTCGGTTTGAAAATAAAATATCATCCACCCGCCCTCTTCCTTATAAGTCGCCTTAACCCCCCACGCCCTAACCATGGTGTTAATCATGAAATGACCCGGGTGATAACCTACATATTGCCCTAAAAGACTCCATCCCCACACATCATGCATAGATAGACCCTCGGAAATTTTAATAGTAAGCCCTTCGGGCGAAGGAGGGGAAAAAGAAAGCTTACCTCCGATGCCGGAATTCATGAAGACACGCTTGGATTTATTTGCCCAAGCGTTTTGCCGAGGAGGCTCCGGGTTCGGTTCCATGATTCCCGAGGCCTTTGAGTCCTTCCTCTCTGGGTCCACCTCAGCCTGCATAGCCACATCATCCTTGGCGCCAAAACTCGGATCCAAATTCAAACCCAAAACCGAGTTCAAATCTTGAATCCCGCCAACTTTAGGCGCCAAAGTTAGTCGGCTCTTGGACGAGGGCCCCACTTGATCATTACAGCCCTTAGCACCTTCATTAATCCCTCCTAAATTAGAGTTCACAAACCCATCCAAATTGGGAGCCAAAGGATTGTTAGAGGAGGTGGACCCGGGCTGCACAAAAATTCCATGGCCAATGCCTATGCCATTGTAGCCGTTAGAATAAGAGTGTCCGGTTTGTTGTTGTGCTAAGCCATAGTCTTTGCAGCCTAAGGAGGGGTCCACATGTATTTTGCTGCCTTTGGAAGGGACCACACAAGCCATAGGGCAGCTAGAAGTCATGCCCAAAACCGTAGCACAAGCCAAGTTGATGTTAGGAATAGTGTCACTTAGGTGTAGGTTTTGACCTTTGCCCAAAATGTTGCAGCAGCTGCTGGCCTTTGGTGGGTCCATGCGTGCCATGGCTGAGCATGTAGTCACCCCTACCAACTCATCCACTCCACCATTGCAGCCCAACAAGCTTCCCGGAGCCGCCTCGCCCTCACCGGACACCTTGCTCGAGTGCTTGTTTCTTTGAACCGATTTCATGGTAGTATTAGCAATCTCATTGCCATTCTTTTCCTTACCATTACCATACATTCCAGCCACCCTAAGCTCCTCCAAATCCTCATCGGAGCTCTCGTCGGAAAGCTCATTACCTTCCTTAGTCGCCTCCTCACCACCACTATCATCCTCCTCTTGTAATTCCACAAGCATAACCTTGTTTAAGTGCTTCTTTGCCTCAGCCAACTCAGCCCTTAAGGCCTGATTTTGTTCCTCCAAAATAGCCTTAGAACCCTTGTATCCATCACCCTTAACCTCCAGCACAACATCGGACTTAGACTTGCTCTTTTGGAATGAAGGAGAGCCTACCTTAGCCTTGTTCTTGCCCTTAGCCATTGCAGCCGAAATTTTTCAGCAAGGGACAAAGGAGGTGGTTCGAGAGGATACCACCTACATGGAGCCAAGGTGGTCGAGAGGAGGCACCTTGGGGAAGAAGAGAAGAGAAAAGGGGAAGGAACGCCACCACCGGCAAGCTAGGAAGCCAACCGGATCTTCACCACCAAGGCCGAATGAAAATGGAGTTTTCTTAACGCCACCAAAACCTTTTTAGTTAGTTTCTCCGTTAATAATCGTAAGAGCATCCTCAATGTAGGCTTTAAAACCGGGGCTGTAACAAGGGCTGTAAGCTAAAGCTCTTCTTATAGCTTTACTGTTTTTTTTTGTGTTGTAATGGAGGCTGTAAGATTTATAAAATTACATTTATACTCCTAATTTGTATTAAATTACTGATATATTTTTATTTTGAATAAATAAATAAGATCTTATTATATTAAACATAAATAGTTACAAGATATAAGATTTATAGAAATTAGAATTTTTTGTAGTTTAAAGTATTATAAATAATTATATTTGACATTTATAATATCAAAAATACTAAATTTGTACAAACAATTCCCTCAAATGTCAATTAATTATAACACATTAATTTAGTATACAATTTTATCTTAAAACATATTAATTAATATTAAACGATTTATAGAAATTAATAATACTCAAAATAAAATACAAAAATTATATGTATACAAAATATATACAAAATGGGTGTCTATGGATAGAGAAAAATGTAACTAGAATTATGATATTTAAAAAAAAAAAAATTAAGTGTATTTTTAGATATAACATTTTTAATATAACTAATAACTAATTAAACGGATGACCATAATCCTAGCTCTTGAGCATGGGCTATAGACTCATGACTGGGGCTTTAATTTGGGCCATTTTTACAGCTCTTCGGCAAGGGCTTTAAGGGGCTTTTGATTAAAAATATCAAAACTATCCTTATAGCCTTGCTCAAAAGCCCCCATTGAAGATGGTATAAGAGCATCCCCAATGGGGGCTTTAAAATCGGGGCTGTAAGAAGGGCTGTAAGCTAAAGCCCTTCTTATAGTTTTACTGTTTTTTTTGTGCTGCAATGGAGGCTGTAAGGGAAAGGCTGTAAGGTTTATAAAATAACGTTTATATCCCTGAATTTGTATTATATTACTAATATATTTTAGTTTTAAATAAATAAATAAGATCTTATTATATTAAACATAAATATTTGTTTTTGTTAATTGAAATATTTGTTATATTTAATTAATCAAAATTAAGATAAAATATTAGGCATTTAGATCATTATTGACAAACACACAATGCATAAATTGAACACATTACCGAAATACATATAAATTGAAGACAGTACAATGAAAAAGAAATAAACTAAGGCGGAATACTGAATTGAACAATAAATTACTGAATTGAATACATAAAACATTAGAAAGACCTTAATCTTGACCATGTAGTTGCCAAATGTGTTCCTTCAAGTCTTCTTGAAGTAGGTGGTGAGTATTTGAGCTCCGAAGATCTCTTGACCATTGTAGGTAGCTTCTCATATGCGTAGGTGTGCCGTTGGAGAAAGTCCAATTTGGGTCAGTTTCCGGTAGTGTTTCTCCACTCACACTTTCATCGAATTTTGGGATTTCGTACCCATGGTGACTATACGAATCTCGCTCATCCTCTACAATCATATTATGGAGAATGATACAAGCTCTCATTATCCTTCCAATTTTCACAACACTCCATGAGAGTGCTGGATTACGAATTATCCCGAATCGAGCTTGCAGTACTCCAAATGCCCTTTCCACGTCTTTACGAACAGACTCTTGGTGTTTGGCAAACAATTTGGCTTGAGGGCTTTGAGGTAGCCGAATTGATTGGACAAATGTTGCCCAATGCGGGTAGATGCCATCAGTGAGATAATATCCCATGTTTGTTTCAATATTAGTATGTTTGTTTCAATATTTGTATGTTTGTTTGAATGTTTTTATCCTTTTTTTCAATTTTTGTATGTAGTTTAAAGTAATATAAATAATTATAATTGACATTTATAATATAAAAAATACTAAATTTATACAAATAGTTCCCTCAAATGTAAATTAATTGTAAACACATTAGTTTTGTATAAAATTTTATCTTAAAAAAAAATAATTAATATTTAAAGGATTTATAGAAATTAATAATACTCAAAATAAATAAATAAAATTATTTATTCAAAATATATACAATATGGGTGTCTATGGATAGAGAAAAATGTAACTAGAATTATGGTATTTTTTTTATAATTTTTAATTAAGTATATTTGTAGATATAACATTTTTAAACAAGTAATAACGAAAAGAGCGGACGACCACGATCGTGCCACGTGGTGCCCATCTGGCGCTCCTGGGCAAGCCAACAACAACGCGACACGTGTCACTTTATTAAAAGTAAGATCCGTTTAACTTTTTGCTTTAAATGATGCGTTTTTTGCTGGAAAAAAAATTGTAAACAAACACAACATAACAACAGTAAAACTATAGCATTTTGGGCTGAGTCTTTAAAATTGAACGATATTAAAGCCCAATAGAAGAGCTATAAGGATCTGTAATATAGTTTATTCATTTAAATTCTTATAGCCTCATCTTACAGTCACCATTAGCAATGCTCTAAGAATGCATTAACAAGGCCAACTTTAAAAGAAAACAAATGCAATAGAAAAACAAAAAATCGAGAGCAAAATGCAAATGAAAATAAACAATTAAAAAACCAACAAACGAACTAAACAATTTAAAATCTAAAGCGTGTACATGTGGATGCCATCGCATAAAAACCTTAAAATATTGCGCCTAAAAAACCAACAAAGCCAATAAACCGCAATAAAAAAATCCAAAAGCGCGTACACGTGTCAATCGAAGAATAAAAGTCTTAAAATATTGTGCATGGAGAAAAAGGGGTCGTTAGATCCTACCTTCTCATCGTGGACGCACACCTAGTCGTCCGGATTCCGTAAAAATAAAGATCAATTCAGAAAATGCCCAAACGTGCGAGAGACGTCTGTTACCTGCATCCTTAGTGGCGTGACGTGGCACCACGTTCTTCCTCATGTTATTAATTGCTTTTCAAAATTTCTTTTATTCTCACAACAATTCTTTCCTTTATTTTCTATATCATGCCATTTCTTACAAGCTAATAATTTATCTATACATATAATAGAACAGAGCAGTGTTTCGATACATGTCGTCCTCACATTCAATAATAATATTAATAATAACTCTCAACTATACAATTGGATTTGGAATTTGATAATACCACCCAAGCTACAAAACTTCATTTGGAGAGATTCGTCAGACAATCTACCAACAACGGAGCGAGTAAACAAATTCTACAACAGAGTACCATCTTATTGCTTCCTTTGTAATCACCCTATTGAAACTAGAGAACACGTATTCTTTGAATGCAAATACACAAACGACTAGATCAGAAAGTTTGCACACATTTCAGGTAGATCGTATCAACTTAACTACACGAACTCATTTGAAGATACATTAAATAATATTATTAATCAATATAAAAAAGAACACAACAAGATGAAGCGTTAATTTTCGTTTGGTACCAAGTCTGGCTACATCGGAATAATGTCACCTTAAGAAACACGCAACATAACAAAAATGAACCAGCACAATGCGCCTTTATCCAATTTAAACGATGGGAGAATGCAATTACCCAAAATAAAGGCCCCAAGCTAGATAAAAGAAATAGAAATAAAAAACTAAACCTAATATGGAAAAGACCTCCTACGAAATGGATTAAAATAAATTTTGATGGTTCATTTACTTCTCAAAATAATTCTTTCATTTCCTGTATCACTAGAGATACTAACGGACATGTTATCGATATTTACAAAAGACAAGTAAACTCTAATTCACCACTACAAACAGAAGCATTGGCTTTTGATGAGGCTAAAGTCGTGGTGCCAAATCAAAGAAAACTCTAAACGCTAACTAAAGTATAGCAAGCAAGTAGAGGTCGAACCCAAGGGAATCAAAACACCAATCGCTATGCAGTCAAGCGAAATACCAACTAACGAACAAGTAACAAGTAACCAAGGGGGGGTTTTTGATTGTATGGAACACAAAAGTAACAAGTATCAAGAAAAGAAGGTTTGGTTGTGAATATGATGAGAAGGGGTTTCACCTAGCAAGTATCCACACAACAGTCAATCAAGTTGATCATAGATTTATCTCAAGTTCTTATCAATCCTAGGGAATGTTCCTATTCCAATCTTTAATATATCAGCAGGCCAACCGGTTCTGATAATACTTACTATTCAGCAATCAGGGAAACCTCTCAAGATTAGATGAAATAGCAGCAAAGAGCACAGGAATTATAAGGATGCATGCAATAACTTACAACCGTCAAGTATTAACATGCAATCAATTCTCTTTCATAAAAGCAATCAACTACCAGATCATGCAGATATGAGTGCTACAATGACAAGGAATTCCACCGTATATTCTTAGTCTAGCAATAGAAAACTATCAATCAAACTAGGTGATCAAGCTAGAAAAACTAATAGAAATCAATAGATGAAGTGCAAGAGAATTAATACAAACACATAGGAAAAGAACAAGAGTTTAGAAATCTCACAACTTAATAAGTGAAGGTTTCAACCGCTAAGTAAAACAATGAAGATTAGTTCCTGCTCATGGTTGCAGAACTAAATATTCTGATGGAAAAGATGATGATAGAAAGAAAGAAACTAGGGTCCTTAAATAGAGAACTAACCCCAAAATATATGGTAAAAGAAAGATCCTAAACGAAATAATAAAATAAAGAAAAAGAAATAAAATAAACGAAGGAAAATAAGGAAAGTCTGGAATGTCTTCGGCCTTGTTGTGGCGATCGCCATAGATGCCTGGCGATCGCGGTCTTCAAGTAAAACTTTGCCTCGTCTCTGTCGCCACATTGCGATCGCCATAGAGTCATGGCGATCGCCATGCTCTCTCGAACTCATGAAATGCTTCTGGTATAGAATGGCGATCGCCATAGTGATGGTGGCGATCGCCGCTGCTCCGCAGAATGTCTTCGTCTTCATGTCTTCAATCTTTGATCCTCTTCTTCTTCGGTTCTGGTCTTCATTTCTTCACTTCTTCATAAACAACTCAGAATATAACAATAGCTCTAAATACTTGTGATAACACTCCTAAACTAATGTAATAACCCCTAGTTACGTCATACAAAGTGTAGCGTATCAGTCATGGAGCAAGGACCATGGCTTATTGGTGGTTCTAAGCCTCTGGCTCTGAAAGTTTGGTTGCCAGGAATGGCCATGGCTTGGTCTAGCTTTGACACTGTACCTGTTTGGGTTCAATTACAGGATCTTGATCCTATTTTCTATTCTCATCATATGTTGAGTGTCATTGGTAGTATAATTGGCACTCCTATCTGTATGGATAACATGACTGCTAGTAGGAAAAAGATGTCTTATGCTAGATTGCTTATTAGTGTATCTGTCATAGAGGCTCATAGGAGTGTGGTTGTTCTCAAAGGGCCAGATGGTAAGATCTATGAGCAGAGAGTTTGGTATGAATGGATTCCATGACATTGTATGAAGTGTAAAGTTTTTGGCCATGGGACTGATATGTGTAGTAAACATGGGAAGAAGAAATCAGTGAGTAATAAGAATGAGGAGAATGTTGATAAACACCAGGAACAGAAGATTGTTAGTAGCCCTTCTGTTGTTGTGACTAAGAGTCCTGTGGAAACTCAAGTCACTATTGGTAACTCCACTGTCATGAAAGCTCAGCCACAGATTGATGAATCTGGTTCTAGAATTGCTCATAGAAGTGAGTTCACTGTGGTTGATAAAGGGGGAGCTAAGAAGGTGGGGCAAAAGGTGGCTCAGATACCTCTGAAGAATAGGTTTAATGGTCTTGGAAAGGGGGGTAATCCTGGTTTGGTGGATTGGAATCTGATCAAGGATTGCTTAATTGAGTTTGGATTGGAATCTGGTTTGGTAGCTAATCCTGATAAGACTAAGGTGTTCTTTGGTGGTCTTAGTGTTGAAAGAAAGCAAGAATGTCTTGATATCCTTGGATTCAGGCAAGGTTTTTTCCCCATTAAGTATCTTGGTACTCCCCTTCATTCCAAGAGACTTAGAGGGAGTGACTATGAGCCTTTACTCAACAGATTGAGATCTGTCCTCAATGGTAGAAATGCTAGACATACTTCTTATGCAGGGAGAGCTCAAGTTGTGAGAGCTGTGCTTGAAGGTGTTCTCACTTTCTGGATGCAATCTTTGCTCATTCCCAAGAAGGTGATCAAGAAAATAGAAGCCATTTGTAGAGCTTACTTGTGGTCTAGTAATATTGACAGTAGAAAAGTAGGGGTGAGCAAACATATCCGATCTGGCCGATCCGATCCGATAATCCGCCGATCCGATCCTTAAAAATCCGCATTCGAAAATATCCGATTAAGTTTTATCCGAATCCGGTCCGATCCGGGCGAATTTTCCGGATATTTGGACCGGATACGGATCAAGATATTTAGCTTACGGATATCCGAAAATATCCGGTACTATTATTATAATATATAAATATATTTTTATAGAACTAAAATACACTTTTATAAGTGTAGATGATTCAATAATTATTTTTATACATTTTTAAACAATAGGATATATTCTCTTAACACAAAAATTCTCTTGTATATAACATAACTTTTATTGTTGTTCTCAAAATTTTAAATTTTAATTGCTTATTTAAATTGTTGATTCGCTAAATGAATCAAATATATTTATTTTCACATCTTAATTCCTCTATATAATATATATAATTATATATTTAACATTTATTTTATATTTTGTGAATTTTAATTTTAATAAAAATAAAAAGTTTAATTTAATTTTCATATACCTTCTAGAAATCGGATAATTCGGATATCCGAGTCAAATATCCGATCCGATCCGGACAATATTTACCGGATATCCGCTCCAAAACGGACCGGATACGGATCGGGGTTTTGTGGAAAAAAATTTAGCGGATATACGACTTACCGAATCGGATCGGATCGGATAATCCGATTGCTCAGCCCTATAGGAAAGCCTTGGTTGCTTGGAAGGCCACATGTAGAGATATGGATGAGGGTGGACTGAACTTCAAGGAACTCCTCTCATGGAACAAGTCTCTGATGTGTAGGCTTATCTTTGATATCCATATTGACAAAGTCAATTTATGGACTACCTGGGCTAAGCAAAATCTGATGAGAAGGCAGGGGATTTGGCAAATTGCTACTATCAGTACAAGTTCCTGGATGAGGAAAAGCTTACTCAAGGTTAGAGATGATATTCTCCACGCTGCTCTCTAGCCCGTGGACCCCAGATTGTCACATGGTATCAGAGCCAGGCTCTATCCTGGACCCTTGAGTTGTGGGGTTTGGCTATAAAGAGACTGAGAAGGGCCCACCCACAACCGTGTGTTCAAGTGTCAACTGGGCTTCCGCCCGTTGCACTTGCGGGGGTGTGTTGAGAATAGTATCCCACATCGGAAGTTGGGAGTAAAAGAAGCCTAGTATATAAGCCTATGGATTACTCCCCCTATTGCCAATTGGTTTTAGGGTGGAACCCCATGCGCTTATCTGTTGGGCCTAATGCGCATAGGCGCTCGTGTGAGCACGCCCCCCAGTCTATCTAACCGTCCACGCTGCTCTCTAGCCCGTGGACCCCAGATTGTCACACAACCTCTTCTTCCTCAGTATACTGATCATCAATCTCTTCTTCTTCTTCTTCTTCTTCCCCATCCTCCTCATATATAACATCAACTTCATCTAAATTGGCCAAATATGGTTCTATGTCATTTCTAACTATAGAAATTTCATCACCCCCTTCAGTTACCTCATGTAAGTTAGGGAATTCATCTTGCCAAGACCCATAATTTTCTTCATCTTCATTCATGTCATCATTTTTCGGAATGTCAAAATAATTCCATGGATTGAACTTAATGACATATCTCCAATGTGGCTCTTTGTGAGTATTGACATAGAACACTTGATGCGCTTGAGTAGCCAAACTGTGAGATTGTCTAGATCGAATCAGATTACCACAAACACACAAGAACTAATACAGAATGTAAATGACTCAATGAATTGTTATCGAGGTTCGGACTTAGCCTATTCCCCGTGGCCTCAAGATTAATGGTCAAATCCACTAAGTAGGTCACAAACTTACAAGAGAGCGAAGCTCTAAGTTCAGATCAAATACACAGAACATAGATAGTAATAATCTGTAAAAGCTAAAGAAGAGAAACTCCCTAAACCACGCGCATGACCAGATCTCCTCTAAACCTCAACTCCGTCGAGCATCTGCAAGCTTTGCCACTCGTCAAAGGCCTACAACTCCAAGCAAGAACACAATCCACTTGAAGTTATCTCTAGAAGCAAAAGCTTTGCTTCTGTCGAGATCAAGCTCTCGATCCACAGTCAAGAACACTCAGGAAACCCAAACCCTAGCACAAGCTCTCTTTCACAGATGGAGGCGGAGAAGAAGAATGAATCGATGAGAGAGAAAACCAGGGTTAAGGCTTTATATACCTCAGCCCAACAAGTGAAACGCGGAGCTCCAGCCACCTCAAAACGGGTCGGGTCGAGCACCTGGATCACAGCTGGCTTTCAGGGCTTCTAACAATGGGCCAAGCCCAATTACAGATTAAAGCCTCTATTCTAACTATGCATAAATGACCTGAACAAAAACACTTAAGGATTGATTATCACAAATGACACTCATCCATTACAATTTGCTCTCTTGATTGTCATGAGACCTACTCAGCCTAGTTCTAACTGTAACACACAGCCGTTCTAAACTAGGAGTGGATTCTGGCACATCTACCATCGTCGGCCAAAGCTCACACTTCATCATGGAATGCTCCAAATATGCAGGAAGTCCCTACAAAATGCAAACTTGTCAGCTGTCACAATCTTAGTACCAAAATCTGCAGGATTCAAGTCACCTTTAATCTTAGTGACCATAATCTGTTTCTTTTCAATCAGATCTCTAATAAAATGATGCCTCACATCAATGTGTTTAGACCTTTCATGATAAACAGGGTCTTTACATAAGTATAAGGCACTCTGACTATCCATATGTAAAACAGGTACATAAGTAGCACACTGGATTTCATTCAATATCCCAGTTAGCCATATGGCTTCTTTAGCAGCTTCAGTAGCAGCTATGTACTCAGCCTCTGTAGAGGAGAGTGCCACAACTGACTGTTGTTGTGTCTTCCAGGAAATACAATTCCCAACCCAAGTATAAAAGTAGGAAGTAGTTGACTTTCTAGTGTCTTTGTTGCTAGCATAGTCAGAATCCACATAGCCAAATAACTCATCTCTAGATGTATGCTCACCATACACTAGACACAAGTCTTTGGTCCCACTAATATACCTCAAAGCATATTTCATAGCCAACCAGTGGTCATTACCTGGATTGGACATGAACCTGCTCAATACACTGATTGCAAAAGCAAGATCTGGTCGTCTACACAACATTGCATACATTACAGATCCCACTGCCACATCATAAGGCACACTAGACATTTGCTCTATTTCTTTAGGATCAGTAGGACAACTATTCTTACTTAGCTCCAGATGCCCTTCTAAGGGTATAGAGGTAGGCTTTGAGTTATCCATACTGAATTTATCCAGAACTTTCTGAACATACTCAGTCTGAGATAACCCCATGAGCTTACTCTTCCTATCTCTAACAATTCTAACACCTAGAATCATCTGGGCAGGACCCAAGTCCTTCATGTCAAAATGCAATTTTAAGTCTCTCTTAACACCAGAAATAGAAACTTTAGAGTTACTGATAATAAGAATGTCATCCACATAAAGAAGCACATACAAGGGAGAACTAGACTTAACACCCTTAAAATAAAGGCAAGTGTCATAACTGCTTCTGTGAAAACCTAGTTGTTTCATGCAAGCATCAAATTTTAAGTTCCATTGTCTAGGTGATTGTTTCAACCCATAGATAGATCTTTTTAATAAACAAGAATGCTCAGGATTTTTAGTGTCAATAAAACCCTTAGGTTGTCTCATGTAAATTGTCTCATCCAATTCACCATGTAAGAAAGCAGTCTTAACATCCATTTGTTCTAGTTCTCAGTCAAAAACAGTGCACATAGCAAGCAAAAGTCTCATGGTCTTATATTTAACCACAGGTGCAAATATGTCATTGTAATCTATGCCTTCTCTTTGGGTAAAACCTTTGGCTACTAACCTAGCTTTGTATCTAGGAGGATCCTTAGAACTATTACCCTCTTTTATTTTGTAAATCCATTTACAGTCAATGAGCCTAGCATTAGCAGGTTTGGGCACTAAAGTCCAAGTCTTATTAGTCATCATAGAGTCTATCTCATCATTCATAGCACTAAGCCATTTCTTAGACTCAGAACACCTAGCAGCTTGCTCATAAGTATCAGGGGTATAATTATTATTGATCACATTAGCAGTCATAAATGCATAGTCAACAAGACCAGTACACATAGCAACAACCTCAGCATTATTCACAGAAAACTTTTTATTTGGGATTCTTAGTCTAGGAGCTCTATCTCTAGTTAGTTGATATTCATTTAAGTCATGCACATTATTAGAGTTATTATTCTCAGACATCACAGTGTTATCATTGTGCACATCAGAATGTAAAGGAATATCAATGCTAGATGAGGATACTTCCCTGTTTCCTTCCCCTAAATGTTGAGGGTTGTTGTTGTTTGTGTCACTCTCAGCTTCCAGGCTGGTTTTGTTTGAGCCTGGTTCAACTGCCCTTGAATTCATTTTGACTCATGGAGGGGTGTCCTAGGTCGAACTCCTCCTCTCCTGGGACTTCACTTGGTCCTTCTGGTATGTAGAATTGGTTTCTAGTCACCACTTCTACACTCTCTGCTTCTTTGGTACCTGTACTCTTGGTTGCAGTGGTTAGAATATTTTTATAATGAAATTCTTTTTCATGAAATGTTACACTCCTAGACAAGATCACTTTATAGCCATGAGGTTGAATTATAAGCAACTTATATCCTTTTACTCCCTCAGGGTAACCTAACATTATACACTTCTGAGCTCTTGGTTTTAATTTTCCTTGAGAAATTTGTGAGTACGCAGTACAGCCAAATGGTCTCAAATGAGATATACTTGGTTTTCTGCCAGTCCACATTTCTTGAGGAGTCTTAAAATCAATAACAGAAGAGGGTGATCTATTTATGAGGTAGGAAGCTATAGTAACAGCTTCTCCCCACAAGGAATGTTTTAATCCTGAACTTATTAGCATGCATCTAGCCTTTTCTAATAAAGTTCTATTCATTCTTTCTGCAGTGCCATTTTGCTGGGGTGTTCCAGGCACTGTTAAGTGTCTTTTGACCCCTTCTTGAGTACAAAAATCATTAAACAAGTGATTACAAAATTCAAGGCCATTATCTGTTCTAAGGCACTTTAGTTTCAAGTCAGATTGTTTTTCTAGAGCAGATTTCCAGTTCTTAAAGGCAGAGAATGTTTCATCCTTAGTTTTTAATAAGGAAATCCACACTTTCCTAGAGTAGTGAACAATAAAAGATATAAACTACCTCTTACCACCTACTGTACTTACCTGAGCTGGACCCCACAGATCGGAGTGCACATACTCCAGGGGTTTGCTGGCTACATAAGAAGATCTAGAAAAAGAATTATTAGTTTTCTTTCCAAAAATACAATCTTCACGGAAACTTAAGTCCACTGGTTTTTTATCAATTAGACCATGTTTATACAAATAGTTCAAGCCTTTATTGCCAATGTGTCCCATCCTATTGTGCCAAGCTTTTGTCTGGTCTAAGGTCAGAGCATTATCCATTTTGGAGAGATTTAACTCAGGTGTAGTTATAACATGATACAACCCACCCCTTTTAATTCCCTTAATAAGAGTTGTCCCATTTCTGATGACTTCCATTATACCATTATGAGTAATAATCTCACACTTAAGGTCATCAAAAACTGACTCAGATAACAAGTTTCTTCTTAGTTCTGGAACCCACCTAACATTTTGAAGGATCCTAATCTTTCCATCATACATAGTTAGAGGGACTTTACCTAATCCTTTAATAGCTAGAGCACTATGATCTCCTAACATGACTTTCCCTCCATCACACTCAGTTAAGGAGCTAAAGAAGTTTCTGTAAGGAGTGGCATGCATAGTGCAGCCAGAATCAAGTATCCAGTCATAATCAACAGGGGAATCACAACACATAAGCACTTCACAATTTTCATAATCCTGTGATTCAAGTAGAGAAGCAGAGTTATCATGACCTTCCTTATTAGACTCATCCTTTTTCTTTTTATGACAGTCCTTAATAAAGTGGCCAGTTTTGTTACAGTAGAAGCACTTTCTCTTCTTATCACTATCAGAAGAGTTAGAAGACTCATATTTCTTTTCTTTCTTAGGCTTAAACTTCTTCTTATTCTTACCATTCATCATTAGAGCCTCAGCTTTCACCTCAGTCTTTTTGTCAGAATTTTTAGTTCTAAACACCTTTAAGGTTTCATTTTTCTCAGTAACAGAATCTATGATTTTTTGTTTAGTCAAAGTTTCATTACCATACTGAATCACATCCTTAAAGTTATCAAACTGAGAAGGTAAAGAATTAAGAAGCAAGACAGCTTGGTGAGTTTCTTCTATCTTATCATCACATCTTTCTAAGTCTTGAGTCATCCTAAGATACTTATCTAGGTTATCACTCAAAGTCAGATTAGTGTCCATTTTAAAAGTGAACAATCTGCAGAGCAAAGAAATCCTAGAGGGAAAAGACTTAGTAAGATAAAGAGCTTCTAAAGCATCCCAGAGAGATTTAGTGGTAGTATGATTTACCACTTGTCGAGTCACATCATCAGATAACCTTATGAGGATCTCTGAGTGGGCTTGTTCATCCATCTCCATCCTTCTAGCAGGAGAGGTTTCTGCAAGGTAGTCTTGCTTGATGGCTTTGCTACACTTTTCCTTCACTAATATGGCCTTCATCTTCACTTGCCACATTGCAAAATCTGTAGTTCCATCAAAGGCTTTCATCCTAATGTTGTTGTCTCCCATGGTTTTACTTCCCCTGAAACCAAACACACAAGTAAGTTTCAAGAAACAAAGGTAAAACAGAACAGCAAGGAAGATGTAGTGGCAAATCTTGAGCAAATAAAAGCAAGATTTGCAGTTCTTAGGTCCAGATCACACAGATTAAGACTAAAATAGTCACTGAGATAATCTGAATCAAGAGGTGCGGAAACAATGAGCCAAGATCATTCACAGAGCAATGATAGATCCTAATTATGCAAATATCTACACAAATCACACAAGATTTCAGATATAACAATAATCAAGAACCTGGATCTGATACCAATCTGTGAGATTGTCTAGATCGAATCAGATTACCACAAACACACAAGAACTAATACAGAATGTAAATGACTCAATGAATTGTTATCGAGGTTCGGACTCAGCCTATTCCCCGTGGCCTCAAGATTAATGGTCAAATCCACTAAGTAGGTCACAAACTTACAAGAGAGCAAAGCTCTAAGTTCAGATCAAATACACAGAACAGAGATAGTAATAATCTGTAAAAGCTAAAGAAGAGAAACTCCCTAAACCACGCGCATGACCAGATCTCCTCTAAACCTCAACTCCGTCGAGCATCTGCAAGCTTCGCCACTCGTCAAAGGCCTCCAACTCCAAGCAAGAACACAATCCACTTGAAGTTATCTCTAGAAGCAAAAGCTTTGCTTCTGTCGAGATCAAGCTCTCGATCCACAGTCAAGAACACTCAGGAAACCCAAACCCTAGCACAAGCTCTCTTTCACAGATGAAGGCGGAGAAGAAGAATGAATCGATGAGAGAGAAAACCAGGGTTAAGGCTTTATATACCTCAGCCCAACAAGTAAAACGCGGAGCTGCAGCCACCTCAAAACGGGTCGGGTCGAGCACCTGGATCACAGCTGGCTTTCAGGGCTTCTAACAATGGGCCAAGCCTAATTACAGATTAAAGTCTCTATTCTAACTATGCATAAATGATCTTAACAAAAACACTTAAGGATTGATTATCACAAATGACAATCATCCATTACACAAACAAAATGGTTCATTCGTTTGTAACCTCCTTCTCACATTTACAAGTATAGTTCCAAATTTGTCACTTTTGATCCTGCTTTCTTCGTTGAATACGTCAAACCACTTACACCGAAACAAGGCTACCTTAGGAATCCTCTTATCAGGTAATGGATCATACTCAAGAACCACAACCTCCTTTAACACTCCATAAAAATCTTTAGAACCACTATCATCATCTCCTTTAACAACTACTCCGCTATTTTGTGTTTTTCTTTTTCTTTGCCTCTTTTTTGTGTGAAACCTATATCCATTAATAACATAGCCACTATATGTAGTCACACTTCTCACTGGACCTTTAGCTAAGGAGACCAATTCTTCATTAACAGTTGCATCTCCTTGCCTCCAAAGTTCATCAATCTAATAAGTGAAACAAACATGGATTTGAAAACTACAAATACATGGATATAAAGGTGTGAAATTAGAATATTATAAACTAGTCTTACTCTTTGATCAAACCAAGAAGTGAAATATGGGGTTCGTCCATCACAATTTTCATATTCTTTGCATATAGTAAATTAAAATATGATATTTTTCTCAAGGAAAAAAAATTAAAGGCAACTACAAACATGAAAAAAGCATACTCACTGCAGAAACGGATCCACTTCTGGACAGTTTTTCAGATCATAGTACTGAGCTTGCTTAAGTTCTTCAAAACTGAGTTGTTCATAGGATGCTTTGCCTATTGGTTTACCGATCTTAGAGAAGATAGGTAAATCAAAACCATGCAACTCATTAAAGTCATCATTTCTTTGTTGACGATTAAATTGAGTCTCTGTTTTTGTCAGATATCTTGAACAAAATGTAAGACATTCATCTGCAATATATGACTCTGCAATTGACCCTTCTGGTCTAGCTTTGTGTTTGTATGATGAATTGAAGCACAGAAAAGAGAGAACAATCTCAGATCCTTCATTGATTTAGAACGAATGATTACAATGAGTATATATAGAGCAAATTCAGCTCGATTGTGAACAAGCAGAAATCAGTTATGAGCACATGCTTTGCCCGTGTTTTCTCATCTGATTCTGTTACAAAACGTTCACGTGCTTTGCACGTGATATCTCCCTATATCCCCCCTCAAATTGGAGGCTCTGGCAAGAGTCCCAATTTGGGAAGAATGGAACTATGGTGAGGACCAGACAAGGGCTTGGTGAATATGTCGGCCAATTGGTGTTGAGTAGGAACATGACTGAGAGTGACAAGGCCCTTGGTGAGCTGAGAACGCACATAGTGACAATCAACTTCTATGTGTTTTGTTCTTTCGTGGAAGACAGGGTTGCGTGCTATGTGAATTGCAGCCTGAGAGTCTCAATTGATTGGCACAGGATGAATGTCTGCAACACCAATTTCATTGAGCAATCTTGTGAGCCAGGCAAGTTCAGTTGTCAGTCTCCTCAAAGATCTGTACTCTGCCTCTGCTGAACTCAAAGAAATAGTGGTTTGTTTCTTTGACTTCCAGGAAATGGGAGATGTGCCTAGGAGAATGAAGTAACCACTTACAGATCTTCTTGTGCAAACACAACTTGCCCAATCTGAATCACAGTAGGCTTGTAGATTGAGACCAGGAGTAGAAGACAAGAGAAGGGCTGAATTCATTGTACCCTTGAGGAATCTCAGTGTGTGTAATGCAGCTTTGAAATGGATATCTGTTGGACTGTGCATGAATTGGATCAAATGTTGCACTGCAAAACAGATGTCTGGTCTTGTATTTGTAATGAAGTTCATCTTGCCAACTAACCTTCTGTATGGTGTAGCATCTGGAAGGAAAACTCCTTTGGAATTAGACAACTTGATTGAAGGATCTAGTGGACTGTTGGTGATATGTGCATCTTCTGTATCAAAGTCCTTTAACACCTCGAGAATGAACTTCTTCTGGGACATGACAATACCCTTAGAGGAATTTAGGAATTCATTTCCTAAAAACTAGCTGAGAGATCCTAGATCTTTGATCTTGAATCTTCCATCCAAATAGGCTTTGATATTCTTCATTTCTGTCTCATCAGTGCCTGTCAACAAAATGTCATCCACTTATACTGCTAAGAAGACTTGTGAAGATCCCTTCTTTTTGTGAAAGAGGGAGTGGTCATTTGAAGATTGGACAAATCCATGTGATAACAAAGCCTCTGAAAGCTTAGAATGCCACTGTCTGGATGCTTGTCTGAGGCCATAGAGTGACTTATTCAATCTGCAAGCCATTCCTGGATGAGCATCAATGTCTTGTGGGATTTTCATGTACACTTCTTCTTCAAGATCACCGTGTAAAAAGGCATTGTTGACATCTAGTTGAGCTAAAGGCCAGGAATTTTTGACTGCTACTGCAATTAGACTTCTTATTGTGGTCATTTTAACCACTGGTGAGAAGGTCTTTGTGAAGTCAATTCCAGCCTTTTGTGTGCATCCTTTAATCACAAGCCTAGCTTTGTGGCGCTCCAAGGAACCATCTGCCCTATACTTCAATTTGTAGACCCATTTGGAACTTATGGGCTTCTTTCCTGGTGGGAGAGGTACAATGCCCCATGTGTGTGTAGCATCCAAGGCAGCTAACTCTCTGTTCATAGCTTGTCTCCATTCCTCTTATGTGTTAGCACTCTCAAAAGAAGTAGGTTCTGTCAACAAAGACACTTGAGATACAAAGGCTTGACTAGTGTTAGATAAATCTTCAAAGACAATATGTGAAGATGGATCAAGTTCTGTAGAAAAAACACTATTGCAAGTTGCATTATGACAAATAAAGTCATTGAGATATGTAGGCTCTTGTCTTGATCTTGTTGATCTTCTGAGAGGGATTTCTGGATTGTCTTTAGGAGAGATGACATGCTCAATAATAGCTTGCTCAGTATTGGTAGTGTCTTGAACTTCAGGAATAATAGCATTTGGCATAGAACTTTCATCCCATTTGGAATAGTCAACAAGTGGAAATATAGCAGTAGAGAAATCCTTTATAGAGAAGAAAGGCATAATATTTTCATGGAATGTAACATCTCTGGAGAATTTTTTTTCCTTAGTATCCAGATTCAAGAGCTTGTATGCCTTCTTTGTAGATGGATATCCCAGAAACAAACATCTCCTTGCTCTAGCTTGAAATTTATGCCTGCCCACTGTGAATGTAATAGAAGGTGTTCTAGAAAATAGTATCTCATAAGGTGATTTCCCAGCTAGCACTCTAGAAGGAAATCTATTGATCAAGTGAGCTGCAGTTAAGATAGCTTCTCCCCAAAAAATAAGAGGTAAATGTGCTTCAAACATAAGAGCCCTAGCAACTTCAAGCCAATGTTTATGTTTTCTTTCAACTACTCCATTCTATTGAGGAGTATAAGCACATGATGTTTGATGAATAATGCCTTTAGCAAGATAAAATTCAGAAGCTAACTTGTTGCCACCTAATTCCATTGCATTATCAGATCTAATGATCTTTACATTTACATCAAACTGAGTGTGCACCATTGATACAAAGGATTTGATCACAGTAAAACTGCTAGCTTTGTCTCTAAGAAGATGAACCCAAGTGGCTCTAGAAAAATCATCAACTATTGTCAAGAAATAGCTAAAGCCATCATGGGTGGTCTCTCTGAATGGTCCCCATGTATCTACATGAATTAAAGCAAAAATGGAAGTTGTAGTAATAGAGCTACTAGGAAAAGGTAACCTATGTTGTCTACTCTGTGCACACACATAACAAGGTGGTATATCATCTTTGGACAAAGAAACTCCAGTGATCTCTTTGAGCTTGTAGTATGGAAAATGACCCAGCCTTTTGTGTGATGCTAAGTATTCCTTTATTGAAGTAGCTTTATTATGAACATTGACTGATGGTGCATTTGCTTCTGTTGGAGTGTGTTCACCAGTTTGTTCAAGTAAGTAAAGACTCCTTGATCTCTTACCAAGAGTTAGAGGCCTGTGAGCAAGCCCCTGCAACCAACAATGTGAATCAGAAAATATAGCCAAACACTTCATCTGAACAACCAATTTAGAGACAGATAGCAAATTGAACTTAAACTCTGGCACAAATAGAACCTCTTCAAGCAAAATCTTAGTTTTTATCTGTACTGAACCAACTAAGTTGACTATCAAAGAAGAACCATTAGGAAGAGTCACTGAAATAGGAGAACTCAAATTCTTATGAGTAATGAAAGAAGATAAATCATGACACATATGATCAGATGCTCCAGTATCTATGATCCAGACTTTACTACTATCAGTATGCTTAGAAGCACTAAGGAGAGAAGTAGCAAAAACTTGAGAGTTACCAGCAAAAGTTTCAGAAGAGCCAGATGTGCACTGAAGAAGATTCGTTAGTTGAGTCAACTCTGTGGCAGAGAGGCCAAAAGAAAGATTTTCATAACCAGCCACAACATTTGATGTTGCATTTGTCTTCTTGAAGTCCTTTGGATAGCCTATGATTTTGTAGCACGACTCAACCAGGTGACCAGGCCTCTTGCAATGAGTACACACCTTAGGATTCTTGCCTTTGTAATTGCTTGGTTTCTGTGCATTGACACTGAAAGAGCTTGCTTCTGTATTGAAATTAGTTACTGAACTAATTTCTCTTTGTTGTTCCTCTTGAATAAGAAGAGAATAGGTCTGGTCAATATCTGGAATAGGAGACATGAGAAGTATATTGCCCCTAACAACATGATATGAATCATTCAATCCCATGAGGAATTGATAAAGCTTTTGCTCATCATCAAGAGCCTGCATTGCTTGTGCAGAACCACAAGAACAACTAGGAATAGATCTCAAGGACTCAAGTTCATCCCAAAGACATTTTATCTTGGAAAAATAACTCGAAATACTATCAATACCTTGAGCAAGAGAAGAGATTTCTTTCTGAATAGAAAACTTTTGTGCGCCATTGACTCTACCATATCTTGAATTAAGCTGTGACCAGATTGCTTGAGCTGTAGTTGCAAATAGAACACTATCTGCAATAGTGCGTTCAAGCGATCCAATCAACCAAGAAATGACAAGGTTGTTACAGCGATCCCACAATCGAAGACGAGAAGGATCTTGGACCTCTGTAGATCGAGGATATGAACCATCAATAAAGGCTAACTTGTTCTTGGCGCTAAGAGCAACCCAGACTGCTCTTTTCCATGATAAGAAGCTCTTCCCACAAAAAGCTTTGGACACCAGCAGCATTCCTGGACCATCAGACGGATAAAGATGCAATGGATCACTAAGATCGGTGATTGGAACAAAATTGACCACCATTTTTCCAGAAATTCAATTATAGATTAAGAACCCTAGAAATTGGGGGTTTTCTGTAATCGATCAAATTTCAACCACAATTTGTGATTGAACAATGCGAACAGCTCCAAGAAACACTCAGGAACTGAAACGAAGGCAGATCTGAGATCTGTAAGGCGAGATGAACTCGAAAATTATGAGAAAAATCTCAAAGAAATTGCGGAAGGGATACCATGTTTGTATGATGAATTGAAGCACAAAAAAGAGAGAACAATCTCAGATCCTTCATTGATTTAGAACGAATGATTACAATGAGTATATATAGAGCAAATTCAGCTCGATTGTGAACAAGCAGAAATCAGTTATGAGCACGTGCTTTGCACCTGTTTTCTCATCTGATTCTGTTACAAAACGTTCACGTGCTTTGCACGTGATATCTCCCTATACTTTGTTGCGTACATAAGATTTGAGTCTATGCATCTCCCTACCATATATAATAACTGATCATGAGTATGGGTTTAATAATGAACATATATAAGTAATATATTTATTTATCAAATATTACCTCTCAGGAGGATACATCCATCGATAATACACAAGGCCAGCAAGTATTGCTTCAGTAGCTAGGTGGGTCGGAAGGTGAACCATCACATCAAAAAATGCAGGAATGAAGATCCTTTCTAGCTTGCACGTGGTGATCTTGATGTTCTTTTCCATTTTCTCTAACAATTCCACACTCAAAGTTTTAGAGCATAATTGTTTAAAATTGTTGGGCTCCCTCCTTATATTAGGAGTGGACCTTGTCAAAGAAGAGGATCAAAGCCCAAAAGCCCAAAACCCCAAAACCAAGAAAGATCATGAAGAAGAAGAATCTAGAATTTGAAAGAAGGTAGATTAGGATAAGTATGGATTAGTCTAGAATATAGAATAATCTAGACATATGTAGGGAGCTCTCCTCCACCACTATAAATAGAGGAGAATGCTGCACATTTGTAATCAATCCAAGCAAGAAATAAAATAGAGAGTGATCAAGCTAATATAGCTTAAGGGAGTGTGACTACTAATCCTCGGAGGGTGAAGTGTGTAAGATCAAGAGTTCGGGTAAGTCTTCCACAACTATTCTAATTAGTGTTGTAATCCTTTCCTCATATATAAAAGTTAGAGTGAGTTTTTTAGTCCGCGTCTTGCTCATCTTAACTATACGAAGAGGGAAAACTCCTATATTTCCCAACAGTGGTATCAGAGCCAGGTTCATCCATAGTCTCGGTTATCTCGTACGGTTCAAGATGGAGGCTACCGTTACCTATGATGGTGACATGTTCAAACTCACGGCGGACAACTACTCATACTGGAAGCCGATGATGGAGGATCATCTCTACTACAAGGACTTGCACGAGCCCATCATCAACGAGAAGAAGCCAGAAGGAAAGAGTGACAAGGCGTGGGAGCTTCTAAACCGAAAGGCGGTCGCCGTAATCCGTAAGTACATTGACCGAACTCTTTTTGAGCATGTTTCCACTTACACAAATGCCTTTGAATTATGGGCAAAGCTTGAGTCCATGATTCAAAAGAAGACGCCCCGTAATAAAGCTCTCCTAGTTAGACGGTTGGTGAAGTTGGAGTAAAAGGATGGTGAAAGTATGATCGAGCACTTGAACAATTTCAAGGGGCTCGCGAATCAGCTAACAAAGGCCGAGATGAAGATAGAAGACGAGATGCAAGCCCTTTTGCTCCTCAGTTCTCTACCAGAAAGTTGGGACACACTAGTGGTTACTCTCAGTAACTCGGCTCCGGAAGGAAAGCTCACCACAGATACCGTCAGTGATAGCCTTCTTAATGAAGAAGCGAGGAAGAAGGAACGGGGAATGACCACCCAATCCGAGGCAAATGTTGTCGACAGTCGTAGAAGCCGAGATTTAGAGGAGTCTCGAGGTAAGTTTCAATCACGCTCCAATATAACATGTTATTATTGTGGCAAGATAGGTCACAAGAAAGTGGAGTGTCGAATTTTCAAGAAGGATCAGATGGCCGGTAATGTCAAGTCGGATAAGTTTATTCCAACGAAGAATCGATTGGAGAGGAGTACCACCGCCATGGCAGATGAAGGCGATGATGTTTATCTCGTTAGAGGAGACAACGTTGTCTATGATGATAACACGTGGGTCATCGACACCGGCGCATCCTTCCACATCACTCCCCATAAAAGCTTATTTGCAGCCTACCAAAGTGGTGACTTTGGTAATGTCCGAATGGGAGATCGAGGCACAAGAAAAATCATCGGAATGGGAGATGTCATTCTTGCTTGTGACACGGGATCCAAGCTTGTCCTCAAGGATGTGAGGCACGTACCTGATATGCACGTCAATCTCATATCAGCTGGAAAGCTTGACGAAGTTGGTTATATTAACCTCTTTGGTGAAGGTAAGTGGAAGCTCACCAAAGAAAGTGTGACCGTAGCTCGAGGAAAGAAGGAAGGGCCCATGTACCTGATGCGAGCCGAGCTTGGTGGTGATACCAAGGAGTGCATACACCTCGATTCCCCAATAGAAGAGACCAGCTATAAGTCACGGGATCCGGTCAATAGGAAGATTGATCGAGGAGAGGTTACAACCGAGAAAGGTGATGCAGATGCTGAAAGACGATCCTCCAAAGAGAGACGATCATCAACCTGGTATAGCCCGAATGAGTACGAGGTACTCACGGATGAAGATCATGGTTCCAGGAGATCAAAGACAAGATATGCCTTTGTAGGGGGAGCTGAAACCTGGAAATCCACGGTGAAATGTGACGCAGAGGATATCACATCCAAAGAGGAATGCAAGGAGAACTGGTCATACGAGGTGACCAAGGAGATACCGACCAAGAGGGTCGAAGGAAATCGTGAAGTTTCCGACATCGCAGTAATTCCTAATATAAGTCGGGAAGGGGGAGATTGTTGGGCTCCCTCCTTATATTAGGAGTGGACCTTGCCAAAGAAGAGGATCAAAGCCCAAAAGCCCAAAACCCCAAAACCAAGAAAGATCAAGAAGAAGAAGAATCTAGAATTTGAAAGAAGGTAGATTAGGATAAGTATGGATTAGTCTAGAATATAGAATAATCTAGACATATGTAGGGAGCTCTCCTCCACCACTATAAATAGAGGAGAATGCTGCACATTTGTAATCAATCCAAGCAAGAAATAAAATAGAGAGTGATCAAGCTAATATAGCTTAAGGGAGTGTGACTACTAATCCTCGGAGGGTGAAGTATGTAAGATCAAGAGTTCGGGTAAGTCTTCCACAACTATTCTAATTAGTGTTGTAATCCTTTCCTCATATATAAAAGTTAGAGTGAGTTTTTTAGTCCGCGTCTTGCTCATCTTAACTATACGAAGAGGGAAAACTCCTATATTTCCCAACAAAAATAAAGACTAAGCTCAGCTAGTGGTTCCAAGACACTATCATCAAGAATTCCGCGAAAAGCTGGCACGAGAAGATCTTGCATGAAAACATGGCAGTCATGGCTTTTCATTCCTGACACCTTACCATCATCTGAACTGACACATCTAGCAATATTCGATGAATAACCATCTGGAAGTGTTATTTTTGACAATAAACTGGTAATATGTCTCCTTTCTCCTAATGTTAAATTGTAAGGAGCCCAACTTCATATTTATCACCCACTTTCTTGAGTTGTAATTTCTCATGCATCTTCAATATTTTAAGGTCATGGCGAGCCTTAATTGAATCTTTGTTCTTCCCATCTAAACGAAGTATAGTTCCCAAAATACTGTCACAAATATTTTTCTCAATATGCATTACATCCAAATTGTGTCGAATCAATAGATATTTCCAATAGGATAGCTGGAAAAAACCACTTAACTTCTTCCATTGATCCACCAAATACCTATCACCTCTTTTTCTTTTTCTAGAACCATCTCTTTTCCCAAAACTAACATTTTCAAATGCACTCAGTGTCTCCAAAATCTCATCTTCTTTGAGCATTTTAGGAGCTGGGTCTTTCTCAACAGTACCAAAGTGTTTCTTATCACGTCTCCATTTGTGATCTGGTGGAACAAATCTACGACCACCCATGTAGCAATATTTGTGGGAATTCTGTAACCATTGAGATTTGGTATCCTTGTGACAATCTGGACAAGCAAGGGCTCCTTTAGTACTCCAACCAGATAAATTGGCATAGGCCGGAAAATCACTAATTGTCCATATCAACATTGCACGCATATTAAAGGTATTTTTACTATATGCATCATAAGTTTTAATGCCAACTTCCCACAACTCTTTTAATTCATCAATTAGTGGCTGGAGAAATACGTCTATGTCATTTCCAGGAGATTTAGGACCAGGAATCAGCAATGACAAAATCATACTTGAACTTTTCATACAGTCAACTTCCCATAACTTGTTGTTCCCTCGCCTCCTCTCGTATAACCTTTGATTGTGCTCTGAATTCTTTTGCAACTCAGAGGGGATTCATCTTTTCTGTTACTTCATTTTATTCTGTAGTCCGATGGAAAATGATTTACTTTTTGTTTTCTGATTACTGTTTTTTTTTTCTTTTTCTTTTTTGGTGTTTGTTTTTACAGCTGCTTCAGTTTGTAATGAAGGTAACTTTGCTTCTTTCTTCTGCAAGATTCAGTTTGTATCACTCCATAAATTTGTGGTTAGACTAGTTGTTGAAGTTGCTGATTGTTGCTTAGGATGAGAGATTCTATAATCTTCATGAGATACGTTCTATGGATGTGCATCCAACAAAGCCTTGGTAATGTACCTTGTTTTTCTACTTGTTTCCATAAAATGCTCTAAGTAATTTTAGATTCTGGATTTCTAATGCAATTTTGTGTGTGTGTTGGATGCAGGATTCTAACAAGTTGGGGAAGTAGATATGTAGTGATCTGGAATTATCAGTACCAGGTTTGAAGCAGATTTACTAGCAATGGCTACATATTCAATGCAATATATACTGATAAAAGATATAGTTATTCGGTTTGCACTTTTTTTTTAATATAAATGTTCCAAAACACTACATACGGTCTGTTTTCCCTGTATCACCATCCTGAGTGTTGTTGATGGTTTTTATTGATTATGTCAAATTATGTTACTAATGGAATCTCAGAGATCATGCTAATTGTCATATATTTCCTCTCTGTTGATAGTGGAATACAAGAGCTCCTTATATAGGAGTAGATGGGGGACCATTACATAGGAGATTCTAGAATAGTGAATAACAACCATATAGTATATGAAACTATTGCTCCTATATTACATACGTTACTATCCCCCCACGATCCGATGCTCGAGGAGTCGCAGCTTGGATCGGAGTTGCAAGAATCTGGCGCTCGGCAGAGGTTTGGTCAAGGCATCAGCAGTTTGATCACAAGAGGAAATGAAGGAAACTTGGAGTGATTTGTTTTGGACGTGCTCACGAACAAAGTGATAGTCAAGACGCAAATGCTTGATCCGATGATGAAGAACGGGATTGGCGGACAAGTAAGTAGCGCCAATGTTATCACACCATAAAACGGGGGCAGTAGGCAGACAAATACCTATATCAGCAAGTAAGGATTGGATCCACAGTGCTTCACTTGCTGCGTTGGCAACCGCTCGGTACTCTGCTTCTGTGGTAGAGCGACTGACAGTGGATTGGCGCTTGGATTGCCAGGAAATTAGGTTGGAGCCATAGAAGATGCAGTAGGCGCTGGTGGAGCGACCATCTTTATTTTCACCTCCCCAGTCAGTGTCGGAAAAGGCGGACAGAACTTGGCTAGGCTGGGAGGAGATGAAGAACTGTAGGTGTGCAGTCGCATTGATGTAGCGCAGGATTCTTTTGACAGCAATCCAATGCTTTTGGGCAGGTGAGTGCATTGCCTGACAAACCTTGTTCACCGCGAAAGAGATGTCAGGACGGGTGAACGCAAGGTATTGTAATCCCCCAACGACGCTGCAGAAAAGGGTGTGATCTGAGAAGGGCTCAGGGTGCTCAGTGGAAGCCATGTAATTGGTGGCCATGGGAGTTGCGACGGGCTTGGAGCTGGCCATGTTGGTGCGAAGCACGAGCTCCTGGATATACTTTGTTTGAGACAAGAAGAAGCCCTGTGCAGTTCGTTGCACTTCAATGCCTAAGAAAAAGTGGAGATTGCCCAAATCCTTGACAGGAAACTGTTGAGAGAGGACCTGCACAAAACTTTCTGAATGCTGCAATGCTGCAAGCGCACCATGGGTTTGAATATCTGAGATTTGAACCGAGTGACCATTCCTTGAGGTGCAGGCGGGCCAAGCTAATCTGTGGTGTTGGGTAAGGGAGTGGGCTGATGTGGTGTGGAAGGCTCATTTGGTTGGGGATAGTCCAGAGATAATGGACTGGGCTGAGGGGGTGTGGAATGAGGAGAGGAGGGTTGGGAATGTGTTTGGGTTATTGTATCGGTGGGCCGGCCCAAATCAGAGTAAGTGGATTGAGGCAAGAGATTGGGCAGAGCCGGTAATGGTGCCAATGGGGGATGAGGTACCAATGGGAAGGCAGATTTTGTGAAGGGAAAGGTGGTCTCGTGAAAGATGACATCACGAGACACATAGGTCCGGTTTTTGGTCCAGTCATGACATAAATATCCCCGATGTTGAGAGCTATACCCGAGAAAAACGGTGGGAGTGGAGCGGAAGGAGAGTTTGTGTTTGTTGTAGGGACGGAGGTTGGGAAAACAAAGGCACCCGAAGACCCGAAAAAGGGAGTAGTCGGGATTGGCTTGAAAGAGGGTGAAGTAGGGACTTTGGTTTTGTAGGGTGGGAGTAGGGAGACGATTTATGAGATAGGTGTCCGTTTCGAAGGCAAAATCCCAATAGGAGAGAGGTAAGTGGGCATGTTTGAGGAGGGTGAGACCCATGTCAACTATTCGACGATGTCAGGTTTCGATGGAGCCATTTTGTTGATGAGAGTATGGACAAGTGAGGCGATGATTGATTCCCTAGGATTGGAAAAGATTTTTGAGTGGTTTAAATTCGGTGCCCCCATCGGTTTGAATATGGGAAATTTTGGTGGAGAAAATGTTTGTGACGAATGTGATGAAGGTGGAAATAATGTTTGGTACCATTTTTTTGGACGAAAATGGAAAAAGCCATAAAAACTTAGAGAAGTCATCAACAATAGCAAGGTAATATCTATTCCCATTTTTCGAAATATGAAAAGCGGGTCTCCATACATCCATAAACAACAAGTGAAGTGGTTTAGGAGAAGTGGACAAACTGGGTGGGTGAGGCAAGGCGTGGGCCTTGGCCCACGAACATGACTGACAGTCGGACGGGCCCAATGACGTTGTAGCTGGACTGGGCTTTAGGAAACGAAAAACAGAGGAAACAACTTGTTTGGATGGATGACCTAGCCTGTTGTGCCAAAGAGGAGAAGCAGCGGTGACGATGTGAGCTTGAGGTGGTTGAGCTGGCGGTTGCTGGAGGTCCGACAACTCATACAAACCGGATCTAACGGGGCCTTGAAGTAGAACAGCCTTGGTCCAGGAGTCCTTCACAAGAAAACAAGATTCATGAAATTCAAAGAAAACTTGGTTGTCAGTGCAGAATTTTTGGACAGATAGAAGATTTTTGGTTATCAAAGGAGTGTGTAAAAGATTAGAGAGGGCAAAAATACGCTGAGGCGAAGAGATTGATCCGGACCCATGGTTGAGAATGGGTATTTGAGACCCATCGCCTAAAGAAACACTGTCGGTTTCATCATAGTGATGGTTTTCAAACCTGAGATTGGTGATATCTGGAGTAAAATGGTGTGTGGCAGCAGTGTCAGGATACCAGGAGTTGGCAGTGGTGGCGTTTGCCTGAAAACGAGGTTGTGGTGGGGCCTGATAGGCCTGATCAAACCTGTACCAACATTTCAAGGCCGAATGGCCTGGTTTTGTGCAGACTTGACAAACCGTACGATTGTCTGGTGCGCCAGTGAAGAAGGTGGGTGCTTTGCCTCCAGATGGACCACCTCTCTGACTGCGACCACCACCACGATGGTTCCTGCCTCTGTAGTTGTTGTTGTAGGTGTTATTTCCGCGCCCTCTGCCAGCAGATGTGAAGTTGGCTTTTGCGCTGGTGTGGTTCACTGAGATGGACTGCTGCAGCTGTTGGGTCTGAAGGGAGATCCGAGACTCATGGACGAGCAAGTGAGATAGGATCTCATTCGGAGTCGGGAGCAGGGCTGGTGTCGTGAGAGCTGTGACAATAGCATCATAGCCGGACGGTAAGCCAACAAGAAGAGAAGTACTGAACTCACCGTCGGACAGGGGTTGTCCGGCTGCTGCAAGGGTCGCCGCCAGGCTCTTGGCCTTGTTGAAATAGTCTGAAGCAAAGTCTCCCCCCTTCTTGAGCATGGCGAGGTTGCGACGAACGTGGACCACCTGGGCAGAGGAGCGAGCCGCGAACAGAGTGTGCAAGGTCGACCATATTTCAACAGAGGTTTGGCACTCAATGACCTGAGCGAGCACGCTCTCGGTGAGGGAGGACGTCAAAATCGCAACCACAAGTTGGTCGCGAGAGATCCATTCCAGAAACTTCGAGTTGTCCCCTGTTGCAGTTGTCGCCGGAGGTTTTGATTCTGAGCCGTCAGCGAAACAGAGGAGATTGTGTGCCCTAAGATATGGTGAAACCTGGGCTTTCCAGAGAGGAAAGTTATCCTGGGTTAGTTTCACTGTGATAAAAGAGGAAAACGAAGGAAGATGAGGGTTTGAGTAAGGCTGAAGCGCCATTGTTGGCTGGGTAAGGTTTTGTGGTTTTCCCGTGTTTTGGGTTTTCTTGGAGAGGAAGAGAGGATCAGAAGGAGGACGTTGGTCCGTACTGCGCTCTGATACCATAATGGAATCTCAGAGAGATCATGCTAATTGCCATATTGATAGTGGAATACAAGAGCTCCTATATAAGGAGTAGATGGGGGGACCATTACATAGGAGATTCTACAATAGTGAATAACAACCATATAGTATATGAAACTATTGCTCCTATATTACATACGTTACTAGTTACGGAGTTTAAAAACTATGGATCATTTGGTATGCATTTAATCATCTTTTTCTTGTCTTTGTTGAAGGGATAACATTTTTTAGAATTCATAAGGTTCACTTACAGCTAACTTTTTACATGTCTACCTTTTTTGCTCGACTTTCTGCAGTAAGATGTGCAAGTTTGTTGCACATAAACATTGGGTTGTTGCTGGATCTGATGCTGGCTTCATTCACGTATTAAATTATGACAGTTTCACAATGCATAAAGTCGCAGAATTTCAGGCACACAACAGTTACGTAAGATGTGTGGCTGTCCATCCCACTCTTCCATATATTTTGTCATCATCTGATGACATGCTTATTAAGCTGTGGGGTTGGGAAAAGGGTTGGGTATGTACTTGTATATTTGAAGGGCACTCACATTATGTAACACAAGTGACATTTAATCCCAAAGATTCCAAAATATTTGTGAGTGCCTCTAATGACCGAACTATAAAGGCATGTTTTATACTTATCACTTGTTGTTATGTGTTGAATGGCTTCTCCTTGATTTTCACTTTGTGCTGATTTTCAACTCAGATTTGGAATCTTGGATCATCTAACCCAAACTTTACTCTGGATGGTCATAAGAAAACGGTGAACTGTGTGGATTTTTGTGCTGGTGGTGATAAACTGTACAGAGTATCTGATAAGTGGTTCTGACGATCATATTGCAAAAGTGAGTTTATTTTAAGGGCACTCACACCGGAGAAACCCAAATTGAGTTTCTTAATTTATTCTCTCTGCCACATCAGCATAAGAAACTCAATTTGTCAGACAAATAGATTTCTTATTAGAGAAACCACTGTAGAGTCAAGGAGGGTTTCTTCTTTAATTTTCTGCCACTTATTTTAATTCTTTTTTATTTTTTAACTTTAAGAAACTCATGGATTCTCCATGGTGGATGTGTAAGTACTTCTCCCTTCTCCCAACTGTATTTTGTATAACTAGATGCTATATATGACTTTCTTAAATTGCAGGTGTGGGACTATGATACCAAATATTGTGTTCACACACTGGAAGGACACACTGGAAATGTTACTACTGCGTGTTTTCATCCCATACTTCCTATAATTATTACTGGTTCCAAGGATGGGAAAGTTTGTATCTGGCACTCCACTTACAGGTGTTCCTTAGAGCAATTTCTCTCCTTTTTTCCAACTAAAGTAGTGAAATTCGGTGTGAATCTCTGCTGAAACTTTTATCTATGTATGATTTTCCACCTCGTGCCCTTATGGGCCGGACTTATAGGTACGATGGCCGGGTACGGTATAGACTCCAGGCCTTGAAGGACCGATAGGCCCGGTCTAGTAAAAAAAACAAAAAATTAGTACAAGCGTCATTTGAGTCTAACATCACTTTACTTCTGCCTCCTTCGCTTCACACTCAATACAGTATTTTGGACAAGTTTATTGCATTGTTTTTAAGCATTTTTTAATAATTTTTTCTTTAAATTTCATTTAAAAAGCCAGGTCGGGCCTGGATAAAGGGTCGGGTATGGACAAGGTGTTAGGCCCTACATCCGGACCTCGGACTTGCCCGGCCCGTGAAACTGGGCTGAAAAAACGACCTCAGCCCGGCCCGGGCCCGCAGTTGGCCAGGTCTACTAACCGCATTTTATATGTTTCACATATATTTACTTACGTTTGAGGGCCATTTAAACGTGCAGTTTCAAAATTACAATGGAAAAAAAAGTAGTTCCTTCTATTCAATATCTTTATGGGGTCAAGACGGAATGAAGCCTCTTAACAAAAATTTTTGTTTCTTAACTTTGTTACCAATAAAAAATAACGAAAGTTTTTCTAAAAATCCACACGAAAATAGAAAAAAAAATCATGTAATCCTTTCTTATAATAATGTGAGGTATTTTGATCTGGTATACACAAGAATTAATCCGAATTTCCTTATTGAGTCATTTTATGATCTAATCGTCATTGAATTAGTATTCATGTATAAAAAAAGGATGTAAGACAAGGCATGTGCACAGCTATTTATCCACCCGATATATGTGGAAGACAATTGTATCATCAATCAATTTGCAATCGTGGATACATATGTATCCTTAACATACTGAAACTACTACCATTATTAGTATCAAACCAATAGCGATTCGTACAAGCTAAATCTTCTAATCGATAATTGGGCCAAAGAAAGAATTTTAATTGAATTAATTTCATTTTATCTCTATCAAGATCTTTGCTTGCATCCAAAAATTGACCACAGGTTTTTACCTTGTTCCCATTGCAAAATAATTGATTTTTATCCACACAATTGTTATTCCTTGAATTGAAACAACTTAGAATTCTCAATTCTCTTAGCTGTCTAGACGAGAAAATATTTTCAGGAACAAGCAAATCATAATGATTTTTGGTTCTATGTTTTGTCATCATTTGATGTCTTGCAATCGATTCCTCAAAATGATTTTTATCCATATTTTCCTTGTATCTTTTTATTTTTATTTTTTTGTTTCATCTCATGAAACAAAGAAATCCTTATGGTTTGATACATAATAAATTCTACATTATGTTTTACAGGTATACGAACTGGTTCGATAATAAATATTCCCTCTTTTAGGATTTTTGAAAGATTCAAATCCCGGATTAACATTGGATCTAGAGTTAACTCCTCCTTCTTAATAAAGCTGAAACCAAACTTTGTTGTCATTTTGCTTTCCTTTTCCCATTCAAGTACGGACAACACATAATCGAATAATTCCACAGTCAAAGGACATTAGCCATTTCAATTGCAAAACAAAAGATCCTTTCGTGAACGCATCTAAGTCTATTTCCCAAGTCTAAATGCTTTTGGGTTGATTTTTCATTCTACCTATTTTCATATCTGATTTCGTATAAAGTTCTTCCATATATTTTTGTTGGTTTGAGAGAACAAATTCAGGCATCTGGATTTACTCAACTAAATGTTATCAACTAATACTTAAATGTTCATCAAGTTTTATTACACTTAAATGTACATGTCATTTGGACAAACGAAGGACCACCACCGAACCTCCACCAAACCACCACTGGCCCACCATCAAGCCACCAACGAACCACCATACCACCACTTATTGAAATACCACTTTAATGTGATTTCGAGTAAAAAAAACTTGATTTTAATCAAAGTGTATCTAAATGTTCATCATGTCATATACGAATGTTCATCAACCCATCCTTAAATGTTCACAAGTATGTAATAAAATGTTCTTTAATCAAAAGTTTATCACAATTGACTTAAATGTTCATCAAGTTGTTTATATATGTTCATCAAAATGTTCATAAATGTTTATTTGACATACCTAACTGAATGTTCATCAAATTATACTTAAATATTTACTAATTTGAATTAGACTTGAATTTTTATTTATTTTTAGACTTTAACTTTCATTTATTTTCGGACCACCGACGTCAAACCTCCATCGTACAACCACCAGATGGTCGTCGGAAAGTCGTCGTCCAAAAGTCATCGTAACTAGTTTAATCTTAGCCATTGGATGTCAAAACATTCAATGACTGAGATTCATTCTTATAAATCTCTATGAAAAAGTTTATTATTGGATTCAAACCCTTAAAAACGAAAACATCACAAAATATAGCTCCATTATATAAATATATTAAAAGTTCCCATCCCACTTGGCCACTACGAGTCTATTACTCACTAATCTACTTTACTCCCCACTGCCCGTATATTCTACAGTAAAATCTAAATTCAAGAACTGTGTTTTGGACGGTGCCCGATCTCTCAATCAAACTCCTTGCAAAAGAAACCGGAAATCGACAATCAGAAGATGAAATTCGGGAAGGAGTTTCGTATCCACTTGGAAGAATCCCTCCCTGAATGGCGAGACAAGTTCTTGTGCTACAAGCCATTGAAGAAGCTCATCAAGCGCTACCCAACTAACCCTAACCACGATCAATCTCAATCGCCTGCGGACAACGATCTCGTCGGTGGTGCAGATCTGGCGGAGAGGCCTACTGTAAGCGTGTATCCGAGGGATGCGACAAGTATGAATTTGGCGGAGTTTCACGATTGGTTTGTCAGACTTCTCAATGAGGAGCTTGAGAAGTTCAATGATTTTTATGTGGATAAGGAGGAGGATTTCGTTATCAGATTTCAGGTTCTCTAATTCATACCTTCGCTTACAAATTTCAACTTTGAGATTTTGACTTGAGATGGTTGAATCTATTAAATATAGTTTTTGTGTTTATTTCATTGGATCAATAGTGGTGTGTATTGACTATTTGACTTGTTCATGGGAGAACATGAATAATTCGTTAATTGACAGTTAGACCAAGTCACTGTAGCATGTGCACATAGTGATAACATGTATTTTAAATGAGTTGAAGTTTTACAAAGAACAAAATACATAAATCTGGGAATATCAATTCTGTTGATTAAGTACTAAATGGATATGTAGATTAGGGGACTGGGAATTGGAAGCTTATCTTTTTGTATCTTGATTCAGAGCTTGCAAAATAGTCATGGAGATAGAAGTATGCAAAAACATGAGAGTAAGTGAAGTGTGACTTGAAATTTAGGATGTTCTGGTGTTCTGATTAGCTGGTATTTGAGAGTAAGCGAAGTGTGAACTATTTTTTTTTGCTTTTGTATGCTTCAGCCACTAGCCGAAAAAACAAATTTCTGAATCTCAATCTTTAGACGTCTTAATCACTGGATAGATCTTTGAATCAATTCTCTTTCTCTATTGTCTCCTGGTGACTCTCTTTATTATTTTTCTGGGAGAATTGGAAGTCTGAATGGAAGATATGAACTTGTGGCCTGGTGTGGTAAATTGTAATTATGTTAGAACTGGAGTATTCTCCACTGTCCCTGCTGGCGCTTTGGATATGTTAAAGTGAATCTCACTGAAAACGGGAGTATTCTAATACAATTTACTCAACATTATTCATTAAAAAAAACTTGTGACCAGATACTGATACTTAAGGTTTAGTTTCCTTCATTTGTTAGCATATTTCGAAAAGCAAAGCTCCTGGATATGTTTTTGGTGATAATGGATTAGTGATTTTTTATTTCGAGTACTACAGGAACTAAAAGAAAGAATTGAAAGGGCGAATGGAAGTGACAGGGATGGAGTTCCTTCAGCAGAGAGCAGCTTGAGTGAAGAAATGATGGAAGTCCGTAAAGAATTCGTCAACATACACGGGGAGATGGTGCTACTTAAAAATTACAGCTCCCTCAACTTTGCAGGTAAAGACTCTACCCCTTCTAGGTCAATATAATTTGTGTTCTTAACGGAAGCTTCCTCCAGGCTTTAGAGGTAAAACAATGGTCTTATTACATCAATCTGTAATTGCTCAACTTTGTTACAATTAAAAAATCATGCAATATTGTGTTAGTATTAATTATCGATCAATAAAAAAATTGTGCTATATATTATGAATTATGAAACTATCTAACTAAATGAATTTTCGATATTCTAGTAAAAAAAGTGTCAATGTCCATTCTGAATGTTCATGTAGTAGGTTTTGAATCAACAGATTATTCAATTTTTTTCTCTTAATGGTTTAATAAGGAAAATATCTACTCCACAGGCTTGGTTAAAATCCTGAAGAAGTATGACAAAAGAACAGGAGCACTACTTCAACTTCCCTTCACGCAATTAGCAGTTGTCCAGCCTTTCATCACAACAGAATCTCTAACTCAGCTCGTTCGTGAGTGTGAGGCCAAAGTCGAGCTCCTCTTCCCTTTAGAAGAGGAAGTAACCGAGTCAGCACCACGGGACCCGCCTCTCAACGACATTACAAACAATAACAATCCTCCAAATCATGACATATACCGAAGCACATTATCTGCAATGAGGACTATACAGGGGCTAAGAACGAGCTCGACATATAATCCGTTGTCTTTTGCAGCGTTATTTAGGAACGAGGAAGATCAAGGTAGTGGAGCTGTGACTGCTGAGAATTCCCCTTTGAGCCCTGCACCTGTAGAGGACAATCATTTTACGAGTGAGCAAGATGATAAAAATGATTCGCCTTAATATTTTGTAGTGTATTTTTTTGTGGTTTTGTAGGAAATGTTTTTTTATGCTGTTAACTGTACAGCCCACAAGCAGGGTCTTGTATGGAGATGAAGTTGCCTGATGGTGATGAATGGCTTTCAATTTTTTTTTTTTTTATAAATACAATTTTATTTAAATGTGAAAAAAATGGATGTCATGGTTTTGACTTGATAATAGAGCATCAGATAATTGTTCTTGGATTATTGCTTGTGGGCTGGGAGTTTGTATACTTGTATGTGATAAAGGAAGAAGAGGACGGTATAGGTTAACAATATAGTTAAGTATCAGACATCCGTATATGCATTTGCAAGATTTAACTCACATCAACATATAAGTGGTAGTTTAGAGATTTTGATTTGGTTTTAAATATGATGTAAACAATGAACTGTCAAAATGGGGATGTAGCTCAAATGGTAGAGCGCTCGCTTTGCATGCGAGAGGCACGGGGTTCGATCCCCCGCATCTCCAATTTCTGTACAATTTTTAGATATTTTTTGGAGCTTAACTAATTTAATACACACATCAACCAGATGCTAATATACTATTACCCGAAAATACAAATTTTTATATGCGGTTTAACCTTGTTAAGTATATGTCTCAAAATTAGAGGGGTTAATCTTATTCACTATCTTTCAATACAAAAAATGTAGCCTCATTGAAGTACATTTTTAAACAGAATCGATCAAGAAAATGACAGAGATACACATAACGACTTCTTTCAACTTTTCTACAATAGATCTAGCCTTTGTAAATAGAGGATATTAATACATCAATATCTATGCATAAATGTTTTCCTTAATATGCAGAGTACGTGAGATTAAGGCTCACCGGTATTGAGCACAAAAGATGTTGTTTTGAATAATTTCACAAGTTTTCAAGTTTATCTTTGAGTTGCTTACCTGATCATCCCGCGGAGATATCTCCTTCAAATGCTTACGCATCTTTTATTGCTTATCATCCAACATTGAATCATACTGCTTCATAGCATCACTGAACTTCCTTTCTTCTGCAAAGTAATATGGAAGAACTCTAGAAACATTAAAGTTATAACTTACAAAGTTACAAGAATGGTTCCAGCAAGTAGTTAATCAAACTTTGACATTTTTCTTTTGATTCTCTAAACACTTTTCTCTTTATTCATGCTATGTAATCAACTGTTTCTTATCCTTCAAATTATTATGAAGTTGGTTGACTTGTTTCTCTAGAGAGTCTACTTGCTCTACACACTTCTCTAGCTTTGTTTGTAGTACCAAAATTCATCTAAACTCTTTTGTGCATCAACATGGGTTTTTTCTTTGCTTTCTGATTCTAATCTTGATTGTCTAAGCAACAACTCTTTCTGCAAGTTTACAGAAAATGGGAGCATGATAAAAAGGACGAAGTGAAAAATAGTAAAAAAGAAAAATACAGAAAAGCATAGCTCAAACAAAGATGAGGGTGACTGTACCAATAACGATTGTTCATCCTCTCATACACCTTGTCATTTAGTTTCTGGTTTCTGTTCTTACTCCAATTCAGTCAATGCAATGAATATGACTAAGTACCATATGTAGTTCACGGCCAAGATCATGCCTGGTCTGATTTCTCTCACGCATAATCTTCTTTTCTACAAACACCTTGATGCGGGGATAAGCCGCAGTTGCCGACCTAGACACCAAACTCGAATAGGAACTCGAACAGAGAAGAAAGGCGGAATTAGAATGAGATGAAAGAAGGATAAGTCGAATGATAGGCCAATTGGAACCAAATCAAACAACGATAAAACCCTTGAACTTAAGAACAAGAACTTTACCCAATGATGAAGAAACCCCAACGGATGATTACAACCAAACACAATGACTTTGGTGGGTCAAGGCACCTGGAGGTTGCTCTATGGAGTCCCGATAGCACCAACCTTATGGAGGAGATTGACACACACAAGCACAACTAGGGCCAACTGAACGACAATGCACACGGGGCACTCTTCTCACAAAAGCTCTCTTTTGGAAGGAAAAACGATAAACGTTGTATTCAATATCAAAGTCTGGGGGGGGGGGGGGGGGGCGCTAAACAATAACTAAGGCAAACCTTATATAGGGTAAATAAGGTGGCCAATTAAAAGAAATAAGTAAATAAAAGTATATCCTAAAATAATAATCCCGAAAAACAATTAAACATCCGAAAATAATGTTTCAAAAGGAAGCCTCGGCGAAGTTGAGGAATTGGCCGAGTTTCCCGGCCGCGGGCGCGGTTATGGAGCCGCGGGCGCGGTTATGGAGCCGCGGGCGCGGGTGACTTGAATGAGCCGCGGGTGCGGTTATGGAGCCGCGGGCGCGGTTGTAGACATGTCGCCGACAACTCTTTTTGAAATGGCTCGTTCTCTCTCGTCTGATATCGGAATTGAGCGATTCCAAAGCCTAGAGTTTCGTCTTGAAGTATAGTTTGTTTCATCTTCAGTACTTGACTTCTCATCTTGACTCGAACCGGATCTCTACGAGCTTGAATGGCTACAATACGAGCTCGGGCTACTATCAATGACTTGAATGATGGCTCATAGCGATCTTTAGCCCTAGCTCCAGTGGTTAGCACATCTTTAGATTTAAGACGGGGCGTCCTTGATGATAGCTCAGATGCTCCCGCATCATTCTCCCTTTCTTGAAAAGGATTCGACCTCGAATCATATTTGACATGAATGATTGAACGATCTTCATAGGCGTCATCTTCTTTGATGCACAACTTCCTTTTGAATGTCTTGAGTGTATAGCTCCACCTTGAGGAACAAATTCGATGTTGTGGGGAATCCTTGCCTTCCTTCATTCTTTTAGCTCTTTTATCCTTGTCCTTCCTCTTGTCATACTCATCAGCGACCTGTGAAGGAATAATAGGTGGAAGAGCAACAATTCTAGCATAGAAGGGTAAGGAATGACGATTAACAAAACCATCATGGGCGACTCTTATCATACTGCCATGGATAATTCAATAAAACTTGACAAGCTTGTATAGGCACAACATCACATGAAATAGTATCATCATAATGTCCTAATGTCATGACTTCCTTAGCATGCTTGTTCAATTTCACATTAAAACAATCATTCATCCAATGCAGTCTTATAGGACTAGGGTAGAAATTTGTAGTAAGTTGCAAGGTAGTATTCAATTCCATGCTAGCAATTTCACTACAATTACCTTCATCAATTTTCATGTTGCAATCCTCAACTTTACCTAGACAATGAGTTTCTCCTATAATTTCATCACAATAAGCAGTTTGTACATGCAAATCTTTCCTATCAATTGAATCAACATGCTCATACTCAATTTCAACTTCATTATCTAAATCAGTTTTAAGATCATCAACACAAAGAACATCATCAATACTATCACCTTTTTCATATTCAATCTCAATTTGTTCTAGGTGAATAAGCATATCAGGGCAGTCATTAATCATATGATCTTTCCCTCTACATTTCAAGCACTCAATATCTCTAGCTCTAGTAGAAGGGTTAGAAGTACTTCCCTTGGGTCCAAGTTTGGCTCGTGGTGCAGCCGGAGGGGTGTTACTTCTTGGTCTATCCCTATCTCCTTGTAGCTCCTTGAAAGAGGCATCTCGTCCATAATAAGAATCCTTACGTCCTTGCTGATTTTTCCAAGTGTTGGAAGAACCATGTACATTCCTATTCCCTTGATTCCTATACTTAGTCTTCCTTTCCACTTTGATGGCTAAGTGCAGCAACTCATCCATAGAACTATATAGAAACATTTCAATTTCATTAGCCAAAAATGAATTGAGAATACGAAGATACCTTGCCATTGTCGCTTCTTCATCCTCAATCACATTGGCCCTGACCATGGCTATTTGCATAGCATTAAAGGTCTCTTCTACTCTCATTGATCCCTGTTTCAAATTCTCAAGTCGCTGTAGAAGCTCTCTAGTATAGTGTGGGGGAATAAATCGAGCTCTCATCTTCCTCTTCATTAAGTCCCAAGTAGCAATGGGATAATCTCCATTTCCAACTCGAGCTTTCACTAATTTGTCCCACCAAACTAGAGCATAGCCATAAAACTCCAAAGATGCAAGTCGCACCTTCTTATGCTCGGGAAAGTTGTGACAATTCCATATTTGCTCAATCTTCGTCTCCCACTCCATGTAGTAGACAACTGGATCACACTTGCCCTCAAAACTTGGGATCTTCACCTTGATCTTCCCAACTCCATTTTGCTCAGGCTCTCTTCTCCTTCCTTGGTACCCTCCTTGTTGGCAATAGGATCGCCATCCTTCATTCTCATCATACTCCTTTTCAAAATATGCATCATCATCTAAAGCCTGAAATCTATCAAAACGGTTAGTAGCATTGTATCTATTAGAATGACGTAAAGGAGCATTAGGAGTGTGATATCGCTCCTTTGGAGCTGGAATTTCAGCACCCCTGGGGGTACCATGTTGGCGTCTATGATGAAGCTCCTGTCTGATGGTTGTAGTAAGCCCACTAACAAACCTTTCACTAAACTTGTCCAGGGAGTTCATCAACTCCAGGGTGACAAGGCTAGTTGTCGGGTCCCTTGGGGGTCTCCTTTTGGGAGAAACTAACCTGTCCATTATAAAAGAAAAGACTAACACAGAACAAAGTTAAGTGAGTGTAAATGAACACAACTCGCAAGTGTTTACTCTCGTATGTTTTCCTCTGCACTCTCTCTCAATTGTCGTTGCAACTGGCTTTTCTTTGATGAATTGACTTGTATGGATCAATAACCCACTAAGTTGAAACTACCTAACTCCTAGCAATATATGAGTGATGGTAGAGATGGAGATGGCTAGCGTAGTGCGGGGTTTCGACTGTAAGGTTCTGACTCAAACAAGAGACTGACTCAATGAAAGAAAGAAAATAAGACTCGAAGGCGTTTTGCAAGAATGAGAATGCAAAACAGAGATATGAGTTAAGCTTCGAATTTCAAGAAGAGCCAAACGGAAGCGTACCTTAACTTGTTCCGACTGATGTCGATTGAAGGATCGAAGACGGAGTCGGGAGGGTTAGGTAATAATTGAGGCTCGTATCTGAAAGGAATGGAAAGGCAAACAGTGACGGTTCCACGGGCGCGGATTTCGAACAGTGGATTCTGAGGCGGAGCCGCGGGCGCGGCCTGAATTCCGCGGGTGCGGCTTGAACCGCGGGTGCGGCTACTGGGCCGCGGGCGCGGTTTCTGTCGCGGCCTGGTGGTTTATCGCTTCCGTTCGGGCTCGTTCAACCCGATTTCCTTTGAGTTCTTGAGATCCGACTTAAACAATATCAAACTAGACTTTGACTCAACAAAACGTAAAATAAACTACTGACTTTGAGACTTTTCGATTTCTTTTTTTTTTGAATTTCTTTTCTCTTTTCTTTTCTTTTTTTTTTGAATATTTTTTTTTTGTCTCACCAAAAGGAATTGCAGACTCGATACGAGATATTAATCTCAGCAAAATTGAAAATAAATAAAAATAACAACTAACTTGATTTCCCTTGTAGAAAGATAAGATTTCCTTGTAGAAAGATAAGATTTCCTTCTTTGGAGATCTTGTTTGGGCTTCAAGGAAAGAAATTCCAGCAATTCTTTTGGGTTTCTGATGGCTGCGTTTTGGTAGGTATGGATAGATTTTGTGATGGATAAAGGGCTGAATGGATTTTGGGAACAAGGGTGCTCCAAACTCTAATCTTTCGATCTCCACCAACACTAATCGATCCAAGCTTCTTGCACACAACCTGTAATGACTCAACAAGAAATATCAAAGCAATGGAAGACTCAAAATCAATTTCTGAAAGAAACTGACAAACAAGAAAATAAAAGCTGACTCTTTTTGTGATTTTCTGGATAGGGGGTCTCTTGATGTTCTTGTGAAGACGAATGGTGTCAACACAGCTCTGATACCAATTTGATGCGGGGATAAGCCGCAGTTGCCGACCTAGACACCAAACTCGAATAGGAACTCGAACAGAGAAGAAAGGCGGAATTAGAATGAGATGAAAGAAGGATAAGTCGAATGATAGGCCAATTGGAACCAAATCAAACAACGATAAAACCCTTGAACTTAAGAACAAGAACCTTACCCAATGATGAAGAAACCCCAACGGATGATTACAACCAAACACAATGACTTTGGTGGGTCAACGCACCTGGAGGTTGCTCTATGGAGTCCCGATAGCACCAACCTTATGGAGGAGATTGACACACACAAGCACAACTAGGGCCAACTGAACGACAATGCACACGGGGCACTCTTCTCACAAAAGCTCTCTTTTGGAAGGAAAAACGATAAACGTTGTATTCAATATCAAAGTCTGGGGGGGGGGGGGGCGCTAAACAATAACTAAGGCAAACCTTATATAGGGTAAATAAGGTGGCCAATTAAAAGAAATAAGTAAATAAAAGTATATCCTAAAATAATAATCCCGAAAAACAATTAAACATCCGAAAATAATGTTTCAAAAGGAAGCCTCGGCGAAGTTGAGGAATTGGCCGAGTTTCCCGGCCCCGACCGCAGTTATGGAGCCGCGGGCGCGGGTGACTTGAATGAGCCGCGGGTGCGGTTATGGAGCCGCGGGCGCGGTTGTAGACATGTCGCCGACAACTCTTTTTGAAATGGCTCGTTCTCTCTCGTCTGATATCGGAATTGAGCGATTCCAAAGTCTAGAGTTTCGTATTGAAGTATAGTTTGTTTCATCTTCAGTACTTGACTTCTCATCTTGACTCGAACCGGATCTCTACGAGCTTGAATGGCTACAATACGAGCTCGGGCTACTATCAATGACTTGAATGATGGCTCATAGCGATCTTTAGCCCTAGCTCCAGTGGTTAGCACATCTTTAGATTTAGGACGGGGCGTCCTTGATGATAGCTCAGATGCTCCCGCATCACACCTGCAAGGAAACCAATACTTAAATATACAACTCTAATTTGAAGATTCCACATGGTGCACCCCTTTCCCTATTCCATCAAGTTTTTCATGTACGCCAAATTAATTTCAATTATGCTAATGACTGTTGAGATGTGGTTGGACTGAAAAAAATAGGACTGACATAGACATCATATCATATAATGTAGTATATGTTAGAGAATGAGGGTATATTTTCAAGAAAAATGAATCATACATATCGAAATAATGGAATCACATCCATTTAATCATTTCAAATTCAATCCAGCAAGAAATCACACACATATCGAAATCAGACAATGATGAAAAGGTTTAACGGGAAACGATGAGATGAATACCCCGTTCGTTGTTGAGGAATGGCCGTAAACTGCTTCTTGACGTAGGTACATGTGCAGATTAATGTTATCATAGGTCCTTTATAGAACAAAAAAATCCTACTCAATTCAAATTGCAAGAAAATCCTAGTCAATTCATCGTAAAAAATTCTCAAAACATGAGAAGAATCACCAATCTGAATGGAGAATTAAAAATCCATGAGTAAAGGTGACAGGAGAAAGAAGAAGACTCGTGGGAAGAGATTATCGATTCCAGAAAAGATTACTAATTTTTCCATTATTCCATTCAAACGCCGAAAATTGACTCATAATTTGTTCCAATTAAACATAGTTTTGATAATTCCAGTTTACATTCAACTTTGTAATTTCCACACCAAGTAAGCAACAGAAACGGAACAGAGCTTTATATTGCTTTGCAAAAAAACAGTAGCCAAAGAGAGGCGGTAACTACGAGAGATAAAAATACCTGATCAAGATGTACGCTGCTGCGTAAGAAAAGAGGTTGATTCAACAACTTGAGGAACAGAACAAAAGGAATATCTTCCCGATTATCTGAAATTGGACCAACCTCGTCAACTTTCTCTTTTCCCTTGCTACTATTGAATTCTGAATCCTTTTGCATGGGAAGCTCACAAACCAGTGATGGATTAAAATAGAACAATATGTTCGCAACAACAGAATGATTCGTAGACAAGTAAGTCAAAGCCTCAAGAACACGCCGTAGAACCAATGGTGGAAGCCCTGCAAAGAAAGGCAATTAGAAGAAACCTCTCAAGTACTTACATAGAAAGGGAAGTTGAATAAATCGAATGCACACCATCTATGGACTGTGATCGGCCATAAACAACATTTAACGGGCAACCGTAAAGTCGTTGGATATTGACCATTTCGAGACTCCCAACCATTCCGCTAGATTCAGGCTTGATCATATTGAGGAGAAGACGGACTAAAGTGGCCCTTGTAACACTATGTGCACAGAAGTTTAAAAGGAGCACTAGTGGAAAAAACACTTGTTGCAGCGCCCTTGTTGAGGCGGGCAAAACCTTGCCCGCCGCAACAGATGTTTTTTGAGGCGGACAAAACGTTGGCCGCCTCAACGAATACAAAAAGGAGAAGTAAGAGCCAGAAGTTTAAAAGGAGAAGTCTCTGAAGGAGGCCTTTGCTCAGAGGCTGCCCAAGCAAGGAGAACAAATAAGAGCTTGTCAAATACAAAGCTTAGAATCAACAATGTACAAGAAAGTGTAGAATTAAGATTTATACATATAATTGTACTTATTCTAAATCCCATAGAACTACAACGACATCATATTAAATTATTATGGTTAATACATGGAGAACAAACAAAAAGGTTGTCAAATACATGGATTATATTAAGATCAGGAAAATCAATATAGATCACCTGAGCCAGACGTAAGAGCCAGATCAAAGGTCTCAAAGCATCTGTATCAAAAAGTGGTTTGCCTTCAATTTCCTTGACCTTCAAGGAGCCAGCCTTCGTCCTATTGTAACACCAACACCCCTGTCCATAGCCTTGTCTATAGTAGTTTGCTATGTAAATCCCAAAGCGTTCCTCCTGCTAGATGGAGCTTCTCGCTCGCGTAGGAAAAAATGTTGACAACTTCCGCGATGAAATTCGGAGACGTCTCATCCTCAAGTTGTTGCAACTGTAGAAAATGCTCGTCCAAAACTCCCTGCATATGAAACGAAATTAAGATTCAAAATCGAAGAATATGAGGTCAAATTTGGGGTAGAAAATACCTGATGGAAGAGGAGAGCGAGCAACTGATTCATGTCGGGCGCGCAGTTGTTCAACGGCCAACCTGAGAATCGACAATGAAAGCCCCTTCTTGAAGAGAATACAAGAACAACCATCCATTACACCACATTCACATAAAGGAAGACCATCAATGGCCTGTAACTCATCCCAGATCTTCTTCATTTTTCTATAATACGTAGCTACAGAAAGATTTTCTTGCTTCAGATTAACTAATTCCTTCTGTAATTGAAAGACAAGAGGAGCATTCGATTCTGCGAATCGCTCAATGATCCCATCCCAAAGTTCTTTAGCAGAACGCACATGAAGAAAATTATCACTCAGTTCACTCACCATGGAGTTGATTAACCAACTCATAACCATAAAATCACAGCGTTCCCAACGATCAAAGTCAGACGAAGTCCTATCAGGTTTCAAGCATTTTCCAGTTATGAAACCTAGATTCTTCTTCGATCCTAAAGCAATCATCACATTCCTACTCCAGCTATGGTAATTGGAACCATTGAAATGCGTAGACACAAGTTGTGTACCTGGATGATCGGAATTGGACAAGAAGAGTGGATCGGAGTATCCATTCGATTGTCCAGTCTGTTCCTGAGGCGGAAATCGATTACGATCTTGTCCAGTAGCATCGTCTTGAAGATCAATCCCATTTCTATCAACGTGAGCCATGAGAACAAATTTTCAATCGAAAATCACAGATTCGGCAACAAACAAACAGAAGAAGGAGCAAGCACTGAGAAACACGTCAGATCGAAGATCGACTGAGAAGAAACAAGTGCAAGAACAGAAATCGATACACCAGAACAGAATCTGCGATTTCCGGAAGCAAGAACAACAGCGAACACGATCAATCACTCAACCATAGAAGATCGAGCACCATGACGCTCTGATACCATGTAAAATCTCTACTAAGAGATCAAGATTGACATTAGAGAACAATCTAGATCAAGAAATGTAAGCAGAGATGAGAAAGCTTGAGAGATTTTATTATGTTCTGTTAGAGTTGTTACAAAAGCTTAGCTTGCTCTAACTAACTCTCAGCTATATATACTAACATAAAGCCTAGCTGTACAAGTGCCACATCAGTGACTAATATATTAAACCTATCATATCTCCATAAAATGTTGGACGAATTGAGAGCCAGCCTCCATCAACTCCACCAATACGAAATACCTCCTTCCTCGACCACTTCCGTTCTCGCCTCGCTATCGAAGCTTGCAAGGATGCTGAGATTGACTAAGAAGGAGAGTAGGGTTTTTGTCAACCTTGATCGAAATAGCGTATACCATGAAGCCGCCCATCCAATTGCGCCAAAGACGAAGAAGACGAAGGCCAGGAAGTCGTCGTTCTCGATGTTGGCTTCTCGGAAATCTCCGATTGATTGAAATGACCTAAGGGCATAAGAATCGACAACTGTTAGAGTGATAATGGAGTTATGGAGAAAGGGATTAGAGAGGGAATGGAGAAACGCAGATATAGAACGTAACCCTTCACGGATTAAAGACGAAGCCAAGAGTAATAGCCCATCTTTAATTTGGTACTTTTGGCATTGGACACCCAATTTTTATATAGACTAGGCACGGGTTGCCATGCTACGCAGAGCTCAATTATTTTTTTAAATAGTACATTTTTACTATGATATACTAATTATATATGAAGAGGGGGGCTCGGGTGAGGACGAATTGCCCCGTGAGGACAGTTCTGGGCCCTTAGATCATTCAACCAACGGTTGAGATCTAAAGGGAGAAATGATCCGGTGAGATGCACACACGTGGGATCATCTGGGAGAGGCGGTGGCATTGGCGTAAATTTAAAAAAAATTAAGGGCAACTTAGGGATTTCGCAAGTAGAATATAAGAAGACAGAAAAGGAAAAAAAAAACAAGGCGCTCGAGAGAAAGAAGAGAGTAAGGCGATCGGCGATTTTGAAGCAAATCGATCGACGCAACCACAAAATCAAAGATCGAAAGCAAAATTCGTTGAAGCAAATCGATCTCGCTCAAGATATTATACATCTGGAAGGGAGAATCAATTTGTTTGAGAAGACGAAGGGAGTTGCAAGCAGTTACCAATTGAAAATGGTGAAAAGCAAGAAGGAAGATCAAAGTATGGAGAACAGATCAAAGGCAGCGGAAGATCAAAGCAGATACATCGACCTCACGCTTGAAGGTAAGTGAAAATCAAACCAAAAATTAGGGTATTCGATTTTTTAGGGTTCATAAGAAATCTAGGGTTCATAAGAAATTTTTTAAGTTAGATGTAGATTCTAGAGTTCATAAGAAATCAGTTTATTTTTCTTCATGTTGTTACTCATTTTCATGAACTTATTTTGAACAGAAGTGTTAGATGTAGTTTCTAGGGTTCATAAGAAATCAGATAATTTTTCTTCATGTTTGTTACATGGTTGTTTGAGGTGTCTAACTAGTAACTACGAACTAGATACAACATGTTGTCAGTGGTGTTCATGTTAAGGAGTGTTTGTATCGCTAACAAATGTATGGGTGAACCAGTTAACATCAGTAGCTTTTGATTTTTACTGAATGATCTGGGAATGCTTCTGCTGGCTTTGCCTTGCTAAATTCATGTTGATTATTGTTATTAACCTCTTGACTGATTTCCCTTGCAGACACACAAAAAGAAGATGCTGAAAACTCTCCTAAAAGAGTTTACAACAGAAGAAGAAGTATGAGAATTAAACTGGGAAATTCTCAAACAAGTGAAGAAAGGTACTCAACAGCAACACAAAGTCAGGAACAACAAAGAGAGGATCATTGTGACAATAAAGGATCAGAAAATGAGAATGACGAAGACAAATATACACAACTGAGCAAGAGTGAAGAGGAAGACTGTGAAGATGAAAGATCTGATGATGGGAATGATGAAGACAACTCAACACAACAGAGCAAAAGTGAAGAGGAACCCTGTCACGATGAAAGATCAGATGAAGGGAATGATGAAGAAAACTCTACACAAAAGAGTGAAAGTCAAGAAGAAGAAGATACACATGAACAATATGTCACAGCTGAGGGAGTAGGACAAACACAAGAAAAGTGCGTTATAGAGGAAGGGACTCAGAAAGCAGAGAGTGACACAGGTAAGATACTATAAGGTTTATTCACACTTAGAGGTTCATACAAACACACTTAGAGGTTCATGAAAAAACAGTTAGAGGTTCATGAAAAAACACTTAGAGGTTCATTCATTATAACTTAGAAATTAATGCATATACACATTCAGGTTCATGAAAAAACACTTAAAGGTTCAAGAAAAAATACTTAGATGTTCATGGGAAAACACTTAGAGGTTCATTCATTGAAACTAAAAAGGTTAATGCTCATACACATTGAGGTTCATGCATATACACTTAAAGGTTCATGCATACACACCTTTAGGTAATGCAAACATTCTAAGAAGTTCATGCAAACATACTTAGAGGTTCATGAAAAAACACTTAGAGGTTCATGAAAAACACTTAGAGGTTCATTTATTAAAACTTAGAGGTTCATAATAGTACATAACAGTACATTTAAAGGTTCAGGAAAGTATAAGTAGAATTTCATAACAGTACAATTAAAGGATCAAAATTGCACTTCTAAGTTGATATATATACAATTATCATTGTGATAATTAATTTTGCAAATTTTGCTCTGAATGAAGGTGAAGAAGAAGAAGCAGAAACACAAGAGAGGAGTGATGAACACATTCCTGCAAGTGAAGAACCAACCATTCCTGCAAGTGAAGAACCAATCATTCCTGCAAGTGAAGAACAAGACCTTCAAGATGACAAAGAAGAAAAACTGGACAATAAGAAAGGTAAAAAGAAAGAAGTTAAACAAGTTTTTATTACATGTTTAAATAATGCTTTATGATATAGGATTATAGGTTCATAGACATAGACCTGTAGGTTCATGGAAATACATTTAAGGTTCATATAAGTTATGATCTTTTATAACTACACATAATAACAACTACAATTTATGCTTGCAGATGGTGAAAAAGACAGTGAAATGGAGGAAGATGTATTGAGCAATGAGGAGTTTGTGACTACAGAGTATATTCCACCAATCAGAATGGGGAAGAAGAAGGCACTGGCAGTGAAGAGTGCAAGTCCTCCACCAAAAAGGCAGAAGGTTTTGCAAAAAGAAGAGATGCAACACAAAAAGGGCAAACAAGTGGCCACTTCATCTGAAGAGAGAAAAAATAAAAGATTTAAGTTTGTACCACAACAAGACAGTGTGAGGAGAAAGGGAAGGCTTGGAAAAGGAAAAGAAGTACAAGAGATTCAGGAGGAAAGCGAGGTGGAGAACACACAAACTGACAACAATTTGGCAAGCAAAGGCAATGAAGAGAAGAAGATGGTAACCAGATCTAAAAGGGCAAAACCAGAAGCCAGGAAGGAAACGACAACAAAATCAGAGATGACTGTCAAAAAAGAGGTGAAGACAGAAGAGATTGGATTTGAAAGCTTTATCCTCCGGAATGTGCCCAAAAAGTTTGTCGAGACTGTCAAGAAAATGTCTGAACCAAAGAAGGAGATCATCAGGAGCATAGGCTTTGGAAATCTTCTAGAACTGAATGTAGAAGTTATCCCGAAGAGAATGTGTTACTGGCTGTTGGAAAACTATGATGAAGCTAGAAGTGCCATCAAAATGAAAGATGATACTTTTGTTGAAATTAATGCAAATGAGGTCCAGCGAGTACTAGGAATTCCGAGAGGGAAAAAACCATTGGAGAGACTTGGGGATAATGAAGAAGACAATGCAGTCAAGACAGAATGGAAGACGTACATGAACAATAGAAGTGAAATAAGGCCAGGACATCTATCCCAAGCGCTATTAGCCATACCTGATGGTGAGGATGAGCAGACATTCATTAGGCTATTTCTAATGTTGTTCCTAAGTGTACTTGTGGAGGTGAACCAGAAAGGGACAGTTAGCCAGCAGTTGATGATGCGAGAAATAGAGAATGTTCAGAGCATAGATTGGTGTGGATTTATTGTGGAGAGCTTGAGGGTAACTATACCATCGTGGAGGGCGAAAAAGGACAGGTTCTTCATTGGATGTGCTCTTGTACTTGTGGTAAGTAACATGTTTACATTTTTTATATTAGCTAAATTTTTCTCTAACTTAATGGCTTAACGTGTGTTTTGTGTTCTTAGAAAACAGTTCTTTTACATAGACAGAGTATCCCTCTTCGGCACGACACCGAGAAGAACAAATCATGTCTACTTAAGCTGGACAAATGATAGTTTGATGCAACGCCAGAGCGATGAAATCAGTAAAGGAGGATTTGGGAAAGGGAAGGTTCAAAACGAAAAAGGAAAAGCTTCAAAGAGTAAGGAGCAAGAACAAGTTAACAAGAATAAGGAAAAACCCCAAGGTTTTGGACCCACATTCCTACAGGTAAACACCTTCTACCAGGTTCATGAAAATACACATTGGGTTCATGACAATGAACTTACAAGATCCCTAAAATTATATTGCAGGAGTGGCTGGTTGAATTCACAGAGGAGAACACAAAGCTTGCAAATTCAATCCTCAAAATTGCGCAAATGGTGGATTATTTGCCAATGGAATTCAGAAAGGATGAATTTGTTAAGAACATGATCAAGACGTCACAAGGACTGATGGGGAGGAAGAAAGAACAAGATGAGAAACAAGCTGAGTTTGATGAAATATGGAATGATAGTGATCATCCATTCTGGTCTGATCCAACGCTGATTGAATGCCTCAAGCAAGTTGAGAAGGCCGAGGCTTCAAAGGTCAACGTGACGTTGTCAAATGATGGCGCTGGACCATCAAACTACAGAGAAAACAAAACTGGCTGGGAAAAGCTGCAAAGGAGAAAGAAATAGATGGAAAGAATGATGGAAACAATGAGACAAGTATGTTCTACTTTACTAGTATTGAAAATATGATTAAATACAAAAAAATAAGTAGGTTCATGGAAAAAGGCATACAGGTTCATGGAAAAATGCCTACAGGTTCATAGCAAATTGCCTAGAGGTTCATGATACAATGCTGAAAAGATTAATGAAACAATATGCTTTATTACAAAGATAAATCAATAGGTTCATAGAAGTACCCTTAGGTTCATGGTAAAAAGCCTTGAGGTTCATGAAAAATAACCTTGAGGTTCATGAAAAAATTCTTAAAGGATCATGATAATATGCTTATAGGTTCATGAAATATTACTTATAGGTTCATGCAAAAATTTTGCTTATACACTGAGATTCATGAAGTTATGCTTATAGGTTCATGAAATTTTGCCCTGAGGTTCATTAACAATTGTTGGAAATGCTTGCAGTTGGGACATAAACTTTGGAGGGGTATAAAACATTGTTGGAGGAAGATGAACAAAACAAGAAGGAAGCTGAGGATGAGGAGAAACAGAAGAAGAAGAAGAGAAGAAAAGGAAATGATTTTACACCACCAAGTTTCAATCTCTTCCCATCACAAGAACAAGAACAACAACAAGGACCAAAAGAGGACGGCCCTGTAGCTTCAAGTGAGAAACCAGAAGAAGAACAACAACAAGAACCACAGAATGACAAGGGGAAAGTTGTAGCTACAGAGGCAGAAAAATGTAAAGAAAAGGAAGAAGCAGTAAAAGACAAAGGCAAAGCTGTAGCAACAGAGAGAGAAGAAGATGAAAAAGAAAGTAAGAAAGCCAAAAACAAGGGAAAAGGTCCTTGTTTAAATGAAGAAGACGCTGCTGAATTTGACTGTCCAAGAACCAGAAAGATGGAAGGAACATTGAAGAGCCCATACAAACAAAGAGCCATACAAATTCTGGGAAAACAGTTAACGGAAGAGCAAAAAATGATTTGGAACTTCGTAGACAAAGATGAAGTGGAAGAGTAAGTTGATTGCAGTTTTATATTATTATGGAAGTTTTAATTAATTACTGAAAATAAATAACTTAAATGTGTCTAGGACTATATTGTTTCAAGACAAACAAACAAAGACAACATTGTTTGAGTTCAGCACAATGCAAGAAGATATGGATGCCAACTTCAAAGTGATGGATGCTTGGACAACTATTTTGAACTACCATGAGAAGGAAAGAAGCGACAACAAACCTAACCGGCTATTTTTAAACACATATCTCATGGTAAACTATGCTAAATTCAATATCATTTCCAGATAATTTTTATTTAGTAAGATTTATAGGGAAGTTCAGTAGAAAAATAGAAGGTAGGTTCATATACATATTGTGTAGGTTCATGAAATTTATAAGGAAGGTTCATGAAATATATAAGGCACGTTCATAAGGTTTATAAGAGGTTTATAAGAGGTTTATAAGAGGCAGGTTCATATACATATTGTGTAGGTTCATTAATAGTTATAAGAGTGTCTAACTGTTTCCATTTTCAAAAACAGATTCTTTCCCCAAAGAACAGAGAAGTAACGTTCCAAAAGAGCATGCAAACCAGCATCTTGGAAACCCCTTACAGACAATTGCGTGATATTGACATGGTAGGTATACAATCAGGGTTCATAGAATTATTATGCTACATATGAAAAATAATTTAATTGATTATTACAAGTTATAATTCCAGTGTTGGAGAACAATGAACACATGTATTGCATATCTTATGACATAAGAAATCCAAAAATACAAGTGCTTGACTCTGCACACAATGACCCAAATCTGAAGCGGTACAAGGAAGCTATTGACAGAGTGGTAAATCTACAACTACTTCTTTTACAGAATTCTAAGAATATTACAAAATTAGAACAAACTATTGTGATATTATGCTATTCATGTAGACTGATATGCTTACAAGGAGCTTGTGGAAGCACAATTTAGATCAGAAAGCAAAAGCAATCTTAGCTGCAAAGTCAAAAGCCACTTTGGTGAAGATGCCATGGAATGAAGTAGGAGATGTAATCAACTCAGCAGTGCTAGCCATGAGAAACATGGAAATGTTCATGGGTTCAAACACAGAAACATGGGAGCCAGAAATAACAAAGAAGAATAGGAAGAAGTGCTTGCAATTGCTGAGGCAAAAGTATGTGCATGCTATTATAACATCGGATGTGAACAAGGTTAAGGATGAAGCACTGAAGATAATCAAGGGAATCTGAAAAAGCTGGGACAAGTTGGTAGTTATGTAGGCTGTCTAGTTTACAATTTACAAAAATACTTGGTAGCTTGGTACTATTAAATGGTAGTTTGAATTGGGAATTTGGATTGATCTCATACTTTGGTTTGAATTTAGGTTTGAAATGGTACTTGAGTTTGAATTTGGTTTTAAGAATGACAAATGAATGGTTGGAATTTGATTTGCTTGTTTGATCTCAAAAAAAAAAGCAGGTTCATATGTTTATTGTAGACAGGTTCATTAGATTTCAAAAAACAGGTTCATTAGATACAAAAAACAGTGACACTTGGTCCATTGCCATTTTCAACAATGCGTAATACAACTTGGCATATAATAAGGATTAGCATAGACGTTCATGAAAAATTGCCTAGAGTTTCATGAAAATTTGCCTGAGGGTTCATAAAACTTGCCCAGAGGTTCATGCAACTATAAATGAAAATATTCTTTGAATTTCATAGCAATACTCTTAGGTTCATGAAAATGTGCCTAAAGGTTCATGAAAATGTGCCTAAAGGTTCATGAAAGTATGCCTAGAGGTTCATGAAAATATACCTAGAGGTTCATGCAACTATAAATGAAAATATTCTTTGAATTTCATAGCAATACTCTTAGGTTCATGAAAATGTGCCTAAAGGTTCATGAAAGTATGCCTAGAGGTTCATGCAACTATAAATGAAAATATTCTTTGAATTTCATAGCAATAATCTTAGGTTCATGAAAATGTGCCTAAAGGTTCATGAAAGTATGCCTAGAGGTTCATGAAAATATACCTAGAGGTTCATGCAACTATAAATGAAAATATTCTTTGAATTTCATAGCAATAATCTTAGGTTCATGAAAATGTTCCTAAAGGTTCATGAAAGTATGCCTAGAAGTTCATGAATATAGGCCTAGAGGTTCATGCAACTATAAATGAAAATATTCTTTGAATTTCATAGAAATAATCTTAGGTTCATGAAAATGTGCCTAAAGGTTCATGAAAGTATGCCTAGAGGTTCATGAATATAGGCCTAGAGGTTCATAGAAAAACAATTAGGTTATTGAATTTTTTTTAGAGGTTCATGAAATTTGCATAGAGGTTCATGAAATTTGCATAGAGGTTCATGAAATTTGCATAGAGGTTCATGAAAATTTGCCTAGAGGTTCATGAAAATTTCCCTAGAGGTCAAGGAAAATTTCCCTAGAGGTTTAGGAAAATATGTGTAGAGGTTCATGCTATAATGAATATAGGTTCAGGAAAATATGCTAAGTAGTTCATAGAAGTGATCTTAGGTTCATTAAAATATGCCTAGAGGATAATGCAAATATACAATTGGGTTCATGAAAAAAAGCCTAGGGGTTCATGAAAAATTGCCTACAGGTTCATAACAATATGCCTAGAGGTTCATGCAACTATGCATGAAAATATGCTTTGAAAACTCATGACAATTATCTCAGGTTCATGAAAATGTGCCTAGAAGTTCATAAAAATATACCTACAGGTTCATGAAAATGTTCCTAAAGGTTCATATTGTTTTGGGCCAAAGATCTTGAATTTGAATACAAAAAAATAAAGAGTTGAATAAAAAATAAAACTAGAATAAAAGCATATAGGCTCATAAAAGTAACAAAGACATTCATCAAAATGATAAATTGCTTCATAACATATGTTGCAAGATTTCTAGTAGGTTCATAAAACTAAAACAAGGTTCATAACACTAAAAAAAACTGTTCTTAAAGACTAAAACCACAAACTGAGCAACAGAAAAAATACTAAACATCTATAACACCATTACAAGTGCGACTGTTGTGAGTAGTAAGTTGCTGGCATTTTCCACAACGCCTACGTCTGACACGGGTAGGGTCAATGACATTGCTGGTAGATGAAGAAGGATGTTGACCACTACCTTTGTTCTTTGCTTGTGGTGGTGGATGAATGCTAACCTTAGATGGCACCTGAACTCCTACATAACTCTCCAAATGTTGTTGATTTACTGGTACAGAGCTAGAAGAATGATTGGGAGGACCAAGGAAGGACGTCTTTTTTAACTTCAACATGGATACTAATTCTGCCAATTGATCTGAATCGTCTTCAAGCACACCAAGACAACTATAAAATTATGAAATAGCAGAGTTGAGCAAAAACTCCTTCTGATCTGAAGACACACCTTGATCAACAACAACATCATCAATACTAAAGATTGGACTAATTGTAGCAGACTTAGTCCAGCGAGAAAGCACATATTTAGAAGGGATTGTTGGCACAAGCTTGTTCTTGAACACACAAATGAGATGACGACAGGGCAATCCAACCCTCAGAAACATCTTGCAGCTACAGTGATATTCATCAACAACAGAAATATATTCAACCTTATATTCTTTTCCATTTTCTTCCCTCATAAAGACATATAATGTCGTACCTGCAATCAATTGCATAAAATCAATTCAAGCACATAAATAAAATAAGAAAGAAAAAGGTGATAGTGTTCTCCTGATTTGATTCATGAATAATCCACAAGGTTCATAAAAACAGGGATATAGTTCATGAAAATATACATAATTAACAAACAAAGGGCATTTCTGGGAATTTAACCAATTAATCTACATCATACTCAACACAAAACAAGAAGGTTCATGAAGATACTTAGGGAGTTCATAAAAGCATTTCAAAATTAAATAGAAAAAGACGAAAAAATTATTCTTAACATTACTTTCTGAGATAGAAGCAAGGGAGCAGGAAAAACAAGTTGCTGCAATTTCCTGGCCAACAAGACAGAATACAGTGAGCGTATAGACCTTGGATGCTTCTTTCTCCAGCAACAATTGCGTCTTCAAATCTGGAAGTTTGGTGAGAGATTCATGGTTCAGCCTAGATTGTTGATGTCGTTGGGTGTCCATTGCAATATCAAAATGCATCACAAGCTCAACCAGACATAATACTTGTCATTAAAATGACTAAAGTAAGTGTTTGTAGACTCTTTTTTTTTGGAGAACCTATCAATAGTCATCTGAGCATCTGCCCCCCCCCCCCCCCCCCCAATATAAGCCATCGTATCACGGCGAAAATTCTTAAAATCAACCGATGATGCTCCAACTGCTTTATACCCCCCAACAATTTCCTTGAAAAGACGGTGAGATCTTACCGGGCCAATGCTGGCTTTTTGGCTATTAAGGACAAATTTTTTGTGTCCTTCATCTAACTTCATAGAGGAAGTCATAAACTGACGATGGGAGTTCATAACAAAGTTGTGGGAGTGACGTTCCTCAAATGTAATGACTTTGTATCCAACGCCCTGGGAATAACGAAGACCAAGCAAAGCATTGCAGCCAACCCTACTAGATACCCTAGAACGTACGCTTTTATTAACCCTATCCTCTTTGTAGCCTGCTCTATTGCATAAGGCATACTTGTATTTCACAACACCATCTTGAAAGCGCTTGGTTTCATTCCGTATATCAAACCCACAAGCATCAGCATAAGCCCCATAAAATGCTATACTTTCTTCAAATGATTGAAACACCATACCAATTGCAGGTTTAAGAGAATCATCACAAGAAGGCAAATAGGAAAGGGAACCACCTTGAGACACAATAGGTTCATTCTGCTCTTCAGAATCAATAAGAACAGCTGGCACTTCTTCACAACTAGATATAACACAGATCTCAGCAGCAGCAGTAGAAGCTACAATTTCAAAAAACAAGAACATAAGTTAATAAGGATTAGCATAGAGGTTCATGAAAAATGACTAGAGGTTCATGAAATTTTGCCTGAGGGTTCATAAAACTTGCATAAAGGTTCATTCACTAATGCATAAAGGTCCATGCACTAGACACAATGAGTATAGATTTCAACAGAACAGAAGCTTAATTGATCATGATCTAACACTTACAAGAACATAAAAATAAACACATTCAGGTTCATCAACTCTGACTCATAGGTTCATTAGGTATTATTCAAGTTCCTCATGAACAGTACACACATATCATCATCATCATAAGCAGATCCTAAGAAAATCTGCTGCATCATAGCATCAAAAAATTAAATAACAGAATCACTGTATTCAAAAGGCATAAGATAATTTTTTCAAAGAAATTACAAACAAATGCATCATTTGGGAACAAGTTCATCTGTGAACAAGGAATACACAACTATCATTATTTGTGAACAAGTAATCCTAAGTAAATGTTTAGCATTAAAGCATCAAAAAATTCATTAACAACATCCCTGTATTCGAAAGGCATCATATTAAAATTACACACTATCTGTGAAGAAGGAATACACACTATCTGTGAACAAGGAATACACACTATCTGTGAACAAAGTAATCCTAAGTAAATCTTCAGCATTAAAGCATCAAAAAATTCATTAACAATATCAAAAGTACTAAACCTAGATTCACAGTAAACTTGCAAAACACAAAATTGATGGAGATAATCAACAACTAGAACAGAATATAGCATAAACAACTTCTATAAACACTTAAACAACTTAAATTCAACTAACAACAAAACAGAAACTCAAAATCGAGTACTAAACCTAAATTCACATTAAAATTGCAAAACACAAAATTGATGGAGATGATCAACAACTAGAACGGAATATAGCATAAACAAATTCTATAAACACTTAAACAACTTAAAATCAACCAACAACGAAGCAGAAACTCAAAATCGATCCGCTAAAAAGACATTAAAATCAGAGAAAGCAAACTTACTCGAATCACCACCAGAAAACATGATTTGAATGATAATCTACCGGTCCTGAATGGGAAAAATCAATTTGAAGTAGAGATCAGCAACGGAATCGATGATTGCGAGGAAGAGACGAAGATTGCGAGAAGGAGAGAAGAGATCGCCGCGCGCGGCTGAGAGAGAAGAAGCGAGGAAGAGAAAATTTTTTGAACAAAGCAAAATGACAATAATACCCCCGTGCCATATTAACCTAGGCAAATCTCTGATTTAATCTGGAGCGTAGGATAGATTTAGATCGACGGCTGAGATCGTGTCCTCACGGAAAGGGCTGTCCTCATATAATCCAATCTTTATATATGAAATGCAATAATTTATATAGATTTATGGATTTATCAAGCTTCATGTTCGCGCTTGGAAATTATAGATTTTCGTATGTGATTTAATGTAATTACGCATTATTTTTTATATTTTTGTTGTTGTTATCGAATTTGTCAATATTTGTATTTATAAGTATTTTTTATTTCCTCATATTTATGTTTGTAGTAATTTTGGAACATTATATTGGTTCATATATATAATTTTATGGAAATGAGTCAAAAGTCTCAACCTTCAACGATTTGCGTGCAATCAATGAAATTTAACTACATAAATTTTATAATACGAATATGATAAAAGTTAAAAATTACACTGGTGAAGCTGTATTTCTAATTTAATAGTCATTCTTTTTAATCATTAAAAACCCAACATGCAAAAAGAATTTTTTATGAGAACCATTAATGTTTAAGAATGGAAGATTAGGAGTATTGATTGTGGTGGAGATAAGTATCAATTACATTAATATTTAACAAAAGACAATCAACCTTTTAATATATAAGAAAATAAAATTTTAGATATTAAATTAAATAAGATAAGAATTAGAATAAGATAATTAATAATGAAAACAAAAAGACTTAATTGGATTTAGAATTAATCAATAAGACTTAAATGGATTAGAATTAATGACAATTAATTAATAAAAATGAAAAAGACTAATATAAATATAATATTAATTAGGTACCGATTTCATTCAATTCGTTCGTTGGACATCCAACTTTTATATAGACTAGACTAGATACGGGCCTCGCGCTCCGCGCGAGAAAATTACGGATTTTCGTATGTGATTTAATATAGTTACACATTATTTGTTAATATGTTGTTGTTGTTATTAAATTTATTAATATTTGTAAATATAAGTATTTTTTATTTTCTTATATTTATGTTTGAAGTAGTTTTAAAACATAATATTAGAATAAGTTTGCATTGTCATAAGAGAAGCTCACACATTAATTTAATTTGTGACTTAATCAAGTAGACTATAAATAAATATAACATAGGGATATAAGAAAGATATTTAAATACATGTTCAAAAGTCCAATAGAAGGTGATTAAGAAATGAATAATGCATTAAATTGATATCAATTTCATTCAATTTTGAAAATGGACAGCCAACTTTTATATAGATAAGATATATAAGATAAGATTAGATAAAAAAACAATACATTCATTGTTGCTAGACTAACCGACACAATCAAGCTAACATATTCACCACAGTCCAGTCTTCCACTTGCACGTCTAAGTAGCAATACCAAAAGAATATACAGCAGGACATATATATTCATATAGAAAGTCTTGAAATTTTGAATCTTTGTTCTCAAAATGAAAACTTCATTCACAGGAAAACCTATTTGAACTGTTCTTCGTCGTGCCCGGATGATGATTATCAGCTTTAACCAAGACGTCGAAGCTCAAGTTGGATGTTTAAAGAGGATGTAATTCCGATTATTATATGAGTGTTTATTCTCTCATTGTGTAAGAGTTTGACTTTACGGTTACACTAGATTCTTCCGTCTTTCCCTTCGGAACTTGCTGTAATCAAGAAGCAAACTTCCATTGACCTTCTCCTTCATGTTCTCCACCAGCTTCGTCAACACCTGTCCAATAAACACGTAATGAGAGAATAGAGCAAAATTTCATACAGCAAGAAAGAACCTTGTGAAACTGATATCATCACAGCTTTTTGGTTAATGCCAAACTTTTGTAATTTCATTTTGATCTCAATGCTCTGATTCCGTTATGCAAGACCTCAAATTGTGATTCTGATATGATATAAAACTGAAAAGAACATGCCTACAATGAAAATTTTACTCCATCCAATCTAAAATAAATGTTGTTTCAGGATTTGAATCAATTCATAAGGGAGGTATACATTTAAACAAGATATTTGTAATGTTTTCTCCATCTATGAACGTAGACTATAGAACAAAACTATTCTCCCTTCAAAAAAATTAAAAAATAATAATTCAACAAGAACAAATTTAAACAGAAACTATCATAACTCATTATTTAGCGGAAAATTATCATAACTAACTTCTTTGCCTAGAAACCTACAACGACATGATCAAAATTCAAGTTTTAGAACATCACTTAATTTAGATGGGAAGGTATATGATTTCTTTAAAGGGACTAACCGATTCTGAAACATTACGAACAACATCTTCTGGAAACAAAGAAAACATTTGGGGAAGTACAACACTGATCTTCATCTCTAGTTGCCCTTTAAGTCGGCTTCTTGGTCCACGTCTATCGGGATAAAGAGCTCCTTTAACTCCTAGGCTAAAATGACCTGGCTTCACAACATCATCTAGTCCCTGTAGCTCCCATCTAATCTGGCATTAAAAAAATTCAATAAAAAACGGGATGATCAGCATGCGAAATGAGAGGTGAAGAAAGTAATATAAATATAATTTTGTTGAATAACTGACTTACAATATCAAGCTCAAGAACTTTAGAAATGTCACGCGGAATCCCCGGCGGATAGTCTTGTCCTTTGGTTCTACATTTCAATCTCATATCTACCACAGGCCAAACTGTGGCAAAGAAGAACTGTATGGGTAGCATTGATACTCTCCATTCTTCCTGAACATACAACGTTTTTGAACTCAAGCTTATACGCACACCACAAACCGAGCAATGCTTACATTTTTGAGGAAAATTGAAGTTGTGTAACTTTATGTCCTTTTTCAACCAAAAGATATACTCTATGGACCTAACTGAACTTCCTGATCATACAAACATTTTGAGTTCAAGCTTTATACGCAAACCACAAAATGAGGAATGATCACATTGTTCATGAAGATTAAAGTTTTGTAAGTCCAAGTCCTTCTTCATCCTAAAGCTATGTTCTATAGACCTTTGGAAAGCTAAGCTAGTGAACTCAAGATTCATACAGGGAATCACACACTATTGAAATAGCTTTGGATTTGTTAACTTCAACTTTTCAAGTCCTTTTCGACCTAATTACAGCCTTTTTTAAGCCCAAATTTCATCCTTGTTTCTATCTTTCATAATGAATGTCAGAAAATGCAGGGTTTAAACTCATGCTAACCAGAACAAGTTAGCTATTCATTCAAAAAATTGAAGCTTTTGTATAAGATTTATAAATGATAAAAGCAGCTACCACAAGTCCCTTGCAAAAATTTCATATTTATGTTGTAGATACCTTCAAATCATGTTCAGCACCATAATTTGCAAAGAACATAACAGTAAACTGAAAACATCAAAACTGCAGAAGAGCTAATCGAACCTCATTAAGCTTCTGGCTTCTTCTCTTGTCCGGAAAAATGGCTTCGAAAACCCTAGGTTTGTCCTCCAAATACTGATCAAACGATGCCTTGAACCCCAAACCCCACAATTTGTAAAATAATCAAGCGTCTGATTTGGCATGCCAGGATTAAATAAGTAAGATAAATTACCCCATCGATCTCGTAGAGAGGAATGTCAGTGTTGATTCTAGCAGAGTAAGTGGAACGCTTCCCTAATTCGCTCCGGATTTGCTTGACTCCATTTTGAGAATTCCATCTACGTTTTACTCGCATGGGGAGCTGAAACGGCGTGGTGATTTTCCCGCCAATTAGGGCTTTGCATTGCAGCAGATTCGCGCCTGCAATTTCCGCCATTTTTTCTTCTTTGATTTTTCGTTGGGTGCGGTTTGTGCGATGGCGGAGCGGAGAAGAAGATAGAAAAGTAGAGGGATTTTGGTTGCGCCACGTGGCGTACAATTCACATAAACTTAGAGCCACGTATATTTCATTTTCTCTCGTCGTAATAGGTTACTCTATCTCTACAATAGTTACTCTATTATATTTTTTTTAATTAGTTTTTTATTTAATAACTCACTCTTTGAATTGTTTTTTGATGAAAATAAAAATTTGAGCAATTGTAGAATAACACTTGGCAAAAATGTTGAGTATTTCTATGTAGAAGAGTAACACAAGAGTGTTACTTCTCTCCACTCATGACTTTGATTCAATCAAAATAATTGTCAACTCATTTTCATTTCCATTTTTAAAATTGATTGTGTTACTCAAAGTAACACCAATGCAAATGCTCTTAAAAGGCCCTCCGCAATGCATATATAATTATTTATATAATATATAAATATATAAAAATAATATTAATATAAATATGAGTATATGACGTTTAAATAAATAAAAAGAAGTTATATATAAATGTGAGTATATAAAAAAATAAAAATTCAATTAATTTATAATTTTTTATATTGATATGCGTTTAAATAAGAAAATGATATCAATAGGTTTGAGATAGTAATCTTTGTATATATAATTTAATTGATTTGTGTTGAAATAAGAAAATGATATCATTAGAATTAGGTTAATTATCTTTAAACATATATTTATTTTTTAAATTTGGAAAAAATGTCATGTATCAAATGATGACGTGACATAGCTTATTGATGAGTAAATAACGTGGAATAATTTATTGATGAGTATAGTGTTTTGCTTTAGTAAAATAAAGTCTCTCTTCCGAATAAGCAAAAGAAGTTATATATAAATCTTATCTATAATGGAGAAATTGATATAAAATTTCTTTATATGTCATAATTACATAATCAAAGGTTAAATAATAATAATTGTAAGAGTATCCTTTATTTTAGAAATAAAAAGTAAAAAAATAAGGATCTGAATCTGGTCATAAACAGCCCTTAAGAGATAAATGAGAATGAACGGGGACCGTTCATTCGAATTGATCTAACAGCCAAGATCTCTCTCACTTTCCACGTTGGCAACTTCCTACTCGCTAGCTTTTTGTGTGAAACACACGCGCTACATGTTTCTATCGTGTTTCAAATTTGGAGTGAAACCGTCTCTTCACATTCTTCTCAAAACTTCAACAGCAAAGCTCTCTCGCAAAAGGCGATCAAACCCTAACCTCCCTACTCGCTAGCTTTTTCTTCGATTTCTCAACGAAATCACTTCGTTTTCTCTCGTCGATCATCAAATACAACCTACTCGTACAATTTCGCGATGGCTGGATCCCAGAAGAAGAACGAAGGAAGAGGTATGGTGTATAATCCCTAATTTTAGTGTATACGATGCTTTTTCCTGTGATTTCTCACTGATTTCTCTTCATTTCACTCCGTCGTTCACCAAAATCCATCAACTTGCTACTAAAAATGGCAGGATCTCAGAGAAGCCAAGAACCAAAAGGTATAGAGTATAATCTGGTATTTAGAGTTAGGTTTTTGGTTCGACATGTTAGATTTCGCTACATACATGTTTGATTTGTATGTACTGAGTGTGAAAAGTGTATTTGTATGAGTAGATCTACTATATTCGGTGTGAAATGTTCATTTGTATGTACTGAGTGGTCATTATTTGATCATGACTGTGTTTTTACTCTGTGTTCATCAGATCTTGTATATATGTTCATCACAGTTCCTTAAAAAGTTCATCAAAATACATGTTCATCACAGTTCTTCTAAATGTTCATCATATATCTTGTATTTGTTCATCAGATCTTGTATAAATGTTCATCACATTTTTGAAGCTTGTTCATCAGATTTCTTTTCAACGTTCACCAAAAATCTTGTGATTGTTCATCTCATTGCCTATATAAGTTCATCAAATGTCTTAAGATTGTTCATCAGATTTCTCTTATCTGTTCATCATAAAACTTGTGATTGTTCATCACATTTCTTACATATTGTCATCACAGTTTCTACAAATGTTCATTACATATTCTATAATTGTTCATCTCAGTGCTTATGTATGTTCACAAAACACTCGTTACTATTGTTTCATCAAATAACTTTTAAATATGTCTTATGTTTGCAGTTATTGAATTTCAAGATGCAACATTAAGCGTAGAGAATCTTGAAGTTGATGAATGTCCAAGAGGTATGAATATTATATTACTTATAAACTTTGTATTTTTGTACAATATATAACTTTAATGTTCAATATTACAGAGATAAGAAGCAAAAAAACAAATGACAGAAAACAAAAGAATGTGTCATCCCAAGAACAACTTCAACAGGAGGAAGAAACAGTAGATGGTAATAAATGTTCATGTATATTATTCTAATGTTCATCAGAATGTTTAATAAACTTCATCATTCCTTTCATATATAGTTCATCAGTATGTTTGTTAATGTTCATCATTGTATTTCAATATGTTCATCATCTTGTTTGATATTGTTCACCATGATTCCTTAATTTTGTTCATCACCTTTTTTGCTAATGTTCACCATGAGTTTTTAAAATGTTCACTATCTAGTGTTTCATTATCTTTACTTTTACATGTCTTTATACTAATAAATGACTTTTAATATTATAGTATCCCCTAAACCTAAGAAGGCAAAATCCCGAAAAGTACATGCCACAACAAGCAAGGGAAAAAAAGTAGCCAAATGATACACTGTTCTCAGACCAAGGGAAAAGAAATACAATTGTATAGCCCAGATATTCCTGTGACCCAAATCATGAAGAACCTGAAAAGGCCTAGGGGGGAATAGTCATATGAGATGTTGAAGACCAACCAGAACAAGCATCCAGGACAAACAAGTCTGAAATTGTGCAGTCAAGGAAAGGGAAAGAAAAATTGACTGAAGGCAACAAGAAGGAGTTCCCGGCTCAAAAATGTAGAAGTTCTCCAACAGTACTGGTTGCAGCTATAGCTAGAATGACTGAAATTCAGAAAAGCTGCATAAGAGAGATGGGCTTTGGAAGTTTGCTACACTGAAAAGTAGACAAACTACCAGCTAAAATCAGTCACTGGCTACTGAAGAACTTTGATGTGGTTTCATGCACAATGAAGCTTGGCAAGTCTGTGAGGCACAAAATTACAACGCAGGATGTCCATGACTACCTTGGAATTCCTGTTGGTGGATGCAAATTGATTTGAAGAGATCATTTACTGAACATGAGGATTTACAATATCAAGATCTTCACTCAAGGTTCAGGAATCAATTTCCAATGGATTTTGAAAACTAAGTGGGTGAAATCAAGTTGCGTGACGCCTCCAAGATTCATGCATCACATGTGGCAGATCTTTTGGTAAGGACTTTAGTACCTGGAGAATGGTTCAAGAGAAATTTCATAATGTTGGTTGTTGCAACCATTATGGACAGTCATCCGAATGGTGGGTTGAATTACAATGTTCTTCATTACCTTGAGTGCACAGAGATTATCACACACTACGACTGGTCAAAATTGCTAGTTGACCTTCTCATAAAGACAAATGAGTCTTTTGATAGGACAACAAATGCTAGTTTTTTCAGAGGACCAATCCTTCTACTACAAGTTAGTGTTCACCAATTTTCTTTATTATGTTCATCATCATTCCATTATATGTTCATCAAACTAATATTTAATCATTTACCCTATTTGCTTGCAGTTGATATATTTTGATCGTGTAATTCTCAAGAATGTTGAACATGAGAGAGAGTTTCCAATAATTGTTAATTGGGATGCAGCCATGCTGAGGGCAAGAGAGGCACAAGAGATCAAAATTGGTGGATTTGGAAAGGGTTATGTCAGAGATCCTCCAATTTTTACTGTTGATGATGTGAACACTGCTGCAAACAGAAGAGATAGTCCTTCCGCCTCTTATCATTCAGAAGAAGAAGAACATGATGATGCAAGTTTACTGGTAAGTTTTCCAATGTGTGTTCGTCAAATTCTTTATTAATGTTCATCAAAATTGTTTTATATGTTCATCGGATTTTCTCTATCTGTTCATCAGATTTTTTAATAATGTTCATCACATCTGTGAACAAGGGTCATCACATTTCTGAACAATGTTCATCACATTTGTGAACAATGTTCATCACATTTGTGAACAATGTTTGATGTTCATAATCTTTGCTCTATTAATGCATTATAATTTCTGTTTTTGTTCATCACAGTTTCATTTTATAATATTTAAACAGGAATTCTTAGAAGACCATATAAAAGAAAGACAAGAACTTGCTACAAAGATTAGAAAGTTCTTGGGAAGAATTGAGAAGGCTCCCTCACGTATAGCAAGTAATAGCTTGTTCAATAAGGTGAATGAAGCTATTGAAAGAATGCTAAATGTGAGGGGTGATGAAGAAAATGCAGAGCAACCACATCAAACAGAGGAAGAGACATTCACCCAACAACTGTTTTGGCACGAGGCATCGAAATGTTTGGAAGAAGTTGAGAGAACTATGAAGGCCAAGAAGAGTTATGTTGTGAAAACAGAAGAAGAAGTTCGAGAGAAGACACCAGATGAAGTTGTTGGTGAGACAGTAAGAAACATTGCTAGAGATTTCAGTTTAGAGATTCCATCCTTCTCATTGGGAGTATTCTCCCAATCACCAGAGAGGCCTGCGGTGGTAGTTGATCCGCCAACAAATCCCACAAGACAGTACAAAAGGAAAATAACATTCAAGGTAATATACAAGGCTTCTTAACTCTTATTATTCTCTATGCTTTTATGTGTAATAACTTGTTGTGTTTAATTTCAATTGAAGATTCCTAAATCTGTGGTTGAGACACAAAACAGGTTGGATGCAGCCACCACACACTCTGAAGATATAGAAGAAAGTACTCTTGTTGTTGACAGCAATGTTGACGAGACAGTTGAGGAAATTAATCATGTTGGTGATATCAATGAGGTGAGGATGGAAGAACAAGAAATAGAGAAAGAGAATAAGGTACATATTTTGCTTATAAATGTTCATCAATTGTTCTATCAATGTTCATTACATTATTGAGTTATGTTCATCATTATTTCTATTAACAGTTTGAGAAAGAACAAGGAAAGGAACAAGAAAGAGTTGAGGAGCAAAGGATGGAACAAGGGAAGGAAATGGAAATACAATCAGAAGAAAGGGGAGGGAAAGCAGGAGTTGTGGAACAAAGACAAGAGATGGATACAAACGAAGAAGAGGTGGTTCCTGAATCACAACTCAAAGAAAAGGAAAGTGTACAAGCTGTTCAAGAGGAAGAAATTCCAAGTAACATGTGGAGGCAGATTGAAGAGGAAAAGAAGAAAGAGAAGGGAAAGGACAAGGTGGAGACTGAAGGACAACAGACTATGGAGCAGGTTGAGAAGGTGATTTTTCTCTTCATTTGTTCATCAACTTTATTTTAAATGTTCATCAAACTTCTTATATATGTTCATCAAACAGATTCAGGAACTAACTGAGAAAACAATGTATGTTTGGAAGACGGGGAGTGAGAATGACCAAGAAGTAAAAAGAAAGAAACAAATTTCTTGGGCAAACAAATCCCCTTACAAGCAAAGGATTGTGGACATCAAAGAGAAACCAACTGCTTTAGAAATGAAAATCAGCAATTGGATTTTGGAAGATACAACACACCAAGAGTAAGAAAAGTTCAATTAATTTTTGTTTAAAGTTCATCACTTGTTATATATATCTTCATCAACTTCTCACATTATGTTCGTCAATTCTGTTCTAGTTGTTCATCATTGTTTTTCCATTTGTTCATCAGTGCTTTCATATGTTCGTTCTGTGTTTCAAGGACATTGTTTTCACCATGGGGCATTTAAATTTCAAGAAGAATGAATTTTTGAGCATGAAGACCAGTTTATATGTTGAAAGAAACGTGATTGACGCATGGACACACTTGCTGAATCTTAAAAAGGAAGAAATAAATGATGCAAAACCTCTTAGATTCTTTGCTTCAATTGACACAACGGTAGGTATTTTTTACATGAACAATTTTGTCATAAACATGTGGAAATATAACTTCTGGAATCTTTTGATATTATATATAGGTTGTCCCGACTGCTGTGGGTTTCGAACTCCAAGATTCAAAAACATTCTTCAATGCTGAAATGGAAGCTCAGTTAGCAAGACTGCCGCTTCACAAATTGAATGATATTCAGTTGGTAAGTATTCTATTAAACTTATCTCTAAAGGTTCACCACTCTATCGCCAAATGTTCATGTTGTTGTTTAAAGTTTTTCATCAGATTATCTATACATGTTCACTATATTGTTTAATCTTGTTCATCACACTAACAAAGGAAGTTCACTGCGTTGTTTGTCTTCCTAATATACCAGAGCGACAACTATTACTGCATTGTTTTCAACCTCAAGAACCCAAGAATGAATATCATTGATAACTCTAGTGTTCAAGGCAAGAAACTGTTCAAATATATCCACATTCCTAAAGTCATGGTAAGTTTTAATACTGAATATTGTTCATCAGTGTATTTGATAATGTTCATCATTATATTTCAGTAGTTCATCATTGTATTTCAATATGTTTGTTAATGTTCATCATTGTATTTCAATATTGTTCATCAGTATGTTCGTTAATGTTCATCATTGTATTTCAACAGTTTGATATTAATGTGTTTTTATTTTACAGCGAGCAATATTTGTTAACTTTCTAAGGAAGCATAACATGGAAGACAAAGCAGCTTTATTCACAAACGAGAAGAAGGTCCCAACTGAACGTCTTTCAATGTACTGGAGAGATGATAAGAACAAGGAAGACTGTGGTATATATACAATGCGGCACATGGAAACGTACTTTGGGGAAGGGCTGACAAATTGGATAACTTCTTTGAAGAAGGGTGACAAAAAACAAATGGACATGATAAGAGTCAAGTACCTTTCAGAGTTGTTAACCAACAGATTCAACAATGCTTACCCACATCTTATAGAGTGGGTCAATGGAAAATGAATTGTGTAATAGTTGAAGACAAGTAGTTTGACAATGTTTTATTTAGTTTGTACCTGAAGACAAGTAGTTTTTAGATGGAATGGTGGTATTTTACAGTGTTACTGTGTTTATATTGTGGAAATGTTCATCATATTATTCTACAATGTTCATCGTTATATTACAGAATGTTCATCAAATCACTTAACAATGTTCATCTATATAATAGATAGTTTGCTGATGAGCACAATATTCTGAATGTTCATCGGGTTTCTATAAAATGTTCATCTATGTTATGGAGGAAGTTCATCAAAAATATTAACACTGAATGTTCATCAATATTCAAGCAATTTTGGTTATTATTGTCACAAATGTTCATCATCTTACCTGTGAATGTTCATTGGGTATTTAGCCAAAGTTCATCATCTAAAACACTGAATGTTCATTGAGGTTGATCTCAAAAGTTCATCAATAAGATAAGTAATTTTCGTTATCTTTGTCACAAATGTTCATCATCTTAACAATGAATGTTCATCGAGCTTAAAGGCAAAGTTCATCCAATTAACACAACAAGTTCATCACATTAACAGAGACAGTTCATCTAATATGATATCAATGTTCATCAATGTCTCCCATACTATTCATCAAATTATCTATAATTGTTCATCAAGTAGTTTACAAATGTTCACCAGAACTAACTTTACACAAAAAGACTTAAATGATGGTTTTTGATGATATAACTTCAAACACTTGTTGAAGTCTTCTCAAGACATGTAGAGCGATTGTGTCCAGGTTTCAAACATATTGAACAACACTTCTTCACCTTGTTGGAATTCAATCTAACTTTCTCAATTGTACTCTTCAAACGCGAAGTTTTTGGCCTGCCTTTATTCTTTGATTGTGGTGGTGGAAGGACAAATATTGTATTTGGTAAAGGACCAACAAACTTCTCAAATCTTGCCTCTCTGCTTTTTGTAGGAGTCTTGGTGTTACTCATTGAAGACGACTCAGCCTGAATGGATGAACTGTACAACTCACGCTTCTCCTTTAGAACAACCAACAAGTCCTTCAATTGATCAAAATCATGCTCAATATCATTGATAATACTATGTCTCTCAGACATAACATCATACACCAAAATCTTCTTCTCATCCATCTCAACAGATTCTTTAAAAACTAAACCATCAATCTCAAAAGTTGGCTTCAATGTTGAGCTCTTAGTCCATCGTGGTAATATATATGGGTCAGGCATTTTCACATCCAAAGGTGGACCAACACATCTGATTACCAATACCATGTGACAGCATGGAAGACTATCTGCAAGAACCTATTACAAGAACACTTATATTCATTTGTGGATGGTAAGTGTTAAACCACAAATGATTTCTCAAAATGTCCACGAACACGGTAGTAATGGACATCACCCTCTGTGAGAGAACTAACAACGGCACAATCATAGGCAGATGAGAGAAGTTGAGTTTGCATATCATCAAAAACAGGCAGTGTATAGACATCACAAAGTTGAACTTCCATTTGGGTCGGTGTCTTGAGAGTAGAACGTCGAGTAGAAGATTCAAAGTCATGCTTACGATGAGTATGTCTTTGAGAATCAATTGCATTTTCAAATTGCAACATGAACACTACAAGGGATGATGATGAGCCAATGAAATGTGAGAAGAAGAAGTTCTGAGATTCAGACCTCGAAGTTGTTCTAAGGAGGCCACCCGTATGGGCATTTTGAAACAAAGCGGGAATCCATAAGTGTCGTACCTCAAACATTGTCTTGAGCCAAACATTGTCTTGAAGATTGAAATCATCTATAATACCATGTCAAAGCTCCTCAAAATCCACAGGAGTAATCTCATCACTCCAAACAACAACATTAAATCTATCCCTGAAATCTTTATTTTTCTCTGGTTCAACCTTAATCTTACCCGGCACTTTGAACATTATGTGCCACATGCAAAAACGATGAACACTTGAGCTAAAAACCTCCTCAACAACAGCCTTGACAGCAGCATCTTGATCAATCAAAATAACAAAAGGTTCATGTCCCATTGCCTTTTTGAAATGGTTAAACAACCACACATCTTCGTTCAATAATAAGCCAAATGCAAAGTTGATTGAGCACTTGTAGTTGTCAACTCCAGTGAAAGGAACAAACACCATATCATACCTGAAAACAAAAAGCAAAAAATCATAATGTTCATCAAAACTGTATTGTTTGTTCATTAAATGATATAACAATGTTCATCATTACTATTAACAAAGTTCATCAACACAACTTAAAAGTTCATCAAAGTTGGGGTATTGGTTCATCACAACAAATATTAATGTTCATCAATAATGCTATGAAAGTTCATAAATGAATATAACAATGTTCATCAAGACTGGTATGAATGTTCATCAATAAATCTAACAATGTTCATCAATAAATCTAAAAATGTTCATCAATGTTCATCAATAAATATAACATTGTTCATCACAACTACTAAGATTGTTCACCAAAACAGGTAAGAATGTTCATCAAGACTGGTATGAATGTTCATCAATAAATCTAACAATCTAAAAATGTTCATCAATAAATATAACATTGTTCATCACAACTAGTAAGATTGTTCACCAAAGCAGGTAAGAATGTTCACCAAAACAGGTAAGAATGTTCATCAACACTGATGTTAATTAAAAATAGAAACATACTTATTTGATTTGTATGTTGCATCAACAGTCACTACATCACCAAAGAATGAAAAACTCTTGCGTGCAATCGGATCAACCCAGAATAAACGAGTTAGTTGATTACGCTCATTGACATAGTACTCAAAATAGAGAGGCTCACATATTTCTTTCTTGCGAAAAAGGCTATCAATTACCATTTGAGCATCACAACCAACCATATACGCATTCAGATCTCGGTTAAAATTCTTGAAATCAACCAGAGAGGCACCGACATTAGCGTAAGATCCAACATAATTCTTGAACATCTTAAATGCCTTGCTAGTACCAATATTGGACTCGATACAATTCATAATAAAGTCCTCATGGAATGGAGTCAATTTCCGGTTACTCCTGTAACGCCCCAAAAATGAAGAGTATTACAGTGCCAGGGATCCCTGGATAGGAATCCCCTCAGGCGGTTAAGGGAAAGGATTGATATGAGAAAACAATGTGTTAGCGGAAGCAAGTTTAAAACAAAAGGGGTTAACTTTAGCGGAAAAATAAGATTTAAAACTCGAGAGTGAATTAGAAATTAAGAAAACAATGATGGAGATGACAATGTAGTGTGATTCTGCTAGAACTAACGTTTCCACATTATAATGAACACAACTAATAGCCCATCCTAGCAACGCATCAGTCGTCTGACCTCCTCCATGCTCTGAAGCTGCACGAATACCTGGCCATGCACAAACACAGCCAGTCCCCCACCGAAATGGGGGTTAGTCTCCAACCAGACTAGCAAGTTATATGAGCAGTAAACATGCAATAGTATAAGTATAGAAATCATAGACTAAGCATAATGCAATACACAACTTGCAGATATATAGACGTACTGTAAAGTCAAATAAAAACATATAACGATGCGGTAAAGACATGCAACATACAGACATGCAATTAAGTTATGTGCAGAAGTGCGAAGATGTAGATATGCAAACACACAGTAAGTCTAGGTACCCAACATGTTGATTTACAGAGAAGTTAACCTCTAGCATGTTAATCCTAATTTCATCATTTCAGATACACAAGAGATCATACTAATAAACATTTTATATAATAGTAGTAGTTTAGACAACGAAAACTACACAACATCACCAACGATATGCACATTTTGATATATACACTCATCATGATCATATAGTAAACAATTACACTTCACTTATTCGTCAGTCAAATTCCAGACAAGTCACAAATTCCCAAACAAGGAAACAACAATTCACAAGAAACCTATAAACAAGCCATTTAAATAAAACCATTCCAAATTCAAAATACGAAAAACGTTTTGAAAACAAGTCCAAGTCTGTCTTGGACCCAAAGGTACCTTCTCACCCATATTATGGGTATCAAAACTTTACCAACGGGTCGGAAACGGCCTCACTAGCTAGGTGACCCGACCTTCCCAATATTGGTAAAGGAACTCCCACGACCCACTCAACCCGGACTCCGGGAAGAGCCCTAATCGAGGGATATATCTCGGATAAAACCATCATAATATAATGCGGGGGCTCGGAACGATCCTTACCCTGTGTATAACGTTTCAACCGATAATTCAACCGATACATTTAATTCAATCGATAATCACCATTCAACGCAACAGATCTTTCAGTATAATAAGAATTTCTACGACCAATGTATGTCCATAAGAAGCCGAACAAGGCACAATGAACCAATACCACAAATCAACAACATATGCAACGACAACGTCTATATTCTCGATAACAACAATTTTCCAAACTTAACAAACATATCCAATGACAACATGGCATAACGAATAAAGACAACAAGGCAACGGAAATAACAACGATGTCAACATGAACGAAAAAATCTAACACATCAACAATAACCAATGCATCAATTCATGAAATAGATCAACAACGACAACCAAATCAACAACAAGAACATGAGTTCCTAACATTATAATTTGATATAGTTATATGCATGTAGAATTGATGGTTTGATGACATGCCTAATCTATTGTTCTAAACTTAAACTATGATACGCAAACGCTCACAAATAACTTGCCTCAATTGACGATCACCTCAAGTAATCCGTTTGTCGTAAAAAGATGTCGCAAGATTCATGAAACGGTCGCCTAAGTCGAACCTTCACCTTCAAACGCCAGCCACAACTTTCCAGAAATTACGGATTTTTCCCAGAATTTTCAGATTCACACAAAAGAGCCCAAAACTCAAATCATTCACTTGTTCCTCTAATTATCAACTTCAAACAACCTAAATCATCCATTACTTCCATCAATTTCAGCCCAAACATCAATTTTAACATAAACCCCCAAATTGAAAAACTAGGGTTCTAAAGAATTAGGGAAAAATTCTCACAAGGAGTAATTGGCAAGGGTTGGTGGTTCCAATGAGATGGTGTGGCTGAGCTAAGGTGGTGCTCAGCTTGTCGACGAACTGGGTGGTGGCTGCTGCTGCTACTACGCCGGAGACGACCCCCAGAGCTGCTGCGCGCAGAGGAGAGGTGGAGGAACGAACTGCTGCGCGCTGGGGAAGAGGATGACAGCAGCGTTGCACGGCGGAGAGCTTAAGTCGGGCAGCGTGGCGAGGCGGAGCTGCTGTACGAGTACTGAGCTCAGGTTGTTGGAGCAAGGAAGGTGAAGGGTGGAGTGTAGAGCTGCGTGAAAAAGAATGGAGGTGGAGGAGGGTACATGGCTTTAAAAAAAAACGAGACGAAAAATAGAAAAGTGGGGTCTAATAGAAGATGATAGAGAGTTCTAGATGGAAAAGCTAAATTAATTCTTGGATATATTGTTTTCATGTCGGAATAAAATAGAATATATCGGGTTTTGAATAAATTCCTAATATAACAAGGCGAAGCCAGACAATCGATAATTACCCACTCATTTGTAATAGACAAGGATGTCAAATTCCTCACTGAAATACGTAGCCATTAATCCGAAAGCTTCCAAGGAAAATCAAGTTCGACATATTGATAACCTCCACATATAAGCTAGTCAATATTGCTAAATAATACGGACCAAATAATTTACGGGGCATTTCAACTCCTGGAAAAATGTTGTTGTGATTCATCAACCATATAATGTGTATGACGCTCCTCAAAAATCTTAACAGAATAGCCATCATGCCCAAGATAGCGAAGCGCTAATTTAGCAACACAACCACATCTATCTGAATTCCTCTTCCTTTTTGATGAAGTGGAGTCATCTGCGGTATTTCCATCTACTTTCATACATCCCTGCCTACTGCAAAAAAGATACTTCCAAATTGGAACTTTAGTCCCATCTTTAGTGCTAGTCCCTGACATGATACGTACACTAAAGTCTGCCCTGATGGCATATTTTTTATAAAATTCGATACCATCTTCAATTGATGCAAACACTTGACCTACATATGGCTTGTAAGAATTTTCACATAATGGTAAAAAGTATTTCGTATTTCCAGGAGAAATAGAAACTACACCATTGGCATTGGATTCATCAACACCTAGAAAAATGTTCATCGGATATTAACCATATGTTCATCAAACAACTTATAAATGTTCATCACAAATCTTGTGAATGTTCATTACACTTTAAAATGATGTGAATGATCATCACATCTAGAACAAAGTTCATCAAATCAGTATTAAAAGTTCATTAAAACTGTATTCAACGTTCATCACATGTTTTATAAAAGTTCATCACAAATCCTTACTATGTTCATAATATGTCCAATAGAATGTTCATCACTTCTATTACTTAAGTTCATCAAATCCTTTATAAATGCTCATCAGAAATATTACAAATGTTCATCACATCACTAAGGATTCATCTTCAGTCTTTTAAATGTTCAATATATGTTCACTAAGAGTCTTAGAAACGTTCATCATATGTCTTGTACATGTTCATTAATTACCTCAGAAGTATGATAATAAGCTTTTTCAAAGCTTAAAGATAATCAATAATAGTTCATCGATGATGTTCATCAAATTTGAGATAAAACTTCTTCTAATATACAAGAATCATCGTAAAACTTCAACAAATAAGCTCAAATTTGAGAGAAACACGAGGATGAACTGGTGAAACAAAGAAAATAGAAGCAAAACCTAGATCCATAGGTAGAATGAAGGAGAAACAAGTTAACGAATGATAATCGATGTGTTGGATTAGCGAACAGAGCAATCAAGAGAACAAGGACACCTGAATACAAAAAATCAACAAAAATCAGCTCGCGCAAAACACAAAATTCTGAACGTAGACAAGATGAGGAAGACAAAATTAAAAACAATCACAAACAAATAGAACGGAGGTAATCAACGAAGGAATTACGCAGAAGAGAAGAGAAGGCAAGATCCGAAGAAGATTTGTTGAACAACTTGGGAGAAAAGAAAACGAAGGCTAGAAGAAGAAGATGGAAAAAGCGAGATTTGTTGAACACGCTTGTACACGGGCCCAAAAGTGAATCTACCCCCATCCGTCCAATCTGGCGAGATCCAACGGCCCAGAATCATTCTCATTTATTACTGTAGCAACTATTATCACCGGACACTTTGGAATAATTGGTTGATTTGTTTTAGAGTTTAAGAAACTCCCAAACACACCATTGTGAATGGTCTGAGTGTAGTTGGAATCGAAATATCTCCTTTTTTTATGCAAAAATGGTTTTTGTTTGAAAATTTTAAGTTAACATTTCTTCATATTGACATATCATATTCGCAGATGTGTGTATGTCTTTAACAATGTATCAAAAAATCTATACTTATGTGTTTGTGTGCATGTGAATATAAAGGAATGCGCATTGAATATAAAATGGTGTGCATGTGTTCGTATATTCGTAATATTAACAAATTCGCACATGATCCACATCATAACCCTAATCCCTAGTTTCAAAATTAATTGTGGATTTGAGAATTACAAATTAGTTGCTTATATATATATATACAAAACTAAGTATTTATGCAGTAACTTTTAATAAAAAAATAGATGTTTTTAATTAATTAAATATATAAATTTTAACATATTGATTAGTGATAGAATCTGAAAGGTATAATTACTAATTAGTGATATTTTAAAATCATTATCTACATAATAAAAACCTGGTGAAAGAGAATCTCAAAAGACAACCAACATGTCCAATGAGAATCTCAAAAAGACATACGCATGGAACATATAAAAAATCGATGAGGAAAATGATACAAGAAAGTACATACGAACATACACTCAAAACATAACTAAAAGACCCAAATTAAGAGATTAAATGAAAGGAAGAGCAACTGGCAGAAACGAACAGACGTGAGACGACTACGGTAAGAGCCTAATTAAATGTGATATATTTTTAATGTATTAACTCAATGCATTAACATTTCGAACAAAAAATCAATGCATTAATTTCATGCATTAACTAAGTACCAATTGCCATTAATTCATCAAATCCAACAACTTTTAAATATACTAGACTTTTTGGGCCCGAGTTACGCGCGGAGTTTACGGCCTATAAAACTTCATAATAAGGGTTGTGGAGTCAAAGAGTAGAAGATGATGATATGTTCCATACAGATCCATTATAGATGTGTTGGTGGGTCAAAATCATCATTTGAACGACATATTCGTAAACGTAGGAAAGAAATGAGAAAAGAAAAAAAAATCAAGAAAATGATAAATTAAAAACAAAACATTAAATGCATTATGATTAATTTAGGGAACCCCTAACTTTATAGTATATTAAGATTAAGATACTAGATCATTACCCTGCGCTTCGCGCGGGCCAACACGTTTACTTTTATCGTATTTATATATTTCGTATTATTTTCACGTATATATTTATGCTATAACGTTTAATAAAAAAATAGATGTTTTAAATTAATTAAATATACAAATTTTAACAAATTGATTAGTAACGGAATCTGAAAGGTATAACTACTAATTTGTGATATTTTAAAATTATTATCTACATTCTACAACCTACTCAAAGAGATCTCAAAAGACAATCAACATGTCCAAGGAGAGAATCTCAAAAGACATACGAATGAAACATATAAAAATCAATGAGGAAAATACGATACAGAAACGAACATATGAACATACACTCAAAACATAACTAAATGACCCAAATTAGGAGATTAAATGGAAGAAAGAGCAACTGACATTTTTTTAATGTATTAAGTCACTGAATTAACTTTTCAAAAAAAAAATCAATGGATTAATTCAATGCATTAAGTAAGTACCAATTGTCATTATTTCATCAAACCCAACAACTTTATATAGATATAGATTGATAGATGGTTGGCCTTGGATAAAAATAAAGGCAATTGATACATATTAAATGTCTAATTAAACCATATTCCTAACTTACTTTTTCATCTCTTTCGCACTTCACCTCCAATCAGTATGACAATGGAGAGCACCCTGAGCACTAATCCGAGCACCATTAACGACAAGATTATTATATTAAAATTTATATATTTAATTAATTAAAAATATCTATTCTTTTATTAAAAATTACTACATAAATACATATATGAAAATAATATCTAAGTATAAAAATATTGACGAACAAGTAAAATGCGTTAGGCTTGCGCGAAGCGCAGGGCAATAACCTAGTATATATAGGGAGAGAGAGAGAGAGTCATGTTCTGGGGAGAAACTATCTTACGGTAAATAGTAGAGAGCTCTCTACAACGTTAGATGAGGGGAATCCGACGGTAAAAAATACGCTTAAATTAACTATAGAATCAATTGTTCATTTGAACAAGTTCATAAAAAGTAATAAAATAAATTAATATAATTTTCCCCTAAATTTTTTCTCAGATTTGGCTCCATTTAATATTTGAAGAATCTTTTAGCAGATTATCTTTTGGTCTTCGCTAAAAAATCTCCAGCCTTCCATCGTCTTCCAGTGTTCCAATTGTTCAAGTGACCTCTTCTCCATTCAAGGTCGATTCTATTTTGTTTTGTTCATGAACAATCCGTCTTTTTCATGAACAATTCGTATTGTTCATGAACAAATATGAACTGGTTCGCAGATGAACAGTACGAATTGTTCATGAACAATATGGATTGTTCATGAACAAGACGAGTTGTTCATGAACAATATGGATTGTTCATGAACAAGACGAGTTGTTCATGAACAATTTGTTCGTAAGTTGATTGAGCATGTCGTAGATGGAGAAAACTGGATCTGGAGAATGGAGAACAATGGTTCAACATAATATTAGAGAGGTTATAAAAAAAAATTCATAACAGAGAAATATGTGAGCGTGGATCAAGGGATTGAGGGAAAGTGTGATTTTTAATTTATTTTCTTTTTCTTAATTAGCTTTAATCCTAATGGCTGGATTAATTTGATCTAAGGGCTAAGAAACTTCTCACTATTTACTATAAGAGTGCTATGCACTTATCCTAATTCTATATATATATATATATATATATATATATATATATAGATTTAAGTTCTGGTGTAACAGCTCTTATGGTGTAACGGTGTAACGAGTATTCACCCTCAATGGTATTCAGGTTTGTTAAGGTTGATATTAACTTAATTTACCTACATCAATATAGGGTAGATATTCAACTAAATAAACATGAATAAATAGCGTAAAAGATTAAATAGAGGCACAAGTATACGAGAATGCGATTAGTGCATATATAACTTAAATCTACATAAAGTTGAATATCAACCTTAACAAACCCGAATACCATTGAAGGTAAATACTCGTTACACCACAATACTCGTTACACCGGAACTCACCTCTATATATATCTATATATATATATATATATATATAGATTTAAGCTTCTGAGAAACCACCTCTTAGGGTGAAACGGAGTTAACGACTTAGAGTCGTTGGATCAAATTTAGATGAATGGTTCAGATTAACTCTTAATTAACAATAATGATAATAATTATACAAAATCTTAAAAATTCCTAAAAGAACGGGATATCCCTCTCTCTTCATTACTCTCTCCTCCTTCCTCTCTCGGTCTCTCCTTGCTCCTTGCCCTAGCAGCCTCCTCCATCGTCGCCGCCGTAAGAAGCCTTCGTCGGAGCCGTTTTGCTACCGCCTCTCTCTCCCACACACGAATCTTTATCTTTCTATCATCTTTAACATTTAATCTCTCCCGTTGTCGGAGTAAGCCTGAGACTATTTACTACGCATCCTCTCCCTTTTCCACAGTTCCAATTAGCCCAAGACCGTTGTCGGAGCAAGCCCGAGCATCAGGTTAGTCCTCTATTTCTTTTTTCCCATGCTATTTGAAATTCGTCAAACCTAGATACGAGTATTAGGTCTAATTTGCGGATTTGGAGGATGCTCTTTGACACCGATTATCATCTGGATAGGGAGATCGTGAGTTTCAAGCCGAGGTGGATACTATCAGTCGTGTTAAACATATACATCTCCAAAGATTCTTTATGGTTCCATTTGAGATCATTGTTTTGGTACATTATACATCATGTTAATCATGATATTTTGTTTATGCTTGTTGAATTTTAGAAACATGTTTTGTGCAGACTAAAACAATTCCTGGAAAATAAGATGCAAATACATGCAAAAGTAGAGCACTACTAGCATTTAAGATTCGATAGCTTAGCACCCTTCATTGATGAGTACAGGGGAGTTTATGGTTTGGCTCATATATGCATCATGTCAGATGTATAAGTTCAGCATAATACAAATAACAGGTATGTCTATAAGTGTAGACAACTCATGCATGCCCATCAATACTCCTTCACATGAAATTATCGGTTGAGCTTATATAGTAGCAAAAGAAACCTGAGCTTGTATACTTTCCTGAGCTTATATATTTGGGGAGGAAAAAGTGAAGTTTACAATGGTCTTACAGAAGATTTCAGAACATCTTATCCCTCCTCAATCGATAATTTTGGAGCACCAAAAGCTAAGCTCAAATGCTTCATTATGTGGCAAATATATAAGCTCATTCAATTATTTGGTGCATATCCAATGGTGATGTACTATTTGGTGCATATCCACGTAGATTTGGTGCATATCTATACGGTTATAGTGCATATCGCAACGAATTTGGTTCATATCTATACAGATTTGGTGCATATCATTAAATAGTTGGTGCATATCGCTACAGTTTTGGTGTATATCTGTATAAATGTAGTGCATATCGCTACGGATTTGATGCATATTTGTAGATATGTGTTGCATTTCAACTAGAAAGTTGTAAACCTTAGAAAATACATTAGCACTTATCTCTTAACGAACTTCATATTACACCTAATGTTACAACTTAAGTATTGCATAATAGCATTGAAAACGAAACCCTACAAATTGCATAAAGGAGTTAACTAACTTCATATTACACCTAATGTTCTACATAACGACAAAAACGAACTGCATATTACACTTAAAGTATTGCATAACAATGGAAACGAACTGCATATTACTACTTAAGTACTGCATACTAGCATTGATTCGAAACCCTACAATTACATAGCGACAAAAATAAATTGCATATTACAAGTTAAGTACTGCATAAAGGCGAAAACGAAATGCATATTACAACTTTAGTAGTGTATAAGTGCATTGATAGTAGTGTACACCTGAACTACTTTTGTGCATATCAATGAACAGCTAGTACACATTCGTTAACAACAAATGCATATCAAATAAATCAGATTGCATAACCGCAAAAGAGAACTTAGGGACGAAAGCCAACATAACTATTGCATAACGACGATTACGAACTGCATATTGATTTATTTTCAACGCATATCAAAATGAATAAATTATTGATCTTTTCTCGGTCTTCAGCATCATCTGACATACAATCAACACCATCGTGTGAGGAAGAATAGATCACATTATCATTTCGGTTCTTCTGCATACTTGAACCAGATTTGTGCATAACAATGAACCATAAATGCACATTCATTAAGAATAAGTGCATACCAAATAAATCAGATTGCATAACCGCAAAAAAATAACTTAGTGGCGATAGCCAATATAACTATTGCATAACGAAGATTACGAACAAAATATTGATTTACTTTATCGCATATCAAAATCTCACCCTAGCAACCTATAGTAAAATTAAATAGGTAAATCAAATTCAATAGGTAAATCAAATTTCATCACCCTCATGACCGTTAATTTACATGAAAGAATCTTGTGAATCTAATATGAAAGTTGATTGTCACACCCCCTTGGTTAAGAATTCGATTTGAGAGGCGAAAACCATTGTTAGAATCAAAACGTATCTACTGCATATCAAGTATATCCGGTTGCATAACAACGATTGAGAAACGCATACGACAACCATTTTACTGCATAGCAGAATTCATGTGAAACCCTAAATTTCTACTGCATAACACCGAATCATCTGATGCATATCGCTTTATTGTTGCCGCATATCAGAACGAAACCCTATTTAACCCTAGTTTAATGCATATATCAAAGTCGAATATAATCAAACCCTAATCAAATTCCTATGAATCTAATATATCAAAGTTGATTTTAGTACACTAATTTGATGCATATCTCGATACTAACCTTCTTCCATGGAGATTTGTGTGTTGTTGTATCAATCAACTATTGTTACCGTCTGAAAGAAAAAACTGGAAGAGAAGAACGATGGAAGAGAGAAGGCGTTGAATTGATGAAAGAGAGAGAAGTCATTGATTTGGAATGCCGCAAATTATGGAAGAAGTTTTGATATTTTTTTCCTTATTTTCTTTTAATTCCAAGACTCCTAATCTAGCCCTTCATCTATTCTCATCATATGGATCTTATTCGTTAACTTAGTTTTACTATAAAAGTGGTCTTACCGGAGCCTCCCTCTCTCTCTCTCTCTCTATATATATATATATAGATTTAGGTTCCGGTGTAACAGCCTCTTACGGTGTAACGAGTATTTACCCTCAATGGTATTCAGGTTTGTTAAGATTGATATTCAACTTAATTTACCTATATTAATATAGGGTAGATATTGATGACACAGGGTCGGATTAAGATTGAGGATCTGCTAGGATTTGGATGAACGACGGGAATGAAGTCGACGGTGGCGACGACGGAAGTCGGCGGCAGACGAATGGTAAGGTGATGTTGACGTCGAGGCGGCTTCGAGAGATCGTTGTGACAGACGATCGAACGAATCTTGGTCTTCGACAAGTGTTATCCTCCTTGACTCAATCGTCGATCTAGGAAGACTTGCTTGACTCGGACTCGATAAGCAAGTGACGTCTTTCTTGACTCAGTCGTCGATCTAGAAAGACTCACTTGACTCGAACTAACCCAAGGAGTCCACCTAAGGTTCTTTCAAGGTTTGGATATCGAAATATGTGCAAACAATAGATCGATCTCACATGTCAATATCAAACCAAGGGTTTCCGCTTGCAATTTAATATCAAACCAAAACTACAGCTAAACGACGTCAAAACCTAAAGGGAAGAATAATTCTCAATTTGTCAAAGTCTGCCTAAAACCCTAAAAACTTATCTATTTATACTCTTGAAAATAGCAAATACTTCAAAGGGAAAAGTCCAACTCAAATTGGGCCTTGGGCCCAATTCCTTCTCTTCTCTTCTTGGCCGGTCGGCCCCTTCCTCTTCATGCAGCTCAGATGCTCCTCTTCTGCTTGAAACAACATGACGTACTCTTCTCTTCCTTGCCCCGTATTCTCCATGATGTGCATTCCCTTTCGTAAGGTGATCAATAGTTGCTTGACTCGACTCCGAGTAATGGCTCCCGGTCTGTCTGAATCCTCATCTTCCTCAGCCCGACGTCTAGCACATGTCATTGGTGGTCCTGGTATGTCTGAGCTAGTTCCTTGAGTAAGTATAGGTGTACTTACATCATCCTCTCTCTCTTGAAAAGGATTTGACCTCGAATCCATGGGTAAGTCGTCCTCAAGCTCATCTACAAGAAAAGGAGAAAGGTCTGACACATTAAAAACATTATGGACTTCATACGTACCTGGGAGGTCTATCTTGTAAGCATTGTCATTGATCTTTTCGACCACTTCAAAAGGTCCATCTCCCCTAGGCTTGAGTTTAGAGTTCCTCTGTTTAGGGAAACGATCTTTTCGCAGATGAACCCACACGAGATCCCCTGGCTCTAGAAGCAGCTCCTTGCGCCCTTTGTTCGCTGGTTTCTGATACTGAGTTGTTCTGGTCTCCAGACGATCGCAGGTGCTCTGGTGAAGATCCCTTATGTGATCCGCTTGATCCAATCCTTCTTGGATCTCTCGCTCCTTGATAGTGTACGAAATTATATCTAGAGGTGTAAGAGGATTTCGTCCGTACACTACCTCGAAGGGTGTCTTCTTTGTTGCTGAGTGTATGGCCCTGTTATAAGCAAATTCAACAAAAGGCAAGCATTCTTCCCATTTACTGAGGTTAGTACTTAACAATGAACCCAGTAAAGCACCGAGAGTTCTAGTAACCACCTCAGTTTGTCCATCTGTTTGAGGGTGGCAAGAGGTAGAAAACAACAAGTTTGTACCCATCTTAGACCAAAGAGTTTTCCAGAAGTAGCTTAGAAATTTGGCATCCCTATCAGACACTATGGTTTTGGGCACCCCATGTAGTCGAACTACTCCTTCGAAGAAGAGATCGGCTACATGTGTAGCATCATCAGTTTTGCAGCAAGCAATAAAATGAGACATTTTAGAAAACCTGTCAACCACTACAAAAATGGAATCCCTCCGTCTCTTAGACCGAGGTAATCCCAAGACAAAATCCATGGAGACATCTTCCCAGGGATTACTCGGTATAGGTAGAGTTGTGTAGAGACCGTTAGGGTTCAACTTAGACTTAGCCCTTAGGCAGACAACACAAGAAGCACAAAAACGAGTAACATCCCTTTGCATGTTTGGCCAGTAAAAATGTTCCTTAAGGGTTCCTACAGTATTGTCAATACCAAAATGCCCCATGAGTCCCCCTCCGTGGGCTTCCTGTATAAAGAGTCTACGGGATGATCCGTTTGGAATACACAGCTTGGATCCCCTGAACAAATACCCATCATGCAAATAGAACTTGCCTACCCCACCCCTAACTTGGCATGCATTAAACTGGTCCTTAAATCATCATACAAAACATACAAGTTACGCATGAAAGAGAATCCTAACATTCTAGCATCAAGGGAAGATAACAGAGAATACCTGCGAGACAGTGCATCGGCTACGACGTTGTCCTTCCCCTTCTTGTGTCGGATGACATAAGGGAATGTCTCGATAAACTCTACCCACTTGGCATGCCGCTTGTTCAGTTTTCTCTGACCCTTGAGATACTTCAATGCTTCGTGGTCAGAATGTATGACAAACTCCTTTGGAAGGAGGTAATGTTGCCAAGTATGAAGGCACCTAACTAGAGCGTACAGTTCCTTGTCATAGGTCGGGTAGTTGAGTTCAGCACCACTCAACTTTTCGCTAAATTAGGCTATGGGTTTGCCTTCTTGCATCAATACTCCCCTCAACCCTATTCCTGAAGCGTCACACTCAATCTCAAAGGTTTTGCTGAAGTCTGGGAGTATCAGCAATGGTGAGTGAGTCAGCTTGTCCTTTAGCTTCCGGAAGGCAGCCTCCTATGGCTCTCCCCAGTGAAATATAGTCTTTGTCTTGGTCAGCTCCGTCAGTGGCATGGAAATGGAGCTGAAATCCTTCACAAACCTTCGGTAGAAACTGGCCAGACCCAGAAAACTCCGGACTTGAGTATGAGTTGTCGGTGTTGGCCAGTCCTGGATGACCTTAACTTTCTCCTCATCCACCTTTAGACCTGTGCTGCATACTACAAATCCAAGAAACACAACATGGTCCGAACAGAACTCACATTTCTTTAGGTTAGCATAAAGTTTCTCTTTTCGGAGGACCTCTAGTACCTGTCGAAGATGTTTTGCATGCTCACTAACAGATGGACTATAGACAAGAATGTCATCAAAGTAGACTACTACAAACTTTCCTAGAAATGTTCGTAAAGTATGATTCATTAGACACATGAAAGTACTAGGAGCGTTGGTTAGACCGAAGGGCATTACCATCCATTCATAGAGTCTGTACTTCGTCTTGAAGGCAGTCTTCCATTCATCGCCCTCCTTCATCCTTATCTGGTGATACCCACTCTTCAGATCGATCTTAGAAAACACTTGAGCTCCATACAGTTCGTCTAACATATCGTCCAATATGGGAATGGGATGACGGTACTTGATAGTAATGTTGTTTATGGCTCTACAGTCCATAAACATACGCCAACTCCCGTCCTTCTTGGGAGCTAAAATCACCGGAACTGCACATGGACTCAAACTCTCCCGTACATGTCCCTTATCTATGAGCTCTTGCACCTGTCTCTGTAGCTCCTTGGTTTCTTCTGGGTTCGTACGGTAGGCGGCTCGATTGGAAAGAGTCGCTCCCGGAATGAAATCAATCTGATGCTCAATTCCTCTAACAGGTGGCAGTCCTGGGGATTCTTCCTAAAACATATCCTTGTATTCATGTAACAAAGACGAAATAGAAAAAGGCAGATCAAGTGTATCTGGAGTAGTATGCAGAGAATAAGTAGGAACAAGTAAGAAACAAGGAAGACTTCCCTGGATTGCAGTGTCAACCTCCTTAGCAATAGCTAAGAGAATGTGGTTTCCAGCTCCCGAGTTCTGACCTAAGGTCATCTTCTTTGCCTTGGTCAAGTTCTTTTCCTTCTCTTTAGCTGCTCTTCGTTGCTCGTCCTCCATATGCGTCGTCATGATTTCGGTTGGTGTCATAGGAAGTAGTGTATAACGCTTCCCCTCCATAAAGAACGAGTATTCGTTTGTAACACCGTTGTGCATAACACCCCGATCATGTTGCCAAGGCCTCCCGAGCAATAGGTGACAAGCAGTCATAGGTAGCACATCACACAAAACCTCATCTGTGTACCCGCAAATAGCAAAGACCAACTTGGCTTGCTCAGTGACTAGTAGCGGCGAGTCAGCATTAATCCAATTCAGGCTGTAGGGTTGACGATGGGGCGTTGTTGGTAACCCTAGGCGCTCCACCACTGTGCGATCAATGATGTTGCAGCAAGATCCTCCATCAATGATCAAATTGCAAACGGCGCTTTTGATTAGACACCGGGAATGAAAGATTGTCTCCCGTTGGGACGGTAGAGCAATCTGTTCATTCGAGATCAACGACCTCTTGACAACACATCCCCATGGTGTTGCCATCTCCTGAACCTGTGCAAATCACAAGCAACAACAGCACACGAAGGAAAAAACGTAATATGTCTATTCCTACATTACGCAGTTGAAGACAAGAAAGGCAAGGCACATGCAAAATGTTAAAGCAAGTCACGAAAAGGTGGCAATCAATCAATGAAAGAAACTGAAATCATAATGAAAGAAAAGACAGCAAACAAAATCAAAAGATGGTGAACAGAAATTTAAGGAAAAACCGGTCGTCCCCCAGAGAAGTTGCCGAGCGGGGCCCTCTTGGGCTACTAGCCCGGAGACCACTTGACGTGCGCTCTAGGACTTCTCACGGTTACTAACCGGGGTCCGCTTAAATCTGTCGGATTTCAAGGCTACTAGCCTAGAACGGATTTTGCCCTAGTCGGGTTTCTCTTCAGCTAGACGTTCTATTTTTCTTCTTTTTTTTAAATAAATAAATCAAAAAATAAAAGAATAATTATCGAAAATTCGGATTTAATTAAATAAAAAAATAATTATTTTTTTTTTACCTAAGATAAGCTAACAAAATATCTAGAATCTAACCAAATTGGTTACTAGAAGATCTTCTCAACCACCCAAAGATTTTCTAAGATATCAAATCTTAACAAAATAAGAATCAGAATCAAATCAAATAATTAATTGCCAAAACAAGAAGATTTTGTCTTGAAGGTCAAGGCAAGGTGGTTAGGGTTAGGGTTTTCTCTCACCCAACCCAAGCCACGCCGGCAGTGCCTAGGCGGCGACCGCGCCCAGCCGCGTGGAGGTGCTCACGGCCCTCTCTCGCACAGGAGATGTCGGTCCTAGAAAAAATTCTAGCGGCTCTCGCTCTCGGTTTGGGTAGATCCCGTAACAACCCGGTTTAATTTTTTCTTGAATTCAACACGTAAGCGTAAAAATTAAACAGAAGAGCGTTTTTACCTAGTGTTCGCTCTGATACCAAATGATGACACATGGTCGGATTAAGATCGAGGATCTGCTAGGATTTGGATGAACGACGGGAATGAAGTCGACGGCGGAAGTCGGCGGCGGACGAATGGTAAGGTGAAGTTGACGTCGAGGCGGATTCGAGAGATCGTTGTGACAGACGATCGAACGAATCTTGGTCTTCGACAAGTGTTATCCTCCTTGACTCAGTCGTCGATCTAGGAAGACTTGCTTGACTCGGACTCGATAAGCAAGTGACGTCTTTCTTGACTCAGTTGTCGATCTAGAAAGACTCACTTAACTCGAACTAACCCAAGGAGTCCACCTAGGGTCGTTTCAAGGTTTGGAGATCGAAATATGTGCAAACAACAGATCGATCTCACAGGTCAATATCAAACCAAGGGTTTCCGCTTGCAATTCAATATCAAACCAAAACTACAGCTAAACGGCGTCAAAACAACGTCAAAACCTAAAGGGAGGAATAATTCTCAATTTGTCAAAGTCTTCCTAAAACCCTAGAAACTTATCTATTTATACTCTTAAAAATAGCAAATACTCCAAAGGGAAAGTCCAACTCAAATTGGGCCTTGGGCCCAATTCCCTCTCTTCTCTTCTTGGCCGGCCGGTTGGCCCCTTCCTCTCCATGCAGCTCGGCTGCTCCTCTTCTGTTTGAATTAACATGACGTACTCTTCTCTTCCTTGCCCCGTATTCTCCATGATGTGCATTCCCTTTCGTAAGGCGATCAATAGCTGCTTGGCTCGACTCGGAGTAATGGCTCCCGGTCTGTCTGAATCCTCATCTTCCTCAGCCCGACGTCTAGCACGTGTCATTGGTGGTCCTGGTATGTCTGAGCTAGTTCCTTGAGTAAGTATAGGTGTACTTACATCAGATATTCAACTAAATAAACATGCACAAATACCGTAAGAGATTGAATAGAGGCACAAGCATATGAGAATACGATTAGTGCATATATAACATAAATCTTTATAAAGTTGAATATCAACCTTAACAAACCCGAATACCATTGAGGGTAAATACTCGTTACAACGGAACTCATCTCTCTCTCTATATATATATATATATCATCAACTTTATATTGATTTAGGTTATATATGCACTAATCGCATATTATAAGCTTCGGGTGCCAAAATCATGGAGACGATACAGTACTGCCTGGCTCAGTTCTGCGAAGCCTCAGGTGCCAAAATCAACTTCGAGAAGTCCATGCTATGTGTTTCTGATTCTACGTCTGGAGAACACACAAGTCAAATCAGCAACATTTGTGGGATTCCAACTACTGAGGATTTGGGGAAGTATCTAGGGATACCCCTCTCCAAGAAATCTGAGACGAAGGAAACTTTCAAGTATATAGTCGACCGGGTGAACACCAAACTGGCAGGGTGGAAGGCAAGGGTGTTGTCAATGGCTGAAAGAATCACATTAGCCAAAGCTGTAATAGCAAGCATTCCCATTTTCGCAATACAAACGGTGTCACTCCCATTCTCTATATGCGATGCTGTTGAGCAGAAATCGAGAGCTTTTGTTTGGGGTTCTACCGAAGAGAAGAGGAAGATGCACCTCATTAACTGTGATGAGTTGAAAAAGCAGAAGGAAGCAGGTGGGATGGGAATGAGGAGTATGAGACAGGCGAATGCTGCGTTTATGACCAAGCTCGGATGAAGGGCGATTTCGGAACCTCAGGCTCTCTGGTCTAGAGTCGTGAGGGGGAAATACTATAATGGGAGAAGAGACATAGACATGTTCAGATCAGTAAAGGGAGCGTCTAATGCGTGGAAGGCATGGTAAGCTCAAGTCACAATCTTCTTGCTGGTGTCCAAACAGCAATTGAAAACGGTTGTCAGACGTTCTTTTGGACTCATCCGTGGGTCGTGAGTCAGGTGCTTGATCAGATTGCAATCGGGGAAATTTTAGAGGAAGATTCAGGGCGTACAGTAGATGAGTACTGGGGTCCGGAGGGGTGGTTATGGGGTGAGTTCTCACACCTGCTTCCTCATGATATTCTGGAGAAGTTTGATAACATCAAAGTAGTGGAGGAGGGTGTGGCTGATAACTTCTTCTGGAACCAGACTTCTACAGGAAAGCTCACTACTAAGTCCTGCTTGGCGTTAATTCGGGGAGAGGAGAGTGTTGTACAACCCATCATATGGAAAGCAATCTGGGACGTTGAAGCACCAGAGAGAGTAAGAATTTTTCTCTGGGTTGCTGCACATAATGCTGTCATGTGCAATCTTAACCACTTCCGTAGACATATTGCACAATCTGCAGGGTGTAATGTGTGTGGTGATGCGGAGGAATCTGTGATGCATATTCTTCGTGACTGCAAAGAAGCAAATGAAACTTGGAGACAGTTCTTCTTTGAGGATAGATGGACCAAATTCCTGCAAAGAGATGTGAAGCAGTGGTTCGAGGATAATATGAAGGTAGATAGTAGCTGGGCAACGACGTTTTCAATTGGGGTTTGGTGGATGTGGAAGTGGAAGAACATGAGAGTGTTCAAATTCCTGCAAGGAGATGTGAAACCGTGGTTCGAGGATAATCTGAAGGCAAACAATATCTAGGCAATGACATTTTCAATTGGGGTTTGGTGGATGTGGAAGTGGAGGAACATGAGAGTGTTCAACGATGGTAATGACATCCCTGGGAACAAGATGGAGTTTATCTTGAGGCAAGCAAAAGAATACAAGGAGCTAGTGATACGCTGCACTTTGTATAGCGTAACTAGGGCTTATTAAATTGATTTAGGAGTATTATTATATGTGTTTCGAGTCATTATTATGTTCTGAGATATTTATTAAGAAGTGAAGAAATGGAGATCAGAACCGAAGAAGATTGAAGACTTAAAGAAATCACCGACGGCGATCGTCATGGATAACCGGCGATCGCGGTGGAGCAACAGAGAGGAGCCGAGAAGATTTAATAGATCCGCGACCGCGGATTACTATCCGCGATCGCGGGTATTGTGTTGAATTCTACCTTTGCTGGATTGAAGATGGGCCGTGATTTTCTGCTGGCCCATTTAATGAAGAAGCAGATGGGCTGATTTAGAGGAAGCAAGCAGCTCAAATGAATTAGTTACCCGAGCACTTCGTGTTTGACGCTTTGATTTAGTTCTTTTCCTTTGATTTATTTATTTTCCTTGTTTTGTTTTATTTCTTTCCTTTTATTAATTAGTTTTAGGATTTATCTTTTACCATATATTTTTAGGGTTAGTCTCTATTTAAGAACCCTAGTTCTTTCTATCTTTTCGATCATCTTTCCCATCAGACAATTTAGTTTTGCAACTATGAGCAGGAACTAAACTCCATTGTTTTACTTAGCGGTTGAAACCTTCAGTTATTAAGTTGTGAGATTTCTAAACTCTTGTTCTTTTCCTATGGGTTTGTATTAGTTCTCTTGTTCTTCATCTATTGATTTCTATTAGTTTTGCTACCTTGATCACCTAGTTTGATTGATAGTTTTCTATTGCTAGACTAGGAATATACGGTGGAATTCCTTGTCAGTGTAGCACTCATATCTGCATGATCTGGTAGTTGATTGCTTTTATGAAAGAGAATTGATTGCATGTTAATACTTGACGGTTGTAAGTTATTGCATGCATCCTTATGATTCTTATGCCCTTTGCTGCTATTTCATCTAATCATGAGAGGTTTCCCTGATTGCTGAATAGTAAGTATTATCAGGACCGGTTGGCCTGCTGATATTTTAAAGATTGGAATAAGAACATTCCCTAGGATTGAATAGAACTTAAGATAAATCTATGATCAACTTGATTGACTGTTGTGTGGATACTTGCTAGGTGAAACCCCTTCGCATAATATTTTCACCCAAACTTCCTCTGCTTGTTACTGGTTACTTGTGTGTTCTTGCAATCAACCCCCCCCCCCTTTGGTTACTTGTTACTAGTTGATATTTCACTTGACTGCATTGATTTGGTGTTTTGATTCCCTTGGGTTCGACCTCTACTTACTTGCTATACTCTAGTTAGTGTTTAGGGTTTTCTTTGATTTGGCACTACGACTTTAGCCTCATCAGCTAGTGAGCAAGAAAAAGAAGCAATGCACCACTGGATTGCAAGAGGAGTCTCACTGGAAAGTCCCTGCAGAAGGCTGGGTTAAACTGAATTCTGACGGGGCTTTTGGTATAGGAAACTCATGGATTGCTGCAGGTGGTGTAATCAGGGGAGACGTGGGAGAATTCCTGTAGGCATACACTATAAAAACCTCAGGGAATTCAGCATTCCAGGCCGAGCTTGTTGGCGTGCTGCAAGGATTGAGAGTTGCTAGAGATTTGGGACTGAAAAATGTGGAGATTGATATTGATGTTGTCGAGGTCGTGCAAGCTCTGGATGAGAACGAACCTATCTTACCTAAATACAGGGAAACTATAGAATCTCAGAGAAGTACTAAAACACTTGATCAATCGATCAAGTCAGAATGCATAAAAGGAATCGAGTTCACAATACAAACAATGAATCCATGGATATAAGGTGGAAGAACCTCTCTGTAAAGAAGAGATATGAAATTACAGAGAAAAGAAGACAGGAGATAACAGAATGAAGAGCTTATTTATACTGTAAGCCATCCATTAGCTGTCACAACTTGCACCAACGCCCCACGCCCTTTCTGTTAGGCTCCGGCCTTGGTGCATGTAACAAACTAAATGTTGACTCACTTATTTGTATGAGCAAACCTTCTCTGTACTGAATTGGGTACACCAATATTCCCCCCTCAAGAGGAAAGCTCTTGCAAACCCAATTTAGAACAAAGAAATCCATGTTGAGCCTCTCCCAAAGCCTTGGTCATAATGTCGGCTATTTGTAGCTGTGTAGGAATGTAAGCTGTGCGAAGAAAGCCAGACTGAATGTGATGTCTAGTGAAATGACAGTCAATTTCCAAATGCTTGGTTCGTTCATGAAAGCAAGGATTAGCCGCCATTTGTTGAGCAACCCTGTTATCACAAAACAGTGTAATAGGTAAGCTTAAATTGATCTGCAAATCCTTGAGTACATAGCTAACCCACAACAGTTCAGCAGTAGTGGTTGCCATACTTCTATACTATGCTTTAGCAGATGACCTGGACACAGTGACTTGCTTCTTGGTTTTCCAAGAAACTAGAGAATGTCCCAAATAAACACAATAACCAGTAAGAGACCGTCTAGTAGTAAGACAAGATCCCCAATCTGCATCAGTGAATCCAGTGACCTTGAGGGAGCTCTGAACAGGATAAAAGATCCCTGCTGAAGTAGTACCTGCTAAGTAACGCAGAACATGATGAGCAGCCAACATATGTGGCAAGCGAGGTTTAGACACAAACCGACTAAGATGTTGCACGGCGTAAGACAAATTTGGGCATGTCAAACTCAGGTAGAGAAGTCTACCAACCAGCCGCCGGTAACGCTTAGAATCATATAGCAAAGTGCCATCTTTGTTGTTCAACTTGAGACCAGTGGGCAAAGGAAATGGAGTAGGACGAGCATTCAGAAAACCAGTATCCTTAAGAATGTCACAGATGTACTTCTTTTGACTAAGGAGAGTGCCTGTGGAATCTCTGTATAATTCCATACCCAAGAAATATCGAGCCAAACCAATATCCTTGATAGTAAATTTGAGATGAAGAGCGTCTTTAATGGCTTGAATCTCCACGATGTTAGGACCAGTGATAAGAACATCGTCCACATAAACCAGTAAGACAACAAAAGAAGCATGTGTGCCTTTGGTAAATAAGGAGTAATCATTCCAAGATTGAGTATAACCTTGTGCTTTGAGGAACTGAGTAAGCTCCAAATTCCATTGCCGAGAGGCTTGTTTCAAGCCATAGAGAGACCGGCGAAGGCGACAAACTTGCAAAGGGCCAGCCTTATCATATCCCTCAGGTGGTGTCATATAGATTTCTTCCTCGAGATGGCCATGTAAGAATGCATTATTAACATCTAATTGATGAAGTGGCCATTCACGAGCAGTAGCCATGGCGATAACCATCCGAACAGTAGGTAATTTGGCAACCGGGGAAAAGGTGTGGCGATAATCTTTACCACGTTTTTTACTGAATCCTTTCACAACAAGTCTCGCTTTATAACGATCAATAGAGCCATCACTCAAGAATTTCACCTTGAACACCCATTTAGACTTGATAGCTTGTTTCCCTTTTGGTAAAGCAGTTAATTCCCAGGTTCCATTTTCCTCAAGGGCCGCCAATTCTTGATCCATGGCATGAACCCATTCAGGATGTGTCTTGGCCTCTTGGTAATTATAAGGTTCTGCGACAGCGAGAACATGAGCAATAGAGGAAGAATAGTCCTTAACCACACAGTTAACGACATAGTCCGACAACCAAGTGGGTTGATGCCTGACCCGAGACGATTGCCGAGGAGGATCAATGTCAGGAGATGAATCAAGAACAATCTCAGCAACAGAAGGAGAAACAATCGAATTGGTTGGCTCAACTGATGTTGGAATTGCAGGGCAATCATCACTGTCATCATAAGGTAAGCCAGAGTCCAACGGATCAATAGGCAAACTGGTGTCAAGGGGATCAAGTCTAAAAGGGCCAGGACTAGTGCAAGAATGGTCAAGGAAGGGAAACTGATCTTCCTTAAAAATAACATCCCTGCTAATGATCAATTGCTTGGTTTCCAAATCATAAACTTTGAATCCCTTTTGTAAATGAGGATAACCCAAAAACACACAGCGTTTGCCTCGTGGTGCAAAATTATCATTGCCCTTCTTTGGTATGGCAATGAAACACAAACAGCCCAAAACACGCAGATTATCATAAACAGGAACCTTTTTAAAAAGGACTTCAAAAGGAGATTTCCAACTTAGCTTGGCCATTGGCATTTTGTTGATAAGGTAGGTAGCAGTCATGATGCATTCTCCCCAAAACTCAATGGGCAAATTTGCCTGAATGCGCAAAGATCGAGCAGTGTCAAGCAGATGTCGATGTTTACGTTCAACCCTACCGTTTTATTGAGGAGTATAAGTGACTGAACGTTGATGTTGAATGCCAAGAGAAGCAAACAATCTCTGACAATCTTGATTAACGAATTCAGTTTCATTATCAGAACGCACAAACTTCGCTTTAGCAGTGAAATGATTTGCAATATATGTAAAGAAGTCAGTGAGAATTTGACAAAAATTATCCTTGGTAATAACCATGTACGTCCATGTTGCCCGACTGCAATCGTCAACAATGGTGAGAAAGTAACGAGCACCAGACAAAGAGGGAAGCCTATATGGCCCCCAAAGGTCGATGTGCAAAAGCTCAAAACAACTAGAAGCATGACTGCAACTCTCAGCAAAAGGCAGACGATGTGTCTTAGCCACTGAGCAAACATCACAATTCAAAGACTCTGCATCTTTAACCTGATTACCGAAACCAGGCAAGTGCAACAATTTGGAGACAGACATGTGCCCCATACGTCTGTGCAAAAGTTCATCAACAGACAAAGGATTATTGTCTGAACAAGTTTTATTGAAAAGAGCAAAGTTCTTCAAATCTTCATCAACAAGTTGAGCAACATCTTTGAGTTTGACCTCCTTGCTCACAAGCTACACCTTTCAATTCTTTACTCAAAAGGTCCTGTAAAACACAATGTGATTCAGTGAACCAACAACCAATTTTCCTGGTTCTGATGAGCTTGCTGACAGACAGCAAGTTGAACCTGAACTTAGGCACAAATAAGACATCATCCAGGATGATAGAATCACTCAAGCGAACACAACCTGTTGTGCTAACTTCCTGTGACGTACCATCTGGAAGAAGGATATGCACAGGATGCAAGAGTTTCTTACAATCAATGAGCACCTTGTGATGAGAGGTCATGTGATCAGTAGCTCCACTGTCGATGATCCATTCATCACAAAGACCACTAGAAACAGATAAACAATGAATAATTTTACCTGAATACTGATTGTTGGTAGAGCTACTTCCTCCTTTGTGACTAGCACTCACTGTCATGGCTGTCTTCTCAGGTTTAAAAGCCTTCATCATCTCATGGCAAGCAGTAGAAAGACAACTCACAACCTGCATCATCTGCTCATCAAGAGCAGTTTTCTGATCTGCATTACCTCCATTATCCAGAGGAGAATCTGAAAATCCAGAATGATCATATTCAGCATTGGCAGCAACTTTAGTGCCTCTCTTGCCTCTCTTTCCCTTGAACCAGTCAGGATATCCAATCAATTCAAAACAATTATCCTGAAGATGACCTTCTTCCTTGCAATGAACACAATATCTCCTATCAGTTGTATTCTGTTTTCCATCTCTGCGCTCAGCACTGGTTCCATGTGATCCACCATAGTTAGACTGATTTCTATTAAAGCCTCTTTGATTAGCAAGAAAAGCAGCTGGTTCAGGTGCAACATATCTAGTGATCTGCTTCTGTTTCTCAATTTACAATATAGTGTGATAAGCCTTATTCACATGAGGCAAAGGATCCATAGACAATATTTGGCTCTTAGCATGCTCATAATCAGAATTAAGTTTGAGTAAGAATTGCATCAGTTTAGGATTTGCGTCAACAGGCCGAGCACCAGATCCATCGATGAAGCCGAGCTTCAATTTAGCTCCTAAAGCCATCTCAATCTGACGACTCCACTGCATAAAATTGCTTCCATCGAAGATTAACTTCGTAAGCAACATACCTGGAAAATCCGAATTGGATAGCGCCAGTGGATCACTCTGATTCGTCATGGATTGAGTCGCCTCAACTCCTGGAGTCATCGTAGCAGTGAATACGGCGAGAAGAAAAGTGCGGAATTTGGTGAGGACAGAACTAAGATTCTGATTGCTCTGATACCATATAGAATCTCATAGAAGTACTAAAACACTTGATCAATCGATCAAGTCAGAATGCATAAAAGGAATCGAGTTCACAATACAAACAATGAATCCATGGATATAAGGTGGAAGAACCTCTCTGTAAAGAAGATATATGAAATTACAGAGAAAAGAAGACAGGAGATAACAGAATGAAGAGCTTATTTATACTGTAAGCCATCCATTAGCTGTCACAACTTGCACCAACGCCCCCACGCCCTTTCTGTTAGGCTCCGGCCTTGTTGCCTGTAACAAACTAAATGCTGACTCACTTATTTGTATGAGCAAACCTTCTCTGTACTGAATTGGGTACACCAATAGAAACAATAGAAGACTGCAGAAGGATTATGGTTGCGAGTGAATGGAACACAAAACCTACCCACTGTCCTCGGTCAAGCAACCAAGCAACTAGTGGTGGCTCCCGGTCCGGTCCGGTCCGGTTCCGGTTCCGGTCGGGTCCGGTCCGGTTCCGGTTCCGGTTCCGGTTCCGTTTCCGGTCGGGTCCGTTCATCCCGGTTCGGGCTGAACCGGACCGGTTTTTTTTTAAAAAAAAAATATAAAACCGCCGGTTAACCGGCGGTTTTTTTTTAAAAAATAATTTTATAAAACTGAAAAATAAAATAAAATAATTTATATTTTTTTTAAAAACCGCCGGTTAACCAGCGGTTTATTTTTTTATTTTTATTTTAAAAAACCGGCGGTTTCGGTTAACCGCCGGTTAAAAAAAAAATTTAAAAAAAATAAAAAACCGGCGGTTAACCGCCGGTTCGAAAATGGGTTTTTCTTGAACCGGAACCGGACCGGGTCAAAACCGGTTCCGGTCCGGTTCCGGTTTTGACCCGGTTCGAACCGCCGGTCCCGGTCCGGTCGAGCCATGACTACAAGCAACACATTGGATGGCTCACTTCGGGAACTTAAGGATGGGTGATAGTATTAATTTCAACTCGATTCCTGAAGGAGTGGGTTAGAAGTTGATAGCTGGATGAATGAAACTATGTAAGCGATTTCTTTTTTCTTTTTATGAATAATAGGTATAATCCACATTTGCACCCAAAAAAAAGAAAATCTATATCTAATACGGTGGACTGTAGTTTGTAGATGAAAAAGTTTAGATAGCAAAAAGATATTATTTAATTATAATAGTTCATTACTGAAATAGAAAAATCGCATATGTTGTCCAATACTCCTCGAAACTCTTTGACCAGTGGTGTTCTGCTGAAATACATACTGGATTTGCTCTTGCTCTTCTTCGTTTATATCTACGGGAAAGCAGGAACAGTCACTGGATTAAGCGTTAGGATTTGATTCTGCTTAACGAAGAGCTTCGTTGTCTTCTTACCCTGTCGCTTTTTCTGGGATCAGATTCGTTGACGACACAGCGATCGAATCCGGTAACAACTGCCCACAGGTACTTCTGGATTTTCCAATGTTGTTGATTTTTTGTTTCAGTGCCCAAACACTTTCATACCTGTTTTTAGCTCGAATTGTGAGCTCATCAGGGGGTAATTCTAGACATCGGTGCTTTTCCGTTGTTGAAATTTCGATGGGCATTGGAAAATGAATCTTATCTCTCCTTGATTATAGGTCTGTTGGAGCTTGCTACTGTGTTATTCGTTGGTGTTTCTCTAGCTTCTGTTATTGCGCAATGCTTCTCGGTTGTCTTCTAGGTGTTCGGTGAAATGTCCAAGGCTCGTTTGGTATTGAGATAAGAATCGGGTTGGAATGAGGAATCGGGTTGGATACGAGAAATGAGTTTGAGGGATTCTTAGTTTATTGTGTTTGGTAGAGGGAGGGGTAGTTTATAAACTTAGTATAAGTCATACCTTGATTTTTATTTGGATATGAGATCTTATGTAATTTGTTGCTATGGGAATGACTCATACCAATTCCCTATACCGATACCTATTCTACCAAACACAGAAACAGGTTCAGCTCATTCCCATACCGATTCCCTATACCAAGGTATACAAACAAACGACCCCTAAGAGAGTTGAATTTGGGAGTTTAGATGTAGGTTTGTAGCTAGGAATCTAATTTAGGTAGTGTTCTAGCTTGTATTAGACTATTAGCTGCTTCTGCTCAGGTTAATCTGAAGAAATTTGGTTGATTTTGATTCAACGCCCAAACTATTTCATACCTGTTTTTGCTCTAGATTCACAACTTGCAGTTGGACTTCTAATTGTCTGTGCTCATCAAAGGGTAATTCCATGTTTTGGAGTTTTCCGGTTGATAATATTTGGATGAGCATTGGAAAAAATCTTGATCTTTACTGGATTTAGGTCTATTGGAAGTTGCATACTGTTAGTTTCTGTTGTTTCTCTAGTTTCTGTAGGAGCTGCTTTTGCTCAGCTTAATCAGAAGTTTGGTTCTTTTGGGTTTGATGTTGGATGTGGTAGCTGGAGAAGTAGGAATCTGATAGGGGTGGTATCGAAGGCAGAGAAATTGTTGTTTTTTTCTTCCTTGGTTTGGGGAATGAGTTACTAGTTACACTTTCATATGAGGCTTGTAGTGCGATTAATATCCTGAAGTGTAAACATAACAGCTTAAATGCCATCATGATTTCTCTAGTGTTTCTGTATATTTCGTATCCCAGTTTGTCTTCTCAATCTTTAATTGGTTCTAGCCTTTGCATGATCCATTATCAAAGTGGTGAAAATTTGGTTATCCATTATGCATTATGTGATTTGAAATAAAAGAAACTACTCTAAAATCACCGGTGGTCGACCCTATGTGCTTGATCATAATATGTTACCTTGAATGTTGCATAAAGAAGTTGCTTTTCAGCAGATGAAAATTGGTAAAATTTTAGAAACTTTTGACCCAAGGTTTCATAAATATGTCTACATTACTGCTCATATTATTTACCTAATTGGTAATCTATACTCTTAAAATTAGAAGATTATGTCCGCATGCAGATTGAACTAAAATTGCCTAATCTATCCCCTAGAGATCAATCATGTGACTGATATTTTCTTTGACAAGGTAACATTCCGAGGGATGAGAAGAGAAGTTGTGCTTCTTGACCATTGTACAAAGTTTTTGAAATGCTAGATTGCTTCAGCTCAAGTTTCCGTCAATCTCCATCAGACAATGCAGGAAATCACCGTTTGATCTCTCAAGGTGAAAAATCGGCCTGCAAAAAATGTTGGTTCTTCTTATTCTTTGTGTTGTAATAATATCTGTTCTAAATACTTTTTCTGTCAACAGATTATTCTCCGGGGACTACACCGAGATCGAATCCTCTATCCTCCCCCAAACTGAATCTATCCATTGAATTCAACAAATTGATCCACACTCCTTCCTTCAAGGATATTCAAATCAAGATCCATGCCGTTGAAGAATGGGAAAATGGAGACGTCAACGGCTTTCTTGCAACCGTCATAGAACCGAATCCCGAGGACGTCCAAAAAACCCTAAACCATGCCACCTCAAATCCATTTATTCACCACCTCTCAACTTACTTCAAACACACCGAGCAAATCTGCCATCTTCTCCTCGAATTAGAAAAGTGGATCCACTATACCCGTTTTCGTTACACACCGATAAAACACCTGGTAAAAGACCTTATTGACCCTGACTCCCTTAACCAAGAACAATGCAACTCAGCATCCGAAATCTTCCTCCATTTCCATACCAAGCAGAGCTCGTTTCCTTGCAGTAGGCCCCACAACGACATGCACAGTTGCTTCTGTCACCTCAAGGAACAAGTCAATGGCTGCCGTGATAAGCCAAAACCCGTGACATGCACGTCTATTCGTGTCTTAGCCTCGACTGTCAAATTCGCGTTGTCGGGTTCTTCGTTTCCTAAGGTGTCAAAGAAAGACATTGCTCACATTGCACTTCTTGATGCTGCAGCAAGAAGTGCGTTCACGCTGCATAACGAGCTGCAAACAATTGTTCGACTCGCTTATCTGTTACAGACCGATGTAGAAAGCGACAGGTCGTTTATCAGTGTGTGTAACGGCCGAGGTAGGGAAAGTTACCTGATAAGGCAGGTGGTCAAAAGGCTTGCTAAGAGTTACGAGAAGATTGGGTTTTTACTGGGTGAATTAGAGGAGTATATCTGCCGTTTTTTCAATGTTATTAACAATGAAAGGTCTTTCTTACTCCAGGATATTCACCAGGTTCATCAAAGCTTATGATGCAACATGGCACTTCTTAAATGTATGCATCTTTGTAATTTGTAAGGGTATTGTTAATTATAATTAATTATTATTTGTTACATTGGAATTTAATAAATAGATATCAGTCATTAAATTAAATTTTTAATTATAGCAATTACAGTAAGATTTATTGAACTGTTGCATCAAAAGAAATCTGTAAAGTCAGTTTATGTGCTAATATTTCAACACATGATGATGATAGGCCAGAAAAGAAAACACACTAAAATCCAAAAACAAAAACGGCGACGTTTATGGTATACAACGAGGCAAGGAGAAAGAGTGGGAGAGAAACAGGTACAATTTCTACCCGTCTCGTGAATGGCGATCGAATATTATTTTCCCACCAAGATCTGAAATGGAATGAATGAAGAACAAATTCTCAGACATTCTCTGAAATCTTCGCAGTGCAACGCCATTAGTTTTAAAATCGGAAGCAGATACACAACAACAAGTCCTTGTCTTCTTCTTCTCATTCTCGATTTCTTCAATTTCACTTTCTCTCTGCATTTGTATCTTTAATGGATGTGGAATCGACAGGAAGAGAATATATATGTACTACTAGCTTGCTGGATTATTATAATAGTTTATGACTGTCGATAGGATCTGTGCTAGATTTGATTGCTTTTCTGCGCCTCTTCAATCCTCCAATTTAAGCTCCATTTCAGGTCTTCTCCTTCGTATTGCTTCATGTGATTTCGTTTGAGTTTATGAGGTTTGTTCTTTTTGAATTTGTGTTGCTGTGTTATCTGTTCTGAACTTTGATTTCTGTGTATAAATGGATTGTTTATCTCGAGTGTCTTTATCAGCTTCAATTTGTACTGAACATTGAATCATTCAAAACTATGCTACTTGTTTATCTTATCTTCTTCAGCAAGGAACTTATGTTATTCTGTTTACCTTGAATTTGAAATTATAAGATTCCATTCTCCATCTGGCTTGCTTGAATTGGTTAAAACTCACTAGCTTGATTTTGTAATTAGGGTTTTCTGGGTCAGTTGATTCCCTTCTAATACGTGTTGAGGCTTTATTTATAACCTAGAATTTCAAATTATAAGATTCCTCGGTCTCTTTATCTTGTTTGGCCGAGTTAGTTAAAACTCACTAGCTATCTATGGTTTTCTGGGCCAGTTTATTCTCTTCTTCTCCGTGTTAAGGCTTTCAGCATCCACTTTTTGTACCCACCCTCCTTTATTATGTCTTTCATAGTTGTCAGCTAATTATTCACTTTTGTTCTATGTGCAGACGAATCACATCCTTTAAAGGTTTGTTTTCTCAAGTGTTTGTTGAATTGGGTCCCATTGCCTTTCTCTTTCTCTTCATTCATCATACTATGATTGACCATTGCTTGTTCTAAGAACGCGGCAAATTCAGCCCCTATATATCACAATTGATCTGTCCCTAGTCCCACCACCATTCATGGTCATTGTTGTGGTGTTACTTGATAGTATTATAAATGTGATTTCTTCATCCAGACAGCCGTTGGTTAGTCATTATTAGCATAGGTTCTATATTGGAAGATATTTTTTCGAGTTTGTTGGGTACTTCTTCTTTCTTGCACTTCCTGTTGGTATATTAGATTCAAACTTTACAGAAGAAAATTTTGTATGGTGTGTATAGGTGATGAGCTCTTTCATATTTGGTCTTCAATTTGCAGATTTGATCAGTGTACAAAAATCTTGCCAGAAGAGAGAAATATTCCAAGGTGCTGCTGATTGAACATCAGTAAGTTAGTTATATCAATTATACTTTGTGTGAAATTGTGCTTTAAATAATGAGATTGATAATGTATTATTGCAACCAACTAGCAGTTTAATGATTGTAAGTTGCTAATTGAGCTGGATTGTTAATTCAGGAATAAAGAGTCTTTCTTGAATATCTCTCTCCCCCTAACCAGAAAATTAAACTCACAATTAGGATTAGACTCTGAACCTTGTCTGTCATACAGTCATAATTTCTAAGCATCTCAGTTTTTCCAGGTATGAGTCAAACTGTTGACAGGAAAGCTTACTGAAACAGGTTTCCCCTAAAAGCATGCATATTGCTCTTGTCAGTATAAAGTATTACCCTTGCACTCTTGAAATTTGGCTAATAGCCAATATTGGAGAGCGTGCACACACACAGACACACACCATCAACTCTGATATTTGATATTTCTCTTAGCATGTTATGTACCAGTTATTTCCTGCTAGATCTAATGAGGTATTTTTCTGTCGGTTGGCATTTTGAGAATCAATTTAGGCACTGCTCAAAACTTGTCAACTAAAGTTCATTCAAATGGGTGGTTGCTACTCTAAACCATCTGCTCGCATTAAATCACAAAAGCCACATCCTCACCGTTCCAATAAACTTCGCAAGAAGGTATCAAAGCTCATTCCCCATGGAGCCGTTACGCAAAATAGTCAGGTAGGGGCTGGTCTTACTGATATTGCTATTAGTGAATTTGTTCATATGGACTTCGAAAAGGGTGAAACAACTACCTGTCGTAGATCAGAAGTGGCTAATTCTACATTCCATCTAACTCAGTTGCAGTGGCACCATAGTCAACCCGATGCTAAAGGTTAATTTTTTACCTTTTCACTTCTGTTCTTTACTTTTTGAGGTTGTTCTAATCCATATATTTTAGACAATAAAATTTTGATAAGTAAAGCTTCATATTCTGTAAGTGATGCTAGGAAAGGGTTTTTAGAAATCTCTCTCCTCAGAAAATTGTCATACTAGATCATAATTGCAACTTCTCTCTTTTCTTCCGCAATCAGTTATGCACACGATTCACAATTTCACCCATATACTTCTGGTGTCCAGGTTCTAGCCAAGACGATGCATGGTTTGACTCTGTCAGTATATTGGAGTCTGAGTCAGACGACGAGTTCAGTAGCGTGCATGGAGGTACAGTTATAATTTATTTGTTTTCGTGTCCTTTTTTTCCTAATCCACAACCAGAATAAATTCCCCGCGGCTTTCACCAAATCCTTCTATTGCATTCGCGGACTACCCATATCTGCATGACGAGTGTGGACAAAATAGAGTTGATGATTCTGGAAACTGTCAAAGGAGTGTGTGGACACAGTTGTCCATACGGTTCATGCAGATATGGCTTGTTCAGTATGCATCTGAAGTTGATGTGCAAAAGAGATTATAGGTCAGAGTTGCAAGCTCATGTAGTTGATTAATGATGCTAGGCTGTTCTCCTACAGTGTCAATATAAGATTGAATTCTCTTTGATAGTTCTGCAACTTTGCATGTGTCAGACAGTTTTCCTACCACGGGGAATCAGATTGGTGCTGTTGCTAGTGGCCAAGTTGTCCAATATGAAGCTGCATCACGTTTTATGGAAAGTGGGCGTAAGTACCAAGAATAGAATGGATTTTTTTTTATAATAGATGGGACTAATGCCTCAACTTTTTTTCTTCCAAAATTGCAAACCTACAAGGTTATTTGCTGGCGTAATTGATCAATTGGAACCATTATTTTCTCATTCAGGGAAGAGTGGTGAGATCTCCACCAAAAGTAAGAAACTTTTAGATCGGTCAATTGGGAGTTTTAATTGTCTGCGGGAGGAGAGGGGCGATTCAGAGAAGAGCATCCTGAAATCAGGACTACGCCGTTTGGTTTCCTCAATGAGTTTCAATGATAAGAATGTTGCATCTAATCATGGACTCCAGACACCAAGAACAAAATCTGCAGTAATCAGGCTGTCATTCAAAAGGAGATCTTGTGATGGTGAAGAAACAAGTAAGCATTCTAACTTTTCAAGTAATTGATTCATTTGGTTGTAATAAGATCTAAATGTAACATGTAAATATTGACATCGGCCATCCACATAATGGATCTGCTGGGTCCAAACAGCTAAATATCAGTATAGAATAGGTGTCTAGTTGCTAGTTTCGATAGTAAAGAATACGTGACTGATTTCTCTCTAAATTGGTCTAGATGCTGCTTCAAAAAGATTCTTGTATCGTCCCAGAGCTGGTCTACGAATTCCTTGTTCAACAGGCGAAAAGCTCACAGCAGGATCTTGGGCAGAGATTTTACCTTCAAAGTTTAAGCTGCGTGGGGAGAATTACTTCAAGTAATTGCTATATACCATGATGAATAAATATTTCAGAAGTCATGTTTTAAGAAAAAAATTCATGTTCATTGTAAAGGAATTAACTTGTCGATGTCATTGGCTGCAGAGACAAGCGGAAATCTCCAGCTCCTGATCTGGTCCCTTATAAACCAATTGGTGTTGATTTGTTTGCCTGCCAGAAAAAGATTAATCACATTGCTCGACATCTTGAGCTTCCATCTGCAAAAGCAGGCGGAAAAGTTCCCTCACTCCTAATTGTTAACATTCAAGTAAGTCAGATTCTGTTATATCCTTTTTCCCCTAGTTGGAATCTCAGTTGATACTGATTAAGACTTTTATCTATGATTGTGCAATATTTTCCAGCTGCCTACTTATCCTGCTCCAATGTTCATTGGAGAAGGTGATGGTGAAGGACTTTCGCTTGTCCTCTATTTCAAACTTTTGGAAAGTTTTGAAAATGATATCTCCTCTCACTTCCAAGAAAGCCTCCAGGTATATAACCTGCCTTCATTATCCTTCTCTTTGTACTGAGACGAAGGTGTAGTAGTTGCATCCTATCTCCAAAAAGAAAATTGCAATTGACAGTACATACACACATGTTAAGCTTCTTCTATCTGTAATATAAAAATTTGAGTTGTGATCTTTAATAGTTGTTTTCAGCCATTTATAATGGCAATAATATTATTACACATAAAAACAACATGGCAAATGAAATCAAGGCGGATTGCTTAGATGTTTGTGATCCTCCCTAGATATAATGATGTAAATATGTAATAGACTAATAGGCGTGATATACTCCTAAAGATTATCCAAACAACAGCCATTTTAAAGATTTTTAAATCTTTCTGTCTACTTAAATAGGTTGAATACATATATATATAGCTCAGACAGAAGGATATCATATCTGGGTTGTTGGCTATATCTGTTAGTTTCTGTACGTTTAAATTACGCTTTGCTGTTTCCTTCTATCTACCTTGTGCTTCATTTTACAAGAGAGGCTACAACTAATACTCAATGAAATTGTTCTACAATGTACCAGAGATTTGTTAATGATGATATGGAGAAGTTTAAGGGATTCACCAAGGAAAGTTTGGTTCCTTTTAGAGAAAGATTGAAGATTATTGCTGGAGTGGTCAATCCTGAAGAACTTTCCTTGAGTTCGACTGAGAAGAAACTTGTGCAGGCTTACAATGAAAAGCCTGTACTTTCTCGCCCTCAGCACAACTTTTATAGGGTAAAGTGCAGCTTTTTTTTCTACTCTATTGTCTCTATAAAAATATTGGAGTCGTTGGCTGGAATAGGTTAATTACCTATTTTGACTGCCTAGAAATTTTTTAATTTCTGAACCATTGAGATCTTAACTGACTCACTTAGTGAAGATGATTATTGAAATCCGTTTTGTGGTTTTTTATTCCAGGGTGACAATTACTTGGAAATAGACCTGGATGTTCACCGCTTCAGTTATATTTCCAGGAAAGGACTTGAATCGTTTCGAGAACGTCTTAAAAATGGAGTTCTCGACCTCGGTTTAACCATCCAGGTATCACTTTCTGGCATTTGGCATTTTGAAATATGTGTATATTATTATGCAGGAAATTAACTTCTTGGATGAAAAATTATCAGGAACTGTACTTGTTCATCAGAAAAATGCATTTTGATGGGCACTTGTCATCATCCACTTCACCACATGAACCCATAACTTAAAATCTTAGGAATCTCACAAAAGATATATATTTGAAAAAATAAAGAGGACAAAGTACAATGTTGAAATACATTTAGGATGTAAGAAGTCACTTTTTAGCATGAATATGAAATATAATGTTGAAATACATTTAACCTTTAATTTTTTGTCTGATTAGCTAGTCGATGCCCTTGTAATCCACTCAACCTACTGAATGTATCTTATACAGTACCTTATAATTGATAGGAATTTCACTCATCCATTTTTTGGGTTTAGCTTTTTAACATGTCTTCAAGCATAGTATCACCTCTTCTTGTTTGGGTAAAAAATGAAATTCAAAAAGAGTTTATTTCGGTAATTTTTGTTGAAAAAGACGTTCTTGTTTCGTTTTGTGACAGGCGCAAAAGCCAGAAGAGTTACCAGAGCGGATGCTTTGTTGCCTAAGATTAAGCAAGATTGATTTTGTTAATCATGGCCAAATTCCCACCATCATGCCTGTTGAGGACGAGTGATCAGGCTACATGACTCGGTTATTAATATTATTCTGCACAGAAGAAGATCAACATTTTGGAAACCATATACACGCCTCAGCTCGATAGGTACATCCCTGACTAAACTCCCGAATTGAAACCCACTCGACTCCGCCTTTTTAGTTAATGTGGGTGCATCTTTACAATGCACAAAGTCAGCATCTAATGTGATTTGCAAAGATGCCATTTATGGCCTTGTAAAATATTAGCAGAATTCTGTCTACCTTCGACAATTGTGATCTTCGTAGTTTGACGTTTGAAGGCTCGAGAAATATATGTAAAATTGGCATACATTATGGAATAAAAGGGTAGTATGGTCTCATATCTATACCTGTGTCTTTTACTCATCTCATGTTTATCGGTATACTATAAAGCTATGGGTAGGGCAAATTAATCACAAAGTGATTTTTCTTTTTTTCTTTTGCCTTTTCTTTTACTATGTTTAAGGATATGTAGTCAATTGTAAATTTATACCCAATAACACATGTACATGGTGAATCCATATGAAGCCTATTGTCATCTCCTATTCTTCGATTCACCAACGTCGTATTATGAAGTTTTACAAAATCGTAAAATCCGCGCGTGGCGCGGGTTCAAAAGTTCTAGTATACTATAAAATTAAGGGTTCCTCAAATTAATCACACTGCATTTAATGCTTTGTTTTTAGTTTATCATTTTCTTGATTGTTTTCTTTTCTCATTTCTTTCCTACGTTTACGAATACGTCGCCCAAATAAAGATTTTGATCCATCAACACATGTCTATAATGAATCTCTATGGAACATATCATCATCTTCTACTTTTCGATTCTGTAATGCCTTATTGTGAAGTTTTATAGGCCGTAAACCCGCGCATAGCGCGGGCCCAAAAAATCTAGTTTTTGAATAAAATCCGTGTAGTGTTATTACATTGTTGCTCACCCGTAAGCCATAAAAAAATCTAGTTTTAGAGGCTTTAACAATTATATTATTTTATAAAGACAACATAAAATTGAATTATACCTATGATTATAATAGTAAAGTGTAATCCATTATCATAGTAAAGTGTAACCCCCTTCGGTCCCGTCTTCCTATGTGTTCCAAATGTTTTTTTAAGTGTAATCATAAAAATAGTCTCAACATAATGGCAAAAAATCATACATCATCCTCTTACTTTTCAAAACACTTCAATAAGAGTCTCCGTGTTAATAAGGCTCATTTCATCTTGGAACGGGTCAAGGAGTACATTTTGGCGGGTCAAGTGATCAGTATAAGATGACATTGGTCAGTGCCTCATCGGGATTGGGTTTCCACCAACATTGATGATTTGGGGGTTTCTTCAGGGACGTGCCTCGACGGAAGGGTTATGAAATGTGATCGTGCTGGTTATGATGGCGGAGTTCTGCGGGAAGTTTTCAAGGGCTTAAGTTAGCTTCACATCAAAACTATACAAAAGGTATCATCAAATTAGATTCTTACCTAATTATTGGTCTCCTCAACGATCGTCTCTTCGCTGTCATCCTTTTGTGAGTCTTTTCACTTCTTGTAAAGACTACTTTGGTAGGGATTGACTTGTCCAATTTTGTCACACTACTCATAAGCCAATGGTATCACCGATGCTCTTGTCTCACTCACGTTTTTGTTTATTGTTCGCCTTCACATTTTGCTTGAACCTCCTATTACGGTTTTAATACGCTTATAGACGATGTTAGGGGATTATCTAAATCCTCATCCATCCATGTTTCCTTGATGAAACCACCTTTCTGAAAATCAAACACAAAAACACAATTTCAATCTGAACAAAAAGAAGCCAAAAGAAAATCATGCAACTACCCAAGTAGAATTAACTTTACTCACACAACAAACATAATTATGCATCCATGAGACCAGCAATACATCTTAGAACCCTTGCATCACACAGAAAACACATACAACCTATCCAGTCTCTCGAAAGATTGCATTAACCATATAGTTCATACATGACAGTCTACTTCAAAATTATGTATGTGATGAAAATACTATCAACCAATTCCATATCAAATCAATTATCAAGAATCAGAAGTGAAACCCTAAGAAAGACGGACATCGAACTTACTCAGAAAAAGGGTTTGATAACCATTAGAAATTTCTACTCCAGACTCGCATCGAAAACATAAATTTCTCTATCAAGGGAAACGTCAACTCACCAACAATGGAAGTGTAACGCCTTTGTATACTGCAGATTTATCATCAAAAGGTCAAGATTTCAGCAATTAGGGCTTGATCCCAAAACCCCCAACTCCAACTCAATTCAATAATGCAAAACAAAGAATTATATTGGAACATTTTAAGAATTTTTTTGACTCGCATCGATATCAACATACTAAGAATATTAATTGTTTTCCATGTAATCAACAAAAACATTAGCATTCTACCAAAAAAAAACATTAGCAACAAAGAAAACCTACTATTTGGTTGCTCGTTAGTCCAACAAAACCCGTCCTACCCAGGGTTGCATGGTTCGCAGAAGAATCGGAGCGTGAACGCGGTTCGCGATTCGCCAATTCTAGATAATCGATTCGTCGGGGAATCACAAAGTATTGGATCGTTGAAACTAGGAACGTGGAACGTGGATTTTGGGAACGTGATTCGTCAACACTTGTAATTTGATTCGTTACTTTTTGGAACGTGGTTCTTTTATTTTTGAAACATGATTCACCAAAACTTATTATTTTCATGCATTAGTTCAATTGAGAAGTACGTACATACGTAACTATTACTTAATTACTTAACATCACCACCTAAATAAACCATACTTGCAACACAACAACAAATCAAGCCAATAATTGACTGTCAATCCTTACACATTCGCTGACCTGCAACACAACAACACTAACCAAGCAAAATATATATCGGTTTCCTGCATACTTGCAGCCCAACAATAACCTAACCAAGCAAAACATTAAGGTAATTCCTAACTTCTTGCACACTTACAGCACAACAAGAGCTAACAGCTAACCAAGCCAAAACATCCACCTAACCAAGCAAATACATATTAACAAAATGATAACAACCAAGCAAAATGATCCACATAATCCCGAGTCCCGGCTTACTGATTTTGTCCAACAGCTCCAGCTTGTTCTTCATCAACATCAGTCTCTTGGTCCAAGTTTTTCCATGTCATTTCATCAAGCCTCACAATAGATTCTTCCAAGGTTGGATTGTCGGGTTCAACGTCCCACTTCTTGAAGTCTCCAGATTTATATTCTCTTGAGAAATGTGAGATGAGGCGAAGATTTGAGTGAATAAAAACCAACTTTTCTGCCCTTGAACAATGTAATCTGTTTCGCACAACACTATGTATATACTTGTAGGTGCTCCAACTTCTCTCCGCTGAAGAACTGCTTATCGGTTGTGACAATACTTTAATAGCTACTTCGGCCAACTCGGGAGTTTGTGATCCATAACTTGACCACCATGTAATAGGATCCATTGTCACTGCATCAGCGTGTGCAGCTTGGATGCTAAATAGTTGACCCTTTCTCATGTGAAACTCAGCATATTGATCTCTCAGAATAGAGCACTCAGTGAAATTTTCTGTAATCTTCTGAAAAGCAGCCAGAACTCCTCCAACAACCTCTTTGTCCATGTTGGGAGGTTTCCTAGACAGATCTCCAGGTATCGATGATCTTAGATACAGAGGATCATAAAAACGTGGGGTTAATGCAAATCCGAGACAATGAAGAGGAACATTCATTTTCTCCCAACGTTTTAGAATGATCACCTCCATAGCAACAAAATCAGTTGCGTACCTAAAAGAAAAACAAGACAATAAACAAATAATACAAAGTCAGGTGGCAAACATAACAATTAAAGCATTAAGACGATGAAGAGGAATGCTCATAGTTCATAGTATCATACCTATGATTATGCATTGCATCTTTCACTTCTCCCAACATATTCTCCATCTTCTCATACATTTCTCCCATTAATATCCCTTCTCCATCAGCAAATCTCAGCACCTTGTACATTGGTGTCAACACAATAATACAGTTTTCTACTTCATCCCAAAAACTGTCAGCTCTAATAAGATCAGTAATTTCTTCACCTATCTCCCTCGTCTTCCGATCCAAACGCTTGATCCATTCCCTCCATTTGTTAAGACAAACAGTAGTGACTAATGCCTCTCTACAGTCAATGAGCCTTTTCAGCAAAATATAGTGAGTTGCAAATCTGGTTTTTGCAACTTTCAAAAGCTCTAATTTTGTATTGAACCTAAACAGAGCTAAAGAGTGTTGATGCTGAACAATAAACTTCACAATGGTCTTGCCCTGCTGATATGTATTTTTCAGCCAATGAAACGTATCGCCAAACTCTTTAAACACTAAGTTCAGAGTATGAACGACGCAAGGAGACCAAAAAATATGCTTGTGCACCTTTTGTATCTCGCTTCCCGCTAGCTTGCAGTTAGAAGCATTATCAGTTATGACTTGCACCACGTTAGAAGGACCAACTTCATCAATTGACTTGAGCAAGTAATCTGCAATCGCAATTCCTGTTTTCTCAACTCCAGAAAAATCAGTCCCATACATAAACAAAGCTCCCCTACTGTTTTTTGCAATAACATTGATAAGAGGTTCGTTCTTAACGTTTGTCCATCCATCTGAAACAATAGACACACCCTGAGTATGCCATGTATCTTTTAGCGGAGACAACTGTTTCTCGACATTTCTTTTGCATTCATCCAACAGAGTTGTCCTCGCCTTTTCATATGAAGGGCCTTTGTAACCCTTCGGAGCTCGGTGTATAGCCGAAACCATCTCAGTGAACTGTGGGTTGCGTATGACATTGAAGACAATTCCATTTGCACAAAAGAACCTCATTATTGCTTGATCAACAACATCTCTTTCCAACATGCCAAAACTTTCTTTTATCTTAGCAATTCCCATAAGATTTTCCCTTTTACTTACAACAGAATTCTTAAGATGAGGTGAAACACCAATGTTTTCAGCTGCCTCCACCCTAGTTTTCAAAGCTTTGAATTTCTCCTTATCTTTCATCATCTCTTCACATCTTTTAATTCCAGCTTTCTGCTTACTTCCAAATGCAATTCCAAAGAAATGATTATACATTCTTGTATAAGAGCTAGTGAACTCAGTCTTACAGTGCTTACATCTCCACCTTCTATCTTTACCTCCTTTCAGTTGAACTTCATTTAACAATGGCTTATCTTTTGAGTCACTAGGCTTCTTTCTTTTCAATGGGTTTGAACTTCCTGATCCTGACTGAACTCCCCGAGGCTCTTGATACTCCGAAGGTGCAATAGTTTCATCATCATCCAAATCTTCACTACTGACAACATTATATGTTCCTTCTGTTGAATCTGCTTGCTTTCCAAACATGCTGTAAAATAATAAATACTTGAGTTATTAAGGGAAGACTGAAAGAGGGCAGATTTGAGTTCTCTTCTCTTAGTAAAAAATTCAGAATTCAGCAAGCAAACAGGCATACACTATGCAATATATAGAATATCAAATTATCTAACAATAGTAACAATTCACTGCTGCACAAAATTCAGTTCACTACTGCACCAAAAATTCAGTTCACTTCAATTCTATTTTCTTTGCTATTGTATAACTTTGAATTCAGTTCAGTTGCTGCACAAAATTCAGTTCACTACTGCACCATTATATATCCTACGTCTCACTTCGAATAATGCCAAATTCAGTTCGATACTTCGATACTATTGTATAACTTTGAATGATCCATTATATATATCCTACGGCCCAATGGCTCACACCATTAATCTATTATATAATGCCAAGTTTCCACATTCCATTAACAATAGTAACTATTGCACCATTATATATCCTACATTCCTATGGCTCAGTTAACTTTGAATGATGCCAAATTTCCACATTCCAGTAACAGACTAACAATTCCATTAACAAAGGAAATCTAATATACTACTTCAGCAGTTCCGCTTGATGATTACGGTGCCTGGGAGGAATTGAAGAAGGAAGAAATAGAAGTTTTGAAGGTTTAGAACAGAAATTAACAGAAAAATGTTACCTTGTGAGCTGAGCTTGTAAGATGCCAAGCACTGGACGTCGAAGCGTTTTTTATTGAGGACACGAGAGAATGTTGAAGGAAGAAAGAATAAAAGAGTTATTTTAGACATGTAAGCATGAATGAATAAAAAGAGTATTAAACAAAATTCAGAATGTCAGATAACAGTAACCTACCGTAGTGAATTCTCGGCAATCCTTCCGTAACCAATTGTCGTTGATTGCCCTGGTTCTAATTACCAGTAACCAGTGGCGGAGTACTGCAGTTCCGCCGCCATGGCACCACCAAGAATCCCACAGTACTACACTTGAGAGGCGAGGCGAGAGAGAACAAAACCGATTGCCGCTGATTGCCCTGGTTTGTTTAGAGGACTTCAGAAAACTCTCCCACATCGATAAATGTAGAGAAAAGAAGAGGTGTTGAGTAGTATATAATGGGATAATTATGTGAGCATTAGTAATCAGCCTTAATAATATTATTGGGCTAGTTCATAAATTGGGCTTCCAAAATCCAAATTAAAAGGCTCATAATGGACTTGCGATCTGAATCTCTATTTTGAGAGATCCAAAACGCGAAATACAGCGAATACGAACGACCGGATCGCAGTTTTGCAAATATTTTGGGGTTCGCTCGGTTCGCTCTTTTTGAAGAACCGGACAGCGAACCCATGCGAACCAGAACGAGAACGAACCACGTTCAGGTACGTGCGTTCCGGTTCGTGATTCGCCCTGCTTAGCAGCGAATCATGCAACCCTGGTCCTACCATTGGAATGTCGTTGCGACTATTGTGCAGTGAAAGATTCAACACTTGAGCATACCTATACAAATCGAAGAAGGATTGAAGTAAACATGGATTTCACTGAAAACGAAATCATCTTCCAGCAGCTGTGGTTGTTCCTCTCCCATGTGGACAATGTTAGGTTCGACTTCCATGGGGTCTACACCGCCAGAAATCTCCAATTTCGCTCCGTCTTGGTTGAAGGATGAAGAGAAGCATCAGAAGCTTCATCGGAATCCTGCTCCTTCTGGACAGGGACGGAGAGACCGCAATCGTCGGTTCGCTTCGGCTTCAGTTGTGAGGAGGCGGCAGAAGAAGGGGCTCCTGGTTTAGGTCTTGCTTTCATTTGAAATCGGGATTTTGAAAGGAATTTTGTGGGTTTCGGGGCTGTGGTGCTTGATCGATGAGCGTCGTCGGGAAGGATTAAAGCCATAGCCTTCACTGGAAGGAACGGTGTGGCAGCAATGGAGCTTTGGTGCAGCAGTTGAGCGAGCAGAATAAAGAGGTTGAAGAGATTCAAGAATTGGAGCAGATCTGATCGACTTCGAACAAAAATTAAAAAGGTAGAGGTTATGGAGAGAGATCGTGGAGGCAATTTCAAGATATTAGGCCATCTTCTTCCTCTAGATTCATTTCAACAACTCTTCTTCCAGTTACAATCTGAAGCACAGTCAGTCCAAAGCTGTAAACATCCGCCTTCTCTGTCAACTATCCCATCAAATTCGGCGACGGTGCAGGAGTAAAAGTCGGCGACATGGCGAAAGCAAAACCTAAACGAATCGAGAGTTTGGATTTTAATTAGGCAAAATTGGGTTGAAGCAAGAGTAGAAGGAATTTCAGCCAATTTGAAGCCCTAACTCCCGAAGAATGGGTTGAAACTTGAAAGTAGAATAGGATTTAGGGGCGGTTTCTTTGAGCGGTTTTCAGAGTCGGGAGTGAGGGAAGAAGATGGAAGAGAAGTTGAGAGCGAAGAAGACGGGAGAGAAGCTGAGAAAGACGGAGAAAAAAAGAACATGTAAAATACGAGGAGAAAGACCGTAAAATTGGGCTAGAAAAAACTCATTTTAATTTTTTTTTGGGCCTGTAATATGACGACACATGGCTGAAAGATAGAAGGTCTCTAAGGGGTTTGCTTTAATCTTTTACTCCGTAGTAGATTTGATTAGACTTTTTCGGCTCAGTCGTGCCCACACGAATGACACGATCCAGCTTTTTCAAAAATGACGATATTATTGCAGCAACAAACCATTTAACTGACGTAATACTACGCATTGTTCTAAAAAACGGTTGATACGGCCGATTAATCGCCGTCTCAACGTTAGACACCACTCCACCTTTTCGAATATGCCCTAGTCGGAGCTCTAGAAGGAAACTGATGAAAAATTGGATTGAACCGCGCTAGACGGCCGTTTAATCGGGCATGTAACCGATTAATCGTTAAAATCAGATAAATTTAACTATCCCGGATATGGGCTTTGAATTTTCAAGCCCAAATATCAGAATATTGGCCCAATTTAAATATTAAAGGGCGCACCGTAGAAACAACATTTCTTGTCTTTATATATAAGTTTATCACCCACACAATATGGAAAAGTTTCGATGTGGGATAAACCCATTTGGAACCTTCAGTCGATGACAATTTGGACGGTCATGGCGAGGAAGAAAGACGAAGGTCAAAACTGGGAGGTCGCCCTAACCTAGCCGTTTCCGATGAAGATGCAGCGCCGGCTCCATCGCTCAAAACCTTGTACACCAATATTCAGATAAAAGAGGTTTTTGTAATCGACATCAGAGAACATGAAAGAAGCACAAGCTCTTGAGTTTGCAATGAAAACGAACACCTTTACAATTTAGGGGACTAGAAGTTTTTACAAATCCAGCTCTTTGTAAAATTGAAACTCTATATCTTCCATTGTCAATCTGCAATGTCAAGAGGAAAGAATTTCACTTCAGAGAAGGTGATGAGCCTCATACGTCACCTAAGCTAATGAGCCACATTTCAAAATCTTTTATGGACTTTGGTATATATGTTGGGCCTATATGTTTGGGCAAAATTAATTAAGTAATCCATATTCAAAGATGATATACACGATGTTTAGTATACTTATTAAATTACATCATAAAAAATTAAAGTAGTCCAATTAATTTGAAAACGATATCTACATGTTGCTTAGGTAGATTTAGTAAATTATGTTATGGTGAGTGGAAAAACTATATCTACGTGTTCCTTAGGTAGATTAAAGTACATTTTAATTTAAACCGTTTAAAAGGCCGTACAGCCGTATAAACGTTGGACTCTCCTTCTCCGTACCGTTCCCGTATAGCGTTTTTTAGAACACTGATACTACGACACAAGAAAATATCCAATTGGACCAATGATCACAAGTTGACCAATAGCCTTCATGCTAGATTTTATATGTATACAGAAGTCAACTAACAAAAATGTTGCATGATTAATGGTGTTAAGCATTTGATTGTTAGGACATATTCTTAAAATTCTTAAGTTGCATGATATTGGTATTTGTATTGAAAATAATGTCAAAATCTTGGTAATTGGCTATAATTTTTACATAAAAAGGTTAAATACTTAATTGGTAGGACACATTTGAAAGAATTTTTTTGAAAAACGAATTTTTGTATATGTTGACAACAAATCTGTAAAATTACGCGTGGATAACATATTCCAGATCGCTTGAGAAATAAGAGAGCACAACTACATTAATATGATCATCTCAAAGGGAAACTCAAATCAAACAGAACTAGAAGCAAAGGTCGAATAATTATATTGCAAACTGCAAAATACATGTTTACAGAATTACAGCTACTTGTACAACAAAACAAAACAACAGTTAGCTTGTTCTCTCTTATCTTACACAAAACACACACTCACATACACAACATTATTGATCTTTGTGGAACTGAAGCTAAATGTACATTTTACAATACAAATTAATAAACAAAACAAAACAAAACAAAACAAAAGCAAGTTCACACAATACCTTGCTCTTCTTTCAGCCTTAAGAAGGCGACCTGCATTTGCCCTTTGTTTTCATACTCCATTTTATCAACTGAAGCACGCCTTGGTGCTGCTGCGTTGTTGTTGTGTAACGCTGCAGCTTGTTGAGCAGATTTTGCTCCACTGTTTCTGCCTAAGGGAATGTCGTGGTTGTGTTTCCCTTCGTATGTCGTTATTACTGCTTCCATATCTGTTGAAGATCTCTCTACATGCTTGCGTACACCACATCCTACGGTTGTGCACTTATAATAGCTCCTGGAAAAAGAAAGTTTTGAACCCTTGTTTAGAAGCTAAGGCCTTGTTTGGCATCATATACATAATATTTATGAATACCTTTTTTTTGAAAGGATGAAATACTTTCTTTCAAAACAACAGATTTTTTTAAACAACCGTACTTTTCAGCTCTTTACAAACACCGTCATAAAAAAAAACCTAAATATCTTGTATTTAGTGTCCTTCTGTCAACTGTAATGCACAAAAACAGAGAAAATTATGAAGTACTAACACAAATCTGTAAACTAGACTCAAGGACTTCTAAAGGAAGGTAACACTAGTATTTCAAAACCTTGTAAACTTGGACTAAAAAGGTGAGTAATAACTATAGATGGTTTGACTAGCAGCCCTTTTTAACCTTATAAAGTTATCTTAAAACTGCCACATGATCATTGTGAGATGGACCAATCTCTTTAAAGATATGGTGCGTGCTAAATAATGAAAAACCTAACTATTCACCTTGGATTGGTATTCCCCTTCACCACTTTTTGCCCATACTTGCGCCATCTGAATCCATCATCCAGAAGATCAACTTGGCTTCTTGTCTGCACAATAATTTTTGGCTCCGTCACCGACTTCTGAGCCAGCCCGGCTTCAGATGTCCCAGCTCCCATGTTTCTGCAGACACATAATGCATAAAATGGTAAGTTAAACTAAAAACACTTCAGTAAAAGTAAATTTCAGTAAATGTGTGTCACATGTACCTTCTTTTTGCATTGGGCTCGTCGTCATCATCATTCTCTTCAAATCCTTGATACCCATCACCGGATTCTTCACTATCACTTGGCCCATGTAGCTGAATAGATGTTGCTTGAGCCGATTCCTCATCTCCAACCGCGGCATGACCAAGAAGAGTTCCATTAGAATACTGAGAGTTATTATCAGTATTGCTATTATCTCTGCCTCGTTTTACAGGCTTTGGTGGTTCATGATTATGCTGTCCCTTGTAAATAATCTCAGTTATTTGCCCATGTTTTGACCTCTCCACTTTCTTCTTAACTGTGCAACTCGAATTTGTGCACTTGTAGTAACTCCTTGGATATTCACTACCCTTGACTTGCTTTTGCCCGTATTTCCTCCAGTTAAAGCCGTCATCAGCAGGCTTATCCACCGGCGCAGGAAGTGGAACAGGAGCCCGAGGCGGCTCTGATTTTATTGGCTTGCTAGGCTCGGAAATGGTGATTGATATGCTCTGATCTTGTGCAGGAGTGCTGAAAGTGAAGGGTTGGTGAGCCACCATCATCTGGTCCATGGATGGAAAGGCTGATGAAGAAGATGGATATGCAGATTGTGAAAGTGCTGCCTGTGCAGTAACTTGTGCTAGCGCTTGCTGGTGACTGATGCCGAATGGGCTCTGCACATATACGGTAATTCAGTTGTTGCATAAGCATCAAATTCTTTAGGATAGAATGAATAGGCGAACGTGTTCTCATCTAAAACAACCAGGAGATTTTAACTGCAGACTCAATCTAATGCGAATCACAAATGATTCTATGTTCGAATTCATAACCTGAGGATTAGGTCAACTTGTATAAATGGAATTTATCCTTTGACATTATATCCCTATCTGAGGTTTATTACAAAATTACAAGGCCTTAATTGTCACAAGAGGACAGTTCCTGCATCAATTCTAGAGCAATCAGCATACAGATGCTGCAGAAATGAAGGCAAATATCTTAATTCATCTCTCAACTGATCATTGAAGACACAGATTCAATGAAGTTAGCAGATAAAAAATGGTCAACAGACAACATTAAAGCTCAATCTAGAAAGAAAAAGGAAATCTCAATGACGATTTCATCGGCACAAAAGGGGAAAAGCTGAAGTCAACTCAGAAAATTACCAAAGCTGAGGAGAAGAAACTGGCGGCAGGGGAGTTGAAGAAAGAGGAGGGACTAAAACCAGGAGACATCGCAAACAACGGCGATAACGAAGCCTGAGCAGGCGCCGACACCGGAACCGTCAAATCAGCGGGTCTGTTCTGCTTAAACCCTAGACTAGTACCCGAATCAGCCATTTTAGGGGCCGTACGATCGGGAATGGAAGATCCGTCTCCGGCGGCGGCGAGAGCGGAGGGAGAAGCCATGGCGCCGGCGAGAAGCTGTGAGAAGGAGCCGCGGAAATCGGCGCCGAATTCGGGGAAGTTGTCGGCGAAGAAATTGGAGACGATGGACATGGGGCTAGGGCTGGTGCCGGGGGCGGAGAGAGCCTCCGACGGCGGGCGAGGCGGGATGGTTATGCTTGGCCGATTCGGCGCCGGAAATCGATCGTTGGAATTCGCCATAGAGGTCTGGAAGAAGAAGAACAAGTCAGGATTGGAAATGGAAATGGAATGGATAAGTCCAATATTGAGCTTTTATGAAGTGTGAAAGGAACAGAGCAAGTTGGAAGAGGGAGGCTCCAGAAAGACGGAAGGACACAGAAAGAGGTTGGTTGTTTGATTGTGTGGGGGTGGATATTTATATTTATTACCAATATATACATTATTCAAAATTTGTCTCCGCCAAATATATAATTAATCAATAAATTTGCATTACAACTTAGTTTCTAATTATATTTAAGAGAAAAAATTTCATACCCTCCGTACCTTAATGTTCTTCTCATCTCCAATTTTAACACTATTCACGATTTAATATAATTTGTTAGATTATTCTCAATCTATAAGAACAAATATGGTCATGCGTGATCTTGTTTTGTTCGTCTCATTAAGTACTTTAACAATATCAAAATTTTATAATTTTTAGAAATATATAATAAGAGATATTAACGACGCAAAACGTGCCTCGGCAAATGTGTCGAAATGAAATGGGAAGAACATTAAGGGACGGAGGGAGTACGAAACTAACTTTTAACTTATTATTTTTCGTGTCATTTTCTAGTTATGATTAGATTATTTTCGTGGAATGCACGAGATTTATATGATAGAAGATTTTATTTTATTATAGGGTTGAGCGTGAAAAGATTATTGGGTTATATATTCTAATTTTCATCATTTATTTGTAATATTTTTTATCATGGAGTATTTAGTTTTTTCTTATTAATCAATCAATCTTTTTGCGATCTGACATATTATAACAATAAGATTATAAATTTGTGAAAAATAACATAAAAAGTAGGACATTGAAAGTTAAAAATCTAAAAGATTAATATTTAAAAATCTTTTCTTATCTGGATCTTATGCAATTTTTTTTCTGATATTTTGTATATGATTTTTCAAATTTAGTCAATTTTTATTAGAAATTAAAAAAAATGAAAAAAATGTGGCCAACAAAATAGTGACACTTGAATGACCTTAAATGGAGGATGTCACGTGACATAGTTAGAATAAGATAAAGGATTATTGTTTTAGTAATTATATAGAAATTTTATTGTTTTCTCTATTCTAACAAAAGTTTACTGAATAAATCGAACCTTTATCAATAAAACAAATTTTGATTATCTAAAGCAATAATATAATGAATTAAATACAATTTTTTCATAATAATAAATTCACAATCACATAAAAAAAGAATTTTAATATTAATTTAAATCTTACATATCCAAAATAAAAGATTGTTTCAATGTTTTTGGTATTATAACAATCCCTATATAATTACTAAAGAATTTTTTTTTTCTCTCACTCAGCCTTGCCACATGAGATCCCTTAAGTTTAGGGGTTAAGTTCCGGTGAGGATGAATCTTAAGGTGAGGAATAAGGACGATGAACACAAACATTGTTACGCATGAACACGCACGTAATAATGTATGAACACATTACTGCAAATGAACACACAATGTGACATATGAACACACACTATGACATGCACATACTTTTCCGTATGAACACAAACGTTATGACTGATGAACACACACATCATAACCAATGAACACAAAAGTGTTCTGAGTCTTAACCTATTAACTTATCATCACTGGATCTTTTTCCTAAGTTTAGTCACTCGAGTGTCACAATTTCACTGGTCACAATTATTTTATTGCTTTTTGAATTTTTCTAATAAAAATTAATTAAATTTGGAAAATTATGTACTAAAATATCACAAAAAGATTGTTTAAGATCTTTTAAATAAAACAAAAATATTTACATGTTAATCTTTTTAGATTTTTACTTGTCAATGTAGTATTATGTTATTTTTGCACATTTATAATCTTATTTGTGTGATGTGTCACATCATGATTGCTTGATAAATAAGAAAGATATAATAATAATAATAATAATTCTATTATGTTATTTTTGCAAATTTGTAATCTTATTTTTATCATGTGTCATATCACAAAAAGATTGATTGGTTGATAAATTTTGAAGAAATAAAAAATATTACAAATCAATTGCTACAAAGATTATAATTTTTAATTGAAAATAAAAAATGACGATCATGAATGGAGTTGGCTCTACTTTCATTACTAAATACAACTTTCCTAATTTATAAGATTAATCAAATCGATCTTATATCCTAATATATCGTTTTTTCTTTCTAAACTAGATCAGCTCGCGTGCCATAGACAAGATTTATACAATATTATATATTTAGTGAATAAAATAATATTTTTATTATAAAATTAACATTGAATAATTTAACTTTCACATAGATAAAGGTGTGCATATGAAAAATTGGTAATAAAAGAAGATTATTTTAAGATATAATATGCATTATATATGCACAAGATTTATACAATATTATATATATGTAATCATCTAGAGTATGAAAGTTAATTCTACCAAAAAAAATTAAGAAAACATATTTTATATTTGGTAATCAATACTTTTAGAATATTGAAAATTTGAAAAATGATATGTGACGAAATGAATGAAGAATTGTCATTGGCAAAACCACGACATTGTGTCTAGCCTAGCATTTCCACTTGACAAGTATGACTTAAGACATGAATGTGCTCCTTCAACTCTAAAATGTTCGAAAAACAATAATATGCAAATACAAATCAGAACCTGTGGATCCTTCTGTAATGTGCAAATTCTCGCGTTCTGCGAGGAGTGTACACCTCGCGTTCTGCGAGGAGTGCATTACAGAAGCTCTTTTTATCATATGTAGAAGGTAGACATAAATTACAGAACATACCTGTTTGTCGTGTTATTCCCGAGAGTGAAGACATTATCCGTCCATGCTGAAACAAGTCTTTCTTTGTAACGGTTTAGCCAATTCGTTCTCACGTACTTCAATACTGTTGGATAAGCTCGCCATTCGTCCTCAAGTTTCTTCAAAGTACTCTTGTAATCTTCTTCAGTGGTTTGTTCGAACACGTTATAATAATCATTTGAAATATGAACCTCCAATGCTTGTGTGCCCATAGATATCTTCGCTCTCGCCTCTATGTTCTTCCTTACATGTCGCCTACATAAGAGAAACTTTGCATTTGGCCATAACTTGTCTGTTGCATTCATAAGAGCCATCTCACGGTCAGTGACGAAGCAAGTAGGCGATGCTCCTATTCTCAAATACATCGTCTGCAGCTGCTGCAACGCCCATAAATAACTATCCTCGCTCTCAGCCTCTAACCATACCCCGCACACAACAAAATTCTTCCATGTAGAAGTCAAACCGACTATCTCTAGGAAGGGAACATTGTACCTTAAACCAAAATACAGTAAGATAAATACAACATAAAAACAGAATGATAAATACTTACCTGTTCGTGCTATAAGTCGAGTCCATCAAAAGGACATATGGAAACGCTTTTAAGAGTTTCATTGATTAGGGGCTAGCAAAGAACAAGTCGCCTATTATCGAAGGATTCGTTGCACTTGGCCTGTACTCCATGAAGTAGTTGCTCTCTTTGCATTGGTGAAAGAATTCTTGAACCACGGTTCTACCTTCCATTTCCTCTTCCCTTATATGTCTTACCAAATTGTACACTTGGTTCTTCTTTGTGCAACTTCCGGGATCCTTGTTTATCTCAGTGTAAATCTGATTTGGAGAACAATGGAAAGTACCATCTCACGAACCTTTTTCTTTTGATCCGGGGTTGGCCTCCCAGCAAATGCATTCCCGACCAAACTATCTCCAATAGGATGGTTGTGCAAACCACAAACAACCACTAATCTCCAATTCTCTTCAACCCGGTTCTCCATGAGCTTCAACTGAAATTTACACCCCGTTTTCTTGCTCTTTGTGTTTGATCTAACACCGACACCTTTAGGCCTATGGCTTCCCCCTTCTCACAAATGATTTGAATCTTACCACTTTGCCCTGGTTTAGATGGTACACTCCTTCCAATAGAGATCATAAAATTGTGTTGCTTTGCAACATTCAAAGCCCACAAATGACCAATCTCCTTAGAGGCAAACACTTGCTCCGTAGTGAAATATTCCGAATAATCCCTAGAAACAACTTCTTCCTCACATACGGGACTATCAAACTTTGGTGCAGTGCGTAAAGAGAGAAGAAAACACATCTCCTCTCCTACGTTTGTTGGTGGGTTAGCAAATTGTGAATCAAACGCATCATAGCTTGATGGCACCTCATATGTACATGGCAATTCATAAGTAGATGGCACAGGCAACTCATAAGTAGATGGCACGGGCAACTCATAAGTAGATGGCACGGGCAACTCATAAGTAGATGGCACAGGCAATTCATATGTAGATGGCACATGTTGTTCATATAAAGATGGTTGATGATAATATCCAAAGTGGTCAATCCCTAAATCAAATGACGGTGGCGAACATGGCCTTGTATTCCGGGAGGGGTAGTTGTAGTCATTCAACTGGATTGCATTCAATCCAGTGAACAAAGAAAAATTCACCTATACACAATGCTTCTGTTAATACTCTGTAATGTGCAACTTCTCGCGTTCTGCGAGGGAGGCACTTCTCGCGTGACGCGAGGGGCTTCCTCTTGCAGAACGCGAGAAGTTGCTATTTCCTGAAACTAGTCATTCAACGGGATAATTTAACATAACATGAGTTTCTACATTAAAAACCCTAAAAACATGAACACATCTAAGTTTTTGACATTATATGCAAAAGTCATCTCTTCAACACTTACTACTACTAGATTTAACATGAAATACAACATAATAAGTTCATTTTAGCTCTTAATGGTGCAAAACAAATTAAACTTCAAAAATTAAGTAAGAACATTACCTCATTTGAATGGTAACTTGATGAACCATCATCTCCATTCCCTCCTTTGTTGAATTCCTCTTCATCTTCCATTATTTTAGGTGTTTTTAGAGTGTTTTGAAGTTTTAAGGTTTTGAAAATGAGTTTTAATGGAGGGTGAAAGAGGTGAAAGATGATAAAAAGAGGTGTTAGGGTAGGGTTAATAGGTGTTACGGATTACTTAAAATAAATGGGTAGTTATTATAGTTAGGTGGGGACAAGACATGTAGTTATGGCGCACAACAACGTCCATCTGACATGCTAATCTCGCGTTCCGCGAGGGACGTGACACTCGCGTTCTGCGAGGACACGTACACTCGCGGAACGCGAGATTAACATGCATGAAATTAACCTAATTTTTTGCTAATCTCGCGTAACGCGAGTGTCACGTATCTCGCAGAACGCGAGTGACCCGGCGTTGTTTGAATAAAGCACTGGGCTGTATATAAGAACCGTGTAAAATTAGTTGAAGCGATAACTCTAGACAGATAAAGTTCCTATGCTTAAGGAGCACAAACAATGTACTCCCTCCGTCCCATAATGTTAGTTTCATTTTTTTTCGTGACATTATTTACAAACCGAGAGAATCTTGTAGATTTCTCCTAATATATAAGAAAAAACATAGTCATGTGGGGTCTTGTTTGATTCGTCTTAATGAGTACTTTAACAATATTAAAAAATTATAATTTTCATTAACATATAACTAGAGATATTAACGATGTAAAACATATCTCGACATATATGCCTGATTGAAATGAGACTAACAAAATGAGACAGAGGGAGTACATAAATATTACTCATAAATCTAAACAGTGCGGAGCATACACATACTCTGAGCGATATCCTGCAGACTGTACATACAATATGATATATACACATAAGTTCTAAAACATTTACATATATTAATCTTATTCACCGTGTATCTAAATTATCATGAATCTTTGTTCTTTTTCTACACGGGCTATTTTCCCCCGAAACGTTATATGTTTTTCTTCAACTTTTTAATATCAAATTTATATAAACTTGATGGGAAGAGTAAAAATGAAGCAACTAGGGGTAATTACGTTGTGAATAGGCAATTAGCACGTGCGGACAAGTAAGTCCAAAAACTGTGCCCATCCGTAATTAAATGATTTAAGTCTCAGATTATTGGGTTCCACAACTACGAACAATGCAAGTTGTACATTTGTTTAATGTTTTTTTGTCGTGCTTATTAAATGAAATGACTCGTATAATGCCTTCAGTGTGTGTGTGGGGTTAGATTTAGATGGCCGCCACCATTTGCAGCTGGTTTGCAAGTAGCCTCAACCAACTCAACTGTGTATCTTCCTTCACGTCGGTTTAAAAATATATAACGTGTAAGATTCCGCTACATCCACTGGTCTATAAATATTGGCAATGGCTATATGCACGCGATTTTTTTCCTAAATGCACACGAATATGTGCGCATAACTTGTGCGCACAAAGTTTTACACTGTAACGCGCACAGGTTCGTGTGCATTTAGGGGGAAATCGCGTAATATTTCAGACAATACCAAATAAAATACCGAATAATTTTGTATAGCCTTCTGTAGGCTCAAGTTCAATGTCATTCATCGATAGATTACGTACAACATACATGTGAATGAGAAGAGGCTGTTATCTATATCCACACAATTATGTAAGTAGGCTCCTTATAGACATTGTTCTAAGATAATTCCCCTAGGATCTTATAGATTCTTTCTCGACGCTATGCGGAAAATACTTTTTAAATATCTCGCTAAAAGTATTTAGCAATTCTTAATAAATGAAGAGATTTAACAATTCTTAACAAATCTCTTTGATACCTTGTGTCCTTACTCCTCTCATCGTCATGGTTTCCTTATTGGGCCCCTTCATTGATTGTGATTCAGTTGCTGATCTTGTGGCGGATTTTGATGGTCTGAATGTCAAGAAAGTCCTCTTTGCGATTGGTAATAATAAAACCTCGGGACCGAATAGATTTAATTCGTTCTTCTTCAGAAGGCTTGGAACATTGTGGGGAGTGACTTCTGTAATGTCATTCTTGACTTCTTTTTTAGTGGGAAACTCTTCAAAGTTACTAACCACACAACCATCTCCTTAGTTCCCAAAACCAACACTCCCTCCTCTGTCAATGTTTACCGCTCTACTGCTTATTGTACCACGATCTACAACACAATTGGAAAGCTTATTGCAGATATAATGAAACTTGTCCTCCCTTTATCATTGGTGAATATCAAGGCTCCTTCGTCTCAGGGTGCTCTATCCGTCACAACACTCTTATATGCCAAGAGCTTCTGAAGCACTACGGCAGAGCCCTTGTCTCCCCTAGTTGTGCAATCAAGGTGTAGATCAAGCGTGCTTTTGATACAGTTAGCCATCCTTTCACCATTCAGGCTATGTAGAGCTTTTGTTTCACTCCTTGTATTAAGGGTCATCGTGGCCTTCGTCGTGGTTTTCCGATGTCGCCATACTTGTTCTCTGTCTCTATTAAGTATCTATCACATCTCCTTCACTCCAAAACCCAGAATACAAACTTCAACTTTCATCCGAAGTGTGAGAGAATTGGCCTTACCCGCATGTGCTACTGACGACCGTATTCTTTTTTTCCGGGGAGACCTTGACTTAGTTAAAATCATAAAGGATGCTCTTGACCTCTTTGCTGACATTTCGGGGTTGCAGGTCAATTGCTTTAAGTCGATTGTATTCTTTGAGGGTGTCAACCCAGTTACTCGGCTTCATATCACCAATCTCTTTTCCTTCTCTCAAGCCTCCCTTCCATGGCCTACCCCGGCATCCTAATTGGCTCAACAAAATTGTCCAAGCAAGCATTCAACCCTCTAATCCACAAAATTACTTCATGTATCCGATCATGGTCCTCCAAAAACATGTCCTACGCGAGACAACTTCAACTAATTCAATCTGCTTATTAGTTTGCAATTCTATGGATGTAATGTGCTCATCACCCCTCTCAACATTATGGACATTATGGAGCACATTGAAGGTCTTATCAGAATTTTCCTTTGGTCTGCAAAGATAGCGGGCACCGTAACCTGGTTTCTTGGAGCAAAGTTTGTCTTCCTAGATTTGAAGGAGGCATGGGGTTTAAAGATCTCCTGGCTTGGAATAAATCTTTTACCGCTCGCTCTATCTTTGAGATTTCTAATAACACTCCTAGTCTCTGGTTAGCTTGGTTGTATGGATACCCTATGAAATCTGTGTGCTTTTGGAACTACTCTTCTTCTGAATAAGATAGCTGGTGTTGGCACTCTATTTTTGTAGTCCGTGATGACCTTCTCCGACTCTAGAATCCTGTTGCTCTTCATATTACTATGCTCGCTCCCTCCGGTAAATATTATGCATCTTCCATCTATAGTATCTTGGTTCCTCCTTCTACTACTAATCCTACTATCCATGTCTTCAATGGAATCTTGGGAGGTGTACAAACTCCACGCTACAGCTTCATCACGTGGATTTCCCTTCATGATTGCCTCCCCACCCTTGAACGTGGATTTCCCTTCATGATTGCCTCCCCACCCTTGAACGCTTGCATCGTTGGGGGATCAGCAGCTCAAATACCTGCCTTTTTTGTTCTCGGGCAGTTGAAATCGCTAACCACTTGTACGTGCCTCAACTATTCACTGTCCAATTGGGTCATGGTCATTCTCCTCCAATGGCTTGGTATCTCACTGCGCTTCACTGATCTGTCCTCCTGGATTACTTCCAATGCTTCTCGGTCGGCCACCATGTGTCACAAGATTCGAGCATCGAGTGTCACCGCCTTCGTCTATCACATTTGGATTGCTCGCAACCTCAGAGTTTTCAGAACCTCGCCACCTTTGCCGAAGATTGTGCCAAAGATACCATTATTTCCATCAAATTGTCTATCCTTGCGAATTGGCCTAAAAGCATGGACTTAAATTCTTGGAGATTTGTTCTCTCCTTATTTGTTTTGTCTTGTTGATTTCTACAAACATGGTTATGAAAACCCTTGTTTGCTTTGTGATTATGTAAATCCTACCTCATTTATAGAGAAATGTTCAGATAGGAAGAGGGCTTAACGTAGGAAAAATGAAGCATTCACGTTCACATATAACAAGCGAATGTTCGTCTGTTCATAATAATCTGGGAGTTGCAAATTTTGAACTTTTTAAATGAGTCACGCGGTGTCAATTCTGTAATTTATGTGAACATTTTTTTTTGAAAAATGACCGAAACGGACGTGATTGCCAGATTATGAACATTACCATTTAGAATACGAACATTCGCTTGTTATATGTGAACATGAACGCTTCGTTTTTCCTACGTTAAGTCATCTTTCTACCCGAACTTTTCTCTAGAGATTTAGAGTAAAGTTCCGGTGCAAATAACTCTTAACGTAGGAAAAATGAATCGATCGCGTTCACGGATTACACGTCAATGTTCATATTGTGGATGATAATGTTCATAATTTGGGCCATAAATTTTTTTGAACATTTTCAATCAAGACGCGGTGGCATACTTGTAATTACTGCGAACTTTGGTTTTATTTATTTATTTTTTCTTCTGAAAATGACCTCAAATTTTTTTATCGCCAGATTATAAACATTACCGCTCAAACTATGAACGTTAAGTTGTTATATATGAACGCGAAAACTTTATTCTTCCTACGTTAAGCCTTGTTCTTACCAGAACTTTTCCCTTAAAATAAATTGTTATTCTAAATTAAAGTATTAATTAATTGTTATTAATAAGTATGTCTGTTATAAACTTCTTAGCGTATACTAGCTGAAAGTCAACTGTAAAGATGGGCAACACGTAGCTTATGTTGAAACGTTTCTGTTCGAGACTGACATCTTAAAAAGAATATGCATGCTTAATCAGTTCTTTACCCCCCAGAAATAGTACGGAGTAATTAATCAGTTTAGTTGAACTCATTGTGCAAACGCTCCTCCCTTTGTTTTGCTCTACAGTTATCCAACCGTCATCAGATGATTAATTATACTGGAAAATTATGCTGAACTTTCCGCAAAAAGACGATCTCTAAAGCAAAACACATTTTCTCTAATTCTAGCTATGTCACGTGATATATGATAGGACAAAAACCTACCCACAAGCGTATGGGATCAGTTGTAGCTTTTCAAGTGTCGTTCCCACGAGGACAATGTAGTATCTTTTGTAACTAAACCGGTAAGCTAAGTCGTAAAAAGATTTGGTTGATTAAGCTAAGATTAAAGTATTGCAAATATGAAGAAATTCAATGAGAGGATGTTATCTAGAATCAAGGATCCCCACAACAATGCCTCGGTAACTCGTATGTGTTTATCAGAATTTAGCATAAGCTCATATGACGGTAAGTTATCTGAAATATCAACTAACTCCTTTCAGACGATAGTAGAAGTATCTAGGCTTCAACTAGCAATCACTTTCGCACATCACTAGTCAAAGTCTAGATCCTTTAGGCGCTTAGAAACTAAGATTAGACCGAGATAACATCCACTTTCGTGCTCCGCTAAATTCGGTCTAACCTTGGGTTTCTATGATAACTTACTATTCCGCGAGAACAAACGAATTCATTCAAGTTCAATTCTAGTAATTCCAACAATAGTAATCTTCTTTCGGACTCATACCATGTCTAATTGTTCATTAGATATCTCCTTTCAGACTCAACCTAAATGAACACTAATTGATAAATTATCAATTGCAATAAGAACCCTAGAATTGAATCAATCATGAACTCATGCTATCAAATTAGATAAACACAATCATCAAGTTCACCAATTCATTGTTGGGATTTCCCCAACCCTGGATAATGGGGGTTTAGCCTAGCATGCTTAAGAAATCAATCATAAACATTGTAAGAATCAGGAAAATCATTCAATTAGATGAGAAGAAGAGAAATACTTGATCGAATCCAAGAAACAACCTTCAATCTTCAACAATCTTCAATAGGAATCTCCCAAAAACACAACTAGGGTTCTTTTTAGTACTAAAAACGATTAGGATAGCATCCCCCTCTGCAAATCCGGTCTAAAAACGTATATATACTCCCCTAAATAAAGAAACGTCGGAAGAAACGAAAAGACACATTAACAGCGTTTCCGCACGGTCCGTAACAAATCGGCACGGTCTGCAGCAAACCGTGCCGCTTCACTAGACGTCTTCCACATCTTCTGCTGATCTGCACGGTTTGTTGCAAACCGTGCAGAACCACTTTTCTTCTTTTCCTCGCTCGTTGCGTCCCTCGTCGAGTCCTTTAGCTCCCCTGTTGCAAGATATCATCCAATACACACCAATCCGCATCCGAAAGTCCGCAAATCCACTTGTAACACGCATAAACTTGTGTAGACATCAAGACTCAACAAAACAATGAAACTAATAAGAAAACTATGCAAGAACACCATAAAACGACACATTCTAACACCTAAATGCATGTCCTAAGGTATATGAATTGGATGCTATCAAATTCCCCCAAGCTTGACTCTTGCTTGTCCCAAGCAAGTACATGACGATGAGTACTCAAAATATGCAACAACTGTCTCTATCCAAAAGTCATCGAACAATAACCATGAAAGACCAAACAAATAACAACTACTGTCCTAACATGTTTCTCAATCAATGACAAGATGAAATTAGTTCCTCCACTCTAGACCTCACAAGATAAATATAAAGTCACTCACACTCATGTGTTTAGGTTATGTAATTTTCGCTCAATTCTCTACTTTGAATGCTAACTACCATAAGCTTGCAACAGTGTTCTTAATCTCCACTACTAAAGACTATGCACATAACAAGAGTCGTGAGGTCTTTTCTAGGGTTGCAATGGGGCCAGGGTAAAACATAAGGCATAGGAATATTTTGGCCATGAGGAGCTGAATCCGAGGAAGAGGATCTTACCAAGTCAACACCAAGCGAAAACACCCATCAATTGTTTAAACCCCTTACATCATATCAAACTCAAGGAACATAACCCTTACATAATATCACATATTGTCTCCTTCATTTGTATGATTGCTTCTTCTTCTTTATTACAATGTAACAGAGTACTTCTTCTTTTTTCGTTTTTTTTTTTTTTTTTTTTTGTCTTTAGAAGTATAAGAAAAAATGAAGGATAGGAGACCCATTACAAACCTTCAGCACACTTTAACCACCATACAAGTAACTTCTCCCAAGCATGACTAAGATCCACTCTAGCACAACAATTCAACTATCATAATCCCCGGATGGGAAGGATGATCATAATAGGCTCGGTATGCTTTTGTGGAGCTTACAATGAATAAGCAATTATGGCTCAGTAGGCTGCAAAAGAGGGTATAAGCATAGGGTGGCCAAGGATAAGAAGGGCTAAAAAATGATGCCTCAGTCTTCCTAATGTCATGTGCAAAAGTCGCAACTGTAGCCTCAAAGAAGATATTAATGCAAGTTCTAGAGATAGCAAACAAAGAGAGATCACACATGAAAATAAGAGGACTTATGCAATTGTAGTCCAAGAAAGGCAAACAAGCTCACCGGGACATTTTTGTCTAGAGTGTTAGTCTCAACGCATCTTAATCAATGTCCACATGCTCAAGTCATTGTCATAAGTTTGATCAATCATATTAAAGTCACCATGCAGTTGTAATATTAACAGTTAAGGCATATTAAGAGGATTCAAAAGACAAGCACTATTACAAGAACCCACAAGGATCAAGCATGGTATCAAATCAAACATCCATAATGCAAACATTAACCAACAAAGTTCACAAAAAAGGGAAAATGACTCAAATTCAAAAACAGAACAAAAAAAAACAAAAACAAAAACAAAAAGAACAAATCTAAATCTAAGATGAACTAAAATGCAAGTCTAAAATGCAAATTCCTCCCCCAAGCTTAATCCCGACATTGTCCCAATGTAGAAAGAAAGAAAAAGAAAGGAACTCACAAAACGAGTCTACTGCGATGGTGGTGGTGGTGGATGCCCATGCATATGGGTGTACATCTACAAATACATGTCATGCTAACGAGCCATCTGAGCAGCCATATCGTCCACTTGATGCTGCAAGGACTTAATCGTAACGCGGCTAGATGTAGAGGAGGGTCCAGCATGTGCCCCTGAAGACGCTCCATACGCAATCCGAAGGCGAGGTGCAACATCAGCTACAGAGTAAGCCCCGATCCAGTTGAAGACCCAGTTGGCTTCATCGTCAGTAGAGGTACGAGCAGGGCAGGGCAAGAAAACAGGGTCGATCTTAACATTGAACCGCAACTTGTTGACTACACCCTTCCGGTCAGATCCGAGGATACGACACGTCCGTAAATAAGGGATGTCGACCAGGGCAATTTCAGATGTCACCTCGTGTCCAACTAATGATATGTTGAAATGACGGATCAAAAGAGTTAGAACACCGCCAATGGAAAGAGCACCTGTAGTCATCTTTTTCAGCTTTTCTAGCTGCATTGCAAGTAGATGTCCAAAGTCCACATCGTTCCCCTCGATCATTGCATTAAGGATGACAAACTCATCCTTGCGAACACAACCCTTGCTATCATGACGAAACAAAATTGTGCCCGAAAGGAACTTTTGAAGTACTCGAAAGACGGGGTGGACAATATAAGAGGACTTGGAATGATTGGTATACTCATGAACACCACTGATCTTGAACCAAATGCCCTTATCTTGCCCATGGTCAAGATGACACTGTCCATGTGCAGGAAACCTGTATATCCCCCGAAAGGTCGAACAATCAAGATAACGCCAAACATTCCCCAGGCGGAAATGCAAGATAAAATCAATCGTGGACCGAGGTTTCTCCACTGACAGAGTGCTGAGCAATTCAAGAGACAGATTCTTATACGAAACCTCTTGCAACTGAAGAAAGTAAGACAAGCCAACCCGACCAGCCAACCGACGGATCTCAGTAAGTAGGCCGAGTGTCTCCATAGCTGCAGGATCAAACCAACGGGTGGGTAACCAATCAAGCTCAGACAAGGTATCATAGGCAGTTTGATGCTCCGGATTTTCAAAAGGAAGGATCTCGCCATCAGCAACAGGAGGAGGAGGACGAGCCGGCTGAACGCCTCGACGGGATCGAGAAGTACGCTCAGAACGATGCGACATGATAACCCGTAAATCTGTAACCTGGGGATTCAGACAATAAAACACCAAAGCAACAGTAATCCCACAAGTTAAACTATCCCGCCAAGGGCCTACGCATGCAAATAGCTATCCCGCCAAGGGCCTAGATAACAAAATGCTTAAACAAGAAACTCGGCCACAATCATAGCAAGATGAACAATAAGCATGGATGATGTCATTACAGCAGGAAAATGACAAAATAGTCAACAAGTGGCTTCAAACAAATTTTCCCGCCAAGATAAAATCACCGAAAACTCATATGAAAAATAAGCACAATAGATGATTCATCATCACCAAATCAACCATCAAGATAATCAAAAGCACAAAATTCCTCAAGAACACCCAAATCAATCAATTTCAAATTCACCCACAAACAAGCCAAAATGCAGAATTTTATTCATCTATTCACCCAAATCAAACAATGAAGCCTCCAAATCAAGAGCATATACCAAAATTCACCCATAAAAATCATCCAACCAAAACCTAGGGTTTAGAAATCATACCTTGTCTTCTTAAAAATTGGGGAAAAAGGGAGAGGAAAGGGAAGGAGGTGGCTGGACTGGGGAGCAGCAGCGGGTCACGCAAGGCGGCGGCTGGGCTGAGAGGAGGTCGAACGGCCTGGTGCAGCAGCGGTCGACGACGGCTAGAGGGTGGGATGGTGCTGTGGGGGTGAGAGAAGACGGACTGCCTTGGCTGGACGGAGCGCAAGTGTGGCGGCTCGCAGCGGGGTGGCCGGCGAGAGGAGGAAGAGTGGAGTGGTGGTGGCTGTATGAGAAGAAAGGGGCTGGGAGAAGAAGAAGGGAAGGGAGGGAAGCCAAAGAAGAAAACACGCACCTGCGTTCTTTTTTTCTTTTCTTTTTTTAATTTTTTCTGATTTTTCATTTTCTTTTTACTTAAATTAAATGAAACGGGCACGGTTGACAACATGTTAGCACGGTTTGCATCAAACCGTGCGAACCAACTGAGAGTATTGAAAAAAATCGTACGGTCTAGAACACGTTCGCACGGGCTGTGATAGACCGTGCGGTCTCTCTGCAAGGCAGAGTGAATGGTTTTTCCTCGTGCTATTTTTTCGAACACTCCTCGTGCACCCAAAAAAATAAAATAAAATAAAACTAAACAAAAATCTAGAATAAAAACGTACCTTGGGTTGCCTCCCAATAAGCGCTTATTTATGGTCGTTAGCTTGACCGTTCATACCTTCTAGTAGCTCGGGTCAAGATAGAGAGAAGCAACCTTCTCAAATGGACCTCCGGTGATATAGATCTTCAAGCGTTGTCCATTCACCTTGAATTGCCCCGTCTCTTCGCTCCATATATCAATTGCACCATGTGGGTACACTTTTCTCACTTGGAACGGACCACTCCATCTCGACCTCAACTTACCCGGAAAGAGCCTCAAGCGGGAGTTGAATAGCAAGACAAGATCACCTTCATGAAACTCTCTAGGCACAATATGCTTGTCATGCCATCTCTTAGTTCTCTCCTTGTAAATCCGAGCATTCTCATAAGCATCTAGCCTCAACTCTTCCAACTCTTGCAATTGCAACATTCTCTTTTCACCGGCTTCTTTCATGTCATAGTTAAACAACTTAATTGCCGAATATACCTTATGCTCTAACTCAACCGGAAGATGACAAGACTTCCCATACACAAGTCGGAACGGTGTAGTGCCAATAGGAGTCTTGAATGTCGTTCTATAAGCCCAAAGAGCATCATCAAGCTTCAAAGACCAATCTTTCCGGGATCGGGAAACCGTCTTTTCTAAGATATTCTTGATTTCCCGGTTCGAAACCTCCACTTGACCACTAGTTTGAGGATGATACGGGGTAGCAATTTTGTGAGTGACCCCATACTTTTTCAGCATAGCCTCAAACTTTCTCTCAATGAAATGTGATCCTCCATCCCTAATCACAACTCTCGGTGTCCCAAATCTTGGAAAAATCACTTTGTTGAAGAACTTAGACACCACTCTAGAGTCATTTGTTGGAGAGGCAATAGCTTCAACCCACTTAGAGACATAATCAACCGCCACAAGAATGTACTTGTTAGAGTAGGACGGCGGAAAAGGCCCCATGAAATCAACTCCCCACACATCAAATATCTCAACCTCTTGAATGTTATTAAGAGGCATCTCATTCCTCCTAGAAATGTTCCCTGTACGCTGACAAGCATCACAAGAAGCAATGAAACGATGCACATCCTTAAACATAGAAGGCCAATAGAGAGCTGAATTCAAGATCTTAGTGGTCGTCTTGGAGGAACTAGCATGCCCTCCACATGGTAGAGAATGACAATGAGTAATTACACTTTCTACCTCATCCTCAGGGATACACCTTCTAATCACACCATCAGCACACCTCCTGAAAAGCAATGGCTCATCCCAAAAATAGTATTGAACATCCGACATGAATTTCTTTTTCTGTTGGAATGAGAGCTTAGGAGGTAACTCGTTGCAAACTAAATAGTTGACAAAATCAGCATACCATGGCATCCTTGAATTCGCAAGAGCAAAGATTTCATTAGCAACCCTGAAAAGATGATCATCACGAAAAGAATCATCAATAGGCGGCTCATCTTTAGTGCACTCCAACTGCTCTTCAGTCAACCTAGAAAGATGATCAGCAACCAAGTTTTTTGTGCCCTTTTTGTCTCTAATCTCCAAGTCAAACTCTTGAAGAAGAAGAATCCAATGAATCAGTCTAGGCTTGGCCTCCTTCTTACTCAAGAGATATCTAATAGCAGCATGATCAGTGTAGACAATAACTTTGGCACCCACCAAATAAGACCTGAACTTCTCAAAAGCAAATACTATAGCAAGCAACTCTTTCTCAGTAGTAGCATAATTCACTTGAGCCTCATCAAGAGTTCTACTAGCATAGTAGATAGCATGTAACTTCTTGTCCTTCCTTTGGCCTAGAACAACCCCTACAACATAGTCACTGGCATCACACATCAGTTCAAAAGAAGGTCCCAATCCGGAGGTTGCATTATAGGAGCAGAAATCAAAGCCTCTTTCAACCTGCAAAAAGCATCCAAACATTCTTTCGAAAATTCAAAGGAAGCATCCTTCAATAGCAAGTTAGTAAGAGATTTGGAGATTTTTGAAAAATCCTTAATGAACCGCCTGTAAAACCCAACATGACCAAGAAAACTTCTTATGCCCTTCACCGAAGTCGGTGGTGGCATCTTCTCTATAACTTCAATCTTGGCCCTGTCAACTTCAATTCCACGGTTAGAAACCAAATGCCCTAACACAATCCCTTCATTTACCATGAAGTGGCATTTTTCCCAATTCAATACAAGGTTAACTTCCTCACAACGCTGCAAAACTCGAGACAAGTTAGACAAGCAAGCATCAAAAGAAGTTCCATACACGGAGAAATCATCCATGAAAACCTCCATGATATCCTCAATCAAATCAGAAAAAATGACCATCATGCATCTTTGAAAGGTACCAGGAGCATTACATAAACCAAATGGCATTCTCCTATATGCAAATGTGCCATAGGGGCATGTGAAAGTGGTTTTCTCTTGATCATTGGGATGAATAGGGATTTGAAAGAATCCACTATAACCATCCAAATAACAAAAGTGTGAATGCTTGGCTAACCTTTCTAGCATTTGATCAATGAATGGAAGTGGGAAATGATCTTTTCTAGTGGCCTTGTTCAATTTCCTATAGTCAATGCACATTCTCCATCCTGTGACAGTTCTAGTAGGAATCAATTCATTCTTGTCATTTTTCACCACAGTCATTCCTCCCTTTTTAGGCACAACATGAACAGGACTAACCCATGCACTATCAGAAATAGGATAAATAATGCCAGCATCTAACAATTTCAGCACTTCTTTTTTCACTACTTCTTTCATGATAGGATTAAGTCTTCTTTGATGCTCAATGGAGGGTTTATGATCATCTTCCATTAAAATCCTATGCATTCACATTGAGGGACTAATTCCTTTTAAATCATCAATAGAATATCCAATGGATTTTCTATGCAATCTAAGTTCATGCAACAATTTCTCAATTTCACAATCACTCAAACTAGCATTGACAATCACGGGATATGTAGAATTAGGTCCAAGGAACTCATACCTCAAATTAGATGGAAGTGACTTCAACTCCACCTTTGGTGCCTCTTTAGTCTCCTCCATTGGAACATGATCATCTCTTGTAAGGGCCTCAGCAACCGCCTCAGGTAACTCTTCAGTGGACTCCAAATCAAAGAGCACATCAGCAAGTAGCTCTAGATTATCAGCTTGAGTCACACTTTCAGTCAAGCAAAACTCCAAATGATCCTTAGCAGTGACAACCATCAAGGATTCTTGAGTTGCACTATCAACAATGTCTATCCTGGATACATCATCCTCAAAAGAAGGTTGTTTGACAGCTTTGGAAAAATTAAACTCAATTTTCTCATCACCAATAGTAAAAGAAAGAACACCTTGTTTCACATCAATAAGAGTACCTGCTGTAGCTAAAAAGGGTCTTCCCAATATAATTGGAATAGGAAAATCAGCCTCAATATCAAGGACAATGAAGTCAACGGGAATATAAAACTTACCAATTTGGATGGGAATGTCCTCCAAAATACCTACCGGACGCGATGTGGATCTATCACCCATGAAGAGAGTCATCCTTACCGGTCTTGGCTCTCCCAAATCAAGCTTCTTGCATATGGAGAGCGGAATGATACTCACACTAGCCCCTAGATCACACAAAGCATTGTAGGTGCATTTCCCAATCACCTTAGGAACACTAAAACTACCCGGATCTTCAAGCTTAGGAGGCAATTTATTTTGAATGAGAGCGCTGCACTCTTGACTCAAAGAAATGGATTGATACCCGTCAAGATTTCTTTTGTTGGAGAGGATCTCCTTCAAGAACTTCACATAGGTTGGCATTTGCTTTAGAGCATCGGTGAAGGGAATGTTGATGTAGAGCTTTTTCAGCACCTCCACAAACCTACCAAATTGTTGATCCAACTGAGCTTGAGCCCTCCTTTGTGGGAAGGGAAGAGGAGGCTTGTAAGGCGGTGGTGGCACATAAGTAGGCACTTTCTCTTGGACCTTCTCTTGGATCACTACTGCTTCGGGCTCTTCAACAACCTTACCCTTTTTCTTAAGATCCTCTACCTTAGGATCTTCAAGTTGTTTCCCACTCCTCAAGGTCACAGCATTGATTTGACCTTTAGGATTCTCCTCGGTTTTACCCGGTAGTTGACCTTGAGGCCTAGGAGCATTCAAAGCATATTGAGCATGCAAGTTATCATGATTTTTTAGTATCTTGTTTATATTCTGAATCTCCTTCATTATCATATCATGCTTAGAGTCCTCGGTTGGTTGAGCACGCTCTTGATTTTGGGGATGAGGAGCTCTTTGTTGGAAACCAGGAGGTGGTCTTTGAGCAGCTTGGTTGTTGGCATACGAGAAGTTAGGATGATTCCTCCATCCGGGGTTGTAGGTATTGGAATATGGATCATTCCTAGGACCCCGGTTGAAGTTACTCATATAGTTCGCCTCACCTTCTGTCTCACCCTGAGCAACAAAGAGTTGACAGGATGAAATAGTATGGTCACCCCCTCCACAAAACTGACAAACCACACCAGATATAACTTGAGAGGATGACCCTTCAACAGGCCCTTGAGACTTTTGAACCAACAAATTCAACCTCTTGATCTCTTGTGACATGGCGTCCAACTGAGCTTGTTGGTGTGTTTCAGAATTCACCTCATACATCCCCGTTGATTTCTTTGAAGTTGAGCGAGCATCACTGTAATAGTGAGAGTGTTGAGCAGTGTTCTCAATCAACTCCCAAGCTTCATCAACATCCATTGCCATGATTCTACCACCGGCTGAAGCATCTATGATTAACTGAGTTGAACTATCAACAGCATTGTAGAAAACATGCAACAAAGTCCATTTCTCTTGCCCGTGATGAGGGCACAACATCAGCAATTCCTTGAACCTTTCCCAACCTTCATACATGGACTCATCATCTCTCATCTTGAAAGCAAGAATCTGATTTCTCATTTCAGCTGTCTTCTTAGGTGGGAAGTATTTGTTGAGAAAAGCCTTGGCTAAGTCATCCCAAGTTGTAATAGAGCCTAGAGGTAAGGCCTTGAACCAAGCCTTGACCCTATCCCGTAGGGAGAACGAGAACGCTCGTAGAAAGAGTGCATCTTGGCTCACGTCATGAATCTTCACAGTGTCCATCAGTTCAGTGAAAGTGGCCATATGCAGGTGTGGGTTCTCAGAAGGCAAACCTCCAAACTGATTTTGTTGAACCATATTGAGCAACGAAGGTTTGAGCTCGAAGTTACGAGCTTGCACTGGAGGCCGAACCACACCAGAAACTTGACCCCGGTGATCGGGCATAACATAATCACCAAGAGTCATACGTTGGGGGCCATTAAGAAGACCATTGCCCTCATTCAGATTGTCCCCCATCTCTTGCGCTCTGATTTCACGTTGTTGCCTTCTTCTGAAGCGAAAAGCACGCTCAGGTTCGGGTTCAAAGTCGTTCAGATTATTAGCGCTCAGGGCTCTTCGCATCGGAAAAAGTCAAACCTGAAACCAAAGCAAAAAAAAAAGAAAAGAAAAAAAAAGAAAAGGGTCAATACACAAAAAAGACTTAGTCGAACCAGTTGTAGGATAACAACTGATACTAGCAATAGTCCCCGGCAACGGCGCCAAAAACTTGATAGGACAAAAACCTACCCACAAGCATATGGGATCAGTTGTAGCTTTTCAAGTGTCGTTCCCACGAGGACAATGTAGTATCTTTTGTAACTAAACCGGTAAGCTAAGTCGTAGAAAGATTTGGTTGATTAAACTAAGATTAAAGTATTGCAAATATGAAGAAATTCAATGAGAGGATGTTATCTAGAATCAAGGATCCCCACAACAATGTCTCGGTAACTCGTATGTGTTTACCAGAATCTAGCATAAGCTCATATGACGGTAAGTTATCTGAAATATCAACTAACTTCTTTCAGACGATAGTAGAAGTATCTAGGCTTCAACTAGCAATCACTTTCGCACATCACTAGTCAAAGTCTAGATCCTTTAGGCGCTTAGAAACTAAGATTAGACCGAGATAACATCCACTTTCGTGCTCCGCTAAATTCGGTCTAACCTTGGGTTTCTATGATAACTTACTATTCCGCGAGAACAAACGAATTCATTCAAGTTCAATTCTAGTAATTCCAACAATAGTAATCTCCTTTCCGACTCATACCATGTCTAATTGTTCATTAGATATCTCCTTTCAGACTCAACCTAAATGAACACTAATTGATAAATTATCAATTGCAATAAGAACCCTAGAATTGAATCAATCATGAACTCATGCTATCAAATTAGATAAACACAATCATCAAGTTCACCAATTCATTGTTGGGATTTCCCCAACCCTAGATAATGGGGGTTTAGCCTAGCATGCTTAAGAAATCAATCATAAACATTGTAAGAATCAGGAAAATCATTCAATTAGATGAGAAGAAGAGAAATACTTGATCGAATCCAAGAAACAACCATCAATCTTCAACAATCTTCAATAGGAATCTCCCAAAAACACAACTAGGGTTCTTTTGAGTACTAAAAACGATTAGGATAGCATCGCCCTCTGCAAATCCGGTCTAAAACGTATATATACTCCCCCAAATAAAGAAACGTCGGAAGAAACGAAAAGACACATTAACAGCGTTTCTGCACGGTCCGTAACAAATCGGCACGGTCTGCAGCAAACCGTTCCGCTTCACTGGACGTCTTCCACATCTTCTGCTGATCTGCACGGTTTGCAGCAATCCTGCACGGTTTGTTGCAAACCGTGCAGAACCACTTTTCTTCTTTTCCTCGCTCGTTGCGTCCCTCGTCGAGTCCTTTAGCTCCCCTGTTGCAAGATATCATCCAATACACACCAATCCGCATCCGAAAGTCCGCAAATCCACCTGTAACACGCATAAACTTGTGTAGACATCAAGACTTAACAAAACAATGAAACTAACAAGAAAACTATGCAAGAACACCATAAAACGACACATTCTAACACCTAAATGCATGTCCTAAGGTATATGAATTGGATGCTATCAATATACTCTTCATTTAATCTATTCACTTGTCGCAATTACATAGTCACGATTTTTTACAATTTATTGTAATTTTCTTAAATTTTTTGATTAAATTTGAAAAATCATGTTCAAAAGTATAACAAAAAGATTGTTTAAGATCTTTCAGATTACAAAAAGATTTTTATGTGTTAATTTTTTAGATTTTGACCTCCTAATATCTTATTATGTTATTTTATTAATTTATAATTTTATTTTTATGATATGACATCACACAAAAAGATTAATTTCTTAATAAATAAGAGAAAAGATTATATTTTTGTGTTACGGTAGTGTTTTAAATATATAGCATTATATATGCTGAAATCAATTTATTTAAATTTATTAAAAAATGACCTATGATAATTTGATCAAATAAGATTTATGGTAGTGTTTTAAACTCTATCTTATTTTCCCAAAGAAATAATAATATCTTATTATTTTCCCAAAGAAATAATAATATCTTATTATTTTCCCAAAGAAATAATAATATCTTATTATTTTCCCAAAGAAATAATAATAATTAATCTCTCTAACTTAATCAATAAAAAAAGGTAAAAAGTTAATGTGTTTAGAAATCATAAAAAAAGATAGGCAAAGAACACCAATTATGTTGTCATGGAAAACTCGGGAGACGGCGAGGTCGTGGTCAGGCGACCGACATCATATCTTAGCCGAGCTGGTAATTTCTCCAAACTCATGCTAATTGTGATAAGGTTAGAGGCAAGAAAACTTGTATACGTGCAAGAAGTTACTGCTATATAAAAGATGCACACCTCCATCTTAAAATTTACAAGTCTAGTTTTCGCGTTATACGCGGGTTTATATAGCTCGATGGCCAGTTAATAAGTAGTATTTCGTATTATATATAAATTTATATGAAGTTAAGTTTAATAGCTTGAAATGATATTGATACATGATTAAGTTTTACAATTTTGAATAAAATAAACAACGAATATAAATGAGTTTTTATACATAAATCTTTTTTTATCAAATTATCATAGGTCAATTTTTAACAAATCTATATAAATTGATTTGAACATATATAAAACTATATAATTTAATGCACTATCGTAACTCATAAGACAAAGTTATAATCTTTTTCCTTATTTATTAAGGGATCAATCTTTTTGTGATCATCACAAAATAAAATTATAAATTTTTAAACATAACATAATAGGATATTAGAATGTAAAAATCTAAAAAGATTAATATATAAAAATCTTTCTGTAATCTAGAATATCTTAAACAATCTTTTTTGTGATATTTGTGTATACAATTTTCCAAATTTAATCAATTGTTTTAAAAAAATTACATTAAATAGTAAAAAACATGATCAATGAACTTAAATGAGGAGAGTTACACGTGGCATAACTATAATCTTTAAAATATTGTACTCCCTCTGTCCCATTAGATTCCGACACATATGCCGAGGCACGTTTTGTATCGTTAATAACTCTAATTGTATGTTACTAAAAATTATAATTTTTTAATATTGTTAAAGTACTCATTAAGACGAATCAAATAAGACCTCACACGACTATGTTCCTTTTTATATATTGGAAGAAATCTACAAGATTCTATCGGTTTGTGAATAGTGTCAGAAAATCAAATGGGACTATCAAATTGGGACGGAGGGAGTAGAAGTTTACTTTTTCAGTACATTAATTATAATTATGTCCATATGTCAAGATATCATTAGGGGGGATTCTAATTGCATTCGAATTGACTGATGGACGGGTTGAATGACCATTTTCATTTTCTGGCGGAGCTGACAGCCGCGCGGAGCTAAGCTCCGCGCGACACTTAACACCGCCCCATAGCTCACGAATTCTGCATTCGTGAGGTTTTTCTTAACATTAATTAGGACCGGTTTAAATAAATAAAATATATATGAGGCGACCGGTTCAGTAATAAATTGAACCGGTTCAGTAATTAATTGTATGGACCGGTTCAGTAAATAATTTTTCGGATATCCGGTTTTGAAATGATAATCCGGTCTAGCATGTACAGACATCACGAATGCTGAATTCGTGAGGTGTTAGAGCATAAATCTGCAGTTTTGTCAGGAATCTAGGGCTAGGATATCTTCGCATCTCGAGGAAAATACAGACCTCACGAATTCATAATTCGTGAGCTTGTACATAATGAATTCGCAGTTTTGTCAGGAATCTAGGGCATGGATATGATCGCTTTCCCGAGGAAAAAGGCTCGAAGACCTCGCGAAATTAGAATTCGGCTACTTTGCATGCCCTAATTGATTTAGTCGGGTATATATATAGTGTACGTGATGGTAAGGTTGGGAGAAGAGGAAGGAAGAGAGTAGGAGAAGAAGAGGAAGGAGAATCGACATTATTTCAAATAAGAGATTCGATAAAAGAAAAGAAGACAATTATGTTAAGTTACATAATGTACTTGTAATTTAATTGTTTCAGTCAATATTTTAGTGTTGTGAATGTATATATATATAAATACATTGTATGTTAGAATACGTATCGAAGATTACAATTTTTTAAGAGTGTAAAACGTCATGATGTGTACGTACATATTGTACTGTAATTTAGAGGTGGTGAAGCTAATATTTGTTTACTGTATTTTTAGAAATGGAGTTAGAAAGTAAACTGTTGTAGATGAATTTGAAGTAAATTATGCATCCCGAATTGAGGATTCGGGAGTATGAATTATGCATTGCGAATTTAGGATTCGCGAGGTAGTTAAGAATACACATTGTTCTGTTTTAGCATTATTTATGTTATTTTAACCGAATTATTTAATAAAGCGGAGTACAAAGTTCATGAGTTATATTGCACATCGTTATTTGTAGGAAGACTACACATCGTTATTTGAAAACGGTTATGTGTGGAATAACAAAGAAGATGTGTTATGTTGGGCACGTGGAATCGGTACAGAGAACAACATGGTCTTAATAATTGACCGTTCAAGAGAGAACTATGTGAAGCTTACATGTGATAAATATGGGGCTTATCGTGGGGTAAAAATTTGTTGATTCGCAACCCGAGGTCCAAAAAAAGTATGTGTCCGTTTCGCCTCCATTGTCACTGTGAGGATAACGAATGGACATTGAGAGTGGTGTGCGGGTGTCACAATCACCCCCTCCCAGAAAGACTGGTGGGTCATGCATATGCCGGAAGAATGAACGAGAAACAGAAAAGGGATATCATTTCTTTGATAAAAGCGCATGTGAAGCCGGCGAAGATTTTTTTATTTTTGGCAGCGAAGCATGGTGGACGGATGATTACGTCGAAGACTCAAATTAAAAATATGTGTTACACTCTATGTCTTAAGGAGATGGATGGAAAAGATGTAACAGAGTTTACACGAAGTTGGTTGTTGGAGAGGGGTTATATGGTACGATCCCGTGCTATGTCACACGACAACGACATAATTCAAGATTTTTTTTGGGCAAACCTGAAGTCGTTGTTTTTGTTGCGGTTATTCCCATATGTCATCATCATGGACGCTACGTACAAGACGAACAAGTATGATAAGTGTATATGTTTTTGTTTAATTTGAATAATTTGTTAGAAAGTGTGTAGTAATAAATATTATGTGAAAATGCAGGTACATATGGCGTTGTTGGAGATTGTAGGGTTTACTTGCACCGGGCAGACGTTCAACGTTGCGTACTCGTTCATGGCACGAGAGAACTTTGACCACTACAGGTGGACTCTCTTGAAGGTGAAGGAAATGTACGATCACATTGGACAAAGTCCTGGAGCGATTGTGACGGATCGTGATCTGGCAAAGATTAAGGCAATTGCTGAGGTATTTCCTAATGCAAAACACCTATTGTGTTGGTTTCATATACTGTGTAACTGCAAGGCACAAGTAAAAACAGCAACGGGCAACCATAATTTTGCTGAAGCGTTTGGGAATAGTTGTAGAGGTGTATTCAACTCTAAATCAGTAGAGACGTATAATATCCATGTCGCTGAGATAAGGAAGAAGTATCCAGGCTTTTATCCTTATTTAAACGAGACGTGGTTGTCTCCTTACAAAGAGCGCATTGTACGGGCATGGACGGACAATATATTTCATTTGCTTACGAGGACAACGAATAGGTATTACTGTTGTTATTTTTATGTATGTGTTGAATTTGTATATATAATCATGTCTTACAATTATTGATATTAATTATTAATCTGTATTGTAGAGTTGAAGGTGCTCACTCGAGGTTGAAAAATTTCATAGACAACAGTGTTGGTTCGTTTAACACCATAGCACAAGAGATCCACTCAACTATCTTAATTCAGATTCTGGGTATTCAGCGGAAAATTGAAATGGATGTCAATACCAGACTCTCCAAAGTTATTCGCATGGAAGGAACTGGGCGGTATACATATTATGTGGAGCTCGTAAATAAGGTTTCAACTGACTGTATGAATATACTTATGGAGACCATGGATAGGATCGAGAATCCTTCCAAGGGTTTCCACCCTCATGCATGCAGTGATAGATGGTGGAGAAATGTAAGAGGCCTTCCTTGTGCACATGATTTGTACAGCTACATGAGTATGGGGGTGCCAATTCCTTTAGGGGAAATTCACGACTTCTGGAAACAAATTGTTTGGCATAAACCACCAGAAGGATATACAGTCCCCCTAGATGAGGAAAATGAGGTGAACAATGGTTGCAGACGTCCTTTGCAAGAGCCACCACCGGGATATAATAAAAAAAAAAGGCAGGCCACGTATGACTCAACCTGAGAAGAGGGAGCAGACTTGGTATGAGCATGTATCAGGCAATGATAATATAGGTCGGAGGAGGTACAGAAGGCCAAAAGGGGAGGTATTTGTGGAATCCGACGAAGAATTTGAGGACGAGGACGAGGACGACTTGGAAGACGATGCTGATGATGAGCGGTCAGGTGTAAGTCAGGGTATTGATTATAAGAAAGTGTTTGGCCAAAACCAGATAGATCATTTCATGTTTGGTTACATTACGAACTACAAAACCGTAAGGGGAGATGGTCATTGTGGGTACCGATCTCTTGCATGGCTTCTTGGTTTAGAAGATGAGGATTCATGGAAACATGTGCGCACAGCAATGGTGAACGAGGTTCAAGAGAACTACAACTTTTACAACAACATTGGTTACACATTCACAAGATTACATGTATTGGTCCAGCGTATAGGTTGGTTAGGGCAATGTACAAACCGAGAGTTTTGGATGGAGATGCCTGCTTGTGGATTTATAGCTGTTACAACATTCCAAAAAGTTATTGTGTTGTTATCATGGGGCGGTTCACATACTACGCTCCCATTCTACTCCAAGGGTAGCCCCGTAGAGCCGAAAGACGTAATTGTCATTGCTTTGGTGGGAAATCAAGATCATTACATACCGGTTAGTAAAATGAGATGTACTTTAATTATTTTTCGAAATCGTATGACTTGGAATATTTTTGACATTATATTTATGTTTTATGCAGGTCAAGTTATCAGATAACGCTCCTATTCCTCTGGTTGCTTATAATTGGACCCACCACCATCATTCGAGCGTAAGCGGTTGGGAACATCAATTTCAGGATCGTATAAACCATTTCCAATATTTACGACAGCTACACAGCAGACCTTTAGCGTAGTCGATGCGTATCTTCATTATTCAATCCGTTTGTTGGTATGTTTATGTAGTATTTATTTTGACTGTTGTAGTCAATATGGTAAGAATTTTTGAAACGCTACCAACCAATATAATTTCGTAAAATAAGACATATTCCGTTAAAGAGATTCATCATAAGTTACTGAAAATAACAACTTCCTTGCATAAACAAACAAAGTACGACCCCCCCCCTCCTCTAATGCCTCGAAAAGCCGTAGCTGCAGCGCCCGGTTCGCTCGGTCGGCCTAGAAAACACACGGGACATCAAAATCATCATTACAACAAGAAGGATAACCGTAAGAGTTTTAGCATATCTATTGCTTTGAACTGAATTTGCGTATGGCATGGCAGGAGCTTGAAGAACCTCTGTCGGGTATACCTCCCCCGAACTCAACATTTTCTTCTGGTCCTCGTACTTCTCCTTATACCAAGACAATTCGAATTCCAAATCATCGATTGTCATCAGAAGCTGACTATTTTTTTCGTTAGCCGCATCTAAACGCTTCTTCAATATGTTTACTTGGTCCGGGTAGTCGCAATCCTGTATTTACAAACACAATCAGTTATGCACATACAAATTTTCGACCACATATACATAAGAAATAAAAGTTGGAAGCAGTATACCCCTAAATAATTGTAAAATATGTCAACTTCGGGAACCGAGTGAGAGGAGTTGCTAGAACCTTGACTGGCCATATTTCTTTTGGTGTTTGGTTTAGATGAAAATTTATTCGTTGCACATGGACATATATATAGGGAAACAAAACCTCACGAATCCATGCTTCGTGCGGTTTAGGGTTTTTTGAGGATAGAGTAATATGTCAGGAATCTACGATTTTGGGAAATTGTAAATTCCACCCTCACGAATTATGAATTCGGGCCTTATTCCAGATATGATTCCATCAATTTTTCAGAAGATATGGCAGAGGTTTGTACTGAGAAGTAAAATGTATATTCCACACCTCGCGAATTCACGATTCGGGCCCTATTCCAGAAAAGACTTGATAACTCTTCAGAATCTAGGGTAGAGTAGTCTGTATTTTTGTAAAAAGTAGATTCCACACCTCGCGAATTCACAATTCGGGAACTGTAAGAAAAGACTTGACAACTTTTCAGACTCTAGCGCAGAGTAGTCTGTATTTATGGAAAAAGTAGATTCCAAAACCCCGCGATTTCACAATTCGGGAACTTTAAGATAACATTACATTGCCCAACTTTTCAGAACATAATGATTCTGTGTTTGCATTTCCGGGAAATGGTATATGCTAAAACGGACGAGTTCTGCATTCGGGTGGTCGGTCATCTGAATAAATATTCTCAACATAATCGTTTGTTTCTTCATCACCATCACATGTTCCTCCGTTGTCGGGGAATTTATCATTTTACATCATGTAAATTGTGACAGGATATTGGAATTCCAACCAGCGGTTCAGAATCGTTAGTACATCTTTTTCCTCTAAAACCTCTTTGATACGATTCATACGGTTCGGATTTGAAGGGAAGTAAAATATACGACCAAGAGGTATACTAACATATCCATTGTTATACAACATATATGAAAAGCTTTGTACAGTCATAGCACACTTACGGTGCAAACGAATAGCTAATCTGAATATTCGACCGCCCTCGTAAGTGATGAACTGATTTTGAATTTGGGGATCGCGGAATAGGATGCGACCTCTGTAATGCAGTTGCAAGTGCATTTCAATCTCATCATTCATTTTGTAGTTATTTGTGTACACATTCCATTGTCTTGTAATATTCCTGTCTATTTATAAGGTTTCATGATGTTTCTTATTTACAAATATTATGCAAAACCGCCAATAGATATCACGAATGCACAATTCAGGAAGAGTTTACTGAGGCCATTGTGATAGCTTACGAATTCACAATTCAGGACCTTTTGGCAAGCATTTTCGTAATTTGGGGAGGACTACAAGGTTGCACGATGTCTATAAATGGACGACTCCAAATCAAGGTGGGACAGCAGATAGTTTTCACTCTTTCTAACTATAAGCTATTGAAAATCATGTCCGAACTCAGCTCATCTGGAAGCAGCAAAGTTAAAATGTGCCAATGCAATAAGGCACCCGTAATGGCGGAGTCGGAATCGAGGAGAAACTTAGGCAGGAAGTTCTGGTCGTGCCCTGGCACCGGTTATACCATGTGCTACTTCACTCAGTGGATCGATCCTCCTCATCCCGAGTACTCGCAAAACGCCATAAGAAAACTACTGCAGCGTATTTCTTCGTTGGAACATGAAGTCTCTACTCTAAGGGAGACCATGGCTCCTAACGACCGCGCCGACTAGGCTTTACTGTTTTAAAGTGTAAGTGTGAACTTCTGTGTTCGTCTCAGAACTACGTACCCCTTCGTTTTCCAATGTTTCAGATTTACCATGGTTGTAATGTTTTAATTGCGCGAATATTGTTATATTGTAGTTTCACCAATGTTGTAATGTTTGAGTTGTATTAATGTTGTAACGTACGTCTGAAATCCAACTTTGAATGCGAATGTCGATTTGGACGTACGGATCTGGAGGTAGTTATGCACTTACAATCAATTCAACTTTGCTACAATTCAACCCTCACGAATTCACAATTGGGTCCCTTTTCCAGATATGATTCCATTACTTTTTCAGAAGATTGGGCAAACGTAGGTTTTCATTCCCGCGAAAACCATGAATCAACCCTCACGAATTCAGAATCCGGGCCCTATGCCAGATATGATTCCATTACTTTTTCAGAAGATGTGGCAGAGGTTTGTACTGAGAAGGATTGGATTAGATTCCAAATCCTCACGAATCCACAATTCGGTTGCCTGACAACAAAATAATCGAAAACTACGAAAAGCTTTCATAACAGGACGGAATGCAGAATACGCTACAACTTCATAATTCAAACCTTAATTTGCGGTAACACGTAATTGAAAACAAACTTTCGGAATAGAGCATGCATGATGTCTGTCATGCGTCATTCAATACCCAGATGTATGGCCTCTATCAGAACCGTCGAAATAGTTCGTAGTTGGCTCTCTGGACGGGGGAGAACCATAACTTCGGCTACTACCTAAACCAGTTGCACTTGGTCTTCTGAAATCTGCAAAACCATAACCTTGACTTCCTTGTTGTTCGGTGAAATTGAAGGGTTGAAAGGATGATTCAGGTTGGCTGTATGAACCGGGCATGTAGGAGCTAGGTCCGGGATTGCCGAGATTGTACGTTCCAAAGGTTTGCCCGCCGCTATATCTTCGGGGTGATCCGTCCTGTAACTGTTCGGCATCTGAGTCCAACCGCTCTGCCCTTGATCTTTGGGAAGAACCAACGCATGTATTACGGAATACCTCTGGAAGACCTAGAGTCATGACCGACCCTATTACTTGCATTATAATTTTTTTCAGTGGATCGTCATCTGCATAACCTCGAAGTACTTCCACATTCTCCAGAATAATTGATTCAATGTGGTTGAGGCGCTGTTCAAGTAACCAGATGGTTGGAGTTAGTATTTGTCACAGTGTTACAAGTAGTTTTAAAAAAATGACATGTTATATGAATTTTACTTACACGGACAGCTTGCAGTGCTAATGGCCTGGGTTGTTGGTCAAGTTCAGCGACTAGTTTCGTTGACTCTGCATCGTTGTAAGGATGAGAGTGTTCTCTATACCAGTCCATATAATCGCTTGAAGTTTCCCAAACTTGATTGCTGATGGGCAAATCATCTTCTTCCAGGCAGTGTTCGAACCAAGTTCCAAAATTATTGTTTGCCCAGTTATATTTCACCTTATAACCGCCTAAATTTCTTGATGGTCTGTTACTTTGCACTGGCTCGATAGGTGGATTTCTTAGTATTATCTGTTTTCTTCCAAATTGTCTTACAAACCTATCTGGGTTATAACCTTCTTCCATACCCAGGTATTGCAGCGTCCCTTTGTAGTGAGACACTTTGAATGCGCGTTTATTAACCACTTCCTTCCACGGCATCCAACATACCTACAAACAATTTGTGTTTATGAATACATGGTATACGAACAATATTAGGTACAAAACAGGAACTAGCTCGAACCTCGTCCACTCGCATTAAATCTACTTGTTTTAGTATTCCTTGAATCCTCTCTTGTGGTGACTTTCTAGCACGACGTCGATCGTTACAGTAAGCGTACGGGCCGGGAGTTGTAAAAGATGGATCTACTGTTTCATGACCTTTGAACATTGGGAAGTACGCCCATATCCAACTCTCAAAAGAATTACAGTTAATTACTCCGTCATTTCAATAGTAAAAACAAATCAACTTTAGTTAGGAAATCAATACCTGTAGAAGTAAAGGGGATACACTAAATTGTGCAACATATCGTCGACTAGCTATTCCCAATTCGCGATAAAGGTATGCTAACGTTGCAGCTCCCCAAGCGTACCTTTGCGTGTTGGTGTGGTCTAGCAACGGATGAAAATTCCGAATATTCATTTTTGTTCCACTCTTGTCTTGGAACAGGAGGGAAGACGTAATGGTTGCGAGGTACACAGAGGCAATGGTGTGTTGCTGATCTTCATGTACGACTCTTTCTGTCATCATTTCACGTAAGGTTGCAAGGGTAAAACCTTTGTTTTTTTGTACGCATACACTTCATCAACGTGCATGCCAAACATTTTGGCTACTTCGTTGAACAACTCTTTGTCCGTCATTGAAGGGGCTACCGGCAGTCCAACAACTTTAAGTCCAAGCAGTTGATACACATCATGCAATGAGGGCGCCATTTCTCCCCACGACAAGTGAAACGTATTTGTTTCGGGGTGCCACCTCTCTATGAACGCCGAAATGAGGGCCGAATCAAATGTAGTGTGAGGAATCTGCAGTAATTTAGTTAAACCGCTTGTTTCAGCTATTCCCCTCCAAGCCCCATTAGGCATTGAATCCCACTCCGACACTCCTTTACTACGAGCATGCACTTTCACGACCTTTTTCATCTGTATGACATGAATCATTTAGCATCAACGGTAAATCTCTGTAGCAGTAAAAGGAATGAAGTGACGTTGTAAAAAAAAATTCATTGACATACCACTGCGTCGTTTGTATTGTTCCATAGGAAACGTGCAAAATGCGTGTTGAAATCGCGCAATAACGAACTGTCTGCAGGGCCTCCAGGGTACTCAGTTTGCCGCATTTCATCAGCGTCTAACTCAACGTGACTTGCACTAGTAGATCTTTGCATTGTAGGTCCACTCCTTTAGGGAGTGTCTGCAACAGCAGAACAACTCCTCCTAGCTCTTACAGTAACTGGAGTAGTGCTTCCCATCATAACAGTGTCTTCGTGAGGTAACGGAGCTTCATTTACGGTGCTACGTGATGGAGGGTTGTTCTTGTTCCGACGGGAATCTCTAGACGACCCCGCTCTGCTAAATAGGTTACGCGTTGAATCCTGAAACATCATATGCATACATACACGAAATTTACATCCACACAGATTTCTTATATTTAAATTAAGTGAACTACATAGGGACTCCATATTACTTACCCATAACCGAGTTTGAACACTAGATCGTTCAGTTCTACGAGGAGGTGGACCAGGGCCATCATGCGTTCTTGCCATCTTCTAATATGTTCTGAATCTTTTTCTACACTTAGGGACTACATTTATAACCATGCAGTTACACAATTGTATATATACGATTTTTTTACCTCAGAATGTTATCCCGAATCCTGAATTCGTGTAAAAAAGGACAGTATCCGACACGGTCTTTTCAGAGATTTCAGATGTTTCCGTGCCTCGATAATGGAAAAAGAACAAAGTTGCCGAATCCTGGATTCGACAACTTTGGCCATCGAAGCATAAAGTTGCCGAATCCTGGATTCGGCAACATTGTGCTTTTTCCGTAATCGAAATTGCTTTCCATCTCCTATAAATACACAATCTATATCCCGAATTCAGAATTCGGCCATATGAAAACCAACTTCCATTTCCCGAGGTCTTTACAAACTCTACAAGTCAGGAATCTATGCAAGTCAGGAATATCTGCATGCCCTCTCACGATTTCAGAATTCGTGAGCTCCAATGATATCTTGCAAAGAACCCTACGAGTTGTGAATTCGGGAGGTTTCATGTCAATTACCCTTACCCTACGAGTTGTGAATTCGGGAGATGTCATATTCATTGCAGCCTATTAATACGCCTTAGATGGTAGTTAGTATACTCACATTCACCCCAACATTAGTTTTTCCAGAAGACTTTCTGAAACGCATTTATAATGGCTTTGAGGTACGGAAGCAGCAACGGTCATGCAACGGTAATTACCTAAGTTCGTTTTACTTACCTAATTTTTTTCTTAAGTTCGTTTTCCTTAGCTATTTTTTATTTAGAAAATACTTGACACATTCAATTCGCAGGACGGCATTCCTTTTACTTGCCCTTACACCGAATGCTCGTTTTTCGGCCCACATAATGACTTGTACAACCACTTACACTTCGTGCATGGAGACGCTAAGTATGATCTTACCCGACACTTCCAGTTTGTGATGAGAAGAACCGATGCTTTTGTGGTGTTCCTTGAGGAGGACGAAGATTCCAATATCTTCGTACTTGACACCAAAACTATGGAAATTAGTTCAATTGCTGACATGAACAACGTAGCTGACCCTCCCACATGGCTTGGTACCTTAGTTATTAAACGAACCATTGGTGCGTTTTGGTATTGTCCACTTACGAACTACATTCGGTCTAATTCTGAGCTTTTCTGGGAAGGTGGTTCAATCCATACAAGTGACAGTGTAGCTAGGTCACAGATCCTAGCCCTATTATATGATGAGTATGAATGTTTGTTTGTGGAACATGTCCCCGGGGAAAACTAAAGCACTTTGAGATCTTGCTTAAGAAGTTTGTAACGCACTTTCCTTGTATTTCAGTTACTAATCTTATGTAGCAGCTATTTTTTTATTTACTACCCACGTACAAAGCTTTTTTTAAATACTAAACTTACCCACGAATGCAGAATTCGCCAGGTATCACGAATGCACAATTCGGGATATCTGGGTTCATTCTGCATTTTCAAAAACACTTTCTTTTTTTACGTAGTGTATTTAATTAATTTAAGTTCAATAATAAGAACTCATCTACGAACAACTACTGTTTCAAACACCGTTAACAGTAATGAAGAATTTTTTTTTAACTACTTGAATTTGTAAGAGACGATGTTTGTAACGAACATAACGTTTTACCGAGAAACGCAAATACCGTGTTCAACACCAAAATGTGACGTACTAATACATCAAATGTAATACGTATCATCAAATAAATCATGTCTTATCGAACACAAAAGTTAAATGTCTAAAACCTGAAACATACAAAAAACAAGTAGCCATAAACATCAGACGATAAAAACATGAAAAACGTCAAACATCATCATCAAGGCCTACATCATCAGATTTTCCTCGGGGTCTGCCCCACCTACTGCCTCGGCTTCTGCGGGCTCCTCCACCTTACGAGACGACTCCCCTCGCTCAAATATAGATCGAATGCTGGGTCCGGGTGTCGAAGAAGTCCCGGGATCCATCTGTGTCGCCCTACCAAGAGGAACATCATCGGTGGCAAGTTGCAAAATATTTCTCAACTGTTCCTTGCAACAAGGAGAGACTATTTGCAGCTGTCTCTCGACGTAGGAAGTAATAAGAGCAAGACGCTGTAATTAAAGAACAATGACTACGTAAGTAGATGTAAACTCTATAATAAAATATTGTAACGCATGATACTAAAACAAACTTACCCGATGAGTGTCAATAAACGGCGAAGGAACACCATCGGGAGGGGCCTGCCTCTGTGAAAACCGACTGACATATGGATGTGATATCTGGAGGTACCAGTCTAAGTATGCAGGATCCACCAACCAAGGAGGAGAAGCTACGGGGCTCTCCAGAATGTACGGACAGAGATGGTCTTGCATCCTCTCCCAACGATCCCACTCCTCAGCAAACTCCACAATATACTTGTTCTTCCCGCGTTTATTAATTGGTCGAGAGACCCGTGATGGTGGAATAGGATCTAGTGGTCTGCTCTGCTGTCGTCCGAACTGACGCACCACCCTATCCGGCATATAGGGCTCCTGAATATCGAGGAACCTCAACGTTCCTCGATATGTAGAGGCCCTAAACCGGTCAACAAAATCTAGCTGGCCGTAAGGCATCCAACATATCTACAAGATTACAATGCAAATGTAAAAAGTTAACAATTTGCCAAGTTCAAATAATGTACGTATACAACTAGTCGTTAAACAATACTTACATCCTCTGGTCGATACTCATCCAGAATCCGCCTGTAAACATGGGGGCTCAACTCGTGCTGCGTAGCAGTCCTGTCGGTGTGGTAAAGGGATGCGCGTCTCTCATCATCACCTGCCATATCACGCTAGAAGTTCGGGTTCCCCGGGAAGTAAATGAAGTACATCCATATCCAAATCTGATACAATTAATGCAAATCGTTAACGTCAGACAACTTTACAAGTGTATATCACTTCTACTATTACTACGTACCTGTAAAAGATAAGGACAACCGCCGAAACCAACCACTCCACTCCTAGATGCCTCGCCTAATTCCCGATACAGATTTGCAAACACAGCAGCGCCCCAAGCCGTATCGACTACTCTCGTCGGATCGTCAAATAATGGCAACAAGCGGGTCTGCAGAAGGGTGGTGCTCTTGTCCACAAACAAACTACTGGACATAAGATACCACAAATATCCAGCGGCTATGCAATCAGGATCATCCTCGTCCTCAATCATCCGTAACACGTGGGGCCAAAAACTACAAGCCCTTACCCGACCCTGCCTCAGAGGCCCTGTCATGTTCCACTTATCTAGTGGGGACACATAACTGGGATCAACTCCAAACATGTACCCAAACAGATCATTACAATACCTCCTCTCTTGCATGGCATTAGCAAATGGACCTGTAGTCGCAGGTAATCCCTCAATAGAAAGGCCCAAAATCATTGCTACATCATGCAGCGTAATCGTGATCTCTCCCCAAGGAAAATGGAAGCTGCTCGTCTTCGGGTGTCAGTGCTCAATGAGGTTGTGATTCACAAACCCATACTGCAAATCCCTGTTACGTGTCAACCTCGTCTGCTCAGCGATCCGGAACCAAGAACCAGGAGGAGGATCCTGTGGTAAGTACGGCCTAAAACGTCCGAAATCAGTGGGCCGGGTGTAGCATCGGGTTCTCCGTGTGAACTCCCGTGGGGGATCGCCTGCTAGTTCCTCCTTTGCAATCTTATGAGCAATGTGCGCCTCGAAACTATGCAAAACAGGATCGGGCAGAACGGGAGGAGGAGGTGGTGTATCAACTGGTGCAGAAGGTTGGGGGTCAGCTCTAGGAGGAGACTGAAGAACAGGACGTTCATCATCAAACCCAATCGGTGATCCATCCACAATATGCGGGGACTGTGACTGCAACTGCAACTCAACAGGTGCAGTGGAAGTAGAGGGCTCAACTGAAGCAGGAGGCACGCTCATAAAGGGTACTGCTGGAGGCTGTGAAAAAGACGGGTTGTCATTACAAATATCATCTAAGCCAGGGCCTACTGATGACTGCACCTGATCAGAAGCGACTGGCCTACCCCTACCGCGACCTCTACGCCCACGGGATGAACCAACACCCCCTCTAGACCCACCTCTCTTGCGGCCCGAAGCCGTGACTATACGCTCGGAAACTCTTCTTCCACCAGGAAGCAATCTCCTAATTTTACCAGCTATGGCCTAAATTTTTTACATTTCTTATACTAATTAGTTATTTAAACACACACATGTCTATTAATATAACATTCTGTACTAACGTCTTTAATATCTTTTTACATGCAATCAATTCAACTTAACGTTTTAATCTCTTTTGAAATGCAACTTATGTTGTTACTAGTTTTCCTTTTTACAACACTATAAATTAAATGCTAAATAATTACATTTAACGATTTTGCTTCATACCTACATAATTACACTATTTATACTATTTATACAATTTTTACAATTTTTACAATTTTTACCGTTTTTAAAACTTCATAATTAAATGCTAAATAATTTTTACAACTTTTAATTACACTATTTACACTATTTATACTTTTACTTACACTATTTATACTTTAATTACTATTTTATATCATGCCAAATATATACATTTACTATTTTATATCATGCTAAATAATTAAAACTTTTATATCATGCCAAATATTTACATTTACTATTTTTAATAACATTTCAATTACTACGTTAATTAGTAAGATAAAACATTTAAAACTTATTAATTTTACATACCGCGTCGGAAATCCGTCGGACTCTTTTCGGAGGAGGGGGATCAGCAATTAATTATTCCGCCATCTTCACCGCCTCCGCTCCGACCCTTGCTGCAATGCTTATTGGGTCACCCTCAGATTCAGTTTCCTCAGAGCTCCCGCTTTCTGGATTCGGGTGCCTCTGCCCATATTCATCTTCTTCCTCCCCTACCGCAGTCTTCCCCTTCCTCCTTTCTTCCTCAACCACTTCATCTTCAACCTCCATATTCTCGGCTCCATCTTCTTCCTCCGCCACCGCCGCACCCAAAGATCCACATCTCGCTAAAATATTCCCGGATTCCGCGAATTCTACCTCACTGGCGCCGGCCCTTCCACCATCCAAGCTTGTCTCTTCTCGTCGCATCTCTCCTCCCGAATCCGCCTGTGCTTCACGCCGCTCCTCTTGCCTCGGACATACTCCTCCGGAAAAACCCGCCTCCCATTCCATCTCAACCGCCGGATCTACTCCTCCCACCAAACCGGCCTCCAACGCCTCAGTAACTTCTCCCACCGACCCGGGCTCCATCGCCTCCTCCCGATTCGGGCCAACTGCCGGATCTACATCCGACCCTCCTCCTCTACTCGGATCTGCAACTTCTTCTCTAGCCACCGTATCACCGCCTCCGTTCATCTCTCTCGATTGCCTCATCACCTCTTCAATTGAAATTTCCGGAGGCGATTCGTCAAAAAAACTGCCGGCCACCAATGGTTGTCCATTATTTTTTTGGGATGATGAAAAGACGCCGAGTTCACGATTCGGATGGTTACTTATAGGAATTTCATCGGGTTTTTTTAACCTATTTTAATCTCTCCCGAATTCACAATTCGGGAGGTTCAAATTCAAATTTTAAATTCCACGGTCAAACTTGCATTTACGAGGCATATCCAATTTCCGAGATTTTTTACTGTTGTTAGGATCGCACGAATGCAAGATTTGTGAGGTTTGCTTTTACAAATCGGAAGGTTTTTTGTCTGGATTTTATCTATTTTTTTTTAACTTAGTTTCATTCCTCCCGAATCCACAATTCGTGAGGTTCTAATTCAAATTTCAGGATTTTACGGTCAAACTTGTTCTGACGTGGCAGTTACAATTTCCGAGATTTTTTCGACTGTTACTAGCTCACGAATGTTCAATTCGTGATGTTTGGTTTCAAATTTGTATCTTCCAAACCCGGTTCAATACCCGATTTCTCAATTGCCCAAACAGGTTTACTACATCGGGTTCACTATTTCCGGTTCAATACTTCTGGTTCACTTCATCTGGTTCACTATATCCGGTTCCCTAATTCTGAACCGGTTTTTTTATATTTCTATTTTCCACGCTCACGAATTGTGAATTCGGGAACTTATATAAATAGTTTAATTTTCCACGCTCACGAATTGTGAATTCGGGAACTTATGTAAATAGTTAAATTCCGCGTGTCGCCCAACTCCGCGCGAAGCTGACCGACGCGCGGAATTTAAAGTCTGACACACTACGTGTGTCAAGAGTGCAATAAGCCTTTTCGTATCATTAGCAATGTAAGAGATTTTCTTCCACGTGGTAGTTTGTGTATAGATTAGTCTTAGAGCATTTGTATCCACGTTACTTGAAGTAATATAGAATTTTTTTTTAAAGGTAGATGAAAATGAAATGTAAGTTATTTTGATTGAGCCAAGACAAGAGTAACATCTCTTTATTACTCTTTCTTACACAAATCACTTCACATATCCAATCATTTAGCAACATGTGGACCAATAGTAAAATTGTATTACTTAGGTATTGATAAATGTCTTATAACATTCACAATTCATAAAATTCTATTGTAATTATTTTTCAAATATTTTTAATTTATTTCTATCTACATATTGACATCCATATTGACTATATAATATATTATTTAAATTTATAATGAAAATAAAGATAAAATACATGTTATTCATATGTAGATACAAAACTCATAAATATTAAAATAATAGACTTTGTTACTCAATATGAATAACACCACTAAAGATGCTCTTATACACTGTTGCGTTGATATAGCAACGCCTTGAGAGTTGTATTAAAATTGAATCTCTATATAATTACTAAAGCAAAACATTATATTCATCAATGAGTTATGTCACATCATCTACTCATCAATAAACTATGCCACGCCATAGTCAATTTTTCCAGAAAAATGAAAACTTTAATATATATGTTTAAAAATAATTAAACTAATTCTAACGATATTATTTACTTATTTGAACACAAATCAATTAAAACATATACAAAGATCACTATTCAAAATCTATTGATATTATTTCCTTATTTAAATCAATACCAATATAAATGATTATAAATCAATTGAAATTCAGTTTATTTATATAATATTGATTTAAAAATAAATTAAAATAAATATAATACAATACTTTTTTTTATTTATATTAAATTTATTTCTATATATTTATAATATATAAACAGTTATAAAAAACGTTGTGAAAATTATGCGCATGGCGCAGGAATAAAGCTAGTTTGTATATACATTAGTTACTCCTATATAAAAGATCTGGTCTTCGAATGTGCATGTTCGTATTCTCTCACATGATCTTTATCAATATTAAATACAGATTTCCTAACCTACACTGAATATTGGTGTTAGATACCGTTGTAAATTATTACTTTTTAATATTTTTTTATAGATTTTCATATTACTTTATAGATGTTAATAATAGGATATTTGCTGTAGGATTACCCATTTTTTTTTTTTTTTTTTGGTAAAAGAGAGACGGAGCTCTCGTGGATTATATAAATAAAAAAGGGTTGGGCTAACACAAAACGGTGCGGGGAGTAGCCCTTCCCCTAGAATCCGCAGTAATAAACTCCAGAACACACTCTGGAGGATCCGCAAGAAACGAAAAACCAAGCGAGAAAGAAAAAGCATGAGAGGCAAGAGCGTCAGCGACACAGTTTGCCTCTCGGTAGATATGTCGGGCATGGCACTGCCAATCCCTACTAAGGAAGCCTTTGACTCTCGTCACGAGGCTAGCAAGCGGATGGCTACGATCTATAGGTTTGTGTAGAAGCAGAATCGCAACCTGCGAGTCTGTTTCTATACAAACCCTCCTGTAGCCCAAAGACCATGCCAGTGACACACCCGACACAATCCCCCAAAATTCGGCCATTGGTACCGAGCATACACCAATGTAATGAACAAAACCACCTAACCACTTACCTTGCGCGTCTCTAATGACACCACCCGCAGCCGCACGACCTCCCTGGACAGCACCGTCGGTATTGATCTTGACCCACGAAGAAAGAGGGGCTTCCCAGGACACCATCTCGATTCGCATCTGCCTGCCCATAGCCCCCAGCCCGTTTGTCGCCCTCTCACATCGGAAGTAATGTTCCACCAGGTCTAAAATAAACCGAGCTCTGTCACCCATGTAGGTGATGTTGTTGAAGATACGAGAGTTCCGCCAATTCCATAGACACCATGTGGTGGTGGCAAAAATCGCAGGCCACTGTATCCCCTTTCTGTTTGAGTTCGTGATGTTGGTGCGAATCCAACAGGGGAAATCCTCTGTGAAGAAATCCGAGCCAGCCAAGCTTGGCGAAATGGCGACCCATACACTTGTCGCCCAGCTGCAGTCCCTGAAGACATGAGTCAGGTCTTCCGCTATCCCCGGGCAGTTAGCGCAAGCATCCGAGTGCGCCAAGTGACGTCGCATCCGTTCAGCATTAGTCAAGAGAGCCCCTCTAATACGGGTCTAACAAAAGTTTGTTTTTAATTGACTATAAGTTGTTTTGCAATTTGCTAATAATTTTTTCATGTTTGTCGATATATAGTAAATGTAAAAAATATATATTGAAGATGTTAATTTCGCCTTTGTTTAACTGATTCAAGTTTATTAACTGTTATTTCGTTGTTTATTAGTAGTACTCCCTTTTCAGAATGTCAAACTTAATTATATAACAATGTCCTTTTAAAACTATTCACAATAAAATGTCACTTCACAATTCTCAATAAAATTTCAGATAAAACTATGTCTGAAATAACTAATCTATGAATTCATAAACAAACTGGCTTGTACGGTTGAGCAACTTAAAAAAAAAGCATTGCACTTGCACTTTGTATCATTCCAGATTACATTTTTTCTTGTTTCGGCTTGCAGTTTTATTCGCTATGCAGCACTTGTATTTGACTTATATTCTTAAGCCTCTATTTTATAATGTGTCTATTCATAGGTTTGACCATTCATTTTTTAAAACGCAAATTATAAAACATTTTTTTATTAAAGTTTTGCCTCTTCCAAATAACTTTTTAAGATAGGTTTTGAATTGTCTAAACCTCTAAGAGAACATATGTTACCTATTTTTATTATGTCAATTCAACCACATCAAAACATAGCTAGAATTAGTGTATGTTCGGTACATGGACAAATAAACTAGCTTATTTATTCCATAAGCCAGCTTATCATTAGGAAAAATAAGGCAAATAAATAACCATCAAGAAAAAAACTTAAAGCAACTATTCAGTGACAGTGCAAAGGAGCTAGTACAGACAAATAGAGATTTCTTCATACAATTTCTTTGTTACATTTAATTAAAATTACAAACGATTATTCTAATCTATGCCTTAAGCATAGGCTCATAAACTCATTATATTAATTTTTGGATGAGATTTGGGTAGGAACACTTTATAGAGTAAAATACGAATAGATCCAGCAAGTTGGCCTTCGGCAAACGTATTAGATTTCATGGTTAGGATTAGGAGCTACAAAAAAAATGAAATATGTTGGGCAACAAGTGCATGTTGGAGCTTAAAAAAACTAAGACATTTTTAACGTGCACTTTTAATCACTTCGACTTGTATTTTTTTGGCTTGCACTTGTGCCTCACACTTTTTTTAAAGCATTGCTAAATAAAACTAAGACGCTTTTTGGTTTGCACTTTTTTTTTGCGTGCACTTTTTATCACTTCGACTTGCAATTTTTTTCGTTTCGACTTGCAATTTTAATCACTTGGGCTTGCACTAGTACTTAGGGCATATCCAGTGGTTTGCTATAACTAGAGATAGTAAAATTATAACAAAAAAAACAAACACCAATAACAAGTTAAAATGAACAATAGTAAGATAATTCTTCTAGAGATGTTTTAAATTTCCAAATTAATTGCTAAACTTAACAATTCTTAGACTACCAACAATGAGAGTCGAATAGGGTGAGATACATAACACTTTTTCAATTTTTCTCTCGTCCATATCATCAATGTAACTCTTTTCACTTTTTCTATACAATTAAGGCTACATGATGAGGGTTACATATTCACATATTTATTTATGAGACATATATTTATACAATATAATAATACATGTATGTTAGATTTAATTTTAATGAATACTATATTATAATTTTATTATGTTAGTTTAACATAATTGAAATGTAATCCATATATGCTATACTATACTATGTAGATTGCATTGACTATATTTATTTTATTTAGAAAAAGTAACATAGTATATAAGTATAATATGAATGTCTATTTGTAGATAAAAATGAAAAATATATAAAATAATTTTTTATTATTTTTATGATTTATATAAGCCTAATGTATGATAAAAATACTATATTAAATTATTTAAATACAAGTTTATGAGAGTCATTGGATCATTGATGAATGATGATCAATTACTAAAAACTAGTCTTCAATTCCTATGTAACTCAAGTATGAGTTACAAGATATGTAACCCAAGTATGGGTTACATAGAAAAATGTACATTTTGTCTATGTAGCCAATTATTATTTTACTCTATGTAATCCTCATTGTGGGTAGTCTTATAGAAAAGTTGATGAAGTATCAAAAGAGTATTCAATATTTATTTAATAAATAAATTAGTATAACATGAGAATGTTTTTTTTTCTTTTGTACAAGCAAACAAAAGGCGATCTATTACACATTGACTACACCTAAATCATCCGTACGAATGATCTTGAAGAAACCCCTGACGAGAAAGAGTCTCGAGTAAGGGGAAAGGAGGTCATTCCTTAGACTATCAATTTGATGAGGAAGAACAACTTCGTTCCATTTGAAAATTTCATCCCGAAGTTCTTCGATGTTAAATTCCTTCTTAGCAAGGAAGTCTGCGACCTTGTTGCATTCCACAACAACATGAAACACCCTAAAAACATCAAAGGAATTAAGCAATTTCTTGATATCCAGGATTAAAGAACGAATTTCCCAGGGGATTTTTCAGGAATCCCTAATGCACCTAATAAGAGATAGATTATCTCCTTCAATAATTAATTTTTTAATATTGAGACTAATTGTGGCCCTTAGACCTTCCAATAGGGCAGCAGCCTCAGAAACTAGGATAGAAGAGTCGGGAATTCTGAGTTGGTCGATAAACGAAACACGACCAAGCAAGTCGGGAAAATTACGGTGAGAACAAGACTTAACGTAGGAAAAACGAAGTTTTTGCGTTCATTAGATAACAAGTTAACGTTCATAGTTTAAGCGGTAATGTTCATAATCTGGCGATCAAATATTTTAAGGTCATTTTCAGAAGAAAAAAAAACAAAAAAAAAACCAAAGTTTGCAGTAATTACATGTATGCCACCGCGTCCTCAATGAAAACGTTCAAAAAGTTTTATGGCCCAGATTATGAACATTACCATCCAAAATATGAACATTGAAGTGTAATCTGTGAACGCGATCTGTTCGTTTTTCCAACATTAAAAATTATTTGCACTAAAACTTTCCTTCGAATATTATTACCGCCGAACAGGACCTATGTCCCTACTGCTTTAGCAATGGCTAAATTGAAAACATGTATAGACCGTGTCCGTGACCGCCGAATATTATTTCCTGTTTTTCCATTGTAGATAGAGAGAAGAAAGTTTCGATATAAATAAATCTTGATGTAGAAAATACGTACAGATTGCGTTTACAAATTATACGTCTATTTTCATATTCTGGATGATAGTGTTCATAATCTTGGCCATAATTTTTTTTAAACGTTTTCAGTGAGGGACACAGTGACATACTTGTAATTAGTGCAAACTTTATTGTTGTTTTTTCTCAAAATGACATCAAAATTTTTTACCGCCCAGATTATAAACATTACCTCTGAACATTAACTTGTTATCCGTGAACGCGAAAACTTCGTTTTTCGTACGTGAAGCCTTATTCTTACTAGAATTTTTCTCTAGATAGATAATAGGAGCACAAATTGAGATAGTTTTAACAAAAAGACAAAAGATTAAAAAACAATTAAGATCTTAATAAGTGTTTTTATTAATTTATGAAAGCTTAACGTATCTCCTAAAAATTCTTTTTTTTTATATCTTGATCTCTACGAATTTCTTAGGAAACCTTATCATGTATATCGTTATGAATGCATATATCCTAACCTGAGATTCCACTTCAATGGAATGTACGGTTACCTGAACACATTGCGTGAAATGTTTCTTTTTCAATCTTAACATAAATGTACCTAGTTACATTACGACTGGGTTCATGAACCTGTCCATAAATTTGGTTACTATAATTAATCCAGCAGTTGAAAAATCATACTCCGTAGTACTGTACAATACAGAGACAATTTATGGCTAATTTCATACAGTATATAAAATAAACAAGCTAGCTCAAATTGCACAATGTGACAAGGTTCTCGATCTACTTACGTTATTGGACAGCTTATCTCATTGGTTTTGCATATACAAATATAAATCAAGACATCTAATATAAATATAAATATATATAATATTTTTATATATTTATTTTTATAAGTACTAGTCCCTCCTGCCCGTGCGAGCACGGGCCAAATGAATTTTAATAAATAAAAATTTAGTACTCTATAAATATGAATTAGAATGTGTAATATTGTCTCGTATGTTTCACTTATATTTTACTTTGAATCCGGATAATAATTTTTAAATATATTATTGTGTTCAACTATTTTGTTATATCATTAAAAGAATTAAATATAATTTGAAAAATTAAATAATAAAGTACATAAACGGGAAAAATATAGGCTTAAACTTTAATTGTTTAGGAAAAACTAATTAAAATATTTTCAACTTTTACCAGAAGACCAAAATGTAGATTAAACGACTTTTTTCATTAAAAATTAAAAAAATTCAATAACAACATGACACATAATAATAGTTTTATGTACTTTGCAAACCATTCATCTTCAAATTTAGAAAATATTTAATTGAAATTGTAATTTGGTTGTTTTTGGTTTATAAATTTTAAGTTGGGGTTCTTAATTATTTATTGATTTAAAAGTTGAGATTAATTTTATCTAAAGTAAAAATTGAGATTTTTTTTATTTCCGTATTGTATTTTGTAAATTTAGGTTACTACTAAAGAATACCTTTTTAGGATATTTTGTTATTTATTGTCTAATGATATAATAATCATATAATTTTATTTTACCAAAGGAGAAATATTGAAATTTATAAATATTAATCTTTTTTAACATCAAATATTTACTTATGAAATTCTTTGTCATTATAGATACTTCTAGCACGGGGAAACAGATCAAATAGTTATATTAAAATATTTAATTTATATGTTATTATATCCTAAGTAGACTTGTCAAAAGCTTACCAAACAATGAATCCATTTGGGTCAAACCTGAACCGATCCGTACTTCTCCAAACTCGTCGAGGGGCCCATTTTTTTACATATTTTCTTTCCGAGTAAATAAAAATATTGTTTAAATTTTATTTTCTTTATTACAATAAAAATATTGAACATTTGAAATTCACTGGGTTGACTCGACCCAAACTCGACCAATGGTCGACCCGCTTAACCCAAACTCGTTTTCCATCCGAACCAAAACCCGACCCGTTTGCCAAATCTAATTTCACTTATCAAATAAGAGGTGAAAAAAAGTGACCGGAAAATGAATAGGTTAAGATTTAAAAAGTGTTTGCTAAATATATCTTCTTCTTTTTTATTTATTCATAAAACATGTTACTTATACATTTTATAAATCATTTTTTCTATCTTAACCCGTAATTTTAATAAGTTGATATGATTTATGTTGGCATATTTTGTTTATAATACATTTTGTCTAAACAAAATTTTATTTATGCATATATTTGATATTATTTCCGATTATACGACCCTTAAAAAATTAAAATTCTTTTATTTAGTAAAATAATTTGTGCAAAATTGTTTATTTCAATTATATGAGCCTTAAAAAAATTTATTTCTATTAAAATATGATTTATAATGTTCATAAAATATCATTTTTCTTAATTTGATTTATCGTTTTTTATTATACCTTTTAGTTTTAATATTTTTCATTATAAAAGGCAATATTTTTTTTATTGAACCTTTATTTTATGGGTCAAGCAAAACCTCAATCCAAGACGAATATATTCATGAATATCTATGTGATTTTCTTGTGTAAATATTTTTCAACCACCCCCAAAAATAGTTTTTCAATTATATAATCCTTATAAAATATAATTTCGTTTTTAACTTAGTAAAAGATAAAATATTTATTAGGAAATAGATTGATGTAGTTTCTTAAAATATAATCTATAATTTAATAATAATAGATTTGTTTGAAAAATATATGTGGAAATTTCTTTTTAAAATATCTTGTGTGAATATTTTTCAACCACCCCCAAAATTATTTTTTCAATTATATAAACCTTATAAAATATAATTACATTTTTAACTTAGTAAAAGATAAAATCTTTTATTAGGAAATAGATTGATGTAGTGTCTAAGAAGATAACTTTAGTTTAATAGTAATAGATTTGTTTGAAAATTATATGTGGAAATTTCTTTTTAAAATATCTTGTGTGAATATTTTTCAACCCCCACAAACATATTTTTTCAATTATATAATCCTTATAAAATATAATTTCATTTTTTAACTTAGTAAAAGATAAAATCTTTATTAGGAAATAGATTAATGTAGTTTCTTAAAATATAATCTTTAATTTAATAATAATAGATTTGTTTGAAAAATATATGTGGAAATTTGTTTTTAAAATATCTCGTGTGTATATTTTTCAACCACCCCAAAAATATTTTTTCAATTATATAATCCTTATAAAATATAATTTCGTTTTTAACTTAGTAAAAGATAAAATCTTTATTAGGAAATAGATTGATGTAGTGTCTTAAAAGATAATCTTTAATTTAGTAGTAATAGATTTGTTTGAAAAATATATGTTGAAATTTCTTTTTAAAATATGTTGTGTGAATATTTTTCAACCACCCCAAAAAATATTTTTACAATTATATATTCCTTATAAAATATAATTTCATTTTTAACTTAGTAAAAGATAAAATCTTTATTAGGAAATAGATTAATGTAGTTTCTTAAAATATAATCTTTAATTTAATGGTAATAGATTTGTTTGGAAATTATATGTGGAAATTTCTTTTTGAAATATCTTGTGTGAATATTTTTCAACCACCCCCAAAAATATTTTTTCAATTATATAATCCTTATAAAATATAATTTCGCTTTTTAACTTAGTAAAATATAAAATCTTTTTTAGGAAATAGATTGATGTAATGTCTTAAGAGATTATATTTAATTTAATAGTAATAGATTTGTTTAAAAAATATATGTGGAAATTTTTTTTTTAAATATCTTGTGTGAATATTTTTCAACCACCCCAAAAAATATTTTTTCAATTATATAATCCTTATAAAATATAATTTCGTTTTTAACTTAGTAAAATATAAAATCGGTTTTAGGAAATAGATTGATGTAGTTTCTTAAAAGATAATCTTTAATTTAATAGTAATAGATTTGTTTGAAAAATATATGTGGAAATTTCTTTTCAAAATATCTTGTGTGAATATTTTTCAACCACCTCCAATTTTTTTTTCCATTTATTTAATCCTAATAAAATCTAATTTCGTTTTTAATTTAGTAAAAGATAAAATCTTTATTAGGAAATAGATTGATGTAGTTTCTTAAAAGATAATCTTTAATATAATAGTAATAGATTTGTTTGAAAAATATATGTGGAAATTTCTTTTTGAAAAATGTAAACTTTAATATTAGACTTTTATTTCGGTGGCCCAAGCATATGCTCAATGCAAGATGAATATAATGAGGAATATCTTTGTGATTATCTTGTGTGAATATTTTTCAACTACCCCCAAAAATTATATATACTAGTCCCTCCTGCCCGTGCTACGCACGGGCCAAATGAATTTTAATAAATAAAAATTTAGTACTCTATAAATATGAATTAGAATGTGTAATATTGTCTCGTATGTTTCACTTATATTTTACTTTGAATCCGGATAATAATTTTTAAATCTATTATTGTGTTCAACTATTTTGTTATATCATTAAAAGAATTAAATATAATTTGAAAAATTAAATAATAAAGTACATAAACGGGAAAAATATAGGCTTAAAATTTAATTGTTTAGGAAAAACTAATTAAAATATTTTCAACTTTTACCAAAAGACCAAAATGTAGATTAAACGACTTTTTTCATTAAAAATTAAAAAAATTCAATAACAACATGGCACATAATAATAGTTTTATGTACTTTGCAAAACATTCATATTCAAATTTAGAAAATATTTAATTGAAAATGTAATTTGGTTGTTTTTTGTTTATAAATTTTAAGTTGGGGTTCTTAATTATTTATTGATTTAAAAGTTGAGATTAATTTTATCTAAATTAAAAATTGAGATTTTTTTTTCCGTATTGTATTTTTTAAATTTAGGTTACTACTAAAGAATACCTTTTTAGGATATTTTGTTATTTATTGTCTAATGATATAATAATCATATAATTTTATTTTACCAAAGGAGAAATATTGAAATTTATAAATATTAATCTTTTTTAACATCAAATATTTACTGATGAAATTCTTTGTCATTATAGATATTTCTAGCACGGGGAAACAGATCAAATAGTTATATTAAAATATTTAATTTATATGTTATTATATCCTAAGTAGACTTGTCAAAGCTTACCAAACAATGAAGCCATTTGGGTCAAACCTGAACCGATCCGTACTTCTCGAAACTCGTCGAGAGGCCCATTTTTTACATATTTTCTTTCTGAGTAAATAAAAATATTGTTTAAATTTTATTTTCTTTATTACAATAAAAATATTGAACATTTGAAACTCACTCGGTTGACTCGACCTAAACTCGACCAATGGTCGACCCGCTTAACCCAAACTCGTTTTCCATCCGAACCCAAACCCGACCCGTTTGACCCGTTTGCCAGATCTAATTTCACTTTATCAAATAAGAGGTGAAAAAAAGTGACCGAAAAATGAATAGGTTAAGATTTAATAAGTGTTTGCTAAATATATCTTCTTCTTTTTTATTTATTCAGAAAACATGTTACTTATACATTTTAGAAATCATTTTTTCTATCTTAACCCGTAATTTTAATAAGTTCATATGATTTATGTTGGCATATTTTGTTTATAATACATTCTATCTAAAGAAAATTTTATTTATGCATATATTTGATATTATTTCCAACTATACGACCCTTAAAAAATTAAAATTCTTTTATTTAGTAAACTAATTTGTGCAAAATTGTTTATTTCAATTATATGAGCCTTAAAAAAATTTATTTCTATTAAAATATGATTTATAATGTTCACAAAATATCATTTTTCTTAATTTGATTTATCGTTTTTTTATTATATCCTTTAGTTTTAATAATTTTCATTATAAAAGGCAATATTTTTTTTATTGAACCTTTATTTTATGGGTCAAGCAAAACCCCAATCTAAGACGAATATATTCATGAATATCTATGTGATTATCTTGTGTAAATATTTTTCAACCACCCCAAAAAATAGTTTTTCAATTATATAATCCTTATAAAATATAATTTTATTTTTAACTTAGTAAAAGATAAAATCTTTATTAGGAAATAGATTGATGTAGTGTCTTAGAAGATAACTTTAGAAAATTTAATTAAAATTGTAATTTGGTTGTTTTTGGTTTATAAATTTTAAGTTGGGGTTCTTAACTTTTTATTGATTTAAACGTTGAGATAAATTTTATCTAAAGTAAAAATTGAGATTTTTTTTATTTTTCGTATTGTATTATGTAAATTTACGTTACCACTAAAGAATACCTTTGTAGGATATTTTGTTATTTATTGTATAATGATATAATAATCTTATAATTTTATTTTACCAAGGGAGAAATATTGAAATTTATAAACATTAATCTTTTTTAGTGTCAAATATTTACTGGTGAAGTTCTGTGTAATTATAGATATTTCTAGCACGGGGAAACGGATCAAATAGTTATATTAAAATATTGAATTTATATGTTATTATATCCTAAGTAGACTTGTCAAAAGCTTATCAAACAATGAGGGTCAAACCTGAACTGATCCGTACTTCTCGAAACTCGTCAAGGGATCCACTTTTCACATATTTTATTTCATTTAAATTAAAAATAATAATGAATTTATTAAATAATAATAATATAATAATATTTTATTAAATAATAATAATATAATAATATTTTATTATAAAAATATTATTTAAATTTTATTTTCTATATTACAATAAAAATATCAAACATTTGAAACCCACTAGGTTGACCCGACCCAAACTCGACCAATGGTCGACCCGTTTAACCCAAACCCGACCTGTTTGACCCGCTTGCCATCTAATTTCCCTTTATCAAATAAGAGGTAAAAAATGTGACCAAAAAATTAAGAGGTTAAGATTTAAAAAAGTGTTTGTAATAAAATATATCTTCTTCTTTTTTATTTATTCAGAAAACATGTTACTTATACATTTCATAAATCATTTTTTTTATCTTAACCTGTAATTTTAATAAGTTAATATGATTTATGTTGGCTTATTTTGTTTATAATACATTTTATCTAAAGAAAATTTTATTTATGCATATATTTGATATTATTTCCAATTATATGACCCTTACAAAATTAAAACTCTTTTATTTAGTAGAATAATGGGTAAAAAAATTGTTTATTATAATTATATGAGCCTTAAAAAAATTATTTCTATTAAAATATGATTTATCATGTTCACAAAATATCATTTTTCTTAATTTGATTTAATCGTTATTTTTTTTATTATATCCTTTAGTTTTAATATTTTCCATTATAAAAGGCAATATTTTATTTTTGATTGAACCTTTTTTTTATGAGTCAAGCAAAACCCAATCCAAGATGAATATATTAATAAATATCTTTGTTATTATCTTGTGTGAATATTTTTCAACCACCCCCAAAAATATTTTTTCAATTATATAATCCTTATAAAATATAATTTTGTTTTTATTTAGTAAAAGATAAAATATTTATTAGGAAATAGATTGATGTAGTTTCTTAAAAGATAATCTTTAATTTAATAGTAATAGATTTGATTGAAAAATATATGTGGAAATTTCTTTTTAAAAAATGTATATTTTAATATTAGAGTTTTATCACTTGTGGCCCAAAGAAAAGCCCAAACCAAGATGAATATATTCATGAATATTAGGAAATAGATTAATGTAGTTTCTTAAAACATAATCTTTAATTTTATAGTAATAAATTTGTTTGAAAAATATATGTGGAAATTTGTTTTTAAAATATCTTGTGTGTATATTTTTCAACCACCCCAAAAATATTTTGTCAATTATATAATCCATATAAAATATAATTTCGTTTTTAACTTATTAAAAGATAAAATCTTTATTAGGAAATAGATTGATGTAGTATCTTAAAAGATAATCTTTAATTTAGTAGTAATAGATTTGTTTGAAAAATATATGTTGAAATTTCTTTTTAAAATATCTTGTGTGAATATTTTTCAACCACCCCAAAAAATATTTTTACAATTATATATGCCTTGTAAAATATAATTTCGTTTTTAACTTAGTAAAAGATAAAATCGTTATTAGGAAATAGATTAATGTAGTTTCTTAAAATATAATCTTTAATTTAATAGTAATATATGTGTTTGAAAATTATATGTGGAAATTTCTTTTTGAAATATCTTGTGTGAATATTTTTCAACCACCCCCAAAAATATTTTTTCAATTATATAATACTTATAAATTAGAATTTCGTTTTTAAACTTAGTAAAATATAAAATCTTTTTTTGGAAGTAGATTGATGTAATGTCTTAAGAGATAATATTTAATTTAATAGTAATAGATTTGTTTAAAAATTATATGTGGAAATTTCTTTTTAAAATATATTGTGTGAATATTTTTCAACCACACCAAAAAATATTTTTTCAATTATATAATCCTTATAAAATATAATTTCGTTTTTAACTTAGTAAAATATAAAATCTTTATTAGGAAATAGATTGATGTAGTTTCTTAAAAGATAATCTTTAATTTAAAAGTATAGATTTGTTTGAAAAATATACGTGGAAATTTCTTTTCAAAATATCTTGTGTGAATATTTTTCAACCACCTCCAAAGTTTTTTTCCATTTATATAATCCTAATAAAATATAATTTCGTTTTTAATTTAGTAAAAGATAAAATCTTTATTAGGAAATAGATTGATGTAGTTTCTTAAAAGATAATCTTTATTATAATAGTAATAGATTTGTTTGAAAAATATATGTGGAAATTTCTTTTTGAAAAATGTAAACTTTAATATTAGACTTCTATTTCGGTGGCCCAAGCAAAAGCCCAATCCAAGATGAATATAATGGGGAATATCTTTGTGATTATCTTGTGTGAATATTTTTCAACCACCCCCAAAAATTATATATATTATGATTATGATATGATGATTATGATATGATTATGATATGATATGATATGATTATGATTATGATGATTATGATTATGATGATTATGATTATGATGTGATGATATGATATGATTAGGATAGAATTAGAATTAGGATTAACATTGGGATTATGATAGGATATGATATAGTAAATCATAGAAAAACAGGATTAGTATATCATATTTTTCTTTCATATTTGGAAATTGTAAAATATTTTTATAATCATGTATATGTTTGTTGATTTACTCTATTCATTAACATATACTTCAGGATTGACCACGTTTGACTCTACCAACATCGATCTAATATATGGATCTAAGATGTGATTTTATTTTCACAACACTCTCAATTATTTGGATGTCATAAACCTAGCTATTGATTACCTCTGATCATTCTTCTTCTGATAATATTAATATTTAGAACTTTCATTAATTATTTTATGCAAACTTTTTGTGTCCGAAGACCAAGTGTAAGAATTCTCATAAGGAAGAATTCAAATTTGTGCGTTTATTGTGTTTGATTCTCGAATTCTCATACATAATTTTTTTTTATATTATTGGACTTTTATCTAATAGGTCAAGCAAAAGCGAGAAATATATTGATGAATATCTTTGTGAATTTAATGGGTGAATATATTTCAACCACCAAAAAATTATTTATATTATAATATGATATGATTATTTATTATAATAGATTTGTTATAAAAATATATGTGAAAATTTCTTTTAAAAAGATGTGAACTTTACTATTGGACTTTTTTTTCGGTGGGCCAAGCAAAAAGCCCAACTTAAGATGAATATATTCGCGAATATCTTTGTGAATATCTTGTGTGAATATTTTTCAACCACCCCCAAAAATTATATATATTATGACTAGTCCTTTCTGCCCGTGCGTAGCACGGGCCAAATGAATTAAAAAAATAAAATTAGTACTCTATAAATATGAATTAGTAGGTGTAATATTGTTCGTATATTTACATTATATTTTACTTTGAATCTATACTGTAATTTTTTAATCTATTATTGTGTTCAACTACTTTGATATATTTATAAAAGAATTACAGATAATTGTTAATGAATTTGAAATATATTATTTAAATATTAATGATATATTCACATACGATGTATATTATTTAGTTTCACTATATATAAAAAATAGGGGTTTTTGCAGGAAACCACCCGCTATTTGTCGGAATTTGCAGGTAACCACCCGCTATTAACGTATTTATTTTTAACCACCCAAATTCTATACTTTTCTTACAATTCACCACCCGTAAACAGTTTCCGTTAGATATTCTGTTAAAACTTGTAAAATTACACTTTTACCCCTCCATTTTTACAGAAAATAACAAGTTTGAAAGTTATGGGACAATTTTTATAATTGGCTTCTTCTTCCCCCAAATCTCAATCTCAATCTCCCCCTAACATCTTCTTCCACACTCGAGCCTTCTTCTGTAATCTGTTCTCCTCTTCTCCCTTCTCCCTCTCTCCAAAACATCCCTCCCTATCTCTCTCTAAACTGTCGCCTGGATCCGACGTCTCACAGGCGGAGGCACCGGAGGCGCTCATGCTACCGCTAACAAAGGCCTTAAGAAGAAGGTACTTCGATCTCTCCCCAAACTAGCTTACTTCGCTGATCTCTCCGCTAAGCTCGCCGATTGCCCCATCTGCTTGTCCAAATTCGTCGCCGGAGACGAAGTTCGCGTGCTCCCGCAGTGCGGCCATGGATTCCATCTCCTCTGCATCGATACCTGGCTCGGCTCTCACTCTTCCTGTCCTTCTTGTCGCCAGATCTTGGCCCTCACTAGTAGGTGCGATAAGTGCGGTAGTCTGCCTGCCGAGTCCTCATCTCCGCCTCAGATGGATATCGAAACCGGACCCGCCATCACTACTTTCTTGCCTTGATTCGGATCAATTCAAGCAAGCGTAGCTACTAGCTAGGGTTTGTGAATTAGGTATTGTTCGTACTCCCCCCTTTCCAATTGTTAGATTATTTAGCAACCAGTCTGCAGTGGTAAATACTAGTCACTGGAGCTTGCTAGTCATATATATTAGCATCAATCGTTTATGCTTAAATTTATAATAGTCTGTTATATTAGTAATGTTTGTAAAATAGCATCAGTTCTGTGTAATGTGAAAGAAGCTTCAATTTAGTACTGTAATTTACTTCTCTTTGTGCCATCAGTCAATTAAGCAGGTATGTTGCTTGGACTCTTTCTACTGAACTTGGTTTGTAAACTCAACTGTCAACAGAAAGGAAGGCTCCATATTATCTTAAATTAATGAGATGAAATAGGTGAAACCAGTGGCTACCATGTTGCTTGTTTTTTTTTGTTGAGTTTATGATAAGAAACAATGGGCGGGATTGTTGTTGAAAGTTATGGAGGTGGAGGTGGAGATTGAGATTTGGGGAAGAAGAAGATGAACTAGGTTTTCAATCCGTTTTAAGGAAATTACAAAAATTGCCCTATAACTTTCAAATTTGTTATTTTCTGTAAAAATTGAGGGGTAAAAGTGTAATTTCACAAGTTTTAACAGAATATCTAACGGAAACTGTTTACGGGTGGTGAATTGTAAGAAAAGTATAGAATTTGGGTGGTTAAAAATAAATACGTTAATAGCGGGTGGTTACCTGCAAATTCCGACAAATAGCGGGTAGTTTCCTGCAAAAACCCCTTATAATACGTAGACAAATTAAATACTAATGTACATTAACCTATTAAATGCATAGACAACATGGGGAAAATATAGGTTTCAACTTTAATTGTTTATGAAAAACAACTAAATTTTTTTTTTCACTTTTACCCGAAGATCAAAATATAGATCAAACGACTGTTTCATTGAAAATTAGATTAATTCTATAACAACCTGATGATTATGATTATCCAAATCATGATGAAACGTAATATCTTTTGAGGATCATAATTTATTAATCGATATTAAATGTAATTTTTAAGTAGGGTGTATGTCACCTTATTCTCGCCCCAAAAAAACATAATATTCATTACCATACATTCATCTATGCTTAATAAGTTATACTTCAATATTTAATGCAAAGTAGAATGTATGCCACCTTTTTCAATTATATATATATATAGAGAGAGAGAGGCCGGTTCCGGTGTAACGGATTTTGTGGTGTAACAAGGGGATTGATTAGGAGCGTTGGATTAGATTAAATCAATGGCTTGGATTAATGATGGAAAAAAAATGAAAAAGAAATTAATAGGAGAGAGAGTCCGTAATTTGTAGCAGTTTACGTATTTGTAGGAATTTCTGATTTTTTGATTTTATTTTTAACGGTTAAACAGGAGAGAGAGAGAGAGAGAGAGAGAGAGAGAGAGAGAGAGAGTCTGTAATTATAGAATGACGATTTTCTTTCAGGAGGTTTTCTCCATTGCAGCCTGAATCCAAGTTCACAACATTAACGCTCTTGGTCTTCTTCCAGATCTTGATTCTTCTTGAAGTTCTTCATTCTTTTTCCATTGGCGCATGAATTTACAATGTCTACGGATGAAGTTGATCGTAAAGGTTAGTTCTTGATAATTAGGGTTTCTTCATATTCAGTTTTGGTTACTATGTTGTTCGACTCAAATCTGAAAAAATCAATGGCTTATGTTGCGCAAGATATATTCGATTTTGATTAATCGATATTCATGTTTACAATACAGTGTGTGTATTCGTATTCTAATGTGAGATATTCAACTTCTCCGTAGTTGTGTTCTAATAGTGATACATTAGGTTTTAGGGTTTCCATTACAAAAGAAGACGATATTCCGATGTTCAACTTTGTTATTCGTGTTCTATTGTAAAATATTCAGTTATAGGAGTTCCATTATGAAAGTAATTAATGAAAAACATACAGAAGACGATATTCTGATGTTCATCTTTGTTATTCGTGTTCTACCTGTGATATATTAGGTTCTAGGGTTTTTGTAACGCCCTGAAATACAAGGGTGCTACAGTGCCAGGGATCCCCGAGATGGAAATCCCCTCAGGCGGTTAGTGAACAAGAAATAGGATACGAGAGATCAATATGAAGGCGAAAGCGGATACAAAAGGGTTCAAAGAGTCTGTAAAGATAAACGAACTAGAATTCAAACACAACCATATGATCAAGTATCAAGGTAAAACCTAAAATCGGACGTATTTCGGAGAGGTCGCTAGCATAGGCTAGGATCAAAAGAAAGGACAAAGGGGACTAGCTCGACAAGAGCATCAGTTTACAAAAGAGAAATCAAGTCTGCAAAAGACCCATCCTAGAATGCATCAAGTCGCCCTATCTCCTCCGTGTTGTGGAACTGTACGTATAACTGACCATGCACAAACACAGTCAGTCCCCCACCGAAATGGGGGTTAGTCTCCAAAGAGACTAGCAAATTATATGAGCAATAATACATGTAATAGAAAAAGTCACAGAGTCACGAATATGCAAACCTATAAGCGTGCAGACATGCATACATGATTATATTGGAAAATAGCTAGTCAAAGACACTACTCTAATACTGACGGATATGCGAGAAGGTTTACAGATGAAGAAGAAGGTTAAGAGATGAACCAGTCGTAACATAAGATCAACATGAGTAAATACCTAAGGACACTTGGTATAATCAATACGCTTATCCATATCAAACTACAGTATAGATATCATCACTAGACGACCCTTACTTACAGTTATCAGATTGATCAATCAAATTATAGTGAAGTCATAGATTTCAAAACAGGAAAGAAATCATTCACAAGCACACGCACAAATAGCATAAAAGCACATACAAGCAAGCAATGCAAAAGAAAACTAATGAAAAACATAAAGTACGAAAAACCGTTTCGAAAACAAGTCCAAGTCTGTCTTGGACCCGAAGGTATACCCTCTAACCCGTACCTTGGGCTGAACCCGTATCTTGGGTACCAATGTCTTACCAAGAGTCGGAGAACGAACACTAGCTAGGTGAACGGCCGACCCAGATTGATAAGACGGTCCCTACGACCACCCTTCAAATTGAGCAATCGAGGGCACCATGCTGACCAAAAACATTGTAGAACCAAATAGGGATCGGAACCATCCTTACCCCGAATTTATCGTGTTTTATAACTCAACCTCTGAAATCCAAGAGTATGTAACTCGATGCCTCAACATTATTATATGTAAAGCGATAACACAATCACTAATCATATTTCAACCATTCGTATCACCATGAGCGTAGTTAACTCATAAAAATCACCATATAATAAGACATCTCTACACAACTACACATAATGCAACAAGTGACATCAACCAAATAACAATTAAAAGACATCACCAAGGAACCAACAATAGCAACAAGAGACAACTTATATGATTAGACGTACGTACAACTAAATGTTTGAGATTCGTTCATCCTAACTCTTTACTACGACATGGAAAACGCTCACAAATAACTTGCCTTAATGTCGTTAAGCAAGATCCTCCAAAAGTCGGGGCACCAACAACTCAAGTAGTTTGAGGCTCCACAAAATCTAAATAATGCAACCACATCAATATCTAAGCATCTACCAACAACATAAACAACTTAATTACTCAACTCATATCAACAACTTACCCTTAAACATTCAAATCAACACCAATGCTCTTCAAACCCCAAATCTCAACTTGTATCACCAAAAACCCACTTCAAACAACCTAATAAGTAAATATCAAGCATCAATTTCTATCCAAACATCACTTAAATACAAAAGCCCCAATTTATAAAAATTAGGGTTCTAAGGTTTGGGATAAACTCTCACAATGGGATAAAATTGGCAAGGCTAGGAAGTGAGATTTGCTCTACCACGACCTTGGTGGTTCGCAAAAGCCAACCACCGCTGAAGAGGGCGGCGACAACACCACCCTGGCTGGAGAAGGGCTGTTCGAGCGGGACTGCTGCTGGCTCACGGTGGCTGTTGCGCTGCTGTATGGAGAAGGAAGAGCTGCGAGGAGGAGCTGCGACGGCTGGCTTGGTGGCTGGACGAAGGAGAAGGCGGAGGCTGAGCGTGGTGTACGGGAGAAATGAAGATGGAAGAGTTGAGAGAGGTGAAGCACAAGTAAAGCTACGTACAAGGGGTTGGGTTTTAATGTACAGGAAGATGTAATTTGTAAAGGAGGGAAGTATATTAAAGTAAGGATAAGGTTTATTTATCTTAGGGTTAAATTCTCACTATATGATACGGGGAAATAAATTAAAACCAACCCAAACGTATCCTAATAAATCACGGAAGCATGAAAAATAATTTCTATAACTAGTTAATAAAACGCACGTCATCATACATCATACGGGCAAAACCCGACACATCCAACTAAGAGCACATAAACATTTATTAAAACATTCCAAAGAATTCAAATCCAACACATAAGCATGAACCGCTAATTAAAATTATTAATCGACGCATAAAAAAAAATTTAACACGAAACTAGAAAATTACCGGGTATTACAGTTTTCATTACAAAAGACTTTTATTCCTACATAAAGAAGACGATATTCTGATGTTCGTCTTTGTTATTCGTGTTCTACTGTTGAATATTCAGTTATAGGGGTTCCATTATGAAAGTAGTTAATGAAAAACATAAAGAAGACGATATTCTGATGTTCACCTGTGTTATTCGTGTTCTACTTGTGATATATTATGTTCTAGGGTTTCCATCACGATATTCTGATGTTCATCTTTGTTATTCACGTTCTACTGTTGAATATTCAGTTATAGGTGTTCCATTATGAAAGTAGTTAATGAAAAACATAGAGAAGACGATATTCTGATGTTCACCTTTGTTATTCGTGTTCTACTTGTGATATATTATGTTCTAGGGTTTCCATTACGATATTCTGATGTTCATCTTTGATATTCACGTTCTATTGTTGAATATTCAGTTATAGGTGTTCCATTATGAAAGTAGTTAATGAAAAACATAGAGATGACGATATTCTGATGTTCACCTTTGTTATTCGTGTTCTACTTGTGATATATTATGTTCTTGGGTTTCCATTACGAAATTCTGATGTTCATCTTTGTTATTCACGTTCTACTGTTGAATATTAAGTTATAGGTGTTCTATTATGAAAGTAATTAATGAAAATCATAAAGAAGACGATATTCTGATGTTAATATTTGTTATTCGTGTTCTAGTGTTGAAATATTTTGTTATAGGTGTTCCAGTATGAAAGGAATTTGTTCATACATAAAGAAGACGATATTCAGATGTTTATCTTTGTTCTTCGTGTTCTACTGTTGAAATATTATGTTGAAATATTCTGAAGTTCCAGAAGTTCCATTCCAACAATGAGTAGTTTTATCCAAGAGGTCTCTCACGTGCTGTACAAAATTTGGGATTAAATCCAGAAATTAGCACCGGCTGCAGTTTTGCAACGAGTAGTTTTATTCAAATATAGAAGAAATCAGCCAGGAACAGGCAAGAATTTGTGTATCACTAATCCAGTTTCTATTGCTTTAGTCCATTTTTGAGCAAAAGAGGATTGGAGCAAGATAATTTCGATCAAATATAGATTCACATTTACAATCAAAGTTAGTCTTGTCCAGAATACAACAATCTTGGTAATCTCATAAGGGAGAACCCGAAGCTCGCAGTACGACTTTATCTCCTTTAAAAGGCACTATTTTTCAAGGTTTTCTGATTTCCTCACGAAGCTCTGCAAGTTATCTCTGTGGGAAACCCTCTCTACCTGAAGACAAGTTAACAACACAATTTACTCATTTTTGTATAAGCAAATAGAGTAAAAAAAACTGCGCGTTTTGGATAAAGTTAAACGACTCCTACCAAAAAACACAAGAACTGTTTTGGAATGATATTGGTAATAAAATGCAAATTTTGAATCAGTCCTAAAGACATAGTTCAACTTATAGAAAATGCAAAGACTTTTTTCTTGGGTTCACAATACTAAATAGCTCAAGCATAAGGATTAGCTACGTACATATAGATAAAACAAACAAATTTGGGGAGAAAATTACCATTTGTTCAATAATGGGTCCTGCATCAAGTTCTTGTGTGACATAGTGACTTGTAGCACTAATTAACTTGACAATGCTTCAAAGGCAAACAAATTTGGGGAGAAAATTACCATTTGTTCAAATTTGGGGAGAAAATTACCATTTGTTCAATAATGGGTCCTGCATCAAGTTCTTGTGTGACAAAGAGACTTGTAGCACTAATTAACTTCCATATCTACTCGATTTCCATCTTTCAATCTTTTTGGGATCATACAAGCAGCCTCGAAGTAGAAACACAATGATTGAGCATCCAACGAAAAATTTATCAGTCTATGGCACAAATTCTACCAAATCGATCACAATTCAGGCAAACTAATGTACGATAATACATTCCAGTGAAATCAATAAGCCTACAGAGACCATAGAATTGAAAGGGGACGACAATAAAGTTTCAATCATAACAAGTTGCAAACAAATAGATCTCTAATTTTCAATTATAACTTCCATATCTATGCTATAAAACAAAATGAACGTCATTGAAAGGGATCTGAATGCCAACATCAGTATTCTTTCAAATTCTTTCTATACCAACTGCAAAAATATCCTACAACTTTTTATACCAATTGTAAAAAATATCCTCCACATATCAAGTGCACTTTCATTGTATAAAACCATCCTTTCAAATTCTATACCAACTATAAACTGAATATTAATAAGTAATAAAATGAATACATATATGAATTGCTTTTATTTTTGAAAACAAAAGAGATACTTACTTTAGAATTCCAATATCCTGCAGCTTCAACAACGACCCAAACCCAATCTTTTCTACAACTTTTCTTTGTGTATCATTCATGTGTGATATGCCCGTGACAAATATCCCTAAACCGGAACGCTGCTTGATTCCGGGGAACTCCTCAGTGGCATTTTTCCTACGAACCTTACCACGTTCCTCGTCGTCTTCTTCAAAGTCTTCCCTTGTCCACAGCTTTGATTTTCCCTTATCTTTAGTGTTGGACGATCTCACTTCCAGTGCATTATTGTTAAAAGCCCTTGCTTGCTCCTTCAGTTTTGCCCTTGGAACCTTAGGAACTAAATGGAAAACACAACATTATAATATTCTGTTAATAATTTAATGCAAGTAAAATAAATAATGGATTGAAATTCAATAAAACAGTACAACTATTGAGGGATATTATCGTGTACAGATTCCTCGACATGATGTCTTCAGTCTTGGAAAAGCCATTTCCGCCTAATTAACAATGGTTCTCCATCTTCAAAATCTACAGCGTCTGGTGTAGCAACTGCATTAATACTAAATTCTAAAATCAGATCATAATCATTCAAAATAATTATTACACAATGAATAAAAAGTATGATCAATGTGGCTAGCATATTTGAAAGATGAGTAAGTCTATAATTGAAGAAGAGTTATACATGACAATGCTGCCAAGATCATTAAAAAATTAATATGACGTTTAAAGTATATGAATATGATATAAAACAAATTGAATAATATAACTACTGAAGAAGCATATAACATAACTATTTTGACTGAATTTTATTATGGAATATGGCTAGTGAATATTACCATTTTCATTTTGGTCGGTAGGTTCTGTTTCTGGATTAGGAAAGGACTGTTATCCACATCAACCCCAGATGGAATTTTCGAGCCATGAATCACTAAGTCAGTTGATGTGATTGTCTCCTCGATTCTGCGTAAATCTGCAACTTTAACAAGCTTTTTACGCTTGGTTGCAATCTTGGGTTTCCTGAAATTACAATTAGATCAAACTGATTATCTTTGTCTTCTTTGAAAGTAGAACGTGCATTAATTGAAAGAAGTTGCATTAATGACACTGAAGCAATCAAACTGTGGAGAAATATGTCAAAGAAGACATAGTAGTGCTTTCTTTCAGTGTCTACTAAGGAATCAATGGTAATTTCTCCTTCAATCTTTCCATATATGTTTCCAGCACCTTACGATGACATTTTAAGGAGTTTCATACTGAAACTGATCTTTATTACTACACTTTATTCATCAGTTGTAATCTGGAATCACTTATAACTGCGACTAGAAATGTTTATGATGGTTGTACCATTTGCTATAACTCTATTTTAACAGGTGAATTCTTCATGAACTTAATAAAACTCCCTACATAATCTTATCATGATGAACGAGAGCCAAAGATTCTTCTCCTGAGTAAAGCAACACCAAGAAAAGATATACAGTGGCTAACTCTAAATTGTAACAGCATGTATAAATTCAGTGGCTAACTCTAAATTCAGTGGCTACTAGAAAATGTATAAATTCAGTGGCTACTAGAAAATGTATAAATTCAGTGACTAAAATAAAAGACTACAATCAAACATTCAATGGGTGAATCGACGAGGAAGACGAAGAAAACGCACCACTTCGAAATTTAAGGTTTTAACCAATTGGGGAAAACAAAAATTCATACAAACTTACATTAACCTGGGGGGAATTGAGGAGGAAGACGAAGATAACGTCGATGAGTATGCAAACTAGGGCAATATCGACGACGCATCACCTTTTGTCTCTATCGCATGGGAGTTCGGGGTTGGAATCGCCTGCGAGTTCGAGAGGGTGATAGAGTTTGACGTTGGAATCGCCTACGAGTTCGAGAGGGTGAAAGAAAGATTGAGAATCGAGAGAGAGGATGTGAATCGATTTGGAAAGCTCGACCGAGAAGATGGGGAGGGGGGGAGTGTGATTCTGGAGAGAGCGAGAAGATTTTGATCGTTTTTAGATTTTGGGGATTAATTTTGGAATGAATTTTATTTTTTTCAAATCCCAGTAATTTCAGTACAGAGAGTGGATTCGGTGTATGCAAGCCTATAGTCACTCTAAGTACCATCCGAGATTAATCATGGGCCATTGATTTATAGAAAATCCAATGACTCTAATTAATCCACTCGTTACACCGTAAAAGCCAGTTACATCGGAACCTAAATCTATATATATATATATATATATATATATATATATGTAATATAAATGTTAATAAACTATACTGAATATTATGATTATGATGAAATGATTATGTTCTGATTATGATTATGATGTTACAATATTAATAACATCAATCAATTTAATATTAGAAGTTAACATTTTTTTCTAATTAATATTTTTTGATAAAAATAGACACCTATTGTAGTCTTTAGTATTTTATTAATATTAATATAATAAATTATACCAACGTAGTATGAGTAAGTTGTCACAATTATTGAAGTTCGTATACTTTTCACCGACTTTGCTATGTGATTTATACCTAACATATTTTATAGTAATTTTTTTCAATTAAAATATTTTTCAGTATATCTTTTAGACTTGATATTTTTAAAACTATAAAAATAATACTTGTTTTTGAATATTGGATTTTTTTCTCGTTGGGTCAAGCAAAAGACAACCCAAGATTAATATATTGATGAATAGCTTTGTGAATATATTGATAAATATCTCTGTGATTATATAATAAACAAATATCTTTAATAACAGATTTTTCCAATTATATGATGAATATTTCGTTTATAAAAATACTAAGCACACAAATATTTTTTCAATTATATAATCCTTATAAATATAATTTTGTTTTTAACTTAGTAAAAGATAAAATATTTATTAGTAAATAGATTGATGTTGTTTCTTAAAAGATAATCTTTTATTTACTAATAATAGATTTGTTTGAAAAATATATGTGGAAATTTCTTGTAAAAAATGTGATTTTTAATATTAGACTTTTTTTCGGTGGCACAAGCAAAAGCCCAACTCAAGATGAATATATTCATGAATATTGAAACTATACTAAATATTGAATGATAAATAATATGAATGTTAATAAACTATACTAAATATTATAATTATGATGATATGATTATATTCTGATTATGATGTTGAAATATTCATAACATCAATCAATTTAAGATTAGAAGTTAAAATTTTATTCTTATTCATATTTTTCATAAAAATAGACACCTATTGTAGTCTTTAGTATTTTATTAATACTAATATAATAAATTATAGAAGCGTAGTATGAGTAAGTAATCACAATGATTTAAGTTCGTATATTTTTCACGGACTTTGCTATGTGATTTATACCTAACATATTTTATTATCTTTTTTTTCAATTAAAATATTTTTCAGTATATCTTTTAGGTTTGATATTTTTCAAATTATAAAAAACAATCTTATTTTTTTAATATTGGACTTATTTCTCGTTGGGTCAAGCAAAAGTCAACTGAGATGAATATATTGATGAATAGCTTTGTGAATGTATAACAAACAAGTATCTTTAATAACATATTTTTCCAATTATATGATGATTTCGTTTATAAAATTAATACATTTATATAATACTAAGCACAAATTTTTTTTTTTCAATTATATAATCCTTATAAATATAATTTTGTTTTTAAATTAATAAAAGATAAAATCTTTATTAGGAAATATATTGATGTAGTTTCTGGAAAGATAATCTTTTATTTAATAATAATAGATTTGTTTGAAAAATATATGTGAAAATTATTTTAAAAAATGTGAACTTTAATATTGGACTTTTTGTTTGGTGGGTCAAGCAAAACCCAACCCAAGATGAATATATCCATGAATCTATTTTTGAATATTAGACTTTTTTCTCGTTGGGTCAAACAAAAGTCAACCCAAGATGAATATATTGATGAATAACTTTGTGAATATATTGATGAATATCTTTGTGAATATATTGATGAATATCTTTGTGAATATATAATAAACAAATATCTTTAATAACATATTTTTCCAATTATACGATGATTTCGTTTATAAAATTAATACATTTATAAAATACTAAGGACAAATATATTTTTTCAATTATATAATCCATATAAAATTTCGATTTTAGATTAATAAAAGATAAAATCTTTATTAGGAAATAGATTGATGGGTTTGGTTCCGGTGAGGATGGTTCCTTAGATGAGGACTGTGGATGATGCACACAAACGTTATAACTCATTCACACACGAGTTATAACTAATGCGCACATTGTGTGCATGTGTAATAGATTGTGTGCATCATAAAATACTGTGTGCATGAGTTATAACATGTGTGTGCATTAATTATAGAGTTTGTGTGCATCATTCTTAACCCTTATCTAAAGATGCATCCTTACGAGATCTTTTCCCTAGATGGATGTAGTTTCTGAAAAGATAATCTTTTATTTTAAAATAGTAGATTTGTTTGAAAGATATATGTGAAAATTCTTTTAAAAATGTGAACTTTAATATTGGACTTTTTGTCTAGTGGGCCAAGTAAAAACCCAACCCAAGATGAATATATTCATGAATATCTTGTGTGAATATTTATAATTTCGTTTTTAAATTAATAAAAGATAAAATCTTTATTAGGAAATAGATTGATGTAGTTTCTTAAAAGATAATATTTTATTTAATAATATTAGATTTGTTTGAAAAATATATGTGAAAATTTCTTTTAAAAAATCTGAACTTTAATATTGGACTTGTATGATTATGATTATAATTTTGATTATGATTATGATGATTATGATTATGATGATTATGATTATGATATGATGATATGATATGATTAGGATATTGTTAGAATTAGGATTAAGATTAGGATTAGGATTGAGATTAGGATATAAATCATAGAAAAACAGGATTAGTATATATTATTCATATTTTTCTTTCATATTTGGTAATTGAAAGATATTTTTATAATCATGTATATTTTTATTGATTTACTCTATTTATTAACATATACATCAGGATTGACCACGTTTGAATCTACCATCATCGATCTAAGATGTGATTTTATTTTCACAACACTGTCTCAATTATTTGGATGTCATAAACCTAGCTATTGATTACCTCTAATAATTCTTCTTCTGATAATATTAATATTTAGACCTTTGATTAATTATTTTATGCAAACTTTTTGTGTCCGAAGACCAAGTGTAAGAATTCTCATAAGGAAGAATTCAAATTTGTGCGTTTATTGTGTTTGATTCTCGAATTTTCATAACGATTTTTTTTTAATATTATTGGACTTTTATCTAATAGGTCAAGCAAAAATCCAAATCAAGAGAAATATATTGATGCATATCTTTGTGAATATAATGGGTAAATATATTTCAACCACCCAAAATTTATTTATATTATAATATGATATGATATGATGATTATTTATTATAATAGATTTGTTAAAAAAATATATGTGAAAATTTCTATTACAAAGATGTGAACTTTACTATTTGACTTTTTTTTCGGTGGGCCAAACAAAAAGCCCAACTTAAAATGAATATATATATCTTTGTGAATATCTTGTGTGAATATTTTTCAACCACCCCCAAAAATTATATATATTATGATAGCCCTTCCTGCCCGTGCTACGCACGGGCCAAATGAATTAATAAAAAAATATTAGTATTTAAAATTTTATTTTTTTGCTCTTGCAAAAGATTAGCGAGAATGACTTGCTTTAGAATATTTTTTCTAATTTGTAATGATATTTACTTCATGTAATAAATGTAGTTCGTATTATATAATACGAAATATTATGACCCGACCTGACTCATATAATAATTTGGGTGGGTCGGGTTTGTAATGATATTTACTTCATGATAATATTCATGGTATTATAATAATTTAGTCTACAATCATACTTTTTTAGTTATATTCATGATATTATATCCTAAGTAATTAAAGTAATAAATTTTCCTTTATCAAATAAATGGTGAAAAATTGTGACCGGAAAATGAAGAGGTTAAGAATTAAAACGCATTATTGAATTAGTGTCAAGAGTTTTTTTTATTTATTTTTCTTAAAAATTTATCTTTGTAAGTATAAAATAACAATTGATGGTAATGACAATTCATATTTTTATACTATCATATTCAAAAAAAAAATCTAAAACATCGTTCATATAATTTATGAAACATAAATATGGCATTTTCTTGAATTTATAATATACTACTTAAGATTTGGAATTTTTGTGGAACACTTGGACATACATCATATTCATATTGTAGATGGTTTGTATACGAATAAATTTTCTCAAAATCTATCATCCCTAATAAAATTGCATTATAAAAATCCTTTTACCATATATTTTTATTATTATTTTCCTTTGATTTTTACCATGTTTGTTTATGAATTCAAAAAAAATTATGTTATTATTATTTTTCTTCATTTATCTATGTAACAGTTTAAAATAAAAATAAAAATAATAATTGATGGGTAAGGACTAAGGTAGAGAAATTTGTATTTTAAAAACTATGTATTTTGAAAAAAAATCTAAACAATCGTTCATATAATTATATGAAATATAAATTCGGCCTTTTCTTGAATGTACAATATACTACTCTCTATTTTGAATTTTTGTTGAGCACTTAGACATACATCACATAAATTTACTCAAAAATTTATCCTCCCTAATAAAATTTTAGTGTGAAAATACTTTTACCATATCTTTTTACTATATCTTTTTTCTTTGATTTTTACCTTATCTCTTTATGAATATTTTTAACAATAATCTTTTCCAATTACGAATCTTAAAAGTATAATATGAAAAATCTATCCTCCCTAATAAAATTGTTGTATAAAATTGTTGTATCAAAATATCTTGTAACATTTAACTAAATCTTTATTTACCAAATAAAATATGAAATATCTTATTGATTAAAATAAATCTAATTTATTAAGATAGAATATCATATATCTTATCTTATCTTGGTAAATAGTATCTTTTTAGTGTAATTTCTATCCAATCAGAAATTTATCCAGAAACACAAAATTTTTGAGATCGTTAGTGGGCCACCGATGGCCACCACAACACAACCACCGGGGTAGTGCTGTTGTCGTGCATGTCCAGCCTGCACTGCCATCAGAATGGTTGTCGGGCTAACTCATTGATCATGGATTTTCATAAAATTCAGACTTCTTGATTCATAGTTTAAACATGAAAAGTCAGATTTTAACATGTATATTCAAACATATACAACATGTTGCATAAACTAATCAAAATAATCAACTTTAGGGCAAAATCATGCATAATTTTTTAAAAAATCAGCAACTTACCCTACATGTAATTCATGAATTCTATGGCTAGAAAAATCAAATTTTCGTTTCAGTCATGCAAATTAATCCATACAAACAATATCTATATAAATGAATCAACATAAAACATGAACATGCATCAAAATTTAAACCTTTAAATTTGATCTAATCAATTTATGTAAGAGGCAACTCATATCACTGTAGGGATTTTAGATGCTTAAAGCGGAATTTCAGGAAACGTTTTCCTAACATCTAACCAAGGATCTCATGCATAAACTAAATATATCGTATATAGGAACAAATAAATACCTCTTGATGCATGTTTGAATCTCGTCATAATGGAGAGATAGTCCCAAGTGTGATTCCTCTAATTAATCCACACGAGCAATAAACTGGATTACCTTAAGTCTCTTCTGCTAGACCGAATAACTCAAAGCCACAATCTTAGAACCCTTTTTAGGTTTCAAATAAACCGTAAGAGAACTTCATCTAGCCTTTTTCTCAATCTTACGTATATATATCTCACTATATGGTGAATCTCTCATTTACCATATACAAGAGATCTCTATCTCTAAAAGTTACGTGAGTAAAATCATATTGTTATATCTTCACGTACAAACTAATCAATATTAGTACCTCTTATAAAGTAGTTTATTAAAAGATGATCTTTTATTTAAGAATAATACATTTGTTTGAAAAATATATGTGGAAATTTCTTTTAAAAATGTGAACTTGAAAGTTGGACTTTTTTTCGGTGGGTCAAGTAAAAGCTCAATTCAAGATGAATATATTCATGAATATCTTGTGTGAATATTTTTCAACCACCCCAAAAATTATATATACTAGTCCTTATCTGCCCTGCTACGCACGGGCCAAAATCAAAACGAAAGAACAATTATACATTACTAAATAATAACTTCATATTACTGTATAGTGGATTATTATTAATATAAAATAAACGAAACACAAAATAAATACTCCCTCCGTTTCACAATTATTGTCGTTTTAGCTTCTAAATTTTGTTTCAATATGTTTGTCATTATAAGATTTCAAGACAATTAATTACATGTATATCATACAATTTTATATTGGAATTTGAAATTGTTGATTTTTTCTCCACTCCTATTGGTTGTAAAAGGAGGTGGGTAATTAATTTGAGAAAAAGTTGGATTTTTAAGACACAACCAATCATTTTCTTAATATGTGTGAATAATGCTAGAATGACAATTATTTTGAAACCGAGGGAGTATAAGTTAATGGGGTTCTTAATATCGTTGATCTCAGTATATTAGTTAATGGAGTTCTTGGGCTGGACAACTTTTCTTAATTAGTACGTACTGCATATTGAGTCACTCACTGACTTAAAAAATTACTAAGAATGAATACGTACAACAAAATACTAAAGCTTTGGTTACACTAAATTCAATCATTTTTTCTCCTCCTGTACTTTCCTCTTTGCTTCACGATCTCCTCTTCACTGTTGCTTTTCTCAGACCGTGTTTTTGTTCTAGCCCTCCCGCGTTGATCTTCGTCTAACCCACCGCCACTCTTCACTTCACTATTGCTATTTTAAGGTTGTGTTTATGATCCTCCTTGCTTCACAAATGAGTTATTGGCGGGGTTGAGCTGTCTAATAAAGCGCGAAGGCTCCTTCTAGTACTCTCGCTGTCAATTCTCTATTGAATGAAGCAGACAACCTTCAGAATTAATTCTTGCGTACTAAGAATACCTTCAATCAGAGTTGCTAGAGAAAAAATTGTTAAAGGAGGCGGTCTCGATTATTCCAGTGCTTGAGAACGAACACCGGGTTACCCTCTTTGTCCTCCTTTGCGTTTCTAAAGATCTGCAATGAGTTGGAGATTTTGATGCATGTAAGATGTTTGACAAAATGTCGCTAAGAAAGTTGGGGGTGAAAGTTGATTTTTTTTTTTTTGCATTTGATTAAGTGTTATGGAAAATATTACTCTGTGATTGGATTTCTGACAAGTTTAGGTTCTTTTTGCACATTTTTTTTGGTGGCCTTGATATCAATTTTTTAGTCCCTTGCAGCAAATGCAGGACCAAGAGATGGTTCATCCTTTTAACATCTTTTTCGGTGATGATGCTTCTTGTCTTTCTTACGGTTCCCTTGTGAGTTGGTCTTGCTTTCATGTTTCCCCTTCGCGTATTTTTTGTTGCTCCTAATTGATGGTGTGATGTTTCTCTTTGTTAGATGTGATACAGAAGATAGTGAATGATCATACACATCAGGAGCTCATGACACGTATAGATCCCTTGGAGGTAACCCTTCTTTCTCACGACCACCTTTCATGGCAGAGACGACCTTTCGTGCCACCTGCAATGCATTAGAACTCTTTGAGCTCAAGCAAAATGAAAGAGATTGATACAAAGTACAACCAAAAGGCAGACAAATTATCTTAATCTCTCTGCAAAAAAGACATAAGATACACAAAAGTGATGACAATCATATTGGAGTTGGATTGGATTTTCCAGTAAAATTTCATGCTTAGGAAATAGAACCAGAAAGTGAAGACCCTTGTTGAGGAATCTATATTTGGTTTCTAAATAAAAGTACTATTGTTGTTTGCTTCCGTTAAAAGGTTGAATAAGTTTGTAATACGGATTAAGAGTCAAGAACTATGATCTTATTTTTTTAGTCATGGTATTGGATGAATACCTCGCTGACAGTTAGACAAACTTTTATTGTTAACATGGGGGGTCAAATCTTTACTTCCATTAGGCTCCTTCATTTGTGTGCTACAACTCCTCAAACTGAGCCTCGTTCAACTTTCCGTCTCAAAGATATCAGTCATATTGGCTGTCAAGTTACTTATTTTATTGATTCTGGGTTGACATTTGTTTTCTTTTGATTTGTAGGAACCTCTTATAGTGAATAGTATAACTCATATTCAGTGGAAGAAGTCGTCGGGATAAAAGAAGGATTTGATCTCATGGTTATTGAAGAGCTAAGGTTCTGTTTGATTAAGCTCAGTCATCACATTCCAGATAGTGAAGCTCAAATCCTAATGGATTTTTTTCAAATTTAATATAACTTAAGTATGTTATTGCAAAGATGTAGTGTAATCTTCAACAACCAATTGAGAATCTATGTAGTGTAAAAAAATATTAAACCTAATATATTTTATTATCTTTTTTCAACTAAAATATTTTTCAGTATATCTTATAGGTTTGATATTTTTCCAATTATAAAAAGAAATATTTGTTTTTTAGTATTGGACTTTTTTCTCGTTTGGCCATGCAAAAGCTCAACCCCCAAGATGAATATATTGATGAACAACTTTGTGAATATATTGATGAATATCTTTGTGAATATATAATAAACAAATATCTTTAATAACATACTTTTCCCATTTTATGATGAATATTTCGTTTATAAAATTAATACATTTATAAAATACTAAGCACATAATTATATTATGATTATGATTATGATATGATATGATATGATTAGGATTATGATTTTATCTTTTCATTATTATCTTTTAAATATTATTAATTTATATAATAGTACGTGTTAATTTTTTCAACCCAAGATGAATATAGTCATGAATATCTTGTGTGAATATTTTTCAACCACCCCAAAATTATATTATGATTATGATTATGGTTATGATATGATATGATATGATATGATTAGGATTATGATTACGATTTTATCTTTTCATTATTATATTTTAAATATTATTAATTTATATAATAGTACGTGTTAATTTTTTTTTATCTTTTGTCAATATGTTTATCTTGTGTGAATATTTTTCAACCACCCCAAAATTATATTATGATTATGATTATGATATGATTAGGATTATGATTTTATCTTTTCATTATTATATTTTAAATATTATTAATTTATATAATAGTACGTGTTAATTTTTTTTTATCTTTTGTCAATATGTTTATCTTTTTTATTAGCTTTAGTACGTGTTAACAAAGACTCTATATGTTGGAAGTGTATGTTAATATCTTTATGTTGTTAATATAGGACTTTTTTCTCGTGTTAATTTTTTTTTACCTGTTGTCAGTATCTTTATCTTTTTTATTATCTTTTTGTACGTGTTGATGTTTTTTTATCTATTTTCGTTGGGCCAAGTAAAAGTCCAAAGCCCAATTCAAGGTGAATATAATGGGGAATATCTTTGTGAATATAATGGATGAATATTTTTCAACCACCCCCAAAAATTATATATATTATGATTATGATATGATATGATATGATGATATGATTATGATTATGATTATGATTATGATATGATTAGGATTAAGATAGGATAGGATTAGGATATCAAAGAGATTATCCTCTTTCATGTTCTATTTTTTCTCTTATACATAACCTATTTATTTATTTTACTATTAATCTACTTAGAACTTAAACTATATATTTACTATCAATCTGATTAGCACTTAAATTATAAATCACAAACTATAAATTATAAACTACTGATATAAAGTATTACATAATAGTCTAAATATAATTATATTACCAAAAATATTTAATACATATTACGTACATAACACGAAAACACACTATAACTTATTCAAATCGATGTTGTTTGTGCAATATAACTAATGATAAACAAAATCGATATCACTACATGCGTATTAATATGTATGTCGTGTATCATATGGCTCAATCTCTAAGTAATATGTGCTAGATAACTTTGAATTGTATCCGTATTACACAATATTAGATATCTTTTGATGAATATCATAAGTTAAGCAACGTAACATCATGATTTCTAATGTGAATTTCATCGTCGATAGTTTGATATCTATGTTTTTAATGTTATGGTAAAAATATATATTCTTTAGTTTTTTTTAAAAGGAAAACTATTTATATTATATATTAATTACGTATTATATTAAGTTCCGCCAAAGATTGATGTAGTTTCTTTATTAGGAAATATATCGATGTAGTTTCTTAAAAGATACTCTTTTTTTATAATTTATTTTTTTATAACAATTTTTTTCAATTAAGAATTTTAAAAGATATAGTTTAGTAATTTATTATAACATAAAATTTATGCGGCCTTTAACATTGGGCTTTTTTTCGGTGATCCAAGTAAAAGCCCAACTAAAGATGAATATATTGATGAATATCTTGTTGAATATCTTGTTGAATATTTTGAGTGAATATTTTTCAACCACCCCAAAAAATTATATATATTATGATTATGATAGAGAAAAGTTTCGGTGAGAATAAACCTTACAGTATGAGGTGCTCGTGTTCAGATAACAAACTAATGTTCATGATTCGAGTGGTCAAGTTCATAACCTGGCGATAATGTTTGTTCTGGTCATCTTTATAAAATAAAAATAAAGTTCACAAAAATTATAAAATTGTCACCGCGTGATTTACAAGTTCAAAATTCTCAATGTCGAGATATGAACATCGCCATTCACCATTCAAAATATGAACCTTGACGTGAAATATATGAATGCAAACGCCTCGTAAGTGTACACTTTGTACCGTATATTGACATCATAATTTAAATGTATTACTGTATTAGCAATAGATATTTGCTTCCTAATTGGCAGTGAAAGATGGGCCTATGATTGGGCCCTCTATAGTGTACTACAGTATGTGATGACCCAACATCAATTAGTAAACGGCCTCAAAAATCCGTCAATTCCCGCAAAACGGGGCCCCTTTGCCCCTTATCGAGATCACCTTCTTCCCCCGACCATTATCTCCGACGATTGTATCTCGTGTTTCTCCGTCGACGGCACACCTTCTTCCTCGACCTCTATCCCTTTCATCTCCTACGGTTTTCCGTCGTTGACTATATCCCGTGCTTCACTCGCCGATGCTACGCAATCGAGCAACCGCACCGTTGGAGGTGTTCGATAGTCTGCGACGATTCAAAGCAAAGCTCCTGGTGGATCTGTACCAGACGAGCTTCATACCGCTGGATTCGGAGACGAAGATAAAAAATCTGTTGTCGATAGGTGATTCAACAAGGATTTGTAGTAAGGATTTCACTTGTTTTTGTCTCACATATCTAATTTTGCTCTCAAGGAAATGCAACATCACACATTCGCTTTGGACTTTAGAAATTTGCCAGTACTTTGTCTATTAGGTTTAGTGTAATGTTGCATTTCCTTGTTTATTTTTTGGTTTTTGGTGATACGAATGTGTCAATTGTACTGAGAAAGGTGTTTCAGTTTGAAACAATTTGTTGTATTGAAGTCCTAGTCTACTGAAGTTCTCAATGAACGAGAGAATGGTGTACTATTGTCTATTGTAGTTCACTGATATAGAAAACTAATGCTTATCGATTCTTTCTTTGATGACAGATTCATTTTAATACTGTAGTGCTTATTCAAATTTAGTTTAATTATTTTTCTATCCGTTCCTTATTTGATGACAGATTCATTTTAATAGTGATAATGATATTAAAATCCTAATTGAATTCATAGTGAGGATGACATTTTTAGATTTAAGAAAATATATTGTAATGTGTTTTTAAAACTTGTTTGGATCTGCTGCAAATGTTTGTAAGTTATTCACTGATGACAGTTCATTACAGGTGGAATGACCATAACACTTAAATAGCTACGATGACATTTTTGTGAAGTTTGGATGACATTTTAATTTGGATGACAATTTATTATAGTGGTGTTGACATTTTATGTCATCGGATGACAGTTCATGTAGTGGGATGACAATTCATGATGATATCGGATGACAGTTCATGATTATATCAGATGCCAGTTCATGATCATATCAGAGGACAGTTCATGTCGTCAGTGTTTTTTATTTATCTTGCTATGACAATATTAATAAAACGATGACAAAAATTATAATCAAATATGATATAAAAATATCAAAACGCAAAACTGTCATCAACACAAAATTACTGTCATCAACGAAAATTACTGTCATCAACAAAAAATACCGTCATCAATGAAAATTACTGTTATCAACAAAAATTACTCTCATCAACAAAAAAAACTGTCACCAACACAAACTGTCATCAACACAAATTTCGTCAAAAAAAAAAGTTAGTTTCCACACTAGAAATTATTAGGGTTAGAAAATACAACTATGCAAAAAGGTTACTTACCAAATTGGGTTCAATTCCTCATCTCCATCTTCCTCCAATCCGAGTTTGAGTAAGTTTCCCCATACAGATCCAACAAAAATTTCCAAAATCAGTGTGATCGCGAGAGTTCAACCATGGAATTTCACTGTGGTGGCTATGCAAATCGGCCGTAAGATTGAGTGCTATGCTGTTTCTGTAGCGATTTTATAGTTTGAGAGACTCACTGATGTGATGGAATCGCGGCGAATCTTTCTCTTTAACTAATCTTTCTAAAGGTATTTTCAACTTCCAAGTCAATTTGCAGCTGGATCTGTGTCTTTGATGCTTTCAATATCCGTACTGATTTTGTATGTGGATCTGACTAAAGTTTAATGCTAATAAATCATCTTCTTCCTTCTCCTGCTCGTTTATAAAGATTTAGACTGGGAGAAAAATAGCATTAATCATTAAGGCTACAATGGACGGTCGATTGGAAACAGAAGCAATTCCATTTTCGAGGTTTGCTGTTTGCCCATTGCCACTCCTCGCTGTAATGTCTTGAATGGAACTGATGATTAATTAGGAAACTACTGTTAATTTTCAATTGTAGTTTGTTTGCTGCCGTGTCATATGGCCTTGCTTCAATGGCCATGGTCTTCATCAACAAAGCAATTGTTATGCAGTATGCGTACTCAATGACTCTACTCACTGTTCAGGTAGCTTTGGTGTAAATCCAGGAATTTTCTGAACGATTCTGTCTATGGATATGAATCATGAATGTACTCGGTATAATTACTTAACTAGTGTTTGTTTGATATGTATTAGCAATTGGCAACTGCTGTTCTTATACACATTGGTCGAGTGACGGGGCGCACCAAAGCTCGACCTCTGAGCATGGCAACGGCTAAGAAACTTTTGTTCGTGTCTCTTTTCTATAATGCAAATGTGGCATTTGCTTTAGCGAGCTTGAAAGGAGTTAATATTCCGATGTATATTGCAATCAAGCGACTCACGCCACTTGCTGTTCTAGTAACTGGCTTCTTGATGGGTAAAAAGAGACCCTCTAAGGAGGTTGGTTCCTCCTTCACTGAATAGATTGATCAGTGTGCTGTCTTGATAAAAACATTGTCATACTGCAATCTATGTTTTGTATTTGATCCTAGTGCGGCTCTTTTGCTAATGTTATCATTTTTTCAGGTGAGTCTTTCGGTGTTACTTATTGCAGCTGGGGTTATCATTGCAGCCCTAGGGGATTTTTCATTTGATCTTCTAGGATATGGCATGGCTCTTACTTCTGTCTTTTTCCAGGTAATTTCTTATCAATTGTGGATGTCTCAATGTCTTTGGTTCATTTTCTCTGTATATAAGTATTAATTGAGTTTGTGTGTTGAGTTTGTGTGCAGACGATGTATCTGGTGTTGGTAGAGAAGTCTGGTGCAGAGGATGGGCTTTCATCAGTAGAAATAATGTTTTACAATAGCTTTCTATCACTTCCGTTTCTCCTATTCCTCATCATTGCAACAAGAGAATTTCCCAATTCGCTGTCATTATTATTTGCACAGGTAAAACCATCAAATCTTCTTCTGCATTTTTATATTTGGACTTCTAATCTAGATCTGTGATAATGAATTTGATAACATTTGCGTGCCATCTGTCATTTACAGATTGGAGTTATAGTCAGAATGCTCCTCCTTATATATATACAAAATTTGCACCATTTGAGTAAACTTTTAACTTCTTGTGTTATAGACGGCCCTTGCACATCTGAAGAACTTCAGCAATGATTTATTGAAAAGCTTGGCTGTAATATTTATTTTGCAATAAAATATATTTGAAGGCTTCAACAATAGAGATGAAACCTAATATTGTCTACAATTTAGGAGACCCAGCTTCACATTCTAATGTTCATCTTTCCTGATTGTTATACTTTTTAGTGTTCTAAGATTAACTCTGATGGTGAATGACAGGGCACTTCCTTGTCATTTTTGGCGATCCTCGTAGTTTCACTGCTAATGGGTATAGTTCTGAACTACACCATGTTTTTGTGTACTGTGGTCAACTCAGCACTTACAACCACCATAGTTGGAGTTCTCAAGGGTGTTGGGTCAACGGTACAATTCTTCACGTCTTTATTTATTTGGATAATGGTTTCTGAATAAAGTTTAGATATTCATTAGAAATAGCAACTCAACTTAATCCATTTTTACTCTCAGGCGCTTGGTTTCTTCTTTCTCGGTGGAGTTGAATTCCATGCCCTGAACGTGGCGGGATTGTTAATCAACACAGCAGGAGGAGTGTGGTACTCGTACGCCAAATACAAAGAGAAGCAGATTAAGGCAGCAAGGCCAACGCCTGATCTTGAGGCGCACAAAAAGTAAATGCAAAACACACTTCAATTGTGATTTTAGCTTGCCGTGCATGTTTGTTTAGAAAATGTACACTTACCAAGATGTAGAAGAATACTATAAATATGTTTGATGAGAATTCAGACAAGGTATAATCTTCCAATCACTTCATTGCAGAATGAATCCGATTACAAAATCTCAACTTTAAGACTTGATTACCAAGTCAATCACTTCATATAGCAAAGAACCATACAAGTACAACAAAGAACCCCAGCATAAGACTCGTGACAACACTTTGTTTTCCACCATTATGATGAGAATCCGGTCCAGGAGCTAGAGCAGGGAGTTGTTCGACGGTAATGGCCACCTTCATTCCTCCAAAGCAATATCCTTTGCTGCACATGAAGTAGTATGTACGAGTCTCGTTGAGCTCGAACACATCTCGACCCCCTCGCGTTACATTGCGTATAAACCCTTGTGGGTTGCATTGCTCGTAGCTCGTTTGGTTCACCTCAAGAACGTCGTACATGTACTTGTCGAACCTAAACACTGCAAACACATGATGAGAACTGAGAATTATGCAGAGAGATATCAGATATAAAGTCACACAAACCCTAAAATAAAGAATACTGACTGAGCCAATCGTGGAGGTGGAAACAGGGTTGTTGAGTGAGCCAGTTGGTGTAGTTGATGTTAGGGCTCCATCCATTACGAGTTCCTCCAACGGTTATAATTTTGCCTTCAACGCCGCCGAATAACACCACCGCAAACGCCACTGCCAACCACCACTTGCTGTCCATTTCTCTCAAAACCTTTCTCTTTACTCTGGGAAGGAGATTCAAACTGGAAAAGGAAGGGGGAAGATCATATATACATGGTGATATTTGTAATTAAATTACTTGTAGTTATTAGATTATTTATTACTCCTTTTGTACACACAAAAGAATTTCTTCCGTTTTTTTTGAGATTTTTCAAGACCGCAAGCTGGCCAGTCAAATGTAACGTAAATTCCAACTCACATTTCGATATGAAGTAGAGATTTTTATATTTTCGAGATTCAAAAATTAATTACTGATTTTCTTTTTTTGTCTGAAAAACGGGTCTAACCCGTTGCAATTGTTTTATTGGGCATGGGAAAATTATCCCGAAGAAATTAAGTCTGCAGCAAATACATCTGATAAGAAAGCAGGAAGTTCAGCAAATGAAACAAAACTGTGCAGGAAATTAAAGGAAGTTTGAGCCAAAAGATTTGCAGCATCGTTGGTAGACCGACTTGAGTACTGCAGACGAATGCAGCCCTCGTGGGCATCGATAGCGTCCCAGCCGTGCTTGATCATAAAGAAGTCTCTATGTGTCACTAGCCTTCTGTTGTGAATGAGTCTCTTTGCCTCAGCAGAGTCCGTCTCAATGATAAGGTTTGCAAACCCCAGAAAGCTTGCCAATGCAATTCCTTTGATGATAACCTGTAACTCAGCCTGTAGAGCGTTGTCATACCCGGACTTGAAAGTGTAGGCGTAAAGAAAAAGTCCATTAGCATCTCTAAAAATACCACCGCCTCCTGAATCACCTGAATTGCCCTTACAAGCGCCGTCGGAATTGAGTTTTATCCATCCCATAGGAGGTCTTGACCAGTGTGCTGGGGCATTAGTGGGTTAGCGGCAGCAGCTCGGTATAAAATGGATTACGAAACAACCGTAGCTGATAACGATGTGGCTTTATCAATCCCTTCAAAGACAAGCATATTGCGAGTCTTCCATGTGTACCATGACATTAAAGCAAATTGTGTGGCCCAATTAGCATCAGCGACGTTCTCCGCAACCCACACCAGAGGTGTAGGAACAGTCCATAAAGAAGCTGGAATATTGTTGCCCGTAAGCGCCAGCCAGACATTGCGAATGACCTCGCAGTCCCAGAGAGCATGAAGAAGGGTCTCCTCTCTACCTACCGCATCTCGGGCAGTCACCAACTATAGCAATATGTCGCCTCACTCTCTCAACGTTGCAAAGGACACCTTCATTGGCAATCATATAGAGAAATTGCCGTGCTCTATGTTGTGCAGGGATTTTCCAGATTTTCATCCATACATCAATCTGTGCGGGCACATAATCACCACGGGTCAGCCGGAGAGCAGAATTTGTCGTAAACAAGCCAGACGAACTACAGGTCCAGAAAAGCTTGTCATGTGCAGTAGGGGAATTAACCAACCTGACCGAGGCGAGTTTGTGACTGATGGGGGGCGGGAGATATGGACTAATAATATCCCATCGCCAACCATCTTGGGACCAAGTCTCAACAACTGTTTGAGCCTCAATATCAGGCGGAAGAGGCATTGTGACGAGGTTACTTAATGGCTCAAAAACAAGCCAGGGATGTAGCCAAAATAGTGTGCTCCTGCCATTACCGACCGTGGACTGCAGACCCTGTGTCAATAATTCAACACCGTGACATAAGCCGGTCCATTGGCGAGAGGAGCCTCTCTGTTTACAGAACATATCTCTATCAAGTCGGCCATTGCAATATTTCCCCCGAATGACCCTCGACCACAACGAAGTAGGCTCTTGCAAAGTTCTCCATCCCAGCTTTGCTAATAATGCTTGATTCATATCCCGCATAGGTCGAATCCGCAAGCCTCCTTCAGACTTCGGCTTAGAGATGACGTTCCAATGGAGCGGGTGGATGCGTTGTCGTTCAGACGTGGAGCCCCAAACGAAACCCCTGATCATTTGGTCTATCGAATCACAAACGCCCCTCGGAACCAAATTAGATTGCAGAGTATACAACAGAATGCTTGACAAAACTGAAGTAGCGATAGTTACTCTCCCTGCTAGTGAAAGCGTTTTGGCTTTCCACCCACATAACCTGGACATAACCTTATCAAGCAAATAGTTGTATCGGTCATTTGTCATACGACCCGTCGTTGTCGGTACTCCGAGATAATTACCGAAGTCCTCTAAGACATGCATTGCAAGGAGACTACTGACAACAACTTGCATATTAGGATGAACATGTTTCGAGAACAAAATGCTACTCTTATGATAATTCACCTGCTCCTCGAAGAGTTCGCAAAAACCTTGGAGACACTCTTTGATCACAAACGCATTTCTCGCGTCGCCCCGGGCAAATAAAACAAGATCATCGGCGAAGAAGAGGTGAGAAAGCTCCATGTTACAGAAGTTAGTTAGAAGGTTGTTACATTTGTAATAAGCTGTCGTCAGCATAAACAGAATGTGAGGTCATGCTTTAGCCCTCACTATATGTACTGTTTTCCTTCTCTGTAATAGACACTTTTTGCAAAGCTAATCTGATCAGTTTGTGAGCCTTTCTTCCTCTTCTCTTCTCTGAGTGAAATTTCTTGTGTGTGATAGGTTCCCATCTGCCCTCATTCACTACATCCTGAATAATATGAGACAATCGTTCCATGCAAAGAACGAATAAATATGGAGAGAGTGGGTCGCCCTGCCGGATACCTCGTGTAGCTTTGAAGGAGCCAACCATTGAGCCATTCCAAAGTACATTAGTTGATCCATTTGTTTGGCAGAGCATAATAATATCAGCAAGATGAGACGGTAAACCTGCCTGTGTGAAAGGACCTCTTTCAGAAAATCCCAGCGTACCCGATCGTATGCTTTTGCGAGGCCAATTTTCAATATCATCCAGTTATTGGCGGTGGAAGCATTCAGCGAGTGTAAAGCCTCCTGCACCGACAGGATAAATGCAGCTTGTGTTGGAGAGACAAGCGATGACAAGATCGGTTTAAGCTGATTAACTATCGCCTTGGTTGCCGCCTTGAAGACAACACTCAAGAGAGAAATGGGTCTCAGCTCGGCAGCAGTGGTAGGGTTGTCTACCTTTCTCAGCAAGACCATGAAAGAGTCGGCAATTCTAGTGGGGAGAATGCCATGGTTCAGGAGCTGCAGCAGCTCGTGCACCACTTTAGGACCAACGAGACCCCAGTTTTTTTGGTAGAAAATTACATGGTAACCTTCTGGACCTGACGACTTATGGGGAGCCATGTCGCTAAGTGCTTGCCAGATGTCTAAGGAGGTGAAGGGCATGCTGAGAATGTCAATATCAGCTGCAGTGAGCGGTGGGAAGGAGCTGGTTACTACGGTTCTGTTTGGTAAAGCAGTATCAGCCGAATATAGTGTGAGAAATGTATTTGAGTTAAATGATAAATCTATCCCAATAAAAAACGGGGGTCTTGAATTGATCGGGCATTTTCATTACTACACGATGAATTTTAAAATTTTGGTTGCTTTTATTTAAACGCAATATTATACCGTTTAACTTTTTTGGCTCAATAATTAAAAATACCCGTTACAAAATCAATCCCCTTAAAAAATCAAGATAAACTCTTATGAAATGACATTTTAAATACTAAATCTTTATTTAGCACACTCTAAAATTTTATTAAACACCCCCAACATTCGTCACGAATGTATGCCCCTAGATCTTCGTCACGAATGTATGCCCCTAGATCTTCGTCACGAAGGTTAATGGACAGAGTTCCGTCACGTAGGTAAACAAGACATTCGTGACGAAGGTTTACATGACATCCGTGACGAAGATATTCATGACTTCCGTGACGAATTTAGCTATATCTGCAAAAGTGAAGCTATTATGTCTAATCCACACAAACTACATTTAATTACCATCAAAATATCGGAACCAACTTCATCTTCAACCTTTTTCACTTCATTTTACCCACATTTCACCCTAAACACTCTCATTCAAACACAAGCTTAAATTGAAAATGTCAAATTGGGATGACTACATACACCAAAATGTTGATGAAGGTGGTCCATCATGGGGGAACTACAATGAGGTATGTTATAGTTGTTTTAAATAATGTACAAGTTAGGGTTTGTAGTAAACTTTATGCTTTTGTATGAAATTGGATAGTCTTGAAGTTAGGTTTTGTGTTTATTGTGTGAAAATCATGTTGTAATATAGAAAAGATGTGATTTTTAGGTGTTGCATACAATGAGCATGATAAGAAGATGTTAAAATAATGTTGAAGTTAGGGTTTGTGAGAAATTTTGTGTTTGTGTTGGAATTTAGGGGTAAAAAAGTGGTTTGTGCATTCTGAAATGGGGTAAATAAGGGATTTGTGACGGAAGTATTCAGGACCTTCGTGACGGAAGTACTCAGGACATTCGTGATGAATGTATTTTCACATAAAATTTGCAAATTTGTCCGTCACGCAAATTGGCCTTTGATTCGTGACGAAGGCATGTGCTTTATTTTTGACGAAGGTAGTAAAATAAGGTTTCTGAGTGTATTTTTTGTTTTACAGTATAATAGTCCAATGTTCAATGGTTTAAACAACCTATCGATCAATGCCGATGTTCGTTTGGGACCTGAAGGAGTGCCTTCGACACGGTCATTCTCCAGGAACGCGTCTTCACGCCTTCCAGCCCCTATGAGAGTCATGAATCCACAAGCATATCGCCAAACTGGCTAGGAGGCGTCCACCGGCATCGTAAGTCGAAACAATCACGAGTTGGACGTTACACGATGAACATGCCCGTCGATTAAAAGAGTTCGACGTCGACCTGACGCTAGCGTGTGGTAAAGGATTCACCATAAGTAAGAGGTGATGTCACAAGATGATGAAATCACGCGCTGACCTACATCCGCCACTCGCTCCGGGTTCAGAGGAAATGCTGGAACCAACCTTCATGTAAGCCGGCAAAATAACAAAAGCAGCCGCAATGACCGTACCACCCTAACAAGTAAGAGAAGAATTCTTTTAATGCGTTCGTGAAACGAACAAAGCACTATACTGGAGGTACAAAATCACACCCTAAAGATATAGTAACGAAGGTCAAGGACCTGACCTACGCACTCATAAGCAAGCTAGGCGTAACAGATCGCAAAGATCCTACTCGTAAGAAATCACAAAAATCCTACGCGAAATACACATAGTCAAAGTATAAGCACCACAAAACGTCAAAAGCAAAGAAAATACAGAAGTCTTTGGTAGCTCCAACCCAGACGGCAAAAAGCCTGAGCTAAACCTACCAAAAGGGGTAGGACTACGCCCAAGAAACCAGAAAAAATGAAGTATCATCGCAATAACTCGAAGGCAGACGCTAAAAAGTGGTGATAGTATAAGAAAGATCGAGAACAAGAAACTCGAACGCGGAGAGACGCTATCGCCAAAGAAAACACCTCCAAACAAAGCAGCACATTCAATATTAGAGAATTCAAGGGGTAGAAAAAGAACATGCATTAAAAGAAACTCCCACCAAGGAGAACAAAGGTGACAATGTTCAAAAGAAAAGCGCCCCAAGATATGGGCAACGCGTACAAAAATAATAATAATAGTAATAATAAACGAGGAAGAAGCCACAGAGACTTAGACTCGCCCTCAGACGACCCAGAGCCAGACGCGTGATCATCGCTTTCCTCGACGTCGTCAACTGCAGGTTCCTCCATGTTGACGCCTTCGTCACCTTCAACGTCCGCAGTGTTAAGATCAGGAGCGTCCTCCTCCATAACGTCGAGATCCGTGTTAATACGCGAAGAAGAAGGACCTCCCTCGACGCCTTCGGGAAATTCCGGATAAGCCGCCTCGAATTCCCTACGCTCAGCCTCTGGATCCCAATCATCATGCTCGCCGGCGCCGTACTGTTCCAAGATTTCTACTCTGGACAGCCAAGACCAGTAAATCTTCGCCTCGTGAAGCTCTGAATCATCCTGCGCCTTCTTCTTCTCCACATTTGTCCTCAAAGTAGCAAGACTCTTCTCTAAATCCTTGACCTGTTCAACAACCGCGCTGTGAAGATTGAGAACCTCAGTGGCCTTGTCCTTAGCCGCTTTCTCCGCGTCGTAGGCTTTCTTTAGCAAGTCGTTAAGACGTTTGACCTCCGACTCCGCGTCAGACACCTTTTTCTCCAACGTCTCCATCTGTTCCGGATACGTAGATAAAAGTGTCCAGGCTCATAGCGACGCCTGAATTCCCTGAAAGAAGGAGAAGAAAAGAATAAGAAAAAAAGCTCGCGAAAGATCAAAATAAAATAAGAGTAACAATCTTACCTGCCATTCTGCAGTGTTGGCTTCTCCCATGACATCGGCCGGGTCCATCGACGAGTAATGGTCGAGTGACGACGAGGAACGAAGCCCAGTCAAAGCCTTGAGAAGCTCCCTTCCCGGAGCAAAATTATGTGAAATCTGTGGCGGACTCATCGCGGGCACGAACGCGAGAAACTGAAGCTATGACCACCGACAAAGCACAATGTGTAAAGAACGCGTGAGACAAAGAGAATCAGATAAGCGGACGAGAGAAAAATAGTTTACCAGATGGAGTCGCAGGGACGCTACGATGACCTTCTCCGTCATGCCCATGGAAGGTTCGATCAACTTTGGGGATCGCCAAAAGCGCAGCTATCGCCTTCTTCGATTGAGCCCTTGTCTTAAGAGCCTCCACGTTGACTGAAAGATACGCAGAATCACGCATAAGTGAAGTGTCAACGCATAAGAAATGGGCAAAAGAAAAAGAAAACTCAGCAAGCAAAATAAGGAAGCTTACTCTTAGGATTCCAGTCATCGATGAGCCAGGAACATTCATCTCCAAGAGAAGATTTCTCCACAAAGTAAAACACTTCGGCCCAACCCCGATCAGCCGTACTCTTCTCGAAAGCTATCCGAGCTTTCTTCTGCTTGAGTTTAAAGTAGACCTTGCTTGGGGATGAAAGAGAGATTGACAAAGAATGGACAAGGTCTGCCGGGACAAAATCCAGACCATCCTTATCTATGGCGTCATCGAGAATCCGCCAATCAACCGGAAGAAGTTGGCCCATCGCCAAACCAAGGGCGAGCATAAACACCTTGACCAGAGGCGAGAAGGGGAATCGATGTCCCGCTAAGAAAGGGTACTCATAGACCAAGATCCATCCCGGTCGGTGAGCGTCAACACAGACCCCCCTCGGAGGGATTTCAATCTTCACCTCCGGACCCAACTCAGCAATAGATCTCAGACGACTAATATCATGCGCCTCAGAGCGGTATCGATCCGAATCGCGGAGCACTTTCCTTGGCTCGTAGAGATAATGATCGAAGCATTACGACGAAGTTAGAATTCTAGGTGACGTAATCTCCAACGCGCTCCAAGTTTAATGAAGACTTATTCCATGAAGAAAGAAGGCGTCTCCCAGTTCTACTAGACGTTAAGCCCTGAAAGACGCCTTAGGAGTATTGTTTGTGCCTAAAAATACGACGAGTAAGGAACGCGTTCTAAGCTACGCGTAGGGCAACCACATCGACGTGACGAGATGGAGCGAGGGTCTCATTCGCGCAAAGGATAGGGTCAGCCAAGCGAGTATAATCCCGTTTCTTTATGTTATTATTGTAATTAGTACTCCCTCCGTCCCTTTATTTCCTTCTTGTTTCTCCCGAGCACATATGACGATGTGCGTTTTGTTTTATCAATATCTCTAATTATAGATTAGGCATCCAATTCATCCAAACAAACCCCAAAAACCATTCATTAGCTCTCTTTTCCGAAGCTGTCTGTTATGGATTTCCTCCACTTTATTACTCCATCGTTTTCCAAAATTCGCGAGCCTATTATGAAGCCAGTATCAATACGAATCCGTAGCCACCGGCCTCACTCGATTTGGTTTCCGATTGAGCCCGTACGAGCCTTTTGAACTCAGCACAGTTTTGTGCTCTGTTTTTCCCGACCTGTTTCTGTTCTGGTCTTTTGCCAAAGATTTAACTGATCTTTTCCTGTAGTTCTTGATTTCAATATTAAGCTCTCGACGATACGAAGCCGTAGCCGCTGACGGTGCTCAATTCCGACTCCGAATGAGCACAAACAAGCCAACTGAAGTTTTAGTCGTTGGCCTCCTTTGTTCATTTTGCAGAGGTTTGGACCAAGTCCGAATCTACCTTTCTCTACGTATTACATTGAAGGTATATAAATTATATAATGTATAACAAATATATTATATGATGTATGCAAATTATATACGCATGATATTATTAATAAAATTAATAATATTCGATTCAGGTTTAAATGGTATAATTTAGTAAGAAAATTATACCGGAATAAATTATTAACTATAGTTCATTCTTGTAATGTGGGTAACGCATTTGGATCGGGATCTTCGAAGTTCGAGTTCGTTGACAAGGCTCCCAACTCCGACTTCATCCGTTCATCGCCTTTCATGTCAGGCAAGTGGCGGTTCGCTCTTGCTTTCTCTTCTCTTTGCATTTTTAACCGACAATTAATATTGAAATTAATTGTTGAATAATTGAGTAATTTCTAAAACCTAATTAATTTGTTTGGAAACACTTGTGTGCTAAATGTGTTGTATCTAGGTTGTTAGATATTTTCGATACCTATATTTAGTTATAAATATTAGGTTGATTAACGTCTTACGACGATGTGTGTGACCTTTGTGTGCTATGTGTGAACTTCTTTATAATCTTTAATTTATAACTTAATAAACAAGAATTTGCATAGGAGCACTACTTAACCGTGCGCGGTGTAGTTGTTTCTTGATAACAGTGTTAGGAGGTAATATGCCCTAATACTTTGATTGGGTTATGACCGTTCCACTTATCCGTGTATAAGTGGAGGTGCACTTAGCCAGTGCCGTTATTATGGATCCATTCTCACGAGTATCCCGAGTGGATCATATGTGGTTTAAAAACTTATAAGATAAATATTAGATTAGCACGTGTATGCGTAGGAGCGCTACATGCCCTGCGGGAGGGTAGTTGCTTCTTAATAATATAAGGGATGGGATGAGAAATGCCCTATTGCCCTTCGATTGGGTCATAACCGTACCGCTTATTCGGATATAAGAGGAGGTGCACTTAGCCAGTGCCATTAGTCTGGTTCTCTTCCATTAGGTATCCTTCGAGGAAGATATGGTTCAAGAGTTACAAACTGGAATCTTTCACTAAGTATCCCGAGAGGAAGACGTGGATTAAAAGCTTATAACGTTAATGTATATGTTTTGAAAGTAAATAAGATAAGTGTGGGATGAGCACATAATTAATTATACCTCGCGCGAGGAGTACAACTTGGAAACCGCTCGTTCTCTAGATTAAGAGGGTTGTCTTTTCAATCTGAATTCGCACAGTACGTATGCGGTGAGGTTGATCGGACCCGATTATTCGAAGGAGTCTAATATGTGTGATGTTTTTAAAACGTTCCCAAATAAATCATATTTTCTTCCCATAATGCCCACCTTCATTTCGGGTATTCTCTTGATGCATATCTTTTGGTCTATCCTCCCTCTTGAGTGGAAGTATTTAGTTATATATCGTCTTTCGGCTTTAACTCGAGAGACTACGGTAGTAGCTTAGTACAACCACATAGAACCTCACATAAATTCCACTTGCATAGTCTTTCATTAGACTAACCAACCGTTTTCTTTCCTTGCATGGTTGGTTGGTGTCATCCGTCCCTATACGGCACATCAGATGGTAGTTTCTCTTCAGTGACGAATCAAGTTCCCGACGTTGAAGGCAACTGATAATGTTTTAAAGTTTCTATTTAGAAGATTAAGATTTTGAGGTTAGTAATAGGGTTTAAGACCTATTCTGTAATTCCAATATTTTAATTAAGTCTTCCGCTGTAATATCTATAATAAAGTATAGAATTTTATATTCATTATTATAAAGCCTCCGCATTTGTAAACTCGAACAAGTATTTTAATAATATAATTGCATTTCAATTACTATTTTGTATATGCGATGCATACTGTAAAGCCTTGGGTGACTTTGGACATTTAGTCTGGGGTCACTGGCGGTAATATTCCCAATGTAATTTGGGGGTGTTACAGCAAATGCGTAAGGAGAGAAGTCAAGAAAGCCGAAAAGTTCCACGTCACCCAAGCTAGGGGTGATGAGTAGAGTCTCCACAAAGTCTAAGAACGAGCGACGAAGTGTCCTCATTAAACCTCCCTGAGTAAAAGAAACGATTGGTCGAGAACAAGCGTAAGAGAAAAAGATCTGAGTATGTAGTAGCAAAGAAAGAAAGAAGTTGAAGGAGTCGATTGTTTCTCTCGTCGGTGATGAAGTATTAGTTTCCTCTAAAAGTGATATCCAAACATGCGGCAAAGGTCCAATAAGGAGATATGTTACAAGAAATAAGTAAATCGCCATCTAAAAATTTGCTTGAAGACATGAAGATCCTAGAAACCCAGCTGAGGATTATGGTGAAGCAACGACTTCACTTACGAAGTCCTCATTAGCCATGATTTCGGATTCGGCCCCCGAACATTTAAGAGTCGATTAAGCACGAAGTTGATTCTCTCCAAAGAAGGCGTAAGAAGCCTAAGATCCAGATCGCCTATCGCCAGTTAGACAGAAAAGACATGTTCAAACGTAGAACACGAGTTCAAGGAACTGATTATGAAGCAATAGAGTTTCAAGCATCAAGTTATAGCAGCAATGCGTTGAGATTAAGAGAAGGCATTGAAGATGATGAAGACGTTTTCCAGATCTGCAAGGCAATAAGATCCGTAAAACGCCTTAGGGGTATTGTTTGTGCCTATAAATACCACTACGGTTGCGACGTGTTCGTAGGGTCAACGCGTTGGAATGTACATGAAGACGGGGTGACCAATAGAAGACGTCCAAGCAAGTAACATGATCGTCGACATCACAAAGTTCAGCACGAAGTACTCTTTTTACTCTTCTCATGGTTTTTCCCACGAGGTTTTTCCTAAGAAGTGGTTTTAGCGAGGCTCCCAAGGTCATTCATCACCGTGACACCATCAACATGGTCCCATACATCATCTACGAGATAGATGAGGTCATCTACGACATAGATGAAGTCCTCTACGAGATCACCTACGAGATCAACTACGAGTTCCCTTGATTATCTACGACTTCCCAAGGTCACCTACGTGAAGATTAAGTACGTCGACGAGAAGAGCTACGCGTAGACGACGACAAGTACGAGAAAGAACGAGTATGAAGGCGTCGTCGAGATCAGGATAAAGTCGGCTGAGTATATTTATGTCTTTTATTTAATATTCATTAGAATATCTTTTACCATGTTTTATATTAGGTTAAAGATATAAGGAAAAAGATAAGTTTCTTTCCTTAAAGATAGAACTAGGGTTTGCCTATAAATAAAAGGTTCCCTTATCATTGTAAATGAGGTTTTTTCCCCAAGTAATACACAAGTATCTCAAGTTCTCTCTCTTTCATCAATTGTGTTTTCTAGACGAAGGGTTTGCACCGCTAAGTTTGATCTTTTCTCTACAATTGCTTAGTTATAATTCCGTTGATAATTTCGCTACAAACAACTATTTGGTTGAAAAGGTGCTCTCTTTACGTGGAAAGATGGAACTTTTTTGATCAAGCCCCACGGTGAGCGCCAATTGTTTGTAGCGAAAGTACCAACGTGCTAACACTTAAGCAATTGTAGGGTTATGATGAAACGTGACGCTTACAATCTTAACTCTCAAGAACACAATGAAAATAATGCTTAGAACTAAATTTTGTATTACTCTCCTGGAGGCTAACTTGATTACAATGAAGGTGAAAACCCCTTTAAATAGGCTAATCTTAGTTCTATCTATAAGGAAAAGAATATTATCTTTTTCCATCTATCTTTAACTCGATATTAAACATGGTAAAAAATATTTTTTCGATATCTTTTACTATTTACATAATGAATATTAAATAAAAGATCTAATTAAATCCGGCCGACTTTATCTGAATCTAGACGATGTCTTCGTACTCTTTTCTCTGGTACCCGTCATCGTCTACGCGTAGCTCTTCGACGCGTTCACTTTCTGTCGTATTTTTAGGCACAAACATAATAAACTAATTAAATAATGGTAGTGGGAAAAAGTATTTGAATTAAGAAAATATTAAATTAAACGAGGACACAATTCTTGATCGACCAATTAAAAAGTGTCACAATAAAAAATGCACACTTCACATCTCATGTATGGAGCCACATAAATAATTTCCGGACGATTCTGGGAAAATTGACACACCAACTCCTCCTCTTTTTATAGTTAGAAATGTAATTATCTTATATGTGAATTGTAAATATTAGTGCTTATGATTTCCATGATTCTCAGAGTATATAAACCTTAAATATTCACAATTAAAATTCACATATAACATAGAAGAGGGTTTCCGGTGAAACATATTTAGGATTTCCACGATTTAATATCACAATTGACATTTTAAATTGTAGAAATTATCTTCGGTTAGATTGTGTATTAAACATAACCTTGTCAACTGGATTTTAGATCCCAGATTTTATAAAGCTTTTCCGCAGAGCTTATTGGAAAGTGGAAATACAACTCACATTGCAAAAGAAAACAGACAAGTGTTACATCGATGATTTTGTTATCATCTTGACCAGGAATGTGAAATGGTACATTTTCTTACACAAAAAATGTAACACTATTTTATTTATTAAAAAATGCAACACTATTTTATTTATTAAAAAATGCAACACTATTTTATTTATTAAAAAATGCAACACTATTTTATTTGGCTTTTTTTAAATTAAAATAGATTTGGACTTTGGAGTCACTGCTTTGCCATTTAAATCCCTTTTTCGCATGTCCTTGAGGATTATAAGCAGCTGCATAGCTTCCCACCTCCAAACCATTACCTGCAAATTAATGTTACTTAAGATCATTAAAATCATTCGTCGAGTAAACATTTTAATTGACGTCTAATTAATTCAGTGCATACAAATATATATAAATTCATGGGTTTGAGAAAGTAATGGTAATTGAGACTAATTAATGTTTAAATCTATTTTTTTTCTATCTCCCATTATCCAATGATAATTATCACTTATCAAATGTCTAATAAAACCATAATTATATGCTTAATTGGTTAGTATTTCCACCATTTTCATCGTTTTTTTCTACGCTCTTCACCTTCAATCCGTATGACGATGAAGAACAATCCGAGCAACGTAAACGACTATGTGATTTTGGTACATATATAAGAGATATTCAATTCATTTTATTATAATTTACTAAAAAATACATGTATGAAAATATATATTAAGTATATGAATATAGACAAAAATAAAATGTGTTTGGCTCACGCAAAGCGCGGACAATGACCTAGAAAATTGTCATTAAGTCGTCATTACTCTGTGACCTCTTGAATTCCTCTTCTGATTTCAACTTTTGATCTTTCGACTTCTCCGACTGAGATTTCGTATTGAATTCTCCCATCAAGTCGTCGTTACTCTTCTGCATATTGTATTTCGCCGTTACTCATGGTTATTGTCAATTTATAATTGAACCAATCAATTTGCTATTTTTATCACTTCTATTATTCGATTATTTTTGTGTTGATGCCTTGATCTGTAGGTTAATTAATTTACTTTGTCCTGAATTGAATAAAATTATGCCATGAACAAAGTTGTAAATATATAATTAGCCCAATCTAATTTTGAGACGAAAAACCATAATTACCCCGCGTGTAGCGCGGGGGTCCGATTCTAGTCTGTTGTTAAATTATTAGGTGCCTCATTTTGGTTCGAATTGACATGCAATGGCATAGACGCTAAGCTAGATATATAGGAAACGTAAAGGTGCATGGCCATTTTCAACTATGAAATTTAGAGTTAATTTTGTAAAATGAAAAATAAAATGAAGTAGCAATGAGTTGTCACAATTTTTGAATGTCTCTATGTAATGATTAAATTTGGGTTTCATGCTTGAAACTCTCCTGACACAATTGAAACTCTATTTTTCATTTGTGCCAATAAAGATAATATATAGGAACCAATGGAAAAATGGTAATGTCTTGAGTGTTTAAATTATATTTTGTAACTCTATTAACTCACTATTAAAAGAAAGTTGATTAATTATTCTTTGAGAAAAAATATTTAAAATATTTTTATCTACCGATTGATATCCATATTGACTATGTTAAACATACAAATTTATGTTATTATATGATGTCATAAGATGATGTCACAATTATGTGATATATGATTTAAATTTCATGGTTGTGAATTATGAGCAACACATGACGATGTAAAAGGAAAAAAAAATTAATAAAATAAAATATGAAATTCAAAGAAAGTTTCATGGTTAGAGCATCTTCATCCATGAAACTCTAATGAGTTTCATAATCTTATTCTTTCTCCTCCACATCACTCAATGAAACTCATATTCTACAATCATGTTTTTATAATTGAAACTCTTAATTTGTTACATCATCTAATGACATCATAAAACAATATAAATTTGTATTTTTAACATAGTCAATATGGATATCAATGTGTAGATAAAAATATTTTATATATTTTTATTAAAGAATAATTATTAAATTTCTTTTTAATAATAAATTAAAAGGGTTAGAATATGTATTTTGAACACCATGGACAATACAATATTTCTATTGGTCCATGTGTCATCTTTTTATTGGGTACAAGTTTAATTTGTGTCAGCCCAAGTTTCTACTGCTTGAAACTCAATTCTCATGATTACCTTGATACCTTGAAAATTTCTGACATTTTAATTTCATTTCCATTTAAAGAAAAGGTTATTAAACTCCCAATTTCCTAATTTCATTATTGAAGATGACCTTAAAGATGGCCTTTAAGAAGGCCCTTGCTAAATACAGCCCGGGCGTTTTCTAAATAACGCCCGGGCCCTCGCGTTACGCGAGGGAACGTCACCTCGCAGAACGCGAGGGAGCCTACTCGGCCCATTTTTACAGCCACCATAAAAAAATTCCGCCGCTTCTTCTTCCTCTTTTCAATTCAACCTACTTCTTCTTCCTCTTTTCAATTCAAATCTCCATATAAGGTATGTTTCTAATACTCTTATGCTTTCTAATGTTGTTTTTAGATGAATATATGTTGTTAGTATAGAAAATTGCATATTATATGATGTTTTGATATTGAATGTTGATTTAGAAATGGTTGTATAATGGATGAAAGATGATGATTTTGAATTATGGTTGATGAGTGGATGTTGTTTTATGTTGAATAGGTTGAATTCATTAGGGTTAGGGTTTTTGATTAGGGTTGTTGATTTCATTTAGGGTTTTGATGTTTATTTGGTAATTTACTTAAATTGATAGGTATTTTAGCTAAAATATTGAATTTTCGCCGGAAATTGTCGCCGGAAACTGAAGAAAGTGCAAATTCACGCAGAACGCTACATCTCTCGCGTTCTGCGAGAGTCATGTCCCTCGCGTTCTGCGAGAGTCAATTCCCTCGCAGAACGCGAGGAGTTGCCATAACTGGCAATTCTGTTTTCTGCAGAACATATGCTTGTGTTTTTTTGGTTGTTTGTTCTGTTTTCTGTTTTCTGTATTTTCCCGGTCGTTCGACTCGTCGGAGAAACAGAGATGCTGTTAGGGAAGAACCCCCGGTTGAAAAACCAAAGGGGAAGGGGAAAGCAAAGAAGACTCACCCCGTAGAGCTCTTCCCAGAGGGACTCCCCGACGTTGAAGAACGTCTCAATCCCAATTGGTCCCAAGGTAGTTATTCAATTGGACAACCGCGTACTAGTTGGGAGTCATACCCAGTTGACTGGGACCTTGTTTCCCAAGATAGTTATTCTACTGGACAACTGGGTTGCTGGGACCAGTTTTTTGAACATAATGCACTTATGGAAGTCGGACAGGGGTGGGCGGGAGGCAGTTGGGGCGGTGGAGAAGGGATGGTTGGACAAAGTTGGGGCGGTGGATATGCCGAGGGAAGTGGACAAGCTGGTTCTTCTTCTCACAATCAAGCCCCAGAACCGATGGAAGCAGAAAACGAGGATGCAGTTTTTGGGGATGAAGAAGAGGAACAACATGAACAAGAACAAGAAGGTGATGATGTTGAAGAAGAAGAAGAAGAAGAAAAAGAAGAAGAAGTGGTCGAGAAACGCAAAAGAAAGAGGAAGTCCAAGAAGAATGAGCCAAAGTATGATCCTGAGCTCACTCATGACACACCTGGAGGTCCAGAAGATCCCGAGTTGCTTAAGGGATTTGAAGCACATGTTGCGTTCCACATCCAGAAAGGGGAGGTAATTTAATTATTTATTTATTTTATGCATTTTCAATCCATTGCACATATTCTGCAGAATTATCAGAAAATGCATAATCATGCGAGAAAATGCACAATTCTGCAGAAAGTGATAATTCTGCAGAAACTGATAATTCTGCAGAAACTGTTCTGCAGAGTCTAATTTTTGTATTTTTCTGCAGTTCAAAGGTCCGATGAAGCCACAACAACGGAAAAAGCAAAGCAGTGATTGGCCATTGGACAACAATGACTGGTCAGAGATTCCCGATGCAGTTGGACTGTCAGATCTACCTGACATGATGTACGAAGAAATCGACTTTCCTTTGATTGAAGCGTTCATCGAACGATGGAAACCGGAGACAAATTCATTCCACCTCCCTTGTGGTGAGATCACTATTGGCCTTCTTGATGTATATATGATTTTAGGCCTACCTATAGAAGGGAAAGCAATGACGACATGTAAGAAACTTGGTGCCAAGTTTAGTCATGATGAGATTCTAAAATACTATGGTAGGAAGGGGGCGGAAATTTTTGGAATAGATCCTCACACTTTAGATTCTGGGAGGGTGAAAGCTGAATGGTTTAAAAGGCATTGTGAAAACCTAGGTCCAGAGCGAAAGGGTTTAGGTTGGGTGTTGTATACTGCTTCCTCGATCGTATTTCCCGACAAGTCACAGAACTTGATTCGGCTTAGATATGGGCCTTTTGTGGAAACCTATGCCCATGCTACGGGCATATCGTGGGGTTCAGCTGCTTTGGCCCATCTGTATAGGCAGCTGGGGATATGCACACGACATGGCTGTGCCCAGATGTCTTTTTGTTACACCTTGTTGCAGGTATTATACTTTCTAAGCGTTTAATTTACGTACTTATATATATTTTCATATTTAACGTACTTTGTATTTCTTAGGCATGGATCTACAACTACTTCCCACACTTTCGACCTACTGAACGTCCTCGGTGGAGAGCGGAGCAACCATGGGTATACCGGTGGATGCCTAAGAATGTAAAGCTGAAGAAGGGGCAAGTCGGAAGGGACTATAGAGGAGCGCTCAATATTCTTATGCCGGAGATGATAAGTTTCTGCATTTTCTGCATTGTCAACAATTTCTGCATTTTCTGGCCTTTCTGCATTTTTTTGAGTACGCAACAGTTTCTGCATTTTCTCCTAGTGTAAGTTTCTGCTGTCATTTTTTAGGTATGTTGGAACCCGTATGGAGCACAAGACTTCACCGATCCTGAGCTTGCTCCCGCTCTATTTCACGGGGTGCTATCGTGCTGTGACATCACCGAACCACACATGCCTGATCGGTGTCCGAGACAATTTGGGAGAGTGCAGCGTATTCCTAGGCCAGTCATCGAACCACTCAAAGCTCATAGGTTGAAAAACATTAGGTGTTATAGTGTTTTTTATGACGCCAACCAATGGCTTTGGGAGTCAAGAGATGTTCACTCTATGTCTCTCGATGATATGGGGCCAGTTGCCTTTGTACCACATGAATGCTCCCATGATTACATGGATTGGTACATCAAGAGGACCCATAGGTATATCCGTCCTCCAATCCCTGGGATGATTACTGAGAGACAGGTAATATTAATTGTTTTGGTTTATCTTGCGTTTCTAGTCTTTGTTTGTCTCTAATATTAACATAGAATGAATGTTTACTTGCGTATAGGTGATTGGCCGGGTGTACAATGACATGGACCGGTATCGGTTTGCCACTCCAGAGGAATTTTCTTCATATCACGCCCAAATGCTACTATGCATGTCAAATCTCGCTCCCTTCCGACCACGAGAAGACGAGTAGCCTTTCGTTTTGTGTTTTGGATTGTGTTTTAGATTGTGTTTTGGATTGCTTTCTTAGGTGTTTTGTTGCTTGGATAATTTTGTTGGATTATGTTTAGGGATATGTTGGTGTTGCTTTAATTCTATTCGGTTTTTGCATAACCTCGCAGAACGCGAGGTGTACACTCTTCGCAGAACGCGAGATGTACACTCTTCGCAGAACGCGAGGAATGACATTTTCTGGAAAATGTCCATGACATGAGTTCCTGTTTAATAATTTAAAAAACCATCTCCAGTTCAACATTACATTACAAATTCAGCGAATAAAACATAACTTCAACATTACATTTCAAAGGCGACACATCGATGTGACACAAGATCGTGCAAAGAAAAAGCATCTCTTTCAGCGTTTCGCCACCAAGGAGTAAACACATGAGGGTAATGGGCAGTTTTCTTCAAGACGCAACTACAAGAAAACAACAACGTTAGGAAGTTTCATATTAGATAGTAATTCATAAGAAGATCCAAAAACTTACCGGAACAAAATGTCTCTCACTCTCAATATAGAATAAGCAGAATGTCGGAAGTGTGTCACCATCTTCTAACCAAGTAGGACGTTGTAGAGGAAGGTAAGTGTAGTTAGCATTTTTTCCCACCGTTACGAACACTATGTTGAATGTGGATGCCACAAGGCATCCCATTTCCGGGGTAGCTAGCCAGTGATCTTCTGGAGCCCTTCCTATTCCTTCCCATGTAAGTTGGTATACAACGCTCTCCAAAGTTGCTTGTTGTGGAGGTCCAATCCAAGTTCCTTGAACTAGGTGCCAAATCTCTTTGACCTTAGCTATCATCAAATCTCTTACTTCCCTCCATAAGTGTTGGTTGTCATGCAATTCATGAGCTATTGCTCTAAATCCACAATTTTCATCTCGATTTACCTGAAACCAACCATTCACACGTGTGCGCATTGACGCGGGTATCTGAGACTTGTACTTGCCAATCACCTTAATCTTTGGTTTCTTGAATGTTTCAGAATTAGAAGCATTTCTTTGCTTCTTTGGGGGTGTTTCTTCCAAATCTCTAGCATCCATCTCAGCATTAGTGTGCTCCCATGCAGACGGTCTTCTTTGCGTTGACCTTAGTTGTTTGTTAGGAGCTCCGACTGGACGACCCCCGGTGTGCTTTGAAATAGCCGGCTCTTTTAGAGGAGTATTTACTCTCCCAATGTCTAAAACAGTTTGTGCACACTTTTCTTGATCATGGGGGCACAACTTCAGAAACGTTTCCTCATAGAAAGTCTGAAAAAGACGCCTTGCCACCTTAATCTTAACTTCGAGTATGCCGGGAACATCAACTTCTTCCAAACTCAAAGTACTCCAGAATGGGTGCAACTCTGATACTCTTAGTGGTCTTTGCTCCTTCCAATGTCTTACAATCTGATGAACACACATCAACCCATCTCTAATCTCGATCCCACAGCTACAAAACATATTAAAGTGCGCACCTAATCTCTCCCCCTTCGTGTATTCCTTAAGCAAAAATTCTATGCATTTGTAAGAGACTTTGAACTTCAAGACTTTAAACAAGTCGGCCCCTTCAACAACTGTGAAGCTCTTATTCAAACTCTCAGTGAAAGACACATTAATCTCCTTAAGTTGGTTCTCCGCCATTGTTTTGTATTCTTTGAACATTGTGTCTAGCCTAGCATTTCCACTTGACAAGTATGACTTAAGACACGAATGTGCTCCTTCAACTCTAAAATGTTCGAAAAACAATAATATGCAAATACAAATCAGAACCTGTGGATCCTTCTGTAATGTGCAAAATCTCGCGTTCTGCGAGTTGTGCATTACAGAAGCTCTTTTTATCATATGTAGAAGGTAGACATAAATTACAGAACATACCTGTTTGTCGTGTTATTCCCGAGAGTGAAGACATTATCCGTCCATGGTGAAACAAGTCTTTCTTTGTAACCGTTTAGCCAATTCTTTCTCACGTAGTTCAATACGGTTGGATAAGCTCGCCATTCGTCCTCAAGTTTCTTGAAAGTACTCTTGTAATCTTCTTCAGTGGTTTGTTCGAACACGTTATAATAATCATTTGAAATATGAACCCCCAATGCTTGTGTGCCCATAGCTATCTTGGCTCTCGCCTCTATGTTCTTCCTTACATGTCGTCTACATAAGAGAAACTTTGCATTTGGCCATAACTTGTCTGTTGCATTCATAAGAGCCATCTCACGGTCAGTGACGAAGCAAGTAGGCGATGCTCTTATTCTCAAATACATCGTCTGCAGCTGCTGCAACGCCCAGAAATAACTATCCTCGCTCTCAGCCTCTAACCATACCCCGCACACAACAAAATTCTTCCATGTAGAAGTCAAACCGACTATCTCTAGGAAGGGAACATTGTACCTTAAACCAAAAAACAGTAAGATAAATACATCATAAAAACAGAATGATAAATACTTACCTGTTCGTGCTATAAGTCGAGTCCATCAAAAGGACATATGGAAATGCCTTTAAGAGTTTCATTGATTCGGGGCTAGCAAAGAACAAGTCGCCTATTATCGAAGGATTCGTTGCACTTGGCCTATACTCCATGAAGTAGTTGCTCTCTTTGCATTGGTGAAAGAATTCTTGAACCACGGTTCTACCTTCCATTTCCTCTTCCCTTATATGTCTTACCAAATTGTACACTTGGTTCTTCTTTGTGCAACTTTCGGGATCCTTGTTTATCTCAGTGTAAATCTGATTTGGAGAACAATGTGAAAGTACCATCTCACGCACCTTTTTCTTTTGATCCGGGGTTGGCCTCTCGGCAAATGCATTCCCGACCAAACTATCTCCAATAGGATGGTTGTGCAAACCACAAACAACCACTAATCTCCAATTCTCTTCAACCCGGTTCTCCATGAGCTTCAACTGAAATTTACACCCCGTTTTCTTGCTCTTTGTGTTTGATCTAACACCGACACCTTTAGGCCTATGGCTTCCCCCTTTCTCACAAATGATTTGAATCTTACCACTTTGCCCCGGTTTAGATGGTACACTCCTTCCAATAGAGATCATAAACTTGTGTTGCTTTGCAACATTCAAAGCCCACAAATGACCAATCTCCTTAGAGGCAAACACTTGCTCCGTAGTGAAATATTCCGAATAATCCCTAGAAACAACCTCTTCCTCACATACGGGACTATCAAACTTTGGTGCAGTGCGTAAAGAGGGAAGAAAACACATCTCCTCTCCTACGTTTGTAGGTGGGTTAGCAAATTGTGAATCAAACGCATCATAGCTTGATGGCACCTCATATGTACATGGAAATTCATAAGTAGATGGCACGGGCAACTCATAAGTAGATGGCACGGGCAATTCATATGTAGATAGCATAGGAAATTGATAAGTAGATGGCACATGTTGTTCATATGTAGATGGTTGATGATAATCACCAAAGTCGTCAATCCCTAAATCAAATGACGGTAACGAACATGGCCTTGTATTCCGGGAGGGGTAGTTGTAGTCATTCAACTAGATTGCATTCAATCCAGTGAACAAAGAAAAATTCACCTATACACAATGCTTCTGTTAATACTCTGTAATGTGCAACTTCTCGCGTTCTGCGAGGGAGGCACATCTCGCGTGACGCGAGTGGCTTCCTCTCGCAGAACGCGGGAAGTTGCTATTTCCTGAAACTAGTCATTCAACGAGATAATTTAACATAACATGAGAAATTGTTGAGTTTCTACATTAAAAACCCTAAAAACATGAACAAATCTAAGTTTTGGACATTATATGCAAAAGTCATCTCTTCAACACTTACTACTACTACATTTAACATGAAAATACAACATAATAACTTCATTTTAGCTCTTAATGGTGCAAAACAAATTAAAATTCAAAAATTAAGTAAGAACATTACCTCATTTGCATGGTAACTTGATGAACCACCATCTTCATTCCCTCCTTTGTTGAATTCCTCTTCATCTTCCATTATTTTAGGTGTTTTTAGAGTGTTTTGAAGTTTGAAGGTTTTGAAAATGGGTTTTAATGGAGGGTGAAAGAGGTGAAAGATGATAAAAAGAGGTGTTAGGGTAAGGTTAATAGGTGTTACGGATTACTCAAAATAAGGGGTAGTTATTATAGTTAGGTGGGGACAAGACATGTAGTAATGGCGCACAACAACGTCCATCTGACATGCTAATCTCGCGTTCTGCGAGGGACGTGACACTCGCGTTCTGCGAGATACGTGACACTCGCGGAACGCGAGATTAGCATGCATGAAATTAACCTAATTTTTTGCTAATCTCGCGTAACGCGAGTGTCACGTATCTCGCAGAACGCGAGTGTCACGATGTTGTTTGAATAAAGAACCGGGCTGTATATAAGAACCGTGTTTAAGAAACCCCTTACCATCGGGATCAAAGAAGAAGATTTCCTTGTTCCCGACGTTGCACGTTCTCAAAGACTCGATTTCCTTTTCCTATATATATATATATTATAATATTATAACTATCTGTATCCTCTTTTCAGATTAAGATTTGTTCACAATCTCTGTCTTTATAATCATGACTATCTCTGTAATACTCATCGAGGAGGCTTATTGCACTCCTGACACACACTGTCTGACACACTTTAAATTCCGCGCGTCGCTCTGCTCCGCGCGGAATTTTACTATTTTGATATGTTCCCGAATTTAGAATTCGTGAGCGTGGAAATTAGAAAAATGAAAAAACCGGTTTAGAATTAGGGGACCAGAATTAGGGAATCGGAAATAGTGAACCGAATATAATGAACCGGAAATAGTGAACCCGATGTAGTGAACCTGTTTCGGCAATTGATAAACCGGGTTTGAAAGTTGAAAATTTGAAACCAAACATCACGAATTGAACATTCGTGAGGATGTAACAGTCGAAAAAATCTTGGAAATTATAACTGCCACGTAAGAACAAGTTTGACCGTAAAATCCTGAAATTTGAAATAGAACCCCACAAATTGTGAATTCGGGATAGATTAAACTAAGTAAGAAAAAAGATAAAATTCGTACAAGTAACCTTCCGAATTCTGAAAGTTGAAAGCAAACCTCACGAATGTTAAATTCGTGAGATCCTAACAACAGTAAAAAATCTCGGAAATTGGATCTGCCTCATAACTACAAGTTTGACCGTGGATTCTAAAATTTGAATTTGAACCTCACGAATTGTGAATTCGGGAGGGATTAAAATAGGTTAAAAAACCCGATGAAATTCCTATAAGTAATCATCCGAATCGTGAACTCAGCGTGTTTTCATCATCCCAAAAAAAAATGGACAACAATTGGTGGTCTGGTTTATTGGTCGGGAATTTTTGCGACGAATCGCCTCCGGAAATTTCAATTGAAGAAGTGGTTAGACAATCAGGAGAGATGAACGGAGGCGGTGATACGGTCGCTAGAGAAGAAGTTACAGATCCGAGTAGAGGAGGAGGGTCGAACGTAGATCCGACAGTTGGCACGAACCGGGAGGAGGCGATGGAGCCCGGTTTGGTGGGAGAAGTTAATGCGTCGTTGGAGGCCGGGTTGGTGGGAGGAGTAGATGCGGTTGGCGATGTTGCAAAATCGGGTGAAATGGAATGGGAGGCTGCTTTGGCCGGAGGAGTATTTCCGAGGCAAGAGGAGCGGCGAGAAGCAGAGGCGGATTCGGGAGGAGAGATGCGGCGAGAAGAGACGGGATTGGATGGTGGAAGTGGCGGCACCGGTGAGGAAGAAGAGGCGGAATCGGGGACTTTGTTAGCGAGATGTGGAACTTTGGGTGCGGCGGTGGCGGAGGAAGAAGTGGGAGCCGGGAATATGGAGGTTGAAGACGAAGTACTTGAGGAAGAAAGGAGGAAGGGGAAGGCTGCGGTAGTGGAAGAAGATGAATCTGGGCAGAGGCACCCGAATCCAGAAATCGTGAGCTCTGAGGAAACCGAATCTGAGGGGGACCTGATACGCTACACTTTGTACGGCGTAACTAGGGGTTATTACATTAGTTTAGGAGTGTTATCACAAGTATTTGGAGCTATTGTTATATTCTGAGTTGTTTATGAAAAAGTGAAGAAATGAAGACCAGAACCGAAGAAGAAGAGGATCAAAGTTTGAAGACATGAAGACAAAGACATCCTGCGGAGCAGTGGCGATCGCCACCATCACTATGGCGATCGCCATTCTACAACAGGAGCATTTCAGGAGTTCGAGAGAGCATGGCGATCGCCATGGGGCGACAGAGACGAGGCAAAGTTTTACATGAAGACCGCGATAGCCAGTCATCCATGGCGATCGCCACAACAAGGCCGAAGATATTCCGGACTTTCCTTATTTTCCTTATTTTATTTTATTTCTTTTACCTTATTTTATTTCGTTTAGGATCTTTCTTTTACCATATATTTTGGGGTTAGTTCTCTATTGAAGGACCCTAGTTTCTTTCTTTCTATGATCATCTTTTCTATCATCTTTTCCATCAGACAATTTAGTTCTGCAACCATGAGCAGGAACTAATCTCCATTGTTTTACTTAGCGGTTGAAACCTTCAGTTATTAAGTTGTGAGATTTCTAAACTCTTGTTCTTTTCCTATGGGTTTGTATTAATTCTCTTGTTCTTCATCTATTGATTTCTATTAGTTTTGCTAGCTTGATCACCTAGTTTGATTGATAGTTTTCTATTGCTAGACTAGGAATATACGGTGGAATTCCTTGTCATTGTAGCATTCATATTTGCATGATCTGGTAGTTGATTGCTTTTATGAAAGAGAATTGATTGCATGTTAATACTTGACGGTTGTAAGTTATTGCATGCATCCTTATGATTCCTGTGCCCTTTGCTGCTATTACATCTAATCTTGAGAGGTTTCCCTGATTGTTGAATAGTAAGTATTATCAGGACCGGTTGGCCTGCTGATATATTAAAGATTGGAATAGGAACATTCCATAGGATTGAATAGAACTTGAGATAAATCTATGATCAACTTGAGTGACTGTTGTGTGGATACTTGCTAGGTGAAACCCTTCTCATCATATTCTCACCCAAACTCCCTTTGTTTGATACTTGTTACTTTTGTGTTTCATACAATCAAAACCCCCCCTGGTTACTTGTTACTTGTTCGTTAGTTGGTATTTCGCTTGATTGCATAGCGATTGGTGTTTTGATTCCCTTGGGTTCGACCTCTACTTGCTTGCTATACTTTAGTTAGTGTTTAGAGTTTTCTTTGATTTGGCACTACGACTTTAGCCTCATCAAATTTGGCGCCGTTGCCGGGGAATTGAATTATTCCAATTCTGTGCTAATTGTGACTTATCAACTGTTTGGTGTGAACCTTTATGGATCAGACCCGTGCTACTAACTCATCTCTTGTTGCTTTTGATTCAGAGACTGAGAGGACGTTCCACAGGAACCGAAGAGAAGCTTTGAAGCAAAGTAGCGAAATGGGTGATCGAAATGGACCGCCACTGCCTACTATGAGGCAGCTCACTGCCCCGAACTTAGATCAACAACCTCTGGCAGTGAGGTTTCCTGAGATAGCTGAGGGTGTAAATTTTGAGCTAAAAGCTGGATTGATTCATGAACTTCCACACTTTCATGGCTTAACAGGTGAGGATCCAAACAAACATTTGGCTCAGTTTCATGCCATATGTTCTAGCATGAAGCCGAGGGGTGTCACTGAGGAACATGTAATGTTAAAAGCTTTCGGATTCACTCTGAAAGACGCTGCTAATGATTGACTTTACTATCAAGCCCCTGGGAGTATTGATACTTGGGCCAAGATGAAAAAGGTTTTCTTGGAGAAATACTTTCCAGCAACTAAACTGAGCAGCCTGAAAAAGGACATTACAAATCTCCAACAACACGCAACTGAAAGTCTCTATGAATATTATGAGAGATTCAAGAAGTTGTGCTCAAGTTGTCCTTTCCACAGCTACACTGATCAGGATCTTCTCATGTATTTGTTTAGTGGCCTGATTGATGAGGACCGTCGTATGGTGAATGCATCATGTGGAGGTAACTTTTTGAGATTAACTATACCTCAGGCTACTGAAATGTTTGAGGAATTAGCTGAAAGCTCAAGGCAGTTTGGTAGCACGCAAAGAACACAGTCAGTAAGTTCACTTGATCCCGCTAAAATTCAAAGTGATATGAATGAACTGAAAGATATGATGAAGTCTTTTATGCTGCAAAGTGGTGGTCGACAACACGTGAGAGCTTGTGGGGTATGCACACTCACAGGGCATCTTACTGACGAGTGCCCACAACTCCAAGAACCGAGTGCTGAGGTAAATGCTGCAGGAGGATGGCAACCTAGGCCTAGATTTGATCCTTATGCTAATCATTATAATCCAGGTACAAGGAATCATCCTAACTTGAGGTGGGATAATCAGAATAATGTTCAAAACCCTCGAGTATTGCAAAATCACCAAAATCAGCCTAGACCTCAAAACTCTCTGACTACTGAAGAGATGATTAAGTCCTTAGCTCAATCTGTGATGCAACAAAATGCTAAAACGGAGTCGAGTATTCAGAATCTTGAGAAACAGATAGGGCAGATTGTTCAAGATGTGAGCAACTTAGAAGCTAGAGATTCAGGAAACCTACCATCTCAAACGGTAGTAAACCCGAGAGAAAGTGTCAGTGCTGTGACATTGAGAAGTGGAAAATTATTGGTTGAAGAATCTAATGCTGAAAAGGGCAAACAGAAGCAACATCCTGAGACAGAAACTCCAGAAGACCGACCGCGATCGCCAAACATTGGTGGCGATCGCGATAACATTACAGAGAGCAAGCAGAATCTGGCCGAGAAGGAACCGCGATCGCCACATATAATTGGCGATCGCCATATTTCAACAGAAGCTGAAGGGTCGCCACCGCGATCGCCGTCCATTGATGGCAATCGCCATGAGTCATCTGAGCCAGTTGACAATTATGTTCTCCCCAACTTTCCTCCTCTATTCTCACAGAAGCCTGTGGCTCCCTTTCCCGAGGCATTGAAGGACACTCGAAGGCCAGAGAACGATAAAGAAATTTTCGAAACCTTCAGTAGGTGCGAGGTAAACATCCCTTTACTTAAACTTGTCAAGAGTATTCCTAGATTTGCAAAATTTTTGAAAGAAGTTTGCACAATTAAAAGGAATCAAAAACTCAAGGGAAGACAAAAGGTTAAAGTTAGTGAACAAGTTTCTGCTGTGTTCCAAAGACGTATGCCTAAGAAATGTGGTGACCCAGGCATGTTTAGCATTCCATGTGTGATTGGTGAAACTAAATTCGAAAAAGCTATGCTAGATTTAGGAGCATCAATCAATGTTTTGCCTTTTTCTTTGTATGAATCACTAGGTTTAGGACCATTGCATGAAACAGGAATTGTTGTTCAACTTGCTGATAGATCTAATGTGTACCCGAAAGGGGTGGTTGAAGATGTTCTTGTTATGGTTGGTGACTTGATTTTTCCTGCTGATTTCTTTGTTTTGGATATGGAGCATGACAAGCATGCAACACCTATTTTGCTAGGTAGGCCTTTTATGAAAACTGCTCAAACTAAGATTGATGTGAACAGTGGGACACTGACAATGGAATTTGATGGGGAGAAGGTTGAATACAATATTTATGATGCTATGAAACACCCCATTGATGACCATTCTTTATGTTCTATTGATGTGATTGAGCCTATTGTGCAAGATGTGTTTGATGTGACTTGTTGTGATGAGCTGAAATCGATCATTGAGAATCATGTGGAGGATCCACATGCATATATGTCTCTATCCACTAACATGCAGGTAGTCTTGGCACAATTGAACGCTGAAGGTAAGCCTCCCTACACTTATGTGGGCAATGGCCCCTTAGAACTAATAATACCGAGCGAGAAGCTCCTACCATCTATTGTGCAGGCACCAGAAGTTGAATTGAAGGAGTTGCCCAAACATTTGAAGTATGCTTTTCTTGGAAAAGGTAAAACATTACCGGTTGTTATTTCAAGCCATCTTTCCAAGGAGCAAGAGGAGAAATTAGTGGCAGTGCTTGAAGATCATAAGGTAGCTTTGGGATGGACCATTGCAGACATCAAAGGGATTAGTCCCTCGACATGTATGCATAGGATTTTGCTAGAAGGGGATCCCAAACCATCCGGACAACCCCAGAGGCGGCTCAATCCACCAATGACTGAAGTGGTGAAGAAGGAGGTGTTGAAACTCCTGCAGGCAGGTATGATTTTTCCTATCTCTGACAGTCAATGGGTTAGTCCTACACAATGTGTCCCCAAGAAGGGTGGTATTCAGGTTGTAGAGAATCAACAAGGAGAGTTGGTCCCTACCAGGTTACAAACAGGTTGGCGAGTTTGCATTGATTACCGTAAGCTGAATGCGGTAACTAGAAAGGATCACTTTCCTTTACCATTTATTGATCAAATGCTTGAGCGACTTGCTGGTCGCCCTTTCTATTGCTTTTTGGATGGATACTCAGGTTATTTTCAGATTGCCATAGCTCCAGAGGATCAAGAGAAAACGACATTTACATGCCCTTTTGGTACTTTTGCATACCGCAGGATGCCATTTGGGTTGTGTAACGCACCCGGTACGTTCCAAAGGTGTATGGTGAGTATTTTTTCTGAGTATGTGGAAAATTTCATTGAAGTTTTTATGGATGATTTCACAGTTCATGGTGACAGTTTTGATGCATGCTTAAACCATTTGACACTAGTGCTTAAAAGATGTGTAGAAACTAACTTGGTTCTTAATTCTGAAAAGTGTCATTTCATGGTTGAGCAAGGTATTGTGTTAGGGAATATTGTGTCAGCTAGGGGTATTGAGGTCGATAAGGCGAAGATTGATGTAATTCAATCTTTGCCTTATCCTACTAATGGGCGGGAAGTTCGCTCTTTTCTAGGCCATGCAGGTTTCTATCGCAGGTTTATTAAGGACTTTTCAAAGACCTCATCACCACTATGTGAGCTGCTGAAAAAGGAGGTTGATTTTGAGCTTAATGACGAGTGCAAGAAGGCGTTTGATGAGTTGAAAACTCGTTTGACAAGTGCACCAATTATTAAGGCGCCAGATTGGTCTCGACCTTTTGAGATCATGTGTGATGCTAATGACTATGCAGTGGGAGCAGTTCTTGGACAAAAAGAAGCAAGAGCTTCTCATGTAATTCATTATGCTTCTATGACTTTGAACGGAGCGCAAAGGAACTACTCCACCACTGAGAAGGAGATGCTAGCAATTGTGTTTGCCTTGGAGAAATTCAGACAATATCTACTTGGTACCAAGGTAATTGTTTATACTGACCATGCAACACTTCGTTATCTATGACGAAGAAGGATGCCAAACCAAGATTGATTCGATGGATCTTATTGCTGAGTGAGTTTGATGTGGAAATTCGAGACAAGAAAGGTGCTGAAAATTTGGTGGCTGATCACTTGAGTAGATTAGTCAGTGCAAATGACAAGCCAGATATGCAGGAGCAAATTCAGGGAAATTTCCCCGATGACAATCTGTTCGGAGTAGCTACTGTGGCCATGACGCGATCGCTACCATCTAGTGGCGATCGCCATGATTATTCTAATGTTTACAAGAGTACTGAGTCACGACCGCGATCGCCACAAATCATTGGCGATCGCCATGCTTCCACAGAAGCTACCCTCGATTCTAGACCGCGACCGCGATCGCCATGCATTGGTGGCGATCGCCATTGGCTCGCAGAGACTTACATTAACGTTGATCTTGAAGCTACGCTCCTCGCTCTAAAAACCTTCAAACCCTGGTACGCAAATTTAGTGAACTTTCTTGTCATAGGCGAGTTCCCCCCCTAATTTTTCCAAGGCTCAAAAGGATAAGATGAAAAGCGAAGCTATATTCTATGTGTGGGATGATCCCTATCTTTGGAGACACTGTAATGATCAGGTGATTCGTCGATGCCTTCCTGATAATGAGGTACAATCTGTCTTGTCTTTTTGTCATTCTTATGCATGTGGGGGTCACTTTGGGGCAAATAGAACAGCTAGGAAAGTATTGGATGCAAGTTTGTATTGGCCACACATATTTCGGGATGCTTATGCCTATTGCCAAACCTGTGATCAATGCCAATGAGTTGGGAACATGTCTCAAAAGAATGAGATGCCTCAAGCACCAATCATCTTTTGTGAGATTTTTTGATGTTTGGGGGATTGACTTTATGGTACCTTTCCCTAGCTCATTCGGGAACTTATATATTTTGCTTGCGGTGGACTACGTTTCCAAATGGGTGGAAGCGAAGGCCACCAAGACTAATGATTCTCAAGTTGTAGCAGGGTTCTTGAAAGAGAACATATTTGCTCGTTTTGGTATTCCCAAGGCTCTCATAAGTGACAGGGGTACTCACTTTTGTAACAAGACGGTGAGTGCATTGCTGAAGAAGTATCATGTTACTCAGAGGGTCTCCACTGCCTATCATCCACAGACCAATGGACAAGCTGAGTTGTCAAACAGGGAGATCAAGACCATCTTACAGAAGACAGTAGCTCCCAACAGGAAGGATTGGAGCTTAAGACTTAATGATGCATTATGGGCCTACCGCACAGCCTACAAAACTCCTATAGGTATGTCACCCTATCGATTAATTTTTGGTAAAGGTTGTCATCTTGTAGTGGAGCTTGAGCATAAGGCATTATGGGCTGTCAAGAAATGCAACATGCAAATTAGTGAAGTTGGAGAATTCAGGAAGCTACAATTGAGTGAGCTAGAGGAAGCAAGACTCGACTCCTATGACAATGCTGTCATATATAAGGAGAAGACGAAAGCTTGGCATGACAAGAACATTTTGAGAAAGAACTTCAAAACAGGTGATAAAGTTCTACTATTTCAGTCACGTCTGAAACTTTTCCCAGGTAAGCTTAAGTCTAGATGGGTAGGACCTTATGTTGTTTCCCAAGTCTTTCCCCATGGAGCAGTGGATTTATATGATGGGGAGACTCATAAGGTATTTAAGGTAAACGGGCAACGATTGAAAGCCTATCATGAAGGTTTCACCAACGAGGCCATCAATGAGCAATATTTTACTGAGCCTATTGATGAAACCTGATTGAAAGGCATGAAGTCGAGCCACGACGTTAAATAAGGCGCTACTCGGGAGGCAACCCGAGGTTTGAGTTTGTTTTTGTTTTTGTTCGGGGTAATTTTCTTGTTAGTTTTTCTATGGACAGGAGGAAAGCACCGAAGCTTAGGGTCCGCTACAGTCAGTAGCGAATCCCGCTGTAAGTGTTCTCTCGTTCTAAAAAAAAATAAAAAAATGATGACGTGGATATTCAGGATGACGTGGCGTTTACTTTGTGCTGACTGAGCGCTGACAGAATGGTGACTAGATGATGTGGAGACGATAAATTGATAAAGCTAAAGACATGGGTCGACCAGTTATACATGTGGGCCGGCTGAAAATGTCCATAATAAAAAAAAAAGAAAGAAGCCCAATCCCAATCTCATATCATCCCATACCAACCCCCACTATAAAATCCCCTAGCCACCCTCATCTTCTCAAACCCTAGCCACCCCAAAAATTTCGCAAGCCCCCATTCTCCCTCAAACCACCACAAAAATCAACCCATTCCCCCTCAAACCACCACAAAACCAACCTCAATCCACCGGATTCACGCAGTAGTTCGCCGGAAAGCTCCACCGCGACCGCCTCCATCTCAAGGCGCTCGCCATCTGTTGACAGAAGCTTGATTTCGGAAACCCAGCGCGACCGCGATCGCCACTGTAGAACCGCGATCGCCATTGCATTACAGAGACTGTTCGCGAAGAACTCCAGCGATCGCCATCCATCCACCGCGATCGCCATTCAGTTCTGCAACATTTATTTTGCTTCGAAAAATTTGTGAGTACAACTTCGTTTCTCTCTTTGCTATTCATTCCCTTATTATACAATGGTGAGAGGAGTCAAGAGATGTATGACTAAAAAGCAGAAAGAGGTTCGAGATTTTGTGGATTCTAAAACTGTAGTCACTACCAAGTTCTTTTGCATGCCCACTTTGCAATTGTTGGGTTTGGAAGAATGCACCTTGGCATTGCTGAGCCGGTTTAGGTGGACTTATGACCATAAATGCTCCCACTGATGAGACTTTAACACGAGACTTTATTGCTACTTTCTCATTCAGTACGGAGGAACGAAATATTGTTTTTATGCTGCAAGGTAAAGAGTATGTTCTTGGTTTTGATGATTTGAGTGTACTATTTGGAGTGACCAAGGACCCTAGTGAAGGTTGGAGTGAGCCTGATCAGAGGGCTGCAAATTTCTGGTTTCATGCTACAGGGCAGGTACTGAACCCTTCTATTACCCAGTACAATTACGAGTTCACTCATCCTTGCCTTAGGCTAGCTCACAAGGTGATAGCCATGTGTTTCTTGGGGCGTGGGGAGGTGAACAAGGTCTCTGCTCAGGATTTACAGTTTTTATGGAGCCTCACACCTGAATGTGGGACCGTTCCAGATTGGATCCTGCTTTTTTGCCATAGTGTGGCCAAATACAGGAAGATGGGCAAGAAGGTGGGCAAGATAAGTATGGGAGGAATGGTCACTCTCATTGCCTGACTCTGTTTAGGAGATGATGCTATCCCTAGTGGTAGCAGCAACTCCAACTATGTTTATGATGTTCCAGGGCTGAGGCGTGCACTGCTTCTAGATGTGGGCACACACAAGATGCGTCTACCTAGATTCATTCCCTTTGGTCCTCTTGCAAGGGATTTTCGACTATTGCCTGATGGTGCTGAGGCTGAGGAGTCTGACGAGGAGGCGGAGATGGAAGTTGACATGGGAGGTCATGATGGTGCTCCGGGGGCTGATCAGGGCGGTCCTCAGGCTGCTGCCCCGGGATTTGATTATGAGTGGATGTACAGTTTGATGGAGAGTATTTCTCTTCAGCAGGAGGCATTCGGGACACAGCTAGCTGAGGTGAGCCGAACAGTGAGCAACTATGACAGTCGGTTCACCAACATTGAGCAGACCATGCAGACGTTGCAACAGAGGCAAGAGGAGTTCTTTAGGGGTGCAAACCCCTACTATCCACACCATCCACCACCATCACCACAATGAGTATTATCCTTTCTTCCCCATTTACATTTGTATGTCCTTTATTTTCCATTGAGGACAATGTCTCATTCAAGTATGGGGGAGGGGATGATATGAGTAATTGTACATATTTACTTTCCTAGCATTTCATTTTGCATGTTATAAATCAAAAAATCAAAAAAAAAAATTTAAAAATGGAAAAAGCCAAAAATATTGAGAAAAAGGCATACAAAATCTTTGGATAGCAAGATCTATGCAATAAGAAGGTGGCTTGGCCGACACTAGGCTGAGGCAACAATAAGTCTTGAGAGATGTGAGTTGGTGAGCTCGGAACAATTATTGAGTGGTTGAGATGAAAACCCGAAAGGGCGCCCAAGCGAGATGAGTGTTATAAAAAAAATTGAGTGTTTTAGGATCATTATCTTCTTGGCGTTATGGTGACATAAGAAGGAGGCGTATAGGAGGATTCAGGTAGGCCACTTGGAGGAATAAGGTGTAGTTCTGAGTTTGTGCTTATTGTATCACATTTGTTCTTGATTGTTGTTGTTGCGTTTTGTATGCTTTGGGCTTATTGAGTATGTAATCACTAGGAGATATTCTTGTACTTCCTGAGGTTTTGAGCTTTTCATTGTAAGGGTAGCTTTTCTGTAAGTTACTCGGGACGAGTAAAAGTCTAAGTATGGGGGTATTTGATACGCTACACTTTGTATGGCATAACTAGGGGTTATTACATTAGTTTAGGAGTGTTATCACAAGTATTTGGAGCTATTGTTATATTCTGAGTTGTTTATGAAGAAGTGAAGAAATGAAGACTAGAACCGAAGAAGAAGAGGATCAAAGATTGAAGACATGAAGACGAAGACATCCTGCGGAGCAGCGGCGATCGCCACCATCACTATGGCGATCGCCATTCTACAACAGGAGCATTTCAGGAGTTCGAGAGAGCATGGCGATCGCCATGACTCTATGGCGATCGCCATGGGGCGACAGAGACGAGGCAAAGTTTTACATGAAGACAGCGATCGCCAGTCATCCATGGCGATCGCCACAACAAGGCCGAAGATATTCCGGACTTTCCTTATTTTCCTTATTTTATTTTATTTCTTTTACCTTATTTTATTTCGTTTAGGATCTTTCTTTTACCATATATTTTGGGGTTAGTTCTCTATTTAAGGACTCTAGTTTCTTTCTTTCTATGATCATCTTTTCTATCATCTTTTCCATCAGACAATTTAGTTCTGCAACCATGAGCAGGAACTAATCTCCATTGTTTTACTTAGCGGTTGAAACCTTCAGTTATTAAGTTGTGAGATTTCTAAACTCTTTGTTCTTTTCCTATGGGTTTGTATTAATTCTCTTGTTCTTCATCTATTGATTTCTATTTGTTTTGCTAGCTTGATCACCTAGTTTGATTGATAGTTTTCTATTGCTAGACTAGGATTATACGGTGTAATTCCTTGTCATTGTAGCATTCATATCTGCATGATCTGGTAGTTGATTGCTTTTATGAAAGAGAATTGATTGCATGTTAATACTTGACGGTTGTAAGTTATTGCATGCATCCTTATGATTTCTGTGCCCTTTGCTGCTATTTCATCTAATCTTGAGAGGTTTCCCTAATTGTTGAATAGTAAGTATTATCATGACCGGTTGGCCTGCTGATATATTAAAGATTGGAATAGGAACATTCCCTAGGATTGAATAGAACTTGAGATAAATCTATGATCAACTTGATTGACTGTTGTGTGGATACTTGCTAGGTGAAACCCCTTCTCATCATATTCTCACACAAAATCCCTTTGTTTGATACTTGTTACTTTTGTGTTTCATACAATCAAAACCCCCCCTGGTTACTTGTTACTTGTTCGTTAGTTGATATTTCGCTTGACTGCATAGCGATTGGTGTTTTGATTCCCTTGGGTTCGACCTCTACTTGCTTGCTATACTTTAGTTAGTGTTTAGAGTTTTCTTTGATTTGGCACTACGACTTTAGCCTCATCAGGACCCGATAAGCATTGCAGCAAGGGTCGGAGCGGAGGCGGTGAAGATGGCGGAAGAATGAATTGCTGATCTCCCTCGTCCGAAAAGAGTCCGACGGATTTCCGATGAGGTATGTAAAATTAATAAGTTTTAAATGTTTTATCCTAGTAAATGAAAAATTATAGGAGGCGGTAGTAATTAAAGTAGTATTTGAAATGTTATAAAAATTAGTAAATGTAAATATTTGGCATGATATAAAAGTTTTAAAAACGGTAAAAATTGTATAAATAGTGTAATTATGAAGCAAAATGGTTAAATGTAATTATTTAGCATTTTATTTATAGTGTTGTAAAAAGGAGAACTAGTAATAATATAAGTTGCATTTCAAAAGAGATTAAAACGTTAAGTTGAATTGATTGCATTTCAAAAGATATTAAAAACGTTATGTTAAATTGTTTATGATGATTTACAAAACACTTATTGGAAAAATAGTATTAATAAATTCATGCTGAGTATTTAGATATTATTTTATGATAACAATGTAGATGAATAATGTGTGTAGAAAAACGCAAAATAACATAAATTGTACAACCAATAAGTGGATATAAGTTATTAAAACAAACAAGTACAACATTAGGCTGAAGTGTATTTCAAAATAGTAGAAGTAATTAGTACAGAATGTTGTATTGATAGACATGTGTGTGTTTAAATATCTAATTAGTAAAAGAAATGTAAAAATGTTAGGCCATAGCTGGTAAAATTAGGAGAATGACTGCGGGTGGAAGAAGAGTTTCCGAGCGTATAGTCACGGCTTCAGGCCGCAAGAGAGGTGGGTCTAGAGGGGGTGTTGGTTCATCCCGGGGGCGTAGAGGTCGCGGTAGGGGTAGGCCTGTCGCTTCTGATCAGGTGCAGTCATCAGTAGGTCGTGGCTTAGATGATATTGATAATGACGACCCGTCTTTTTCACAACCTCTAGTAGTACCCTTTATGAGCGTGCCTCCTGCTTCAGTTGAGCCCTCTACTTCCACTGCACCTGTTGATTTGCAGTCACAGTCCCCGTGTATTGTGGATGGACCACCGCTTGGGTTTGATGATGCACGTCCGCCGATTGTTGAGCCCGTGTGTCGTCGTGTTGTTCAGTCTCCTCCTACCACTGACCCCCAACCTTCTACACCAGTTGATACACCACCTCCTCCTCCCGTTGTGGCCGAACCACCTCCTCCTCCTCGTGTTTTGCATAGTTTCGATGCGCACATTGCTCATAATATTGCAAACACCCCTCTAGAAGGCGATCCCCCACGGGAGTTCACACGACGAACCCGATGCTACACCCGGCCCACTGATTTCGCATGTTTTCGTCCTTACTTACCACAGGATCCTCCTCCTGGTTCATGGTTCTGGATCGCTGAGCAGACCAAGTTGACACGTAACAGGGATTTGCAGTATGGGTTTGTGAATCACAACCTACTTGGAGCGTTCATTGAGCACTGGCACCCGGAGACGAACAACTTCCATTTTCCTTGGGGAGAGATCACGATTACGCTGCATGATGTAGCTATGATTTTGGGCCTTTCTATTGAGGGATTACATGCGACTACATGGCCTTTTGCTAATGCCCTGCAAGAGAGGAGGTATTGTAATGAGCTATTTGGGTACATGTTCGGAGTTGATCCTAGTTATGTGTCCCCACTAGATAAGTGGAACATGACAGGGCCTCTGAGGCAGGGTCGGGTTAGGGCTTGTAGTTTTTGGCCCCACGTGTTGCGGATGATTGAGGACGAGGATGATCCTGATTGCATTGCTGCTGGATACTTGTGGTATCTTATGTCCAGTAGTTTGTTTGTGGACAAGAGCACCACCCTTCTGCAGACCCGCTTGTTGCCATTATTTGACGATCCGACGAGAGTAGTAGATACGGCTTGGGGCGCTGCTGTCCTCGCAAATCTGTATCGGGAATTAGGCGAGGCATCTAGGAGTGGAGTGGTTGGTTTCGGCGGTTGTCCTTATCTTTTACAGGTACGTAGTAATAGTATAATTGATATACACTTGTAAAGTTGTCCGACGTTAACGATTTGCATTAATTGTAGCAGATTTGGATATGGATGTACTTCATTTACTTCCCGGGGAACCCGAACTTCCAGCGTGATATGTACATTTATGATGAGAGACGCACATCCCGTTACCACACCGACAGGATTGCTACCCAGGACGAGTTGAGCCCCTATGTTTACAGGCGGATTCTGGATGAGTATCGACCAGAGGATGTAAGTATTGTTTAACGACTTGTTGTATACGTACATTATTTGAACTTGGAAAATTGTTAACTTTTTACATTTGCATTGTAATCTTCTAGATATGTTGGATGCCTTACGACAACCTAGATTTTGTGGACCGGTTTAGGGCCTCTACATATCGAGGAACGTTGAGGTTCCTCGATATTCAGGAGCCCTATATGCCGGATAGGGTGCTACGTCAGTTCGGACGATAGCAGAGCAGACCACTCGATCCTATTCCACCATCACGAGTCTCTCGACCAATTAATTCACGCGGCAAGAACAAGTATATTGTCGAGTTTGCTTAGGAGTGGGATCGTTGGGAGAGGATGCAAGACCATCTCTGTCCGTACATTTTGGAGAGCCCCGTAGCTTCTCCTCCTTGGTCGGTGGATCCTGCATACTTAGACTGGTACCTCCAGATATCACATCCATATGTCAGTCGGTTCTCACAGAGGCAGGCCCCTCCCGATGTTGTTCCTTCGCCGTTTATTGACACTCATCGGGTAAGTTTGTTTTAGTATCATGCGTTACAATATTTTATTATACAGTTTACATCTACTTACGTACTTATTGTTCTTTAATTACAACGTCTTGCTCTTATTACGTCCTACGTCGAGAGACAGCTGCAGATAGTCTCTCCTTGTTGCAAGGAACAGTTGAGAAATATTTTGCAACTTGCCACCGATGATGTTCCTCTTGTTAGGGCGACACAGATGGATCACGGGACTTCTTCGACAGCCGGACCCGGCATTCCAATGTTCACGAATCCTGGATTCGTGAACATTGTGCTTTTTCCTTAATCGAGGCACTGCAACATCTGAAATCTCGGAAAACACCGTGTCAAATACTTTGTCCTTTTTTACACGAATTCAGGATTCGGGACAAAATTGCGAGGTAAAAAAATCGTATATATACAATTGTCTAACTGCATGGTTATAAATGTAGTCTCGAAGTGTAGAAAAAAATCAGAACATATTACAAGATGGCAAGAACGTTTGATGGGCCTGGACCACCTCCTCGAAGAAATGAACGATCTAGTGTTCGAACTCGGTTATGGGTAAGTAATATGGAGTCCGTATGTAGTTAACTTAATTTAAATATAAGTAATCCCTGTTCATGTCAATTTCGTGTATGTATTCATATGCTGTTTCAGGATTCAACGGGTAACCTATTTAGCAGAGCGGGGTCGTCTAGAGATTCCCATCAGAACATGAACAACCCTCCATCATGTAGCACCGTAAATGAAGCTCTGTTACCTCAGGAAGACACTGTTATGATGGGAAGCACTACTCCAGTTAGTGTAAGAGCACGGAGGAGTTCTTCTGCTGTTGGAGACACTCTCCAAAGGAGTGGACCTACAATGCAAAGATCTACTAGTGCAAGTCATGTTGAGCTAGACGCCGATGAAATGCGGCAAACTGAGTACCCTGGCGGCCCTGCAGACAGTTCGTTATTGCGAGATTTCAACACGCATTTTGCACGTTTCCTATGGAACAGTACAAATGACGCAGTGGTATGTGTATGAAACATTGTTTACAACGTTACTTCATTCCCTTTACTGCTATAGAGATTTACCATTGCTGCTAAATGATTCATGTCATACAGGTGAAAAAGGTTGTGAAAGTGCATGCTCATAGTAAAGGAGTATCGGAGTAGGATTCAATGCCCAATGGGGCTTGGAGGAGAATAGCTGAAACAAGTGGTTTAACAAAATTACTACAGATTCCTCACACTACATTTGATTCGCCCCTCATTTCGGCTTTCATAGAGAGGTGGCACCCCGAAACAAATACGTTTCACTTTCCCTGGGGAGAAATGGCTCCCTCATTGCATGATGTGTATCAACTACTTGGACTTAAAGTTGTTGGATTGCCGGTAGCCCCTTCAATGACGAACAAGGAGTTGATCAATGAACTAGGCAAAATGTTGGGAATGCACGTTAATGAAGTGTATGTGTACAAAAAAACAAAGGTTTTACCCTTGCAACCTTACGTGAAATGATGACAGAAAGAGTCGTACATGAAGATCAGCAACACACCATTGCCTCTGTGTACCTCGCAACCATTACGTCTTCCCTCCTGTTCCAAGACAAGAGTGGAACAAAAATGAATATCCGGAATTTTCATCTGTTGCTAGACCACACCAACACGCAAAGGTACGCTTGGGGAGCTGCTACGTTAGCATACCGTTATCGCGAATTAGGAATGGCTAGTCGACGGTATGTTGCACAATTTAGTGGATCCCCTTTACCGCTACAGGTATTGCTTACCTACTTAAAGTTGAATTGTTTTTAGTGTTGTAATGGCGGAGTAATTAACTGTAACTCGTTTCAGAGTTGGATATGGGCGTACTTCCCAATGTTCAAAGGTCATGAGATAGCAGATACATCTTTTACGACTCCCGGCCCGTACGCTTCTTGTAACGACCGACGTCGTGCTAGAAAGTCACCACAGGAGAGGATTCAAGGAATACGAAAGCAACTAGATTTAATGCGAGTGGACGAGGTTCGAGCTAGTTCTCGTTTTGTACCTAATATTGTTCGTATACCATGTATTCATAACTACAAATTGTTTGTAGGTATGTTGGATGTCGTGGAAGGAAGTGGTGAATAAACGTGCATTCAAAGTGTCTCACTACAGAGGGACGCTGCAGTACCTGGGTATGGAAGAAGGTTATAACCCATATAGGTTTGTAAGACAATTTGGAAGAAAACAAATAATACCGAGAAATCCACCTATCGAGCCATTGCAATGTAATAGACCATCAAGAAATTTAGGCGGTTATAAGGTGAAATATAACTCGGCAGACAATAATTTTGGAACTTGGTTCGAACACTGGAAGAAGATGATTTTCCCATCAGCAATCAAGTTTGGGAAACTTCAAGCGATTATATGGACTGGTATATACAACACTCTCATCCTTACAACGATGCAGAGTCAGCGAAACTAGTCGCTCAACTTGACCAACAACCCATGCCATTAGCACTGCAAGTCGTCCGTGTAAGTAATATTCATATAACATGTCATTTTTTAAAAACTAATTGTAACACTGTGACAAACACTAACTACAAACATCTGGTTATTTGAACAGCGCCTCAACCACATTGAATCAATTATTTTGGAGAATGTGGAAGTACTTCGAGGTTATGCAGATGACGATCCACTGAAAAAATTAATAATGCAAGTAATAGGGTCGGTCATGACTCCAGGTCTTCCAGAGGTATTTAGTTATACAGGCGTTGGTTCATCCCAAAGATCAAGGGATGAGCGGTTGGATTCAGATGCCGAACCGTTACAGGACGGATCACCTCGTACATATAGCGGCGGGCAAACCTTTGGAACGTACAATCTCGGCAATCCCGGACCTAGCTCCTACATGCCCGGTTCATATAGCCAACCTGAATCATCCTTTCAACACTTTAATTTCACCGAACAACATGGAAGTCAAGGTTATGGTTTTGCAGATTTCAGAACACCAAGTGCAACTGGTTCAGGTAGTACCCCAAGTTATGGTTCTCCCCCTTCCAGAGTGTCAACTAGGAACTATTTCGACGGTTATGATGGAGGCCATAGATCTGGGTATTGAATGACGCATGACAGACGTCATGCATGAACTATTTCGAAAGTGTGTTTTCAATTATGTGTTACCGCAAATTAAGCTTTGAATTATGAAGTTGTAGCGTATTTTGCATACTGTACTATTATGAAAGGTTGTCGTACTTTTCTATTATTATGTTTTGTAAGGCAACCGAATTGTGCATTCGTGAGGTTTGGAATCTTCTAATTCCTCGGAAGTACAAACCTCTGCCTTATCTTCTGACACAAGCAAGGGAATCTTATCTGGAATAGTGCCCGATTTCTGCATTCGTGAGGGTTGATTCATGGTTTCCCTCAGGAATGAAAACCTACATCTGCCCCATATCCTGAAAAAGTTATGGAATCTTATCAGTAATAGGTCCCGAATTGTGCATGGTGGGAGCCAAGAATACGAGTATGTTCCTGAATTTGTTGTACTTATACATAGTATCTATTTCTAAATATCGATCATGTGTGCAGGTCACCCACGGTGCAGACCCCCTCCGCAACAATCCATTCCCTCGTGATCTCGAACAACAAGCCATCGATATTTGGTACGCGGGAATGAACTAACTTCTCCTTCGATAGAGCAGTTGTCCGTATGTACATATTATGTGTTCGTCTGTTTTTATTAATGTTTTAGTCAACTTTTATCATATCAATCCTCTCCCGAATGTTGCATTCGTTAGGTTGTAATACCACCTTTCCTCGGAAGTACAAACCTACATCTGCCCTATATTCTGAAAAAGCTCTTATTTAATCTTCAAGAGGTCCCGAATTCTGCATTCGTGAGGGTTGCCCTTTATTCTAAAAAGCTATGGAATCTTATCGTTGATTCGGGTTGTAGTGTCCATTGTGAACAACAAAGTTGGATTTCAGACGTACGTTACAACATTAATACAACTCAAACATTACAACATTGGTGCAACTACAATATAACAACATTCGCGCAACTAAAACATTACAACAGTGATAAATCTGAAACATTTGAAAAAGAAGGGGTACGTAGTTCTTAGATGAATACAACAGTACACAATTAAACTTTAAAACAGTAAAACCTAGTGAGAGCGGTCGTTAGGAGCCATGGTCTCCCTTAGAGTAGAGACTTCATGTTCCAACGAAGAAATACGCTGCAATAGTTTTCTTATGGCGTTTTGCGAGTACTCGGGATGAGGAGGATCTATCCACTGAGTAAAGTAGCACATGGTATAACCGGTGCCAGTGCACGACCAGAACCTCCTGCCTAAGTTTCTCCTCGATTCCGACTACGCCATTACGGCTGCCTTATTGCATTCGCATATTCGAACAACGCTGCTTCCGGATGAGCTGAGTTCTGACATGATTATGAGTAACTTATACTTTGAAAGAGTGAAAACTGTATTCGGTTCCTCCTTGATTTGGAGTAGTCCTTTTATAGACGTCCTAGAACCCTCTACTCCTCACCAAATTTGGAAAATGTCCGCCAAAAGCTACCGAATTGTGAATTCGTGGGATATCTCAATGCCCTTACTAAACACTTCCCGAATTGTGCATTCGTGATATTTGCATAATATTTGTAAATATGAAACATCATGAAACCTTATAAATAGACGGGAATATTAGAAGACAATGGAATGTGTAAACAAATAACTACAAAATGAATGATGACATTGAAATGCACTTGCAACTGCATTACGGAGGTCGCATCCTATTCCGCGATCCCCAAAATCAAAATCACTTCATCACTTACGAGGGCGGTCGAATATTCAGGTTAGCTATTCGTTTGCACCGTAAGTGTGCTATGACTGTTCAAAGCTTTTTGATGCGCCCCTGCCTTGCCTAGAGTCAAGTCATGGCTCGCCTCAACGAGTGTCTCTTGCCTCCACTCCTCATCAAGACTATTTTGAGGTTAAGCACCGTTGGCACTTCATTTCTATCCTTGTCGGACGCCCCGACCCTTCATGCGCCAAGCTTTGTGCCAACAACGGTACCACAGAAGCCACTACACTTCCACCGGCGCTCACCTCACCTCTACGAGCACCTCCTCCATGGCTGGCCAACAACCTCATGAGCGCCGGAAGCAACCTCGTCGGCGCCGCCGACGCCCGCTCTAGCAACTCCCCCTACATCTTGGCCATCCAACGCCTCGTGCCCATGCCTCGTCCTTGGCGACCTCCTTGGCTCGACACATTGGTGCCTCACCAAAAGACTTGGTCAGCTTGGTATGATCAAGCCATGGGTTTTCCATGCCTATCCTTATCTTTCACATTTAAGACTCTTTGGTTGTTTTTAGGCACACTCGGGAAACTTGCTATTTTTAGCAGGTTGCTATGTATAGTAAGTACTATTTTTAGTCCTCGTTTCCCGAGATAGATTTGCATTGTTGAACTTTCTAATTTTTAGTAACTTTCCATATTTAGCAAGTTTCCTTCTTGGGAAGGTATAGGTTCGGGTTTTGCTAGAGTTTTAGAACTTTCTATTATTAGAATTTTTCTAAATATGGAGTGGTCCAGCCTTGCATGGTTTGGGCCGTCCAAATGGGCTCTTGGCACTCAAGCCCAAGAACACCCAACCCTAGCAATGCCCTAACCGTCACCTTTCTTGGAAACCTTAGCCGTCCCCTTTGCTTGTGTCCTTTATAAGGCTTTCGCCTCCAACATTGTAACTCACGCTTAGATTAATGAACCTAGAACCATTGTTGAGACGAATGAATTCCTCCATCTTCTAGGTCTGGGCGTCACCTTCCTTCGGGCTTTGTCTTCTCATCTCCTTCACCATATCTTCTAGTCTCTTTCGTCTACATCCCTAGCCAAAAGTTCCCATATCTTCTAGCCTCTTTCCTCTACATCCCTAGCCAAAACTTCCCTTCGTTTGAGAGTCCCTCAATCACCATTGCCGAAACCCTCACCAACTAGCTTGGCGAGTGCTACTCTTCATTCATACCCCAATTCGTCAAGGAAACATGACGTCTATATCCAAACAATTCCGCTGCAAACTCTCACATCTACCTTCGTTTCCCCTCAAAAGACATCCATCAAACACTTCCAAGGTTTTTGTCGAAGATCTTCGAGCGCAATTGGCTTTCCGGAGACCAGGCGCGCATCACTTTTCATATATGTTGTATAACAATGGATATGTGAGTATACCTCTTGGTCGTATATTTTACTTCCCTTCAAATCCGGACCATATGAGTCGTATCAAAGAGGTTTTAGAGGAAAAAGATGTACTAACGATTCTCAACCGCTGGTTGGAATTCCATTATCCTGTCACAATTTACATGATGTCAAATGATAAATTCCACGACAACAGAGGAACATATGATGGTGATGAAGAAACAAACGATTATGTTGAGAATATTAGTTCGGATGAAGATGGTGGGGAAAGTGAAGACGATAATGTTGAAATTGACGAGGATAATAACACCTTCAGTTCTCCGGCGGTTTTCAGAGATGGAGATGGAGGTGGAGGTGGAGATTGAGATTTGGGGAAGAAGAAGATGAACTAGGTTTTCAATCCGTTTTAAGAAAATTACAAAAATTGCCCCATAACTTTCAAACTTGTTATTTTCTGTAAAAATGGAGGGGTAAAAGCGTAATTTCACAAGTTTTAACAGAATATCTAACGGAAACTGTTTACGAGTGGTGAATTGTAAGAAAAGTATAGAATTTGGGTGGTTAAAAATAAATACGTTAATAGCGGGTGGTTACCTGCAAATTCCGACAAATAGCGGGTGGTTTCCTACACACTTTCTAACAAATTATTCAAATTAAACAAAAACATATACACTTATCGTACTTGTTCGTCTTGTACGTAGCGTCCATGATGACGACATATGGGAATAACCGCAACAAGTACAACGACTTAGGGTTTGCCCAAAAAAGTCTTGAATTATGTTATTGTCGTGTGACATAGGACGGGATCGTACCATATAACCCCTCTCCAACAACCAACTTCGTGTTAACTCTGTTACATCTTTTCCATCCATTTCCTTAAGACGTAGAGTGTAGCACATATTTTTAATTTGAGTCTTCGACGTAATCATCCGTCCACCCTGCTTCGCTGCCAAAAATCAAAAAATCTTCGTCGACTTCACATGCGCTTTTATCAAAGAAATGATATCCATTTTCTGTTCCTCGTTCATTCTTCCGGCATATGCATGGCCCACCAATCTTTGTGGGAGGGGGTGATTGTGACACCCACACACCACTCTCAATGTCCATTCATTATCCTCAGAGTGACAATGGAGGCGAAACGAACACATACTTTTTTGGACCTCGGGTTGCGAATCAGCAAATTTTTTACCCCTCGATAAGCCCCATATTTCTCACATGTAAGCTTCACATAGTTCTCTCCTGAACGGTCAATTATTAAGACCATGTTGTTCTCTGTACCGATTCCACATGCCCAACATAAGACATCTTCTTTGTTATTCCACACATAATCGTTTTCAAATAACGATGTGTAGTCTTCCTACAAATAACGATGTGCAATATAACTCATAAACTTTGTACTCCGCTTTATTAAATAATTCCGTTAAAATAACATAAATAATGCTAAAACAGAACAATGTGTATTATTAACTACCTCGCGAATCCTAAATTCGGACAACCTACCTACAGAAGAATTCATACTCCCGAATCCTCAATTCGGGATGCATATTTTACTTCAAATTCATCTAGAACAGTTTAATTTCTAACTCCATTTCTATAAATGCAGTACACAAATATTAGCTTCACCAGTTCTTAATTACAGTACAATATGTACGTACACATCATGACGTTTTACACTATTAAATAATATATATGTATACGTATTGTAACATACAATGCATTTATATATATACATTCACAAAACTAAAATATTGACTTAAGCAATTAAATTACAAGTACATTATGTAACTTACCATAATTGTCTTCTTTTCTTTTATCGAATCTTTTTTTTGAAATAATGTCGATTTGCTCTCTTCCTTCCTCTTCTCCTAACCTTACCATCACGTACACTATATATATACCCGACTAAATCAATTAGGGCAGACAAAGTAGCCGAATTCTAACTTCGCGAAGTCTTCGCGGCTTTTTCCTCGGGAATGCAATCATATCCATGCCCTAGATTCCTGACAAAACTGCAAATGCATTCTGTACTACCTCACGAATTCATAGAATCGCCCAATACTCATATAGGAATTATCTTCTAATTTTATGGGGCTAATACTTTTCTGATTAACCACGTGATGCTACAATTAAATTTCTGAATTTTTCCAGCTACGTTACCCTTCACACTACTACCATATTACCAAACTCTTAGTACTATGATGTTACGGTGTACACTTTAAGTTAGGCAGAGGCTAAATGCACTCGAATTGACGGATGGACGGGGCGAATGACTACTTTTTTCCGGCGGAGCTGACCGCCGCGCGGAGCTAAGCTCCGCGCGCTTCCGTAACACCGCCCCGTACCTCACGAATTCTGAATTCGTGAGGTTTGCTTGAACTTTTCTTCCGACCGGTTTAAATAAATAAAATATATATGAGGCGACCGGTTCAGTAATAAATTGAACCGGTTCAGTAATAAATTGAACCGGTTCAGTAATAAATTGAACCGGTTCAGTAATTAATTTTTCGAAAAACCGGTTTTGAAATGATAATCCGGTCTAGCATGTACAGACATCACGAATGCTGAATTCGTGAGGTGTTAGAACAAACCTCACGAATTCATAATTCGGGAGTTTGTACGTAATGAATTCCCAGTTCCGTCAGGAATCTAGGGCAGGGATATGATCGGTTTCCCGAGGAAAAAGGCTCGAAGACCTCGCGAATTTAGAATTCGGCTACTTTACATGCCCTAATTGATTTAGTCGGGTATATATATAGTGTACGTGATGATGAGGTTGGGAGAAGAAGAAGGAAGAGAGTAGGAGAAGAAGAGGAAGGAAAATCGACATTATTTCAAATAAGAGATTCGAAGAAAGAAAATAAGACAATTATGGTAAGTTACATAATGTACTTGTAATTTAATTGTTTCAGTCAATATTTTAGTTTTGTGAATGTATATATATACAAATACATTGTATGTTAGAATACGTATCCAAGATTACAATTTTTTAAGAGTGTAAAACGTCATGATGTGTACGTACATATTGTACTGTAATTTAGAGGTGGTGAAGCTAATATTTGCGTACTATATTTTTAGAAATGGAGTTAGAAAGTAAACTGTTGTAGATGAATTTGAAGTAAAATATGAATCCCGAATTGAGGATTCGGGAGTATGAATTGTGCCTTGCGAATTTAGGATTCGCGAGGTAGTTAAGAATACACATTGTTCTGTTTTAGCATTATTTATGTTATTTTAACTGAATTATTTAATAAAGCGGAGTACATAGTTCATGAGTTATATTGCACATTGTTATTTGTAGGAAGACTACACATGGTTATTTGAAAACGATTATGTGTGGAATAACAAAGAAGATGTGTTATGTTGGGCACGTGGAATCGGTACAGAGAACAACATGGTCTTAATAATTGACCGTTCAGGAGAGAAGTATGTGAAGCTTACATGTGAGAAATATGGGGCTTATCGTGGGGTAAAAAATTTGTTGATTCGCAACCCGAGGTCCAAAAAAAGTATGTGTCCGTTTCGCCTCCATTGTCACTGTGAGGATAACGAATGGACATTGAGAGTGGTGTGCGGGTGTCACAATCACCCCCTCCCAGAAAGACTGGTGGGTCATGCATATGCCGGAAGAATGAACGAGGAACAGAAAAGGGATATCATTTCTCTGATAAAAGCGCATGTGAAGCCGGCGAAGATTTTTTTATTTTTGGCAGCGAAGCATGGTGGATGGGGGATGATTACGTCGAAGACTCAAATTAAAAATATGTGTTACACTCTACGTCTTAAGGAGATGGATGGAAAAGATGTAACAGAGTTTACACGAAGTTGGTTGTTGGAGAGGGGTTATATGGTACGATCCCGTGCTATGTCACACGACAGCGACATAATTCAAATGTTTTTTTGGGCAAACCCGAAGTCGTTGTTTTTGTTGCGGTTATTCCCATATGTCATCATCATGGACGCTACGTACAAGACGAACAAGTATGATAAGTGTATATGTTTTTGTTTAATTTGAATAATTTGTTAGAAAGTGTGTAGTAATAAATATTATGTGAAAATGCAGGTACAATATGGCGTTGTTGGAGATTGTAGGGTTTACTTGCACCGGGCAGACGTTCAACGTTGCGTACTCGTTCATGGCACGAGAGAACTTTGACCACTACAGGTGGACTCTCTTGAAGGTGAAGGAAATGTACGATCACATTGGACAAAGTCCTGGAGCGATTGTGACGGATCGTGATATGGCGGAGATTAAGGCAATTGCTGAGGTATTTCCTAATGCAAAACACCTATTGTGTTGGTTTCATATATTGTGTAACTGCAAGGCACAAGTAAAACCAGCAACGGAAAATCATAATTTTGCTGAAGCGTTTGGGAATAGTTGTAGAGGTGTATTCAACTCTAAATCAGTAGAGACGTATAATAGCCGTGTCGCTGAGATAAGGAAGAAGTATCCAGGCTTTTATCCTTATTTAAACGAGACGTGGTTGTCTCCTTACAAAGAGCGCATTGTACGGGCATGGACGGACAATATATTCCATTTGCTTACGAGGACAACGAATAGGTATTACTGTTGTTATTTATGTATGTGTTGAATTTGTATATATAATCATGTCTTACAATCATTGATAGTAATTATTAATCTGTATTGTAGAGTTGAAGGTGCTCACTCGAGGTTGAAAAATTTCATAGACAACAGTGTTGGTTCGTTTAACACCATAGCACAAGAGATCCACTCAACTATCTTAATTCAAATTCTGGGTATTCAGCGGAAAATGGAAATGGATGTCAATACCATACTCTCCAAAGTAATTCGCATGGAAGGAACTGGGCGGTATACATATTATGTGGAGCTCGTAAATAAGGTTTCAACTGACTGTATGAATATACTTATGGAGACCATGGATAGGATCGAGAATCCTTCCAAGGGTTTCCACCCTCATTCGTGCAGCGATAGATGGTGGAGAAATGTAAGAGGCCTTCCTTGTGCACATGATTTGTACAGCTACATGAGTATGGGTGTGCCAATTCCTTTAGGGGAAATTCACGACTTCTGGAAACAAATTGTCTGGCATAAACCACCAGAAGGATATACAGTCCCCCTAGATGAGGAAAATGAGGTCAACAACGGTTGCAGACGTCCTTTGCAAGAGCCGCCACCGGGATATAATAAAAAAAAGGCAGGCCATGTATGACTGAACCTGAGAAGAGGAAGCAGACTTGGTATGAGCATGTATCAGGCAATGATAATATAGGTCGGAGGAGGTACAGAAGGCCAAAAGGGGAGATATTTGTGGAATCCGACGAAGAATTTGAGGACGAGGACGAGGACGACTTGGAAGACGATGCTGATGATGAGCAGTCAGGTGTAAGTCAGGGTATTGATTATAAGAAAGTGTTTGGCCAAAACCAGATAGATCATTTCATGTTTGGTTACATTACGAACTACAAAACCGTAAGGGGAGATGGTCATTGTGGGTACCGATCTCTTGCATGGCTTCTTGGTTTAGAAGATGAGGATTCATGGAAACATGTGCGCACAACAATGGTGAACGAGGTTCAAGAGAACTACAACTTTTACAACAACATTGGTTACACATTCACAAGATTACATGTATTGGTCCAGCGTATAGGTTGGTTAGGGCAATGTACAAACCGAGAGTTTTGGATGGAGATGCCTTCTTGTGGATTTATAGCTGCTACAGCATTCCAAAAAGTTATTGTGTTGTTATCATGGGGCGGTTCACATACTACGCTCCCATTCTACTCCAAGGGTAGCCCCGTAGAGCCGAAAGACGTAATTGTCATTGCTTTGGTGGGAAATCAAGATCATTACATACCGGTTAGTAAAATGTGATGTACTTTAATTATTTTTCGAAATCGTATGACTTGGAATATTTTTGACATTATATTTATGTTTTATGCAGGTCAAGTTATCAGATAACGCTCCTATTCCTCCGGTTGCTTATAATTGGACCCACCACCATCATTCTAGCGTAAGCGGTTGGGAACATCAATTTCAGGATCGTATAAACCATTTCCAATATTTACGACAACTACACAACAGACCTTTAGCGTAGTCGATGCGTATGTTCATTATTCAATCCGTTTGTTGGTATGTTTATGTAGTATTTATTTTGACTGTTGTAGTGAATATTCAATCCGTTCCATTAACGAGATTCATCATAACTTCTTACTGAAAATAACAACTGCCTTGCATAAACAAACAAAGTACGACCCCCCCCCCCCCTCTAATGCCTCGAAAAGCCGTAGCTGCAGCGCCCGGTTCGCTCGGTCGGCCTAGAATACTCACGGGACATCAAAATCATCATTACAACAAGAAGGATAACCGTAAGAGTTTTAGCATATCTATTGCTTTGAACTGAATTTGCGTATGGCATGGCAGGAGCTTGAAGAACCTCTTTCGGGTATACCTCCCCCGAACTCAACATTTTCTTATGGTCCTCGTACTTCTCCTTATACCAAGACAATTCGAATTCCAAATCATCGATTGTCATTAGAAGTTGACTATTTTTTTCGTTACCCGCATCTAAACGCTTCTTCAATATGTTTACTTGGTCCGGGTAGTCGCAATCCTGTATTTACAAACACAATCAGTTATGCACATTCAAATTTTCGACCACATATACGTAAGAAATACAAGTTGGAAGCAGTATACCCCTAAATAATCGTAAAATCTGTCAACTTCGGGAACCGAGCGAGAGGAGTTGCTAGAACCTTGACTGACCATATTTCTTCTGGTGTTTGGTTTAGATGAAAATTTATTTGTTGCACATGGCCATATATATAGGGAAACAAAACCTCACGAATCCATGCTTCGTCAGGTGATGCATTGGTGAGGTTTACGGTGTTTTGAGGATAGAGCAATATGTCAGGAATCTAAGGTTTTGGGAAATTGTAAATTCCACCCTCCCGCATTCTGAATTCGGGACCTATTCACCCTCACGAATTCTGAATTCGGGATCTATTCCGGATAGGATTCCCTTAATTTTTCAGCAGATATGGCAGAGGTTTGTACTGCGCAGGGAAACGTATATTCCAGACCTCGCGAATTAACGATTCGGGCACTATTTCAGAAAAGAGTTGATAACTTTTCAGAACCTAGGGCAGAGCAGAGTAGTCTGGATTTTTGTAAAAAGTAGATTCCACACCTCGCGAATTCACAATTCGGGAACTGTAAGAAAAGACTTCACAACTTTTCAGAATCTAGCGCAGAGTAGTCTTCATTTCTGGTAAAAAGTAGATTACAAATGTTATGGAAAACCGCCAATACATGTCACGAATGCACAATTCGGGAAGAGTTTACTGAGGCCATTTTCATAGCTTAAGAATTCACAATTCGGGACCTTTTGGAAAGCATTTTCGTAATTTGGGAAGGACTACAACGTTGCACTACGTCTATAAATGGACGACTCCAAATCAAGGTGGGACAACAGATAGTTTTGACTCTGTGTAACTGTAAGCTATTGAAATCATGTCCGAACTCAGCTCATCTGGAAGCAGCAGAGTACAAATGTGCCAATGCAATAAGGCAGCCGTAATGGCGGAGTCGGAATCGAGGAGAAACTTAGGCAGGAAGTTCTGGTCGTGCCCTGGCACCGGTTATACCATGTGCTACTTCACTAAGTGGATCGATCCTCCTCATCCCGAGTACTCGCAAAACGCCATAAGAAAACTACTGCAGCGTATTTCTTCGTTGGAACATGAAGTCTCTACTCTAAGGGAGACCATGGCTCCTAACGACCGTGCCGACTAGGCTTTACTATTTGAAACTGTAAGTGTGAACTTCTGTGTTCGTCTCATAACTACGTACCCCTTTGTTTTCCAATGTTTTCAGATTTACCATGGTTATAATGTTTTAATTGCGCGATTGTTGTTATATTGTTGTTTCACCAATGTTGTGATGTTTGAGTTGTATTAATGTTGTAACGTACGTGTGAAATCCAACTTTCAAAATGCGATTGTCGATTTGGACGTACGGATCTGAGTCCCTCAAATTCTTCCATATCTAAAAGTCACACTCCATCTCCATGTATTTGATGCGGAATGAGTCATAAAACACGGTTATTACGTTGAAACGCATGAATTCATCGTAAGCCGTACTTAAGTTCTTTCGTAGAACTGAACGACGCATATCTGGAGGTAGTTCTGCACTTAAAATGAATTTGACTTTGCTACAATTCAACCCTCACGAATTCACAATTGGGGCCCTTTTCCAGATATGATTCCATTACTTTTTCAGAAGATGTGGTACAGGTTTGTACTGAGAAGGGGTGGATTAGACGCCAAATCCTCACGAATCCACAATTCGGTTGCCTCACAACAAAATAATCAAAAACTATGAAAAGCTTTCATAACAGGACGGAATGCAGAATTGAAAACAAACGTTCGGAATAGAGCATACATGATGTCTGTCATGCGTCATTCAATACCCAGATGTATGGCCTGTATCATAACCGTCGAAATAGTTCATAGTTGTTCGGTCAAACCAGTTGCACTTGGTGTTCTGGACGGGGGAGAACCGTAACTTCGGCTATTGCCTAAACCAGTTGCACTTGGTGTTCTGAAATCTGCAAAACCATAACCTTGACTTCGATGTTGTTCGGTCAAATTGAAGGGTTGAAAGGATGATTCAGGTTGGCTGTATGAACCGGGCATGTACGAGCTAGGTCCGGGATTCCCGAGATTGTACGTTCCAAAGGTTTGCCCGCCGCTATATCTTCGGGGTGATCCGCCCTGTAACGTTTCGGCATCTGAGTCCAACCGCTCAGCCCTTGTTCTTTGGGAAGAACCAACACCTGTATTACTGAATACCTCTGGAAGACCTGGAGTCATGACCGACCCTATTACTTGCATTATAATTTTTTTCAGTGGATCGTCATCTGCATAACCTCGAAGTACTTCCACATTCTCCAGAATAATTGATTCAATGTGGTTGAGGCGCTGTTCAAGTAACCAGATGGTTGGAGTTAGTATTTGTCACACTGCTACAAGTAGTTTTAAAAAAATGACAGGTTATATGAATTTTACTTACACGGACAGCTTGTAGTGCTAATGGCATGGGTTGTTCGTCAAGTTCAGCGACTAGTTTCGCTGACTCTGCATCGTTGTAAGGATGAGAGTGTTGTCTATACCAGTCCATATAATCGCTTGATGTTTCCCAAACTTGATTGCTGATGGGCAAATCATCTTCTTCCAGGCAGTGTTCGAACCAAGTTCCAAAATTATTGTCTGTCCAGTGATATTTCACCTTATAACCGCCTACATTTCTTGATGGTCTGTTACTCTACACTGGCTGGATAGGTGGATTTCTCGGTATTATCTGTTTTCTTCCAAATTGTCTTACAAACCTATCTGGGTTATAACCTTCTTCCATACCCAGGTATTGCAGCGTACCTTTGTAGTGAGACACTTTGAATGCGCGTTTATTAACCACTTCCTTCCACGGCATCCAACATACCTACAAACAATTTGTATTTATGAATACATGGTATACGAACAATATTAGGTACAAAACGGGAACTAGCTCGAACCTCGTCCACTCGCATTAAATCTAGTTGTTTTCGTATTCCTTGAATCCTCTCTTGTGGTGACTTTCTAGCACGACGTCGATCGTTACAGTAAGCGTACGGCCCGAGAGTTGTACAAGATGGATCTGCTGTTTCATGACCTTTGAACATTGGGAAGTACGCCCATATCCAACTCTGAAACGAATTACAGTTAATTACTCCGTCATTTCAATAGTAAAAACAAATCAACTTTAGTTAGGAAATCAATACCTGTAGAAGTAAAGGGGATCCACTAAATTGTGCAACATATCGTCGACTAGCCATTCCCAATTCGCGATAAAGGTATGCTAACGTTGCAGCTCCCCAAGCGTACCTTTGCGTGTTGGTGTGGTCTAGCAACGGATGAAAATTCCGAATATTCATTTTTGTTCCACTCTTGTCTTGGAACAAAAGGGAAGACGTAATGGTTGCGAGGTACACAGAGGCAATGGTGTGTTGCTGATCTTCATGTACGACTCTTTCTGTCATCATTTCACGTAAGGTTGCAAGGGTAAAACCTTTGTTTTTTTTTACACATACACTTCCTCAACGTCCATGCCAAACATTTTGGCTACTTCGTTGAACAACTCTTTGTCCGTCATTGAAGGGGCTACCGGCAGTCCAACAACTTTAAGTCCAAGCAGTTGATACACATCATGCAATGAGGGCGCCATTTCTCCCCACGGAAAATGAAACGTATTTGTTTCGGGATGCCACCTCTCTATGAACGCCGAAATGAGGGCCGAATCAAATGTAGTGTGAGGAATCAGCAGTAATTTAGTTAAACCGCTTGTTTCAGCTATTCCCCTCCAAGCCCCATTGGGCATTGAATCCCACTCCGACAGTCCTTTACTACGAGCATGCACTCTCACGACCTTTTTCATCTATATGACATCAATCATTTAGCATCAACGGTAAATCTATGTAGTAGTAAGAGGAATGAAGTGACCTTGTAAAAATATTTTCATTGACATACCACTGCGTCGTTTGTATTGTTCCATAAGAAACGTGCAAAATGCGTGTTGAAATCGCGCAATAACGAACTGTCTGCAGGGCCTCCAGGGTACTCAGTTTGCCGCATTTCATCAGCGTCTAACTGAACGTGACTTGCACTAGTAGATCTTTGCATTGTAGGTCCACGACTTTGGGGAGTGTCTGCAACAGCAGAACAACTCCTCCTTGCTCTTACAGTAACTGGGGTACTGCTTCCCATCATAACAGTGTCTTCGTGAGGTAACGGAGCTTCATTTACGGTGCTACGTGATGGAGGGTTGTTCATGTTCCGACGGGAATCTGTAGACGACCCCACTCTGCTAAATAGGTTACGCGTTGAATCCTGAAACGTCATATGAATACATACACGAAATTTACATCCACACAGATTTCTTATATTTAAATTAAGTGAACTACATAGGGACTCCATATTACTTACCCATAACCGAGTTCGAACACTAGATCGTTCATTTCTACGAGGAGGTGGACCAGGGCCATCATGCCTTCTTGCCATCTTCTAATATGTTCAGAATATTGTTCTACACTTCGGGACTACATTTATAACCATGCAGTTACACAATTCTATATATACGATTTTGTTTACCTCAGAATGTTATCCCGAATCCTGAATTCGTGTAAAAAAGGTGAATATCCGACACCGTCTTTTCAGTGATTTCAGATGTTGCCATGCCTCGATAACGGATAAAGCACAAAGTTGCCGAATCCTGGATTCGGCAACTTTGGCCATCGAAGCAGAATGTTGCCGAATCCAGGATTCGGCAACATGTTGCTTTTCCCGCAACATGGTGCTTTTTCTGCAAGTCAGGAAAAGTCAGGCATCTCTGCAGGTCAGGAATAGCTGGATGCTCTCTCACGAGTTCAGAATTCGTTGGCTCCAATGATATCTTATAAAGAACCCTACGAGTTGTGAATTCGGGAGGTTTCATGTGAATTACCCTTACCCTACGAGTTGTGAATTCGGGAGATGTCATATTCATTGGAGCCTATTAATAGGCCCTTACTATTTGACGCCCACTCAAATTGCTATTTACCGCCCAGTTTTTGTGCGTCACGCATGGAATAAAACCCTGCGTCGCGCACGAATTTTTTTTTTCAAAAAAATCCATGCGTCACGCATGGATTAAAACCATACGTCACGTATGGATTTTTTTTTTGTTTTTGCTTGTTTTTTACCATAATCTTGTAGATAATTTGAATACGATCGCGTGCATATAAAATTCGTCCAAAACGGACATCGTTTGCCCATTCAAAAGGCCAAAATACAAATTTATCACACATAATTTCTTGTATCAACAAGTCCGTTAAAACAACACACCATTTTTCAATTTTTTTTATAATATGGTAGATAACATAGCAAATATTTTATTTAGTGATGGTAATACTTAAATAAGATTAATAACTACAATTTATAAGTACGGAGTAATAGATTTGTTACACTTAATCATAATTACTTCACTGTTTTTTGTTTTTTAGCCTTTTGAAGGGGCAAACGATGTCCGTTTTGGACGAATTTTATATGCACGCGATCGTATTGAAATTATCTACAAGATTATGGAAAAAAACAAGCAAAAACAAAAAAAAATCCATACGTGACGTATGGTTTTAATCCATGCGTGACGCATGGATTTTTTTGAAAAAAAAAATTCGTGCGCGACGTATGGTTTTATTCCATGCGTGACGCACAAAAACTGGGCGGTAAATAGCAATTTGAGTGGGCGGTGAATAGAAAGTATGTATTAATACGCCTTAGATTGTAGATACTCACAATCACCCCAACATTAGTTTTTCCAAAACACTTTCTGAAACGCATTTATAATGACTTTGAGGTACGGAAGCAGCAACGGTCATGCAACGGTAATTACCTAAGTTCGTTTTACTTACCTAATTTTTTTCTGAACTTCGTTTTCCGTCAAGTTTTTTTTAAAAAAAAATACTTGACACATTCAATTCGCAGGACGACATTCCTTTTAGTTGCCCTTACACCGAATGCTCGTTTTTCGGCCCACAAAATGCCTTGTACAACCACTTACACTTCGTGCATGGAGACGCTAAGTATGATCTTACCCGACACTTCCAGTTTGTGATGAGAAGAACTGATGCTTTTGTGGTGTTCCTTGACGAGGACGAAGATTCCAATATCTTCGTACTTGACACCAAAACTATGGAAATTAGTTCAATTGCTGACATGAACAACGTAGTTGACCCTCCCACATGGCTTGGTACCTTAGTTATTAAACGAACCTTTGGTGCGTTTTGGTATTGTCCACTTACGAACTACATTCGGTGTAATTCTGAGCTTTTCTGGGTAGGTGGTTCAATCCATACAGGTGACAGTGTAGCTAGGTCACAGATCCTAGCCCTATTATATGATGAGTATGAATGTTTGTTTGTGGAACATGTCCCCGGGGAAAACTAAAGCACTTTTAGATCTTGCTTAAGAAGTTTCTAACGCACTTTCCATGTATTTCAGTTACTAATCTAGCAGCTAATTTTTTATTTACTACCCATGTACAAAGGTTTTTTTAAATACTAAACTTACCCACGAATGCAGAATTCGCTGGGTATCACGAATGCACAATTCGGGATATCTAGGTTCATTATGCATTTTCAGAAACACTTTCTTTTTTTACGTAGTGTATTTAAGTAATTTAAGTTGAATAATAACAACTCATCTACGAACAACTACTGTTTCAAACACCGTTAACAGTAATGAAGAAATTTTATTTAAGTACTTCAATTTGTAACAGACAATGTTTGTAACGAACATAACGTTTTACCGAGAAACGCAAATACCGTGTTCAACACCAAAATGTGACGTACTAATACATCAAATGCAATACGTATCATCAAATAAACCATGTCTTATCAAACACAAAAGTTAAATGTCTAAAACCAGGAACATACAAAAAACAAGTAGCCATAAACATCAGACAATAAAAACATGAAAACCGTCAGACATCATCATCAAGGCTTGCATCATTAAGATCTTCCTCGGGGTCTGCCCCACCTGCTGCCTCGGCTGCAGCGCGCTCCTCCGCCATACGAGACGACTCCCCTCGCTCAAATATAGATGGAATGCCGGGTCCCGCTGTCGAAGAAGTCCCGGGATCCATCTGTGTCGCCCTAACAAGAGGAACATCATCGGTGGCAAGTTGCAAAATATTTCTCAACTGTTCCTTGCAACAAGGAGAGACTATCTGCAGTTGTCTCTCAACGTAGGACGTAATAAGAGCAAGACGCTGTAATTAAAGAACAATAAGTACGTAAGTAGATGTAAACTGTATAATAAAATATTGTAACGCATGATACTAAAACAAACTTACCCGATGAGTGTCAATAAACGGCGAAGGAACAACATCGGGAGGGGCCTGCCTCTGTGAGAACCGACTGACATATGGATGTGATATCTGGAGGTACCAGTCTAAGTATGCAGGATCCACCGACCAAGGAGGAGAAGCTACGGGGCTCTCCAAAATGTACGGACAGAGATGGTCTTGCATCCTCTCCCAACGATCCCACTCCTCAGCAAACTCCACAATATACTTGTTCTTCCCGCGTTTATTAATTGGTCGAGAGACCCGTGATGGTGGAATAGGATCTAGTGGTCTGCTCTGCTGTCGTCCGAACTGACGTACCACCCTATCCGGCATATAGGGCTCCTGAATATCGAGGAACCTCAACGTTCCTCGATATGTAGAGGCCCTAAACCGGTCAATAAAATCTAGTTGCCCGTAAGGCATCCAACATATCTACAAGATTACAATGCAAATGTAAAAAGTTAACAATTTGCCAAGTTCAAATAATGTACGTATACAACTAGTCGTTAAACAATACTTACATCCTCTGGTCGATACTCATCCAGAATCCGCCTGTAAACATGGGGGCTCAACTCGTGCTGCGTAGCAGTCCTGTCGGTGTGGTAAAGGGATGCGCGTCTCTCATCATCACCTGCCATATCACGCTGGAAGTTCGGGTTCCCCGGGAAGTAAATGAAGTACATCCATATCCAAATCTGATACAATTAATGCAAATCGTTAACGTTAGACAACTTTACAAGTGTATATCATTTCTACTATTACTACGAACCTGTAAAAGATAAGGACAACCGCCGAAACCAACCACTCCACTCCTAGATGTCTCGCCTAATTCCCGATACAGATTTGCGAGGACAGCAGCGCCCCAAGCCGTATCGACTACTCTCGTCGGATCGTCAAATAATGGCAACAAGCGGGTCTGCAGAAGGGTGGTGCTCTTGTCCACAAACAAACTACTGGACATAAGATACCACAAATATCCAGCGGCAATGCAATCAGGATCATCCTCGTCCTCAATCATCCGCAACACGTGGGGCCAAAAACTACAAGCCCTTACCCGACCCTGCCTCAGAGGCCCTGTCATGTTCCACTTATCTAGTGGGGACACATAACTGGGATCAACTCCGAACATGTACCCAAACAGATCATTACAATACCTCCTCTCTTGCATGGCATTAGCAAATGGACCTGTAGTCGCAGGTAATCCCTCAATAGAAAGGCCCAAAATCATTGCTACATCATGCAGCGTAATCGTGATCTCTCCCCAAGGAAAATGGAAGCTGTTCGTCTCCGGGTGCCAATGCTCAATGAACGCTCCAATAAGGTTGTGATTCACAAACCCATACTGCAAATCCCTGTTACGTGTTAACCTCGTCTGCTCAGCGATCCGGAACCAAGAACCAGGAGGAGGATCATGTGGTAAGTACGACCTAAAACGTCCGAAATCAGTGGGCCGGGTGTAGCATCGGGTTCTCCGTGTGAACTCCCGTGGGGGATCGCCTGCTAGTTCCTCATTTGCAATCTTATGAGCAATGTGCGCCTCGAAACTATGCAAAACAGGATCGGCCAGAACGGGAGGAGGAGGTGGTGTATCAACTGGTGCAGAAGGTTGGGGTCAGCTCTAGGAGGAGACTGAAGAACAGGACGTTCATCATCAAACCCAATCGGTGATCCATCCACAATACGCGGGGATTGTGACTGCAACTCAACAGGTGCAGTGGAAGTAGAGGGCTCAACTGAAGCAGGAGGCACGCTCATAAAGGGTACTACTGGAGGTTGTGAAAAAGACGGGTCAGCAAAATCGTCAAGGCCTACTGATGACTGCCCCTGATCAGAAGCGACAGGCCTACCCCTACCGCGACCTCTACGCCTCCGGGATGAACCAACACCCCCTCTAGACCCACCTCTCTTGCGGCCCGAAGCCGTGACTATACGCTCGGAAACTCTTCTTCCACCCACAGTCATTCTCCTAATTTTACCAGCTATGGCCTAACATTTTCACATTTCTTATACTAATTAGACTTTTCAATATTTACATAATTACACTATTTTTACAATTTTTTCAATATTTACAATTTTTACCGTTTTTAAAACTTCATAATTAAATGCTACATAATCTTTACAACTTTTCATTACACTATTTACACTATTTATACTGTTACTTACACTATTTATACTGTTACTTACACTATTTATACTTTAATTACTATTTTATATCATGCCAAATATATACATTTACTATTTTATATCATGCTAAATAATTACAACTTTTATGCCATGCCAAATATTTACATTTACTATTTTTAATAACATTTCAATTACTACTTTAATTATTACGATAAAACATTTAAAACTTTTTAATTTTACATACCTCGTCGGAAATCCATCGGGCTCTTTTCGGAGGAGGGGGATCAGCAATTAATTCTTCCGCCATCTTCACCGCCTCTGCTCCGACCCTTGCTGCAATGCTTATTGGGTCACCTTCAGATTCGCTTTCCTCAGACCTCCCGAATTCTGGATTCGGGTGCCTCTGCCCATACTCATCTTCTACCTCCCCTACCGCAGCCTTCCCCTTCCTCCTTTCTTCCTCAACCACTTCGTCTTCAACCTCCATATTTCCGCCTCCATCCTCTTCCTCCGCCACCGCCGCCCCCACAGATCCAGATCTCGCAAAAACATCCTTGGATTCCGCCTCTGCTTCACGCCGCTCCTCTTGCCTCAGACAAACTCCTCCGGCCAAACCCGCCACCCATTCCATCGAAACCGCCAGATCTACTCCTCCCACCAAACCCGCCTCCAACGCCTCAGTAACTTCTCCCACCGACCCGGGCTCCATCGCCTCCTCCCGATTCGGGCCAACTGTCGGATCTACATCCGACCCTCCTCCTCTACTCGGATCTGCAACTTCTTCTCTAGCCACCGTATCACCGCCTCCGTTCATCTCTCTCGATTGCCTCATCACCTCTTCAACAGAAATTTCCGAAGGCGATGCATCGAAGAAATTGCCGGCCAATATTTCAGACCACCAGTTGTTCTCCATTATTTTTTTGGGATGATGAAAACACGGCGAGTTCACAATTCGGATGGTTACTTATAGGAATTTCACCGTTTTTTTTTACCTATTCCAAACTCTCCCGAATTCACAATTCGGGAGTTTCAAATACAAATTTCAACCTCTCCCGAATTCACAATTCGGGAGGTTAAATTACAAATTTCAAATTCCAAGGTCAAACTTGCATTTACGAGGCAGATCCAATTTCCGAGATTTTTTACTGTTGTTACCATCTTACGAATGCAAGATTCGTGAGGTATATTTCAAACGCGCCCGCATTCACAATTCGGGAGGTTAAAATACAAATTTCAAATTCTAAGTTCCAAGGTCAAACTTGCATTTACGAGGCAGATCCAATTTCCGAGATTTTTACTGTTGTTACCATCTCACGAATGCAAGATGCGTGAGGTATATTTCAAACGCGCCCGCATTCACAATTCGGGAGGTTAAAATACAAATTTCAAAGTACATAAACGTGACCATTTCTAATCATCATCATCATCTTCTTCCCCACCATCTTCTTCAACGTCATCATAATCATCTTCATGTTCTTCGTCCGATTCGTCTTCACCTTCGTCTTCACTTTCGTCTTCACCTTCGTCTTCACCTTCGACTTCACCTTCGTCTTCACCTTCGCTTTCTTCATCGTCTTCACCACCATCTTCAACTACATGATCGTCATCATCGTCATCTTGGGGTATCGGGTTAATATTTAGAGGCGGCATTGGTTTGCACGGTTATGACGTTAAAGAAATCCGGGACTCACCGCATGGCTGCCATTTATAGACGAAAAGATAAGATCTGTTTGGGATAAGATCAATGACGGAAATATCTGACCGGGTCCCACACCATCTCGTTCGGAACGGGTCTTTTCGTCTATAAATACCTCCAAAACAAACCATTTCAAACACACATTCACTATCATTCCATTATATTTTTTTTCTCTCATATTTCCTTCCTCACAATTCGATATGTATCCAAATCGTCCAACTCTATTTCCCGCCTCTTCCTCGACAATGGATCCTGGTCCGAAATTGTGTTGGTGTCAGAAAAAGCCCACGGTGCATATGTGTACCGAACAAATAGAGTGGGACAAGGTCAACTATGGGAGAAGATTTTGGGGATGCCCGGATGCATGTTGGGATGCTCTTACTGAAGAAGAGGAAGAGAAAGGGTGGAAATACAAACATTGGATCGATCCACCATACACAGGTCGTGCAAGGGTCGTTATTGAAGAACTAAATGCAAAAAACTTATGCAACTGGTCAAAGGCTGAAGGAATTGAGGAAGGGATGGAGCTGCTGAGGATTGGAACAAAAGAATGGGCCAACGAAATAGATGAACTGAAAGCCAAAAACACCGAGCTCATGGAGGAAAACGCTGCACTTGCTGCAGAATTGGCAGCAACACGTAACAAATAGAGAATTAAGTATTTTTAATTTCTTCTATCGTTAGTTGTTCCCCTCGTTCGGAATGGGGTTCCGAACGAGTGGGTGCTGCCGGGCGAAAAAGGGTGCTGCCCGGTTGCAACCCGTTTAAATACGTTTCATTCCTCCCGAATCCACAATTCGTGAGCTTGTAATTCAAATTTTAAGGTCAAACTTGTTCTGACGTGGCAGTTACAATTTCCGAGATTTTCTCGATTGTTACTACCTCACGAATGCTCAAATCGTGATGTGTGGTTTCAAATTTTTATCTTCCAAACCCGGTTCAATACCCGATTTCTCAATTGCCCAAACAGGTTTACTAGATCGGGTTCACTATTTGCGGTTCACTATATCCGGTTCCCTAATTCTGAACCGGTTTGTTTATTTTTCTATTTCCCACGCTCACGAATTCTGAATTCGGGAACGTCTATGAATAATAAAAGCTCCCGAATTCTGAATTCGGGAACTTCTATTACTATTGAAGTTCCGCGCGGCGCCTAGCTCCGCGCGGAATTTAAACCCTGACACGCAATGTGTCAGGAGTGCAATAAGCCTTTCTGTTAAGTTACACTTACTTCTCTACTGTAATCATGACAAACCCATCGGTAAGATATGAACAAATTGGCCGCCCAAACTACTCAATCCTCAAGGCTTGCGTGTCAGAATCTCCCTCTCATCATCACAGCTACTTGCAGCATAGGTGGCGGGAGTCTAAGATTCGAAAAACCCATTCCTTTTGCATGGCTCTGGTTGTTTGACACGAGGCACTTCCACAGGTTTATCTTTTCGAATATACACTCGCATCTTTATAAATGCGTTATTAATATTAATAATAAAGTTAACCAAGTTTTACAACAGCAGTTAACATTCATAATCCTTTTTACACGGACCCACTTACTACACACAGCAAAACCCAAACCTTTTCAATAATGTAACGTTGTACAGTATTTCACAATGATATTTTTCAAATCTATATACAATTGTATCCCAAATCCATTATACTAATTCTAATGTGGTGATATCTCCTACTTCTTCAAAATATGACAACAGACTAAACAATGCGACTTATATTACCATGTGAACAGTACAATAACACAATTATTATTACTTACGACGAACTTCTAAAATTTTTGTTATGATTTTCATGCTCCTAGTACAGAATCCCAAAAACAGGGCTACTGAAATTTTATAGCGCAACACATAGAACCGGTTTTAATAATGGGGTATTTCAACGATATTCTCACACCGAACTAAAAATTAGGTGGAGCACATGTTACTGCTTCTAGATTGACACGATTAAATTCGTTTGTTAATACACATGATTTACTTGACCATAATATAATAGGCTTCCCATACACATGGAAAAGATATAATAGTAACACTAACGAAAGTAACTTTGAAAGATTGGATAGAGAATTGTTTCAACCAAACTTAATTAATTATTTCAGTGCGATTACATTACAACATCTCCATTTTACAACTTCTGACCATTGCTGCATTTTACTTCAACTGGACAAAAAATACATACCAAAAACTACCCTTTTAGATTTGACGATAACTGGGCCAAAAACAAAACATACAAGCATTTAGTACAAAGAATTTGGTCTTATCATTTCAATGGATCTCATACATTTAAATTATTTATGAAACAAAAACAGTTAAAAAATGAGACTAAAAAATGGATACAGACTAACGACAATAATATTTTCCAACAATTAAAAACAACTGCAACGACACTAAAGAAAATAGAAAATGAATTCTTTCAAAACCGTAATACTATAATGACAGAACGTTACAACAGAATGTTGACAAAATATAATAAACTTTTAGATTTACAACATTCGTAACAGAGAGCAAAAATTAAACATTATAATGACAACGATAAAAACACAAAATATTTCCCGACATCGGCCAAAATCAGAACATTCAAACAAAAAATTTTATGCTACGAATCCTTAGATGGAATAAAATATTCCAAACAAGACGAGATTATGACAAATTTAACTAAAGATTTACAACTACGGTATCAACCTCTTCATACGATTGACCTAAGAGATAGAGATATCAAAATTCTTCCTAAACTAATAACAAAAGCAGATAATGTACAGCTTTGTGTACCTCCCACGAACACTGAAATAAGAAATGTGGTATTCCAGCTCCCACATAATAAAACACCGGGCCCGGACGATTATAATGCTGAATTTTACCAATCCTTTTGGTCAATTGTTGGCCCATCAGTTATTAGTTCAATCAAATTATTTTTCCACTCCGGTATAATGTTATCAGATTGTGCAGAATCGTTTATTGCGCTTATTCCAAAGGTGGACAATCCAACAACAGTTAACCATGACAGACCTATAAGTTTACGTACAACCTTGTACAAAATAGTAACTAAAATTCTGGCCAACCGACTACAAAGCCTCTTGCCCAAATTAATCCACCCTTGTCAAGGAGCATTTGTGCAAAATAGATCTATATTTGATAACATCTTGATTGCACATGAAGTTTTCCTTTCTTTTCATAATAGAAAAAAGGGAAAAGGGGATGAATGACACTAAAATTAGACATGGAAAAGGCATAAGATAAAATTCAATGACCTTTTATAATAAAGGTACTAGAATCATTTGGTTTTGATAATAAATGGATTACTCTAGTTATGACATGTATTAAATCAGCCTCGTTCTCAGTTCTAGTTAACAACGAACATGGTCCTATATTTAAACCTAAATGTGGTCTCAGAAAGGGTGATCCTATTGCCCCATTTATATTTATATTAGCCATGGAACATCTTGCAAAAACATTGCAAAAGGAGGTTGAAAAGACAAACACAGAGTTGGCATACAACTAAATAAGAATGGTATGCGTATCCCATTTCTCTGCTTTGCGGATGATACCTATATTTTAGCAAATGCTAATATGAAAAATATGTTATACATAAAAAACATTTTACAAAAGTTTACAAATTTATCGAGATTGGCTATCAATTATAACAAAAGTTCTTTCCAAACGTTAACCAATATCTCTAACATTCAAAGACAACAATTTTCCTGTATTATGAACTTGCAACCTACAAATTCGATGGAAAAATATTTAGGAATCCCTATTGTTCGGGGTAGAGTATGAAACGATACTTTTCAATATGCAATACAAAGTATGCAAAACCAACTTTCATCATGGAAAGCGAAAACTATCTCCCAAGCTGGTAGAACAATCCTTATTCAGTGTAACATACAATCTAAAGCAAATCACTTAATGCAATGTTTCTACCTTCCAAAGGGTGTTTGTAAGGAAATGGATAAAATTAATAAGAACTTCTTTTGGAATAATTCAAATCGAGGATTCATGCCAATCACAAATTGGAATAACATTTGTAAGCCCAAGGATTTAGGTGGATTAAGAATCCATACTACAGAAAATCTCAATAAAGCGCTACAACAAAAACTGCTTTGGAAACAGGCAACAGAAAAGAGTAATATATGGGCGACTATTATTAGCTAAAAATATCTTAAAGAAAGATCTATATTTGATTATAAAACGAAACCCAAACAATCTTGGCAGTTTTCCAGACTCTTACACTTACAGGATGACTTTATTAAAGGTATAGAATGGAAAGACTATTAAAATTTTGGAAGGATAAGTGGATACATAACATCGATATTAGACAATATTTTAGTACAAAATGTCAAGAATCAGAAATCGTATATGAATATATAACCTCAGCTAAGGAATGGAATATACCAAGACTGACAGAAATTTTACCCCAGCAAATAGTCTCTCAACATGATTTAGATGATAAAATAATCTGGAATCAGACTGCTGACGACAAATTTAGTACAACGTCAGCTAGGAAACTATATACTACGACTGCACCATCTGATAATGCGGATCTTTTCAATTGGATCTGGAAATTAGAAATTCCACCAAGAATACAGAATTTCCTTTCGAAAGCAGTGTCTGATAATCTTTCAACAACAGATAGATTAAACATGTATTATAACCGAGTTCCACCATATTGTTCGTTATGTAATTTTCATAATGAAACAAGAGATCATTTTTTCTTTGAATCCAGTTATATCAAATCGCAAATACAGAAACTAGAATTATTAACTGGAACCAAGTTCGAAATTGATGTTACAAATAAATTTGAAACAACATTAACAAAAGTTATCTATGATTATAACAATACTAATAACAAAATAGAATGCCTAATTTTCTTATGGTATCAGGTATGGCTACACAGAAATGCAATCATCTTCAGAAATGAAAGCGTCTCAAAAGAAAACATTGCTCAAGAGGCCTACTCCCAATATAGACAATGGGAAAACGCAATAAAATCTGCAAAAGGGCCCAAAGCCAAAACAAGAAGAAACAGAAACAAATTACACAACAGACAATGGATTGCTCCACCCTCTAACTGGATAAAGATTAACTTCGATGGGTCTTTTAAACAAAACAACCAATCGATGATAGCTTGTATAGATAGAAACAATAGAGGACAGATTCTTGATATTCATAGTAAACATGCTCAATCTTTATCAGCTCTACAGACAGAGGCGCAAGCAATGTTAATGGCTACAAAATTAACATTGAAACTAAAATACAAAAATGTCATCTTCGAAGGTGATAATCTTACTGTGGTTAATGGAGCAAACAAGATATGGAAAGTTCCGTGGGATATCCAAAATATCCTCTGGGATGTGCAACAAAACATAAATTCTCTTGACAACTGTAAAATTCTTCATTGTTTTCCAGAGGCCAATAAGGCATCAGATTTTCTGACTTGTCTTGACAAAAACCCTCACTTCATTAAAGCAGTTTTAAACTACAATCCTCACTCAACTTTCTCTGCTGAGTATCTCAACGGTATTAGGCCACACTTGCTGGCTTCCCTTATGTATCATTTATATCAGTTGTTTTTTCGGATCATCGCTGACGATGGTCATGGGTGGTCATCCCGCAGTGGATGACACCCCGACTCTTGCCTAGTAGCAAAAAAAAAAAACTTTATATGCCTAATAAGACTAAGTTGTATAATATTTTCAAGAATAATCAACATCGATGATGTAGAATATATATATTACGACAAGTTAGAGAATTATGACTAATTTGGTATTTATACAAGAGGTGCTACTTGAAAAGTTAGAAGTTGTGATTGGAAGTTACCCACATGGTCAAATATCTCTAATAGACATTGAAAACAAGTTTCCTTCCATTCCAACATCATTTGGGCGTCGTTTTACCAAATTGTGTCTTAAGCCCATTTAAGGATTTTTAAGGCCTTTTAGCGTTTACGCATAGTTTCGAGTCTCGTTTTGTGTGAGCGAGAACTTATTGTGACTTTATATGCCTAATAAGATTAAGCTGTATAATTTTTCAACATAATAATACATCGATGTTGTTGACCATACATATTGCGACAAGTTAGAGAGTGATGACTAGTTTGATGTTTAGAAACGAGGTGTTACTTAAAAATGAATAAGTTTTGATTGAGAGTTACTTACATGGTCTAATATCTCTAACAATCATTAAAATCAAGTTTCATTCCATTTTGACATCGTTTGGGCGTTGTTTTGCCAAATCTGGCCTTAAGCCCATTTAAGACCTTTTAGCGTTTACGCATAGTTCTGAACCTCGTTTTGTGTGAGCGAGACCTTATTGGTACTTTATATGCCTAATAAGACTAACTTGTATAATTGTTTCCACAATAATCAACATCGATGTTGTAGACCATACATATTACGACAAGTTAGAGAGTTATCACTAGTTTGGTTTTTACAAAGGAGGTGCTATTTGAAAAGTTAGAAGTTGTGATTGAAAGTTATCTACATAGTCAAATATCTCTAATAGGCATTGAAACCAAGTTTCATTCCATTCCGACATCGTTTGAACATCGTTTTGCCAAATTGGGCCTGAATCTCATTCAAGGCCTTAAATGAGCCTTATTTTGGGAGTATACGATTTGGTTAGGTCAAGTGTCTTTGTCACAAAACCCTAAATTTTGGGAAATTATCAAATTAGAGCCAATTGTTTTGGTAAAATTTACAATTTCCCGCTTTTTTATTACTGTTTTCTTTTTGACCAAATTTTTCGGGTATAAAACGGGTTGGGGCGGGTCAACCCACTTTTGACCCAAAAAATTCGGTTCAATTAGGTTTGACATAAAACGGGTCACAAGTGCAATTTGACGGGTTATGACCTAGAAAAATTGAGTTGGGTCGGGTCGGGTTTGCAGGTCGGGTTAATTTCTGCGTGGTCTAATCTCATCAGTCAAGACTAAACATACAAAATAGTATCTAATTTAATTTAAGCTAATCTAATCTAATCTATATCATATCATAATCATAATATATATAATTTTTGGGTGTGGTTGAAAAATATTCAACAAGATATTCATGAATATATTCATCATGGGTTGGACTTTTGCTTGGGCCACCGAAATAAAAGTCCAATATTAAAGTTCACATGTTTTTAAAAGAAATTTCCACATATATTTTTCCAAAAAATATTTTATTATTAAATAAAAGATTATCTTTTAAGAAACTACATCAATCTATTTCTTAATAAAGATTTTATCTTTACTAAGTTAAAAACGAAATTATGTTTTATAAGGATTATATAATTGAAAAATAATGGTAAAGATAAAATTAAAGATATAGTAAATTAAAATTATAAATTTTATATTAAAATGATAGATAATGTGATTGATGATATGACGAAAAAATGATATAACTTACAAGATCGTCACATAAACAAATTAAATCCTAAATCAAAGTAATGTACATATAATCAAACATCAAACATAAAACATGTTAAAGATAAAATAAAAGATATGGTTTTAAAATATGGTAAAATGTTTTTCATACTACAATTTTATTAGGGAAAATATTTTATACTGTATATTAAGATTTAAAATTAGAAAAAATTATTATTATACATATTCATAAACAGATATGGTAAAAATAAAAGAAAAACAATATAGTAAAAAATTATGGTAAAAGGATTTTGATAAGCGGTGTTTTACATACCGCAACTATGGATTATTAGCTAGTTTTGTATAAGATTATGTTATTTGTTTCTATGTAATCTGTATCATGGAGCAGTTCGAGAGAAGATTTACATACGAGATTCCAAGAGATGATACGAAGCATTGAAGCATAAGGAAGAAGCTGCTGAAGACGAAGACGAAGACGAAGACGAAGACTTGAAGAAATCAGTAGCTGTTACCTCAGACGACACAGCCGCACCCGCGGGTCTCACCCTCAGCCAAGGATCCGAGAAAGCACAAGCCGCGCCCGTGGGTCCCAAACCGCGCCCGCGGCCCTCTGCCATCCTGAAATTCTGGAGAATCCAAAACCGCGTCCGCGGCTCTCAACCCGCGGGTGCGGTTCCTCGACAGAAGAATCAAATTGATGTCTTTGCCAATTGAAGTATTTTGTGTTTAATTCTGCAACTGTCCACACGTTTTTATTACCTTAATGTGGCTGTTACAATAGCTAATGACTATTTAGGTTTGGATGATCATCCTTGATCAGATACCTTTTGTTTACTTAAGTTTTTGGAGAGTTTTTCACAAACTTATGAGTTGCTAAAGTTCCTTTGTTTCACTTGGCGTTTGAAGCTTTTGGATTCAACAAGTTGTGAGTTTATCCTTTCCCTTTGTCTACTCTTTGATTGTCTCAACTCTCTTGTTTGTATTTCCATGAACTAGATTTACTACTTTAGATTGACCACCTAAGTTAGTTTTATCTTATTCATATTGCTAGAGTTTGATACTTCTAGTTGAATTATCATACTTGTTGTGTAGCACAATCTATTTGCATGAACTAGTTGTGATTGTTATTAGAGAAGAGAATTGAGTACATGTCGAGTATCCGACTAGTTGTCCATGATATTGCATGTATCTATCTATTCCTGAATGCATTGCTACTTTGTTATTGAACTTTGATAGTTTCAAGGTTATAATCGAGTAAGGGTTATTAGGACTAGTTGGACTAATAACTATTCAAGAACAGGAATTAGAACGATCACTTGAGAACTTGACATAGGGATGAAAAGGATTCTAAGATCAACTTATTAATCTAATTGTGGATAATCGCTAAGTGGGATACTTCGCTTAATATTGTTATAACCAAGTTGACATTCGATACTTCGTATCAAAACCATAAAAAAAAACCCTTTGGTTACGTTTTTTGGTTAGTCATTGTGATAACTTAAGAATTTGATAAACTGATTCTCTTGGGATTCGACCCTTGCTTGCGCACTATATTACTTAGTTTGCATGTTAGGATTACTTGACTTGGCACACGGAAAATTAGCCTCGTCAGATTTTCATAGTACAATTTTGTTAGGGAGGATAGATTTTTGAGAAAATTTATTCGTATCTGAATCATCTATAGTATGAATATGATGTATCTCCAAGTGTTCAACAAAAATTTAAAATCGTGAGTAATATATTGTATATTTAAGAAAATGTTGAATTTATATATCATATAATTATATGAATGATTGTTTAGATTTCTTTCGAAATATGATAGTTTTTCAAATATGAATTTTCTTTCATAACCATCGATTACTATTTTTATTTCAAACACTTACAAAGATAAATTTTAAGAAAATTAATAATAATATATTTTTTTTGGATTCATAAATAGATATGGTAAAAATGAAAGAATAAAAAGGCAAAGAATAAAAACTATGGTAAAACGATTTTCATACTTCAATTTTATTAGGGAGGATACATTTTTGAGAAAACTTAATTCGTATACGAACCATCTACTATAAATATGATGTATTCCAATTTCCAAGTGATCTACAAAAATTTCAAATCATGCGTCATATATTGTACATTCCAGAAAATGTCATATTTATAGGCTGCGTCTAAATGCACACGTTTTTTTTGCTAAATGCACACTATTCTGTGCGGTAACAATTGCAGTACACATCTGTGCGTTAACTCTTACCGCACCAAAGGACTCAGGGGCATTGTTGGAATTTTTTCTGAAACCTATACGACGCTGGTGCGGTAAGAATTACCGCACAGATCTTTGCGTTAACAATTACCGCACCAGATTAATCCCAGATTAAGCAAAAAAAAAAACAGATTTTTATTAACTTAAACCCTGTGCGGTAACAATTACCGCACAGGAATTTTATTTTTTTTAATTAATAATTTTTTTTTAAAAAGTATTAAAATACTAATAAATTGGTGCGGTAAGTGTTACCGCACCAATTTATTAGTATTAAAAAAGTATTAAAAAAATATATAATATGGTGCGGTAACACTTACCGCACAGGTTTAATAATATATTAAACCTGTGCGGTAAGTGTTACCGCACCAAGTTACATCTTTAAAAAAAAAAATTTCCCTCTCCCCCGACCTTCTTCCTCCTTGTCTGTGTTTTTGCGCCGCCGCCAACCCTAAAAATCGCCGCACCATTTAACCCATCAAAACCACCGATTAACCCATCAAAACCTTCAATCGAGGATGGATTCGAGTTGCCCCGACCATGGCGGTTCTTCTGGCCCCCAAAATCCGCCTGAAGTCCCCCCCGCAGTGGTCCCGCCGTCTTCTCTTCCGTCGACGACGACGACGATGACTCCGCCGCCATGGCTGGCTGTGGAGGAAGAAGAAGAGGAGGAAGTGGAGGTGCCACTGAGGTACAGTGGTGGTGCCCGGATCCGGCCAAAATCCCGAGCCCGACCCGACCCAATACCCGTTGCCCGACCCGACCCGATACCCGTTGCCCGACCCGACCCGATACCAGCAGCCCAACCCGCCCCGATACCCGCACCCGAACCCGCTCCGAGGCCAAGAACCCGAAAGCGACGCGTCCAAAACGGCGGTCCCGGGTACGCCACTCGAGCAAATAGAAGGTTGAATCCACAAACCGAGGCTCAAACCGAGGCGCAACCGGAAGTTTTTTCGACTCCCGTAGATCTACATCAAGTATGTATTTTTATTAAATATTCTATAACTTTTGTAATGTTTTTAAATAGTTTAATTATTTTATTTCGTAACGTTATGAAATTAGTTATTCAATTTCATAACGTTATGAATTTAATAATATTTGATAACGTTATGACATTTTTAAATAAATTTCGTAACGTTATCAATTTATTTAATTTAATTAATTTATTAAATTTATAACGTTGTGAAATTAGTTATTTAATTTCATAACGTTATGAATTTAATAATATTTGATAACGTTATGAAATTTTTAAATAAATTTCGTAACGTTATCAATTTATTTAATTTAATTAATTTATTAAATTTATAACGTTGTGAAATTACTTATTTAAGTTCATAACGTTATGTATTTAATAATATTTGATAACGTTATGAAATTTTTAAATAAATTTCGTAATGTTATCAATTTATTTAATTTATTAAATTTATAACGTTATGAAATTAGTTATTTAATTTCATAACGTTATCAATTTATTTAATTTGATTAGGCGAATTATAACGTCATCAATTTATCTTCTCTTATTTTGTAACGTTATGAACTATTAGTATATAAAGTATTGAAATTAGGCGAATTATAACGTTAATTTCGTAACGTTATGAACAAAATGTTTAGAAATTAGAGATGATTTTGATTAGGATTGACGTTACAACAACTGTTTGTAACGTTACGACGTCATGGAAAAGACGTTTTTGAATTTGACGTTATTTTTGTAACGCTATGAAAATAACGTTACGCTATAACAACAACATTAGGGGGTGCGAGATACGATGGCCTCTAGTGGTTTTGTTCCGGGGGCTCCTGTTGCTGCAGAGCGTGTTAGGAGGACGCAGATTACAGCGTCCATACGTCAGAGTTTTGCTACTGCTCGAGACCAGCTGAATGCTTCTAGTTCGACACCCACTGACGAGGCTCGTGCACTTACAGATACTGGGGCAGTTAGGGATTGTGGTCTGGATGTTGATCCGTGTGCTGATGATGAGGGTTACAGTGAGAGTGAGGAGGAGGGTATGGACGTCGATGATACAACTGTTGATTTGGATGATGATATGCTGGGAGACAGTGAGGGTTTAGGTACAGATTATACTGTATCTCATCTCGAGATACCGACAGATCAGCTTAGGAGAGACGACCCTCCTATTATTTCAGAGGATCATGCTGGTATGGGGCCTTCATCGCCAGCTCCTACAGATTTAGGTCCTTCGTCTCCTACGCCAGATGTACCACCTCCCCCGACTGATGATGTACCGCATCCGGCTGCTGCACCTCATGTACCACCTCCTGCTGTACCTTGGATGCCCGGAGGTCCTTTTACAAATGAGTTGCTGAAGAGTTATGAGACGCACATCGCCAGGGCTATTTATGATCTTACAGTTGTTGATCCTCCCGCACCTGTGATTCCAGTTGGCCCCCGTCCTCTTCCTCCATTTATACAGAGACAACGAGGAGGCCGAGGAGCTCAGGCAGATGATGATGTTGCTGATGCAGACGCTGCTGATCCTCCAGCACGAGGTGGACGCGCTTCACGCGGAGGACGAGGACGTGGACGTGGACGTGCTGCAGATCATGCTGATTTTCCACAGCCTGCTGATCTTCCAGAAGGTGAGGCTCCTCTTGATTTGGTATGTATTTGAACTATAATGTTCATATGTGAAATATGAACCTCATTCTGTAGAAGTAACTGTGTTATTTTTTTACTTTTTTTCCAGACACGGAAGGTCGTCAAGGTTCACTTCCACACCGCCTACTGCACTCCACTAGAGGCGTTTAGGAGACCTGGTCCAGATTCGTGGTTTCAGCTTGCAGAGCGATCTGGATTGACTGATCTACGCTACATCGGGTCCGGTCCTGTCGATTATGTGTTGGTTTCTGCTTTCGTCGAGAGATGGCAGCCAGAAACCAACACATTTCATTTGCCATTTGGAGAGATTGGTCCTACACTTCACGATGTGGTTGAGATCCTGTCGCTGCCTATACATGGCAGGAGTTGTAGCTCAGTTTTGAGCAAGGAGGAGATCTTCACTTTTGTTGCCGAGATGCTTCACGTAGAGGAGACACTGGTGAAGACTTGGTATAGGGATGGAGGCATTCCTTTGGGTTATCTTCAGCAGAGATTGAAGGATATGATGCGGATGGAGGATGGACAGAGAGATGAGAGCCTCATTGCTTCTATGTACTTACTGTTGCTTCTCGGCACTACAGTTCTAGTGGACAAGTCGACTACAGCAGTCAAGCACTGGTGGTTAGTTCTTTTGGCCGACCACGACAGCACTGGCCGATATGCTTGGGGAGCTGGAGTGTTAGCTCATCTGTATCGCCACCTTGGACAGGCGTCGAGGCGATTGGCTATGGGGATGGGGAGTTCTGGCATTCTTTTGCGGGTTAGTACGCAAACAACTATACGATTGGCTATGTTTAGGAAGTCGAGTTCTAATTATCCTTTTTTTGCAGTCGTGGATCTGGGCATATTTTCCACATTTTCGTGGACATTTTGTGACAGATCCACTTTCTATGGACCACGCCGCAGCTGCTATGAGGCAGGGCAGAGAGGTGCCACAGGGGAAGAGCACGGATCGTTTGGTTGCCATTCGTGGCATGCTTGACCGTGTTCGTTATGAGGAGGTCAGATTTTAAGAATGTATGCTTTCGTTATATTGTGTGAATGTAAACTATACTAACTGTTTTGTAATGTTTTGTTGCAGGTTAATTGGTTTCCCTTTTCAAATGTGGATTTCAGACTTCCGCAGTACACCCCGTCTTTGTTTGAGGGCATTCTCCGTTGTCTGGACATCGAGGAGCTCTATCAGCCAGGTCGCCTGCTGCGACAGCTTGGACATGTGCAGGGTATCCCAGATCCTCCCCCAGATCCTCCCCCAGAGCCCATCCAGGTGACACGTAACAACAGGCTGACGCATTATTCAGTTCACTTTGCCGAGGATCTGCTTGGTGTGTGGGATCAGGACCCCAGGCCTTTGTTACAGATTCAGGAGCCACGAGCGACGTACTATTGGGCAGTCACAGATGATTATCTCGATTGGTATGATCGAGTTTCTCATCCTCTGGTGGATCCCAGATCACGTAGACTCGATCGTCCAGTTGGTCCGCTGCGTATTCCACCTTCGGTTGACAGTTTTGCGGTACGATTATAAATTTTATTAGTCATATTCATTCAATTAGTATATTTGATAGTAATGTTTTGATATGTTGTTAATATAGCGGACCCAGCTAGTGACTTGTGAGATTCGAGCTTTCTTGGAGACACCACCAGAGAGGAGGCCTGCAGATATCGATGAGTTCATGAGGCGTCTCCTTGGAGTTTTGACTGACGAGGCTCCACCGATGGCTCCAGCTCCGGTTCGTCAATCTCAGCTTTTTCGGCATTCAATCCACGAGGAAGGGCAAGGTAGTGGGCAACGTAGTGGGAATGAGGGTCGTGACTTGGAGTGATGTATAGTTTGTTTGGATACTATGTTTTGGTAATGTTTGGTTCACTTTTGCTTATTTATTTTGGGCTTTTCTTAAAAACGCGAGAAAATGGTCACAATCGCAAAAAATAATTAAAAACTACTAAACGTCAAATATTGATAAATGGTTCAAAACGTCTCGAAACGACTCGAAAACGATATAAAACAAGCCAAAATGTAATTTGAAGGAATTCCGAACAAGTTGTAAAAAAGTGTAAAAATGTGGCCAAAATGATGGCATAATATGGCCAAAATGAGCAAAGCTTAGCAAAACTTGACTTTTTTGAAAAAGGCGAAAAACGACCAAGTACGTCAAATATTAATAAAAATGGTTCAAAACGTGTCGAAACGACTAAGAAACGAAAAAAATCGACTCAAAACGATATAAAACAAGCCAAATCGAAATATGGAGGAATTCCGAACAAGTTGTAAAAAAGTGTAAAAATGTGGCCAAAATGATGGCATAATATGGCCAAAATGAGCAAAGCTTAGCGAAACTTGACTTTTTTGAAAAAGGCGAAAAACGACCAAGTACGTCAAATATTAATAAAAATGGTTCAAAACGTGTCGAAACGACTAAGAAACGAAAAAAATCGACTCAAAACGATATAAAACAAGCCAAATCGAAATATGGATAATGGATAATGGATAATGGATAGTGGATAGTGGATAGTGGATAATGGATAATGGATAGTGGGTAATGGATAATGGATAATGGATGTCATATGTGTATAGTTTGGGCCCATATCGTTTTAACGCCTTGAAACGATGAAAATCGAAATTTTGAAATTGAAACATGACAAAAAATACGGCGAATAGTTATTTTCATTTTTCGGAATCGAAAAATTATTATCGAAAACGTCAACGGGCCTAATGAGGCCCAAACACAAAAAACGACAAAAAATGACATAAAATGGCTTAATAAGCACTTAAAACGTAAAAGTCAAGAAATGTAACATTAATATTTGAGCATTACCAATCAAACGCTATCGTTTTTATAAGAAATTAACAACTTTAACACTTAGAAGTATGTAAACGAAGACTTTCACCTGTATGCTACTACTCTCAAGTATATAAGTTGTATAGTTATACTCATATGTATGTGATACCACTTCGTTACTAAAATGAACTTCATATAATGTGTTTATTTCATCATATAACTTAGTTTAACACTTAATTGTTATCGTTTGACTCAACTGACCTCGTATTTCATTAGTATAATATGAATTTTTATCATATAACTCTTCGTAATCTCATATTACATTAGTAAAACTTGATAAAATTATTCACAAAACTCTCAATAACGACATATTTCAGTAGTATAACATTACTTTGGGTCATAAAACTTTTTATAATATCAAATAGTATAAGAAAACAACATAAAAAATGAATTTTTATGTAATTAGGGTTGGTACTACAACAGTTACCGCACCAACCCTAATACCCTAAACCCTACAAACACCAGAAACATTTGATTCTGGGTAAAAGGGTTGGTGCGTTAACAATTAACGCACAGATTCTGTGCGTTAAGTGTTAACGCACCAGACTCTGGTGCGTTAACAATTAACGCACATATTCTGTGCGTTAATTGTTAACCCACCAGAGTCTGGGCTGGGCTTGAATGTTGGGCTGGTCGTCTTTGTTGGGCTGGGATTTTTCTGTTGGATCTTGACGAAGTTCTGTTATCAGTTGTGCGTTTATTGCTAACGCACCACCATATTTTGCTTGAGTGTGTTACAGCTACCACACAGCTGTAAGTCACCTTTGGATGACCGAATTACGTTATTGGGCCTTTGTTGTTGTGGACCTTTTGTCTACATCGGCCCAAATCTAAGTTACCCTAGTAAAACCTCGGCTATAAATTCACTGCCTCAGTGAACCCTATTATCTCATTCTCACTGCGCCGTAAAATAATTAGGTTTCAAGTTCTTACTCTGTATTTCAATTAAAAGTCTCATTTTTTACTGATTTCGTTAGATATCTTCATTGTTTCTAACATGTTTTCTTACTTTGTATTACAGATTCAAACAACCATGGCATCATCTTCATCCTCCCCAGTTCCAGCAGAAGGCAGTGAGATCCAGTGCCCGAGTAGAAGGTGCTCAAGAACAATCAAGGTGTTCACTGGTAATGATAAGAACAATCCCCATACGTATGGACGAAGGTATACCACATGTCAGTGTAACTACATGATCGTGTATCTTGAGCCAGAATACGACAGTCATCATCTCCGAGTCATTGCAAAACTGTTGAAGGAAATAGCTGACCAGCAGTTGAAGCTGGTATATTTTCACCAGGCTAAGAGTATTGAAGCAGCCAAACACTGGATACAACAGAGGTTTCCCAATGACCCTGTTCCTAGTTTTTATGACAGTGACTCCGATTAGGGATCTGGGTATCAAATCAGTGAATCTCCGTTAAGTCTGTGTTTAGTTTAAATTTCAAGAATGAGTATGTTGTCTTTCCTTAATGAGTCTGTTGTCTTTCCTTAATGAGTCTGTTGTCTTTTTAATTTATGCTGAGTGTGTTGTAGTTTATGGATTCACTGATTTCACTTCATTGTTTCACCTACCTCATCTAACTCTACTGAAAACACTATTTAAAGGAAACAAGACAAGTCATTACATATTTCAAAGCAGACAAGACAAGTCATTACATATTATAAATCAATTCCAATCGAAGTCTAAAGATCAAGGCTACTAAACTATTACAAATCAAGTCATGTAGTCCATACGCTTTCCAGCAGTGAAGCGGTATTGTCGAAACAAGTCCACTTGGCCAGCATATATCCCTTCCCACCACTTGATGTTGTCATCTGCAAATCTTCTCCACGAACCGGAACAACGTGGCAATGGTGCCCCATCACGGAGCCAAACCTAGATATACAAAGAAAATGGCCAAGAAAATTAATCAATAAGTATAAATGATTTCGACGTTTCATGACGTTTGTTTAGATTACTACAGATTCTTACCGGTATCCAGTGATTACTGCATCCGACAAGAGCTATCCCAAAAATCTTCTGTGGAGGACCAGGGCTCACTGTAGACTGCCTTATTGGCAAGCATAAACACGGCGCATCCCAGGATAGTTGCACTAAACCAACATTATACACTGTGGCAAACACCAAACCCATAAATGGCATGTCCATCCAAAATGGTCTCTCACAAGGATTTCTCATGTAGTTAACTTGAGCAATAAGATCATCCCATGTTCCTACCCGTAGTCCACGTCGTATGGGCTCCCATGTCTCTTTGTTTCCAAGAAGCTCCGCTGCCAACGCAGCACGGATCATACGATATTGACTCTGTTGCATACCCGTAAGTAGAGCCATTGACCGATACCCACAATGTCCGTCTGAACGCACATCTTTCACAGAAGTCATGTAAGAAAGCCAAAAGTAGTCAATATTTTTCACCCCCAAGTTCACCCCCATATAACTTATGGCTTCTTCAATCTCTTCTTCATCTTCTCCTTCCTCTGTTTCGTTTCGATCTGGATAGCAAGCTCTTAGGGGCACGACATTCATGTCTTCGTCTTCTAAATCGATGGTCTCTGAAAACAATGGTTCAGGTTGGGACTGTGATCCGAAGTCGAACGACACTTGACTTGCTTGCTTTTTAGGACAAGTTTGTCGTTCACTTTGCCTATTTGCCTTCTCCTTTGCGACTTTTTGCGCATTCTCAGTATTTGTTAAGTCTTCTCTAACGTACAACTCTTTTCCCTCTTTTCTCTCGGAGGAGAATTCCCATTTCGCTGCTTCTCCTTGTTCTTTGATCCCGGCGGCCTTCCTTTTCCTTTCCTAAACAAGTTTGTTGGCTCTGCCAAAGAACTTTGTTCCGGATACTCCAAGTCAATGTACAACTCACTTAATCTGAATAGAGTCCATCCCTCAAATCTCCACTTTCCCATTTCGCCCACATTTCACGCATTTTGATCTCCGGAATAGACATTGAACGATTGTCTTCGGGTAAGGACAAATTTATTGCATCATCTTCCCATCTCAGTTCCTTCCAGAAGTCATGAAAATCATCCGGAACAAGAGGTGTCTTTGAAATGATTGCCCTAGCAAGATCGTGTACGCATGGCATCCCAAGACAATCTCGAACCCAATGATCATCACAAATATTTGAATACTCCTCCTTCAATATTTGCTGGTACATTTCCAACAACAACAGAAAACACCTATCTGACACTCGGTAAAATAGCCTTGAAAACAACATTCGAATGCCAGGAGGAAAGGTTGGGTCATCAAAGACCATTTGCCGAGTGGTAAGTGCTTGGTTCATCGTCGCCCTAATCAGGTCCATCTGAACTATGACCACATGGTGGATCCTCACGATCACTCTTTTGAAGCCTCCTCTACTAGAACCCACAATTTCTTTCAACACCTTATGCATCCCCTCCACCCTAAATAAACACAATTGCTAATCATTAGCATTAATAATATGGTGGTCCAAATTAACAACTAAACAAACAAAGATACCTGTTTGTAGTCCTTGTGTGAAAGTGAAGAGTGTAGTCCGTCCACGCTCTAACTATGAACTTCTTGTACGGAGTAAACCAGTACTTTTCAACGTAACCAACAATGCCCTTCTTCCATGAATCTCTCAGCTTTCTCAACCTCTCTTCGTAGATTTCTTCGGTGCTCGAGCAAAATATCCCCCAACATTGCGTAACAAAGTTCTCCGCCCTTTTAGTATTTTTAATCACTTTTTCTACGTGTGACTGGATGTTGTGCTTAATGTGCACCCAACACAATAGTTGCTTCACATCAGTGTCTTTGAACACAAGTTTGATTGCTCTCAACAAAGCCTTCGGCATCACTCCCAAATTTCTACACAACTCATGAACGCACATCATCACAAACTTGTAATGCATTACTGTCTCCTGAGCCATGAATGCATATGCGATGTTGAACGTCTTGTGCGTGCAAGTGAAACCAACCATCTCCACTAAAGTCATATCATACCTATTTGTCTTGTATGTGGCGTCCATGATAATCACATGAGGAAACTTCCTGAACAAACGAATCGACTCCGGGTGAGCGAAAAAAAGGACTTCAACCTCATTCGTCCTCGTGTTCCTCAAAGGTTGACAAAAATACTTGTTCTCTTTCTGAAAATTTAGAGACCACTGAGTAACTGACAATTCACCACGATCTTCAAAATTGATCTTCTGCAAAAAATTGGCAATCTGCTTCATGGATGTCACATTTTGCGGGTCTCTTATCCTAAGCTGAATAAGTATGTTTTTTGGAGTCTTGCGATCATCCCCCGCTTCCCTTGCTATTTTCTCCTCCTCTTTACTCATTCTACCCACGAATGAATTCCCATGAAAACTAGTAGGAAGGGTGTGGTTGTGACGACCTTCTACAACATTCACGATCCATTTATAACTATAAGGCCCTTCTTTTATACGAACCCCATATAACTCAAATGTACAACCACATTTCTTCGATTTTCGGTGACGAAGCCTCGGAACCGGCAATTCTGGATTTTTTAAATTCACTTTCAGCCTACCCGATCTAGGTTTTCCAAACCTATCGCATACAAAATCAACGCAATATTTGCTAGATGTACGATGTACCAAAACTATCATTAAATCCCTTGCTCTCTATTTTGTCCATTCCATCATCTCTTCTTTACTATCCCACATTTGCGCAGTACTAAAATGTGGTCTAAAGTCTTCTTCCTATATTGATTAAACTACATTACTTAGATACGCAATTTTAACTAATTAACCTAAATCTCATGCAATTAAATAGGAAATTTAAATTGATAATATACTAATCAAAATCGGTAACGGAGTCCAATCGTCTAATGCAATTGATACATTTTCTTCGCCTTCTTCCTCTTCTTCGTCCACTTCCTCATCGACTTCTTCGTCTTCTTCGTCTTCTTCGTCCACTTCCTCTTCTTCATCGACTTCGTATTCTTCTTCCACGACCCCTGATATCCAATTGTCGTTACCATCATCCTCACTACTCTCATAATTATAAGACATTGTAGTGTGCATTGCAAAACTTCAACAAGATAGCTCAACCTATATATACAACAAAAAAATGTCCGTTGGAATTTTATGCCCGTTGGTGCGTTAACTATTACCGCACCAACGGGCATAAAATTCCAACGGGCATTTTTTCAAAAAAAACCTGGTGCGGTAACGTTTACCGCACCAGTTTTATTTTAAAAAAAAAAAAACTAATACGGTGCGGTAACGTTTACCGCACCAGTTTTATTTAAAAAAAAAAAAAACTAATACGGTGCGGTAACTTTTACCGCACCATTTTTATTTTTAAAAAAAAAAACAAATACGGTGCGGTAACTCTTACCGCACCAATTTATTAGTATTTTAATACTTTTTTAAAAAAAATTTATTAATTAAAAAAAATAAAATCCCTGTGCGGTAATTGTTACCGCACAGGGTTTAAGTTAATGAAAATCTGTTTTTTTTTGTTAATCTCGTATTAACTGTGTGCGTTAAATGTTAACGCACAGATCTGTGCGGTAATTCTTACCGCACCAGCGTCGTATAGGTTTCAGAAAAAATTCCAACAATGCCCCTGAGTCCTTTGGTGCGGTAAGAGTTAACGCACAGATGTGTACTGCAATTGTTACCGCACAGAATAGTGTGCATTTAGCAAAAAAAACGTGTGCATATAGACGCAGCCTATTTATATTTCATATAATTATATGAACAATTTTTTAGAATTTTTTTTTCTGAATATGATAGTTTCTAAAATATGAATATGTCTATCATAAGTCAACCATCAATTATTAGTTTTATTTCAAGTAGTTACAAAGTAAAATTTTAAGAAAAAATAGAAAAATATATTCAACAAACGCGTTTTAAATCTTAACCTCTTCATTTTTTGGTCACATTTTTCACCTCTTATTTAATAAAGGGAAATTTAATAATTTAACTACTTAGGGTATAATAAGCTATATATTCAATATTTCAATATAATTATTCGTTAAAAGACTTCATTAGTAAAGTGTTGGATCGATTAGCGTATAAGTCTCAAGGAACAAAAGCAATTGTTCCTTGATATGTAGATTAAGCAAAGAGACAAACAACAATGCAAACAAAACCTGAACACGATGATGTATAGTGGAAACACCTCAAGTACCAATAAGTCCTTGAGGCGAAAAACCACTCATCTCTAGCTTTCACTAGAGAGAGTTTGAACGAGTCTACTTGTGTATTGATATCTTGATTAGAATAGAACTTGGATCACTCTTCTAGACTTCCCACCTAGATCTCGGATCACTTTTCTCACTTGAATCTCAATCTCACACACGTAGAACAACTCTAAACAAAGCACTAGGTTTTCTCTCTTCAAAGTCTTGCTAAGCTATGTAAATCCCACTATACAATAAGATCATTTAATCAAAACCCATCACATCTCAACAATTTCCCCCTTTTTGATGATGACAAACATCCTTAACAATAAGATCATAAACCCGAGACATATATACTAGCCTAGGAACAAAGACTAACAAAGCACTAATATTTCTCCCTCAAGTCCTGCTATCCTCTAATTTCCCCCTTTTTGCATCATCAAAAAGAGTGAACTAAATCAACTAGCACCTTAAGAGCTCATAAATCGGATTAACTTAATCAAAATTCTATTAAAATTAACATAGGGCCACGCCCTCCTTACATCACCCACCCATACAACCAAAACACAAAAACATACAACCATAAACAACTTAAAGCATGAACAAAGTAGAAAGAAAACAAAGAGAAGACAGTAGATAAGGATGGGGAACAAAAAGTGTGGTCGGATATGCAAGGGAAAGATAGGATCACTCAGTGTCGTCTTGAGGAGTTGATTGAGGCAGAAGACTTCCAAGGGCAATATCTATCCTTTCTAGTTTGAGTCTTACAAAACTCATCTCCTTCTCAAAAGTCCCTATCAGCCGCTGTTGTTGATCGGAAAGACTTGCAACAACACGGCTCAACTTCCCTATGGCAGCTTGCGATTCATATACCATAATCGGCGCTTCATTTTGTTCCCCGTCAGGGCTCTCAGACGAAACTTCCTCAGCTTCTTCCACCTAAGCGTCTTGAGCCCTTATCCAGCCTGCGTTCCTGTCCTTCTTGAACTTCATCTTCCTCAGGTTACTTTCGTCCAGATGCCTATAGAACACAACTTCACTCTCCTCATAATACACCATCAAACTCTTCAAGATCTTCTTGACTATGACGGGGTAGGAAAGAGCATGGGTCTCACTGTTGCTCGCATGTTCCAAGTGCAGCAAAACGACTTTGGCCATGTTTACCTGATCCTCTTTGAGCAGCTTCTCCATCAGCATGAAGTCCTGGTTGAGAATGGTGTTCCTCTTCTATTCTCTGGGAGTAATGTTACTGATCAAGATGGAATGAAGAAGGCGATTGATTACCCCCATTCTCGGATCACTCTTCTCACTTGAATCTCAATCTCACACACGTAGAACAACTCTAAACAAAGCACTAGGTTTTCGCTCTTCAAAGTCTTGCTAAGCTATATAAATCCCATACAATATATAGCACACTAAATAGCTCAAACCTAACACCAATATCTAGCCGTTCTCATATTACCATAAATCTCACAATATCTTTCCTAATGAATTCTCTTCCTAAAATATCTTTTCTTCCGTGTCATCTTCCAACTTGTTCTCCAAGTCGTCACCATTGGGACTTACTCTTCAGCGCGCCGTCTTGATCATATAAGGAAACAATGCGTATAAGGAAATATTCCATGCACACAATATTTCCTTATTTCTTTGGCAATTCAAACACGCATGTCCAAAGCCCAATCCTTGCCGAGTTGCCACTTTCCTTCTTTTGAGAAATCTTCTTTCCTTATGATGCGGGGATAAGCCGTTGTTGTCCGATCTAGACACCAAACCTCTAATAGAAACTCGAACAGAGAAGATAGGCGGAATTAGATAGGAATATGATAGAAAGATAAGTCGAATGATAGGCCAATTGGAACCAAATCAAACAACGACAAAACCCTTGAACTTAAGAACAAGAACCTTACCGAATGATGAAGAAACCCCAATGGATTACAACCAAACACAATGACTATGGTAGGCCAAGGCACCTGGAGGATGCTGTATGGAGTCCCGATAGCACCAACCTCATGGAGGATATTGACACACACAAGTACAACTAGGGCGACTTCAACAACATTGCACTCAATGCACTCTGCTCACAAAAGCTCTATGGAGTCCCGATAGCACCAACCTCATGGAGGATATTGACACACACAAGTACAACTAGGGCGACTTCAACAATAATGCACTCAATGCACTCTGCTCACAAAAGCTCTCTTTTGGGAGGAAAAAACGATAAACGCTGTATTCAATATCAAAGTCTGGGGGGGGGGGCTAAAACATTAACTAGGGCAAACCTTATATAGAGTCAATAAGGTGGCCAATTAAAATAAAAGTATTGCCAAAAACATCCTAAAACAAATAATCTTGAAAACAACTAAATAAGGAAATCTCGAAAGTCTATGCCGTCTGTAATATGGCGATCTCCATGTGGATCCGGCGATCGTGGATCAGCAAACTGGCTATGACTTTTTGACAATTAATTCCCGCGATCGCCATGGGAAGGGCCGCGATCGCGGTCGCTGTCCATCGGGTTTCCTTCGATGCCTTCGCCTGGGTCGTCTCGAACGCTGATAATAAACACCATTCTCATGGGTGTTTCCACGAGGTCCTTTATACTCATAAGCTCCTTAGACAAGATAAAGGCGAATAACTTGTCTAACTCTTGTGTGACCTCCTTTGCTCTCAAACGAGTCAACGCACCCTCGAACTCAGGAACCACCGGTGTTGGTTGATGCTTAGATGATCCTTCATCACCTTATTTGCGAGGCAACTCTTTCCATAATTCTTCAAGGCCATTCTCCAAGATATCTTGACCAATAATTTTCCTCGGATGGACTAATCTCCACATCTAGCTTCCATTTGACGTAACCTTACGCCTCATGGATTCCAGCAAGACTTTCTTCATTCTTATACACACAGTAGTAACAATACCTACGTACTCGAGTAAACCATTAGTGGATGTTTGTCATTTAATCAAAACCCATCACATTTCAACAATTTCCCCCTTTTTGATGATGACAAACATCCTTAACAATAAGATCATAAACCCAAGACATATATACTAGTCTAGGAACAAAGACTAACAAAACACTAATAATTCCCCCTCAGAAAAGCAACGAACTACAACTAAGTCATGAATTCCCCCTCAAGTCCTTCTATCCTCTAATTTCCTTCTTTTGGCATCATCAAAAAGAATGAAATCAGAAGTTATAAATAAGAAGTATACAAGACACGAGAAGGCAATCAAGGTAATGACTCGTAAGAACTTCAATACTCAAGAAATCACAATATCAAGATAAAACATGAGAATCGGCATGCTAGCAACCATGAATAACAGGTCATGAGAAAGTGTACAATAAGAACAAAGAGAAAAGGGATAATGCGGCTGAGAAAGAAAAGTGGGGTTGGAGCAATTGAAAAAGTAGTAAGAGATGTTCTGTTCCCTTTGAAAAATTAAGCTGAGATTACTCTGGAGCAACTACTTTTCAATGTACCAGAACCAAAAGATTGAATCCTGACTGACTTGTGAACTTTTTCAACTTCTTCTTCATGTTGTTTATTAGACTCTTCCGTGGCTAGGGCCTTGAGCTAGCCCAACTTATCATTGTACACGGCCTTCTATAATAACTGAGTGTTTCTCTTGCTGATTGAGGGTGCTAAATTCACCCGTTTTTCTGTACTCTGGAGGCTTCCTTCTTTAGTAACCATTCTTTTAACCTTTGCAATTTTCATTTAGTGGACCTTTTAGCACCCTTACTCATTGGGTTTGTGTCTACAGCGGAAGGGATTGATGGGTGTGTGGGAGAGTGAGTGATGAGGACGGACATAGGGTTGAAGATGGAAGTGGGCGGGGATGAGTGGGTGACACTTGTTGAGTTTGAGTAGGAGAGGGTCAATGGTTTTGAGAAGGTGGTTTTCTGTTTGAGTGGGAAGGGATTTTTGGTAATTTTTGAGGGAGGGGTATATATAACGGATGAGGACCGATTCAAGTTGGAGAGATAAGGATCTTTTTCCAAATTGATGAGATCTCAGGGATTAGGGTACCGCTCCACTTTTTCCCAAGACAAAATCACTTCTTGAGTAACTTACCAAAAATACACGGGAAGTCCTTTTCACGCAATCTTGAGAACCAGCCTTTTACCTTCTTGAGGACCAGAACATTCATTCCACTTTCACAATTTTTCCAAAAAAAATATAGAATAGTATAATGTGGGGGGTTAGTTACCAAAGTGGTACAACAAAACATTATACTTACAATAACATAGAGGGAAAACGTGAATTTTTAAGTCATGAGGAGAGATTCCAAATGTAGATGAATACAATGGGATCATAGGAATGTGCAATCATGACACAGCTTTAGGGACGGTTGTAAAGATCCTCTATCCTTTGGGCTTATAATGAGGGTTCAAATCATCAAGAAGACTCTTTTGGGCAACAAATAAGACCTTCTCATGTAATAAAACCATGGTGGTAGCATTTCGAGTTCAAAAAGTTGCAAGAATATTGAGATTAATCAAGACAAGAAGAAGCAAACAACTCAAACCAACGAGATACAATAACGTGTTCATATAATCCTATAAATAACAACCAATTATCATTCAGACTTCAACCAGTTATGGGGGGATCTTAGGACTAGACAGAATTATTCGAGATAAATCATACCAAGTTCTAGACGAAGCCTTTCAAAGGGTTCCATGTTTAGTGCCTTGGTGAAGATGTCTGCAGTCTGTTCCTCAGTTCGAACGAAGTCCATTGTTACTAGCCCCTTTTCAACACAATGTCGCAGAAAGTGATGTCTTATCTCAATGTGTTTGGTCCTAGAGTGTTGCACAAGATTCTTAGCAATATTTATAGCACTAATATTATCACAAAGAATAGGAAGATAATTGAGATTGATACCGAAATCACTTAGCTATTGTTTGACCCATAAGAGTTGTGAGAAACAGGCTGCGGCTGCGATGTATTCAGCTTCAGCGGTGGAAAGAGCCACAGTGGTTTGCTTCTTTGATCCCCATGATCGATCCTAAGAATTGAGCCATGCCAGATGTAGACTTGCGATATACTCTGTTCGCTGCGAAGTACGCATCTGTATACCCGACAAGGCTCAAACTTCCTCCCCTGGGATACCACAGACACAGATCATATGTTCCTCTTAGGTACCTTAGAATTCTCTTGACTGCTACAGTGTGTGTTTCTCTTGGATCAACTTGAAATCTTGCACATAGACACACACTGTACATTATGTCAGGTCGGCTAGCAGTCAAGTAGAGTAAAGATCCAATCATTCCTCTGTAGAGAGATTGATCTTCTTTGTTGTTGTTCTCGTCCTTGCCCAGAGAGTCGTTTGGAAAGATTGGGGTTGCATAAGGTTTGGAATTTGCGATTTCAAACTTCTTGACTACTTATCTGAGATATTTTTGTTGATGGACTCTTGTGCCGGCATCTCCTTGTATCACTTGTAGTTCGAGAAAGAACTTGAGTTCTCCAACCATGCTCATCTCGAATTCTCCTTCCTTGAGTTTGACAAACCTTTCAACCAACTTGTTGTTTGTAGACCCAAAGATGATGTCGTCCACATAAACTTGCACGACTAGAGTGTCTTTTCCTTCCCCTCAGTAAGAACAAAGTTTTGTCCACCAATCCACGAACATATCCGTTGGATAGCAGATGGCGAGATAGTCTTTCATACCACACTCGAGGAGCTTGTTTGAGGCCGTAGAGAGCCTTGTCTAGTACATAGACATGGTCTGGATGAGCCGAGTCGACAAACCCAGGTGTTTGCTCCACAAAGACTTCTTCCTTTAGTTCCCCATTGAGAAAGGCAGTCTTCACATCCATCTGTTGAAGTTTGAAGACGTGATGTGCTGAGTATGCAATCAGTAGTCTTATGGCCTCCAATCTGGCCACCGAAGCAAAGGTTTCATCGTAGTCTATCCCCTCTTGTTGGTTGTACCCTTTTACAACCAGTCTAGCCTTGTTTCTTGTGACCTGGCCTTTGTCATCTAGCTTGTTTCTGAAGACCCATTTTGTTTCTATGATAGTCCTGTTCCCGGGATTAGGAACAAGTCTCCATACCTTGTTCCTTTCGAACTGATGAAGCTCGTCTTGCATAGCTTTGACCCACTTTGGGTCCTTGAGGGCTTCATCCACTGTTTTTGGTTCTGCTGGAGAGACAAAGGAAGTGAAAGCACAAAAGTCATTAGAGAGTAAGAGAGATGACTTGGATTGTCCGTGGTTGTGACTGAGGGTAATGGATCTTGTATGACTGTATTACATATGTAGTCGTTCAACCATCTTGGTGGTCCTCTGAACTCGGTGGTAGGTTCCTCGTTTGTGCACTCTTCTGGTGTGTTCCCTGGTGAGGAAATGGCATCCGGATTGTCAGGAGATTTGTTATTTTCCTCGTCACTTCCTTCCTCTGTTTCTTCTAAGCTGCTTTCTGCCAAATTTTCAGATTCTAGAACTTGAGTTGGGTCAACTCCACTCGAGCTTTGTTCTCCAAGATTGGCAATTTCGACTAGATAGAAGTTATCTTCCTGAGTGTAGGGTGTACTGTCTCCTTCTTGTACGGATTCTCCAACCATGGTGGACTCATCGAAGATCACATGAATGCTTTCTTCAATATTTCTTGTTCGCCTGTTGAAGACTTTGTAAGCCTTGCTTTGGAGAGAGTATCCAACAATTGTACCTTCATCGCTTCTTGGATCAAATTTCCCGGAGTTTCCCTTCCCATTGTTGTGAACAAAGCATCACATCCAAAAACTTTGAGATGAGATACGTTTGGCTTTCTTCCATTCAGAAGTTCATAGGCTGTCTTGTTGATGAGTGGTCTGAGAGTGGATCTGTTTAGCACATAACATGAGGAGTTGAGTGCTTCAGCCCAAAAGTTCTTTGGAAGGTTACTGGAGATTAAGAGAGTTCTTGTCATATCCTTTAGAGTTCTGTTCTTCCTTTCCACGACTCCGTTCTGCTGAGGAGTCCTTGGTGTTGAAAAGTTGTGGTTTATTCCTTTGTTCCTACACAGGGGATAAAACTGAGAGTTTTCAAAATCAGTTCCATGGTCGGTGCGTATAGAAACTAGGGAGACTCCCAGTTGATTTTCCACTGATTTTAGCCATGCTTCAAACTCCCCAAAGACTTTGTCCTTTGAAGAAAAGAATAAGGTCCAAGTGTACCTAGAATAGTCATCCACAATAACAAAGACATACCTATTTCCTCCACTGATGACACAAGGTCGGAGAAGATCGTAGATCTGCTAGGATTTTTTATGAACGAAGGAATGAAGTCGACAGTGGCGGCGGAGGAAGTCGACAACGAACGGTTGAATGGGTAGGGTGAAGTCGATGTCGAGGCGGCTTCGTGAGATCGTTGTGGAGATCGATCAAATGAACCTTGGTCGTTGACAAGTGTTGTCTTCCTTGAATCAGCCGTCGATCTAGGAAGACTCGCTTGAATTGGACTCGATAAGCAAGTGACGTATTTCTTGACTAAGTCGTCGATCTAGAAAGACTCACTTGACTCGAACAAACCTAAGGAATCTACCTAGGGTTCTTTTGAGGTTTGGAGATCGAAAATATGGGCAACCAACAGATCGTTCTCACGAGTTGAAAATTAAACCAAGGGTTTCCGCTTGCAATTCAATTCCAACCAAAAGCTACAACTAAAACGACGTCAAAAACAACGTCAAAATCTAAAGTGAAGAATAATTCTCAATTTGTCAAAGTTTGCCTTAAACCCTAAATCTTATCTATTTATACTCTTAAAAATAGCAGATACTCCAAAGGGAAAAGTCCAACTCAAAATGGCCCTTGGGCCCAATTCCTTCTCCTCTCTTCATAGGCCGGCCGACCTCTTCCTCTCCATGCAGCTCGGCTGCTCCTCTTCTGCTTGAATCAACATGACATACTCTTATCTTCCTTGCCCCGTATTCTCCATGATGTGCATTCCATTTTGTAAGGCGATCAATAGCTGCTTGGCTCGAGTCCGAGTAATGGCTCCCAGTCTGTCTGAATCCTCATCTTCCCCAGCCCGACGTCTAGCACGTGTCATTGGTATGTCTGAGCTAGTTCCTTGAGTAAGTATAGGTGTACTTACATCATCCTCCCTCTCTTGAAAAGGATTCGACCTTGAATCCATGGGTAAGTCATCCTCAAGCTCATCTACTAGAAAATGAGAAAGGTCTGACACATTAAACACATAAAGGACTTCATACGTACCTGGGAGGTCTATCTTGTAAAAGGTCCATCTCCCCTAGGCTTGAGTTTGGAGTCCTCTGTTTAGGGAAACGATCTTTTCGCAGATGAACCCACACGAGATCCCCTGGCTCTAGTTGCGCCCTTTGTTCGCTTGTTTCTGGTTGACGAGGCGAATTGTCGTATGCCAAGTCAAGTAATCCTAACAAGCTCACTAACAAGTATAGTAGGCAAGAAAGGGTCAAATCCCAAGGGAATCAGGTTATCGATTCTTAATGTTATAATAATGATTAACGAGTGTAAGTAACCAAGGGGGGGGGGTTGGTATGTTTGAAGAACAAAGTAACGAAGGTTGATTTGGATTGTAAATATATCAATGGAAGGTGTTTCACTTCACAATTATCCACTAACAGATTAACAAGTTGATCATAAACTCCTTTTAATCCTATGTCGAATTACTCATATGATCGTTCTAATCCCTGTTCTAATGTAGTTATTAGTCCAACTAGTCCTAATAACCCTTTCTCAACTATAACCTTGAAACTATCAAGATTCAATAATAAAGCAGCTTTAAGTTCAGGAATGGATAGATACATGCAATACCATAGACAACTAGTCAGATACTCGACATGTACTCAATTCTCTTCACAATTGACATTCACAACTAGTTCATGCAAATTGTGTGTGCTACAAACAAGTATGGTATTTCAACTAGAAATAACCAAACAATAGAAATATGAATGAGATGAAACTACTTAGATGGCCAATCTAAATGAGCAAATCTAATTCAATAACAATACACACAAGAGAATAGAGACAATCATAAGAGTAGAACAAAGGAAATAAATCTTACAACTTAATCAATCCGAAAGCTTCAAATGTCAAGCAAAACAAATGGACTTAGCAACTCATGAAGTTCTTGAGCAAAACTCTCAAAACATGGAAATGGAATGTAGAAGATCTTCAAGATCATCAACCCCTAAAACCTATATGTATCTGCAGAATTAAACTGACAAATTGAAGCTAAAAACGTTATAAAAACGTTACAAAACTTAACACAACATACTAAATCGGGCAAATGAATAAAGTCTTCTCTGCCTGATTTCCGCGATCGCGGTTTGGGACCCGCGATCGCGGATTTTCTTCTGATATTTGGCTTCTTCAGGTTGCATTTCCGCGATCGCGGTTTGGGACCCGCGGTCGCGGAATTTCTTCTGTGATCTTGGTTGGTCCAGTAGGTTTTCCGCGATCGCGGTTTATGACCCGCGGTCGCGGATTTGGCTTCTGTGGCTTCCTTGGCTTCGTCTTCAGCTGCTTCCAATGTTACCTGTGGTCTTCTTCAGCTTCGACTCCTCTTTTTATGCTTCAATGCTCCGCATCATCTTCTATAATCTCATGTGTAACTCAACTCTCCAAAACTCCATGATTACAGAATACATCATAACATCTAGCATAATCCTATACAAAATGAGCTAATAACCTATAGTAGCGCTATGTAAAATACCGCTTATCACTGGTACTGAGTTGTTCTGGTCTCCAGACAATCGCGAGTGCTCTGGTGAAGATCCCTTATGTGATCCGCCTGATCCAATCCTTGTTGGCTCTCTCGCTCCTTGATAGTGTACGGAATCATATCTAGAGATGTAAGGGGATTCCGTCCGTACACTACCTCGAAGGGTGTCTTCTTTGTTGCTGAGTGTATGGCCCTGTTATAAGAAAATTCGACAAAAGGCAAGCATTCTTCCCATTTACCGAGGTTAGTACTTAACAATGAACGCAGTAAAGCATCGAGAGTTCTATTAACCACCTCAGTTTGCCCATCTGTTTGAGGGTGGAAAGAGGTAGAAAACAACAACTTTGTACCCATCCTAGACCAAAGAGTTTTCTAGAAGTAGCTTAGAAATTTGGCATCCCTATCAGACACTATGGTTTTAGGCACCCCATGTAGTCGAACTACTCCTTCGAAGAAGAGATCGACTACATGTGTAGCATCATCAGTTTTGCAGCAAGCAATAAAATGAGCCTTGTCTACCCCACCCCTAACTTGGCATGCATTAATCTTGTCTTTAAAATCATCATCCAGAACATACAAGTTACGCATGAAAGAGAATCCTAACATTCTAGCATCAAGGGAAGATAACAGAGAATACCTGCGAGACAGTGCATCAGCTACGACGTTTTCCTTCCCCTTCTTGTGTCGGATGACATAAGGGAATGTCTAGATGAACTCTACCCACTTGGCATGCCGCTTGTTCAGTTTTCTCTGACCCTTGAGATACTTCAATGCTTCGTGGTCAGAATGTATGACAAACTCCTTCGGAAGGAGGTAATTGTAGGATCTGTATGTTAGTATCAAGGGAACTGTGACAAAGAGTTGTCAAGTTCCTAGGCACAACGGAAGTAATATAACAAGTTATCAACGCAATGACTTACGGTGGAAACCCTAGATAACCAACTAGTTATCTTTGGATGAAAACCACCCCTCTTTCGAGGATTTAAAAGGTCTACTTGTATATTCAATCAATGAGTTTAGAGATGAACGAGATTACAAACTTATTGCTAAGTACTAACCTAGTTCCTATCAGAAACTCTGAGATGATAATACAAGTGAACTTACTTGATGTTCTTTTACAAGAACACTTCTCTCTTCTCTTAGTCTGATGCACTTCAAGCTCCGTCAAAAATACATGAGTCTAAGAACATAAAGATTTTCATATATATAGGAGGGAAGTCTGCCGTATAAAGATATTCCAAGAATATATTATACGTCAAACTACTTTCCTAAAATATGACAATCTCTATGGCTTTCAAGTTAACCTAATTAACTCGAGATCTTCCAAATATTACATAGACAATATTACAACCAACTTAGCAATATCCTAACAAGGAAAAGATCTTCTACAAATCTTCAATCTTTTGACTTCCCTTAATACTTCACCAGCTTCAAATCTTCAATCTTTTCATTTGAAATATCAAGATAAACTATACCATAGTATATGCTAAGGTTGTCATCGTCAAAATATAGAGTAATAGTGGAAAGTAACCTATTGAGGAACCAGAGTTCCTCAAGTCCCTATCCCAACAATTTCCGCCTTTTTGATGATGACAAACTCGTATAAGTGTAATCACAGAGACAATAGGCAAATATGAATATAAGTCTAAGGACAAAGATAATTAGACCAAAAGCTTCAAATGGTTCCCCCCTTAACCTTTGAATTTTCTAACAAGTTCCCCCTAAACATGATACCAGTCCTATTGGTTCCAAGATTTCATAGTATATTCCCCTTTTGACATCATCGAAAAGATATGAAGATAATATTCGCATATATGAACTAGGTTCATCGCATATATGAAGTAGGTTCATTCACTAAAAAAACACATTTCTTCACATAATTATTCACATCTAACACAAATGGAATGAACTTCGAGTTGAAACCGATGAACCTGCAAGTTAAAGTTGATGAACCCACATGAAAAACCCCATGAACCTGCAAGGAAAAACCCCAACTGATTAACCGTAAAACAAAAGAACCATCAAAATCCAATGATTCGACAAGATAAAACTCATGAACCTGCAGTGAAAAAAACCATGAACCTGTCTACATAAGAAATTCAATGGACTTTTATACTAGAGGTATACTAATTGTATAAATCAAAAGGTGTAAAATTCAAGAGGTTGTAGGATCATAAACACTACACACGACATTCATAAATGAGAGATACTTGTAGGTTCATTGATTTAGGCATACAGGTTCATCGCTTTATATTGTCGTTTCACGGACATTAGCTGGTGGCTCCTAAAATTAATGCTAGCTTTATACTAATTATAGGTTCATGAATCCTATTCTTAATGTCATATTGATAGTCTCGCTAGTTCATGACGAGAGATTTGCAAGTTCACGCCGATAGCTTTGCAGGTTCACGCCGATAGCCTTGGAGGTTCATTTTGATAGTCTTGTAGGTTCATGAGATATTTATCCCTAACTTTTTTTTCTTGTTATTCTTGTGAACAAAATGCTCTTACATATAAAAGTTCATGTGATTGATTCATTATTTTTAATTGAACTTTTTCTTACTTCATGAACCTGCATTGATACCCTAATGAACCTATGAGGATGTGTTTGCTTTGGCCTTGAAATGTGTCATTGAATAGAAAATTTCCAATAGTCGATAAACATACATATTGAAATGATTTCAAAGTCATCATAAATCCAATACACAAGAAACTTTCTAACAATAATAAGACTTATAGCAGGTTCATTAGTTTCACTTGCAAGTTCACTAGTTTTCACTCGCAGGTTCATTAATTTTCACTTGCAGGTTCACTAGTTTTCACTTGCACGTTCTTTAGTTTTCAGTTGCGAATTCATAAGTTTTAACTTACCGTTTCTTTGTTCTCACTTGTAGGTTCACTAGTATTGATCCGGTTTCATGAAGTAATTAATAAGAATTTAGTTTAACAAGATAAAATAATGAAAAGTTCATAGTACTTTGGATGCAAGTTCATAATAGTTTGTGTACATGTTCATTTCTCTGGTTGATACAATTTAATTGATTTTTCCTTGTCAAATTATATAGACACGTAATCATGAGAGCCCTAAAACAAATGAAAAAGAAAGTCAACGCACTATCAAGAAGAAGAAAAATTCATGGGAACCTTCAAAATAAAATCGATGAACTTCATATTTGTTTTCTATAAACATCTGGTACATTTTTCATGAATCAAAATTTTTAAATTAGTGACCTTTTAAAAAAAATCTATGAACTTAAGTTTATGAACCTTAGGTTATAATTTTGTGAACTTGGATGAGTAAATCACTAAGTTTATGTAGTTATGTTTACGGAATTGTTTGCAACTGCCATTGGTCAAAGTCTAACCTGTTGAACCTACAAGTTTAGCATATTGAACCTACAAGTCTAACATGTTGAACCTACAAGTCTAATTTTTTGAACCTACTAGTCTAACCTGCTGAACTTACAAGTCTAACTTGTTGAACCTACAAGTCTAACTTGTTGAACCTACAAGTCTAACTTGTTGAACCTACAAGTCTAACTTGTTGAACCCGATGGAAAGAATGAATTACCTTAATGTCTCTATATATCAAGCCCATACTATGTATGTACACAAGTGCGTCCACAACTACTACACCGTAAAAGCGAGCCCATTCAGATAACATCAAGTAAAATCAACTAAAATGCAAGAAAATTTACACACCGATATAACCCAGCACTATAATTTTCCTCTTGGGAATTCCAGTTTGGAGCTTCTAAAAAGTGCTTATATAGTGAGAGCTTATCTTTAAAATTGACAGCAGCCTTAGTCCAAATCAAAACAGCTAAATTCAACACATTAATCCCAAACCTAGGGTATGTTCGGTTCGATGAGGCTGAACTGAACTGAAACTGAAATAGAGGCTGGACTGAACTGAAACTGAGGTGTAAAATTAAGTTGGCAACTGAACTGAATTGAAATTGATGACTGAATTCTGAAAACGTGTTCGGTTCATCCCGGCTGAAATAATATTAAAAAAAGAAAAAAATACCTAATTACCCTTATATTTAAAATTTGGAGGGCATCACAAAATTAAGGAAATGAAGATGTCGTAATTTGCTATATCTTAATATTGAAGATTTTGGAATCCAGCAGACCCAAATTTTCATCTCTAGGTTCAATATTTTTTTGTGTATGCAGTATATTGTTTTTTCTTCACACGAGGATTTGGGATACATAAAATTATGGCACATGTTTTGTGCAAGCAATAGAACTGAAATAAAACCATACCTACAAAGCATTACACATTCGAATAAACATCTAGATCACATTCAAACATTACAGTAACTCACACACATTCTACTCTTCTTTGTAGAGAATAGACTCACACAATCTATTGTTCTCGAAACCATAAAAAATAATTAAACAACACATCACATTAGAAACAATTGCAAGTAGGTGTGGAGTAGTAAATTACCAAACAAAGCTCCAAACAACTATGGAGTAGTAAATTAGGGAGGGCAAGCAAAGCTCCAAAAATCAGTAGCTGTTGGATCGGTTAGCACAGTTACTTCCTAGGGAACAATAGGTATTGTTCCTCAGGAGGTATAGCAGCGGAATAATAATATGCAAGAAGTAAACTTTGACACAAGATTTAGAGTGGAAACCTCAACCGATTTGTGTTGAGTAAAACCACCACCTTCAAGCTTCTCACTTGAAGGATTTAGAAGGGTGTACTTATCTTATTGATTTCTTGTTCGTTACAAAAGAGAGCTCGAATTACTATCACGAATCACTCCTCTCACTCGAGCCCGAACTCAACCTCTAAGCCTAAGGATCACTCTTCTTCTTCTTCTCTGAATATCTCAGCCGTGTAACTTCAATCAATGCGTCAATCTCTTCCTATGTCTAAAACCTAGCTTTTATACTAAGATAGTCTAGGTTAAAACAAAGGAAATAAATCTATAAGGAAATAATATCTTTTAGGAAAAGATAATATTTCCTTCCTTAAAAAAACTTATTTGCCCAACTGCCAAGATTACAATCTTCTTCGAATATATCTTCAATCAGATCTTTCCTTAAAAACTCATTCCCTTATCTCGCTCTCTTTCCGATCGAGCTTCCCTAAAATAGAACACTGCTGTGTAACGTTCCTTTCTCAGTAACGATCCTGAAACACTCAGACAATTCATTAGCAGAATGTTAGTTTCCATTCAAAACATGAAGGAGCCTCAACAAATTCCCCCTTTTTGATGGTGACAAACATTCTCTTCTTTAAGGCATACAGACACTTAAGATATAAGACACGAAAAGTGTATTCACAATATACACATAAATAGTTTCCCTTAGGATTGTTACTCGTAGAGAAAGGATCTGATATTCCTTTATTTTCCCCCTTTTGGCATCATCAAAAAGCTAACTTAATCATATAAGAACTTAAAGCAAGTCAAGTCAGGTCACAAAACAAGCGTTCCATTGATTAATAAGCGTCTAAGGAACTGACGTTGGTACACATTCAAACAGGGAAAAGAAAACACAAACAAAGCAAACAAAAGAAAGTCAAGCAAATTAGGCAAAGGGTACAATAAAGCATATAAGAGAAGAGGTTGATGTGCTAGGGAACAGAATGTGGGGGTCAGATGTAAGGAAGGAAGGGTGCATGGCAGCGTCTTGATACTGCGAAGGGAACCTTACTGGTTTGATTTCTTCCAACGACGGATCTCATCCTTCAGGGCAGTAATCTCCTTAGCTAGCCTGTGTTGTTGTTCAGAGAGAAGTCCAACAAGCGTGCACAATTCTTCCAACTTATCATTGTGATAGACCATAGTAGGCGCTTCATTCTGTTCCTCTTGAGGGTCTTCTGACATGGCATCAATGTCAATATTGTCCAAGGCCCTTACCCAAGCACCATCAGCATTCTTGTCAAATCTCATCTTCTTCAAGTTGGCCTCAGCAAGCTCTCGTGCATACACAACATCAGCAGTCCCAGATTCATACACCTTCAGATACTCCAAGACCTTTTTCACAATTCCAGGGAAAGGAAGATCATGTCTGTCATTCTTCCTGGCATGAGCCATGTGCAGCATGATGATCTTAGGCAGATTGATGTCTTTCCTGAGGAGCATCTTATCCATGATTAGAAAGTCTTGGATCAATATTGTGGTGCGCTTCTGTTCTCTGGGGGTAATGTTGCTGATGATGTAACTGTGAAGCACTCGATTCACAATTCCCATGGAGGCTGTAGACATCTCGCCTACAACTTCAGTGTTGAAGTCCTGAGAGACACTCTGAATAGCAGCCAAACTCACATCCTTAGGCCACTGACCTTTAACATACTCCTCAAACCCACAGTGAGGAACTCCAAGAATCAATCCTAATTCAGTGCTTGAGAAAATATGGGTTTCCTTACCTAGTTTGAAGGAGGCTTGCACAACATGAGGTTTCTCAGTGATGGTGAGGGATGTGTAGAACTTACGGAGCAGATGATCATTTACCTGTTCAGCGGAGCAGAACAGCTTTTCCCAGCCTTGGAAGCGAACCATATCAACCAGTACTTCCATTCCATTGTTGATCAAGAATTGGGCGTTGAATATCAGGTCCTTGATGATCACCCTCTTTCCCAGAGCTTTGCCTTCAGCAATTGATTTTGGAGCTTTCTTGGCTCTGGGTGGTTTTGCTGCAAGACTCCGAGTGCAAGGGCGTGAGAGAGAGGCTTCAATTTTTGTCTTTTTGAGGGAGGGCTCATCGGATTCCTCAGAGACGACGGTTGACGACCGTTGAGGAGTAGATCGAGCCTTCCGTTTGATGATGAGCTCATCCTCATTCTCCATGGTTAGGTCTGTTACCTCCAGTCCTTTTCTTTTCTCCTTCCTTCGACTCTCTTCTTCTATTTCCTCTAGGACAGGAGCAACACCCAGATCTGTTGGCGTCGTGGCCGAGGCGGTGCCTTCAGACTTAGTTTCTTGTGGGCTTGCCTCAGGCACTGCTAATTTTGGAGCAGTGTTGGAGTCAGGGACAGAGCTAGGGTTAGGGTTAGGTTTTTGTGGAGAGGGCTTTGTGGAGGGAGGCGGACTGAGGAGCTTTACTGTGGAAGGAGTAGAGATTTTTTCTGTGGAAGTGTTGGAGGAGGAGTGAACAGGGAGGAGTGAACAGGAGTGACCGGAGGGGTTTTAGATTTGGCCGGAGATGGTGTGGGGGTCTTGGTTTTGGCTGGCTTTGGTGAGGGAGTTTTTGATTTGGTCGGCGATGGACAGGGTGATTTTGCTTTTGGCTCAGGGTTTGAGGGTTCTGCAGGGTATTCAATGGCAACTCCTATGGCGGCCAGAATTCTTCTTATGGTTTCAGGGCTCTCCTTGCCTGTGAGGGAGATGGAGTTAGTGTTCACCATTTTTGAGAGCTTTTGAGGTTTGAGGGTTTTAGGGTTCTGAGGGTTTGATCTTGAGAGGATTTGAGGGCGTGAAGAAGAAGACTCAAGATTATTCCTTTTTTATAGTCAGACGTCTGCAGAAGCAATCTCTTCAAATTTCAAATCTGTAATTTTCCTTGTGTGAATTTATTTCCATAAATTCGCCAGTTGGTTGCCGCAATTTTCTCCAATCAAAAACCTTCCATTTTCATCATGAACCTTGGGAGAAAAACTACCATTATTGATCTGTACCTCCTGTCATTTCATACGGCGCTAATAACCATAGAGTTCCCACTTGCAGATTTCAAAACACAGCCTTTTCACCTTTCCTTCTTTATCTGATGTCGATGGTGTGTGATGGTTGGGGTAATGTTACCAGAAAGGGTACAAAGAGAACATCACACGAAAATAATACAGATAACATGAATTTCAATTATTTTATATCATGGCGATTGAGTCCAGTTGTGAATGGATAAACAAGGCTCATAGGACTATCGTCCATGAAGGCTAAGGGTGGCTGTAGATTTCCTCTATCCTTTGGGCTTATATTGTGGGTTCAGTACATCAAGAGGAATCTTTTGGGCTAGAAATAAGACCTTTTCTTAAAATAACATGACATCAATTGAATACAGTGATTGGTAACTTTCCTAAGCATGAACAGTACTAGCATGCGGTACAAAAGACACGAATTCATATCATAGGAAATCAAGAGTGACCATGCTTCAAAAGATCAAGTGCTGAATGAATAAATTAGCTAATTTCTCCAATCATTGGGGGTTTTATAGAAGAGCAAGATCATTCGAGAGAAATCATACCTAACCCCAGTCGTAACTTCTCGAAAGGGGCCTTATTTAGTGGCTTTGTGAATATGTCCGCGATTTGATCCTCAGACCGAACGTGCTCCATAGAGACGATTCCCTTTTCCACACAATCACGTAGAAAGTGATGTCTAATATCAATGTGTTTGGTCCTTGAGTGCTGCACAGGATTTTTAGAGATATCAATAGCACTTGTGTTATCACACAAAATAGGAACGTTACCTAGAGTAATACCAAAATCACTTAGCTGTTGTTTGAGCCATATGAGTTGAGAGCAACAGGCAGCTACGGCTACATACTCAGCTTCAGCAGTGGAGAGAGCAACTGTGGTTTGTTTCTTGGAAGCCCATGACACAAGACATGGACCGAGAAATTGAGCCATCCCAAAGGTGGATTTCCTGTCTGGCTTGTAACCATCGAAGTCCGCATCTGTATAACCTAGCAGTTCAAGACTTCCTCCTCTTGGGTACCACAAGCAGAGATCATCTGTTCCTCTTAAGTACCTCAAGATCCTCTTCACTGCAGCGACATGTGTTTCTCTGGGGCTTGCTTGAAACCAAGCACAAAAACACACACTTTGCATAATATCAGGCCTACTAGCGGTTAGATAAAGCAATGAGCCTATCATTCCACGGTAGACTTTTTGATCAACTTCCTTCTTGTCTGCATCAATTCCTATTGTGTCATTTGGGGACATAGGAGTGGAACAATCCTTGGCATCTGCCATCCCAAACTTTCTGATGCATTCCCGGATCATGCGGGGATAAGCCGCAGTTGCCGACCTAGACACCAAACTCGAATAGGAACTCGAACAGAGAAGAAAGGCGGAATTAGAATGAGATGAAAGAAGGATAAGTCGAATGATAGGCCAATTGGAACCAAATCAAACAACGATAAAACCCTTGAACTTAAGAACAAGAACCTTACCAAATGATGAAGAAACCCCAACGGATGATTACAACCAAACACAATGACTTTGGTGGGTCAAGGCACCTGGAGGTTGCTCTATGGAGTCCCGATAGCACCAACCTTATGGAGGAGATTGACACACACAAGCACAACTAGGGCCAACTGAACGACAATGCACACGGGGCACTCTTCTCACAAAATCTCTCTCTTTTGGGAGGAAAAACGATAAACGTTGTATTCAATATCAAAGTCTGGGGGGCAAAACAACAACTAAGGCAGCCTTATATAGGGTTCATAAGGGTGTCAACTAAAGAAATAAACAATAAAAAATATATCCTAAAATAATAATCCCGAAAAACAATTAAACATCCGAAAATAATGTTTCAAAAGGAAGCATCGGCGAAGTTAGGAATTGGCCGAGTTTCCCGGCCGCGGGCGCGGTTATGGAGCCGCGGGCGCGGTTGTAGACATGTCGCCGACAGCTCTTTTTGAAACGGCTCGTTCTCTCTCGTCCGAGATCGGAATTGAGCGATTCCAAAGCCTAGAGTTTCGTCTTGAAGTCTAGTTTGTTTCATCTTCAGTACTTGACTTCTCATCTTGACTCGAACCGGATCTCTACGAGCTTGAATGGCTACAATACGAGCTCGGGCTACTATCAATGACTTGAATGATGGCTCATAGCGATCTTTAGCCCTAGCTCTAGTGGTTAGCACATCTTTAGATTTAGGACGGGGCGTCCTTGATGATAGCTCAGATGCTCCCGCATCATTCTCCCCTTCTTGAAAAGGATTCGACCTCGAATCATATTTGACATGAATGATTGAACGATCTTCATAGGCGTCATCCTCTTTGATGCACAACTTCCTCTTGAATGTCTTGAGTGCAGAGCTCCACCTTGAGGAACAAATTCGATGCTGTGGGGAATCCTTGCCTTCCTTCATTCTTTTAGCTCTTTTATCCTTGTCCTTCCTCTTGTCATACTCGTCAGCGACCTGTGAAAGAATAATAGGTGGAAGAACAACAATTCTAGCATGGGAGGGTAAGGAATGACGATTAACAAAACCATCATGGGCAACTCTCTTATCATACTGCCATGGATAATCTAATAAAACTTGACAAACTTGCATAGGCACAACATCACATGAAATAGTATCATCATAATGTTCTAATGTCATGGCTTCCTTAGCATGCTTGTTCAAATTCCAATCTACACAGTCATTAATCCAATGCAGTTTTAAAGGACTAGGGTAGCATAATGAAACAATTTGCAAATTAGTATTCAATTCCATGCTAGCAATATTACCACAACTACCTTCATCAATAATCATGTTGCAATCCTCAACTTTATCTAGACAATGAGTTCTCCTAGAATTTCAACACAATGAGCAGTTTGTACATGCAAATCCTTCTTATCAACCAATGAATCAACATGCTCATAATCAATTTCGACGTCATTATCTAAATCAGTTTTAAGATCATCAACACAAACAACATCATCAATACTATCACCTTTTTCATATTCAATCTCAATTTGTTCTAGGTGTTTAAGCATATCAAGGCAATCATTAATCATATGATTTCTACTTTGACAGTTTAAGCACAAAACATCTTCAATTTTAGTAGAAAGATTAGAAGTGCTCCCTGGGTTAACTTCTTGTGATGGAGAGGCAAGCCTTAGATTCCTTTCTGGCTTCTTATCATTTTCCTTCTTCTTGGCAGCCTCTTTGACTTGACAACTCCAACGCTCAAGCTCGACTTCTAACTTAGCAAAGCTGTTTTTCACTACCGCTTGCACTCGCGCTTCCACTCGCGCTTGCCAGTCTTCTGTAGCCTTCTCTATTTCTTTTTGCTTCTTGGCCTTTGTTCTCCTCTCAATCTTGATGGCCAAGTGCAACAATTCTTCCATGGAGGAGTAGCTATACAAATATACTTTGTTAGCTAAATAAGAATTTAGTATATGAAGATACCTATTCATAGTAGTCTCCTCATTTTCATGCACATTAGCTCGAACCATAGCAGCCTTCATTGCATTGTAAGTCTCCTCTGCTGACATGGTTCCTTGCCTCAAATTATCCAACCTTTGCCTGAGCTTACGCGCGAAATATGGAGGCACAAAGCGAGCTCTCATTAAGGTCTTCATTTTCCTCCAAGTGTTCACAAATGGATCAAGTGCTCTTCTCCTTTCTTCCTCAAGATTATTCCACCATTTCAGTGCATTGCCGGTACATTCACGAACAACAAATCTTACCGTTTGGAATTCCATGAAGTTATGACAACTCCAAATCTGCTCAACCTTGACTTCCCATTCCATATACTCATCCACGTCCCAACCTTCAAATCTTGGAATGTTCAGCTTGATCTTGGCAAGACCAATTTGCTCTAGCTCACGTCCTCTTCTTCTTTGGACATCTTTGTATGGTTGCCAATCTTCACTCTCCATGTACTCCTGCTGATATCCCCTTGGAGGTCTCCTTCTGAGAGAAACGAACTTGTCCATTATCAAAGAAAAGACTAACACAGAACAATGTTAAGTGAGTGTAAATGAAAACAACTCGCAAGTGTTTACTCTAGTATGTTTTCCTCTGCACTCTCTCTCAATTGTCGTTGCAACCAGCTTTTCTTTGATGAATTGACTTGTATGGATCAATAACCCACTAAGTTGAAACTACCTAACTCCTAGCAATATATGAATGATGGTAAAGATGGAGATGGCTAGCGTAGTGCGGGGTTTCGACTGTAAGGTTCTGACTCAAACAAGAGACTGACTCAATGAAAGAAAGAAAATAAGACTCGAAGGCGTTTTGCAAGAATGAGAATGCAAAACAGCGATATGAGTTAATCTTCGAATTTCAAGAAGAGCCAAAAGGAAGCGTACCTTAACTTGTTCCGACTGATGTCGATTGAAGGATCGAAGACGGAGTCGGGAGGGTTAGGTAATAATTGAGGCTCGTATCTGAAAGGAATGGAAAGGCAAACAGTGACGGTTTCGCGGGCGCGGTCTGAAGTCCGTGGGCGCGGCTTGAACCGCGGGTGCGGCTACTGGCCCGCGGGCGCGGCTTGAACCGCGGGTGCGGCTACTGGCCCGCGGGCGCGGCTTGAACCGCGGGTGCGGCTACTGGCCCGCGGGCGCGGCTTGAACCGCGGGTGCGGCTACTGGCCCGCGGGCGCGGCTTGAACCGCGGGTGCGGCTACTGGCCCGCGGGCGCGGCTTGAACCGCGGGTGCGGCTACTGGGCCGCGGGCACGGTTTCTGTCGCGGCCTGGTGGTTTCTCGCTTCCGTTCGGGTTCGTTCAACCCGATTTCCTTTGAGTTCTTGAGATCCGATTTAAACAATATCAAACTAGACTTTGACTCAACAAAACGTAAAATAAACTACTGACTTTGAGACTTTTCGATTCTTTTTTTTTTTGATTCTTTTTTTTTTTTTTTTTTTGATTTTTTTTTTGTCTCAACTAAACAAAACGAAATTACAGACTTGATCTGAGATACTATCTCAGAAAATTCGAATTTTAAAATAAAAGAAACTACTAACCACCTTGATTTCCTTGTAGAGAAGATAAGATTTCCTTTCTTGAAGATCTTGGCTTGGGGTGCAAGGACTGAAATTTTCAGCAACTGTACTAGGGTTTTGACGGCTGCGTTTTGGTAGGGATGGATAGATTTTGTGATGGATGAAGGCTGAATGGATTTTGGGAAGAAGGGTGCTCCAAACTCCAGTCTTTCGATCTCCACCAACACTAATCGATACAAGCTTCTTGCACACAACCTGTAATGACTCAACAAGAAATATCAAAGCAATGGAAGACTCAAAATCAATTTCTGAAAGAAACTGACAAACAAGAAAATAAAAGCTGACTCTTTTTGTGATTTTCTGGATAGGGGTCTCTTGATGTTTTTGTGAAGACGAATGGTGTCAACACAACTCTGATACCAATTTGATGCGGGGATAAGCCGCAGTTGCCGACCTAGACACCAAACTCGAATAGGAACTCGAACAGAGAAGAAAGGCGGAATTAGAATGAGATGAAAGAAGGATAAGTCGAATGATAGGCCAATTGGAACCAAATCAAACAACGATAAAACCCTTGAACTTAAGAACAAGAACCTTACCGAATGATGAAGAAACCCCAACGGATGATTACAACCAAACACAATGACTTTGGTGGGTCAAGGCACCTGGAGGTTGCTCTATGGAGTCCCGATAGCACCAACCTTATGGAGGAGATTGACACACACAAGCACAACTAGGGCCAACTGAACGACAATGCACACGGGGCACTCTTCTCACAAAAGCTCTCTCTTTTGGGAGGAAAAACGATAAACGCTGTATTCAATATCAAAGTCTGGGGGGCAAAACAACAACTAAGGCAGCCTTATATAGGGTTCATAAGGGTGTCCACTAAAGAAATAAACAATAAAAAATATATCCTAAAATAATAATCCCGAAAAACAATTAAACATCCGAAAATAATGTTTCAAAAGGAAGCCTCGGCGAAGTTAAGAATTGGCCGAGTTTCCCGGCCGCGGGCGCGGTTGGCGAATGAGCCGCGGGTGCGGTTATGGAGCCGCGGGCGCGGTTGTAGACATGTCGCCGACAACTCTTTTTGAAACGGCTTGTTCTCTCTCGTCCAAGATCGGAATTGAGCGATTCCAAAGCCTAGAGTTTCGTCTTGAAGTCTAGTTTGTTTCATCTTCAGTGCTTGACTTCTCATCTTGACTCGAACCGGATCTCTACGAGCTTGAATGGATACAATACGAGCTCGGGCTACTATCAATGACTTGAATGATGGCTCATAGCGATCTTTAGCCCTAGCTCCAGTGGTTAGCACATCTTTAGATTTAGGACGGGGCGTCCTTGATGATAGCTCAGATGCTCCCACATCACCGGAGGTACTTTTGTTGATGAACCTTTGTTCCTTCTTCAGTTTGGACCACTTGTAATCCCAGAAAGAACTTAAGTTCTCCCACCATGCTCATTTCAAATTCACTTTCCATCAGTTTAGTGAACTTTGTAACTAGTTGCTCATTGGTGGAACCAAAGATAATGTCATCAACATACACTTGCACAACTAGAGTGTGCTTACCTTCCTTCAGTAGGAACAGAGTCCTGTCGACTTCCCCTCTGACGTAACCATGGGATAAGAGGAACTGAGATAACCTTTCATACCATGCGCGTGGAGCCTGTTTGAGACCATACATGATCGGGATTGGAAGGGTCTGCAAAACCAGGTGTCTGCTCGACATACACCTCTTCTTTGAGAACACCATTCAAGAAGGCAGTCTTTACATCCATTTGTTGCAACTTAAATCCATGATGAGAAGAGTAAGCAATCAAAAGACGTATAGCTTCCAACCTTGCAACTGGAGCGAAAGTCTCATCATAATCAATTCCTTCTTGCTGGTTATAACCCTTAACAACCAGTCTAGCTTTGTTCCTCGTAACTTGTCCCTTGTCATCCATCTTGTTCCTAAAAACCCATTTTGTACCAATGACGGATCTATCCTTAGGCCTGGGAACCAATCTCCACACTTTGTTCCTCTCAAATTGATGAAGCTCTTCTTGCATAGCATTTACCCATTCTGGATCTTTGAGAGCTTCTTCAATTGTCTTTGGTTCAACTACAGAAACAAAAGCACAAAAAGCATGAAATATAGGATTTAAGGTTAGGACGGAACAATCCTTCGAATTTGGATTAGGTGATGTATTGGAAGTTGAAGCAGAAGCACAGTTGCACACGTAGTCCATGAGTCTTGATGGAGGACCATGGATACGAGTGCTATGACGAGTTCCTCCTACTTGAAGTTCTTCAACACCTGTTTGTTCCTCGTTAGGGATATGTTCCCCCTGAGATCCAGATACTTCCTCCAGTATGCTTTCTGTCTGAATTTGATCGTTGTTTGCTTCTGTAGAAAGAGTTCCTTGTACTTGGTTGTCTTCTTCACTGGGATCCTGTACATGATCTTCCAAGAGTTGAAAATGTTCCTTGTCTTCTTCAGTTAGGGGAAGAACATTTGAATCCTGCACAAGGGTACCAGCCATAACATTTTCGTCAAAGACTACATGTATACTTTCCTCAACCTTTTTGGTTCTCCTGTTGTACACTTTATAAGCTCTGCTTTGTGGTGAGTATCCAACGAAGGTTCCTTCTTCACTCATTGGATCAAACTTTCCCAAACTTTCCTTCCCGTTGTTGTGTACAAAACATTTGCAACCAAAAACTCTAAGATGTGAAACATTAGGCTTTCTTCCCCTAAACAATTCATATGGGGTTTTCTCTATCATGGGCCTTAGCATTGCACGGTTGAGCACATAGCAAGCAACATTCAGTGCCTCAGCCCAGAAGTTCCTAGGAAGACCACTTGCAATCAGCATTGTTCTTGTCATGTCTTCCAGTGTCCTGTTTTTCCTCTCAACCACTCCATTTTGCTGTGGAGTTCTTGGAGCAGAGAAGTTATGATTAATTCCTTTGGTCCTGCACAGGGAAAGGAACTGAGAGTTTTCGAACTCCGTTCCATGGTCAGTACGAATAGACTTTAAGTGTAGACCTAACTGATTTTCAACAGCATGCAACCAATACTTAAACTCATCAAACACATCTTCCTTAGATGCAAGAAAAATTGTCCATGTGTACCTGGAATAATCGTCTACTATGACAAACACATATTTATTTCCTCCACGACTCTGAGTACGCATAGGCCCACACAGATCCATGTGGATGAATTCCAGAGGTTTGGAAGTACTTACCTGTTTCTTCGATTTGAAGGATGATCTTACCTGTTTTCCTCTTGTACATGCTATGCATACCTCTTCAGCTAGACAGTCTATCTTTGGTAGACCTACCACTAGGTCCTTGTTGTGAAGTTTGGATAGAAGTCTGAGGCTAGCATGTGCAAACCGTTTGTGCCATAAGTTTGATTCCTCAGTTTGGACAGTTAGGCATAGTTCCTCTTCTGGGATGAAAGAAGGATCCACTTTGTATAGATTGTTTTCAGTAATGCCTCTTAGAAGAACCTTCCCTGTCTTAACATTCTCAACCAAACATTCGTCAGTAGTAAAGACAACCCTATTTTGACCATCCTGGCACATTTGACGTACACTCAACAGATCAAAAGTAAGGTTGTCTACAAGAGTAACGTTATTCACAAAGAGTTTGTCAGAAATTCTTACCTTTCCCACTCCTACTACTTCACCCTTACTGTTGTTCCCAAAGGTTATAGAACCCTTGGTTTGTGGATGGAGAGATATGAACCAGTCTTTGTTCATTGTCATGTGAATCGAGCAAGCGCTATCTATATACCAAGAACATTTCTTCCCTCCATCCTGCAAGTAAAAGATTAGTTTTTACGAACCCAGGCAAGCTTAGGCTTACCTGGATTAGAAAAGACCCTTCTATTTTTTGGTTCATTAAGGACAATTTTTATCCTAGGAGTGTTCCTAACATTGGATTATTGCTTAGAATGGTAAGCTCTTTCATCATCTTTCCTTTTAAGATTACAGTTCTGTTTGTAGTGGCCTGCTTTACCACAGTACCAGCAAACTTTGTGATTCCATAGATTTACATACTTGCTTTGACCTGGCCAGATGGGTTTATTGTTAAACCTTGATTGAAAGTCAATCTGTACCGGTTTGATGTTCTGAACTTGTTTAAGCCACATGTGGTAAGCCTTTTGTCCATCAAACCAGACTTTCTCCTCACTATTCTTGAACCTTTCTTCCCCCTTGGATCCACTGTGGGAGCAGCCAGAGCTGGATCCACCACAATTTTCCTTGTTCGAAGAAGGAGTTCGAGTATTTGAGGGAATGTTACTAGTTTGGGAACTAAGAGTCTTTCTGTAACCTAGTCCAGTACGAGGTACAAATCGCTTGGAGAAGTCATCTTTCTCTTTTTCAATCTTGGAAGCAACATACTCATCCAGCCAAATCTTCTTTCTTTCTTCCTCAGTTCCCTTTAGATCTACTGCTTCTTTAGTTAACTTAGAGCTACTCAGTTTTAACATAAGAATTTCTGATTCAAGCTCAGTAACTTTACTGTCAAGGGAAGTGATGGTAGATTGATAGGTAGGGCAGGACTTGCATACATCTGGGGAAGGGAATGAAACTTTCTCAAGTTTGGTGACTTTTGAAACCCAAAGCTTGTTTTCTTCAACCAAGTTAGAGATAGTTTCATTCTTTTCTTCCAGAAGTAAATTTAGATTTCCATTTTCTTCCCCTAAGGACTTTATAGCTTTTATGATCTGAGATTGGTTCTGGTATGTAAAATGGAGTCGAGTTCAGAATCAGTTACCTCATCTTCCGATTCTCCTCCAGCAGCCATAAGACACGTTTCCTTTGAGATATAGGTAGAGTCATCATCTGAGTCAGACGCACCCCATGCAGCTATCATGGCTTCCTTTCTTTCCCGAGCAGGGACAGGTGCTTCTCCTGTCTTCTTCTTGAAACAGTTCCTTGCAAAATGTCCGTTCCTTTGGCAGTGATAGCAGACAATGTCTTTGACATCTTTGTTCCCATCAATGGAACGTTGCATGTTGCGACTTCCTCTCCAGACTTTGCGAAATGCCCGAGTGATAAGGGCAATTTCTTCATCACCATCTTCATCCTCATCATCTTCCTGAGCAAGATCGAAAGCCCTTTCAACCTTTAGAGCAATGCTTTGTGATTTTTCAGATTTTTCACTTTCTCTTCTAGAGGCCTTGCTCTGTTGAATGCCTGCATTGCTCTGAAGTCGAGCAACCAACTCCTCCAGAGTAATGTTCTTAATGTCGTTTTGTGCCTGAAGAGCCAGAGAAAAGGCATCCCACTTTGCTGATAATCCCTGAAGAAATTGATGAGTAATCTTCCATTCGGGAATTGTTTCTCCTAGAAACTCCAATTGACCTACATATCCCTGAAAGCGAGAATGAAACTCATCAAGAGATTCATTCTTTCCTTGAACAACGCTGTCATACTCTTTAATAAGAGCGAGAATCCTGTTCTTCTTGATATCTTCGTTTCCCTCATACATCCTTTTGAGTGCATTGAAGATATCATGGGCAGTTTTGTAGCGGAGGACCTTTCTTTGATCAAAAGGACCTAGAGCTGCGAGCATGACTTTCTTAGCTCGAATGTTGAGTTCCAGCACCTTGTAATCAGCATCTTGATAATCAGCCCTCGACTTTAATTTGACTCCAGTGGGATCAGTAGGATCAAGAATTTTGATATCACCAAACTCTACCACTTTCCACATCTGTCCATGAAGCGAACAGATATGCGACTCGATCTGTTCCACCTAATAAGAGAATTCTCCGAATTTGAGCACCGGGGGTTTCCAAAACGAATCATTGATGGCAGTTTGTGAACCCATACTTCCTGCAAAGCTAACACAAATCTAGAGACCATGCTCTGATACCAATTGTTGGATCGGTTAGCACAGTTACTTCCTAGGGAACAATAGGTATTGTTCCTCAGGAGGTATAGCAGCGGAATAATAATATGCAAGAAGTAAACTTTGACACAAGATTTAGAGTGGAAACCTCAACCGATTTGTGTTGAGTAAAACCACCACCTTCAAGCTTCTCACTTGAAGGATTTAGAAGGGTGTACTTATCTTATTGATTTCTTGTTCGTTACAAAAGAGAGCTCGGATTACTATCACGAATCACTCCTCTCACTCGAGCCCGAACTCAACCTCTAAGCCTAAGGATCACTCTTCTTCTTCTTCTCTGAATATCTCAGTCGTGTAACTTCAATCAATGCGTCAATCTCTTCCTATGTCTAAAACCTAGCTTTTATACTAAGATAGTCTAGGTTAAAACCAAGGAAATAAATCTATAAGGAAATAATATCTTTTAGGAAAAGATAATATTTCCTTCCTTAAAAAAACTTATTCGCCCAACTGCCAAGATTACAATCTTCTTCGAATATATCTTCAATCAGATCTTTCCTTAAAAACCCATTCCCTTATCTCGCTCTCTTTCCGATCGAGCTTCCCTAAAATAGAACACTGCTGTGTAACGTTCCTTTCTCAGTAACGATCCTGAAACACTCAGACAATTCATTAGCAGAATGTTTGTTTCCATTCAAAACATGAAGGAGCCTCAACAGTAGCCAAATCCTAAAATTCAGGGCCAACACCCTTGCACCCTCAAATTGGGCCAAGACAGAAAAGGTGCACATCACATTAGAAACAATTACTGCAGATGGTTCATTTGCAGGTGTTGTTGGCTGAATGACACACATGCAGCGGGAAAGAAGAGTTGCAAGTAGGTGTATACCACCATCCCTCACAAGTTCTTCACCATTTAACTTTGAAGATCCACACCTAGAAACAAAGAAATACAAAATAGATTCTTATAAAACTTATCGAGTAAAATTGATAAAACAGACTTAGAATGAATTTTCCATCAGATAATACAGACTTAATATGCGGATGTGAATTTACCTGAGATATTGCCTCTTGTTCAACTGAAGGCATTTTCTTGAGAGCAAGTGATGCAGCATCTTTAGCCTGCACAAAAATCATTTTGTAGTGAGCAAATTGGAATGAGAAGAAGAGTTATAGAGGCGGGGATTAAATAAGAGCAACTATTTTCTGACAATTTAGATCTCCCCCGATGGCTTTCACTCGATCCCATAGCTAGTGGTGGCAAATCAGCAAACAATTTCTTCACAAGGTACGAAAAAACCTGCCATGGTCATGAGTTAAGCAAGTTCACCAAAAAAAACAAAAAACTATTCATAAGCACCAATTCAAAGTTCTAATATAAATTGAATTTTCTGAGGCAATGAACCTTTAATATAAATTGAATTTTCTCATTTCTTTCCCAATCTAGTTTACATAGAATGAATTTACTGTACCAAGCAAGCCATAACAAACCTGCTTGATATGAACCTATAAGGCTAACGTGTTGAACTTGTAAGTTAAATTGAATGAACCTGCTTGATATGAACCTATAAGGCTAACTTCTTTCTCGTTTGCTTCCCTATCTTGTTTACATAGCAAAAAACACAAGATTTATTAGATTTTGTATGAACTAGAAATACATAAAATTATACATGAAGAAAAGACTGCAACAACTACTTCTGCAACCTTCACATGTTGCTTAAAAAATCAATGTACCTACAAGTGAGTTTTAATGAACCCTTGCATGAAAATCAATGTACCTATAAGAGCTGAGATCATCTTGGAAACTAGATCAGATTAGTTCAATCAATGTACAAAATATTGGTAAGTTGAATACTGCAAAAAAAACCTGCGACAAGGTACAAAAAAAAATGATATAATCAGTGAGTGAAGATAGAGTTTAGATTAACACTAGAAGGCAAGTTCATGAGTTAAACAAGTTCACCACACCAATGGAAGAGGTAAGCAAGTTCATGAGTTATTAGTAGCAAGTTAGTCATGGATTAAAAATATTTAATCATCATAATGCATATATCAGGAATCATTCAAATTCATATATAAGAGAACTGACTGATGCATGAGGATGTAACGGCCTTAGAGCCAAATGGATCCATTCTGTTATTAGTAGTTACTTTCTGTTATAAATAACAGAAACATTGTTAAGAGTCAGCTTCCCTATTAAAGCTGCTCTCAATGTAATTGTTGATCATCCATGAAATACACAACCAAAATGGTTCCCTCTCAATCTCTATCTCTTCTCTATCTCTAGTTCTCCCCTTCCTTATTTCTTGTTCATTGCAGACTAGTTACTGAGCTAGGCTCGTAACAATTTGGTATCAGAGCAGCAACGATCAACGACCATGGTAGAAGGCACGCGAATGAAGACGATGGAGGAGAACTTGAAGAAAATGGAGTCGATTGTTCACCAGCACTCGGTGACGATGCAACAGTGGATGGAATCATCGGGAGAAAACTTCAAGGAAATCCAGCAACAATTTGTTGTAAGCAAGAACCAGACGGAAGAATTGCGGAGTCAATTGGAGAACAACAAATCAAGAATGGAGGATTTACACAAGATCGACGATCACAAATTAGAGAATTTCCAGAAGAACACTGAACACCGATTGGAGAATTTGGCTAGTATGATCAGGAATTTGGGGAAATACCAGGAAGAATCGAGTAGAAGCATCGGGGGCCATCAGGCGAACAACGTCGAGGCAAATCTTGATCAAGCAAGACGTGGAGAGCAGTCAACTCCACCATACATAAGTCAAATTCCGAGACAACCGGTTCCACCTTTAGATGCAAGATCAAATCATGGAGAGCATCAGAATAATTTTGCTGAAAGATCAGTGAATTATGGAGGTAATTCTCGTTTCCCTAAGCTAGATTTTCCCCAATTTGATGGCAAGAAACCTAGGAGCTGGGTGCGTAAATGTGAAAAGTATTTCAAGGTTTTCAATATCGAAGTCCAACAGTGGATTGAGATAGCCTTGATGTACATGAATGATAGAGCCGATATTTGGGCGCAAGGATTTGTTATGCTTAAACCTTCAGCTTCTTAGAATGAGTTCTGTGAGGCAGTTTGTGCTAGATTTGGGGAGAAACAGGGCCAAGAAATTGTTGAAGAGTTCAACAAGTTGAGTCAGTCTGGTGATGTTGATGATTACACTGAAAGATTTGAAGAATTAAGATCCTACATGATCACTGCCAATCCAACCTTACCAGAAACCTATTTCATCTCTAGTTACATCAGTGGGTTGAAAGAGGAGATTAAATCTTTAGTCAAGCTTAGTTATCCTAGTTCTTTGGCATCAGCCATTGAGCAAGCGAGACTTCATCAAGGAGCAGCCCAGGCCATAGTCAAACTATCCAAAGGTTCTTGGAAACCCCAAGCCAACTTGCAAACTTCAGCCACTACTAGAAATACCATGTTCTTTAACCAACAGAAATCCACACCAACCTCCACATCAACTAGCAGCTCGAAATCTGTAAGAAGTTCAGCTAGCAACCAATTATTTGAACAAAGAAGGGCTCAAGGTTTATGTTATAAATGCGGTGATAAGTACTATGTGGGACACAAGTGTAAGATCCAGTCTGTTCATTGTATGGTGGGTACTGAGATAGAAGATATTGATCAGGGCACTTGTGGTGAGATTGAAACAGAAACTGCTCAGTTGGAGGAGGGTGAGTTAGTAGAGCAACCAGAGGTATATGTCCATGCCTTGACAGGAAGCAACCCATTGAACACAATCAAGATAAAAGGTATGGTGAGAAACAAAGCTATTACAATCCTTGTTGATAGCGGTAGTACACATAGCTTCCTTGATCCTCGAATAGCCAGAGAGGCCAAATTTGATCTGCAAGAATCTGAAGTAATGGCAGTAGCTGTAGCAAATGGCAACAGAATAATTAGTCATCAAAGTTGTGTGGGCTTTGAGTGGCTAATGCAAGGACTCAAATTTTCTTTTAATATCAGAATCCTAAAACTAGGTGGTTGTGATATGGTTTTGGGAGTAGATTGGCTAAGAGAATTCAGTCCTCTTATTTTTTATTTCAAACAACTCAAGTTGACTTTTGTCAAGGAGGGTAACAAGGTGGAATTACAAGGAGTACATGATGTGGCTAATCTAAGAATGATGAGTGGCACAAAGCTACAGAAGATGCTTAAGAAAAAGGTTCCCTTCTTCTTAACTCAGGTTGCTTAGTGTTTTTCCATAGAGAAACAACAAGAAGTGCCACTGCAGATCCAAGGTGTGTTGGATAAGTACACTGATGTATTCAAAGAACCAACTAGCCTTCCCCCGGATAGAGGACATACTCATCATGTCAACCTCAAACCTGGTGCACAACCTGTGAGTGCTAAAGCCTATAGATACCCTTATGCACAGAAAAATGAAATTGAGAAGCAAGTGACAGAAATGTTGAAGAGCTCCACTATACAGCCAAGCCATAGCCCCTTTGCCTCACCTACCTTATTAGTCAAGAAGAAGGATGGCACATGGAGATTCTTTGTAGATTACATGCAGTTAAATGACATCACAGTGAAAGATACATTTCCTATTCCTCACATTGAAGAACTTCTAGATGAGTTACATGGTGCTTCTATATTTTCTAAGCTAGATTTGAGGGCAGGTTATCACCAGGTATTGATGCATAAGGAGGACATTCCAAAGACTGCCTTTAGAACTCATCAAGGGCTGTATGAATTTAAGGTGATGCCATTTGGGCTCACCAATGCTCCTGCAACTTTCCAAGCATTGATGAATGGGGTATTCAAGGATTTCTTGAGACATTTTGTTCTGGTATTTTTTTATGATATTCTGGTATACAGCAAAAATCTAGATCAACATGCCAAGCATTTAGCAACTGTTATGGAGGTCTTGAGAAAACATCAGTTGTTTGCCAAGAGATCAAAGTGTGCTTTTGCTCAGTCACAGGTGGATTATTTAGGCCACATCATTTCCAAACAAGGAGTAGCCACAGATCCCTCAAAGATTGCTGCAATGCAAGAGTGGTCAAGACCAAGGAATGTAAAGGAGTTGAGAGGATTCCTAGGTTTGACAGGATATTATAGAAGGTTTATCAAAGGCTATGGTGGTATAAGCAAACCTTTGACTGACTTGCTTAAGAAAGATGCTTTCAGTTGGAGCCAGGAGTGTGATATTGCTTTTAACATATTAAAGGAATTGCTATCCTCTTCCCCAGTTCTAGCTTTACCAGATTTCTCACTTCCTTTTGAATTGGAAACAGATGCTTGTGATTCAGGGTTAGGTGCAGTCCTTATGCAACAGGGTAAGCCCTTAGCATACATTAGTAAAGCTCTCTCTGGCACTAACCTCGTTCTATCTACCTATGAGAAGGAACTCTTGGCAATCCTATTAGCAGTAGATAAATGGAGACATTATCTGGATCCCTCCCATTTATACATTAGAACAGACCACCAACTACTCAAACACTTGCTTGAACAACACCTCACCACTCACCTCCAGAAAAAGGCAGTCAAAAAATTGCTAGGTTTGTCCTACTCTATTGCTTACAAGAAGGGAAAAGAGAATACAGTGGCTGATGCTTTATCCAGGAGATTTGAAAATGCTAGTAGTCATGCTATTACAGTCTTGGAGCCTACCTGGGTCAATCAAGTGTTAGGTAGTTATGAAGGTGATACTACAGTGGCTGACTTGATAGCAAAGTGCCTATTGGCACCACCTACACATTATACCATTCAGAAAGGCATTGTGAGATACAAAGGTAGATTGTATATTGGCACTGGATTGGGATTGCACAAGAAGATATTGATAGCAATGCACACAGAGCCACTGGAAGGACATTCAGGAGTCACTGCCACTTACCAAAGACTGAAGTCTGTGTTTTTCTGGCCAGATATGAAGAATTCAGTGAAGATATTTGTGAAGGAATATGATGTTTGTTAAAGAAATAAGCATGAATTGGTGGCTTACCCAGGATTATTGCAACCACTCCCAGTTCCTTCACAAGCCTGGAGCCATATTTCCATGGATTTTGTGGAAGGATTGCCAAAGTCACAGGGCAGAAATGCAATCATGGTGGTAGTGGATAGATTGACCAAATATGCCAACTTTATTCCTCTATCTCACCCATTTACAGCGGCAGTGGTGGCTCAAGAATTTATGTATCATGTGCACAAACTCCATGGCTTGCCTGAATCTATTGTGTCTGACAGTGATAAAAATTTTGTGAGTCACTTCTGGCAAGAGTTGTTTAATGCTTTAGGCACTGCTTTGCATCTCACAACAGCCTATCATCCCCAGACTGATGGTCAGACAGAGAGAGTTAATCAGTGTTTAGAGACTTACTTGAGATGTATGACATCTTCCACTCCTTCCAAATGGGCAAATTGGCTTACCCTGGCTGAATGGTGGTATAACACCACTTTTCATTCAACCCTGAGGATGTCTCCATTTCAGGCCTTATATGGATACTCTCCCCCTCAGTTGGGCATTCAGACTCACAGAGTAACTACTGGTGTTGTGTCTGATTGGTTGGAAGAAAGGGCTCACATGTTACAGCAATTGAAGGACCACTTGGTAGCTGCTCAATCCAGGATGAAGCAGTTAGCTGATAAGAGTAGGAGTGAAAGACACTTTGAGGTTGGTGACTGGGTTTATCTGAAGTTGCAGTCCTATAGACAGTCTTCCATCACCTTGAGAAAGAATTTGAAGCTCAGCTCTAGATTTTATGGTCCCTTCCAAGTCTTAGCCCGAGTAGGCCAAGTAGCTTACAGATTGGATTTGCCAGTATCATCAAAGGTGCACCCTGTCTTCCATGTATCTCAATTAAAGGCTAAGATTGGGATGGATATTACACCAGTTGCTACCTTACCATTGGTCTCTTCTAAAGGAGAATGGATTGTTAAACCAGTGAAGTGTCTCGACACCAGAGTAACACACACAGCTGCAGGAACTCCAATAACCGAGTGGCTTGTACAATGGAGCAATTTGCCTGAAGAGGAAGCAACCTGGGAGTCATCTGCACACTTACGCCAATAGTTTCCAGATTTTTTGGCTTAGAACCTTGGGACAAGGTTCTTATGAAGGGGTGTATTGTAACGACCTTAGAGCCAAATGGATTCATTCTGTTATTAGTAGTTACTTTCTGTTATAAATAACAGAAACATTGTTAAGAGTCAACTTCCCTATTAAAGCTGCTCTCAATGTAATTGCTGATCATCCACGAAATACACAACCAAAATGGTTTCCTCTCAATCTCTATCTCTTCTCTATCTTTAGTTCTTCCCTTCCTTATTTCTTGTTCATTGCAGACTAGTTACTAAGCTAGGCTCGTAACAGAGGAAAGGATTTATGAAGTAGAAACATATAGATTTAAAAAAAAAACAGAAAGACGTGACAAATAAGTAGGTTCATAACACTAGTGTGTTGGTTCATAAAGCACGGCTATAGGTTCACAAGAAAAAACAGCATACAAGTATTTAATTGGAGTTTAGAGATATCTATAGGATTTTACCTTCAATAATGTTCATGAAGTTTACATAGACACAACATTTATAGTATAAGTTAACATTTTTATACAATATGAAGCAGAAAACATACTTAAGAGTTTCTTCTACACTTTCAACCGTAACTTTATCATCGGTAGCATCACGGTTGGGAAGACTCGGATAAAAGTACTTGATATCAAGATCTATAAAAAGAAGAACAAGTTGTTGTTACCATAGTATAAATAACTCAAATTGCAAGAGTCTCAAATAAAAAAAATTAAAATAGAAAGATAAAGCAATTTTTGACAGCTGAACAGATAAGCAATAGAAGGTCAAAGAGGAAGAACAGGAGGAGCGATCATACGGGTGTTGTATGATCTGCAGTGGCTTCATTACTGCCCTAATATGTGGAAATATGCCTTTGTTGTGTCGTTGCAGTCATTGCACAATATCCATACATGCATTTCAAACCAAACAGATAATGTAAAATGTAAACACTAATGATTTACTTTTAGCAAATATCTGCCTTGTCCAGAAAAAAAAGGATCCTTTTTTTTGCACCAAGTATATTAGCAAACACAGTCTGATGAACAATGAATGAAGAGTATTTACAAGCAGTACTAGATGCACTAGATATCTTGTTACATTTTTTTCGATCGAAACAAACATTTTCAAAGCATTACTATTATAAGAATGTCGGTAAGCAATAGAAAAACGTTACCTTCTTGTTGCAATAGTCCTCAGGCATGATAGTCTCTTCAATCTGAAAAAGGGCATACCTCTGCATCTATCATCTTCCATGTCTTGGACATATCAAGGAATAATTTGGAACATATGGGGCAGCAATATCTGTAAATGCAGTTACCAAGCTGCACACCCAATACAGAATCTAAGTTTTGTACATTTTCTATCACATTGTATTGGGCTGGAAATCAGAATCACCTTTTCCTTCATGGACTTCCATATTAGTTTGTTTTAAGACAAACTAGATTGCTTCTTGCTAAATTAACAAGATTCAAGTCCAAATATTATTTTTACTGCTTCAAGAATTTCCACACAAAGCATAGAACTAAGTTCATGAACCTATGAGAGTAATCTCATGAACCTCAAAGTTAAAACTATTGAACCTCAAAGTTAAAACTATATCTGATTGCATCAGGAAATGTTTAACAATTAGTGGGGAGATCGATTTACAGAAGGATATAACTCGGCGAGAGTGAGAATTTAACAGGATCCCTGCTGAAAGTAGGATGAGGAATCGCAGCCAAATTGCAGCCCATGCTTATGTAAACCGGCTTGCTTTTCTTCAACGCCGTCGAAATTGCAGTGTCAATCTGCTCATGCGCATCATCCAGATTGTTCAGCACCGCCTGCAATCAAATCTGAAAACATTGCAGCATCATTTAGGGTTAACAGGATCCCGACTTCATATTCTCGTCGAACAGGGCGAAGATGTAGGTCTCGAAATTCCGATTGGGCATCAATGGAGTCTGAAGAGCTTCTAAGGCGCGGGCCTTACAAATGGTATCAGAGCCGACTCTAGGGTCTGAGTGGGCTTAGCCGTAGTGCAGTCACTTGACCCAGAGGGTGGTCTTTGGGCTTGGCGAGGCTTGACGAGGCCGTCAAGGGTTTAAGTGGGGGTGATTGTAACACCCCGTGTTTGTAATCCATTTTAAGGATTAGATTGCTACCCATGTCAACAAGAGCTCTTCCTTTTTCTGTTTCGAGTGAGGACAAAGAACTAGGAAGTTAAGCGTGCTAGGGTGGGAGTAGTCCTGGGATGGATGACCTCCTGGGAAGTTCCCACGTTGACATGGGGATAGCGCTTCTAAGGCGTGGGCCTTACATATATATTAATGATGCAAGATTTTATAATACCTGGAACATTAATGGACATCCATACACATTATATACGAACCTATTATCCTCTTTAGGAATTTCCGGCCGTTTAGGCATTCATTAACCTCACCACTAACTCCAACAGAAAGGTCTACTTTTTTTGAAGTGGTTTCTGCATGGACTCCAATATAATGTTATAAACTACCCTTCCCCAAGGAAATACATTGAAACGTTTCTCGTACAAAACCATCTTTCCCGCCCATGATCTTACACGACACTTGAGATCACACCCAAGGAGGATATCTTCGACTACCATTAAATTAGCAAGAAGCAACTTGTTTCTAGATTCCTTAGGGCATTCCATGAATATCATTGGTATGTCCTTTATTGTACCTTTTGTTTTTTCTCAAAATGTTATTAACAACATCTTTATCGGTTTTAAATTTATCATCACACATCCCTTTGCGATAATTTAAACCACTGACCAGTGCAAACTCCTTTAGAGAAAATCTCAAGGGTTTTCCGTGGAGCATGAACCATGCTTCATGCTTCTTTTGACACTTCAGTTTTCGTACCTTTACATGGTGGACAAGTGGTGATGAAAATTGAACTCCAGGGACTAGCTTCAAAACAGGTCCTAATGAACCATTGCACATTTTATCTCAATCATTGCTAAGCAGGTTCTTTTGAATCATCCTGATGATCGACATCTTCGAAAACTGGTTAGCCCTACCATGGCGCAATGGCATATCCCCAAACTTATATTGAAGTTGAGGAAACCATAATAAAGATAATATCACATTAGGATTTAGTATCTATTTTATCTGAATTTCAGATTTCAAATCCATCTCCTTCATCTCAGGATTTGTCTAATCCTATTCGAGAATTCTCTCATTTAATTTAAACGTTTATTATAGTCTTTACTTGAAAATTGTTAAACATTCTAAGAATAGTAAATAGAACTTAGAAAAACCTAAACAATACATGAAGCTTCTCCTACCTATATCTTCCTCTCATTAATTTTGCACCATTTTTTCAACTAAAATACACATTGGAGCTTATCAGCTCAAATCATTACTTCTAGCTTATTTATTATTCAATCCAAATAATTTAACATATAAATGTACACTTGAAATGACGTTGTCGGATGAGCTTACCTTACTTCCCTCATTTGATCATCTTCCTACTTTCTTGCGGCTATGCCTCGAAACACTGGACTTCTGATTGCCCTGTGCTATCTTCAAAAATTGAAATCTATTTAATGAAAATAGACATTCACGAATTAAAGCCAAAACAATTTAATCAAGCTTTAATTGCCAGTTCGTACTTTGACCTCTGTACAAGTAGGATCCGGGTACTTGTTGTTCTTCAACAAACACGAAACCAACTAAAATTCCAGCTTCCTCTCCCAAATAAATGGACATTCAGCTTGTCCACAACTCAATGATTTAGTCACCACCCCTATTTTGGGTTTTCACCAAGCAAGATGGACAACGCGCTTCGAGATGCGCCGAAATCACCGATTCCAGGTCTTCTTTACCGGTTTCAAATACTTCTGACCCCACCAAGCTAATGTGTCATTTTCTCATTTATCCTCAACCTCTATTTTTAATTTACTAAATAATCTTAAACAAATCTAGCCATATATCTACTTTTTTTAACCGTAATCTAGCTAGATTAAATCTTTATTAGTTAGTTTCCTACTTTATAGGTACTAGTTCAGTTTCTCATGCCTTACACGAGTTTTACAAAATAATAAATTTAATTTTAATAGATAAATAGCTTAGCCTAAATTATTTTATCAATTAGATATAGTTCATTAACAACATACAAATTTATTTTAGTTTTTATATATAATTGTTTAATTTAAATTATTACCTAAATAGCTAAAGTAAAAAGATGATCAATTTTTTATAAAATATAGTTTGGAGAATTTTAAAAATATAAATAAAGAAGCATACTATCTTGCATATCTTAATTATCCTAAAATAAACATGGATTTGTCTAGTGTGTGCCCATGGGCACACATTAAACAACTAAAAAAGGAAAAAAAAATTAGGCCCTACACCCCTAGAAAAATGGGATAAACCCATTACAAGAAAAAGATATTACATTTCCAATGTAATACCTTCTTTTTTAGTTGTTTTATTGTATGCCCAAGGGAACACATTAGAAAAACCCAATAAACATTTATACATATTTATAATTTTCCTATTATATAATTTTTTAAATCAAAAAGAAAAATGATAGAAAAATGACACGTGGCAAAAGGAATTTTGAAATGACATGTGGCGATTTTAGTAAGGAGGTGACATGTGGTGAAAATCAACAATTTCTTTAATAGTTTAATATTAGATTGTAATTGAAATTTAATAATAAAATTCTATTGTTACGTAGTTTTTTATTTGACAAATCATATAATTAGTTGAGCTTTACTTAGTCATATATAATAGAAAAGAAACTGTCGGTGAGAATAATTTTTAAAATACGAACATGAGAATGATGCACATTAGTAGTAAATTGGTGCACATTTAGTATTAACTCGCCTAGTTCCCGCGCCATGCGCGGGTTTATATAGCTCGATATATTTAATAAGTAATACGGAGTATTATGTAATATATAATTTTATATGAAAACAAGTTGATATTTTAAAATGATATTGATATATAATTTAGTTTTAAAATTTTAAATATAATAAATAACGAATATAAATGAATTTTTATACCAAAAATCTTATTTGATCAAATTATCATAGGTCAATTTTGAACAAATTTAAATAAATTGATTTCAACATATATAAAACTATATAATTTAAGACACTACCATAACAAAAAAATATAATATTTTCTCTTATTTATTAAAATAGCAATCTTTTTCTGATATGTCATATCATGAAAATAAAATTATAAATTTGTTAAATAACATAATAGGATATTGGAAGGTCAAAATCTAAAAAATTAACACATAAAAATCTTTTTGTAATCTGAAAGATCTTAAACAATATTTTTGTGATATTTTTGCACATGATTTTCCAAATTTAATCATTTTTTTTAAGAAGATTACAATAAATAGTAAAATTCGTAACTAATGGAAGGACGACAAGTGGATGGCCTGAATGAAGAGTATGTCACGTGACATAGTTAGAATTGTAGAAAGGTGTTTTTCTTTAGTAGTTATATAGAGATTTGGTGCACATTCGTTGAGAAACTTAAAAACATCCAAAATTTGAAGAACATTCATTTTTTAAAGAACATTTACTGAGAAATTGAAGAACATTCAGGTAAAAATTGTATATGTGCATCACTTTTTCAAAAGATGTGGATCACAAAATTTGATGCACATTTAAATATATTTTGATGCACATTAGTCATTCGCACGTTCTCATTTTAAAAACTATTCTCACCAGAACCGCACCCATAATAGAATCATGTCTTAAGAGGTATGCTATTGTTAACTCTTATAAAAATCATATGATAAGTACATTCAAATTTTTTAGTACGTATATAAGTTTTAAAAAATATTTACATTAACATTAGTGAACACATACATTAATCAGACACCATTCTTATTCAACAATAAATCAACCACCACTAAACGATAATTATTGAAACAAAATTTAATGTAATAAATTTAGAAAAAAAAAACGATGCATGAGTATGAAAATTTAGATGAGGATGGTAAACGATAGACTTAATATTAGGTGACTATTTCAAAACTCTTTACTTTAAATCATCACATTCCATTAATATTTCGAAAAATATTACAATATAAAAGTTGTAAATTTTAAAGTATTTATCTCTTAAAATTTATTACTATAAATATTTTATCCTATTTTTATGTGTTGTTATTTCTTCTATATGAATATTGCACTACTCGGGTTTATATGTTTATTACTTTGTATTTTGTTAATATCTCAACTTGGTGTGTTTATTTAGGGACACAATTATTGTGAGAACACTTCCTTAGAGAGGGAATAAGGATCTACTTCATCCGTAGGATGGAGTAAGATCCAAGGGCTAGCAACTGTAGGAGGATTGTGGTGGGGCTCATTGATACACACGCTATATAAGACTTGAAAGTACCTCCATTCTCTCTTTCTCGCTAAAAAAAACAGTTCGTCTTCTAAAAAAACCTCTCTGGTTTTCTCTCTCGCTCGCAATTCTCTCACTCGATTTATCTCTCGATCGACGGCGATATCTTGCTCTTTCTCTCTCGCTCGATCACATTTCTTCACCTCTACTACAATCTCGCTTTCTCTTTCGAGTTCTCGAGCCGATTTTGCTCACAAACCCTAGAAGGAAGAAGAAGCTTGTTCACCGCGACTTCGAGGAGTTCAAGCGTGATTCTAAGGAATTTGACGGCGATTTCGGCGACCACAACACAAATCAACAACAACAACAAACAAAACAACAACAATGAGGTCAAAAATAGCATCTGGAACCCCAAGTATAAACTCGACTTAAGAATTTTGGTTGTAAACTTCAGTTGTTAATCACTTCATCATATGTTTATGGATTTTATACAGTATGCATGAATAGATCTAGTGTTAACTGTATATAGATCCTTGAAATTGCATGTGTTGTCACTTGATATAATGTTTATGCATTTTCTTTAACAAATATGAGGTGTTGGTGCATCGAATGTGTTGTTGAAACATATAATTGGTTTTGGTGCATCATCCAGTAGGTATTGGTGCATCATCCAGTAGGTTTTGGTGCATCATCCAATGTGTTTTGGTGCATCATTCAGTAGGTTTTGGTGCATCATCCAGTATGTTTTGTTACATCATCCACTGTGTTTTGGTGCATCATCCAATAGGTATTGGTGCATCATCCAATAGGTTTTGGTGCATCATCCACTGTGTTTTGGTGCATCAGCCAGTAGGTTTTGGTGCATCATCCAGTAGGTTTTGGTGCATCATCCACTGTGTTCTGGTGCATCATTTATTGTGTTTTGGTGCATCATCCACTATGTTTTGGTGCATCATATCCACTTTGTTTTGGTGCATCATCCACTGTGTTTTGGTGCATCGAATGTATTGGTTCATGGTATCTGATGTACGTACTGAATCAAATAGTTGTGTTGGTGCATTATTTCGTGTGTATTGGAGAATCACACAAGAATGTTTTTTATGTATAAAATTTAGGAAAGAAACGGAATGATAATGCAATAATCAAGAAGCTAAGATATGGAACACTAGTCATTACTGATCCACCACATATAAACACTGGTACATTTGTATAAACGCATGTATAATTATTGTAAAATGCATGAATGGTTGTTTATTGGTGCATTGGCTGATGTCTATTGGTACATTGATTTTGATGATATATGTCTATGGTTTAACAGTGGCAGAAGAAGAGGAAACACCATCAACTTCATCAGAATACCATGGAGAAACAACTCCACTTGATGGCAAACACTAATCATTTTGCCATTTTTTTAATAATCTGTGTGAGTTGGTGCATCACCCATTGGGCTTTGGTGCATCACCGAGTGGGTGTCGGTGCATCACACAATGGGTGTTGGTGCATCATCCAGTGGGTTTTGGTGCATCGCCCATTTGATTTTCATGCATCATCCAGCGGGTGTTGGTGCATCATCCAGTGGGTGTTGGTGCATCACCTAGTGTTGGTTGGTGCATCACCCAATAAGAGTTGGTGCATCAATGATATATCTATTGTCTGTCATTTTATTAATTATCTTTGTGTTCTTTTTAATGATAATAGAAAGTGGAGAAGAAGTTGACACATCCCAACAAGGGAAAATAAAAAATTCAGTAGCTATTGGCAAGAAAATTTCAAAAAAGCAAAAGTTAATGCCCGAAGAAGACGGTGAAGATGAAGAAGATTTGGAAGCTAAAAGGCTTGTCAAGATTAAAAGAGAAGCATTAGAAAAGGAAAGAGAAATAATGATGCAGAAAGAAAGGGAAAGAGGAAGATGGAGACGTCTAATCCCAAGAAGGGGAAGAAGGTCTTTGTACTGAAATCAAAACTACAAAAGCCCGGGAATAAAAGGGGCATTAAGAAATTAAGAACTGATTTTCCAACATTGAAGTGCAGAACATCTCCCAGCCTATTCAGAAACTACATGCTTTCATGCATAGAATTCAGTAACAACCATAGGAACGTTGTAAATGAAATGAGATTTGGAAATATCACTTGCTGGGATACCAAGGAAACGCCTGCACGGCTAGGGCACTATGTGTGCAACGAATTCCACCCTCTGAATTTTACAGTTAAACTAGAGGATGGAAGGAAGATTGTAGTTACGGAGAATGACGGGCATGAATACCTAGGTATTCCAAAAGGAGATATTGGAACTGTTGAGCCTAAAAAACTCACAAATCCAATGATGAGGCAGAAACTTCAAGAAGATTTCTCAAGGAAAGATTTTTGAAGAAAAACTCAGCAACTGATATCTTTAGAAAGATGAAATATTATAATGGAGGCCCATGGTTCAAAAGATATTTCACTCCTTTGTTTGTGAACACAATGGTTGCATCCTATAGAAGTGGGTACATCAAGACATCCATTCTAGAATTGCTTGAAGATGTTGATAAAATAAGCGAATTCAATTGGAGCTCATACCTCTACAAGTCACTTATTGACTGTTCACTTGCGTGGGGGAACAAACAAACTTCAAGTTTCAACGGGGCATGCTCTTACTGGATGTAAAATATATATTCTTTCTTCTGCCATTTTAATTGAATGATAAATGAAATTCTGAGAATAGTTCTGTTTGTGCCTAAAAATACGACGAGTAAGGAACGCGTGGTAAGCTACGCGTAGAAGAACTGTCTCGACGCGACGAGAGGAATGAAAGATGTCGTTGACGTGACGAGACGTGGCAAAGGTCTCGTTTATCTTGAAGATTAGGTCGGCCGAGTGTATTTTATCTTATTCTTTATTATATTCTTGTAATTGGTAAAAGATACGGTAAAGAATATATTTTACCTTGTTTATTATATCGTTATTTAGATAAAAAGAAGAGATAAGATCTCGTTTCCTAAAGGATATTATTAGGGTTAGCCTATATATAGAGGCCAATGCCTGCTTTGTATGGATTCAGCCTCCATTCGAGTAATACCAAGTTAAAGCTTCAACCCTAATTTCCTACTTTGTTCTTGAGTGTTGAGATTATATTGTGCTCTTTGATCTTTGCCCTACAATTGCTTAGTTATCTTCTCGTAGGTAATTTCGCTACAAACAATTGACGCCCACCATGGGGCTTGATCAAAAAGGTGTCGTCTCTGCATACGAAGGGAACAATCTCGCCCGCAGAAGCCATGAAAGATTCCAGATCGATCACAAATCTTCGAAACGGAGCCTTCACCGTGTTAGGAGGTCCGCAGTCCTATACAACCTCCGACACTAAGAGGCTCGGGAGGACTATCGAAGGACAAGACGATTCCATCCCAACTCTCCACTCTAGAGCAGCCAAACGTGATCTACCTATCACGTTCGAAGATCCAGACGAAAGAATCAAGCATCACGATAGCCTGGTGATCTCCGTGGTGATTCGGAATTGCAACGTGAAAAGAATCCTAGTAGATAACGGAAGTTCGACCAACATCATCACTCTCTCCGCTGTTCTTGAACTTGGACGATGTCGTCGGGAAGCGTATCTGTTTGAAAGGATTCAGCGGAGAGATCTCTGAGATGTTAGGGGAAATCACCCTCGAGACAACAACTTAAGGCGTCAATCTCCCGACCAGATTCGCCGTGATGGAGGCGGAGTCGCCTTATAACGCCATCCTCGGAAGACCCTGGATCCATGATATGCGAGCAGTTCCATCTACGTACCACCAATCCCTGAAGTTCCCAACGCCCTGGGGAATACGCGAAGTCAAAGGCGAACTCTATACGGCAAAGAGTGCTACCAAACCAAAAAGACGTGGTTATCGACGATCCCAAACCAAAAAGAGTCCTAAAAATAGGAACCGATGTCCCCGAAGAGATTAGAGGAGAATTGATAACATTCTTGAAGTCAAAAGCTAAATGCTTCGCATGGAGCCACGAGGACATGACAGGCATATCTCCAGACGTGATGCTCCACAAGCTAAACATCGATCCAAAGTTCACTCCAGTCAAGCAGAAGAGGAGGAAATTCTCTCCCGAACGCAACAAAGTTGTAGACGAAGAAGTTAAAAATCTCCTCAAAACAGGTAAGATACGAGAAGCAAAGTACCCGAACTGGCTCGCCAACGTCGTAGTCGTCCAAAAGAAGAACGGAAAATGGAGAGTATGCGTCGATTTCACGGACCTTAACAAAGCATGTCCTAAAGATTCCTTCCCACTCCCTCACATCGACGCCATGGTAGATGCGACGACAGGGCACGAGATGCTAACGTTCATGGACGCTTTCAGCGGATATCACCAGATACAGATGAACCCCGCCGATCAAGAAAAGACCGCGTTCGTGACAAACCAGGAGATATATTGCTACAAGGTCATGCCTTTTGGCCTCAAGAACGTCGGGGTTACGTATCAACGACTGGTGAATAAGATGTTCGAGGAGCAGATAGGGGACACGATGGATGTTTACATAGACGACATGCTCGTGAAGTCTAAATGAGAAAAAGATCACGTAACACACTTGAAGGAGGCGTTCAAGATCCTGGAAGAGTATAACATGAAGCTCAACCCTACCAAGTGTTCCTTCGGGGTCTCTCCTGGGAAGTTTCTCGGATATGTAGTAACCCAGAGAGGAATAGAAGCTAGTCCCGAACAGATTAAAGCCATACTTGATCTCGAATCTCGGCGCTACGTAAAAGACATCCAGAAGCTAACAAGAAGAGTCCCCGTGTTAAACAAGTTCATCTCCAAAGCCTCCGACAGAAATCGACTCTTCTATGACACTCTCCGGAAGAACGAGTCTTTCGCTTGGACGGAATGCCACGAAGAAGCCTTCACGGAGCTTAAGAATTATCTGACGAATCCCTTACTCCTATCGAAGCCTAAGGAAGGAGAGCCTTTGTTCGTATACCTAGCAGTCTCCGAGATTGCTATTAGCGCCATTCTCGTAAGAGAAGAAGGGGGAGAGAAACAACCCGTCTACTACGTAAGTAAAACGCTGTCGTCAGCAGAGACGAGGTACTCCGCCATGGAAAAACTGACCTTGGCGCTAGTAATGGCGTCGGTGAAGTTGAAGCCCTACTTTGAATCCCATACCATCATAGTAAGAACCACGTCGCCCTTGAAGAACATAGTGAAGAAGCCAGAGTTGTCAGGGAGAATGACGAAGTGGACGGTTCATCTCGGCGGCTACGACATCATCTACGAAGGAAGAAAAGCAATCAAATCCCAAGCATTAGCAGATTTCGTGGCAGATTTCAGTCCAAACCTAGAGCAAGAAGCAATTTCACAGGTAAACAAAGTAGAATTCGGAAAGTGGATCTTGCACACGGACGGAGCGATGAACCAGAACGGGGTAGGACTAGGCATCGTCCTGAAATCGCCACAAGGGGATAGGGTCGTCCAAGCCATAAGGTGCGACTTCAAAGCAACGAATAATGAAGCCGAGTATGAAGCGTTGATTGCCAGTCTACGCCATCGACCTACAGGTTCAGAAGCTTGGTATCTATTGCGATTCACTGCTGGTAGTCAACTAAATTCGAGGTGAATACGCCACTAAAGATTCGAAGATGACCTTGTACCTCAAAGTAGTAAAGGAACTGTTCGAGAAATTCGAGAGCTGCCAAATCAGGCAGATCCCCAGAGACCCTAACGCGCAAGCCGACGCGTTGGCAAAGTTAGGTTCATCCATTGACCCTAGAGAATATCAAAAAATCCCGTTCCTCCACCTCAGCAACGCGTCTATCAACAAAGAAGCAAGTCCAGAACAAACGCTCACAGTAAGGAGTCAATATTCATGGGTAACGCTTTACTACGAGTGGTTGCAGCACGGACGCCTCCCGAGTAACGCGTATGAAGCAAGGCTATTGAAGCAAAAAGCGACCACCTTCGTAGTGGACAAGGGCCAATTACTAAAATGGTCGTCAAACGGTGTGTTCTTAACGTGCCCGACAGAGGAAAAGATCCAAGATATCCTACGCGAGCTACACAACGGAGAATATGGGAATCATTCAGGAGGGAGAAGCCTAGCGGCCAAAGCACACTCGGCGGGGTATTATTGGCCCACGATGAGACAAGACGCTATGAATCACGTTAAGAGGTGCGACGCTTGCCAAAGACACGCCCCAATCCCACATCAGCCGACAGAAAAACTCCACTCCATAACGTCTCCTTGGCCATTCATGCAATGGGGGATGGATATAGTAGGACCTATGCCCTTGACCCTAGGACCAAAGACACTAATGCTCGCCGTTACAGATTACTTCTCCAAATGGATAGAGGCTGAAGCGTTCAAGAACATCAAAGATTCCCATGTCATATCCTTCATCAAAAGAAACATCATCATGAGATTCGGAATCCCTCACACCATTGTATGCGATAACGGATCGCAATTCAATAGTAAGAACATCGTATCGTTTTGCGAAGATAAAGGTATACGTCTAGTCTACTCGACGCCAAGATACCCTCAAGCGAACGGGCAAGCGGAATCAAGTAACTAGGTCATCATAAGTAATCTCAAGAAGAGGATAGAAGAATGCAAGGGAAATTGGGCGGATCAACTCCAGGCTATAGTATGGGCTGACAGAACGACTCCTAAGAAAGCGAATGGAAGAACACCATTCTCTCTCGTGTACGTTTGCGAAGCCGTCCTGCCAATCGAGGTGGAAGTACCAACAGAAAGATATCGGTCTCTCCCTGAGGAAAGAAACACTCCAATGATGACGTTCATGATAGATACAATCAATGAGATAAGAGACAATGCAGCGTTAAGAATGGCGGCACAGAAACAAATCGTTGCCCGAAACTATAATCGACGAGTGAAAGCAAGAACTTTCCAAGTAGGAGACTGGGTCTTAAGAAAAGTATTTCCAAAGACCGAGGATAAGAGCGTCGGTAAGCTCGCCGCGTCCTGGGAAGGTCCATACCAAGTAGCACAAGTCGTAGGGCGAGGAGCCTACGAACTCGTTACACCAGAAGGAATATCATTGATGCGTTCATGGAACGCAACACATCTTAAGAAATATTACCATTAGAGAACGTGACAGTTGATTTGATTTCTTCTTATTCCTATGTGTATCTTAGATTTCTCATTATGTCCAAGCATGTTTTAGCGTCGAAACGACAAAGGGGTAGTCGAGACTAGGGGTAGACGTCTTAGTTCATCAGAATTCATGAAGTCTTCATTAATACATAAGTATGCACTTTCTTGTCTGATATGCAATACATGTCGAGTTGTTTCATTTCAAAGTACTTGATCTGTGTCTATGACGTAACACCAAGCTTAATAAGGCCGCGGCGAAAATCCGCGCCGGGGGCGAATTTCGTTAGCATACGCGTTTAAGGCTCCATCTACGTGTATGCAACGTTATCCGAACCGCCGACTCCGAGTCGACACTTCCAGTGATTGTTAGCGACGTGTGGCAAGGGTCATGGGGAATGAAGCCCGACACCTCACGAAACTGGCACGGTCCTCTGAGCGAAGGAGGGAAACCTATCGCCACGACCACTCTCCAGGAACGCGTACTTGCGCCTTTCACGGCCCCTCTGAGAGTCATGAATCCACGGGCAAAACGCCAAACCGGAAGGGATGCGTCCACCGGCATCGTAAGTCCTAAAAATCAAGAAATCGGACGCCACACGATGAATAGGCCCGTCGATTAAAAGAGTTCGACGTCGACCTAACACTAGCGTGAGGCAACGGACCCACCTTAAAAGTAAGGGGTAACGTCACAAGCTGATAAAATCACACGCTGACCTATGTCCGTCACTCGCTTCAGGGTTCGGAGGAAATGTTGGACCAAACATTCATGTAAGCCGGCAACATAACAAAAGCAGCCGCGATGACCACAATAATACCAAGGGTAGAAAAATCGAAACCTCGAAGTCAAAGATCGGCCTACGTATCACAAGTAAGAAATGTTTGACGAACCCGACTCCATAAAAGATTCGAAGTCAGATTCGCCAAAAGGGGATAGTAGTCCCACCAAAAGTTAAAGATAAGCGAAAGCCTTACGCAAAGAAAGAAACAATAAGCATCCAATACGTATTCAAAAGAATTCGCCACACAAGAACGTGACGAAAAACTAAAATCCATGTTCCACAAAAGCAGCCATGCAAAAAGCAAAAAGATGAAAGTTGGCTAAACTAAGAAGAAGGAGATACATCCTTATCCGCGGAAACAACGTTGCCATCAAAAGCTACATCCGCGTCACTAGGAGCTAAGACCGGCGAACTTGAGGGAACGCGTAAAAGAGAAACCCCCTCGGGTGGAACGGGATAAAGAACAGAAAATTCACCACGCTCGCGTTCCACATCCCAATCTACGTAGCGACCCGCACGAAACTCCTCCATAACCTCAATACGAGATGACCACGAATAGTAAGTACTACTCTCTTGCAAGTTCTTCTCGTACGCCTTTGCTTTCTCCTCGGCGTCAGCCTCAAGGAACGCGACCTTCCCATTCAACACCTCGACGCGTCGTTGATAAGCGGTGTTTTACATACCTCAACTATGGATTATTAGCTAGTTTTGTATAGGATTATGTTATTTGTTTCTATGTAATTGTTCGAGAGAAGATTTACATACGAGATTCCAAGAGATGATACAAGCATTGGAAGCATTGAATCATAAGGAAGAAACTGTTGAAGACGAAGACGAAGACAAACACTTGAAGAAATCAGTAGCTGCTACCTCAGACAACATAGCCGCACCCGCGGGTCTCAAGCCGCACCCGCGGGTTTCATCCTCAACCAAGGATCCGAGAAAGCTCAAGCCACGCCCGCGGGTCCCAAACCGCGCCCGCGGCCCTCTGCCATCCTGAGAATCTGAAGAATCCCAAACCGCGCCCGCGGCTCTCAACCCGCGGGTGCGGTTCCTCGACAGAAGAATCAAATTGATGTCTTTGTCATTTGAAGTAATTTGTGTTTAATTCTGTAACTTTCTATACGTTTTTAGTACCTTAATTCGGCTGTTACATTAGCTGATACTATTTAGGTGGTGGATGATCATCCTTGATCATCTAACCTTTGTTTTGCATAAGTTTTTGGAGAGTTTTTCACATACTTATGAGTTGCTAAAGTTCTTTGTTTCACTTGGCGTTTGAAGCTTTTGGATTTAACAAGTTGTGAGTTTATCCTTTCCCTTTGTCTACTCTTTGATTGTCTCAACTCTCTTGTTTGTATTGTCGATGAACTAGATTTACTACTTTAGACTGATCACCTAAGTTAGTTTTATCTTATTCATATTGCTAGAGTTTGATACTTCTAGTTGAATTATCATACTTGTTGTGTAGCACAATCTATTTGCATGAACTAGTTGTGATTGTTATTAGAGAAGAGAGTTGAGTACATGTCGAGTATCCGACTAGTTGTCCATGATATTGCATGTATCTATCTATTCCTGAATGCATTGCTACTTTGTTATTGAACTTTGATAGTTTCAAAGTTATAATCGAGTAAGGGTTGTTAGGACTAGTTGGACTAATAACTATTCAAGAACAGGAATTAGAACGATCACTTGAGAACTTGACATAGGGATGAAAAGGATTCTAAGATCAACTTGTTAATCTAATTGTGGACAATCGCTAAGTGGAACACTTCGCTTAATATTGTTATAACCAAGTTGACATTTGATACTTCGTATCAAAACCACAAAAACCCCCCTTTGATTACGATTATTGGTTAGTCATTGTAATAACTTAAGAATTTGATAAACTGATTCTCTTGGGATTCGACCCTTGCTTGCGCACTATATTACTTAGTTTTCATGTTAGGATTACTTGACTTGGCACACGACAAATTCGCCTCGTCAAATTTGGCGCCGTTGCCGGGGAGTCAAATTTTCTTATTTTTAAGTTCTTATTTTGACTAATTTTAGTGTTGACTAGTGAATTGTCAACACCCGTTCTACTAATCAGCCTCTTTCTATTCTTGATTCAAAGATCGAGAGAACTTTTCATCGGAATCGAAGAGAGAACAGAGTCGGGACTGAGATAGTAGAAATGGTCGATCGAGAAGCTCTTGCTGAAGTGCAACGTCAATTGGCTGACATGCAGTTGGTCGTTAATGCTCAACGGGAGCTAATTGAGACAAGGCTACCAGGAGGTGGTGTTACTCGCACTTTGAGAGAGCGGCAAACATCGAACCTGACACAGCAACCTCAAGCTGTGGTTATTCCACCCCTTGCTCATGGGGTGACTTTCGAGCTCAAGTCAGGGGTGATCAATTTTCTCCCAAGTTTCCATGGTTTGGCTGGTGAGGATACAATCATGCATTTGAACCAATTTCATGACATTTGCATGACGACCAAACCGCCAAACGTCACGGAAGAGCAGATCAAGATGAGAGCCTTCGGGTTAACTTTGAAGGATGGTGCTCGTTCTTGGTATTACCATTTGCCAACCGGTTCGGTTAATAATTGGGAAAAGTTGCACAAGGTGTTCTTGAGCAAGTATTTTCCGGTGAAGAAGGCGAATGCTCTCAAGAAGGAGATAGCCCATGTCGAGCAAAGTGAAGACGAAACTCTCTATGACTACCTTGAACGCTTCAAGGGGTTGTGTGCTTCGTGCCCTTTTCATGGGTATGATACCGAGGATCTAGTGCTTTACATTTGCAATGGTCTCTTTAACCAAGAAAGGAGGATGGTTGATGCTGCGTGTGGTGGGAATATTCTCAACATGACGTCGGAGGATGCCATGGAGAAATTGCAAGATATGGCTGAGAGCACAAGGAGTTTTGGTAGGATATACACCAAAAAGGGAGTGCACGCAGCAAGTTCAGGGGATCCCGCTCTTGTAGCTGAGCTTGTAGAGTTGAAGAAGATGGTCTCTCAGTTGCAAAAAGGACAACAACAACAAGTAAAGGTATGTGGTATTTGTGCTGACCCTTCTCATTTTACAGATAAATGCCCTGAGCTTGAAGGTGAAGACGTTGTTGAAGTCAATGCTGCTGCTGGTGGGTATGGACCCCCACGACCTCGTGGTGATCAACAAAACAACTACAACCCGAGGTATAGAGATCATCCCAATTTTCGATGGCGTGATCCAAATGAGCCCCAACAACAAGCTCAAGGCCGTCGACCTAATGCTGGACCATCTACTGCTGAGCTGCTGAGATCCTTGACTCAACACTTCACAACTCATGTTCAAACGACCGAGTCGAGCATCAAGAACATGGAGAAGAAAATTGGGCAGTTGGCTGAAGCTGTTACCACCATTGCACAACAAAATTCCAATTCTCTACCGTCCCAAACGGTGGTGAATCCAACCAGAAATGTAAGTGCAGTGACAACAAGAAGTGGTAAGATTTTAGGGGAAACCAAAAACCTTGTCGAGGCTTCGGCAGAAGAGTTGAATTCTGAGGACAGCCGAGAGCCGCGCCAGCGAGTCGAAAACCGCGCCCGCGGCTCCTCTACTGAGCCAGAAAGCAATTTGATTGAAGAGCCGCGCCCGCGGCTCCTCTACTGAGGTAAATCTTTCGGACTTTCCTTCACAAAATGCTGAACTCGAAGTGGAGGATCGCAGGGATTTCCAGTTGAGACAGGAAAACTACGTTTGCCCCAACTTTCCACCTCTCGACTCCACCAAGCCTCCCGCCCCGTTTCCCGATGCCCTTAGGAACACCAAAAGGCCGGAAAACGACAAGGAGTTGTTTGAGACGTTTAGCAAATGTGAGGTAAACATCCCCTTGCTCAAGTTAATTAAAAGCATTCCTCGATATGCAAAGTTTTTAAAAGAACTTTGCACAATCAAGAGGAATCAAAAGTTGAAAGGGCAACAAAAGGTGACGGTAAGCGAGCGTGTCTCCGCTGTATTTCAAAGGCGAATGCCTAAGAAGTGCAGCGATCCGGGCATGGTCAGCATACCTTGCCGTATAGGTGACACACATTTTGAACGAGCCATGCTCGATTTGGGTGCATCGATAAATGTGTTGCCTTACTCTCTCTATAAGATTCTCGGGTTAGGTCCACTTCATGAAACCGGAATTGTTATGCAACTAGCCGATAGGTCCACCGTGTATCCTAAAGGTGTAGTTGAAAATGTTTTGGTTATGGTGGATAATTTGTTCTTTCCCGCTGATTTCTTTGTGTTAGACATGGAACATGATGGGAAAGCTGCTCCTATTTTGCTTGGGAGGCCCTTCATGCGAACCGCTAACACAAAGATTGATTTGGCTAGTGGATCTCTTACTTTAGAGTTTGATGGGGAAATAGTTCAATTTAACATTTTTGATGCTATGAAACACCCCGTCGAAGATGCTGCGTCTATTTGTTCAATTGATGTAATTGATCCTATAGTCCAAGATGTTTTCAATATCTTTGGCTTAGATGAATTACAAAGTGTATTAGAACACAACATCGTTCACTCACCAACACTTGATTTGTCTCTTCCACCTCAGATTCAAAGTGTTCTAGCTCGTTTAGACGCTTCGGGTAGAATTTTGGCCGGTCGGCCCATGCTACTAACTTTGGAGAGCGAAAAGCTTCTTCCTTCTATTGTGCAGGCACCGGTTGTAGAGCTCAAGCAATTACCCGAGCACTTGAAGTATGTTTTTCTTGGGGAAAATGATACCCTCCCGGTAATCATTTCGAGCAAGTTGATAGGTGAACAAGAGAGAAAGTTGGTGATGGTGTTGAAAGAACACATTACCGCTCTTGGGTGGACCATTGCTGACATCAAGGGAATTAGCCCTTCCACCTGTATGCACAGGATCCTTCTTGAGGAAGGTGCTAAACCCTCTAGGCAACCCCAAAGAAGGTTAAACCCACCTATGATGGAGGTGGTCAAGAAGGAGGTGCTGAAACTTCTTCAAGCTGACATGATCTACCCCATTTCGGATAGTCAATGGGTGAGTCCAACTCAATGTATCCCTAAGAAGGGGGGCATAACATTGGTAGAGAATCAACAAGGTGAGATGGTTCCTACCCGAACTCAAACGGGTTGGAGAGTATGCATTGACTACCGCAAGCTGAACGCGGTAACCCGAAAAGATCATTTCCCCCTCCCTTTTATTGATCAAATGCTCAAACGACTTGCCGGTCGTCCGTATTATTGCTTTCTAGATGGGTATTCAGGGTATTTTCAGGTGGCTATTGCACCCGAAGATCAAGAGAAGACGACGTTTACATGTCCCTTTGGCACTTTTGCATATCGTAGGATGCCTTTTGGATTATGTAACGCGCCCGGGACCTTTCAACGATGTATGGTAAGTATCTTCTCGGAATACATTGAACATTTCATAGAAGTTTTTATGGATGATTTTACGGTACATGGGGATAGCTTTGATGCATGTTTAAATCATTTGTCACTCGTGCTTAAAAGATGTGTAGATACTAATCTAGTATTGAATTCTGAAAAGTGTCATTTTATGGTTGAACAAGGGATAGTATTGGGGCACATAATTTCAGCTAGGGGTATTGAGGTCGATAAGGCAAAGATTGACGTCATTCAATCGTTGCCTTATCCTACTAATGTGCGTGAAGTGCGTTCTTTCCTAGGCCATGCAGGTTTTTATCGCAGGTTTATCAAGGACTTCTCTAAGATCTCCCCGCCCTTATGTGAGCTTTTGAAAAAGGAAGCTAATTTTGACATGTCGAATGTGTGCAAGAAGGCATTCGATACTCTGAAAGCCCACCTCACCGAAGCACCAATCATCCAAGTACCCGATTGGTCTCTACCCTTTGAGATCATGTGTGATGCTAGTGATCATGCAGTGGGAGCCGTTCTTGGTCAAAAAGTCGGAAGAGCAATGCACGTCATCTACTATGCTTCCACGACTTTGAACGGAGCTCAGAGGAATTACTCCACCACGGAAAAGGAGTTGCTAGCCGTGGTGTTTTCCCTTGAAAAATTTCGGCAATATCTTTTGGGCACGAAGGTGATTATCCACACGGACCACGCTGCTCTTCATTATCTCATGATGAAGAAGGAATCAAATTCAAGACTCATTCGATGGGTTTTGCTCTTAAGCGAGTTCAATGTGGAAATCAGGGACAAGAAGGGAGTCGAAAACTCCGTAGCTGATCATTTGAGCCGGATTGTGCAAGAGGACGGTAAATTACAGGTTCAAATTCAAGGTACATTCCCGGACGAAAACTTGTATCAAATTCATTCTGTAATTTCTGCTTCTGCTGAGAACAAGCCGCACCCGCGGCCAGGAAACCGCACCCGCGGTTTGTGCTCTCAAGTATTTTCGGAAAAGAGAGAACCGCGCCCGCGGTTTGTGTTTGCCAGAAGTCTCACTGCAAGGAGAGTCGCGACCGCGTCTCAGTAACCGCGATCGCGGTTTTCTGACAGCCGAGTATGCAGAAATTGACCCCGAATACAAGCTTTTCGCCCTCCGGTCTTTCAAACCATGGTTTGCCGATATCGTGAACTACCTGGTTTGCGAAGAATTCCCGCCGAACTACACCAAAGCTCAAAAAGATAGGATCAAGCGGGAATCACGTTTCTACGTTTGGGATGACCCCTACCTTTGGAGACATTGTGTTGACAAGGTAATCCGACGATGCCTTCCGGATAACGAGGTACAGTCTGTCCTTACTTTTTGTCATTCTTATGCATGTGGGGGCATTTTGGGGCTAATAAAACGGCTAGGAAGGTATTAGATGCCGGCTTCTATTGGCCACACATCTTTTGGGATGCGTTTGCCTTTTGCAAAGCTTGCGACCGATGCCAAAGGGTCGGGAAAATTTCTAAACGAAATGAGATGCCACAAACACCATTAGTCTTTTTTGAGATTTTTGATGTTTGGGGTATTGATTTCATGGGACCCTTTCCTAGTTCGTTTGGGAATTTATACATTTTACTTGCGGTGGACTACGTTTCCAAATGGGTGGAAGCGAAGGCCACCAGAACTGATGATTCCCGAGTGGTAGCAGGTTTCTTGAAGGAGAATATCTTTTCTCGTTTTGGGATTCCAAAGGCTCTTATAAGTGACCAAGGTACTCACTTTTGCAACAAGACGGTGAGTGCACTTTTAAAGAAGTACCATGTCACTCAACGAGTCTCAACTGCTTATCACCCCCAATCCAATGGACAAGCTGAGGTGTCCAATAGGCAAATCAAGGGGATTCTGGAAAAGACGGTGGCTCCTAATCGAAAGGATTGGAGTCTAAGGTTGGATGATGCACTTTGGGCGTATAGGACTGCCTACAAAACTCCAATAGGAATGTCCCCATATCGACTTTGTGTTTGGGAAGGCTTGTCACCTTCCGGTGGAGTTAGAGCACAAGGCGTGGTGGGCGGTGCAAAAATGCAACATGGAGTTGGATGAGGTAGGCGACTTTAGGAAGTTGCAAATCCAAGAGCTTGAAGAGATACGCCGGGATGCGTATGAGAATGCGTGATCTATAAGGAAAAGACGAAGGCTTGGCATGACAAGAACATCTTGAGGAAAGATTTCAAGGTGGGAGACAAGGTCTTGCTCTACCAATCTCGTCTTCAACTTTTTCCGGGTAAGTTGCGATCCCGGTGGAATGGCCCGTATGTTGTTGCTCGCGTCTTTCCTCATGGCGCCGTGGAGTTGTTTGATAAAGACAACCACAACGTCTTCAAGGTGAATGGTCAAAGGTTAAAACCTTACCATGAGGGATTCACCAAAGTGTCTTTCGATGAAATGGCTCTAGAAGAGCCAACTTTTGAAAATTGAAGACGGGAAACCAAGTCGAGCCACGACTCTAACCAAGGCGCTGCTTGGGAGGCAACCCAGGGTATTCTTCTTTTCCCTTGAATTTCATTTTCTTTTTAATTGTTTTGTTTTCTATTTTCTAGGAAGTCAAGACAAGAAGACGATGGTCGTTTGCTACTAAAGGAATTGACGGTTCTTCTTTTCGTTTATGAAAAAAAAAAGAAAAAAAAAAAGAAAAGGAATTGACGGTTCATCTTCTACCCTTCTTCATCTCAGATTTCACTCTCTACCTCCCACCACATAAAAATCATCCCATCCCTCCAATCATACCCTACCTCCCACTTCTCTTTCTCAAAACACCAAAATCCTCCCACCAAACCCTTCTCTTTACCAACACCAACATCCTCCCACCAAACCCTTCTCTTTACCAACACCAACATCCTCCCACCAAGCCCTCCTCCACAGCCGCACATCCGTCCACCGCGACCACCGCCGTAATCCAACCGCAACCGCGGCTCAAAAACCCGCACCCGCGGCCTCGCCCTGTCAAAAAGCTTTTCGCCTCGCCGAACCCGCACCCGCACCTGCGGCTCAACACCCGCGCCCGCGGCTTCGTCTTGCCAAGCAGTTCTCCGCCTCGCAGAAACCGCACCCGCGGCTCCAAACCCGGGCCCGCGGCTCCCTCCTCGCCAGAAATCAGAAAACGCCAAAACCGCACCCGCGGCTTTCGCCTCTGTTGTCCATTTTTCCTGATTTCGGTAAGTTTTTCCGACAACCGCACTCATCGTTGTTGATTTTCTTACGCCTCGGGGAGGGCTTTTTGCTATTGTGTTGCTGCTGCTGCTTGGTATCTTTGTTGTGTGCGGATTTGTGGTAGCATTTGGTTTGTCTATACACTTTGATGGCTGCAGTAGGAATGTCTCGAGGACACAAAAATGATTTGTGGCAACAACAGGTTCAGGCTAACTTAGCTTTTTTAAGGGCTAAGCAGTGTGTAGCCACGAGATTTTTCCATCGACGTACGCTCGATGATTTGGGTATGACTGCATGCACTGAGGCCATGCTTGAGCACGCAGGGTTGCATGGTTTCTTGTTCAGGTCAGCTCCCACTCATGCAGAGGCTACCTATCAGTTTCTAGCGAGCCTCAAGTCCAAGACCGTCTCAGAGACCACCTTCATCTCGGCCATCCAGTTCATTTACAATGGACGATCCTTTACGGTTTAGGCTGAACAGTTGCGCCACATCTTGGGAATCTCTCAGGTTCCCTCTGCAGATTATGACACTATAGTTGGTGACAGCCCTACACAGGTCTGGTACACATGGACGGGACAAGTTCGGGACACCCATGGTAATGATTATAATGCTAAGATGTCTCATCCATGTCTCCGCCTGACACAGCGGGCCCTATCTATGGCCTTCTTTGGGCTTTCTGAGGTGAACAAGGTGCCTGCCTACCAGCTGAAGTATCTATATGCTCTTATGCCGGAATGTCAGGTAATTCCGGATTGGCTCTCACTATTGGTTCACTCCTGTAAGACAGCCCGCTCGAAACCAAGGGGTCAGATTGCTTTGGGTGGCATGATCACCCTTATCTTAGAAGTTGTCGTCCCCGACTGCGAGACTCTTGACTGCGTAGGTAGTCCGGACCCCTCAATGGGTCCCTATTTGCTGGATGCCACATTTCTGCAGACTCGACTTAGGTGGCTCAAGTCGGTTACAGTAAATGTGGACGAGCGGATGTGGGTTTGGCTCGGTCCTCCCGAGATTGCTCTCACAGAGGACTTTGCTTATGGGTCAGCACATACTTTTAGGATCAACCAACCACCCGCTCTCCCTCGTGCAGCTGCTCGACGACGAGCTCGCGGTGGGATCAGAATCCAGGAGCCGGTTCAGCAGCCGGATCAGCAGCCAGTTGACCTTGAGGATGAGGATGATGATGACTTCCAGGAGCCTGCCCCTCGTTTTCAGCCTCAGAGGCAATGGGGTGAAGGCTCATCATCTGCAGCTCCTGCTGACATACCTTGGGAGCAGCGTCTTTTCGAGCGGATTGAGTTTGTCTACCAGTCGGTTCAGACGGTAAACCAAAATGTTGAGAGGCTGCAGCAGTCGGTGGATGACTTACGGCTTGACATGCAGGCTCGTTGGCCCGACTATCCAAACCGGGATGACCCGGATCAGTGAGCTTCTTTCTCTCTTCCTCATTATTTTTCTATGTCTTACACACTGAGGGCATTGTGCACTTCAAGTATGGGGGAGGGAAATTAGTTCATTGCTTATCCTAGAGTAGTTTCATTTCCTTGTTATTTCTCTTCGTTTTTTATTTGGTTGGTACTTTACATGGAATTAAAAACAGAAAAAGCCACAAAAATACGAAAAAAGGCAAATGAAAATCCTGGGATGGAAAAATCCATGCAATAAGCGGGTAGTTCGGCTTGCATTAGGCTTGGCAAAAAAGGACTTGAGGGCGGTAAGGAATGGTGAGATTGAAAATGAAATGAGTGGCTAGGTGAAAACCTTTCGAGGCGCCTAGGCAAAATGAGTGAAATGAGTGTCTTAGGACAAAAAAAATTTTGCATGTTAACCACTATGGAAGACCAAATTGATAGATTTCTTTCTCATCATATTGTTTGTATACTAAATGTGTTAGTGATTTGTAGTTTCTTTCTTTTTCATACTTCCTGAGATCTTTGAGTGATTATTGTAAAAGAGTAAGTTTCTTTTAGCTTACTCGGGGACGAGCAAGGTCTAAGTATGGGAGAGTTTAATAAGCGGTGTTTTACATACCGCAACTATGGATTATTAGCTAGTTTTGTATAGGATTATGTTATTTGTTTCTATGTAATCTGTATCATGGAGCTGTTCGAGAGAAGATTTACATACGAGATTCCAAGAGATGATACAAGCATTGGAAGCATTGAAGCATAAGGAAGAAGCTGCTGAAGACGAAGACGAACACTTAAAGAAATCAGTAGTTGCTACCTCAGACAACATAGCCGCACCCGCGGGTCTCAAGCCGCACCCGCGGGCTTCATCCTCAGCCAAGGATCCGAGAAAGCTCAAGTCGCGCCCGCGGGTCCCAAACCGCGCCCGCGGCCCTCTGCCATCCTGAGAATCTGAAGAATCCCAAACCGTGCCCGCGGCTCTTAACCCGCGGGTGCGGTTCCTCGACAGAAGAATTTAATTGATGTCTTTGACATTTGAAGTAATTTGTGTTTAATTCTGTAACTTTCTATACGTTTTTAGTACCTTAATTCGGCTGTTACATTAGCTGATACTATTTAGGTGGTGGATGATCATCTTTGATCATCTAACCTTTGTTTGGCATAAGTTTTTGGAGAGTTTTTCACATACTTATGAGTTGCTTAAGTTCTTTGTTTCACTTGGCGTTTGAAGCTTTTGGATTTAACAAGTTGTGAGTTTATCCTTTCCCTTTGTCTACTCTTTGATTGTCTCAACTCTCTTGTTTGTATTGTCGATGAACTAGATTTACTACTTTAGACTGATCACCTAAGTTAGTTTTATCTTATTCATATTGCTAGAGTTTGATACTTCTAGTTGAATTATCATACTTGTTGTGTAGCACAATCTATTTGCATGAACTAGTTGTGATTGTTATTAGAGAAGAGAGTTGAGTACATGTCGAGTATCCGACTAGTTGTCCATGATATTGCATGTATCTATCTATTCCTGAATGCATTGCTACTTTGTTATTGAACTTTGATAGTTTCAAAGTTATAATCGAGTAAGGGTTGTTAGGACTAGTTGGACTAATAACTATTCAAGAACAGGAATTAGAACGATCACTTGAGAACTTGACATAGGGATGAAAAGGATTCTATGATCAACTTGTTAATCTAATTGTGGATAATCGCTAAGTGGAACACTTCGCTTAATACTGTTATAACCAAGTTGACATTTGATACTTCGTATCAAAACCACAAAAACCCCCCTTTGGTTACGATTATTGGTTAGTCATTTTAATAACTTAAGAATTTGATAAACTGATTCTCTTGGGATTCGACCCTTGCTTGCGCACTATATTACTTAGTTTGCATGTTAGGATTACTTGACTTGGAACACGACAAATTTGCCTCGTCAGTCGTGCTAGCACATCCTTCTCAGACGCCGTAAGGCGAGCAATCTTCTTGTTAAGGTCTTTGATCTTCTTACCAAGATCACTCACCTCACCCTTCAAGGCCTCCTCGGACTCATATTACTTATGGAGACGTTCCCAGGTACACAACGAAGCTTGGAAGGCCTGAAAGATCCCAACACATAAGAAACAACACAACAACGAAAAGAAAAACGAAAAGATAAGACAAAGTACACACCTGCCACTGTGCTACGAGAGAATCGCCCAAGATATCTACGGCTTGCATATATAGATAATGGTTCCAAGAAGAAGTAGAAGTCAAAGCTTGCATCGCCGGGATGAAGTTACACGTAGGCGCTACAGAACGAGACACTATCGCAGGAAAGTCGCTTACTTCAACATATGTAACGGAAGCTGCACCAGGATCCTTTATTTTGCCCTTCTCACTCTCCTTCGAAGGATCTGCGGGAAGTTCCTCTACCCCAACGTTTAGAGGCGCGTTCGAAGACACTTGCACCCCCGTAACTGGTGGAGTCACCTCCTTTACACACGCCGGAGTGGAAGCCGCCTCTTCCTTCGCAGCTCTCAACTTTTCCTCTGAAATACATCTCCTCTTCGTAGTAATCAAGTCATGAGCGGATTCTTGACGAGTACGAGACGCGACGCCTGAAGCAAAACTGCGTTTAGTGTAGAAGATAAAAGAGAGAGAAAAGCAACACATAACTTGTCAAGAAAGCTTACCTCGAGAAGGAATAGGGGTCGCGAGACGATATCCCTTCCCATCACGGTCGGTAAAGGTACGTTCTACCAATGGAATCACCATGATTTTCTTGGTAATCTCCTCTCATTCCTCTCGCGCCACAATAGCATGGATATCAACTACACACAAAGTCGCACGCAAGAATAAGCGTCAAGATGCATAAGTCTAAAAAAAATCGTAAACGATAAAGAAACATACAGGAAGGAGTCCATTCTTCAAGCAAGAAAGCGCAATCTTTCCCCAAGGTAGATTTCCTGATGAAGTAGAACTTATCTACCCAACCTCGGTCGGACGAAGTTCCTTCGTTCATCAAAGGAGGAACCCCGACGCGAGATTTGATGTTGATTCTACCCGCTGAAGGAGTAGAGAGAATGCAAGAGTGCATGACGTCGGCGATCGTGAACGCGATGTCGAAATTAGCCAAAATATTATCCAACACCGCCAAGCCTCTCCAAGCACTCGGAAGGACTTGCCCGACCGCGATACCCAAAGTAGTCAAGAAAGAACGAACCAAAGGGGAAAAGGGAAAGCGGTGTCCAACCAAGAAAGGATACTCGTAGACTCAAACCCATCCCGGGCGTAAGGCGTCAGCGAACACGTCAGAAGGAGGAATAGCAATTTCCACGTGAGCAGAGAGCCCCGCTATGGAACGAAAGAACTCGATGTTGCGAGCCGAAGAAGAACGGCGGTTAACATCGTTAAGGATCATCTTGGGATCGTAGATAATTGGAGCCATTGAGAAGAGAGAGTAAAGGTTAGGGTTTGCAAGAAGATTACGAATGAGAAGAAGAAAGCCGGAACGTGTTTCAATAAGGAAAGAAGATCTCGTTCGAGATTTTCCAAAAAATCAGTTTGTTACCGTTAGGGACAAATCCGAACGTTGGGGAAATAGCCGTTGGAGCGGATATGAGTCGGTCAGCCGCATTAAATGGGAATCGAAGAGAAGACATTATTACGAAGTTAGGATTTCGGGTTGAACGAGTATTCAACGCGTTCCGAATCTGATGAAGACGTATTTCATAAAGAAAGAAGGTGTCTCCCAACTCTACTAGACGTTAAGCCCTGTAAGACTCCTTAGGGGTATTGTTTGTGCCTAAAAATACGACGAGTAAGGAACGCGTGGTAAGCTACGCTTAGAAGAACTGTCTCGACGTGACGAGAGGAATGAAAGATGTCGTCGACGTGACGAGACGTGGCAAAGGTCTCGTTTATCTTGAAGATTAGGTCGGCCGAGTGTATTTTATCTTATTCTGTATTATATTCTTGTAATTTGTAAAAGATACGGTAAAGAATATATTTTACCTTGTTTATTATATCGTTATTTAGATAAAAGGATAAGATAAGATCTCGTTTCCTAAAAGATATTATTAGGGTTAGCCTATATATAGAGGCTAACGCCTGCTTTGTAAGGATTCAACCTCCATTCGAGTAATACCAAGTTAAAGCTTCAACCCTAATTTCCTACTTTGTTCTTGAGTGTTGAGATTATACCGTTCTCTTTGATCTTTGCCCTACAATTGCTTAGTTATCTTCTCATAGGTAATTTCGCTACAAACAAGTTCCATGACTAAATTGAATTGGTGCATCACCCAGAGGGTTTTGGTGCATCACCCAGTGGGGATTGGTGCATCACCCAGTGGGGGTTGGTGCATCACCCAGTGTGGGTTGGTGCATCAACCAAAGGATTGTGTTGCATCACCCAGTGGGGGTTGATGCATCACCAAATGGGTGTTGGTGCATCACCCAGTGGGGGTTTTGGTGCATCACCCAATGGGTCTTGGTGCTTAAGATTGTTAGGGTTGCTTCATCATCTAATTAAGAGCTAATTCACTTTATTTTTGTTATACACAATTAATATATGTAGACAGATTGTGATGGAAAGGTCGTACAGTACCTAGGAAGTTTCCAATTATCAACAATCGGACCACCAACATGCTTAAAGATAGGGAGGATGAGCAAATAATGCATGGTTGGTTTGGTAAGGGAATACTTCTGGGCCAACCAAGCTTCAACGCGATTGTCAATGTGAGGGAAGAGGAACATGAAGAGGAAGAAACTGACATCCCATCTCAGCCAGAGCCTGCAGGGGAAACAGATGAAGAGTTGAGATCTTACATGGCTCGCTACATGACAAGGATTGAGAACATCGCTCAGAATGTGAGGGAACTGTTGTTGTAAAAGGAACAAATGCCCCAAAGGCTGAAGAAGTGCAACATTGAAATCTGTGAACCACGAGGCTCAAAAAATAATAAACGTGAAACTAGAGCAAGAAGGGATGGTTGAGGAGGATGAAGAGGAACAGTCATCCCAGAACACGGAGTTCTAGGATTTAGTTGTGAAGTGTATGGAGGAAGTTGAGAAGATATTTGCTCAACAAAAAGAACACAACGAAAACATGGACATACCGGGAGTTTTATATTTGCTACAAAAAATCTCAAAGGACGTTGAGAATGTGGGGGCTAGTTCGAGCCTTCCTACAAAAGAAACTGCAAAGTCAAAACAAACAAAAAGGACCACTACTTATTACAAAAGGAAAAGAAATGTAAGTGACTTTACAAGTTTATGTTTATAAAAATTCAAATAAAAATTTATAAAGTTCATTGTTGCAAGTTTATGTTGGTGCATCACTCAGTGGGTGTTGGTGCATCACCCAGTGGGATTTGTTGCATCACCCAGTGGGATTTGTTGCATCACCCAGTGGGTTTTGGTGCATTACCCAGTGGGTTTTGGTGCACCAACCAAGTGATTTATCTTTGGTGCATGTGTAAATGAAAATATGTGCATGAGTTTAGGAATTTTTATGCATGAATAAATACTAGTTGTTGCATTAGTTGTTGAAAATTGGTGCATTAGTTGTTGAGCTTTGGTGCATAGGTCATTACTATTTGGTGCATCAGCTAATACCTGGGTTTTTTTCTGTATAATTACAGATTTGTCCAGAAATTCCTAGTTTTGACCTAGGCTTCTCTCCCGTGAGGTCAGAACCTACAACAACCGTTGAGGGCTCTTTTGAGGAGATGCAAGATGCTGCTAGCACTCAAGTTAATGATGAGATACAAGAGCAAATTGTTGTTGGGAGTTTTCTTGAAAAAGAAGACAGAGTCAACAAACAAGAGAAGGAGGAATTACAGAAGGAAGACTCAGACAAAGAAAAAGAGAAAGAAGTGGCGCCTGAAGATGGGTCTGCCAAAGTGAATGTTGAAAAGGATGCGGAGGTTGTCCAATACGAGACTGTTGTAGAATAGGTTCAAGAATAATTAGAAGAAGAACCAACTAAGATGGAGAGGAAAACAACTGAGGATGTTCTTGAAGAAGTTGACACTAAGAGGGAGAGACTTCCTTTTTGCAAGCACAATCTCACATTTTAAGGAAAGTCAGTGTAACCTTTCAGCTCCACTAACAAATAATGAAAAAAAATTTTACAATTGGTTGACTAGTGAAGAAGACAATGAAAGGTAACAATATATTTACCTTAGTATTACTAAATTTCAATAACATGAGCGAAGTTAACAAATTAATTTTTTTTTGTTTTACAACAAAGAGTATTTTTTTCGTTACAATGCAAGTTTAAGGAAAAGCAACGTCTAGTGCATGAAGAACAGTATGGAGCTAGACAATGACATGGTAGATGCTTTTATTTTATTGTTTAACGAAAATGAAGAATTTTGAGCCCCACAATCACCATTGAAATTCTTTGTACCTTGCATGGCAACGGTAAGTCAATATATTAGAACACCAAATTCATATTATTTTTTTGCAAAATATTTAACTCAAATATTTTATTTTGACACGGTTATATTATAGACACTGAGATGAATGCGTACACTACGGAAGAAAGATATAATCTATTCTCCGAACTTGTCCACGAAACCTTTAACAATTTCAAAGCTTTTAAGAGGAGAGGATACATGCTTAACGATGCTGATGTGGTACTATTTCTAATGTTTTTTGGTTTATCATCCACTGTTTTTTGGTGCATCATCCAGTAGGTTTTGGTGCATCATCAAGTAGGTTTTGGTGCATCATCCACTGTGTTTTGGTGCATCATCCACTGTGATCCGGTGCATCCGCTACTGTGTTTTGGTGCATCAGCTATTGTGTTTTGGTGCATCAGATAGTGAGAATAGGTGCATTAACTATTGATATGTGTTATTGTTAACTTATAACCTGATTTTTCTCTCTTGGACAGTGTTTTTTGCCAATTCTCAGAGAGCAACACTATTATTTGCTAACCATTAAAATCAACAAGTCAAGTATTGACATCCTCGATAACTGATTAGACGGGGAAATGGAGAAGTATGCTCATGTACCATCTACAATCGTAAATACACTTTTGAAATATAATTGGTTCATCACGTGATAGTCATTGGTGCACCCCTGAAATATAATTGTTGCATCATTTATGTTTACTCTTGTTAAATGTGATTGTTTATTCATGCAGAGGACAGTGATTACCCACTTCTTTAAGGATAATGGAATGGAACCCAAAGCTACCTTGATTCAAGACGTGTCGTTTGAAAGACTCAAAATGAGTTGGAGGGACAAGGAAAACAAAAACGATTGTAGAGTCTTTCTACTAAGGCACATGGAGACATACAAAGGCAATGGGCTGACTACTTGGAATCCAAACTTGAAGAAGAAAGACTTGAAACAGTTGGCCAAGCTTAGAATAAGATATTTCCATTTCCTTCTAACAAGAAGCTTCAATTTAGCAAGCAATAGAATTGAAGAGTTATTAGAAATACTGAAAGTTCTGAAAGCTCAACAAGCAGCTGAGAGGCCAGCACCATCTGATCGTGAACGTCGGCGTGGGCGGGGATGTGGACGTGAAAAGTAAAGAGTAGAAAGAAGTAGGGATGAAATAGGAAGATGTGAACAGTTTGGATGTTTGTAAACAGTTTGGTTTGTAGTAAGGCATATTTAGTGTTAGAAAACAAGTTTGGTTTTTAGGTTGCAAGACAAATTTGGTTTTTAGGTATTTGTGGTTTGCACATGAAAATGGTTTGTGGTTGCTAATGACTCACAATGACAGAAAATGCATGAGTAGTTGTTTGTTGGTGCACCACATGATGACAAATGGTGCATCACAGAATCGAAATTGATGCATCACCGGATATATAGTTTGTGCATCACTTAATGAAATGTGGTGCATCAATTAGTAATATTTGTGGCATCACTTAGTGATATTTGGTGCATCACTCAATGATAATCGGTGCATGCATAAGCTACAGAAAATGAATGAATATAAAATTGAAAAATAAAATCAAGACTAATTCAGTCAAGTAAACAAGGTGTTATGCATTGTTAATAAAAGTTGGTGCATCATTGAGATACATTTGGTGCATCAGTCATAATTTATAGGTGCATTACTAAAATATTTGGTTAATAACTCATTACAATGAAAGCTCAGAGAAACTAATTGACATATTGAGGACAAGTAGTACAAACCCTTTTCTTACAAATTTTACAAACCCTTTTCTTCTTCTTGGAATTTTCAATTTCAACTTCTTGGTCACCTTTAATACGCCTCTTCTTGAACTTGTTCTTTGCCATTTCAGGAGGATGGATATTTACTTGATCAGGTAACGGGCCTACAAATTTCTCAAACTTGTAGTTTCTAGATGGTGTTAAGGAAGAAGGATCAACTACTTTAAATCTTGTGAATGCAGCCTTTTGATCCTTTAAAATAGGTAAAAACTCTTTCAATCTATCCATGTCATCACCAACAATGTCAACACAAGAATACATTTTTGTCATCACTTCGGCCAACAGACGCTTTCTTTCATCAATCTCAACACAACATCATACACTACACCGTCTACTTCAAAAATGGTTATAGAATAGCTTGCTTGGTCCAACAAGTGTTAATGAGGCTAGGAGGCAAATTAGTTACATGAGAATTATTGAAGGCAAAGAAAATATGTCGGCAAGGAAACCCCAATTTTAGAAAATTGTTGCGAGAACAAACATACTCATTCCTTGCAACAACATGTTGTACATCACAAATTCTACCAAATTCATCTTGAACCATAAAGTGATGCATATCAGACTCTTTTCGCAGTTCATCAAGGGTTCAGTGATACGTACCACTTACAAACGCCTCTTAGACATCATAAAAGGCATTGATAGTGTAGATGGCTGCGAGGTTCTTTTCAAACTGATAAGGCGTCTTCATACGTGGAGTGGAAGTGCAGGAATCCATATCACACTTCTTCTGACTGTGCCACTGAGAATCAATGACACTACTATACCGCATCATGAAAAGCACAAGGCTTGATTTAGAACCTATAAATTTTCCATAGAAACTGTTTTGACTCTCAGACCTTGATGTCATCCTCAATAAGGATGACATTCTCACATCTTGGAAAAATGATGGGTCCAATAACACCGTAGTTCAAACATTACTCCTAGCCATTCGCGCCCTTCAAAAGCATATTCTCCAAGAACCGAAAACCACTCATTTTCAAATTCAATAGGAGTTAGTTCATCATCCCAAATAATATTCTTGAACTTCTTTTGGAACGCATCAAAGAAGGAAGGATTTGAATCTGGAGGGAATTTAACCTTGCTAGAATCCTTCATCAATATATACCACATGCACAACCGGTGGACTGAATGAGAAAGCACTCGTTCAACAGCAACCTTGACAGACGCAGATTGATCGGTGATAAGGACATGCGGTTCATGCCCCCATCGCCTTCTTGAAATTCTCAAATAACCACACATAAGACTCAATATCTTCATGCAAAAGCAGATCATCAACGAATGTTATAGACCTTTTATGATTATCCACTCCAGTAAATGACACAAAGACCATATTATATCTGCAATAAAGGAGTACAAGAGTTAAGCATTTGGTGCATCACTGGTAGAGGATAGGTGCATCACTGATAGGGAATAGGTGCATCAATAGTGGAAGATAGGTGCATTAGTGGTATAGGATATGTGAATGAGTAGTAAAACCAAAAGGTGCATCATCCGTAACTAAAAGGTGCATCAGTTGTAGAGGATAGGTGCATGACTGAGAAAACATAAGTGCATGAATAAGTAAGAGTACATATGATGTACCTGATCAAATGGTATGTAGCATCACTCGACACGACATCACCAAAATAAGATAAACTCTTGCGATTTATAGGATCACACCAAAACAACCGACACAGCTGACCCTCCTTGTTGAGATGATAATCAAAGTAATATGCACTGCAACATTCTTTCTTCTTAACAAAGTCATTGATAACCATTTGAGCATCACTTCCTTCCATGTATGAGTTCAAACCCTTCATAAAGTTCTTAAAGTCCACAACAATGGCGCCTACGTGAGCATATGAACAAACTAGATTCTTATACACTTTGAAACTCTTACTCACACCAATATTGGATTTAATACAGTTCATCATGAGTTCTTGATGGAATGGAGTAACTTGACTCTTCCCTTTTGAAAATACCATATGGGACAGCTCCAACATAGAATGTGTGTGACCGTACTCCAATTTCGTAACGCGGTAACCATCCATACCTTCATACTTGATCCAAATATTAGCTTCACATCCACATCTATTAGATATTCTCCTCCTCTTCACAACATATCCATCTGTCGGGACATCATGGTTGAACTCAAAATATGGGGATACAACTTTATTTCCTTCTCTATTACAACAAAGGTACTTCCAGAGAATAATTGGTGGTACACTTTTCTTATCTCTCTTGGTCGAACAACAACGAACAGTAAAACCACATGCCAGTGCATAAGCTTCATAAAAGGTGCATCACTCAATGGTTAAAGGTGCATCAACCAGAAACATAGTTCATGACCAACTGATTTAACGAGATCTTTCAAACAAATCTAATAGCAACATATTTTAAAGTGCAAAAGGATGCACGTACCTAATTCAAACTAGCACATAACTAAATCAACCAAATCAATACAATAATTTAGAAAGCTGAGACATTATATTGATATTGTAACGAAATGCAATATATATGCAAAAACAACAATCAAATCAAGCACACAGTACAGATTTGTACCTAAATTAGGAGAAGCATTAGCCATATCATGAAGAACATTGGATTTGGCCGGCGACAAACGAAAAAAAGAAAACACAGTGGCACAAGCACTGTCGAACACACTGTCGCCTAAGGAACACTAGGAACAGCCGAAGAACAACAATGGCGGCGAGTAAACGAGGAGAAGAAGGATTCGATGAAGAATACGATGGCGGAGAATCTGTTTTGGAGAAGTAAATGTTTCAGTTATATCGAATAAAGAGCCGAAAAAAGAAAAGAAAAAAAAAGAGAAAGGGAACGGCCATGACTAGAGTGCTATGGGAAAAAATGAGCGGCCAAGATTTATCCTTATTCCTTCTCCATAACCCTATCCTCACATGATTTTTTTTCTTTATTAAGAGTATGCAGTTTAATATGTTATTTTCGTATTATTATACTCGAGAGATCACTTATACATATGAATTTTGTTGTTATCGTATTTTTTTCAGAAAAGTAAGTTGTTTTCAGTTGGCTATGACATTGTTGCAATTTATATTTTTTGAGATAAAATAAATATTTAAGACATGTGTTTTAACTTTTAACTGTACATTGCTTTCGTCTTTTGTTTTACATATTCACATTTTTTATTTGATATCTTCGTATTTTATTGATTTTTTAAAAAATTAATTATGTGTAATGTCATTTCATAGCGAACAACTTATTTTTCGAATAGAATTATATATGAGTTTACTTATCAACTAATTAATGAATTATATAAACCCGCGTAAGCGCGAAAACTGCACTAGTTCTTACAACCGTTAATTATATATGAGTTTATTTAACACACCCATACATTCGTCAAGAAAGTATTTGGTTAGACATTCGTCACGAATGTATTTTGTCAGACATTCGTCACGAAGGTTCGAAGAACATCTGTCACAGTAAAGGATTTAATGAAATTTGACATAAATCTACCAAATTTTTCTATATTTAGACTCTTAAAGTACGGTTAGAAAATCCGTTAAACATAATGCATAATTTATTTCCTCCCAATCAGACAGTACACGTGCTTATATGCTTTAGCATATCCTTGGATATATTTTGTTTTGACTGGATCAAATATCATATCTTTGAAATCTGGGTGCAGTTCTCAATTTTAATATGCATGATAGCATGAATCACATGTAGGCATGTGCATCCGATCAGAACTTGCTAAAACCCGTAAATGTGTTATATATAATATATATACAAAGTCTTTATTTGACACACCCATTTTCTTTATTTAGCACACCCGGAGATTCGTCACGAAGGTATTACAGCTGATCTTCGTCACGAAGGTATTACATAATAGATTCGTCACGAAGGTAAACGGGAGTTTCGTCACGAAGGTAAACGGGAGTTCCGTCACGAAGGTAAACAAGAGATTCGTGACGAAGCTAAACAAGAGATTCGTCACGAAGGTAAACAAGAGATTCGTGACGAATGTAAAAAATTTTAAATTTTTTTCCGATTCTTGTAGAGAATTTCAATACGAGTCCGTGCATATAAAATACGTTCAAAACGGACATCGTTTGCCCTTCCAAAAGCTCTAAAAACAAAACAGTCGCTTCCGTTAAGTTCGTAATATTTAAACATAATGCATAATTATACTTTGTAAGTAATAAATTAGTGATATTAAATGATAATATATAATTATAGTATATAATTTTAATTGCATGATTTTTAACTATAATAAATAATTATATTATACAATTAATAAATTTATATAAGTTTTTGTTTTACGAACTTAACGCATGCGACTATTTTGTTTTGGAGGCTTTTGGAAGGGCAAACGATGTCCGTTTTGGACGTATTTTATATGCACGGACTCGTATTGAAATTCTCTACAAGAATCTGAAAAAAAAATTAAAAAACTATTTTACCTTCTTCACGAATCTCTTGTTTACCTTCGTGACGAATCTCTTGTTTACCTTCGTCACGAATCTCTTGTTTACCTTCGTGACGGAACTCCCGTTTACCTTCGTGAGGAATCTATTATGTAATACCTTCGTGACGAAGATCAGCTGTAATACCTTCGTGACGAATCTCCGGGTCTGCTAAATAAAGAAAATGGGTGTGCCAAATAGTAAGGCCCTATATATATAACCTCGTAAACAGGTTGGGTTTGGATCAATTGAGTTCCGAATAAAAATGGATTTGTGTCATACAGGTCGATAAAATTTCTGGTTCGGGTAGATCATGCGGATTTTAAACGCTGATTTTTAATTGTAATAAAGAAAATAACATAAAATTATTTATTATTTTAATAAAATATATTTTTAATTTTTAATTTAAATGAATTAAAATAAGTGAAAAATGGGTCCCTCAACGAGTTTCGAGATGTTCGGGTTGATCCTGATTTGACCTAACAAGTCGCTGGTCGGACCAGGTTTGGGTCACCGTGTTACAATATTTTCGGGTCCGATTTGATCGAGTTTTTTTCGGGTAGATTGGGTCGACCCAGCGGAGAGGATTAATAGGAAATTAACACAGAATTGAGATATAAAATATATTAAATTTTAAATTTTCAAATTTTCAGATTTTCAAATTTCAAAACTTTTATTTCAATTTGATTTTGATATTAAACTAGTGTAGTGGCCCGTGCCATGCACGGAAAATTCCATATTATTCGTATGAAATTGTATATCCTTTTAATCGAGTTCATCAGAAAATTAAGATAATCTTTTTTCTTGTAAAGACTATTTATAAGAATATATTATATTTCATGAAAATTATATACGTAGCTTGACTTAATTTTTATTATCAAAAATAATCTTAATTTTATCGTAAGAATATATATTAACCTTCAACATAATATTTATTCTCAATAAAATAGCTTGTATATTTGTTGTTGAAAGGAATGATTGAAATTAACAAAAATAATTTTAATTTTATTTGTTAATATAATTACCCAATCTATTAATAATTGAAATTAAAATAAAATAAAATAATTGTGTAACAAACCAAGCCTAAAATCAGTCTAAGAGCTCTAAAAGGCTCAACTTTAATATATAAGATAGATTAACATTTTCCTTTCATTTCCACTTACATTGTCGAAATTTTTTTAAAATATTTGTTTGATTTTACATTTTTTATTTATCTTTTTCGTCAACCATACATTTATTATTTAAATGATATGTTTATTGTGAAAAATCCTGCAAAATCTTACGTATCATTTTCACAATAAATCCTAAAAATTATCAAATTTATAGATTTCGAACTTTATATTCTCACTAGTGCAAGACCTGTACCATGGGACGCAATTCCGATGAGGACGCCCCCTTAGAGAAGGAATAAGGATCTACTTCATCCTTCGGATGAAGTAGATCCAAGGGTCAGCAACTAAAGGAGGATTGTGGTGGGACCCATTGATACATGCACTATATAAAGCTTGCTAGGGTTGTCATTCTCTCTTTCACGCTAAAAAAAAAATGTTCATCTTCTTCAAAAACCTCCCCGGTTTTCTCTCTCGCACTCGATTTCTCTCTCGATCGACGACGATCTCTTGTTCTTTCACTCTCGCTCGATCATCTCCACTACAATATCACTTCCTCTTTCGAGTTCTCGGGCCGATTTCGCTCACAAACCCTAGAAGGAAGAAGAAGTCATTTTAACACGATTCCAAGCAATTTCACGGAGATTTCAGCGACAACAACACAAATCAACAACAACAACAAACAAAACAGTAACAATGAGGTCAAAAATAGCATCTGGAACCCCAGGTATAAACTCGACTTAAGAATTTTGGTTGTAAACTCCATTTGTTAATCACTTCATCATATGTTTATGGATTTCATACGGTATGCATGAATAGATCTAGAATAATTGGGTATAGATCCTTGAAATTGCATGTGTTGTCACTTGATATATGTTTATGCATTTTCTTTAACAGATATGAGGCGTTGGTGCATCGAATGTGTTGTTGAAACATATAATTGGTTTTGGTGCATCATCCACTGTGTTTTGGTGCATCATCCAGTAGGTTTGTAACACCCCCAAATTACATTGAGAATATTACCGCCAGTGACCCCAGACTTAACTGTCCAAAGTCACCCAAGGCTTTACAATATGCATCGCAAAACAAAATAGTGATTGAAATGCGATACGTTTATTAAATAATCAAGTGAGTTTACAAATGCGGAAGCCATTACAACGGAAAACATAATATAAATATCTTTACAGAATGTACAGCGGAAGACTTGAATAAAATAGAGATTTATAGAATAGGCCTAAACCCTATTAGTAACCTTAAAATCTTAATCTTACAATACGAAACTCTAAATCTTTATCAGTTGCCGTCAACGTCGGAGACTTGATTCTTCACTTTCGAGAAAAAACACCTGATGTGCCGTAATGGGACGGATGACACCAGCCAACCATGCAAGAAAAAATAACGGTTGGTTAGTCTAATGAAAGACTATGCAAGTGGTATTTATGTGAGGTTCTATGTGGTTATACTAAGCTACTATCGTAGTCTCTCGAGTTAAAGCCGAAAGACGATATATAACTAAATACTTCCACTAAAGAGGGAGGATAGACCAAAAGATATGCAACAAGAGAATACCCGAAACGAAGGTGGGCATTATGGGAAGAAAATATGATTCATTTGGGAACGTTTTAAAAACATTACGCACATTAGACTCCTTCGAATAATCGGGTCCGATCAACCTCACCGCATACGTATTGTGCGAATCCAGATTGGAAAGACGACCCTCTTAATCTAGAGAACGAGCGATTTCCAAGTTGTACTCCACGCCCGAGGTATATTAATTATGTGCTCATCCGGCACTTATCTTATTTACTTTCAAAACGTATACATTCACGTTATAAGCTTTTAGACCACGTCTTCCTCTCGGGATATTTAGTGAAAGATTTCCAGTTTGTAACTCTTGAACCATATCTTCCTCGAAGGATACCTAATGGAATAGAACCAGACTAATGGCACTGGCTAAGTGCACCTCCGCTTATACCCGAATAAACGGAACGGTTATGACGCAATCGAAGGGCAACATGGCATTTCTCATCCAATCCCTTATATTATCAAGAAGCAACTAGCCTCCCGCAGGGCATGTAGCGCTCCTACGCATACGCGTGCTAATCTAATATTTATCTTGTAAGTTTTTAAACCACATATGATCCACTCGGGATTCTCGTGGTAATGGATCCAAAATAACGGCACTGGCTAAGTGCACCTCCACATATACACGGATAAGTGAAACGGTCATAACCCAATCAAAGTATTAGGGCATATTACCTCCTAACATTGTTATCAAGAAACAACTACACCGCGCACGGTTAAGTAGTGTTCCTATGAAAATTCTTCTTTATTAAGTTCTAAATTAAAGACTATAAATAAGTTCACACATAGCACGCAAAGTCCACACACACAACGTCATCAAAACGGGATCAACCTAATATTTATACCTAAATATAGGTATCTAAAATATATAACAACCAAGATACAAAACATTTAGCACACAGTGTTCCCAAACAAATTAATTAGGTTTTAGAAATTAATCAATTATTCAACAATCAATTGCAATATTAATTGTCGGTTAAATATGCAAAGAGAAGAGAAAGCAAGAGCGAACCGCCACTTGCCTTATTGATGAACGAAAACTTGGATTCCGAACGAAGCGTAAGAACTCGGTCAATATCTATTTGATATAATTTTCTCACTAAATTATATCTTATAAAGTTTTCTTATATAAATAATTTATTTATTTTTCCGAAAAAGACAAATACATATCTTATAAAAATTATATTTTATAACATAATACATTTTCATAAAATTATAATGCATTAACTTAAATAATGCATTACAATCTCGGATTGGGCTTTAACTTAAATAATAACAAATTTGTAAAGGAGATTGGGCTGGTGCAACAAAACTCCACAATTGGGCTAAGCCCGAATTGGGTTTGTGTATCAACCCACTCTAATAGTCCAAGAAGACTTGTCTTCTTTCTCTGACTCTCAACCACGAGAGTTGCAGAGAGCAACATGAGCAAACAAGCAACAATGGCACAACGAAGACGGCTCACCGGCGACGAGGCAGAAACGGCTCGGCGAGAGTGAAAACGGAACGAAGACGGATCGGCGACTCGACTGGGATGGGCTGAAACACGCAGAGAAAAATTAGGGTTTAAACCCGAAACCTTGAAATCGGTGTTAATGGCGGAAACCGAAATGCTTACCGAATCACCTCGGAATTGAGAATCTGTTAACGAGACCAACCAGACGACGCTCCTGGAGTCAAAGGATCGAACAAACTCGTATTAAACGACCTTGAATAAATATCGAAAACGATATCGAAACGGTATTAAAAACCTTACCGATTCGATTCGATTTACGAATCTGGATGGGCGGTCAGAAAGTTGGAGTATGGGTGTTGATTGGACGACTCTAAACTGGAACCAGAATCATGGATTTTTGGTTAAAATCTCGAAAGCAAAATCGAATCAAAACAGAGGAAAACGAAGACGTTTACCTCTGTTCAATGGAGAGGAAGCAAGGAAAGGATACTCGACTTGCATGTTATTAAACGAACACAAAGGAAGGGGAGTGAATGGTTTTGTGGGTGTTTTGCCTCTCGGTTCTCGACGGAAAAAGCAAACAGAGAGCTTGAATGGAGGCGTGAGTAAAGTGAACGAGAGAAGCTATATTATATACCGATGATCTCCAAGGTTCAGCCCTAAAGACTTGCCATTTTGCCATTTTTTTAATAATCTGTGAGTTAGTGCATCACCCATTTGGTGCATGCATCATCCGATTTGGTGCATCATTCACTTCAGTGTTTGTTGGTACATCACCTAGTAAGAGTTGTTGCATCAAGATATATCTATTGTCTGTCATTTTATTAATTATGTGTTCTTTTTAATGATAACAGAAAGTGGAGAAGAAGTTGACACATACCAACAAGGGACGTGGACGGGGACGTGGACGGGGACATGGACGTGCAAAGTAAAAAGTAGAAAGATGTAGGGATGAAATAGGAAGATGTGAACAATTTGGATGTTTGAAAACAGTTTCGTTTGTAATAAGACATATTTGGTTTTAGAAAACAAGTTTGGTTTTTAGGGTGTAAGACAAGTTTGATTTTTAGGTATTTGTGATTTGCACGTGAAAATGGTTTGTGGTTGTTGATGACTCACAATGACAGAAAATGCATGAGTAGTTGTTTGTTGGTGCATCACATGATGAAAATGGTGCATCACATAATCGAAATTGATTCATCACCGGATATATAGTTTGTGCGTCACTTAATGAAATGTAGTGCATCACTTGATTGAAAATGGTGCATCACATAGTGATATTTGGTGTATCACTTAGTGATATTTGGTGCATCACTCAATGGTAATCGATGGATGAATAAGCTACAGAAAATGAATGGATAAAAAATTGAAAAATAAAATCAAGACTAATTCAGTCAAGCAAACAAGGTGCTATGCATTGCTAATAAAAGTTGGTGCATCACTGAGATGCAATTGGTGCATCAGTTAATAAAAGTTGGTGCATCACTGAGATGCAATTGGTGCATCACCGAGATACAATTGGTGCATCACCGAGATACAATTGGTGCATCATCCATAACTAATAGGTGCATTACCAAAATATCTGGTTAATAACTAATTACAATGAAAGCTCAGAGAAACTAATGGACATATTGAGGACAAGTAGTAATGTTGTGTCCCGACCTCTTATAAATTTTACAAATCCTTTTCTTCTTCTTGAAATTTTCAATTCTAACTTCTTGGCCACCTTTAATACACCTTTTCTTGAACTTGTTCTTTGCCGTTTCAGGAGGATGGATATTTACTTGATCAGGTAACGGGCCAACAAATTTCTCAAACTTGTAGTTTCTAGCTGGTGTTAAGGAAGAAGGATCAACTACTTCAGATCTTGTGAATGCAGCCTTTTGATCCTTTAACTTAGCTAAAAACTCTTTCAATCTACCCATGTCATCACCAACAATGTCAACACAAGAATACATTTCTGTTATCACTTCGGCCAACAAACGCTTTCTTTCATGAATCTCAACACTAGAATCATACACTGCACCGTCTACTTAAAAAATTGGTTGTAGAATAGCTTGTTTGGTCAATCTTATAATTAGGTGCATCACATCCTAAAATAAGATACATGAGTCAAAACTAAAAGGTGCATCAACCAGTGAACATTAATGCACTATGCACAGAAATCATCAATGTGTTCAACTGGTGCATCATAGCATATTATAAGGTCCATCAGTCAAAGGTAAAAGGTGCATCAGCCAATGAACATTAATGCATTATGCACACGAATCATTAAAATTCTCAACTGGTGCATCGTAGTCTATTAAAAGGTGCATCACTCAATTGTAAAAAGGTGCATCACTCAATGGTAAAAGGTGCATCAATGAACCAAATCACGTACAAAAATCCAGAAATCTGAGACATTATATTGATACTGTAATGAAATGCAATATATATGCAGAAACAACAATCAAATCAAACACACAGTACAGATCTAAACCTAAATTAGGAGAAGCATTATCCATATCACGAAGGACATTAGATTTCACCGGCGACAAACGCAAAAAGAGAAAACACAGTGGCGCGAGCACTGTCGAACACACTCTCGCCTAAGGAACACCAGGAACAGCCGAAGAACAACAATGGCGGCGAGTAAACGAGCAGAAGAAGGATTCGATGAGAAGAATACGATGGCGGCGATGGAGGATGATTCTCCTCTACCGAATTTTCGCCGCTTTCCTTCTTCTATAGAGAACGAATTCGTCAAATTCGAGCGATGTGATGGAGACATCTACGGAGGAGCAAGTCGGCGACAAGAAGAGGTCGGGAGAGAGTGGCTGAATTGTATCGTTGAAAGAGAAAGGAAAGGGAAAGAGAAAGAGAAAGGGAAAAACGGACGGACGAGATTAAAACGTGACGAACGGTGGAGATTGATCCTCACTCCTTCTTTGTAAAGGCATCCTCATCGGATCTTTTTCCAAAAAATTGATAGGTAACCAATGAAAAAATACATAAATATATTTTATTTATTATAGATACTTATTGAGTTTCTAGCAATATAAAATATCATAAATTATATAAAACATATGTCAAAATCGATTATAAAATTATTAACAAGTAATTATATAAACATTTCCCCGTGCATGTGTACCATGGAGAAATCGAGTGCGAGAGTTGCGAGCGAGAGAGAAAACCGGGGAGGTTTTTGGAGAAGACGAACAATTTTTTTTTAGCGTGAAAGAGAGAATGACAACCCTAGCAAGCTTTATATAGTGCATGTATCAATGGGCCCCACCACAATCCTCCTTTAGTTGCTGGCCCTTGGATCTTACTCCATCTGAAGGATGGAGTAGATCCTTATTCCTTCTCTAAGGGGGCGTCCTCACCGGAATTACGTCCCAAATTTTTAATGGATAATTAAAAATATAATTGATATTGAGTTTTATTAAGTTCTTGTTATTTTTTAACATGGTTAGATATTTATAGTTTTATATCTACTTCAAATTTCATTATATATCAAAAGTAAAATAAATGAATAATAATTAGGTAGATTAAGTTTACTTAAACTTAAAAAATAATTTGCATCAAATTAATAATTTTATTTTAATGTAATTTGTTAATAAGTTAATAATGTTTTTAAAAATAAATAAATAGTTTAACGACTTTCCTATCTATACATATACTAAAACAGAACGTTGTTTTCCCACATGTGCGCATTACCGCTGCGCCAGCGCACACTTGGTATCTATTATCAATCTAATTAAGTTGAGTTATTCATGAACTTAAATTATAAAACATAAATCTGAAACTATAAACTATAATCTATAAATTACAAACCTCAAAGTATAAATTACAATCTATAAATTAATTAATAGTATAAAATAAAAATATATTATTAAAATATTTATTACATGCGACCCCGTAGATGGTACGGGAACACATGCTAGTATTCACTCTAAAAGTTTAAAAGGGCTCAACTTTAATATATAAGATAGATTCTTATAATTAACCGTTAATTTATTTCCTTCCAATCGGACAATACACGTGCTTATATGCTTGGATATTTATTTTTTTCAGTCGATCGAATATCATCGTATCATATCATATCATCATATCATATCATATCATCATATCATAATACATATAATTTTTAGAGGTGGTTGAAAAATATTCACCCATTATATTCATCAAGATATTCATTATAAATTTGGGCTTTTACTGGGCCCATCAGAAAAAGTCTAATTCCGAATAGTCTACATAGATATTTTTTATTATATTAACTAAGCAAAACTATATCTTTAGGATCTATAATAGGAAAAAAAATATTATTAAAGATAGTTATAAACACTTATTATAATTAAAAAAACCAAAAAAAAAAGGTATGGTAAAAAGATAAAAGATAGTTATAAACACTATTATAATTATAAAAACCAAACAAAAAAGTAGATATATTAAAAAGATATGGTAAAAAGATATTCGTGACAACCCTAATATAATTTCATGTCAACGTAAATATGATTATAAAATGTCAATTGAACATTGAAAGATGCATATGAGGAGCAAAAATATATGAACAATTGAGTTGTATACGACTTTATCAAGGGTACAAAATTTGCTAAATATTGATTTCATTACATAAACAATTAAGTTCAAAATCTTTTACTCTGTTTGAAAAAAATTATATTGAAATATAGTAATCATTGAAAAATTCATATTAATTATATAAACATGACTGTAAAATCTTTTGTTAATATAGTAAATAATCAAAATTATATTCTTTAATATTAATCATTGAAAAAATTGTTATTTAACATATTCAAATATATTAATATAATTATAAAAAATAATATATCATTGGGGTAAAATATTTGTACATGGAGATATTACATTTTCGGGTAAAGTTTACGAAACCCGCTGGATCGACTAGACCCGAACCCGTTCAACCCGATTAAGTGTAACTACAAATACAATTTAATTAACTGTTTCCTATTAGTTAAAAAATGAAATCTCTATTAGTTAAAAAATATATATGTTGTACATTGAGTTATTTCAGTTAACTACAAATACAATTTAATTAACTGTTTCCTAACAGATTAAGTGTAAAGAGTATCGTTCGGTTAATTATAACTGAAAATATTTTTTTTTGTAAGATTAACCTAAAGAGCGGCCGGTTTCCGTTTTTCCAGTTTAGTTTTTTCGGTTTTGATTTTCTATGCCCACCCATATCCTACATGTTGTATGAGGATATATTTTCCATACTTAAAAATATGTTAAAAATACTACCTTAGTAATATAGAATAATAATATAAATTTAAAAAATTTATATATATTTTTATTTAAATTCATTTAGCCCGTAGCACGGGCAGGAAGGGCTAGTATCTTTGAAATCTAGGTGCAATTCTCACTTTTAATATGTATGATGGCATGAATATAATTACATGTAGGCATGTGCATTGGATCGGATTTGCTAAAACCCGTAAATCTGTTATACATGCACGTATAAAGCCTTTATTCGGCACATTCTTATCCTCGTCACGAATGTATTAGTGACGATCTTCGTGACAAAGAAAAACCATCAGAGATTCGTCACGAAGAGATTGTTGAGTTTCGTCACTAATCGACTTTTTCTAAAAAAACTATTTCAAAATCTTATAGAGAATTTCAATACGAGTCCGTGCATATAAAATACGTCCAAAACGGACATCGCATGCGTTAAGTTCGTAAAAGCAAAAACATATATAAATTTATTATCTGTATAATATAATTATGTATTATAGTTAAAAATCATGCAATTAAAATTATATAATATGATTATATATTATTATTTGATATCACTAATTTATTACTTAAAAAGTATAATTATGCATTATGTTTAAATATTACGAACTTAACAGAAATTATTATTTTATTTTTAAGGTTTTTGGAAGGGCAAACAATGTCCGTTTTGGAAGAATTTTATATGCACGAAGTCGTATTGAAATTCTCTACAAGATTATGAATTTTTTTAAAAAAAAAATGATTCTTGACGAAACTCCTCAGTTTCTTCGTCACGAATCTCTAGTGGTTTTTCTTTGTGACGAAGATCGTCTCCAATAAATTCGTGACGAAGATAAGGGTGTGCCAAATAAACTTTTAGGGTGTGTCAAATAGTAAGGCCTTATATATAATATATATAACCTCGTAAACAGGTCGGGTTTGGGTCAATCGAGTTCGGGATGAAAATGGATTTGTGTCAAACGGGTCGATACAATTTTCTGGTTCGTCGACCATGCGGGTATTAAACGCTGATTTTTAATTGTAATAAAGAAAAAACATTAAACAATATTTTATAAATAAAATAATAAATATTATTATTTTAATAAAATATATTATTATTTTAATAAAATATATTATTATTTTAATAAAATATATTATTATTTTAATAAAATATATTTTTATTTTTTAATTTAAATGAATTAAGATATGTGAAAAATGGGTCACTCAACGAGTTTCGAGATGTTCGTGTTGGTCCAGACTTGACCCAACAGGTCTCGGGTCGGACCGGGTTTGGATCACTGTTTTACATTTTTTTCGGGTCGGATTTGATCGAGTTTTTTTCGGATCAGATTGGGTCGACCCAGTGGAGAGGATTAATAAGAAACTAACACAGAATTGAGATAGCTAATAATTAAAGGGAATGCTCTAAATAACTCTACTTTAATACTCCCTTCGTCCCATATTATAGATCACATTTTCCATTTTGGGCGTCCCAAAATATAGATCCTACTTTCCTTTTTTATCTTTTGTCTTATTATCGATATCACATCAGTCTACACTCTCTTTCCTCCTTTTTACATTAAAACTCACACCAATTCACTTTTTTATCTTCTCTTTCGTACATAAAAATCCACACTCACTCACAATTTCTCTTCTCTCCACTTTTCTTTCTCCCTTCCTTAATTTACCTCGATAACAACAAACCAGATCTATAATATGGGACGGAGGGAGTATAGATATAGGTATAGATATATAGATTAATTTATTATTTTGAAATAATAATTTAGCTAGTTAGTTAAGAATATTAATTAGGATTTTGCTATTTGTCGCCCACGGGGCGATAAATAACCTCATCCGGTGGGAAAGGCCCTTAGAGTGAGAAATGAGAATAATATCCATCCCTTGGATGGATATCAAATGTGCACATTTGACCGTTGACCATTGACCGTTGACCATTGACCATCGACAATGTGCACATTTTGTGTAGAAAATGTGCACATATTGTTTTGGCCCAAAAAAAAAATTGACGGGAAAAATTTGGAGGGACTGTTGACCGTTAAAGATGTGCACATTTTGTGTAGAAAATGTGCACATATTTTTTTGGCCCAAAAACAAATATTTGGCGGAAAAAAAATTCGCAGGACTGTTGACTGTTGATAATGTGCACATTTTGTGTAGAAAATGTGCACATATTTTTTTGGCACAAAAACAAATATTTGGCGGAAAAAAAAATTGGCGGGACTGTTGACCATTGATCGTTAAAAATGTGCACATATTTTTTTAGCCCAAGAAAAAAAATTGACCGTTGACTGTCGGTCAATTTTTTTTTCTTCACCTGATTTGTGTGCATAAAGAAGAAATGTGCACATTTTTTTATCATGATGCGCACATTTTATTTGTAAAATATGCACATTATAACTAATGTGTCTATTTTGTGCAGAAAATGTGCACATATAACTTTGTCTTAAAAACGAATGTCTGTCATGAAAAAAATTGGCGGAACGAATGTCTGTTTGAGAAAAATTTGCACATCTTATTATATTGTGCCTATTTTGTGCAGAAAATGTGCACATGTAATTTTGGTCCAAAAAACAAAAGCTTTTCATGGAAAAAAAGCTATGAAAAACAAGTTCAAAAATTGTGTTGGGAAAGATGTGCACATCTTATAAAACTAATGTGCCTATTTTGTGTAGAAAATATGCACATGTAATTTTGTCATGAAAACGAAAGTTTTTCATGAAAAAGAGCTCGTCAAAACAAGTTCAAAAGTTGTGTTTGGAGAAAATGTCGATACCTTATACAGCTAAATGTGCACATGTAATTTTGGCCTAGAATCTCGTTTTTAATAACATTTTCTGATATATAAATCAGATAATAATTCATCCTGATTACATGACAGGACAGTTTTTATAAAATGCATGTTGATTTCTGATATATCAAGAATTATGTTCCGAATTTCCCAAGGTATTTTCCAAATATCTTTTAAAGAGTTTATCAATGTAAGATTACCACCTTCTAAAACAATATTTTTACATTTCATCTTTAACGCTAGCTGGACTGCATATAAAGCACCTAATGCTTCAGTAATTAAAGGTGAGGAAGAGGGCACTTTTTTATTATAAAGATCAATAATCGTACCTGTATTATTTCTTGCAATGGATCCAATGTATGAGTTATCATTCGATTGGAAGGATCCATCAAAGTTGAATTTTATTCAATTAATTGGTGGTTTACCCCATTTTATATTGTGTATTTTATTTCGATTTTTCAGATTCTTCAGTCTGGGACCTTTAATACCATTATGGGAAGCTTCCCGAAATTTAAATTGTTCAAAGGCAATTCTAAAAGGATCTTTTGATGTGTTTGCGGATCTTCAAAATACTACTGCGTTTCTATTAATCCAAAGAGAGCACAAGAAGATTAAAGCTTCTATTTTATTTTTATCTTTTTTAAGACTATTAATTATTTGCATAAGATTTTCTTGAAAAGATGTACCATTTTGATTTTGGATATAAAATTTATAATTTAATAGTTGTTCAAATTTTTGTATTTGAGTAATAGTATAATGACATTCAAAAAATATGTGTTCTCTTGATTCGAAGGGATTGTTACACATGGGACACTGGGATGGAACTCTATTGTAATATTTGTTAAGTCTTTCCGTAGTTGGGAGATTATCTGAAATTATTTTCCATAAAAAAAATTGATATCGTGGTTGTATTTTTAGACTCCATAGCCATGAGTACATATCATTGGTGTTATAATTTTTGTTTGTGGTATTAAACTTTCTGACTGACGCTGTGGTAAATGCTCCCGTTTTATCCGGGATCCATACAATTCTATCTTCTATGTTAATTGTAGGGATGTAAATACATAAGATTTGTAATACAATGTGACTTGGTAGAGTTGCGTTTAATTTTGATACATCACATTCTTTTGTGTTTGTAACAAATTCCGATACTTTTGTATTAATATTGTTGTGAGTGGAATCAAAATATTCTCTAAGGTTTATATTTGTTATCCAGTTATCTGTCCAAAAATTTATGCTATTACCATTACCTAATTCTCATCCTATGCCTTTTTGAAATTGTTCCCTAAGATGTAATAGTCTAGAAAATTGCCAAGATTGTTTATTTTTCTTTTTGAACGGAAATATATTATTATTCTGTAAATATTTTTGATATATTATCCTTACCCAAATATTTCCGTTCCGTTATAAGTTTCCACAATAGTTTCTGTTGTAAAGCATTATTCAAATCTGTTGCTTTGTGTAATCCCAATCCCCCACAGTCTTTAGGTTTACAAATGTTGTTCCATGACATAATGACACGATAATTAGGATTACTATTATTCCAAAAAAAAAATTTGGCTACTTTATCGAATTGATCACAAATACCTTTTGGTAGTGAGAAACACTACATTAGATGATTTGCTTTTAACAAAATGTTTGATTGTATCAGAATAGCTCTACCAGCTTGTGAAATAGTATTTGCTTTCCACCTTGATAATTGTTTTTGCATTCCTTGTACCGCATATTGGAAACATTCATTTTTAACTCTTCCTCTAACTATTGGTATGCCAATATATTTTTTCATAGATATCGTTTGTTGGAGATTAAGTATTGAAGCTAGGGCTTGTCTTTGTACATTAAATATGTTAGTAGTAGTCTGAAAGGAGCTTTTGTGATAGTTTATTGCAAGTCCAGAAAGGTCAGTAAATTTTTGTAATACTTTTTTAATGTAATTCATATTGTTCATGTTTGCATTAGCAAAAATAATAGTATCATTCGCAAAACAAAGAAACGGAATACGTGTACCATTTCTTGTTAGTTGTATACCTACTTTGTGAATTGTTTTGTCAGCTTCTATTTGCAATGCTCTTGCCAGATATTCCATTACTATTATAAATATAAAAGGAGCTATGGGGTCCCCTTCACGTAATCCACACTTCGGTTGAAATCAGGTTCATTATTAACCAAAATAGAGAAGGAGGCCAAAGTTATACATGCCATTACTTGATCTATCCATTTCTTATGAAAACCAAAAGAAGTTAGAATTTTAATGATAAAGGGCTATTGAAGTTTATCATATGCCATTTCCATATCAAGTTTTAACGCCATCCAACCTCGTTTACCCTGTTTCTTTTGGTGGAAAGAATGAAAAATTTCATGAGATATCAAAATATTATCAAAAATTGATATATCTTGTACAAAAGCTGCTTGACAAGGGTGAATCAGTTTGGGTAAAAGTTTTTGAAGCCTATTTGACATTAATTTCGTGATTGCTTTATATATTGTAGAACAAAGACTAATAGGTCTATAATGATTTATAGAAATTGGATTATCTATTTTTGGTATTAGGGCAACAAATGATTGTGCACAATCTTTTAACATTTTTGAGAGTGAAAGAAAGCTTGAATTGCTTGAATAACAGAATTTCCCACACTTGGCCTAAAATGTTGGTAAAATTCAGCATTAAAGCTATATGGTCCTGGAGTTTTATTATGAGGTAGCTGAAATATAACATTTTTAATTTCCATATGGAACGGTTGTTGTAGTAACATCTCATTATCTTTTTCCGAAATTAACATTGGTATTATTTGAAATTCATTATCAAACAAATTTATAGTGTGTAGAGGTAGAAACCGAGATTGTAAATCATTTGTAATAGCCAATTTAATATCCTCATTATTATAATGGATTGATTTGTTAAGGTATTCATAAGAATTTACTTTTTGTTTATAAGGGATTCATAAGATTGTTTACATTTGGAGGAATCCCAAAGATGTATACATTTCTCATTGGCACTTTTTGAAGAAGATACGTACTGGACAAGAAACATCCATCTCTTTGGATAAGGCATTTGACCTTTTTTGTCGAGGGATTTCATCATATGGGCCTTATTGGGACCATGTTCTAGGGTACTGGAAGGCGAGTTTGGATTACCCAGAAAATATGTTGTTTTTGAAGTACGAGGATATGATGGAGGACGAATCTGGAGCTTATGTGAGGAAGCTCGCGGAGTTCATGGGTTACTCTTTTTCCGAGGAAGAAGAGAAGGACGGAATCCCTGACAGGATCGTGGATATGTGCAGCTTTGAGAGGTTAAGTAAGTTAGAGGTGAACAATGACATGTATCCAACCTTGGGTGAAAAAGTTGTCTCACGTTTCGTCTATTTTAGGAAAGCTAAGGTAGGAGATCGGAGAAACTATTTGATGGGCGAGATGGCGGCTAAGCTTGATGACATTTTCAACCAGAAGCTCGGCGACTTTGGCTTAACCATATAAATTACGATAATTCAAAATTGGTGCATAAAATTGCATCAATGCATCATCATATATGTACGCGACAAAAAACTACTCCAACCACTACTTCATTTTCGCGCAGTTTCTTTTTAAGCTTTGTCCTAGTTTAATTAGGACCTTCTATTTTAGATAAACCACCAGCAAGTTGTTGTTCTTTTTATTTTTTATTGTTGATCGATCACGATCAAATGTACGTGTCTTTGTGATTTAATAATACGGAATGAGTTCTACAAAACAAGTAATTTCTCATACTTCAGCTTGGACACTATACATCTTGATCCTTTTAATTTACACCTTATAAATCACAAGTTGTTAAAACTCGAGTTCCCGAGTTCGAATTTACAAAATAGACGGGAACTTCCTGATGCTGCACAAGTACATCATTGATGGCCCGGGAGCTAACAGCGAGGTTTTCCCCACAACTTGAGACGAGAGTGTATTTTCCCAATCTTCTCTTCAAATCTGCGAATTGATATCGTTTAATATTCCTTTGTCCAAAAAACATCTATCGCTTCTTAGAGAATCGTGAAGAACGAGATCCCTCGTTCCATCAGTCTGGAGCCAAACCTTTCAAGTATTGAAGAACGAGAATATATATCGTTTGGCGCTATACCACATGACAGCGAAATACTTGCGCCTGAAGAATCCGCAACATAGGAAGGGCACAAGGGGCACGCGACAAACACTAATATAGTTGCGCACAAAAATTTCAAACGCTCAATAAGCGAAAACACTAACAAGAACTGCAACAAGGGGGGCAAAAAAACTACATAAACATAATTGAACAACATAATTACAACACACACTGGTTACCAAGCGTGGGTAGTGCACAAAAAGCTAACCATAGCTGGAGAACAATACCAATTAACACGACAGATGTCGCAACTGATGAACGACAATAAATGAACATAAACATATAAACGCCAATACAACCAGCATGCAACTAGAAGAAACTCACCGGAAGGGAATGACCACAAGCATTAGATCAATGCAAAGTGAATAACAATCCAGCAAGAACAAAATAGCAGAAGAAGACTGAAAGAGCTAAAAGACCGAAAACAATCGATCATAGGCAAAAGGTAGAACGTTGCGCAAAGAAGAAGAAATTGAGAATAACTACAATCACCAGATTAGTGGAATATGAATAATAGGTTGGCGAAGAACAGAATAGCGGAACCCATGAACAATAATAGACAACCGAGAAACAAAAAATTGACCGATCACCAAAAATAAAATAATAAATTACTCATCAGACCAGGAACGTAGATAGAAGCAACGTCCGAAACAAAATGTCGACAATGAAGCTCCGAAAAACCAACATTAAACATAACACTGCAAAAGTGATGGCCACCTTTCCCTTTGTCTGCCCCCCCAGAGCTCGTCAACTGCTTCAGTGCCAATGGACTCTCTGATCTTCCCATACTCGGGTTGTAGGTATACATGGAATAACAAGTAATCTGTTGAAAGACGCATTTGGTGCAAACTTGATAGGATCATTGTTAACAAAACTTGGCTAACCACCTTTCCTCTCTCCTCATCCACCTTTTCCATCAGTGATGTGTCTGATCACTCCCTGAGCAACCTCAAACTCAACCCCTTCTCCCCCTTTCTCCCTAAACTCTTCTGGTTTAACAACTTTTGGGCACAACATGAGCTCTTGCTTCCCACAATTGTTGCTGGTTGGGTGTCTCATGAGAATGACATGCCAATGTTCAGAATTTTCTACAAGCTCAAAAAGCTAAAAAGAGACCTTTCCGTTTCGACAACCAGAAATTTGAGGACATCGACAAATTTGTTTTAGAGCAACAAGTCAAACTCAAGATTATTCAAGATGATCTCCATCAACTTCCTTTTGACCCCCACCTCATCTCCCTTGAAGATGAGACTCTTGCTAGCCTTAAAGATAGTATGAGCAAACTGCACTCCACCTCGAGTTAGTTGGGCAAGATCAATGTGCTCAAATTCTTAGACCATTGTTTGTTGTACTTCAACAAAATAAAATCCCAAAGAAGTGGCTCCAAGATCACCTTCATCACCTCAATTGTTCGTGCCATCATCTCGGAGCCCGACCAAATTGCTTCTGTTGTGGTTGATCATCTCACTGATCTTTTGGGAACCCTTGGAAACAACACCCCGCATATTATATCCTTTATCACCAACGGGTCGACTCTGTCTTCCCCCACTGCATCTCCTCTCTCTAGAGCCTTCACCAGAGCTGAAATTAAAAAGGTTATCTTCTCTATCAGCATGATCAAGGCTTCTGGGCCGGACGGCTTGGGGTCCCTTATTTTCCTAGATCCTCACTGAACGGTGTCAATACCTTTATTTGGCGCTACTAAGTGTCCGAATTTGCATCGTGCCATTAATAGATTCAAAATAACATCAAGTCTGTTTACTTGAAATTGTGTTAAATTTACGTGATCCTCCTATGCGTAACAAATGGGTGGTCCCTAGTGATATAAGATTAAATATTAAACGATAATAAACAAAAAAAACAACGAAAGAAATAAAGAGTAATAAAAAACCCAGCGAAGGAAGCAAACAAAAATAAAAAATCCAAAACCGCGTACACCTAGCGATCGGAGAATAAAAGCCTTAAAATTGTGCAAGTGGGAACGTCAATTATAAAAAAACAACTCATGCAATAAACAACAATAAAAAACCAAAAGTGCGTACATGTGTCGGCCCCAGAATAAAAGTCCTTAAAATATTGTGCAAGTGGCTAGGAATTGAAAAGAATAAGTCAAGACACGGGGTGAAAAAAGGTCGTTCGATCCTGACTTCTCGGTGTAGACGTACATCCAGTCGTCCAGATTTCGGATAAATAAAGATCAATTCGGAAAATTCCAAACGCGTGAGAGACGTCCGATACCTGCAAAATCTGACGTGGCGTGATGTGGCGTGGCACCAAGTATAACAACAACTTTAGGGAGAGGCGTTGTTTGTCTCTCCTCCTTAGTCCTTTTCCAAAGTTAAAGAAAGTGTCTATAACAAGAATTAAGTTAGAAACGAGCTTAGATCGGGGACTATTTTCGAAAAAGTGCTCACTTAGGGAAAACAATTTCTGATTTGAGTTTTTAAAGATTTGGGTATATAGGTTTGCAGAGTGTTAAAATGAATAGATTCTATATTCAGTTAAAAAATATATGTTTTTAAAGATCTCTGATTTTGATGGATTATCCAGGGCGCTCAACCCGTGTTAAGAACAGAGAAAAGAAAACGAATTGGAGAAGGGAAAGGGAAGAACTCCAAAAAAATCTTCCCCATCACTTCGTCGTTTGTGATATCCTGATTCACAGAGGCAAGACCCACAAAATTTGCATGATCCTGGACAGCAGTGTCCCCAGTTTGTAGACCCAGGGTATGAGTCTAGAAGCTATGAATACCCTCATCGATCAGTATGTTGTGATTTATGGTTGGGTTAGACTCTACTTTTTCTTCTGAGCAACAACGTCCTTCGACTTTTACTGGGATGATTTTATTGGGCAGCCAACCTCATCAGGATAACTATTAGTTGTGCATTGGGGCTCGCAAGGGTTGGGTTAGGCTTCACAGTAGGACAATTATTATCAAGATGCTACATGTATGGGCGACGTTGGCACATCGTCGCATCCTCAACAAGAGAAAGAGGAAGCTCTTCATGTAACCCCTAAGCCTCTTACTTCCCAACTTCACCGGATTTGCCCATCGTAGCTTGCTCAGATCGCTCTTCGATTGTTCTCCTCGGCACTTTCCGTCCTCCACCCCCTCTTTATGCTCTTCTGTCGCTTCCTCCAAATTCTAAATAATAAACCCTTAACCCTCAATAATAAATCATAGTTTATTGTAAAATTTCATATTTTAGCACGAAATATGTTTCATCCCATTTGTTATCGGATGCTCTATATATTACTCTTTTCCTTCTTTTTAATTGTCATCTTTCCCTATTCCTATTTAATTGTCGTTTTAATTATTTTTGGACAGATTTTATGAGATTCGGCCCTATATTAAGTTTGTTATTAGATCTGAAATCTTAAATAATTATCATTAGACATTACTAATAATGGAAATTAAATAAGGATTATTTGAAGAGAATATTTAATTCTTAAAAATTCTAGAATGAAAATTAAAAAAAACGAATTGAACTTCCAAAAAAATAAATCGGAATTAATTTAGAAAAGTCAAACATCGGCTCCTCAACGGATAAATAAAAAACATTAACTGGAAATGGACAGCTGCAGACGTTCACGCTAATTATTAACAGACGATCGGTAAACAAAAATAAAAAAAAATCAACATACAGATCAGATCCAGTCTCATATACATAATTTTATCCAAGTCTTGCATGTATTATTTTTAACAAATTTCCATTCAGACGAAATATTAAGATAATAACTGAGCAGATCTGATCTGTCGTTTGAGGTTGGGAGCGGTAACGTGGTTAATTTAATACAGGAATGATGGATCATTATCGACCCAAACCTGAAGGGGGGGTTGACTTTAAATTTGTAAGGCAAACACTCTAAAAAAAATCAGGTAGGTAGCATAAATGAAGTTCCTGGAGAAAGGTGTTGGTGTTATCGGCAAACTGAAAGTGGTTTGGAAAGCATGGGATGTGAGAAGTTTGATTATTGGTAGCTTCACATTTCAGTTCTTCCTTATCTTTATTGCCCCATTTCGTAAGCGTACACCGAGCCGCTTCGTCCGTATCTCGACCTGGATTTGCTACCTGTTGGCCGATTGGGTGGCGGCCCAAGCCGTGGGCCTCATATCGAGGGCCACACAGGTCTCTGATACGGCGGAGATCGACTTGTTTGGGCTATGGGCCCAGTTCCTTCTTCTTCACTTGGGCGGCCCAGACACCATAACAGCGTTGGCACTTGAAGACAACGAGTTGTGGCTCCGGACTGCGCTCCACCTAGGCACCCAGGCCTACGCCACTCTCGGCATCGTGGTGAGGTCTGTGAGGCAGAGTACTCTGTGGGTGGCAACGGTGTTGATGTTCTTCGCGGGTGTCATTAAGTATCTCGAGAGGGTCACGTCTTTGCACCACGGCCGATTGATGGACACTGACGAACATGCTTTCCAATACACCTGCGACTTAGCCACTGATGGGCATAGCGAACACAAGTTGAGCAATGTCACCATGGTAATATTAAGATTAAACTATTTTAACGAATTTCTTTGTTATGCAAGTCACTCTTATAATATAATGTAACGCAGTTTTATCATATACCTCTATAGGTCAAAGGGGCTTTTACGCTCTTTCAAGCCTACAAGAACCTCTATGCGGATCTCCAAATCGACCGTAATGCGCGGGAAAATGTTCGCCAATACTTCTTTGAGATAACGCCAGAGGAGGCGTACAAAATGGTTGAGATTCAGCTCAATTTCATGTATGAGGCCATGTACACCAAGATGGTGATCATTCACAAGACACCATGGAAGGTCCTTCGTCATGTCGTTTTATCACTTCAAGTGGCATGTCTTGTGATCTGGTGCTTTTGGGACAAACGAGCCTTTCATGGTTACGATATCCGAGTCACATACGCTCTACTGATTGGAGCCATAGTTCTGGATGTCGTTGCGTTCTTCAGGATCCAACTTTCTGATTGGAACATCGCCCTTATGAAGTACGAGACTCTACAGGCTAGGAAGGGGCTCTACAACAAGCTATTGAATTCCCGCCACATCGTGAAATGGAATGAATCAGCATCCTCGGAAATGTGGTCATGGTTTCAGACGGTCTTTCTTGCGCGATGGTCCGTGTCAACATATGCCTACTATGGATCCTCTACACATGATGCCTGCCTTAATTTTGATAAGGTGAAGGGGATTATGTCTGAAATTAGCGCACATAAACGCTCTCAAGTGGACAAGAGATTACTAACAAGTGAAATATGGGATTTCATATTTGAGGTTTTGACACAGCCGTGTGACATACCCTATGACATTTCGAATATCGGACCGGTAACCACATTGTTTAATAGAGCTTTGCCTATTAATACTTTGGACTATACTACGGTGTTCCTACGTTGGTATAGGGCAACTGTCCATGTTTTCCCGCAAGGAAAAACCTCCTCTACCATCTCATCGACTATCGCACATTACCTCATGTACCTTATAACCTTCCAGCCTAATATGATGTATGCTGCAGCAGGTAACTTCTTTCAATTAGCACCGATATCACTACTTTAATTCGTTCATTTTTATCTTACGTACGTACCCTATTTATTTGTTCTTTGTGAAACAAGCATCTAAAATAAATATCCTGGTAGCCAGATTTAGATGCAAACATATATAGTACAAGGTTATGTAGGAATGCTTTGTATGTTAGACAATAAGTAGTAAGTTGTTTTTTAGGCTGCATAATAGTAGAATGCATAATCAATAGATGGAGGAAAGTTCGGGTGCAAATAACTTTAACGTAGGAAAAACGAACAGATCGTGTTCACAGATTACCCGTCAATGTTCATATTCTGGATGGTAGTATTCATAATATAGGCCACAAATTTTTTTGAACGTTTTAAGTGAGGGACGCGGTGACATACTTGTAATTACTGCGAACTTTATTTTTTTAAATTATTTTCTCAAAATGACCTCAAAAAAATTTATTGCCTAGATTATGAACGTTACCGCTCAAATTATGAACATTAACTTGTTATCTGTGAACGCGAAAACTTCGTTTTTTCTACGTTAAGCTTTGTTCTCACCGGAACTTTCCTCTCAATAGATGACAATGTTCCTTAGATAGGAAACTTTGAAGTGACCAACTAGTCCCTTTGAGAAAACTCTCTACATCTAGGCTTCTAATCTAGTAGGATTTGAACCATGTACTTATATTATTACTTCGGGGTTGTTACAAGCAAGTCAACGCCCTCAACTTGAATTCGCCACAAGTATCCAAGCTACCCTTATTTTTAAATCCTAGTTATAACAATATAACTCACACGTTCACCATTATACAATCATGAAGCTTCGTTCTTTGGCAAAAGTTATCTTCTTTAATGAACTCTTGTTCTTCTTTGCAACCAACTTCGAAAATTATCCCTAAAGGACTTAGTCTTTTACTACTACTAAACTAACAAACCTTATAAATGCAAAAACCAACGCCAAGCAAGATCTTTGTTCCAAAAATACATTAAAAGAAAATAAAAAAAAACACTAGATAACATCCCAACGGATGTTGCGGATCTTCCTTGGAGCGCACGATGTGAGTGAAGATCTTCTCCATGGAAATCTTTCCATTTTGCCAGGAAGTGTGCTGCTTTTCAGGAATTGAAAGTTATTTTGCAACCCTAGGCGTGTTTCTCATCTTTCTTCTTTGAACACGTTGGTCCACTGGGCTTGAGCTTTTCTTCACTATTTTATCTTAGTTTTTCCTTTAATCATTTATTTATGTGAAAACATTCAGGTAATTAAGTACAATAAAATTTATTATCATCAAAACTCAAAAGAACACTTATATGGAACATATGACAAAGACACTGTTCCAACATGTTTTATTTATATTTTCTTGGTTAATTTATATAATATGGTCAAATTAGTTTTTTTGTTATGTTTATAACGAATGATGTAATTAAATAAAACTATATTGGACAGGTAAAGCTACAATTATTAGCATGCAGAAGGAGACGAACGTTACGGATGCTAATGACACTATCAGGTACATAACTCCTACCAAAAAAAATCAGATACATAACAACATCCACATTAGAGATATCATGTATTTCTTAAACTTAAAAAATTAAAAAAATTAAAACAAATTTGCGGGAGAATCCCTCTTTGATTCTAGAGTAGTTTCTCTTATAGAAAACTCATTTTTCTAATACAAAAGAGAGAGAAAAATAAAGAAAACACACCATAATTAAATTAATCTACCCACTTTCTCTACCCATCATAAAATGATGTAAGCATGATAAGAAAATAAACTTTAAATTGAGTATTTGGGTGTGGAATAAAATAAGATCAAGTTTCTATGTTGATCTGGGGAAAGAGAAAGTTGAAAATCAAATTAAGAAATTCAAATTGGATTTCTCCATTGTGGATGCTCTTAGGACGTCTATTATAGTTTATCATCTTCTACAATAAAGCATAAAATTATAGGTTAAAGGATAAAATTAATTTTTTATCTAATTTTTTAGGATTTAAAATTTATTATTTAGGAGTAAGAATTTACTATCTAGGCTTTTAATTGTGTGTAAGTTTAGAGAGTACGGAGTAGAACTGAGGGTTTAAATTTTAAAATATAATTTTATATTTCGACACAAGATTTATTGCATGCTTTGTTGTAAAGATTTCATATTTTCGTGCATGAATTTTATTTATTTATTGTTGCATTTTTTGCTATCTATTATTTAATCTCTTTTTCAGTTGTCTTTTTAATATTTTCATATCAATTAAGCATTTTTTAAAGTATCTTTACTTAATTACCGATGTGTAATAATAAATATATTGGCTTACAAAATTTTATCAAAATAGAAAAGTTAAACATGGACAAGAAATGACAATTGAAAACACCGAGGGAGTAAGTTTTAAGTCCTTTATCTCTTTTATTTTGTGTTATAATTTCATAAAACATGAATATATAAAATGACATTTTTTCTAACTTATGCCTTAATGTAACATATGCCCTAATATATAAAATAACGGTTTAAGGATATGGGCTAAGCGTCCTTAGTGTGTTTAATTGTTGGTTCATTGTCATGCAAAAAAGTTAATGCAACTTTAGTGACTTTTGCTATGACGATGATTAGTGTCAAGAATGCAACATTAGTGACTTTTGCTATGACGATGATTCATGTCAAAACTTTACCAATCAAGCTAAAATCCAAAATAAATACAAGAGTGTGTGAATTAAGAGAGTAGAATTTGTGAAAAAATGATCTTTCTTTTCAATAGAACCCATATGGTATATATACATACAAGGCTTTGGCCATAAGTAAGATAAAAGATATTGACAAATATTACATAGATAAATATATATTTCTAATACCCCTCAAGTTGGAGCATGTAGATCAACAATGCACAACTTGCGCAAAAGAAACTAAAACTGTTTTTCTCCAAGAGCCTTTGTGAAGATATCAGCAGGATGTTGCGCCGTCGAGATGTGAGCAGTAGCAACCTGACCAGCAATGATCATATCACGAACATAGTGACAATCAATCTCAATGTGTTTCGTACGTTCATGAAACATTGATTTTGCTGCAATATGAAGAGCAGTCTGACTATCACAATAGAGACGCACATGACTCGGGTGATGAACTCCCAGAGATGACAGAAGATACCTCAACCATGTGATCTCACTACATGTAACGGCCATGGCACGATATTCCGCTTCAGCAGATGATATAGAAACAGCGGCTTGATTCTTCGTTTTCCCAAAAGGCATGCAATTGTCCAAGCATGATGAAATAGCCTCTAATGGAGCGGCGAGTTGTAGGACAAGTAGCCCAATCAGAATCACAGAAAGAAGATAAGCAAAGAGAGGTCGAAGAAGGTAGATGAAAACCTTGTCCATGGTGACCCTTCAGATATCTGAGAACATGTAGTGCAGCCTTCCAATGATCAAGAAGAGGATGTTGCATAAATTGTGACAAAACATCCACTGAATAACACAACTCGGGTCTAGTAATAGTCAGATAGATGAGACGGCCGACTAAACGTCGATACCGCTCAGGATTCTCTAAAGTTGTGCCATTAATCTTGGCCAACTAATCATGGGAGTCCATAGGAAACTCACAAGGCTTGCAACCGAGAAGTCCAGATTCAGCTAAGGTCTCCAAAGCATACTTACGTTGAGAGACAAATATTCCAGAGGAATTGCGAGCAATCTCAAGACCAAGGAAGCACTTGAGAGTCCCCAAATCCTTCTTATAAAAAGAGCTACTCAGATAAGTCTTAACACAATCAATGTCAGTAGATGTATTACCAACAATAACCAGATCATCCACATAGACTAGTATATGAACCACATAATCACCTTTACGCCATGAGAAAAGAGAGTAATCCGCTCGGCTTTGCTGAAAGCCAAACGCGCGAAGGGCAGAACCGAGCTTCAAGAACCAGTTTTGTGGTGCCTGGCGCAAACAATAGAGGGACTTCTGTAGTTTGCAAACCTGACTCGAACCAGATCTAGGAAAACCTGGTGGAAGCTTCATGTGTACTTCCTCGTCCAAATCACCGTGCAAGAAAGCATTATGAACATCCATCTGATGTAGATGGCATCCCTGAATATAGCACCAACTGATAGAAAAACTCGGACATACACCATTTTAGCAACAGGGGCGAATATCTCGGTGAAGTCTATGCCCTCTACTTGGCGATTGCCTAAAACAACAAGGGACGCCTTATGCCTTTCCATTGTCCCGTCAGAGCGGTACTTGATGCGAAATACCCATTTTCAGCCAATAGGAGTCTTTCCAGGAGAAAGATCAGTGACTATCCATGTATGATTACGCTCAAGGGTGTCAATTTCTGATTGCATAGGAGCACACCAAGAAGGCGAGCGGGATGCCTTAGCAAAGGAAGTCGGCTCCTGCTCTGCTGTAATGGCTGCCAAAAACTGGTTATGGGGAGCAGAAAAATTAGCGCAAGAGACATAAGTTACTATCGGATACGGTTTACCTAAGGGGTGAGATGATGTGGATGTTACAGATGAAGGAGGAGGGTCTATGCAGAGAGCAGTGTTGCAGACATAATCACGCAGAATAACGGATCTCTTTCGAGCACAAGAGCTCTGTCGAGTAGTAGTAGGCGAAGGCAGAGTGGCAACTGACGAAGAAGGTGGAGATGCACGAGGCAAGTTTGCGGAGGAACTGCCCCTGTCATCAATAACCATGGGCTCAGAAGCAGCCTGATCCAATACAGTGTCATAAACAACTAGATGTGGTGGTGGTGCCGAAATAGCAGATGAGGTAGCTACATTCTCGGCATATGGGAAAGTAGACTCAAAAAATACTACATCATGGCAACAAAGAATTATTTGGACTCTAGATCAAACAAAGACCAACCCTTCTGACGAGATGGATAGCCTACGAACATACACTTGCGGCTTCTCTCATCAAATTTATCATGATCCCGTGGAATAGCAAGCATTAATGACACATTCACCCCAAAATGAGATAGGAAGTTTTGCCTGAAACCGAAGGGCTCTGGCGACATTGAGAATGTGACGGTGCTTGCGTTCTACCCTCCCATTTTGCTGAGGAGTATCGACACAAGATGTCTCAAAGAGAATTCCCTGATCAGCAAAGAATGACAAAAGAGGCAGAAATTTGGTACTGTTATCATCTCGAACCCTGCGGATTTTCTTACTGAACCGAGTGCTAACCATAGCACACAACCGTTGTAGAAAAATCACAACCTCGGTCTTATCACGCAATAAGTAGATCCAGATAGCTCGTGAACAGTAATCTAGAAGAGTCAAGAAATATGAAGCACCAGAATGAGACACAGTTCGGTAAGGACCCCAAACATCACAATGAACCAAATCAAATAAATCTCCTTCATTATTATTGCTATAAGGAAAACTTGAGCGAGTTTGCTTAGCTTTGAAACAAATATCACAAGGAGTATCATTGACATTATTCTTAGTACTAATAAAATCAGAAATGCTAGATAATGCTGAATGAGTTGGATGACCAAAACGCTGATGCTACAATCTAGTAGATGACGAGACCACAGACGTATGACAAACACGATCTTGAATCTCTAGTCCACGAAGCCAATAGCCCCTCCTCACTGCTCACCCACACCAATCACTGTCCTTGAATTGTAATCCTGAAGTATGCATAATCGATAAGTCAATAATACTAAACAATGCATATCACTAGTCAACTGAGCAAATGACAGAAGGTCGTATGTCAGTCGTGGAATATAGAGCGCATTAGGGACACTGATAGTATCAAATTTGAGAATGTCGTGTTGAGTGGCGGTGGAGGTAGTTCCATCAAACAGTAAAACAGAAACCGGAGAGATATCTCATAAATTAGAAAGAGAGTCATAAGAACCAGTCATATGATAAGAAGCCCCTGTGTCAAGTATCGAAGTAGAAAAACACGTACCAGATGAAGCAGATGCATCATTATTTGTATTTTCAAGCTGCTGAACATCTACATAACTGAATTCCATTGATCTTGAGAGAGAGAGAGAGAGGACCCAATAACCTTATGGTCATGGTCAGTAGTACTGAATGAACCGGCAGCAATGGACGTCGTCTGTGCAACATTTGATTTTCCTGCAGAACCCCGCCCGTGCCCGGGGCCACTTGTACCGCGCCCACGGTTTGACCCATCAAAGTTGATGGTATTGTTTCCGTTGTTGCGACCTGCACCTCGACCACCAACAAAGTTTTATGGATAGCCTATCAGCTTGCAGCAAGTAGCTACATCATGGCCAGTTAGATTACAATGAGTACAAACAAGAGATTTGCGATCGATGCCGGTGGCGGGCGCTGCGTTTGACGGAGACTGAGATGAACCCAAACCATTTGAACGTGCAGCAAGAGCCAAAGAGTTTGGCTGGCTTTCACGATTATGTACAACTGACCGTTGCTCTTCTTCTTGGACATCAAGAGAGTAGATCTTAGATAGCGGCAGAAGCGGTTCAATAGCCACGAGATATGAGTGTAGAGTGGAGAAACTTTCGTCTAGACCAAGAAGAAAATGATGAACTGTGGATCGTTCACGATCTTGCAAAAGCTTGGTGTTGATTCCACACTTGCAGCCACCACAAGTACAAGATGGAGGAGGATCATGAGCATTCAACTCCTCCCAAATCTTCTTTTGAGCAGAATAATAAACGGAAACAGAGTGTCTACCTTGACAACAATTACCGAGATCAGCCCGAAGTTTGATAACACGAGGCGTGTTTTCCACAGAAAATCGATTACGAAGATCCTCCCATAGATCTGAGGCGGCTTCGAAGTAAGAGATGGACGATAGAAGCGAAGGCTCGATCGTTTGAATGATCCAAGTGACGAGCATCGCGTTGACGGCGAGCCAATCATCATTGTGTGGGTCTGTAGTAGCAGGCTTCTAAAAACGGCCATCAATGAACTTATTTTTTTCGCTTAGCTTGAAGCTCTTAAAGTGATTTTAGGCTTAGTTTGTTACACAATTGTTATTTTCTATTTTTAATTTCAATTATTAATAGATTGGATAACTATATTAACAAATAAATATTATCATTCCTTTCAACAACAAATATACAAGCTATTTTATTGAGAATAAATATTATGTTGAAGGTTAATATATATTCTTACGATAAAATTAGGATTATTTTCGATGATAAAAAATTAAGTCAAGCTACGTACATAACATTCATGGAATAAAATTTATTTTTATAAATAGTCTTTACAAGAAAAAAGTTAATCTTAATTTTTTGACAAACTCGATTAAAAGGATATACAATTTTCATACGAATAATATGGAATTTCTCGTGCATGGCACGGGTCACTACACTAGTTATACTTCAAAGCTGTCCATTATGTCCCACCAATAGCGCGACCTACATATTCTAGTACAAATAAAGATTAATTACTCTTCACCAAAAAAATAAATAAAGATTAATCTATCTCATATATTAAAGTTGGAGCTTTTCTAGCGCCCAAAGTAATTTTAGCATAGTTTGTTAAGTTTTTTTATTTTTTAAATATTATTATTAATAAATAGTCAATAAAGAAGTTAAAATTATTTGTAAAGTTTCATAGACTATTCTTTTAAGCTTAGTATCTTATATTGTTTAAAAGTTTATTATCCACGGATAAAACTAATAATTAACCATCCAACAAACACATAATTTTTGAAGAAAAAAGCTTTACTTGACATAAGAAACTTATTGAAGTTGTATTAATACAAAATATTATAAAGTGCTATGCTTTTTTCTATCATTTTTGTGTGCTATGGTTTGTAAGTAAAAGTGTAGGCGAAAAGTGTAGCATATTTCAGCCATAGAGAACCACATCTAGGCAAAAGCGTAGCACCTTTCACCTAGCATAGAGAAACACATATAGGCAAAAACGTAACATATTTCACCTAGCATAGAAAAGCACATATAGGCAAAAGCGTAACACATTTCAGTTAGCTATAGAGAAACACATATAGGCGAAAAGTGTTGCACATTTCAGCCATAGAGAAGCACATCTATGCAAAAGCTTAACACCTTTCACCTAGCCATAGAGAAGCACATATAAGAGAAAAGTGTATCACATTCCAGTCATAGAGAAGCATATTTAGGTAAAAGCGTAGCACCTTTCACCTAGCATAGAGATAGACAAAAGCGTAGCATACTTCAGCTAGCCATAGAGAAGCACATATAGGCAAAAGCTTAGCACACTTCAGCTAGCCATAGAGAAGCACATATAGGCGAAAGTGTAGCACATTTCAACCATAGAGAAGCACATCTAGGCAAAAAGCATAGCATATTTTAGCCATAGAGAAGCACATCTATGCAAAAAGCGTAGCACATTTCACCTAGCATATAGAAAAGCACATATAGGCAAAAGCGTAAAACACTTCAGTTAGCCATAGAGAAGCACATATAAGCGAAAAGCATAGCACATTTCAGCCATAGAGAAGCACATCTAAGCAAAAGTGTAGCACCTTTCACCTAGCATAGAGATTCACATATATGAAAAAGTGTAGCACACTTCAGCTAGCAATACAGAAGCACATATAGGCGAAAGCGTAGCACATTTCAGCCTTAGAGAAGCACATATAGGCTAAAAGTGTAGCACATTTCAACCATAGAGAAGCACATCTAGCCAAAAAGCGTAGCACATTTCACCTAGCATAGAGAAACACATTTAGGCAATAGCGTAGCACACTTTAGCTAGCCATAGGGAAACAAATATAAGCAAAAGCGTAGCATATTTCAGCTATATAGAAGCACATTTCAGCCATAGAGTAACACTTGAAGTAGCACATGCTTTGCAAGTTCAAATTTTTGTCTAAAAGACATAGCATATTTCAACCATATAGTAGCACATTTCAGGCATTTTGAAGCACTTAAATTTGTAAGTACAAAATCCGGCCTAAACGTCATCTAGTAAACCTTTTTCTTTAGTTTCAAAATCTAGAAGTACTACTGTTAAAGAAGTCCGTATAAGTTTCACAATACATAACATCCTTGAACGAATGGGATATCACAAAATTGAATACGATTCTTCCATTCCATATTATTTCTCATATATTATATATATTTATATCCCTCAAGGCAATAGGGAGGATAAAATTATATGGAATCTTACAGCTGACGGTATTTTCAGCACCACCTCAACTAGACAATTAATGGCAAATAATATTATAAAAAATAATACTCAACAAAATTATATAGATGAGTATAAAATTATATAGATGAGGATAAAATTATATAGAGTTCCATCATATTACTCCCTTTGTAATCATCCAACTGAAACTAGGGAACATTTTTTTTTAATGCACATATACAAACACTCAAATTAAAAAATATGAATAATTATCGGGAAGATCTTTCCAGATCAATAACACAGATTCATTTGAAGATACTTTTACCATCATTATCCAATTATACAAAGATGAAAATAATAAAATTGAAACTTTGATTTTCTTATGGTACCAGATTTGGTTGCATAGAAGTGTTGTGAGCTTTAGAAATGAACCAATACTCAAAGAAGGATGAGCCCAAAATGCTTTTATTCAATATAAACAATGGGAAAATGCAAGCTTGCAAATTATGGGGCCTAAAATTATCAACAAAAGAAATAAGAAGAAGAGATGTCGTCAAATTTAGAAGGGTCCTCCTACAGATTGGATCAAGATAAATTTTGATGAATCATTTATATCTCAAAACCAATCTACAATAGCATGTATTTCCATAGACAGTAATGGAAATGTTATGGATATATGTAGTAACCAAATAAACGCAAAATCGACACTACAAACTGAAGCTCTAGCCTTCCTTTTGGCAACAAAATTAGCCATAAAATTAAAGCTCACAAACGTAATATTTGAAGGCGATAATTTAACCGTTATCAATTCAGTGAATAATGTTTGGAAAATTACAAATATTATCCAAGACGCTAGTGTTGATATTAACCTTCATTTCATTTTAAATTGCAATCGTGATTGCAATTTGTCTATTGATTATATCAACCCTTTAAGGCCACATCTGTTGCAGCTTGTACTCCTCGTATCATCCTTTTTTCAGGATCATCGTTGATGATGGTCAGGGGTGGTCATCTTCTCGAAGATGACTCACCATTTTTTGCCTTCAAAAAAAAAGTTTGTATAAATTATCTAAATGATTAAGAGGCTGGATCAGGTACGAATGTGTTTATACTACGAATGTACCAAACATGCACATCCTTTTATATTCGCAAGCACATTCATTCACATTCAAATGCACACGTAGGCATGTACATGCATTCATTTTTTCTTATATTGTTAAAGTATGAACACATCTACGGATGCACATGTGTTTTCGACCGTATGTACATGTCAATGTGAAAAGATTGACATGTGAATATTCCAATCGTATATTCATAAATTAAAATTATTCTCACATGAATCTTTCTCAATGGTTAAAGAGGTAAGGCATGTGAGAAATAAAGTTTTGTGTATATATATATTGGTAATAAACTTCTTAAAGTTCGATATACATTTTGGAGAGTGTAGGAATGTTGTATGTTAGACAAGTAGCAGTAAGTTGTTCCTTGGACAGCGGAGTAGTAAAATACAGAAATAAAGCAATGTGCAATGTCCCTTAAAGAGGAAATTTCAAGTGACCCATTAGTCTCTTGAGAAAAACCTCTACCTCTAGGCTTTTAACCTAGTAGAATTTGAACTGTGTACTTATATTATTAATCCAAGACTGTTACAAGCAAGTCAACTCCCTCAACCTAAATTCGCCAAAGGTATTTAAGCTACCCTTACTTGTAATTCTTAATCTCTTAACAATATAACTCACTCTCCCAATCCTATCGAAACACTTACAAGATCATGAAACACTTATGTTTCGTCTTTGGCCGACTTCTTCAATAAGCACTTGGTTCTTCTTTTCAACAAGCTTCGACAACCATTAACATAGGATGTAGTCCACTATTAATACTAAACTAACAAACCCTAGAAATGCTAAAGCCTAAAGCCCAAGCAAGATCTAAGATATGTTCCAAAAATACATTAAAATAAAATACAATAAATCTTCAGGTAATTTTCAACTTGGGGCGCAAGGTCAAAAAGATCCTCCTTGTAGGTGTGCCTCCTTGTAGGTTTGTCGTCTTCCATAAATAGAAGGTTGTCACACTAAATCATTTTACTTTAGGTATTTATGTAATAATTCAAATTAAATAATTATTTTAAAAAATTAAACTAAATTTGTATGTGGTAAATGAACTAAATCTATTTGATAAAAATAATTTAACATAAGTTATTTATATATTAAAATTAAAATTATTATTTTATAAAACTCGTGCGAGGCACGGAAAACTGAACTAGTTTGTTTTAAAAATTTGAGAGAGAGTAATAGTGTACTTATGTGTGCAGGGAGCAAGAAGAACTAGAAAGCAGTGGTGAAAATATGGGCTTCATATATGGCATCATAATTATAGGATCGAACCGAACAAAAAGTAAGGTGATAGATGCAAAGGAGCAGATGGAAGATATAATAGAGTGTGTAATACGTGAGGAGAAGTGGGAGATATTGGATAGGGTATGGGTGGAGTTGCTTTGCCACGCAGCCATCACTTGTAAGCCCAGTATTCATGCGGCTAAGCTCAAGGAAGGAGGCGAGCTTCTCACCTTTGTCTGGCTGCTTATGGTGCATCTCTTTATGGAACCTAAGACATTTTCCTGATTAATTCCAATCCAAACGTACGTGATGACCGCTATAGTTACCTTGCTTTATACATTGCGATGATTATTTCACCGATTTGTGTATTTTCTTGGAGCCCTGGATGCTTAATTTGGGCAAAATCTATACGCACTACATTTTCTCTCTTTCCACACTATATTTCCGTACGCCCATAATGGACGTACGCTCGTTTTGGGCGGACAGCTTATACGTATACAATTTTTGTAAAAAAATACAAAATACATCTTGTACGCTAGAAACGGGCGTACGCCCATTTCGAACGTACCGTAATGATAATTTTTCCCCAAATAAATTAAAAAAATTAAAAAATTCCGTACGCAACGTACAACATTTTTTTTTCGAAAATTCTTTTTATTACGATTTTTTTTAAAAAAGATAATAAATTACGTTAGTATATAATAACAATAATAGGTCATATTTCACATCTGCCTGTTTGCTCTAGTGGTAAAGACACTACTAGAGAAATGCATTTTAGTGATGGTTGAGTTAGTCAGGAATGCCGATATAATTTTGGATTTTGTCGGAAACATTGATAATGTACCAACCGTCGGAATAATCGGTGTGGTTGATACCGACGGATATGTATATTGACTTTACCGACAATTTTGTTTGTCAGCAGTAATTTTCTGACGGATTTGGCCGTCACGTCTATAATACCGACGAATATAATTGTTGAAACTATAGACGCCAATGTTCGTCGCCAAAAAAAATTAGAGTGACGTCCATAGTTGTTGGTAATAATCCCCGACAAATTTTATTGTCGATTATGTAAAAGACAACACCGATGTTTTCGTTCGTCGGTAACTAATTCCGACATCTATAATTGTTAATATCATTGATGATTGAGTTAATCAGAATCAATCTTTTAATGATTTTATTTGTCATATATAAAAGCGACTATATTTGTTGGATACACACAATTATACTAATTTTTAAATAATAAAAAATTCTAAATATAAATTAATATATGATAATAATGTATAGCTTGTTTCATATAAATTAATCGCACAATCCAAATATAATATATAATATTAATAAGTCATTACTCCGTACAAGATAATAAACATTCAAACCAACATTACATGCCTGCTTACTAAAATCAAAGAAATCAAGTACATACCTGCTTACTAAAATCAAAGAAACCAAGTGCATACATGCTTACAAAAATCAAAGAAACCAAACCAACAGTAGTTCACAACTACTAAAATCAACCAAACTAAGAGTTATTTAGAACAACATGCTTTCTGTCATAATCTCCTAGTAATATTGATCATCTCCTCCACTCCCATTTAAGTTTGGTCCACCAAAATATGCATTAATGGGGTCCCTCTGCACCGTTCAAGAGCAATTGAAAGGAGATGTTGTTTTGAAAAACTGGAGGAAGAGAGGAGACCTACTTGGATCCATTTGTTGCACCCTCTCTTGGTATTGACTATTGAGACTGCATCGTGAACTGTTGGAAGAGAGGAATACATGCACCGGAGAAGGAGAAATAATACAAGACCTTGGAGAAGAAGATGGAGGAGAAACTTAGTAACCAACTGAAAGAGGAGGAAGTGAAGAATGAGAAATATTGTAATGGAACTGCTCTAGACACGTCTAAGGCTATATATACATGTCACTTACATGTTTTTTTAAAGAAAAATTAAGAAATTTGAAAACTTTTACCCAAATTTAAAAACTTTTACAAAAATCACTTAATTTTATTTCACCCAATAGCTCCTCCCGACATTTATAGCCATCACAACTTAATTTCGTCGGTTCTACTTATACTTTTAATTGTTGGTGTTTTATCGATGATTTTTAATGTCGGTTAACTTTTGTCGGGAACTTGATCCGACGATTATAAGTGTTGGACATATAATCTGACGGTCATTACGACAAATATATTTGTCGGTACAATTCCGACACTGTTACTCGTCGGCAATGATTCGTCGGAGAAAGGCCCTTTTCTAGTAGTGAGAGCTGCATATATTGCTCAGAGGTTTTGAGTTCGAATCTCAACACTAACATCTCATCTTTTTTATTTTTGGGTAAAAAATAATGGAAAGAGAGGAGGGGAGTCGAACTTAAGACAATATTAATACTACAAGTTACAATCGAATTTGGGCTCACCTCATTATTTTATTACAATAACAGTTTTTTAAATTTTGGTCTCAAATATCTATATCTATAGACTATTAATTATTTTAATAATTTCTAAAAAATAATTATTTAAATAATAAGGTGTATCTTATTGACATATATGTAATATTAATACTACAAGTGATGATCGAACTTGAATCTACCTCATTATTTATTAGAAAAACAGTTTTCTTTTATTTTTGTCCCAAATATTTATTGAATTAATTACTTAAATAATTTTGAAAAAAATAATAATTATTTAAATAATCACATATGTAATCTTTTTTAATATTTATAAAATATTTTGAAAACACTTTTTATATAAGACGTTCAAGGTTGTACTTTGTAGTCTACCTATTTTGTCAACAATTGGCCATGAGCAAAAACTGGTCTTGGTAGAAACAAACCTACATGAAATTGTGAGAGAAAGCAATGCTTTAATTATTGTATTTATAGGTATTTCATATCAGTTTAAAAAATATTTTCAAATAGCACATCTAAAAAATTGATATAGTGGCAAGATAGGATTCTAACGAATTGTCGACAAGATAAAGATAAGATCTTGCATATAACACATCTAACAACCAATCTTGCATAATAGTTTTACGTATTTTCGATTCAAAATAGTTATGCAAGATGAATAAAATCTTGCATAATACTTAAACGTACAAATAGTTATGCAAGAAATGGCGCGAAAATCGAGTAAAACGGAAAATGACGCGAAAATCGAGTAAAACCGACTTAGAACGACTAACGGCGCAAAAATCGAGTAAAATCGACTTAGAACGACTAACGGCGCAAAAATCGAGTAAAACCGACTTAGAACGACTAATGGCGCGAAAATCGAAAAAATGTGGATAGAGTATAGGGTATAGGGTATAAGGTAGGGTATAAGGTAGGGTATAGGATATAGTGGATAGTGAATGTGGATATATAGTGGATAGTGAATGTGGATAGTGAATGTCATAAGTGGTTAGTTTGGGCCCAATTCGTTTAAACACCTTAAAACGATAAAAATCAAAATTTCAAAATTGTAACATGATAGAAAATAAAGCCCATAGTCGTTATCAATTCTCATAATCGGAAAAAAATAATCAAAAACGTCAACGGGCCTAATAAGGCCGAATTGAGATTTAGTGAGGCCCATTATCAAAAAACGACATAAAACGGCTTAATAAGACCTTAAACCGCAAAAAAATTGAAATGTAAAAGTTGTATTTGAGCATTACCAATATGACGGTTTCGGTTTTATAAGAAAATAACAAAATGAACACTTCGAAATATCTTAACAAGCACTTTCACCTAGTAACGAGTTAATCTCAAGTATATAAGTCGTATAGTTTTACTCATATGTGTGTGATATCACTTCGTTACTCAAATAAACTTTATATAAAACTTTCATTAAATGTTACGAAACACTCAAATAATCCAAAATAATGACATTTCACATCTTTGTATTGTCGTTATTGATTGATTACTCTATATTTAATGAAAGTTTTAATGAAATACGCATACATATATGATTAAACAAGCAATAACGACAATACGAAGACGAAGCCAAACCAGATCAATACAGTTTCTGCAGAATTGTGCATTTTCTCGCGTTCTGCGAGTTGTCACTCCTCGCGGTCTGCGAGTTGTCAGTCCTCGCGTTCTGCGAGAAAATGCACATATTATGCATTTTCTGATAATTCTGCAGAATATGTGCAATGGATTGAAAATGCAGAAAATAAATAAATAATTAAATTACCTGCCCTTTTTGGATGTGGAACGCAACATGTGCTTCAAATCCCTTAAGCAACTCGGGATCTTCTGGACCTCCAGGTGTGTCATGAGTGAGCTCAGGATCATACTTTGACTCATTCTTCTTGGACTTCCTCTTTCTTTTGCGTTTCTCGACCACTTCTTCTTCTTCTTCTTCTTCTTCTTCTTCTTCTTCTTCTTCTTCTTCTTCTTCTTCTTCTTCTTCTTCTTCTTCTTCTTCTTCTTCAACATCATCACCTTCTTGTTCTTGTTCATGTTGTTCCTCTTCTTCATCCCCAAAAACTTCATCCTCGTTTTCTGCTTCCATCGGTTCTGGGGCTTGATTGTGAGAAGAAGAACCAGCTTGTCCACTTCCCTCGGCATATCCACCGCCCCAACTTTGTCCAACCATCCCTTCTCCACCGCCCCAACTGCCTCCCGCCCACCCCTGTCTGACTTCCATAAGTGCATTATGTTCAAAAAATTGGTCTCAGCAACCCGGTTGTCCAGTAGAATAACTATCTTGGGAAACAAGGTCCCAGTCAACTGGGTATGACTCCCAACTAGTACGCGGTTGTCCAATTGAATAACTACCTTGGGACCAATTGGGATTGAGACGTTCTTCAACGTCGGGGAGTCCCTCTGGAAAGAGCTCTACAGGGTGAGTCTTCTTTGCTTTCCCCTTCCCCTTTGGTTTTTCAACCGGGGGTTCTTCCCTAACAACATCTTTGTTTCTCCGACGAGTCGAACGACCGGGACGATACATTGCCTAAAACAATACAAAGTAAAATCAATAAATAAACGAAGGCAGAAAATAAAATCAGAAAACAGAACAAACAACCAAAAAAACACAAACATATGTTCTGCAGAAAACAGAATTGCCAGTTATGGCAACTCCTCGCGTTCTGCGAGGGACATGACTCTCGCAGAACGCGAGGGATGTAGCGTTCTGCGTGAATTTGCACTTTCTTCAGTTTCCGACGACAGTTTCCGGCGACAATTTCCGGCGACAATTCAATATTTTAGCTAAAATACCTATCAATTTAAGTAAATTACCAAATAAACATCAAAACCCTAAATAAAATCAACAACACTAATAAAAAACCCTAACCCTAATGAATTTCAACCTATTCAACATAAAACAACATCCACTCATCAACCATAATTCAAAATCATCATCTTTCATCCATTATACAACCATTTCTAAATCAACATTCAATATCAAAACATCATATAATATGCAATTTTCTATACTAACAACATATATTCATCTAAAAACAACATTAGAAAGCATAAGAGTATTACAAACATACCTTATATGGAGATTTGAATTGAAAAGAGGAAGAAGAAGTAGGTTGAATTGAAAAGAGGAAGAAGAAGCGGCGGAATTTTTTTATGGTGACTGTAAAAATGGACCGAGTAGGGTTTTTCTCCTATAATAGGGGAAAAATCCCCTCGCGTTCTGCGAGGAGACGCTCCCTCGCGTTCTGCGAGGTGACGCTCCCTCGCGTGTGACGCTCCCTCGCGTAATGCGAGGTCGTGGGTGTTTTCTAAATAACGCCCTATTTAGCAAGCAACTTAAATTTCTGACTGAACTAGTAAATGCATTTTCAGTCAAGACGGACAACTCCAACAGATTATAAAATTCTCTGGCACTTTTTCCCACCCACATTTTGATCACCAAATCCTGGAAATAATGCACAAATCAACACCACCAAATCCGACTAAATTAACGGGACAGCAACACTACAAATTCAAATTACTCCAACTACTAGAAGAAGAAACTTTCCTTGCAAGAAATCAAACAATGATGAGATAAAATAATGCCGCCTGCTTCGCTGGCTTGATCGATAACTAGCACATGAGTCGGAGTAACCCGTCCGAAAGCGCTGCAAGAGCAAATGCAATGGGAAAGACGAGATGAGAATTGTAAGCGGTTGAAGCGGCACTTTTAACCGGGGCAGCTGATGGAGGAGGAGGAGGGTTTTTTGTGTCTATAGCAATCTTCATTCCACTGAAGCAGAAGCCTTTACCGCTCACAAAGTAACGGACTTTGGTCATGTTCAGTGGGACCACGTCTCTCCCGGCTCCACGTGTCCAGTTTACCATTGGGTGCTCGGTGTTGCATGTCTCGTAGTTGCTCTTGTTCACCTCAAGGATGTTCATCTGGTTTCTGTCGTACACGAAAACTACCAACACCGGAAAAGGACACATGTCAATATCACTAAATTCAAACCTCCTAGGTTCAGTATAGATCACATCTCCTAACCTAATTCACATGTTAATTAATGATGCTTGCTCCAATTAACCATTACTTGTCAATAAACTAAATACATAGATTACACTTGAATGTACTTCATTCACAACAATGCCATGTGAATTTGAGAACAGAAGACATAACAGCGTGCAAGAAAAGATTGAACAACTATCATAATGCCCTAGACCTGGCCAAACTAGGCCCGCCCCGCCCGGCCCGACCCTAAAATATGAAAGGATCTGGGTAGGAGAATTTGAAATTAGGCCCTGCCCTGGTCCGGCCCAAGCCCTAGCTTGGCCAGGTCTAAATGCCAACTAAAGCATAGAATAACTAAGCACTTTATCAGTTTTTGGGTCATAGCTACTGGATACACTACTTTAAAAGCTTTTATGCAAGGGTCATATAAGTTCATACTTTTTACACAATTATATCTTCAGCAGTGTATCAAAATAATTGTGCATAGGGTAAAAATTTGAGATGTCATCATCAACCTCTAATCTAGACTCAATTATTCAAATTTAGAATGCTTTTTTTTTCCTTCCTGCTTTTCCTAGGATTCTACTTTCTCTAAGAAAAATATTGTCTTTGTTCCCTACTCGTGATTTTTCCATGGAAATCTTAATCATGAAAATTAGATCAAATTCTCAACTAAAAATGCTGAAAAGAACACTTCAAAAGGAAGTAGAAAATAACATTGAGTATTCAGCAACATATTCCATGTCCCTACAATGGTGGAGTAAGGAACAAATTCTTCACAGCTCAGAACCAGCAGAAGCAGAAAACAAAAAAACATAATCTAATTAAAGTGGATGCAAACCACAAAACCCTAGATCTAAACAATATCAAGACAAATAAAGATCTGAAAATCAATTAATAAGCTGTAATTGAAGAAACCGATCAGTAATTCACACGAAACCAGATAAACTCAAAAGAAGAAATATTAGAGAGAAGAAATTATACAGAGCCAGTCGCCGTTATAGAAATGCTTGTCTTTAGCCCAAACGGTGTAGTTAACGTTGGGGGCCCAGCCCATGTTAGCGCCAACTATGTACCGCGTGGCGGAAACTTCGGGAATGAAGACTAAGAAGGCAGCGCAGGCTAGCAAGACCGCCATTGTTGAAGACCTTAAAGCTACTCTCGGCATCTCCATTGCGATTTCTGTTGCGTTTTTGTTTGCTCTCTGTTGTGTTTTGTAGAAGTTGCTTAGAGAACAGGGAGCGGCAGCTAAATAAAGCTGGGATTGAGAACTGCTCTGCTTAATTATTATTTTATTTTTTAATTTGGGTTGTTTAATACGTGTCTACAGCAATGCTGTGATAAGATTTGGGGCTACCCATGTGATCTTCCACTGTTTTTCAACCGCCTTAGTATTTTTTTTTTTTTTTCGAGGTTTCTGCATGAACCACTTTATTTGCTAGTTTGGCTCGGAACCCTCTTTACGTGTGTATTGATTTAAAACCATTTATTATATCTATTTTATTTACAAAAACCACCCTTTAACTATTTCTGTTAATTTATCCGTTAAATCCGTAAAATGACCATATTGGCCTTCATTCTTTAAACAAATTACACAAATTTATATCTACCTACTACTACCTGTTAACGAACAAAATTGGGAATTTGGAGAATTAGGGTTCTTGATGGAATTGAGTTTAGGGTTCTTGTTTGTATCCCAAAACTATCAATTGATCTGAAATCAAAAATTTCAACAACTGTTGTGGTAATAATAAGATCCGGATTCCTCATGGCCAGATATTAGCCCAGAATTTCCGAGATCGACCGGATTCCACCAAAACCCGAACAAACTGAGATCTCCGCGCCCACCGGCGACGAAGAGGCTCGGAAGCAGAACCAGTGGCCTTAGCTAAAGCTCCGACCGGATCCCAACTCCCGGAATACGAATCCGTTAAGGTTCTGACATTGGAGAGGAAGAAATCCAACTTACTCGTCGTGGTTGATTACAGAGGCATCAGGAAGCTTAGCGGCCGTGGGGAGGGAGCAGGTGGCGTTGCAGTGCGCGGAGAGGAAGATGAAGATCGCTCATTAACAGAGATTTTAATTTTTCAAGTAAGAAGCTTGTTTAGCATTAATGGAGTCTCTTCGAAGTTTTAAACAGAGCATTGTTGTTCACGGATATTATATGCAGCCCGGTCAAAATACCAAACACCGTCCGGTTTCTCGCGTTACGCGAATATTAATCTCGCCTTACGCGATCGACGTGTTTCTCGCATAACATGAGCCTTTTTTTAATTCTCGCGAGGTGTCTCTCTTTCGCGCAACGCGAGAAACCGGGCGGTATTCGGAAAAAAAGGTGGGTTGTATTTAATAAGGGCCGTGTTGTTTTGGTCCTCTTGATGTTGAAGAGAAGTGATACTCTTTCATTAATTCAGGTTTCCAATAGTTTTTTATTGAGAAATAAATGGTCAGGATTTTCTGTGCAGAGGATCAAGGAGATATTCCTCCACAAGATTAGTAATCAATCGTCTTCAACATGAAACTTCATTTTTTTTTTGGCCGTTTAACCCCGCACCCGGGTGCGTCCAATTTTTTTTTTTTTGAACCGGGTCATTCTTGGGCGCATCCTGGCTGCGTCCAAGAAAAAAAAAAAAAATTTTTTTTTTTTTTGCCGTCAAAAGTTTAAAAAATCCAGTTTAAGTTGGACGCATCCTGGATGCGCCCAAAACTGAACCGGGTTTTGATAAAAACATTTTGGACGCATCCGGGTTGCGCCCAAGGCGGGTGCCAGTTATAAAAAACTGGGTGCGGGGTTTTTCGCTGTTTTTTTTTCAATTAAAATTTACCGGGTAACATTGTAATTTGTTTAAAAAATGAAGGGCAATATGGTCTTGTTACAAATTTAACGGATCTATTAACGAAAATAGTTAAAGGGTGGTCTTTTGTAAACAAAGTATATATAAGGGGTTGTTTTAAATCAATAGACATATAAAGGATGGTTCCGTGTAAATTAGCCCAAATAAGAGGTGGTTCGATGTAAAAACCTCTTTTTTTTTTTTTTTTTTTTGTTTTGTTTTTGAGTATGTAAATGGAATTTATTTCCTCACAACTTATGGTTTTAAGAAAAAAAAAATACTTTTGATTTTTATTTGGTGGGGCAGGAAAAATAAGTAAATTAAACTGAATCCAAATGTCACAAAATGTCATTCTTTGCTAAATTTAAGACACTTGACAATGCTAGAAATATTTTAAAATTCAATCTGGTACTTTTCTATTTTGAGATATGGGATGGCCCTGTTATGTTTTGTTATCATACTATCCTTCATAGCTAAGCAAACAATATATACCAAGTAAAAATCCTCACATATATGTTCTTACACTGATCATGAAGAAACCAGTTTCAATGGGTACATACACTTGTCAATCATTATCATAATCTGGTAGATGTAACAATTTCCAAATGACTTAATCCAATCTTCTAAGTAGATACTCAACTTGAACCTCCTTGGTAAGTGGCATGATCCAGTCACCATATAAATCAGCTACAATGTCTGGCTTGAATTTGTATGCCGGTTCAGTTTCTTCCTTCCCAGGGTTAATCACTACCTCTTGTCCAAAGATCTCGGCTTTCGTCGCCACTCTCTTCTTCACTGCGTCTTCCACTGCCTCATATGTCAACAAATTCATCAGCTGATCTGCGTCCTGCAAAATCAAATGTTGGTTCCATGAAAACTTATCATTTAATCTCGGTCTTTTGCGAAATCTTAATCTTGTTTTGTGTTTTGTTTTATCTTCGACTTTTTTCCCTGGTTTGTGTTTCTGTGTTTTGGTTAATCTGGGTCTTTTGGAGAAGGCAATAGGGATTTAGGGAAATGGTTTCTAAATTAGGATGAACATACACATGATAGAAAGTTTGTTCCAATAAAGAACTGATGTGATGAACATACCTGTGCTTTAATAGCTTCCGTGTAATCATCGGGTGAGGCCCGGAACTTGGCTTCTGCCACAAATTTACCATAATGGATTCTCTTAGAGAGAGCCTGCGGGAAGTGAAAGTCTTAGAATATAAATTAAAGTTTAAGAAGTACATTGCTATCGGACAATGAATTAAATTTCGGATTCAAGTTATGTTACCTGCAGGCAGATTGTGTCACACGTAGCAGCTGAACCAAAATTGCCATCACTACCGGCCTTAGCTAATCTTGGAAGCAGATCATTGAAGTACATACCCCAAATTTTTTTGTTTATGTTTATAGAATCAGCAATGGTGTGCAGAACCTGAATCAGAAAGTTTTCGAGTTTGAAGAATCAGAAACATAGGACAGCAAAGCATGAGCATCCTTGGCTACCGATACAAGTTTATTTCTAATTGATTCCAAAAATATCAAAGATGAAACAGAAATTCCCCACACAATTTGCAACTCAAATTAAAAACAAATTGTGAAATGAATATAAGAACACAACCAAATACAAGAGACTTGTTCCATATACATCAATTTTCAGATTTTGATGTCAATTCTCTCACAGGATACTTATATTGAGAAAAAGAAGGAACTCAAGTAGAGTCTGTACAGAATTGGATCTCCAAACCCGAGTAAACGAATATGTAACATTCTGCAAATGTATGTATCCGAATATTACCTTTGGGTACTGCATAGGTGGTAAGACTGGTTCAGGCAAGTCATCTGGGAAAAATGGATGTTCATCTGGGCTCTTGTATCTGCCCACCTAAACATGTTAACATTAAACTCATCAATAGCTATTCTTCCTATAGATTCTAGACATTAATTTGTTCCAAGAGTTGAGAGGTACCTGAGCATGAAGCTTTTCAGTTTCCTTAAGCATATACTCAACTAAGGAGCCATAGAATCCATCCAACGGGAACGCATTAGGGTCGTAAGTCTCAGCATTGTAACAATACTGTGACCTCTCCAAGAGACTGAATATTATGCTATCTTCTTGCCGAACTAACGAGGTCCGAATCGAGTCAAGCGTCAAGCTTTCACTCTCATCCATTCTTTGTTTAGCAGGTGTGCTAACAAAAACACGTGAAGAACAATGAAATCACCATTTCAATTACATCCAAGCCTAGTGTGTTTAAGAAGTACACCAAAACTCAAGGCACATTGCTATTGAATTCCTTAGCCAAATCAGTAAACAAGCCATATATACCAAGATGCAGTAAATATCCAACCATATCAATTTAAGACAGCTGAAAACTATTCCTGAAGCTCATGGACAGCCTGTGATATGGCACCTCTACCTTTACTAATTTCCTTTTCCGTGACCAATTAGAAGTGGATAACATAAATACCAAACCAAATATTTACCAATTAAACACTTGCAGTAATTAAGAAGACACGACTAAAATCAGAAATTCTGTATTCCTTGAACATAAGAACACACATAAACTCCAAAAATCACACTGAATTAACAACAAATTTATGAAGAAATTCTCAGAATTAAAGAAGAGCTGAGTTAGGTGTAAACCTAGTAGCAGAGGCTGAAATCACGCGCGATAGTCGACTGTTTCCAGTCAATGCTAAGGAAGAGCTCGGAATACGGAACTGGAAGCCAGCAGAGGTTGAATCCGGCAACGATTTCGAGAAGAAAGCGACCCGACGAGAAGGAGAGCAAGAAAGAGAGGGTTTGAGGAGCATAGACTTCATTATTTAGGAAAGGGAGAAATTTAGAGGAGAGAGCGCAGATAGTGGAGAGATTCGAAGAAATTGAGAGATGGTGGTTGGTAGCATGGTTGGTGGTAGGTCAGGGAGAGACGTCGATGGTTTGGTGGAGAGTAGAGAGAGAAGAATGGCAGAATATATTGCTTTCTTTGTTGGACTTATTACGCCATTGGAGCACCTTTGACGGGTTTTCTAACTCATGTTCCACCCTAAAAGAGGAAATTAGGTTTCGTTAAATTAATTGCGTTGAATATCCCGATTTTTGGGTAGTTGCAGAATCTATCCTTCAATTAATTACTGATTCCATACCAAACTCACATTAAAACAAAATGCTACCACTTTGAATTACAAAAGTACAAAACAAACATTTCCAGGTTCAAATTTCTGTCAATCAGCATGAGAATACAGAGCATTATTTCTTACCCGTTCATATTGGTATCTTGCCTACAGAACCCACACCATCCTAACACACGCTCCACATCGCCCGAAAACGGTTAACCGATCCCAGTCATACAAGGCCAAAAAGACCAGGCTATCCACATCGCGATCCGAAAACCGCTCTTTGGCCCATATATGACTGCTAACACTAGAAAAAGTCCAATGCTCACCATTGATACTTTGCAGCAACAAGAACTTCTTCATAAATCTCTGCTGCATGATCCCAGCTTAGATCTTGAGTCATCCCTCTCTTCTGTATCCCTTCCCAGCTGTCCTTATGCCCCCTGTACGTCACCAAAACGTTCCCCAACGCGTCTATCAACTTCCCAGACTCTGCCCTATCGAACGTCCACCCGAGACCCGTGTCGTTAAACGGGTCGAACGGCAAAACCGTGTCTCGTAAACCACCAACCGCATGGACCACAGGTATAGTCCCATAACTCATTGCATAGAGCTGGTTCAGCCCACATGGCTCGAACCGAGATGGCATCAGCAAGATGTCGACCCCAGCTGTAATCCGATGAGCCATCTTAACCGAAAAACCGACCCACCCTCGAGCCTTATCCCAGTATTGCCCCTCGAATTGCTTCAACATCTGCTCAAGATCAGATCGGCCCGACCCGAGCATCACGAGCTGCACGTCTTGGCTCATCATCCAAGGAATTGCTTCGGCTATGATGTCGACGCCTTTCTGACCGTCTAGTCTCCCGATGAAACCGATCAAAGGGACGTCGTCTCTCTGAGGAAGCCTGAGCTCGTTTTGGAGTGCAGCTTTGCATCTGCTTTTGCCCGAATGGAGAGTGTCGAGCGAGTAGTTTGAGTAGTTGTCGGATTGGAGGTGGACGTCGTGTCGTGGGTTCCACTCGTCGGTGTCAACCCCGTTTACGATCCCTCGTAATTTCCAGTCGCATTCACTTATGATGTTATGGAGGCCCCAACCTCCCTCTTGAGTTTTGAGCTCCCACGCGTATCCATGGCTCACAGTAACGACACGGTCTGCTGCCTTTAAGCCCGCTGCAAAGACGTTGCAATGCTCTCCTCCAACAGGGTCGTAGAATCTGAAGTTTTCTTGCCAATGTTCGGGAAGGTCGGTTATGGGGAAATCATCCATCGGTGCACGGCCCTATACAACAGAGAATGACAGGTTTTGAAAACATTTGCTACCAAACGAGGCCTAAGAGAAGTGAAAGGAGATTCAAATTTAAGCATAGGTAACGGACCTGGTGAGCAATGTTATGGATGACAAGGACTGATCTCGTATATGTCATCAGTCCATTGTCACGATAATATGCCTTGAGATAGACGGGTAACAAAGCTGTATGCCAGTCGTTTGCAATGAAGACTAAGTTTCCATCTCCATAAACGATACCTCCACAAGGAACATACCAAGGAACCTGAAATTGAAGTGCAGTAATGAACCTTCATGCATTAATGCTTAAAAATCATCATTTTTCTGCATATGGTTGTGTTAAGAGAACGGGAAATGAAATAAAGAAATTAGTTCAAGGGTTGGTTTGTTTATGCAGGAAGAGGGACGTTGATACAAATTTATACCTCAATAGCAGCCTTGCAGAACAAAACCATCCGTTTGAAAACATCCTGCATAACAAAGTTTCACAAGTGCCGATGAACAGAATCAGAATTCATTAATATGTTACAAAATGTTTATACGTACCCAAAAAAAAAAGTCCATGGCTACTAATTTATTGTCAAATTGTCTCAAGTTTGAGCTGTTTTGAACATGGAAATTACCCAATACAAAGCAAGAACCATAAATTCTAACACACGAGATTGTATTAGAAAAGAATCAGCAGTTAACATCTTTCATGTATCTTGGACGAAAGCTTAGCAATTAAATCAGTTTCCAAAACAAAAGGAACAAAATGAGCTTACCCGTCTACTTCCTCCATATATATTATTCTGAAGCCCACGGAACATTGCACTTTCAATGAACACAAAATCAACACCGTCGACATAGGAATGATAATACGAAACTTCCATGTCCTGCAAAATGAAAATATCTGTTTCTTACCATCTACATATGAGTAAAATCAACAAATCTAACTTCAGCAAATTACCTGACCAGCCACCTTGTACCTCCTCAACTCTCCTACTCGTTGAGCTTCAGGATAATCACCATATTTTGGTACCACAACCTGAGAGTTGTACAGAAAAAGTTAAAGACATCATTAGAGACAGATAGTTATAGTTCAAGACTACTCTGATCAATGAGAAAGTAACAAAACTTTATGCTAAACCTAGACAAGAACATCAACCTCTTTACATAGGATCAAAAAAAAGAATTTGTCTAAATCAATGGTACCGACTCACCATCACTCTATGTCCACGCCGAGCCAAAGCCTTTGGCAAAGATCCAGCGACATCTCCAAGCCCACCTAAGACAACTCACCATTTTTTAATTGCTGAATATGTATATAGTTCATATTAAAAAAAAAAATTCTACAACACAGTTTTACAGCAAAATCATTCCGCTTTAGTAATCAATAATACCAGTTTTTGAATAAGGAGAGCATTCTGCGGCAACCAATATGACATTCATCGCATTATCCCCAGCTAGTGGATGAGGCTTCTCATCTACAGGTGTAGGCTCATTCATACTTTCTAAAAAGTTCTCGAATGTTGATTGTTCCAACTCCGATATAGATGTAGAAGATTCAAAAGCCATTGACAGAGAATCAGGAACAGTGTACACTTCTTCAGTTGTTACAGCGGAATCCAAATGCAATGAACTCTTGTTTTCTGATGATAATACTGCTTGATCCTTTTCAGAATAAGCAAAATCTGCATCAAACTTAGCTGGCGACCAAGATTCATTTTCAACTTCATAGGAACTGAGATTAACTTCAACTTTCTCGCATGGTGGACTAGCACTGAAACTGGAAATCAGGTGTTCAGGATGTTTGACAGGAATAGAAGGAATAGAGTCCAGAACCGGCATATCACTCAAAATGCTAGAAATAGTGTGAAAGCTATTCGCTTCATCAAGAACGGAAGGAGTGTTTTCAGTCTCTTGAGACGGGCTTCTTTCATCCACAGCATTGTTTATGTCACTCTTTAATGAAGCAACTCGCTTTCTCCTTTCAGCAATCTGAAAACAGTTGAAGGTTATCAGAAACACTCAAGAGGAAAAAGAGAAGTATTAATACACTGCTTCAGATATAACATACGGAGTAGTTAACATTGCAATCATCGAGATGTGTATCATGATGACTGAAGCATTATTCATCTTAAACTAAAAACCCTACCAAAACCCTACAATCATCATAAGAAGTAAGAAAACTAAGGCCTTTGTTTCTTCAATAATTAGACATTCCCAATCAGAAATTGAGCACAAAATCACAAGATAATTCTGAATGAAACTATGAGTTTTTCATGATAAACAGCAACCCTACCCAAGATTCTATGATCACAGCTTAGCTCAGATTTAGCATGCATGAGCAATTAACATATACACAAAGGGGGAAAATGGTATACCTCTTCAAGTAGCTCCTTTTGTACAGCTAAAACCCTTTTACCCTTTTCAATAATTTCTTGAACAGAATCTTCCGTATCATTCTCTTTATCACCTTCAGCAGAATCGTTTGGGGTTGCTCTTAAGCGAGCGATCATCTGAGAACCGCTTCCTGTTCTTCTGAACAGTCGGACTGAACGTTCACTACCCAAAAAACATCTTCCAAGATCACCATTAACAGCTTTAAAAGACCCATTTCTCCAATTCCTAAAACTCACGGATTCCAATGGCTTCCCCTGACGAATCGTCGCAAGAACAGGAGACCTAGCGGAAGCAGAGCCTTCCTTCACTCCTTCGACTTGAAACAAGAATGAACTGAGAGACGCCATTAATGTGTTCGACGGTTTGCCTCAGAGAAAACCCAGAACCATCTCAGGTTTTCCAAGAAACAGACACCAGAAAAAAGAACAGAAGAGAACCAAAGGTAGGGTAGAGTGAGAGAATTGATGTGAAGCCTGATTTATTGTTAACAAATTGGTTGTATTCACTGGCTAGAAGAAGAAGAAAGAAGTACGAACAGGCTGTGTCTTCGTATCTGGACCCACTCACAAAACTTCAAAATCATGAAGCAAACTTTGAAATGCGTTGCGCAGATGAATTCTGTTGTACTGTATGATCGATGGATGAATCATTGGCAGAGGCGAATTGTGAGTCTGATTTTATATCGGAAAGAGTGAAGAATAGGGATGAGTGCAAAGACAGGAATCATGTTCCACGCTCTACTATGTTCAACAGAAATTCAGAATATCGTGCTTTTCAGTTACCTGATACTCCGTATTTAGAAGAAGGAAAAAATAAGAAAATACGTATCAAGACACTGTTGTTTAACTTTTTAATTTCCTAACTTTTGTTGTACACTTTCTGTCTGACTAAAGATAACATTTTATTGTGCCTCGTGAAAGATGTGTGGTTGTCAGCAGTGGGATTTGTCCGGAGAAGGGGCGGAAATGAATATAATGTTAATATATTCTATGTTTTTTTGGTTTATATTATTGTAACTTTATTATAAACAGTAAAAGATTAGGCGTGTAATTCTTAACTTTTTAATTACTAAAATTTGTATATCGTAAAAAGTTACATATATTTTGAATCATTTCTTATTCTTTTAAAAATATTTTCTATTTCATTTTTTCTAAAGTTTGACTTTTTTTAATTAAAGCATTTTAATTTAGTTAGAAAAATCAACATTTTTAAATTTCAAACTCGGTTGGCTTTAGCAGAGTTATGGGCTTCAAATGTGATTGGGCTTTTAAATTGAAAGGACATGTTTATTTTTGGGCTTATAAATTTAAACATGTTTAAAAGAAAGGAGCCCAGCAACACAACCCTAATATTACTTCGTCTTCTCCACTCCTTCTCCGCTCCTTCACGCTCGTTCCTGAACATTTGCGCCCCAGATCTAGGGTGTGCGGTCACTATTTCGTTCGGCTCTATACCTATAATTGGGAGGTTCTTGGGGGTGAAGGGGGTGCGGTCGCACCCTCAAGCACCCCCTGGCTCCGCCACTGGTAGTCAGGGTCCACGAAGATCTGAGACGGAAATTGGTGGTTGATCTGTTTACTGGTGGTGTGTTTTTTCAATTGTAAATGAGCAATAAGAATAATAGCATAATTAGTTAAAGCATCAACCATCGTATTCACCAAATGACTAATGTGAGCAAGGTGAGTCCGTAAATTAGGAGCACAAAGCAGAGTTGCACTGCTCGATCAGATAGAAATTATGATGTGAGGAAGGGCACGATTGGTAGATCTGGGTACAAAGGAAAGAGGTATAACAATGTGTATGTGGTAGACCATAGCTTTGTTTCAAAAGAAAAATTGTGCCTTTCTTCCATGACAAACAAATCAACTTTGTGGCACCCAAGACTTGGTCATGCCAGCTTGAATCTAATTCACAAATTGCAAAGGAAGGAATTGGTCGATGGACTTCCCTCCATTAAGGTAGATGAGTCTGATTTTTATTATGAGTGTGTTCGAGAGAAACAAGTACGTAGTTCCTTTAAACTCAAAACTGTCATTAGCACCTCCAAACCTTTGGAACTCATTCACATGGTCCTTTGCGGTCCAATGTGAACTCAAGGCATTGGAGATTTGGAGGTAAGAGGTATATCTTAGTCATTGTTGATGACTACTCTCACTACCCTTGGACTATTTTCATTAAATCAAAAGATATAATATTTGAAAGATTATGTGACATAGTTCCAACGCTTGACACCTCTCTGGATCACAAAATTAAGGTTATACGTTCCAATCATGGAACTGAATTTCAAAATGCAAATTTCTAACCTTTTGCAGGGAAAGAGGAATCACCTACAACTTCTTTGCACCAAGAACTCCTCAACAAAATGGTGTAGTTGAAAGGAAGAACAAGACCTTGGAAGATATGGCTCGCACTATGCGCATCTCTACCAGCCTCCCTCACAAATTTTGAGCTGAGTCAGTTAATATTGCTTGCTACATTCTAAATCGAGCCATGCTTCGTCCAAAAATAGAAAGGACAATCTAAGAGCTACTGAATGGTAGAGTTCCTAACAGTTCTCATCTCAAGGTGTTTGGGTGTAAATGCTATGTTCACAACAATGGGAGGACCCCCATAGGAAAGTTTGATCCTAGAAGCGATGAAGAGATTTTCTCGACTACATTCCAAATAACAATGCCTTTAAAGTGTGTAACACAAGGACTCAAATTTTTTTTGAGGAATCTATACATGTTGTTTTCAATGAATCTACTTTTCATGTATCTTCACATGTACCCTCCTCGGTGATCAATGACATTGATGACGATGATGACTTCTCCTTCCGAGTTTCCCCACTACGTCTCCTCCTGAGTTCTCTCTTGAACTAACAGGAAATATGAATGAGAACTCTAAAGTGGAGCCAAGCCCAGATGTTCTTATCAATGTGTCCTCTTCTCCAGTCGAAGGTGATGAGTCTTTTTCAACTCGTGATGATTCCCTCAATATAGAAGTCGTCCTCTCCTCGGACAGTTCCCAACCTTCTAAGAATCCAAATGTGCCTCACAGCTCCTCTGAGGATGTCAACATCATCTCTAGTGATACTGATCAAGCCTTTCCCGCAATTCCTGTTGTGAATTACAAGTGCAACGGATCTCACCCGGTGGACCAAATCATCACTCCATTCAACAAACCAGGTTCGTCCACTAGATCCTCTCTGAAAATCTTTTGTGCTTTCAATGCTATCATGTCTATAATAGAACCCAAGAACTATAAAGAAGCTTTAAATGATCTTGAATGGGTTCATGCAATGCATGATCCACTACATAATTTGGAGAGAAACAAGGTCTAACGTCTAGTTCCATGTCCTCCTGATAGGACCATTATTGGCACAAAACGAATATTTCGAAACAAGCTCGATGACTCCGGTGTGGTTACAAGAAACAAGGCTCGTCTTATGACTCAAGGATATTGTCAGAGTGAAGGAATTGACTATGATGAAACCTTTGCCACAGTTGCTCGAATGGAGGCTATTTGTCTCATGGTTGCCTTCACTACTTACAAAGGCTTCAAATTGTTTCAAATGGATGTCAAAGCAATCTTTCTGAATGACTATCTACAAGAAGAAGTGTATGTGAAGCAACCCCCTAGTTTGGAAGACAAGAATCGCCTAGATCGCGTCTACTTCCTTGACAAAGTCCCGTATGGCCTAAAGCAAGCTCCTCGAGCATGGTATAATCGTTTGGCTCAGTTCTCGATGTCTAATGGATACAAAAGAGGTTTAATTTACAAAACTCTCTTTCTACTTGAGGTTAAAGAAGACATCCTGGTTGTTCAGGTCTATGTCAATGATATCATTTTTGGATCCATTAACTTGTTTCTTGTAGAAAAATTCAAGAACCTCATGAGCAGTGAATTCGAGATGTGTATGATAGGGGAATTGGCCTTCTTTCTTGATCTTCAAATCAATCAATTTGTTACGGGAACTCAGATCCACCAACAGAAGTATGTGAAGGAACAACTTGAAAAGTTCCAGATGGACTCTTGCAAAGCCTTTGCAACCCCTATTTCCCCTGCCACAAAACTCACTATGGTGGCAACAGATCCCAAAGCTGATCAATCTTTGTACAAGCAAATGATTGGTTCCCTTCTCTACTTAACTGAAAGCATACCAATATTATGTATTATGTATGCTTGTGTGCTCATTTTCAAGATGACCCACCATTAAAGCACCTCTCAATTGTCAAGCGTATTTTGCGTTATCTCAAGGGAACTAAAATTATGTGCCTTTGGTATTCTAAGAGCGAAGACTATGAGATCATTTCCTACATTGATGTTGACTATGTTGAATATCGATCTCAAAAACAAGAAGAGCACTTCGGGAATGGATCAGTTCATTTGGTCCATGTTTGGTGTCTTGTGCTTCCAAAAAGCAAACCTAAATTTCCCTTTCCACAACGGAGTCTGAGTACATTCCAGGTGCAGCCTGTTGTGCAAATCTTCTAGGCTAGCGTCTAAATTGTCCTCCCTTGTTTATTGCTTTTGGATGTGTACTCTTGCTTTATTTTATATACACATTACATAAATGCATTCAAAGCCCTCCATGCCAACTACCGAAAAGGAATTGATAAGGGAACTTCATTGATTCACTCTTTGAGCCGCATGCTTGGCTCGAGAAATGATGGGAAGTTTGTGGTTGATCTTGAAAGAAAAATATGAACGTTGCGTGAAGGTTTTGAGGAATTTAGGTTTGGAAATTTTCAGATTATGTGGCCGGGTTTTATGGGAAATATTTTTGACCTTTTGAGGAGGAAATCTTTGTCGATATATAAGGGAAGTTGGAAGCCTAAATTTCTCCATCGTTCTCTCCTATCACAAATCTTCATCTATTTTGATCTCAAAGTTCTTAATCTCTTAACTTCTACTCCTCCAAACTCAATGGCTCACAATACCATCAATATTTCTTTCTCTGAGTCTGAGCTCCAACTATTCGAGCTCTTCAAACTTCAACACGAAAAAGCTTCTCAGCAAACTCAATAGAATCCCATCTCCCCTCCCCCGACCGCCGCCACCAGTATGCCTAAAACATTAACCATGGTGTCTGAGGAAGTTCCTCAGCCTGAAACGGCGCCTCTAGATCTCCCCTCCCTAGCCATAGAATCAACCTTGCCCACAAAAGAGGTAGTCACTTCTACTCCATCAAAATTATCTCCCGATCCTCTATCTATCGCCATAATTCTTCATCTCTCAGCCTCCAAACCCTCAAACCCCACAAAAACAACTCCTCCCTCAACAGAACCCATGAGCACCACAAAACTCCCTTCTAGCCCCCCAAAAAGTGCCTCCTCCGCCCATTCCCTGGCGAAATCCCATAAACAATCTTCTCCCTTGACCCATGAAGAGGAAACAGAGCAGGTGCATGGCGCTTCGGTCGAACCAAAGGATCCTGGAAGTGTGGGAAACGTGTTTCTCAAAAGGCTAAGGGAAGCCTCTGATTATGATGGACCCAAAGTTGTCTAGACCACCACTCACGGTGGTCGTCGGTCGAAAAAGCCCAAGATCTCATCTGTTGCTGGCCGGACTCGCTCAGCTAAACCAGCAGTGTTGTTTTCGGGTTCCCTTGCCACTGCCTCTGCTGTCCTAAGGCTGGAATTTGCGGATAGGGAAATTAGTGGCCCACTGCTTGTGGATCCCCTCTTATAGGAATCAGATTTGAACGAGGTCGATCAGTTCCGTACGTTGTTGGCAATACAGAATTGGGAAAGATTGTTCACAGTTCCCCAGAAAGTCAATGAAGGTAATCCGCTCATTTTACTTCTCCATGTCCTTCATTGTTGTATCTGAGATTGAGAACCCGCAAGATATTGTGGTCACCCTTAATGGAAAGATGTACAAGATCACCACTGAAATGATCTCCGCGGTGTTGAGAGTTCCCACCGGATCTGGGTACTTCGCCATCCATAAGAAACATTGTCCCACCAAGAAGAGCGACTTTTCCAAGTCCGTGTTTGGGAACTCCGATCTCAAAGACTTCAACACTAGGTTCCTCTCTCTCTAAATGAAATTGCTCCATGCCTTTAACATCAACAATGTAGTTCCTCGCCAAGAAAGCACAATACTGTCTTGATAGATGATGTCGTGTTCCTGGATAAGATAGTCTCTGGAGAAGTGTTGGATTTGCCCAAAATCATCATACACCATATGCAAGCTTGCCATTCTCATCCATCCCACTCTCTGCCCTACCCCACAGTGACCACGACCCTCTTGGAACGTCTTGAATTTTATTCTGCTGCAGAGGAAGAGACGTTGTTCTCTCATATGATGGATGGATCCTACATCAACAGTCTCAAGGTTGAAGAAATTGCCCCCAAGAAGTCTAAACCCTCCCGCTCTATTCCTGTTAAACAAGTTCGACTGAAGATAATGAGGAGTGGACCTCAGAGATTGTGAAGGAACTACGTGAGATCTCAACTTTTTTTCGTGACTTGTGTGTTGAATTCAAAAGAGTCGATGACATTCTCATTGCTCGGAGAGGATCGAGTTCCTCCTGAAGTTCCTCTGATGTAGCTGGCTTAGATTATCCTTAGGGTTCCCCATCACATCAAGCTATATGTTCTTTTGTTTATTCTGCTTCAAGATTGTGTTCTTCTGTTCTTGTTTTGTCGTCTTGTTTGCGACGTCTTTGGCTCGCTTGATGAATACATGTTTTTCCATGTTATGCCTTGTGACTCTCGTGTTTATGCTTTCATTCTGATTCCTATGATTTCTTGCAATCTTTTCAATGATGTCAAAAGGGAAATATACTCTGGAATCTTGGAACCAATATGATTGACATCATGTTTAGGGGGAACTAGTTGTTGTGTTCAAAGGTTAAGGGGGGACTTTGAAGCTATTTCCTTTTGTATCTCTATGTAATGTACTTATATATTCTCCTTGCCTATTGTTCATATGGTCATAATAGTATTAGTTTGTCATCATCAAAAAGGGGGAAATTGTTGGAATGGAAACTTTAAGAACTTTAGTTCCCTATGAGTTTCTTCCTTTGATTTCTCTTGTTTGAAAATGACAACTACATTATATATTGTGGCAAGTATTATCATAGAGCTTCAGGTGAAAAGATAGAAGAAATCAAGATGTTGAAGTCCAAGGGAAATGGAAGGGGAACCGCGTCTGTCGCAGAATGACCTAACGTAGGCGGCAAGGAGATGAAGATCTTGTGAAGATTTTGTCTTTAATTAGAATATCTCTTGAGTTGTAATCGGTTGTAAAACTTGTAATTGAACAGAAAAGATCTCAAGTTTATTTAGTAAACTCAATCACGTAAGGATAGATATTATATGGAATGAAGATCTCTCGTGTAGTATATCTTAACCGATATCTTTACACATGATCATACTTGCATATAAATACCTATTCGGACGACCTTAGCACTTACGAATTTTAGAGATTGAAGAGTGCATCTTGCTAAGGAGAAAGAAAGCTAGGTTGAAAGAGTTGTTCTTGCTTAAGAATATCACGTAAGTCTGTTTGTGTTTCGGTTTGAGAATTTCTGATAGGAATTGACTCGTACTTAGGAATAAGTCTGTAATCTGTGTTCGTCTCGTAACTCACAAATTGGATATAAAAGTAGACTTTTAATCCTTGAAAGAGGGGTGATTTTCATCATAAGATAGCTAGTTGGTTATCTAGGGTTTCCACCTTAAGTAATAGAGTTGATAACTTTCTTATTACTTCTGTTGTGCCTAGGAACTGGACAACTCTGTTTCCCAGTTTCCTTTATACTAACATACAGATCCTACAATTACATCTAGTATTCTAGATGTATATGGAAACACACATTTCTAATATGGGGTGATCATTTATATATTATATTATAAAAGGATTAAACATTTTATTGTAATTATTAGATCATATAGAAAATTTGTTAGTAAAGTTCTAAAGGCTCTAGTTCGGATAAAGGCTCCATTTCTGGTAAGGATGATAACTTAGACGAAGACTACGAATGAGTACATGAGTTACTGGATATATGCATCATCAAATATATGTGCATGAGTTATACCGTTTTTGTGAGTTATAACGTACGCATCGTTCTTCTGCTTAGACCTGGAAAATGGGTCGAATGGGTCGGGTTCGGGTAAACCAGGTTCGGGTCGAAAATGGGCTTGGGTCAATCGGGTTGATAAAATTTTCGGGTTGAACGGGTTCAGGTCGGGTCGACCCAGCGGGTTTCAAATGTTCGTTTTTTCTTATTGTAATAAAGAAAAAAGAGGTTTTTGCGCCAAACCACCCTTTATTTGGCCTGTTTTGCACGGAACCACCCATTATATAAATTTTTGCAAGAAACCACCCTTATATCTAAATCTGTTAACAATATACCACCCCTTTTAATTTTCCGTCCAAACATCTGTTAAAATTGTAAAATTACTAATATACCCTCATTTTTTGAAAAAAAATCAAGGGCAAACTTGTCTTCCAATCAACTCCTTCCATTGATTTTCTATTCACGCTACTCTGCCTCACCTCATGCTTCAACTCGGATAACGACTCGCCTTAGTTGCCGACTCGCTTTACCAATAACAACTCTTCCCCGCTTTTTCAAATCATAACTGGAAGAATAGTCCTTTTCCGGTGCCGATTCTGCCACTTAACAGCCGGATCTGCTTCTTCCCTCTGGTTCAACTCTCTCCTTCCTCTGGCCTCCCCTCCTTTATGACTCGTTGAAGGATCCATCCTCGGGCTCACCGAACGTTCCGCTAAACACAGACTTCTCTGCCATCTCTTTTGAGCTTCTCCGTTCGTCGGCGTCAATCCGATCTACTTGCGCAACCATTAACTCACTTCTCTGGATCAACTCGCAAAATCCGATCAACTTGCAACTCCGAATCGGTATCCTCCATTAACTCACTTCTCTAGATCTTCTTCGTGTCAGAAAGATTGTCGTTGCGGCGGCTGGCTTCCTCGGAGGACGGAGAGCGTGTTCTGTGTGGCTCGATTGACGTCGACGGGAGTCCGGTAGGGTTCAGGCATGATGTTGAACGCAGAAGCCAAGTCAAGGGGAATCAGAATTTGAGATAGAGGTGTAAGATCGTCGTCTTATCTGAGGCAACTAATCTGAGACCGAGGGTGGCAGCAAAGGAGATGAGATTGACGGGAAGAAGGGCCAACTCAGTTGAGCTTCTTTCATTTTCCGCCTTAAAGAAAATCAATGGAAAGAGATGATTGGAATATATACAAGTTTGCCCTTCATTTTTTTCAAAAAATGAGGGTATATTAGTAATTTCACAATGTTAACAGATGTTTGGACGGAAAGTTAAAAGGGGTGGTATATTGTTAACAGACATAGATATAAGGGTGGTTTCTTGTAAAAATTTATATAAGAGGTGGTTCCGTGCAAAACAGGCCAAATAAAGGGTGGTTTGACGCAAAAACCTCTATATATAATATTATTATATTGTTATTTCATAAAATATATTTTTATTTTTTAATTTATAAAAAAATAAAATATTTGAAAAGTGGGTCCCTCCACGAGTTCGAGAAGTTCGGGTTGGTCCGATTTTGACCCAACGGGTTCGGATCGAAAATGGGTTTGACCCAAACGAGTTTTCACACTTTTCGGGTCGGGTTGGGTCAATTGTTTTTCGAATCGAATCGGCTCGGTTGAGGCCGCTTTTGACATGTCTACCTCTGCTTCTTTCTATCTTCTCTTCTTTTTCCTCAATCTTTTAATTTGATCGATTTTCAGTCATAACATATTAAGTATTAACATGGCATCAGATATGTTATTCGATTCTCACTCTCCTGCAATTCTTTGTCGAGTGATTCATTTGGATAAACTTCCATGATTCTTCAAGTCCAAACTGTTTTGACATAGGGTTTGTTAGGTAAATTAGGTTATAAATTGTTTATTGTTTATAAATGGTTTATTGTTGATAAGTGTGTTTGGTAAAAAATAGATTTTTATTGGGATATGTATATTTTATTTGAAATATGTGAGTAATGAGAATAAGTTAAATAAACTATTTTACCCGTTAATCGAAATCATAAAAATGGATTTTTGAAAAAAAATACTCCTTAGTATATAAACTAGTTCATATTGACTCGAAGATAAAAGCTTAAGAGTACCAATGTATCATGGTAGATCGAGAAACAATATAATCATGAATCTTTGTTATTCACCAAAGCTAGCTAAAAGATAATATTCGTTACATAAGAATATTATATTCAACGGTCACAATTCTCTTGGTAAATTATTGCAAACTAACGGTAGATAAATGTATGACAAAATGGTAGCTCTCGCTTGTTGTTGGTCTTTCATAATGATTTTGGTTGTAAGGTATGTTGCTCTTGTTGTTTGTGTTATAGGCCTATGATAGGAGACATAAACATTACATGATTATAAGGACGACGAAATAATTTCTCTTTTTTTAGATGAGCTAGAATTATTAAGGGACGTTAGGTATTGATATCTAAATATTAGGTATGAGTATGAGATATCATTTATATCCATATCTGCATTTAATATAATCAGTATATGATATTTGTTGTTTGGTATGATGCAAGTGTATCAGGTATGAGTATCGAAATGAATTTAGAGTGTGTTTTTTATGTCTCTAAAAAATTGAGTATATCAAAGATATCATAGATACTCATATTCGATATCTCATATTCATACCCGATATCTCATACACATACTAATACCCGATCGTTAGATATTGTTATTGAATGACCCCTAAAATATATAAACGCACTTAAATCATAACTTGCCCTCAAGCTGCACCAATCTTTAATGGGCGTCTTGTTATATGAGTCAAAAAAGCCCATAGCAGCATCGATTTAAACTAATGTGGCCCAATACCCTCTTTTTAAAGAGTAAGGAATTAAACGTCCTAAAATAATTCAGTTTAGTATTTCTGACCACTTTTATTTAAATAAAATTGTCATCAAATTTATGACAAAAAACGAATTATTATAAGGAAAAGGTTTCGGTAATAAAATTTTGAATGATTATAAATGAGAACACATTTGAGGTCTTAGATCAAAAAATCCAAGAGTCAAGATGATGACGCACCACTTGTCGGACCACCGAATCACCACTGGTTCACCATCAAGCCACCACCGGACTATCATTTATGTAGAACATCACTTTAATATAATTTCAGAGTAAAAACACTTGATTTTCATCAAAACGTACCTAAATATTCATCATTTCGTACTTAAATGTTCATCAAGACATCCTTAAATGTTCACAAAGATGCACTAAATTGTTTATTACTAAAAAGTTCATTAAAATTGGCTTAAATATTCATCAAGATGTTCATAAATGTTCAACTGAATTTACTCTACCAAAATGTTCATCAAACAATTTGGACAAACCACGGACCACCACCGGACCACCACTAATTCACCTTCAAGTCACCAACTGACCATCGTCGGACCATCGAACCACCACTAACCCACCATCAAGTCACCACCAGACCGCCACTTATGTGGAACACCACTTTAATATGATTTCGAGTAAAAAAACACTTCATTTTAATCAAAACGTACATAAATGTAAATCATGTCGTACTTAAATGTTTATCAAAACATCCTTAAATGTTCACAAGAATGTACTAAGGGTTACAGGTGTTTATAGGGGCACCACAAAAATTACTTGGACACCACTTTTTTGAGTACAAGATTTTTACAAAGGATTTTTTATACTGAGGACAAAAACGTGGTGCCCCAATAAAACTTATGGGTGCTCCTATCATAAGGGTTACTCAAAAGTGGCTTAAATGATTATCAAGATGCTCATAAATGATCATCAAGATGTTCATAAATGATCATCAAGATGTTCATAAATGATCATCAAGATGTTCATAAATGATTATCAAACAATACTTAAATGTTCATCAAGTTTTATTACATTTAAACGTTAATGTCATTTGGACCAACGTCGGACCATCGTTGGAGATTGTCTGACCACAGCGGGACCACCACTAGAGGGTGGATAGTGTTGTCGGAGGGTCGCCAAACCACCGAAGGAGGGTGGCCGGTGCGACCGAAATAGCTTCAGAGTGCCACTCAGGTCCGGAATGACACAGGGAGACCGGAATGTCACTCTGGACCGATAGTATTTGATCCGGTCTATTTCAATCCAATTCGGTTTGTTTCTCCAATTTAGGTTGATTCTTGTTGTAGACTCTGAAAACTACTTTAATCTTCATTCTTATTTATCGGTCCAAATCTTTATTCTGATCCGGATCGGAATAGACCGAATTAAATATTATCGGTCCAGTTCGATCTTTGGTCCAAAGTTCTAAATTATTTCGATCTAGACGGAACTGGAGGTACTGGTAGAGATGAAGAAAGACTCTTATGAGTAAAACACAAACACTTCAATCAAAACAAAAATAATCTATATATATATATATATATATTAAAGGAAGGGTTAACTCTACATTGTTTATGTGTCAATTTGTGATTAAAGCTGAATTATTTTAAGGGTTTGTCTACTAGTGTGTGCCCATGAGCACACAATAAACACCTAAAAGAGGTAAAAAAAAACTAGGCCCTACCCCCTTGGAAAATGTGATGAACCCATCACAACAAAAATGTATTATATTTTCAATATAATACCTTCCTTTTTTTAGTTGTTTAATGTGTGCCTTTGGGCACATATTAGAAAAACCCTTATTTTAATTATTAATATTTAAATTATTTTTCTTAATATCTTTACCAAAATAATTATTTCACCACATCCCAAATTGAAACTATTTTATCTTGACATAATTAATTAACTTAATATTAGATATATTTTTTTTTAAACCTTTCATTTTTAACTTCTCAATGAACGAAAATTATATCATAAATCTAATACATATTTACTCTTTTTCCATTTTAATTATTAAGTTAACTGACTCACGGTTATATAAACCCATGTATGACGCGGAACTATACTAGTTACAATCAAAAGAAAAATAACTAATATCATATCTTTCCAAAATTGACACTTTACTTCTTTTCTTGTAGCACCTTAAATTTGCTGTATGATAACCTCTGCATTCTAAGGATAAAGACAGATCATTAGCATTGTCATATCAGATAAACAGTTTAGCAAGCATTAGTTCACTACAACAACACTAATCTCCAAACCTCATCTAAACATAATCTTTCAACCTAAGAAAATGTGAAGCCTTGTTGTATAATCTGAGCCAAGGAACTATACGTACCGAAAACCACGATCACAATGCTAAAAAAGACGACACCAACTATGATCACACGCTCACTCTTCCCACATCCCGAATCAATCTTCAAATAGCATAAACAAGGCAGAGTGATTGAAGCCGTTATGCTTAAAAACGCGCCCACAAGTGACATCAGATACGCAAAGAAAGGAACTGTCAAGGCAACAACGACATTGCTAAGGACCAAAGCCGATCGGATCAGAAGCCTAAACGGTCTTTTTTTTCGCATTCTAGGAAAGCAACTTTCTATTGCTTTCACAACTGGTGATATCATTAATGCGAATTTTGACATTGGATTCACCAATGTGGTGTAGATAGCAACCTTTGAGCTTAGCTTTAGTGTTGAGAGGTTGAGTGTGATTTGAGATTGTACGTTGGACCCGAACATTAGATACCCGATTATTGCCATTGATGCGTAGGTTATTGTGGACCAGAAGAAGCATATGAACAATACCTGCATCAGAAAATTCAAACATAAATATCTGTTTTTTAGCATTTTTTCGAAACTCTTAAAATGATTAGTAGAGAATCTAAGGCCTCTTGTAGCAATCAATTCAGAAGTTCACCTGGGAAAAATGTTGTTTCTTTCTCATGGAAGTATAGAGAGTGGGAAAAACAGGATGAGCGCAATAGCAGAAAGCATACAAGCTTGTAGCAATCGGGATTCCCTTCCAATTTATAACGTCCCCTTTCTCATGAAACCCGATTCCATCAAACGCTCCACTCCATAAAATTGACCCAAGAATGATGCTAGAAGCCAAAACACCGCTAGCCGAGACATACGAAAGAATGCTGAGGCTGTCAAGCCAGACTGTAGGCAAGATGATGAGGGCGAGAATAACTATGAAGCTTTCTTTGCCTCCAATTGTTAGATCGTTAATGTTTATTGAGAAATGTGGGAATAATTTGTGTAGGTTGTCGCCTTCTAGGATTAGAAAGCCGGTTACAACGAGGTAAAGCTCCATGCACATGAAAGTTGAAGTGAGTGTTCTTCCAAATTGGCCAAATGCGTGCTCTCCGATGTCGGGGTATGTTTTGATGTTTGGATCAATGTCCATGCATCGTTTGATGAGGATTCCGGCATAGAACGATACAATAGCAATTATGAACAGAAATCCGAGGCTTAACCAGCCTCCTGATGACAGGGCATATGGGATTGACAATATTCCTACTCCTGCAAATTTAAACAAATTTTGAAAACTATATTGTATAATATGGCATGACATTTTGGAAGAAAGAATCATTTTCAAGCAGCAACAACAACAAAAGTACAAGTACAACATAAAAGAAGGCCAAGAAAATGCATAAAAAATGTAAGTTGACAGCTACTTCTACACCGTTGAAAATGCATTATAAAGCAAGAAAATTAATATTTGTTTTCTTCTTCTTACAAGATTGAATTGAAGACCATACTTTTGTTATCCTTTTTTCGTTTTCATGCTTTGTCAGCGTGTCATCAACTATGAATCTGATAAGTATGAAATAAAGAGGCTTGCCTCAACACCTTCATCTCCACTCAACAAGCAAATCCAAAGCTTAATTAGAATCCAAGTATATCAAATCTTAAGCACGCTAAAATTTTGTTATTATAACTTACAATCAATATAGGAATTGAGTTATCTGTTATTAATGGGAAGCTGCAACTGTTCCTTTTCCTCAGAACCCAAATCTAGTCAAGACAGAGGAATCTGTTCTATAGATTGTCAATGGCTTAAACAACATTTCAGCCTATTGCTGATGCCAAACAAAGTATATGCAAGCTTGAAGAAGTATATACCAAAACTCAGTTATCTAAACACTGAACAATCTGTTTAATGTGTCATAGTCAAAATATTAAACACTGAAGAACCTCAACATTACATTAATACTTCCATATTTGGCAAGATCTGCAAACCTTTTTGCATCACAAGATACTTAGGTAAAACCTTTTTCTTTCTGCCAAACACAAATTAGAAAATCTATTGAACCAACATTAATAATTCACATACAACCAAAAATATCTTACTACAGGAATGGCTGCATTCAAAAGAAAAGATTAGAGTAAAAAGGAATCAGACCCACAAAGAAATCCCTCAGAGAATCCCATGATTCCCTCCGAAATCACACATTTTCAAGCTCCAACAATATTATTAAAGTCAGAGTATTAGAAGAGACTGTTTGTCTGTTTGCAGCATAATACTACTAGTGTTCATGTTTCTGAAGGAAAAAATATAACATGTCATCTACTTCATAATCTCACTTCAGAAAGAGCTGAATGCAAGGAAATAATAATACAGTACCGAAATTGGGGGTTTTCAAGAAACCCAATCTTTTAGGATCATTGACTGATTCTTTCAGAAGAAAACCCATATATAGAAACTCAATGAACCCAATATCAACATGAATTTAAGAAGACATCCACAAATGAAAACAATGAAATTTGTGAAATGTTGGATGAGATTTGAACCTGATAAGGCATTGAGGCCATTGAAGCAGGTCTTGAAGAAAGATGAGTCAGCAGCTTCGTCGTCATAAGGGTGATGTTTTGGTTGAAGAAGAGGTGATTCTTTATCACTCTGCTGCTGCCTCGCTTCCTCCATTGCTGTTTTTCAGACAACCTCTAAGAAAGAGAGTTTTTAGTATTGTGTGAAGAGTTTTTGTGGGTTTTAAACGAGTCCCGTGAGGTGATGAGGTAGCTGCTCTCAAATTGGCTGCTATAAAAGCGTAAGCCTAACTTCGCGACAAATGACACAATTTCTACTTCTTATCAGCAATATCTAAGGAGTTATCGGAACCGGAGTATAATATTTTTGGAGATATAATTAATGACAACTATTAATAAGCTTCGTTCGACTCAACATGACTCCCTAAGATAAATTTTATATAACTTTTTTATTATCAAATGGATAATAGGGCTTTGAATAAAATCAAAGTAACTTAAATCATTAGCTTTAAATCATTAGCTCTGATGATTTTGAAAATCTCCTTATGCAACAAGTTACTAGGGTCATTAGTCGAGGAGCCCACATCTTGGACATGAACGAAAACTTGGTATTCTTCAATAGTGGCGAGGAAGACTTGGAGAGCATCAATGTTGAGGTCTTTGAAAACTATAAATGTTAGATCTAGGTAAAAAAAGGCCCAAAACCCATTAAGAAAAGACCAAATATTCTTCTTTTATGTCACAAAGTGAATGATATATATACGAAGGAGCAATGTTTGTAAGGGGAGGGGAGATCAGGAAGAAAGGGCAGAGAGATCTGAGAGAGATCGGAGAAAGAGGGAAGGGTGTCATGTCCCTAAGTAGTTAAATATGGGATGGGTTGTAATTGGGCCAATTTACAGATGGATGTCTAATAGCATATAAAGTCAATTGTAGTGATACTATAAGGGAGGAATGAATGAACATTTGCAACTTCTTTCCCTTGTTCGTTTCTCATCTCCTTACTCTGAATCTTCCTTCTCATCCTTTGTTCCTTTGTTCCTTCATCCTATCCCTGAATCCTAATAATGGTATCAGAGTCAGGTTATCCTGCGATTTAGGGTTCTGAATTTCCCAATTTGTTGAGCCTTAAATCATAACAATGGCGTCAAATTCATCGATGATAGAAGCCTTTCAGAAACTATCCTATTACGATCAACTTCGTGAAATTGAGCGTTGTCTCATCGAGTTGCAAAATTCGTTTCGATCGACCTCGATTTCGAGCCTTTTCGAGTCGCAGACTACCAAGAATGATCAAACGTTGCTTGTGAAGATTCACAATTATCTCTATTGCGTCTCTGATAAGGAGCTAAATCGGATCTTTTCTCCAATCGGGAATCTTGAAAGCATAGATGTATTTGATGATGGTTCTGAGTCCCATTCCAGTGTGCGTTTTCAAGAGCGGGATTTAGCCATCAAAGCACTCAACGTATACAACGGAAGGTACATATATGATGGTGGTTGTTGTAGAATGAAGTTGTCTCTTAAATTTCCAATTAGTGCCCAAGAGCAAGATTGAAGAGCAAGATTGAAGAGCAAGATTGAAGAGCCAGTTGAAGGATTTACACCTGCTTCTTGCCTGTCAAAAATTGATGTGTTGCCCAATCTTGAAGAGGAGAAAGCAGAGGAGACTTTGAGCTGCAATTTTGAGCAAGTTATCAAGTCAGAAAGAGTCATCGCCACAGAGGAGCGCACATCCACGCCAATCGATTGTACCGTATTAATTCCATATGAGCTTGATGAATCTGAAATCCAAACTCTCTTGATGAAAGACGATCCCGCATATGGTACCCTTGAATCAAACAGTTTAGTAGAGGACTCAAGTGTAGGCGCACAAGAGGGTGCTATGGAAGTAAAGGATCGATCGAAAAATCTGGTGCAAAGAACAAGTGTTGGAAGTATAAATCTCTTTTCTGAACTAAAATCTCAAGCATTAGGTGTGGGTTATGAAGTGGGGAAATCTATGGATATGTGCACTGATCAATTCCTCACATAAGTGTTTAATATATTGCTCTAAGGAAGAACTTAATTGCTCTAAGGAAATGAAAAGTGATGTGGTTTTATACATTGCACATAAGGTGTTTCATGAATTGCCAAGCAGAAAAATTGGGTTGTCTAGGCCATTTGACCCAGGAAATGTTGTCTGGAGTGTTTCCCTAGGATCTGTTTCAACTTGTTTCTTGAGGAATTCCAATAGATACAATGGTCTCATCGTTTTTGCTAAGCTGTACTATTCATATTCTGTTGAAATATTGCGTAATTCAATGAATAATGTTGTGGTGAGGAGACTATTATGGGATCAAGGAGGTAGTTTATACCTTAAGGAAGGATGAGCTTGGATTCTTAGGAGCTTTCTGCTGAAGAGGTAGGTTCAAGTAAAACGATTATTACGGTGAAACGATAGTATGATCAAGGACCGTTGGATGAAAGACGATGGAAGGCTAGATTAAAAGATAGATAAAGTGCTTACATAAAAATATGAATATAAATTAGATAGTTACAAAAAAACCTAAATAGGAAAATCTGAAAAAATAGAAAGGAGAGAGAATATTAAATCTTCTTCAAAATCATTCTCGATCATTCGTATATACAAATCTAACGATTTCGTTTTCCTTGTTCCACAATTTACAGCGTTCATGAATATCAATTACTCGTTTATGAATATTAATCGACTATTTTCACAACTTTCGTGAATATCGATCATGCATTTATGCACATCAACAAAACGCGTTTTGAAGCTATATAAATTCGCAAATTTAAATTTGTTTTTGAATATTGTTCATGTTTATATGAATATCTTATTTAATAGGAGGTTATTAAAAAAAATGAAACACATAAATATCCCACCGAAAACTTGAATATCACACTCAGTAAAATTAATATTACATGAATATTAATATTTTGTTCGTGAATATCGATAACATGAATATCACCATCTTGTTTTTGAATAAGGACTAAATGTCACACTAAATGACATGAATATTGATAACACGAATACAACAACAACAACATCAATCCCCATTTATCCCGAAAAACGGGGTATGGGGTGGTCGGGATTGGTATTTCCTTATCCCAAGAGGTTGGGAGGAAGTAACCGATATGACCTAAAATGATGATTGCGTCAAAAGTTGCATAATCTGACTACTATTTCACAAAATAAGAAGCATAGACAGTTAAATGAGTCATTTTGCTTTATTCCATATAATTCCGAAGCCAAAGAATAGTGAATATTGATAACACGAATATCACCATTTTATTTTTGAATAAGGACTAAATTTCACACTAAATGACATGAATACACATGTGATTATATGAATATTGCAACCTAATGTGAATACAACAACTAATATTGTGAATATTTATGCACTCCATCCTCCACCACCAATATCAATCTTTTTCAAGCCAATGTAGAGAGGAGCGCTGATGCGTTGATGATCCGAGGGGGATAAAGATGACGAGGATAAAGTTGCTGAAAACATCCTGACGCAAGGCCTAAACATAAAGAAAATCACCGAATTAAACTTAAAAAAATTCAAACATCAGCGAGAATAAAAAAACCTACCTCTATCTCATCAATTTCATGCAGAATAATTTACCGTACAAACAACGACTAGGACTTATTCCAAAAAATAAACAATCAATCCAACAAATCATACAAACTAAGAAGAAGAAACTTCAAAATATACTCAATTAAAACAAAAATTACTCACAAAATTAGAAAAGAGAGACGAGACCGGGAAAACCAAGAGACGAGTTGATTGTACGAATTAAAGAGAAAAAATATGGTAAATACCTGCTTATATAATAGTGTTGTGCTTGAATAAACTGGAGGATGGAGAAGAACGGTAAAAGATGGGAGAAATCCATTATTAGAGAGGCAAGAGAACAAAAGGAAGGGAAGCGCTCCAATTTAATTTGTATATAATTATGGAATAAGAATTCCTAAAATCACGTGAATGATATTATTGTACAAAATTGCATTTCTTTTAGTTTTAATCCTGATCATTGATCTAATTCTAATCTAAAGGCTCTTATTCGTACTCACATTTTAGTCTAATAACCTGTTTCATTAGAACTAAAACCTTCTGCTGAATGTGCTCATTTGTTACATATTACCATGCAAGCTTTGAATGAAATCAAAATGATGAAATAGACTCTCAATCCAAGGGGTCGTTGGTTGCTGAAAATTTTGGCTAGAAGTGTCGAGCTTGTGTTGAGTATATGGTGTAGTAATTGGGTGCATGTGGGCTAAACTGTGTTGTTGCTAAATTTGCTGGAATTATTGATCAGATGGGGAGCTGAAGTTTAAATTCATATATGTGTAAGCAAGCTAGCAAAGTAAATGACAAGAAAGTGGTGTATTGGACTAGGAATTCCATTCTTAGAGCAGAGCTAGGCTTGTGGTCGAGCCTTTTCTTTTGTTGGGGAGGGAAAATGATACTCTAGACCACTTGTTGCATATAATCAATTTTATTTCTCCAATTGAGTTGTTATATGGTGGTGGCAATTGGGTTGGTTATATGTTGGTGATGGAAGTGCAACACAAGGGATAAATGTGTTGTTTTAAAAAGTAGCAAGGATTACCTTCAAAGGAGAGTATGTTGGTGCTTTATTGTGATACTTCTTATCATAAGGCTTGAGGACAAGCCTTCTTAATCAAGGAGGAATTTGTCATGTTCCTAAGTAGTTAAATATGGGATAGGTTGTAATTGGGTCAATTTAGAGATGGATGTCTAATAGCATATCAAGTCAATTATACTGATATTGTAAGGGAGGAATGAATGAATATTTGCAGCTTCTTTCCCTTGTCTGTTTCTCATCTCCTTCCTTCTCATGCTTTCTTCTTTCATCCTATCCCTGAACCCTAACAAAGGGCAACTTCGCCTTCAAAACTTCCTCATCCTCAGCAACCATTAACAACAGAAATGGAGCTCAATCAACGGTGACAACCTTGTCTAGGACGTGCGAGGAGCATTCGGGGTTGTACGATCAACCTCGAACTTCGACTGGGCTACAACGTCGACCACCGATTGAGCTACATCTCAGCTCAGGGGCTCGTCCTGGTCTTCATGGTCGCTTGCCTGAACAAAGCCACTGATTTCCCGCTTCGAATGGATCACGGAGGAGCCACCATGGACGGACTCTCAAACTCGATCGCGAGTCATGCTCAAACGAGCTCCGTTCTCTCCCTGGAGATCCAATGCATCTTTTAAACCATGAGCTCGGACGAGCCGTAGTTAAGCTCGCGATCACCCACACCTCACGATCATCATCGATTCGTGATTCAAGCCGTACATGACGAAGTGGCCATGCAACTGGCGTGCTTGAATGGGTGAATTAGCCAATTAATGCTAGTACATTGTTAATTAATTATGTCATTAGTTGATTCATGTTTGTCCTTGCATGCTCTGAGGACTTTAGTTAACATTCGAGACGTTACCTCTCGCGTTGGCATTGTTCATACTGTATGATTGATATTGGGTTAAAACCCTTATAAGGTAAGTCGTCCCGAATATCTAGACTCACGCGACTCTTTACATTCGTTCATTCGCTTAATATATCATTTATATGATTACTGACTTCAGCGTCAGAGTGCTCTTTCCGGGGAGTTCCAACTCTGGGTTTGGCTTTTGCAGGTACTTGGAGATATTTCCTTTGGAAACAAGAAGACTTTAGAGCTCACGGGCCTTACAACAAGAGAGCCTTCAAGGCTTGCGAGCTTGACATCAAGAGTGTCTAGAGAACTCGCGAGAAAAAGGAAATATAAAGACTCGATAATCCGGAGTGTTGACGGTTACTCTTCCATTGGAACAAGGTTCCGAGTTACAACAATAATGTCTGCAACTACATTATATTCCCTGAAACAATGTGAGATAGAGAACGAATCAAACCACGAGATTTGGTTATTGATATCCAGGACTAAAGTCCTAATTCCCAAGGAATCTTTCAAATTCCTTTGACAGCGTTAACAACCGCAAGATTATCACATTCAATAACAACATTAGTAAGATTAAGAGATCCATCCGCTCAAATAGCTTGAAGGATAAATAGGCCTCCACAGTTAGAATAGAGACTGAGGGAATTCATATTTTGTCAATATGGATGATATGGATTTGAGAGCCACGGATAATAATACCAATAGAGGCAGACGAAACAGCTTTGCAAAAAGCATCAATATTAATTTTAGAGATACTAACAAGAGGCTTAGACTAAGAACATTTCTTAGGGCGCTTTTTAGTTTTATTTTTGTTGGTGATGAACTTAGGAGATTCCAAAGAAATAGTCCATGGACTGTATTGATAAAGGATGCTATTAGTAAGCTTCCAAGGGTCCATAGGATTCATTGGGTTGAAGACAGAGTTGTTGCGAATTATCCAAATATTCCACTAAGCCATATCAGAGTTAACAGAGTGGGAGGAAAGACAACCAAAGTTATCCAGAAACGTGTTAATTTTTTCAACCTCGGGGATGAGGGAAATGTCAATGTTAAGAGAGCGGAGGACACGAATAGTATAAGGGAAAAAAAAGAAGAGGTGGTTGGTATCCTCGTTTTGTTCTTTACAAAGAGTACAAGTATCGTAAACTCGATGAAAGAATCTAGTAAGTCTCTCAGTAGTACAAAGGCAGTCGGAGGTGGTTTTTTCCGAGGAAATTTTTAATTTTAACATAGATGTGCCTGCTCTAGAGTCAAGAGGTTGGAATAGAGGCTTGAGAAGAAGAGATTTTGATAAGGTTGAAAGTTGGACAACTGGAAAAAGTACCATCTGACGAAGGAGTCCAGATAGTATAATCTTGAATATTAGATATGAGGATGCGAATTTTAATAATAGTTTCAATGACATCGTGGGGAAGAAATTGGTTGAGATGGCCTAAATTCTAAGAACTTTCATTATTAATGAAGTCATAAACTTTATTATTAAGGTTCTGAAGATTGTAATTTTGGAGGTTTTCGAATCCCGAGATCCAATTATCGTGCCAGGAGTTGATGTTGTGACCATTACCTATTTTCCAAAAGAGACCAGTTCTGAATTGGTCTTTGATTGAGAGAAGCCTATTAAAAGGTCAGGAGTAACTTAGAGTTTCGGTCCATATCCAGGGAGTTATTATTCCGAATATATTTTTTATTGACAATTTGAACCCAAATACTACGAGAATTAGAGATTATTCTCCAAAGAAGCTTCAGTTGGAGAGCAATATTTTTTTTTCTTTGGAAAGACGTAGTCCAAGACCGCCTTCAAATTTAGGCTTACAAATAATATTTCAACGCTGAAGGGGATGGTGATTAGGTTTGGTATTATTCCAAAAGCAGTTTTTGTAAATGTCATCAATCTCCTCGCAAACCCCTTTAGGAAGAAGGAAACTTTGCATAAGGAAATTGATTTTGGAGGCAAGATTGGATTGAATAAGGAGGGTTCTAGCTAGGGTTGTTCATTTGGTTAAAACCGAACCAAACCGACCCGAACCAAAAACCAAACTAGGGAATTTTAGGAACCGTTAACCGAATCGAACTAATTCGGTTCGTTTCGGTTTTAATCGAAAACCCTAATTATGAAATAATTTTAAAACATTATTAAAAAATAATTCAAAAAAAACATAAAATTCAAAAAAAATAAAATATTCGAATAATACCTTATATTAAGCGAATTTAAATATTTAAAATTTAATTATTTATTTTTTATTTTAAAAATTCGGTTTTAACGAAATCGAATCGAACTAAAATTGAACCGAGCCGAAAACCGAACTTCTAAAAAATGAGAACCGAAAACCAAATCGAACTAACTTTGGTTCGGTTATTTATTTTGGTTTCGGTTAATAACCGAATTTTGCACAACCCTAGTTCTAGCTGCTTGAGAAAGGGAGCTAGTTTTCCAACTAGAAAGCTGTTTTTTGAGATCAACGAGGGCTTCTTGAAAAACATATTTGGTAATTTGTCCTTTAAGGATAAGAATACCAAGATACTTTTCCATTTTAGTTGTCAAAGGAATGTTCATAATACTGGTCAGATTAAGAGCCTTGGTTTTAGAAATATTTCTAAAAACCTGAAGGGGGCTTTTATGGAAATTAATTTTAAGGCCACTAAGTTGGGAGAAGTCATGAAGAAAGTTGTGTATATAGTGCATATTAATCGAGGAAGCGTCCGCCAAGAGCAGTGTTCTAAAAAACGCTATACGGGTGTTGTACGGTGAAGGACCGTCTAACGTCTATACGCTATACGGAAGTATAGACGGTTAAAATAAAAACACACAATTTTTTATGTTTTAACATAAGTTTTAAATTTTTTAATGTAAATTCTATATTTTAATCTTAATTAGGTAGTCAAATAGATTATATAGCTTAATCTTTAAAATAATCTAACAAGTTGGGTACATAAATGATAAGATAATGTAAAATAAATTCTAAGCTAAATTATATTTCATCCCTACATGCCTTTATTTGAGTAGTCACGTGATTATGAAACACAATAGACTTATTCTAAGCTAAATTACATGCCTTTTTGAAAGCCAATACTGTATCTTCGTCTTCCCCGCCCCCACACTTTCCCTTTATCCATCACCATTTTTGAAGTGCTTGAAGTGAGAGCAGCTAAGCTTCGTCTCACACTGCCCACCAACGAAGGAGAAGATGCCATATACTCCGTATATATTAGCTAGTAGGAAAATAAACTGCAATGGCGTGTATAATAAAGTACTTCCAGGGGCTTCACCTATAATTGGAGTAAAATGACTCGATTATGCCAGGAGCCGAGGAGTCACCACCGTCAGCCAAGTCAAGGATTTCTCATTTCTACTTTCCATTTCCCACATCGATAATGTGTAAAAGAGTGGAAGGCTTCTGGGTTTTAAATTATGGTCCCAAAAAGGAATACAGTAAAATCATTATATCATACAGTAATGTATTGATTTTATTGATTTTCCCCATCTATCCATTTTTTACCCGAATAAGGCAGAAATGGAACGGTGGCCTACCGCCCAACGTATATACGGCGATGAGACGGTCGTATTAACCGTTTTTTTTAGAACACTGGCCAAGAGTATAGTGTCATCTACAAAAGAGAGGAAGGAATAGAAGTGGAGTAAGACGAATACCAATTTCATTGTTGTTACTGATAGATTCTAAGGTGAGTTTGCAAGCTAAGTATTCCATATCTAGAATGAAGATAAAGCAATCGGGTCGCCTTGTCTAATGCCACATTTAGGCTTAAATTATGGGCCACGTTGGTTGTTAACTAAGACAGAAATTTGAGAAGTTGTTAAGGATTCCAAGATAAGATTAACCCATTTAGTTTCGAAACCAAATTTGAGGAGAATGCATTTGGTAAAATTCCAACTAATCTTATCAAAAGCCTTTTCCATATCAATCTTGAGAGCCATCCATCCCTAGTTAGCTTTGGTTTTTATGGAAAGATTGAAACATTCAATAGGCGCCAAGGATATTATTTTGGATAAGACATCCTTCAACAAACGCCCCTTGAAGGGGAGAGATGATGTCGTGAAGGATGGTCTTGAGTCTATTGGACATGATGTTAGCTATGATTTTATATGAAGTATTGCAAAGTCTAATGGGTCTAAAGTGATTGATATTTAAGGGCGAGTCATTTTTAGGAACAAGAGCAACAAATGAGTGATTCCAAGATTTCAACATTTTTCCAAAGTATAAGAAAGAGCGTATGGCGGGACAGAGAGTAGGGGCTTCTATAGTCAAATAAGTTTGAAAGAAGTCAACAGGGAAGCCATCTGGTCCTGTAGTTTTATGTTGAGGAGCTCAAAGACAGCAACTTTGATTTCATCAAAAGAGGGTTTTTATTAGAGTAGATTGTTGTCATGCTCATTGATAATGGTAGGGATGATGTCAAGATCCTCAAAAAAGCATATGTTATTCGGATCTTCATATCTATCTGAAAGTTCCTTTGTAATGGCTTGAGTGATAGAATGGTGATCATATAAAAATATGACCATCTTTAGTGCAAAATTTAAGGATCTTTTGCCTGTAGGTACAAATTTTAGAAATATTGTGGAAGTACTTAGTGTTTTTATCAATAATCGTGAAGGGTTGATTGTACATACTAAATCTATTAAGGAAATTTCATAAAACCACCCCTTAAATAGAGCACATTAGCAACAACCACCCCTTAAACCAATAATTACATACAACCACCCTTTAAATGATTTATGTTAGCAACCAACCACCCCTCTTCACTTTGATCGGGTTTTGAACGGTTTATACTAATTAAATTGGGGTTTGAGTTTATTTAATTTAAACTGGTTTTGAATGGATACTCCAAACTCGCCAAATCGACCAAAAACACACGCGCCATGGGGTGGTTACGATCCGATCCTATAGGCAAAAATGCCTTCCAGAAGAAATCTGAAGTCCTCATAGCTCAACGGAATCTTCATATTCTTCTCCATTCGGATCTCCGACTCCATCCTCTCCTCCCTACCAAAGAACGACTGGATCGAGACAAGCCTCAACCTCCGGATCGTCATGAAATAGAAAAGGGGTGGTTGATTGCTAACAAAATTCAATTAAGGGTGGTTGTATGTAATTATTAATTTAAGGGGTGGTTGTGGTCGGGTAAAGTGATTAGTTTAAGGGGTGGTTTTCTGAAATTTCCTCAAATCTATTTGTGTAAGCTTAATTCTATGTAAGGAATCATGTAAGCTAATTATGTATAAGCTATTTATGTAAGATAGCGTGAAATGTTATTAAGGAACATAATCGTGAAATGTAATAGAGTGACCTAATCATGTAAACTATAATCAGATTTCTGATTGTGTAATCTTATTAGGGTTTTTATCTATCTAATTGTATTGTAATATCCCTCATTTTCAATAAGGGTATTTTGGTAATTTTCTATAAAGAGAATTTTCTTATAATTATGTTATTTAATTATGAGATGAAATAAAACTTGTACATAAAGTTGTATAAGTATCTGATGTCACACATAAACTGAACTTATGATATATAACCTATAATATTTAAATCAGATTAATAAAGTTAAGTGAAGATTTAAATATGGTTAATATCCTTAAATAAATTTAACCTATCCGCGTTTCATTAATTCTTTTGAGCCATTAGGAAAGTTTGGGTAACTTTTATAAGTATTAGAAATTTCTTTGGGTCAATTCGTTACCGTTTTCAAAACTTGGGTCCCTCGCTTAATTTAAAATAAGTTGAGGGTCAATCTTTAATTATCATAGAGATTTTGTAGGGCAACAAGCCTCATATTCTTTCTCCCCAAACCCTAGTCTCCATCTCTTTCGTTTCTCTTCCCAAACCATACATTCGAGTGCGTTTTTATCAAATCCGACTGCAGATTTGGAATCCTTGACTCCAAATTAGTTAAGATCGATTTTTGAATCATCGAAATCCGTTACAGAACGACATCGAATCGACTCCGAGAAGTGTAAGTCGTTTTCCACTATGTTGCTTCAGTAATGTACTGTTCTAAGTAATTTCTGGATAATTTAATCCATTTTTTTCTGTGATTCTTGATTCTATATTGTATAGATTTTCGATATGAAGCCAACGACACCGACCACGTTCGATTTAATTGTCGTTTGACCCCTGAACGAAGCATTTGAATTAAGGTATGCTTTTCATTCCCTGTTTTCCGAGATCGTCAGTCTTTATGCCTTATCCAGAGTTATAAGCCACTATTTTCTAAATTTCATAATCTTAGAATTAAGCCCTCGACGTTACGAAGACACAGCCTCTGACTCTTTACGATTTGGTTCCTAATTGGGTACGTACGAGCACGTTGAAATCGATGGCGCAACATTGTCCGACCACCAAAGTAGACGAATCCGGTACCACTAGAAGCGTTTTACAGAGACGTGTCGAACCAGATCCGTGGAGACGAGTCGGGAATGTTTTTCGTCGATCCTTTTGAGTGTGAACATCGTTTTTCCGACAAAACGATATAAGGCAAGTGGCGGTTCGCTCTTGCTTCTTTATTTCATGTTTTCCTTATTTAACAATTAATTCGAATTGTTAATAAGTTGGGATAAATCATCTTTTCTTGCATGGGAACTTATATGTTAAATATGTGTTTAAAATGAAATGATATAATATGTTGTATACTTTGTTAGAACAATACTACTATGTTTATGTTATTATGGTAAGATTATAGATATTAGGTTGATAATACCTATATTTAGTTAGTTATAAATATTAAGTCGATGTCGTCTTAATGACGTTGTGTGTGTGGACTTTGTGTGCTATGTGTGAACTTATGTATAGTCTTTAATTTAGAACTTAATAAACAAGAATTTGCATAGGAGCACTACTTAACCGTGCGTGGTGTAGTTGTTTCTTGATAACAGTGTTAGGAGGTAATATACCCTAATACTTTGATTGGGTTATGACCGTTCCACTTATCTGTGTATAAGTGGAGGTGCACTTAGCTAGTGCCGTTATTTTGGATCCATTCCCACGAGTATTCCGAGTGGATCATATGTGCTTTAAAAACTTATAAGATAAATATTAGATTAGCACGTGTATGCGTAGGAGCGCTACATGCCCTGAGGGAGGGTAGTTGCTTCTTGATAATATAAGGGATGGGTTGAGAAATGCCCTATTGCCCTTCGATTGGGTCATAACCATTCCACTTATTCGAATATAAGCGGAGGTTCACTTAGTCAGTGCCATTATAAATTCGTCCACGTATATCCTGGAGGGGATGAGATGTGGTTTAAAAGCTTATAACGTGAATGTACGTTTCGGAAGTGAATAAGATTAGTGCCGTTTGAGCACATAATTAATATACCTCAGGCGAGGAGTACAACGTGGAAACCGCCCGACCTCTTGCTTAATGACTTTCTTTTCAATCTGGATTCACATGTGTGGTGATTCACACAATATATGTGGTGAGGACGTGAGGTTGATCGTTAGTTCATTCTTTTAAGTTGGTTGTTTAAACATATTGTGTGAAAATTAACTATAATGTTCCCAAATCATATTCTTCCCATAAGACTCAACTGTTTTGGAGTCTTCTCTTGTTGCATACCTCTTCAAATTATTCTGTAGGAGTATCGAAAGGTCTTTTGCTTCTCGGTTATTACTCGAGTACGATAGAGACAACTAGATATAAATACAAGAACCTCACATAAAATTCCACTTGCGTAGTCTTTCATTAGACTAACCAACCGTTTTCTTTCCTTGCATGGTTGGCTGGTGTTACCCGTCCCTATACGACACATCAGATGGTAGTTTCTTGTAAGTGAAGAATCAAGTTCCCAACGTTGAAGGCAACTGATAATGTTTTAGAGTTTCTATTTATAAGATTAAGATTTTGAGGTTAGTAATAGGGTTTAAGACCTATTATGTAATTCCAATATTTTAATTAAGTCTTACGTTGTAATCTCTGTAATAACTTTAAGAATTATTTCTTAATTATAACGCTTCCGCATTTGTAATATCGTTAAGTAATATATTATGACTTTTAATGTAATCGTTTACTCATTTTTAAACTTGTTTGAGTATTTTAATAATATAATTGCATTTCAATTATTATTTTGTATTTGCGATGCATACTGTAAAGCCTTGGGTGAGTTTGGACGGTTAAGTCCGGGGTCACTGGCGGTAATATTCTCAAGTGATTTTTGGGGTGTTACAATTTAATTAGGCTAATTGTTGAACATAAATGGGTAAGAAAGAAGGTTACAAATTAGACAGTGAATAATGGCGGTGTAGCGTGGGCGGCAGTGTAGCAACGTGGGTGGCGTCGATGGTGGAGAAAAGTTGTCGTCGGTCCACAAGGTCGATGGGGACTTGGTCTTGTGCGAGTTGCAACAACACAATTTGATGTTGTACTCGGTGTGGCGGTGTCACTAGTGCATGGTGAAACGGTGGCGCGGTGATGCTATGAAGAAGAAAGATGATAGTTGGAGGCAAATTGTTTGAAGAGGGGGAGAAGAGAAACTAAATATTATTTATTGAGATAGGTTATGTAGCAAGTGAAGAGGGTTAAAGGGCTTTTTTGTATGTGTATTATATGGGTTATTAATTCTAGACAATTTTTCATAATTCTCATAGGGTCTATTTTTGAAATCACTATTTCAAAAAAAATGTATAAATGCCTTTTCCTCCTATCCCTGAATTTACGTTTTCGTATCTCTCTGTTTGAATTTTTTTATTTAACCATTCTATTATCCTCTAGAACAGTTACTCTTCATTTCCATAGAAATCCAGATCCATTTCTTTTCATCTTTCACCATGACTGGTTGTCAAGATGTACCAACAACGATTAATGTTCAGGACGAAGCTATAACTGGTGAACAATTGTACAAATGAACAATTGTTCATTTGAGAAGCACAACAAAGGCGATGGTCAGAGAGCTAGATGAACATGAATAATTGTTTGTCAATTGTTCATTTGCACACTCAGGAACAATTATTCATTTCAGAAGCACAACGACCAGATTTTTTAGCTTGAACAATTTGAAGGTGGATGGAAGAGGAGGATAGACGAGAAGACGGTGTAGGGTCCAAACCAGAATCTTTGAAATATTAATTAGTCAATAGGAAGAGATCTTAGGAAAATTGTATTATAATTTCTTTCTATAATTTTTTATTACCTTTATATAATTGTTCATTAAATAATTTTATGAACATTAGTTTTAATGTGTATTTTTTATAGTAGGATCTCACTAATATGACAATCTAAATATCCCCTACTATTTACTACTCACTAAAACTGGATTGCCTTATCTAAATATATATATATATATATATATAGTATTAGGTTCAGGTGAGAACGAACCGGAGAGAACGGCATTAAGGTGAGAACAATTCTAATCCGTTAGATACAACCCAATCGGACGGTACATGTTATATCTGGACATCTATCCGTGTTTGGCATCTTCATCGTCTTCTTCGACTCTCCGCCGGCTCCTCACCTCCAACTCCATGTCCGACTCGCCCTCGCCTCACCATCCTCGTCTTCTGCTTCCAGTCCAGATCCATCCCTGGCTTGTCCTTCCTGGCATCTTCTTCTTCGATTATCCTCTTCTTCCCTGTTTCAATCCCCTCCATCTTCACACCCCCAAATTTCTTCTACTGGCATCTTCTCCGACTCCGCCTCCATTTCACTGACATCTTCATCTTCTCGCCTAACTCTCTCGTCTGCTTTGATTCTCCTCCGCCAACTTCATCACTATCGCTCTCTCGCCGACAGGCAAAGAACCCTCAGGCCTCAGCCTCAGCTTCTCCGTCCTTCTCCTCGCTACCCCTTCCTTCCTGCTTCTGCCTCACCGACACCACACCTCATGATGATCCTCCATCTCTGGTGTCACATTTCTCTAAACGAACTCGAGATTTCCGTTTTGCCTCTGCAGGTATGTAGATTCAATCATAGAAGGGATTTCAGTGCATTGAAGTGTCTTAGAAGGTTTTTTGATTCGGGATTTTAAGGATTTATGAATTTGGGGCTTTTTATGCATCTTAGGTATATTTCTGAATTTTTGGATTTGGGAATTTTTGAGATTAGGTTTGTTCGATCTAATTCTTCTTGTGATTTTGACAAAACCCTAATTCATTGCCATCCCGATCAATTTCTGAATGTCCGAGGCTCTTAATAGATTACCTTTCTTTGGATCAACGATTGGAATAAGGAGTTTCCTGTATCCAGTTTCAGAGAAAAGGTAGCTCTTTCAATAGATATCTCTGCTTGTTAATCCTTGAATCATAACATTTGTGGAGCATGTGGTGGTAAGTGCAGACAGTTTCTTTGATCATATCTTAAATGTACAAAATTCTGCACACAGTTTCTGTTAATGGATTTAGCTTGGGACTAAAGTTGGAGCTATTTGTTTTTTATGCATTCACATATGCTCCTCCTACTGCACTTTAGAATTTGAAAATTATATCTCAATGCATTCACATTTACTTGCCAAGTTTTGGATTTAAGTCGTGTCAAATATCTCAATTATATCACGTGTTTCAGTTTTCTATCATATTCATGTGTATAATAAAAGGAATATTGAAATATCAAGAATTGGTATCAAATGATTTAGTCTTTCAGATGTTCAGCTGAATGACAATAATGAAGATGCAGTTTTGGCTAATGTAATTATGCTAGTTCACTTGGAAAGAGGTAACAACCTGGTACTCTTCTTGAGCGTGAGTATTGATAACTAAATCCATCTTCATGCCGAAACTATTATGCTACATGATTTTCTTACCACTACTATAAATTGGCCACACGTGTTAATAGTAGCACGGAACATGGAGGACTTGTAACTAGTTGAAATTTATGACTTACAACAGGCAGTATTTTTGGATATTTTCATGAGGCTGAAGAAGCTATCCAAACTGCAAGTGTTGATGAAAGATCAGAGGGAATGGACACTATTGACTGCGAGAGAAACTACAAGCAGGGACTTGAGGAGGCAGATAATTCAGAATTGCCTTTCACTGGTGAGTAGTACGGTATTGTATCATTATTTCAGTCAGAGGATGCAGAAAATGACTATGACCATAACGGGATTAATATGATGGACGTTTTTGACATTGAATTGGACAACAATCATAAAGAAGCAGGTGTTGTTGGCCCAAATATGGAAGTGAATGAGAAAAAAAGGTAACAACTACACTTAGAAATAGTTGCATACAAATCATTGCATTCCCACTGAATTTCTCTAGTAGCAGTAGCCTCTGTCAACTTCTCATCTTATGCAGTGTTAGTTTGAATGGAAAGTAGAGTGAAATTTCTCTCTGCATTTTTCCAAGGATTTGAGTTCAGCACTTTACTCCACTTGCTTTTGTTTGCATCGACAAAGACAATTTCCTATTCTTTGAGCAGTATGGTCTCAGGTACAATTGGTCTTGATTATTCAATCGATGTTGGAGCAGGGTCTTGTTGGTGTGATTACTCTTGCTTTCTCATTTGCTAGTTCACTACAAAAATAATTAACAATTAGCCTTTCTTTTTGTTCTGTGCCAACCTCTCTGTTTGTGTTATGTTAATTACTATGCATCTCTACTTACTACACAATTGTGAAATTTCAACAGTCCATTTCTTCTTCTCGTGTCATGTCAAGGGGATTATTATATTGCATTAGTGTGTCGAGTTAAGCTGCTAAATTTGACTAAAAATATGGATCCTCCACCAATGTATCATCATACTGCATTCTGCAAAGTATTGGTTATGCACCACATGATCAAACATCGGTGTCTCCCTTTTCCTGGCTACATCTAGCTAATACATGATGTTATCCATAATAACTTTTAACTCAAGGTTGCTTGAGATGTCATATCAATACGACATTTAGGCTTAGTGTTGATTGGGTGTTGTCTGCTTAAACCCATTGGTTTCTTATAATATGTATATTGAAGCAAGGTTTGCCTGACATTTTGTAATTGTTAACATCTAATTAATCTCATCTGGTTGTTGAACAAGAAGTAACCCATTGTTCAACCATTCTGATGTTGAACAGAATGGCTTGAACATTCACTGAAGTTGTTGTATGGATGTTTAGCTAAAATAGAAAAAGAGCATAGTTTGGTTTCTGTGTAGGAAAGAAGTTTCTACTTTGCTGATTTTTTCTTGTTCTTTCTGTGATTGCAGTATTATTTAAGGACAAGAACTTGTAAATTTAGGGGGATTACTACTGCTATCTAGCCGAATTTAAGACCAGGGTAAGTACGCTGCCAAGAATACCCTCTTCTCTTACAAAGCTGCTCAGGTCAGTCGATTTCAGTTTGAACGAGTTTTGGAAACGTAAATCTCGATCCTAATTTGATTAGTTGTGATTTAAGATGAGATGTTTCTCAGTATAGAGTTTATGTGTTGTAGACACAAATTCAGAACCATTAATTTTCTATTCGTTTTCGTGGGACCTTGCAAATGCGGACTTGCCCCCTACTCATTCAATTATGCTTGGTTTGAAGCTCAACTTTTCATAGAATGCAATTTGGGGGCAGAGACACATTGTGGAATGGAGAAGCAGACAATGCAATTAGCCAAGTAGTTGGAGTTCCAGAGGATGCACATTCTCGTGGAGATGCAAGTTCAGATGGGGAATTTTAAAAGGGAAAAGAAGATCGAATTTTTACTTATATGATTTGTAGCTGGCTGATTTGAGATGCATTTCTAAGTTGCGTAAGCTTCTCACTGGGACTGTATATTGTTTGATTCTTGTGGTGGAGGACATTGATTGTTCTTCTGTTGATTTTGAAAGGAAGAAACAATAGCTGATTTTATAGGTTAAAAGGGTGGACTTGTATTTTCTTATCAGAGTTGGCGTGGCCAAATTCAAATGGTTTGACAAGTGAAATATACTCTACATTTCGTACTATATAATGTGTACATTTCGTAATACACTCAGTAATATGTTAGATGTGTATCTCATAATAGAATTGATTTTTCTAGAAACAAGGTAAGTAAAAAATAATGATTTTGTATTACATGATAAGTACATTTTGTAATATACTATGAGTAAATTTCTTAATATATTGCACTCGCATTTCAAAAAAAATGTTACGTGCTTCTCCAAAGTGTTTTCAAAAAAAGAAAATTTTAATATACTAAGTGAATTTTGAATTGTCTACTAAGTTACTTTTTTAATTACATACCAAGTGTTTTCTGAATTACATACTAAGTGATTTATAAATTACATACAAAGTGTTTTTTGAATTGCATATTAAGGGATTTCTGAATTGCATATCAAGTGTTTTCTGAATTGCATACTAATTGAATTATGAAATGCATACTAATTGATTTGCAATTTGCATATCAAGTGTTAACTGAATTGCATATTAAGTGAATTGTGAATTTCATATTAAGTGATTTCTTAATTGTATGTCAAGTGTTTTCTGAATTGCATGCGAAGTGTTTTTTGAATTACATACTAAGTGATTTGTGAAATGCATGCTAATTGATCTGCAAATTACATACAAAGTGTTCCTGAGTTGTATACTAAGTGAATTGCATACTAAGTTATTTTTGAATTGCATACCAAATTATTTCTGAATTGCATACTATGTGATTTCTTAATTGCATATCTAGTGTTTTCTGAATTGCATACTAATTGAATTATGAAATGCATACTAATTGATTTATGAATTGCATATCAAGTGTTTCCTGAATTGCATACTGAGCGAATTTTGAATTGCCTACTAAGTTATTTTTTTAATTACATACCAAGTGTTTTCTAGATTACATACTAAGTGATTTATGAATTACATACCAAGTGTTTTCTAAATTGCATACTAAGTGATTTTTGTGAATTGCATAATCAGTTGTGTGAATTGCATACTCAGTTTTTTTGAATTGCATACTCAATATTTTGTGAATTGCATACTCTGTTTTTGTGAATTGCATACTCAGTTTTTGTGAATTGCATACTCTGTTTTTGTAAATTGCATACTCAGTTTTTGTGAATTGCATACTATTTTTTAGGAATTGCATACTCATTTTTTAAGAATTGCATACTCATTTTTTAGAAATTGCATATGTCCAATGTGTTGTTGTATTACTACTCTCATCGATTACTGTTGTATCTTCAACAAGAATGAGAGAATAAAGTTAACCACATTCTTTATGTCCAGTGTGCTTGTGATGCATTACAAGCAGTGGCAAGCAAGACAATCTAGCATCTACGCAGTTTGCACTTACATATTTTAAGAAATAAGAGAATATACATCCATTGACACTCAACCTGCACACTTAGCTACAAAATACTGCATATCCTCCTAGTATTTGGCTAATCAAAATTGCACATCAAATAATAGTATATAATCATGAACCAGACCTACAAATAAATTGTCCATCAAAAAATCTAAACGAGATCTTGTAAAGTCTGGTAACCCAATTGATCGTCCTGAGACCTGCAGAAGCCCTTGCTGCTTGAACCATTTGCTCAAGAGCACAAGTTCTCAAGTACGCTTGTAATTGTGAAAGTATCAATCCATTAGAATCCATAGAGCTGTGTCCTAAACATGACTAAGCTAGCTTAAAATCACATATTAAACACTTGTAAAACAGGGGTGGGAAAGATTTACCAGAGTCAATATAATTTCCCAGCTTCGTTCTCCAGGTGGCCGTGAAATCATCTTCATCCAGCGTTGCAAGCGACTGCAACCACACATACCCCATTGAGATAAGCTTCAAACTCAGGAATTCCTGACGCAGCTGCAGCAGAAGCAATATAAGCACATATAGATGCATCATGAGTTGCTAAGCCTAAATTGCAACCACCATATGCTAGAAATGTCATTGTATATGTGTACAATAAGCATTCTGAGCTGAAACTCAGCTTCGTCGTCATCGAAATTTGTCAATTCATAGAGCAGACAATATAATCGAAATCCATGTAGATCAAATTTGAGCTGAAATACACAATCAAGAATCACCTGAGACTGCAACAGTATTTCCCTAAGCCGCTGCTTCATTTCCCTCTCGCACAATGATCGAATTGGGGACATGCTCTGAAACCAAAAACCCTAACAATCAGGCTTCAAATATTCAGAATCAAACAACAGAAATTACTAATTAGTCAATTTGTTAACATATACTCCCTCCCTCTGTCCCATTTTGATAGTCCCATTAGATTCCGACACATATGCCGAGACACGTTTTGTATCGTTAATAACTCGAATTGTATGTTACTAAAAATTATAATTTTTTAATATTGTTAAAGTACTCATTAAGACGAATCAAATAAGACCTCACACGACTATGTTCTTTTTTATATATTGGAAGAAATCTACAAGATTCTCTCGGTTCGTGAATAGTGTCAGAAAATCAAATGGGACTATCAAATTGGGACGAAGGGAGTATTACAATTCTTTGTCACGAATCATCCAACAAATTGATTGTTTACTTGCTTGGAATCTGGTAGGATGGGTCGATCATCTTCAGGATAAACAGGTTTCCTTTATCTCCTCTTAGATCTGAGCGCTTTAAATAAATGGACGGATGAGATCCGTTCTCACCTAAGGATGAGTTCTCTCCTAAGAAAGTGTTCTCACCGGATCCTGACCCTATATATATATATATATATATAGATAGATAGATTTAGGTTCCGGTGTAACAGCCTCTTACGGTGTAACGAGTATTCACCCTCAATGATATTCGGGTTTGTTAAGGTTGATATTCAACTTAACTTTCCTATATTAATATAGGGTTGATATTCAACTAAATAAACAAGAACAAATAGTCGTACAAGATTGAATAGAGGCACAAGCATATGAGAATGCAATTAATGCATATATCACCTAAATCTATATAAAGTTGAATATCAACCTCAACAAACCCGAATACCATTGAGGATAAATACTCGTCACACTGTTACACCTCAATACCCGTTACACCAGAATTCACCTCTCTCTATATATGTTATATCTAGCTATATTATGTCAAATTACAAGATAACAATTGTTATAATGATGCTACGAGTATATTACATTGTACAGTATATAAGAATTACTCCATATGTTCTATAATATAAGTCTCATTTGCTTTTGACTATACATATATACGATTTGTATCATTAATGTCTCTAATAGGATGTTAACAAAAATTATATTTTTTTATATTGTCAAAGTACTCATTCAGACGAATCAAACAAGATCGCACACGACTATGTTTTTTCTTATATATCGGAAGAAATCAACAAGATTTTTTCCCAGTTTGTGAATAGTGTCAAAAAAGCGAATGAGACTTATGCTATCATCAATTGAGGTTGCGTAATTTGGGTTGCACCACTGTTTTTTTATATTTTTATACTAGATAAATTTAAAATTTATTAAAAAATAGCTACCAAAAAAAAAAGGGCTGCAACTCTCATTTGGGTTGCATATCATGCAATTCATGCTTGAGTTGCGTTGCAAAAAGCACTTTTTGTTGTATAAAGGGGTGTCGTTGATCAATCTTGGTGCTTGGATACGCAAACGAATCGTGCTAAACGCACTGCCCGACACCAATATTTCGACCCTATTCACTTGCCTTTGGGTTACACTAAATTTGGAGTGGGATAAGACGTTGCAAACTCTAGAAGATCAAGGCTATCAACTTTAAACACTTGAAGGTTTTGGTTATATGAAGATGTAGAGAAATCCTTGTTCTTCTTGATGCACTACGGTTAAAACGTGATCAAACATCACCCTTATACAGACCTAATGGTGGTTATTCAGTTACTATGACGTCATCCAATGGATGAGGAAGTTAAATCGGTTGAAAACACATTAACCGTCCAAAACTGCCATATGGCACAGTTTGTGACAAAAAGGCACGGTTTGTGACAAACCGTGTCGAAATGTCATAAACTGTACCACTCCTTACATTGTCTCATCTTCCGTCTTTTGGCTTTCGGAATCGAACAATACGAACCCGACATGTTCTTATGTACATCCCGACATATCCATGTAACCGAACTTGATTTACGTACCCGAGTCATGCACCCTGCACTCCCAAGACTCATCGAACGCAAACGAAGCTCCTCAAGCTTTGAGTGAATCCCGATCACACTAAAACGATTCATGACACTAAAATCACCAACACTTCTCCCCCATTTTAGTTCAAAATCCATGATTCACTTAAACAATACACATCAACCACAAACTCATGCACAAATGAAAAATGTCCTTAGGATTGAATTTCGACATTAGTGTCATACACATTCCAAATACTCTAGAATCGGGGTGTCTTACGGATTGAACCCTTCAACCCATTTTGAATACTTGAAGATACAACAGACAAGTTTCTACACTACTTCAAATGTATACTTGACACTATATTAGGCCATGTGTCCAAATCCATTCTTAAGCGCATACAAAGTCAAGTCCGTGCTTATTTAAACGGCACCACTTCACACTCATATAGGTGGATTCTTTTAATCATGCACCTGCAAATTCACTTTTTCAAACGATCCATTAAGAAGAGAATCTTCAACCTAACTTTTCTTGCAGGTTCGAGTAGATACCTGGGGATGAAAACGCCTATGTACTCCAATCTCTAGGTGTAGGCTTTTCACATTGAATTCAACTTTTAATGTCGTATTAGAGGGGAATTGGGTATCCCACCATTAGAGATTTTAAACAGGCTTCAAACTCATCCCCATAGCCGGCTTGGTCACCTAGTCCCTAGTTAATCTTTATGTCAAATGATCTGCTGGATTTTGTTGAGATTGAACATACTCAATGGTAATCACCACATGAGTGATCAACTCACGTACCGCGCTATGTCTAACGCCTAGGTGTCGCGACTTACCATTATACACTTGGCTATAAGCCTTAGCCAGAGTGGATTGACTATCACAATGGATTGAAATCAGTGACCCCGGTTTCGGCCACAATGGAATTTCGTAGACTAAATTCCTTAGCCATTTTGCCTCTCTACCAGCATCCTCTAATGCTACGAATTTTGACTCCATGTCGAACTTGTAATGCAAGTTTACTTCTTGGAAGCCCATGAAATGGCACCTCCCCCAAGCAAGAATACTCAACCACTTGTAGAGGTATGATCCTCCTTGTTTGTGATCCAACTCGCATCCGAATATCCTTCTAGAAACAAAGGAAATCCGACATATGATAAACCAAAACGCATGGTCCCTTTTATGTACTTGAGCACCCACTTTATAGCTTGTCAATGGTGAGTACTAGGATTACTAGTATATCTACTCAACTTCCCTACCGCAAAAGAAATATTTGGCCTTGTGCTCGTCATGGCATACATTAAGCAACCAATCACTTGTGAGTACTCGAGTTGTGATACCGCTTGTCCCTTATTAGGCTTAAGGTTCACACTCGGATCCATGGGAGTGGTCACTGGAGAAAAATTATCACAATTAAACTTCTTGAGCACTTTCTTAATGTAATGAGATTGTATCAAGGATAGACCTTTGCTTTCACGCTTGATTCTAATTCCAAGAATCACATCCCCCCCCCCCCCATGTCTTTCATGGCAAATTTAGATGACAAAAATGCTTTAGTAAGCTCTACTTGTCTCAGATCAGTGCCAAAGATCAACATGTCATCGACACACAAGCAAATGATTACTCCATTACCGAACTCATCAAACTTGCTATATAAACACTTGTCAGATTGATTTAACTTGAACCCACTCGACAAAACAACTTCATCAAATTTTTGATGTCATTGCTTAGGTGCTTGCTTTATCCCATACAATGACTTTATCAACTTACACACCTTATGCTCATTATCGGTTCAGGTTGCTTCATATATACGTCCTCCTCCAACTCACCATTCAAGAACGTTGTCTTGACATCCATTTGGTGAATCACAAAATCATTAATAGCCGCTAAGGCAATCAACAAACTTATAAAAGAGATCCTAGCAACCGGAGAGTAAGTATCGAAATAATTAATACCTTCTCTTTGTCTAAAACCTTGAATAACCAATCGAGACTTGAACTTGTCAATTGATCCATCAACTTTCATCTTCCTTTTGAAGATCCACTTGCAGCCCAAAGGCTTGCGACCCAGTGAGAGATCCGTTAAGACCCAAATATTATTTCTCATGATGGAGTTCATCTCATCATTTATTGATTCCTTCCAAAAAGCAACGTCTTAAGACTTCATAGCCTCACCAAAACTCATAGGGTCATCATCAATATCATAACAATATGAGTATTGAAAATCAGCCTCATTTCTTGACCCTTCAACTAAGTAAAGTTGAAAATCAAGACCGAATGATTTTCCGATCCTCCCTCGTTTGCTCTTACAGAGCTTAGTTGACTCATTGGGAGGCACGGCTGAACCGTCTCCTTCCTTAGTTCAACTTGAGCTAGGAACCAAATTCTTTGGTCTAGGTATTGATGAAAAAGGATTCTCATCAAATATTGCATCTCTTGATTCAATCACGGTGTAAACCGATATAGAATCATTAGGTTCAATGACATAAAACTTTTAAGCCTTGGAATGCTCGACATATCCAATAAAGATACAATCAACACCTATATCCCCCAAGGTTTTAATCTTGGGTTGGGATAGTCTAACGACCACCCTACATCCCCAAACTCGAAGATAGTTCAAGCTTGGTTTATTTTTGTACCAAAGTTCGTAGGGGATGACCTTGTTCCTTTAGTTAGGAACCGTATTTAGCAAATAGCAAGCCGTCAACATGGCTTCACCCTAAAATCTGTCATTCAATCCCGAGTAGGATAACATGGAACTAACTATTTCCTTTAGGACTCTTTTTTTCCTCTCCGATACACCACTTTGTTGTGGTGTATACGGAACCGCAGTCTCATTTATTATTCCTACGGATTGGAAATTTTTAGGATCGTAATACTCTCCACTTCTATCGGTGCGTAATTTTTTAATCAAGTCATTTTGTTGCAATTCAACCTCTGCTTTATAAACCTTAAATTTATCTAAGGCCTCGTCTTTAGCATGCAAGAAATATACATAACAAAAACAAGACTGTGTAGCATGCAAATCACATAAATCACCATGTACAAGTCCAAGCACCGCAAAATTTCTTTCAATTCCTTTAAAAGGTTGTCTAATTATTTTTTTACACCACTTTGTTGTGGTGTATACGGAGCCGCAGTCTCATTTATTATTCCTACGGATTGGAAATTTTTAGGATCGTAATACTTTCCACTTCTATCGGTGCGTAATTTCTTAATCAAGTCATTTTGTTGCAATTCAACCTCTGTTTTATAAACCTTAAATTTATCTAGGGCCTCGTCTTTAGCATGCAAGAAATATACATAACAAAAACAAGACGGTGTAGCATGCAAATCACATAAATCACCATGTACAAGTCCAAGCACCGCATAATTTCTTTCAATTCCTTTAAAAGGTTGTCTAATTATTTTTGTCAACATGCAAATTTTACACTTCTCTATATTCATGTCAAATGTAGGAATTAAACCTTCTTTAGACATATCAATCATACGCTTATAATACATGACCTAATCTCGCATGCCATAGAGAAGTATCATTTTTGCTAGAACATTCCATATAAATAGAATTGACAACTTTATTAATGTTCAACGTAAATATGCCATTACAAAAGTATCCAAATCCAACAAACACACCACACTTCGATAAGATATACTTATCGGATTCATAGACTTGTTTAAAACCACACCTATTTAAAACACACTTATTCCAGGTATATGAAGTACATCCCTAAGTTCAAGGGTCTTTCCGGAACTAAATTCTAACATTATTTTTCCACGGTCTAGGATAGGGGCGGTTGATTCGTTTCCCATATGAAGTACGCAACCATCTTGAACCGGCTCATAGGTCTTGAACCAGCCTCGGTCCTTGCAAACATGTTTGGTTGTACCCTAGTCAATCCACAAGGCCACTTCATCATCCTGCACATAAAATACCTCGAAAATTTTCGATACATAATTCACAATTGAAAATGAATTAAAATCATCTGACCTTAATGAGTGGATGGGCCTTGGTCCTTAGACCCTTGCCCCGAACGATTTTATCTCGCTCTATTCTTATCCTTTGCAGCTCGACAATCACGTTTGAAGTGACCCGACTTATTACATATCCAACAAACGCTCTTAGGCTTCATGTTAGATCCATCGTTAGTGTTATTATTTGATAGCACCTAATTTATACATATTTTAGGAGTCTAGTTGCATATTAGTTTAGATCATTTGCATATTAGTTTAGATCATTTGCATACATATTCCATATATTCTATTGTTAGTTTTATATTATTTTGAATTCGGGGTCTAAACTCGTGTTCTTATATATTTCAAGTATTTATAAAGCGATTTTAAAGTTGATCCAGAGTATAAGGGGCTACAAAGAATTAAGATACCAAGAGAATTCGTTTGACATATTGGGTCCAATTTTCTATTTCAAAACAAGTGGACAAGAGTGATATTTCAAAGATTCAGAAGCTGAAACGAGAGGGAAATTTATGGGCTGCTGGTGGTAGTTTGTATATGGGCCGACCCATAGAAAAAGAGAGGAAATGAAAGCCCATGCCCGATTGGATGGAATAGGAGACATGATGTGGAATTACAGAGGGGGAGACCGAGAGTTGGACTGAAAAAAGTTTTTCAGTTTTAGGTTTTGTTTTGATTGCTTGTTTTTGTTAGTTCTTGTTCGGAGATTACCGCAAACAAGGTTTTCAAGGGGGAATTTTCTTGGCGTCGTTTGATTTGAAGACGGTGTTTATTGTTCTAGCATATGTCAACTCGGATTATTTTCATCATTGAGACTAAGTTTTCTTATCTCCTACGTTTATTGAATAATTCTTATATGTTGATTGCTAGTTTAAATCTTTTGAATATGTATTCGATCATGCTTGGCTAAATTCTTAGTTCTAAGGTTATGGTGATCCAAACAATGCGTATGTAATTAGAATTATATGTTTGTCTGAATTGAAATAGTATTTGATTCGTTCCTAGATGTTTTATGCCCGTTCTAGCTTAGGCTGATTGAATCTTATTAGGGTTTAAGACTGAAAGGTGATAACTTTAAAAGGTAGTCAGGTAAAGTTTGAGACTGAAAGGTGAAAACTCTTACCGGAATCCTAGGAATTCAACCCGAGTGTTATTTGTATGATAGCGACTTAATAACTCTTGGGGATACTAAGTCATCATAGTTGTTCTAGGTTTAGATTGATTTAGCGGAGCGCGACAACGAATGTTATTTCAGTTTATTCCTAGACTCTAAGAGCGTTAATGGGTTTGAATGAGATTAGCTTTGCGCGACAACGATTGTTAGTTGGTTCAAACACGTTTACTATCGTCTGAAAGGAGTTAGTAGATTACCCTAGATGTGTTACCTTCAAATAATTGGACTAGATTCAGGCAGAATGTGATTTTATTTACTGAAGCATTGTTGCGGTGATCCTTAACCTTAGACACATTTATCCATATATCTTTATCTTCTTTATTTGTTATTCCTAGTTAGCTTGGTTCGTCCTTATCAATATCTTTTCGATCTATTTCATTGGCAGCGTTTCAATTAATATTACACTGGTCTCTGTGGGATCGACACTTGACTACTACAACTGACCCCGTACACTTGCGGGTACGTTTTAGCCACATCAATATTGTAGGGACATTTCTTACCCTTATTCTTCTTAGAACTCCCACCTTCCTCCATCATAGACAGAAGAAGATTCAACCTCCTTATCCTTAGGTTTCCCGCCCTCTTGTGCCCTTAGAGACTCCTCTATGCGCAAGTGACTACCGAGTTGCACAAGAGACAACTTTTCGTTCTTGTGTTTCAACATGTGCTTGAAATTCTTCCACGAAGGTGGTAACTTGTCGATAATACTCGACACCGAGATAGACTCATTCATCTTCATGTTGTGTTGGGCAAATTGCCCTAAGATACGGAGCACTTCATTGAATTGCTTCATCACCGGCCTTGAATCCAACATCTTGTAATTGTTAAAATTACTAACAATGAACTTCTTACTAGAAGCATTCTCCGCCAATGTACTTGGATTCCAAGGCTTTCCACAACTCCTTTGCGGATTAAACATTGACATACCGTTAAGAATGTGACCACAACATATAGTCATCGTTCTCCCACTTGTTGCACTTCAGTATGTCCTCCAAGGGCTCATTCTCTGGATTTTCGGGCACCGGGGGCATAGGCATGCTCAAAACGTGAACCACCTTGTTCCGTAGTGAGAAGGAAGTGCATCTTCTTTTGCTACCTTCGAAATTCCACGTCTTCGAACTTCTCCATCTTTCCAAACTTTGCAGTCATCTCACGTATCGACGTGGACGCCATTGATCAATGTTTGAGTTGAATATCTCATGTATCGATGTTTGGACGCCATCTCACGTATCGATGTGAACTTCTCCATCTTTTTGCTTGCATGTTTGAGTTGAATATCTTGCAACTCATATATGGGTTGCATGAGGGTTGCATGGTAAGGAAAACCTACTTTTTATTCATTGGATCATTTTATCCGATGAATCTCATAACTTTGTATTTGAGTAATATTATATAGTCTTTCAACAAAAATATTAAACTTATATAAATTATAAAGTTTATAAAAAAATATTTTAACATATTAAATTTATTTATAGTTACAAATAGACACTCATTTTACATATATATATTATTATTTTTATATTAAAATAAATTTAGTCAATGCAATCTACATAGTATTGTAACATATATGTATTACGTTCAACAATATGTAACATATATTATATCAAAAAATTTGTAACACCAATCTACAAAATATAGTAACATATATGGATCAAAACTTGTAGCATATATGAAATACGTTCAAAAATACTATTTGATTTAACATTCAAGCTCAATACAAACTAGAAACATAATTGTTATATAAGCTACTCTTCACTTAGGAAATTACAAACATAATTGTTATAGAAGCAACTCTTCACTTAAGAAAATTACAAACATAATTGTTATTTTCAGAAATCATAAACATGTCGTTGATTTGTATTAATTTAATTTGAAAGTTATAAACAATAATATTTCAATAATATTAGTCTAACATAATAAAATTGTAATATACTAGTATTTATAAATATTAAATTTTTTAGATATATATATTATATTGTATAAATATAAGAGTGGTAAATAAATATGTAAATATGTAATCCTCGCCAATCGTCATGCAATCCTTGTTGTAAAGAAAAAGTGAGATGAGTTACATGGATGATGTGAAAGAGAGAAAAAAGTGAAAAATGGGTTATGCAACCCACTCTATGCAACTCATGTTTGGGTTGTAGGGATGCACAACCGGTCCGGACCGGACCGGAATTTCCCGGGTCGGTCCGGACCGGCGGACCGGAATTTTTCAAACTCTTGGACCGGGTACTGGACCGGACCGGGTTTTTTCTATATAAAAATAAAAAAAATTCCAAATTCTTTAATTTTTATCCGGGTTTCCGGTCCTGGACCGGACCGGACCGGAAAATTCATGGACCGGACCGAAACCCGAAATTTCTGAAATATGTGGACCGGGGACCGGACCGGATCCGGTCCGGTCCGGGCCAAATCTGTGCATCCCTATTGGGTTGCATACCAAGCAACTCAAATGAGAGTTGCATCCCACTTGTTTTGTTTGATAGCTAGTTTTTTATATTTTATTATTATTATCTAGTATAAAAATATAAATAAAAACAAAAAAAATAAATTGTGCAACCCAAATCATGCAACCAGATGCGGATCTAGGGGTGAGTCCGTGTAGGCGGCCGCCCTCACGAACCTCCGACGAGTACTTTACCGATATGTATCAACCCTACCGGCGCCCGACAGAAAATCCTCCATTGAAGTCGAGCTTTGTGGGAGTGAACGGGTAGAGAAAAAGATGTTAGGAGTAGCTTTAGGAAAGAAAACATCTTTCGGTTCAAGTTACTTATGTTAATATTTATGTCCTCCAGGTAATACTCTATTATGGACCCTCTCTCTGTAATTCATGTTTAGTTTTCCGACCCTTAACTCCTATGTCAATAAAGTGCACGACTCCTGTGGATTTATACAACAATTCATGTTTGTAATTTTGAGGCATCTTTCGGTTCATTACGTTAATTTGCCCCTAATTTTGTAAGTTTTACGGAGCATGTTATTTTAGGATTCAGTATTGTTAATTTTTTATGCCGTCAAATTGAAAATTTGGTGTGATTTTAGGGTTTATAGAGTAGTTATTATTATATTGAAAATTTGGTGTGATTTTTGTGTTGTGATTTTTGTATACCTAGTCGGATTATATTTTTTAAAATTTTAAGCCCCATCAATTATTTTGTTCTGGATCCGCCACTGCATCAATTATTTTGTTCTGGATCCGCCACTGCATGCAACCTGCATTGCTGATAGCCTTTATACTAGATAAGCTTAAAAAATATTATAAAAATAGTAACCAAAAAAAGGGGATGCAACTCTTATTTGGGTTGCATATCCAAAATTGGGGTAAGTAACCCTTTTTGCATTTTGAATTGTATTTTCTAACCCTAATAATTTCTAGTGTGGAAAATAACCTTTTATGTTGATGACAGTTTGTGTTGATGACAGTTTGTGTTGATGACAGTTTATGTTGTTGATGACAGTAATTTTTGTTGATGACAGTAATTTTCACTGATGACAGTATTTTTTGTTGATGACAGTAATTCGTTGATGACAGTTTTGCGTTTTGATATTTTTTATATCATATTTGATTATAATTTTTGTCATCGTTTTTATTAATATTGTCATAGCAAGATAAATAAAAAACACCGACGACATGAACTGTCATCTGATATGATCATGAACTGTCATCTGATATAATCATGAACTGTCATCCGACAACATGAACTGTCATCCGATATCATCATGAATTGTCATCCCACGACATGAACTGTCATCCGATGACATAAAATGTCAACAACCATTCCAAACTTAACTCCATAAAAGCACCACTATAATAAATTGTCATCCAAATTAAAATGTCATCCAAACTTCACAAAAGTGTCATCGTAGCTATTTAAGTGTTATGGTCATCCCACCTATAATGAACTGTCATCGATGAATAACTTACAAGCATTTGAAGCAGATCCAAACAAGTTTCAAAATCAAAGAAAACTGATTTCTCCTCAGAACAAAATCCTATGCTTGAGACTTGCTAACAAGGATTCTTGAAGGCCAAAATTGCTCCCAGTGCTCATTGTTTCTTCATGCTTATCAAGAATTATGTTTTCCAGTTGTCACCTACAATGATTATACAGAACATAAATAACTTGTAAACAAATTTTTCCTTTTTTATGAATTAAAATAAGGTAGAAACCTTATTTTACAAAATCTGGACCATGACCATGGCAACAGATGCACCTTGATGAACAAAATCGACCTTGAGCAAATTTCATAAGCCACCAAACACTTTACTTCAACTTCACTGAACATAAACATGACCTAATATGTAATTTAGATCCCAAAGAGCCTTAGAGTGAAGGAAATTATATCATCACATCCATTTAAAAGGTTTTGGACACGAAAAGAAAGATAAGAGAGAGTGAAGCATCAAAGACATGCCTGATTTATAATTTTCTGAGTCGAACATCTATTGTCATCCATCCCTCAGATGACATAAACTGTCATCCGTCCCTCGGAAAACCGAGCCCGAGCCTACCACCACTCCAGGCCTTAAATCTTCTTTTGTTCTAATAAGCCACATCTATTGTCATCTCGATGACATAAACTGTGTCATCTTCTTCCATTAACACCTTCAATTCACCAAAGCTTACCACCACTACATGCCTGAATGCTTCTCCACTACTTAAGAAAACATAGAACCTAGCAAGGACTGTGCGAGACAAAAAATTGTACAAAGCATAATCCATATAGAATGTTCTGATGAAACCTAAAAATGCACAAATCAGAATTTTTCTTAATAGCTACTACAACCTTCCATCATGACAATGCTTACAATGAGACTAGAATACTCAATATCAAAATTCCTAGAATCAAAGGCTCCCATCACAAAATTACTAGAATCAAAGGCTTCCATCACGTACCTGATCTGGACAGATCCACATGAACATACTCCATCTGATCTTTTTCGAGAATCAGATTCGGCAGTGAAAGTGTGAACAGTCGTGCCTGAGTATCTCTTGCGATCACAATCCATGATCCATTGAGTAGATCTCAAGCATCCGATTTTCGAAGCCTCTGGAAGTCACGGGAAACCACGCCGCGTCTGATCTGAGAGAGAAGGAAATGGCGGTTTTGGAAGGAAATCGGAGAGAGAAGGAAAATAAGGATGACGATTGCGAAGAAGATAGAGTTTGAGGGAGAGACGGTGATTGCGGGAGGGGAAAAGTAGGAGAGATGGAAGTTGAATCTGGAGGAGAATATAGTCGATGCTTGAGTCGTCTGAGGAGGCGGAAGCGGAAGAAGATAATTAGGGTTAGAAAATGTTACTTTCTTTAACCCCTCCAATTATCCATTTAGGGGCAATGGGCCCCGTTTTGCGGTTGCATATCATGCAACTCAAGCATGAGTTGAATAGAAAAAAACATTTTTTGCTATACAACCAAATACAGTATGAAAATGAGATACAACTCTCATAGGATTAGTTGCATAGCAAAATACATTTTTTGTTATGCAACCAATTATTAAAATAATTAATACAACTCTATTGTTTGTAGTCTTATACTCCCTCCGCCCCCTTTTATAATTCTTGTTTCACATTTATATCATTCACACTTCAACACATTTTGTGGCATAACTTCTAACATATAAGAAAAAATATAGTCATATGACGTCTTGTTTGATTCGTCTCGATGAATACTTTAACATATCAAAATTTAATAATATTTTATTAACATATAGTTAGAGATATTGACGATACAAAACGTGTCTCGACAAATGTGAAAAATGAAACATAAATTATCTTAAGAGAGAGAGAGTACACTATTAGGAGACAGAGGAGTAGTAAGTTAAGAAACACAGTTCTTATATACAGCCCGGTGCTTTATTCAAACAACGTCGGGTCACTCGCGTTCTGCGAGATACGTGACACTCGCGTTACGCGAGATTAGCAAAAAATTAGGTTAATTTCATGCAAGCTAATCTCGCGTTCCGCGAGTGTACGTGTCCTCGCAGAACGCGAGTGACACGTCCCTCGCAGAACGCGAGATTAGCATGTCAGATGGACGTTGTTGTGCGCCATTACTACATGTCTTGTCCCCACCTAGCTATAATAACTACCCCCTTATTTTAAGTAATCTGTAACACCTATTAACCTTACCCTAACACCTCTTTTTATCATCTTTCATCTATTTCACCCTCCATTAAAACCCATTTTCAAAACCTTAAAACTTCAAAACACTCTAAAAACACCTAAAATAATGGAAGATGAAGAGGAATTCAACAAAGGAGGGAATGGAGATGGCGGTTCATCAAGTTACCATGCAAATGAGGTAATGTTCTTACTTAATTTTTGAATTTTAATTTGTTTTGCACCATTAAGAGCTAAAATGAACTTATTATGTTGTATTTCTTGTTAACTCTAGTAGTAGTAACTGTTTAAGAAATGACTTTTGCATATAATGTCCAAAACTTAGATGTGTTCATGTTTTTAGGGTTTTTAATGTAGAAACTCAACAATTTCTCATGTTATGTTAAATTATCCCGTTGAATGACTAGTTTCAGGAAATAGCAACTTCCCGCGTTCTGCGAGAGGAAGCCACTCGCGTCACGCGAGATGTGCCTCCCTCGCAGAACGCGAGAAGTTGCACATTACAGAGTATTAACAGAAGCATTGTGTATAGGTGAATTTTTCTTTGTTCACTGGATTGAATGCAATCCAGTTGAATGACTACAACTACCCCTCCCGGAATACAAGGCCATGTTCGCCACCGTCATTTGATTTAGGGATTGACCACTTTGGATATTATCATCAACCATCTTCATATGAACAACATGTGCCATCTACTTATCAATTTCCTATGCCATCTACATATGAATTGCCCGTGCCATCTACTTATGAGTTGCCCGTGCCATCTACTTATGAATTGCCATGTACATATGAGGTGCCATCAAGCTATGATGCGTTTGATTCACAATTTGCTAACCCACCTACAAACGTAGGAGAGGAGATGTGTTTTCTTCCCTCTTTACGCACTGCACCAAAGTTTGATAGTCCCGTATGTGAGGAAGAGGTTGTTTCTAGGGATTATTCGGAATATTTCACTACGGAGCAAGTGTTTGCCTCTAAGGAGATTGGTCATTTATGGGCTTTGAATGCTGCAAAGCAACACAAGTTTATGATCTCTATTGGAAGGAGTGTACCATCTAAACCGGGGCAAAGTGGTAAGGTTCAAATCATTTGTGAGAAAGGGGGAAGCCATAGGCCTAAAGGTGTCGGTGTTAGATCAAACACAAAGAGCAAGAAAATGGGGTGTAAATTTCAGTTGAAGCTCATGGAGAACCGGGTTGAAGAGAATTGGAGATTAGCGGTTGTTTGTGGTTTGCACAACCATCCTATTGGAGATAGTTTGGTCGGGAATGCATTTGTCGGGAGGCCAACCACGGATCAAAAGAAAAAGCTTCGTGAGATGGTACTTTCACATTGTTCTCCAAATCAGATTTACACTGAGATAAACAAGGATCCCGAAAGTTGCACAAAGAAGAACCAAGTGTACAATTTGGTACGACATATAAGGGAAGAGGAAATGGAAGGTAGAACCGTGGTTCAAGAATTCTTTCACCAATGCAAAGAGAGCAACTACTTCATGGAGTATAGGCCAAGTGCAAAGAATCCTTCGATAATAGGCGACTTGTTCTTTGCTAGCCCCGAATCAATGAAACTCTTAAAGGCGTTTCCATATGTCCTTTTGATGGACTCGACTTATAGCACGAACAAGTAAGTTTCATTACAGATGCTCTATTTCGTGAGATTGAATGAGGAGCTTATCTTACTGTATTTTGGTTTAAGGTACAATGTTCCCTTCCTGGAGATAGTCGGTTTGACTTCTACATGGAAGAATTTTGTTGTGTGCGGGGTATGGTTAGAGGCTGAGAGCGAGGATAGTTATTTCTGGGCGTTGCAGCAGCTGCAGATGATGTATTTGAGAATAGGAGCATCGCCTACTTGCTTCGTCACTGACCGTGAGATGGCTCTTATAATGCAACAGACAAGTTATGGCCAAATGTAAAGTTTCTCTTATGTAGACGACATGTAAGGAAGAACATAGAGGCGAGAGCCAAGATATCTATGGGCACACAAGCATTGGGGGTTCATATTTCAAATGATTATTATAACGTGTTCGAACAAACCACTGAAGAAGATTACAAGAGTACTTTGAAGAAAGTTGAGCATCTGTAATGACACGAACAAGTAAGTGTCATTACAGATGCTCTATAACGTGTTCATATTTCAAATGATTATTTCAAATTTCCGCCCCCTTCCTACCATAGTATTTTATAACCTCCTCATGACTAAACTTGGCACCCAGTTTCTTACATGGTGTCATTGCTTTCCCTTCTATAGGTAGGCCTAAAATCTTATACACATCAAGAAGGCCAATAGTGATCTCACCACAAGGGAGGTGGAATGAATTTGTCTCTGGTTGCCATCGTTCGATGAACGCTTCAATCAAAGGAAAGTCGATTTCTTCGCACATCATGTCAGGGAGATCTGACAGTCCAACTGCACCGGGAATCTCTGACCATTCATTGTTGTCCAATGGCCAATAAGATACCTGTGAGGTTCGTTGTTGTGGCTTCATCGGACCTTTGAACTGCAGAAAAATATACAAATTATACTTTGCATAACAAATTTACAACAAATACAGTTTCTGCAGAATTATCAGAAAATTGTGCATTTTCTCGCGTTCTGCGAGGCTGTCACTCCTCGTGTTCTGCGTGTCTGTACATCCTCGCTTTCTGCGAGGAAATGCACATATTCTGCATTTCATGCAGAAACTCTGCAATGGATTGAAAATGCAGGAAAAAAAAATTACTTACCTGCCCTTTTTGGATGTGGAACGCAACATGTGCTTCAAATCCCTTAAGCAACTCGGGATCTTCTGGACCTCCAGGTGTGCCATGAGTGAGCTCAGGATCATACTTTGGCTCATTCTTCTTGGACTTCCTCTTTCTTTTGCGTTTCTCGACTTCTTCTTCAACATCATCACCTTCTTGTTCTTGTTCATGTTGTTCCTCTTCTTCATCCCCAAAAACTTCATCCTCGTTTTCTGCTTCCATCGGTTCTGGGGCTTGATTGTGAGAAGAAGAACCACCTTGTCCACTTCCCTCGGCATATCCACCGCCCCAACTTTGTCCAACCATCCCTTCTCCACCGCCCCAACTGCCTCCCGCCCACCCCTATCCGACTTCCATAAGTGCATTATGTTCAAGAAACTGGTCCCAGCAACCCGGTTGTCCAATAGAATAACTATCTTGGGAAACAAGGTCCTAGCCAACTGGGTATGACTCCCAACTAGGACGCGGTTGTCCAATTGAATAACTACCTTGGGACCAATTGGGATTGAGACGTTCTTCAACGTCGGGGAGTCCCTCTGGGAAGAGCTCTACGGGGTGAGTCTTCTTTGCTTTCCCCTTCCCCTTTGGTTTTTCAACCGGGGGTTCTTCCCTAACAACATCTCTGTTTCTCCGACGAGTCGAACGACCGGGACGATACATTACCTAAAACAATACAAAGTAAAATCAATAAATAAACGAATGCAGAAAATAAAAACAGAAAACAGAACAAACAACCAAAAAAACACAAACATATGTTCCGCAGAAAACAGAATTGCCGGTTATGGCAACTCCTCGCGTTCTGCGTGAATTTGTACTTTCTTCAGTTTCCGGCGACAATTTCCGGCGAAAATTCAATATTTTAGCTAAAATACCTATCAATTTAAGTAAATTATCAAATAAACATCAAAACCCTAAATAAAATCAACAACCATAATAAAAAACCCTAACCCTAATGAATTTCAACCTATTCAACATAAAACAACATCCACTCATCGACCATAATTCAAAATCATCATCTTTCATCCATTATACAACTATTATAGTCGCTGTAAAAATGGACCGAGTAGGATTTTTCCCCTTTTATAGGAAAAAAACTCGCTCGCGTTCTGCGAGGTGACGCTCCCTCGCGTGCGTCACCTCGCAGAACGCGAGGATCCGCCGGGCGTGTATTTAGCAAGGGCCAAATAAGAAAGTAGGCTTTGCTAAATAAATGGTGGGTGTGAGGAAAGAGTCAATTAAGGTACATCATTTAACAACTGTACAATCTGCACATGCACTGTTCTGTTACCACTTACATCTTACACCAACCCAAACCCTCTCCATCTTTCTCTCACTCTTACTTGCTCCATCATTCCATTTCTTCGTTGGACACCACTCAATCAACCAAAATCACATCGACTATTTGAGCTTAATTAACTACAATAAACTTAAACACAAGTACAACTACAAAGTGCATCAGATTTTTATAATCCTTTCTTGAATAAACCTAATAGGTTATTATACCCCATAATCTAGATAATCCTTAATTAGGTAAGAAACAGACAGAGAGCAAGACCCAACTCTGATTGGATAATACTGCTTCTGTGTCATGGGACCACTTTATTTTAAATCATTATCTCATGTGATAATATATTTTACCAACTTATAAAATTTCCAAAATCAACCTCAAAAATAATTTAATGGGTTTTAATTAGCCAATGCCCTAATCCTTGTTTGTTTTAACGGGGAAGAACACTTTCTGCTTCCTCCTCTCAGACAGCATAACAAGATGAGACACAATTTAATTCTCCAATTAACTGAAAATTGAATCCAAGAACAGACTAATTCACCCCTACTCTAACTAATTCAAGAAGACGATAAAACCCCAATTTGATCGCCATTGTTGCCGAAATCGAGGTTCAAATCTCTCGGGAAGGAGGAAGTGTTCTTGTGATTATGCATCCAGACCTTGAAAACGCCACGCTCGACCCCGATTTCGGCGCAGAATTTGTTGATTTTGTCTTCCATTCCTCTCTGCATCTTCCATCCGATCTGCTCCGCGAACCCTAGCATCTTGTCCTTCTGGTCCTGGCTGAATTTGGTCCGGATCCGCTTCCTCCCGAACGGCGTCGTTTCGCATCTCGGCGGGGGGAGAGAGAACAGCACCGAATTGGGGTAGTAGGAGGACGAGATCGGAGGCGGAGACTCGGAATTGGTGGTTCGGTGTAGGGACGACTCCTTGCGGTGGAAGTTGCGGTGACAGCCGCAGGCGGCGCAGGTGAGGGAGGAGGGAGAACACATGAACTCGCAGCACCCGTCGATGGCGTGGCCGCCGGCGGAAGCGGCGTGGTTCTTCATGCATTCTTTGTAGATTGGTGGAGGTGAGAGAGATGAGAGGCACCGTTTCATCGATCCGTTTTGGGAGGGAGGTGTGCTGCTAATCTCCATTGCTGAACTACAACCAGAAGAGGAAGAAGATGAACAAGGAAGGGTTTAGACGGGAAGGAGATTAAGGGAGACAACTATTTGGTAATGAAAATATTGGGTTATGTGCTTTAGTGTTTATATTACCTGAATATTTAATTTCACTTTTTCTTTTAATGTTTATTATCTCTTCACTTTACATTACGTGTAATCTCAACATTTTTATATGCTTACTTTTGCTTTAAATTTAAATAGTACGGACTGGTTTTTACTCTCTTCACTAATGTATCATCCAAATCAATATCAAGATAAGAAAAAAAAAAAAAATAATGCGGCGGAGAAAAAGAAAATGAAGTATGCATCTAATTGTGAGGAGAATGGGTACAAGTTCATCTCATTTGTTTTCTCCACCTTTGGAGAGTTGGACAAAGAGGCTTTGAACACACTTTTTATTAGTCACTCTAACAATGCTAGAAATGATACTTTTATCTTTCATAGATTGAGTTTTTGTATTCAGAAAGGTGTGGGAGCGCAACTTGTTTCTCGGCTTTCATCCAACTTTATTTAATAATAATTTTTATTATTATATTAGTAATAATACTCGTAATTTTTTAGTAAAAATAATAAATGGAAAAAAGATAAGAAAAAAGAAAATTAATAAATAAATATGGAAAGAAAGATTTGCTAGAATAGTAAAGTAAATTAGTAAAAATAAAAAGATACATGAACAATATAGGAAAATTATAATCTTTACAAAATAGATAGATTACATAGTGACATGTGATAAAATAAAGTTTGACAATTAAATAGGGATTAAGAAAACTCTATTTTCCCAACAAAGTGAGTATAATTGATCTATTTTAAAACTCTATTTAGATAAAGTGATTTTAGCATAATTTATTAAGTTATTCATTTTTATTTTTTATAAAAATTTTATTATGAAAAAATTAAATATTCCAGAAAGATTTTACAATTATTTGTTATGTTTCATAAACTATTATTTTAAGTTTAATATCTTGAATTTTCTAAAATTTTAATTATTCATAAAAAGTTAATGCTTAACCATTAAGCGAGCACATAAATTTTGCAGACAAAACTTAAATTAACATAAAAATTATTGAGATAGTAATATACAAAATGTTATAAATAGATATGAAATATGTCAAAATCGATTATAAAATTACTAAATATATTATGTGAATGTTACGGGACACTAGATTAGTAAAGTAACTTATCCAAACTTACAAGTAACTTGAACTTGATTACTTGTGTGGACAATACGGAGTATATGGTGCTTTGTTAGGCAAGATGTCCTTATCTAGTTTATTAAGAAAATATAAGTCATTATTTTACAATTCAAAGTAACTTCTTTTAGTACGCACAGTAAGTTAAGAATTACAGTTGGAAGTTGGGTAAATTATGTTCCGAGAATAATTAAATACAGTATGTTTAATTATGTTGAAAAGGTGATTAAAATCAGGTCTGTATGAAGAGTTGACCGAATCTACGTCATCATCCTGCACGCACTGCTCGGTCCTCCTGCATGTCCTCGCAATTTCACTGTTTCTTCACTTTGACCCAGCTCCTCACGTACAGTAAAAATAGCCACAAATGTACGTTTTCATACTAATCTTCACACATGTGTTTATGGATTTTGAACCATATTTATTTGTGTGATTTTGAACCATATTTATTTGTCAAAAGAAAATAAACAAATGATACTTGTGTCTATGTATCTTATATTCTTATGGGTTAGATTCGGGTGAGGACACCCTCCAGTGTTAAGAATAAGGATGGAGTTTGATACAGCAGCCCACAATCAACACTGCAAAACACACGCTTATATATCTCTCTCTTTTCACTTTCTTCCTCACGCTATTCATGTTGAAGCCAAAATTGCTCCTCTCCAACCCTGACATCAAATTCCAAATCTATGGTCATGGATCAAACGAATCTGATGTGAGCTCGCGAGTTTTGTAGCTTGCTCTAATTGAAGGTCTCGTTCCCACCGTTGGAGTAGATAGAAGAAAACCTCCAGATCTGATAATCTGAGATTCCAAAAATTAGGGATTTGAAAGTTTTCAAAGATGGATTTTAATTTCGGCGTTATAGATTCGATCGGTGCTTCTCTCCATTACTAAGGTCGTCGGATTGGACCTCCTTACTCTAGAATTTCCTTGTTGATGCTCAATTTGTTTGAGATGTTCATATCTACTCTCGTTTTTCTTTTCTCGATTTGATATATTTTAGTGCATCATTGACTATCTGAATCTCGTGTTCATTAAAAAGAACATCAGTGTTCATCACAAAATACGTATGTGTTCATCACAAAATACGTATGTGTTCATATAATAATGCTTCAACGTGCATATATTTAATTTGATAAATTTTTTCTTCTCTTGTGTTTATTATTATGAATATGAGTGTGTTCATCATTATACGTGTTTGAGTGTATATACAATTGCTTGTGTTCAACAAAATAACATTTTCATGTGATCTTGAGTTCATTAGGAGATATATGAAATTCACATGTGAACTTGTGTTCATTACAAAGGGTATGTGTTTTTAACATTATGTGTGTTGTTATTTATAGACTAATGCATTTATGTTCAATGATACATACATAAACCAAAGCTCAACATGAATGAATATCTTATTTTAATTATAAAAGACTCATGTGTTCATATAAGAATATTGGTGTGTGCATTAAAAACTTCTTATTTGTTCATAATGAAGTGAATATGTTGTCTCTAATAGGTGTAGAGTCATCTTAAAAAGCAACAGATAAATGAAGAACACATCTCAATCTCCAAGATGAAAAGGTGGTAAGAATAATGAATACTTGTGTTCATCGGTTATATACTGTTGTGTTCATTTCAGATTTTGCTCGTGTTCATTTCCCTGATATACTTGTGTTCATCAATAAATTTGTATGTGCGCAAATGCTAATGCTTCTATGTGTTTAATATACAGATTCATTATTGGATTCACCTGGGGTTGAAGAAGAAAATCCTCTTGCTATGATTATTGTACACAATCTAGTTGAAGTTGAAGCATCAGTAAATCTTTTGCAAATAAGTGAACCACACAACGAAGAGAGTAGGAGGAGGAAGAAATAGTAAAGGATGCTTGTTATATTTTGTTGAGAACACATGTAAAAATATTGATAGTTTTGACTAGTTTTAATTGCTGGTTTGAAATATGTAAATACTTAGTTGATTGTTTATATTGGCTTGTGGAAGTACTTTTGTGATGTACACATGTATTAGTTTAACCATTATAATGTATAATACCTTAATACGCAAGTGTTTATCCAAGACAACATGTGTGCGCATGAGTTTAAACCATTGTGTTCATAAGTGATCACGTCTGTGTTAACTGGTAATATTGAATGTGTTCATGTAGGCCAAATAAGGTGTACATACAAAAAAAAACAATGCTAACATATGTGTTCATGTGAATCAATGCATGTGTTCATGTAAACAACGCATGTATACACGTGTATTAGTCTTATAATTTATGCGTGAAAACGAGAACCATTTTATTGTGTTTGAAGTTGAATTTCATGTGTGTTTATACATGGATGAATTGTGTGTTCATAGGTGATAACATCTGTGTTCATCGGCGACAACATATGTGTTCATACGAGCAAAGCAAAGTGTTCATATGAAAAATGGCTAAGCTATGTGTCTTTGTGAAAACACACGTGTTCATATGAAACAACACATGTGTTCACATAAAATAACGCATGTGTTCATGTGTATTAGTCTTACAAATTTATGTGTGGAAACGAGAATCCTTTTTATGTGTCTTTAGCTGAATTACATTTGTGTTCATGTGTGGATGAACCATGTGTTCATATTTGATTACACATGTGTTCATCGATGTCAAAGTATGAGTTCCAACGGTAAAACAAAGTGTTCATATAAAAAATGGCTAAGTTTTGTGTCTTTATGAAAACACACGTGTTCATGTAAAACAAGGCATGTGTTCATGTAAAAAAAATGCATATGTTCATGTGAAACACGCAAGTATGCACATTTATTAGTCTTATAAATTTATGTTTGAAAACGAGAATCATTTTTATGTGTCTATAGCTGAATTACATGTGTGGGTTCATAGCTAATTACATATGTGTTCATCGGGGACAATGCATGTGTTCAAACAGGGCAAACAAAGTGTGTTCTTGTAAAACATATATAGTTTCATGTGAAACAACGTAGGTGTGCATGTGAAACACCGCATTTATGCATGTGCAATAGTCTTACAAATTTATGTGTGAAAGAGAACCATTTTTATGTGTTTATACCTAAATTACATGGGTGTTCATACGTGGATGCACTTTGTGTTCATCAGTGATAATGTTTGTGTTCATCAGTGAAAACGTATGTGTTCAAACGGGCAAAAAAAAACTGTGCATGTGTGACCAAATTTCAGCCAAATTTTTGCCGAATTATTCGGCCGTGCCGTTTTTTTAATGTTGTAATAATGTGGCTGAGATTTATCCTCATTCTTAACATATAAAAGCTTCCTCATGGGATCTTTTTCCGTATCTTATCTTATCTATATAAAGACTAGTTGTCCAATAAAAAAAATTAATGCAATCGGTACCTAATTAATACTAAATTCATTTTTTTACTCATTAATTATCATTAATTCTAAATCCATTTAAGTCTTTTTTATTCCATTTAAGTCATTTTATTTTCATTAACTAATTATCTTATCCTTATTATTATCTAATTTAATTTAATATCTGACATCTTATCTTCTTATATATTAAAAAGTTGGTTGTCTTTTCTCAAAAATTAATGTAATTGTTATATATCTCTACCACAACCAATACTCCTAATTTTTCATTCTTCAACCTTAATATTTCTCACAGCAATTTCTGATGCGGGGATAAAGCCGCAGTTGCCGACCTAGACACCAAACTCGAATAGGAACTCGAACAGAGAAGAAAGGCGGAATTAGAATGAGATGAAAGAAGGATAAGTCGAATGATAGGCCAATTGGAACCAAATCAAACAACGATAAAACCCTTGAACTTAAGAACAAGAACCTTACCGAATGATGAAGAAACCCCAACGGATGATTACAACCAAACACAATGACTTTGGTGGGTCAAGGCACCTGGAGGTTGCTCTATGGAGTCCCGATAGCACCAACCTTATGGAGGAGATTGACACACACAAGCACAACTAGGGCCAACTGAACGACAATGCACACGGGGCACTCTTCTCACAAAAGCTCTCTTTTGGAAGGAAAAACGATAAACGTTGTATTCAATATCAAAGTCTGGGGGGGTCCGTAAAACAACAACTAAGGCAGCCTTATATAGGGTTCATAAGGGTGCCAACTAAAGAAATAAACAATAAAAATATATCCTAAAAATAATAATAATCCGAATAACAATTTAAACATTCGAACATGTTTCAAAAGCATTCGCCGAGTTTCCTGGCCGCGGTCGCGGCTATGGAGCCGCGGGCGCGGTTCTTGCCTCCTGGCCGCGGGCGCGGTTATGGAGCCGCGGGCGCGGTTTGCGGGTGAGCCGCGGGCGCGGTTTCCAGCTGCGGTCGCGGTTCTTCGCTGTCGTCCTCTGCTCGTTCTCGAACCTCGATCATTAGAACAGTCTTCAATGGGGGTTCTTCGTCTGTATTCAACTCCTTGGAACTGAAGAACGCTACTAACTTATCTAGCTCTTGTTGGACTTCCTTAGCTCTCGAGCGCGTCAATGCACCTTCAAATTCAGGGACCGGAGGTGTCGGTTGCTGTCCAGATGATCCTTCATCATCCTCCCCTTCTTGAAAAGGATTCGACCTCGAATCATCCAGCTCCTCTTCTTCTTCACCCTCGAATAAAGTCAGATCTTGCACATTGAAGGTAGCACTCACTTGATAGTCGCCGGGAAGCTCTAAGACATAAGCATTATCTCCAATCCTCCTAAGCACCTTGAATGGTCCATCGCCTCTTGGGGACAGCTTTGAGTGGCGTTTGCTGGGGAAACGCTCTCTCCTAAAGTGGACCCACACGAGGTCTCCCTCCTTGAAGATGACCTTCTTCCTCTTCCTATTTGCCTTGCTAGCATTTGTAGCAGCTACTTCTAGCAATTTAGCTCTTGTCCTCTCATGAATTTCCTTGATGTGATCAACCTGTTTTCCTGCATTGAAATCCACTCGCTCCTTCGTAGGTAACGGCATAAGATCAAAAGGGGTTAGTGGATTCAAACCATACACACATTCAAAGGGGCTCAGCGAGGTTGAGGAATGGATGGCCCTATTGTAGGCAAACTCAACATGGGGTAAGGCTTCTTCCCAAGCTTTCAAATTCTTCTTAAGAATGGCTCTCAAAAGGGTTCCTAAGCTCCTATTGGTTACTTCAGTTTGACCATCAGTTTGACCATCAGTTTGAGGATGACTAGATGTAGAGAATAGTAGTTTAGTCCCTAGTTTTCCCCAAAGAGTTTTCCAAAAGTAACTTAGAAACTTCACATCCCTATCACTCACAATAGTCTTTGGTACTCCATGTAACCTAACAACTCCGGTAAAGAACAAGTCAGCCACATGATGAGCATCATCAGTCTTGTTGCAAGCAATAAAATGAGCCATTTTAGAAAATCTATCAACAACCACAAAAATAGAATCTCTTCCCTTCTTAGTCCTAGGCAACCCTACAATAAAATCCATACTAATGTCTACCCAGGGGGTCGTAGGAATAGGCAAAGGAGTATACAATCCATGTGGTTTAACTCTAGACTTAGCCTTAAGACACTCCAAACATCTTTTCAAACAATGCTCAACATCCCTAAGCATATGGGGCCAATAAAAATGAGTATGCAACATATGATATGTCTTGTCTCTACCAAAGTGTCCCATTAATCCACCCTTATGGGCTTCTTCAACAAGCAATAATCTCAAAGAACACTTAGGTATGCACACTTTACTAGCCCTAAACAAGAAACCATCAAACAAGTAAAACTTATCCAAAGTTCCTTTCTCTAAACATTGCTTATAAATAGCACCAAAGTCAGCATCATTACGATATAACTCCTTGATGTAAACAAAGCCTAACACCTTAGAGTCAAGTTGAACAATTAAAGCATGCCTCCTAGATAGTGCATCAGCAACAACATTGTCCTTTCCCTTCTTGTATTTGATGATATAAGGGAAAGTCTCAATAAATTCCATCCATCTACCATGCCTCCTATCAAGTTTGTCTTGGCTCCTAAAATGTTTCAAAGATTCATGATCGGTATGCAAAACAAACTCTCTAGGCCATAGGTAGTGTTGCCAAGTCTTAAGTACTCTATATAACGCATACAATTCCTTATCATAAGTAGAGTAATTTAGACTTGCACCTTTCAACTTTTCAGAAAAGAAGGCAATAGGCTTACCTTCTTGCATGAGGACTCCTCCAATGCCAACTCCGGAAGCATCACATTCCACTTCGAACGGCCTAGTGAAGTCGGGAAGCACAAGCAAAGGTGCCTCGGTCAATCTGCGTTTTAGCTCCTCAAACGCCCTTTCTTGAGCCTCCTTCCAAACAAATGCTGAGTGCTTCTTAGTTACCTCAGTCAGCGGTGCAGCAATGGTGCTGAAATCCTTCACAAAACGCCGATAGAAGCTTGCTAACCCGTGGAAACTGCGTACCTGGCTGCTGGTCGTGGGTGTCGGCCATTCCTGAATGGCTTTAATCTTCTCCTCGTCCACCTGTAATCCCTGGGAGCTCACTACAAAACCAAGAAATATAACTCTATCAGTGCAAAAATCACACTTCTTCAGATTAGCATATAGTCGTTGTATACTAAGAGTAACGAGTACTTCCCTGAGATGTCGCTCATGCTCTCCTAGGGACCTGCTGTAAATCAGAATATCATCGAAATAACTACAACAAACTTCCCTATAAACTTCCTCAAAACATGGTTCATAAGCCTCATAAAGGTAGAGGGGGCATTAGTAAGTCCAAATGGCATAACAAGCCACTCATATAGACCAAATTTGGTCTTGAAGGCGGTCTTCCACTCATCGCCTTCCCTCATTCGGATTTGATGGTAGCCACTCCTCAGATCAATCTTGGTGAAGTTTGTGGCACCGTGAAGCTCATCCAACATGTCATCCAGCCTTGGTATAGGATGACGATACTTGACAGTTATGTTGTTGATAGCTCGGCAATCAACACACATCCGCCAAGAATTGTCTTTCTTAGGCACAAGTAAGACCGGAACTGCACAAGGACTAAGACTTTCTCGAACATACCCTTTATCTACAAGCTCCTGCACCTGCTTCTGAATCTCTTGACACTCCTGAGGGTTCATTCTGTAAGCTGGCCGGTTAGGTAAAGAAGCTCCTGGAATAAGATCAATTTGATGCTCAATGCCCCTAAAGGGCGGTAAGCCCGGTGGAATCTCATCCGGAAACACCTCAGCAAACTCATCAAGAATAGCTTGAATGCTAAGGGGTAGATCAAGTCGAGAATCGGTACCTGTCAACACAAATCTCTTGCAAAGCATCATTAAAGTAGTATCGAAGGGTAAATACTCACCTTCCAGCTCGGCTTTGGACGACAATAGGGCCCGATTCGTCACTGCAGGAACCAGTGCGCCAGAAGGATGACCCGCGGGCGCGGCTGAATCACCGCGGGCGCGGTTTGGCGAGTGAGCCGCGGGTGCGGCCTCGGGGCCGCGGGTGCGGTTCTCGTGCTGGCCCTTCTGTGGCGATCTATCGTGAGCCGCGGGTGCGGTTTTTGGTCGCTGCTGTGGTTGCTTCGGTTCCGTCAGAAGCCTTTTCCTTGCCTTTGCTCTTTTCGTAAGCTTCTGCTATCTGCGCTGGAGTCATAGGTTTAAGAGTAATAGGCTTACCATTAAAGATGAATGTATGACGGTTAGTATGACCATCATGAGTAACCCTTCGATCGTATTGCCATGGTCTTCCTAACAATATATGACAAGCTTGCATAGGAACTACATCACATAAAACCGTATCCGTATATTTTCCTAAGGTGAATGTTATCTCAGCTTGTTTTAGAACTTTTAATTCTCCACATTCATTCATCCAATGCAATTTATAAGGTCTAGGGTGGAAAATAGTAGTAAACTGCAATTTAGTGATCAATTCAGTGCTAACAATATTGCAACAACTTCCACCATCAATAATCATATTGCAGACCTTTCCTTGAACTAAACACCTAGTGTGAAATAAATTTTCTCTTTGATTATCTTCACAAGGGGCGGGTTGTACATGTAAATTTCTTTTACAAATCAAAGAATCACCATGTTCATAACCAATTTCATCACTAAGATCATCCTCATCATGCATATCACCTAGGTTCTCTTCTTTTTCACTTTCACTTTCAAGTTCTCCTAGTTGATTAACAATTAATACTCTAGAATTAGGACAATCTTTCATCATATGACCCTTTCCTCTACATTTAAAACATTCAATATCCCTAGCTCTAGAAGTAGAGTTAGAAGTACTCCCTCGGGGTGGATTAGAAGGGCCAAGTGTTGTCTTGGAGGGCACTTGAGTAGTGGGTGGCGGATTCCTTCGAGAACCGCTGTCTTCCTTGTTAGGGACCTCTCGAGTTGAAGGATAGGAGTTCCTTCCTTGCTGATTTTTCCAGCCACCTGCGTTTTTGCTCCCTTGGCTCCTAATTTTGGTCTTTCTCTCCACCTTGATAGCCAAATGTAGCAACTCAGTCATTGAGTTGTAAGGGAACATCTCAATCTCACTAGACACATAGGGGTGAAGGATACGAAGATATCTAGCCATGGTTGTCTCCTCATCCTCCACCAAATTAGCTCGCACCATCGCTATTTGCATAGCATTGTAAGTCTCTTCGACTCCCATTGATCCTTGCTTCAGATTCTCGAGCCGCTGAATAAGTTCCCTAGTGTAATGTCGGGGAATAAATCGAGCTCTCATCATCCTCTTCATAAGTTCCCAAGTAGTGACAGGATAATCTCCATTGGCAACTCTTCCTCTGATCAAGCTATCCCACCAAACTAACGCGTAGCCACTAAACTCCAAAGATGCCAGCTGCACCTTTTTGGCTTCAGGAAAGTTGTGACAATTCCAGACTTGTTCAATCTTGGTCTCCCACTCCATATATATGTCTGGATCACACTTTCCCTCAAAACTCGGGATCTTAACCTTTATCTTTCCCACTCCATCTTGCTCAGGCTCTCTTCGCCTTCCTTGGTAACCTCCTTGGGGACGATGTGGTCGCCATCCCGCCTCATCTTCTTCGTCAGGCTCCTCTTCGTCATCATTATCACCTAGGTCCTGAAATGCATCATCAAAACGGTTAGCAGCATTGTATCTATTAAAGTGAGGTATAGGAGAGTTACGAAAGCGTCCTCTCCGAGCTTGTGGGGGATCGTCCCGGGGTGTAGGCCTACGTCTGGGTTCCCGACCCATGCGGGCAGCCTCGTAGGCATCTTGCTGAGGAGGCAGGGGCCTCCGATTGTCGACTGGAGCATCATAGGAGGTCCCGATGTGCTCTCGAACCCTTGGGGACGGGGTGGATCGCTGCTGCCGCTCTATGGCCGACGTCATCTCCCGAAACATGTTGGTCATAAATTCCGGGGTAAGGGCGCGGGTCTCCGGGGCTTCTTGCCTCCCATGGGGAGAAACTGACCTGCTCATCACTAAAGAAAAGACTAACACAGAACAATATTAAGGTAAGTGTAAATGAAAACAACTCGCTAGTGTTTACTCTCGTATGTTTTCCTCTGCACTCTCTCTCAATTGTCGTTGCAATCAGCTTTTCTTTGATGAATTGGCTTGTATGGATCAATAACCCACTAAGTTGAAACTACCGAGCTCCTAGCAATATATGAATGATGGTAGAGATGGAGATGGCTAGCGTAGTGCGGGGTTTCGACTGTAAGGTTCTGACTCAAACAAGAGACTGACTCAATGAAAGAAAGACAATAAGACTCGAAGGTGTTTTGCAAGAATGAGAATGCAAAACAGAGATATGATTAAGCCTCGAATTTCAAGAAGAGCCAAAAGGAAGCGTACCTTAACTTGTTCCGACTGATGTCGATTGAAGGATCGAAGATGGAGTCGGGAGGGTTAGGTAATAGTTGAGGCTCGTATCGGAAAGGAATGGAAAAGGCAAACAGTGACGGTTCCGCGGGCGCGGTCTGAAGTCCGCGGGCGCGGATTTTCGAACTGTGGCTTTTGAGGCGAAGCCGCGGGCGCGGCCTGAATCCCGCGGGTGCGGCTTGAACCGCGGGTGCGGCTAAGGGTCCGCGGGCGCGGTTTCTGGCGCAGCCTGTGGTTTCTCACTTCCGTTCGGGCTCGTTCAACCCGATTTCCTTTGAGTTCTTGAGATCCGATTTAAACAATACCAATCAAACTAGACTTGACTCGACAAAACGTAAAATAAAACTACTGACTTTGAGACTTTTCGGTTCTTTTTTTTTTGTATATTTTTTTTTTGATTTTTTTTTTTTTGATTTTTTTTTTTTTGTCTCAACTAAACAAAACGAAATTACAGACTTGATCTGAGATATTAATCTCAGCAAAATTGAAAATAAATAAAAAAATAACAACTAACTTGATTTCCCTTGTAGAAAGATAAGATTTCCTTGTAGAAAGATAAGATTTCCTTCTTTGAAGATCTTGTTTGGGCTTCAAGGAAAGAAATTTCAGCAATTCTTTTGGGTTTCTGATGGCTGCGTTTTGGTAGGGATGGATAGATTTTGTGATGGATGAAGGGCTGAATGGATTTTGGGAACAAGGGTGCTCCAAACTCCAATCTTTCGATCTCCACCAACACTAATCGATCCAATGACTCAACAAGAAATATCAAAGCAATGGAAGACTCAAAATCAATTTCTGAAAGAAACTGACAAACAAGAAAATAAAAGCTGACTCTTTTTGTGATTTTCTGGATAGGGGGTCTCTTGATGTTCTTGTGAAGACGAATGGTGTCAACACAGCTCTGATACCAATTTGATGCGGGGATAAAGCCGCAGTTGCCGACCTAGACACCAAACTCGAATAGGAACTTGAACAGAGAAGAAAGGCGGAATTAGAATGAGATGAAAGAAGGATAAGTCGAATGATAGGCCAATTGGAACCAAATCAAACAACGATAAAACCCTTGAACTTAAGAACAAGAACCTTACCGAATGATGAAGAAACTCCAACGGATGATTACAACCAAACACAATGACTTTGGTGGGTCAAGGCACCTGGAGGTTGCTCTATGGAGTCCCGATAGCACCAACCTTATGGAGGAGATTGACACACACAAGCACAACTAGGGCCAACTGAACGACAATGCACACGGGGCACTCTTCTCACAAAAGCTCTCTTTTGGAAGGAAAAACGATAAACGTTGTATTCAATATCAAAGTCTGGGGGGGTCCGTAAAACAACAACTAAGGCAGCCTTATATAGGGTTCATAAGGGTGCCAACTAAAGAAATAAACAATAAAAATATATCCTAAAAATAATAATAATCCGAATAACAATTTAAACATTCGAACATGTTTCAAAAGCATTCGCCGAGTTTCCTGGCCGCGGTCGCGGCTATGGAGCCGCGGGCGCGGTTCTTGCCTCCTGGCCGCAGGCGCGGTTATGGAGCCGCGGGCGCGGTTTGCGGGTGAGCTGCGGGCGCGGTTTCTAGCCGCGGTCGCGGTTCTTCGCTGTCGTCCTCTGCTCGTTCTCGAACCTCGATCATTAGAACAGTCTTCAATGGGGGTTCTTCGTCTGTATTCAACTCCTTGGAACTGAAGAACGCTACTAACTTATCTAGCTCTTGTTGGACTTCCTTAGCTCTCGAGCGCGTCAATGCACCTTCAAATTCAGGGACCGGAGGTGTCGGTTGCTGTCCAGATGATCCTTCATCAATTTCTCTTGGCATGTTTTTTCGCTTTTTTAGTTGGGTTTATTTGATTAAAAAGAATTACTTTTATTTGATCGAATTAAAGAGAATTACTACTAAATTAGAACTAAAACTTTACCAATGTAGTTTTGAACTTTTATCTCATTCGTATTAAAGATTTATGGTGTCAATTTTCATTTTGTGCACGAAAATCGTTAAAGGTTAAGATTTTTGAGTCATTTCCATAAACATTATATATACTAGTCCCTCATGTCCGTTCTACGTACGGGCCAAATGAATTTTAATAAATAAAAATTTAGTGCCGTATGTTTCATTTATATTTTACTTTGAATCCGGATATTAACTTTTAAATCTATTATTGTGTTCAACTACTTTGTTATATCTTTAAAAAAACTTAAATATAATTTGAAAAATTAAATAATAAAGTACATAAACATATTAAATGAATACATGACACGAGAAAAATATAAATTTAAACTTTAATTGTTTAGGAAAAACTAATTAAAACATTTTCATCTTTTACCAAAAGACCAAAATGTAGATCAAACGACTTTTTCATTAAAAATTAAGAAAATTCAATAACAATGTGGTACATAATAATAGTTTTATGTACGTTGCAATACATTCATCTTCGAATTTAGAAAATATTTAATTGAAATTGTAATTTGGTTGTTTTTTGTTTATAAATTTTAAGTTGGGGTTCTTAATATTTTATTGATTTAAAAGTTGAGATTAATTTTATCTAAAGTAAAAATTGAGATTTTTTTATATTCGTATTGTTTTATGTAAATTTAGGTTACTACTATAAAAAATATATAGCTTTGTAGGATATTTTGTTATTTATTGTCTAAATCTTTTATTTTTATTTTACCAAAGGAGAAATATTTAAATTTATAAAAATTAATCTTTTTTAGCGTTAAATATTTACTGATGAAGTTCTATTTCATTATAGAATTTCTAGCACGGGGAACAAATCAAATAGTTATATTAAAATATTGAATTTATATGTTATTATATCCTAAGTAGACTAGTCAAAAGCTTACCAAATAATGAAGTTGTTTGGGTCAAACCTGAACCAATCCGTAGTTCTCGAAACTCGTTGAGGGATCCACTTTTCACATATTTTCTTTCATTTAAATTAAAAATAATAATGAATTTTATTAAATAATAATAATATAATAATATTTTCTTATAAAAATATTGTTTAAATTTTATTTTCTTTATTACAATAAAAATATCGAACATTTGAAACCCACTGGGTTGACCCGACCCGAACTCGACCAATGGTCGACCCGCTTAACCCAAACCTGTTTTCCATCCGAACACAAACCTGACCCGTTTGACCCGTATGCCAGATCTAATTTCCCTTTATCGAATAAGGGGTGAAAAAATGTTACCGAAAAATGAAGATGTTAAGATTTAAAAAGTGTTTGCTAAATATATCTTCTTCTTTTTTATTTATTCAGAAAACATGTTACTTATACATTTTATAAATAAATTTTTCTATCTTAACCCGTAATTTTAATAAGTTGATATGATTTATGTTGGCTTATTTTGTTTATAATACATTTTATCTAAAGAAAATTTCATTTATGCATATATTTGATATTATTTCCAATTATACGACCCTTAAAAAAAATTAAAATTCTTTTATTTAGAAAAATAATTTGTGAAATATTGTTTATTTCCATTATATGAGCCTTAAAAAAATTATTTCTATAAAATATGATTTATCATGTTCACAAAATATCATTTTTCTTAATTTGATTTATCGTTATTTTTTTTTTCATTATATCCTTTAGTTTTAATATTTTTCATTATAAAGGGCAATATTTTGTTTTTGATTGAACCTTTTTTTTATGGGTCAAACAAAATCTCAATCCAAGAGGAATATATTCATGAATATCTTTGTGATTATCTTGTGTGAATATTTTTGAACCATCCCCAAAAATATTTTTTTAATTATATAATCCTTATAAAATATAATTTCGTTTTAAACTAAGTAAAAGATAAAATCTTTATTAATAAATAGATTGATGTAGTTATTAAAAGATAATCTTTAATTTAATAGTAATAGATTTGTTTGTAAAATATATGTGGAAATTTCTTTTTAAAATATCTTGTGTGAATATGTTTCAACCATCCCCAAAAATATTTTTTCAATTATATAATCCTTATAAAATATTTTTTCTTTTTTTAACTTAATAAAAGATAAAATCTTTATTAGGAAATAGATTAATGTAGTTTCTTAAAAGATAATCTTGAATTTAATAGTAATAGATTTTTTTTTTAAATATATGTGTAAATTTCTTTTTAAAATATCTCGTGTAAATATTTTTCAACCACCCCCAAAAATAGTTTTTCAATTATATAATCCTTATAAAATATAATTTCGTTTTTAACTTAGTAAAAGATAAAATATTTATTAGGAAATAAATTGATGTAGTTTCTTAAAAGATAATCTTTAATTTAATAGTAATAGATTTGTTTGAAAAGTATATGTGAAAATTTGTTTTTAAAATATCTTGTGTGGATATTTTTCAACCACCCCTGAATTTTTTTTCAATTATATAATCCTTATAAAATATAATTTCGTTTTTAACTTAGTAAAAGATAAAACCTTTATTTATAAATAGATTGATGTAGATTCTTAAAAGATAATCTTTAATTTAATAGTAATAGATTTGTTTCAAAAATATATGTGAAAATTTCTTTTTAAAATATCTTGTGTAAATATTTTTCAACTACCCAAATTTTTTTTTTCAATTATATAATCCTTATAAAATATATTTTCGTTTTTAACTTAATAAAAGATAAAATCTTTATTAGGAAATAGATTGATGTAGTTTCTTAAAAGATAATCTTGAATTTCATAGTAATAGATTTGCTTAAAAAATATATGTGTAAATTTCTTTTTAAAATATCTTGTGTGAATATTTTTCAACCACCCCCAAAAATGTTTTTTCAATTATATAATCCTTATAAAATAATTTCGTTTTTCACTTAGTAAAAGATAAAATCTTTATTAGGAAATAAATTGATGTAGTTTCTTAAAAGATAATCTTTAATTTAGAGGTGAAAATCCCATGAGGACACCTCTCTAGATAAGGACTAAGGATCAATTTCATCCGTCCAAAGGCCCAGAAGCAACCAAAGATTAGATGGGGCCCGCGATATAAAAACCTAAAATTCCCCTCATTACTTCATATCCTTCCATACACCGTCATATTCAGATCTGGAATTTTCGCTCCCAAAACTGAACGCTTCGCTCGATCCCTAGGGCTTAATACGGAGTTTCTACGCTCGATTTCAGTCTGATTCAAACTCGATAAAGAGGAGGATAGGAGATCTATCGCCGAAAAACAGATTGGTAGCATTTTCACATGAAGACGAAGCGATTTCACTCGATTTCATAGCAATTTGAAAGCAATTACACACGATTCCACAAGAGAAGAGGAGTGAGGAAGATATTCTTCACAAATTCAATCAATTCCTTCAAATCTATGTCCAACTCGCCTAATTTGAAGCAGATATGGAAGAAACTCAAAGATATGACCGAGAATTGCTAGGTTTCAAGGTAATTATCTTTGAACTGCATAATTTAGTTTGTATAAACAAGTAGTTTGCATAGATGATTTTATAGAATGTTCTATAGTTACTAGTTTGTGTTTGTGTGCATTAGTGAATGAGATTGAGAATCAGATCCAAAATTGCTAGGTTTGAAGGTTTATTCTCCATGGATTTATCAATGTAAATCGAGAATTCACTGCAAGTTGTATAAACTATTAGTTTGATTAGACGTGTGCTTGATTTTGTTGCTCTATGTGCATGTATTAAACCTTCTGTGTGCATGAACAAGAAAACTAGTTGTGCGCATCAGTTTTACCTTTAGTGTGCATGAGTTTTTTCATCTGTGTGCATGAACCAGTATATATTTCATAAATTTAGTGCATATATGAGTTTTATATCATGTTATATAAACTTTCAATCTTAATGTAGTTATGTGCATCAATTTAACCGTTCGTGTGCATGAGTTTTACCTTCTGTGTGCATGGGTTTTATCTTCTGTGTGCATGAGTATAACCTTTTGTGTGCATCATTTTTTTTGTTCTATAAACTTTAAATCTGATTGTAGCTATGTCCATGAGTTGAACCTAGTGTGTGCATGAAGTTTAATTTATGTGTGCATAGATTTTGACTTATGTGTGCATGAGAGCTTTCCTTCTATGTGCATGAGTGTTTGCATTCTTTGTTGTTTTAAGCATCAACCAAAGCATAAAATGTATGTGAAATTTGATAACACATTGTATTATAAACTGTAGGTGACACACCAAAGTATTGGAATTAGAATGGAATAATGCAAGTTGCTCCACCTCCACCCAAAAATTAGTGTAACTTTAGTTTCGACTTGTACATATGTTAGTGCAACTCCAATTTTAACTAGTATACGTGTTAGCACAGCTCAACCTCATTTTCAATTAATGCATGTCCAGCTCAACCTTTGCACACAATATCTGTGTGCAAAGGGTTTTATGTGTGTGCATCAATACTGATTTGTATGCATGACAGTTAGATGAGAATATTATTAATACAATAGAATTGATGTGTGTGCAAAGGTTTTAATGTGTGTGTGCATCAAATTTTGTTTCTGTGTGCAAAGGTTTTAATGTGTGTGTGCATCAAATAAACTACAAATATTGTGTGCATGACTTTTATAGGAGAATAATATTAATACTCTAGAATGGATGAGTGTGCAAAGGTTTTAATATGTGTGTGCATCAAATAAACTTCAATATTTTGGGCATGAGTTGTGTGTGCAAAGGTTGTAATGTATGTGTGCATCAGTTTTGGTTTGTGTGTGCAAAGGTTTTATTGTGTGTGCAAAGGTTTTAATATCTTTCTTTTGTGTGCATCAAATATTTCTTCTGTGTGCATCATATCTTTCTTTTGTGTGCATCAAATATTTCTTCTGTGTGCATCATATCTTTCTTCTGTGTGCATCATATCTTTCTTTTGTTTGCATCAAATATTTCTTCTGTGTGCGTAACACCCTACTCTCTCTGAATTGTTCAATTTCTGTTCACTGTACACAACCAAGGGCACTACTTTGTGATTGCTATAAATGTCAAGTCCCCACAAGTGCATATTCTGGATAACTCAGCAAGTGGTGAAGACGATAAATATGGCACAATCCCGCCATCATTGGTAAGTACACAAACAATATAATTATGATTTGATTATTACAATGAAATAAATAACTAAAGCATTAAATATCTTATTTTGGTGCAGAAACATTGTTTTATCCAATTCCTAAAGAACAACAACATGATAGCCAAGCTCTGCTGTTAGAAGATGAAGTAAAAGTTCCAACAGAGAGGTTGGAAATGACTTGGAGGGATAAAAGAAACGAAAAAGATTGCGAGATATATGCTATCAGACACATGGAGACGTAATTGGGAACATGACTATCCGATTGGAATAGTGGCCTAGAAAAAGGAAACAAGAACTTGCTGGACACTCTAAAGGTCAAGTACCTTTACAAGCTACTGACTAGCGAATTCAATGCACATCGAGATAAGGTGACGCAGATTATTCAAAGGGAGCAAAAGCCGAAGACTACAAAACCTTCTAAGAAAGTTGGTTAAACAATGTAGTAGGGAGAAACAGGAAATATTATGTGTAATTGGTAGTTGAATGTTAGGTTTTAAACAAATTCTAGTCAGTTTTTGGATGAATGTTGTGGATGAATATTGACAGTAACTCTTTTATGGTTGGATATTACGCTTATGTTGGCAAAACAATGTAAATCCGCATTAGCTTGTATATATATATATATATTGGGAATGGTTTATATTGTGCATGACTTAGTTATATGTGTTTGACTAGTACAAAAGTAGTGTGCAACACAAAACTACATCTGTGTGCAACACAAAACTAATCTCAGGCAAAGGTTTTAATGTCTGTGTGTGTGCGCATCAGTTTTGGTTTCTGTGTGCAAAGGTTTTAATATGTGTGTGCATCAGTTTTAATATGTGTGTGCATGACTGTTAGAGGAGAATTATATTATTACTCCAGAATGGATGTGTGTGCAAAGGTTTTAATTAATGTGTGTGTGTGCATCAGTTTTGCTTTCTAGTACAAAACTAGTGTGTGCAACACAAAACAACAACGGTGTGCATCACATATTTCACCTGTGTGCGTGAGATTATTCTACTGTGTGCATCACTTTGAACAAAAGATATCTTGTAATAATATATAAGTCTAAAAATTGAATATTACAAAACCATGAGTCTAAAACACACATAAGTCTAAAAAACAATGAGTTTAAATTTAATCCACATATTGGGGGCATGTCTTAATGTTGTGTCCCGACTTATTGCAGATCTCGACATTCTCTTATGCTTCTTCGAATTTCCAGTTTCAATCTTTTGCCCGCTTCTCAATCGTCTTTTCTTGAATTTTGTGTTTTCTTGGTGAGGAGCATGAACACTAACTTCATCTGTTAAAGCCTCAAAAAGTTTCTCAAATGCAAACTTATTTGTTGAGGTAGTGGTAGAGGGATCAACATTGCTTGAGTCGTTGAATGCATCCTTTTGTTTCTTTAGCAAACATAAAACTGTTTGATTTTATCAATGTCGTCACTCATGATATCAACACATGAATACATATGTGTCATGACTTCAACCAACAACCACTTCTTTTCATGAATAAAAACACTAAGGAGTGTAATACTGAGTTGTACTGCCTGGAGAAACAAAGGTCGAACTGGCCTCAATTTTCTGTTCATCTTCTGGAAAAATGGATGAGTAAGCAGATGTCATAATGATATTGTGTGAATCTTTTATTGCTTTTGTGTGCAAGAGTCATGACTTTTGTGTGCATAAGTTATTAATTGTGTGTGCATAAGAAGACAGTTCTTGGAACCACCCTAATCAACAACTATAAGAAACTCAAAGTGCAAAAGTGAGTAATTGTATGTGTATCAAAAAGTTCTTGTGTGCACATCAATGAAGGATGTTGTGTGCATTAATCCTTGTGTGAACATGCTTTGTTGCTTCTTCTTACAAGTATCTGAACTCCAACTCAAAAAAGCAAAGATGTTTATATTCTTCTATCTCTATCTCTAATTCAAAACAAGTTCGATCATAATCCATTCAACAACTAATATGTCAATGGTTATATGCTTTTGCTTACAACAGAGAGAACCAACTCAAATAAACGAATTTCTTATTCTTTTCTCTCTAAGTCAAAAAAACATGTGGTTGGGGAATTTAATCAAACAGGTGGTGTGCTTCCTATAGTTTTCTTCCATTCTTCGAATACCTTACCATCAATGAATCTAAAAATTGTTTGTGTGCACTAAAATGGAATCCCGACTGAAAAATACAATCTCAAATAGATGCTGATGAAAAAATGCAATCCCGACAAGATCGATTCACAAACAATTTCAAATTGAAATTCTTAAACAAGGACCAATGAGATCAGATCTGCAATTACAGTTGCATGCTTAACGAGATAAACACGAAGTCGAAATCATTACGAATATAGATCTGAATCATTCAATGGAGCAACATTGTCGAAGGAAAAAATAGAAGAAGAAATCATATCTATGAAGGCAATAGAAAACAACATGTTGATGACACAATTCCAGACGGAGAAGAACACAAACCAGAACTTTGTTGAAGAAGAGAGAAATTTGAGAATGAAGAGGGACTACACTCACAATCTGAGATGAAAAAGAAGGACAACGAAATTCGGCGACGAGCCACTCTGGACGGAGGGAGTGAAGTCGGCGACGACGAAATTGAATGAAGACTCCATGACTGCCGATAATCGAAGGAGAAGGAAGGAGATTGACATAGAGCCAGCGCAAAGGAAGCAAACGAGAAAGAGAGGAAGCGTAAGAGAAAAACGGATTTAGGGGAAATTTGACACGTGGAAGGTGGGATGGGGGTGGGATTGTTAGGGAATGAAGGGTGGGGATGTGTACTTATTCCTCATGGGAAGACACATCCTCATGAGATCTTTATCTTGTGAAAATTATATAATCCTTATAAAATATAATTTCCTTTTTAATTTAGTAAAAGATAAAATCTTTATTAGGAAATAGATTGATGTATTTTCTTAAAAGATAATCTTGAATTTAATAGTAATAGATTTTCTTAAAAAATATATGTGTAAATTTCTTTTTAAAATATCTTGTGTGAATATTTTTCAACCACCCCCAAAAATATTTTTTCAATTATATAATCCTTATAAAATATAATTTCATTTTTAACTTAGTAAAAGATAAAATCTTTATTATGAAATAAATTTATGTAGTTTCTTAAAAGATAATCTTTAACTTAATAGTAATAGATTTGTTTGAAAAGTATATGTGAAAATTTATTTTTAAAATATCTTGTGTGAATATTTTTCAACCACCCAAAAAAATATTTTTTCAATTATATAATCCTTATAAAATATAATTTCGTTTTTGACTTAGTAAAATATATAATCTTTATTAATAAATAGATTGTTGTAGTTTCTTTAAATATAATCTTTAATTTAATAGTAATAGATTTGTTACAAAAATATATGTGGAAATTTCTTTTTAAAATATCTTGTGTGAATATTTTTCAACCACCCCCCAAAATATTTTTTCAATTATATAATCGTTATAAAATATAATTTCGTTCTTAACTTAATAAAAGATAAAATCTTTATTAGGAAATAGATTGATATAGTTTCTTAAAAGATAATCTTGTATTTAATAGTAATAGATTTGCTTAAAAAGTATATGTGTAAATTTCTTTTTAAAATATCTTGTGTGAATATTTTTCAACCACCCCCAAAAATATTTTTTCAGTTATATAATCCTTATAAAATATAATTTCGATTTTAACTTAGTAAAAGATAAAATCTTTATTGAGAAATGAATTGATGTAGTTTCTTAAAAGATAATCTTAAATTTAATAGTAATAGATTTATTTGAAAAGTATAAGTGAAAATTTCTTTTTAAAATATCTTGTGTGAATATTTTTTAACCACCCGAAAAATATTTTTTCAATTATATAATCCTTATAAACTATAATTTCGTTTTTAATTTAGTGAAAGATAAAATCTTTATTAGGAAGTAGATTGATGTAGTTTATTAAAAGATAATCTTTAATTTAATAGTAATAGATTTGTTTGAAAAATATATGTGGAAATTTCTTTCTAAAAAATGTAAACTTTAATATTAGACTTTTATTTCGGTGGCCAAAGCAAAAGTCCAACCCAAGATGAATATATTCATGAATATCTTTCTGATTATCTTGTGTGAATATTTTTCAACCACCCCCAAAAATTATATATATTATGATGAACTAATATTATGTCCCAAAATTACTCCAATCATATATACAAGGAAATAAAAATACTTATAATTCCAAATATTAACAAATTTGATAACAACAACAATAATATTAACGAATAATGCGTACTACATTAAACCACGCATGAAAATATATAATTTCCTCGCGCGGAGCGCGGGAACCGTGTCAAGTCTATATATATATAAATTCATGGGTTTGAGAAAGTAATGTCAATTGAGACTCATTAATGTTTAAACCTAATTTTTTTCTCTTTCTTTCTATCTCTCATTATCCAATGATAATTGAGACTAATTAAATGTCTAATTAAACCATAATTATGTGCTTAATTGGTTAGTATTTCCACCATTTTCATCTTTTTTTTCTTCGCTCTTCATCTTCAATCTGTATGATGATGAAGATCAATCCGAGAAACGTAAACGACTATGTGATTTTGGTACATATATAAGAGATATTCAATTTATTTTATTATAATTTACTAAAAATTACATATATGAAAAAATATATTAAGTATATATGAATATAGACAAAAATAATGCCCTGAAAAAGGTTGTAAATATATCATTAGCCCAATCTAATTTTGAGACGAAAAACCGTAGTCTTGAGAACGTAATAATTGATACCGGACCGGTATGGGATCATTCATTGAATTCTAGGTTTTTCATTCCGAGAATACAATTCCTACTAAATCAATGTTAAAAAATTTCTACTTCATTCAGTCTCTTATTCGCTCAATTCATCAAATCGACTAATTGAATTTTTTTCAATGAAAACAAATATAAATTGACTATTATGTAAATAATAACTTTATAATAGCACTAGTTAGTAATTAACTGGATTTCGGTTTGCATCTCTTCCCCGTCTTTGGACGTCTTATGGAACGGGGAGAGAACGGGAACGATCTTGCCGATGAGAGGTATTCGCCAAGGTGACTCCCTATCTCCCTATCTCTTTGTCCTTTGCATTGAGAGATTAAGCCACTTGGTCCTGGATTCGGTGGATGCGGGTAGCTGGAGACCTATCAGGATTTCTCGCAGGGGTCCTCCTCTTTCTCACATTATGTTCGCCGACGACTTATTGCTCTTGGGGGGGGGGGGGGGGGGCTTCTGTTGTCCAGATGTTGGAGATTAAGAGGGTGTTGGACATTTTTTGTAGATCGTCGGGTCAGAAGGTGAACCCGGATAAATCCAAACTTTTTATATCCCCTAATGTGGATGCGAGTTTGGTGGGTCAGATTCAGGCGGTTGGTGGATTTCAGGCAACGACGGACTTGGGTATCTATCTTGGTATCCCGTTGTTACATAAGGCAATCAACAAGGATACTTTTGCGCCTATTGTTCAGAAGATGAATGACAGATTGAGTGGTTGGAGGGGTAGATACCTCAGTTTGGCGGGTCGGGCTACTTTGGCTCGTTCTGTTCTTAATTCGATCCATGTTTACTCTATGGCTACTCTTGAAATCCCTCTTTCGACGCGCGAGAGTATTGACAGACTGACTCGCACTTTCGTTTGGGGTAACGCTGATGGGGTTCGTAAGATGCATTTGCTTCATTGGGATGAGATAAGTAAACCCAAGGCACTTGGTGGTCTTGCTTTGAAGCGGATGGATGAGCTCAACTTGGCTTTGAATGGGAAGCTTGCGTGGCGTTTCTTACACTGTGAGGAAGGGTTGTGGGCTAGGGTCATTCGGGCCAAGTATATTCGGCCGTCTCTTATTGAGCATAGCTCCCCTTCTCCGGTCTGGAACTGTATCAAAAGAGGGAATAGCTCGGTTGTGGTGAAAGGCTCGGGTTGACAGCTTGGGAATGGTATGACCATTCGGTTTTGGTTTGATTGTTGGGCCACCGACATGCCTCTTCTTGATTGGGCTACCCATCCTATTCCTGAGACGGCGCGTGATCTTAAGGTGTGTCACTACTGGAGTGAAGGTACGGGTTGGTGTTGGCACGTCCTGGACCCTTTCCTTCCAGCTGAGATTTTAGCTAGGTTGGCGGCGGCTGTTGTGGTGATGGATGATAATCATCACGATCTTCTTGTTTGGAAGCCCTCGCAGGATGGCAAGTTCTCTGTTTCGCCGGCTTATAAACGGATCCATGTTCAGAGCAATGAGATTTCTATTGACGATTGGGCTTTCAAGAAAATATGGAAGATTCAGGTTCAAGAAAGGGCTCGGTCCTTTATGTGGCTTGCTTTCCGGGGTGGTATCCTCACCAATTCGGAGCGTTGTCGGCGTCACATTAGTTCCTCTGCTGACTGCACTTTTTGTCCGGGTATTCCTGAAACTGCTACCCATTTATTCAGAGATTGCATTAAGAGCAGGGTTGTGTGGCACAAGCTCGATATTCCGAGAAGGTATTTCTCTTTATTCTCCGATTCCTTTGCTCAATGGATGAGAATGAATATTTCCGTGTCGGAGAGGGGTGTCGGTAGTGAGGTGGACCCCGATTGGTCGGCGGTGTTCGCTACTGCTCTTTGGAATATCTGGAAGTGGAGAAACACTTTGGTTTTTTCGAGGGAGAAATTCAAAGGTGATAAGGCTGATTTTATCATGAGGCAGGCTAGAGAGTTTAAGGAGGTTTGGAGCAAAGGTGTTTTTTCTGGGCAGCAGCCTAAGAGTTTGATTGACATTGCTTGGTCCCCTCCGATGTCTGATTGGATCAAGGTGAAAACTGATGGGGCCGTGGGAGGAGGTGTTGCTACTGCGGGTGGGGTTATCCGGGATCACTGTGGTGCTTGGCTTGTGGGGTTTGTCCATCATGTGGGTCTCTGCTCTATCCCGATGGCTGAGTTGTGGGGCGTCGTCACGGGGTTGAAGATTGCATGGGATCGAGGGTACAAGAGGGTTTGTCTTGAAACAGATTCACAGTTGGTGATTCTGTTGCTCAACAAACCTGTGGATCGGGGCCACCCGTTGGCTAGCCTGCTCGCTTTGGCGAAGGGATTCATTTGTAGGGAATGGATTGTTCATTTCCGTCATGTTTTCAGGGAGGCCAATCGGGTTGCTGACCGCCTCGCTTCCCTTGCTTTTTCTTTTCCTTTAGGTGTTTTTTTGTTGGAGGAACCGCCTTACAGGGTCCCTCTTTTAATTTCAGACGATGCTCGGGGTGTGTCTTTACCTCGTTTTGTTTCTTTGTGATTGCTTCATTTTTATGAATCGGGAGCCTGGCTCCCTCAGTTCCACCAAAAAAAAAGTAATTAAACTTTATATAATACTAATATTTTATATACAAAGATTAGTATGTTAATATTTATATATTTAGTTAAAATAATAACATTTATTCTTTTATTACATAATTCTGATGAAATAATATCTAAGTATGCAAATACCGACAAAAGTAAAACGCGTTAGACCCGCGGTTCCTCTATTCTAGTATATATATATATATTAAAAAATTGATTGACATTGAGAAAGTTAATGTAATCGATACCGGGCCAATCATTTAAGTTTCAGGCCCTTTGAACTTGTTTATCCTTTATACTAGTAGTATGTTTGGACAACTTTTTATTTTTTTGGTTTAATATATCGGTACTGAACCCGGCCCAATGTCGTGTCTATCGATGCGTTTTCTTTTATGTCTCTTCCTGTGGCCCTTTGCCCCTAATTGTCCATTAGGAGTGGAAAGTAACATAGATTTTTTATCTAGAGTGGTAACTAATCCTTCATAATTAAATAAATATTTATAAAATTAATATATATAGTGAAATTATTAAAAGGCGGTTCATTTATTCATTTGCAAAAACCTCGTTCCCGGTACTTTTCATCTCTCGCTCTTCACTCCTCCACCATTCTCATCCAATTTTCCTCGAATTTGTGCCCGATTCTCACTGTTTCTTCTAGATTTCGAGTTCTCCTACTCTCGTCGATCTCCAGGTTAGGTTTTTTCTTTGTTTGTGGTTGATTTCTGTAGAAATTAGGGTTTCTTATCGTTGTTTGGTTGTTGTTCTGTAATGCAGGTATTTCTGTCTTGTTTCTGTTTGGATTTCGACCTCATTTCATCCACAATCAGTCACAAGTATGTATTTTATTAAGTTTTTGCTTTTGTTCCGTGTTTTTAGGATTTTTGGTTCCATTCGGAGCGTTGTCGGCGTCACATTAGTTCCTCTGCTGACTGCACTTTTTGTCCAGGTATTCCTGAAACTGCTACCCATTTATTCAGAGATTGCATTAAGAGCAGGGTTGTGTGGCACAACCTCGATATTCCGAGAAGGTATTTCTCTTTCTTCTCCGATTCCTTTGCTCAATGGATGAGAATGAATATTTCCGTGTCGGAGAGGGGTGTCGGTAGTGAGGTGGACCCCGATTGGTCGGCGGTGTTCGCTACAGATCTTTGGAATATCTGGAAGTGGAGAAACGCTTTGTTTTTTTCGAGGGAGGAATTCAAAGGTGATAAGGCTGATTTTATCATGAGGCAGGCTAGAGAGTTTAAGGAGGTTTGGAGCAAAGGTGTTTTTTCTGGGCAGCAGCCTAAGAGTTTGATTGACATTGCTTGGTCCCCTCCGATGTCTGATTGGATCACGGTGAATACTGATGGGGCCGTGCGAGGAGGTGTTGCTACTGCGGGTGGGGTCATCCGGGATCACTGTGGTGCTTGACTAGTGGGGTTTGTCCAACATGTGGGTCTCTGCTCTATCCCGATGGCTGAGTTGTGGGGCGTCGTCACGGGGTTGAAGATTGCATGGGATCGAGGGTACAAGAGGGTTTGTCTCGAAACAGATTCACAGTTGGTGATTCTGTTGCTCAACAAACCTGTGGATCGGGGCCACCCGTTGGCTAGCCTGCTCGATTTGGCGAAGGGCCTCATTTGTAGGGAATGGATTGTTCATTTCCGTCATGTTTTCAGGGAGGCCAATCGGGTTGCTGACCGCCTCGCTTCCCTTGCTTTTTCTTTTCCTTTAGGTGTTTTTTTGTTGGAGGAACCGCCTTACAGGGTCCCTCTTTTAATTTCAGACGATGCTCGGGGTGTGTCTTTAACTCGTTTTGTTTCGTTGTGATTGCTTCATTTTTATGAATCGGGAGCCTGGCTCCCTCAGTTCCACCAAAAAAAAAAGTAATTAAACTTTATATAATACTAATATTTTATATACAAAGATTAGTATGTTAATATTTATATATTTAGTTAAAATAAGAACATTTATTCTTTTATTACATAATTCTGATGAAATAATATCTAAGTATGCAGATACCGACAAAAGTAAAACGCGTTAGACCCGCGGTTCCTCTATTCTAGTATATATATATATATTAAAAAATTGATTGACATTGAGAAAGTTAATGTAATCGATACCGGGCCAATCATTTAAGTTTCAGGCCCTTTGAACTTGTTTATCCTTTATACTAGTAGTATGTTTGGACAACTTTTGATTTTTTTGTTTTAATATATCGGTACTGAACCCGGCCCAATGTCGTGTCTATCGATGCGTTTTCTTTTATGTCTCTTCCTGTGGCCCTTTGCCCCTAATTGTCCATTAGGAGTGGAAAGTAACATAGATTTTTTATCTAGAGTGGTAACTAACCCTTCATAATTAAATAAATATTTATAAAATTAATATATATAGTGAAATTATTAAAAGGCGGTTCATTTATTCATTTGCAAAAACCTCGTTCCCGGTACTTTTCATCTCTCGCTCTTCACTCCTCCACCATTCTCATCCAATTTTCCTCGAATTTGTGCCCGATTCTCACTGTTTCTTCTCGATTTCGAGTTCTCCTACTCTCGTCGATCTCCAGGTAAGGTTTTTTCTTTGTTTGTGGTTGATTTCTGTAGAAATTAGGGTTTCTTATCGTTGTTTGGTTGTTGTTCTGTAATGCAGGTATTTCTGTCTTGTTTCTGTTTGGATTTCGACCTCATTTCATCCACAATCAGTCACAAGTATGTATTTTATTCAGTTTTTGCTTTTGTTCCATGTTTTTAGGATTTTTGGTTCCATTCGGAGCGTTGTCGGCGTCACATTAGTTCCTCTGCTGACTGCACTTTTTGTCCAGGTATTCCTGAAACTGCTACCCATTTATTCAGAGATTGCATTAAGAGCAGGGTTGTGTGGCACAACCTCGATATTCCGAGAAGGTATTTCTCTTTCTTCTCCGATTCCTTTGCTCAATGGATGAGAATGAATATTTCCGTGTCGGAGAGGGGTGTCGGTAGTGAGGTGGACCCCGATTGGTCGGCGGTGTTCGCTACAGATCTTTGGAATATCTGGAAGTGGAGAAACGCTTTGGTTTTTTCGAGGGAGGAATTCAAAGGTGATAAGGTTGATTTTATAATGAGGCAGGCTAGAGAGTTTAAGGAGGTTTGGAGCAAAGGTGTTTTTTCTGGGCAGCAGCCTAAGAGTTTGATTGACATTGCTTGGTCCCCTCCGATGTCTGATTGGATCACGGTGAATACTGATGGGGCCGTGCGAGGAGGTGTTGCTACTGCGGGTGGGGTCATCCGGGATCACTGTGGTGCTTGACTAGTGGGGTTTGTCCAACATGTGGGTCTCTGCTCTATCCCGATGGCTGAGTTGTGGGGCGTCGTCACGGGGTTGAAGATTGCATGGGATCGAGGGTACAAGAGGGTTTGTCTTGAAATAGATTCACAGTTGGTGATTCTGTTGCTCAACAAACCTGTGGATCGGGGCCACCCGTTGGCTAGCCTGCTCGGTTTGGCGAAGGGCTTCATTTGTAGGGAATGGATTGTTCATTTCCGTCATGTTTTCAGGGAGGCCAATCGGGTTGCTGACCGCCTCACTTCCCTTGCTTTTTCTTTTCCTTTAGGTGTTTTTTTGTTGGAGGAACCGCCTTACAGGGTCCCTCTTTTAATTTCAGACGATGCTCGGGGTGTGTCTTTACCTCGTTTTGTTTCGTTGTGATTGCTTCATTTTTATGAATCGGGAGCCTGGCTCCCTCAGTTCCACCAAAAAAAAAAGTAATTAAACTTTATATAATACTAATATTTTATATACAAAGATTAGTATGTTAATATTTATATATTTAGTTAAAATAAGAACATTTATTCTTTTATTACATAATTCTGATGAAATAATATCTAAGTATGCAAATACCGACAAAAGTAAAACGCGTTAGACCCGCGGTTCCTCTATTCTAGTAAATATATATATTAAAAAATTGATTGACATTGAGAAAGTTAATGTAATCGATATCGGGCCAATCATTTAAGTTTCATGCCCTTTGAACTTGTTTATCCTTTATACTAGTAGTATGTTTGGACAACTTTTGATTTTTTTGGTTTAATATAATCGGTACTGAACCCGGCCCAATGTCGGGTCTATCGATGCGTTTTCTTTTATGTCTCTTCCTGTGGCCCTTTGCCCCTAATTGTCCATTAGGAGTGGAAAGTAACATAGGTTTTTATCTAGAGTGGTAACTAACCCTTCCTAATTAAATAAATATTTATAAAATTAATATATATAGTGAAATTATTAAAAGGCGGTTCATTTATTCATTTGCAAAAACCTCGTTCCCTTTACTTTTCATCTCTCGCTCTTCACTCCTCCACCATTCTCATCCAATTTTCCTCGAATTTGTGCCCGATTCTCACTGTTTCTTCTCGATTTCGAGTTCTCCTACTCTCGTCGATCTCCAGGTCAGGTTTTTTCTTCGTTTGTGGTTGATTTCTGTAGAAATTAGGGTTTCTGATCGTTGTTTGGTTGTTGTTCTGTAATGCAGGTATTTTTGTCTTGTTTCTGTTTGGATTTCGACCTCATTTCATCCACAATCAGTCACAAGTATGTATTTTATTCAGTTTTTGCTTTTGTTTCGTGTTTTTAGGATTTTGGGTTCCATTTGTATGCGATTTGAGCTTTTCCTGATGTGATTACAGTGCTATTTTGTGTGTTTTTCTTGCGAATTGCATTTTTTTTACAGTATCTCTTTGATTTTTACTTGTGTGTCCTTTTGCATGTGTTTATTACAGTTTTACTTTGTTTCCTTTTTGTATTTGTCACCACATCTATGGTATTTAGTTGTTTTTGTTCTTTCTTATTGTTGTTTGCGTGTAATTAATGTCAGTTTTATAGTTTCGATGACAGTTAGTTTGCTTAGACATCTGCTTTTGGTTCGATGACAATGTGTTTGTTTGTGTTTTATGTTGAGGACAATTTATTTAGTGAGATCTCAGTATTATACTATTGTGGATGACAATGTGTTTGTCATCGAGATGCTTTTCCCTTGAATATTCTACTATTTTAGATGACAATTATATATTCTGATGTTGATGACAGTTAGTTTGCTTAGTCATCTGTTTTTTGGTTCGATGACAATGTATTTGTTTATGTTTTATGTTAAGGACAGTTTATTTAGTGAGATCTCAGTATTATACTATTGTGGATGACAATGTGTTTGTCATCGAGATGCTTTTTCCTTGAATATTCTACTATTTTAGATGACAAATATATATTCGGATGTTGATGACAAATTTTTCTATTGTATATATGATTTCAATTACTCCCCTTTTCCATAACAATAATTATTCAAATTAAATAGATTAATCTAGATGTTTTTCTTATTGATTCTAATCTTTTTTGTGTTCCCGTGTTTTATATTTGATTTGGATGACAATATATTTCTTTCTATTTTTATGATCTTAATCATTTCTTTTTATGATTATGTTTGTTGTTAAAATTTTCTATCATGTTTCGTTCAAATACAGTTTTTTAGGACTCTTTGATGACAGTGTTATTGCTCTATTTGATTTTTGTTTTGAAGGTTGATGACAAGAGTTATCTAAAAGTTTTTTGAGGTTTGATTACACTATCTTCTATATTAGGATTTGTTTGTCTTTTTCTTCTTGTTGATGACAATGTTGATTTGTCATCAAATTTCTATCATGTTGTTCTAATAAATTATATTAGGTCTCTCTGATGACAGTTTAGTGCTCTATATTTGATTTTTTGTTGAATTTGATGACAATAGTTATCTAAAGTTTGCGAGATTTGATTACAGTATCTTGTATGCAGTATTAAAGGTTTTGTTGTCCTTTATCTTGTTGATGATAATTTTGTTCTATTTTCCTTATTGTTGATGACAGTAACTATCAACTTTTATTTGTGATTTTGTGTTTTCCCATTAGTTTACAATATAACTTTGTTTTGTTTTCCTTTCTTAGGATGGGATGGATATTTCCAAAGTTGAGTATATTTGCCCGGAATCCATGCACATGGCATCTCAGGTGAACATCTTTGCGAATTGGGATCTCTTTCGTATTATTGAAGAGAATCTTGGCCATGCTGAATTCTATGAATTAAGTCATTGAATTTTTGGCCCTATTGTTGTCTGGGCCGGCACGTTGAAGGTCTCATCTCAGTTGATCTATTATTTCATTCTTCATCAAGTCAAGACGAAGAAATCTCATGAAATGTGGTTCAACATCAAAGGCCATGTGTGCCGGTTCGGTCTTCCTGAGTTTGCAGCTGTAACCGGGCTGGATTGCCATGGTAGTACCAACTTTGAGATCCCGGATGCAAACATGTACGACGAATTCGGGGTCCAAAGTTGTCGTTTGACTGAATTGATTGCATTCTTTGCAATCGAGGCCAATCCAGCTAGGAAGCTCAGTTTGGCCTATTTGCTTATTGTTGAGGGCATTCTCCTTCCTCAACGACCAAATCAGCCTATTAGGTCTGAGTTTTACAAGCTTTCAACAAATATGTCTGAATTTCGGAAGTATCCATGGGGTAGGCTTGTGTACTCTACAACCATTGAGCATCTCATGAAGGCAGCTAGTGTGGGGCGGCCAGAGAAAGGCGAGCGTCCTCATGACACCAAAGTTACCATTTACTTGCATGGATATCCCATAGCTTTTAAGGTATTTTTTAAACTGATCTCATAGCCTATTTAGTTTTTTCCATCAGATCATTTTGTCATCATCTCTTTCAATTAGCCTATTTATATTTTTTGCTCACATGTTTCTTTACTATATCTTGTATTACTGAGTTACTTATACAACTGTCATAAATCATGTTTTTTAAGTATGTCATGACATTATTCTTTATACTATATCTTTTTTGCATTACTGAGTTTCACAAACACCTGTCATCATTATCTCTTTGTTCATCATGTCATGATCCTATCAATATTGTCATCTTAATTGAATGATTCATATTTATAAACCTGTCATAAATCATGCTATAATGTCATAATTTTTGGAACCATATTCCTGGTTATATATATTTTCTTCGTATTTATATTTCTCATGAAGCACGCTTCACGCACTTCATTTCACATTCATTAATTTTTTGTCATCTGTCATATTATATGTGTAAATCTTTTTTATATCATTTTGTCATCAACTATGGTCTCTGCATCCCATTTTACTTTTTATTAGTTATTTTCTTATTTAACTTGCTTATACTTTTATTTTCTATCTTTTTAGGTCTGGATTCTTGAAACATTCCCTCAGTTTCGGGATATTGTGAAGTGTACTACATCTGGTGAGAGAGAGATCCCTTACTGTCTTCGTTGGTTCAACAAGGAAGTTAGTAGTTTTTGGTTCAGAGCAATTAAGAAACAAGTTAATCAAATTAATCTGGTATATATTTCTTCTTTTCATCTTTTCAGTTTGGTTATATATTTTTTCTTCTAATACTTTTGATCTATATTATATATCTAATTTTTCAGCATGTGTGTTCAGTATTGTAGATATCCCCCCTACTCAGAGCATGAAAGGTTTCAACATCTGAATCTCCTTGATGAAAGAGACGACCCTTTGTTTGATGGATTTGCTGAGCACATTCTCAATGTGGAAAAAGAGAAGGCTGATAAAGAAGCTTCCTTCAACACTGTGATTGCGGCTACGCTTCCGAAGAATATAGTTTATACACGCAAAAGGAAGAATGAGACCGTCAATCAGGCGCCAATTGTAAGGGTTACTAGGGCTCGGAAGGTGTACGCCAACCCATCTCTGAAGTTGAAGGTAGCTAAATCTGATAAGTCATCTCCTCGCTTAGTGATGACAGTTGCAACCAAGAAGAGTCCTCCCAAAAAGCCTCCCGAGTTAGACCAAGCTCCAAAGGGTAAAAGTGTTTCCAATCCAAACTCAGCAATGGTGTTGAGAATTTCTCCAAGGAAGAGATCAGTTATCCTAGTAACGGATAAGCCAATCCCTACCAGTGTTCTTCCTATGATTGATCCAGTTAAGAATGTGGATGCTGCGGTTGGCAATGTTCTTCATAGTTTGAATTCTCAGTTTTCTGGTGGCAGTACATCAAAGGTTGTGTCCTCAAAAGCCAAAGGCTCAGCTTCCTCATCTTCAAGTGCTAAAACCAAGACAGATTCAAGGAGGTTTGATCCCAAGAGTGGTGGCTTTCATCCAAACCCCCTTGTATTTCAAGGCCACTCAAGCGTTCCCCAAGGTTCGAACAACAATGAGTTTTCTGATAAGATTTCTGATCTGATCAACAAAGTTGATCACATGTGCAATGTGATGGCTGATGTTCAAGGCACTGTAACAGGTCACACCTTGAAGCTAGAGGATGTCTTCAAAAAGCTAGTTGCCATCGGGAGCCTCATTGAGACGTTAATATCTTAGCCAACCAAGCTGAATCAACTCTTCTTCCAACCGATCCAATTCTCAACAATCTTAAAGTGTTGGAGGAAGCTTGTGGATTTGTTGATGCTTCTCCTACTGTGAGGATTAGTGGTGGAAATAATGTGGAGGACAGTGTTGGCAAAGTTGTGGTTCACTCTTCCACTGTGGAGCTTAATGTTGAGGAAAATAATGTGGAGGACAGTAAGAAGGAGAGCGCGTGTAACATAAAAGGGAAGGGTTAGTTTCCCTTCCTTGTATAAACCGGGTTACTTTCTTAAATAAACTATGTAAAACGGGTTACTTGACCCGAGTTTTGCTTCCTGTGCAATCTTTTAGATCATTTTAAAAAACAATTGAGTCATATTTCAAATCTACCTAACTACAATATAAGGGAGAAGCCATCTTTTTGCAAAAAAAATGCGTCACATCAGCGCCACCTCATCTTATTTACCAAAAAAGAAAAGAAAATAAATCACCCTAATTAAATCATTAAGAAAATGAAAATTTCTCCTCTAAATTCTTAAATTAACATCCACTATCTCCTCTAATTCTCCTATTTAGGTTATTGTTATTTTAAAATCAAAGAAGCAGCTTCGTTGTCATGGAAATTAGCTTAATTCTCGTGCCTCACACGAATTGTTTAAATGTATTTTGAATTTTAAAATTAAATTTTTGTAATTTTTTTTAATTTACATAATGTCAATAAGTATCTAATAAAAATATATTTGAAAATAAAAATTAATATAATTCAGAATATATGAATATTTTATTCTAATAATAATTATTTATGCATTATATAATTTATTTATATTAAAAAAGTGTAATGTAAATTTCCTTATCGCTCTATATACATTATTTATTAGGAAGAATCTAATGAATGATTGATTTGTGTATTCTAGATTAGGAAATATGTTACTATGTTATTTAAAGTTTATAAAAATATGAAATGTTATATATATGACATGTGGCAAAAACTAAGATTAGAATGACATGTGACAAATTTAATATGAGAAAAACATGTGTTAAGAAAGAAGTTCTACTTTAATCTGAGAACCACCTCTCAGGTGAGAACGGTGAGAACCCATCTCGACCGTCCATTAGTTAAATGAAAATGGAGCGCTCAGATTAAAACATGGAAACAGAATGGAGTTGGTTCTCGCTGCCTCGACCTTCTTCCTCCTTCTGAGCTCAAGGTATCGTCAACCTCGCACCTCCGACTCCCTTGTTGCTCCCTTCATATCACCTCCGGCGACGCCAACTCTCAGAAGCTTCCTAGATGAGCTTCGTCGTGCTCCGACAAACCTTCGACGGAGTCGGGAACGTTGACTTTGATTTCAAAGATCCTCCGCCGCAACCAAATCCTGAGACCACCATCAAGTTCGAGTATTTCGCTTCCGAGGGTCTGAAACCCTTTCTAATCCAGAAGCTAAATTCAGGTTTCCCTCTCACGCCAATTTCAATTTCCCCTCTTTTCTAGGGTTTTATGGTATGAATATGTTCGAAAGGGTTTGTGTGATTGGTTAAATATGTAATCACCTGATTCACGACGGACAATCTCACCAAGAATATTCACCTAATCCGCGAGATCAACACCAACATCTCTAGAGTCGTCTATCTCTATTCTAATATCTCTCTTGATTTTTTCCAGCATGATTGTTTAGCGCCGATAGACGTCACAGATTAGTACCACAAGTGGAAATAACAAAGACTGTGAGGTGCCTGGAAAATTGTTGAACAGATATTGGTCATTTGATGAAATTGAGTTATGAAGTAATCTCTAATTCCATTTTCTGTCAGTTTGATTGTCAATTGACGGTCAGACCTAGTGATATGTTGAACCGAGATTATGCTTAATATCCATGTGTGCAGTGTGTTGTCTTTGTCTTTACCTGAAGCAACATTGATTTATCTATTGACATGGTGAATCTATTTGATTGTGTTTTTTGTTTTTCAAGGATTTTGCTGCGGTGATTGCTTCTTCCTACAAATTAGTGAGGTAAATGTGTTCTGTTTTTCTTTTGCACTCAAGGCAAAAGGGTTTAGTGTATCGGGAAGTGAAGGGAAGGAACTTTATGGAGCGTGAAAGGAATTGCAACAAACTTTTGATTAGTTTTAGGAGTTCATTGCTTAAATGCTTTTTGTAGATAATTGAAGTTTATATTTTAGGGGTAAGAAAGCCCAGTCATACATATAAGTTTGCATATTAGTCTCTTAAGGAATCTGGGATCTCAATTGATGTCACCGAACAAGGTAAACTCATTGTTTCATCCGTTTCTAATCAGGAGCATAGCAGAATCTATGAATGATTTGACTTCGTTGTTGATTAACATTTTAAAGCTAGCTCCCAATTTACTGTGGATGGAAGATACGTTGAGTTGGTCTCAAGAGAGTGGAACCAAAATCTACATACAAGATTTTCCAGCTACCTGAGTTTTGATCCTTAAACCTTAATTGCTAAAGGCCATTTGCAATTTAGAAGATCACTGAAAACATACCAAATTTTAATCTATCCTGAACATACACGCCATTATGGTCAGAATTTTGCAAATATGAGTAGCCTTTTGTGTTGGTGCTGATTTGTTTTTGTTACTATTCAAGATTTCCCAATGAAAACAATTTTGCAATACTTGATTAGATCTTACCTGCCTTGCCTTTAATTTTTTTATTTGTGTGAAATGCAGAAATGTGTTGGCTTGTACAAGCAGTTGTGAACTGCAGAAATTCGATTTGATACACTACCATCCCATCAGTGTTGTGCTTACAGAGTGTAATCTTAGGAGCAGCCATGGCTGTCTCTGGTGCCTTTATCCTCCTTTCAGTTGGGCGGTAAAGGATTTTTCCAACGACCTACTTCCCGTAGACTCAAATTCCCAGCTCCCATAACCAATCTCTCTGTTCACAAAAACTGTAAAGATTAAGAAGTTGCAAAAGCTTGTTTGGAGCTAGAATCAACGAATGTGTAGACAGATTAAACAGAGACATTGTCTTCTTCAACTGCAAGCTCAACAGCACATCACAAAGCTTGGAAAGAATACTTCTGACTCGTTGGTGCTATATTGTACATATCCTTGTTTTAGAGCTCTTGGTTTGCCCATTTATGTTATATGTCATTTATAAGTGTGATGGAGTTGATCTTATTGGAAGGTGTTGAAATCAAGAACAACAAGGCCATGCCCAACACAACATCACATTGGCCCATCATAACGATGCATATATGACATAGGAAGCAGTAGATATGAAAAAAGAACAAGCTTAAAACTAGAAACTTTGATGATAATGATAGAAAATCCGTTATAAGATAGTTTTACTAATACTTGTTCTAATGATATGCTATTAAGTTTTTTAAAGTGTTTAAGCAATTAGTCGTATGGTAATTTCACCAATCTTTTTTGCCTAACTGTATGGATGTTAAAATAAATAAATCGGTCAAAAGCATAAGTATAATTTAAAGAATTAATCTTATGATAATTTCACCAATAACTTTTGTCAAAAATAAATAATCGAGTATGCAATTCACAAATAATTGAGTATGCAATTCACAAAAACTTAGTATGCAATTTACAAAGAATTGAGTATGCAATTCACAAAAACTGAATATGCAATTCACAAAAACTGAGTATGCAATTTACAAATAAATGAGCATGCAATTCACAAAAACTGAGTATGCAATTCACAAATAAATGAGTATGCAATTCACAAAAGTTGAGTATGTAATTCACAGATAACTGAGTATGCAATTCACAAATAACTGAGTATACAATTCACAAATAACTGAAAATGCAATTTACAAAAACTGAATATGCAATTCACAAAAACCGTGTATGCAATTCATAAATAACTTGCTTATAGAAAAACACAAGTTTGAGGCTTACATTTTATTTTCAAAAATGCGAATATAGTGTGTTACGAGATGCACATGAAGTGCATTTTACTTGAAATAATTTTTTTGTTACCTTTGATTTTAGGAAAATCACTTGTATTACGAAATGCACATACAATGTATTTCGAAATGTAAATATAGTGTGTTACGAGATATACATTAAGTGCATTTTACTTGGAATAATTTTATTAGTTACATTTTTCTTAGGAAAATCACTTGTATTACGAAATGAACATAAAATGTATGCAAATATAGTGTGTTACGAGATGCACATGAAGTGCATTTTACTTGGAATATTTTTTTAGTATCCTTTGTTTTTAGGAAAATCACTTGTATTACGAAATGCACACCCAATGTATTACAAAATGCACATACAATGTATTACGATATGCACATATAATGTATTACGAAATGCACATACAATGTATTACGAAATAACTTAGTATGCAATTCATATTTCACTTAGTATGCAATTCAGTAAACACTTGGTATGCAATTTGCAAATCAATTAGTATGCAATTTAGAAAACACTTGGTATGCAATTCAGAAATCACTTAGTATGCAATTTAGAAAACACTTGGTATGCAATTCAGAAATCATTTAGTATTCACTTAGTATGCAATCCAGAAAACACTTGATATGCAATTCAAAAGTAACTTAATATGCAATTAAAAATTCACTTGGTATGCAATTCAGGAAACACTTGATATGCAATTTGCAAATCAATTAGTATGCATTTCATAATTCAATTAGTATGCAATTCAGAAAAAGCACGTGATGTGGCTCGAAGAAGCTCGTCGTGTGGCTAAAAAAACATGTGTCTTAACTTGGAGAAGCACATGACATGACTCGGAAGATGTACATAAGGTAGATACGAAAAGCATGTGACATGCCCTAGAAAAGAAAATAGCTTGTCTAGGAAGAAGCACATGACGCGCCTCGTAAAAGCATGTGGCGTGGCTCCGAAAAGCTAGTAGTGTGGCTAAGAAAACCTAATGTCTTAACTTGGAGAAGCCCATGACGTGACTCGAGAGATGCACATGACGTGGCTATGAAAAGCACATGACATGCCCTAGAAATAACTGAGTATGCAATTCACAAAAAGTGAGTATACATAGTATGAAATTCAGGAAACAATTGGTATGCAAAATTCAAAAATCAATTAGTATGCATTTCAAAATTTAATTAGTATGCAATTCCAAAAACACTTGGTATGCAATTCAGAAATCACTTAGTATGCAATTAAAAAAACACTTGGTATGCAAACCACGGTCGCGGTTATAGGACGCAGTCGCGGTTTTTGAAACAATGTCTATTGTTGTGGAGCCGCAGTTGCGGTTGATCGGGTCCGGTCGCGATTTTGTCGCCGACTGAACACTTCTTCGTCTTTGTTACGGGCTTGTGGAAATTTTGTTTCCTCTGATCTCTTAAATTCCGACTCATATAGTATCAAACTAGACTTGACTCAACGAAAACGTAAAAACAAATGTTGAAATAATGTGACTTTTCTTTGCTTTCTTTTTCTTTTGATTTTTTTGAATATTTTTTTGTCTCAACAAAATAAAATTACAAACTTCAAATCAGAGATATTAATCTCTGAAAATAAAATAAAAACAAAAGAAACTAACTTTGATTTTCTCGTTGAAGAGATAAGATTTCCTTGTTGAAAAGATCTTGTCTTGGGGCGCAAGTATTGAATTTTCAACAAGTCTTCTAGGGTTTTGACGGATGCGTTTGGGAGTAGGGGTTGAATTTGTGATGGTGGTGATGGTTTGAGTGGAATTTGGTGACAGGGGTGTTCTCAAACTCCAATATTTTTATCTCCACAAACACAAATCGATCCTAGCTTCTTGTACACAACCTGAAACAGTCTCAACAAGAGAGTCAAAGAACGACAAAGACTCAAAATCAATTTCTGATAGAAACTAACAAACAGGAAACTGAAACAGATAACTTTTTTGGTGTTTTTCTTATATGGATGGACTCTGGGTGTTCTTGTGAAGACGGTGATGGTGTCAACACAACTCTAATACCAATTTGATGCGGGAATAAGTTGTTGATGACGATGAAGACACCAAACCTCGAACAGAAACTCGAATAAAAAAGATAGGCGAAATTAGATATGAAGATGATAGAAAGATAAGTCGAATGATAGGCCAATTGGAACCAAGTCAAACAACGATAAAACCCTTGAACTTAAGAACAAAAACTTTACCGAATGATGAAAAAACCCAAAGGATTACAACCAAACACAATGGCTATAGTAGGCCAATGCACCTGGAGGATGCTCTATGAAGACTCGATAGCACCAACCTTATAGTGGAGATCGACACACACAAGAACAACTAGGCGTGTTCAACAGCAATGCTCTCAAGCACTCTTCTCACAAAAGCTCTATTTTGAAGAACAGAAAACAATATTTCTCATTTCATAATAATCATCTTTGCTCTCCTAAAACAATGAGTAAGGCAAACCTTAAATAGGGTTGTAAAGGCTGCCAAAATAAAAGAAATAACCTAATTAAAAGAGTTTCCTAAAACAAAAACAAAAAAAATTAAAAGAAATAATCCCGAAACAGTAAAAAACTGTAAAAAAAACGAACAAATACGGAAAAGTTGTCTGAGGCAATAAAGCGATCGCGGTTTTAAGGAAGCGATTGCGGTTTCATTCCAGAGGCTATTGTTTTCTTCGTCGTCAAACCGCGGTCGCGGTTATGGAGGAAGCAGTCGGGGTTTTGGGATCTAGATAAACTTCGTCTTCGCATTCTTATCTTGACTCGAACTGGATCTCTACGAGCTTGGATGCCTACTATACGGACTCAGAGACTAACAACGACTTCAATGATGTCTCATAGCGATCTTTATCTCTCGCTCCAATTGTTAGAACATCTCTTGTTTTGGTACGAGGCGTGCTTGATGCTAGCTTGGATACTCTTGATGATGTAACGCCCCAAAAATGAAGGGTATTACAGTGCCAGGGATCCCTGGATAGGAATCCCCTCAGACGGTTAAGGGAAAGGATTGATATGAGAAAACAATGTGTTAGCGGAAGCAAGTTTAAAACAAAAGGGGGTTAACTTTAGCGGAACAATAAGATTTAAAACTCGAGAGTGAATTAGAAATTAAGAAAACAATGATGGAGATGACAATGTAGTGTGATTCTGCTAGAACTAACGTTTCCACATTATAATGAACACAACTAATAGCCCATCCTAGCAACGCATCAGTCGTCTGACCTACTCCATGCTCTGAAGCTGCACGAATACCTGGCCATGCACAAACACAGCCAGTCCCCCACCGAAATGGGGGTTAGTCTCCAACCAGACTAGCAAGTTATATGAGCAGTAAACATGCAATAGTATAAGTATAGAAATCATAGACTAAGCATAATGCAATACACAACTTGCAGATATATAGACGTACTGTAAAGTCAAATAAAAACATATAACGATGCGGTAAAGACATGCAACATACAGACATGCAATTAAGTTATGTGCAGAAGTGCGAAGATGTAGATATGCAAACACACAGTAAGTCTAGGTACCCAACATGTTGATTTACAGAGAAGTTAACCTCTAGCATGTTAATCCTAATTTCATCATTTCAGATACACAAGAGATCATACTAATAAACATTTTATATAATAGTAGTAGCTTAGACAACGAAAACTACACAACATCACCAACGATATGCACATTTTGATATATACACTCATCATGATCATATAGTAATCAATTACACTTCACTTATTCGTCAGTCAAATTGCAGACAAGTCACAAATTCCCAAACAAGGAAACAACAATTCACAAGCAACCTATAAACAAGACATTTAAATAAAACCATTCCAAATTCAAAATACGAAAAACGTTTTGAAAACAAGTCCAAGTCTGTCTTGGACCCAAAGGTACCTTCTTGCCCGTACATTGGGCCAAAATCACACTTATCAAAGGGTCGGTAACGGCATCGTTAGCTAGACGACCCGGCCTCCCACAATTGATAAGCAACACCAACGACCCACTCTTCCGGTAGAGCCATAATCGAGGGTGCCACGACATAAAAACATTTTGCCATCAAACGGGAATCGGAACAATCCTTACCCTGTGTATAACGTCTCAACCGATAATTCAACCGATACATTTAATTCAATCGATAATCACCATTCAACGCAACAGATCTTTCAATATAATAAGAATTTCTACGACCAATGTATGTCCATAAGAAGCCGAACAAGGCACAATGAACCAATACCACAAATCAACAACATATGCAACGACAACGTCTATATTCTCGATAACAACAATTTTCCAAACTTAACAAACATATCCAATGACAACATGGCATAACGAATAAAGACAACAAGGCAACGGAAATAACAACGATGTCAACATGAACGATAAAATCTAACACATCAACAATAACCAATGCATCAATTCATGAACTAGATCAACAACGACAACCAAATCAACAACAAGAACATGAGTTCCTAACATTATAATTTGATATAGTTATATGCATGTAGAATTGATGGTTTGATGACATGCCTAATCTATTGTTCTAAACTTAAACTATGATACGCAAACGCTCACAAATAACTTGCCTCAATTGACGATCACCTAAGTAATCCGTTTGTCGTAAAAAGATGTCGCAAGATTCACGAAACGGTCGCCTAAGTCGAACCTTCACGAAAAACGTCATAACTCATCACATACACATCTAAATTGAAAACCGTAAAATTTCTCATACTCGTAGGGAGATTCCTCACCTTCAAACGCCAGCCACAACTTTCCAGAAATTACGGATTTTTCCCAGAATTTTCAGATTCACACAAAAGAGCCCAAAACTCAAATCATTCACTTGTTCCTCTAATTATCAACTTCAAACAACCTAAATCATCCATTACTTCCATCAATTTCAGCCCAAACATCAATTTTAACATAAACCCCCAAATTGAAAAACTAGGGTTCTAAAGAATTAGGGAAAAATTCTCACAAGGAGTAATTGGCAAGGGTTGGTGGTTCCAATGAGATGGTGTGGCTGAGCTAAGGTGGTGCTCAGCTTGTCGACGAACTGGGTGGTGGCTGCTGCTGCTACTACGCCGGAGACGACCCCCAGAGCTGCTGCGCGCAGAGGAGAGGCGGAGGAACGAACTGCTGCGCGCTGGGGAAGAAGATGACAGCAGCGTTGCACGGCGGAGAGCTTAAGTCGGGCAGCGTGGCGAGGCGGAGCTGCTGTACGTGTACTGAGCTCAGGTTGTTGGAGCAAGGAAGGTGAAGGGTGGAGTGTAGAGCTGCGTGAAAGAGAATGGAGGTGGAGGAGGGTACATGGCTTTTAAAAAAAAACGAGACGATAAATAGAAAAGTGGGGTCTAATAGAAGATGATAGAGAGTTCTAGATGGAAAAGTTAAATTAATGCTTGGATATATTGTTTTCATGTAGGAATAAAATAGAATATATCGGGTTTTGAATAAATTCCTATATAACAAGGCGAAGCCAGACAATCGATAATTACCCACTCATTTGTAATAGACAAGCCTCACTGAAATACGTAGCCATTAATCCGAAAGCTTCCAAGGAAAATCAAGTTCGACATATTGATAACCTCCACATATAAGCTAGTCAATATTGCTAAATAATACGGACCAAATAATTTACGGGGCATTTCAGATGATAGCTCAGATTCTCCCGCATCGACCGTTCTTGAATGATACTAAGTCCATTGGATTCAACCTTCAACGTCGACAATTTTCTATAATTGTGTCTTTTTCCTTGACAATCAATAAAAGTCAAGCACAATCCTTATCTCAAGTAAGATTGTATCTTTCGAGACCTGAATTTACTCATGATCATCTTTATGTTGGGTTGTCAAGGATTACAATAATGGAAGGTTTGAAGGTGATAGTCTTAGACAAAAATTGAAAGGCGACCTCTCACACAACAAATGTTGTTTATATAGAAGTGTTTCAAAAATACACGTGTTAGTAGTTAACAATCAGTTATTCATTTTATATTTTTCATTTCAATAAACATTGTTGAGGTGGTTTCAAACATATTATGAACAAAAATATTTATTATTATATTTTTATTTAAGTAATTAAAATATAACCCCGTAACACTAGTCTAGTTTGAAAAAAGAAACGTTTTGTGGATTTTGATTTTTTAACCGATTATTTATTTATTTAGGTTCAATAGTTTGACGCTAGGCTATTTGAAAATGAGTCGTCCCCTATCAATTTTAAAATTTCAACACATTGTTAATAGGATTTTGAGAAAAGATTTCTGATTAAAAATGTTTAAATATATTAAATATCTAATGTTTGTTTGAGTCATCTAATACTTTGAAAAGCTCTAATCGCATTCATATCACCATCATATATACTCCTGCCATGCATGGACCCGTCAATGGCCAAATATCCATGAATGAGTAACATAGTTCATTTTTTTAATATTAAATGAGTTTTCATCCACATTCATGTTATTCATATCAAATAACCTGTATTTTATCTTTATTTTTATTATAAATTTAAATAATATATTACATAGTCAATATGGATATTAATATGTAGATAAATGATTGGACAAATGAAGTGATTTGTGTAAGAGTGAGTAACCCTTCTTTTTTACTTCTCTTCACTCGTGACATTGGTTCTATCACAAAAGTTGCCATGTCATTTTTATTTTCAATTTTTAAATGGGGTTTGTTACTCTAAGTAACACCAATGTAGATGCTCTAAAGGTAACGTTAAAGAACACCACCCTTGCATTATTAACTACTCCATATTATGCATAAATCAATGTAGATGCTCTAAAGGTAACGTTAAAGAACACCACCCTTGCATTATTAACTACTCCGTATTATGCATAAATCATCCTTTACATTAGAAATTAAAAGAACTTCTAGAAGAAAAAAAGTGAAATGTCCAAAAAGCATATCCTAGGCTATATAGTAATGCCACTAATACGACATTATGTTGACATTATGATTCTACGAAGGACTAATATTTGGCGAAAATGATTTGACTTTCAATATATATAAACATACAATTTTTTTTACTAAGTGAAAATCATGCACATTCCTATAAGTGAAAATCACTAGCACATATAGTTCTAAACAGTGAAATTCACTAGCATATTAATATATAGTCGTACCTTAATCTTTTCCATGAGAAGCTTAGCATCAATTATAATTTTGCATCGAGCATGTAATGTGATGATAGGAAAAAGAAACTCCAATTATATATCAAGATAATTCTCCTCTTCTATTACCAGTTTTTGGGTAAGTATCCCAAAATTCCAATATTTTTTAAGTTTCTGCATCACTTTTTTAAGTTATAAGAAAATACCCTACTATATAAACAATAAAAAACATTAAATCTTATCTACCTTCTTTACTGAACCTCTTCCCCAAATCAAAACGCTCCCGCCGCCGACAAATCCTTCTCACCCTCACCGTCTTTATCCTCCGCCCAGAAACAACGAACTTCTCCATTGATTCTCGATAATTGTTCTCCTACATTCTCCTCGTTGTCGGCGCCTCGGTCGCAAGAAACTTCTCGATACCGCTGGCGCCTCCAACCTTCTCCATCTTCTTCTTCCTCGTACAGTCAAACAAACAGCAAAACCTGAAATTCTAGAACAAAAACGCCAGCGAGAAGGAGATTCAATTCAGGAAACAGAAAAAGAGATTAGAGAGAGATCAGAAATAGAGGTTGATTCTCTGGAAAAAACGCGACCGATTCTATGGAAACATATACAAAAAGAGGCATATCTACAGCAAATAGAATCTCAAACACAATGCTAAGCGCCAAATCTGTAAACAACACCAGCAAATCCATCGAACAAGAGGTAAATCATGTTAATAATGATACAACACTTATTTTGTTGACAAATTATGATATAAATATATAGTTTGATGACAAAGAATGAAATATATTAGGAGTTTTATGAATTGTTGCGAGATTCCATCAAGGATTAAGAAAACAAATTTTGTTGACACGTTTTGACAATGTATTGTTGTCAGATATTACTAATCATGATTCTATTGGTTGTAGACAGATGTTATAGAGCGTGATTATTTAGGTTGTTGACATATTTAGGTTGTTGACTAATGTTAAATATTATTTTTGAAGATAATAGATTTATGTTTGTTGACAGATATATGCTGACTGATTTCTTTTTATTAACATGTACTAGAACGAAGCGCGCTACGCGCGCCTCGTAAGAATAATAAACTTACGAAGCGCGGTTAGTAATTAGGAATATACATTTGCACCTGAGTGACCATTGTTGACAGACAAAGAGAAATGTTTAAATTCCATATGTAAAATGTTGACAGATAGATTAGTTATACTGGTCTAATAAAACTTTATTAAATATATATGTAGATAAAAATGCACATTCTGACAGTTTCTTATGGCGAAGAGATACAAATCAGAGATGGCATTATGGTTTCTGATGGGGGAATCATATCGAAAGTCTTTTTAGTTGATAAGAACATTACTCTGCAAGCAAGGAAATCCTTGATTATCCAACGGTTCAAACTAGAAACAGAGGAAATGAATCTCCAGCTTCGCCATCTTAATCCGTTTCAGAAGATCAAAGTCAAATATACTGTTGAGACATATGATGATCTCGCGTCATTCATGGAAATTAATGACACAACACAAGTGGAATGGAGTTGTCCACTATATGTATCAAGAAAACACATGATCTATGAACAAAAAATGCAAGAGAAAATGGATGCAGTAGTATAGTGGCAGTTAACATGGATGAAGACATGTTTCTACCTATGGAATATAAACTGCCAACACAAGGGAATAGCGAAATTATGGATTTTGAATCTGCAAGCAAGATAATAACAGTAAAAAAAACAGGGGAGGATGAAATGAGTCACAGTGGAACAGATGCAGACTTTGTCCATGTGAGAAAGCTATTTGACACAAAAAGGAAGCTGATTGAAGCTTTGAAAAAGTTGGCAATGACTGAGAGCTTTGCTTACAAAGTTAAAAAAATCAGATCCAAAGCTTCTAACAGTGATGTGCACCGATACAAGATGCAAATGGAGATCGAGGGCAATTACATTACAAGACACTCCATTCTTTGAGGTTAGAAAATTTCAAAGAGAACATACATGTTCCTTTGACTTTAGATGTCAACATGAGTGCAAACCAACATACAAAATGATTGGGGAGCAAATAAAGACCAAGTAATGTGTATAAAAGTTTCTGTATCATAATATGAAATATTAATTGCTTGAACCAAAACAGAGAACTAATGTTAATATGATAAGCTTGCAGGTTTGAAGGTGTTAAAGATGGACCAATACCAAAGAGCATTTCCAATGATATGAGGAAGGAACATTACATGGATGTCAGCTATTGGAAAGCAAGAGAACATGCACAAGATCTAATACGAGGAACACCAGAAGAGAATTATGCACTCTTGCCCATGTACTGCCACATGCTCAAAGAAGTGAATATAGGATCATACACATGCCTAGAAGTTGGTGAGCATGACGACTTCAGATTCGTGTTTGTATCTATTGGAGCACGCACAAGAGGATTCCAAATAATGAGAAAGGTATGCCAGTGTTTTACTGCTGACAAAACATAAATTAAATGACATATTGATTAATACAATGATTTATTGTTGCCAGATTCAATTAAACATCTGATGACAGAATAGAAAGTGTAAACATTAGGTCTGCTTTTGACATTTTAATTGTTGTTGACAACTTTCATTAATAAATTAGAAATCTAAGATAAAAAAATGGAACAACATATTACAGTGTTGACATAAATATATATTTGAATTATAAAATGATACATTCGATTGGTTTGACAGGTAATCATGGTAGATGGAACTCACTTGCATATAAAACACAAAGGACACATGCTTATTGCTACAGATCAAAATGCAAACCAGCAGATCTATCCCATTGCATATGTTGTAGTGGATAGTGAAAATGACATATCGTGGACATTCTTCTTTACACAGCTTCTGAATGTCATAACATGTACAAAAGATTTGGTAATAGTGTCAGATAGACATCTCAGCATTACCAACGCTATTCAGAGAGTGTACACAACAACAACTCATGTTGTGTGCAAGAGACATTTAAAGCAAAATCTGAAGACAAAATTCAAGGATAAGGGTGTGTGTAGGCTATTCTCTCTGGTTGTTGATGCATACACGCTAAAGGATTTCCAAGAGAATTATGGGAAGATTTGTGAGATAAATAAGGAGATGGGGGAATACTAGGAAGCAGTAGGATTTAAAAAATGGGAAAGAGCACATTGCAAAGGAAATAGATACAACATAATGACAACGAACAACTTAGAGACAATAAATTCAGTAATACTGGAAGGAAGGTATGACAAAATTATAGATATGTTGACACTTTACCAACTATGAAGCATCAAGATATTATAAAAGTTGTTGACACTGTTGAATATTGATGTTGACAGATCTTTCCAAGTTGTCGCTCTACTAGAGTTTCTGCGAGATGTGCTATCAAGGTGGTTTAACGAGAGGCGCACAGAGGCTGAAAAATGCAATAGCAAGGTGACACCAAATATCGGGAAAATACTGGAGTCTAGGTACCAAATGTCAAGGGGGTATGAGGTGAGAAAGCTCAATCAAGCTCAATATCATATACTTGGTGGAGATTTCTTTGGGGTATGAGGTGGTCAATCTGGTAGAAAGGAAATACACTTGCAAAGTCTTTGATGTGGACCACATCCCGTGTGTGCACGCTATAGCTGCAATCCAGAAAGCAAAAGCAACAATGACAGATTTTGTGAGCGACTACTATAAAACAGAAGCTTGGAAAGCAGCATATAGAGAAACAATCTACCATGTGCCAAGAGAGACTGAAAACAGTGTACCCATTGAAGTAACCAATACAATCTGCATGCCACCGATTGTGTAGACAGATATGGGAAGAAGAAAAAAGAAAAGATACCCATCTGAAGGTGAGTTCCCAAACAAAAGCAAGAAGAGAAAAGGAGCAAGAAAGCCAGGAAAATGCAGCCTCTGTGGTAATATGAGACACAACAAGACTTCTTGCCAAAAGAACTTTGCTGACAAGATTGGGACAGAGTTATTAGTGTGGACAACATTTTAAGATTTTAATTTTTTAATTGAAAGGAATAATAGTTGTATATCCTGTCAACAATGATATTTCATAGTGTAAACAGGTTTTACACACAAACAACCATTTTTGGTTTTGAGATAATGTCAAAACTTCTTATTCTGAGCATTATGTATACATCTTAATGTTGAGAAGTTGACATTGTGATAAAAATGTTGACAAAATTGTGTTTATAGATTTTGTTGACAACTTGTCATATTGTGTTGATAGATTATGATGACAGATTGTGTAAACAGATTGTCACATTGGGTTGACAAATTGTGTGAAGAGTTTAACAAAATGTGTTGACACGCACACCAAATGGTAACAGGTGTAGAATATTGACAGATTGTGTTGACACGTTGAAAAGTTTATTACAGATGTGAAATGTTGACATATTGTGATGACAGGATGCAAGCTGATGCAAAGATTGTGGAATATTGACAAGTTATGCTGACAGGTTGTAACAAGTTATTTAACAGTTTGGTATATTAACGAAGCGCGTTACGCGCACCTCGTAAGAATAATAAACTTACAAAGCGCGCTTCGTTAGTACTTAGGAATATACATTTGCACCTAAGTGAGCATTGTTGACAGACAAAGAGAAATGTAATATAACCATAGGCAATAATATCACAATAGCTGACAACCAATTCACTATTGCACAAACTGTCTTACACACAAATTGTCTTGACAACAAACTAGATTGACCACAAACTGTTGTGGTAAACAGAAATTGTCTTACAAAAGTGGAATGGAAACTGTCTTACACAAAGATAACTGAAACCATAAGTTGTCCTAAAAACCATAAAGGCTGTACACAACCACTGTCAAACACACATAGCAAAAGCACACTAACAACAAACCCATATTATATGAAAATTTAACATTCAAGGACAAGCTTGAGGTGTGTTCCTTTCAGCTGGCAATGGCTTGAACTCCCATTTCTCATTGAAGAACTCGATCATCATCTTCTCCCGATGAGCCCTAATGTGTTGGTCGTCCAGATCATCCCAGCTGGTGCCAATGGCCAAAGCCTCAATGAACTTGATACAGTATACACCACAATTCCCACTGAAAATTAACCAAAAAAAAAAGAGAGAAATCAGGAAATGATATAACAAAATCTAACAAAATCTAACAAAATCATATAAGCTATCAACACAATATTATCATATAAAAAAAGGCATGGGACAAAATATATCCTATAATTACCTCACCCCATCCTGAGGGACATCAGTGCGCCTTGACCATGAAAAATCCTTGTCCAAAGAATTGAGATGGCCAAACAAGTTGTACTTTTTCATAACAAGAGGAAGCATATGGCATAAACTTTTAATCCTAGCGCCAACATAAATATCATTATTGATCAGCAGGCTGGAATCAAACACAGTCACATGCCACTTAGCTAGGTCTATCTCTAAGGCAACCCAATGCTCATTCTCAAAGTTGTAGGGGGTATACACCCTTGTCACAGATTCAGACCAACACCTCCCCTCATGTTTTGGATAAAGACCTATGAAGTACTTCTGGAAAAAGCGAACCTCTGCTGGATCATCCTTATGAATAAGACCTTCCCTCAACTCATTGAAATGCCCATATCAGACCCAATCCATGATCACAACATTCTTGAATTTGTCACTATTTTCGTTTATGTGCTTCCGGAAAAAATGTAGTGCTTCAGAGATGTGCTACATAACAAAAACAAAACAAAAAGAATACTGTTAATAGAGAAATAAAAAAATAAAATAAAACTATATAATAACAAGACCAATAATACAAATCTGTCAACTGAAAATAACAGAAATAATACAAGACTGACAACACAATTATGATTGATTGAATACGGACAACAAATATTCAAAACTTTAAAATGTTGACACAGGACATGTACAAAATAATGAACTTACACAATCATTTAGCCACTTGGCTCTTCCGACAAACTTTTCAACAACAATTTGTTAAAGAAGTCCTTGGTGAACTCAAAATCATGATCCTTACGCTTAATAACCGCCTTCTTATTACTGCAACGAAAAGAAGAAAATTAGTAAACACAAATACAAAAAATATAGAAAATAAAATAAATCAGAAATATAAACATACGTCAAAGTAAACCATTCATAGAACTTTCTACGATCATCAACTTCATAGAATGAATAGGGTGGACGACTAGGCATTGAAATTTCCTTCTTCTTCTCAGCAGTGAAAGGGGCTTTGAACAAGAACACTTGGGGTTGGAACCCTGGAAGACTTCCTCAGTTGTTCTTCAGCATCATCAATATTTTTAGAAGACGTTCTCAGTTGTTGTTCTGACTCATCATTGTTCTAGGAAACAGGAAGCGTTGTATCCAAAATGTCTTGAGAAAGACTGTTTCCAGAAGAGATGAGTATGGGATCCTTCTCTAAATATTCAGCGATGTTGTCAAGATACTGATCAATACACCCACTGTCATCAAGATACTGAGTAGAAGCACATCCAACATCAGAAGTGTCAACACCTTGTGTGTCAGGTAAGCTGTCAACATCTCGCCCCACTGTCATGCTGTAAACATCTTGCCCCACTTTCATGTTGTCAACATCTTGCCCCACTGTCATGCTGTCAACTTTAATGTTGTCAACTTTGTCAACGTCTTTGGCAATTGTAGGAGTGTCAGCAATGTCTTCATTGGGCTCTACAGATTCAGCTTTTACTGGCAGACCTTCAGCAGTGTCAACTCTGAAATCCCCATCTTTTGCCACACCACATCCACCAACTACAGCATCAGACATTGAAACACTTTCAACACCTGCAACTTCACCCAGGTCCCCTTGCTTCTCTGCAGCTGTATCATTCTTCTCACAACCGTCATTTCCATGAAATACTGAAGAGTTCACCAAGCTGTCAACATTCTCATGTGTGCTGACATCTACAAAATCTTCAGATTCATATTGGGTGCTCTTATCTAGAAACGAGGGCTTGATTTTGCTCTGCATCAGACTAGATAGGTCGTGCAGCTTCTTGGCCACTTGAACCAACGTCAAGCCATGTTCTTTAGTGGACGGTTGAACTTCGGACATGGCACCACAGAGAAGTTCAATTTTTTGGCTCAAAACTTCAAACCTTCCAACCCAAGCAGCATCATTGCCTTCTATGTCAACTGAGGGACGAACAGACGCTGTCCTTACACTGTCAACAGAATCGGATGCACGACCAGCTACAGTTTTTTAAATGTCAACATGAAAAGAAGAAGATGACGGATGAACAGTTGATGGCTTCCCACTCTCAGATGAGGCCGGGAGTTCAACTTAGGTGGGGCATCTTGGGCAGCTAGATCTGGGATGTCTATCCTCAGCTTTTTTATTATGTTGTCAACATGAACTTTAACAGGGTCGTACACCACAAGGGCCTTCCCAGATTCTTGGTTTGTCTTCTTCAATTCTGGCTCTGAACCACTAACTTTGAAAATGACCTTGGGGCAGGAAGCGGGCAGAGACTTCCTCTTCTTGGATACAACATCGAGATTAGCAGCATGTTGTTCATCTCCAACCTTACCAGCAGACCTTGTTGCTCTTCTGGGAGAAAAATCTGAAGGGACCGCAGAAACACCAGCAGCATGTTGTCCATCTCCAACCTTCGCAGCAAACCTTGATGCTCTTTTAGGAGAAAATTTGAAGGGACCGAAGAAACACCAACGGCCTCCTTAGAAACAACCACAGTGTGCTTGCCGGGTTGATTGCTCTCACCTTTCAATAACCTTGGAGACTTTCTTGGAGACTGCTCAGAAACAAGGATTTTCCGATCTTGTTTGGTGAGCCTTCGTGTATAAGTTCTGACAACTAGAGGGGAATCTGTCAACAAAGTATAAAGAACTATCAAAAATAGAAAAAAACAATTGTCAACCAAACAAAAATATGTACAACAGAAAGAAAAAAAAACACGTCAACAGTGTAAAAAATTGTCAAATATAACATACTTGGAGTGCTGACAGGTTGCTTCCTCTTACCAACAGCTTTGGCAGCCTTTGACACATTAGGACCTGTACTACTGACAGGTTGCTTCTCTTGGCCAACAACTTTGTCATCCTCTGCGGCCTTCTGAACTGAACTGCTGACAGGTTCCTTCTCTTTGCCAACAACTTGGCCATCCTTCGCCGCCTTCTGAACTGGCTTCTTCACATTCCTCTTGGGGGCAGTTTTCGCTGGCTTAGTCACAACCTTCTTGGCAGTCTTATCTGGTCGCTCAGATATTACCGTATCAGAAATAGCTTGCTCTGAATTCTCCCGAGAAGTGACAAGAATGTTTTCAGCATATGCATCAAACAAAGGATCTTCAACCTCGTCGACAAAGTTCAGGTGTCGAAATGTAGAATGTTCAGAGTATGGAGATGGTCTGCACAACTAAAATAATGAAAACAAAACACAAGAGTTATATAAATATGTTGTCAACAAAAAAAACTTAAATACAAAATAACACAGACAAAACGAAAAAATGTATAATACGATATAGAATAATACCATATCATGATGATCAAAATGATCTGAGACGGTATGATACCAAGCAAGCTTGGAATTACTTGTGAACCAACAATCGCCATATGGAATAGTCTTAAGTGTCGCAGTAGCAACTCCAACAAAATCGCGGAAGTGAAGGAAATGTTCAAGCACCCAAACCTTCAAAAAACAATTAAGGATTAAAAAGGAAAAGGAATAAAAATGTCTTCAAACAACTAATTGAGATAGAGGTATGATAAAATAAATACCTGAAAAGCAAGAGGGTAATCATACAAAGTATACCAACCTCTATAGTTTGAAGAACCACCTCCTGTACATTTTGCATTGACTTGAGCATCTTGTAAATCTCGGACCGTCTCAAGATATACTTCCCTACCCCAAGGGTAGTTCACAAATGGTTCAAAGTTGCTTGCAAGCTTTAGAAACTTCAATCTGACAACAGAGCCCTTCCTCTGAGGCATCAGGACACCTTCAACAATAATAAGGTGTGCAAGAACCATTTTGCGCTCACCAGTCAAAATGGGAAACTCTGCAATAATGTCATCGAGAGTGAGCTTGCTTCGGGTTCCAATATAACATTGAAAGACAGCAAGGGAAAAAGAAAGAACATTGTCTTTCATATTAAACCACATTTCGTACTTCTTCTCTGTATTAACCGCACGCATTAAAGCGTAATGAACTAAGACGTGCGAATAGTTGAGCTAGGATGTCATGTTTAAGATGGTTTTGAAGACACCAGTAGAAAACAACAGATTACTGACATCATCAAACTGCCCCTATATTTTATCAATAAAAGCAAATATGTGGTATGTTGTAACCTTGGGCGCCACAAACAAATCATCGAGGCCAGGAACTGTAACTTAGACACATCCATGACCAACTGTCAACAAAAAAATTCCCATACGGAGTGTCAAAATTATATCACAAAAAGAGATAAGCACAAAGCAAGGTGTCAACCACAAAAAAATAACAATAAGATGTTGGTAATCTGTCAAACAATAAATCATTCAGACATACAAAGATGTCAGCATGTCATATTCAAAACAAAACATGAACAAGCAGTCAACAATAATATCTAAAGACACAACAAGCTTTAAGCATGCCATATTTAACAACATAAACATAAACAAAGTTGCCAACAATGAGATATCCAGACAAAACAAGCTGTCATCATGCAATATTCAAGATGTCAACATGAACAAGTTGTCAACAATAAGATCTCGAGACACAACAAGCTGTCAGCATACCATATTCAACAACATAAACATAACAAGTTGTCAACAATAAGATCTCAAGACACAACAAGCTATCAGCATGCCATATTCAAGATGTCAACATGAACAAGCTGTCAACAAAAAGATCTCGAGACACAACAAGCTGTCAGCACGCCATATTCAAGATGTCAACATGAACAAGAAGTCAACAATAACATCTCGAGACACAACTAGCTGTCAGCATGCCATATTCACAACATAAACATGACCAATATGTCAACAATAAGATCTTCAGACACAACAAGCTGTCAGCATGCCATATTCAACAACATAAACATGAGCAAGCAGTCAACAATAAGATCTACAGAGACAACAAGCCGTCACCATGACATATTCAACAACAAAAAACTAAAAAACAGTAAAGAATCAACAAATAAAGCAAAATGTTCAAAATCAAACACAACATGACATATTCAACATGACATATGCACAGTGCAATGCTCTGAATCTGTCAGCAAACTTAAGAACAATTCCTAACAACAAAAAATATAGAGATAGACACTAATAAAAATGAAAAACATAAAAAACACACTGATTAAGACGCATGCAACAAAACAAAGACCTAAAATTCTAGGTTTCGAACCAAAACGAACTCGATTTTGACTTCCAACAGAGAAACGAACACAAAATCCTAGAAATCATCCAAACTAAGAAAATGTAACAACAAATAGAAGAACGAGGGAGCTGGATACCTATTTTGATCTGAAAAACCGCCTGAAAAAGTCGAAAATCGGGATGAAATTGCTGAGAACGCGAGCAGGCGAAATCGAAGAGAAATCGGAGAGAGAACTTGAGCGAACAAAGTGAAGCGGGGAGAAGGAACGAGGAAGGAGGCTGGAAGGAAGAAGAATGGCGAAATCGAGAGGGAGAGGGAGAAGATGAACGGCTGTTTTTTTGGTTTTGGGAGTGAATGAGGGAAGAGGGAGGGGAAGAAATGAATGCGGATGATTTGAAATTTGGTCTGGAAAACACTAGCGCGTGTGTTTGGGTGGGGGTGAGGTAGGGGTAGAAACTAAAGACTTAGTTTGGGAGTGCATTTGTTACAAGTATAGTGGCACAAATCCTTCCTTCTCTTATCTTTGTTTGGGCTTTGGGCTACGTCTACAAAAGTGGGCCGCTTTCTTTCTTTACTAGTTTCTTTATAAATCATGGTGGGCTCATTTGATTCAATGATTTGTGTCCAATGTCCTAAAGGACATTAGAGTTTAAGGTTCTTCATTCAGTAAGCTAGTTCCTTTGCAATGTATCTTACACGAACCCATAATGCAAGGTGTCAAGACTCCAATCTTCACCTGAGAATCATGGTAGTGGTGCCTAGGCGGAAGCGAAAGAGAAGTTGTAATGAAGTAATGAGAGAGGAGAGAAAGAGAGTTTAGAGAATTCTGTTTGTCATTTACTCCACACCTGTAAAAGGAAGCAGGTGGGGTCTTATATACAAAGGCTATACAAGGTAACTAATGCCACATAAGTGACATATAAAATACAGCACATATAATTCCCATACAAGGTATCTTACACACACAAAATTGACATGCATATGGCAATCTTAAACCATACTCACAGTAGTTTATGTAACCACATCCGGTTCATCTGATTAAACAAGTTGTTGGCGCCGTCAAACTTCCTATTTCTTATTAAACAACTAAGAATGGAGTATTATATCCAACCTCACCTTCCAATAGATAGTCATGAATGCAAAACTGATTTTCTATTTAACCATTCTCGACTGTTTCCTGAAGAAGCTAAAGCAATGGACTTTCACAAAAAATTGTTGTAGTCAAGTTGATTTGTAACAGACTTTGGATATATTTCTGTTACATTGTTGAAATGCCAACCTATCTCATCTTTTATATTCAAATTTCGAATGCAATCTTTATCTTTCTCTAATATTTTAGTGTGTTCACGGTTGTACTTTAGTGTGTTGACAATTTTTATTTAGTGTATTGACAATTTTACTTAGTGTGTTGACAATGTTTATTTAGTGTGTTGACAATTTTGTATTTTGTTGACAAGTTATTAGTGGTGTTGACAAATTATTATTAATGTAGACAGTTTAATCACTCGTGTTGACAGTTTTGTCATGTTGCTGACAAGTTACTAGCGGTGTTGACAAATTATTATTCGTGTTGACAGATTAATTACTCGTGTTGATAGATTATTATCCATGTTGACAGTTTAGTTACATCGCGTTGACAGTTTAATTACTCGTTTTAACTGATTATTATTTGTGTTGATAGTTTAGTTATATTGTGTTCACAACTTATTTCGTACGTTGACAACTTTATATAGTGTGTTGACAGTGTAATTTGTGTGTTGATAAATTTATTTTCTGTGTTGACAATTTTTTTGAATTGTTTTGACAAGTTTTGAAGTGTGGTCACAGTGTTTTAAGAGTGTTGTTTTGACAATTTTTTAAGTGTCGTTTATATTTGTGTTAATGATAGTTTAACTAATTATGTTGACACTTTAATTGCCTTGTTGATAGCTTAGTTAGTCATATTGACACATTAATAGTCTTGTTGACAGCTTAGTTAGTCATAATGACACATTAATAGTCTTGTTGACATAAGATTAATCGTATTTATTAATTAATTGATCAAAAAGGCATCATTTCAAAAGTTTTAAAATAATAATAAATATATTTAACAGTTTTTCAGTTTACCATATTGTTTTACCACAATATATAGTATCAAAACAGGCGTTGATGATAATATATACAATATTACATAGATAAAATAAAATGAAGTTGAAGGTGGACTACAACGATTGTTCATTTGTTAGTGTCGTCTCCATCTTGTAATCTGTATACCACTTCGCCCACTTCAAACATGGAGAAGACCACACTGACGTGGACAAGCAGATGGCCGAGCAGCGTAAGCAAGAGTGTATCGCCACCGCCGACCTCAACAAGGCGAAGGTGCAGAACGCCGCCCAACGCAACGCGCGCTAATACGGGTGCCAAAACTGGAGGAGGGACGACGAAGCATCACAGGTATATATTTCTCCATAGCTTTTTAATCTTAGAATACTCCGTATTACCCAATTTCAAGCTCTGAATGGAAAGGAAAGGCATATAGTGTCCGTTCGACAATAAGATAATTTGCCTATATTTTGTCAAAAAATAAGCTAGACATTCAAGTTTTTTGCAGCTTATGGTTTAATATGCCGAACACGCTGCTACTCTGATATTCTAACATGACGACTAGGTCGATTTCAATAAAAAAGTGCAAGGAACGGAGTATATATTATGGTTAACTTGTCTATATGTTTTATGTGCCTACATATTGAGATTTATCTTTCAGTAAAGATGAGTTTTTTTGGTGAGAATTACGTACAGATATAGATAAGACTATAGTATAACTACATATCATATCATATGTGTGTTAATGCGTTACAATGAGTTAATACCTTACTCACCCGCTACAGATTATAGTATAATTACACATCATATATTCATATGTGTGTTTGAATACGCCATTTTCACCGAATTTTCCTCATAAATATACCAACCAATGCGACAATCATTAGGTGGGTTTTATGAATGCTAATTATTTTAATTTAATATCCTTTGTCTAGCTGTATACAAATAAGGTCTAATATGATGTGTTATTCAAATTATCATATGCATAGTTTATAGAATTTTATGCACATGTATATCTAGCTCTATTCAATTGCTTGATGTGAATAGGTCTATTTAATTACATCATGCCAAATACATAGGTCCACATAATAGTTTTTTTTTTGCGGAATGGTCCACATAGTATTTATACTGATCACCCGCAAAATTTCTGACTCTATTTATGCATAATGCTAATTAATTTCGGCATTCAATCACATGCATGACCCAAGTAAGTTAATAGGATATGTACTCCCATTACCTGTTGTTTTGGATCGAAAATATCTACTGTACAATCTAAGTTGACAAAACGCATTGGACTTCAATTGTTTACAATTTTCTTTGATTTTCTTCTTATATTCAATAAATTATTTTTTATTTTCTTCTTATATTCCATTATTTCTCGTATTACTCAAATTCAAATTTTATGAACTACTTCTACTTCTTAAGTAAGCGTTCATCTTAAACAACAAAATCTTTATAAATAGGTTTACAAGATTTTCGTGGCTCTAGTTTTTTACTAGGAACTTCTACTTTCAATCTTTCATGCAACGAAGCACAAGTCATATCACACTACGTTCAAAACAGAATATATGCACGGTGGCTGTGTTTCGTCAAATTCAAGCGTTTTTCTCGTGAAAACGAAAGAGTTTGTATTAGCGATTCCACTATCCTAAATCCCTGACTTTGAATGTGTGACGTCATAATTAATGACCTTACAGAGCCTGCCTATACGAGCGTGTATACACATGCATGATCCAAACGAACCTCACTCCTAAATCTTGAGTGAACACAATTAAGTTACACAAATGACGAATTATCGCTAAATCACCAACATAAATGAGCATAAGTGTTTGGGGCATTTTATGTAAATCTAAGATTAACGCTCTTAGAGCCATCAATATACTTAAATAACAAAATTCGATGTTCTCATCTTCTTCGTCCTCTCTTTCTTTCATTTCTCTTTTTTCTCATTGTAGAACCCAATCTCCCTAGGGTGTAAGTTTTTCTATTAAAAACCCTACATTATAAGGAGGAAAGATCAAATGAGAACCTTCCTTAAGATAAGAACTCCTTTAAAATAAGAACTCTTTATCTGAGCCGTCGATATCCCTTGATCAAAGGGCTCATATTCATTCTCAGATTTATACTTCAATTAGAACAAGGAGGGGTAATATAGTCTTTTGCTCTTCTATTTGTTTTCTTCTTCCCCCGTCTACTGAGTTAGGGCGATTTTCTTCCATGGCGATTTCTCTCGACCTCCAGCCCTCCCGACCTCTTCTTCATTGTTTATCCCAGTGTTTCAACCATAACCTCCCGACCTCTTCTTCACTGAAGGTAGCTTAATTCTAGGGCGGAGTTGTCAATTGCTCACGAGCCCTAATTCCATGGAACCCCTAAATCCTTATCAAAATTTCTCGACGCCCTCTTCCCTACTTCAATGGCGACGACATGAATCAAGCTGGGAAATGAATCGACGAGGGGTTGATGCTGGTGGCAATGCCGAAGATGAATCCAGAAGGTTTGCTCTTTGATTTCGTTGAAGGAAGACGACAGATTCGACATCGATGCGGAGAAGATCACCACAGAAGTAATCGTCTTCATCAATGGAGTTCGGTGAGTTCTTCATGATGGTTTAGCTCAATGAACTCGTACGCAACTGGAATTTGTTAGACCTTGATGTGAATTCAATGAATTCAGGCACCCAATGTTACGCTATGAGATGTTTTGATACAAGTCTTGAGTCTCTTGACGGATTCATCCATACAGTTGGATGCCAGAAGCACTTCCAATCTGGTGAATGAAACTCTATTATCGATATATAGGTTTGATCAATCAATTCCTCTTATCCTTCCAATTTCCTCTTTTTTGATCTTTGTAAGATTTTTCATATGGATTTACAATCTGCACTGTTTTAGGGTTCAACTCGTGTGGATTGCTGGATGTGTGATGGAAACCTAGTCCTAAAATCATGGCAAGGTTCAAGAAAACAAGCATGTTATTTGTTTATTCATCATTAAATTTGGCAATTTTATATAGGTTTGCTTACAGCTCAATTGCTTGTAGAAGTGCCTTTGGTTCATTGTGTTTGCAGAATATTTTTGTGCTTTTGATATGTATCATGTCAACTGAGTATCTTCTGCTGTCAACTGATAACTCAGATTCTTGGTTTTGATCAAACAGTGTTAACTAAACTGATATGTATATGTCATTAGATGCACTAGCAAAGAGAATTGTTGTTGTAGGAACTGAATCTCAGCCTTCCTTGGATTTCGATGCAGTTCTTTTTCTTCTGTCTTTTTGCATTATGTTTCCACATTGTTGTAGGAATTGTTGAGGACTGAGTTCTCTATGAAGCAGGAAGGTGATGCTGAACAAGGACTTGATTTGAAGCATGAGATTGAAGAATTAAGGGATGCTTTAGAGAGTTTGACCGGTGAATTGGCTGAGAAGGTGTGTGAAAGAAGTGAGATTGAGTTTGAGCTACAAATATGGAAGTCAAGAGCTCAGATGTTGTATGCTCAACTTGAAGAAAACTGTTATATCCCTAGGAATTGTATTGGGCCAGATGTATAGATAGTGGGCTGGTATTAATGGGCCATATCAGATAGGCTATATAAGCCATATTGAGACATTGTATTACTCATCCAATATCAGAATGTTCTATCGTCTTCTTCGTCTATATTCTCACCCCTTTCTCTGAGTCTTACTTCTTTTCCCATTCTTCTTCATTATCCTAACTACATATCGTTACAAAAACCAACGGCTTCGTCGAGAGTTGGAACTATCTCTCCTGGCACAAGCAGAGTTTGAACATGAGCTCAAACAACGATTACACATACCGGAATATGATGATATGCTGCAAGAAGATGAGGAGCAAATGTCATGCATTGTGGGAAAAGCAAGAGAAATTAGAGCCAGTGATGAAAGATCACCCTTTAGAGAGATTAACTAGACAACATTCCTGAGAGAGCCTAGCAGGCATTGTCCATGTTTGATTACTTTTTGACTCTTTCATTTTTCACTTTAGTTCTAGCAAGTAAATGAACACTGAGAAGTATGGGGTTCGTCTGGACTTGAAGATGAGTTGATTTCAGGGGAGTTCAAACCCTCCTTGAAGATGAGTTGATTTCAGCAGGCCATGATATTATTATTAGTGATGGTGGAATGCTTGTGAGTGTCCTTGAGATGGCTTTTGCTGGAAATTGTGGAGTTCGTCTAGACTTGACCTCAAAAGGGAACAGTAGCATCTTTAATACTTTATTTGCTGAAGAGCTTGGTGTGATTCTTGATGTGATTGGACACATCTCTTCCACACGAATTATCGATTTTAACTCCTACTTGTGAATGGTGCTCCCTGTCATTGGATAGGTTGAGGTAGCTATTCACTTCATTACTTGTCCATGTTGAAGATAAGGCATTTGGCTGAGGGATTTTGGTTTGAATTCGAGTTATTTTTTGAATCTTTTCAAGGTTTTTTGTTGAAGGGTAGAGATCTTCTTAAAAAACTATGTTTCTGTTGAACTTTGATATGCTGAATTGTATTGTATTGTATTGTATTGATTGATTGATTGAGTTGAGTTCTTCCTTCTTTTTGTTGAAACTTCTGTTGCTTGCTGATTGAATTTGAAGGAGGAATTAAACAGAAGAAGATGCCAGGAGAAACAAGAAAACGTACAACTCTAGGAGATATTGGTAGCATGGTGTATGTCCCGGCTATCCAAGCTAAGCCCCAATTCATGAGATTTCCCATATGCGTGTAAGACAAAACTGACAAGGATACAAGGAAAATCCGCAAGGATAATTCCATGAACACAAAAACAAAACTGATGAACCTACAAATTAAAATTGATGAACCTGCATGGAAAACCACATGAACCTGTAAGGAAATCGGTTTTATGAATTTTCTCGATTATATTTAGAGGTTTTTACCGAAAATCACCCGTAAAAGTGCCTATATCGCTCTAAACCACCCCTTTAATTGAATATTACCGGAAACCACCCACATAACACTCTCCGTTAGCCAAACGCCACCCATATTCATATTCCGTTAACTATTTACAGATTTAGCCCGAAAACTTTATATTTATTCATTTTTCTTCACAAATTGAAAAGTTGAGAAATAATTGTAATTAGGTACAAAATTGGGCTAACTAAATCATATTCTTCCAAAACCGGAGACAACGTCGAGAAGGCGGTGGTGGAGCCATCGAGCTCACAGGTGGTGGAGCCTTCAACGCCGGAGAAAACGTCGAGAAGGCGGTGGCATCCGTCGGGGATGAAGCCGTCGACGTGGAGGGAGAGCGTGGATTGGAGGATCCAGAGGGCGTGGAAAGAGAGGGAGGCGGAGAAGGCGAGGAAGAGGCGAGGGAAGAAGGCGAGGAGGAGAGAGAGGAGGGAGGAGAGGAGGGAGATCTTGGATTCGAGGGCGGAGGAAGCGGAGTGGGAATCGGAGGCGGAGGAGTGGAGGAAGAAGGCGACTGAAGCGAGGGCGAAGAGGAGGTCGAAGGCGAAGGAATCGAAGAAGAGGGAGAGGAGAAGGAAGAGGAGGAGGACGGCGGAGGATTGGAGGGAGGTGAAGAGGTGGACAAAGGCGATAAGAGGGTCAGGTGTGGCGGCGGAGATGAGGAGGAAGGAAGAGGCGATGTACAGAGGGAGGGGAAGGGAGTGGGTGGAAGGGCGGCGAGGGGGGTTTTCAGGAACGAGTATGTCGAGGCGATGAGGTGGTAGACGCCGAGGGAGAAGAGGCTGCCGGAGACCAGGAGGTGGAAAAGGACGGCGCCGACCATTGAAGGGGTTTCTTGATGGTTACTTACAAAGGGGAAGATGGAGATTGAAGAAAGGTAAGAGGAGGCATGGAGATTCAAAATCGAAGAAACAAATGCTTCAGGCGTGGGTTTGACTTTAAGGATGAAGCTTGCCTTATTTCTCCTGTAACGGAGGTTTAATGGGGATTGAAGGGTTTTGGAAGAACATGATTTAGTTAGCCCAATTTTTTACATAAATACAATTATTTCCCAACTTTTCAATTTGTGAAGAAAAATGAATAAATATAAAGTTTTCGGGCTAAATCTGTAAATAGTTAACGGATTATAAACGGAATATGAAAATGGGTGGCGTTTGGCTAACGGAGTGTTATGTGGGTGGTTTCCGGTAATATTCAATTAAAGGGGTGATTTAGAGCAATATATGCACTTTTACGGGTGATTTTCGGTAAAAACCTCTTATATTTAATCAGGTTCAATCATGTATGTGTAAAGGTTCATGGGTTATAACAATCAAGTTCATGTGTATCAATGAACAAGTTTATGTCACGGTTTGAACCTAAATGTTTAAACCAATGAATTGTGAACGCTATGAACCTGAGATTAAAAAATCTTTATGAACCTTTAATCTAAACTTTCGTAAATACTAAAAAGTAGGTTTCTGAATTGTGAGGCTATATAAACGGGAGATGAACCCATATGACAAAACTCATGAACCTGCAAGAACATAAAAATTCATCAATTAAGAAAAATCATGAACCCGCAAGTTAGATTCAATGAACTCATAAATTAAAACTCGTGAACTTGCAAGTTAAAACTCAGGAACTAGATGTTAAAACGTACAAGTTAAAATGTAACCGTATAAAAAAAAAAAGAACCTGAAAAATAATAATTAATGAACCTGCTTGAAACCTACATGTTTAACTTGTTGAACCTACATGTTTAACTTGTTGAACCTACATGGCTAACTTGCTGAACCTACACGTCTAACTTGTTGAACCTATATGTCTAACTTGTTGAACCTAAAGTTCGTAGTAGTAGGGTCATGTGTTTTAACTTGCAAGTTCTTAGGTTTTGTCTAACAAGTTCATTAGTTTTTTTATAACTTCTTTTTTGTTTTTTCATAAAAAAATACTCTCACAATCCTGAGTTTCATAAAAAGAAAAACGTATCATAAGTTCATGCATTTCTTATTCACAAGTTCATTAGTTTCTATATCCGGGTTCATGAGTTTCACTTGCAGCTTCATTAGTTTCTATATAACTCTTTTTTTTTTCTTCATCAAAAGTACTTTAATATTTGTCAGGTTCATGATAAGGAAACGTTTCTTTAGATCCTTAATCTTTACTTACAGGTTCATTGGTTTTCATTTGTAGGTTCACTGGTTTTTACTTGCAGGTTTATTTGTTTTCACTTGCGGATTCATTAGTTTAGACGTTTTTTTACTTCTCACTTGTGGGTTCAAAGGTTCAATGAACCCATAAACATGCAAAAAATCCGATGAACCCATTCGACAAAACTCATGAACCTGCAAGAAGAAAAAATTCATCAATTAAGAAAAATCATGAACCCGCAAGTTAGATTCAATGAACCAATAAATTAAAACTTGTGAACTTGCAAGTTAAAATTATGAACTAGATGTTAAAACGTACAAGTTAAAATGTAACCATAGAAAAAAAATTAATGAACCTGAAAAATAATTAATGAACTCGCATGGAAGTCGGGTAAGCCACTTGAAAGGATAAGGTTCATCGCATATATGAACTAGGTTCATCGCATATATGAACTAAGGGTTCATCGCATATATGAACTAGGTTCATTGCATACGTGAACTAGGTTCATCGCATATATGAACTAGGTTCATCGCATACGTGAACTAGGTTCATCGCAAAGGTTCATGAACCTACAAAATACAAGCCAACGAAGGGCGCTATGCGCACTTCGTATGTTTATTATTCTTACGAGGCACGCATAGCACGCTTCGTTTTAAACCATTAATGATAAAATGATCATGAACTTTATTGATGATAGGCACAAACCTACTTGTTCAAACCATAAGTGAACTAGGTTCATCGCATACGTGAACCAAACCATAAGTGAACTAGGTTCATCGCAGACGTGAACCTAGGTTCATCGCATACGTGAACCTACGTTCATCGCATACGTGAACCTAGGTTCATCGCATACGTGAGTGAACTAGGTTCATCGCATACGTGAACTAGGTTCATGTCGATAGCATTGCAGGTTCACTGATGTTTTTAACCGGGTTTTGTTTATTAGTAAAACATTGAACTAAAATGTCTTAGGTTCATGTCGATAGTCTTATAGGTTCATGCTCGTAGTTTTGCAGGTACATTTAGCCTAATTTATTTTGTAATGAACTAAATGCCTTAGGTTTATGTCGATAGTCGTGTAGGTTCATGTCGATAGCCTTATAGGTTCATGATGATAGTCTTGCAGGTTCATTTAGCCTAATTTATTTATTTTAATGAACTAAAGACACTAGGTTCATGTTGATAGTCGTGTAGGTTCATGGCAACAACCTTGTAGGTTCATGTCGACAACCTTGCAAGTTCATGGATTTTTTACCCCGATTTTCTTTGTTATGAACATATTGAACTAAAAGGCCTTCAGTTCATTTTGATAGTCGTGTAGGTTTATATCGATAGTCCTGCAAGTTCATGATTTTTAACAAGTTCTAACTTACGGGTTCATGAGTTCTATCTTGTGGGTTCATGAGTTTTTGTCTTATATAATAATGAATTTTTATTAGCAGGTTCGTGAGTTTTATTTTGTGGATTCACATTTCACAGGTTCAAAGGCAACAAAGAAAGGTTTATAATGTCTATCAGATTCTGTGGGTATGTTTTATGGCTTTGACAATTGACCCTTGACACACCAAAGAAAGGTTTAGCAACATACCATGAACCTAGATATTTTAGCACTATCAACATGACACATAAATCCGTGCCATGAGTTCACGAGTTCTAACTTACGGGTTCATGAGTTCTAACTTGCGGGTTCATGAGTTCTAACTTGCAGGTTCATGAATTTTGTCTTACATATTTATGAATTATTTTCTAGCAGGTTCATGAGTTTTGTTTTGTGGGTTCATCGATTTTTTTTTACAGGTTTAACCATTTACACATACAAGTTCAACCATTTACACATACAGGTTCAACCATTTACACATTCAGGTTCAACCATTTACACATACAAATTCAATGATTTACACATACAAGTTCAATAATTTTCTTTGACTCTTTGAAGTATGAAGTCTAAGTGTGCATACGTATAAGATTCCAGCATCATTAGTCAATTTTCTATCCTGTAAATGACTTCGGTCCAGAGGTCATTGATCCTAAATGAGGCTGCAGATTTTTCCTGCTTTTGTAAAGCCACAAAGCAATCAAGTTCTGTCCCTGCTGTGTCCATTTGCTTGAACGTCGAATAGATTTGTGACCAAAGCTTGCCAGCCCTGACCTGAGACCAAAAGATATAGGTTGAGCTACTATACAACTTCATGTACGTATTTATTAGATGAAAACGAAAACTGAAATTCCTTACAATCCATGATAATGAACTAAGCAAATGGAGTTCTCCTTGAAGGAGGAGCTACCAAACATGCGCTTAAGACTGCATGTGCAACGATGGTTTGTAGTAAGTTTAAAACATAGTATTTATTTGATGTAGCAGTACTTGAAAGCATTCTAAACTGAACTGCATCTGAACAATTGACATATAATGATGAATTCAAGGAGTCTATTTTCTGTCAACAAAAATATTATGGATACCTTTTAGGAACTGAAGTGTACTATATATTCTACAAAAGAAAGCTTTCATGAGCTGCAGATGAAGTATTAGGAGAATATGGAAAATTTAGGTAAATCGAATCCCCGGTGGCATTTTTGTTTTAAAAACATAACGACTAAGCTAACCTTGCTTTCTATTCTCACAGGTAACCACATCCACAAACTATCATATGATGCCTCTGGGTACCAAAAGGTTCTTGCAGAAAACAGAAAGGATTAGATACCGAAGCATGTAAAATCTTTCAATATATTACAGCGAGTGATGGAATAAACAATGTCTCAGAAACTGCAAGCTCTAGGGTGCCTGGCTCAGAAAGAATAAACAGTGGCTCAAACATACAATGCATCTCCTCTTGTAGAAAAAAGTTGCTTACTCTATTTCCATCACTGCTCAATCCCTCTGACCTTGATGTTTGCCAAGTGTTATTCCAACTGCCTCCTTTTAAGCTGGTGTCCATCTCATTCTCTCTGGGAATAGAAAGACCTCATATCAGAATTAATCTGCATAATCAACCATAGAGCTTCAGTTTTTAATCCTATAACTCATAGAGGGGCATGGGTGTTTAACACATTACCATTTTATTTCCTATCTCCTCACCGGCGGGACTTGTCATCCTCGAGATGTCAGACCGACTTCTTGATAGAATAGAAACTGCAGAGCAATCAGTTTATTCATAAGTTATAGATGATTACCTGTAGCTAGCATTTAACCACTAACAGCTATTTTATCCACAAAGCACGAAATCAGATCAGGAGAAGAGGATCGCCATCACGATGTGGCTTATCGGTAAGAAGCTTGTTTCTAGTTATGCCAGAGGTCAAATCAAAGAGGTTAACCATTCTTCCCAAACAACCAGGAACTGGAGCCTCATAACTCTGGGCACTCCCATTTGGGTGCATATTATTATTCACTGGAAAACCTACAACAAGAAAAATCCAAAGTTAAACCATTTCCATACATACCTCTAACAATCAACACTTCACCTCTAACTTTTTTTCCTTACTATAAACAAATTGACACTAGACAGGCAGATTGTAGGAGGAAATTCTCAGTGAAAGTGAAAAGTAACCAGTAAAGTCACATATCCAACACAAATGAGCCCATGGTTTCTAAAGTGAAAAAGTAAAGAAGTCTTTATGGTACTGCAACAAATCTCAAAGATCCCCTAATTGAACAAATCTCAAAGTTCATGACCATGAACTTCCAAGTTCATGACTCTTCCAGCCTAAATCAACAATATATTCAAATATTAAATGATTCTTCCAAGTTCATGAAGCCAATTTGAGCATTCTTCAATGAAAAGTTTAATTGGATATGGACTTCGGCTACCTGAGAAATGACAGAAAAATCAAAGTTACAATCTCAGTTTTTGCTTAACAGATTTTATTGCATTTACCTATGTCAGTCACTACATCCTACAATCCTACAATGCTTGGAGGCCAATGATACTAAATACCCAAAGGCAAATATGATCAAGAAGAATTAAGTGGTCAGAAAAACTAGTTAAGATATAGCAAATTCAATCACTCAACATCTATGGTAGATATCTTTGAAGCTCAGAAAAAAGGAAGGAGAAAGAGACTGACATTGAGAAGAGTTAAGGCCTCTTCTTTGTCTCAGCCTCCTGGCATTGCTGACTAATAATTGAACTTGAAGGAGCAACTTCTGAGATATTTTGTTCCATTTACGTTCCAGCAAAACAAGTAGATGATTGTATCACCAGCAGAGGCCGGATCTAAACATGAAAGTCAACGCAGAGAAAATTGTCTTATCAGAGTTGTATACTTGAGAAGACAGTACCAATTGCGGTTTTACGGACTACAGGAAGAAGCATTCATCAACATAAACAGTCATGGTAGATATCTGACAAGGATTTGGTAAGATATCTACCATAGACAGTCATTTAAGTTGCAAATCATAAAAGTGAAGGAAAAGCAAGCAGTCTATCATCTAACAGTCGAAATCCTAATCCTCAACCAAATTATCAGGTCACATTGACAAGGAAAACAAATTTCTAATTAATATATCAGATTCATGAGAAGAAAAAGCACTAATTTTTAATCTTGAGAATCAATTTAAATATAAGGAGGACGCCCAAACATGAAGCTTCATATAGAAATAGAAGGTTCATGTTTGAAATGAACTGGCTTAATCCTTCCCATCCCTTTGTGTTTACTGCCTTTCTCCTCAGGATCATCACCTGGATCATGGTTGATCTCAAAGTGTAAGGCCTCGTTCTTCACCCAAGTTGCATAAGGTAGCAAGTTCACATTCTTCTTAGTCTGGTATTCCTCATAAAAGGATTGATCAACTTCAATTGCCTTGACGTCGAAGGTCCTGTTTTGCTAAGGGTATTGCTTTCTAAACCAGCTTCCAATGCTGGAGCCATATCTTCTAGCTCCAACATCTACATTCACATGAGAATTCTAGTCCAAAAATGCACCCAATTTCTAGGGAATTCACAATTAGAACAAATCTCAAAGATCCCCTAATTGAACAAATCTCAAAAGTTCATGAAGTTCATCATGACCATGAACTTCCAAGTTCATCATGACCATGAATGTCAAAGCAAAATCACTCCACCATAAACTTAGATCCAAATAAAGAATGGAAACAAATTGCACTTGATTTATATCCGAGTAGTTCTACACTTCTACAATGCTCATACTGTGTTAAGTGCTCAAAGTACGAAACATGGTTGCATATTAGAACAAAATTCACAATTCAAGCCCTAGTAAACTGTGACAAAATAAAAATTCCGAATTCAAACATGGAGCTGGAGAAATTACCTCAAGTATGAGATACTCAAGGACGGCGGCGAGATAGTTGGGAGCTTCACCACACTGTGAGTTCTGAGCTTACACAAATGCAGGTTCGCGACGAAGACGACGATATCTGTCACGAATTTCTCGCTGGAGTGGCCGGATTTGAGAAACCTAGATCTGTTTCATTACGATCGCGCCAGAGAAGTAGCGAACCCTAGAGGCTGCGATTCGAAGTCGCCTTTTAGATCCGATCTTGAGGAATAGCTTGATCCGCCATAACTCTTCATCTGCTTCTTCGTCCTCTTCATCTGCTTCTTAGTCCTCTTCATGTGCTTCTTAGTCGCCTGCGGGATCGCCATGGATGCCCAGAGCAATCTCAAACTAGGAATTAAAACATGTATTTACCATTTTGCCCCTCAGATAATTCCTTAAAATTACAAGTTTTGCCACCGTTTCTTTTTTTGACTTTTTCCCTATTAAATCTCATCTTCAAAACTAGAAAAACAGATGAAATGAACTTAATGGAAACTGAAATTCCTAAAGTTCTTATTCCAACAACTATATAGGTATTGAATACATATTTTTATTATTAGCCTTATTTTATTAAACCTAAATCAGAATTATATGTTTTACATTTTTATTTTTTCAAAACATTGTCATTTTCACATTATTAGAGATTACTTATCTCTTACTCCGTAATCATCTGTGGATCATCTAGACCTTTTACGGAAGCTGAAATCTAAAAACGATTCAACTTGTGACGATAAAATAACAACAATCTAGTTTTACTTGGAAGTTGGAATCTAAAAATGGCTACAAACTTGTAAGGTGCAGCAAAAAGTTCAAAATAATATTCATGTGAAACTTTAATCGACGGTTTAGCTTTACAGTTTGCATCAATTTTCCATGAGTGGTCTGAATCACTCGATCTTATAGCTACAAACTTATAAGTTGCAATTTTTTTTAAAGTTAAATAAAGTGGTTCAAGTGAAAATAGTTATTAGGGTGAGAATGGTTGATATTCATTAAAATGTACATCATCAAAAAATACTCAAATATTCATCAAAAAATTTAATGCACATATTTTGAAAAAGTGATGCACATATATGATTTTTGTCTAAATGTTCATCAATTTCCCAGTATTTATTCTTTAAGAAATGAATGTTCTTCAATTTTTAGATGTTTTAAGTTTGTTAACGAATGTTCACAATTTGTAGTAAATATTAAACAATTTAATACTAAATATTCACTATTCTCACGTTCGCATTTTAAAGTTTATTCTCACCGATGCTTTTTCAAATAAATACGCATAATTACCAAATCTATCTATCTTATATATTAAAACTAAGCCTTTTCAAGCTCTAAGAGTGTTTTAGGAGTAATTTGTTAGATTATAATTTATTAAAAAAATAAATTGTAAATTTCAAACAATATTGTTAACAGAAGTTAGATATACGGTATAATTTTTATCTAATAAAATTTTAAAATCATCCTTTTAATGATTGAAATTACAGAATAATTATTCTTGAAAATTTGTTCAGATTATTAATATCAATTTGGAACTTTAGTATTTGAAAATTATATATAGTTTATACAATTCCCACAATTGATTTCAATAAATAAATAAAATTTTAAAAGCATCTCAATATGTTTCTGCTATAAAAACTTATACGTATAAAGTATAAACTACTTAAATCTTCATTAAAAATATATAAATAATTTAATTTATAATAAAATATTACCTTATTTATATTATAATAGAAAATTATTTTAAAAAACATATTTTTATATTAAACCCCGTGCTTGACACGAGTATTACACTAGTATATATTAAAGGAGAATAATTTAGAGCTCTTCCCTTAAATTTAGTTTTATCTATCATATGTGTCATTTTGTAATCAATCCTCTAAAATTAAATCATTAATAATCTTTAACCTTTTTTAAAATTCTCAACAAATAATAGTAAGTTATCAATTTTTTCTCTTCAACTTTTAATTCAAAAAATTGTAATTTATTTTGTGTTTTGCAATCTGATTCATAATAAATGATACTCCATTTTTCGTATTGTTTATATTGCAAACCGTACTGATATCGATATAATATTCAATTTTAATCCCAAGAATTATAATTTGTTTTGTAAAAAATTCTTTCTTTTTCTTTTTTTTGTGGAACATATCAACATAATATCCTAAATAATACAATAGATTATTGTTTAGCAAAAATAATTGAGGCATATATTATTCGTACTACTCTTTAAAGAAGGAATGCGGATGCATCCCAACCTTTTATTTCATTATTGATTCTTCTAATCTTGTTCGTTTATCTTCTTCTCCTTTTTATTTCTCTTTCTCTTTCTCTTTCACGATGATGCTCTCTTCCGCTACTCTTGATCTCCTTCATTCTCTCGTCGTCGCTATCACTGTCGACACGGTACCTCTGCTGATCGGAAATCTTCTCTCGCCTTTATTCTTCTCTCGACGTTGTTCATTGTCCTTCTTTTTCTGCGGCTAGATCTAGATATTGTACTTTGCTTCTGAGTTTTGTTTAGATATGAACCTTTTCTCTATTTATCTTGTTAAAAAGAAATTACAATTCGAGATTGAATCTCCTTAGTTCCTCATGTTTAGGTCGTCTAATTCGAAATTGTTTGTGAATAGATATGTAATTGTAATTTATATACTGACTCATGCATCACCCCATATTGACTCATGTGCCTACGGGAACTAAATAATTCATGAAGTTTTCCTTACCCACTCATACACCCACACACAATAACTCATGTACCTATACATACTCACTGATGCACCAACAAGTACTAAGTCATGAAACAACATAAAATAAATAATTCATACACCTTTACACACTCACCATTCACCAACAAGCAATAACTCATGCACATTTATATATTAACTCATGCATCACTCCATATTGACTCATGCACCTTCAAAAAATAAATAACTCGTGCATTTTTCCTTACCCACTCATCCACCCACACGCAATAACTCATGCACCTATATATTCACACTCATTCATGCACCAATAAGTAATAAGTCATGCAACAACATAAAATCAATAACTCGTAGAGCTTTTACACACTTTTGCATGCATCAACAAACAATAGCTCATGCACATTTATATACTAACTCATTCTTTATTTCTTTACTTAGTCATGCACCCACCCTCAATAACTCACGGACCTTTACACACTCACTCATTCACCAACAAACAATAACTCATGCATGCACATTTATATACTGACTTATGCATCACCCCATATTGGCTCATGCATGTACCTACATAAAATAAATAACTCATGCACTTTTCCAATTTCCTTACTTAGACATGCACCCACACTTAATTTATACACCTTTACATCTTCACTCATGCACCCACACTTGACTCATACACCTTTACACCTTCACTCATGCACCTTAACACACTCACTCATGCACCAAAAAGTACGTGGAAACGTGGGCAACGTTGTCACGCGCGCTACTATAATTGCTTCATGATCCTTAATGGTAGCATGTGCGCTATTATTGTTGCTTTTGTATCTTTATTCCTTCTCTAAGAGATTAGCCTCACCAGAACTTTACCCATTACATGATTATCACCAAATATCTATATATTTTATTAATATATAAACTCTTTCCGTTTTGGCTTTGAGAGTGTTTCTAGGAAAAGTTTTAAATTTTTTAAATTTTTATTGTTTTTATTCATTTATTATTTAACACATTTAGCAATATATTTTGAAAAAAAATATATTAACAATGTAACCGCTACTAGACAATTTAAGAAAAATAAATTGTATTGAGTACTTTTTTTTAAAGGATTGTACTGTATTGAATATTTTATAAACTATTGATTACTTATCTTGAAAAAGTTAGTTGATACCATAAGATTTTTTTTCAACAAAAAATGTTAAGAAATTGAAGAATATCTTCAATTGGTTACAAATACGTCGTATATAATCTAACATTCATAAACTATATTATTATTTACTAAACTTTATAAACTTACATATTAAATTTGATTGAAATTGAAAATAAACTTTGTTAAAATCCGGTTCAATAAATTCGACTTATACTATTATGTGTTGTTGTTCAAGATATATGAACTTTATTGATCTATCAAGTGTTTACAAGTCTGGATATTGTTAATATCCTAACTCAGTACATTTATTATGAGTTAGTAATTCTATACATCATTTTCATATTATTATATATAGGAGAGATAACTTATACTGTTCTACAAATGCTTTCATCATGTGTGGTTCGTCAATCTGAATTGTACATATGAAGTATCAATTACTAACTACTAAAGTTGTAGCATTCTCACCCAATGATTATTAAATATGATTAGTTTGTTAGATGTTGATAAAAGATTTGCTAACTGAAAGATTTTTTAACGTGATAATCTCTTAGTTAAATATAAATTAGGTATTAGTAAATTAATTTAGGGAAGTAACACACTAGTACAAAATGTCAATTTTAGGACATACGTTTTTACTACGGTTCCGTGTTTCTGTGTAGTAATTTTGTCTGCGTGTTTAAATTACTACGGGTGTTTTACAAACCGTAGTAAATTAGGAGATAATTTACTACAATGTTTAAAAACTGTAGTAAAATAGTAACACTTACACAACCGTTGTAACATATTTCAGTTAAATTATTCATTTTACTACGGTGGTATCTGAACCGTCATAAAACTCATACCAAAATAATACGGTTAAGCTCTTTTAGTACGGGTGATGTACAACTGTAGTAAAAACGCCTCGCGAGAATTGTAGTTAAAACGCCTCGTGAGAACCGTAGTAACAATATACATTCATAACCGTAGTGAAAATGACCTAGACCCGTAGTAATACATTTGCGGGAAATTTCTGCAGATTATTAAATGATTTTCAAAAAAGACGCTCGATCGCTATCTCTTTCGAACCTTGCCCTATTCTTCTAGCACCGACTTGCCAAGCTTTTCTCGCCGCGTTGCTTTGTTCGAAGGCCCCAACTACGTACTGTCTCCACCTGCTCTATTCTTTCACCGACTGCCCTACGATCAAAGACAAGAGGTTAGTCTGTCTCTTTCTCTGAGGCATACTCAAATCTCTCAAAGACTCAAGCTTCCTTCGTCTCGATCTTCCAGGTTTGCTTCACTTTACTTCAAATTAGGTTTTGTGGTTAGCACTAATTCGATTATTTGAGTTTAATTTTGGGGTTGTTTGATAGAATTTGGGGGTTGTTTGAAAGAATTTTTTAGTTTAATTTGGGGGTTCTATGCTTCTGCACTGGCTTCTCTTGAAACTCATTGATAAAACCCATGGATCTTCCAGGTTTGCTTCACTGGCTTCTCCTGAATTTTTTAGGTTTTGTGGTTAGCACTAGTTTAGTTTCCTGTATTCAGTTATTCCAGGTTTCCTGTATTCATTGATAAGTCCATTAGTAGTAGTTTCCTGAATTTCAGTTAAATCCTTTTCTCATCTCCTGGAACAGGTGAGGGGTGGATTCCAGCTTAGATTATTCACATATATCTGATTTTTATAGAAAGAACTGCTCTCATATTTATTATAATTCTATCAAGTAGTAGGCCTCATTTGGTTTGTAGTGACTTTAGGTTATGACTTAAGCAAGATTAGCAAAAATGAAGCTAGCATGTGTTTATTTGGTTGTTGCTGGGGTTAAATATATATATATATATTAACTGCATCGAGCTCAAAGTTTAGGTATGTTCCCCTGTGTAGAAAAAGTAAAGTTAGCACACGTGATTCTGCTTTTGCCTGTGCACTACATGGAAATGTAGATAAAGTATTTCAGATTAGCAAAAATCCTAGAGGCAGTAACACAGGGCACATGCTTAGTGTACTAGAGTGTAAAGGTTAAAAATTGCTTGTGAATTGGTGATGAGTGATGATGCTATATTGCTTTAAATCCTTTTTTATTCGTCTGATTCCTCTGTCGGTTATCTTCTTAATTATTTGAAGTACATGCATCTAGGATTACTTGAGCTATGTTTGAAGTATTTCTACGCAGAAAATGCAGTTAATTGTGAATTCTATCATCTAGTTGAAATGAGTTTCCAATCATGATAAACTGGTGTCATTTGGTATTTTATATTACTGTTGTCATTTGGTATTTTATTGCTTTCATCGTCGATTACAGTTTATTTACTCCAACTTCAAAGTTCTGAGATCACTTATGCTCTATTTATTAGGATTAAAGAGCACTCCTTTTCCAGTTCAATTTAGTCAGTGGATAATTGTTTTATGATTGATCTGAACTTAAATGTTCAATCTTACCATGTGAATTTGCCAAAAATCCAAATCTCTACCAAAAATGCAAAATGGGGGAGCAGACAAATACTACATTTTTGAATTTAGCATCTACTTGTGTTAATATTGAATATGCTTTAGCACTTCACATCACCTTTTTTTCATAATTAATTAACTGAATTGTGGTAGAATTGTAGAATAATCAACATTCCCATATGCATTTACTCCATACACCATCGATATATCTTAAAATGCAGGGCACAAATTTACTTAGTTTACTGCTGCTATATTGCTTACTGCATGATTCAAATAACGTGTAAATATTTGTCGCCCAATGTCTAGTTTCAGACTTTCAGTGGTTCCTTGTCATATGAGTGAGTTTACTGCATGATTCAAATAACTTGTTTGGATCATTTGGAGTTTATTATAGACTGTATTGCACAAGTTGTGTATAGAATCACTGCCAAGTAGTGTTGGTATCTATTCCAAACTTGTAAATATTTGTACCACTGCTGCTATATTGTTATTCAAATTGATCATATCTTCTGCCTTTATATTTGTCTTGTCTTTGAGACAGTTTTCGCATTAGCTTTATCATTTTTTCTCTGCATTTTCTACTTTTCTGTTAATATTCCATATTCCTTGTTGCTTGAACATGTGGGAGATCATTTATATACATATATGTGTGTGTGATTAACTACTTGGGGGAACAGTAATCACCTTTCTTCATAACAGTTGTTCTCAATTATGAGTTTCCAATTTAGTTTCTTGACACACCATCATGGTTTGTGAATCCGATCTATTGATAAATTCTTGGCTTTGAAATTTGACTTGTATTGGCATGCTGTTAGTGGAATTTGTACAAGTGATGCACAATAGTACAAGTATTCAATTTGTAATGTATATGATTAAAGCTGCACTGAAAATGGGTGTTGCCTTCATCTTTTCTAGGGTTAGAAATTCATGTCGTTCCACTTTAACTTCATAATTCTTGTGCTGAGTTCAATACTTGATCATCGGATACAACTGGAGAAAAGAAAAAAAGAAAAAGGGATAACATAGACTTGGACAATCAATCAAAGTCATCTAACACCATCAACAAGGGTCGTCCAAAGGAAGTGTTGAATGAGTTGGTGTTGACCCCAGAACAAGAATCTAAACTTAAATCTTCTTCAACAATTATAAAGTTGATGCATATTGCTTGGAAAAAGGATGATACACTTACAATTCAAGTTTCAAAAGATTTTAGTCTTGGGGGTAAATTGTGGATTTCTACGGAGGAGATTTCTCAATGGATATTTCAAGAACAAATTCAGACTACACATTTATCTGCATATATGGGGTAAGTTACTTTTATATTTTACTTATATATATTATGTATCATCGTCATATGTATCATTGTTTTTCTACTTTGATTAAACCTTGCAGATTTTTGCAAGTTGCTCAACAAGAAATGTTTCAGTATGCATTTGGATTTTTTTGTCCATTTCAAATCGCTGAATGTCCATTGGAATTCGGCGAAGACCGGTTAAAAGATAGACTTGTACATGGAGAAGTTAGAATGACAGAGCGAACACGATATATTGCACATGCTATGAAAAATGCTAAGAAACATCAGATGTTTTTTGCTCCATATAATGCCAAGTAAGTTTAGCAATATTATTTATTTGAAATATTATACAGATGCAAAATAATATATTTGACTTGGTTTATTGTTAACATATAGGAACCATTGGATGTTATGTGTTATTCATCCTTTCAATGAAATAGTATATTGGTTTGATCCCCTTGGATTTACAGTAAGAGATGACATCAAAAGAGTAATTGAAACGTACGTAAGGATTTCTTTACTACCTTCAAAATTTAATAGTCCTGAATTAAATTTTAATTAATTTACTTGCTTGTAAACATGGGTATGAAAATATGGATTGTGCATAGTAATTTGCACAAATCTAAGAAATCTATAAAATGGATAGAAGTGAAGGTTAGTTTTATTTATGTACTCTTTATTTCACCGCAGGTTATATAGGCAAGATCTTTTCTTCATATTATTCAGACTACGCATTTGTTTTCTTTGTAGTGCCCTCGTCAAACAAATAATATAGATTGTGGATATTACCTTCTTCGGTATATGCTAGATATTATGAGAAGCAAAAAGGACTCTACTCCTGCAGAGGTACGTGTGAAGCTAAAATTTGCAAGCTAGCTTTTACTTTTAAATTGGATTTCAGCTGAGGTAAAATATAAACATTGAAATGCAGTGTTATCCAGAACCAATTGGGTCAAAACCACTCACAACGAAGCAGATAGATCAAGTTCGAGACCATTGGATTTCTTTTGTGCAGAGTTTCATGGATTTAGGTAAATAAGGGGACTCTTCAATTTAGGAGTAGGTTACAGTATATTGAGGATTTCTTTCATTACTATTTTTTTTGATGATCAAGTTAGGTTACTTTATTATATTTATGAGGGATATTATGAACATTGTTTGATTAGTTACATTTGGATGATTGTTGAATATTCATTGGAATTGTTTTGTCATAAATAAATGTTAGAAAATTCAGGATTATCGAGCATATTGTGTATAATAGCGACCAATATTGAGCATACACATTTACTACGGTTATAACAAAAAATACTACATACACATTTACTATGGTTGTGACTACATTACGACATACGCATTTACTACGGTTGTGACTATATTACTACATACACATTTACTACGGTTGTGACTACATTACTACATATGAATTTACTACGGTTGTGACTATATTACTACATACATATTTACTACGGTTGTGACCATATTACTACATACATATTTACTACGGGTGTAACAATATTACTACATACACATTTACTACGGTTGCCACATTTACTCCATGTTTTAATAGGGGTAAAAAATAATCATTTTTACTACGGTTACATTTTTACTACGGTTCTACGAAACCGTAGTGATTGTGTGAACCGTAGTAAAAATGTAACCGTAGTAAACAAAAACATGACAGCCACTTTAACTACGTTTCAGAACCGTAGTAAACCAAGCATTTGAACCGTAGTAAAACTGACAAATTGTACTAGTGTAAAATAGCAGGTTAGATTGAGAAGTCATGGATGAAAAAAATTTGATATGATAGTTGAAGATCGTATATACTCTATTTTACATCCTGGTTTGTCGAAATACGATGGAGTATATCGCTATGGCCACCATCCGTGCAAGTTGATTTTTTCCGCAACACCATTGTAATTGAGTTTGATGAATTCTCAATTCCTCGCAATTCATTTGATTTTGTCGACTATGATCTTATCATAAATAAATCACTGGATGATTTTTATTTGATCGGTAAGTTAGCTCTATATAATATTTTTAACTATGCTTTTTTGTAGGCCTAAACTCATAGAGCAAATGCAATATCGTGTTGATCATCCATGTTCAGCCAAAGCTATTTAATTATTTTTACATGCTATATATGTTTGTTTTGTATTGGAGTTTTTATTGACTGTGATATGTTAATGAAGTTTTAATATTGAAGTTTGATTAAAGCCCCCGTGCAAGGCACGTGTCCTCAACTAGTCGTATTCTAATATAGGAATTTCTTTTCAATTTACAATGACATTATTGCAATTTGCCTGATAATTTTTTCATGCATTTTTTCAGGGTTATCGAGATATAGTAAATATAAAAGATATGTGTTTGCTGAGGATGTTAATTTCGTCTTTTCATTAACGATTCAAATTTGTTATATGATATTATCGTTGTTTATTAGTTGTATTCGAAATGTTAAATCTTATTGTATGTATTAATGTTATTTCAAAACTCTACATAAAAAATATCATTTTAAAATTGTAAAACATGATTCAGCAAAGTAAAGAAGAGGGATAAGCAGCATAAGCTAGAGTTGACAATTCACATGGAGTGCTTTTTTTTTGGGTGAAATCACACGGAGACTATGGAGTGCATTTAACTCCACCCACTACAAGAATTCTCTGTGTACATAAAAAGAGACTAAATTAAAATCCACATAATATATTGTTATTTAACATCGTCCCCACTACACTTACCTCTTCATCCATGACTACCAAAAACTGAAGTTATACTACGGCATTTGTATCATTAAAAGACGAACAGAAGTTCAAGAGTATCATGTGACATTAACCTTATACTGCATGATAGTATATATACTCTATCCTAACTTTAATTAGCATTGAGAGGAGGGCTTCTCACATCCGAAGTTAAAGAAAATAATAATTTACTATATGGATTATTCCTCTTATTGCTAATTCGTTTAGTTAAAGAAAATAATAATTTACTATATGGATTATTTCTCTTATTGCTAATTCGTTTTAGGATGTATTTCATGAACTTGTATGGTGAGCCCAATGCGCATATGCGCTCGTATACACGACCCCGTGTTTATTGATCAACCATATTTTATCGTGTTATCAGAGTGAGTTCCGAGTCCATGACGACGTGATATGCTTATATACGTTTTGTAACGTTAATATCTATAATTGTATGTTAAAAAATTATAATTATTTAATATTGTCAAAGTACTCATTCAGACGAATCAAATAAGATATGACACAACTGTGTTTTTTCATATATATCGGAAGAAATTTACAAGATTCTCTCGATTCGTAATGTAAAAAAATAAATGAGACTTATATTACGAGACAAAGAGAATATATAACGTATACCATGTACACATTATTATGTCATCGTCTTTTTCTTTTCTTTTTTTATCACACAAGACAATAAATCCCCTTCACTGACGGCCTCCTGCCACAGCATGGATCATATATACTAGGAACTCAATGAGTAGCAAACTCAGCACCTTGGACCTCATGGTAATAGAGAAATCCCCTTATCACTGGGTCAAAAGCTCTCGTGTAATCACCTAAGTTATCCTCTAGCTTCTTGCATCTTTGTACATGTATTTTGATTATTATATATTCAAAACGTTTCTATCTTTAATTTGTTTAATAAGAATGCTTTATAAAGTGTTGGAGCTCACATGTCCCGACCTCATGATCAACACCTCACGAGGTAAGGCAAACTATTGAATTCCCCTTTGATTGCCGAGGACCTCACTACCACAATTGGACTAACAACTTGGAACTTCAATCTCTCTCGGATAAAACTCCATCTTCCTTTCCTGTTCTTCGAGCTCTTCAGCTCCAAAGTAACTGCACAACCAAATCAGAAGGGTTGATCCCCCAGATTTGGCTCTTCGACGTCCAAGTTTGTAAGCAATCACAAGCAAATGAGCCTAAAGCCTCGTAACAACACTGAATGGAAGCTCAAACAAAGAAGAAAGAGGGAATTAACACAATACTTAAGAACACATTTTACGAACCACCTAAGATCACAAATAACACCCACGAATCACCTCTGAATGAGACAATTCTCACACCAAAAGCACGATCTCGACACTGAGAGTCAGAATCCATGTGTCGATCATCCAATTCTGTACTAAAAGAGATGAATTGGGAGATTATAAGGTAAGCTCGTTGCGAGGCTTCTCTTCTGTGTTTTATCTCTCTCTCTCTTTTTACAAGGGAGAAAGTTTGTCAAATAATTCAAGATGTCTTTCTCTCTTCTTTCTGTTAGGATTTTTACCACGTCAAGAACTCCCCACTTTATCCATTCTCTAGGTTGTCAGTAATCTCACCCGAATTGGGCCTTAAATGGGCTTCCTCATTCTGTGCCGTAATGCTTGCGATATGGGTCGACCTTATTATATTGAGCTCGCGAGCCCTAAGTGTCTGGGCTCTAGAACCGGGTACAACATAAGCTCTCTCAAGCTTGGCTTGGTAAGACTGCTCTTGCTTCTTGTAAAGATGTTTCTTGAACTCACTCCCATCAAGCAAATCATCCAAGAACGCGACCCTAGCCGTCTTGTCATCAAAGTGATCGACCTCTAATATCATCCCTTAAAATCTTTTAACATAGCTCTCGAGGGTCTCACCAACTTTGTGTTTAACTCCCACAACTTCCTGCATCGTGATCTTTCTTTTCTCTGAAGATCCAATGTGTAAAAGGAAACTTCGTTCTATGTCCGCGAAGCATGTGATGCTCCCGGCTTGTTGGTTCAACATCCAGTGATGTGGGACACCCCTTGACATTGACAGAGGCACAAGAGGAAGAGATGTTGAGTGTTTGTTCAAACGGACCAATTACGAGAGCACGTGCTAAATCCATTGCTCAAGCAACTACGAGCATTGTCGCTAAGGCATTTGCAAGAAATGGAGCGTCTTCCAATCACACACCATCCTCCGTCATGTTATTAATGGCTACTTGTAGTGAAGAGACGTCCTACACCTACACGTCCTAAGATCCAACATGATACTAATGACGACTTGCACTGAAGGGACGTCCTAGGACTTAGACGTTCGTCTCCATAATTATTTTCTATTGTTTTTAAAGTCTTTCTCATTACTTACTATCTTTAGCATTAGCAAGTTATTATATTTGGTAACCCTAGTTAGGAGTCCTATATATATGGACTTGGAACCAAGAGTTGTTTTTACGTTGAATTTTATAGCAAGCCTAGTTGTTGAGATTTTCTCCACCCCTTGCTTTCAACGCCAACCCTAGTTCGGGTTCGAACCTCCACGAGCCAGTTACCCAATCATTGTTACTCAATTCAGGTCGTCGCCATTGCCACAGTCCCAAACCCTAGCCGCCACCGTCATCTCCATCAAACCCTAGCCGCCGCCACCACCCTTCCAAACCCTAATTGACGCCATCTTCTTCCAGCCACCATTTCATTGTTCCAGCGCCTCATTCCACTTCACAAACCCTCACTCATTATTCCTTCATCAAATCGTTTCCGCCGCCACCATTTCTAACCCTAACCGTCGACGCAGATCCGTCCTAGGACGTCGTCGACGTCCTACCCAGATTCTCATCCGTCCACCTTGTGAGTTTAGTCTTTGACCTAAGTCAAGCAAGTACTGCGTCCTCAAGAATTCTCCAGCCACGCGTCCTGCCTAGATCCGTCCCCCGCGAGCCTTGCAAGAGGTTTTCACATCAACTGGTATAAGCTTCCAGGGGTACGACGTGTGGTAGATTCTTCTCTTGTTTTCAATTTATCCCTCATTTATTGTTATTACCTATAGCTTTTTCATCATTTCATTATCTTCCATCAGTTTGTCTAAACAAAAATACAAAAAAAAGAGTGACCGAAACCCTAGGAGATTTGTCTTGCACCACAAGTTTGAATCAAACCGAGCGTTTGTTTTTGTTTGTGAGTAGCCTCACCTCCTTGTTTGCAATAATTTATCTTTCTTTGTCTATCTTGCTATTGTGCTTGTGATTATTTTGCTGCATCATATATCTTGCATGAATGATAAGTTCGTGATTGTTGCATCAAGTCCATAATTCCTCTCTTGAACAGGGTTGCATTTCACGAATACGCTGAAATTTGTGTTGCTTACCTGTTTTCTTCTTCGTAAATCTCATTGTGTTGTCTGACTCCAAATCAAAAAAAAAAGTCACGACTTAAGACAAAAAAAAAATCAATTCGTCCTACACACAAGCTTCAACAAAAAAATCTCTCTTCTAGTCTAGCACAATCTATAAAAGACCTTATCTTGCATCGATACTTGCTTTGATTTAATCATCTTAGGACGATATTGCTTGCTTAATTTGGCTTGAGAAGGTTATTGCATACGAGTTCACTTCCTTGCCTTGCCCTCCCTCACGGATTGCCTAAACTAGTTACCGGGAGACTTTGATTCTTCAGTTGAGTTCTCTGCATATTGTAGCTCTTGTTGTTGCTTCCTTTTGTTGTTTAACCCGTTTTCTATGTCTGTGCATGGGGAGGACTATGAGGCGACAACCGCTGAATTGTTGGAGACAAAGGAACTACTTGCTAGGAAAGAGGCAGAGCTTGCAAGATCAGAGGCAGAGCGCCTTGAGGCAACCGATCGACTTGCTCATTTGACGCGGTTGATGGACGCTCAACATGGTCCTACGACCGTAGTGGTAGATACACCATCGCGTGCTAACAATGGCCATATCACTTCTCAACCTTCTCGCTTTGACAAAGGCAAAGGCATTGCGTCATCATCCCAACATAATACTGAGTCTCAGCGAGAAAATGAAAGGTTAAGATCAATCATTGAAAAGCCGACGAATCAGCCATTTGAGGATAGATGGGAGCCGCGATCCCACTCACGGGACCCTGACGACACTGACCACTATTCGGACCAGGTCGACACGCAACGCCAACACAATCACTCTTATGACAAACCAAGGTATGACAACTCGAACCATGATCCTTATTATGATAATCGTCATACTGCTGTTGCGGGACTCCCGTCTAGACAACGACAGGGTCGACCGCACCAGGGTCACAGAGCACCATCTAGACCATATTCTATACAAGCCTTCGGTGAATATGACGAGGAAGGGATGGATTTCGCTGGTCAAGTAAATCCAGGGAATTTTCATCCACCGCTAGCCGAACCTATCGAAAATCAGACACATCCGGCTGGATGGATACCGTGTAAGATTCCTACTCCTCTGTCCTATGATACTAACCCCAATGACTATAATGAGTTTGATCAGGGACGTCCCAGACGTCGTAAGGGACATAATGGAGGTCGTGGAAATGCTCATGGTTTCCATGGAGAGCGAGAACGAGAAGAAAGACGCCAAGTCCAACCTAACCACAACTCTAGATGAGACATTAAGGTAAAGATCGAACCTTTCCTCGGTGAATACGATGCGACTGTCTTTTTGGATTGGTTGCAAGGTACGGAACATGCACTTCAACATTGCCACTATACCGAAGAAGAGAAGGTAGAAATTGCAACGTTACATTTCCAAGGAGCCGCACGTTCATGGTGGCATAGAGACATGACGAACAGGGCACGTCTGGGACACGACCCCATTGAGCAATGGCACCAACTTGTCTTCGTCATGACGCAGAAATACGTCCCTCCGGAATACAAAAATGAGATGCGCTTGAAGATTGCTCTTGCACGCCAAGGTACGAGCACACCTCTTGAGTTTCTTGCTTGCCTTGAGGATTTGTACTTCAAGACGGGCATGAGCGTCACCCCAGCGATGATCCGGACGAAGTTTCTCCATGGGTTGCATGTCGATCTACGGGAAGAGGTCGTTGTGTTGCCTATCAATGACTTGACCACTCTTGCACATGCTGCTCAAAAAGTACATCAAAGACTTGTGCGCAAGAAGGTCTACCCATGGCTCTCGACATCAGCGTCGCGAAGGTATGATCCTAAACCAAATCCTATTCTTTCTACTAACCAAACTGTGAGTGCACAACCTAGGTCCCAACCACCTACTTCGAGCCGACCTACTCTTCGTTCAGAAGCTCCAAAGTTGCCCACGACTCCACCTCATCCACAGACGGACGGTCGCCACGAGAAGACCAGCGACCGCGTTTGTTTCAAATGTGGTGGTCGTGGTCATTTCATTCGTGACTGCTCCAATCCCAGACGAGTTTTGTTCTCCCAAGCAACTGGATACGAGTCCTTTGAGGATGATGAGAACACCGAGGATGCACCACAAGTTGTGTATGACGACGATGAGCCATATGAATGTGGTCCACCGGACTTGAATGACGGCACACCTCTAACCCTAGTTGCTCGTCGTGCTTTGACAGTGAAAGACGCATCGATAGGGGATCAGCGGGAGAACTTGTTCCACACTCGTTGTATTATGGGCACGTCCTCCTTGAGTGTAATTGTAGACAGTGGTTCATGTTGTAACATCTTAAATGAGAAGGTGGTTCAGGTCCTAAGCTTACCTACTTCTCCACATCCACAACCATATAGTCTACAATGGATTTCAGAAGGTAACGGTGATGTGGTAACAAGGCAATGCCACATTACCTTCTCTATTGGTAATTACATTGATACAATTATTTGTGATGTTGTTGTTATGGATGCCACTCACCTCCTTTTAGGACGACCATGGCAATTCGACAAGAAAGCGGTCCATGACGGTTTCTTGAACACTTAACATTCCAAAGTAATGGACGTCGGGTGACACTGCTGCCTATGACTCCACAAGAAATCATACAAGATAAGGTGGAAAGAGACCGAATCAAGGCAATAGAGATGGCAAATGCAGCAGCACAAAAACTGAAGCCTACCCACCAGACGAACCCGCCCAGGACCAAGGCATCCAACAAGGAGGATACGTCGTCCGACACAAACTCCTTACAGCTGGTTCCAAAGACCATTGAGCAGCCTATGGCTCATACTAGACCCGGAGAAAATGTTTCTAAGACGCAACAAAAACAGCAACGATCCGGTCGCACAGAAACAAATCTGAGTCGCCCGACAGAAGTGGGTGACGCAGGACACAAAGATCCTGCGTCCAAGGATCTGACTAACACGATCCAAGCTCGTTCTGAGTGTCGTTTGCTCATTGCTCGTTCACGGGATATCACTCCAATTATTCAGGGACGTTCTCCTTGCTTTTTATTGATTCCATCTACGTGTCTTACTGTTACCGAGAATGTCGATAAACTAGCATCGTCTGTGTCATCTCTTTTGCAGGAATTCGCGGATGTCATGCCAGATGAGATACCTGAAGGACTACCTCTTTTGCGCGGAATTGAGCACCAGATCGACTTGGTATCGGGTGCCTCTTTGCCTAACTGGGCGGCATACAGGGCAAGTCCAGAGGAAACTAAAGAGCTGCAAAGACAAGTCACCGAATTCTTGGACAAGGGCTATGTTCGAGAGAGCCTAAGTTTGTGTGGTGTTCCAGTGATATTAGTGCCAAAGAAGGAGGGATCGTGGAGAATGTGCATGGACTGCAGGGCTATCAATCAAATAACGGTGAAGTACCGTCATCCAATTCCTCGCCTCGACGATATGCTAGACGAGTTACATGGTGCCGTGCTCTTTTCCAAGATTGATTTAAAGAGCGGCTACCACCAGATTCGCATGAAGGAAGGCGATGAATGGCAGACGACATTTGTTGGGCCCAGATTTCGCCGGTCCAGGAATCAGACTTGAATTGAAGACGTTGACGACCACAGTCCATTCGGTCCTAAGTCGAGACGACCATAGTCCACTTGGTCCTAAGTCGAGACGGACGCCCAGAAAACTTAAATGATCAAATCCCACCAAGATCGCCGGAAATCTCGCCTGATATCTCTCCATTCATTGCTATCAGCATTATATCAACAATCAAAGGGAAAGTCAAAGACATTTAAGAGAGAATCAAGCACAATCAAGAGCATTAAAGACGGAATCAAGAGCATTTATGAGCAAATCAAGGCCATTCTAGGAAGGTTGATCCAAGTTTAAATAGGACTTTGGGAGAAGCCTCAAGACACAGAGAACCACACCCAAAATCTTCACAAACACTGTAATCGCTTAAGTCATATCGAGAATTCGGTTTGATATCCGACCGACGACAGTGTTCATCCTACGACCCATCATCTATTTGTAATCCTTATTAGTCTAGCTAAGCTCATCCTACTCTCGTCTCATCATTATCTGGTTAAATTGTCTAGGACGTCCTAGTTTTTAGTCTTGTCTCGATTGATTGACCTCATCCTAAGGCGATTTAGTCCATTGAGATTATTTGCCCAAAACAGCATTCAAGACGAAGTTTGGTCTCTACGAATGGCTAGTCATTCCGTTTGGACTCACCAACGCTCCGAGTACTTTTATGAGGTTAATGAACCACGTCCTTTGTCAATTTCTGGGGAAATTTGTGGTTGTATACTTTGATGATATTCTAGTTTATAGTAGGACGTTGGATGACCATGTTTCACATCTTAGACAAGTTCTAGATTGTCTTAGGACCGAGCGGTTGTATGCCAACTTGGCAAAGTGCGTGTTTTGCTCGGACACTACGATTTTTCTAGGATTTGTAGTTTCTAAGGATGGGTTGCGGGTAGATGAAGAAAAAGTCCGGGCTATCGAGGAATGGCCTACCCCGACGACACCGACTATGGTCCGATCCTTCTTGGGGTTGGCCGGATTTTACAGGCGCTTTGTGCGTGACTTCAGTTCCATAGCTACGCCCCTTCATGAATTGACTAAGAAGGGCAACACCATTACTTGGGAGCCAAAGCATGAGGCAGCCTTCGAGAGCCTTAAAGACCGTCTATGTCACGCACCATTGCTACAACTGCCAGACTTCAACCACTGGCGTACTTCAGTGAGAAATTATCAGGTGCGACACTCAACTACTCTACATTCGATAAAGAACTGTATGCTCTTATCAGGGTGTTGAAGACTTTGCAACATGAGTATATGGCCGAAAGAGTTCGTCATCCATACGGACCATGAGGCCTTGGCATATCTCAAGCACCAGTCTACTCTAGGTCGTCGGCATGCTCGATGGGTAGAATTTATGGAAACATTTCCATATGTGGTGATGCATAAAAAAGGTAAGGAGAATGTGGTAGCCGACGCCCTTTCTCGCAGGTATGTTCTCTTAACCTCCCTTGATGCTAAAGTCTTCGGTTTCTCTTTGATTAAGGAATTGTATTTGCATGATACTTTCTTTAAATCTATTTATGAGACTTGCGCATCTCAGGGGACCGTAGATACCTATTTCCTTGACCAAGGGTACCTATATAAGGGTGGAAAACTATGCATCCCATCGTCATCAATTCGGGGGCTCTTAGTTAAGGAAGCACATGAGAGTAGGGCACATTTCGGCATAGCCAAAACTGTAGCAGCCCTTAAGGAACACTTTTATTGGCCACACATGACTAAGCAGGTAAAAATTTTTTGCAATGCCTGTGTCACATGCCATAAAGCCAAATCTAGATCGAGTCCTTCACTGTACACTCCCTTACCTATACCTAATGGCCCTTGGGAGGATATATCCATGGATTTTGTGATGGGGTTGCCTAGGTCTAAGAAGGGGAGGGACTCTATTTTTGTAGTGGTCGATCGGTTCTCCAAGATGGCGCATTTTATACCATGTAAGGGAACTAACAATGGTGCAGAATGTGCTTCACTTTTCTTTGAGCATGTGGTTCGTTTACATGGTATACCGCGTTCTATTGTTAGCGATAGAGACGTGAAATTTGTTAGTCACTTTTGGAGAACTTTATGGGGTAAGTTAGGTACAAACCTCCTATTCTCTACTAGCTACCATCCACAGACAGATGGTCAGACCGAGGTGACCAACCGAACCTTAGGGACCTTGCTCAAGACCATGCTTAGGACCAACCCGCGCCGTTGGGAAGACTTACTTTCTTTTGTTGAGTTCTCTTATAACAGGTCTGTCCATTCAGCGACAAAGATGTCCCCGTTTGAGGTGGTCTATGGGAGGAACCCGTTGTCACCCCTAGACCTTGTACCACATCCCTTGAAGGACGGTGATCACATCCGTGGAGCTGCTCGAGCGGAGATGATTCAGGAGTTGCATAATAGGACCAAGGAACAACTGGAAAGGAGAGCCTGGCAGCTGGAGCAGAGAGCCAACAAGGACAGACGTCGCATCACATTTGCACCCGGGGATCTAGTCTGGCTGCATTTGAGGAAGGACCGATTTCCCGCTAGACGACGATCCAAGCTGAACCCAAGAGGTGATGGTCCATTCAAAGTTTTGGAAGCATATGGCCCAAATGCATACAAGTTGGAGCTCCCAGGCGACTATGGCGTCCATGCGACATTCAACATCGGCGACCTATCACCTTACACGCCTCCAGACTTTGACATTGACGAATCTGGGACGATTCGAGGCCAAGAAGGGGAGAATGATGTGGGACACCCCTTGACATTGACAGAGGCACAAGAGGAAGAGATGTTGAGTGTTCATTCAAACGGACCAATTACGAGAGCACGTGCCAAATCCATTGCTCAAACAACTACGAGCATTGTCGCTAAGGCATTTGCAAGAAATGGAGCGTCTTCCAATCACACACCATCCTCCGTCATGTTATCAATGGCTACTTGTAGTGAAGAGACGTCCTACACCTACACGTCCTAAGATCCATCATGATACTAATGACGACTTGCACTGAAGGGACGTCCGTCTCCATAATTGTTTTCTATTGTTTTTAAAGTCTTTCTCATTACTTACTATCTTTAGCATTAACAAGTTATTATATTTGGTAACCCTAGTTAGGAGTCCTATATATATGGACTTGGAACCAAGAGTTGTTTTTACGTTGAATTTTATAGCAAGCCTAGTTGTTGAGATTTTCTCCACCCCTTGCTTTCAACGCCAACCCTAGTTCGGGCTCGAACCTCCACGAGCTAGTTACCCAATCATTGTTACTCAATTCAGGTCATCGCCATTGCCACAATCCCAAACCCTAGCCGCCGCCGTCATCTCCATCAAACCCTAGCCGCCGCCGCCACCCTTCTAAATCCTAATTGACGCCATCTTCTTCCAGCCACCATTTCATTGTTCCAGCGCCTCATTCCACTTCACAAACCCTCACTCATTATCCCTTCATCAAATCGTTTCCGCCACCACCATTTCTAACCCTAACCGTCGACGCAGATCCGTCCTAGGACGTCGTCGACGTCCTACCCAGATTTTCATCCGTCCACCTTGTGAGCTCAGTCTTTGACCTAAGTCAAGTAAGTACTGCGTCCTCAAGAATTCTCCAGCCACGCGTCCTGCCTAGATCCGTCCCCCGCGAGCCTTGCAAGAGCTTTTCACATCATCCAGGTCATAGCGGTGTCGGACAAGGTGCCAGGGAAGCCCTTACAGATCATATATATCCTCGTCCAGACCCCTCACGATCATAGCGTATTTGTACCAGGAGAGATGCTCATTTGGGTCGCTCTTTCCAGTGTACTCTTTAATAGTTTGAAATCTGAATTCCAACAATGGGGGTGCTCGAATGATATGTTCCGCAAAGGCGGTTGGTCCGAACATGGATGATAGATTGATAGGAGGATTAGGAGGATACACTTGATGGGGATAGTCATTCTGAGGATAGTAAGGAGCCTCGTAAGGGTAGCGAGGGGTGCGAGCATCGACATATAGGGAATAAGCTTGATTTCTTGCGTCATAGTGACCGCCTCCTTAAGAGTAATACTGATCATGATAGCTCGCGGGAGCTTGATTAAGTTCAATACCTATGGGTTGCACATCCTTCACGACGCTCCTCCCTCTAGGAACTCGCGAAACAGAAACTCTATCCTCAGGAATGACTTATACTCCTTCCTCCGGGAGAGGGGCCTCTCGATTTTCTTGTTGTTCATTCACTACTCGAGTCCCCGCTCTCTGAATTTCCTGATTTTGTACCCTCGGTGCCTCTTGATCGCGAACTGTCATCCAAGTTTGGAAGACAGACTCATCTTCAACATGAATTAAGATTCTGCTCTCCTCCACGCGAGGAAGTGGAGGGAGCAACCTTGTGCTTGGGAGTTTACTTGCAATGGTGTGTTGTTAACGGCTCAACTTCTATCGGTTACTTCCATCTTTTTCACACGAGATTTCCTTTACAAGCTTCAGATAGGACCTAGTTGCGCGAGGAGGTCCCCACTGTCGGTGCCAGTGTTGGAGCCTGGATGTCGCGACCTCGCAATCAACACATCGCGAGGTAAGGCCAAATATTGAATTCCCCTTTGATTGCCAAGGACCTCACGACCGCAACTAGACTAACAACTTTGAACTCCAATCTCTCTCGGATCAAACTCCATCTTCCTTCCCTGCTCTTCGAGCTCTTGAGCTCCAAAGTAAATGCACAACCAAATCAGAAGCGTTGATCCCCGGATTTGGCTCTCCGACGTCCAAGTCAGTAAACAATCATAAGCAAATGAGCCTAAAGACTCGTAAAAACACTGAATGAAAATTCAAACAAGGAAGAAAGAGGGAATTAACACAATACATAAGAACACCTTTCACGAACCACCTAAGATCACAAATAACACTCACAAATCACCTCTAAATGAGACAATTCTCACACCAAAAGCAGGATCTCGACACCGAGGGTTAGAATTCAGGTGTCGATCATCTAATTTTCTGCTAAAAGAGATGAATTAAGAGATTAGAAGGTAAGCTCGTTGCGAGGCTTCTCTTCTGTGTTTTAGCTCTCTCTCTCTCTTTCTTACAAGGGGGAAAATTTGTTAAATGATCCAAAATGTTTTTCTTTCTTCTTTCCGTTAGGATTTATACTACGTTACAAAGGCCCCACTTTATCCGTTCTCTAGGTTGTTACTTGTTAGCAATCTCACACGAATTGGGTTTTAAATGGGTTTCGTCCTTCTGTGACGTAATGCTTACGATATGGATCAGTCTTGGGCTCGAGAACCGGGTCCAACATAGAGCGCGTTTAGTCCTCACTTATACAGTTCAGTCCTCTTTCACATTATTGAACACTACTATATATGTCGATCGAAAGAAAAAAAAAGTGTATACATTTTAATTTTTAACTATTATTTAAGGGTATTTTTACCAGTTGAGATATTTCAGTAATAAAATAGCTAGTCTCTTTACTATATATTTATAATTTATATATATTGCACCTCTACCTTAAAAGTCTTTAACCATATATATGCCTTCGGCTAATGCTTGGTTAGTAAATTACGCCCTTTGTATAGGATTTTAGCCGCTACTCAAACTCAATGTACCTGGTTAGTGTGATCAATATGGAAAACGTAATAAATTTGGTACTTATTTTCATGGTCATATTAAAGAATGCATACTTGGAAAAATAGAACAATCAAAGTTACACTAAACTATCTACCCAGTCTCCACACTGCAACTAAAACAATTCGCTAGGATGACCGTCCCAAATATGAAGTAAGTAATCAAATTAATAAGTCAATGTATAGATTTAGAACAAATCATGATCATGATTCTCAAACTTGATTCCTTCCTCAAACCACCAATTGTCAATGCAAGGCAAATTTGCATCCCCTTGCAACACACTCCCTTCCTCGGGTGACAAATTCCCGGAATTGGATGAATCAAACGACTCGAACCCGAAAACCGATCCGAATGTCTCCTTCTTTGGCTTCTTGTCACCCCATCCTTGTAGCAACCGAGCGATGTTATCGGTGCTCGATGCGTAAGACGAAGACGTGGTTTTCATGGTGTCGGTTTCGACCGAGATGGCATCCATTAGGGCTTTCTTCGCCAGGTTAATGTCGGTTTGAACTCGACGCTCCCATTGTCCACGAGACGTCGATGCCTCGCCTTGTTCGTCTGAACAAGGCGAGTTCATGGGATGATCACTATTCATTTTAGTGTTGGAAGATTGATTTTCAACCTTGCTTAGCTTCTTTTTAAGATGAGTGTTCCAGTAGTTCTTGATGTCGTTGTCTGTTCTTTGTGGGAGATATGAAGCTATTGCAGCCCATCTATACATCCAACATAAGAATATTATATTCTCCTAACTTATAGCTTATCAAAGTTGGATTAATCTTAATTAGAGTTTGAATTACCTATTACCCAAAAGGGCTTGGAGATGGATGATCATTTTCTCTTCTTGCTCACTGAAGTTGCCTCTCTTAATACCAGGCCTTAGATAATTAGTCCATCTAAGCCTACAACTCTTGCTACATCTAAGCAAACCTGCACTCAACCCACACAAATAAATTAGGTTATATAACCATGCTTAATTACTAACTAATTAAGAAAGGCTTAATTACCAGTGTTAATAGGAACAGCTCTCCAGTTTCCAGGGCCATTTTCTTGTATATAAGATACAAGAATGATGTCTTCTTCTGGAGTCCATGGACCCTTCTTCACTCCAGCTTTGTCACAACATGGTGGTCTCCCCATTCTTCAAACTTATAACCTCCTTAATCTTTTCTTGATCTTCTTGTTTTGAGATGGATGAGATTAGCAAGAAGAAGAAGATGATGATGATGAGAAGTGAGAGGACAAGGGCTATGGAGATGGGAAATGGGGACTTCTTACATTTATAGAAACAAGAAGAGATCGAGGAAGAGCATTGAATTTGATTAAGAAGAAGAGGTCACCGCTGACCTATTGTGATATATACGAGAAGTTAATTAATGCTATAAATTTCAAAAAAAAAAAATTTCGAAACTATATTTTTTGAAGAAAAATACTCCATCAACTAATGTTATAAACACCCAATTTTGTGACCTATTTAATGTTTAGACATTTTCTCCTATGTTCTTTGCCCGATTCTATTAATCTCAGTCGTTTTACATCCAGACGATGAAACTGTTGACACACAAAGTTATAGGCCGCTCTTAATATCAATATCTCCATACACACCTCCGAAATGAATCAAAACATAGGCTTCTAAATAGAACCCTTCCAGTATCAAACCATTGTTGTAAGATCGGAATCTAGAAGCAAAGTAAATAATAAAAACATGCTGTAACAACGTTTTTGGTAATATTGAGTTGTTGATGGTATGATATTGGATTCTTTTAAACGTTTTATCTTAAGGTTTTAGATTCCTATAGAAATATCAGTGTTGGGAGAGTTCTACCGCTTTAACTACTCTCTTAAGTTTTTGTATCTAAATGTTTTAGATTCGATCCTCCGTTGAGACACACATATAAGCTTACCGTCTGCCAATATTAGCATAGAACAACCTTGACCAATCGAATCAGGCAACCGGGACCAAAGAAACTATATAAAATACTTATAAAAAATGAAGATGACTTATAAAATTGATTAAGTTTAGTGAGATAAAATGTTTGTTACTCTACTACGGAGTAGTATAAAGATTGAAAGAGTGTTGCCAAAAAAAAGCAATAAATTGCATCAGTTATCCCTGAAAAGAGTCAAAAGGTGACAGCAAATGGCAATAAGACATATAGACACGATGAAATGAAGAAGACAGTGGGGGTGGGCTTGTGGGATTTAATTGTAGCCTCACAATACCGCGTTGCATTGAATGTTTTGTGCATTTATGAGTCACACTAATTGGGATATATGGAGTTACACTACGCCTCCTCCCTCATTCAATCTTACCTCCTTTTTCTTTATTACTATACTGCTCCGACTATAGTGCTCTGTCCCTTGTTGTTTCAAAATATAGTTCCTACTTTCCTTTTTTATCTTATTTTTTTCTCAAAAACTATATTCATTTATCTTCTCTTATACACTTTTCTACCTCAAAACTCACATAAAATCACTTTTTATTTTCTCTCTCCTACATATAAACTCACACTCACTCACATTCTCTCTCCCTTTCACTTCACTTCTCTCGATTCCTTAATTCCCGTGCAAAAACAACAATAAATTGAGATGGAGGGAGTATTATTATTATACACTAAATAATACATCTCCATCATAATTAAGTGTATGTACAAGATTTGAAAATGGGCAAAGATTATGTACAAAAATGTTGACTTTTGAGTTTTTGTTGGAAATTGATAAAGTTCGTCGGCTGATACGTAATATAGATAGATTAGGGGAGCATGCGTACGAGCTTCATGTAACGTAGATACTATAAGTTTAGTTTATAAGTTTATTGACATTCTAATTTAAAATTTAATAATCTATCATATAAATATTAAAGCAATCCTCCATTTTCGTCACATGTCACATCCTCACTAAAACCGTCACATGTCATTTCAATATTTATTTTGCCACATGTTATTTTTCAATCATTTTTCTTTTTGATACAAAAATCATGTAATAGAAATACTATATTTATGTGTATATGTTTATTTTAGAATAATTAAGGTTTGAAAGATATCATGCATATTTATTTATATTTTTAAGTTTCTACAAACCATATTTTATGTACTTTAATATGCAAAGAGTTATTTAATAATTATGTAAACAGATTGAATCTCATAATTTATAAATTTAAAATACTTTAAATTAAATATATTTAAATATTTAAACAATTCTTAATTAACACTCTCTTAAAATGTTTATCATACTAATTCAAAAACTATTAAAAAATATTTTACTCAAATTTATTTTTAAATTAAAATTAAATTTATTATTTAATAAAATCCGTACAAGACACAAGAAACTGAATTAGTATATAGGATGAATATTATAGTGATCAAGGTCCTTTAGTTCAGTTTGGTCGTCAAAGTAAATCTACGCATGAGGGGATAAATCATAATTGTGTTTATTAAATCATCTCATAAATAAGATAATAAAAATTAAACACTGTAGTTAATCTCCCTTAGTTTAACGAGATAATTAATTGGATAATTATTTATGGTGAATGGATAACAATAGATATTTAAAGAGCTCTAATTATGTTATTCGATGTTCATTCTTTATTCTAGCTCTAATATTTTTTATCCGTAATTTCATGAATTTTTTTGTGAAATGGGCTTTTTTTCAAAAAAAAATCCCGACGTAGGCTCTTTTCAAAAGAAATTCCCAATATAGGCACTTATGCCAGCTTCGGATTTTTTTTTATGTGTGAGAGACGCTGGTAGCGTCTCTCGTCCGAAGCTGGTAATTTTTTTTTGAATTTTTTATGTATAAGAGACGCTGGCCCGACCAGCGTCTCTTATACGTTAAAACATAAAAAAAAAAATTATATGAGACGCTGGTCGAACCAAAAGCGTCTCATATAAATGGTTTTTTTTTTTATTTGAACATGTATAAGAGACGTTGGTTCGACCAGCGTCTCTTATACAGATTTGTATTTTTTAATTCCCCCGTGTAAGAGACGTTGGTCGAACCAGCATCTCTTACACGTAAAATGTTTTTAAAAAAAAAATTATTTGTATAAGGCGCTGGGACCAGCGCCTTACACAAGGTATTACATTCAACATCCATTCAACACACTTAGCTTGTTTACAAAAGTCACTCTGCTCGTCCCCTGCCTTAGAAATTATTTGAACAAATGGCTTGTAGCCTTATACAAATAATTTTTTTTTAAAAACATTTTACTCGTCTCTTACACGGGGGAATTAAAAAATACAAATTTGTATAAGAGACGCTGGTCGAACCAGCGTCTCTTATACATGTTCAAATAAAAAAAAAAGACCATTTATATGAGACGCTGGTTCGACCAGCGTCTCATATAAATGGTCTTTTTTTTATGTTTTAACGTATAAGAGACGCTGGTCGGGCCAGGGTCTCTTATACATAAAAAATTGAAAAAAAAAAATTACCAGCTTCGGACGAGAGACGCTGGTTCTACCAGCGTCTCTCACACATAAAAAAAATCCGAAACTGGCATAAGTGCCTATATTGGGAATTTCTTTTGAAAAGAGCCTACGTCGGGAATTTTTTTTGAAAAAAAGCCCATTTCAGAAAAAAATTTCATAGTAAGTTTAGCCGCATACAGGGCAGCCATAGCTTCTGTAATAAGAACCGAGCTAGAATAAACTCTCTTATTACAAATGTCTAATAAATGGATAACAATATTTTTTATCTGTAATTATGTTATTCTAGCTCAGTTTTTATTACATGATATCAAAAGTTTAGAAGCTACTAATGAGACCGTTAGTAAAGAAAATAACAAACAAAGCATGCCACTTATACATTTCATTGCAAGATCGAGGATAAAAATAGTATAAATGCACCTTAAAAGTTTTACGTTTAGGAAAGCGAAAAAATATATTTAACAAAATGATTAAACTATAAGTCCAATTATCTATCTATATATATATATATTAAAACAGAATGAATTGAAGCTCTCTCCTTCATTCTAGGTTTTTTAATCCTACGTGTCATTTTGTAGATTTTTTGAATTTTTCTTAGACACATTTTAATATACTTAATAAATTAAATACTAAATATTTATGTAGTAGTTAGTGGCTATTATTTAACTTCCTATTTATTAATGATTTAAGATTATTCAATAAGTAATTTAACTTATGAATATACATAGATTTATACACTATTCACTACTTTGCTAAACCAACTTTTTTTGAATAATCAATATAAAAATTAAAATGTGCATACATTTGAAACATATTCTTACTTATACTTATACACAATAATTTATTGTATCCTCAATTTTTACACTTATACATTATTTTTAATTATATAGTTTTATATGAATGAGAAAAGAGTTCAAATCAATATATAAATTTGCTAAAAATTGTCTTATGATAACTTGATCAAATAAGAGACATAAAAGCTCATTTATATTTGTTGCATATTGTCTATATATTAAATTTTAACCTTAGTTATGTAGCAATATCATTTCAAAATTGTTTGTGCCTAAAAATACGACGAGTGTGGAATGCGTGAAGAGCTACGCGTAGGAAGACTGTGTCGACGCGACGAGAGAAGTGAAGGATGTCGTCGACGTGACGAGACGTGGCAAAGGTCTCGTTTATCTCGAAGATTAGGTCGGCCGAGCATATTTTATCTTATTCCTTATTATATTCTTGTAATTGGTAAAAGATACGGTAAATAATATCTTTTATCTTGTTTGTTATATCGTTATTTAGATAAAAGGAAGAGATAAGATCTCGTTTCCTTAAAGATATTATTAGGGTTAGCCTATAAATAAAGGCTAACGCCTGCTTTGTAATCATTCAGCCACCACTACGAGTAATACTAAGTTCAAGCTTCAACCCTAAATTCTTCTCTCGTTCTATATTGTTCTTGAGTGTTGATATTATACCGTACTCTTTGATCTTTGCCCTACAATTGCTTAGTTATCTTCTCGTAGGTAATTTCGCTACAAACAATTGGCGCCCACCGTGGGGCAAGATCAAAAAGGTGTCGTCTTTGCATATGAAGGGAACGGCCTCTCCCGCAGAAGCCATGAAAGGTTCTAAACCGATCAAAAATCTTCGAGACGAAGCCTTTACCGTGTTAGGAGGTCCGCCATCCTACACAACTTCCGGCGCTAAAAGACTCGCAAGAACTGTCGAAGGACAGAACGATTCTGTTTCGATTCACCACTCCAGAGCAGCCAATGGCGATCTGCCTATCACGTTCGAAGGCCCAGACGAAAGAATCAAGCATCACGATAGCCTGGTAATCTCCGTGGTGATTTGGAATTGCAACGTGAAAAGAATCCTGGTAGATAACGGAAGTTCGACAAACATCATCACTCTCTCCGTTGTTCTTGAACTCGGACTCTCAGTCGACGATGTCGTCGGGGAGCGTATCCGTTTGAAAGGCTTCAGCGGAGAAATCTCCGAGATGTTAGGGGAAATCACCCTCGAGACGGTGGTCCAAGGCGTCAATCTCCCGACCAGATTCGCCGTGATGGGAGCGGAATCGCCTTACAACGCTATCCTCGAATGACCCTGGATCCATGATATGCGAGCAATCCCATCTACGTATCACCAATCCCTGAAGTTCCCAACGCCCTGGGGAATACGCGAAGTCAAAGGCAAACCCTATACGGCTAAAGAGTGTTACAGAATCGGGATGAAAGGGACTGCGACGCCAGAAATAAAAAAAGATGAAGTAAAAGAGTTTCGAGTCAAGATGCCTGCTAAGTACGTCAAGCCAAAGTGTCCTGAATTAGAAGACGTGGCCATCGATGATTCCAAACCAGAAAGAGTCGTAAAGATAGGAACCAACGTCCCAGGAGAAGTTAGAGAAGAGAAAATAGCATTCTTGAAGTCAAAAGCCAAATGCTTCGCATGGAGCCACGAAGACATGACGGGGATATCTCCAGACGTGATGCTCCACAAGCTAAACGTTGATCCGAAGTTCACTCCAGTCAAGCAGAAGAGAAGAAAATTCGCTCCTGAGCGCAATAAAGTCGTGGACGAAGAAGTTAAGAATCTCCTCGAGACAGGTAAGATACGAGAGGCGAAGTACCCCGAATGGCTCGCCAACGTCGTAGTCGTCCAAAAGAAGAATGAGAAGTAGAGAGTATGCGTCGACTTCACAGATCTTAACAAAGCTTGTCCTAAAGATTCCTTCCCACTCCCTCACATCGACGCCATTGTAGACGCGACGGCAGGGCACGAGATGCTGACATTCATGGACACGTTCAGCGGATATCACCAAATACAGATGAACCCCGCCGATCAAGAAAAGACCGCGTTCGTGACGAACCAGGGGATATATCGCTACAAGGTCATGCCTTTTGGCCTCAAGAATGTTGGAGCTACGTATCAACGACTGGTGAATAAAATGTTCGAGCAACAAATAGGGGACACAATGGAAGTTTACATAGACGACATGCTCGTGAAGTCTAAACAAGCAAAAGATCACGTAGCACATCTGAAAGAGGCGTTCGAGATCCTAGAAGAATGTAGCATGAAGCTCAACCCTACCAAGTGTTCATTCGGGGTCTCTTCCGGGAAGTTCCTCGGGTATGTAGTAACCCAGAGAGGAATAGAAGCAAGTCTCGAACAGATTAAAGCCATACTTGATCTCGAATCTCCGCGTTGCGTAAAAGACATCCAGAAGCTAACAGGAAGAGTCGCCGCGTTAAACAGGTTCATCTCCAAAGCCTCCGACAGAAATCGACTCATCTACGACACTCTCCGGAAGAACGAGTCCTTCTCTTGGACAGAGCTTAAAAGTTATCTGACAAGTCCATTACTCCTATCAAAGCCTAAAGAAGGAGAGCCTTTGTTCATATACCTAGCAGTCTCCGAAATTGCCATCAGCGCCGTTCTCGTAAGAGAAGAAGGGGAGGAACAACAACCCGTCTACTACGTAAGTAAAACGCTATCGTCAGCAGAAACGAAGTACTCCGCCATGGAAAAGCTGACGTTGGCATTAGTGATGGCATCGGTGAAATTGAAACCCTACTTCGAATCCCATACCATCATAGTAAGAACCACGTCGCCTTTGAAGAATATAGTGAAGAAGCCAGAACTGTCCGGGAGAATGACGAAGTGGACGGTTCATCTCGGCGCTACGACATCATCTACGAAGGAAGAAAAGCAATCAAATCCCAAGTGTTAGCAGATTTCGTGGCATATTTCAGTCCAACCCTAGAGCAAAAGGCAGTCTCACAAGTAAACAAGGTAGAATTCGCAAAGTGGACCTTGCACACGGACGGAGCGATGAATCAGAATGGGGTAGGACTGGGCATCGTCCTGAAATCACCACAAGGAGATAGGGTCGTCCAAGCCATAAGGTGCGACATCAAAGCAACGAACAACAAAGCCGAGTATGAAGCTTTGATCGTTGGCCTACGCGTCGCCATCGACCTACAGGTTCAGAAACTTGATATCTATTGTGATTCGCTGTTGGTAGTCAACCAAGTTCGAGGTGAATACGCCACTAAAGACTCGAAGATGACCTTGTACCTCGAAGAAGTAAAGGGACTGTTCAAGAAGATCGAAAGCTGTTGTTTGTAGCGAAATTACCAACGACATGATAACTAAGCAATTGTAGGGCAAAGATCAAACTTTACGGTGCCAACACTTCATCTAGAAAACACCATTGATAAAAGAGAGAGAACTCGAGATATTTGTGTATTACTTGGGGAGAAAAGGTTGTCTTACAATGATAAGGGAGCCCTTTATTTATAGGCAAACTCTAGTTCTATCTTTAAGGAACGAATCTTATCTTTTTCCTTATATCTTTAACCTAATATAAAACATGGAAAAATATATTCTTTCTAATATCTTTTACTATTTACATAATGAATTTTAAATAAAAGACATAAATATTCTCAACCGACTTTATCTCGATCTCGACGACGCCTTTATACTCGTTATTTCCCGTACTCGTCGTCGTCTACACGTAGCTCTTCTCGTCGACGTACTTAATCTTCACGTAGGTGACCTTGGGAACTCATAGATAATCAAGGGAACTCGTATTTGATCTCGTAGGTGATCTCGTAGGTGATCTCGTAGAGGAGTTCATCTATCTCGTAGATGACCTCATCTATCTCGTAGATAGCCTCATCTATCTCGTAGATGGCCTTATCTATCTCATAGATGGCCTCATCTATCTCGTAAATGATGTCAGGGACCATGTTGATGGTGTCACGGTGATGAATGACCTTGGGAGCCTCGTTAAAACCTCTTCTTAGGAAAACCTCGTGGGAAAAACCATGAGAAGAGTAAAAAGAGTACTTCGTGCTTAACGTCGTGATGTCGACGATCATGTTACTTGCTTGGACGTCTTCTATTGTTCACCCCGTCTTCATGTACATCCCAACGCGTTGACCCGACGAACACGTCGCAACCGTAGTGGTATTTATAGGCACAAACAATACCCCTAAGGCGTTTTAAGGATCTTATGGCCTTGCAGATCTGGGAAACGTCTTCACTTTCTTCAGTGCCTTCTCTTAACCTCAACGCGTTGCTGCTATAACTTGATGCTTGGAACTCTATTGCTTCATAATCGGCTCCTTGAACTCGCGTTCTACGTTTGCATATGTCTTTTCTTTCTAACTGGCGATAGGCGATCTGGATCTTGGGCTTCTTACGCCTTCTTTGGAGAGAATCAACTTCGTGCTTCATCGACTCTGAAATGTCGCGGGCCGATATGAAATCATGGCTAATGAGGGCTTCGTAAGTGAAGTCGTTGCTTCACCATAATCCTCAACTTGGTTACTTGGATCATCCTGTCTTCAAGCAAATTTTTAGATGGCGATTTACTTCTTTCTTGTAACATATCTCCTTATTGTACCATTGCCGCATGTTTGGATTCTTAATGTGGTACTTCGAGCATCTTCTGCTCCTTTTTCTAAGGATATCACTTTTGGAGGAAACTACTACTTCGTCACGGATGAGAGAAATAATCGACTCTTTCAACTTCTTTCTTTCTTTGCTACTGCATACTCAGATCTTTTTCTCTTACGCTTGTTCTCGACCAATCGATGCTTTTACTCAGGGAAGTTTTGGGGACACTTCGTCGCTCGTTCTTAGACATTGTGGAGGCTCTACTCATCACCCCTGGCTTGGGTGACGTGAAACTTTTCAGCTTTCTTGACTTCTCTCCTTATGCACTTGCTTAGCGTGGAGGTACTCTTTTGGAGGTCACGATGGGTGATGGCGACGCGTTCTATCTCTTCGCGTTTTCATATTTTCTTTCTTCTCTGGTATATGCTTTGAGTTCTGGTGTCTCTTCTTATGATGCAACTTCTTAACTTCTGTGTCTACTTTGACATACTTTTTCATAGCGTACTTTTTTTCTCTTTGGCGATTCTACGCGTTCTCACTTTCAACGCGTCTCTTATAATTACGTCAACCCTTGCAGATGGGTGTTGGCCTCTATTGCCTGGGGTCTTGCTAGAAGTTGGAGAGAGAGATAGACTTGCTCGAGGTGAAGCTTGTAGACGAGCAGTGGAGATGTGTGAAGAAGAATAACTAAGTAAAAGGAGGTCTTGAGCAACGTACCCGGGATGAATAGATTGTGCTTAGCAGATTAGGAAAGTGCAGTTATTCTTGCTCTAATGACTCAAGGACGCCGTGAATTTCTTGCTCTGATGGCGATTATGTCATAGGTCTGACCCCTGGTGGCGTTATCATGGCGGCACAACTTGATCTTCATGCGATGCTCTTAGATTGCTTCGAGCCTTAAGGAGCTGTAACGAGAATGTTCTGGAGAACGCGTCTGGAGATGTCTTTGGAGAACACGTTGCACATCTGGGAACGCGTAGGCTATGACACTTTGTGTCGACTACACTGACTTTTACCTAATGCTTTTGGGAGCACTGCTTCTTTTGAATGTTTTCTTAGATTTGTTCGGCGATTACTTCGACCTCGTCGTGCTTTCAGTCGTACTAATGCTTCTCGTGACTAGATCATGCTTGCTTCTCTCAGGAGAATTCTTTGAGATGCTTTTATTTTCTTACGGAGATGAAATTTTATTATATTCGTTGCGATGCTTTTGATTGTGTTCTTCCTCTTTTGGGCGTTTTAGGCGTTCTCTACGCGTAGAATTTGGGTGATCTTGGCCAACTCGTGATTGTCGTTCTCGTTCATATTCTAGCTCTTGGATTTTTTCTGAACTCTTTCTTTCGATTGAGATTCCTTTGTCTCGTCTTTCTTTTTGCAAACTCTTCCTTTTATCTTGCGTGACGTTTTCGACTTCACATGATCTTCTTTGGCGATAGCGTATTCGTCTATGGGTTGAACGAGTAATTTTTCTCTTTGGATCGTCTTGACAATACTTCTATCTTTCTTGTTTCCTTGAGTGGTCCTACCCCTTTTGGTAGGTTTGACTTAGGCTTCCCGTAGACTAGGTTAGAGCTACCAAAGACCCTTGGGCTTGCTTTACTTGTTATATCTTGCACTTTGTTTCTTGCGTCGTGCGCGTTATTCTTCGCGTCGGAGACGTCTTGGGAGCTTGCTCTTTCTTTGGTTTTGATGTTTTATGTGCTATGCTTTGGTACACGTATATTGCTCCGCATATGTGTAAAACTTTTTCTTTTTGACTTTAACTTCCGTGACCCCTTACGCGTAGCTCGTTTGTGAGTGCGTAGGTTTGGTCCTTGGCTTTCGCTTTTGCTACTTTATCTTTAGGGTGTGGTTTTCTACCCCTGGTATGACACTTTGTTCGTAGTGAACGCGTTAGAGAGTTTTACTTACTTGATAGGGTGGTACGGTCATTGCGGCTGCTTTTGTTATTTGCCGGCTTATATGAAGGTTGGGTCCAGCATTTCCTCCGAACCCTGAAGCGAGTGGCGGACATAGGTCAACGTGTGATTTTATCAGCTTGTGACGTTACCCCTTACTTTAAGGTGGATCCTTTGCCTCACGCTAGCGTTAGGTCGACGTCGAACTCTTTTAATCGACGGGCCTATTCATCGTGTAGCGTTCGATTTCTCGATTGTTAGGACTTACGATGCCGGTGGACGCATCCCTGCCGGTTTGGCATTTTGCCCGTGGATTCATGACTCTCAGAGGGGCCGTGGAAGGCGCAAGTACGCGTTCCTGGAGAGTGGTCGTGGCGATAGGTTTCCCTTCTTCTCTCAGAGGACCGTGCCGGTTTCGTGAGGTGTCGGGCTTCATTCCCCATGACCATTGTCACACGTCGCTAACAATCATGGGGAGCTTTGACTCGGGGTCGGCGGTTCGGCTAACGTTGCCTACGCGTAAGCTAACGAAATTCGCCTCCGGCGCGGATTTTCGCCACGGCCTTATTATGCTTGGTGTTACGTCATAGACACAGAGCAAGTACTTTGAAATGAAACAGCTCAGCATGCTTGACACGTCGGAGAGAAAATATGCTTATGCAAATAAATAATCATGATGACTCGACATGACGACATTCTAAAGCTACCCCTAGTCGACGCGACCCCTTGCCGCCTCGACGCTATGACGATGACATGATTATGCAGAAAGTAAACTTACTTAGACATGCGTAACTTGGTAAATATGCACTTCAACTTAGCTAACAATCAATGAAGTTCTTACGGATCTTCCTAGGACGCGTCGAGTTTCCCAACGCTCTCATCCTTAGGAGTTTTTCATTTCGGTGTTGGAAGATTCTTTTCTCAACTATCTTACTTGGAACACTTTTGCTTTTGGTGTTTCGATTGTAACTTCTCGTGTTGTTCTTTTTGGCGAATTGCTTTTTCTTCGCAAACTTGAGGAGGATTACTTTGATCTTACGCTCTCTTTGGAGTGGTCTTTAGTTAGCGTCTTGAGACACGATCTTTCTTTTTTCTTTCAACTTGATGAAGTATCTTTTTCTTTTCCTCAGATTAAAGTAAGATCTGAAAGGCTTAGGTTCCATAGAGAACTTACTTGGTTTTGCTGCACTTTGTACTTCCTTAGGCGACTCTTAGCGTCGTGTCCGAACTTGAGACTGTCTCGATCCGTCGCGTTCTTGTATTCCACTTAGTTCGTACTTTGAATGATAGCTTGGAGATCATATAATGATGGAGTTCTTGATTTCACGCCTACAAACGTTGGAGAAGGCGTCGCGTTGAGGGGCGACATTGATAACTTGCTTACGCAGTGGCTGGTCGACTTCTATTGATTTTTCATCTTTGACGTGATGCTTTGCTCTTGATCTTTCTGGAGGGAGAGCTTTTGTCACCTTGTTTCTTAATGATGACTTGGGTATCCTATCCCCCTTGTGATGATTTCAGGATGGTGTTCAGAGTGAGATTATCACATAATAATCCAAAGTCGGCGTCTTGTCCAACGTCGTCATTCTCTTTGTTGTACTCTTATTTAGCTTGAACAATAACAATTCTGAAAAGCTTATCCAATAAAGTGTGATTTAGATCATAAAGACTTTAAGGAGAGAGTTTAACGAAAGACTTAGGAGGTAATCTCATATTTGATATGCAATTCTTCTACTTTTCAGTTTATGAGCGTATATGAAGGTAACATGCATCTTATGCTAATTGAATCTTATTTATCATGCACGTTAAGGTGAGATATGATCATGGAAACTTGGTATTTGAATAAAGATATAGAATAAATAAGTAGAGAACTTAGCTTATGAGTTGTGATTAGATCGAGATGTATCATCTATCTTTAGCCTTTGTAATTGGCTTCTTGGACGTCGCGTTCCTTAGACATCGTCATGGTCGTACCAAACTTATGGAGATATTACCCCTTGTCATGGAGATGGGAATAAAGCAACGCGGTGTTTCTTGACTTTGGAGAGGAGTTCGTCTGACATTGTCTTTGACGTCTCAGGAACGTGTGTTCATGGCGTCTTAACGCCTTGATTGTCTTCTTGGAGGGTCTTACATGATCTTTTTAATCCTTATCTGATTTCCTTGATTTCTTAAAAACTTTCGATAGTTCACTCGACGTTTACGAGCGAGATACGGCGTCGTTATCATCATATGCAAGCAAAAACATCACGACGTGCTTAAGTAGATGTATATCATGCTTTATCAAGGTACAAACTTTATGAACTTCTACTTAACCATAAGATTCTGATCTTTTTAGATTCTCATACTATAATCTTGAATCTCAAATAAAAATAAGAAAGATTTAATCTTTAGATTAAGTCTAACATGCTTTTCTATAGTGAATATGCAAATCTAGATATGGAAATCTCATGATAATGAACTTAAGAATTTTCCTTTAGTATGATTTCTATGCAACTTATTCTGAATTGATATGGATATAATAGAGTTGAACCTTTTAGAACTCAAAGGAAGAAGATTATGGATAGATATTACCGTTTTGGTGAAAGAGAAATCTTCCTTGAAGAACAAGCAACTTTCTGGATTCTGTAGTCATCTTGTTTATGTCGGTATGCTCTGCAGAAAATTTGGAATTGCGTGATTTCAACGCCATTCGACTGATATTGAAGTCTACTTTAATCCCTCAAAATTTCATTGAATTTGGACATCGGACGGGAGAGATACGAGATCTTCAAAATTGTGTCGCAGACAGCTACGTGAACCAGGAATGATTTCGGATTTTGATCTTCTTCTTTGATCTTTGAAGGCTCGTTAGGTTTTGACTTTTTTGTGAAGAATAGATGGTTTCCTTTGATGAAAATAAGGCACTTTTTTTATCATGCCCCACGGTGGGTGCCATTGTTTGTAGCGAAATTACCAACGAGATGATAACTAAGCAATTGTAGGGCAAAAATCAAACTTTACGGTGCCAAACTTCATCTAGAAAACACCATTGATAAAAGAGAGAGAACTCGAGATATTTGTGTATTACGTGGGGATAAAAGGTTGTCTTACAATGATAAGGGAGCCCTTTATTTATAGGCAAACCCTAGTTCTATCTTTAAGGAAAGAATCTTATCTTTTTCCTTATATCTTTAACCTAATATAAAACATGGTAAAAGATATTTTTTCTAATATCTTTTACTATTTACATAATGAATATTAAATAAAAGACATAAATATTCTCAACCGACTTTATCTCGATCTCGACGACGCCTTTATACTCGTTATTTCTCGTACTCGTCGTCGTCTACGCGTAGCTCTTCTCGTCGACGTACTTAATCTTCACGTAGGTGACCTTGGGAACTCGTAGATAATCAAGGGAACTCGTAGTTGATCTCGTAGAGGAGTTCATCTATCTCGTAGATGACCTCATCTATCTCGTAGATGACCTCATCTATCTCGTAGATGACCTCATCTATCTCGTAGATAGCCTCATCTATCTCGTAAATGATGTCGGGGACCATGTTGATGGTTTCACGGTGATGAATGACCTTGGGAGCCTCGTTAAAACCTCTTCTTAGGAAAACCTCGTGGGAAAAACCATGAGAAGAGTAAAAAGAGTACTCCGTGCTTAACGTTGTGATGTCGACGATCATGTTACTTGCTTGGACGTCTTCTATTGGTCACCCCGTCTTCATGTACATCCCAACGCGTTGACCCGACGAACACGTCGCAACCGTAGTGGTATTTATAGGCACAAACAGCTGCCAAATCAGACAGATCCGCAGGGATGCTAACGCACAAGCTGACGCATTGGCAAAGCTGGGTTCATCGATTGACCCGAGAGAATATCAAAAGACCCCGTTCCTCCATCTCAGCAGCGCATCTATCAATAAAGAGGCGATTAAAAAGCAAACACTCACAGTAAGGAGCCAAGATTCCTGGGTAACGCCTTATTACGAGTGTTTACAGCACGGACGCCTCCCAGGTAACGCATATGAAGCGAGACTATTGAAGGAAAAAGCAACCACCTTCATAGTGGACAAGGGCCAATTACTAAAATGGTCATCGAACGGCGTGTTCTTAACGTGCCCGACAGAGGAAAAGATCCAAGATATTCTACGCGAGCTACACAACGGAGAATATGGAAATCATTCAGGAGGAAGAAGCCTGGCGGCCAAAGCACACTCGGCGGGGTACTATTGGCCCACAATGAGACAAGACGCGATGAATCACGTCAAGAGGTGTGACGCTTTCCAAAGACACGCTCCGATCCCGCATCAGCCGGCAGAAAAGCTCCACTCCATAACGTCTCCTTGGCCGTTCATGCAGTGGGGGATGGATATAGTAGGACCTATGCCCCTAACCCTAGGGCCAAAGACATTAATGCTCGCCGTCACATATTACTTCTCCAAGTGGATAGAGGCCGAAGCGTTCAAGAACATAAAATATTCCCATGTCATCTCCTTCATCGAAAGAAACATCATCATGAGATTCGGGATCCCCCACACCATTGTATGCGATAACGGATCGCAATTCATTAGCAAGAACATCGTATTGTTCTGTGAGGAAAAAGGGATACGTCTAGTCTACTCGACGCCGAGATACCCTCAAGCGAACGGGCAAGCAGAATCAAGTAACAAGATCATCGTAAGCAACCTCAAAAAGAGGATAGAAGAATGCAAGGGAAATTGGGTGGACCAACTCCAGGCTATAGTATGGGCCGACAGAACGACGCCTAAGAGAGTGACGGGAAGAACACCATTCTCTCTCGTGTACGGTTGCGAAGTCGTCCTGCGAATTGAGGTGGAAGTACCAACAGAAAGATATCGGTCTCTCCCTGAAGAAAGAAATACTCCAATGATGACGTTTATGATAGATACGGTCGACGAAATAAGAGACAACGCAGCACTGAGGATGGCAACACAGGAACAAATCGCTGCTCGAAGCTATAACCGACGAGTGAAAGCAAGAACTTTCCAAGTAGAAGACTGGGTCTTAGCAAAAGTATTTCCAAATACCGAGGATAAGAGCGTCGGAAAGCTCGCCGCATCCTGGGAAGGTCCATACCATATAGCACAAGTCGTAGGGTGAGGAGCCTACGAACTCGTTACACCAGAAGGAGTACCATTGATGCGTTCGTGGAACGCGACACATCTTAAGAAATATTACCATTAGAGAACGTGATAGTTGATTTGATTTCTACTTGTTCCTATGGATATTTTAGATTCCTCATTATGTTCAAGCATGTTTTAGCGTCGGAATGACGAAGGGGTCGTCGAGACTAGGGGTAGAAGTCTTAGTTCATCATAATTCATGAAGTCTTCATTAATACATAAGTATGCACTTTCTTATCTGATATGCAATGCATGCCGAGTTGTTTCATTTCAAAGTACTTGCTCTGTGTCTATGACGTAACATCAAGCTTAATAAGGCCGCGGCGAAAATCCGCGCCGGGGGCGAATTTCGTTAACATACGCGTTTAAGGCTCCATCTACGCGTATACAACGTTAGCCGAACCGCCGACTCTGAGTCGACGCTTCCCATGATTGTTAGCGACGTGTAGCAATGGTCATGGGGAATGAAGCCCGACACCTCACGAAACCGGCACGGTCCTCTGAGCGAAGAAGGGAAACCTATCGCCACGACCACTCTCCAGGAACGCGAACTTGCGCCTTCCACGACCCCTCTGAGAGTCATGAATCCACGGGCAAAACGCCAAACCGGAAGGGATGCGTGCACCGGCATCGTAAGTCCTAACAATCTAGAAATCGGACGCCACACGATGAATAGGCCCGTCGATTAAAAGAGTTCGACGTCGACCTAACACTAGTGTGAGGCAACGGACCCACCTTAAAAGTAAGGGGTAACGCCACAAGCTGATTAAATCACACGCTGACCTATGTCTGTCACTCGCTTCAGGGTTCGGAGGAAATGCTGGACCCAACCTTCATGTAAGCCGGCAACGTAACTAAAGCAGCCGCGATGACCACAATGATACCAGGGGTAGAAAAAACGAAACCCCGAAGCCAAAGATCGACCTACGCGTCACAAGTAAGAAATGTTTGGCAAACCCGACTCCATAAAAGATTCGAAGTTAGATTCGCCAAAAGGGGATAGTAGTCCCACCAAAGGTTAAAGATAAATGAAAGCCTTACGCAAAGAAAGAAGCAACAAATGTCCAATACGTATTCAAAAAGAATTCGCCACACAAGAACGTGGCGAAAAGCTAATGTTCCACAAAAGCAAAAATGCAACAAGAAAAAAGATGAAAGTTGGCTAAACTAAGAAGAAAGAGATACATCCATATCCGCGGAAACGACGTCGCCATCTAAAGTAACATCCGTATCACTAGACGCCAAGACTGGCGAACTCGAAGATACGCGTAGAAGAGAAACCCCCTCGGGCGGAACGGGATAAAGAACAGCAAATTCACCATGCTCGCGTTCTACATCCCAATCTATGTGACGACCCGCACGAAACTCCTCCATAACCTCAATACAAGATGACCACGAATAGTAAGTACTAGTCTCTCGCAAGTTCTTCTCGTACACCATTGCTTTCTCCTTGGCGTCAGCCTGAAGGGACGCGACCTTTCCATTCAACATCTCGACGCGTCGCGCAAACACACCCCTCTGTTTTGTTGTCTCCATCGTCTCCATACGAGCATCCTTCTCAGCCGCCGTAAGACAAGCAATCTTCTTATTAAGATCTTTGATCTTCTTACCAAGATCACTCACCTCACCCTTCAAGGCTTCCTCGGACTCAGAACAATTATGAAGACGTTCCCAGGAACACAGCGAAGCTTGGACGGCCTAAAAGGATCCCAACAGATAAGAAACGACATAACAACAAGAAGAAGCGAACAGATAAGAAAAAGTACACACCTGCCACTGTGCTACGAGAGAATCGCCCAAGACGTCTACGGCTTGCATAGACAGATAATGGTTCCAAGAAGAAGTAGAAGCCAAAGCTTGCATCGCAGGGATAAAGTTACGCGTAGGCGCTACAGGACGAGACACTATCGCAGGAAAATCGCTTGATTCAACGTACGTAACGAAAGTTGCACCAGGATATGTTGTTTTGCCCTTCTCGCTCTCCTCCAAAGGATCCGCGAGTAATTCCTCTATCCCTACGCGTAGAGACGCGTCTGAAGACACTTGCAACCCCGTAACTGGTAGAATCTCCTCCTTTGCGCATGACGGAGTAGAAACCACCTCTTCCTTCGCAGCCCTCGACTTTTCCTCTGAAATACATCTCCTCTTCGCGGTAATCAAGTCATGAGCAGATTCTTGACGAGTACGAGACGCGACGCCTGAAACAAGAGTACGTTTAGAAGATAAAAAAAGAAACAAAGGAGGTAGAAAAGCAACGTGTAATTCGCCAAGAAAGCTCACCTCGAGAAAGAGTAGGGGTCGCGAGACGATATCCCTTCCCGTCACGGCCGGTAAAGGTGCGTTCTACCAACGGAATCACCATGATCTTCTTAGTAATCTCCTCTGATTCCTCTCGCGCCACAATAACATGGATATCAACTACGCACGAAGTCACACGCAAGGATAAGCGTCGAGATGCATAAGTCTAAAGAAAATCATAAAGGATAAAGAAACATACTGGAAGGAGTCCATTATTCAAGCGAGAAAGCGCAATCTTTCCCCAAGGTAGACTTCGTGATAAAGTAGAACTTATCTGCCCAACCCCGGTCGGACGAAGTTCCCTCGTTCATCAAAGGAGGGACCCCGACGCGAGATTTGATGTTGACTCTACCCGCCGAAGGAGTGGAGAGTATGCAAGAGTGCATGACGTCGGCGATCGTGAACGCAATGTCGAAATTAGCCAGAATATGGTCCAACACCGCCAAGCCCCTCCAAGCTCTCGGGAGAACTTGCCCGACCGCGATACCCAAAGTAGTCAAGAAAGAACGAACTAAAGGAGAAAAAGGAAAACGGTGTCCGACCAAGAAGGGGTACTCATAGACGCAAATCCACCTCGGGCGTAAGGCGTCGGCGAACACGTCAGAGGGAGGAATGGCAATTTCCACGTGAGCAGAGAGCCCTGCTATGGAACAAAAGAACTCGATGTTGTGAGCTGAAGAAGAACGGCGGTTAGCATCGTTAAGGATCATCTTGGGATCGTAGATAATTGGAGCCATCGAGAAGAGAGAGGGTAAAGGTTAGGGTTTGCAAGAAAATTACGTATGAGAAGAAGGAAGTCGGAGCGTGCTTAAATAAGGAAAGGAGATCTCGTCCGAGATCTTCTAAAGAATCAATTTGATTGTTACCGTTAGAACAAATCCGAACGTTGGGGAAGTAGCCGTTGGAGCGGATGTAAGTCGGTCAGCCGCATTAAATGAGAATCGAAGAAAAAGACGTTATTACGAAGTCAGGATTTCGGGTTGAACGAGTATTCAACGCGTTCCGAATTTGATGAAGGCATATTTTATGAAGAAAGAAGACGTCTCCCAGCTCTACTAGACGTTAAGCCCTGTAAGACGCCTTAGGGGTATTGTTTGTGCCTAAAAATACGACGAGTGTGGAACGCGTGAAGAGCTACGCGTAGGAAGACTGTGTCGACGCGACGAGAGAAGTGAAGGATGTTGTCGACGTGACGAGACGTGGCAAAGGTCTCGTTTATCTTGAAGATTAGGTCGGCCGGGCATATTTTATCTTATTCCTTATTATATTCTTGTAATTGGTTAAAGATACGGTAAATAATATCTTTTACCTTGTTTGTTATTTTGTTATTTAGATAAAAGGAATACATAAGATCTCGTTTCCTTAAAGATATTATTAGGGTTAGCCTATAAATAAAGGTTAACGCCTGCTTTGTAATCATTCAGCCACCACTACGAGTAATACTAAGTTCAAGCTTCAACCCTAAATTCTTCTCTCGTTCTATATTGTTCTTGAGTGTTGAGATTATACCGTACTCTTTTATCTTTGCCCTACAATTGCTTAGTTATCTTCTCGTAGGTAATTTCGCTACAAACAAAAACTATCTACATATTTTTGGATATAATTATAAACAAGATTACTTATTAACTTATTCATAAACTAAATAAACTCGCGCATGGCGCGGGGAATAGACTAGTATGTATAAAAAGGAGTGTGATTATATAAATGAAGATCATATAAAACTTACATTAATCAATAAATAATTTAAATTAAATTGGGTCATAGTACAAAGGTATAAAATGTATGATATAATTATTTTTATAATGAGTAGTTTAAATTTAAAGATTTAGAAGACCATTTGACATTAACAAATTAAATTTTGGTGAAATATGGTTGTTTCAAATTTTAGATTTGGTGAAGCAATTATTAGGATAAATTATTAAGAAATCAAATTTAAATTTCATAACTATAAAAAAAAATAGTTTTAATTTTAAATTGACACATAAGGAATCTAATATATACAATATTAAAGTTGAAGTCATGTCTTCACAAAAATTTGCGCCACTTGGTGAAATTTGAGTGGAGACATGTGTGCTTTCTTTTTATTATTTCTCCATTTAAAATAAAAAAACAAACTTTTTTGTTCAAATGTATAAACATCCACTATCCCACTCTCCCACCTCCACTCTTCCACTATAACATGTGTTTTTATAAATTAAATCATCATTTTTTTAGGGATTTACAACTTGACATTTTCATAGTAGGAGAGTTTAGACTCTATTTTTGAAAAACAAGTGCATCAACCATTTAATTATAGCTCTATTTTGAAAAAATTGAAAATATATTATAGAATATACTTATAGCTTATTTAAGAAATATGATTGTGTGATTTTAGACAATTTTGTTGTGTAAAATTGAAATTAGATTATCAATTTACTAATTCATCGTCATTTTTTCCAAAATGAAAATATATAAGTCATTTGTTAATAAATTTCTCATATCTTTTTTGATATGGAATTTCATTCTCACCAAAATAATAATAAATTATATCATTCTCCGTACGTCATACGGGACAAACACTAGTTAAAAGCTAAATTTAAGGAGAAAGTTTAAAATTACTTTTTTTTAATATATATATATATAGATAGATAGATAAGGGACTGTTTTTTTTGAATTCAATCTCGATATGCAAAAACCACTGTACTAGAATATCATCTCTTAGTTCAAACACTTCCTTCGGTGATAATTGGAGTTTAATTTGTTCGAATTGGTCTCTCAGATCAGAATATTATTGACATTTTATAAAAAATTTGTTGTTTAAAAATAGTTTATTATGGATAAATTTATATATAATATATATATATATTAAAATTATTTAGAGCTCTCTTCTTCATTGTAAATTCATTAATCATGTGTCATTTTGTAGTTTTATTTAACTTTCTATTTATTAGTAATTTTTTATTATTTACCAAGTAATTTAATTTATAAATATGCATACATTTATACACTATTCACTACTTTGCTAAACCAAACAAATTTGAATAATCAATTCAAAAATTACAATGTGTATACATTTTCAAACATATTCACTACTTACATTTATGCACTATATTTTTTTTTTGAAACTCATATACACTATTTTAAACTATATAGTTTTACATGAATGAGAAAAGGGTTCAAATCAATATATAAATTTGTTAAAAATTGACTTGTGATAATTTGATCAAATAAGAGGCATACAAACTTAATTATATTTGTTGTTTATTGTTTATATCTAAAATTTTAAACTTAAATAGCAATATTATTTCAAACCTATTAACTTATTTTTCACATAAAATTTTATACGAGATTACTTACTAACGGATTCATGAACTAAATAATCTCGCTTATTGCGCAAAGAATAGACTAGTATGTTTATTTGTTTAAGGTAGGTTTTTTTAAAAGTATAAATTTTATGCTAAAATTTGAGTGGTGGAGAAAAAAAACTAAAATGGAAAAAGCTCTCGTGAGGATAGATGTTTAGATGAAAATCGAGGATGATTCACACAAATGCTATAATTAATGAACACACATATTATAAAACCTGTAAAAAATATTTAGTGATGCACAACATCTATGACACATTCATATAATATATATATATATATATAGGGGTTATAACTCATATACTCCGTATCATCTTCGGTCATCTAAGCACTCGTGGTCACCGGTAATTAAAGGCTGACAAATTTTCCTCTGCTGATCAATTAGTTGCATATTTTTTTTGAAGTACGTAGGTAATAGACTAGCTAGCAGTGTACAAAATTATTTTACGCTATACAGTAGTATATACTCGTACTATATAGTGCTCTAATATGTAATGTAATTATATGTAAGCTCTGTTATTAAAAACTCGAAGGTTAGCAACAGTGAGTAGGGTCCCCGCTTTGACTTTTGGCACCGTTCATTTTACGTGAAGAAATGTGTAATGTGTTAAGTGTACCAATTCCCTATTATTAATCGGTGATGCCAATCGCACTCCTTTTTTTTAAACTTGTTACACTTAATTAGTCGTGTACTTGTTACACTTAATTAATCAGTCGTGTACTTGGGACTGAGCGGTAATAGCGGAGTAATCGAATTGATAACCGATTAAGAGAAATTAAAAGTTTGGGACAAAAATTCAATATGTATTCACTTTTTCACGGTCCGGCAATGTATATCTCATTTATTTTAAACTCTTACAATGATTGTACAAAACTTATTGTGTGAAAAAGTCTAAAATTTAAGTGGATTTAGTATCTCCATCTCCATTAAGTCCTACGGTTCTTCTAGACGGACAACTGGATTCCAGATTGTCCTCTAAATCAATATCGTAACAACTCATCTGGAGCCCTAAAAGTGGCAGATTTTATCACCCATGACAAGCAATGGGACATACCAAAACTCTTTACCGTTCTCCCAAGCCATATTATTAACAAAATCACTTAGATACGTATACCCCAAACTCCGTTAAGGGACAAGATTATTTGCAAAACTGCTGTTAATGGGGGTTTTCGGTTAAATCTGCCTATCATACGACCATGTACTAACCCCATTATTGATGTAAACATGTTTTGGAACACAAAGCTACCCACAAAAATCCAAAATTTCCTTTGGAAAGCCTACTCTGATTGTCTTCCTACTACAAAACGTCTTAATATGTATTAGCATAGAGTGCTCTCCTCCTGTAGCCTGTGTAACAATTCTAATGAGGACAAGAACCATTTCTTCTTTCACTGCCCTTTCCCTTTATCGATTTTCAGAAAACTTAATGAACTAGGTAACTTTCATATTTCTGTGCAATTTGCTAGTAATTTTGAAGACTCTATGACAACATTCTGTAACTCTAATTCTTCGGCTGATCTGGCCTTTTTTACTTGGTGGACCTTATGGAACCATCGAAATAAATGCATTTTTAGACCTAATACTATCGACAATCCGTGTACTCTTGCGGAAGTTGCCAAAAAAGCCCTTTTCCATTATTACGAATGGAAGATTGAATTCCATACAGAAAAAGGGAAAAGAAACTACTACTAACAACAGACATGACCTTAATAAATTCCGTTGGAGAAAACGTTCGGCCAAATTCTTTAAACTTAATTGTGATGCCTCTGTTATAGCCGCTTCTGGTTCTTTCATTGGTTTCATTATTCGTAATTCTGATGGTCAACCGTCCTTTGTTAAACATCTCCGTATTCCTGATTCATCTGTCTTAGTCTCTGAAGCAGTTGCAGTACTTGAAGGCATTAGAGCTGCTACTCGTCTAAACATCAAAAATGTTATTGTCGAAAGTGATAATTTGGTTCTCATCAACAACATTAATCAGATATGTGACCCCCTCCCCCCGGGAAATCTATTCGATGATTTTGGATATCAAAGCCCTCTCTGCTAGTTTTGATTGTTGCAGGTTTTTCTTTATTAGAAGACTTTGCAATAGAGCTGTTGACTCTACCTGACATCTCGCAACGTTCGTATTGAAGATCTTAGAGAATTTATTATTCAGTGGAATACAAGCGTCACGACCTCAGAGAAATTGAATCTTTAGAGGAGTCTCCTGTCCAGGACATCTAGAATCTTTCACATGAAAGATTTTTCAAGATCATCCGAGAAGGTGATTTAGGCTTGATTTGTTTTGTAAACAATAAGTCTTCTGTTTGCTTGTTAAATAAAAAAAGTCCTACGGTTATTTTGGTTATAAAAGTCTTACATTTTTACAGTATATTATTGTTTTTTATCAATTTATTTTATTTTATTTATCGGTAGTGGAGGATAATCAGATTTGTTTGGGTTGATGCGCCTTAACGAAATTTGAATCATCACAAACCTAAAAAAAAATCAACCTTGAATTAAATCTTGAGCAATTCTACTATTTTGCACATTTCATCTCATTTAAATTAAATATTTGTTATATTTGATTAAATATTAATAGAATCATAATATTTAATAAGAAATTTTGTTGATTAAATCTCGTAGAATAATGAAAAATGAACACCCTGAAGTCCCTAATTAAATCTATCCTATCAGTACCGCCAAAATGCATAGCTTTATATTTGAATTATAATTATATAATTGTCTAGAGCTCGATTTGTTCACTGTGGAAAAGGAGTATGTGAGAGACAGAAAACTAAAATGATGAAATGTTAGGTAAGTATCTAACTATTGACAATTAATGGAGGTTGAATAAGACTATTGTAACATGGAGCGCAACTCATGCGTGGCTAGGGTTTGTATTGTATGTGTCCCTAGGTTTCAGTTTAGCCATGTGCATTTAATAAATAAAAACATGCAAGCATTCAATTCAACATTGTATTATGATGTTATCATAAGTGAGTTTTCATTTATTTATTATAAAGGAAATGGAAATATGGGCCGTTAGTTCGTTTGACAAGAGTACGAGGCGTTGGGCCTTATGGACAATTGTAACGAAGGATTTGTGTCAAGTGTCCTATTAGACACTATACTTGTAACAACTACACTCTCTAACTAAATATTAATAAAATACCCTATCTGATAAACATGCGCTTTCTATTTGTTACTTTCAGATCTTATAATCTTCATCCTTCACACTCTTCACCGTCAAGCTCCAGCTCTCTTTCCCAAATCCCTCGTTTCATTCCCTCCGGCCAACACCCCGACGGAAATTGAATCCTCTCTGTCCGATATCTTCTTGCGAAGGTCGCACAACTTCGTCTCCGTCAGCTACTCTCCGTCACGATGTCATTTTCGAAGGCAAAACCCTAGATCTGGTGATGAAAGACGGTCCCCACTCGAAGAACACCAGCGAATTCGAATCGGAGTCAGGATGTAGAGAGAGAAAGGCTTACATCACGGAATTGAACGAGGCCAAGCTCTCCGAGATACGAGACAACACGGTGAGAGGACTCGACTGGAATAATCAACTGCATAAAGGTCATCTTCTCGGACCTCATCAGATCCATTGGCGGCAAGTTGTCGATGTACTCCATCTTCCATCCACCGCAGAAGAGAGACGAAAACGAAATCGATATGCACGAAAAAGCAAATCGAATCCCCAATTGATCAGGATGTAGGGCTTGCAGGCTTGATGAGAGACTTTTAACCAAAGGCAACGGGAAGCTACTGCCTACTTGTGTTTCAGATGAAAAATGTTCAAATAAACAGCAAAACTGAAGAAAAGAAAAGCAAAATTACAGAGGTTCAACACAATATTGATTTCCTTGTCTTTTGGTTAAAATTGCAGTGTGTTGACAAAATATTTGACAATGTTGAAGTATTCTTATTCTTATTCCCTTTCACTTCATGTTGTTATGGATTTGGACTATTATTTGTTTGCTGATATTTGACAGATTTGTGTTTTAATTTTGTGGAAACAACATTCTGAAACTGATTTGGTTAAGCTTATGCAGGTAGAAGATGAGAGCAAGCTAAGTTCAGCGGAAGTGCATCAATTGATGATTAAGATCCAACAGGAGCTGATAAATTAGATGTGTAATCATAATCTTCTGCCATCTATCTTTGCTTTATATTCATGTGAGAAGATCTGAAAAATATTTGACAGTGTGCTAATTAGCAACCGACCTGCAATATAATAATAGACAGTGTTTTGAGATCTTCTGCCATCTATCTTTGCTTTATATTCCTGTGTAGTGTAATCATAACAGGTCGGTTGCTAATTGCTAATTGAGTTTTGACTAGTCAATTTCTTTTTGTTGTGACTTGTTTCGCTTGTAGCCTATATGCTTTGTCTTCATTTCAAATAAAAACAACCAATTGGTATCGGTATGTGTTGACAAAAGTTTTGACAGTGTTGACAAGTTAATTTATCGTGTGTTTGTGTTCGTGCAATACTAATTCTATGAATGAGGCTCTAGTAGAGTTTTGATTTCCATGTCTTTGGTTAAAAACAAGGATTTGATTATTATGCAGGGACTGTTGACCAAAAAATTTGGCAGTGTTGACAAGTTAATGTGTGTAAAATTTGACAGTGTTGACGATTATGCAGGGACAATGCATTTTGTTTTAGTGTGTAAAACGAATTAATGTGTTGACAATTATTTTTTTGACAATGCAATTTAGTGGTGTTGACAAGTTTTGTAAAGTGTTGACAATGTTGACAATTTTGTAATATTACTCGTGTTGTATGTTGTTGACCGTTTATTAGTCGTGTAAACAATTTATTTAGTTGGGTTGAAAACTTATTTAGTCGTGTTGACAACTTATTATTCTTGTTGACAACTTTGTTAAAAAATTTGTTGACAACTCTGTTAAATTTTTTGTTGACAGCTCTGTTAAAAATTTTGTTGACAAATTTTGTTGACAGCTCTATTATAATTGTCACGTCAGCAAAGGGGTATTTTCATATAACTTAAAAAAGTGATGCAAAAACTTAAAAAATATTACAATTTTGGGGTATTTACCCAAAAACTGGCAATTGTAATATCATGAGTTATTGTATAATGTGATGAATATGGAAGATATGATGATTCCCAAATATATCCTTATCTACAAGAAAAAAAACAACGACAAGTATTATAGCGTTATTTAAATACTCTTAAATAATTATTGGTGTTGACAACTCTGTTATAATTTCCACGTCAGCAAAGGGTTATTATTGGTGTTGACAACTCTGTTAAATTTTTTGTTGATAGCTCTGTTAAAATTTTTGTTGAAGAATATGGAAGATATGATGATTCCCAAATATATCCTTATCTGCAAGAAAAAAAACAACGACAAGTATTATAGCGTTATTTAAATACTCTTCAATAATTATTGATGTTGACAACTCTGTTATAATTTCCACGTCAGAAAAGGGTTATAATTGGTGTTGACAACTTATTATTTTTGTTGACAACTCTGTTTAAAATTTTGTTGATAGCTCTGTTAAAAATTTTGTTGACAACTCTGTTAAAATTTTTGTTGACAACTCTGTTAAAAATTTTGTTGACAACTCATAATTGCCACATCAGGAAAGGGGTATTTTCATATAACTTAAAAAAGTGATGGGGTATTTCCATATAACTTAAAAAAGTGATGCAAAAACTTAAAAAATATTACAATTTTGGGTATTTACCCAAAAACTGGCAATTATAATATCATGAGTTATTGTATAATGTGAAGAATATGGAAGATATGATGATTCCCAAATATATCCTTATCTACAAGCAAAAAAACAACGACAAGTATTATAGCGATATTTAAATACACTTCAATAATTATGTTAAAGTGTGAAATGACAATTTTTAGTTAACGAGCGAATATAACGAGGAAAGAGCGAATATAACGAGGAAAGATCAAATGAGAACTTATCTTAAAATAAGAACTCTCGGCTGAACCATTGATCTTTCTTAATCCAACGAATGAGAATATTTCAGTGCTTTCTATTAAAATTGCACAGGGAAGGGCGTTTTCGTCATTTTAGCTCACATCCCAAACCAATCGATTCTCTTTCTCTTTGAAAGCTTCGTCCATTGCGATTTTCTCTCCCGGTGCTTCATCCATGGTGATTGGGAGCTGCGTAGATGACCAAGCGGAGATTCGAAGAGGGATTGGGATCAAGATATTAGATCGTTCTTCTCCTTCTTCATTTTTGCCGAATCTGACACTTTCCCATACTATTTCTAGGGCACAGTTTATCGGGCTTCTTCTTCGTCATCCATGACAACGATGGCTAGGGTTGTGACCTCCATTGTTGCGATTTCTACTGGTGTTCCTACTCCACTTCATACCATCCTCATCTCATCTCCTTCGATCCAGATCTAGATCATGTAAATTCATCTTCTCCATAGCTCGGAATTCCAAAATCCTTATCTCTTCAATAAAGGAAGTATAGCTTGAAGATCACCGAGAAGTAAAAAATAAACGAGAAGAACTGCTTCGAAGGTGGAGGTGGACATTCTTAAGATTTGCAGGGTAGTTGCAGATTTCAATTGAAAAGAACTGTCGGCGAATCACTTAACTTGCCTGGATCGGGTATGAAATTCATGGCTCTCACCGTGTTTGTGGAAATGCCTGAATGAAAAATCAAACTAAACTAGGATGATGAACCTGCTGATTTGTGCATTGTTTTGCTGCATTTGAGTTAGGTTCCTTAATGTTGCACTGTCAATTTGGTAAAAGAATAGAAGTACTGGATGATATGTTGTCATGAGAAGATTTAGTATAAATCATGTTAGAGGATTAGGTTAGTCTAAATCATGTTAGAGGAATAGTTTAGTCTAAATCATGTTAGAGGAATAAGTTGATTTGCAATGAACCTGCAAAGCTTGAATAGTGAACCTGCCTTGATAGCTTAATGAACTTAAGCTTCAACAATTTCATAAAGGTAAAATATAAAATAAAACTCTCTTCCTCTTATTAGCTTGTAATTATACCAAATTCATTTTGTATGTGTGTGTGTTTCCTTTTGTATATGTGTGTGTTTCAGTATCTGAGCATGGGCATTGAATCATGTGACTGTTCCTTGATGTTTCACCATCTAAAGGTTATTGAACTAGATGACGTGTATTATGAAGATATAAATTAGATAATGGTTGTTGCTTATGATTCATGCTCTATTCATTGTGCAACTCAGTGGAGACCATTCAACAGAATCTGAGGATGCATCTTTCAGGGATTTAGGATTTCCACTCAATTTCAAACTCGAGAAATTGAGGATTGTCAAGATAAATTGGGTTAGACCTTTTCTTCCGGGAAAGGATTTCATTATAGAATTTTAAGAGGCTATAATCTCATAATAATGTACATTATTATGGAACTTGGTAAGATATATTCTGGGCTATTCAACACGTACACCATGATGTAGCGGGAATGCATATTATTATGAGATTACTTTGCGTTTTTGAACCTTGTATGGCTTGCTAATGAGGATATATGAAAATGATTATTTTTTGTCTCATGGAGACTTTGTACAGGAAGCTAAAAATTCAGAGAGAACTGCCAATAATTTTCGTAGCAACAAACAAGTCAAGGTTCCTAAAGTTTTTTGGGTAAAGCTTTTTTTCACTTTTGTAATATGATTCAAGTGCAAAAGATCCCTTGTTTGAAATGCTCGATGCCGAGTTTACACCTAGTTATTCTACCTTTTCATGGATTGTTAATGGTTACTGCTCAAATGGAAATGAAGAGGTAGTTATAAGAATTCCTGATGAGCTAGCAAGCAGAGGCTGAAATGTAGATGTCTCTGTGTACCGTGCTCTGATAAGGAGACTTCTGCTAGATGGGTAATTGGTGATTAGTTTTCTGGGTAATTGGTTTACTCAATCTAGAACTGCTGAGATTAGGATCATGTGATGTAATTTAGTCTCTTTGATTTACTTCAGTGATGAGAGTGAATAGTCTAGAGTTTTGTTTATGAATAAGTTCTGACTGGTCTTTTTGCATACTGCCTTTGTTAAGAGTACCATGTTTTGATTGAATTTTATCATTACTCTCATTCGGCAATATTCATTTTGCAGTTGCAAATGGAAACTATGGTAGCGAAATCGAATCGTAGATGTGGTCAAGTGGCTTCATTGTCAGTTCAAGAAAAAGCAAGCAGGAACAAGCGAATGTTTCGTGCTGATCCACCGCCTCTAAGTGATCCATCTAACGTGATCTCAGTGGCTCCATTTATGTCAAGTGGCTCCATTTGTTCTTCTGTATGTTGTTAGGAATTTAGCAGGATGTGATCTCAGTGGTAGCATTCCACAGGAGCTGGGGATTTTGAACCTTTAATCTCAAATCATTTTTATCTATGAACCTTTAATATAAAATACTTAACATTCCTTAGGTTCATTCGTTTTTGTTTGCGGGTTCAAGAATATCTTTTTGCGTTTCTTTTCTTGGATGATTCTGAAGTCTGATATGTGCAGGAAGCAATCGTGAGCATGGCACTGGTGGGTGCTATTATTGGAGCTGGTGTAGGTGGATGGATTAATGATTTCTATGGGCGTAAGAAAGCGACTCTTAGTGCTGATGTTGTATTTGCTTCTGGATCAATTGTCATGGTTGCTGCTCCTGATCCATATGTCCTTATACTGGGGAGACTCCTTATTGGGTTGGGTGTTGGAGTTTCTTCAGTTACTGCACCTGTTTATATTGCAAAAGCATCTCCTACAGAAGTAAGAGGTGGTTTAATGAGCACAAATGTGCTGATGATTACCGGTGGACAGTTTCTGTTAATCTTGCTTTCACAGAGGTTAGATATTTTTTATTCAACTTATTCATTGGCATCCATATCTTATGGAGAGATTTGTTCCTTTCTTTTTTCTAAATTCATAGGATGAATGTTTTTATATATATGATTGTTTTTTGTTGTTGTCACGACTGCCAATGACGACAATGTGGTTTTGTTATCCGGTTTAGAACCCTTCCTGCCCCTTTACTTTTACTTTGTACCCGTCTTCATCATTATGTTTTTGTTATATACAGTCCGGTGTTTTATTCAAACAACGCCGGGTCACTCGCGTTCTGCGAGATACGTGACACTCGCGTTACGCGAGATTAGCAAAAAATTAGGTTAATTTCATGCATGCTAATCTCACGTTCCTTGAGTGTCACGTATCTCGCAGAACGCGAGTGACACGTCCCTCGCAGAACGCGGGATTAGCATGTCAGATGAACGTTGTTGTGCGCCATTACTACATGTCTTGTCCCCACCTAACTATAATAACTACCCTCTTATTTTAAGTAACCCGTAAAGCCTATTAACCCTATCCTAACACCTCTTTTTATCATCTTTCACCTCTTTCACCCTCCATTAAAACTCATTTTCAAAACCTTAAAACTTCAAAACACTCTAAAATAATGGAAGATGAAGAGAAATTCAACAAAAGAGGGAATGGAGATGGTGGTTTATCAAGTTATCATGCAAATGAGGTAATGTTCTTACTTAATTTTTGAATTTTAATTTGTTTTGTACCATTAAGAGTTAAAATGAACTTATTAATGTTGTATTTCATGTTAAATCTAGTAGTAGTAAGTGTTGAAGAGATGACTTTTGCATATAATGTCCAAAACTTAGATGTGTTCATGTTTTTATGATTTTTAGGGTTTTTAATGTAGAAACTCAACAATTTCTCATGTTATTAAATTATCCCGTTGAATGACTAGTTTCAGGAAATGGCAACTTCCCGCGTTCTGCGAGAGGAAGCCACTCGCGTCACGCGAGATCTGCCTTCCTCGCAGAACGCGAGAAGTTGCACATTACAGAGTATTAACAGAAGCATTGTGTATAGGTGAATTTTTCTTTGTTCACTGGATTGAATGCAATCTAGTTGAATGACTACAACTACTCCTTCCAGAATACAAGGCCATGTTCGCCACCGTCATTTGATTTAGGGATTGACCACTTTGGATATTATCATCAACCATCTTCATATAAACAACATGTGCTATCTAATTATCAATTTCCTATGCCATCTACATATGAATTGCCCGTGCCATCTACTTATGAGTTGCCCGTGCCATCTACTTATGAATTGTCATGTACATATGAGGTGCCATCAAGCTATGATGCGTTTGATTCACAATTTGCTAACCCTCCTACAAACGTAGGAGAGGAGATGTGTTTTCTTTCCTCTTTACGCACTGCACCAAAGTTTGATAGTCCCGTATATGAGGAAGTTGTTTCTAGGGATTATTCGGAATATGTCACTACGGAGCAAGTGTTTGCCTCTAAGGAGATTGGTCATTTATGGGCTTTGAATGTTGCTAAGCAATACAAGTTTATGATCTCTATTGAAAGGAGTGTACCATCTAAACCGGAGCAAAGTGGTAAGGTTCAAATCATTTGTGAGAAAGGGGCCTAAAGGTGTCGGTGTTAGATCAAACACAAAGAGCAAGAAAACGGGATGTAAATTTCAGTTGAAGCTCATGGAGAACCGGGTTGAAGAGAATCGGGGATTAGTGGTTGTTTGTGGTTTGCACAACCATCCTATTGGAGATAGTTTGGTCGGTAATGTATTTGCCGGGAGGCCAACCCCGGATCAAAAGAAAAGGATTCGTGAGATGGTACTTTCACATTGTTCTCCAAATCAGATTTACACTGAGATAAACAAGGATCTCGGAAGTTGCACAAAGAAGAACCAAGTGTACAATTTGGTAAGACATATAAGGGAAGAAGAAATGAAAGGTAGAACTGTGGTTCAAGAATTCTTTCACCAATGCAAAGAGAGCAACTACTTCATGGAGTATAGGCCAAGTGCAAAGAATCCTTTGATAATAGGCGACTTGTTCTTTGCTAGTCCCGAATCAATGAAACTCTTAAAGACGTTTTCATATGTCCTTTTGATGAACTCGACTTATAGCACGAACAAGTAAGTGTCATTACAGATGCTCTATTTCGTGAGATTGAATGAAGAGCTTATCTTACTGTATTTTGGTTTAAGGTACAATGTTCCCTTCCTGGAGATAGTCGGTTTGACTTCTACATGGAAGAATTTTGTTGTCGCGTTCTGGAGGTACAATGTTCTCGCGTTCTGCGAGAAAATGCACATATTATGCATTTTCTGATAATTCTGCAGAATATCTGCAATGGATTGAAAATGCAGAAAATAAATAAATAATTCAATTACCTCCCCTTTCTGGACGTGGAATGCAACATGTGCTTCAAATCCCTTAAGCAACTCGGGATTTTCTGGACCTCCAGGTGTGTCATGAGTGAGCTCAGGATCATATTTTGGCTCTTCCTTCTTGGACTTCATCTTTCTTTTTGGTTTCTGGACCACTTCTTCTTCTTCATCATCATCATCACCTTCTTCTTCGTGTTCTTCCCCAACAACTTCATCCTGGTTCTCTTGTTCCATCGGTTCTGGTTGAGGATTGTAAGAAGAAGAACAAGCTTGTCTAATTCCTTGACCCATGTCTTGAGGAACACTTCCCTCACCAAATCCACCTCCCCAACATTGTCCACCAACCCAACTTTGTCCACCCCACCCTTGTCCAACTTCCACTAGAGCATACTGAGGAATAATATTGTCCCAGCCACCAATAGTGCTACCGGGTTGTTCATATGGAGTTGATTGTGGTGCACATTGAGTTGACGATTGTGCACATGAAACTGACTCTTGAGAATAAAGGTCTCAATCATCATTTCGATACCCTTGATATGTATCTGCTCGTTCTATCCCACTAGGCACAGAACAGTCTTCCCCGGCATAACTATGGACACCACTGTACCGCTCTATGGGGCGATAATCAACGTCGGGGAGCCCCTCGGGGAAGAGCTCTACCGGTGTTGTCTTCTTTGCTTTCCTTTTCCCTTTTGCATTTTCAACCGGTGGATTTTCTCTCACAACGTTCCAATTTCTTCGACGGGTTGAACGTCCAGGACGATCCATTACCTAAAACAATATAAAGTAAAATCAGTATATAAATATAACATGTTCCGCAGAAGAGGAAAGAATTGCCAGTTATGGCAATTCCCCGCGTTCTGCGAGGGCATGACACTCGCGTTCTGCGAGGAGTGTAGCGTTCTGCGTGAATTTGCACTATCTTGAGTTTTCGGCAACAATTTCCGACGAAAATTCAATATTTTAGCTAAAATACCTATCAATTTAAGTAAATTACCAAATAAACATCAAAACCCTAAATAAAATCAACAACCCTAATCAAAAACCCTATATGGAGATTATACTACCATTGATGAAGCATAATTCAAAATCAACATCCACTTATCAACCATAATTCAAAACCATCATCTTTCATCCATTATACAACCATTTCTAAAACAACATTCAATATCAAAACGTCATATAATATGCAATTTCCTATACTAATAACATATATTTATCTAGAATCAACATTAGAAATCATAAGGGAAGAAAAACATACCTTATATGGAGATTTGTAGTGAAAAGAGGAAGAACAATTAGTTTGAACCGAGAGAGGAAGAACAGAGCGGCGGTAGAATGGAGATGGTGGCTGTAAAAAAGGGGAAAACCCTCGCGTTCTGCGAGGTGACGACCCTCGCGTTCTGCGAGTTGACGTTCCCTCGCGTTCTGCGAGTTGACGTCCCCTCGCGTTACGCGAGGTGCCGGACGTTATTTTGGAAACGTTCGGGCTGTATTTAGCAAGGGCCTATAAAAAACCAAATTATAGAGTGATTTTAGAAGAAAGCAAGAGTTGATTTCTCGAGTTCAGCCTGTGCATAGGTACTAGTGTTAAAGAAAGTGGTCCTTTTATTTATGTGTATTCTTATCACTTCACCAGTGTGAATGGTTTGTCGATTTCCATGTTTGCAGTTTGAAGAAGCCACTACAACAGAAATCATTGGCCTTGCACTTCGTGTTTTGACGTTGCGAAGGAAATCTATCTCTGTTTCTTCCTTTTGAGATAACAACATGCTTTATAGTTTTTGAGATAACAACATGAAGGAATTGTGTCATTTAATCAACGGTGTAATTATTAATATGGAATAAGACTATTAATGGAGATTTATAATCCAGATATTTTAGGAGTCGCACGCTATTGCTAGTGGCCAATACGACTTATGAGATTAATAAGATTAAGCTCATGGCTAGAATAACTGGGTCCTATGAGGTCACACACTTAGAGTTTACGGACTGGATCATGCGAATCCGAAGGCCGGATTAGCCTATAGAATTTGGGGTAGGTGGAACAATAAACGAGGTGAATTGTTCACCGGGTGTCAGATAACCGTTATCAGTTATTTGGAGTTTGGACCAAGGTAAACATGTGTCACACATGCCCAAGGAGCAAGTGTCCACACCTTAGACACTTGTCCTCTTCCTTGCACACCAAGGAGTTGCCTTGGGTCCTAAGTTGCCTTGGCCTCCAAGTTCTTACCTTGGGCTCCAAGGACTAAATGTCTATATATAGGCCTCTCTTATTCCACATAGAGAGCACCCAACACACTAGACACACCATATACTCCACACCTCGCACATCCTTGTGAATTTCGGTCTAACAGAAGAAACCATAAGGAGATCTAGTTTATTGCTCGTGTGGACCAAGTAGAGAAGTCACATTTGAGGCTTTCATCTTTGTCTTTCGGCATCTACGAACACGCATCAAAAGATATTTGATTCTTCTTATATACATGATCGATACCAATGTATGCATGAGATCCTTATTAGATGTTAGGAAAGTGTTTCCTGAAATTCCGTTTTAAGCATCTAAATTCCCAACAGTGGTTTCAGAGCCTCTTGCATAAATTGATATTGATCTTAATTTTGATGCATGTTTAACCATCATTTTGATCCAAGATAGATAAATTGTATTTATGAGTTAATTTGCATTATTTTCTAGATTAATGAAATTTTGAATTTGCATGTCTAGAGATGCCTGAAATTGATTAAGTTTATGAAACTGTTTCATAATCTTATAAATCAAAAACGTTAATTTTATGAAAATTAACATCACAATCTTACTTGAAATTTTGTCAAAGTTACAATTTTTGAGTGGGAGAAACATCGCGGATGGGTGAAATCTGTTCACGACGGTGAAGATAATGGTTGACGGTTAAACCGTTGACGGGTGGGTCTTGATGGTTTGTTGGATAAGTTTCCTAGTGTAGGAATACTTTATAGATAAAACTTGCCAGAAAGTAGATGAAATATTAGATATTTCATTTTGGAAAATATGATTTTCACATATGCATTTTAACGATTAATATTAGATATTAATTCCATAATACAATTAATAGAATTAGAGATAGATTTAATTAGTCTTTTGCTAATTAATATTTTCATGCATTTTAATTTGATTATTTTGCATGAGTTTTATCTATAATATATTTGATATTATTGTGCATGTATGTTTTAATATATGATATTATTATTTTGCATGCGGTGACTAGTATGAGTTATACTAGGATCACAAATTCTTGTTATGACATTTATGAATGCTTTACAAATTATTTTAAGCTTGCATGATTTTTTATTTATTTGAATTAGTTCACTTGTAAATAGAGAATCATTACATGTTTAAGTCTCTTAAAACAAAATTGAGATATTGTCTTTTCATGTCATAACCCATGAGACCCTTAGAATTAGTTGGATAGTTTTCGCCCTAGCGAGGTGTCCTTCTTTGACTTTGGGATAGTGCAGGCATGTCTATATAAGGGGCATGTAAACCTTGATATAGTTATACTCAACAAGAGACCAAAATGCATAGTTTTGGATCTTGAGGCATAGAGATGGTCTGATATGAGATGTGACCATCAACCAAGAATTATAAGGAGTTATAATTAGTAATTGTTACTTACATTGATCACATAAGGCTTAAGTAAGTGCCTCAGTACGCTTGAGTCTTATATGAAATAAGATCTTGAAATCATTTTATTCACAAGGGACATATCAAAATTGAATAAAATGTGCATTAGCTTAAATTTTAAAATGTTTTTGATTTGAGCTCTTGCATGACAAGCATAATTTATCTGCATGTTATTTTCGTTCCCTGTAGTTATTATGTCTACTGAACCTTTGAAATTCACTCTCCGCTCGATTCTTGAGAACAATAAACTGAATGGGACAAATTTTCTCGATTGAGAAAGAAACTTGAGAATTATTCTCAGGTCTGAGGGACAAGAGGATGTCCTTGAAACACCAATCCCTAAGTTAACTGACACCTCAACTGTTGAGGAAAAGTCAAAAGAAGAGGCTATAAGACGTAAGTCTGTGAATGTCACATGTCTTATGCTTGCTGCCATGGAACCTACACTTCAAAAGAGGTTTGAACTGCAGGATGCTTACACAATCATGTCAAACCTGGAAGTTTTGTTTCAGGAACAGGCTACGATTGAGAGGTATGACACTCATAGGCGCATACTAGAAAGCAAGCTTGAAAAAGGAAAACCAGTTGGCACTCATGTATTTGACATGATAGGTCTGTTTGACAGAATGGCCAGTATGGGTAATCCTTATGATGTAGAGATGACAACTGACATCATACTACATTCCCTACATGATGGATACAACCAGTTCAAACAAATGTATCACATGCAGGGGATGGGTAAGAACCTGAATGAGCTACATGGCATGCTCAAAACAACTGAGCAAAATATTTTACATTACAATAAGAAGGAAGTTCTTATGGTAAAAGGAAAAGGTTTCAAAAAGGGGCCTCAGGGGAAGCGTAAGCAGACTTACCAAGGGAAGGGCAAGCAAGTTGCTCATACCAAGGGAAACACAAATGTTGTGAAGGTGGCTGCTGAACATGAATGCTTCTACTGCAAGGCTAAAGGGCACCGAAAGAGAAACTGCCCTAAGTACATGGAAGATAAAAAGAACGGGGTTATGAACTCCAACTCAGGTATATATGTTATTGAAGTCTTAACTTCCAAAGTTTCTACTTGGGTATTAGATACCGGATGTGGTTCTCACATTATTTCTAATGTGAAGGGACTAAGAAATAGTAGACGCTTGGAGAAAGGAGAGGTAGACCTGCGCGTTGGAAATGGAGCAAGAGTTGTTGCACTTGCCATCGACGATTATAGTCTATCTTTACCTTCTGGTTTAGTATTGGAACTTCATAATCCTGTGCGGTAATTGTTACCGCACAGGTTTGAAGTAAATCAGAAGTTAAATTTTTGTTTGCTTAATCTCGTATTAATCCGGTGCGGTAATTGTTAACGCACAGATCTGTGCGGTAATTATTACCGCACCCGCTTCGTGTAGGTTTCAGAAAATTTTCCAACAATGCCCCGGAACCAATTAGTGCGTTAACAGTTACCGCACATAAGTGTGCTGCTAATGTTACCGCACAGAATAGTGTGCATTTAGCCCAAAAAACGTGCGACCAAGTCCTTTTAAAAACACTCTTATATTCACAAATTACGGGAAACCACCAGCATCACACCTCCGACACTCAAAGTCACTCGGTTAGTTAAGTTTATTTTAATTCATAAAAAATTAAAAGAAAAAAGAAGTCATCTTCAACCTCTCCTAGCTTCATTCGAGCTCTATCAATGGAGGCCTCTCTTAGGTTCAGATTTTCTCCTTTTGGTGAAATTGTTGTTGCAACTTGCTTTCAAACTCTACCTACGCGGAGATGAAGGTGGAGGAAAATCAGGGTCTCTTCCAACAACCCCAACACTCATAATCAGGGTCTCATCACGATAATAACTCCACAGAAATCGTCGGACCAAGCCAAACTCTTTTTCATCGACATCTCAATTTATTTTGGTGGAAATCCCCAAATCAAACTTCATAGATCCCAGATACTTCATTGCTAAAATCTGAGCCAAAGCTTGTTAGTTTTAAAAAATAATTGCTCATATATTATTTTGGTGGACTGATTTTGTCGTTACTTAGATAAATTAATTGTTTTGAGTTGGAATTAGTGGAGTTTAATCTAGGGGAAATGGTTTATTCATGCAATCGCACAGACAAACAAAGAAGAGAGGGTAGAAGATGGAGTTATGGGTATATTTGTAATTTTGCTTCTTTTTCTATTTAGTCAATTATCCAGAACATGAAATAGATATATAATATAAAATAGAAAACAAATTCTCAAGTTTACGAAATTGTAGACAAAAATGTGGACGGGTGGCTCTTGAATGACAGAAGGCGTAATACGTGTGATTTTCGGTAAATTTTGAATATACGGATGATTTTAAGCAAAATAATCCTTTATAAGGATGGTATTCATTTAAAAAAAACCAACAAAGGTATGAATGAGAATGAGAATGAGAATGAGAGATGAAAGACTTGAGGTAATAAGGTTAGATAAAAATCAAATCCTTCTTTAGATAAAATGCCAAAATCAATATTTTTATAAAAAAAACTAAATTAATATCCTTTATTTATTTAATTTTCTTAGCTATACTTTTGTCTTGTTTTTTTGTTTAATTTTAACTAAGTAATTCAATAAGTATCTAGGAGAATTATTTCGTTCACCATTTCATGCCCCTCACGATTCTTTAATCCAAGGTGAAATAAATGACTTAGATAATGTGCATACCTTTTTTATGGTCTTACTAAATTTTTTGGGCCCGCGCATAGCGCGGGTTTTACGATCTATAAAATATCACACTTTGCGAAACCAAAGAGTAAAAGATAATGATAAGTTTCATACAAATCCACTATAGACATATGTTGGTGTGTTAAAATCTTCATTTGAGTGACATATTCGTAAACGTATGAAAGAAATGAGAAAAAAAAACACATAAAATAGAAACAAAGCATTAAATGCAGTGCGATTAATTGGAGAAACCCCTAATTTTATATTATATACTGAAGAGAGGGGACTCGCGCTCCGCGCGGGTTTTTACCGCTTGACCTTTAATGTTTTATTGGAGATTTAAGTCTATAATGTTTGTTTTAGATAGTTGTAATGAAATATAGCTTTGATAATTTGGTATTTTTATATAGAGGGGGTTCGGATGAGGACACTTCATCCGGTGAGGACGCGAGGACATTTCTCAGCCCTTAAATCAAGATATCAACGGAGGAGATAAAAACGGAGAGATATTCCGGTACTTCGCGAGTACACTCGCTGGCTCAAAAGATGCGGTGGAAACTTTGAAGTTTGGCTAAAAAATTAGGGGCAAAAGTGTCTTTCATCGTAAAAACTTCCCAGGCTGAATGAACTCCAAATCTCAGATCTACGGCGTGCCGTCCTTCCTCCTCCTCTCTACTCAATCTTAAATTTCAGATCCAATCCGCCTGCATCTTCTTCGCCCTCTTTCTGCCTCTGATGGTGCGCGACTTTCCAACCTCCGCTCGTCAAGCTTCGTCGAATGACAACTCCTCACCCCTCAGATGGTGAGCGAAATTCCGGCTATAAGAGGACTGATGTGGATGCCGAACTGCACTAACACGCTCAATCAGAGGTTAGGGTTTATGCTGAAAGGCAGATTTCCTTTCTTTATTGTTGTGGAGTTTGGTGATTTCTCTAAAATCGATCTTTTTAATCAGACGATGAAAGTAAGGGCTAATGAAGTAGAAATTAGTTGATTTCGTTTTCCCAACTATTCCGTCTAGATTGAGAGAAACAAATCCTACTGAAGTAGGTTAGGGTTTATGCTAGTTTTTTGTTTGCAGAAGCTACATTTCCCTCTCACTCTCACAAAACATAGAGCTTCTCACCATCTCAATTTTGTTTTTATTACTTGGGTTTCATTGGAGAAGATCAGGGAGGATTGCTATGTAGTTGTGCTAGATTAAGTTAGTTTTGGCAAAGTACTAAATTATGGAAATGTGGTTGACTAGTTCTTAGTGTGAGTGAATCACAATTCAAAAACTCTGTGTCTTTGATTAAGTCCATGAACAACTCAGGGATTCGAAATGTAAAAAGAAAATAAACAACTGATTCACTAAATCTACTAGGAAGTTGTTTGCATCTCTCCGAGATTCATGTGTTGGTAATTCTCGTATTGTCATGATTTCTTGCATCTCTCTGAGTTCTAGATCATGTGAGCACACTCTAAAACATGCGAGGTGTGAAATCATGTAGTATGTTAATGGAAGCCCGAAGGTGCGCTCCCTGGTGAAAGAATATGGTTTGGCTTAGAGGAGGACAAAGGAGAACCAACCTGATGCAGCTACAACAAATCAGGTAATACATTGTTTATGGCTCAAAGCTTGAACTATTATAGTGTGGAGATATAGTGACTTTTTACATGATCAAGCTTTCCCAATGATGCTCTACTCTTTTTGGCAGTGCTTCTTCTTTCAGTCAACTCAACAGTTGATCCAAGCATACATCCCTGAAGTGGACATGTCATGGTTTTCAAATTCTCATTTCCCTCCATAACTTCAACTGATTTTATGTTAAGTGAAAACGTGCTGGTGTTGCTGCTTTTTCCATTGCTGACATGGTTGTTTCTTCTAGATGAGTTTGTCCAACTGTCGTCTTTCTCGTCTGCTGCGAGTACTTTCTCTAACTCCTCATTGATGAGGTTCAGCTCACTCTGTGTTACCTCAGTTTCTCTTTCAGCTATGTTGTTGACTGAGATGACGAATGTTGGTGTTTGTGGCTCTGAGATGTAGGTTTCGTTTTCCAGAGTTCCTATTGCCAGGAATCCATGGAAAGATTCTGTCAAGTTAGATGACGAGTCTCTTTCCGGTTGATTCTAGGCTCGTGAATGATCTTCTCGCATAGTTTCTCTTGCCGGTTGAAAGAAGTTGACGCCACTGTGATTCTGTTTTTGGTGTTGGTTATGATTGTTGATTATTGTCTGTCCTGAAATTTAGATGCATATATTCTTATATTATGATCTAGGGCAGTGTACATCAATGCAAGATTCTGCATTTTAATGCATTCTCAAACAGAAGCCAAACGCACCCTTACTATCTTTTTGTATCATGGGTGATAATACGTAAATTTGCATTAAAATCTTTGAACTAAGTACAAGTTAATACAAAATAATGCATTATCTTTTGTGATCAAACAAACTTTTACGACTGTTCTACACTGAAATATGCCGCAATAATTTATGGAAGCGCTTTCAATGCTGACTCTCTTGGTTGCAAAATAATGCATTATCTTTTGTGATCAAACAAACTTTTACGACTGTTCTAGACTGAAATATGCAGCAAGAATTGGTTGTAAAATCACAATCCTAAATAAAACCTAAGATCTCCTTAAAAAAAGATGTGCTATCTGAAGCATACCTTCTAAAAGTGCTTGAGACACCTTACAGTAAAAAGCTTTCATGAAAATATGTCTAGAGGTTCATACTAATAGTCAAGCAAGTTTATGAAGTTTTTAAGCTCGTTTTTTTTGTTATTAACACATTGCACTAGAAGGCTTTAGATATGCTTAGAGGTTCATGAAAATATGTCTAGAGGTTAATGAAAATATGCCTAGAGGTTCATACGGATAATCATGTAGGTTCATGAAGTTTTTAAGCTCGTTTTTTTTGTTATTAACACATTGCAGTAAAAGACTTTAGATATGCTTAGAGGTCCATAGAAATAGACTTAGTCAATGAAAATATGTCTAGAGGTTCATGAAAATACAGACCTATGGTTCATGAAAATATGCCTAGAGGCAGAGGCAGATCTAGGGGTGTGGCCGTGTAGGCGTCCGCCCTCACGGACCTCCGACAAATACCTTACCGAGAGGTATTAGCCCCACCGGCGTCGAGCATAAAATTTGCCGGAAAGTTGTTCTATTTCAAGATCCGAGTTATGCAAGAGAACCAGTAGAGAAGACGATGTCAATAAAAGATTCTGTTTTTTCCCCTTCTTTTTTTTTTATGAAAACGGTGCGTTTGAAAAAAAAATCCAATATTTAACTTTAGAGTAAAAGAGAAATAATTTTTGGTAAGTACGTACTACTCTGCACCTCTCCCTGTACGTAATTCATGCACGTATGTTATATGCAGCCCGGTCAAAATACCAAACACCGCCAGGTTTCTCGCGTAACGCGAGAAACACGTACCTCGCGTAACGCGAGAAACACGTACCTCGCGTAACACGAGATTAGCAAAACGTAGCATAAATTTAAAATATTATTCTCGCGTTACGCGATGGACGTGTTTCTCGCGTTACGCGATGGACGTGTTTCTCGCGTAATGCGAGCCTTTTTTTAATTCTCGCGTTACGCGAGGTGTCTCTCCCTCGCGTAACGCGAAAAACCGGACGGTATTTGGTAAAAAAGGCGGGCTGTATTTAGTAAGGCCGAATTCATGTTTACCGATTCCAAAATCAACAAAGTGGCACGTCGCTCTATATTATTTTCTTTGACCATTCACCTTTGCAAGTTTAAGGCTATCTTGTTGTTCATTATTTCAATTTGCCCCCAATTTTGTAAAGTAAGTTTTAAGTTATTTTAGGGTTTAATATTTTGGATTTGTTATACCGTCTAATTGAAAAATTGGTGTGATTTTAGGGTTTTTGGAGTCTTTATTTATTATTACTTTGGAGAATAGAAAGTGACAATTTTTTTATTATGCGTTTTTTGTGTTGCGATTTTTGTAAACCTCGTTGGGATATTTCTTCAAAAAAATAATAATATTTGATATTTTTTTAGCCCCGCCAATTAATTTGTTCTAAATCCGCCACTGCGTAGAGGTTCATGAAAATATGCCTAGAGGTTCATAGCAATACACTCAGGTCAACGAAAATATGTCTAGAGGTTCATGAAAATACACACTTGAGGTTCATGAAAATATGTCTAGAGGTTCATGAAAATATGCCTAGAGGTTCATGTCGATAGCCTTGCAGGTTCATTACATTGAACTAAAAGGCACTAGGTTCATGTTGATAGTCGTGTAGGTTCATGTCTATAGCCTTACAGGTTCAAGCTGATAGTCTTGCAGGTTCATGAGTGTTTTTTCCCTTGAAGGTTCATGACATCTTTTACGTCAACTTTTTTTATTATGAACACATGACAATAAAAATGCCTTAGGTTCATACCGATAGTCATGTAGGTTCATACCGATAGTCATGTAGGTTCATGTTAGTAGACTTGCAGGTTCATGCTGATAGTCTTGGAGGTTCATGAATTTTCTTACCCTGATTTTTTTAGAAACAGATTGCATTAAAAATGCTTTAGGTTCATATCGGTAGTCATGTAGGTTCATGTCAGAATACTTGCAAGTTCATGGATTTTCTTATCCATATTTTTTTGTTATAAAAACTTTGAACTAAAAAGCCAAAGGTTCATGTCGATAATCGTGTAGATTCATGTCGATAACCTTACATGTTCATGATGATAATCTTGTAGGTTCATTTTTTTTCGTTTGGATTATTTTTATACACACATTGCACAAAAGGCATTAGGTTCATGTTGATAGTCATGTAGGTTCATGTCAAAAACCTTACAGGTTCATGCTGATATTCTTACAGGTCCATTTTTCCTAATTTATTTTTTAATGAACACATTGAACTAAAAGACACTAGGTTCATGTTGATAGTCGTGTAGGTTCATGTCGATAGTCTTACAGGTTCATGCTAATAGTCTTGCAAGTTCATGAAATTTCTTACCCCGATTTTTTTTGGTTATGAACACATTGCACTAAAAATGCCTTAGGTTTATATCAATAATCATGTAAGTTCATGTTGGAAGAATTGTGGGTTCATGCTGATAGTCTTTCTGGTTCATTGATTTTCTTACCCCGATTTTTATGTTATAAATACATTGAACTAAAATCCAAAGGTTCATGTCGATAAACTTACAGGTTCATGAAAATATGCATGGAGGTTCATGAAAATATGTCTAGAGGTTCATGAAAATATGCCTAGATGTTAATGAAAATATACAATTAGGTTCATGAAAATATGAATAGAGGTTCATGAAAATACACACTTAGGTTCATGATGATAGTCTTGCAGGTTCAGTTAGCCTAATTTATTTTTTAATGAACGCAATGAACTAAAAGACACTAGGTTCATGTCAATAATTGTGTAGATTCATGTCGATAGACTTACAGGTTCTGTGGGAAGAGTTTGTGAACAAGTCTACACTGTAGAATGTAGATACTGTATGTTCTGTGGGAAATTGAGGAGCTTCAAAAGCATTTAAGTTTTTAAACCAACTGCCATGGACAAAATAATGTTTTCAAGTTGCTGCGAGTTTTTTTGGGTACAAAATGCACATTGCAAAGATGATAGATGCCCCCTGAATAATTGCTATGCATAATTAAGAGGAGATTGCACACAAGTAAATATATAAAGAGGAGATGATAATCTGATTAAAACTAAACATCCACTGTCATATTGGTCTTGCAAAGAGCGATTACAATTCATATTTCTACATCAGCATCAGAAATACTTCTACTTCAAAGCCCAAAAATACAGAAAATGTGCTAAATTAACTGCAACAACTGTTGCTCGAACTCTGGATCGGTTGCCCCTTGATCTGAACATTGTCGGAGGATTTCTTGTTCGCCATAGGCTGGTTCCCCATCCTGCAATCAGATACAAAGGAGACTCATATCAGGTGATCGTGGATAATGTGAAACTATGACAAGAAATAAATTGATGCAAGAACAAAAGAACTATGATTCAGGTAATCAGACTAGCAATTGTAATCAAACTAAGATTTAAAACAGTAACTTACATCGATCAGTACATTGATCTAGCAATTGTAATCAGACAAAGATTTAAAACAATCCAGCGTACCAGTGATGCAAACCATTGTTTCCCTCCCAGACAGATCAGTGGCGTGTTGCAGGTCCAGATAGGAAAATAAACTCACATTACAAAAACCAAAAGAGGAAGAAAACAATTGACGATTTGAAGAATTTCTTATAGAAGGTGTCATTGAATGATACGAATATGTGAGCGACGCCAAAAACATGCTCCCCGAGCTTCACAGTTGGTCCAAGTGTGACAGTCTCCTCCTTGGGCTCTCTGGTCTTCCTCTTTGACGTCTATACAAAAAGAAAGTACAGTGTAAGAATTATTTCAATCCGCCATGAAAACAAACAGACAAGCATAGAAGCGAAACAAAGAGATCAGAGTTACCATCGCTGCAATGGAGTGAAGACAAGGAGAATACGAAGCTGCGACTATGGTTTTGCTTCAAAGGAGGCAAAAATGCAGAATCACACTATTATGAATGAATGTTATTGCTTTTACTCATTCATGACTACCACCTCCATCTTCCAGCTTCCGCTATATCATCACACGTTCGACTTCATCCAAATTTATAAATTTCAACTCAGCGTGACGCATCTACTCAGCCTCGATCTGCATACTTTTAAACAGACCACTATAAGATTTTGTGGATAGATACCTCAACATATAGATTTAATACACTATCAAAGGACCATAATTATTGATTATATAGCTTCCATGATCGTTACATTCACAGTAAATTTGATTGTCGTCCTCCGACGATGGAATCCGATATCGAAATCGCGGAGAGAGTGGAACCAAAGCGAGACCAAAACCCTAGAAACAAAATCGCGGTGATTCAGAAGTGAATTCCAGCAAATGACCAACAAAATTCGATTTCAGACACTAAAGCATAACTACCTCGTGATTCAAGTGCAACAACACTGAAGCATAATTAGCTCATCAAGAGGAAATAAACCCTAAATTAAAAAGCCCCAAATTGAAATGAACCCCACACAAATCAATTTCGATTCCAAACAACAAGTATTGAATTACAATTGCGATGTTACAAATGACGAATTCAAGCGAGACAAGAAGGATACCTAAACTGTCATGGAGTGAAAATGAACAAATTGGAGATATTACTGAGGAACCCTAAATAATACTATTCACTTCTCAGCCTTGGAGGAAGTTTCCCATGGTCAAATGCGTTGGTCGTCGACATAACCTCGATTCGAAAGAAACTCATTGGAGCCAAGGGAATCGTCAAGCTGTGGGATGGCTTTTTCCGACCTCGCAATCTCTACTGCGACTTCGAATGGCGACCTGCAAGTCCTACCTCTCCCTGAGGGACACGATTACCGGCGTCGGTTCCGAAGAAGAAGGTTGCCATCAGTGAGTGAAGAGGAGAGCGAGCGAGCTTTACCAGAAGAAGAAGGTCGCCTCCATTGAAATCGCTACGGGAGAGAACGAGAAAGAGAGAGGTAAGATTTTGGATAAATTTCCAAAAATACCCTTATACGACTTAAATGATCATAAAAGCGCGTCTAATCTCAACCTTACGATTAAAATGATCTGACGGCTCTAATCATATTCTCATGTCCTCACCAAGAGACGTGTCCTCATATGATCCCATCTCTTTTTATATATACATGTAGCCTTATGGTTGAACAATAGTTTATCATCAGTTGATAGATATAGGCCATTACTAAATACAGCCCGGTACTTTATTCAAACGCAGCCTGGTTTCTCGCGTAACGCGAGAATAAAATTTTAAATTTTTAATATTTTTATTATTCTCGCGTAACGCGAGAAACACGGCTCTCGCGTAACGCGAGAAACCAGGCTGCGTTTGAATAAAGTACCGGGCTGTATATAAGAATCGGGTAAAATAATATGAGTATGTCATGGTCCTTATCCATTCAAACTTGTACCACTGTACATTATTTAGATTTTCAGCTCCGCCCCTGCGTATACCGGTCCGTCTCGTCCGAAGGTTTGGCTTCTTTCCTCCTCTATGGTTCTTGCCTTCTTTGTTGAAATTAGGTGTGTGCTTGTGATACAGATTAACGTATCTGAGAACTAGAGGATTAGAATAAGAAGGATAGATGAGATCTAATGTTTTCAAGAACAACAAATCTCCTTGTCCAAGTGAAGGAATCTAGAAGGTAGAATAGAAACCAACATCAAGAACGAATGCTCATTAGAACCAAGAGTTTACAGAGAGAAAAGAGAGATTGACATTTTTCATAATGTTTTACAATGAACATAAACTCCCTATTTATAGCTACTAATTTCCTATAACAAATCTCCCCCGTTGAGACAACCTTGACCACAAGGTTGGGAAGATAGACCATGCCTGGTGAAGAACAAGCCACCATATACATCTAGTGGATGCACAGTCCACCGCAGCTGGGAGATAGCAGCTATACATGGCAACAACAAAAATCAGCAACAAAAAATTTCAGCAAGCAACACTAGGCTAAAATCAGCAACATCCAGCATCCGCCATCTTGACCAAATGCCACAAATACTCAGCCAAATTTGTAGAATAAAAGCACACGTGTTGCCAAGTCCAATATCCCACGAAGAGCAACAAAATTCACAAGAAAATCATGTACTTGCAGCAGCTCTATATAGCAAACAATCAGCCAACGAAACACATGTAAACAGCTGCTCAAGAATAAGCAACAATAGCAGCTGAACGCACACAACCACCATCCACTTTTTGTTGTTGTCATAAGGTAAAAGATAACAGCAACAACAAGGAGTGTCGGTTCCACACCAGTGTGCAGCAAAATACAACAAAGAAAACAGCTGAAAACAGCCAACAGAGCCATCTCAAATGGACACCAATTCCGTGGATGTGACAGAGCAGTCAAACTCCCCATAAGTCCAAGTGAATCCAAATGAAAACCGAGCCCAAGAAACTCCATCAGTAGCCCTTTAGATGCATCCTTAGAACTCATGAACAACTTATATTTACCTCTATCATAAGGAAAATGCTCAACAGTGAACTCCAATACATTATCCAGCAGGAATGTCCAATCCGTCATTGTGCTCCACAAAGCATCTCTTTGTGGCAATTCCACAAACAGGTCATGTGCACCAAGAGCCACCAGAAGTTCTAGGTCTGTAGTCTTAAACCCTCCGGGATCAAACACCAAATTTTCAGCCATACACACGAAAGAAGCAGTTGAAGATTTCATAAAACACGTAAGAACAAATGGCAACCCGCAGATGCTGTCAATAACTTCATTACTCCATGGAGACATTCTGACAAACAACTTACGTGCAGAAAAATATGCTAAAAGTTCAGCTGAGATACCTATAACCATTTCGAATGGTTGAAGCGACTCACAATCGTCAATCTGCTTTGCCTCCAACGCACAAGAATCTAGTCCCACTAAATCTTGCAGCAGTTTAGTCGATAATTCGGTAGTGGCGGCTGTATGGAGTTTAAGATTCACCGAATCTGGGGTAGTGGATTCAACTTCAACCGGGTCTTTAGAAAGAACTTGTATCTTGCTCGATTGAACGCTAGATGGACATGGCGGAGAGGAAATGGCGATCTTGGAAGGAAAGATAGGGGTGCCGTAGCCTTCAAGCTGAACCTCAGTTTGATGGTGAACCTCCTCCGGCAGCAACTCCGGGGAGTTTAGCGACATTTCAGAGTCATCAATCGGCTCAAGCATTTCATCGAACACTTGGTAGGTAGAAGAAGCAGGAGAAGCAGGAGCGCCATTGCAAACCACCGCCGATGATTTCAGTGGCACCAGCACATCCTTCTTGGCTGAATACCTGTGCACGTGAACCTTGGAGATCCAATTCGTCATTTCAGACATATACGAACGGATTTCCCTTGAAGACGCCTTATCAACTCCATGAACGTCTTCCCAGACCAAACACAACAACGAACGGAGATATTCAGCTTGGAACTCCAAAGCATCTCCTGTCGAACTGCGTTGCTCATCGGAGTTCCATTTCGAAGCCAAAGCACGCACATCCTCCACCCAATTTCGAACGAAATCCAACGTTGCCTCGATTTCGTCTTCAGCGATGTGCTTGTCCATCTTGTTTGCCATGGCTAAACGGAAGAATTGTCTAGATCCAAGAACCGACTGACGACTGATACCTTTGATACAGATTAACGTATCTGAGAACTAGAGGATTAGAATAAGAAGGATAGATGAGATCTAATGTTTTCAAGAACAACAAATCTCCTTGTCCAAGTGAAGGAATCTAGAAGGTAGAATAGAAACCAACATCAAGAACGAATGCTCATTAGAACCAAGAGTTTACAGAGAGAAAAGAGAGATTGACATTTTTCATAATGTTTTACAATGAACATAAACTCCCTATTTATAGCTACTAATTTCCTATAACAGCTTGGCACAAATTTATGGGTTTGGGAAGTGGTGGGTGCTCGGCAAAAATTTATGGGTTTGGGGGTGCAAATGTGAATTTGGGCGGCCGTGATTTGTCTTCTCGGTCAGGTGCAGCTAGTGTTTGTGCAATTGTAGTGGGATTTTATTGGTAGTTGTACAATTCAATGGTGGCAGCAGGGGAATTTCATGTTTGGGAGTGCTATTCTCCAGAATTTTTCTTCAAAGAAATGAGGTTGATTTTCTTTTGATTTTCTTGTTTTTTACTGCGGCCCGTAATTCCTTTTATTGATTGTAGTTCGTTTCATTTTTTTGTGTATTTGTTTGTGTTGGTGTTATAGATGCATAAATAGTGGAGAAGGCACCTCAGCAACAACCTTGAAAAGTAGGTTGTATCTTGATTTGCTAAGTGGGAATGTTCAGCTGGGTTGGATCCTGGCGTTATGGGTTCCTTCTGGATCCAAATATACAACCGTGCTCGACTCCATATCTAGTATTACACATTATGTTATCTTGGGATTTTCCATTTCATATGATCACTTTTTGTTTTTAGTTGTTTTCTGAGTTAATATATCTATTATGAATTGTTCTTTGTAGTGTGTTTGGTGAGTAGCCTTTCAATGGAAGGCGTGGGTCGAATCACTGGTGGGAATTTGGTGCAAATGGGATATGTTCAGTGTTAATATATCATGGGCAGAAGATGTGTACACCATGTTAGTTTGAATGGGTGTTAAGTTGAAGTGAAATTTCAGTTTATTATTGTGTAAATGCATAATTGGATCAGCCTGTTGTTCAGTTTGTTATTTTGGCATTCATAATATGTTTTTGACTGATGCTAGAAAAGGATAAGGGAGAAAAACTGTGAGTGCAAAATGCAATAGTTGTCTAGCATTGCTGAAGTTACATGACAATATGACATGGAATAATTCATGACCTGCTTTTGTCAGTTGTGTGCCTTTGATAACAGGTGCACCTGTGTAATAGGATAGTAAGAGTTTACGTAGTTGAATATAGGGAAAGACAATCGTACATGTTTGGGTTGTTGTAGGATTTGTGGTGATGTGTACCTTCAGTTGTCTTCTTCATTCTAAGTCGTCGTATTCCTGGTGGTGTTAATGGGTTATTCTCTGTGTATGCAGCAGGGTTGCCGAAATACAATTGTATCAACTGAAAAAATGTTTGGTTAGAGGAGTACGTGTACTTCTCCTTGCATGTTGTTGAAAGCTTCTCGAAACTGGAGGCAATGTTGAGTTCCATAGGGTGCTCAAGCTGGTGCTTGAGTTGTATACATGCAGGATTTAGGCCATCTAGGCATGAAGGCTGAAGAAATGCAGAAAACAGGATGAACATGGGGTGCAAACAAAGTCAAGAGAAAATCTATTTACCTTGCTATCACTTAAGAGGTAATATGTGCTCTTGTAATCACATTTGTAGATTACTAATAATTTTTGTCTGTATGAATGGCAAAAGGAAAATACTGAACATGTAAGTTACTATCGCATTGAATTAGGAGACAACCATTAATTATTGTTTACATGGTGAAATCAAGAATCATTGTTTTTCCATCTACATATAAAACTAATTGGGTTTTGTGAATTAGGTTAGATTTAGCCTTCATATATTTGGATTAGAATTAGGTGTAACATGGTATGTTTGGATGATTAGTAATCAATGTTGTGTTCCATAGGGTGCTCAAGTCGGTACCTTGCTATCACTTAAGAGGTAATTTGTGCTCTTGTAATCATCTTTGTAGATGACATTCCACTTCCTACACACCATAATCTTGATTGTGCACTTCATGCCATGGCGAAGATCAGAGAGTGGGCAAATCACATCCTTTTCATGCGGTGGCGCTGGGATGGTAACAACCTTTTGAAGCTTTTTTTCCGAGAAACCAGTGCTCGGTCGCTGGCAAAAGAGGTGTTGTCTGACATTTTTTTTCCAAATAAGGGAGTTTTTTTGTGGGTGGAGAGGGAAGGTTCTGTTGTGGATGAGTATGGAAGGGGTTAATAACCATGGTCAAAAGGAGAAATTCAAGAAGCAAACGGTTTCCATTACGAATCCCCATTGAATTAGGACGTAACAGTCAAGCGATGTAACGCCTTGTAATTGAACACCTAATTCATTGCCAAAAGGAAGGAGGGGTCATGGGTGCTTTGAATTAGACGTAGCTTTGGTTGAAAGTCTTGTAATTGAACACCTAATTCATTGCCAAAAGGAAGGAGGGGTCATGGGTGCTTTGAATTAGACGTAGCTTTGGTTGAAAGTCAGAGGAAGAGTATTAGGGCTGGTGAAGCGATATCAGGAGGACGAGTTAGCAACGACATCACCGATGAGTCTGAGGCCTTGGCGTCCCCCATGACTTGTTTGGTTTTATGTTTTTGAGTTTTTATTACTTTCTTTATTGAGTTTGGCTGAGAACTAATTACAGAAGCAACCAATCCAGCCGAGACCGACCGCGATCGCGGGAATCCAACATAGACCAAAATAAGAGCTTCTGCAAGATGGCAAGGTTTGTGACCCGGTGGCGATCGCCACTCTCATATGGCGATCGCCATCGCCTATTTTTCAGTATTCCGAACTTTTCTCTTTTGAGACGTTTTATTTAATTAATTGTTTTTATTTTCGGATTAGGGGCTGCACATTTAGGGTTAATGTTAGTAGCAGTCCCTTATAAGTGGAACTTTTTCCCATTGTTGTTTTAAACGTTGAAATTATAGCAGAGCTTTAAGTTTGAGTTTTATCTCCTTCCTTTGCTTCGACGTCATTCTACTGATTGGATCCGGAGTTTTTCTCGTTAGCGAACTGTCATCAAGCCAACCGATCGAATTCGTTTATATCTTGAGTGGACTCTCAAGACCCTCGAATTCTTATTGGGTTGAAAGACTCAGTACTTATCCCAACCTTGAAGGAGTTTAGAAGACTATCCTTTCTTCCCCGTATCTCCTCCTTCGTATCAATTGGTATCAGCTTCCAGCGGTTCAAAGGTGTAGTCATTCTAAAACTCTTACTTTCCATTCCTTTCCATATTATCTCCACTAAATTCCGCACAGAAAACCATAAACCCTAAAACTCCCGTCGACTTCTACCCAGATTTCGGCCCCAAAATTTTTTCCATTTGCCAGAAAAATCTCCACCATCATCTAGATCTTTTCAAGACGAGTCCATACATATAAGATTTGTCAAAATCAGAGTTCGTTTGCCCATCCAAAACCCTAAAATACAAATCCACCGCTGTGTGCAAAAAACCCTGCGATTGCGGCACAATATATGGCGATCGCCATGCCGCCGCTGCCAGAACTCTAATTTTTTGTTTTTACCCATCCAACCCTACTTTTTCCTATGTCATATCGTCGGACCACAGGACGGTTCGATGATTACTGGTCTGATGACGATGATGAAGAGTGAGACGACTATGAACGATTCGGTGGTGTGAGCCCTTACGCCAACATGCCTCCCGGTTGGCTCCTACCTCCGTATCCTTGTAACCCACAACGCTACAGGCCATCCCCACAACGCTACAACGCACCTCGACAACGTCATCCTCAAGAACACGCTCCCAAGTCACGTAAAAAGGAGCGTACTCTATCTGACGCAGAAGCTGAAATTATTAGACTAAAGGAGTCATTGGCCATGATGAAGTAGACTCTTGCTGAAAGAACTTCTTACAACGAACGAGCCAAGGAGAAGATCGATCCGCCTGAACTTCTTATAGAAGCAGCACAAAAGCTCAATCAGGTATCGGTTCTAAACTTGGAATCAATTAATGAAGAGTCAGTAATTGAGGAGCCAGTCACAGATCAGATGCCTTCCCAAGTTGTGGGTTCCATTGAAGACAGTGAGGAGGAAGAGTCGTCAAATATTGGCAATTGTGTGCCGGAGCCCCCATTGATGGTGCATACAACCTTTACTACAAAGCTATCTTGGACTCCTTGTGGAGTTCTAATACGTGCATTCATCCCACCCGTCGTGCAACCTTTGGGTTCAATTCTCGACATTAGTGACTTTGGAGTGCTCCCAACGATTGATTTTATTCTTAAGAAGGGGAGACACTCTAACATAGATGATCTTTTTCTCTTCCTTGCACCAACACGATCGAAGAGAGGACGCTTCGAGGCTAAAAAGGGGAGAATGAAGCGATATCAGGAGGACGAGCTAGCAACGACATCACCGATGAGTCCGAGGCCTTGGCGTCCCCCAAGGCTTGTTTGGTTTTAATTTTTTGAGTTTTTATTACTTTCTTTATTGAGTTTGGCTGAGAACTAGGTTTAGCAGCCGTCGTTTTATTTCCTTAGTTTTTTTTTATTTCCTTGTTTTAATTTGTTGGAGTGATCTATATAAGGAGCTCCATTGTCATTGTTTGTTTTTAGGTTGAATTTGAGTTTAAGCTTTGAAGTTGAGTTATCTCCTCCCTTAAACCTTCTTCGTCAAACCCCACTGATTGGATCCGGAGTTGTTCTCGTTAGCGAATTGTCACCAAGCTTACCTATCGAATTCGTTCATCCCTTGAGTGGACTCTCAAGACCTTCGAATTTTTATTGAGTCGAAAGATTCAATACTTATCCAAAACCCTAGAAGAGTTGAAGAACGACGACTTCCCTTTCTACCACGATCCCCCCGAGGCATACGAGTCACTCAGATTCGTATCAGCTGGCCTAATTACAAAATCAGAATAAAAAGCCCAACCCAATAAATAATAATAGTGTAATGCATAGGTTTCAACAACCAATAGGAGAGCGGGACATTAAAGTCTGAGTCTTTACTTTGTGCAAAGCGCGATTTTTATAGTATACTAGGGAAAAGGTTTCCGCGCGAGTCTTTTATTTTTTGGTATATCATGCTTCATTTAGTGTTTTATGTTTTATTTAGGTAATAAATTTTATTTTTACTCACGGAAAAATATGTGTTTCTGTTGTAACTTTGATATTCAAACTATGTGTGAAAGTGTATCATTGTTTTTTAAAATTTGCATTTATGGGTAATAGAAGGTTTTTTCCTAAAGTGTTTAAAGTTATAGATGTGTTGTTGGTATATTGCAATATTTATAATTTTTCAACTATATATGATTTTAAGCTAAGTTTTATTTATCAACAAAATTGCTTTTTTAGAAACGATTACATCATGTTTGAAAATTGAAAAGCGATATATAAAAATGTTGAAGTTCATGGTTTTAAACATCGTTATATAGTTAGAGTTGAACTTCGAATCTTGTAAGATTGAAGTTCTCCTTTATTTTTTTGAAAATAAAAAACAATCATCTTTCAAAATCTATGTTTTAATGCAATAATTCTTCACACATTCATATTTTTTTGGAGTTCGATCCATCTACAATGTATAAAATCCATCAATTAGAAGATAATAATAGTATTAAATTGAGGAGTGTCAATTAACCAATTAAAACACAAAGACATTTAATGTTTGTCTTTCATTTGCTCTCTCCGCAAATTATATAGTAGATTATATTAGATTAAGATTAAGATTAAGATTAACTATCATCGCCCTCCTCTGTTCCGGAATTCATATAGATCATGAGCTCATCGATCCTATAAACCCAACGTCATTTGTTTGACGTGTAATAGGTGTCTAAGTTGAGATGTAATGAGTTTTGATTAATGATAAATATCCACTAATGATTTACTTGAGTGCATAGTTATATTTGCTAGTAATTATAAGAATGAGAGAAGACTAACCTGCTGGATTACATGAGACGTAAGGTTACGTCGAATGGAAGACAACTATGCAAGGTCAAGGTCCATCCGAGGAAGAATATCGACGAGATATTATGGAGGATGGTTTTGGAAATAATAAAGAAGAGTTGACTCACAAATAAGGAAAGAAGAATTCTCAAGGAAGGAAAGACCAACTCGGTGGAAGATGTAGGTCTAGAAGACGTGCGTCGTATGGATGTATAGATATATGGAAATTATATCTAAAAAGAATATTTCCTTAAAGATAGAATTTCCATATACACGTGACGCGGCGCAATTAGTGAAGGTCGAAGATCAAGTTGAAGAATTGCTTGGAGAACAAGTTGGAAACTGACACCGTAGGAAATGATATTTACTTAGGAAGAGAATTCCTTAAAAGAGAATATTATATTCTTTAGATTAATATTTAAGGAAAATATAGGACGGCTAGATATTGTATTAGGTTAGAGATATTTAGTTTGCTATATATTGTAAGATATTTACATAGCTTAGCGAGACTTTGAAGAGCGAAACCCTAGTGTATTGTTTAGAGAAGTTCTACGAGTGATAGAGATAGAGATTCAATTTAAGAAGAGTGATCTGAGATCTGGGTGAGAAATCTACAAAAGTGATCCAAGTTCTATTGTAATCAAGATACCAATAACACAAGTAGACTCGTTTAAATTCTCTCTAGTGAAAGCTAGAAGGGAGTGAATTTCGTTTCGAAGTGGTATTCGAGGTTTTTTCACTATACATCATCGTTTCAAGGTTTGATTCTCTAAAGTTGTTTACTTTCTTTACTGCTTTACGTACCAGGGAACAAAGTCTTGTTTCAAGGTATTTATTACTAATCGATCCAAAAATTGGTATTAGAGCCTGGTCTCTAGATTGTTTAAAGATAACGTGCATGAAGAATTCTCCAAACAACGGAATCAACGACTCATTTTGGAAAACCTCCAATGCTAAAGTCAGGTGAATATGACTGGTGGACAATTAAGTTTGAGTTACATACTCAATCTTTTGATGCTCAAATCTGGAAAGTGATCGAGTTTGGAGATGTTATCATTCTTGACCTCAATGATGATGACAAAACCAAGAAAAAGAAGAGAGCTGACTACTGTGACGCAGACTACAAAGTGCTGGAAAAGAATGCCAGGGCTAAAAAGACCCTTGACATGGTTCTAATCCTCGGTGATCAAAGAAAGGTGTTGAAGTATAAGACGGACAAAGAAATATGGAAGGTTACCTATCAATTCATGCAAGCGCTAAATGTCAAGTGGGATGGATTCATCAATGCCCTTCAATCACAATGTGACATCAAAGAAATCTCCATAGAAGCCCTCATTTGTCGACTCAAAAGTCATTAAAAAATTCTTGAGAGAAACTTCTAGCAAGAACGGAAGCCGAAAAAGGTAAATCAATCGCTTTAAAGGTAGAAAAGGCTTTTGATCTCTCCCGGATAGAAGACCCTGGACTTGAAGAAGATGATACAATTGCCCTCATCACAGAAGCGTTCAGAAAGGCCTGGAGAGGTGGGAAGGACACACCGTGTCCCACTGAAGGAAGCCAGGACACGAAAGAAGTCATATGTTACCACTGTCAGAAAGCTGGTCACTTCGCCAGAAACTGGTATAAGAAAAAGGCCGGAGAACCTCCGGTCCCTGAGGAGAAAAGAGCAATGATGGCAACATGGGAAGACACTCAATCAGAAGGAGACACATGTCTCATGGCAACCAAAAACCACCAGGACGACATTAGAAGGGAATCGAACTACTCTTGGTACCATGCCACTGACAAGGAACAAAGAATGGTTCCAAACGCTAAACATTCAAAGTGGAGGTTCTATAACCCTCGGGAAAAAAAGCAAACGAGAAGTTCTAGGCACAAGCAAGGTAAGTATTTCTGACAAACTCTTTGTAAATAATGTGCGAGCTCAACTGTGTCAAAGGGGGAAAATAAAGTTGTTTTTACTACTGATGATTGCCAAGTTGAAAGTTTAAGAACATGAAAAATTCTACTCAAAGGGATCTGCGCTAACAACATCTACAAGCTAGACTCCACCTTTGTTCCTGAGGAAGAATTGTGTTTCACCAAAGTGAAAGAAGACTCCCTTCTGTGGCACAACAAGTTCTGACATGCTGGGTTATCAGACCTTCAAAAGCTGCATCAAAAAGACTTGGTGAATGGTCTACCAAAGGTTGAAGCCATCCAGGATATGGCGTGCACGTCATGCATAAGAGGAAAACAAGTAAGATCATCCTTCAAATTAGAGAAAGAGGTAAGTACTTCTCGACCCTTAGAATGATCACATGAACTTGTGTGGACCCATGCCTACACAGAGCCGTGGAGGAAATAGGTATGTCTTTGTGATTGTCGATGATTACTCTAGGTACACTTGGACTATATTCCTAACATCCAAGGACAAGGTTTTTGCAGAATTTGAAGCGTGGTTAAAATCAGTGGAGAATCTACTCGGAGTTTCCTTAGTTTCTATCTATACTGACCATGGAACAGAGTTCGAAAACTCCCAGTTTCATTCCCTGTGCAGGAACAAAGGAATAAATCACAACTTCTCGACTTCGAGAACGCCTCAACAAAATGGAGTAGTGAAAAGGAAGAACAAAACTCTAGAAGACATGACAAGAACTCTCCCGATCTCCAGCAATCTTCCAAGAAGCTTACGGGCCGAAGCACTCAATGCCTCATGCTACGCGCTAAATAGGGCTACTCTTAGACCTCTCATCAAAAAAACGACATATGAACTCCTGAACAGAAGAAAGCCACATGTCTTTCATCTCAAAGTCTTCGGATGTAGATGCTTTGTTCACAACAACGGGAAGGACAATTCAGGGAAGTTTGATTCAAGGAGCAAAAAAAGGCACATTCGTCGGCTATTCTCTCCAAAGCAAAGCCTACAAGGTATACAACAAGCGGACAAAGAAAATTGAAGAAAACATCCATGTAATCTTTAATGAATTTACAATGGGTTGTGAATCTATGCAAGAAGGAGATAGAATGCTCTACACTCAGGAGGACAATTTTGACCTGGTAGAGGTCATAAACCTTGGAGATCAAAGCTCAAATGGAGCTATTCTGTCTCCCAGTCAAGAACCATCAAACTCCCCTGGAAACAACCCAGAAGAAACACAAGAGACCTCTTCAGAAGAAACAGAGAGTGGGTATTCAGGAACAAGCTGGATGACAAGGGACAAGTTACAAGAAACAAAGCAAGACTGGTTGTAAAAGGATACAATCAACAGGAAGGAATAGACTATGATGAAACATTTTCTCCTGTTGCCAAATTGGAAGCCATAAGACTATTGATTGCATGCTCAGCGCATCATGGCTTCAAACTACAACAAATGGATGTGAAGATTGCCTTCCTGAACGAGGAACTAAAGGAAGAAGTCTATGTGGAGAAAACACCTGAATAGGTTGACTCCGCTCACCCAGACCATGGGTATGTATTGGACAAAGCCCTATACGGTCTCAAGCAAGCCTCTCGTGCATGGTATGAAAGACTGTCACGACATCTCCTATCAAACAGATATGTTTGAGGAGAAATTGACAAAACATTGCTCCTACTGAAAGAAGGAAAGGATACACGGATCGTGTAAGTCTATGTAGACGAAATTATCTTCGGGTCAACAAACAATACCTTAGTTCAGAAGTTTGCAAAGCTCATGGAAAGCGAGTTCGAAATGAGCATGGTTGGAGAACTAAAATTCTTTCTTGGTCTACAAGTGGTGCAAGGTGAAGATGGCACAAGAGTCCATGAACGAATTATCTCAGAAAAGTGGTCAAGTAATTCGGAATCTCCAACTCCAAACCCTATGCAACGCCTATCTCTCCAAATGATTCCCTCAGCAAGGACTAACATATGAACAAAGAAGATCCATCTCTCTACAGAGGAATGATAGGATCTCTGTTGTATTTGACCGCGAGACGACCAAACATAATGTACCGTGCGTGTCTATCTGCTAGATTTCAAGCCGATCCTAGAGAAACTCACACTATAGCAGTCAAGAGAATCCTAAGATACTTGAAAGGTACAGACAGTCTGTGCCTTTGGTATCCTAGAGGTAGAAATTTGAGTCTCGTTGGATACACGGATGCTGACTTCGCAGGGAACAGAGTAGATCGTAAATCCACATCCGGTATGGCTTAATTTCTGGGTCAGTGCCTCGTCTATTGGGGCTCAAAGAAACAAACCAGAATTACTCTCTCCATAGCCAAAGTCGAGTACATCGCAACGACTTCATGTTGCTCGCAGCTACTATGGCTCAAACAATAGCTAAGTGACTTTGGTATTAATCTCAATCTGTTCCTATTTTGTGTGATAATACTAGTGCTATAAATATCTCTAAGAATCCTGTGCAACACTCTAGAACAAATTGTAGATAACAATGGAGTTTGTCTAGAACTTGGTATGATTTCTCTCGAACAATCTTGTCTACTCCTAAAACCTTCGATGACTGGTTCAAGTATGAATTAGAGTCAATTATTATATTTGTTGTCCTATGGAACATCTCAATTCTTTCGTTGATCTAATATGTTTGTATTTTCATGCATTGCTAGTCCAATTTTCTTATGAATGAATTGTACTTGATTGCTAGCACCATTAGTTTCATTGCATGAAAAGGTTTTACTTGTTTCCCAAAAAAGTCCTCTTGATGATTTGAACCCTCATTATAACCCCAAAGGATTGACGATCTCTATAGTCGCCCCTTAGCCATGTCATGATTGTATGTTCCTATTAGCCAGTTGCATTCATCTACATATGGAATCTCTCATCATGACTTAAAATTATTTTCATTCCATATTACATGCTTTATTTTGTGTGTGATGTTCTTTTGTACCATTTTTGGTAACGATAACTCCCACATCATACCACTCTACTTTCTGGACGATCATGGGATTGAAAAGGTTGTTCTGGTTCTCAAGAAAAGTGTGTTAGGCCGCTGAGTCAGTGTGAAAGGAATGAAAAATATTGTATTACTTACGCAGAAGGCAAAAAGGCCATGAATTTGGAAAATTAATGCCATGGGTGCATATAAATAAAGAAATCAAGGAGTTGCACACACCTTGAATCTCGGGATTGCAAATTTTGGTAAAAAAGATCTTCTCGCCTTCCTTCCTGGTTTGTAACCCAAAACTATATATATACCTCCTTCCTCAATCCTAAAATCCCCAGCTCTCTCATACTCCCAAAGAATCTCTCCTATCTCTCGCAAACCCTAACCCTAACAATGGCCTCTTCTCAACCTAAGCTAACCATCGTCATCTCTAGTGACAAAACCCTAGACTCCCTTCTGCACAAACTCAACTCTGCCGGAATCACTAATCCCTCTCCTCTTTCCCACTCGTCCGCCTTCAATCCAATGACCACCTTAGTCGTCCACTCAAATCCCACCATACAATCACATTCCCAATCTGTTGCAGACATTCCCTGGATAAGTGAGGAAACGATGGAATCTGATCCCCGTCTCTTCGACGACGTCTCTGAGACGGTGGTGATTTAAGATGAGGCCTTGAAGGAGTTTGAAAAGGAATTTCAGGAAGAAGAAGCTATTAAACTATAGAAAAGGCAGAAGAAACAAGTGCCAGTGGTTTGGAAAAGAAAACGTGGTCTCAAGTTGTTAAGGAGGTGGTGCGAGTCTCTTCTTCAGACACAACTGACGAGACTCCTGAGCCATCAAGCAAAAATCCCAAAGCAAACCCCTTAGCACACAAGAATCCAAGGAAAGGGAAAACCAGTATTGACACGAAAGACACTGTTCAGGGAAAGGATGTATCTCACAGGTTCGTAGTCCGAGAAGTAATCATCAACGAGTCTTTTCCGAGAAGTAATGGAGTAGGGGATATCTATCATTGTTTTAAGTTTCGAAAGTGGGAGAAGTTGTTCGAAGAGAGAGAAGAAGTAAATGTTGTCAACCTAAGGGAATTCTATGCAACGTTTTCTCTGGAAGAAAAACCCCATGCCTTGGTTGAAAAGTTTTCTACTGGAGGGCAAGAGTGTTGCATATCTAGCATTGAATTAGCCTTTATCTTGATGGTTCCAAACTCAGGGTATAGTGACTACTCAAAAGGACAAAGGCCCCAGGATGTGCAACCTATGGAAATCAAACGTCGGATCAGCGAGATCCCAGTCCTCCAATTGGTGATGTTAAGACCAACCATCGTCTTCTGCATTTGTTCCTGATTAGCAACGTTATGCCTCAAGAACAGAAGCGCAACATCATTCTTATCCAGGATTTTGTTTTGTTAGATAAACTGTTAAAGAAAGAGCCGATCAATTTAGCCAAAACCATTCCGCTTCACCTTGACCAAATCTGCCAATGTGACATCCATTCCCTACCTTACTCCATCATCGTTAAACGGAATCTGGAATATTTGATGGTGTATAACACAAATGATGACGTGGGATTCTTTCGGCTTATTGATGAAAGCAACATCAGGAAAATGAAGTTTGTGCGTGATGAAAAGGCTGGATATCTCAGAGCTCTTGAAAAGGAACAGATGGACGAATATCTTGATAAAGAAGAAGAACGAGTTTACAAGCCAACTGGTAATCTAGACCTAAAGTCTGACATTGATAAGATTGATCAGTTGATTAGTTGTCTTGCAGAACAACAACGACGATTTGCAGATAAGATTGAAGCAGAGATGACTTTGATCCGGAATGCTATGGGAACTGTGGAAGACGCACTGTCCAAGTTAATCTCGAAGTCCACTTCTTCAGGAGGAACATATCATATCTGACCATATTCTATGATTTCTCCAACCCCACTTTTGTTTCCTAGCCGCATTATCCTTCCTCTTGTTGTTTTTATTGTGCACTTTCTCATTCTCTGTCTCTTTTGGTTGTTAGTTTGTCACTTTTCTCTTTGTTTGTCTTGATAATTGGTGTCTTCAAAATTGAAGTTCCTATGAGGTATTGCAACGTCTGTCTTTATTGTTTTGTTCCATTTGCTTCTTATCTATAGTTCTTGACTTGATTCTTTTTGATGATGCCAAAAGGAGGAAAATAAAGGATAGCAAGACTTGAGGGGGAATTCATGCTTAGTTCTAGTTCTTTGTTTTTCTGAGGGGAATTTTTAGTGTTTTGTTAGTCTCTGTTTCATAGCTAGTTTATATGCCTCAGGTTTATGATATTTTTTGTTAAGGATGTTTGTCATCGTCAAAAAGGGGGGAATTGTTGAGATGTAATGTGTTTTGATTAATGACAAACATTCACTAATGATTTACTTGAATGCATATGTATGTTTGCTAGTGGTTACATGAATGAGAGAAGACTAACTTGCTGGATTACATGAGGCGTAAGGTTACGTCGAATGGAATTGTCATGCAAATTAATATTAGTTGTATTATTGTCTGCATTGTTTAAGATACGGGAAAACGATAGAATATGGACAATCATACATTCTGTAATTAAATATCATATATCATTTCAACAAAAATAAAAATAGTATAGTATACGACATCTTCTAAGAGGGCAGTTTGGAAGCTCTAGTTTTTGGATGATTACGACAACTTCTACTTTGTTGCATGGATATCATAATCATGCAAGTCTTGAAGAATGTCAAGGAACCGATCGAGCAACAAAGCGTCTACTCAAAATCCAAGAAAAAAATTATTGGCTATGTTGGAACCGATCTTGCATGATTATTGTCTTCATTGTTTACGATACGAGAAAATGATAGAATATGGACAATCATACATTCTGTAATTAAATATCATATATCATTTCAACAACAACAAAAATAGTATAGTATATGACATCTTCTAAGAGGGCAGTTTGGAAGATCTAGTTTTTGGATGATTACGACAACTTCTACTTTGTTGCATGGATATTATAATCCCCCGTGCGAGTGAGATCCGTGAGCACCGCCACGTGGCTGGGCGGGGTCGCCGCCTAGGCGCCGCCAGCGTGGCTTGGGTCGGGTGAGAGAAAACCCTAACCCTAACCACCTTGCCTTAACCTCCAAGATCAAATCTTCTTGTTTTGGCAATTAATTATTTGATTTGATTCTGATTCTTATTTTTGTTAAGATTTGATATCTTAGGAAATCTGTAGGTGGTTGAGAAGATCTTCTAGTTACCAATTTGGTTAGATTCTAGAGATTTTGTTAGCTTATCTTAGGAAATCTCTATTTGATTTAATTATTTATATTCTCGGAATTATTTAAAAAAAAAAGGGAATCAGAACGTCTAGTTGAAGAGAAACCCGACTAGGGCAAAATCCGTTCTAGGCTAGTAGCCTTAAAGAACCGACAGATTTAAGCGGACCCCGGTTAGTAACCGTGAGAAGTCCTAGAGCGCAAGTCAAGTGGTCCCCGGGCTAGTAGCCCAGGAGGGCCCCGCTCGACAACTTCTCTGGGGGACGACCAGTTGATTCCTTGGATTTCTGTTCACCATCTTTGATTTTGTTGGCTGTCACTTCTTTCATTATAATTTCAGCTTCTTTCATTGATTGATTGCCCTTTTTTTTCGTGACTTGCTTTACCATTTTGCCTGTGCCTTGCCTTTCTTGTCTTCAACTGCGTAACGTAGGAATAGACAGATTTCGTTTTTCCTTCGTGTGCTGCTGTTGCTTGTATTTGCGCAGGTTCAGGAAATGGCAACACCATGGGCATGTGTTGTCAAGAGGTCGTTGATCTCGAATGAACAGGTTACTCTACCGTCCCAGCGGGAGACAATCTTTCATTCTCAATGTCTAATCAAGAGCGCCGTCTGAAATTTGATCATTGATGGAGGATCTTGCTGCAACATCATTGATCGCACAGTGTTGGAGCGCCTAGGGTTACCGACAACGCCCCATCATCAACCCTATAGCCTGAATTGGCTTAATGCTGACTCGCCGCTACGAGTCACCGAGCAAGCCAAGTTGGTCTTTGCTATTGGCAGGTATACAGATGAGGTTTTGTGTGATGTGTTACCTATGACTTCTTGCCACCTACTGCTCGGGAGGCCTTGGCAACATGATCGGGGCGTTATGCACAACGGTGTCACAAACGAGTACTCATTCTTTATGGAAGGAAAGCGTTATACCCTACTTCCTATGACACCAACCGAAATCATGACAGCGCATATGGAGGATGAGCAGCGAAGAAAAGCTAAGGAGAAGGAAAAGAACTTGACTAAGGAAAAGAAGATGACCTTAGGTAAGAACTCGGGAGCTGAAAAATCACATCCTCTTAGCTACTGCTAAGGAGGTTGACGCTGCAATCCTGGGAAGTCTTCCTTGTTTCTTACTTGTTCCTACTTATTCTCTGCATACGTCTCCAGATACACTTGACCTGCCTTTCCCTATCTCGTCATTGTTGCAGGAATACAAGGATCTGTTCCAGGAAGAATCCCCAGGGCTACCACCTGTTCGAGGAATTGAGCATCAGATTGACTTCATTCTGGGAGCGACTCTTCCCAATCGGGCCGCCTACCGGACGATCCCCGAAGAAACCAAGGAGCTACAGAGACAGGTGCAAGAGCTCATAGATAAGGGACATGTACGAGAGAGCCTGAGTCCATGCGCAATTCCAGTGCTTTTGGTTCCCAAAAAGGACGCGAGTTGGCGTATGTGTATGGACTGTAGAGCCATCAACGACATTACTATCAAGTATCGTCATCCCATTCCCAGACTGGACGATATGTTAGATGAGCTGCACGGAGCCCAAGTGTTTTCAAAGATAGATCTCAAAAGTAGGTATCACCAGATAAGGATGAAGGAAGGTGATGAATGGAAGACGGCCTTCAAGACGAAATACGGACTCTACGAATGGATGGTAATGCCCTTCGGTCTAACCAACGCTCCTAGTACTTTCATGCGTCTCATGAATCATGCTTTACGCCCATTTTTAGGAAAGTTCGTAGTATTCTACTTTGATGACATTCTTATCTATAGACCATCTGTTAGTGAGAATGCAAAACATCTTCGACAGGTACTAGAGGTCCTCCGAAAATAGAAACTTTATGCTAACCTAAAGAAATGTGAGTTTTGTTCGGACCATGTTGTGTTTCTTGGGTTTGTAGTGTGCAGTACAGGTCTAAAGGTGGATGAGGAGAAAGTGAAGGCTATCCAAGACTGGCCAACACCGACAACTCAGACTCAAGTCCGGAGCTTTCTGGGTTTGGCCAGTTTCTACCGAAGATTTGTGAAGGATTTCAGCTTTATTGTCATGCCATTGACGGAGCTGACCAAAACAAAGACCATTTTTCACTGGGGAGAACCACAAGAGTCTGCTTTCCGGACGCTCAAGGACAAGCTGACTCACTCACCATTGCTGATACTCCCAGATTTCAGCAAAACCTTTGAGATTGAGTGTGACGCTTCAGGCATAAGGTTGGGGGGAGTATTGATGCAAGAAGGCAAGCCCATAACCTACTTTAGTGAAAAGTTGAGTGGTGCTGAACTCAACTACCCAACCTATGACAAGGAACTGTATGCTCTGGTCAGGTGCCTTCATACTTGGCAACATTACCTCTTTCCAAAAGAGTTTGTCATACACTCTGACCACGAAGCTTTGAAGTATCTCAAGGGTCAGAGCAAACTGAACAAGCGGCATGCCAAGTGGGTAGAGTTTATCGAGACATTTCCTTATGTCATCCGACACAAGAAGGGGAAGGACAACGTTGTAGCTGATGCACTATCTCGCAGGTATTCTCTGTTATCTTCCCTTGATGCTAGAATGCTAGGATTCTCTTTCATGCGTAACTTGTATGTTTTGGATGATGATTTTAAGGACAAGTTTGATGCATGTCAAGTTAGGGGTGGGGTAGACAAGTACTATTTGCATGATGGGTATTTATTCAAGGGATCCAAGTTGTGTATTCCCAAAGGATCATCACGTAGACTCTTTATACAGGAAGCCCACGGAGGGGGGCTTATGGGACATTTTGGTATTGACAAGACTCTAGGAACCCTTAAGGAACATTTTTACTGGCCGAACATGCAAAGAGATGTTACTCGTTTTTGTGCTTCTTGTGTTGTCTGCCTAAGGGCTAAGTCTAAGCTGAACCCTAACGGCCTTTACACACCTTTACCTATACCGAGTAATCCCTGGGAAGATGTCTCCATGGATTTTGTCTTGGGATTACCTAGATCTAAGAGAGGGAGGGATTCCATTTTCGTAGTGGTTGACAGGTTTTTCTAAAATGGCTCATTTTATTGCTTGCTGCAAAACTGATGATGCTTCACATGTAGCCGATCTCTTCTTTGAAGGAGTAGTTCGACTACATGGGGTGCCCAAAACCATAGTGTCTGATAGGGATGCCAAATTTCTAAGCTATTTCTGGAAAACTCTTTGGTCTAAGATGGGTACAAAGTTTTTGTTTTCTACCTCTTGCCACCCTCAAACAGATGGACAAACTGAGGTGGTTAATAAAACTCTCGGTGCCTTACTGCGATCATTGTTAAGTACTAACCTCAGTAAATGGGAAGAATGCTTGCCTTTTGTTGAATTTGCTTATAACAGGGCCATACATTCAGCAACAAAGAAGACACCTTTCGAAGTAGTGTACGGACAAAATCCTCTTACACCTCTTGATATGATTCCGTACACTATCAAGGAGCGAGAGAGCCAAGACGGATTAGATCAAGCGGATGACATCAGAGATCTTCACCAGCACACCCGCGATCGCTTGGAGACCAGAACAAATCAGTATCAGAAGCAAGCGAACAAAGGGCGCAAGGAGCTACTTCTAGAGCCAAGGGATCTCGTATGGGTTCATCTGCGAAAGGATCGTTTCCCTAAACAACGGAACTCCAAACTCAAGCCTAGAGGAGATGGACCTTTTGAAGTGCTCAAAAAGATCAATGAAAATGCTTACAAGATAGACCTCCCAGGTACGTACGAAGTCCATAATGTTTTTAATGTGTCAGACCTTTCGCCTTTCCTTGTAGATGAGCTGGAGGACGATTTACCCATGGATTCGAGATCGAATCCTTTTCAAGAGAGGGAGGATGATGTAAGTACACCTATACTTACTCAAGGATATAGCTCAGACATACCAGGACCACCCATGACACGAGCTAGACGTCGGGCTGAGGAAGATGAGGATTCAGAGAGACCGGGAGCCATTACTCGAAGCCGAGCCAAGCAGTTGTTGATCGCCTTACGAAAGGGAATGCATATCATGGAGAACACGGGACAAGGGAGAGAAGAGTACGTCATGTTGATTCAAGCAAAAGAGGAGCAGCCGAGCTGCATGGAGAAGGAGAGGGCCGGCCGTCCATGAAGAGAAGAGAAGAGAAGAATTGGGCCTAGGGCCCAATTTGAGTTGGACTTTTCCCTTTTGAGTATTTTCTATTTTCAAGAGTATAAATAGATAAGTTTCTAGGGTTTTTAGGCAGATTAGACAAATTGAGATTGAGATTTACGTATTTCTGTTTTGACGTTGGTTTGACGTCTTTAGCTGTAGAATTGGTTTTAGTATTGAATTGCAAGACGAAAGAACTTGGTTTGATATTAGCCTGTGAGATCGATCTGTTGTTGACACATATTTCGATCTCCAAACCTTGAAAGAACCCTAGGTGGACTCCTTGGGTTAGTTCGAGTCAAGTGAGTCTTTCTAGATTGACGGCTGAGTCAAGAAAGACGTCACTTGCTTATCGTGTCCGAGTCAAGCTAATCTTCCTAGATCGACGACTGAGTCAAGGAAGGTAACACTTGTCGAAGACCAAGATTCGTTCGATCGTCTTCCCCAACGATCTCTCGAAGCCGCCATCGACCTCAACGTCAACTGTCCGTCCGCCCCCGTCGTCGACCAAATTCGTTGCCGCCGTCGACTTCAATCCACCGTTCATCCAAATTCTAGCAGATCGTCGATCTTCATCGGAACCTGTGTCATCACCTTCGAGGTAAGAGTTCCAAATAAATTATTTATTTATTTATTGATTGATAAGGAGGCTAGAAAGAACAAAGTACAGAGATCGAAAGCGGAAGCAATAGAAAAACAAGAATTAGAGGAACTATACATGTGGGGGAACACAGCTTCATTTAGGACATACGTTTTCTCGATCACTTGATTCGTACTTGATTTTTCTTTGTATCTTCCCCCTTTGACACAGTTGAGTTACTCAACAAGTCAATACCAAGGAGCGACGAATGAGTGAATGCCTTTGGCCGGCTCTTTTGTATCCTTCCATTGATCCAGAGGGAGGGATCCCTCTAGATAGTCTGGTGAAGAGGCACAGAGCTATCCTTTGTTCCCTGTAAGTTTACCCTATCTATGTACCAAGGATAGTTGCGCTTCACCTGAGAGAAAGGGTTAGCTTTTCCTTACCCAAGCAAGTCTTGGCTTGCTTGAGTGTTGTGGGACAGACCTATTGTTCATAGTACCTTGGAGTTCAGATTGATTAACCTCAAACCTTTACTTTTGGTGATCCTCTTGATCCTATCCCACCTTGAGCATTCACACCCTTAGTCTTGGGAGTGTCTTTGGAGTGATCTTTGGATCCCATCTTTGACTCAGATTGAGTCTCTGATGTATCCTCTTACTTTCTCTCGTTTTGAGCTCGGTAAGGAGCACGTATCTTTTACTCAATTTGGATTTCTGAGGGAACATTCATGCTTGTAGTGCCCAGTGTTACCACAATGCCAACAAAAACGATGTTGCTTGAGATTGACGTACTTGCTTTGTCCTGGCCAGATGGGAATGTTAGTTTTCCTGGACTCGAAGTCAATATGTGTCGGCTCTATGTTTTGAAGTTGGCTCAACCAGATTGCATATGCTTTATGTCCATCAAACCAAGTGTTTATCCTTTTGACGGATTTGTTTCCCCCTAAGGACTCCACCTTGGTGACACACCTTTTGCAAGGGTTTTCCAATGATGGTTCCTTGGGGGGTTCCAAATTCACGTTAGGTGACTCATGAGTTTTAGGGTTTTTATCTGAGTCATATCCAATTCCACTGCAGGACACAAATCGACTTGAGTAATCGGTTTTTAGGCCATTTATGTAGGATCTAGCATGCTCATCTAGCCACAACTTTTTCTTGTGGTCCTTATCTTCCTTGAGTACCACAAGATTATTACACAGCTTCTCATTCTCATGAGAAAGAGAAGACTTTGTATTTTCGAGCTCAGAAACCTTACTCTCAAGGGATATGATCTTGTTTTTGAGCCCGGGGCATTTTTCGCAAGAGTTAGATGAAGAAGAGGAGAGGCTTTCTAGAATGGTGACCTTTTCAGACAAGAGTCTTGTTTCGTTAACCAGTCTTGAGAGTTCCTCCTCTCTCTCATCTAATTTCTCTTGTATATCCCCGTTCTCTTCTCCAAGTCTTCTAACAATATGAATTAATTGAGTACTAGACATTCTCTGTAATTTAGTGATGATGGAAGAAAGACTTACCTCGGCTTCAGGTGTGCTATCTTCGGCTGCCATAAGGCACACTTCCTTCTCACTCTTCTGGTCTTCTTGGTCTGAGTCTGAATCCTCCCAGGTTGCCATCATTGCTCGCTTTCCTTCTGGAGCGGGTGGTTCTCCCGCTCTCCTTTTGTAACAATTTCTGGAAAAGTGACCAGTCTTCTGGCAATGATAGCATATGACTTCCGCCATGTCTTTCGTTCTGTCAGTGGGACGAGAATCATTCCTGCCCCCTCTCTAGGCTTTACGAATGGCACTTGTAATCAAGGCTACAGTTTCATCATCTTCAGCCTCGACGTCTTCCATCTGGGATAGATCAAATGCTCTCTCAACTATCAGGGCAATAGATTGACTCTTGTCACCCTCCTTCCTTCCTTGGAGTTTTCTTTCGAGAATCCCTGAATGACTTTTTAGGCGGCAGACTAGATCTTCTAGGGATATGTCATTGATGTCGCTTTGTGCTTGTAGAGCATTGATGAATCCATCCCACTTGGAATTTAGAGCTTGCATGAATTGATGCGTAACCTTCCATTGGGGGATATCTTCACCAAGAAACTCTATTTGAATGACGTATCCTTCGAATCTGGCATGAATATCTTCCAAAGATTCATTCTTTTCTTGGAGAGCCTTCTCATAGTCCTTTTGTGCCGCTAGAAGGCGATTTCTCTTCACATCGCTACTTCCTGAGTAAGTTCTACTAAGTGCATCCCATATTTCTTTCGCAGATTTGTATTTTAATACCTATCTGAGATCACTTGAACTTAGAGCCTTGTGAAGGATCTTCTTGGCCCTAGCATTCTTCTCCAAGACTTTGTAATCGGCATCGTCGTAGTCGATTCTCTTCTTCTCTTTGGTCTTGTCTTCCCCAACAAGGTCCAGAACAACTATGTCTCCGAATTCAATGACCTTCCATAGTTGGGCATCAAGGGATTGAGTATGAGATTCAAACTGGATTGCCCACCTGTCATACTCTCCCGGGTTCAGCATTGGGGGTTTCCAGAACGAGTCGTTGATTGCATTGGGACCTTCCTTTGTTCCTGCCTACACACACAAGTAGACTTCCTTCGTACCTGCTTGTACTTCCTTTGTTCCTGCCTACACACAAGTAGACTTCCTTCGTTTCTGCACAATAGCTCGTAACAATACCTACACACTCAAGTAAACTATTAGTGGATGTTTGTCATTCAATCAAAACCTCATCATATCTCAACAGGCTACCTTAGTTTTGTTTTGTAAATAGAACATTAAGGATTGAATCTTGAACGAGAAATCTAGAAGAAAAACAACCCATTTATTAAAGAAACGTAACCATCATCATTGTGCACCCTGAGTCTATCAGACATGTGAAATGCATACATGTTATCTTCATGAAATATATCTAGATCATGATATGAATCAATATATGACTTATCATGTTTTCTAGGTTTCCTATCAAAGGGACATTCTTCTGTATAGCTTCTCGTCTAGATTGAGAATAGATACCAGTAGAAGGATCTCCCCTGCCTAGAATACAAAAGGGTTAAGTTAGATGATGCAATGACACAATAAAATTTCAAGTTTTTTAAATTGCCGTAAAATATAGTGCGCCGGTTGAACTCACCGAAAATTTGGCTCGGAGTTGTGCTATACGCTTTAAAAGCATATGGATTGAAGAAAATAAAGAAGGTCAGGAATAGATTATCACACTAATAGGGTGATTGATTAAAAGTGCAACCACGACTTGTTGACGCTTTGGACTGAAGCGTCGCTGAAATGTTTACCAATCAACCATCTGCAAATCGAAATAAGTTAAATACACATGAATTGTATGAAAGTATAAATATAAATACAGTCTAAGTCATGGGAATAGATACTTAATAGATTATGAATTTTTGCAACACAAATAAGATTCAGCTACTAACAATTGATTTTATCATCAAACACGTGGAGACGATGCAAACTACAAAAAATTAGACATAACGAAAGAGATTTCCAAGTAGTAACCGATACTCTCTCCGGAAATCCGCCATTCTCGTTATTTGAGGAACTGAATGTTGTAAAGGTAGGGTTTTGGAGAGTACCGGTGTAAGATAATTGCAAAAATCAATTTCAGATGCAAAGAAATTTGTACCGGAGAAGGAAAATCCATGGATTTCTTAGCGTTTAGTTGTCTGATTGTGGTTGGTGGAACCTCCAATGGGTTTGGTATTATCCGAAGCTATTTGGAAAAAAACTTGAAAGAGGGAACCATTATTTATAGTACAGATCGACCGATATGCAACGAAGGAGTTACAAATATGTGAAATGATGAACTCAGTGAAGATCAAAGTGAAACTTCATTGATCAAATCTTGGAGAAGAAGGAATTACAGTGTTTCTGTTACAACAACTAACTGATCATTATGCTAACAGACAATCTTATATACAAATGATCAGGATGCTCAACTTAAATACCGAACCGGTTTAGTACCTAAACCGGGTTCTATGTACAGTACTCCAGATCCCCCCTCAAGCTGGAATTTGTGATGAATCAGGAGGTGAAGTAACAATTCCAAGCTTAAGAGATAGATACTTTGTGAGAATGTCTGATAATTGTTCCTCAGAACTGACATGATTAGTTTTGATGAAGCCCTCATCAACTTTCTCTCTGACATAATGAAAATAAATTGTGAGATGCTTGGTTCTCTCGTGGAAGACTGGATTTGCTGCAATGTGCTCTGCTGATTTATTATCACAATACATTGTGATTGGGAGAGTAGGAGATACTACTAAATCCTTTAGTAAAGCATGGATCGATACTACTTCACTGGTTGTGGCAGACATACTTCTATATTTTGACTCAGCTGATGATTTGGATATTGTTGCTTGCTTCTTAGTCTTCCATGTCACTAAGCAATTTCCAAGAAAACCACAATACGTAGTGAGAGATCTTGCTGAAAATTTGCATCTTGCCCAGTCTGCATCACTGTAGCTAACAAGTTGAAGATCAGATGAAGCATCATAAAATAGAACCCAGTCTACTGTAGTTTTCAGACACCTGAGTACATGCATTGCAGCCTGTAAATGAGGAACTCTTGGACAACAAACAAATTGGCTTAAGTGTTGCACTGTGTATGACAAATCAGGTCTTGTGGTGTTCAAGTATAGTAATCTTGCAACCAGTCTCCTATAAACTTCTGGATCAGGTAAAATTCTACCTGTGACAGTAGACAAGCCAAGGCCTTTAGGTAATGGAAAAGCAGTAGTTTTACATTCTAGCATATCTGTATCCTTTAAGATATCTAGAATGTATTTTCTCTGATTCAGTACAGTACCCTTTTCTGATCTTGCAACCTCAATGCCAAGAAAAAATCTGACTTCACCAAGATCTTTGATGGTGAACATCTTGTGTAATGCTGCCTTTGTCTTAACAATAGAACTTACATCATCTCCTGTAAGTAATAGATCATCTACATAGACTAATGCAATGGCCATTAGTCCATTTTTCTGCCTAATGAACAATAAATAATCATTCCATAATCTGACATATCCTAACTTCATTAGAAAAGAAGTTAGCTCCTTATTCCATTGCCTGCTTTCTTGTCTTAATCCATACAAGGATCTGTGTAATCTACATACCTGGCCAGGCTTTGCCTTTGTGTAACCAAGTGGAGGAACCATGAAGACCTCTTCATCGAGCATCCCATGCAAGAATGCATTATTTACCCAACTGATGTATTTTCCATTTCTTTACTGTGGCCCAAGGCAATGACAATTCTCACTATTGCTAACTTTGCTACTGGTGAAAAGGTGTATTTGAAGTCTTTGCCTTCTATCTGGGTGTACCCCTTTGCAACTAGCCTTGCTTTATGCCTTTCAACACTTCCATCTCATTTATACTTCACTTTGAACACCCACTTGGATCGTACTGGCTTCACTCCTTTAGGTAAGCCAGTCAGAATCCATGTCTGATTTTCTTCTAAGGCTTCTATTTCCTTAGTCATGGCCTCTTCCCAACAAGGTATGCCTTGAGCTTGTTTATAAGTGGAAGGTTATATCTAAGAACCAACATTATAAAAAGATGCCACATATTCTGCAAGAATAACTAGACAAATCAACTAACTTTGTTGCTGAATAGGATTGCAAAGTGCACTCTACATTATTTGGTAGAGCAGGGCAGACATAATTCTGGAGCTTTGTAGGATGTTGTCTTATTCTTGTGGATCTCCTTGTAACTGGTAGGATAATAGATATGTCTGAATTGGTTGGTTGTATAGGCATTGGTGTTTCTGATTCAGTTTTGTCTTCAAGCTGAATCATATCAGGGGGCTCATCAATTTCTGAGGATACAAGAGGTAGAGTGACATCTTGCTTAACTTCTGCAATCTTACTACCAAGCTTTTCTCTGTAGGGAAATATAACTTCTCTAAACTGCACATCTCTTGAATTTACAAATTTATGATTCTCCAAATCATATAACCTGTAACCTTTCTTTCCTGATGGATATCCCAGAACACATATTTCTTTGATTGTGCTCCAAATTTGTCCCTTCTTGGATGCAATGTCTTTCCATAACAAACACAACCAAGCACTCTGAGCTTGTCATAATCTGGTGGCTTCCCAAATAACAATTCATATGGAATTTTCCACTGTAAAACTGAGCTTGGATATATATAAATCAAATGCATAGCTGTTAATACACACTCACCCCAAACTCTTACTGGAAAATTAGCATGCAACCTCATAGCTCTTGCAGTTTCAGTGATGTGTCCATGCTTCCTCTTAATCCTCACATTCTGTTGAGGATTCCCAGCCACACTAGTCTCATGTATAATGCCTAAGGAAGAAAATAAGGCTTGGCATTTATGCTGCAAAAATTATGTGCCATTGTCACTTCTAAGCTTCTATATTTTCTTCCCAAATTGAGTCTCCACATAAGCCAAAAAATTAGGAAGGACAACTCCTACCTGATGCTTATGTTGAAGTAAGTATACCCAAGTATACCTAGTACAATCATCAAGAATTGTAAGAAAATAAGAAGAACCATTGGAAGACACAGTTTTGTAAGGTCCCCAAATATCTGGATGTATTAGATCAAAAGGGTAAGAAGCTATAGATTCACTTCTACCAAAAGTGTCTTTACATTGCTTTGCAAGAACACAACTTTCACAAAAGAATTCATTCTGAATTGCAGATTTGGACCATTCTAAGTGTTTAAGTTTTCTATGAGAGCAATGACCTAATCTAGCATGAATGATAGCACCAATATCTGATAATTCTTGTTTATTAGAGGCATGATGTAGACTCCTCATAGCTGGTCCAGATTCCATTGAAGATTGCAAAATGTATAAGCCTCCAACCCTCTCCCCTATTGCAACATTGTGCTTAGTGATAGGGTCCAGAAAAACACATTTATCAAGTTTCAACAGTGCATGCACTCCATTCTCATCAAGTAACTTTGTGACAGACAACAAATTCTTCTTAAAACCATGAATAAGCAACACATTCTCAATCAACAAAGGAGCATTAACCTGAACACTCCCTACTGTATCAACAAGCAATATTCTGTCATCTGGCAAAGCTACTCTTATGGGCTTAGTAAGAGATTTTGTTAAGACAAATAAAGCAGGATCATTAACCATATGATCTGTAGCCCCTGTGTCTACTATCCAAGAAACCTCACCATTAACCATAGACATATTCCAAGAAATAGACGATGACAGCTTACCTGCAAAGTTCCCTGAACTGGATGCCCCATCTTTGCCTTTGTACATCTTGCACACTTCTTTGCAAAGTGCCTTAAGCAATGCTGAATCAACACCAACATCATTCTCTGAGGTATCCAGAGGATTATCTAAGTCTTCTTCTTCCGTTTAAACATTGGTGGCTGACTTGCCTTTCCAAGCAGGCTTTCTATTCTCAGGATATCCAGTCAAATGATAACAATACTCACGAGTGTGACCTTTCTTTTAGCAATGATCACACTTCCTCTCAATACTACCCTTTCTAGAATCCTTATTGTCAGATTGCCTATCATAACTTCTATTATCACCATTTCTTTCCTAATATCTACCAGCAGCCAAGGTAAGATTATCAACCTCATTCTTCATTGAATGAGTAACCATCTTTTGTCTTTCAACCTGTTGAATAGTGTAGAACACCCTGTTCTCTATAGGCATGGCATCCATGGGCAAAATACTGCTACGAATGGAATCAAACTTAGAGTTTAATCCCATCAAGAACTGGATTACCTTGTCACGTGCATCCCTTTCCAAAGCTTTCTTGACAAACTCAAAGCTGCACTTTGACAAAGCACCACACTCACAGTCTGGTAGGTTGTCTAAACTATGGCTTCCATCCCAAATTGCCTTCAATCTGCAATAATATTATGAGACTGAAGAAACACCTTGCTCAGTTGAAGCAAGTGTTCGCTTTAATTGGTACAACAATGGTCCATTGACCTGACCAAATCTCTCAGCAATATCATCCCATTGATGCTTTGCAGATTCAACATACATGAACGTGTGGGCAATCGATTTTTCCATCGAATTCAAGATCCAACAACGTATCATGTAATCTGCACGCATCCACTTCTCATAATCATCGGTGTTCAGCGAGGGCTTCTTGCACGCTCCAGATATAAACCCTAGCTTGAACTTCAATCCAACCGCCATCTTGACATGACGATTCCAATTAAGATAGTTGAGGCCATCGAGCGGTGAAGCTACCAACGTAGCTCCTGGATGATCTGAATTTGACAAAGATAAAGCTTCTTGCCTTGTTGTCATCTTCTCCGATCAGAATCTTCAAACGCACGAGCTCAAGAAATCCCCAAATGCGAAAGAAACACAGAAATCGAATGCGAAAACGAGAATAGAGCAAATCAATCAACGTGATTTGGCTCTGATACCATGTGAAATGATGAAATCAGTGAAGATCAAAGTGAAACTTCATTGATCAAATCTTGGAGAAGAAGGAATTACAGTGTTTCTGTTACAACAACTAACTGATCATTATACGCACTTTATATGCTTAATAACACTAAAATGTATAAGTTTTTCAAACATAATCAACATCGATGTGCTAGACCCTTCATATCGTAACTATTTCAACTATTTGGAAGATTGAAAGACTAGTAAAGGTTTACAAAGGAGGTGTTACTTGAAGAGTACGAGATTTCGACTTGAAGTTACCGACAAGGTTAAATAGCTATAATATTCATTGAAAGCAAGTTTCATTGCATTCCGACGTCGTTTGGGCATCGTTCCGCCTTATTAGACCTTAAAAGGCCTTAAGGCCCATTAAGGCCTTTTAGCGTTTTTGCGTATTTTCGAGCCACTTTTTGTGACGGGAAGACCTTATACGCACTTTATATGCCTAATAACACTAATTTGTATAAGTTTTTCAAACATAATCAAATATTGAAAATAACACAACCTTGTGCGCTGACCTAATGCGCACAAAGTAAGCAAATTTCAAAATTTTCAACGGCTACTTCTTTAACCTGTGTGCAGAATCTAGGTTCACATATGTTCAACCTGTGCGCAGTCATTCCGCGCACCAGTTGTTACATATTCTGAAAATTTACGAAAAGTACCCGTAATACCCCGTAATACCTAAGTGCGCAGAACACTAGCGCACAGAGTGGTGCGCATAAGATGCGCGCACGAAATCGCGTGCATATAGCCATTGCCCATATCTATATATGAAACAAAATGATGAACTAATGTAATCAGCTCCAACAAATATCTAGATATTATACTTTAAATATCATCTGATTTCCTCCAACTATTATTTAATATTACCAACTGTATCAAACACCCAATTGTTTGTTCATGCATGTTTTTCACTAAGTCATTAATCCAGTATTACTAGTTATCTATACTAACTATCTATGTATATACCAAACTAAATAAGATGAAAATCACTTAGCATGAAAAAATGGAAATCTGGAAGATTACTTACCACTTTGAAGTGTAAATTAGAAGCAAAGATGAACTGTGTGTGGTAGCTAGAGATGATGGCCCCTGCCTCCTACGCTTGTAGACAATGGCTCACATTATTTGAGTGATTTTTGGAGTGTTCTGGGAAGATTGTTGAAATTGGAAGGTGGTGAATTTTTTTGAAATGGTTACTAGCGACTAATGGAGTAATTGATGGTTGTTGAAGAGCTACTAATAGAGTAATTGATGGTTGTTGAATATTGAAGAGAACTGGAATTTGTAACCACAAACATTTATGCAAGAATATTTTAATAATTTTTTGTGTGCTTTTTCATTGATGAATCCCATGAAAGTAGGGGAGCATAAATCAAAAAGGGCTCCGGGAAAACATCGACTCTCTGATTTTTAGGTCAAATGGTACAAGCTAACAACTTTTTGAAAAAGTTAATCCGAACCAAGAAAGCCAACCAATCCTTGGAATTATTTTTACTCCGAACCCATAAGCAGAATTAATTTTTTTTATGAGCCTATTCCAGGAAAAAATTCGTGGAACCTCCAATGGGTTTGGTATTATTCGAATCTATTTGGAAAAAAACTTGAAAGAGGGAGCCATTATTTATAGTACAAATCGACCCATATGCAACAAAGGAGTTACAAATATGTGAAATGATGAACTCAGTGAAGATCAAAGTGAAACTTCATTGATCAAATCTTGGAGAAGAAGGAATTACAGTGTTTCTGTTACAACAACTAACTGATCACTATGCTAACAGACAATCTTATATATAAATGATCAGGATGCTCAACTTAAATACCGAACCGGTTTAGTACCTAAACCGGGTTCTATGTACAGTACTCCAGATCCCCCCTCAAGCTGGAATTTGTGATGAATCGGGAGGTGAAGTCACAATTCCAAGCTTGAGAGATAGATACTTATGAGCATCTTCTCCTAGGGGCTTTGTGAGAATGTCTGATAATTGTTCCTCAGAACTGACATGATCAATTTTGATGAAGCCCTCATCAACTTTCTCTCGGACAGAATGACAATCAATTGTGAGATGCTTGGTTCTCTCGTGGAAGACTGGATTTGCTGCAATGTGCTCTGCTGATTTATTATCACAATACATTGTGATTGAGAGAGTAGGAGATACTACTAAATCCTTTAGTAAAGCATGGATCGATACTACTTCACTGGTTGTGGCAGACATACTTCTATATTCTGACTCAGCTGATGATTTGGATATTGTTGCTTGCTTCTTAGTCTTCCATGACACTAAGAAATTTCCAAGAAAACCACAATACGTAGTGAGAGATCTTGCTGAAAATTTGCATCTTGCCCAGTCTGCATCACTGTAGCTAACAAGTTGAAGATCAGATGAAGCATCATAAAATAGAACCCAGTCTACTGTAGTTTTCAGACACCTGAGTACATGCATTGCAGCCTGTAAATGAGGAACTCTTGGACAACCAACAAATTGGCTTAAGTGTTGCACTGTGTATGACAAATCAGGTCTTGTGGTGTTCAAGTATAGTAATCTTGCAACCAGTCTCCTATAAACTTCTGGATCAGGTAAAATTCTACCTGTGACAGTAGACAAGCCAAGGCCTTTAGGTAATGGAAAAGCAGTAGTTTTACATTCTAGCATATCTGTATCCTTTAAGATATCTAGAATGTATTTTCTCTGATTCAGTACAATACCCTTTTCTGATCTTGCAACCTCAATGCCAAGAAAAAATCTGACTTCACCAAGATCTTTGATGGTGAACATCTTGTGTAATGCTGCCTTTGTCTTAACAATAGAACTTACATCATCTCTTGTAAGTAATAGATCATCTACATAGACTAATGCAATGGCCATTAGTCCATTTTTTTGCCTAATGAACGATAAATAATCATTCCATAATCTGACATATCCTAACTTCATTAGAAAAGAAGTTAGCTCCTTATTCCATTGCATGCTTTCTTGTCTTAATCCATACAAGGATCTGTGTAATCTACATACCTGGCCAAGCTTTGCCTTTGTGTAACCAAGTGGAGGAACCATGAAGACCTCTTCATCGAGCATCCCATGCAAGAATGCATTATTTACCCAACTGATGTATTTTCCATTTCTTTACTGTGGCCCAAGGCAATGACAATTCTCACTATTGCTAACTTTGCTACTGGTGAAAAGGTGTATTTGAAGTCTTTGCCCTCTATCTGGGCGTACCCCTTTGCAACTAGCCTTGCTTTATGCCTTTCAACACTTCCATCTCATTTATACTTCACTTTGAACACCCACTTGGATCGTACTGGCTTCACTCCTTTAGGTAAGCCAGTCAGAATCCATGTCTGATTTTCTTCTAAGGCTTCTATTTCCTTAGTCATGGCCTCTTCCCAACAAGGTATGCCTTGAGCTTGTTTATAAGTGGAAGGTTATATATGAGAACCAACATTATAAAAAGATGCCACATATTCTGCAAGAATAACTAGACAAATCAACTAACTTTGTTGTTGAATAGGATTGCAAAGTGCACTCTACATTATTTGGTAGAGCAGGGCATACATAATTCTGGAGCTTTGTAGGATGTTGTCTTATTCTTGTGGATCTCCTTGTAACTGGTAGGATAATAGATATGTCTGAATTGGTTGGTTGTATAGGCATTGGTGTTTCTGATTCAGTTTTGTCTTCAAGCTAAATCATATCAGGGGGCCCATCAATTTCTGAGGATACAAGAGGTAGAGTGACATCTTGCTTAACTTCTGCAATCTTACTACCAAGCTTTTCTCTGTAGGGAAATATATCTTCTCTAAACTGCACATCTCTTGAATTTACAAATTTATGATTCTCCAAATCATATAACCTGTAACCTTTTTTTCCTGATGGATATCCCATGAACACATATTACTTTGATTGTGCTTCAAATTTGTCCCTTCTTGGATGCAATGTCTTTCCATAACAAACACAACCAAGCACTCTGAGCTTGTCATAATCTGGTGGCTTCCCAAATAACAATTCATATGGAATTTTCCACTGTAAAACTGAGCTTGGATATATATAAATCAAATGCATAACTGTTAATACACACTCACCCCAAAATCTTACTGGAAAATTAGCATGCAACCTCATAGCTCTTGCAGTTTCAATGATGTGTCCATGCTTCCTCTTAATCCTCACATTCTGTTGAGGATTCCCAGCCACACTAGTCTCATGTATAATGCCTAAGGAAGCAAATAAGGCTTGGCATTTATGCTGCAAAAATTATGTGCCATTGTCACTTCTGAGCTTCTTTATTTTCTTCCCAAATTGAGTCTCCACATAAGCCAAAAAATTAGGAAGGACAACTCCTACCTGATGCTTATGTTGAAGTAAGTATACCCAAGTATACCTAGTACAATCATCAAGAATTGTAAGAAAATAAGAAGAACCATTGGAAGACACAGTTTTGTAAGGTCCCCAAATATCTAGATGTATTAGATCAAAAGGGTAAGAAGCTATAGATTCACTTCTACCAAAAGTGTCTTTACATTGCTTTGCAAGAACACAACTTTCACAAAAGAATTCATTCTGAATTGCAGATTTGGACCATTCTAAGTGTTTAAGTTTTCTATGAGAGCAATGACCTAATCTAGCATGAATGATAGCACCAATATCTGATAATTCTTGTTTATTAGAGGCATGATGTAGACTCCTCATAGCTGGTCCAGATTCCATTGAAGATTGCAAAATGTATAAGCCTCCAACCCTCTCCCCTATTGCAACATTGTGCTTAGTGATAGGGTCCAGAAAAACACATTTATTAGGTTTCAACAGTGCATGCACTCCATTCTCATCAAGTAACTTTGTGACAGACAACAAATTCTTCTTAAAACCATGAATAAGCAACACATTCTCAATCAACAAAGGAGCATTAACCTGAACACTCCCTACTGTATCAACAAGCAATATTCTGTCATCTGGAAAAGCTACTCTTATGGGCTTAGTAAGAGATTTTGTTAAGACAAATAAAGCAGGATCATAAACCATATGATTTGTAGCCCCTGTGTCTCCTATCCAAGAAACCTCACCATTAACCATAGACATATTGCAAGAAATAGACGATGACAGCTTACCTGCAAAGTTCCCTGAACTGGATGCCCCATCTTTGCCTTTGTACATCTTGCACACTTCTTTGCAATGTGCCTTAAGCAATGCTGAATCAACACCAACATCATTCTCTGAGGTATCCAGAGGATTATCTAAGTCTTCTTCTTCCATTTAAACATTGGAGGCTGACTTGCCTTTCCAAGCAGGCTTTCTATTCTCGGGATATCCAATCAACTGATAACAATACTCGCGAGTGTGACCTTTCTTTTAGCAATGATCACACTTCCTCTCAATACGACCCTTTCTGGAATCCTTATTGTTAGATTGCCTATCATAACTTCTGTTATCACCATTTCTTTCCTGATATCTACCAGCACCCAAGGTAAGATTATCAATCTCATTCTTCATTGAATGAGTAACCAACTTTTGTCTTTCAACCTGTTGAATCAAGTAGAACGCCCTGTTCTCTGTAGGCATGACATCAATGGACAAAATACTGCTACAAATGGAATCAAATTCAGAGTTTACTCCCATCAAGAACTGGATTACCTTGTCACGTGCATCCCTTTCCAAAGCTTTCTTGACAAACTCAAAGCTGCACTTTGACAAAGCACCACACTCACAGTCTGGTAGGTTGTCTAAACTATGGCTTCCATCCCAAATTGCCTTCAATCTGCAATAATATTCTGAGACTGAAGAAACACCTTGCTCAGTTGAAGCAAGTCTTCGCTTTAATTGGTACAACAATGGTCCATTGACCTGACCAAATCTCTCAGCAATTTCATCCCATTGATGCTTTGCAGATTCAACATACATGAACGTGTGGGCAATCGATTTTTCCATCGAATTCAAGATCCAACAACGTATCATGTAATCTGCATGCATCCACTTCTCATAATCATTGGAGTCCAGCGAGGGCTTCTTGCACGCTCCAGATACAAACCCTAGCTTGAACTTCAATCCAAGCGCCATCTTGACATGACGACTCCAATTAAGATAGTTGAGGCCATCGAGCGGTGAAGCTACCAACGTAGCTCCTGGATGATCTGAATTTGACAAAGACATAGCTTTTTGACTTGTTGTCATCTTCTCCGATCAGAATCTTCAAACGCACGAGCTCAAGAAATCCCCAAATGCAAAAGAAACACAGAAATCGAATGCGAAAACGAGAATAAAGCAAATCAATCAGCGTGATTTGGCTCTGATACCATGTGAAATGATGAACTCAGTGAAGATCAAAGTGAAACTTCATTGATCAATTCTTGGAGAAGAAGGAATTATAGTGTTTCTGTTACAACAACTAACTGATCATTATGCTAACAGACAATCTTATATACAAATGAGCAGAATGCTCAACTTAAATACCGAACCAGTTTAGTACCTAAACCGGGTTCTATGTACAGTACTCCAGAAAATACAATCTCAAGACCCATAACATTCCACACTGAATTGATTTGTAGAAAGAAGAGGAAAACATACGTGGGAGCGAGGGAAAGGATGGACTTTTCATGTTTATATTTATTGTGCGGTAAAAAAAGAAAATCAAATAATTCGCCTAATTACAATACTAAATGCACTAAATGCTTAATCAAGAGGTCAAATTTATATTATATCATAATAGATATCAATAATACAAGTAGGCTCGTTCAAATTCTCTAGTGAAAGTTAGAGGGGAGTGGGTTTCGCTTCGAAATACTTATTGCTATTCAAGATTTTTTCATTATACATCATGGTGTCAAAGTTTGATTCTCTTAAATTGTTTATTTTCTTTACTGTTTTGCATACTACGTACCAGAGAATAAAATATTGTTTCAAGATATTTATTACTAACCGATTCAACATTTTTCTTAATAAAAGAGTAAACAAAATTTCTACATCATTTTAAAGCACAACATACTTTGGCTGACTGCATGCACTTGACTCCCATGTACATATCATTTCAAGCAAACGTGCATGGATAAACAAAAACCACAAACATGTACACGATCGATCAATTCAAATGGTTGGCAAATTTGTTCTTTTTAGAGATCGAATGCGCGCATGTGTTTAGGTTGGCAAATTTGTTCTCTTTAGAGATCGAACGCATGTGTTTAGGTCCATTTTACAGATGGGTTTAGCAACAAATAATTAGTAATACCTTACTTTATAGTTTATACCATCCATCTAACTCGACTTTACCTTTTATTCTAGTTCCTCTTGTTTTTAGGTCGTCTAGTTTAGTCCAATATCATCTAAAAATATATCGATTTTAATCAAGACTTAAATCTGATACGAATGAAAATCAACCTACAAATTGTGTATAATCATTCACTAGCTCACAAAAGCACAAATATATACATATGCATGCTAAAATTAAATGTGTATCGTCATTTTGATTGTGTACGAGCAAATTTCACTTATATCGGAGTATATGATTTTAAACTATGTGCATATGTGCTATCGAGCATGCATTCTTCCATGTGTTTTACCGAACACGCTTAATCTCAGATTTCTGGAATTTTTTTCTGAAATGAGCCTTTTTTCAGAAAAAATTTTCGACATAGGCTCTTTTCAAACGAAATTCCCAATATAGGCACTTATGTCAGCTTCGGATTTTTTTTATGTGTAAGAGACGCTGGTAGCGTCTCTCCTCCGAAGCTAAAACTTTTTTTTTTGAATTTTTTATGTATAAGAGACGCTGGTTCGGCCAGCGTCTCTTATACTTGTTACTTTTCTTTCTTTTTTTCCAAAATTTTTTGTAGTTTTAATTTTTTTTTTAAGGCAATGTATCTCTTATACGTTAAAACATAAAAAAAAAAATTATATTAGACATTGGTTCGCCCAACGTCTCATATACAACGATGTTTATTTATTTATTTGCACATGTATAAGAGACGTTGGTCCAACCAGCGTCTCTTATACCGTAATGTTTTTTTACAGTACGAAAGGTGGAACGAAAGGAATTGGTGTTTTAGGGTTTTGGTTTTGGTTTTGATTTAGGGTTTTGGTTATAATAATTTGAAATAATAATGTAAATATGAAATTGTTGTGTAATAAATCTGATAAAAATTCATAGAGTTTAACATAAAATTTTAAATCAACAAATATGTAATAATTCTAATCTTCGTCTTCACTCTCTGTGTGACCATCATCTTCTTCTCTACTTGGCTTTTGGACGGGTGCTAACGTAGGCTCGTATCCCCACCCACACATATTACGTTCATCTCTAGAAATAGGCCTAGTGGGAGAAATAAATACACTTGAAGCACTAGTGGACATAAATGAACTTGGTGCATGCATTGATGATGTCATGTATGAATACTGAGACGAGGAACTCCATCCACATTCACCGAGATCTGAGAACAACGGTTGTTGCGGGATTGAAGAACTAGGAAAATCTTGAAAGGAAGAATAATAGGGCGGAGGTGTTGGAGAGGCCATGGGAAACGATGTTGGATAAGACATTGGTGGCGTAGACGCTGACGCTGGCGGAATATAGGGAGGTGACATAGTCATTGGAGGATCTTGTTGGCTATAGAAGAATGATTAATCTACAGACAATTGGTTAAGAACATCAATCCCTTGCGTCGTCACATGTTGTCCCTGGAAAAAAGTCACAAGTATATTTGAAATATTCAGTGTAAATATTATATAAACTGATATGTTATATTTCATACTCACCACCATATACAAGTCTTCAGACAATGGTTGATATTGTCCTGCTGGCGGCCGAATATGTGGACTAATAAATCTACGAGTAATTGATCGGTACCAGCTCATATGCCATTCTTCCACTGTTAAAGGACATGGGTCATCCAGAGGCATAGCAATCCAATCTGCACGTCTGTTCCACAACTCTATAAATTGCTTGTGAAATATGCTCCAGTCTGTCTCATGCTTCCCCCTTCTGTTAACTAAATGCAACTCAACATATTTTTCACATGCACTCGACACATGTTGTGGAAATCCAAATTGACGCATCACACGGTCGGGTCGATGCCACTCAACTATGTCAAAACAAATCATAGGGGCTTGGGTCCTCCACACATTGCATCCTAAAAAACAAATTCTACCAAGTCTCCCTAGTTCACTTGGTGTGTAGGGATCCCATGCAAACTAAATATAAAATAAAACGACCTTAAGTATGTTGAATATATGTATTATTCTACCAAGCCTCCCTAGTTCACTTGGTGTGTAGGGTTTAGTGTAAGAGACGTTGGGCGAACCAGCGTCTCTTACACAACTGATTTTTTTTTTAATTAAAAATTGTATAAGAGACGCTGGTCGAACCAGCGTCTCTTATACATGTTCAAATAAAAAAAAAGACCATTTATATGAGACGCTGGTTCGACCAGCGTCTCATATAATTTTTTTTTTTATGTTTTAACGTATAAGAGACGCTGGTCTGCGCAGCCTTAAAAAAAACAAATTAAAACAATAAATTTTTTGGAAAATAAATAAAAAAAGTAACATGTATAAGAGACGCTGGGCGAGCCAGCGTCTCTTATACATAAAAAATTCAAAAAAAAAATTACCAGCTTCGGACGAGAGGTCTCACACATAAAAAAAATCCGAAGCTGGCATAAGTGCCTATATTGGGAATTTCTTTTGAAAAGAGCCTACGTCGGGAATTTTTTCTGAAAAAAAGCTCATTTCAGAAAAAAAAAATCCAGATTTCTGGCCTTTTAATTATAGCTCATATTTTTAAGAAAGTCACCTTCTAATTACTATTTTTTCTATCATTATTGTGAGTAGAAATGAAATTGAAACCTCTTGATCAATACCATTTAAAGAGTCTAGATTAAGTGAATCTAGCTAACAATACATTAAAAATAACTTACGTCTTAATTAGGGGCCACAGAAACACTACATAATTTGGTTAAAGAGAGCAATGTGAGCTGGTTTATTCTATATCAAACCAATCACTTTGGGGCCAATGCAAAAAGCCTGGTTATCAAATTAGGGCTGGATCTTAATTAATTGCGCCAGCTTTCTTTAACTTGCTTGTGCTTGGCGGTTGAAAGATCAATTCAATTATCCCTTTACGGACCATTCTAGGGCACATTAGTGGAAACTTTATTTACTGGCCATATCATGAGATCAGTGAATAATTATCTATCAACATTAATGCTGATTATATTATACCTATACATGTGGTCCACCTATTTTATGAACACTTAATATCTTCGATCATCCGATCCCTTTACGCATGTATAATTTTTATCGATGTATGAAAGTCTGGTGCATCATAAGAAGAGTTGTCTCGAGTTTCGTCGTGGCAAAGAACGTTTCTAACAAGAATTGAAAAACGATAATGAGAAATGACATAATTTTACTACGGGAAAAACCCCGCACCCGATTTTTTATAACTGGCACCCGGTCCTGAGTGCGTCCAAAAACCCGGGAATATTTTTTTTTTTTTTGCCGTCAAAATGGCTAAAATTTCGGTTTAAGTTGGGCGCATCCTGGATGCGCCCAAAACTGAACCGGGTTTTTGGAAAATAGTTTTGGACGCACCCAGGATGCGCCCAAGACCGGGTGCCAGTTATAAAAATCCGGGTGCGGGGTTAAACGGCCTTTTATTATCATGTCTACGACGACGTTTCAACAAGAGTTGAATAACGATTATAAAAAATGACATAATTTTACTCTCACGCAAAATTGACATAATTTTGTTATCATATTTTTGTGGATAAAGAAGATCTATATATCTACGACATAATCTGATCGCTCTCTTCTTTTATTACTTCTCTTTACTTTTTATTTTTATTTTCATTTGAGTTCCTCGTATGCTTTTCTCGTTTAGTGATTTATTCTATTTGTGTCATCGCTCGACAATATATCTATCCGATTTAAAGATTGGATATATATACATATCTTTTAGACACCGTCTTGATGGTATTATACTATTATACTGGTTGTTGTTGATGTTCCAAATCAACAGACTATGTATTTGATTATGTATGCAAAGATTGTGTTTAACATACACTCGGGTTCTTCATGAACCGAAACGAAAGGTCCGGCGCGGACCAAATTTTATTGAAATTCTTTTTCTCTCATTATCTTTTCTCTCATTATCTTGTGGAGAATTTTAATACGATATGTACATATGAAATTTTCCTAAAATGGAAAACACCCTCAAACACAAAACACAATGCATAAGTAATTAACTCTACCTTATAATTTATAACTAATAAATTTGAGATATTAAATGATAATGGATAAATATAAGTTATAAGTTCGTGAATTTTAACTATAATATACAATTATAATATATAAATAATTGTTAGCCTTATACGTAGTATAAGTTTGTAATACTCAGTCATAATTGTAGAAATATACTTTACTTTTGCGCTTTTTGACGAATTTTATAAGTACGGAATCATATTCGCTCAATTACAATTTTCCCATGGGCCAAATAAGAAACCCTATTTATATATTGATCGTGTGCATATGCTCACGTATATAGTATTCTATTCTGTTCAATTATTTTCTTTCTAAGTTGTTACACAGATTTTTCACAAAAAAATTAGTAACCAACCTCATCAAACATATCCTAAACTTACATACTTATAAAATGCAAGAGTGAAGAGAAATTACATATAAATAGAGAATCATATCTCCATATCACCAATAATAACATTCATCACCTAAAAATATAAATGACAAATATATAACAACAAGATCAAAAGGTTAAAACGCAATTGTTTGTTCAACTAAAGTAAGTACATAACTCACTAACATCCTCACCAATCCTCCATTAATTTAACAATAGATCTAGACTATAAATACACACAAACAAACTAGGGTTAACTCACAAAAAAAAAAAACTCACCTTCCTCTCTCTCTCTCTTTATTCCATTTTTTTCTTGCCATGAGAGGAGACGAAGAAGATGAGTACTCAAACAACTCGACTGCGTCGTCTTTCACAGTGAGGTACGGCGAGTGTCAACGAAATCATGCAGCCGGAATCGGAGGTTATGCTTTGGACGGTTGCAGAGAGTTTATGGCTGCCGGAGACGAGGGAACCGAGGAAGAGTTTGAGTGTGCCGCTTGTGGGTGCCACCGCAGCTACCACCGGAGGATGGTGGAAACCGAGGTGGCGTCTCAATATTCCACTTCTTCTCTCACCAATAGCATGTCACATCTCACCATGGATTAGTGATTTGTTTGTTAGGTTCAAGATTTGATGTGAAAGATATATATATCATCAACAATCAACATGTAGGATTTGTACTCATTCATTGTAACCTTTGATTCATTGATGATATGTTTGCTGTGTTGTACTCTTGTGAATTGTGATGGCTTTGTTTGGATTTAGTTTGTATATATGAATTGGTTGTTTTGTGTTCTTAACCGGTATTGTTTTAAATCTGGAGAGATGAATTTTCCAGTTTGAATGATTGATTTGAACAAGTATCTAAGTTTGAACTAACAATTTCATTATTCAGTAACCATTACCGAACAAATCGTACTACATGATAGTTTATGATCCGTGAGATTGTGTTCATTTTGATGTATGTACCGAACGTACCCGGAGATGTCCGAATGAAATTTTGCAGAACTGTGTTTTTTTTTTGATAATATACTTACTATTTTTAGAAAATATTTACTCCGTACAAGATATGATGGAAATCAAAATTTACAGCGAAGTATTGGTAATTATTCTCTATAAAAATAAAATAAAATATCAGTTCGACTTGGTTTTTGGTACGGAAAATTTGAAAAGAATTGATTGATGTAAGGACATTGAAAATAAACATATTGTGCATAAACCCCTAAAAAATAATACTACTACGTATGTTAATGTGCTATCATTATACAAATCCGGCCATTACTTTTATCAATTATGGACTTAACATTTATCATGAAGCTAGGCAATAGGTCAATTTAGTTGATTGATACATTGTTTATCACTTCTTTTTTAGTCTTTCGTCCGCTTCAATCAATTTGAGTTGCTTTACGTACGTTCGAATCGGGATTATGAAAGTTCTTTGATTAGAGCAATCCTCCCAATTCAAGTTTTTGATACACGTTATCAATGTGATTCGAATCCAAATTCTCTAGAAAAATGCTTAAGAAAATTTAATGACTCGTCGATCATTAGCTAGGTCCTCGTGTATATTTTTTTTTTTGATCCACCTCGTGTATAATATTAAATAGCTAGGTTCGAATTGATCCCCTCATGAAAATTTTAATTAGTTTATAGGGATAATTAAGGCCAAATACATGAAAAACTGAATTTAATAATTCCAAAGTAAGTGTAATTGATTTGAACTGAAAAGGACATACAAAAATATAATTATTTTCAAACAATAATTTTCAACCACAAGTCCACAACTATAGTTCTATAAAATTTGACCACTTATCTTAAGAGAAAATAAATCAATTTACAAGTTTGAACATTGGATTTTGTGTATTAGTTAAGCTTATGGGCCCTAATGTATCTAATCTTGTTGGTTGTTATAATAAAGTAACTTCTTAATCAAGCCCTAAAAAGGCTTGATAGTTCTCAACTGAGTTAAATCACTGTCCTAATTTAATTATCAGTGCGCAATGAAATTAATTTACATCCAAGGACCAAAGTGAATAAGCTACCCACACACGTTTCTAATAATAAGTGAAGCTCTGATAATTCGATCGATCTGGAACTATATGTATAACTAGATATGGGCCTCGCGCTCCGCGCGAAAAATTTACGGATTTTCGCATGTGATTTAATATAGTTATACATTATTTGTTAATATGTTGTTGTTATCAAATTTATTAATATTTATAAATATAAGTATTTTTTATTTCCTTATATTTATGTTTGAAGTTGTTTTAAAACATAATATTAGAATAAGTTTGCATTGTCATAAGAGAAGCTCACACATTAATTTAATTTGTGATTTAATCAAGTAGACTATAAATAAATATAACATAGGGATATAAGAAAGATATTTAAATACATGTCCAAAAGTCCAATAGGAGGTGATTAAGAAATGAGTAATGCATTAAATTGGTACCAATTTCATTCAATTTTGGCAATGGACAACCAACTTTTATATAGATAAGATAATAAATAGTTGTTCATTTAGTCAATATTGTACGACAATATTATATATGTACATATTTTTTACCAAGAAATTAAATTATATCTTTTCATTATTCGTGTATGTTGCGGAGTTTAATTATTAGAAAGTTAGGTATAATTGGACATGGAAGGAATTTAGAAGGGGGCAAAGCATTAGGTAGATGATCATATATTTATGTGAAAAGTTAGGATGGATGCCAAAAACTTGACATGCATATATCCAACATTTGCACATGGCTATAATTTGTGACTTTAAGTAATATATATTTCTTTCTTTGTTGGATATGTTTTTTATTTGGTCAAAACTAATCTTAGATATAGCTTTGAGCTAGCTTAATTATTATATATTTCTATTTAGCCAAAGCATACTTCATTTGGATTTTTTTTTAAATGAATGTTTTTCTCTATCTTTTAAATAAATGGAGTAATAAAGTTCTTTGCTACATGACAAAGCATGCATTTGTTTGCAATATTTTAGTGGGAGAAGGTGATATGTTTAAAAGAGGTAGTAATCAAAGAAAGAATTGAAAACAATTACTGTAAGATACAATAAGGATTAAGGAACGATAGATTTTTTTGCCAAAAGTCGTGTCCTGCTTGCACACGCATTCAGCTCGGTAACTCCTTCTTTCTTGAATATTGTTATGATCAAAGGGAAATATGAGTTCCTGTGCTACCGATTGATGTGAAACAGTCTCTTTTTTCTTGGGACCCAAAGTCTTACAAGAGAAAAAAAGAACGCGCCTCACGCGCGCGCTTTTAAAGTGAGAAGGTTGACCTAGCAGCCGCCGCTGCCATGTCTGGGAAGAAGAAAAAGCATCGCCGGAAGACTGTCAGCATCGTCGGTAGCCCTAACCCCCGCCTTGTTCCCTCCGACCACGAAGAAGATTCTAGCCCTTATGTCGTCGTCCCGGAGCATATTATTCTCTCCAACAACCTTAGACTTGCAGCCTCTGCAGCTCCGTCGCCCGTTCCCTTCGCCGACCTACCAGCCGCCTCCACTTCCCCATCCTCTCCCGCTCCGCTCCCGATCCCGACCCCCGCTGTTGTCCCTCCCCTAGCCTCTGCCTCCGATTTTCCTCCCCTTGTCTCCTCATCCTCCACCCCTGCTCTGGCCCCTGTTCAGGAAGTGCAGGCGGCTGTCTCTCCCCGCCCTCCTCAGCTCCTGCAAGGGCAGGCTCCTCCTCCCGTTCCCCCACCGCAGGCTCCTTCCCCCGTCCCCTCTCCGCAGATTGCTCTTGATCAGTCCACCTCCTTTGCTCACCGTGTCATATCCTCCTCCTCAGTTAGACCTCTTGTTCCTCTTAATTTTGTTCCTGGACTCGAAAGTGGGGACATCCACTTCACTTCGTCTCAGATTGCAGGTATGGTTAACAAATGGTCCCTCTCTCTAATTGGGGCTCCCATGGGCAGCAAGGTCTCCTTTAGAGCTATGGAAAGCTTCGTGGCTATGCACTGGACTGGGATTGTTTCTCCAAAAATATTGCTTAATGACAGAGGACTATTTGTGTTCCATTTTCATAGTGAGGAGGATCTAACCTCTATTCTCGAAAGAGGCCCCTGGATGATGGGAGGTCAGAGACCTATAATATTGAGAAAATGGAAAGCAGGTATCGAATTGGATATCTCTTGTATGAAGGAAATACCAGTTTGGGTTAATCTCCCGAACTTGGATGTTCGTTTTTGGTCTGAAGATATGCTCAGTATGGCCGCCTCTGCAATTGGGAAGCCAGTGTTCACGGATTTCCAGACAGCTCAGCAAGATCGTATCTCCTATGCTAGACTATTAGTTGAGGTATCGGCTGCCAGGCCTCTTTTGCGAGAGATTCGCTTTCATGGCCCTGATGGAGAGATCATTCACCAACCTCTTCAATATACCTGGCTTCCCACTCACTGCACTAAATGCTGTGCTTTTGGTCATAAATGTCCCTCCCCTAACATTGATCCACCTACCTTTTCCAACCCCACTGTCAACTCCTCTAATCCCTCGACCTCTACTCCTACCCCGCCTCCACTCACTGCAGTTCAGCCTCCCTCTACCTCTTCGCTTCCTACCACCTCCACTGCCACAAATTTGAACCACTCTATTCTCCCTACACCATCCCCCTCCCTTCTCCTTTCCAAACAAGCCACTACCAGGCTTTCCCCTCCTCCCCGCAACTCTTCATCCATACACCACAAAATTCGCCCCCCCCTCCTAAAAGCAAAGGGAAAGGTATAGACAGGTCGCATAATCACCCTGCAGTAGCAAGTGCTACAGCGGTTACCTCAAGCTCATCCGATGTTTAGTTGCCCTATTGCGAGTTGGAACATTCGGGGTCTTCTCGATCCTGTTAAACATGCTGCTGTTAGGAATTTGGTTCGACAACATAAGCTTGAAGCTCTTGCTCTCCTGGAAACCCGCCTTAACCCCGCATCCAAAGACAAAATTTCCCGCTTCCTCCTCCCTTCCTGGATCTCTGCCTCTAATATTCTTACGACCTCAAATTGCAGAATTTGGTTATGGTGGAACCCGTCGAATATTGTTGTGGACATCTTGCTCACCACTGATCAATGCCTTCACTGTCGTTTCACTTTCCCCAATCTAACCTCTTCCTTCCTAGTCACCTTTGTTTATGCGCATAACCTTGTTTCAGCCAGAACTCCTCTTTGGCAAGACCTCACCAATCTCGCCTCATCCATCTGTGAACCCTGGGTCGTCCTAGGTGACTTTAATGTTACGCTATCCAGTATTGAGAAAATGAGAAATACCGGGTACAATCTGGGGAATACTTCAGATGAGTTGCCACGTCTCCTGTCGAATACCCGCCTCTCTGATCATCCATTCTCTGGTAACAGTTTTACCTGGAATAACAGACAGAAAGCCTCCTCGCGCGTCTATTGCAAGTTAGACCGTATCCTAGTTAACCAGATTTGGTTCAGTGTTTTCAAGAACTCGTCAGCTCACTTCGACCTGCCTGGCATCTCTGATCATTCTCCGGGTGTTCTTTGTCTAGAGCAAGCTAGCCATGGGCCTAGTCCTCCATTTCGCTTCCTTAATAGCTGGGCTGCTCATCCATCCTTTACTCCTCTGGTTCAGGAAGCCTGGAATCATCCTATCAATGGCAATCCTATGTTTGTATTGGTCTCCCGCCTGAAAAAGTTGAAACAAAGTCTTCGTGGGTTGAAGAATGATAAGATTGAAATTCTCCAAGAAAAACAGATGGATCTGCGCGGGAAACTCTCTCTTATTCAGCAGGAATTCACCAATCGCCCATTTGACAATATTCTGATTGATACTGAGAAGAGCACTACCGAGGAACTGAACGGCATCTCACATCGTCTCGCTTCTACGGTGGCCCAACTTGCCAAGATCAGACATCTGAAATTCAGTGATCAGTGCAATAGTTTTTTCTTCAACCATATTAAGCAAAGGAAAAGTTCTGCCAGAATCTGGTCCATCCTCGATCATAATGCTTTGCCAATTACTGATCCTGATGCAATTGTGGACCATATCGTTCAGTATTACCAAGAGTTGCTCGGTTCGTCGTCTACGGTTACCCCTCCTGACTCGTCCCTCCTTCCCCCTGGACCCGTCCTCCCTACCGACTGCATTCCCTTACTCGTCTCCCCTGTGCTACCGATTGATGTGAAACAGTCTCTTTTTTCTATTGGTAATAACAAGAGCCCCGGACCTGATGGATTTAATGCCTTCTTCTTCAAGCATTGTTGGCATATTATTGGTGAGAGCGTTTGTCTAGCTATTACTGACTTCTTCAGCTCAGGTAAACTTCTGAAACAAATTAATCACACAGCCATCTGCCTCTTCAAAAAGGTCCCCAACCCCTCCACCATTTCCGACTTCCGGCCGATCTCTTGCACTTCCACTGTCTATAAAACCATTGCCAAAATTCTCTCTTCCCGCCTCAAAGTCACCCTCCCTCATATCATTTCTCTCCAACAGAATGCTTTTGTTCCCAACCGCTCCATCAAAAATAACATCCTACTCTCCCAAGAACTCCTTCGCCACTACCAAACTGCCAATGTTTCTCCCCGCTGCACCCTCAAAATTGACCTTAGGAAAGCTTTTGACTCCATCGAACATTCATTCATCCTCTTCTCCCTCAGATACTTTGGCTTCCCCCCTGTTTTCATCCACTGGATCACGGTCTGCATCTCTACCACCTCTTTTTCGGTGAATATTAACGGTTCTCTTGCAGGGTTCTTTAAAGGGAAGCGTGGGCTTAGGCAAGGCTGCCCACTCTCCCCCTCGCTTTTTGTTATCGCCATGGAATGTCTTAGCAGGATTTTGGGTGCGTCTACTGCAGCTAGCGACTTCAACTTTCACCCGAAATGCAGCAGGATTCAACTCACTCACTTAATCTTCGCAGACGACCTGATGTTGTTCTGCCGTGGTGATCTAAATTCTGCTTTGCTTCTTAAGAATGCCCTGGAGGTGTTTGGGTTTGCTTCGGGTCTCAAGGCTAACAACTCAAAATCCCAGATTTTCTTCGGCGGCGTCTCCTCGGCGGATCAATTGGCAATTGCTGCAGCTCTGAACCTCGAGATTGGCCAGCTCCCTATAACGTACTTGGGTGTCACCTTGGGCTCAAAAAAATTAGAAGTCAAAGACTATGCTCCTCTTATCGCTAAGCTGACGAAGCGTGTTCAGTCCTGGGCTGCTCGTTCACTCTCGTATGCTGGTCGTCTTCAACTCATCCAGTCTGTTCTGTACGGTATTCAATCTTTTTGGTGTAACATTTTTCCATTCCCGCATACTGTTATTGAGAAGATCACAAGCACTCTTCGTAGCTTCTTGTGGTCCGGTCACACAAGCGGAGGTAAGCCTCTGATTGCTTGGAACTCTATTTGCGCCCCGAAAGACCAAGGTGGTCTCGGCTTCAAGGAGCTCCTTTCTTGGAATAAGTCATGCCTTGGAAGAACCATTTTTGAGATGGACAGTGGATGTAACAACATATGGACCCTCTGGTTTCAAAATTATGTATCGCGTGGTGAAAGCATTTGGTCCTTACCCATCAAGCGATCGTTCAGCTTCCTATGCAAAACTATATTACGCCTCAGAGATGAGCTACTTCAAGGTCATCAAATGCAAGATATAAAGCTCGCCATGAGTAATCATCGAGGTAACTACAATACTAAGGGGCTCTACTCCCTCCTCTGTCTCGATAAACCGCAGATCAGTTGGTGTAGGGGCATCTGGGGAAAACTAAATGTCCCTAGATGTAGTTACACCTCATGGCTTGTCGGTCACCAAAAACTGCTCACCCGCTCTCGGCTTCATAGTTGGGGTATCGCTCCTTCTCCTCTATGTGTTTTCTGCAGTGCAGGGATTGAAAATGAACAGCACCTCTTTGCGGACTGTGACTTCAGCAAGGCGGTCCTTGAAATCTTACTTAAATGGCTTCGTCTTCATCGTCGCTTCACCACAGTTCACCAGTGGTTCCTTTGGTTGAGCAGAAAAAATTACCTTAAGAATTTTATTGGCCAAGTTAGATGCTCATCCTATACGGCTTTCATCTACAACATTTGGATTACTAGGAACCACTACATCTTCAGAGATGAAAAGCCGAGTATTGCAGTTTGTGCAGATCGTATTATCCACCAAGTCAAAATCTTCGCGTCCGAGAATTGGAGAAAGAGATCTGCCGACTCCCACGCTTGGGCCTCAATCCTTGGTATCACTTTTGATCGATGATGCCATTCCCGATTGCTGCTCTCTTTTGTTTGGGTTAGTCATTTTGTCTAGGTTCTTTTGTAGGTACCTCTTTCTTGCTAACACTTAGGTTGTAACTAGGTGCTCTTAGGTACATTTTGGTTGTAAATTCTCGCCTTTAACCCTCGGGGTTTTTCAATATACGTAAACGTTCCAAAAAAAAAAAAAAAAAAAAAAAAAAAAAAATATGAGTTTGGGACGAACTACAAGAGGTGGTCTCAGAAGATGCTGATTTTCTTCGAACAACTGGAGGTCGACTACGTTCTCCTCCAACAGCTTCCGGTTGTCGAAGGATCCGTTGTTCCAAACACTCCTGGAATGGACGGAACTCCGTCTCCTGGCGCAACACTAGCCACGGTGGACGAAGCAACCATGAGGAAGTACGAATCTGACAACAAGACGACTCGTGGTCACATGCTCAGCCATGTTACCAACCCGATCTTCGATCTGCTTGCTTCCCACAAATCTGCAAATGTGATGTGGGATCTCCTGGAGGCAAAATATTCAACTGATGATGCAGGAAAGAAGAAGTATGTCTGCGGGAAATTTATGCAGTTCAAGATGGTGGACGACAAGCCAATCATGGCTCAAGTCCATGAGTACGAGAATCTCGTGGCTAACATCCTGGCTGAAGGGATGAAAATGTGTGAAGTCCTGCAGGCCAACTTCTTGATCGAGAAGCTTCCAGATTCTTGGTCTGGTTACCGTAATCAACTGAAGCACAAGAAGAAGGATTTAAACCTTCTCGAACTAGTCAATCACATGAAGATTGAAGAGGCGAATCGCCTCAAAGATAAGCCTGTTTCTAAAGGTTCTGATAATTCGGTTAAGGCTAATCTTGTGGAGTCTTCTGAAAATTCTGACAGGTTCAAGAAGAAGGACAAAAAGGAGAATTTCAAGAAGGACAAGGTGCAAAACAAGAGGGCTCCTAACTTCAAGAAGAAAGGGAAGCCCCAGAACAACAATCAAGGCTGTTTTGTATGTGGCAAGATGGGACATCGAGCCTATCAATGTTGTGACCGAGCTGACAACCAAAAGGATGCACCGAAGCCTAAGAAAGACAAGACCAAACCTCAAGCCAACATTGCTGAAGGGTCTGACGATCTAATCGCCATGATCACAACTGCTGAAGCCAACCATGTAGCTGAGAAGGTCGAGTGGCTAATTGACAGAGGAGAAACTAAGCATTTATGTGCTGACAGGTCGCTATTTGCTGAATTTCAAGAAGCTGCTGAATTTGATCAAGTCTACATGGGAAATTCAAGCATATCTCAGGTGCTGGGAAAAGGGAAGGTGTCTCTTAAGCTCACTTCAGGGAAGTCTCTTACACTGCAGAATGTTTTATAAGTGCCTTCTCTGCGTAGGAATTTAATTTCTTCTGCTTTACTTGAAATTGCTGGCATAAAACAAGTGATTGAATCTGGAAAAATAGTTTTAACCAAGAATGGTGAATTCGCAGGAAAAAGCTATAGGCCTGGAAATTTGTATGTGCTTGAGACTTTGGTTGGTAATGAGAATGCTACCTCTTCTGCTTATATCGTTGAGACTTTGGATTTATGGCATGCTAGACTTGCACATTTAAACGTTAAATCTGTTAATCGTTTGCATGCAATGGGTTTAATTACGAATTTGGAAAAAGATGGTCATGGAAAATGTGGTGTATGCGCTGAGGCTAAGTTCAAAAGGAAGCCTTTTAATTCTGTAAATGAAAAAACAACCGAGTTGTTAGAATCAGTCCATTCAGACTTAGCAGAATTTCGCAACACTGAAAGTAGAGGTGGTAAAAAGTATTATATCACTTTTGTTGATGACCATTCTAGATACACCAAATTGTATTTATTGAGATCCAAAGATGAAGCTGAAATGTCTTTTACACTTATAAGGCAGAAGTAGAAAACCAATTGAACCGGAAAATCAAAAGGATTAGATCTGATAGAGGTGGTGAATACATCACCAACTCGTGGAAGGAATTCTGTGAGAACAATGGCATAATTCATGAATTTACAACTCCATACAGCCCGCAACAAAATGGTATAGCAGAAAGGAAAAACAGAACTTTGAAAGAAATGAAGAATGCTTTACTTTCAAGCTCTGGTTTGCCTGACAACATGTGGGGTGAAGCTGTATTAACTGCCAATCATATTCTCAACAGAGTTCCACATAAAAAGCTAGACAAAACACCTTACGAATTATGGAGAGGGCATGCGCCTAATCTGAAATTTCTTAAAGTGTGGGGGTGTCTAGCTAAGGTGGGATTACCTACTTTTAATGTTGATGCAATTGGATCTAAGACTTTTGATGTCGTGTTTATAGGTTATGCTAGAAATAGTGCAGCTTATCGATTTATGGTTTTGAGTGATCGTTCATTGTGTGAATATCGAGATGCTGAATTTTTTGAGCATATTTTTCCTTTAATGAAAAATGACGTGCAAGTTGATTCTATGCCTAGTAATGTTGCATCTTCTTCTATAACCTTACCTTCTATGCCTATTCATGAAATTGAACCTTCCATGCCAATTCATGAAATTGAACCTAGGAAGAGTTAGAGACAGAAAAGAAAAACTAGCTTTGGTCCTGATTTTGTGACTGCATTCTTGATTGATCTCCATGATTTAGATGTGTTGAATGATACATTTGTTAGTGTGCATATTCTAGAGGATGACCCTAAGACATATGATGAAGCTGTGAGATGATTGGATGCTAGTTTTTGGAAAGATGCCATTAAGCAGTGAAATAGAATCTATCATGTCAAATCACACATGGGAACTAGTTGATTTACCTAAGGGAAATAAGGCCATTGGTTGTAAGTGGATCTTTAAGAGAAAACTTAAAACAGATGGTTCTATAGAAAGGTATAAGGCGAGACTAGTTATTAAAGGTTTCACTCAAAAATATGGAATTGACTTCTTTGACACTTACTCTCCTGTCACTAAGATTTCCACCATACGTGCATTGTTTGCTTTAGCTTCTAGCTATAAGTTATTGGTACATCAGATGGATGTTGAAACTGCATTTTTAAATGGTGATCTTAATGAAGAGATTTATATGGAACAACCTCCAGGGTGCGTGGTTCCATGGACTGGAGAACAAGGTGTGCAGCCTCAAGAAGTCACTCTATGGTTTGAAGCAAGCGCCAAAGCAATGGTATGATAAGTTTCATAAAACTATTCTATGCTTTGGGTTTCAAGTCAATGGATCTGATGCATGTGTTTATTCAAAGATGTTTGGTGTTGATTGTGTGATTATATGTCTTTATGTGGATGACATATTAATCTTTGGAACACATATAAATGCCATAAACTCGACCAAACTATATTTATCCTCTCGTTTTGATATGAAAGACTTAGGTGAAGCTGACATGATTCTAGGTGTTAAAGTAACTAGAACTGAAAGTGGCTTCATTCTATCTCAACCTCATTATGTAGAGAAAGTGTTAAAGAAATTTAATCATTTTGATGTGGTGCCAGTTAGAACTCGCTTTGACTCTAGCATGCAATTAAAGAAAAACCAAGGTGATAGTGTTTCACAAAGTGAGTATGCTAAAGTAATTGGAAGTTTGATGTTTTTGATGAACTGTACTCGGCCTGATATTGCTTATGCTGTTAGTAGACTTAGTCGGTATACTCATAACCCTAGTAAAGATCATTGGGGTGCACTTAACAGATTATGCGGATATCTGAAAGGCACTGTGGATTGGGGTTTACATTATGTTGGTTATCCTAAAGTGTTAGAGGGATATTGTGATGCAAATTGGGTAACCGATGATAAAGTAGTTAACTCCACTAGTGGTTATGTGTTTACATTATGTGGTGGTGTTATTTCTTGGAAGTCTTCTAAACAGACTTGTATAGCTAGATCTACTATGGAGTCTGAGTTTATACCTCTGATTTAGCAAGTCAAGAGGCTGAGTGGTTAAGAAGTTTACTGGCTGATTTACCACTGTGGGGGCGCCCAGCTCCCCCTATATCTCTACATTGTGACTCTCAAGCTGCGATTTGCATAGCAAACAGTATTGCCTATAATGGCAAGAAGAGACACATTCAGATTAGACATGCGTCTGTGAGACAACTGATCACGAATGGAGTATTCAGCTTGGAGTATGTGAGATCTGAGAGGAACATTGCAGATCCTTTAACTAAGGGACTAAATAGAAGATTAGTTCTTGACACATCGAAGGGAATGGGTCTAAAACCCCTGAGATGAGGAATTCTTGGTGGATCCACGTTGTGGTCAAACGAAGCCTTGAAAAGACTCATGTGATGTTACACTACATCCCATTCTATGACGAGTGTATTGTAGAGGATGAGCGTTAGCTCTTAATGAACTCATAGCCCAGAATATGGGTGGTCCTTTGAGACGGACTTGATGAGCTCACCGATGATTTGAGAGGTTGAGTTATCTAACTCTTAATGACTTCATAACCCATATAGGGTGGTCCTTTGAGATAGGACTTGATGGAGTCACCTACAGGTGTGTGAAGGGTTAGCCACCTTCTATGAAAGTATTCGAGTAATCTTTCTAGAGCACTCTTTAGCATCCCAAGGAAGATTTGGCTATCTTAAAGAAATTATTGAGGAATCAACTGGATTTTAGGTAAGAAGTGTGTTATTAAGAACAATCCCTAAACGAGAGAGTTCCAGATTTGTTCACTCTTCTCGTGAAGGGATCACTTGATTTAACTATGTGTTGGTTCAAGTCGTAAGACACCAGCACTTAAGCTTCAAACCTTACATATGCTCAGAACTTGTTTTAAAATCTTTTCTTTGAAAACTTATTCTGTATCGTGGGGGATTGTGAGAAGAACATGAAATGTTTTCAAAGGGAAATATGAGTTTGGGTTTTTAAGCTTCCCACATCGACTAGGAGGGAGATATTATACACTATATATATTGGGTATTACTTTAAAGAGTTAGTTGAGTTAGAAAGGAGGCCCCCTCGCGCGCGCCGCCGTCGTCGTCCGTCTGTTCCGGTCCGGTCCGTGTGCGTGGCACGTGGCACGTGCGCGGTGGGTGGGTCTTACTTTTTCTGAGTCAAATTAATTTTTGGGCTTTCGAAGTATCCGATCGTAAATTAATTGCGCATCAGATTCTTCCGATTTGTTTTGGATTCGTATTTAAAACCTCCTTTGACTCTTTCAAAATAGTTTTGTATCGCCCTTATTTAATGCCAGTTTCCACGTTTTTGTGATATGGAGTTAGTGCTCTAGATTTGCAGTTTTATCTCTTTAAATTGAGTTTCATTCTGCTGAAGAAACACACAGAAAAAACGCAGTCTTCTTCCTCCTAAAATCTCTTTTGTTCTGAGCATACCTGTCTGATTCCAGTCCTTCGTTGGCGAGAGCCCGCGATCGGAGGACGCTGTGATAACCTTGGGGGGCGACGCCTGTCTGACTGTGCTCCGGTGGTCAGGTCGAATTCGCTTCTAAGGGAGCGACTTACATACCGCGACGCAGCAGATTGTGAAGACGCGCTGATAAAAGGGATCAAGACTGTTTTCGGGAGCAAAGTTCAACATCTATTGTGTTGGGTGCATATCAAACACAACATTGAGGCACATGCTTCGACCATCCTAAAGAGACAAATAAAAGTGGAAGCCTTTGCAGGACAATGTTGGGGACTATTTTGCTCAACTACTGAAGAGAGGTATGAACAGAGGCTCGAACAGTTGAGGACATCTTGGAAGAGCGGCCTTGTGGGATACGTCGAGAAAACATGGCTTAATCCTCACAAGACAAGCATAGTGAGGGCTTGGACAGATCATAAGCTTCATTTCTTTACGAGTACTTCAAACAGGTAAATATTGATATTTTTTAGTTAAGACGATTATATCATAACGGCTTACTTTCTTAACTTACCAACTTAACTGTTTGTTTAGAGTTGAAGGGATGCACAAGGTTTTGAAAGATATTATTGGTCCTAGCAGAGGGGGCTTTAACAGAGTGATCGTACGGATCCATCATTCAGTACTCCTCTCTAAACGACCAACTGATTTTGATGATCCAAACATGCATCCGCTTGGAAGGGCTATTTTTTCCCGACTATTCTACAAAGTATCAGACAAGTGTTTTGATCATTTGTTGGCTACTTATGAGATCTTACTGTCGGGGGATTATCCTCAAGAATGCACCGACCATTGGGTGAGGAACTATCTTGGGTTGCTGTGCGTCCATCAAATTGCACACGCCATCATTGCAAACACGCCCCTGATTGAGGATGACATTCACCCATTATGGAGGGATTTGTATTGGGATAAAACTCCTGAAACAGAAGACGACCCAAATTTGAAGGTCTGAATGAACATTATAGAGTTGCGACTCCATGAAATGTTCACCAAGTTGGAACTTGGAACCCTGAAGAAAAGCACGGCATACCAGCTAGGTGAGTTGTATTAGGACTTGGAGCATCCTGAACTAACTACCTTGAAAGAACAGACAAATGTGAAAAGAAAAGGCAGGCCAAAGGGTGCACAGAACAAGGATAAGGAGGAGGATGACAGTGAAAATGACAAGGAGGATGACATAGAACAAGAAGATATGGAGCAGTATGAGAAGGAGGAGGCAAAGCAGAATTCAAAAGGAAAGAATAAATCAAGCGGTACAGGAGCAAGACAGCCAGGTCGTCCTAAAAAGGAGGAGGATGACAGTGAAAATGACAAGGAGGAATCGAGAGAGAAGAGTTATTTTGAGCACAAACAAGAAGAGTTGGAGCAGTATGAGAAGGAGGAGGCAAAGAAGATATCAAAGGGGAAGAAGAAGGCAAACAATACAGGAGCAAAACGACCAGGTCGTCCTAGAAAGCAAACAACGACATCACTTCTTGTGGTCATTGAGGAGGAGTTGCATTCTCAACCCCTGCCCGACCTATCACAGCCTGAAGGATCAAACTACACTGAATTCGATCAGTGCCCTGAAGAACATGGTTTTCCTCTCATTCATAGGGGGATTGACTTCGGCATTGACAATTTGGATGATTTTTGGCTTCCGTACATCACAGATGTTAGACAGGTACGTTCTGATGGGCATTGTGGTTATAGGTCGATGTCCTTACTTCTAGGAAGAAAAGAACAAGAGTACGGAAACCTTCAGCGTGAGCTGGTAACCGAGCTTCTTGACAACCGAGATTTGTACGAGCCTATTCGTCATTGTCTTCGTCCGGGTACTTGGGAGGATCTTATTCTCCAAGTTAACCATTGCAGAAGCCCTTGTTCTGAACTATACTGGCTGCACTTCCCACTGATGGGCTTAGTGTTTGCCACCCTACACCAAGTTGGCCTCGTGTTATTGTGTTGGGATGCTCCGACCTTTTGCTTACCGCTAAGGTGTGGAACAGAAAACGCTGATCCTCCACTACAGATATTCGGCATGGCACACGTAGGCAACTGTGACCACTTCATACCGGTAAAGTAGACAATTTTACTTGATAGTTATGTAATCATAGCTTTTTGTTTAATATCTAAAGTCGCTTGTGTTTATATAGGTGGCGTTAATGGTTGGTTCGCCACTACCGCATACTCCCGGTTCGTGGAAGAAATACGTAGATCCCAACATTCAATGGTGGGAAGAAACATTTGCGGACAATTTGAGGATGTATCGAGAGTACCGCATTTCAAATGGTCGGGCACCAGATCCATTCATGTATAAAGGAGGGACCGAACCCGTTGACATATCTGACTGAGTGAGATTGTCATGTAATAATTAGAAGATGCTTTTTACCTTGTAATGTTCAATCTCAGGTATATACAGTTTATTATTTCGTATCTTACATTTCGAATGCCTTAGTTTTTAATGTTTCGTATTTGTTATTTTGGTAGTAGTGTAATTGTGCTTTATATAACAATGAATGGATCAGATTGCATTGGAATTTCTTAACACGTTCGAGAGACAAACAAGAGACAATGAAAATACATAATGAAAGTACATAATGAAAGTACACAATGAAAGTACACAATGCTCATAACATTAGATGTCTACGATTTAGGAGTCGTCGGCAGAAGAGGAAGAGGAGTCGAAAGCATAGACGATACTACAAACCATCAGCCGCAATTCTTTTTCTTTAATCTTTAACCTTTCCATCAGGACCTTCACTCTTTTGTCACTCTTCTTTTTCTGGATGATTAATTTCCTGATAGCACGTAAAGCAGTAGGGGTATGCTCTGGATCAATAAACCTGGTTCCGAAGAAACAATTGCATGCATAATTCCTTCGTCAATACTGCTCAGGCATGTCTTCGTCATTGCTAACGTACACATTACACATTTGACGACACCTTCTTGTACCAGTACACATTATCTGTGGAGGGTCAGGGTTCACACGTCTTGGTGATGATGATGATGATTCCATATTCGTAGTTATGTTCTGCCAAATAAGTAAATAATAAAACTTTAGTTATAAACATGAAAGCATATAAAAAAAACAAAGCATATACAAAAATGAACAAAAGAAAAATTTACCGATTAAGTAGGAAAACTTCGATTTTTTCTCTAGTTGAGATGGATGAAGAAATCACCACCTTCAAACCGTTGGTTTTATAGTAATTTTTGTATATGGTGCGCGTTGCTTCTGCGCACAAGGAGTTACCGATTCAAAATAACGGTAATTATTAGTGCGCTATGTAGTTGCGCACAGATTTTTAACGGTAACTTTCTGTGCGCGTTACAACTGCGCACCAAAAGTTACAGAATAGGTGCGCTTCACCTTAGCGCATGGGTGAAATCCGGTAACTTTCAGTGCGCTCTACCACTGCGCACCATAGTCTTCAATCTTCGAAATTGTTGCGATATGAAGGGTCTAGCACATCGATGTGGATTATGTTTGAAAAACTTATACAAATTAGTGTTATTAGGCATATAAAGTGCGTATAAGGTCTCCCCGTCACAAAAAGTGGCTCGAAAATACGCAAAAACGCTAAAAGGCCTTAATGGGCCTTAAGGCCTTTTAAGGTCCAATAAGGCGGAACGATGCCCAAACGACGTCGGAATGCAATGAAACTTGTTTTCAATGCATATTATAGCTATTTAACCTTGTCGGTAACTTCAAGTCGAAATCTCGTACTCTTCAAGTAACACCTCCTTTGTAAACCTTTACTAGTCTTTCAATCTTCGAAATAGTTGCCATATGAAGGGTCTAGCACATCGATGTGGATTATGTTTTAAAAACTTATACAAATTAGTATTATTATGCATATAAAGTGCGTATAAGGTCTCCCCATCACAAAAAGTGGCTTGAAAATACGCAAAATGCAAACATTCATCTGTGCGCATTGGAGCTGCGCACATCTTTCTGTGCGCATTGGAGTTGCGCAGGTTTTAAGCGCACATATTCAGACCGTTGAAATTTGACCGTTGGGTGCGCTGAACGTCTGTGCACGCAACGGTCAAATTTCAACAGCCAAAATCCAAGCTATAAAACGAGGGCCAACTCTACCCCAATTCACCAATCTCACCATTTCTCTCTTAACCTCACCAATCTCACCATTTGTCTCTTAACACTCGCTAATGTCCCACGGTTCATCAGCAAGCAATGCTCTCTTTTATTGTCAATGTGATCGACCAGCAGTAATGAGGAGTTCTGAAGGACGAAGAAACCTCGCTCGAAGGTTCTGGACATGCGCTGGTACTGGTGGTTACATTTGTGACTTCCGCGAGTGGATCGATCCACCACACCCTGATTACTCCTTAGCTGCAATAAGAGACCTACTCTCCAAGATACGTATGTTAGAGGAGGAAAATGCCAATCTTAAGGCGACCCTGGCTGCCAATCGTTAGTTAAGTCGTTGTTGTAATCGTTAGTCTTGTCGTTGTTATAATCGTTAGTTAAGTGGTTGTTGTAATTGTTAGTTAAGTCGTTGTTGTAATCGTTAGTTAAGTCTATATTGACTTGAAAAAGAAGTATAAATCCGAAGTAAACAAGCATAGCACTAGACAAAGAGATGGTGAGGAGGGCCAACCTATTAAGATCCCTGAACTGATGATTGGTTTCGGTGTTCAGAGTCAGCGAAATGTACGAACTAATTGGAGTTTGGAAACTGGTTATTAGTTGGTACATATCGCTTACTCCGAACATCGAAACCAATCATCGGTTTAGGGATCTTAATAGGTTGGTCTTCCTCACCATCTCTTTGTGTAGTGCTATGCTTGTTTACTTCAGATTTATATTTCGTTTTCAAGTCAATATAGTTTTTCAAGTCTTGTTGTTATAAATTGTAGTTGCATCATTGTTCCAATTGTTGTTATAAATTGTAGTTTTTCAAGTCTTGTTTTCAAGTCAATATACCTTATTTGTTTTCGACTTTCAAACAAGCAAAACATCAAAATTAAGACCATCAATCATACATAAAACATGGTGTATCTAACAAGCAATCCATCAAACAAAAACATAAGTGCAGCGTCTAATCCTGAGTCTCCTGAGTATAATGCGGAGCATCTCCCCGAGGCACATCATCCTGAGACGCATCCTCCTGAGTCGTATCATCCTGAGTGCCACATCCACTCCCATGGCCTCTCTCGTGAACAGAATCTCGGAAAACACGAGGTGGTGGTGGTGGTGGTGCCATCTGCGATGCACGTGGGGGAGATGGTGCATGAGGTGCCTCTAAGACTTCAAGCCAGCCACGAATCACCTCTTCAGTGTTCCAAGGTCGATCCGAGATAGGGGTGTCTAGAAAAGAGTGCATCAAGGCTTGAAGGATCTGACAACGCTGTAAACAAAACATAAATTTAATCGTTAGTTAAGGTCTAAAGCTAAGTTTTGTAGAAACTTTATAAAATTATAACATACCGCAAATGCATCGATAGGCACTGGGGTATATCCATAGCGAGGCGGGCGATCATGTCTCCCAAAGGATGGATCGACGATGGGATGTGAGAACTCGTCCAGCCAATCTAGATAGTCATCAGCCATCTTCCATGCTGGCTCTGCAACCGGCCCATCCATATCGATCAGAGGCCTCGGCTCTGCGTCCCATGCTCCTAGAAGCTCAGCTGAATAAACAACCTCATAATTAGAGATACCCCTGTTGCGTACCCATGACACCGGCTGAATGGGAGGGTCGGGAACGGGCTGAGCCCGCCCAAACTGCCGCAGGACTCTCCTAGGGTTATAGGCCTCATGAAATTTGCAGATACTCAATACGCCCTCAAATCTCGTAGGAGAAACCTCTGGTGAGTTAAAGTCCAAACCTCTCCATGGCTGCCAGTTAACCTGAAACAAATAACAAGCCAAATTAGACACGTACTAAAATAATGAAATAAAAAATATAAGAAATTAAACTCAAACCTGCTCATATCTCATGTTGTCAAGCATGTGACGGATGGCAACCAAACGCCCACTATCCGAGCTAAGTGGTGTATAAAATCCTGCAACAGCTTCTCCATGGGCGAATGCAGGGTTCGTGACAAAGTGATCACGAAAATGAGGAAAGTATGCCCAGATCCAGCACTACATATAAACAATTACACATTATTAGTAAAACTATGTGAATAGTTAAAAGTTATTCACCAAGACGTTAAAGACAAGATCTTACCCTCAGAAGAATCCCACATGAAGCAATCCCACACGCCTCGACTCTAGATGCAGACCCTAAATTGCGATACACTAACGCAAGTATGTCGGCTCCCCATGCAATGTCCCCTGTATGCTCATGGTTGATAACAAGCTTCGCGTACTGGACCTTGACACCCTTTGTCGACCTGTCCACCAAGACAGTCGAGCCCAGAAGCAAAAGGAGATAGATAGTGGCAATGTGACTCTCATTCCTGACTGGTGCACAAAACTTTCAACCGATCATTGAGTGCCTTCAAATGAATGCCACCTTTACTATAACATTTCTTCATGTCCTCAGCCGTCTGACCCATAGCAACCCCAAGCAGAGCATAAATCTGGTCATCTGTCATAGGTGAATTGCAGCTACGACCATGTATACGGACTCTGAGGATCTGCATCACGTCATGTAGGCAGATGGTCATCTCAGCCAATGGCATGTGGAAAGTGTTGGTCTCAGGGTGCTACCTCTCTACAAAAGCAGAAATCAATGCATCATCGATCAGAGACGCTAGGCCCACTCGGCGAAGCTTTGTTAGCCCAGAACGCTCAACAAGCCTAAACCATGTACCCTCCTCAGCTGAAATATGAGGCTCATAATCATGAACCTGTGCAGATCTGTAGTGTACACTCAGGAGCTTCCTAGCCTAAATAAGTACAGGAAAACAATAACTCAGATTATTAAATATGAAAGATTAAGTTATATAAGCATTCAGATCAATGTTATTGAACATACCGGATCTAACGGAGCCGCATCAGCCTCGGGCTCATCCTCTGGCTGCTCAACATCAACAGCCTGAGGTGCCTGAGCATCTGCTAATCGTCGTCTCTTCCTGGGACGATGACCACCTCTAACTGGAGCGGTAACCTCCTCAACAACAGCCTCCTCAGCGGCAGCCTGCTCAACATCTCCCTTAGCTGCAGCTCCCTCACCATCAACTCCCTCATCAGCACCCTCCTGGCCTCTCCCTCTGCCACCACCTCGGCCTCTACCTCGGCCTACAGCTTCCCCCGCACGGGCATGCCTCCTAACCTGCACTGGAGGCACCAATGGTACATCGGGAGGGTGCCCTGGAAGAGGACCACACGACCATATATACCTCGCTATATGCGTCTCATAAGAATACAGTAGGTGAGGCGCACGTGGACGAAAAATGTCCTGCATCGAATCCCCGAGCCAAGGAAAATATGTGGGACGAGCATGGTCATCGTCGTCTAAATCTCCCGACACTGGCTCTGCAGATGCGACCGTAGGTGGAGAAGATGTCGAGGCTGCTGCATCTGACACTGGAGGTAAATCCTGCTCTGTATGATCTGTAGTGGGAGGGACAACATCTTGAAACAGAGGTGCGTCGCTGATATCATAGTCATCTGTGGTCACCTCCATGTCTGTAGGCATTTGTGTCTCTAATGGAGTGGGATCAATGGGGTCGAATGTAGGAAGATATCGACCAGGATAATCTACGTCGACATTAAAATCTCCTGTCTGTCCATCTATCTCCATATGCTCACCATCTATCTCCTGCTGCTGCTGTGCCTCGTCGTACTCATCCTCTGGCTCAAGACGGTCAGGAATCCTACCGACTGTCATGTCTAAAACGAGGCTATCATGGAATAGTCGCACACTGGATGCCACATCATGACGACGTGGGAGCCGTTCGGGTACTGGTGCGGGCATCGTATTACCAGTATGATCCATGACGGCTTGTATAATCTACATGTTTTTACATTTTTAGTATGACTAATTCATACTAAAATATTCGGAAAATTTTTGCAACTTCATAATCAAATTCGATTCTTTATATCTAACTAAATTTTTTAATAGGAATGCTTAGAAACTTAACAATTAAGTCATAACTAATTATGACTGTTAAGTTTCTAATATTTAATTCATAATTACTAAAAAATCATAATCACTACTAATACGAATTCTTACAAATTATTAACAATTCATACCGAATGGTCATCGTCGTCTTAATAATTACAATTAATTATGAATCCTAAAGGCCCCGAATATCTATTACATTATTTACGAAATTATATAATAAACACAACAATTACTAACTAACATTAACTAATCATAATTATAATTATTACTAAAATTAAACGATGCCTAACTATTCAATTTCCAAAATTAAATACGATTAAAATTTAAAAAAGCGGATTTATAAATTACATACCGAATGAAGCTAGTGTGGTGTCTGGAAAGCTGGATCCGTAGTCGTCGACGTCGGAACCCGAGTCGCTGGAACCCGACTCGTCGCCCGTGCCCGCGTTATCGCCGGACCAGTCGCCAGAACAGCCGCCGGAGTCGTCGTTGGAGCCTCATTTTCCGCTGCCAACGCCGCTCGAGTCGCATACCGCCTCCCGCCGCCATCCACCAAGGTTTCAGCGTCGGGCAAGGTCGTCGGAGGTGGCTCCATTGTGATGGAGGTCGCCGGAGGTGTAGGGATCGGGACGGAAAGGATATCGTCGGGAGCGGAAGAATGAGGTGGTTGAGAATCCATTGACGGAATTGTGTTTAGAGGAGGGAAACGATCGGAAAGTGGAAAATTGTGACGGCGCCGTCGGGAGTGAAACGGAGAAGAAGAAAGAAAGAAAGAAGGAAGAAGAAGAAGTTGTTGCGCTTAGGGTTAAAGACCCTGTGCGCATGTCATTTGCGCACAACGTTTCGGATTCTCGGCCTTGTGCGTTGTACGTTTGCGCACTACTTCTTTTGTGCGCAGTACACCAACGCATACATTTGTCAACCCACGCCAGAATTTTCAAATTTATCCCTAAAATATCCTTGTGCGCAAAATAACTGCGCACCAGTGAAAAAATCGCGTGCATATAGGCGTTTCGAAATTTTAGAGAGTGCTAAATAAAGAATGTAAATAAATTGTATTGTTGATTGATTTGACTTTCAATAAAAATTAATGTGTCAAGAGTGGGATTTGAACCCACGCCCTTTCGGACCAGTACCTGAAACTGGCGCCTTAGACCAACTCGGCCATCTTGACTTGCTGCTTTTCACTTCTTCAATTGTGTATTATATTAAAAATTCATTATCTACGAGCAAATTTCTGAAAGCATAAGTAAATGTGATTTCTCAATCCGGCTATGGTATATATATCAACTTTGTACGTTGCTCCGATCCACAAAACATAGCACGAAAGGTAATGATTTCAATTAACAATCATGTTTTGCAATAAAGATTGCAGTTTTTATAAAAGATAACCCATACAAATAGGGTGCTGGCCGGATTGACATACAAAATTCAAACCAACTGTCATTAAGAGCTAATGCATGATGTTAGCATACAAGATTCAGTGTTACATTAGCATAACCCAACTCCTAGTCATCTAATTTAGTCATAATCCTTACGAAAACTACATTCACTAAGCGCGTCTACTTAAACCAAAGCGTAAAGTTAGCATCTAAAGCCAACACTGATTAAATTGTCTTAGCTTGTTTGTTCAAGTGTAGCACTTGTTTGACGAATAGCTAGCCGACACCTCGCTAGGGCATGAAGGAGACTCCCATGAAAGAGTACTAGGAAACATGAAAGGGAATCCTGGAGATGATCTAGTGTTTGCACCCTCAGGATTACTAGCTGCACCTTGAATATCAAGCAATGATGTGATTGGAAATCCATTCTGAGTTGACCCTCCAAAGTCAACGTTTTCAGTAGCTTTGCCCGAGAGGTTGAGCAAGAGAGATGAGTAAGACTCGTCTATTGTCCCCTTTTGCACGTTTGTTGAAGTGTCAAGACCCGAAAACATGTTGTTGTTGTTGTTGGTTTGTGTTATGAGCTTGTAGATTGAATGGTCAAGTGAAGTGAAGACACCATTTGAGCCAACTTCAGTTGTTGTTGTGCATGCAATGTTGTCGTGATTGAATGGCTCAATTGGCGCATGTACTTGGTTCATCCATGGATACGACAAAGCTCGTTGCGCCATTGAGCTTGTCTTCTTGAAGATCCTACATATCACCCATGCATCCTACAACAATATGATTATGTATAGATCATATTAGAAGATATGGTTTGGTGCATGAAAAAACATATTAGAAATATGAGTTGATGCAACGAAATGAACATACATTGGCGGGAATGCTTGTTTTGTGAAGGAGCTTCTTGGAGGGGATCGAGTCGGTTACAGAAGGCAACCGAAACTCGTGCATCATCCAGTCGGTTTTCATGCCTTTTGCAGCTCTACCTCGATAGAAGACGAGTGATTTCTTGAGTCCAACGCATCTTGTTCCATCGGAAGAGTAGATTGGGCGGTCGGTTCCAGTTGCCTTCCAGAAGCCGGCACAGGTTACTCGGTTAGGCCTCGCGCTATTTCGATACTTCCTATCCCTTGGACAATAGAAATACCACTCTTTGTCCCCCGTTGATGCCAACTCTGAATCAATTGAATGCACAAAAGAAAGTTAGTTAGTACATCTGACCTCTCAAATCCTGCATGTACGAAACTGTACTAAAACCAGAGTTAAAAAGAGTTTGGAACTTACTAGGAAGATCCCAAGGATCAAATTTATAGATGTCAACTTGCTTGATGAGCTCAATAGGGAGAGATTGGTGCATGATCTTCCTTTTGAGGTAGAACGCGACGAGTTCTTCATCGGTTGGATGAAACCGAAAGCCGGGTAACATAACATCATCAATCTTTTCAGCTTCATGTTTCTCATCCATTGTTTTCTCTCTTTATATTTCCTTACTTTGCAGATTAAGAAAATAAGTGAGGAGATTAAGTTATGAAGAGGTGCACTACTTAAGCTTTATAACAACACCTAAAAGAAGCAGAGAACAGTGATCTTCTAGGAAAACTAAACAAGACCCGGAAGAAGAAAAGTCACAAAAACAATGTAGGAAAAACTAATTAAGGAGAGTGTTGAATGAAACAAGGTGTAGTAAGAGTGATATTCACTCGAAACACAAATCCATAAAATGTGCTGGCCAACAAGGGGATTGTAAGCCGCTGATTTAGGGAGAGATTTGTTAAATCAAGAAACCTAATTCAAGTGGATTAATTTTGAAAATGACCTTATTTAATGGAAATTACGGTTTACGTAATGAATTTATGAGTATTTCGGTTTTTGTCCCAAGATTAAATATTTTTTCTCTTGTACCCATGAGATCTCGGACTTGTTTGCTTCATTTCATAGCTAAACTTTTTCGTATTTCGGATCTTTCTGGAGTCTAACATCATATTGATTGCCTTCAAATTAATAGGAATTGTGAAACATCCAAATTCATATGACCTAACTATTTCGATTTGGAATTCATTCATATATGAATTCGGATATTTAAAGAGTCAAATCTTACTAACTTGAGAGCAAGAAACACAAAAATGAGATTTGATCGGATTAATTCGAATTTTTTTTTTGAAATAGACAATATTTTGAAAATAATTCTCATTTTAGGTGTCATTTGAAACTAATTTCCGAAATAGGCATTTTCTGTAGGTTTGGAAACCTACAAAGAAGGAGAGGCGCTATTTCTCGTTCACTAGTGTTTAAAACAACAATGAGAATTATTTTAAGACAGCGTCTCTCGTATATATTTATTTTTTTGAAATTTCAGGTTCGGATAGAGGCTTTGTTCAAAACAGCGTCTCTCCTTCTTTGTCAGTTTCCGAACCTACAGAAAAATGTCTATTTCGGAAATTAGTTTCAAAAGACGTCACCATGAGAATTATTTTCAAAATATTGTCCATTTCGAAGAAAAAATAATCGATTAATTCGACTAACAAACTTGATTAAGAAAAATTCGAGCAAAAAGCTAGCATATAGAAAGATTTGATTAAGAAACAAACTTGGAAAAATGTCAACTGTAATACCTACAAATTCAGGGAGCTAACATTTTTTCTGCAGTGGAGTATTAAGCTAGCTGACAGAATCAAATTCGTTTAAGTTAATGAAGCATTAATTGAAAATTAAACAGAGGTGTTTTCTTCTTGCATAGATTTCAGTAATACAAGAGATTCTGTGCAGAAATCACTTGATCCAAAATTTCTATTCCGTTCGTTTGCAGAGCTTCTATTCCTCGTTCCATCTCCTCTGACCAAAGATTAAAAATATCATTTGGGATTCGGAAATTAGATTAATTAATTTGAAAAGTCTCTCCCTTTGAACGTAGAACCACCGCCAATATTTCAGGGCTTAATCCTGAAATCAGTGGCCGACTACTAATCTAATCATTTTAAATCCATTTTCTTGCTTCAAATGTGGATTATGTGTTGGATTTCCCTGGTCATACATAATTACGTTGCATTGTGTACACTACATTTTTAAAATATTTCTGTACACGTTTGTTTGATTTTATTTTAGGAACAAATAATAAATTCATACCACTCGATGAGCCAATATTTTTTAAAGGTCTACTACATGTTCGAACAACATGATCAAGACTAAAAGTTGTCTTATAAACATACTCCGTAGTTATCATTAGTACTTCTCCATAATTGATAATTTTGCATAATGTTTAACTTGGATTATTTGGGGCCAAAATTTTCCCTTTTGAAAGGTCAATAAGCGAGTTGGGAATGGTGAAGGAGGATTATAAACGTAATGGCATGGTAATTACGTATCATCACCCCCATATTTTTGTCTTATGCTTCTTGGTAAAAATGCGAGAATCCCTAAAGGAGGATAAGCAGTCAAAAGCTTAGAATAGAAGCTTCGCTTACCTCTTTTAGAGAGCTCCTTGTTCCCCCAATTATACCAAATCTTCACCAAACTTCTTCCTCTTCCCCCGAATTCACCATGCATGGTAATTCGAGCTTAGGTTTTACTCGCTACATAAATATATATGATGAAACAAATGCAACATTGGATTCCTCCTCCCTAACACACCTGTCAAATTGAGTTACCTTTCAAGTTTGAGACATTATTTATTTTATCAGATTAAAAGTTTCCAACTAAATCTGTCTCTAAATTAGAAACTATATTTTACCTAATTTTAAAAGATTAATTCCATCATAGAAAATAAAATTCTCGAAATATGTAATATATAATCAACATTTTCGTAACTTAATCTAGCTTTTAAAGGCCTAGATCAAATTACATGATTTAAATCTAGGCTGTTCGGATACATGGTGCAGATTAGAACGGGCCAAACTAGGGTCGGCCGCTCAGCCCTCTCAGCCCGCCCTAAAATTTGGGAGGCTACGGGTAGGGGATTTTACCCATAAGGGTCGGCCCTGCCCGACCCTTTTTTAAAGTGGGAGGATATGGTATCGGAGTAGGGCCCTGAGGGCCGGCCCTACCCAGCCCATATTATATATATATGATGAAGATGAATCAGATGCGAGTACTATTACCACGGCATAATTTTTTTAATAATGTGTTTTTGGATTTTTTTTTGTTGAATTCGGTTATGAGGATTGTTATGTAAGTATGCATTTTGGACCTTTTTAGTTTTTAGCATGCGTTTTTGGTTGGTGAATTGCTTATAAGCACTAAACTGGTTTTGAATGTTTTAGTAACACGGTTTAGCACGGTTTTTGATATTTAATTTCTCTGTATAAGTAGTTGAGGGCCGCCCTGAGGGCCCTAATGGGAGGATATGGGTAGCGGAATTGTCCCATTTTAAATGGGAGGGATTGGCCCGGCCCTAGTAAATGGGTAGAATTTGGAATTAGGCCCTGCCCTGACCCGGCCCAAGCCCTAGTTTGGCCAGGTCTAGTGCAGATGCTGGTGTTGGTGCTGATACTGATGTTGTTACTTGTGTTGTTGCTGATTTTAATGTTAATGTTGATGTTGGTGTTGGTGTTGTTACTGTTACTGAAATGTTGAATAATACGTTCGGATGACTATACTTTAGACTACTTAAAAACGCAAAAAAATTGTAAAATGACTAAAATGCCCTCAAATTGTGTTTTAGTAAGGGTACCACGTGCTGCTCACGTGATGAATTCCCTACCTCTGCTGATCGATCACGTGCTGGTCACGTGAGAAATTTGATGATTTTCTTCATCTTCTTCAATCCAGGTAAGAAATTTGATGATTTTCTTCATCTTCTTCAATCCAGGTAAGAGTTATGAGAACGCCATTTTCATCCCACCAGCATCTCTCTCGTTCACTCTTTCTGTCTCAAATCAGAACACATTTACAGATCTAGCCCCGACGGCGACTGAGCTGCTGCCATTCTCTGCGGTGGAGGTCTGGTTGGTATTCGAACTGAAGGCCGCTTACCTTTGAAGGCTCGACAGCACAGAACGGACATCTCATCTCGATTCCACAGCAGGGAACATCGACATCTATATGTCTTGTACTAAGATGTTATTGTGTTCAATCAATGAGTTGGAAGTGTTTCTTTTGTGTTTAATTGTTGACTGGATTAGCGATTTCTGAATTCTGAGCATACAGTTGTCAATTCTAGACCTAATTTTTAGGGCTTTTAACTGAAATTTGATGGATGTGGTTATTGGAGCAATAGTTTGGGTGAATTGGATGATCAAGTTGTTAGGATGACCCTCACGGTTCTGCCCTGTTGTTGTTGGACTAACAGAATTGAAATGAGTTACGAGTTTTTGTTGTGTTGAAAATGTTTAAGGGTTGCTTCTGTTTTATTCAATTTCACTGTCTTGTGCATTTGAGAACAATTAGGTTACCATTTAGGATGTTTTTTTAGTGCATTTCACTTACATTTGATGGATGATGTTAATGGATGTTTCCTGTTGTTGTGTTCTGTGTGTTTCAATACATAATGCATTCAATTTGTCTATTGGATTTCAGTATGTAATGCCACTGTCTTTACTTACAATCAAATGTTACACATGTCTTTATATATATTATAATCTTTATCACTGATGTAAACAGAGTAGGAAATGGGTGAACAATTAGATGGTCAATGCGTGAATGACAAAGTGAAGGGAAAGGGAAAAGTTGCTGAGAGTGGAGGGGAGAAAAGTTTCAAATGGACTGAGGCTCTAACTACTACGTTCTTAGAGGTGTTACGTTGTTATAGACATAAGAATGGCTACCAAGTGAGCTTTGTGTGGAGCCAGATTTGTGCTGACTATGAGTTAAAATCCAGGATGCGAATATCCCCAAAAACTGCTCAAAACAAATATAATGCACAAAAAAAATTGTGGACAAATTGGGGCAAGATCAGGAATTTTGAAACGGGTATAGGATGGGATTACGCTACCGGCCAAATTATTGTTGAGCTTGAGTGGTGGGAGAAGAAAAAGATGGTATGTTTCTCAACTTCTTTTTCAATAATTATTTCTATGATTTAACTTGTGTTGCAGGTATTCATTTTTTTGACACAATTGTACTACATCTTCATATGACAGGAACTAGGTGACTCTTATAGCACATTCAGAAAGAAGGGAGTATTAGCAGACGTCAATGATATCTAGGATGACATTTTCAATGACTTTGTTGCATCTGGAAAGAATGATGTATCCTCTTCTATGGATGTCCTCTCAGCCGGTAAATTACAAGTTCAAGATGACATTGGATCACAAGAACCTGAAAACCTATCTCTTGAGCAACAAATGGACAAAGATGTTGAAGAAGAGGCAAACAACCTAGTGCTGACCTTGAAAAGCCAGGCAGTTATTGAACCGACTATTGGCACACCAACCTCTGCACAATCTAAGGCTAATTTTGGTAGCACATCCACAAACACACAACCACAGCAAAAACGGAAGCGCCAATCTGAATCTTCTAGGATGTACACTGACCAAATGAGATCGATGGAAGATCAAGGGAAAGACATGATGGTCATGATGAAGGCTGATTTCGAACGCAACTTACGAACAAAAGGAGATTTTGGATTGTAAACATACTTATGATGACGCAATTGATGTTGTGGATAAACTAGTGGATACCAAGAAATTGGATGGTGGGTCCGATTTGTGGTGTTTTGCAATTATTGAATTAGACAAGGTGGAGAGAAGGCGTATCTTCATGAAGATACGCAATGACGAGTTCAAAGTGAAGTGGCTGGCTCATGAGTTCAAGTTGTTCAGTAAAGGCTCCTTGTTTGAGTAGTGACAAATGTTGTACTAGAGCTTACAAAAAACATGTCTTTTCATGATTTTAAGTGTTATTTTAGAGTGTCGTGTCAGTTTGTGTACTGATAGGATTTGTTTCATGTTCCTGACTTCAGTGCAAAAGTTTATCTTGTAAGACTATTTGAAATTCACTTAGTTTTCTATTTTTGTGTGAACTGCAATGAAATGTGTTCAATATAACTGAAGTTGTATACTGTACTTTGACACAATTGTTCAGTATTACAAGCCAACCTGCAGAACAGTGAAGAATGGTGAAAGGAAGAATCCAAAAAACCGTGATTCTACACTTACAATAGTCATGAAATGCTGCAGTTTTTGGCACAATTCAAGTAACAGTAACATTGATTGACATATCTTCATTCATATATGCTTTTTTTGACAACTTAAAGAACTTCTTTAATAAAAACTCGATCACCATGTTTGTCCTATAATGGTATATGTGGCTGCCATTCTTGTTCAACATCCAAGGAAATCAAAGGCTCCACCAATTCCTTTAGATAGGCAAGTACTTGGTTTGTCATAATTAACGTTTTTGTACTTGGTTTGTCATAATTAACAATTTCATTGCAGATCGATTGTGCGGAAAGTGACAATTCATGGCTGCTCCTCATGTGTTCAATGTCGGTGACCATGTCGAGGTTATTGGGTCTGAACTGGGACTGTTGGGGTCATTCCATCTGCGGTTATCCTGCAAGAACGTGACCTTTTTTGGGTTACGGGATATTATCGGGTCCAATACGAAAACTTGTTGACAGGCGATGAAAGAGGCCCGCACATTGAGACGGTCCCATACGCGAATCTGCGTCCAGTCCCACCTGAGGGAGGTCTCCGAGCGTACTCCGTCGGACAACATGTGGACTTGTGGTGGAATGACTGTTGGTGGTATGGTCGGATGACCGAAATCCTCTATCCTGGACATTTCTTAATCAACTTCAACGCTTATAACTACGACCCTTGTGCAGCCCCTGCATCTCAGATTAGGCTCCATTACAACTGGATTAACAATGAATGGGTCCAGCCTCCTGACGAACCTATCGTCATCGACTAGTAAGTCATTCACGCAACCTATCGTCATCGACTAGTAAGTCGCTCACACAATAAACACTATGTGTTAAAGTTTAATAATGAGTTGGTTGCATGCTTATCATCGTACTGTGTGTTTTAAGTTTAAGTGTGTTTTGAATTTCGTTACCTTTGTGATTGTCTTATGTAATCGGTATTTCCCTAATAACTACAATAAACATTAGCTTAATATGGTTTTCTGTTGTACTTATTTCTGAAACATATACGATAATTTGTTTAGTTGTTTTGTTTCCCTATGGATGTCATCAAATTTCTTATATATGCAGATCAGGAAGGATTTTTCGATCTTGTTTGGTTAGCCTTCGTGTATAAGTTCTGACAACTAGAGGGGAATCTGTCAACAAAGTATAAAGAACTGTCAAAAACAGAAAAAAAATGTCAACCAAACAAAACATGTGCAACAGAAAGAAAAAAAACATGTCAACAGTGTAAAAAAATGCCAAACATAACATACCTAAAGTGCTGACAGCTTGCTTCCTCTTAACAACAGCTTTGCCAGCCTTTGACAAATTAGGAACTGGAGTGCTGACAACTTGTTTCTCTTTGCCAACAACTTTGTCATCCTCTGAAGCATTATGAACTGAACTGCTGACAAGCTCCTTCTCTTTGTTGACATCTTGGACATCCTTCGTCGCCTTCTGAACTGGCTTCTTCACATTCCTTTTGGGGGCAGTTTTCGCTGGCTTAGTCGCAACCTTCTTGGCAGTCTTATCTGGTCGCTCAGATATAACCGTGACAAGAACTTTTTCAGCATATGCATCAAACAAAGAATCTTTCACCTCGTCAACAAAGTTCAGGTGCCGAAATGTAGAATGTTCGGAGTAAGGAGACTGTCTGCACAACTAAAATAATGAAAACAAAACAAAAGAGTTATATAAATATGTTGTCAAAAAAAAGAGTTAAATACAAAAATAAAACAGAAAAGACGAAAAAAATGTATTATAAGATATAGAATAATACCAAAGGATGATGATCAAAATGATCTGAGACAGAATGATACCAAGCAAGTTTGGAATTATCTCTTGAGAACCAACGATCGCCATATGGAATAGTCTTAAGAGACGCAGTAGCAGCTCCAACAAAATCGCGAAACTGATGGAAATGTTCAAGCACCCAAACCTACAAAAATAAATTAAGGATTAAAAACAAAAGGATAAGAATATCTTCAAACAACTAATTGAGATAGAGGAATGATAAAATAAATATCTGAAAAGCAAGAGGATAACCATGCAAAGTATACCAAGCTCTATCGTTTGAAGAACCACCTCCTGTACGTTTTGCATTGAGAGGAGCATCTTGTAAAGTCTAGATAGTCTCTAGATATACTTCCCTACCCCAAGGGTAGTTGACAAAAGCTTCAAAGTTCCTAGCAAGCTTTAGAAACTTCAATCTGACAGCAGAGCCTTTCCTCTGAGGCATCAACACACCTTCAAGAATAATAAGGTGTGCAAGAACCATCTTGCGTTGACCAGTCAAAATGGCAAACTCTGCAATAATGTCGTCGAGAGTGACCTTGCTTTTGGTTCCAAGAGAACATTGAAAGACAGCATCTGGGATGACGTGGCCTTCAAAATCAGTGCACTTCAAACCCGTGATTGCAGCAAAGTCTTGAAGGGGAAAAAAAAGAACATTGCCTTTCATATTAAACCACATTTCGTACTTCTTCTCTGTCTTAACCTCACGCATTAAAGCGTAATGAACTAAGACGTGCGAATAGTTGAGCTGAGATGTCATGTTTAAGATGGTTTTGAAGACACCGGTAGAAAACAACAGATTACTGACATCATCAAACTTCCCCTCAATCTGATCACTAACAGAAAATTTGTGGTATGCTGTAACCTTGGGAGCCACAAACAAATCATTGGAAGCAAGAAACTGTAACTTAGACACATCCATGACAACCTGTCAACAAAAAAACACAAATACAGAGTGTCAAAAAATATATCACAAAAAGAGATAAGAGCAGGGTAAAGTGTCAACCATTAAAAAAAAATGTTGGAAATCTGAACAAGTTGTCAACAATAAAATCTCGAGGCACAACAAGCTGCCAGCTTGCCATATTCAAGATGTAAATATGAACAAGCTGTCAACAATAAGATCTCGAGACACAACAAGCTGTCAGCACGCCATATTCAAGATGTCAACATGAACAAGCTGACAACAAATAAGATCTCAAGACACAAACATGTTGTCACCATGCCATATTCACAACATAAACATGACAAAAATGCCAACAATAAAATCTCCAGACATAAAAAGCTGTCAGCATCCCATATTCAACAACATAAACATGAACAACAATTAGATCTACAGACACAACAAGTTGTCCTCATGACATATTCAACAACAGAAACTAAAAAACAATAAAGAATCAACAAATAAAGTAGAATGTTCAAAATAAAACACAACATGACATATTCAACACACATTTGCACAGTGCAAATGCTCTGAATCTGTCAGCAAACTTAAGAACATTTTATAAAACCCTCTTGATACAGAGATAGACAGTAATAAAAATGAAAAACCTAAAAAACACACAGATAAAGACGAATGCAACTAAACACCAACATAAAAATCTAGGTTTCAAACCAAAACGAACTCGATTTTGACTTCAAACAAGGGAACGAACACAGAATCACAGAAATCATCCAAAATAACCAAATATAACAAAAAATAGAAGAACGCGGGAGCTGGATACCTGATTTGATATGAGAAACCGCCTGAAAAACCTAAAAATCGGGATGAACTGCTGAGACTGCGAGCAGGCGAAAACGGAGAGAAATCGGAGAGAGAACTCGAGCGAACAAATAGAAGCGACGAGAAGGAACGAGGAAGATGCAGGGAGGAAGAATCACGGCGAAATCAAGAGGGAGAGGAGAAGATGAACGGTTGGTTTTTTTATTTTGGGAGTGAATGAGGGGAGAGGAAGGAGAAGAAAGAAATTGCGCGTGTTTTGAAAATGGCCTGGAAAACCAACGCGTGTGTTTGGGTGGGGGTGGGGGTGGGAGTGCAATTGTTAAAAATATAGTGCCCAATAGGGCATTGGGCACAAATCCTTCGTAGATAAAATAACACGAAATTCGGATTGGTTTATCGGAAGAAATCCTTTTTACTCCAATATTGATTCTTTGGCACACATTAGTGTTTGTTCGCCAATTTTTGGGTAAATACCCTAAATCTAGATAGTTTTAATAGTTTCTACAGTAGTTATTAAGTTATAAGTTAATACTCCCTCCGTCCCCTATTATAGATCACGTTTTCCATTTTGGGCGTTTCAAAATATAGCTCCTACTTTCCTTTTTTATCTTCTGTCTTATTATCAATATCACATCAATCTAGACTCTATTTCCTCCCTTTTACATCAAAACTCACACCAATTCATTTTTTTATCTTCTCTCTCCTACATAAAAATCCACACCCACTCACAATCTCTCTCCTCTCCACTTTTGTTTCTCTCTTCCTTAATTTACCTCGATAACACCAAACGAGATTTATAATAGGGGACGGAGGGAGTACCTCTCAGCTGACGTGGCAATGACTTTTTAAATGGTCCTCGTTAACACCCTCCTCTCATCTGACGCGTGAAACTCCGTTTCATTAAAAGTTAAAAAACCATACCCGCTGACGTGGAGCGGCTCCTCTCTCCCTTCCCTCACCTCACCCGATGACAGTGGGGACCACTACCCTCTCTACTCCATAGTTGACAGTTGTTGCTGCCTACTGCTACTCCGTTTAATACTTTAATTTATTTTTATTGCTAATGCCTAATGTTTGTTGCCTAATATACTTGCTACAATTTAGCCTGTTTTAGCTTTTACGTACTCCATACTACCTATGGCAGTCATTCCTCACAAATTTTAATTTGCAAAACATCGTTCTTTCTTCTTTAACACAAGTCACTAGCTATGCAATATACAAATACCGTGCAAAGTAGCCATTTTTAAACGGTCAAATTGATAATTTTTCATAACTTCATCAATAAATACGATTTATTCATCTATCAACAAGACTATTAAAGTGTCAGTATAATTAACTAAAAAAATTGTGAGACTAACTAAAACTGTCAATAAATAAATTTGTCAACAAGACACTAAATAAATTTGTCAACAAGACACTAACTAAATTTGTCAACGAAACACTTAGTAAATTTTTCAACGAGAAACTAAGTAAATTTGTCAACAAGACACTAATCAAACATGTCAACAAGACACTAATAAATCTGACAACAAGACACTAATTAAACATGTCAACAAGACACTAATTAAACATGTCAACAAGACACTAATAAATCTGACAACAAGACACTAATTAAACATGTCAACAAGACACTAATAAATCTGTGAACAAGACATTAAATAAATCTGTCAACACTAAATTAATCTGTGAATACACCTAAGACATTGACATAACATTAAATAAATAATTGCCAGCATGCAGAAGTGTCTTCTTTGATATAACAAATAACTGGATAGTGTTTAAGGAATCCTAGTGTTAATTTTGAAATGATTCTGACTAATTATTGGAGTACATTGTAATAACGTTGACAACTTATGCAAGACCTGAAGTGTTTCGTGTTCTCCCTCATCTCGCTCCACTTCAAGATCAAGCCTATCTAAACGTGGGGATCATTCTGGAAGACGGCTTTGTAAAGACAAAGATTAGTGGGGCATGCCAGTGCTGGAGAAGGGTTGAACGGCGAAGCTGTCTGACGGTGAAGGCGGGACCAAGCCGGCGACGATGAAGGAGGAGATTGGCGGCGAAGGAGGAGTGGCACGGAGTAAGAGGAGGTCGGCGAGAAAGGCGACGGAGCATCGACGGGGACGTAGGTGACGGAGCATCGTCGGCGAGTGGGCGACAAAGAGAAAGCCGGCGTTGGAGAGATGTAGATCTCGGAATGAAGAGAGGGTAGGGAAGTGAGGGGAGGAGAGGGGCAGAAAATTAGAATTTAATTAAGAGGTGTAGTTACATAGATTATAGTGTTCAATAGGGTATTGGGCACAAATTTTTGTTCGAGCAGGGCCTGATACCTGTGGTTGAAACAAGCCCAAAACACAGCCCAGTATGATAGCTAGTGGGCTAGAAAAAGGTAGATATAGGAGCCCACTTATAATTTGCAGTGTGTAATATCGGAACCAAGTATCTAACTTCTCTCCAAATCAGATTCGACCTATAACTTTGTGACGACTCAAACTCAACCAATAAAAGTAGATACTGTTTATGTCCATTCTTCTCAATTCAAAAATGTTGTTCTACAATTTTAGTGTTGTTCATACTAACTACAGTATATTCCGTCAGAAGGAAGTTATCATAAGATAATTAAGTCAAGTAACGAGACGGTCAACTCGATCAATTAGTTTGGAAAGTGGATACACAGAACATTCAATATCAAATTGCAAACATCTCTTGCAGTCGTCAATATCAAATTTCTGGAAACAGTCAATTCTTTCAACCATGAAAACTGCAAACATCTCTTGCAGCATATCCAACGGGTGAAATCTAAGATCGCAATTGATTCAATCAATATCAAATTTCCAGATCTAATATAATTGTATACGAATTCAACCAGCGATCATAATATCATATCTCGGAACTTAATCCAATGAATCAAATTTGAACTGAATCAAAGTATAAGAGAATTCCGTAAACACAATTCAAGAATTCAGTCACATATCCATAAAATCAAAATCAATATCTACATAACGAATCGGTGTTGTCCACTATAAACGATAAGAGATAAAGAATCAGAAAAGCTATTATACTATGGTCTCGTAACAGTGCAGGCCATCGAACTCCACTGCAAATCTCGGATTCCTCTGCTTTTCGGACTTCTTCTCCGGCGCCGATGACTTGTTTCCGATCTTGAAAGCAGATTCCGGGGCCGGAATCGATCGGTGAGTTGCAACGGGATCAGAAAACCTAACCTTGAAGCCGAAGGATTCTGCGATGAGAGCGTCGAAAGAGCTGAACAGAGAATTCATTGTTGAAGAAAGAGTTTGATTGGAGAGAATCAGATCTAAGAAGATTGTTGCTGGATGTTATGGATTGATGAGGAAGGGGAAGGGGTTTATATAGAGACGTGGAAACTTGGAGAAGAGGAAACCAAATTGTTGTTCAACTACGAAAAGTATCTTACGAGAAAAAGATAAACTAATATTTATGGAAAGTCAATTTTGGATGGAAAGATATAGGGATAGTGGAAACGCGGGAATTTGACGCGAAAGAGTCCTGAAACACGTAGAAGTTTGAAGACTATTCTGGATAACATGAAAGCATTGATTTCAGTGGATAAGATATTGCCTGTAAAGTGGAATATTATTAGGGGAGAAAGTACAGATGTTTACCTTGCCTAGTTCCAAGGTATAGCGTCTCACAAATTAAATAGAGAGATCAGAAACCCTTGTTTATAAGCTATGTCTAACAATGCATGCAGTCCAAGTATGCTTATACAATAGAAACGTTGATTTGTGTGAAAACGAATTATAAATATGAAGGATAAAATTCGATATATTGCATTTATTTTATTAAGTCTTCTACCTATATTAATGAAGGTTTGAATTCACTAATAAACTCTCCTAAGCTAATAAATAAGAATGAGGTAAAGTAGTTTTCAGAGTACGATTAAGCACTCATTGTTACTCTGGTCACACCGGCGATCCTCGGGCAGAACCAACCACATCAATACATCGACTATGTACCTGAGAATTCCTATATCTAATCAAATAGACACACACATATCTCAACACCAAACAAAACCTACGTCGATAATGATCCAAGAAAACAATGCCGACCAAAAATTCAGAATTCTCTACTTCACTATACAAGGGTTTCGACAAATCGCAAAAGATTGACGGCATTTCTAAGCCAACACTATCTTCAGATCACTTGGTAAGGCTTGAGTCTCAGTACAATTACAATCAGAATATCCGATCAAAATGAAGAGAAATCACAAACCTTGATGAGATGAATCACAAGTCGGTTGTCGATGCCGAGTCAGGGTGGACAAAGGAGACACCAACGAGTGTGGGAAGGAGGAGGCCGACGAAAGCAATGATGAGGGCGGAGCGAGAGACTCACGAACGTCGACTTTTCAAAGATCTGCAAATCGGTCGGTGTGGAGCAAGAGTGACTGAGTGAGGTGGATACAAATGACATGCAGTTGAAAGTTTGTTTTTAATTATAAAGGGGCAAAATAGTAATTTGACACAAAAGTACTGTTCATTATGAGAGGCTAGACTTTTAAGTAGTAAGAGATTTATTTCTATTGAATATGATTTATCATGTTTACAAAATATTATTTTTCTGAACTGGATTTTTCGTTATTGGTTTGATGATTCTTTTGTTTACAATAAATTTGATCTATAGAAAATTTTATTTATAAATATCTCAGGTAACATTCTTTCCATTTATATGATTCATTAAATATATGATTTTGTTTATATATTACAATAATGTTGCTAAAACCATCTATGTGGACTTTAGGAAAGAACTAGCGTGTGTTCCTGCGCCATGCACGTGTCGTATGTATTAAATATTTCTAATAATATAGTTGTATATGTATTATTATGTAGTATTTTATGTCAATAGTTTATAATTGATAGTTTGTAGTTTATAACTTAAGTTCTAATCAGATTAATAGTAAATATATAGTTTAAGTTCTAATTAGATTGATAATTAAATAAATAAATAATGATACATATAAAAGAAAAGATATAATATGGTAAAAAATAAAAAAGATAATATAATTTTATAAATTGAAAAAAGATAAAATAAAGTATCTATATATCTATACATATACTAAAACAGAACGTTGTTTTGCCACATGTCGCCCTTATATTCAATTCGCCTATGTGTCGACCTCTAAGCTATGCTACATCATCCACCATGTCATCCTCCACATCACCTGACTTTATATTTTGATATATATCTTTGAATTAAATAAGTAAAAAAATCAAAAAGATATCTTATAGGTTATATTACAAAAAGAAATATCAATTTTTATCTTTTATCATATTATATCTTTATCTTATATATATATATATATATAGAAACCGGTTCAGGTGAGAACCGATTTTAGGAGAGAACCGACCTTATCGTGAGAACGATTCTCAGCCGTCTGATCCTTCTCATCCAACGGTCCACGTTATAACGTGGATTTCATTAACACGCGCCCACGCGCCTTTATAAATCCTGCTTCCCTTTCTTTTTTCATCAGCTCTCCCTCTTTCACTCTGCTTCCGTCCAAATTTCGCTCCATAATCGTCATTGTTGATATCCTTCTCAAGCTCATTTTTCCCTTTTTCCAGCTCCCCTCCTTCATATCTCATTCTCTCTTCGTTTTCTCTTCATTCCGGTAGTTTTTTTTTGTTCTCACTCCATACCAGTCTCTTTACCATGTCTTCTGATTCCAAAGCTTCCGAGGAGATAAAATCTCCTTCAGGTTTGTTTATTAAGTTTAGTTTATTTGTTTGTTTTGCTCTTAAACTTCTGTAATTGGTATTATTTTTGTCGAATACTTGTATTTTAAATTAGAACTTACCTTTTATAAACCCTAATTTTGTGTTCTGTTTATTGCAACATCCTAAATTTGTTTTTTACTCCATTTGTTGTATGCATGTCATTACATTATTCACTATTTCTGTGTGGTTTTTTTGTAAGTGTTTTGTGATCTCATATAATGTGACTTGTTGTGTGCATATGAAGTGAGTTTTGTTCTGTTTATGCTATTACAACATTTTCTTTTTTCCCTCTATTGGTAGTTAATGACTAGGATGCTTTTATTTCAGTCTAAGAGATGTTTGAAGGTTTTTTTGGTGTTTTCATATGAAGTTATTTGGGGTTGCATTTCATTTGTTTCTTTGATTTTGTGATTTATTTGTATTCCTATGTTTTCATATGAAGTGACTTGTGTTTTGTATATGAAGTGCTTCATCAATTGGTAGTTAATTATTAGATGCTATTAACATCCTAACTGATGTTTGAAGTTTTTTGTTGTTTTTTCCATATGAAGTCTTCGTGGTTTGCATTTCTGTGTTTCTTTCTATCATTTGTTGTTTATCTGTATTCCTTTTTATGCTTATCTGGAATGTATATTCTTTTCATAATGTTATGTCTTTATCTTTGCAGGAAGAAGTTACATTTTAGGGAAACGGAAGAGTAGCCGCACTCCTGCAAGTATATTGAATTCTAAACTTGCCAAGTCTGCATTTCAAGATGAACACAACAACATCAATGTTGTACCTTCTCCTCCTCCTCCTGTTACTGGTCTCTCTTCTCCCAACTTGCATAATGCCATAATTATTAGGAGTAGTCCTAGGCTTAACCTTCTCAAAGCATCAGTTTCTCAGGAGTCAATACCTTCTCCTCCTCAAGTTCCTATTGTTTCTTCTCCTAAGTTGCAGAAGCCATGTAAGGATAAGGAGGCTGGCATTGTTATTAGGAATAGTCCTAGGCTTAAAGTTCCCAGAAAAACAGCTGCTAAGGATGCAATTATGGGTAAAGGAAAAGCTAAAGTGACATATGCAGATTCACCTGATAACAGTTCTGATTCAGATGAAGATCCTGAGTTGAAGAGAGCATTGGATATAAGCAGATATCTAGCTCATAACCAGCAGCCAGCTCTCATATCTCACGATGGTCGCACTGTTGTTAGGAAAAAAGTTATGGGCGCCATGAAGTCTCATTTTGATACCCTCTCTTCTAGGAACTCCCCCAAAGCTTTGTTTATCGCTCTTAAAAAGCTGTCTGAAGATCAGAAGAAGGCGGTTATTGATATTGGATTTGGTAGCATCCTTGACTGGAACATTCAAACTTTGCCTAGAAATCTATCTCACTTTGTTGTTCAGAGTTTTGAAGCTGGAGATTGTTCTCTAAAATTGAGTTCTTTAGGTAAAGAAATACCTCTAGTAGTTGCAGATGTTAAAAGGGTTTTTGGGCTTCCTGACTGTGGTGTTCCAATAGTTCTTCCAAGTAGAGTTCACAATTTTAACTTATTAGCTGAGTTTAGGGCTCAGTATCGGGAGCCTTCCAACAATACAACTTTGAAGCCCTCAGAAATATGCAAGAAAATTGTGGATTGTGATGCTGGTGATGATATGTTCAAAAGGAACTTCGTTATGCTGTTTTACACTTTAGTGATTGAAAGCCAAGGTTGCGGAGTCATGAGCATGAGACCATTGGATTTGTTGGATGATATTTCGAAGATCAAAGACTATAACTGGTGCCAATTAATCTTCGATTTGGCCATTAAACATAAGGTGCAGTGGTCGCTTTGCTCTAAGTCCGAGTTTAGAGGTCCAGTGCTATTTCTTTTGGTATGGTTTCCCGAATTGCATACTTAGTGATTTCTGATTTGAATACTTACTTATTGCCTATAAATGATTTCTATATTAATTTCATAATTTATTTGCATTTTTGTAGCTGTGTTATGTTGATAGAGTTATGGTTCTCAACAAACCTGTTCCAAGGGATCTTCCTCTGATCAAAGTGTGGACAACTTCAATGTTGAAATCCAGAGAGGCTGATGAGATGCTTGTTGGTGCGTTTGGGAAGGGCAAAATTCTACCTGTTTCTGAGCCTGCTTTGCAACCAGAAACTACTCAGCCTCCATTGCAACCAGAAACTTGTTGCCCCATTCCTAAAGAGTGTCTTGGTGATGGAACCATTCCTGTATGTTTTTGTTTTATATTTTTTTTAGTTGTTATCCCTTTTTTGCCTTGATTTTATAATCTAAGTATCTTTGTTCTTGTTTTCAGGATTTTGTTCTTCAGCAATATAATGTTGTTCGTCAAATTGCTAACAATATTCGTGAATTCTACAACAACATTGAAATTGCTCCAGTAGAACATGCTCAGAATACTTTCTTCAAGAAAGTCAATGAAGAATGCACTCGGCTTTTGAAGATAAAACTTCCAACAACTGTTGCTGGAGATGATGTTGATGCTTCTGGAAATTTAGATGACAGTGATGAGCGCTTTTGGTCTGATCCGATTGTCTTTGATATGATTGAAGAAGTAGAGAAAGCTATTGCTGCTGAGAAGAAAGTTACAGAGCATGTATCCATGCCAACTGGTGTTTCATCTTTCTTCTTCATTACTTTTTCGTCTTTTATATTGTTTCATATGTATTTATTCCTGATTTTTATTCTGTTCCTTTCCATTACAGATGCCGGTCCCAGTAATTCTTTTAATGACACAGTTTTTCACGATGCTGTCAATGATTCTTTTGAAGTTCCACTTGAGCAACCACCTAATGTTTTTGATGTTTCAATGGATCAAGATCTATCATCCCCAACCTCTGTCAAACTTGTAGAATCTGAAGTTTCGGATGTTCCAGTTATTCCTTCAGAAGGTGGAGATTCAGAAGTTCCAGTGGAACAATCTGCAGTAGCATCCACTCTTGGACAATCTGCAGTAGCATCGTCTCTTGAACAATCTGTAGTAGTTGTGGGTACAGTGGCAGACTGTGAACAATCTGATCCAAGTAACAGTGGACTTGAAACAAATGTTATTGATTTAACAATTGATAAATGTTCAATGGCATCTCTACCTTCTACAGAAGAAGCATCTAATGTTACCTTACTTGTTGGTATGAAAAGTTTAGTTAATTAATTTTAGCCTACTTTATTTATGAATTGCTTACCTTAATGATTTTTCTTTGTTGTATTTGCAGAAGCTAAAGATAAGGAGAAGAAGAAGAAAATGCCTAGGTTCAGTGGTTTGGTTGCTCGCCGCAGTCCTCGTTTTACTCTTAATGGTGAAGGTAATTCCATTAATGATCCTATTACAGTATTGTTGGACAGCCCTCCTTTAGAAATTTGTGCACCGGCTTCCACTGTTTCTTCATCATTTGTTTCTGCAAAATCAGTGTATGATTCTGAAAAATCAGATCTTGCACCAATTAATATGGGATTAAGCGCTTCTGCTTTCCAGTTTTGCACAATCCCACCATCTTCTACTGTTGAGGTAATAGTTGCTTTTAATTATTAGACCCTGTGTAGTTTTTTGTTTGGTTTTATATATTCTAATTATTAATGTTTTTATAGTGTATGCCTCAGGTTCCTTTTCATACAGTGTCTCAACCTGCATCAAATTCTGTAAATCCTGTTGTCCCAAAACCATATCATCGAGCTACTAGGGTATTTGATTCAAGTTACACTTATCATATTTTTAATTCATTTTTTTATGTTGTCTAACATTTTATTTTATTTTTCAGTCAACTGGAGGAAATTTTCCTTCTCAGCGCACAATGCGTCCTCCTCAAAGCTTAAATGATAGGTTTCGTGATAACATGGCATCAATGAGAGCTCCTAGAATTAGCGAGACAAGTAAATCTCCATGGTTGGAAAGACATATTTATCCAGATGTGAAACCTAATGCCAAAGAACGTCGTCTGTTTCAATGGGTTTCTCAGGGTAGGAATGAAAAGTAAGTAAAAATATTTGTTATATTGGTTTTGTATCATTTTTGGGAGTTATCTGGATTGGATTTGATGTTTACTTGGGACTACATACTAGTTGAATTGTGAACTACATACTAGTTCAATTGTGAACAACATACTAGGTTGTATTGTGAAATGCATACTGGTTTGATTTGTGAAGTGGATACTAGTTTGAGTTGTGATGCAATGTTTTGTTCTTGCAGGAAGTCATATCTAGTCATGCATACTAGTTGGTTTTGTATTATTTTTGGGAATTATCCGGATTGGATTTGATGTTTATTTGGGACTGCTTAGTAGTTTAATTGAGAACTGCATACTAGTTGAATTGTGATGCAATGTTTTGTTCTTGCAGGGAAGTCATATTCAGCCATGCTGAATTAAAGCTTACTTGTCGTGATTTTCATACATTCTGTCAAGCTCGATTCTACAGTGTTGACACTAAGATTGTTGATGTGTGGGCCCGAGTATTAAACTTTGAAGAGTTAAAGAGATGTGAATCCAGTATCTACAGATTCTTTGCAAGCACCAAAGTTTGTGTAAGTGCCTCTATATATGTTGTTTGCATGTCTGAACATTTGGACTATAATGTATTTTTATATTTTGCATAATGTTTTAGGATGCAAGTATCCAACAAGTTACAGTCACTGATCCTGATGCTATGACTGTCCTTTTTGAAAAGCAAATTCGCGTTGAGTTTATGAATTTGAAACTTGGTGTTTACCCTCTAGACTTTGGCTTGGTATGTATGTTATTTCTGTTGTTTCCTTTTATATTGCCTTATTTCTATGTTATCCTTCTTAATGTTAACTTTCTGTTTTTCCTCCCAACACAGTTTGTATTTCCCATTAGCACAGGGGAACATATCTTTGTTGTTACATTTAACATGAAGTCCAAGAAGTGTGAATTGCTGGATCCCTGTACCAATCCAAATTTCAATCACACCTGCTTTGCTGAACAACTGGTAAGATATTTTGATTGTATTTTTTATTTTTTCAAGAGCTTTTTTTTAACTTCTATTTGTTATTCTCTTTCAGAAAACTGTTTTTGCTCTATACTTCAAACATTTAAATTTGCCTACCGAATCTGAAATGATTTCGAAGATGGAAATTTCAAAGCCTCGTCTTCCCATTTATGGAGGGATAGAAAACAGAGATTTGGCCTTCTTTGCCATGTACAACATGGACACATACATGGGATCTGGCTTAAAGGATTGGAAGTACAGGTTGATTAACAATAATGCAAGCCATATTACCACCTTGAAGATCAGGTACCTGAACAAGATTGTCAACACATGTCCTCCAAATGACCCGAAGATGGCAAACATTGTACAAGGAAAGTGTATCACCTCTGTAAAGTTAGATTTGGAATGAAAACTAAAACTGTGAAACTATGCATCAACTTTCTGCAACACTCTAGCTATTGCTGTCTGATTTGTCTAATTAGATATGCAGACACTTGTCTTCACTTTTGAATTTCATTTTATGGTGTTTCAGGATTGCATATGAAGTCATATTTTGAACTGGATATGTGTTTTCTGTTCGTTTTTCGTTTTTTCTTGTTTGTTTACTATTTGTTGATCATTCAAACAACTTGTTCATTATAAAAGAAAGAAATTTTAACAAACTTGCATATGTGAATTAAAATATATTTAATTGTCAAGTCTTGTCAAATAATATTTGATACAAGTACTCCGTATGCTACTTAACTTACGTGTAACTTTTCGTTTTTTTCTTTGTTTTTTTTTTGTGTTACAGGCACGTTTTCCAACCGTCATTATAGCAGTTACCAATCAGACAATTTTAATCCCTTATAAATGACCGGATGTCTCTTGTCAATTCATTTCACTTCCCCGTCTGACTCTTCAGATTTCTCATCTTCTTCTTCTTCATCTTATACCCATAAGGTTTCGGTTTTCTTCATCTTCATCATCTGAAAAATGGCAAAAAGACAGAAGTGTTCTTCATCTAACGATCTTTCTTGTCAGAGTCTTTTTTTGTCTCTTCCAAACAATCTGATTTCTGAAATTGTTTCGAGAGTTGGTTCTGATTCTCTTCCCAACTACTTTAATTGCATAATGAGGTAAACACAGTGTTTTTGTGTTTTGCATTCGAAGTGTTTTCTAGATTGCATGCGAAGTGATTTTTCGATTTTATACCTTTTTGAATTCTTGGTTGGATTTGAAATTAAGCCTTCGTTTCTTAGTTTTGTTGCTATCACACTGATCATATTCTTTTTTTTGTGGTGGTTATTAATTTTTAGTTGCAAGTCGCTTGAAAAAATTGGGCAGGAGAAACATGTTCTTTCCCAAGTTAATGTTGAAGATTTCGATACTGATAATCTTTCTCAAGCCCAGAAGGTTGTTGCTAGTGTTTTCTTCCATCTATGCATTGACAAAGATAATGGTGGTGCCATATATCAAAAGGGATTTGTAAGGCTTTTATTATTACATAAGTTTTTGTAAATATCTTTCAAAACCCTGATAATTTAATGGAACAATTTTTTTTTGTTTCTTGTATTGTCTTTTGTATGCAGGATCATTTCTTCCGTGATTTCAACTATGACCTAGGATTGGAAATGCTTGAAAGGGCTGCTAATTTAGGTCATATGCAAGCAAGATATCTCTTGGGTGTTATCTTACTGTCCAGTGTTTCTGGAAATGTAGAGAAGGGAATGGATCACATCAAATTTGTCAAGGCTTCACTCGGAAGTAAGATTGTTGATTGTCGAATAAAATTTCGTGAATCTGTTCGTTATCTTTGGGTGCTTCATCAACGTCCTCTATTCAAAGAACTTAAGCTTGAGAAGGATCATGTTCCATGTCAAAGGAAGAACCCATGGTTGAGATATGACTATTGCATGGAGAGTGATGATGATATAGATTTTTGTGATGCTTGCACTTGTGAATATGAATCCAGCTTCTTTTTCTGGCTTCTTTTTCATCTTTATTAATGTTTCTAGATCCTTTATGTTTCCCTTTGAATAGTAGGTTTGCAACAAAACTTGGTTTGTATGTGTTGTTCATTTTGTTTTATTTTTGTTTGCAATTTAGAGATCTGGATTGAAGTTTATTTTGGTTTGTAATTTCAATTTGATTATTACTTGTTTTAAATATGGCGCTTTATCTGCATTGCGTATAAGGGAAATCGGAAATAAAGCTCCACTATTCCTACTTAATAGTGGAGCTTTATACTTACATAGTCTACTTTAAATTGTGATTTGCATATGAGTTTCATTTTGATATGCATATGAGTTTCATTTTGATTTGCATATGAAGTTTATGTAGATTGCATATAAGGCATATTCTTAATGAAAACATTAAATTTGTGGTTTGCATATGAGTTTTATTTGATTTGCATATGGAGTTTATCTTAATTGCATATGAAGCATATCTAGATTAAACTTTATGATTTGTGGTTTACATGTGAGGCCTATACTTTCATAGTCTACTTTAAATTGTGATTTGCATATGAGTTTCATATTGAGTTGCATAAGAAGTTTTCATTTTTTATTTGCATGTGAAGTTTACGAAGATTTCATATGTGGTTTCATCTTGATTGCATATAAGGCATATCCTTAATGAAAACATTAAATTTGTGGTTTGCATATGAGTTTTATTTGATTTGCATATGGAGTTTATCATAATTGCATATGAAGCATATCTAGATTAAACTTTATGATTTGTGGTTTACATGTGAGGCCTATACTTACATAGTCTACTTTAAATTGTGATTTGCATATGAGTTTCATATTGAGTTGCATATGAAGTGTCATTTTTGATTTGCATATGAAGTTTATATAGATTGCATATGTGGTTTCAATTTGATTGCATATATGGCATATCCTTAATGAAAACATTAAATTTGTGGTTTGCATATGAGTTTTATTTGATTTGCATATGGAGTTTATCTTAATTGCATATGAAGCATATCTAGATTAAACTTTATGATTTGTGGTTTACATGTGAGGCCTATACTTACATAGTCTACTTTAAATTGTGATTTGCATATGAGTTTCATATTGAGTTGCATATGAAGTGTCATTTTTGATTTGCATATGAAGTTTATATGAAGTTTATATACATTGCATATGTGGTTTCAATTTGATTGCATATAAGGCATATCCTTAATGACAACATTAAATTTGTGGTTTGCATATGAGTTTTATTTGATTTGCATATGGAGTTTATCTTAATTGCATATGAAGAATATCTAGATTAAACTTTATGATTTGTGGTTTACATGTGAGGCCTATACTTACATAGTCTACTTTAAATTGTGATTTCCATATGAGTTTCATATTGAGTTGCATATGAAGTGTCATTTTTGATTTGCATATGAAGTTTATATAGATTGCATATGTGGTTTCAATTTGATTGCATATATCGCATATCCTTAATGAAAACATTAAATTTGTGGTTTGCATATGAGTTTTATTTGATTTGCATATGGAGTTTATCTTAATTGCATATGAAGCATATCTAGATTAAACTTTATGATTTGTGGTTTACATGTGAGGCCTATACTTACATAGCCTACTTTAAATTGTGATTTGCATATGAGTTTCATATTGAGTTGCATATGAAGTTTCATTTTTGATTTGCATGTGAAGTTTATGTAGATTGCATATGTGGTTTCAATTTGATTGCATATAAGGCATATCCTTAATGAAAACATTAAATTTGTGGTTTGCATATGAGTTTTATTTGATTTGCATATGGAGTTTATCTTAATTGCATATGAAGCATATCTAGATTAAACTTTATGATTTGTGGTTTACATGTGAGGCCTATACTTACATAGTCTACTTTAAATTGTGATTTGCATATGAAGTTTATGTAGATTGCATATGTGGTTTCATCTTGGTTGCATATGTGGCCTATCTTGATTGAAAACTTCCTGTTTGCATATAATGTTTATTTTGAGTTACATATAAAGCATATATAGTTTGCATACCAACTATATATGGTTTGTATACGAGGTTTAGTAATGCATATTAATTTTTTCTGTTTTTCATATGATGTTTGCCTGGATGGTAGGCATATTAATATTTGAAACCAACCATTTTAGCTGGTTTGAATTCTTTTTTTAAGCAATAAGTTTCCAAACAGTATGATTACACTCCATGTAATAAGAACCAGTATCTATAATACGCCATAGGAATCTATATATCTTGCATGCCTTCATCTAGTTGTCTCTTCTATCATTTCATTTAATCTGCATAGAAAGATCAAGTAATAATATTTAGTCTAACATTAAAATGTGTATATGGAAACTGAGTTAATGTATTAAAAATTATTGAATTAATTTGTTACCTTCTCTATCTCCACATGTTGCCCTGTTATGTCCATACTGACCACATATTCCACAACCTCTCTTTTTCTTTGCAGCTGTTTGAATGCCCAACTCTTTTTGGCTTATCATTCGTCCTCTTCTTGTCCCCTTGTTTTTTCCTTGTTTTGGTGGTAACACTTGAACCTCAGCTGGAGTTGGTCCTACATATTTTTCAAAATCCACAGTGAAAGATGATCCACTTGAGCTTGCACCCATCTGTTCTGCAAAATATTCCTTCTTTTGTTTTATTGTGTCCAGTAGCTCCTTCATGTATTCTGGCTTGCTTTCAATCAAATTTATGCAACTGTGCATTTCTCCCAAGAGTTGTATCATTGTTGCTTTGTTCTCCTCTGTTTCAGCACTTTCTTTATACAACAAACCATCAATGTTGAATACTGGTTGTAATGAAGCTTCTTTTGTCCAACGCTTCTGAATATACTTCTCTGGCACTTCCTTAAGCCCCTTGTTCCGTATAACCACAAACATGTGTTGGCAAGGCAAGCCAACTCGCATAAATTTGTTGCATGTGCAACATAAATCAACATTATCTAAATCTGTGACTGTGTACCTTTTGTTGTTCTCTTGTTCAATCTCATATTTTGCTATTGTCCCTTCCTTAATCATGCTTGTTACCATGCACTTGTAGATTGAGTTGTAGATAGACTGTTGTACTTCATAAAATATCGAGATTGTGTAGACTTTCGAACATGCCTTTTCAACAACCCAATCTGTTTTCATATTGGCTTTGCTTGTTGATGATGATGCAGCAAGCTTGTGTTGTTCATGTCTCTGTTGATCCAATGCACTTTCAAACTGGCTATTGAACTGGATTAAAGAAGAGGATTGCCCAAGGAATCTTCCAAAGAAGCTATTTTGGCTCTCTGACCTTGATGTTGTTCTGAGCATGCCTCCCATCCTTATATCATTGAAGAATGCAGGTATCCAGTATCTCCTTAAGTCAAACATTCTCCTCAGCCAGTCGTTGTCTTGTAATTCATATTTTTCTATAAAATCCCTCCATCCATCCTCAAACTCTAATTTTGTGATGTCTTTATTCCAAACCAGAGCGTTGATTGCTTGTTTGAATTCTAAGGTGTTGTAAATTCTGCTTTCTATCTTGTCTGACAGCTTGAACATGATATGCCACATACAGAATCTATGCATTGCATTCTCAAATACTTGTTCAACAGCTTGAATTACTGCAGGATCTTGGTCAGTCAGTATGATGTATGGCTCGTGGCCCATCGCCTTTTTGAAGTTGTCAAATAACCACACATAGGATTCTGTGTTTTCTTTCAACATCAAAGCAAATGTCACTGATTTCCTGTGATTATCTACTCCTGTAAATGGTATAAATACCATATTATACCTGCATCCAACTCAGAATGTTATCTCATTCTTCAAATCCTCTGTATGCAAATGTAATTCTCATTCAATTCATATCCTAAGCTATTCAAATGCAAATCAAATTATTATTATCAAAGTCACAACAAACATATTCTCATTAATAAGATTTGAATTTAGACATGAAAAATATTACCTGTTTTTGTTGTAAGTTGCGTCTGCTGTAACAACATCTCCAAAGAATGAGAAACCTTTTCTACTTATAGGATCTGCCCAAAACAGTCTCTCTAGTTGTCCTTCCTTGTCCACAAAATAGTCAAAGTAGAATGCCTCGCATACTTCTTTCTTCTTCTTTAGTTTATCTATTATCATTTGTCCATCAAATCCTTCCAAATATGAATTTAGATCTCTCTTCAGATTTTTAAAATCTGTTACGCTAGCTCCTATAGCGCCATATGATCCTACTAGCTCTTTGTATATTCGGTATCCCTTTGTTGCACCAATATTTGCATTTCCACAATTTATAATGAAATCAGCTTCAAAAGCTCCTATATTTCGGTTGGATTTGGCAAACTGTTGTTCTCTTGCAGTCATCATTGGGTGCGTGTGTCGTTCTACAAATCCTTTTATCTTGAACTTCCCTTCCTCAGTCCCTTTCAAAGTTATCCTTGCCCTGCATCCAGCCCGATTTGTCACTCTTCGTCTCTTTACTTTGGTTATAATAGGTGTTACTGCCATGACTGGTGAAACTCTTTTTTGTCCTTCTCTATTACATAGGAGGTACTTCCATACTGTTTTCCCATCTATCTTTTTGTTTGTGCTTTTCCTCACTTCAAAACCACACTGTTTTGCATAATTATCATAGAATTCGTCTGCTTGCTCTGTGTTGTCAAATACTTGTCCAACCACTGGTTTCATTTCAGTTCTGCATACTGGGATGTAATATGTTGTGCCCCCTTGAGAAATCTGAATTTCATTGTTTTCTGCAGCAAGATTTATATATATTGTAAATCTGCAAATCCTAAAGCACATGTTTCTCTCAAAATGAAACTTCCTCTAATGCAATTCAGAATCTCAGATTATTCATTAGCAATACAAAGTGCACCCAACTCAGTAATATCAAGTATCAGTACTCCTTCTTATGAATATTTCTTTATATACAATTCATATTCTCATAGTATGCAGAAGCCAATTTCCTAATATGCATAATTTAATCGTAATCCTATCAACAACAAAGCAATCTGAATGCAACTTAGGATTTTCAATTCGGATTTTTATCAGCAGCAAAGCAACTTAAGATTTTCAATTCAGATTTTCAACAACAGCAAAGCAACTTAGGATTTTCAATTCAGATTTTCATAGGGTTGAAATCTGGAATTCCATAAATTCTATTCAGAATTTGATATCGGAAATAAGTTAAAATTCATTGTTAATACCTGTTTCTTCTTCTTGATGTGTCGAATTAGGGTTTAAACTCTCAGACGTAGTCGAATTTGGACCTAGGGTTTCTTCCTGGTTAGCTACAGTTGAATTTGTATTATGCTCTTGTTGTAGATTTGTTACAGTTGATGTCGACGCCATTGCTGGAATTGGAGTTCTTCGTCGTAAATTTTGATTGTGATATGATCGTAGAAGGAATAAAATTTCGCCGACGAAATCGCCTTCCCCAATTTCTATCGGGTTTAGGAAATTTTTCAGACACGCGCGTGTTTGGACGCGCCCGTTTAGAAGGCCGAGACGCGCGTGAACCCTTTTTCTCTCCTCCTCAGCGATAACGCGCGCTCCGCGATGGACGGCTCAGATTCGTTCTCACCTACGAATCCGTTCTCACCAGATCCTGACCCTATATATATATATATATATCTTTATATATTATTATGTTATCAATCTTATTAAATTGAGTTATTAATGAACTTAAACTATAATACATAAATCGTAAACTATAAACTATAATCTAAAACCATAAAATATAAACTACATATAAAATATAAATATATTATTAAAATATTTATTACATGCGACCCCGTACATGGTACGGGAACACACACTAGTACATATACTAAAACAGAGCGGTGTTTTGCCACATGTCACCCTTACGTTCAATTAGCCTATGTGTCGATCTCTGAGCTATGCCACTTCATCCTTGGGATCCCCATTATTCAAGGTCGTGTTTGTAATGAGATGTTTGACGAAGCCATTGCTGCTCTTAAAAAACAAAGAGAAAAATGGAAAGCTTACTCTCTCTCTCAAGCAGGGAGACCCCTCCTTATTCAGACTAATCTAACCTCTCAAGTAAATTTTCTTATGCAAAGTTTCCTCCTCCCCAAGGGTGTCTGTGAGGTCATTGATGACATCAATAAAAAGTTCTTCTGGAATAAACAAAACCCTTCTAGTCATTCTCTTCTTCACTGGGACAATATATGCAAACCCAAATCCATAGGTGGCCTAGGCCTTCGTAAAGCTTGGGACAACAACAGTGCTCTTCATATGAAACTTCTTTGGAAAATTATTAGTAAACCTAATAATATTTGGGTTAATATTCTTAGAGAGAAATACTTTCCTCATGGCAACTTTCTCCATATTGAGAGAAAGCCATCCCAGTCATGGCAATTTAGTCGGCTTTTGTTGTTGTTGCCTGAATTTAAGAAAGGCCTTAAATGGGAAGTTGGTAATGGCAGCAGTAACAATTTCTGGTCTGATTGTTGGCTGCATAATTCGAATCTCAACTCCTTTCGTAACGATGCTCCTCTGTCCCAAACTGTTGCCGATTTTATCACACCGTCACGCCAATGGGATACTCATAAACTTCAACAAAGTCTTCCTCGTAATATCGTTGATAATATTGTAGGCACCCGTATTCCTATTACTCCTATGGATGATCGTCTTTGCTGGACTCCAGCTAAGGATGGAGAATTCACTGTCAAGTCAGCCTACAAAATCATTAGACCCATATCAAACCCTATTATTGATCTCAATCTCTTCTGGAACTCTAAAATTCCTCCTAAAATTCAAAACTTCCTTTGGAAAGCTTTCTCAGATTGTCTTCCCACAACTGAAAGACTCAATCGTCATTATCACAAGGTTTATTCTACGTGTGCTCTCTGCAACAATACAGATGAAGATAAGAACCACTTCTTTTTCAACTGTCCTTTCACCAATATGGTTTTCCATTCTCTTAACAATATTAGTACAAATCAGTTTTCTCTCCACCCTTCCCATGATTTTGAAGTTTCTTTTAGTACCTTTTGCACAATAACTCTAATGTTGAACTTGCTTTTTTTACCTGGTGGACTCTTTGGAACTTCCGTAACTCAACTATTTTTCGACAGTCTCAGGCTAACCAGTCCACTGCTCCTCTAGAATTAGCGAAATCAGTCATGTTTAACTACCTAGAATGGAAAAATACCATGCCAAACGATACAGTTAAAACTAAAAACAGAAAGGCTCTGAAAAAATTGAGATGTTGGAAAACCCCCCCAGGAATACCTATAAAATTAATTGTGATGGCTCGTTTAGAGCCAGTTATTCGTCTTGTATTGGTTTTATTATTCGTAATGAGGCAGGCCTTATATCTTTCATCAAAAAGTTACAGATCCCTTCCTCCTCGGTGCTTTTTACAGAAGCTGCTGCAGTGCTTGAAGTTGTGCGTGCAGCTGTTCGTCTCTCCATTAACAAAGTGATTATTGAAAGTGATAATCTCACAGTTATCAACTGCCTTTTACTTAAATCTACTCCTCCTTGGGAGATTAGATCTATCATTTTAGACATTATTTCTATTTGTTCTTCTTTTGATTTTTGTAGTTTTTTTCATATTCCTAAAGCTTGTAATAGGGCCGCTGATTTCCTGGTTTTCAAGGACATCCCTATCGACGACCTTCGGTCAACCATATCAAGATGGAACAACATTTCATCAAGACCTGACTTTGTGGAACTTCAGAGATATCTCCTCTCCCGGGATGCCAGAGCTTCCTAGATGAAGTCCTTCTTCAAGATCATCCGCGAAGATGATTTAGGCCTTATTTGTTTGTAGCAAAGGGCCTTTTGTTTGCTTGTTAAAAAAAAAAAAACAATTTCACTACTTAGTACTTACCCTTACACACTATTCCATTCTTTAAAACTAAATTTTTAATATTTTATCTTATGATAGTGCTTTAAATTATACAATTTTATATAAATGATAAAATAATTTAAATCAATATATAAATTTGTTAAAATATGACTTATGATAGTTCGATCAAATAAGATTTTTCGTATAAAAATTCATTTATATTTGTTGTTTATTTATTATATTCAGAATTTTAAACTTAATTATGTAGCAATATCATTTAGAACAATCAACTTAAAAATTGTACATGAGATTATTTATTGAGTCTCATGACTTACATAAAGTCGCACATGGCGCAGGGAGAAGAATAGTTGTGATTATTGTAGAAGAGAGTTTACATAATGATTAGAGAGTTTGGGAGGTGGAAGAGGGCAAGGCAGAGCACCAGGGTTTGTAGGGGGAGGGCAAGGGGCGCCATTGGTGAAATAGCAGCGGCACTCCCACTCTGGAAGGGTGATGCCGCTCGGTTCTATGCATTGTGCTTCGATCTTACCGATGCCGACATCACAACTCGCGCACGTGTCGATGCAATCGTCCAAGTTCGGGCATCCTCCTGTCATCTGTGACAAGTACGTGCACGATCCCTCCGCCACTCCTATCAGAACAACCATAAGCAAGAACCTCCTCATCCTTTCTATAATTTATTCCTTCTTCATTCGATTCACTCAATTCAATTGTTTACCTACCTCAACACACCTATTTATACTCACAAACCAATACGAATTTATTGAGAGGATCAACACACTATAATGTTCACAATGTCACTAATCTTTTTGCTATAAAACCAAGATAATTGAGCATTTAAGAAATTGATTATGTCTATCACAGCATTTAGTATGCAGTAGTAGGGTTAACTCAACCAAACTCGACAAAGCAACCTGAGAGACTAATCCTGGTATTGAAAGAGAGTTTTACACTATTTTTGAAAGATATATATATATATGAAAAAGATAAAAACTAATTATGTGGCGGTGATGTGGAAGATGAGATGGCATAGCTTAGAGGTCGACACATAGACCAGTTGAACGTAAGAGCGATATGTGGCAAAATACCGCTCTGTTTTAGTATATGTATAGATAGATGGTATAAAATTTTCTAATTATATGATCCTCAAAAGATACTATTTCATGTAATTTGTTAAAATTTGTTATATATAAAATATCAAGTTTTGAAATTACTACGTATAGTTGGACATAAAATTATAGTTAGATATTTTTCCCTTTCTTTTTTATACATCTTGTTATGAATATGTGTTTACCGGCCATATTGTTTTCTTTGATTTTATTAATTATAATAGGGTTATGACTATCTTCACTAAAATACTGTCAATTAGAAATCTTAAAAATATAGTTTTGTTTGGGCATCCTCATATATATTTATTATGATTGTGATTTTTTTTGTCTATCTTATTCTTACAAAAGTTAAGATTTTTCCTTTACAAATATATGAAAATCGATCGATTTATTTTTTCTAATAAATCATGATAAATTATATTTGCCCTATTAAGTTGGGTTTAGATAGATATAGAGTGTTAACAAAGCTTTAATGGACTCTTCTATTGTTCTAGATTCTAGGCCATCTTTTAATTTTTAGTTAATTAATTTTCTACTTTGAACCAAAATATTTTAATTTTAATCCTTTTATGCGATATGATAGTATAAATTTATTATTTATAATAAAATTTGTCTATGTAAATTTTGTGTAAATGAAAATGTTTGATATGCATGACATTGTATTTTTTCATATTTCATTATTATCATCGTAAATTCGTATAAATTATGATGCCTAATATGAATAAAAAGCTATTTTATATGATGGATTTGGAATACTATTTTATATGATGGATTTGGAATACAATTTTATAGTATATGATTTTTACATCATAATATAGTACAAAATATTTTAATCTTTATTATTGTACTAAAATGACTTTGTTATGTGATTTATATCTAACATATTTTCTTATCATTTTTTCAATTATAATATTTTTTATTATATCTTTTAATTTTAATATTTTTCAATTATAAAGGAAAATATTTTTTTAATATTGGACTTTTTATGGGTCGAGCAGAAGCCTCAATCCAAGATGAATATATTTATTAATATCTTTGTAAATATAATGAAATCATATTTTTATGATATGATGATTAGCATTAAAAAAAAAGGTAATAAAATTTATATTTATAATTTTAATTAAAAATACTATTACCTGCTAGGGACAATAAATAGAAAAATTCATGATACAAATATATCTTAATTTCCAAGTTTAGATTTTCTATTTGGATTGCTTTTGTAAACAACAATTTCTTTTAGATTTACATGGGAATGTCTCCGATATATATGGATATGAATGTTTTTTTAGAGTTTATATATAAAATTGTTGGAGTTGAAAAAGTTCATTCAAATTGTTGGAGTTGGAAAAGTTCGTTAAAATTGCCGGAGTTGAAAAAAATTGTGATTGTCGATTTATAATTGTTGCAAGTAGGTTAACAATTCAAATTAGGGTTTTTTTTTATCGGAAATCACCCGTATGATACCCTATATTGCTCAAAACCATCCGTATGTTTCAATATTATCGGAAATCACCCTTATAAGCCTCTCCGTCACTCAACAACCACCCCTGTCTAACTTCCGTTAAATATTTATGTCACGTGTCAATTATATTATTATTTTATTCCAAATTACTTAAATCACCGCTTTAAATTCCTATAATGACATTTTTTCCATTTCTTTAAATCTTTGGGTCGTTTGTGTAATTTATGAGAAAGTAATCAAAACCCAAAATTCATCATCTTCTCCAATTCTAAATAAACCCTGAATTCCAAAACTCAACCCAAAATTCATACTTCCCCCTTCATAAATTCCCACCGCCGCACTTCGCCTCTTCCGATCGTCTGGGCTCCTGTCCTCACGCAAACCAGATACCCCAAGCCAATGTCACCCCTAAAAACACCGTCAAACCACCGAAGATCTGGAGGCCAGTTCCTCATCCTCCTCGACGGCGAGCGATTCCGCCTAGACTGCAACCTAGGTCATGGAGGCGGAGGAACGCTGCTCAACGTCCTTATCCATTCGGGGAGAATAAAACGCTCATGAGTCAGAACATTCCGAATCGCCATCGCCTCAGGTAAACAACTTGAAATCCGAGACGCGACGAAATCGGGGGAGATCTGGAGAAGAAGTGAACAAATCAGCGGCGACGAAATCGGAGTTCGATCTCGTCTACTTACATGTCGATTTCACCAAACGCGGAAACAAGGGGTATGCGTTCGTGAACTTCACCTCCGTCTCCGGCGCCGCTTCAGAGGTAGATGAGAGTGGAATTGAAGAGGGGGAGATCTGGAGAAGAAGGGAAGATGAACTTGGGTTGAGTTTTGAAATTTAGGGTTTATTTCATTTAGATTTGGAGAAGATGATGAAATTTGGGTATTGATTACTTTTTCAAAAATTACACAAACGACCCAAATATTTAAAGAAATGGATAAAATGCCATTATAGGAATTTAAAGGGGGATTTCAGTAATTTGGAATAAAATAATAATATAATTTGACGTGGCATAAATATTTAATGGAAGTCAGAGATGGGTGATCGTTGAGTGACGGAGTGGTTCATAGGGGTGGTTTCCGGTAATATTGAAACATACGGGTGATTTTGAACAATATAAGGTATCTTACAGGTGGTTTCCGGTAAAAAAATCCCTTCAAATTAAGTACTATTAAAAAAGTTCTAAATTCTATCGAGAAGTTTTTTTAAAGGTTTTATCTAGAGATCTCGATTTAGAACATGTTTAACTTATGCTCAAGCGTGGTTCGGGCGGCCAAAATCAATGTCATTTAATCAGTACATAGTAAATAGAGCTATACGATATGAATGGATTCCATTAATGCAAAATCGGAACCATAAATTTACACGGTTCTTATATACAGCCCGGTGCTTTATTCAAACATCGCCGGGTCACTCGCGTTCTGCGAGATACGTGACACTCGCGTTACGCGAGATTAGCAGAAAATTAGGTTAATTTCATGCATGCTAATCTCGCGTTCCGCGAGTGTACGTGTCCTCGCAGAACGCGAGTGTCACGTCCCTCGCAGAACGCGAGATTAGCATGTCAGATGGACGTTGTTGTGCGCCATTACTACATGTCTTGTCCCCACCTAACTGTAATAACTATCCCTTTATTTTAAGTAATCCGTAACACCTATTAACCCTACCCTAACACATTTTTTATCATCTTTCACCCTCTATTAAAACCCATTTTCAAAACCTTAAAACTTCAAAACACTCTAAAAACACCTAAAATAATGGAAGATGAAGAGGAATTCAACAAAGGAGGGAATGGAGATGATGGTTCATCAAGTTACCATTCAAATAAGGTAATGTTCTTACTTAATTTTTTAATTTTAATTTGTTTTGCACCATTAAAAGTTAAAATGAACTTATTATGTTGTATTTCATGTTAAATCTAGTAGTAGTAAGTGTTGAAGAGATGACTTTTGCATATAATGTCAAAAACTTAGATGTGTTCATTTTTTTAGGGTTTTTAATGTTGAAACTCATGTTATGTTAAATTATCCCGTTGAATGACTAGTTTCAGGAAATAGCAACTTCCCGCGTTCTGCGAGAGGAAGCCACTCGCGTCACGCGAGATGTGCCCCCCTCGCAGAACGTGAGAAGTTGCACATTACAGAGTATTAACAGAAGCATTGTGTATAGGTGAATTTTTCTTTGTTCACTGGATTGAATGCAATCCAGTTGAATGACTACAACTACCCCTCCCGGAATACAAGGCCATGTTCGCCACCGTCATTTGATTTAGGGATTGACCACTTTGGATATTATCATCAACCATCTTCATATGAACAACATGTGCCATCTACATATGAATTGTCTGTGCCATCTACTTATGAGTTGTCCGTGCCATCTACTTATGAATTGCCATGTACATATGAGGTGCCATCAAGCTATGATGCGTTTGATTCACAATTTGCTAACCCACCTACAAACGTAGGAGAGGAGATGTGTTTTCTTCCCTCTTTACGCACTGTACTAAAGTTTGATAGTCCCGTATGTGAGGAAGAAGTTGTTTGTAGGGATTATTCGGAATATTTCACTACGGAGCAAGTGTTTGCCTCTAAGAAGATTGGTCATTTGTGGGCTTTGAATGTTGCAAAGCAACACAAGTTTATGATCTCTATTGGAAGGAGTGTACCATCTAAACCGGGGCAAAGTGGTAAGGTTCAAATCATTTGTGAGAAAGGGGGAATCCATAGGCCTAAAGGTGTCGGTGTTAGATCAAACACAAAGAGCAAGAAAACGGGGTGTAAATTTCAGTTGAAGCTCATGGAGAACCGGGTTGAAGAGAATTGGAGATTAGTGGTTGTTTGTGGTTTGCACAACCATCCTATTGGAGATAGTTTGGTCGGGAATGCATTTGCCGGGATGCCAACCCCGGATCAAAAGAAAAAGGTTCGTGAGATGGTACTTTCACATTGTTCTCCAAATCAGATTTACACTGAGATAAACAAGGATCCCGGAAGTTGCACAAAGAAGAACCAAGTGTACAATTTGGTAAGACATATAAGGGAAGAGGAAATGGAAGGTAGAACCGTGGTTCAAGAATTCTTTCACCAATGCAAGAGAGCAACTACTTCATGGAGTATAGGCCAAGTGCAAAGAATCCTTCGATAATAGGCGACTTGTTCTTTGCTAGCCCCGAATCAATGAAACTCTTAAAGGCGTTTCCATATGTCCTTTTGATGGACTCGACTTATAGCACGAACAAGTAAGTATTTATCATTCTGTGGAAAATGTTGTATTTTAAAATTCATGAACAATTGAAGATCTGTGGTAGAAAACACACCTCGCAGAACGCGAGGACATACCACCTCGCAGAACGCGAGTAATGTCCTTGATTCTGTGTTGATGCATTTTCAATTGCAAAGCTTCTGGACAAAGTATCCACCTCGCGTGCCGTGAGGTGATGTGTCCTCGCGTGCCGCGAGGTGGTGTGTCCTCGCGTCACGCGAGGAAAAGCATTACAGATGCTCTATTTCGTGAGATTGAATGAGGAACTTATCTTATTGTATTTTGGTTTAAGGTACAATGTTCCCGTCCTGGAGATAGTCGGTTTGACTTCTACGTGGAAGAATTTTGTTGTGTGCGGGGTATGGTTAGAGGCTGAGAGCGAGGATAGTTATTTCTGGGCGTTGCAGCAGCTGCAGACGATGTATTTGAGAATAGGAGCGTCTCCTACTTGCTTCGTCACTGACCGTGAGATGGCTCTTATGAATGCAACAGACAAGTTATGGCCAAATGCAAAGTTTCTCTTATGTAGACGACATGTAAGGAAGAACATAGAGGCGAGAGCGAAGATAGCTATGGGCACACAAGCATTGGGGGTTCATATTTCAAATGATTATTATAACGTGTTCGAACAAACCACTGAAGAAGATTACAAGAGTACTTTGAAGAAACTTGAGGACGAATGGCGAGCTTATCCAACCGTATTGAAGTACGTGAGAACGAATTGGCTAAACCGTTACAAAGAAAGACTTGTTTCAGCATGGACGGATAATGTCTTCACTCTCGGGAATAACACGACAAACAGGTATGTTATGTAATTTATGTCTACCTTCTACATATGATAAAAAGAGCTTCTATAATGCACACCTCGCAGAACGCGAGAATTTGCACATTACAGAAGGATCCACAGGTTCTGATTTGTATTTGCATATTATTGTTTTTCGAACATTTTAGAGTTGAAGGAGCACATTCATGTCTTAAGTCATACTTGTCAAGTGGAAATGCTAGGCTAGACACAATGTTCAAAGAATACAAAACAATGGCGGAGAACCAACTTAAGGAGATTACTGTGTCTTTCACCGAGAGTTTGAATAAGAGCTTCACAGTTGTTGAAGGGGCCGACTTGTTTAAAGTCTTGAAGTTCAAAGTCTCTTACAAATGCATAGAATTTTTGCTTAAGGAATACACGAAGAGGGAGAGATTAGGTGCGCACTTTAATATGTTTTGTAGCTGCGGGATCAAGATTAGAGATGGGTTGATGTGTGTTCATCAGATTGTAAGACATTGGAAGGAGCAAAGACCACTAAGAGTATCAGAGTTGCACCCTTTCTGGAGTACTTTGAGTTTGGAAGAAGTTGATGTTCCCGGCATACTGGAAGTTAAGAGTAAGGTGGCAAGACGTCTTTTTCAGACTTTCTATGAGGAAACGTTTCCGAATTTGTGCCCCCATGATCAAGAAAAGTGTGCACAAACTGTTTTAGACATTGGGAAAGTAAATACTCCTCTAAAAGAGCCGGCTATTTCAAAGCACACCGGAGGTCGTCCAGTCGGAGCTCCTAACAAACAACCTAGGTCAACGCAAAGAAGACCGTCTGCATGGGAGCACACTAATGTTGAGATGGATGCTAGAGATTTGGAAGAAACACCCCCAAAGAAGCAAAGAAATGCTTCTAATTCTGAAACATTCAAGAAACCAAAGATTAAGGTGATTGGCAAGTACAAGTCTCACATACCCGCGTCAATGCGCACCCATGTGAATGGTTGGTTTGAGGTAAATGGAGATGGAAATTGTGGATTTAGAGCAATAGCTCATGAATTGCATGACAACCAACACTTATGGAGGGAAGTAAGAGATTTGATGATAGGTAAGGTCAAAGAGATTTGACACCTAGTTCAAGGAACTTGGATTGGACCTCCACAACAAGCAACTTTGGAGAGTGCTTTACTCCAACTTACATGGGAAGGAATAGGAAGGGCTCCAGAAGATCACTGGCTAGCTACCCCGGAAATGGGATGCCTTGTGGCATCCACATTCAACATAGTGTTCGTAACGGTGGGAAAAAATGCTAACTACACTTACCTTCCTCTACAACGTCCTACTTGGTTAGAAGATGGTGACACACTTCCGACGTTCTGCTTATTCTATACTGAGAGTGAGAGACATTTTGTTCCGGTAAGTTTTTGGATCTACTTATGAATTACTATCTAATATGCAACTTCCTAACGTTGTTGTTTTCTTGTTGTTGCGTCTTGAAGAAAACTGCCCATTACCTCATGTGTTTACTCCTTGGTGGCGAAACGCTGAAAGAGATGCTTTTTCTTTGCACGATCTTGTGTCACATCGATGTGCCGCCTTTGAAATGTAATGTTGAAGTTATGTTTTATTCGCTGAATTTGTAATGTAATGTTGAACTGGAGATGGTTTTTTAAATTCTTAAACAGGAACTCATGGCATGGACATTTTTCAGAAAATGTAATTCCTCGCGTTCTGCGAGGAATGTACATCTCGCGTTCTGCGAAGAGTGTACACCTCGCGTTCTGCGAAGAGTGTACACCTCGCGTTGGTATAAGAATATCGAGCGCTCCCCTATAGTCCCTTCCGACTTGCCCCTTCTTCAGCTTTACATTCTTAGGCATCCACCGGTATACCCATGGTTGCTCCGCTCTCTACCGAGGACGTTCAGTAGGTCGAAAGTGTGGGAAGTAGTTGTAGATCCATGCCTAAGAAATACAAAGTACGTTAAATATGAAAATATATATAAGTATGTAAATTAAACGCTTAGAAAGTATAATACCTGCAACAAGGTGTAACAGAAAGACATCTGGGCACAACCCTGTCATGTGCATATCCCCAGCTGCCTATACAGATGGGCCAAAGCAGCTGAACCCCACGATATGTCCGTAGCATGGGCATAGGTTTCCAAAAAAGGCCCATATCTAAGCCGAATCAAGTTCTGTGACTTGTCCGGAAATAAGATCGAGGAAGCAGTATACAACACCCAACCTAAACCCTTCACTCTGGACCTAGGTTTTCACAATGCCTTTTAAACCATTTAGCTTTCACCCTCCCAGAATCTAAAGTGTGAGGATCTATTCCAAAAATTTCCGCCCCCTTCCTACCATAGTATTTTAGAATCTCATCATGACTAAACTTGGCACCCAGTTTCTTACATGTCGTCATTGCTTTCCCTTCTATAGGTAGGCCTAAAATCATATGTACATCAAGAAGGCCAATAGTGATCTCACCACAAGGGAGGTGAAATGAATTTGTCTCCGGTTGCCATCGTTCGATGAACGCTTCAATCAAAGGAAAGTCGATTTCTTCGTACATCATGTCAGGTAGATCTGACAGTCCAACTGCACCGGGAATCTCTGACCAGTCATTGTTGTCCAATGGCCAATCACTGCTCTGCTTTGTCCGTTGTTGTGGCTTCATCGGACCTTTGAACTGCAGAAAAATACAAAAATTACACACTGCAGACCAAATTTTCAAAAAATACAGTTTCTGCAGATTTATCAGTTTTGGCAGAATTGTGCATTTTCTCGCGTTCTGCGAGGAGTGACACCCTCGCGTTCCGCGAGAAAATGCACATATTTTGCATTTTGTGATAATTCTGCAGAATATGTGCAATGGATTGAAAATGCGGAAAATAAATAAATAATTAAATTACCTCCCCTTTCTGGATGTGGAATGCAACATGTGCTTCAAATCCCTTAAGCAACTCGGGATCTTCTGGACCTCCAGGTGTGTCATGAGTGAGCTCAGGATCATACTTTGGCTCATTCTTCTTGGACTTCCTCTTTCTTTTGCGTTTCTCGACCACTTCTTCTTCTTCTTCTTCTTCTTCTTCAACATCATCACCTTCTTGTTCTTGTTCATGTTGTTCCTCTTCTTCATCCCCAAAAACTTCATCCTCGTTTTCTGCTTCCATCGGTTCTGGGGCTTGATTGTGAGAAGAAGAACCAGCTTGTCCACTTCTCTCGACATATCCACCGCCCCAACTTTGTCCAACCATCCCTTCTCCACCGCCCCAACTGCCTCCCGCCCACCCCTGTCCGGCTTCCATAAGTGCATTATGTTCAAAAAACTGGTCCCAGCAACCCGGTTGTCCAGTAGAATAACTATCTTGGGAAACAAGGTCTCAGCCAACTGGGTATGACTCCCAACTACTACGCGGTTGTCCAATTGAATAACTACCTTGGGACAAATTGGGATTGGGACATTCTTTAACGTCGGGAAGTCCCTCTGGGAAGAGCTCTACGAGGTGAGTCTTCTTTGCTTTCCCCTTCCCCTTTTGTTTTTCAACCGGGGGTTCTTCCCTAACAGCATCTCTGTTTCTCTGACGAGTCGAACGACCGGGACGATACATTGCCTAAAACAATACAAAGTAAAATCAATAAATAAACGAACGCATAAAATAAAATCAGAAAACAGAAAACAGAACAAACAACCAAAAAAACACAAACATATGTTCTGCAGAAAACAGATTTGCCAGTTATGGCAACTCCTCGCGTTCTGCGAGGGACATAACTTTCGCAGAACGCGAGGGACATGACTCTCGCAGAACGCGAGGGATGTAGCGTTCTGCGTGAATTTTCACTTTCTTCAGTTTCCGACGACAGTTTCCAGGGACAATTTCCGGCCAAAATTCAATATTTTAGCTAAAATACCTATCAATTTAAGTAAATTACCAAATAAACATCAAAACCCTCAATAAAATCAACAACCCTAATAAAAAACCCTAACCCTAATGAATTTCAACCTATTCAACATAAAACAACATCCACTCATCAACCATAATTCAAAATCATCATCTTTCATCCATTATACAACCATTTGTAAATCAACATTCAATATCAAAACATCATATAATATGCAATTTTCTATACTAACAACATATATTCATCTAAAAACAACATTAGAAAGCATAAGAGTATTAGAAACATACCTTATATGGAGATTTGAATTGAAAAGAGGAAGAAGAAGTAGGTTGAAATTGAGAGATGGTAAATTGAGAGCGGCGGAATTTTGTAATGGTGGCTGTAAAAATGGGCCGAGTAGGGTTTTTCACCTTTTATAGGGGAAAAACCCCCTCGCGTTCTGCGAGGTGACGCTCCCTCGCGTAACGCGAGGGCCCAGGCGTTATTTAGAAAACGGTCGGGGCTGTATTTAGCAAGGGCCTAAATTTAGAATCAAGTTTCTTTAAACAAAACAGAAACTGAAATTAACACTTTAACAGAAAAACTACGTGTGACCCTAAACTTAAAATTAAAAATAAAACATCCTAAGAAATATGGTAGTAATGAAAAGGGAGGGATGGTCTCAAAACAGTGAAGACCGTCGAGTTCCACTGCAAATCTCGGGCGCATCTTTGTCCCCTCCTTCTTTTGCTTCTGCTTTCTTGCCGATCTCCGTTTCAGACTTCTTCAAAATCGATCCATTGAGATTTGTGCTCAAGGATTGTGCGCAGAGACAGTCGAACATGCTGAAAAGCGTAATCATAATCGATTCAGAATTTCTTCATAGAAATCAACAACGGAGTTAGATTATGTGATGATCGATTTTGGAGCAGAAGAAGATTTGTTGAGTAACTAAGGATTATGATGGGGGAGGGTTTATATATATAAGGATGTCGAAGCAGTGGCGGAGCCAGAAATACTTAATAGCAGGTGCTGAAAATTTTTAGGTGAAAAAGACGATTCCCTATAATTTTTTACCTAATTTTTTAAATAAAACGTGGAAATATAGTGGATTTTTTCGATTGATATAAAATATATATTGCTTATAATATATTAGAGTTGGTTTGTAAATTAGTTTATAAATTGATTTTAGTTTGTAAACTTTTTATTTTTTGAAAAACGTTACCCTCGTATACAAAAAATCGTGCACAAAAAGTAGTTTATAAACTACCTCACCAAACGGAACCTTATTTGTAGTTATCGAGAAATCTCAACATTCAACAATAGAAGAATAAAAAAGAAATTTAAAGATATGGAAACTTGGTTTATAAGTGTAATACTGAAATAATTATATAAATTGATTTTATTTATTCAAAAATATAATTAGAGTGTGTATACAAGATTGTTTTAACTTTCAATTATTTTCCACTTTTGTGTTAACTTCGTAGTAATGAAGTAGCATTTGTAGTATATGGGTTAGGTTAATAAAGATATGGGCTGGGCTTTTTGACAAAAGAAACTCAAATGAGCGCAATTTAACTTGTTTTGGGCTGAAAGTTTGAAACCCTTCTTCTTCAACCTTCTTCATGCTGCTACATTGGGGAAGGAGGTGCTGCGCCGCTGAATTCGTCGGAGACATTCCTATCTACTGTGCTACATCGGCGAATCTATGGGGGAAGGAGGTGCTTGAGCACCCTCAAGCACCCCCCTAGCTCCGCCAGTCGAAGGATATATAAGGAAATAAATCTATCTTTTTCACCCAAAAAAAGGAAATAAATCTATGTACGCTTTCAACTAGAGATTGAGGATGTTTTATTGCCTTTTTAGAAAAACAACTACGGAGTAGATATAACTGAAAATTTTGAATATGGAAAATCAGATGGAAGAATATGAAAGGCAATGAAAATTTTGCATTTTTCCGTTATTCACTCCTGCCTTATCTTATCTTATATATATAAAGGATGGCGGTCGAATGGAAGAATCGAATGAAATTGTTACTTATTTAATGTTATTCATCCCGTTTTTAACTGCGTGCTAACCTTCTCCTCCCTCCCTCATTTCGCCTAGCGCCCACATATATTCACCGCAGAAGGACTGTGCTACCGCTGATGAAGTCGGGATTGCCTGCAGGCTGTTTCACTCTTCGTTGTTCGTTGATGGGAAGGTCTGGATGCGGGCTGTAAAGGGGAGATTAGGGTTAGGGTTGTATCACTCTGTGGGCTCTCTGTACTCTATTGTTTTAGTTGTGATTACTAAACTTATCACTTACAAAAGCCTAGCAGAAGCGAAAAAATGCGAGTCGAAGCGGATCGAAAAGGAATGCAAGATGGCATTCTTCACTGGATTCCCGCCCTCGAACAAGCTGTAACTTTTCTGGGAAAGGATTATGTACCCACTGTCTGACTCGCCAACGACTCCTGGTTCAAGAATCATCTGGTAATCTCCTTTTTAAAGTGATTGATTTCCACTCTTCTTATTTTGCAAATTCTTTTGGTTTTAGTTATAGAAATTTTATTGTTTTAGGAAGTATAAACTGAAATTGCAGAATGGAGTTTAATTGGAGCATAATGTTTTTTTCCTTCCAATTTCTTTTTATGTGTTTGTTTGGAATTGATTCCAGTGACAGGAAAAATCACAACAAAAGCTGATGTATTCAGTTTCGGTGTAGTGCTGATGGAGCTACTCACAGGACTAATGGCACTAGATGAACACACACCAGAGGAAAAGAAATACTTAGCAGCTTGGTTCTGGAAAATCAAAACAGACAACGAAAAGCTAATGTCTGCCATTGACCCCGCTCTCTACATTAAAGAAGACACATTCGAAAGCATTGCCACATTTGCTGAATTAGTCGGGCATTACACAACAAGAGAGCCTGGACAGAGACCCGACATGGGCCACGCTGTAAACGTGTTGGGCTCACCCATTCAGAAATGGAAGCCGCTTGATGACGACTCAGAGGAGTTGTCAGGTATAGACTACAATGTTCCACTTAACCAGATGGTTAAAGGATGGCAAGAAGCTGAAGGGAAAGATGCGAGTTTTATGGATTTGGAGGATAGTAAAGGCAGCATTCCATCAAGGCCTGTTGGATTTGCTGAATCTTTCACTTCTTCAGATGGTCAGTAATTTAGGTAAATGTGAGTATAGATAATCTTTTTTTTTCCTTTTGTTTCAGTGTTGTTCGTAATTCTTGAGAATTTTCAGTGTTTTGCTATAAATTTTATCTTTGGAGATATGTAAATAGCACAGTTATGGGGAATTCAGGTATCTTGTGAGTTTCTTTTTGTTATCTGTTTTCTGATCAATGATTATTTATTCTGCTGTTTATTTTGGGACCAATTTAGGACAAATAATAAGAACATATTTAAGTTAGGCAGTGTAGTCCAGCTCAAGTAAAGGATACCCACACAATTTTGAGGGTCCACCAAAGCTTAAAACTATAAATGAGAGAGGGGTTTATGCGTGATAAAAAATAAGGGAGGGGCATGGTATGAATGTTCAAACATTCAAATTGGATTACAAATACTACAGGAGATGACTATTGCATTGTTTTTTTTTTCATGCATTTCCTGTTACAGTATTGAAAAACACCAGATGAGCCTCTTACTGAAATCACTAACACTTACTTTGTCACCTAGAATTTCATTCTTTGCAAACATAATAAGAAGTTAACAAGCTCGAAGAAGATACAGTCCAAGAAAAGTTAGCATTCGATTATCTAAATCTGATTGATCATGAACAAAGTCTATCAGATTTGATTGAAACCCGTGATTCAACTTTGCTAAAGACTCCAAATTTGATTGCCAATTAGATGAAGCTTCAGAAGGGATCTCAGAGAGCTGATTGAAATCAATCTAGGAGCTAACACGCATGATTTCACCTTCCCATCTTTAGGGGTAAGCTAAATATACTACGTAGTAAATGAATTATGTCTTTTCATGGTTACATGTTAGCCTTGTAGAGTTGACGAGTATATGAATTATGGCTCTGATACCATGTTGGAATTCATGATCGAACCAGAGAGAAGAGAGAAAGAAAGTTTGAGAAGAAAGGATGATTGAATTGAATGAATCTGTTACAGAGGGAAAGGTAGTTAAGTAGTGGACTAACAACTTCCTAACCACTTTTGCCATGTGTGCACTAATACAAAGACTACACTAAACCGGGTAAACCAACAAGTATATGCACCAGTTCTATGTCTGGAATTACAAGAGTTGACGAGTTTTATGAACATGGAAATCAAATAATGCAGGCCTTTAAATGTTTCTGAATGATTGAGTTTTCTTCTTTCGTTTTAAAACTTTTAAATGAGCATTTGTATTTCTTGTATATATAAAAGTTGGATGACCGTTGATCGAATTAAAAGAAATCGGTACTGAATAATGATTGACGTAGAATTAATGTATTTGATATGACCCACTTCCTAACAATAAATGCTTTATAATGAAAGAAATCTATTAATGAGCTTTGTTTATGTTTTCGTTTGGGCCATATTAATGGGATTTGGTTTCAATTCTAAGTTCTAACAAATCGCTCTTCTCGATAACTCTGTCAGAGTAAAGTTGGAGCATCTTTCAACATCCACATCCAATTAAAAATGGGTGATCTCATAATTTGATGTAAATACCGCGATTTTCTTCTCATAAAGTTGTGAAAACTGCAGGTAAGTTCACCTTTTTTAAAAGTAAAAAAACGAGTGCGACTAGCATCATCTTTTTTAAATTTGTTTTAAAATATTCTCGGGACAAGTTATATTCTCTTAATAACAACTTATGTTATTAGGTCACTTTTGTTGATGAAAATAATCAAGGGGTCTTGAGATTAAGTAAAATCTCATCTTATCTTATATATATAAAAGCTAATAAAAATTACTTATAATTACAATATTAACAAATTTGATAACAATGATAAATATATTAAAAAATATGCGTAACAACATAACCACATAACAACATTAACCACGTAACAACATTAACCACGGATGAAAATCTGTAATTTCCTCGTGCGGAGCGCGAAACACGTATCTAGTCTATATAAAGATTGGTTATCCAATGCCAAAATTGAATGAAATTGGTACCTCATAAATGTTGCTTCCTCCATTGATAAATTTAGGATTTCACTAAATAAATTTACATCAACCATTTTTTCTAATTTAAAAAGATGTCCAAAAGATCAAAACGAAGCGTTTTGCTAAAAAATTAAACACCCTCTTTTTTTTCTTTCATTAGATCTGTGGTAAAACTGTACAACGGTTAAAATTTTCCAAACTAGAGATTCAATTGTTTTAAATTTTAAGTAAAAATGTGATATACTGATTATACTCCTCTGGTTTAGTATCATATAAGTAGTTAGCTTTTTAATATATTTTTTAAAATTCAATTTACACAAAGGTAATTAATTACTAAGTAATTAATAGAATTACATGAATTTGGTTTGATTTTATTTTTCATGTAATATAACGTAAGTCATTTTAGCCTTTTAATTTTATACACAAACTAGATTAGGTCTCGCGCCATGCGCGGGTTTATATAACTCGATATAGTGAATTAGTAGTAAGGAGTATTATGTAATATAAAATTTTATATGAAAATAATTTTATATCTTAAAATGATATTGATATATAATTAAGTTTTTACATTTTAAATATAATAAACAACGAATATACATGAATTTTTAATACCAAAAATCTTATTTGATCAAATTATCATGGGTCAATTTTTAACAAATTTAAATAAATTGATTTCAACATATATAAAAATATATAATTGAAAACACTACAATAACACAAAAATATAATTATTTCTCTTATTTATTAAGAAATCAATCTTTTTGTGATACGTCATATCATAAAAATAAAATATATATTTGTAAAATAAAATAATAGGATATTGGGAGGTCATAATCTAGAAAATTAACACATAAAAATCTTTTTGTAATATGAAAGATTTTAAACAATCTTTTTGTCATATTTTTGCACACGATTTTCCAAATTTAATTAATTTTTTTTGAGAAAATTACAATAAATTATAAAAAATCGTGACCAATGAAATGACGACAGGTGGATGGCCTGAATGAAGAGTATGTCACGTGACATAGCTAGAATTGAAGAAATGTAATTTGCTTTAGTAGTTATATAGAGATTTTTTCTATTTTATTCTTGAATTTTGGTAAGAAAAGTAAGAGGTGTGTTAAACAGAGAAACATGATTATTAAAAATGTAAGGAAACTAAATGTAATTTTTACATACAGAGTTTTTATATTTTTAATATCTATCAAACCCACAAAATATCGGTAATATTAGAGAAAAAGAATAACTTTTATATGATATTTCTATGTACAAGATATTTATTTGATACAAGAATAAAAAGTAGAAGAATATTTATTATTGATTTTACCACAAATAAATTAAATTAATTTAAAATTTAAATGTGGATTAATATTATATTGAATATGTTTAAATCAAATTGATAATACTCAAGAAAATTAAAGAGACCATAATTTATAATCTTAATTCTAATACGAGCCCCCACGGTAGAAATTTTCTAGATCCTCCACTGCCGATAACCCCCAATTCCTCGATCCCCACTCTCCCTTTCAAATTCACCGATCAACCTCAATTTTGATTGTGGTGATTTTCTTCTTACGTAGATGACAGTGAATGATGTCTACTTGTCTTTTCTCCCCCTCGCGCACACACTTGACCGTATGATTGTGGGGAAAAATCTAGCACTCGGAAAATTTTGACTGGCACCCCAAACCTTTTTTTTTAAACCCGGTTCAGTTTTGGGCGCAACTAGAATGCGCCCAAAACTAAATCGAATTTTTGAGCATTTTAAAGGCAATAATAAAAAGAAATTCCATGGCAATCACTCTTGTACACATGAAATTCAATGCCTTAACATCACTCAATGTTGTATGTTTTCATTGACTCTTTTTTTCATGACCTCTTGTAATTAAGATTAGTCAAATTAATTTGAGTTTCTGATTTCAAAAACTGAATTATGTGCTATCAGTTTGTGTTTTCAGATCGAATATAATTATAAAATGCAAAGAAAGATGTTTGGACAAGAAGGTTGTGATCACATGAGATGGGCTGCTAACATTGTTGTTGGATTAAATATTGGTGTTCCATGGTTAATGTGCAAGGAAGATGACTCTCTTGATCCCGTTATAAGTTACAGTGTTCTTGTTGACAATCTTAATTCTTTTCAAAATAAATTTTTTAATAGTTAATGATCTTATTGTGACAGATTAATATACTTGCAACGACTTTTACTGTTATGTGTTTATTAAAACAGACCTTACAAACCTCTCATGTGGACAGAGGTTTGGAGTGGATGATATGATTTTGCAGTAATTGACTTTATCATTAGATTAATAAAGTAAAAAGTAAAAAGCCAGATCAATAACTTTTTTCAAAAGTACACATGAAGGCTTTAGTAAATTATACTCCTCCGTCCCAAAATATGAGTCCCATTTTCCTTTTTGGGCGTCCCGAAATGTTAGTCCCATTTCTATTTTTGTCCATAAACTTCTTCCAATTATACCCTTACTCATATTATTTTAATATTTTACATTCATCATTTCCAATTCACTTATGTATTTTTCATTTGTTAACTCTTCTCCCATTGGTTAATGAATTATTTTAATATTTTACATTCATCATTTCCAATGCACTTATGTACGTTAAAGCATTTGCCTTAATCCAAGATATTTTTGTACAATGAGACTCATATTTTGGGACGGATGGAGTATATATATATACAAATAATATGCAGGTTTACAGAGTTTAGAGGACCGACTTACCAAAGAATCTAAATTCCCTACATTCAATTCATGTATCATGTGTCTTTGTAAAAGGATTTAACTTTTGCAATTACTAAATTTATACAAAGAGGAAGATCTGTTGTGAACTATATGGTATGCATTTTTTCCTCTTTCAATTTCTTTGTGCTTGAAGTGTTTACTTTTTACTTATCCTAAACTACATTTTTCGTCATTAGTACTAAACTTTGAGCCCTTATCGGAGGCCGTTTGCATCTAATTTTAGTAATTGTAAACAATATTACATATTGCAATATGCTAGCATGTTGTTTTCAAACATTTACACTCAGTTTCCAACAAGCATGATAATTTAGTAAACACGTCAAAAATGTATACAATGGGAAAATGACATTTAATAACTGGTCCTCGAGTTTATTCAATTGTAATGAGTTATAGACAGAAAAATAGATCATATATTCACCAACTTGGCTATTAATAAATCAAAATAGATTACCTTATTTTATATACCAAAATCTGTGGAGTTGGTAATAATACTGCAAACAAGACTTGAACAAAAATTTAGCATATAGAGCATTGAAGAAATTGCATACGCAAATAACATATATTTAAAAACTTTTGTCATGTACATTACAAGAATATTAAAAATCATATTTTAAAAAACTTATGTCCCGTATATTACAATAATATTACAAAATGATATAACAATTTGGCGAATTGAGAGAAGAGGTACAAATCATCAAACTCATTTGATTATATGATATAATATCATTTCAATATCTATAATGAAACATTTAAGAAATTATAATTACGCAAGACCCGTACGCGAGTTTCAGTCTGTTGATTTAAGCCCTAATAAAATAGGAACACCAATACACGAGCTAATTGTTTGGCAAAAAAAAAACACCCGAGCTAATTAGGTAATATGATGATTTTAAAGGGAGAGACGAATTCATAGGTAGTTGTGTGTCAATTGCTAAAATGATTAATAAAACATTCAGGAAAAACATAATCACTAATTAAACTTTATTTTTTTTCTTTTTGATAGAACAAAGATTAGAGACTGCTTTGTCGAGGTTAGATTCTATATCATAAAGGGTTGTGAATATGATTAGCCCAATCTAATTTTGGGACGTCTATTAAACAACGTTAAATCATATTAAAAACTGTAATTTTCCCGCGCGTAGCGCGGAGGCCCGTTTCTAGTCTATATAAAGGTTGGTTGTTCATTGTCAAAATTGAATGAAATTGGTACCAATTTAATGCATTACTCATTGCTTAATCACCTCCTATTGGACTTTTGGGCATGTATTTAAATATTTTTCTTATATCTTATATCCCTATGTTATATTTATTTATAGTCTACTTGATTAAGTCACAAATTAAATTAATGTGTGAGCTTCTCTTATGATAATGCAAACTTATTCTAATATTATGTTTTAAAACTACTTCAAACATAAATATAAAGGAAATAAAAAATACTTATATTTACAAATATTAATAAATTTGATAACAACAACATATTAACAAATAATGTATAACTATATTAAATCACATACGAAAATCCGTAATTTTCTCGCGCGGAGCGCGAGGCCTGTATCTAGTACTTATAAAAGACAAAGACTCGGACAAATGGAGCATTTTTTGGAATTACCTTTCTTAATTTTGCAAATGGAGGTGCCAATATCATATGATTAGCACTTGTTGCAGGTTTTATGGATCATACATTAGCTAAAGTACATTTAAATTTAATAGTTGCGACAAGATTAGTAAAAAGATGAGAGCCCTAGTCTACAACGTGCGAGTGCGGCACAGGGTGCTGGTTGCGTTGTTTCAGTCAGCCCCTGCTTTATAACGGCATATTTTTATTATATTACGTACTAAATAAATCAGCTTTAATTAAAAAATATGGTTTCTAATTACTTTGACCAGATTAAATATTCTGCTCTAGAAAGTGGTGCCATATTGGTTGTTTTGGGTCTAAGAATGGTTTAGCATATCATGTTAGACCATTTCTATTTCTCCCGATTCCTTTTGAAACATACGTATTGGTCAATTATTCCATCTTTTATACTCTTTTCTTTTTTCCGTATAGCACACACAAATATATACAATAGCACACACAAATATATAAGCTTTTATTTGCTAACATTATAAATCCAATAGCACACACAAATATAAAGAAAAAAAATTTGGTCATGATAAGTTATTAGGTCGTTCATTTGTTATAATGTGTGTTCATCAGTCATAACGTCTGTGTTCATACGCCAGAGTATGTGCATGTCATAGTGTGTGTTCATATGTCACATTATTTGTTCATTGGCGAAAATGTGTTTATACGTTATAACATGTGTATGTGTTTATCGTCCTTATTTCTCACCTTAAGATTCATCCTCACCGGAACCTCTAAACATGAACCTCTGTTTTCCCCCCCTAAGATTTGGCGTTTTCACATATAAACATGTCACACATAAAAATTGTCGAAAGAAAAGTTAAACCTGACAATCAAATTCACAAATGTTATATCTACTCTGACTTCGGATAATCAGATTGGTCGGATCAGATTCAATTACTTCTAAATACGAGTCGAATCAACGTCAAAGGATATGTATTATTCAAATTATCTCGAGTCATTGCATGTTTGTGAAAATCTTCCGAATGACCCAAATCTAAACTAAAAACAACTCACCTAAGAATGACCAACCCTAGTTGACCCAAGTCGAACATGACACACGACTAAACTGAAGGTACGAGAGTAACGAGACGAGACTCAATGATACCAATTAACCTAAAAGTCTCCATATCTAATCTTTACTTTGACTTAATTGGTAAGTATGAACGTAGAGGGTGCGGTGCAAACAACAAGTACGTGCAATGTACTGATATCTTCTCTATGTTAATTCAGAAAGTATGATAATTATTTGTTAATATGGTTTTTGTTAAGCTTGAAACATTTCGACTTACAAAATAGTTTAATTATATGTTTTATTTTAAAGATATTTTTAATCTCTTAGCATGTGTCATGGGAACGCACCAAAAAGATCCATATAAAAATGTTCACATAAGAAACACATTGACAACTTTATAATAATTACTCAAAGATTGCTTTATAAGTAAATTAATGCCTACTCAATATTATTGTGAATTGAGTTTACATTATGCTCTCTTTACAAATGAAGGGATTAGGGAGGTGGGTTTTAAAAATATTATATATGTGAAGCAAACTTCTTTGTTACTTGATCGATACATATATACTCAAGTAGCTTTCATGGGTAGGTGCATGGTCTCTCCCCTTTACTAGCTTGTGTGAAACCTTGACGTGTGTATTATATGATCCCATTTCATGCCCTTGTGTGAAACTTTCATTGATCAAACTTCACCTTTTCGACCATTGGCCCCCCCTGTTGAAAATCAAAATTCTTAGTCTACGAACTTATGAACATGCATATAAGATTGCACATAGAAAATAAAACCATGAAAACTTCAGGCGATAACACTCTTTCTCGTAGCAATGTAGCAAACACTCTAGATATGGATACTCATGTATGTTTATGATTATGAATAATTATGTACATGGAGGTCAAATTTAAAACTTATGGCATGTTCACAATAAAGAAAAAACATTTGTACATATGGTACTCTGGTAGTGTTACTTTAAGTCATAATCAATATAAACAATAATGTGTGCCTCTTGCATATAGGACGGTCAAAATCAGACCCAACCCGAAATGTCCGGTCCGATCGAAAAAAAGCCCGACCGAAACCCGAAAAAAATAAAAATGTTTATGTCCGAGACGAGTCCGACTAATTCTAAAACCCGAAAACCGTCCGACCCGAAATTGTCTGATCCGAACCTCATCTGAAACCCGACATTGTCCGATCCGAACGTCGTCCGAAACCCGAGATTGTCCGACCCGAACTTGTCTGATACCCGAGATTGTCCGAAACACAAGATTATCCAAAACCCAAGATTTTTCGATGAATTCCTACTTAGTTGTAGACAATTAGCAATTCATTCACATATTAAATAGTTTAAACTATCATTTTTAAAATTTAATCTTCTCTTTTTCAAAATCGACCCGATCCAAAATCGTCTAGACCCGAAATTGACCCGACCCGAAACACATTCAGACCCGAAAACTGCCCGACCGGAAACACGTCCGGACCCAAAAACAGCCTGACCCGAAACACGTCTGGACCCGAAAACAACCTGACCCGAAAACTGTCCGACCGAAATTGTGTCAGAAAACCCGATTTGGGCCGATAAATAAGCGTTAGGTCCGAACCCGATCCGAACCGACTCGTTCCGACTTATTATTATTCCGAATAATGTCCGACCCGAATTTGTCTGAAACCCGACCCGACCGTCCGATTTGATACCCTACTTGCATGTCACATTTGCAAGTATAGGGACAGTGATTGTGGATCTTAAAAAGATAGGTCATAATATAATAAATTTGAAGTAAGTGGTCTCATTTGCATGGGTGAAAGCCTAATCTATATAGTACCCAACAACCACGAGTATTGTCTCCCAACTACTCCAAATTAATATCCAAAGATAAACATAGAAAAGATATGGTACTAATTGCTTGGCTATGAAACAAGCTAAGATCTTCATGTGCCACCTATCTTTCTTTATTTTTTTCACGCATATTAATGAAATGATTAATTATGTTTTGAAAAATTAATTTTTCTCAGAATAAACATTCAACTCCTTTTACAACCAATACATGAGTGGAGAAAATCAACAATATCAAATTCCAATACACAAATTTATGATTTTCATGATATTAATTGTCTTGAAATCCTATAACCACAAATATTTTGAAGATTGGCAGGATTGAGAATTCATGATATGAAGGGAAATAAATTACTCCACAGAAATTCATGCATTGCAGAGAATTAGGGAAGTTTTCTATATATGGATGTACCTAAATGGATTTTGTTCAAAGCATGATATTCTAAAAATTCCATTATAATCCTCTGTATTATTCCAATCAAAGTATAGAACAACAAGTATACAATCACTTACATATAATCCCTTCTTTGGTAACTATGGAGCCTTTGTGTATGTAAGCATGCAGAATCCTTCATGACTCTGCTAAAACAATCACCATACTTAGCAAAATCTACACTTAACACTTTACATTGAAAACTTGAACCAAAACTTGCCAAAGCCAAACCAAAATGACACTTTACCAAGAAAGTAAAGCTAGTAGCAACAAATGGGGCATCGGACGAGACCATTCTCGTTGCAATTAGGGCACCTTTGGAACCCGAGCTCGTCTTCTTCTTCATCCTCCTCCTCATCGTCGTCATCAACTTCATAGTAAATCTTGCAACTTCCCGAACACGTCTCACACGGAACAAACCTTACGTCACCACAAGCCTCACACGAATCACCAAACGACCTATCTCCCTCGATAAACTCACATCGTTCTAGAGCCTTCTCGAGCTTCCCTTCTTCGTGCAATTTTCGAATCTCCTCTGCGCCTCCAATGTAGTTTTCACCGACAAAAACTCTAGGCAATCCTCCACCATAGCTATCTCCTAAAAGCTCTTTCAACTCTTCTTTGAACCCACAATGCATTGAAACATCTCTCTCATCAACCCTAACACCCAAAGATTTCAGAATCATCCTCACATTGCAACATTCTTCGTATGTCTTCCTCACTCCTCTAAGACTTGTGAAATACAAAACAAGCCTCTCTTTCACACACTCCTCTGTTTTCACCTCAATGACACCAATTACCTTAGCATCATCCACTATTCCATTGGACTCAACACACGGGTTTTGCGCCTTTTTCTTGAGACGAAAAGGGTTGGTAGGCGAGAGCTCTTCAAGCGCCTTTCTGAAGGCGGTAATGATCTCGGGATCGAATTCAGAGACAACGACTTTCGACAACACCTTCCCATTCGAGACGCGTTCGGGCGTATCCATCCAAAAAGGCTTTGGTGAAGGAGAGCGACTGGGTGGAGAATTCTCCTTCAAATCAGGCATCTCATTAGGGAAAACATGGAAGGAGAAGCTTCTTACATGATGATCAACGGGTCGAATCAAAGGACTCGTATCTTCCAATCCCTCCATCATTTCCCAAGCATTGATCGTCTCCGGCTCACCGGGAGGCGTCCGAATCGGAGTTTTAGGCACAACTTTAGTGATCTTCTCATCAATCATCTTTGACCAAGCCTTGGCCTCAATCATACCAACTTCAAATTCAACTTTATTCTTCTCAGTCACCTCTTCATCCTCCTCCTCCACATCATCATCAACAACAACATTATCATGTCTTTTCGGGGATGAAAACATGTCGTCGAGCCGAAGAGAGCCTATGGTGGTAGATGAGAGGGATACAACATGGTAGCTATCATCTTCAATGGTCGGTGGATGATGAACGTGTAAGGAGTAGCTTTTTGTGATAGGAGAATAAGGTGCACGGCAATTCCTGCATCTCTTTTGCTTTGCTTTCGAATTCGCACAACCCATTTGTAAATCCAACAACTCAATTCAAAACCCTAGTTTATATCAGGATGAGATTAGAAGATAAGAATTGGGGATGAGCAAGAAAATGCATAAAAAGCAGGGATTCGTAATGGGATGAGCTGGTTTTCAATTAACAAAGAGCAAAACTAGGGGATTTGTTGGGTGCAAAATAAAAACTTAAAAGAAACAAGTATGGTGGAATCGAGAAAGGGGGTAAATACAGAGCAAATAGAGAAATTTTTGAGATTCAGGGGATGGAGTTTGGGGATCCCAAAACCTCCTCCACTGCAAATTGATTGAAAATCCAGAATCGAATTTGATTCAAAACCCAGTATCCGTTACTGGTGATGTAATTGAATGGACAAGTCGTTAGGGTTTTCAAAAAGAAGAAAAAAAAACAATTTCAAAACAGAGGGAATTGAATGAGGGGTTTAAAGGAGGAGATGGGTTGCAGAGAAAGAGGAGGAAGAAGAAAGTCAAAGTAGGAAGGCTGGAAATGGGAAGACCTTTTCTTGGCAAGGAAAGTTTGAAGTTTTTAGGGCATTTTTGAGGATTGTTGAAAGATTTGGGTAGGTTTTGCAGGAATAAAGATTAGTGTGAGGATTATAAGGGGAAGATGAGAGAAAAGGAAGACGGCAAACGCGGAAATTATTGCTAGAAAGGCTCCTCATCGGCCCCACATTCATCACTTTCCTTGTCAATATACTAATGTATGTTATGTATACTTGATGCAAAACTCTAACCTAAATTCAAGGTAACTTCAAATTTGTAGACTCATTGGTCTGGCCAAGTCGGGAGGTGTGATTCGGGATGAGAACGGCTCTGGGCTTGTTGGTTTCGTCCATAACATTGGTCTATGCTAGCGGAACTTTGAGACATTATGTCGAGTCTCAAGCTTGCTTGGGACAAGGGGTTAGAGTTTATTTAGAAACAGATTTGCGTGTCGCGACTTTGTTGCTAAGCAAACCTGTGGAGCGTTTTCACCCCCTTTTCAGCCTTGTTTCTCTTGCTCAAGGCTTCCTTCGTAGAGACTGGGAGATTCGGTTTCGGCACGTTTTTCGAGAGGCGAATTGTGTCGCCGATAGTTTAGCTTCTTTTGCTTTCTCTTTTCCTATTAGTGTTCATGTTCTTGTTGTTCCGTCCGATCGGATGCACACTTTTATTTCGAACGATGTAAGGGGTTTTTCTACACCCCGCCGGGTGGCAAAGTAGGCTTATTTATATAATGTCCGAGAGTACCGCCTCTCTTTCTACCAATTTTTTTTTGTAGACTCATTTACATGAAATCGCCACTAACTGCGTTATTTATATTCCTAATTAAATGTCATCGAAAAATTATTAAACTTTGAAAATGATTAAAGTATTCATCGATACGAATCAAATAAGATCTCACATGACTATGTTTTTTCTTATATATCGGATATAATCTTACAAAATGTGTTAAATCGTGAATAGTGAAAAAATTAGAAACAAAAACAACATTATGGGACGAGTATTTGATAAGGTTAACAGAGTAATGTTTTGAGTTATATTTACTGTTTTAAAAGAATTTTGGTATATATGTCATTGACATAACTCCTAAGTACTCCGTAGTAAGTATGGAGTAGCTTCTAGATGACATGTGTTGTCTTGCGCCCTAATGCCCTATACCAATATCCATTAAGTGAAAATTGAAATGCTAAGGAGAGTTACATAGAAAAACGTGATTTCAAAACGCTAGTACTTATCGACTAAGATGTTATTCCATAAAATGAGCTCTCATCAGGCCATCACTGATCATGCTTCGATTTGAACCGACGACAACGATTTAACTTATTTATTATGTTGAGGTGTCAAGCAACATTTTAGTTTTTTATTAGGAAAACGTTTAAAGGGTTCATCTAACGAGATCACCTTAAAGTATTCTGAAAGATGAGATCAGAAAGATTTGGAAAGACTGCTAATTCAGGTTAAGTTGGCAAATGATAAATTTTGGCTATAAGATCAGCAACTTCATTTGTCTCCCGAAAAATATGGGAAATATGATAGTGAGATTTTATTAGATCCATAACGGGGAAAAATTCCGCACCCGGATTTTTATAACTGACACCCGCTCTTGGACTGCTAAAACTATTTTTTAAAAACCCGGTTCAGTTTTGGCGCATCCTGGGTGAGTCCAACTTAAACTGGATTTTTGGGCATTTTGAAGGCAATTTTTTTTTTGGGCGCATCCAGGGTGCGCCCATGATTGACCCGGTTCATTTAGACGCACCCGAAATGCGCACAAGAGCGGATGCCGGTTATAATTTTCCCGGTGCGGGGTTAAACGCCCGATCCATAATGATATCAGTGTTATCTCAATTTTCCAGGCCTAATTTCCGTTTATGAAATTCAGTAAGCCAAGGTTATGGCTTTGCAACATTTTAGGTTTGAGCCTATAATAAGGCCCTTGCTAAATACAGCCCGGGCGTTTCCTAAATAACGCCTGGTCCCTCGCGTTACGCTAGGGAGCGCATCCTCGCAGAACGCGAGGGTGCGTCACCTCGCAGAACGCGAGGGTGTTTTTTCCCTATAAAAGGGGAAAAACCCTATTCGGACCATTTTTTACATCACACACAATTTTCTACCGCCGCCTCTCACCATCTCTCTCGGTTCAAACTAGTTTTTCTTCCTCTTTTCACTACAAATCTCCATATAAGGTATGTTTCTTATACTCTTATGCTTTCTAATGTTGTTTCTAGATGAATATATGTTGTTAGTATAGGAAATTGCATATTATATGATGTTTTGATATTGAATGTTGTTTTAGAAATGGTTGTATAATGGATGAAAGATGATGATTTTGAATTATGGTGGATGAGTGGATGTTGATTTTGAATTATGGTTCATGAATGGTAGTATAATCTCCATATAGGGTTTTTGATTAGGGTTGTTGATTTTATTTAGGGTTTTGATGTTTATTTGGAATGTTGTTTTAGATAGGTATTTTAGCTAAAATATTGAGTTTTCGCCGGAAATTCTCGCCGAAAACTGTTGCCGGAAACTCATGATAATGCAAATTGACGCAGAACGCTACACCCCTCGCAGAACGCGAGGGTCATGATACTCGCAGAACGCGAGGTCATGACTCTCGCAGAACGCGAGAGTATGACTCTCGCAGATCAAGACTACTATGATTATAAGCATTGTTGTTGTTTGTATAGATTATGAATTTGATTGAGTATGTAACTATAATTTGGTTAGGTTTGTGATTATACAGATGTCCTATTCCAATCAAGAATCTGATATTTCTGATATTAGTACGGTGTCTAGCATGGCAGACAACTTTGATATGCTTGAACGGGAGAGACAAGAACGTGAGCGACGTGAACGGGAGAGACAAGAACGTGAGCGACGTGAACGGGAGAGACAAGAACGTGAAAGGGAGAGAAGGGAATCATCCACTAGACCAAGGATGACCGCACAACAATACAGGAACCTCTTCAGGCCGTTCAACCCTCGTCGTTAGATCTTTCTTTTGAAAATTTATCGACCTTCTTTGTTTGCTTGTTCCTTTGAATGTTGTTTGTTTAGAATTACTTATTATGTTGAACCTTATTATGTTGCACCTTTGAAGTGTTGAACCCCCTCACTTTGCAAGAACTACTTGTTTTTCTTAATAGTGTCTATTTTGTTATTATGTTGACAATTGTTGAACCTTATTATATTTCTTTATTTATATGGTGTGTCATACATATTGCGACCTCGTTCGGTTTTCAAACTAGGTTTCACTTCAAAGGAAGAAATCTTAATTTCAAGTTACACACATGATCAAATAGACATTATAAGGATTGAAACAAAGTTTCATTCCATTTCGATAAAGTTTCGATGACGTTTTTGCCGAATTGGGCTTTATCGCCTTAAAAAAGACACTAAAAATGTGTTATTTTGCACACTTAACTACAATGCTTATGTTAATACTCTGTAATGTGCATCCGGGCGTTTTCCTAAATAACGCCTGGTCCCTCGCGTTACGCTAGGGAGCGCATCCTCGCAGAACGCGAGGGTGCGTCACCTCGCAGAACGCGAGAGTGTTTTTTCCCTATAAAAGGGGAAAAACCCTACTCGGCCCATTTTTTACATCACACACAATTTTCTACCGCCGCCTCTCACCATCTCTCTCGGTTCAAACTAGTTTTTCTTCCTCTTTTCACTACAAATCTCCATATAAGGTATGTTTCTTATACTCTTATGCTTTCTAATGTTGTTTCTAGATGAATATATGTTGTTAGTATAGGAAATTGCATATTATATGATGTTTTGATATTGAATGTTGATTTAGAAATCGTTGTATAATGGATGAAAGATGATGATTTTGAATTATGGTTGATGAGTGGATGTTGTTTTATGTTGAAATTCATTAGGGTTAGGGTTTTTGATTAGGGTTGTTGATTTTATTGAGGGTTTTGATGTTTATTTGGTAATTTACTTAAATTGATAGGTATTTTAGCTAAAATATTGAATTTCCGCCGGAAATTGTCGCCGGAAACTGTCGCCGAAAACTGAAGAAAGTGCAAATTCACGCAGAACGCTACATCCCTCACGTTCTGCGAGAATCATGTCCCTCGCGTTCTGCGAGAGTCATGTCCTTCGCAGAACGCGAGGAGTTGCCATAACTGGCAATTCTGTTTGTTCTGCAGAATATATGTTTGTGTTTTTTGGTTGTTTGTTCTGTTTTCTGATTTTATTTTCTGCGTTCGTTTATTTATTGATTTTACTTTGTATTGTTTTAGGCAATGTATCGTCCTGGTCGTTCGACTCGTCGGAGAAACAGAGATGCTGTTAGGGAAGAACCCCCGGTTGAAAAACCAAAGGGGAAGGGGAAAGCAAAGAAGAGTCACCCCGTACAGCTCTTCCCAGAGGGACTCCCTGACGTTGAAGAACGTCCCAATCCCAATTGGTCCCAAGGAAGTTATTCAACTGGACAACCGTGTAGTAGTTGGGAGTCATACCCAGTTGGCTGGGATCTTGTTTCCCAAGATAGTTATTCTACTGGACAACCGGGTTGCTGGGACCAGTTTTTTGAACATAATGCACTTATGGAAGTCGAACAGGGGTGGGCGGGAGGCAGTTGGGGCGGTGGAGAAGGGATGGTTGGACAAAGTTGGGGCGGTGGATATGCCGAGGGAAGTGGACAAGCTGGTTCTTCTTCACACTATCAAGCCCCAGAACCGATGGAAGCAGAAATGGAGGATGAATTTTTTGGGGATGAAGAAGAGGAACAAGAAAAAGAAGGTGATGATGTTGAAGAAGAAGAAGAAGAAGAAGAAGAAGAAGAAGAAGAAGAAGTGGTCGAGAAACGCAAAAGAAAGAGGAAGTCCAAGAAGAATGAGCCAAAGTATGATCCTGAGCTCACTCATGACACACCTGGAGGTCCAGAAGATCCCGAGTTGCTTAAGGGATTTGAAGCACATGTTGCGTTCCACATCCAGAAAGGGGAGGTAATTTAATTATTTATTTATTTTCTGCATTTTCAATACATTGCACATATTCTGCAGAATTATCAGAAAATGCAAGATATGTGGATATTCTCGCAGAACGCGAGGAGTTGCATACTCGCAGAACGCGAGGGTGTCACTCCTCGCAGAACGCGAGAAAATGCACAATTCTACAGAAACTGATAATTCTGCAGAAACTGCATTTTTTGAAACTTTGGTCTGCAGTGTGTAATTTTTGTATTTTACTGCAGTTGAAAGGTCCGATGAAGGCACAACAACGGACAAAGCAAAGCAGTGATTGGCCATTGGACAACAATGACTGGTCAGAGATTCCCGGTGCAGTTGGACTGTCAGATCTACCTGACATGATGTACGAAGAAATCGACTTTCCGTTGATTGAAGCGTTCATCGAACGATGGCAACCGGAGACAAATTCATTCCACCTCCCTTGTGGTGAGATCACTATTGGCCTTCTTGATGTACATATGATTTTAGGCCTACCTATAGAAGGGAAAACAATGACGACATGTAAGAAACTGGGTGCCAAGTTTAGTCATGATGAGATTGTAAAATACTATGGTAGGAAGGGGGCAGAAATTTTTGGAATAGATCCTCATACTTTAGATTCTGGGAGGGTGAATTTGGTGATTATCATCAACCATCTTTATAAGTAGATCCAAAAACTTACCGGAACAAAATGTCTCTCACTCTGAATATAGAATAAGCAGAACGTCGGAAGTGTGTCACCATCTTCTAACCAAGTAGGACGTTGTAGAGGAAGGTAAGTGTAGTTAGCATTTTTTCCCACCGTAACGAACACTATGTTGAATGTGGATGCCACAAGGCATCCCATTTCCGGGGTAGCTAGCCAGTGATCTTCTGGAGCCCTTCCTATTCCTTCCCATGTAAGTTGGTGTAAAGCGCTCTCCAAAGTTGGTTGTTGTGGAGGTCCAATCCAAGTTCCTTGAACTAGGTGCCAAATCTCTTTGACCTTAGCTATCATCAAATCTCTTACTTCCCTCCATAAGTGTTGGTTGTCATGCAATTCATGAGCTATTGCTCTAAATCCACAATTTCCATCTCCATTTACCTCAAACCAACCATTCACATGGGTGCGCATTGACGCGGGTATGTGAGACTTGTACTTGCCAATCACCTTAATCTTTGGTTTCTTGAATGTTTCAGAATTAGAAGCATTTCTTTGCTTCTTTGGGGGTGTTTCTTCCAAATCTCTAGCATCCATCTCAACATTAGTGTGCTCCCATGCAGACGGTCTTCTTTGCGTTGACCTAGGTTGTTTGTTAGGAGCTCCGACTGGACGACCTCCGGTGTGCTTTGAAATAGCCGGCTCTTTTAGAGGAGTATTTACTTTCCCAATGTCTAAAACAGTTTGTGCACACTTTTCTTGATCATGGGGGCACAATTTCGGAAACGTTTCCTCATAGAAAGTCTGAAAAAGACGCCTTGCCACCTTACTCTTAACTTCCAGTATGCCGGGAACATCAACTTCTTCCAAACTCAAAGTACTCCAGAAAGGGTGCAACTCTGATACTCTTAGTGGTCTTTGCTCCTTCCAATGTCTTACAATATGATGAACACACATCAACTCATCTCTAATCTTGATCCCGCAGCTACAAAACATATTAAAGTGCGCACCTAATCTCTCCCCCTTCGTGTATTCCTTAAGCAAAAATTCTATGCATTTGTAAGAGACTTTGAACTTCAAAACTTTAAACAAGTCCGCCCCTTCAACAACTGTGAAGCTCTTATTCAAACTCTCGGTGAAAGACACAGTAATCTCCTTAAGTTGGTTCTCCGCCATTGTTTTGTATTCTTTGAACATTGTGTCTAGCCTAGCATTTCCACTTGACAAGTATGACTTAAGACATGAATGTGCTCCTTCAACTCTAAAATGTTCGAAAAACAATAATATGCAAATACAAATCAGAACCTGTGGATCCTCGCGTTCTGCGAGGTGGTATGCCCTCGCGTTCTGCGAGGTGTGCATTACAGAAGCTCTTTTTATCATATGTAGAAGGTAGACATAAATAACAGAACATACCTGTTTGTCGTGTTATTCCCGAGAGTGAAGACATTATCCGTCCATGCTGAAACAAGTCTTTCTTTGTAACGGTTTAGCCAATTCGTTCTCACGTACTTCAATACGGTTGGATAAGCTCGCCATTCGTCCTCAAGTTTCTTCAAAGTACTCTTGTAATCTTCTTCAGTGGTTTGTTCAAACACGTTATAATAATCATTTGAAATATGAACCCCCAATGCTTGTGTGCCCATAGCTATCTTCGCTCTCGCCTCTATGTTCTTCCTTACATGTCGCCTACATAAGAGAAACTTTGCATTTGGCCATAACTTGTCTGTTGCATTCATAAGAGCCATCTCACGGTCAGTGACGAAGCAATTAGGCGATGCTCCTATTCTCAAATACATCGTCTGCAGCTGCTGCAATGCCCATAAATAACTATCCTCGCTCTCAGCCTCTAACCATACCCCGCACACAACAAAATTCTTCCATGTAGAAGTCAAACCGACTATCTCCAGGAAGGGAACATTGTACCTTAAACCAAAATACAGTAAGATAAATACAACATAAAAACAGAATGATAAATACTTACCTGTTCGTGCTATAAGTCGAGTCCATCAAAAGGACATATGGAAACGCCTTTAAGAGTTTCATTGATTCGGGGCTAGCAAAGAACAAGTTGCCTATTATCGAAGGATTCGTTGCACTTGGCCTATACTCCATGAAGTAGTTGCTCTCTTTGCATTGGTGAAAGAATTCTTGAACCACGGTTCTACCTTCCATTTCCTCTTCCCTTATATGTCTTACCAAATTGTACACTTGGTTCTTCTTTGTGCAACTTCCGGGATCCTTGTTTATCTCAGTGTAAATCTGATTTGGAGAACAATGTGAAAGTACCATCTCACGAACCTTTTTCTTTTGATCCGGGGTTGGCCTCCCGGCAAATGCATTCCCGACCAAACTATCTCCAATAGGATGGTTGTGCAAACCACAAACAACCACTAATCTCCAATTCTCTTCAACCCGGTTCTCCATGAGCTTCAACTGAAATTTACACCCCGTTTTCTTGCTCTTTGTGTTTGATCTAACACCGACACCTTTAGGCCTATGGCTTCCCCCTTTCTCACAAATGATTTGAATCTTACCACTTTGCCCCGGTTTAGATGGTACACTCCTTCCAATAGAGATCATAAACTTGTGTTGCTTTGCAACATTCAAAGCCCACAAATGACCACTCTCCTTAGAGGCAAACACTTGCTCCGTAGTGAAATATTCCGAATAATCCCTAGAAACAACCTCTTCCTCACATACGGGACTATCAAACTTTGGTGCAGTGCGTAAAGAGGGAAGAAAACACATCTCCTCTCCTACGTTTGTTGGTGGGTTAGCAAATTGTGAATCAAACGCATCATAGCTTGATGGCACCTCATATGTACATGGCAATTCATAAGTAGATGGCACGGGCAACTAATAAGTAGATGGCACGGGCAACTAATAAGTAGATGGCACGGGCAACTAATAAGTAGATGGCACGGGCAACTCATAAGTAGATGGCACAGGCAATTCATATGTAGATGGCACATGTTGTTCATATAAAGATGGTTGATGATAATCACCAAATTCGTCAATCCCTAAATCAAATGACGGTGGCGAACATGGCCTTGTATTCCGGGAGGGGTAGTTGTAGTCATTCAACTGGATTGCATTCAATCCAGTGAACAAAGAAAAATTCACCTATACACAATGCTTCTGTTAATACTCTGTAATGTGCAACTCCTCGCGTTCTGCGAGGGAGGCACATCTCGCGTGACGCGAGTGGCAACTTCTCGCAGAACGCGAGAAGTTGCTATTTCCTGAAACTAGTCATTCAACGTGTTCGTCTCATCACATGAGTTTCTACATTTAAAAAACCCTAAAAACCCTAAAAACATGAACACATCTAAGTTTTTGACATTATATGCAAAAGTCATCTCTTCAAAACTTACTACTACTACATTTAACATGAAATACAACATAATAACTTCATTTTAGCTCTTAATGGTGCAAAACAAATTAAAATTCAAAAATTAAGTAAGAACATTACCTCATTTGAATGGTAACTTGATGAACCATCATCTCCATCCCCTCCTTTGTTGAAATCCTCTTCATCTTCCATTATTTTAGGTGTTTTTAGAGTGTTTTGAAGTTTTAAGGTTTTGAAAATGGGTTTTAATGGAGGGTGAAAGAGGTGAAAAATGATAAAAAGAGGTGTTAGGGTAGGGTTAATAGGTGTTACGGAATACTTAAAATAAGGGGGTAGTTATTATAGTTAGGTGGGGACAAGACATGTAGTAATGGCGCACAACAACGTCCATCTGACATGCTAATCTCGCGTTCTGCGAGGGACGTGACACTCGCGTTCTGCGAGGACACGTGCACTCGCGGAACGCGAGATTAGCATGCATGTAATTAACCTAATTTCTTGTTAATCTCGCGTAACGCGAGAGGCCGTGTCCTCGCAGAACGCGAGTGACCCGGCGTTGTTTGAATAAAGCACCGGACTGTATATAAGAACCGTGTATAATAACTTTCATAAAATTTAAGAGATCGATTTGGTGGTTTCCAAAAAAAAAAAAAAAAGAGAGATCGAATTGGTTGCTAATCGTGTCAGGCCTGATATAAAATACAAGCCCATTGGCATCTGACCAAGTCCATTATTGGTGATTCGGCCGTCCATCTTGAAGCCCAATGTAATAGCTCCTATTTGTTTTCGGTTTTCGGTACAAAAATTTAGGGTGATGAAAGATCTTATGACTTAAATATGTCTCACACTCTCACCTCAACAATTCAAATTTATCATAAACTAATCCCTTCACGTTAATAACTCATCTGTCTATCTATCTATATATAAAAGTTGATGGGTTTGAAGAAGTAAAAACAACATGTACCTAATAAATGCTACTCTAATATTTTAAATCTTTTTTTTTACCAAAAAAAATATATTTTAAATTTTTATCCTAATTACCTATTTTCTTAAATGTTAATTCCATCATCAACTAAGAACACACCATCTTCGTCTCCTTCCTCTATCACAATCTCCAAATTCATTCTCATCTCTATCAGGTTCATCAATTCCTTCGTTTCATTCCGACGCCTCATCCTTCCCCGATTAAAAATTAATCTGGATTAATTAGATATTTTTAATCTATATATTGACAACACCTAAGATTAATTCATATGTATGGCCTCAGTAAAACATGTAACACGCCACATGTAACACGCCAAACAACATTGACCTCAGTAAAACATGAACATCATATAAATACTTTATGTTGCAGATTTCGGTTGCAACCACTGTTGCAATAGTTGTATTTGCATTTTACGAGTTTGTAGAATTGAATTATATCACCGTTCACTCATTTTAAATTTATGACATGTTTAATGACTAACCGCAAACGAAAAACTGTGATTTCCCCGCGCTTCGCGCGGGTTTCCGGATCTAGTATTTATATAAAAATCCATGAGTTTGACAAAGTAAAGGTAACCTGTACCTCATAACTACTCTTAAAACCCTATATGTTTCCAATCTTTTAATAGCTTCATAGGAACACATTAATCTGCCTTTTTGCCGTTACTTGCGTCTCCTCCATTTCTTCGTCAAAATCCCAATCTATTAATCCCTTTCTTCCAGTTCTATTCCTTTCTACAGTTCCTTCGCCTCCATCCAACTTCTACAGTTCCTTCTCCAGCCAACTTCTACAAGGATCAATTCGATCATAAATCGCCATTACTTCAAATCTGTAAAATCGAAAATTCTCAGAACGATGAGCCGGAGCTATAGACGGAACATGATTATGCCACTCATTATGCACATAAACCGAGTAAAAGACGATCGAAATCCCGACGAAGAACTGCACGAAATTGAAGAAATTCAGATTGATTGCGAGGATTCCATGGCAGCAGTTGCTCCTCATGTTGTGAATCTGCAATGGCGGCCTCAAACCCTAGAATCATAATCGCAGCAAAAAAAGGGGAAAGGAGGGTATGTACCTAAGAATGACATGTTTATTGTAAAGGTTTATGACATGTTTTCTCTCTATTTTATCCCCGAAGAATCAAATTGGTATGTACTGGATAGTTGATAAGAATATGCAGTGTGCATATTCTTGAAACTTATGTAATTCCTAAAAACTATGCAAGCTAATTTAGTAAGTTGAGTATCACTTAATTTTTGGATCATGTCTAACAAGTACAAGACTGTGTATCTTAGAAATGATTTAAAATGAGCCAAGTATGTATAAGAAGTAAAACACATAAACAATTTTTGGACCATGTGTCCTTTTTTGTGCTGGTTTAAGTACATGATTTGGAACTTTAATAGAAGCTTCTTTATAAACATTGTTAGTTAAATGGCTATACTATTAATGATTTTCATACCTACTCTTACCAACTACAAATTCTATAAAAGGAATGCTTTGGTAGAATCTGCATGAGGTGAATTTGGCTTAGAGGCTTATGGTGCACTAGATATTTGTGATTTATTTTGAGTTGAAACATGTCTGTAGTTGGCCTTGAACAAAAATTTGATTTTATATCGCATTTTACCCCATATGCAAATTTCCACTGTATTGTGTGGTTGGTAAGAGATGGTATGGAAACCAATGATAGTATCAAAGCATGCCTTTTAAAGGAGGGGTCAAATTAATCCCAAAAGGAAGGCCAAATCTAGAATAACTTTCAAATTTTTAGGAGGTTCAGATTGCTGAATCCAGCAAGCAAGACTATCAGATACTGTTTGAATGATGTATTGATCGATTATATGATTTAGATGCTATTATGTGATCCATGCTTGTTAATAATACGAACACTAGAAAATTGTGAATAGTTTTGATTTTAATTTGAAGTGGATGTATCAGTCTTCAGTTCACAGTTAATTTTGGATACAAATGAGTTTTTTCGTGCTTGAATTTGCTGATTCAAGCACCTCTGCAACATGTATTCTAACAAACAAAACTATTGACCACATTGCCTTTAAGGCATTACTGAGGTATTCGACTTCTATCCATTTATATAAATTGCCCAAGTATTCCAACATATATGATTATTGTTTTGTTTACAGGGGAAAGAAGGCAAGCACATATGTCGTCTCAGATGGTGCAACTGTGCAACTCCCCAAACATGTGGTACTCTGCAAGAGTTGTTGGAGATTGGGGGTGTCAACAAGGGTGCGCCTACAAAGGTTTGAATGCTTTTTGCAAATCTTTTATTATAAAATCCGTTTTCCTTCGTTTGCTTATCTTTTAATGTTATGAACACATCCGTCATCTACAATATACTGCAAGTTGGACATTACTGGTGTTTCTGGAAAAAAATGTTGAAACTATTTTTCGTGCCGCAAAGGGAATGCAAGAAAGGACTAAACAAGGTTGGGGGTCAATTTTGGTGTGATTCATGCGCTGAGATTGTAGAATTCCCCTTGATCATGTCTTTTGTGTTTTAAATGGTGTCTTCAATCTGTTTGGGATTCGATTACTAATGTAATTTTTGAATTATAATGGCATGTATAGGTGGAGTTTCTACTGGTTAGTGCCAAAATCAAAGTAATATGTCAACATTTGGTACTCTGTATTGATTTTGTTGGCTGGATTTTAGGATTTTGTGCTATTGTCCATGTTGCTAAACCCAAGAAGGGTTCAAGTGTGGAAATTTTCGAATTGGGAGTTTTTGGACTTGCTGACATTGCTGTAAGTTATTCTGATGTTGATTTTCTATATGTTCTTAGATGTTATGTTAAGTGTTTTTATTCTTTATATAGTTCAAAGTTAAATTTGATAAATATGCTTCATGAGTAAATCTTGAACTTATAAAACTTCTTTTTAGAAGATGTTGCACACGGTAATAGTAGTGCAAGATTGTAGTCTGCTAAGAGCAATCTAATGTTGACTTCATGGAACTGATATTAATTTCTTACATTGTTCATTCTCCTTTAAATAAGATGTCATTGTAGTTTCAAATGTCTTGAAGAAGTCACAATGCTATACTGATTCTTCTTCTTAATTAGATTGGTTTAAGAAGTCAAATTTCTCCGCGAATTTTGTTTTTCCTCGTCTCTCTTTTCATTGACAGCAAAATTGTTGAAATTTTGGGTGAATTTCAGGCAATGAAACTATGCGATCGGAAATTAATGACAATGTATGGAACTATGGGCTCTCTAGGAATGAGTGTATGGGACAATGGGATCTCTAGGAACTCATCTTGCTTTGGTAATGACATTGTTCATGTAAGCAATTTCTTCATTAGCACAACATCTTGCACGAATGGTCTGAACAAGGTTTTACTTGGTTAGTGAGAAATTTTAAGTTTTTTATGGTGACCTTACAAATGCAAACAACCTCCCACTCTGGACATGTAATTATATAAGTAACTTTCAACAAGGGATTGGAAAAGGAGAGTCTGAAACTGTTTCTTTTGCTATTTTTACACGTGAAAGGGTTGATTAGTTTATACTGATTATAAATATGACTATAATTGGCAAATTAAACGATTAGTTGCAGTAGGAATGTGCTATGGAGATTGGATGATTGGCCCTTGCTCAAGGGAATAAGAGAACTCTTTTAAAGAAACAAATGGAAGTCAACAGTCAATAACAAGACACATCAGTTGAACGTCTTTTGCGATAAGTGACTATTGTAAAGTTTTGGCATAATCAAGGTACAAGTTTTTATTTATTTATCTTTAACTCTACTATCTTTTTATTTTACTATGGTTTTGTGTAATAAAAACTGTAAGATACACTATCATAGATGGATGGGAAGTATTTGATATAGTTTACATAGACGTGTTCACATATTTTTCAATAAGGTTTACCTAACATGTACTTGGAAGGTTCGACATGTTGTTGGGAATTTGACCCATTTTAAGTTCCATGGACCAAACTGTACATGACAGATAAATTAGACATTGTCAAAGTCTATAGTTTATATGCATGGAAGTCTAAATCTTTTGTGACAGTGTGATGTTAAGTCTAATTAAAGTAAAAGACGTACTAAAACCGAAGCCTAACATTCAAAACAAAATATATGTCACATTAGTCTCCGTTGTGGCTACTGATGTTGAGATTCAAGTGACTTTTAGCTCATAACAATATTTAGTTCTTTAACTAGAGTTGATTTGTAATTTTACTCTTTCTAATTCCTTTCCTACAGTTGGGGTGAAACTACATGAATTAATGTCTTTATTAATATTGTCTTTATACAAAGTTTATTATGTTGCTTTTTAGATAAAAAGAGAAATACTGAGATGTAGAATTAGAGTTACATCCAAGGACCATCTATCTAACATCTCTGGGTTTTGCTATATTATCATGCCTTGGGTAAAACCTCTTGCATCTCTGGAGTGTTCACTTGAATCTTCATAGTCACCCTAGATGGAATTTCTACGGTAAACTTTTCCAAAAAATGCAAAATTGGTAAGAAAATGGAATATGCTTTTGTAATCACTAATATTACCTTTGTTATCATGATGAACATAAGTCATTGATTGGAATTTCTATATGTGTTCTTATTTATACTCTCATGGATCATGACTATTTAATAATTTCTTTAGTTTGTGCACTGATATTGAATGATCACTAGGTCTCCCTAAACTCACAAAATTAAGTTGTTTAGTAACATTTCAAATGTATCGTGATTGTAAGAACTTATGGAAGAGCACAAAGACTTATTTGACTAATTTGCTTTAATTTTGCATTGAATTTTAGGTGAAGTTGCCAAACAACTGGACTTTGTTTGGATGGATGAAGAGAATTTGATTATTGGTGTTGGTTCCCGGGTTTAGCAAGCTGGTCGAATCGAATCTAATTGGCTTTGGTTATCGAGAAGACCACACTCCTTATTGATTTGAATCGAAAGATTACAAGCCGACGAGTTTGAATATACCCGGGGACCTTCACAAACCTCTGGCCTTAAGTCGATATTTCAGAGTCAGGACGAAGATTCGTTAAATGAAACTATACGAGCCTATTTATAGAGAAAGCAAACCCACTAGACTAAGTTTCGTCCAACTGCTTGTCAGCTACCTGGTTACATTAGTATGTTGCTTGTATCACCTTCTTGCATCAGCTGCATGTATTAGAAACTTGCATAACCAACTTGGTTGTCGTGCTTGATTAAAGTTTACGTTGTTGTTTTGAACGCGTTGATAGAAGACGACGCGTGCCATTCCATAAGAATTAACGCGTTCCTAGTTGATTGACCTGTTTGGATTAGCTAGTTTTAGCGCGATGATTTAAGACGACGAGTGTTGTTTCGTAGAAATAGCGCGCACCATCAATTGGTCCTTCAATTAATAATGTGATTGATTTGGTTGGGAACAAGAAAGATCCTCTTGCTCAGTATGTGCTGCTGATGGAAGGATATAGTAAGGAACCAATACAAAACTGTCTCACAAAACATGATCAAAATCACAAGTTTAAGAAATCAAATGTAGACTAATGAATTGATATAAAAAAGGGGTTTTTGCAGGAAACCACCCGCTATTAGTCGGAATTTGCAGGTAACCACCCGCTATTAACGTATTTATTTTTAACCACCCAAATTCTATACTTTTCTTACAATTCACCACCCATAAACAGTTTCCGTTAGATTTTCTGTTAAAACTTGTGAAATTACGCTTTTACCCCTCCATTTTTACAGAAAATAACAAGTTTGAAAGTTATGGGTTATTTTTTGTAATTTCCTAAAAATGGATCAAAATGAAAATGGCTGACAGAGCAACCATCTTCTTCATCTTCCTGACCACACTCCCTCTACTCAGCTTCTCCAAGCACCACCACAACAACACCAAACTCCCCGGCGACGCCCAAGCTCTCCTCCACTTCAAATCCACCGCCGACCTCCACAACAACCTCCACTTCAAGACCTCCACCTCCCACTGCCTCTGGCCCGGCGTCCAATGCCTCCCCTCCACCAACAAAATCCTCCGCCTCGTCCTCGAATCCCACCACCTCGCCGGCGTCTTCTCCCCAGACACCCTCACCCGGCTCGACCAACTCAGAGTCCTCAGCCTCAAAAACAACTCCCTCACAGGCCCCATCCCTGACCTCTCCTCCCTCCTCAACCTCAAACTCCTCTTCCTCACCCACAACTCCTTCACAGGCACCTTCCCTCAGTCAATCTCCTCCCTCCACCGCCTCCGCACTCTCGACCTCTCCCACAACAACCTCACCGCCTCCCTCCCTTCCTGGCTTGTGCATCTCGACAGGCTTACTTCCCTTAGACTCGAGTTCAACCGCTTCAACGGCTCCCTCCCGCCGCTCAACCAGTCGACGCTCTTCACCTTCAACGTCTCAGGCAACAGCCTCTCAGGCCCCATCCCCATCACCCCTCTTCTCCAGAGATTCGGACCCGACGCTTTCGCCTTAAACCCTAGGCTCTGCGGGGAGATGGTTCACCGCGAATGTCGCCCCAAACTCCCCTTCTTCGCCCCCAATTCGGCTTCGCCCACTTCGATTCGCCCTCCCAGGAGCCAGGATCTGCAAGGAAATCGTGGAGGAAGTGAAGACGGTGGATGAAGAACCTAGGGTTTCTGAGTCTGACAAGATTGTGAGAGAGATTTGCGAGGAGGATAGTGCGGAGACGGATTCAAGCGTTGAAGTGGAGGATTCGGACTCAGAGGAAGTGATGAGCAGTGATGAGATTTGGGGAAGAAGATGAACTAGGTTTTCAATCCGTTTTAAGGAAATTACAAAAACTGACCCATAACTTTCAAACTTGTTATTTTCTGTAAAAATGGAGGGGTAAAATCGTAATTTCACAAGTTTTAACAGAAAATCTAACGAAAACTGTTTACGGGTGGTGAATTGTAAGAAAAGTATAGAATTTGGGTGGTTAAAAATAAATACGTTAATAACGGGTGGTTACCTGCAAATTCCGACAAATAACGGGTGGTTTCCTGCAAAAACCCCTATAAAAAATTGTACTCCGGTGGTAAAGCTGATGTGATACTCTGAAGAGCAACTATATTCATATAATTTACCCTACGTCTGCTTCAAGGTTATGAATAATTTACTAAATTACACGGTTTATCGGAAATTTTATTATTCAATATACAACCTACATAATACAATTACACACATAATTAAAAACAATAATTTTATTAGATTCATTATACAACCTACATAATAAAATTACACACATAATTAAAAACAATACCACTGCACCACAATAACTATATAATAATTATTATATAACTATATTTAATGTTTAACCAACCAAATTAAAACTTAATCTAATCTTCTAATATATTATTAGACTTAAAAAATAGAAGTAGGTTGAAAAATCAATGCAATTGGTATTTGGCAAGTTGCATTGATTTATGTGTTTGGACCGAAATATGATTTTCTTCTGGCAACTTCGACGGCATATTTGTGTTATTTGATAGGTTTGTTTGGTGGTTTATGGGTCTGTTTGGGACATAGTTTATAAACTACTTTTTAGTTTATAAACTGTTTTTTTATCAAAAACCCATTTTTATGATTTTGATTAACGTGTAAAATAATTTTATTTAATTTTTTCTTATTACTCACAAATAAAACATAAACTACACAAACTCCAAAAAAAACCTACTTTTTACCAAACATACTTTTCTACAATAATCTATTTATAAATCACAAACCATTTATAAACTACTTCTCCAAACAAACCCTATAAATACAACCTAAATATATTGTAGGTCTTGCGACAATGCCAAATCGTAAAGATAATATTGTATCGTATAATGTCTTAAAAATACAATCTAAATACCAGAAACAATATTCGCACAAAAATAAACCCACAAAAATAAAAACGCATTAGACTCGCTCAAAAAAACACATTAGATCATATAGTGGTTCAATGACAGTGGTTCACCCTGTCATTGTCGGCACTTTTTCGCGGGCCTAACACGTTTACTTCTGTTGATATTTATATATCTCGATATTATTTTCATATATGTATATATGCATCAATTTTTAATAAAAAAGTAGATGCTAATTCATAATAGTGAACGGGTGTTTCAAAGTAGCTGAAGGGGTAATCTGGTAAATTAGTTGATTTAGAAATAAATTACAAACCGGACTACATATCGAAAATATTATAAACCTTTGATCAATATGATCAAATATGTTAAAGGCAAGATAAAAAATGATATGACGAAAACACGAAGAATACTGTACATAGATATATGGTAAATCAAAAACACCGATCGATATCTTTAAAACTATGAATTTAATAAAATTCATACCACAAGTAAACAGCTACAAATGGGTAATTAACACAAGCTAATACAAATTGAGACTACTTTTAAACTACAATAGTTGTTACATGTTTAATAATCTTAACCAACAATTTTACATTTTATTTAATCTCATAATCAAAGCCATTTGGCTATGTTCTTGGCATCTGTTCCCATGTTATTTTAGAATTACCTTTCCCACATGAACTCTTATATTTACAAAAGTATCATGTTAAAGATTCTCCATAAACAATTCACAGTTAAAAAAGCGTGTTTCATACCCGCGCGAAGCGCAGGTTTCCGGATTTAGTGATTGTTAATTTTGGTATGCTATATTGTAAAAAGTTTAATAAACTCCTTTAGTTTTTAAGTGACAACTAGCTTTAGTCTTGTGAAAACTTATGACAACTAACATTCTTATAGAAGTACACTTGTAATAGTGTCTTCTGAGACAAGTTGGACAAAATTGAGATTAACAAAAAACGCTCTTCCGTTTAGAGCTTTCTTGATGAATTTCACACCTGTACTTCATTCTTCCTTCTGAGTTCATCTGATAACTTTTGATCTGACAAAAGCTAACATGGTATCAAGATTCTCGTTGATTTCTTCATCGGAATTCCTCTTGATTCCATTGATCTTTGTTATCGCATCCTTTTCTAGGTTTTTGGCGATTTTCCCTAATTTCTTCCATTTTCAGGCATGGAAGTTGTGAGACCTATTCATCCTGACAATTCAGAATCCTTATATGCATCGAATAAGTACAATCTAGGTGTTATTTTAGTATATGCGGTGTTCGATGGCATTTCTGGATTTTGCTCATGGAAGCGGACGATTTTCATCGCAATTTATGCAAAAGAACAAAGAAAGATTTCTTGATGGTTCAATGGAGAGACCAACCGATGATATCCAGAGAAAAAATCTTGGGATCGCAAAAAAGATATGGTCATAACATGGATTCTTAATGCATTACAGAAGGACATTGCAGATAGCGTCTTATATCTACCTACTGCTCAAGCTATTAATTTGGTCCGAGTTGCTGGAAAGATTTGGCCAAGCCAGTGGTATATGTCTATTCCAAATTCAAAAAGAACTTGCCTCTGCCAATCAAGGTACATAAAATATCTCTGGATATTATAACAAACTGAAAAAAGTTGTAGGATGAATTATCTAGTATGCAAAGCCTTCTCGTGTGTTCTTGTGGAGCAAGACATGTTTCTTCCAAGAATGAACAAGATCAGCGTCTGATGCAATTCTAATGGGACCAAATGACACATATGTCTCTGTGAGAGTTAGTATCTTGATGATGGTGCCCTTGTCTACTGTGAGTCAAGCCTACTCTTTGCTTGTACAAGATGAGAAGTAAAGAGAAATATACGCTAATACTACTCATTTCTTGACCAATTCTTCTCTTAATGCCAATGTCAACAAAGGTAGAGATGATGGCAACAAAAACAATTCAAAGAGATTTCTCCATCTCCTTCCACTATTATATGTGATCATTGCAAGAAGCAAGGGCATTCCAAGGAGAAGTGCTACATGCTCATAGGATTCCCTCCCAATTTCAAGAATTATAAAGGAAAGAGGATGGATAACAATGCAGAAGTGAGTCAAGAGGATCACATATGTTCTTCTTCTTGTTTCAGGATCTTCTTCTATCTCTCATTAGCAGTACAATCAGCTGATGTCTTTGCTTCTCAGAGGTGTAGAAACAAGTGTCAATGCCAACTTTGCTAGTATAACTTATCTTCTTTCTCAATGTTTAAACCCTTTCAAGAAATTTGTGGTTGTTTCTAGGGATGACAATTTCACCTGCACTCGATGGACACCCGATTCACCCGACCCGAAAAGACGGATGAAAACCCGAAAAATGGTGGGTGATGGACGAGTGTGGGTGAAGGTTTTTCACCCGCCACCCGACCCAATGCACCCGAGATATGTAAAATTTCATATACTCTTAACATAAAAATCACAAATATTTAAACTTTATGTTTTCTAATTTGCATTCTTATGTTGTTTATATATTAAAATAGGTTTTACATCTTCTATTCTTCTAATATAGTTTATAACAATAACATATTTTGTAATAGATGTGTAGAATTACATAAAAGAATACTTAAAGATATATAAAATTATATTTTTCAATCACCGATGGGTGCACCCGACCCACTCGGTCACCCGATGGATGGTGGGTGGGTGCACCCGAAAAGGTTAATGAGCGGGTGATGGAAGTACTCCACCCTCTCATCACCCGACCCATTGTCATCCCTAGTTGTTTCTGATAGAGAATGTGTTCTAGATTCAGGAGCTAGTGAACATATGACTTGTGATAAGTTTTTGTTGTTTGGAATTAGACTGCTTCATCATCCATGAATTGTTTATTTTCCTACTGGTCAGAAAGTGTATGTGAAGCTTTGTGGTTTAGTTAAGCTTGACAAGGATTATTGTTTGAGGAATGTGTTGTTGGTAGACAACTTCTTTGTCTAGGAGGATTATTGTTGGTAGACAGCTTGCTTGTGCAGTCATTTTCACCCATGAAAAATGTATGTGGGGACCTTCAATGAAGAGGCTTGTGGTGATTGGTAAATCTCAAGGAGGCATTTACTTAGTGTCAAAAGATTTGAGAATGCAGCGACTAAGTATAATATTCAATGTCATGCCATTATGAAGGAAGGTTTCAGTTTATGGCATCACAAATTGGCTATCTTCTTTGCTACAAGTTGTTATAGGTTTTTCCTCATCTTAGTAATAAAGATGTTAATAAGCATGAAGCTTGTGGGATTGTCACAAAGCTAGACAACATAGGTTGCATTTTCCTTCTTCATCTAGACAAAGCACTCAGTTGTTTGAACTTGTGCATATTGATGTATGAGGTCCTTACAAAGTTAGCACTCATCATCAATATTTTCTGACTATTGTAGATGAATTTAGCAAGGCTACTTGGACATATTCAATGAAATCTAAATCACGTTCTTTTGATTTGATCAAAGGTTTTATTTCTCTTGTTGAAAGACGGTAGGGGAAACTTGTCAAAACTATAAGGACATATAATGCTTTTGAATTAGGCTCTAGTAATGCATGCAAGCTTTTCTTCATGAATAAATACATAATCCATCAAACTCCTTGTCCTCTTACACATCAGCAAAATGGCATTACAGAAAGGAAACACAAGCATTTGCTTGAGACTTGCAGAGCTTTGCTCTTTCATTCTGGTTTACTTACTTGGTTTTTGGGGTGAATGCCGTCTTGAAGCGATATCAGAATAACGATCTAGCAACGACATCACCATTAAGTTCGAGGCCTTGGCGTTCCCCATGGAGAATAAAGTTACAGAAAATCAACAGCAGCAACCGCGACCACGACCAAAGATGCGACCGCGGGTGGTCAGACGCGATTGCTGCCCAAAAACAAAATGACCTCTGACTTTTCGTGTTGAGACGCGATCGCGTGTCCTTCATCCGCGCCTGAGGGTCGCGCTGGTTCCTGGTGTTTTCGAATCCATTTTTTATGACGTTTAAGTTTATTAAATTTGGGTTTTTATGACTTTCCTTAAGGCTGGAAATTAGGTTTAGCAGTCGTCATTGCGTTTCCCTTTCGAATTCCTCCTTTATATGGAGAACATTTGTCATTGTTAGTTTGCACGTTGAAATTTATAGCAGAGCTTAAAGTTTGAGAAAAAATCTCCTTCCTCTGCTTCAGCGTTATTCCAATGATCGGATCCGAAGTTGTTTTTGTTAGCAAACTAATCACCAAGTCAACCAATCTGAGATTGTCCATCCCTTGAGTGGATTCTCAAGTCATCGATCTCTTGTTGAATAGAAAAGCTCAATACTTATCCCAACAATGAAGAGTTCTAGAGCGCCATCGACTTCCCTTTCTACCACGATCCTCCCCGAAGACATACGCATCCAAGCGGATTTGTATCACTTCTTACTTCCATATATTTGATAAACAAGTTTCCCACTCCATTATTTAAGTTTAAGTCTCCTTATATATGTCTGATTGGATCTGCACCTGATTATAGCCATTTGACACTTTGTGGTTGCTTATGCTACATGACTGTGGTAGGAAAAGGAAGGGATAATTTGCAACCCAGAAGTGCGCCTTGTATCTTTGTGGGATATCCAAGAGGGAAGAAATCGTACAAGGTATATGAGTTAGAATCCAGGAAATGTTTTGTCTCCAGGGACTTGATTTTCTATGATAACATATGGCCTTTTCAATAAAAAATCACAAGGATTACTCTTTTGATGCTATTCATATCCCTGCACGGGATACAAATAAATTAAATGACTATCCTTCTTGCAATCCCCATCCCCCATCCCCTTTTTTCCTTTCCCACTAACCATGTACCCACTTCTACTTCTACTCCTTCTATACCCGAAACTATTGCTCCAAGAAGATCATCCAGAGTTACTATTCCTCCAACATATTTTTAGGATTATCAATGTCATTCTGTAACAACTTTGTTTCATGATTGTTCCTTAATTGACAACATGAAACCCTCATCTGTCATTTGTTGTAACTCCATCACAACCAATAGCCAAAACCTTCTCCATTCTATTGCCAACATAAAATAACCTTTTCCTATTTTGAAGCTATCCTTACACATGCCTGGAGAGATGCTATGGATCTTGAGTTTGCAGTTCTCGAAGCTTATGACACTTGCACTAGTGGAAACCCCCCTTGTTGCAGCTCCCCTAAAACCTCTATTGAGGCGTACATCACAATATACGCCTCAACAAAGGAGTTGCAACAAGGTTTGTTGAGGCGTACATTATATTGTACGCCTCAACAAGTGGGACTTCAAAAGGGTTTGTTGAGACGTACAATTGTATGTACGCCTCAACAAGATTTTAGTTGTTGAGGCACACATTATAGTGTATGCCTCAACAAAGTCATCTTAATAAATAAAAAACCTAATCATTTCTCAGCCGTTGGATCAATTTAATCAATGACCATTAAAAAGCCTAACCATTCACATAGATCGACATTTATCACTGTTAGATTGCCTTAACTATTTTATCACCGTTAGATTAAAAAAGAATTTAATTTCCAAAAAACCTTAACAAATCTTATCCTATGTACCCTAATAATCGCTTCTTTGTATCTGCCTCATTTCCCTATCTCCCTATCTTCCTCCTCTCCCTCCTCTCCCTCCCTCAAAACACAGATCTCCATACCCTAACAATTGCTTCTTCGTTAGATTAAACCCAAATCTCCATATCTGCCTCCTCTTTGCGCTTCGATCTCTTCTGAGATCTCCCTTCTCGTCTCTCATACTACTCTAAAAAACAGGGATTCCTAGTCCTCTCAATAATGGAGATTTTCCCCTCTTAGACATAAACCCTAGAAAGCCTCCTCAACAATGGCGATTTTCCATAGCTGAAGAAGAAGAAGCAAATCCAAACGAAGAAATGAGCATCAATTGAACGGCGAAAACAGATTCAAACTCACTGCAGGAGATCTCGATAGAAGCCCTAACCCTATTCGAACTCGAGATTTGGCGCTCAACGGCCTACAATGGCATATTTTCCAGCGGATTTGTTCAGATCTACCTATTTATTAGATTATTTGTTCAATGTTGTTTAACATATTGTTCTCAGATATGACTTAAAGTTTGTTCATGTAAATATTAATCAGATTTCTTAGTTTTCTCAGATTTGTTCATGTACTCCAATGCCCTCGTTCTCAATATATTTTTTAGATTTGAGTTTTGTTCATGTACACATTTGAGTTTGTTTAGCTCGAGATTTTTATTTCAGTTTGCAATGAGTATGTTGAGATTGTTCATATATGAGCTCAAGATTTGAACACATTAAAGTTTGTTCAGATTTGAGTTTTGTTCATGTAAAGATTTGAGTCTTCATGTACACATTTGAGGCGTTCAAAGCCTCAAAAGACGTTTTTTTTTTAAATTTTGGAATGAGTCTGTTGAGACAGGCATGCTTTTGGCCGCCTCAAAAGGCTTGGTTTGTTGAGGCGGGCGAACCATTTGTCCGCCTCAACAGGTCATGTTTTTAGGCTTTCTCAGCTAATTGTTGAGGCGAACAAACTCTGCCTCAACAAGTATTAACTTGTAGCAGCCCCCTCACCTGAAGCAAACGGTGTCCGCCTCAATAAATATCTTTTTGACCGCCGCAACAGGGTTTTTTCCACTAATGTTGGGAGATTGTCTCTTTACCTACATGAAATAAATCTATAGAAAGCAAGTGGGTTTATAAAGTGAAGCACAGAGCTGATAACAGTATATAAAGCTTCAAAGATAGGTTGGTAATCAAAGGCAATACAAAAAAGGCTGGCTTAAAATGACAACCATTAGATGCATCATTGTTGTAGCTGCAAAGAAGCATTGACAATTATTTCAATTAGACATCAATAATGCCTTCTTACATGGTGAATTGCATGAGGATGTCTACATGAAGATGCCACAAGGTTACACACCATCTTCCACATCAATAGAAGGTATTCTTGTTTGTAAACTAAAAAATTCTTTGTATGGGTTGAAACAATCATCTAGACAATGGGAATCCAAGCTCAGCTCAGCTGTTCAAAGTAAAGGTTTCTCTTACTCCAAGAATGATTATTCTCTTTTCATCAAAAGCTCGAGCTCCCCCATTACTATAGTTGCTATGTAGGTTGATGATATTTTTTAACTGAGAATGATCAATCAGAGATTGCTTATTTGAAGACTTATTTACATGAGTTGTTCAAATTAAAAGATGTTGGCCACCTTAACTATTTCCTAGGAATGGAAATCCTAGATGAACCTGATGCAATCATAGTCGCTCAGGGAAAATTTACCCTTAAATTGCTTAAAGAAGTTGAATGTATAGCTGATGCCAAACCTGTACCTAGCCCTTTAAAAGTGAATCTTAAACTATTTTCGGTTATTTGAGGATCCTTTGCTTTACAGACAACTTGTTGGCAAACTCAAATTCCTTAGCAATACTAGGCCGGATTTGGCTTTTTATGTTCGGTTTCTGAGCCAATTTATGAAAACTCCACGCATTCTTCATTATCATGCACTACTTCATACTCTCAGATACTTGAAAGGAACTCCTGCTCTTTGTCTGGTTTATTCAAAGTTTGACATCTTTGCTATGAATGCCTATTGTGATTCTGATTGGGGAGCTTGTCCTTCAACTAGGAGATCTGTGAGTGGATTTTATATTGTCTTAGGAGAAAGTCCTTTGTGTTGGAAGTCCAAGAAGAAGAATATTATTTCTCTCTCTTCAGTCGAGGCAAAGTACAGATCCATGAGAAGAGTAGTTGCCGAACTCACATGAATATCAAGAATTCTACATGAGTTACAAGTTCCAAACATTCTACATGAGTTACAGGTTCCAAACATCACTCCTACTCCTTAAAATGTGACAGCCAAGCTGCTATATATATAACAGGGAATCATGCTTATCATGAAAGGACAAAGTATGTTGAATTGAACTGCCATTTTGTTAGAGAAAAATTGAATGATGGGCTCATTTCTTTTCACTTCACTCCATCTTCCACACAACTAGGTGACATCCTCACGAAGCCTTTATCTGGTGTTTAGCATCGCGCTACATTTGACAAGTTCCACCTGATTTCACATGTTTCAACTTAGAGGGGGGATGTTGTATTGTAATAAGTGTAATAAGCTCCTTTACTTTTTAAGTGACAACTAACTATAGTTTTGTGACAGCTTATGACAGATAGCATTCTCGTAAAAGTGACAACTAACTTTAGTCTTGTGACAACTTATGACAGATAGCATTCTCGTATAAATTAATAAACTTGTAATAGTTTCTAATGAGACAAGTTAGACAAAATTGGAAATTATATAAAACGCTCTTCCGCTGAGAGCTTTCTTGATGAATTCCACATTTGTTCTTCATTCTTCATCATAAATTCACCTTTTAACTTTTGATCTGACAAAAGTTAACATTAACTCATAATTTTTGAGTTAACCCTTTTGTTTTGTACTTGTGAAAACTAAAGACGACAAACAAAAAAGAATTACATTAATCCTAATTTTCATTTTAGCTTTGTGATCTTGAAGTTATGTGTCAATGGATGGTAAGGGGTTTCCAAACGTCATCCTAGTGTTGCAGAAATAAAATACGCCATATGGATTTTTGTACGGATATATTTTGTACGTAAAACAAGAAGTCTCAAAGGAAAGAAAAGGGAGGACTTGCTATTTTAATCAATGAACAATAACAACGGTTTAAAGACGTCATTTCATAGTTTTATGTATTGATCTTATTCCTAACTCTTAAGTCATCGTTATAATTATCATAGTGTACTGGCAATATATATTAAAAAATAACAAAAGTATGAATATGCGATATCAATATATCAAAGTATAAATATGAATGATACTTTTAGTTTATTACTTCTGTAATTGAAATATTACTTTGAAATCAATATCTAAGTATGGGGAATTGAGGATAGATCACTAGTAGAACAAGGGGATTTCACCACGAAAAATTTACCACAGTTTTTCTGTAACCGTGGTATTATCGCAACATTGTCACATTTACCACGTGTTTCTTAAATATCGTGGTGTTTTACCTAATTCTTCACCCCGGTTATCTTTGAATTGTATACCTACAGCCGTTATAATAGAAACCGTGGTAATTATGCTCATAATTTACCACGGTTTTGTTATGTTGGTAAAGTTACAACGGTTAACTTAGAAACCGTGGTACAAAATGTTTACAAATATTAAAAATCGCATTTCCCTTTCCTTTAGCCGACGATTGTTTGTTTCAGCAATTCCTTATTCTCTCATCTGAAAATACAATCTTTCTTACCTCTGATTTCGTCCATATACCACGACGGCACACGAACTAGGGCACGGCGGTGACCTACGTCTGCACGAACCTCGAAACCATATCATGAGGCCTCGTTGACCTTTTTATTGGACCTTTATTTCATCTTGAGCCTTGAATCGATTCATTTTCTTGAGCAGAGTATGTTTCTAGTATTGCCTATTAGGAGGATTTCTACTGGAAGTTGTTGTTTGACCGAACTATGTCACAAGGCTCACGATCCCAGCCGAAAAACGCACGATTCAGTCCTTGGCCAGAGACTGCTTGTTTCTCCCCTCACAAGGTACGAATTGGACAAATTTCTTCTGGTTGTGCATTAGCTTGTGTCTGTTGGAGCCCAGAAATTGCAGTCTCGTGACACAACACTTCGCGAGACACAGGACGACGGCTCTTCGAAAGAATTCTGAAGACCTCTTCCGCGAGTCTGGACAAACAACTTATACGTAATACTCCACGTCGTCTTCTTCCTAAAGACCAACCTTATTCCTGACACCTTCAATACCTACGCAACCAAACCAGGAGGGAGTCTCCGGATTTGGCTCTCTGACGTTCAAATCAGACAGGAAGCAAACAAGCTACCAAAGACGATAAAGTGATGCAAGAGTAAGAGAGGGCAGAAAGAAGTAAAGTAATGGAAAGGAGAACTCAAAATGTCAGTTAAAACGTTTCAAGTTTTATGCTACCAATAAACCGAACGGCCTTAGAAATCACCCATCTCAACATTAAAAGCACGATAGCAACACCGGGAGTCACAAACCAAGTGTTGTTCGTCCTAACGCCTCAAGGGGAAGGTCGTTTTGGAAGATTGAAACTTTGGCTCATTCCTGTGTTTTTCTCACTCGGGAGAGGAAGACGAAGCGTTTTTCTTTCAGTAATGATCTCTCTGCTTCTCACTCCATTGGTTTGCGCTCTTATATTCCCGCTAGGGCCCACGCGAGTCAATTACTAATTTGCTCCTCCGATACTTAATCTCGTCGAACCCTCTTTCTGGGCTGTATGTTTATGGGCCGCTTCCGTTCTTCTGGGCTTACTTCATGGGCCGTCACGGCTCGCGTTCTATGGGCCTAACATGATTCCCTTTGGGCTTCGCGAGCCTGTCGAGAACCGGCTCCAACAGTGTCCAGTGTCCTTACTGCTTCTAGCTTTCTAATCTTTATAATATTGTTTGTTTCGAAAAGGGATGAAGGTTCGAAAAAGAAAAAGGCTTTCATTAATGATGAGTTAGTTCAGAAAATTGAGATACTATAGATTCACACTGTTTCATCAGGCTCAAAAAAATGAACCGAATGGTGTCAAATCTCTACCAACTACCTACGGTGTCTGGTTAATCAAATGCAATGATGAACACCAGCAGGTATGCACTCATCTTAAGCTTCTCAAATTCATAATTAAATAATATAATATAGTTCAGCAAAACATATGGAGAGTTTGACGTGAAGATAGTAAGAGTATAGTTAGCAAAGTTATCAAACAACTAACAATTTGCCTCCATTATTACTTCCGAAGTTAAGCTATCAAAATCTATGTATAGAAACATGTTCTGAAACATTATTACTTCCGAAGTTAAGCTATCAACATCTATGTTAGCAAAGTTATCAAACAACTAAAAACTTGAATTGTTGAATTGTTCCCAAAACCAGAAAGAACCACATGACTCACAAGTCACAACTAATGGATAGACTGTCAAACTATGTTGCATCAAGTACATAATTAACTTGTGAGCCTCTTGATTTTTATTGTTCCCTCCTTTTGCTTGCTAATTATTAATCTTGTGCAGGTTTTGCTCGAATTCTGCAAGTGTAATCTTGTGCAAGTTTTGCCCGAATTCTCCAAGTGTAAGGTTGTGCCAAGTTGAATAGTGCAATTGGGAAGGTAATGTACATGCCTCCACCAAATATACTTGCCATATACAAAATTATTTCATTTACTTTTATCTTTCATTATTTTTTCTAAGTCTCAGCCAACTAGCTATTTCTATTTTTCAATGTAGTGTTGTATGTGTGCAAATTTGAGATGTGAAGATTTCAGCTGATCGGGTAAAAAAAGTTATTTGCAAGTAGAGGTTGTTTGTGTACAAAATTTATTTGCATGTAAAGGTTGTATGGCTAAAAGTTATAGGGATGTATGTGTATCCATTTTGTCTCATCTGATCAGGTAAAAAACATCTTTCAAAAATATTTATTTGCAGGTGAAGTTTGTACGTGTGCAAAATTTATTTGCATGTAGAGGTTGTAGGGTAAAAATCAACACTAGAATTATTTTTTTGTGTTGTATGTGTACCCCTATTGCCTTTTCTGATCAGGTAAAAATAATTCTTTCACCACATATTCACTTGTTGGCAGAATGCCTTTTCATCTTGAAAGCTATTGTTCATTCATTTACAAGTACAAACTTGATTTGAGTTGATCAAGGGGCTGCTTGAAAATACAAATGGAGCACTTGATCGAAGATGAGGTAAGTTTTTACCGCTCAGTTGATTTGTATATCATATAGTTTTTCGGCATTCTGTGATTGTATCTTTTTTGATGATTCACTGTTATTGTTTTAATATCTTATATAGTTATTGTTTTAATAGTAGATCTATGAATTCCCTTGTATTTTACCTTTTATCTGTTTCTCCATTGACATATCGACCCCTGGCAACTTGATGAGGAGGATTTCAAAGAACCGCAAAATTCCGTAGCCCACTATCATGGATGAACTACTAGAAAGAACAACTCCAGGATGTGGAAGATCTCAATCAAATCAATAGAGAAAGAATGCGGAAGCAACAAGAAACTGCAAGATGCTAGTAAGAAACGGGTTCTGTCATTAAATGGTAATTTTGTACTTCCAATTGTTAAGCGTTTCGTATTTTCTTTGCAACCTTTTGCAAGTACTTTACTTAATAGAAATGGTATTTGCCTATATTTTTTTGATTGTGTTTGTAAGACTTCTTTAACTTTTTGAATCTATGAAAAATAAATGTATTGATATATATATATATATATTATTAATCATTAGCAGGATACATGTAATTTTACCACGATTCAAGAAATTCAGCACACTCAACTAATTTACCACGGTTCTAAATAATTACGAAAATTACTTTTCACCGCGGTTATGAAAAATTTATACATTCGAATTTACCCCGGTTCTTCAATTTACCACTGTCAAGTTTACCACGGTTAACTTTAAAATAGAATATAGATTAATTACCACGGTTCAAGAACCGTGGCAAATGTGTAACCGTGGTAACCATGTTTACCACAGGCAAGTTAACCACGGTTCAAAACCGTGGTAAACATTGCCAAATAACCGTGGTTAAAGCCCATTTTTCTACTAGTGGATGTAATGAATATCAAGATATATCCACATTATGTATATAAATTTCATATGAATATTAGAATATACATCTTTAAGAAGCACAAATATGAGTATGAATAAAAGCACAACTGTATAGTCCATATCCTAATGAATCACTATCAAAGGGACCGTTAATGTATAACGAAGATCCTTATAGAAGGGTAAGAAATGGAGAAGTGCATGCATGTGGATGTATACAAGCAAAAGATTCCAAGGCAAAGGGGGCACCATCAATGAAAAGTCCAAATAAAGTAACATTATATTTATATAAGAAGACAATCCTTTTTAATTTAGAGGTATTTATTTAATTGAAATGAACTTGTTGGAGGCATCGTGGTGGCTCGATCGATCCCAATTCCAACAGAGCACATGCCAGACCTGCACCAGCTCACACTTGTTCTCTCCTTTATTTCCTCAACTTCTTCATTTTCTTTCTTTCTTATTTTCTCCATTTATATCTACCTTATTGCTTAACTAATTTGAATGTGCTTCCAAAATGTTTTTAGTTTGGGTCATTGTGTTTCTACGGTAATATGATCGAAGCTTATTCAGGAGATCTCAATTACAAAAATATGAACAATTAATGGATACTTTGTTTGATATACCCAAAGATGTATCATTTAACCAAACGCTACAAAACACTATACATGCGTGTCACAATAAAAAGTATAAAATTGAAGCTTTAATTTTTCTTTGGTACTCGTTGTGGATGCATAGAAACGCAATGGTTTTCAAAACTCGTAGCCATATACAAAAAGAAACAACATATTCAACTTTTGAACAATTTAAATTTTGGGAATCTACGCAAAATACATTGAAAGGACCAAAACTGAAAAATAAAAGAAATAAGAATAAACACATTAATCGGAGATGAATCAAACCATCAACAAATTGGGTCAAAATTAACTTTGATGCATTTTTCTCAACTATGCAACAAACTAGTATTGGTTGTGTAGCTAGAGATAATGATGGAAATGTATTAGATATATACATGAAGGACATTACATCATCTTCACCTTTAATATCGGAAGCTTTAGGTGCATTATATGCGGTTAAATTAGCCATAAAAATTAAAGCGAAAAATATTATCATCGAAGGCGATAATCTTACTGTTATTAATTCGATAAAAAGTATTTGGAAAATCTCTTGGGAAATTCGAAATATTATTATAGATATTTAGAATATTTTAAAATTATTTGACAATTACAGAATTTTCCATTGCTTCAGAGAAGCAAATAGAGCAGATGACTTTTTGTCTAAAACAAGAAAATTAGCTCACATATATTTAAAATAGTCCTTAACTGTGATCAAAAGGACATCGTATCTGATGAATATATCAGAACTATTAGACCAGTTCTAATACAGTCAGGCTTGGTGCAGTCTTGCTCTGACTTTTTAAGGATCATTCGCCAGGATGATCACGAGTTGTCATCAGACGCTAAGTGAAACTCCGGTTCTTGCCTCCAGCAAAAAAAAAGTCTATTTTCTATCTTAACAGTAGAAACCTACTATTAAGATTTGTATATTATGATAAGTTATGTAATATAGTTTGGTAGTTTAGAATTCTAACAGTTTTTTTTGGTAGAATTATTTTTCTTTGTAGAAATTCTAGGTTTGAAGGTTTTAGGCCATTAATAAAAGAACCACTTAATTTTTAGTTTTGAAGATTCAAAAGTCAAAACATATAGGAATTATTATGACTTCAAAAAACCCTAAGCAAGTCATTCTTAGGTGGTGTAAAAAAAACTGAGGTGATAATTTAAGGAAAGAATAACGTTAGGATGGAGGTTTAAATGGGAATTGATGACTATGGTTATCAAAATCTCGATTTTCAATTTACGATTTATTGATTCGGGTTCAAAATAGTGATCCCTCATTCTACCTAGAATATTATAAATATTAGAGTTTTAATTTAGAAATATAAACTTAGTAAAATTTTATCATGATTTTGATTTTACATACGATTCTACAATTTTAAAAACGATTTGATTGTACACAGAGATTTAACTCATGTATATATTAATTATATACTCCAAGTCGCCAACACTAAAAGATCATCATTTATCAGTACAATTATAATTAGATCATTATTTATCAGTACAATGATAATTTATATATACTTACGGTCAATTATCATCCTAATTTATCTTGATAACATTAATACTTATACATCTATATAATATTTCATAGCATAATCTATAGTGAATACATAAACTTTTTTTTATGATGCATGATTCTATTATTTAAATCTAAGATTTGATTTAGAGGATCTCCCACGATCTATTGAAAACCTCGATTTTGATAACCGTATTAAGGACAATGCACATACATGTAATTCAAGCACAAGACGACGCATACAATGTGTGCATGTGTCACAATTTATACGCATCACCAAAGCTATGTGCATATTATAAATCCTCGATCATCTAAGCCTCATCTTCAATGAAACTGGAGCTGATAACTTAAGGTGAAGGAGATATCTAAGATATACGATATTTTTAGGTAAAAACCCTTGTGATTTCAAATACACATTTTCGAGAAAAATTTGGGTGAGAACAATGCTTAACGTAGGAAAAACAAAGTATTTCGCGTTCACAGATAACAAGCTAATATTCATAATTTAGACGGTAATGTTTATAATCCGGGTGATTAAAGTTTTTGAGGTCATTTTAAGAAAAAAAAAATCAAATTTCGCAGTAATTACAAGTATGCCGCCGCGTCTTTCACTGGAAATGTTTAAAAAATTCCATGGCCCAGATTGTGAACATTATTATCCTAAATATGAACATTGATGTGTAATCTGTGAACGCGAATAGTTCGTTTTTCCGATGTTAAGACTTGTTCGCACCGAAACTTTCGTCATATATAAGTGTAAAAAGATATGTCATGTAAAATAAGAGAATGTTTGAAAAAAGTTATATTCATTCACGTGAGTCGTGTTCGTCGGAAGGGCAATATATCGGCAAACTTAATGATTTTGTTTTAATTAAACCTTGTTTTTATAATTAATTTTTTCTTTTAATTATGGTTTTTCTTCTGAACTTAATGATTTTGTAAACTATTGAGATTCAACAACAGGAAGAACAAATAAAGTTAGATCTAGAAGGAATCAATAGAGAATGTGTGAGTGATCATACCAAGGAAAGTAGAGATCGAGAGAGAAAGCCATTTAGGAATTTCTGATTGTATTAGACTTTCTTAAGTTGTTAAGGGAAGCAGCTAAGAGTATATATGCAATATGCTAAATCTAACTAATTGTCACGTCAGTGACAAATACATATATACACTACTCTATTCCCATACACCCCCCTCAAGTTGGACTCGGGAGAACGAGACCCAACTTGCGAGACAAGAAAAAATGTTGTTGAGAACCCAACGCCTTCTTGAGCAAAGCTGCAAGTGGGTGCGAATGTTATCAGTAGAAATAAGACCCTCAACAATCAAGTCACGAACAAAGTGACAATCAATACGAATGTGCTTTGTACGCTCATGGAAAACTGGGTTGGCAGCCAACTGCAAGGCAACAGTGTGTTGTCACAATGAAGAGGGATAGGTAATGGCATAGTGACACCAAAATCAAGGAACAAACTTTCAAGCCAAACGATTTCACTACCCGTGTGAGACATGTTGCGGTATTCGCTAGGATTTAGAAGTGAATTTGTGCTTCTTTGTCTTCCAAGACACCAGAGACGGACCTAAAAAAGGTGCAATAGCCAGCCAAGGAGTGACTAGAAAATTTGCAAGTTCCATAATCAGCATCATAATAGGCTTTCTAGCTCAGAAGACACATGATAGAACAAGGATGCATTTATGGTGCCTCGAAGATACCTGGGCAAATACACAACAACTTGCATATGAGGGGTGTGTGGTGATGCTATGAATTGACTCAGATGATGGACATAAAACAAAATATCTAACAAAAGACGCCCAATAATACGCCTTTACGCCTCAGGATCAGAAATTACCCCGCCAACATCAGACTTAACGGGAGATTTCGTTGCATAGGAAAAGGGACATGTTTACAATTAAGCATCCCTACATCTGTGAGCAAATCCAGAATGTATTCACACCGGTGCAAATGAATTCCTTCTGCAAAACGAGCAATCTCCAAATCCCAAAAAATAGCGAGCAAGTCCCAAGTCTTTGATAGTAAAAGCCTTATGCAGAGAGGCTTTAGTGGCAACATTCTCACCATCATTGTTCGTTGTAAGAATCATATCGTCAACATAAACTAAGGCAATGGTGATGGATTTCTCTGATCTTTTGACAATTAAAGAATAATCTTGTTTGGATTGCTTGAAGCCTAACTGCAGAAGATGCTTAGTAAGCTCTATATTCCATTGTCGACTAGCTTGTTTAAGCCCATAAAGAGAGCATTTAAGGCGACAACCTTGTCCTGATTGAGCCACAGAGTAACCCAAAGACGACGTCATATACACTTTTTCGACTAAGAACCCGTGCATGAACGCAATGTTGATGGTGCAAGGGCCAGTTCTTAGTGGCAGGAAGAGCAAGATGTACTCTGATTGTAGTGAATTCTTCAACGAGTGAAAAGGTGTGCTTATAGTCCTTCTCCTTCAATTGATTGTACCCTTTCGCAACCAAACGAGATTTGTAGTGTTCTACCTATACAGTAGGTCTAAATTTAATCTTGAAAATTCATTTAGACCCAATAACACACTTACCAGGTGGAAGGGACATTAATTCCCAAGTTTGATTCTGTTCCAAGGCTTCAAGTTCTTGATTCATGGCAGAAACCCATTGTGGATGTTGTTTTTCATGGGAATATGAAGTTGGTTCAACCTCAGTAAGAACATGAAAGATGGAATGCACATAGTCAGAAGAGTGACACTGAAAGTCTTGAAGAGAAACCACTTGAAATGCTTGAGCAAAGGAATCTGAGGAAGAGTCTGTTCTGAGAGCTTGAGTGGGAAATTTTGTGCACACAAATTGATCAAAGTGGGAAGGAGGGTTGACAACTCTTGCTAACTTGCGAATAGTTGGCTCTGGAATTGTGAACTCAGGGTTAGCGGCAATTGAAGTTGGTGGAATAGGTAGGATTGAATGTAAGTGTGGGAATAATGTTTTCAACAGAACTGCGTGGACCAGAAGCAGATGGTCTAATAGAATTATGTGGCTCATTTGAAGAGGACTCGCCAGGCTCATTAACCATAATGCTCTCATCAAAAGAATCGGGTCCAAAGGAGACTAATGGAAGAGAGATTTCAAGAGAAGTAGCAGGTGTTTGAGAAATTTTGAATGGAAAAATGTCTTCCCTGAACAACACATGACGAGCCAGAAACACCTGTTTGGAATCCATATCATAGAGTTTGTATGCTTTTTGGGAAATGGGATATTCCATCACTATGCAGCGACGACTAGTGGCGTCAAACTTACTTTGAGAATGACGCGGAGTCAAAACATAACACGGGCATCCAATAACACGAAGATGATCATAGTTGGGTTTATGATCATATAGACGATGATATGGGTTATCCCAATTTAATATTGAGGGGGGAAGAAGGTTAATAAGATGAGTAGCGACGAGAATGCAATCACCCCAGAAATGTGAAGGAAGAGATGAATGAAGGAGGAGAGCTTGATCCATCTCGACTAGATGTGGATGCTTACGCTCGACTCTACAATTCTGTTCAGGAACTCCAGGAAAAGAACGTTGGTGAATTATCCCTTTAGCATGGAACAAAGACGCAACTGAATTGTTGATAAACTTTGTCCCATTGTCTGAACGGACAATCTTAATGGACATCCCAAATTGATTTTCATCATATTGCACAAAATTGGAAATAAGTCCAAATACCGAGCTTTATTGTTCAACAGAAAAGTCCAAGTACTCCGGGAATAATCTTCCAAAACAGTGAGGAAGTATTTAGCCCCTGATAAAGTTGGAGTTCGATAGGGACCCCCGAGATCGAAGTGAACCAATTCAAATAACTTTGAAGATTGAGAGCTACTGCCGGCAAAAGGCAATTTGTGATGCTTGGCCATGGAACCAGTATCACAAGCATAAGTCTTTAAATCATTACAACTAAAATTCAAATGTTTCATTTTTGACAATGAAAGATGGCCAAGTCTGGCATGCTGCAGCTCCATACTATATTTTCTTTTATTACACATTGAACTCAACACTTGAGATACCAAAGAGGTTTGTATCAAAGGAACTATGTTATTTGCACCAGAAAAACTATCATGTGAACCAAGTCTATACGACTCTCCATCTTTAATTCGTGATGCAATCACCTTGTCGGTTATAAGGTTCTGCAAAGCACATCCACGTGCACCAAATATAAACACAAGATCATCATTGTCAAGTAGACGCAAGACAGAAAGCAAATTATTCTTGAACTGTAGCATGTAGAGAACATTTGTGAGCCTCAAAGTGTTAGAGATCCTCACTGATCGTGACTGCTCTACTATCTGAGTTGAACCGTCTGGTAAACCAATCCTTATTGGTTTATTCAGATCATTTAACTCATGAAACATGGCTTTATTGTAGGTGACATGATCTGTGGCACCCAAATCAACAACCCATGTGCAAGATGTCACTAAATTAACATGATCATGAGTAAAAAGTGTGAGGTTACCTACAAAGTTGGTCTAATGAGGAACATCATGCCCTTGAGTAGTGCCATCCTCACCATTATTCCTGACATGCATCTGCTTAAGTACCTCTTGAACAACAACATTGATTAAAGATGCTTCAGATTTACCTTGCCTAGACTGATCCATATCCATAGGGCTACCAAAATTTACCACATCTTGAACATTTGCAAGCATTTTTCCATTACCATCCTGCTTAGAGCCTTTCCACCATTCATGATACCCTACCAACTTGAAACAAGTCTCTCGTATGTGTCATGACTCATTACAATAGGTGCATTTCCTATTATCTGTTCTTTGTCTTTTTCCATCCTTGTCAAGACCAAATCTAGAGCCTCTAGATGAGTTACCATTCCCAGCCGAACCTGCACCAGAATATCCATTCCCAGAATTTGAACAAGGATTGTTCTGACCATTGGACCTATTATTTTGTTGCCTATAGTAATTGTTCCTGTTGACAGCCATAACATCATGATTGTTTGAAGCTTTACCAGTTATCTCTCGCTGTCTTTCAATTCTAAGTACCATATGATAAGCTTTGTTGACATTAGGAAGAGGCTCAGTGGAGAGAACTGAACTGTCTCATAAGCATCGAGAGAGAAAGCCATTTGGAATTTTTTTTTTTTGTATTACACTTTCTTAAGCTGTTAAGGGAAGCAACTAAGAGTATATATACAATTTTCTAAATCTAACTAATTGCCACGTCGGTGACAGATACATATATACACTACTCTACTCCCATAGATTTGTTAGAGGTTGATTTAAGTTAATAAAAGTAATTTCCGCTACAAAAGATATATTCATCTTGAAATAAATAGATATCCTAAAATATGTTTTTATGTGGGAAGTTAGCCAAAAAGTACTTGCGATGAATTATTTGGACATGTCTAAATGTGAACATTTTTTACTTTATGAAGTAATTTATTTAGACGAATAAATAGAGGAAATCAAAAGAGAGAAAAAAGAAGCAACCGAATGATTAACTATTGCTGACATAAAACATATGCATGATTACTACTATGGCTTTATTCCATATACTCAAACCAATCATTAATGTGTGTCACTCATCGAAATGGCAATGCAACCATGAAGAGCTCCATCGAAATGGCAATGCAACCATGAAGAGCTCCATCTAAATGACAATGCAATGCAACTACATTAAACCGGCCGGGTAATTAAAATTTAAAACAGACTAATCTCCAACAAAAAGTACTACCCCGGCCCATAACTAACTTAGTCAATCTTATCTAATCTAATATCTATATAAAGATTGACTGTCTAATGTCAAAATTGAATGAAATCGGTACCTAAATAATACTATATTTATTTATGTTTTTTCATTTTTATTAATTAATTATCATTAGTTCTAATCCATTTAAGTCTTGTAGATTAATTCTAAATCCAAATAAGTCTTGTTGATTAATAAATTATCCAAATAAGTCTTTTTGTTGGAGAGCATAGTTGTTAGGCTCTCATCCAACTTTTTGTAATTTGTTATTTTATTTTAACAAAAAAATAACAAATATATTTAAAAATAATACGTAACAACATTAATTACAGATTTTATCTATGTAATTTCCTCGCGCGGAGCGCGAAACAATAACATTAAACTCATGATGTACTTTTTTACTGTACACCAATCTACAAATTAAATTAAACTCATGACACAAGAATATAAGGAGGAGAACTTCAATGAGAGTAAAAAATAAAATTGAGAAAAAACAAGATGAATTATAGGAAACAATAACATAAATTTGTGACAAAGTTTTCAATTCAATGAAGATGGGGCCCACGACCAAAAGGGTGGCTGCTCGCCACTTCCAGCACCACCAGCTCCGGCACCGCCAAAAAGGGTACAAAAGGTATCATCTTGGATTTGGTGATGATCGGACGGCTTAGGAGTTGAAGATGAGCTTGTGAGAAGATCAGTCAAGCTTGTTGACATAAAATGAGGTGCACCAAATTGCAGCTTATTATTGCTTGATGGACTCTCTTCTTGATGTGGTGTTGGAGAAATTGTTGTGGACATACCCAAGTTTATGTCTGAGCTTATTTCACTCCCATTGTTGCTCCAATTGCAATAGCTTTTTGTTGTTGTCGTCGCGTTTAGATTGATAGATCCGAATTCGACACCTTCTTGAGCGCTCGTCGTAGGGTTTGCACCACTCTTTAATGCAAGTAGCTACACACAAATATTGTATTCATAACTTAATTAGATTATGCATGCGTCTATTCTTTATAAACATTTTCTTGCTGAATTATCATGTTGTTCATACAAGTTTAAAACATGTACAAAAAGGGTTACTTGGAATTGAGCATGAATTTTATGTGTAGAGTTTATAAATAGTAATTTGTACCTGAGAATGAAGCTTCTTGTTAAGAGAAAGAAGTGAATCATTGTCAGATCTAATGGCATCAAATTGTCTCTTGAGCACATTATAGTCCTTCTCAAGTTGCTTTGTCTTCCACCGGGCTCGTCGGTTCTGAAACCATATGGCCACCTGTCTCGGTTGCAGGCCGAGCGCTTTTGCCAACTGCAGCTTCCGCTCTGGCTCGAGCTTATTTCCAAGCTCGAAATTCTTCTCTAGAGTCTTCACTTGCTCTAAGCTCAACCTCTTCTTCTTCTCCCCTAGCACCAACAACTGAGACCCGTCATCTGACAGGTCATCATGATCCAGATCACCGCCAACGTGGCCTGACACCGTCATCTGGTGGTTCATCAATGGGTCATGTACTCCGCCTACACACACATATTTGGATTTAATATGTTAGAAAATCTATATGTACTATACCAGGACATAAAATAGAAAAACCGTTACCGAGAAAGTCTTGGGGATTGTGGAGTTGTTGGTGGTGGAGGAAGTATTGGTGGTGATCGGATGAGGGAGGAGGGAGGAAAGCCATCTCATGGCAAACCATCAACTAGACTACTAAGATCGGAGATATATAAGAAGAAGAAGATGAAGAGAGGAGTGTTTTTGTTTGTTTGTTAAGGTTTAGGTTTAGAAATGTGATGCAGCAGAGCCTAGCTAAGATTCATTGGTGTCTGACATGTGATAGATTTTCTGAGAGCTGTGCTGATCAGAGAAGATGAGTGGGGAGAATATTTAAACACTAAAGTGAGAGGGATAAGAGAGAGGGAGAAACTGATACAGAAGAGGGTTCAAGGATATTGGACAAGGGTATGATGTGATCGATCCAGGCCTTATATATATATATATATATCATATGCTTAGGTTGTTATAAATGGGTTATGTGTTATATATTCTATATATGCTTGCATCTTCATTAATTAGTATGTTTACAGTTTTCAATTGGGTCATTTTTAGGTCGCGATAATGAGGCTAGGTTGTTTAATTAGAGTATAGACTTGAGTTTAATGCCAAAACTCAATTTATTTTAAAAGCATTGGTATAATTTTGGATTTACGCTCGCTTACATATCAGGATTGTGTTACTTAGATTATTTGGTTTCGATGAGAATTCAGGATAATGCACACAAACGTTATTTTTCATGACAACTTTCTTCTAACACAAGAAATGATACTTTTATAAATTATATAAATCCATAATTATTCTTGATGATCTTCGAAAAACTTTAATTGAAATAACATCAACTTTTATTTCCACACTGTAAGGAATTATTTATTTCCATAACAAAAACATAAGTTTATGTAATGAATTTTTATTTATTTGAATATATGCTGGCGCATATGGTGTTGTCACATGAATTTGAGGGAGGCCGTTGAAATTTGTTTGCATGTTATTTTGAGCATCAATTTCATTTATTTCGCAGAAGTGCTTATGATTTGCTAATTTATTTTGATATATAAAAATAACAAAATAAAAGGAGAGGAACCAGCCATGTGAAGGGTGGCATCGGTAGGCCCTATGAAGCATCAGCTGACTTTTCTCTGCACAATTTGCTGTTCTTTAATTCTACCGTATATTTTAATTTTATATATTTTCATTCATCATTTTTACATTAAACACCGCAATTCTAAATACTACCCAATATATAAGTATTTTATGAAATAATTTCCATCCATAGTCTAGTTGTTTTGGTTCCATTGATGACGTAAGACATTACAACTGCAAACAAGAATTGCAAGGTTTGATCATAATATTGTGACGCATGTGTGTAGATCGGTGATAATATACATACACGTTATACGTTATGATTCATTCATATATATGTCATAGAAGTGTATATTGAGAAACCCTAGATAATTAATGTGATATTTCAACCTAAAATAAAGCAACCATATGGGAGGGTTTTAACTTGTACAGTAATTAATAAGGTGGATAAGATGTGGATAAAAATCTAAAAAACATGTACCCTATAAAGATAAAGTGAACTGACACATAAAACCACCTAATCCCTAAAATTATAGCATATATAAGTTGATTATAATGAACTTAAGATTAATGTATAAGGTCATACTACTATTTTTCCATATCTAATAAACGTACAGCACTATTTAAGTTAAAAGAAAGATGCTATATGAGGTCTGAATCCACATGCAGTGGGTAATCCCATGTGCAATCCTGTAGCTAGGAAGTTTCTATTCCATAAGATATTTAATTTTACGAGTAGTATAAGACTCTAACCACCATCATTTTGTAATTGTGAGGCATCTTTACAAACAGATCTTTACAATTAAAATTCAATTAAAATTCAATTAAAATGTTGTTATTATTAGCTAATCTTGATTCTTGGGCCCGTTAAAGAGAGAGTCTTGGAAGAGAATGTATGTTTTTATAGTCTAAAAACATATTTTACATGTTAATCTATTGTATGCTTTAGCGTCGAGTTAGTGCAAAGTTGACCTATCAATATTGACATGACTTGCTCACTCATTTAATTTGTACAAAAAATGTTATGATTACGATCAACTTGTGTTAACTCATTAATGTTTTGTTTAGAGATTTCGAGTTTGAATATCAATAGTGTCCAATTCAGACAACGAGCAACTACTCAGACCAGACCAGTCGAACCGGATAAAAGACCTAAAAAATATTACTCCCTCTGTCCCTAAAAGTTCTTCCCATTACAAATAATGACACTATTCACGTATTAATCGAATTTGTTAGATATCTTATGATATATAAGAACAAACATAATGATGTGGGGTCTTGTTAGATTTGTATCATCGAGATTTAAGAATATCAAAATTTTATAATTTTTATTAACGTATATTTAGAGATATTAACGATACAAAAACACATCGACATACGTGTCTAAAGGGGATGAGAAGAACATTTGGAGACGGAGGGAGTATGAAACAATCCTACTCCGTATAACTTATTAAATAAGAAATGGATTATTTTTCCAACCAAAAAACTCAATCCGAGAAAGAGCCTTCAGTAGAGACTTGTATGGGCTATATTTATGTTTTTTATGTTGGGCCTACAGCATTTTCGGACAACATTTAATGGCCCAATATAACAAGTTTTAGCCAAATGGTAAATTTTTGTATTAAGATAGGATCAACATCCTAAACTTACAAGGAGTATCAAAACAAAGGCCAAAACTAGCAAACCAAAAGGAGCCACTATACATGTAATCTCCTTCTCATAGCATTACCTCTCCTATCATTTATGCTAAGCTTATGTAAAATTTTAAGCTTACAAACTCCTATAATCTCATTTGCACAAAGATCAACATTAATAGACTTAGCTTGAAAGATGACTTCATTTCTCATCTTCCAAGTAAAGTAAACTATACTTTCTAAGGCCATGAGTTTACTAAGATAGATGTTGTTGCTCCTCTTAGAACACTCAAAGAACCAGCTCCACCAATCAGCCAAAGAAAGTTTCCTTTCACCTATCCCTTGCCAGTTCAGTACAATAGCACTCACCTCCTTGATGATATTGCAATCAAACCAAAGGTGCTCCTCAGTTTCCTGTGCATTCCCACAGAGAGAGCATAAGGGACTAGAGATAATGCCCCAGGAGAAGAGCTTAGCAGCAGTAGGAAGCCTATTCAGGGTAGCAAGCAAAACTCCACTTCTTATAATGCACCCCTTTCCAGATCACAACACACCAGGGAACCTTAGGAAATTGTGGTCTAAGTAGATGATAAAGAGCAGTACAGTTAAGTTTGCCATTAGCTCTACTTAAACTATAATCAGAGAGTGAGCTAGTCTGAGGCTGCAGAAGGAGATCATCTCTAACCTTAAGCAAGCTTTTCCACATCCAAGAACTAGTACCAATAGGAGCAATATGCCAGATCCCCTGCCTTCTCATCAAGTTCTGTCTAGCCCAAGTGGTCCACAGATTGACTTTGTCAATGTGAATGTCAAAAATAAGTCTACTCAGAAGAGACTTATTCCAGGAAAGTAGCTCCTTAAAATTCAGTCCACCCTCTTCCAAATCTTTACAAGTGGATTTCCAAGCAACCAAAGCTTTCCTGCTATCAATGTGTCCAGACCATAAGTATGCTCTACAGATGGCTTCAATTTTCTTGATGACCTTCTTAGGGATGAGCAAGGATTGCATCCAAAAAGTAAGAACACCTGATAGGAGCATGTTATATGGTGATAACTAGCGACTATTAGCATAGGATTAGAGGAGTTTAGGTGCTTGTCGAGTGTTATTTCCGGAATCCGGTTGGAGTTGTTATTATGGATTTGCGGGAAGCTCGAAAGCGATTTTGGTGGTGGAGTTAGGAGATTCCGCTTGTATCCTTCATTGGTACTTGCGGGATGGAGCTTAGGAGGAGTACACACCACACTTGCACCAGAGGAGTGGTCGAGAGGCGAAGCCGAGCTGCCTCGAGACCAGAAGAAGACGGAGAGAAGAAGCTGCAGACAAGAAATCGCGGTCGAGATACCAAAATCTCGGTCGAGATTTTGCCATTTTCCAGCATCGAGATTCTGTTGATTCCACGTCATTCCACGTCAGCATGTGCAAATCGCGGTCGAGATTTCCAACATCTCGGTCGAGATTTCTACCCGGAGTCAGCATTGAATTGATGGCATTGGATGCTAGACCTTCCTCTCTCCATTTGATTTGTAACTCCAAAAACAAGTTATGTTTATCTTTAATTTGCTGCATTAAGACTTGGTTTTTATTTATTTTTCTTGGTTTTTCTAGGGAGAAATTATATAAACTCTTCTCCTTCTCCCTAGAGTTTTTATCTTGGTTTTTAGTAAGAAAACTCCATTGTTGAGAGCTTCCATGACTATGTGTAACTAAATCTCTATTGTTCACTTTGAGGTTTGAAGCCTTCTTTCATTGGAGGATTGTGAGTTTCCTACATCTTATATTCTATTTCAATTGTGGTTTTATTTTATAATCTCTTGTGCCTCAATTTGCTATTGAGAGATATTGATTTTATCTAGGTGCGCAACTAGGTTTGATTTCTATCTTTCATATTGCTAGACTTGATAATTCTTGTTGAAGAGTCTTGTCTTTTGGTAGCAATCCTTATTTACATGAACTTGTTGTGAGTGTTTATAGGGTAGAGATTATAAACTTGTGTCAAGTATCGGCTTGTCGCCAATGGTATTGCACAAGCCTACATATCTTTGCACTCAATGCTATTTGGTTATTGAATCTTAGTTGTTCTAGGGTTATAATCAAATAAGGGTTTCTAGGACTTGTTGGACTAGTTACTTTATATGAACAAAGAGTAGGATAAACCAATTGAATGTGTATGAATATATGGTGTTAGGTTTCCATGATCAATTCTCCTTGCATGATTGATGTGCTAATAACCGAGAAGTGAACTTCTTTCCATCAAACTACTTAATCTCAACAATTGCGTGTTTGTTTACTTCCTTGATCTCAATTACTACAAACCCCCCCCCCCAATTTGGTTACTTGTTAGGAACAAAATTGTGATTTAAACTGTATTTCGACTCTCTTGGGATTCGACCCTTGCTTCCCACTATACTAGTGGATTTGAGTTAGGTATTCTTTGATAGGCATCACGACAATCGCCTCATCAAATTTGGCGCCGTTGCCGGGGAGTCTAATTTACAGTCTTTATCTCATTCATTTTTGTTTCTAACCTTGGTGTGGATCATTCGTATGGTCCACACCCGTTCTACTAATCAAGTTTTATTTGCGTTTGATCCAGAGATCGAGAGAACTTTTCGGCGGAATCTCCGAGAAGCTATTCACGAGATTGTGATCGAAAACATGGCTGAAAATCAAACCTTGCGGCAGCTGACCGATCCGGATTTGAATGTCCAACATCTTGGGATCACTTATCCTGCCCTTAATGAAGGAGTTCACTTCGAGCTCAAAACAGGATTCATCAATTTGCTTCCGAAGTTTCATGGCTTGAGTGGTGAGGACCCAATCATGCATTTGAGCGAGTTCCACGACATTTGCAGTTGTAGCAAGCTGAGTAATGTCACGGAGGAGCAATTGAAGATGAGAGCCTTCGGATTGACTTTGAAAGATGGGGCTCGAAGGTGGTACTATTTGCTTCCGGTGGGGACTATTGACACTTGGGCCAAGCTGCATAAGGCCTTTCTTGAGAAGTACTTCCCATCGAAGAAGGCGGTTGCTTTGAAAAGAGCGATTGCTAATGTTGAGCAGGCTGATGATGAAACGCTCTATGACTATTGTGAGCGTTTCGCCCGGTTGTGTGCTAGCTGCCCGTTCCACGGGTTTGAGGAGAAGGATTTGGTGACCCACCTCTATAATGGGTTACTAGATCATGAGAGGAGGCTCATAGACGCCGCTTGCAATGGAAGCGTCTTGAATTTGACTCCTACTGCTGCCCGAAACCGGATCCATGAGATTGCGGAGGGAACAAGAAGTTTCGGGCGAACTTATACAAAGAAAGGAGCAAGTGCAGTGAGCTCCGAGAATACCGAGTTGAAAGAGGAAATTGCTGAGTTGAAGAGCATGATCAAAGGTTTCACTCTTGGCAATCAAAAGCCGGGGGTCGTTTGTGGGATATGTACTCAAGAAGGGCATCATACTGACCAATGCCCCCAGCTAGAAGACCCCGCTATTGCTGAAGTTCATGCTTTGGGAGGTTACGGACCTCCTAGACCTCGTTATGATCAGAACAACACCAACTATAATCAACGAGGGAATGATCATCCGGGCTTCCGATGGAGTGATCCGGCAGGTGCTCAGAATTTCAATCAAAACCGAGCTCCTTATGCACCCAAGCCTCAAGGCCCTTCCACCGAGGATATGCTGAAGTCCTTGACCCAACACTTCACCACTCATGTCCAAACCTCTGAGTCCGGCATGAGGGATCTTAGGAACCAAGTCGGGCAATTGGCGGAATCGGTAACTAGGCTTGAACAGCGTATCTCGTCATCCTTGCCTTCTCAAACGGTGGTGAATCCAAGAGCGAATGTAAGTGCTATTCATTTGCGTAGTGGAAAGGTTCTTGAGGGCAATTTGGAAGATGAGGAGAGGGTGGAAGGCCGAGCGAGTCCCGAAGTCCAAGCTGAGTTGGACAGGAATGCCGCAGAACAGAAATCGCGGTCGAGAATTGAGAATCGCGGGCGCGATTTGCGTTCTGGAGGAGATGCTGAAAATCTCGGTCGAGATGTTGAAAATCGCGGTCGAGATTTCTGTTCTGAAAATCTCGGTCGAGATGTTGAAAATCGCGGTCGAGATTTCTGTTCTGGAAGTCAATCTCGACCTGTTGGTGACATTCTCGACCGAGATCTGCATGGAGGGGGTCCTAAGCCTAAAACCACACATCCAAGGCCCGAAGAGGAGTACCAGGATAGAGGAGACTTTGCTTTGAGGCAAGAGGACTATGTGCGCCCCAGTTTCCCTCCCTTATACTCCGAGAAGCCTCCCGCTCCCTTCCCGGAAGCTCTCAAGGACACAAGAAGGCCCGCCAACGATCAAGAGATCTTTGAGACGTTTAGCAAGTGCGAGGTAAACATCCCTTTACTAAAACTTGTTCAAAGTATTCCTAGGTACGCCAAGTTCTTGAAGGAGCTTTGCACCATGAAGAGGAACCAAAAGTTGAAGGGCAAGAAGAAGGTGCAAGTAAGCGAGAGAGTCTCCTCGATCCTTCAACACCGGATACCGGTGAAGTGTGAGGATCCAGGTATATTTACTATCCCTATAGTGATTGGTGACACTAGATATGATAAGGCTATGCTTGATTTGGGTGCTTCTATCAATGTTTTGCCTACATCAATTTATGAATCACTAGGATTAGGACCTTTGCTTAAAACTGACATTGATATAAGACTTGCTGATGGTTCTTGTGTGTATCCTAGGGGAGTAGTAGAGGATGTCTTGGTGAAAGTGGATAAGTTGATATTCCCCGCTGATTTCTTTGTCTTGGATATAAGTGATAATGTTACGGCCTCTATTATGTTAGGTAGGCCATTCATGAAAACTTCTAGGACTAAGATTGATGTTTTTGGTGGAACATTAACTATGGAGTTTGACGGTGATCTAATAGAACATAATATCCATGACGTCGACTCTTTTCACTTGCCTTCTGTTTGTTTGATTGATATTGCTTCACCTCCTATGAAGGAGACTCTTGATGTCAATATTGTTGATAAGGTGGTTGACCCTCCCGATTTGTACTCGGATACCACGACCACTCTCTCCACTACTGTTTTGGGCAATCGCCCCACTCTTCTTACGTCTCAGGTCGAGATACCTGCTAGTTCTTTTGTGCAGGTTGTACCGAAAGAGCCCAAACGCTCCCCACCTGACTCTAAGTATGGGGGAGGTAAAAAGAAGAAGAAGACGTGCAAGAAGGTGTGGAGAGTGACGAAGGCAAATGGTCTAAGGTTCAAACCTTTCCATGAGTGGTTCAAGAATGAGATCATGAAGGCCGAGGTTCCGAGGGGACCTATAGAGTACGGGTGAGATGATAGACGTCGTGCCACGACGGTAACTAAGGCGCTGACCGGGAGGCAACCCGAGGTAGTTTTCTAGTCTTTTGTTTTCCTAAAAAAAAAAAAAAAAAAAAAAAAAAAAAAAAGAAAAAAAAAGAAAAGAAATTGTGCTTTTGATATTCTCTCACCTCCATTTCACCTTCACTCCACCATTCCGCTTCTTTCATCCATACCTAAACGTCGTCGCCTCCCCGAGTAACATCGATCTAGCGCCGACGACGTCACCTCATCCTCTACCTCCATGTCACTCGGATCGTTGCTCATTGCAATCCCGGGTGTCACACATTCGATTCACCATTCCGTTTCATGGTTACTTTTCCCGGTCTACCACATTGCCGGTTCACTACCATTCCACCTATCACGAGATGACCCGGTTCGTCCCCACCATTAGAGGTCCTCCGCTACACATTGAGGACAATGTTTTGTTCAAGTATGGGGGAGGTTGTCGGTTCTTCTAGTGGTTGTGAGTCTTTTCTTCCTTCCCTCTATCATGATTGTTCTCTTTTGGAAGGGAGTTTAGACTATCTATCTTGTTTTTCAATTCATAGATTAGTTTGTTTATTGCATTGTAAAAAAAAAAAAAAAAAAAAAAAAAAAAAAAGAGAAAAACCCGGGCGAGCAAAAATTGATTGTCTCGAAAAGGGGGGCGCCCAATAAAAAAAAAAATGAAAAAAAAAAAAAATGAAAAAAAATTTTGATGTCTTGAGAAGGGAGGTGAAAACCCGAAAGGGCGCCGAACTTAATGTGTTGTGATTTGTTTGACTTCATTGTTGAATGATTTGCACTTTTATGGCGTTGGAGACATAAGAAGGGAGTAGAAGGATGGTCTCGGGTTTTAGGATTCACCATGGAGGGATAAGGAGTTAGATTTGCTTCTTTTTCTCTCATTGATCTTTATTGCATACCCATGATCATTTTACTATCTCTTTCTTTGATTTGAGATTTGTTTTGGTACATCTTTGGCGGTTGTGACAGCTCTAGGGTTAGGTTCTTTTCTTGGAGTTTGATGCATATTGTTGGGGTTGTACTATGCAGATTTCTTGTTTTAGGATTGGTGGTTGATGAGTTGATTGGATATTATGTAGTGGTTTAGGACATCAAAAGAAGAGGAGGAATAAGAAGTGTGTTAAGCGAGTGGGTGACTCGGTTTTATTTTTCTATTATTGCCCATTATTTGTTCCCTTAGCCTTAGAGGAGATTAGGAGTCCACTTGTGCTTATTGCACGTCACTTGGTTCGATATTGGTTACTATTTTGGAGTGGCGTCATATGAAGTGGTGATATAAGGAGGGAATTGGGTAGGTCACCTCGGAGTGATAAGAAGCTAGCCAGGAGCTAGGATTAGAGTTACTTGCTTACACACGGAGTTTGGAGTATAGTCGCTAGCAAGCTTTCCCATGCTTTTGTGACCTTTGTGCTCATTGGAGGAGTTAGCATCACTTTGCTTTCTCGGGGACGAGCAAGGTTTAAGTATGGGGGAGTTTGATAGGAGCATGTTATATGGTGATAACTAGCGACTATTAGCATAGGATTAGAGGAGTTTAGGTGCTTGTCGAGTGTTATTTCCGGAATCCGGTTGGAGTTGTTATTATGGATTTGCGGGAAGCTCGAAAGCGATTTTGGTGGTGGAGTTAGGAGATTCCGCTTGTATCCTTCATTGGTACTTGCGGGATGGAGCTTAGGAGGAGTACACACCACACTTGCACCAGAGGAGTGGTCGAGAGGCGAAGCCGAGCTGCCTCGAGACCAGAAGAAGACGGAGAGAAGAAGCTGCAGACAAGAAATCGCGGTCGAGATACCAAAATCTCGGTCGAGATTTTGCCATTTTCCAGCATCGAGATTCTGTTGATTCCACGTCATTCCACGTCAGCATGTGCAAATCGCGGTCGAGATTTCCAACATCTCGGTCGAGATTTCTACCCGGAGTCAGCATTGAATTGATGGCATTGGATGCTAGACCTTCCTCTCTCCATTTGATTTGTAACTCCAAAAACAAGTTATGTTTATCTTTAATTTGCTGCATTAAGACTTGGTTTTTATTTATTTTTCTTGGTTTTTCTAGGGAGAAATTATATAAACTCTTCTCCTTCTCCCTAGAGTTTTTATCTTGGTTTTTAGTAAGAAAACTCCATTGTTGAGAGCTTCCATGACTATGTGTAACTAAATCTCTATTGTTCACTTTGAGGTTTGAAGCCTTCTTTCATTGGAGGATTGTGAGTTTCCTACATCTTATATTCTATTTCAATTGTGGTTTTATTTTATAATCTCTTGTGCCTCAATTTGCTATTGAGAGATATTGATTTTATCTAGGTGCGCAACTAGGTTTGATTTCTATCTTTCATATTGCTAGACTTGATAATTCTTGTTGAAGAGTCTTGTCTTTTGGTAGCAATCCTTATTTACATGAACTTGTTGTGAGTGTTTATAGGGTAGAGATTATAAACTTGTGTCAAGTATCGGCTTGTCGCCAATGGTATTGCACAAGCCTACATATCTTTGCGCTCAATGCTATTTGGTTATTGAATCTTAGTTGTTCTAGGGTTATAATCAAATAAGGGTTTCTAGGACTTGTTGGACTAGTTACTTTATATGAACAAAGAGTAGGATAAACCAATTGAATGTGTATGAATATATGGTGTTAGGTTTCCATGATCAATTCTCCTTGCATGATTGATGTGCTAATAACCGAGAAGTGAACTTCTTTCCATCAAACTACTTAATCTCAACAATTGCGTGTTTGTTTACTTCCTTGATCTCAATTACTACAAACCCCCCCCCCCCCCCCAATTTGGTTACTTGTTAGGAACAAAATTGTGATTTAAACTGTATTTCGACTCTCTTGGGATTCGACCCTTGCTTCCCACTATACTAGTGGATTTGAGTTAGGTATTCTTTGATAGGCATCACGACAATCGCCTCATCAACACCCTCAAGCACAGCTCTCACAATCTGAGCTCTCCCAGCATATGAAGTATGTCTTGCATTCCTTCCATTAATAACAGATCTAAGTCTATTGAGAAGAGGCTCATAATCACTCCCTTTTAGCTTCCTGGAATGAAGAGGAGTGCCAAGGTACTTGAAAGGGAAGAATCCTTGCCTGAATCCCAGTAAATCAATGCACTCTTGCTTCCTTTCCACACTAAGACCACCAAAGAACACTTTGGTCTTATCAGGATTAGCCACTAATCCAGACTCCAACCCAAACTCAGTCAAGCACTCCTTGATCATTCTTAAAGAAGAATTATTAGGCTTACAAAAAATAAGCAAATCATCTGCAAAGGCAATATTTGTCAGTCCTAGCTGCTTACACTTAGGATGGAAGCTGAAACCCCTTCTCTTACTCATCAGTCTCATTTTTCTTGTCAACATCTCCATGACAATTACAAAAAGAAAAGGTGAAAGAGGATCACCTTGCCTGAGCCCTCTCTTCCCTTCAAAGAATCCCCTAGGTTCACCATTGATGATAATGGAATAGCAAGGAGTAGTTACACATTCCATAATCCATCCAATCATAATCTCAGGGAAGTTCAAAAACTGAAGTGCATTAGCTAAATACTCCCAAGACACACAGTCATAGGCTTTCTGAAGGTCTATCTGAATGAGACATCTAGGAGAAGTTCTATTACTGTCATAGCCCTTGACAAGATCCTGAGCAACAACAATATTATGGATGATAGACCTCCCTGGGACAAATGCACCTTGATTATCAGAAATGATATCACCAAGAAAGGAGCTAATCTTGGCAACCAGGATTTTTGAGATGATTTTTAGCATTGTATTGCAGCATGATATTGGCCTGAATTCCCTAATGCTGAAAGGGTTATCCACCTTAGGAATAATGCACACAAAAGTAGCATTAGTTTGTTTGAGCAACCTCCCTCTATTGAAGAAATCAATCATTGCATTCTCAATATCATAGTTCAGCCAACACCAGCCTTGTTTGAAGAACCAGCTACCAAATCCATCAGGCCCAGGAGATTTAATATTGACAATATCAAACACAACTTTTCTTACACTTTCCCTACTAGGCAAAGCACACAAAAGATCCATATAATCAGCCTGCACCATATTGCCCTCATAACCATCAAAATCATCATTCAAAGTATGTTGATGAAAGCCAAAAAGATTTTGATTAAATTGGATAATCTCATCCTCAATCTCATCTTGGGACTCAAGATTTCTACCCTGATCATCCTTCAAGGCAAAGATAGTGCACCCAACTTTCCAAGCCTTGATACCATTATAGAAAAGAGAAGAATTTTCCTCCCCTAGCTTAAGCCAATCAACCTTAGCTCTCTGTGCAATGAAGCTATGCAACTGACTCATTCTGAATTCAAGATCATCCCTAGCTTGAGCAACCACTCCTTGCTTGCTAGCATTGAAGAAGTCATCCTGTAACTCCTCATTAGCCTTCTTAAGCTTCTCAACACACTCTTCCACCATAAGCTCAAGTCTTCTAAACCTCCCTTTCTGCCAATTTTTCAAAGCTATCTTGACTTTCTTAAGCTTTTCTGCAACAATATACTGAGCATTGCCTTGCACATTCTCATTCCAAATTCCCCTAACCAGATAGAGTAATCACCCTCCTCAGTCCAATCATTCCTGAACTTAAATGGAATCCTCTTCCTTCCCTGTGTAGGATTCAAATGAAGAATCCCAGGAGAATGATATGAGATGCTAGGATCACTAAAAAACACAGCAGAAGAAGGGAACTCCACTTCCCAATCCTTATTGATCATCACCCTATCCAACTTACAAGCAATTCTGTCATTCCCATCTTGCTGGTTACTCCAAGTATACTTAGCCCCAGAAAAAGCATGATCAACAACATCCAGCCTACTAATGAGGTTAGGAAGCTCATCACTCACTCTAATAGTCCTCCTCTTATAAGAAACCTTCTCAGAGGGATTTAGGATACAATTGAAATCACCTAAAAGAACCCAAGGACCAACAGATCCAGCTAGCACAATCACCATATCATTCCAGAGCTCTTCGCTACCAGCCAAGGCATTAGATGCATACACAAAGCTAGCCAAAAATTTGCACTGTCCATTCTTGCTCTCAATAGCACAATGTAACCATTGCATATGGATATGAATGACAGTAACATTAAGAAGAGAAGGGTTCCAAGTAAGCCAAATTCTACCTTTCTGAGAAGTAGAACTATTAGTCACATATCTCCAATTATTCATCAAGCAATTAGCCACATCTCTCTCTCTATCCAGGGGAACCTTAGACTCAAGCAAAGCACCCAAACACAACTTATTCCTCTTTATGAAGTCCCTCACCATCCGAGCTCTTGGGAATGTACTACATCCCCTAGTATTCCAAGCACTAATGATTAACTCAGTCATTAGAAATGTCAATGGAGTTGCTACCCCCCTTTCCAATTCCATGAAACCTATTCTTCAAAGGAATTTGAGCTATCTTTTGACCCACTTTCTTAGCTCCACCCTTATCAACAATAGTGAATTCATTACTGGCATCATTCTGTGGCTTATTCTGAGCTTTCTTGGCAGCTGAACTACTCATAGAAGCTTGAATGATCACAGGGCTTTTGGTCACAATGACAGAGGGACTTTCATCTTTCTCCTTTTCCTGAGGCTTTTGTTTTAGAGTGTCCACATTCTCATCACTCTTAGAGTTCACATGTTTCTTCTTACCATGTTTACCACACATATCCGTCCCATGGCCAAACAATCTACAATTCATGCAATGCCATGGGATCCATTCATACCAAACTTTTTGTTCATACACCCTACCATTTGGCCTCTTAAGAACCACTACACTTCTCTGTGCTTCTTCAACAGAGACACTCACAAGTAGCCTAGCATAGGACCTCTTCTTTCTACTAGCTGTCATACTATCCATACAGATAGGGGTTCCAATAATGCTTCCTATAATACTCAACATATGATGAGAATAGAAGATCGGATCCAAATCTTTCAGCTGAACCCACACAAGCACTGATTCAAAGCTAGACCAAGCCATAGCCATACCTGGTTGCCATTCCTTGAGAGCCAGAGGCTTAGTTCCTCCAATAAGCCAAGGTCCTTGCTCCATGACCCATTCCAAGCTCTTTACCTCTTGGAATTTGAAGATCCAAATCCCATTGTTCCTCATCTGAATCTCAGGTATCTCAGAATTCCAATTTTCTTTCACAAACTTGTTCATCTCATTCATGGTCAGATTCTTTCCAAGAACTCCTCCAATCAATACAGATTTCTAATTATTAACCTCAGAGCTAACTTCCTCCTCCGTGAAGCAATAAATTTCGTTGTTAATCTCAGTGAAATGATCAAGATTAACCACATTCTGAGGTTTGGATTCAGTTTTCTCCTTTCCTTTGGAAAGATCCATCACAGATTCAGTCCCTTCCCCTGTGATCTTGCTTCCTGTAGGATCTGGTTCACGACTAACCTTAGTTGGCCAAGAATTCACCACAGGAGCAGCTTGAGTGCCCGATCGCTTTGATTTGGTAGAATTGATAGAAATTCCCTTCGAAGAACTAGGGTTTCCAGAAGTCAACTCCGGGAATTCCTCTTCCACCAATTCAACCTCATCATCTCCATAGCTTTCCTTCTGATATTGCGCACACGATCGAGCTTGTTTCCTAGTAAGAATTCTCACCGGAGCACGCTTCACCACCGGCGAAACCATCCCAAACGCAAGGTTGTTACAATACCGGTCACGTGTCCTTCCCCCAATCAGAGAGAGAGAGAAAGTGCTACAAAAAAAGGATCTATTATTGAAATTTTCTTTAGGTTACCTAAATTAGGCATCTTATTATATGGTGTAGCTTTTTGTTTCGACAATGTTTAAGTTACCTAAATTTTGCTGATATAGTGGTTACATAAGTAGACTCCTTTGCGCGTTTTATTCAGATGTTTAGAGTTCGATTCTAACAGAAGATGTCTTAGTCTAGATATAGAGCGACTACTAGCCTATGTTGCAATCAAGACAAAAGACATAGTACATCTTTTTCTTCTAATAAACGAACTCACCACACTCCCTTTTATTAATAGTCATCCACAAACCCTAATCCCTTGCACCATAACTCTACTTATGTGCAAGAGAACTTGAACAACATGTAATGCACGTACGTCTCGCCACGCGACTCAATCTCCGACGGAAAATTCGGTTGGTTCACAGCATCCGGGTAGTCCTGTGTCTCGAGGCAGAGCCCAGCGTGGGGCTTATAAACGAACCCGCCTTTCCCAACAACATCTAGAAGATAGTTGCCAGTGTAAAATTGGACTCCAGGCTCGTTCGTCCACAACTCGAACCGCCTGCCAGACTTCGCATCCTCCACAATTGCCGCATGTTTCAGACTGCTGGCATTACGTCCCTGGCCTACATCGAGCACATAGTTAATGTCGTATCCGCCTGTGGCATTGAGCTTCCCAATTCGGCTCCCAACCTTTTGGGGCTTGAGGAAGTCAAAGGGTGTGCTCTTGACCGACTCGAGCTTGCCTGTCGGGATTAGGTTTTTGTCGACGGGGGTGATTTTGGACCCGAAGATTTGGACGTTGTTGGAGAGGATGTTGCCACTGTTTTGGCCTCCGAGATTCCAATATGTGTGTTGAGCTAGGTTCACTGGAGTTGCCTTGTTAAGAGCTTTGGCTGACATTTGTATGACTAGCTCATGCTTTCTTACTATCTTGTATGTAACCTTCACATCCAGATCTCCGGGAAACCCTACAAATCATATGTAATGATTATTATAAAGTCGCCCTTTGTTATGCGCTGCCCACAAACGGGGTTATATAGCTTATTTTAATAATTGGTTGCATACCAAAACACTTTTTCCTATGCAACTCATGCTTAAGAGAGTTGCAAAAAATAAGCAATGCAACCCAAATCATGCAACCCTATTGTTGATTCAAGGGTTACGTACGTACCTTGTTCTCCATCATAGCTATGGTAAGTGAAGGTAACGAATGGGGAGCGACCTTTAGGGGAATACTTTTCCACATTCCAAACAACGCGACTGAATCCTTTAGTCCCACCTATATTTATATGTCCAAAGAGACAATAAAAGAGTGTTAATCACATGTTAAGTCCTCCAAAACTATGTGCTTAATTTACATATAATATGGTTCATAAGATGGGCGTACCATGAAGCATGTTGTTGCCTTCATTTGCATTAAGCTTGTAGTGAACTCCATTTAGTGTGAATTTGGCGTCGGCTATTCGATTAGCTACGCGTCCCACCACTGCACCAAAGTAGGTTGAGTCGTTCTGCACAATGTACAAAACTTAATATAAGATATCTAGAACTATATATAAACTTAATGGATTACTCTGATTGCTAATTGATTTTAAGACTGAGTTACTATTGTAGTATGGCTTATATTCTCATGATAAGAGTTGCCTAGGCTACTATATACATGAAGATATAGTCTAAACTATAGTAGAACGAACTATAAATCACCAAATCAGTTCAATAAAAGAGTCTTAAAACGAACTATATAACGGGTCTGAGGATGTAGTAAAGAAAGAGGAGTAATTTAGGTACCTAGTGGGTATTTACTCTTTCATTTCTATTTGTCATTCGCCTTGTTCGACCGGTTTGATCGAGCAACTCTATGTTCGAACCGGGTATTGCAAACCGGTCGAAACATATGGGATAAAAGCTTTATAGAAACCCAGTGCATCATCCTAGTAAACCAGCTGATAATTGATTGTTAATGGAGTGATGGGAAGATGTTAACGACTTTGAATAAGAAAATTAGAAACGATGACTTTTGCGTCAACATTAAGGACTTGAAACAAATAATGAAACGAGAAAAAGTATACCAAAATAAGATAAGGTTGGACCCAATTAATTAACTATACAAGTATAACATTCCCCCAAATTCTCGTCAACATTCATACTATTCCACTGGATAAAAATTGGGTGACACCAGTTAGCACATATCAATCCTAGTCCACAAGCTACACTAATTAGATTAAAGTCTTCTTCAAATTTGACATATAGCTCCATCTTGTGGGGTTGATGTACGTACGTAGTGGGATGAACCTACATCTCTCAATTCAATCAAGTTGGCTCAAATTTAGATATTAACTTTCTACTTGTGTATTTGACACATTACAATACAGCATTCGGTATTATAATGTCGAAAGTGACTACATTATGAATATATATTGATTAAAAAAATTGAATATTGACTAAGAATTCTATTTGAAAATGAATTATCTCAATTTATTACATTACTATGGTTTTTTTCTACCAATTCTCATTTACAAATAAAATTCAAATTTTAACTTTTTTAGTGTGTAAGAAAACCTGATATATTACACTAACATTGTGAAATGACACATATTGAAATATAAAGAGCGATATCAAGTATGAATACGACATATACTAAATCTTGATCCAAAATCCATTTCAGGTGATAGGAGTGGTTTCCCTTTCATAAAAGGTGCAAGATCATTGTAATGAAAATAGGAAATTCGAATTATGAAGGTAGCTCATAAGCATGAAAGCAATGGTGCATTTGAATTACATAACAAACTATGTACTTTGTCTTGAGTTCGGGTTAAATATACATGCAAAAACAAGTTCTCCATTTTTTATTTTTTTGAACAAGCCAACAAAAATTTATCAAGTTCTCGATTTGAGAGCGCATGGATGAAAACAATTACACGAATCTCGACGAATTTAAAATTATTACTTTAAGCTTTAAGCTTAGCTTGTACAGTCAATACAATGTATCCTATCCTAAACGCTAGACCTGGCCAAACTAGGGCCGGCCCGCCCGGCCCTCCCAGCCCGCCCTAAAATATGGGAGGATCTGGGTAGGAGATTTAGCCCATAAGGGCCGGCCCTGCCCGGCCCTTTTTTAAAGTGGGAGGATATGGGATCGGAGTAGGGCCCTGGGGGCCGGCCCTACCCGGCCCATATTATATATATAATATAATATTAAGGTTATGAGGATTTAGATGCGAGTACTATTACCACGACATAATTTTTATATTGTGTTTTTGGATTTTTTTTGTTGAATCGGTTATGAGGATTGTTATTTAAGCATGCATTTTGGACCTTTTTAACATGCGTTTTTGGATGGTGAATTGTTTGTAAGCACTAAAAAGGTTTTGAATGTTTTAGTAACATCATTTAGCTCGGTTGTAAGTAGTCGAGGGCCGCCCTGAGGGCCGCCCTTAGGGCCCTTATGGGAGGATATGGGTAGAGGAATTGGCCCATTTTAAATGGGAGGGCTTGGCCCGGCCCTGATAAATGGGTAGAATTTGGAATTTGGCCCTGCCCTGGCCCGGCCCAAGCCCTAGTTTGGCCAGGTCTACTAAACGCCAAAACCAGAGAATCAGAGGTATAGAAGATTTTGTTGCAAAATTCAGAATCTTTTTTTGACGGGGAGATCCGTCACGAAGGTATTGAGAAGATCCGTCACGAAGGTATTGGAGAGATTTGTGACGAATCTTTTTTTTTAAAAAAATAAAAAATTCAGAATCTTGTAGAGAATTTCAATACGAGTCCGTGCATATAAAATACGTCTAAAACGGACATCGTTTTCCCTTCCAAAAGCCCTAAAAACAAAACAGTCGTTTTTGTTAAGTTCGTAATATTTAAACATAATGCATAATTATACTTTATAAGTAATAAACTAGTGATATTAAATGATAATATACAATTATAGTATATAAATTTAATTGCATGATTTTTAACTATAATATATAATTATATTATACAAATACTAAATTTATATAAGGTTTTGCTTTTACAAACTTAATGCATCCGACTATTTAGTTAAGCACAATTTATTTTAAAAAAATGAATTATCAATGAAATTAAATATGAGTTAGAGTGAGAGTGAGAATGAGAATGAGTGAAAAAAGAGAGCTTACATAATAATCCTTGACGGAATTATAGCCAAGAACAACATCATCCAATTTGCCTGAACATAACAACAACAACGACAACCACACAAAATAAACACATATTGATCTGAATATCTGATCATCAACAAATTAACAGATTCAATTAAACCCTAAAAAAGAGTACCATATTTGTCTGGAGTGAAGAGGGAGAGGAGAGTGGCGCCATAGTTAGTGAGCTTAAGAGAGAAATCCCCTTTCTTCAGCTCATAAATTCCCACCTTTTGTTGCTTCAAAGCAAAGCAACTCTGATTGCTAATATAGAAGAAGAAGAGAGCCCAGATGAGTGCAGAATTCTTATTCGCCATTAATGAGATAGAACAGAAATGGAGGAAGAGGAATTGAAGAAGAGAATGAGTTATAATGTGATGTGGGGAAAGTAAAGCTCTTCTGCTTGTATAAAAAGGAAGGTTGTGTGGGTCCTTGTTTTTGTCGTGTTGAGTTTTGCAAGTTGTGTATACTTTTCCTTCTTGTAGTTTCGATTAGTTTAGCTTTAAGAATCACGAGGTTTGATGTGTATGTCTACTTGAGCCAATGCTAATAAATGTTGATATCAGATTCGTTCTAATTATATGCTAATAAATGTTGATATCAGATTCGTTCTAGTTATCAAAGATCAGGATTTTCGCAAGATCAAAGCAAAGCACAAAATCGAAACAAGCAAGAACTGTAAAGACACAAGGGATGTTCACGCGGTTCGGAAATCCTACATCCGCAAAGCCTCAGACGGAAGACTCAACCAAATCGCACTAGAAGAGCAAAAATCAAGTTGTGTGTTACAAAGGGAGCAAACAGCAAAACCAGATCTGACAGAAGATCAACACAACAACAATAAACGAGAGCAAGAAGACAGAGATGAGGGATTCAGCCCCCTCTAGGATTGAAGCTAAACAAAGCGCCGGAAACGAAGGCCGGAATGCCGGAGACGATCGCCGAAAACACTTCTCTACTTCTTCTTCTTCTCTCTTGAGAGGCGCTGTTATGGACAACGCCTCTTCCCGAACCTAACATTTAAAAAAAAAGCCTTCGTATGAGAGAGTGCCTCATACGAAGGATAAATGGTTTTTTGGATACAAAGGCGTTGTCCATGACAACACCTATATATTTATTTATTTATGTTTTTTTTGTTCTTTTTAACTTGACATATTTACACGAGACTTACGCGGGTTCGGGTGGCTGGTTTGGGATCGTTCAAAATAAGAATCGAGCGAGATCAATTTCGTTGGGTCCGTATTGATTCCATCTTTCACCAGACAAGTCTCGCACTCGATTCCGATTCTGAACACTATCGGATTCCGAGGGATCTTCAGGGATCGTTCAGAATCAGAATCGAGTGAGAGACATATCCGGCGAGAGCTGAGATCGTTACGGGATGAACCTGTTCTCGCCCGATTCCGATTACGAACGATCCCAAACGAGCTACCCGAACCCGCATAAGTCTCGTGCGTACTTGCTACTAAAAGTGGAGTTTTTAAAATTCATGCCTAATTATCAGACAACGAAACATGTATTTGGTGAAAGTTGAGATTGATACGGACCCAATGAAATTGGTTTCGCTTGATTCCAAACGATCTCAAATGAGCCATCCAAACCCGCGTAAGTCTCGTGCGTACCGATCCCAGCTTCGTTTCCGATCGTTCGGAAGTGGAATCGAGCGAGACCAGTTTCGTTGGGTCCGTACCGATCCCAGCTTTCACCAGATATGTGTCTTGTCGTCTCATATTGAGGAATGAATTTGTAAATCTCCATTTACAGTAGCAAAACTTACGCGGGTTCGAGTGGCTTGTCAGGGATCGTTCGGAATCGGAATCGAGTGCGAGATATATCGGGTGAAAGTTTGGATCGATACAGACCCGACGAAACTGTTCTCGCTCGACTCTAATTCCGAACGATCCCAAACGAGCCACCGAATCCGCGTAAGTCTCACGTAAATATGTCAAGTTAAAAAAAATGAAAAAACAATAAATATATATATATATATATAAGCGCTTTCCATGACAGCGCCTTTGTAGTCAATTTTTTTTCCTTTGTACGAAGGCTTTTTTTTTTAAATGCTAGGTTCGGGAAGAGCGCCTCTCCTTCGTTATAAATTTTCAAACGTGAAAAAGTGCCAATATATTGGAAAATTCTTTCAAATCTATACATACATATACTAAAACAGAACGTTGTTTTGCCATATGTCACCCTTATATTCAATTCGCCTATGTGTCGACCTCTAAGATATGCTACATCATCCACCATGTCATCCTCCACATCATCCGATTTTATATTTTAACATATATCTTTGAATTAAATAAGTAAAAAAACGAAAAGATATCTAAGAGGCTATATTACAAAAAGAAATATCAGTTTTTATCTTTTATCATATTATATCTTTATCATTATCATATATATATATAGATTTAGGTTCAAGTGTAATAGGATTTTATGGTGTAACAAAGGGATTCATTAGAAGCGTTGGATCTTCTCTAAATCTATGGCCTAAAATTAACCTCGGATGGTACATAGAGCTGCATACAGGGGATCCCTTCTTTTACCGAAATTGCTGGGATTTTAAAAAACAAAATCCAAAATTATTTCCTAAAAGAAAATCCCGAATATCGTCTTCTCAGTCTCTCCCCAAAACCATCTCCCCCAAAATCTTCTCACCCTTCATCTTCTCGGTCGCCATATCTCTCACCATCTCTCCCGATTCTCAATCTCTCTCTCTCGCCATATCCCTCACCATCTCTCTCTCGCCATATCTCTCGCCCTCTCGAACTCCCCTCTCTCGCGCAGTGGATTCTTCATCGGAAGTGGAAGTCGGAGCCGTCGAAGACTCGTTTCAGCAGATCCTCATCGGAGCCGACGATTACGCCAACGATTCGTTTCAGCCCAACTTGAAATTCTTCATCGCCTTCCTCCATTCAACCTCCAAGGATGTAAGTTTACCATTTGATTTCAATTTTTTCTCTGCAGAACCCTAATTTTGGCTATCCATCATCTAGGCCGCTAAATTTGCGTTTCAATTTCACCATCTAGGCCGCTAAATTTTTTCTCTGCAGAAACCCTAATTATTTCTCAAACTGGATGTGTTGAAAAAGGTCTGTCTAACGCCTTGTTACACGAGGAAAGATAATGCAGTATTAGTCACCCTTGGTTTGAAAATGATGCACATGCTTTCACTTATATACTAAAATGGTCTCCAGAAACATTAAGAAAAACATTTTATCTGATTTGGCTAAGACTAATATAGGAGTTGTTGTACTATTTTAGGATTAGGCTATATGAACATCTTGTCGGAGTAGGATAGAAACATAGCTTGTTACATATGAGATTATGATACGATGTGAAATGAAGTTTTTGGTTTGAGTGCTATGGAATTGCATGTATATAGCCAGTTTACTAAGACTTCTGTAATAATTGTGAAAGTTGTGGAATTTAGAGCTTGTAGCCTTGTTCATGTTAATGCATTTACCTGGACCTTCGACTTTTCAAACTTAGGTGGATTCGAAAGGTGCCTCCTCCAAGAAGTAACGAATTCTTCAAAATTATGTCTAGATAAAAAGAGTCTCCTCATGAAAAGTTGAAATTAAGATCTCTAGAAGTAAATAGAAAGTAGGCATAGCTTATTTTTAGGCCAGTGGCTGTGGTGAAGAATGTAACTGGCTCCATAACATCCCATGAATATTCCCAGAAAGTGAGGTGGAAAAAGAGTCCAATCTGCATTACAGAAATAGTGGAAACAAAAGCATAAAATTTTGCACAACAAAGTTCACTCTTCTTTCTTATTTTTAGTTTTTGGTTATAGAATATGCGAGGGTATTGAATTTGGTACAAGATAGTTGAACTTGGTATTACATTTGCTTTGCAATGGACAGTAGTAGTTTGCTTTGTGCATGATATAGTTACATGAGCGATTTTGTGTTTGTTGAAGTGGAATTTGATCCTTAAGTTGTGTGCTACTGTATGTTTTTTTGTTAATGTATGTTTTTTGTGTGCTACTGTATGTTTGTTACTGCATGCTACTAATCGCTGAAGTAGAATTTGATCTCTTGTTTTAGATTAAGTTGTGCTACTGTATGTTTGTGGTGCTCTTAAGCTGTATATATTTTCTTGATGAGCTGATATAGTTCGTCTGTTTGATGAATCTCTCTTCCGATGATATAGTTTGCTTTGTGCATGATTACAGTATTTTGGTTTGATTGCTTTGAATGTTAAATTTTGATCTTTTTATGTCTATATTTTACCTATGTTGAAAATTAGAGATTTTTTTTATACAGTAATATGCTTTAGATGTACGCAGACCACTGAACATTATTAATGTAATTTCAGGAAACTCAAGATCTCACCAAAGAAGATTGCAACCAAGCGTAAGAAGCTGGTTAAAACAAGTGATTTACGCAGAACAGAGGAGACAACCACATCATCTCACATAGTTGTTTATGGCTCGGAAATCCCGTCTAGAGTTGCTGTGGATAGCAGTCCCATTCGCCCAGAAACAGAAACTACCAACCAACATGAGAATGGTAATTTCTTTCATGAACCATATTCCATTATAAAATTCAGTCAAAATAGGGATTTTATATGTGTCTTCAATAATTATGATAGTATTCACTTTCTTTTACATCATATTCATATATGTGATATAATGTGCTTGACAGATTATGATTTGTTTTTTGAATTTTGTATTAATGCAGTTTCTGCGGCAGACGATGTAGTTTTTGATGATGATGATGAACCCTTTGTAGTTAGGCTGAAACGACGAAATCTTCAAGCCCAAATACAGCATGTTCGGAAAGAACAAGCAAGGGCTTCAACATCCAAAGAACCAGAAATGCCATCCAACAATAAAGACAAGGGCAAGTCAAAGCTATGGACAAGGGAAGACTTCGAAGACGACGATGAGAACAAAAGTAAGGTTCGTAGGAAGAATGCCACTGAGGAGTTTCCCGCAATCAAGCAACGCTCTGGTTTAGGAATATTTGTAAAGGCCATAGCACACATGAATGATTCCCGAAGAAAGGCTGTGGAAAAACTTGGGTTTGGGTCGTTGTTGAAGCTGCAGGATATTGGCGTCCCAAAGTAAGTTTGTATTTGTCCCCTAAATAAAAAGCAATTATGGGGGAGATTTCATTATATTACTTATTAATATTCAGTTTATGATTGGTATAGAAACTAAAAGAATGTTTGTTTACGATGAAAGTGTACGTCATTTCTCTAAGAACATGTAGATATAATTGTTTGCTTTGGTTGAGATTTAAGGTTTTATGGATTATGATGGTATTATATGATGATTGATAAGTTTGCATGATTTGCTGGCTGTAGATATCTTGGTGAAGTGCATTAGTTTTATTAGACGTACGATTCAGTTGACAAGCACATTATATCACTGTGGAGAACTGATCATGGAATTCAGTTTGCACTTGGAATTACAAACTGGACAGTTTTTTATCATATAGATTCCTTTCATCATGAATACTGTTATTCATTTCGTTTTTTACCATATTCATATACTTTTAGCATATAAAGCTTATGTTCTATGCATCTTCAAACAATTTATATTAACTATTCATGTTCATATTGTTAAATTGTTGCTATTACATGTCCATAAGGTTTTTTCCCTCTATTTTTATGAGCAGGTTAATATGCTATTGGTTGGTCGAACACTACAATCCAAGAAGAGGGAAAATTCTCTTTCCTGATGGCCAGTACATTGATGTCCTCGAAAAAGATGTTGACATCTGCCTAGGATTCCCCCGTGGAACAATTGAAGTCATCAAGCATGGTTCCCTCGTCAACACTCCCGTACTTGCTCAATGGAGGGAGCACATTGGAAAGACCATGCATCTGATTAGATATGGGGATGTAGCTGCAAGCATGCTTAATGCTCATGAGGGTGATGACGTCTTTGTTCGTGACTTCATCATCCTTTTACATTCCTCTATCATTGAGCCAGAGCAGAGTGGTGCTGTAAACCAAACACTCGTACGCAGCTTGGAGGATGTTCATGAAGTTGGCAAGTGGAACTGGTGCAGTTTTGTCATTAATTGCCTTGTTGATGCGAAGAAAAAATGGGATGCAAATAAAAAGTGCTCTTTCACTGGTCCTCTTCTCTTCCTAACGGTATTCTTCTTTGCTTTTTATTACGTTCATGTATCATTTAGTATCTTCGCCGCCTAAAATATTCACCAATTAATACTTTATGAATTATTTGTTGCTGAATTCGTATTCACAAAGTATTACTGTATTATGCATTCAATTTTATATAGAAAATCTGAGCATGAACTTGTCTGATTTTTGTTGAATTATAGATTAGTCGCCATATTTGGTTCAACAAGTTAATAAAACCTGTCTGTTTTATTTTGCATTGAAGCATGTTTAGTTATGCTTTGACAACAAATAAAATGTGATTGTCCTTAATTCTTCAGGGTTCACATGGATTCATTTATCATTTAGTATCTTTGACGCATAAAATATTCACTAATCAAATTTATCAATATGTATGCAGGTTCTTTACCTGGATAGGGTTGTTTTATACAATAAACGACCAATTCATAGAAGCATCCCAGCGTTTGTTGGGTGGAACATGGAATCAGTGACGCTTAGGGAACTAGCGGAGATTGAATACGGGAAGATTGGAGATGGTAATGTTGTCGCTAGGCAGAGTCTTTTCAGAACATCCACGAAAGAAGATTCTGCATCTCAGGTACATTTTTAGATCCAGCTTTTTTACAACCATCTCCGGTCAACTTGTAAACAGATCGACTGCAGATACTGTTAGATACTGGCTGTATGTTGTTAGATTCTGGTAGATTGGATTAAAGCAATGATTAAAGGTTCTTAGAGATTTAAGGTTCTGTTTTTAAGGACAATCAAAAACTGAATATGTACAATCATAAACTGAATATCTACAATCATAAACTGAATATGTGTTCTTATAGATTTAAGTGTCTGATTATGATGGTATTATATGATGATTGATAAGTTTGCATGATTTGCTAGCTGTAGTTATTCAGTTTGCACATGGAATTATAAATTGGACATTTTTATCATATAGATTCCTTTCATCATATCGAATGCAAAATTTGGGTGATTTGCTGCTGAATTCATATTCAGAAAGTATTACAGTGTTATTCAGTCAGATTTGTTATATATTCACATATTCACTTTGTATTGATTCTGAATTCATATTCAGAAGGTGCTCAACACTCCTCTATTTAACCTGTTGGACTGCAGAATTGAATTATTTGCTGCTGAATTCATATTCACAAAGTATTATTGTATTAATCATTCAATTTTACTATATATTCATATATTTCGCAGGGCATAAATCAGACTTTAAGTGAAGATCTGAGGACCATGGCGAAAGCCATCTTGAGTTTTTCTGAGCACATGCGAGCCATTCCAGAAGGAGGCATGGAAGATGAGATAACCAAGGCCATCACAGAAACTGGAAAAGCTTTGTTGGGTTCAGTCACCGATGCTTTTCAACAGTCAGAAGGGGTTCCGGTGTTGAGCCAAGTAGGCAAGGTGGGCAGTCAATCTCAAGACCCTTTTTGGAGTCACCCAGACTTGATCAAGATGGTTGAAGAGGTGGAATCAGCAATGGCAGTAAGGGGACAACTTATCAAAAGGGAAGAAGACAGTAATGGTCCTCAGAACATGCATGGATTTGAAAGATTTGACGATCAAGGCCCTGGTGTTTTTGACATGGGAAACAACTTAAATGACGACATCAACCTTGGCGAAAAGGAAGACATGGTAAAGTTTCATTACAAACATGTATATTCATTGTTCTATTTTAATGAATGTTATTTTTTCGACTTCTGCTGAATGTATTATTCTTACACATCTTCCATTAAACAGGTGTCGGTACCTCCACATCAATCACCTATTCCATCCAAGGATCTACATTGGGTAATCAAAGTGAATAATATGAATTTACAATTATGTTTTGTGACATTGTTAAGATTACATACTACAACTAATTGGATTTGTCCTTAAAAAGGTACCGAAGGCTCATTCAGATGTTCAGGCTCAAGGAAGTGCTAAGGCGACTTCTATTCCTACGGCCTCGGTTAACAAACCATCCCCACCTACCGCACCAGTCCACATTCCAGCACAAACTACTACAGCAGTCCACATGCCCATTTCAATCAAGGAAAGCGCTGGAATTGCTGCTCCATCTGTCCCCCAACAAAATGGAAGTTCCGAGCAGGTTGATCTTTTAAACTGTTTGCTATTACTTTGTTATTGTTGATTTTGATGATGTGTTTAGGTTGTCTAGGTGATCGAAAGTTGTTGAGTTCAGTGAACTTGAACTCAACAGAGTAAATTATATGTGCAACTAATCTTATGAACTCAGATACAGAGACTGTTATAAGGCTACTTTTATGAACCCAGAAGTTTGTTAGTTCTTAGATTGCTACAAGGATACTACTAGATAGAGATTACAAGTTACACTAAGAATAGGTCAGGTATTCATATATTGTGTCAAGGTATTCATATGTTGTTTGAAAATATTCATGTAATATTTTAAACTGACCGGATTTATAATTAAATTGATATTTTATTTTTTTGATTTCCCAGGAAGCAATCAACTTGGACACTGTTGTTGCAAATGTGGTGAGGTCAAATGTTGCTCCATCTGTCCCTCAACAAACTGGAAGTTCCGAGCAGGTCGATCTTTTTAACTGTTTGCTATTACTTTGTTATAGTTGATTTTGATGATGTGTTTAGGTTGTCTAGGTGATCGAAAGTTGTTGAGTTCAGTGAACTCCTTAAGAGTAAAATATATGTGCAAGTAAACTTATGAACTCATATACAATAAGGCTCATTTTATGAACCCAGAAGTTTGTTAGTTCTTAGATTGCTACAATGTTACTACTAGATAGAGATTACATATTGGAATACACTAAGAATAGGTCAGGTATTCATATATTGTTTGAAGATATTCATATTTTGTTTGAAAATATTCATGTATTATTTGAAGCTGACCGGATTTATAATTAAATTGATATTTTATTTGTTTGATGTCCCAGGAAGCAATCAACTTGGACACTGTTGTTGCAAATGTGGTGAGGTCAAATGCGAAGACCTCTACTGCCAACATCGACCTAGACAAAGGGAAGAAAGCAATGCCTATTGTGCCCAAAACCACAAATACAAAAGGCAGTGGAAAGAAAACCAACAAACAAGATCCGGTAAGATTGAGGAGGAGTGATAGGCTTGCATGGGGGAAGTGATGTAATATTTAATGACTGACTATTTTTGGAACAAAAGTATGGGTCTGTAACCAAATATTGGGGTAGTGCTAGTATATATAGGACAACTACTATCTTGACCAATTAAGCATTAGATATTGAGTATTGCTAAGATTCATATTGCAGAATGATTCATCACCTCTAAATATATTGCATTACAGAGCTTTTATTTTTAATTATGTATATATTCGATTTTCAAATAACGATATTCATGTTTTAGCGTATTACTGTTCATATTGTAGTTATAATGAATAATATTCTTGTTAATAAATGGACAATAGAAATGGATCCATTATCTACACCATCTTACGTAATCAACACTCATCTACTTTTGACGTATATACATTAATAATCTATGGTTGTATTTACATGTGCCTATTTTCCCTTTTTTTATTCATAATTTGAAGCTTCTTATTCGTGATGATGACGACTTCACCACCCCTGCAAAAATCAACATTCCTGCTGAGAGGAGGCCCACCAAGTTAGCACCAGTGAACAGAAGTCCATGGTTTCCAAGGATTATTAGCATCTCGAGTAAGCCAACTAGAGAACAAAATTTGTTATATTCTTATGTGACTGAGCACGTTCGGAAAGAGTAAGTATATTCCTTAATAATTCTCAAACTCCCTATATTCAACCCATTTTCTAATTGCTTCACGCTTATTTCTTTTATACCGAAAAGAGCAAAATTATACATATCAGAAGTGGATGAAGTATTTGCTGAAGACTTCCATTCACTAGAAGAAGGTCATGAAGTCTACGTAGTCATTATAGACCTATGGTGTCATTATCTTAATACAATGGAGGAACGGCGTAGTACTAGCTCCTCATCAAGGATGTTTCTCCCATCAGCATTATTGGTACGCACATATTAAATGTTTTGTATTGCACATTTCAAGGACCCAATTTAACATGTTAATGGTTGTCTATGATTATAAACAGTGGGAGCCGTTCAACGTTCAAAGACCCATTCAAAAAGGTCAAAATTATGCAACATTCAAAGCTGGAATGGACGCTCTACTTCCAATGCTAAAACACATAACTCTTGAAAACGTGCATTTGGTAATTTTGTACGGGTTATTCAATTTCACTTTGATGATGTTCATTTTATGGGTACCTGATATTCAGAAACTGCTTATATTCAGGTCTTCTTCCCTTTTACACTTTGCAAGGACTGTTTCGTAATTTGTTACAATTTTGTACGTGGAAGGATTGAGATTTTGGACAATTCTACCACATTCGAGCAGAATACTCGCAAAAAATATGGTGCAACGGTCAAGCTCCTGGTAACCTCAATAACCATCCTCGTACCTTCTTAAACCAATTAGTAAAATTGTTACTGCACATCTAAATAATGTTTTTTTTTAAAACAGTCAAAGATGTTTTTCCATTATATGGCCGGTAGGAACCTACATGGAAGGTGTGAGATATTCGGAGACAAGCCTCCGCAGGTATTAGACTTGCCTTGGAGTATGAATGTGCATAGTTTGGATTGTGGAATTTATGTAATGCGCAATATGGAGACGTATGTTGGTCAAGAAGTGAAGAATTGAGAATGTGGTCTAAAGGCAAACTCCATAGTTGGTATTATTCCTTTGCGCATCAAGTACCTCTGCGCTCTTCTTGGTATGAAGGATAACCGGGTTTACCAGGCATTGCAGCAACGTGCAACTAAGTTTATTGCAGATTTCAGGGCAGCGGGTTCCCAAGGCGTCTTCATTGATGACATGTTTTAGTGCTTTTTACTTCAAGTAGACCTATAGTAAACTTTTCTCATTTCATATACAATTTGTTAAATAATGGTTTTGGATATACCAAGACCTATAAGTTTAGGAGGATTTAAATCTTTATCAGTTTTATTAGATTTTATCTAAGATGAATAATGTTTACGAATGATGTAGTAGCTACTGATTTTTACCACTGGGGTTTAATAATTATTGGAGACGTTTTTATTGAATATTGTAAAGGTCATTTGGGAACGTATTCGTACTTAAATGGTATGATATTCAGTTATGATTTCATTGGGGTTTATTCATTTAATTATTCCGTATTCATAATCGGTACATATTGTATTCACACTCAGATTGTTGATATTCGTGTTTTTGGTATGCATTATATGTCAAGTTATGAAACAATTTTTATTTATGTTTGTAGTCATGCGTAAGAGTGTTTGGGTGTGTAAAAGTTGATATACTAGTGAATACAATATGTACCGATTATGAATACGGAATACTTAAATGAATAAACCCCAATGAAATATTCATAACTCCGTGAATCAATATTCACTAGTCAATAATTGTAATCATCCATAAGTTTGCTAGAACTAATATAGAAAAAAACTCAATATTTCAACATTCTTAAATAAAATAAAATAGTTTTTAAATAGCTATTGAATTTTTACTCATCAAAATCCTCATCATCCACAATCACTTCCTTGCAATTCCTCTTGTCATGTCTTGCGTATTTGTGACACCTAGCGCACTTCCGCAATCCCTTTTGCGAGTCTTCTACTGATTTTTCTTTGAGGCTTTTAATACGCTTGTCCCTACCACTCCCTTTGTTCTTTGCTATGCTGGGAACTTGCACTTCAATTTCATCGGGTACATCTACTCCAACAAAGCTTTGGATCATCGAACCTTCAACAACATAGTATTAAACGCGAATATCTATTAATACAAACCCGAACACATAAAGTTACAAATACGAATAATTTAAAATAAAAATACCTGAGACTTTATCATTTGGGTCGATTCCATCTATTGCATTCTTATAGCTTTCCTTCTTCCTATTTAATGTCTTCAACAGATCCTTCAGTTTATCTATATCATCCTCCGCTAGACCAACACAAGAGTATATCATCGACCATACCTCATTCAAGACAGATTGTTTCTCTTGTATCTTAACACTTTCATTCCACACATTATATGATATTTCACTCTTTGCATTCTTCACAGCCCCTTTGGTCCACCTATCAAGTACAAGATTCATCGGGATCTCCTTACAATCTCCACATCAAACTCTTCTTCTCCAACTGTAATCTTGTAGTGTACTACATTAGCATCTGCCTTACGACCTACAAATACATCACATTTATAAAACAGTAACTTTCGAATATTACTGAACAATATATGAATACGTAGTAAACAGAATCTGAATAATTCAAATAACGACATTACCTGGTTTGACTGGTGTCAGATTACAGAGAAAACAGGCGGACTCTATTTCTTCCTGCACTAGAATGAACATCTTTAATGTATAAACTTCAGATGCATGCTTTTCCATCGGCAAAGGAGTCTTTAATTGATGAGACCTTGTATCCGAATCAAAGTCGTTGCGCAGTTGTGTATGGCGTTGTGTTTCCATTGCACTGTCAAAATGCATCATCAACTCAACCAAGCTGAAATCTCTGTTTGTATAAGCACCAAAGAAACTGTTTTGCGACTCTGAAATGGATGTTGTGCGAACAAGCCCACCAAGCACAATGTCTTTGAAATACGCAGGTATCCAGAAGCGCCGAAGGTTATACATATCCCTGAACCAGTCCCTTGCTTTGTCTCTAAGATCCTCATCGTTCATGAACTGCTGCCACCCAGTTTCTAATTCCTCAATGGTCAGTCTATCATCCCAGACCAACCTACCTAATCGCTTCCTAAAATCTTTTGAGTTTATTTTCTTAGCACCCACTTTTGTCGATAATTTCTCCATTATGTGCCACATGCATAATTTGTGCCTTGTGTTTGGCAATGATTCTTCAATTGCAATCTTCATGGCCGGGTTTTGGTCTGTCACTATCACTAAGGGTGCATGGCCCATTGCCTCCACAAACTGCTCAAAGAGCCATTTGTAACCAGTTGTGTCTTCCTTCATCACCAAACCAGCTCTGAAGGTTAGACTCTTTTTGTGATTATCAATCCCAGTGAACGGCGCAAACACCATATAGTACCTGAATATACAGATTATTAAGTTAAATACCGAAAATGATCATAGAGACAATATATGAACACTGTAACATCACAGATTGAATATCATAGTCAACAATACGAACACTTCATAAAACAATCACCTGTTCGTTCTATAGGTAGAGTCAAACGATACTACATCACCAAAAGCTGCAAAATTTCTCCTTGAGATTGGATCTGCCCAAAATAACCTAGTCAACCGATTCTCTTTATCAAGAAAATATTCAAAATAGAATCCACTACATTGTTCCTTCTTCTTTTTGAACCTATCAATGACCATTTGTGCATCCGCTGCATCTATGCCTTTCATGAAATCCCTCTTGAAGTTTTTGAAATCTATAGCCAATGCATTGATGTGCGCATAACCGCCAACCATCTCTTTTAGAAGCTTGTAAGATTTGGCCGGTCCTAAATTTTCCCTTGCACAACTGAGCATGAACTTTTGGTGTCCAATATCCAACTTCCTGTTACACTTCAGCAAGTGCCTTGTTATTTTAGGCACCATATCATGATTGTGATGCTCGATGAGCCTACTAACAACGTAAACATCACCAACCTTCCAAAGAAATTTGATCATAGCCCCGCATTCAACAAGGTTGGTTGTTGTCTTACGCTTCCCGGTACTATTGGTTGTATTTTTATCTCCTTTGCGGTTGCAATATAAGTACCTATGCGACGCCGTTGTTGTATCCTTGAACCTATGAAGAGTGCCCTTTCGAACGTCAAATCCCGCCGCCTTGGCATATTCGTAATAGAATTCCTCAGCTTCTATTAGGGATTTAAATTTTCTCCCCATAAAGGGTTTTTCTTGACTTGGAAACCTAGGTATCCAACACTTTGAATTACGGTCATCGGGATGAACAATACAATCGGTTCCATAATCGAATTCAGCTTCTTCCTCTTCATCAACGTCTGTTATTCCAGTTTCGCAAACCTCCATATCATCTCCTGAATTGTCAGTCACCAAATCATCACTTGACCATTCATCGACCACTTTTTTACCTGGGAAAAAAGTAGAACACTTATAACTGAATATTCAACAGTATACCACGAATAACAAGGTTGAATATCGGAATATCGTCTTCTTTCGTAATGGAAACCCTAAAACCTAATATATCACTATTGGAACACGAATATTCTACAGTCGAACACGAATAAAAAAGATAAACATCAGAATATCGTCTTCTTTATGTTTTCATTAATTTCTTTCATAGTGGAACTCCTATAACTGAATATTCTACAGTCGAACACGAATAACAAAGATGAACAACGGAATATCGTCTTCTTAATATTGGAATAAAAGTCTTTTGTAATGGAAAACCTAAAACCTAATACTTCAGAGGAAGAACCGAATAACAAAGTTGAATAACAGAATACCGTCTTCTATCGTAATGGAAACCCTAAAACCTAATATATCACTATTTGTACTGAATATTCTATAGTCGAACACGAATAACAAAGATGAATAACGGAATATCGTCTTCTTAATATTGGAATAAAAGTCTTTCGTAATGGAAAACCTAAAACCTAATACTTCAGGGGATAAACCGAATATCAAAGTTGAATATCTGAATACCGTCTTCTTTCGTAATGGAAACCCTAAAACCTAATATATCACTATTTGTACTGAATATTCTACAGTCGAACACGAATAACAAAGATGAACAACAGAATATCGTCTTCTTAATATTGGAATACCGTCTTCTTTCGTAATGGAAAACCTAAAACCTAATACTTCAAGTGAAGAACACGAATAACAAAGATGAATATCAGAATACCGTCTATTTTCGTAATGGAAACCCTAAAACCTAATATATAACTATTAGAACACCCGGAGAAGATGAATATCTCACATTAGAACACGAATACACAAACTGTACTGTAAACATGAATATCGATTAATCAAAATCGAATATATCTTGCGCAACATAAGCCATTGATTTTTGCAGATTTCATCGAACAACAAAGTAACCATAACTGAATACTAAGAAACCCTAATTCTCAAGAACTAACCTTTACGATCAACTTCTTCCGTAGACATTGTAACTTTTAGCGTCAATGGAAAAACAATTTAAAACTTCAAGAAGAATGAAGATCTGGAAGAAGAGCAAGAGCGTTAATGTTGTGAACATGGATTCAGGCTGCAATGGAGAAAATTAAATCGTCATTCTATCTCTCTGTTTAACCGTCATTCTATCTTTTTCTCTCTCATGTTTAACGTTTAAAATTTAAATGAAAAAATCACAAAATCCTACAATTACGTTAACTGCTAACAATTACATACTCTCTCTCCTATTAATTTCTTTTTCTTTTTTTTTCCACCATTAATCCAAGCCATTGATTTAATCCCATCCAACGCTCCTAATCAATCCTCTTGTTACACCACAAAATCCGTTACACCGGAACCGGCCTCTCTCTCTCTCTCTATATATATATATATATATATATCTTTATCTATTATTATGTTATCAATCTAATTAAATTGAGTTATTAATGAACTTAAACTATAAAACATAAATCGTAAACTATAAATTATAAACCATAAAGTATAAGCTACAATCTATAAACTAATTAATAGTATATTATATAAATATATTATTAAAGTATTTATTACATACGACCCCGTACATGGTACGGGAACACACGCCAGTTAAGTCTACAACGGGAATTTGTTTTTAAAAAAGTGTCCATTTCAGAAAAAAAAAATTCGAGGTGAATGAACTAAATCTATTTAATAAGATATTTTAACCTAAATTATTTTTTATTTAAATTAATATATAATTTAATAAAATTCGTACTAGGCAAGAAAAATTGAAGTAGGCTTAACACAAACTAGAGTTGCTCTAACTATCTTGCCTAACCAAATATATATATATATAAGTTGGTTGCTCTTGGTCGAAAGTAAATGAAACCGGTACCGGGCCCGGTTCATTTGTGTGTGTGCTGTTCTCATTGGACTGGTAGTCTTTCTTCTTCTAGTGGAACTGGATATAAAGAGAGAATAGCGAAGAGAGCTCTGCTTGAGCGTCGTGGTCGGATTTCTGGACAGAGGAGAGAGATTCATTCAAATGTATCCCCAAACTGTCAGATTTGTCATTAACCATCGTCATTATTGGATTTATATGAGAATTTGATAACCGAAGCTGATTAAAGTTGAGATTTTCATTCGAATAATATGCGTGGATTGCAGAAATCGAAAAGGGTTTAATGGGCCACTGATGCTAACCTCTCACATCCCCTTTACCCCAAATCCAGACCTACCCATCGAGGAACAACGAAGAATGAAACAGCACGCAGGCAATTCCTAACTTCATCAGCGGTAGCACAGTCCTTCAACGACAAATACAGAGAGCCAGGCGTTGGCGCTAGGCGAAATGAGGGAGGGAGGGAGGAGAAGGTTATCGACTGGTGTGAGAAAGAGTCTTATTTATACCTTCGGCTCCACCGCCTAACTGTCCTACGTTAGAAATGGGATGTAGTTGATCATGTAGCCTTGGTAATGTATGGATCATTTGGTAGAGGAATTTCGCCGAGCACCCGGTGGGCATATTGAGAGAAAAATAGTTTAACTTAGCAAAAGAAAATAAATTATACATTACCATCCTTGCCATGACTCCAATCAGATGCACAAGATGCACAACAAGTTCAGGAATGGCAACATGCAGCTAAGACTCCAATGAAGGTGATTGAGTTCGGGTTGATACTAACCTTTTGCAATGCTTCAAACACTCTTAGTGATTCATAAGCATGCCCATGAACAGCCAACCCACATATTAGTGCATTCCAAGGTGAGATGGAGCTAACCTTATCTTTTGATTTGATTAAAGAATTCCAAGGCAGTGTTGATGCTCCCACACTTTGCATACATGTCGATGACTGATGCCATTAAATTGTCGTTTAAATGAATGGAATTGTTCTGTATGTATTCACATGCCCATATTCCTTCCTGTAAGGTACCAAGAGAGGCAATTGCTGAGTAGACACTCACCATGGTGACTTCGTTTGGACGGACACGTGCTAACACCATCTCATGGAAAAATTTGAGGGCCAAATCTAGTTTCCCAATCTGTGACTAACCAGAAATCATTCTAGATCCGCAAGGTTTTTGCAATTGATTTTTTTTGCTCATAAATTTTCCATTCAAACATTCCCATTGACGAGCCATTCAATTCCTCCTTTATGCTGACATTGATTTCGTTATTTCCTATTTCGTCTATTCCTTCATTCACCATGTTCTTGCTGCTCACAACTCTGCTATAGGGTCTACTTAATTTGGTATTATCTTGATAGGGATGGGTAATTCTTAGTGATTTTACTCCGTTTAATTTGGTCAATGACGTTTTTGTAATTGATTTTGTATTGCTCATAAATTTTCCATTCAAACCGTCCCATTCAATTCCTCCTTTATGATGACATTGATTTCTGTATTCTATTCCATTTATTTTTGGGCCTATAAAGTCAGTCTCATTCTTTCATTTTTCATTCCACTTCTCACGCTTTGTCTGTAGTTTTCCAATTCTCCTCCACCATGGAATGTATGAGAGCTTGACTAATAGTGGGATTGCAGAGACAGATCCAAACACCAAAGTTGATTTTCTCTTTGAATTCATAGTGATACTCCATTTTCTTTTTTGATTCATTAATTATTTGGCATTCTCATACTATCAGTTCGTTGATCAACTCACAAGGTTCATTTGTTTTGACAAAGGCTGAGTTTTTGTCTGCATCTCCTACTGCTGAAAATGAAGATAAGGACGAGATTGAGGATGTGTGCTGAAATCCTGTTTCTGCAGATGTGATAGGAGATCCATACGCAGTTGAAAAGAACAGCGGGGCTGACAATTTAGATAACAAAGCGTATGATTATTCATTTTTAAATGGTTTAATAACTTATTCTGAAAATGTGAACAAGGTTGATGATAAAGAAATTGCACAAGCTCCAGGTGAAGAAATTCAAGAGAAGCTAGAAGATGCTACAGAAGAACCGAAGCAGAATTCTGAAAAGTATGGGCAGCCAATTGAATGAGTCGAGAACGGGACCAAGGTTAGTGAAGAGTCTAAGCTTTGAGCCTCAGTATTTATATTTACCTTTATGTTCCTGATGTTGCAGTATAGCCAATGTAGAAAACGAGACCAAGGTCAGGCCGATGATAGAGCATACCAATGTAGATGAAAAGGTTTTTGGGTGTGGAACGAAACAGTTGTCATCGAAGCCGAAGGAGGTGGACAATAACGTCGCAGGCACAATTTCATTGAAGATCGTACGCATGTTGAAGACCGATTTCATTGATTTCCGGGTCTGGGCCTCATTTTGGTTGATGGACTGTTTGTTCGTGTTCTCTGTGGGTTTGGGAGTCGGTTTATCCACCTGAGATGGTGAATTAGTTTGAGCTTTTCTGGAGCTTTTCACAAAAAACACGGTATTGTTCTTAGAAATTAATTTTGGCTCATAGTCATAGTAAAAGTGAATTAAGCATACGTCTTTTTAATTTTATTCTAAATCTTTACTATCACCATTTCCACTTCCAAGACGTCCTTCATCCAAATCTGCAGAGTATGGTAGTGATTTTCTACTAATTTTATGAAGTGCAGCATCACAAGGCATAAATAAATGAGGAAGTTGTTCCCCCGCCTCCTTTGATACATGTCTTATATTCTAAACCACACATTAAGAATAGCTAAATTTTTTACTCTTTGCATTTACTTATTAAACAACGCATGACATGGAATATGTTGATGAATAAAGATTTCTAGAAGCATCAATGGCTTATGTAGCTAGAAAATCGATAATGATTGATATTGAATATGATGACGTGAAGCTGAATTTTAAGGTTGATACTCCGACTCTATTTATATGAGTTACTTGAAGTTATACTATTATTTATCATTTAAATACGAAATGACATCTAACTTTGTTTTGCTTTTCAAATTGAAGGTAGTCAAATTGTCGTTGAGGTTCCACGATACAGCTGCTCTGTAATGACAATTGTGACAAGGTTTTTTATTGCTGATAAGATTTAGGTTGTTGTATATTAACTTGGTGAGTCTTGGTTCCATTTTGTTTTGGTTGGATTTTACACGATTGAACCATGGTTGTACTGAGGATAAGATTTCATATGCAGCTACAAGGCATGAGGTTCTCTTCGAGGGCGGAAACTATCTGAAAGTGATATCATTGTGGCATGTTTGGACTATAGGTGTGTCAGATTGAGTAATTTGCATAGAAGGTGCTTATTAGAAGAAACATGGGTTTTCTGTTCGCTCTGAAATGACATGTCTATTTTCTTTCTACTCTCTTGGTTGGGACAAAATTATAATATGAAATGACATGTCTATATTCATGTTACTGAGGAGGTAAATGATATTTTAGCTAGGCAAAAAACGTAATATAAAATGTCATTTCTAGGAGAACTTATTTGACGAAACATGTGTTTTATGTTTGCTCTGGGATGACATTTTTATTTGCTTTCTGCTTTCTTGGCTGGGATAAAATATACATACTTTACGGTCTATCCATCTGATAAGAAATCCTATTTGAATCTCATTTCAATCTTCTGTTTATGATAATTGTTTTAGATAGGAGTATTTATGTGCTTTTTTTTGGGTGATGTGAAGGACTGAGTATGACAAAGGAAGTGTCTTCTTCTCCTATTTACTACTCTATAAGAAAATTTGTGAAGGTGTGATCTCATCCTCCATATATTAAAGTAACCGTGTATGTTGTGTAAATAAATGTTGATTAATTTTCTTAGACACATAGATTAATTACCCAAAAGAAACTAATTCTTTTTTGAAGATGACAACATATATTCATTAGAGGTGTTCGACTGAATCAGGAATATCAGGTATTTTATGTTCATGCTTTCTTTTAGGCTTTAGGGTTTCTACCGTTGCATTACATTTTCTCTTATTTGTTCTTGGATTCTATCCATGTTGTCTCTGATTTATATGGCAGAAATATTGTATGCTTTTTCACCCTTTTAGCCAATATCGACATCCAAAGCTCAGTAACCCCAAAGGAATTCATATTACAAAGTCTTATTTAGCCCAAGTTTTGCTGGTTTGGTTGCCTAAATCCCGAGTTGTATTCCTTCTATCAGTTTTTTCCTGAGTTATACTAATATATAGAAACTATTTGCACACTTTTTCGGCTCTGTCTGAACTTCAAAATTTTTGGATAGACGAATACTCAGATCAGTAGACCAGAGAATTGCGATTACCTTCACATTGAGCAAATACATTATGTGCTGAGCTCCCAGTATAGTTTGAAGCAGGTGATTTATTCTGCTTTCTTCCTGTATATATTTTAAGATATATACAGGAAGAAAGCAGATTTGTTCTGCTTTCTCCCAGTATGTGCTCAGTTCCATGATCGGAACGAATCGCCTTTATTTTGTTCCCAAGTGACATTTCAAGAGTGAGAACTATTTCACAAAATCTGTCAAACACAACGTCTTTGGATTTTATGAAGATAGTCCACGTATATCTTGAGAAATCATCTACTATCACAAGAATGTATCTATTGCCTCCAATACTTTGAGTACGCATGGGACCACAGAGATCCATGTGTATGAGTTCCAGAGGTTCAGAGGTACTTATGACAGATTTTGGTTTGAAGGAACTACGAACCTGTTTACCTTTGACACACTCTGAGCAAAATTCAGATTCATCTACCTTAAAGGTAGATTCATCTACCTTTAAGGCTTGCATGGACAAGACGTTGATGCCACAGAGTGGATTTGTTCATCATGGTTGCAAGGCAGAGTTTTTCTTGAGGAGAGTAGTCGTGGTCAATGATGTATACATTATTGAACCTCTTACCTTTTAGAAGAATTTTCTGAGAATCCGGATGAATCACCAAGCACTCGGAGGGAGTGAATAGGACATTGTTCCCTCCTTGATCACACAGCTGTGACACACTTATTAGATCAAAACCAAGATTATCTACGAGATGAACATCATTTACCTTGATATTTTCTGAGAGATCGACGGTGCCAGTTCCCAAGATTGCCCCTTTCTTTTTGTCACCGAAGGAAATTTTTCCTCCGTTGTATCTCTGAAGTGAATGAAGTTGTTCTTTATTACCTGTCATATGGCAAGACGCACCACTGTCTATGTACCATCTAGTGTCATTCTTCACTTCAGTCTGCAAGGGAATATTAAGGCTTACGAACCCAGGTCAGCCGAGCTTTTCTGGGTAAGTTAGTGGTCAAGTTCCTTTGAGGGGAATTGTTCGGGACAGTCTTGATTTTGGGCTTTGTTTCATTGACCATCTCATAGTACTGAGGGTCGTTGATATCAATGATCTCAGTTTTTCTATTCTTGAATTTTCTATAAGCCGGTTCTTCTTGTTTCCTCTTTTTCTCACAGTCATAGATGAGATGTCCTTGGTTCCCACAGTGCCAGCAAACACGATTTGCGGGAATCCATTGATATCGATCCTTGGTTTTATAGTGAGATTTCTTTTGTCCTAGATCAACCTTTTTCCTAGGGGAACTATTTGGAGTTCTCATGGCCATGTTCCTATACATATCATGGATATGAGGGCTATGATGAGGAGCGCAGGTAGGTTCAAGATCTGAGGAACTTTCAATAATCTTAATCTTTTGCTCAAGAAATTCATTTTTACTGTTGGAAGTCTGGAGAGCTAGATGAAGTCTTTCGTTTTTGTCTTCTAGAATTTTGGTGAGTTCCTCAATATTAGTGTGTGAGTTACATGAAGGATTAGAATCATCAAAAGACTTATATCCTAGACCTCTACTGGGTTTGACAAACATAGTTTGATTAACAGTTTTTTCATGGATGCATTTGGTAAGACTATCAAGTTTTCCAATAATTTTCTGCAGAGAGGATTCAGGAGAATAGGAACGAGTTCCTAGGTTTAGTTTTTCATGCAAGTCACAAGTAGGACATTTGGTGATTTTGCTCGCAGTTTTATATTTCTTACACCAAGCTTCACTTTCATCAGACAAAGTAGCAATTTCTTCCTCACTTTCATTCAATTTTTCAAGAAGATTGTCATTTTCTTTACTTAAGGTTTTTATGAGTTTGATTAAATGTTTCTTATCATACTTAAGAAGGGTTTCAGAAAGATTAGTGGTAGAAGATACCTCGTTTTGTGATGACTCATTTTCAGCTTGAGCCATTAGGCATACTTTGGGGATGTCTTCTTCTGAGTCACTATCTTCCCATGTGGCTTGGCTTTCAGAGAGTGTCATGAAGCAAGCTTTAGAGGGATTAAGATCAAATTCCTTGTCTGAGTCACTATCTCCCCAGGTGGTAGTAGCGACTAAAGCCTTTTTCTTAGGAACTTCATCCTCTTTGGGCTTATCTTCATTCTTGGGACAGTCTTTGGCACGGTGTCCAGGTTGATCACACTAATAGCATCTGAGTTCCCTTCTTTCCTTGCGATTTTCATTTCTAGGGAATCTTCCTCTTTGAAATTTTCTGACAGTGCTTGTAAGAAGAGCTATCATTTCATCATCATCAGAGTCAGCCCCAGTGGAGAGTCTTTCCAGGACCTTTGTGAGGGTGAGAGCAATTCCTGCTTCTGTGGAGCTTTTCTCATTTCCCTTCATCTTGTCTTTGTGACGTTGAGCTTGTCCAACAAGTTCTTCTAAAGGGAGTCCCTAATGGAAGGAGTCTGAAGCATGATGTCTTGAGTTACAACAAATTTTGAGTTCAATCCATTGATGAATACCAAAGATTTAGACCATTCTTCAAGCTTAACTCCACATGCTCGGAGTTTGTTGCAGAGAATCTCAAGACGACCGTGATAGGAAAAGACATTTTCTGTTTCAAGCATTTTAAATCTATGATATTCTCCTTGCAAGTCAAATTTTCTGCTGTTCTGGAGATCTTCACTTCCCAAGTTAAAGTCCTCGAGAGCTTTCCACATATCCTTTGCATTGTCAATTCCCATGACTTTGTCTTGATCAACTTTGGAGAGAGCATTGAGTATGTATTGCCTAGCTTTAGCATTTTTCTCTTGTTGAGAGTATTGTTCAGTGGACCAGCGTTTGAAGTCAAGTTCAGTCTTTTTGTTGGCTGGGTCCAAAGGAACTGCGAAGTTTCCATTCTGAACAATTTTCCAACACATCTTGTCATTGGTTTGGAAGAAACCAGTCATTTGTTCCTTCCACCATTGGAATTGACCAGGTATGGCTTGTTGGTGGAGATACCTAGTTCTTGTTCGTTTGAGCGAGACATATTAATAATCTGCGAGTAACACACAATCTAGAGCACTAGCTCTGATACCAATTGTAGGATCTGTATGTTAGTATCAAGGGAACTCAGACACAGAGTTGTCCAGTTCCTAGGCACAGCGGAAGTAATTGAACAGATTATTAACACAATTACTTTAGGTGGAAACCCAAGATAACGAACTAGTTATCTTTAGATAAAAACCACCCCTCTTTCGAGGATTTGAAAGGTCTACTTGTATATTCAATCGATGAGTTTAGAGACGAACGAAATTACAAACTTTATTGCAAAGTACTAACCTAGTTCCTATCAGAAACTCTTATGATTAAAATATCAGTGAACTTACTTGATGTTCTTTTGACAAGAACACCTCTTTCTTCTCTTCTTAGGCGGATGCACTCACAACTCAGTCGAAATGCATAAACCCTAAGAACATAGAGGCGATCAAATATATAGCGACTTAGTTCGGCATACAAAGATATTATGGAAAATATATTATATGTCGTACTAATATCCTAATAATTAATCGACCCTATGCTGAGCAAGTTACCTAGAATTAACTCGCAATTACCATAACCGAATTACAACAACATAGTTATTTCCTAACAAGGAAAAGATCTTCTAAAGATCTTCTCGGCTCGCCGCCCACGCTAGGGTTGGAGTAACTCGGGTGAGACACTTAGTTCCTTGGCACTTCCCTTGTGTTCGTCAGTCTTCAAATCTTCTATCTTTAAACTGAAACAAACAGGTAAGCAGTACCATAGTCTATCCAAGTGTTGTCATCGTCAAAACTACGAGAGCTTAGAAAAGGAACCTGCTAGGGAACCATAGTTCAACAGGTCCCTATTCCAACAATTTCCCCCTTTTTGATGATGACAAACTGATGTAAGTATAATCACATAAACAATAGGTAGTTGAATTTATCTTAGTCCAAAGATACTTAAAAATCAAATAAGCAGTAAGTAGTTCCCCCTTAACCTTTGAATTTTCTAACAAGTTCCCCCTAAATATAATGCCAGTCCTATTGGTTCGAGATTTCAGAGTATATTCCCCCTTTTGACATCATCGAAAAGATAGCAAGATATGAATAGAACCGTAAAGTGCAAAGCATGAAACTGAAGACTCACAAGTCATAAAGCAAGAAAATTAATTGTTCATTCATTTTGAGCGCAAAGACAATGCGACTCATGCAACCAAAACAACATAAAAAAACAATAATCATGAAGCAAAGAGAGAAGGAGAACAATAAAAACACAAACAAATGATGAGCTTGGGAACCCTAGGGAAGTGCTAAGCCAACTACATCAAGGAACTGGTAGGGAGAGGTCACTCTCTCTGTGCAGCGAGGACTTCAGCAAGCTTGGTGAATGCGGTGCAAAGTGTACGGGCAACAACTGAAAGTTCTCTCAGTTCCTCAACAATCTCAGAGGAAGCCGAATCAGAATCATCTGCAGGAACTGGTCGAGCAGGTATATGACGAATTGGGCGGGACTTCCTGGTGGTGGTTTCCTCCACCTTGAGACTGCTGATGTAGTTACCATCCATCATGTGAGAAAACAGAGTTTCCTCCTCGTCAGCCGGGTAAATCTCCAGTCTCTCGAGGAGAGCCTTCATAATTGACGGGAACGGCATGGAGTGCGATGGGTGGTTGTGGCAGGCCTGCATATGGTGCATGACAATTTTGGGCAGGTCAAGCACTTTCCCAGCAAGGATCCTATCCATGAACACAACGTCCGCGATCAAAACTGTACTCCTCTTCTCTTGGCGAGGGATGACGTTGTTGATTAGGAAGGCGTGTAGCAGTTTCATGGAGAGATAGAGGAACCTGGTGTTGAATTCCTTCTGATCCGGGTTCCCAAATACAGACTTGCCATAGTCGCTCTTCTTTGTGGGCCAGTGCTTCTTCTGAATGGCGAAGTATCCTGACCCAGTCAGGATGCCAAGAACTGAGGAGATCATCTCCGTTGTGACCTTATACATCTTTCCCTTGATGGTGACCACAATATCCTGAGGGTTTTGAGTTTCTGGTACCGTGACAAAAGACATGGAGGAATAGAAGGAGCGGATAACCTCTTCGTTGACACTCTAAGCAGTGGTGAACAGGGTTTCCCAGCCCTGGGAAGCCAGTAGGGAACGGAAGGTGTCAACTTCTCCCAGATCCGAGGTCCACAAAGAGAGGACCAAGGATCCATCTTTAAGCAAATTCGGGTTTGACAGTGGTGGAGGCTGTTGCGAGGGAGCTGGAAGAGGAGATGGTAGGCTTGGCTGATCGGGTGCGAGCGGCGACGGAGTTTGGCTTTGGCTTTTTGGCCTGGCGACCACCATGGGTGGTGGTCTTGATAATGTGGGGCTTATCGTCGACCGCCTCATCCCGGAGGCGTTTCAGGAAAGCGTTGCCTACGCTCTCGGGTTCCAGGGGAGTGGGGTTGGCTTGATTGTCTGGGGAGTGGGGGGAGGAGTGTTGTTGCGAATGGGCCGGAGAGGGGATAGAATGAACAGATTTGGTTGGGGATGAAGGAGGTAGGAATGGAAGAGGGAGTGGTGGTGGGAGGACGATGATGGCTTTGGAGAGATCGGGTTGTGGAGATTGTGGGGGAGAGGGAGGTTTGGTGGAGCAAGAGGGGGTGTCAGCAGCCGGGGCGGTCTTGGATGGGGTCACAATAGTGCTCATAAGCTCCCTGAGCATCGCCAATTGTTCCTCTGTGAAAGTGTTTGGGACAACCATTTGAGAGAGATGAGAGATTTGGGAATTTTTGAGAGTAAGAATGAGAGAGAGTAAGTGCGGAGGAGGAAGGCTAGGGTTTTAGGAATCCCTTAAATAGCGCCTTGCAAGCATCTCGGCAGAGATTGTTCAAACGGTCACAATATATTCTCCCCAATCACAGATTTCCCAAACGGTAACAATTGCCTTAAATCTCGGTGAAACTTCCCAAGATGAATAATTACCACAACGGTCAAAAAATTTCCATCAATAGTTACCACAAATTTTGCATCATTACCCTGCTATCAGTCGGCACACGGAACTGAGCAGAAAAGGGATGTTGTCAGGCGGCGTCGCTGTTTACCGAGGCAGTTGAGTGCACAGAAGAGAGAGGCGAGTTCCATTTCCAGGTTCCTATCAGTAGTTGGCTGGGATGGGTGTGGATGCATATATGTGATGGGTAATAAATATAGACAAGAGTACACATCCAAACCAAAAAAAAAAATTCAGGGAAGGCAAATTTGACACAAACATTAACACGTTCCAGAGTGGTGCTATGTGTAAAATAAGGATCATAGGAATGAGCAATGTAAGTCGGGCTAGGGAGGTCCTATAATCAATCTTCATATCGGCTTATATTGTGGGTTAGAATAGATCCGATTGATTATTTTGGGGAACAAAGAAGTACGATTTTGTTCAATTTAATCATGTGAGGAAGATAAGTCCATATATTATGCACGTCATGATGAAGAAACCATATTTTACAAGAATATGACTATAGAATCAAGGAGCAAGCAAGCATGTAGAGAACCAAACAATCATACACTCATTTTCTAGTCAAGACAGGGAAATAGGCAGGGGAACTCAGAACCTCTAATCAATGGCAATCATGCCTAGGAGTAATCGAAAGTATTCAAAGGTCCTAAGCCTAGTGATTCATACAAAGAGTAAGGCAAAACATTGATTGATGCACCTAAATCTAGCATGGCTTTGTCAAATTTAGTTTCACCAATCACATATGGAATGCTAAATATGCCTGGATCACCACATTTCTTAGGCATGCGTTTTTGAAACACAGCAGAAACTTGTTTACTTATTTCAACTTTCTTCTATCCTTTCAGTTTTTGCTTTCTGTTAATAGTGCAAACTTCTTTCAAAAACTTAGCAAATCTAGGAATACTCTTAACAAGTTTGAGCAAGGGAATCTTTACCTCACACCTACTAAAGGTTTCGAAGATTTCTTTGTCATCATCCAGTCTTCGAGTATCCTTCAACGCCTCAGGAAAGGGAGCAACAGGATTCTGAGAGAACAGAGGCGGGAAATTCGGGCGAACATAATCATCAATGTACTCAGGGGTCTCCCGGCAATCGCCATCAACTCTTGGCGATCGCGGTCGCACAAATTGGGGTTCTGCAGGAGACCCGCGATCGCCGGTATCAATCCGCGGTCGCGGATTGTTGTCGAAATCTGATGCAACTTCTGAAGTGGCATGGCGATCGCGGTCGGGATGCAGACCCTGTTTTGCTCTCTGTAAACTCATGGCGATCGCTACTCAGATCTGGCGATCGCAGTTTTGGCACAGAACAGTCGTTTAAAGTTTTTCCGCTCCTCAAGAACACTGCACTGACGTTCTCTCTCGCGTTTCTTACCGGTTCCCTGGCTTCTAATTTACTCACAGCTTGAGCAATCTGTCCTAACTGATTTTCAAGATTTTGGATGCTTGATTCCGTCTTAGCGTTTTGTTGCATCACAGTCTGAGCTAAGGACTTGATCATATCTTCAACAGTCAGAGAGTTTTGAGGTCTAGGCTGATTTTGGTGATTTTGCAATACTTGAGGGTTTGAACATTATTCTGATTATCCCACCTCAAGTTAGGATGATTCCTTGTACCTGGATTATAATGATTAGCATAAGGATCAAATCTAGGCCTAGGTTGCCATCCTCCTGCAGCATTTACCTCAGCATTCGGCTCTTGGAGTTGTGGGCACTCATCAGTAAGATGCCCTGTAAGTGTGCATACCCCACAAGCTCTCACGTGCTGTTGACCACCACTTTGCAACATAAAAGACTTCATCATATCTTTCAGTTCATTCATATCACTTTGAATTTTAGCGGGATCAAGTGAACTTACTGACTGTGTTCTTTGCCTGCTACCAAACTGCCTTGAGCTCTCAGCTAATTCCTCAAACATTTCAGTAGCTTGGGGTATAGTCAATCTTAAAAAGTTACCTCCACAGGATGCATTCACCATACGACGATCCTCATCAATCAGGCCACTAAATAAGTACATAAGGAGATCTTGGTCAGTATAACTATGGAATGGGCAGCTGGAGCAAAGCTTCTTGAATCTCTCATAATATTCATAGAGACTCTCAGTTGAGTGTTGTTGAAGATTCGTGATCTCCATCTTCAAGCTGCTCAGTTTTGTAGCTGAAAAATATTTCTCTAAAAAGACCTTTTTCATCTTAGCCCATGTATCAATACTCCCTGGAGCTTGATAATAGAGCCAATCATTCGCAGCGTCTTTCAGAGTAAATCCGAAAGCTCTCAGCATGACCTGCTCCTCAGTAACACCTCTTGGCTTCATACTAGAACATATGGCATGGAATTGAGCCAAGTGTTTGTTGGGATCTTCTCCTGCTAAGACATGGAAGTGTGGTAGCTCATGAATTAAACCAGCTTTTAGTTCAAAGTTCACACCTTCTTCAATCTCAGGAAACCTCACTGCCAAAGGTTGTTGGTTTAAGTCTGGGGCAGTGAGTTGCCTCATAGTAGGCAATGGCGGTCCATGTCGATCACCCATCTCGTTCTCTTGGTTCAGAGCTGCTCTTTGGTTCTGAAGGAACGTCCTTTCAATCTCTGGGTCAAAGGAAACAAGAGATGAATCAGTAGCACGGGTCTGAACCATAAAGGTTCACACCAAACAGTTGATAATTTCACAATCAACACAGAATCAGAAAAATTTCAATTCCCCGGCAACGGCGCCAAATTTGACGCGGCTTAAGTCATAGTGTCAAATCAAGAAAACCCTAAACACTAACTAGAGTATAGCAAGTAAGTAGAGGTCGAACCCAAGGGAATCAAAACACCAAATCAATGTAGTCAAGTGAAATATCAACTAGTAATAAGTAACCAAGGGGGGGGGGGGGGGTTGATTGCAAGAACACACAAGTAACCAGTAACAAGCAGAGGAAGTTTGGGTGAAAATATTATGCGAAGGGGTTTCACCTAGCAAGTATCCACACAACAGTCAATCAAGTTGATCATAGATTTATCTCAAGTTCTATTTAATCCTAGGGAATGTTCCTATTCCAATCTTTAATATATCAGCAGGCCAACCGGTCCTGATAATACTTACTATTCAGCAATCAGGGAAACCTCTCAAGATTAGATGAAATAGCAGCAAAGCGCACAAGAATCATAAGGATGCATGCAATAACTTACAACCGTCAAATATTAACATGCAATCAATTCTCTTTCATAAAAGCAATCAACTACCAGATCATGCAGATATGAGTGCTACAGTGACAAGGAATTCCACCGTATATTCCTAGTCTAGCAATAGAAAACTATCAATCAAACTAGGTGATCAAGCTAGCAAAACTAATAGAAATCAATAGATGAAGAACAAGAGAATTAATACAAACCCATAGGAAAAGAACAAGAGTTTAGAAATCTCACAACTTAATAACTGAAGGTTTCAACCGCTAAGCAAAACAATGGAGTTTAGTTCCTGCTCATGGTTGCAAAACTAAATTGTCTGATGGAAAAGATGATGATCCACTAATGAAAGCTGCTAGGGTTCTTAAATAGAGACTAACCCTAAAAATATATGGTAAAATATATATCCTAAACGAAATAATAAAATAAGGAAAAAGAAATTAAACAAACAAAGGAAAATAAGGAATGTCCGGAATGTCTTCGGCCTTGTTGTGGCGATCGCCATAGATGTCTGGCGATCGCGGTCTTCATGTAAAGCTCTGTCGTGGTCTCTGTCGCCCCATGGCGATCGCCGTAGAGTCATGGCGATCGCCATGATCTCTCGAACTCATGTAACACTTCTGTTGTAGAATGGCAATATCCATAGTGATGGTGGCGATCGCCGCTGCTCCGCAGAATGTCTTCAAGTCTTCATGTCTTCAATCTTTGATCCTCTTCCTCTTCGGTTCTGGTCTTCATTTTTTCACTTCTTCATAAACAACTCACAACATAACAATAGCTCCAAATACTTGTGATAACACTCATAAACTAATGTAATAACCCCTAGTTACGCCATACAAAGTGTAGCGTATCAGGTATGTGTTGTATATTGTTGCCTCGACCTTGTTTCCCGACAAGTCCCAAAACTTGATCCAACTCAGATACGGGCCCTTTGTGGAAACATTTGACAAAGCTTTGAACACCTCATGGGGCTCGGGTCTTTTGGCACACATATATAGGAAATTGGGGATATGTACACGTTAAAAATGTGCCCAAATGTCCTTTTGTTGCACCTTGATGCAAGTATATGTTTTCAAAGCATTTAATTTTCATAGTAATTTTTGAATTTTCATTTACATGAAATATTTTTTCTCCTAGGGATGGATCTACAACTATTTCCCCAACTTTCTACCTGCTTAGAGGCCACAATGGATGTCAGCGCAAGCATGAGCTTATCGTTGGTTGCCTCAGAATGTGAAGCTGAAGAAGGGACAAGCTGGAAGGAACTATAGGGGAGAGCTAGATATTATCTTGCCAGAGATGATAATTATCTTTATCTTTTTTATTCATTTGCAATTGCTGAACTGGATGAAATTACTGAAATTGGATAAACTGGATGCCTTAGGTTGTATATTGAATTTGTTGGAAAAATGCATAAATGTGAATTTTCATGCGTAACCGGAGGCATCCTTTCTCGCGTGACGCGAGATATGGACTCCCTGCGTTACGCGAGAATTTGCACATTTTTTGCATTTGTCAAGTACGACCTAAGACACGAATGTGCTCCTTCAACTCTAAAATGTTCGAAAAACAATGTAAATTGACATAATGTCATAAACTGTGAGTCTGCAAATGTGCCTCTTTAATGAGAAAATTCTCGCATAACGCGAGTCAACCTTTCTCGCGTGACACGACAAAAGAACTCCTCGCGTTACGCATGAGTTTGCATTACAGAAGCTGTAACTCTATTTAAATTTTAAATAGAAGTGCATAACGTTTAAATATAAAGAATAGTGAACATACCTGTTTGTCGTGTTATTCCCAAGAGTAAACACGTTATCCGTCCATGCTGAAACAAGTCTTTCCTTGTAAGGGTTTAGCCAATTCTCCCGCACGTAGTTCAATACGATTGGATAAGCTTCCCATTCCCTCTCAAGTTTCTTCAAGTTTTTATGGTAGCCTTCTTCAATGGTTTCTTTGAACCGAGGCAACCTTCTTCAGTGGTTTCTCAAAATATTCCACAAAAATTTGAGTCCCGAATGCGTGTGTGCCCATATCTTTCTTGCCTTTGGCCTCTATGTTCTTCCTTACATGTCGTCTACATAAGAGAAACTTTGCATTTGGCCATAACAGGTATGTGGCATTCATAAGTTCCATCTCACGGTCTGTGACACAAAAAGTAGGCGAGACTCCTATTCTCAAATACATCGTTTGCAGCTGTTGCGGCCCCCACAAATAACTTTCCTCACTCTCCGCCTCTAAAAATACCATGCAAACGACAAAATTCTTTCATGTAGAAGTCAAACCAACTATCTCCAAAAAAGGAAAATTGTACATGTGACCAAAATACAATTAAGCAAAGAATTGTGCATCTTAATGTATTTTCTCACGTTACGCTGAACGGTGCTTCTCGCGTAACGCAAGATATTACTCTATCCCACAATCTTCTCAAATAAAATCCAGAAAAATTCAATGTAGGACATTTCTCGCGTAACGCGGAACACTTATCCACGCGTTACACATGGATATTTTTTACCATATATATTAAATTTCACATGAATTAAAAAACAACATGATAAATACTTACTTGTTCGTGCTATAATTCGAATCAAATAAAAGGACATATGGAAACGCCTTTAAGAGCTTATTTGGTTTAGGACTAGCAAAAAACAAGTCACCTATCGTCGAAGGATTTTTTGGACTTGGCCTATACTCCATGAAGTAGTTGTTCTCTTTGCATTTGTGGAAGAATTCTTGAACCACGGTTCTACCTTCCATTTCTTCCTTCCTTATACAATGTACCAAATTGTATACTTGTCTCTTCTTGGCGCAGCTTAAGGGATCCTTCTTTAACTCAGTGTAAATCTGATTAGGAGAACAGTGAGAAAGTACCATCTCACGAACTGTTTTCTTCTGATCAGGGGTCACTCTCCCAGCAAATGCATTCCCAACCAAAGTATCTCCAATAGGATGGTTGTGCAAACCACAAACAACAGCTACTCTCCAATTATCTTCAATACGGTTCTCCATAAGCTTCAACTCAAATGGACACCCCACTTTCTTGGTCTTTGTGTTTTTTCTCACAAATAGACCTTTAGGCTTTTACTTTCCCTTTATCACAAAGGAGTTGAACCCTTCCCCTTTGCCCCGGTAAAGATGGTCTAGTCCTTTGTTTAGAGATCATAAACTTATGTTGCTTTGCAACGTTGAACGCCCACAAATGATCTTCCTCCTTAGATTCAAACACTTGCTCCATTGTAAAAAATTCTGAATAATCCCTAGAAACCACATCTTCCTCACATACGGAATCATCAAACTTTGGTGCAGTGCGTAAAGCAGGAAGAAACCACATCTCCTCTCCTACGTTTGTAATCGGTCTCAACATAGGTGGGTTAGCAAACTGTGAATCAAACGCATCATAGCTTGATGACACTTCATATGCACATGGCAATTCATATGTAGATGGCACATGCACTTGATAAGTAAATGGAACAGGCAATTCATATGTAGATGTCACGAGCACTTGATAAGTAGATTGCACATGCACTTGGTACGTAGATGGTTGATAATAATCACCAAACTCAATCCCTAAATCAAATGACGGTGGCGGACATGGCACCGTGGACGTTGAGCAAGTGTAATCATTAAATTGGATTGCATTCAATCCAGTGAACAAAGAAAAATTCACCTATACACAACAAAACATACACAAACAGATTTGGGCTCTGTAATGTGCGATTTCCCGCGTAACGTGAGACTGAGAATCTCGCGTAACGCGGGATACCTATTCTCGCATAACGCGGGAAATTGCATAACTGTGTGCAAACACATTTTTACGGGGTCATTTAAACCTAAACCCAATATTTTAGAAAAATAACGTGAAAATCCTCAAAAATCTCATTCAACACATCATTTCTCATCATACACTTCAACATTTCACTAATATAATCTATAATCACTAACATTGTACCAAAAATAGTATAAACATGAACAAAACTAAATTTTGTACATTAAAAACCCTAAGAGCCTAAACCCTAAACAAAACAACATTCAAGAACAAATCTTTTGGACATTCTATGCAAAAGTCATCTCTTTAACACTTACTACTACTACATTTAACATGAAATACAACATAATAACTTCATTGTAGCTCTTAATGATGCAAAACAAATTTAAATTCAAAATTTAAGTAAGAACATTACCTCATTGATATTATAACTTGATGAATCACCATCTCCACTCCTTACTTTGTTGAATTCCTCTTCATCTTCCATTGTTTTTATGAGTTTAGAGTGTTTTGGAGGTTTGAAGGTTTGAAAATGTGTTTTAATGGAGGGTAAAAGAGGTAAAAGATGATAGAAATAGGTGTTAGGGTAAGGTTAATAGGTGTTACAGTTTACTTAAAATTAAATGATAGTTATTATAGTTTGGTGGGGACAAGACATCTATTAAATGGATCACAATGTTAAACTTCGTGGGCCCATGATCAATTCACACTGTGTGAGCAATGGGACAACCACATACTGTCTGGGGTAAACCCCAGTTAAGTGGGACCAGAAACATGGATAAGCGCAACATGCGCATTTGGGCCTAACAGATGAGCCCAATGGGGTTCCACCCTAAAACCAATTGACAATAGGGGGAGCAATCCATAGGCTTAAATACTAGGTTTCTTTAGTCCCAACTTCCGATGTGAGATACACTTTAACACCCTCCCATAAGTGTAACGGGGTGATAACCCGTGACACTTGAACAACCAGGATCGTGGGTGGCTTTGATACCATGTTAAACTTCGTGGGCCAATGATCAATGGGACAACCACATACTGTCGCGTGGGCCGGTTAGATAGATTCGGGGCGTGCACACACGAGCGCATATGCGCATTAGGCTCAGCAAATAAGCCCAATGAGATTTCACCCTAAAACCAATTAGCAATAGGGGGAGTAATCCATAGAGTTATATGATAAGCTTCTTTACTCTCAACTTTCGATGTGTGATACTATTCTCGACACACCCTCGCAAGTGCAACAGACGAAATCCAATTTACACTTAAACACACGGTTGTGGGTGAACTTTCTCAGTCTTTTTATAGCCAAACCCACAACTCAAAGATCCAGGACATAACAACGTTTATCTAATAAAATGTCTCGCGTAACTGAATCTCGCGAGATGTGCATTTCCGTTATATATACAAATGCATCCCGCAAATAGAATCCTTGCAAAGTAATCCCAAAAACAGAGAGACGCATACAATTAACATCCCTCACTAAATCTTCCCCAAGAAAACAATTTTTTTTTATAAAATGAAACCTAAGCGTATCAACTATAAATGACTGTTATTTTGAGCATCAACATTGTGAGCCATGGAGGAGCTGCTCTTCGTGAGCGACACTGGAAAATTCGGTTGAAGAAGCATCGTTGAATTTGCTGGCATCGGCGGTTGCGAAGGATTACCATGGTAGCTCATCTGATTTTGTTCGCCATTTTCGCCCCATCTTATCAAGCTCTGTCCCATTGGTGCACGCAAGGTGTTTGTGAAATTGCCGCTTCCAACCATGTTCGAGATAGCCGCCGCCACCGCCGATTGGAAGCTCGGAGATGAAGTCAGAACCTTTGTTAGCGTGTCTGTCAAGAATTGCTGGTTGGGAGATGAAGACTGGGCACCGCCGCTTATACTGTTCATCATCATCATCTGCTCTGTGCTGCTAAATTGTGGTTTCGCGAAATTTAGGGTTCCATTTGTGGATTTACTGTATGAAATTGTTGGGTTGTAGTTCATGTAGCTACTAGTACCAGCCCAGGATGTGGGGAGAATTGTGGGTAAAGAAGATGAAGTGAAATCAAGGCTTGTGGATGAAAACTTTGGAGCTTGTGAAATTCTGTTCATCAGATGAGAAGATGGATTTGTGGTGAGGTCTAGAACAATGGTGGGTGGTGTAGGGGAGGCTGCATTTGGTAAGTTGAAAGGTCGGGTTCTTGATGTATCGAATAGGGTGAAGTTTAATCCGTTTATGTTGGCAGTTGTGGCGGTTGATGGGGCGGTTGAAGACGATAGGCCTTGTGAGGTTGATGATCTGGATAATAGAATTGATGCAGCTGCTGAGGTTGTTGATGCCATTGATGTAGCTGCAACTGGAAGCGGGTGGTTGTGTGTTCCTTCGTATGTCGTTATTAGGATCGACATGTCCTCTGGACTTCTCTGCACCTGAAAATTTTGGTAAATCAGGACAACAAAGTTAGTTGTTGAAGATTGCTCCAAATTTTAGGACTCGTTTGATAGTGGTACCAAAGATATGAGATAAGGGGTATGAGTTATACTTATATATGATATCGATATCACTTATACCCTGATACTAATAAGCATACCAAACGAGCTCGATATCTAATATCTTTGATATCAATACCAATGAGCCCTGAATTCTAATAAAGTTTAAGACAACTTGAAAGTTTATTCCTACTTGTTTTCGTACGGGGCATGATGGTGCTAAGGTGCAACGATAGTATGCTCGTGGGCATGGATTTCCTTTCGCGGTCTTCTGTCCGTATTTCCTCCATTGGCATCCATCATGCATCTGCATGATATAACAAGAATTGCTTTCTTATTTATGAAACATTATTCATGTATGTTGCTAGATTAAAAAAAAGACAGTTTACTGACCGTGGGTGTGTCACATCTCGCTCGTACTGAAACTCTTGCTCGTTTGGCAACATTTGATTCAGAAGGCTCTTCATTTTCGTTCCTCACCGTCTTTAGAACTTTACTCGGTGGCCATGTTTCTCCTAGCTCGTCTTCCTTTCTTTCCTCTGCCTCAGACATATCAATTTCAGGTGGACATTTGAAATCTAATCCAAGTGTAAGGCCATCATCACTAACATCCCGTTTCTGATCTGTGCTTGTTTTTGCAGATGCATTTGTATTTTCAACTGGACTCATTCCGAGACAAAGAGAAATTTCCGGTTCTTGAATCTCATTGATCTCCGGAGCATCCATTGAACTTGTTGAAGGTTCCGTTTGGAGAATGTCAAGGAAGCGCATTTGCAGAGATCGGTAATCACTCTCAATCTTTTCTAACATCTTTCTTAACCTTTCGTTTTCTTCTTTCACTTCGCCCATTTCTGCTTTCGTTGTTAACAGCTCTTCATCCTAAAACAGCACAAGAACAAATTGAATGAAAAATGAATGAAATCATGATTTCTTAGAGATAGATTTAACGAAGGCGGCTTACCTCATTACTGATGTCGGGATTTCCATGTCTGGGTGAAGAGGTTTTTGAGGAATTTCCATCATCTTTGATCTCAATCTGAATCATTTCCAACATGTCAACAAAATTTCGACGTTCTCATCAAGATTAAAGTTTCTTACATGAAATCAAATCAATCATGCACTAAAATTCAAGCTAAGTGAGTCATGTTAAGGATCATATACTGCATAGCTCACCTCTTTATTGTTGCTGGTGTTTTCATTTCTCGGCGAAGAACTCTTTGAGTAATTTCCTTCCTCTTTGATCTCAATCTGAAAAAGTTTTAGTATGACAACGAAATTTAACACCCTCATCCATAATTCCATCATCCATCATAAAAAACCTATGCAATTTATATACAGATGAGATACTTACTGTCGCAGCTTCCATCTTCTCAACGATCTTGTCGTTCTTAGTTGCAGCGCTTGTTCCGGCTTTCACTTCCATTGATTTGTAGGTAATGTTCTCTCTATATACAAGCTATAATCCTTGACTACCATAGTTTTATTCTTTCTGTACTTATAGAACCAACCAAACATTGACTTAGCTTTTTAAAACTATATAAAATTCCCTCTTGGACTAAAAATTCATACAAAAACTTCAACTTAATAGTTTTTCAAATGCCATGTTGGAGTTTTTTAATGTTTTCAAGAGTATAAAACAATGTCAGAGAAGCTTTCAACTTCAACATGCACGTAACATATGCTAATAGAATACAGAGGATACTAGGAAAGAGAGGTAGGAAGTTTCAGCATGATTAAGTCATATTACTAATTCTACCTATGAGTCCAAATTCCATGAGAAATGCCCCTAAGATGAGAAATAAGAAGGAAGAAGGAAGCTCTTTTCTCCTTTCTCCTTTCTCCTTCCTCCCCCTCCTTGGAGTTGACCACCCCGTTGACCGGCGTTGACCATCCGTTGACCGGCGTTTACTTTTTTTTTTTTAGGCCAAAAAAATATTTTTTTTAGGCTGGATATTGTACTTACAAAATCAAGTGCTTCAAAATGCTTGAAATGTGCTACTATATTGTTGAAATGTGCTATGATATATTAGGCCAAAATTTGAAGCAAGGAGGAAGCTTCTTCCTCCTACCTTCTCCCTCCTTGAGTTGACCACCCGTTGACCACCCGATGACCGGCCGTTGACCACCTGATGACCGGCCGAAAAAAATGTCGTTTTTTTTTCGGACTTTTTCCGTTTCATTTTTTTTTGTGCTATGATTTGTAAGTAAAAGTGCTATGTTTTTTCTACCAATTTTGTGTGCTATTGTTTGTAAGAAAAAGTGCTATGCTTTGTAAGTAGAAGTGCTATATTTTTCGAGGCAAAAGCGTAACACATTTCACCTAGCATAGAGAAGCACATATAGGCAAAAAGTGTAGCACACTTCAGCTAGCTATAGAGAAACACGTATAGGTGAGAAGTGTAACACATTGCAGCCATAACGAAGCACGTATAGGTGAGAAGTGTAACACATTGCAGCCATAACGAAGCACATATAGGCGAAAAGTGTAGCACATTTCAGCCATAGAGAAGCCTATATAGGCGAAAAGTGTAGCACATTGTAGCCATAGAAAAGCATATATAGGAAAAAGTGTAGCACAATTCAGCTAGCAATAAAGAAACACATATAAGCGAAAAGCGTAGCATATTTCAACAATAAAGAAGCACATCTAGAAAAAAACGTAGCACATTTCACCTAGCATAGAGAAGCATATATAGGAAAAACCGTAGCACCTTTCACCTAGCATAGAGAAAGACATATGGGAAAATCACATATAGGTGAAAAGTGTAGCACATTTAGGCAAAAAGTGTAGCACATTTCACTAAGCATAGAGAAGCACATATATGCAATATCGTAGCACAGTTCAGCTAGCCACATAGAAGCACATATGGGCAAATAGCGTAGCATATTGCAGTAATATAGAAGCACATAACACTTATGGTAGTACATACTTTGCTAGTTCAAATTTTGGCTTAATATATCATAGCACATTTCAACAATATAGTAGTACATTTCAGGCATTTTGAAGCACTTGATTTTGTAAGTACAAAATCCGGCCTAAAAAAAATAATTTTTTTGCCTATATTAAAAAATAATAATAATAATAAAATTAAAAAAGTCAACGGCCGGTCAACGGTCGGTCAACATCTGGTCAAAGTCAATCCCTTGCTAGGATTACTTCTCATTTCTCATGTTAACATTAATTTCTCATTTGATCTTTTGCCTTCTACCTATAGCCTTATTTACACACCGGATAAGATAACAAGGGAAAAGACTGATGTACGAATATACATTAACCTACAAAATACGAATCATCCAGCGCATGGACATACAGATAAAAAACCATGCATATCTCTGAAAGCGAAAATCCATGTACATACAGGCTAAAATTCATATGTTCATGGATTTGTGCTTGCCTATGCTAGGCGTTGGTAGATTGGTATATTCATCATTTACATGAATTTACTTGTCAAGACGTGTTGTAACAAATTAGTTTATAAGACTTGGCTCTGTGATCCATTGACCTCACAATCTCAAAGGGTCACAGAGTGGTTATTAGTTTAAATGATAGTCTTAATTCTTTATTCATTTCAATTTTAACATATACTAGTTGCCCAACAATTTTAGTTGACCTATAGTTGATACAGTTGGCAATGGCGTCATGCCAGCAAACCAAGAAATGGTAATCCAGTATGAAAGTTGAAATGATCCATCTTTGCCTGTTTTTGACTGTAAAAAACTTCAACTTCATTTCACATTTACCTGTCTGTCCTACATCATTGACTTAGTTACTAAACATGTTTTTTTACCATGTCAAAATGAAACTGCTTTGTGATTTAGGATCAAAGACCAGGAACATGTTTCTTCTAATCATTTTGGCATTTCTTCTATAGGGCAAATATTTTAGTCGACTGAGATCTGTGATTCCACAAGGATCATGATCCTAATCAACAATCAAGATCTCCATATTTTATGGATGGCTTTTCTTTATGTATCTTCACATGTAAATTAGGGGAACTTTCTTAATTCTGGCCTACTGCATAGGCTGATAGCAGTATCATCCCACTCCCGTTGCCTTGGACCACCTTCCTTACTCAAACTTTGCCTATTTATTTATTGCATTCTTACACAGTTACACTTGGATCTTTTCTGCGAAGAATTTATTGCATTCTTACACAGTTACACTTGGATCTTTTGTGCGAAGAATCAATGTGTTCATAACATATGTTCTCACTTGATCTTTTTTCTAAAAAATATGCTTCGTCTAATCTTGCTGTACACTTGTACTATCTAACACTTATCTTCTTAAGCTTGATGATCAATATCTCAACCAATGTCATGAAATACCGAAAAATTGTGTAACAATGCCTTGAATTGGAATCTTAGACTTGAATAGCTGGACACGTCACACGACACAACGGAGTAAGATGTTTTGGCTTATAAATTGGAGAAAAGTTCGGGTCAAAACAAGGCTTAACGTAAGAGAAAATGACGTTTTTCGCGTAATTTGGGCAGTAATGTTCATAATCTGACCGATTAAATTTTTTGAGAAAAAACAAAAAAAAGTCAAAGTTCGCAGTAATTACAAGTATGTCACTGCATCCCTCACCGAAAACGTTGACAAAATTTCATGGCCCTTATGAACATTATTATCCAGAATATAAACATTGACGTGTAATTCGTGAACACAAACTATTCGCTTTTTCTACGTTAACACCTATACACACCGGAACTTTCCTTTCTAAATTGGGCATATTATGGGCTTCTAATTTCTACTTGGGGGAGAGTATATATATAGGCCTTTACTATATGTCTCCCACCCAAATTCAAGCGCCCACCTCGGTGTCTAATGCATGGAATAGGTCCGTGCATTTGCACCGATTGTATTATAGAAAAAACAGCTCGTGTATAACGCATCAATATGGTCCATGCGTTACATTTTTTTCCGCATAATCTTGTAGAAAAATTCAATATGAGCGCGTGGATATAAAATTCGTCCAAAACAGACAGTTTACCCATTGAAAAGGTCAAAAAATATATATATATATCATACATGATTTTTGTGTCAATAAGTGTGCGTTAAAACTTACATTATGCTTTATAAATACTAAATTTAAAACAATTAATCAAGATAAAAAACTATTTTATTTTAGTGATAAGTTTTTTAATACCTAAATTTAACCCATAACTATATTGTATAAGTAATCAACGTAAACATAATTTTGGAGATATTCTTTATTATTAAGGCTTTTGAAGAGGCAAATGATGTTTGTTTTGAACGAATTTTGTATAAACACTAGGGAGAAGGTTCCCGCGCTCCGCAAAGGTTTTGTTGTTTTGATGTGTATTCGTGTTTCCATTAATTTATTTATTTTATTTAGATAAAAATATTTTTGCTACGCGTGAGAAAAAAATATGTTTTAAAAAATATATATATATATATATATTAAGATTATGTATCAAAGTGTATAATTATTTTTTGAATTTTGCATTATAGGTAATAGAGGTGAATATTTATTTTAAATGTTTGAAGTTATAAATATGTTGTTTGTATTGCATTATTTATATTTTTCAACTATATATGATTTTGAATTAATTTTTCTTAGTAGAATTTACAAAAGAATTTCTTTTATTTGTTTATAAATAATTATATCTTATTTGAAAACTGACATATATATAAATGTTGAAGTTATATTATTTTAAACACCGTTTATATAATTAAACTGAAGTTTGAATCGGTTAAGATAAATGTTCTCCTTTATAATGTATAAAAACCATCTTATATCTATATAAAGATAGCAACATTGAATTGAGGAGTGTGAATTAACCAATCAAAATGAAGAGAATTTAATGTTAGGTCTTTAATTTTCTCTCTCCGCGATTTTTATATTATATTAGATAGATGCTTATCAAAACAAATTTATGTGCAAACGCATAGCCCATATTAGTGCATTACATCTTAATCTTAATTATACTATAAAATTAGGGGTGAGGCAAATTAAACACACTGCATTTAATGTTTTGTTTTTAATTTATCATTTTCTTGATTTTTTTCTATTCCCGTTTCTTTCTTACGTTTACGAATATGTCGCCCAAATGATGATTTAGACCCACCAACACATGTCTATAATGGACCTGTATGAAACATATCATCATCTTCTACTCTTTGATTTTACAACGCCTTATTATGAAGTTTTATTGGCTGTAAAACCCGCGCTAGGCGTGGGCCCTAAAAGTCTAGTATAAACTATTTTTTGGTAATGCAATCATTACGTAACGCATGAACCTATTCAGTTACCCACTGTGGTGAACAACAAACGAAAATTCGAATGGACGAGATATGGATCACTGTATATATAGTGGTTTATGTCTATAACCTGTAGTAAGAAATTTTGTATGTGAATGCAATAAACATAAGTTTGGCGAACTTTGTGTTATTGATTCTCTATTTCTGATTTAGTTGTTTTTCTCTCAACCCACTACTACTACAAAGGATTTGAAGCTTAAATTACATAAATCTATGGCTTGATTATAAACCTCTTTCAGGATAATGTTTTTATTAATCACCTTTTTAACCCTCATAAAACACCCAAATTTGAAAAATACATGTGATTAAATTTCGAGCAGGTAATTAGGTCAAACTTTAGGTGCTGGAGTAAGTTAAAGAACTACGTGTTCTAGATCTCTTTACAACTTCTTGGTTAAATTCCAATTAACTAAAGGATGCGGTCCGGGCGAGAACGTTAGAATGGTTAATGTTCATAGAAATATACATAAATGTTCATCAAATTATACTCAAATGTCCATAAAATTTGATGAAATTCATTTAGAAAATTAAGATTTTTCCAAAATGTTCTTCAATTTTCTCAACAAATATATTTTAATGAATGTGCTTCAACTTTTGAATTTTTTTAAGTTTGTCAACGCTCACCAAATTAGTATTAAACTAGTTTAGGTCCCGTGAATATCACGAGATTATAAGCTTATATGAGTATATATAGAATATTCGGAATGTATATATCGTTAAAATAATAAATAAGTTATAGTTATATTTATAAAAACCAAAAAAAGTTATAAAATATGCAATACATTGATATATAAAATATACATATATAAAAAAAGAGTGCAAAATACTGAATGATCCATGTAAAATATACACCAACTTATAACTCATCATATATATAGTCAACCAAAATACAATTAGATAGTCTTAGATAAGCATAAGATATTATTTACACATTTTACATCTAAACTTTCTATTTTATGCGGTAATATAAATAGAATCAATAACAAAGAAATGTTCTTTAGTTGTAAAAGTAGTATATTAGCATATAACATGTAGATACATATGGATGAATTTCATTGCACGAACTTGAGTTTGTTTTTCCTCGACATTTCACATAGCTATGTAAATTTGGTATATTCATATGCGAAGTAAAATATAAGGATAAAGAATGAAAAAAACCTTTAATAAATATAATAAATCATGACTAACACATACGATCCGCCTACAATTATCCAACAATGATAATTTGATGATAAAGTTATAAAAGTCAACAAAGTAAAAATAACCTTTAATAATACATAGAATAAGTGAACAATTTTTTTTTCGATTTTTCATTCCATTTATAGGAATAACGAAAGTAAACTTTAACTTAAGATAATATCCTATGATGAAGAACCTATCCTTGAACATATAGATTTATTTTTAAAAAATTGCCCAAATAAATAGGGAAGTTGAGATAGTAGTGGAGTTTTTTCTATTTAGTTGAGAAAAAATTTTATTTTTTATAATTAAATTTAATTATTTTTTTATTTGCTAAAATAGTGACGTGACGCTGAGGTGGCGCAATTTTTTGTGAAGACTTAGCTTCTCTCTTATATTGTAGTTAGGTAGATGTTCATCAATTTACTATTAAATGTTCACCTTCCCACATTCCTATTTTAAAGTAATTTTTCACCCAATACTTTGCCTTAACTAAATTGTAATTAAATGGGGAAGATGAAGTCATGTTTGTTGAACAATTTGACAACTAATTTATAATAACAATATGAATATATCCTCTATATATATATATATTATACAGACTCACTAATCTTTGTAATTAGTTTTCATGATAGACTAGGAGGTTTATTTAAACTTTGTTGAACAGAATAAGTAACCACTTGATAGGCTGATTGATAGATTAAATGGGTTAAAGTAAGCTTAATGTAATAATGGTTAGAATGATTGTTATGGAAGAAAAATCAATTGAAATATGGTTCAACATGTCTTTGCACATCTCTTATAATCCTTTAAAATTTGTAGCTGATCTCTTGTTTTACAAAGTTAAATTAAATGTTTGCTACTGTGGACTTCATGGCCTAGTTGATGATATTTTATAAGTACTGTCATTTGATTGACAGATTAGTCAATGAAGAACTAATTAATATTATTTTAATTTATTTGTCTTGTTTTCTGTTTTTGCTTATGCACTATCTCAGCATTTGTTGTATAAAATGATCTCAACTTTGTACTTTAATACTTTCAAATGGAAACATTCAACAAGAAGTTGTACATGCTTAGGCGAGGTTTGAAAACGAAGCACACAAACATTGTGTGTTAGAAATATAATGATGCACATAGACATTGTGTGTTAGACGTATTCGCTATAGTTGACAGCGAGAATGACAAGTCATGGTCATATTTTTTTCATCACTTGCGATCAGTAGTAGCAGATGAGAACGAACTAACATCATATCTTTCAAATGGAAACATTCAACAAGAAGTTGTACATGCTTAGGCGAGGTTTGAAAACGATGCACACAAACATTGTGTGTTAGAAATATAATGATGCACATAGACATTGTGTGTTAGACGTATCATACTATAAAGTGTACGCATAATGTGTCTTCTCATGAGGAATAAAGACACATCCCTACCCTCCATTCCTTAACAACCTAACCACATCTCCACCCTCCACGTGATAGATTTATTTTCATATCTGTTGTCCTTGTTCTCTCTCTCTCTTCCACTTTCCTTCTCTCCGGATTTCTTCTCCTTCTCTTCCGATTTCTTCTCCTTCGTTCACCGACACTATGGAGTCTTCCTTCAATTCCGTCGTCGACGACTTCACTCCCTCCTTCCAAAGCGGCTCTCCAAATCGATTCGGGTAAAGATTTTGTTGCTGACATGATTTCTCCTTCGTCGGCGACTTTATCTATTTGGTGATATATTTTTGATAAATTATGTGATTCAACTGTTAGGAATTGGTAATACAGTTAGGCAGAATTGTATTTTAGCTCTAATGTGTTTGTTGTGGTTTTGATTTTGATTTGGAAAGTGTATTAGGTTAGTTTTTCCATGCTTAAGAACACAATTTGTCCTCTAAAACAGAACAAGTATATGAGTTCCTGATTTAGGTCGAACTAGCGTGTGTTTCCGTACCATGTACGGGGTCGTATGTAATAAATATTTTAATAATATATTTATATTTTATACTATTAATTAGTTTATAGATTGTAGTTTATACTTTATGGTTTATAATTTATTGATTATAGTTTATAGTTTACGATTTGTGTTTTATAGTTTAAGTTCATTAATAACTCAATTTAATTAGACTGATAACATAATAATAGATAAAGATATATATATATATATATATATATATATATATATATATATATATATATATATATATATAAGATAAAGATATAATATGATAAAAGATAAAAATCGATATTTCTTTTTGTAATATAACCTATTAGATATCTTTTTTGATTTTTTTTACTTATTTAATTCAAAGATATATATAAAAATATAAAGTCGGATGATGTGGAGGATGACATGGTGGATGATGTAGCATATCTTAGAGGTCAACAGATAGGCGAATTGAATATAAGGGCGACATGTGGCAAAACAACGTTCTGTTTTAGTATATGTACAGATGTGTTAGTTCGAAGTGTATTCTAGTTGGAATGGCTTGTGCACTCATCAAATACAGAGTTTTCATTTAAATTCGAGTTTTGACGAACAAAATTGGAGTAAGCATTCTATCCCATGAGGATGTGTCTTCTCATGAAGAATAAGGACACATCCCTACCCTCCATTCCCTAACCACATCCCCACCCTCTACGTCACCGATTTATTCCCTAATTTGTTTTCCATGTTCACTCTCTCTCTTCCGCTTTCCTTCTCTCCAGATTTCTTCTCCTTCTCTTTCGATTTCTTCTCCTTCGTTTGCCGACACTATGGAGTCTTCCTTCAATTCCGTCGCCGACGACTTCACTCCCTCCGTCCAAAGCGGCTCTGCTTCGATCGATGCAGGTAAGGATTTTATTTCTGACATGATTTCTCCTTCGTCGGCGACTTTATCTATTTGTTGATATGTTTTTGAAAAATTATGTGATTCAACTGTTCGGAATTGCTAATACAATTAGGTAGTATTCTTTTTTAGCTCTTATGTGTTTTTTGTGGTTTTGATTTTGATTTGGAAAGTGTATTAGGTTAGTTTTGCCAAGCTTAAGCACACAATTTGTCCTCTACAACAGAACAAGTATACGAGTTCTTGATTTAGGTCGAATGTGTTAGTTTGAAGTGCATTCTAGTTGGAATGGCTTGTACACTCATCAAATACAGAGTTTTCATTTAAATTCGAGTTTTGAAGAACAAAATTGGAGTAAGCATTCGATACGTTGCTTTGACGCACACATAAGAACTTTCTCTTGCACACATATGATATAACTAATGTATAATTATGAAATAATGTATCCATGAAATAAATGATGCACACTTGAGGCATTATCACTGCACACATCAGACATAATTGATGCACACAATAGTAATTGTGAGTTCTGTTATTTCATTCATTTTACAAGAGATGGACCTCATATTGAAGGAAGCATGTCCCCTATTTCTCGTGGTAGTTTAGCTCAATTTTACACCCCTGAGTGCAATGTTGGTTTGACGCCATATGTTGGTCAACTCTTTCCAACTCTTCTACATGGTATGCAATTTTACGCAACTTATTCAAAGGCGTGTGGTTTTGCTACTAATGCGTGTTCAACAAAGAAATTCAATGATTTAGAGAAAACAAATCCATTGCAGATTTCAATCATAATGGTGAGAATGTTGTGAAAAGAAGGGGGTGTCTAATCAATGTGGATGTGAGGCGAATATGTGGCTTAGACATGCAGGCAACGACGAATATCAAGTGATCAATTTCGAGTGTCGTCATACACATCCATTGTTGGAGCCATCTGAAATGGTTTTCTCCAAAGGGAATAGGAAAGTGACCCCATTACATCAAGAGTTTATGTTGAGCTGTATTAAATCAAACGTCGATGTAACCAAGAGCTTTAGAGTTTACAAGAATTTGGTGGGATCTTATGATAATGTTGGCGCCACTGTTGTTGATTTTAAGAATTTTATGAGGGGTTTGAACTCATACATGGATGGAAGCGATGCTCAAATGATCATTAATGACCTTTTTAAGAAGAAGGAATGTTGTGACGCGTACTACTTTGATTATTATGTAGACAAGACAGATAAACTAACCCGATTGTGTTGGTTTGATCCTATGATGAGGAAGAGTTTCTCGTACTTTGGTGATGTTGTTTCTGCTGATGCTACATACCAATTGAACATGTATTTGTGTCTTCTTTAGTTTTTTTGATAAATTATTGTCACTACTAGAAAACAGGTGTTTTTCCTACGCTTTTGGGTCGACGCTTTGTTAAAGCATCGGTGTGAATTGTGAGGCGGAGTTAAAACTGTGACGCTTTGAAGCGTCTTCATTCGGTTACACATTTCGACGCTTTTATATGTCGAAATATCTGCAAAAAGCGTCGCTATTAACCCTTGTTGTTTTTTTTTGTAATTAAACGGTTTTTTAAAATTTCAGAAATCTTTTCCATAGTATAAGCGCGAGATCTCGATACAAACCCTACCTGCCTCTCTTGAACTCAATTCTCAATCTCAACCTCTTGAATCTCTACGGCATACGTCGTCTTGAACTCAATCTCAATCTCAGGCGAGTGGCTCTCTCTCTCTCTCTCGTTCATCTTATCGCAACTTCGGTCTCTTGATTTTGTTTCCAGATTTTCGAAATTCAATCATGATTTATCTGTATTGAGTTGTTGCTTGCTGTTCAAAATTTCGTTTGTGGATTCTTTTTGGTTTGTGTAATTTTCATCTATGCTTTTAGTCTAAGTGATTACCACTTGAATCAGAGGTTTGTGAGTGGAAATACTGTATGATATGCGTTTGTTTTGTTGCTGAAAGCGCAGTTGAGAAACAGTTGCTGCAGAGTAAATGTGTTGTAGCGATTACTCGATATTAGGTCTGAATTTGATAGATGCGCAGTTGCTGCAGAGTAGATGCGCAGTTGTGAGTGGAAATACTGTATGATTACTCGTTTTTAGGTCTGAATTTGATAGAGAATAGTAGATGTGTTGTAGCGATGAACAGTTGAGAAACAATTGCTGCAGAGAAACAGTTGAGAAAGAGTAGATCTGGTTGTTTGATCGAATAGATAGTTTTAGTATTGCTTCACATTCTCTTCCTGTTGTTTTGCAACATTTATTTTTCTTTCTCCTTACATTGAGTTTCTATTTTATTGGGTGATTTAAGCTATTAAAGTATTAATAGATGATGAGGTTTTGCCGCTCAAAAAAGATATATGGCAAGATAAGAACACTAGTAATTTCTATATTCTTAAAGTTTTTGTTCAGTTTAGGAATCTGATGCGCAGGAAACTTTTCTTACCCTTGGATTTGATTCTTATAAGCACAACATTGGAGGTGAAAAAGAATTTGATGATGATGATGCAAAGGCTAAACTCTGAATTAGCCTCTGTAGTTATATTTATATGATTTGAGTAGTGAGCTGCCTTCTCAAGCAAAATAGTTGATTAAATTTTACTAGGATCTGTCTGATTTGAACTTAATTAAAGCAGTGTGTTCTCGACCATCTTCTGTTTGTGGTATGCCACTTTTGGAGATCAGTGTGTTCTTGACCATCTTTTGTTTGTAGTATGCCACTTTTGGAGTATGTTTGACAAAGAATAAGTTTAGGGAGAGGTTTTATTATAATAAGGCATTTCCCATCCTGATTATTCATTAACTTTCTCAAGGGACTACTAGCCAATTCAGTAAAACTCGCTTTTGTGCTTTCAGTAGTTTATTCTCCTATAGATTTGTACCCGTTTTTTTTTTGCTTTTGTTTTTATTCTCAGCTTTTATTTCAATACTACCAGTAAATTGTTCTTTTGTATTTGACTTTACAGTAAATTTTAATATTTCCAGTGATCAATCGCAATGAGTACGCTACCAGTAAATTTTTTCTTGTTACAATAGTGGATTTACTACACATTTCCTGAACTCCTTGAGAAACAGTTGTTGCAGAGAAATCTTTTTGCACCTTTCTTTTACCACAACATCAATCATTTGCACAAGTAAACACAATTTATATGATAAATCAATTGCTGCAGAGACAATGATGAAGTGGAATTAGTGTTTTGATTGTATAAGTAATTTTCTATGATAAATCAGCTACTGCACATTACCAAAATTGTTACTTTCGTTAACCAATTGCAACATGATGTGCATATTGCTTAGGTGAACCCTGAGTTTTGGTAACTATTAGTTTTGGTAACCATTAGTTTTGGTTAACCATTCATATATATATCTTTTCATTCTTTCATCTCACCTTTCTTGCTGCTACAAAAAAAATAATGTTGATGTGTTCACGGTTTAGAATCACTTCTGTTTCATCTTAAATGTTTATCATATTCCATATAATTCAACTCTTCTACATTAATTTGCAAATGGTATTGCTTTCCTGGTTTTAGTTACGGATTACTCTTGATTATAACTAAATCGGACTTGATTTTTGTTATGCAGGCGAAGAGTTCTAAGCGGGCGGGCCTTGGTATACGGGCTGGATTTCTGGACTTGTCAAAAGAGTTGTTGTTGAGTCAATATTGGTATGATTCAAAGCTCTCTAGACACTCTCACTGATTTAAATATTTGTTCTAAGGATTTTGAAGCTTCCTTGCATTTATTTGTTGAGTCAATATGGACCCTCTGTGACTAGTACTTTGAACCTGTCATGTCTTAGTGCTGCTGTTTTTATGAATTCTTGCATAGCCATGAAAATCGTTTGTGTTATGAATCAATCTATCACATGAAAATTGTATGTGTTTTTACTTTGATATTGCTGAAAATTTGTGAGTTTATTTCCTCTCTTTTGTGGCTATACTGCATAGCACAGGGTAAACAACAAGATTTCATCACATCTGGTTGTGGAAGCACGCTTAGTTTATAACTTGAGCACCATGAATTACAAAAATGTTACTCCCAACTAATATGTTTGTTCTATTTATTGAACTTGAGCGTTATATTTCGATGGATATTTCTGATACGTGGAGCTGCGGCTGATTCGAAACTATAATCTTCATTCATGGCTTCTGGTTGTTGAATCGAGTATTAGACCTAGGAATTGGAATTATATTTTATTTACTATGTTTCTGGAATGATGATTTTATTGAGAAATTGAAGACCTTGGCTGTTGTGGTACTGGAATGATGATTTCATTAGAAAAAATCCAGATGTAGAATAGTTTTGTTTTGATGATAATTACAGCTGTTGTACTATCCTGTCTGCAGGAGTACGTTTCAGAGCCAAATGCCCCATTGCTTACAACATAAGAAAACTTTAAATTGTAATTCATGTATTAAGTAATCGAAGAGATGCATGTCAGAATTAAGATTAATGTAGAACAACCTAAAAGAAGTTGATTTTAATCCGATAAAAACAACCAACCTTCGTTAGTTTGGGCGTTAATGACCTCGAGGTCATGATCATTACCCCTGCCCAAGTACTTTGATTCAAATATTCTTTCTTTTAGATTAAGAACTAATATGAAGTGACTATCAATAGAAATCGAGTCATAATCTTTTGCACTTTTAAATTTATAGTACAATGCCATTATTTTTCCTTCCTTGAAAATCAACAAATCAAACAAATTGCAACATACAGAGGAAATCGTTAACCAACTAGTTGACGATTTCAAATAGGCGTCGCAGTAAAATTGACTTCCTGTAATTGAACTCAAAAACACAACTATATCAGAATACAAATAATATATATCTCCTTTTTAGTCTTCAATCCTTCTCCTAGAATGTTATGCTATTTCTGGATGTTAGTTAGGTCAACGTATTCAAGTCTATTTTTGTTCCATTAGATGCTTTTGTGTTGAAGTTTTACTGAGCTTTGAATCTACTTGCTGCATAAAAAATGTTCTTTCTTGTTCCACTTCTTGACTGAATTTCAGGTGTTGCTTGCTTGTTGTTGTTTAGTTGATTTGTTAAAGATTAGAAGGTATAATATATATATATATATATATATTATACCTTCTAATCTTTAACAAATCAACTAAACAACAACAAGCAAGCAACACCTGAAATTCAGTCAAGAAGTGGAACAAGAAAGAACATTTTTTAGCTAAAGAAACTACCAAATACTCATGTAGATTATATCAATGGAGTAGTTGAGTTCATGAAATTAGCTAAAGAAACCCTTGTAGAAGGTAGAACCCGATGTCCATGCAGATTCTGTAAGAATGATAAGTGGGTATTGATAGATGAAGTAGAACTACATATCTTGCTTAAAGGATTTCACAAGCCTTATAGGAACTGGATTCATCACAGAAAAGATATGACTCATGGGTCAAGTACTATCCATGAAACCATGAATGATCAGCCTATGATGGTAGGTCGAGATGATATGAGAGGGTTGTTAGAGGCAACTTTTGGTCCAAATATTCCTCATTCTGTTGCCCATGATGATGGCCCCACACAACAAGAAGATGGGGGATTTGGCTGATGCATCTACAGAACCCATTGATAATGTAGAATATGCAAAGTATGAAAGACTATTGCAGGCTGCTGATGAGGAACTCTATTGAGCGGGTCAATACAACCTCGTGATATTGATAATCTTGTTGAAGGGGTCAAATGTATAGTCCAACTCAATGAGTTCAACCAACCAATTAGAAAAGTTGGCAACGTTCTAGTAAAATATCTTGGTTCATTGGCAAGAACTGAGACATTTTGTCCATTTGGAGTAGAGACTTGGCATGCTGTCAATGACATTTACAAAGCTGACATACTGAAACGAGTTCGAGTAAGTATTTTTCAATTTATATTCTTTTAATAGTTTTTTTCCAGATCTGTCTATAAGTAATTTTAACATTGTATCTATCATTATCTTTAATATGCACTTTGGTATAACAGGGAAAATTTGTCATTCCATCTGAACAAATATTTGATAAAGCAATCCTCGTGCGCGTTGGAACATAGTGGAGGCAGTACAAATATACCTCGAAATTGTCAAGTCTTGGGAAAGAAGCACGAGCATTTCAAAGTCATGTGCATACTACTGGTAGTACAAGCTATGCCAACAAGCGATATGATTATGTAAGATTTCTGAGTTCTTGAGACTAAACAAAGCTTGGTTTTGATGCTTTACGCCGTTTTTGTGTTAGAAAATGAGGTGGTAAGTGTGTAACAATGATTAGAAATGCGTTTCTTTTTTCAACTGTTTTTGTGTTAGAAATATCATCAGCTGCTACTTTTTTCAACTTTGTAACATTATCATTTTGCTACAGATTTAAATCTGCGTTTTTGCATGAGGTGTTGTTTGTTTTTTACTAGTTTCATACTTTTATGTGATCTTATGAAACAGTTTACATTGCTTGCTCTTCAGATTCTTACTAGTTTTATACTTTTATGTGATCTTCGCCGCTGATTTTCTTTTCTATCTGTCTGCTGCACAGTTTTCTTACATTAATACAGAATTGATTGATCCAGTATACTATGAGATGGTAGGCTGTTTTTCTATGAGATGGTAGGCTATTTTTCTGCACATTTCCTCTTTTATTGGTATACTTGGTTGAGGTGGTAAGGTGCTGTTTTTGAATGAGGTGTTGCAGTTCTGAATCTAATTTTTTCTGCAGTTCTGCAGATCTTCATGTACATTGTTAATTTTGTAAAATGTTGTGTATTTCAGATTAAGTCTACAGGAGTGCAGCCTAGCAATTTGCAGTTCTTTCAAATGACTCACACCAAAATCTCAGGAGGCTGCGTTGACAATACGTCAACTTCACAATTTTTGGTATTAATTTGGAAAACAAATTCATCTAGTTAAATGATTATATATTTTATGATTTATATGTACATCATCATATACTTATGTCTCATGTGAATAGGTTGAAGCAAACTCCAAAGTTGATGAAGTAGTGTTGAACTCTTCACCTTCAAAGTCTCGTGCAGAAATTGAAAATGAGGTGTTTAACACACTAATGTACCAGGATGAGCTTCCTAAGCGACCAGTTGGTTTTGGATTTGGAGTCAAACAAAGTCAGGTTTTTGGAGTACATGGCATAATGAGGAAAGAAGGACATGGTACTACTACAACAACTAACAACTCACCTGATCTGAAAGTCATGAGGGAAAAAATGTCAAATATGGAAAAGGAAAATCAAGATCTTCGTCAAATTATGCTACAAGCACTTGATGCAATCCGTAGTGGAAAGGTTTCCGATGAGTTTTATAATGTTGTTCAATCGTCGTTACGCAAGCCTAATTCTCAGGTATGTTCAGATTTGTTTTCTGCCGGATTTATACTATCTTACTGATTTATATGCTGCACAGTTCTGTTCTGCTGCACAAATTCTGTTTTGGTAATTATGTTCTGCTGCACAAATTCTGTTTTGGTAATTATGTTCTACTGCACAGTATTGCAGTGAGACTAATATTTGAGAGAGTGGTATTGTAGTGAGACTTATATTTGATTCAGTTCAGTTATGTTTTGTTTAAGTTGACTTTAGTGGTATTGCAGTGAGACTTATATTTGATTCAGTTCAGTTCTGTTTTGTTTAAGTTGACTTTAGTGGTATTGCAGTGAGACTTATATTTGATTCAGTTAAGTCCTAGTTAATTAATACCCTTTTTGTTCATTCAAATTTATACAGGATGCCTCAACTACAAGCGGTAACACTTGTCACAATGGAGTTGAAGATCTTCACACTTCAAGGTCGCCGAGTTAGTTATTAATGTTTTTATATTTTAGTTGGAACAAAAAGAAGATAGAAATACTTGCTGAAATTGGTTTCTCTTTGATTAGGGAAATGTTCTGGATCTTTTAAATTTTTGTTGCACATTTTGGCAAAGATAGACTGAATGATTGTATACTTTTTATTTCAGGTTCTCATATATTCAATATTTTGATATCTCAAATTGATATATTAGCATGTACACGTTATTGGAAGGTTTGACACATTCAGTTTACTAATTAAATCGTAGTAATATTGTACGGGAAAATTGATAATTTTCAACAGAAAAAAGTGTAGAGAAAGTTGGAATAACATTTTCTTTGACGCTATAAACTGTCAAGATTGGCATACGTAATGTATATCTAGATGCTTTTAAGCGTCGAGATTGACAAAGCGATAAACAATTTATGACGCTTTTTAGCGTCCAATTAATTCTCCACGACCAAAAGCGTCAAAATTGGCTAAACATACATTAATCTTTGACACTTTATAGCGTCAAACATCATTGAACTGCGAAAAAACATCGCAATAATATTGACTCTTTATAGTGTCATAAAGTATTTCGAAGGGTAAAAGCGCCGAGATATAAAAATATCTCGACGCTTTTTAGCGTGAAAAATAGTTAACCGGGAAAAAACCATTCAATAATTTTGACGCTATAAAGCGTCAAACAATGATCTCGACAGTTAAAAGCGTCGAGTTTTATTAAATCCCTACGCTTTTTAGCGTAAAGAAAAAGTAAAATTTCTTTATCCCGGTCCGGAAAAAGCGTCGAGAAACGTATATTGACGTTAAAACACGTCGGGATTTGTGACGCGAAAAAGCGTGGACAATTAGTTACACTGGAATTCCCTACGCTTTCAGAAAGCGTCGGTAACTCAAATTGCTACATCTAAGAGCGTCAAAAATGGCTTTAAAAAGCGTAGAGAATGGCCATGTTTTCTAGTAGTGTGTGCACATTAAAAAAATGTTAGCACAGAGGCATTTAATTTTCCCTTGCACACGTAAATCCATTAGTTGTGCACACACATAGTATAAGTTCTGCACACATGCACTGAATTTGTCATGCACAAAGAAAATGCCTTAGTTATGCACACTTTACTTTTGCATGAGGACATTGAATAGTATGTGTGGCTTTTTGAAAACTTCAAGAAAGCTATGGTCCATGATCCTCATGTTATCTTATCTAATCAAGATGACGTCGTTATTGAACGTGTTTTTACTGAATTTGTTCACCGTTTGTGCATGTGGCATATTATGATGAAGGTTGTCAACAAGGTCAAATTCCCTCTTGGGACACCTCATTTTTTTGATTCCTTCCCTAATAAGTTCAACTCTATTGTTGGAGCGATGACCTTAGTCCTTTGGACTTTGAAAATGAGTGGTTTTCAGTTATGGAAGAATTTGGTTTGCAAGGCCATGAATGGTTATTGGTCATGTTCGAGCTACGCCGTTATTGGATTCCTTTGTTTTTTCAAGATTTGAAAGTGTCTCGTCCACTGAGGACAATGTCACGATCAGAAAGCCAGAACAACTTCTTTGGCATGTTTCTAAGTTCTCAATCAAGCTTAGCTGTGTTTATGATGCAGTTCAATAGTGCAATTGAATCCCAGTGTCATGGCCAAAAGAAACTTGATCTTGATTCATGTGTTTCTACTCCTCGTATGAAGATACCATTGCAAATAGAGAAGAATATAACAAAGGTTTACATCGTTAATGCATTTTATGAAGTTCAGGAAGAGTTCATGAGTGGTGCATATCATTGCACACTTCATGAGTTGAAAAAAGAAGATGGGATTCATTATTATCAAATTCTTGATGAATTTGGTAGGAATCTGCAAAGTTGAACTTGTGCATGCAAGTAATGTATTTGAGTGTCTTGCAATAAGTTCCTCAAACTAGGTTTTCCTTGTTGCATCTACACTGCATTGAAAAATTGTCATGCAATTGATCTCCCTCCTAGCCTCCTCAACACTTGTTGGACTAAGATATCTATATTACAACCTATTTTTAAAATTAATGGTGCAGTTTATGATGGTAGTGTTTTGATTGATGAAAGGAAGTGGTTGTTGGTTGAAGTCATCACATAAATGTATGCATGTTTTGATGTTGTGGGAGAAGACGTTGATAAATTGAAACAGTTTTTATAAAAGACTGCATTCAACAACTCTTCAATGGTTGATCCCTCTGCCTCAACTTCAACAAATAAGTTTGCATTTGAGGAACTGGTTGGTGCTTTACAAGACGAAGTTAGTGTCCATCCTCCTGAACAAGCAAACGACAAGTTTAAGAAAAGACGGCTTAGAATTGAACATGAGGTCGGAATTGAAAAGTCGAAGAAGCAAAAGAGAGCTTGTAAGATCTGCAATAAGTCAGCACACAACATTAAGACATGTCCACAATATGTCGATTAAATTTAAACTCATGGTGTTTTAAAACTTATGTTTTTTCCAGACTCATGGTTTGTAATATTCAGTCTTTTTGTAAATATTATTGCAAGACATCTTTTCTGCTTTATTTTAAATTGTTATTTTAAGCTATTTAGTAATATACAAAGTCATGCACACATTAGAATAATGTCACGCACACAGAAGAAATATATGATGCACACAGATGTACTTTTGTGTGCAACACTATTTTTGTACTAGTCATGCACACAGAGAAATTAAGGCATGCACGTGTTAGATATTTTCTATGCACACTGAGGAAATATGTGATGCACACACGCTATCTTTGTGCAAGTTATGTACACAAATTAAATAAATCACGTAAGCAAACACTATTCGTACATTTGGTTGATGCACACAATAGGACAACATTATGCACACAAAAGAAATAAGTCATGCACACAGAAACAGTGTCATGCACACTCAACTCTTTCCATTTGATTCACCCAGAAATTTAACCTAATATCTCATGAACACTTATACTTAAGTTTGTGGACACATAAGATATAAACCATGCCCAATATAATATAAGTTGATGTGTAATTACATTGTTTTGCCAACATAAGCTTATAAAACAAAATAGTTACCTTTAATATTCAACCACAACATTCATCCAAAAACTTACTAGAATCTTCTAACACAAAACATTTAACTACCATCTACACAATCTTCCTAGTTGTTCCTACTTCTTACTACCAACTTTCTTAGACGGTCCTGCAGCCTTTGATTGTTGCACACACAAGAATATTTTTGTTATCACCTCTGTGTTCTTGTCCTCTTCCACTTCAGCCACCTCTTGCTCCTTTTCCTTCTCTTCCCCTTCCTTTTCAACCACATCTTGGCTCTCAGTTTCAACTTGCCCCTTGTCCATTTCCATTTTATCAACCTCGTTTTCCAATTCCCCCTTGAGCAAAAAGACAGAAATCAATCATAAACAATGTATTCGGGATGTACACAAAAGAACAAAATCATACACATTAAGTCTAATATGTGAAACACAATATTTTTAATTGTACCTCGTTTATTTGTTGTTCAACCACCTCTTGCACTTCACCTTCCTCTTCGCCTTTCCCCTTCTCCATTTCACTTTCCTCCATTTCAGTTTCCTTTATAAAAAAAAAAAAGACAGGAATCAATGCAAAAGATTTTGTAATAGTGATGCACACACAAGAACAAAGTCTTGCACACACTACCTGCTCTATTGGTTCTTCAATTTTTCATTGTTCTGTTTTCTCTCTCTTTTTCATTCTCCCCTTCCACCTGAGCCAATTCTTCCTCATTTTTCTTCTCTGTTGTACACGCCTCTTCTTCATTGGCCTCATTTTCTTTCTCTTGTTCATTACTTACCGTCACTTAACCCTCAACCACCACATCTTGCATTAGTTCATCATTATCATGAAGAGTAGCATCTCTTTCATTGGACCTTTGTTCCATATTTCCTGCTCCTTGCTCATTACTTTTGGGATCAACAACTTCTTGCAAACAATAAAACAGATCTTTATGCACACTTGTTGAAAATGTATTACACACAGAAGATCATGCACACAAAAGAGGAGACTCATGCACACAAAAGTAAATAGCAAATGCATAGTAATTATGTTTAGCTGTGATAAACCCAAGGAGAATTAAGAAACTCCATGATTATCAAACCGAAATTAAAATAAGATGATTAATAAGATTTCATGCATATGTATTGCAAAATATTAATATCATATACTAGTTCTTACTTTTAGAGATGGTTGTTGCATCCGCTTTTTGAATTCGTTTAAGCTTGTTTTACGAGAATAGGTTCGAATAGAATCTTGGTCAAGTGATCTTGGTTCACTTACTTCGCCATGTTCTGCTCTAGCTGGATGCACCTCTTCTTCTTGATTTATTTTTCCATATTCTCTCTCTATATCATTTTCTAGCATTGTTAAATCAGGAATGACATGAGATTCTACATGTTCTTGCCCCGCCTTTATTGTTTTCTCTAGCTCTTCCATGCATGTGACAACCATATCCTAAAATTTCGCATCATGGCTTCCTTAATCTCCTCCTCATTTTGTGGAACTTATGAAGTAAGCTTCGCTTTGATAATCTTTTGGCATTTCCTGTTCACAAAGTTTATCACATTGCTCTTTGTTAACTCTGAGGGCAACTGCTTCTTTGACTTTATGACAAATCTCACGCTTAAGGCCATATTCTCTACCTTTTTCATGTAGTTCACCACATATTCTTTGACACCATTGTCTTCTTCGTCGATATTCTATTTTTGTTCTTGCGTGACATCTTCTTCTTAATCTTTAAATGTTGGTCTTCAATTGGATACCCTTTTCCAAAACCTCCAAAAATTATCTCTTTATCCTCCCATTGCCGCAACATTTCAGTTGTTCAGTTTTTAATGATTGGGAAATTTCTTTTCTGCATCTCACCTTTCCATTTCATCCTGTCGACATACACAAGTTGGAGAATACAAAAATAAAACAAGAGATAGGTAAGAGGTTAATGATTCATGCACAATCAAGTTGAAACTTAATGCACACATTAAAATTTGCTCTTGCACACAACTAGGAACATAGAATTTAACTGATGCACACTAAAAGAAAAACATATACACAACATGGAAACAAAGTGATGCACACATAAGAATTAACTGATGCCCACACAAAAGAAAACTTATGCACACTAGAAAACAACTCATGCACATACACGGAAACGAGGTGGTGTCCATCAGTAATGCACACAAAAGGCTATAACAATGCACACGAAAGGCAAAACAAATGCACACTAAAAGAAAATCATATACATAACATGAAAACTACTTATGCACATGTAGAGAAACAAGGTGATGCACACATAATAATATACTGATGCACACACAAAAGAAAACTTATGCACACCAGAAAAAAAACTCATGCACATACACGATAACAAGATGGTGTCCATCAGTAATACACACAAAAGGCTAATCTAATGCACACGAAAGGCAAAACAAATGCACACGGAAGGAACAACTAATGCACATTGAAGATCCTTGATCATTTTTGTTTTTATTTGTTCATTTATCCATGGAGAAGACTGATTTTAACACAATATATAGAAATGATATTCATTACTAATAATTTAATCATGCACACGTGACACCAGAATAATGCACTCATAAGAATAATAGCATGCGCACTGAGGTAATATATTATGCACAAAATGAAATTTTACTATTCATACATTAAATACATATAAAATATCTTAATCATGCACACACGAGAGAACAATTATGCACATATGAGAAAAAAAGACTAATTCATACATCAAATCAAATTATTGGTAATGCACACATGATATTTAGTCGATGCACACATAAGAGCATTGTAATGCACATATATTCTCTTAGAGTATGAGAAGTTACCAGTCGAGGATGTTCTTCTTCAAAATATTGGTTCAGTAACATCATCAGTAAGAACTGTAATTTTCAAAATTCCAAATCTATGACTCTAGATGTATTTGGAACAACTTTATCATCACCTACAAATGTTTGCACACAAATGAATGTCAATATATCTCAACTCCATGTTTATATAATCAATCAATGAAGCATTTTATGCACACATGCATATTTGGAAGTACGCAGTACTATTTTTTGATGCACACAGGTAATATATTATTAAAACTAATTGCATTCTCAAAAGGATTTATTAACTGTCATGCACACAAAAATTGAGTTTTATTGATGCACACAAACAAAAACTTATGCACACAGAAACAAAAACTTATGCCTAGTACTCATTCTCATGCACTGTAACTTTCATGATTTCCTGTAATGACAATTAATTTCTCATTCTCAAAAGGATTTCGCCTTCTCATGCAGAGAAATGTGGAAATCAAACCTAAAACAAAAGATGAAAATCACAAGCAGACACAAGCACACATGAAAATCAACTTGAAATAGTGAAATATGAAATTCAAATAATGTTTAAGCAATATTCCTTGAGAATTACCAATTTTACTTCTCATGCGGTCTTAATTTGCTTGAATCAAACCTAAAACATTAGAAAACTTCAATATAATTTTGATCGGTAACTGGTATGATAGGTGGTCCCTACCATCTTCTAATATAATTTACGCATCTAGAGCGGATTTGGAATTTGGTATTATTGGGATTCATGTCGGAAGTTTGGGTATTCCAAGCCTAGCATATAAGCAGATGAATTACTCTTCTTATTGCCAATTAAATTTAGTATGGAACTCAATGAGATTACGTGAGTTGGGCTAAAACCATATTTAAGAGTATAAAGAATTTGCAGGGAAACTCTTACGGGAAAGAACATACTGAAGAGAATAAAGATGCATACATAGTCTTTTTTAGATAAGAGGAAATATACATATATTGGGAAATGCTTGGAGGAACATTCAGAGAATGATGAGTAAACTAAATTGATGTTGTAATCTGAAAGAAGAAATCTCTTACTTTGGGAAATGTTTGGAGAAACATTTGGTTCTCAATCATACGATTTTATGTGCATTGTCCCGAATAGAAGCGTACTGGTCCCACGTCATGACCGGATGATTATGAAGTGGAAGCACTCCAAACGACGGCAAGAGAAATATTCCAATCTATAACGTATTAATGAAACAACAAATTTTTATCAATTAGCTTAACTTACTGTTAACAAAATTTCTTAAAGAAAGACTCTGGGCTCATCTATACTTGCTTAGGGGGTGTTAGCTTCTGGGATGTGGAGCTTAAAAAAGACTCTTGCTGGCTCTGGAAGACTATGCTCATGCTTAGGCCTGCCATGCTCCATGTGTTCACTGGTCCCAGGCACCATGATTTCATCAATGCCAATAGAAAACTTAATTGTTCTGCCTTTTATAATGTATATAAATCATCTTACCCTTGTCTTTCTTGGTGCAACATTATCTGGACTGGTGCTCAATCCAAAAAATGGGGTTTTACTTATTGGCTGGCTACTTTGAAGAGGTTGCCTAATGCTAGTAAGTTCTACTCTTGGGGGATTATCTCAACTAATGCCTTTGTTCTCTGTGGTCTTCCTAATGAGGATGAAGACCATCTTTGGTTCCACTGTCAGATCACCAATGACATCATAGAACAAATTCTTGCATGGCAAGGCATTGGTGTGAGGATGAACTCCCTTAGTTAGTGGTGGGCTTGGTTTGGAGGCGCTTCAGGAAGAAGGATAACAATATCTACAAAAGTTAACTTCTAGCTATAATGGTTGTTGTTTACTACACTTGGGTTATGAGGAATGATGTCTTGTTCAATGATGGTAGAGTGAGTATTCCCTCTTGTGTTAACCAGATTAGGGAAGTCTGTAAGCTCTAAATCATTCATAAATGAAGATCCAGGGTAGAAGAGGGCGTGCCATGAGAAGGAGACTGCATGTGTAGTTGGCCTCTCTTTTGGATTTCCTGGTTTTGGTTTCTTTGTTTGTTTTGGATTGTATGGTTTGTGTTCCTCTGTGTCTTTTCTTGTTTTGGTTGTCTTTGCAGGTGTCAGTTTGTATTTTTAGATTTCAATTCCTTTTGTTGATTAGTGGGTGTAAATAGGACGCTAGGCCTTTTTCCTAGATTACCAATACAATTACCATTTGCTAAAAAAATTCTTAAAGATACTCAAATCTGAATCAGTGTAAGGTTGCTTGGAAGAAAGTATATGCCATACAAAGAACTTTTCACACTCATGGAGGTGGAGATATGTTATCTTAGATGATGCATGATATCCAACCAGATTTGGCGAGCATCACCTGAGAGGAGAAAAGTATCAGAAATAGACTTCACCATGGCGTTCAGAAGCCAAGAAATCACCATGTTGTTGACACCTATAATTTGGAGAAGATGGAGGTGGTCGTGGCAATTCGCCATGGAGAAGACACATCTTGTTCTTGGCAGATAACGAGATGATCATTGATTGTTTCCAGGCAAAGAATTTGGTTCCATTGAAAGGCTGTGAGGTCAAAAGAAGACATGGACCGTCGGAATTGCTAAAGAACAATAGATCGTTGGAATCTGGAAGCTGCCATGCTTGATTGGGATTCAATGGAGGAAACGATTCTGGTCGCGGTGAATTCGGCATTGGAGAAGATGAATTCGAAGCCAGAACGAGAAATTAGAGAAGATTGAGTGCAGAAGAAGAAGATTTCGATTCGAAATCCTCTGATACCATCTTAGATTGAGAAGAGAAAGAGACTGAAACACATTCTATGATTGTATTGATTGATTGTAACAGACATTAAATGATGGTGTATTAATAGGCAAGAAACTAATACAGCTGGCATTCCTAACAAACTAATGTCTACTTTTTCTTCCAATTAACATGATACATTCCTCAAGTTTCCAAAAGTTTTCCTCCTCTAAAAACTACAACGCAAGTCCATCATTTACCATCATTTTCTGATCGTCGGTCATCAACCAATCAGCCAACACATTGTAAATTTTTAGACCTTGTTGACCACATATCTTCTAATTACTTATTCTTCGAGAACTCAAACAAAATGTCTAAATCAATCGTAAATGAAAACATAATTAGAATAGTCCCCGTGCCATGCACGGTTAACTATTTAATGTTTATATATAATATAATTTTTATGCGATAGTTTATTATATTATAAAAAAAATTGATCTCACTTGTATTAATTTTCTTCAACTGAAGTTCAAAAGTGATTTTTTATATTGAAATATTTGGACATAAATTTCAAAAAAATAGAAACATGCAAAGTAAACATGTCTTAGTATAAAAATAATGAAATAAAAGATTACACTATATTAGAAATATAATTAAAAAAAATTGGATTAAATTTAGAGTATATAAAATAGTTAACAAACTACTATTTAATGAGAATTTTTAAAAAACAAAAATTAAAAATAATTTATTTTTAGAGGATTAACACTAAAATTACATAAGTCAAATAAAGATATCCTTTCGAAAAAATCAAATAAAGATATAAGTAAGGGAAGAGATTCAAATAGCTTTCCAATAGTGACAGTTGACGATCGTAAAAGAAAGCGGTAACAAAATACTATTGAGAGATCCGAAGATTTGGGAGAGAAGACAATTGTCGACATACCTTTTAGTTTCAGATCTACCAAACTCAGTTTAGGTTGTTAGAAATTAAAGTCGCATAGGGTGGGTTAGATAACAATTTTTTACTTTTTCTCTCTTTCACATAATCAATGTAACTCATCTCACTTTTTCTCTACAATAGGGGTTACATGATGAGGGTTACATGTCTACATATTTATTTATGAGACATATATTTACACAACAATTATATATATATTTTAAATTTAATAATTTAATAAATATTATATTATAACATTTTGACTTTTTGACTCTTTCACATCATCAATGTAACTCATCTCATCTCACTTTACAGATTCTTTTATTGTAAACTTTAATAATTAAAATTTCAAGTATTTATTTATAATTGTGTTACACGACATTCAGTTTTAACTTCAAAATAAACTTTAATTGGACTATAAAATCTTACGATTTTACGATCCGATTCGGAGGTTGTCAACGACCCCATCCTAAAATATCGATTTTAATAACCTTTTCTGGGATGGGTGACCTCATAGGAAGTTCCCGGGTTGACATGGGGTTAACGTTTCTAAGATCTCGAGCCTTAGAAAGGTATCAGAGCTGACTCTGGGTTACGAGTTGGCATAGTCGTAGTGCACCTGCTCGACCCAGAGGGTGATTTTTAGGTTTGTCCGACCTTGATGAGGTCGTTACAGATTTAGGTAGGGGTGATCGTACCACCCGTTTATATTGATTAGATTTCTAGTCATGTAACCAAGAGCTCTTCCTTTGCTCGGGTCGAGTAAACACGTGTAGTGAAACAAACTTTGCTTGAAATTATTTTCATTGAGGAAATCCTTGTTGTGCTAGGAATATAGTTTTAGGATATAAAAATTGAATATGTTTAGATATAAGCACATGTATTCGGATATCTTTATTTATGAAATTGTTTGTATTTATTCCTCTCTTGATAAGGTTTAAGGACTTTTTACTATAAATATAATAAGGAGTTGCGTTTCAATTTAAGGTACGGATGCAAAGTGAGATGAAACACTCAAGTGAAGGAAAATACAGATGAGCAAGTTTTCCTAGAATTGTGATTTTATATGTTGAACTAGATAATTAATTTTTTTTGGTAAATAACCTAGGAATTGAGGTGTTTTATTTCATCAACTACTTGGTTGATTGGAGTTTTCTCTTGGAGAAACTTGTCTAGTCATTTGCATTAAACAATTTTTTTATTTTATTGTCGCAATAACATACTTTAATTCGTTTTCCTACAGTACATCATTAAAATAATATTAAATTTAAAAAGTTCGATAAAATGATTATCATATTGTTAAAAAGTAGTTGTTGTTTGAGATGTTCATCTCTTAAGTCGACTCATACAATCAGATTCTTCTAAACCACAAAAGAAATAATCCATTCTTATCAGAAAATAAAATTTTGATTTCTATTTTTATGAAAAATATTATGAAATTTTCATATATAGAAACATATCGTACACATAATATTCTGAAGTAGAAAAATATCAAGTAGATCATCCAAATTAATGAATTTAGATATTTTGCTTTTTTAATTTTTTCATTATTGTGTTTTGTTAGTAGAATCGAATAATTTAGCCACAAAAGTAAACCAACTTAAAACAGAAGTAAATCTTTTGGGGTTGGATATTATACTTATAAATAATGGCCAAATATGAAGTTCCTAAAAATTGAAAATTAATCGATCTTACTTCAAGTGCAATGGCAGAAGTGAAGCATATTGTTGTGGCAAAATTCAAAGAAGGTGTTGTATTTGAAGATGTCATTAAAGGCATGGAAAATCTTGTTTCTGAGATTGATTATGTCTCATCCTTTGAAAGGTCAGTTATAATTTTAATTTCTCAAAATTAAATTGTTATCATTGTTTTATCCAAAGCTTATATATAATAAAAGAACAATCCTAGAAATAAGCTTACAGATATAATTATTTTAGTTGACTTAATAAATATAACTATATTGATGTATATTGCATATGTAGGGGACATCACATAGGAAGTCAAGAGATGAGTCAAGGATTTACACATGCATTTCTGATGACATTCAAGAATCAAGAGGATTTTGCATCTTTCATGGCACATCCAAAACGTGATCAGTTTTCTACAGTCTTCACAACAGTCTTTGAGAATGCTATTGTTCTTGATTTTCCATCTGTGTTGGTCAAATCATAAACAGGTGTTTGACATGACTTAAAGACTATAATTATTTAAATAAATTATCATCTATTATAAAGAATAAGAATGAATACAAAGTTCTTACATATTTTTTTATTTATAACAGATTAATTTTTCATACTATAGTAGATGCATGTGGTTATGGGTTAAATATAATGCAATTTACTACATAATGCAATTTAATGCATCAATCCCACACACACCTTTAGCCTCATACTATTAGATGCACCCTTTTAAAATAGTATAGCGTACTATTTCATCTAATGTGTATGAAAACCCCATTCCGGATCCAGGTTTAGTACATACGTTCTTGATTAGTATCGATATATCCATTTCGAATGAGAAAAATAATTCACTTGAATGAATATAGGGTTGGCCCCTCTTTTTTTTTTTTTGCAAACTGCACGGTTAATCTACAATCCTATTTTGCATATCTTCCTCTTCATTATTTGTCTACACAACTCCCAACGCACTCATCTCCGCTTAGAGAATATTAATATCGATATTGCAAATATTAGATCTTAAAATTTTGAATATAGAATGAAAAGATAAAGTTAGTCCGAAAAGAAATGCGTGATAATAGGTCACATATCGTCGAATCAATTTCTCATGCTTCTAATGATCGAATTTGAAGCACACATAAGCAGAGATGGTGCATATGCAAGTACGTTCAAATATGGTGCAAAAACATTACAATGCTCCCAATGAGGTTTGACAAAGGTAAAAGATGTATGAAACGAATTTCATTCTCTCTTGAGCATGTTCAGGCAAAGAATATAGTCACACCGCCTAAGGAACATGGTGATAAGGATTATAACGAAGAATACGACGTATATGAAGAAATTATCAACGAATTTCCTCTTCTTTTGATATTTTTCATTTTTTTCTTATTAATTAGATATTCTTGTATTTTTACTTGTATTTTTTGTTACCTTATAGTAAAATTCGTTATCGAATATGAAACTTAATTGATGTTTAGCTTGTTAGTTCAATAAAGAAGTTCCTACGTAGGGATTTGATCTTTCTATTAAGGCAAAAGTTGATGATGTTTAAAAATGGGCGATTAACTTTTCAAGAGTTTATCAAGAGTTTATTGATGATTTTATTTATGCAAGAGAACTTTATGCAATTTGAGGTAATACCCAATACTTGTTCTCTTGCACGGAGGGACAAAGTGTTTTTCAAGGAACTTTCAAAACAACAATTTGAATGTGATTGTGTTTATTACTATTTTGATTCTACGTGTTTTATTCATCGGGTTATGATCACAAAAGAGGGGGAGTGGTAGGAACGAAATTTATTCCATCCTAATGTTTGTACCCCGTATTTGTATTCCTTTATATGAATTAGGTTGCTACTCATGTATACAAGGGCTCTTTCTTTTCTTGGTTCGAGTGAAATCAAAGAACTAGGAAATTAAGCGTGTTAGGGAAGTTATTAAAATCTCGATTCGGATCTTAAAATCTTTATATTTTACGATCCAAGTTTGGCGTGTGATCCAGATCTATCATTATAATTTATGTTTGTCAAAATCCTACTTTGTATCTTACGATTTTTAGATCCATTCGTAAGATCTAACGATTATAAGATTTAAATTGGATTCTAATGTTGAACTTGTACGAGCTACTAACACCTATTTTATATTTCAAATTTTCTATGTTGTCCCTCGTCGTACAACTACTCCCCCCCCCCTTCCACCCTCTATGTATCACTCTCGTACATTCAACCTCGAAGTCCTAAAATTTGACTCAAACATGTTCAGAAATCACAAAATCTCTTAAAGGAATGACATACATTAACTCAAATAGTTTTGATACTTAAGTGCACATGGTTATAACTTTACAGATTCTTTTATTGTAAACTTTAATAATTAAAATTTCAAGTATTCATTTATATTTATATTACACGACATTCGTTTTTAACTTTAAATAAACTTTTATTGGACTAAATCTTATGATTTTACAATTCGATTTTACGATCCAATCCGGAGGTTGTCTGTGATCCCATCCTAAAATATCGATTTTAATAACCTTGCCTGGGATGGATGACCTCATAGGAAGTTCCCGGGTTGACATGGGGTTAACGTTTCTAAGGTTTTGAGCCTTGCAAAAGGTATCAGAGCCGACTCTGGGTTAAGAGTTGGCATAGTCGTAGTGCACCTTCTCGACCCAAAGGGTGATTTTTCGGTTTGGCCGGCCTTGATGAGGTCATTACGGATTTAGGTAGGGGTGATCGTACCGCCCGTTTATATTGATTAGATTGCTAGTCATGTAACCAAGAGCTCTTCCTTTGTTTGGGTCGAGTAAGGACAAAGTACTAGAAAGTTAAGCGTGGGGTGGTTGTAGTCCTGGGATGGGTGACCTCTTGGGAAGTTCCCTTGTTGACACGGGTTAGTGTTTCTAAAGTCTCGGGACTTACAATGTTCCTTCATGTTATGATGATGATAAACACCCTATTCTTAATTGTTGCGTTGTGACTAATTTACAATTAGAAAGGTTAAGTAAACGAATGATACAACACAATTAAGAATGAAAGCATAGAGAAAAAGGAACTTTAGTTCATTCACTCAAGGTACAATGCGCCAGAACTAAGTTGAGGAACAACACGCATCATTGGAAGACAAAGAAATACAAAGCAAGTAACGAGATGTTGGTAAACACGTGTAGTGAAACAAACTTTGCATGAAATTTATTTCATTTAGGAAATCCTTGTTCTTCAAGGAATATAGTTTTAGGATATAAAAATTTATCATGTTTAGATATAAACACATGTATTCGGATATCTTTGTTTATGAAATTGTTTGTATTTATTCCTCTCTTGATAAAGTTTAAGGACTTCTTACGATAAATATAATAAGGATTTGCGTTCCAATTTAAGGTACATATGCAAAGAGAGATGAAACACTCAAGTGAAGGCAAATACACACGAACAAGTTTTCCTAGAATTGTGATTTTATATGTTGAACTAGATAATTAATTTTTTTTGGTAAAAAACCTAGGGATTGAGGTATTTTATTTCATCAACTACTTGGTTGATTGGAGTTTTCTCTTGGAGAAACTTGTCTAGTTATTTGCATTAAACAATATTTTTATTTTATTGTCGAAATAACATACTTTAATTCGTTTTCCTACTGTACATCATTAAATAATATTAAATGTAAAAAATTCGATAAAATGATTATCATATTGTTAAGAAGTATTTGTTGTTAGAGATGTTCATCTCTTAAGTCGACTGATACAATCCGATTCTTCCAAACCACAAAAGAAATAATCCATTCTTATTAGAAAATAAAATTTTGATTTCTATTTGTATGAAAAATATTATGAAGTTTTCGTATATAGAAACATATCGTACACATAATATTCTGAAGTAGAAAAATATCAAGTAGATCATCCAAATTAATGAATTTAGATATTTTGCTTATTTAATTTTTCCATTATTGTGTTTTGTTAGTAGAATCGAATAATTTAGCCACAAAAGTAAACCAACATAAAACAGAAGTAAATTTTTTGGGGTTGGATAATTATACTTATAAATAATAGCCAAATATGAAGTTCCTAGAAATTGAAAATTAATCGATCTTACTTCAAGTGCAATGGCAGAAGTGAAGCATATTGTTGTGGCAAAATTCAAGGAAGGTGTTGTATTTGAAGATGTCATTAAAGGCATGGAAAATCTTGTTTCTGAGATTGATTATGTCTCATCCTTTGAAAGGTCAGTTATAATTTTAATTTCTCAAAATTAAATTGTTATCATTGTTTTATCCAAAGCTTATATATAATAAAAGAACAATCCATGAAATAAGCTTACAGATATAATTATTTTAGTTGACTAAATAAATATAACTATATTGATATATATTGCATATTTAGGGGACATCACATAGGAAGTCAAGAGATGAGTCAAGGATTTACACATGCATTTCAGATGGCATTCAAGAATCAAGAGGATTTTGCAGCTTTCATGGCACATCCAAAACGTGATCAGTTTTCTACAGTCTTCACAACAGTTTTTGAGAATGCTATTGTTCTTGATTTTCCATCTGTGTTGCTCAAGTCATAAACAGGTGTTTGACATGACTTAAAGACTATAATTATTAAAATAAATTATCATCTATTATAAAGAATAATAAAACTTCTCACATATTTCTTTATTTATAACACATTAGATTCTCATACTATAGTAGATGCATGTGGTTATGGGTTAAATATAATGCAATTTACTAAATAATGCAATTTAATGCATCAATCTCACACACCCCCTTAGCCTCATACTATTGGATGCACCCTTTTAAATAAGTATAGCGTACTATTTCATCTGATGTGTATGAAAAACCCATTCCGGATCCAGGTTTAGTACAAACATTCTGGATTAGTATCGATATATCCATTTCGAATGGGAAAAATAATTCACTTGAATGAATATAGGGTTTTGGAATAGAGGAATCAACCTCTTTTGTTTTTGCAAACTGCACGGTTAATCTGCAATCCTATATTGCATATCTTCCTCTTAACTATTTGTCTACTCTATACACAACTCCCAACACACCCTTCTCCTCTTAGAGAATATTAATATCGATATTACAAGTATTAGATCTTAAAATTATGAATATAGAATGAAAAGATAAAGTTAGCCCGGAAAGAAATGCTTGATAATAGGTCACATATCGCCGAATTAATTTCTCATGCACATAATGATCAATATTGAAACACACATAAGCAGAGATGGTGCATATGCAAGTACGTTCAAATATGGTGCAAAAACATTACAATGCTCCCAGTGAGGTTCGACAAAGGTACAAGATGTACAAAACGAATTTCATTCTCTCTTGAGCATGTTCAGGGGAAGAATATAGTCTCACCGCCTAAGGAACATGGCGATGAGGATGATAGCGAAGAATACGACGTATATGAAGAAATTATCAACGAATTTCCTCTTCTTTTGATATTTTTCATTTTTTCTTATTAATTAGATATTCTTGTATTATTTTGTTACCTACTAGTAAAATGCGTTATCTAATATGAAACTTAATTGACGTTTAGCTTGTTAGTTCAACAAAGAAGTTCCTACGTAAGGATTTGATCTTTCTATTAAGGCAAAAGTTGACGATGTTTAAAATGGGCGATTAACTTTTCAAGAGTTTATCAAGATGGAGTTTATTGATGATTTTATTCATGATGGAGAACTTTATGCAATTTGAGGTAATACCCAATATTTATTCTCTTGCACGGGGGGGGGGGGGGGGGGGGGGGGGGGGGCAAAGTGTTTTTCAAGGAACTTTCAAAACAACAATTTGAATATGATTATGTTTATTACTATTTTGATTGTACGTGTTTTATTCATCGGGTTGTGATCACAAAAGAGGGGGAGTGGTAGGAACGAAATTTATTCCATCCTAATGTTTGTACCCCGTATTTGTATTCCTTTATATGAATTAGATTGCTACTTCATGTATACAGAAACTCTTTCTTTTCTTGGTTCAAGTGAAATCAAAGAACTAGGAAGTTAGGCGTGCTAGGGAGGTTATTAAAATCTCAATCCGGATATTAAAATCCTAATATTTTACGATCCAAGTTTGGCGTGTGATCCGGATCTATCATTATAATCTATATTTGTAAAAATCCTACTTTGTATCTTACGATTTTAAGATCTATGCGTAAGATCTGACAATGTTAAGATTTAAATGTGATTCTAAAGTTGAACTTGTACGAGCTACTAACCCCTATTCTATATTTCAAATTTTCTATGTTGCCGCTCGTTGTACAACTACTCACCCCCTCCCTCTATACATCTCTCTCGTGTATTCAACCTCGAAGTCCTAAAATTTCACTCAAACATGTTCAGAAATCACAAAACCTCTTAAAGCAATGACATACATTAAACTCAAATAATTTTGATACTTAAGTGCACATGGTTATAACTTTACACATTCTTTTATTGTAAACTTTAATAATTAAAATTTCAAGTATTCATTTATATTTGTGTTACACGACATTCGTTTTTAACTAAAACAAATCCACCTAAAATTGCAAGTATTTGGTTATATTTGTGTTACACGACATTCATTTTTAACTTTAAATAAACCAAAAGACACACACACTCTTTTTATGTTTATACGCACATTTATTTACATTCATATACACATTTTTCTATACATTGTTAAAGCCATATACATCTGCGAATGTACATATATTTACGTCTGTATGTGAATGTCAATGTGAATAGATGTGAATGTTAATTTTACGTTAAAAATAATTCTCAAATGAATCGTTACCTTCTAATCAACCATAAACCGTACTAGATTGTATAAGTTCAATTGCACTGGACAGTTTGTGTTTATTCGGATTATGCAATATGCTAGCAGTATTTATACTGGTTAGCAAGTTTCATTTATACTAGTAATATAGTTTCATTTGGAGGTCGGATTTGGGGAAAATGGCTTATATGGTACGAATATACGAATGGATAATTCGCATGCACGACCTTCTATATTCGCATGCATAATCTTTTATATTTACATGCACAACCCTTCACATTCACATGTACACGCGTCGCAACGATCATTCCCAAGAATGTGCATGTAAGGTATAACCGGATGTCCATGTGAATGTAAAGGCATGCATGTATTCATATATTGTACATGCACACATGTGCGGATGTCCATTCACATGTAAAAGAATGTGCATGTGAATATAGAAGGTTGTATACGTAAATTTTTCATTCGTATATTTGTACCATATAAATCATTCTCACGTTAATCTTTACCTTTCATTTATACTAGTAGTCGTCCTTACAAGAATTTGAATCAAATTTACAAAGCTTACCCAAAACTGAGCATAGGTTTTGCACATCATCAAGTTTTGGAACAAACCCAAGTACGACCTATGCAAACAACTTGCAAAGTGTTGAATAATGTCTGAATCGGCGCCGTTGGCTTTCCCTGAAGCCGGTGCCGGCTTCTCCTTCTTATGTCTTTCCCCTTTTTCCCATTTGAACTGGTCTTAATCCTCATTAATTTACTGGAAATTTGTTGTTGAAATTGAAATTAGATAACTTGGTTAAGTCGAGAAATATAGTGCGCAGAAGAATGAGAAAGTGAGGGAGATGATAGAGATGACGAATGTTCTTAAACAGATGGTAAAACCAGGGGCTATTCCTTTTTCATAGGGGTAAGCTAAAATATCCAATCTGACTTATTCGATTCGATAATCCGATGATCCGATTCTGAAAAATCCGCATCCGAAAATATCCGATTATTTTTAATCCGAATCCGGTCCGATCCGAATACGGATCGAGATATTTAGCTTACGGATATCCAAAAATATCCGTAAACTATATATACGTGTCAAATATTCTATCTGATCCGGACAATATATATCGGATATTTGTGGGGAAAAATTATTGTTTCTCTTGACCTTGTGGGGAAAAATATCCGTAAACTATTATATTCGTGTCAAATATTTGTGGGGAAAAATTACCGGAGATCCGGTCTACCGGATCGCACTGAATATATCCGGTTGCTCGCCCCTACTTTTTCAGTGGGCTGTTTTGAATACCGGACTTTTTATAGGCCCTTACTAAATACAGCCCGGACGTTTTACTAAATAACGTCCGGCCCCTCGCGTAACGCGAGGGTTTATTTCCTATAAAAGGGGGAAAACCTTACTTCTTCTCATTTTTTAGATTCACCGCCGCTTTTTTTACTCCCCCTCTCAAAAACGAACTTCATTTTCTTCATTTCAACACAAATCTTCAATTAAGGTATGTTTCTTCTTCCCTTATGCTTTATAATGTTGATTCTAGATGAATATATGTTTTTAGTATAGGAAATTTCATATTATATGATGTTTTGATATTGAATGTTGATTTAGAAATGGTTTATATAGTATTAGGTTATTTGGAATGGATGAAAGATGGTGATTTTGAATTATGGTTAATTAGTGGATGTTTTTTTTATGTTGAATAAGTTGAAATTCATTAGGGTTAGGAATTTTTATTAGGGTTTACATTTTATTTAGGGTTTTGATGTTTATTTGGTAATTTACTTAAATTGATAGGTTTTTTAGTTAAAATATTCAATTTTTCGCCGGAAAATGTCGCCGGAAATGTCGTCGGGGTGTATAAGATCACCGGAGAAGAAATTGTTAAATCACGCGTCACACGTGACGTCACTCCTCGCAGAACGCGAAAGTCATGTCACTAGCAGAACACGAGGGTCATGACCTCGCAAAACGCGAGAAATTGCCATAACTGGCAATTTCTCCTTCTGCAGAACATGTGTATTCTTCACAATTTGTTTTCTGTGTTTTTGTCTTTATGCGTTTATTTACTGATTTTATTTGGTATTGTTTTAGGTAATGTATCGTCCTGGTCGTTCAACTCGTCGGAGAAACCGAGACGTTGTGAGGGAAGAACCCCCGGTTGAAAAACCAAAAGGGAAGGGGAAAGCAAAGAAGACTGCACCTGTGGAGCTCTTCCCCGACGTTGATGAACGCCCCCCCCCCCCAATTGGTCCCAAGGCAGTTATTCAATTGGACACTCGCAGAACGCGAGAAAATGCACATTATGGTGCAGATTCAATGATCTGTTTGTTAGCTGCTTCTCTAATCTTCTGCTATTTCTGTCTGTTTTTAGATATGTTGGAACCCGTATAGATTCCAAGACTTCTCTAATCCTCATCTCGCTCCCGCTCTATTTCACGGGGTGCTATCATGCTGTGACGTCACCGAACCCTAAAAACGTTGAAACACAGTGAAACGGACTCATTTAACATAAACATGAACAAATCTAAATTTTCTACATTAAAAACCCTAAAAACCCTAAAAACATGAACAAATCTAAGTTTTGGACATTATATGAAAAAACCATCTCTTCAACACTTACTACTACTACATTTAATATGAAATCCAACATAATAACTTCATTTTAGCTCTTAATGGTGCAAAACAAATTAAAATTCAAAAATTAAGTAAGAAGATTACCTCATTTGCATGGTAACTTGATGAACCACCATCTCCATTCTCTCCTTTGTTGAATTCCTCTTCATCTTCCATTATTTTAGGTGTTTTTAGAGTGTTTTGAAGTTTGAAGGTTTTGAAAATGGGTTTTAATGGAGGGTGAAAGAGGTGAAAGATGATAAAAAGAGGTGTAAGGGTAGGGTTAATAGGTGTTACGGATTACTTCAAATAAGGGGGTAGTTATTATAGTTAGGTGGGGACAAGACATGTATTAATGGTGCACAACAACGTCTATCTGATATGTAATGCTCGCGTTCTGCGAGGTGACGTGCACTCGCGTTCTGCGAGGTGACGTGCACTCGCGTTCTGCGAGGTGACGTGCACTCGCGTTCTGCGAGGTACGTGACACTCGCGTTACGCGAGATTAGCATTTTAAAAATTAACCTAATTTTTTGCTAATCTCGCGTTACGCGAGTGTCACGTACCTCGCAGAACGCGAGTGGTCAAGCGGTGTTTGGTAAAGGCATCGGGCTGTATATAGCATCCGTGTTTTTATAAGCACTTTTTTTTCCCTTTACTCGGGGATTCCTCTTTGTTACACTTTTTTTTATATATTTTTGATAAAACAGAAAATCTAATCTTCATGTCCGAAAAAGTACTAGTAAATTAAAATAATTCATGCATTAAATAATTAAACTTAATTTATTCATCTATAAAAAATTCAAAATAATAATAAAAAGAAGAAGAACACAACATCAATTGAATATATTCATTCGGTGAAGAGAACGTCACTCACAGAATAAAGAAGTCAAGGAAAAGATTGACGGAAAAAGATGGTGAGGTGGAGAGCCGGATTTGATACGGGATGGACATGTGATATGAGAGGCTGAGTGGCTGATGCTTCAGACTAAGGTGATTCTATTCTCGATTCTATTATTATGAATATATTTTCAGTATAGAATCCTTTTACGGGAATGAGAGATGGGATAAAATTGAAGAAGAAGAATATCAACTTAGACTTGCTGCTCGAATCATATGCAAATACTGTCTAGTACAATTGAAGAAGAATATCAAATTACATAGCATGTACGTTTCACAAATAAAAGAAACAACTCACTCTAACTATTGTTTCTCTTGACCTTGCTTGTATTCGATTGATTAATTAGGAAGGTAAAGCTAAACCAAAATACAAAATAACTTTCTTGTTTTTCTGTTACCATGAAAAAATGAGCTAACTAGCTAAAGAAGCCGTGCTTTGATCTAGCATTTCTTCCCGACTTTACATTTCATATGACCGGCGAATTTCGTGAGCCTTCCCACAAAGTGACCTGGCTTAGCCGGTATGTACTCCGCTGTGCCAGATTGCAACACGTAAGGATTTCCAGACTCGACAAAGAAGGCTCCGTTCAACATTAAGTCACCCTCGGATCTCCATGTCCATGACTTGTACTCGGATCCTACCCAGTTGTTCCTTTGTGTAACCTGTTATAGATACATTTATTACTCCTTCTATTGCCAATTGGTTTTAACAAAGTTATGACTTACCTGTTTGATTTGTTGACTATTAGGCGCGGTGTAACGGTTGCCCTGACTGATAATGGTGGGATGAGACGTGCCTCCAATGGCGTACATCTCCCAGTAAGTGTAGTCGTTGTTCACAACATGGAAGAAGCCGTATCTACATCGAGGCATCCTCTGCACCAACTTCTTCCCGAAGTTGTTGAACGCAACTGTTATCTGCATTGCTTCATCCTGTGGGGTGCGGTCGCTTGCCCCAAACAACATCACCTGCATCCATCATTAACTTATTGTATTACTCCTTCTATTTCCAATTGGTTTAAGATGACTTTACTTACATCATCGTGTTCAGTAAAGTGACAGTTGGAGATGGTGATAGCAGTGGAAACCGCGATAGCATCGATAATACCATCTCTGCATCGTTTGATGGAGAGATGATCCAACCAAATGTTGGAAGATGCAAACATGGTTATACCGTCTCCATCGTCAGCTCCACGAGTCCCGAGATGCTCTGCAGTGTCCCTTAGGAGCCCTCCTTTCCCGGGATAAATGTCATGGATCTTGATGTTATGGATGATGATGTTGTGTGCAAATTGTATAGTGATTCCCGGACCATGCGATATCTCGATCCTAAACCCTCGTCCATCGATCGTCTTGTTGCTCGTCACCATCAGCTCTGCTTTCAGCTTCATGCTCATGTCCCTGTCGAAGATGATCCATAATGGCCTAGGTTGAAGCACTGCATACCTTAGAGTCCCGGGTTTAGGCTCCACCACATCACTGTCTATGGGATCAGTCACAACGTAGTACTCTCCGTCTTTTCCTCCTGTCGTGTTGCGTCCGAATCCCAAGGCACATTCCGCCAACCGCTTCCTGTTATCCGCCCAATCTTCCTTACATCGCCAACACGCGTCGATCGGGTTGTCAGCTGTGCATTCCCCCTCATGAGGCTTCTTACCCAAACCCCTCCTTGTGTGGTTTGATCCCTCAAGCGCTCTATAATTGTTGCATTAATAACAAAATAATAACATGTACGTGATCAATAGAGATTGTAACACATGTATGGATACAAGATGTAATTTCTTTTCTTTTATCTTAATCGTCTAGTTCGATAAGCAGAATCCTCGTGAACTCTAACTAGAACGCTTTAGAAACAATAATCGTGTAGCAACTGTGTGAGATAACGTCGTTAGACATGTAACGTTTTCCATGCAACAAAATGTTGTAAAAGGTTTAAAAATTCTTTAACATGTTTGACATATGCTTACTTGTGGACATGTTTATTAAACAAGGAAACTTCTGATACAGGGTCGGGATGGCGAGCCATAAGGGACCGGTGGTAGGACTGATTGAGTTGGTGGTTCCACCAGTGGTCCTCGCCGATCACCTGACTCGCTCCATGGGCGGTCCCGACGGTTGCAACCAAGATTGCAAAAAGATAAACCATTCTTGTCAAATCCATCTCAAGGGAAATTTTTTGTTCTCAAGATAATTCTCTAAGGATTATTTATTAGATGATTGAGATCAAGGGCTTGAATTTGGTGATTGGAAAGATGAAAACTTTCATTCATAAAAATGAAACTATTGGGAATTTATTTTTGTTTTTTTAGGTTTTATTCTATGTGGTGTATATGGAAATTTCCCCTCTATATGCACTTCAATTGATCCTCTCTTTAGTTTATTGAAGTGCTGATGAGATATCTGGGTCTAATCTAATTGTGAGGTTATATATGTGCTTAAAAGCTAATCTATAATTATCGAGAAAAATATGGAGATACCACAACTGAATATGTCATTAATTGTGTGTTTATCAGTGAGTTATGTTTGTGTTTCAACTTGTTAGGACCATTAGTTGATTAAGTATTTCTTTAATTAGGAGCGGTGTTCATTCTTCTTCTTCTTCTTTTCATATTTAGGTTTAGATTTTCTTTTCTGTTTTTAGCAGTGATTATGATTGAGGTGGAGATCGATTTTGAAAGTATATACTTGGCGGTTTTTCAAATGTGAGACGTGTTTGCTTTTGATTATCTAAAAAAATTGTAGAGTTATGTACATATTATAGATATACAAATTGGATAATACCTTAAGTAGGGATTCAAATTTGATGTGAGTTATTATTATAGCGAGAACTAGCATGTGTTCCCGTACATGGTAAGGGGCTGCATATATTAAATATTTTTTAATAAATATAATTATACTTATAATACTATGTAGTGTATAATTTATGGTTTATATTTTGGTAATGAATAAAAGATAAAAACAAATTTATAAATAATAATATAATCAATAAATAACTCATTATTTTTTTTCTTATTTATTATTTAATCTAATTTTTAAAACAAAATATAAAATCGAAATTACTAACCCCAAAATACGTATAGATGAGATTTATCAAGTATATTCAATTATGTTTGGATAGTTTGTACAAAGTAGATAAAATTTTCAGGTAAAAGATAATCAACTAATTAAGCTAGTTTGTATAGATGAAAGATATCAAGTGTATTAAATTATATTTGGATATTGTATACAAAATACATAAAAAAAAATTAGGTAAAAGATAATGAACTAATCAAATTAAGATTTTCTTTTTTAAATTTCGTAAATATTAGACATTTTTTTTATAGAGTTTTTGAGGTCATGATGACGTGTCAGATGACATCCTGAAAAAGGTGGCATAACTCAGGGCCGACACACGGATACATAGGCCAATTGAACCTAAAGGTTACATGCGTCGAGAGTTGAACAACGCTCTGTATTAATATATGCTCACAAGGACGACATGCGTAAAAAAACGCTCTATTTTATTATATATATAGATTAATTTCGAATTATATCTAGCACAAACAAATTTAAATACCTCTATGCTAGTTAATTTTAATTATATAGATCTGTATACATTTTAGTTTATATATACATGTAATTATCCTAATATATTATAAATTTAGATGTTTCTATTATAAATTTAGATGTTTCAAGTAATAAATTCCACTCTCTTGCAATTAATCTCCTTCTATTAATCTCTAACCTAATAATATTTTAGAATTGGCCATTTGATTTGTTTGTGCCCTTGAGCCGATATATAGGCCCATTGATGATTACGGTCGTGTGGTTTTGCCGATACAAATTGTTTATAAACATCAAAACAAAACATGTACACAATCTAATGAGTTTTCAAGGTTACAAATTAAAAAAATGACAAATCCTAGTAGTTATATTCCTTCTGTCCTTATTTGTTTGTCAACTTTTCTTTTCAGGTGTCCCCTTTTGTTTGTCCATTATTTCATTTATGTTACTTTATTATACCTTTTTTATCTCTACTATCAACCTATAATTACCACTTTTTCACTTTTTCTCTCTCTCAAATTCCAATTTTATCTACTCTTTCTCTCTATCTCTCTCCTCTAACCATTCACTTTATATTTTTCTCTCTTCTATAATCATTATATTTCTACAATTTCTTAATTCCCGCAAAAATCGTACTTGTGGACAAACAAAAAGGGACGGAGGGAGGGAGTATATACTACCGTTTCAACATTTGGGTTTTTCGTATTGTAATAATTGTTCGCTTTTTTAATGTTGCAATAATTAGGAATTAATGTTAGTGGAATTTATTTCTTAAGACATTAATCGATCAAATTAAAGGTACTATAAGACATTCTTCAAAGCTTACAAATAAGATAAACGTGAAATGAAGATTTATATGTAATTCCATAAACAAAAATGACAGCCTACATATGGAACTTTGATAATGAATGTTGATTAGCAAGTCGAGCAATTGATAATATTCACAAGTAAGTGTAACAAAAGAATATTCGTAGAACAACCTACTCCCTCCGTCCCTGTTTGTTCGTCCTGTTTCAAATTTTGACACTATTCACTAATCGAGAGAATCTTCTAAATATCTTTCAATATATAAGATAAAACATAGTCATGAGTGGTCTTGTTTGATTCGTTTCGATTAGTACTTTAAGAATATTAAAAAATTATAATTTTTAATAACATATAATTTGATATATTGACGATATAAAACGTGCATCGGCAAGTGTGCCAAAGTCAAACAGGACAAACAAAGTGGGACGGAGGGAGTACATTGTAGTTAATTTGTACAAGCAATAATTTGTGAATGACATACGTATACGCTACCAATACCATGAAGGAACTAAACTAGCTAAAGGCCATGAAAACAAAAACAGTGATGGTTTCCCCTGTTATTGATCTTCACCAACACTCGGGTATCCAATCCCATGTCTCCTACTCGGGAAGGCAACAAAGAGAAGCCCAACAACAGTCCCAATACCAATTGGGACGACGTCGAGCACCTGTCGGACCCATTGAGTCGGGTCCGGATACAGGCACCCGACGACGTTTCCGTCCCTAAATGCTACTGCACCAAACACCAACACGGACATCAGGGCATGGGCCCAGTCCATGGGCCTCAGCCTATAAGGCTTGAGGTCGGGATGTGGGTCCAGATCGTCGAAGAGCCACATCCCGGTTGGGGTGGCCAGACCGTAGTAGATGCAGTCGTCGTCTGGTGAGCGGTAGCTGTCGGTGAAGGAGGCGAGGAAGCAAGAGGCGGAGAGGAAGACGAGGAGGCCGATCGTCAGGGTCGAGGTCACCGTGTCACAGCTTCCGTTGTTGGTGAACGTTGGTGTCAGAAGTTGGAACGCGAGGTGGGTCCCGGTTGGTAGTAGGTTCGCCAAGTAAGCAGTGCTGGCTAGGGTTCGAGACAGCGCAGTTGATCCCGCGCTCGCCCTTCGTGTTCGTATCGGTGTCCTTGTGTTTGGTTTTCGGGTGTTCGGGATTGGCGGAGCTGCAGAGTCGATATCGGAGTCTTCGACGTCGCTGGAGGTGGCCGTGCTTAGTCTTGGCCTGTGGCGTCGAGTTGACATGTTTGTGGTATTGTTTGGATTATGAAAATTTTTGATGTGAGAGGGTGAGGTGACTCTATATATATATTGTTAAGGTAAACAACACAAACATTCGTGTGTTTGTCAAACACTTTATTTTATGTTTTTGGTTAACCACAACTGAATTTCTTTATAATTTCTTAACGTCGAAGAAGAATGTTTATACAGCAAAAAGTCTTGACCAATATACTCCTGATCCAACATGTCAAATTCCTTATCATTAGGGGGGCAAAATATAAGCTATTTCTCTTTTTCGGCCATACACTGAATAAAGTTCACTTGAGCTTCAATTTTACATGGATAATTACTTAACTGTACCTCATAAATAGCTACATCAGCTACAAGCCAAGAGCTCTGAAGTTTCTGTAAATGCTGGTGATTTTTGTAGGTGACCATGGATAGTCATGGTAGAGTTGGAGTCACAGGGCATTCCAAGTCTCCTGACACTGACAATGACACACAATGTCAAATGTCAATGATGAATGATTTTTCTTTTTCTATGGAATCATGTTGATGTAAAACATGAAGATTGCTAAGAAAAAACAGTTCATGCACAGAAGAAGGATAGTCTGTTGGCACAGCTGAATTTGCTTCTAATCCAACAGCATAGACTTATATTGTTATTTAACTTGGGCATAAAGATTGTAACAGTAATCACTAATCAGAGTAGCAAATGCAGATTAATCTGGCAAATATTGCTTCTACTCAACAACGAAAGACGCACAGGAAGAAAAAAACTCCATCATGAAAGAATCAGATATAAACTGGACAAAATCTCTTACCAAGTTTATAGCAAAACAAGCTTATGGTCTTGCGAAGCTTGACTATTTTGAGAGATTTTGATAGTTACATACTCATTTATGTTGGCAAGGGATTCATCTTCTGTTTCAACTTTAATGGATCAACTATGTTGGTTTTCGACTTTTGACTTAGATAAATATTTTTCTTTCCATTCAGTTAAGAAATTCCATGTCATTCCGTTTGTTCTTGGGTAACATTATCTAAGGACTCAGATTTCCAAAAGCTAAAGCAACAAAATCCAACAGATTATTTCACATGCAAGTAAAAATAGGAAAATGAAGTAATTAAGCAAGTTCAGTGATGCTAACCTTTGGATGATGACGGTACAACAAAGACGGTCATTTTCACATGATGTGGAGGAAGAGCTAGCCGAAGAGGATTAAGCTTCCCATTCAACGGATTTAGAGAACACACAATGATATCTTTCAAACCCGTCTCCTCTTCCAACACCTGCTTCAAGTCTTCCAGTACATGGCCTTTAAAATTCAATGTAAGGCTATTTTCCTGATTAACATTCCCATCATCGTCTACAATACTGTAATGTACAAGCCTGCCTTCGTTCTTGAGCGGTGATAAAGGGATTGTATTACCAGGCTGCAAAAACAATAGCATTAAGTTACACTTGAAATCTAATTAAGAAATGGAAGTAAATCTGTCAAAAATCTCCCACTTATAGCAGGGTGGGGGGTCGGATGTACGCAACCTTAACTCCGTGTTAAAATAACAGAGGAGTTGTTTCCGATGACCCAAAATGAAGATTGCGTACAAAAATTTGCATAGTCTCTATTGCTTCACAAAATAAGAAGCATCCCGAAGCCAAAGAATAGTGAATGGAACCAAATTGGCATGAGGATTCATTCTTAACACAATCAATAGTAATAAATTATTGAGATTAGGATTAAAAAATGGCATGAGGATTCACCACTAACACTTTGAAGATGACATATACCAGTTAGAAGTCAAATTAACACAAAATCACACAGACATTTTCACAAACAGTTGATAGGCACATCATCATAGCCAACCTCTTTAGGAGTCCGCAGCAAATCAGGTGAGAAAGGCTCAGGATCAGGCTCATCCACCACCAGAGGCTTGATCTGCACCGGCATCGGCTTCTCCTTCTCCGGCGGATACTGATCCAGAATCTCAATCCGCCAGAGAATCCAATCCTGCGTATGACTCCTGCTAGGCACATCATGCGTAATCGAATTCCTCCATGGAGGAACACCTCCATTAGCCCTCAAATAATTCCCATACCTGGTTTTAAACTTCAAATTCATGCCGTCTCTAATGGGCTCCCACTCGACGGATGAATCGAGGCGGGGCGGATCACTCTGAATGACCTTCTTGCCTGTAACCCCCATAAAGAAGGGATCCTCGGTTGCGAAAAGGTACTTTCCGTAGCAGCTTTTGAATCGAACGAGCTTGATGGATTCGTTGTTGATGTACTCGACAGTCCAGCGGGCGCGGGGAGATCCGCCATGGCGGTCCTGGCAAACGGCTTCCTTGTCGTCGGCGGCGAGGAGGAACTTGTCGTGGTGGCTGAGGAGGCGGATCGTCTTGGCGTTGCGGAAAAGCTCCATCGGAATCGAATTGAATCGGATTGGGGGTAGTGTTGGATTTGTTGGAGACTGATTAGGTGGAGGGTGGGTGGAATTCGATGAACAATATCTGGGAAATGGGGATTGGAGTTTGGGGAATTGCAGATGAGATTGGAATCGCGACGTGGGAGTTGGACGGTACTGATTTGTGTGGGGGTGGAAGGTCGTTACCGTTGGAATAAATGCAGATCTACGCTTTAATCTATCTTCACTTTATGCATGCAAATACGAGTGGTTAATATTTTATTAATATTTCGTATTTTTAAGGAAAAGTATAGGTACGAATGAAATTAGACTCTTTTAAATAATCGGGTAATTGGGTAGTCAGAGTAAACTGAAAAAAAGAATTTTTTTAACTAAGCATTTTTTTTAAAATTAATTTCTAATAAAGACTTTCTTCTAAAATACTAATTCACAACATACGCGCAAAAGTTAATTCGGAGAAGAAGGATGTTGGAGAGACTCTATAACAACGTCTCTCAACCGATGCTACATGTTTTAACAAAAAAAAACATACACGTACAAGATCTTTTGTAAGCAAAAAAAATTAAAAACAATCTCAAAATGAGATACTTTTAAAAGCAGCGTCTCATTTTTATTTTATTTTAAAATAATTCACGTATAAGAGACGTTGTTACGAACAATGACTCTTATATTGTTAATATCCCGACTCAGTACATTTATTATGAGTTCGTAACTTTATAAATCATTTTCATATTATTATTTAGCCTATTTATAGGAGACATATATGCTTTGCTCAAATGTGTGGTTCGTCAATCTGAATGCTACATGATGTATCGTATTCTTTCTAATAGAGCAGTTTCTTTTCAATTTACAATGACATTGTTACAATTTGTCTAATAATATTTATCGAGATATAGTAAAAAAAAACAGAATTTGTTTGTTGAGATGCTAATTTCGTCTTTTTATTAACAATTCAAATTTGTTATTTGATATATTCGTTGTTTATTAGTTGTATTCGAAATGTTGATCTAATTGTATGTATTAAAGCTATTTGAAAACTCTACATCAAAAAAATATCATTTCAAAACAATAAATTATATTATCGATTAGAATTATATACGAGATGACGAACTTACTTATTCATAAGTTATATAAATCCGGACATGACGCGGAAATTACACTAGTTAATGTAACATATATAACTCTATTATGCTTAAGTTAAGTTTCAACTACAAAGCAAACAAGCACTAGTATAGTAAAATTAGGGCTGACTCGTTGAAGTTGAATGTTAGTTTATAATTATACTTGTATCAGTTGTATGTAAATCATATTAAACAATAAGGAGTACGGTTATTACCAAATTCTAAATCCATAACAATACTAACAAGGTTGATCGATTCTCGATCCTCATGACATTCAAATTTTGAAATGAAACTAGGAGGAACGAGTATACATCAATAAGATTCTAAAATCATAGAGTCATTGCTATTTTAGGAGATAGAAAACATTTCTTTCTGACAATCATCATTACTCTGGAATCCAATCCGGATGAAAGGCAGAAGAGGTGGATGAAAGGCAGCGCAGGCCAACATACTTGTGCCGCCTGCAAACACCAGAGAAGAAGATGCACCAAAGACTGTCCTTTAGCCCCTTATTTTCCCTCGATCCAACCGAAGATATTCGAGAATGCCCACAGATTGTATGGCGTGTCAAAAATCTCGAAGCTACTAAATATGGTCAAGCAAGATGAAAGAGAAGATGCGATTCGATCAATTAAGTATGAGTCAGATATGAGACGGGTTTTTCCAGTACATGGGTGTGTGGAAGTTATATGGCGTCTCAATAACGAGATGAAATTGTGTCGATCACTTTTAGACGATCTTCAATCCATCATACAAGTCGCGCGGAGCCAAAGTATGCATAAAAACACTAATACGAACAACATTAATATTAATGATAACGACAATATATGCCAACCTCATTCATGAAACAACAATTGCATAAACCCACTATTGTCCTATAGTATGCTTAGTAATGTATTTTTAATTTTTGTCACCTATATCATATGCATCATGTATATTGGTGGAGTTAATATATATTGACTTCCGAATATGAGTTTAGCAGCTGTCTTTCTAGCTCTTGTATCTATTCTTAATTTATTTTCTTTTTATTATCCAACTTTACCGTACAGTTTTAGAAGTGTGATCGATTATTGATAGACCGTAAAAAGCTGATCCAATCCGTTAGGTCGATTCGACCCGATTCGGAAAATACTCAATCCAACCCGATCTAAAAAGTGCGTGAACCTGTTTGGGTCAATTCGTTTTCGAACCGAACCCATTGGGTCAAATCCGTACCGACCCGAACTTCTCGAAGCTCTTGGAGACTCACTTTTCACATATTTTATTTCATTTAAATTTAAAATTAACAATATATTTTAATAAATAACAATATAATAATATTTTAAAATTTTATTTTCTTTATTACAATAAAAAAACGAACATTTGAAACCCGCTAGGTCGACCCGATCCGAACCGTTCAACCCAAAAAATTTTCAACCCGAACCCGACCCGCTTGACCCGTTTTCCATGTCTAATGGTTGACCATCTACATATGATCAACGTACCTGGAAATCCGACGTAGTAGCCCAAGCAATAATGAATAGTTATGGAAGCCCAAGAATAGTTTATTGGCTTGATCAAAAGACCTCCTAAAGAAGGAATAAGAGTGTAGGGGGTGGTGGAGCCCGTGCGGAAGGATGAACATCACGCGCCTATATAAGAGAAGTTTCTCCAATAATCAAAACCTCCCAATCTCTCAACAGTTTCACTCATTCAACCGCTCAAATTATACTTCCGTTTCACTATAGAGGATATCTCAAGCATCTTCGAGTCAATAGCAGGCGATTTCGAAGCGTTAGAAGGCGAATCTTTGAAATTTCGACTAAATCAACTCAAAGCAACAAAAAAATCAACAGACAATAAGAAAATGAGATTTAAAATCGCGTTAGGAACACAAGGTATATTTTCATGAACCGAATTTTGATTGTAGGTGCATGAGTTGTTCAATTGATGAATATGTATGGATTTTATACAATATGCACATATAGATAGGGATGAGCATCGAATCAAACCCGGGCCGGACCGGACCCGAAATTCCGAAAATATGTGAACCGAAACCCGGACCGGAATGGACCGATCCGGTCCGGGTCGTGTTCAGGTTTGGACCAAAATTTATATTTTTTGCAAAATTAATTATAAAATTTTAAAAAAATTCAAATTCAAATTTATTTATAAATATATTGAAAAATATTAGTATAGAAATATATAATTTTATTTAAAAATATATAAAATTTATATATAGTATAAAATATATTAATTTTTATATTAAAAAATAAAAAACCGGATCGACCCGGACCAGACCGGACCCGGATTTCCAAAAATATGTGGCTCGGAGCCCGGACCGGAATGGACCGGTCCAGTCCGGTCCAAAAAACCGGGTCGACCCGGATTTTGCTCATCCCTACATATAGAGAGGTTTCTGCCTAAATACATAATCACAAGGTTTTTTATGATAGATTATACTCTGGTTTGAACTTGCATTCATGTAAATATATAACTGAATGCAAGAATAGATCATTCAAAGTGCATGATCGGTGTGGTAGCTGTGATATTATTCATTAGAAATGGTTTTTATGCATTTTAGGGAAAAGACAAGATCATAACGACAAAAAACCTCATACTATAGTGAGGGAGCTAAGATATGGCACACTAATCATAGGTGAAATACCAGAACAATCTACATTATCAATCAAAACTTACAGAAAAAACAAACCATAAGCTAAAACAGTTGCTACAATTACAACCTCAATGTCACCATCAATAACCAAAAGAGTAACAAGATCACAAAAACATATAGACACTAATAAGTCATTAATAATATAAATCCATGAAATTATTGTAAACGCGTGATTTGATATGTATTGTGAAAGTGCACGAGTGATTGAATGTTGGTGTATGAGTTAGTGTTTGTTGGTGCATGACTTATTATGTAAAAATTGCATATGTTAGTAGTTACAGGTTCATATGAATGATTTATGAAGGTGCATGAGTGAATGATCATTGGTGCATGGGTGATAGTTTATTGGTGTATGGGTGATAGTTTATTGGTGTATGGGTGGATGTTTATAGGTGCATGTGTATGTTCAATATTTCTATTGATGATATCCGTTTTATAAAGGTGCATGCGTACATGAATATTGGTGCATGAGTGGAACTTTGTTCATGCATGGGTGGATGATTATTGATGCATGGATGAAAGTTTATTGGTGCATGGGTGGATGTTTACTGGTGCATTTTTATTGTTTATCATTTTGTTGATAAAATTCAATCGTGCTTGTTTAACAGAGAGTGAAGATGATATTTTGGTTGCACCACAAGAAAGTGTGCAACCTTCTACAACACATGTAGATGAAGAACCTCTTGTTGGTAAGAATGTTTATTGTCTGTAATTTAATTGATGATCTATGTGCTTTTTGTTGATAAAATTCAATTGTGCTTGTTTAACAGAGAGTGAGGAGGATGTTGAGGTAGCACAAAAAAAAAAAGAAGAACAAAGCACTCTCTTGCTGGTAAGGTACTGTTAATCATAACTCATGCACCACTATTAATCGACATGCGTTTTTAATGATTTTCATATTTGAAAACAGGGAAAAGAAAAAAGTCAATAGGAAAAGACCCACATGAATAAAAAAAATCCAAGGGTCTTAGTTGAAGATGACAATGATAGAAAGGATTAATGTATAGGTGAAAAGCTTGTGAAAATGGAGAGGGAGGCATTATAAAATAAAAGAGTTCCCACTGGAAAATCTGATGTAGATACAAAAGGAAAAACAAAGATGGACAACAATAAAGAGATACTATATCCAAGATGCCTAAGCCTGGGAAAAGAAGGGATACTATATCTAAGGAAAGACTATGAAAGAGTGATGAACATAACTTTACCAAATCTTGTTAGCACGTACATAACTTCCACAAACTTCAACCTCTACCATAGAAATGTTGTAAATGAAATAAGCTTTGGAAAAATTGTTTTCTGGGATATCAAAGAGATGCCTATGCTGCTAGGTCACTATGTGTGCAACAGATTCCACCCTTTGAATTCTACAATCCAACTCAATGATGGAAGGAAGATAGAAGTTACAGAAACTGATGGATATGATTTTCTTGGGATTCCAAAAAAAGAAATCGAAAATGTCTTCCCTAAAGCATTGACAATCAAGAGATGCTACAAATACTAGAAGAAGATTTTTCAGGGAGGGATATCAAGAAACTGTCAACAACAGAAGTCTTCAAAAAAAAAAAAAAAATATAATGGAGGGACATGGTTTAAAAGATATTTCATTCTGTTGTTTGTCAAAACAATTATCGAATCTTATGGAAGTGGGTCAATCAATTTTAAGACTCTTGAGTTGCTGGAGGATGTTGATCAAATTAGCAAATTCAATTGGAACTTATTTTTCTACACGTCACTTATTAATTGCATACTTGCATGGGCAAATAAAGAAACAAAGACTTTCAATGAGAGTTTGCTTTTGCAGGAGGTAAAATATATTCATGTATTTACCCTTTTAATTGAATAATGCATGAGTTGATGTGTTTAGATGCATGACTAAATGAAGTTTGGTGCATTACTTAGTATGTTAGTGCATATTATATTAGTATAGTTGAATGACTAAAATAAGTGGATGGTTATTTGTGTATGAGTGATGGTTTATTGGTGCATGGGTAAATGTTTATAGGTGCATGTGTATGTTCAATATTTCTATTGATGATTTATGTTTTATGAAGATGAATTGGTACATAAGTATTGGTGAATGAGTGGACGATTATTGATGCATGTGTGGGGTTTATTGGTGCATGGATGAATGTTTATTTATGCTTGAGTGGATGTTTATTGGTGCGTGTTTATTGTCTATCATTTTGTGACTAATTCATTTTATTTTATTATTCCCAGTTGATTTACGTTGACAAATAAGTGGAAAAGTCTTAACGTACCTAGAGATTTTCCAATAATCTGTAATTGGAACTCAATCTTGAAAGATAGGGAGGATGATGAGATCTTGCATGTGGGTTTGGGAATAGAAAAATGCTACATCGACCAAGCTTCAATGACCATGTAGAAGCAATGGATAAGGAAGTTCAAGAAGAAGATGTTGACATTCAACCTGAAACTCAACCCTCAGATGTAGAAGAAACATATATGAGGAAGTTAGGGCTTTCATGGCGGATTACCTGAAAAAGATAGAAAGCATGGCTCTCAGTGTACGAGAAGTTTTATTGAAGAAGAAACAAATCCCTAACCGACTGAAGAAAATTTTTGTCTTACAAACAATAAACCATGAAGTTCAGAAAATTATCAATGTAAAACTTACATCACACATTGATGATTTGATGCCTAAGAAGGAAGGAAGATCAACAAGCAAGCCAAAATACTGAATTATGGGATTTAGCTGTGAAGTGCATGGAGGGGGTTGAGATGACAATACGAAACAACAAAACAAAATGGAAACATGTACATGCCTAGATTTTCATATTTAGTTGATAAAATCTCAAAAGACACTGAGAAGGTGGGAGCTAGTTCAAGCATTGCTGCAAGAGGGATTTCTAGGTCAAAATTCAACAAAAGAACCAATACCTATACCAAAAGAAAAATACAAGTGACTTTATATGATGAACATTGATGCATGAGTGAATTGTTTTTGGTGCATGAGTTAATGAGAATAGGTGCATTGGTGTAACACTTTTATGCATGGGTTGTTGAACATTGGTGCATGAGTTGTTGAACATTGGTGCATGAGTCAATACTATTTGGTGTATAGTGGAATACTATTTGGTGCATGATGAGGCTAAAGTCGTCGTGCCTAATTAAAATAAACCTTAAATACCTAACTAATGTAGCTTTGGTAAGTAAGCGTCAAATCTCACAGAGAATCAAGTTATATATCCTATTTGTAAAATCATTCACCAATTGATAACAAAGACGAAAGGGGGGATTTTTGTGGTAATCTATCTAACTAAGAAAACAATTAAAAAGATAAATAGTGTGGCTAGACAAATATCCACTTTCAGTTTGTCAGGTTGATGATAGATATCTCAACTTTATTCAATCTTATGGTTGTTCCTATTTCGATCTTAAGTATATCAGCAGGCCAACCGGTCCCGATAATACTTACTACTCAATAACCTAAGAGACCTCCTATGTTAAATCAAATAGCAACAAAGAGTACAAGAATCACAAGGATGCATGCAATAACTTACAACCATCAAGTATTAAACGTGCAATCAATTTTCACTCACAAATAGACACTGCAACCGCTAATGTAAACTTGTGTTTGCCACTAAATAAAGAATTACAACCCGGAATAACTAAATCCTAGCATACGATGAATACAACTACCCGTAGGTGATAAGAGTTGGAATACTATCCTAGCAAGGCCCGTAGATTCAATCCCATAAGCACAAGAGAATTAATACAATTCAAATAGAAAATAGAACAAGAGTTTAGAATCTCACAATCAAATACAAACGAAAGCTTCAATTGTCTAGTCAACTCTAAAACAAAGAAAAGGGAAAAGGGGTTGAGAAGCAGACTTCTCTCCAAAACTAGGTGTAAACAATATATAGAAATCTAGCCCTAAAAATATGGTAAAAGATAATACTAAAATAAAATAATAAAATAAGGAAAAAGGATATAAAATAAATAAAGCACTCGAAACCAATTTCGGAAACAATAACTCAAAGGTAAGCCACCATTCTTCAATTGCATGTAGACCACGTGATCTGCCAGTTTTTTTGGGTAAATAATGTTTTTTAAGTTTTTGCATCACTTTTTTAAGTTATATGGAAATACCTGTTTGCTGACGTGACAATTATTACAGAGCTGTCAACAAAAATTTTAACAGAGCTGTCAACAAAAATTTTAACAGAGTTGTCAACAAAATTTTTAACAGAGTTGTCAACAAGAATAATAAGTTGTCAACACCAATAATAACCCTTTGCTGACGTGGAAATTATAACAGAGTTGTCAATAAAAAATTTAACAGAATTGTCAACAAGAATAATAAGTTGTCAACACGACTAAAAAAGTTGTCAACCCAACTAAATAATTTATTTACACGACTAATAAACGATCAACAACATACAACACGACTAATATTACAAAATTGTCAACATTGTCAACACTTTACAAAACTTGTCAACACTGTAAACACCACTAAATTACATTGTCAAAAAAATAATTGTCAACACATTAATTTTTTTTACACACTAAAACAAACTGCATTGTCCCTGCATAATCCTTGTCAACACTGTCAAATTTTACACACATTAACTTGTCAACACTGCCAATTTTATTTGTCAACAATCCCTGCATAATAATCAAATCCTTGTTTTAAACCAAAGACACGAAAATAAAAACTCTACTAGAGCCTAATTCATTGAATTAGTACTGCACGAACACAAACACAAGATAAATTAACTTGTCAACACTGTCAAATTTTTTGTAAACACACATATGAGGTAGTAAGTCGTACATATCACTGACTGTTACTGTTTCTTCTCCTCTGATTTCTTTGGCTGGAGACAAAACCAACACCATGATACATCATCAAATTTCTTTCAGTATAGATAGTAACTACAGCTAACATCCCGCAAATTCAACAAATACAGTACAAATGGATGATCATTAGTACTCATCATATATGTACAGTACAAATACTTTGATCAAACACACACAGTAGAAAAGCATATGCATGCCATGTGCTCGACTAAATGTCTCAATGAGAAAACACTGAAAGAGAAAAACAAAGTACCTTAATACCAAGAGCCGGAATGTTGAACTACGATCTCGAGCTGAATGAAGTCAACAACAATTCCGAGCTCCAGAAGCTTCTAAACGACATTGAAATCCCGATCATCGGGATTGAGGACATTGATTGCTCGATTAGCATGTCGAATCGAGCTGCTTCCGGATAGTCACCGCAACAGATCGAGGAGCTGCTTCGTTAAAGACAAACATCTCTTCGCCGGTGCGACATCGTCTTTTTTCTCCACAGCTCCGTCGTCGACCGCCTCTTCATCAATTCTTTCTCTCCAAGATCCGACAACCACGGCCAGTAATCAATCCGGCGACGCGTATGCAGATTCTTCTTCAGAGGCGCAAGCGAGAGAGTGGTTGAGTGATTAGGTTTCCGAAGACAACATTGTCGAAGTCTCTGCAGCGGCAACAGAAAAGTTCAGGTGGCCGGCGAAGTGAATGGAGGAAGAGATTGGGCGGAGTAGTCGCTCCCTCTATTGCACGTGAGGTCGTTTCTCAGAGGAGAATAGGTGTGTGGGGTGGGACCGGGGTATAAACTAAACACTTAATCGGGGTAGTGTATAAATCTAAAAATTTTGGGCACAAATGTTTCTTTGATCTGCTGCTTCAACTCTTCTTTATTTGATTCAACGAGCCCAACCCAATCTTCTTCTGATTCTCGGCCCGATCCGTTTTAGCCCAATAGCTCAAGTGATGATGTCATCTTCGTGAGCTTTCTTCCTTGCAATTCTATTTGGGTCATTGCACAAGTGGGGCAGAGCTCGCTTCACGGGCCTTCTCTTCCTTCGTTCGATTACTCTGTCTTCTCTTCTTCATATGGGCCTCTAAATCCAAATCTCCCATAATTCCTTAGATTTATACACTTATAAACATTCGTTCCCGAATTACAGAAAATCCTCTATTATATATCTAAATATCTATTAAATAGTGTTAACAAGTCCTAGTTACACTATACAAAGTAGAGCGTATCAGTGCATGAGCTAATACCGTTCTCGTGAATTCTTTTTGGTACATAATTCCACATGAATGACAAATGATTTTTCTTCATTATCAGCATCTTGCACTACGAGGAGGTGCAAGATGCTGATAAGAACCTAGTTTTTGAGGAGATGCAAGAGGAGGTGCAATAGGAAAATGTTGTTGATGAGGTGCAAGAGGAAAATGTTGTTGAGGAGATGCAAGAGGAAATGATGACACAAGGTCGGATTAAGATCGTGGATCTGCTAGGATTTGGATGGACGATGGGGGTTGAAGTCGACGGTGGCGGCGATTGTGGTCGACGGCGGCGGACGGTTGGGTGAATCTGATGTCGAGGCGGCTTCGAGAGATTGTTGTGACAGACGATCGATCGAATCTTGGTCTTCGACAAGTGTTATCTACCTTGACTCAGTCGTCGATCTAGGTAGACTAGCTTGACTTGGACACGATAAGCAAGTGACGTCTTTCTTGACTCAGCCGTCAATCTAGAAAGACTCACTAGACTCGAATTAACCCAAGGAATCCACCTAGGGTTCTTTCAAGGTTTGGAGGTCGAAATATGTGTAAACAAAAGATCGATCTCACAGGCCAATATCAAACCAAGCGTTGACTTCTTGCAATTCAATATCAAACCCAGACCAATATCAAACGAAGCGTTGACTTCTTGCAATTCAATATCAAACCAAGCTACAGCTAAACAACGTCAAAACTAAAAACGTAAATCTCAATTCTCAATTTGTCTAATCTGCCTAAAACCCTAGAGAAACACACATTAAATAGTCTTACCGAATTGCTTGATTCCCAAGAAAGGAAACCCTAGAAATGCCCAAAAATCTCGAATCTTGTTCTGATCATGGCGGCCTCGTCCATTCTCGAATGGGCCTCAAATTTGGACACAATGAAGATAAGCCCAAGTACTGAAATATATCCAAAGAAGAGCTTAATCGGATCTTTCTTTTGCCCAAACGAACAGAAACAAATTCGGTTTTTGCTACAGTCATATCTTCCTCATTGGGCCTCTGTTGGGCTTCAACTTTGGCACCCAGTCTACTCTGGCCTAGTTCCAGCCCATCTTCTCAATTGACAGCATCGCCTCTTATCATCTTCCCGACCTTTAGCTCGGCTACGGGATCGCATCACGGGTTGTTCTGGTAGACGCTCCAGCGTACGTACATCATCCTCCTCCCCTTGAAAAGGATTCGTCCTCGAATCCTCTTGTTCTTCTAAATTCAGCTCGTCTTGAAAATGGGGCCATTGAGAGCTCACCCATACAGCCATGGGTGCCAAAGATGAATAATGCTCCAGCTCTTGATGAAGCTTCGACGTACGTACATCATCCTCCCTTTCTTTGAAAAGATTCGACCTCGAATCTTCTTGACCTGCAAAAAGGAGCGCCACGTAACAAGTATCTGGACACACAACAAGACATAAATTTTTACTTGAATCGAGCAAAGCTTGAAGTGTCTTACTAGAAGTCATGCTTGCATAAGTAAGAAAACTCCCCTTCATATTGTGCAACCTATCTTCTAGAGTCGTAAGCACATAAAATGCACATGAACGATTAGCTATGACTCTAAGGAAGCAAGATGCACAGTCAAGGATATCAATGAACGACAATCCTAAGCCTAAGTGCAAAGGATATACCAAGATGCAAGCAGTTACTATGCCACCTATCTTTCTATTCCCAATTGGATTCCTAAACATGTTAGGAATAACATGGTCAGTATACGGGAATAAGAAAGCATCATTGAGATTTGAAAACAACCTATATGATGTGTCTTTAAATGGAGCATGATAGTACTTGGCAGAAGACGGATCATAAGCAGCAGAATCATGAGTCACAAGGGAGTTTTCCTTGTAACAAGTATACAGATCAGATGCACATGCTATAATCTTCTTCTTATGCCTATGTATATGCTTAATTATGTCACTACAAACATAATAGGCATTCCTAGGCAAACCGACAAGCATACGAAACATGGGAAACACATGATACATGAGATATGAATATCGAACACTTTTCCTATATGCAACAGATGGCGTAAAAGACAAATGAGAAGAGGAGAGGGTAAACGATCCTTCCCGGAAATGATGATTCCACAAGTGGATGGCAGAAAGGCTCTTCTGAGCTATGTGAAGCTCATCGACATCTTCCGAAGTGTTGACGTCCTTGTTGGCCTCTTCTTCTTCTTTTCTTGGCTTCTGGTTGTCCTCCTTTGCAGCCTGCTCTACAACAATGTTCTGGTTCCGAGCTCCTTCGTCTTGAGCCACTTCAGAAACTACATCCAAGGCTTTCTCCCCTACTTATGTGGAGACTTCTTCAATCACATCCTTGACGTTTAGCTGCGACTCCATTTTGACATCCACGTGTGTCATTTCTCGGACGTCCTCCTTTCCACAATAATTGACGTTATCTGAGGCTGGTGTCTCATCAACTTCATCCTCGTAGATGTAGTCGCGATTTGCGCAAATATTAGCCAAGTGACCTCTTCCTCCACACATAACACATATGATGTCACGTGTTCGAATTCGAGGTTGCAGAGCTGAAGCATATTGGTCATAAGGATTGCTAGCAAATATCTCAGGTGAGTCATAAACTCCCTCGGGCTGCACCAAAGAGTCAGAAGAAAAACCATAGGAGTCATAATAATAATGTTCATGCTCGTACCTCATATGTGGGTTCATGTCATGAAAATCAAGTCTTTGATCCTCTAGGTGTTGCACATCCTCACAATATGAAAGATCATCATAGTGGTAGACCCTAGTTTGTTCATTGAAGCTCACCTTCTTCTTCCTCCTTTTAACAGTCCCATATGTCGCTCCATAAGCTTGGGCTTCATAGTAGTCATATCCTGAGCGTTTCATCGACTTGTATTGGCCATGTGAGTAGCTCATGTCCTCCCAGTTGGCATATCTATGATCAGTCCAACCAACGTCAAACACTTGACGATTCATGAATGGATCCTTAGGTTTGGCTTTGGTCTCCTAGACCTGCGCAATTCACAAGGAAAACAGCAGCACACGGAAAGTACAAACGTTTCCTACTTAACCTTACGCTACGCAGTAAACTCAAGAAATAGCTAAGGTAAGCAAAGAAGGTAGGCAATAGGCACGAAAAGGAGCAATCAATCAATTAACAAGATCTGTTATTATAATTAGAAAGGAATGATAAAGAGAAAAATACAAATAGTGAACAGAAAGAACCAACAAACAAATAGGACGTCCTCTTAAAGAAATTGTCGAGCGGGGTCCTATTGGGCTACTAGCCCAGGACCACTTGACTTGCGCCCTAAGACTTCTCGCGGTTACTAACCGGGGTCCGCTTGAATCTTGGTTCTAAGGCTACTAGCCTAGAAAAGGGTTTTGCCCTAGCCGGGTTTCTCTTCAGCTAGTCTTTTCTTTTTGCCCAATTTTTTTTTTTCAACTTTTTTTTTTAATTAATTCCGAAAATAATAATCTGAAAATTCAGAATTTCGAAATTAATTAATTAATTTTTTTTTTTTACCTAAGATAAGCAAAACAAAATCTAAAGATTCTATCTTAATTTGGTTGTTAGGAAAATCTTCTCGACTACTCAAATATCCTACAAGATATCAAATCTTAACAAATATAACAACAAGATCTTATCAAATAATTAATTGCAATTTTGAAAAGATTTTATCTTGTTGGACAAGGCAACGCGGCTAGGGTTATGGTTTTCTCTCTCCTTTCCCGAGCCACGCCGGCGGCGGCCTAGGCGGCTCGCGCCCAACCACGTGACGGTTCTCACCTCTCTCTCGCACAAAGGATAATGAGGGGCCCTAAGAAAAATTTCTAGCGTCTCTCACGCTCCGCTTTGATAGATCCCTTAAACACCCGGTTTAATTCCTTGAATCTACAAACGTAAAAAACGTAAGAATTAAATAGAAGAGCGTTTTACCTAGCAATGGCTCTGATACCAAATGATGACACAAGGTTGGATTAAGATCGTGGATCTGCTAGGATTTGGATGGACGATGGGGGTTGAAGTCGACGGTGACGACGATTGTGGTCGACGACGACAGACGATTGGGTGAATCTGATGTCGAGGCGACTTCGAGAGATCGTTGTGACAAACAATCGATCGAATCTTGGTCTTCGACAAGTGTTATCTACCTTGACTCAGTCGTCGATCTAGGTAGACTAGCTTGACCCGGACACGATAAGAAAGTGACGTCTTTCTTGACTCAGCCGTCAATCTAGAAAGATTCACTAGACTCGAATTAACCCAAGGAATCCACCTAGGGTTCTTTCAAGGTTTGGAGGTCGAAATATGTGTAAACAACAGATCGATCTCACAGGCCAATATCAAACCAAGCGTTGACTTCTTGCAATTCAATATCAAACCCAGGCCAATATCAAACGAAGCGTTGACTTCTTGCAATTCAATATCAAACCAAGCTACAGCTAAACAACGTCAAAACTAAAAATGTAAATCTCAATTCTCAATTTGTCTAATCTGCCTAAAACCCTAGAGAAACACACATTAAATAGCCTTCATGAATTGCTTGATTCCCAAGAAAGGAAACCCTAGAAAAGCCCAAAAATCTCGAATCTTATTCTGATCATGGCGGCCTCGTCAATTCTCGAATGGGCCTCAAATTTGGACAAAATGAAGATAAGCCCAAGTACTGAAACATATCCAAAGGAGAGCTTAATCTGATCTTTCGTTTGCCCAAACGAACAGAAACAAATTCGTTTTTTGCAACAGTCATATCTTCCTCATTGGGCCTATGTTGGGCGTCAACTTTGGACACGGTCAAGATAGGCCCAAGAAGTATACTCTGACCAAATGTCTTGTCAATTGGATGTCTGAGCCGTCCAGTCCACTCTGCCCTAGTTCCAACCCATCTTTGACAGCATCGCCTCTTATCATCTTCCCGACCTTCAGCTCGGCTACGGGATCGCATCACGGGTTTTTCTGGGAGACGGTTCAGCGTACGTACATTAGGAAACAACCAAGAAGGACAATAATGATATGGATGTTCCTGAGACAGCGACAGTAAATAAAGAAGGTCCTGAAAAGGATGTTCCTGGGACAGGTGTTGATCAACAAGAGCATGGAGTTGATGAACATAGTGAGAAAGAAGTTGATGAGAAGTTTGTTGGGGAGAAAGAAGTTCCAACTGAAAAGGATGTTGATAAAAAAAGGGTATATGTTGAGATCAACAACGAAGAAACGATAGAGCAAACATATATGAATGTTGCTGAGAGAGAACTTGTTGAAAAGGATGTTGGGGAAAGCAAAACGATGAAGACATTGGTAAGGAAAAGGAAAAAGATGTAGATCAAGAAGTTGCTGATAAGGATGTTGGTGAAAAGCAAAATGATGAAGACGCTAGTAAAGAAAAGGAAAATGATGTAGATCATGAGATGAAGGTTAATAAGGAAGATGTAGTTGCAGGAGCAGCAATGGAAAAAGGATAAAAAGTAGAATAAGGACCATGTATAAGAAAATTCCAAAAAGCTTGTTTATTTTGTGACATGGATATTATTGAACATTTTTGCATAGGTGAATGTTATTTGGTGCATGAGTTCATAGGAATTTGTGTATATGTGAATTATTGTTTTTGGATGAGTCTATGAGAATCGGTGTATGGGTTGTTCAATATTGGTGCATGAGTTAATGAGAATTGGTGCATGAGTTGCTAATGTAGGTGCATGAGTTGTTAAAGTTGGTGCATGAGTTAATAAATTTTGAACATGAATGAATTCATCTCTAGGAAAAACTCACAAGGGAAAAAGTAGAAGAGAAATAGAGTGTTTGCATCATCATTGAGATTCTTTATACCGTGCATGGCTACAGTAAGTCAAAGATTTGCAAAAATATTATCTTATTTGGTGTTCTAATTTATTAACTCAATTTTTTTATTTTAATAGGGTTATATTATTGATGAAGATCTTGAGGTATACAGTGCGGACGAGAGATTTAATCTATTCTCACAATTAGTGCATGGATCATTTGATTACTGTGAAGGCTTTTATGAAGAGATGATACACTCTTGACGATGTTGATGTGGTAATAATCTTACACTCATTTTTTATTGTACAATTCTTTTGCCCAATTTTTAACTAGTTAGTGCATGAAAACTAATGAGAATAGGTGTATGAATGAATACCAATTGGTGCATGAGTTAATCATAGTTGGTGCATGAGTTAATGAGAATAGGTGTATTAGTTGTTCAACATTTGTGCATGAGTGATTACTAGTTGATGCATGAGCTAATACTATTTTGGTGCATGAGATAGTGAGAATAGGTGCATGAACTAGTAATCTGTTTTTAGTTAACTTACAATCTGTTTTCTCTCTCTTACAATTTTTTTGCCCAATTATTAGGGTCAGCCATTATTATTTGATAACAATAAATGTCAACAATCCAAGTGTTCACATCATAGATAACTCACCAAATAGGACAATGGACAAGTATGGTAATATACCATCTACGCTGGTATGTACACTTTTGAAGTAACTAAATGAAGTTTCATGTAAGTATATTCTGATTAAATTTACTTTTGTATTCATGCAGAGGAGTTTGATGACAAGCCTCTTTAGGAATAATCAAATGGAAGCCAAAGCTAAGGTAATTGAAGACAATGCTAATGTCCCATGTGAAACACTAGAAATGAAATGGAGGTACAAAGACAACAAAGTTGACCGTGAAGTCTTTCTAATGGGGCACATGGAGACTTACAAAGGCAATGAGCTGTCAAATTGGAATCCAAATTTGAATAAGAAAGACAAGAGACAGTTGGCAAAGTTGAGAATCAAATAATGCTATTCCCTCCTAACAAGCAACTTCAATTTAAAGAAGGGAAGAATTGAAGAGATATTACAAGTCTTGAAAGTTGTAAATGATGAAGAGCCTAGTGCTCATGAAAGTCAAAGAAAAGCTACATCTCCTCGTGGATGTGGAAGGAGTAGGAAGTAAGAAACTTTTAAGAATTAGATTGGGTGTTTTGTGAAACAGTTAGTAGTTTTGTCTTAAAAACAAGTTAGGTTTTGTGGTTGTAAGACAAGTTTGGTTATCAATTAAAATTTGATTAGGTGTTTTGTGGTTGAAGATGAGTCGTAATCGCATAAGTGCATGAGTAGTTGTTTGTGGGGCATCACTGAATGATAATTGGTGCATGAGAAAGCTCCAGAAAATGAAAAATAAAATCAAGATTTTTCTCTCAAGGAAACATATAGTGCTTTGTCATTTCTAATTTGCATGAGTCGCTGGATGTTGATGCATCAGTGATGGAATATAAGTGCATGAGTCATTGTGTGTTGGTGCAAGAATTAATAAGTTTGTTTCGGTGCAGGAATTAGTGAGTAAAGGTACATGAGTAACTGAATTTAGGTGCATCAGTCATACCTAATAAGTGCATTAGTTAATATCTAATTACATTCAAAGCTTGAAGTTCTAATTAACATATTGAGGACAAGTAGTGATGTTGTGTCTCGACCTCTTACATATAGTACATACTCTTTTCTTCTTTTTTTGGAATTTTCAATTCCAACTTCTTGGCCACTTTTAATATGCCTCTTCTTGAACTTGTTCTTTGCCATATCAGGAGGATGAACATTCACTTGATCGGGTAACGGGCCTATAAATTTCTCAAACTTATAGTTTCTAATTGATGTTGAGGAAGAAGGATCAACTACTTTAGATCTTGTGAGTGCAACCTTTTGATCCTTTAAAATAGCTACAAAATATTTCAATCTATCCATGTCATCACCAACAATGTCAACACAAGAATACATTTTTGTCATCTTTTCAGCCAATAACCGCTTCTTTTCGTCAATTTCAACACTAGCATCATACACTGCACCATCCACTGCAAAAATTGGTTGTAGAATAGCTTGCTTGGTCCAGCGAGTGTTAATGAGGGTAGGAGGCAAAACAATTGCATGAGAATTCTTTGAGGCAAAGAAGATAAATGTCGCCAAGGAAGCCCCAAATTAAAAAAATTGTTGTAAGAACAAATATACTCATTCCTTGCAACAACATGTTGTACATCACAAATTCTACTAAATTCATCTTGAACCCTAAAGTGATGGATATCAGCATCTTTTTTCAGTTCATCAAGGGTGCAATGATACGTACCACTAAAAATTGCCTCCCCGACATCATAAAATGCATTGATAGTGTAAATAGATGCAAGATTCTTTTCAAACTGATAAGGCGTCTTCATACGTGGAGTAGAAGTAGAAGAATCCACATCACACTTCTTCTGATTATGCCGTTGAGAATCAATTGCACTAAAATACTGCATCATGAAAAGACAAGCCTTGATTGAGACCCTAAAAAATTTCTATAAAAACTGTTTTGACTCTCACACCTTGATGTCGTCCTCAATAAGGATGACATTCTCACATCTTGGAAAAAAACAATTCCAATAACGTCGTAGTTAAAACATTACTCCTATCCACTTGTGCCCTTCCAAACCATATTCTCTAAGAACCGAGAACCACTCATTTTTCAAATTCAATTGGAGTAGTTCATTGTCCCAAACAATGTTCTTGAACTTCTTTTGGAACGCATCAAATAAAGAAGGGTTTGTATTTGGAGGAAATTTAACCTTGCTAGAAACCTTCATCATTATATGCCACATGCACAACCGATGGACAGAATGAGAAAACACTCTTTCAACAACAACCTTGACAAACGCAACTTGATCGGTTATAATGAAATGTAGTTCATGCCTCCATCACCTTCTTGAAATTCTCAAATAACCACACATAAGACTCAATATCTTCATGCAAAAGCAAAGCAACAACTAATGTAATAGACCTTTTATGATTATCCACTCCAGTAAATGGTATGAAGACCATTTATATCTACAATAAGAGGTGCGAGAGTTTGAGCATTTAGTGCATGAGTGGTAAGAGAAAGGTGAATGAGTGGTAAAGAATAGGTGCATGAGTGGTTAAGTAAAGGTGCATGAGTGTTTGCGTAAAGGTGCATGGGATACAAAATGACTAAAGGTGCATGAGTTACTAAGGATTGGTGCATGAATTACTGAAAATAAGTGCATGAGTAAATAAGAGTACATGATTTACCTAATCAATTGGTATGTAGTATCATCCGACACTACATCACCAAAATAAGAGAAACTCTTGCGATTTATAGGATCACACCAAAACAACCGGCCCAGCTGGCCCTCCTTGTTGAGATCATAATCAAAGTAAAATGCACTACAACAATCTTTCTTCTTAACAAAGTCATTGATGACCATTTGAGCATCACTTCCTTCCATGTATGAGTTTAAACCCATCACAAAGTTCTTAAAGTTAACAACAGTGACACCTACATTAGTATACGAACCAGCTAGATTCTTGTACACTTTGAAACTCTTATTGACACCAATATTGGAGTAAATACCGTTAATCATAAGTTCTTGATGAAATGGAGTAACTCGCCTCTCCAATTTAGTAACACGGTAACCATCCATACCTTAATACTTGAGCCAAATCTTAGCTTCACATCCACATCTATTAGACATTCTCCTCATTTTCACAACATCTCCATCTGTCGGGACAACCTGGTTGAGCTCGGAATATGGAGATACAACTTTATATCTTTCTCTGTGACAACAAAGGTACTTACAAGTAACAATCGGTGGTACACTTATCTTTCTTGGTCGAGCAACAACGAACAGTAAAACCACATGCAAATGCATAAGCTTCGTAAAAGGTAATATCATCACGAAAAGTTGGCAAAAGCTTACTGATAAGCGGTGTTTTACATACCGCAACTATGGATTATTAGCTAGTTTTGTATAGGATTATGTTATTTGTTTCTATGTAATCTGTATCATGGAGCTGTTCGAGAGAAGATTTACATACGAGATTCCAAGAGATGATACAAGCATTGGAAGCATTGAAGCATAAGGAAGAAGTTGCTGAAGACGAAGACGAAGACGAAGATGAAGACTTGATGAAATCAGCAGGTTCTGCCTCAGACAACATAGCCGCACCCGCGCCGGAATCCAACCGCAACCGCGGCTCAAAAACCCGCGCCCGCTACCTCGCCCTGCCCAGAAGTTCTCTGTCTCGACGAAACCGCACCCGCGGCTACAAACCCGCACTCGCGGCCTCGCCCTGCCAAGAAATTCTCCAGCTCGCAGAAACCGCACCCGCGGCTCAAAAACCGCGCCCGCGGCTCCCTCCTCGCCAGAACTCAGACAAAAGCAAAAACCGCACCCGCGGCTCCCAACCCGCGCCCGCGGCTTTCGCCTCTGTCGTCCATTGTTTGCTGATTTCAGTAAGTTTTTCTGACAACCGCCCTCATCGTTGTTGATTTTCTTACGCCTCGGGGAGGGCTTTTTGCTATTGTGCTGCTGCTGCTGCTTGGTATCTTTGTTGTGTGCGGATTTGTGGTAGCATTTGCTTTGGGTATACACTTTGATGGTTGCAGCAGGAACATCTCGAGGCCACAAAAATGATTTGTGGCAACAACAGGTTTAGGCCAACTTAGCTTATTTAAGGGCTAAGCAGTGTGTAGCCACGAGATTTTTTCATCTACGTACGCTCGATGATTTGGGTATGACTGCATGTACTGAGGCCATGCTTAAGCACGCAGGGCTGCATGGTTTCTTGTTCACGTCAGCTCCCACTCATGCCGAGGCTACCTATCAGTTTCTGGCGAGCCCCAAGTCCAAGACCGTCTCGGTGACCACCTTCATCTCGGCCATCCAGTTCATTTACAATGGACGGTCCTTTACGGTTCAGGTTGAACAGCTGCGCCACATCTTGGGAATCTCTCAGGTTCCCTCTGCAGATTATGACACTACAGTTGGTGACAGCCCTACACAGGTCTGGTACACATGGACGGGACAAGTTCGGGACACCCATGGTAATGACTATAATGCTAAGATTTCCCATCCATGTCTCCGCCTGACACAGCGGGCCCTATCTATGGCCTTCTTTGGGCTTTCTGAGGTGAACAAGGTGCCTGCCTACCAGCTGAAGTATCTATATGCTCTTATGCCGGAATGTCAGGTAATTCCGGATTGGCTCTCACTTTTTGTTCACTCCTGTAAGACAGCCCGCTCAAAACCAAGGGGACAGAATGCTTTGGGTGGCATGATCACCCTCATCTTAGAGGATGTCGTCCCCGACTGGGAGACGCTTGACTGCATAGGTAGTCCGGACCCCTCAATGGGTCCCTATTTACTGGATGCCACATTTCTGCAAACTCGACTTAGGTGGCTCAAGTCGGTTACAGTAAATGAAGACGAGCGGATGTGGGTTTGGCTCGGTCCTCCCGAGATTGCTCTCACAGAGGATTTTGCTTATGGGCCAGCACATACTTTTAGGATCAACCCAACACCCGCTCCCCCTCGTGCAGCTGCTCGACGACGAGCTTGCGGTGGGATCAGCATCCAGGAGCCGGTTCAGCAGCTGGATCAGTAGCCAGCTGACCTTGAGGATGAGGATGATGATGACTTCCAGGAGCCTGCCCCTCGTTTTCAGCCTCAGAGGCAATGGGGCGCAGGCTCATCATCTGCAGCTCCTGCTGACATACCTTGGGAGCAGCGTCTTTTCGAGCGGATTGAGTTTGTCTACCAGTCGGTTCAGACGGTGAACCAAAATGTTGAGAGGCTGCAGCAGTCGGTGGATGACTTACGGCTCGACATGCATGCTCGTTGGCCCGAATATCCAAATCGGGATGACCCGGATCAGTGAGCTTCTTTCTCTCTTCCTCATTATTTTTCTATGTCTTACACACTGAGGGCATTGTGCACTACAAGTATGGGGGAGGGAAATTAGTTCATTGCTTATCCTAGAGTAGTTTCATTTCCTTGTTATTTCCCTTCGGTTTTTTATTTTGTTGTACTTTGCATGGAATTAAAAACAGAAAAAGCCACAAAAATACGAAAAAAGGCAAATGAAAATCCTGGGATGGAAAAATCCATGCAATAAGCGGGTAGTTCGGCCTGCATTAGGCTTGGCAAAAAAGGACTTGAGGGCGGTAAGGAATGGTGAGATTGAAAATGAAATGAGTGGCTAGGTGAAAACCTTTCGAGGCGCCTAGGCAAAATGAGTGAAATGAGTGTCTTAGGACAAAATTTTTTTGCATGTTAACCACTATGGAAGACCAAAATTGATAGATTTCTTTCTCATCATATTGTTTGTATACTAAATGTGTTAGTAACTTGTAGTTTCTTTCTTTTTCATACTTCCTGAGATCTTTGAGTGATTATTGTAAAAGAGTAAGTTTCTTTTAGCTTACTCGGGGACGAGCAAGGTCTAAGTATGAGGGAGTTTGATAAGCGGTGTTTTACATACCACAACTATGGATTATTAGCTAGTTTTGTATAGGATTATGTTATTTGTTTCTATGTAATCTGTATCATGGAGCTGTTCGAGAGAAGATTTACATACGAGATTCCAAGAGATGATACAAGCATTGGAAGCATTGAAGCATAAGGAAGAAGCTGCTGAAGACGAAGACGAAGACGAAGACGAAGACTTGAAGAAATCAGCAGGTTCTGCCTCAGACAACATAGCCACACCCGCGGGTCTCAAGCCGCACCCGCGGGTTTCATCCTCAGACAAGGATTCGAGAAAGCTCAAGCCGCACCCGCGGGTTTCACCTTCAGCCAAGGTTTTCGAGAAAGCTCAAGCCGCACCCGCGGGTCCCAAACCGCGCCCGCAGCCCTCTGCTATCCTGAGAATCTGAAGAATCCCAAACCGCGCCCGCGGCTCTCAACCCGCGGGTGCGGTTCCTCGACAGAAGAATCAAATTGATGTCTTTTCCATTTGAAGTAATTTGTGTTTAATTCTGTAACTTTCTATACGTTTTTAGTACCTTAATTCGGCTGATACATTAGTTGATACTATATAGGTAGTGGATGATCATCCTTGATCATCTAACCTTTGTTTTGCATAAGTTTTTGGAGAGTTTTTCACATACTTATGAGTTGCTAAAGTTCCTTTGTTTCACTTGGCGTTTGAAGCTTTTGGATTCAACAAGTTGTGAGTTTATCCTTTCCCTTTGTCTAACTCTTTGATTGTCTCAACTCTCTTGTTTGTATTGTCGATGAACTAGATTTACTACTTTAGATTGATCACCTAAGTTAGTTGTGTCTTGTTCATATTGCTAGAGTTTGATACTTCTAGTTGAATTATCATACTTGTTGTGTAGCACAATCTATTTGCATGAACTAGTTGTGATTGTTATTAGAGAAGAGAGTTGAGTACATATCGAGTATCCGACTAGTTGTCCATGATATTGCATGTATCTATCTATTCCTGAATGCATTGCTACTTTGTTATTGAACTTTGATAGTTTCAAGGTTATAAGTAAGGGTTATTAGGACTAGTTGGACTAATAACTATTCAAGAACAGGAATTAGAACGATCACTTGAGAACTTGACATAGGGATAAAAAGGATTCTAAGATCAACTTGTTAATCTAATTGTGGATAATCGCTAAGTGGAACACTTCACTTAATCTTGTTATAACCAAGTTGACATTCGATACTTCGTATCAAAATCACAAAAAAAACCCCTTTGATTACGTTTATTGGTTAGTCATTGTGATAACTTAAGAATTTGATAAACTGATTCTCTTGGGATTCGACCCTTACTTGCGCACTATATTACTTAGTTTGCATGTTAGGATTACTTGACTTGGCACACGACAAATTCGCCTCGTCACTTACCAATATAAGGCTTCAATGAATCATTGCAGTCAGGAATGATATATTCAATATTAATATTGGGAGAAATAGATATAATACTAGGCTTCCTTTGATTTTCATTTCCTGAAAAACATGAACGAGCGTAATAAATAATAAGCATGACCTAATAAGTGCATAGCTGACTAGGGAAAAGTGCATGAAACACCTATTTTTATGCATTAGGCACACAATCAACAATGTTTATCATTAGGTGCATCATAGCCTGGAAAAAAGTGCATCGGTCAAAGGTTAGAGGTGCATCAACTAGTGAACATAAATGCATGACCAACTTAAAGGTGCATGAAAAACTGGATTTGAGCGAACTTTCAATCTCATCATCATATCTAAATTGAAAGGAAGAACGTACCAAAATTCAAGAAAGCGCATACCTAAATTCAACCAAGCACATACCTAAATCCCAAAATTGAGACACTCTATTGATATTGTAATGAAGTGCAATGTATCAAACCTAAATTTGCATTTTTTGCAAAAACAACAACCATATCAAAGACAAGTTACAAATCTATACCTAAATTAGGAGAATGATTAGCCATGACAACGAAGAACAGTAAATAACCAGAAAAGAGCGATTAAATAGACAAAGCAACACAACACAGACGAGACAGAGTACACCGACGGTAACAAAGTACAAAGAAAACTGGAACAATCGCATGAGAGAACAAGGATAGTGACAAATAAAGATCGAAGTACAACTCGTTGAGAAGAGAACGACGGCGGCCAAATATGTTTTGTCGAAGTGAGGTCTCCGTTATACCGAACAAAGAGCGGAACAAAGGAAAGGTGAAAAAAAGAGAAAATGGGACGACCAAGACTAGATTGTTGGAGGAAAAAAATGAGAGGCTAAGATTCATCCTTATTCCTTCTCCATACCCCTATCCTCGAAGGATCTTTTTTTCTTATTTAATAACATTATATATAAAATATATTTTATAAGCTATAAATAAATATTATCAAAACAACATGTTGAGTTAATCAAACAAGTAGATGAATTTTTGGAAAATTCTACACTTAAAAGGAAACTAAATATTTTCCATTAAGGTTGCGTTAGTGGTTCTTTATTTTATATATTAAAGTGGTGTTCCATACTTAACGTACTTGTTGTAATTTGGGGTGGCTTCCTACTTACAACAACAACAACAACACTCTCCATTATATCCCGGTGACGGGGTTTGGGGGGTCGGGATTGGGTAATTCTTTACCCCAACATGTTGAGAGGAATGACCCAAAAGAAGAGAACCTACACGCGATCTCAGAAATAAAAATACAGAGATAAAGGAAAAGGGAAAGGGCCATATCACGAAAAACAAAGAAGACTCGCTCCAAAGAACCAGAGGTTTAGGCTTTTTGTAACTCGAATCTTCTCCCTCCACAAAGCTCTGTCTTGAGTCAAATCTTCCGAAAGCGACAAACTAGAAAGGTCATTCCGAATGACTTCCATCTAGCTCTTTTTTGGGCGACCTCTTCCCCGACGGTATTCTCCTAGTGCCAGAACCTCACATCTGCGAACCGGGGCACCGAGTGGTCTCCTCTGAACGTGCCCAAACCACCGAAGTCTAGATTCGCAACTTGTCCTGAATACTAGCCACGCCTAATTTCTCTCAGATTACTTCATTTCTGATCCTATCCAACTTTGTATGGTCGCACATCCAGCGTAGCATCCGCATCTCAGCTACCATAATCCTCTTCTCTTGAACCCTAGTAACTGGCGAACAATCCCCTCCATAGATCATCGCTGGTATGACCACCACCCTGTAAAATTTGCCCTTTAACTTCAGAGGGACTTTCTTGTCACACAAAACTCCAGATGCCCTTCTCCAACGAAGCCAACCTATCTGTATTCTAGACTTGATGTCCTCATCCACACCTCCATCTCTCTGCATAATAGACCCTAGGTACTTAAAGGAGTCTCTCAAACGCATGGTACTCTCCCCAAGCATCAACCCCACCTCCCTGTCCGACGAGTCCCCAAAGTCAAACTCGACATACTCAGTCTTTTCCCGACTCAGCTTGAGGCCCTTTGACTCTAGTGCAACTCTCCATACTTCTAAACTTCCTCTTTGGACTCGCCAACCAACACAATGTCATCTGCAAACAAAATGCACCACGGGGCATCTCCTTGCAAGCTACCTGTCAACACATCCATCAAAACCGTGAAAAGAAAAGGGCTTAAAGCCGATCCTTGGTGCAATCCTATTTGTACCCCCAAAAAGTTCGTATCTCCGCTCGGTGTGCAGACGCTAGTCTGAGCCTCATCGTACATGTCCATCAGAATTCTAATGAAAGTCCCCGACACATCCTTTGCTTCCAAACACTCCCAAAGCAATGCCTGAGGCACTCTGTCATAAGCCTTCTCCAGATCAATAAAAACCATGTGCAAACTCTTCTTTCTCTCTCTGTAAATCTCTATAAGACTCATCACATGAATATCTTCCATAGACCCAGGCATGAACCCAAATTTGTTAGCCGAAACCTGAACCGAACTTCTTAGCCTCAACTCAATAAGTTTTTCCCATATCTTCATAGTATGGCTAAGTAGTTTGATTCCCCTGTAATTACCACAATTCTGAACATCACCTTTATTCTTGTAGATTGGAACCAACTTACTACACCTCCACTCGTCAGGCATCTTCATTGTTCTGAGTATAACGTTAAACAGAGCTGTAAGCCAGTTCAAACCTCTAACCCTTAGGCATTTCCAAGCTTCTGTAGGGATCTCATCAGTTCCAACGGCGCGCCTATTCTTCATTCCACGGACAACATATTTCACCTCTTCTTTCGATATACGCCTACTAAAAGAACAAACCATTCGACTCCTACTTACAACATGCAAAAAAAATTGTGTTTAATAATAAATATTGATATAGGGGTGGTTTGGCGTAAATTGGCTCAAATAAGAAGCAGTTTCATGAAATTTATATATTTATATATATACTGTAGATTAGAGAGGTTAGCTAATCCAATTTTGAATAAATTGTGCTTAATATTTTTTGTATAAGAATAATGCATATGAAATTGAAGTTGAACTCATTTATCATGCCACTAATAAAAGTTTGGAGTGTTAGCTAGACCTCGCCTACCATCACTTGGATCGGTAACATATGCCATATTTTCCATGACAAGACTTGACCCATTTACCGCCACATGTGTTTAGAATAATATCTCGATAGACTTTATAAATAGAGTTCTCACATTCAAAGGATGTTCACTCCCACTATTTTTATGATTTTGAAACTCGCTCGACTCACTTCCTTTCTCCCCCACAATTCAGTTGTATTTTATCTAATGAAGATAAAACGTCATGCGTTAGCATTAGAATGTCTCCATGACGATCTTCTATTTTCCAATTATGATTTCATAAGCCATGAACATGAAAACACGAACTTAAAATTTGTACTCACAAAACAAGATCAGTTTTTGTTTTGAATCTATCTATATATATAAGTTGATGGGTTCGAAGAAGTAAAAACAACATGTACCTAATAAATGCTAGTCTAATATTTTAATTTTTTTTTTTACCAAAAAAAATATATTTTAAATCTTTATCTTAATTACCTATTTTCTTAAATGTTAATTTCATCATCAACTAAGAACACACCATCTTCGTCTCCTTCCTCTATCACAATCTCCAAATTCATTCTCATCTCTATCAGGTTCATCAATTTCTTCGTTTCATTCTGACGCCTCATCCTTCCCCGATTAAAAATGAATCTGGATTAATTAGATATTTTTAATCTATATATTGACAACACCTAAGATTGATTCATATGCATGGCCTCCGGAAAACATGTAACACGCCACATGTAACACGCCAAACAACATTGGCCTCAGTAAAACATGAACATCATATAAATACTTTATGTTGCAGATTTCGGTTGCAACCACTGTTGCAATAGTTGTATTTGCATTTTACGAGTTTGTAGAATTGAATTATATCACCGTTCACTCATTTTAAATTTATGACACGTTTAATGACTAACCGCAAACGAAAAACTGTGATTTCCCCGCGCGGAGCGCGGATTTCCGGATCTAATTGTTTTGAATAACACATTCATTGAACACAACTATAAAAAAAACATGTAATATCCCGTAACATATAATTCAGGTGTTAATTAGAGGAGTTATTAGAGTATTTTTAAAAGGGCATGTAAGTTATAACCAAGCGTTATGACATTCGGGTTATATTAAACAGGTAAGACAATCAAAATATTCACAAGCATACAAACCCGAGTTTTATCCACCTGCATGTACAGAAAAATGCATAATATTTGGGTGAAAAGAAACAAAAAGAAGAATGACTAGATGGTTTGCGTTTTAGATGGAAACTTTTGTTTTTGTTCAGTACCACATCGAGGAATTGTTGGTTCCTAAAACACACCAAACACACACGCTAAGTCATCGATTGTTGGAACCGAATTTTCCGGACACCGTTGGTGTCGGATAATGGGAGCGTTGGCTTCGTCTCCGCGAGCACTATTTAGTAGTATGCTCATACGTATAATTCGGGTTCCGTTTGAATGAGAAATGGAGGTCCAAAGTGGCTTACTTAAAGTGCACTGAGTGGACAAATGTGGAGGTTTAAATTGGTCAAAATATTACCATATGAAACTTTTGATTTGGTTTTGAATAGGTTGATCTTCCAATTAAGTTGGTCAAATATTCGATTTTAATGAACTGCATTAAACCGGGATCCTCCTTGAAAGACTATAAAAGAGAGTCTTCTTCTCCTCATTTTAACACACTCAATATCATCTCATTCTACTCTCTCCCACGTTTTCGAGTCTCTATCACTTCTTTCTCTTCTCTTGTTCGAGTCTGAGAGTACACACAGTGTAGCGTTCGTTGACTTTTAGTATTGGGTTGTGCAAACTAGAAGCGCTAGCGGTTTTATCTTGGAATTCGGAACGCCGGTAACCGTCACACTACGGGGCGTATTCAGAATTAAGGAAAAAGATTATAATCTCGACTCCGTTCAAGTTCACTCGAATCAATCGATATTTTCTAGAGACCGGATCCCGTGCTACTCATGAGAATCAAGAGATATAACTATTATCTACATTCAATATAGTGTGCCTATAACTAAGCCTCATCATTTCTTACCATTAACAAAATAAGCCCGTATACAAAAGATGTGTCACTTATTTATATTAAGCATATCAATACACGGTTCTTATATACAGCCCAATGCTTTATTCAAACAACGCCGGGTCACTCCCGTTCTGCGAGGACACGTACCCTCGCGTTACGCGAGATTAGCAAAAAATTAGGTTAATTCCATGCATGCTAATCTCGCGTTCCGCGAGTGTACGTGTCCTAATGTTTTTAGGGTTTTTAATGTAGAAACTCATGTTATGTTAAATTATCCCGTTGAATGACTTGTTTCAGGAAATAGCAACTTCTCGCGTTCTGCGAGAGGAAGCACCTCGCGTCACGCGAGAAGTGCATCCCTCGCAGAACGCGAGAAGTTGCACATTACAGAGTATTAACAAAAGCATTGTGTATAGGTGAATTTTTCTTTGTTCACTGGATTGAATGCAATCCAGTTGAATGACTACAACTACCCCTCCCGGAATACAAGGCCATGTTCGCCACCGTCATTTGATTTAGGGATTGACGACTTTGGTGATTATCATCAACCATCTACATATGAACAACATGTGCCATCTACTTATCAATTTCCTATGCCATCTACATATGAATTGCCCGTGCCATCTACTTATGAGTTGCCCGTGCCATCTACTTATGAATTGCCATGTACATATGAGGTGCCATCAAGCTATGATGCGTTTGATTCACAATTTGCTAACCCACCAACAAACGTAGGAGAGGAGATGTGTTTTCTTCCCTCTTTACGCACTGCACCAAAGTTTGATAGTCCCGTATGTGAGGAAGAGGTTGTTTCTAGGGATTATTCGGAATATTTCACTACGGAGCAAGTGTTTGCCTCTAAGGAGATTGGTCATTTGTGGGCTTTGAATGTTGCAAAGCAACACAAGTTTATGATATCTATTGGAAGGAGTGTACCATCTAAACCGGGGCAAAGTGGTAAGATTCAAATCATTTGTGAGAAAGGGGGAAGCCATAGGCCTAAAGGTGTCGGTGTTAGATCAAACACAAAGAGCAAGAAAACGGGGTGTAAATTTCAGTTGAAGAGAATTGGAGATTAGTGGTTGTTTGTGGTTTGCACAACCATCCTATTGGAGATAGTTTGGTCGGGAATGCATTTGCCGGGAGGCCAACCCCGAATCAAAAGAAAAAGGTTCGTGAGATGGTACTTTCACATTGTTCTCCAAATCAGATTTACACTGAGATAAACAAGGATCCCGGAAGTTGCACAAAGAAGAACCAAGTGTACAATTTGGTAAGACATATAAGGGAAGAGGAAATGGAAGGTAGAACCGTGGTTCAAGAATTCTTTCACCAATGCAAAGAGAGCAACTACTTCATGGAGTATAGGCCAAGTGCAACGAATCCTGCGATAATAGGCGACTTGTTCTTTGCTAGCCCCGAATCAATGAAACTCTTAAAGGCGTTTCCATATGTCCTTTTGATGGACTCGACTTATAGCACGAACAGGTAAGTATTTATCATTCTGTTTTTATGTTGTATTTATCTTACTGTATTTTGGTTTAAGGTACAATGTTCCCTTCCTGGAGATAGTCGGTTTGACTTCTACATGGAAGAATTTTGTTGTGTGTGGGGTATGGTTAGAGGCTGAGAGCGAGGATAGTTATTTCTGGGCGTTGCAGCAGCTGCAGACGATGTATTTGAGAATAGGAGCATCGCCTACTTGCTTCGTCACTGACCGTGAGATGGCTCTTATGAATGCAACAGACAAGTTATGGCCAAATGCAAAGTTTCTCTTATGTAGGCGACATGTAAGGAAGAGCATAGAGGCGAGAGCGAAGATAGCTATGGGCACACAAGCATTGGGGGTTCATATTTCAAATGATTATTATAACGTGTTCGAACAAACCACTGAAGAAGATTACAAGAGTACTTTGAAGAAACTTGAGGACGAATGGCGAGCTTATCCAACCGTATTGAAGTACGTGAGAACGAATTGGCTAAACCGTTACAAAGAAAGACTTGTTTCAGCATGGACGGATAATGTCTTCACTCTCGGGAATAACACGACAAATAGGTATGTTCTGTAATTTATGTCTACCTTCTACATATGATAAAAAGAGCTTCTGTAATGCACTCCTCGCAGAACTCGAGGTGTACACTCCTCGCAGAACGCGAGTAATGTCCTTGATTCAGTGTTGATGCATTTTCGAATGCAAAGATCCTGGAACAATGTATGAACTCGCAGAACGCGAGGTGTACACACCTCGCAAGTGGAAATGCTAGGCTAGACACAATGTTCAAAGAATACAAAACAATGGCGGAGAACCAACTTAAGGAGATTACTGTGTCTTTCACCGAGAGTTTGAATAAGAGCTTCAAAGTTGTTGAAGGGGCCGACTTGTTTAAAGTCTTGAAGTTCCAAGTCTCTTACAAATGCATAGAATTTTTGCTTAAGGAATACACGAAGGGGGAGAGATTAGGTGCGCACTTTAATATGTTTTGTAGCTGCGGGATCAAGATTAGAGATGGGTTGATGTGTGTTCATCAGATTGTAAGACATTGGAAGGAGCAAAGACCACTAAGAGTATCAGAGTTGCACCCTTTCTGGAGTACTTTGAGTTTGGAAGAAGTTGATGTTCCCGGTATACTGAAAGTTAAGAGTAAGGTGGCAAGGCGTCTTTTTCAGACTTTCTATGAGGAAACGTTTCCGAAATTGTGCCCCCATGATCAAGAAAAGTGTGCACAAACTGTTTTAGACATTGGGAAAGTAAATACTCCTCTAAAAGAGCCGGCTATTTCAAAGCACACCGGAGGTCGTCCAGTCGGAGCTCCTAACAAACAACATAGGTCAACGCAAAGAAGACCGTCTGCATGGGAGCACACTAATGTTGAGATGGATGCTAGAGATTTGGAAGAAACACCCCCAAAGAAGCAAAGAAATGCTTCTAATTCTGAAACATTCAAGAAACCAAAGATTAAGGTGATTGGCAAGTACAAGTCTCACATACCCGCGTCAATGCGCACCCATGTGAATGGTTGGTTTGAGGTAAATGGAGATGGAAATTGTGGATTTAGAGCAATAGCTCATGAATTGCATGACAACCAACACTTATGGAGGGAAGTAAGAGATTTGATGATAGCTAAGGTCAAAGAGATTTGGCACCTAGTTCAAGGAACTTGGATTGGACCTCCACAACAAGCAACTTTGGAGAGCGCTTTACACCAACTTATATGGGAAGGAATAGGAAGGGCTCCAGAAGATCACTGGCTAGCTACCCCGGAAATGGGATGCCTTGTGGCATCCACATTCAACATAGTGTTCGTAACGGTGGGAAAAAATGCTAACTACACTTACCTTCCTCTACAACGTCCTACTTGGTTAGAAGATGGTGACACACTTCCGACGTTCTTCTTATTCTATATTCAGAGTGAGAGACATTTTGTTCCGGTAAGTTTTTGGATCTACTTATGAATTACTATCTAATATGCAACTTCCTAACGTTGTTGTTTTCTTGTAGTTGCGTCTTGAAGAAAACTGCCCATTACCTCATGTGTTTACTCCTTGGTGGCGAAACGCTGAAAGAGATGCTTTTTCTTTGCACGATCTTGTGTCACATCGATGTGCCGCCTTTGGAATGTAATGTTGAAGTTATGTTTTATTCGCTGAATTTGTAATGTAATGTTGAACTGGAGATGGTTTTTTAAATTCTTAAACAGGAACTCATGTCATTGACATTTTCCAGAAAATGTCAATCCTCGCGTTCTGCGAGGTTGGTGTCACTCGCGTTCCGCGAATGACACCAACCGTGCCACACACCATGCATCTCAACTGGGAGCACCCTGTTTCCTATAGGTCACACCTCGCGTTCTGCGAGTGGTGTACACCTCGCGTTCTGCGAGTGGTGTACACCTCGCGTTCTGCGAGTGGTGTACACCTCGCGTTCTGCGAGTGGTGTACACCTCGCGTTCTGCGAGGTTATTCAAAAACCGAACAGAATTAAAGCAGAACCAACATATCCCTAAACATAATCCAACAAAATTATCCAAGCAACAAAATTATCCAAAACACAAAATTATCCAAAATTATCCAAGGCTACTCGTCTTCTCGTGGTCGGAAGGGAGCGAGATTTGACATACATAGTAGCATTTGGGCGTGATATGAAGAAAATTCCTCTGGAGTGGCAAACCGATACCGGTCCATGTCATTGTACACCCGGCCAATCACCTATACGCAAGTACACATTCATTCTATGTTAATATTAGAGACAAACAAAGACTAGAAACGCAAGATAAACCAAAACAATTAATATTACCTGTCTCTCAGTAATCATCCCAGGGATTGCAGGACGGATATACCTATGGGTCCTCTTGATGTACCAATCCATGTAATCATGGGAGCATTCATGTGGTGCAAAGGCAATTGGCCCCATATCATCGAGAGACAAAGAGTGAACATCTCTTGACTCCCAAAGCCATTGGTTGGCGTCATAAAAAACACTATAACACCTAATGTTTTTCAACCTATGAGCTTTGAGCGGTTCGATGACTGGCCTAGGAATACGCTGCACTCTCCCAAATTGTCTCGGACACCTATCAGGCATGTGTGGTTCGGTGATGTCACAGCAGGATAGCACCCCGTGAAATAGAGCGGGAGCAAGCTCAGGATCGGTGAAGTCTTGTGATCCATACGGGTTCCAACATACCTAAAAAAATGACAGAAGAAACTTACAGTAGGAGAAAATGCAGAAGGAGAAAAATGACTGCTGCGTACTCAAAAATGCAGAAAGGCCAGAAAATGCAGAAACTCTTGACAATGCAGAAACTTACCATCTCCGGCATAAGAATATCGAGCGCTCCCCTATAGTCCCTTCCGACTTGCCCCTTCTTCAGCTTTACATTCTTAGGCATCCACCGGTATGCCCATGGTTGCTCCGCTCTCCACCGAGGACGTTCAGTAGGTCGAAAGTGTGGGAAGTAGTTGTAGATCCATGCCTAAGAAATACAAAGTACGTTAAAAGGCCCATATTCTTAGGCATACAAGGTGTAACAGAAAGACATCTGGGCACAACCCTGTCGTGTGCATATCCCCAGCTGCCTATACAGATGGGCCAAAGAAGCTGAACCCCACGATATGCCCGTAGCATGGGCATAGGTTTCCAAAAAAGGCCCATATCTAAGCCGAATCAAGTTCTGTGACTTGTCCGGAAATAAGAGCGAGGAAGCAGTATACAACACCCAACCTAAACCCTTTCGCTCTGGACCTAGGTTTTCACAATTCCTTTTAAACCATTCAGCTTTCACCCTCCCAGAATCTAAAGTATGAGGATCTATTCCAAAAATTTCCGCCCCCTTCCTACCATAGTATTTTAGAATCTCATCATGACTAAACTTGGCACCCAGTTTCTTACATGTCGTCATTGCTTTCCCTTCTATAGGTAGGCCTAAAATCATATGTACATCAAGAAGGCCAATAGTGATCTCACCACAAGGGAGGTGGAATGAATTTGTCTCTGGTTGCCATCGTTCGATGAACGCTTCAATCAAAGGAAAGTCGATTTCTTCGTACATCATGTCAGGTAGATCTGACAGTCCAACTGCACCGGGAATCTCTGACCAGTCATTGTTGTTCAATGGCCAATCACTGCTCTGCTTTGTCCGTTGTTGTGGCTTCATCCGACCTTTGAACTGCAGAAAAATACAAAAATTAGACTCTGCATACCAAATTTTCAAGAAATTTGGTTTCTGCAGAATTGTGCATTTTCTCGCGTTCTGCGAGGAGTGACACCTCGTGTTCTGCGAGTTGTCACTCCTCGCGTTCTGCGAGAAAATGCACATATTATGCATTTTCTGATAATTCTGCAGAATTTGTGCAATGGATTGAAAATGCAGAAAATAAATAAATAATTAAATTACCTCCCCTTTCTGGATGTGGAACGCAACATGGGCTTCAAATCCCTTAAGCAACTCGGGATCTTCTGGACCTCCAGGTGTGTCATGAGTGAGCTCAGGATCATACTTTCGCTCTTCCTTCTTGGACTTCCTCTTTCTTTTTTGTTTCAGGACCACTTCTTCTTCTTCTTCTTCATCATCATCATCATCACCTTCTTCTTCGTGTTCTTCCCCAACAACTTCATCCTGGTTCTCTTGTTCCATCGGTTCTGGTTCAGGATTGTAAGAAGAAGAACAAGCTTGTCTAGTTCCTTGACCCATGTCTTCAGGAACACTTCCCTCACCAAATCCACCTCCCCAACATTGTCCACCGACCCAACTTTGTCCACCCCACCCTTGTCCAAAATCCACTACAGCATACTGAGGAATGAAATTGTCCCAGCCACCAATAGTGCTACCCGATTGTTCATATGGAGTTGATTGTGGTGCACATTGAGTTGACGGTTGTGCACATGAAACTGACTCTTGAGAATAAAGGTCCCAATCATCATTTCGATACCCTTGATATGTATCTGCTCGTTCTATCCCACTAGGCACAGAACAGTCTTCCCCGACATAACTATGGACACCACTGTACCGCTCTATGGGGCGATAATCAACGTCGGGGAGCCCCTCGGGGAAGAACTCTACCGGTGTTGTATTCTTTGCTTTCCTTTTCCCTTTTGCATTTTCAACCGGTGGATTTTCTCTCACAGCGTTCCAATTTCTTCGACGGGTTGAACGTCCAGGACGATCCATTACCTAAAAAAATATAAAGTAAAATCAGTATATAAATATAACAGTATATAAAGTAAAAAAAATATAAAGTAAAATCAGTATATAAATATGTATCTGCAGATGAGGAAAGAATTGCCAGTTATGGCAACTCCTCGCGTTCTGCGAGAGCATAACACTCCCGTTCTGCGAGTAGCATGTCTCTCGCGTTCTGCACGTGTGATGACTCTCGCGTTCTGCGAGGGGTGTAGCGTTCTGCGTGAATTTGCACTACCATGAGTTTCCGGCGAAAATTCAATATTTTAGCTAAAATATCTATCAATTTAAGTAAATTACCAAATAAACATCAACAACCCTAATCAAAAACCATTTCTAAAATCAACAACATTCAATATACAACCATTCATGAACCATAATTCAAAATCAACATCCACTCATCAACCATAATTCAAAATCATCATCTTTCATCCATTATACAACCATTTCTAAAACAACATTCAATATCAAAACATCATATAATATGCAATTTCCTATACTAACAACATATATTCATCTAGAAACAACATTAGAAAGCATAAGAGTATAAGAAACATACCTTATATGGAGATTTGTAGTGAAAAGAGGAAGAAGAAGAAGTTTGAACCGAGAGAAATGGTGAGAGCGGCGGTAGAAAATTGTGTGTGATGTAAAAAATGGGCCGAGTAGGGTTTTTCCCCTTTTATAGGGGAAAAACACCCTCGCGTTCTGCGAGGTGACGCACCCTCGCGTTCTGCGAGATGACGCACCCTCGCGTTCTGCGAGGAGACGCTCCCTCGCGTAACGCGAGGGCCCGGGCGTTTTCTAAATAACGCCCGGGCTGTATTTAGCAAGGGCCTATAAATATGCGTCTGCTGAATAAGCCGCATCTAAGAGCTTGTCGTCATTGATATTAGCCACATAATTGCATTGTATACAAAGTTATTTAACAACTTTGCATTTAATTTAATATGAAGCTATGACGCCTGATATGCCACGCCTACAACAAACCTTGGTTCAGAGTAACAATAAAGCACATCACTTTCATTCCCAACCCATTTCACGCGTTAGGGAGCCGAATAAATAGTGCATGTTTTTCACGCTTTGTTTCGGAGTAACATTAAATCAAGCAAGATTCATTTACAGTCCAGTCCACGGTTATATTATTGTGTAAGCCTGAGTGTCCAATGTGAATATTGTGTCAAAAACCCCTAAAAACATGGAGGAGAGATCTATGGTTTCGTGCGCATGATCCATTTGGTAATAGATTTGGTAATTTTTTGGAAGCGCGTATTCATAGGAGAGCGTCATTAAGAGTCACTAGTGGAAAAAACACCTGTTGAGGCGGTCAAAAACCCCCCTGTTGAGGCGGTCAGGGGTCGCTGCAACAGGGGGGGCTGCAACAGGTCATGAGCTGTTGAGGCGGGCATTTGTTCGCCTCAACAAGTGACCTGTTGAGGCGGGCATAAATACGTTCGCCTCAACAAATGGGTAAAAATATCTGAAAACATAGCCTATTGAGGCGGGCAAAACGTATGCCCGCCTCAACAGCCCTGGTTTTTTGAAGCGAATGCACTCTTTTGCCCGCCTCAAAAAAGCTTGGAAAACCAAAAAGAATTGCAGCAACAAATTAATTCGATCCAGATGACGATTTGAGAACATGACCAAAATGACGATTTGACGATTTGAGAATCGAACGGTTTCAGAACAAAAACAAAACTTCAACAAAATTAATGGATTAAGTCTAATCTTTACAATCTGGGAACAATACAAAGAAACTTGAAGCCCCTAAATCAACTTAGAAGCAAAAAAAACCAGATCTGATGTCGTGAACTTACACGCAAAAAAAATCTAAACGGGAATTCGAAATTGAAGCCTCGTGAACCAGATCTGATGTCGACGACGAATGAACTAGATCTGAAGCTTCGTTCTCAGATCTGAAGCCTCGTTCTCAGATCTGATGTCGCAACCCTAGCTGGGAATGAAGAGGAGACGACAACGACAAACAAACCCTAGCCAGATCTGGATGGCGATTGAACGAATCTGAGGAAGACGCCTCTGCTGGCTCAGAAATCCACCGCCTCGACCCACTCGTTGTCACTGGACTCGACCCACTCGACCCGCCTCGACCGAATCTGTTGGCTCAGATCTGGACCAGCTCGTTGCTTCCTTTCTGGCACTGTCATCTCCGTCTCCCTCTCGAGCCTCTCTCTGACCGGCTACATCCCCTCTGAACTCGGCTGCATCCCCTCCGAACTCGGCTACATCCCCTCCGAACTCTGCTGGCTGCGTGTAGAGATGGGTAGAAATGATGAACAAATTAAGAGGAAGGAGGAGATTAAGAGGAAGAGGAAGGAGGATATGTCGGAATTTGTAGAGTAAAATATATATGTAAAGTAAAGGAGAATTTGTAGGGTTTTTTTGGATGAAATTAAACGAACCGAGTTTTGAGGCGGGAGCATGACTGCCCGCCTCTAATGTCTGTGTTATTTTGAGGCGGGCGCCTTACTGCCCGCCTCTAATCTCTTCGTCGCATCATTTGAGGCGGGCGCCTTACTGCCCGCCTCTAATATTTGGGCTTTGTTGAGGCGGGCGCCTTACAGACCGCCTCAACAAGTCAAAAACACAAATAATATTTGAGGCGAACGGATATTTGCCCGCCTCTAAAGTACCTGTTGCAGCGAACTAAACGACTGACCGCCTCAACAGATAGTAGAATAAGACTTTTTGCGTCGGTTTTTAAGGTGACCGCCTCAACAGGGGGGCTGCAACAGGTCTTTTTTCTACTAGTGAGTTAGTTGAAAAAGAGGGGATCGATTTACCTGTATTTGAGAGTTGTCGAGTACAACCATGCGGTCCTGATATGGTAAGGAATGAGTGACATATGTTGCATCTCGGTGGAGTTGAGCATGAAACTGAATGAGAAGAGCAGGAACACTTTGCTGCAACCGCGCCGCTAGCTATTAACAATCCTCGATCTCTATACCTGCAACCGCATTGTGAGTGAGTGCATAAAAGACATGGAGACCGAACGAGATTGAGTTATTCACTTGGCCAACGAGTCTCTTGGAACACATTGGGCCGTCTCTCGGGGAGAATATGGCGAGGCGATCAGAGGAACTATCCTCTGCTTATTCGGAGCATTGTAACTGTATTTATAAAAGGTGTCTTCACAACGACTAGCCTCACCGTATTTCTCGTTTTAACCTCATCGCCTCACCGTATTTCTCGTTTTAACCTCATCGCCTCATCGTATTTCTCGTTTTAACCTCATGGCCTCACCGTATTTCTCGTTTTAACCTCATAGCCTCACCGTATTTCTCGTTTTAACCTCATAGCCTCACCGTATTTCTCGTTTTAACCTCATCGCCTCACCGTATTTCTCGTTTTAACCTCATCGCCTCACCGTATTTCTCGTTTTAACCTCATCGCCTCACCGTATTTCTCGTTTTAACCTCATCGCCTCACCGTATTTCTCGTTTTAACCTCATCGCATCACCGTATTTCTCGTTTTAACCTCATCGCCTCACCGTATTTCTCGTTTTAACCTCATCGCCTCACCGTATTTCTCATATGCCAGTAAAGAGATAGCTAAACCGTGCCGACACAATACTTCCTAACGCTATTTGCCAGATAATCTAATCCATTTTCGAAATGGAATACAATTTAATATATTTTTTCATAAATTATATTTTCCACTAAATCTTGTTATCTTTATCGGAACAATTCACTATAAAAATACGTTTATTTTATTCTCAATTCACATTATTGTAGTTTTGACACTTTTTAAATTGTTATAAGTTTTTATTGCAATTAACCAACTTTCTAAATTTAATCTTATCTATATAAAAGTTGGTTGTCCAACGAACGAATTTAATGAAATCGATACCTAATTAATACTATATTTATGTTAGTCTTTTTTATTTTTATTAATTAATTGTCATTAATTCTAATCCATTTAAGTCTTATTGATTAATTCTAAATCAATTTAAGTCTTATTGATTAATTCTAAATCCAAGTCTTTTTGTTTTCATTATTAATTATCTTATTCTAATTATTATCTTATTTAATTTAATATCTAAAAATTTTAACTTTTTATATATTAAAAGGTTGATTGTCTTTTGTTAAAAATTAATGTAATTGATACTTATCTCCACCGCAATCAATACTTCTAATCTTCCATCCTTAAACCTTAATGGTTCTCATAAAAATTTCTTTTTGCATGTTGGGTTTTTTTAATGATTAAAAAAAATGACTATTAAATTAGAAATACAGCTTCACCCGAATAATTTTTAACTTTTATCATATTCGTATTTAATTTAGATAAATAATTAACCAAAAATGAAAGTAAGGCTCAACAATAAAAACAGTGTAAAGACGATAAGCATTGCCCTGCCCGACTCGTCACTTTCTTTCTTCCATCTCTCTCACCTCAACTGTAAAAACTCTGCAAATCTCTTTCCACTCACCAAATTCCTAACCCCTTTTTCAAGCCAAATCTCCATTGCACCCGCCAGTTTTTTCTACCAACAAAAATTATTAAATTCATCAATTTCATTTCTCATTTTTCCACAATAAAAATAACTCAGTATCAGCAGAAGAGGAGACTTCAACGCCCTCCTCCTACCCATCCATTGATCGATTCAGATTCAAGATGAAGAAGCTTCGGAACTACTATGCGACCATCCGGCACCCTAATTCGGCCATGGAAAGGCGATGGATCTTCCCTTTAGCAATCGGCTCAATCGTCTGTCTCTTCCTCCTCTTCCTCCTCTTCCTCACAACCCTAACTTCCCCAACCGGTTCTCCGATTCTGTCCCTCTCTTTCTACCGCTCTTACACCGCCTCATCCTCCGTCTTCGTCGAATCCAAGCTCCATCCAGTCCCTGTATCATCTCTCCCTCCGCCTCCCCGCATCGCCTATCTCGTTTCCGGATCGGCTGGTGATGGAGGAAGCCTCCGCCGGACGCTTCTCGCGCTCTACCATCCGCGGAATCAGTACGTTGTGCATCTGGATTTGGCGTCTTCGGCTGAGGAGAGGCTGGATTTGCTCAATTATGTAAGGAGTCACCCCGTTTTTGTGCAGTTTGGGAATGTCAGGATGATTACAAAGGCGAATTTGGTGACTTACAGAGGACCTACTATGGTTGCCAATACGCTTCATGCTGCTGCTATCTTGTTGAGGGAGGGTGGAGATTGGGATTGGTTTATCAATCTTAGTGCTTCTGATTATCCGCTTGTCACCCAAGATGGTAATTCCGGATTGATTAGTTGTCCAACTTTATCCGTTTCTTGTTATGTTGGTCTAGAAATGTGGACTTGATTGTGATTTCTTTTCTGGGTAATTCTAATTTGGTATGGTCCTTTTTCTTGCGCTGAGTAGATCTGCTGCACACATTTGCATACTTGCCGCGGGATCTTAACTTCATTGATCACACTAGCAACATTGGATGGAAAGAGTAATAATACCCTTTTTTTGCTGTAACTGCTTTGGTATTCGATTGGTATTTTTGGGTCGATTTCCTTCTGTATGAAGGTTTAAAAGTTATAATGTTAGTGGCATCTTTGTAGGTTCCAGAGGGCGAAGCCAATCATCATAGATCCGGGGTTATATATGACAAAGAAAGCTGATGTGTTTTGGGTAACTCAAAGAAGAAGTGTGCCAACAGCCTTTAAGCTCTTCACAGGTTAAAACATGTTATTATGTTTTATAATTTTATTGTTCTGTTTGTTTTTTGTGATTGTTTTCTTGGAGTTTACTCTACATAATGATTCTTGTCCTCCACTTTGTGCCTACTGACTTGTTATAGTTGAAGGCTCTTGCCTTCGCAATATCTGAAATTCTTCTTAGGATACTAAAATTTAATGGTTTATACTCCACAACGAATTCCTTTTTGTCGTATATACCAAGCTTTAGTGTGTCCCTTTTTCCACTCCACCATCGATTTTGTAGAGATAATCATTTATGATGATTAAAAGCTTAAAGTAGAGCTGAACATTTATATCTGCATGTTACGAAAGCTGTGTGTGAGATAATTATTTATGATTATATTGACAAGCTAAGTAGGAGAAGAACAATTGCTTCTCTTCTGGAAAATGTAAGCTGAAGAAAGGAACTCACATTGTACAAATATGAATGAAGAATCTCATAGAATTTAAATAACTATCCGAACTTTGATATATTTCTTGATATTCAGCTAGAACTTGAAGCTCGTTAATTTGTTGGATCTGTTTGGTCTCTTGTGTTCTTTATTGCCTTAAGATTTGCTTTAGTGTGCAGTGTGGTGACTAGCTTTCTAATTAAATATTTTTTGCAACAATATTCTCTATGTAGGTACTTCACAAAGATCATATGCATATTAATATCTTTAATAAGAGACATTTAAACTTAAAATAGGGTTGCCAGAATCTCTTGATTATGTGTTTTCTACTGACAAGACTTGCTATATCATCTTTAGAACGTAAAGAAAAAGTTGCAACCAAATATTTTGTATATTTTGTATACAAAATATTGAAGTTAGTACCAAATAATTTGTATATATTAGACCCAAATGATACTTCGTAATTTCATATATATTGTCTCTTCTTTCTTGCTGAAGGTAGTAGAAGTGCACTTACTGCATTCTGTTTTATCGGGTACTCACTTGTTGCTGATACAAGTTGTGAATATCAAAGGCTATATAGGTAGAACATAGTTTCTTGTAATTCACAGTGAGATAATAAAAGATTCTGCTAGAGAACAATGTTGGTGGATGGGTAAAAATTACTTCTCAATCCGAAAAATACTCTTACACACAAGTTCCGAATTGTGATGCCGTTGATATACTACATCCTCTCACCTAATACTAAATTTCATGACAATAAGGGTGTATCATGTTGATATTTGTCATTTTCTAGAACATGTATTGCAAATCTTTAGTAAATGTGGAGAAGTATCATTTTAATAAATTATGACATGATTGTTATTTAATTTTTGATTTTGATAGGATTTGTATTTCCCTTAACTTATATTTCTCATTTATTATGTATCACGATTCACGAAATATGTATAGAGTGCATAGGATGTAAAAAGCAATCACGTAAGATAAAGACTTGAGCTTCACCAAACTCTACATTTTCTTCAACATTTTTATCCGTTCTCTAGTGTTGTCTGCTAACATTTTTTGCATACCATATATCAGTTTGCTAGTCTTTTTTTTTGTTGCTAGAATTAGTTTGCTAGTCTTAACTAGCCAATAAAATGCATCTGTACTTGAAAGTGGGAACTTGGTGTTTGGTTCATTTGGATTTGAAAATAGAATGCATTAAAATGCACCATCTTGAATTAAATTGACAGTATAAATATTATTTCGATTATTTTGTAGCAATTGGATTGTTTAGGGATGATTATATTTCATCATTCATTAGCAACCCCTAGAAATGTCTCATGACAACTATTTTAATTCTCTCCCAAACTAATCATGCTACCTTGTATATACAAATGTGTAAAGTATTCTAAGCTTTGTCCCATAGCTTTGACTAAGGAGTGATTGTTCTGTGACTTGCTGGAGATTCTGCCCCGTATTGATTCTATAAAACTATGTTTAGGCCATCTTTATCTTGAGCTATTGTGACTTGTTGAGAATTGCCAAACCATTTTACTTAACTTCTTTCTAAAATGGTAAAGATAATGCATAGGTATAGCATTCTGAGGTCTCAGCTCACAAGGTCTTCATCTTTATGCAGCTCTTTGCATTAAATTCCTTCTTTTCTATTGTGTCTAGATGACGATACTTATTTTTGTCGTCTATCAGAAGGCACACTGGTGGTTATCTGTTTTGAAGGTGGCTATGTCATCTAGCATCATCAATGTGGTTGTATTAGAGCACATGTTGTTAATTGTTGTGGCATACACCAACAATTGGTGCTGGATCCTTTCTTCCCTTTAGGTCATTACATCTTAATATTAGATAAACCTGTATCCTCTTCTTTTTTTTTAACCCATAGATGATCAGTAGTTGATGCTTGATGAACTTGTACATGCCAGAGTGTCAAACATAGCTTCTTCTTTGAGGTGATTCCTTTTTTTTTACAACTATGACAATTCTTTAGCTTGCAGAATACTTATGTTGATGAAGATATTTCCTTTTTGTGTAGATAATGTATCATAGTATAATAATAAAGCAGTAAAGAAGTAATCTTTGAGATTACTTGGAGAGATCATGATTTTTATTCCATGTACAAAAAACCCAATTTCTGAAATATTAAAACTAATGAAGAATCTTTCTGATGTAGGGTCTGCTTGGATGGCATTATCCCGACCTTTCATCGACTACTGCATTTGGGGATGGGACAACTTACCTCGAACCGTCTTAATGTACTACTCAAACTTCTTATCTTCCCCAGAAGGCTATTTCCACACAGTAGTTTGCAACGCTCAGGAATTCAGCAACACAACAGTCAACACCGATCTCCACTACATTTCATGGGACAATCCTCCAAAGCAGCATCCACATTATCTGAACCTCGCCGACTTCACCAAAATGAAGGACAGCAACGCTCCGTTTGCAAGAAAATTTCCAAGAAATGACCCTGTTCTTGACAAGATAGACTCCGACCTTCTTAATAGAAAGCCCGGGATGATCGTTCCAGGTGGTTGGTGTGTGGGATCCGGTGAGAACGGAACTGACCCATGTTTGGGTGTAGGAAACGTTACCGTCCTCAGACCGACTGGTGGTGCAAAGAGGTTAGAGGTTTTAATCAGTTCTTTATTGTCTTCTGACAATTTTAGGCCAAAGCAATGCAAATGAGGAAGAACATATGCCTTGATATCATGTAAGGGGAAGCGGTAGGATCATACACGAAAATGTCAATGATTGGAAAGTGTTGGAACGTATGTGAAGGCGAAGAATCATAACATATAGGCGGTTATGGTTTGTAGCAAAGGAAAAGTCTGTACACAAAAAAAGAAGAAAAAAACAGGTTAAGATGTCTAATATGATACGTACCTCAAAATGAACCTTTTGCTGTTGTTTAGAGTTGATGTTGTTTGTAGCTTTTTCCACAAATGCAGTCTTGGCACCAAAAGCTGATGGTATAGATAGATATGTTGTGAAATTGTACGCCAAGTGAAAATTCAGAATGACTGGTTGCTGATTTTGATCTAATGCTAGCCGTCATTATAATTGCATTTTTGTTCTCATTTTTGTATTTTGGAGTACTGTTGCGCATATCTGGACTAGAAGGTATATACTATATATACCTTCAAACTCCGCTTCTGAAGGAGTATACTAGGTTGATTGTTGTTTATAAGTTTCTTTTCTGTCATTTTTGCTACAAGAGAATATGCGGGCTCGTGTTGATAAAGGGTCGAACCTTGTTTCAGCCATCCGAACGCACCCTACATCTTGATTCATTTGGCGTGCCATTGTTGTTTTCACTAAGTATTGGTTCTATAAGTTTGGGTGCCCCATTGTTGTTTCTCACCAAGTAATTAATCTATAAATTCTTATAAGGCCTTTGTAAGGATCTTATGTGTGATAAACCTTACACCATAGATATTTTCTTGGAATTTTAATACACTAGATTTTCTAATCCTTTAAACTCTCAATCAAGATTGTGTTGTATAAGTTTCTGGTAACTGAGATAAGATCTTGTGTCAGATATGTGAGCATACATTACTAGATAAGATCAGAAGCAAAGTTATGCGGGCAAAGGTCGAGCTGAAAGGTGTGTGGACCTAGGAGCTTGCATGAACTGACTTAGAGTCTGGACTGCATAGCTTAAGTCTGGTCTGGTATGTGTTAAAAAATTGAGCTTGCCCATAATTTGTCTGTAGATCTTGGCATCAGACAGTAAAGTGCCTTCATCAAGACTAAATTTGAGATTAAGTGGCAAAGGAGTGCAAACAGAAGAAGAATCAGAGAAACCAACTTCATGTAGAAGTTCCTTTGTAAATTTATGTTGAGTAAGAGAGACACCAGTAGGTAGATAGCTCACTTCAAGACCAAGGAAATAGTGAAGGATGCCAAGGTCTTGTCTAAGTAAGACTTGAGGTTCTTGATGCATTCAATATCAGATCCAATGATCAATAGATCATCCACATAAACTGCCACAATGGTAATATGATCTGTAGTCTTCCGGAGGAAAAGACTGTAATCATTCTTGGATTGTTCAAACCCAAGGAGAAGGAGTGCACTGGTGAGCTTGTGAAACCATTGCCTAGAAGCCTGTCTTAGACCATACAGAGACTTCTTTAGTTTGCAAACAAGATTATCTGGATTAGGAATGCCTTCAGGGACAATCATATAAACTTCCTCTTTGAGGTCTCCATGCAAGAAAGCATTGTTGACATCTAGCTGGTAGAGAGGCCATTGTCTTCCAGAAGCAACGTAGATAATGGTTCTTATAGTTGTCATTTTCACAACAGGAGAAAAAGTTTCATGGAAGTCAATTCCTTCTTGTTGAGTGAATCCTTTAGCAACCATCCGTGCCTTGTACCTCTCAAGAGTGCCATCTGCTTTCATCTTGACAAGAAATACCCATTTGCAACCAATTGGTCTTTTACCTGCAAGCAAAGAAAGCAATTCCCAAGTGTTATTGGCCTGTAAAGCCTTAATCTCTAAATTCATAGCATTAGTCCAATTTGGATCCTTAGCAGCTTGAAGGTAAGAAGTAGGTTCAGAATAGGATAAAATGTGGGAAAGAAAGGCAAAGTGTTGAGAAGGAAGATCACCTTGATTCACAAGACCAGTGGTAGGCTCAGCAAAGCTATAGGAACAAATATAGTCATGTAAATGAGATGGTTGTCTAGAGATTCTGTTTGATCTTCTTAAATCTGGTGGTTGTGTTTCAGTGTTTTGTATGTTTTGTGTTGTGGATGGAGTGATATGAGATGAAGAAGAAGTGGAATCAGTAGTAGGAAGCACACAAGAGTTGTCAATTGCATTACTAGAAAAATTAGTAGTATCAGGTATGAAAATAGGATGAGGAGAGGAAGATATGTCCTTATGTAAAGTAGGTGAGGTAACTGAGGAATTGATGTCAAAGTTGTTGGAATGAAATGGAAAATGTGTCTCATGAAAAGAAACATCTCTGGATATGATTATCTGCTTAGTATGCAGATTTAAGGTCTTGTAACCTTTCTTGCCAAAGGCATATCCAATAAAGACAGAAGGTGTTGCTCTTGGAGAGAATTTATCTCTTTCTCTCTTTAAAGTGTTGACATAGCATAAGCAACCAAAGGATTTTAAGAATGAATAGTGTGGTGGTTTTTGGAAAAGAAGTTCATATGGGGAAATGTTTTGTAGGGAAGGTAAAGGACTGCGGTTAATGAGAAAAGTAGATGTAAGAAGACATTCACCCGAGAAAGAATTAGGAAGATTAGATTGAAATTTTAAGGCTCTGGCAACTTCTAAAAGATGCCTATGCTTTCTCTCAACAACACCATTTTGTTGAGGTGTGTCAACACAAGAAGTGTGATGGATAATGCCTTGAGAGGAATAGAAATTTTGAGCTATGGGACCACAGAATTCAGGTGCATTGTCAGACCTTATGGTTTGAATTTTAGTCTGAAATTGAGTTAATACCATGATGTAGAAACTCTGGAGTATAGAGAAAGCATTACTCTTATGAGTCATAAGGTAGGTCCAAGTACATTTGGTATGGTCATCAACAATGGTTAGGAAATATCTGAAGCCATTGTGTGTGATATGTTTGTAGGGTCCCCAGGTGTCAATATGAATCAAGGCAAAAGGTTTAGAGGCATTGCACTTAGGAGATATACTAAAATTCTTTATTTATTGCAATTGACTAAAAGGTAAGTGTCCCATTCTACAATGTAAAATTTCAGCAGAAACTTGTGCAACAAATGCATTACAACTTGAAGTAGTATCATGTGAATGATTGATGCTAGAAAAAGAAACAGAATCTATAGCAGCTTTATTTAAGGAAGATGATTCTCCTATGACATATAGTCCATTAGCTTCATGGCCAATCACTAGAGGCTTGCTCATCGAAGGGGCCTGAATTAAGCATAAACCAGAAGTAAAAATGACATTAGTGGACAAGCCTTTGGTTATTAAACCTAGTCTCAAATTCTTTCCATATTTGACTTGCAGTCTTGCAGTAAATCACTGATTCAGCTATATCTTTCTCAACTGAATGAAACAACAAGAGATTACCGTATTGTTTACGATCTCCCATTGTTCCGCTTCAGGTGATCCAGGTGGTGGTCTGACGCACTTTCCAATCACCATCCCCAATTTGTTCTTCGCTCCCAGTGAATCTTCAACAAATCTCCTCCAATGACTGTAATTACGTTCATTGAGAAGTTTTGTGGCCAAAACATAGTTCGGATGATCTGAATTGTGCAATGTAAGCTCTCTGATCAGACCGCAGGCATCCTCACGACCTAATCTCAGGTTTTCTTGATCCATGTTTGATCTCGCAGCTTCAAATCAATTGCGAGGCTCTGATACCATGTTACAACTTAGAATCGATCGAAGAATTGTGTAATGGAGGAAAGGAAAGAACAGATGAGAATGAGCATTGATCTGTGTGTTGCGATGGTGAAGGAGAAGGAAGAAAGAGAGCAAGATTGTGATCGAATGCTTGATTGTATTAATGAGGCCAACAAGGACTTATATACAGTATTACAACTGGATTACAGATGGAATAACAAACCCACTACTCAACAACTTGTAACAGAATTAAGAGGACCTATTTTGTCCTTTTCTGGTGTGGACTTGTGCACTACGTCATCATATTCTAACAATTTTGATGGTGCAAAGCAGCCTTTGTAGCGCGCTAGTGCGAGAGTAAGGGTGGCTATTATATCAGGTGCTGCTGCATTAAACTCTCAATCAAGAATCAACAATTCCAAACACAGCTAGATCCATAGCCAAGATAACATTCAAATAAACAAATCAATTAACAAAAAAATATATGTAACAATTATGACTTACGAAAAACCAAGCGATGAGCTTCTTGAAACTTGCATTGAAGATATGCAAGTCGCCTTTCACAAGACGATGACACCATGAACAATGCTAGCTTTCGTGTATGTTCTCGGTGTCCTCGCTCCTGCGAAAGGAGACTCCATATCTTCCTCCATTTTCTAATCTTCAAACCACTTTATCTTGTTGTGTTTTAAATTTCCTTGCTCTATATATAGTGTTCTTGCAAGAAGCCGTTGCTGGGTCTTTTTGGATGAAGACTAGATCCACGTGTTCTAACTTGTTGAACTAAGCTATAACTTTCACACATAAATTGGAAACTTTCCTACTAAAATTGACCTTGTCTATTTTTATTTAATGTATATTGAATGAATTGACTTGGTCAATCACCTAAACTAAGTTAATTCACAAGATTGTGACGTCTCTCGGTTTCTGTAAAATGTAATTAGGCTAATTACTTATTATGTTGGTAATTATAAGTTAAGAACTAATGAAATTAACTAAGATCTGGATTAGCATGTGCATTCTGAGAAAAAAATGATTAAAAATAATCTCATCTTTCACTTATGAAACGAAAATAGTCATAACTTTCATATCAATAAAAAATAATCTCAACTTTCAATTCGTTATTTTACCATTAAAATGTAAAATAATTTTATAACGGCCCGAACACCTTCCAGCAAGGCAGCAGCTTCCGAGACTAGGATGGAAGAGTCAGGGATTCTCATTTGGTCGATAAAATTAGTACGTCCTAGGGAGTCTCGAATTATGAATCCAATGAAAGAAGTTGAGCTTTGTTTTTTGGAAGCGTCAAAATTTAATTTATAAAAATCGTTCAGAGGCTTTTTCCAAGTCACCTTAGTGCGGTTTTTATTTAGTTTTTTGTTGTTCTTACCGGTGGGAGAGACAGAGTTGGCAGCTTCCCAATCAACGAATTGTGAGTAGGCGGAAGAAGCAATTTGTTCAGGCGTAAGATGTGAAATTTTTTGTTCTTTTCTAAAGATACGATTATTGCGAGAGTTCCAGATGAGCCACCAACAAAAGAAGGCCAAGTTGCTTATATCCGCTGAGTCTACAAAGAGCTTAATAGATTGTTTGAAATCATACGAGAGAGGTAGAGACCAATTCAGGTTAAATTTGGAAGAGGTAGAGGCAAACACTATTATAGTAAAAGGACAGTTGAAGAAAAAATGATTAGCATCCTCATCATGTAGATTGCAAAGACTACAAGTGGAGTAAATTCTATGATAATACCGGTTAAGTTTTTTCGTTGTCGGGAGGCAATCAGCAAAAGCTTTCCAGAGAAAGTTTTGAATTTTAGGAGGGAGCTTTTTGTTCCAGAATATACTTGTGTCCAGAGTAGGGGTATTCATTGGTCTCAAAAGCTGGTAGGCGGTTTTAACCGAGAAGGAGTCCTCCTAAGATGGGGTCCAAATTACCTAAGGATGGAAATTGTCCACGGATGTCCGGTCCATCCACGAACCCGATCCGAATATACGGATTAAAATCCTAAGATAGACGGATGTTGATGGATCAACGGATTGATGGATGGGTCATGGAGCGGATATGGATTGAGGTTCATCCAACCCACGATCCGATCCATGACTCGCGATCCGATTCTACCCGCATAACCCATATAATTTTTAACATACATAAAATATTTTATATTTCTTAAATTTTTATAATATATAATTTATATGATAAAAAAATAAAAAACTCTTCTAAGTTGTAACTTAATTGTAACATTAATGTTTAATCTCATGTTCTTTTAGTTCTCTCCAACGCCATAAACACTAGGTGATTTTAGTTCTGAGTTCTCTCCTCTCCTCTCTTGATCAATTCTTCTACTCTGGTCCTCGACTCTATGTTCAATTCATCGTCTCTCTCTCGTATGCTTATATTTTTGTTTTTTATATGTTATATACATTTTAGAAAACAAAATAAGACAACCCGCATATCTCACCCGATCCATCCATGAACCCGATGGATTAAGATGGATTGGATGTGGATTGAGGGTTTCGCGGATGACGGATGGGTTGGATGGTAAAAATTTATACGGGTTGGATGGTGGTATGGGTAAATCCACCTACCACCCGATCCATTTCCATCCCTAAAATTACCTGATCAGCAATTTGGGTGATTGGTATACGGATAGCCACTTTTCCAACAATGCTGGGGGGAAGAACTGTAGAAAGTTTCTGGATATCCCACTTGAGACCGGGTGTTATGTAAGTGCTGACTTTCTGATCAATAGAAGCATCGCCCCGAAATCTGGAGATATTAGTATCAGGGATCCAATGGTCAGACCAGAAGCAAATAGATTTACCATTGCCAAGCTGCCATTGAAGTCCTTGCTTGAATGTGTCCAATAAGAGAAGAAGCCTACTGAATTGCCATGATTGACTAGGGCGACGTTTGAGAGTTAATAAGTCACATTGCCTGAAGTACTTTTCTTTGACAATCCTGGCCCAGATATTATCAGGTTGGGTAATGAGCTTCCAAAGAAGTTTGAGTTGGAGGGCTAGATTATTGTCCCGAGTCTTACGGATTCCAAGACCCCCAAGAGCTTTGGGAGCACATATCGAATCCTAATGGATAAGACTTCGCTAGAGGAATGCTTTTTGCTCTAGAAGAAATCTTTGTTAATATCGTCAATCTCTTCACAAACTCCTTTGGGAGGAGAAAACTTTGCATAAGGAAGTTAGCTTTGGACGAGAGATTAGTTTGAATGAGAAGGGCCTTCCAGCTTGCGAAAGCGAATCAACTTTCCATTTAGATCTTTGTTTTGTTCGCTCAGCAATCACCTCATTAAACATATCATTGGTAACTCTGCCTTGCAGAATGGGGATACCTAAGTATTTCTCCATTTTTGAGGTTATTGGAATGTTCATAGAGGAGGCCAAGGAAATAACCTGGTGTTTCGAGACATTCTTAGAGACCTGAAGAGAACTTTTATGAAAATTGATAGAAAGTCCACTGATTTTAGAGAAATTGACAAGAAGATCTTTTAAGAAGTTCATATTTTCTTGGCACGCATTTGCTAGAATGATGGTGTCATCTGCAAATGTAAGGAAAGGTATTCAATGACCATTGTGTGTAATAGTGATTCCTACTTTTGGGTCGGGACGAGAAGCCACGAAATATAGTTGTCGAGCAAGAAATTCCATGCCAATGACAAATAATGCAGGAGCTAAAGGGTCGCCCTAACGGACGCCACATGAGGGTTTGAATTCTATGCCTGGTTGGTTATTAACAAGTATAGAAAATGAAGCAGTTTGAAGACAAGAACAGATCATAGAAATCCACTTTTTACAAAAGCCAAACTTCTCGAGAACATTACAGAGGAAGTCCCAATCGAGCCTATCATAGGCTTTCTTCATGTCAAGTTTGAGAGTCATCCATCCAGTCTTACCTTAGTATTTTTGTGGAATGAGGAAAGATTTCATGAGCAGCTAGAATGTTGTCTTGAATGAGTCGTCCTTCTACAAAGGCCCCTTGGTGTGGAGAAATAATTTTTTGAAGGAGCGGTTTAATACGATTGGCCATAACTTTAGTGATAACTTTATAGGAAGAGTTACAAAGGATAATTGGTCTGTAATGATTCATAGAAGTAGGGGAGTCGTTTTTGGGGATAAGAGCTATGAAGGAGTGGTTTATGGCTGAAAGAAGCTGTCCAGATTGGAAAAAAGCTTTGGTTGCAGAAAGAAGTGCATTTTTTATGATGTTCCAATGTTTTTGGTAGAAGTCGATAGAGAATCCGTTAGGACCAGGCGTTTTATCCGGGGCTTGATAAAAAACAGCAGTTCGGAGATCGGATTCCGACGGAGGTTTGACCAAGTTGCGGTTTTCGTCCTCAGAAATGAGACGAGGGATAATATTAAGCGAGTTCAGGCAAATGGATGAGAAGGGAGATTTAGAGAATCTATTGGACAATTCATGGGTAATGGTTGTAGAGATACTATCTTGGTCATAAATAGTGAAACCATATTTAGTGCGAAAGGAACAGATTGCTTGCTTAACAGTTCTAATTTTAGAAATTGAAAGGAAGTATTTTGTGTTCCGGTCCCCATTTATTATGTGTTTGGTTTTCGCTCTGCGCCTCCAGTAGTCTGTTTGGAAGTTAAGGAGTTTTGAATATTTTGTGGAATTGATTGCAATGCTATTAATGGTAGTCATGTTGCCACGGTTTTGCATAAATTCAAGGTGAAGAGTTTGGAGTTTACTTTCAGTGTTTCTAAGTTGGATAAAATTGTTATTATTTTTAGCTCTAGCCCAGGCTCTAGAGAATCGCTTCGAGAGTTTCAGTTTCGAATTGAATTTATACATAAAAGAACCGTGAAACTTGTAGCTCTAAACTTTCTGTACTATCTTAGCATAGGAGGATTTTAAAGACCATGCACTCTCATATCGAAACGGAAGTTCGACAGTGGGATTGTTTGTGTTAAGAGAGAACGTTATAAGGACATGGTCAGATGTGGTGAAGGGATGATGATTAACGGTAAAGTTGGGGATAATCGAAATGATCGCATTATGGATGAGAACTCTATCAAGGCGCTCTAGGATGTTATTTTGCATATTTTGAGATTTCCTCCAGGTAAAAGGAAAACCAAGAAAATTTGGTGTCAGTTAAATCAAATTCAGCAATAAACTTTTGAAGTCTGTTGAATCTAGCCGAAGAGACTGGGATGCCACCAATTATATTCATGGGAGAGAGAAGCTCATTAAGATCTCCAATTAAGATTACTGGAAGATTTGTATTGACTATAATACTTCGTAAGAGATCGCAGAACATGGGCTTATCTGATTCTCTTGACGGGGCATAGACAAAAATGAGAATAATATCAATATGGTGAAGCTTGTAATTAAGGATAATAATGTTACTATAAGTTTGATTTACAGAGAGATGTTTCATTTTAAAAGTATTTTTACTAAGAAGCCAAATACCACCGTTGGAGCCGTTTGAGGGTACAAAAGTAATATTGTTGAATCCCATTTTTCTAATAGTACCCATGGAAGGAGGGGAGTCGGTTTTGGATTCAGATAAGCAAAGAAGATCTAGATGGTTATGTTTTTAAATATAGGCGATTTATGTGATAAAAGTCTTGCGACGAGATCCTCTAATATTCCAATATCCAATATTCATAACAACTTACAAGATTTATTAAGGGCCATGTAAAATAGCAATTATCGAACTTTATTATTTTTAAGCTTCTAAGGTGATTGCATATGTTGAAGATGAATAGCATACTTAACACATAAAACTGATGCCAAGCAAAAATGATATCATTCATAACTAAGAAGTGCTTAGTCTTGAGTAACGGCCAAACTGTAAAGTGAAATATATAATAGAAGCAGCAAAAGAATATCAAGTAGCAATTATATATACCAATACTAACGTTGAATAAGGACAATATTAGGTCGAGAAGCAGATTACCTAGGTTAATAATGGTATCCTTATAATAATAAAGAAAAGATTTCGTAACAATGTAAATTATATCCAAACCATAAGTGCATGCAGTAATGAAATAAGGATCAAAGTAGATGAATAGATAACCTTCATTGGAAAAACATCAACTGAGCAAAACAAACTAAGTAGGCAATTGTTCGGGTTGGAGTGGCTTAAATATAACCATTAATTGATGACAATCGCCTTGTTCCTGGTAGCTTTACCTCTATTCTGTTTTTTGTTGACCGGGGCTAGGATAGGTTCTTCGGTTTCCTCCTTTCTCTTTGGGTCAAGACCCAAGCCAGCAGATTGAGCACTAGCGATCTCCATTCCGTCCATCTTTCTCAAAATCGTACTGCTGGATTTTTCTGAAGCAACTGGAGATGGTGCAGATTCAACTGGGACAGGCACAAACCTGGGGTGATACGCAGTGAGGGGAGCTGTCTAGAGCGCTGGTCTGATCATTCTAGGGGCAAGGGTAAGAGGGAGGCTCATAAGATGAGGTGGAGTGTAGGAGAGACGACGCATTTGTGCTAGAAACTGTTGGTTATACATTTCAGGTGGGATGGCTTCATGGATAGGGTAAGCTTGGACATATTCTTGTGGACTAGAACCAGCTCTGGCATTATAGGGCATGCATTGAATGGGTAAAATAGTTGATGAAGGAGAAGAGAGGCAGGAATTACCTTGGCCAAAAGCAACAATGTTTTGATTCCCGGATATGTTGAATTTTGAAGCATGGCTTGGGGCTTGTCTAATGAATTTGGGGTCTTTCTTCACGGTCGATACTGCAGCAGCTTTGGCCATCAAGTTCCCTATGATTTTCTGTCTGGTGGCTTTAGCCGCTTCTTCGTCATCTGAGGATCCGATGAGGTTGAACTCGAAGATGTGAGGGGGGAGATTCTTTAAGAAGCAGTTTTCAAACAAGTGGTCTGGCTCCCCGCAACACTCGCATCCAGGAGAAAAATCCTCGGACCATAGTTTGAAAGTGAGGATAGTTTTGTCGGAGTGCTCGATCTTAACAAACCCCAGGACATCAAGAACTGTGACGTTGATGCGGAATCTGACAAACCTTCTTTTTTTCTTAATACTCGTCCGTTCATCCATTCGAATGAACGTACCAATATTATTATCCCGGATGATCATATTCAATGCATGGGCGTTATGAAAAAAGAAGGGAAGTAAGGGGATTCTTACCCAAATACCAGTTGTGTCGACAGTGGAGGAAAAAGGGTCGAAATCTTCAGAGAACTGCTTCAAGAGAACAAGCTTGTTCTGCACCCGGTAGGGCCTGTTATTCCAGACTAGATCTTTGGCTTCTCTGTTTGCAAAAGTGAGGAGAATCCAAGTACCCCACTCTCCCACATCTATGTCTCCTTCGATGCCTTCCCAAGTTTCTCTCATCTTGCCAAGAATGGCTGAGGAGGTGATGCTTGTGGTGGTGTCTGCCATCCTAATTAGAAAGGACAAGTTGGTGAGGCGAGCAAGGTGGTCCTGAACAGTTAGTAAGGCTAGTGGGTTTGGAATATGATGGGGTAAATTTTGTGGTGGATAATCAGGGCATTCAAATCCACAATGTTGGTTGAACATTTCCTCAGTGTTCAAGTTGGCTTGGTCAAAGTCTTGAGTTTCAGTGATATGGTTAAAGCCAGTGACTTGCTCCATGGATGAAGAGGAGCCTATTTCTTGGGATACATGGACAATGGAGGTGGATACCGGAGGCATGTTGGGTATGGGGTTGGAGCTTTCAAGAAGGGCGAAATCTGAAGGTGGGATGTTTGAGAAGTTAATGACTGCTTCGGCATAGGACATATTGTCCTCCATGGTAAGTATGCAGGTCATATTATACTTGAGGATAACAGCGGAGGTTGTTTTTTGAGCTGGGATGGTGAAGTTTGCATTTAATGCTATGGCAATATATATAGGGGTTTTGGTGGATATGTGAAACGTCTTCAAATTATCAAACGGGAGGGGGATGATTATGTGTTTAGGCTTTTGAATATCAACTATAGTATGAAGAGGATAAATTTCATGTTCAGCAAACCAAGAGGTTGCGTGACCAAATAGTGAAAACATAAGCCTTACAATAAAATTAATATAATCAAGTAAATCAATAGAAAGCATCAGATGGAGAAAAAATTAAGTAATCCATGGTGTCAGTGTAATTGTCTTAAGGTGCAAGGCCGGTTCGAGGTTCATCCATTCATGCAAGGCTACCAAAGCAGTGGGGTAGGAGTAATGACGATGATTCCGTCTGGCACCGTCAACCATTAAGCCTTCAATGCCACGAAGGAAAACACCAGTCACCCCTAAATCCCTCCACGCATGGGGAGCATCTGATGGAGAGCCAAAGAGGAAAGAGAGAGAGAAAATACCTCGGGAGTCATTACCGATGCCGATCTGGAACCTTCGAGCCACGGGAGCATCAGGAATGAAGCCATCGTGCACAAACGAGGGGCCACACCACCAATCCAGAGGAAAGCTTCTGCAGATTTGGAATCGATCGAGGCTAATGAAATGATTTAAGAGGAGAGAGGGAGGAGGAGCCAGAGGCGGCCAATCTGGAGCGCGACGCCTTTAGGGTTCTAGGGATAACTTCGATGTAGGTCGAGCAATTGGTACAATCAACATCGTAAGGGGAAAAATTGAAACGGGTTGAATCTAGGGTTTGATCTACGGTAGGTTTAGGGTTTAAAGGAAAAGGATGGGTGAGAATCATAACAGGAAAGGGAAGCATAGAAGGAGAAGGGGCAAAGCCCTGTTCCAACTCAAAACAGATCAAAAGGGAAATCAGGGAAGGGTGAAATTAGAGAGAGGGAGAAGAGAGAGGAGAGAGTGAACTGATATTTAGTAGACATAGGATGCAACTTAATCACTATAGTTGCATTGTTTAAGAAGGTCCCTCCCGAGTCTCGTATAAATCCTTACCTTAATTGCATCTTGCATTAGCAAATAGAAACCGCTTGCATTTAACATAGATATTTAGTGATTGGAAACAAAAATGAGTATTAGGTGAAGATAATATCTATAGGCTATAGAAAATAAGAAACCGTGCATTCTTTTAATTTTGACATTATTCCTAAATTTCATTCGAAGAAACAAAGTATGTAGCTGCGAATTATTACAAGTATTTCGTTGTTAATAGTACCTTCAAATTTCAAAACAAGATCAATAAACACAAGTGCAATCATACTTAATGTCACTTCAACGACCCATTGATTTTGTCCTCTTTTGAACCATTTGCTAATAACCCCTTCTCTATTTTCTTCTCCTTCTCCTCATTAGCCTCCTTCTTTAACTTCACGTCTTCGTTTTCCTTCTTCAACGCATTCACCAAGATCTCCATGCACTCATCTGCATCACCATTACCCGACTTGGGCATTAAATGCTCGGCTACATCAGCTGCACTTGTCTCGGTTTCCTCCAACAACCTTTCCACGACCCCAAACAAAGGGTGAGTGTCTAACTCCAAGTAGTTCTTTGCTAGCACCTTGAAAGCTTCAAAGCAACAATAAGATAACTCAATATGCATGTCCATCCTTCCTCTACGAATCAAAGCAGGGTCTAACTTCTCAATGTAGTTCGTTGTGAACACGATGATCCTCTCCTCTCCACAAGCTGACCATATCCCATCGATGAAGTTGAGCAAACCGGATAATGTAACCTCACTTTCTTTCTTCTTATTTGCCTCTTTCAATGCTTTGTTAACCACGTCTTCCTCTCCTCCTTCCTTCTCTCCTTCCTTTTTTCTCTTCCCTGAAGAAAATATTATACATAGAACGAGTTATGTTTAATGCGTTAAAATGCCCTTAATAGTGTGTTTGTTGTCCATACCTGTAAGATCAAGAGAGCAATCTATATCTTCTATAAGAATAATAGACTTGCTCGTCGTCTCAATCAAAAGCCTCCTTAGATGAACGTTGTCTTTGACCGCGGTCAACTCAAGATCATAGATGTCATACTCCAAGAGATTGGCTATGGAAGCCACCATGGTGGATTTTCCTGTCCCAGGAGGGCCAAAGAGGAGATACCCCCTTTTCCATGCCTTTCCAATTCTTTCGTATTAGTCTTTTGCAGTGCTGAATCTCAGTAGATCGTTGATTATTCGTTGCTTCTTCTTTGATTCCATGGCCAGGGTGTCGAACCTAGCAGGGTGCTTGAACTCCACATGGCACCACATTGAGTTCTTTGATCTTTGATAGTTACGAGCTTCGTCTTGGGTGTTGGTGTAGAGCTTTCGGGTCCTCTTTCGTATCTTAATCGCATTTCCCTCGTCAAGCACATAGTTTAAATAAGAGGTGGTTATCAAGTCTCTATCGCGCCAATGGAAGATCAAACGGTAAAACCTTTTCAACGAAATATAGGTATGTTAGACTTAGAAGAACATAACCATGAAAGTATTAAAATCTATATCAGAACTTGAGAACGATATATGTACACTATATAAGTTCCAAAGTATGTATGCACAGTGAAAAGTTATATACATAAATAATACGGAGTACTACAATATTTCTACACACGTAATTATTCGGTTTTTTTTTGTCAGTCTATGTTCATGTTCTCACGTCTGCATATATAGCTCATCCTCAAAACGATATCCAATCTAAAATAAGACTACCCATAGCTTATTTTAATAATTAGGGTGGTTGCATATCATGCAATCCAAATGAGAGTTGCATCACATTTTTTTGTTTGGTAGTTAATTTAATAGCGTTTTTTAATTTTATGTAACATAAAAATAAAAATAAATGTCAAAAAATAAGTTATGCAACCTAAATAATGCAACCCCATTGCTAATAGCCTAAGTTGAATTTAAAACGACTTTTAAGCATAATTATAAATTGTTAGTCAACTCCAATCAATTGTAGTACCTAAATAATAGTAATATCCAATGGGTAGCCTTTTAACTATAATAATGTAACAAATTAATAAAGCATAATATCATTCTTTGATACATATGTAACAGATTATATATAAAACATTATTATCATAAGTTACCTTTTCTCATCGGAGCCAGGATAAACCGTGATAGTAGACGACCTAGTAACGCTTTTGTTAGAAGTCCACCAAACTTTGACGCCTCTAAACTCATCTGTCACCTCCTCATGCTCGGCCATGCTAAGCATGAGCGACTTCCCTTGCATTTGATTCGCCTTCAATCTCCTCGCCTTATCAGAAGACGTCTCACTAATGTACGTCTCTATCGTTGAATACACTTCACTTCGATCAAAGAAGTCACCTGTGTACTCATCAAAGGTGATGTCTTGGTAAGGCGAGAATAAATACACCAGTTTGTGACCATAGCGCGTCATGCTTGACATGATCAAATAACGCAATTGATCAGGGAGATATTGTTGGAACAACGCCCACACAAACGCTATTGTCGTTACCAATGTTCCAAGATGCATGAAAGCGCCGCGAGTTATCATCTCCATTGATGAATGCTTCCTATTTGGCTATGGTATGCCTAAAGTGTTTTGTTTGATCTATAAGATTCTTTAGTTATGTTGTGTACATATAGCCATATACGTCCATATCTTTTAGAGGTGTAGATCAAGCGTACGCAATTGTTTATATTATGATTAAGTTGCAAATTTGGGGAAGATAACAACGAAATGTGGCATTAATAGAGCCACATCTAGTAGATTTTTTTGGATTTTATATATGTTTGTGTGTTTTTTGGCTATTAATGTTTGAATTAGTCAATAACTACGGGTCACTCTATTTTGTTTTTTTCCCTCGGTAGAAAAGTCAAGTCATTCTATTTTTCGATTTTCTACGTGATTATTAAACAAAACCTTGTATTCATCACCATGGCTATATCTAGTGGCCGATCAAGGATTTCAAGTCAGTAGGAGCCTTTTCGGCTAAAATTTTTTTTGATTGCATAAGAATTTAACATAATTCTAATCGAACATATCTACAATCAAACTAATAAGTATCTCAATACTATTCATATCAAAGATCAAAATACACAAACAAAATATTTACATCAGCTTAGCACTCTACACAACACAGTTCAACTCGATTTTTCTAGTAGAATCTTGTACAAAGATCAATTCAATAAAAATAGGGGCTTACTATTTAGCACACCAACACATTCGTAAGGGAACTACTTCACACATCCTTCACGAAGGTTTTTCAAAGTTCCTTCACGAAGGTATCCAAAACATTCGTGACGACGGTCTTCAAAACTTCTGTGACGAAGAAACCTCTGATATCCCTGACGAAGGTCAGATTTTGCAGTTATAAAAGAGATTTTTTACCCAACCCTAATGTAACTTCTTCCTCTACATTTCCGCAGCAACAGCACACCACAACACCATTCTCTACCATTCTTTATATTTCTTCATATCTTTCACTACAATAATCAACAAATCAAGTCATAAGATAATTTCTAACTCTCTTTTGCATTAATGTTCTATGTTTGATGAAGATATGTCAAAACCATTGAAATGGTGTGATTAAATTAGATTGATATGTGTATTAAGCATGTTTTTTAGTTCAATTGTTGTTTGTTTATGTTTAATTGAGAGTTGTTTCAAATTTTAGATATAATCCCCAAAATTGATGAACTTATGAATTAGGGTTTGAAATTTTGATTAAGAAACATATGGTATGACATGATTTAGGGGCTAATGTAATTGGATAGCTTAAAAACTGGTTTTTTGCTTGAAATTGTGGAAATTTTGTGCAAATTCATTCGTCACCGGATGTATTGGCACTGCTAAGTTTCTGCAGTTGTGCAAAATCCTTCGTCACGAAGGTGATGAATAGATTCGTGACGAAGGTTAGACAAACTTTCGTGACGGAACTCGGTGGCAGATCCGTGACGAAGGTCGAAGAGAGTTCCGTGATGGAACTCTACTGGACCTTCGTGACGGAAGTCTTCATGACCTTCGTGACGGATGTTTATGCATGTTTCTTTGCTGTTTTTTTGTTTTGTTGTTTTGTTATGCGTAAATTGACAAAATATTATGTTTGTATAGATGCATCCATCTTCTAGAAGGGCGCAGAAGACTGCCCGCAATCAGGCTCGAGAAGAAATCGAGGCTGGAGAGAGGCCCGCTTATCAGCCGAAGCCGAGGAAGAGGCGCGGAAGAGCTGACGAGGGTACAAGTGCAAGTCAAGAGGTCCCGCAACCTTCTTGGCATGAACAACAACAACTAGCTGACCCTAGTGCATATTCGAACCTTTACGAGAACATGGTTAGTTATTTTGAAATTCACTTATATTAGTGTTTTTTGTTATTATTAAATTAATAATTTATGAAATTTATTTGATTACAACAGAATATCCCGATGACTCCAATCTATGAGACACATGATCCAACTTGGAGTCCCCAGAGTGCTGTAAGTATTAGTTTAAAATTTAATTTATAGACGATTATGAGTGAAAGTTGTACATTTTACTAATCTGTTTTTTTTTTGTAATAGATCCCTACATGGGTTCCCCCCCCCCCCCCCCCCCCTTCTCCACAACTAGCATGGGATGAAGCAGTAGGCCATCAACAGGCCTTTCAGCCACAAGCACCAGAATGGCATTCTGGTGCAATTACTTCCTGGACTGAAGGACAGTTTGAGGGCCATTACGGGGGGATCGATCATAATGAACATGGCGATGAAAACGACGACATTTACCCGAAGTTAAAGTGTCATGTTCCTGGAGGTCGTAAGGAGATAGACTTTCTATATAGCTTCAGCGGGCACACTGCTTATATGGTTTGGCAAGGACATGTAAGTAAAGCTATCACCTTTGTTTGAATTGTTAATTGCGTAATTTCCATGCTTTGTTAATTGATTTAAATGTACTTAAAAAACTTGAAATATGATAAATAGGAGAGACCGCAATTGAGAAATACGGTCAGAAAAGAAGGTTTAAAAAAATGGCGGTTAGAGGGCGACTATCCTTGGGTTGCGTTGGCTAGGGCTTCTGGTTTGTCACATTTGCAAACCCTCATGTATCCCAACCACGACCAAGCGTTGATCAATGCATTTGTTGAGCACTGGCAGCCCGAAACAAATTCATTTCACTTGCCATTTGCTGAAATGACAATCACCCTACTAGATGTGCACAAGATTTTGGGTATCCCTATAAATGGAAAGGGCATGGGATTTCGCACATCGGCTGATGGAGTTGGCAAAGCTGACACGAAGACTGTAATGCTCAACAGAGCGAAGGCGGCTTTTGGTTTAGATTTACTTGACGCAAGAGTCAAAGCTGGTAATGAAGTTTCACCAGATCTTTTGAAGGATCAATGCATGAGAGTAGATAATGAGGGGAACTTTGTTATGGATCAAGTCTCAATCGCTAAGGGTTGGTTGACATACTTGTTGGGAATGACATTGTTTCCTGACAAGTCGTCGTACATGATCAAGTTGATTCATCATGAATGGGTTAATGATATGGCAAATATCCATGGTGTGTCTTGGGGTTTAGGTGCGTTGTGTGCTTTGTATGGACAGTTGGGTAAATACTCCCGCAGAGATTGTGCAACGATGTCTTTCTGTTACACCTTGTTGATGGTATGTTTGTCTTTAATTATATGTTTTGATTTGAATTATTTTCCTTGTATTTTCCTTAGTTGTGTTTGATGATGTAGGGTTGGATCTATTTGTACTTTCCTGGCTTTGCCCCTCCACAAAACTATGAGTGGGATGAGTCAGTGCCTTATGCAGCCAAATTTGATATATCTGCAAAACCGGACAATTGTCGCAACTACAGAGAGGAGCTAGACAATATGAGCGTAGAAGGGGTATGATTATATTTTCATTATCTGATAATTTTTTACTGTAATTTTAAACTTGTTTTATTGATTTGTGTACAACAGGTTGAGTGGCAACCGTATGGACGCCTAGATCTTCGTAGGGAAGATCTTCGCCCAGATTTCTTTCATGGGGTCCTGCATGTTTTGGACAAGACCGAGCCTCAAATGCCACTTCGAGTTTGCAAACAATTTGGTCGAGTTCAAGGTGTGCCAATCCCTTCCATTCAACCAATTAAAGCGAGAAGGTGTGGAAACAATCGTAAGTACGTAGTGGAGTATGATCCCACCAACTGGAGTTGGGACCAAAGGGAGAACAACTCTGTAAGCTTATGGGACATGGGTGTAGAAGCAGATCATCCATCTCTCTGCACTGATGATTACTTGGAGTGGTACTTGCCTCATACTCATCCAATAATCTATCCTTATACTAAGGAGCATCTCATGCAGGTATGTCATTAATCTTCAAATTCTGTAAATCTATAACTTAATCAATGTTTGAGTTAATTTATATCGTACTTCACTCTAGGCAATTCGGACTTCTGTGTACAATTTGGAGCCGTATCGGGATGCAAAATAATGAGGAGAGGTACCGGAGAATGAAAGACGTTGTCTGTCACACTTTGGATGGATTCTATCCTTTCCTTGAGTAGTTTGGATTGATGTTGTTTTTAGATTCAGTTACTGTGATTTGGATTTGGTTTGTGCTTGAGGTGTTTGGACGAATAGATTGTTTTTGTGATTTGGTTTGTTTGGAATTGTTAGATTGTTATTGCACATAACCAATTCGACTAAACAGAAAGAAGCCCAATACGCTATTATATGATCCAAATCAATATCCGGCCCATCAAATTTAGTTCAGAATATAGTGGGTTACAGCTGTAGCACACTGAAGACAAGTAAGTGAGTTACAACTGTTGCTAGCTGTAACACACTTACCTTCAACTCTATATAACTAACGTTTCAGATTGGAATAAGCAACACATTTCAACTTCATACACACAAGAAAATTATGGATCCAGAAGGGAAGCTCTGCTGGTGCAGCAAAGTGCCAACCGAACAGACTTGTACTGAGCAATTCAGTCATGATAAGGTCAACTACGGGAGAAGATACTGGGGATGCCCTGATAGGACGTGGGACTCACTTGATGATGATGGTGGGTGCAAATACAGGCATTGGATCGATCGTCCATACTCAGGTCGAGCAAGGGCTGTTATAGAACAGCTAAATGAGGATAACTTGTATCACTCTACAGAGGCTGGTGGTTTGGAGGAGCTAATTGAACTGTTGAGGGCAATGTTAAAAAGCCTAGGCGATGAGGTACTTGAACTTAAGGCGAAAAATGCTGAGCTCATGGATGAAAATGTTGCACTTGCTGCAGAGAAGCAGACCTTAGTTAATGAGAAATATGGAGCAAGTTCTAGTGGGACTAAGTAGTTTAAAATTTGTTTAAGTTAGTGTTTGTTTAATTTAGTGTTTGTTTAAGTTCTTGTTCGCTTAAGTTCTTGTTTGTTTAAGTTCTTGTTTTAACTGCTATTGTTGTTTTAATTTCCAGTTTCTTGTACTGCTACTACTGTAATGTTTGTTTCATTTGTAAATGGAAAAGTTTATGTTTTATTTTATGAATCAATTTAATAAAGTTTATAAGTTTAACAAATTTTCACTAAAAAATACACAGAAATGGAGAAGTATGTGTTTCTGTAGTTTGGCACGGTTTAGGGCACGGTTAGGCGCAAACCGTGCAAAACAACAGAGAGCAAACTCAGTTCAGTCAGCTGTAAATAGTACATTCGTCAAGAAGGTATCCCAGACCTTCGTGAAGAATGTCTAAACAGAAGCCATCCGTCACGGATCTCTACGAGACCTCCGTGACGAATGTGTACATAGAAGACATCCGTCACAGATCAATGCTAAACCTTCGTGACGAAGGTTTTACTTATTGACATCCGTCATAGATGTCTTGAATATCTTCGTGACAAATGTTAGATTTTTTGCAAACTGAGGTGCACAAACTGAGACATGAGTCGCTAAAACTTAAAACTGAGTCCAAATACATGCAAACATTAAAAATCTTAGTCATTACAAATCCTAAACAATCCATTTCGACTCAATCTTAAACGGTAAGATTAACGACGTTGTTGCCTTTCTTGTTTCTTGCCGGAGCTCTAGGCCTTTTGTACGCCGCTAGTTGCTCAGCAAAAGGGTCTATCAAAGAGCGAGCAGCCGGTGAACAGTAACGATGCCACATATCATAAACTTCAGGTAATGGAGAGTCGTCGACAATTGGCATCTACAACCTGGCAAATGATAGAGTGTGTAAGAGGTATTGATTTCAAAATATAAACACAAAATTGATAGAGTGAGTTATAAAATAGCGAAATGAAGTGTCTTTCATCTTCAACAAGGCAAATGCAACATATGGGCAATTTCTCTCCTTCAACGATGTTGTCGTCCAATACTATAGGCAAATTTTTTTGCCAAACTGATTTCCCAAGCACAACGAATGCACAATTGAAAGTCGTAGCAACTACACACCCCATCGCCGGGACTTGTAACCATGTCTCTTCGGGTGCCATCTCTCCTGGTCCAGTCCAAGCTAGGTTTGTAATTTCTCTCTGAACATTAGGCGTTTCAACTGGGCATACCCAACAATCTTGCAACCCATTATTCCAATGTGCAAATGTCGGTTGAGCCATTTCGGATCTAACTCTCTTCCAATTATCTTGGTCCCATCCTAATTGTTGTGCTATAGCTCTGTATCTACAATTTCCATCAGCGACAATGGGATACCAACCTTGCACGTGGGGACGCATGCACGGAGGTACGAGAGTATTATACTTTGTAAGCTTCTTCAAACCCCACTGACCACTCTTACCCTTCCCGTATGAAGTCGGTTTTTGCTTCTTTCGAGGCGTTTCTTCAAGTGTTGCATCAATGTGCTCCCAATGTGAAGGTTGTCTTTTCATTGGGTTGTACTCTTTATTTGGAGCTCCTGGAGGTCGTCCCTTCCCCCTTTTCACACGACCTGGCTCTTGGAGGTTGGTCATTTGAGGGTTACCTATTGCCAAACACTTAATTGCACACTCGTGTTGGTCATAAGGTGACATTCCCTCCCATTGCTCAACCATAAACTCATCCATCAAGTTTCTTGCTACTACCCTCCGCACTTCTAATTCGTCTTCAGTCTCTACTTCTTTCAAAGTCAATGTCCTCCAAAAGGCATGAACCGCTTCAGCTGGAATTGGTTCTTGATTCCTCACATATTCATAAATGTCATGCACACATAGCAATCCATCTCTCTTCCTTATTACCCATTCACAATGATCAAGATGCATGCCATATTCCCCTTTCTTGTATTCAGTTAGCAAGCGACTCAAACAAGTATAAGACACTCTGTATTTAAGAAGCTTGAAGAGATCAACGTCTGTAATGTTACTTACAGTCTTTTGCTGACTTTCATTGAAAGTACCTAGGATCTCCTTGAACTGATTGTGGATCTTCGCATTGTATCTATCAAACACAGTGTCAATCTTCTGGCTTGGCAGCAACAAATAATTTTTGAAGCTAGAATGTTCACTTTCAACCCTGCATAATCAAAACAATTATTTATAACAACAATGAAAATCTAACATATATTGTATAGCCCAAATTTGAAACGTAGTAAGATCACTAACCTGTTTGTGGTGTTGGAACCTAATGTAAAGATTTTATCCACATAGATCGAAAGAAATCTATCGCCGTAGGGGTTTAGCCAATTCTTCTTCAGGTACCTAATCTCAGATGGATATTCTACCCAATCTTGTTTAATACGCCCTAGCTGAATGTTGTATGCCAAATCCGTCGACTGTTTGAATAAGTTAAGACAGTCACTTGCAAAATGGGTCCCACTTGCTTGTGACCGCATTGCTAGCTTAGCATGGTCCTCAATGTTCTTTTGGATGCGCCGCCTACAGAGGAGGAAAGTAGAATCTGGAAAGATCCTATCCAAAGCGTTCATCAAAGCTTTCTCTCGATCTGTGACTAAGCAAGTTGGTGTCATCTTAACAACCCTAAACAACTCAGCCAATTGATACATGCACCACACATAGTTTTCTTCTTTCTCTTCTGACACAAAAGCCCCAACAACAACATAATTCTTCCACGTTGATGTTATTCCAACAATCTCTATGAAGGGCATGCCGTACCTTTGCAAGATAATACATTACTATAAGAATTTATGCAGTAAAAGTTGTAGACTTGTGACTTCTTGGTCATGTTGTCACGAGATTCATTGAGCCTTGTGTACATCTGTATTGGTCTAGCATTTCCCTTCCTCATGTCTAGAAACACCTTTTCCTCCTCTGGTGTAAGTCTTCCAGCAAATGCATTATCGTGTAAGGATTGACCAATAATGTGGTTGTGAGTTCCATGATCAACCCTTAAGATCCATTCCCCCTTTTCAGTCTTTCTATATGCAATCTGAAATTTGCAACCACATTTCTTTGTGTGGGTGTATTTCCTAGTTCTCCCCACTGAATCAGGAATATAATGTCCACTGCGCTCGCATTTAAGCCAAGACCTTCCTAACTTCCCTTTGAAGTCGGTTATACTAACCTTCAACATGAAGTTATGAGTTTTTCCAATATCTCTGGCCCACAGTTCTGCGTCTGCTCTTGAGTTGAAAATCTTATCAGTGACGAAAACTTCTGAATAATCCGATGATATATGTGGCTCCTCATAACGCACAAGACTGTCAAACTGTGGTACTGTCTTCAATTTCGGGAAATACTCCATGTGTTGATATGGTTGCGATAAAGATTGATATTCAGGAACATTGGACCAATCATTTTGTTGGGAATGATATGGAGGAGGATTAAGCTGAGAGACTATTGGCGGAATATCAAAATCCAAACCAAGATCAAACGAAGGCACTCCTTCAGGTCCCAAACGAATTTCGATATTGATCGATAAGTTCTTTAAACCATTGAACATTGGACTATTATACTGTAAAAAAACAAAAAACACAAATAATACACTCAGAAACCATTTTTTCTACCTTCGTCACGATATTACATAAACCTTCGTCACGGATAGGAGCCATACTTGTGTGACGAAAATATTTGCACATTTTTTGTGCAAAAACATTCGTCACGAATGTATTGTTTAGTTTCGTCACGAAGGTCTAACATATATCTGTGACGAATCTCAATTTTAACCCATTTCATAATGTTTTTCACACCTTTTTACCCCTAAATTCGATTCAAACCCTAAATTTCAACATGAACTTACAATTTCACACAAACCCTAACTTCAACATTATTTTAACATGTTCTTATCAAGCTTATTGTATGTAACACCTAAAAATCACATCTTTTCTATATTACAACATGATTTTCACACTATCAACACAAAACCTAACTTCAAACTATTCAATTTCATACAAAAACATGAAATTTACTACAAACCCTAACTTCTATATTATTTAAAACAACTATAACATACCTTATTGTTGTTCCCTGACGAGGCTAAAATCGTTGTGCCTATCAAAGAAAACCTAACTAACCAACTAGTATAGCAAGAAAGCAAGGGTCGAATCCCAAGAGAATCAAGCAGTCTATTCTTAAGCAAATAACTATTACCAACGAACACACCTAAGGGGGAGAAGTTGTTGTTCTATAACCTATGACAAGTAAAAGTAACAAGTAGCAAGAGTTGTGAAAATATGATTGGGAAAGCGTTCCACCTAACAAATATCCACACAATGACATGCAAGGTTGATCATAGATATCTCTAACTCATGCAATCGTATTGTTGTTCCTATTCCGGTTCAGACATAGATATCAGTGCAACCCGCCCTGATATAACTTCCTATTAAACAAATCTGAAGACCTTCAAGACTCAATTCAATAGAAGCATTAAGCAAAGGAATATAGCAGGATACATGCAATTCAGACAACCCATCAGATAAGCATGCAATCAATTCTCATTCACAAGTAAACACTGCGACCCGCTCAAGTAAACATGTGTTTGCTATTAGATAAAGAACTCCGACCCGGAATTACCAAATCCTAGCACTATGAACAATACCAATAAACCTAGCTGGCCAAACTAGACAAATCAATAAGATTCAATAAGATAAAAGCATGAGAATCAATACAATCAATAGAAAGCGAAATAGAGTTTAGAATCTCACAACCATACAGTCAAAGGCTTCAACCGTCAGGCGAAACAAAGGGAAATTATTTCAACATCGACATGGAGGCAAAACTAGGGTTCTTCAGAGAAAACAAAGGTTAACCTAAAACTAAAGTTTTTTTGGGCTTAAATACTCCTAGGAAATAATAAATCCGAAATGGAAATAAAAGAAATAATTCGGAAATTAAATAAAGAAATACAAGCAAACTCGGAGACAAATCCAGCCTTCAGGACGATTTCCGTGGGCGCGGATTACGAGGCAACCCGCGGCTGACCCGCGGATTCAACACTTGAACATACTTCGTCTTCTGGTTCCGCGGGCGCGGAAAAGTCCATGCAGCCTCACTCTTCTTCTCTTCTTGTCTTCTTCTTTCGTCTTCTAACTTAGTTCCTTCGAAAGACGTCTTCAATCTTCATATTCCTTCATCATTAACTGCTTCTTGTCTTCAGCTCCGGATCACATAATTACATATGAAATAGCTCCTAAACGATCCTAAACTAAGATAATAACCACTAGATAATATGTATGAAATACTCTCTATCAAATTCCCTCATACTTAGACCTTGCTCGTCTCTGAGTAAGCTAAAGAAAACATACTCCTCAATCTAAAACACAAAGGTCTCAGGAAGTACAAAGAAACTTGTCTAATGATTACAACTCCAGCAACAACATCCAAATCCTCCAAACAACAACTATAGCAACATCAAACTAATACAAGTGATATGACAATAAACACATAGCCTTCTCTACTCCTTATGACTCCCAAGTGGTCCTACCCGAATTCCTCCGATCCTTATATCACCCCTTCTTATGTCTTCCAACGCCAAATAAGAATAAGTCCTAAAATCACTCTATTTTTTTTTATCAACTCATCTTGCTTAGGCGCCCTCTCGGGTTTTCGTCCTAACCACTCAATAATTGTTCCAGGCTCACCAAATCTCACATCACTCGAAAACGTCTTTTTACCCCAGCCTAGTGCTGGTCCAGGTTACCTGCTTGTTGCATATATCTTGCTATCCCAAGATTTTTTTGCCTTTTTTCATATTTTTGTGGCTTTTTCAAACAATTTACTCAATAAATTCATGCAGATACAACCAACACCCAAATTAAGACATGTGAATACATTCTCCTCCCCCATACTTAAACATTGCATTGTCCTCAATGAAATGGAAGACATAATAACAAACCCAGGAAAGGAGACATAAGACTCACATACATGGTCGGATGACCGTCCTCCAATGAAACACAAGGTGTAGTAGAATGAGAAACTATATGAGCACCCAATGAAATCAACTAATGCGCAGCTCATCCAAGACAAAAGAAAGAATACCTCCAATATACATGGTGACCCAAAATCAACTCCTTGCAAAGAACATGGTCACCAACAAGCTAAGCTCCAACAAATGTAGATCCATAAATGATAAGAATGATGAAACGATGAAACCAAACTTGATGAAATACAACTCCTTACTTTCTTTTCTCTCATATTTTTTTTCTGCACTTTTTTTTTTAAATCCGATTTATTATTTTTTTCTCAGAATGATTTTCGGATTGATTTTTTTTTTAATACGGGAGAGAAGACTTACATCGAGATTGGATACTGACTGTAGCTGACCGTAAGCTTCGGTGATTTCCTCCTGTCCATAGAAAAACTGAAAAGAAAATTAAACCGAACAAAACGAATAAAAACAATCTCAAACCTCGGGTTGCCTCCCGAGTAGCGCCTTATTTTATGTCGTGGCTCGACATGAAACTCAAGAGATTTTAACTAACTCCATTTGGCTTTGTGAAAACAGTCTCTTGTCTGAATTCTCTCTTGAACCACTCATGGAACGCCTTGAACCTCGTCCCTCTTACCTTGACCACTTTGTCTTTGGAAATGAAAGTGGTTTCATTCACTTTCCCCTCATTGACCATATCAGGCGGTTGTTTCAGCTCTATCTCAGTGTCCTGCACAAGAGCAGACATAGGCTTTTCACCCTGCAAAATTAGTCCGGTGGGGCTATTGCCCAAAAGTGGAGAAGGTGACTTATTACTCTCATCTAGGACCTTCTTGACCTCCTGCAAGTTAATAGCTTGAACACCCTCTATGTAGGGATCCAATACGACATTCTCAATAACACAATTTGATTCTTCCAAGCAAGCAGGATTAATCACATTTATGCAAGACAAAGACGTATCATGAATGGGACTCATATCATAAATATTGTATTCCACTTTGTCCCCATCAAATTCCATACTAAGGGTTCCACTACTAACATCAATCTTTGTTTGAGCAGTTTTCATAAATGGCCTACCTAACAGAATAGGGGCAACATGCTTATCATGATCCATGTCCAAAACAAAGAAATCCGCAGGAAAAACCATATTATCAACTTTCACAAGAACATCTTCAACTACCCCTTTCGGGTACACATTAGAACTATCAACTAATTGAACAATTGTTCCTGTTGCATGCAATGGTCCTAGTCCTAGCGACTCATACAAAGAATAAGGTAAGACATTGATAGATGCACCTAAGTCTAGCATAGCTTTGTCAAACTTAGTTTCACCTATAACACATGGAATACTAAACATGCCAGGGTCACCACACTTCTTAGGCATACGCCTTTGAAACACAGCAGACACATGCTCACTCACCTTAATCTTTTGTTTTTCTTTTAATTTCTGATTTCTTTTGATCGTGCATAGTTCTTTCAGAAATTTAGCATAACGAGGAATGCTCTTAACAAGTTTAAGTAAAGGAATATTTACCTCGCATTTAACGAAGGTCTCGAATAGATCTTTGTCGTTCTCCAGCCTTCTAGTGTCCTTCAATGCCTCAGGGAAAGGTGCTGGTGGTTTCAAAGAGCTGAGAGGAGGTAAGACAGGACGAACATAAGAGTCAGAAAGATCAGCTTCAGGTCCGCGGGCATCCACTTTGGGCCGCGGGCGCGGAAAAATCTCTGTATCTGAGCCGCGGGCGCGGAAATCTTGCCGCGGTCGCGGAAATTTCTCTGCAGGATCCGTAGCCTCCTCTGTATCCGAGCCGCGGGTGCGGATTTCTTGCCGCGGGCGCGAATCAGCTGTTTCAGCAACATTTTCATTCTCATCACTCGTTTCCTCCTCGTTCTTACCCTTTTCAGCAGTGGGTAGAACCTCTAATTGCTTACCACTTCTTAACATAACAGCATTGACATTCTCTCTTTGGTTAATCATCGTTTAAGAAGGTAATTGCCCCGAATCTTTTGCTTTGAACTCATTGAATGCTTGAGCTATTTGTCCAACGTGCACCTCAAGATTTTGAACTTGATTTAGTATCCTTTTGGAATTGCATGCAGTTTTGTTGAAGCTCTACTTGTCCTGCAACAAGCTTCTCAACCATCTGTTGAAGGAATGAACCTTGGGCTTGTGGTTGCTGCTGTGGTGGTGGTTGCAAGAGATGGGGGTTTTGGATATTTTGAGTGTTCCCCCACCTAAGATTTGGGTGATCTCTCGTCCCTTGATTGTACGTGTTGGCGTATGGATCAAACCTCGGTCTTTGTTGCCAACCTCCTACAACCTTCACCTCAGCATTGGGATTTTGAAGTTGTGGACAAACCTCTGTATGGTGTCCTGGATCAGTGCAAATTCCACAATAGTTCACTTGTTGAACACCACTTTTTACCATCAAGCACTTCATCATCTCTTTCAGCTCTTTCATCTCACCCTCCAACTTAGATGTTGATTGAGACTCTATTGCCTTTACACTCTCTCTCTTGCTGAACTGTCTAGAGCCCTCTGACAACTCATGGAAGATATCTTTTGCTTCTGCTGGGGTTTTGTTCAGGATGTTACCCCCACAAGCTGCATTCACCATACGACGCTCATCGTCTAATAGACCATTGAAAATATAGAGGATGAGTGTTTCATCTTTGTATCCATGAAATGGACAACTCGAACATAACATCTTGAACCTCTCATAGTACTCATTGAAGGTCTCATTGGCAGGTTGTTCGATGGTGGCGATATCCCTTTTCAGAATGTTGAGCTTAATAGTCGGGAAGTACTTTTCCAGAAACATCTTTTTCATTTCAGCCCATGTAGTGATACTTCCCGGAGCTAGATAATACAACCAATCATTTCCTCTATCTTTCAATGAGAACCCAAATGCTCTCAGCATGATCTGATCATCAGTAATACCTTTGGGTTTCATACTCGAACAAACAGCGTGAAACTGAGCCAAATACTTATTAGGATCTTCTCCTGCCAAACCATGGAACTGTGGCAATTCGTGGATCAATCCAGCCTTCAGTTCAAAATTCACACCTTCTCCCAAGTCAGGGAAGGTTATTGCTAGTGGTTGTGCTGCCAGATTTGGGGCAGTTAACTGCCTCATAGTCTGTGGTACGACAGCCATCTCACGAGTTCCTCTTCGGTTGCGGCTAATGGTTCTTTCAATCTCTGGATCAAGAGCAACAAGAAGTGAATCAGTAGTACGGGTGTGGACCATACAACAGGTCCACACAAGGGTTGGTAACAATTAATCACACAAAAACAGAAAATTTGATTCCCCGGCAACGGCGCCAAATTTGCCGAGGCTAAAATCGTTGTGCCTATCAAAGAAAACCTAACTAACCAACTAGTATAGCAAGAAAGCAAGGGTCGAATTCCAAGAGAATCAAGTAGTCTATGCTTAAGCAAATAACTATTACCAACGAACACACCAAAGGGGGGGAAGTTGTTGTTCTATAACCTAAGACAAGTAAAAGTAACAAGTAGCAAGAGTTGTGAAAATATGATTGGGAAAGCGTTCCACCTAACAAATATCCACATAATGACATGCAAGGTTGATCATAGATATCTCTAACTCATGCAATCCTATTGTTGTTCCTATTCCTGTTCAAATATCAGCGCAACCCGCCCTGATATAACTTCCTATTAAACAATTATGAAGACCTTCAAGACTCAATTCAATAGAAGCATTAAGCAAAGGAATATAGCAGGATACATGCAATTCAGACAACCCGTCAGATAAGCATGCAAGCAATTCTCATTCACAAGTAAACACTACGACCCGCTCATATAAACATGTGTTTGCTACTAGATAAAGAACTCCGACCCGGAATTACCAAATCCTAGCACTATGAACAATACCAATAAACCTAGCTGGCCAAACTAGACAAATCCATAAGATTCAATAAGATAAAAGCATGAGAATCAATACAATCAATAGAAAGCGAAATAGCGTTTAGAATCTCACAATCATACAGTCAAAGGCTTCAACCGTCAGGCGAAACAAAGGGAAATTAGTTCAACATCGACATGGAGGCAAAACTAGGGTTCTTCAGAGAAAACAAAGGTTAACCTAAAACTAAAGTGTTTTTGGGCTTAAATACTTCTAGGAAATAATAAATCCGAAATGGAAATAAAAGAAATAATTCGGAAATTAAATAAAGAAATACAAGCAAACTCGGAGACAAATTCGGCCTTCAGGACGATTTCCGCGAGCGCGGATTACGAGGCAACCCGCGGCTGACCCGCGGATTCAACACTTGAACATACTTCGTCTTCTGGTTCCGTGGGCGCGGAAAAGTCTCTGCAGCCTCACTCTTCTTGTCTTCTTGTCTTCTTCTTCTCTTCTTGTCTTCTTCTTTCGTCTTCTAACTTAGTTCCTTCGAAAGACGTCTTCAATCTTCATATTCCTTCATCATTAACTGCGTCTTCTCTTCAGCTCCGGATCACATAATTACATATGAAATAGCTCCTAAACGATCCTAAACTAAGCTAATAACCACTAGATAATATGTATGAAATACTCTCTATCATTCCCCCATGATGGACCATCTTCATCTACATTTTGGTGTATGTAGTCATCCCAATTTGACATTTTCAATTGAAGCTTGGGTTTGAATGTTTGAATGAGAGTGTTTAGGGTTTGATGTGTTAAAAAATGAAGTGTTTCGGGTTGAAGAAGAAGGTTGTTCGATTGAATGATGGTAATTAAATGTAGTTGGTGTGGATTAGACATTTTTGCAGTTATAGATACATTCGTCACGTAAGTAATACAGACATTCGTCACGAAACTTTTGTATACCTTCGTCACGTACCTCTTCCATACATACGTGACGGATGTCTTGCTTTAAACATTCGTGACGGAAGTCTTGCTCTATACATCTGTGACGAAGATCATGTGGAATAGATCTGTGACGAAGGTATGGGTGTGCTATATAAATTTTTAGGGTGTGCTAAATAAAGGCTTTGTAAAAATATTCTTCTATTTTGTGACTATTCAAAAATAAACAACACATAAAAAAGTAGCTTTTGACGCTTCAAAATGAAACAACACATGAAAAAACGTGTAAGGAACTAAAAAGAAAACCTCGTGTTGCGTCTCTGACCTCGAATAGTTTGAAATACGCCATTTTGATCGTCTAGTTTTGTATTGCGGCGGCGTGGTTTGCAACCTGCAAGTGTTTTGTATTTTGGGGTTTTTAGGGGTCAAACGATGTCCGATTTTGATGAATTTTATACGCATGGGCTCGTATTGAAAAGATCTACAATTTCGTTCATTTTTCAATGTCAGTGGGGGCATGTGCCCCCACTGGTGTCTATGTAGGTCCGCCCCTGGCTATATCACATCATCTTCTAAAAAAAGTAAGCATTATATAATCATATTTATTTTAATTGATTTTTACATGAACATTATATAAAAAATGGAATTTCAATTGATTATAATTTTTTATATTGATATGCGTTTAAATAAGGAAATGATATTAATTGATTTAAGATAGTGATCTTTGTATATATATTTTAACTTATTTGTGTTTAAAGAAATGATTTCATTAGAATTAGGTTAATTATCTTTAAACATATATATTAAATTTTTTATTTTTGAAAAAAAATAACATGTGTCAAATGATGATGTGACATAACTTATTGATGAGTATATGATGTGACATAACTTATTGATTAGTTACGTAGAGATTATATGTTTATTTTTTGGTTATTATATTGTCCTTTGAGGGTGACGAAAAGGTGTGGAAAGGGTGACGAAAAGATGGTATATATTGTCCTTTGAGGGTGACGAAAAGGTGTGGAAAATTCTCCAAATTACTTTGTTTCATGGTATCAGAGCAGATTAAACAAAAGAACATTTTTTCCTCTCCCTCGTAAACCCTAATCGTCGCCAACTACAGCTTCCTTGCACCACCATCTCGCCGTCGTCGCCATGGGTGCCGGTGATCCGAAGAAGATTGTTGACGACAACACCGTTGTTGACGCTTCTCACACGTCATATCTTACCACCGCTTCCCCGTTTTATATTCATCCCTTTGATCATCCGGGTCTTCCCGTATGTCCGATGAAATTAAAGGGGGATTCATCGATGAGTGAATTTTGCAACCCACTAATGATTCCCCGCTCATTGATAATTGGAGGAGTATCAACTCCATGCTCATTGGTTGGATTTCGAATTTGATGGAAGAATCAGTTCGATCTTCAATCACTTATTATGATGTCCTTTATGATCTATGGGAGGATCTTCAACAATGATTCTCAGTCAGCAGCGGGCCTAGAATCCTTCGGATTCGTGAATCCATCGCCTCCTGCAAACGAGGTGGTCAATTTACTACTCTAAATTGAAGAAGTTACGGAAGGTTGCTCATGTGGTGGATGTAAGTGTCAAATTACTTCTTTACTTCTAATGATGTTGTCTAATAAGTAAAGAAGTAATTAATTACCACAAACCATAAAGTAAGAATACAAATAAATAGAAATGATATGCGCATCGCCTTCCTATGTTTTGCAGGTGATACTATCATTTTTATTAATATCAATATAAATAATATGAATTATATTAAAAAACTTCTACAGATATTTTCGGACCTTTCGGGTCTCACAATTAATTACCACAAAAGTTCTTTCCAAACAACACCAAACATAAGCTCATCACAAAGACAAGACTTAGCTTCAGTTCTAAATCTGCAAATAACAAATTCAATGGAGAAATATCTAGGGATTCCGATTGTTAGAGGTAGAATTAAAAATGAATGTTTTTCAATACACGGTTCAAAGCATGCAGAAACAACTATCAAAATGGAAAGCAAACACTATCTCACAAGCTGGTAGGGCAATCCTGATTCAACCTAGTATTATGTCTAAAGCAAATCATTTAATGCAATGTTTTTCGTTACCAAAACGTATTTGTAAACAATTTGATAAAATCAATAAAGATTTTTTCTGGAACAACTCTAACCCAAATTACTGAGCTATTACAAACTGGGAATCTATATGTAAACCAAAACATTATGGTGGATTTGGTCTCCACAAGGCAGAAGATCTAAATAGTGCGCTTCAACAAAAACTACAATGGAAATTACTAACTGATAGAAATAACATCTGGGTAAAAATTATTTATCAAAAATACCTTCAGACTTCTAACATTTTCAATTACAAAAAGAAAAGAAAATAGTCTTGGCAATTTTCGAGACTCTTACACCTTCGACAACAATTTCAAAAAGGAATAGGTTGGTCGATAGGAGATGGCAAGGATATAAATTTTTGGACTGATAATTGGATAAAGGACGATAATCTGCACCAATTTTTTGATTCTTCCAAATCCAACATTAATGATAAGGTTGTCGATTTCATAACAGATGATAAAAATTGGAATATAACGAAATTGAAAACATTACAACCTAATCATATTATTTTGACTATTATAAGTATGTGTAACACCCCGTCCTGTAACCCAGGGTATTACATAGGAGTGGACCACACTTGGGTCCACCAGACCTAGCCTGACAACAAATTCACTAGATTGGACCTTCCAACAAAGGCACGACGAGAAAACAATGAAAACAATTCAACTCGTTTTTATTAAAGAAAAGTCAATAAACCAATAGGAATGCATAAACTACAGTATAACTAAGAACGCAATGCGGAAGTCTTAAACTCAGATAATCCTTCAACAATTCCTAGGACCAATAACAAGGTTCCTAAATAACCAAATAAACATAACAAACACATTATTTCAAGAAACCCATTCCTAAGGCACATCATGTCGAGGTTGGCCACCATCATCTGAAAGGAGTCCCTCTGGTGCACCAATTGCACCAGAATCATTACCTAAAAACCACAACAATTATCACATTAGCTAACAATCCTCATATGAACCAAACAAGCAGAGAAGCATGATAGAACAAAACCACAAACTCATTACACTTAAAGTAATGTCAATATGCATATATGCTCACCACATAATATAGTCATGATAATACTAAATTTACGTATTAATCATCTAACGTAATTCACATATAATTACCATAACAATAATCATTAATCAACATGACTCATAAGCTCAAACCAACACATGGCACCCTCCGGCCTCAACTCATGGATCACAACGATCAGCATACGCTCTACACGTTGTCTATGATCCGCATCAGCTACTTACCCCGGTTGAGCCTCCACTAGAGCACTCGCCAAAACATTAATACTTTTAGAAGGGGTCCCTCCTCGCCGCATGGTTATACTCGGGGGTCACTTCCTCAACGACTTACCCTGCACCCATAACCATACCGGTGGAAACCAATACACACAATAGCTAAAACATTTCAAACGATATTAACTAGGGAGTACTAGGTCCCAAAATACGGTCCTACACACTTCACCTACAAGCTTAGCGCATATAAGAACCGAAGGCTAAGTAAGTCCAGAAGACTTACCTCATTTGATGATATCGCGATACACCGCAAATGAATACGTACTCACGGAACTAAACACCTAAGAAATGCCTAAAATCATAAATAATAGCCATAAGAAATCTAATCAAAACAATTTGAAGAATTTACTCCTACGTAAAGAGTACTTTACTATATACAAAATCTTGAATTTACAATAAGTAATTAACTACGATTAAGCAAAATATGTATATATATGAACTTAGTCCACATCTGCATACACGAGCTCAACTACAAGTATGCATAGTCTACAAACTCAGCCTATATACATATGCATAAACTACGAACTCAACCTATATACATATACCCCATTAGCTAATCATTTTACCCTAATCGTTTAATTCTCTAGTTAACAGTTAACATCATAGCATATAATATTGGTTAACTATCCTAAGAAATCGACAGTAATCATCTCTCAAACTCATCTATGTATAAAATTTGTGCCTTTCTAAAAACTCTAGTAAAGAAAAGGAAGACTAATAATTTGTATCTTTCTACGGACAAGGTAGATCAAATTCAGAATTGGAATTGGAGCACTTCAAGCAAGTAGGAGAAAGAAGAATTCTAGGAGGACAAGATTGAGAGTAGTAGCGGCTGAGATGAGAACAAACCCTACGTTTAGTCCATAATCCTAATTAAGAAACTATTCTAACCCCTTGGACCATGATCTATTAAACACTAAGCTAGAGTAATAAATTAATAAAAGAAAAAAAGCTTAATTACTAGACTATCACGTAAGACTCGGCAACTATTGTTTGACAATATTCAAACAATGATTAATTAGGCTAAACTTATTAAATCCACGTATAAGATAAAACAATTGCACCTAATTTGCAAACTTATATATATACACGAAAATACGAGAACTACTAGTAAGCTTAACACACATGGACGAGAACCTAATTTAAGAGTAGCTTAAATACCACAACCTAATAAAAACTCTAAATAAAGAATCCGGATATTACATATACTCCCCCTTAAAAGAGTTTCGTCCTCGAAACTACAATAAAGAAGTGATAGAACAATTTTAAATCTTTAGGAGTCTCACAGGTTACCCCCTCCTTCAAAATAGGTTTGTCCTCAAACCTTAAAAAAAATGATCGATTCCAAGTACTCACATAGCACCACACTAGAAACCATTACCCATTAATTAACATAGTGGAATGCACCAACCATCATCATAGATATCAAATGCTTACACAACAACCAAGGGACTCACAAAATCAAATGCTGAAATAGAATATCAATCAGGTAAGACTAAAACACTAACCGTCTATCCAAGAGTTGCTAGCAAGATGGGATATAACTCAGGGTAATTCTCTCGTATGCTCATCTCTGTCTCCCAAGTTGCCTCCTCGACTCCACGTCGAGACCACTGAATCAAAACTAATGGAATCTCCTTGTTTCGTAGCTTCTTGACTCTACGATCAAGAATCGCTATCGGTTGCTCAACAAAGGTATGGTATGGCTCAACTCTCAACTCGTCGTAGCTAAGTATATGACTGGGATCGGGTACATATTGCCTCAGTTGTGACACATGAAACACTGGATGAACTCCATCTAACGATGGGGGGAGTGCCAAACGGTATGCAAGTTCCCCAACTCTCTCTAATATCTCAAATGAACCGATATAGCGAGGACTCAACTTCCCCTTAATTCCGAATCTCCGAACCCTGCGAGTAGGAGACACTCTTAACCATACATGTGCTCCTACTTCAAACTCCAAAGGTCGTCGACGTCTATCAACATACGACTTTTGACGACTCTGAGCTGCTAACATACTCTCTCTAATCAAAGTTACTCTCTCTATAGTCTCATGAATAACTTGAGGTCTCTCACCGACCTTATCGGAGGGAACATCCCAACATAGAGGCGTTCGACATCTCCTACCATACAACGCCTCATACGGAGCCATCTAAATTGATGAATGCCAACTGTTATTGTATGCAAACTCCACTAGCTCTAGGTGCTCCGACCATCCTCCACCCAATCCAACACACAAGATCTCAACATATCCTCGAGTGTCTGAATCGTCCTCTCTGATTGTCCATCAGACTGCGGGTGATAAGCTGTAGTGAAGTGGAGTTTTGTTCCCAATGCCTCGTGCACCTGATGCCAAAATCTCGATGTGAAACGACCATCTCTGTCTGAAACAATGGTCTTAGGTACTCCATGCAACCTCAGAACCTGTCTCACAAACACATTAACTAATCGAACCACTGGCCACGTTTCCTTAATCGGGAGAAAACGTGCGGTCTTCATCAATCTATCCACCACAACCCATATAGCATCATGACCTCGACTATTGCGCAGTCCAGTCACAAAATCCATCGAAATATCCTCCCACTTCCACTCTGGAATAGGTAGTGGTTGTAGCCTACCTACTTGTCTCTGGTGCTCAATCTTTACTTGCTGACAAATATGGCATCTCGCAACAAACTTAGCCACATCACACTTCAGAAATTCCCACCAGTAATGTTGCCTGAGATCCTTGTACATCTTACTCGACCCTGGGTGAATCGAATACAGTGTAGCATGAGCTTCCTTTAAGATCCTCTCTCTAAGATCATGATCACGAGGAACCCAAATCCTCCCACGAAGTCTCAGAATCCCATCATCACGAATTTCATACTCTGAAGTTTCCCCTTGATGAACCTTCTGACAAATCTCCAGAATCATCAGACAGGTCTCTTGCTTTTGGCGGATCTTGTCTATTAGAGTAGACTGAATCTCTAAGGAACCTAACTGACCTTGGTATCTCTGAATTCGCACCTCAATCCCGTTTCTCATCAAGTCTTGTTGTAAAGCTTTCTGCGTGGTAAGATGTGCTAACAGGCGCTCTTGGGTTGTCTTCCGGCTAAGTGCATCAGCTACAACATTTGCCTTTCCAGGATGATAAAGGATCTCCAAATCATAGTCCTTAATCAATTCGAGCCATCTTCGTTGCCTATGGTTTAACTCTCGCTGAGTGACGATGTACTTGAGACTCTTGTGGTCCGTCATTATCTGGAACGTTGTCCCATACAAATAGTGTCGCCAAACCTTCAATGCGTGAACCACAACTGCTAACTCCAAGTCATGGGTTGGGTAGTTCTGCTAAGAAGGCTTTAACTGGCGAGAAGCATAAGCAATTACTCGATCTCTTTGCATCAGAACACATCCTAATCCAAGCTTGGAGGCATCACTATAAACCACATATCCCTCAGAACCTTGAGGAAGAGCCAGAATAGGTGCAGAAGTCAACCTCCTCTTTAGTTCCTCGAAACTGTGTTGGCAAGCCTCAGTCCAAACAAACTTCGTGGTCTTCCGAAGAAAGTTGGTCAATGGTTGGGCTATGCTAGAGAACCCTTCCACGAACCGTCGGTAATACCCTTCTAAACCCAAGAAACTACGAACCTCTTTCACATTCCTGGGAGGCTCCCAAGATTCCACTACCTCGATCTTCATCGAATCGACTTTAACTCCCTCAGCTGAAACCACATGACCTAGGAAAGTGACCTCTCTCATCCAAAAGTCACACTTCGAAGGCTTAGCTAACAACTGGTGTTGCCTCAGAACTCCTAATACGATCCTCAAATGGTCAGCATGCTCCTCATGACTCCTAGAATACACCAGTATGTCGTCAATGAAGACCACTACAAACTGATCTAGATACTCAATGAAAATCCTATTCATCAACTCCATGAAAATTGTTGGTTCATTTGTCAAGCTGAACGACATCACTAGAAACTCATAGTGCCCATATCTAGTCCGAACAGCTGTCTGTGGAATATCCTCCTCACGAATCCTCAACTGATAGTATCCCGATCTCAAATCAATCTTCGAGAATACACTAGTGGAAAAAACATATGTTGAGGCGGGCAAAAACCCCCCTGTTGAGGCGGGCAAGGGTCGCTGCAACAGGGGGGGCTGCAACAAGTAAAAACTTGTTGAGGCGGGCGAATGTTCGCCTGGTCAAAATAATGCCCGCCTCAACAAGTAGGCCAAAATATGCCTAAAAGCGGTACTGCCCGCCTCAAAAGAGTGCACTGTTGAGGCGAATTTTGTGTGCCCGCCTCTAAATTCACACGACTTAAAATTGTGCGCCCGCCTTAAAATTTTAGAAACCTGAGAATCAAAATCAACCTGGAAATTCAACACTGAAATTTCTTAGAATTCAACAATTACAATAACACTCATCTTCAATCGAATTTTTAAAAATTCAACACTGATATTTACAACAGGAAACAACAGAACATCAAATTTACAACAGGAAAAATGAAAGAACCAGATCTGGAAATTCAACAATGAAATTACAGATCTGGAAACGAAAGAACCAGATCGAATGAAAGAACCAGATCAGGAAAAATGAAAGAACCAGATCAGGAAAAATGAAAGAACCAGATCGAATTTTCTTCGGTCTTCTCCTTGTTCGGTCTTCTCCTTGGGATTCTGAAAACAATGGCGATGGTGACTGCAGAAACGAGGGAGGCGACGAAGGAGGCGAGATCTGAGGCGATGGCGACGAAGGAGGCAAGATCTGAGGCGATGGTGACGAAGGAGGCGAGATCTGAGGCGACGGCGTTGAAGGTGACGAGATCTGAGGCGACGACGACGGCGACGAGATCTGAGGCGACGGCAACGAAAGAGGCGAGATCTGAGGCGACGGCGAAGAATGAGGCGAGATCTGAGGCGAGATCTGAGGCAGTGGGAAGAAATGGGTTTGGGAGAAATGGGTTTTGGGAAATGAAAGGGAGAAATGGACGGCGAAAGAAATGGGTTTGGGAAGAAATGGGTTTGGGAAGAAATGAAAGGGAGCAGCAGTGGGAAGAATGGGTTTGGGAGAAATGGGTTTTGGGAAATGAAAGGGAGAAATGGACGGCGGAAGAAATGGGTTTGGGAAGAAATGAAAGGGAGCAACAGTGGGAAGAAATGAAAGGGAGCAACAGTGGGAAGAAATGGGTTTGGGAAATAACAAAAAAAATTGGGTCGTTGGATTAAGTTTTGAGGCCGGCAATCCGTGTGACATGTAAAAAGGACAAGTTTTGAGGCGGGCAAAACTCTGCCCGCCTCTAATTTTTGTGTTATTTTGAGGCGGGCGCCTTACTGCCAGCCTCTAATATCTTCGTCGCATCATTTGAGGCGGGCGCCTTACTGCCCGCCTCTAATTTTTGGGCTCTGTTGAGGCGGGCTCCTTACTGACCGCCTCAACAAGTCAAAAACACAAATATTATTTGAGGCGAACGGATATTTGCCCGCCTCTAAAGTACCTGTTGCAGCGAACTAAACGACTGACCGCCTCAACAGATAGTAGAATAAGACTTTTTGCGTCGGTTTTTAAGGTGACCGCCTCAACAGGGGGGCTGCAACAAGTGTTTTTTCTACTAGTGATACCATTGCACCCTGTAATTGATCTAACAGGTCATCTATGCGAGGGAGTGGATACTTGTTCTTGATGGTAACCCAGTTCAACTCCTGATAATCAATGCACAACCTCATCGACCCATCCTTCTTCTTCACAAATAACACTGGGGCTCCCCAAGGTGACGCACTAGGGCGAATATAACCCTTTTCCGCCAACTCCTCTAGTTGAGACTTCAAATCTTGCATCTCCAGAGGTTCCATACGATATCGGGCTCGAGAAATAGGTCGTGTTCCCGGCTCCAAATCAATGCTGAAATCTACCTCTCTTCGAGGCGGGATTCCAGGCCACTCATCAGGGAATACATCTTCAAACTCCTGTACCACTTGGATGTCTGTAAGTTTTGGGGGTTCCTTTCTCTCTTGGAGTGCATAACACCAATAACCAACACATCCGTCATTCAACAACTTAACTGTTGTCATAGCACTAATCATAGCTCTCGACTTCTCCATATCACGTCCCCAAAATACATGTTGGGTCCCATCATCAGCTGACACAATCACAGTGCGACTGTTAATATCAAGAACTGCTCGGTATCTCGTCATCCAGTCCATTCCCAGAATTACATCATCGTTTGGCAAACCCATAACGATAAAATCCGCTAGCCAGTCTCGATCTCCTATCCGAATCGGGCACTCTAGGATCTCTTTATCCCCACTCACTTTAATACCATCAGGTAGACCCACACAAAAGGCGTACCAATAGAACAAGTCAAATGCAATCTATCTACACATGATGCAACAATAAAGAATGTGTAGCACCAGTATCAAAAAGAATCTTCACCGGTTCTGACCGGATCCAAATCGTACCTGTAGCTGTAGGCGCACTGGGCTCATCAGCCCTCCTCATCTCAAACACACGGGGTGGGTTGCCTCCTGACCCTCCTGCCCCATTCACACGGGGTGTATAGCACCAGTATCAAAACGTCTGAGGTTGTGGTGGTGGTCTAAATCCTCCTGCTACTCCCGGAGCTGGTGAAGAACCCTGAGACTGAACAACTCCCCTGCTATGACAGAAAATAGCTCGATGTCCTTTTTGTCCACAGGTATGACATGTGATCGGCGGCTTGGGGCAAGAGTTCCTCAGGTGATCAACACTAGCACATTTAAAACACTGTTTTCGTCCGCCAAAACCTCCAGAACAAAGGGGTTGGCTCTGCTGACCCTGGGACTGTCCCTGCCTAGGTCCCTGGTTTCCTCCTTGTGGAGGGAAGATTGACTTCCCCTCACCTCTGAATCTTGACGATGTCCTCTGCCTCTTGTTGTTTCCCTGAGCAACATTAGGATGCCTATACTGCGGGTTGGCCATCTCATATGCCATAGCTCTGTCCTGGTACTCTCTCAGTGTGGAGCACCCCATTCAAGCTAAATATTGATGAACCTCTGGTCTAACCCTCTTAGAGAAAGCAATAATACGCTCTTTTTCCGACTTAACCACATCAGCCACATACGTCAGTTCTCTCTTGAAGTTGATAGAAGCCTCTGCAACGGATGCGCCTTCCCACCTAACACTGTAAAAATATCGAACTCAAGTGTCCCTAACAGCACTAGGACAATACTCATCTCTCATCATCTCAGAGAACTCCTCAAAATTTACCTCATGATCTAGAATCTACAAGGACCACCAATCAAAAGCGTTCTCCCTAAGTAAACTCTGAGCTAGCGACACCTTACGATCCTTTGGTGCCTTGATCGTCTTGAGAGCAGAGGCAACCTGTCTCAACCACAGTTCCACATCCTTCCCATGCGCTCCAGTGAAGAAGGGAAGCTTCAAATAACTGAACTCACGAAGCCATCTATCCGGACTTGAGTCCCTCTGATCTCTCTCTTGTTGAGCAAATGCCTCAGATCTCCCTTGACCCAATGAAGGTGGTCTAGGCAAATTTGACACCCAAGCAGCAGGTACTGAAGGAACTTGCGCCCTGGAACCCGACGCTTGAGGAACAACTGCTGAAGGAACTGGCCCTTGATTACCCCCATAAAGGTTCTGCATGACAGACAACACAGCCTCTTGCACTAAGGTACGAAGGTAAGGAATCCCAGCAGGTGGCACTACAGTAGGTTGTCCCGACGCCTGAGCATTGGCCCGAGACCCAGATCTAGCTATACTATGTGCAACATCGGTGTTAGCTGCACCTTCCCCCCGGTGGACACTCAAGGTTGGTCCTTGACTCTCAACAACTTCTTCTACTTGAGAATCAACATGGGTTAGCGCTACCTCTTCCTCTATCTCTACCTCTACCTCTACCTCGTGCCATAGCTGAATTATACGAAAGTCCTCATTAAATACGTACAAGCCTATCCAAATGTATTCTAATAGAACATCAAATAAAGCTTATAGAGATTCCTTCAATCGACGATGGCGTCCCAACGTGCCTTTCTACCCATCATGCAAAAATCCCCATAAATAAATTTTTACAAAACATTTAAAGCTCGAGCATATTTTAACATTCCAGTTGGACCTCTTGTGCTCTACTGTCAGGACTTTGTGCCCTTGTTGTTAACCTGGCTCTGATACTGATGCGGGAGCATCTGAGCTATCATCAAGGACGCCCCGTCCTAAATCTAAAGATGTGCTAACCACTGGAGCTAGGGCTAAAGATCGCTATGAGCCATCATTCAAGTCATTGATAGTAGCCCGAGCTCGTATTGTAGCCATTCAAGCTCGTAGAGATCCGGTTCGAGTCAAGATGAGAAGTCAAGTACTAAAGATGAAACAAACTAGACTTCAAGACGAAACTCTAGGCTTTGGAATCGCTCAATTCCGATATCAGACGAGAGAGAACGAGCCGTTTCAAAAAGAGCTGTCGGCGACATGTCTACAACCGCACCCGCGGCTCCATAACCGCACCCGCGGCTCCAGCCGCGCCCGCGGCTCAATAACCGCGCCCGCGGCTCATTCGCCGAGGCCTCCTCCTGAACGCGCCCGCGGCTCACTAACCGCGCCCGCGGCTCATTCGCCGAGGCCTCCTCCTGAAACAATATGTTCGAATGTTTAAATTGTTACTCGGATTATTATTATTTTTAGGATTTGCTTTTATTGTTTATTTCTTTAGTTGGCATCCTTATGAACCCTATATAAGGCTGCCTTAGTTATTGTTTTGCCCCCCCCCCCCCCCAGACTTTGATATTGAATACAACGTTTATCGTTTTTCCTTCCAAAAGAGAGCTTTTGTGAGAAGAGTGCCCCGTGTGCATTGTCGTTCAGTTGGCCCTAGTTGTGCTTGTGTGTGTCAATCTCCTCCATAAGGTTGGTGCTATCGGGACTCCATAGAGCAACCTCCAGGTGCCTTGACCCACCAAAGTCATTGTGTTTGGTTGTAATCATCCGTTGGGGTTTCTTCATCATTCGGTATGGTTCTTGTTCTTAAGTTCAAGGGTTTTATCGTTGTTTGATTTGGTTCCAATTGGCCTATCATTCGACTTATCCTTCTTTCATCTCATTCTAATTCCGCCTTTCTTCTCTGTTCGAGTTCCTATTCGAGTTTGGTGTCTAGGTCGGCAACTGCGGCTTATCCCCGCATCAAATTGGTATCAGAGCTGTGTTGACACCATTCGTCTTCACAAGAACATCAAGAGACCCCCTATCCAGAAAATCACAAAAAGAGTCAGCTTTTATTTTCTTGTTGGTCAGTTTCTTTCAGAAATTGATTTTGAGTCTGCCATTGCTTTGATATTTCTTGTTGAGTCATTACAGGTTGTGTGCAAGAAGCTTGGATCGATTAGTGTTGGTGGAGATCGAAAGATTGGAGTTTGGAGCACCCTTGTTCCCAAAATCCATTCAGCCCTTCATCCATCTCAAAATCTATCCACCCCTACCCAAAACGCAGCCATCAGAAACCCAAAAGAATTGCTGGAATTTCTTTCCTTGAAGCCAAACAAGATCTTCAAAGAAGGAAATCTTATCTTTCTACAAGGGAATCTTATCTTTCTACAAGGGAAATCAAGTTAGTTGTTATTTTTATTTATTTTCAATTTTGCTGAGATTAATATCTCACATCAAGTCTGTAATTTCGTTTTGTTTAGTTGAGACAAAAAAAAAAATCAAAAAAAATCAAAAAAAAAAAAATACAAAAAAAAAAAAGAACCGAAAAGTCTCAAAGTCTCAAAGTCAGTAGTTTATTTTACGTTTTGTTGAGTCAAAGTCTAGTGTGATATTGTTTAAGTCGGATCTCAAGAACGCAAAGGAAATCGGGTTGAACAAACCCGAACGGAAGCGAGAAACCACCAGGCCGCGACAAAAACCGCGCCCGCGGCCCAGTAGCCGCACCCGCGGTTCAAGCCGCGCCCGCGGCCCAGTAGCCGCACCCGCGGTTCAAGCCGCACCCGCAGAATTCAGGCCGCGCCCGCGGCTCAGCCTCAGAAGTCCCTGTTTGCCTTTCCATTCCTTTCAGATACGAGCCTCAAATTATTACCTAACCCTCCCGACTCCGTCTTCGAGCCTTCAATCAACATCAGTCGGGACAAGTTAAGGTACGCTTCTTTTTGGCTCTTCTTGAAATTCGAAGCTTAACTCATATCTCTGTTTTGCATTTTCATTCTTGCAAAACGCCTTCGAGTCTTATTTTCTTTCGTTCATTGAGTCAGTCTTTTGTTTGAGTCAGAACCTTACAGTCGAAACCCCGCACTACGCTAGCCATCTCCATCTCTACCATCATTCATATATTGCTAGGAGTTAGGTAGTTTCAACTTAGTGGGTTATTGATCCATACAAGTCAATTCATCAAAGAAAAGCTGGTTGCAACGACAATTGAGAGAGAGTGCAGAGGAAAACATACGAGAGTAAACACTAGCGAGTTGTTTTCATTTACACTCACTTAACATTGTTCTGTGTTAGTCTTTTCTTTGATAATGGACAGGTTAGTTTCTCCTAAAAGGAGACCTCCAAGAGGATATCAACAGGAGTACATGGAGAGTGAAGATTGGCAACTATACCGAGATGTCCCAAGGGACCCGATGACCAGCCCTGTCACCCCGGAGTTGATGAACTTCTTGGACAAGTTTAGTGAAAGGTTTGTTAGTGGGCTTACTACAACCAACAGACAGGAGCTTCATCATAGACGCCAACATGGTACCCCCAGGGGTGTTGAAATTCCAGCTCCAAGGGAGCGATATAACGCTCCTAATGCTCCTTTACGTCATTCTAATAGATACAGTGCTACTAACCGTTTTGATAGATTTCAGGCTTTAGATGATGATGCATATTTTGAAAAGGAGTATGATGAGAATGAAGGATGGCGATCCTATTGCCAACAAGGAGGGTACCAAGGAAGGAGAAGAGAGCCTGAGCAAAATGGAGTTGGGAAGATCAAGGTGAAGATCCCAAGTTTTGAGGGCAAGTGTGATCCAGTTGTCTACATGGAGTGGGAGACGAAGATTGAGCAAATCTGGAATTGTCACAACTTTCCCGAGCATAAGAAGGTGCGACTTGCATCTTTGGAGTTTTATGGCTATGCTCTAGTTTGGTGGGACAAATTAGTGAAAGCTCGAGTTGGAAATGGAGATTATCCCATTGCTACTTGGGACTTAATGAAGAGGAAGATGAGAGCTCGATTTATTCCCCCACACTACACTAGAGAGCTTCTACAGCGACTTGAGAATTTGAAACAGGGATCAATGGAAGTAGAAGAGACCTTCAATGCTATGCAAATAGCCATGGTCAGGGCCAATGTGATTGAGGATGAAGAAGCGACAATGGCAAGGTATCTTCGTATTCTCAATTCATTTTTGGCTAATGAAATTGAAATGTTTCCATATAGTTCTATGGCTGAGTTGCTGCACTTAGCCATCAAAGTGGAACTCTAGGGCTAAAGATCAAGGAGACGAAGATTGAGCAAATCTGGAATTGTCACAACTTTCCCGAGCATAAGAAGGTGCGACTTGCATCTTTGGAGTTTTATGGCTATGCTCTAGTTTGGTGGGACAAATTAGTGAAAGCTCGAGTTGGAAATGGAGATTATCCCATTGCTACTTGGGACTTAATGAAGAGGAAGATGAGAGCTCGATTTATTCCCCCACACTACACTAGAGAGCTTCTACAGCGACTTGAGAATTTGAAACAGGGATCAATGGAAGTAGAAGAGACCTTCAATGCTATGCAAATAGCCATGGTCAGGGCCAATGTGATTGAGGATGAAGAAGCGACAATGGCAAGGTATCTTCGTATTCTCAATTCATTTTTGGCTAATGAAATTGAAATGTTTCCATATAGTTCTATGGCTGAGTTGCTGCACTTAGCCATCAAAGTGGAACTCTAGGGCTAAAGATCAAGGAGACGAAGATTGAGCAAATCTGGAATTGTCACAACTTTCCCGAGCATAAGAAGGTGCGACTTGCATCTTTGGAGTTTTATGGCTATGCTCTAGTTTGGTGGGACAAATTAGTGAAAGCTCGAGTTGGAAATGGAGATTATCCCATTGCTACTTGGGACTTAATGAAGAGGAAGATGAGAGCTCGATTTATTCCCCCACACTACACTAGAGAGCTTCTACAGCGACTTGAGAATTTGAAACAGGGATCAATGGAAGTAGAAGAGACCTTCAATGCTATGCAAATAGCCATGGTCAGGGCCAATGTGATTGAGGATGAAGAAGCGACAATGGCAAGGTATCTTCGTATTCTCAATTCATTTTTGGCTAATGAAATTGAAATGTTTCCATATAGTTCTATGGCTGAGTTGCTGCACTTAGCCATCAAAGTGGAAAGGAAGACTAAGTATAGGAATCAAGGTAATAGGAATGCACATGGTTCTTCCAACACTTGGAAAAATCAGCAAGGACGTAAGGATTCTTATTATGGACGAGATGCCTCTTCCAAGGAGCTACAAGGAGATAGGGATAGACCAAGAAGTGACGCCCCTCCGGCTGCACCACGAGCCAAACTTGGACCCAAGGGAAGTACTTCTAACCCTTCTACTAGAGCTAGAGATATTGAGTGCTTGAAATGTAGAGGGAAATATCATATGATTAATGATTGCCCTGATATGCTTATTCACCTAGAACAAATTGAGATTGAATATGAAAAAGGTGATAGTATTGATGATGTTGTTTGTGTTGATGATCTTAAAACTGATTTAGATAATGAAGTTGAAATTGAGTATGAGCATGTTGATTCAATTGATAGGAAAGATTTGCATGTACAAACTGCTTATTGTGATGAAATTATAGGAGAAACTCATTGTCTAGGTAAAGTTGAGGATTGCAACATGAAAATTGATGAAGGTAATTGTAGTGAAATTGCTAGCATGGAATTGAATACTACATTGCAACTTACTACAAATTTCTACCCTAGTCCTATAAAACTGCATTGGATGAATGATTGTTTTAATGTGAAATTGAACAAGCATGCTAAGAAAGTCATGACATTAGGACATTATGATGATACTATTTCATGTGATGTTGTGCCTATGCAAGCTTGTCAAGTTTTATTGAATTATCCATGGCAGTATGATAAGAGAGTCACCCATGATGGTTTTGTTAATCGTCATTCCTTACCCTTCTATGCTAGAATTGTTGCTCTTCCACCTATTATTCCTTCACAGGTCGCTGATGAGTATGACAAGAGGAAGGACAAGGATAAAAGAGCTAAAAGAATGAAGGAAGGCAAGGATTCCCCACAGCATCGAATTTGTTCCTCAAGGTGGAGCTATGCACTCAAGACATTCAAGAGGAAGTTGTGCATCAAAGAGGATGACGCCTATGAAGATCGTTCAATCATTCATGTCAAATATGATTCGAGGTCGAATCTTTTTCAAGAAGGGGAGAATGATGCGGGAGCATCTGAGCTATCATCAAGGACGCCCCGTCCTAAATCTAAAGATGTGCTAACCACTGGAGCTAGGGCTAAAGATCGCTATGAGCCATCATTCAAGTCATTGATAGTAGCCCGAGCTCGTATTGTAGCCATTCAAGCTCGTAGAGATCCGGTTCGAGTCAAGATGAGAAGTCAAGTACTGAAGATGAAACAAACTAGACTTCAAGACGAAACTCTAGGCTTTGGAATCGCTCAATTCCGATATCAGACGAGAGAGAACGAGCCGTTTCAAAAAGAGCTGTCGGCGACATGTCTACAACCGCACCCGCGGCTCCATAACCGCACCCGCGGCTCCAGCCGCGCCCGCGGCTCAATAACCGCGCCCGCGGCTCATTCGCCGAGGCCTCCTCCTGAACGCGCCCGCGGCTCACTAACCGCGCCCGCGGCTCATTCGCCGAGGCCTCCTCCTGAAACAATATGTTCGAATGTTTAAATTGTTACTCGGATTATTATTATTTTTAGGATTTGCTTTTATTGTTTATTTCTTTAGTTGGCATCCTTATGAACCCTATATAAGGCTGCCTTAGTTATTGTTTTGCCCCCCCCCCCCAGACTTTGATATTGAATACAACGTTTATCGTTTTTCCTTCCAAAAGAGAGCTTTTGTGAGAAGAGTGCCCCGTGTGCATTGTCGTTCAGTTGGCCCTAGTTGTGCTTGTGTGTGTCAATCTCCTCCATAAGGTTGGTGCTATCGGGACTCCATAGAGCAACCTCCAGGTGCCTTGACCCACCAAAGTCATTGTGTTTGGTTGTAATCATCCGTTGGGGTTTCTTCATCATTCGGTATGGTTCTTGTTCTTAAGTTCAAGGGTTTTATCGTTGTTTGATTTGGTTCCAATTGGCCTATCATTCGACTTATCCTTCTTTCATCTCATTCTAATTCCGCCTTTCTTCTCTGTTCGAGTTCCTATTCGAGTTTGGTGTCTAGGTCGGCAACTGCGGCTTATCCCCGCATCAGATACCAATTTGTAACACCCCGTCCTGTAACCCAGGGTATTACATAGCAGTGGACCACACTTGGGTCCACCAGACCTAGCCTGACAACAAATTCACTAGATTGGACCTTCCAACAAAGGCACGATGAGAAAACAATGAAAACAATCCAACTCGTTTTTATTAAAGAAAAGTCAATAAACCAATAGGAATGCATAAAGTACAGTATAACTAAGAACGCAATGCGGAAGTCTTAAACACAGATAATCCTTCAACAATTCCTAGGACCAATAACAAGGTTCCTAAATAACCAAATAAACATAACAAACACATTATTTCAAGAAACCCGTTCCTAAGACACATCATGTCGAGGTTTGCCACCGTCATCTGAAAGGAGTCCCTCTGGTGCACCAATTGCACCAAAATCATTACCTAAAAACTACAACAATTATCACATTAGCTAACAATCCTCATATGAACCAAACAAGCATAGAAGCATGATAGAACAAAACCACAAACACAATACACTTAAAGTAATGTCAATATGCATATATGCTCACCACATAATATAGTCATGATAATACTAAATTTACATATTAATCATCTAACGTAATTCACATACAATCACCATAACAATAATCATTAATCAACATAACTCATAAGCTCAAACCAACACATGGCACCCTCCGGCCTCAACTCATGGATCACAACGATCAGCATACGACTCTACACGTTGTCTATGATCCGCATCAACTACTTACCCCGGCTGAGCCTCCACTAGAGCACTCGCCAAAACATTAATACTTTTAGAAGGGGTCCCTCCTCGCCGCATGGTTATACTCAGGGGTCACTTCCTCAACGACTTACCCCGCACCCATAACCATACCGGTGGAAACCAATACACACAATAGTTAAAACATTTCAAATGATATTAACTAGGGAGTACTAGGTCCCAAAATACTGTCATACACACTTCACCTACAAGCTTAGCGCATATAAGAACTGAAGGCTAAGTAAGTCCAGAAGACTTACCTCAATTGATGATATCGCGATACACCGCAAATGAATACGTACTCACGGAACTAAACACCTAAGAAATGCCTAAAATCATAAATAATAGCCATAAGAAATCTAATCAAAACAATTTGAAGAATTCACTCCTACGTAAAGAGTACTTTACTATATACAAAATCTGGAATCTACAATAAGTAATTAACTACGATTAAGCAAAATATGTATATATATGTACTTAGTCCACATCTACATACACGAGCTCAACTACAAGTATGCATAGTCTACAAACTCAGCCTATATACATATGCATAAATTACAAACTCAACCTATATACATATACCCCATTAGCTAATCATTTTACCCTAATCGTTTAATTCTCCTAGTTAACAGTTAACATCATAGCATATAATATTGTTTAACCATCCTAAGCAATCGACAGTAATCATCTCTCAAACTCATCTATGTATAAAATTTGTGCCTTTCTAAAAACTCATAGTAAAGAAAAGGAAGACTAATAATTTGTACCTTTCTACGGACAAGGTAGATCAAATTCAAAATTGGAATTGGAGCAATTCAAGCAAGTAGGAGAAAGAAGAATTCTAGGAGGAGAAGATTGAGAGTAGTAGCGGCTGAGATGAGAACAAACCCTACGTTTAGTCCATAGTCCTAATTAAGAAACTATTCTAACCCCTTGGACCACGATCTATTAAACACTAAGCTGGAGTAATAAATTAATAAAAGAAAAAAAGCTTAATTACTAGACTATCACGTAAGACTCGGCAACTATTGTTTGACAATATTCAAACAATGATTAATTAGGCTAAACTAATTAAATCCGCGTATAAGATAAAACAATTGCACCTAATTTGCAAACTTATATATCTACACGAAAATACGAGAACTACTAGTAAGCTTAACACACATGGACGAGAACCTAATTTAAGAGTAGCTTAAATACCACAACCTAATAAAAACTCTAAATAAAAAATCTGGATATTACAGTATGTATATTCCACAACACACTACCAAGGACAGAACAGTATGGCTATTAAACTCGACTGGAGAATTCAGTACATCTTCTGCAAGAGAGTTAATACAACAAGACAAAATTCAACAAAGCAATGACATTTTTAAATGACTATGGAACTTAAAATACCATCACAACTGCAATTTTTTTTATGAAAAGCTTTAACAGACAACTTACCGACTACACAAAGACTAAATAAATATTATAACATAGTACCTTCTTAGTGTTCTTTATGTAACTCTCCCTTAGAAACAAGAGAACATTTTTGTAGTGTAATTTTATAAGTACCCAACTACAGCAATTTGAAAAATTATATAACCAACGAACCGGCTAAAAATGTGTTTATACAATTTAAACAATGGAAAATCACTAATAAGCTTATTAGTGATTTTCTATTTTGCAGGAAACCACCCGTTATATAGGCCATTTTGCACGGAACCACCCGTCATATGGGTATTTATTCTAAACCACCCATATTTCAATTTTTTATTACAATCAACCACCCTTTACCGGTTTCTGTTAGATGTTCCGTTAAATCGTGTGGAATGACATTTTTACCCCTCCATTTTTACAGAAAATAAAAACTTCGAAAGTTAAAGGGCGGTTTTTGTAATTTCTTAAAAATTGATTAAAAGAATTTCATTATCATCTCCTTAAATCAGATGTTGTTATGTTCTTCCCTAATTTAAGAGCCTTAATTAATTTATTAATTTGTTGTTAACCCTAGCGATGACGAAATGAGAGACGAAGTAAGTAACCTGTTGACACACTCTTCCATGTGTTCATGAGATGCTATGATACCCGGAAACTCCTAGGACCGAGCGTATCCCGCGTTGGACACTTCGCGGCATTCGGAAACGCTCGGAAACACGTCGGATGAGGGCTCGGAAACGTTGACCGTTTCCGTTGACTTTTTAATCGGACACGACACTCGGAAAATGGACGGAAACGCGTTTCCAGTGGAGTTTCCTAAAAAAATTTAAAGAAATGAAAGATATAGAAAAAGAGGATTTAAAATCATGTGTTGAACTTGGTTTTGTCGTTGAAGTTGGTTATGTTGTTTGATACTCTATTTTCCTTAATTTGTGAGTTTTTCAGATGTTGAACTTGATTATGTTACTCAGAATTACGTATGTTGTTAAGTTATAGTATTTGGCTTTATAAGGAATTTAATATTATGTGTTTAATTTTTTTTTATGAATCTTTTAGAGATATATCTATTCTACTATTTGTTCTCTTTAAATTGATATATAATTTATGTTGTCGTTTCTCCGCCGTTTCTCTTTTTGTTAAATTTGATGTTGTCGTTTCCAAGTATCTGAAACGTTTCCGTGTCCGGAAGTTTCCGGGTACCATAGATGAGATGTGGCCGAGATATTATTCACATCTTATCTATATAAAGAATGGTTGTTTGTTGCCAGAATTAAATGAAATTGGTACTGAGTTAATGTTTAACCCTATTCTTCCCTTCTCTCTTTCCCCCTCGAGTTTAAGCAGAGCCGTTTCCATCTATTCACCCAATTACATTTGTTCTCTCCAACCTATTCCTTCCTCCTCCTACAAAGCCGATTGCTTCCGGCTCTTCCCTTCCCTCTTGCCTGTTGTCGATACCACTGGTTCTTCTGATCCATTTGTGGTATTTACTGGCAATCGAAAGACGAGAACCAGCTCCATCAAGTTTCAGCAATTAGATCCTCAGTGGAAAGGTGAACATTCTTCCGTCTATGCTTTGTGTGTGCAGAGAGATTTGAATTTGATGCAATGGATGAGCCTCCGTCTATGCTGCATATTGAAGTTTTTTTATTTTGATGGGCCTTCTGATGAGGCAACCTCCCTTGGGAACGCTGATTTAAGTGATGCCTGGATTCCTCTATAGGGAAAGCTTGCTCAGCATCTCGGTTCAAAGTTGCATTTGAGAATATTCTTGGATGACAATCGATGTGGAAATGCTATGAGTGATTATTTGGCTAAGATGGCAAAGGAGGTTGGAAAGAAGGTAACACCTCACTTGTGCCTGGGTGTTGGTGTTGGTTCGTTAGTTTTAGTATACATTGCTGCATATTTTTGATTCCATGCTAAATTCATATCACAAATTTATTTTCCAGGATCGTCTTTGGCTACGAATATCCAGCTTACGAGTGTTTGAAAACCGTAGAGAGGAATAAGCCAGAAATTGAGCAAATTCGTTTTTGGTGTCATTATCGGTAAAATGCCATAGTACCTTGATCCAACTCTAATTTCTTCAATTTGATCAATTTAAGATTCTTGCTTCTACTTTCTTAAGGATCTCAGTAGCTTTGTTGGCAGTTTGTGAGCGTGTAACTGATATTTTTATTTCATGGTACTTAAATAATAATCCATTTATTAGTAAAAGATAATTTCCTAGGTTAAGTACGTGCAATGAATCTTTTTTCTATACAAACGGGTCCAAAGAATTTCATTACTTTATACCTTAGTTTTAGATTATACATATCTGATATTGAACAGTTGAAGTTCTGTAGGATATTGCAAAATTTGCATGTCATAGCTTGGAAGTTGGACCTGTTTGTGGTTTTGTAACTTGATGAAATACTGATTGCCCTATTTGACTAAAAAAGGCACGAGGTTTAAGTTATAATTGTCCGGTTTTAATAACCATTACGTTATATGCTCTCTAATATGATTTTCCTGCTTCTCTCCTTTCTACTGTAATTATGTTTTTCACATTCATGTTGACAGCATCCCTGCCCCTCGAGAATAGTTGAGTAATATGCTAATTCATGTGGATTATAAATTAGGAAAAACATATAGTTGACATTTTGTTTGACATATTGATTCTATTACAATCAAGGATTTGCCTATCATGGCCAATGTTTTATTAAGTTTCAGATTTTTATAGGATGAATGGGTTATGATTACAATGAATTATATCATGTACTTATGGTAAATCCATAACTTAATAATGAAACTAAAAAAGTTGTTTGGATGATTTTTAAGGGGGTGATTTTGGGGGTTGAGACTTAAGAGTGCAATCAGAAACTTAATAATCCTTTTCATGGTTTTAGGAAAAAAAAAATTGCATGATTTCTTAGGGAGTGATTTTGGGTGTTGAGACTTGAGAGTGGAATCAGATTAGTATTTTTCGTTATATTATGTTCAAATAATATGGAATTGGGTGCTATCATTATTTTGGAGTTTTTCCATGAGTCCCTTTCACCAAATTTGTGATATCACATGCATGGAAACAATTTGAAAGCTTGTGTTCTTCTTGTAGCTATCATTTATTTTTGACAAACTTGTTAACTCCTAAATTTATGTCTTGATTATTGCCACCTTGAATGTAGTCAAGTATGAGAATACATGATCAGATTTTTCATACCTATTTGTGTTGTATATGCTTTTGTCTGCGATGACGTTTTTTAATACAGGAATTTGTACGAAGGTTTTATTTTTCCACATATACCGGTTTGGTTGTTATTCAGATACAAATGTTCACTAGTATAAAAAACACATGTTGCAGCCCCCCTGTTGAGGCGGACATCTTAAAAACCGCCGCAAAAAATCTTTTTCCAGTATCTGTTGAGGCGGTCAGTCATTTTGTTCGCTGCAACAAATGCTTTAGAGGCGGGCAAATTTTCGTTCGCCTCAAAAAAATGTGTGTTTTTGACCTGTTGAGGCGGTCACCCGACGTTCGCCTCAAAAAATCTACATCTGTTGAGGCGGTCAGTATTTGTTCGCCTCAAAATACACTGAAGCGCAATCAATTAGAGGCGGGCACTAACCCGCCCGCCTCAACAACATTCGTCTCAAAAACCAGCAGCTAGGGTTGTCTCGACATTTTATTTCCAAAAAAAAACTCGCCTCAACAACAGTATTCGATGGCGTGACTCCTCCTCCTCCTCGTCTCCTCCTCCTCGCCTCGCCGCCACCTCCTCCAACTCGCCTCGCTGCCTCCAACTCGGTGCCTCGTCGACTCCTACTTGTTCTGGCGAGCCGCTGCTCCAACTGCTGCACATCTCACCTCCTCCAACTGCTGCAAAACTCCATTCTTCTCTGCACGCAGCAAAAAACCCTAACTCACCTTTCATTCTCCTGTTACTTGCCTCCGCCATTCTCCTCGCAAATGTGTACGCCTCACAATTTCTCTCTTCAGGAACCCTAGATCAAAGTCTGAGGCTTAATCGATCGATTTTCCTCTTTCTGCATCCCTAAATCAGGCCATATGGATGATTGTTGTGCTCTATGCCTGGATCTAATCCCGAAAGCCTCATAGAGTTATTTGTTTTTCAGATTCAAGACCTATATCATTCCCACTGGTCTTGTGAGTGCATTTTTACTGATTCATTGTGCTTGCTTTGATTCGAACTTGCATGTTCATCTGCTAAATCGTACTGAAAATTGGGGGTAATGGTGCTGACTTGTTGTTTGCTTCAGAAATCATAATCGAACTGCAGAAGAAGGAGAAGGAAGCATTTGAGTGAGAACGAGGGCATAGAAGGGAAGACGTTCGTAGTAACAGGCGGATTAGGGCATGTAGGATAAGCACTTTGCCTCGAGCTCTTGCGTAGAGGAACTTCTCAGGTTCGATTGCTTGATTTTCGGACTTCTTCTCCTTCGTCCCGCCTTCTGTCCGATCGTGGTGTTGTCTTCTTTCATGGTATCTTCTTTCTGAATCTGTCTGAATCAGATCTCCTCCTGCTCAATTTTTTATCCTCTTTCAAAACTTTGTTGCTATGGTCTTGAATTTAGTTTATCACTTCTATTAGGATGAAATCGGGCAATATTTTTGTAGAAATTGTATTGCATGCCCAATTTTAACTGTGCAGATCTTCGTTTCTTGTGCTGTCTAAGTAGAGTTGTTGAATGTATATGTTTGTTTCTTCTATGAGTGCAGTTGTTGGAAACTCTACTGATTACCATGTGTCTCTTTGTTTTACTTTTCTTTTACTCTATGAATGGTTTTGTCTTTGTATTGTTAGTCATGCTTAATTATCCTTCACGTTAACTGTTTCGATTAGTTAATTCTATGTATATCTTATACATCGTATTTTTTTATCAGGCAAACGAAGTAATTAAGACAAATAACCTTTCAAGTGAAAGTGTTGCATAGGCGTGTCGAGGTATATTAAATTTCTTGTTAGGTGTTAGCCCTATTGTGTAGTTGTTTTACCCATTGTGGATGTTTACTGACTGCATAATCGAGCTTTACAGTGTCATCCGGCAAGGAATTTTTCAAATTTGAATGAGAAATTTTGGTTTTGCATCAAAGTTGACCTTGTCAGTGGAGAAGAGATTAGGAGGGAGGAATTTTATTCGATATCCCGAACTGAAGTGTCTAATGGGTAATAAATGTCCTAGAAGACTCCTATGGAGACTGGAATTGATGTGTTTCACTATGTATGGAAGTCTTTTTTCCATTGCAATTTGCATGTTAATGCTTTCTGTTTTAAGTAACTTGTTTCCTTTCTAGATTAACTTCTATTCTAGTTTATCCCTTCCGTCCCTTGAAAAAAAAAATGATCTTCTGAGATAGACACTAGTAGAAAAAACACCTGTTGCAGCCCCCCTGTTGAGGCGGACATCTTAAAAAACGCCGCAAAAAACCTTTTTTCACTATCTGTTGAGGCGGTCACACGTTTTGTTCGCTGCAACAGATGCTTTAGAGGCGGGCAAATTTTCGTTCGCCTCGAAAAGTCCACCTCTGTTGAGGCGGTCAGTAGAGATTCGCCTCAAAATAATTCTGAAGCGCAACAATTAGAGGCGGGCACTAACTGCCCGCCTCAACAGATATCGCTTCAAAAAGACTTAGAGGCGGGCGTGTAGTGCCCGCCTCAACAGGTCATCGTCTCAATTAGGTTTTGTCTCGACTTTTTCATTTCGTCTCAAAAATTTCCTCCTCGCCGCCTCCTCCTCCTCCTCGCCTCCTCCATTGTTGAACATTCTCATCGCCCCTCCTCCTCCTCGCGGGACTGGTAATGGAGTGACTCCACACCGCCTCCCTTCAACAACACTCAGCTGGTGTTGTTAGAAACCCTACTCTACTTCTACCCGACTCAATCGGAGCTTCACCGGGAAATCTCTTCACCAGGAAATCATACCATCAACGTTGCGATAAAGTGTTGTATTAACGCACCTCTTCACCCGAATTCCTTCCCTGGAAGGTCGCTCGCTTAATCGATCGATTTTCCTCTTTCTGCATCCCTAAATCGGGCCATATGGATGATTGTTGTGCTCTATGCCTAGACCTAGTCCCGGAAGCCTCATAGAGTTATTTGTTTTCCAGATTTGAGACCTATATCGTCCCCACCGGCCTTGCAAATCGCAAGAAGTCGTTTCTGCATGCAGGGAGTTGGTATCGGATGTCAGGAATGGGATCGAGACAGTCTAGTTTATTGAGCTCGGCGATGGCGATCCGAGAAAGTCAAATCTCTGTTGTTGCTTGTGTTTTGATCGTTGCTTTGGGTCATATTCAATTTGGTTTCACTGTAATTCTTGTTTCTTGATGCTTTTGATCGTAATCAGTTGTTTTAGTTTGTGTATTGGATTCAACTGATTTTGTTTCTGTTGCATTATTTAGGCTGGCTTTTCATCTCCAACTCAAACTGCAATCATTAATGAACTGGGGCTAACGACATCTGAGGTATAAGATCACATTTTTTCGCCTTTTGATTAAAATCTGATTTCGGTTTAACCTGTTTCTTCTATGAAATTCTGTTGTTCAGTTCTCCTTCTTTGGGTCTCTATCTAATAATGGTGGGGCGTAATAGGGTAGGATCGAATGATCTTATAGATATTAATTGCTCTGTTTATTGTTCATACTATATAGTTTATAATGCCATTCTGGCTGGGGAGTTGGAGGCATTGAGGCTGAGGCAGCCATGCTTGGTCAAGTGAGTACAATTGCCTCGTATATTACTTTTTTGTTACTTTCATCAGTTTCATGAATGATGTCTGCATTTTATTAGTTAATTAGCCGGAAAGAGTTTTTATTTTTAAATTTAAAGAACTAAGATGCTTTGCATATTGTCCTATGTATGGTTGCTCTGTTGCTCCAAACTTGTCACAAATGAGTTCTCTTTTTCTTTTTCTCTTTTTGTTTGATTTTGTTGTGTATGATCTTTTAGATCCTTGGAAAGTAATTTCAGATCCATTGTCATAGTAACATTACATTCTTATATTGAGTCCTTTGTTTTGAGCAAGCCAGTGACAATTACATAACGTTTTCAAACAGTTGTCTTCAGTGTGTTCTAAGTGGATTTTTTTCAACTTACTGTTATTTGATCTTGTGTGTATGTGTTTCAGTCTTTATGCAACTTAGTGAAATAATTTGGCACAACCTGACTGCAAAATTGTCTATCTATATCTGTTGTATCGACATTGTATTCAACTATTGGTACTCAAATGTGTTCTTTTACTAGATCTCCGGGAAAACATTGGTGGACCATAAAGATACTAAAAAACTTTTATATAAGATGTGGATGGAGAATTACTTGCATATGGAGGTATGGAATTGATTTTTCACTGTCATTGTCACCCGTCTCATTTTTTGAATCCATATCAGCAATTGTCTTAACCTGCTTGATTTTAGACATAATACATAATCTTATTAATTGCTATGTACTTAGTTATTACTTAAGTGATATATGTTGTTGCCAAATGAGATACTTAGTAGTGAAAGAAATCCAGTTGTGGCAAGAATGGGTAAGATTAAGATGTAGGCATATTTACTAACTTTACAGATTGTCGATGTTGTAATTTTTAGATGCATAACGCTCATTTGTTTATGCAGGGATCCGATTCGATTCCATGAGAGGGAAGCAAGCTCTAACACAAGTTCAAGGATTCAACCCTTCACATTGAGCATCGAGTTGTCGAAAGAGCGGAGTTCCACAACAAGGTGAAGGAGAAAGAGAGAGGGAGAAGGGAGCCTAGCTAGTTTTGATGATTTACGTGGTTCACTTTGCTGGATTGAAAGCAATTGATGAGAGTGTACAGACATGTCCTCTTTGTTGAGGCTAATATTTTTATGTATTTTTGGAGAAGGGATCATAGTTACTATGTGCTGGAAGTTTTTTTGAATTACATTAATCTGCTTTGTTGAGGTGGGCACTTGAAAGCCCGCCTCAACAGAGTAGTTTTTTTTTTAAAATAAAAAATTGGCATTTGAGGCGTACACTTGAAAGCCCGCTGCAACAAAAGAGGCCTATTGAGGCGGGCACTTACCCGCCCGCCTCAAGAGACCTTATATTTTCATGTTTTCCTGGGTCTGTTGAGGCGGACATTTGGCCGCCCGCCTCAACAGACCCCCTCTGTTGAGGCGAACATTGCCCGCCTCAACAGCTTATGACCTGTTGCAGCCCCCTCAGTTGCAGCGACCCATGTCCGCCTCAACAGGTGTCTTTTTGCCCGCCTCAACAGGTGTTTTTTCTACTAGTGAGATGGCTGAAACTGGGAGGTCTTATTCTTCCTTCTTTGCGGAACTCAAGTATTCAAAGCATTTTGCTAAGGAAGGAGAAGATCCTGCTCTTGGCTGCCATTTTTGTTGCATCTCAGGTCCCACTGATACAGGTATGGTCATAGCTGAGTTCTTTACTCCTTGTGTTGTTTCAAGTCACAAAATTTGTAACAGTTTTTTTGTTACTTGTTTTTCTTTCAAATCTTATGATTCAGAGACAGGTAGTTATGGTTGCGGAATTTCTTTCTTCCATCGTGATCCCATACATCATCCTCCCTACTCTACAAATATCACAAAAGGTCGGAAGTTTGTCTTACTAGGCTATTTGATGAGGAATCGACGGTAAACTTTTGTATTTTGAGTTGTAGGAAATAATTATCTATTGTTACAAACTCTATCTTCTTGTGCACCAATATTTCCTAGTACTCTGTGCTATGCAGAGGATAGAGGTTTTACTATTGATTTCTCTTAATTTGTTTTTTCATTCATAGTCCTGAGTTATAATATTTCATTCATACTATTGATTTCATGTCTTGAGGATTGGCAAATATCTTCATATTTTTTAATAATGAAATATGTGGTTGTATCATAGCCTTGAGTAAGTTCAAAGCTTCTCTGCGTTTTTTTATCAAAACTTATTTACAAGCAACCAACAAATAAATATTTTTGATGCCTTTGAGCCAACTACTAGCTTCTTGAAGAGAACTATTACTACTGTATCTTATAATAGTCTGAGCAATCCTTATTACTTTTTTCTTGCCTCTTCAGAGTTATAGTAGTCTGAGGAATGAAGATTAACTTGAATGGTTCTTGTGAAACAGGGAGCTTACAACTAAACATCGGCGTTTGGCAGAAATCATAGAGGTGATACACACTGCTAGCTTAATGCACGATGATGTGTTGGATGAAAGTGATATGCGCAGAGGTAGCTTAGTTTCTTAAATGATTTGTTTTGAGCTTTTCTGTTTCAAATATTTGAAGAATTTATCTGATCTTTAGCTATGCATACAAGCTCATCATTTAGTCACCTTCTCTAAAATATGCAAATATTTCAATTCACCATCTATCTGCAAATATTTGAAGAACTCATCTGATCTTAGCTATGCATATAAGCTCATTATTTAGTCATCTTCTCTAAAATAAACTCCCTTGGAATCTGCAGGGAAGGTAACATTGCATCAAACATTTGGCACACAGGTGGCTGTACTAGCCGGTGATTTCATGTTTGCACAATCATCATGGTACCTTCCAAACCTCGAGAATCTTGAAGTCATCAAACTCATCAGTCAGGTACATGCTATATATCCCATTGGGGAAACATGAATTTTCTCATGTTAGCAGTACTAATTAATAACAAGACTGTTTGTGGAAAGCTTTTGTGCCCGCCTCAACAGACCCTTATTTCTTAAGCGCATTCGGACCTGTTGAGGCGGGCATCTCTGTGCCCGCCTCAACAGACCCCCTTGTTGAGGCGTACATATGCCCGCCTCAACAAGTACTGATCTGTTGCAGCCCCCTCATTTGCAGCGACCTCTGCCCGCCTCAACAAGTGTTTTTTCTATTAGTGGTTGCTTCAGATTTTTCCCTTGGACTATTAAAGTCTCTCACATTCATTCTGGTTAGTAGAAGTACAAAAGGTGGTTAGGATGCATTTTTCAGCTGCACAATACCAGAGAAGTACAAAAGTATGTGTATTCTTGAACAAATGACAGCTTATCCATGCTTTTGATCCATTTCTATTGCTTTCGTTTGTAATTAAATAAGGGATTTCTTTTTCTTACTCTAGGAAAGAGGGAAGAACACTAACAGATTCATTTGAAAAGTCACCTTTGTCCAGCCAGAAAGAAGAAAACCTATATGTTAAAATGGATGACCTTTTGAGTGATGTTGACCCTGGAAAGTATATAACCACACTTTGATTTGCTTTCTCATTCTCATTCTATTGGTTATCCTTAGTAAATCATGGGCAATTTATTGCTTTTTTTGTCTTTTGTGGTTGGAATTTGTTATATGGGTCATGTATTTATTGGGTTAGTTGTGTTGGCGATGTTGATTAGTGAAACTGCTAATCATAATCTGTTATTTTTAAGGTAGCTATAAACTCACTTTCTATGGCCATATTATGATTCTATTGCATTGGCTTCAAAAAACGTGTGTGTTTTAATTTCAAGTATGTGCTTTCCTCAGGTCATGCTGAACATCCGGGCGGTTGCAGACTCGGTTATATGTGTCACGCAGTGTGAAACACTGAAAACATGCATAAATGCTTCTTTTTTCTCATATATATGTGTTTAAAAGATTATATGTATATTTGACTTACAAGGATTTCATCCGGGAGCAAGGGAATATTTATTTAAAGAAGTTTTACTGTGACATCATCAATTAAGGTGACGAAGGTGGTTCTAGATTATTTGCCTTTTTTTTTTATACTTCAATAATTGAACTTTGCATACGGAACTGCAGAAATTACACTAAATCTCTATGTCGTACTGGATTATGCATTTTGTTGCGCGCCACAACCCGCATTCCTAATAGATACATCCACATATTTCAATGATCTGGATGATATTAACACAACAAAAAGTGTAGTCATTTCATGTTGTCAAGCAAGTTGGTTTAGGTAACTTTCTACACATATAGTAATCATTTGATTTATCATTTTATAAACTCATACCTTTCTGCCGCTATCAACAAATTTTTTTCTCCAAATTGTCAACTCTTTCACACTATTTGGCATGCCATTAAGGTTAACCCTCTATTCATTTGATGAATGAAGTAAAGTATTTTTGTTATTCACATTGAAGAAGACTTGTACATAAAGTATAAGAAACACTCGAATTAAATAGAATTATACCCGCGCTTCGCGCGGGTTGCCGTTTCTAGTTTATTTAACACGTAGCCATGTATTCGGCGAGTCCCTACCATGAATGAAATAATGAATGGTGGTGATGTATGATTTGTTGTTGGACTTGAGCGATAAAAAAATGGAGGTGGAGCTAGAGATAAAGGTGATATCGGCGAAGCATCTGTGGGCGTGTACGCGAGCGGGTGTTTGTGTTTGTCGGAGGATGGAGACGAAATGCAAGAGCAACGCACAGAGAGCGACCCAGATGGAGGCGGGCATCCGGAATGGAACAAGTCAATGACCTTCCGCCTCTCCGATCTCTCTTCTTTCTCCTCCTTTGACCTTCGATTCCTGATCCGACACCACGTCGGCCTGCTATTCCCTGACCGCACCACTCCTATTCGTTGATTACCAGATCTAATTGATTTCAATTGGGAATTGAATGAAATTGAAATTGGGGAAGAGCAGATTTTGACATGCTTTTGATCAATTTTCAAGAAATTACAAAAACTTTCCCTTAACTTTCGAAGTTGTTATTTTCTGCAAAAATGGAGGGGTAAAAATGTCATTCTACACGTTTTAACGGACCATCTAACGGAAACCGGTAAGGGGTGGTTGATTCCAATAAATAATTGAAAGAGCGGTGGTTTAGAATAAATACCTATATAACGGGTGGTTCCGTGCAAAATGGTCTATATAACGGGTGGTTTCCTGCAAAAACCTCTTTTATTTTTCGTTCATTGAATTTTGCTATGAGCATATCATGAATATTTGTATTTAGAATCATGATCGAGCATAAATACTCAGGATCATGAACATTGGTATAGATCGTGTTTATTATATTTATTTTTTCGATCATCTTCATTATTGTGAACATGTCATCGAGTATTAGGCGCTACAGCTGAAGTAACGTTGATTATGAACATTGAATTAGTGTCCGAAACCATAAACATCAACATTCATGTTAATGGTTATGAATAATAATGTTCATGGATTACTATGTTGATGCCTAGGAAATGATTGTTACCGGAATCCGAGGCGTTCATTTTGACCCATGCTTAAAATTTAGTATAAGTATCCATCTTACAAAATTTGATCATCTAATAAAGCTAGGGTTCCCCCATATTAATCACATGCATTCAATGCTTTGTTTTTAATTAATCTATTTTTTCCCTATGTTTGACCAAATGAAATTTTTTTGCCCAACAACACATGTCTTTAGTGGGAATGTGCCATTTTTATTTTCACATGCACCAAGCTCTAACTTCTCTCCTCTTTCTCTCTCTACCCTTTCTCCTTCCTCTTTCGTTTCTCCCCAGTTTGATTTTCTCTTCTATTCTTGGTTTCTGGGTTTAGTGTAATCATCACAACCCTATCCCGATTTCCCTTTGGTTTTCTGCCTTGATGATTGCCCTTTCTGAGCGCGTTTCGGGTGCCTCTCCTTTTCAGATCTAGGGTTTCTAGACCCTATGTCTTGCTTTTCTCCCAGTGCTCCACTCCTCTCCCCGCTTTCCTCTTCAGGATCTGGGTTCTTGATGGCGTATTGGAGACGCCATGCTCCAGATCTGCTGCATGTTCGCTTGGTTTCTCCTACTCCCAAGGTAAGTCTCCTCCTCTTCTCCTATTTTATCGTCTTGCATCATCTGACAAGCCCCTTGCATGGTTGGTGATTTTAGTTACTTGATTTAGGATTATTGAGGTGGATTCTTCCCCTCTTTCCTTGAATCTGGTATATGTTTCACAGCCCTCTGTCTAGGTGGTTAGCTCCTGCCCGGAGAAAGATGATGTGGCCGAAAGCCACCTAAACAACCAAATCAAACCCCATCTACTATTGTTAATTGATTCTCCATATAGTATATTACTACTAATTCGGATTGCATGTGGATGTTCTGGGCTGTTTATTGATGATATCATTTTCCCCGGATAAGTATCTACTGTTGAGACCCCCTTTTTTACATTTTCCCTTGTTGACAATACTAGTTGTCTATAGAATTTGAGATGTCCTCGGATTGATTAAGCTCTGAACATATTCCCCTTGGTGCATTACTGATCAGTGGAATCAAAATCCTGAAATTTATTTGAACATTTTAATTTTACTCTTGTAAAAGATAAGTTTATACTATTCGATGCCCAGAAAGATTGTATTGCCTGACATGTTTCTGCATGTAATGAACCACTAAAACCATTTTGAGTTGCACTATGTCTCTCTATTCAGGCCCTGGATTCCATGATCCTTTAACCAAAACTCCATGCTTTAAAACATTTAGCCACCATATGTCAGAGTTTCCTTTGATCACAAATTGTTATAATCATCCTACTGCACTTTTGACATTTCAAAGATTACATAGTTCCTCATAACTCTAAGTGTGATAATTGTCAAATGGAATTTCATTGCAAAAAGAAATACAGATTCATTGGGAGCTCTTAACCCTTTACTCTTTGGACACTTGATAATATTCTGGCTCATATTAGACTTATTAATCCATACTTATTTTATTAAGCTACTTCAAGTAATTTTCTTTGGCACAAATAGCTACTCCTTTCATATTATTTAAGTTACTAGTTGTCTTTACAACCATTACTGTCATTAATTCTCTTTCCAGAACCTAAGTTTTCCTTATTCCATTATATCTTGGCATTTAATCTTGCTATAGGTACTTAATACACATAAGACATGACAAACATTCCATCATCATCTTTTATTACTCCTCGAGACCCTATTTCCAAGACAACCTTTCCTCTCCTCCTCGTTCATCCTCAGCATTAGCTCTCCTATTTATAAGAGCCTCCTCTTTACTAGCATTCACAACACATTACAGCTTCCCTACTGTCTCCTTCCACCTTGCTCACTAATATACTCAAACTCTTTGTGCTACAACATGGAAGACCATGGCTCTTATGCGGATGTTGTGATCAACTTCTCCAACATCAACCCTGCTGACTTCCAAACCATGGAAAACCCTAACACCATGCTTCATCCTGAACCAACCTCCACTTCCCTCATTCTTCATCCTAGTCCAGGAAGCCCAAACACTCCACTTGCCAATAACTTTGATGAAGTGCTTCATGACTCTGAACAATCACACCTCGAGAATAATGTCATTAGCCCAGATCAACTCTTTGATCAAAACTCCTTTCCCTATCATCCAATACTCTAGCCCTCTCGGCAGATAGTTGCTCCTAATCTTTTATCTCTTCCAGAAGTCCAACACATGCTCTCCAGAATGTCTAACTTGACCTTGTTTCTCAGAATGGCTGATACAACAACAAATATTCCACCTTCAACTATTTTAGCCAAGCTCAAGGAGTACTGGAAAGGGGTCCAAGGTGACATCGAGGTAGGTTCTTATGGTTCCTGGACAATGCTATCTTTTTCCAATCGTGAGGCAAGAGATATTGTCTAGGCTAATAGACCCTACCGGTTCCAGAACAAACTTGTGCTCATGCAACCTTTCTCCCCTGAATTTGATCCACTGACTCGTGTGGTTAGCCATGCAGACATCTGGGTGAGGATCCCTCTCCTCCCCCATCTTCTACCACAACGAGCATGCTCTCAATTTGCTTATCAGAGGTAACAACATTGGCTCTTATATTCGAATGGATGAAAATTCTTCCATTAAAAAAAGAGGCAAATTTGTAAGGCTAGCTATTAATGTTACCATTCCTGAAGTACCTGCCTATGTCAAGATAGAACATTCAGATAAGTCTATTCTTACCTTTAAGATTTGGTCTGAAGATTTCTCTCCCGGTTGTGGTTGTTGTGGAGACCCTGATCATCCTTTTGATGAATGCTTCTTGAACAACTTACCTGCTTATGTGTTTGAAGCTTTTCTGATTGGATCTAATGAAGATGAAGAAGCTCAAGGCAGAGAGTGATAGGCAATCTCACAAGAAATCTTACCATGTCTCCCCAAACCAAGAAGGGTCCCAACTTCGTGAGGAAGCCACTGGTTCCACCTACTGCAATGGATGGCTCTTTGTCTTCTCCTAAAGGTAAAAGCCCTCTCAATCCGGCCATAGCTATGCCTCTCCAGCACTTCTCTCCTCCAACAAGACAAATGCCAGGACATCAGGAACTTACTCACTCCTTCCAAATCCATCATACCTTTGCTCCAGAGTTATTCACTCCTCAGATGTTAGCACAAATGCATCAATATGCATCCAGTATTCCTCCTCCAATAGCTATGAATCCAGGTATGGCCCCAAGAATGGTTTGCCCAGCCCTCCAGCACACACACCAGATGATTTATGCTGCCTCAGCTCCACTCCACATTGAGGGCCTTAACCCTTCTCCTTGTACTTCTGAAAAGTCCAGTAATACTATCCTTCGAAAGATGGATGGTATGGGTATTGAAAGTTCAAATGAAGTCTCCACCTCTACTGCTGACCCGAAGAGGAAAGAAGATGTCAACGAAGTGCCAAATAACCCACCGGCCCCAAAGAAGCAGAGGAAGACCAAGGCTAAGAACTAAAGCCCGTTGTTGTAAGTGTTTCCCATGATTTGTCTTTCAATGTAATTTTTGCTTGTTTCGTTCTCAGTATCAGTCTTTGTTAACAACAACCCTGGTATGGGCATGGAACCTTTGAACTATGACCTTGTTTTGTAGCAGTTTTTGGACTGCAGACTACTACTATAATTTCTACCTCACTACCCCTTTGTTATCAAGTTGTGTAACTGAACTTTGCAGTATATGAATATCAGTTGGTTTATTTCTCAATTGATGATTATTTATAATGCCTAGTACCCCAGCACTTTATATTACAATATGATCTGCGAGTATATTAGTACCAATGTTCAGATATATGCATATGGATTTATGCCATCTAAGTATATTAAGTTTTTGAAAATTGCTTGCTTATATTTTGATCAACACGGTACTTCACAAGACAATATTCTGCTAAGTGTTTTGGTGTAGGACTTATCACTTTTCTACTGGTAGTCCTACTGGAGTGAACACTGGCCATTTGTTGAAATCATAGCTTCTTCCTGAACATTATGTTCTCTTTTCTCACCGATTAGGCTGCTTCCTCACTCGAGCCTCTGAATAGTTAGTAACTCTTCATCACATTGATAACTCATACCTCCCGTATCACTTTTACTTCTATATTTTTTCAAACCTTGATCAATAACACTAGTATATTGTTACTTTCGTGATTTTCATTGATTGATTATTTCTTAATGTTCATAGGTATTAGTACACTCAACCTTTGGGGCAAAAGCAAATTTCTTTTAATCCTTATATGCTTGTGATTCTGAAGCAAAATTTGTTTCTTAACCCTCTGATTTCTCCACTAAACATATTATGATTGTTATACTTTCTGATTCATAAGAACTTAGATGATTGGAACATTGGAAGCTCTCGCCTTATTAATATTATTACTATAGAGACCCAAGAATTATAACGTGTTTCATACCCGACGATATTTGTCCTTCGGCATCTTTTTATGTCCATTATCATGGACAGAGCTTGTGCTTATTTTCATTTTTGTTTCTTTTTGTTTATTGTCTTTGTATTCTCCTTATTTTTGCAAATCTTTCCTTCTCTTCCTTTCGCCCTGCTGCGTTGTAGACTCCCACTTGACCTCTATTGTCTGGAGTTTTGGCTCTCTATTTGATATAGTTGTTGCCCATAATGTCTGCTAATTGCTATCGGTATTCCGTAGCTCCTCCCCCGTAAAGGAGTTTCTCTATGATCATCTGTGTGGATGATTCAAAAATATCATTATCTTCTAACCTTCGATTCTTCAACGCCCTATTATAATATTTTCATGCAACATAGCGCGTGGGTCTGAAAAACCTAGTCAAGTAATAAGATTAATGGTATCTTTCAATGACTGACCTCATTATTTGTATAATTGAACATTCAAAATCTAACAAATTTGTACTAAGTGTTAAGTCATACAAATGGCATGAAAGTGATCAAATTTGAGCAAGATGTTGCTGATCACGCGTGACCTTTCTCAATTGGATCCCTCTTGTCAGATTCGTCCGAAATACATACCATATGCCATATGCATGTATTAAGCCTATGTAACTAGATTCGATCAGACCTATTAACAAACTTATTGTAATGGAATTTTACGTGACGGATGAAGTTACAGAATTTTTTTTATTTTTTTTGATAAAGGTAAGAATCGGAGTTTCACCTGAAACCAAGTGGATGATCCTAAAAAAGTCTGAGTAGTAGTGGAACATACTCGACTGGATAAGCATTGGTCGAACCATTCTGATATAATCATCAGATAATAAGTTGTCCTGATTACATGACAGGACGGTTTAAAAAAAATGTGAGTTGGACGAAGTTACGGAATTGGATGACATAGGTTTCATTAGGAAATCTGACTATTAGGAATGTGAATTATCAAAAAACAATAAAAGATAGATACATATTTTCAATGTGTAGTATTGGTGAGAAAAAATGAGACAATACATTAGAGTTTATTCTATAATCATAATCATAATCATAATATATATAATTTTTGGAATTGTCGAAAAATATTCACAAAAAATATTCACAAAGATATTTATCATAACTTGTGGGCTTTGTGCTTAGTTCACCAAAAAAAAGCCAAATATTATAGTCCGCTTAATTTTTTTATCATCATAAATAAATAAAACTATATCTTTTAAGATAGGAAAAAATATTTTACCAATAATATTCATAAACACTATTATCATAAAAATATTAATTGATAATAAATAGTTGTAATGATAAAAAGATAACAAACAAATCTAAGAATTAAACCATGAAATACAACTATGCAAATCGGGTAAAAAATTATTTTACATAACTAACATTCACCTAAATTTACATTCTTTATTTAAAAATTATCTTTATTAGCCAACGGGTTGGACGGGTCAGTTTTGGGTCCAAAACGGGTTCGAGTCAAAATACTAATTCATATTTATAAAGTATTAATTTATTCATTTAAATTCATTTCGCCCTTGCGTAACACGGGCAGAAGGGACTAGTAGCTATAAATTTGGAATGGAAATCCTCTGTGAAACTAAATGGTGTATCTTTATATTTATTGAGCAAAATAACAGAAAAAGAATTACACATATACTTTTTCAGTGTTTAACTAGTGTGTGTTCCCGTACCATGTACGGGGTCGCATATAATAAATATTTTAATAATATATTTATATTTTATACTATTAATTAGTTTATAGATTGTAGTTTATACTTTATGGTTTATAATTTATAGATTATAGTTTATAGTTTACGATTTATGTTTTATAGTTGAAGTTCATTAATAACTCAATTTATTTAGATTGATAACATAATAATAGATAAGGATTTATATATATAAGATAAAGATATAATATGATAAAAGATAAAAATTGATATTTTTTTTTGTAATATAACATATTAGATATCTTTTTGATTTTTTTACTTATTTAATTCAAAGATATATATAAAAATATAAAGTCGGATGATGTGGATCGAGGATGATATAATGGATGATGTAGCATATCTTAGAGGTCGACACATAGGCGAATTGAATATAAGGACGACATGTGACAAAACAACGTTTTGTTTTAATATATGTATAGATAATTGTCCATTTGCCGTGCTTTTGCCAAAGATACACAATTTGGTCTCACACACATTGATGACAGAGGATTCTCATTCATAAATTTGAGCGTAGTTGGGTGTTATATACTCGTCAGATCCACAGATCATGAGTTCATGAGATTGCATTCATAAACCCGGAATTATATTGTAGGATTAAGATTTGCCTGAATAGAAAGTACTTTTTAACTACTCAGTACAAAAGAAAAAGAAGGAAGAAGCTACCATAAGAGATTTGACTGAATAGAAAGTACTTTTTTTGTTAGACATGTCAGTGATAAGAGGTTAGAATTTTCTAACCATGTACTAAGGACATAAGATAAGACAGTTTAACATGGAAATACTTGGTGAGATTTGATGATTTTAAAGTTATCTATTTTATTGTGAAGGGGTTATAATTTCCAATTTAACATAGCAGTTTTATTAATTAAATAAGCTTAACACGAGATCTTAGGACATACAGTAGTTTAGAAAAACGGTTAATAATTTGGAACAAGGATTGGAGTATAACTTAACTTTGATTAATTAATACATAGACGAAGCCAAAAATACAAGAATCTGGTATATGTCAGAAACAGGTATATTGAGAACACTATGCTGGACCGAGGTTGGCATGTCGAACCGGAATCAACGGAAAGTCTTCATACAGGTCTTCAATGGCACTATCCTCGTTCATGCTATTCAACGACTCATAAGCTTGGTACATCAAAAACCCGTCTTTCGATTCCGAGGCTACACAACTACAAGCAACCTGAAGAACCCGAAGAATCTCATCATCATGGCCTTTTCCCAACAAATCTCTATCAATAGCTTCACTGATCCGTCCCGCTACAAACAGGTGTTTCACCCAATCCACTAACTCGCCTTTGAACTCATCATCATCAACACAAACTTCAAACGGCTTTCGCCTAGTTATCACCTCCAAAAGAACCACACCCAAGGCATAAACGTCCCCTTCGTTCTGGTTTTCTTCCGGTACATTCATCAGCATCCCTAAACCAAAATCGATTATTCTTGCATCAAGATCCTCGTCTAACAAAACCACATTCGAGCTTATGTTGTGGTGCAGATAAGGAGACTTGTTACCATTGTGAAGCCAAGCAAGGCCTCTTGCAACGCCCAAACAAATCCTAAACCGAGTAGGCCAATCCAATTCCAAATCCATGGCTGCCTCACCAAACAACAAAGAATGCAATGTCTCGTTATGCTTATACACCAAAAGCTTCTCATCTTCCACAACACAAAACCCTAACAGGGGCACCAAATTCGGGTGCCTCAGATCACCCAAACGATTCATCTCAATTCGAAACTGCTTCTCGTTCATCCTGCACCCATTCAAACGCTTAACAGCTAATGCAGAACAATCCGGAAGAAGAGCCTTGTATGTAGTCCCTATCCTGGTTGAGAACATCACATTTTCATGGCTGAAATTGTTTGTAGCAGAGAGTAAATCAGCAAGCTTAACCTTCACAATAGGTTTCTGAAACAATGTAACTTGAACAAGACGATGAGCTCTCAATCTATCAGCCCAGGTACCGTCATCAGCATTCCCTAGACCATATCCCTTCTTCCTCCTATCAGAAAAGTACCAAAACCATAACCCTAACCCTAAAATCAACGAAGCGGCGGCGCCGAATATACCAGCGACGATTATAATCGCCAGATTCTTCTTGCTCAGAGCGCCGCATCTCCCCAACGGCGTCCCACACAGCCCGCGATTTCCGTCGAAGCTGGACTCGTCGAAATGACCTAATCCAGGCGGAATCGGACCGCTGAGGTGGTTGTTCGCGACGGAGAAAGTACTCAAACGACTCAAACTAGCGAATCCGGAAGGGATTTCGCCTGATAGCTTATTGTCCGACATATCGAGTGTGTTGAGGTACTGGCAATCGCTGAGATTCACCGGGATCTCGCCGGTTAGCTGGTTGTTTGAGAAGTCAAAGGAGATGGCGTAAGGCAGCCAACGGCAGATTGAAGAATTAATGGAGCCGGAGAAGGAATTACCAGAGAAATCTAGGTATTCGAGGCTGGGAGAGCATAAATCGAGAGAGTCAGGAATGTGACCGGAGAGATGGAAGTCACTGAGCGTGAGCCTTAAGAGACGATTCTCGTGGTCGTTCCAGCAAGCTACGCCGTCGAATTTGCAGATTGAGCCGGCCGAGGTGTTGCTGAAGTCCCATGAGTCGAGACTTCCTTGTGGATCAACGACGGTTTGCTTTATGCTTTGCAGGCACTTGACGTCGTCGGAGAAGGCGGAATTGACGAAGAGAAGGACGATGAGGAGAATAAATGACGATAATACCCCTGCCATTGATGAAGCTTGAGCTTCTGATTATGGTAGGAGAAGGAATTGAGGTTTGTGCATAGATGAGGAATGAGGGAGATGGTGAAGTGGTGGATTATCACGACTTTTAAGGGAGGATTTGACTTTGAATTTTCGGATTTTCTGGATTTGGAAATTTGGATTATACTCCGTAGTTGCATAACATAAAGAAAGAGGATGGACCAGGGAATGAACACCAGCTTGAAAGCGACGGAGGAGATGAGCAACTTTTCTTTGACTCATCCAAATAGTAAGTTTGACAAAATAACGACTTTTCTTTAATTCTAAGCAAAAACAAAAACTAATGAATTTTGTTGGGCTTACAAAAATCAAATCGTTACATTTTCTGATGGCCCATTACTAGCGGCCCCACAGCGCTCCTCATCTCAAAATTTTAGCGCCCAAAACGTCGAAAGTAAACGACACCGTATAATCCTCTAGGCATTCGAAACGACGCGGATTTGTACTGTCCAAACGGTACCGTATCAAGCTCGAGTCCAGCTCAACGACGCGTAGTCGTCGTGAAGCGATTGGTTAACTGGTCGGTGGATTGTAATTTTCAAATGAAAGCAAGGGTATTCTCGTCATCTAAGTGGCGTTTCGAGTTCATAACAGACTCTAGCTTGAGAGGAGAGAGAAAGAGCTGCGTTTTCAAACCTTCTTCTTCCCCTCACACTCTCTCTCTCTCTTCACCTACAATGTCCCAACAGTTTGATTTCTCTCAGTTTCGTACACCAATGCAGGACGACGAGTCTATGGTAAGTGTTCTCGCGTTGAATTTCATCTAGATTGTACAAAAAAGGTTTTTTGGCCGAGTTGGGGTTGGGGATGAAATTACTCATCCTCTTTTTCATGCTCAACCGCCATAACAATCTGTTAACTTCCGATCACTAGAACCTCCGTAATTCTTCTTTCCTGCTTCAGTATCAGTGAAATGGGGTTCTTTGATTGCGATTTTGTACTTTTCCCCTATTTCGCGATTCGACTAGTTCTGGGGTTTCCTGAACCTTTCCGTTTAGTTTCTGATGTTAATGTCTGATTGTGATGGTTCTTCAGAAAATCGCGACACTGAAGAAGGCGTATGCGGAGATTATACTGAACACATCCAAGGAGGCGGCAGCCAGGATAATGGTCGCTGATCGCAGGGCTTTGTGTTTCCAGAAGGATCTATTTGCTTTGAAAGAAGACGCACTCCGTATGCTTGTTCAACTCAAACAGATGCTCGATTTGAAGGTGCAAAATTTAATCTTGTTAGGGCATTGTCCTTACTCTCCAGAGTTTGAGCTATAATTTGTTGTGGTCTCTTTCTTTCGTTTCATTTTTGCTTGTTTTAGTGAGATTGTACATTCGCATTACACGACTGTGCATCATTCTTGGATTTTGTATCTTCCTGCTCAGCATACGCATATCTCCGTGTGTTCTTTGTGGGGATAGTTTGTACAGCTATTTATATCTAGTTAAAAAGGTGGTTATAACTATAGTGACTAGTGACTCAATAACTTAGTGTTTCAGGACTGGAATAGGGTTTATGTGCACTAGGGAACAAAATGGAAAAAAGTGATGGAGGTAGAGTTGATTCGTAGTTTGATTCCCATCAGAGCTTGAATTATTAGATACAAAATTGATGGATTTTTTGGAATCTTATGAGTAATTCAGTTATCATATATATCTCAGTAGGAGTGCTTGTGGCAGATAAACAAGCGTATGTTAAATCAGGTAATTTAGCAGAATTTAGTCGTCCATTACATTTGGCATCATATAGACTAACATTCTTGATTGAATGGTAATAATAATACATCGTTTCCCTAGTGCATTTGTTTTGTCTGTGTACATAGAAAAAATAGGTGGTAAGGAAATTTGAATTTTATCCTACTTTGGTATTCTTTGATTCTGAACTTACCAAATGCAGTAATATATTAACCAAGTAGGATGCACTCTCCTACTTGATCATTGGCATTAGTTTGTGCTGCTTTTTGTACAATGACAAATTGCTGAGGACTTAAGACCAGCTCGCTCTTTTGCAGACTACTGAGGGCAAAGTTAGATCAGAAAATCAGGAAAAGAAGATAGAAGATCTCGAAGCACAGCTCTCTGAGGCAGAGGGGAAAATAGTAAACCTTAGGGAAGAGTTAAACCTGACACAGAACAAATTAGAGAAAATAAAATTCAATAAAAAACAACCTTTGAGACGTCACACTACAGATCATCAGGATCAGCAACCGCAGCTCAAGAATCACTTGCCTGCCAAAACAGTTCAATATCCGTCTAATGGAAATGCATCCACCACAAAATACCCAGCTGATAAAGATGTTAAATCAAGAAATCTGCGGTATTCACCATCATCATCTGAATCCGATGAAAAAGATTTGAAGATTACGTCAAATGGGTCAGCTGCCAAGTCGTTAAGAGATGGTTTTAGAAGGACTAGAAAAAATGTCAAGTACCAGGAAGCAATTGCTGCTCTATGCAAATCTTCTCGTGGCCGGCGTTCAAAATCATATCGGCCACCTTCCTTTCGTAAATGCAGGAAAAATGCAGTCAATCAGAATGACGCCTCCATTGAGATACCGAACAAGAATGGAATGCATTCTACAGAAGATTCTTATTTCATCTGTTCAAGCTATGAGATGAATGATATTGCACCGGAAATTTCAAATTTTAGGGAAATGGAAGATGCTGATGATGCTGAAAAAGAATTAGACTTGAGATGTGATGAAGATCCACACAAGTTTGACTCTGCTTTGGCAGACTGTAATGTGCATGATGTACAGACTCGTGAAGAAACTGACAGGATTTCAAAGAAAGTTCTGAAATTTACATTTCAAAGAAAGCGCAAAAGAGCAGTGCTGACAAAACTTGACAACAACATGGGTCCTGCCTTAATGAAGCAAGGTGATGGTGCAAAGCTGCCGAAACTTATGATGAGAGATGAAGAGCCAAAGGATAGTCAGCAACTTCTGCAACTTGCTGATACAGTAAGCTCAAAGTTCAGCTTGATGATGTTGATATTGGCTTACTGAGTTTCTCATCTGACATGGTTTTTATTTCATGCAGCTTATCAAACTCTCTGGAAATGGGTGCACATAGAGAATTTGGGATTGTGCACATTCGACGTTAATGGATGAGACCTTTGGTTGTATGGATGAAAATCTTCAGGCTATGGCATCAGCTGTAAGATTGTACATGGTAAACTCTACCTTGATATTCTCAGTCAGCATTCAGCACTACCTGCAATCAAAACCAAAGTTTTTCCTTTCGGGTTTAACAGATAAGAATGGGCTTGAAAAAAGAGTAATAGACCCAATAGTTTCTATAGTGTGGATGATTGGGCCTAATACTTTTTTTGTACTCTCTCCCTTCGTCCCCAAATATTCTTCTCATTCTACATTTTGACATTATTCACGTTTCAAGAGAATCTTCGACATATCTTCTAATATTTAAGAAAAAATATAGTAATATGGGGTCTTGTTTGATTCGTCTCAAAGAGAGCTTTAACAATATTAAAATTTTATAATTTTTATTAATGTGTATTTAAAGATATTAATGTTACAAAACGTGCATCGGCGAATGTGTCGAAAAGAGATGGGAAGAACATTAAAGGACGGAGGTAGTATAAATTTGCTATCAGTCTTCACGTATTAAAAAAATTATAAATATTTGAACTCATTCCCTCGTTTTAAACAAGCGAGTTAAATGACCCCCCAAAACCATGTAATGTAGTGCAGTAACTAAAACTGTGATCAATCAAAACTATCGTGAAGTGTTAAAGAGTTATTTAACTGCTATAAAAATTTTGGGTAAATAAAACAAAATTTACCTTATAAGAGCTTTTGTGAGTTCGACATTTCCCCCATTAAGTGATATTTCCCCCTCAGAGATGTGGACTCTTGTGCATGTCAAATAAGAGCTTTTGTGACATTAGTCAGTATCAACACAAATAGATAAGACATTATACACATAACTTTGTGCTTACTCTCTTTGTCTAAATTATCTTCTCTTTTACACTTTGAATTGTATTTCCCCTCGTATGAGATGAACCGTTGGTTGAGAGAATAAGATACAAAGCTAGGTTTAGAAGTGACTTCCTCAATATTCAGTTTTTCTAATCTATTTTCATTGGTTAAATACACTTGAAGAAGACTTAAAAGTTACAATATCTGTTTACGATTAAATTATTATCAGGTATAGGCTAGAAAAATCTTACTTCAAAAATATGTTAGTTTAATTTGTTAACCTTTCTTAACTGCGTTATAAAGCGGAAAAGATACGAATAAATAAAAGGTCAAATGAAGCACACACAAGAACTAATCTATGTACTTTGATTTAAAAAAATTAGTCCATGCACAAAGATAAATAAATAAATACAAAACCATGTTAACCATTTAACTGAAATTTGATAGCACACACAAAAACATAAGTACGTATGTCTCAATTCTAGCTTTATATATTTATAGTGTATATTTGTGTGTAGTACTTTATAAGTTAATCTCTATATAACTATTAAAACAAAACATATTTCTTCAATTCTAGCTATGCCACGTGACATACTCTTTATTCAGGTCATCCACTTGTCGTCATTCCACTAGTCACGATTTTTTACTATTTATTGTAATTTTCTTAAAAAATTGATTAAATTTGGAAAATCATATGCAAAAATATCACAAAAAGATTATTTAAGATCTTTCAGATTACAAAAAAAAATTATGTATTAATTTTTTGGATTTTAACCTCCCAATATCCTATTATATTATTTTACAAATTTATAATTTTATTTTATGATATGACATACCACAAAAAGATTATTTTCTTAATAAATAAGAGAAAAAATTATATTTTTGTTTTATGATAGTGTTTTAAATATATAGTTTTATATATGTTGAAATCATTTCATTTAAATTTGTTAAAAATTTACCTATGATAATTTGATCAAATAAAAAATTTGGTATAAAAACTCATTTATATTTTGTGTTAATTATATTTATAATTTTAAAATTTAATTATATACCAATACCATTTTAAAATATCAACTTATTTTCATATAAAATTATATATTACATAATACTACTTATTAATTTATCGAGTTATATAAACTCGCGCATGACGCGGTAACTAGGCTATTACGGAGTAATACAGTAACATATATCTCATCAACCCTTTTACAAGTTAAGTACTTAGGGAGTATTTTGTTTTTAAAAAGTGGGTCCCGTGTTTGACGAGTTAGGCAACGTGGTGACAGCTCAGCAGTGAGGGTGGCCGAAAGTTAAAAGCATATGATTGGCCGTAATTAACTCCCCAGCTACTGCTTAATCATTTGAATTGTTGCTTAATTATTGTCATGTTTCATGTTTCTTTCCACATGCATACGCATTTTTCGGCCTTATCTTTGTATGTTTTTCGAATTTTATACCTATCTAAATATCTTGGCAAGTTATGAGTTCGACAGATTTATATTAACAAATTTTAATTTATTTACTGAATGGAGCGTTTTATTTACACTAGTTAAGGTCACTTGCACACGGGTTGAAGCTCTAAGAAAGCAACTTTATAATATACTCCGTAACTAATAGTAGAAATTAAAAAATATATGGTCCATGTATACACATAAGCCTACAACACTAATAGAATTTGTACTTGAAGTAGAAACTTATGTTGATACACAAACATGCCTCATCACCAAACAAAGCAAAATAGATAAGATCTCAACTCCCAACCAAATGGACAATTAAAACCTAAGATCAGTGATGTCAATATATATATATCACCAAATATACCTCAAAATCACAATGACATTTAAATGAAGGCTAAGTAATTAAAATAACATAACTAAGAAGCCTATAAATTACAACTGAAAAAGTGATTAACAACCTTGACTTTGGCCTCTGAATCAAACACTCTGTTTTTTCTTGAGAGGAAACAATGGCGGCAAATGTTGCTCTTACTCGCCTGAGTTGTGGTATAAATAGGCACATTCACCATTGGCCTTATTCTGACGTTGGCTGCAGATTTAGTCCTCAACAGCCCCTTCTCGATCCTCCTCACTTACTTCTCCCTACTGCTAAAGCCCTTCTTGTTAGCTATAGATCAATTGAAGTGTAAATTATCTCATATAACCATATATTACCAATGAAAGCTTTCAATCACTTGAAAGACAGAAATTCAATGGGAGCCTCTTCTAAGACATTCTACAGATGGAATGGTAAAAAAATGTATAAGAAAGAATCCTAATTGGTTAAGAAAATGCGAATTTAGAAAGAGTTAACTATAAGCAAGGGGAATAGAAAGATCATTCGAATGTTGATGGGCTTAGTTAGAAAGAATTAGCAATAAAGAAGTTAAGAGGGTGTGTAGACTAAGGCAAGCAAAGTTTAAAATAGAAAAAAATGACCTAGGTTCTTACACAATCTTCAACCAGAGTAAAATCTAAATGATTTAAAACGATACGATAAAGATGGATTTCATAAAACCGAGATTTATCAGATAAATCATGTGGATCTTCAGCTTCTACTCATATGAGCTTAAATTTACTAAACTGAAGCTATGTTATAATCCAAAAAATACATGCAAAGCCTGTTTGCTTTTGTAACTAAATCTGTTTGGTAAGAATACCACATAAAAGTCCTAGGTAGTCAAGATTAAAGTTATAAGAATACCACATTTTGGAATCAATCCAGACTAACACCTTTCACTGGTCACAAGCAAGTGATAGATAGTCAAGTGATGTTCTTTACCTATTGTCTTACACCAAATCCATATAAAAGTCCTGCACAACAGCATTTATGTAGGTCATGCTAATCCTAATAGGAAAACCTGTCTGCCAACCGGAGCTTGGATTTCTTCGCCTCAGCTATCTCTCACAGTAAAAAGATGAATCAGGACATAGCAACATATAAGAATGAGTAGAAAAAACCGAGGTTGATTCAGCAGAAGAATAATGACATTTGAAACCAAAATTGACGGAAGAATTGCATTGGATTCCTAAGCAAATCCATATAAAAGTCCTGCACAACAACTATCTCTTTCGCAAAAGATCTAAATGATTCATCCAAGGCTTGATCAACAATTGAATCGAAACTGGACGACTCATATTATCTCCTAATTCCAAATTGGGTCTGTTTTAGGAACAACAAAAGTAAAAATTTCCACCATGTATCTCCCAACTTCAAATTAGGTCATCACAACGAAACCATTTCCAATTTCCACAGACAAGAGCGCGAATTGTGAAATAGATCAAGTCAACAAATTCCTAGGGATGAATTAATCAAATTCACATTAATAATCGAAGCAAGACAAATCAATAGTCAATTCTACAATGAAAGAACTCAAATCTAGTATATAGTCAATTCTGGGTTAGCGGCGACGAAGAAGGAGACGACAGGTTGGGCCCGATTCCGGGATACTCAACGATGAGGTTGCCATGGTTGGACCGGTAGGTGACGAAGGAGCCATGTTCGACTTAGATGTACACGCAGCAGGAGAAAGAAAGAAGATGGAGAGACCTAACAATAACATAGTCAAACAAAGAGGACAAAAAGGTAATTTTATGTGAAATTACTGTTCATTATAGGCAACCTGCCTTTTAAGTACTCGTAGAAAGAGATGAAGTTATGAGTTGGTCAAACTAGGTACTCAATTTGTTGTTGACACCCTCTCCGACGCCGGGTTTCCGGATTCTTAGATTGCTTGGATCGCCGAGTATATGTCGTCCACCTTTTTGAATGTCTTATGGAATGGCGAATGTACTGGGAGATCTTTCCCTCGAGAGGTATTATACAAGGCAATTCGATCTCTTCTTAATTCGTCTTGTGTGTGGAGGAGTGCCTTAAGGAGAAGAGATGGAAGCCCATCAAGTTGTCTCGTGGAGGGCCATGTATCTCTCATCTTATGTTCGCGTCGCGGATGATATCCTTATGTTCACGAATGATATCCAGAGCTGCCTTGATATCTTTTGTAGGTCCTCTGGTTAGTGTGTCAATCCCCTGAAATCCATAGTTTTTGTCTCCCCCAATGTGGGAGAAGATGTGGTGCTCGGTATCCAACAAGCTTGTGGATATTGTGTTAGTCCCGACTTGGGCGTCTACTTGGGCATGCCCTTGCATTAGCTCATTACGAAACCCATACACAATGTCTAAACGTCATATAGTATACACTACTCCATATCTATCTTATATATTAAAGCTAAAGCTTTTCAAGCCTTGAGAGTGATTGTAGTAGAAATTTGTTACCATATTAGTTTTTTTTATATTTAAACCCCTAATTGCAGAAACAATCTAAGTGCATTAATAATGATTATGGTTTCTTTGCTTTTGTCTTCTCCTCTTTTAGGTAACTGGGGGTGATGCTATTGATTTTTTGTCTAGGGTCACACGTGTGTCACGCCACCAATGTTAATATTCGTTCTTTTATTTTATAGAGGTTGAGTTTTGTTTCGAACAAGGGTGTTGGAGCTCAATTTGTTGCTAGGCTTTCATCGAACATTTTATAATTTTTATTATTTTAAGTATTTAAATATTTAGATTTAAAAAGAAAAAGAAAAAAATTAACCTAAATTATTTAGTAAAAAAGATTTGTTAAGTTACTCAAATTAATATTTTTCTATCTTAAATTAAATTTATTATTTTATCAAATCCGACAACACGCGGAAACTAAGCTCATTGTTTTTATAAAAAAATTATAGCACGTATATTACGTAAATGGTAATAAATGATACGTCATGCATGAAATTAAACATATGCATTTACACATTTATATTTCTACAATATATATATATCCGGATGTTAAATGCACTTGCTATGAGTGATAGATGAATAAATAAAATAAAATTTTGTATCCTTCTACCCAAAATAAAACTAGTAGTTACTATATATTTTTATTTGGCAAGAATCAAGTGAAACCGATGATATCTTTTCATACTTTATTATCGAACAAATACAAACATCTCTTCTACATTTCTCACTACTCTCTTTGAATTTTATTCGATCGATTTTCTTTTTGTTTCCTTTCAACCAAGTCCATTACAATAATGGTGAAGGTCTCTCGCAACATCTTCCTCCTTCTTCTTGCTCTCGTATTATTCTCAGGTGATTTATTATAATTGAAAATCGTATTTGCATCATAAAATTTTATTGTTTTCTACATCGTTAAGATACACTACTAACTACTTGTACTAGGTGGCCAAAGAAAAATGTTTAGAAAACTTTTCCTATGTAGTATATACTAGTGTATAGACCAGTGTCATGTACGGATATACTTTTGATAATTATTTTATACGTACTTTAGTAAATTACTAACATAAGAATTGATATTTTTATTATAATTTATCAAAGTTATCTGTTAACAACTTAACAAAAATGCTAAAATTGAAAATTGGATCTAATGTTTATAAAAAGGCTAAAATTGGTGAGGGCTTTAGAAAAAGGTGAAAAACTGTGTATATTATAAGATATGACAACTTAATATAACAAATGTTTAAGTAATATTTTATTTTAATAGTATAGTTTGTAGTCATATTTGTTAGAAGTTATTTCTATATATATATTTACCTAAAAAGTTATTAGATAATAATGTTTTATTTTAAGTCAAATAGAAATATAAAAATAATTAAAGAAGAACCAATGAAAAATTGCCACATAGATATGATAGGACCAAAATCAAGGAGAAACCTTAAAAAGACTCAGCTTTAATAGATTATAGAGATGTGGTAAAATCAAATATTCTAAGATCTATTCTTTTGCAAACCAAACTCTATTCTAGTTATCGTAATATCTTCTCTTGATCGAAACAAGCCACGGGTTTGGTTCCGATAAGGATGAGTCCTTAGATAAGGACTGAGAATGATGAACACACGTTATAACTCATGCAGACACAAGATATAACTCATGCACACACGGAGTTTACGTGTCACAGATGGTGTGCATTACCATATACTGTGTGCATGAGTTATGACGTGTGTCCGCATTACTTACAACGTTTGTGTGTATCATCCCCGATCCTTTTCTAAGGGTCTATCGTCACGAGATCAGTATTTGGATTGAAAGACAATTAATTGGTGAGATCCATGATATGTTCTCTAACTTGTTATGTTATATATAGGTGGTGAATGTATGACTCCGGTAAGAGTTTGCAGGGTACCTCCAAAGAAAGAGGTTGGCTGCATTGAAGATAATGATTGCAAACTAGCTTGCGTTGATTTCCATGTCCCGGTAGCTGCAGTTTGTCGTAAACAAACTTGTACGTGCCTTATCAAATGTTAATCATCATATCTTGAATAAAACAACTTGGATCAGTTGTAATTTCAGCTGCAAAGTTTGATTCTTACTTTCGGTCTTATGTGTTTGATGCATTTCTTTTGTTTTTGTTTATATATGAAATCTCTATAGTAAGAATATTAAGTTTATATAAACACTTAGAAAAATGATTAATAGATACTCCGTATATAAAAAGGAAAACATCATAACCGAAGAATTCTTATTTGACGATCAAGATCAGAACGATCGACTCTACCTAAATGAATTGTTTACGACTCTATGGGATTGATATGCGCGAATACGATAGGTTAAATAGGTTAAATACTGACATACGTATAAGATTAATTAGTTTTTATGTTCTATGATATCTGAATTGTTTAGACCTTAATTGTCGAAAATAAATAAATATTGAGCTCAACTTATTCTAGTGAGACCAATTTGCGTGTTCGGCTTATGATCAATTTGCCTTTGTTTTGGATATATATACTCTAGTCTATCAAACAAATAAGCTAGCATTTCAAGTTTATTATCATAATCATAATAAGCTAGCTTATTTATATTTTCACCGAACATACAGAACGTTTATCGATCTTCTCTTATGTCTTGCGCCTCTTTATAAGAAATGGAGATGGGGAGAAAAGTTCGGTAGGAAATAATTAAGTTACGGGTACGTGGTGCAAAGTGCTCACGTTTACAAATTTTATGTCAATGTTCATATTCTGGATGATAATATTAATAATCTGAGCGATGGTGAATTAGTATTTTCAACGATACACTCTTGAATTAGTATTTTCTTCTACTAATATATGCGAAACAACCAGTTTTAATTGTAGTTATTGGAGAAAATAAAAGTTGTCTTATTTAGAACAAGTTAAGTGTATATTGAAATTTGCGATATGAATCATTAAATGATATAAAAGTATATAGAATATGTATTTATTTTTCTACAATAAAAGTTGAGATTTCATACAAAATAGATAAAAACTAATTAAAGGTTAAGGAAGACATTAATGTGAAAATGAATATTAATGTACGAATATATATTATTCAAATGTATATCTCTTCACTTTCACAAGAACATATGCATATTCGCAGATGTGTACATGTATTTAAGATTACAGAAATTGCATAGAAAACGCTCTCAATGAACAGTCGCTTAGCAGTTCAAACAAATCCTTTGATTACGAATGGGTCGACGACAAAGGAGTTGGATCTACTTAGGCAATCAAACAAAAAAGTGAAATCCAGCCACTCAGGTCCAGTAAGGAAATAATTCTTTGGCCTGAAGCTAACGTGGAATTTTCAACGCTAGCTGGCGGGAAAGGGAGAAACGACATATCTTCAAAAAATTAAAGTAAGGACAGGAAAGGAGCCAGTTGTCCAAGGGAGCGGGTCTAGATTCAATATTCTTGCAAATATTTAGGGTGAGGAAATGGAAGAGGATTGCATGGATGAATCCACAGAAGGAATAAAAAAAGATTAATTCAAGGATAGAGAGAGGATTGCTTGCTCAACAAAGAATGATTTGGGGAAAAGAAGGAAGCCAATGCAAATCAAATCGTGATCTATAAGGGACAAGATATGAAAGAAAGAGCGGGAGGAATGGAAGACAATAAGGATTTCGGGAAGAAGGAAAGCGTGTCAATGAAATTTACAAAGGAGACAGCTAAGGAAAATACTGAGATCAATTCAGGACGTGATTTACTACAGGCAAGGCAAATGAATAGTATGGGTAAGAATAATTTAGGAAAAAAGAATCAAGAGACCGTACGTTGTGGTAAGGAAGTTTGGAACGCCAATCGTTGCCGCAAGATCTATAAGAGGGTTAGTCCTCACCATGCCTTCTCTCACAACCGCAGAGGGAGTGGAGGCCCTCACCATGCCTCCTAGTGCGCCCATGACTAGACAACACGCCAAGGACATTGCCGAGGCGGTTCAATCCTTTGTGGCTAAAGCCATGGCAAGCGACTACAGAAGCCAAGTGGAGCCCATAGCCCTACTCTTATCTAGTATTGAGGATCAGTATCAAGCCAACGTTGCCTAAGCACAATTGGCACTCTCCCGAGCGCCGAATCAACCTGAGATTAACTCCTCGGCCACTCCGATCCAGGACACCATAACAAGCGTCGCGCCCGAAATCGAATTCATCTTGAGTTTAACCTCACCGATCCGGCGCCAAGTCATCCCAATACCGTCAATCCAGCTTGTTCAGCCACGAAACCACCGACGACCTCCTTCGCCCATTGTTAGCGCGACCCCCTGGTTTTCAGAGATGATCCAGTCGTCGTCAGTCAGAACCTCCTCCAAGAAGCACAACACCTCTCCTTCACTTCTGGGTAATCGCCCTCTATTTAGGTTTGTTGTCTCTACTTGAGATTTGTTGTTTGTTCCTATTTTGTTTTGTTGTCTTTTTGCTCTTGAGAATTGTTGTCTCTATTTGGTTTTGTTGTCTCAATTTGAGATTTGTTATCTCGATTTGAGATTTGTTATCTCAATTCTCATGTTCGGAGACATACTATTTTAGGAAAGTTTTGGTTAAGTTTATCTATCGTTTTGTAACTTTATATTTTTAGAAAGTTTTGAAAATTGGAGTGATCCATCTTTGCATGGTTTGGGCCATCCAATTGGACTCTTGGCTCTCAAGCCCAAGGCGACCAACCTATCCCAAACCCTATTCGTCCCCTTCTTCTTTCTCTAGGGTTTTCATCTCCTTCTTCTTTATATGGCCGAGTTGTCTCCATTGTAGAACTCATGTTTAGTTTAATCGAATTGAAGTTAATGATGAGAATTCCTCCTCCTTTCGATTCTAGGCATCAACCCTCCATTAATTTGGCTCTTCCTTCTAAACAATCCCCTCAAATGTCTTCTTGCCTCCACTCACTCTACTTCTCATAAACCCTTTCGTCTATATCTCCAAACTCTTTCGTCTATATCTCCAAACCTTTTCACTTGTTCAAGTATACCTTACTCATCGTCTTTGAACCTCCACAAACCAATTTGACAAGTTCTCTTGTCATTTATATCCAAGACTTCCGTTGTTACTGCCATAGTCGACCATCATTCATCAAAAGGCTTACAAACCAACCACTGTTGATGCTCTAAGGGCTAACTTTAAATAAAAGAAGCACCTTAAAGTTAACTACATCTGATGGAAGTAATCACTTACACCTGCAGACTGAGTAGCCTGCTTCTCCAACATTGTTGTTGGAATCCAAAGAGCGGAAGACAGTGTTGCAGGCTGCATCCAGGCAGTCAATTGTAGTCAACGCATCCCATTGAGTCTCCAATCCAAGCTTTACCTTCCATTGCAATACAAGCATCAGAGCCAAGCAAGCCAAGCATTGACTATTGTAGTACAAGCATCATCAACAATAAATATCCAGATGGTCCAGAAGAAAGTCCACAAACAGTCAGACTACATCATATTGTCGACCTTGGAATTGGACTTAACAGCTTAAGGTGAAGAAGAATGCCGGATAATTACAGGTTATTCATAAGTAAAGTAAATGACCCATATCTGAGATTTATGAGCAGCATAGAGTATTGCATCAGTTGATGTTTAACATCAACTAATGCATTTGCCAATGCAGATGAAGTTAAGGCATTCTTCTTACTGTTTTTGTTGTGCAGTCCTATATGTGTGAGTCTATTTGTTTGTGGACTTAACAGGTTCATGCCATTTAAAATTGACACCTTCTTTCTCTGCATGACCATTTCAATACCGATTCTTGATGCTGCATGACCATTTGAATACTGCTCCCTTGGCTCGGATAATAAGTTTTGGCTTGGGTACTGCAGGCTGCATTGACTGCAATGGTGGACTGCCTGGATACCTGCAATACTCTATGTTGCTCTCTGGATAAGTGTTAATATTTATTTCAAAGTCAATTGAAAAAATAAAGAAACTTTATACATGTTTAAATTGTGCAAAAGTAGTTGTATTGCTAATGCTTTTCGAATCAGATATAGTTGCAATCTTGTCATCAAACAAGGTCATCGAATAATCTGCAACATCACATCTCTAAAAGTGAAAATCAAATCTCAACATTGACCAGTCTATATTGTTCTTGTCTTTAATTCTACATTCCTTGCACTTCTTTTTTTAACTCTATACATTAAATTTTCCATTCAATATCAAAATCAAGCTTCACTAAAAGATCCAAAGCCTCAATTAATTTTTGCACTCCCTCTCCCCCAAATAACAATCTATCATCCAAACATCCAGTAACACTAAAAACTTAAAATCTTGTCATCAAACAAGTTCATTGAATAATCTGCAACAACATCACGTCTCTAAAAGTGAAAATCAAATCTCAAAAGTGACCAGTCTATAGTGTTCTTGTCTTTAATTCTACAATCCTTACATTTCTTTTTTAGCTCTATACATTAAATTTTCCATTCCAGGTCAAAATCAAGCTTTACTAAAAGATCCAAAGCCTCAATTAATTGTTGCACACCCTTTCCCCCAAAATCTTCAATGCCCTAATTCATTGTAAACCCAGCATGATCTTAACAAGAAACTAAAAATTCAAAGGATACCCATTCTTCATACCCCTAAGAAAAATTACTGCAACTAACTTCCCATAGCAAGATGTGTGCCTTCGCCAATATGTTTGAATCAACTAAACCTAGAATTTTTTTATTCAAAATCTTGTTTTCACGTGTAAAGAAGTCTTTTTGCGCAGGAATTGGAGAAATGCATACAAATTGATTTGACACTAGAAAGAACGTGATGGAATACCTGCGAAGTCATCATTTTCTTTGTAAAGTTAAGGGTCTCAGTTTGACTCATCTCCGTTAGACTCATCTTTCTTGGAGAGAAGCTAATTGTACTGAGAGAATTTCCCGAGACTATCTCCGGTATTAATAGATTTGGAATGGGTCATTGCGACATTTAAGCTGTTAAGTCATTTACTCAAAATCCCCGAGATTATATGATGACAATAACAGACTTAATAGATTTTATTATGCATCTTCTCAAAATCATGTAATAACATATGACATGTACGTAAAAGTGATAGTTTGTGTCATTGGAATAATACTCTACATCACTTTCCTTTTTATCATTTTTTCAATTTTTATAATAGCAATACAAATTATAAATATAGCAATAAAATAATTTCATTTTTGGTGTTTTCTAAAGCTTTTAATAAATAAGGATTTACTTCCCTTGATTATTGATTAAGGATACATATTGCACTTTCGCTTTTTTACTTTTTAGGATTATACTAGCCTAGTTTCCGCGTCATGCGCGGGTTTATATAACTCGATATAGTTGATAAGTAGTATTATATAATATATAATTTTATATGAAAATAATTTGATATCTTAAATGGTATTGATATATAATTAAGTTCTAAAGTTTTAAATATAATAAACGACAAATATAAATGAGTTTTTATACCAAAAATCTTATTTGATCAAATTATCAAAGGTCAATTATTAACAAATTTAAATTAATTGATTTCAACAAATATAAAAGTATATATTTAAAACACTACCATAACACAAAAATATAATATTTTCTCTTATTTATTAGGAAATTAATCATTTTGTGATATGTCATATCATAATAATAAAAACATAAATTTGTAAAATAACATAATAGGATATTGGGAGGTCAAAATTCAAAAAATTAACACATAAAAATCTTTTTGTAATCTGAAAGATCTTTAACAATATATTTTTGATATCTTTGCACATAATTTTCCAAATTTAATTAATTTTTTAGAGAAAATTACAATAAATAGTAAAAAATCGTGACCAATGAAATGACGACAAGTCGATGACCTGAATGAAGAGTATGCCACATGGCATAGCTAGAATTGAATAAAGGTGTTCTGCTTTAGTAGTTATATAGAGATTATCTATTTTTTTAATAAAATAAGTTAGTTTATACGTGCAAACAATTTTCTATTGATTTGATTAGTTTTTTATACTTTGTAATTTGGTAACGAAATAAGAAATGACTATCTGATATAGAAGTTACACATTTAATCATAGATAGATACTAAACTTTCTTTTAAATTTTTTATTATTTAGGAAGAAAAAATTGGTGTTTCGAATTATGTCTATTGTCAAAACTATTGCATTATATACGAAGTTTGTGTGATTTTTTAATTGGATTGTGTAAATATATTTTATAATGAATTATATAGTAATATACAATCTATTATATACATGAAAGAAAAATTCAATATTTGTCACATGTCACATCTTTATTTAAACCCTCCATATGTCATTTCTCATTCATTTTGCAACATGTCTATCTTAATCATTTTTCTTTTTGGTAAACAAACTTATATATTTAAAAATTATTAATATATGTATATGTTTACTTTATGATAATTAAAAATTGTAACATACTTTTTATAACATGCTTATTATATATGCTTTAGACTTGATTAAACTGGGGCCGGCCCGCCCGGCCCTCCCAAGTCCCAACCCTCCTTAGAAAATGGAAGGATATGGTCAACGAAGTTTATCCGTCACAGCCGGCCCTGCCCGACCCATTTTATAAATGGGAGGATATGGTTATAGAGGTTGACCCTTAGGGCTGGCCCTACCCGGCCCTTATTATATATAATAAATATAATTTTAATTAATTTAAACAAATAATATTATAAAAGTATAGGTTAGTAATAATATTAGTTTATTAGTAAATTGAATTTACCACGACATAGAAGTGAAAAACCATTTAATTATGCATTTTGAACTTTGAATTGTTATATATATAAGTAGGTTTTGAATGCTTTTTGTATGCGTTTTCGGAGTATAAACTTTGAATTATGTAAACTGAAAACAAGTTTTGACCTTTGAAGAGTTTTTTAATTATTAAAACAGGAGGGTTGTCCTGCTGGCCCTTTTGGGAGGATATGGGCAAGGAAATCGTCCCATTTAAAATGGAAGGGCTTGGTCCGACCCTGCTAAATGGGCAGAATTTTTGTTTTCGCCCGACCTAGGTCCAACCCTAGCTCTAGTTTGATCAGGTCTAATATGCTTTTAGCTTTTTTTCCAAAACAACTTATGTGCTTTAATATATACATATTTAAGTATATAAAAAGATTTGATATTATAGTTTGCAAATTTTAAATATTTTTAACTAAAATATATTTAAATATTTAAATAATACTTGATAACACTCCCTTTATCAAAAAAAAACTTTATCATACAACAACAACATCAAACCCCATTTATCCCGAAAAACGGGGTATGGGGTGGTCGGGATTGGTATTTCCTTACCCCAACAGGTTGGGAGGAAGTAACCGATATGACCTAACATTACATGGGAATACCACAAGAGCTAAAAACCGAAAATAGAAAGGTCAAAACAAAGAAAAAGATTATACGGCTCCAACCCCGAGTAAAAGGATACACCACTCCATGAATCCCAGATCAAGCTTCTGTAACTCAAATCTTTTCCCTCCACAAAGCTCTGTCTTGAGCCACGTCAACTGAAAGCTCCAGAGCGGCGAGGTCCTTGCGGATGACCTCCATCCAGCTCTTCTTTGGTCGCCCTCTACCCCGGCGGTAGTCCTCCAACGCCAGAACTTCACAACTGCGAACTGGTGCACCAAGTGGCCTCCTCTGAACGTGGCCAAACCATCGAAGGATGAATCATCTTATTACTTTAATTTTAGGTAATAAATTATTGATTAAATTATCTATCTATCTATATATTTATATAAAAATTGTTAGGTTTGATGAAGTAATGACAATTGGTACCTAATTAATGCATTAATTTTTTTTTGAAAGGTTAATGCTTAAGTTAATACATTCAAAAAAATCACATTTAATTAGGCTACTACAGTAGTCGTCTCACATCTGTTCGTTTCTGCCAGTTGCTCTTCCTTTCATTTAATCTCCTAATTTGGGTCTTTTAGTTATGTTATGAGTGTATGTTCGTTTCTGTATCGTATTTGCTTCATCGATTTGTATATCTTATATGCGTATGTCTTTTGAGATTCTCCATGACCATGTTGGTTGTATTTTGAGATTCTCTTTGAGTAAGTTGTTAAGATGTAGATAATGATTTTAAAATATCACTAATTAATATTTATACCTTTCACATTCCGTTACTAATTATTATGTTAAAATTTATATATTTAATTAATTAAAAACATCTTTTTTTATTAAAATTTATTGCATAAATACATAGGTAAAAATAATACGAAATATATAAATACGATAAAAGTAACATGTTAGGCCCGCGCGAAGCGCGGGGAATGAACTAGTATCTATATAAAAATTGTTGGGTTTGATGAAGTAATGACAATTAGTACCTAATTAATGCATTGATTTTTTTAAAAGGTTAATGCGTTGAGTTAATACATTAAAAAAATCACATTTAATTAGGCTCCTACAGTAGTCGTCTCACGTCTGTTCGTTTTTGCCAGTTGCTCTGCCTTTCATTTAATCTCCTAATTTGGGTCGTTTAGTTATGTTTTGAGTGTATGTTCGTATGTTCGTTTCTGTATCGTATTCCCCTCGTCGATTTGTATATGTTCCATGCGTATGTCTTTTGAGATTCTTCTTTAACATGTTAATTGGTTGTCTTTTTGAGATTCTCTTTCAGCAAATTGTTATTATGTAGATAATGATTTTAAAATATCACTAATTACTCCCTATCACTAATTACTCCCCTCGTCCCCAAATGTTCTTCTCATCATCAATTTTGACACTATTCACGTTTTCAAAGAATCTTCGACATATATTGCAATATATAAGAAAAAAATATACTAATATGGGGTCTTTTTTTGGTTTCGTCCCATCAAGAGCTTTAACATTATCAAAATTTTATAATTTTTTATTAATGTGTATTTAAAGATATTAACGTTATAAAACGTGTCTCGACAAATGTGACGAAAAGAGATGGGAAAAACATTAAGGGACGGAGGGAGTAGTAATTATACCTTTCAGATTCCGTTACTAATCAATATGTTAAAATTTATATATTTGATTAATTAAAAACATCTATTTTTTATTAAAATTTATAGCATAGATACATATGTAAAAATAATACGAAACATATAAATACGATAAAAGTAAACGTGTTAGGCTCGGAGAATGAACTAGTTTTAAATAATTATACTAAAATTAAATGAGGTAAATGAACTAAAATAAGTTACACATTTAATATAAGAAGTATGAATCTAAGTGCATTAATAATAATTATGGTTTCTTTGCTTTTGTCTTCTCCTCTTTTAGGTAACTGAGGGTGATGCTATTGATTTTTTGTCTAGGGTCACACGTGTTGCTTAGAGCCACGTCATCAATGTTAATATTCGTTCTTTTATTTTATAGAGGGTGAGTTTTGTTTCGAACAAGGGTGTTGGAGCTCAATTTGTTGCTAGGCTTTCATCGAACATTTTATAATTTTTTATATTTTTAAGTATTTAAATATTTAGATTTAAAAAGAAAAAGAAAAAAATTAACCTAAATTATTTAGTAAAAAAGATTTGTTAAGTTACTCAAATTAATATTTTTCTATCTTAAATTAAATTTATTATTTTATCAAATCCGACGACACGCGGAAACTAAGCTCATTGTTTTTATAAAAAAATTATAGCACGTATATTACGTAAATGGTAATAAATGATACGTCATGCATGAAATTAAACATATGCATTTACACATTTATATGTCTACCATATATATATATCGGGATGTTAAATGCACCTGCTATGAGTGATAGATGAATAAATAAAATAAAATTTTGTATCTTTCTACCCAAAATAAAACTAGCGTGGGTTCCCGTACCATGTACGGGGTCGCACGTAATAAATATTTTAATAATATATTTATATTTTATATTATTAATTAGTTATAGCTTGTAGTTTATTCTTTATGAATTATAATTTATAAATTATAGTTTATAGTTTATGATTTATGTTTTATAGTTTAAGTTCATTAATAACTCAACTTAATTAGATTGGTAACATAATAATAGATAAAGATATTTATATATATAAGATAAAGATATAATATGATAAAAGATAAAAATCGATATTTCTTTTTGTTATATAACCTATTAGATATCTTTTTGAGTTTTTTTACTTATTTAATTCAAAGATATATATCAAAATATTAAGTCGGATGATGTGGAGAATGACATGGTGGATGATGTAGCATAACTTAGAGGTCGACACATAGGTGAATTGAATATAAGGGCGACATGTGTCAAACTGTTTTAGTATATGTATAGATTATCGAACAAATTTGTTATTTATACAAACATCTCTTCTACATTTCTCACTACTCTCTTTGAATTTTATTCGATCGATTTTCTTTTTGTTTCCTTTCAACCAAGTCCATTACAATAATGGTGAAGGTCTCTCGCAACATCTTCCTCCTTCTTCTTGCTCTCGTATTATTCTCAGGTGATTTATTATAATTGAAAATCGTATTTACATCATAAAATTTTATTGTTTTCTACATCGTTAAGATACACTACTAACTACTTGTACTAGGTGGCCAAAGAAAAATGTTTAGAAAACTTTTCCTATGTAGTATATATGTGGTAAAATCAACGATTCTAAGATCTATTCTTTTGCAAACCAAACTCTATTCTAGTTATCGTAATATCTTCTCTTGATCGAAACAAGCCACGGGTTTGGTTCCGGTAAGGATGAGTCCTTAGATAAGGACTGAGAATGATGAACACACACGTTATAACTCATGCAGACACAAGATATAACTCATGCACACACGGGGTTTACGTGCCACAGATGGTGTGCATTACCATATACTGTGTGCATGAGTTATGACGTGTTTGCGCATTACTTATAACGTTTGTGTGTATCATCCTCGATCATTTTCTAAGGGTCTATCGTCACGAGATCAATATTTGGATTGAAAGACAATTAATTGGTGAGATCCATGATATGTAGACCTGGGAAAATATGACCCGACCAGCAAACCCGACCCGAACCCGTCCGATTTTTTGTGCTCTTAACCCGTTAAATTAAACCCGAAACCCGATTTTGACCCGACCTGATGACCCGACATTTTGCTGGGTCAAAAACGGGTTGGGTCGGGTCAACCCGTTGGGTCTTACACTCTTACCAAAAAAACAACTAGAAAATAAAAAGAGGTTTTTACCGAAAACCACCCGTATAAGTGCCTACATTGCTCTAAACCACCCCTTTATTTGGATATTACCGGAAACCACCCGTTTAACTACTTCCGTTAACGATTCACCACCCGTTTTCATATTCCGTTTATAATCCGTTAACTATTTATAGATTTAGCCCGAAAACTTTATATTTCTTCATTTTTCTGCACAAATTAAAAAGTTGGGAAATAATTGTAATTAAGTAAAAAATTTGGGCCACCTAATTCATCTTCTTCCCCAAAAATCAGATATGAGCCCCCTCCACGGCCCCGAAATCGGTAACAACGGCATCCTCTTGAACGACAACCACGGCCTCGAATTCGACACCCACGAGGCCGTAATCCGCCTCAACAACGCCAGAATCACCTCATTCTCCAACCAAGTCGGAACCAAAACGACAATCTCCTTCATCAACAACAACATCCTCCACCTCTGCGCCCGCCGCCGCGACTGCTTCTGTCACCCTTACGGTGACTCCGTGCCTATCCTCCTATACCTCTGTCAGCCGCTCCATCTCCTCGATTACGCCATCTGCAACTCCACTTCCGAAACCCTAGCACCATTCCATGTCACTCATCCCGCCTTCGATCTCCTCTGTGCGAAGATCGTGAAATACTACTCGCTTAGGAGGTGGATTGGATTCAATTCCATGTCACTCATCCCCAGTAATCTAGCTGGATTGGATTCAATTCTATTGAATTTTTTATTTAGGGTTCTTTGATTGATTTGGGGAAGAAGATGGAGTTTGAGTATTTTAATTACTTTTGTAGAAATTACATAACTGTCTAAAGAGTTTAAAGAAATGGGAAAAATGCCCATAGAAAATTTTGGAGGGGTGATTTTTGGGGAAGAAGATGAATTAGGTAGCCCAGATTTTTCACTTAATTACAATTATTTTCCAACTTTTTAATTTGTGCAGAAAAATGAATAAATATAAAGTTTTCGGGCTAAATCTGTAAATAGTTAACGAATTATAAACGGAATATGAAAACGGGTGGTGAATCGCTAACGGAAGTAGTTAAACGGGTGGTTTCCGGTAATATCCAAATAAAGGGGTGGTTTAGAGCAATATAGGCACTTATACGGGTGGTTTTCGGTAAAAACCTCAAATAAAAATAGGAAAGAAATATGAAAAAATCGAAAAAATGATAGGAAAAAAATGATATTTTGTTGCTATGTTATAAATTCTGTTTATAAAAACAAGCTTATAAATAAAAATTAGGTTGATTAGGCTTAAATAATATATTGTTTTACTTATTATGGGTTTTAATTTTAAAGGCTCAATCAGGAAAACATACCCAAATTGAATTGTAAGGAGTCAACAACTTGTACCAACCTTATATACTACACATTTAGAGCTTCATGTTTTTCCATTTGGTCAATGTGAGACGGATTGGATTTATGTAGCAAAAAATGCAAGGTTATATAGAAGATTGTGACAATGATCCATTTGCAAGTTCTCGGTGTGGGAAATGAGGGTAGACAAGTTTTATACATACAAATTTAAATAGAGTCACCAACCACTTAATTTTTAATGAGATTTATTAACATGAGATTTATTACAATGAGATTTATTACTTCTTCTAGTTATTTTTTAAATGTTTAAGTTTTGTATAATCATCATCACTATTCACATTCTAGCCCAATATTAAATGATATTGTGAGCTATAATTCTAGCTTGTATGGATTGTTTAATAATTTTTTAGTATTTACATAAATTTTATTATACGGAATACTCTTTAATAATTAAGAATTTATATAAACTATAGTTTATGTTGGAGACTATAATTTATGGATGATTATTTAATATTGTATAATATACTTTTATATACTTACATCAGAAATTAGAAATTATATGGTTATTGATTGAACATTATACTTTGTTATATGTCTGTTAGTTTGAACAACATGACACAAAGTTCAAATATAAGAAAATAAGTCATTTTATTTTATACCGAAACTATGCGTAAACGCTAAAGGGTCATGTGGGTAACTTTTAATCACAACTTCTAACTTTTCAAATTGCACCTCCTTTGTAAAAACCAAACTAGTGATAACTCTCTAACTTGTCACAATATGTATGGTCTACAACATCGATGTTGATTATTGTTGAAAACATTATACAACTTAGTCTTATTAGGCATATAAAGTCACAATAAAGTCTCGCTCAAACAAAACGAGACTCGAAACGCTCACACAAAACGAGACTCGAAACTATGCGTAAACGCTAAAAGACCTTAAATAGGCTTAAAAGCCCAATTTGGAAAAATATTCCTTGAAAAAGTATAAAGAAGAGATAAATGTTCAACGGTTTGTTTATCCATTGCACACTTATTTATAAATAAGTATAAAAAGGAATAAAAAAATTGCGCAATCAGACCCGATGGGTTGATCCGAACCGGAGATAAACCCGTCGTAACCCGATCTGTTTTGACCCGGTAAATTTTAAACCTGAAATGACCCGACCCAAAATATACTAAACCCGATGTACTCTGACCCGAACCCGACTCGCCCGACCCGTTTCCCAGGTCTGATTGATATGTTATCTAACTTGTTATCTTATACGAGTATATAGGTGGTGAATGTATGACTCCGGTAAGAGTTTGCAGGGTACCTCCAAAGAAAGAGGTTGGCTGCATTGAAGATAATGATTGCAAACTAGCTTGCGTTGATTTCCATGTCCCGGTAGCTGCAGTTTGTCGTAAACAAACTTGTACGTGCCTTATCAAATGTTAATCATCATATCTTGAATAAAACAACTTGGATCAGTTGTAATTTCAGCTGCAAAGTTTGATTCTTACTTTCGGTCTTATGTGTTTGATGCATTTCTTTTGTTTTTGTTTATATATGAAATCTCTATAGTAAGAATATTAAGTTTATATAAACACTTAGAAAAATGATTAATAGATACTCCGTATATAAAAAGGAAAACATCATAACCGAAGAATTCTTATTTGACGATCAAGATCAGAACAATCGACTCTACCTAAATGAATTGATTATGACTCTATGGGATTGATATGCGCGAATACGATAGGTTAAATACTGACATACGTATAAGATTAATTAGTTTTTATGTTCTATAATATCTGAATTGTTTAGACCTTAATTATCGAAAATAAATAAATATTGAGCTCAACTTATTCTAGTGAGACCAATTTGCGTGTTCGGCTTTGCCTTTGTTTTGGATATATATACTCTAGTCTATCAAACAAATAAGCTAGCATTTCAAGTTTATTGTCATAATCATAATAAGCTAGCTTATTTATATTTTCACCGAACATACAGAACGTTTATCGATCTTCTCCTTATGTCTTGCGCCTCTTTATAAGAAATGGAGACGGGGAGAAAAGTTCGGTAGGAAATAATTAAGTTACGGGTACGTGGTGCAAAGTGCTCACGTTTACAAATTTTATGTCAATGTTCATATTCTGGATGATAATATTAATAATCTGAGCGATGGTGATTTTTTTTTTAAGTGAGTCATGCACTTACAATTTTGTAATTTCTTATGAACTTTGTAATTTCTGCAAGCACTTCGTACTTCATACTTAGTATCATAAGATTTGTTCTCACCGAAACCTTTCTCTCAACACGAGAAGATAGTCTTTACCTTAATAAGTGTCATTGACATCCCTAAATCTGATGCCCCTAGATCAACGATACACTCTTGAATTAGTATTTTCTTCTACTAATATATGTGAAACAGCCAGTTTTAATTGTAGTTATTGGAGAAAATAAAAGTTGTCTTATTTAGAACAAGTTAAGTTTATATTGAAATTTGCGATATGAATCATTAAATGATATAAAAGTATATAGAATATGTATTTATTTTTCTAGAATAAAAGTCGAGATTTCATACAAAATAGATAAAAACTAATTAAAGGTTAAGGAAGACATTAATGTGAAAATGAATATTAATGTACGAATATATATTATTCAAATGTATATCTCTTCACTTTCACAAGAACATATGCATATTCGCAGATGTGTGCATGTATTTAAGATTACAGAAAATGCATAGAAAACGCTCTCAATGAACAGTCGCTTAGCAGTTCAAACAAATCCTTTGATTACGAATGGGTCGACGACAAAGGAGTTGGATCTACTTAGGCAATCAAACAAAAAAGTGAAATCCAGCCACTCAGGTCCAGTAAGGAAATAATTCTTTGGCCTGAAGCTAACGTGGAATTTTCAACGCTAGCTGGCGGGAAAGGGAGAAACGACATATCTTCAAAAAATTAAAGTAAGGACAGGAAAGGAGCCAGTTGTCCAAGGGAGCGGGTCTAGATTCAATATTCTTGCAAATATTTAGGGTGAGGAAATGGAAGAGGATTGCATGGATGAATCCACAGAAGGAATAAAAAAAGATTAATTCAAGGATAGAGAGAGGATTGCTTGCTCAACAAAGAATGATTTGGGGAAAAGAAGGAAGCCAATGCAAATCAAATCGTGATCTATAAGGGACAAGAAATGAAAGAAAGAGCGGGAGGAATGGAAGACAATAAGGATTTCGGGAAGAAGGAAAGCGTGTCAATGAAATTTACAAAGGAGACAGCTAAGGAAAATACTGAGATCAATTCAGGACGTGATTTACTACAGGCAAGGCAAATGAATAGTATGGGTAAGAATAATTTAGGAAAAAAGAATCAAGAGACCGTACGTTGTGGTAAGGAAGTTTGGAACGCCAATCGTTGCCGCAAGATCTATAAGAGGGTTAGTCCTGTCGAAGGGTGATAAGCATCCACAAATCACAAAACTCACATCAACTCACTCTAATGTCGCAACAATGTCTCCCAATATTTTCACGTGTGTGATGTTATTCAGAGGAAGAATAATAAGTTGGTCGGGCTTATGGATGCAAGTGGTGATTGGATATGGGAACAAGATGAATTACTGGATATGGTATCAACTCATCTTCAGAAATTATACAAGGAGGAAGATAACTCTTGCAAACCTTTGGATATGCCTAGGGGGGTGCTTTCCTAATATACAGGATCAATGTGTCTAGGCTCTTAGGCGAGGTTTTAATACAACTGAGATCAAAACTGCTCTAGATACTATAGGAGCTCTTAAGGCGCTTGGCCCCGATGCTTTCCATGCAATTTTCTTCCAACAAAATTGGGCAGAGGTCAGACAAGAAGTGGAAAATGCAGCTATGAGTATTCTTCATGGGGATCACGTTCCTGACAAGATCATGTTCTTGACGAGTTAGGTGGAGATTTATCAGTGATACACTTCAGGATGCCCGTGTTCCATCTGATTTGGCTCAGGTAATCATGAACTATGTTACCTCTTGTATCATGAGCGTACTATGGAATGGTGTTATGGGAGATATGTTCAGGCCTTCACGTGGCGTTAGGTATGGAGATCTGATGTCTCCTTGTCTATTTGTTTTGTGTATGGAAAGGTTGGGGCATATAATTGAGGGTGTTGTTGGTCGTGGTGCTTGGGCTTTTGTGCAGCTGTCAGATGGAGGTCATTTGCTCTCGCATTTATTTTTGCAGATGACTTGCTCCTGTTTGGTGAGGTGACTCAGACCAAGATGAAAACGTTGCAATTTTGTTGGCTCAGTTTTGTGATGCCTGGGGAGCCAAGATAAATTTTCAGAAATCCAAACTATGCTTCTCTAATTCCACACCTATGGACCTTGCGACTCAGATCAACGCAATTTGTGATATTCCGATTACTGATGACATGGGGAATTATCTTGGTATGCCTCACTCTAAGACTCCCGCTACGAAAGCTACTTTTCATTTCATTATTGTCCGTGCCATTACGAAGATGGCGGGTTGGAAGACTAGACTTCTTTCTATGGTAGGAATGGAATAGTGACGCTTGCAAAATTTGTTATTGCAAGCATACCAATCTATTCTATGCAAACTGTACGTCTGCCTTTGGGTACTTGTGATGAGGTTGATAAAAAGACAAGGGATTTTATTTGGGGATCATCGGATAAGAAGAAGCGGATGCACTTGGTTCGATGGGATAAATTACAAAAGTCAAAGGAGCTAGGTGGAGTAGAAATGAGAAGATGAGACAGACTAATGTGGCGTTCATGGCTAAAATGGGATGGAGAGCTATTGAGGAGTCAGAAGTTGTGTGGTCCAGGGTTGTGAGGAGCAAGTATTGTCATGGTCAAAAGGATAGGGACATGTTTCGACCCATCAAAGGAACATCAAAACTCTGGCAGAGCTCAGATGGAAATGGATCGGATCGTGGGTGGATTTACCATCAAACCCATCCGCCATCTGCGAAACCCTCAATCCACATCCAATCCATCTTAATCCATCGGGTTCATGGGTGGATCGGGTGGATTGTCTTATTTTTTATTCTAAAATATATATAGCATATAAAAAACAAAAATATAAGCATACGAAGGAGGCACAGTGAATTGAACAGAGAGTCGAGCACCAGAGGAGAAGAATGGAGCAAGAGAGGAGAGGAGAGAACTCAGAACTAAATCAACTAGTGTTTATGTCGTTGGAGAGAACTAAAAGAACAAGAGATAAAACATTAAAGTTACAAATAAGTTACAACTTATAAGAGTTTTTTAAACATTGGATCGTGGGTTGGATGAACCTCAATCCATATCCGCTCCATGATCCATCCATCAATTCGTTGATCCATCAATATCTGTTTATCTTAAGATTTCAATCCGTATATTCGAATTGGGTTTGTGGATGGATCGGACATCCGCGGACAATTTCCATCCCCAGAGCATTACGAAAGCTAGCTCGAAGCTCTTATCTGGTCTACAATCAACTATTGGCAATGGGAACCAGGCTCTTTTTTTGTCGCACCCCTGGGTACTGGTAGTGAGGAAGTCGCTTGATCCGTTGGTGACAGGTGAAATTCATGAAGATGATACAGGAAGGGCTGTTGCAGAACATTGGGGAGCTGATGGTTGTATGTGGAATGAATTCTTGATAGAGATGTACATGATCATTCATGTACTGCGTAGCATAGGAACTCCTCTCCAAAAGTTGTTAGAAGTTTGTTAGTGAGCTGTAGTTTTGTTAGTGAGCTGTCAATTTCTTGCTGAACAAAACCTTGCTCTATAAAGCTTGAGTCTCTGTAATTTGATCAATTCATTCAATGAAACTCAACACCTATTCTCTCCATTCTCTAAACATTGTCATGGTATCAGAGCTTAACACCGATTCCTTAATCTTTTCTTCCGCGATTTCTGATTGTCTCGATGACTCCAATGGATTCGAGCAATCCTCTGTATCTTCAGAATTCAGATCATCCTGGATTGATTCTGGTAACTCAGCCATTTGATGGCACGAATTATGGAGAATGGCGGCGAAACATGACGATTTCCCTCTCTTCAAAGAATAAGATGGGATTCCTCACTGGCCGTCTTCCTCAACCTTCTCCAGATTTGCCAGATTTTGATTCCTGGGAGAGATGTAACAACATGATTCTAGCGTGGCTTCTCAACACCTTAAGCGCAGAGATTCGTAGCAGTGTGATTTACAATCTTCTGGCAAAAGGTGTTTGGGATGAAATTACTGCACGATATGGAATGCTCAATGGTGCACAATTGTATTCACTCCAGAAGGATTTGCTATCTCTGAGCCAAGGTGCTTCTTCTGTCTCCATTTACTTTACAAAGATGAAGTCGCTTTGGGATGAACTCAGTCATGTTCGTCGATTTCCTTCATGTTCTTGTGGTTCTCTCCACGAAATCTTGAAGTATGAGGAAGATCAAAGACTCCTGGTGTTCTTGATGGGGCTCAGTGAAGGTTTCACTGCAATCAGGGGCCAAATCTTGATGATGAAGCCTTTACCTTCGATCAATGATGCGTACAACATGCTTGTTCAAGAGGAAAAGCAACGCTCCATCCACAATTCTCCTTCGGAGTCTGCTTCCTTTCATGTCAAACATAATCTTCCAGAGAAAACTAATAAATCTGGAATTTCTTCTCAAGAAACTCAGATTGGATCTAACAGATTTAATCATAAGAATGATCGCAAATCTCTGTATTGTGAGAATTGCAAGAAGTCAGGACACACAATAGATCGATGCTTCTTCATCATTGGTTTTCCACCAAAGAAACCAAGACCTACAGGAGCTCGTCCTCCTACTTCAGATCGTCCTCGAAGCTTTGCTGGTCAAACTTCCACAGAAACTGCTTCAGATTCAGTCTTATCCAGCGATCAGATCTCTCAGTTGATTCGTCTTCTTGAAGATCAATCCAAACAGAACTCCAAGTTTGAGCAAGATGACTTTGTTGCTTTTGCTGGTAAAGCTCTATTAACTCAATCTGTTCACAATTCTCAGTCATGGATACTTGATACAGGAGCTAGTAATCACATGACTTGTGATCGTAGTTGCCTTGCTAATGTATTCCAATTGACACATCCTTTCACCATTACTTTGCCTAATGGTCATATAGAAAGAGTTCACATGGCAGGATCTGTGAAACTACTTCCAAACTTACAGATTCAGGGAGTTCTTTATGTACCTGCGTTCAAATGCAACCTTGTTTCCATTGGGAAACTTGTTTCTGAGTTAAATTCTCTGATCATTTTCTCACATCAAGGTTGTTTCCTACAGGATGTGATGTCCAAGAAGATTATGAGGCTTGGTAATGCTAGGAAGAGTTTATACTTTCTGCATCAAGATCAAGAAATTTCTCCTACAACTGCAAATGTTATTCCCACTGTTTCTATTGATTCATTAGATTCAGTTGTCAATCACACAAACACAAGTGTTTCTCCTGAAATTTGGCATGCTAGATTTGGCCATTTGCCTCCTTACAAACTAAGAAGTTTTCCTTTTGTAATAGGAGATGTAAATACAAATGCAATAACTGCTTGTGAATCATGTGCTAAGGCAAGACATAGACAATTACCTTTCCCTCTTAGCACAATTAAAACAACATCTATATTTGAGTTGATACATTTAGATGTATGGGGACCATACAGAACTACTACTTATGATGGTCACAGGTATTTTTTGACCATAGTAGATGACTTCAGCAGATCCACCTGGATTCACTTGATGGCATCTAAAGGGAATGCTTTCACCATCATCAAAGCTTTCTTGACTATGGTTCAAAGGCAGTTCAGAATTCAGGTCAAGACTATACGTACAGACAATGCACTTGAACTTGGTTCAGGCAAGAGTGCTTCAGAATTTCTTGCTTCAGAGGGCATCCAACTTCAGACTTCTTGCACAGCTACTCCACAACAGAATGGTGTTGCTGAAAGAAAGCATAAGCACATCCTTGAAGTTGCCAGGGCAGTTCTGTTTCACTCCAAGGTTCCTATCATTTACTGGGGTGAGGCTGTTCTTTCTGCAGTTCATATCATCAACAGACTCCCTTCATCTGTCTTACACAACTTATCTCCTTTTGAGGTAATGTTCTCCAAACCTCCAGCTTATGACAGATTAAGAGTGTTTGGTTCTTTGTGTTTTGCTTCCACACTTCAACACAATAGAGATAAGTTCCATGCTCGAGCAAAAACCTGTGTCTTTCTTGGCTATGCACCAGGAAAGAAAGCCTATAAGCTCCTGGATATGAACACAAAGAAGGTTTTTCATTCCAGAGACATAGTTTTTCATGAAAACATATTCCCTTTTCACACCACTCAAACACCTCCACAAACTTGGCCAACTAATGTCACACACTTTGATGTTGATCCATCATCTTCATCCTCCACTTCTATTACACCTCAAATTCATCCCCTACACACATCCACACCTACCCTTCCTCCACAAATAAGAAGATCATCTAGACAACATTCTCGTCCAGCTTATCTTGACAATTACATTTGTCATGTTCACTCCTCTGCTGAACACACTTGTTGTCATACCCTCACTTCCACCATAGACTTCCCTTCTATCTCCTCTAACCAATCCTACACACCAACTACAGAACCCCTTTCTTACCAACATGCCAGTCAATTCCAGGAGTGGCAAAATGCCATGGAACAAGAATTCAAGGCATTGGCAGTCAACAACACTTGGGATAGTTCCACTTCCCAAAGGAAAACGTCCAATAAGCTGCAAGTGGGTTTACAAAATCAAGCACAAATCTGATGGTTCAATTGAACGTTACAAAGCTAGGCTGGTGGTCAGGGGCTTCACACAAAAGGAAGGAGTAGACTACACAGAAACCTTCTCACCTGTGGTTAAGATGACAACCATTAGGTGCTTACTGAGTGTTGCTGTGAAACATAACTGGCCTCTCCTCCAATTAGATGTCAACAATGCCTTCTTACATGGTGACCTCCATGAGGAAGTTTTCATGAAGATACCACCAGGTTTGAATGTTGATAGTGAAGGCAATCTTGTCTGTCGTCTTCTCAAATCCCTATATGGTCTCAAGCAAGCATCCAGGCAGTGGTACTCTAAGTTAGCTTCTGTTCTTCGCCTAAGAGGATATAAGCACTCAGAGAATGACTATTCTTTGTTTCATAGACAAGAGGGTGAGTCCATAGTCTACTTGGCCATCTATGTAGATGACATACTCCTTACAGGGAATGACACTGAAGAGATCAATTCCCTTAAGGCTTTTCTTCATGATGAATTCAAGATAAAGGATCTCGGCGAGCTAAGTTACTTTCTTGGTTTGGAGTTTGCTCGAGGCACCAAGGGGATCACCATTTCTCAACAGAAATTCATCCAGGACTTACTTGTTGACTATAAATGCACAGATGCAAGTCCTGTTCTTAGTCCCTTGGAACAGAATACTAAGCTTCTTCTTACCAGTGGAAATCCACTCCCCAATCCTTCAGATTACAGGCGTCTCATAGGCAAATTGAGCTTCCTTGTTCATAGCAGACCTGATTTAGCTTTCAGCATTCAACACCTCAGTCAATTTCTTCAGACCCCTCGTTCCTCTCATATGGACGCGGCTTTACACACTCTTCGTTACCTGAAAGGTACAAGCACCAAAGCTCTCTTCTTCAGTAGTGCTCCTAACTTCAAATTACAAGGTTTCTGCGACGCAGATTGGGCCTCATGTCCCAATTCCAGGAAGTCTGTGAGTGGCTTTGTAATCTTCTTGGGTGACAACTTGATCTCTTGGAAATCGAAGAAGCAACAGACTGTGTCACTCTCTTCTGCTGAGGCAGAGTATCGCTCACTTCGTCGTATCACAGCAGAATTAGCATGGCTCAGTCGACTTCTCTCTGAACTTGGTGTCACTGAGATGATCCCCATTCCTGTTAAGTGTGACAACAATGCTGCCATCTACATTGCACGCAACCCAGTCTTACACGAACGTACCAAACACATCGAACTCGACTGCCACTTTGTACGTGAGAAGTTGCTTGAAGGGCTTATATCACTCTCTCATGTCCCAACGCAGAATCAACTGGCAGATGCACTAACTAAACCAATCCCTGGCTACAAGCTCCAAGCTGTTCTTCCCAAACTCGGACTCTTAGACACCGTCTCGAGTTTGCGGGGGGATGATAGAGATGTACATGATCATTCATGTACTGCGTAGCATAGGAACTCCTCTCCAAAAGTTGTTAGAAGTTTGTTAGTGAGCTGTAGTTTTGTTAGTGAGCTGTCAATTTCTTGCTGAACAAAACCTTGCTCTATAAAGCTTGAGTCTCTGTAATTTGATCAATTCATTCAATGAAACTCAACACCTATTCTCTCCATTCTCTAAACATTGTCAATTCTCTCACATTCTCCCTCGTGACATTATCGAAAAAATTGATTTGTTTAAAGTTGTTAAAGAGGAAGTGGCGGACAACTTTTTCTGGAATGGCACTGGGTCTGGATAATTTACAATCAAATCTTGCCTTGAACTTATTCGTTGTTGATTGCTCAAAGTTGTGGAAGAGTATTTGGGGTGTTAAGGCTGCTTGATTGTTTTTTAGCCATTGTGAGTCCTTGTAAGAGGCCAATCAGTTCAGCAAGGAAGGTTGAGTCTCTTGGGGATTTAATTACATAAGCTCTCATGAATTCACCAGCATCCCTCTAAGAATTCCACCAACACTTATCCGAGAATTTCCCTTAGTAAATGCCCCATCGGAGTTCAGCTTTGCCCAGCCCGCCGCCGGCCTAACCCAATTCGATTCTTCTTGAGTACCATTTTAGCGCATCAACCCCCCTTACTCAAGTTCCTCTCAAACAAGTGTGTAATATTCCCTTGTTTAAAGGTCTCTCAGTCAGCCTAAAAAAAGAAGTTGTGCCAAACTTCCTTCGCCACTGGAAGATTGAAATTGGAGCAATTGAGGTGTTTGAAGATGTGGAAAATGACGAATTGGCCTTGCCTCTTCATAGAGCAGTAATCGAAATGTGCAGAGCTTTGCTGAGAAGTGATGGTTGGTGTTTCAAAATCCTCTATGTTCCGCGTTCCTGTAACCAAGATGCAAATTGGATGGATCGTTATGTGGATTTATGTGTTTGATACTGTATTTTGTTCAATAACGCTCCTGAAGGTTTAGCTAGAATCCTTGAGGTAGACAATTGGATGAGTGAAACTATGTAATTTTCTTATTTCCTATGAATAAAAAGATATAACCCACACTTTGACAAAAAAAAAACTATAGAAAATGAATGCATATTCTACGTATGCATCTGAATCTGAAAAAATGTGATGCGAATATGAAATAAGTTGCTTGTACTTGTACATATGCTAAGCATATTCATAACAGTTCTTCGTTCCAAAGGTTAATACATATGTTAATGATGTTTGGTAACATAAATTATAATGATATTTTTATAGTAAAGTGTGAGATTTTAATGAAAAGCTTTAAATAAAAATATTTTAAATAAAGTCCTTTATAACTAAAGACGTCATTATAATAGAAATGTAGTGGTTTTGACTCCTACATTGGGAGATATGCAAACTATGATATTTTTTTGTTTTTGTTTTGATGTAATTTTTACTAGTTTGTTCAATAGATTTACAACGAATGTCAATTTTTCGTATGCAATCTTCCTCCTCAAAACTATGATGAAAATGCCTCTTTGTAGATAGTTATAAGTTAAGACAATAGATGTTCAAACGAGAGCATGCAGAAACGTTAGATGTAATTTATAAGATTTCTAATTTTATTGGAAAAGATTGGTGTTTGATGTATTAAATTTATGTTCTTTGTATTGTAATATCTATTATAAAAGCATGATGACATTCTTGTAATAAATTCAATGGTTTACCTCTAAAAAAAGCTAAATAGAAAAAAATATAACGTATATTTCATAATTGACAATATATTATTTTTCAAATAATGAATATATTTTAACAAATGCATTCATACGCTTATTATATTCTTCTTCTTTTGATTATGCGTTTATATTTAAGTTTCTAACATATCCCAGTTTTAGAGGGAAAATTGCTTTGATGATGAGTAATAAATCACACGAAATCACCTTTAATTCAATGATGGATGAACATAAATTTTCTTTGATTTGATTTGATAATAGTATAAAAAGTGAAAATATCTTCTCTTACTCTATTTGTTTATCATCCCATAAAAATGAATCTCTATTTATACCAGTATTTGGTGTGCATGCACTTCCCATAACTCATACTACACTCTTTGTATTCGATCGACCTAGCTTTCATTTTTGTTAAAACTGAGTCCACAACGTTCACCAAAAAACAATGAAGGGCCCTTGCACTTTCTTCATCCTTTTTCTTGCTCTCTTTTTAATCTCGGGTAATTCATTATAAATTACAATCTTATAATTCTCAAAAAAATAGTAAAGACATTATATATAATGTACTTGCTAAACAAACCTTATAATAAGTATATAAAGTTTTGACTTCTTTTGATTAATTTCTTGTAATTCTTTGATATATTGTTGATCGATGAGAGCGATAATAATGTTATATGTGTATATGTAGGTGGTGAATGTAGGAATGTCGTAAGAGTTTGCCCGGTGAAACCAGGTGTTAGTTGCAATCAAGATTTGGATTGCAATCAAGTTTGCCGTCGTATCCGTAGCACATATGGATTTTGTAAACAGGGGGCATGTGTGTGCCTTACTCAATGTAAATCTCGTGCATAATGTCTGCATTGCATCTTGAATAAAAGAACTTGAATCTTTCAATTATTTGTCTGACTATTTATTTTTTTTGGTTGAAAGACTATTTTGTTTTTTTACATATAGTTGCAATATAAACTCATCCAAAAGAATTAGAGTCTTTTATCGAAAACCATCCGTAAAATACTGTATATTGTCCAAAATCACTCATTAATCAAATATTACCGGAAACCACCCATCTATCACTCTCTATTAGCCAAATGCCACCCATTTTCATATTCCGTTTAGAATCCATTAAGTATTTACAGATTTAGCCCAAAAAGTTTCTGTTTATTCACTTTTCTTCACAACTTGAAAAGTTGGGAAATAATTGTAATTAAATAAAAAGAAAGGGCTAGCTACATCATGTTCTTCAACAAAAAAATCAGATCTGCGAAATAGAATTGCGCAACCGCTGCCGCCCCCGCTACACAATCACCCCCTCTGTCGACCTTGTCCCACTCTCTACAAGCATTTAATTTCGCGCTTACATTCCGAGAACAAGCGTGATTTCAGAGCTAGAGGCTCAGATTCACACTACCAAGGGAAACGAATCGCACCACACTCTGGATGTCAGCAACGTGTCATTTTGAGCTTGTAATTAGGTTTTCTAATTCGCTTTTGGATTCGATTCTGATTCAGTGGTTTAAATTGCATATAATTGATTAGGAGGGGCACGAGGTCGCCGGAGGTGGTGAGCGGCGGCGATGTTTGCTCAATTTTCAGTTGTGGTTTTGGGTTGAAGAGGATGATGTTGCTAGCCCAATTTTTTTTTTTACCTAATTACAATTATTTCTCAACTTTTCAAGTTGCGAAGAAAAATGAATAAACATAAATATTTTGGGCTAAATCTGTAAATACTTAACGGATTTTAAATGAGAAAACCTAATTATATATATATTAATTAATACTTACCTAATTACGACTTTTAATTGCAAATTATATTTGAACATGCAAAGTTATATAGGTCGAATATTAATTAATATATATATAAATTGGGTAATGATCAAATGAGAAACAATTATTAAAATGAGAAATGAAAAGTAATCCTAGCAAGAAAATTCAATGGTTAAGATTATACTTTTCAAGGGTTTTGACCCAGGTGGTTGACCATTGACCGGGTTTGACCGACTTTGATCATTGAACGACGTTGACCGGATTATGAATGGCCTAAAATAAATTTTATGGGCCAAAAAATATATTTTTAGGCCAAATTTGTACTTTCAAATTTAAGTGTTTCAAAATGCCTGAAATGTGCTACTATATGGTTGAAATGTGATATGGTATTTTAGACCAAAACTTGAACTTGCAAAGCATGTGCTACTTCAAGTGTTACTCTATGGCTGAAATGTGCTTCTATATGTGTGAAATATGCTACGCGTTTGCCTATATGTGCTTCTCTATTCTAGGTGAAATGTGCTACGCTTTTTGCCTAGATGTGCTTCTCTATAGCTGAAGTGTGCTACACTTTCGCCTATATGTGTTTCTCTATGACTAAGTAAAGTGTGCTACGCTTTTTTCTATATGTGCTTCTCTATGTCTATCTGTAGTGTGCTACGCTTTGCCTATATGTGCTTCTCTATGGCTCAAAAGTGTTACGCTTTAGCCTATATGTGCTTCTCTATGACTAACTGAAGTGTTCTACGCTTTCTCCTATATGTGCTTCTCTATGCTAGGTGAAATGTGTTACGCTTTTGCCTAGAAATAATATGGCACTTTTACTTACAAACCATGACACAAAAAATTGGTAGAAAAAAAAGCATTACACTTTTGCTTATAAATCATAGCAAAAAAAATTTGGTAGCAAAAAAAAAGCATTTTTTCTTACAAAGAATATCACTTTTACTTACAAATCATAGTACACAAAAATTGGAATGGAAAAAAATCCGATAAACTAAAAAACCCAATATATACTTCTCTTCTCCATTCACTTCTATATTCCATTCACTTCAATCCGAGTCTCTGTTGTGACATGGTGATCGCCAAGCTGGGATGGCGATCGCGGTTCCGCTCCAATAACTTTACTTCGAAGGTCTTAAATCTTCATTTCTTCTCAAGTGTCCCATAACATAGCAATATCTCTAAACTCATATGAAATCACTCCTAATACAATGTAATAATCCCTAGTTACGCTATACAAAGTGCAGCGTATCAAGGATTGTGGTTTTCCTACAGGTAGGGTTCTTCGAATGGTTTAGTCGACGGTTTTCCTCGTTGTTGGATCTCTTCTCTCCGAGGACAAGTACCAAACTTTTTCTCAATCTTCCTAAATCTTGTATTTTGGTAGAGTGTACATTTGTGGTTTCACTAGTTTCTGGTTTTGTTTTTACGTTTTGGGGTTTTGATTTAAATTTAGGGATTTTTGTTTTGGATGTTTTATATACGGATTACACTAGTAGATATGTTGAATATCCATGTATGGTTTGAGTTTGTGATTGTTATGACGATTAGGGTTTTGGGTTTCGTAATCATAATTTGGGGGTTTTACTGAATCTTTGTGATGCTGTTGAAGATAGTTAAATCCTCTGTAAAGGATTTTGCACCAATCTGTGTTATATATTGGATATAATGAAAGTGAAATAAAAATTTACACTAGCCATAAAATTCAGAGGAAGGAAAGGACTCCCGGAAATAATGTATATAGCTCAAAACTCAGGTTCCTAATAATGGTATAAATTATTAGTTGTCCCAATTCATAAATGTAGTTTCAACAAATAATTAGAATGGGGAACCATTGTAGATGATCAGTCAATTGACAAATTTTTCAGGACTTCAACATTGCTTTTCATTTTTCCCCTTTGGTTTCTAGCCTCGTTTCCATATGTTTACTGTAATTAAGTTCGAACTCGAATAAGAGTCTAGTGTGGATGTTGGATTCACCTGCTATGAGGTGATATATGATTTTCTTCATTTCTAATGCTTGGAAATAAGTTCACATTTTTTGAAATATGTTTCAATTTTACTTGGATTTCACTTGTGTTTAGGGACTGGTTTTGTTTTGTTTCTTGACCTCAAATGCTATGTTTTGTTGTATGAAAATTAAGTAAAATTGAAGTGTTACAAGTTCTTTTTTAAAAAGTGTTACAAGTTTCTTGACCTCAAACAGTGACTCCCATTTTAACACTACGACGAATGTTAAGACAACGAATCTTCAAACGAGGGGATGCATAAACGTTAGATGTAATTTATAGGATTTCTAGTTTTTTTGTAAAAGATTGGTGTTTGATGTATTAGATTTAGGTTCTTTGTATTGTGATATCCATTGTAAAAGCCCAAGGACATTCTCTTAATAAATTCAACTGTTTGCCTCTAAAAAAAAGCTAAATAGAAAAGAAATATAACGTATATTCCATAATTGACAATAAATGATTTTTCAAATAATGAATAATATTTTAACAAATGCATTCATACACTTATTATATTCTTCTTCTTTTGATTATGCGTTTATATTTAAGTTTCCAACATATCCCATTTTTAGAGGAAAAAATGCTTTGATGATGAGTAATAAATCACACGAAATCACCTTTAATTCAATGATGGATGAACATAAATTTTATCTTCTTTGATTTGATAATACTAAAGTAAAATATCTTCTCTTACTCTATTTGTTTATCATCCCATAAAAATGAATCTCTATTTATACAAGCATTTGGTGTGCACTTCCCATAACTCATACTACACTCTTTGTATTCGATCGACCTAGCTTTCATTTTTGTTAAAACTGAGTCCACAACGTTCACCAAAAAACAATGAAGGGCCCTTGCACTTTCTTCATCCTTTTTCTTGCTCTCTTTTTAATCTCGGGTAATTCATTATAAATTACAATCTTATAATTCTCAAAAAAGTAGTAAAGACATTATATAATGTACTTACTAAACAAACCTTATAATAAGTATATAAAGTTGTGACTTCTTTTGATTAAACTTTTGTAAATTCTTTGATATATTGTTGATTGATGAGAGCGATAATAATGTTATTTGTTTATATGTAGGTGGTGAATGTAGGAATGTTGTAAGAGTTTGTCCGGTGAATCCAGGTGTTAGTTGCAGTCAAGATTTAGACTGCAATCAAACTTGCCTTGGTATCCATAGCACATATGGATATTGCAAACAGGGGACATGTGTGTGCCTTACTCAATGTAAATTCCCTGCATAATGTATGCATTGCATGATTTGCATCTTGAATAAAAGAACTTGAATCGTTCAATTTCAATTATTTGTCTGACTATTTTGTTTTTACATATATGTTTATGTGTCTGTTTCGACGCAGTTTCACAAAGTGTTTATGTATAGAGTTCTACAACTCTTGTAGCAGATGCTTACAAAAAATGAATACAACTTTATAGTAATAATATAAACTCATCGAAAAGAATTTATTACAGCATGTGTGAATATGAAGATGAGATATACCATCTTTGTTGTTTGAGTTTCTATTTGACGGCTAAAATTTCTTTTATTCTGTCTAGAGTTGAAAATAATTTTATCTTTATTCAAATTGAGCAGAGTTCATTTAAGAGATATAGTTGACCTACATTGAAAAAAAAACGCATATAATTTTTTTAAAGAGGTTGGTGTAATGGGAATTTTTTTCTAAAATGGGCTTTTTTTCAAAAAAAATTCCCGACGTAGGCTCTTTTCAAAAGAAATTCCCAATATAGGCACTTATGCCAGCTTCGGATTTTTTTTATGTGTGAGAGACGCTGGTAGAACCAGCGTCTCTCGTCCGAAGCTGGTAATTTTTTTTTTGAATTTTTTATGTATAAGAGACGCTGGCCGAACCAGCGTCTCTTATACATATTTTTTTTTTAATTCCCCGTGTAAGAGACGCTGGTCGAACCAGCGTCTCTTACACGTAAAATGTTTTAAAAAAAAAATTTATTTGTATAAGACGCTGGGAGAACCAGCGCCTTATACAAAGCTTTTGTTAATTTTTTTTTTTCAAAGTTTATATATATATATATATATTATTATACATGACTTACTCGTGTTTGGATGGCTCGTATGGGCTCGTTTGAAATCGGAATCGATCACGACCGATTTCGTTGGGTCCGTATTGATCCCAGCTTTCACCAGATATGTCTCTCGCTCGATTCTGATTTCGAACGACCCCATACGAGCCACCCGAACAAGCGTAAGTCTCGTGCGTACCTTCTACTGTAAATGGATATTTACAAATCCGTTCCTCCATATCACGCGATGAGAGACATATCTGGTGAAAGCTTGGATCAATACGGACCCAACGAAACTGGTCGTGGTCAATTCCGATTCCGAACAAGCCCATACGAGCCATCCGAACAAGCGTAAATCTCGTGCATACCTTCTTTCACCAGTTCGGAATCGGAATTGATCACGACCAGTTTCGTTGGGTCCGTATTGATCCCAGCTTTCACCAGATATGTCTCTCATCGCGTGATATGGAGGAACGAATTTGTAAATATCCATTTATAATAGAAGGTAGGCACGAGACTTACGCTTGTTCGGGTGGCTCGTATGGGCTCGGACGAGAGCCTATATTGGGAATTTATTTTGAAAAGAGCCTACGTCGGGAATTTTTTTTGAAAAAAAGTCCATTTTAGAAAAAAATTCGGTGTAATGGAGCATAATATGATTCAATTTCAATAGGTTGTTTGTTCGATTCCACTTAGCGTGTCCTCGAGGTCACACATATATAAATGTATACTCTTTGGTTTTCAATGACCTCGAACCGAGACAACCATGTCCTCACCCTAAAATTCTTCTACAAACAAACGCATACAAACGATTGATGATGCACACATAAGATTAGGTCCTATATCGATTTTAATATATATATATATATATATATATGGTAAGAATCGCATGAACTAAATTTGAAGTGTCATATGATTTTTTTTCTCCTGGCAATATCTTTTTTTTTAGGACAATATTCGTTTTTTTGAAAAAACAATTATTATATTTAGAAAGGCACATGCACTGTATTACGAAATACACTTAAGAGTATAATCTAATTGTTTTTCTCTTGATTTTTTCTAATTTCTTTGCTTGTGATGCGTTATGTCTTTCATATGCACATATAATGGCGAAGTCAGGATTTATAAAGGATAGTCACAATTAAAAATAACATTTGCTTGCAAATTATATTTGAAAATGCAAAATTATATAGGCCGAATATTAATTAATCTTATCTATATAAAATATAGCTGACCGTTGAACGAATTGAATGAAATTGGTACCATATCATTTACTAGACCATGTTATTGGGCCAAGAGATCTTTTCACTTCACAGACTTTGTTTTGGACTTTGTTTTTGGGCCATGGACATCCATAGAAAATCTAATCCTAATTAATAAAAAACTTAATGTTATGTCAAAAAGTAAATGAAGATTTAATTTGGGACATCGTTAGTCCCTTCATCTTCTTTCGTAATAAATTCTCAAAAGTTAATATCTTTTAAATGTTTTTTAATCCTTTTATTGCATTTTTTACTTTGAAAATTGGACTTCGAAATTGAATCTTATATATATCTATATAAAATATAGCTGACCGTTGAACGAATTGAATGAAATTGTTACCATATCATTTAATAGACCATGTTATTGGGTCAAGAGATCTCTTCACTTCACAAACTTTGTTTTGGACTTTGTTCTTGGGCCATGGACATCCATAGAAAATCTAATCCTAATTAATAAAAAACTTAATGTTATGTCAAAAAGTAAATGAAGATTTAATTTGGGACATCGTTAGTCCCTTCATCTTCTTTCGTAATAAATTCTCAAAAGTTAATATCTTTTAAATGTTTTTTAATCCTTTTATTGCATTTTTTACTTTGAAAATTGGACTTCAAAATTGAATTTCGTAAAACAACCCATTTTATTATTGTGACTTTTCTATAATAACAAGAAAATAAAACTATATACAACACCACATTATTACTTCAATTCGTTTGTTTAAACCGCGCGAGTAGCGCGGACTACAAATTCTAGATGGATTGTGCTTTATCGTTTTTTGAGAACCTTATATATTGAAAACTTCGTTATCTTTTGTTAAAAGTTAATGTAATTGATACTTATTTCCATCACAATCAATACTCCAAATGCTCCTCATAACAATTTCTATTGACATGTTTTTTCGCTTTTTATGTTGGATTTTTTATGATTAAAAGAATTACTATTAAATTAGAAATAAAAACTTTATGAATGTAATTTTGAACTTATCTCATTTCGTATTAAAGGTTTAATGTTGTCAAATTTCACTGATTGCACTTAAAATCTTTGTAGGTTGAGAACTTTTGAGTCAATTCAACTAAATTATATGTATAAACCAATATTATGTTCTAAAACTACTCCAAACATGAGAAAATAAAAATATACTTATAATTATAAATATTAACAAATTTGATAACAATAAAAAACATTAACAAATAATGTGAAACTATATTAAACCAAATACGAAAATTTATAATTTCCCCGCGCGGAGCGCGGGTTCCGTATCTAGTATATATAAATGGGTAAAGATCAAATGAGAAATAAATATTAAAATGATAAATGAAAAGTAATCCTAGCAAGAGAATTCAATGGCTAAGATTACACTTTTCTAGGGTTTTGACCCAAGTGGTTCACCATTGACCGGTTTGACCGACTTTTATCATTGATCGACGTTGACCGTCCTTGACCTTTTTTTTGGGCCAAAAAATATTTTTTAGGCCTGATTTTGTACTTACAAATTCAAGTGCTTCAAAATTTGTGAAAATGTGCTACTATATGGTTGAAATGTGCTATGGTATTTTAGGCCAAAATTTGAACTTGCAAAGCATGTGCTACTTCAAGTGTTACTCTATGGCTGAAATGTGCTTCTATATGTGTTTCTCTATTGCTAGCTGAAGTGTGCTACGCTATTGCCTATACGTGTTCCTCTATGCTAGGTGAAATGTGCTACGTTTTTTGCCTAGATGTGCTTCTCTATGGCTGAAATATGCTACACTTTTTGTCTAGATGTGCTTCTCTATGGCTGAAATGTGCTATACTTTCGTCTATATGTGCTTCTCTATGACTAGCTGAAGTGTGCTATGTTTTTTCCTATATGTGCTTCTCTATGGCTATCTGAAGTGTGCTACGCTTTTGCCTATATGTGCTTCTCTATGCTAGGTAACAAGTGCTTAGCTTTAGACTATATGTGCTTCTCTATGGCTGAAATGTGTTACGCTTTCGCCTATATGTGCTTCTCTATGGTTAACTGAAGTGTGCAACACTTTTGCCTAGATGTGTTTTTCTATGCTAGGTGAAATGTGCTACATTTTTGCCTAGAAATAATATAGCATTTTTACTTACAAACCATAGAACTTTTGCTTACAAACCATAGCAGAAAAATTGGTAGCAAAAAAAACAAAGCATTTTTGCTTATAAAAAACAACAAGGAGGAAGGAGGAAGGAGGAAGGTCTTCATTTTTGCTTCTCTATGGTTAATTGAATTGAAAAGAAAAAAATTCAATTAAAAAAAATTGACATGGAAAAAGTCAACGGCTTGTCAACTACAAGGAGGAAGGAGGAAGGTCTTCATTCCTTCTTATTTCTCATCTTAAGGGTATTTATCATTAATCGTAATGCTACTAATTATGAACCTAATAACCTAGAACATAACCTTTCATGTTTGTTTTTTCATTATCTATAGTGACTTCAATTATTTGTATTTGTAACTTGTCTCATCTATATATATATATATAAATTCATGAGTTTGAGAAAGTAATGACAATTGGGACTCATTAATGTTTAAACTTAATTTTTTTTTTTTTTTCTATTTCTCATCATCCAATGATAATTGAGACTTATTAAATGTCTAATAAAACCATAATTATGTGCTTAATTGGTTAGTATTTCCACCATTTTAATCTTTTTTTTCTTCGCTCTTCACCTTCAATCCATATGACGATGAAGAGCAATCCGAGCAACGTAAACTATGTGATTTTGGTACATATATAAGAGATATTCAATTCATTTTATTATAATTTACTAAAAAATACATATATGAAAAAATATATTATGTATATGAATATAGACAAAAATAAAAAGTGTTTGGCTCGCGCAAAACGCGGGTAATGACCTAGAAAGTTGTCATTAAGTCGTCATTAATATGTGACCTCTTGAATTTCTCTTCTAATTTCAACTTTTGATTTTTCGACTTCTCCGAATGGGATTTCGTATTGAATTCTCCCATCAAGTCGTCGTTACTATTCTGCATATTTTATTTCGCCGTTACTCATGGTTATTGTCAATTTGTAATTGAACCAATCAATTTGCTATTTTTATCACTTCTATTGTTCGTTTATTTTTAAGTTAATGTCTTGATCTGCAGGTTGGATTTGCTTTGGCTTGAATTGGATAAAATATGCCCTGAAAAAAATTGTAAATATATAATTAGCCCAAATTTAGTTTTGAGACGAAAAACCGTAATTACCCCGCGCTACGCGTGGGGGTCCGATTCTAGTGAAAATAGTTATCAAAATGATTATGCACTAGAACTGAGCAATATGATGTAAATGGATGCTATGACACTTGGTTTTTCCAAGATGAACAACTTTATTACAATATTAGAGACATTTTTTTTACAAAAAATAAATTTTTATTTGTGATTTTGATGTTTGTAGTAAAATTATCTGTTTTTTTGCAATCGAAAAGATAATTTCTATGAGAGGATTATATCTCATTTTGATATGACCTTTAACTTTTATCGTTTTACTATGAACAATTATGGGTAATACGTGAACATAATCAATTAATACATGAACCTCGATATATAATACGTGAACCTTAACAAATATTTCAATACACCTTGAAATTAGAAGGCAAATATGTAATATGACAGTATGTTACATAATTAGACCATTGTAGATCACAATTGCACAAATTGGCATAATACCACAAACATTTTTTGGCTCACTATTTATAGTTCAACAATCCAAAAAATAAATAGCATAACTAAGTTCAACTAACTATTACATCTCATTCACTAGCAACTTCATTGGTTTTTTAGCCTTCTCTATAACTTCTCCATCATTGAATATTAATGCGATCACCGTTTTACTCGCCTTTGATGTTCTCTCAACTTTCTTCCTTGTGTCTTGACATTACCTTCTTGAGCAAAATTTTAACATTTGTTTTCTGTATTTTCTGCAAATCACCAAAGATACATCTCAAGTTAATAACATTGACATTAAACACAAATAAATAAACAATGGTTTCTTAATCACGAATAAAACAATGACTACCTAATTATAAATATTACCATATTAAACATGAACATCACCCTATTAAATACAAACATCAATCATTAAGCATTAACATAAAACATAAAATAGAAAAAACGGTATGTACACACCTCGTTCTACAACTATCAACAAATGAATCTCGAATTATACTTCAATAAATTTAATCATGAAGTATCAATTTCACTTTTAAGTGTGAAAACAACAATCAATAAACAAAATAGAGCATAATTGGAAGTCTTATATCTTGAACTAACAAAATGAACATTCAATAAACATAGATGTGTCAAAAAACAAATGAATTCCTATCTTTAACTGAATTCTAACACAAATAACATATAAGTCTTAAATTTTAAATTCCAAACATAATTCTTAGTTTTGTTCCTCTTTATCAGTATAAAACTCAAATTTCAAACAAAAATCAATTAAAGTAACCAGTTGAATCACTGTAACTTACGAATGCACCCAATTGATCCCTTTTTAAGAAATGAGTTTTTATAATCAACTCAAGAACTAAGATGTGAAGCATTGACAATGTAAAATGACTAAAATTGTACCTTAAATGGGCCATATCTTTCTTGGGACATAATAAATTCCGGAATTGTAGAGAAAAGAGGATTTTGGTTTAATGACATCCCCACAATCCATTGAATCCTTGCTTTCGTCCAACTAGTGCATCCAAGACTTGATGAAATATCTGACTTATTGTGTAGTCTGAATGCAGAAATCTTTCAGACGTATCTCTACTAGATGCTCCTTTACCGAGAATGTGTAAAAACAATCCAATTTTTTCTAACACAATCATTCTTCTAGACGGCTTTAAACCGTAGTTTTGTAACACCGAACACAATTGCAACAGAACATGTTTCTCCATTCTAAATGCATGCAAACAACGCACATCAGAACGTGTTTTATTTGAGGTACATGGTATTGTGGTCATTTTACCTCTATTTTTCTCGTTTTCAGAATTCAACAATATTGTCATCCGAACATACACTCAACATATAAGAATCAACAATGGAATAAAATACATGCATTCAAAACAACATCAACAAGTACCAACAACTTATTCAACATTAAAATAAGTATAAGTACCAGCATCAACATAGGTAACAACACATGGTATCCAAACAAAGTCATTGTTGTAAACCTTAAAACTCGAATTTCAAACAACAAAAATGCAAAATCTTCTACTCATGAACAATGCATCTTCAATATTAGTCGAAATAACTAGAAAAATCAACTAAAATCACACAAAAATACATATTTGAATACATATATGAGTTTTTTACCTCTTTCGGTGTTCGTTCCTCTTCAATCTTCGAAATCAATGCTTTCAAACGCATTGAAATCGCACAATCTACTATATATATAGAATTAGGATCAAGTGCATAACACTCTTATAGTAAATAGTGAGGAGTCTTCTTAGCCCTTAAGTCAAATCAATCCAACCATCGGGATTAAAGCTAATTAAGAAAAAGAAAATAAATTAAAAATCACACCTTCCCTCATTCCCTTTATTCACGCTCACATATTTCTCTGTTATGGATTTTTTTTTATAACCTCTCTAATATTCTATTGAACTACTGGTCTCCATCTACGACATGCTCAATCATCTTATGAACAAATTGTTCATGAACAACTCTTCTTGTTCATGACCAATATGGATTGTTCATGAACAATTCGTGTTGTTCATCTGCGAACCAGTTCAGATTGGTTTATGAACAATACAGTTTGTTCATGAACAAGACAGATTATTCATGAGCAAAATGAAATGGAGTCGACCTTGAATGGAGAAGAGGCCACTTGAACAATTCGAACAATGTAACAATGGAAGGCTCGAGAGTTTTTAGAGAAGAACAAAAGACATTCTGCTAAAAGATTCTGCAAATATTAAATGGAGTCAAATCTGGAGGAAATTTTAGGGAAGGATTATATTAATTTATTTAATTAACTTTTATGAACTTGTTCAAAAGAACAATCTCTATATAACTACTAAAGCAAAACACCTTTCTCCAATTCTAGATATGCCATGTAGCATACTCTTCATTTAGGCCATCCACTTGTCGTCATTCTATTGGTCACGATTTTTTACTTTTTATTGTAATTTTCTTACAAAAATTGATTAAATTTGGAAAATCATGTCCAAAAATATCACAAAAAGACTACTTAAGATCTTTCAGATTACAAAAAGATTTGTATGTGTTAATTTTTAGATTTTGACCTCCCAATATCCTATTATGTTATTTTACAAATTTATAATTTTATTTTTATGATATGATATATCACAAAAAGATGTATTTCTTAATAAATAAGAGAAAATATATATTTTTGTGTTATGATAGTGTTTTAAATTATATAGTTTTATATATGTTGAAATCAATTTATTTAAATTTGTTAAAAATTGAACTATGACCAAATAAGATTTTTGGTATAAAAATTCATTTATATTCGTTGTTTATTATATTTACAATTTTAAAACTTAATTATATATCAATATCATTTTAAGATATCAACTTATTTTCATATAAAATTATATATTACATAATACTCCGTACTACTTATTAACTATATCGAGTTATATAAACTCGCGCATGGCGCGGGACCTAGGCTAGTTGATTCTATAGTTAATTTAAGTGTATTTCCTACCGTATGATTCCTCTCATCTAACGTTGTACAAAGCTCCCTACTATTTACTGTAAGATAGCTTTTCACCAGAACTTGGCTCTCTCTCTCTCTCTCTCTCTCTATATATATATATATATATATAGAGAGAGAGAGAGAGTAAACCTTCACTTTTTTCACATGGCTTTATAGTATTGATTTCGCCACATGATGTCTCCATATCATTTCTGCCAAAAGTCATTTTGTCTATTTTTCATATAAACTAACTATATAAAGATTACTATATCAAATCTCTAATTATTCTTTTCATGTTTAAGTCAAATTAAGAAAAAACATAATCTTACTAGCCAATTTCTTAGTAAGAGATATTTCTTATAATTTTATTTAATAATAAATTATTAATACTAAACGGAGATCAAATTTAAAATTTTATAAAACTCATGCGAGGCACGGGAAGCTAAACAAATTTTACTGAATATTGCTCGAAATCGAAGGAAGAAAGGGTGGGGGTGTGAGAAGAGAAGATTTAGGGTTTTGGAAAAGAGATTGAAGAGAGCGTTGAATGACCGCATATCTGAAAAAAGAGGAGAAAGAAGAGAGAGGAGAGTGGGGGAGGGGTATTGTTCTTCCAACAAATCATTTGGATGATTTTACAATTTTACACTTTTTAAATCTGTTGTCTAGCTTCTTTTCTTATGAATCGCAGATCGTTAACGATAATGATATGAAATGCTTCTTATTTTATACTCTAATAAGTGAAGTTTGCGCTTGAAACTCATCTTTCGTATGAAACAAATGATTTAACGATTAAGAAATAAAATAAATTATTTCATAATAATTTTTAATGAAAAATATAGTCCATTCCATTTCAAATTTATGTAGGAGACTTGAGAAGCTTAATTATTGGATCCGATTAATAGTCGTAGACTAGAACCCATTTAATCAACCAACTTACACTAAACTCATTACAACTCGATTGATATATAGATTTTAACAACATAAGTTATTTTCACTAGCACTAGTAGACCTGACAAACGGGTTGAGTTCGGGTTCAGATCAATCAGGTTCGGGTTGAAAACGGGTTTGGATCAATCAGATTGACAAAATTTTCGGGTTGAGTGGGTTCGGGTCGGGTCGACCCAACGGGTTTCAAATGTTTTTTAAATTGTAATAAAGAAAATAAAATTTTAAAATTTTAATAATAAAATTATATTGTTATTTTTTAGTTTAAATAAAATAATATATATGTGAAAAGTGGGTCCGTTCACGAGTTTTAAGAAGTTCGGATCGGTCCAGGTTGACCCAGCAGATTCGGGTCAAAAACAAATTTACGCACTTGTCGAATCGAGTTAAGTCAATTATTTTTCAGGTCAAGAGAGGTCAACCCATCGGATTGGATCAACTTTTGACATGTCTAAACACCAATATAAATTTCAAAACAAGTCTCGTGCATCCATGAATATAAAACTTAGTTATTTAGGCTATCAGCAATGAGAGTCGCATAACATATTTTATTATTTTATCTCCTTTTCAGATCACCTATGTAACTCGCCTCGCTTTTTTTCCCACAATGGGGGTTACATGAGGAGAGTTACATGTATACATATTTATTTATCAATCATATATTTACACAATATAATAATAAATATATCTTAAATTCAAATTTTTAATAAATACTGTATTATAATTTTATTAATTTAGATTAATATAAGTGTAATTTTTTTATACTTTCAAATGAAATAAATACAAATCAACGTCATTATGTTTAAACTTCATTCAAACGAAAAAATCAATAATGACTACATTCATACTACCAATAGCTATATTCACACAAAGAAGCTTGAGGATCTAACTCAACTTTTAGCATCGGGAGTGTTGACCCCAGAACAAGATATGATAAAGACGATGTTAATGAGCGAGTTATTTCCTAAGTGAAGAATAGCTTCATGTTTATGATTTCCGAAATTAATATATGTTTCTTGTTTTCATAAGCGAAAAATAACTTCATGTTTATGATTCGAAATTAACAATTATATTTCTAGTTTTCCTAAGTGAACAATTATGTTTTTATTTTGTATTGAGCTTGAATGTTAAATCAAATAGTATTTTTGAACGTAATCTATATATGATTGACTCAATTTAATTTAATAGAAAAAAATAACATGTATATATGAAATATAGGTGTCTATGGAATTTTTTTTCTAAAATGGGCTTTTTTTCAAAAAAAATTCCCGACGTAGGCTCTTTTCAAAAGAAATTCCCAATATAGGCACTTATGCCAGCTTCGGATTTTTTTTATGTGTGAGAGACGCTGGTAATTTTTTTTTTGAATTTTTTATGTATAAGAGACGCTGGCCGAACCAGCGTCTCTTATACATATTTTTTTTTTGAATTCCCCGTGTAAGAGACGCTGGTCGAACCAGCGTCTCTTACACGTAAAATGTTTTTTAAAAAAAAAATTATTTGTATAAGACGCTGGGAGAACCAGCGCCTTATACAAAGCTTTTGTTAATTTTTTTTTTTCAAAGTTTATATATATATATATATATATTATTATACATGACTTACTCGTGTTTGGATGGCTCGTATTGGCTCGTTTGAAATCGGAATCGATCACGACCGATTTCGTTGGATCCGTATTGATCCCAACTTTCACCAGATATGTCTCTCGCTCGATTCTGATTTCGAACGACCCCATACGAGCCACCCGAACAAGCGTAAGTCTCGTGCGTACCTTCTACTGTAAATGGATATTTACAAATCCGTTCCTCCATATCACGCGATGCGAGACATATTTGGTGAAAGCTTGGATCAATACGGACCCAACGAAACTGGTCGTGGTCAATTCCGATTCCGAACAAGCCCATACGAGCCATCCGAACAAGCGTAAATCTCGTGCATACCTTCTTTCACCAGTTCGGAATCGGAATTGATCACGACCAGTTTCGTTGGGTCCGTATTGATCCCAGCTTTCACCAGATATGTCTCTCATCGCGTGATATGGAGGAACGGATTTGTAAATATCCATTTACAGTAGAAGGTAGGCACGAGACTTACGCTTGTTCGGGTGGCTCGTATGGGCTCGTTTGAAATCGGAATCGATCACGACCGATTTCGTTGGGTCCGTATTGATCCCAGCTTTCACCAGATATGTCTCTCGCTCGATTCTGATTTCGAACGAGCCCATACGAGCCACCCGAACAAGCGTAAGTCTCGTGCCTACCTTCTACTGTAAATGGATATTTACAAATCCGTTCCTCCATATCACGCAATGAGAGACATATATGGTGAAAGCTTGGATCAATACGGACCCAACGAAACTGGTCGTGGTCAATTCCGATTCCGAACTGGTGAAACAAGGTATGCACGAGATTTACGCTTGTTCGGATGGCTCGTATGGGCTTGTTCGGAATCGGAATTGACCACGACCAGTTTCGTTGGGTCCGTATTGATCCAAGCTTTCACCAGATATGTCTCTCATCGCGTGATATGGAGGAACGGATTTGTAAATATCCATTTACAGTAGAAGGTACGCACGAGACTTACGCTTGTTCGGGTGGCTCGTATGGGGTCGTTCGAAATCAGAATCGAGCGAGAGACATATCTGGTGAAAGCTGGGATCAATACGGACCCAACGAAATCGGTCGTGATCGATTCCGATTTCAAACGAGCCCATACGAGCCATCCAAACACGAGTAAGTCATGTATAATAATATATATATATATATAAACTTTGAAAAAAAAAAAATTAACAAAAGCTTTGTATAAGGCGCTGGTTCTCCCAGCGTCTTATACAAATAATTTTTTTTTTTAAAACATTTTACGTGTAAGAGACGCTGGTTCGACCAACGTCTCTTACACGGGGAATTAAAAAAAAAATATGTATAAGAGACGCTGGTTCGGCCAGCGTCTCTTATACATAAAAAATTCAAAAAAAAAATTACCAGTTTCGGACGAGAGACGCTGGTTCTCTCACACATAAAAAAAATCCGAAGCTGGCATAAGTGCCTATATTGGGAATTTATTTTAAAAAGAGCCTACGTCGGGAATTTTTTTTGAAAAAAAGCCCATTTTAGAAAAAAATTCGGTGTCTATGTGTAGATAAAAATAAATTATAAATTATAAATTATTTTTTTCTATTTTTATAATCTATATAAGTCTAATATTTGGTTGAAAGACTATATTATATTACTTATATTAAATACAAATTTATGAGAACCATTGAATCATTTTTAATAAAAGTTTGAAAATGAATGAAAAAACGTAACCCAAATATGGGTTACATCCTATGTAACCCAAGCATTGATTACATATTTTTGGTATGTAATCAATTATTATTTTACTGTATGTAATGTGTTATTAGTCGTGTTATTAGTCTTACTGATATAAAGAGAAAATGACAAATTGAGCGTGAGAAAGACGCGCGAGGCGAGCAAGTAGGGAAAACAAGGAAAGAAAAAGGCAACATGAATAATCTTAAAAAAGGAAAATAAGAGTACTAAATTGGGGGCAGAGTAAAAGAGTGTCAGAGACGAAGAGCAGAGGAACGTGCGCTTATTTGAAGCAGATCTGGATCCACTCAATCACATTCATCTTCTTCCTCTTCTCTCTTTCTGTTTCATACACACTCCTCTCAAACCCACTCTGTTTTTTTAGTAGCCCAGAAATAGAAACAACCATTTCAAGCTGCTCTCTTTCTTCATCTTCAAGCTTTCATGGCTTTTAGTCCTCTATTTAGCAGCTGCAGTTGCTCTGCAACACACCTCAGGTTAGTTCAGATTTTTACTCTTCTTGGTTGATACACCCAGAAACAGAGCTTAAACTTCTGAGATTCTTTTGGGTATCTTCTGGAAATTTTGAAAGTTGGGTAGGAAAAAAGAACAAGTGGTGGGATTTGGTGTTGTGCAATAACTTTCCCTTTAGGATTTTCATGCTTATCTTCCTTTTGTTTGCATCATTTTTTGGTTTGCTTTTCTTTTTTACCCCCACGAGAATACTCCTCATAAATATTGACTTTCTCTTCCTTTCACTTTCTTTTTGGTGGGTTTCTTTCTTTTCCTTTTTCTTAACAAATTTTGATGATTTTTTTTACAAAAATGTCTTTGCAGGAATCAGGAGTGACTGATGAGATGAGTAGTGTTCTCTAACTCATAAAGATACAAGCTTTGGTTTGGTAGGTGGAAGAAAGCTAAGGCCTTGTTTGGGTTGAGCTTTCTTGCTCAATCACATTCCTTCTTCTTTTTCTCTTCTTAATTTCTGAGGTGGGTTTGAAAGGAGAGTAGCAAAAATGGATCCATATGAAGCAACCAAGATAGTTTTCTCAAGAATCCAACATTTGGATCCAGAAAATGCCTCAAAAATCATGGGGCTTTTGTTGATACAAGATCATGGTGAGAAAGAAATGATCAGGGTTGCATTTGGACCAGAAAATCTCCTTCATTCTGTAATTTTGAAAGCAAGACAAGAATTGGGTATTTCACCAAACACTCCCTCCACTCCTCCTTCTCCTTCCCCATCCCCATTTTCACACTCAAGACAAAGTTCTGTTTTCAAGCCTAATGGAATCAAGATTCCTTCTTTGTCTGTTTCAAGCATTGCTAGTCCTTCTTCTGTTTCTTCTCCTTCATGGGGTCCCTCTGTTTTCCCTGACTTCCATAGCCCAGATGAACTAATCAGCCCTAATTCCTCACCTGACCTCATTGATGAGATTCAGCTTCAAGAACAGCTCAGTTTCTTGAATGACCCAGATAACAACAACCCTTATGGAGCCAATTGGGGGCCCCACAGAAGAAGCTGCTCAGTGAGTGACATTAACCTTGGACTAGGTGATGATGTCACTGGATCACTTGGTTGGAAGCCTTGCCTTTACTTTGCTAGAGGCTACTGCAAGAATGGAAGCACTTGCAGATTCTTGCATGGTAGTGGGCTCGTTGGGGATTCGGATTCCGGTTCGGGTTCGGTTTCGGTTTCTCCGAGCAAGATTGAGATGATGGAGCAAGCCCATGAGCTGTTCAGATCCAAGTCCATGCAACACCAGAAATTAATTGCTGCTTCTCAACTCATGGCTGCTTCCAATTCCTTCCCTTTCTCTAATAGGTATCCAAACTTAACAACTTAAATCTCGTTGAAAACTTAATGAAGATTCTTTCTTTTTACCAATTTTGTTGTTGTTGTTGCTTTTGTTTTAGTAGAGCTGCAGCAGCTGCTGCTGCACTTATGATGGGAGAAGACATGAACAAATTCAGCAGATCAAGGCTAAGCAGAAGTGATTTCTTGATTAATGGCGACACTAATCCTGGATCAAGGCAGATCTACTTGACATTCCCAGCTGATAGTACTTTCAAAGAAGAAGATGTTTCCAATTATTTCAGGTTTTCATTTTTTCCACTTATTTATGTCTATTCAGGATTAGATTTTTTATTTTTATGGTATCTGAACTTTTTTTTTTTTTAATGTGTTGTTCATAGCATTTATGGGCCAGTTCAAGATGTGAGGATACCTTATCAACAAAAGAGGATGTTTGGCTTTGTAACCTTTGTTTATCCTGAGACAGTCAAGATCATTCTGGCTAAGGGTAACCCTCATTTTGTTTGTGACGCCCGAGTTCTCGTCAAGCCTTACAAAGAAAAGGGCAAAGTTCCTGACAAATTCAGGTAAAAATTTCAAGCTTCAATCTTTTTTACACTTTAAAGACTTAAACTTGATGTATGTGTGTGTTGTTATGATGAAATTATCATTTCAGAAAGCAACAAATGGAGAGAGAGTTTTCTTCCTGCAATTCTCCTACTGGTCTTGATCACTCTAGAGACCCTTTTGACAACCAGCTTGGTAAACAAAACAAAAAAAATACCTTGGTTGTCTTCATAATTTTAGAAATTGCATTATCTGAAGTCAAATTATATTATGATTTTTATTTTAGGGTCTAGAATGATGTTCAATAACACCCAAGATCTGTTATGGAGAAGAAAGTTGGAGGAACAGACTGATTTTCAACAAGCTTTGGAGATTCAGAGTAGGAGATTGATGAGTCTTCAACTGGATATCAAGAGAAGCCATCACCACCGTGCCTTGTCGACTGGCGCGGCCCCGTTTCCGTCTCCTACTTACACACCACTTTTTAACCATCCCCTTAATGGCTCAGACCGCTTAAGCCCGGATCAAACTCAAGGTTAATTTCTTCATCTTTCTTGGATATATATTAACAACAATCAGACAATGGATCTTATACATTTCTGGGATATTATACTTGGTCAATGATCTTGACAAAGTTGTTATATCATTGTTTTGTATCAGAAAATGGATCTGCGGCAAGGGAGATCCAGATTTCTAAGCAGATTGTGAATGAAATTGATGATGGAGAAAAAGTAATGTCAGGTAATGAGAGCAATAATGGAAAAGAGAGTCCTCTTAGTAATAATGAAGAAGACAGCAGCTTACAAAAAAGGTTACACATTTAATTTGTTTCACCTTATTTGTTCTTCTAATTTTGGCATAGGCAAAATCTTTTTTATAGGAGTTTTTTTTAAAAATTGTTGTCTAATGTGTATAGCCTGGAGCATAATCTCCCTGATAGTCCCTTTGCATCTCCCACCAAAGGTAACACCGAACGCTTCACCGCCTTCACCAATCCCGCGCCTACTCTCCCTGTGCCATCTCCTAGCGGTAGCTTGCTCGCCTCTTCACTCGACCTTTCACCTTTCAAATCTTGCTACTTCCAAATGCCTAGGTGAGTTCATGATTTCTAAGGCCTTGTTTGGTAAAAATGTTAGAAATTAAATAGTTTAGAGAGAAATCGGAAGAACCAAGAACACAAGAATAGTTAACGAAAAAGTGTTTATTTCCGAAAAGTAAAATCCACTATTTCAACTTTTTCATTAGAAAAAACATTTTCTTTACAACACACTTTATCACACAACTTTGTTTATCAAAAATTGTTTTCGATTGTCGTTTTAGGTTTTCAACTGGGCCTGGCGCCATCGGAATGTAGGCCGTGAAGCCGGCCTTCATTTGGCCGGCTCGCTGACGGGTTACAAAGCTCGGATAGTTTCAGGTAAATTGTTTTGTTTTTGCATTGGATTCGTTTCGATCTGTTTTGTCACCATCATTATTGTTGGTTGAGTTGTATGTTTTTGTTGTCTTTGTTTTTGGAATCTTGCAGGTTGATTGCAGAAGCATACCTAAAAAAACCCACAAAATCACCACCACCACCACCACCACAAATACAGGCCACCACCATCATACTAGTTCTAGTAGTATCATACAAAAATTTGCATACATTAAAGAAAGGGTAAAAAGTTGAGTAGTAAAAAAAAAGGAGAAGGGAGGGGGTAAAGCCAGCCATTTATTAATATGCCTCTACCCTTGGCCCCCACTCTTTGTTGTGCCATCTTTTTCACCTCTGATTACGTAGTTGAGCTTGGACCACATCTAATTAATTACAGCAGTAAAAAGAAAGATAAGAAAAGGAAATGACTAATGTTTCTAGCAGTAAAAAGATGTAATTTTTCTTCCCTCCTGCACCTTTTGACAACCAAACAAACCCTAGAAAAAAAGCAGCCATCTTTTTTGTACAGCAGGAAGGAACAGGAAAAGAGTTAAGGACAGAGGAGTTAGCTGCTGATATTGAAGAGAAGCTGAAAGAAAGGAAAGGAGTGTGGAGTTACAAAATGCATCTCATGAACATCAGCTGCTGAAGTTCTGAATTCAGCAAAGTAAAAATAAAAGTTTTATTTTGGAAATTATAATTAGGGTTTGAGTGTTAAATGTGCCTTAATTTTAAGTTTTCAGTAGAGTTGTTGATGTTTATACAAATTGAAGAAGATATCATCAACAACAACAGCTTTAGTAGAGAATGCTTTGTATGGAACAAAAGTAAAATAGTGGATGCATAAAAAAAGCATATGGGGAAAAAAGTTAGAAAGAAAAGTAAAGGAGATTCATATTTCTGAAAGCTATTCCTTTTCTCTCATATTCTTCTCTTTTCCTATAAGGAGTACTAATCATCGATTATGTTTTATGTAATGAATTTCACTTATGCGGGTACAAATATGAAGCAAGTGGTGGGGCAATTTTGTTCTTTTTTATGCCATTCATAGAGAGGAGGAAAAAAACACAAAATTATTTTGAGAATAATGAAAAAGGAAATCAAGGAAGGAGCCAAAAGATGGTGCACTCTTGGTCACATGGAGCTGACACTGCATGTTGGTAACATTTGAGTGAAATTATATTTATGAAATATTTTAACTTAAAAATGATAGTGGGTTGGTCCAGTGTGAGGCCCATACACCAACACCCATGTGGGTGGCACCATTAACTTTTCTGCCTCTGTCCATATCATTCTTTTTACGGAGTATTATTATTTATTTTCTCAATGAGTGTCTTATTACTTTATTACGTATATTCGAGAAATAGAAAACATGAAATAATAGTGTTTTGATTAATGATGAAATAAATAGGGCAATCTTGAATTTGATCTTGCCAGTTACTTGAAAGGAGGGACCATGTTTGTTTTCTGACAGGAGTTTTGCTTAAATCTAGATGGCTTCGGAGAGACCACTTGATGTAATTCCTGCTCCCTCCGTCTCCTATTATAATTCTCGTTTTTCATTTTGGGCGTTCCGAAATATAGTTTTTGTTTTCCTTTTATATCTTTTGTCTCATTTTCAACATTACAACAAACTACACTCTCTTTCCTCCTTTTTTACATCAAATCTCACACCAAATTATTTTTATCTTCTCTTTCCTACATAAAATTCACACGCACTCACAAATGCACAATTTCTCTCCTCTCCACTTTTCACTCTCTTTTCCTTAATTCACCTCGATAATGACAAACGAGAACTATAATAGGGAACAGAGAGAGTAAAGAATACAAGGCTATCAATAGTGCGGACCTCGCGTAACATGAATCACATAACACATTTTTTTATTTTCTCTCTCTTTCACATCTCACTTTTTCTCTATAATGGAGTTACATGTATACATATTAATTTGAATTTTTTATGAAGTAGGCTTTTTTTTATAAAAAAAATCCCGATATGGGCTCGTTTTAAAACTTATTCTCAATATAGACACTCTTATGAGGCTCGAAAATTTTTCATGTTGGTTATTTTCTTAAGAGAACCAAAAAAATTATAGGTTATTTGCTTTTGTCTAAATTTTGAATTAGAAATGATAGATCATTATAGAATTTTCTCTTGTTTTAATTTTTCTAATTTTTGGTATTATAAATGATAGGTCATTATAGCAAAGAAATAAAAAGTTGATAGATTTTTAACTTAAAAAACTAGAAATTGTGTTAGTTTTTCTTAATAAGCGTAGACGTATTTTCTTTTGTCTGAATTTTGGTATTAGACATGATAGGTCATTATAGAATGTGCTCTTGTCTTAATATTGTCTAATTTTTGGTATTATAAATCATAGGTCATTATAGAAAAGAAATAAAAAATTGATAGGTTATTAACTTAAAAATTAAATTTGTGTTGGTTTTTCTTAATACGCGTAGACTTGTTTGCTTTTGTTTTAATTTTGTATAAGTTTCGGCATTAGAAATGATAGGTCATTTATAGGTTATGAATTTAATTTTGTCTTAAAAATGAGAAATGATAGGTCTTAAATTTGTCGTATAGGTTATCAATTTAAAATTAATAATCATTTAAAAAAATTCATTATAATAGGGGGAAGATTATGAAGATAGATTCCGTACATGTCAAGTTTGGGATAGTCTTGACGCAATGGTTAAATGGCGAGCGACGTAGCAAAAGGGTTATTGATTATTTTGGTGAAAGGTCACACAAGTCCGTACGCAGTCACTTTGACATGCGGTAAATTTGGTCCCCCAAAACCTAGGTTAAAAGGTCCAAGGATTCGTGAATGTAAATAAAAGAAGTGTGGTTGTAGCTTTGAGTTGCATGAGTGTCGTAGGAAAGACGAGTTCAAAATTCTTACGGACAAATGGGTCTTGGATGTCATACATGGCTCCCACAACCACACGTTTACTAGTCTTTATGAGAATGCATTCATTGGGCGAATGACGGAGGAGGAACAAATGGACTAAGGATGAGGCTGACGAGTGTATGACATCGAAATTAATTCTTACCGGAATAAAAAAAATTCCCTGGAAATATGACGTCGATGAGACAAGTAGAAAACTTTTTGTAAAAAAATCATACGAGGATCATGGGGAGTTGATGGTTACGCAGTGGTCTCTTGGTGTTTTGAAAGCCAACAGGTACCTCTATTATCCTCTTCGGAATGTGGACAAAGGGAATGAGGCCGATATATTATTCTTTGCTCACCGTGAGTCCCTACGGTTGTTGAAGAAGTTTCTGCACGTTGTGATCATTGATGCCACATACAAGACAAATAGGTATGTAATTGATTTTAATAATAGTCCGTTGTACTTATATGCTATATCTTAGGTAGATGATTCCTTTTTATTACGTATACGTGTATCGATAGGTACAGTTTGGCTTTGGTGGAGATGGTTGGGTTCACCGGCACTCAAAAGACGTTCAACATTACCTGACACGAGAAGTATTTCAATTACGAGTTCATTTTGAAGTGCCTTGGGAATCTGTTTGAGGAGCTCTAAGCAGTGTTCTAAAAATCGGCCTAGGCGCCGATTAGTTTCCAGGCGCTACCCATCCTTCCTCATTTTGCTGTAATCGGATTTTGTTGAATTTTGTTATAAAAATCGACCGATTAGTTTTCTGTAGTCGGATCCAAGGCGTTTCACAACCCTAAGTCGGAATTCCAAGGCGATTTTCAGGTTTTTTATTTCACTGTTTTTATTTCTACAGTTTACCCCGATTCAAAATTTCTCGTGTGCTTGAACATGGCGCTGCTCTGCTTGAACATGGTGTTGTTGCGCTAAAACTTTCGGCTTCCTGCTGCATCAACGACCTCCTATTCCAGATTCCGATATCTTTCCATTCTCGCTGACTCGTTGTTGTGCTGAAAGTCTGAAACTTTCAGATTCAATACAACTATACAAGGTATGAAACAACCCTCGTTCTGTTGCTAATGTTTCTTTCGTTGAGTCTATTTTTGTTGTTATTTGCGTTGCTGATGTTGAATTTCGGCGAGTTGCTGATATTGTTTTTGTTGAGTCGATTTTGTCTGTGCGAGTTGCTTATTTTTGTTGATTTGTGTTGCTGAGTTGTTGTGTTGAGTTGTGCGAGTTGTTGTGCTGAGTTGTTGTGTTGAGTTGTTGATTTGTGCGAGTTGCTATGTTGAGTGTTGTTGTTTTGATGTTGTTGTGCTATTGTTTTGTTGTTGTTGTGCTGAGCGCTTGTGTTGAGTTTGTGTTGAGCTTGGGTTGCTGACTTGCTGTTGGTTGTTGCTATTGTTGTGTTGCTGTTGTGATATTATTGTGCTGAGCGCAATTTGTTTGTTGATGAGTTTGTGTTGCTGTTGTTGTTTGTGCTGAGTTTGCTTTGTTTTTCCATTGTTTATTGTTATGGCGTTGTTGTTGCCATTGTTTATTGCTTTTGTTTATTGTTTTTGCTATTGTGTTGATGTTGCTATTGTCTACTGTTTTTTTGTTGACTTTTTGTTGGATTCTTGTAGGCCTACAATGTCCATGTCCCAAGAATTGCCATCGACTCAAAATGGCTCATCCATGGCTTCTAATTCTGATACGGAGAATAAAAAACTGAAACGGAATAGTGGTGATGTTGGTTGGGAGTTTGTACAACTATGTGATGCGAGAAATGAGGATAGGTGGAAATGTCTCTATTGTAAAGTTACATATAGTGGGGGAATTGATCGAGCCAAGCAACACATTGCCGGCGTAAGAGGAAATATTTCACCTTGTCCGGGTTCATCGGATGAAGATAATAAACGATGCATTGAAGCACTTAAAGCCCCAAGAAAGAAAACGTTACCCAACATACAAGAGGATAAAGACATTAGAAGTGAAGTTGAAATTGAAGAAGTGGAAGAGATTGAACAAATGGAAGCAAGAGGAAGCCAAAAGCCACCTCGTTCTCTTGGGTCTACTAATAAATATGATTCGAATATCAAGGTTGATGTTGGATCCTTCAGTGAAAGCAAAAAAAGAAGACAACAAAATATTGGTGAGGCTCTTTATAAACAACAGAGTACTCAAGTGCATCAATACTTGGCTAAATGGTTGTATGAGTCCGACATTCCTTTCCATGCGATTGACAATGATAGATTTAAGAAATTTGTTGAAGCTATGGGACAATTTGGTCCCGATTACCAACCACCAAGTCAATATCTTCTTAGAGAGCAACTCTTGAAGGGGGAGTGGATAGAATGGACACTTCACTCAAGGCTCTAAAGAAAGAAAGGGAGAGAAGTGGTTGTTCTATCACGACCGATGCTTGGAGTGATAGGACTATGAGAAGCATACTGAACTTGTGTGTGAATTCTAGAAGTGGGACTACTTTTCTTAGCTTTAAAGAAGCTTCCCTAAATGCACATACGGGTGAATACATATTTGAGTATGTCAATGGTTGCATTGAAAAGCTTGGTGAAGATAAAGTGATGCAAGTGGTGACGGACAACGCTTCAAACAATATGGCGGTGGCAAAGATGTTTCTTGAAAAGAGACTGTTTGTGCCCAAAAATACAACGAGAAATGAACGCGTGGTAAGCTACGCGTAGAAGGATGACGTCGACGCGACGAGAAGCAATGAAGATGTCGTCGACGTGACGAGACGTGACAAAGATCTCGTTCTCCTTAAAGATTAGGTCGGCCGAGCATATTTTATCTTATTCCCTTGAATATTATTGTAATTGGTAAAAGATACGAGAAATAATATCTTTTACCTTATTTATTATATCGTTATTAGATAGAAGGAAAATATAAGATCTGGTTTTCGTTAAAGATATCGTTAGGCTTAGCCTATACAAGAAGGCTAACGCCTGCTTTGTAATGACCCAGCCACCATTCGAGTAATACCAAGTTCAAGCTTCAAACCCTAAATTCTCATCTCGTCTTATACTGTTCTTGAGTGTTGAGATTATACCGTATTCTTTAATCTTTGCCCTACAATTGCTTAGTTATCATCTCGTTGATAATTTTGCTACAAACAATTGGCGCCCACCGTGGGGCTAGATAAAAAAGGTATCGTCTCTCCATACGAAAAGAGCTTTTTTTTTGCAGGGAATCGTGACGAATCCAACCAATAGCCCATGTGACGGCGAGAAGAGGTCCGAGGAAGAAGACCATGCGACGATTCCTCTCATTCCGGCGGATGAAGACGCATGGAAAGATCTCGAGAACACTCCTAGTGCTCCAAAGAGCAGCGCTCCCGTAGAAGAACAGGGAGTGAACGGCGAGGTAACCGGTGTGGCCGCAGTCAGAGCACATTTCGACACCCTTCAGAAAACATGGGTGGAGACAAAAAATGCCAGCGAGGAAAACACGTTAGGACTCACCAGAGAGAACGAGCGATTTCGTTCCGAGATAAAGAAGCTTAAGGCAGAAGCGGCGAAACCACACACCTATGTTCGTAGTCAAAGCGTTGTGCGACGTCTAGACATGGACGCCGTCGCTGAGGAGGAAGAGATCTATGAGTCCCAAGAACACCAAAGAATCATTCCGCCAAGAGAGACGATCCCAAGAAAGAGAACCAAAGAAGCCATGACGTCGAGTGTTGTTGCAACGCTCGTAGCACATTAAGTCGGCGCCTTGAGGAAGGAAATGATGCTGATGCCCGGAGCCCCCAAGTCCATAGTCCATGAACATGAGTTCAGATTTCAAGAGAGTCCTTTCGTCGCCGCTATCGCCGCCCAGAAGATAGCCAAGAAGTTCACCATCGCCGATCTCCCCGTCTATGACGGATTCGACGACCCGGAAGAACATGTCTTACTCTACAAAGCCAAGCTCTCTACAAGTCCGATCGAGCCAGAACTAAAGGAGGCGATGATGTGCAAGTTCTTTAGATCGATGTTGAAAGGTCCAACATTGACGTGGCTTATCCACTTACCCAAGGGAAGTATCTCCTCCTACGTTGAACTCTCCAACCTGTTCCGATTACAATTCGCCAGCAGTAAGTTGTTTGCAAAAAAACCTCCAGATCTCCATAATATGCGTATGAACAAAGGCGAAACCATAAGGGCCTTCATGAAGCGTTTCAATGACGAGAAGATTACAATCTCAGACTGTAGCAAGGCTACCACTGCCGACGCATTCAGACGTGCGCTCCCCCGAGATAGTGACTTATACAAAGAATTAACAAAGACTCGCCCTGAATCATTCGTCTCAACAAGGGAAAGAGCCATGGAAGCCATACGCCTTGAAGAAGATCTCCTAAGGCATGCTGAAGAAAAGTCTCGATCTCCACGTAGACGAACCCCTCCGTGCAGAGATTCTCCTCAGCAGAAAGGTGGCGAGCGTTATGATATAAGAAACAAGCCGTTCTAGAGAGAACCTCCCATGGTGCATAACGTAAGTGAGATCAACAACGTCTACGCAGTCGAAAGAGGTGTATACATGAAGACCGACGCCTTGCGAGTCATGAACACGATGGAAAAGCTCCACGACGTGAAGTGGCCTAAAAAGCCAAATCCGGAAAAGAAATCAGGATCGGGAAGAGGGTATTGCGAGTTCCACAACGACTCGGGACATCCGACACATGATTGTTATACTCTGAGGAAAGAAGTGCTACGCCTCCTGAAAAGAGGCGACCTGTTAGATCTGCTTTCCAAAGAGGAAAGGGACGTGTTCAAAGGAGCAAGGAAAGGGAAAAGATCTCCAACGCCACCACCTCCCTCGTCGAGTCGTTCAAGGACAATCAACACGATCTTCGGAGGCTCCCCCATAAGTGGCTATACCGCCTCCGCCGCCAAAAGGAGCGTCAAAGCGTTACGCGGCGAAGGAAGTGCATTGCCTATCTACCATGTCAGGACTGTTAGGAAAGATTGTCCAATCACATTCGAGGAACCCGATGGAAGCGTAGATCATCATGACAGGTTAGTTATCTCCTTAACCATTAGGAATTGCAAGGTTAAAAGGATCCTCATCGATAACGGAAGCTTGACCAACATCATCACCTTATCCGCAATCAAAGAACTCGGATTATCTAGTGACGACGTGGTTAAAAAGTACATCCCCCTAGTAGGTTTCAGCGGCGAAGTCGCCGATATGCTGGGAGAGATCACCCTAACCACCCTGGCGGAAGGGGTCAATATGAAAACTAAATTCATGGTGATGGAAGCAGAGTCGCCCTATAACATAATCTTGGGAAGGCCGTGGTTACAGGATATGAGAGCCATACCCTCAACGTACCATCAATCCCTGAAGTTTCCATCTCCATGGGGAATCCAAGAGATCAAGGGTGAAACGCAGATAGCAAGAGAGTGCTACAGCATAGGGATGAAGAGTACAACCAACGCGTCCCTAGAGAAAAAGAGTAAAGCATAGCAATTAAAAGACCATGGAGAACAAGTAAGATATGCTCAGCGAAGGCCCTACTAGATGAAAGAAGAAATTGGCCGGGTAGGCGACGAGACATACATCCTATAAATCAAGTCTTACGCCGTCCGAAGAGTAGAGAAAAGGAAAGCATCTTCATGGTATGAATCACCGAGTAACAAGGGATCAAAACGTTCGAAAATGCGGAAGAGTGATGAAAAGCCTAAGAAAAAAGCAAGGGGTAGAAGAGTAACCTTCGACGCGTCGAAGAAAGAATCATCTAAGAAGCGAGATAAGAGCGTCGATAAGCACGACGCGTCTCTACGGAAACATAAGAAAAATCTCCGAGTTCAAAAGTGGCGAAGATTATGGCGGAGAACCCTGACCCGAGCTACATGTTCTTGAAACACCACCCACCATAAGAGCACCGCCGGAAAAAGTTGGAAAGATTTCTATGCATCTTTTGATTCCTTTCTGTTTCCCTTTGAATGAGTAGGATTAAGTTTTAATAAGAACATGTCGTTATCTTTAGGTCAAAGAGACAAGGGGTCGCGGCGACTGGGGGTAGGCGTCGATGTCAGTATTTCTTATTGCATGATGCATCTTTTATTAATATACAAGCATATATTTTCTCTCCAACGTGTTAAGCATGCTGAGTTGTTTCATTTTCATGACTTGCTCTATGTCTATTAAGAGAATGTGCCTTTTGAGTAAGGTGTACCAAATAAGAAGCAAGAAGGCCGCGGTGAAAATCCGCGCCGCAGGAGAATTTCGTTAGTCTACGCGTTCGAGGCTTCATCTACGCGTAGGCAACGTTAGCCGAACCGCCGACTCCGAGTCGATGCTTCGCATGATTGTTAGCGACGTGTGGCAACGGTCATGGGGAATGAAGCCCGGTGTTTGTAGCGAAATTACCTACGAGAAGATAACTAAGCAATTGTAGGGCAAAGATCAAAGAATACGGTATAATCTCAACACTCAAGAACAAAGTAGGAAATTAGGGTTGAAGCTTGAACTTGGTATTATTCGAATGGAGGATGAATGCTTACAAAGAAGGCGTTAGCCTCTATATATAGGCTAACCCTAATAATATCTTTCAGGAAAAGAGATCTCATCTCTTTCTTCTATCTAAATAACGATATAATAAATAAGGTAAAAGATATTCTCTACCTTATCTTTTACCAATTACAAGAATATTATAAGGAATAGAATGAAATATGCTCGGCCGACCTAATCTTCAAGATAAACGAGACCTTTACCACGTCTCGTCACGTCGATGACGTCCTTCATTCCTCTCGTCGCGTCGAGACAATTCTTCTACGCGTAGCTTACCACGCGTTCCATACTCGTCATATTTTTAGGCACAAACAATACCCCTAAGGCGTCTTACAGGGCTTAACGTCTAGTAGAGATGGGAGACACCTTCTTTCTTCAAGGAATACGTCTTCATTGCATTAGGAACGCGTTGATGATTACGTCACTTGACTTTTTAATATCGTCGCAAAGCTTTGATCATCATTCTCCTTCAATCATTTCCATACGACATATGGGGGGCTTCGTTACTTGTGCCGGTATCGTTCAATCATAACAGCTAGTTTCTCAACGGCTATAATGCCGTTGGACTTTCTCCCGTTTTCTTCGCGACACTAGTAGAAAAAATAACTGTTGAGGCGGGCAAAGGGCGCTGCAACAGAGGGGGCTGCAACAAGTCAATACTTGTTGAGGCGGGCAAATGTTCGCCTCAACAAGTCACTTGTTGAGGCGGTCAAAAATGTGCCCGCCTCAACAAGTAGGCAGATAATAATGCCTCAAATTTTTAATGCCCGCCTCTAATTTTGATGCCTATTGAAGCGGGCAAGCATTTGCCCGCCTCTAATGTCTGCATGTACAACAACGAAGGTATGAACAAATTGAAATAATAACGAAATAGCATCAATGAACCAATAACTCAACGAAGGTATGAACAAATTAATTTATTAAAAGATTAAGACAATACATGAACAAATAAAAATAACAATTTACATAAACGTAAAACCTAGATCTGATTTACAAGAACATGAACAAATAAATATAATATATGAACAAATCTGGTTCAATGGAGCTGATTAGGGTTGCGGTGGTTCAATGGAGCTTCAATGGTGAGCGGCGGATCTGAGGCGATGTGAGTCGATTTCGAGACTCCGGCGCTCGGATCTGAGGCGATCTGAGGCGATGTGAGCTTCAATGGTGAGCGGCGGCGCAGATCTGGCGAGGAGCTACAAGGGCTTGGATCTAGGGTTAGCTGCAAGGGCTCAAAACTAGGGTTAGCTCAGATCTGGCGAGGAGGATCCCGTAAGAAGACGGACGGCGAGGGAGAGAGCAACGACTGATACGCTACACTTTGTATGGCGTAACTAGGGGTTATTACATTAGTTTAGGAGTGTTATCACAAGTATTTGGAGCTATTGTTATATTCTGAGTTGTTTATGAAGAAGTGAAGAAATGAAGACGAACCGAAGAAGAAGAGGATCAAAGTTTGAAGACATGAAGACGAAGACATTCTGCGGAGCAGCGGCGATCGCCACCATCACTATGGCGATCGCCATTCTACAACAGGAGCATTTCAGGAGTTCGAGAGAGCATGGCGATCGCCATAACTCTATGGCGATCGCCATGGGGCGACAGAGACGAGGCAAAGTTTTACATGAAGACCGCGATCGCCAGGCATCCATGGCGATCGCCACAACAAGGCCAAAGATATTCCGGACTTTCCTTATTTTCCTTATTTTATTTTATTTCTTTTACCTTATTTTATTATTTCGTTTAGGATCTTTCTTTTACCATATATTTTGGGGTTAGTTCTCTATTTTAGGACCCTAGTTTCTTTCTTTCTATTATCATCTTTTCTATCATCTTTTCCATCAGACAATTTAGTTCTGCAACCATGAGCAGGAACTATTCTCCATTATTATACTTAGCGGTTGAAACCTTCAGTTATTAAGTTGTGAGATTTCTAAACTCTTGTTCTTTTCCTATGGGTTTGTATTAATTCTCTTGCACTTCATCTATTGATTTCTATTAGTTTTGCTAGCTTGATCACCTAGTTTGATTGATAGTTTTCTATTGCTAGACTAGGAATATACGGTGGAATTCCTTGTCATTGTAGCATTCATATCTGCATGATCTGGTAGTTGATTGCTTTTATGAAAGAGAATTGATTGCATGTTAATACTTGACGGTTGTAAGTTATTGCATGCATCCTTATGATTCCTGTGCTCTTTGCTGCTATTTCATCTAATCTTGAGAGATTTCCCTGATTGTTGAATAGTAAGTATTATCAGGACCAATTGGCCTGCTAATATATTAAAGATTGGAATAAGAACATTCCCTAGGATTGAATAGAACTTGAGATAAATCTATGATCAACTTGATTGACTGTTGTGTGGATACTTGCTAGGTGAAACCCCTTCTCATCATATTCTCACCCAAACTTCCTCTGCTTGTTACTGGTTACTTGTGTGTTCTTCCAATCAAACCCCCTCCCTTTGGTTACTTGTTACTAGTTGATATTTCACTTGACTGCATTCATTTGGTGCTTTGATTCCCTTGGGTTCGACCTCTACTTACTTGCTATACTCTAGTTAGTGTTTAGAGTTTATTTTGATTTGGCACTACGACTTTAGCCTCATCAACGACGCGGAGATCGCCGGATGAGGTGGTGGAGCAGGAGACACCGGTCCATTTGCAGGGGGAGGAGTCGTTTTCGTTCCAGTCGGAGAAGGCGGAGGTGGCGGCTGGGGAGGAGTCGATGGCGGATTTGAGGGAGAGGAGGGCGAGACCGTCGGAAGATAGGGAGAGGGAGACCGTCTGAATTCCATGTTGAAGGAAGGAAGGAATGGATGAATGAGAGAGGCGATCAATGGCGGAGTTGTGGTGCGTTTTGAAGGAAGAGAGTGGAGTGAGGGGTTTGCGTGGAAGCCATGGAAGAGGGAAGTGAGGTGATGTGAGGTTGAAGACGAAGAGGGGAAGAAGAGTTGTCTGGAGTACGTAAATGATAAGTTAGAAGAATAGGAAGATTTTTTAGGTTTTATATATTTGGGATTTAAGGGTTGGATTTGAGTTTGATTTTGATCCTATGGTGTTAAATGCCAATCCGTGTGTTTTGGTAGGTTTATTAGTGGCCCTTGATTAAACAGATCCAATGGTTGAAAATCGGAAGACTTTTTTGGGGTTTTTAAGATGAGTTTGTTGAGGCGGGCATTATATTGTACGCCTCAACAAGGGCGCCTCAACAGACCCTGTTGAGGCGTACAATATATGTGCGCCTCAAAAAGTCAAGACCTGTTGAGGCGGGCAAAGCTCTTCCCGCCTCAACAGACCCCTGTTGAGGGGAACAAAAATGTGTTCGCCTCAACATGTTCGATTTTGAGGTTGTTGAGGCGGACAAAGTTTTGCCCGCCTCAGCAAGAGACATTTGTCGGGGCGTTTTCCTGTACATACTTTCGTTCTTGCCCTTCATGATGGGCCTCTATAATATAACTTTTTTTGGAAATGCTTACTTGCTGATGAAGATGTCTCCGAGATCTTTTATGTTTGGAGTATGTCGTTGCGTCCAAGTATGCTTTTGATGGCGTATTTGTCCATGAGTTACGCGAGTACCTTTTGGATCCCTTTGAGTCAACCTTTTTCTTTCCAATTTCTTCGCCTCGGGGGTGGTCCTTGACTTCCTTATCTTTCTTTTACAGGGAGGTGGTCTCGGTCTTGTTTTGACGCGTATCCTATATATTCCTCGGCTTTGGGTGTGTTTTCATGTTTCCTCGAGTGGTCCTACCCCTTTTGGTAGGTTTGACTTAGGCTCTTTGTAGACTAGGTTAGAGCTACCAAAGACTCTTCTTTATTTGTTGCATTTCGTACTTCGTACCTTGCATCTTATGCGTCGTTCTTAGCGTCGGGGGCGTTTTGGGAGCTTACCCTTTATCTGGCTTCGATATCTTACGTACTTTGCTTTGGTACGCGTATCTTGCTCTGCGTACGTATAGAACCTTTTTCTTATTGACTTTAACTTCCGTGACCCCTTACGCGTAGCTCGTTTGTGAGTACGTAGGTTTGGTTCTTGACTTTCGCTTATGCTACGTTATCCTTTAGGGTGTGGTTCTCTACCCCTAGTATGATACTTTGTTCGTGGTGAACGCGTTAGAGGGTTTTTACTTACTTGATAGGGTGATATTGTCATTGCGACTGCTTTAGTTACGTTGCCGGCTTATATGAAGGTTGGGTCCAGCATTTCCTCCGGACCCTGAAGCGAGTGGCGAACATAGGTTAGCGTGTGATTTTATCAGCTTGTGATGTTACCCCTTACTTTTAAGGTGGGTCCGTTGCCTCACGCTAGCGTTTGGTTGACGTCAAACTCTTTTAATTGACGGGCCTATTCATCGTGTGGCGTCCGATTTCTAGATTATTAGGACTTACGATGCCGGTGGCCGCATCCCTGCCGATTTGGCGTTTTGCCCGTGGATTCATGACTCTCAGAGGGGCCGTGGAAGGTGCGAGTACGCGTTCCTGGAGAGTGGTCGTGGCAATAGGTTTCCCTTCTTTGCTCAGAGGGCCGTGCCGGTTTCGTGAGGTGCCGGGCTTCATTCCCCATGACCATTGCCACACGTCGCTAACAATCATGGGAAGTGTCAACTCAGAGTTGGCGGTTGGGCTAACGTTGTCTACGCGTAGATGGAGCCTTTAACGCGTAGGCTAACAAAACTCCTCCCCAACGCGTATTTTCGCCGCGGCCTTATTAAGCCTTATGTTACGTCATAGACAGAGAGCAAGTAATTTGGAAATAGAACAACTCGGCATACTTTGGAACGTCGGAGGAAAAAGAGTGTACTCATGTATTAATAAAGGAATGCATCATGAACTAACAAACTTCGACACTGACGCTTACCCCTAATCGTCACGACCCCTTGTCGCTTCGATGCTAAGATAACGACGCTGACTTTATTGAAATTCTTGGAAGAAACTAATTTACTCATCCAAGAAAGAACATAAAGAAAATAATACTAGGGAATTGTTTGTGCCTAAAAATACGACGAGTGTGGAACGTGTGAAGAGCTACGCGTAGGAAGACTGTGTCGACGCGATGGGAGAAAAGGAGGATGTCGTCGACATGACGATACGTGGCGAAGGTCTCGTTTATCTTGAAGATTAGGTCGGCCGAGTATATTTTATCTTATTCCTTATTATATTATTGTATTCGGTAAAAGATACAGTAAATAATATCTTTTACCTTGTTTGCTATTTCGTTATTTAGATAAAAGGAAGAGACAAGATCTCGTTTCCTTAAAGATATTATTAGGGTTAGCCTATAAATAAAGGTTAACGCCTGCTTTGTAAGCATTCAACCACCATTACGTGTAATACCAAGTTCAAGCTTCAACCCTAATTTCCTACTTTGTTCTTGAGTGTTGAGATTATACCATATTCTTTGATCTTCATCCTACAATTGCTTAGTTATCTTCTCGTAGGTAATTTCGCTACAAACAATTGGCGCCCAGCGTGGGACAAGATCAAAAAGGTATCGTCTTTCCATACGAAAAGAACCTCTTTTTTGCAGGAAATCATGACAAGTCCGACCAACAGTCCACGTGATAGTGAAAAAAGATCCGAAGAAGAAGATCACGTAACGGTTCCTCTCGTTCCGGTGGAAGAAAATGCGGGAAAAGATCTCGAGAACACTCCTGGCGCTCCAAAGAACAACGCTCCCACAGGAGAGAAGGGGACGAGCGGCGATGTGACCAACGTGACCTCTGTCAGAGTCCACTTCAACACCCTCCAGAAGGCGTGGACAGAAGCCAAAAACGCCAGCGAAGAGAACACGTCGGGACTCACCAACGAGAACGAACGACTACGCTCCATCATAAAAGAGCTTAGGGCAGAGTCAGCGAAGCCACTCACCTATCTTCGTAGTCAAAGCGTCGTTCGCCGCCTAGATATGGATGCCGTTGCTGGAGAAGAAGAGGATTAAAGATCCCAGGAGCATCAAAACGCTATCCCATCGAGAGAAACGATTCAGAAAGAAAAATCTAAGGAGAACTTAACTTCGGACGCCGTCGCTGCGCTCGTAGCACAACAAGTCGGAGCCTTAAGGAAAGAGATGATGTTGATGCCCGGGGCTCCCAAATCCATAATCCCTGAGCATGAGTTTGGATTTCAAGAGAGTCCATTTGTTACTGCTATCACCGCCCAGAAGATCGCCAAGAAGTTCACCGTCGCCGATCTTCCCGTCTATGACGGATCAGATGACCCGGAAGAACATGTCTTACTCTATAAGGCCAAACTCTCCACGAGCCCGATCGAACAAGAGTTAAAGGAAGCAATGATGTGCAAATTCTTCAGCTCGACGTGGTTCATCCACTTACCCAAGGGAAGTATCTCCTTCTACGCCGTTCTCTCTAACTTGTTCCGATTACAGTTCGCCAGCAGTAAGTTGTTTGCAAAACAACCCTCGGATCTCCATAACATGCGTATGAATAGGGGAGAAACCATAAAAGCCTTCTTGAAATGCTTCAACGACGAGAAAATTACGATCCCAGATTGTAGCGAGGCTACCGCTGCCGACGCGTTCAGACGCGCACTCCCCCGAAACAGCGATCTGTACAAGGAGTTAACGAAGACTCGTCCTACTTCATTTGTCTCGACGAGAGAAAGAGCTATGGAAGCCTTACGCCTTGAAGAAGACCTACTAAGTCACACTGAAGAAAAGTCTCGATCTCCACGAAGACGTACCCCTCCGCGCAGAGATTCCCCCCAACAGAAAGATGGCGAACGTTACGATAGAAGAAACAAGACGTTTCATAGAGAACCTCCCATGGTGCATAACGTAAGCGAAATCAATAGCGTCTACGCGGTCAAAAGAGGTGTATACATGAAGACCGACGCGTTGAGAGTTATGAACGCGATGGAAAAGCTCCATGACGTGAAGTGGCCTAAAAAACCAAATCCTGAAAAGAAATCAGGATCAGGAAGAGGATACTGCGAGTTCCACAACGACTCAGGACATCCGACATATGATTGCTATACTCTGAGGAAAGCGGTTCTACGTCTCCTCAAAAGAGGCGACGTGTTAGATTTACTTTCCAAAGAGGGAAGGGACGCGTTCGAAGGAGCAAGGAAAGGAAAAAGATCTGCAACGCCACCACCTCCTTCATCGAATCGTTCAAGGACAATCAACACGATCTTCGGAGGCTCCCCCATAAGTAGCTATACCAATTCCGCCGCCAAAAGAAGCGTCAAGGCATTACGCGGCGAAAGAAGTGCTTTACCAATCTACCACGTCAGGACAGTTAGGAAAGATTGCCCAATCACGTTCGAGGAACCCAACGGGAGTGTAGATCATCACGACGGGTTAGTTATCTCCTTAACCATTAGTAATTGCAAAGTTAAAAGAATCCTCATCGATAACGGAATCTCGGCCAACATCATCACCTTATCCGCGATCAAGGAGCTCGGATTATCTAGTGACGACGTGGTAAACAAGTACATCCCTCTAGTAGGTTTCAGTGGCGAAGTCGCCGATATGCTAGGAGAAATCACCCTAACCACTCTGGCAGAATGGGTCAATATGCAAACCAAATTCGTAGTAATGGAGGCCGAGTCGCCCTATATAATAATCCTGGGAAGGCCGTGGTTACACGATATGAGAGCTATACCTTCAACATACCATCAATCCCTGAAGTTTCCATCTCCGTGGGGAATTCAAGAGAACAAGGGCGAACCACAAATAGCAAGGGAGTGCTACAACATAGGAATGAAAAATACAACTAACACGTCCCTAGAGGAAAAGAGCAAGGCGTAGCAATTAAAAGACCATGAAGAACAAGTAAGATACACTCAACGAAGACTCTACGAGGTAAAGGAAGAAATTGGCCGGGTAGGCGATGAGACATACATCCTAGAAGTCAAGTCCTATGTCATCCGAAGAGTGGAAAAAAGGAAAGCATCTTCATGGTCTGAATCACCGAATAGTAAGGAGTCAAAACGCTCAAGAATACGGAAAAGTCATGGAAAGTATAAGAAAGGGGCCAAGGGTAGAAAAATAACCCTCGACGCATCAAAGGAAAAACCATCTAAGAAGCAAGACAAGGACGTCGATAAGCACGATGCGTCTCTACGAAAGCGTAAGCAAAATCTCCGAGTTCAAAAGTGGAGGAAATTTATGGCGGAAAACCCCGACTTAAGCTACATGTTCTTGAAACATCATCCACCGTAAAGACACCATCAGGAAAGAGTCTGAGATATTTTTATGCGTCTTTTGATTCCCTTTTATTTCCCTTTGCATGAGTAGGATTAAGTTTTTAATAAGAACACGTCGTTATCATCAAGTCAAAGCGACAAGGGATCGCGGCGACTAGGGGTAGGCGTCAAAGTCAATGTTTGTTATCGCATGATGCATCTTTTATTAATATACAAGTAGACCTTTCTTTCCAACGTGTTAAGCATGCTGAGTTGTTTCATTTCCACGACTTGCTCTATGTCTATTAAGAGAACATGCCTCTTGAGCACGACGTATGAAATAAGAAGCAAGAAGGCCGCGGTGAAAATCCGCTCCAGGGGCGAATTTCGTTAGTCTACGCGTTTGAGGCTTCATCTACGCGTAGGCAAAATTAGCCGAACCGCCGACTCCGAGTCGACGCTTCCCATGATTGTTAGCGACGTGTGGCAATGGTCATGGGGAATGAAGCCCAATACCTCACGAAGCCGGCCGGATCCTCTGAGCAAACAAGGTCGAACCTATTTGATACGATCATTCTCCAAGAACGCGTTTTCACGCCTTCCAGCCCCTCTGAGAGTCATGAATCCACGGGCAAAACGCCAAACCGCCAGGTGATTGTCTCGTTAAGAGTAAGAACTTCAGTAACCTTGTCCTTTGCCACCTTCTCCGTGTCACGAGACTTCTCCAACAAACCATTCAAACGCGTAACCTCCGATGAAGCATCAGACGCCTTTTTCTCCAACGCCTCCATCTGTTTTGCATACGTAGATAAGACCGTCCAAGTGCATAGTGACACCTGAATCCCCTGAAAGAAAAAGGCGTCTGATGCTTCATCGGAGGTTACGCGTTTTAATGGTTTGTTGGAGAAGTCTCGTGACACGGAGAAGGTGGCAAAGGACAAGGTTACTGAAGTTCTTACTCTTAACGAGACGATCACCAAACGGGTCGAGGATTTGGAGGAGAAACTCAGTACTTTGCGGGCGGATGTGGAGAGGAACGAGGCGCAACATGACAAGGATTTGTACAAGGCGAAGATCTATTGGTCTTGGTTGTCCAGAGTGGAGGTTTATGAGGAGTATGCTGCTGGCAAGTACAAGGATTGGGATCCGGTGGGCGAGCGTGCTGAGTTTAGGGAGGCTTTTCCGGAACCTCCTGAAGGTGTTCATCCCGACGCCGCAGATGTTGAAGGCGGAGAACACGTCGACGAGGAGGAGGTTGCGACTGAAGAAGAGGAAGGTGATAGTCGCGCATCCGGCTCTAGGACGTCTGAGGGCGAGTCCAAATCCTTGTAATTTTTGGCTTTTTCTTTGCGTAGCGTATTTGTACGCGTTGCTTGTAGTTGGGACGCTTCTTTCCTTTTTCAAACGTTGTTATCCTTGTTTTTTGTCGTTGGACTTTCTCTTCAATATACTTGTTCTCCTGTTTGCTTGAATCCTTTACGTTGCTTTGGTGGTAGTGTTTTATTGCTGCCAACTTTCTTGTTCTTACGTTGTTGCTATCTTTTAAGCACTTCTCATTCTTTTTTGGCGTAATCCTACCCCTTTTGGTAGGTTTGACTTAGACTCCTCGTAGACTAGGTTAGAGCTACCAAAGATTCTTATGCTCGCTTTACTTGTTATACCTTGTACTTCGTTCTTTGCGTCGTGCACGTTTTCTTTGCGTCGGAGACCTTCTTGGGAGTTCGCCCTTTATCCGGCTTTGATATCTTGCGTATTTTGCTTTGACATGTGTATCTTGCTACGCGTAGGTGTAGAACTTATTTCTTGAGTATTTACGACTTTTAGTTCGTATCTCGTAAGCTTTGTATTAGGCTTGAACTTCCGTGACTCTTTACGCGTGCCTCGTTTGTGAGTGCGTAAATTCTATCTTTAGGGTATAACTCTCTATCTCTGATATGATACTTCGTTCGTGGTGAACGCGTTAGATGGTTTTTACTTACTTGATAGGGTGATATGGTCATTGCGGCTGCTTTAGTTATGTTGCCGGCTTAGATGAAGGTTGGGTCCAGCATTTCCTTCGAACCCTGAAGTGAGTGGCGGACATAGGTCAACGTGTGATTTTATCAGCTTGTGACGTTACCCCTTACTTTTAAGGTGGGTCCGTTGCCTCACACTAGCGTTAGGTCGACGTCAAACTCTTTTAATCGACGGGCCTATTCATCGTGTGGCGTCCGATTTCTAGATTGTTAGGACTTACAATGCCGGTGGACGCATCCCTGCCGGTTTGGCGTTTTGCCCGTGGATTCATGACTCTCAGAGGGACTGGAAGGCGTGAAAACGCGTTCCTGGAGAATGATCGTGTCAAATAGGTTCAACCTTGTTTGCTCAGAGGATCCGGCCGACTTCGTGAGGTACCGGGCTTCATTCCCCATGACCATTGCCACACGTCGCTAACAATCATGGGAAGCGTCGACTCAGAGTCGGCGGTTCGGCTAACGTTGCCTCGAACGAGTAGACTAACGAAATTCGCCCCCGGCGCGGATTTTCACCGCGGCCTTCTTGCTTCTTATTTGGTACGCCGTACTCAAGAGGCACGTTCTCTTAATAGACATAGGGCAAGTCGTGGAAATGAAACAACTCAGCATGCTTAATGTTTGTAGCGAAATTACCTACGAGAAGATAACTAAGCAATTGTAGGGCAAAGATCAAAGAATACGGTATAATCTCAACACTCAAGAACAGAGTAGGAAGTTAGGGTTGGAACTTGAACTGTGTATTACTCGTAATGGTGGCTGAATGTCTACCAAGCAGGCGTTAGACTTTATTTATAGGCTAACCCTAATAATATCTTTAAGGAAACGAGATCTTATCTCTTCCTTTTATCTAATAACGATATAACAAACAAGGTAAAAGATATTCTTTACCGTATCTTTTACCAATTACAATAATATAATAAGGAATAAGATAAAATATGCTCGGCCGACCTAATCTTCAAGATAAACGAGACCTTTTCCACGTCTCGTCACGTCGACGACATCCTTCACTCCTCTCGTCGCGTCGAGATGATTCTTCAACGCGTAGCTTACCACGCGTTCCATACTCGTCGTATTTTTAGGCACAAACAATACCCCCAAGGCGTCTTACAGGGCTTAACGTCTAGTAGAGCTGGGAGAGGCCTTCTTTCTTCAAGGAATACGTCTTCATTGCATTAGGAACGCGTTGATGATTACGTCACTTGACTTTTTAACATCGTCGCAGGGCTTCGATCATCATTCTCTTTCAATTATTTCCACGTGACTGGCGAGGAACTTAGTTATTCGCGCCGGAAACGTTCATCTCCAACGGCTAGTTTCTTAATGGGAGATGTTGCCGTTGGGAGAATATCCTTCCCGAGATCCTCGCGATCTCCTTCCTATAAATAAGCGAGGGTCTTCCCTTTCTTCATACACTTCTTCTAATCTTCATTTCTCTCAAACATTTCTCTGCTCTCCTCTTTACTTAATTGCTCTATTACACTGTTCCTCTTTCTTCTTCTTTTCAATGGCAACCCCAGTGCTTTATGAACCGAGAAAGGTGCTCCGCGAATCGGATCGCCATTACTATGAAGCCCATGACGTTAGCCGTTTGAGGACCATTGTTGAACTTGGCCCATACGTGAAGATTGAAATTCCTCCAAGGGGGGTTTGTGCGGATGCTCATCGGCCGGGATGGATAGCGGTCTATGAGTATCCTTTTCTGGCGGGGCATCGATTCCCGTTCTCGCTTTTGGTTAAGGCCTTTATGCTCGCGCTAGGCTTGGCGATGGGTCAACTTCTTCCCGGTGCCTGGCGCATCTTGGGCGCCCATGACGATGCCATTGAAAAACATGGCTTGGATTTTGTTGCGGCGGATCTCGCCAATTCTCTTACTGTCTCGCTCTCCTCTCCAGGTAGAGTTTACTTCAAGATTAAACAGAAAAAGACTAGGATAGCTTTTGAGAAGAGCACAACCGACCGAGGTTGGGCCGAAGTCTTTTACTTTGTGGAGAAATCTTCCCTCGGAGATGCGTCCTCTTGGCTTATCGAGGAATGGAACCCCGAGAGTAAGTTTCTTTACTTTATCTTAATAACGTTTTTCTTTTCATAGGGACGTATGTCTTGCTCGTCGATGTTTTACTTACGTGTAACTATATATGCTTTCCAGTTAACGCGGAGGCTCTTAAGATGAGAGCGGAGTCAAAAAAGGCTGTAGCCGCGCTCTTGGCGATTCCTGAAGTCGATCGGACCTTCTATGGTCATGACGGAGAGGGTCATCGTTGCGGTCCTGCGAAGCCATCTGGTAAGTCAATTTCTTCTTGTTTAGCTTTGCATCGACTTATTTCCTCACACTTGTGCTCTAATTATTCGCACTCTGTTGGTGGTGCAGCTTCAATTTCTCGCGTTCGTGCTCGCGACGAATCTGCCACTGATCTTGTGACGTCGAGAAAGAGGCAGCTTGCCATAAACGGATGTTCGTCCACTGCTCCCTTGGACGTTGATCTCATGGCTACCTTGGAATCTTCGCCATCTCCTTCTCCGGCTAAGGCGACGCGTTCACGGAAGGGAAAGGAGAAAGGGGTCGAGGTTCCCGAGGAGCAATACTGATCTGTGGATGACTTCCCCGGTGTGATTTCAAATGCTTTCGCTCCGGGAAGGGAACTTCTGAAGGCCTTGATGGGGCTTCGTTCTTCGTCGTCCCTCGATCATTATGCATCGATGGATCCTGTCGACGTCATGCGAGAGGCTTTCGCTGCTCAATGGCAGGTAAGCTTGTAACTCCTACTTTCTCTGATGATTTTCTCGTGAGATTTCTTTCTTATTTTTCTCGTTCCTTCTTTCAGGGAATTTAGGCGTCGTTATGCGCTTGGACGCTCTTATCTACGTATCCAAAACAGATGGAGGCATTGAAGAAAATGGCGTTTGATGCTTCGTCGGATGTTACGCGTTTGAATGGTTTGTTGGAAAAGTCTCGTGACGTGGAGAAGGTGGTAAAGGACGGGGTTATTGAAGTTCTTACTCTTAACGAGACGATCACCAAGCGGGTCGAGGATTTGGATGGGAAACTCAGTACTTTGCGGGAGGATGTAGAGAGGAACGAGGCGCAGCATGACAAGGATTTGGAGGAGGCGAAGGTCTATTGGTCTTGGTTGTCCAGGGTGGATGTTTACGAGGAGTATGTTGCTGGTAAGCACAAAGACTGGGATCCGGTAGGAGAGCGTGCTGAGTTTAGAGAGGCTTTTCCGGAGCCTCCTGCAGGTGTCCAGCCTGACGTCGCAGATGTTGAAGGCGGGGAACACGTCGACGAGGAGGAGGCTGCGGCTGATGAAGAGGAAGGCGATGGTCGCGCATCCGGCTATGGGTCGTCTGAGGGCGAGTCCAAGTCCTTGTAATTTTTATCTTTTTCTTTGCGTAGGGTATTTGTACGCGTTGCTTGTAAATGGAGCGCTTCTTTCTTTTTCGAACGTTGTTATCCTTTTTTTCTTGAATCCAGATCAAGATCTTTGGTGATAGCGTTTTATTGCTGCCAACTTTCTTGTTGTCACGTTGTTGCTATCTTTTAAGCACTTCTCATTCTTTTTTGGCGTAATCCTACCCCTTTTGGTAGGTTTGACTTAGGCTCCTCATAGACTAGGTTAGAACTACCAAAGATTCTTATGCTCGCTTCACTTGTTATACCTTGTACTTCGTTCTTTGCGTCGTGCGCGTTTTTTCTTCACGTCAGAGACATCCTGAGAGCTTACTCTCTCTTTGGTTCTGATATCCTTTTTTATGCGTTACACTTTGGTACGCGTATATTGTTCTGCGTGCGTATAGAACTTTATTGATTTTAACTTTCTTAACCTCTTACGCGTCGCTCGAGTATGTAGGCTTGGTTCTTGGCTTTCGCTTTTGCTACTTTATCTTTGTAGGGAGTGGCTTTCAATCCCTAGTATGATACTTTGTTAGTAGTGAACGCGTTAGAGGGCTTCATTTACATAATAAGATGATATGGTCATTGCGGCTGCTTTAGTTACGTTGCCGGCTTACATGAAGGTTGGGTCCAACATTTCCTCCGAACCCTGAAGCGAGTGGCGGACATAGGTCAGCGTGTGATTTTTATCAGCTTGTGACGTTACCCCTTACTTTTAGGGTGGGTCCGTTGCCTCACGCTAGCGTTAGGTCGACGTCGAACTCTTTTAATCGACGGGCCTATTCATCGTGTAGCGTCCGATTTCTAGATTATTAGGACTTACGATGCCGGTGGACGCATCCCTGCCGGTTTGGCCTTTTGCCCGTGGATTCATGACTCTCAGAGGGGCTAGAAGGCGTGAAGCCGCGTTCCTGGAGAATGATCGTGTCAAATAGGTTCGACCTTGTTTGCTTAGAGGATCCGGCCAGCTTCGTGAGGTACCGGGCTTCATTGCCCATGACCAGTGCCACACATCGCTAACAATCATGGGAAGCGTCGACTCAGAGTCGGCGGTTCGACTAACGTTGCCTACGCGTAGATGAAGCCTCGAATGCGTAGACTAATGAAATTCGCCCTCGACGCGGATTTTCACCGCGGCCTTCTTGCTTCTTATTTGGTACGCCGTACTCAAGAGGCACGTTCTCTTAATAGGCACGTTCTCTTAATAAAAGATGCATCATGCGATAACAAACATTGACTTTGACGCCTACCCCTAGTCGCCGCGACCCCTTGTCGCTTTGACTTGACGATAACAACGTGTTCTTATTAAAAACTTAATCCTACCCATGCAAAGGGAAATAAATGGGAATCAAAAGACGCATAGAAGTATCTGAAACTCTTTCCTGATGGTGTCCTTACGGTGGGTAATGTTGCAAGAACATGTAGCTTAAGTCAGGGTTCTCTACCATAAATTTCCTCCACTTTTTGACTCGGAGATTTTGCTTACGTTTCCGTAGAGAAGCGTCGTGCTTATCGACGCCTTTATCTCGCTTCTCAGACGGCTTTTTCTTTGACGCGTCGGGGTTTACTCTTCTACCCCTAGCCTTTTTCTTGGACTTTCCATGATTTTTCCTCGTTTTTAGGCGCTTGGATTCTTTGTTACTTGGTGATCTAGACCATGAAGACGCTTTCCTTTTCTCTACTCTTCGGATGGCGTAGGATTTTACTTCTAGGACGTATGTCTCGTCGCCTACCCGGCCTATTTCTTCTTTTATCTCGTAGAGCCTTCGTTGAGCATATCTTACTTGTTCTTCATGGTCTTTTAATTGCTATGCCTTGCTCTTTTTCTCTAGGGACGTGTTAGTTGTATTCTTCATTCCTATGTTGTAGCACTCCCTTGCTATCTGTGGTTCGCCCTTGATCTCTTGAATTCCCCACGAAGATGGAAACTTTAGGGATTGATGGTACGTTGAAGGTATAGCTGTCATATCGTGTAACCACGGCCTTCCCAGGATTATGTTATAGGGCGACTCGGCCTCCATCACTACGAATTTGGTTTGCATATTGACCCCTTACGCTAGAGTAGTCAGGGTGATTTCTCCTAGCATATCGGCGACTTCGCCACTGAAACCTACTAGAGGGATGTGCTTTTTCACCACGTCGTCGCTAGATAATCCGAGCTCCTTGATCGCGGATAAGGTGATGATGTTGGCCGAGCTTCCGTTATCGATGAGGATTCTTTTAACCTTGCAATTACTAATGGTTAAGGAGATAACTAACCCGTCGTGATGATCTACACTCCCGTTGGGTTCCTCGAACGTGATTGGGCAATCTTTCCTAACGGTCCTGACGTGGTAGATTGGGAAAGCACTTCCTTCGCCGCGTAATGCCTTGATGTTTCTCTTGGCGTTCGAGGCGGTATAGCCACTTATGGGGGAGCCTCCGAAGATCGTGTTGACTGTCCTTGAACGATTCGATGAAGGAGGTGGTGGCGTTGCAGATCTTTTTCCTTTCCTTGCTCCTTCGAACGCGTCCCTTCCCTCTTTGGAAAGTAAATCTAATAGGTCGCCTCTTTTTAGGAGACGTAGAACTTCTTTCCTCAGAGTGTAACAATCATTTGTCGGATGTCCTCAGTCATTGTGGAACTCGCAGTATCCTCTTCCTGATCCTGATTTCTTTTCGGGATTTGGTTTTTTAGGCCATTCACGTCGTGGAGTTTTTCCATCGCGTTCATAACTCTCAACGCGTCAGTTTTCATGTATACACCTCTTTCGACCGCGTAGACGCTATTGATTTCGCTCACGTTATGCACCATTGGAGGTTCTTTGTGAAACGACTTGTTTCTTCTATCGTAACGTTCGCCATCCTTCCGTTGGGGGGAATCTCTGCGCGGAGGGGTACGTCTACGTGGAGATTGAGACTTTTCTTCAGCGTGACTTAGGAGGTCTTCTTCAAGGCGTATGGCTTCCATAGCACTTTCTCTCGTCGAGATAAATGAAGTAGGACGAGTCTTCGTTAACTCCTTTTACAGATCGCTGTCTTGGGGGAGTGCGCGTCTGAACGCGTCGGCAGCGGTAGCCTCGCTACAATTTGGGATCGTAATCTTCTCGTCATTGAAGCGTTTCAAGAAGGCTCTTATGGTTTCGCCTTTTTTCATACGCATGTTATGGAGATCCGAGGGCTGTTTGCAAACAACTTACTGTTGGCGAATTGTAATTGGAACATGTTGGAGAGCTCGGCGTAGGAGGAGATACTTCCCTTGGGTAAGTGGATGAACCATGTCAAGGCTGGACCTTTTAATGTCGAGCTGAAGAATTTGCACATCATTGCTTCCTTTAACTCTGGCTCGATCGGGCTCGTGGAGAGTTTGGCCTTATAGAGTAAGACGTGTTCTTCCGGGTCATCTGATCCGTCGTAGACGGGAAGATGGGCGACGGTGAACTACTTGGCGATCTTCTGGGCGGCGATGGCAGTAACAAATGGACTCTCTTGAAATCTGAACTCGTGCTCAGGGATTATGGATTTGGGGGCCCCGGGCATCAACATCATCTCTTGCTTAAGGCTCCGACTTGTTGTGCTACGAGCGCAACGACGGCGTCCGAAGTCAAGTTCTCCTTAGATTTGTCTTTCTGAATCGTTTCTCTCGATGGGATAGCGTTTCGATGCTCCTGGGATCCGTAATCCTCTCCTTCTCCAGCAACGACATCCATATCTAGGCGGCGAACTACGCTTTGGTTGCGAACGTAGGTGAGTGGCCTCGCTGACTCTGCCCTAAGCTCTTTTATGATGGAGCGTAGTCATTCGTTCTCTTTGGTGAGTCCCGACGTGTTCTCTTCGCTGGCGTTTTTAGCTTCTGTCCACGCCTTCTGGAGGGTTTCGAAGTGGACTCTGACAGAGGTTACGTTGGTCACATCGTCGCTCGTCCCCTGCTCTTCTGTGGAAGCGTTGTTCTTTGGAGCGTCAGGAGTGTTGCCGTGATCTTTTCCCGCATTTTCTTCCACCGGAACGAGAGGAACCGTTATGTGATCTTTTTCTCCGGTTATTTTTTCACCATCACGCGGACTGTTGGTCGGACTTGTCATGATTTCCTGTAAAAAACAGGTTCTTTTCGTATGGAAAGACGATACCTTTTTGATCTTGTCCCACGGTGGGCGCCAATTGTTTGTAGCGAAATTACTTACGAGAAGATAACTAAGCAATTTTAGGGCAAAGATCAAAGAATACGGTGTAATCTCAACACTCAAGAACAAAGTAGGAAATTAGGGTTGAAGCTTGAACTTGGTATTAGTCGTAATGGTGGTTGAATGTCTACAAAGCAGGCGTTAGCCTTTATTTATAGGCTAACCATAATAATATCTTTAAGGAAACGAGATCTTATCTCTTCCTTTTATCTAAATAACGATATAACAAACAAGGTAAAATATATTTTTTACCGTATCTTTTACCAATTACAATAATATAATAAGGAATAAGATAAAATATGCTCGGCCGACCTAATCTTCAAGATAAACGAGACCTTTGCCATGTCTCGTCACGTCGACGACATCCTTCACTCCTCTCGTCGCGTCGAGACGATTCTTCAACGCGTAGCTTACCACGCGTTCCATACTCGTCGTATTTTTAGGCACAAACACTTAACACGTTGGAAAGAAAGGTGTACTTGTATATTAATAAAAGATGCATCATGCGATAACAAACATTGACTTTCACGCCGACCCTTAGCCGCCGCCACTCCTTGTCCCTTTGACTTGATGATAACGACGCGTCCTTATTAAAAACTTAATCCTACTCATGCAAAGGGAAATAAAAGGGAATCAAAAGACGCATAAAAATATCGCAGACTCTTTCCTGATGGTGTCTTTACGGTGGATGATGTTTCAAGAACATGTAGCTTAAGTCAGGGTTTTCCGCCATAAATTACCTCCATTTTTGAACTCGGAGATTTTGCTTACGCTTTCGTAGATACGCGTCATGCTTGTCGACGTCCTTGTCTTGCTTCTTAGATGGTTTTTCCTTTGATGAGTCGAGGGTTATTTTTCTACCCCTGGCCCCTTTCTTATACTTTCCATGACTTTTCCGTATTCTTGAGCGTTTTGACTCCTTACTATTCGGTGATTCAGACCTTGAAGATGCTTTCCTTTTTTCCACTCTTCGGATGGCATAGGACTTGACTTCTAGGATGTATGTCTCGTCGCCTACCCGGCCAATTTCTTCCTTTACCTCATAGAGTCTTCGTTGAGTGTATCTTACTTGTTCTTCATGGTCTTTTAATTGCTACGCCTTGCACTTTTTCTCTAGGGACGTGTTAGTTGTATTCTTCATTCCTATGCTGTATCACTCCCTTTCTATCTGTGGTTCGCTCTTGATCTCTTGAATTCCCCACGGAGATGGAAACTTAAAGGATTGATGGTACGTTGAAGGTATAGCTCTCATATCGTGTAACCACGACCTTCATGTATACACCTCTTTCGACCGCGTAGACGCTATTGATTTCGTTTACGTTATGCACCATGGGTGGTTCTCTATGAAACGGCTTGTTTCTTCTATCGTAACGTTCACCATCTTTAAGTTGGAGGGAATCTCTGCGCGGAGGGGTACGTCTTCGTGGAGATCGAGACTTTTCTTCAGCGTGACTTAGGAGGTCTTCTTCAAGGCGTATGGCTTCCATAGCTCTTTCTCTCGTCGAGACAAATGAAGTAGGACGAGTCTTCGTTAACTCCTTGTACAGATCGTTGTTTCGGGGGAGTGCGCGTCTGAACGCGTCGACAGCGGTAGCCTCGCTACAATCTGGGATCGTAATTTTCTCGTCGTTGAAGTGTTTCAAGAAGGCTCTTATGGTTTCACCCCTATTCATACGCATGTTATGGAGATCCGAGGGTTATTTTGCAAACAACTTACTGCTGGCGAACTGTAATCGAAACAAGTTGGAGAGCTCGGCGTAGGAGGAGATACTTCCCTTGGGTAAGTGGATGAACCACGTCAAGGCTGGACCTTTTAATGTTGAGCTGAAGAATTTGCACATCATTGCTTCCTTTAACTCTGGTTCGATCGGGCTCGTGGAGAGTTTGGCCTTATAGAGTAAGACATGTTCTTCCGGGTCATCCGATCCGTCGTAGACAGGAAGATCGGCGACGGTGAACTTCTTGGCGATCTTCAGGGCGGCGATAGCAGTAACAAATGGACTCTCTTGAAATTCGAACTCGTGCTCAGGGATTATGGATTTGGGAGCCCCGGGCATCAACATCATCTCTTTCCTTAAAAGCTCCGACTTGTTGTGCTACGAGCGCAACAACGACGTCCGAAGTTAAGTTCTCCTTAGATTTTTCTTTCTGAATCGTTTCTCTCGATGGGATAGCGTTTCGATGCTCCTGGGATCTTTAATCCTCTTCTTCTCCAGCAACGACATCCATATCTAGGCGGCGAACGACGCTTTGACTACGAACATAGGTGAGTGGCTTCGCTGACTCTGCCCTAAGCTCTTTTATGATGGAGCGTAGTCGTTCGTTCTCTTTGGTGAGTCCCGATGTGTTCTCTTCGCTGGCGTTTTTGGCTTCTGTCCACGCCTTCTGGAGGGTGTTGAAGTGGACTCTGACAGAGGTCACGTTGGTCACATCGCCGCTCGTCCCCTTCTCTCCTGTGGGAGCGTTGTTCTTTGGAGCGCCAGGAGTGTTCTTGAGATCTTTTCCCGCGTTTTCTTCCACCGGAACGAGAGGAACCGTTATGTGATCTTCTTCTTCGGATCTTTTTTCACTATCACGTGGACTGTTGGTCGGACTTGTCATGATTTCCTGCAAAAAAGAGGTTTTTTTCGTATGGAAAGACGATACCTTTTTGATCTTGTCCCACGTTGGGCGCCAATTGTTTGTAGCGAAATTACCTACGAGAAGATAACTAAGCAATTGTAGGGCAAAGATCAAAGAATACGGTATAATCTCAACATTCAAGAACAAAGTAGGAAATTAGGGTTGAAGCTTGCACTTGGTATTATTCGTAATGGTGGCTAAATGCTTACAAATCAGGCGTTAGCCTGTATTTATTGGCTAACCCTAATAATATATTTAAGGAAACGAGATCTTATCTCTTCTTTTTATCTAAATAATGATATAACAAACAAGGTAAAAGATATTCTATACTGTATCTTTTACCAATTACAATAATATAATAAGGAATAAGATAAAATATACTCGGTCGACCTAATCTTCAAGATAAACGAGACCTTCGCCACGTCTATTCACGTCGACGACATCCTCCTTTTCTCCCGTCACGTCGACACAGTCTTCCTACGCATAGCTCTTCAAGCCTTCCACACTCGTCGTATTTTTAGGCACAAACAAGTGCTACAACATAGGAATGAAGAATACAAACAACTCGTCCCTAGAGAAAAAGAGTAAGGCGTAGCAATTAAAAGACCATGGAGAACAAGTAAGATATGCTCAACGGAGGCTCTACGAGATAAAAGAAGAAATAGGCCGGGTAGGCGACGAGACATACGTCCTAAAAGTAAAAAAGAATCCAAACGCCTGAAAACGCGGAAAAATCATGGAAAGTCCAAGGAAGAGGCTAGGGGTCGAAGAATAACCCCCGACGCGTCAAAGAAAAAGCCGTCTAAGAAGCGAAATAAGGGCGTCGATAAGCACGACGCGTCTCTACGGAAACATAACCAAAATCTCCGAGTTCAAAAGTGGAGGAAATTTATGGCGGAGAACCCTGACTTAAGCTACATGTTCTTGAAACATCACCCACTATAAAGACACCATCAGAAAAGAGTTTGAGATACTTCTATGCATCTTTTGATTCCCTTTTATTTCCCTTTCCATGAGTAGGATTAAGTTTTTAATAAAAACACGTCGTTATCTTTAGGTCAAAGAGACAAGGGGTCGCGGCGACTAGGGGTAGGCGTCAAAGTCAATGTATGTTATTGCATGATGCATCTTTTATTAATATACAAGTAGACCTTTCTTTCCAACGTGTTAAGCATGCTGAGTTGTTTCATTTCCACGACTTGCTCTATGTCTATTAAGAGAGCGTGCCTCTTGAGTACGGCGTACCAAATAAGAAGTAAGAAGGCCGCGGTGAAAATCCGCACCGGGGGCGAATTTCTTTAGTGTACGCGTTCGAGGCTTCATCTACGTGTAGGCAACGTTATCCGAACCGCCGAATCTGAGTCGACGCTTCCCATGATTGTTAGCGACGTGTGGCAGTGGTCATGGGGAATGAAGCCCGGTACCTCACGAAGCCGTCCGAATCCTCTGAGCAAACAAGGTCGAACCTATTTGACACGATCATTCTCCAGGAACGCGTATTCACGCCTTCCAGCCCCTCTGAGAGTCATGAATCCACGGGCAAAATGCCAAACCGGAAGAGATGCGTCCACCGGCATCTTAAGTCCTAACAATCTAGAAATCGGACGCTACACGATGAATAGGCCCGTCGATTAAAAGAGTTCTACGTCGACCTAATGCTAGCGTGAAGCAACGGACCCACCTTAAAAGTAAGGGGTAACGTCACAAGCTGATAAAATCACACGCTGACCTATGTCCGCCACTCGCTTCAGGGTTCGGAGAAAATGCTGGACCCAACCTTCATGTAAGCCGACAACGTAACTAAAGCAGCCGCAATGACCATACCACCCTATCAAGTAAGTAAAAACCATCTAACGCGTTCACTACGAACGAAATATCATATCAGGGGTAGAGAGTTATACCCTAAAGATAGAGTAGCAAAAGGCAAGAAACCAAAGATAAAATTTTCGCACTCGCAAACGAGGCACGCGTAAAGAGTCACGGAAGTTCAAGCCTAATACAAAGTTTACGAGATACGAATAAAAAGTCGTAAACACTCAAGAAATAAGTTCTACACCTACGCAAAGCAAGATACGCGTGCTAAAGGAAAATACGTAAGATATTAAAGCCAGATAAAGGCGAGCTCCCAAGATGTCTCCCACACGAAGAAAAACGCGCACAACACAAAGAACGAAGTACAAGGTATAACAAGTGAAGCGAGCATAAGAATCTTTGGTAGCTCTAACCTAGTCTCCGAGGAGTCTAAGTCAAACCTACCAAAAGGGGTAGGATTACACCAAAAAAGAATGAAAAGTGCTTAAAAGATAGCAACAACGTATGAACAAGAAAGTTGGCAGCAATAAAACACTATCACCAAAGCAACACAAAGGATTCAAGAAAAAAGGAGAACAAGTATATTGAAGAGAAAGCCCAACGTCAAAGAACAAGGATAACAACGTTTGAAAAGGAAAGAAGCGCCCCAACTACAGGCAACGCGTACAAACGCACTACGCAAAGAAAAAGCCAAAAATTACAAGGATTTGGACTCGCCCTCAGACGTCCTAGAGCCGGATGCGCGACTATCACCTTCCTCTTCTTCAGTCGCAAACTCCTCCTCGTCGACGTGTTCTCCGCCTTCAACATCTGCGACGTCGGGATGAACACCTTCAGGAGGTTCCGGAAAAGCCTCCCTAAACTCAGCACGCTCGCCCACCGGATCCCAATCCTTGTACTTGCCAGCAGCATACTCCTCATATACCTCCACTCTGGACAACCAAGACCAATAGATCTTCGCCTCGTACAAATCCTTGTCATGCTGCGCTTTGTTCTTCTCCAAGTCCGCTTTCAAAGTACTGAGATTCTCCTCCAAATCCTCGACTCGCTTGGTGATCGTCTCATTAAGAGTAAGAACTTCAGTAACCTTGTCCTTCGCTGCTTTCTCCGCTTCACGAGACTTCTCCAACAAACCATTCAAACGCGTAATCTTCGATGAAGCATCAGACGCCTTTTTCTCCAACGCCTCCATATGCTTTGGATACGTAGACAAGAGCGTCCAAGCGCATAGCAACGCCTGAATCCCCTGAAAGAAGGGACGAGAGGAATAAGAAAGGAAGCTCACGGGAAAATCATCAGAGAAAATAGAAGTTACAATCTTACCTGCCATTGAGCAGCGAAAGCCTCTCCCATAACGTCGGCAGGATCCATGGACGTGTAATGGTCAAGGGACGACGAAGAACGAAGCCCCATCAAAGCCCTCAGAAGTTCCCTTCCCGGAGCGAAAGCACTTGAAATCACGCCAGGGAAATCATCCACAGACGACTATTTCTCCTCGGGAACCTCGACCACTTTCTCCTTTCCCTTCCGTGAACGCGTCGCTTTAGCCAGAGAAGGAGACGGCGTAGATTCCAAGGTATCCATAAGATCAACGTCCAAGGGAACAGCAGACGAACATCCTTTTATGGCAAACTGCCTCTTCCTCGACGTCACGAGATCAGTGGCAGATTCGTCACGAGCACGAACGCGAGAAATTGAAGCTGCGCCATCAACAAAGAATAAACAGTTAGAACACAAGTATGAAGAAATAAGTCGACGAAAGTTAACGAGAAGAAGCCGACTTACCAGATGGCGTCGCAGGAACGCTACAATGACCCTCTCCGTCATGACCATAGAAGGTCTGATCAACTTCAGGAATCTCCAAGAGCGCGGCTACCGCCTTTTTCGACTTCGCCCTTGTCTTAAGAGCCTCCACGTTAACTGAAAAGCATATAAAGTCACACGTAAGTAAAACATCGACAAGCAAAACATATGTCCCTATGAAAAGAAGAGATTGGTAGGACAAAGTAAAGAAGCTCACTCTCAGGGAAGAGATTGGTAGGACAAATGTTCGGGAGAAATAAAAATTAGAAGAAGTGTATGGAGAAAGGAAAGATCCTTGCTTATTTTTAGGAAGAAGATCGCGAGGATCTTGGGAAGGATATTCTTCCAACGACAACATCTCCCATTGAGAAACTAGCCGTTGGAGACGAACGTTGTCGGCGTGAGTAACGAAGCTCCTCGCCTGTCACGTGGAAATGATTGATGGAGAATGGTGATCGAAGCCCTGCGACGATATTAAAAATTCAAGTGATGTAATCATCAACGCGTTCCTAATACAATGAAGACGTATCCTTGAAGAAAGAAGGCGTCTCCCAGCTCTACTAGACGTTAAGCCCTGTAAGACGCCTTAGGGGTATTGTTTGTGCCTAAAAATACGACGAGTAAGGAACGCGTGGTAAGCTACGCGTAGAAGAATTGTCTCGACGCGACGAGAGGAATGAAAGATGTCGTCGACGTGACGAGGCGTGGAAAAGGTCTCGTTTATTTTGAAGATTAGGTCGGCCGAGTGTATTTTATCTTATTCCTTATTATATTCTTGTAATTGGTAAACGATACGGTAAACAATATCTTTTACCTTGTTTATTATATCGTTAATTAGATGGAAGGAAGAGATAAGATCTCGTTTACTTAAAGATCTTATTAGGGTTAGCCTATATATAGAGGCTAACGCCTGCTTTGTAATCATTCATCCTCCATTCGAGTAATACCAAGTTAAAGCTTCAACCCTAATTTCCTACTTTGTTCTTGAGTGTTGATCTTTTCCCTACAATTGCTTAGTTATCTTCTCGTAGGTAATTTCGCTACAAACATAGAGCACATGAAACATCAAAACCAAAAAAGAGCAAGTTCCCAAGACATCTCCGACGCAAAGAATAAACACGCACGACGCAAGACGAAGTACAAAATATAACAAGTAAAGCAAGCACAAGGATCTTTTGTAGCTCTAACCTAGTCTACAGGGAGTCTAAGTCAAACCTACCAAAAGGGGTAAGGATACGCCAAAAGAATGAAAAGTACCTAAAAGATAGCAACGACGTAAGAACAAGAAATTTGACAGCAATAAAACGCTATCACCAAAGCAGCGTAAAGGATTCAAGGAAGCAGAAGAACAAATATATTGAAAAGAAAATCCAAACGGCAGAAAACAAGGATAACAATATTTGAAAAGAAAAGAAGCTCCCCAACTATAAGCAACGCGTACAAGTGCCCTACGCAAAGAAAAATTAAAAATTACAAAGATTTGGACTCGCTCTCAGACGACCGAGAGCCGGATGCGTGACCATCGCCTTCCTCTTCATCAGTCGCAAGCTCCTCTTCGTCGACGCGTTCCCCGCCTTCAACGTCTGCAACGTCGAGATCGGCGTCAAGACACGAGGAAGAAGGACCATCTACGACACCTTAAGGAGGTTCTGGAAAAGCCTCCCTAAACTCGGCGCGCTCGCCCACCGGATCCCAATCTTTGTACTTACCAGCAGCATACTCCTCATAAACCTCCACTCTGGACAACCAAGACCAATAGACCTTCACATCCTCCAAATCCTTGTCATGCCGCGCCTTGTTCTTTTCCACGTCCGCCCTCAAAGTAACGAGATTCTCCTCCAAATCCTTGACTTGCTTGGTGACCGTCTCGTTAAGAGTAAGAACTTCAGCAACCTTATATGTCGCCGCCTTCTCCGCATCACGGGATTTCTCTAATTCGCCATTTAGACGTGTAATCTCCGACGACGCGTCAGACGCCTTTTTCTCCAACGCCTCCATCTGTTCCGGATACGTAGAAAAAAGCGTCCAAGCACATAATGACGCTTGAATCCCCTGAAAGAAGGAAGAAGAAAAATAAGAAAGAAAGCTCATGAAAAGATCAAAGAGAAAACAAAAACTACAATCTTACCTGCCACTGAGCAGCGAAAGCCTCTCCCATGACGTCGGCAGGATCAAACGACGCGTAATGATCAAGGGACGACGAAGAACGAAGCCCCATCAAAGCCTTTAGAAGTTCCCTTCCCGGAGCAAAAACACGTGAGATCACGCCAGGAAAGTCATCTACAGACAAGTATTTTTCCTCGGAAGCTTCGACCACTTTCTCCTTTCCCTTCTTTGAACGCGTCGCCTTAGCCGGAGAAGGAGACGGTGTAGATTCCAAAGTAGCCATAAGATCGACGTCTAGGGGAGCAGTAGACGAGCATCCTTTTATGGCAATTTGTCTCTTCCTCGACGTCACAAGGTCAGTAGCAGATTCGTCACGAGCGCGAATGCGAGAGACTGAAGCTACACCACCAACAAGGTACAAATAGTTAAAACACAAGAACGAGGAAAGAATTCAAAATAAGCAAATAAGAAGAAGCCGGTTTAGCAGATGGCGTCGCAGGAGCACTACGATGGCCCTCTCCGTCGTGGCCATGGAAGGTCCGATCAACCTCAGGGACCGCCAAGAGTGCGGCCACCACCTTCTTCGCCAAGCCTAGAGTGAGCATAAAAGCCTTGACCAAAGGCGAGAACGGGAATCGATGCCCCGCCAGAAAAGGATACTTATAGACCGCTATCCATCCCGGCCGATGAGCATCCGCACAAACCCCCCTTGGAGGGATTTCAATCTTCACGTCTGGACCTAGTTCAACAATGGTCCTCAGATGACTAACGTCGTGCGCTTCAGAGTAGTAACGATCCGACTCACGGAGTACCTTCCCTGGCTCGTAAAGCACTGGAGTTTCCATTAGAAAAGAAGTAGAAAGAAGAGCGACGTAATAGAACGATCGAGTGAGAAGAGAATGAAGAGAACAAAGAGATGTTCGGAGGAAATGAAGATTAGAAGGAATGTATGAAGAAAGGAAAGATCCCCGCTCATTTATAGGAAGAAAATCGCGAGAATCTCGGAAAGATATCCTCTAACGGCAACATACTCCACTAGAGAAACTAGCCGTTGGAGATGAACGTTGCCGGAACAGGTAACGAAGCTCCTCGTCTGTCGCATGGAAATGATTGAAGAAAGGCGATGATCGAAGTTCTACGAAGACATTAAAAATTCAAGTGACGTAATCATCAACGCGTTCCTAGTGTAATGAAGACGTATTCTATGAAGAAAGAAGGCGTCTCCCAGCTCTACTAGACGTTAAGCCCTGTAAGACGCCTTAGGGGTATTGTTTGTGCCTAAAAATACAATGAGAAAGGAATGTGTGGTAAGCGACGCATAGAAGGATGACGTTGACACGACAAAAAGCAATGAAGATGTCGTCGACGTGACGAGACGTGGCAAAGATCTCGTTCTCCTTAAAGATTAGGTCGGCCGAGCATATTTTATCTTATTCCCTTGAATATTATTGTAATTGGTAAAAGATACGAGAAAGAATATCTTTTACCTTATTTATTATATCGTTATTAGATAGAAGGAAAAGATAAGATCTTATTTTCCTTAAAGATATCGTTAGGGTTAGCCTATAAAAGAAGGCTAACGTCTGCTTTATAATGACCCAACCACCATTCGAGTAATACCAAGTTCAAGCTTCAAACCCTAAATTCTCATCTCGTCTTATACTGTTCTTGAGTGTTGAGATTATACCATATTCTTTGATCTTTGCCCTACAATTGCTTAGTTATCATCTCGTTGATAATTTCTCTACAAACAGAGTCCTAGGATCTTTTGGACTCCATGTGCTACTCACTCCTTTAATCTTATGGTTGAAGCAATCGGTAAGCTCTCTCCTTCAAGAATACAAGTTCTACAAATAAAAGTCTTACCATCTTCATCTACTCTCATCACAAGACTTTGGCATTGATGAGGAAACTTACCAACAGAAAAATAATACAACCCGGTGTAACTAGATTTGCCACGACTTTCTTAACATTGCAAAGTTTACATGAGAAGAAAGAGGATTTAAGGCACATGGTAAGCTCTAAGGCATGGGAAGAGTCGGATTGGGCAAAGATCAAAAAGGGGAAAACTGCTTATGCTTGTAGTAATCCTATTTTCTACAACTTATAAATTTGTATAAAATACAAGAATAAACTAGAATTAAGGTAAGAAAACGAATGAACCACTACCGAAGTCGAACGGTAGAACTTGAACGGAGTCGAGATATTATCCCATTCCTTAATTCTGAAAATGCCCCGTAGTGTGACGGTTATCGGCGTTCCGAATCCCGGGATAAAACTGAAACCACTTCTGCTTTGCACAACCCAAAAGAAGAAGCCAACGAACTCTAGACTGGGTGTACTCTCAGACTCGAACCAAAGAAGAGAAAAGGCGAATAGAGACTGAAAACCGTGGGAGAGGGAGAATGAGATCGTTGTAGAAGCTTTCTAATTGTGTGTGTTTTTGAGTTCTGCAGAGCCTCCTTTTATAGGCTGCGGAGGAGAATCTGTGACTTTAATGGCCCAATCCGCGTGGATTAAATGGCCCAATCCGTGTGTAATGAATAGGCTGATCTGGTCCAAGTCAACAACGCGTGGCATTAATGCCCGAGATCTGCAGCATGATAGTTGTCTCTAACTTTAAACGAGGCCCATTTGAACGAAGCCCAAAAGTCATATCAGACTTGAGCTAGGCCCAAAAAGACAACCTTCTCCTCGGGCCTACGGCCCATCCAATGAGACCAATGAGACCAATGAGCCCACGAGCCCACGAGCCCACGAGCTCACGAGCCACGAGCCGAACCGAACCGCGCGCGTGTGGTCTTCTAAGGCCCAATCCAACCAGGATAGCCTCCTCTGGCCCAATCACATCCATTACAATTCACTCCTAGTTTATATACTAGTGAGTTTTTCTCTCCTAATCAATGTGGGATACACATTAATCCTCAAAACTCAACTTAATTACATTAAATGTAACTCCCTTATTTCTCATTCAAACGGAACCCGAATTATACAAATGAGCATACTACGAAATAGTGCTCGCGGAGACGAATGCAGCACTCCCATTATCCGACACCAACGATGCTCGGAAAATTCGGTTCCAACAATCCCCCACATGAATAGAAATGACTCTAAAACACATGAAAAATGACTCGACAGAAAGACTTTTGAGAGTACGTTGAAGAATCACTGCATTTGGGTTGGTAGCATTTTTTCAGCCTTGAACCACCCATAGTGAGTATCCATCGGATTTACTCGACCAAGTAGTGAACGAGATGTCTTGAACCACCCAGACTTTGATGTAAACCTAGACAACGAATATCACACAGTTTCATCTTCTCACAGAACTAGGTTCTCTGATTGTGTTCATTTTGGGCGTGAACATCTCTGGTTATTCATGAGTGAGCTTAGAGAATTCAACCTCGGTTAATTCTCCTAGAAATGGCCCCATTTCACACTCATAAGGTGATTTTACCATAAGTAGTATACCATTATACTTCACTTTGATTTTCAAAGCTTATGGAATCATTAAAAGCCAACACTTTATGACTTAACCTATAGTTTACCAGCGCACTTTTATCATCCTAGGAACTGGGAGAAGAAGTTAATCTCCAAGTGCTCTTTAGATTTAGCTTGATTTCGTTGTCCCTTTGAACTTACATCTTGGGATCTCCAATCACGTAAGTGGGGTTACCATCAAACGTCATCTTATGTCATAGGCTTTAAACCCATTCCTCTTGATGATTTTACAACTTGCTCTCGAGACAAACCTTTCGTAAACGGATCCGCTAGGTTGTCAGCCGATCGGATATAATCAACATTGATCACTCCGTTTGAGAGCAATTGTCTTATGGTTTTATGTCGTCTTCTAATATGACGAGATTTACCATTATACAATGAACTTAGTGCCCGAGCTATTTCCGATTGACTATCGCAATGGAGACTCATAGCAGGTGTTTGTGCCTAAAAATACGATGAGTGTGGAACTCGTGAAGAGCTACGCGTAGGAAGACTGTGTCGACGCGACGAGAGAAGTGAAGGATGTCGTCTACGTGACAAGACGTGGCAAAGGTCTCGTTTATCTTGAAGATTAGGTCGGCCGAGCATATTTTATCTTATTCCTTATTATATTCTTGTAATTGGTAAAAGATACGGTAAAGAATATCTTTTACCTTGTTTGTTATATCGTTATTTAGATTAAAGGAAGAGATAAGATCTCGTTTCCTTAGAGATATTATTAGGGTTAACCTATAAATAAAGGCTAACGTCTTCTTTGTAATCATTCAGCCACCACTACGAGTAATACTAAGTTGAAGCTTCAACCCTAAATTCTTCTCTCGTTCTATATTGTTCTTGAGTGTTGAGATTATACCGTACTCTTTGATCTTTGCCCTACAATTACTTAGTTATCTTCTCGTAGGTAATTTCGCTACAAACAATTGGCGCCCACCGTGGGGCAAGATAAAAAAGGTGTCGTCTTTGCATACGAAGGGAACGACCTCGCCCGCAGAACCCATGAAAGGTTCTAAACCGATCAAAAATCTCCGAGACGAAGCCTTTACCGTGTTAGGAGGTCCGCCATCCTACACAACTTCCGGCGCTAAAAGACTCGCAAGAACTGTCGAAGGACAGAACGATTCCGTTCCGATTCACCACTCCAGAGCAGCCAATGGCGATCTTCCTATCACGTTCAAAGGCCCAGACGAAAGAATCAAGCATCACGATAGCCTGGTAATCTCCGTGGTGATTCGGAATTGCAACGTGAAAAGAATCTTGGTAGATAACGGAAGTTCGACAAACATCATCACTCTCTCCGTTGTTCTTGAACTCGGACTCTCAGTCGACGATGTCATCGGGGAGCGTATCCGTTTGAAAGGCTTCGGCGGAGAAATCTCTGAGATGTTAGGGGAAATCACCCTCGAGACGGTGGTCCAAGGCGTCAATCTCCCGACCAGATTCGCCGTGATGGGAGCGGAGTCGCCTTACAACGCTATCCTCGGAAGACCCTGGATCCATGATATGCGAGCAGTCCCATCTACGTATCACCAATCCCTGAAGTTCCCAACGCCCTGGGGAATACGCGAAGTCAAAGGCGAACCCTATACGGCTAAAGAGTGTTACAGAATCGGGATTAAAGGGACCGCGACGCCAGTAATAAAAAAAGATGAAGTGAAAGAGTTTCAAATCAAGATGCCTGCTAAGTACGTCAAGCCAAAGTGTCCCGAATTATAAGATGTGGTCATCGACGATTCCAAACCAGAAAGAGTTGTAAAGATAGGAACCGACGTCCCAACAGAAGTTAGAGAAGAGCTAATAGCGTTCTTGAAGTCAAAAGCCAAATGCTTCGCATGGAGCCACGAAGACATGACGGGGATATCTCCAGACGTGATGCTCCACAAGCTAAACGTTGATCCGAAGTTCACTCCAGTCAAGCAGAAGAGAAGAAAATTCGCTCCCGAGCGCAATAAAGTCGTAGAAGAAGAAGTTAAGAATCTCCTCGAGACAGGTAAGATACGAGAGGCGAAGTACCCCGACTGGCTCGCCAACGTCGTAGTCGTCCAAAAGAAGAACGGGAAGTGGAGAGTATGCGTCGACTTCACAGATCTTAACAAAGCATGTCCTAAAGATTCCTTCCCACTCCCTCACATCGACGCCATGGTAGACGCGACGGCAGGGCACGAGATGTTGACATTCATGGACGCGTTCAACGGATATCACCAAATACAGATGAACCCCGCCGATCAAGAAAAGACCGCGTTCGTGACGAACCAGGGGATATATTACTACAAGGTCATGCCTTTTGGCCTCAAGAATGTTGGAGCTATGTATCAACGACTGGTGAATAAAATGTTCGTGGAGCAAATAGGGGACACAATGGAAGTTTACATAGACGACATGGTCGTGAAGTCTAAACAAGCGAAAGATCACGTAGCACATCTGAAAGAGGCGTTCGAGATCCTAGAAGAATATAGCATGAAGCTCAACCCTACCAAGTGTTCATTCGGGGTCTCTTCCGGGAAGTTCCTCGGGTATGTAGTAACCCACAGAGGAATAGAAGCAAGTCCCAAACAGATTAAAGCCATACTTGATCTCGAATCTTCGCGTTGCGTAAAAGACATCCAGAAGCTAACAGGAAGAGTCGCCGCGTTAAACAGGTTCATCTCCAAAGCCTCCAACAGAAATCGACTCTTCTACCACACTCTCCGGAAGAACAAGTCCTTCTCTTGGACGGAACGCCACGAAGAAGCCTTCACAGAGCTTAAAAGTTATGTGACAAGTCCATTACTCCTATCAAAGCCTAAAGAAGGAGAGCCCTTGTTCATATACCTAGCAGTCTCCGAAATTGCCATCAGCGCCGTTCTCGTAAGAGAAGAAAGGGAGGAACAGCAACCCGTCTACTAGGTAAGTAAAACGCTATCGTCAGCAGAAACGAGGTACTCCGCCATGGAAAAGCTGACGCATTGGCAAAGCTGGGTTCATCGATTGACCCGAGAGAATATCAAAAGATCCAGTTCCTCCATCTCAGCAGCGCATCTATCAATAAAGAGGCGATTCCCAAGCAAACACTCACAGTAAGGAGCCAAGATTCCTGGGTAACGCCTTATTACGAGTGGTTACAGCACAAACGCTTCCCAGGTAACGCGTATGAAGCGAGACTATTGAAGCAAAAAGCAACCACCTTCATATTGGACAAGGGCCAATTACTAAAATGGTCATCGAGCGATTTGTTCTTAACGTGCCCGACAGAGGAAAAGATCCAAGATATTCTACGCGAGCTACACAACGGAGAATATGGAAATCATTCAGGAGGAAGAAGCCTGGCGGCCAAAGCACACTCGGCGGGGTACTATTGCCCCACGATGAGACAAGACGCGATGAATCACGTCAAGAGGTGTGACGCTTGCCAAAGACACGCCCCGATCCCGCATCAGCCGGCAGAAAAGCTCCACTTCATAACGTCTCCTTGGTCGTTCATGCAGTAGGGGATGGATATAGTAGGACCTATGCCCCTAACCCTAGGGGCAAAGACACTAATGGTCGCCGTCACAGATTATTTCTCCAAGTGGATAGAGGTCGAAGCGTTCAAGAACATTAAAGATTCCCATGTCATCTCCTCCATCGAAAGAAACATCATCATGAGATTTGGTATCCCCCACACCATTGTATGCGATAACGGATCGCAATTCATTAGCAAAAACATCGTATCGTTCTGCGAGGAAAAAGGGATACGTCTAGTCTACTCGACGACGAGACACCCTCAAGCGAATGGGCAAGCAGAATCAAGTAAAAAGGTCATCGTAAGCAACCTCAAAAAGAGGATAGAAGAATGCAAGGGAAATTGGGCGAACCAACTCCATGCTATAGTATGGGCCGACAGAACGATGCCTAAGAGAGCGACGGGAAGAACACCATTCTCTCTCGTGTACGGTTGCGAAGCCGTCCTGCCAATTGAGGTGGAAGTACCAACAGGAAGATATCGGTCTCTCCCTGAAGAAAGAAATACTCCAATGATGACGTTTATGATAGATACGGTCGACGAAATAAGAGACAACGCAACACAGAGGATGGAAGCACAAAAACAAATCGCTGCCCAAAGCTATAACCGACCAGTGAAAGCAAGAACTTTCCAAGTAGGAGACTGGGTTTTAAGAAAAGTATTTCCAAATACCGAGGATAAGAGTGTCAAAAAGCTTGCCGCATCCTGGGAAGGTCCATACCAAATAGTACAAGTCGTAGGGCGAGGAGCCTACGAACTCGTTACACCAGAAGGAGTACCATTGATGCGTTTGTGGAATGCGACGCATCTTAAGATATATTACCATTAGAGAACGTGATAGTTGATTTGATTTCTACTTGTTCCTATGCATATTTTAGATTCCTCATTATGTTCAAGCATGTTTTAGCGTCGGAACGACGAAGGGGTCGTCGAGACTAGGGGTAGAAGTCTTAGTTCATCAGAATTCATGAAGTCTTCATTAATACATAAGTATGCACTTTCTTATCTGATATGCAATGCATACCGAGTTGTTTCATTTCAAAGTACTTGCTCTGTGTATATGACGTAACATCAAGCTTAATAAGGCCGCGGCAAAAATCCGCGCCGGGGGCGAATTTCGTTAGCATACGCGTTTAAGGCTCCATCTACGCGTATGCAACGTTAGCCGAACCGCCGACTCCGAGTCGACGCTTCCCATGATTGTTAGAGACGTGTGGCAATGGTCATGGGGAATGAAGCCCGACACCTCACGAAACCGGCACGGTCCTCTGAGCGAAGAAGGGAAACCTATCGACCACTCTCCATGAACGCGTACTTGCGCCTTCCATGGCCCCTTTGAGAGTCATGAATCCACAGGCAAAACGCCAAACCGGCAGGGATGTGTCCACCGGCATCGTAAGTCCTAACAATTTAGAAATCGGACGCCACACGATGAATAGGCCCGTCGATTAAAAGAGTTCGACGTCAACCTAACGCTAGCGTGAGGCAACGGACCCACCTTAAAAGTAAGGGGTAACGTCACAAGCTGATAAAATCACACGCTGACCTATGTCCGCCACTCGCTTCAAGGTTCGGAGGAAATGCTGGACCCAACCTTCATGTAAGCCGACAACGTAACTAAAGCAGCCGCGATGACCACAATGGTACCAGGAGTAGAAAAAACGAAACCCCAAAGCCAAAGATTGATCTACGCGTCACAAGTAAGAAATGTTTGGCAAACCCGACTCCATAAAAGGTTCGAAGTCAGATTCGCCAAAAGGGGATAGTAGTCCCACCAAAGGTTAAAGATAAATGAAAGCCTTACGCAAAGAAAGAAGCAACAAACGTCCAATACGTATTCAAAAAGAATTCGCCACACAAGAACGTGGCGAAAAGCTAATGTTGCACAAAAGCAAAAATGCAACAAGCAAAAAGATGAAAGTTGGCTAAACTAAGAAGAAGGAGATACATCCTTATTCGCGGAAACGACGTCGCCATCTAAAGTAACATCCGCGTCACTAGACGCCAAGACTGATGAACTCGAAGATCCGCGTAGAAGAGAAACCCCCTCGGGCGGAACAGGATAAAGAACAACAAATTCACCACGCTCGCGTTCTACATCCCAATCTACGTGACGACCCGCACGAAACTCCTCCATAACCTCAATACGAGATGACCACGAATAGTAAGTACTAGTCTCTCGCAAGTTCTTCTCGTACACCTTTGCTTTCTCCTCGGCGTCAGCCATTTCCATTCAACATCTCGACGCGTCGCGCCAATACACCCCTCTGTTTTGCTGTCTCCAACGTCTCCATACGAGCATCCTTCTCAGCCTCCGTAAGAGGAGCAATCTTCTTATTAAGATCTTTGATCTTCTTACCAAGATCACTCACCTCACCCTTCAAGGCTTCCTCAGACTCAGAACGATTATGAAGACATTCCCAGGAACACATCGAAGCTTGGAAGGCCTAAAAGGATCCCAACAGATAAGAAACGACATAACAACAAGAAGAAGCGAAAAGATAAGAAAAAGTTACGCGTAGACGCTACAGGAAGAGACACTATCGCAGGAAAATCGCTTGCTTCAACGTACGTAACGGAAGCTGCACCAGGATCTGTTGTTTTGCCCTTCTCGCTCTCCTCCATAGGATCCGCGAGTAATTCCTCTATCCCTACGACTAGAGACGCGTCTGAAGACACTTGCACCCCCGTAACTGGTAGAATCTCCTCCTTTGCGGATGACGGAGTAGAAACCGCCTCTTCCTTCGCAGCCCTCGACTTTTCCTCTGAAATACATCTCCTCTTCGCGGTAATCAAGTCATGAGCAGATTCTTGACGAGTACGAGACGCGACGCCTGAAACAAGAGTACGTTTAGAAGATAAAAAAAGGAGCAAAGGAGGTAGAAAAGAAACGTGTAATTCGCCAAGAAAGCTCACCTCGAGAAAGAGTAGGGGTCGCGAGACGATATCCCTTCCCGTCACGGCCGGTAAAGGTGCGTTCTACCAACGGAATCGCCATGATCTTCTTAGTAATCTCCTCTGAATCCTCTCGCGCCACAATAACATGGATATCAACTACGCACAAAGTCACACGCAAGGATAAGCGTCGAGATGCATAAGTCTAAAGAAAATCATACATGATAAAGAAACATACTGGAAGGAGTCCATTCTTCAAGCAAGAAAGCGCAATCTTTCCCCAAGGTAGACTTCCTCATAAAGTACAACTTATCTGCCCAACCCCGGTCGGACGAAGTTCCCTCGTTCATCAAAGGAGGGACCCCGACGCGAGATTTGATGTTGACTCTACCCGCCGAAGGAGTGGAGAGTATGCAAGAGTGAATGACGTCGGCGATCGTGAACGCAATGTCGAAATTAGCCAGAATATGGTCCAACACCGCCAAGCCCCTCCAAGCACTCGGGAGAACTTGCCCGACCGCGATACCCAAAGTACTCAAGAAAGAACGAACTAAAGGAGAAAAAGGAAAACGGTGTCCGACCAAGAAGGGGTACTCATAGACGCAAATCCATCCCGGGTGTAAGGCGTCGGCGAACACGTCAGAGGGAGGAATGGCCATTTCCACGTGAGCGGAGAGCCCTGTTATGGAACGAAAGAACTCGATGTTGCGAGCTGAAGAAGAACGGCGATTAGCATCGTTAAGGATCATCTTGGGATCGTAGATAATTGGAGCCATTGAGAAGAGAGAGGGTAAAGGTTAGGGTTTGCAAGAAAATTACGTATGAGAAGAAGGAAGTCGGAGCGTGCTTAAAAAAGGAAAGGAGATCTCTTCCGAGATATTCCAAAGAATCAATTTGATTGTTACCATTAGAACAAATCCGAACGTTGGGGAAGTAGCCGTTGGAGCGGATGTAAGTCGGTCAGCCGCATTAAATGAGAATCGAAGAAAAAGATGTTATTACGAAGTCAGAATTCCGGGTTGAATGAGTATTCAACGCGTTCCTAATTTGATGAAGGCGTCTACCAACTCTACTAGACGTTAAGCCCTGTAAGACGCCTTAGGGGTATTGTTTGTGCCTAAAAATACGACGAGTGTGGAACGCGTGAAGAGCTACGCGTAGGAAGACTGTGTCGACGCGACGAGAGAAGTGAAGGATGTCGTCGACGTGACGAGACGTGACAAAGGTCTCGTTTATCTTGAAGATTAGGTCGGTCGAGCATATTTTATCTTATTCCTTATTATATTCTTGTAATTGGTAAAATATACGGTAAAGAATATCTTTTACCTTGTTTGTTATATCGTTATTTAAAAGGAAGAGATAAGATCTCGTTTCCTTAGAGATATTATTAGGGTTAGCCTATAAATAAAGGCTAACGCCTACTTTGTAATCATTCAGCCACCACTACGAGTAATACTAAGTTCATGCTTCAACCCTAAATTCTTCTCTCGTTCTATATTGTTCTTAAGTGTTGAGATTATACCGTACTCTTGGATCTTTGCCCTACAATTGCTTAGTTATCTTCTCGTAGGTAATTTCGCTACAAACAGCAGGCACCGGTTTTTCCCACATTGGTATATCCTCCAGAAAGTTTCGAAGCCATTCTGCTTCTTCTGCTGCTTTGTCCAAGGCAATGAATTCAGATTCCATTGTGGATATAGCCAGTAGAGGTTGTTTGGAGGATTTCCAGGATATAGCCGCACCACCTAGAGTAAAAACATACCCGCTTGTGGATTTTGTGTTTTTGGAGTCTAATATCCAACTAGCATCACTATAGCCTTCCATCACTGCTGGATATCGTCCATAGTGTAATCCATAGTTTCGAGTATTTCGCAAGTAGTTCAATACCCTTGTTATGCCTTTCTAGTGACCATGTCCTGGATTACTGGTGTAACGACTTAAAATGTTCATAGCATGTGCTAAATCTGGTCTTGTACAATTTGTTAAGTACATTAGACATCCAATCACTCGTGCATACTCTACTTGAGAAATGCCATCACCCGAGTTTTTCTTTAAGTCGAGGTGAGGGTCCACGGGACTCTTTGCATTACCGCTTGAGTATTTCTTGAAACGTTCAAGTACCTTATCAGCGTAATGATCTTGAGTTAAAATGATTCCTTCAGAATGTCTTATGACTTTTATTCCTAGAATCACATCTGCTAGTCCCAAGTCTTTCATGTCAAACTTTCCACTAAGCATGTTCTTAGTTTGTTGGATCATATCTTTGTTACTACCAATAATGAGCATGCCATCAACGTATAGGCACAACAAGGTATATCCTTTCGGTGTTGTTTTGACATAAATACATTTGTCACATTCATTTATATTGAAACCATTTGACATCATAACACTGTCAAATTTCTCATGCCATTGTTTAGGTGCTTGTTTTAATCCATATAAAGATTTCACAAGTCTACACACTTTGTGTTCCTGTCCAGACACAACATACCCCTCGGGTTGTTTCATATAAATTTCCTCTTCTAACTCTCCGTTTAGAAAGGCCATTTTTACATCCATTTGATGTATTTCTAGATTACGCAGAGCCGCAATCGCTATTAGTACTCGAATAGAAGTAATTCTCGTTACCGGAGAATAAGTATCAAAGAAATCTAGACCTTCTTTTTGTCTAAATCCTTGTACTACAAGCCTTGCCTTTTACTTCTCTATTGAGCCATCGGTTTTCAACTTTCGTTTGAAAATCCATTTACATCCCAGCGCTTTTGTTCCTAGGGGTAAATCAGCTAACTCCCATGTATGATTTTGCATAATGGAGTCTATTTCACTTTTGACCACTTCCTTCCATGAAGGTGCGTCTGGCATTGACATGGCTTCTTTAAACGTCCGAGGTTCGTTTTCTAGAAGAAACGCCATTGTGAAGTCTGAGCCAAATGATTTTTCCTTTCGAGCTCTCTTGCTTCGTCTAGGTTCATCATTTTCTTCTTCTGTTTCTTGGACAGAAGTACTCACTATTTGCATAGAAGTGCTCGCTTCTTGGATAGATGTGCTTGCTTCTTGAGCAACTTCGTTTGCATCTCGTTGTTCACGAGTCCTTTTAGGATATTCTTTATCCTTGCAAGGGAACACATTTTCGAAGAAAGATGCGTTTCTTGACTCCATTATTGTGTTAGCATGTATATCCGGTATATCTGACTTGTATACCAAGAAACGATATGCACTACTATTATGTGCATACCCGATGAAAACACAATCAACGGTTTTTGGTCCAATTGAGACCTTTTTAGGAGGTGGTACTGCTACTTTTGCTAGGCACCCCCACACTTTGAGGTATTTGTAGGAGGTGGTACTGCTACTTTCTTGAGAATATAATTTGAGGTAAGCAACGCTTCCCCCCACATGTTCTGGGCTAACCCAGATTCTTGCAACATTGCATTAATCATTTCCTTTAGAGTTCGGTTCTTTCGTTCCGCTACTCCGTTGGATTCTGGCGAATAAGGAACAGTAGTTTGGTGAACAATGCCATGTTCTCTACAGAACGCATTAAAAGGTTCACTATACTCACCTCCTCTATCACTTCTTGCGATTTTAATTGTTTTACTAAGTTGGTTCTCAACTTCCAACTTGTACTCTTTGAACTTTTCTAAAGCTTCATCTTTGCTACGTAACAAGTATACATAACAATATCTTGTGAAATCATCTATGAAGGTCACAAAATACTTTTTACCTCCTCTATTTTGTACAAACTTTAAATCACATAAATCAGTGTGAATTAATCCTAGAGGTTCGGTTGTCCTTTCTACATGGGGTGATGGTGTTTTTGTGAGTTTCGCTCGAACGCATACATCACATTTGTCTTTACTTGCTTTGCATTTTGGAATCATATTCAAACTTATCAACCTACTTATAGACTTATAGTTAACATGTCCCAATCTTTCATGCCAAATATTAAAAGACTCAATAACATAAGCAATAGGGTTATTCTTATTCATTGAAACATCTGTTACAATAGCTTTTGGGAGGACTGTCATTACATTCATTTTGATCAGTCCATCCTGTACATAACCCCTACCCACATAGACCCCCTTCTTAGAGAGAACCAGCCTATCAGACACGAACTTGATCATGAACCCATTCTTGGAGAGTAGAGTTCCCGAAATCAGGTTCTTGCGGATGTCCGACACATGAAGGACGTTGTTCAGCGTCAACTCCTTCTCGGAAGTCATCTTCAGCACGATCTTCCCATATCCCTCCACCTTAGAAGTAGCGGAGTTTCCCATGAAGAGTTTCTCTTCGGTGTGGTTCTTCTTATAGGTCGTGAAGAGACCCCTATCCGAGCATATGTGCCAAGTTGCACCGGTGTCATACCACCACACCTTTGGGTTGCTGCCCACCATGTTGACTTTGGTCAAAACCGCACACAAGTCGTCCTCTGTGAGTGACCCTTCAGCTAGGTTGGCTTCGGACTTGCCTTTGTCTCTCTTTGTGTCGACCTTGCTTCGACACTCATCTGCCTTGTGTCCAACTTTGTTGCACTTGTGGCACTTTCCATTGAACTTCTTAGCCCCTTGGCTTCTTGAAGTTGTTGGAGTTGTTAGGTTGAAACTTCCTTTTCTTCCCGTTGTCCTGATGCTCAGCCAGGTTCGCCTTGTTCGAAGGTCCATAGCCATCTCCTCAACCCGGAGCCTCACAATCAAGTCTTCCACCCTCATTGCAATTGCTTCAGCAACAAGTAGACTTTGAACTGCTCCCATGATGGAGGACGCTTCTCGATGAAGGCACCTACCTGGAACGTCTCACAGATGTTCATGCCTTCGGAGAAGACTTCATGGACGATAAGTTGCAACTCTTCAACTTGTTCCACTACCGATCTTGAATCTACCATTTTGTAGTTCAGGAACTTAGCCATTGCTGCCTTCTTCGACCCAACATCTTGAGTCTTGTACTTCTTTTCCAGAGCGTCCCACAATTTCTTGGCGGTATCATGGTTGCAATAGACCTTGTACAACGAGTATCATGCGGCACTTGACATAGCCTCTCCATGAATAGTCTCCCCTAACCCAATCAGCAACGGCATCAGTGTTGTTCGGGAGAACTTTGGTTTCTCCTCCGTCAGAAATCTGTCCAGACCCATTGTGCTCAGGAAGAATTGCATCTTCTGAGACCAAATCCTGAACGCCTTCCTGTCAAACTTATCGGGCAGGACTCCAGCATGAAATGCACTCGGCATGCTAGCCGTGTACGACCTTTCTGGTACCCTCACATGGGGCATGTGAACATCCGACAAATCCAACGGATGGCTTGCTTGAGACTGTCCACCCGGTTTCGGTATGACCTTAGCCTGGTTCTCGACCATAGGTGGGTCATTGACCTTAGTCACTTCAGGGTTTTGAACAAGTATTTTGTTCCAAAGTCACTGATGGCAGACCATCTCCAAACTGAATTTGGAGTGTCGACTCACCACTCTTAGTTGTAGCGGTAGCATCCACAGCGTTGTCGTTTCCGTTAGTCATTTTTCAAATCCGAGACCAAATAAAATTGAAACAGATTACAACAAATGCAAAAACGAAACAATAGGAAATAAAATAAAAATTATTTCCGTTTTTAATTAATTAATTAATTTATTAACCGAGTTTAATTTAATAAATTAATTATTTACGAATTTAATTTAATTTAATAAATTAAAAACGATTTACAATATATTTAACTCGAATAAATATATAATTAATAAATTAATATTTTTCCGAATTTTCTCGTACAAAAAACGAGAACAATTTTCCAAGTCGCCTTAACCTGTTTACTCAAAAACCAAATTTGTTAGTCGTAAAAACGTAGGAATTTTTTTTAAGAATTAAGATTGTAGGAATCATATTTTCTACAACTTATAAATTTGTATAAAATACAAGAATAAACTAGAATTAAGGTAAGAAAACGAATGAACCACTACCGACTTCGAACGGTAGAACTTGAACGGAGTCGAGATATTATCTCTTTCCTTAATTCTGAAAACGCCCCGTAGTGTGACGGTTACCGGCGTTCCGAATCCTAGGATAAAACCGAAACCACTTCTTCTTTGCAAAACCCAAAAGTCGAAGCCAACGAACTCTAGACTGTGTGTACTCTCATACTCGAACCAAAGAAAAGAAGAGGCGAATAGAGACTGAAAACCGTGGGCGAGGGAGAATGAGATTGTTGTAGAAGCTTTCGAATTGTGTGTGTTTTTGAGTTCTGCAGAGCCTCCTTTTATAGGCTGCAGAAGAGAATATGTGACTTGAATGGCCTAATCCGCGTGGATTAAATGGCCCAATCCGTGTGTAATGAATAGGCTGATCTGGTCCAAGTAAACTACGCGTGGCATTAATGCCCGAGATCTGCAGCATGAAAGTTGTCTCTGACTTTGAACAAGGCCCATTTGAACGAAGCCCAAAAGTCATATCAGACCAAAGCTAGGCCCAAAAAGACAACCTCCTCCTCGGGCCTACGGCCCATACAAGGAGCCAACGAGCTCATGAGCCACGAGCCACGAGCCGAACCGAACCGCGCGCGTGTGGTCTTCCAAGGCCCAAGCCCACCAGGATGGCCTCCTCTGGCCCAATCACATCCATTACAATTCACTCCTAGTTTATATACTAGTGATTTTTTCTCCTCCTAATCAATGTGGGATACACATTAATCCTCAAAACTCAACTTAGTTACATTAAATGTAACTCCCTTATTTCTCATTCAAACGGAACCCGAATTATACAAATGAGCATACTACGAAATAGTGCTCGCGGAGACGAAGCCAACGCTCCCATTATCCGACACCAACGGTGCCCGGGAAATTCGGTTCCAACAATGCTACCATAGTCCAACAAAGTTTTTGGATTGGTGTAGCTAATTGTTTGAATGTATCTACACCGTTGGTCAAGTGCTTAGACTTGTTAATGGAGATGTGAAGTCGTCGATGAGTTTTGTTTATGGCGAGTTGAAGAATGCAAAAGAAGAAATTAAGGAGGCTTTGAAGCACAAAACTACAAAATACATGCCTATACTTGACATAGTGGATGCCAAAACAAAGGGGCGCATCAATACTCCACTTCACTTGACCGCTTACTTGTTGAATCCATACTACTACAACAACACCGGGTCTACATGGTCCGATGAAGACAATGACCTTGTGATGGAAGGGGTCTTTTCTTGTATAAAACGGTCCTATCCGAACATAAATATACAAGATAAAGTGATTAATGTGGAGTTAAGAAAGTACAAGAACAAAGAGGGTGCATTTGGAAAAGTGATTAATGTGGAGTTAGTGAGATTTCTTTGCAACGCGTTGCGTACCCGGCAAAGAATATCCACGCGTTGGGGACCAACTGAGCAAGACTCAAACGGAAGAGGGCTAGAAAGTCTTTAACAAAATCAGGTAAAGGAAACCTTACCCCCCCCATCTAAACTATGTGTGTGTATACCACCACGCAGTCCTTGAAGTTATCCAATGAACCACACCCGTCCCCGGGAAGACACAACTCAACTCCTTGTGGCCACGCGATGTCACATGCATAGCCACAAGCACAAACTCGTTGACATTAGAAGGAGACCCATCACCGAGATCCTCTCCCTCCATGGTGCTAACACGCTCTTCTACTACATGAGGAATATGACGGCATTCCAAGCGCGTGGCTACTTGAGGTAAAGAAGAACTAGACGGAGACGACAACTCACCCTCATTCCCTGACTTCGAAGCCATTCTCTCAGAAACCGTCTATCGCACGAGCCACCTTGCGACCATTAGAGCCTCTGAAACACCCAGACAAATATCCTTAGGGTAATTGGCCAGAGAGACACACCCATTCAAACCCATACAGAACTCACTCCCCACCCCTACTCCAAACCTCAGACACAAAAGGAACCCCAAAACCAACTACAAAAAACGGTAACCGGGAACATCCTAGAGTTTTAACCCCTGCCACAACCGACGCTCCCCCCAATCAATCACAACCTTAAAAAAATGCAGAGCCTAAAAACCGACAAAAAGGAAGAAAGGAAACAACGACCCTAGAAGGAGAATAGTCGGAGAAGACAAAGCTAAAACCAGAAGAGAAAATGAGCGAGAGAGATTACCTGGTTGAAGGCGGCGTTTGTTGGCGTAGGAGAAGAAGACAATTACTCCGATGAAATAAAGCAAGAAGAACCTTGAAGAGGCGCCGACGATTCGTTTCCACAACCTCTCTCTCCCTCTCTCTCTGTGTGTGTGTGTGTGTGTGTCTCGACTCTTCAATTACCAGCTAAAGGAAATGTGGAAGATAGAAGAATCTCGCCCATCGTCTGCCTTTTATAAAAGAGAGGAGAGACTAGGCCGAGATCCACAAAACTTTGGGCCTGAATCAAGGCCCAACAACAAACCCCACTCCATTAAAAGAGAGAGAGAAATTTAGACAAGGCGGAAGTGTGCTCCTAGAGATGAACGTGACAACTGGCGACACCCCTCTCCAAAAGCTAGAATATGCAATCACAGACTAGATGGATCCTCAAGAAGGAAATAAAGAGCACTTACAAAAGTATCACCTACCAGTTGACAAGCGCTCTGAATCATCATTTATCCACAATGAAAGCGCCCGAATAAGCAAGAATGTGTTGAATCTTGGTCACCATTCTAAATAATCCACCCATGACGTGTTCACAAGTGGACTATGGGGTTGTGATGGTACCCTCATTTGACACGCTTGCTTCTGACCCTTGACTACGCTCTTGTCAACGGAGTTAAGGAGGCAGTGTCGCTATGCATCAAGGCGCTAATCAACCTACAAAGGGCGGTAAAAAGAGATCGAGATACAGCCTACTAGAGCGAGATCTCAAAAGACCTCTAATAACGAAGGATGGGGTAGTTCAGATGGTGGTTCCAAAACTGAAGTTGATGGTGGTATCATCGCGTTGAGGGCTTCGTCACTCATCAAAGCGCCAAGAGCTAGGCATCGAGTTAGACCAAATCATTGAGATATGAAGCCAAGTTCTAAACATCGAATTCAGAGAGGGGGGGGGGGGGGGTAGCTACTGTCATGTCATCGCGCTGCTTACACCAACACGGTCAATTATCAGACACCTGCCTGGATCTCTTGCTACTATTCACTGGAGCCACCACATGCTAATTCGAACTCAAACAAGATGACACGTGTGTTCAAAAGGAGTTCATGTTACCAAGTAATGTATGCCTACAAAGACCCTTCTACCTCCATTAGGGAGGAGGACTTTTGAAAACTTTCGATAGAAAAAAGAATAGAAAGCAAGATCTTTGTGATGAACTGCTCTTTTAATTTTGAGTGCTTTAAATATCAATCCGATAAACTCCTCTCATCGCGTTCAATTTAAAGATGAGTCGTGTGTAATATTTTATTCAAAGCACCTCAAATAACGTGGTACCCTCACATTTGTCGAGACACGATTTGTATCGTTAATATCTCTAGTTGTATATTACTCTCTCCGTCCCATTATGTTTGTCCCACGACAAACGTCGACACTATTTACAATATAAGGGAATAATCGAGATATCTTCTAATGTATAAGAAAAAATATAGTCATGTGAGATCTTGTTTTATTCGTCTCGATAAGTACTTTAATAACATCAAATTTATATAATTTTTACTAAGATAAAATTAGAGATATTGACGACACAAAACGTACATCGGTATGTGTGTCAAAGTAAAATGGGACTAACATTTTGGGACGGAGAGAGTAGTAAGAATAATGATATTTTAATATTATGAAAGTACTCGTTTAGGTGAATCAAACAAGACCTCATACGACTACGTTTTTTTATTATACATCAGAAGAAATATATAATATTATGTCGATTTATGAATATAGTTTCAAAAAAATAAATGGGACTTTATCATAACACTAAGAAAGTACTACCAAGTATTAAATGAAAACCGACACTATTTTTTCAGTTTCTTCTTCAAAAAAGCTCTAATTTCATTGACAAAGATTTCTTATTCACCAAAAGATCAGAATTTGACAGCAGTACTATATTTAGTTGGACAGTAATTGTGATTTCCGGAGGTGTACGCTATTTGAAGCTAGTGAGTGTGCAAGAGATCCAGGCAGCAGAATCTGCAGTAGGGTTTTGAAATCTTGAGGAGGGCCCAGTAATTATATGGAATCCCAAATATTGAATGTAGGGAACACAATGAAAAAACCTTAGGAGGAGTTGCTAAATTAGAGACACAAAAATTATTTCATTAGCCAAAACATTCCTTCTTTAATAGACCTCACCTGGTGTTTTTAGTTGTTACTCCGTATTTCTTTAGTGATTGTCAACGCGTGACAACAAACCTTACGATACGAAATGTAAGGTGTTCGTATTTAACAAATAACAAGTTGATATTCATAATCTGACGATGATATCATGTCCGTTCAAGTCATTTTCAAAAAAAAAAAAAAAAAAATTCACACAGATTATAAAATTGTCACCGCGTGACTCAATTAAAAAGTTTAAAATTGTCATCGTCCAGATTATAAACATTACCTTTCAGAATATGAACATTAACATTTAATTTGTGAAATGAAAATTAAAGAAAATGTTCGCTTATTGTAACAAAGAAAATAAAAATTTAAAATATTTTTATAATAAAATAATATTATTATATTGTTATTTAATAAAATAATATTATTATATTGTTATTTAATAAAATATATTGTTATTTTTTAATTTAAATTAAATAAAATATGTGAAAAGTGGGTCCTCCACGAGTTTTGAAAAGTTCGGATCGGTTCGGGTTTGACACAACGGGTTTGGGTCGAAAACGGGTTTGACCCAAACGGTTTCACACACATTTTGAGTCAGTTTGGTTGAGTATTTTCCGGGTCGGGTTGACCCAGCGGGTTGGGTCAACTTTTGAGAGATCTACCTTTCACATTCTTTAAAACTTGACCTATAAGAGTGAAATGCAAGATAAAGTAATGCATAAGAAAGTGTGTATTTTACATGTTCATAACAATTTGTACGGTGTTGTTCATAACAATTTGTCTGTTTGTAAGAACAAACATTTACAGTTCTTACATGCTTGCAAGTTCTCATGCGAACATTATCCCTCCAATAGAGTAATAGGTAAGAAAACAACACGATAAATAAAGAACATCCAATGTTGAATCCTAACTTGGAAATATACTCTTGTAAACTAAGATAATCTCATAGCATCCGATGCTTAATTAGTCTTGCTAGATAGTTAATCTCTATATAACTACTAAAGCAAAACCGCTTTCTTTCACCTCAGCTATGTCACGTGAAACTCTTCTCATTTAAGCCATCACTTGTCGTCATTTCGTTGGTCAAGATTTTTACTATTTAATGTAATTTTCTAAAAAAAATTGATTAAATTTAAAAAATTGTGTACACAAATATCACAAAAAGATTACTTAAGATATTTTATATTACAAAAAGATTTTTAGGTATTAAGCTTTTTAGATTTTTACCTTCTAATATCCTATTATGTTATTTTTTAAAATTTAAAATTTTATTTTGTGGTGATCACAAAAAGATTGATCTCTTAATAAATATGGAAAAATATTATAACTTTGTCTTACGAGTTATAAAAGTGTTTTATATTGTATAGTTTTATATATGTTCAATTTATATAGGTTTGTTAAAAACTGACATATGATAATTTAATCGGTTTACGTATAAAAATTCATTTATATTCGTTCTTTATTATATTCAAAATTGTTAAGTTTAATCATGTACCAATATCATTTCAAGCTATCAACTTATTTTCATATAAATTTATATATAATACGAAATACTACTTCATAACTGCCTATCGAGTTATATAAATTCGCGCATGATGCGGGAATTAGACTAGTTATAACTAAAATGTGGTTAATTTTCGTGACCAAAGTCTCTTGTATTTCTCTCATCCCTTCATAATCAACACCAAATTAGAGGACCATTCATACAAACATGAAATCCAATGCAATCGATTCTCTACCTTTATTATTGGAAAAACTCCCCAGTGATCAGATTCTTTCACAAACAAAAGTATCTCTTTAATCCCTCCATAAATTATGGCAAAACTCGATCATCACATTCATCGTATTCGACTACCATCGTAACAAAACAGACCCAACTTGTCAATTTACTATATATATGTTCACTTTCAGCAAATGGATGCTGGCCTAAAATCTTTGACAACAATGTTTTACGACATCAATCAATAATGCCAATTTACTATATATATGTATGTGTGTGTTTGTAGAGATCTCAATAAAAATTGAGTATTTCATTCATCATCTATAGCATGGTACCTGCATCACTTCATTAGTATCTTAAGGAGATATTTTTTGTCCATGACGAGGCACTACAAACAAATACTAACGTCGTCATTCGGTCCGGTCCGGTCCGGACTGAGGATCAGACCCGGATAATTCGGTCCGAATCGGACCGGTTGACCGAAATTTTCTAAACTTATGGATTGGGGACTACATCGGAAATTTCCGAAACGGATTTTTCTATATATAAAAATTATAAAATTTTACATTTTCTTTATAAGTTTTGTTTTTAAAAAATATACCGGGTTTCCAGTTAGGAACAGACCAAAAAATTAACAGACCGAAGACCGGACCGGCCCGGGAAGTTCTGGTCTTGGTCCGACCCAGAAAATTCCAGCCCGGTTCGGATTTCCGGTGCGGATCATTTTTTTCGCATCCGTAATTATTATTTGACTAGTTCCTGCCTTGGTCTTTGAGCCCATAAACAATCTTACTCCGTAGTCTTTGAGCCCAGCCCAATTGCATCTAAACTTTTCTGTTCTTACTATAAAGTTGTTCTACACTTGTTTCTTACAATAGAAACAAATAATCTATCCAATCACTATAAATTATGCATACCTAGTTATCTCTTCAATGGCTAAACATGATTTCGATTTCCTACAAATTCAAATAACTTTCAAAATTTTACATCTTATAAATGTTGTGTAGCAAGGTCCTACATTTTGACTGCAACTTTTTTTCACATCAAAGTTCATACACCATCCAAAGTGATTGTGCAATTTTGCTCCCTTTGCAATTTGACAATGGCATCTGATCAATGGTGTTATGCTGTTTAAGCCATACCTACTTCACCTTCTACTGACTTTACCAAGATTCCTCATCATAACATAACTACTATCGACACCGACGACTTCCTCTCCATCGGTATTTGGATGAATGGACATCCTTGATTCTTAATGTCTACTTTCTTACTATATAGTTTTGAATAAGCAAATATTTCATCATAAGATATCATAATCTGTCATTACTCGAGTTGAATATACATACATACATACATACATATATACATACATACATACAACGATAACGCGAATCATGTGCATATTACACTTGCAAATATATCATGCCTTATGCATTACAATCACAAGGATTTGGCAACATTTGAAATCTTCAAGTAAACACCGTGATATATGTTTACTGTCATCCAATGATTCTTTTTGATCCTATGAACATTCTAATGTCCCTTCTCTTTTTTTAAGCCTAATGTCAAGAGAAAGATATCGCCTTTTGAAATATTCGCTGACCTGGGGCGAGAATCGCCAATGGATCAAAGCTAGCTTTCCTTTGTCTAAAAATATCCCATTTTGGCCCAAAATGTGCTTTCCATTGTTCTTGAGTTTTGTAGTGTGGAAGATATTGCTTAGCTCCAACTCCCACATTTTCGCAGTAATCAAGGATTCTTGTGTTTTGATTCAAGATATAATCAAGCCCATCAGATCCTGTTGAATCAGGAGCTGCTGAACTGAGAAAAGCTACCAAGTAAAAAATATCTTCATCTGGTATCACAACTGAAGTTCTGTTATCCCACCTGCAAAAGAAATTCACAAGAGATCTTAGTTTCGAAAACATAAGAAAGTAATTAAGGCCCCGTTTGGTACTACACCTTGGGTATAACGGATCGGTATGAGATATCACCCGATTCTAAGTATGGTACCAAACGAGCCCTAAGAATTGATTTGATGAAAAATTTAATTACTTTGATCTGTTGACTGGGTAAATGAGAATAGGCCCATTGCTGGTGTCAGTTACAATGTCGCCAAACACACCCTTAGCGAATGTGTGTATTTTGCTTTGTGGTATAAGTAGATTAAGCCATGGATGTGGAACTTCCCATAGCCCTTTTGATCTTAGTTTAATCTCGGAAACATGAACTCTGTCTAGGAAATCTATGTATGCAACTTCTGATACAAACAGTGTTGATGAAATGTAGCTTAAACTTGACAGTAGCCTTTCAATTTCCTGCATGAAAAAAAAACATGAATTTCTATACTTGTTTAAGTTTTAGTAAGATACTTTATATTTCTATTATTACAAGTATTACCTGATTTTGAAGATCAACCTCATCTGTTTTAAAATACTTTGCCACTTCTAAGCAGAACAAGATTTTACCATCTGACATAAACTGGCTTGCCTGAACAGGATCTTGTGGATTGAAAGAAGATCTCCAGTTGTTCAATAAACCCGTTCGGTTTATTATAACGAACCCTTCGATATAATCGAACGTGTTCTTTGCAGAAATGAGATGTTCTTGGTCTTTTGTAAATGTTTCAAAGTCTGAGTACAAGACTCTGATCCATTTCACCTGTTCATAATTTATAACCTCATCAGTTTTTTCATAACTAAAAAATAAATACAAGCTAATAATCTTGATGGATTTTGATGTATACCATATTTGGTGCAGGTTCTAAAGCGATTCGAGCTCGAGATATGATTCCAAACTGCCCCAATCCTCCAAGAACACTGTAAAAAACCTCGGTGTTCTGTTCATCTGAGCAGGTTATTACATCTCCTTTACCTGAATCAATAATCCAAGTCAAAATTCCATTCATGCAAAACATAAAAACTATAATTATCTTAAAAAATGTTTAATAAATTTTTCCAACCTGTGACAACCTCCAATTGTTGGACATTACTGATCTGAGGGCCATGACGAAACGCCTGCCCACTAACACCAGCGTTCGACAAAGTTCCTCCAACGGTAAGATGCAAATAGTCGGTCCAAGATTTCGGAGTCAGCCCGAATTTCAAACATTCTTGGAGAATATTTATCCACAACTCACCTGAAGAGACATCAACATAAGAAAGGTGGCCATTGTTCTGTACTTTGATGAGATCATGTTTTTTGAGAGATTCCATGTTGATGACAATCCCTTGATGAGTTTGAGATTGTCCTTGGAGTGAATGGCCATGGCCTCTTGCTGCAATTGTAAGATCTGAGTTCAATCCCATTTGGTGAACATACTTAACAATTTTGGAGATATCTGAGACTGAGGATGGATGAAGGATTGCCCTAGGGAATAATTGGTAAATATTACCGAAATCTTTTGCGACGTGATGAAGCTCATCAAATTTAAAATACCCATCTAATGGAAGCTTGTTTAGTGAAGGAAGGAGGAAAATTGAGTAACAAAAAGATAGAAAAATATTGCATATGAAGAAGAAGATCAAACTAAGCTTCATTGTGTTTTGCTTCTTGGGAAAAACTAAGAAGAAACCTACGGAGTTCAAATATCTAATATTTAGGCTCTGTTCGGGAATAACTATAATAAGCTAGCTTATTTTTCCAAAAAGCTTGAAATCCTAGCTTATTGTTTTCATAAGCTAGCTTATTTTTCTTTGAAATTAAGGGTAAAAAATCTATTGCCGAACAGGCACTTAGTAAAATAACCGACCCGTATAGCTAGTGATATAGTATAAAGGTAACAATAGGAATTTAGACTGCCTAACTTTGTGTTGCTGATGGGGAAAGTTTTTTTCTTTCTTTTTGTTGTTGAGGATTTTGGCTTTTTGTGTTGTAAAAGATGCAAAGATTTCTCCAAATCTTAGGGCACTTTTATATCCCACATTTGCAACCACATCCACTGCTTTTTGTAACAGGAAGTTGTAAGCAGTTCATACATTTTGCTTTTTGCATAGCGTAGTGATCAAGATGCATTATCAGCATCATCTCAGCATCATCTTTGAATCTTTGTTATCCAGATATAGTGAAAATATAAAAGCATGATCACAAATTCCACCTGGGTTGTGTCGATCAATTACATGCATGAAGAACATATCAATGGGTCCAAAAGATTTAATGGGACTTATGAAAAACATTTGGATATTTTGATAAGAAAGTAAGGTTAATGAATAGACATGGGATGATAGAAAGCCAATGAAACTTATATTGATTTCTACCCATTCTTTTAATTGGCCAATGGAAGAAAATTATGTGTCGATTTTAGCTACTATCACACAATGTTCTAAATCCCCGTCCAAGATCATCTTCACCTCGTCTAGACGCTATCTAGATGTCATCCTGTTTCTAGGATTCATCTAGAAGATAAAAAAACAAAGTAATTCTGTGTCTCTAATTAAGCGACTCCTCTTCGAGTACGCGATGGTTTAAAAACGATAACATTTTAGAAGATAAAAACATAATTTTGGGTCAAGTTTGTAAAATAAGGCAAAATATTTTTACAAATAAAATATGTTACATGTTGAATTTCAAGTTAATGATAATATCAGTCTAATTCGTACCTTATAAAAAAGCTAGCAATACAAAAACTCAATCATGCATAAAGAGGTGAAAGAAATTTGAGAGTATGATCGATCAATATCTAGTGGAAAAGGAATCCACACTCGTATTCCATCTTTCTATACGACACATCATCTTGATGTTGTACATGCATGTGAAATTCTTCTCTTTTAACTCTTAGTTAGGTCATTTTCAGCTGCAAATAAAGAAAATATTGATTTTGGAGCATGATGATTAAATGTGTCTAAGCTAGAAGGAGCCAAATGTTAGAGAGGTATGATAGTAAAGCTTTCTTTAATGCTTGCTTTATACTAGTTGTATTTGTTTATTAGCACTAATTTGTTTGGTTATGAGAAATAGACACTACATGTTCCTCATTAAGTGGATTCAATGAGATTGTAAGATTTCCTTGTTTTTGTATCAATGGGGATCTCACATAATCCCACTGTTTCTCTTAGGGTGTTATCAGCCACACCCAAAAAAGTTACTGCACATCATTCTGAAAGCAGTTGCGGGACAAATTTATTTTATTTTTTATCCTCTGTGAGGCAAAGTAGGTGTATATGCATGATTCGAGCTAGAGAAGAGATAAATTCTATATTAATTAAAATTAATAAAATCATTATATTTCAGGACGGACTATATAAAAAAAAACGTTATTTTTTACACAATTTTTTTTCCTTGAAATTTTTTTGAGGGGAGCTATAGCCCATCCTGGGCCTAAGGTAGGTCCGCCCGTAGGCAAAGTACATCCAATCACGGATTAAATATGTCTTTTACTTGGTTTACGTTTTATGTCCTTCCTTTATTTAGCCGTGTATGTAACTAGACCGGATATATATTGAAATTTTTCAAAAAAATTTCTACGGTATACAAAATTTATAATGCGCCTATAAATAGGGTTAATGCGCGCAATTATTACATATTTTGTAAGTATTATGTAGAAATAATGATTTGTCAAAGTTTAAAGGCTAGGGCTAGGAAAGATGTAACAAAATTTGAATGGCTCATGTGTTAATGCCACCATCATTCATTTGGTTCCCATACATAATAAATTAAAGCCATCGATTCTCACCAAACTTGACTGCTCAGTAGAATGAAACGTCAATCCTTTATTAAAGATACATTATCAGTCATTTCATAAGTTTATTTTTCAAGATCTAATAATAACACCATGTCGTATGTAAAATTTCAGGCCAAGTATATTGATCAAATAGGAGAGAAAACATACGACTCCATTGAAGAGAAGTATTACTCTCATTTGTCTCTGAACCAATATTTCCCAACTTTCAACTTTGTTGGATGTGTTTTGGTTAATGGTAAATTTTCATATATATATATGTGAGCATATTATATATAGGCTTGGTCTATATGCACACGTTTTTTTTGCTAAATGCACACTATTCTGTGCGGTAAGAGTTGCAGTACACTTCTATGCGTTAAGGATTACCGCACCAAAGGACTCCGGGGCATTGTTGGAAAATTTTCTGAAACCTATACGACGGTGGTGCGGTAACAATTACCGCACAAATTTGTGCGTTAACAATTACCGCACAGATCTGTGCGTTAACAATTACCGCACCAGATTAATACGAGATTAAGCAAACAAAAATTTAACTTCTGATGTACTTAAAACCTGTGCGGTAATTTTTACCGCACAAGATTTTTTTTTTTTAAAAACAAATAAATTTAAAAAATAATAATTAAAATATGAATAAACCTGTGCGGTAACAATTACCGCACATGTTTTATATATTAAAAAAACAATAAAGTGGTGCGGTAACTCTTACCGCACCACTTTAAATAATGAATAAACCTGGTGCGGTAACAATTACCGCACCGGTTTTTTTTAATAATTATTTGAAAATAATTAAATTAAATTTTTAAGAAAATAATAAATATAATCTGTGCGGTAACTATTACCGCACAGGTTTTTTTTGAAAAAATGCCCGTTGGAATTTTATGCCCGTTGGTGCGTTAACTATTACCGCACCAACGGGCATAAAATTCCAACGGGCATTTTTTGGTTTTATATAGAGGTTGAGCTCTCTTGTTGAAGTTTTGCAATGCACACCACAATGTCTTATAATTATGAGAGTAGTGAGGATGATGGTAACGACAATTGGATATCAGGGGTCGTGGAAGAAGAATACGAAGTCGATGAAGAAGAGGAAGTGGACGAAGAAGACGAAGAAGTCGATGAGGAAGTGGACGAAGAAGAGGAAGAAGGCGAAGCAAATGTATCAATTGCATTAGACGATTGGACTCCGTTACCGATTTTGGTTAGTATATTATGAATTTAAATTTTGTATTTAATTGCATGAGATTTAGGTTAATTAGTTAAAATTACGTATCTAAGTAATGTAGTTTAATCAATATAGGAAGAAGACTTTAGACCACATTTTAGTACTGGGCAAATGTGAGATAGTAAAGAAGAGATGATGGAATGGACAAAACAGAGAGCAAGGGATTTAATGATAGTTTTGGTACATCGTACATCTAGCAAATATTGCGTTGATTTTGTATGCGATAGGTTTGGAAAACCTAGATCGGGTAGGCTGAAAGTGAATTTAAAAAATCCAGAATTGCCGGTTCCGAGGCTTCGTCACCGAAAATCGAAGAAATGTGGTTGTACTTTTGAGTTATATGGGGTTCGTATAAAAGAAGGGTCTTATAGTTATAAATGGATCGTGAATGTTGTATGAGGTCGTCACAACCACACCCTTCCTACTAGTTTTCATGGGAATTCATTCGTGGGTAGAATGAGCAAAGAGGAGGAGAAAATAGCAAGGTAAGCGGGGGATGATCGCAAGACGCCAAAAAACATACTTATTCAGCTTAGGAAAAGAGACCCGCAAAATGTGACATCCATGAAGCAGATTGCCAATTTTTTGCAGAAGATCAATTTTGAAGATCGTGGTGAATTGTCAGTTACTCAGTGGTCTCTAAAGTTTCAGAAAGAGAACAAGTATTTTTGTCAACCTTTGAGGAACACGAGGACGAATGAGGTTGAAGTCCTTTTTTTCGCTCACCCGGAGTCGATTCGTTTGTTCAGGAAGTTTCCTCACGTGATTATCATGGACGCCACATACAAGACAAATAGGTATGATATGACTTTAGTGGAGATGGTTGGTTTCACTTGCACGCACAAGACGTTCAACATCGCATATGCATTCATGGCTCAGGAGACAGTAATGCATTACAAGTTGGTGATGATGGTGATGATGTGCGTTCATGAGTTGTGTAGAAATTTGGGAGTGATGCCGAAGGCTATAATGACCGACTGTGAGAAGGCTTTGTTGAGAGCAATCAAACTTGTGTTCAAAGACACTGATGTGAAGCAACTATTGTGTTGGGTGCACATTAAGCACAACATCCAGTCACACGCAGAAAAAGTGATTAAAAATACTAAAAGGGCGGAGAACTTTGTTACGCAATGTTGGGGGATATTTTGCTCGAGCACCGAAGAAATCTACGAAGAGAGGTTGAGAAAGCTGAGAGATTCATGGAAGAAGGGCATTGTTGGTTACGTTGAAAAGTACTGGTTTACTCCGTACAAGAAGTTCATAGTTAGAGCGTGGACAGACTACACTCTTCACTTTCACACAAGGACTACAAACAGGTATCTTTGTTTGTTTAGTTGTTAATTTGGACCACCATATTATTTATGCTAATGATTAGAAATTGTGTTTATTTAGGGTGGAGGGGATGCATAAGGTGTTGAAAGAAATTGTGGGTTCTAGTAGAGGAGGCTTCAACAGAGTGATCGTGAGGATCCACTATGCGGTCATAGTTCAAATGGACCTGATTAGGGCGACGATGAACCAAGCACTTACCACTCGGAAAATGGTCTTTGATGACCCAACCTTTCCTCCTGGCATTCGAATGTTGTTTTCAAGGCTATTTTACCGAGTGTCAGATAGGTGTTTTCTGTTGTTGTTATGTACCAGCAAATATTGAAGGAGGAGTATTCAAATGTTTGTGATGATCATTGGGTTCGAGATTGTCTTGGGATGCCATGCGTACACGATCTTGCTAGGGCAATCATTTCAAAGACACCTCTTGTTCCAGATGATTTTCATGATTTCTGGAAGGAACTGAGATAGGAAGATGATGCAATAAATTTGTCCTTACCCGACGACAATCGTTCAATGTCTATTCCGGAGATCAGAATGCGTGAAATGTGGGCGAAATGGGAAAGTGGAGATTTGAGGGATGGAACTCTATTCAGATTAAGTGAGTTGTACATTGACTTGGAGCATCCGGAACAAAGTTCTTTGGTAGAGCCAACAAACTTGTTTAGGAAAGGAAAAGGAAGGCCGCCGGGATCAAAGAACAAGGAGAAGCAGCGAAATGGGAATTCTCCTCCGAGAGAAAAGAGGGAAAAGAGTTACCACGAGTACGTTAGAGAAGACTTAACAAATACTGAGAATGCGCAAAAAGTCGCAAAGGAGAAGGCAAATAGGCAAAGTGAACGACCAACTTGTCCTAAAAAGCAAGCAAGTCAAGTGTCGTTCGACTTCGGATCACAGTCCCAACCTGAACCATTGTTTTCAGAGACCATCGATTTAGAAGACGAAGACATGAATGTCGTGCCCCTAAGAGCTTGCTATCCAGATCGAAACGAAACAGAGGAAGGAGAAGATGAAGAAGAGATTGAAGAAGCCATAAGTTATATGGGGGTGAACTTGGGGGTGAAAAATATTGACTACTTTTGGCTTTCCTACATGACTTCTGTGAAAGATGTGCATTCAGACGGACATTGTGGGTATCGGTCAATGGCTCTACTTACGGGTATGCAACAGAGTCAATATCGTATGATCTGTGCTGCGTTGGCAGCGGAGCTTCTTGGAAACAAAGAGACATGGGAGCCCATACGACGTGGACTACGGGTAGGAACATGGGATGATCTTATTGCTCAAGTTAACTACATGAGAAGTCCTTGTGAGAGACCATTTTGGATGGACATGCCATTTATGGGTTTGGTGTTTGCCACAATGTATAATGTTGGTTTAGTGCAACTATCCTGGGATGCGCCGTGTTTATGCTTGCCAATAAGGCAGTCTACAGTGAGCCCTGGTCCTCCATAGAAGATTTTTGGGATAGCTCTTGTCGGATGCAATAATCACTGGATACCGGTAAGAATCTGTGGTAATCTAAACAAACGTCATGAAACGTCGAAATCATTTATATTTATTGATTAATTTTCTTTGTATATCTAGGTTTGGCTCCGTGATGGGGCACCATTGCCACGTTGTTCCGGTTCGTGGAGAATATTTGCAGATGACAACATCAAGTGGTGGGAAGGGATATATGCTGGCCAAGTGGACTTGTTTCGACAATACCGCTTTACTGCTGGAAAGCGTATGGACTACATGACTTGATTTGTAATAGTTTAGTAGCCTTGATCTTTAGACTTCGATTGGAATTGATTTATAATATGTAATGACTTGTCTTGTCTGCTTTGAAATATGTAATGACTTGTCTTGTTTGCTTTAAATAGTATTTTCAGTAGAGTTAGATGAGGTAGGTGAAACAGTGAAGTGAAATCAGTGAATCCATAAACTACAACACACTCAGCATAAATTAAAAAGACAACAGACTCATTAAGGAAAGACAACATACTCATTCTTGAAATTTAAACTAAACACAGACTTAACAGAGATTCACTGATTTGATACCAAGATCCCTAATAGGAGTCACTGTCATAAAAACTAGGAACAGGGTCATTGGGAAACCTCTGTTGTATCCAGTGTTTGGCTACTTCAATACTCTTAGCCTGGTGAAAATATACCAGCTTCAACTGCTGGTTAGCTATTTCCTTCAACAGTTTTGCAATGACTCGGAGATGATGACTGTCGTATTATGGCTCAAGATACACGATCATGTAGTTACACTAACATGTGGTATACCTTCATCCATACGTATGGGGATTGTTCTTGTCATTACCAGTGAACACCTTGATTGTTCTTGAGCACCTTCTACTCGGGCACTGGATCTCACTGCCTTCTGCTGGAACTGGGGAGGATGAAGATGATGCCATGGTTGTTTGAATCTGTAATACAAAGTAAGAAAACATGTTAGAAACAATGAAGATATCTAACGAAATCAGTAAAAAATGAGACTTTTAATTGAAATACAGAGTAAGAACTTAAAACCTAATTATTTTACGGCGCAGTGAGAATGAGATAATAGGGTTCACTGAGGCAGTGAATTTATAGCCGATGTTTTACTAGGGTAACTTAGATTTGGGCCGATGTAGACAAAAGGTCCACAACAACAAAGGCCCAATAACATAATTCAGTCATCCAAAGGTGACTTACAGCTGTGTGGTAGCTGTAACACACTCAAGCAAAATATGGTGGTGCGTTAGCAATAAATGCACAACTGATAACACAACTTCGTCAAGATCCAACAGAAAAATCCCAGCCCAACAAAGACGACCAGCCCAACATTCAAGCCCAGCCCAGATTCTGGTGCGTTAACAATTAATGCCCGAATCTGTGCGTTAATTGTTAACGCACAGATACTGGTGCGTTAACACTTAACGCACAGATTCCGTGCGTTAATTGTTAACGCACCAACCCTTTTACCCAGAATCAAATGTTTCTGGTGTTTGTAGGGTTTAGGGTATTAGGGTTGGTGCGGTAACTGTTGTAGTACCAACCCTAATTACATAAAAATTCATTTTTTATGTTGTTTTCTTATACTATTTGATATTATAAAAAGTTTTATGACCCAAAGTAATGTTATACTACTGAAATATGTCGTTATTGAGAGTTTTGTGAATAATTTTATCAAGTTTTACTAATGTAATATGAGATTACGAAGAGTTATATGATAAAAAATCATATTATACTAATGAAATACGAGGTTAGTTGAGTCAAACGATAACAATTAAGTGTTAAACTAATGTTATATGATGAAATAAACACATTATATGAAGTTCATTTTAGTAACGAAGTGGTATCACATACATATGAGTATAACTATACAACTTATATACTTGAGAGTAGTAGCATACAGGTGAAAGTCTTCGTTTACATACTTCTAAGTGTTAAAGTTGTTAATTTCTTATAAAAACGATAGCGTTTGATTGGTAATGCTCAAATATTAATGTTACATTTCTTGACTTTTACGTTTTAAGTGCTTATTAAGCCGTTTTATGTCATTTTTTGTCGTTTTTTGTGTTTGGGCCTCATTCAAAATTCATTAGGCCTTATTAGGCCCGTTGACGTTTTCAATAATAATTTTTCGATTCTGAAAAATGAAAATAACTATTCGCCGTATTTGTTGTCATGTTACAATTTCAAAATTTCGATTTTCATCGTTTCAAGGCGTTAAAACGATATGGGCCCAAACTATACACATATGACATCCATTATCCATTACCCACTATCCACTATCCATTATCCACTATCCACTATCCATTATCCATTATCCATTATTCATATTTCGATTTGGCTTGTTTTATATCGTTTTGAGTCGATTTTTTTCGTTTCTTAGTCGTTTCGAGACGTTTTGAACCATTTTTATCAATATTTGACGTACTTGGTCGTTTTTCGCCTTTTTCAAAAAACTCAAGTTTTGCTAAGATTTGCTCAATTTGGCCATATTATGCCATCATTTTGGCCACATTTTTACACTTTTTTACAACTTGTTCGGAATTCCTTCAAATTTCGATTTGGCTTGTTTTATATCGTTTTGAGTCGTTTTTTTTCGTTTCTTAGTCGTTTCGAGACGTTTTGAACCATTTTTATCAATATTTGACGTACTTGGTCGTTTTTCGCCTTTTTAAAAAAACTCAAGTTTTGCTAAGATTTGCTCAATTTGGCCATATTATGCCATCATTTTGGCCACATTTTTACACTTTTTTACAACTTGTTCGGAATTCCTTCAAATTTCGATTTGGCTTGTTTTATATCGTTTTGAGTTGATTTTTTTCGTTTCTTAGTCGTTTCGAGACGTTTTGAACCATTTTTATCAATATTTGATGTACTTGGTCGTTTTTTGCCTTTTTCAAAAAACTCAAGTTTTGCTATCAATATTTGACATCACTCCAAGTCACGACCCTCATTCCCACTACCTTGCCCACTACCTTGGCCTTCCTCGTGGATTGAATGCCGAAAAAGCTGAGATTGATGAACCGGAGCTGGAGCCATCGGTGGAGCCCCGTCAGTCAAAACTCCAAGGAGACGCCTCATGAACTCATCGATATCTGCAGGCCTCCTCTCTGGTGATGTCTCCAAGAAAGCTCGAATCTCACAAGTCACTAGCTGGGTCCGCTATATTAACAACATATCAAAACATTACAATCAAATATACTAATTGAATGAATATGACTAATAAAATTTATAATCGTACCGCAAAACTATCAACCAAAGGTGGAATACGCAGCGGACCAACTGGACGATCGAGTCTACGTGATCTGGGATCCACCAGAGGATGAGAAACTCGATCATACCAATCGAGATAATCATCTGTGACTGCCCAATAGTACGTCGCTCGTGGCTCCCGAATCTGTATCAAAGGCCCGGGGTCTTGATCCCACACACCAAGCAGATCCTTCTCAAAGCCAACTGAATAATGCGTCAGCCTGTTGTTACGTGTCACCTGGATGGGCTCTGGGGGAGGATCTGGGATACCCTGCACATGTCCAAACTGTCGCAGCAGGCGACTTGGCTGATAGAGCTCCTCGATGTCCAGACAACGGAGAATGCCCTCAAACAAAGACGGGGCGTACTGCGGAAGTCTGAAATCCACATTTGAAAAGGGAAACCAGTTAACCTGCAACAAAACATTACAAAACAGTTAGTATAGTTTACATTCACACAATATAACGAAAGCATACATTCTTAAAATCTGACCTCCTCATAACGAACACGGTCAAGCATGCCACGAATGGCAACCAAACGATCCGTGCTCTTCCCCTGTGGCACCTCTCTGCCCTCCCTCATAGCAGCTGCGGCGTGGTCCATAGAAAGTGGATCTGTCACAAAATGTCCACAAAAATGTGGAAAATATGCCCAGATCCACGACTGCAAAAAAAGGATAATTAGAACTCGACTTCCTAAACATAGCCAATCGTATAGTTGTTTGCGTACTAACCCGCAAAAGAATGCCAGAACTCCCCATCCCCATAGCCAATCGCCTCGACGCCTGTCCAAGGTTGCGATACAGATGAGCTAACACTCCAGCTCCCCAAGCATATCGGCCAGTGCTGTCGTGGTCGGCCAAAAGAACTAACCACCAGTGCTTGACTGCTGTAGTCGACTTGTCCACTAGAACTGTAGTGCCGAAAAGCAACAGTAAGTACATAGACGCAATGAGGCTCTCATCTCTCTGTCCATCCTCCATCCGCATCATATCCTTCAATCTCTGCTGAAGATAACCCAAAGGAATGCCTCCATCCCTATTCCAAGTCTTCACCAGTGCTTCCTCTACGTGAAGCATCTCAGCAACAAAAGTGAAGATCTCATCCTTGCTCAAAACTGAGCTACAACTCCTGCCATATATAGGCAGCGACAGGATCTCAACCACATCGTGAAGTGTAGGACCAATCTCTCCAAATGGCAAATGAAATGTGTTGGTTTCTGGGTGCCATCTCTCGACGAAAGCAGAAACCAACACATGATCGACAGGACCGGACCCGATATAGCGTAGATCAGTCAATCCATATCGCTCTGCAAGCTGAAACCACGAATCTGGACCAGGTCTCCTAAACGCCTCTAGTGGAGTGCAGTAGGCGGTGTGGAAGTGAACCTTGACGACCTTCCGTGTCTGAAAAAAAAGTAAAAAAATAACACAGTTACTTCTACAGAATGCCAAAATATTTCACATATGAACATTATAGTTCAAATACATACCAAATCAAGAGGAGCCTCGCCTTCTGGAAGATCAGCAGGCTGTGGAAAATCAGCATGATCTGCAGCACGTCCACGTCCACGTCCTCGTCCTCCGCGTGGAGCGCGTCCACCTCGTGCTGGAGGATCAGCAGCGTCTGCATCAGCAACATCATCATCTGCCTGAGCTCCTCGGCCTCCTCGCTGTCTCTGTATAAATGGAGGAAGAGGACGGGGGCCAGCTGGAATCACAGGTGCGGGAGGATCAACAACTGTAAGCTCATAAATAGCCCTGGCGATGTGCGTCTCATAACTCTTCAGCAACTTATTTGTAAAAGGACCTCCGGCATCCAAGGTACAGCAGGAGGTGGTACAGGATCTGCATCGGGAGGTGGTACAGTCGGGGGAGGTGGTACATCTGGCGTAGGAGACGAAGGACCTAAATTTGTAGGAGCTGGCGATGAAGGCCCCATACCAGCATGATCCTCTGAAATAATATGAGGGTCGTCTCTCCTAAGCTGATCTGTCGGTATCTCGGGATGAGATACAATATAATCTGTACCTAAACCCTCACCGTCTCCCAGCATATCATCATCCAAATCAACAGCTGTATCATCGACGTCCATATCCTCCTCCTCACTCTCACTGTAACCCTCATCATCAGCAGACGGATCAACATCTAGACCACAATCCCTAACTGCTCCAGTATCTGTAAGTGCACCAGTAACATCAGTGGGTGTCGAACTAGAAGCATTCAGCTGGTCTCGAGCAGTAGCAAAACTCTGACGTATGGACGCTGTAATCTCCGTCCTCCTAACACGCTCTGCAGCAACAGGAGCCCCCGAAACAAAACCACTAGAAGTCATCGTATCTCGCACCCCCTAATGTTGTTGTTATATCGTAACGTTATTTTCATAGCGTTACAAAAATAACGTCAAATTCAAAAACGTCTTTTCCATGACGTCGTAACGTTACAAACAGTTGTTGTAACGTCATTCCTAATCAAAATCATCTCTAATTTCTAAACATTTTGTTCATAACGTTACGAAATTAACGTTATAATTCGCCTAATTTCAATACTTTATATACTAATAATTCATAACGTTACAAAATAAGAGAAGAACAATGTCATATTTCATAAAATAATTAATTCATTAATTTTACAATATAGAATGTCATATTTCATAACATTATGAAATTATTATATTTCATAACGTTATAAAATTTCATTAATTTCATAACGTTACGAATAAATTAATTAATTTCATAATGTTACCAAATAATATAATTTTATAATGTTACGCAATAAATTACTTAATTTCATAACGTTACGCAATAAATTACTTAATTTCATAACGTTACCATATAAATTAATTTCATAATGTTATAAAATAAATTAAATAAATTTATAACGTTACGAAATTAAATAACTAATTTCATAACGTTATAAATTTAATCAATTAATTAAATTAAATAAATTGATAACGTTATGAAATTTATTTAAATATTTCATAACGTTATCAAATATTATTAAATTCATAACGTTATGAAATTAAATAACTAATTTCATAACGTTATCAATTTAATAAATTAATCAAATTAAATAAATTGATAACGTTATGAAATTTATTTAAAAATTTCATAACGTTATCAAATATTATTAAATTCATAACGTTATGAAATTAAATAACGAATTTCATAACGTTATAAATTTAATAATTAAATTAAATTAAATAAATTGATAACGTTACGAAATTTATTTAAAAATTTCATAACGTTATCAAATATTATTAAATTCATAACGTTATGAAATTAAATAACTAATTTCACAACGTTATAAATTTAATAAATTAATTAAATTAAATAAATTGATAACGTTACGAAATTTATTTAAAAATTTCATAACGTTATCAAATATTATTAAATTCATAACGTTATGAAATTGAATAACTAATTTCATAACGTTACGAAATAAAATAATTAAACTATTTAAAAACATTACAAAAGTTATAGAATATTTAATAAAAATACATACTTGATGTAGATCTACGGGAGTCGAAAAAACTTCCGGTTGCGCCTCGGTTTGAGCCTCGGTTTGTGGATTCAACCTTCTATTTGCTCGAGTAGCGTACCCGGGACCGACGTTTTGGACGGGTCGCTTTCGGTTTCTTGGCCTCGGAGCGGGTGCGGGTATCGGGGCGGGTTGGGCTGCTGGTATCGGGTCGGGTCGGGCTATGGGTATGGGATCGGGTCGGGCTCAGGATTTTGGCCGGCTCCGGGCACCACCACTGTACCTCAGTGGCACCTCCACTTCCTCCTCTTCTTCTTCCTCCACAGCCAACCATGGCGTCGTCGTCAACGGAACCTCCATTGCCGGAGTTGCTGCGGGGGGGACTTCGGGCGGATTTTGGGGGCCAGAAGAACCGCCATGGTCGGGGCAACTCGAATCCATCCTCTATTGAAGGTTTTGATGGGTTAATCGGCGGGAAAAGGAAGAGAAGACGGCCGACGACTTTTAGGGTTTGGCGGCGGCGATTTTTGACAGAGGAAGGAGGAAGAAGGTCGGGGGAGAGGGAAAGTTTTTTTTTAAAATATGTAACTTGGTGCGGTAAGAGTTACCGTACCATTTTATATTTTTTTACTACGTAAAATATGGTGCGGTAAGAGTTACCGCACCACTTTATTGTTTTTTTAATATATAAAACTTGTGCGGTAACAATTACCGCACAAGTTTATTCATATTTTAATTATTATTTAAAAAAAAAAAAAATCATGTGCGGTAACAATTACCGCACAGGTTTTAAGTACATCAGAAGTTAAATTTTTGTTTGCTTAATCTCGTATTAATCTGGTGCGGTAATTGTTAACGCACAGATCTCTGCGGTAATTGTTACCGCACCACCGTCGTATAGGTTTCAGAAAATTTTCCAACAATGCCCCGGAGTCCTTTGGTGCGGTAATCCTTAACGCACAGAAGTGTGCTGCAACTCTTACCGCACATAATAGTGTGCTGCAACTCTTACCGCACATAATAGTGTGCATTTAGCAAAAAAAAAAAACGTGTGCATATAGACCAAGGCTATATATAAGGATGCATGAAGCAACTAAATTCATATTTGGCAGAAACGAACCACATCGGCCGCCCATGAAAACGAAGTGTTGTGACAGTTGCATATGTGTCGTTACGAAAAGAGAATGAAGCTTAAGTGGGTTGGAGGTAGGCCCTCTTCTTCTCCTTTGGAATATAATCATAAAGCTTACCACTAATCTTTAATTTTCATTTTGTTTTTTTTTATAAAAATTGAACAAGTAAATACAATACACACTTATAAAATCTAGAAGAAGGATCTATTGTAACAAGTGGGTGTTGTTGATCAATTTTAATGTTTAAACTAGATCCGGAAACCCGCGCTTCGCGCGGGGAAATCACAGTTTTTCGTTTGCGGTTAGTCATTAAACATGTCATAAATTTAAAATGAGTGAACGGTGATATAATTCAATTCTACAAACTCGTAAAATGCAAATACAACTATTGCAACAGTGTTTGCAACCGAAATCTGCAACATAAAGTATTTATATGATGTTCATGTTTTACTGAGGCCAATGTTGTTTGGCGTGTTACATGTTTTACTGAGGCCATGCATATGAATCAATCTTAGGTGTTGTCAATATATAGATTAAAAATATCTAATTAATTCAGATTCATTTTTAATCGGGGAAGGATGAGACGTCGGAATGAAACGAAGGAATTGATGAACTTGATAGAGATGAGAATGAATTTGGAGATTGTGATAGAGGAAGGAGACGAAGATGGTGTGTTCTTAGTTGATGATGGAATTAACATTTAAGAAAATAGGTAATTAGGATAAAGATTTAAAATATATTTTTTTTGGTAAAAAAAAAGATTTAAAATATTAGAGTTGCATTTACTAGGTACATGTTGCTTTTACTTCTTCAAATCCATCAACTTTTATATATAGATAGATGCGCAAATGAATCGTGCTAAACACACTTTTTTGAAACCAACACTTTTTTGAAACCAATATTTTGATCATATTTAATGTCTTTGGGTTACACGAAACTTGGAGTGGGAAGACGCAACAAACTCTAGAAGATCAAGGCTATCTACTAAAAACACTTGAAGTTTTCGGTTACTGAAAGATGTAGAGGTCCTTTTTTGTAAATGATGAACTAGGGCCAAAACTTGATCAAACATCACCCTTATATAGGCCTAAGGGTGGTTATTCAGTTACTAGGACGTCATCCAATGGATAAAGACATTAAAGTCGATTCAAAACACATTAACCGTCCAAAGCTGCCAAAAAGCACGATTTGTGACAAACCATGCCATTTTACATAATCAAATACTTGGGAGTGTTTAGCCAACAATCTCTCATTTGGGTCATTATAAAAAAAAATATGTATACGTCTTGGATAGCTTTTTAGACCTTCCCACTATTTCAATTTGGTTCATCTCCTATATCAACATGGAAGTACGTCGGTTGTAGTAACTAAACCTTCAATGTTCACCACACTTATATGTTAAAAAACATAGATCAAGTATGGATGAGTGGCATGTAAGTTACATGCAATGTGTTCTTAAAACAAATGTCTATTTCCAACTAGTCATACTGCATTCGGAGATCAATCCGAAATTCAATAACAAGTTCAAAACCAAAATTATGAATAAAAACCAGCACGTCTTTACTATGCATATACTTAAATTAGAACATTCATACAAACTCCCACTAAATCAAGGTACCTAAATCTAGAGTAGTGGGTCAGTGAGACACTATCTTCCCATCGACGAGGCAACATTAGTACAAATACGGGATGACCAAGATCGTGTTGATGGAAGGTTGTTTGAACAAAGATATTCTTTCCTTGTATCTCTGAGTAAATACAATATAAATATGGTAAAATATAGTCAATAGACTTTGATACGAATTGTTGGATCGTTAACAACCATCTGAGGTTTCAAAAGACTTTGTAATTGCAGACTAAGTAGATAACCATAGTACGATATGCAACAAAAAAGAAAGATAATTGTCAAACCTAAACACGATATTTAAAATGGAATCTCCAATTAGAAAAACTAGCTTTTTGGAGGAAACCACCGCCTTCAACCTTCTCATTAAAAGTACTTTGAACTTGTCTACTTGTTGTATTGATTTCTTATTCGACTACAGAGTATCTCGAATTTCAAATCTTAGACTTCATACCTAGTATGAATCACTCCTATACTTACTTCACAAACTCACTCTTTACAACTTGCAAACTCGTTCTCTTCTCTCGCACGACACCTGTTGTCTCAAGCCAACTCATTCGACTACAGAGTATCTCGAATTTCAAATCTTAGACTTCATACCTAGTATGAATCACTCCTATACTTACTTCACAAACTCACTCTTTACAACTTGCAAACTCGTTCTCTTCTCTCGCACGACACCTGTTGTCTCAAGCCAACTCATACAAAATAATTCTCCCTCTTTATATTGCATTCTACAAATCCTAGTCAAATGGTGGTAGGAGTCCATCGAAATATGTTCCTGAAAGTTTCCGCAAAAAACGGTTCGAACAATTTGAGTGTCTTATATAGCTTTTCGAAAGTAAATGGAAAATCTCCAAATAAACACTATTCAATTAGCTATAGTTAACGTGTTATTGGTGTTTGCTTTTCCTAAAACTAGCTTTATTTCGCGTCATGTGCGGAATTTGCACAACGACTTTTATAACTATGTGTATAATTTATAAACACATAGAAATAACGTTAATATAAATAAAAATATGTTATATAATTATATTTATTTTAGTTGATTTTTAAATCAATATCATATAAGCTGAATTAATTCCAATTGATTTATAATCTTTTATATTGATATGCATTTAAATAAAAAATGATATTAATAGATTTCGGATAGTGATATTTGTATACATATTCCTTAGTGGATTTGTGTTCAAATAAGGAAAATATATCATTAGAATTAGGTAAACTATCTTTAGACATATAAATATTTAATTTTTTATTTATGAAAAAAATGACAATGACGTGACATAGCTTATTGATGAGTAGATGATGTGGCATAGCTTAATTATAAGTATAGTGTTTTGTTTTAGTAATTATATAGAGATTTGCTATTTTTATTTTTAATTTATTATTGTAGAGGGCTTGATATTTTATACATATTGTTGTAATTTCAAAATTCAAAACCTCTAGACAATTTTTTTAAGGACCTGGATCAAGGTTATTAAAATTGAGATTTTAGGATCGGATCACAAACAATCTACAGATCGGATCGTAAGAGCGTACGATTTTATGGTTCAATAAAAGTTTATTTAAAACACAAATATAAATAAATACTTGAAGTTTACTAATCCCTATTTATTCTGTTAGCTACTTTCCTCACGCTTAAATTATACTTTAAAATAAATGACTCTGTAAAGTTATAGCCATGTGCACTCAAGTCTCAAAACTATTTGATTTAATGCATGTCACTAGTTTAAGAGGTTTTTTTTATTTCTAAACACGTTTGAGTGACATTTTAGGAATTTGAGGATGAATATACGAGAGAGATGCATAGAGGGGGAGAGTAGTGGTAAGAAGGGTGACAACATGGACAATTTGAGCTTTAAAATAGGTCCTTTCTAAATACAGCCCGTGCGTTTTCCCGAATAATGACCAATCTCTCGTGTAACGCTAGAATGTATCCCTCGCGTAACGCGAGGGACGACTTCCTATAAATACAAGAAAATCCTACTTCGGCCCATTTTTACAGCATTCACCGCTGTATTTTTACTTCCTCTCTCAAAAAACCTACTTCATCTTCCTTTTTTCAACACAAATCTTCAACTAAGGTATGTTTCTTCTTTTCTTATGCTTTGTAATGTTGATTCTAGATGAATATATGTTGTTAGTATATGAAATTGCATATTATATGATGTTTTGATATTGAATATTGATCTAGAAATTGCTTTATATAGTTTTAGGTTGTTTGGAATGGATGAAAGATGATAGTTTTTTTTATTATGGTTGATGAGTGAATGTTTTTTTTATATTGAATATATACCAATGCATTAGTGTTATGGTTTTTTATTAGTGTTTTCATTTTTTTTAGGGTTTTGATGTTGATTTAGTACTTTACTTAAATTGATAGGCTTTTGTGTTAAAATATTTAATTTATGTTGAAATATTATTGAATTTAGGTTTAAATGTCGCCGGAAACTGGCCAGAATGAATGAGGTGACCGGAGAAGAAAGTGTGACGTCACGCTTTGCACGTGTCGTCATACTTCGCGTAGCACGAGAAGTGTGCCCTCGCATTACGCGAGGAATTGCCATAACGGGCAATTCCCTCTTCTGCAGAACCTGTGCATTCTGCATTGTGTATATTCTGTTTTTTTTTGTTTCTGCATTTCTTTTTATATTGATTTTTCTTTGTATTGTTTTAGGTAATGGACCATCTAGGACGTTCGACTCGTGTGAAAAACCGAGACGCAAGGAGGGAAGAACCACTGGTTGCAAAAGGAAAAGGGAAGAGGAAAACAAAGAAGTCGGAACCCGTTGAGTTGTTCCCTGATGAGGGACCCATCTAACCCAACTACGCATACGAGGATTGACACAGTTATGGGGGAAAGACGTTGCTCTCCCTAGTCAGTCAATGCCAGGTTACGCCTCATATCAGGGGCGTTACCCTGCAGGTGGATGGGACCACCCGCTGTCACAAATGTCGTCTAATAATTATTCTGTTGGACAACCTAAGGGTGGATAGGACAATTTCATTCCACAGGGTGTAGTGGTTGGCTATGGACAGGGGTGGGGTAGTGCCCAGGATTGTGGCGGTGGACAAGGTTGGGGCAGTGGATATCCAGACATGGGTCATGGATATGCTGAGGGAAGTGGACAAGCTTGTTCTTCTTCTCACAATCAGCAACACAAGAGGAAATGGAAGAAGACAATGAGGATGAAGTAATATATGGGGATAGAGATGAAGAAGAAGAAGAGGCAGAAGAACAAGAAGAAGAAAAAGAGGAAGTGCAACCAAAAAGAAAGAGGAAATCAAAGAAGACCGAGCCAAGATATGATCCTGAGATCACCGAAAGCGTAGGTGGAGGTCCAGAAAATCCCGAGTCGCTTAAGGGATTTGAAGCTCATAAGGCTTACAACATCCGAAAAGACTATGTAAGTCATTTTTTTTATTCACAAGCATTATGTTATAGGAAAAAAATGCTTAAGGGGTTTTTTTATTCACTGAAACAGTTTCTGCAGGCAGGAAGAAAATGCACAAACTGGGCATATTCACGCGTAACGCGAGGTGACCCGTCTCGCATGACGCGAGATGTGGACTCCCCGCATTACGCGGGGATTTTCACATTTTTTATGCCAATTTTTTGCTGCAGAATCTAATATGTGTTTTTTCCTGCAGAACAAAGGGCCAATGAAGCCACAACAAATGACAAAGCAAAACAGTGATTGGAAATTAGAACAGAACACCACCTGGAGTGAGGTTCCGGCTGCACTTGGATTGTCCAATCTCCCAAACATGATGTACGATGAAATCGACTTTCCATTGATTGAAGCGTTCATTGAAACGATGACAGCCGGAGACAAATTCATTTCAGCTTCCTTGTGGTGAGATTACTATTACCCTTCTTGATGTTTATAAAATATTAGGGATAGCTATAGATGGGAAAGGAATGGCACCAACAAAGAAACAGGGTCAGAAGTTGGGTCATGATGACTTAAAACATACTTTGCCAAGTTGGGGGCGGGTCTTTTTGGCATAGAATGGGAGCAATGTGATTTCGGGGGGTGAAAACTGAGTGGTTTAAGAGTCATTGTGAAACTCTGGGAGAAGAATGAAAGGGATTAGGTTGGGTGTTGTATACTGCTTCCTCGACCTTATTTCCCGACAAGTCTCAGAACTTGATCCGGCTTAGATACGTGCCCTATGTGGAAACATTTGACATAGCTGTTTTTGCCTAAAAATACGACGAGTGTGGAACGCGTGAAGAGCTACGCGTAGGAAGACTATATCGACGCGACGAGAGGAATGAAGGATGTCGTCGACGTGACGAGACGTGGCAAATGTCTCATTTACCTTGAAGATTAGGTCGACCGAACATATTTTATCCTATTCCTTATTACATTATTGTAATTGGTAAAAGATACGGTAAAAAATATATTTTACCTTGTTTGTTATATCGTTATTTAGATAAAAGGAAGAGATAAGATCTCATTTCCTAAAAGATATTATTAGGGTTAGCCTATAAATAAAGGCTAACGCCTGCTTTGTAATCATTCAGCCACCACTACGAGTAATACTAAGTTCAAGCTTCAACCCTAAAATCTTCTCTCGTTCTATATTGTTCTTGAGTGTTGAGATTATACCGTACTCTTTGATCTTTGCCCTACAATTGCTTAGTTATCTTCTCGTAGGTAATTTCGCTACAAACAATTGGCGCCCACCGTGGGGCAAGATAAAAAAAGGTATCATCTTTCCATACGAAAAGAACTTCTTTTTTACAGGAAATCATGACAAGTCCGACCAACAACCCGCGTGATGATGGAAAAAGGTCCGAAGAAGAAGAGCATATAATGGTTCCTCTCATTCCGGTGGAAGAAGACGCAAGAAAAGGTCTCGAAACCACCCTCAACACTCCAAAAGAAAGCGCTCCCGTAGAGAAACAAGGGGTAGACGGTGAAGTAGCCAACGTTGCCGCCGTCCAAGCACAGTTCGAGTCCTTTGAAAAAGCTCAGGCTGAAGCCATGCGCGCGAGCGAGAGAACGGCGTCGGAACTCACTAAAGAAAACGAGAGGTTTAACTCCATAATCAGGGAACTCATAGCGGTCTCCACCGGGCCACGTACCTACGTTCATGGTCAAAGTGTCGTCCGACGCCTTGATATGGATGCAACCGTCGAAGAAGATGACGTATACCAGCCTCAAGTACACCATGGTCACGTTCTCCCGAGAGAAACGATTTAGAGAAGCAAACCCGAGGAAAAGATGACGTCGGACGTCGTCGCTGCGCTCGTAGCACAACAGGTCGGCGCTCTAAGAAAGGAGATGATGCTGATGCCAGGAGCTCCCAAATCTATAATCCCTGAAGACGAGTTCGGATTTCAAGAAAGTCCATTTGTTACTACTATCGCCGCCCAGAAGATCGCCAAGAAGTTCACTGTCGCCGATCTTCTTGTCTACGACGGATCAGATGACCCGGAAGAACACGTCTTACTCTACAAGGCCAAGCTCTCCACAAGTCCTATTGAGCCGGAATTAAAGGAAGCAATGATGTGCAAATTCTTTAGCTCGACGCTGAAGGGTTCCGCCTTGACGTGGTTCATCCACTTACCCAAGGGGAGTATCTCCTCCTACGCCGAGCTCTCCAACCTGTTTCGACTACAATTCACCAGCAGTAAGTTGTTTGCAAAGCAACCCTCAGATCTCCATAACATGCGAATGAACAAAGGCGAGACCATAAGAGCCTTCATGAAGCGTTTCAATGACGAGAAGATTACAATCCCAGATTGTAGCGAAGCCACTGCTGCCGACGCGTTCAGAAGCGCACTTCCCCGAGATAGTGACCTGTACAAGGAACTGACTAAGACTCGCCCCGAATCATTTGTCTCAACTAGGGAAAGAGCCATGGAAGCCATACGCTTGGAGGAGGATCTCCTAAGGTACAACGAAGAAAGTTCTCGATCTCCACAAAGGCGAACTCCTCCGCGTGGAAACTCTCCTCAATGTCGACACAATGACCAACATCAGGGGCGAGGGGAACGTCATGACAGGAGAAATAAGCCATTCCAAAGAGAAGCACAAACGGTGCATGCGGTGAGCGAAGTTGATAGCGTCTATATGGTGGACAAAGGTATCTCTATGAAGACCGACGCGTTGCGAGTCATGAGCGCAATGGAAGGGTTACGCGACGTACAATGGCCGAGAAAGCCAAATCCTGGAAGGAGGCCCGGAACAGGGAAGGGGTACTGCGAGGTCCATAACGATACGGGCCACACGACGGATGGTTGTTACACCCTGAGAAAAGAGGTGTTAAGGTTGCTGAAAAGAGGAGATTTGAAAGAGCTACTCTCCAAAGAAGGAAGAAATGCATTTGAAGGGGCAAAGAGAGAAAAGAAGTCCCTTACTCCTTCTCGACCTCCGTCAAGTCATACCCGGACTATACACACCATCTTCGGAGGCTCTCCCGCGAGCGGCTACACCGCGTCCGCTGATAAGCGGTATTTTACATAGCGCTACTATAGGTTATTAGCTCATTTTGTATAGGATTATGCTAGATGTTATGATGTATTCTGTAATTACGGAGTTTTAGAGAGTTGAGCTACATATGAGATTACAGAGGATAATACGGAGCATTGAAGCATAAGAAGAGGAGTCAAAGCTGCATGAAGACCACAGGAAGAAGACCACAGGTAGCATTGGAGGCAGCTGAACACGAAGCCACATAAGCCATTTCCGCGACCGCGGGTCCCAAACCGCGATCGCGGAAATTCCACTGGACCAGCTAGTTTACAACACAAAATCCGCGACTGCGGGTCCCAAACCGCGATCGCGGATTCCGCCAACGAAGACTTTCTTCCATTTTCCGATTTATAAACTTCTTTATGTTTTGTAACGTTTTTATAATGATTTTGTTAGTAATTGCATCAGTTTTATTGGGCAGAGACTTATAGGTTTAGTTGTTAGGGGTTTTGGGATCATCTTCGATCTTCTACATTCCATATTCCAAGTTTCTTAGTTTTTCTCTCAAGAACCCATGAGTTGCTAAACCTCCATTGTTTTGCTTGGCATTTGAAGCTTTCAGATTGATTAAGTTGTGAGACTTCTTTCCTTTGTTCTATTCATTTGATTGTCTTTATTCTCTTGTGCGTATTATCATTGAATCAGATTTGCTCATTTAGATTGGTCATCTAAGTACAATCATCTTATTCATATTGCTAGAGTTTGTTTATTTCTAGTTGAAATATCTTACTTGATTGTAGCACACACAATTTGCATGAACTAGTTGTGAATGTCAATTGTGAAGAGAATTGAGTGCATGTCGAGTATCTGACTAGTTGTCTATGGTATTGCATGTATCTATCTATTCCTGAACTTAAATTTGCTTTATTATTGAATCTTGATAGTTTCAGGGTTATAGTTCAGTAAGGGTTATTAGGACTAGTTGAACTAATAACTACATTAGAACAGGGATTAGGCCGATCATATGAATAATTCGACATAGGACTAAAAGGAGTTAATGATCAACTTGTCAACCTGTTAGTGGATATTTGTCAAGTGAAACATCTTCCTTTGATAAGTTACAACCCAAATCAACCTTCGGTACTTTATTCTTGAAACATTATAAAAAAAACCCTTTGGTTACTTTCACTAGTTAATCATCTTCATTACATATAGAATTGATAACCTGACTCCCTTGGGATTTCGACCCTTGTTTGCCTACTATTCTTGTTAGTGAGCTTGTTAGGATTACTTTGACTTGGCATACGACAATTCGCCTCGTCAAATTTGGCGCCGTTGCCGGGGAGTCAATTTTTCTGTTCTTTAAGTTCTTATTTTGATTGACTTTAGTGTTGACTAGTGAATGGTCAACACCCGTTCTACTAATCAGTCTCTTTTCATTCTTGATCCAGAAATCGAGAGGACTTTCCATCGAAATCAGAGAGAGAACAGAGCTGAGACTGATACAAGTGCAATGGAAGCCGATCAGTTGACTCCCGAGCAAAGAGCTCTTGCTGATACCCAACGTCAATTGGCTGAAATTCAGTTAGTTCTTGATGCTCAACGGGCATTGATTGAGGCGCAGCAAGAGGCAAATGCGCTAGGAGACGGCGGTGTTGTCCGCACTTTGAGGGTGCGTACTACTCCCAATCTGACACAGCAACCTCAAGCTGTGATTCTTCCACCCCTTGCTCATGGGGTGACTTTTGAGCTCAAGTCAGGGGTAATCAATCTGCTCCCCACATTCCATGGTCTTCCTGGTGAGGATCCAATCATGCATTTGAATCAGTTCCATGACACCTGCATGACAACCAAACCACCAAATGTCACTGAGGAGCAGATTAAGATGAGAGCATTCGGGTTCACTTTGAAAGATAGTGCTAGGTCTTGGTACTATCATTTGCCTACCGGTTCCGTAGATAGCTGGGAGAAGCTGCACAAGGTGTTCATGGGTAAGTATTTTCCAGTCAAAAAGGCAAATGCACTGAAGAAAGAAATTGCCCATGTGGAGCAAGGTGATGATGAGACTCTCTATGATTACCTTGAGCGCTTCAAGGGATTGTGTGCTAGTTGCCCTTTTCATGGGTATGATACTGAGGACCTGGTCTTACATGTTTGCAATGGTCTCCTTAACCATGAGAGGAGAATGGTAGACACTGCTTGTGGTGGGAGCATTCTCAACATGACACCGAAAGATGCCATGGAAAAGTTGCAAGACATGGCAGAGAGCACCAAGAGTTTTGGCAGGAAATACACTAGAAAAGGAGTGAATGCCACAAGCTCAGGAAACCCCGCACTTATGACTGAGCTCGGTGAGTTGAAAAAGATGATTTTTCAGCTGCAGAAAGGACAACATCAGGTAAAGCATGTGGTATCTGTTCTGACCCTTCTCATTTTACTGACACATGCCCTGAGCTTCAAGATGATACTGTTGCTGAAGTCAATGCCGCTAGTGGATATGGACCTCCACGACCTCGAAATGATCAGTAGAACAATTATAATCCGAGGTATAGAGATCATCCAAACTTCAGAAGGCGTGATCAGACTGAACCCCAACCTCAAGCTCAAGCCCCACGACCCAATTCTGGACCTTCAACTGCAGATAGGTTGAGATCGTTGACTCAGCATTTCACAACCCATGTCCAAACTACTGAATCTAGTATCAAAAACATGGAGAAACAGATAGGGCAGTTGGCTGAAGCTGTGACCACTCTTGCACAGCAAAAATCCAATTCTCTACCATCTCTGACAATAGTGAATCCGACCAGAAATGTTAGTGATGTGACAACAAGGAGTGGAAAACTGTTGGAGAGTTCTGCTGCTGAAAAGGAGGGATAAAAAATAGTGGAAAATCTGCGACCACGGACGGAGAACCGCGACTGCGGAAATTGTTCTGGGAAAACAGAGGAAATTCCGCGACCGCGGACTGACAGCCGCGATCGCGGAATTGCTGCTGGCAAAGACAATGTGGAGGATGCTTCAAATGATGGTGAGGCCGAGGTCGAGGACCGGGGCGACTTCCGATTGAGACAAGACAACTATGTCCGCCCCGAATTCCCACCACTTAGCTCAACCAAACCTCCCGCACCTTTTCCAGATGCTTTAAAGGATACGAGGAGGCCGGAAAACGATAAGGAGCTGTTTGAAACCTTCAGCAAATGTGAGGTAAATATCCCTTTACTCAAGCTCATTAAAAGTGTTCCTAGATATGCTAAGTTCTTGAAGGAACTCTGCACCATCAAGAGGAATCAGAAATTGAAGGGACATCAGAAGGTGACGGTAAGCGAGCGTGTCTCCGCTGTATTCCAAAGGCGTATGCCTAAGAAGTGCAGCGATCCGGGCATGGTAAGCATTCCTTGTCGTATAGGTGACACTCACTTTGAAAGAGCTATGCTTGATCTTGGTGCATCTATAAATGTTTTGCCTTACTCGTTGTATAAAATGCTTGGTTTAGGACCTCTTCATGAAACCAGAATAATTATTCAATTAGCTGATAGATCCACTGTTTAACCTAAAGGAGTAGTTGAAAATGTTTTGGTAATGGTTGATAATTTGTTATTTCCTGCTGACTTCTTTGTGTTAGACATGGAACATGATGGTCAGGCTGCACCTATTTTGTTAGGGAGGCCTTTTATGAGAACTGCTAACACTAAGATTGATTTAGCTAGTGGGTCTCTTACTTTAGAGTTCGATGGGGAAGTTGTGCAATTTAATATCATCGATGCTATGAAGCACCCCATTGAAGATGTTGCTTCTATTTGTTCTATTGATGTGATTGATCCTATAGTGCAAGATACTTTTAATATCTCTGGCTTAGATGAATTGCAATATGTTATGGAAAACAACATCATTCACCCACCACAGGTTAATTTCTCTCTTTCTCCTGACATTCATAGGGTTCTAGCTTAGCTAGACACGTCAGGTAGATCTTTGGCCGACAGGCCCACGTTACTGACTCTGGAGAGCGAAAAGCTCCTTCCTTCTGTTTTGCAGGCACCAGTAATTGAGCTCAAGAAATTGCCAGAGCACCTGAAGTATACTTTTCTTGGAGAGAATGATACCCTCCCGGTAATCATCTCTAGTAAGTTGTCAGGAGAACAAGAGAAGAGGTTGGTGAAGGTGTTGAAAGAGCACATTACAACTCTTGGGTGGACTATCGCTGATATCAAGGGAATTAGCCCTTCCACCTGTATGCACAGAATCCTACTGGAGGAAGGAGCTAAGCCATCTCGGCAACCCCAGAGGAGATTAAACCCACCTATGATGGAGGTGGTAAAGAAGGAGGTGCTTAAGCTTCTTCAAGCTGACATGATTTTTCCCATTTCGGATAGTCAATGGGTAAGTCCAACACAATGTGTCCCTAAGAAGGGGGGCATTACAGTTGTCGAGAATCAACATGGTGAGTTGGCTCCCACTAGAGCTCAAACAGGTTGGAGGGTATGCATTGACTACCGTAAGCTGAATGCGGTGACTCGAAAGGATCACTTTCCTTTACCTTTCATTGATCAAATGCTTGAACGACTTGCTGGTTGTCCCTATTACTGTTTTTTGGATGGATACTCAGGTTATTTTCAGGTGGCCATTGCGCCCGAAGATCAAGAGAAGACAACCTTTACATGCCCTTTTGGCACTTTTGCATATCGCATAATGCCTTTTGGACTATGTAACGCACCTGGGACTTTTCAACGATGTATGGTAAGTATCTTCTCGGAATATATTGAACATTTTATTGAGGTATTCATGGATGATTTTACGGTACATGGGGATAGCTTTGATGCATGTTTACACCATTTGTCACTTGTGCTTAAACGATGTGTAGACACTAATTTAGTGTTGAATTCTGAAAAGTGTCACTTTATGGTTGAACAAGGTATTGTTTTGGGTCATATTATTTCAGCTAGGGGTATTGAGGTCGATAAGGCAAAGATTGACTTCATTCAATCGTTGCCTTATCCTACTAATGTGCGTGAAGTGCGTTCTTTTTTAGGCCATGCAGGTTTCTATCGCAGGTTTATTAAGGACTTTTCAAAGATCTCAACACCTCTACGTGAGCTTTTGAAGAAGGAAGTTATTTTCGAGATGTCTACCGAGTGCAAGAACGCATTCGATACTCTGAAATCCCACCTCACTGAGGCACCCATTATTCAGGAACCCGATTGGTCTATACCTTTTGAGATCATGTGTGATGCTAGTGACTATGCGGTGGGAGCTGTTCTTGGTCAGAAGGTTGGAAGAGCAATGCATGTGATCTGTTATGCTTCCACAACCTTGAATGGAGCTCAGAGAAACTACTCCACTACAAAGAAGGAGTTGTTAGATGTGGTGTTTTCCCTGGAGAAATTTAGACAATATTTGTTGGGCACAAAGGTGATTATCCACACTGATCATGCTGCACTTCGTTATCTCATGACGAAGAAGGAATCCAAGCCGAGACTCATTCGATGGGTCTTACTTTTAAGCGAGTTCAATGTGGAAATCAGAGACAAGAAAGGAGCCAAAAACTCAGTTGCTGATCATCCGAGTCGGATTGTGCAAGAAGATGGTGAATTAAGGGCTCAGATCCAAGGTGATTTCCCGAACGAAACTCTATTTCGGGCATCTATAGCAGAAAAACCGCGACCGCGGGACCCAATCCGCGATCGCGGGCATCCAGCCGCGACTGCAGAATTCCTGACGGTGAATTTGTTCATCGGGATCCCGAGTACGAGCTTCTCGCTTTCCGATCCTTCAAGCCTTGGTATGCCAACATAGTGAGCTACCTGGTTCGCGAAGAGTTCCCGCCGAACTTCACAAAAAGCTCAGAAAGATAAGATCAAGCGGGAATCGCAATACTATGTTTGGGATGACCCCTACCTATGGAGACATTGCGTTGACAAGGTAATCCGACGATGCCTCCCGGATAATGAGGTACAATTTGTCTTAACTTTTTGTCATTCTCATGCATGTGGGGGACATTTTGTGGCGAACAAAACCGCTAAGAAGGTATCAGACGCAGGTTTTTATTGGCCACACATCTTTAGGGATGCTTACGCCTTTTGCAAAGCCTGCGATCGATGCCAAAGGGTTGGAAAAATCTCTAAAAGGAATGAGATGCCACAAACACCATTAGTCTTTTGGGAGATTTTTGATGTTTGGGGTATCGATTTCATGGGACCCTTTCCTAGCTTGTTCGGGAATCTATATATATTGCTTGCGGTGGACTACGTTTCCAAATGGGTGGAAGCGAAGGCCACCAAAATTGATGATTCCAAAGTGGTAGCAGGTTTCTTGAAGGAGAATATCTTTTCTCGTTTGGGATACCCAAGGCTCTAATTAGTGAGCAAGGAACTCACTTCTGTAACAAGACGGTGAGTGCGCTTTTGAAGAAATATCATGTCACTGAAAGGGTCTCTACCGCTTACCACCCCCAATCCAATGGACAAGCTGAAGTGTACAATAGGCAGATCAAGGGGATCCTTGAAAAGACGGTAGCTCCGAATAGGAAGGACTGGAGCTTGAGATTGGATGATGCACTCTGGGCGTACAGAACCGCCTACAAGACTCCTATTGGGATGTCTCCTTTTAGACTTGTATTCGGAAAAGCCTGCCACCTTCCAGTGGAATTGGAACACAAGGCGTGGTGGGCGGTGCAGAAGTGCAACATGGAGATGGATGTTGTAGGTGAGTTTAGAAAGTTGCAAATCCAAGAGTTAGAGAAGATACGCCGGGATGCGTATGAGAATGCTGTGATTTACAAGGAGAAGACGAAGGCTTGACATGAGAAGAACATATTGCGAAAAGACTTTAAAGTGGGAGATAAAGTCTTGCTATATCAGTCTCGCCTTCAACTTTTCCCTGGGAAGTTGAGATCCCGTTGGAGTGGACCCTATGTTGTAGCTCGCGTCTTTCCTCATGGCGCCGTGGAGTTGTTTGACAAAGACAACCACAATGTTTTTAAGGTTAATGGTCAAAGGTTAAAACCTTACCATGAAGGGTTCACCAAGGAATCTATTGATGAGATGGCTCTCAAAGAGCCAAGTGCTGATGATTGAGACCTGAGTACCAAGTCGAGCCACGACTCTAACCATGGCGCTGCTTGGGAGGCAACCCAAGGTATTTCTTTTCAATCTTATTTTATTTTATTTCTTTTTGCTTGTTTTGTTTTCTTTGGTTTACTAACCTGTAGGAATAAAGCACGGGAAGATGACTGTCTTTTAGCTTTTACTGAAGGAATTGACGGTATCCCTAGACGCCCAACGTCTCGCGCTGACTAAAAGAATTGACGATTTTTCCTTTTCGTGTATAGAAAAAAAAGAAAAAGAAAGCTATAAAAAAAAAACGAGAAAAAAAAAATTCAACTGAAAATTCGTTTCCATTTTCTCCCCAATTTCCCATTATCTCAAAATTTCTCCCATCTCCTCAATTTCTCCTCAAAATTTCCTCCATCTCTCCAATTTCTCCTCTACCTACAGCATCCATCCATCTCCACCAACAACCCTCCTCCCACTTCTCCCCAATTTCACAAACCCTCACCACCAAATCCCCACCTTTTCACCACCCCCACGACCCACACACAACTCGTCGGAGACCCCCAAGCCCCACCGAGATCGACTTCCGACCAGAACAATGGAAGACCATAACAAAGGTATCTCTATGAAGACCGACGCGTTGCGAGTCATGAGCGCAATGGAAGGTTTACGCGACGTACAATGGCCGAGAAAGCCAAATCCTGGAAGGAGGCCCGGAATAGGGAAGGGGTACTGCGAGGTACATAACGATACGGGCCACACGACGGATGGTTGTTACACCCTGAGAAAAGAGGTGTTAAGGTTGCTGAAAAGAGGAGATTTGAAAGAGCTACTCTCCAAAGAAGGAAGAAATGCGTTTGAAGGGGCAAAGAGAGAAAAGAAGTCCCTTACTCCTTCTCGACCTCCGTCAAGTCATACCCGGACTATACACACCATCTTCGGAGGCTCTCCCGCGAGCGGCTACACTGCGTCCGCTGATAAGCGGTATTTTACATAGCGCTACTATAGGTTATTAGCTCATTTTGTATAGGATTATGCTAGATGTTATGATGTATTCTGTAATTACGGAGTTTTGGAGAGTTGAGCTACATATGAGATTACAGAGGATGATACGGAGCATTGAAGCATAAGAAGAGGAGTCGAAGCTGCATGAAGACCACAGGAAGAAGACCACATGTAGCATTGGAGGCAGCTGAAGACGAAGCCACAGAAGCCATTTCCGCGACCGCGGGTCCCAAACCGCGATCGCGGAAATTCCACTGGACCAGCTAGTTTTACAGCACAAAATCCGCGACCGCGGGTCCCAAACCGCGATCGCGGATTCCGCCAGCGAAGACTTTCTTCCATTTGCCGATTTAGAAACTTCTTTATGTTTTGTAACGTTTTTATAACATTTTTGTTAGTAATTGCATCAGTTTTATTGGGCAGAGACTTATAGGTTTAGTTGTTAGGGGTTTTGGGATCATCTTCGATCTTCTACATTCCATATTCCAAGTTTCTTAGTTTTTCTCTCAAGAACGCATGAGTTGCTAAACCTCCATTGTTTTGCTTGACATTTGAAGCTTTCAGATTGATTAAGTTGTGAGACTTCTTTCCTTTGTTCTACTCATTTGATTGTCTTTATTCTCTTGTGCGTATTATCATTGAATCAGATTTGCTCATTTAGATTGGCCATCTAAGTAGAATCATCTTATTCATATTGCTAGAGTTTGTTTATTTCTAGTTGAAATATCTTACTTGATTGTAGCACACACAATTTGCATGAACTAGTTGTGAATGTTAATTGTGAAGAGAATTGAATGCATGTCGAGTATCTGACTAGTTGTCTACAGTATTGCATGTATCTATCCATTCCTGAACTTAAATCTGCTTTATTATTGAATCTTGATAGTTTCAGGGTTATAGTTCAGTAAGGGTTATTAGGACTAGTTGGACTAATAACTACATTAGAACAGGGATTAGGCCGATCATATGAATAATTCGACATAGGACTAAAAGGAGTTAATGATCAACTTGTCAACATGTTAGTGGATATTTGTCAAGTGAAACGTCTTCCTTTGATAAGTTACAACCCAAATCAACCTTTGGTACTTTGTTCTTGAAACATAATAAAAAAAAAACCTTTGGTTACTTTCACTAGTTAATCATCTTCATTACTTATAGAATTGATAACCTGACTCCCTTGGGATTTCGACCCTTGCTTGCCTACTATACTTGTTAGTGAGCTTGTTAGGATTACTTTGACTTGGCATACGACAATTCGCCTTGTCATCCGCCGCCAGAAGGAACGTAAAGATTCTACGCGACGACAGTGATATGACGCCAGTTTATCAAATTCGCCCTTCCAGAAGAAATTACCCGGTAACGTTCGCAGAGCCAAACGAGGTGGTAGAACATCACGACGGGTTAGTTATCTCCCTCACCGTCAGCAATTGTCTGGTCAAGAGAATCCTCATAGACAACGGGAGCTCCGCCAACGTGATCACTACATCCACTATAAAAGAACTCGGGCTATCCAACGACGACGTCGTGAAGAAACGCGTTCCTCTAGTGGGATTCAGCGGTGAAGTAGCAAGCATGTTGGGAGAAATTACATTGGCAACCTATGCAAGGGGTATCAATATACAAGCGAAGTTTGCGGTGATGGATATCGAATCACCATACAACATTATCCTGGGAAGACCTTGGCTACACGACATGAAAGATGTACCCTCGACGTATCATCAATCTTTAAAATTCCCATCTCCATGGGGGATCCAAGAGATCAAAGGCGAGCTTCAAGTCGCGAGAGAATGCTATAGCATTGGAATGAAAAAAGTCACTAAGTCATCATCAGGTAAAGAAAAGAAAGCGTAGCAATCAAGGAATTACAAAGGAAAAGCTAGAGATGGAAAGTCAATCCCTGACACGATGAGAAAAGCAAAGTCTGACAAGCAAGAGGATACCAATCCACCAAGTAAGCGCGAGCAAAAAGCCCAAGCAAAGAGCAACAACTTAAGCTACATGTTCCTGAAGCACCATCCACCATAAGTCTAATGAAGTGATATGAGTTTCCAAGTTTCCTGGCATTATTTCCTTTGTGTTCTTTCTTGCATGAGTAGGATTAGTTTCTTTCAAGAGTTTCAATAAATTTAGCGTCGTTATCTTAGCGTCGAAGCGACAAGGGGTCGCGACAACTAGGGCTAAGCGTCGGTGTCGAAGTCTGTCAGCTCATGATGCGTTTTCTTTATTAATATATGAGTTCACTCTTTTTCTCCGACGTGTTAAAATATGCCGAGTTGTTCCATTTCCAAATTACTTGCTCTCTGTCTATGACGTAACATCAAGCTTAATAAGGTCGCGACGAAAATCTGCGTCGGGGAGGAGTTTCGTTAGCCTACGTGTTCAATGCTTCATCTACGCGTAGACAACGTTAGCCAAACCGCCGACTCCGAGTCGACGCTTCCCATGATTGTTAGCGACGTGTGGCAATGGTCATGGGGAATGAAGCCAGGCATCTCACGAAACTGGCACGGCCCTCTGAGCGAAGAAGAGAAACCTATCGCCACGACCACTCTCCAGGAACGCGTACTTGCGCCTTCCACGACCCCTCTGAGAGTCACGAATCCATGGGCAAAACGCCAAACCGGCAGGGATGCGTCCACCGACATCGTAAGTCCTAACAATCTAGAAATCGGACGCCACACGATGAATAGGCCCGTCGATTAAAAGAGTTCGACGTCGACCTAACGCTAGCGTGAGGCAACGGACCCACCTTAAAAGTAAGGGGTAACGTCACAAGCTGATAAAATCACACGCTGACCTATGTCCTCCACTCGCTTCAGGGTTCGGAGGAAATGCTGGACCCAACCTTCATGTAAGCCAGCAACGTAACTAAAGCAACCGCAATGACCATATCGCCCCATCAAGTAAGGAAAAGTCCTCTAAGATGTTAACCAAGAACAAAACATCACACTAGGGGTAGAAAATCACACCTTGAAAGATAAAGTAGCAGATACAAAAGCCAAAGGACCAAACCTACGTACTCACAAACAAGCTACGAGTAGAGGGTCACTGAAGTTAAAAGTCAAAGGTTCTACACCCACGAGAAGCAAGGTAAGTATGTAAGGAATCAAGGCCAGATAAAGGGTAAACCCCTAAGAGGTCCGCAACGCAAAGAATGACGCGTAAGATACAAGAAACAAAGCACGATATACAATAAGTACAGAAAAGTGCAAGAATCTTTGATAGCTCTAACCTAGTCTACAAGGAGTCTAGGTCAAACCTACCAAAAGCGGTAGGACTACTCGAGAAGACACGAAAACACACCCAAAGCCGAGGAATGCATAGAATACGCGTCAAAACAAGACTGAAACCACCTGCTCGTAAGAATACAAGGAAGTCAAGAAACACCCCCGAGTGAAAGAAATCGGAAAAGACAAAGGTCGATTCAAAAGAAGATCGATTTGTCACTCGTGTAACTCACGGACAAATACGCCATCATTAACAGAAGGAAGACTGGACGCAACGACATACTCCAAACATAAAAGATCTCGGAAACACCTTCATCGACAAGTAAGCATTTCCAAAATACGACGTTATATTATAAAGGCCCGTCATGAAGGACGACAACAAAAAATATTTACAAGAAAGCGCCCCGAAGACCGGCGACGAGTAAACAAAAAAGAAAATTACAAAGAATCGCTATCAGACCCAGAAGAGCCCGAGGAGGAGCCATCCGCGTCCTCATACTCATGTTCATCCTCTCCCTCGTCTTCAGTATCTTCCACGACGTCTTCTTCACTAGCTTCTCCGTCATCTTCGACGCCATCATTAGGATCAACCTCGTTAAGATGAGGGACATCATCCTCCATAACGTGAGGACTTGCCTGAGGATTCATAGGCGTAGGTCCTGCCTCGACGCCTTCAGGGAGCTCCAGGAACGCTTCATGAAACTCTCTCCGTTCCTTCACTGGATCCCAACCGTGGTATTTACCAGCGGCATACTGCTCAATGACTTCCACACGAGAAAGCCAAGACCAATAAAGCTTCACCTCCTTGAGCTCGGAAGCAAGCTTCTTCTCAACCTTAGCCTTCTCGTCCTCAAAGACGGCAATCCTCGCCTTCGAATCTTCAACCTGTTTGGCAAGATCGACGTGAAGCATAAGCGCCGCCGCAACCTTTTCTTGAGCTTCATTCTCCGCCTTACGCGACGCCTCAACCGTCGCATTAAGCTCCTTAATCTTCGCCTCGTCGGCCGACTGCTTGGCCTCTATAGCTTTCACCCGATCGAAAAAATTAGAGAAACGCCCATAAACACACAACGAGGATTGAAAAGCCTAAAAGAGAGAAGGTAAAGGGATGAAAATAGAATCGAAGACAAAGGACTCGGCGTAAAAAACAAGAAAAACCCACCTGTCATTGTGTAGCAAGAGCCTCTCCTATCACATCTTCCGTCTCCATCGGCAAGTAGTAGTCGAGCGACGGAGGATTTTGAAGCCCCTTCATGGCAGGCAAAAACGACCTTCCAGACGCAACGACAGGGGAGATAACTCTCGGGAAGTCGTCCACAGTCTCGTAGTCGAAACTCAACTTCTCGACAACCTTCTCCTTACCCTTACGAGACTTCTTTGCCGGGATTGAAGAAGGAGATGGAGATGAAACGAGAGAAATCATTGGCGTAATCTGGATAGGAACCTTGGAAGTAGTCCCATCTCCGATACGACTCCTCTTCTGCGATGCGATGAGAGCAGACGCAGATTGTCCTCCGCTACGAACGCGAGAAAGATCCGCGAACACTAAAAGATCAACAAAGAAAAGTGTTAGGACCCTCAAAGAAAAAGGAAAAGGAAAACCAAGTAAAAGAACGTGAATACATTACCTGTCAGGGCCGTAGAAGCAATGCGATGACCCTCTCTGTCGTGACCGTGGAAGGTTCGTTCGCTCTCCGGAATCTCGAGGAGTTTAGCGATGACTTTCTTGGTCTCTCGCCTCACCACGATAGCGTCCGCATTAACTGCAAAGAAGAACAAGATAAAGTAAGACGTCGACGATTAATGACGCGTATAGTAAAGATTCAAAAAAGAGAAAAGGCGAACTCACTCGTAGGATTCCAACACTCGATCAACCAAGCACACTCCTCACCAAGAGTCGATTTATTTACATAATAAAAGAAGTCGGCCCAGTGACGATCAGCCTGGCTTCCCTAAATAGCGATTTTGGCCGCTTTGGGTCTTGATCTAAGACCTACCCTCCCAACCGTTCTGGTTTGAACGTTCAAAGAATGGGCAAGATCGTCGACGGCGAGCTCGACGTCATGTTTCTCCTTCACATCGTCTAGAGCGCCCAAAATCCTCCAGATGCTCGGCAGAAGCTGCCCTACAGCCACTCCTAGCACGAGCATAAACGCCTTCGTCAATGGAGAGAAAGGAAACCGATGACCAGTAAGGAAAGGGTACTCATATACCACAATCCACCCTGGGCGATGTGCGTCGACAAATACCCCTTGAGGAGGTATCTCGATCTCCACCTCGGGACCAAGATTTGCCAACGATCTCAGTCTCTCGACGTCACGTGCCTCCGTCGATTTACAATCAGAATCCTTCAGGATGAACTTTGGTACGTAGAAAGAAGCCATTTTTGGAAGCTGAAAGGAGAAATGAAGAAGAAATCTGAAAAAGGGAGAAGCAAATGATCTTTTTGAGCGTAAGAAAGCAAGAAAGCAAGAAATAATCAGAGTAGATGAGTTGTAGAGGGAGTAGGAAGAGAGTGAAGATCCCCTCTTTATATAGCCCAAGGGATCGCGAAGGATGCGGGAGAAAGTTCAACGACATTATAGCCGTTGCGATTGAGCATTATCGGCACAAATAACGTAGTCCCTCGTCTGCCACATGGAAATAATTGAAGAAGAATGATGATTGAAGTTCTGCGACGATATTAAAAATTCGAGTGACGTAATCATCAACGCGTTCCTAGTGTAATGAAGACGTATTCCTTGAAGAAAGAAGGCGTCTCCCAGCTCTACTAGACGTTAAGCCCTATAAGACGCCTTAGGGGTATTGTTTGTGCCTAAAAATACGACGAGTGTGGAACGCGTGAAGAGCTACGCGTAGGAAGACTGTGTCAACGCGACAAGAGGAATGAAGGATGTCGTCGACGTGACGAGATGTGGCAAAGGTCTCGTTTACCTTGAAGATTAGGTCAGGCGAACATATTTTATCCTATTCCTTATTATATTATTGTAATTGGTAAAAGATACGGTAAAGAATATCTTTTACCTTGTTTATTATATCGTTATTTAGATAAAAGGAAGAGATAATATCTCGTTTCCTAAAAGATATTACTCCGTATTAGGGTTATCCTATAAATAAAGGCTAACGCCTGCTTTGTAATCATTCAGCCACCACTACGAGTAATACTAAGTTCAAGCTTCAACCTAAATTCTTCTCTCGTTCTATATTGTTCTTGAGTGTTGAGATTATACCTTACTCTTTGATCTTTGCCCTACAATTGCTTAGTTATCTTCTCGTAGGTAATTTCGCTACAAACAATAGTTGTGAACACCTCGTGGGGCTCGGGTGCTTTGTCACACTTGTATAGGCAATTGGGGATATGCACACGCCAAAACTGTGCTCAGATGTCCTTTTGTTACACATTGTTGCATGTATATGTTTTCTAAGCATTTAATTACATACTAATTTCTGAATTTGTATATAACATAATTTTTTTCCTAGGCGTGGATCTACAATTATTTCCCCAACTTTCTACCTGCTCATCAACCTCGATGGACGCCACATATTCCATGGGCTTATCGTTGGTAGCCTCAAAATTTGAAGCTGAAGAGGGGGCAAGCCGTAAGGGACTATAGAGGTGAGTTAGAGATTATCTTGCCAGAGATGGTAATTATCTTAATCTTTTTTATTCGTTTGCAATTACTAAACTGGTTGAAATGACTGAAATTGGCCACAAATATATGCATTAGGTTGTGTATAGGATCTGCATGAAAAATGCAGAAACTGTGCATTTTCACGCGTAACACGAGGTGGCACATCTCGCGTGACGTGAGACGTGGACTCCCCGCGTAACGCGAGGATTTGCACATTTTATGCAGAAGAGTTCTGCAGAAGCTGTGTTGTTTTGGGGATAAGTTTCCTTCATTTTCTTTATTCACTGTATGTTTTTAGAAAAATGTTGGAACCCATATGGACCAGTTGACTTCTCTGACCTTAAGCTCGCTCCCGCTCTATTTCATGGGGTGTTATCGTGCGTCGACGTCACGGAACCACACATGCCAGATCGGTGTCCGAGGCAGCGAATTCACCGTATTCCTATGCCAATGATTGAACCGCTCAAAGCTCATAGGCAAAAAGGGAACATTGTACCTGTGACCAAAATACAGAAACATTCAATCAAAGCTCATAGGGAAAAAGGGAACATTGTACATGTCATACCCCGCGGAACGCGAGAATGTACTCTATTCCACAATCTGTGTTTTCCAAAATGCAGAAACACTCAATCAAGTACATTTCCCGCGTTACGCGAGGGGTGGTGTCCACCCCTCACGTCACGCGTGAATATCTTTTACCATATATATATATATTAAATTTTACATGAATTAAAAAACAGAATGATAAAAAACAGAATGATAAATACTTACTTGTTCGTTCTATAAGTCGAATCCAACAAAAAGACATATGAAAACGCCTTTAAGAGCTTCATTGATTCGGGGTTAGCAAAGAACAAGTCGCCTACTATCGATGGATTTTTTGCACTTGGCCTATACTCCATGAAGTAGTTGTTCTCTTTGCATTGGTGGAACAATTCTTGAACCACGGTTCTACCTTCCATTTCTTCTTCCTTTATATCTTTTACCAAATTGTACAGTTGTTTATTCTTTGTGCAGCTTCCGGGATCCTTGTTTAGCTCAGTGTAAATCTGATTTGGAGAACAGTGAGAAAGTACCATCTCATGAACAATTTTCTTTTGATCAGGGGTGGGCCTCCCAGCAAATGTATTCCCGACCAAAGTATCTCCAATAGGGTGGTTGTGCAAACCACAAACAACGTTTACTCTCCATTTGTCTTCAATACGGTTCTCCAAAAGCTTCAGCTAAAATGGACACCCCGTTTTGCTGCTCTTTGTGTTTTTCCTCACACCGAGACCTTTAGGCTTATAATTTCCCCCCTTTCCCACAAAGGATTTGAACCTTTCCGCTTTGCCCCGGTAAAGATGGTTTACTCCTTCCAGTAGAGATCATAAACTTATGTTGCTTTGCAACATTCAACGCCCACAAAAGACCAATCTCCTTAGAAGCAAACACTTGGTCCGTGATAAAATATTCCGAATAATCCGTATAAACAACATCTTCCTCACATACGGGGCCATCAAACTTTTGTGTAGTGCGTAAAGCAGGAAGAAACCACAACTCATCTCCTACGTTTGTAGGTGGGTTAGCAAACTGTGAATGAAACGCATCATAGCTTGATGGCACTTCACATGTACATGGAAATTCATAAGTAGATGGCACGGGCAATTCATATGTAGATTTCACGGGCATTTGATAAGTAGATGGCACAGGCACTTTATAAGTAGATGGCACAGGCACTTCATACGTAGATGGTTTATGATAATCACCAAACTCAATCCATAAAATGACGGTGGCGAACATGGCACCGTGGACGTTGGGTAGGTGTAGTCATTCAACTAGATTGCATTCAATCCAGTGAACAAAGAAATATTCACCTACACACAACAAAACACAACAAAACATACACAAATAGAGTTAAACTATGTAATGTGAAACTTCTCACGTTCTGCGGGAAAGGCGTGTCTCGCGTTACGCGAGGAACCTCTCTCTCGCAGAACGCGGGAATTTGCGTAACTGTGTGCAAACACAGTTCTACGGGGTCATTTAAACCTAAACCCATTATTTTCAGAAAAATAACGTGAAAACCCTCAAAAATCTCATTCAACACATCATTTCTCATCATACACTTTAACATTTCACTAATATAATCTATAAGCACTAACATTGTACCCAAAATAACATAAATATGAACACAACTAAATTTTGTACAATAAAACCCTAAAAGCCTAAACCCTAAACAAAATGAGGTTCAAAACCAAATCTTTTGGACATTATATGCAAAAAGCGTCTCTTGAACACTTCCTACTACTACTAACATGAAATACAACATAATAACTTCATTGTAGCTCTTAATGGTGCAAAACAAATTTAAATTCAAAATTTAAGTAAGAACATTACCTCATTTGCATGGTAACTTGATGAACCACCATCTCACTCCTTCCTTTGTTGAATTCCTCTTCATCTTCCATTGTTTTTGGTGTGTTTTGAGTGTTTTTGAGGTTTGAAAACGGGTTTTAATGGAGAGTAAAAGAGGTGAAAGATGATAAAAGAGGTGTTAGGTTATGGTTAATAGGTGTCACGGTTTATTTAAAATAAGGGGTAATTATTATAGTTAGGTGGGGACAAGACATCTATTAATGGTGCACAACAACGTCTATCAGATATAATCTCTCGCGTTACGCGAGGTGTGCATCTCTCGCGTTACGTGAGAAGCACGTCCCTCGCGTAACGCGGGATTAGCATTTTAAAACTATCTTATGTTTTGATAATCTCGCATTACACGAGGAACGTGCTTCTCGCGTAACGCGAGAGGCCGGACGGTGTTCAGTAATTTCGGTGGGTTGTATATAGAAACCGTGTTAAAATTGGTGTTAGTAGCTCGGAAAAAAGTTCAACGCTAGAATCTCATTTAAATCTTAAATCATACTATCTTATTGATAGATCTTAAAATTGTAAGATTTAAAATAGTTTGACAAATATAGATTTTAATGAGAGATTCAGATCACACGCTTGAATCATAAAATTTTAAAATTTTAAGATTCGGATTGGAATTTCAATAACCATGACATGACCTGGATCTTATAATACCTAGCCACTATACCAAAATATCATTTTAAATGTCAAAATGAGTTGTTTATATCGGGGGCCACTCTCTTTATTTACTCGAGTACACGTTTTATTAAGATTAGGTCGTTTAACATCTATAAACATATAAAATTGACCTTTAGTTTAAGCAATTAGTGATTTTAGAGTTGCATTTAATACTTCTAGAGTTGCATTTATTGCTTTTTATGTTTTGAAATCTCTACCTTGCGTGAGAAGATAGAGTCGCTTAGCATTAAAATTAGATAAATTTTGCTTCTCATTTTTATCCGACCTTTCCCACTTCAATGTCCATTCTTGCCCTCAATAAATGGCGTTCCTCTTATTCCTTTGCTACGTCGTAGAGGCATTTTCAAGGTCGATTGATGTTCGGGGATGAAGTGTGACTCTTGAGTCAGTAATTTAAGGGGTGATTGGTATATATGATGTTCTCCTATTTCTCTTTCCCGATTTCATCATTTCTGCAATGGCTCAAGCGAATGGAAACAGGTGGTCGCTCCGCTAGGATGCTGACAGCGGAGGGCGCACACGTTTTGAGTAACCCCACCGGACACCATCGACGGATAAGTCCAAGCGAGAATTCATCCAAAGATTGCACACCCCGCGTTTTCAGGTAACAAAACTATGAATTTCTGTTGAAGGTTTTTCAAGGTTTCTTCATGTGAAATTATTCATAAAAACGTTCAATTGTGAGGTTCATATTGTTAGGTTCATCATTGGTGCTCAATTTGTATGGAGTATTTGAGTTTTACTACACGTGACTTTATGTCGGGAAGGTGTTCAACAGAAGGTGAAAAGAGATGTGTAATCGAGCGACGATAAAAGCATAGATTGGTTCTCAATTTAATGCTTAAGTTATTTGAGGAATTGAGGTTGATATTGGTTTTGGATCTGCATTTAAGGTTCTTGAGATCATATGAAATCTTAAAGTCGCTTTTTCCATCATTCAAGACCAAACTGCTAATTATTCGACCTCAGTAACTCGGGAACTACCAGCTATCTGTTTAAGTATATCTTCTATAGATGAGAACTTCTTGTAGAGACTGTTATAAGAAAACATTAAAAAAATATAAAATTCAAACCAAGATTTTAAGTGACTCTTACTTTTGAATATCTACAGGCTACCGGAGATAGACAATCTGGTCTTAAAAATGCTTACTCAGACCCTGGATCAGGTGTTTTTGGTCGTTGGCTCGGTTCTCATTCTTACAGTATGAAACGCTGGCTTAATTTAACATAAATTCTAAGTTTGTGCACAAATATGTGTCTCTTTTGATTTACTTATTCAGTAATGAGAGTACTTGAGAAGTTTAAACAAATGAATGATTGACAACTAAAATATTTGATTTATTAATAACTTTGCCAATTTTGCAAAAGAATTTTGTAACAAAAATACACAATCATTCTAAACTCGCATATATAAAATAACTTTAAAAATTAAGGCCGTGCATCGCACGGGCGCAGGCTGCTAGTTAGAGATGAAAAAAAGCTTTCAAGTTAGTGTTATTGGATTGCATGCGACTTACTTTAGGAATAGGCATTCGTTGTGAAGGGATGAGTGATCTAATGTTAACACGATTCTTATATACAGCCCGGTACTTTATTCAAACGCAGCCTGGTTTCTCGCGTTACGCGAGAAACACGTTCCTCGCGTTACGCGAGAAGCACGTCCCTCGCGTTACGAGATCCGGATAACTTTATCCGGTACCGAATAACCCCTCGCGTTACGAGATCCGGATAACTTTATCCGGTACCGGATAACCCTTGCGTTATGCGAGAAGCACGAAACACGTCCCTCGCGTTACGCGAGAAGCACGTCCCTCGCGTAACGCGAGAAACCAGGTTGCGTTTGAATAAAGCACCGGGCTGTATTTAGTAATGGCCGTTGTTAACCATGAATGTTTGGGAAGTTATTCGCAATAAAATCAAACTAGTCTAATCCTCGCGTATGACAAGATTTTATATAGTTCATCAGTCACTCAGTAAGCAATTACATATATGGTGGACGTGGTTGGTTGACCGTTATTTATAATAAAAACCTAAAGAGTACTAAAGGGATTAGTTACTTGAAAAACAAAAGCTAAAAAGCCAAGAATCACAAATTCAAAACATATCCAAAGAGGTAAAAGTCAAAAACTAAAGTTCATTAATGTCGGCTCATTAACAATTAGCGACACACAGAAGAAAGAAACCAGAAACAAAACAACCTGTTGCAAAACAGAATCAAGAGAGGTCATCCTGTCCTCGGTACATTAATTTTGGGCATAATATTACTTAGAAATTTATGCTAATTCTATTACAGGTTCTCGATAATGTTTCGACCAAAACAAGACCAATTCAAAACAAGTTCTTCATAATCTTAAAAAGGTTGATTAACAACGATAAAAATACTAATAGTGTTGAACTTAGCACAATACACATTGTCATACCACTAGGCTATCATAGCTAGTCATTATTCTCTATTCATAAATATATATTGTATATTCTGTTAATTCGCTTAACCGCAAATAATATCATTTGGTTAATTGTATTTGAAAATATTATTTTTCTCGATACGGTTAACATAAAAAGCGGTCGGTTGTTCGGTTTTTCAATTTTGTTTTCCAGTTTCGGTTTTTTATACTCACTCCTATTTATAGGCTCCGTCTATATGCACACGTTTTTTGGGCTAAATGCACACTATTTGGTGCGGTAACATTAGTAGCACACTCCGGTGCGGTAACATTTAACGCACCAATGGGTTACGGGGCATTGTTTGAAATTTTTCTGAAACCTATACGAAGCCGGTGCGGTACTAATTAACGCACAGATTTGTGCGTTAAGATTTACCGCACAGGATTAATCCCAGATTAACAAAAAAATTAACGTTTTGTTTAACTTTAAACCGGTGTGGTAAATATTACTACCACACAAATATTTTAAAAAAAAAAATTAATTTTAAAAAAATATTATATATGTGCGGTATTTTAAAAAAAAAAAATGGTGCGGTAACTTTCTCTCTCCCCGACTCATCTTCTTCCCCAATATCTGAAACCCTAACCCTAAATTTCACCGCCCTCATTTCTTCTTCCTCTGAGAAAAGCGGTTCCAATGGTGGCGAAAATTTGGTCGGAGGAGCTGCGGTGGTGGCGCCGACCGTGGAGAGAGGAGGAGCTCGCTGCCCGCCGGTAGCTTAGTCGCTGTCGGAGGTCCACGTTCGAGCCAACCCCGAACCCAGGCGAGCCCAACCCGACCCCACCCCAGGCCAACCCGACCCTATCCCCTCTGCAGCCCCTCGAGCCCTACCCAACCCCACCCGAGCCTCAACTGCAGCCCCTCACCCCCGTCGACCCTGAAAATGACCCGCCCTAAACCCTGGTGTCGGACCCTCTACTCGAGCAACACGAAGGGGTAGTGCACAAACCGATGCGCAACCGGAAACCTTTGAGACTCCCGTCGATCTTCATGTGATATGTATTATTTTATTCTTTAATAACGTAATATAATTAAATGATTTCATAACTTATTAAATTAAATAATTTAAGAACGTTATAAAATTATTCGTAACGTTATGAAATTAATTATTTTATTTCGTAACGTTCCTTAATTATTTTAATATGTAACGTTATAAAATAAATTAATTTATTTCGTAACGTTATGAAATTATTTTATTTCATAATGTTATGAAATTATTCGTCACGTTATGAAATTAATTATAGTATTTCGTAACGTTATGAAATTAATTATTTTATTTCATAACGTTATGAAATAAATTATATTTCGTAACGTTATGAAATTTATTATTTTATTTGGTAACATTATGAAATTTATTATTTTATTTCGTAACGTTATGAAATTACTTTATTTCGTAACGTTATAAAATTAATTAATTAATTTCGTAACGTTATGAAATATAAAGTATTGAAATTAGGCGAATTATAGTGATTAAAGTAGATGTAAGTATTTGAATGAGATGTGGTTGAATAACGTTATTATCGTAACGTTAGGTAAAAAAGGTTACGAAAATGATGTTTCGAAATTATAGATGATTTTGATTAGGATTGACGTTACGACAACTTTCTGTAACGTTGCGACGTCATTAAAAAAGACGTTTTGAAATTCGACGTTGTTTTTGTAGCGCTATGAAAATAACGTTACGCTATAACAACAACATTAGGGTGTGCGAGATACGATGGCTTCTAGTGGGTTTGTCCCGGGGGCTTCTGTAGCTACAGAGCGTGCTAGGAGGACGCAGATTACACACGGTATATGTAAGAGATTTGCTACTGTGCGAGAGTAGCTGATAGGTTCTAGTTCGACACCCATTGCTGTTACTGGGGCAGTTACAAATACTGGTTTTGGGGCAGTTACAGATACTGGTTTTGGGGCAGTTACAGATACTGGGGCAGTTAGGGATTCTGGTCTAGCTGTTCATTTATCGGCTGATGATGAGTGTTATAGTGATAGTGAGGAGGAGGATATGGACGTCGATGATACATATGTTGATTTGGATGATGATATAAAGGGCGACGGTGAGGGTTTAGGTACAGATTATATTGTATCCTTTCCCGAGATACCGACATATCACCTTAGGAGAGACGACTCTCCTATTATTTCGAATGACCATGCTGGTATGGGCCCTTCAGTGCCAGTTATTACTGATTTAGCTCCTTCGGCTCCTACGCCAGATGTACCACCTCCCCCGAGTGATCATGTACCGCATTCGGCTCCTACCGTTGCTGTTGTTGCACCTCATGTACCACCTCCCGTTGCAGCTCCTGTACCACCTCCCGCTGCACCTTGGATGATAGGAGGTCCTTTTACAAATGATTTGCTGAGGAGTTACGAGATGCACATCGCGAGGGCTATTTATGAGCTTACAGTTGTTGATCCTCCTGCACCAGAGATTCCACGTGGCCCCCGTCCTCTTCCCCCATTTAGACAGAGACAACGGAGAGGCCGAGGAGGCCGAGGAGCTCAGGCAGATCATGATGTTGCTGATGCAGACGTAGCTGATCCTCCAGCACAAGGTGGACGCGCTCCACGCGGAGGACGAGGACGTGGACGTGCTCCGGCGCTTGCTGATCTTCCAGAGCCTGTTGATCTTCCAGAGGCCGCTGATCTTCCAGAGGCCGAGGCTCCTCTAAATTTGGTATGTATTTGAACTATAATGTTCATATGTGAAATTTGTTGGCATTCTGTAGAAGTCACTGTGTTGTTTTTTAACTAATTTTTCAGACATGGAAGGTCGTCAAGGTTCACTTCAACACCGCCTACTGCACTCCACCAGAGGAGTTTAGGAGACCTGGTCCAGATTCGTGGTTTCAGCTTGCAGAGCGATCTGGATTGACCGATCTACGATATTTCGGGTCTGGTCCTGTCGATCATGTCTTTGTTTCTGCTTTCGTCGAGAGATGGCAACCAGAGACCAACACATTTCATTTTCCATTTGGAGAGATTGGTCCTACACTTCACGACGTGCTTGGGATCTTGTCTTTGCCTATACATGGGAGGAGTTGTAGTTCAGATTTGACTAGGGACCAGATCATCACTTTTGTTGCTGAGATGCTTCACGTAGAGGAGACACTGGTAAAGTTTTGGTATAGGAGTGGAGGCATTTCTTTGGATTATCTTCATGAGAGATTGAAGGTTATGATGCAGATGGCGGATGGACAGAGAGATGAGAGCCTCATTGCGTCTATGTACTTACTATTGCTTTTCGGCACTACAGTTCTAGTGGACAAGTCGACTACAACAGTCAAGCACCGGTGGTTAGTTCTTTTGGCCGACCACAACAGCACTGGCCGATATGCTTGGGGAGCTGGAGTGTTAGCTCATCTGTATAGCAACCTTGGAAAGGCGTCGAGGCGATTGGCTATGGGGATGGGGAGTTCTGGCATTCTTTTGCGGGTTAGTACCCAAATAACTATACGATTGACTATGTTTAGGAAGTCAAGTTCTACTTAACCTTTTTTGCAGTCGTGGATCTGGGCTTATTTTCCACATTTTCGTGGACATTTTGTGACGGGTCCACTTTCTATGGACCACGCCACAGCTGCTATGAGGGAGGGTGGAGAGGTGCCACAGGGTACGAGCACATATTGTTTGGTTTCCATTCGTGGCATGCTTGAGTGTGTTCCCTATGAGGAGGTCAGATATTAAGAATGTGTGCTTTCGTTATATTATGTCAATGTAATCTATACTAACTGTGTTGTAATGTTTTGTTGCAGGTTAACTGGTTCCCATTTCCAAATGTGGATTTCAGACTTCCATAGTATGCCCCGTCTTTGTTCGAGGGCATTCTCCGTTGTATGGACATCGAGGAGCTCTATCAGCCAGGACGCATGCTGCGACAGTTTGGACATGTGCAGGGTATCCCGGATCCTCCCCGGAGCCCATCCAGGTGACACGTAACAACAGACTGACACATTATTCAGTTCACTTTGCCAAGGATATGCTTGATGTGTGAGATCAGGAGCCCAGACCTTTGTTACAGATTCAAATGTGGCCAAAATGATGCCATAATATGGCCAAAATGAGCAAAACTTGAGATTTTTGAAAACGACCAAGTACGTCAAATATTGATAAAAATGGTTCAAAACGTCTCAAAACGACTCAGAAACAAAAAAACCGACTCAAAACATTATAAAAGAAGCCAAAAAGTCGCAAAGGAGATTTTTGCGCATTCTCAGTATTTGTTAAGTCTTCTCTAACGTACTCATGGTAACTCTTTTCCCTCTTTTCTCTCGGAGGAGACTTCCCCTTTGGCTGCTTGTCCTTGTTCTTTGATCCCGGCGACCTTCTTTTTCCTTTCCTAAACAAGTTTGTTGGCTCTACCAAAGAACTTTCTTCTGGATGCTCCTAGTGAATGTACAACTCACTTAATCTGAATAGGGTTCCAACCCTCAACTCCCCACTTAGCAGTTTCGCCCACATTTCACGCATTCTGAACTCTGGAATAGACATTGAACGATTGTCGTCGGGTAAGGACAAATTTATTGCATCATCTTCCCATGTCAGTTCCTTCCAGAAGTCATGAAAATCATCCGGAATAAGAGGTGTCTTTGAAATGATTGCCCTAGAAAGATCGTGTACGCATGGCATCCCAAGACAATCTCGAACCCAATGATCATCACAAACATTTGAATACCGCTCCTTCAATATCTGTTGGTACATTTCCAACAACAACTGAAAACACCTATCCGGCACTCTGTAAAACAACCTTGAAAACAACATTGAAATGCCAGGAGGAAAGGTTGGGTCATCAAAGACCATTTGCCGAGTGGTAAGTGCTTGGTTCATCATCGCCCTAATCAGGTCCATCTGAACTATGACCATATGGTGGATCATCACGATCACTCTGTTGAAGCCGCCTCTACAAGAACCCACAATTTCTTTCAACACCTTATGCATCCCCTCGACCCTAAATAAACACAATTTCTACATGTTAGCAAGTATAAAATGGTGGTCCAAATTAACAACTAAACAAACAAAGATACTTGTTTGTAGTCCTTGTGTGAAAGTGAAGAGTGTAGTATGTCCACGCTCTAACTATGAACTTCTTGTACGGAGTAAACCAATACTTTTCAACGTAACCAACAATGCCCCTCTTCCATGAATCTCTCAGCTTACTCAGCCTCTCTTCGTAGATTTGTTCAGTGCTCAAGCAAAATATCCCCCAGCATTGCGTAACAAAGTTCTCCGCCCTTTTAGTATTTTTTATCACTTTTTCTGCGTGTGACTGGATGTTGTGCTTAATGTGCACCCAACACAATAGTTTCTTGACTTCAGTGTCTTTGAACACAAGTTTGATTGCTCTCAACAAAGCCTTCTCACAGTCGGTCATTATAGCCTTCGGCATCACTCCCAAATTTCGACACAACTCATGAACGCACATCATCACAAACATGTAATGCATTACTGTTTCCTGAACCATGAATGCATATGCAATGTTGAACGTCTTGTGCGTGCAAGTGAAACCAACCATCTCCACTAAAGCCATATCATACCTATTTGTCTTGTATGTGGCGTCCATGATAATCACGTGAGGAAACTTCCTGAACAACCGCATCGACTCCGGGTCAGGAAAAAAAAAAGGACGTCAACCTCATTCGTCTTCGTGTTCCTCAGAGGTTGACAAAAATACTTGTTCTCTTTCAAAAAATTTAGAGACCACTGAGTAACTGACAATTCACCACGATCTTCAAAATTGATCTTCTGCAAAAAATAGGCAATCTGCTTCATGGATGTCACATTTTGCGGGTCTCTTTTCCTAAACTGAATAAGTATGCTTTTTGGCGTCTTGCGATCATCGCCCGCTTCCCTTGCTATTTTCTCCTCCTCTTTGCTCATTCTACCCACGAATGAATTCCCATTAAAACTAGTAGGAAAGGTGTGGTTGTGACGACCTTCTACAACATTCACGATCCATTTATAACTATATGGCCCTTCTTTGATACGAACCCCATATAACTCGAATGTACATCCACATTTCTTCGATTTCCGGTCACGAATCCTCGGAACCGGCAATTCTGGATTTTTTAAATTCAGTTTCAGCCTACGATCTAGGTTTTCCAAACCTATCGCATACTAAATCAACGCATTATATGCTAGATGTACGATGTACCAAAACTATCATCAAATCCCTTGCTCTCTTTTTCGTCCATTCCATCATCTCTTCCTTACTATCCCACATTTGCGCAGTACTAAAATGTGGTCTAAAGTCTTCTTCCTATATTGATAAACTACATTACTTAGCTACTAAATTTTAACTAATTAACCTAAATCTCATGCAATACAATACAAAATTTTAATTCAAAATAAATTAATTTAAATACTAACCAAAATCGGTAACGGAGTCCAATCGTCTAATGCAATTGATACATTTTCTTCGCCGCCTTCTTCCCCTTCATCTTCTTCGTCCACTTCCTCATTGACTTCTTCGTCCACTTCCTCTTCTTCATCGACTTCGTATGCTTCTTCCACGACCCTCGATATCCAATTGTCGTTACCATGATCATCCTCACTACTCTCATAATTACAAGACATTATAGCGTGCATTGCAAAACTTGAACGAGAGACTTGTTTATATAGAACCGAAAAAAATCCCGTTGGAATTTTTAGACCGTTGGTGCGGTAATAGTTAACGCACCAACGATCATAAAATTCCAACGGACATTTTTTCAAAATCATAAACCTGTGCGGTAATATTTACCGCACAAATATAATAATATTTATTATTATTTTTTAAAATTTATTTTTCTTTAAAAAAAGTAATTGTTTGAAAAAAAACCTATGTGGTAATATTTACCGCACATACATAATAATATTGATTATTATTTTTTTTAAATTTAGTTTTCTTTAAAAAAAGTAATTGTTTGGAAAAAAAACATGTGCGGTAAATATTACCGCACATTTTTTATTTATTTTTTAATTTATTTTTTAAATTTAATTTAATTTTTAAAAAAATAAATCCTGTGCAGTAAGATTTACCGCACAGGTTTAAAGTTCATCAAAATTTTAATTTTTTTTTTGTTAATCTGGGATTAAGCGGGTGCGGTAAATTTTAACGAATTATTACCGCACCGGCTTCGTATAGGTTTCAGAAAAACTTCCAACAATGCCCCGGAACCCATTGGTGCGTTAAATGTTACCGCACCAAAGTGTGCTACTAACGTTACCGCACCAAAGTGTGCTACTAACGTTACCGCACCAAATAGTGTGCATTTAGCCTAAACAACGTGTGCATATAGACCAAGCCTATTTATATAGTATCTAAAAAAATAAATTGATAGCTTCGAAATGATGTTTCTACATAATCAGGATTAAGATAAATTTAATTATTAACTTTTATAACTCACTTCTGAACTGATTTGTATATACTGATTAACTAGGTAGAATGTTCCATTCTTTCTCTTTTAATGTATTCATATTTTGTTTTGTTCCTTTTGTTTTAGTTAAATAGAAAACCTAGGTGGGGATTGTGACTCAGAGAAGTGAGTGCAAACGAGAATTGGTTTGAAAGCACACGGAATTCACCAATCGAACCAAGGATCGACCATAAACGATCATTGCGGAAACGAAGATAAAAAAAACTGTAAATTTGATACCATGTTGGAATACATGATCGAAATACATGATCGATCGAGAAAAAAAGACAGAACAAGTGAGAATTAGTTACAGTTGTTGTCTTATCTTATCTATCTATACATATACTAAAACTTGTTTTGCCACATGTCGCCCTTATATTCAATTCGCCTTGTGTCGACCTCTAAGATATGCTACATCATCCACCATGTCATCCTCCACATCATCCGATTTTATATTTTTATATATATCTTTGAATTAAATAAGTAATAAAAATCAAAAAGATATCTAATAGGTTATATTACAAAAAGAAACATCGATTTTTATCTTTTATCATATTATATCTTTATCTTATATATATATATCTTTATCTATTATTATGTTATCAACCTAATTAAATTGAGTAATTAATAAACTTAAAATATAAAACATAAATCGTAATTTATAAACTATAGTCTATAAATTATAAACCATAAAGTATAAACTACAATCTATAAACTAATTAATAGTATAAAATATAAATATATTATTTAAATTTTTTATTAAATACGACACCGCACATGGTACGGGAACACAGGCTAGTATATATACTAAAACATAGCGGTTTTTGACACATGTCGCCCTTATGTTCAATTGACTAATGTGTCGACCTCTGGGCTAAGATACCGAACTCAGAATTTTTTTCTGAAATGGGTTTTTTTTCAAAAAAAATTCCCGACGTAGGCTCTTTTCAAAACAAATTCCCAATATAGGCACTTATGCCAGCTTCGGATTTTTTTTATGTGTGAGAGACGCTGGTAGAACCACCGTCTCTCGTCCGAAGCTGGTAATTTGTTTTTTGAATTTTTTATGTATAAGAGACGCTGGCCCGACCAGCGTCTCTTATACGTTAAAACATAAAAAAATAAATTTATATGAGACGCTGGTCGAACCAGCGTCTCATATAAATGGTCTTTTTTTTTTATTTGAACACGTATAAGAGACGCTGGTCGAACCAACGTCTCTTATACAGATTTATATTTTTTAATTCCCCCCGTGTAAGAGACGTTGGTCGAACCAGCGTCTCTTACACGTAAACTGTTTTTAAAAAAAAAAATTGTATAAGGCGCTGGGAGAACCAGCGCCTTATACAAGGCAAAGTTAATTAGATTGGATGGGCCGATGGGGAATCCAATTAGGAATTGTTAATTTTTTTTTTCAAAGTTTATATATATATATATTATTATACATGACTTACTCGTGTTTGGATGGCTCGTATGGGCTCGTTTGAAATCGGAATCGATCACGACCGATTTCGTTGGGTCCGTATTGATCCCAGCTTTCACCAGATATGTCTCTCGCTCGATTCTGATTTCGAACGACCCCATACGAGCCACCCGAACAAGTGTAAGTCTCGTGCGTACCTTCTACTGTAAATGGATATTTACAAATCCGTTCCTCCATATCACGCGATGAGAGACATATCTGGTGAAAGCTAGGATCAATACGGACCCAACGAAACTAGTCGTGGTCAATTCCGATTCCGAACAAGCCCATACGAGCCATCCGAACAAGCGTAAATCTCGTGCATACCTTCTTTCACTAGTTCGGCATCAGAATTGATCACGACCAGTTTCGTTGGGTCCGTATTGATCCTAGCTTTCACCAGATATGTCTCTCATCGCGTGATATGGAGGAACAGATTTGTAAATATCCATTTACAGTAGAAGGTACGCACGAGACTTACGCTTGTTCGGGTGGCTCGTGTGGGGTCGTTCGAAATCAGAATCGAGCGAGAGACATATCTGGTGAAAGCTGGGATCAATACGGACCCAATGAAATCGGTCGTGATCGATTCCGATTTCAAACGAGCCCATACAAGCCATCCAAACACGAGTAAGTCATGTATAATAATATATATATATATATATATAAACTTTGAAAAAAAAAAAATTAACAATTCCTAATTGGATTCCCCATCGGCCCATCCAATCTAATTAACTCTGCCTTCCCAGCGCCTTATACAAATTTTTTTTTTTTAAAAACATTTTACGTGTAAGAGACGCTGGTTCGACCAGCGTCTCTTACACGGGGGGAATTAGAAAATATAAATCTGTATAAGAGACGCTGGTTCGACCAGCGTCTCTTATACGTGTTCAAATAATAAAAAAAGACCATTTATATGAGACGCTGGTTCGACCAGCGTCTCATATAAATTTATTTTTTTATGTTTTAACGTATAAGAGACGCTGGTCGGGCCAGCGTCTCTTATACATAAAAAATTCAAAAAAAAAATTACCAGCTTCGGACGAGAGACGCTGGTTCTACCAGCGTCTCTCACACATAAAAAAAATCTGAAGCTGGCATAAGTGCCTATATTGGGAATTTGTTTTGAAAAGAGCCTACGTCGGGAATTTTTTTTGAAAAAAAGCCCATTTCAGAAAAAAAATTCCTAAGATACCTCATTACACGTCAACAATAAAAAATCAAAAAACTGCCACATATTTACACAATTTGAAAAACAAATCTTAATATATTTAATTGATTATCTTTTACCTACAATTTTTATCTACTTTATACACAGTATCCAAATATAATTTAATATACACTTGATATTTTTCATCTATATGTATTCATTAAATTAATTTATTATCTCTTACCTAATAATGTTATCTACTTTGTACACAATATCCAAATATAATTTAATACACTTAAAATCTCATCTATGCATATTCTTTATCTAATATTCTCATGCGGCTGATAATTTCGATTTTATCTTTTGTTTTTTTTATAAAAGTATATAAGGAAAAAATTAATAAGGTAACTGATAGATTATATTACCAATTAGATATTCGGTTTTATCGTTTACTATAATAATTTTTCTCTCTTATATATATCTTAAATTTATTTTTTATTTTATCAATTTAATTAATTTAAATTATGAATTGTAAACCACAAATTATATATTGCTAAACTATAAATCATAAACTATAAAGTACATAGTAATACAAAATATAATTATATATTAAAAAATATTTAATCTATACGACTTCGTACATGGTACGGGAACACATGCTAGTATGAACTATAGTACAAAGCGGTCTCAATAATCTAACAAACTAAGCACATGATCAATACGCGATCGACATTTGTCAATTTATTTATGACATCATAGTTAGTCTATTTATATAAGGAAAAATGTCATGTAATAATAGTTGTTAAAATGATAAATGAGAATGATTGTGGAGCCTTAGATTAAGAGAGATTCAAGAGCCTATATGATGACCGCACCACCACTAACCCACCATCAAGTCACTGTCGGACCACCGGACCACCACTTATGTGGAACACCACTTTAATATAATTTCGAGTAAAAAAGCACTTGATCTTCATAATAAATTACCTAAATGTTCATCATCTTATACTTAAATGTTCATCAAACATCCTTAAATGTTCACAGACATTTAATAAAATGTTCATTACTCAAAAGTTCATTACAATTAGCTTAAATGTTCATCACGTTGTTCATAAAGGTTCATCAAAATGTTGATAAACGTTCATTTTGCTATACTTTACTGAATGTTCATCACATGTTACTTACATTTTCACCAACGGAATGTTCATCACATTATAATTAAATGTCCATCAACAGAATGTTCACCCCTTGTTTTTAAATGTTCACCAATGTGAATTAGACTTAAATTTTCATGTATACTTTAACTTTTTCATTTATTATTGGACCACCGTCGGACCGTTGTTGGACCTCCGCCGGACCTCCTCTAGACCGCCGCCGGACTGCCGCCAGACTTCCTCCGGACCGCCGTCGGATCTCTACCGTACAACCACCGGGTGGTCGCCGGGAAGTCGTCCACTACTAGAAAACAGTGTAAATTCCGACGCTTTTTTGAACCACTCCTGACAGTAAAAAGCGTCGAAAATTTATATCTCGACGCCATGAAAGCGTCGAAATTTTCGACGTCACCCTTTACCGACGCTTTTTTTCATCATCATATCTGGACAAAATTAAGCGTCGAGACGAGTAATCTCGACGCTTTATTCAAGAACATCCCCGCCTTTATTTTAAATTCCTAGACGTTTAAAAGCGTCGAAAATGTCTTGGCGCCAATTTTTCTCGACGCTAATAAGTGTCGAAAATGACTTGCCGCCTAAAAAATAATGCATTTCTCGACGCTTTACCAAATTAAAATTTCAAAAAAAAAACATAATAGGTAATTGCTCAAGATCTGAGAATAGAAGATCCAAAAGACCAATCAAACACACATATCGAAAGGACTAGTAAACCATTCGAATACTTCAAATATTCCTTAAATTCATGACATTAAAGTGAGTTTATGCTCTTCTGCAGAATAACGTTAATCTTAAACTAGAAACGAAAACCCGCGCTTCGCGCGGGTCTTTTACGAACCACGTGGACGGTACTTGGGAGAATAGATTGAGTGATTCTCTTAGTTGTAAAGAGGATAATTTTTACATTGTTCCTTGCACTAATAAGTAGGATTTAGACTTCTTGATTGCATCCGTTTTTTCCTATTCTTACACAATTATAATATTATATGTCTATTATTATTCAAAGTGTTAGTTTACATAAAACAGCAACGCAATCAATTAGGATGTTGTTGCATTGCTGCTTGCAGCCAGCAGCAGCAAAATAAAAAATAAAAACAATTTAAGCTGCCATTCAGCAATGCAGCAACTCAGCAACAGACAGCAGCCATTCAGCAACAGCAATTCCGCAACAACAAATCATCAATTCAGCAACCAAACAAAAAAAAACAGCAGCAGCAAAATTAAAAAAAATATCATGATGAGATAGAAAATATCATCAATTCACCCCTTAGCATGACCAGCTTGAGTTCATCCTCAAATCTTTAAATGATAGAAAACGGAGAGGAGGCTATATAAGGAATGTGTATGATATCTTATTAAAATACATAATGAAAAACTTCTTGAAAGAAGAAATTTTATTTTACAGTTCTACATAAACCTTAAAGCTTCAGCAAATGCTAGAATGAAATGAGAAATGACCACATAGATTATAGCCCCTGTCAATAGATGAAGTTATCTGACCTTGAACTTGATCTTGATTTAAAATCTTATTTAAATCAGTATGTAATGATCCTGTTTCTCCAAACTAAGAACATGAACTTGATCAAAGAAGATCACTGACAATATTCAGTATCTTTTTTGGGGTAAAGAGACAAATATAATTTGAAGCATGAACAAAAGAAAAGTTATCTGACCTTGATCTTCTTCATGAGCTCATACCCTGTCATTCCAGGCATGGAGTAGTCTGTGATTATCAGATTCACCTCCAATCTCTACACAGATGATGACACATACCTAAAAACATATAAGTAAACTGCAGATTCACAGAGAATAAAAAAAAATACTGAGATGGGCCAACAAAAAATCAACATACATCTATTCCATTTGAGCTTCTTTCTTCATCCAGTAATCCCAGATACTGCAATGCTCTCAATCCACTCTCCACTGCAGTCACTGCACATAAAAATGAAAACCAAAAACATTCTCAAAAAACCCACAAACATTTTTCCCGAAATTGTTTTTTATATCAACTTAACAAACCCAAAGCACAAACCTTTACAAGAAGAAATCTTGAGAAGTCTCTCAATAACCTTCCTATCAACCAATCATCTACTGGTACTGCCAACACATGAAGAGATACGGGGACAATTGTTGAAAACAAAGTGATGTGTAACATAGTCAAAATGAAACCCTGAAAACAATATGCAAAATCCACAATTAAACGGGAATCCTACTGATAATAGTGCTTCAACTGAAATGAATTATTATGCAAAAATAAGTAGATATATGTTCTACTTATCAGAAACTGATACCTCAAAAGAAACAATAAAGAACACGTTAAACTACGACATCGTGACAAGCCAAATCGCTAATAACTTAATTGAAATCCAGCTAATGGCTTAATAAATAAGAACATATGTGCCTACAGAACGTATAATAGTCTTATATATTTCCATTCCTTCTGTAATTCAATTTTATGCAGGCATCAAAATTGGGAGAAGAGCAAGCTTCTCTTAGGAACTTAACCAAGGAAAGCCACTCCTAGCAAGCTAATTAACATCAGATAGTTTGTCAATGAAAGTCGTAGCAACTCGCATTCTACCTCTTCACTGTGGAGTGTGGACAACTTGAGCTGGTCACTACACATTGCTTATTCTAATACAACACAAAGAATAGTAAGTTCTCCTATGTTATTCTTCCTACAGTCTACACTTATTCCATTCATTTTGCCCACTCTACTTCTATTTCAAAGGACACTAAATTGATCTTCATGAACTAGCTCATTGCATCTAATCTGAAACAAAAATTGTGAACACTCATGAGCTCTCCCTGGTGAAATAAGCCAAATGTTATGCCTAAGCCCAAGCAAAGTGACTATTAAAATGATCTCATAAACGAAATCATACTATTACAATTTTAAATAGTTTCCCCCTTTCTCTTTTACCTATAAACTAAATAGCATACAGTGCAATACAACCACACAAAAATCAACAAATCCAAACATCATAGCATAGATATATACTTTCCCGTGTTCCATGATATAAATTCATAAATCCGAAGGACAACTGCCACCAATGAATGATGAACTAGCACAAATAAACCCTAGAAGAAGAGCACAAATAAACCCTTGGAAACACGCTTATTACTACTACGATGCCATCCGGACATCACCACAACTAGACCATCCTCATCACAATTCCAGAGATTAAGCCCATAGCTCCTTCTAATTTCTTTAACCCCGATTCTGCTAAGAGCAAAGAAGCATAAGACCTAGAAATTACCTTCCGCCGCCTGATTCAAGTCGCGACATTGCCTCCCTAAAATAAACCGGCGAAGGAGAAGCTAGAGCACCAGAAGCTCGAAATCGCCTTCGCCTACTCGAAATCTTACCGTCATCTCGTCGCCACCTGCAAGAAATCACCGCCCTCATATCACATGAACACCGATTGCATTTGGGTCTTGACATAAGAACCATCTAGGGTTTCAAAATCGGGAAGGATAGAGAACGAAAGAATAGACACAAATTTATATATTTTGAGTTTTTAACATTAAAATAAATTGGGTATAGATACAGACATTTGTCGACGGTTTCTAAACTCATATCGACAGAAAAAAGCGTCGGAAAATGTCGACTACAAAAATCGTCAAGAAAAGCGTCAGAATTGACCGCGCGGCTCATATATCCCTCGACACTATACAAAGCGTCGATAAAAAAGCGTCGAATATGCACCTGTTTTCTAGTAGTGGTCGGGTGGTCGTCGGGAGGCCTCCAGACCACCACCACTACCCCTACTTCTCCTACTTGTAATGGGGTAACTAGTTTAATTTAAGTCATTGACATCCAATGTCTTAGATTCATTCTTATTTATTTCTATAAGAGATTTTATTATGAGATTCATACCCTTTATATAATGCCCCTATGAAGATAAATTTTGATTAATAATGCTTTGTTTTGACATTTGTCAATTTGTTTATGACAAATGGCGTAATTAACTTGTCATAATGGGTTTGGCCAATGTTAACTTTGCTAAGTTTAGTTGGTTGTATTTATTCCTATAAATAGGGCAAGAAACAATTCCTTTTTATCATCCATCTTTTGCTTTCCATTGCCTCTCCATTCTCTATGTATGTAGCTCTCTATGTATGTATTCCTAATCATCATTACATATTTTTTAATCATATATCATAAAATTAAATTACGATTTTTGTTTGGTTTATTAGTATATGGTTTTTATATATTATTATACTAATCTAACATTAGAGTAGATTAGGCATATCAAATTAATAGTCTATCTTAGCATTATTTGCATTAAATGTTATTTTTATAATTCTTTTTATGGGAGCGTTTTCAATTATATTGATTGATTAATAAATTATTTTTAAATATTTTTTGATGAGAGTGTATGCAATGGAGATAATTAAATTTATATTACAATTAACTACATTGATTGATGAAATGTTTTCGGTGTTTTTTGGAATTTAATATTTTAATTCATTGTATATATATGTTTGGATAATGTGTGTTTATCTTCTTGGATTATCATTATTCTAATTTAATTATACTTTATTTTATGTAGTAGTTAGATTTAGCTTAACATTAGTTTGTATTAAATTTTCTTTTATAAAACATTTTTATAGGACTTTATTCAATTATATTGATTGGTTAATATTTTTTTAAACTTTTTATAAGAGTGTATTCAATGGGGATAATTACATTTATATTATAATTAATTATATGGATTATAACAATAGAAAGGAGGAGAGTATATTAAGTATGGATAAAAAATCAAAAAGACTTGAAAGATGAAAATCAAATGGATTAAAATGAGGGAGCATTATCAATTGACATGAATAAAGCTCATCTAGAAATTTAAACGAAATCGTTTTAACGATTTGATCGACCTTTTATAACCTAACCTGACTTGATCAATAATATATGACAAGAATGGGGATTTAAATTGTGGAGTGTAGATCGAACTTGGACACTTTCGAGGATGAAATAGTGGAATACAAAGGTGTGGACTGAAACACGGAACTTCATAAACTGGATTTGAGGGAGTATAAAGTGTGGACCATAATTGGGCATTTTCAAGACTGAAATGAGAGATTCAAAGTCTAAATTGAAATCGAGAGAGATATGAAAAGTTAGGCACTTTCGAGGCAAAAACCAAAGTTTTAGAACACTGAAATTATGCTCTTAAGAGACTGAAATGAGGGGGTAACTTTGATCAATTGACATGCATAAAGCTCCTCCAAAATTTTAAACGTAAAAGTTGTAATAACTTGATAAGAAAGTATATAAAGTATGTATTGAAACTGCACAGTTTGATTACCAAAATGAGGAATTTAAAGTGTGGATAAAACCTGAGGGATTGAGCACTTTGAGAAAAAAATGAGGGATTCAAAAGATGGAAAATAGAAAAAATCAAAATGAGGGAGTAAAGTGTGGACTAAAACTCGCAACATTTGAAGACCGAAATGAGGAAATATAAAATGTGGAATGAAACTGGACACTTTCGAGATCGAAATGAGAGAGTATCTCTGATCATTTGAAATGAGTAAATTAAACACAATTGTTTTATCGATTTGATAGACATGTTATATCCAACCCAACTTCATTGTTAATATATGAACGAAATGAGCTATTTAAAGTGTGGAATTGTGAAGAGACCTAGAATCTTTCGAGAATAAAAAGAGGAGATATAACGATCTGGACTAAAACTTAACACTTTCTAGACTGAAATGAGAGAGTATAAAATGTGGACCGAAATTAGGCTAATTTTGAGACCAAAAAGTGTGATTATGTACAAGATGCTTTCTTGGAACACAATTCAATAAGAGTTTTCCCAAGGAGGTGGAATCAAGAGCCATAAGACACTAGATTCACAGTAATGTTTGTGTGCCGATCAAACCGAATTCACTTGATAAGATATTTTTTTATATGAATGAGATCATAACACATCGTATCGACGTCAACCAAGTTCGGAAATATTACGGCATTTTGTATGAAACATCGTAAATTATGTTGAACGTAAAATATTAAGACTTTCATCATGTATAATGGTATCCACAAATTACAAAATTTCATAATATCAATAAATCTATTGACATTAGACAAATAACATAAAATCTAACCCAAATCCGATAGAATCCTCGAACTCTGCGCGGGGAACAAAGCCTAGTGTAGATAAATGTCATGTAAGTTTCAAAGACTCATTTGACAATAACATCATAATGAATACGATATATATAGAACCCACTTTTGACCATAATTAGTAAGCGAGCATACGTGGTCTACAAATATTTATGTTAAATGTATTACGTAATTTAAATGGTTTTCCTTTATGCTCTCCACTAACCAAAAGAGTGTGAACGAACAAACTAAGCACGTGAGTAGCTTGCTAAGAGCATCTACATTCATGTTATTTGAAGTAATACAATCAATTTAAAAAATGAAAAATAAAATAATGTGTTATAGTATTTGATAGAACTAATGTCATGAGTGGAGAGAAGTAACATAGAAGTGTTACTCATCCAACAAGTAACACTTACACATTTTGCCAAGTGATTTTATACCATTGATTGATAAATAGACCACATCACTAAATCAACAATGTAACCAATCCACAATTTTCATCACAATAAAATATGGATGTATGAAACTTGAGTGGAATAACACCATTGTAGGACTAAAATAACAAACATTGATATAAAATATTAAAAAATTAGCTATGTTACTCAAAATGGATAACACCAATGTAGATGCTCTAAAATGGTTTCATTTATAAGTGTTTTGGAATTGAAAAGGTCAATATTACAAAGACAAGTCAAGCTTATTATAACAAGCAAATAAATATTGCTGACAAAAGAAACAGCGTGGGTCTTCTACAAATTTAAAACGTGACTTATTTGAAAGTTGGAATGAGGTTCGAGGTGAGTATGCTATGCACTCTCCTGTCCTAAAAAACTAAACACAAATATAATCGATTATTATATACTTATGTTGAGAGACAATTAAGAATCCCAGATCAGTTTAATGAGATATTCAAGTCTACATATGTGCAGAAGTATGAACTATTGCTCTATGATTGGAGTAATTACATACTAAATTTGTTGGAGACCGATGTCGGAATCAAGAGATGAAAATGGACGATATATAAGGCGCGAAAACCCTTATACACTAGCTTAAATTTTTGTATAGAAAGGAGAAGCTCCGGATTATATTGCGTTTAAAATAAAATTAACAACTTCACACGCTTTCGATTTATCGATCCATTATAAAATTTGGCAGGTGGGCTTACAGTTTCCTGCAACATATTATATAAGTAGATATGGATTATGGTTTGTCCATTTCACAAATGTGACTCAAGTCACTTCAATTTTGTAATCCAAAATATCACTTCTTCCGTTCTATTCCTTGAAAGAGGAACGAACTCGAGAACGTTTATGTTCTACTTTTTCTTTGTTATTTTTTATTTCATTTTGATATATTTTATATAGTTAATATCTCTAATTGTATGTTATTAAAAATTAGGAAATTTTAATATTGTTAATATATTCAATGAATGGAATAAAAAATGTAACGGGGACATGATGATTCATTCCACGCCACTCATATGGGTCAGTTTTACTCAATGTTGTCTTATCAGCATGATCATACATATATGTGTTTGGATGATCATCTAAGAAATTACCTTAATAATAACTAGCTACTATAAGTTGTAGAGGACAATGCCACGTATTGAGTGAACATTAACAGACCGAAATGAGAAAACGAGAGGGATCAAAATGAGAAAAGATAGTGGTTCAGTAGACACAAAAAGGATGTTTTGAAAAATCTGAGATTAAATGAATCTAATCATACGTTAATTTTTAAATTTAGTGCTCTTATCTTGTTCCCTGTGACACTTTCATTGGAGTTTTGTCAATGTCTTGTTGTCTCTCCCACTCGTGGGGCTAGATTCTAGACAATGATAACATTCTTTAATTTATTAGATTTTTTTATTGTAAAAAGAAGGGTAAGTAATTCACATTAATGCATGCACTGCAATAGTTAATTACTTTACGTGGTTAAAGAATGCAATAGTTAAATAATTTCAACTGATAAGTGCTTAAAGAATGTAATAGTCTATATCTATATATAAAAGTTGTTGAGTTTGATGAACACTACAAGAGAAGTCTTGTTTGCCCACACTAGAATTTGCCACACTTAAAATTGTTGGTTGCATTTTCCACACTTTATTTTGTTGGCATTCACCTGTAACACTTTAAAGTGTAGGGTAAGTGAAGGAAAATCCATAGATACCATGCCCACACTTTAGAGAGTAGTTAATTAATTTTCCCACACCACATACCCACATTTTAAACTCTTGATATTTATCCCTTATATTACTTAGTTGGATATTACAATTAATAATTGATTACATATGTACATCTAATGACTAGATAAACTTATACATTTTTATATAATAATTTCTATACGAGATTGATATAAATTCGTTAACAAAAGAATATATCATTAATATCGTTACGCATATAATATTTTTAACTTGATTTTTAAAACAGTATACATAGGGCTAACTAAGGTGCACCATTTTATTTATTTAGATTAATTTAATCTAAGTTACAAACTTAGTTATATATAAAATTAATTTTAGCAAAATTAAATAAGTCTATCATATAAGTTAGATCAACTTATTATATATCATATACATAGAAACTTGTTAATTATAATACTCCCTCCGTCTCTTAATATAAGGCCCGTTTGCTTTTTCAACACTATTCACAAACCGAGAGAATCTTCCGGACCCCAATCAATTCGTTCAACAATCAATTAGTTTTTAATCCTTCTATTGATATTATTCATTATCGTCTTCCTCATCCGTTTATCCTTTCGTCTCCCTTTCTTGATTGCTGAATTGTATTACTTTTTTTAATTACTTATTTTATTCTAATCTTATTGATTCCAAATTCTACTATCTTATTCCAGTTTAACCAAGCCGAATGCGAAATTCAGGATTGCCCCGCGTGAAGTGCGGGGGCCGATTCTAGTTTTGGATAAAATTCATGCGAGTAATTATGACCTACAAATAGACCTGTCAAAAGCCGACCCAACCCGTTGGGTCAAACCGACCCGACCCGAAAAAACTCGACCCAACCCGACTCGAAAACTCATGAAACCCGTTGGGTTCAAACCCGAGCGACCCGAGACCCGTTGGGCCAAACCCGGACCAATCCGAACTTCTCAAAACTCGTCGAGGGACCCACTTTTCACATATTTTATTCCATTTAAATTAAAAAATAACAATGTATTTTATTAAATAATAATATAATAATAATATTTTATTATAAAATTATGGTTTAACCCGAACCCGTACGTAAAAGAGTCGGTAGGAAGCGAATAAGCTCGAAGCCAAAAAGTGTGGCCTAAGTTTTCTGATATACTCATCAGATAGACTGCAATCGAAAGTCAGGGTGCGTTAGAAAGTCAGCCGCCATTTTTGCTTCTCCGAGACAATGGTTATTTTTAATATTAGGGAAATTATTTAAACTTTGTTTAGCATCATGTTATTTCTGATTTCTCAAGGGATTTTCCGGATATTATTGATAGAATTAAGAACCGTTAAATTGTCTCTCTCGAAGACGACAATAGAATATTTTAACTTAATTGCGAGTTTTACCGCGTAAAGGAAAGCCATGGGTTCTGTTTGTAACGACGACGGGTTGGTTCCAAGAACAAGTTGAAAAACTGAGGATTGAGTCAAACTGTGCGCTGTCCCTTGATGTTCCTACTCGATGGAACTCGACTTACACTATGCTGGAGGTTGCATTGAAGTATAAGGCTGTTTTTGCTCGATTGGATCCTCCAAAAAATGCTAAAGGTGAGAGCATAGGAGAAATAACCTCAGTTGAGTGGAAAAAGGTGGAGGTTCTTGTGAGTTTTCTAAAAGAATTCTTTGATTTCACAAAAGATGTGTCATCTTCTTCTTATGTTACTGTAAACAATGTTTTTTTTTACATTGGTAACATTGTGACTGCACTGGATACTTGGATGTTAAGTGTTGATCCAGATTGTCAAGCCATGGCTTTTGAAATGAAGGACAAGTGTAACAAGTATTGGGATGATATCGAGAAGATGAATATGATGATCTTTGTTGCCATCATTTTGGATCCAACCTATAAGTTTGCTATGGTGGAAATGGGTTTACAAGACTTATATGGGAAGAGTAAAGGAGATGAATTAGCAAAAAAGGTGAAGAATTTTGCTATTGGATTATTTGAGGAGTACAGGAACATGTACTATGTTCCTGTTTCTGGTCATGATCTAGATGGTGAAGAGACAAATTTGCCTAGAGGAAGGGAGAAAACTGGTTCTAAGTTTCTTAATAAACTGAACCAGAAAAGGAAACAGCTGAATGACTCTGATATCGGGGTCATTGAATTTGATCAATATTTGACTGAGTTGAGGAGTTCTGAAGATCAAAGTGAGATATTGTGTTGGTGGAAAAAGAATGAGGCTCGGTTTCCTATTCTTGCACGAATGGCTCGTGATATTTTAGCCATTCCCATCTCTACTGTCCCTTCTGAGGCAACCTTTAGTACTGGAGGGCGCACTCTTGATAAGTTTCGAAGTCGGTTAACCCCTAAGGCATGTTAATTCTTTTCCTTGCTTAGTTATATATTTTTTCCAGTTCTTGTTTTAATTATTTTTACAATTTGATGTATGTGATAATAATTAATAAGACTGTTCAAGGACTCATTTGTGCACAAGATTGGCTTCTTGAAAATTCAAGGTCTATTGCCGATGATGAGGATGATTCTACAACAGTGCTTGTAAAGATGGAAGAAGGTATCCTTTATATTCTATTTTACTTGTATATATTATATGTATCGTATATAAATTTCTGATTTCTTTTCTTTTCGATATATACTATTGATTTAGATGTGGAGAAAGACATCCCCTCTAGTGTGTTAACTTCAGCCGACAAGGAACCTATCTACTTTTGAAATTTAGGTAATACACTTATCTTGGTTATTCATATATACTCTTCTTAATTTCAGTTTTCAGGTTTTGTTGTTTAGCTGTTGTATTGTGAATTTATGATGGCCATGGTTCATTCATTCTGAGATAGAAGGTTTTGTTTGAAATTTCAATATATGCTTATAATATTTCTAGGTCATCTGCATTGAATCTTAGGAAATGGTACTGAATTGGTTGTGGAATCAAGGTTTTGAATCAGATTTGATTGAAATATGGTTGTGTCTTATGTTTTTTAATCATCTACAGTTGAAGTTTCTCAAATGCTTTTCATAATTCCATACACCTATCATGGCTTAGGATTGCTTATAGGAGTATTGTTGCATCATTAGGTCATGCTAGAAGTTATTATCTAGGAGTAACCTACAGTCAAAGAGACCCTTTTCATGCAGGTTGCCAACATTTTGGTAACTTACATAAATCTCAGCAAGTAAATTTATATTGTAAAAACTAATTCTTAAATCTCTTTTCATGCAGGGAGTTAGTCAGTTAGGGACTAGCAGATTATATGTGAAGGTGAAAGTGAAAGTAATGGAAGATGGAATTTTTTGGTGGAATTTTTTGGATGAATATAAATTGAAACTTGCATGTAATTTTTTGGGTATGCAGGTTTATATTTGAAAGTTGAAACTTCAATGTAACTTTTTGTATATGGCAAGTTAGTTATCTGTTGGGAAACTAAACTTGCATGGGGACTTTGGCATGTAATAAACATGTTCAATACTAATACAGGTTTTTGTAACCGGTCTAAATCCGGGCTAATACGGACCGGACCGGACCGAATTTTCCGGTCCGGGTTTCGGTCCGCAATTTTCCTGATTTCCGGGTCGGACCGGGTCGGACCGGGTCGGTCCGGGTTCGGACCGATGCTCATCCCTAGGTACCACAGGAAAATTAATGCTTCAATTTTGTTGTGTTCTCCTTTATACTAATTAATAATGTTGGTTAACGTGTCTTCAAAAGAAGTCATATTGGTAAGTAGAAATGATCGTCCTGAGATATGTTGAAACTTTTGAATCTTGTTGTTCGTGTCTTGACATTCAAAGATTAAATGTTCTCTAGTTTCAATTGGGTGGTTACAAAGAGAACAATATGAAGGCATTCTGTTATAGAGTCTATTTAATCATTCCGTTGTTGGTAAATTGTCTAACACAACTTTTCAAATGAATTTTTTTAACTTTGTTGATATCTTCAGATTCCAAATCCATTTGTAAATTTAAGTATTATGATTAATTTGTCATTAACTGACTAGCTGAAGTTGTACTAAATTCCCCAGTAGTGGTAAGGGTCCAAATAATTTTGTCTTCCACATTAGTGTGAGGAATATAAATACTTTATACATGGGGAATGACAATTGCTTGTAATTTATTTATATCTCATTCCTTCAAAGGAGTAATGTATTGTGATACTTTGTCATTGATGTTTGCTTTGTTTGAGTCAAAGTGTTGGTTGAGATCTATGTATTGGATCCACTTGTCTGTCGAGTAATGATAGTTTTGCCATAAATTTCCCAGCCAATTCCTTTAATGAAATCTTTACGCAGATGTAGTAATCTTGAAAACTGTCAAGATTATTTCTTCTTCTTTTTATAATTTAAAATAGATTCAGACTGAAGATATTTCTGGCTAATTAGATGTGCCCATAAATTGGTTTTATCTGTAGCTAGTTTCCACAAGAGTTAAGCAAAGGGTCCTTCTACTGAGAAGGGTTGTTTGGCGCCGTATAATAGGGATTATTTGGCGCCATCCACACACAAGTTCTGGCTTGTGCATATAAAACTACTCCTTATGACGTCATTCAATCAGATCCTCCCTCAGTGTCTATGATCTTGAAGACTTTATAATCTCGAACTTCGCCCCGTCGGAATTTCTCCCGTTCACTCCCGATCCTGCGAAGCCTACTACTATGGCTAGCCCTAACCGCCTATGGTGTATGGAAGAAGAAAGATCACCTGGTTTTACCGTGGATTCAATACACCATCTCTGCCTCGCTCGTTGCTCATGTTTTTCGTGCCGCAACCACCGTCGACGCTTAGCTGATTCTGTAGCAGATGTTCTATGCACAAACACCTGCAAATCAGATGCTTTTGAAGCATCAGTTACACACTTTTCCGAAGGGATCACTCTCCATTCTCGAGTATGTCGAGAAAAAGTGGTCGTTCTCAGATTCCTTGGTTGAATGCTCTTACATAGTTCCCGATGACGAGCTTGTCAAATGTGTTCTTCATGGTCTTGACGTTGCATATGCCAGGTTTCAGACGATGTTCAATTTGCGTTCAGGCATGGTGAGCTCTCACCAACTTCTTGGCCTTTTGTTGGAGGAAGAGGCTCGTATTGAAAAGTTGCAATCCCCGACGTCGACCTTCGTCGCCAAAACTGTTGCTCGAGCCCCATTTGGTTCGTCGTCTAAGGGCTCAGGTCGTACCTCTCTTCAATGTCAGATATGTCGCAATATCGGGCATGAAGAACTCTATTTCTTGCAACATCTCAACACCACGGGATTTCCGGCGACCAAAAATCGCTCATCCCTTGGTGGTGTCCATTGTGACGCTAGACACCGCTACCCGCCGCCGCAGCAGCATCAGGCTCTTTTTGGATCTCGTCGAGCTTATGCCGTTGCATCGCTTCCTTCGTCCATTCATGATCCTGAGTGGTTCTTCGATGAGGGTACCACAAACCACATTACTGCTGACTTCGATAACCTTTTTGTGCATTCCGATTACACCAGTAATGAAGGCTTGCAGGTTGACAACATCATGTCTCTTCCTATTACGCATTTGGGCTCATCTGTTTTGCCATCTCTGCATAAACCCAAATTCGACCTTCAAACTTGGCATGAGCGTCTTGGACATCCTCACAAGTCTTCTCTCAAGCATCTTATTTCTCATTTTAATTTACATGTGTCTTTCAATAATATGAAAAGTGTTTGTGAGTCGTGTCAACTAGGAAAAAATCATAGATTGCCTATTTCTTATGTTCATGAACCTAGTAGTTTTTCCTTTTGAATTGGTTTACTATGATGTTTGGGGACCTGCACCTGTTTCGTCTTTCAATGGAAATCGTTATTTCTTGATATTTGTGGAGGATTGCACTAAATATGTATGGATATATTCTCTCCCACAAATCAAAGGTTCTTCACCACTTTTAACTCTTTCACAAGATGGGTGAAACACAATTTACCACCAAAATTAAACAATTTGAATCCAATTGGGGGAGTGAATATCGGTTTGTCTCCACATATGTCCAAACACAGGGAATTTCTCACAAAGTCTCTTGCCCCCATGCACAATCTCAAAATGGTGAAGATGGGCGTTGTCACAGAACTATTGTTGAAATGAGGTTGCCACTCTTGTGCAAACCTCTTTCTGGGAGCATGGGTTTCACACATCAGTCTTTCTCCATAATCGTATCTTATCCTCTGTTATTGGCAACAAGTCTCCATATAAGTCTCTCTATCACAAGGTACTTGATTACAATTTCCTTAAAACCTTTGGGTGTTTGTGTTATCCGTCTCTTCTACCATACACGTCCAACAAGCTTGAGTATCGGTCTTCTGTATCTTTGCTCCAGCCAGCAACTTCATGCCTTGGGTATTTGGACTTATATTGTATTCTAGGCACATATATTGTATAGCCTTTTATGTTAGAGATATCTCCTTTTTCTTCAAGGAATACTTTTGTATATATACATATTCTATCAATGAGAAATGCGTGAAAATCTTTTTGCCAAACCATTACTTTGTTCACACTCTGTGTTAGACATCTCCAACAAATGGATGTGCAACTCGAAATAAAAAAATAACCAAAATTCTGGAACTAGTATATAGTTTAAAATTATGTTTTAACATTCACGCACTAATTGTTAATGACATAGTACATTTACTTTAGATTTGGAAGGGACGGGGAGACTGGGCTAGAAGTGCAACTTAATGGAGTTGTCGTCGCGAAGAAGGAGACGTTTAGATACTTAGGGTCAGCTGTCTAGAGCGCCCAATGACTAGGTAGATGTGGATATCCAACACCTAATATAGATAGGTTGGCAGAAAATAAGAGGTGTTTCAGGGGTCTCATGTGACAAGAAAGTTTCATTAAAATTGAAGGGCGAGTTCTATAACGTAGTATTTAGATCAGTGTTGTTGTACGGGGCATAATATTGGTTGACGATGAACACCCAAGAGTAGAAAATGATGGTGGTAGAGAGGGACATGTTGCATTGGATCTATGGACAAAACAAAATGGATATGATCGGAACAACATCATCAATGAGTGACCGACATTAGAGACGACGTTTGGGCATGTGCAAATGAGGAGACCTGACATGATCATGTGTAGGTTTGAATATCTAGATGTTGGTGTGCTGCGATGATGTAGAGGTCGTACAAAAATGAGTTGCGGAGAGGTGATTAAGTTTGACCTAGTCCATCTGACACAGACAAAAATAATGGACCAAAACTTTGAAATGAAAATTTTAGGATAGAAGAATATTAGAGGGGAAAGCGATATTCATTTTGATTGTTTACTTGTATAGGGTCATTTCAGAGAATATTGAAACTTATTTGGTTGTGCTTTTTTTGGGTGTTGTTTTACCCTGTTATATCTTAGATGTTGGAAATTAATCCCCTAAGAACTTAAAACGCCAAGATCTATCATGCTAAAATTATTAAGAACATCTTTATGACATACCTGGAGCAATATCGGTAATCAAACCTTTATGCAGAACTACAAACGAGAACCGTAGGTACATCGTCTTCCTCAATCAAATCACTTTAGTGCTTTAGGGTTTTGCCTTCTCTCTGATGGGAAGAGACAGTGGAGGCTGTTGAACGATTTGATGTATTGGGGACCATAACCTAATTTTCTTTATATATTTGACCTAATAGAATCTCATTAAGCCTATTGGGCCAAATCCGGTATCCACCCATTGGGCCCATACCGCTTATAAGAAGTCTAAGGCTTTTCTTAATTGAATCACTTAATTAAGCCATCTAATAATTAGCCTTAAAATATGATTGTCTTATAATATGTAATCCCACATATTATTATTAGATTAAATAATCTAACAATCTCCCACTTGGGATACATATGAAAAAGACATTATATTATCCAAAGTCTTTATGTGTACACTTCTTGGCTAACTTTATAGACTTCCTCTTTATTTCAATCTGGTCCATCTAATATATCAATATGAGATCACGACGGTATTAGAAACAATACATAGTAACCAAACCTTCCGTGTTCACCACACCAGTATATTAAATGACATAGATCAAGTACGGATGAGTGACATGGAAATTACATGCAATGTGATCCCAAAACATGTCTATTTCCAACTGGTCCTACTTTATTTGGAGATCAAACCAAAATATTAAGCTCAGTGATCTTAATCATGACACAAGTCATTAACCTTTATTATGTATAAGTAAACATAGAACATAAAACAAACTACCACTAAAACAATGTATCATAAAAATGCCAACACACGAATATAAGCACAACGCTCATAAATAACATTAGAAGGCAATACCATAGCTGATACATTGATATCATTGAGCATGTCCTTATTTGTTCTATATATAAAAACTTGACTATCCTGAACCTTTCTTTCAAACAAAATCTTGATATTAATGTATATCTTTATAACCAAGATCTTATTGCTATCAGAGAACAACACTTATACTTTATTGTCACAAAATAACTTTAGCGGGCTCTTGATGCAATATATGCAACCCAATGAAAAAATTAGTACAAACCATAGTAGAAGTAGCTATAAGTGTTTGAATGACACTTTTCTATAATATAGCTATTCAAACCAACATGAAACTATATTCTTAAATGGATTATCTATGATAATGCTTACCAATGAAATCAACATTTAATTAATGATCTCCAAAATGTCTGATTTCCTATAGGTTGGAATGAATTCTTTCATTCCCTACAAAAGTGCATGACCCTTTGATTACTTTCCAAAGAGGTCCCTCAAGTACCTGCGATGTAATTTCACTACAGGTTTATACAGGTCCAAAGATGTGCACATAATAGAAGAAACATTAGACTCTTCCAAGAAAATAGGGAAGAAGCCTTCTATTTCATTAATTTATTAATTTTCTTTAGGACACTAAGTGAAAGAGAAATGAAATTACCAACATTCTTTATTGTGAAGTATGCTTTATTGATAAAGCCCTTTTAATGACAACTTGATGATACCCTGAGAATAATCTCATAGTATCTTTATGCCTAAAACAAAAGACATATGACCAAGTTTTTCAACTCAAAATTTCTAATGAGAGATATATTGGTTATATGTTATAAGCCAATATCATTACAAGACAACGACATATCATCAACATGTAATACTGAAAATAACCTTGCTCCCACCGAATTGTGACACACACAATCTTCAAGCTTATTTACCTCAAACCAAAAGAGATAAGCACTTCGATGAATTTCGTGAGTCCAATGTCTTAAAGTCAGCTTGAAACCATATATAGATTTCTATAGTTTAGACATCTATGAACCTTATAAACAAATACTTCCAATAAGGAGCATTGTCTTTAGATCCATATCATGTAGCTCTAAATCAACATGAGTTACAAGTGTTATTCATATTCTTAAAGTTTCTTTATGAAACTACAATAACTGACCTCCTTAAAGTCAATTCCTCTTTCTGAATAAATCATGTAGACAACCTTAATATCTATCGATGTTGTCTTAAATCTGTAATTAATTAACTTGATGATAACTCGAATAGATTCCAGATGTTATCGACTTCTTTGGATTTCATCTTATTTTAATGGCATTGACCCAGTTCTCCAAAACTAGAATATTGAACAACCTCACGAAGATTTATTCTTCGTTATTCCTTTAGGATCTTGTTCTTCCGTATGGTATGTGAATAAATAATCTAGAATCACACACACAAGATCTTCTAGTTTTAGAAGATATAAACAGTGATAATCTGGATCTGTATATCTTCTTTTCTTTATTGGATCTCTATGGTTAGACTTCTTGAGGTTGTTGAGTTTGCTATATGGGAGGACTTTAATGTTGTTGCATTCTACAACAATAATAAAGACAACTTAGACAAAATTGTCAAGCAAGAACTAACTTAGTGAGTTCAAGCATGACGTTCCTCAATCCTTCCCCGCCAAACTCTACATCCTCAAGAAAGTCAGCAGTTCCCGATCCAAACAAATGATCAGAATACTAGAATCACGAAACTTTAGTTTTACAAAGACACACCAATATATGTGGTATCACTTGAACCACACTAAGTGTTTCTAGGTAATGATTTCCTTAAGAGCATATTAAAATAAAGGAAGTATGCATTTCTGTATGTATCATGATAGATATTTAGCACAACCCTTTCCTCATGTCCAAAACCTTTATACAAATGAAGCAAACCTTTTAACCTTATTTTGCTTCCTTTGTTAATTTTGAACATTCAATAGACTTTATTTTGGTGACTTTAGTTTTTTTTAATTAACCCTTTCTTGAGAGGTAACCTTAGGAGACTTTATGTATCTTTGCCTTCATCTTATGACAAAACATTCTTTAATCTCGATCAAAACCTTTATGAGACTTCAATCTCTTCTTTACCTCTAAAATATATTTGAATGGTGTTAAGTTTGATCATATAACCTACACAATTAGAACGTTTCCACATCTCATTATCTTTCTTTCTTTCGAAATATCGGAATCTCAAGGAGAAGAGTTAGCTCTATCCTTAATGCAATGTTAAAGATCTACACACCCAAAAACAATGGACCTTATCTTTCAATCTCTTATAGTTGGCATACTCAATGATTGAAAGTCACCTTAAATTTGCAGATACACCCACACGAATTACTAAATTGGGAGTAATATAGTCAATAACTTGAATTGTAAACGAAACCAATGAAGTGAAACTGTAAAGCAATTGTACAAAATCTCATCTCAAGATATCAAGTGCAACATTAATATCAAGTCTTTGGACATTAACATCAATTGCTAGTGATACTCTTGATGTAATGATCAACATTGACAATAATTCATATTAAATAACAAATCGATCTTTGGACCAATTTACTATTCATATGCATATCCTTATAATTGTCACATGTTCACCTTTACACTTACATGTGAAATCCGGCCAGGTACTAAACTACCTTTAGGTTGATTAATACTTGCATGGATATACATACACATTACATTTAACATACCTTATGGACAACTGCAACAAGAGAGGTCACTTTGGCGACGTCAAGTGCTAGTTCTCTCACTTAAGTGTTAAACATGTACAATGCAATATTTATGTGTTTCAAGAAACCAAAGTAATTATATTCTTGTATACAAAACGTATATCAGAAGCCTAATGTACAAGGATATAATTTGAAACTTTTGCAGTTCAAAACCTTAGAAAATTCAACTTTCAATAAACCCTTTAATACAATTCAAATACCAAATATAAGCATGTCGCCCATCAAATGAAAAGTATAAAAGAAAATTGAACTAACCTTTGCGAAACACATCATTGTCATACTTCTATAAGTCAAAACCCAAATGAGCTTATGACCCGAATTGACAAATAGAAAATAAATGGGAAATTGCGGTTCACAATGACATTGTACCTTATTATGTTCCCCTAAAATTTCATAATGGAAACATTACAAATAACCAATTCTCTAGTAAATCTTGTAAGACTTTACCCTATCAAACAATAGCCTTTCTTTGGACCGACTATCATTCACATGGATGAAGTCCTTCATTAGAATTATATAATCTTAAGCAAGATACCGAACACAACTTGACATCCAGTGTTTGCACCGAAATATCAATTGCAAGTGGTACTCTCAACACATTAATCAAACAATAATAATATGTCCTGTCAAATAATAGCCTTTCTTTGGACCGACTATTATTCACATGGACAATATCTATACAATTATTAGTGTTTATTATCGCACGTGCATTCACATATGGCCAAACATTAACCTTCCTTTGGGCCGATTAATATCCGCATAAATAAGAACACACAAATTATACTTTATAAAATTAAACTAAATTAATCTACATAACAGAGGATACTTTGACAGCATATTAATTCAATTAAAATAGTCTAAACTCTTAAGTATAAAGTATAACTTAATCTTAAGATTACATAATTATACATATAACCCTTTATGATATCAATAATATCTATGATCATAATTCATAAATTGACTATTCAAAATATATATATCAAATCCATCAATTTAAACCATCGTATTCAATAATACTCAATCAGTACAGTGTCACAAAAAACATGTGAATGGATGTTATGAAGATCAAAACATCCAACTTAGATGCCAAGTAAGTTAGTGAATTTAATAGCAAGCAATATACACCATTGGGTCAATAAGTTTACTGGCAAGTGATAAAACACATTTACTTAAAATGCATACATTCAAAACATTGCATACAATCTTGACCCAAACGGCTAAATTAAATAAAACTTAATTTAATATCCAAGAAACTGTATATGCCCAACTTATCACACATGAAATCGATCAAATTACTGCAACATGATAGATAATTTGCAGAGACAATATGACCAAAAGTTGACCTTTCAACAAATATCAAGACAACATCATATCTATGTATATAACTATACTCCGATACAATAATGATGTTCATGAATCAATATAACTTAGACTATACAACTCTATCAAGTAACTCTATGACATCATCATATAGGCTAAGCACTGGATAAATTTAATCCAAAAAAAAATAAAAAAATCGAACACATCAAAAGATGAAGCATGAACCGAATCAATTCGGCAAATATGACAAGATCATCATATAACTATATAAGTACATGAACAATATCGATAAAATTAATTGCAGTTTGACTTCAAAACAGCCGATACTAAAACATAAGATGCAATCAAACGTCATCAACCTTCGGTCTCGTGCAAAACATAAATCAACCCAAGCGATAATTTTTATCAGATTTGTTAATCCGGATTATATAGGCATAAAATAAGTCAAACACAAATGATCATACACCAAAACAGATCTAATAATTTAACATGATAATGGCTCTGATACCACTTGTTGGAAATTAATCCCCTAAGAACTTAAAACGCCAAGATCTATCATGCTAAAATTATCAAGAACATCTTTATGACATACCTGGAGCAATATCGGTAATCGAACCTTTATGCGGAACTACAAACGAGAACCGTAGGTACATCGTCTTCTTCAATCAGATCACTTTATTGCTTTAGGGTTTTGCCTTCTCTCTAATGGGAAGAGACAGTGGAGGCTGCTGAACGATTTGATGTATTGGGGACCATAACCTAATTTTCTTTATATATTTGACCTAATAGAATCTCATTAAGCCTATTGGGCCAAATCCGATATCCACCCATTGGGCCCATACTGCTTATAAGAAGTGTAAGACTTTTCTTAATTGAATCACTTAATTGAGCCATCTAATAATTAGCCTTATAATATGATTGTCTTATAATATGTATTCCCACATATTATTATTAGATTAAATAATCTAACATTAGATTGTTCGGTCACTAGAAAAATATAATCTTAGTACATTCAAGGTATAACGCTTTCTGACCCTATTTCAATGGAACATTTCTTGTTCACATGCCCTCAAACGCAACAAAGCCTGCATAAATTTCAAAGAATTTTGGGTATCCAATTCTCGATACAAAATGATCTCAGTAGTGTAATTAATAATTGTAATCAGATCCTAATAAAATAGAATCTTTATTATTTTTATGGCATAAACTTTGAAATTATAAAAACACTAAAAATTTCAGAAAACATTATAATAATAACCATGAACCAGCAAATATGGTAGTTTTTCATTTTGGACAATAGAAAACAGCACGCCTCCATAATAAATGACCTAAATTTACCCGTACAAGAAATAGATAAGATAAGAAACATACTACTTGGACTCGTCCTCCTAAAGGTCGGTATAAAATAAATTCTAATGGTCGACAAATTTGTCTAACGAAACTTATATTGCTCGTATATGTAGCAATACAGATGGAAAAATTATATTCGTGAATAACAAGAAAGTTTGTCGAACATCAATCCTAAAAACTAAAGCTTTATGAGATTACCTCTTTCTAATGTAATAACTCTTTGTACACACGAAATATGTTTTGAAGAATATTAAAAGTATATATAAATAAGTATAGTATCTTGAAAATCATAATTATCCTAAAATAAACATATACATATATTTATAATTTTCCCAATATATCATTTTGTTTATCAAAAAGGAAATGATTAATAAATAACATTGGTCAAAATGAATAATTAAATAACATATGGCGGTTTAAGTGAAAAGTTGACATGGGGCAAGATGTTAGCCCCAAGTCTTAGAAGCGCTATGTCCATGTCAACGTGGGAACTTCCCAAGAGATCACCCATTCCATGTCTAATCTCACCCTAACACGCTTAACTTTGTAGTTCTTTGTCCTCAGCCGAACCAAAAAAATGAAGAGCTTTTGTTGACATGGATAGCAATCCAATCCTTATAAAGGATTACAAACACGAGGTGTTACAAAAGAAGAGAGTTTTGCTTTAATATATATAGTAGATTGATGCTCCACCATTGAAATGGGCCAGTACCTAATAATATCAGGAATTTGAATATCAAATCCACATACCTGGTTGTTCATCTACAACTATTATTGGATCCCAGATATTCGCTACCTCTCGATCAACAACTTGAGATTGCCAGAGACCTTCTCGAACACAACTAGATCAACAACTTGAGACTCCACCTTTATTTAGATCAAACTCCATCTCTTATCACTGTTCTTCGTGTTCTTGAGCTCCAATAGTACCTACGCAACCAAACCGGAAGGTTGGACCCTCGGATTTGGCTCTTCAACGCCTAAGTCAGTAAAAAATCACGAGAAAACAAGCATAATACACATAACAACACCAAATAAGGATCTAAACATGATAAGGTGGGGAGAGTAACACAATTCACTATTAGGCGCCTTACGAACAATACCTAATTGCTCCCAAAATTCACGACCCACCTCTGAATGAGACGATTCTCACACCAATAGCACGATCTCGACACTGAGAGTCAGAATCCCGGTGTCGATCATCCTATTCTCTATGAGAAGAGATGAATTGGGAAGGAAGAAGATGAGCTCGAGATGAGGCTGCACTTCTGTGTTTTTTCTCTCTCTTTGCAATGGAGAAAAGATGCTAAATGACCAAAAATGCCTTTCTCTCTCTTTGTCGTTAGCTTTTATATCCGTCACGAGGGCCCCACTATATCCATTCTTCCTATCTCTCGCGTCCTTCCCGAGTTGGACCTTAAATGGGCCTTCTTCTTTACGTGTATACTACTCGTAATCTGGGCCTCGGTTGGCCTTTTGTGCATCGTGAAGCCAAAGGCGCATGGATCGAGAACCGGCTCCAACAACTATGACTTTCTTCAGGACCATCCATCGAGATGATATGGGATTGTCGTCCTAACTAGATGGAACTTTATTTCTTATCTTGTTTTAAGAAAAACAATATATTTATATATATAAATATATATAAATGATAAAATTGCTCAGAATATCCTATCATTTTATAAACTATCAGATATAAGAAATTAGATTATTTCTACGAGTTTATAGGCCGGTATAATAGAGGTTTGTTTAATGGTTATGTCGTGTAATTAACAATATGTACGAACTACAAACTATTTGACTCAACAAACCCGGATTCCAAGAGGTTTATATATAGGCAAAATTATTCAAAATATCCTATCTTTTTACCCGGTTGCACACTCTATCCTGAACTTGTAGAATTTCACAAAATATTCTATATTTATTCAATGGTTGCGTAATCTATCCTAACTTTCCCGGCGATGAGTATTCCGACAAAAATGATGACATGTCCGATTTTGTTGATGATGTGGCACATGAAATTGTCAATTCTTATTTTATTGCAACAATAAAAAATAAAACAAAATACATACTGTATGTTTTTTTATTAATTCAAAAAATCCAATTTTTGTAAAAAATCACATTTATTAAGAAGATAGTTCTTTTCATCAACTTTTTTTAATTTTTTATTATTTTATAGAAAACAGAGAACACAAAAAGCTATATATTCAAATTCTTTCTCATCCTTCATCTTTATTATTCTCCTTTATCAAAGATAATGCACATAATCAATCTGAAGTAGTAAAACCAAGGTAAAACTGTATACAAATATAATATTAATTACATAAGAAATTAGATGATTTTCAAGTCAAATACATATTTGATCGAATTAGAATGAGCGTGTTGTATTCTATTTTATTTTGTTTTAGATATATAATAAAAAAATTATATGTATATGTATTTTACTTTTATTGTAGGAAAAAAATAACAATTGGCAATTTCGCGTGCCACATTATCAACAAAATCAAACAAGTCGTCATTTTTTTCCGGAATACTTGTCGTCGGGAAAAGTTAGGGTAGAGGACGCAACAATTAAATAATTATAGGATATTTTGTGAAATTCAACAAGTTTAGGATAAAGTGTGCAACCGGGTAAAAGGATAGGATATTCTGGACAATTTTCCCATATATATAAACCTCTCAGGATCCGGGTTTGTTGAGTCAAATAATTTGTAGTTGGTACATATTGTTAATTACACGACATAACCATTGAACAAACCTCTATTATATCGGCCTATATATAACCCCAAAACACCCTTATCTATAGGCAATGGCTATATGCACGCAAATCGAGGCCTATATGCACGCGATTCTGTGCGCGCTTGTTATGCGCACAACTCTGTGCGCAGTTTTTCCGCGCACAGGTGTATTACGGGTACTATTCTAAACTTTTTGGTAAATTTACAGAATATGTTACAAGTTGTGTGCTGAACAACTGCACACAGATTCAACATATTTACGCCGAGCTTCTGCGCACAAATTAAAGAAGTAGTCGTTGATTTTTAGAAATTTGCCTATTATGTGCGCTTTTCTACTGCGCACAGGGTTGTATTATTCGAAAAAAGTAGCCGTTACATGTAAACCTGTGCGCAATGCTTATGCACACAGAGGCTTTAGCGTTTGAGTGTGTGCGTTGTACTTAAGCGTACAAGGCTTTACAGTTTCGGATCCATCCATTTGGACCACAACGGTCATAAATGTGCCTATATAAAGCCATAATCTCTCTGTTTCCAACAAATTCATTCAAAATGTCTCGTCGTAATAAAAAATCTCGTATGTTAGCGTTGATAAATCAAAGTTGTGAAGATAGTGATGAAGAACACGATTGGGATAGTGGATCACAAGAAGAGGAAGACGATCCGAACGTTGACAAATGGTTGTCTTGTTTCTTAGAAGACGAAGAGTTCGGCGACTGGGATCTGGGTGGTGAATTTGTGGTTAGTGTTAAATATGTTATAATTAGTTTCATATGCTAGCCTAATTAGTTTCAAATTAGTTTCATATGCTAGCGTAATTAGTTTCAAATTAGTTTCATATGATAGCCTAATTAGCCTAATTAGTTTCATATGCTAGCGTAATTAGTTTCAAGTAATGTTTCGTATTTTTTATTTTGGTAGTAGTGTAATTGTTGCTTTTTTCGCTGTACAATTACGTATAGGGGAAAGATTATTCGGATTATTTTAAAATCGCACAAACGTGGGATACTAGGGAAGAATTGTACGAATGGGAGAGAGATAGGGCAAAGGAGTTAGTGATAGCTTTGGTAACGCGTAGTTCAAGTCCGTACCAAATAAGTATTGTGTGCGATGGGCTTGGAAAACCAAGATCTGGGAGGCCAAAGGTGAACAAAGAGAATCCAGAGTGTTCTGTTCCTAGGATTAGAAAGTCGAACTCGAAGAAGTGTGAGTGTAGATTGAGCTACTGGCAGTGCAAAAGAAAAACATTCTCGGGGTTGCAGGAGAAAAATGGATTTTAGGTGTAATAGAAGGTCGGCATAACCATGTGCTACTTGCTAGTTTTCATGGGAATGCATTCATGGGTCGAATGACTGAGGAGCAAGAGCTTTGTGCTAGGCGGTGGGGAGATGGAATTGGGCGCAAGACGCCAAAAGAAATTATCTCCAAATTGAGGGAAAAGTACCCAGGTAATTGTTTGTAGCGAAATTACCTACGAGAAGATAACTAAGAAATTGTAGGGCAAAGATCAAAGAGTCCGGTATAATCTCAACACTCAAGAACAATACAGAACGAGAGAAGAATTTAGGGTTGAAGCTTGAACTTAGTATTACTCGTAATGGTGGCTGATTGATTAAAAAGTAGGCGTTAACCTTTATTTATAGGCTAACCCTAATAATATATTTTAGGAAACGAGATCTTATCTCTTCATTTTATCTAAATAACGATATAACAAACAAGGTAAAAGATATTCTTTACCGTATCTTTTACCAATTACAGTAATATAATAAGGAATAAGATAAAATATGCTCGGCCGACCTAATCTTTAAAATAAATGAGACCTTTGCCTCGTCTCGTCACGTCGACGACATCCTTCATTTCTCTCGTCGTGTCGACACCGTCTTCCTATGCGTAGCTCTTCACACATTCCACACTTGTCGTATTTTTAGGCACAAACAATACCCCTAAGGCGTCTTACAGGGCTTAACATCTAGTAGAGCTGGGAGACGCCTTCTTTCTTCAAGGAATACGTCTTCATTACATTAGGAACGCGTTGATAATTGCGTCACTCGAATTTTTAATATCATCGTAGAACTTCAATCATTGTTCTTCTTCAATTATTTCCATGTGGCAGACGAGGGACTTTGTTATCTCTGCTGGCAACGTTCGTCTTCAACGGCTAGTTTCTCTAGTGGAGAATGTTGCCGTTAGAGAATATCCTTCCGAGATTCTCGCAATTTTCTTCCTATAAATGAGCGGGGATCTCTTCTTTCTCCATACGCTTCTTCTAATCATCATTTCTCCCGAACATTTTTCTACCCTTCTCATTTCTTTCTCGTTTGATCGCCTGTTTGTTCAGCTTTTCTATCTACTCTCTCTTCTAATGGCAACTCCAGTACTCTACGAGCCAGGAAAGGTACTCCGTGAGTCAGATCATTACTATTCTCAAGCACATGATGTCAGCCGTGTGAGGACCATTGCTGATCTTGGTCCAGACGTGAAGATCGAGATCCCTCCAGAGGGGGTATGTGCGGATGCTCATCGGCCGGGATGGATAGCGGTCTACGAGTATCCTTTTCTGGCGGGGCATCGGTTCCCGTTCTCGCCTCTGGTCAAATCTTTTATGCTCATTCTGGGTTTGGAGATAGGTCAACTTCTTCCTGGGGCATGGCGCATCTTGAGCGCTCTCGACAACGCTATTGAAAAACATGGCTTGGACTCCGTCGTGGCAGACCTTGCTAATTCTTTGATTGTCTCGCTTAATTCGCCGGGCATGGTTTATTTCAAGATTAAGCAGAAGAAGGCTAGGATACCCTTTGAGAAGATTACGGCCGATCGGGGTTGGGCCGAGGTTTTTATCGATCTTTTCTAAGTGGTTTATTGGAGAAGTCTCGCGACGCGGAGAAGGCGGCAAAGGACAAGGTTACTGAGGTTCTTAGGCTTAACGAGACGATCACCAAGCGGGTCGAGGACTTGGAGGGGAAACTCAGTGCTTTGCGGGTGGATGTGGAAAGGAACGAGGCGCAACATGACAAGGATTTGGAGGAGGCGAAGGTTTATTGGTCTTGGTTGTCCAGGGTGGATGTTTATGAGGAGTACGCTGCTGGTAAGCACAAACATTGGGATCCGGTGGGTGAGCGTGCTGAGTTTAGGGAAGCTTTTCCGGAACCTCCCGCAGGTGTTCATCCCGACATCGTAGATGCTGAAGGCGGAGAAGGCGTCGACGAGGAGGAGGTTGCGGCTGATGAAGAGTAAAGCGACGGTCGCGCGTCTGGCTCCGGGTCGTTTGACGGCGAGTCCAAGTCCTTGTAACTTTTATTTTTTTCTTTGCGTAGGGTATTTGTACGCGTTGCTTGTAGTTGGATCGCTTCTTTCTTTTTTGGACGTTGTTATTTTTGGCTTTTTTGAATTTTTCCAGATCAACATCTTTGGTGATAGCGTTTTATTGCTGCCAACTTTCTTGTTCTCACGTTGTTGCTATCTTTTAGGCACTTCTCATTCTTTTTTGGCGTAATCCTACCTCTTTTGGTAGGTTTGACTTAGGCTCCTCGTAGACTAGGTTAGAACTACCAAAGATTCTTATGCTCGCTTCATTTGTTCTTCGCGTTATGTGCGTTGTTCTTCACGTCAGAGACGTCTTGGGAGCTTACTCTTTCTTTGGTTCTGATATCCGTTTTTATGCGTTGTGCTTTGGTACGCGTATCTTGTTCTGCGTAAGTCTAGAACTTTTTCCTTTATTGATTCTAATTCACTTAATCCCTTACGCGTAGCTTGTTTACGAGTGCATAGGTTTGGTTCTTGGTTTTCTCTTTTGCTACTTTTTCTTTATAGGGTGTGATTTTCTACCCCTAGTATGATACTTTGCTCGTAGAGAACGTGTTAAAGGGCTTCATTTACTTAATAAAGTGATATGGTCATTGCGGCTGCTTTAGTTACGTTGCTGGCTTACATGAAGGTTGGGTCCAGCATTTCCTCCGAACCCTGAAGCGAGTGGCGGACATAGGTCAGCATGTGATTTTTATCAGCTTGTGACGTTACCCCTTACTTTTAAGGTGGGTCCGTTGCCTCACGCTAGCGTTAGGTCGACGTCGAACTCTTTTAATCGACGGGCCTATTCATCGTGTAGCGTCTGATTTCTAGATTGTTAGGACTTACGATGCCGGTGGACGCATCCCTACTGGTTTGGCGTTTTGCCCGTGGATTCAGGACTCTCAGAGGGGCTAGAAGGCGTGAAGACGCGTTCCTGGAGAATGATCGTGTCAAATAGGTTCGACCTTGTTTGCTCAGAGGATCCGGCCGACTTCGTGAGGTACCGGGCTTCATTCCCCATGATCATTGCCACACGTCGCTAACAATCATGGGAAGTGTCGACTCGGAGTCGGCGGTTCGGCTAACGTTGCCTACGCGTATATGAAGCCTCGAACACGTAGACTAACGAAATTCGCCCCCGGCGCGGATTTTCACCGTGGCCTTCTTGCTTCTTATTTGTTACGCCGTACTCAAGAGGCACGTTCTCTTAATAGACACAGAGCAGGTCGTGGAATTGAAACAACTCAGCATGCTTTACACGTTGGAAAGAAAGGTTTACTTCTATATTAATAAAAGATGCATCATGCGATAACAAACATTGACTCTGACGCCTACCCCTAGTCGTCGCGACCCCATGTCTCTTTGACTTGACGATAACGACGCGTTCTTATTAAAAACTTAATCCTACTCATGCAAACGGAAATAAATGGAAATCAAAAGGCGCATAGAATTATCTCAAACTCTTTCCTGATGGTGTCTTTACGGTGGGTGGTGCTTCAGGAACATGTAGCTTAAGTCAGGGTTTTCTGCCATAAATTTTTTCCATTTTTGAACACATAGATTTTGCTTACGTTTCCGTTGAGACGCGTCATGCTTATCGACGCCCTTATCTTGCTTCTTGGACGACTTTTTCTTTGACGCGTCGGGGGTAATTCTTCTACCCCTAGCCTCTTTCTTAGACTTTCTGTGGCATTTCCGTGTTTTCAGGCGTTTTGATTTCTTTATCATTCGATGATCCAGACCATGAAGACGCTTTCCTTTTCTCTACTCTTCGGATGGCGTAGGATTTTACTTCTAGGACATATATCTCATCGCCTACCCGGCCTATTTCTTCTTTTATCTCGTAGAGCCTCTGCTGAGCATATCTTTCTTGTTCTCCATGGTCTTTTAATTGCTACGCCTTACTCTTTTTCTCCAGGGATGCGTTGGTCGTACTTTTCATTCCTATGCTGTAGCACTCCCTTTCTATTTGTGGTTCACCCTTGATCTCTTGGATCCCCCATGGAGATGGAAACTTCAGGGATTTATGGTACGTTGAAGGTATAGCTCTCATATCGTGTAACCACGACCTTCCTAGGATTATGTTATAGGGCGACTCGGCTTCCATTACTACGAACTTGGTTTGCATATTGACCCCTTCCGCCAGAGTGGTTAGGGTGATTTCTCCTAGCATATCGGCGACTTCGCCACTGAAACCTACTAAAGGGATGTACTTTTTCACCACGTCGTCGCTAGACAATCCGAGCTCCTTGATCGCGGATAAGGTGATGATGTTGGCCGAGCTTCCGTTATCGACGAGGATTCTTTTAACCTTGCAATTACTAATGGTTAAAGAGATAACTAACCCGTCGTGATGATCTATGCTCCCGTTGGGTTCCTCGAACGTGATTGGGCAATCTTTCCTAACGGTCCTGACATGGTAGATTGGCAGAGTGCTTCCTTCGTCGCGTAATGCTTTGATGCTCCTTTTGGCGGCGGAGGCGGTATAGCCGCTTATGGGAGAACCTCAAAAGATCGTGTTATATGTCCTTGAGTGACTCGACGAGGGAGGTTGTGGTGTCGGGGATCTCTTCCCCTTTCTTGCTCCTTCGAACACGTCCCTTCCTCCTTTAGAGAGTAGGTCTAACAGGTCTCCTCTTTTCAGGAGACGTAGCACTTCTTTTCTCAGAGTATAGCAATCGTCTGTTGGATGTCCCGAGTCATTGTGGAACTCGCAGTACCCTCTTCCCGATCCTGACTTCTTTTCTGGGTTTGGCTTTCTAGGCCAATTCACATCGTGGAGCTTTTCCATCGCGTTCATAACCCTCAATGCGTCGGTCTTCATGTATACACCTCTTTCGACCGCGTAGACGTTATTGATTTCGGTCACATTATGCACCATGGGAGGTTCTCTATGAAATGGCTTGTTTCTTCTATCGTAACGTTTGTCATCCTTCCGTTGGGGAGAATCTCTGCGCGGAGGGGTACGTCTACGTGGAGATCGAGACTTTTCTTCAGCGTGACTTAGGAGGTCTTCTTCAAGGCGTATGGCTTCCATAGCTCTTTCTCTCGTTGAGATTAATGAAGTAGGACGAGTCTTCGTTAACTCCTTGTACAGATCGCTTTCTCGGGGGAGTGCGCGTCTGAACGCGTCGGCAGCAGTAGCCTCGCCGCAATCTGGGATCGTAATTTTCTCGTCATTGAAACGCTTCAAGAAGGCTCTTATGGTTTCGCCTTTGTTCATGCGCATGTTATGGAGATCCGAAGGCTTCTTTGCAAACAACTTACTGCTGGCGAATTGCAACCGGAATAGGTTGGAAAGTTCCGCGTAGGAGGAGATGCTTCCCTTCGGTAAGTGGATGAACCACGTCAAGGCTGGACCTTTCAATGTTGAACTAAAGAATTTGCACATCATCGCTTCCTTCAACTCTAGCTCGATCGGACTCGTGGAGAGCTTAGCTTTGTAGAGTAAGATGTGTTCTTCCGGATCGTCGGATCCGTCATAAACGGGGAGGTCGGCGACGGTAAACTTCTTGGCTATATTCTGGGCGGCGATAGAGGTGATGAAAGGGCTCTCTTGAGATCCGAACTCGTGCTCATGGATTATGGATTTGGGAGCCCCGTGCATCAACATCATCTCCTTCCTTAGGGCTCCGACTTGTTGTGCTACGAGCGCGGCGATGACGTCCGAAGTCAAGTTCTCTTTAGACTTTTCTTTCTGACTCGTCTCTCTCGACGGGATGGGGTTTCGTTGCTCCTGGGATCCGTAATCCTCTCCTTCTTCGGAGATAGCATCCATATCCATGCGGAAAACGACGCTTTGACTACGAACATAGGTGAGTGGCTTCGCTGACTCATCCCTGAGCTCTTTTATGATGGAGCGTAGTCGTTCGTTCTCTTTGGTGAGTCCCGACGTGTTCTCTTCGCTAGCGTTTTTAGCTTCTGTCCACGCTTTCTGGAGGGTGTTGAAGTGGACTCTGACAGAGCTCACGTTGGTCATATCGCCGCTCGTCTCTTGATCTTCCGTGGGAACGTTGTCCTTTGGAGTGTCAGGAGTGTTCTCGAGATCTTTTCCCGTGTTTTCTTCCGTCGGGATGAGAGGAACCGTTACGTGATCTTCTTCTTTGGATCTTTCTTCACCATCACGCGGGCTGTTGGTCGGACTTGTCATGATTTCCTGCAAAAAAAAGAAGCTCTTTTCGTATGGAAAGACGATACCTTTTTGATCTTGCCCCACGGTGGGCGCCAATTGTTTGTAGAGAAATTACCTACGAGAAGATAACTAAGCAATTGTAGGGCAAAGATCAAAGAGTACGGTATAATCTCAACACTCAAGAACAATATAGAACGAGAGAAGAATTTAGGGTTGAAGCTTGAACTTAGTATTACTCGTAGTGGTGGCTGAATGATTACAAAGCAGGCTTTAGCCTTTATTTATAGGCTAACCCTAATAATATCTTTTAAGAAACGAGATCTTATCTCTTCCTTTTATCTAAATAACGATATAACAAACAAGGTAAAAGATATTCTTTACCGTATCTTTTACCAATTACAGTAATATAATAAGGAATAAGATAAAATATGCTCGACCGACCTAATCTTTAAGATAAACGAGACCTTTGCCTCGTCTCGTCACATCGACGACATCCTTCATTTCTCTCATTGCATCGACACAGTCTTCCTATGTGTAGCTCTTCACGCGTTCCACACTCGTCGTATTTTTAGGCACAAACAGTAATGTTACTTCAAGGAGACAAGTTGCAAACTTTTTGCAGAAGGTGAATTATGAAGATCGCGGAGAGCCTTTGCAGGACAATGTTGGGGACTATTTTGCTCAACTACTGAAGAGAGGTATGAACAGAGGATCGAACAGTTGAGGACATCTGGGAAGAGCGGCCTTGTGGGATACGTCGAGAAAGCATGGCTTAATCCTCACAAGACAAGCATAGTGAGGGCTTGGACATATCATAAGCTTCATTTCTTTACGAGGACTTCAAACAGGTAAATATTGATAATTTTTTGTTAAGACGATTATAGCATAACAGTTTACTTTCTTATGTTACCAACTTAACTGTTTGTTTAGAGTTGAAGGGATGCACAAGGTTTTGAAAGATATTATTGGTTCTAGCAAAGAGGGCTTTAACAGAGTGATCGTACGGATCCATCATTCAGTCCTCCTTCAGATTGATTCAATAAGGGCGAGCATGAACATCTCCCTCTCCAAACGACCAACTGATTTTGATGATCCAACGATGCATCCGCTTGGAAGGGCTATTTTTTCCCGACAATTCTACAAAGTGTCAGACAAGTGTTTTGATCATTTGTTGGCATCTTATGAGATCTTACTGTCGGGAGATTATCCTGAAGAATGCACCGACCATTGGGTGAGGAACTGTCTTGGGTTGTCGTGCATCCATGAAATTGCACACGCAATCATTGCAAACACACCCCTGATTGAGGATGACATTCACCCGTTCTGGAGGGATTTGTATTGGGACGACACTCCTAAAACAAAAGACGACCCAAATATGAAGGTTCGGATGAACATTATAGAGTTGCGACTCCATGAAATGTTCACCAAGTTGGAACTTGGAACCCTGAAGAAAAGCATGGCATACAAGCTAGGTGAGTTGTATCAGGACTTGGAGCATCTTGAACTAACTACCTTGAAAGAATCGACAAATGTGAAAAGAAAAGGCAGGCCAAAGGGTGCAAAGAACAAGGATAAGGAGGAGGATGACAGTGAAAATGACAAGGAGGATAACATAGAACAGGAAGAGATGGAGCAGTATGAGAAGGAAGAGGCAAAGAAAAAATCAAAAGGGAAAAAGAAATCAATCGGTACAGGAGCAAAACAGCCAGGATGTCCTAAAAAGGAGGAGGATGACAGTGAAAATGACAAGGAGGAATCGAGAGAGAAGAGTTATTTTGAGCACAAAAAGGAAGAGCTGGAGCAGTATGAGAAGGAGGAGGCAAAGAAGAAATCAAAGGGGAAGAAGAAGGCAAACAATACAGGAGAAAACGGCCAGGTCGTCCTAGAAAGCAAATAACGACATCACTTCATGTGGTCATTGAGGCCGAGGAGTTGCATTCTCAACCCCTACCTGACCTATCATAGCCTGAAGGATCCAACTATACTGAATTCGATCAGTTCCCTGAAGAACCTGGTTTTCCTCTTATTCATAGGGGGGTTGACTTTGGCATTGATAATTTGGATGATTTTTGGCTTCCGTACATCACAGATGCTAGACAAGTACGTTCTGACGGGCATTGTGGTTATAGGTCGATGGCCTTACTTCTGGGAAGAAAAGAACAAGAGTACGGAAACATTCTGAGTGAGATGGTAATAGAGCTGCTTGAGAACCGAGATTTGTACGAGCCTATTCGCCGCCGTCTTCATCCAGGTACTTGGGAGGATCTTATTCTTCAAGTTAACCATTGCAGAAGCCCTTGTTCAGAACTATACTGGCTGCACTGCCCACTGATGGGCTTAGTGTTTGCCACCCTATACCAAGTTGGCCTCATGTTATTGTGTTTGGATGCTCTGACCTTTTGCTTACCGCTAAGGTGTAGAATAGAAAACGTTGATCCTCCACGACAGATTTTCAGCATGGCACACATAGGCAACCGTGACCACTTCATACTGGTAAAGTAGACAATTTTACTTGATAGCTATGTAATCATAGATTTTTTGTTTAATATCTAAAGTCGCTTGTGTTTATATAGGTGGCGTTGATGGTTGGTTCGCCACTACCGCATACTCCTTGTTCGTGGAAGAAACACGCAGATCCCAACATTCAATGGTGGAAAGAAACATTTGCGGACAATTTGAGGATGTATCGAGAGTACCGCATTTCAAATGGTCGGGGACCAGACCATTCATGTATACAGGTGGGACCGAACCCGTTGAAATATCTGAATGAGTGAGATTTACATGTAATAATTAGAAGACGTTTTTTAACTTGTAACTTTAAATGCATTTCAATCTCGGTAGTTGACGAATCCGTGTAATATAGCACGATAGAAAGATTGAGAAAAAGAAGATTAAAAGAGCGCGTTGAGACAAGAAATTTAAGTGGCGAAAACGAGGCGATTTGTATCTCTCTCTCTCTTTGAAAACACTTTACACAAAGATCGTCAACAGATCGAATAATTTTCTCTCCTAAAATTTTTGACCACTTTGAAGGAGGTTGAGGTCCCTATTTATAGTAGTTGAGCTGCTTCCAAGACGTGCTCCCTAAGTAATTTTGATTAGTGTCATCAAGAAGGAGGTGGAAGTGCTTATGCAGGCAACTGATTCATAGGGTGGGAACACGTTACCGAGGTGTACGGACGCAAGTTGTTTTGAGGTGTCAATGCGTTCCATGACGATGTAGGCGAGATGTTTTGGGGCGTGTCGTCATTTGGTTCCATCACAGCCCTTCGTCTTCTCATAGGCGTTGTGTAAGAGGAGACGGCAGGAAACAAGAATGGAACGCGCTCCAAGTAAGTTTTATCTTTCTCTCTCTATTTTTTTCTTTTTTTGCATGCGGTTTTGGGTTCTTGATTTTTGAACGGATGGGTGAGTAATCGATGGAACTGGGGATGCGAATGGGTTGAACAAAGGTTTTCTGGGTCGGATGCTTGATGAACTTGTACAAAATGGTCTTTGGAATGAAATGTTTGATTTTGACGGTTCGTCTTCTGGGGTTTGAGGTTTTTCAGATGAGATTTCTTTTTCTCCGGATCTCCCTTTTTCCTTTCCTTATGTTGTGGGTTAGCTGTTTGGGATTTGAGACGGTGTTGTGACGAATCTCAAAATCTCGCTGGCTCTTTTCTTTCTTTTTTTTGTTGAGCAGACCTTTGTTAGGTGCGATGACTTCTGATGGGGAGGTGAGTAATGGAAGCAAAATCGCTCGTGAGATGGAGAACGCGTCTTTTAGGGAAGGATTACCTGATGAGGATCCGGAACGCACTGTTTTTGAGAATCCGGGTAATGACGCGGGGACTTTAGATAGTGGAGGAGAGGCTTCAGGTGGCAAGGAAGAGAGCTCTGGGGATGAGGGTGAGGTTTCTGGCAGTGAAGGGGAGGCTTCTTCTTCCTCTGATTCTTCAAGTAAGGTAGAGATCTTAGATGAATGGGTTAGTGTACATTTCCCTAGGATTTTAGAGGAGCGCGTTGTTACATTCAAAGAGAATGCTAACGAAGATGGTTTTCTTACTATTGAGTCTGAGGAAACTATTAGCAAATATGTGCGTCCAATTGCTTGGCCTCCGGGTGTAGAATTTTGTTTTCCCGTGGAGAATGGGGGTTCCTTAGATAGTTATGAAAACTTCCTAGTTGTTTATACGCAAAGCATAGACACCGGGTTCAGGCTTCCTTTGCCCAATTTTGTCAGGGAGTTTCTTGCATTTTTCAACCTTAGTCCTGCTCAAATCTTCCCAAACGTGTGGAGATATATAACTGGATATGAGCTTCGTTGTGAAGAGCTAGGTAGGTCTCCTAGCGCGAGGCATCTGTTAGCGGTGTCCCTTCTAAAGCCAATGGACCAGTTATTCTATCATCTCAGTTTTCCTTCTCATAATGTGATGACAAAGCCTTCCAATCTGGGGAGGTGGAAGGACAAGTGGTTTCTGGTTAGATCTACGGATCGTTCTACTTTCAATTGCCAATTGTATCCAGGAGTGTTTTGACGCCCCAAAACGAAACCATTGGAAGAGGCTGAGCTCAAGAAGGGTTTCCAGCGCGTTGAGGGTTATCCCTTCGATCATAAGATTGTGATCAATCAGTTGAATCTGGAGCGCGTTAATTTATCTCTGCCCTTGGTTCTTGCTTGTGGAGAAAGGAGTAGGGCTTCATTTTTGGATTGTATTCTAAGTTGAGTTTGTAATTCTTTTTCGTTGTTACTAAGTGGTTTTTCTTGCGTAGGGATTATGAACCCTGCTGCCGTACGCGTTGTTGTAAAGAGGAAGAGAGAGGCGGCCGCTCAGTCCGCTGCTCAGGTCACAAAGAAAGCTAAAGAAGTCAAGGACACAGCGCAACAGCCAGGGAAAGAGGGCGCGCTAAAACCCGATGCAGGGAGAAAGGATGTCAAGGAGTCTACCACCAAGTCAAGGAAGGAAAGCACTGCCAATCACGAGTCGAGATCTAAACGCGCTCAAGACAAAGAGGGAGGATTGTCTCCAGAGCGCGCTAAAACGTCAGGTGGTTTTAAGGAAGTATTGAGACTTCAATCCGTTCCTTCTACCGGTGCAACACATTTTGGTACGCGTTGTTGTCCAACCGAGGACGTGAAGATGACACTTCAGAAGATCGCGGAGGCAAATCTGTTTGAGCCTGAGCGACAATATTTATGCGAGCTTTCTGGTAACGCGTTGAATATAGAGATTCTTCGCCTCCAAACCATGGTAAGCCACTCGTCCCCGAGTCTTGCCACTCTCTTTTTTTGTTCTGTTGATTGCGATTCCTTTCTTGTTTTGTTTGTTCTTTTGTGGTCTCTTCTTGCCAATCTGGAACTCTCTGATTACACCTCTAGGCTGGAGAGTACTGCCAAGAAGTAGTTGGAATGCGGGGAAGCTTCTCAGGACGGGGATCTGAAAAAGAAGTATGAAGCTGCTTTGAACGCGTTAAAGAAATTTGAGCAGGACGCGAAGAAGTACAAGGCGGATTTCGACACAGAGAGGAAGATGAGGAAGTCAAAGGAGATGGAGCTGAACTCAACTGTCGAGACGCATAAGAAAGAGTGCGTAATTCTCAAACAGAAGGGCGTTGACGGATATTTGCAGAGCAACGCGTACCATGAACAATGCGAAGATATGAAGACGATTGCAAAGGCTACCGCCGTGGAGGAATTCTTGAAGAGCGAGCGGTATAATGATATGATTATAGATGCTCAGACAGGTTCTTATGAGTACGGCGTTCGCGTTGGATTTAGGCAGGCCATGGAGAAGTTCAGGGGACTCCACTCTTCTATCGTGTATTCGGAGCCTGACTATGACAATCCTTGCGGAGAGCCCGATCCACCGGCAAAGGGTCAGGAAGAGAAGGGAGAGAACATGCAGTAGAATCTCGTCTTGTTTCTTTTTTGCAATTTTTTGCTACTTTTGTTTGAACGCGTTCCAAGAACACAACTAGTATTTTATTTTAACAAGACAAATGCGTACTTGGCGACCCAATCGCGAGCTTGGGTCGTCAAGTACAATATTTATAAGATGTTTTATTTGATTTTACCTTCCGTGTCGCTTGTTCGATATTCTTATGACGCATAGTTTGATGATGGCAATCCCAAGTCATCACTTGGGAGTTTCCACATCATTTAATAGTTGTTGTAGTCATTAAGCGCGCTCATACCCGAGTGGTGGCAGCCCTAAGCTTTGCTTAAAGGTTCCACACCACCCTTAGTCGTTAGGTATAGCAAGTTGTAATTCAATTAGATGTATATTGATCGCGATGCATCCCATGAATAAACACTTTTTGGAGTTCTTTGGAGGAGTTCCCGGTTGAACTTTATTTATGTTCCTGCGCACTGCAAAAATATTTACAAAAGATGGCGCTATTTAACAAGTTTTCCTAGAAGCGCGCTTTACTATTTACATTGTTGGTTCCCCTTTCACGCAAGATTACATCCCATGAAGTACTTTTTAAGCCTAGCGATGTTCCACGTTTTCGATGAGGCTTCACCTTTGTCGTCTAAAAGTCTGAAAGCTCCGCGGTTGACCTCCTCCCCTAAGACGTAGGGGCCTTCCCACTTCGGATCTAATTTCCTTCCCACGTATACCTGTCGTAGCACGAGATCACCTTGTTTCAGACAACGCGGTCTGAATTTTTTGTTGTAATCTTCCATTGTTCGCCTTTTATATTCTCTTGCCTTCATAATAGCGATGTCTTGTCTTTCATCGCTTAGATAAAGATCCAGGCGCAATGCCTCCTCATTGTCTTCTTGGTTGAAGTCAAATACTCCGGCGGATGGAATTAGTGCCTCTACTAGAACCACGGCGTCTGCGCCATATGCCATTGAAAACGGGGTCTCATCAGTTGCCCTTCGCGCCGTCGTACGATATGTCCAAAGTGCTAAAGGCAGGAGCTCCATCCATCTTCCTTGAGCCTTGTCTACCCGACTTCTGAGGTCGTCCAAGATTCGCTCGTTGGCATTTTCCACTTATCCGTTTCATTGAGGGTGGGCTACTGAGGAGAACTTGAGGTTGATATTGAGCTCTGCACACATGTTTCTTATTTCAGCGCTATCAAATTGTGGTCCATGATCAGTGATAATGGCGTGCGGGATCCCAAAGCGACAAATGATGTTTCTCCGTAGAAATTGACGCACTTTGAGTGTCGTGGTCTTCATCATCGCCCCAACCTCTATCCACTTGGTGAAATAATCCACCTGAACAAGTATGTAGCCCTTCTGACCACGCGGTCCAAAAAAGGGGCCAAGCAAATCCATACCCCAAAGCGCAAAAGGGCAAGAAGGATGGATTGGCTTCATCTCAGAAGCTGGAACGCGTTGTACATTTTGGTGCCTCTGGCAAGCATCGCATTTTCTGACATGTTCCGCACAGTCCTCTCAAAGGGTAGGCCAAAAGAAACCAGCCCTAGTAATATTGCGGGCCAACGATCTCCATCCCGGATGCCCACCATAACTTCCGCCGTGAGATTCTTTCACAATTCTCTGGCCCCGCTCCCTGCTTACACAAAGGAGGTCTCCTTCAATGATTCCCTTCCGATAAAGCAATTCCCCTCTTGTGCAGAAACGCGACGCCTTCATTTTTAAAGCCCTTGCTTCGGTGGATTTATCCGGGAGGGTTCCGTGCAGGGTGTATTGTTTTATTGGAACCATCCAATCTCCAGCTTGGTTAATCTCCATCATGCTTGGAACCACAATTTGCGTGACTCGCTATTCAAGGGTGACGCGCTCACCGACTTCCAAAGGTAGCGCGCTTCCAATTCTTGCCAAGGCGTCAGCTTTCATATTTGAGGTGCGCGGTATAGCCTTAATGATAAAATGATCCAAGCAAGCGATCAAGGATTTTACCTTTCGGAAGTAGTCTGGAAGGGACCCTGTTTTTTATTCGTATTCCCCAATGACCTGCTTCGCCACAACCTCTGAATCAGTGTAGGCGGTGATGTTTCTAGCACCATTGGGCATGGCTATCTCTATCCCCGCGATGACCGCTTCATACTCCGCTTCATTATTGGTAACCGGGAACATGAAGGTGAACGCATACTCTACCGAGAAGTTGGAGGGGCCTTCTAGAACTATTCCAGCCCCACCTCCCAGAGTAGTGCGCGATCCATCAACGAAGAGCCTCCATTTATCTTTACACGCTGGTTCAAATGTGGCAAAATCTGTCTCAACAATAAAATCAGCCAGCACTTGTGCTTAGATGGCAGACCTTGGGAGGTATGCAATGTCGAATTCAGAGATTTCCACGGCCCACTTCGTCCTTCTTCCAGACAAGGCGGGTTGATGTAGTGTCTGTCTTAACGGGAAATCGGACAAGACTTAAATGGTATGAGCTTGAAAGTAAGGGCGTAGGCGCCTGGCGGCGAAGACAACTGACAGCGCGATCTTCTCTACTTGGGAGTACCTTTGCTCAACGGGTTGCAACACCCTACTGAAGAAGTATACCGGATGTACACTTTCTCGAGTCAGGACCGCGCTCAAGGTCTGTGAGCTAACAGCGAGATATAGCTGAAGATCTTCATAGCGTGAAGGGGCTGATAGTGTAGGCAACTTAGAGAGGTAGCTCTTTAGACGTAAGAACGCGCTCTCTAGTTCCTCTGTCCATACAAACTCCCCTTTCTTTTTAAGCGCGTTGAAGAAAGGGAGCGCGTGATCGGCCAACCTTGAACATAATCGACTGAGGTAGTTCACAACACCATTGAGTTTCTGGATCTCGTTCTTGGTTCTCGGAGAGATCATCCTTAGTACGCTTTCCACTTTCTCAGGGTTGACATCGATTCCCCTCGCGCTGACCATGAAGCCTAAGAATTTACCCGCATCCACTCCGAACACGCATTTCTCAGGGTTTAAGCTCATTCCGTTCTTTCTCAGCGCGTCAAACACTTCCGACAAATCTCTCAGATGATTCTGCTTTGTTTGACTGCGAATAACCATGTCGTCCACATATGCCGACACTGTTTTGCCGAGTTGGTTCTTGAAAATTCGATTGATTGTTCGTTGAAAAGTTGCTCCTGCATTTTTCAAACGGAATGGCATGACGGTGTAACAATAGACTCCGTTGTTTGTAATGAACGATGTGTTATCCTCATCTTTGGGATCCATTCTAATATGATTATACCTAGAGTACGCGTCAAGGAAACTTAGTGTAGCGTGCCCTGTTGTGGCATCCACCAGCTCGTCGATGGCTGGTAAGGAGTAACAATCTTTTGGGCAGGCTGCGTTCAGATTTTTGAAGTCCACGCACATCGTCCATTTACCGTTGAACTTCTTCACTAATAACACATTTGCAAGCCATTTTGGGTATTGGACTTCTCTGATAAACCCTGCAGTTAATAGACGTGCTACTTCAGCCTCAGCAGCTTCAACGCGTTCTTCGTTCATTTTTCGCTTCCTTTGCACCACTGGCTTGGCATCTCTATCAAGATTCAGAGAATGCATGGCAACAGACGTTGGAACTCCTTTGAGATCCTCAACGCGCCATGTGAATACATATCTAGCCGAGGCAAGGAGGTGTTGAAGAGCGTGAAACATGCCACCTTGCAAGCTCTCTCCCACATACAGTTTCTCATTCTTGTCATCAAATAAAGTTAACTCTGTCTTATTGAACTTTCCCAATTCTGAACGATCGCGATCTCTTACTTCCAACTCTGTGCTTTCTTTGGTTGTCATGAACAACCTTTCTCTTCTCAAAACGCGTCTATCTCGCTTTGCTTTTGTACGACGCTCTTTCTTCTCGCTTTCATCCTCCTTAAAAAGGGTGAAAACCGTTTTCTTGGGAAGGTTCTTTACTGAAGAAAGGTAGCAAGCCCTTGCCTCCTCTTGATGACCATGTGCTTCTCCTACAAACTCGTTCACCGGGAACTTGAGTTTCAAATGATAAATTGACACAGCTGCTTAGAATTTCATGAGCGAGATTCTTCCCAGGATCGCATTGTAGAAGGTTGGAAGTCTGACCACTGTGAACTCGATATCCTCGGCCCTACGAAGTGGACTTGTTCCCAGTTTCGTCCTGAGTTCAATGGTTCCCGCCACATCCACCTCATCCCCGGAGAAAGAAATCAACTTTCCCTGGAAAGGTTTCAGCACGCTAGGTGATATACCTAGCTGCTCGAAGGCGTCGTAGTACAAAACATCAACCGAAGCTCCTGTATCAACGAGAACGCGCTTTAAGAGCTTTGAGTCGGGATGCATGTGAATAACCAAGGGATCAGTGTGAGGCATGTGTAGTCCCTCTGCATCATTTTCACTGAAAATTAGGTGAGTATGATGTCGGGATGTCTGGCTATGCTGTACACAGAGGGAACACTCCGGCCTTCTCTAGCATATCGCTTTCTCTCTTGTTGGCTCGAGCCCGCGATGGAAGGTCCCCCTGCGATGGTGTTGATGTAGCCCTCGGGCCGAGGAGTTGGGTCCTTATGGCTAGATTTTCGGCTGGTGCTTCGTCCCCACCACAAAGTTTTTGAACTCGAATCAGTCTGACGTTCATGAGTTTCAGAGTGATGACGCCATGATTCGTCGCGACCATGAGTACCTCTATCGCTGACTCTCTGCCGATGTGTCGCGGGGAATTCACGTTTCGTCTTTGCATCGTCGGCAAAGTAGACATCTTTTGCCTTTCCCTTCTCAGCTTGAGGAGCGCGATCGATTTTATCTTTCGTGCGTGGAGATGATTCTCTCTTCTTAACAATGTCATTCCCCACCTTTCCTCTTAAGGCGTATTCAGCATACACTTGCCGTGAAATATAGTCCCTCAGTTCATCATAAGACTGGTACTTCTCTCTGTAGACTGTCATTTTGAACTCTCCATTTGCAAGATTCCCAATCAAGACTTGAAGGGCCATATCTGCCTGAAGGTTTGACACTTGAGACGCGGTGTTGGTAAAATGGGTAAAGAACTCACCCAGCGTCTCGTCGTCCTCTTGCTTAACCGCGAAAAGATATTATACAGTCTTTCTCCTTGTTCGTGCGTTGCTGAAATGAGCACAAAAATCTTGAGAAAGATTTTTAAAGGACGAGACGGAACCTGGTTGCAAGCTCATGACCCAAGTCAAGGTCGTTCCCTTCAAGGTGGGGGGAAAAGCTCTACAATACATCGCGTTACTCGGGTAATTCAGCCCCATCTGAACAGCAAACTGATGTACATGCTCATCCAGATCCTTGGTGCCATCACAAACATCCATGACGGGTTGCCGGAAGCCCTTGGGAACTACAACGCGTCTGACCTCTACGGAGAAGATGGACAACCCTTGGATCTCGTCGTCTTCTCTTTTCTGACAGGCGCTGACCGCCATGGAACTATTCCTGGAGATTCGACATGGAAAGGGGATGAGAATTGGGGTTAGTCTCAGCTCGTACTTCTTCTGGGGAATGAACCAAATACTCGTTGTGGGGGTAAGCCGCTTGTTCTTGATAGGGGGCGTATTGATACGCAGGTGGAGCGGGGTCTTGAACAAACGGGGGCTGTTGATACTCTGGTTGCTGCATGAATTGGTGAAACACCGGCGGGGACTGCTCACAGAGTGGTGGGGGTTGCTGAGGGGACCACCACGGTTGCCAATTCTGCCCATAGCCCTCGTTGTCAGCGACGTAATTGTAGTAGGGGTCCACCGCACAACGCGTTGTCGATCTTTTAATCTTTGACTCTTAGAGTGGATAAGTTCCGACAGACGGCGCCAGTGACGAATCCGTGTAATATAGCGCGAAAGAAAGATTGAAAAAAAGAAGATTAAAAGAGCGCGTTGAGACAAGACGTGCTCTCCTAAAATTTCCGACCACTTTGAAGGAGGTTAAGGTCCCTATTTATAGTAGTTGAGTTGCTTCCAAGACGTGCTCCCTAAGTAATTTTGATTAGTGTCATCAAGCAGGAGGTGGAAGTGCTTATGCAGGCAGTTGATTCATGGGGTGGGAACGTGTTACCGAGGTGTACAGACGCAAGTTGTTTTGAGGTGTCAACGCGTTCCATGACGATGTAGGCTAGATGTTTTGGGGCGTGTGATCATTTGGTTCCATCAGTAGTAATATTAGAAGACATTGTGCTTTATATAACTTAGTATGCATTGCAATTAAGCGACAATGAATGGTTCTCGACTAGAAATTTCTTAAATAATTCGAGAGACAAACAAGCGACAATGAAAGTACATAATGAAGGTACAATGAAACTAGATGTCTAGGATTTAGGCGTCGTCGGAAGATCTGGAAGAGGAGTCAGAAGCAAAAGGGTAAGGCCAAACCATCAGCTGTAATTCTTTTTCTTTAACCCCAAACTTTTCCATCAGGACCCTCACTTTTGTGTCACCCTTCTTTTCTTAATGAGTAATTTCCTTATAGCACGTAAAGCAACAGGGATATGCCCTGGATCAATAAACCTCATCCCGAAGAAACAATCGCATGAAAAATGCCTTCGTCCATAATGTTCATGAATGTCTTCGTCATTGCTAACGTACACATGTGGGTAAATTAACAATAAGGCATTTATTGGACCTTAAGGAGGCTTAAGGCCCAATAAGGCGGAACGATATCCAAACGACGTCAGAATGAAATGAAACTTGTTTTCAATGCATATTACAGCTTTTTAACCATGTGGGTAACGTCAATTCAGAATCTTGTACTCTTCAAGTAACACCTCCTTTGTAAACTCTTACTAGTCTTAAGGTCCAATAAGGTGGAACGATACCAAAACGACGTCAGAATGAAATGAAACTTGTTTTCAATGCATATTATAGCTATTTAACCATGTGGGTAACGTCAATTCAAAATCCCGTATTCTTCAAGTAACACCTCCTTTGTAAACTCTTACTAGTCTTAAGGTCCAATAAGGCGGAACGATGCCCAAACGACGTCAGAATAAAATGAAACTTGTTTTCAATGCATATTATAGCTATTTAACCATGTGTGTAACGTCAATTCGAATCCCGTACTCTTCAAGTAACACCTCCTTTGTAAACCCTTAAGTCTTTAAATCTTCTAACTTGTTGTGATATGAATGGTCTAGTACATCGATGTTTATTATGTTTGAAAAACTTATACAAATTAGTGTTATTAGGCATATAAAGTGCATATAAGGTCTCCCCCCCCCCAAAAAAAAAAACGGGCTCGAAATTAGTGTAATGCGAACATTCATCTGTGCGCAGCTCAAATGCGCACATCTTCCTGTGCGCATTCCAAATGCGCAGATATTCCAGTACGTAGGTATTAAGCGCACATAATTTAAAACGGTAATTTGACCGTTGAAATTTGACCATTGTGTGCGCGGAACATCTGCGCACACAACGATCAAATTACAACAGCCAAAATCCAAGCTATAAAAGGAGGGCCAACTCTATCTCAATTCACCAATCTCACCATTTCCCGCCATCTCTTAACACTCGATAATGCGGCACAGTTCAACAACAAGCAATGTAATTCCTTATTGTGAATGTGATCAACCAACGGTAATGAGGAGTTCAGAAGGACGAAGAAACCTCGCTCGAAGGTTCTGGACATGCGTTGGTACTGGTGGTTACATTTGTGACTTCCGCGAGTGGATTGATCCACCACACCCTCATTACTCCTTAACTGCAATAAGAGACCTACTCTCCAAGATACGTATGTCAGAGGAGGAAAATGCCAATCTTAAGGCGACCCTGGCTGCCAATCGTTAGTTAAGTTGTTGATGTAATCGTTAGTTAAGTCGTTGTTGTAATCGTTAGTTATGTGGTTGTTGTAATCGTTAGACAAAGAGATGGTGAGGAAGACCAACCATTAAGATCCCTAAACCGATGATTGGTTTCGGTGTTCCAAATCAGCCAAATGTACGAACTAATAGGAGTTTGGAAACTGATTATTAGTTGGTACATTTCGCTGACTCCGAACATCGAAACCAATCATCGGTTTAGGGATCTTAATCGGTTGGTCTTCCTCACCATTTGTTTGTCTCTTATTAGCTCGCATACTACCACACATCTTTCTCTACAACAATGAATAATTATTAGTGCTATACTTGTTTACTTCAAATTTATATTTCGTTTTCAAGTCAATATAATTTTTTCAAGTCTTGTTGTTAAAATTTATAGTTGCATCATTGTTCCAATCATTCGTACTTGTTTTTGTGGTCGATACCTTATTCGTTTTCGACATTTAAACAACAAAACATCAAAATTAAGACCATCACACAAGCAAACAACATACATAAAACATCAATCATACATAAAACATGGTGTATCTAACAAGAAATCCATCAAACAAAAACATAAGTGCAACGTCTAATCCTGAGTCTCCTGAGTATAAGGCGGAGCATCTCCCTGAGGCACATCATCCTGAGTCATATCATCCCGAGACGCATCCTCTTGAGTCGTATCATCCCGAGATGCATCCTCCTAAGTCGTATCATCCTGAGTGCCACATCCACTCCCCTGGCCTCTCTCGTGAACAGAATCTCGGAAAACATGAGGTGGTGGTGCCATCTGCGATGCATGTGGGGGAGATGGTGCTAAAGGTGCCCGAGGTGCCTCTAAGACTTCAAGTCATAATCGAATCACCTCTTCAGTGCTCCAAGGTCGATCCGAGATAGGGGTGTCTAGAAAAGAGTGCATCATGGCTTGAAGGATTAGACAACGCTCTAAACAAAACGTAAATTAATAAGATTATGGTCTAAAGCTAGGTTTTGTAGAAACTTTATAAAATTATAACATACCGCAAATGCATCGACATGCACTGGGGTATATCCATAGCGAGGCGGGCGATCATGCCTCCCAGAGGATGGATCGACGATGGGACGTGAGAACTCGTCCAGCCAATCCAGATAGTCATCAGCCATCTTCCATGCTGGTACAGCAATCGGCCCATCTAGATCGATCAAAGGTCTCGGCTTTGCGTCCCATGCTCCTAGAAGCTTAGCTGGATAAACGACCTCTGCTTCGTGATATCCATGTTGCGTAACCATTTCACCGGCTGAATGGGAGGGTCGGGAACGGGCTGATACAATCCAAACTGTCGCAGGACTCTCCTAGGGTTATACGCCTCATGAAATTTCCAGCCCTCAAATCTAGTAGGAGAAACCTCTGGTGAGTTAAAGTCCAAACCTCTCCATGGCTTCCAGTTAACCTGAAACAAATAACAAGCCAAATTAGACATGTACTAAGATAATGAAATGGAAAATATAAGAAACTAAATCCAAACCTGCTCATATCTCATGTTGTCGAGCATGCGACGGGTGGCAACCAAACGCCCACTATCCGAGCTAAGTGGTGTATAAAATCATGCAGCAACTTCTCCTAGGGCGAATGCAAGGTTGGTGACAAAGTGATCACGAAAATGGGGAAAGTATGCCCAGATCCAACACTACATATCAACAATTACACATTATTAGTAAAACTACGAAAATAACTAAAAGTCATTCACCAAGACGTTTAAAGACGAGATCCTACCCACAGAAGAATCCCACATGAAGCAATCCCCATCGCCTCAGCTCTAGATGCAGACCCTAAATTGCGATACACTAACGCAAGTATGACGGCTCCCCATTCAATGTCCCATGTATGCTCATGGTTGATAACAAGCTTCACATACTGGACCTTAACACCCTTTGTCGACCTATCCACCAAGACAATCGAGCCAAGAAGCAAGAGGAGATAGAGAGTGGCAATGTGACGCTCATTCATGACTGGTGCAGCAAACAAAACTCTAAACCGAGCATTGAGGGCATTGAAATGAATGCCACCGCTACTATAACATTTCTTCATGTCCTCAGTCGTCTGATCCATAGCCTCCCCAAGCAGAGCATAGATCTGGTCATCTGTCATATCTGAATTGCAGCTATGACCATGTATACGGACTTTGAGGATCTGCATCACGTCATGCAGGCATATGGTTATCTCAACAAATGGCATGTGGAAAGTGTTGGTCTCCGGTGCCACCTCTCCACAAAATCAGATATCAAAGCAGCAGCGATCTGAGACGCTATGCCCACTCGGCGAAGGTCTGTCAGTCCAAAACGCTCAGCAAGCCTGAACTATGTACCCTCCTCCGCTGAAATATGATGCTCATACTGATGACACTGTGCAGCTCTGTAGTGTACCCTTAGAATCTTCCTAGCCTAAATTAGTACAGAAAAACCACAACTCAGATTGGTAAATATGAAACGTAAGTTATATAAGCAATACATAAATGTTATTGAACATACCGGATCCAACGGAGCCGCATCAGCCTCGGGCTCATCCTCGAGCTCATCCTCTGGCTGCTCATCCTCTGGCTGCTCATCCTCTGGTTGCTCATCAGCAATAGCCTGAGGTGGCTGAGCATCTCCTACTCGTCGTCTCTGCCTGAGACGACGACCACCTCTAACTGGAGCGGCAACCTCCTCAGCAGCAGCCTCCTCAGCAGCAGCTCCCTCAACAATCAACTCCCTCACCATCAACTCCCTCATCAGCACCCTCCTGGGCTCTGCATCTCTCTCTGCCTCGGCCTACAGCTGCCCCCGCGGGGCCACGCCTCCTAATTGCATGGGAGGCACCAATGGTACATCGGGAGGGGGCCCTGGAAGAGGACCACGCGAACATATAAACCTCGCTATATGTGTCTCATAAGAATACAGTAGGTGAGGCGCACGTGGACGACAAATGTCCTACATCAACTCCCTGAGTCAAGGAAAATATGTCGGTGGGGCATGTTCATCGTTGTCTAAATATCCCAACACTGGCTGTGAAGATGCGACCGTAGGTGGAGAAAGCGATACCGCTGCATCTGACACTGGAGGTAAATCCAGCTCTGTATGATCTGAAGTGGGAGGGACAGCATCCTGAAACAAAGGTGCGTCGCTGATATCATAGTCATCTGTGGTCACCTCCATGTCTGTAGGCATGTGCGTCTCTAATGGAGTGGGATCAATGGGGTCGAAATTTGTAAGATATCGACCAGGAAAATCTACGTCGACATTAAAATTTTGTGTCTGTCCATCTATCTCCAGCTGCCGTTGTGCCTCGTCGTACTCATCCTCTGGCTCACGACGGTCAGGAATCCTATCGGCTGTCATGTCTAAAACGTGCAGATCATGGAATAGTCGCACACCGGATGCCATATCATGACGACGTGGGAGCCGTTCGCGTACTGGTGCGGGCATCGTAAAGCCAGTCTGATTCATGACGGCTTGTATAGTCTACATGTTTTTACATTTTTAGTATGACTAATTGATGCTAAAATATTCGTAAAAATATTCGAAAATACTGTACAACTTCATAATCAATTCTTTATATCTAACTAAAGATTAATTATAATGAGAATAATAGGAATGCTTAGAAACTTAACAATTAAGTCATAACTAATTATGACTTAATTGTTAAGTTTCTAATATTTAATTCTTAATTACTAAAAATTCATAATCACTACTTATAATTCTTACAAATTATTAACAATTCATAAATATTAACAATTATAATTAATTATTAATCCTAAATAGGATTCTTACAAATTATTAACAATTCATTAATATTAACAATTACCATTAATTATTAATCCTAAAGGCTCTGAAACTCTATTACATTATTTACGAAATTATATAATAAAAACAACAATTACTAACTACATTAACGAATCATAATTATTACTAATAATTGAATGATTCCTAATCGAAGGTCTATTCAATTTTTAAAATTAAATACGATTAAAATTTAAAAGGAGGATTTAGAAATTACATACCGAATGAAGCTCGTGCGGTGTCACGAAACCCGGTTCCGTAGTCGTCGCCACTGGAACCCGAGTCGTCGGAAGCCGAGTCGCCGGAACCCGAGTAGTTGCCCGTGCCCGCGTTGTCGCAAGAGCCGTCGCCAAGGGGTCATTAGCCGCTGCCAACGCCGCTCGAGTCACATACCGCCTGGCGCCTGCCGCCACCATCCACCAACGTTTCAGCATCGGGAAAGGTAGTCGGAGGTGGCTCCGTCGTGACGGAGGTTCCCGGAGGTGTTGGGATCGAGACAGAAAGGGTATCGTCGGGAGCGGAAGAATGAGGTGGTTGAGAATCCATTGCCGGAATTGTGTTTAGAGGAGGGAAATGATCGGAAAATTGAAAAAACCTTGCGGCGCCGTCGGGAGTGAAACGGAGAAGAAGAAGAAGAAGGAAGCGCGGGTAGGGGTTTAAAAGACCATATGCGCAGACAAGTTGCGCACAGATATGTGCGCTGGACATTTGCGCAAAGGGATTTAGAATCCGAAGCGTTGTGCGCTGAACGTTTGCGCATAGGTTCTGTTGTACGCGTGTCATCCACGAATAAATTTGTCAGACCACGCCAGCAATTTCATTTTTATCCCCAAAATACCCATGTGCACTGAACAACTGCGCGTATATATATGCGCATAACATCTGCGCACATATTGACGTGCATATAGTGAAAAAGTCGCGTGTATATAGGCGTTTCGTATTATATGTAGTCAATTATCGACAAGCATATCTTAGTTAACCTATGTCGTCGCAATCAATATATAGGAGTAAGCTCTAATGATCGATATTTTAGTCGTATGAGACAAAAGGATTCAATCGCATGAGCAATATATGACCAAATGCAATGAAATTTAAGTGGTTATCACCTATTTATACGCATGCAAAGTTTGGCAATATATATTTTTATCGTTGTCCTAAGATCTCCTCTGGATCCCTTCATGCTTTTGAGCTATCTGATACGTCTTATTCGTAGCTAAAGCATTTAAGTTGAGGGCATGGATTTTGGACCACTTTTACATTATATCTTTAGATTAATGATCTATTCATTTCTTTCGATTCGAACCAAAAATATCATTAGTTCGATCATTCACTCCTACATTTCCACCACACAATCATCAATCGATCAACTAGCTATTCCATTTCGAGCTAGCTCAAATTTTTGTTTAGAACCACACCCTAATATACTAGCTAGTGCCCCCAAAGTTGCTAGGTCAAGTTTCGTATTCTAGATGACTTGAGAAGTACTTCAAGGTATTCGATCGAGCATGAACCAAGTCTGGGCCCCTTTTTTGTCGAATAGGTCATAACCACAACCTACATACTACCTTCCGAGAAATTATATCCTCTACCAAGAATTCTTCCTTTCAAGTCCTAGTAAATTCGTCTTAGGTGGTCGACAACATTTACTCGACTGAATAGAATCTAAAGCCAGGATCACCGCTTATGATTTTGCGCGACATAAGCCTATGTCTCATAATACGTTATAGATATACTCCCTCTTTTAAGAATTACTTGTCCTTCTAGCAATTTTAAGAAAAATTTATTTGTGAAAATTTTAGACAAATAAATGGGTGAATTTGAGAAAATTTTAGACAAATTTTATGACCGAGAGAATAAAGAAAATAATAGTGAGAGAATAAAGGAAATATTCAATAACACTAGGGTAAATTTGGGAAAAATGGGTGTAAAATTATGTTAAAAAACAAGTAATTTTTAACAAATGATTTAGGCTAGAAGGACAAATATTTCTTAGAGGGAGTAGTTTTTATGGTAAACTTAGGTGGCGTCACTTAGGAAAGGAAAAGCGGATTAAACTGTATCTAGACAATATTTAATATCATGGTTAAAAGGCAAAATAATAATCTCTATATAATTACTAAAGCAAAACACTATACTCATCAATAAGTTATGTCAACTCAGCTACTTATCAATAAGCTATACGACGTCATTTTCATGTTTTCCGAAAAGAAAAATTAATTAGATATGTTTAAAGATAATTAACCTAATTCAAATGATATCATTTCCTTATTTGAACCCAAAATAACTAAATATACATACAAAGATCACAATCATAAATCTATTGATATCATTTCCATATCTAAATACATATCAATATAAAAATTTACAAATCAAGTGAAATTCATTATATTTATATAATATTGATTCAAAAATCAATTAAACTAAATATAATCAATTAAAATCGTTGTGCAAACTCCGCGCATGGCGCGAGAATAAAGCTAGTATTTTATCTTATATTTATAAAAGCTAGCCAATGGTTGAACGAAATGAATGAAATTAGTACCTATTTAATTCTAAATTCATTTAATTTTCTATTAATTAATTATCATTAATTCTAAATCCATTTAAGTTCTTTTTTGTTTTTTTTAATTAATGATCTCTGAAATCTAATCAATTCTAGATTCATTTAAGTTCTTTTTATTTCTTTTAATTAATGATCTCTGAAATCTAATTAATTCTAAATCCATTTAAGTTTTTTTTTCTTAATTAACTATCTTATTCTAATTTAATATATCTTAGAATTATAGTTAAAAAATAAATTATAGTATAAGCTCATTTAGAAGGCCTCTATGTTATGTTAGAAACTTGATTAAGTCACAAACTAATTTATGCGTGTAATATTAGAAAAAGTTGTTGTCAAATAAAATAAAGTACTCAGTAAGATTCTCTCATGACAACCTTATTTCATTATTATGTTTTAAAACTACTTCAAACATACATATAAAGAAATCGAAAATACTTATAATTACAAATACTAACAAATTTAATAACAACAAAAAAAATATTAACAAATAATGCTAAACTATATTAAATCACATACGAAAATACGTAATTTCTTCGCGCTCCGCGCAAGTCCCGTATCTAGTTAAGAAAAATGACAATGACATGTTCAAGAAGGGAGAAGAGAGTGAGGGGAGTTAATCACCCCTTTTGACTCTTCAATTATGGGGTGAGTTTCAAAAATCATAAAACATCCCCCATCCCTATTGTATTTGGAGACTTTTTTCCCACAATTATCCACACTCTTACAAACATACATATTTTAATTAATGAACCACAATACTAAATGGTGTCTACATTCATTTTGACTTCCTTTCTCTTTCTAGAGTGATGTAACAAACGCCACCTTTTTTTATTAGCATTATATTTATTCATTAACAAATTAGTATAAAAAAATCCTTCAAAGGACAATTTACTCCGAAATGTTTTTATTTTTGTTTACAAATCATTCAAATTTACGATATTTGAAATAAGAGTTTTTTGTAAGGGTTGTATATGTATATGTCCTTGAGATGGTAATGAAACAAGTCACAATATTCTCTCAATCCTAATTGTTTCATGGTATCAGAGCAGGTTACGCTCTAATTGTTTTTCCTCCCACCGTCTTCACAACTCTAATCTGCCACCTTTGTAATCCACCGACCTCTAGCCTCCTTTCGCCGTTGTCGGCGCCATGGTGCACCCGAAGGAATCGTCTGGCGCTTCAGATGAATCATTCACCAAAGTTTTCTCGGAATATAGAAGCAATAGTACCTCAATACTGAAATTCCCACCGCCCGCGGTCGAATCCAGCGTTACCAGCGATCATGGTTCTGGTTCTGCAGAAACAAAAGCTGCTCGTTCAGGCACTGTTTTCCCTGACGTCTTTTAACAAAATCAGTAAGACCTAGAAACTATTGGGCCGACTCTCAATGTTGTACAATGGAATGCTGTTCTCACCATGTTTCAATCCTTGAAACCTAGGCCTGACCTCTCTTGTGACAAGTCGTTAACTTGGATTTTGGATACATGTGCTTTGTTCCATATGATAGGTGATCGTTCGCTACTTCGGGATATTATTCCCGCCTCACCGGTATCTATTAAGTTACCCGATAATCGATTTGCTGCAGCAACTGAGGAAAGTACTCTGATATCTCTCTGAGTCGTGTGCTATATACTCCTCAATTAGAATGAAATTTTATATATTTTGCTCATCTTCTGCAAGCAAAGAAGTATTTGGCTTTTTTTACTGACAGGATGTGTGTGATTCAAGAATGTACTTCAAGGGCAGTAATTTGAGTGGGTGAGAAACATGAGGGTGTTTATTGGCTTCACACTTTGGGTTCACTTGCACGTGCATGTCATTCAACAATTTTGTCTTTCGTTTCTTTATTTCTTTGGCATAAACGAATGGGACATCCGTCTTTGTCTGTATTGTCTTCTATCCATGCAGTTGATCCGATTGCTAGAAGGGATATTACTATTGATCCATGTGATGTTTGTTTCAACAGAGAGTCGCCCAAATCCAGACAGCGAACCGCGACCACGGGAATCAGACCGTGACCACGGTTTCTCTACTGAAGGATCAGTAGTTCCAGACACCGAACCGCGATCGCCGAAATTAAGCCGCGACCGCGATTTACCTTCTGATCCTATTGTCCCATTGGACGACATGGGGAGTACTGACATTATTGATACAATTGTACAATGCTCTTCTCGTGCTAAGAAACCGTTTGTTTTGCTCTGCGATTATGTTTGCAATATTATGTTTGACAACCCCTGTTGCATCTTCACTCACCTCAGGTACTCCATATCCTATTGAAGCGTTTGTTTCTTGTGCCAAGTTTTCCACTCGACATGCACAGTTTTTAGCAGCCATTACAGCGAGTATCGAACCTACTCAGTTTTCAGAAGCCATTCAACATGCCCCGTGGTGGGCTGCAATGAAGAGTGAGCTAGATGCACTTGAGCAGAATGGCACCTGGGTTCTTTCTGACTTGCCTGAAGGCAAGAAGCCTATCGGGTGCAAATGGGTGTACAAGATTAAGTATCGAGCTAATGGGGAGTACGAGTGTTATAAAGCTCGATTGGTGGTTCTAGGGAACCGGCCGGTTGAAGGGATTGACTTCACTGAGACTTTTGCTCCCGGTTGCAAAGATGGTCATTGTTCGAGTTTTTCTCTCAGTTGCTGCAATTTAAGGATGAGACTTGCATCAGATGGATGCTCACAATGCATTTCTCCATGGAGATCTAGATGAGGAGGTCTATATGTTTCCACCACCAGAATATGTCGACTCCTGTGCAAGGAAAGTCTGTAAACTGCAGAAATCATTGTATGGTTTGAAACAGGCACCTCGCAATCGGTTTTCCAACCTTGCTTCGTCCCTTCGTTCTTTCGGTTTTCAGCAGAGCAAGGTTGATTACTCTTTATTCTCGTTATGTCGAGGTGATTCTATCGTCCATGTCTTAGTTTATGTGGATTATCTTATTATTGTTGGGAATTCTTCTAGTGGCATTGATGGTGTCAAGGCTTATCTCACCAACTGTTTTTACATGAAAGATTTGGGGTCCCTTAAGTATTTTCTTGGTTTTGAGATTGCTCACACTTCTTCAAATATTTTTGTTTCTCCGCGTAAGTATGCACTAGAAATTTTAGTTGAAGCAGGACTTCTTGGATGCAACCTGAGCGAGTTTTCTGTGGAAACTCATCATCAGTTGGGCAAGATTAATGGACCGGCCTTACAAGACCCTCAGCGATATCGACGACTTGTCGGTCATCTTATCTACCTGACAATCACTAGATCTGAGCTTTGGTATTCGGTACATGTCTTGTCACAATGCCTTTACATGCCTTTATTTAGCACACCCAAACATTCGTCACGTAACTATTGCATACATCTGTCACGAAGGTTCTATAAACATCCGTCACGAAGGTATGTAAAACATACGTGACGAAGGTTTTCCAAACCTTCGTGACGTATGTTTTCCAAACCTTCGTGACGAAGAAACACTAAACCTTCGTGACGAATGTAGCTACATCTGCAAAAGTGAAGCTATTATGTCTAATCCACACCAACCACATTTAATTACCTTCATTCAATCCAGCAAACTTCATCTTCAACCCGAAATACTTCATTTTTTAACACTTCAAACCCTAAAACACTCTCATTCAAACACAAAATTCAATTGAAAATGTCAAATTGGGATGATTACATACACCAAAATGTTGATGAAGATGGTCCATCATGGGGGAACTACAATAAGGTATGTTATAGTTCTTTTTAATAATGTTAATGTTAGGGTTTGTAGGTAAAATATATGTTTTTTTTATGAAATTGAATAGTTTGAAGTTAGTTGTTTGTGTTGATTGTGTGAAAATCATGTTGTAATATAGAGTTTGGTAGAAAATATGTTTATTTTAGGTGTTACATACAAGGAGCATGATTTGTGTTTGTGTGGAAATTGTAATATGAAGTTGAAGTTAGGGTTTGTGTGGAAATTTGTGTTTGTGTTGGAATTTAGGGGTTGATTCGAATTTAGGGGTAAAAAAGTGTAAATTTTTTTTTGAAATGGGGTAAATATGACATTCGTCACGGAACTAAGTAAAACATTCGTGACGGAAGTTTGCTAGACATTCGTGACGAAGGTATTTGCACAAGAAATGTGCAATTTTCTTCGTCACGCAACTATTGCTTTTATCCGTGACGAATGTTAACAGTTTATTCGTGACGAAGGTAGGAAAAACAGGTTTTTGAGTGTTGTTTTCTGTATTTTGTTGCTTTTACAGAATAATAGTCCAATGTTCAATCGTTTAAGGAACTTATCGATCAATGCCGATATTCCTTTGGGACGTGATGGAGTGCCTTCTTTTGATCTTGGTTTGGATTTTGATATTCCGCCAATAGTCTCTCAGCTTGATCCTCCTCCATATCATTCTTATCAAACTGATTGGTCTAATGTTCCTGAATACCAATCTTTATCACAACCATATCAAGACATTGAGTATTTCCCGAAATTGAAGACAATACCACAGTTTGACAGTGTTGTGCCTTATGAGGACCCACATATATCATCAGATTATTCAGAAGTTTTCGTCACTGATAAGATCTTCAGCTCAAGAGAAGAAGCAGAACAGTGGGCAAGAGATATTGGAAAAACTCATAACTTCATGTTGAAGGTTGGTAGAACTGACTTGAAAGGGAAGTTAGGAAGGTCTTGGCTTAAATGCGAGCGTAGTGGACATTACATTCCTGATTCAGTTGGGAGAACTAGGAAATTCACCCACACAAAGAAATGTGGTTGCAAATTTCAGATTGCATGTAGAGAGACTGAAAATGGGGAATGGATCATAAGGGTTGATCATGGAACTCACAACCATATTATTGGTGAATCCTTACACGGTAACGCATTTGCTGGAAGACTTACACCTGAGGAGGAAAAGGTGTTACTAGACATGAGGAAGGGAAATGCTAGACCAATACAAATGTACACAAGGCTCAATGAATCTCCTGACAACATGACTAAGAAGTCACAAGTGTACAACTTTTGTAACAAGTTCAGAACAGAGAGGATGGAGGGAAGAACTGTGGTCCAAGAATTCTTCTATCGTTCGAAGGAGTTGAACTACTTCGTAAGACACAAGAGCGATGAAGTGACAAATAAGATCACAGATGTATTCTTTGCAAGCCCATAGTCGATGAAACTGCTTAAGGCGTTTCCATACGTAATGTTGATTGACGCAACATACAGCACAATTCAGTAAGTATAATTAAGTTAAAAAGTCTGATGTTTGTTTTTACTCTATAAATTCTTATAGTAATGTATTATCTTGCAAAGGTACAACATGCCCTTCTGATAGGAGCATGTTATATGGTGATAACTAGCGACTATTAGCATAGGATTAGAGGAGTTTAGGTGCTTGTCGAGTGTTATTTCCGGAATCCGGTTGGAGTTGTTATTATGGATTTGCGGGAAGCTCGAAAGCGATTTTGGTGGTGGAGTTAGGAGATTCCGCTTGTATCCTTCATTGGTACTTGCGGGATGAAGCTTAGGAGGAGTACACACCACACTTGCACAAGAGGAGTGGTCGAGAGGCGAAGCCGAGCTGCCTCGAGACCAGAAGAAGACGGAGAGAAGAAGCTGCAGACAAGAAATCGCGGTCGAGATTTGTCAAATCGCGGTCGAGATTTTGCCATTTTCCAGCATCGAGATTCTGTTGATTCCACGTCATTCCACGTCAACATGTGCAAATCGCGGTCGAGATTTCCAACATCTCGGTCGAGATTTCTACCCGGAGTCAGCATTGAATTGATGGCATTGGATGCTAGACCTTCCCCTCTCCATTTGATTTGTAACTCCAAAAATTAGTTATGTCTATTTTTAATTTGCTGCATTAAGACTTGGTTTTTATTTATTTTTCTTGGTTTTTCTAGGGAGAAATTATATAAACTCTTCTCCTTCTCCCTAGAGATCTTATCTTGGTTTTTAGTAAGAAAACTCCATTGTTGAGAGCTTCCATGACTTTGTGCAACTAAATCTCCATTGTTCACTTTGAGGTTTGAAGCCTTCTTTCATTGGAGGATTGTGAGTTTCCTACATCTTATATTCTATTTCAATTGTTGTTTTATTTTATAATCTCTTGTGCCTCAATTTGCTATTGAGAGATATTGGTTTGATCTAGGTTGCAAACTAGGTTTGATTTCTATCTTTTATATTGCTAGACTTGATAATTCTTGTTGAAGAGTCTTGTCTTTGGTAGCAATCCTTATTTGCATGAACTTGTTGAGAATGTTCATAGGGTAGAGATTATAAACTTGTGTCAAGTACCGGCTTGTCGCCAATGGTATTGCACAAGCCTACATATCTTTGTGCTTAATGCTATTTGATTATTGAATCTTAGTTGTTCTAGGGTTATAATCAAATAAGGGTTTCTAGGACTTGTTGGACTAGTTACTTTATATGAACAAAGAGTAGGATAAAATCAATTGAATGTGATGAATTTAGGGTGTTAGGTTGCTATGATCAATTCTCCTTGCATGATTGATGTGCTAAAAACCGAGAAGTGAACTTCTTTTCCATCATACGACTTAATCTCAACTCTTGCGTTTTTGTTTACTTCCTTGATCTCAACTACATACAACCCCCCCCCCCCCCCCAAAATTGGTTACTTGTTAGGAACAAGAGTTGTGATTTGAATTGTACTTTCACTCCCTTGGGTTCGACCCCTGCTTCCCACTATATTAGTGGATTCAAGCTAGGTATTACTTTGATAGGCATCGCGACAATCGCCTCATCACCTTCATAGAGATTGTTGGAATAACATCAACGTGGAAGAACTATGTCGTTGCTGGGGCTTTCGTGTCAGAAGAGAAAGAAGAAAACTACGCGTGGTGCATGTATCAATTGGCTGAGTTGTTTAGGGTTGTTAAGATGACGCCAACTTGCTTAGTCACTGATCGAGAGAAAGCTTTGATGAACGCTTTGGATAGGATCTTTCCAGATTCTACTTTCCTCCTCTGTAGGCGGCACATCCAAAAGAACATTGAGGACCATGCTAAGCTAGCAATGCGGTCACAAGCAAGGGGGACCCATTTTGCAAGTGACTGTCTTAACTTATTCAAACAGTCGACAGATTTGGCATACAACATTCAGTTGGGGCGTATTGAACAAGATTGGGCTGCATATCCATCTGAGATTAGGTACCTGAAGAAGAATTGGCTAAACCCCTACGGCAATAGATTTCTTTCGATCTATGTGGATAAAATCTTTACATTAGGCTCCAACACCACAAACAGGTTAGTAATGTGATTACGTTTGAGATTGTTTTGCAAATTATGTTAGCTTTATATTTGTTGTTATAAAAAATTGTTTTTATTATGCAGGGTTGAAAGTGAACATTCTAGCTTCAAAAATTATTTGTCACTGCCAAGCCAGAAGATAGACACTGTGTTTCAAAGATACAATGCGAAGATGCGCAATCAGTTCAAGGAGATCTTGGGTACTTTCAATGAAAGTCAGCAAAAGACTGTAAGTAACATTACAGACGTTGATCTCTTCAAGCTTCTTAAATACAGAGTGTCTTATACTTGTTTGAGTCGCTTGCTAACTGAATACAAGAAAGGGGAATACGGCATGCATCTTGATCATTGTGAATGCGTAATAAGGAAGAGAGATGGATTGCTATGTGTGCATGACATTTATGAATATGTGAGGCGTCAAGAACCAATTCCAGTTGAAGCGGTTCATGCCTTTTGGAGGACATTGACTTTGAAAGAAGACCAATTACAAGTGCGGAGGGTAGTAGCCAGAAACTTGATGGATGAGTTTATGGCTGAGCAATGGGAGGGAATGTCACCTTATGACCAACACGAGTGTGTAATGAAGTGTTTGGCAATAGGTAACCCCCAAATGACCAACCTACAGGAGCCAGCTCGTGTGAAAAGGGGGAAGGGACGACCTCCAGGAGCTCCAAACAAAGAGTACAATCCAATGAAAAGACACAGTTTTGGGGAGTCCTGTACGTTCACGAGATCGTAGTGGAAAACATGGCGGAACAAACCTTGCGGCAGCTGACCGATCCGGATTTGAATGCCCAACATCTTGGGATCACTTATCCTGCCCTCAATGAAGGAGTTCACTTCGAGCTCAAAACAGGATTCATCAACTTGCTCCCGAAGTTCCATGGCTTGAGTGGTGAGGACCCAATCATGCATTTGAGCGAGTTCCACGACATTTGCAACTGTAGCAAGCCAAGTAATGTTACGGAGGAGCAGTTGAAGATGAGAGCCTTCGGATTGACTTTGAAAGATGGGGCTCGAAGGTGGTACTACTTGCTTCCGGTGGGGACTATTGACACTTGGGCCAAGCTGCATAAGGCCTTTCTTGAGAAGTACTTCCCATCGAAGAAGGCGGTTGCTTTGAAAAGAGCGATGGCAAATGTTGAGCAGGCTGATGATGAAACGCTCTATGACTATTGTGAGCGTTTCGCCCGGTTGTGTGCTAGCTGCCCATTCCACGGGTTTGAGGAGAAGGATTTGGTGACCCACCTCTATAATGGGTTACTAGATCATGAGAGGAGGCTCATAGACGCCGCTTGCAATGGAAGCGTCTTGAATTTGACTCCTGCTGCTGCCCGAAACCGGATCCATGAGATTGCGGAGGGAACAAGAAGTTTCGGGCGAACTTATACAAAGAAAGGAGCAAGTGCAGTGAGCTCCGAGACTACCGAGCTGAAAGAGGAAATTGCTGAGTTGAAGAGCATGATCAAAGGTTTCACTCTTGGCAATCAAAAGCCGGGGGTCGTTTGTGGGATATGTACTCAAGAAGGGCATCATACTGATCAATGCCCCCAGCTAGAAGATCCCGCTATTGCTGAAGTTCATGCTTTGGGAGGTTACGGACCTCCTAGACCTCGTTATGATCAGAACAATGCCAACTACAATCAACGAGGGAATGATCATCCGGGCTTCCGATGGAGTGATCCGGCAGGTGCTCAGAATTTCAATCAAAACCGAGCTCCTTATGCACCCAAGCTTCAAGGTCCTTCCACCGAGGATATGCTGAAGTCCTTGGCCCAACATTTCACCACTCATGTCCAAACCTCTGAATCCGGCATGAGGGATCTCAGGAAACAAGTTGGGCAATTGGCGGAATCGGTAACTAGGCTTGAACAGCGTATCTCGTCATCCTTGCCTTCTCAAACGGTGGTGAATCCGAGAGAGAACATAAGTGCTATCCATTTGCGCAGTGGTAAGGTTCTTGAGGGAAGTTTGGAAGGAGAAAAGTTGGTGGAAGACCAATCGATTCCCGATCTCCAAGCTGATTCGGACAGAAAAGATACAGGGGTGAAATCGCGGTCGAGATCCCAAAATCTCGGTCGAGATTTTGCTTCTGGAGACGGTGATTGCATTTCCGAAAAATTGACAGAGGGAAATCTCGGTCGAGATAGGGGAATTCGCGGTCGAGATTTGCTTTCTGGAAGTGGATCTCGACCTGTTGGTGACATTCTCGACCGAGATCTGGAAAAGGGGGGTCCTAAGACTAAAACCACACATCCAAGGCCCGAAGAGGAGTACGAGGATAGAGGAGACTTTGCTTTGAGGCAAGAGGACTATGTGCGCCCCAGTTTCCCTCCCTTATACTCCGAGAAGCCTCCCGCTCCCTTTCCAGAAGCTCTCAAGGACACAAAAAGGCCCGCCAACGACCAAGAGATCTTTGAGACGTTTAGCAAGTGTGAGGTAAATATCCCTTTACTTAAACTTGTTAAAAGTATTCCTAGGTATGCCAAGTTCTTGAAGGAGTTGTGCACCATCAAGAGGAATCAAAAGTTGAAGGGCAAGCAAAAGGTCCAGGTGAGCGAGAGAGTGTCCGCTGTGTTCCAACACAAGGTCGCAAAGAAGTGTAGCGACCCAGGTATGGCTATTATCCCTTGTGTGATAGGTGAGACTAAAATTGATAAAGCTATGCTTGATTTGGGTGCTTCCATCAATGTTCTTCCTTACTCATTATACAAGTTGTTAGGACTAGGACCCCTGAATGAAACGGGGATTGTTATTCAATTAGCCGATAGGTCTACGGTCGTCCCGAAAGGGGTGGTTGAAGATGTATTGGTCATGGTTGATAGTCTCATATTCCCTGCTGATTTCTACGTGCTAGACATGGAACATGATAATCAAGCTGCACCTATCCTTTTGGGTAGACCTTTTATGAGAGCAGCGAACACTAAAATTGATCTAGCTAGTGGGGCGCTTACACTTGAGTTTGATGGGGAAGTGGTGAGCTTTAACATCTATGAAGCTATGAAACACCCCTCACGTGATAATTCGGTTTTCTCTATTGATGTTATTGAGCCTATAGTGCAAGAGACTTTTGACTTGTGTGCTATTGATTCATTGCGTTCTGTTTTAGAGAATAGTTTGACTACTTCTAGTGAGCATGATTTGGTTTTCACTTCGGATATGTATGAGGACTTGGCTCAGTTGGATGCTCCAGATATGCGATTGGCCGGTGGGCCCTTGTCACTAACTCTTGAGAGCGAGAAATTGCTCCCTTCTATTGTGCAGGCACCGGATATTGAGCTCCAAGAGCTGCCTTCGCATTTGAAGTATGCTTTCTTAGGGACAGGTGACACGTTGCCGGTTATCATCTCGCGCATCCTCACTAAGGATCAAGAGGATCCGTTGGTGCAAGTGTTGAAGGAAAACGTCACGGCATTGGGATGGACCATTGCCGATATCAAGGGCATAAGCCCTTCGACTTGCATGCACCGAATCCTCCTAGAAGAAGGGGCAAAGCCTAGCCGTCAACCGCAGCGACGATTGAACCCACCTATGATGGAGGTGGTGAAGAAAGAAGTGCTTAAGCTGCTGTCCGCGGACATGATCTATCCAATCTCCGATAGCCGGTGGGTTAGTCCTACTCAAGTTGTCAAGAAGAAGGGAGGGATCACAATCGTGGAGAATGACGCAGGAGAGATGGTGCCCCAAAGAACTCAAAAGGGCTGGCGTGTCTGCATTGATTACCGCAAGCTGAACGCGGTAACTCGTAAGGATCACTTCCCTCTTCCTTTCATTGATCAAATGCTAGAACGCCTTGCAGGTCGCCCTTATTATTGCTTCCTTGATGGCTATTCGGGGTACTTCCAAGTAGCCATAGCTCCGGAAGATCAGGAGAAGACCACCTTCACTTGTCCCTTTGGCACTTTTGCTTATCGTAGAATGCCGTTCGGCTTGTGCAACGCACCCGGTACTTTCCAACGATGTATGGTGAGTATCTTCTCCGATTTTGTTGAGAATTTTATTGAGGTCTTTATGGATGATTTCACTGTGCATGGGGACTCATTTGATGCTTGTTTACTTAATTTGACACGAGTACTTCAAAGATGTGTTGAGACTAATCTTGTCTTGAACTCGGAGAAGTGTCATTTTATGGTAAACCATGGCATTGTTTTGGGCCACATTGTGTCATCCAAAGGGATAGAGGTTGATAAGGCAAAGATTGACGTGATTCAATCTTTACCTTATCCTACTAATGTGCGCGAAGTGCGTTCCTTTCTTGGCCATGCAGGGTTTTATCGCAGGTTCATTAAGGATTTCTCAAAAATCGCGACACCCCTTTGTGATCTCTTGAAGAAGGATGTGACTTTTGATCTCACCGACGAGTGCAAGCTTGCATTCGACACTTTGAAGTCACACCTCACAGCCGCACCCATTATCAAGGCTCCGGATTGGTCTCTCCCATTCGAGATCATGTGTGATGCTAGCGATTATGCGGTTGGAGCCGTTCTAGGTCAAAGAGTGGGGCGAGCTTCACATGTCATTTACTATGCCTCTATGACCTTGAATGGGGCTCAAAAGAACTACTCCACCACGGAGAAAGAGTTGTTAGCCGTGGTCTACGCCTTGGACAAGTTCCGGCAATACTTGCTAGGGGTGAAGGTTATCATCCACACGGACCATGCAACCCTTCGTTATCTAATGACGAAGAAGGAATCGAAACCTCGACTCATTCGGTGGGTTCTCTTGCTAAGCGAGTTTGATGTTGAGATTCGTGATAAGAAAGGGTCCGAGAACCCCGTAGCGGATCACCTTAGCCGGATTGTTCATGATGGAGGAGAAGAGGCGAGACCAAGGCTAGGCTCCTTCCCGGATGAATCTCTTTTCCGGGTTGACATGGGTCCTCCTTCTCTTTCGGCTGCTCAACTCTTAGCTCTTCCGTCCCTTAAGCCATGGTATGCTCATATTGTGAACTATCTTGTGCGGGGTGAATTTCCGCCCAATTACACCAAGGCTCAACGGGAACGGATCAAGAGTGAGGCCCGGTTCTATGTGTGGGATGACCCATACTTGTGGAAGCATTGTGTTGATAAGGTTATCCGAAGATGTCTCCCGGATAGTGAGGTACAATCGGTTCTTTCCTTTTGTCATTCTTATGCTTGTGGGGGTCATTTTGGGCCTAATAAGACTGCTAGGAAGGTTTTAGATACCGGCTTCTTTTGGCCTCACATCTTTCGGGATGCGCACGCTTTTTGCAAAGCTTGTGATCGGTGTCAAAGGGTTGGTAAGATCTCCCGGAAAGATGAGATGCCACAAACATCGATGATCTTTTGTGAGGTTTTCGATGTTTGGGGGATTGATTTCATGGGTCCCTTTCCTAGCTCTTATGGGAATCTTTACATATTGCTTGCGGTGGACTATGTTTCCAAGTGGGTGGAAGCAAAGGCCACTAGAACTAACGACTCGAAAGTAGTGTCTACTTTTTTGAAAGAGAACATCTTTTCTCGGTTTGGGATTCCTAAAGCTCTTGTGAGTGATAGGGGAACTCATTTCTTGAATAGAACGATGAGTGCTCTTCTAAAGAAGTATGGCGTTACCCATCGAGTTTCTACCGCTTATCATCCGCAGAGTAATGGGCTGGCCGAGGTGTCTAACCGGCAGATTAAGAGTGTTTTGGAAAAGACGGTGGCACCAAACCGAAAGGATTGGAGTCTCCGCCTTGACGATGCACTTTGGGCCTACCGAACCGCTTACAAGACGCCCATTGGAATGTCTCCCTATCGTCTTGTGTTTGGGAAAGGATGCCACCTTCCGGTGGAACTTGAGCACAAGGCGTGGTGGGCTGTGAAACAATGTAATATGCGGATGGATGAAGCCGGTGAGTCCCGGAAGCTGGAATTGCATGAGCTTGAAGAGATACGTCGAGAGGCGTATGAGAATGCGGCTATCTATAAGGAGAAGACGAAGGCTTGGCATGACAAGCAAGTCTTGCGGAAGGAATTCAAAGTAGGAGACAAAGTCCTCCTATATCAATCCCGTCTTCAACTTTTTCCGGGAAAGCTACGATCGAGGTGGAGTGGTCCCTACGTGGTAGCACGTGTCTTTCCTCATGGAGCGGTTGAGCTCTTTGATAAGGGAAGCCACACCACGTTTAAAGTGAATGGTCAAAGGTTGAAACCTTACCATGATGGTTTTTCTACCAAGGTTGTTGAGGAGTTGGCTCTTGAGGAACCCGAGTCCGCTACTTGAGTTGCAAACTCACGTCGAGTCAAGACGTTAAAAGCGACGCTTATCGGGAGGCAACCCGAGGGGTATTCCTTACCCTATCTTTCTTTTCTATTTTTTTTTCCTTTCTTTATTTTGTGTTGAGGGACTAACTTTGCAGGTCCGATCTCGGAAATTCGCTCCCGCGTATTTTTCTAAGTATGGGGGAGATGCTGACAAGCGGCGGTTTGCAGACGAAAAATCTCGGTCGAGATTTTGCTGGCCCTTCTAAAAAAAAAAAAAAAAAAAACAAAAAGCACGGCTGAAGAAAGAAAATCTCGACCGATCCCTCCCTCATTCTCTTTCCATTCCCACTTCATCTTCCTCAAACCCTCACCTCCATTTTCACACAAATCTCAAGCTTTCACTCTCAAATCTCACCACATTCACCCATCTTCTCCATTCTCATCTCCTTACTCTCCCACTCACTCCCATTCCTTCATTAAACCATCCACCATCTTCACAAACCCTAACCCCCAAATTTTCACCTTTCATCTCCATTGTCACCAAGAAGAAGGTTTTGGGCCAGATTTGAAGAAGATTCGGCTTTGGTTTTTGATTTCCGCGGTCGAGAGGTGAGTTTCGCGGTCGAGGGTTGTCCAATTTTGAAAATCGCGGCAGATCTGGAGTTTTTCGGGGTCGAGATTTGACGGGTTGAAGGGCTGACACACCTGTTTTCCAGCGAGGAAAATCGCGGTCGAGATTTGTCAAATCGCGGTCGAGATTTCTTGTCTGCAGCCACTGTTGTTTCCAGAACGAAAATCGCGGTCGAGAGGGGCACTTTCGCGGTCGAGATTTTTCTGTTCTGACCAGCTTTTGCTCCTCGTTGCTCAGGTATCCTCCTCGGGTCATTCTTTTCCTTTGGCGGTGCCCGCCTTGAATTTGTGTTTTGCTAGTGTTGGATAATGGCTTCTTCATCCAAGCGCTCTAGAGCTAGTCATGAGCCTACTGATCCAAAGACTATTGTGGCTGATAAGAACATTGAGGTTACTAAGTTTGTTGATCTCCCGATTCTTGACAAGTTGGGTTTGGGAAGAGTTACGAGGGAGATGTTTGATAAAGCTGGTTTGGGAGGATTCCTTGACCAATTTGCCGCAACTCACCCTAATTTGACTAGGGCCTTTCTCACCACCATGAAGCCAGTGTATTCTGAGGGAAAGTATGTTCGGAGTATCAGTTTCACGTATCAAAAGAGAACCTACACCGCCACTCTTGAGCAAATGCGTGATGCCTTCGGGGTCACCAAGCAGGACAGTTGGGATGATTCGGTGACGAATGATGTAGTGACTGAATGGTGGGAAGAAATGACAGGTATTGCGTTTGATTACAAGAATGAGACGGACACTAAGGTGAATTTCCCTCCTCTCCGGATTATCCATAAGATCATTGCCATGTGTTTTGCCGGAAAGGGGGAGACAAATAAGGTCTCGAAGGTGCAGCTCTTCCTTATGTATCCATTTGCTCTGGAGTGCAACTACTATCCGTGTTGGGTGTCGGAATTTGTAAAATCTTGTGTTGACTGCCGGACACTAAAAGGCGGTGATATTTCGCAAGGTGGGATGATCACCCTTGTTGCTTTGGCTGCGGGGGTTCCGCAAACGGTTCTCGATCGTGACCCTCCTCTTGTTGGTAAGATTGCCTATGATGAGGATTGGTGGTATGTTCATGGTTGGTTGAAAAGGCGGGAGCCGGTCAAGAGACGTTGGTTGTACCGGTATGGTCACAAGTTCAAGTTTGGGGTGTGGTACCCACGTTCCGAGGAAGTACGTTTGCTGCCCTCCGGAGACATGCGGATTGAGCCGGATGTGCTTCCGAAGTATGCTGAAGCAGACTACGGGTATGAGGCTAGTGGGTCGAGGAGGCGGCCTCGAGAGGATGATGTCCCGATGGACGATGTGCCGACGGGGGGTGTGCCGTTGGTTGATGTGCAACCTGAGCAGGATGAGCCTCGGAGGGAGGATATTCATGAGCTTGAGGCCCGGTTGGGTCGAGTTGAGGTTAGTGTGCAGTCGTTGGTGTCATGGTCGGGCGAGTTTGATCAGCGCCAAGAGGCGCATTGGGCACAGCAGGTTCAGTGGCAGCAAGCTGCGCAGGCGCACTGGACTCAGCAGGCGGCTGATCACCAGGCCCAGGCGGCATATTGGGCTCAGCAGGCTGCGCGGTGGGGCAACCCACCTCCACCTCCTCCCGGGATGGACCAGTGATTGTATGTCTTCTCTGAAAAAAAAAAAAAACTAAAAAAAACTAAAAAAAACTAAAAAAAAAAAAAAAAAAAAAAAAAAACGTGCTTTTGGTATTCTATCACCTCCATTTCACTATCACTCCACCATTCCGCTTCTTTCATCCATACCTAAACGTCGTCGCCTCCCCGAGTAACATCGATCTAGCGCCGACGACGTCACCTCATCATCTACCTCCATGTCACTCGGATCGTTGCTCATTGCAATCCCGAGTGTCACACATTCGATTCCCCATTCCGTTTCATGGTTACTTTTCCCGGTCTACCACATTGCCGGTTCACTACCATTCCACCTATCACTAGATGACCCGGTTCGTCCCCACCATTAGAGGTCCTCTGCTACACATTGAGGACAATGTTTCGTTCAAGTATGGGGGAGGTTGTCGGTTCTTCTAGAGGTTGTGAGTCTTTTCTTCCTTGCCTCTATCATGTTTATCTCATTTCAAAAAAAAAAAAAAAAAAAAAAAAAAAAAAGAAAAAAAAAAGTTTAATATGTCTTGAGAAGGGAGGTGAAAACCCGAAAGGGCGCCGAACTTAATGTGTTGTGATTTGTTTGACTTCATTGTTGAATGATTTGCACTTTTATGGCGTTGGAGACATAAGAAGGGAGTAGAAGGATTGTCTCGGGTTTTAGGATTCACCATGGAGGGATAAGGAGTTAGATATCTTGCTTCTTTTGGCCTCATTGATCTTTATTGCATACCCATGATCATTTTACTATCTCTTTCTTTGATTTGAGATTTGTTTTGGTACATCTTTGGCGGTTGTGATAGCTCTAGGGTTAGGTTCTTTTCTTGGAGTTTGATGCATATTGTTGGGGTTGTACTATGCAGATTTCTTGTTTTAGGATTGGTGGTTGATGAGTTGATTGGATATTATGTAGTGGTTTAGGACATCAAAAGAAGAGGAGGAATAAGAAGTGTGTTAAGCGAGTGGGTGACTCGGTTTTATTTTTTTATTATTGCCCATTATTTGTTCCCTTAGCCTTAGAGGAGATTAGGAGTCCACTTGTGCTTATTGCACGTCACTTGGTTCGATATTGGTTACTATTTTGGAGTGGCGTCATATGAAGTGGTGATATAAGGAGGGAATTGGGTAGGCCACCTCGGAGTGATAAGAAGCTAGTCAGGAGCTAGGATTAGAGTTACTTGCTTACACACGGAGTTTGGAGTATAGTCGCTAGCAAGCTTTCCCATGCTTTTGTGACCTTTGTGCTCATTGGAGGAGTTAGCATCACTTTGCTTTCTCGGGGACGAGCAAGGTTTAAGTATGGGGGAGTTTGATAGGAGCATGTTATATGGTGATAACTAGCGACTATTAGCATAGGATTAGAGGAGTTTAGGTGCTTGTCGAGTGTTATTTCCGGAATCCGGTTGGAGTTGTTATTATGGATTTGCGGGAAGCTCGAAAGCGATTTTGGTGGTGGAGTTAGGAGATTCCGCTTGTATCCTTCATTGGTACTTGCGGGATGAAGCTTAGGAGGAGTACACACCACACTTGCACCAGAGGAGTGGTCGAGAGGCGAAGCCGAGCTGCCTCGAGACCAGAAGAAGACGGAGAGAAGAAGCTGCAGACAAGAAATCGCTGTCGAGATTTGTCAAATCGCGGTCGAGATTTTGCCATTTTCCAGCATCGAGATTCTGTTGATTCCACGTCATTCCACGTCAGCATGTGCAAATCGCGGTCGAGATTTCCAACATCTCGGTCGAGATTTCTACCCGGAGTCAGCATTGAATTGATGGCATTGGATGCTAGACCTTCCCCTCTCCATTTGATTTGTAACTCCAAAAATTAGTTATGTCTATTTTTAATTTGCTGCATTAAGACTTGGTTTTTATTTATTTTTCTTGGTTTTTCTAGGGAGAAATTATATAAACTCTTCTCCTTCTCCCTAGAGATCTTATCTTGGTTTTTAGTAAGAAAACTCCATTGTTGAGAGCTTCCATGACTTTGTGCAACTAAATCTCCATTGTTCACTTTGAGGTTTGAAGCCTTCTTTCATTGGAGGATTGTGAGTTTCCTACATCTTATATTCTATTTCAATTGTTGTTTTATTTTATAATCTCTTGTGCCTCAATTTGCTATTGAGAGATATTGGTTTGATCTAGGTTGCAAACTAGGTTTGATTTCTATCTTTTATATTGCTAGACTTGATAATTCTTGTTGAAGAGTCTTGTCTTTGGTAGCAATCCTTATTTGCATGAACTTGTTGAGAATGTTCATAGGGTAGAGATTATAAACTTGTGTCAAGTACCGGCTTGTCGCCAATGGTATTGCACAAGCCTACATATCTTTGTGCTTAATGCTATTTGATTATTGAATCTTAGTTGTTCTAGGGTTATAATCAAATAAGGGTTTCTAGGACTTGTTGGACTAGTTACTTTATATGAACAAAGAGTAGGATAAAATCAATTGAATGTGATGAATTTAGGGTGTTAGGTTGCTATGATCAATTCTCCTTGCATGATTGATGTGCTAAAAACCGAGAAGTGAACTTCTTTTCCATCATACGACTTAATCTCAACTCTTGCGTTTTTGTTTACTTCCTTGATCTCAACTACATACAAACCCCCCCCAAAATTGGTTACTTGTGAGGAACAAGAGTTGTGATTTGAATTGTACTTTGACTCCCTTGGGTTCGACCCCTGCTTCCCACTATATTAGTGGATTCAAGCTAGGTATTACTTTGATAGGCATCGCGACAATCGCCTCATCACCTTCATAGAGATTGTTGGAATAACATCAACGTGGAAGAACTATGTCGTTGCTGGGGCTTTCGTGTCAGAAGAGAAAGAAGAAAACTACGCGTGGTGCATGTATCAATTGGCTGAGTTGTTTAGGGTTGTTAAGATGACGCCAACTTGCTTAGTCACTGATCGAGAGAAAGCTTTGATGAACGCTTTGGATAGGATCTTTCCAGATTCTACTTTCCTCCTCTGTAGGCGGCACATCCAAAAGAACATTGAGGACCATGCTAAGCTAGCAATGCGGTCACAAGCAAGGGGGACCCATTTTGCAAGTGACTGTCTTAACTTATTCAAACAGTCGACAGATTTGGCATACAACATTCAGTTGGGGCGTATTGAACAAGATTGGGCTGCATATCCATCTGAGATTAGGTACCTGAAGAAGAATTGGCTAAACCCCTACGGCAATAGATTTCTTTCGATCTATGTGGATAAAATCTTTACATTAGGCTCCAACACCACAAACAGGTTAGTAATGTGATTACGTTTGAGATTGTTTTGCAAATTATGTTAGCTTTATATTTGTTGTTATAAAAAATTGTTTTTATTATGCAGGGTTGAAAGTGAACATTCTAGCTTCAAAAATTATTTGTCACTGCCAAGCCAGAAGATAGACACTGTGTTTCAAAGATACAATGCGAAGATGCGCAATCAGTTCAAGGAGATCTTGGGTACTTTCAATGAAAGTCAGCAAAAGACTGTAAGTAACATTACAGACGTTGATCTCTTCAAGCTTCTTAAATACAGAGTGTCTTATACTTGTTTGAGTCGCTTGCTAACTGAATACAAGAAAGGGGAATACGGCATGCATCTTGATCATTGTGAATGCGTAATAAGGAAGAGAGATGGATTGCTATGTGTGCATGACATTTATGAATATGTGAGGCGTCAAGAACCAATTCCAGTTGAAGCGGTTCATGCCTTTTGGAGGACATTGACTTTGAAAGAAGACCAATTACAAGTGCGGAGGGTAGTAGCCAGAAACTTGATGGATGAGTTTATGGCTGAGCAATGGGAGGGAATGTCACCTTATGACCAACACGAGTGTGTAATGAAGTGTTTGGCAATAGGTAACCCCCAAATGACCAACCTACAGGAGCCAGCTCGTGTGAAAAGGGGGAAGGGACGACCTCCAGGAGCTCCAAACAAAGAGTACAATCCAATGAAAAGACACAGTTTTGGGGAGTCCTGTACGTTCAACTCGTTGCAGAAACCGGTATATTGTGAGGGAAGAACCACCGGTTGAAAAAGAAAAAGGGAAGAGGAAAACAAAGGGCCAAAACCCGTTGAGTTGTTCCCTGAGGAACCCGTCCTCCCTGAGGAACTCGTCCAACTGAACTACCAGTACGAGGATAGGCACAGTTTTGGGGGAGGGGGGAGACGTTCCTCTCCCTAGTCGAAATATGCAACCTAACACCTCAAGGCCGTGGCCTTACCCTAAACAAAATAAGGTTCAAGAACAAATCTTTTGGACATTATATGCAAAAGTCATCTCTTCAACACTTACTCCTACTACATTTAACATGAAATACAACATAATAACATCATTGTAGCTCTTAATGGTGCAAACACATAAAATTTAAAATTGAAGTAAGAACATTACCTTCCTTTGCTGAATTCCTCTTCATCTTCCACTGTTTTTGGTGTTTTTAGTGTGTTTTGAAGTTTGAAGATTTTGAAAATGAGTTTTAATGGAAGCTGAAAGAGGTGAAAGATGATAAAAAGAGGTGTTAGGGTAGGGTTAATAGGTGTTACGGTTTACTTACAATAAGGGGGTAGTTATTACAGTTAGGTGGGGACAAGACATCTATTAATGGTGCACAACAACGTCTTTCAGATAAAAACCTCTCGTGTTATGCGAGTGCACGTACCCTCGCGTAACGCGAGATTAGCGTTTAAAAATTATCTTAATTTTTTGCTAATCTCGCGTTACGCGAGGGTACGTGCACTCGCGTAACGCGAGAGGCCAGACTGTGTTTGGTACTTAATTGTTTTTCTAAAGTAGGCTTTTTTTTAGAAAAAAATCTCGATATTGGCTCGTTTTGAAACTAATTCCCAACATAGGCACTCTTATGAGGCTCAGAAATTTTTCATGTATGAGAGACGCTGGGAAAACCAACGTCTCTTATACATGTAATTTTTTTTAACCCACGTATAAGAGACGTTGGTTTTCCCAGCGTCTCTTATACGTGGGGTTTAAAAAAAAAGTATTTTAGTGTAAGAGACGCTAACCCTAAAAAAAAACCAGCTTCATCTTCTACCTGCCTCGCTGTCATCAGATCCAGTGGTCTTCCTTCCGGCAACCCGCCGTTATCCTGCTGATCGGATGCAAAGATGCTCATTAGAGCAAGGATATGTTACAGAAGCCTCTCAGTCGGTTCAGCTCTTGCGCTAGATGTTGATTCTCTCTTCTCAGTTGATCGTTCTCCTCTACAAGCTCCGGCGTGCTACTGCTTGATGTGCGTTGCACCGTGATGAGGCTAAAGTCGTAGTGCCAAATTAAAGAAAACCCTAAACACTAACTAGAGTATAGCAAGTAAGTAGAGGCCGAACTCAAGGAAATCAAAACACCAAATCAATGCAGTCAAGTGAAATATCAACTAGTAACAAGTAACCAAAGGGGGGTTTTTTGATTGTATGGAACACAAAAGTAACAAGTATCAAGCAAAGAAGGTTTGGTTGTGAATATGATGAGAAGGGGTTTCACATAGCAAGTATCCACACAACAGTCAATCAAGTTGATCATAGATTTATCTCAAGTTCTATTCAATCCTAGGGAATGTTCCTATTTCAATCTTTAATATATCAGCAGGCCAACCGGTCCTGAAAATACTTACTATTCAGCAATCAAGGAAACCTCTCAAGATTAGATGAAATAGCAGCAAAGGGCACAGGAATCATAAGGATGCATGCAATAACTTACAATCGTCAAGTATTAACATGCAATCAATTCTCTTTCATAAAAGCAATCAACTACCAGATCATGCAGATATGTGTGCTACAATGACAAGGAATTCCACCGTATATTCCTAGTCTAGCAATAGAAAACTATCAATCAAACTAGGTGATCAAGCTAGCAAAACTAATAGAAATCAAAAGATGAAGAACAAGAGAATTAATACAAACCCATAGGAAAAGAACAAGAGTTTATAAAACTCACAACTTAATAACTGAAGGTTTCAACCGCTAAGTAAAACAATGGAGATTAGTTCCTGCTCATGGTTGCAGAACTAAATTGTCTGATGGAAAAGATGATTATAAAGATAGAAAGAACTAGGGTATATAAAGAGTCTAACCCTAAAGATATATGGTAAAAGATAAATCCTAAAACTAAAATAAGGAAAATAAGAAAATAATAAAAGAAATAAAAACAAAGGAAAATAAGGAAAGTCCGGAATATCTTCGGCCTTGTTGTGGCGATCGCCATAGATGCCTGGCGATCGCCATCTTCATATAAAGCTCTGCCGTAGCCTCTGTCACCCCATGGCGATCGCCGTAGAGTCATGGCGATCGCCATAATCTCTCGAACTCACATAACTCTTCTGTTGTAGAATGGTGATCGCCTGGATGGTAGTGGAGATCGCCGCTGCTCCGCAGAATATCTTCAAGTCTTCATGTCTTCAATCTTTGATCTCTTCTTCTTTGGTTCTGATCTTCATTTCTTCACTTCTTAATAAATATCTCAGAACATAATAATGACTCGAAACACATATGATAATACTCCTAAACTAATGTAATAATCCCTAGTTACGCTATACAAAGTGCAACGTATCACACCGTTGGAGACGAGTTCGAAGCGAACACCTGCTTTTCTCCGTAGTTTGCCGGTGATATTATCCTCACAACAGCAGGCGGAGGCGGTGTAGCCGCAACTGAAGATGTTGTCGCCGCCAGAGAGAGTTTCCGGCGCTGGATATCTCGAAGAAGACCTTTCTCTCCAGGGCGGAAGCATTCGTTGGCGAATTCCCACCGATCTGGTAGAAGATGAAGCTGGTTTTTTTAGGGTTAGCGTAAGAGACGATGTCCGGGACAACGTCTCTTACACTGAAATACTTTTTTTAAGAGACGTTGGTTTTCCCAGCGTCTCTTATACATAAGTTTTATTTAAAAAAAAAATCGGCCTCGGAACCTCATAAGAGTGCCTATATTGGAAATTAGTTTCAAAACGAGCCCATATCGGAAATTTTTTCGAAAAAAAAATTCACATTTCTTAATTACGATATCGGGTTAATAAGATGATCTGAAATCATTCTTTTTTAAATCGCTATGAATAAAGACATATATATTCCGGTTTTTCTGTATGAGAAAGTATCGGGTGAGAATAACTTTTAAAATACGAACGTGAGAATGATGCACATTTGCAGTATATTGGTGCACATTTAGTACTAATTTGGTGCGCATTCGATGACAAACATAAAAACATCCAAAATTTGAAAAATAATTTTTTTTAAAGAACATTTATTGAGAAACTGAAGAACATGAAGGTAAAATTTGTAAATGTCCATTACTTTTTCTAAGAATGTGCATCAAAATTTTTGATGCACATTTAAGTATATTTTGATGCACATTTTTCATTCGCACGTTCTCATTTTAAAAACTGTTCTCACCGAAATTGTACCCTTTTTGTATATCAATATTATCAGTATCCTAATCCTAATCTTATCCTATCCTATCCTAATATCTTAATATAATATAAAGCTAAATGTTTGATAATAAATTCCAAACAATAAATTCTTAACATCATCCATTAATTTCCATTTTAATCAATAAACTTTAAACCCTTCTTTAGTTTGTGTAACTGGGCCGATATTGGGCCGAACAATGTGCACATCATCTTGAGCAAATTTCTTACACTGTTTCATTAGGTATTCCTCCTCTGCCGCACCCCTTTATCCCTTCCTCCTCTTCCGAGTTCCAATCCCGCAACGCCGCCGTCTCCCACAACGCTGCCGTCTCCCACAACGCCGCCGTCTCCCACAACGCCGTTGTCTCTCCGCAACGTCGCTGTCTCCCACCGCTCGCCAAAAAGAAGTTCTCTGCCCTAGAGCTAGAAATCGACTCAAGCGAAGGGAGTCTCGACGGACGCTCAATTGCGCACTTCGACCTTGAATCGAATCATCTTTTCATACTCTCTTCGCTGCGCCAGATTTTCTCTTCCTCCCTTTTCCTCGCTCTTGCAGTAGGTAACTCACTCGCTTCTTCTTTCTTCTCTGCTTCCTCTCCTTTGTAGCTTTCGATTCGATGTATATTTGTTCATCTTTCATGTACAGATCTGAAACTTGCAACAGAGGAAGGAGTGGTCAAGTATCTCATCAGTTTTTTGTTTTTCAAGTTAGCAATTTTAGAAAACGTGGTTTCTTCTTTTGACTTGATCATTTGTGTGGGACGAACACCATTTAATATTCAGCAATCACAGTAAGTTTTGCATCTTCAGTTACTTTCTAACAACATATTTTATTTTTTTTGCTAAAAGTTTTTTTCTACTGCATTTCTTGGCAGTCAAAGATATAATATGAGCATCACCGAAGTAACTGTTGGAGATAACACTACCAATGTTGAGATGAATGCGATTTTTTATTCAGGAACTTCGTTCACGATCTTCAGTGACCCCTATTATTCTATCATTACTGAAGCAGTGAGTATTTTCTTCTATCTTTGATTTCCGGTATTGTCTTCAGAGTGTAATGGTATTGTGTTTCTTTGGCAGTTGAACTCTCAGGTGAAAGACAAGAGAATGAAAGCTATCAACAATCTTCCTTTTGAATTTTGTTATGAAATGAGGTATGGTTATTTTCAAATGATTAGATTATAAAAGCCATTAGCCCAAATGTATAAAACCTACGTGCATGCAATTAATGGATTTGACATTTACATATTCATAAGGATGTAGTGGGTATGTTCTTTTGTGCACTTTGTTTGGTTTTATATGTTAAGATGCTCGGGAATCAGATGGATAGCATTTTTGTAGTTTGATTATTGTCCAGGTTTTTATTTGTTTAATGCCTAGATCTTTTTCAAAATTTGCAGGGTATGAAGAGAGCTATTAGAGATGAGATATTGGTGCAGATCACTGTTCCAATCTTATTTGTGCAGGTAACATACAAATACCATGTTTCTGAGAGATAAGGAAGAATATAATTGTTCTTTCATATTCATTTATATGGATTTGTTTTTAAAAAATTCTATTAATATGGGGTAGTTGTGCTTTAATAATGTATAGTTCCTTGCTAATACTTTTCTCATCAATTGTTATGATTGTTAGGGTAGCAAAGACGGGCTCTTCCCTCTGGATAAACTCAAATCTGTTCAGGAAAAGATTAAGCCCTTTAATGAACTGTATGTGGTGGAAGGAGGTGATCATTCCTTAAAAGTCGGTAAGAAACATCTGCTAGCACAGGGAACAACGCAAGAACACGCTGAAGGCTCTGCTGTTGAGGTCATTGCTGAATTCATGGCCAAATCTGGGAAATGCGAATCGTCTTGCGCAACATTCAGCACAACTATGACGGCTTCCTTTTGATGACAGGTTGTTGTCAATTTCTAAAGGTGATCTTCACCAATCTGACCCCAAGTAAGCATTCCTTTTAATTTTGATACAAGTAAATTTATTGATCGAAATTGACTAACGCCCTCTGTTTTTGTTTTAGGTAAAAAATTAAAATAATATGCAGTCTCAAAATTAGTTTGAATTGGAATCTTGGTTTTAATTTGGCTGTAGAAATTGATCAGATGAGCACAACATCTCCTCCTCTTACTAGGTTCGTTTGCACTTCATTCTCATCTTTTTTTGAATCTTTCATTTGGTGTATGTGTTTGGTGTTCAATATTTTTTTTTCAAGTGTCAGATTTGAGTTTAATATTGAATTCAGATGGAAGCTCCAATTCGGAATATGTTGGTTGAAATCTGGGCAGTGACTAACTCGGTTTCTTATTAATCTCTTCTCTTTTTTCATTCCAAATTTAGGGTTTATTAATTTTATTTTGATTTGAGTTCTTTCTTGCAGCCACAAATATTAGACAAACGAGGAGGTTTTAATCCTGATTGTAAGTTGTTCAATGTGTTTTAATTAGTAATGGTAGTTTCTTGAATATGGAACTAGGTAATCACATACTAAAATTTCAGAAGACCCCTTGCATCATGTTGTTATTACATCTTAAGTTGGAGATCTGTTTCAGGACGAAGGTGGAAGTTCTTAAGCAACTTCAGGAGAGATTTGGTGGAATAGGCCATGTTCGTGTCGTTGAATGCTAAAGATCCAAATTATGGTCCACATGTAAGTTGTGATTAGTCTACAAATTAAATTATGCATATTATTATCATATGAAATTACATGCTAACATGATCCCTTCCTATTGATCCATATGATAGGCCAATTGGGTTTGAACTGGAAGAGGCTTTCAAGGTAAGTTTTACCAAATGTGAAAATTGTAGGTAAAATTCTATTGAAAGGTTTTATTAAAACAAACTAAATGCAGGTAAAGCAGCTTTTAAAGATCTGGCTGGAGATTAAGCTTCCCTTATTTGTTCAATTATCATATGATGGTTGACTGTGTAAAATGAGTTGATTGTTAAATGAAATAAAATATTGAACAAAATGCAGCAACATCCAGGCATCCAATGAATATTCCTTTTAACTGCTAATGGCCATGTCCATTGACAAATTTGGATTTCTTTTATGACTTATTTTGTGAACTGATAATTCTTTCTCATTAATTTTAGGTGGAGTGGATGTATAAAGCGTTCACTTGATGGAGGTTTCACCTGGTTAAACAGGGAACAACTGCTTCCTGGTATTCTTGGACCTATAAAAAGAACAAGGTTTCATTCTACGTTATGATATATAATGACTCTTTGTTTTTTCGTTTGTGAGTTGTCAATTCTGCTTTAGCTTTCCTTAACCTAAAATACTGAGAGAAAGTAGTTTTTAACAAAAAAAACGGTTATCAGTTATGTTGTCCAGGGATGAATCAAGCATTAGATGCCTTGATTTCCATCTCACATTCTTTACAAAGCATGTGATTGCCCATGTTGTCAAGGGTGATGCTAGAGACATGAATTAAGGTTTCTTTGGAATTTTTTCTTCCCTCCATTTTACCTTCATTTTTCTACACATTTAGTTGACATTTTTCTCTTGCCTAGGATTTGATTGAAGTATTTGGAGCCGAAGATTTGTCAATGGAGACGCCAATTTTGATGGTGTGCTCATCTCAAAAAAGAGTTGTAAATGTAATTCAATTTTAGTAACTTTGAGTGAAAGCTAAAAAGCTAGAACCTCATCCATGTATATTTAAACAAAGCCTTTATTTAGCACACCCTAAAATTTTATTTAGCACACCCAAACATTCGTCACGTAACTATTGCATACATCCGTCACGAAGGTTCTATAAACATCCGTCACGAAGGTATGTAAAACATACGTGACGAAGGTTTTCCAAACCTTCGTGACGTATGTTTTCCAAACCTTCGTGACGAAGAAACAATAAACCTTCGTGACGAATGTAGCTACATCTGCAAAAGTGAAGCTATTACGTCTAATCCACACCAACCACATTTAATTACCTTCATTCAATCCAACAAACTTCATCTTCAACCCGAAATACTTCATTTTTTAACACTTCAAACCCTAAAACACTCTCATTCAAACACAAAATTCAATTGAAAATGTCAAATTGGGATGATTACATACACCAAAATGTTGATGAAGATGGTCCATCATAGGGGAACTACAATAAGGTATGTTATAGTTCTTTTTAATAATGTTAATGTTAGGGTTTGTAGGTAAAATATATGTTTTTTTTATGAAATTGAATAGTTTGAAGTTAGTTGTTTGTGTTGATTGTGTGAAAATCATGTTGTAATATAGAGTTTGGTAGAAAATATGTTTATTTTAGGTGTTACATACAAGGAGCATGATTTGTGTTTGTGTGGAAATTGTAATATGAAGTTGAAGTTAGGGTTTGTGTGGAAATTTGTGTTTGTGTTGGAATTTAGGGGTTGATTCGAATTTAGGGGTAAAAAAGTGTAAAAAAAAATTTGAAATGGGGTAAATATGACATTCGTCACGGAACTAAGTAAAACATTTGTGACGGAAGTTTGCTAGACATTCGTGACGAAGGTATTTGCACAAGAAATGTGCAATTTTCTTCGTCACGCAACTATTGCTTTTATCCGTGACGAATGTTAACAGTTTATTCGTGACGAAGGTAGGAAAAACAGGTTTTTGAGTGTTGTTTTCTGTATTTTGTTGTTTTTACAGAATAATAGTCCAATGTTCAATCGTTTAAGGAACTTATCGATCAATGCCGATATTCCTTTGGGACGTGATGGAGTGCCTTCTTTTGATCTTGGTTTGGATTTTGATATTCCGCCAATAGTCTCTCAGCTTGATCCTCCTCCATATCATTCTCATCAAACTGATTGGTCTAATGTTCCTGAATACCAATCTTTATCACAACCATATCAACACATTGAGTATTTCCCGAAATTGAAGACAATACCACAGTTTGACAGTGTTGTGCCTTATGAGGACCCACATATATCATCAGATTATTCAGAAGTTTTCGTCACTGATAAGATCTTCAGCTCAAGAGAAGAAGCAGAACAGTGGGCAAGAGATATTGGAAAAACTCATAACTTCATGTTGAAGGTTGGTAGAACTGACTTGAAAGGGAAGTTAGGAAGGTCTTGGCTTAAATGCGAGCGTAGTGGACATTACATTCCTGATTCAGTTGGGAGAACTAGGAAATTCACCCACACAAAGAAATGTGGTTGCAAATTTCAGATTGCATGTAGAGAGACTGAAAATGGGGAATGGATCATAAGGGTTGATCATGGAACTCACAACCATATTATTGGTGAATCCTTACACGGTAACGCATTTGCTGGAAGACTTACACCTGAGGAGGAAAAGGTGTTACTAGACATGAGGAAGGGAAATGCTAGACCAATACAGATGTACACAAGGCTCAATGAATCTCCTGACAACATGACTAAGAAGTCACAAGTGTACAACTTTTGTAACAAGTTCAGAACAGAGAGGATGGAGGGAAGAACTGTGGTCCAAGAATTCTTCTATCGTTCGAAGGAGTGGAACTACTTCGTAAGACACAAGAGCGATGAAGTGACAAATAAGATCACAGATGTATTCTTCGCAAGCCCAGAGTCGATGAAACTGCTTAAGGCGTTTCCATACGTAATGTTGATTGACGCAACATACAGCACAATTCAGTAAGTATAATTAAGTTAAAAAGTCTGATGTTTGTTTTTACTCTATAAATTCTTATAGTAATGTATTATCTTGCAAAGGTACAACATGCCCTTCATAGAGATTGTTGGAATAACATCAACGTGGAAGAACTATGTCGTTGCTGGGGCTTTCGTGTCAGAAGAGAAAGAAGAAAACTATGCGTGGTGCATGTATCAATTGGCTGAGTTGTTTAGGGTTGTTAAGATGACGCCAACTTGCTTAGTCACTGATCGAGAGAAAGCTTTGATGAACGCTTTGGATAGGATCTTTCCAGATTCTACTTTCCTCCTCTGTAGGCGGCACATCCAAAAGAACATTGAGGACCATGCTAAGCTAGCAATGCGGTCACAAGCAAGGGGGACCCATTTTGCAAGTGACTGTCATAACTTATTCAAACAGTCGACAGATTTGGCATACAACATTCAGCTGGGGCGTATTGAACAAGATTGGGCTGCATATCCATCTGAGATTAGGTACCTGAAGAAGAATTGGCTAAACCCCTACGGCAATAGATTTCTTTCGATCTATGTGGATAAAATCTTTACATTAGGCTCCAACACCACAAACAGGTTAGTAATGTGATTACGTTTGAGATTGTTTTGCAAATTATGTTAGCTTTATATTTGTTGTTATAAAAAATTGTTTTTATTATGCAGGGTTGAAAGTGAACATTCTAGCTTCAAAAATTATTTGTCACTGCCAAGCTAGAAGATAGACACTGTGTTTCAAAGATACAATGCGAAGATGCGCAATCAGTTCAAGGAGATCTTGGGTACTTTCAATGAAAGTCAGCAAAAGACTGTAAGTAACATTACAGACGTTGATCTCTTCAAGCTTCTTAAATACAGAGTGTCTTATACTTGTTTGAGTCGCTTGCTAACTGAATACAAGAAAGGGGAATACGGCATGCATCTTGATCATTGTGAATGCGTAATAAGGAAGAGAGATGGATTGCTATGTGTGCATGACATTTATGAATATGTGAGGCGTCAAGAACCAATTCCAGTTGAAGCGGTTCATGCCTTTTGGAGGACATTGACTTTGAAAGAAGTACAGACTGAAGACCAATTACAAGTGCGGAGGGTAGTAGCCAGAAACTTGATGGATGAGTTTATGGCTGAGCAATGGGAGGGAATGTCACCTTATGACCAACACGAGTGTGCAATGAAGTGTTTGGCAATAGGTAACCCCCAAATGACCAACCTACAGGAGCCAGCTCGTGTGAAAAGGGGGAAGGGACGACCTCCAGGAGCTCCAAACAAAGAGTACAATCCAATGAAAAGACAACCTTCACATTGGGAGCACACTGATGCAACACTTGAAGAAACGCCTCCAAAGAAGCAAAAACCGACTTCATACGGGAAGGGTAAGAGTGGTCAGTGGGCTTTGCAGAAGCTTACAAAGTATAATGCTCTCGTACCTCCATGCATGCGTCCCTACGTGCAAGGTTGGTATCCCATTGTCGCTGATGGAAATTGTGGATACAGAGCTATAGCACAACAATTAGGGTGGGACCAAGATAATTGGAGGAGAGTTAGATCTGAAATGGCTCAAACGACATTTGCACATTGGAATAATGGGTTGCAAGCTTGTTGGGTATTGCCAGTTGAAACGCCTGATGTTTTGATAGCAGTTACAAACCTAGCTTGGACTGGACCAGGAGAGATGGCACCCGAAGAGACATGGTTACAAGTCCCGGCGATGGGGTGTGTAGTAGCTACGACTTTCAATTGTGCATTAGTTGTGCTTGCGAAATCAATTTGGCAAACATATTTGCCTATAGTATTGGACGACAACATCGCTCCGGGAGAGAAACTGCCCATATGTTGCATTGCCCTTGTTGAAGATGAAAGACACTTCATTTCGGTAATTTCTAACTCACTCTATCAATTTGGTGTTTATATTTTTAAATCAATACCTCGTACATTAGTATTGTAAATCATTTGCCTTATTGTAGATGCCAATTGCCGATGACTCTCCATTACCTGAAGTTTATCATATGTGGCATCGTCACTGTTCACCGGCAGCTCGCTCCTTGATAGACCCTTTTACTGAGCAACTAGCGGCGTACAGAAGGCCTAGAGCCCCAACAAGAAACAAGAAAGGCAACACCGTAATTAATCTTAGCGTTTAAGATTCAGTCGAAATAGATTGTTTAGGATTTGTAATGACTAAGATTTTTAATGTTTGCATGTATTTGGAATGGCTCAAAGAAGTAGTTGGATACAAGAAACTAGAAAGTGATCGAACATAAACAAACAACAACTTAAACAGACAACAACTGAAACTACTTAGTCCCACTGGAACTTGCTCCAAACTTCTCATCATTTAAGGCCTGCTTCTCCGCGGCAAGTGCAGCATTTTCATCCATGAGCTCAGCATTGTTCTCCTGAAGTTCAGTTACCTCGTCGTTTAGGCTTTTTGACATTGCCCTCAACATTTTAGTTAGCTCTTGCAGTCCACCGGCCTCTGTAGAGTGAAACAAATTATCCTCATTCAGCTGTTCTATAACCACCCTTGCTCGACCTGAGTATGGACGGTCGATCCAATGCCTGTATTTGCACCCACCATCTTCATCAATCGAGTTCCACGTCCTATCAGGGCATCCCCAATATCTTCTCCCGTAGTTCACCTTATCATGATTGAATTGCTCAGTACAAGTCTGTTCAGTTGGCACTTTGTTGCACCAACAAAGCTTCCCTCCTGGATCCATAATTTTTTTCCTGTACGAATTTGAAATGTGTTGCTTATTCCATGCTGAAACGTCATGTATATAGAGTTGAAGGTAAATGGGTTACAACTTGAAACAGCTGTAACTCACTTACAACAAGTAAGTGAGTTACAGCTAGCAACAGTTATAACACACTTACTTGACGTCTTCAACATCTTATGCTGATCTGCACGGTTTGCAGCAATCCTGCACGGTTTGTAGCAAACCGTGCAGAACCATCTTTCTTCTTTTCCTCGCTCGTTGCGTCCCTCGTCGAGTCCTTTAGCTCCCCTGTTGCAAGATATCATCCAATACACACCAAACACGTATATGAATTGGATGCTATCAGCTGTAACCCACTATCTTCTGATCTACATTTGATGGGCCGGATATTGATTTGGATTAGATAATGGCGTTTTGGGCCGGACATTGATTTGGATCAGACAATTGCAAACAAACCAAATAACAAGTAATTCGTTCAAACACTACAAAGCATGTTCTTAAAACTCAAGCACAAACTAAATCCAACACCAACATCAATCCAACCTACTCAAGGAAAGGATAGAACCCATCCAAAGTGTGACAAACAGCGTCTTTCATACGGGAATACTCCTCCTCATTATCTGCATCCCGATACGGCTCCAGATTGTACACAGAAGTCCGAATTGCCTACAGTGAAGTGCAAAATAAATTAAGTCAGACATTGATTATGTTATAGATTTATAGAATTTGAAGATTAATTACAAACCTGCATGAGTTGCTCCTTAGTATAAGGAGAGATTATTGGATGAGTATGAGCCAAGTACCACTCCAAGTAATCATCAGTGCAGAGAGATGGAGGATCTGCTTCTACACCCATTTCCCATAAGCTTACAGAGTTGTTCTCCCTTTGCTCCCAACTCCAGTTGGTGGGATCATACTCCACTACGTACTTACGATTGTTTCCACACCTTCTAGCTTTAATTGGTTGAATGGGAGGGATTGGCACACCTTGAACTCGACCAAATTGTCTGCAAACTCGAAGTGGCATGTGAGGCTCGGTCTTGTCCAAAACATGCAGGATCCCATGAAAGAAAGCCGGCCGAAGTTCTACCCTACGAAAATCTAGGCGTCCATATGGTTGCCACTCAACCTGTTGTACATAAATCATTAAAACAAGTTCAAAAGTACAATAACAAATTAACAGCTAATGAAAAAATAATCATACCCCTTCTACGATCATATTGTCTAGCTCCTCTCTGTAGTTGCGACGATTGTCCGGTCTTTCAGACAAATCAAATTTGGCTGCATATGGCATTGTCTCATCCCACTCATAGTTTTGTGGAGGGGCAAAAGCAGGAAAGTACAAATAGATCCAACCCTACATCATTAAACAAAACTAAGGAAAACAAAAGAAACAGTATTCAAATCAGTGCATATAATTAAAGACAAACATACCATCAACAAGGTGTAACAGAAAGACATCGTTGCACAATCTCTGCGGGAGTATTTACCCAGTTGTCCATACAAAGCACACAACGCACCCGAACCCCAAGACACACCATGGATATTTGCCATATCATTAAGCCATTCATGGTGAATCAACTTGATCATGTACGACGTCTTGTCAGGAAACAATGTCATTCCCAACAAGTATGTCAACCAACCCTTAGCGATTGAGACTTGATCCATTTCAAAGTTCCCCTCATTATCCAGTGCCATGCATTATTCCCTCAAAAGCTCCGGTGAAACTTCATTACCAGCTTTGACTCTTGCGTCAAGTAAATCTATACCAAAAGCCTTCTTTGCTCTGTTGACCATTACAGCCTTCGTGTCAGCTTTGCCAACTCCATCAGCAGATGTGTGAAATCCCATGCCCTTTCCGTTTATAGGGATACCCAAAATCTTGTGCACATCTAATAGGGTGATTGTCATTTCACCAAATGGCAAGTGAAAAGAATTTGTTTCTGGCTGCCACCGCTCAACAAATGCATTGATCAACCCTTGGTCGTGGTTGGGATACATGAGGGTCTGCAAATGTGACAAACCAGAAGCCCTAGCCAACAAAACCCAAGGATAGTCGCCCTGTAACTTCCATTTTTTCAAACCTTCTTTTCTGACCGTATTTCTCAATTGCGGTCTCTCCTATTTATCATATTTCAAAATTTTTTTAAGTACATTTAAATCAATTAACAAATCATGTCTAAATTAACGAAGCATGGAAATTACGCAATTAACAATTCAACCAAAGGTGATAGATTTACTTACATGTCCTTGCCAAACCATATAAGCAGTGTGCCCGCTGAAGCTATGCAGCAAGTCTATCTCCTTAGGACCTCCAGGCACAGCCCACTGTAACTTCGGGTAAATTTCGTCTTTCTCATCGCCATGTTCATTAAGATCGACCCCCCCGTAATGGCCCTCAAACTGTCCTTCAGCCCAGGAAGCAGTTGGACTAGATTGCCATTCTGGTGTTTCTGGCTGAAAGGCCTGTTGACGTCCTGCTGCTTCATCCCATGCGACTTGTGGAGAAGAGGGGGGAACCCATGTAGGGATCTATTACAAAAAAAATTGGTTATTAGTAAAATGTACAACTTTCACTCATAATCGACTATATATTAAATTTTAAACTAATACTTACAGCACTCTGCGGACTCCAAGTTGGATAATGTGCCTCATAGGTTGGAGTCATCGGGATTTGCTGTTGTAATAAAATAAATTTCATAAATTATTAATTTAATAAAAACAAAAAAAAAATATAATGTGAATTTCAGATTAACTAACCATGTTCTCGTAAAGGTTCGAATATGCACTAGGGTCAGCTAGCTGTTGTTGTTCATGCCAAGAAGGTTGTGGGACCTCTTCACTTGCACTTGTACCCTCGTCAGATCTTCCACGCCTCTTCCTCGGCTTGGGCTGATAAGCGGGCCTTCCTCCAGCCACGATTTCTTCACGAGTTTGATTACGGGCATTCTTCCGGGCACTTCTAGAAGACGGATGCATCTACAGTAACATAATATTTTGTAAATTTACGCATACCAAACCAACAAAACAAAACAAAAAAACATCACAAAAATGCAAAAACATCCGTCACGAAGGTCCAGTTTACATTCGTCACGGATGTTTACTAAACCTTCGTGACGGATCTGAGTATAACATTCGTCACGAAGAACCAGTAAACATTCGTCACGAATGTATACTGGACCTTCGTGACGAATCTTCTGCAAACCTTCGTGACGAAGGTTTTTGCAAAATTGCAAAAACGCAGAAGTGCCAACATATCCGCTGACGAATGAATTTGCACAAAATTTGCACAATTTGAAGCAGAAAAACAGTTTATGAAGGTATCCAAACACATTAGCCCCTAAATCATTTCATTCCATAAGTTTCTTAATCAAATCAAATTTACCCTAATTCATGAACAAATATCAATTTTGGGGATTATATCTAAAATTTGAAACAACTCTCAATTAGACATAAACAAACACCAATTGAACTAAAAAAACATGCTTAATACACATATCAATCTAATTTAATCACCCCATTTCAATGGTTTTGACATATATTCATCAAACATGGAAAATTAATGCAAAAGAGAGTTAGAAATTACCTTATTGCTTGATTTGTTGATTATTGTAGTGAAAGAGATGAAGAAATGTAGAGAATGGTGTTGTGATTTGTTGTAGCTGCGCCGAAAACGAGTATAATGGAGAAGAAGAAGTTACATTAGGGTTGGGTAAAAAATCTCTTTTATATCTGCAAAATTGATACATTCGTCACGGATGTCTGAGCAACCTTCGTCACGAAGGTTTGGAAAACCTTCGTCACGTATGTTTTACATACCTTCGTGACGGATGTTTATAGAACCTTCGTGACGGATGTATGCAATAGTTACGTGACGAATGTATGAAATAGTTACGTGACGAATGTTTGGGTGTGCTAAATAGAATTTTAGGGTGTGCTAAATAATAAGGGCCTATCTTTATTGATCTAATTCTAGACGACTTGCCATGTGCAATATATTGGTAGGTTAGGTTAAGCTCCATTTGCCCAATAACAAATTGTGCTGCATTTGTCGATATGGTTATGATTAGTATTTGTATATGAGTATGGGTCGGATATGATACAGATTAATACCTCATATCCATCTAACTACAACATAAGAAATCAAGTCTTCATAAAAGAATAGGTCATATCAACGCTACGTCACCATCTATATCGATATAAAAATTGATGGATTTGACAAAGTAATGTCAATTTGTACCGGACCACCGTAATTAATACATCGAGCCTAACTGGGCTATTGGGTTAAATTTGATTTATTAGGCTTTATTTCTTCCGTTGATATTCAACCCTTCTTCTTCCCTTTAGTCTTTCATCTTCCCACTTGATTGGTGAATTGAAGGATGATTTTGCTTAGGTTTTTTTTGCTATAAATATGTCTTGCCTATTACAGTATCCAAACACCTTCTCGAGTTTTTCATTCTTGATTTCGATTGTAACCATCGTTGTAATAGTTGTATTTGCATTTTACGAGTTTGTAGAATTGTATTATATCATCGTTCACTCATTTTAAATTTAGGACCTATTTAATGACTAACCGCAAACGAAAGACCGTAATTTACCCCCGCGAAGCGCAGAGTTTCGGATCTAGTTTTAAAAAAAAACACAAATCACAAATAATTAAATAATTAAACTTTTAAATAAAAACCTATTTTTCACAATCTTCCACATCCTCCATAGTCTCCTACAAATATATCAATCAATCTTGCCCGACTGATTATCTTCAAAAGTATAGGATAGCCTTTGAGACGCGTGCTCTTGGCTCGTCGAGTTCCCCCTAAATACAATGCCAGTCCTAATGCTAGACGACTTCCACATCCTCCATAGTCTCCTACTTTAAGATTAAGCAGAAGAAGGCTAGGATAGCCTTTGAGAAGAGTACAGCCGACCGGGGTTGGGCCGAGGTCTTTTACTTAGTGGAGAAATCTTCCCTCGGAGACGCGTGCTCTTGGCTCTTCGAGGAATGGAACCCTGAGAGTGAGCTTCTTTACTTTGTCCTACCAATCACCTCTTTTCATAGGGACATATGTTTTGCTTGTCGATGTTTTACTTACTTGTGACTTTATATGCTTTTCAGTTAACGTGGAGGCTCTTAAGACAAGGGCGAAGTCGAAAAAGGCGGTAGCCGCGCTCTTGGAGATTCCTGAAGCTGATCGGACCTTCTATGGTCATGACGGAGAGGGTCATCGTAGCGGTCCTGCGACGCCATCTGGTAAGTCAGCTTCTTCTCGTTAACTTTCGTCGACTTATTTCTTCATAGTTGTGTTCTAACTGTTTATTCTTTGTTGATGGCGCAACTTCAATTTCTCGCGTTCGTGCTCGTGACGAATATGCCACTGATATCGTGACGTCGAGGAAGAGGCAGTTTGCCATAAAAGGATGTTCGTCTGCTGCTCCGTTGGACGTTGATCTTATGGCTACCTTGGAATCTACGCCGTCTCCTTCTCCGGCTAAGGCGACGCGTTCACGAAAGGGAAAGGAGAAAGTGGTCGAGGTTCCCGAGGAGAAATACTCGTCTATGGATGATTTCCCTGGCGTGATTTCAAGTGCTTTCGCTCCGGGAAGGGAACTTCTGAGGGCTTTGATGGGGCTTCGTTCTTCGTCGTCCCTTGACCATTATGCGTCCATGGATCCTGCCGACGTTATGGGAGAGGCTTTCGCTGCTCAATGGAAGGTAAGATTGTAACTTCTATTTTCTCTGATGATTTTCCCGTGAGCTTCCTTTCTTATTCCTCTCGTCCCTTCTTTCAGGGGATTCAGGCGTCGCTATGCGCTTGGACGCTCTTGTCTACGTATCCAAAGCAGATGGAGGCGTTGGAGAAAAAGGCGTCTGATGCTTCATTGGAGATTACTCGTTTGAATGGTTTGTTGGAGAAGTCTCGTGACGCGGAGAAAGCGGCGAAGGACAAGGTTACTGAAGTTCTTACTCTTAATGAGACGATCACCAAGCGAGTCGAGGATTTGGAGGAGAATCTCAGTACTTTGAAAGCGGACTTGGAGAAGAACAAAGCGCAGCATGACAAGGATTTGTACGAGGCAAAGATCTATTGGTCTTGGTTGTCCAGAGTGGAGGTTTATGAGGAGTATGCTGCTGGCAAGTACAAGGATTGTGATCCGATGGGCGAGCGTGCTGAGTTTAGGGAGGCTTTTCCGGAACCTCCTGAAGGCGTTCATCCCGACGTCGCAGTCGTTGAAGGCGGAGAACACGTCGACGAGGAGGAGGTTGAGACTGATGAAGAGGAAGGTGATAGTCGCGCATCCGGCTCTGGGACGTCTGAGGGCGAGTCCAAATCCTTGTAATTTTTGGCTTTTTCTTTGCGTAGTGCGTTTGTACGCGTTGCCTGTAGTTGGGGTGCTTCTTTCCTTTTCAAACGTTGTTATCCTTGTTCTTTGTCGTTGGGCTTTCTCTTCAATATACTTGTTCTCCTGTTTTCTTGAATCCTTTGTGTTGCTTTGGTGATAGTGTTTTATTGCTGCCAACTTTCTTGTTCTTACGTTGTTGCTATCTTTTAAGCACTTTTCATTCTTTTTTGGTGTAATCCTACCCCTTTTGGTAGGTTTGACTTAGACTCCTCGTAGACTAGGTTAGAGCTACCAAAGATTCTTATGCTCGCTTCACTTGTTATACCTTGTACTTCATTCTTTGTGTCGTGCGCGTTTTTCTTCGCGTGGGAGACATCTTGGGAGCTCGCCATTTATCTGGCTTTAATATCCTACGTATTTTGCTTTGGCACGCGTATCTTGCTTTGCGTAGGTGTAGAACTTATTTCTTGACTGTTTACGACTTTTTATTCGTATCTCGTAAGCTTTGTATTAGGCTTGAACTTCCATGACTCTTTACGCGTGCCTCATTTGCGAGTGCGTAAATTTTATCTTTGGTTTCTTGCCTTTTGCTACTCTATCTTTAAGGTATAACTCTCTACCCCTGATATGATACTTCGTTCGTAGTGAACGCGTTAGATGGTTTTTACTTACTTGATAGGGTGGTATGGTCATTGCGGCTGCTTTAGTTACATTGCCGGCTTACATGAAGGTTGGGTCCAGCATTTCCTCCGAACCCTGAAGCGAGTGGCGGACATAGGTCAGCGTGTGATTTTATCAGCTTGTGAAGTTACCCCTTACTTTTAAGGTGGGTCCGTTGCTTCACGCTAGCGTTAGGTCGACGTAGAACTCTTTTAATTGACGGGCCTATTCATCGTGTAGCGTCCGATTTCTAGATTGTTAGGACTTACGATGTTGGTGGACGCATCCCTGCCGGTTTGGCATTTTGCCCGTGGATTCATGACTCTCAGAGGGGCTGGAAGGCGTGAAGATGCGTTCCTGGAGAATGATCGTATCAAATTGGTTCGACCTTGTTTGCTCAGAGGATCCAACCGGCTTCGTGAGGTACCGGGCTTCATTCCCCATGACCACTTCCACACGTCGCTAACAATCATGGGAAGAGTCGACTCGGAGTCGGCGGTTCGGCTAACATTTCCTACACGTAGATGAAGCCTCGAACGCGTAGACTAACGAAATTCGCCCCCGACACGGATTTTCACCGCGGCCTTCTTGCTTCTTATTTGGTACGTCGTACTCAAGAGGCACGTTCTCTTAATAGACATAGAGCAAGTCGTGGAAATGAAACAACTCAGCATGCTTAACACGTTGGAAAGAAAGGTCTACTTGTATATTAATAAAAGATGCATCATGCAATAACAAACATTGACTTTGACGCCTAACCCTAGTCGCCGCGACCCCTTGTCGCTTTGACCTAAAGATAATGACGTGTTTTTATTAAAAACTTAATCCTACTCATGCAAAGGGAAATAAAAGGGAATCAAAAGACGCATAGAAGTATCTCAAACTCTTTCCTGATGGTGTCTTTACGGTGGGTGATGTTTCAAGAACATGTAGCTTAAGTCAGGGTTCTCCGCCATAAATTCCCTCCAATTTTGAACTCGGAGATTTTGCTTACGTTTCCGTAGAGACGCATCGTGCTTATCGACGCCCTTATCTCGCTTCTTAGACGGATTTTTCTTTGACGCGTCGGGGTTATTCTTCTACCCCTAGCCTCTTCCTTGGACTTTCCATGATTTTTCCGCGTTTTCAGGCGTTTGGATTCTTTATTACTCGATGATCCAGACCATGAACACGCTTTCCTTTTCTCTACTCTTCGGATGGTGTAGGATTTTACTTCTAGGACGTATGTCTCGTCGCCTACCCGGCCTATTTCTTATTTTATCTCGTAGAGCCTTCGTTGAGTATATCTTACTTGTTCTCCATGGTCTTTTAATTGCTACGCCTTACTCTTTTTCTCTAGGGACGTGTTGGTTGTATTCTTCATTCCTATGTTGTAGCACTTGTTTGTGCCTAAAAATACGACGAGTGTGGAACGCGTGAAGAGCTATGCGTAGGAAGACTGTGTCGACGCGACGGGAGAAAAGGAGGATGTCGTCGACGTGGCGAAGGTCTCGTTTATCTTGAAGATTAGGTCGGCCGAGTATATTTTATCTTATTCCTTATTATATTATTGTAATTGGTAAAAGATACAGTAAAGAATATCTTTTACCTTGTTTGTTATATCGTTATTTAGATAAAAAAAAAAGAGATAAGATCTTGTTTCCTTAAAGATATTATTAGGGTTAGCCTATAAATAAAGGTTAACGCCTGCTTTGTAAACATTCAGCCACCATTACGAGTAATACCATGTTCAAGCTTCAACCCTAATTTCCTAGTTTGTTCTTGAATGTTGAGATTATACCGTATTCTTTGATCTTTGCCCTACAATTGCTTAGTTCTCTTCTCGTAGGTAATTTAGCTACAAACAATTGGCGGCCACCGTGGGGCAAGATCAAAAAGGTATCATCTTTCCATACGAAAAGAGCTTCTTTTTTGCAGAAAATCATGACAAATCCGACCAACAGTCCACGTGATGGTGAAAAAAGATCCGAAGAAGAAGATCACGTAACGGTTCCTCTCGTTCCGGTGGAATAAAACGCGGGAAAAGATCTCGAGAACACTCCTGACGCTCCAAAGAACAACGCTCCCACGGGAGAGCAGGGGACGAGCGGCGATGTGACCAACGTGACCTCTGTCAGAGTCCACTTCGACACCCTCCAAAAGGTGTGGACAAAAGCCAAAAACGCTAGCGAAGAGAACACGTCGGGACTCACCAAAGAGAACGAACGACTACGCTCCATCATAAAAGAGCTTAGGGCAGAGTCAGCGAAGCCACTCACCTATGTTCATAGTCAAAGCGTCGTTCGCCGCCTAGATATGGATGTCGCTGCTGGAGAAGAAAAGGATTACGGATCCCAGGAGCATCGAAACGCTATCCCATCGAGAGAAACGATTCAGAAAGAAAAATCTAAGGAGAACTTAACTTCGGACGCCGTTGCTGCGCTCGTAGCACAACAAGTCGGAGCCTTAAGGAAAGAGATGATGTTGATGCCCGGGGTTCCCCAATCCATAATCCTTGAGCACGAGTTCGGATTTCAAGAGAGTCCATTTGTTACTGCTATCGTCGCCCAGAAGATCGCCAAGAAGTTCACCGTCGCCGATCTTCCCATCTATGACGGATCGGATGACCCGGAAGAACATGTCTTACTCTATAAGGCCAAACTCTCCACGAGCCCGATCGAACCAGAGTTAAAGGAAGCAATGATGTGCAAATTCTTCAGCTCGACATTAAAAGGCCCAACCTTGACGTGGTTCATCCACTTACCCAAGGGAAGTATCTCCTCCTATGTCGAGCTCTCCAACTTGTTCCGATTACAGTTCGCCAGCAGTAAGTTGTTTGCAAAACAACCCTCGGATCTCCATAACATGCGTATGAATAGGGGCGAAACCATAAGAGCCTTCTTGAAACACTTCAACGACGAGAAAATTACGATCCAAGATTGTAGCGAGGCTACCGCTGCCGACGCGTTCAGACGCGCACTCCCCCGAAACAACGATATGTACAAGGAGTTAACGAAGACCCGTCCTACTTCATTTGTCTCGACGATAGAAAGAGCTATGGAAGCCATACGCCTTGAAGAAGACCTCCTAAGTCACGCTGAAGAAAAGTCTCGATCTCCACGAAGACGTACCGCTCCGCGCAGAGATTCCCCCCAACGGAAAGATGGTGAACGTTACGATAGAAGAAACAAGCCGTTTCATAGAGAACTTCCCATGGTGCATAACATAAGCGAAATCAATAGCGTCTACGCGGTCGAAAGACGTGTATACATGAAGGCCGTGGTTACACGATATGAGAGTTATACCTTGAACGTACTATCAATCCTTGAAGCTTCCATCTCCGTGGGGAATTCAAGAGATCAAGGGCGAACCACAGATAGAAAGGGAGTGCTACAGCATAGGAATGAAGAATACAACTAACACGTCCCTAGAGAAAAAGAGCAAGGCGTAGCAATTAAAAGACCATGAAGAACAAGTAAGATACACTCAACGAAGACTCTACGAGGTAAAGGAAGAAATTGGCCGGGTAGGCGACGAGACATACATCCTAGAAGTCAAGTCCTATGCCATCCGAAGAGTGGAAAAAAGGAAAGCATCTTCAAGGTCTGAATCACCGAATAGTAAGGAGTCAAAACACTCAAGAATACGGAAAAGTCATGGAAAGTATAAGAAAGGGGCCAGGGGTAGAAAAATAACCCTCGACGCATCAAAGGAAAAACCATCTAAGAAGCAAGACAAGGACGTCGATAAGCATGACGCGTCTCTACGAAAGCGTAAGCAAAATCTCCGAGTAAAAAATGGAGGTAATTTATGGCAGAAAACCCCGACTTAAGCTACATGGTCTTGAACCATCATCCACCGTAAAGACACCATCGGGAAAGAGTATGAGATATTTTTATGCGTCTTCTGATTCCCTTTTATTTCCCTTTGCATGAGTAGGATTAAGTTTTTAATAAGGACATGTCGTTATCATCAAGTCAAAGTGACAAGGGGTCGCGGCGACTAGGGGTCGGCGTCAAAGTCAATGTTTGTTATCGCACGATGCATCTTTTATTAATATACAAGTAGACCTTTCTTTCCAACATGTTAAGTGTTTGTGCCTAAAAATACGACAAATATGGAACGCGGGGTAAGCTATGCATTGAAGAATCGTCTCGACGCGACGAGAGGAGTGAAGGATGTCGTCGACGTGACGAGACGTGGCAAAGGTCTCGTTTATCTTGAAGATTAGGTCGGCCGAGCATATTTTATCTTATTCCTTATTATATTATTGTAATTGGTAAAAGATACGGTAAAAAATATATTTTACCTTGTTTCTTATATCGTTATTTAGATAAAAGGACGAGATAAGATCTCGTTTCCTTAAAGATATTATTAGGGTTAGCCTATAAATAAAGGTTAACGCCTGCTTTGTAGACATTCAGCCGCCATTACGAGTAATACCAAGTTCAATCTTCAACCCTAATTTCCTACTTTGTTCTTGAATGTTGAGATTATACCGTATTCTTTGATCTTTGCCCTAAAATTGCTTAGTTCTCTTCTCGTAGGTAATTTCGCTACAAACAATTGGCGCCCACCGTGGGGCAAGATCACAAAGGTATCGTCTTTCTGTACGAAAAGAACCTCTTTTTTGCAGGAAATCATGACAAGTCCGACCAACAGTCCGCGTGATTGTGAAAAAAGAACCGGAGAAAAAGATCACGTAACGGTTCCTCTCGTTCCGGTGGAAGAAAAAATAGGAAAAGATCACGGGAACACTCTTGACGCTCCAAAGAACAACGCTCCCACAGAAGAGCGGGGGACGAGCGGCGATGTGACCAACGTAACCTCTGTCAGAGTCCACTTCGACACCCTCCAGAAGGCGTGGACAGAAGCTAAAAACGCCAGCGAAGAGAAAACGCCGGGACTCACCAAAGAGAACGAATGACTACGCTCCATCATAAAAGAGCTTAGGGCAGAGTCAGCGAGGCCACTCACCTACGTTCGCAACCAAAGCGTAGTTCGCCGCCTAGATATGGATGTCGTTGCTGGAGAAGGAGAGGATTACGGATCCCAGGAGCATCGAAACAGTATCCCATCGAGAGAAACGATTCAAAAAGACAAATCTAAGGAGAACTTGACTTCGGACGCCGTAGCTGCGCTCGTAGCGCAACAAGTCGGAGCCTTAAGGAAAGAGATGATGTTGATGCCCGGGGTTCCCAAATCCATAATCCCTGAGCAGGAGTTCGGATTTCAAGAGAGTCCATTTGTTACTGCCATCGCCGCCCAGAAGATCGTCAAGAAGTTCACCGTCGTCGATCTTCCCGTCTACGACGGATCAGATGACCCGGAAGAACACGTCTTACTCTATAAGGCCAAACTCTCCACGGGCCCGATCTAGCCAGAGTTAAAGGAAGAAATGATGTGCAAATTCTTCAGCTCGACATTAAAAGGTCCAGCCTTGACATGGTTCATCCACTTATCCAAGGGAAGTATCTCCTCCTACTCCGAGCTCTCCAACCTGTTCCGATTACAATTCGCCAACAGTAAGTTGTTTGCAAAACAACCCTCGGATCTCCATAACATTCGTATGAACAAAGGAGAAACCATAAGAGCCTTCTTGAAACGCTTCAATGACGAGAAGATTACGATCCCAGATTGTAGCGAGGCTACCGCTGCCGACGCATTCAGACGCGCACTCCCAAGACAGCGATCTGTACAAGGAGTTAACGAAGACTCGTCCTACTTCATTTATCTCGACGAGAGAAAGAGCTATGGAAGCCATACGCCTTGAAGAAGACCTCCTAAGTCACGCTGAAGAAAAGTCTCGACTCCACGTAGACGTACCCCTCCGCGCAAAGATTCCCCCAACGGAAGGATGGAGAACGTTACGATAGAAGAAACAAGTCGTTTCACAGAGAACCTCCCATGGTGCATAACGTGAGCGAAATCAATAGCGTCTACGCGGTCGAAAGAGGTGTATACATGAAGACCGACGCGTTGAGAGTTATGAACGCGATGGAAAAACTCCATGACGTGAAGTGGCCTAAAAAACCAAATCCTAAAAAGAAATCAGGATCAGGAAGAGGATACTACGAGTTCCACAACGACTCAGGACATCCGACAAATGATTGTTATACTCTGAGGAAAGAAGTTCTACGTCTCCTGAAAAGAGGCGACCTATTAGATTTACTTTCCAAAGAGGGAAGGGACGCGTTTGAAGGAGCAAGGAAAGGAAAAAGATCTGCAACGCCACCACCTCCTTCATCGAATCGTTCAAGGACAGTCAACACGATCTTCGGAGGCTCCCCCATAAGTGGCTATACCGCCTCCAACGCCAAGAGAAACGTTAAGGCATTACGCGGCGAAGGAAGTGCTTTTCCAATCTACCACGTCAGGACTGTTAGGAAAGATTGCCCAATCACATTCGAGGAACCCAACGGGAGTGTAGATCATCACGACGGGTTAGTTATCTCCTTAACCATTAGTAATTGCAAGGTTAAAAGAATCCTCATCGATAACGGAAGCTCGGCCAACATCATCACCTTATCCGCGATCAAGGAGCTCGGATTATCTAGCGACGACGTGGTGAAAAAGCACATCCCTCTAGTAGGTTTCAGTGGCAAAGTCGCCGAATGCTAGGAGAAATCACCCTGACTACTCTAGCGGAAGGGGTCCATATGCAAACCAAATTCGTAGTAATGGAGGCCGAGTCGCCCTATAACATAATCCTGGGAAGGCCGTGGTTATACGATATGAGAGCTATACCTTCAACGTACCATCAATCCCTGATGTTTCCATCTCCGTGGGGAATTCAAGAGATCAAGGGCGAACCCCAGATAGCAAGGGAGTGCTACAGCATAGGAATGAAGAATACAACTAACACGTCCCTAGAGAAAAAGAGCAAGGCGTAGCAATTAAAAGACCATGAAGAACAAGTAAGATACACTCAACGAAGACTCTACGAGGTAAAGGAAGAAATTGGCCGGGTAGGCGACGAGACATACATCCTAGAAGTCAAGTCCTATGCCATCCGAAGAGTGGAAAAAAGGAAAGCATCTTCAAGGTCTGAATCACCGAATAGTAAGGAGTCAAAACGCTCAAGAATACGGAAAAGTCATGGAAAGTATAAGAAAGGGGCCAGGGGTAGAAAAATAACCCTCGACGCATCAAAGGAAAAACCATCTAAGAAGCAAGACAAGGACGTCGATAAGCATGACGCGTCTCTACGAAAGCGTAAGCAAAATCTCCGAGTAAAAAATGGAGGTAATTTATGGCAGAAAACCCCGACTTAAGCTACATGGTCTTGAACCATCATCCACCGTAAAGACACCATCGGGAAAGAGTATGAGATATTTTTATGCGTCTTCTGATTCCCTTTTATTTCCCTTTGCATGAGTAGGATTAAGTTTTTAATAAGGACATGTCGTTATCATCAAGTCAAAGTGACAAGGGGTCGCGGCGACTAGGGGTCGGCGTCAAAGTCAATGTTTGTTATCGCACGATGCATCTTTTATTAATATACAAGTAGACCTTTCTTTCCAACATGTTAAGTGTTTGTGCCTAAAAATACGACAAATATGGAACGCGGGGTAAGCTATGCATTGAAGAATCGTCTCGACGCGACGAGAGGAGTGAAGGATGTCGTCGACGTGACGAGACGTGGCAAAGGTCTCGTTTATCTTGAAGATTAGGTCGGCCGAGCATATTTTATCTTATTCCTTATTATATTATTGTAATTGGTAAAAGATACGGTAAAAAATATATTTTACCTTGTTTCTTATATCGTTATTTAGATAAAAGGACGAGATAAGATCTCGTTTCCTTAAAGATATTATTAGGGTTAGCCTATAAATAAAGGTTAACGCCTGCTTTGTAGACATTCAGCCGCCATTACGAGTAATACCAAGTTCAATCTTCAACCCTAATTTCCTACTTTGTTCTTGAATGTTGAGATTATACCGTATTCTTTGATCTTTGCCCTAAAATTGCTTAGTTCTCTTCTCGTAGGTAATTTCGCTACAAACAATTGGCGCCCACCGTGGGGCAAGATCACAAAGGTATCGTCTTTCTGTACGAAAAGAACCTCTTTTTGCAGGAAATCATGACAAGTCCGACCAACAGTCCGCGTGATTGTGAAAAAAGAACCGGAGAAAAAGATCACGTAACGGTTCCTCTCGTTCCGGTGGAAGAAAAAATAGGAAAAGATCACGGGAACACTCTTGACGCTCCAAAGAACAACGCTCCCACAGAAGAGCGGGGGACGAGCGGCGATGTGACCAACGTAACCTCTGTCAGAGTCCACTTCGACACCCTCCAGAAGGCGTGGACAGAAGCTAAAAACGCCAGCGAAGAGAAAACGTCGGGACTCACCAAAGAGAACGAATGACTACGCTCCATCATAAAAGAGCTTAGGGTAGAGTCAGCGAGGCCACTCACCTACGTTCGCAACCAAAGCGTAGTTCGCCGCCTAGATATGGATGTCGTTGCTGGAGAAGGAGAGGATTACGGATCCCAGGAGCATCGAAACAGTATCCCATCGAGAGAAACGATTCAAAAAGACAAATCTAAGGAGAACTTGACTTCGGACGCCGTAGCTGCGCTCGTAGCGCAACAAGTCGGAGCCTTAAGGAAAGAGATGATGTTGATGCCCGGGGTTCCCAAATCCATAATCCCTGAGCAGGAGTTCGGATTTCAAGAGAGTCCATTTGTTACTGCCATCGCCGCCCAGAAGATCGTCAAGAAGTTCACCGTCGTCGATCTTCCCGTCTACGACGGATCAGATGACCCGGAAGAACACGTCTTACTCTATAAGGCCAAACTCTCCACGGGCCCGATCTAGCCAGAGTTAAAGGAAGAAATGATGTGCAAATTCTTCAGCTCGACATTAAAAGGTCCAGCCTTGACATGGTTCATCCACTTATCCAAGGGAAGTATCTCCTCCTACTCCGAGCTCTCCAACCTGTTCCGATTACAATTCGCCAACAGTAAGTTGTTTGCAAAACAACCCTCGGATCTCCATAACATTCGTATGAACAAAGGAGAAACCATAAGAGCCTTCTTGAAACTCTTCAATGACGAGAAGATTACGATCCCAGATTGTAGCGAGGCTACCGCTGCCGACGCATTCAGACGCGCACTCCCAAGACAGCGATCTGTACAAGGAGTTAACGAAGACTCGTCCTACTTCATTTATCTCGACGAGAGAAAGAGCTATGGAAGCCATACGCCTTGAAGAAGACCTCCTAAGTCACGCTGAAGAAAAGTCTCGACTCCACGTAGACGTACCCCTCCGCGCAAAGATTCCCCCAACGGAAGGATGGAGAACGTTACGATAGAAGAAACAAGTCGTTTCACAGAGAACCTCCCATGGTGCATAACGTGAGCGAAATCAATAGCGTCTACGCGGTCGAAAGAGGTGTATACATGAAGACCGACGCGTTGAGAGTTATGAACGCGATGGAAAAACTCCATGACGTGAAGTGGCCTAAAAAACCAAATCCTAAAAAGAAATCAGGATCAGGAAGAGGATACTACGAGTTCCACAACGACTCAGGACATCCGACAAATGATTGTTATACTCTGAGGAAAGAAGTTCTACGTCTCCTGAAAAGAGGCGACCTATTAGATTTACTTTCCAAAGAGGGAAGGGACGCGTTTGAAGGAGCAAGGAAAGGAAAAAGATCTGCAACGCCACCACCTCCTTCATCGAATCGTTCAAGGACAGTCAACACGATCTTCGGAGGCTCCCCCATAAGTGGCTATACCGCCTCCAACGCCAAGAGAAACGTTAAGGCATTACGCGGCGAAGGAAGTGCTTTTCCAATCTACCACGTCAGGACTGTTAGGAAAGATTGCCCAATCACATTCGAGGAACCCAACGGGAGTGTAGATCATCACGACGGGTTAGTTATCTCCTTAACCATTAGTAATTGCAAGGTTAAAAGAATCCTCATCGATAACGGAAGCTCGGCCAACATCATCACCTTATCCGCGATCAAGGAGCTCGGATTATCTAGCGACGACGTGGTGAAAAAGCACATCCCTCTAGTAGGTTTCAGTGGCAAAGTCGCCGAATGCTAGGAGAAATCACCCTGACTACTCTAGCGGAAGGGGTCCATATGCAAACCAAATTCGTAGTAATGGAGGCCGAGTCGCCCTATAACATAATCCTGGGAAGGCCGTGGTTATACGATATGAGAGCTATACCTTCAACGTACCATCAATCCCTGATGTTTCCATCTCCGTGGGGAATTCAAGAGATCAAGGGCGAACCCAAGATAGCAAGGGAGTGCTACAGCATAGGAATGAAGAATACAACTAACACGTCCCTAGAGAAAAAGAGCAAGGCGTAGCAATTAAAAGACCATGAAGAACAAGTAAGATACACTCAACGAAGACTCTACGAGGTAAAGGAAGAAATTGGCCGGGTAGGCGACGAGACATACATCCTAGAAGTCAAGTCCTATGCCATCCGAAGAGTGGAAAAAAGGAAAGCATCTTCAAGGTCTGAATCACCGAATAGTAAGGAGTCAAAACGCTCAAGAATACGGAAAAGTCATGGAAAGTATAAGAAAGGGGCCAGGGGTAGAAAAATAACCCTCGACGCATCAAAGGAAAAACCATCTAAGAAGCAAGACAAGGACGTCGATAAGCATGACGCGTCTCTACGAAAGCGTAAGCAAAATCTCCGAGTAAAAAATGGAGGTAATTTATGGCAGAAAACCGCGACTTAAGCTACATGGTCTTGAACCATCATCCACCGTAAAGACACCATCGGGAAAGAGTATGAGATATTTTTATGCGTCTTCTGATTCCCTTTTATTTCCCTTTGCATGAGTAGGATTAAGTTTTTAATAAGGACATGTCGTTATCATCAAGTCAAAGTGACAAGGGGTCGCGGCGACTAGGGGTCGGCGTCAAAGTCAATGTTTGTTATCGCACGATGCATCTTTTATTAATATACAAGTAGACCTTTCTTTCCAACATGTTAAGTGTTTGTGCCTAAAAATACGACAAATATGGAACGCGGGGTAAGCTATGCATTGAAGAATCGTCTCGACGCGACGAGAGGAGTGAAGGATGTCGTCGACGTGACGAGACGTGGCAAAGGTCTCGTTTATCTTGAAGATTAGGTCGGCCGAGCATATTTTATCTTATTCCTTATTATATTATTGTAATTGGTAAAAGATACGGTAAAAAATATATTTTACCTTGTTTCTTATATCGTTATTTAGATAAAAGGACGAGATAAGATCTCGTTTCCTTAAAGATATTATTAGGGTTAGCCTATAAATAAAGGTTAACGCCTGCTTTGTAGACATTCAGCCGCCATTACGAGTAATACCAAGTTCAATCTTCAACCCTAATTTCCTACTTTGTTCTTGAATGTTGAGATTATACCGTATTCTTTGATCTTTGCCCTAAAATTGCTTAGTTCTCTTCTCGTAGGTAATTTCGCTACAAACAATTGGCGCCCACCGTGGGGCAAGATCACAAAGGTATCGTCTTTCTGTACGAAAAGAACCTCTTTTTTGCAGGAAATCATGACAAGTCCGACCAACAGTCCGCGTGATTGTGAAAAAAGAACCGGAGAAAAAGATCACGTAACGGTTCCTCTCGTTCCGGTGGAAGAAAAAATAGGAAAAGATCACGGGAACACTCTTGACGCTCCAAAGAACAACGCTCCCACAGAAGAGCGGGGGACGAGCGGCGATGTGACCAACGTAACCTCTGTCAGAGTCCACTTCGACACCCTCCAGAAGGCGTGGACAGAAGCTAAAAACGCCAGCGAAGAGAAAACGTCGGGACTCACCAAAGAGAACGAATGACTACGCTCCATCATAAAAGAGCTTAGGGCAGAGTCAGCGAGGCCACTCACCTACGTTCGCAACCAAAGCGTAGTTCGCCGCCTAGATATGGATGTCGTTGCTGGAGAAGGAGAGGATTACGGATCCCAGGAGCATCGAAACAGTATCCCATCGAGAGAAACGATTCAAAAAGACAAATCTAAGGAGAACTTGACTTCGGACGCCGTAGCTGCGCTCGTAGCGCAACAAGTCGGAGCCTTAAGGAAAGAGATGATGTTGATGCCCGGGGTTCCCAAATCCATAATCCCTGAGCAGGAGTTCGGATTTCAAGAGAGTCCATTTGTTACTGCCATCGCCGCTCAGAAGATCGTCAAGAAGTTCACCGTCGTCGATCTTCCCGTCTACGACGGATCAGATGACCCGGAAGAACACGTCTTACTCTATAAGGCCAAACTCTCCACGAGCCCGATCTAGCCAGAGTTAAAGGAAGAAATGATGTGCAAATTCTTCAGCTCGACATTAAAAGGTCCAGCCTTGACATGGTTCATCCACTTATCCAAGGGAAGTATCTCCTCCTACTCCGAGCTCTCCAACCTGTTCCGATTACAATTCGCCAACAGTAAGTTGTTTGCAAAACAGCCCTCGGATCTCCATAACATTCGTATGAACAAAGGAGAAACCATAAGAGCCTTCTTGAAACGCTTCAATGACGAGAATATTACGATCCCAGATTGTAGCGAGGCTACCGCTGCCGACGCATTCAGACGCGCACTCCCAAGACAGCGATCTGTACAAGGAGTTAACGAAGACTCGTCCTACTTCATTTATCTCGACGAGAGAAAGAGCTATGGAAGCCATACGCCTTGAAGAAGACCTCCTAAGTCACGCTGAAGAAAAGGCTCGATCTCCACGTAGACGTACCCCTCCGCGCAAAGATTCCCCCAACGGAAGGATGGAGAACGTTACGATAGAAGAAACAAGTCGTTTCACAGAGAACCTCCCATGGTGCATAACGTGAGCGAAATCAATAGCGTCTACGCGGTTGAAAGAGGTGTATACATGAAGACCGACGCGTTGAGAGTTATGAACGCGATGGAAAAACTCCATGACGTGAAGTGGCCTAAAAAACCAAATCCTAAAAAGAAATCAGGATCAGGAAGAGGATACTACGAGTTCCACAACGACTCAGGACATCCGACAAATGATTGTTATACTCTGAGGAAAGAAGTTCTACGTCTCCTGAAAAGAGGCGACCTATTAGATTTACTTTCCAAAGAGGGAAGGGACGCGTTTGAAGGAGCAAGGAAAGGAAAAAGATCTGCAACGCCACCACCTCCTTCATCGAATCGTTCAAGGACAGTCAACACGATCTTCGGAGGCTCCCCCATAAGTGGCTATACCGCCTCCAACGCCAAGAGAAACGTTAAGGCATTACGCGGCGAAGGAAGTGCTTTTCCAATCTACCACGTCAGGACTGTTAGGAAAGATTGCCCAATCACATTCGAGGAACCCAACGGGAGTGTAGATCATCACGACGGGTTAGTTATCTCCTTAACCATTAGTAATTGCAAGGTTAAAAGAATCCTCATCGATAACGGAAGCTCGGCCAACATCATCACCTTATCCGCGATCAAGGAGCTCGGATTATCTAGCGACGACGTGGTGAAAAAGCACATCCCTCTAGTAGGTTTCAGTGGCAAAGTCGCCGAATGCTAGGAGAAATCACCCTGACTACTCTAGCGGAAGGGGTCCATATGCAAACCAAATTCGTAGTAATGGAGGCCGAGTCGCCCTATAACATAATCCTGGGAAGGCCGTGGTTATACGATATGAGAGCTATACCTTCAACGTACCATCAATCCCTGATGTTTCCATCTCCGTGGGGAATTCAAGAGATCAAGGGCGAACCCCAGATAGCAAGGGAGTGCTACAGCATAGGAATGAAGAATACAACTAACACGTCCCTAGAGAAAAAGAGCAAGGCATAGCAATTAAAAGACCATGAAGAACAAGTAAGATATGCTCAACGAAGGCTCTACGAGATAAAAGAAGAAATAGGCCGGGTAGGCGACCAGACATACGTCCTAGAAGTAAAATCCTACGCCATCCGAAGAGTAGAGAAAAGGAAAGCGTATTCATGGTCTAGATCATCAAGTAACAAAGAATCCAAGAGCCTAAAAACGAGGAAAATCATGGAAAATCCAAGAAAAAGGCTAGGGGTAGAAGAGTAAACCCCGACGCGTCAAAGAAAAAGCCATCTCAGAAGCGAGATAAAGGCGTCGATAAGCACGGCGCGTCTCTACGGAAACGTAAGCAAAATCTCCGAGTCCAAAAGTGGAGGAAATTTATGGCAGAGAAGCCTGACTTAAGCTACATGTTCTTGAAACATCACCCACCGTAAGGACACCATCAGGAAAGAGTTTGAGATACTTCTATGCATCTTTTGATTCCCATTTATTTCCCTTTGCATGGGTAGGATTAAGTTTTTAATAAGAACACGTCGTTATCGTCAAGTCAAAGCGACAAGGGGTCGCGGCGACTAGGGGTAGGCGTCAAAGTCAATGTTTGTTATCGCATGATGCATCTTTTATTAATATACAAGTAGACCTTTCTTTCCAACGTGTTAAGCATGCTGAGTTGTTTCATTTCCACGACTTGCTCTATGTCTATTAAGAGAACGTGCCTCTTGAGTACGGCGTACCAAATAAGAAGCAAGAAGGCCGCAGTGAAAATCCGTGCCGGGGGCGAATTTCGTTAGTCTACGCATTCGAGGCTTCATCTACGCGTAGGCAACGTTAGCCGAACCGTCGACGCTTCCCGTGATTGTTAGCGACGTGTGGCACTGGTCATGGGGAATGAAGCCCGGTACCTCACGAAGCCGACCGGATCCTCTGAGCAAACAAGGTCGAACCTATTTGACACAATCATTCTCCAGGAACGCGGCTTCACGCCTTCCATCCCCTCTGAGAGTCATGAATCCATGGGCAAAACGCCAAACCGGCAGGGATGCGTCCACCGGCATCGTAAGTCCTAATAATCTAGAAATCAGACGCTACACGATGAATAGGCCCGTCGATTAAAAGAGTTCGACGTCGACCTAACGCTAGCGTGAGGCAACGGACCCACCCTAAAAGTAAGGGGTAACGTCACAAGCTGATAAAAATCACACGCTGACCTATGTCCGCCACTCGCTTCAGGGTTCGGAGGAAATGTTGGACCCAACCTTCATGTAAGTCGGCAACGTAACTAAAGCAGCCGCAATGACCATATCATCTTATTATGTAAATGAAGCCCTCTAACGTGTTCACTACGAACAAAGTATCATACTAGGGGTTGAAAGCCACACCCTACAAAGATAAAGTAGCAAAAGCGAAAGCCAAGAACCAAGCCTACATACTCGAGCTGCGCGTAAGAGGTTAAGAAAGTTAAAATCAATAAAGTTCTATACGCACGCAGAACAATATACGCGTACCAAAGCGTAACGCATAAAAAAGGATATCAGAACCAAAGAGAGAGTAAGCTCCCAGAACGTCTCCGACGTGAAGAAAAAACATGCACGACGCAAAGAACGAAGTACAAGGTATAACAAGTGAAGTGAGCATAAGAATCTTTGGTAGCTCTAACCTAGTCTATGAGGAGCCTAAGTCAAACCTACCAAAAGGGGTAGGATTACGCCAAAAAAGAATGAGAAGTGCTTAAAAGATAGCAACAACGTGAGAACAAGAAAGCTGGCAGCAATAAAACGCTATCACCAAAGATGTTGATCTGGATTCAAGAAAAAAAGGATAACAACGTTCGAAAAAGAAAGAAGCGCTCCATTTACAAGCAACGCGTACAAATACCCTACGCAAAGAAAAAGATAAAAATTACAAGGACTTGGACTCGCCCTCAGACGACCCAGAGCCGGATGCGCGACCATCGCCTTCCTCTTCATCAGCCGCAACCTCCTCCTCGTCGACGTGTTCCCCGCCTTCAACATTTGCGACGTCAGGATGAACACATGCAGGAGGCTCTGGAAAAGCCTCTCTAAACTCAGCACGCTCGCCTACCGGATCCCAGTCTTTGTGCTTACCAGCAGCATACTCCTCGTAAACATCCACCCTGGACAACCAACACCAATAGACCTTCTCCTCCTCCAAATCCTTGTCATGCTGCGCCTCGTTCCTCTCTACATCCTCCCGCAAAGTACTGAGTTTCCCCTCCAAATCCTCGACCCGCTTGGTGATCATCTCGTTAAGAGTAAGAACTTTAATAACCCCGTCCTTTGCCACCTTCTCCGCGTCACGAGACTTTTCCAACAAACCATTCAAATGCGTAACCTCCGACGAAGCATCAGACGCCTTTTTCTTCAACGCCTCCATCTATTTTGGATACGTAGATAAGAGCATCCAAGCGCATAACGACGCCTGAACTCCCTGAAAGAAGGAACGAGAAAAATAAGAAAGAAAGCTCACGAGAAAATCATCAAAGAAAGTAGGAGTTACAAGCTTACCTGCCATTGAGCAGCGAAAGCCTCTCTCATGACGTCGGCAGGATCCATCGACGCATAATGATCGAGGGACGACGAAGAACGAAGCCCCAGATGAGTATTGCTCCTCGGGAACCTCGACCCCTTTCTCCTTTCCCTTCCGTGAATGCGTCGCCTTAACCGGAGAAGGAGATGGCGTAGATTCCAAGGTAGCCATGAGATCAACGTCCAAGGGAGCAGCGGACGAACATCCTTTTATGGAAAGCTGCCTCTTCCTCGACGTCACGAGATCAGTGGCAGATTCGTCGCGATCACGAACGCGAGAAATTGAAGTTGCGCCACCAACAGAGTGCGAATAATTAGAGCACAAGTGTGAGGAAATAAGTCGATGAAAGCTAAACAAGAAGAAATTGACTTACCAGATGGCGTCGCAGGACCGCAACGATGACCCTCTCCGTCATGACCATAGAAGGTCCGATCGACTTCAGGAATCGCCAAGAGCGCGGCTACAGCCTTTTTTTACTCCGCTCTCGTCTTAAGAGCCTCCGCGTTAACTGGAAAGCATATAGAGTTACATGTAAGTAAAACATCGATGAGCAAAACATACGTCCCTATGAAAAGAAAAAAGTTATTAAGATAAAGTAAAGAAACTTACTCTCGGGGTTCCATTCCTCGATAAGCCAAGAGCACGCATCTCTGAGGGAAGATTTCTCCACAAAGTAAAGACCTCGGCCCAACCCCGGTCGGCTGTGCTCTTCTCAAAAGCTATCCTAGTTTTTTTCTGTTTAATCTTGAAGTAAACTCTACCTGGAGAGGAGAGCGAGACAGTCAGAGAATTGGCGAGATCCACCGCAACAAAATCCAAGCCATGTTTTTCAATGGCATTGTCATGAGCGCCCAAGATGCGCCAGGCACCAGGAAGAAGTTGACCCATCGCCAAGCCTAGCGCGAGCATAAAGGCCTTAACCAAAGGCAAGAACGGGAATCGATGCCCCGCCAGAAAAGGATACTCATAGACCGCTATCCATCCCGGTCGATGAGCATCCGCACAAACCCCCCTTGGAGGAATTTCAATCTTCACGTGTGGGCCAAGTTCAACAATGGTCCTCAAACGGCTAACGTCATGGGCTTCAGAGTAATGGCGATCCGATTCGCGGAGCACCTTTCCCGGTTCATAAAGCACTGGGGTTGCCATTGAAAAGAAGAAGAAAGAGGAACAGTGTAATAGAGCAATTAAGTAAAGAGGAGAGCCGAGAAATGTTTGAGAGAAATGAAGATTAGAAGAAGTGTATGAAGAAAGGGAAGACCCTCGCTTATTTATAGGAAGGAGATCGCGAGGATCTCGGGAAGGATATTCTCCCAACGGCAACATCTCCCATTAAGAAACTAGTCGTTGGAGATGAACGTTGTCGGCGAGAATAACGAAGTTCCTCGCCTGTCACGTGGAAATAATTGAAAGAGAATGATGATCGAAGCCCTGCGAAGATGTTAAAAAGTCAAGTGACGTAATCATCTACGCGTTCCTGATGCAATGAAGACGTATTCCTTGAAGAAAGAAGGCCTCTCCCAGCTCTACTAGACGTTAAGCCCTGTAAGACGCCTTAGGGGTATTGTTTGTGCCTAAAAATACGACGAGTATGGAACGCGTGGTAAGCTACGCGTTGAAGAATCATCTCGACGCGACGAGAGGAGGGAAGGATGTCGTCGACGTGACGAGACGTGACAAAGGTCTCGTTTATCTTGAAGATTAGGTCGGCCGAGCATATTTTATCTTATTCCTTATTATATTATTGTAATTGGTAAAAGATACGGTAAAGAATATCTTTTACCTTGTTTGTTATATCGTTATTAGATAAAAGGAAGAGATAAGATCTCGTTTCCTTAAAGATTTTATTAGGGTTAGCCTATAAATAAAGGCTAACGCCTGCTTTGTAGACATTCAGCCACCATTACGAGTAATACACAGTTCAAGCTTCAACCCTAATTTCCTACTTTGTTCTTGAGTGTTGAGATTATACCTGTTGGAATAGGAACCTATGGAACTGTGGTTCCCTAATAGGTTCATTTCCTCTGGTCTCTTTGTTTTGACAATGACAACACTTGGATATACTATGGTACTGCTTACCTTGCTATTTCAGTTAAAAAGATAGAATATTTGAAGACTGATAAAGCCACAAGGGAAGTCCGAAGGAACTGTATGTTACACCCGAGTTACTCCTAACCCTAGCGTGGGCGGCGAGCCGAGAAGATTTGAAGAAGATTTTTTCCTTGTTAGGATATTGTTAGAGTTGTTGTAATTCGGTCATGTAATTTATGGTAACTAGTGAGTTAATTCAAGTTAACTTGCACAGCATAGGATCGATCGTATATTAGGATATTAGTACGACATATAATATATTTCCCAGAATATCTTTATACGTCGAACTAATTCCCTATTTATATGATCGCCTCTATGTTCTTAGGGTTTATACATTTTGACTGAGTTTGAAGTATATCTGCCTAAGAAGAAGAAGAGGAGTGTTCTTGCATACAAGAATATCAAGTAAGTTCACTGGTATTATCATCTGAGAGTTTCTTATAGGAACTAGGTTACTACTTAGCAATAAGTTTGTAATCTCGTTCGTCTCTAAACTCACTGATTGAATATACAAGTAGACTTTTCAAATCCTCGAAAGAGGGGTGGTTTTCATCCTAAGATAACTAATTGGTTATCCAGGGTTTCCATCTAAAGTAATTGTGTTGATAATCTGTTACTTTACTTCCGCTGTGCCTAGGAACTGGACAACTCTTTGTCACAGTTCCCTTGATACTAACATACAGATCCTACAATTGGTATCAGAGCTAGTGCTCTAGATTGTGTGTTACTTGCAGGTTGTCAACATGTCTCGTCCAAACGAACAAGAATTAGGTATCTCTACGAACAAGCCATACCTATTGAAACCTGGTAATTTCCAATGGTGGAAGGAACAAATGATTGGATTCTTCCAAACCAATGACATGTTATGTTGGAAAATAATTGAGCATGGAAACTTTGAAGTTCCCCTGGATCCAGCCGACAAAAAGACTGAGCTTGATTTCAAACGTTGGACCACTGAACATTTCTCCCAACAAGAGAAAAATGCCAAAGCTAGACAATACATCCTGAATGCTCTTACTAAATCTGATCAAGACAAAGTCATGGGAATTGATAACGCTAAGGATATGTGGAAAGCACTTGAAACTTTCAACTTGGGAAGTGAAGATCTCCAAAACAGCAGAAAGTTTGATCTTCAAGGTGAATATCACAGGTTCAAGATGCTGGAAACAGAGAATATATTTGCATATCATGGTCGATTAGAGATCCTGTGCAACAAGCTTCGCGCATGTGGAGTCAAACTTGAAGAATGGTCAAAATCACTGGTTTTTATCATGAACTCAAAATTTGTTGTTACTCAAGATATCATGCTTCAGACCCCTACCATTAGGGAACTCCCTTTAGAAGAACTCGTTGGGCAAGCTCAACGTCATGAAGACAAGATGAAGGGAAATGAGAAAAGTTCCACTGAAGCTGGAATTGCTCTTACCATTACCAAAGTCATGGAAAGACTCACCACTGGTGATGATTCTGAAAATGATGATGATGATGATGAGATGATTGCACTGCTCACTAGTACCGTGAGAAAATTTCATAAAGGAAACTTCCCCAGAAATGAAATTTGTAAGGAGAAGAGGGAACTGAGATGCTATCAATGTGATCAACCAGGGCATCGTGCTAGAGACTGTCCCAAAAATGAAGACAAGACCAAAGAGGAAGAGGTTCCCAAGAAAAGGGCTCTTGTTGCTACCACCACTTGGGGTGACAGCGACTCTGATAGGGAACTGGACCTAAACCCATCTAAGGTATGCTTTATGTCCGTCTCTGAGCAAAATGCCTTATGGGGAGACAGTGACTCTGAGGAAGACTCTTCCAATGTCTGCCTAATGGCTCAATCTGAAAATGAGTCACCAAAAGCTGAGGTATCATCCTTTACTGAACTCTCAGAAACTCTTCTCAAATATGATAAGAAACAATTGATTAAATTTATCAAATCTATGAGTAAAGAAAATAGCAACCTCTTGGAAAAACTTGCTGAAAGTGAAGAAGAAATCTCTATTTTTTCTGAAGAGAGTGAGGCTTGGTGCAAGAAATATGAAAATGCCAACAAAATCACTAAATGTCCCACATGTGACTTGCATGAAAAATTAAATCTAGGAAACAGTTCCTCTTCTCATAACTCGGAATCTACCTTGCAAATTATCATTGAGAAACTTGATTGTCTTACTGAATGCATCCATGAGAAAACTGTTAACCAGGCTGTCTTTGTTAAACCTAGTAGCGGTCTAGGGTATAAGCCTTATGATGAGTCAAAACTCCCTTGTGATTCTCACTCCAACCTTGATGAACTCACCAAAACTCTTGAGGCCAAAAATGAAAGACTTGACCTTGCTCTTCAAACCTCTAATAGTAAGAATGAGTTCCTAGAACAGAAAATCAAGGTCATGGAAAATTCTCCCACTCAAGAAACACCTTGTGCCCCTTTCTTCAGTCCTCACATTCATGATATGTATAGAAACATGGCCAGGGGTAAACCTAGAAGCTCTCCCAGGAAAAAGGTTGACTTAGGTAAAAATAAATCCCATTACAAGACTCAGGATAAGTATCAATGGATTCCCGCAAATCGTGTTTGCTGGCACTGTGGGAACCAAGGACATCTTATTTATGACTGTGAGAAAAAGAGGAAACAAGAAGAAAAAGCCTATAGAAAATTCAAAAATGGACACACTCAAATCAATGACATCAACGACCCTCAATACTATGAAACGGTCAATGAATCAAAGTCCAAAGTTTAGAATGTCATCAAAAATATCCCACAAAGGAACTTGAACACTAACTTACCCAGAAAAGCTTGGCTGGCCTGGGTTCGTAAGAATTAATTTTCCCTTGCAGGCTGAAGTGAAGAATAATGCTAAATGGTACATAGACAGTGGCGCGTCTTGCCATATAACATGTAATAAAGAGCAACTTCATTCACTTCAGAGATACAACGGAGGAAAGATTTCCTTCGGTGACAAAAAGAAAGGTGCAATCTTAGGAACTGGCACCGTAGACCTCTCAGAAAACATTAAGGTAAGTGATGTTCATCTCGTAGATAATCTTGGTTTTGATCTAATAAGTGTGTCACAGCTGTGTGACCAAGGAGGGAACAATGTCCTATTTACTCCCTCAAAGTGCTTTGTGATTCACCCTGAATCCCAGAAAACTCTCCTGAAATGTAAGAGGTTCAATAATGTGTACATTGTGGACCATGACTACTCTCCTCAAGAAAAACTTTGCCTTGCCACCATGATGAACAAATCCACCCTGTGGCATCAACGACTTGGTCATGCAAATCTTAATCTCATTCACAAACTCCAGACAAAGGAACTTGTCCATGGTCTACCCTCCATAAAGGTAGATGAAACTGAATTCTGCTCAGAATGTGTTAGAGGTAAACAGGTACGTAGTTCTTTTAAACCAAAAACTTTCATAAGCACCTCTAAACCTCTGGAACTTATACACATGGATCTCTGTGGTCCCATGCGTACTCAAAGTATCGGAGGTAATAGATACATTCTTGTGATTGTTTATGATTTCTCGAGATACACATGGACTATCTTCATAAAATCTAAAGACGTAGTGTTTGACCGATTTTGTGAAATAGTTCCCACTCTTGAAATGTCTCTGGGAAACAAAATTAAAGCAATTCGTTCCGATCATGGAACCGAATTCCAGAATGCAAATTTCCTAACCTTTTGCAGGGAAAAGGGGATCACTCATAATTTCTCAGCTCCCAGAACTCCTCAACAAAATGGAGTAGTTGAAAGAAAGAATCGAACTCTCGAAGATATGGCTCGCACAATGCTGATTTCCGCCGGTCTCTCTCAAAGGTTCTGGGCGGAGGCTATCAACACAGCATGTTATATTCTAAACAGAGCCATGCTTCAACCTCAAATTGAGAAGACTGCATATGAACTTCTTCATGGAAGAGTTCCCAGCATTTCCCATCTTAAAGTCTTCGGGTGCAAATGCTTCATTCACAACAACGGGAAATCTCCCATAGGAAAGTTCGATCCAAGAAGTGATGAGGGCATATTTCTGGGATACGTTCCTAACAGCAAGGCCTTCAAAGTTTACAACACAAGGACTTCAAAATTTGAGGAATCTATTCATGTTGTCTTCAATGAATCTGCCTTTCATGTGTCTTCACAGGTTCCCCACAATGACGACATCAATGATGATGAAGGAGAGGATCCTTCAGATCCCATCTCCTCTACAATGTCCGGATTTTCACTAGAACCTACTGGTGTTGATGAAACTCAATCTGAGGAAGTTCAAACTCTCATTCCTAATCCTAGTTCCTTTGCTCAGAATAGTGATGTCCCCATTCCTGATCCTTCCACTGAGGACCCAGCTCCCAACGAGACTGAAGTTCACTCCACTCCTCTGGATGAGCCCTCTTCATCGTCAATTCCTAATGTCAACTACAAGTATAAGGGATCTCATCCAGTTGAGCAGATTATCTCTCCCTTTGATAAGACAGGTCCCTCAACTCGCTCCTCATTGAACAACTTATGTGCCTTCACTGCCTTCTTGTTGGTTCTGGAACCCAAGAACTACAAAGAAGCTCTCAATGATGCCGACTGGGTACATGCCATGCATGAGGAACTTCACCAATTTGAGAGAAACAAGGTATGGCGTCTAGTTCCCCTTCCTTCAGACAGAACCATCATTGGCACGAAGTGGATCTTCAGAAACAAACTTGATGACTCTGGCATGGTCACCGGAAACAAGGCACGACTTGTTGCACAAGGCTATTGTCAACAAGAAGGAATTGACTATGATGAGACCTTTGCCCCTGTTGCTCGAATGGAGGCCATTCGTCTCATGATTGCATTTACCACTCACATAGGCTTCAAATTATTTCAAATGGACGTCAAGACTGCGTTCTTAAATGGGTACCTTCAAGAAGAGGTATATGTTAAGCAACCCCCTGGATTTGAGGACAAAAGCAGACCGGATCATGTCTACTTCCTAGACAAAGCCTTATATGGACTCAAGCAAGCCCCTCAAGCTTGGTATGACAGACTAGCTCAGTTCCTGATATCAAATGGATACAGAAGAGGTTTGATTGACAAAACTTTATTTCTTCTTGAGCAAAATGAAGACATCCTGGTTATTCAGGTGTATGTCGATGATATTATTTTTGGATCAACTAACCTGTCTCTTGTAGAAAAGTTCAAAGATCTCATGAGCAGCGAATTCGAGATGAGTATGATTGGGGAACAGACCTTCTTTCTAGGATTGCAAATAAATCAACTTCCTACAGGAACTCAAATTCATCAACAAAAATATGTCAAGGAACTCCTCCACAGATTCCAGATGAGCTCCTCAAAACCCTTTGCAACTCCAATCTCTCCCACAACCAAGCTCACTTTAGTTCCCACGGATATCAAGGCTGATCAATCTCTCTATAGACAAATGATTGGTTCCCTACTTTACTTAACTGCCAGTCGACCAGACATCATGTACGTCGTATGTCTATGTGCTCGATTTCAAGCAGACCCACGGGTCAAACATCTGGCCGCAGTCAAACGTATCCTTAGATATCTTAAGGGAACTGAAAATTTATGCCTATGGTATCCAAAGAGTGACAACTTTGAATTCTTGTCATACACTGATGCTGACTATGCAGGTTATCTTAAGAACAGGAAGAGATCCTCGAGAATGGCTCAGTTCCTTGGCCCTTGCCTTGTGTCATGGGCATCCAAGAAGCAATCCTCCATCTCCTTATCTACCACCGAGTCAGAATACATTGCCGCCGCTGCTTGCTGTGCAAATCTCCTATGGCTCAAGCAACAACTCGCCGATTTCGGTAAGTCCTATGGTCCCTTAAAGATTCTTTGTGATAACACTAGTACCATTAGTATTTCTAAGAATCCTGTGTTTCACTCTAAGCCTAAACACATTGACATAAGGCACCACTTTCTTAGAGATAATGTGGAGAAGGGTATTATTCTCATGGAACACTGTCGTACTGAAGATCAAATAGCTGACATCTTTACTAAAGCCCTAAATAGAGAACCCTTTGAATACTTTCGATTACTTCTGGGCATGATCGCTATTGATTAGAGGTTCTGAGTTCCCTTGTATATTTCCCTGTCTTGACTAGAAAATCATTGATTGATTTTATAGTTCCATGCTTGCTTACATGTTCCTTGATTCTATAGTCATAGTCTTGTAAAATGTGTTATTTTCTTTGTGACGTGCATAATATACGGACTCATCTTTCTTTCATGAAAAATTGACAAAATCGTACTTCTTTGATCACAAAATAATCAATTGGATCTATTTTAACCCGCAATATAAGCCGGAATGAAGATTGATTATAAACCCTCCCCAGCCTGACTTACATAAAATGTTCCTATGATCTTCTTTCATATTTAGCACCACTCTGGAACATGTTTATGTTTGTGTCATATTGTCCTCCCTGATTTGTTGTGTTTGGATGTGTACTCTTGTTCATTTTTTATTACCTATCACATATATGCATCCAAACCCCTCCCTGCCAACTACTGAGAAGGAACCAGGTACAGGAACTCCCAAACCCTCTCTAACGTTGTGCTTTTTCCTCCTCGGAAACACGCTAGCCGCCTGACACACTCAATATTCTGCTTAGTTCCGTGTGCCGATAGACTGCAGGGTAATGATGAGAAATTTTGTGGTGTTTATTGATGGAAATTTTTTGAACGTTGTGGCTGTTATGATTTTGGAAATTTCACCGAGGTTCAAGGGATTTTGTTACCGTTTGGGTAAGCGGTGATTGGGGAAAAGATCTTGTGACCGTTTGAGTTATCTTCGGCCGAGATCCCTTGGAAGCACTATTTAAAGGTTACCTTAACCCTAGCTTTCCTCCTCCACCTTACTCATCTCTAGCTCTTACTCTCAAAATCTTCAAAGCACTTCCCTTACTACCTCCTTACTCTCAAATGGCTGCCAAGAACAACCCCATTGCCTTCACCGACGAACAGATGGAGATGTTCAGGGAGCTAATGAGAAAAATAGGAACCCCTTCCAAACCCGCACAGCCTGCTGACACTCCTTCCTCCTCCACCAAACCTTCCTCCCCACCAAAGTCTCCACAACCAAACCCCTCCAACGCCATCATCCTTCTCCCACCACCTCTCACTCTTCCCATTCCTACTCCCCCCTCCCCGACCAAGAGTGATCACTCCATTCACTCTCCCGCTCAGTCACAACAACACTCCTCCCCCCACTCTCCAGAAAACCCAGCCAACCCTTCCCTCCCAGAACCAGAGAGCGCTGGAAACGCTTTTCTTAAGCGCCTCCGGGATGAGGCCGACGACGACGAGCCCCGCATCACCAAGACCACCACTCACGGTGGTCGACAGGCCAAAAAGCCTAAACCAAACACCGTTGCCGCCAGAACCCGATCGGCCAAGCCCGCCAGCTCCTCCTCCAGCTCCCTTGCCACTGCCTCCACCACTGTCAAGCCCGAATTCGCAGAACGGCGAATCCTTGGTCCTCTCTATGTGGATCCCAAGCTCTGGAACTCGGATCTGAGCGAGGTTGACACTTTTCACTCACTGTTGGCTTCCCAAGGATGGGAATCCCTGTTACCGGCCACTTAGAGCGTCAACGAAGAGGTCATTCGCTCCTTCTACTCTTCCATGTCCTTCGTATCTGTCTTAGAAACCCAGGATCCTCAAGACATTGTGGTTACCATTAAGGGAAAGATGTACAAGATAACAACGGAGATGATCTCCTCGGTTCTTGGCGTTCCAACAGGGTCTGGTTTCTTTGCCATCCAAAAGAAGCACTGGCCCACAAAGAAGAGCGACTACGCCAAGACCGTCTTCGGGAACCCAGATCTGAAGGAACTCAATACCAGGTTCCTCTCTCTGTCTATGAAACTGCTTCACGCTTTCCTAATCAACAACGTCATCCCTCGCCAAGAGAAGAGGAGTATTGTTTTGATCGCGAATGTTGTCTTCATGGCCATGATCCTATCTGGGGAAGTGCTCGACCTGCCCAAAATTGTTATGCACCATATGCAGACTTGCCACAGCCACCCATCTCATTCTTTGTCGTTTCCCACTCTCATCAAGGCTCTTCTGGAAAGACTTGACATTTATCCGGCAGATGAGGAGGAAACACCATTCTCCCACAAGATGGATGACAACTACATCAACAGTCTCAAGGTGGAGGAAACAACCACCAAGAAGTCCCTCCCAATTCATCATATACCTGCTCGACCAGTTCCTGTAGATGATTCTGAGTCAACTCCCTCTGAGATTGTTGAGGAACTGAGAGAAATTTCGGCTGCTGTTCGTACCCTCGGCTCTGCTTTCATCAAGCTCGCCGACGTTCTCGCTGCACAGAGAGTATAGGGTCTCTCTACCAGTTCCTCCGATGTAGTTGGCATAGCATTCCCCTAGGGTTCCCCAACTCATCAATCCTTGTGTTCTCTTGTTGTCTCTCTGCTTCATGAATTCTGTTTATTTTTTGTGTTTTGCTTGTATGAGTCGCGATTGTCTTTGGGCTCATGATGAATGATAACAGTATTTTCTTGCTCTATGCCTTGTGAGTCTTGTCTTTCATGCTTTGCATCTTGGTTCATCTTATTATCTTCATATCTTTTTGATGATGTCAAAAGGGGGAATATACTCTGAAATCTTGGAACCAATAGGACTGGCATTGTGTTTAGGGGGAACTCGTTAGACATCTCAAAAGTTAAGGGGGAACTAATTACAGCCTTTTGATAAAAGTATCTTTGTCCTAAGATTTGTACTCATCTGCCTATTGTTCTGTGGTTATACTCATATGAGTTTGTCATCATCAAAAAGGGGGAAATTGTTAGAATAGGAACCTATGGAACTGTAGTTCCCTAATAGGTTCCTTTCTTCTGGTCTCTTTGTTTTTACGATGACAACACTTGGATATACTATGGTACTGCTTACCTTGCTATTTCAGTTAAAAAGATAGAAGATTTGAAGACTGATAAAGCCACAAGGGAAGTCCGAAGGAACTGTGTGTTACACCCGAGTTACTCCTAACCCTAGCGTGGGCGGCGAGCCGAGAAGATTTGAAGAAGATCTTTTCCTTGTTAGGATATTGTTAGAGTTGTTGTAATTCGGTCATGTAATTTATGGTAACTAGTGAGTTAATTCAAGTTAACTTGCACAGTATAGGATCGATCGTATATTAGGATATTAGTACGACATATAATATATTTCCCAGAATATCTTTATACGTCGAACTAATTCCCTATTTATATGATCGCCTCTATGTTCTTAGGGTTTATGCATTTTGACTGAGTTTGAAGTGTACCAGCCTAAGAAGAAGAAGAAGAAGAGTGTTCTTGCATACAAGAACATCAAGTAAGTTCACTGGTATTATCATCTGAGAGTTTCTGATAGGAACTAGGTTAGTACTTAGCAATACATTTGTAATCTCGTTCGTGTCTAAACTCACTGATTGAATATACAAGTAGACCTTTCAAATCCTCGAAAGAGGGGTGGTTTTCATCCTAAGATAACTAATTGGTTATCTAGGGTTTCCACCTAAAGTAATTGTGTTGATTATCTGTTACTTTACTTCCGTTGTGCCTAGGAACTGGACAACTCTTTGTCACAGTTCCCTTGATACTAACATATAGATCATACAAAAGTGATTCAGCCAGCTAAACTTAGGCACCGACTCTTCCACCCAGCCAGACGAGTAGCCACCCGTTCGATCGTCTATAAAAATGTGTCTTTATTCAGTCTCTTTTGAAGGATGGGCATGCCAAGATACCGACCAAGGTCCCGAGTGAATGAAATGCCACACTCCTCGCTGATTCTATCACACAAGCACCTATCCACATTCTCAGAGAAAAAGATTTTAGATTGCTCTAAACTCACCTTTTGCCCAAACGCATTACAAAAATCAGATAAGAGCATTTTTCAGCACTCTAATCTGGGAGATCGAAGCCTCAATGAACATGATTAAATCATAACAAAACATACATGTGATAATTTAGGCCCGGAATGAGAAAGCTTCACATGTTTCCACTCCCTATTCTCCTCAAACATCTCGATCAAGTGACACAGTCTTTCCATACATAAGACGAAAAGATAAAGGGAAAGGGGGTCCCCTTGTCTTAGTCCTTTCTGCGGAACGAACTCCTCAGTAAATTCCCCATTCCAAATTATGTGCATACTAGGGTATCTTACACAGTTCATAACCAATTTAATCCATGGTTGCAAAAATCCCGCAGCCACTAATGTATCCTCCCAAAAATCCCATCTAATTTTGTCATAGGTTTTCTCGAGATCAAGCTTGAGAAGCATACATCGCCTTTTCCCCTTCTTCTTTCTCACTGAATGCACCGCTTCTTGAAAAATATTAATGTTGTCAATACTCAATCTATCGGGAATAAAAATGCTCTGTGTTGGACCAACTAATTTCGAAATAACCTTCTTCATTCGACTAACCAAAGTCTTCGTAATAGTCTTAAATAAAACATTTCAAAGACTAATCGGGTGAAATTGCTCAATCCTTTTCGTCTTGTTCACCTTTGCAATGAGAACCAGGAGAGTGTCATTAGCTTTTGATGGAAGAACACCACTGTCAAAGAACTCCATAATAAATCTCATAGCCAACTCGTCAAAGAACCAGGAGAGTGTCATTAGCTTCTGGTAGAATACGGGCTAAAAGCCTTCCGGACCCGGGGCCTTATAAGTTCCCGTATCCATAATAGCATGCTTAATCTCCTCAATGGCAAAGGTGATGCGTTCCTGGCCTCGAAAAGGTCAAGAATGACTTGCTGGAGCGATCTAGATCTCGTAGGGGGTCGTCCTTTTCAAGAACTGGTCGAGTTTGGGAACTCGGAGGGCTGCGGAAGACTTGACAGTAACTGGGGAACTGAATGAATTGTAGTGATGTTGTTACTTGTGGCAACAAGCAACAACGATGGAGCGGATGAATTGTAGAGATGAAGTGGATGTAAAGTGTAGGTTTACGTAGGGTTTGGTAGATAAATCCACCGGGGAAGAAGATTAGAAGTAAGACGAAGGGATAAAGAAGTTAGACTTTGTTTGGTGACGCCTAGGGGATTAACAAGGAGATGCACTCGACTTTATCAATTAATCCAAAAGCTAAACGTGATATTAATGAAGAAGGCAAGCCATATATATAGGCGAGCCTTTACAAAAGAGTATCTTGCAAAATAAGTAAAGAAAGTAATAAAGAAGGTAATAAAAGGGAAACTAGGGCCGGCCTCTCAAGCATGAGAGTAGACACGCCCTAAACCTAATAACATATGCTGAAAATAGGAAATAATAATAATAACTAAGAAGATAATCGGCCTTCACAGCTCGGAGGAACAGGGAACTGGCTTCAGGAACTGAAGTTGGAGCCTGGTACTGAGAACTGGAGCTGGAATAAAAGGCATCCATGCTAGTGAGCGAGGGCATTAAGGAGCTGGAGGTTAGGAACCTCAAAGAGTGCTCTGCTGGAGAGGAACTGAAGTTGGCCACGGTGCGAAGGACAAGAGATTGCGTGGCTTGACTGATTAGCTTGGCTCGGGATCGAGTCACGGGTCCAAGTGAGCGAAGGCTCATGGCTTCCTCTTCCTCTACAGGTGTCAACGATGTTAGGGTCGCATCACCCTCCCCTTCTTGGCTGAGAAGCATCCCCGCTTCCAAATCTTCAAACTCAAGAGGGAAGTAAGGAGAGAGATCAGCAACATTAAAAGTAGAGCTCACATTGTATTCGCCAGGAATGTCCACCTTGTAGGTGTTGTCTCCATATGCCTCAAGAACTTCGAAAGGACCATCACCGCGTTGATCCAACTTGGTCTTGCGAAATCCAGGGAACCGTTCCTTTCGCAAATGTACCCAGACAAGGTCACTTGGGGAAAATATCATGCGGCGTCGGCCTTTGTTGTGTTGCTTGGCGTATTACTCAGCACGGCGCATTAGTTGTTCCCTTGTTCTGCGGTGCAGTTCCTGTACAAATTCAACGCGCTTCGCACCGGGCACACTTTCTTGATCACGCAGCGGTCGAGGCGTCAAATCCAATGAAGTGACTGGGTTGCGACCATAGACAACTTCGAACGGCGTGAGCTTGGTAGCGTTGTGCCTGGACCTGTTATAAGCAAACTCCACAAAAGATAGTAAGTCCTCCCACCTGCGTGGGTTTGACCTAAGGACGGTTCTAAGGAGTTGACCTAATGTCCTATTGGTGACCTCAGTTTGGCCATCATTTTGGGGGTGGTAGCTCGTGGAAAAGAGCAATTTGGTTCCTAGCTTACCCCATAGAGTCCTCCAAAAGTGACTAAGGAACTTGGCATCTGGGTCACTCACAATGGTCCTAGGAATCCCATGTACTCTCACCACATTATCAAAAAACAAGTTGGCTGTATCAGTAGCATTATTGGTGGTCTTACAAGCTATAAAGTGGGCCATTTTGGAGAATCTATCGACAACCACAAAAATCGAGTCATTTCCCTTCTTTGAGTTAGGCAGACCTGTGATAAAATCCATAGATAGGTCATCCCAGGGAACTAAGGGAACTGGCAGGGGAGTGTATAACCCATGGGAACTCGATCTAGACTTGGCTCTATGACAAGTCACACAACTCCTACAAAAGCGAGTAACATGCCTAATCATTTTGGGCCAGAAAAAGTACTCTCTTAAGGCGGCTAAGGTCTTATTAATCCCAAAGTGTCCATGACCTTCGTGGGCCTCCTTAATGAGCAGGTTCTGAAGGGAGGAACTAGGGATACACAGTTTCCCTGCTTTAAACAAATAACCCTCATCAAGAAAGAAAGTTGCACTCTCACCTTTGGCTAAGCATTCCTCGAAAATAGGCTTGAAATAGTCATCAACTAAATACAATTCTTTAATGATAGAAAAACCAAGAATCTTAGCATCAAGGGAAGTAAGAAGAACGTACCTGCGAGAAAGGGCGTCGGCTACCACATTCTCCTTTCCTTTCTTATGCACGACCACATATGGAAAAGTTTCCCTGAATTCAACCCAGCGTGCATGTCTCCGACCTAGAGTGGCTTGGCTCTTCAAGTAATAGAACGCTGCATGATCGGAATGGATCACAAATTCCTTTGGCCATAAGTAGTGTTTCCAAGTCCTTAATACCCGTATCAACGCATACAGTTCCTTATCATAAGTGGGGTAGTTAAGGGTGGCACCAGTGAGCTTCTCGCTGAAGTAGGCGATCGGCTTGCGGTCTTGTAGTAGCACGCCTCCAATGCCAAAATTGGAAGCATCACATTCGACTTCAAAAGTTTTAGAGAAGTCAGGCAGCTGGAGCAAAGGAGCATGACAGAGAGCGTCTTTTAGCGCTTGGAAAGCTGTTTCGTGGGAGGGAACCCAGTCGATCACAGTTCCCTTCTTCGTTAGCTCATGAAGGGGTGCTGCAAGGCTGCTGAAATCCTTCACAAATATGCGATAGAAACCAGCCAAACCAAGGAAAGATCTTACCATTGTGGCCGTTGTAGGGGTGGGCCACTCTTTGATTGCTCGAATCTTCTCTTCATCTACACGAAGACCATCTTTGGAAACGACAAAGCCAAGGAAGATGGTGGAGTCGGTGCAGAATGTGCATTTCCCAAGATTAGCAAACAATTTCTCTTTATGAAGGCACTCAAGAACAAGGCGTAAGTGCTTCGTGTGATCCTCTATGCTCCGAGAGTAAACAAGAATGTCATCAAAGTAGACAACAACAAACTTGCCCAAGAAGTGTCTCAAAACAGGGTTCATGAGACACATGAATGTGCTTGGGGCATTGGTGAGGCCAAATGGCATGACTAGCCACTCGTAGAGGCCATACTTGGTCTTGAACGTTGTTTTCCAGTCGTCACCTTCTTTCATTCTGATTTGATGGTAGCCACTCTTCAAATCTATCTTCGAAAAAATTGTGGCACCATGGAGCTCATCAAGCATGTCATCAAGGCGAGGAATGGGGTGCCTATACTTGACGGTGATTTGGTTGATGGCGCAACAATCTACACACATCCTCCAAGAACCGTCTTTCTTTGGCACAAGGATAACCGGAACTGCGCAAGGGCTTAAGGATTCCCTTACGTAGCCTCGGTCAAGAAGCTCTTGAACTTGGCGTTGGAGTTCCCTTGTTTCTTCCGGACTGGCTCTATAAGCGGCGCGGTTAGGCAAGGATGCTCCTGGAACAAGGTCAATTTGATGCTCAATTCCACGGATTGGGGGAAGTCCTGGTGGTAACTCATCTGGCATGACATCCTCAAATTCCTGCAAAAGAGAGGAAACACTAGGGGGTAGATTATCTAGTTCCTGAGAATTATGAACGCACTGTTTGGGAACTAATAAAAAACAAGGAGAACGTCCCTGAAGTGTTGGAGTGATATCCCTGTGACATGCCAGAAGTATCCGTGTTTCACATTTTCCCTGGATGGGAACCCTATCAGCAGTGGTGCTTCTAGTTCCCGTCGGTGTTGATGGGAACTCAGGAGTGTCGTTTGGATCACTGTGTCTCTGCTGAACTGGGGTCCTGTCTTTCTGGGGATCCTTCTTTGGAACGGCCGTATTGTGGGGAACTGGGTCAGATCCTTTCTTTGCAGCGGCATTCTCTATAGCCTTTTGGCGACTCCTTTCTGTGTGATCCTGCATTATCTCATGTGGAGTCATAGGTAAAAGGGTGACACGTTTCCCATGGTAATTAAACACATAAGTGTTCAAATACCCATCATGGATAACGCGTCGATCAAACTGCCATGGACGGCCTAATAGAAGATGTGTGGCATCCATGGGAGTTACATCACATAATACAGAATCTTTATAATGACCAATGGAAAAGGATACAATGCACTATTTTGTGATGGGATCGCCTTCGGATTCTGAAATCCATTGGAGACCGTATGGTTGTGGATGGGGTGTCATTGGAAGGTTGAAGTGTTTGACCACCTTTTCATTGATGATGTTGTAGCATCTGCCACCATCTATTATGACACTCAAAGAGGCGGTTTGGACTTTGCATTTGGTGTGAAATAGATTTTCTCTTTGATCCACCAAATCTACCTCCTTGACAGTGAGCACATGCCTAGTAACAAGACTTAGTGGGGCATAGGCATTGCTCTCATGTGGGGCACAAGCATAAGCATCCACATCTTCCTGACTAGGGAACTCGTCACTTGGTTTCTCTTCTGGTTACTCATCTACGCAAGAATCATAGTCGTTGGCTTGGTTGAAGAACACTCTCTTGGTGTTTGGACAATCACGCTTCAAGTGACCATGTCCACCACACTTGTAGCATTCTATGTCACTGGTGTGGCCAGGTTGCTGAGTTGCGGGCTTAGGCGCTGAGGGGCGTTGTGGGGGTGCTGCAACCGGGCGGGAATTAGTTCCTGTCTTTCCCTGCGAAGAGGAGTTTTGCACTTTAGTAGAAAGGGAACTGGAAGAGTTAGAATTGTACCTGGATTGACCCGAAGTTGGCCAAGTGTTCTTCTTGCGAAGAAGCTGGTAGTGAAGTTGCATAGCCGTGTGTACCAAAGTGTTAAGATCATTGATTGGCAAAATTTCTAAGTTGATCTCGAATGGGAGCATTGAGACCACTCAAAAACATGGTACGTAGGGCTGTGGGAGCGGCACTGACATTAGCTTTAAAGTAGAGATCCTCAATCTTGGCGAAGAAGTCTAGAGGTGTCATGGTGCCTTGGCGGAGCATAGCTATCTCCATTCGGACTTGGTTCCTATAACCAGTGGGAACATACTTTCTAGTCATGACAAAGACTAGTTGATCCCAAGTAGAAATGGGTTCAAGATTGCGACGAACGCGGTCTGAAGTGAAGCGGTGCCACCAAGTTTGAGCAGCGTCTTTGAAGTGGAGAGTGGATATCTCAACTTTTTCGGCTTCCTCATAGTGACAATGCTTCAAGACATGATCTGTAGCCTGCATCCAATCAAGAAAAACAGCGGGATCATATAAGCCATAGAAAAATTCAATCTTTACCTTGATATCGCGGCGAGCGGTGTGGTCAGGCACGGCTGGACGTCGTGCTTCATAGCGGCAAGGGTCAGGTAAAGGCTCATCATATCTAGGTGCATGACGATGAAAACCACGGTTGTCATGGTTATAATCGTAAACATCCTCATAGCCTTGGCACCTTGGATGGCGCGGTGCAAGGAATTGTTGGCGATCTCGGCGGTGTGCAGGGAACTGAGGTTGTTCCCTACGTCCATAGCGGGCTTTATACTGGCCAGTTTCACGACGTCCCTCATAACGGTCGACTGGAAGAGCAGCCGGCGGAATATAATCTGGAGGGACCTCCATGTCTTCAATAGGAACTCCCAGGGGAGCGTGAAGGTTACCAGGATTGGGAACTCCAGCATGGGCGAAGTCCTCATCATCAAATTCTTCAAAACCATCTCGATTAGACTCAGGGGCTGAGCTACAACCATGAGGTGGTCGTGATCTGGGACTATCGAAGGTGATTGTCAATGTTGAAGGGAACTGTCGAAGCAGTGTTGTAACGACGCGAGTGATACCTACCTGTGGGATGGGAACTATGATCTCGGTTCCTGTAGTCACTGGGTGAGGGAAAACTTGCGTCGTGCTTCTTGTGGCGGCCGTGACGCTTGTGATGGTTGCGAGTTCCCTTACCATGTGAAGAATGGCTCGGAAACTCAACGTCGTAGTCGTCATCACGGTCGCTGGAATCGGTGTCCTTGTGCTCGACATGGGTGCGGCGTTCCTTTAGCTTTGCTGCATCTTGATGACATTCGATTACAGAGGCAAGTCGTTGGGGTGGTTGAACTTGTGATGGTTGCGAGTTCCCTTACCATGTGAAGAATGGCTCGGAAACTCAACGTCGTAGTCGTCATCACGGTCGCTGGAATCGGTGTCCTTGTGCTCGACATGGGTGCGGCGTTCCTTTAGCTTTGCTGCATCTTGATGACATTCGATTACAGAGGCAAGTCGTTGGGGTGGTTGAACTTGTGAAGTTGAGGCCACAACTTGCTTGCCTTTGTCACGGCCAGGGAACTTGGCACCAGTGTCTGACTTGGGGAACTGGACACCATCATCAACGTGCACTTCCAGGGTCGGCCCCGATGGACTATGTTGGCTTGCAAAGTCAATTTTAGCCATTAGTGTCATCAATTCTTGGAGTAAATGTTGTATTGTCTGCCCTTGTTGCTCCACGACTTGATTCAAGGGCGGATCTCCAAGCAATGGGGGTTGTTGGAATGGTGGAACTTGAGTCTTAGTTCCTTGGTCTCCCTCTTTGCCCTCTAGAGTCACGTTACCTACAACAAGATCATTCACCATTGCGAGTATCAAGTAGCACAAGCAATATCAAAGGCACAACAATCTAGTAAAGCACGCACAACTCAAGTAAGTGACAACACTCTCGGGTTACTATGAATAGCAAAGCCGTGAGGGCCGTCAGGGGGGGAACTGAAGGCAATCAAGCAATATCAAGCAATCAAGTTTGAACAATTCACTGAACAGCAAGAGAGAATTCGAATAAGCAAACACAAGGAGAAGAAGCAAAAAGATTCAAGCTTCCTAGTATGCAAACCTAGACGATGGAGAGGCAAGAAGATGGAAACTTTGACTAGTGATATCTCAAACTTACCTGATTTTGGCTTTGGATGAGATTTTTCGATTTTGATTTTGATTTTTTTTTTTTTTTCATTTCGAATTCCCCTTTTCTGTTAGGATCCAAAAATAACTAATATGCAAAAGATATGCAAAGAAAAGTCAAAGATTTTACACAAGGAAAGAAATTAGAGTAGGGTGCAAGCAAGATCTTTTGAGCACAAGTGAGAATATTTCGGCTAACAAACAAGGAAAGAGCAAATCTTCTAGATACTATATTTTTCCTTAGATATGCAAATCAAATAATCTCTATACTTATCAATTAAATTGCAAGCAATCGAAATTAACAAGATATTGCAAGATAAGGGAAGCGGCTAGCAAGATAAGGAAAAAAAATATTTTCTCCTAGGGTTTCGAACAAGATCTGATCTTTCTGGGTTCTTAGGTGAATGAAGGTCGAATATGAAGTATTTCTAAGGCTCTCAAAGTGATGGAGGAAGGGGATTACGTAGTGGAAGAGTGACAATCACAAACAAGAGAAGAACGTGACTTACAAGATCCCTGGCGCTCTGATACCAGTTGATGCGTTCCTGCCCTCGAAAAGGTCAAGAATGACTTGCTGGAGCGATCTAGATCTCGTAGGGAGTCGTCCTTTTCAAGAACTGGTCGAGTTTGGGAACTCGGAGGGTTGCGGAAGACTTGACAGTAACTGGGGAACTGAATGATAGTGATGTTGTTACTTGTGGCAACAAGCAACAACGATGGAGCGGATGAATTGTAGAGATGAAGTGGATGTAAAGTGTAGGTTTACGTAGGGTTTGGTAGATAAATCCACCGGGGAAGAAGATTAGAAGTAAGACGAAGGGATAAAGAAGTTAGACTTTGTTTGGTGACGCCTAGGGGATTAACAAGGATATGCACTCGACTTTATCAATTAATCCAAAAGCTAAACGTGATATTAATGAAGAAGGCAAGCCATATATATAGGCGAGCCTTTACAAAAGAGTATCTTGCAAAATAAGTAAAGAAAGTAATAAAGAAGGTAATAAAAGGGAAACTAGGGCCGGCCTCTCAAGCATGAGAGTAGACACGCCCTAAACCTAATAACATATGCTGAAAATAGGAAATAATAATAATAACTAAGAAGATAATCGGCCTTCACAGCTCGGAGGAACTGGTACCAAGGGAACTGGCTTCAGGAACTGAAGTTGGAGCCTGGTACTGAGAACTGGAGCTGGAATAAAAGGCATCCATGCTAGTGAGCGAGGGCATTAAGGAGCTGGAGGTTAGGAACCTCAAAGAGTGCTCTGCTGGAGAGGAACTGAAGTTGGCCACGGTGCGAAGGACAAGAGATTGCGTGGCTTGACTGATTAGCTTGGCTCGGGATCGAGTCACGGGTCCAAGTGAGCGAAGGCTCATGGCTTCCTCTTCCTCTACAGCTGTCAACGATGGCAGGGTCGCATCAATAGGGCCGGTCCAAATCTCTTCTCTCCATCTCAGAGAGATCCTTAAATCCTTCTCGATATAGCATCGGGAGAGTACCTTCAGAATTCTCAAGTAAGAACGGATTCTTGTAATAATTGACCGCCAATTCCTCAAGTTTCTCCGAATATGTTTCCCAACTCCCATCAGACCGACGAAGCGCCTCAATACGAGTTCTATGCCGCCTAATCACAGTCAAAGTGTGAAAGAAAGTGGTGTTTCGGTCTCCAAGCCCGATCCCACTTCTCCCTCGACTTTTGGAACCACGTAAGCTCCGCTTGTTCCATCCTCAACTCCAACTCTTTTTGGAGTTTATCCTCTTACTCAAACAGCCTCACACCATTCCCGCTAGCAATAAGATTGTGGACAACTTGCAGCCGACTAACAATCTCATCATTTCGAATCAGAATATTCTCGAAGATCTTTTTGTTCCACTTCTTCAACTTATTACACAAAATCTTCAAATCTTCAAAAGGTGATAGAAGGGTCCCAAGAGGCCCTAATCAAATCCTTAAACTCTGGATGTGTCAACCAGTTGGCCATGAAACGAAAAGGGCGCCTAGTAGGATCACAACTTCTTCCCGGTGTAATCTGCAGGTAAAGTGGCGCATGATCGAAGCACATGAATGGTAGGTTAGTAACCCGAGCCTCCTTACATTCAATACGACCTTGTGCATTTCAGAGAACTCGATAAAGTCTTTTCTAAATTCTATATGTCGACTTCTTACCCCGAATCCAAGTAAACATGTTCCCTCGGAAGCCCAAATCCACTAGTCCAAGATCATTAATCCAGTTGCCAAACACAATAGAATCAGCGGAGAGTCTACCATTCCCTCCCTCTCTCTCGTCTCATCGTACAATAGTATTAAAGTCACCACCCCAGAACACTGATTCAGAAATCGAACCCACAACCGCTTTCAATTCATCCCAAAGGTTACTACGAGAAGGAGTGGGAGCAATATAGACGATCACTTAATGAAACCTATCCTCATTTGACTAAAAAGTGTGTGAATTAACTGTGAAACTGAGTTCATAATCGTAACCTTAAAAGCTCCATCCTTCCAAAGTAGCCAAACTCCGCCACTTTGTCCAACCGCATCCACCCGGAAGTTATTTGAATAGCCTAGATTTCTGCAAATATTATCATTATTCCTACCCTCTGCATGGGTTTTGAAGAGCCCAAGAACGTAAGAATCAAACTTCTTCGCCAAGTAATGAATAAAACGTCTAAAATTTGGTTTATTTACCCCCCCCCCCCCCCGGAAATTCCAAAGAGTGCAATTCATAAGTAAATAATTAAAGTGTAGAACAACCGAGAGGACAACTGTTAAGCTTCAAGTCTCCTCTTATCTTTGACCGAATCCTCCATTGGGTCTCTTTCTGCATCCTTTCTACCCTGTTCATAAGGTGCCAATAACTTATCTTGCATAGCCTCCTCTAAATCCCTCAGATATTCCATCTCAAGCGTAGTTAGGCCCAAATCCCCCTTCGATCTAACCACTAACTCACTACCTTCCCGACCCAACGCTGAATCCTCCACTCTCGACCTTTTTCCGGTCTGCTTCACTCTTACATTCTCTTTACCCATCATCCCACCACTTCTTTGAACCCGACTCTTTGTAATGGGCTTCACAACATCGTTATGGGCCGAATTACTGCCAACCTTAAAAACAACAATATCCATATTAATGTTCTATTTCAAATTGGGCCGCAAAACTTTCCTTAAATTCTCATGCGGAAGAGTGGACCCAAAAGTTCCATTCAACCCAGAAAAGGCAACGCATTCCTTATTTCTTGGGATAACCCTCGGCTTAGGGATGGCCGGACCGGACCGGAACCGGTTTGGTCACGGTCCAGTTCAGGTTCACGAAAAACATTTTTCAAAACCGGCGGTTAACCGGAACCGCCGGTTTTTTAAAAAACATTTTTAACCGGCGGTTAACCGGAACCGCCGGTTTTTTAAAAAAAAATAAAAAAAATAAACCGCCGGTTCCAACGGCTAGAAAACTAGCCGCCGCCGGTTAACCGGCGGTCCTAACGGCTTTTTATACAATTAGCCGTTAGGAAATTAAAAAAAAAACATTAATTTTTTAATATTAAAATAACCCATATCAAACCCCTATAAATACCATACCATACAATCTTCAAATCACACATCCAACAACAACAATCTCTCTTCTCTTTCTCAAATCTCAATCTTATAATCTCTCAAATTCCATCAACAATCTCTCTTCTCTTTCTCAAATCTCAAACTTATAATCTCTTAAATTCCATCAACAATCTCTCTTAATCTCTTCCTTTTAATTAGCTTTTGTCTTTCAATATTTTATTGCTTTTACATTTTTAATCACATTATTATATTGTTCTAAGTTTTATTGTTTTATTGTTTTATTGTTTTATTGTTTTAATTGTTTTAATTGCTTTTAATCATATTATTTAATTGTTCTTAATCATATGGCGGAACATTTTGACACCCAAGAGAGTGATAATGTCACTTCTCCCACTCCCACTCCCACCTCCCAAGTTAGGTCCGGTAGGGGTAGGACCGCTAGGCCTCAAGGGCAAGCTAGCGGTTCGAGGCCGGCTAGGGCCCTAGGCCTAGGGGGGGAGGTCCGGGTCCTCCGGGAACCAATCCCGGAAACTAACATCTCCTATTTTTGTAAAGTGGTTTACTAAATTAGAACCCGGTCTCGAGGAACTCGAGGCCGAGGATTATGATCCCGATCTAATTATTGTTTCTTGTAACCTTTTGCGAGGCGACATTCCAATGGAAGAAAAGTGGAGGATATGGAACCCTTCAATGACACATGGAGCACAAACACGTCGCCGAGATGGGAATGCTAGGGGGACAAACACAAATTTCCGGCGGATTTGCATCTTCTACTAGCGGTAACCCTTTATTTCGTTTTGATCATGAAACTAATAGTGTAGCATTAGCCGAAGCTATTTGTGTTGATCATTTAGCATTTATATTTAGTGAAAATGTAGGATTTAATGAGTATATTAAAGATCATACACAACCCGCTTTTAAATCCGTATCTAGGAAAGTGATTAAGAAAAACGTAATTAAGGCTTATAAAAGACGCAAGGCCGAATTAGTTTCTTATTTTTCGCAAAATGATATGCATGTTTCTATTTGTAGTGATATATGGAGTGATAATACTCAAACCCATTCTTACATGGGTGTTACATGTCATTTTGTAGATCATCATTTTACAATGCAAAAACGTTTATTGGCATTTAGAGTCTTTGATGATTCACATACCGCACAAAATATTGCTATGATGATTCGTGCAATTTTAGAAGAATATAGACTACTTAATAGAGTTTTTTCAATTGGATTCGACAATGCATCTGCTAACACCGCATCTATTAGAGATTTACAAGAAATGTGTCAACCTTTATTTGGTGGGAAATTTTTTCATATTCGATGTGCTTGTCATATTTTAAACTTATGTGTTCAAGATGGTTTATGTGCTATGAGTTTTCATTTTGAGCCAATTAAGAACGTTATTAAGTATATTTGGGGTCATCCTAAAGTTACAAGAGATTGGATGACCTTTTGTAAAACTAACGGGGTGCACCCAAAACGTTTTTCAAAAGATGTGGGTACCCGATGGAACTCTACTTACATATTACTATGTGAATGTATACAATATAAACAAGTTTTAACGTCTTTTGTTTCTCAAAACCTTTCTGGCTCTCCTTTCTATTTTAGCGAATTAGGTTGGGATATATGTCAAAGTATTGCAACGTTTTTAAAATGTTTTAATGATGCAACAAAGAGATTTAGTCATGTTTATACACCAAGTAGTAATGTTTTTGTCTTGGAAGCTTGTAATGTTATGTGTGGTTTAAGTGAGGGAGCTAAAATTCCCGGCATTGAGGAATCTGTTGCAAGCATGAGGAGTAAGTGGTTGTTCTACTATAGATATATTCCCGATTGTTTTCTTGTTGCTTGTGTTTTAGATCCTAGACTTAAATTATCCGTTTTACACGCTCTTTTAAATGACTATTATACATATATTTTAGCCGAAGGTGAACTAGAGGATATTTTAGGTATGGTTTCTAGAACTAGAACAAACATTGAAACTTTATTTACTCATTTTTCTGATTCTCCGACTACTTCACAATTACCTCCGGCTTCTTCGAGCTCTACTAGCTTGGGGGCCTTTGGAGCTAAGTATTTTAGTAAAAGACCAAGAGTTACAAACACGAATGCGGAAATTGATAACTATCTTAACACCAACTTTGAGTTTGTTAGTTGTGAAACTTTAGATGTTTTGAAGTGGTGGGAGGATCATAGGAGCATGTTTCCAACGCTTGCGAAGATTGCGGCTCAAGTTCTTGCCGTCCCCGCTTCAACCGTGGCGGTGGAACAAACTTTTAGTGCAGGAGGCAACACTTTAACGAGGAAGAGATCAAATTTGGCACCAGAGTCATTGGAGGCGCAATGTTGTGTTTGCGATTGGAAGAGAGCCGCAATTAGGCAACAACGTAACATTATCGAGTCATCGGAAGACGAGTGGATTGGAGATTCTACTACGATACGCACCGATTCATCCGCCGAAGATTCGACTTAGGTAACGGGTTTTGAAAAAAGGTAAAGAACTACGTGGGATTTGATTCCTCTAACCCGAGAGGATACGTAGGCAACTTAACAAGTAAGTCACTGTTAAGTGCAAGCCCAATTTTTTTAATTTCTTTGTTCCTTCATATTTAATTTAAAAAACTTAAAAAAAATGAAAACATTCTTTTTAATAGCGTTTTTTTATAATCATTTTTTTTAAGTTTTTTAAACTTAATTTTTAAACTTAAAAAAATGACAAAACATTCTTTTTTAATAGCGTTTTTTTATAATCATTTTTTTTAAGTTTTTTAAACATAATTTTTAAACTTAAAAAAAATGACAAAACATTCTTTTTTAATAGCGTTTTTTTATAATCACTTTTTTTAAGTTTAAAAATTATGTTTACATTTTTTTAGGTTTTTTTTCAGTTTTATAAATTTATAAATTTTTTAAAAAAAAACAAGAACCGGTTAACCGGCGGTTTTGTTTTTTTTTTTAAAATAAAAAACCGGCCGGTTCAGCCCGAACCGGACTGAACCGGCCGATTCCGGTTTCGAACCGAAACCGGTCCAGAACCGGATTGAACCGGACCGGACCGGGACCGTAACCGGCGGAACCGGTTTTTCTCGGTTCCGGTTTCGGATTCCGGAGGACCGGAACCGGACCGGACCGGACCGGGAGCCAACCCTACCTCGGCTTAGTATCAAAATCTTTCCCTTTATGATCATTCTTCAACTCATCAAATCAATTTTTCACCACAATCTTTGGGGAAATCCTGTTCGAATCTCCCGTAATCTTAGCTTTCTCTTTCCCCTTACTGGTTTGCCATTGATGCCCCATCCATCTTCCAACTGTCTTCACCTTGGTGGTCGTCGGGATCTGCATTTCTAGACCATCCTTACACATGGAAAACGTAGCCTCAGTTTTGCCTTCCGAGCTCTCCGGTCCACCACTGACATTTCGTTTCCCATTTAACTCTTCTTGACTTCGACAAGGGAAATTATCAATGATATGACCATACTTCCCACAAGTGTAACAAATAGCGGACAACCCCTCATAAATAACAAAGTAACGAGGTCCATTCACCACAACCGTCCCCTTCAAAGGATTCTTTAAATTGACTTCTACACAAACTCGCGCAAAGCGCCCCTACTCGAATTTAATATACTCATATCAACCCTTAAGGGCTTACCTGTTGGAGCCCAGAAATTGCAGTCTTGCGACACAACACCTCGCAAGACACAGGGAGTCAAATCTTCGAAGTTATTTTGAGGACCACTTCCGCAATTCTGGACAAACAACTTGTATATTGTACTCCACTCGATCAAACTTGGCCCTTCGTTAACTTCTCCCTAAGAACCAACCTTGTTCTTGAGCCCTGAGATACATGCGCAACCAAACCAGGAGGGGGTGGCTCCGGATTTGGCTCTCCGACGCTCAAGTTAGAAAATGTGCAAATAAGCAATCAAAGACAATGCAATTTGACACAAGCAAGAGAGAATAGGAAGAAGTAAGCCAATGAAAAGGAGAACTCAAAACACCACTTGAAGCTTATCAAGCTCTTTGCTATAAACACCCAAATAATCTCATAAATCAATCATTTCAACATCAAAAGCTCGATTGCAACACCGAGAGTCATAGTCCAAGTGTTGATCGTCCAAACGCCTCAAGGAGAAGGTCGTTTAGCAAGATTGAAGCTCAGGATCGCTTCTGTGTTTTTAGCTCTCGAGAGGAAGAAGAAAGGAGAATATTTCCAGTAAAATGATGCTTTGTCCCTCTCTCTCCATTTGGTTACGCTCTTATACTCTCGCCAGGGGCCCACGCGATTCAATTACCATTTTGCCCCTCCGATACCTGATCCCGTCGGATCCCCTTTTTGGGCTCCGTATGCTTATGGGCCGCTCTCGTTCTTCTGGGATGACTTTATGGGCCGTCCTGGGTTGCGTCTTCTGGACCTAACTCGATTCTCTTTGGGTTTCGCGAGCCCATCGAGAACCGGCTCCAACATCCAGCCCCCCAAGCTTTTGTGCTGAATAGCCTAAGGCTTGGGTTTGTCTCCTTGAAGTCGCGTTCTCGATATGATCCCTTCTTTCGACTTGGTATGATCACATCGCGAATTAATGTCGCATGCGTGCCGGCTAAATTTCTCGGAGCGACGTTTCGAATTCGAAAACCTTTACGAATTCCCGCGTTGGGCGCATGTTGACCACGTGTCGCCTTCTGATTGCATCTTCTTTTTCCGATTTTTCTTTATAAATACCCATCTTCATCTTCCTCCTCTCAACCCGTCATAACCCTTCGTTGTTCTCTGTAAAATTTTGAATAAAACACTCCGCCGGTGTTCTCCTTTCTTCTCTACCGTCGTCCTCGCCGCCGTTCTCACCCGGTTTCTGATGGCAGGTTAGTCTATCGTTCTTCCTTTTCTTTTATTCTTCGCAAAAGTTTGTTTTAGTTTGATTTTAGGGTTTTCTTCGTACTTGATAACTGTTGTTAGAGTTTTTGCTCGGGCTCCTCATTTTGACAGATCTCCCTTAGAGATTGTTTGTCCATTGGGTGTTTCCTGTGCCGGACTATCTTTCCGACTCTTATTTTTCGAGACGTTGTCTAGAAAGATACACTTTTTTTTGGTCAATTTCACCATTTCAGTCTTTCACAAGATTCTCCATGTTCTTGGGCCTGGTTCATTTTGATGTCGTTTTAACTTCTCCTTCGATCTTCCGAGTTTCAGTTTTTCCAGGGATTTCTTGTTTGTTCGCTTCCCATCGCCTCGCGTTAATTCCCATCGCCTCGCGTTGTTCCCACTCGCGATGTTCTCCTCTTGTTTTCTCTTTCCATCCCTGGAAAACTGAATCTTACTTTGCCTATGCTTTCAGGTAGTGACGATTTCTCCGAACGTTCATCTCAGGCTGAGTATTCGGGGCACACAACGTCTGGCTCCGAGCGAGGCTCTGGTGGTTGCGAGCCTAGTTCTCGTAGACGATCTCGCGTGACCGGCAAATCCAAACGGAGTAAGGCGAAGAAGTCCAAGAAATTCAAAACCAGGCTCCCGTCTCGCGTGATTCAGGAGCGAGCCGAGACCGATTATGGTCAATTTGCTCGTTTCTTCTCCCATAAGGGGTCCTTACCCCACATAATAATAGAGAAACCCTTCCTTGCGGATCCGGGCCGAATAAGTATTCTAACGAAGAGAATAAAACACACTCGCACCTTAATTCCCAACACGGCCCATCGCAGCAGTCTTGGCTTTGACGATCTTCGCTATTTCGCTATGCGATACCCTTTTCCTGAAGGAACTATTTTCGCCCTTCCCGACCACGAGGGCACTTCTCTTGACCAATACGGGCCCTTCTTCGCTTTAAGCAGGCAATCTTTAGAAGCTGGCTTCCGTCTCCCGTGGACGTCCTTTCAGACAGAAGTGATGGCGGATTTAGGCTTCAGTCCTTCAAAGATGCATCCAAACTTCTGGAGTTCGCTGATCGTATACACCATGCGATGTCAGGATATTGGGATAGTCCCCAATACGCCTCACTATGCTCTTATTAATTCATATAAGAAGAACACCCGCCCCGCAACCATTCACATTTACCGCCCCGTCAATGTGCATAACCCACGCGGGCTCCTCTGGAGCTATAACATTCCTTTCTAACTCTCTGAAACTTGTCTCAACAATGAAATCAGCCAAAGCTTGCGCTTTGATGGTGGGTCGCGGTCTATAGACTACGTCAAATTCGGTCATCTCAATCACCCACTTTGCGAGCCTCCCGGAGGCTGTTGGTTTACTCATGAAAGATGGGAGTGGTAAATCTGTCAACACCTCGATGGGGTGAGCGTGAAAATAAGGTTGGAGCTTACGAGCGGCTGTTATCAACGTGAGTACTGCTTTCTCAATGGGTGAATATCTTGTCTCGGCCGACAGAAGTGCTTTACTGACGAAATAGACAGGGACCTGCTGTTCCCTTACCAATATTGCGCTAACAGCACGCGTACCAGACGCGAGGTACAGTTGTAAGCCTTCACCAGGCACTGGTGACACAAGTGTTGGGAGCTTAGCCAGGTGTTCTTTGAGGCTTATAAACGCCCTTTCGCACTCCTCAGTCCATTCGAAGCTTTTCAGTTACCTTAATATGTCAAAGAAAGGGAGGTTACGTTCCGCGAGCTTGGCGTAAAACCTCCCGAGGTAGTTGACCTTCCCTACAAACCTTTGGACGTCGTGAGTGGATCTTGGCGGTTGTAGATCTATTACAGCTTGGACCTTGTCTGGATTGACCTCGATGCCGAGTGCGCTGATCTGAAATCCCATGAACTTGCCCTCGGTGACCCCGAAGACACATTTCTCGGGATTTAGGCTCATACCGTACCTTCTCAGAGTCTCAAAAACTTATGTCAGGTCGCGAGCGTGATCTGCCTGCTTCTTGCTCTTAACTACTATATCATCAACATAGGCCTCCACGGTGTCACCCCTTTGCTCACTAAAGATCATGTCCACCAGCCTCTGGAATGTGGCTCCCGCGTTCTTCAAGCCAAATGGCATTACTTTATAGCAGAAGGTTCCCTTGTCTGTTATGAAAGTCGTGTGCCCCGAGTCGGCTGGATTCATAATGACCTGGTTATACCCCGAGTACTCATCCAGAAAACTCAGAGCTTCATGACCTGCGGTGGAGTCCACTAACTGGTCGATAGAAGGTAACGGGTAGCTGCCTTTGGGGCATGCCTTGTTGAGACTAGTGAAATCTACGCACATGCGGCATTTTCTTGTCCCCTTAGGATTTTTCTCTACCACTACTACGTTTGACAGCCACGTCGGGTATTGTACTGGCTTAACAAACCCTGCTTTTAACAACTTCGCGAGTTCTACAGCAGCGGCCGCGTTCTTTGGTCCTGCCTGCTTTCGCTTTTTCTGTCTACGCGGCTTAACCTCTGGACTGATGTTCAGGGAGTGAGTCATTACGCTCGCAGGAATCCCCTTCAAATCTTTTGGAGTCCACGCGAACACATACCGGGAGCGGGCGAGCAAGGTCTCAATTTCTTGCACAACTTTCTGGTCCAGTCTTCCCCCTACATAGAGCTTCTCCTCTTTGTTGAGGGATGGAGTGATCGTGTGCTTTTTAAACCCATCAAAATGTGGTTTGTTTCCCTCTTCTTCTTCACCAGTATCTCGCGACCTCGGAGAGGCACGTACCTCCAACTCGGCTTCCTCAATCACGTGAGGCAACCCTGGAATAAATAACTGGTTGGCGAACAAGGCCTTGGTGCCGCCCTTTTCGGATGATGCGTCGGCTCTCCTCTTTGTTCCCCCTCGCGACTCCTACTCCGGACGACGTTGGGAACTTAAGGCAAAAATGACAGATTGACACAACTGCTTTGAACTTTCACAGTGTCTCGCGTCCCAGTATCGCATTGTAGGAGGATGTTATCGGGATTACCACAAAGTCTATTTTTTCTGATCTTCTTGACCTGGTCTCTTCACCCAGGATGAGATCTAGGGTGACGACGCCCAGGGCCCTCACTCTGTCCCCCGCGAAGCCTACCAGCGTGGTTTTAGTAGGCCTGAGTGTAGACTGATCAATGCCCATTTTTTCGAACGCGTCCCAGTATAGTATATCGGCCGAGCTCCTCGTGTCAACAAGAATCCTCTTCACAAGTTTGGTTCCGACTTGAGTATGAATGATTAGTGGGTCAGCGGCCTCGACGGCCCAGGCATCTACCTCCTTGTCGCTGAAGACAAGCGTGTAAGGCTCAGATTGCGGTCTCGTGATGCTATAGACTGGCTTTCCCTGAGGCTTGGGTGCATTGTTTATGAGCCTTTGCTCTCGTTTGCCTAGGGGAACGGGTTCATGGCGGCCTGCGATTGTTCCTACATGGCCATCCAGGCGAGGGAAGTTCTGGTTTGGGTGGCGATTGGGACCCTGATTCTGGTCATTCCTCGCGGGGGTTTGTTGCCTTAACTCATTCTGATTACTACCTCCGCCTCTACCTCTTACCCCCCCCCCCCCCCTCTCTTGGGTTGCCGCGACCCCTGTCACCATTTCCTCTCTGAGCAGTCAAGACTTCCTGTTCTCTCGGGTGGTGAGGTCGCGACCTGCATTCTTCTGTAGGGTGAGTATCCACCCTGTGGTACTCACACCACATTGTTGGCGTGTGGCGACCGCGACCGCGATCGCCCCCCTTTGACCCTCGCGAAGGTTATCCTGCTCGGCTACGAAATTCTACGAGTGAAACTGATTTTGATCATGATTCTGGCCTTTGAACTGTTTATGACCCTGACCCTGATCTTGAATCTGTAAACCAGGAACTCGCGAGTCGCCCTGTTTCTTTCCCTGATTACCCTGATGGCGCTTGTTACCCCAGCTCTGGTTGTCTTTCTTTTGACCCTGAGCAGACTTATTCTGATTGTTTCCTTTCGACGCGGAACCTGAGTGTGCTTCCACGTTAATTTATGTATACGCTCTCTCGAGCATGCCCTGGTAATCTAAATCTTTCTTGCGGTATAAGTATTGCTTGAAGGAGCTTCCATCTGTGAGACCGTCCAGGAATGCGACCCGAGCAGTTTTGTCATGAAAATCTTCGGCCTCCAAGATTTTTTTTGAGAACCTCTTGACATAACCCTCTAGTGATTCGTTTGGTCCTTATTTGACACCCACTACTTCTTGCATAGTCACTTTTCTTTTCCTTGAGGACCCAAAGTGCAACAAGAAACTCTTTTCTAGATCAGCGAAAGAATGGATACTCCCTGACGTTTGGTTAAGCATCCAGGTCATGGCAGGACCCGCGAGGGTGCCTGGGAAGCCTTTGCACATCGTGGCTTCATCAGGGCACCTCGCGAGCATAGCATATTTGTAGCGTGCCAGGTGCTCGCTGGGATCTTCTTGGCCGTTGTATTCCTTGATAACAGGGAATCTGAAATCAGGTAGAGGAACTGACCTGACTATGTGGTCCGCGAAAGCAGTCGGGCCGAACAAGGCTGACGGATTAACGGATGGATAGGCCTCGTAAGCCTATCGTGGATAGGCTGCCTGGTTGTAGTAAGGTTCCCCCTCATACTGGTAGCGAGAAGGTCCTCGTTCGGCTCGAATCCCATACCCCCTCGTATCGGTTCTTCCCCTGTAAGATTGGTTCTCTACGTAGCTCGCGGGAGCTTAATTCAAATCAAACCTACTAGGGTGACTAGCCCTCTCGCGTCCCTCGACCCCAGGTCTACGCGATACTGAGATCCTGTCGTCGGGTATGTGCTCAGCACTCTCCTCTGCGACAGGTGGCTCCCGATTACCCTGATTTTGCTCGTTATCGCGTGCCTCAGCCCTTGGTTGCTCCTGGTTTTGACCCCTGCCCGTGCTTTGTCCAACGCCTGAAGGAATGCGCGATACTGAACTAGCGCGGGTCCTACCAGAACAATCTATTCCTCGTCTACGCGTGGAAGGGGTGCCCGCAAGTTGTTTACCTCTTGCTGTGTTCTCGTCTGGAGAGGGGTGTCATTAACGGCACCACTTCCCTCACCACCAGTATTCATCCTCAGTCTGTCGCCTAAATATCAAAAACACGCGGAACTTTGTAGTAAGCCTTACTTGCGCGAGGAGGTCCCCACGGTCGGCGCCAGTGTTGGAGCCCAGAAATTGCAGTCTCGCCACACAACACCTCGCGAGACACAGGGAGTCAAATCTTCGAAGTTATTCTGAGGACCTCTTCCGCAATTCTGGACAAACAACTTGTATATTGTACTCCACTCGATCAAACTTGGCCCTTCGTCAACTTCTCCCTAAGAACCAACCTTGTTCTTGAGCCCTGAGGTACATGCGCAACCAAACCAGGAGGGGGTGGCTCCGGATTTGGCTCTCCGACGCTCAAGTTAGCAAATGTGCAAATAAGCAATCAAAGACAATGCAATTTGACACAAGCAAGAGAGAATAGGAAGAAGTAAGCCAATGAAAAGGAGAACTCAAAACACCACTTGAAGTTTATCAAGCTCTTTGCTACAAACACCCAAATAATCTCAGAAATCACTCATTTCAACATCAAAAGCTCGATTGCAACACCGAGAGTCATAGTCCAAGTGTTGATCGTCCAAACGCCTCAAGGAGAAGGTCGTTTAGGAAGATTGAAGCTCAGGATCACTTCTGTGTTTTTAGCTCTCGAGAGGAAGAAGAAAGAAGAATATTTCCGGTAAAATGATGCTTTGTCCCTCTCTCTCCATTCGGTTACGCTCTTATACTCTCGCCAGGGGCCCACGCGATTCAATTACCATTTTGCCCCTCCGATACCTGATCCCGTCGGATCCCCTTTTGGGCTCCGTATGCTTATGGGCCGCTCTCGTTCTTCTGGGCTGACTTTATGGGCTGTCCTGGGTCGCGTCTTCTGGACCTAACTCGATTCTCTTTGGGTTTCGCGAGCCCATCGAGAACCGGCTCCAACATTACCCACCCCGACCACGTTAATAGCTCATATAATACAGAATATGAATGTTTCATTCTCTTAAATATATAGTATAATTAAGTATATGCATATCTAACTTCAAAAAAATGATATTAGGTGTGTGTATATTATCCAATTTCACTCACATAAATGTGCATGTTTTTTTTTAGTTTACATTTTGTTGGAATGAGAGATTTAGAAACTTCGGTTCCCTATGAGTTCCCTACCTATGAACTTTAGGAACTCATAGGGAATTGAACTTCAGTTCTCTCATGCAATATATCTGAGCTGATATCTCATGCAATATATCTTAGCCGATATCTTTGCATATGATCTTACTTGCATATATATACCCATTCAGACGACATTAGCACTTATGCATTCTAAGAGATTGAAGATTTTATCTTGCTAAGAAGAAGATAGAGGGAAAGAGTGTTCTTGCTTCAGAACATCAAGTAAGTCGTATTGTGTTTTGATTTGAGAGTTTCTTATAGGAACTAGATTAGTACTTAGGAATAAGCTTGTAATCTACCGTTCATCTCTAAACTCACAACTTCAATATACAAATAGACTTTTAATCCTCAGAAATCTATATTATATATATATATATATATATATATAAATTGGATGCTCTTGGCTGAAAGTAAATGAAATCGGTACCTATTTAATACATGAACAAAATCCTTCTCCTCTCATTATAAATATTTAATCCAAAAATCTCATCTTCTCTTAGTTTCAAGCTATCCAATTAATATATTTAAAATTTTATATTCTTCAACTCAATGATATCAAATTTAGCTAATGAATGCACTAAATTAATAATTCTTAATACTAAAAAATTGTTAATATTCAATAATAAGTAAATATAATTAATAATTTTTTAATCTCTCTCTATATATAAATTGGTTGGTATTGTCCAAAGTAATGATAGTTTAGACTCTTTAAATGTCTAATAAAATCATAACTATGTGCTTAATTGGTTGATATTTCTACCATTTTCATCTTTTTTTCGCTCTTCGCCTCCAATCCGTATAGCGATGAAGAGCAATTCAAGCATCGTCAACGACTGTGTGATTTGGTACATATATAAGAGATATTATTTTTTATTAAAAATTACTCCAGAAATACATATATGAAAATAATATCTTAAACATACAAATATTGAAAAAAATAAAACGTCTCTGGCCCGCGCGAAGCGCGGGGAAATAACCTAGTCATTCAAAGATAACTAGTTGGTCATCTAGGGTTTGCACCTTAAGTGATTGCGTTGATAACTTGTTTATTACTTTCACTGTGCCTAAGAACTGGACAATCTTGTGTCTCAGTTCCCTTGATACTAACATACAAATCCTACAACATCTATATATTTATACATTTTTATACAAACAAATGAATATTCTTACATTTATATAGAGAGAGAGAGAGGTTGGTTCCGGTGTAACGAGTTTTATGGTGTAACGAGTGGACAAATCAGGAGCGTCGGATTAGATAAATTGGATGGCTTGATTTAAAAGGAGAAAAAAGGGTAAAATAAATTTAAATCCTTAATTATAGGGAGTAATCAACTCTGGTTGTTTTCTCTTAATTAATTAATTTAATTAAAATGGAAAATTATAAAAAAATAAGAGAAAGAACCCTAAATTTTCTCCAGCAAAATCATTCTGCGTTCTTCATCACAATCGTCCAAGATGATTTTGATATTCAGTAATGGTTACTATCATGTTCGTCATTCATCTGAATATATTAATTGTCCCGTAACCAGTACATATTCGATATCATGTAAGCAATATTCATGTTTTTGCGCTGTGTGTATTCGTATTCTAATGTGAGATATTCATCTTCCGTAGTTTTGTTCTACTCGTGATATATTAGGCTCTAGGGTTTCCATTATGAAAGACTTTTTGTTCCTATATATAGAAGACGATATTCTGATGTTCATCTTTGCTATTCGTGTTCTACTGTGGAATATTTAGTTATAGGGGTTTTATTATGAAAGTAATTAACGAATATCATAAAGAAGACGATATTCTGATGTTCATCTTTGTTATTCGTGTTCTAGTGGTAATATATTATGTTCTAGGGTTTCCATTACGAAAGACTTTTATTCCTACGTAAAGAAGACAATATTCTGATGTTCTTCTTTTTTATTCGTGTTCTACTGTTGAATATTCAGTTATAGGGATTCCATTACCAAAGACTTTTGTGCCTACATAAAGAAGACGATATTCTGATGTTCATCTTTGTTATTCGCGTTCTACTGTTGAATATTCAGTTATAGGGTTCCATTATGAAAGTAATTAATAAAAAACATAAAGAAGACGATATTCTGATGTTCTTCTTTGTTATTCGTGTTCTACTGTTGAATATTCAGTTATAGGGATTCCATTACGAAAGACTTTTGTGCCTACATAAAAAAGACAATATTCTGATGTTCATCTTTGTTATTCGTGTTCTACTGTTGATATATTCTGTTATAGGGGATTCCATTGTGAAAGGCGAACAGTATTTACATTATTTACAGAAACGTGAATATCACCTAATAGAAACGTGAATATCACCTAATAAAAACGATAATATTACCTAATAATATTACACTTAAACAAGAATATCACCTAATAGAAACGTGAATATCACCTAATAAAAACGCGAACAATATTACAGCAATCTGTCTTCCACCCATCATTATATTCTCGATTGTATTTGTTTCCCTTACACATCAATAGTACTATTCACTCTCCTAAAAAAGAAGCACCACTATTCACTCATAGAAAGGTCAATTATTGACGCAGATACATCCACACATACCATTATATATTCACAATCACTACTAACCAAAAATCTTGGGGAAGATTATTATACTAAAATAAACCAAAATGGCTCCACTAAATCAAACGAATAGTCCTTCTAATATTTCACCTTCCACATTAGGATTTCTGCCTTTCTTTCGGATGTCTTTGGCCATGAATCCTCGAGCAAACACTTTGCACACCGATTTGCTTCTCGTTGCAGACCGCGCAGGTCCACTTGTTACTGCTCTTCTTCTGCTGCTTCACCTGGAACTCCAACATCAGAAAATCAAAAATCATTCCCCGTTAAAAAGAGAAAGAGAGAGGAGGAGGAAGAGTTTTGCCTGCATTGTAGAACACTGGAGGATTAGGGTTGCAGTTGGTGCAAATCTCAGCTTCAATGGCAGATCTGATCTCAGCTTCAAAGGATTATCAGATTTCTGCACATCGTTGACACTCTTGACATAGTCCAAATTCTCCAAAGATTTTGATCTCCCTGCGTAGTAGCTTGATAGCCCCTTCCTGCACATTTATCAGTTGATTGAAAAAGTCAAAATCAGATCCGCAATATAAAAGGACCTAATCCAATTGACTCACTTGATGAACCCAAAATCAAAAACAACAATCTGAGCGCAGAGATTGCAAGCAAGGAAGGAAAAGGACAGGCAGAAGAGAAGTTAGGGTTCAGGAAGAAAGAGTTGTTCGTAATCCAGCACCGCAGAAGCCATGACACCAGATCCGACCCCAAACCCTCTTCGTCCGATTCATCCGGTGTGGAAACTCCAGTAACCGCCATGGGAGCGGCGGTTAGAACTTCCAGTTGCACGAAAGAGGAAGTCGATGCTATACTCATCCAATGCGGCCGCCTCAGTCGAAACTTTGGACCTCATCTTCTTCTTCTTGGTCGTTGTCGTCAGGAGCGCCAATCGACGAGCTTTCAGGAGCTCCAATGGCGTTCGACTACAAATATGGGTTAGGGTTTTGAGAGGGAAGTGAGGGGCGGTTTTGGAAAGGGAGGAGTATTTAGGTTTTTACTGAATCAGATTTGTAAAGGGAATAATTTCAAATCCCCTAATTACGGGATTGACTCTATTGGAAGATTGATACGATGTGAACATTCCCACACTAAATCCGTACGACCCACTCCAATCAATCTCAACCATTTATTTCTTTCTAATCCCAGGGTTTAAATTTATCCACTCGTTACACCCTAATAGCTTGTTATACCAGAACCTAAATCTATATATATATATATATATATATATATATTATAAGGAAAGCATTTAGGGGGTACAACTATCAAGTATGATACCTCCCTATAGCATCCCGAAGGATGAGATCGGAAAGATCTGGATAGGCTGCAAAAATGGGTGGAGGTAAAATGTGGTACATTTTGGCGATCAGATCGGCCACATCATTAACCTCCCTGAAAATATGGGAAATCCGAAAGGTAGCAAAAATCGTAAGTCGATTATAATGTCAGTCATGGTCATTTCGATTTTCCATGGGCAGACCCATATGTCGTTTAAGGTATTAATAAGGCGGTCGTTATCGCCTTCGATCTTAATATGTGAGATACTGAGCTGAATAGCCGTCCTAATGCCATAACGCATAGCAAAGGCTTCAGCCACAAGAAAGAGAAACATGTCCAGCATTCCCATTTTCTTTATGGGTTGGTTCACCTTTGTTATTTCTAATTATGAACCCAAATGAGGATAGTCCGTTATTTGAACAAGATGCGTCGACGTTTAGGGTCCGTCTGGATTCTCCACATATAATATCATTATATGTGGAATCCAAACATACCTTTAGTTTCATATAGTTTTGGTTTGATTTTATCCATTGCAGGTTTTTCCTTTTTCTCCTAGTTTTTGTTTTTGGTTGTACTTGTTCGCTAGGATTATCTTATTCTTACATTTTTATATGTTTATATCAGATCTGTACTCAAAGTCATTGAATCCCCTGATAATCGGGCAAATGGAAATAGTGAGCTTTTGTTTATCAATTTTGTTCGCTTTTTTTTTGGTCGAGAAGTTTTGTTCGCTTATTGTTATGTCCAGAGTTAACCAACTAAAATATGTTATATACCCTCTTTCCGCAAAAGTTGAACCTTAAACCTCCTTATAGTTTATAAATTTGCGAAGCTATATAACCTCCACTCATAAGAAAAGTTATGTATCCAACACTTGAAAAGGATTTTTTTGATAACATGGGAATGAGAACGGGAATTTCAACATATGATTTTAATAATTTTATGATAACGAATGTGATGATATGCGCTAATCAGAATTTAGTTTGGTAAAGCGTTTTGTTATTGTTTAATCTTTATATCTATATACATATACTTAAACAACAGAACGCTGTTTTGCCACATGTCGCCCTTATATTCAATTCGTCTATGTGTCGACCTCTAAGCTATGCTACATCATCCACCATGTCATCCTCCACGTCATCCGACTTTATATTTTAATATATATCTTTGAATTAAATAAGTAAAAAAATCAAAAAGATATCTAATAGGTTATATAGCAAAAAGAAATATCGGTTTTTATCTTTTATCATATCATATCTTTATCTTATTTATATATCTTTATCTATTATTATGTTATCAATCTAATTAAGTTGAGTTATTAATGAACTTAAACTATAAAACATAAATCGTAAACTACAAACTATAATCTATAAATTATAAATCATAAAGTATAAACTACAATCTATAAACTAATTAATAGTATAAAATATAAATATATTATTAAAATACTTATTACATGCGACCCCGTACATGGTACGGGAACACACGCTAGTAACTACTAAAGCAAAACACTTTTCTCTAATTCTAGTTATGTCATGTGGCATACTCTTCATTCAGGTTATCCAATTGTTGTCATTTCATTAGTCACAATTTTTTACTATTTATTACAATTTTCCTAAAAAAATTGATTGAATTTGGAAAATAATGTGCAAAAATATCACAAAAGAATGCTTAAGATCTTTCAGATTAAAAAAAAATGTCTTAATTTTTTAGATTTTGACCTCCCAATATACTATTATGTTATTTTAAAAATTTATAATTTTATTTTTATGATATGACACATCACAAAAAGATTGATTTCTTAATAAATAAGAGAAAAGATTATATTTTTGTGTTATGGTAGTGTTTTAAATTATATAGTTTTATATATGTTGAAATTAATTTATTTAAATTTGTTCAAAATTGACCTATGATAATTTGATCAAATAAGATTTTTGGTATAAAAATTCATTTATATTCGTTGTTTATTATATTTAAAATTTAAAACTTAATTATATATCAGTATCATTTTAAGATATCAATTTATTTTCATATAAAATTATATTTTACATAATAATCTATACCACTTATTAACTATATCGAGTTATATAAACTCGCGCATGGCGCGGGAACTTGTTTAATGGAAACTAAGTTGATTCAGAGCTTAAAAGCTTTTGTTGGAATATATTGGTTGGTTAAGTTTAAAATAATTTTTATAACTGGCTACTAAAACGTAATACCAAACGTAAAGTAACTTAAGGAAATTAAGTTGCTCTTATGTTTATATTTAGTTATTGATATCTTTGTATATGGTTAATAAATATTATATCTTGCAGATGGTATATATTTCCCTTTGAAGCTAATGGAAAGGTGTGGAAAATTCTAAAAATTACTTTGTTTCATGCTAGCTCTTTATGCATCGTACCAATTTCATTTGTCAACTCTTGGATATAAGTGTATGAGTCAATGTTTTGGGTACATGAGTTACCTTTTAGCGCATAAGTCAATCTTTGCAATTGAAATATATGCTTGTACATGAGCCCGTAAGTGCATGACTTAGTGACTCTGAGTGCATGAGTCAATGATTAGTAGTGCATGAGCTGATTCTTCTGAATGTATGAGGATATGCTTGTAGCTGAAATATATGTGTGCATGAGCCAATAAGTACGCGTGCATTAGTTAGTGAGCCTAAGTGCATGAGTCAATGTTTCATAGTGCATGAATAGGTCCTTGTAAATGCATGAGTCGGTGCTTGCAAATGGAATAAATATATATGCATGAGCCAGTTAGTATGAGTGCGTGAATTAGTGAATGTTAGGTGCGTGAGGAGATTCTTCTGAATGCGTGAGTCAATGTTTGTAACTAGAATATATGTTGTGCATAAGTCAGTAAGTATGAGTGCATGAGTTAGTTCTTTTTAGTGCATGAGTGAAATGATTCTTCCGAAATGCACGAGACATTGTTTGAAATTATAATATATGTTTGTGCATGACCAATCAGTATAAGAGCATGAGTTAGTTCGTTTGAATGAATGAGTCATTGCTTTTGAGGGCATGTGCCATTGTTTATGAGTATATTCTCCATTTGCAGATCTTTTCACATTGAGTTGCATCGGTTGTGAATGAAGTTTTTTATGTTGAGTTGCAGATGGAAAGTTTTGTTAATGGTGATGAGATGTTTAATATGCTTTAAGTTAGCTTTGCATTTGGTGGATCTCTTGTCGGAAGTTTGGCTTTTTGGAGGTAGTGCAACAACTTGAAGAGATTAATCTGAAATTGGCTACTTGAGATGTTATTTTTTAACGTTTATTAAAGGAATGATTTATTATTTATTTTTTGTTATATGTATGTGCAAATGATTAGATAAAAAATGTAAAGTAATGTATAAGTAGAAACTCGTCAAAATTTGAATACAACTCTATATTCTTGTCTATTCTTGTCTTGTACAACAAAGATTTTTCTAATTAGTCATTTTATGTTGATCTCCTACAAAAGAATTTTAATAAAAAAAATCCAAATTTGTGACTCAAATCTTTGATTGTGCAACTGTGAGCAGACTACATGAGTTAGTGAAATAAAATGGATGAATGAGTGTATCAATGTGCATGAGACAGTCCAGCAAAAATGCATATGATAATTTCTTTGAATGTGCATGACTCATTGAAACAACGTGCATGAGTAAGTCCATGAATATGCATGAGTCAGTATAACAAAGTGCATAGTTTAATAAAAATGCATATGATAACTTTTATTGCGAATGCACGAGTCATTGAAACAAAGGTGCATGAGTGAGTGCATGAATATGCATGAGTTAGTCTAACAAAGTGCATGTCGTTTAATAAAATTGCATATGACAACTTTTTGCGAATGCACGAGTCTCTGAAACAAAATGCATGAGTGAGTGTATAAATATGCACGAGTCAGTGAAACAAAGTGGATGAGTGAATCCAATTAAAATGTATATGATAATTTTTTTTGCAAATGTATGACTGATTGAAACAAAGTGTGTACGAGACACTTCAATAAAAATGCATATGACAACTTCTTTGCATGTGAATGAATCATTGAAACTTCTTTGCATGAGAATGTATTTGCAAGTATCATAGAATCACAAAAATCACTCTATGATCACAAAACTATAGCTTCGTGCTGTAAAAAAAAATTGTTTTACCTTGATCCATAATAATTTCAATACATTAAAGTGTCAATAAATTTGATACAAAATTACAATCACAAATCGATTCACAAACAATTTCAAATTAGACAGCCAAAACATGTGGAACCAAAGAGATTCAATCTCCAATTGCAATTTCATTTTTAACAAGTAAAAGAGAGAAAAGGTTCAGATCTAACAAAATCAAGAAACAAAGAACAATATCTATATATAAATCTGAATCAGGCCGCAGAAAAAGAAGGACAATGAACAAACGTCGCGAGAAGAACAATGACAAGAGAAGATTTTTGATCGACGAAGGAACTTTGTCCACGAAGAGAGCGATAACGGGAGAATGAAGGAGAGAGCAACGAGAGAGCATTTTCCGTGAAAGAGAAGCAGAAAGAGAACTGGAAATGAGAAAAATATGAACGGGCAAGATTTGGAGAATCAACAATGGAACTAAAGGCTGAGATGCATCCTTAATCCTTCTCCAATGGAGCATTCTCACCGGAATTTTTTCCGTTATAGAGTCTCTTGATACCCCGTACGCTACAAGCTCCTTTCACCTCCCTCAACAACACTACTTAGTAACTTGTCAACTATGATCATTTCACTGGTTATATAACATACTAGTATAATAAAAGATTGGAAGTCGTTGAGTAAAATGAATGTAACCGATACCTAATTAAAGTCTTTTTGTTTTTATTAACTAATTATCTCATTCTAATAAATTTTATCATCTTTTTTTAATCTATCAAATCTAATACAATTAATTCATTTTGGATGTTATAGAATCTCTTGGTATCTTCGTACGTCACAAGCTCCTTAAACCTCCCTCAATAACACTTTTTAATTACTTACTAACTTGCCAACTATGATCATTTAGCTATTTTTGTCTATGAAAATTAAGTGAAGAAGAAAGTTCCGGTGAGAATAAAGCTTAACGTAGGAAAAACGAAATTTTTGCGTTCACATATAACAAGTTAATGTTCATAATTTGAGCGGTAACGTTCATAATCTAGGTGATAAATTTTTTTGAGGTCATTTAGAGAAAATAATTAAAAAAAAAATCAAGTTTGCGTAATTACAAGTATGCCACCGCGTCCATCACTTAAAACGTTCAAAAAAATTTGTGCCCTATATTATGAACACTATCATCCAAAATATGAACATTCATTTTTCCTACGTTAAGAATTATTTGCACCCAAACTTTCCTCGTAAAGTCAAACATAAATATCATATATATTTTTTATATAACATTATAAAGACTTAAAAAGACGAAACATATTTCCTACCTCGCGTTGCGCACCTGAAACTAACTTGGGACATGTGATACAAGGAGGGCAATTTGTACCACCAGGCCACTGAGGCTTCGATATTAGCTTCGTTATTTTAAAAAGATAGAGAGCATTCAACATTACAACATGAAAATACGAAAAAGTTTAATTCAGATTCTCATTCTTCAATAACGTGTGACATTTTCTACTCCTTCGCCCCGTATTAATCTTCTTGCTTTCCTTTTCAGATCTCCTTCTTCCTCGTCCAATCACTCGATTCTCTACTTTTATCTCCTCCATAATTACAGTTTAGAAATGATAAGATTACTTAGGTACGAAGGAAGTATAAGGTTCTTATGTTATTTATTAAGTAAATATAAAATTTAGAGGAAATTTCAGAAAATCACCCCTTAAATCAGTAATTACATACAACCACCTATTAAATGAATTTTATTAGCAATCAACCACCCATTTTCTATTTCAAGAGGATTCAGATTTTGGGATTTATCTCGATCCAGTTGTTCTTTGGGGGGAGGAGAGGATGGAGTCGGAGATCCAAATGGGGAAGAATATGAAGTTTCCGTTGAGCTTGAGGACTTCAAATTTCATCTGGAAATGCGTTTTTTCCTAAAAGATCAGATCGTAACCACCCCATGACGCATGTGTTTTGGGTCGATTTGGCAGGTGTGGAGTATCTAGTGAAAACCGATTTAGAATTAAATAAAGTCAAAACTCAATTTAATTAGCATAAACCGCTCAAAAGCCGATCAAAGTGAAGAAGAGTGGTTGATTGTTAATATAATTCATTTAAAAGGGTGCTTGTATGTAATTACTAGTTTAAGGAGTGGTTATAGGTAAAGTACCCTATTTAAGGGGTGGTTTTATGAAATTCAAACTCAATTAAATTTAAACAAAATAATAACATACACAAAGTAGATCCGTTGGATTAACTATGAAAATAAAAATGTGAAATGTACAACATTCAGAAAACATCTTTTAAAACCGAATTTTTTTCTGAAATGAGCTTTTTTTCAGAAAAAATTCCCGACGTAGGCTCTTTTCAAAAGAAATTCCCAATATAGGCACTTATGCCAGCTTCGGATTTTTTTTATGTGCAGCGTCTCTCGTCCGAAGCTGCTAATTTTTTTTTTGAATTTTTTATGTATAAGAGACGCTGGCTCGCCCAGCGTCTCTTATACATGTTACTTTTTTTATTTATTTTCCAAAAATTTTATTGTTTTAATTTGTTTTTTTAAGGCTGCGTATAAGAGACGTTGGCCTGGCCAGCGTCTCTTATACGTTAAAACATAAAAAAAAAATTATATGAGACGCTGGTCGAACCAGCGTCTCATATAAATGGCCTTTTTTTTTATTTGAACATGTATAAGAGACGTTGGTTCGACCAGCGCCTTTTACAAAACATTGGATGGCTCTTATACGTGTACATTTCAAATAAGAGACGCTAGTCGAACCAGCGTCTCTTATACATGTTCAAATAAAAAAAAGACCATTCGAATCAGCGTCTCATATAATTGTTTTTTATGTTTTAACGTATAAGAGACGCTGAGCGAGCCAACGTCTCTTATACATAAAAAATTCAAAAAAAAAATTACCATCTTCGGACGAGAGACGCTGGTTCTCACACATAAAAAAAATCTGAAGCTGGCATAAGTGTCTATATTGGGAATTTCTTTTGAAAAGAGCCTACGTCAGGAATTTTTTCTGAAAAAAAGCTCATTTCAGAAAAAAGGTCTTTAAAACCTTTGAAAAACTAAAGGCAAAAGATCAAATGAGAAATTAATGTTAACATGAGAAATGAAAAGTAATCCTAGAAAAGGATTGACTTTGACCATATGTTGATCGGACGTTGACCGGCCGTTGACTTTTTATTTTTATTTTTTAGGCCGGATTTTGTACTTACAAAATCAAGTGCTTCAAAATGCCTGAAATGTACTACTATATTGTTGAAATGTGCTATGATATATTAAGCCAAAATTTGAACTTGCAAAATATGTACTACCACAAGTGTTATGTGCTTCTATATTACTGCAATATGCTACGCTATTTGCCCATATGTGCTTCTATATGGCTAGCTGAATTGTGCTACGATATTGCATATATGTGTTTCTCTATGCTTGGTGAAATGTGCTACACTTTTTGCTTAAATGTGCTACACTTTTCACTTATATGTGATTTTATAGGCTAGCTGAAGTGTGCTACGTTTTTTCCTATATGTCTTTCTCTATGCTAGGTGAAAGGTGCTACGGTTTTTCCTATATATGTTTCTTTATGCTAGGTGAAATGTGCTACGTTTTTGTCTAGATGTGTTTCTTTATTGTTGAAATATGCTACGTTTTTCGCTTATATGTGCTTCTTTATTGCTAGCTGAATTGTGCTACACTTTTCGCCTATATAGGCTTCTCTATGGCTGAAATGTGCTATACTTTTCACCTATATGTGCTTCGTTATGGCTGCAATGTGCTACAATTCTCACCTATACGTGCTTCTCTATAGCTAGCTGAAGTGTTCTACACTTTTTGCCTATATGTGCTTCTCTATGCTAGGTGAAATTTGTTACGCTTTTGCCTCGAAAAATATAACACTTTTACTTACAAAGCATAGAACTTTTTCTTACAAACAATAGCACACAAAATTGGTAGAAAAAACATAGCACTTTTACTTACAAATCATAGCACAAAAAAAACTGAAACGGAAAAAGTCCAAAAAAAAAACGACATTTTTTTTTAAAACAAAAGTCAACGGCCGGTCATCGGGTGGTCAACGGCCGGTCATCGGGTGGTCAACTCCAAGGAGGGAGGAAGGAGCTTCCTCCTTGCTTCAAATTTTGACCTAATATATCATAGCACATTTCAACAATATAGTAGTACATTTCAAGCATTTTGAAGCACTTCCTTGTTACTTATTTTGAAGCATTTTGAAGCACTTCCTTGTTAATATATCATAGCAAATTTTGACCTAAAAAATTTAAAAAAGTCAACGCCGGTCAACGAGATGGTCAACTCCAAGGAGGGAGGAGGGAGGAGGCTCCTTCCTTCTTATTTCTCATCTTAAGGGGCATTTCTCATGAGATTTGAACCCAAAACTAAAAACTAAACTATATACTCCGTACTTGTGTTCAAGAATATAAAGTGGATCCTTCAGGCTGGGCCGGGATGGGATAAAGCCCAATATGGAATCCACAACCAACCTTGAGTGCTCAAAGTGATCAAAGAAATAATGATGTTGATTCAAAGCTTGTTGAATACACCTTTCCAAAAATGTGTATTTCAACCCCGATTAATTTGTCTTAGGTTAACAGAATCATATCGGCAATGCGACAAACTACACACTTGAAGATGAAAAGTTGTTAGGTGAAAAAATTTATTGAGTAATTGTGGTACAAAAAATCTGTATCACAATTAAATTTATTGAATTGAAGAACAGTCACCTTGAATCCAGCGAATATGAACCGATGCTCCGAGAATATCACTCTTCTTGTCAGATCTGTGCACCAAAGTCACAAGTAAGGGGAAAGGGGGACGAAATCCCCCAATTCACCTCCGACGCTCAAGTCAGAATTGGCTTGTCAAGGGAGGAGAGACTTAGAAAGAAGCAAATAATGAATGAATTCTCAAAATCTTAGGTTGTTGCCTTCTTAATGATAGTCTTCTCCTCTCTTAGGGTTTTACTTTTTTCCCTCATGTATGGGGGTCCTTTTGTAATTAATATATTTGGAGTATATGAATGAGATTTAAATAAGATAATTAAAAGAGGGATATCTTTTAAGTTACCTATTCCGATTCCTTAGGTGTGAAATAACGATAATAACAAATGTGATATTTTACCCTTCATTAGTAGTATAACCTATTTTTCTAATATTTAAAGACTTTTCATCCATAATTATGTTATTTGTATCAAATAACATGTATTTTACCTTTATTTTTATTGTAAATTTAGATAATATATTATATAGTTAATATTGATGTCAAAATGTAGATAAAAATAAATTATAAGTGTTTGAAAAATAATTACAATAAAATTTTATGTATTATGAGTGTTATAGTATATTTACCAATAATAAAGTAGTGTAATTTTTGTATTGGGCCACATGTTAGCGGATAATTGGAAAATAGAAGTAAATTGTGTTAGATGAGTAACACTTGGTTGTTACTCTTGTCTTGGTTTAGGCTCCGTTCGGTATATTGAGCTGGAATAGTAGCTGGAGCTGGATAAGTAGTTGAAACTAGAGCTGGAGCTGCATTAATAGTTGAAGCTGAAGATCAAAATTTTGTTTAAAAAGCAATTTGGTTGTTCGGTATTTCTAGATGAATTTGTAATAATATTAGTAAAATTACGGAAAAGGATATAATGAATTATTTAAATCTTTATTGATAAAGGGTAATAGTGGATTAAAAATTAAATCAAGTTTGTTAAGCTTCATTAATCTAGGGGGTGTAACATTAACAAATTAAGCTACTTTAATCTACATTAAGCTTGTTAAGATAGATGGATGTTATTTTACCAAACACTTAATAACTAGATGTAATAAAAAATTAAGCTCTGTAATGTGCAAAAAAAGCTCTGCCGAACGGAGCCTTAAAAGAAATATCTGACATTTCATTTTTTTTACTTTTAAAAAACTCTCTTTATTACTTAGAGTAACAAGGTTGCTTACTCATGTTACTCATCTTGAGTGACATTCCTTGTATTTTAATATTATATTTTCTCTAATGTATCTTGTGTTACCCAACCTCCACAATGGTGTTACTATCAATTTGGATTTGATAAGAAAAATATAAGAATGGTGGGGCCATTTATTATTTAAGTAGTTTTCTTTTATGTGAAAATACACTTTCGAGCAATTGTTGGGGAGCACTTGACATAAATGTGCAGTGTTATTGTCAAGGAGAGTAAAACCATCTTCAATAATGAAACTTTGAGTTTCATATGATTTTTTTTAAAAGGAAATAAAAATAAATTGTAATTTTTTATTAAATCAAGGCAATCATCACAATTGGGTTTCATATAGAATTAGGATAGTCTTCTATATATAATTTATTTTTGAAAATAAAGAAATGAGCGATAAAAAATAGAGTAAGAAAACGTCACATGACAAATTCAATGCAAAAATGTCATGTGGAAAAAGCTAGTTTTAATTTAATATATATATATAATAGATTTTGATGAAAATGACTTTAGTACACAACTGCGATAAAAAATAAGCTTGTATCTATAACAATTGAGATCATATTGTTTTTCATAAAGTATATCTCCCAAAGTTAAAAAGAATTTAAACATCTTATTTTAATTTTCAAAAATAAATGTAATAAAATAATTAATTTTATATAATTTTTTTATAAAAGTACATATTATATATTATTATGAAAAATTATTTATATGAAAAATATGTTTTTGTGAATCTATAAATCTCAATTCCGATGTGAAATTAATTTATAAGTTATTATAATCTTTAGGCAATTCTTTTTAATTATAAATTGTTTAAATTTTAGGTATATCTAAATTAGGAACGTTTTAGATATTGTATCATCAAATCTTTATACATAATTGTGTAATCAAATCTTTATAAATAATTTTGAAAATTCCTAATTAGATGACATGTGGCAAGAAGGTCAATTTGGATGACATGTGGCAATTTAAATGGAGAGATGACATGTGGCAAAATTGGTGCTTTGTTTTAATAGTTATATAGTAGATTTCAACTTTATTAACTTTTTATTTAAAAGAAATTTAAAAAATATTCTTTGACAATATTATGTAAAATATTTTTAGGCGCTTACTATTTGGCACACCCTAAAATTTTATTTAGCACACCCAAACATTCGTCACGTAACTATTGTCTACATTCGTCACGAAGGTTTTGAAAACATTCGTCACGAAGGTATGCAAAACATTCGTGACGAATGTTTTCAAAACCTTCGTGACGAAGGTTGGTCAGACATTCGTGACGAATGTATCAATTTTGCAGATATAAAAGAGATTTTTTACCCAACCCTAATGTAACTTCTTCTTCTCCATTATACTCGTTTTCGGCGCAGCTACAACAAATTCACAACACCATTCTCTACAATTCTTCATCTCTTTCACTACAATAATCAACAAATCAAGCAATAAAGGTAATTTCTAACTCTCTTTTGCATTAATTTTCCATGTTTGATGAATATATGTCAAAACCATTGAAATGGGGTGATTAAACTAGATTGATATGTGTATTAAGCATGTTTTTTTAGTTCAATTGGTGTTTGTTTATGTGTAATTGAGAGTTGTTTCAAATTTTAGATATAATCCCTAAAATTGATATTTGTTCATGAATTAGGGTAAATTTGATTTGATTAAGAAACTTATGGAATGAAATGATTTAGGGGCTAATGTGTTTGGATACCTTCATAAACTGTTTTTGTGCTTCAAATTTTGCAAATTTTGTGCAAATTCATTCGTCAGCGGATATGTTGGCACTTCTGCGTTTTTGCAATTGTGCAAAAACCTTCGTCACGAAGGTTTGATGAAGATTCGTCACGAATGTCCAGTATACATTCGTGACGAATGGTTACTGGTTCTTCGTGACGAAGGTTATACTCAGATTCGTCACGAAGGTTTAGTATACATTCGTCACGAATGTATACTGGACCTTCGTGACGGATGTTTTTGCATATTTGTGATGTTTTTTTGTTTTGTTTTGTTGGTTTGGTATGCGTAAATTTTGAAAATATTATGTTACTGTAGATGCATCCGTCTTCTAGAAGTGCCGGGAAGAATGCGCGTAATCAAACTCGTGAAGAGATCGTGGCTGGAGGAAGGCCCGCTTATCAGCCCAAGCCGAGGAAGAGGCGTGGAAGAGCTGACGAGGGTACAAGTGCAAGTGAAGAGGTCCCAGAACCTTCTTGGCATGAACAACAACTGCTAGCTGACCCTAGTGCATATTCGAACCTTTACGAGAACATGGTTAGTTAATCTGAAATTCACATTATATTACTGTTTTTTGTTTTTATTAAATTAATAGTTTATGAAATTTATTTTATTACAACAGCAAATCCCGATGACTCCAACCTATGAGGCAGATTATCCAACTTGGAGTCCGCAGAGTGCTGTAAGTATTAGTTTAAAATTTAATATATAGTCGATTATGAGTGAAAGTTGTACATTTTACTAATAACCAATTTTTTTTGTAATAGATCCCTACATGGGTTCCCCCCTCTTCTCCACAAGTCGCATGGGATGAAGCAGTAGGACGTCAACAGGCCTTTCAGCCAGAAACACCAGAATGGCAATCTGGTCCAACTGCTTCCTGGGCTGAAGGACAGTTTGAGGGCCATTACGGGGGGGTCGATCTTAATGAACATGGCGATGAGAAAGACGAAATTTACCCGAAGTTACAGTGGGCTGTGCCTGGAGGTCCTAAGGAGATAGACTTGCTGCATAGCTTCAGCGGGCACACTGCTTATATGGTTTGGCAAGGACATGTAAGTAAATCTATCACCTTTGGTTGAATTGTTAATTGCGTAATTTCCATGCTTCGTTAATTTAGACATGATTTGTTAATTGATTTAAAAGTACTTAAAATTTTTGTGAAATATGATAAATAGGAGAGACCGCAATTGAGAAATACGGTCAGAAAAGAGGGTTTGAAAAAATGGAAGTTACAGGGCGACTATCCTTGGGTTTCGTTGGCTAGGGCTTCTGGTTTGTCACATTTGCAGACCCTCATGTATCCCAACCACGACCAAGGGTTGATCAATGCATTTGTTGAGCGGTGGCAGCCAGAAACAAATTCTTTTCACTTGCCATTTGGTGAAATGACAATCACCCTATTAGATGTGCACAAGATTTTGGGTATCCCTATAAACGGAAAGGGCATGGGATTTCGCACATCTGCTGATGGAGTTGGCAAAGCTGACACGAAGGCTGTAATGGTCAACAGAGCAAAGAAGGCTTTTGGTATAGATTTACTTGACAGAAGAGTCAAAGCTGGTAATGAAGTTTCACCGGAGCTTTTGAGGGAACAATGCATGGCAGTGGATAATGAGGGGAACTTTGAAATGGATCAAGTCTCAATCGCTAAGGGTTGGTTGACATACTTGTTGGGAATGACATTGTTTCCTGACAAGACGTCGTACATGATCAAGTTGATTCACCATGAATGGCTTAATGATATGGCAAATATCCATGGTGTGTCTTGGGGTTCGGGTGCGTTGTGTGCTTTGTATGGACATCTGGGTAAATACTCCCGCAGAGATTGTGCAACGATGTCTTTCTGTTACACCTTGCTGATGGTATGTTTGTCTTTAATTAAATGTTTTGATTTGAATACTGTTTCTTTTGTTTTCCTTAGTTTTGTTTGATGATGTAGGGTTGGATCTATTTGTACTTTCCTGCTTTTGCCCCTCCACAAAACTATGAGTGGGATGACACAATGCCATATGCAACGAAATTTGATTTGTCTGAAAGACCGGACAATCGTCGCAACTACAGAGAGAAGCTAGACAATATGAGTGTAGAAGGGGTATGATTATTTTTTAATTAGCTGTTAATTTGTTATTGTACTTTTGAACTTGTTTTAATGATTTATGTACAACAGGTTGAGTGGCAACCATATGGACGCCTAGATTTTCGTAGGGAAGAACTTCGGCCGGCTTCCTTTCATGGGATCCTGCATGTTTTGGAGAAGACCGAGCCTCACATGCCACTTCGAGTTTGCAGACAATTTGGTCGAGTTCAAGGTGTGCCAATCCCTCCCATTCAACCAATTAAAGCTAGAAGGTGTGGAAACAATCGTAAGTACGTAGTGGAGTATGATCCCACCAACTGGAGTTGGGAGCAAAGGGAGAACAACTCTGTAAGCTTATGGGAAATGGGTGTAGAAGCAGATCCTCCATCTCTCTGCACTGATGATTACTTGGAGTGGTACTTGGCTCATACTCATCCAATAATCTCTCCTTATACTAAGGAGCAACTCATGCAGGTTTGTAATTAATCTTCAAATTCTATAAATCTATAACATAATCAATGTCTGACTTAATTTATTTTGCACTTCACTGTAGGCAATTCGGACTTCTGTGTACAATCTGGAGCCGTATCGAGATGCAGATAATGAGGAGGAGTATTCCCGTATGAAAGACGCTGTTTGTCACACTTTGGATGGGTTCTATCCTTTCCTTGACTAGGTTGGATTGATGTTGGTGTTGGATTTAGTTTGTGCTTGAGTTTTAAGAACATGCTTTGTAGTGTTTGAACGAATTACTTGTTATTTGGTTTGTTTGCAATTGTCTGATCCAAATCAATGTCCGGCCCAAAACGCCATTTCACACTTATCCAAATCAATATCCAGCCCATCAAATGTAGATCAGAAGATGGTGCGTTACAGCTGATAGCATCCAATTCATATACGTGTTTGGTGTGTATTGGATGATATCTTGCAACAGGGGAGCTAAAGGACTCGACGAGGGACGCAGCGAGCGAGGAAAAGGAGAAAGTTGGTTCTGCACGGTTTGTATCAAACCGTGCAGGATTGCTGCAAACCGTGCAGATCAGCAGAAGATGTTTAAGCCGTCCAGTAAAACGGCACGGTTTGCTACAAACCGTGCAGGATTGCTGCAAACCGTGCAGATCAGCAGAAGATGTTGAAGACGTCAAGTAAGTGTGTTACAGCTGTTGCTAGCTGTAACTCACTTACTTGTTGTAAGTGAGTTACAGCTGTTGCTAGCTGTAACTCACTTAAATTGAGTAAGTGAGTTACAGCTGTTGGTAGCTGTAACTCACTTAAATTGAGTAAGTGAGTTACAGCTGTTGCAAGCTGTAACCCATTTACCTTCAACTCTATATAAAGGACATTTCAGCATGGAATAAGCAACACATTTCAACTTAATACAGAAAAAAAATTATGGATCCAGGAGGGAAGCTCTGTTGGTGCAACAAAGTGCCAACTGAACAGACTTGTACTGAGCAATTCAATCATGATAAGGTGAACTACGGGAGAAGATATTGGGGATGCCCTGATAGGACGTGGAACTCGATTGATGAAGATGGTGGGTGCAAATACAAGCATTGGATCGACCGTCCATACTCAGGTCGAGCAAGGGTGGTTATAGAACAGCTGAATGAGGATAATTTGTTTCACTCTACAGAGGCCGCTGGACTGCAAGAGCTAACTGAAATGTTGAGGGCAATGTCAAAAAGCCTAAACGACGACGTAACTGAACTTCAGGAGAAAAATGCTGAGCTCATGGATGAAAATGCTGCACTTGCCGCGGAGAAGCAGGCCTTAGTTGATGAGAAGTTTGGAGCAAGTTGCAGTGGGACTAAGTAGTTTAATGTTTGTTTAAGTTTCTGTTTGTTTACGTTCTTGTTCGCTTCAGTTGTTGTCTGTTTAAGTTGTTGTTTGTGTAAGTTCGATCACTTTCCAGTTTCTTGTATCCAACTACTTCTCTAAGTGAGTCCAAATACATGCAAACATTAAAAATCTTAGTCATTACAACTCCTAAACAATCCATTTCGACTGAATCTTAACCGCTAAGATTAATTACGTTGTTGCCTTTCTTGTTTCTTGTTGGGGCTCTAGGCCTTCTGTACGCCGCTAGTTGCTCAGTAAAAGGGTCTATCAAGGAGCGAGCTGCCGGTGAACAGTGACGATGCCACATATGATAAACTTCAGGTAATGGAGAGTCATCGGCAATTGGCATCTACAATAAGGCAAATGATTTACAAGACAAATGTACGAGGTATTGATTTGAAAATATAAACATCAAGGGTTGATAGAGTGAGTTAGAAATTACCGAAATGAAGTGTCTTTCATCTTCAACAAGGGCAATGCAACATATGGGCAATTTCTCTCCTGGAGCGATGTTGTCGTCCAATACTATAGGCAAATATGTTTGGCAAATTGATTTCGCAAGCACAACCAATGCACAATTGAAAGTCGTAGCTACTACACACCCCATCGCCGGGACTTGTAACCATGTCTCTTCGGGTGCCATCTCTCCTGGTCCAGTCCAAGCTAGATTTGTAACTACTCTCAAAACATCAGGCGTTTCAACTGGCAATACCCAACAAGCTTGCAACCCATTATTCCAATGTGCAAATGTCGTTTGAGCCATTTCAGATCTAACTCTCCTCCAATTATCTTGGTCCCACCCTAATTGTTGTGCTATAGCTCTGTATCCACAATTTCCATCAGCGACAATGGGATACCAACCTTGCACATAGGGACGCATGCATGGAGGTACGAGAGCATTATACTTTGTAAGCTTCTGCAAAGCCCACTGACCACTCTTACCCTTCCCGTATGAAGTCGGTTTTTGCTTCTTTGGAGGCGTTTCTTCAAGTGTTGCATCAGTGTGCTCCCAATGTGAAGGTTGTCTTTTCATTGGATTGTACTCTTTGTTTGGAGCTCCTGGAGGTCGTCCCTTCCCCCTTTTCACACGAGCTGGCTCCTGTAGGTTGGTCATTTGGGGGTTACCTATTGCCAAACACTTCATTGCACACTCGTGTTGGTCATAAGGTGACATTCCCTCCCATTGCTCAGCCATAAACTCATCCATCAAGTTTCTGGCTACTACCCTCCGCACTTGTAATTCGTCTTCAGTCTCTACTTCTTTCAAAGTCAATGTCCTCCAAAAGGCATGAACCGCTTCAACTGGAATTGGTTCTTGACGCCTCACATATTCATAAATGTCATGCACACATAGCAATCCATCTCTCTTCCTTATTACGCATTCACAATGATCAAGATGCATGCCGTATTCCCCTTTCTTGTATTCAGTTAGCAAGCGACTCAAACAAGTATAAGACACTCTGTATTTAAGAAGCTTGAAGAGATCAACGTCTGTAATGTTACTTACAGTCTTTTGCTGACTTTCATTGAAAGTACCCAAGATCTCCTTGAACTGATTGCGCATCTTCGCATTGTATCTTTGAAACACAGTGTCTATCTTCTGGCTTGGCAGTGACAAATAATTTTTGAAGCTAGAATGTTCACTTTCAACCCTGCATAATAAAAACAATTTTTTATAACAACAAATATAAAGCTAACATAATTTGCAAAACAATCTCAAACGTAATCACATTACTAACCTGTTTGTGGTGTTGGAGCCTAATGTAAAGATTTTATCCACATAGATCGAAAGAAATCTATTGCCGTAGGGGTTTAGCCAATTCTTCTTCAGGTACCTAATCTCAGATGGATATGCAGCCCAATCTTGTTCAATACGCCCCAGCTGAATGTTGTATGCCAAATCTGTCGACTGTTTGAATAAGTTAAGACAGTCACTTGCAAAATGGGTCCCCCTTGCTTGTGACCGCATTGCTAGCTTAGCATGGTCCTCAATGTTCTTTTGGATGTGCCGCCTACAGAGGAGGAAAGTAGAATCTGGAAAGATCCTATCCAAAGCGTTCATCAAAGCTTTCTCTCGATCAGTGACTAAGCAAGTTGGCGTCATCTTAACAACCCTAAACAACTCAGCCAATTGATACATGCACCACGCGTAGTTTTCTTCTTTCTCTTCTGACACGAAAGCCCCAGCAACGACATAGTTCTTCCACGTTGATGTTATTCCAACAATCTCTATGAAGGGCATGTTGTACCTTTGCAAGATAATACATTACTATAAGAATTTATAGAGTAAAAACAAACATAAGACTTTTTAACTTAATTATACTTACTGAATTGTGCTGTATGTTGCGTCAATCAACAATACGTATGGAAACGCCTTAAGCAGTTTCATCGACTCTGGGCTTGCGAAGAACACATCTGTGATCTTATTTGTCACTTCATCGCTCTTGTGTCTTACGAAGTAGTTCAACTCCTTCGAACGATAGAAGAATTCTTGGATCACAGTTCTTCCCTCCATCCTCTCTGTTCTGAACTTGTTACAAAAGTTGTACACTTGTGACTTCTTAGTCATGTTGTCAGGAGATTCATTGAGCCTTGTGTACATCTGTATTGGTCTAGCATTTCCCTTCCTCATGTCTAGTAACACCTTTTCCTCCTCAGGTGTAAGTCTTCCAGCAAATGCGTTACCGTGTAAGGATTCACCAATAATATGGTTGTGAGTTCCATGATCAGCCCTTATGATCCATTCCCCATTTTCAGTCTCTCTACATGCAATCTGAAATTTGCAACCACATTTCTTTGTGTGGGTGAATTTCCTAGTTCTCCCAACTGAATCAGGAATGTAATGTCCACTGCGCTCGCATTTAAGCCAAGACCTTCCTAACTTCCCTTTCAAGTCAGTTCTACCAACCTTCAACATGAAGTTATGAGTTTTACCAATATCTCTTGCCCACTGTTCTGCTTCTGCTCTTGAGCTGAAGATCTTATCAGTGACGAAAACTTCTGAATAATCTAATGATATATGTGAGTCCTCATAAGGCACAACACTGTCAAACTGTGGTACTGTCTTCAATTTCGGGAAATACTCAATGTCTTGATATGGTTGCGATAAAGATTGGTATTCAGGAACATTAGACCAATCAGTTTGATGAGAATGATATGGAGGAGGTTCAAGCTGAGAGACTATTGGCGGAATATCAAAATCCAAACCAAGATCAAACGAAGGCACTCCATGAGGTCCCAAAGGAATATCGGCATTGATCGATAAGTTTCTTAAACGATTGAACGCTGGACTATTATTCTGTAAAAACAACAAAATAAATAAAACTGCATTCAGAAACCAGATTTTTATACCTTCGTCACGAATAAATTATAAACCTTCGTCACGGATAAAAGCACTAGTTACGTGACGAAGAAATTTGCACATTTCTTGTGCAAATACATTCGTCACGAAGGTTTGCAATACTTACGTGACGAAGGTTTCTATTAGTTTCGTGACGAATGTACATTTTACCCCATTTCAAAATGTTTTTTACACTTTTTTACCCCTAAATTCGAATCAAACCCTAAATTCCAACACAAACACAAATTTTCACACAAACCCTAACTTCAACATCATATTCAAATTTTCACACAAACACAAATCATGCTCCTACTATGTAACAACTAAAATAAACATATTACAACATGATTTTCACACATTCAACACAAACACCTAACTTCAAACTATTCAATTTCATAAAAAAACATATATTTTATCTACAAACCCTAACATTAACATTATTAAAAACAACTATAACATACCTTATTGTAGTTCCCCCATGATGGACCATCTTCATCAACATTTTGGTGTATGTAATCATCCCAATTTGACATTTTCAATTGAACAATGTGTTTGAATGAATGTGTTTAGGGTGAAAACTAGATTGATAGTTGAAATGAAGAGGTAGAAGAAGAAGTGGTTCGTATATATGAATGTAAAGATGGTAATTAAATGCAGTTGGTGTGGATTAGACATAATAGCTTCACTTTTGCAGATATAGCTACCTTCGTCACGAATGTTTTATAGTTATTCGTCACGAATGTCATCCATACCTTCGTCACGAAGGTTAACAATACATTCGTGACGAATGTATAGTGAAATACATTCGTGACGAAGGTTTCGTCAAATACATTCGTGACGAAGGTATGGATGACATTCGTGACGAAGGTATGGTAAAATACATTCGTGACGAATGTATGGGTGTGCTAAATAAAATTTGAAGGTGTGCTAAATAAAGGCTTTGTATTTTTATCTACGTATAGACATCCATATTGTTTATAGTATACATAAAAATCTATATTATTATGATATCATATGATGATGTCACAAATATGTGATAATTGATTCAAATTTCATAGTTGTGTATTATGAGTAACATATGGTGACATGGAAGAAAAAAATCTAATAAAATAAGATATGAAACTCAAATAGAGTTTCACTGATGAAGATGCTCTAATACAAATTTGTTACTTCTCTTCACTCATTGTCTTAATTCTATCAAAACTTCTTACACTCTTTTTAAATAAAAAATTAAAAATTGGGTTTGTTACTCAAAATGAGATGAATGCATTAGAGCATATGCAGGTTCACCATAATTATCTCCTATCAAACTTGGTGATGTACTTCACATTCTCCTAACATAAAAAAATTATACCCAAAGTCAAGTGTCAAACCCTGTGTTAGAAGGACCCGACAAATTTTGCCCTATACCCGTGTCGATACGACACGACCCGGATCCCGATACGGAATCGGGCCGGGGTACGCCATGTTCCAATCGGGTACGGCGAGGTGGGAAGCAAGGACGAAGAAGCCATTAAAGGTGTGTTGTTAAAGTTCTGCAATTGGTTGCTGATGAAGAGTAGAATAAGGACGAAGCAACCATTAAACCTAAATGATAATGTTATTGGGCCATTACTCGGCCCATTGCCCGAAAATACTCCCTATTTTCATTTACATAGCAGCCCAAAATTTTATTTATATTGAGCCATCAATGTCTTTCACTTCAATCTCACATTAATTTTTAACCCAAATAAATATTCTTTATTTTTAGTTTTTTTTTATATTTTTCTTAAAAAAGCTTAATGTTGCCATGTCCCCATACCCGTGTCCAAACTGTAGACGGTGTCCCGATGTCCTAAAATTTTGGAAATGATGTACCGGACACTCGGATCCGTACCCGTATCCGATACCCGTACCGGTGTCCATAGGTAAAACCAGTAAACTAACATACTCTAACTTGTTATGGTCATTTCACACTTTTCAAGCCATTTCATTTTGAACTTTAGTTTCATTTCTAGTTTTGAAAAGAACAAAAAATCAGAACTTTTGAATCTAAATTTCGGTTATTGTTCATACATGTAACTGATACTTACATACATATATAAGATAAACTTTTCCCTTCCACAAAGATTCATCTTTGCAAATCACATTGACCATACAACTCCAAGCCATCATTCTTCACAAAACTTCTCTTCAAAATAAGGTTTTGGTGAGAGCTTAACTCCCTTACAATTAGAAGACCTCAACACATACTTACCACTCATCACACCACCACTACAAGTCCTCTCACTATTGATAGAAGACATTGGTGAGAGCCTTACCTTATAAGGGGAGTCACCATCCGAGAAACAATCGAGTTGCATCGGTCTTAGCCTAGGCGAGCAGCTCGTAGGCCTAGCCCTGGCTCGTGCTGACTCGGTTGCAGCCATGTAGGCTGGCTCCCCTGCATCCATCTTCCCATCTGAGCTCGAGTTTGCAGGCCTACGTTTCCTACGATGCACCGCCCTCCTAGTGGATTCCTCCACCATTGCATTTGCTCTCATTTGTTTCCCTCCTATTGTGTCCACCATCTTGATCTCCTCCTTTTGTGGAACGTCGTCATCTTCTAGCCATGATCTTAGCCTTCCATTTCTTCTTGCCTCCTCTAATTGATCTGCAGAGTGCTGCAATTTGCAATATACAACATTCTGATGTCTCCTCTATTTTTTTTTTATCTTTAACAACACAATAATGACAATCAATCCAGTATAATCCCACTGAAGCAAGTTTATGAAGTCCAAATGAAGCAAGATCAATCAAAGAGATGGATCATGAAAGAGATCAACTGAAAGTGAACAAACAATAGAAATCGATAACATACCCGATGATTGAACGAATACGCCTTCATCCTATTTCTTCGCATCATGGCCTCGGTTTTGGTCAAGACTATCCCATTTTCTCCCTCTTTTGTTGCAAGCCTATCATCCCACCTCCTGTATTGGCTACTTAAATCCATCTGCATTCTCAATACCACATTCAACAATCAAGATCCCATGATTATACATTAATTTTGAAGTAGCTAAGGATTTCTATACCTTCAATCTATCATGGTATCTTGTCTTGCACACTTGTGAGTGGATATTCACAATCGACTGCAATGACTTGAGTGTCGCCACAGCTTGTCGTCTAACCGCTCTTCCTCGGATTATAGCCTGTAATCTTACCAATCCCTTTAATGCCCTCAAAGCTTTCCTAGCCTGCACCATTTTCACATCCATAAAAATAATGCCTTTTTTGTCATTGCTAAATTCAATCCAACAGTTAGGATTTAAGCAGTTTATGAATTCTGAATCACAATAATCAAACCCAATTATAAACTACAACAACAAAAATCAAGGACTTAGGAATTACCAGATAACCTCTAAAGGCAGTTTGAATCTTAGTGACAGCAAGATCTTGGACATGTCGTAGCAATTCAGAATGACTTAAGCCAATCTTGGGAACTTCATCTTCAGGCTCGATAATTCGAGGACTAATACTAGCCTCGGGTTCATCTGAAGCTGCCAAATGCAGATCAGGTTGATGGATTTCATCTTTGAAAGCTTTGTTTTCTGTCCTTTCTTTGAAAACTGATGGGGCTGCAAGTGATGGTGGCCTTCTTGTGGTCCTCATCCATCCAAATAACAATTTATTCCTCTTCTTCTTCCTTTTCTTCAACTGAGATTTTTGTCAGAATCCAATTAGTAACTCAAAATGATTCTCTTCCTTATAAAAATCAAGAGAATGGTCAAGGGTTTTCTTACCTTCTTCTCTTCTTCATCTGTAACTGGAAAGATTAACTCTTTAATTCTATTAAACCAGCTTTTCTTCTTAGGCATTGCTCAATGTCAAACTAGGAAGCTACAAGAAAACACAAATCTTGATCCATTAGCATTGAAATTTAAGAGCAAATACAAAATAGTAAAGTTTCCAATGAAATAGCATTAAAAGTTGACAGCTTCTGTCTTACTATTTTTGTGAAAGTCAAGATTCACTAATCAGCATGTGAACATCACCATTAATCCTCCATTGCTGAACTCAACTTGAAATACAGAGTATCATCAATGAAGAAGATCTAGAAGGAGAGTAATTGTGTTGAAAAGTAGAAGAAAGTGAATAAGATAAAGATCAAGTCTTTGTAGATATATGGTTATGAGAATGGTGAGGCATATTAATTAAGACTGTTTGAGACTTTCACCTTTGGATTTGGGTGCTCACAACTGTCACTGACATTAACTCATAAGGTTGTTTGGTGAAAGATTACCAAACTAACCTTTAATCCTCCAAACCATCTTTTTCATAACTTTGATTGTGATCCTTTAAAGGGTATTGAGGAATGGGACCAAAGAATTAAAACCCAAAGGTACATCTTCTTACAATTTGTAGCGTTAACAACAATCAACTCACTATAATCTTGCACATATAGTGTAAACATTGTATGTGCGGTCGAGACATATAAGTCTAAACATTGTACTTTTAAATGGGTAATAATGTAACGTTACAAAGGCAAAGAATTCCAGGAATGCAGCTTTTTTTGACATATTTGGCACACTAATAGAAATTTGTCAGAAGTTGATGAAGAAAAACAAGTTTGAGGAGTTAATATGAGTGGAATTACAGATAGTTTTTGTGTATTATTGAAGTATGAACATGTGGAGATGAAGAGGGAATGTGGGAGAAGAAGACAAAATTAACACTGCTGGACTCTGCTCGAAGAAACGACAGCCTGTGGATTGGGCCTCATGTTTTCTACACAACCCACAACCCATGTTTGCTATCTCACAAAAATCCATCATTTTCTTTTTCTTTTTAGTTTCTTTCGTTCTTTTTAATCGATGCAGAGATCACATTGTAATGTCTATTTGAGCTTTTGTTTACGAAATCAGAGAAATGAATACCTTTCCTTTTCATTGTCCCCTAATTCTACACTCTTAGAGTTAGATGCAGTACTATTTGACGCCCACTCAAATTGCTATTTACCGCCCAGTTTTTGTGCGTCACGCATGGAATAAAACCCTGCGTCGCGCACGAATTTTTTTTTTCAAAAAAATCCATGCGTCACGCATGGATTAAAACCATACGTCACGTATGGATTTTTTTTTTGTTTTTGCTTGTTTTTTTTCCATAATCTTGTAGATAATTTCAATACGATCGCGTGCATATAAAATTCGTCCAAAACGGACATCGTTTGCCCCTTCAAAAGGCCAAAATACAAATTTATCACACATAATTTCTTGTATCAACAAGTCCGTTAAAACAACACACCATTTTTCAATTTTTTTTATAATATGGTAGATAACTTAGCAAAGATTTTATTTAGTGATGGTAATACTTAAATAAAATTAATAACTACAATTTATAAGTACGGAGTAATAGATTTGTTACACTTAATCATAATTACTTCACTGTTTTTTGTTTTTTAGCCTTTTGAAGGGGCAAACGATGTCCGTTTTGGACGAATTTTATATGCACGCGATCGTATTGAAATTATCTACAAGATTATGGAAAAAAACAAAAACAAAAAAAAATCCATACGTGACGTATGGTTTTAATCCATGCGTGACGCATGGATTTATTCCATGCGTGACGCACAAAAACTGGGCGGTAAATAGCAATTTGAGTGGGCGGTGAATAGAAAGTATGTAAAAAAAGTGCTTCTTCTATTTTATCAAAGAGTAGGACTTTAAGGAAAAGCGTTGGACTTGGACCTAATACAAATTTATATAGACATATAAGAATGCTCATTTACTAGCTAGCACATATAAAAATATGTATACTTGGACCTAATACAAATTTATATAGACATATAAGAATGCTCATTTACTAGCTAGCACATATAAAAATATATACATAGATCACCGCAACTCGCTAACATACACAAATATAAATAAATGCATATGTAATTTTACTACTATTTAAATAATTATTACATTTGAAGATGCACACATTCAATAGAAGAAGAATATATCTAAATCTAATTTTATTTAGAAGAATATATCTAAATCTAATTTTATTTAGAAGAATATATCTAAATCTAATATAAAATTAGTTTTGTACAAAAAAAAAAGTTGAATGTCTTTCATTGATCAAATTCATTAAAGACTTTAATTCTTTCTCTTCTCTTAATTTATCTTTCTCCTCTCCTCATTTAAATGCAAGTCTCTCTTTTTAATGTTGATCGACCTTTTAAAAAATATATATAATTTTTTTTAGAATTTTTAAGCATTTTACCCGAAAAAATTCCCGACGTAGGCTCTTTTCAAAACAATTTCCCAAAATAGGCACTTATTTCAGCTTCGGAATTTTTTTACGTGTGAGAGACGCTGGTTGAACCAGCGTCTCTCTTCCGAAGCTGAAGCTATTTTTTTTTGATTTTTTTATGTATAAGAGACGCTGGCCGAACCAGCGTCTCTTATACATATTTTTTTTTTAATTCCCCGTGTAAGACGCTGGTTGAACCAGCGCCTTATACAAATATATATTTTTTTTAATTCCCTTTCCCTATTCATCTTCTTCTTACTTCAGATCCAAGCGGGCTTCATGAGTCAGCAAGTGGGACAAAATCTGGGCGGAGCTCTAGGAGGCAAAGAGGCCATGTAGGGTGATCCAGATCTGCGAGGAGGATGTGCAGTCTACCACCTGAGCAAGAAGGGGATCCGACAACGAGCCATTGAGAATGGTCATTATGAGTTGGTCTTGGGAGACCCATTCGAGATGAGCTGGATTGACGATGGCGTTGGGGAGAGACTTCGGCGGACATGGGCGTGAGCCGTTGACGATTCCGAACAAATTATGAGCCCGCAAGTAAGGCGTCACTTGGATACGCCACAGAGGAAAGTTCTCTTGAGTCAGCTTAACTGTGATAATGTTAGAGAATGATGGCAAGGAAGGTTGGTGAGTATATGGAGCAGGAAGAAGATGACTCATGTCGGTGGATCTGAAGTAAGAAGAAGATGAATAGGGAAAGGGAATTAAAAAATATATATATTTCACACGTAAAAAAATTCCGAAGCTGAAATAAGTGCCTATTTTGGGAAATTGTTTTGAAAAGAGCCTACGTCGGGAATTTTTTCGGGTAAAATGCTTATTTCAGAAAAAAATTCCAATTTTTTAGGGTAAAAGAGATTAGACCATCTCTTATGTCCAAATATTTTTGATACAATTCAAATATATTATACAAACAATAATACGGAAAAAGTTTTGGTGAGAACAAGGCTTAACGTAGGAAAAACGATGTATTTGTGTTTACCGATAACAAGTCTACGTTCATAGTTTGAACGGTAATGTTCATAATCTGGCGATAAAATATTTTGAGGTCATTTCCAGAAGAAATTTTTTTTAAAAAAAATCAATGTTTGCAGTAATTACAAATATGCCACCGCGTCCTCAGTGAAAACGTTCAAAAAAATTTATGACTCAGATTATGAACATTACCATCAAAAATATGAACATTGACGTGTAATATGTGAACGTGATTTGTTCGTTTTTCCTACGTTAAGAGTTATTTGAACTTTTCTCACAATAATACTTCATTCATATATTAAACTAAACATACAACTAAGACATTTTAAATATTAAATATATAATATCTTATCTTACAGTGTCAAAGTGTCGCGCTTAGTTTAAATTCTAGTGTTTATATGTATAAATCGCTCTCACCTCCATACCCGAGGAACGGTTACCATAGTGTAATCTACTATTAAACTATTAAAGCAATCCTCAATTTTCGCCACATGTCACCTCCTCAGTAATACCGCCACATGTCAATTCAATATTCATTTTGTCAGATGTCAATTTGCAATCATTTTTTCTTTTTGATAGAAAATTCATATAATAGGAAAATTATAAATATGTGTAATGTTTATTTTATGATAATTAAGATAAGCAAGATACTATGCTTCTTTAATTATATTTTTAAAATTCTTCAAACCATATTTTATGTACTTTAATATAAAAAGAGTTATTTAATAATTATATAGAAAGATTCCATCTTATAATTCATAAATTTTAAATACTTTAAACTAAATATATTTAAGTATTTAAACAATGCTTGATTAACAATCTCTTTATTAAAAATGTTTATGATACTAATTCGAAAACTTTATATTAAAGAATTGATCATCTTTTTACTTTAGCTATTTAGTTAATAATTCAAATTAAACAATTATTTTTAAAAATTAAACTAAATTTATATGTGACAAATGAACTAAATCTATTTAATAAAATAATTTAACATAAGCTATTTATGTATTAAAATTAAATTTATTGGAAACTGAACTAGTGGGTTGAATCGTGTTGTAACATTAATATTGTAAGAAGTTTTTTCTGGTCAAGTAATATTGTAAGAAGTTAGGATTTACTCCGTAGGAGACAAGAAATCAGAAATTGAAGAAAAAGCAATGTAGAAAAGGAGAAATAAGGAAGTTTTGACAATCATGTTGCTGGCTTCACTCAACACCTTAAACACCGTATTGACACATGAGACGCAATAATATCACAACTAGATCCGCGCGGAGAAATCACGGTTTTTCGTTTGCGGTTATTCATTAAAGAGATCCTAAATTTAAAATGATTGAACGATGACATAATACAATTCTACAAACTCAAAAAATGAAAATACAACTATTGCAACGGTGGTTACAACCGAAATCAAGAATGAAGAATCCGAGAAGGCGTTTAGATAATGCAATAGGCAAAACATATTTATACCAAAAAAAACCTTAAGTAAAATCATCTTTCAATTAAGCAATCAAGTGAGAAGATGAAAGGCTAAAAAGAAGAAGAAGAGTTGAATATCAACGGAAGAAATAAAACCTAATCAATAAATCAAATTTAACCCACTAACCCATTTAGGCCCGATGGATTAATTACGGTGGCCCCGGTACGGATTGACATTACTTTGTCAAATCTATCAATTTTTATTTAGATATATAATATATAGATAGATTAAAATATCTAATTAACTCATATTAATTTTTAACCGAAGAAGAAGGGGGCGTCAGGATAAAACTAATGGATTGACGAACGAGATTTGATTGGAATGAGTTTGGAGGTTGTGGTAGAGGAAGGAGACGAAGATGATGTGTTATTATTTAGTGATGAAATTAACATTTAAGAAAATAAATAATTAGGATAAAGATTTAAAGTACTCCGTATTAACATTTATTAGGTACAAATTGACATTACTTCATCAAACTCAACAATTTATATATATATACAGATAGATAGATGCTAGTTTAAATAAATGTATGTGCCTAGAGAAAGATTTACGTGGCGATACGAATTATCTATATATATATATATATATATATATATATATATATAGATTTAGGTTCAAGTGTAATAGGCTTTTATGGTGTAACAAAGGGATTCATTAGGAGCGTTGAATCTTCTCTAAATCTATGGCCTAGAATTAACCTCGGATGGTACATAGAGCATTATAGGCTTGCAAACACCAGATCCCACTCCCTCCCGAAATTGCTGGGATTTGAAAATAAAATTCATTCCCAAATTAATCAACAAAATCTAAAAACCCTCAAAATCTTCTCCTTCTCTCACCCTTCTCGCTCAAAATCTCCCCCCCCCCCCCCTCCCTTCATCTTCTCGGTCAAGCTTTCCAAATTGATTCTCATCCTCTCTCCCAATTCGCAATCGCTCTCTCACCCTCTCTGTCGCAGACGATTCCAACCTCGAACTCTCTCACCCCCTCGAACTCAACCCCGAACTCGCAGGCGAAGAGACAGAAGGTGTTGCGTCGTTGATATTGCCCTAGTGTCGGCGTTATGACACGTATAGTATTAACCTATCTATATCACCTCCAACGTCTCATCCCATCTGGGTATGTCATGAATTTCGCCCTACATGTTCTTAGATTGTCGGTCTGTTTATTATCAATAGCAAGCATGATTAGGTTAGATTGCGAATTCTCATAGAAATAATGCTAGTCTTAATAGATTTCCGTAGTTTCAGTGTCAATTTAGTAAATCTTTTGAGTGTCCCGTGCTTTTTACTTCTGCATTCTAATCACAAACTTCATTTCAGTGAAGGAGCCAAACAGGAACGAATTAACCCTATCCCTATCATACAAGCTAACAAGCACAATTGCTTACTTGACCCCTTTTGCACAGAGTCATTTTTATTTTGTGAATTACATATTTGTTTAGATATTTTCCTACCGTGAGTACCACTGCAGAATTATTTAGTACGGAGTATCATTTTAAACAATATTTTTTAGTTTTTTACCAACGTTAGCTAGTACAGCTAGTAAAGTTGGCAATGCGTTTGTTGGTTCGGTGGGTGTGAAGTTGTTAATATTGGAAGGGTTGCCGATGGCCTCTTCTAGTCTAGGTTCGAGGCTTGACATTAATTTGATGGTTTGGAATGGTTATTGTTGAATGGAATTAATTAAGGAGCGTCTCCACTTTCGAGACAATTTTAAACAATTTAGTATATCTTTTGATTAACATAGGGAAAAGAGAAGAATCAGATGAAATGATATCTTGTTAAATTGGCTAATCATCTGTGTCTCCTGGGTGCTTAATCGTTTTTATTTTAGTTTAACTATCTTTGATCACCTAACTTGTAAGGGGATGGTTAAACTTTGATATGTAGTACTGAATTTGTATTGGTATTATAATCTTCAGCATATTCATGTATCTTGCAGTTGGATAAAAATTTAGTTGTAATCCTTCTTGAGTGTTGCTGCATGTTTGGATTTAAGGAACAAGATATTGGTTCCAGCTGCAGTTTGTTGTTTGGAATGATTAATGCTTTTGAATCTGTATGATGTAGTAAGGTATCTTGTAGTATATTGAAGATGAAAATTGTGTAAGATGTGCTAGAAAAGCTCCTGCAAATTAGTAATAGCTTGTATTGTTCAGACTAAAATATATATTTGAAATCTATGTGTATTATTGTAGTTGACAACGCCTAATTCTGTTTTTTTGTAGGGAGAATGGAAAGATTTGTGTACGAGAAGCATTAGGAAGTTTTACTTGCAGCGGAGAAGTATCAAGCTAGTACGCTGCATTTCTTCAGCTGTTTTTGTGATATTACACAAGTGCATAACTTAGTTGGTTACTCAAGTACAAAATTAGGATGGTTTCAAGAACATAGTGAATTTGATGACTTTGTTATTTTTCTTCATTGATTATTGAATTTAGAGAATCATGTTATGATTTTAGTGTTATATGCAAAAAGAATCATGTTATATTCACGTTTCTGTAAATACTATTCGCCTTTCACAATGGAATCCCCTATAACAGAATATATCAACAGTAGAGCACGAATAACAAAGATGCACATCAGAATATTGTCTTCTTTATGTAGGCACAAAAGTCTTTCGTAATGAAATCCCTATAACTGAATATTCAACAGTAGAACACGAATAACAAAGAAGAACATCAGAATATCGTCTTCTTTATGTTTTTTATTAATTACTTTCATAATGGAACCCTTATAACTGAATATTCAAGAGTAGAACACGAATAACAAAGATGAACATCAGGATATCGTCTTCTTTATGTAGGCACAAAAGTCTTTCGTAATGGAATCCCTATAACTGAATATTCAACAGTAGAACACGAATAACAAAGAAGAACATCAGAATATCGTCTTCTTTATGTTTTTTATTAATTACTTTCATAATGGAACCCTTATAACTGAATATTCAAGAGTAGAACACGAATAACAAAGATGAACATCAGGATATCGTCTTCTTTATGTAGGCACAAAAGTCTTTCGTAATGGAATCCCTATAACTGAATATTCAACAGTAGAACATGAATAACAAAGAAGAACATCAGAATATCGTCTTCTTTACGTAGGAATAAAAGTCTTTCGTAATGGAAACCCTAGAACATAATATATTACCACTAGAACACGAATAACCAAGATGAACATCAGAATATCGTCTTCTTTATGATATTCGTTAATTACTTTCATAATAAAACCCCTATAACTGAATATTCCACAGTAGAACCCGAATAACAAAGATGAACATCAGAATATCGTCTTCTATATATAGGAACAAAAAGTCTTTCATAATGGAAACCCTAGAACCTAATATGTCACGAGTAGAACAAAACTACGGAAGATGAATATCTCACATTAGAATACGAATACACACAAAGCGCAAAAACATGAATATTGCTTACATGATATTGAATATTAAAACGATAAACTCGAATACGATTTCCTAGAACTCCAGTTTTTGTTTTGCAGAAGTAGATAAAATAGTAAAAACGAATTTAAATTAAAAGGAGTAATTTAAGGACTCTCTCTCCAATCTTTTAATACTTTCCAAATTTGCTTAAATTGATTAATTATAAAACACCACGAAACCACCTGCTTCCTATTATGTAGGATTTTAATTTTTTTTCTCCCTTTTTTCTCTATTTAAATCAAGCCATCCAATTTATCCAATCTGACGCTCCACATTTGTCCACTCGTTACACCATAAAACTCGTTACACCGGAACTCGCCTCTCTCTATATATATATATATATATATATATATATATATATTAAAACAGAATAAATTAAAGTTCTCTTATTCACTTTGGCCCCGTCAAGTTTATGTGTCAATTTTTCCTTATTCCACTCTTAAATTTTCTAAATAAAATTATAAATGACAAAAAAGAATTATTAACAATTGATACTTTTTTTCCAACAAATCCAATCAACAATCAAATCATGTTGTTCGTTCCCTAAACTATAGCTATTTGAATAAGTCTAATATCAAAATGTTGTTAAAAATGGAACCCACTAAGTTATATTGTTTGTTCCCTAAATTATAGCTATTTAAGTCCAATATCAAAATTTTGTTGTTATATTTTTAATTCTAAAACCTCGAACACTTTATATAATTAGATTAGATACTCTCTTATCGTTTCATATAAAATATAATTATTTCATCCATATACAATTCTAAAGTTCTAAAATTATAATGTACATATTTTTTTATTATTCAATAATTTATAAACTAATAAATTTTAACAAACAATCTATGATATCAATTGACCTTATAAACGACGAAATCGTGTAATAATAAATTTATTGTAAATTGGTGAAAATTAAAATTTTCAATTTAGACAGTAAATCGAGGTCAAGTTTGAGTCATTCAAGTTTGGGCCAAATCGAATTCATATTAATAAAGTCATTATAATCTTTGCATAAGACTGTTATAAACAGAAATTAAAACTTAAATCAAAATTTTAATAATAAGTATTATTTAATAAAATAATTAAAATATATTAAAATAATTAATATAAATTTGTAAAATGTAGATGTATATAGATTTGTAAAGAAATGACTTATAATAATTTCATTAAATAGTACAATTGTATAAAATCTTAATTATATTGGTTGTTAATTATGTAACAATATCATTTCAAAAATATTTATTTATTTTTAAATAAGCTTCTACATAAAATTACTTATTGACTGACTCATATATTACATAAATCTGTGCATGGCGCGGGGATTAGACTAGTAAATGCTTAATTCATTAAACATACTCCATACTAGGATTTCTCGGCGTAACGCGGGTTTTAAAACGGCTCTAACAGTTAGTTAATTCCACCTTTTTAAATGAAAAGATCAAACATATATATATATATATATATATATATATATATATATATATATATATATTTTCAATCTTAACATTCGATATGGCACAATACATTACGCATTATAAATTTGGCAAAATACATTACGCATTATAAATTTGACACAATTTTTCAATGAAATGGTTGATTGAAGTTTTTTAAAAAGAGCATTTATGGGGTTGGGATTGGAATTTATTAGCTAAAACATCCAAATTTATATTATACTAGGATGTTCGGGCCCGCGCTACGCGCGGGTTTAATGGTATATAAAACTTCACGAAGATCGGTCTTATAAAAACATTGAGATATTGTGAATGGCTTTATTAATCATCAGTTACTTGTCAATAAGACCTAAAGAAAATACATTCAAGTTTAAATAGGCCCTTATTATTTAGCACACCCTAAAATTCTATTTAGCACACCCAAACATTCGTCACGTAACTATTGCATACATTCGTCACGTAACTATTGCATACATCCGTCACGAAGGTTCTATAAACATCCGTCACGAAGGTATGTAAAACATTCGTGACGAAGGTTTTCCAAACCTTCGTGACGAAGGTTGCTCAGACATCCGTGACGAATGTATCAATTTTGCAGATATAAAAGAGATTTTTTACCCAACCCTAATGTAACTTCTTCTTCTCCATTATACTCTTTTTCGGCGCAGCTACAACAAATCACAACACCATTCTCTACATTTCTTCATCTCTTTCACTACAATAATCAACAAATCAAGCAATAAGGTAATTTCTAACTCTCTTTTGCATTAATTTTCCATGTTTGATGAATATATGTCAAAACCATTGAAATGGGGTGATTAAATTAGATTGATATGTGTATTAAGCATGTTTTTTTAGTTCAATTGGTGTTTGTTTATGTCTAATTGAGAGTTGTTTCAAATTTTAGATATAATCCCCAAAATTGATATTTGTTCATGAATTAGGGTAAATTTGATTTGATTAAGAAACTTATGGAATGAAATGATTTAGGGGCTAATGTGTTTGGATACCTTCATAAACTGTTTTTCTGCTTCAAATTGTGCAAATTTTGTGCAAATTCATTCGTCAGCGGATATGTTGGCACTTCTGCGTTTTTGCAATTTTGCAAAAACCTTCGTCACGAAGGTTTGCAGAAGATACGTCACGAAGGTCCAGTATACATTCGTGACGAATGTTTACTGGTTCTTCGTGACGGATGTTATACTCAGATCCGTCACGAAGGTTTAGTAAACATCCGTGACGAATGTATACTGGACCTTCGTGACGGATGTTTTTGCATATTTGTGATGTTTTTTTGTTTTGTTTTGTTGGTTTGGTATGCGTAAATTTACAAAATATTATGTTACTGTAGATGCATCCGTCTTCTAGAAGTGCCCGGAAGAATGCCCGTAATCAAACTCGTGAAGAAATCGTGGCTGGAGGAAGGCCCGCTTATCAGCCCAAGCCGAGGAAGAGGCGTGGAAGAGCTGACGAGGGTACAAGTGCAAGTGAAGAGGTCCCACAACCTTCTTGGCATGAACAACAACAGCTAGCTGACCCTAGTGCATATTCGAACCTTTACGAGAACATGGTTAGTTAATCTGAAATTCACATTATATTACTGTTTTTTGTTTTTATTAAATTAATAATTTATGAAATTTATTTTATTACAACAGCAAATCCCGATGACTCCAACCTATGAGGCACATTATCCAACTTGGAGTCCGCAGAGTGCTGTAAGTATTAGTTTAAAATTTAATATATAGTCGATTATGAGTGAAAGTTGTACATTTTACTAATAACCAATTTTTTTTGTAATAGATCCCTACATGGGTTCCCCCCTCTTCTCCACAAGTCGCATGGGATGAAGCAGTAGGACGTCAACAGGCCTTTCAGCCAGAAACACCAGAATGGCAATCTGGTCCAACTGCTTCCTGGGCTGAAGGACAGTTTGAGGGCCATTACGGGGGGGTCGATCTTAATGAACATGGCGATGAGAAAGACGAAATTTACCCGAAGTTACAGTGGGTTGTGCCTGGAGGTCCTAAGGAGATAGACTTGCTGCATAGCTTCAGCGGGCACACTGCTTATATGGTTTGGCAAGGACATGTAAGTAAATCTATCACCTTTGGTTGAATTGTTAATTGCGTAATTTCCATGCTTCGTTAATTTAGACATGATTTGTTAATTGATTTAAATGTACTTAATTTTTTTTTGAAATATGATAAATAGGAGAGACCGCAATTGAGAAATACGGTCAGAAAAGAAGGTTTGAAAAAATGGAAGTTACAGGGCGACTATCCTTGGGTTTCGTTGGCTAGGGCTTCTGGTTTGTCACATTTGCAGACCCTCATGTATCCCAACCACGACCAAGGGTTGATCAATGCATTTGTTGAGCGGTGGCAGCCAGAAACAAATTCTTTTCACTTGCCATTTGCTGAAATGACAATCACCCTATTAGATGTGCACAAGATTTTGGGTATCCCTATAAACGGAAAGGGCATGGGATTCGCACATCTGCTGATGGAGTTGGCAAAGTTGACACGAAGGCTGTAATGGTCAACAGAGCAAAGAAGGCTTTTGGTATAGATTTACTTGACACAAGAGTCAAAGCTGGTAATGAAGTTTCACCGGAGCTTTTGAGGGAACAATGCATGGCAGTGGATAATGAGGGGAACTTTGAAATGGATCAAGTCTCAATCGCTAAGGGTTGGTTGACATACTTGTTGGGATGACATTGTTTCCTGACAAGACGTCGTACATGATCAAGTTGATTCACCATGAATGGCTTAATGATATGGCAAATATCCATGGTGTGTCTTGGGGTTCGGGTGCGTTGTGTGCTTTGTATGGACAACTGGGTAAATACTCCCGCAGAGATTGTGCAACGATGTCTTTCTGTTACACCTTGTTGATGGTATGTTTGTCTTTAATTATATGCACTGATTTGAATACTGTTTCTTTTGTTTTCCTTAGTTTTGTTTGATGATGTAGGGTTGGATCTATTTGTACTTTCCTGCTTTTGCCCCTCCACAAAACTATGAGTGGGATGAGACAATGCCATATGCAGCCAAATTTGATTTGTCTGAAAGACCGGACAATCGTCGCAACTACAGAGAGAAGCTAGACAATATGAGTGTAGAAGGGGTATGATTATTTTTTAATTAGCTGTTAATTTGTTATTGTACTTTTGAACTTGTTTTAATGATTTATGTACAACAGGTTGAGTGGCAACCATATGGACGCCTAGATTTTCGTAGGGAAGAACTTCGGCCGGCTTCCTTTCATGGGATCCTGCATGTTTTGGAGAAGACCGAGCCTCACATGCCACTTCGAGTTTGCAGACAATTTGGTCGAGTTCAAGGTGTGCCAATCCCTCCCATTCAACCAATTAAAGCTAGAAGGTGTGGAAACAATCGTAAGTACGTAGTGGAGTATGATCCCACCAACTGGAGTTGGGAGCAAAGGGAGAACAACTCTGTAAGCTTATGGGAAATGGGTGTAGAAGCAGATCCTCCATCTCTCTGCACTGATGATTACTTGGAGTGGTACTTGGCTCATACTCATCCAATAATCTCTCCTTATACTAAGGAGCAACTCATGCAGGTTTGTAATTAATCTTCAAATTCTATAAATCTATAACATAATCAATGTCTGACTTAATTTATTTTGCACTTCACTGTAGGCAATTCAGACTTCTGTGTACAATCTGGAGCCGTATCGGGATGCAGATAATGAGGAGGAGTATTCCCATATGAAAGACGCTGTTTGTCACACTTTGGATGAGTTCTATCCTTTCCTTGAGTAGGTTGGATTGATGTTGGTGTTGGATTTAGTTTGTGCTTGAGTTTTAAGAACATGCTTTGTAGTGTTTGAACGAATTACTTGTTATTTGGTTTGTTTGCAATTGTCTGATCCAAATCAATGTCCGGCCCAAAACGCCATTATCTAATCCAAATCAATATCCGGCCCATCAAATGTAGATCAGAAGATGGTGGGTTACAGCTGATAGCATCCAATTCATATACGTGGTTGGTGTGTATTGGATGATATCTTGCAACAGGGGAGCTAAAGGACTCGACGAGGGACGCAACGAGCGAGGAAAAGAAGAAAGATGGTTCTGCACGGTTTGTATTAAACCGTGCAGGATTGCTGCAAACCGTGCAGATCAGCAGAAGATGTTGAAGACGTCCAGTGAAGCGGCACGGTTTGCTACAAACCGTGCAGGATTGCTGCAAACCGTGCAGATCAGCAGAAGATGTTGAAGACGTCAAGTAAGTGTGTTACAGCTGTTGCAAGTTGTAACCCATTTACCTTCAACTCTATATACAGGACGTTTCAGTATGGAATAAGCAACACATTTCAAATTCGTACAGGAAAAAAATTATGGATCCAGGAGGGAAGCTTTGTTGGTGCAACAAAGTGCCAACTGAACAGACTTGTACTGAGCAATTCAATCATGATAAGGTGAACTACGGGAGAAGATATTGGGGATGCCCTGATAGGACGTGGAACTCGATTGATGAAGATGGTGGGTGCAAATACAGGCATTGGATCGACCGTCCATACTCAGGTCGAGCAAGGGTGGTTATAGAACAGCTGAATGAGGATAATTTGTTTCACTCTACAGAGGCCGGTGGACTGCAAGAGCTAACTGAAATGTTGAGGGCAATGTCAAAAAGCCTAAACGACGAGGTAACTGAACTTCAGGAGAAAAATGCTGAGCTCATGGATGAAAATGCTGCACTTGCCGCGGAGAAGCAGGCCTTAGTTGATGAGAAGTTTGGAGCAAGTTCTAGTGGGACTAAGTAGTTTAATGTTTGTTTAAGTTTCTGTTTGTTTACGTTCTTGTTCGCTTCAGTTGTTGTCTGTTTAAGTTGTTGTTTGTTTAAGTTCGATCACTTTCCAGTTTCTTGTATCCAACTACTTCTCTAAGTGAGTCCAAATACATGCAAACATTAAAAATCTTAGTCATTACAACTCCTAAACAATCCATTTCGACTGAATCTTAAACGCTAAGATTAATTACGTTGTTGCCTTTCTTGTTTCTTGTTGGGGCTCTAGGCCTTCTGTACGCCGCTAGTTGCTCAGTAAAAGGGTCTATCAAGGAGCGAGCTGCCGGTGAACAGTGACGATGCCACATATGATAAACTTCAGGTAATGGAGAGTCATCGGCAATTGGCATCTACAATAAGGCAAATGATTTACAAGACAAATGTACGAGGTATTGATTTAAAAATATAAACACCAAATTGATAGAGTGAGTTAGAAATTACCGAAATGAAGTGTCTTTCATCTTCAACAAGGGCAATGCAACATATGGGCAATTTCTCTCCCGGAGCGATGTTGTCGTCCAATACTATAGGCAAATATGTTTGCCAAATTGATTTCGCAAGCACAACTAATGCACAATTGAAAGTCGTAGCTACTACACACCCCATCGCCGGGACTTGTAACCATGTCTCTTCGGGTGCCATCTCTCCTGGTCCAGTCCAAGCTAGGTTTGTAACTGCTATCAAAACATCAGGCGTTTCAACTGGCAATACCCAACAAGCTTGCAACCCATTATTCCAATGTGCAAATGTCGTTTGAGCCATTTCAGATCTAACTCTCCTCCAATTATCTTGGTCCCACCCTAATTGTTGTGCTATAGCTCTGTATCCACAATTTCCATCAACGACAATGGGATACCAACCTTGCACGTAGGGACGCATGCATGGAGGTACGAGAGCATTATACTTTGTAAGCTTCTGCAAAGCCCACTAACCACTCTTACCCTTCCCGTATGAAGTCGGTTTTTGCTTCTTTGGAGGCGTTTCTTCAAGTGTTGCATCAGTGTGCTCCCAATGTGAAGGTTGTCTTTTCATTGGATTGTACTCTTTGTTTGGAGCTCCTGGAGGTCGTCCCTTCCCCCTTTTCACACGAGCTGGCTCCTGTAGGTTGGTCATTTGGGGGTTACCTATTGCCAAACACTTCATTGCACACTCGTGTTGGTCATAAGGTGACATTCCCTCCCATTGCTTAGCCATAAACTCATCCATCAAGTTTCTGGCTACTACCCTCCGCACTTGTAATTGGTCTTCAGTCTGTACTTCTTTCAAAGTCAATGTCCTCCAAAAGGCATGAACCGCTTCAACTGGAATTGGTTCTTGACGCCTCACATATTCATAAATGTCATGCACACATAGCAATCCATCTCTCTTCCTTATTACGCATTCACAATGATCAAGATGCATGCCGTATTCCCCTTTCTTGTATTCAGTTAGCAAGCGACTCAAACAAGTATAAGACACTCTGTATTTAAGAAGCTTGAAGAGATCAACGTCTGTAATGTTACTTACAGTCTTTTGCTGACTTTCATTGAAAGTACCCAAGATCTCCTTGAACTGATTGCGCATCTTCGCATTGTATCTTTGAAACACAGTGTCTATCTTCTGGCTTGGCAGTGACAAATAATTTTTGAAGCTAGAATGTTCACTTTCAACCCTGCATAATAAAAACAATTTTTTATAACAACAAATATAAAGCTAACATAATTTGCAAAACAATCTCAAACGTAATCACATTACTAACCTGTTTGTGGTGTTGGAGCCTAATGTAAAGATTTTATCCACATAGATCGAAAGAAATCTATTGCCGTAGGGGTTTAGCCAATTCTTCTTCAGGTACCTAATCTCAGATGGATATGCAGCCCAATCTTGTTCAATACGCCCCAGGTGAATGTTGTATGCCAAATCTGTCGACTGTTTGAATAAGTTAAGACAGTCACTTGCAAAATGGGTCCCCCTTGCTTGTGACCGCATTGCTAGCTTAGCATGGTCCTCAATGTTCTTTTGGATGTGCCGCCTACAAAGGAGGAAAGTAGAATCTGGAAAGATCCTATCCAAAGCGTTCATCAAAGCTTTCTCTCGATCAGTGACTAAGCAAGTTGGCTTCATCTTAACAACCTTAAACAACTCAGCCAATTGATACATGCACCACGCGTAGTTTTCTTCTTTCTCTTCTGACACGAAAGCCCCAGCACGTTGATGTTATTCCAACAATCTCTATGAAGGGCATGTTGTACCTTTGCAAGATAATACATTACTATAAGAATTTATAGAGTAAAAACAAACATCAGACTTTTTAACTTAATTATACTTACTGAATTGTGTTGTATGTTGCGTCAATCAACATTACGTATGGAAACGCCTTAAGCAGTTTCATCGACTCTGGGCTTGCGAATAACACATCTGTGATCTTATTTGTCACTTCATCGCTCTTGTGTCTTACGAAGTAGTTCAACTGCTTCGAACGATAGAAGAATTCTTGGACCACAGTTCTTCCCTCCATCCTCTCTGTTCTGAACTTGTTACAAAAGTTGTAGACTTGTGACTTCTTAGTCATGTTGTCAGGAGATTCATTGAGCCTTGTGTACATCTGTATTGGTCTAGCATTTCCCTTCCTCATGTCTAGTAACACCTTTTCCTCCTCAGGTGTAAGTCTTCCAGCAAATGTGTTACCGTGTAAGGATTCACCAATAATATGGTTGTGAGTTCCATGATCAACCCTTATGATCCATTCCCCATTTTCAGTCTCTCTACATGCAATCTGAAATTTGCAACCACATTTCTTTGTGTGGGTGAATTTCCTAGCTCTCCCAACTGAATCAGGAATGTAATGTCCACTACGCTCGCATTTAAGCCAAGACCTTCCTAACTTCCCTTTCAAGTCAGTTCTACCAACCTTCAACATGAAGTTATGAGTTTTTCCAATATCTCTTGCCCACTGTTCTGCTTCTGCTCTTGAGCTGAAGATCTTATCAGTGACAAAAACTTCTGAATAATCTGATGATATATGTGGGTCCTCATAAGGCACAACACTGTCAAACTGTGGTATTGTCTTCAATTTCGGGAAATACTCAATGTCTTGATATGGTTGCGATAAAGATTGGTATTCAGGAACATTAGACCAATCAGTTTGATAAGAATGATATGGAGGAGGATCAAGCTGAGAGACTATTGGCGGAATATCAAAATCCAAACCAAGATCAAAAGAAGGCACTCCATCACGTCCCAAAGGAATATCGGCATTGATCGATAAGTTCCTTAAACGATTGAACATTGGACTATTATTCTGTAAAAATAACAAAATACAGAAAACAACACTCAAAAACCTGTTTTTCCTACCTTCGTCACGAATAAACTGTTAACATTCGTCACGGATAAAAGCAATAGTTGCGTGACGAAGAAAATTGCACATTTCTTGTGCAAATACCTTCGTCACGAATGCCTAGCAAACTTCCGTCACGAATGTTTTACTTAGTTCCGTGACGAATGTCATATTTACCCCATTTCAAATTTTTTTTTACACTTTTTTACCCCTAAATTCCAACACAAACACAAATTTCCACACAAACCCTAACTTCAACTTCATATTACAATTTCCACACAAACACAAATCATGCTCCTTGTATGTAACACCTAAAATAAACATATTTTCTACCAAACTCTATATTACAACATGATTTTCACACAATCAACACAAACAACTAACTTCAAACTATTCAATTTCATAAAAAAAACATATATTTTACCTACAAACCCTAACATTAACATTATTAAAAAGAACTATAACATACCTTATTGTAGTTCCCCCATGATGGACCATCTTCATCAACATTTTGGTGTATGTAATCATCCCAATTTGACATTTTCAATTGAATTTTGTGTTTGAATGAGAGTGTTTTAGGGTTTGAAGTGTTAAAAAATGAAGTATTTCGGGTTAAAGATGAAGTTTGTTGGATTGAATGAAGGTAATTAAATGTGGTTGGTGTGGATTAGACGTAATAGCTTCACTTTTGCAGATGTAGCTACATTCGTCACGAAGGTTTATTGTTTCTTCGTCACGAAGGTTTGGAAAACATACGTCACGAAGGTTTGGAAAACCTTCGTCACATATGTTTTACATACCTTCGTGACGGATGTTTATAGAACCTTCGTGACGGATGTATGCAATAGTTACGTGACGAATGTTTGGGTGTGCTAAATAAAATTTTAGGGTGTGCTAAATAAAGGCTTTGTTTAAATATACATGGATGAGGTTCTAGCTTTCTAGCTTCACTCAAAGTTACTAAAATTGAATTACATTTACAACTCTTTTTTGAGATGAGCACACCATCAAAATTGGCGTCTCCATTGACAAATCTTCGGCTCCAAATACTTCAATCAAATCCTAGGCAAGAGAAAAATGTCAACTAAATGTGTAGAAAAATGAAGGTAAAATGGAGGGAAGAAAAAATTCCAAAGAAACCTTAATTCATGTCTCTAGCATCACCCTTGACAACATGGGCAATCACATGCTTTGTGAAGAATGTGAGATGGAAATCAAGGCATCTAATGCTTGATTCATCCCTGGACAACATAACTGATAACCGTTTTTTTTGTTAAAAACTACTTTCTCTCAGTATTTTAGGTTAAGGAAAGCTAAAGCAGAATTGACAACTCACAAACGAAAAAACAAAGAGTCATTATATATCATAACGTAGAATGAAACCTTGTTCTTTTTATAGGTCCAAGAATACCAGGAAGCAGTTGTTCCCTGTTTAACCAGGTGAAACCTCCATCAAGTGAACGCTTTATACATCCACTCCACCTAAAATTAATGAGAAAAAATTATCAGTTCACAAAATAAGTCATAAAAGAAATCCAAATTTGTCAATGGACATGGCCATTAGCAGTTAAAAGGAATATTCATTGGATGCCTGGATGTTGCTGCATTTTGTTCAATATTTTATTTCATTTAACAATCAACTCATTTTACACAGTCAACCATCATATGATAATTGAACAAATGAGGGAAGCTTAATCTCCAGCCAGATCTTTAAAAGCTGCTTTACCTGCATTTAGTTTGTTTTAATAAAACCTTTCAATAGAATTTTCCCTACAATTTTCACATTTGGTAAAACTTACCTTGAAAGCCTCTTCCAGTTCAAACCCAATTGGCCTATCATATGGATCAATAGGAAGGGATCATGTTAGCATGTAATTTCATATGATAATAATATGCATAATTTAATTTGTAGACTAATCACAACTTACATGTGGACCATAATTTGGATCTTTAGCATTCAACGACACGAACATGGCCTATTCCACCAAATCTCTCCTGAAGTTGCTTAAGAACTTCCACCTTCGTCCTGAAACAGATCTCCAACTTAAGATGTAATAACAACATGATGCAAGGGGTCTTCTGAAATTTTAGTATGTGATTACCTAGTTCTATATTCAAGAAACTACCATTACTAATTAAAACACATTGAACAACTTACAATCAGGATTAAAACCTCCTCGTTTGTCTAATATTTGTGGCTGCAAGAAAGAACTCAAATCAAAATAAAATTAATAAACCCTAAATTTGGAATGAAAAAAGAGAAGAGATTAATAAGAAACCGAGTTAGTCACTGCCCAGATTTCAACCAACATATTCCGAATTGGAGCTTCCATCTGAATTCAATATTAAACTCAAATCTGACACTTGAAAAAAAAATATTGAACACCAAACACATACACCAAATGAAAGATTCAAAAAAAGATGAGAATGAAGTGCAAACGAACCTAGTAAGAGGAGGAGATGTTGTGCTCATCTGATCAATTTCTACAGCCAAATTAAAACCAAGATTCCAATTCAAACTAATTTTGAGACTGCATATTATTTTAATTTTTTACCTAAAACAAAAACAGAGGGCGTTAGTCAATTTCGATCAATAAATTTACTTGTATCAAAATTAAAAGGAATGCTTACTTGGGGTCAGATTGGTGAAGATCACCTTTAGAAATTGACAACAACCTGTCATCAAAAGGAAGCCGTCATAGTTGTGCTGAATGTTGCGCAAGACGATTCGCATTTCCCAGATTTGGCCATGAATTCAGCAATGACCTAAACAGCAGAGCCTTCAGCGTCTTCTTGCGTTGTTCCCTGTGCTAGCAGATGTTTCTTACCGACTTTTAAGGAATGATCACCTCCTTCCACCACATACAGTTCATTAAAGGGCTTAATCTTTTCCTGAACAGATTTGAGTTTATCCAGAGGGAAGAGCCCGTCTTTGCTACCCTAACAATCATAACAATTGATGAGAAAAGTATTAGCAAGGAACTATACATTATTAAAGCACAACTACCCCATATTAATAGAATTTTTTAAAAACAAATCCATATAAATGAATATGAAAGAACAATTATATTCTTCCTTATCTCTCAGAAACATGGTATTTGTATGTTACCTGCACAAATAAGATTGGAACAGTGATCTGCACCAATATCTCATCTCTAATAGCTCTCTTCATACCCTGCAAATTTTGAAAAAGATCTAGGCATTAAACAAATAAAAACCTGGACAATAATCAAACTACAAAAATGCTATCCATCTCATTCCCGAGCATCTTAACATATAAAACCAAACAAAGTGCACAAAAGAACATACCCACTACATCCTTATGAATATGTAAATGTCAAATCCATTAATTGCATGCACGTAGGTTTTATACATTTGGGCTAATGGCTTTTATAATCTAATCATTTGAAAATAACCATACCTCATTTCATAACAAAATTCAAAAGGAAGATTGTTGATAGCTTTCATTCTCTTGTCTTTCACCTGAGAGTTCAACTGCCAAAGAAACACAATACCATTACACTCTGAAGACAATACCGGAAATCAAAGATAGAAGAAAATACTCACTGCTTCAGTAATGATAGAATAATAGGGGTCACTGAAGATCGTGAACGAAGTTCCTGAATAAAAAATCGCATTCATCTCAACATTGGTAGTGTTATCTCCAACAGTTACTTCGGTGATGCCCATATTATATCTTTGACTGCCAAGAAATGTAGTAGAAAAGAACTTTTAGCAAAAAAAATAAAATATGTTGTTAGAAAGTAACTGAAGATGCAAAACTTACTGTGATTGCTGAATATTAAATGGTGTTCGTCCCACACAAATGATCAAGTCAAAAGAAGAAACCACGTTTTCTAAAATTGCTAACTTGAAAAACAAAAAACTGATGATATACTTGACCACTCCTTCCTCTGTTGCAAGTTTCAGATCTGTACATGAAAGATGAACAAATATACATCGAATCGAAAGCTACAAAGGAGAGGAAGCAGAGAAGAAAGAAGAAGCGAGTGAGTTACCTACTGCAAGAGCGAGGAAAAGGGAGGAAGAGAAAATCTGGCGCAGCGAAGAGAGTATGAAAAGATGATTCGATTCAAGGTCGAAGTGCGCAATTGAGCGTCCGTCGAGACTCCTTTCGCTTGAGTCGATTTCTAGCTCTAGGGCAGAGAACTTCTTTTTGGCGAGCGGTGGGAGACAGCGACGTTGCGGAGAGACAACGGCGTTGTGGGAGACGGCGGCGTTGTGGGAGACGACAGCGTTGTGGGAGACGGCGGCGTTGCGGGATTGGAACTCGGAAGAGGAGGAAGGGAGAAAGGGGTGCGGCAGAGGAGGAATACCTAATGAAACAGTGTAAGAAATTTGCTCAAGATGATGTGCACATTGTTCGGCCCAATATCGGCCCAGTTACACAAACTAAAGAAGGGTTTAAAGTTTATTGATTAAAATGGACATTAATGGATGATGTTAAGAATTTATTGTTTGGAATTTATTATCAAACATTTAGCTTTATATTATATTAAGATATTAGGATAGGATAGGATAAGATTAGGATTAGGATACTGATAATATTGATATACAAAAAGGGTACAATTTCGGTGAGAACAGTTTTTAAAATGAGAACGTGCGAATGAAAAATGTGCATCAAAAATTTTGATGCACATTCTTAGAAAAAGTAATGGACAATTACAAATTTTACCTTCATGTTCTTCAGTTTCTCAATAAATGTTCTTTAAAAAAAATTATTTTTCAAATTTTGGATGTTTTTATGTTTGTCATCGAATGCGCACCAAATTAGTACTAAATGTGCACCAATATACTGCAAATGTGCATCATTCTCACGTTCGTATTTTAAAAGTTATTCTCACCCGATACTTTCTCATACAAAAAAACCGGAATATATATGTCTTTATTCATAGCGATTTAAAAAAGAATGATTTCATATCATCTTATTAACCCGATATCGTAATTAAGAAATGTGAATTTTTTTTTCGAAAAAATTTCCGATATGGGCTCGTTTTGAAACTAATTTCCAATATAGGCACTCTTATGAGGCTCCGAGGCCGATTTTTTTTAAAAAAAAACTTATGTATAAGAGACGCTGGGAAAACCAACGTCTCTTAAAAAAAGTATTTCAGTGTAAGAGACGTTGTCCCGGACATCGTCTCTTACGCTAACCCTAAAAAAACCAGCTTCATCTTCTACCAGATCGGTGGGAATTCGCCAACGAATGCTTCCGCCCTGGAGAGAAAGGTCTTCTTCGAGATATCCAGCGCCGGAAACTCTCTCTGGCGGCGACAACATCTTCAGTTGCGGCTACACCGCCTCCGCCTGCTGTTGTGAGGATAATATCACCGGCGAACTACGGAGAAAAGCAGGTGTTCGCTTCGAACTCGTCTCCAGCGGTGTGATACGTTGCACTTTGTATAGCGTAACTAGGGATTATTACATTAGTTTAGGAGTATTATCATATGTGTTTCGAGTCATTATTATGTTCTGAGATATTTATTAAGAAGTGAAGAAATGAAGATCAGAACCAAAGAAGAAGAGATCAAAGATTGAAGACATGAAGACTTGAAGATATTCTGCGGAGCAGCGGCGATCTCCACTACCATCCAGGCGATCGCCATTCTACAACAGAAGAGTTATGTGAGTTCGAGAGATTATGGCGATCGCCATGACTCTACGGCGATCGCCATGGGGTGACAGAGGCTACGGCAGAGCTTTATATGAAGATGGCGATCGCCAGGCATCTATGGCGATCGCCACAACAAGGCCGAAGATATTCCGGACTTTCCTTATTTTCCTTTGTTTTTATTTCTTTTATTATTTTCTTATTTTCCTTATTTTAGTTTTAGGATTTATCTTTTACCATATATCTTTAGGGTTAGACTCTTTATATACCCTAGTTCTTTCTATCTTTATAATCATCTTTTCCATCAGACAATTTAGTTCTGCAACCATGAGCAGGAACTAATCTCCATTGTTTTACTTAGCGGTTGAAACCTTCAGTTATTAAGTTGTGAGATTTCTAAACTCTTGTTCTTTTCCTATGGGTTTGTATTAATTCTCTTGTTCTTCATCTATTGATTTCTATTAGTTTTGCTAGCTTGATCACCTAGTTTGATTGATAGTTTTCTATTGCTAGACTAGGAATATACGGTGGAATTCCTTGTCATTGTAGCACACATATCTGCATGATCTGGTAGTTGATTGCTTTTATGAAAGAGAATTGATTGCATGTTAATACTTGACGGTTGTAAGTTATTGCATGCATCCTTATAATTCCTGTTCCCTTTTCTGCTATTTCATCTACTCTTGAGAGGTTTCCCTGATTGCTGAATAGTAAGTATTTTCAGGACCGGTTGGCCTGCTGATATATTAAAGATTGAAATAGGAACATTCCCTAGGATTGAATAGAACTTGAGATAAATCTATGATCAACTTGATTGACTGTTGTGTGGATACTTGCTAGGTGAAACCCCTTCTCATCATATTCACAACCAAACCTTCTTTGCTTGATACTTGTTACTTTTGTGTTCCATACAATCAAAAAAAACCCCTTTGGTTACTTGTTACTAGTTGATATTTCACTTGACTGCATTGATTTGGTGTTTTGATTTCCTTGGGTTCGACCTCTACTTACTTGCTATACTCTAGTTAGTGTTTAGGGTTTTCTTTAATTTGGCACTACGACTTTAGCCTCATCACGGTGCAACGCACATCAAGCAGTAGCACGCCGGAGCTTGTAGAGGAGAACGATCAACTGAGAAGAGAGAATCAACATCTAGCGCAAGAGCTGAACCGACTGAGAGGCTTCTGTAACATATCCTTGCTCTAATGAGCATCTTTGCATCCGATCAGCAGGATAACGGCGGGTTGCCGGAAGGAAGACCACTGGATCTGATGACAGCGAGGCAGGTAGAAGATGAAGCTGGTTTTTTTTAGGGTTAGCGTCTCTTACACTGAAATACTTTTTTTTTTAAACCTCACGTATAAGAGACGCTGGGAAAACCAACGTCTCTTATACGTGGGTTAAAAAAAATTACATGTATAAGAGACGTTGGTTTTCCCAGCGTCTCTCATACATGAAAAATTTCTGAGCCTCATAAGAGTGCCTATGTTGGGAATTAGTTTCAAAACGAGCCAATATCGAGATTTTTTTCTAAAAAAAAGCCTACTTTAGAAAAACAATTAAGTACCAAACACAGCTTGGCCTCTCGCGTTACGCGAGTGCACGTACCCTCGCGTAACGCGAGATTAGCAAAAAATTAAGATAATTTTTAAACGCTAATCTCGCGTTACGCGAGGGTACGTGCACTCGCATAACACGAGAGGTTTTTATCTGAAAGACGTTGTTGTGCACCATTAATAGATGTCTTGTCCCCACCTAACTGTAATAACTACCCCCTTATTGTAAGTAAACCGTAACACCTATTAACCCTACCCTAACACCTCTTTTTATCATCTTTCACCTCTTTCAGCTTCCATTAAAACTCATTTTCAAAATCTTCAAACTTCAAAACACACTAAAAACACCAAAAACAGTGGAAGATGAAGAGGAATTCAGCAAAGGAAGGTAATGTTCTTACTTCAATTTTAAATTTTATGTGTTTGCACCATTAAGAGCTACAATGATGTTATTATGTTGTATTTCATGTTAAATGTAGTAGGAGTAAGTGTTGAAGAGATGACTTTTGCATATAATGTCCAAAAGATTTGTTCTTGAACCTTATTTTGTTTAGGGTAAGGCCACGGGCTTGAGGTGTTAGGTTGCATATTTCGACTAGGGAGAGGAACGTCTCCCCCCTCCCCCAAAACTGTGCCTATCCTCGTACTGGTAGTTCAGTTGGACGAGTTCCTCAGGGAGGACGGGTTCCTCAGGGAACAACTCAACGGGTTTTGGCCCTTTGTTTTCCTCTTCCCTTTTTCTTTTTCAACCGGTGGTTCTTCCCTCACAATATACCGGTTTCTGCAACGAGTTGAACGTCCAGGACTCTCCATTACCTAAAACAATACATAGTAAAATAAATAAATAAACGAATGCAGAAAAAAAACACAAAATAAAAATGTGCAGAATGCACATATTCTGCAGAGGAGGTGGCAATTCCTCGCGTTACGCGAGGGCACCATTCTCGTGTAACGCAAAGTGTGACGTCACGCGTGACGCGTGACGCGTGACGTCACACTTTCTTCTCCGGTCAAATTAATCACTCCGGCCAGTTTCCGGTGGCATGTGTATACAAATTCAAAATAAATTCAAAAATTTAACTCAAAAAGCCTATCAATTTAAGTAAATTACCAAATAAACATCAAAAACCTAAATACAATGTAAACCCTAATAAAAAAACCCTAACCCTAATGAATTTGACCTATTCAACATAAAAAAACATTCACTCATCAACCATAATAAAAAATCATCATCTTTCATCCATTCCAAACAACCTAATACTATATATATACAACCATTTCTAAATCAACATTCAATATCAAAACATCATATAATGTGCATGCAATTTCATATACTAACAACATATATTCATCTAGAATTAACATTAGAAAGCATAAGGGAAGAAGAAACATACCTTAATTGAAGATTTGTGTTGAAAAGAGGAAGATGAAGTAGTTTGTTTGAGAGAGGGAGTAAAAACGCGGCGGTAGAATGTAAAAATGAGCAGAAGTAGGGTTTTTTCCCCCTTTTATAGGGAAAAACCCTCGCGTTCTTTCCTTATTTCAACATTAATAAACTAAAATGTATATACAAATATCAATATCCTTAATATTTTGATATCATCTACCTAACTACAATATAAGGGAGAAACAAAGTCTTACCAAAATATTAATCGAGTGATTCTTTCCTACAAGTTTTGTTATAATAACGACGAAAATTTGAAGATTTTGCTGGAAATATGGAGATCATCTTAAGAAGTTCATATGTCTTTTAGTATGTGAGTTTTGAAAGATATAGATATGATGTTTGCTTAATCCTTCTTTCTATCATCTTTGTCAATAATAATAATAATAATAATAATAATAATATTAATTAATTATATCAAAATAAACAACTTCCCACAACTGATTCCTACACTATTGATCTCTTCCTCCCTATCTCTTCCACGTTCTCCTCCAATCTCTCCTCAAAACCACCTCCTTAATTTCTATTACACACTCTTTATAATTTTTCAAAATTGACCGAAGAACCTACGTCTTCCACTATTGATGTTATAGTTGAATCAACCTCATGGTTCTCCTCCAAGACACCGTTTCAACTCCTACATTTTAGCTCCTCAATCTCTAGATCATAATTATTGTATTCATCCTTTCTCTCTAATCGATCAATCAATTATTCTCAAAATTATTATTATATGTTCCCGTCAATTTCACACCAGATTCCCTCAGACTTCTGCTCCTTCAGAAACACCATCGTTGGTGTCGCCTCGTTGATTCATCTTCATTGGTCGCCGCCCACACCGATGTCATCTTCACAATTACTCAAGTGGTCGTAACTATCTCCTTCGGGCTTGCCTCTCTATAAAAGTCGGCTCTTGTTTTCTTATAGAAATGCATATCGATCATATAAAAGATTATAAATCAATTGAAATTCTTTTTATTTATATAATACATAATTTTATTTATATTAATGTTATTTTTATGTGTTTATATAAATCTACGTAACTACAATATAAGAGAATAAGAGAGAAACCAAATCTTCACAAAAAATTGTATCACCTCAGCGCCAGCTCATTATTTTAACAAAAGAAAAAGAGGTTTTTGCGTCAAACGACTTGGCTGAATTTGCGCTGAACCACCCTTTATATAACTTTTTTGCAACAAACCACTCATTTATCCTATTCCATTAACATGGAACTACCTCTCCCTCACATCCGTTAGTCATTCCGTTAGTTTTGTGAAATTACCGTTTTACCCTTACTTAATTATAATTTTGAAGGGCAAATAAGTCAATTTTACAAAGATATTAGACCCCCCCCCAATTCGTAGTAGGGATGCACAAAAAAGACCCGGACCGGACCGAGTTTCCGGTCCGGTCCGGCGTAAATTTCACAAAACTAACGGAATGACTAACGGATGTGAGGGAGAGGTAGTTCCATGTTAACGGAATAGGATAAATGGGTGGTTTATTGCATAAAGTTATATAAGAGGTGGTTCGGCGCAAATTCGGCCAAATATAGGGTGATTTGGCGAAAAAACTCATAGAAAAATCTACCTAACTACAATATAAGGGAGAAACCAAGTCTTAACAAAAGATTGTGTCACCTCAGCGCCACCTCATTATTTTAACAAAAGAAAATTTAACGGTGAGTCGGGCAAATAATCAATGTGTAAGTTTCTACTAGGTAAATGATCCTTTTAGAAACTAACCCCCTACCCCAAGAAAAAATGAGAATTAGTTTCCTTTAACAAAAACTAATAAAAACTATTTGAGTCTAGTTTTCTTAATTAATTTTTTTTTAAAGGGTCATTGTGATACACTCTCACAAAAAAAATTAATCAAATTTAATTATTAAAAACAATAATTTTCCTCGACTAAAAAGTAAAGACCCCACTACTATCTCAACTTTCCTATTTATTTGGTCAGTTATAAATAAATATCCAAAACTTCAATATGTTTAAGGAGAGCTTCTTCATCATAGGATATCTAGTTTAGGTTCGTTATTCCTATAAATTGAATGAAAAATCCATAAAAAGTTTTTTCACTTATTATATGTATTATTAAGGGTTATTTCTACTTAGATTTGATTTTTTATAATTTTATCATTAAATTCATCAATGTTGGATAATTGTAGGTGGATCTTATGTGTTCTTCATATTTTATTATATTAAAGGTTTGTTCCTTCTGTATACTTAAATTTTACTATTGAATGGTGATCATGTATATACTAAATTTATATTCGATTGTTTTGGGCACTTCGCATGTGAATATACCAAATTTATATAGTTATGCGAAATGTCGAGGAATAAAAAAAGAATTAAATTCGTGCAATGAATTTCATCCATATGTATCTACATGTTGTATGCTAATATACTATTTTTTACAACTAAAAAAACATTTATTTGTTACTAATTCTATTTATGTTTTCGTATAAAATAGAAAATTTAGATGTAAAATGTCTCAAAAATATCTTATGCTTATTTAAAGGGGGAAAATCGTGCACTCATTGTTTTTTCACCGTACACTCAGCTGACGACTACACGACGTGTAGCTGGCTTTTTAAAAAAATGCTTGATTAACACTCTCTTTAGTAAAAAAATATTTATCATACTAATTTAAAAAATTTATATTAATTTATATCTTTTTACTTTATCTATTTAGGTAATTATTCAAATTAAGCGATTATTTTAAAAATTATAGTAAATTTGTATGAGGTTAGTGAACTAAATCCATTTTGTAAAATATTTTAACCTACATTATTTCTGTATTTGAATTAGATTTATTATTTTGTAAAACTCGTTCGAGGCATGGAAAACTGAACAAATATCATTTACTTTAATTGAGTTGCTAAAATTCTTGAATAAATATAAATAAAAAAGTCACAAATTCACCAATACACGCTTTTTGTGTGGCAATATTTTTGTAACAAAAAAGTGTTCAAGTAAAATATAATATCAATATTTGTAACGTGTTCAAGTAAAATATAATATCAATATTTATAACGTGTTCAAGTAAAATATATGGAGTATCTAATATCAATATCTACAAGGTTTTTGTTTTTGGTGCATACCTAATATCAATATCTATAACGTATTCAAGTAAAATATACGGAGTATCTAATATCAATATCTAAAAGGGTTATTTTATCAATATCTATAACATCATGTAAAATATACTGAATGTCTAAATATCTACAAGGATTATTTTTGGTGCAATATCTATAAGCACGACCAACACACACTGAGTTTTATAGTTGTGTCGTTCGTTGCCCTACCTTCTACTTCTACTCTGCTCTCCTCTTCTCTTCTCTTCTCTTCAGAAGCCGCTTTCACAACCAACAAACGCCTCTCTCTCGATTCTCAATCCTCTTCAGTGTTGACTAATCCAGATTCCTCTGCTCGCGGATTCCAAATCCTTTCTTTTTACCCTCTTCGATTACTCCATCAAAAATCCCAGCTTTCTCATAAAACCCTGGTTATTATTCACCAAATTCCCACCTATCTCCCTCACTTGTCGTGCGTGCCTAGCTCCCTCTCAATCTGCGTTTTGAAGACGAAGAGGCCCGGGTTGCAGTAGTTGATTTGTACTTCGACGTTCTGGGAATTTGCCGATTTTATTGCAATTGTAAGCTGTGAGCTTGCCTCCAACAATCCTGGTAATTCATGTTGCCAAGCGTTTTGAGGTTCTTTTTTCTTTGGCCGGATTAGGGGACTCGTTGGATATTGACAAAATTAAAAACTTGTACTTTATGTTGATTTGGAGTTTAGGGTTTATGTGTCTTACGGGATTGTTTCACCTTCAGTTTTGTTGTTCTGCATACAAGTTAGATTTTTCCTCTCTTGTTTGATAACCGATATTTACCATGTTCGTTCGTAGAGCTACATTGTGGTTTTAGGGGTTGTGATTACTTCTTAAATTGTTTGAAATGCTTAGAAGTGTTGCTAGATATTAAGGCTGTAATGAAGATTAGGTTGGGTGGGTTTTTGTTTCGAGCTATGCGAATTGTACATTAGAATGTTGATACAATGATACCTAATGTGTTTGGACTTTGGACTGAAAGAGCGAAGAGCGAAGAAGTTTCCATTAGATAGAATTCTTAGTATAGGATAACAAAAGCGCGAAGACTCTATTGTTTATGGACATTTATAATGCTTATTATGTATAGTAACAACGCCATAGGGGATCTAATTACTATAATTGTGTCTGGAGCATTTACATACATGTTTCGAAATCATATATTCTTATTCTATATTGAATCACTGATGTATGTTTTGTTGTGAAAACAGCTGCATTGGCAAGATATAATCTGTTCAACCATGAGCAATCCTAAGGTACATGTTGTTTCCTTGCTTCAAGTTTTGTTGCTTTGCATTTGCATTTGTTTTACTTTTCGCATTCCTATTAGAGTAGGAGTGTTAGGTAGAGTGTCATTAATTTCTTTCAGATGTATTCTGTTCCCCTTCCCTTAAGTAAAAGCCCTCCACGTAAATCCTATATAGTTGGTGCATGTGAACAACAAATAGTTTTCCTGGACTGTTCTAACGTTGGAGATCTAAAGAGAATAACAATCAGAACATAGAGTTTAAAATCTGAATCCTGTCATAATATTTGCAGAATTGATCTTCTAACGTCAACAAAAAGTAATGCTGATTCATTTCTAAACAGATACTACAGGATTTTAGAGTTGTGATGATGTCCTTGGGTAGAAACTAGACAATTGATGATCTCTTTTGGGTAAATTATTTTCTTTTCTAAATGTTATTAACTTTTGGACTGTTTTGCTATACTCAAGTAGTCAAGTTACATATATTGGCTAGAAGAGTTGTGTTTCAGTAGACAATTGATGATCTCTTTTGGCTAAATTATTTTCTTTTCTAAATGTTATTAACTTTTGGACTGTTTTGCTATACTCAAGTAGTCAAGTTACATATATTGGCTAGAAGAGTTGTGTTTCAGTATACTTTGTAATCAGACAGCTTTTTTGCTGATGGATTTTGCTTCTGATTTTGTGCACATCTACTTTTCTGCTGTATATGCTGGATCTTGAGAGATGCACGAGTAAAAGATTATCGTAATGCACTATTATTTATCCTTTGTAGAAATTCTTCATTTATTCAATCTTCAGCCAAGAGTAATGACTTCCTTTACTTCTACATCTGTTCAATACTGAAGGTCAAACAGTTCCCTAAAAATTGTGTACTGACTTTCTGTTGTAATGTTTTTTGGTCATCAACAACTTGTACAATTTCCATATTATAAATTTCTGTAGTGGAACTCCGCATGTCCCAATTGAAAGACAGTCATTTATAAAGCATTCTACTCTTTATCATCAATACCTTTGCATATTCCTGTTGTTCTTGTGATTTACCTGGTATAGGCAAATGTATCTTTTGCTAGTAAAACATTACTTAACTAGTTTCTTTTGCTCAAATTATCTCGAATTTGCAGTTGATACTATTTGGATCCTTCACTGAAGATGAGATGCGATCTCTTTCTAAAAAGCCATCTGGAAATGCTGCACCCACACATAAAGAAGTAAAGTTTGGCTCACTTAGTTCTGTTCCTGTAACATCGACTGGGTCAGCAAAAGCGGAATCTAGCAAAGGAGTAGGTTCAGTGGTGAAGCCTGCTGTTATTCCTAAGAAAGATCCAGTGAAGAGTTTGGTGGATTCTAAGGCTCTCCAGCACAAATATAATGGTCATTTGAAGGAGAATGGACATGTTCATGATTCCTATCAATTTGGAATTACAAGTGCAGGCGTTAAGGAAACTGCAGCGGAGAATCTCAGCCTTGATTCTCTCCAAGTTTCTTTAAACAAAGGTAGTCCTGCAAAACAACCTCTAAAACCAAAGATAGCTGCAGAAACTTCTAATGGTTCTTTGGAAGTACATGGTGTCTCCTCCAAAGATGACACGAAGAAAATTTCTAATGGGAGTGCAGCATCTTTTCACGAGTTGCTTCCTCGGGGATTGGTCAATACGGGGAATTTATGCTTTTTGAATGCAACTCTTCAGGCTCTCTTGGCATGCTCTCCTTTTGTTGATTTCTTGCAGGGACTGAAAGCGCGGGATATCCCTGAGGTATTGTAAACTTCTTTGTTGATGTTTGTTTTTATTTACGCTAAGTCCCAACTGGAAGCTTTCATACCTTGTATCTTATGTACATGTGGTTTTCAATTTTTTGTCCTCTCAAGGTCAACTTTCCTACACTCAAAGCTTTCGTGGACTTTGTATCTGAGTTTGAAATGCCAGCTGGTCCAAACTTGAAGAAGAAAGAAACAGTCATTGTTGAGACTGGTAGGCCTTTTAGCCCTGCAATGTTTGAAGCTGTGTTAGAGAACTTCACTCCAGGTGTACCAAGTGGCATATCTGGCCGACCAAGGTTGGTTACTGTTGATTCCATGTTTCTTTTGGCTGTAGTTTGCTTATCTTTTATGAACTCTGACTGTAAATGGTGAGCATTTTTTTTTTATAAAACATCAGTTTTATCTTGATATCTTTGGTACTCTGATTCAAAAAGGAAATTTTGGTCAACTTTGTGCATGCTTATTTTGAAAATAATTTTTCATAGTAAAAATCATGTCAGATGCACTTATGTTCTTTTTTAAATAAAAAAAGAAGAGAGTTAGGCTATCTGAATAATATTCCAAAAATCATTAGTAATATGTAAAGAGATTCAAGCCTCGAGAATCAAAATGATAATAACAATTAACATTAATAAAATTCAAGCCTCAAGAATTTTACACTTTATCTGCATTTGGTAATTCGTATACATGATTTCTTCTATGCAGGCAAGAAGATGCACAAGAATTTTTAAGTTTTGTTCTGGATCAAATGCATGATGAATTGCTAAAGATCGAGGGACAATTATCTAGCTCAAATGGGAAAAATTCTCTATTAGTTTCTTCGCCAGAAGAAGAGTGGGAGACCGTTGGTCCCAAGAACAAGTCTGCTGTCACAAGAACCCAAAGTTATGTTCCGTCAGAGCTAAATGCTATATTTGGAGGACAGTTAAAAAGTGTTGTGAAGGCAAAAGGTACATGGTCCTTTCCGTACTTATTTCATAATCTATTATCTGCACCCTGTAGTGTTGTTATGGCTTGAAGGAATATTCCTATCGTACAAGCTTATGGGTTCCTATGTGTGAGGGTTTTCACTTTTTACACCCACATTATTGCTAAAGTAGATCGCCAAATGACGGACACTGTTCTGAAGCTCAGTAAATATAAATAAATACTTGATAGAACTGCCAAGGATAAATTTGATGGATTTCGGAGGAATTTCTGTTTTCTAAGCTGAAAGAACTAACCCTAGTTTGTAATTATGAAACTTTGCTGTCCTATTTTAATCTATTTTGAAACTTTAGGTCTTCTGCAAATTTTTAATAGAGCTCAAATCACGTCACCGTTGTCTTGTATTATTTAGTGATGTTGTTAACACTTAACAGTCATCAATATCAGTAGAATCACATGACTGTATTTCTGTATTATTTGTAGGAAATAAAGCATCTGCTACTGTACAACCATACATGTTACTCCACCTGGACATCCTCCCAGAAGCTGTCCATACTATTGAGGATGCACTTCGTGTATTTTCTGCACCGGAAACACTTGAAGGATACCGCGCTTCAACCACTGGAAAGGTACCTAAAATGCTTCTCATGCATAACACTGAGAATGAATGATGTGATCATGTGCATTATGAAAGTTACTAGCTATTTATTGAGCAAGTAAAAATAATTGTAAAGGCTAAGCAGAAGAAAGCTGAACTGGTAAAGTCACAATAAATTGCTTAGTTAAAAAGAAAATTGTTTCTGCTACTGTATTATTTCCAAAAAAACTATGTAAACATCTGCTGACATGGAATGCCATCTTCAGTATAAAGATAGTTGCAGTTCCATTTTATTCAGTATTTTTCAAATTCATGATGATGATGTTTCATAGTGTTGTTTCCTAGCTGGATCAATAATATGTTTCATTTTTATTGTACGGCTCAGGCTGGTGTTGTGAGTGCTGTTAAATCTATAAAGATTCAGACACTATCCAAGATAATGATTCTGCATCTGATGCGCTTTAGCTACGGTAGTGAAGGAAGTACCAAACTGCACAAACCCGTCCATTTTCCTCTTGAATTCAAATTGGGTCGCGAGTTGCTTGTTTCTCCCACTAATGAGGTATATAGTTTATACTTTGCATTTTTTTCTGTAAGGTAATTTTTTTTCCTGTAAATCAATTCATTGAGAGCGACTATGATTCTGCAGAGTCGAAACTATGAACTTGTGGCAACAGTGACTCACCATGGTAGAGAACCATCCAAGGGACATTATACGGCTGATGTGCGTTATTCTAATAACCGATGGCTAAGATTCGACGATGCGTCTGTCCACGCTGTACCGACGAGTAAGGTGCTACAAGAGCAAGCCTACGTCCTTTTCTACAAACAAGTTTAGGAGAAGATGGAAAAAAACTGTCTTTTCCCAAACTGTCAACCAGCGGAATTGTAAATGACAAACATCAGCAATAGAAGACTTTTGCAGATTGCTATCTCTAGAAAGGGTAGACTTGTTCTAAAGCGGGCCCAGGCAATCATCTAATCATTGAGGAAGTTTCATCGAGTGCAGAGTCGATGTATGTAAGTATTTATCTGGCTTGATCAAGATCACAAGTTAATGAGTTTTGAATCTCCCATTCCCATCTCCATCCCAATGTGGTTACGAGGTTTGCAGAGTGTACTAGGCTTCGTCTTAGTATGGGTTTCCGGGTTTGATCTCTATGATACGTTTTATAAATTAATTATTATATTGATGTAAACTGAATTATTAGCAACAATAGTGACTTATGAATCTGGGTTGGAGTAGAATGTGGATTATGTGGGATGCTTTTGTATGTATTTCATTATGGAGTTATCTAATCTCAATCAAATGCCTTTTTGCAGTTCAGCAAATGGATACTTAACCATGAAATATCGAAATTGGATATGAGTTTTTTTATATCTGAAGAACTCAGAATGAGTTTTAGAGTCAAGAGTCAAGAGTCGGTTTCAACATTTTCATTCCAAGCTCTTCCGGAGCAAATACATTTATTCTAGAAAAATTCTTTTGCAAAACTACTTCCGACACCTATCTATTAGTGACCTATTTACTATTGAGAGACTAAATTCGATTCTATCATCGGATTTATGACATTTATACTCATTGTAACGAGCACAATGAGTCATCTCTTATTTTCTTGGTCCTTATACTACTTGTGTGCTCAACATTGATCTCTGGGATTGATAGATTTAATTCATTTCTAGATAACTTTAGTTGCTTCTCCTCCAACCCTATTAATTCTGACATTTTATGACTTGGTGAAATATTGGAAAAATTTACAATAATTCCGTTTTCAACTCGATTAAACCTATGGACCCTTGGAAACACGCTAACAACATCCTTTACGAATACTCTCAATGGAGCACTTTTATTGAAACCCCAAAGTGAGAAAATGAGAAATGTACCTAAAAAAAATTCTTTGACTAAACCTCCTCCCAATATTTTTAAAATCAATACGGATGCCTCTTGTAAACCCGCCTCCCCTGCATCCATCGATATTATTATCCGCAATTTAAAATGCCATATCATCCATATACACAAAGAATCGATTCCTTCGATTTCCATCCTTACTGCAAACGTCTATGCTATTCTTGAAGCCATATTGGCAGCAGGTTCTCTTAATCTTAAAAATGTCGTCATTGAATGTGATAACCTCGCGGTTGTCAACGCTATCAAAGGAATCTGGAAGGTTTCTTGGGAAATCAGGATTCCAGTCCTTGATATTAAAAACCACATTTTGTGGTTTGATTCTTTCTCTATATCACATTGTTTCAGGAAGTGTAATGTGGCTGCAAATTTTTTAGCCTCCAAAGATCTTGTCATTCAGAATCTCCAATCCTTTGTTGCATCTATGAAGAACTCCAAACCTCAGGTCATGTCTAAGAAGTATGAAATTCGGCTTTATATAACGACCCTTGTAACTTGTTGTATAAAAAGTTTTATATAATCATCAGAGCTGATGATTTAGGTTATATTTGATCTTGTTTAAGGCCCTATTGTTTGTATGTTAAAAAATACATTTTCATAAAATAAGTATAGTTTTTGCAACTCTTGGAGTTGGATTCGGAGAGAATGACTTTATCTTACGAACATATGAATACATGCACAAATTTTTCGTGAATTTTGCAACTCTTATATTAGTTTGTGTTACACTAATTGATCATTCAAAGAAAGTGTATCATCTACAAGGAGGCAATAGAGTGAAGGAATTATGTCCTTTAATTAAAGGTGAAATTACTAATTATGAAATAGGATATAAATGGAGATTTATAATCCAGATATTTTAGAGTGCATACTATTGCTAGTGGCCAATATGACTTATGAGGTTGAACAAGTTAATTTCATGACTAGAATAATTGAGTTCTATGAGATCACACACTTAAAATTTATGGACTGGATCAAGCGAATCCGCAAGCCCAGTAAGCCTATTGGATTTGAACTACTTGGGAAAGTAAAAGAGAAAAATTGCTTATCAAGTAAAAGAGAATAGTTATCTACCGTATTACTTAATGATAAAAGAAAATATATCTTAAAAGATATATGATATAAGATAATATATTAGGAATATATATATATATATATATATATATATATATATATATTTGAAGTAATTGGAAAATATCGTATAGTCAAATATATATGGCTGCTTAATGTAAGATTAAGAAAAGGCGTATAGATTATACACATATATCAAGAACAAGAGATAGATATAGAATTGTGAGACAATTCTCGTGAGTTTGAGAGAAACTTTCGTGCGTATTTTCTCCATCATATTAAGATTACACTTTTGAGTTATTCGGTCCCGCAGAAGAGACTTAAAGATGATTTAGTTTATTGCTCGTGTGGACTAAATAGAGGAGAACGTTTGGGGCTCTAATCTCTACATTCTAACGAGATTCAAACACGCTTTAAGAGGTATTTATTCTTATCTATCTACGATTTGTTTGGTTTATGCATGAGATCGATCATTGGTTAGATGTTAGGAAAATATTTCCTGAAATTCCGCTTTAAGCATCTAAAAACCTTACAATGGTATCAATTGCCTCTTGCATAAGAGCCACGTTTATTTCAATTATATGTAAAACAAGAAGAAGAAGATCCTAAAGAGACTAAGGATGGAGATCCAAAAAGAGGTGATCCAAGGATGATGATCCATGAAGGACCACGATCTTGAAGATTAGATCTTTATTTGATTTTTTAGGGGTCATACTAGGATCACAAATTTTATTACTTATTGCATTACTTGAATGCTTTAATATTTTCCTATTTTGCATGTTTGTTTGTCTGCTTATGCTATTTAGTGCACTTATAAAGAGATACATTGCATGCTTAGGTCTCTTAAAAGAATATTGAGATATTGTTTTTCCATGTCATAACCCACGAGGCCCTTAGAATTTGTTGGATAGGTTTCGCCTTAGCGAGGTGTTCTTCTTTGACTTTGGGATAATGCGGGCATGTCTAATAGGGGCATGTAAACCCTGATATGGTTCACTCAACAAGAGACCAAAAGGCTCAGTTTTGGATCTTGAGGCATAAGGATGAGTTTAACATAAGATGTGGCCATCAACCAAGAATTATAAGGTGTTATAACTAGTAAGGAGTTACTTACATTGATTACACGAGATTTGGGGAAGTGCCTTAGTACGCTCAAATTTCATCTAAGATAGGATCTTGAGATCATTTTACTAAGAAAAAGACAAATTAATTGAGTAGAATGCGCAATAACTTACTTTTTATATCTTGTCTAAATTTTAAGTTTTTGCATGTCAAGTATAATTTATTTGCAATTTCTTTTATTCATTTTTGTAGTTACTATGTCTGAACACCTCAAAATCACTTTCCGCTCAATTGTTGAGAAAAACAAGTTGAACGACAACAATTTCCTTGATTGGGCAAGAAATTTGAAAATTATTCTCAGATCTGAAGGACAATAGGATGTTCTGGAAACTGATAAAGTCCGGTGGGCCGATAAGCACGAGGGTCGTGTATATTAGCACATATGCGCATTGGGCCCACAGTGTAAACCCATGGGGTTCCATCCTAAAACCAATTGGCAATAGGAGGAGTAATCCATAGTATTATATAGTGGGATTTTTATTATCTCTACTTCCGATATGAGAAGCCTATTCTCACACGCCCCTTCAAGTGGTAACTGGTCTGGCCCAGTTGTCACTTGACAAACGAGTCAGCCCATATCGCGCCCTCATGGCGGGCTAAACCCAAACTATGTCTCCAGGCCGACAAGCCAAAGGAGCCTCCCATAACAAGCCATCATGGCGGGCTAAGCTCAGATAAACCAGGAAACGAACCCAGATCCGGAACCCGCTCTGATACCATGATAAAGTCCGATGGGCCGATAAACACGGGGGTCGTGTATATTAGTGCATATGCGCATTGGGCCCACAATATAAACTCATGGGGTTCCATCCTAAAACCAATTGGCAATAGGAGGAGTAATCCATGGTATTATATAGTGTGTTTTTTATTATCTCTACTTCCGATGTGAGAAGCTTATTCTCACAGAAACTTCTTTACCTAAGCTCACTGCAACCTCATCTGATGAGGAAAAGGCTAATTATAAAAGAATTAGTGAGAGGTCAATGAATGTCACTTGCCTCATGTTGGCCGCTATGGAACATGCTCTTCAACAAAGGTTTGAGGATCATGATGCTCATACTACTAGGAAAAATCTTGGAGATGTCCACATATATGATCTTGTATTCCCTACATGATGGAGTTTTCCACTTTAGGCAGATGTATCACATGAGATCCATACCAAAACTCTCAATGAGTTACACGTGATGCTCAAGACTGCTGAGCAAAACGTAATGATTGACCCTTTGAAGGAAGTTTTGATGGTCAAGGGGAAAGGATTCAAGAAAGGACCACAAAAGAAGCTTAGGATAGTATTTATGAAAGGACTACAATGTTGCGACGTCCGCATATATGATCTTGTATTCACAATCCAATAGATTAGGGTTAATGTGAGTGTGATGCTTAGGATAGTATTTGGCTTCATTTTGGAAGTGTGGTTTTTAGAATGGTGTTAGCCTCGCAGGTTACGATCATGTGATTGTGTTGTACTATTTGAAATCAGCAGTTTTTGTTTATTGCATTGAAGAGCTTAAGGCTGTGTTTGCAAAGTCATATAGGCCCTGTTCGGTGCATATGTAAAATAAGCTAGCTTATTGTTTCAATAAGCTTGAAATCTCAGCTTATTGAAAAAATAAGCTAGTTTAATTTTCTGAAAATGAAAGGCAAATTAGTGGTGGCCGAACAGGACCATAAACTAGTTAGATAATTAGATACTAGTTACTTGTTGAATTAAACATTGTTTGGTGGATCAATTTTAACTAGTTACTAGTTACTAAACTATTTATAGCATAAACTAGAAAAAATAAGTGGTCAAACTAGTTTCTCCTAGTTACTCACTTTTTATTGACAAAAAAAAACCCCTACTTTCTTTAACAATTTACAAATGACATGGTATATAAAATTAGAATTGGAATTAGGAACATAATTAAAATTAGAATGTGTCATGATATAGGTGGATAACATTGATTTTCTTTACGATTGATGTGAATTTAATGTCCATTTTCGCTCGTAATTGAACAAAAAAAAGAAGAAGTTAGAGAGTTATTTATACAATGCTATTTTAATTGAAGAAAATTTTATCAATACAAAATGGATTCACAAAGTTCGCAAAGCTTAATGAAGGGTTCACACTTCAGTTGGAACCACGTTGCTACTGAATTTACGAAAGAGTATGAAAAGAAATGCACTAAAGAACGTACCAAGTTGGTGTATACTACCATATAAGCTTCACAATTTTGTAAGCTAATAAAATGAATAGGATTAACGCACTTATACACAAAGACAAGTTGGTATAATAATTTGTTCAAATTAATAGGGTCTACGTTGGTGCTCAACACGATTTCACCACAAGCAGAGCCTGAAAAATAGGCCATTCGGAAAGAGCCACTAGAATAACAAATGAAAATGGACTAAAATTTTAATTTAAGCAACTTGTAACTAGTCAATAGCTTTCAAACGCAGTTTATCATTTTGTAACAACTTAAACTAGTTTACTAACTACTCCGATAGTTATCTAACTTAGGTTGTATTTGCAAAGTCATATAAACTAGTTAGATAACTAGTTACTAGTTACTTGTTGAATTAAAAAACGTGGTTAGATTTAGAAGCACAACGCGTATGTGATCTCATGGTGCCGGTGCATTTCAGAAGTGATAACTTACTTGTAAATTGCAAATACGATTTCTTATAACTAATGAAATGAGTTATGAAGACTGATTTTATACTGATCTTGCGACATTTAAGCAAGATACGAGGACCGGTTTTTATTTTATTTTTTGGTCATGAAGGTTACTTGAGAATGATCGCTCAGATGTCAATATGAGAAAGTTCAAATGAGGATGAACACTTAGGTCAGTTCCAATAGTTAATGTTCAGACGTGTGATTTTTTGAAGTAAAAACTCATGCACATATTTACAGAAATTTATGCATTTTTAAAATTACGTTTTCACTTATATACGCATATTTCTATGTTTTTACCTCAGAGTTCATTCTTAACCTCTTTCGTCCTCTTGATTTTATAGTATATATATGATGTTTAATTATAATAGAACCAATTAAACTTAGAAGTGAAAAAACTTAGCTAAAGGTAATTTATCAAGTTTTGTGGCCAATGCTTAACTACCACCTAGCTTAACCATCTACAAAGTGTATAAAGATTAGAATATGCACATGGCCAAAAAAAAAAAGATTAGATATGCATGCACACTTTGAAACCGTCAAGTCAGCTTGGCTAGTAAGCATGACATACCCTGAGTATGAGATCAGGAGTTTGATTATCATCTATCATCTATCTATATATAAAAATTCATGGATTTGAGAAAATAATGACAATTGGTACTCATTAATGTTTAAACTTAATTTTTTCTCATTTTTTCTATTTCTCATTATCCAATGATAATTGAGACTTATTAAATGTCTAATAAAACCATAATTATGTGCTTAATTGGTTAGTATTTCCACCATTTTAATTTTTTTTTTTCCGCTCTTCACCTTTAATCCGTATGACGATGAAGAGCAATCCGAACAACGTAAACGACTATGTGATTTTGGTACATATATAAGAGATATTCAATTCATTTTATTATAATTTACTAAAAAATACATATATGAAAAAATATACTCCGTATTAAGTATATGAATATAGACAAAAATAAAAAGTGTTTGGCTCGCGCAAAGCGCGGGTAATGACCTAAAAAGTTGTTATTAAGTCGTCATTACAATGTGGCATCTTGAATTCCTCTTCTAATTTCAACTTTTGATTTTTCGACTTCTCTAAATGGGATTTCGTATTGAATTCTCCCATCAAGTCGTTGTTACTCTTCTGCATATTGTATTTCGTCGTTACTCATGGTTATTGTCAATTTGTAATTGAACCAATCAATTTGTTATTTTTATCACTTCTATTGTTCATTTATTTTTGTGTTAATGTCTTGATTTGCATGTTAGATTTAAATTGGTCTGAATTAGATAAAATATGCCCTAAAAAAAATTGTAAATATATAATTAGCCCAATCTAATTTTGAGACGAAAAACCGTAATAACCCCGCACTACGCGCGGGGTCCGATTCTAGTTAACTCTTATAAAATCAAACATAAGATTATGAAATGTTTGTCTCTTTGAACTATGAACGATCTCTCATATATCTTCATCCTACCGCAACCCTCTTCCTAACGTATACATCGACAAATTCTATCTTATAATGCTTTCTCTCTACACGACCATTCTAAGTTTCAAAAGATTTACCTCAAATTTGTGTGTCTGACCCCTCAAAATCAGGTAATGTGGAAATCTGAATTTATTCCTTCACTCAATTGGGTGACAAGTTTTCAATGGGCTTCTCCAATTCTTTCTCCCAATTTGGGATGTTAGCAGTGGCTTCATTCACCATCTTTACAAGCGTGACCTACCAAAGAACGATGAACGAGTGTAAGAAGAGAGTTGTAGCTAAAAAATTGAGAAAAAAACATGTTAAAAAATACAAATTTTACATACAACGCTCTCGGGAACTCCAGGTGGAGGCAAGGAGTGGTTCCTAGGAGGAGGCCCACTTAAGTATGATCTCTTATCAAATCTCCATTCACCAATTTTTCCATAAGTGAGCTGACCCTACAAATAACATTCAAAATGCAAGAAATTTTCAATCTGTAGGCAATGCCAATCTGCATTCATCTGAATAAAGAATAAACAAGTTTTACCTTCATGTTGTAGTCACATCCATAAGTATAGTGTATAATGTACTTGCCTTTCGTTTCGAGATCCCATGGCGGCTGAAATGGAGAAGAAGAGGTGCTGAACAAATTTAACATAACATGAAAAGTTTTTCAAAGAAATTACGAACCTGTATCATGAAATCCTTTATGAGAATATGCCTCACACCGTGCAACGCAGACGCAACAGCATATCCATACCTTAATTTGTGCAATAAAAGAATATTAATGTGTTATAAAATAACAAAATATGTCAAAAACCATAGAAAACTGATTGCTGTTTATATACATCTCAAGGACCCATCCAAAAGCCTTGTCAGTTTCCGGATCATCTTTCATCATCAACGAAACGTTCAACCAAGTAGGAGCAATCTTTGCCAACATTTCCTATACAAAAGATAATTAGAAAATGAGAGCTGGGCATTCATCATTCCATTATCAGACTCAGGAAGTTCGAAAATACGAAAAAGGGTACCTTCTGAATAATTACTGGGGAGTTACCAATTGGATCAACATTTGTAACGGGTCCATGTTCCTTGGGATAAAATTTCCGAATAATTTTCTCGTTCTGTTCAGGCTTAATGTAGAAAAAGGAATAAGCAGCTGGGTTTCCTCCAGCAGCTAAATTAGGCATAGGGCGTAAAAATACGTGATCAGGCTCGGCCATCAGTACATAGCTGCACCATTAGTATCCACAAGAAAAGAAACAATGGTTTACAAGATTGCATAGCATAAACAAAATCTGAAGCAAACTAGTTTAAAAAATCAAGAAGCTCACTCTTCAGCAATCGGTGCCTTAGCTAGCCATTGCACGAAGGCCCATGGTCTGTTCAAGACCACATAACCCTGGAAAAAAAAACAATTCATGAGCGATCAATAGTATAGTGAGGATGATTTTCAACAAGCTCAAACAAAACTCAATTTCGATACCGAGTTAATCTCAGTTGATTCAGAAAAAGAACTGGCATGTTTACAGCAAAGATTAGTGTTTACATCTAATAACTGAATAGTGAATACTGCCAAAAAAACTCAGTAATTTTGGCCTGAAGTTCATTAATTTGTAAGTTTATTACCATTTAAGAATCGTTCTCTAGTGTAAGTTCTGCATATGTTGCATACATCACGAGTTTTTTTGGCAGTATTCACTTTTCAGTTATTAGATGTAAACACTAAACTTACAGATTAATCTGATGACAAAAAAAAAGAACAGGCATGTTTACAGCAAAGATTAGTGTTTACATCTAATAACTGAATAGTGAATACTGCCAAAAAAAACTCAGGATGTATGCAACATATGCAGAACTTACACTAGAGAAGGATTCTTAAATGGTAATAAACTTACAGATTAATCTGATGACAAGAAATATATTGGATTGTGAATTTGTGATGACATATAAAACAAACTGCAGGCAGACACAAACAAACATAAGGGTTCTTTTGGATGACGCGCTGGATAATATTATCCGGCGTCATCCAAACGAAGACTAAATTGTCCACTTATAAAGTTCTCTCTAAAGTGTATTGTAGTCTTAAACACAAGATATTAGATCAAATCTGCATTTTTTATGTTCTTCTTGAGGCTCAAAGTCCTTATAGACTTCAACAAATACCATGAAAATGTAACAAAAACAAGCCACTCACCCTATCAAGACCGGAAGGGAGTGGATCAGCAACAAATGTAGGAATCTCATCCATCAAATCATCCGATTTTCCGGAATGCAGAATCCTAGTAAACCCACCAAAATCCGATCCAGGCAAATCGCGTTGTTGTTTATACCAATAGTACATAATCCTACATTGCCATTGGCTATAAGCAGCATCAGTAGCAGTCAAAGCTACATGAAATGGCACCTTCACCTTCTTACCATGTGGCATCTCTATTACAGGATCAACCAATAACCCTGTCTGATATCTATCTGAACCCTCAAACCCTAATTTCCAATTGTTAATCACCATTGTTGCCAGATTGTATGTCGCCAAGAAGAACAGCATTGCTATTGAAAATAGTAGTAAGGGCGAAGCCCCGCCACCATTGCTGTTCCTCCCAATCATGGTCAAAGCACCAATCAGATCTCACGCATTTAACTACAGCAAGTATCACCAAATTAGGTCAACTTTCCGCCTCAATTTGTGCAAATTGAGGATGGAAATGAAAAGGGTTAGTGATTAACGAACTGATTAGCTACAAGGACTGCAAGAATCAGACAAAAGAAACAAAAACAGTAAAGTTGTACTCCGTATTGCAGAAGAAGAAGAAGATGGTTACCTTTGATTGTGTTAGGTAGATATTTTATTGGGAAAAGATTTTGCAGAACTGAGTAACAAAGTTGAATTCGAGTTATATAGACATTGATGGAGAAGGTCAATTCCACATTACGGATCGGGTCAGAGTCCGGATCCAATTATTTGATGTAGAAAATGTTGACTTTTTTTTGGCTCTGATTCATAATTTCTCATTATACAAAAAGTAGTTGGATTGGCGATTTGAATTGAAAAATCAAACACTGACAGGAAACAAAGTGGAAGCTCTGAAAGTATTCCTGCTAGCTGGAAATTGTCGTGATACTTGATTAGCTTGTTTGAAATGGCGAAATTCCACATTTTGATCGAACAAAGAGGAGAGTTTGGGGGTTTCAGTTTCAACGATAATAACGCGGCAAAAGTCATGTGACTCGCTGAATACGATCCAAAAAAATGAGTTTTTTTTTTTTTAATTACTTTTACTAGAAAGTCATGTCATAGTCATATTTCATCATTTCGATCGTTTATTTTTTGAAATCGTACGATCTTACGGTCCTACGATCCGATCCTACCCCCTCCGATCCAAAGTAGGATCCCGACCCTGACAACCATGTATGGACGTACTACTCCTCCAATGTCGACTCAAAACTATTAAGAGAAAAAGCCCAGATGATATAATAGCTTAAAGGACAGAAACTGAGAGCCACCCTAAAGCTTAATCAAGTACAAACATGTAACCGAAAAATCACCCGAATGTAAACAATAGATAAAAGACATTGAAATTCTATAATCCGGGGATTTATGTAACAAAATCAACAGGAAATAATATCATGCATATATGAAGGGTGTTTAACCCTGTATCCAAAATTTTATATTTCGCAGCCGTTTTGGCGCAGTCGAAATGCGCCTAACGAACCGGCTGCGTCCAAACTAAACTAATTGGAAAAAAAATTGGACACATCATTATTGCGTCCGACAATGGATGCAATTTATAATTTTTGGGTGCGAAATTTTCCGTATATAAACCCACGTAAGATGAATGGCGGAGCCAATATTTTGGGCCAAAGACCAGGCCTTGAAGCTTATTGGCCCATTAGATGGAAGGGAAAGACGAAAAATACCAAAAGAGAAGACCCAAAATTGGAGGAGTCCAAGCCCAAACCCTCAACCCGACCAGATAATTATTCTTTAAATCTAATCTACTACTGTATTTATTTATTTACATAAAGTTGGATATAAGTCGGGAAATCAGTTGAGTTTCTACTCCTTTCTGAATATAAAATTTTATTATGTGAAAAATATATAAACCACTCTTGGCATTATTAGAGTGACTAATAGAGAGCGATCTAATGCGTGAAAGCGTGCGTATCAATATCATCTTTATCCAATTTCTCAAACGTAGAGAAAACGAATTGAATGAACTTATATTCGTTCACTATTCTATTTCTTAGCCCTGTTATTTAACTACTCGGGTTAGAGGAGTAAAAAAACATGTAATTCTTTTACTGTTATAAGGAAATTTCACTACCTAACATATTTACAAAACAGTTTCGAACAAGTTGGGAACCGCCGATTCTAAATTGGTCTAACCGTTAATTTCACGGTTCTATGAAATCATGAATTGGATCCGAAACCGAAGTTGCAAGGGTTATCCAACTCCGATGTTGATTTTACGAAACCGTCAATTCAACAATTTAGTTAAACCGTTGAACATCTTTGGCTCCCGCTCGAGTTATATTTTGGTGAGGACGGGAGTAGATCGTTGAAAAAGTTTTCTTTTGAGCAGAGATCGTTCAAAAAGTTGGTGCTTAATCAAGAGGAAGTTAACCTAAATTAATCAAATATTGGCTACTAATCAATTTTTGAAATTTAGTCCAAATACATACACATGTAATATAAGTTACATGATTTATCATAGCTTTTGTAATATAAATGTTACTCTGTAATGAAAAAGAAGTTAGATGTCATACATCATATCCTATTCCGTTCTCAATCTAATAAAAGATTGAATGTTAAGCTAAAAAATTGATATCCCCTTTTTTTAAACGCATTATTTTTTGGACCTTAATATATTGTGCTCACATTGAATTTCGTAAACTATATCCATTTTGTCATTATGGTGGTTTTTGTGTAATAACATCAACATAAAACTATATATTTACATATTTTCTATTCACCGCCCACTCAAATTGCTATTTACCGCCCAGTTTTTGTGCGTCACGCATGGAATAAAACCATACGTCGCGCACGAATAAAATTCATGCGTCACGCATGGATTAAAACCATACGTCACGTATGGATTTTTTTTTATTTTTTTGCTTTTTTTTCCATAATCTTGTAGATAATTTCAATACGATCGCGTGCATATAAAATTCGTCCAAAACGGACATCGTTTGCCCCTTCAAAAGGCTAAAAAACAAAAAACAGTGAAGTAATTATGATTAAGTGTAACAAATCTATTACTCCGTACTTATAAATTGTAGTTATTAATTTTATTTAAGTATTAACATCACTAAATAAAATCTTTGCTAAGTTATCTACCATATTATAAAAAAAATTGAAAAATGGTGTGTTATTTTAACGGACTTGTTGATACAAGAAATTATGTGTGATAAATTTGTATTTTGGCCTTTTGAAGGGGCAAACGATGTCCGTTTTGGACGAATTTTATATGCACGCGATCGTATTGAAATTATCTACAAGATTATGGAAAAAAACAAGCAAAAAAAAAAAAAATCCATACGTGACGTATGGTTTTAATCCATGCGTGACGCATGGATTTTTTTGAAAAAAAAAATTCGTGCGCGACGTAGGGTTTTATTCCATGCGTGACGCACAAAAACTGGGCGGTAAATAGCAATTTGAGTGGGCGTCAAATAGTAAGGGCCTATATTTAGGTTCAAGTAGATTATTCATAATTTTTTCTAAAGTAGGTTTTTTTTGTAGAAAAAATTCCCGATATGGACTCGTTTTGAAACTAATTCCCAACATAGGCATTCTTATGAGGGTCGGAAATTTTTGACGTATGAGAGATGATGGTTTTGTCAGCGTCTCTCATCCGAAGCAGATTTTTTTTTTTAAAAACTTATGTATAAGAGAAACTGGGCAAACCAGCGTCTCTTATACATGTAATTTTTATTTAACCCACATAAAATAGACACTGGTTTAAAAAAAAATAAAAAATATTTAAGAGACGGTACACTAAGCTTAAAAAAACGAAACGCCTATATGCACGCGACTTTTTCTCTATATGCACGCGATTTGGTGCGCAGATGTTATGCGCATAGGTTGGTGCGCAGTTTTCTTGCGCACAAGGGTATTTTCGGGATAAATGTGAAAATTCTGACGATGTCTGTCAAATGTGTGCGCATTAAAAAAGCGCACAGAAGATATAATGCGCAAAAGTTCAGCGCGCGACGTTTCGGATTCCCGAATGTGTGCGTTGAACTTGTGCGCACATATTAGTGCGCAGAAGAACTGCGCACAGGGTCTATTAAACCCTGCGCCGCAGCTTCTTCTTCTTCCTCCTTTCTCTTATTTTCTGCGCACAGTAACCCGACGGCTCCGACGACATTTTTTCCATTTCCGAGCGTTTCCCTCGTCTAAACACAATTCCGTCAATGGATTCTGAACCCCCTCATTCTTCCGGTCCCGACCACACCACTTTCGTCCCAATCCCAACACCTCCGACGACTTCCGTCCCAACAGAGCCACCTCCGGCGACCTTGTCCGACGATGAAGCGTTGGTGGATGGAGGCGGCCGGCGGTATGCGACTCGAGCGGCGTTGGCAGCGGCAAATGCTCCTCCGGCGACTGTTCCGGCGACTCGGGTTCCGGAGACACCGCACGATCTTTATTCGGTATAAAATTTCTAAACCCGCTTTTTTCAAATATTTATCGTATTTAATTTTGGAAATTTATTCGTAATTTTTTTTTGTAAGAATTACGATTAAATTTAAGTTTTTTATGAATTAAATATTAGAATTTGTATCTTAATTGTAATTTAATCGTAATTTTTCATAATTACGTTTAAATTTCAGTTTTTTATGAATTAAATATTAGAATTCGTATTAATTGTAATTTAATCGTAATTTTTCATAATTACGATTAAATTTCAGTTTTTTATGAATTAAATATTAGAATTCTTATTAATCGTAATTTTTTATAATTACGATTAAGTTTCAGATTATTATGCATTAATCGAATGCCTAATCGAATTATTATGAATTCGTATTAATTGTAATTTTTTAGTAATAGTAGTGATTATTATTTCGTATTAGTTGAGATGTTTATTTTTTAGTAATTATGAATTAAATATTAGAAACTTAACAGTCATAACTAGTTATGACTTAATTGTTAAATTTCTAACAATTTCTATTAAAAAATTTAGTTTTTGTAGATATAAAGACTCGAATTTGATTACGAAGTTGCAAATTATTTCCGAATATTTTAGTATGAATTAGTCATACTAAAAATGTAAAAACATGTAGACTATACAAGCCGTCATGGATCAGATGGGCAACACGATGCCCGCACCAGTAGCGGAACGGCTTCCACGTCGACATGATGTGGCAGCCGGTGTGCGATTATCGTTCGAGGCCCTCGAACGATTTTTCGGCACCGGATCACCTGAGCGCCGTGAGCCAGGGAATGAGTACGAGGAGGCACAGCTGCAGCAGCAGGAGATAGATGGTTCGCACATGGAGATGGATGGACAGAGAGGAGATTTCCATGACGACGTAGATTATCCTGGTCGATATGTTACTGCGTTCGACCCTATCGAGCCCACACCAGTACAGGCGCAGGTGACCACGGATGACTATGATATCCAGGACGCACCTCTGTTTCAGGATGCTTTACCTCGCAGTTCAGAGCATACAGAGCAGGATTTACCTGCAGTGACAGATGCAGAAACGTCCACATCTTCTCCTCCTACGGTCGCATCTGCAGAGCCAGTCGCATCTTCAGAGCCAGTGTCGGGAGATTTAGACGACGATGACCATGCCGTAGCGACCTATTTTCCTTGGCTCGGGGACTCGATGCAGGACATTTGTCGTCCACGTGCGCCTCACCTATTGTGTTCTTATGAGACGCATATAGCGAGATGGATATGGTCGCGTGGTCCTCTTCCAGGGCCCGCTCCCGATGTACCATTGGTGCCCCCGATGCAGGTTAGGAAGCGTGCCCGTGCGGGGGAAGCTGTAGGCCGAGGCAGAGGCCGAGGTGGTGGTGAGGGTGCTGTAGGCAGAGGCCGAGGTGGTGGGAGAGGGAGAGGGAGAGGTAGAGGGAGAGGGAGAGGTCAGGAGGGTGCTGAGGGAGTTGGTGGTGAGGGTGTTGCTGCTGAGGGAGTCGGTGAGGGGGCTGCAGTTGAGGAGGTTGTTGGTGAGGAGGTTGCGGCTCCAGTTAGAGGTGGTCGTCGTCCCAGGCAGAGACGACGAGTAGGAGATATTCAGCCAGAGGATGAGCCAGAGGATGGGGACGGGGATGAGGCCGAGGCTAAGGCGGCTCCGTTAGATCCGGTATGTTCAATAACATTGATCTGAATGCTTATAATAAGTTATACATTTCATATTTACTAACCGGACGCAAATTTTTTTCTGTACTTATTTAGGCTAGGAAGCTCCTGAGGGTGATGTACAGATCTGCACAGGTGCATGATTATGAGCATCATATTTCAGCTGAGGAGGGTACATGGTTCAGGCTTGCTGAGCGTTCTGGGCTGACAGAGCTGTGCCGAGTGGGCATAGCGTCTCAGATCGATGCTGCATTGATTTCTGCTTTTGTGGAGAGGTGGCATCCAGAGACCAACACTTTCCATATGCCATTTGCTGAGATGACCATCTGCCTACATGACGTGATGCAGATCCTCAGAGTCCGTATACATGGTCGTAGCTGCAATTCACCTATGACAGATGACCAGATCTATGCGGCGCTTGCGGACGCTATGGGTCAGGAGGCTGATGACATGAAGGCATGTTATAGCTCAGGTGGCATTTATTTCGGTGCCCTCAATGCTCGGTTGGAAGTTTTGTTTGATGCGCCAGTCAGGAATGAGAGTCACATTGCCACTCTGTATCTCCTTTTGCTTCTGGGCTCGACTGTCTTGGTGGACAGGTCGACAAAGGGTGTCAAGGTCCAGTACGCGGCGCTTGTTCTCAACCATGATCGTACAGGGGACATTGCATGGGGAGCCGGCATACTTGCGTTAGTGTATCGCAATTTAGGGTCTGCATCTAGAGTCGAGACGGCAACCATTGGTTCATGTGGGATTCTTCTGAGGGTAAGATCTTGTCTTTAACGTCTTGGTGAATAACTCTTAACTATTCACGTAGTTTTACTAATAATCTGTAATTGTTTATATGTAGTGCTGGATCTTGGCATACTTTCCTCATTTTCGTGATCACTTTGTCACGAACCCTGCATTCGCCCATGGAGATGCTGCTGTAGGATTGTATACACCACTTAGCTCGGATATTGGGCGTTTGGTTGCCATCCGTCGCATGCTCGACAACATGAGATATGAGCAGGTTTGGATTTAATTTCTTATATTTTTTATTTCATTACCGCAATACGTGTCTAATTTGGCTTGTTATTTGTTTCAGGTTAACTGGCAGCCATGGAGAGATTTGGACTTCAACTCACCAGAGGTTTCTCCTTCGAGATTTGAGGGCGTATTGAGCATATGGAAATTTCATGAGGCCTACAACCCTAGGAGAGTCCTGCGGCAGTTTGGGCGGGCTCAGCCCGTTCCCGACCCACCCATTCAGCCGTTGTCATTTCATCGGCCCATGGGTTGCACGAGGTATGACGTCGTTTATGCACCTGAGCTTCTTCTTGCATGGGACGCAGAGCCGAGGCCTCTGATCGATCTGGATGGGCCGGTTGCAGAGCCAGCATGGAAGATGTCTGATGACTATATGGATTGGCTGGACGAGTTCTCACATCCCGTCGTCGATCCATCCTCTGAGAGACATGATCGCCCGCCTCGCTATGGATATACCCCGGTGCCTATCGATGCATTAGCGGTATGTAAAATTTTATAAAGTTTGTACAAAACATAGCTTTATACCTTAACTAACGATTAAATTTACGTTTTGTTTGCAGCGTTGTCAGATCCTTCAAGCCATGATGCACTCTTTTCTAGACACCCCTATCTCGGATCGACCTTGGGCCACTGAAGATGTGATTCGTGGTTGGCTTGCAATCTTAGAGGCACCTCAGGCACCTTTGGCACCATCTCCCCCACGTGCATCGCGGATGGCACCACCACCTCCTGTTTTCAGAGATTCTGTTAATGAGAGAGGCCAGGGGAGTGGATGTGGCACTCAGGATGATACGACTCAGGAGGATGCGCACCAGGATGATATGACTCAGGGGGATGTGCCTCGGGAGGATGCTCCGCCTTATACTCAGGAGACTCAGGACTAAACGCTCGACTTCTGTTTTTGTTTGATGGATGTTTTATGTACGATTGATGTTTTATGTATGCCTTTTTTTGTGTGATGGTTTGAACTTTTATGTTTTGCTTGTTTGAATATTCAAAATGACTCCGAACAATAATGCAAATACAAATCTGAACAACAAGACGTGAAAAACTATATTGACTTGAAAACGAAATACAAATTTCAACAACAACACTACACAAAGAGATGGTGAGGAAGACCAACCTATGAAGATCCCCAAACCGATGATTGGTTTCGATGTTCGGAGTCGGCAATATGTACCAACTAATAACCAGTTTCCAAACTCTTATTAGTTCGTACATTTTGCTAAATCCGACCATCGAAACCAATATCGGTTGGGGATCTTTATAGGTTGTCCCTCCTCAACTTCTCTTTGTCTAGTGCTATGCTTGTTTACTAACGATTACAACAATGACTTAACTAACGATTACAACAACCACTTAACTAACGATTGGAAGCCAGGGTCGCCTTAAGATCGGCGTTTTCCTCCTCCAACGTACGTATCTTCGAGAATAGATCTCTTATTGCAGCTAAGGAGTAACAAGGGTGTGGTGGATCGATCCACTCGCGGAATTCACAAATGTAACCACCAGTACCAGCGCATGTCCAGAACCTTCGAGCGAGGTTTCTTCGAGATTCTGAACTCCTCATTACCGCTGGTCGATCACATTTACAATAAAAAAGGGCAGCGTTGCTTGATGATGAACTGTGCGACATAGCGAGTGTTAAGAGACAAATGGTGAGATTGGTGAGGTTAAGAGAGAAATGGTGAGATTGGTGAATTGAGGTGAGTGCAACCCCCCTTTTATAGCTTCGTTTTTTGCTGCTGAAATATGACCGTTTCGTGCGCAGATGTTATGCGCACGCAACGGTCATATTTCAACCGCCATATTTTAACGGTCTTCAAGCGTGCGCTTAACACTTGCGCAAAGAATCATGTGCGCAGATCTAATGCGCATATAAGGCCTCCAAGGCGTTTTCGCGTATTTTCGATCAACTTTTTGTGACGGGGAGACCGTATACACACTTTATATGCCTAATAACACTATTTTGTATAAGTTTTTCAAACATAATCCACATCGATGTGCTAGACCCTTCATATCGCAACTATTTCGAAGAATGAAAGACTAGTGAAGGTTTACAAAGGAGGTGTTACTCGAAGAGCTCGAGTTTTTGACTTGAAGTTACCGACAAGGTGAAATAGCTATAATATGCATTGAAAACAAGTTTCATTGCATTCCGACGTCGTTTGGGCATCGAACCGCCTATTCTCGACCTTAACTGGCCATCAGGACCGATAAGGGTTTTTTTGGCGTTTTCGCGTATTTTCGATCAACTTTTTGTGACGGAGAGACCGTATACACACTTTATATGCCTAATAACACTATTTTGTATAAGTTTTTCAAACATAATCCACATCGATGTGCTAGACCCTTCATATCGCAACTATTTCGAAGAATGAAAGACTAGTGAAGGTTTACAAAGGAGGTGTTACTCGAAGAGCTCGAGTTTTTTACTTGAAGTTACCGACAAGGTGAAATAGCTATAATATGCATTGAAAACAAGTTTCATTGCATTCCGACGTCGTTTGGGCATCGAACCGCCTATTCTCGACCTTAACAGGCCATCAGGACCGATAAGGGTTTTTTTGCGTTTTCGCGTATTTTCGATCAACTTTTTGTGACGGGGAGACCGTATGCACACTTTATATGCCTAATAACACTATTTTGTATAAGTTTTTCAAACCTAATCCACATCGATGTGCTAGACCCTTCATATCGCAACTATTTCGAAGAATGAAGAGTATAATGCGCAGTGGTAGAACGCACAGAAATTTCAGCCATGCGCTAAGGTAAAGCGCACCTATTCTGTAACTTTTTGAATCTGTAACTTTTGGTGCGGAGGTGTAACGCGCACAGAAAATTACCGTTAAAAATTTGTGCGCAGCTACATAGCGCACTTTTAGTTACCGTTATTTTGAATCGGTAACTCCTTGTGCGCAGAATCAACGCGCACCATATACATAAATTCCTATAAAACAACGGTTTGAAGGTGGTGATTTCTTCATCCATCTCAACTAGAGCAAAAATCGAAGTTTCCCTACTTAATCGGTAAATTTTTCTTTTGTTCATTTTTGTACATGCTTTGTTTTTTGTATATGCTTTCATGTTTATAACTAAAGTTTTATTATTTACTTATTTTGAAGAACATAACTACGAATATGGCATCATCATCATCCCCAAGACGTGTGAAGCCTGACCCTCCACAGATAATGTGTACTGGTACAAAAAGGTGTCGCCAAATGTGTAATGTTTACGTTAACAATGACGAAGACATGCCTGACCAGTATGGACGAAGGCATTATGCATGCAATTGTTTCTTCGGAATCAGGTTTATTGATCCAGAGCATGCCCCTACTGCTTTACGTGCTATCACGAAATTAATCATCAAGAAAAAGAAGAGTGACAATAGAGTGAAGGTCCTTATGGAAAGGTTTAAGATTAAAGAAAAAGAATTGCGGTTGATGGTTTGTAGTATCGTCTATGCTTCCGACTGCTCTTCCTCTTCTGTCGACGACGCCTAAATCGTAGACATCTAATGTTATGAGCATTGTGTACTTTCATTACGTACTTTCATTATGTACTTTCATTATGTATTTTCATTGTCGCTTCTTTGTCTCTCGAACGTGTTAAGAAATTCCAATGCAATCTGATCCATTCATTGTTATATAAAGCACAATTACACTACTACCAAAATAACAAATACGAAACATTAAAAACCAAGGCATTACAAACTAATAAATTCCAATGCGTCTTCTAATTATTACATGACAATCTCACTCAGTCAGATATGTGAACGAGTTCGGTCCCTCCTTTATACATGAATGGATCTGGTGCCCGACCATTTGAAATGCGGTACTCTCGATACATCCTCAAATTGTCCCCAAATGTTTCTTCCCACCATTGAATGTTTGGATCTACGTGTTTCTTCCACGAACCGGGAGTATGCGGTAGTGGCGAACCAACCATCAACGCCACCTATATAAACACAATCGACTTAAGATATTAAACAAAAAACTATGATTACACAAGTATCAAGTACAATTGTCTACTTTACCGGTATGAAGTGGTCACGGTTGCCTACGTGTGCCATGCCGAAAATCTGTCGTGGAGGATCAGCGTTTTCTGTTCTACACCTTAGCGGTAAGCAAAAGGTCGGAGCATCCCAACACAATAACACGAGGCCAACTTGGTATAGGGTGGCAAACACTAAGCCCATCAGTGGAAAGTGCAACCAGTACAGTTCTGAACAAGGGCTTCTGCAATGGTTAACTTGGAGAATAAGATCCTCCCAAGTACCCGGACGAAGACGACGACGAATAGGCTTGTACAATTCTCGGTTCTGAAGCAGCTCCGTTACTAGCTCACGCCGAATGTTTCCGTACTCTTGTTCTTTTCTTCCCAGAAGTAAGGCCATCGACCTATAACCACAATGTCCGTCAGAACGTACCTGTCTAACATCTGTGATGTATGGAAGCCAAAAATCATCCAAATTGTCAATGCCGAAGTCAACCCCCCTATGAATGAGAGGAACACCAAGTTCTTCAGGGCACTGATCGAAGTCAGTGTAGTTTGATCCTTCAGGCTGTGATAGGTCGGGCATGGGTTGAGAATGCAACTCCTCGGCCTCAATGACCACGGGAAGTGATGTCGTTGTTTGCTCTCTAGGACGACCTGGTCGTTTTGCTCCTGTATTGTTTGCCTTCTTCTTTCCTTTTGATTTCTGCTTTGCCTCCTCCTTCTCATACTTCTCCAGCTCTTCTTGTTTGTGCTCAAAATAACTCTTCTCTCTCGATTCCTCCTTGTCATTTTCACTATCATCCTCCTCCTTTTTAGGACGACCTGGCCGTCTTGCTCCTGTACTCTTCTTTCCTTTTGATTTCTGCTTTGCCTCCTCCATCTCATACTGCTCCATATCTTCTTGTTTTATGTCATCCTCCTTGTCATTTTCACTGTCAACCTCCTCCTTATCCTTGTTCTTTGCACCCTTTGGCCTGCCTTTTCTTCTCACATTTGTCGGTTCTTTCAAGGTAGTTAGTTCAGGATGCTCCAAGTCCTGATACAACTCACCTAGCTGGTATGCCGTGCTTTTCTTCAAGGTTCCAAGTTCCAACTTGGTGAACATTTCATGGAGTCGCAACTCTATAATGTTCATTCGGACCTTCAGATTTGGGTCGTCTTCTGTTTCAGGAGTGTCATCCCAATGCAAATCCCTCCAGAACGGGTGAATGTCATCCTCAATCAGGGGTGTGTTTGAAATGATAGCGTGTGCAATTTGATGGACGCACGGCAACCCAAGACAGTTCCTCACCCAATGGTCGGTGCATTGTTCAGGAAATTTCCCCGTCAACATGATCTCATAAGTAGCCAACAAATGATCAAAACACCTGTCTGACACTTTGTAGAATAGTCGGGAAAAAATAGCCCTTCCAAGCGGATGCATGTTTGGATCATCAAAATCAGTTGGTCGTTTGGAGAGAGACATGTTCATGCTCGCCCTAATTGAATCAATCTGAAGGAGTACTAAATGATGGATCCGTACGATCACTCTGTTAAAGCCCCCTCTGCTGGAACCAATAATATCTTTCAAAACCTTGTGCATCCCTTCAACTCTAAAAAACAGTTAAGTTGGTAAGTTCAGAAAGTACGTCGTTATGATATAATCGTCTTTAACTAAAAAATATCAATATTTACCTGTTTGAAGTCCTCGTAAGGAAATGAAGCTTATGATCTGTCCAAGCCCTCACTATACTTGTCTTGTGAGGATTAAGCCATGTTCTCTCGACGTATCCCACAAGGCCGCTCTTCCAAGATCTCTTCAACTGTTCGAGCCGCAGTTCATAGGTCTCTTCAGTAGCTGAGCAAAATAGTCCCCAACATTGTCCTGCAAAGGCTTCCACTTTAATTTGTCTCTTTAGGATGGTCGAAGCATGTGCCTCAATGTTGTGTTTGATATGCACCCAACACAACAGATGTTGAACTTCGCTCCCGAAAACAGTCTTTATCCCTTTTATCAGCGCGTCTTCGCAATCTGTCATTATAGCCGTTGGCATCACTCCCAAATCTATGAATAATGACTTCAATTGAATCATTATCCATGTGTAATGATAAATCATTTCCGCTTTAGTGAATGCATACGCGATGTTGAACGTCTTGTGTGTACTGGTGAATCCAACGATCTCTACGAGCGGCATTTCATATCTATTGAAACATTAACATATATCACTACAGAACATATATCATTATCCGAACTAAATATCGACCAAGGTATTGTAGAGACTTACTTGTTTGTCTTGTACGTCGCATCGATAATTACCACGTACGGGTACTTCTTCAACAAACGCAACGACTCTTGGTTAGCAAAGAATAATATTGCAACCTCTCCGTTTGTTGTGTCTCTATGTGGGTGAACTACGTAGTCGTGGTCTCGCAAAAACTTAAGCGACCACTGTGTCACGTTTAGCTCTCCGCGATCTTCGTAATTCACCTTCTGCAAAAAGTTTGCAACTTGTCTCCTTGAAGTAACATTACCAGGGTACTTCTCCCTCAATTTAGAGATAATTTCTTTTGGCGTCTTGCGTCCAGTTCCATCTCCCCACCGCCTAGCACAAAGCTCTTGCTCCTCCGTCATTCGACCCATGAATGCATTCCCATGAAAACTAGCAAGTAGCACATGGTTATGCCGACCTTCTATCACACCTAAAATCCATTTTTCTCCTGCGACCCCGGGAATGTTTTTCTTTCGCACTGCCAGTAGCTGAAATCTACACTCACACTTCTTCGACTTCGACTTTCTAAGCCTAGGAACAGCCAACTCTGGATTCTCTTTGTTCACCTTTGGCCTCCCAGATCTTGGTTTTCCAAATCTATCGCACACAATACTTATTTGGTACGGACTTGAATTACGCGTTACCAAAGCTATCACTAACTCCTTTCCTCTATCTCTCGCCCACTCATACAATTCTTGCGGAGTATCCCAATATTGTGCGCTTCTAAAATAATCCGAATAATCTTTCCCCTATACGTAATTGTAGAGAGACAATTACACTACTACCAAAATAACAAGGCAAAATACGAATCATTACTTTAAACTAATTAGGATATCATATGAAACTAATTAGGCTATCATATGAAACTAATTAGGCTAGCATATGAAACTAATTATGCTAGCATATGAAACTAATTTGAAACTAATTACGCTACCATATGTTTCAAATTATAACATATTATACTAACCACAAATTCACCACTCGGATCCCAGTCGCCGAACTCTTCGTCTTCTAAGAAACCATCCAACCATTCGTCGTCGTTCGGGTCGTCTTCCTCTTCTTGTGATCCGCTATCCCAATCGTGTGCTTCATCACTATCTTCACAACTTTGATTAATCAACTCTAACATACGAGAGTTTTGATTCCGACGAGACATTTTGAATGAATTTGTTGGAAAACGAAGAGGTTTTGAATGAATTTGTTGGAAACGAAGAGATTATGGCTTTATATAGGCACATTTATGACCGTTGTGGTCCAAATGAAACTGTAAAGACCCGTGCTCTAACCATCCGCGCACAAACCCAAACCCTAAAGCACCTGTGCGCAGAACCTAAGCGCACAGTTTTACATTTAACGGCTACTTTTTTCAAAAATTTCAACGGCTACTATGTTTGAACAGTGCGCAGAAACACGGCGCACAGATTCTCAACCTGTGCGCAGTAGTTAGGCGCACAAGGTGTTACAGACTCTGAAAATTTACGAAAAGTACCCGTAATACCCCGTAAAACACGTATGCGCATAAGAACTGCGCACAGATGCGTGCGCATAAGTTGCGCGCACAGAATCGTGTGCATATATGCCTCGATTCGCGTGCATATAGCCATTGCCTAAAAAACCAGTTGGTAGGTCTTCTTTCGAGGAGATGAGCTCGTCCACCGCCGGATCGTTTAAGGGCGCAATCCGGACGGCGAAGGGAGGCGGCAGCCTTTGGGATGGTGTAATCATTGGGGATAATGGAGAGGCGTAGCATTTGGGAGAAATGGCGGTTTTGGGCGAGGCCGGAGATGAGAGAGGTCCAGGAGACAACGGAGGAGGATAGGGAGAGGACAAGATATGCAGAGGTGGGGAAATCGAGCTTGGAGTACATGCTTACGAGGAATGACGGGGAAATCGAGCTTGAAAATCGAACTTAACGGAAATGACTGTTTCGTTTTTAGGGATTTTGAAAAGGCAAACGATGTCCATTTTGGACGTATTTTATATGCACGGACTCGTATTAAAATTCTCTACAAGATTCTGAAAAAAACTAAAAAAATATTTTTGATTCGTGACGAAACTCCTGTTTACCTTCCTGACGAAACTTTTATTTACCTTCGTGACGAATCTCTTATGTAATACCTTCGTGACGAAGATAATTTATAATACCTTCATGACGAATCTCTGGGTGTGTTAAATTAAGAAAGTGGGTGTGCCAAATAAAGGCTTTATATAATACGGAGTAATTACTAGTTCAGTTTCTCGTGCGTTGCACGAGTTTTATAAAATAATAATTTAATTTAAATAAAGAAATAACTTAGGTTAAAATATCTTATCAAAAATATTTAGTTTATTTAACTCATACAAATTTAGTATAATTTTAAAAAATAATTTTGTAATTAAAATTATTACCTAAATAGCTAAAGTAAAAAGATAATCAATTCTTTAATATATAGTTTTTGAATTAGTATGATAAACATTTTTGATAAATAGAGGGTTATTCAAGCATTGTTTAAATATTAAAAAAAAAATTAAAGTATTTAAATGTTTGAATTGTGAGATTCAATATTTCTCTAGATAATTATTATATAACTCTTTGTTTATTAAAGCACATAAAATATGATTTATAGAAGGTTAAAGTATAAATAAATAGACAAATAATCTTACAAATATTCATTATCCTAAAATAAAAATATACACATATTTATGATTTTTCTATTATATGATTTTATTTATCAAAAATAAAAATGACATGTGACGAAGTTGTATGTGCTAGCAAATTGTACATTCTTTTCACCCAAAAAAAAGAAAATTGTAAATTCTTAAGTTAAAAATTTGCATACGTGAATTGTTCCATAATTTACCTCTACAACCACATGGTATTAACTAAAATAGGTTTAATATGCAAAGGAGAAGATTATTGTGTGATTTGTTTATACAGTTTTAAGGCAATAAGTGTGATTTGTTTATACAGTTTTTGGAAATAGTTGTCATGTGATAATTGCAGTTGTTAACAAAAAGTTAATACATGTGATTTGTTTATTTATTAAAAAAGGTAAAATAGAGATTAAACTTAAGGTTTGCCACGTGGCGATCTAAGAGATTAGGAGAGAAAAATTGGCAGATGAAAGAAATAGCTGTCATATAGCTCGTTGAAAGGGAGAATGACATGTGGTAAAAAGGATGAATTACTTTAATAGTTTAATAGTAGATTGGTTTATAAGGTAAGCGGTGACGCTGAGGAATAAAGAAAAAGCAGTTGTGCAATTAAAAATTGTAGACGATATTATAACTAACGAATAATGAGTAATTTTATACTCCCTCCGTCCCATAATGATGTTCCTGTTTCTAATTTTTACATTATTCACAATTTTATACAATTTGCAAGATTATATCAAATATATAAGAACAAACATAGTCATATGAAATCTTATTTGATTCGTATCGATGAGTAATTTAATAATATCAAAATTTCATAATTTTTCGATAACGTCTAATTAGAGATATAAACGGCGCAAGAAGTGCATCGGCGAATGTGCCAAAAGCAAACAGGAACAACATTATGGGACGAAGGGAGTATAATTTAATTTCATAAAGGTGGATTTCTAATAAACACCCTAATTTGAGGGGGTATTTGTAATATTTACAAATTTGATTATAAATTCCCGTGTGTCTCACTTTTATAACCCACCTTCTTCCTCTCCTTCATACTTTTCCCAAGAACAAATTTGGGCGAAAATGGAGGCGGCAACGATTACAATAGCGAAACCGGCAATCAAAGTCGCAGCTCTCTGTGGATCTCTTCGGAAAGGCTCAATCAACCGAGGCCTTCTCCAAGCTGGTCCTCTACTCTCTTTTATGCTCGATCATTTATTCAGGTTAATTTCGCTTCTCGACATTTCGGTGAATTTGATTGTATTTTTGCAGCGACGAAGATATGCTCTGATTCGATCGAGGGAATGCAAGTGGAGTTGGTGGACATTGCTCCGTTGCCGATGCTGAACACGGATCTGGAGGTTGACGGTCGGTTTCCGGCAGTGGTGGAAGCTTTCAGGGAGAATATTCGAGAAAGCGATTGCTTTCTGTTCGCTTGTCCAGAGTACAATTACTCTGTTACTGGTATAATCTAAAATAATTACCGTTTTTAACAAGAAATCTGCGAGTGATTAATGCTAATGCTGTCCAGATCTCTACGTAGTTAACATTTTATAATTTTTTAGTCCAAAATAGTACTCTGAGTCAGATAGAAGGATATAAAATTTCACAACACAGTATTGAATATTAGAAGGATATAAAATGAAGATACGTCTAGTATAGATCCACTATAAGCATGTACTATTATTTGGCCTAAGTTTTCAATTGAGTCAGATATAAGTAAATGTCGTACTCCGTGAAAGAAAGGGCAAAAAGAAAAAAAAAATCAAAAAAATAGATTAATTAAAATACAATGAATACACGATTAATTTTTTGAACACCCTAACTTTATATTATAACATTAGATATTCGATATTAGATACTTCTTTCATCCCCTAATGTTCTTCTCATATCTAATTTTTACACTATTTACAATTCAATACAATTTGCTCGATTATTCTCAATCAATAAGAACAAACATGGTCATGCGGGATCTTGTTTTGTTCATCTCATTGAGATCTTGGTTTTATTTTTCCATCTTCATCTAGCACCTTTGAAGAATGCGCTAGATTGGGCATCACGACCTCCAAATGCATGGGGAGATAGAGCAGCAGCTATTGTCAGTGCTGGAGGCTTGTTTGGTGCAGCTAAATCTCATAATCATTTGCGTGATATTGGAGTCTTTCTCGACATTCATTTCATCAACAAGCCAGAATTCTTCTTAAATGCGTTTCAGAACCCTCCTAAGTTTGACGAAGATGGAAACTTGATAGATGAAGAATCCAAGGAGAGGATAAAGAAGGTCCTTTTATCTCTCAAGGCATTTACTTTGCGCCTTAAGGGCGCTTCTTGAGCATGTTTGCTTGACAAAGTGTGTTAATAAAAAACTTACTAAGTTGAACCAACTACCAACTGGTTATGATGAAGTTTGATATCTTGTAGGTGTTTCTTTTTCTTGTATGATTTCCATTATAGTTTTCTAGTACTCTAATAAAAAACCTTAATAATAGTGCCTCCTTTTTTTAACAGGAGACTTACCAAACAATCGTATCTATCAGAAAAAGACAATGATAAAGTTGTTTGTAAATGGATAAACCATTTATATTAATGTTATGTTATTTCTAAAATGGTAACATCTAGTCATCTTAATCTATCAGATCAGATATATAATATAAAAATCGCGGAGAGAAAATTAAAGACCTAACATTAAATTCTTCACATTTTAATTGGTTAATTCACACCCCTCAATTCAATGTTGCTATCTTTTTATTAGTGGTTTTTATACATTATAGATAGTTAAATCAATTCAATATCCATAAAATATAAACTTGAATATATGAAGATTTAATTAAATTAAACTTACACTTTGTAAGATGATTATTTTCTTTTTCATAAAAATAAAGGATAATTTTTATCCTAATCGATTCAAACTTCAGATTAATTATACAAACAGTGTTTAAAAACATATAACTTCAACATATATATATATATGTCACTTTTCAAATAAGATGTAATTATTTATAAATAAATAAATGAAATTCTTTTGTAAATTCTACTAAGAAGAATTAATCCAAAATCATATATAATTGAAAAATACATATAATGCAATACAAAAAAAATATTTATAGCTTCACACATTTTAAATAAATATTCACCTTTATTACCTATAAATAAAAAATTCAAAAAACAATTATATACTTTGATCCATAGTGTTAATATTTTTTTTTAAAAATATATCTTTTCTCAGGCGTAGCAAAAATATTTTTACCTAAATAAAATAAAAACAAGCTAATGGAAACACGAATACACATCAAAAAAATAAGACTCGCGTGGAGCGCGAGAACCTTCTCCCTAGTATACTATAAAATTAGGGGTTCTCCAAATTAAACACACTGCATTTAGTGCTTTGTTTTTAATTTATCAGTTATTTTTTATTTTTTTTCTTTTCTCATTTCCTTCCTACGTTTACGAATATATCGCTCAAATGAAGATTTTGACCCATCAACAGATGTCTATAATGGATTCGTATGGAACATATCATCATCATCTACGTACTCTTCGATTCTGCAACACCTTATTGTGAAGTTTTATAGGCCATAAATCTTAATCTTAATATATACTATAAAATTAGGGGTTCTTCCAAATTAATCACACTACATTCAACGCTCTGTTTTTAATTTATCCATTTTCTTGATTTTTTGTTTTCTCATTTCTTTCTTAGTTTTACGAATATGTCACCCAAATGAAGATTTTGACCAACAACACGTGTCTATTGTAGATCCTTATGAAGCTAGGGGTTCCCCAAATTAATTACCCCGCATTTAATGTTCTGTTTTTAATTTATCATTTTTAAATTTTTTTTCCTTTTCCATTTATTTCCCACGTTTACGAATATGTCACCCAAATGAAGATTTTAAACCACCAACACGTGTCTATAATGGATCCGTATGGAACGTATCATCATTTTCTACTCTTCGATTCCGCAACGCCTTATGGTTAAGTTTTATCGGCTGTAAAACTTGCGCGTAGCGCGAGCCCAAAAAGTCTAGTAACTTTCTAAAACTAACCCCTTTATTAAAATGATATCACCTAAACTAAGACTAAAATTGTAACATATAAAGCATAGGTTAGAACAATCGTAGTTTTACCCCGCACTTTACGCGGAATTAGAATAAGAATTTTTATAATCTTAATGTAATATAATATAAAAATCGCGGAGAGGGAAAATTAAAGACCTCATTAAATACATTTGCATTCTTATTGATTAATAACTTTTCTCAATTTAATACTTATATTTTTTAATTGGTGAATTTTATACATTGAATGTGTGGAGATTTATATAATTAAAACTTTGATTTTCAAAAAGATGATTATTTTTATTTTCAATCTAATATAATATATAAATTGTGATTTATAAAAATGAATGTTTTCCTGTCAATGTTGAAGTGTTTTGATTGGCCATGACATAAAGAAACGTTTATTCTCTCTTATTATTTCAACGGTTAGTTAAACACATTGTCTAATGCGACCCATTTTTATGAGTCTTGTACGTTTTTTGGAGTTGTCTAACAAAAAGTCGACCCATTATTTTTTACTAAAACAAAAGACACAAAATCTTATTCTTCTAAAATTTCGTACAATATTTCAGTTTTGAATTTCAAAATGGAACAATTTTATGATAAATCTCAAATTCGTTTTTTTCCTATCTTGCTCTTGAGTTATGTGAGCAAGTGATTTATGATAGTAGTTTTGTTGGGTATAAATATACCAATGAATTAAGCATTGTTTCTTCACAGAGTATGTGGATGAGATTATTATATCCAGCTAAACAAATTTTTGCCTTAGAGATTACTCCAGAAGTTGGTACAAATTACAAATAATGTCTATATATATGAACCTAAATATGTAATATCCGCATGAATCAGATATCCAAATTGCCTTTCTAGAGAAACAGTAACAGGTCGAGAAATCCAACAAAGAGCAATTAAGAAGACGATCAATCAAAAGATTATAACCTTTTATATTATACAATATGTAGAATATTTGCATAGAAAATAAATTTTACACAATAAAAGAAATAAAATTCCCGTAGCATTGATGACCTATTCCTACAAATTATCGATGCTTATATAAAATAATATAGACCCGCGCGTAGCGCGGGCCCCAAAATGCTATATACTATAAAATGAGGGGTTTCCTCTAATTAATCACACTGCATTTACTGCTTTGTTTCTAATTTTTGTTTTTTTTCTTTTCCCAATTCTTTCCTACATTTACGAATATGTCACATTAAATGAAGATTTTGACCAACCAACATATGTCTATAGGCCGTAAAACCCGCGCTAAGCGCTGGCCCAAAAAGTCTAGTTGTATATATAATTTACAAATACATAGAAATAACATAACATTAATATAAATAAGCTTACGTAATATATATAGTAATATTTGCTTTTAATTAATTATTAATTTAATATTATATAAATAAAAGAAAATTGTGAGAATTAAAACTGATTTATATATTTTTTAACTGGTATGTGTAAAATAATGAAATGGTATAAATAAATTAAGGATATTGGTATTTGTATATATATCTTAGTTGATTTGTTTTCAAATAAGGAAATAATGTCAATAGTATTACGATAGTGATCTTAAAAATATACTCCCTTCATCTAATAATATAAGTCTTAACATAGTAAGGTTCCCCAATTTAGTAAGTCTTTAGAATGAGGCCCTTGAGAGCTCACTCATATAGCCATGGGTTCCAAAGACGATCTGAATGACGTCACTCTTCTTGACGTTGCTCTTGCCGCTACATTCCTCTGACTCCTTATGTTGACGTCTATGATCTGAGCCATGGTGGTCCTACGTATACAGCAGTGGGGATCCTACGTACATCATAAGGTGCATAGGATACAAAATGACTAAAGGTGCATGAGTTACTGAGGATAGGTGCATGAATTACTGAGGATAGGTGCATGAATTACTGAAAATAAGTGCATGAGTAAATAAGAGTACATGATTTACCTAATCAATTGGTATGTAGCATCAACCAACAATACATCATCAATATAAGAGAAACTCTTACGATTTATAGGATCATACCAAAACAACTATTACAACTGGCCCTCCTTGTTGAGATAATAATCAAAGTAATATGCACTGCAACATTCTTTCTTCTTAACAAAGTCATTGATGACCATTTGAGCATCACTTCCTTCCATGTATGATTTCAAACCCCTCATAAAGTTCCTAAAGTCAACAACAATGGTGCCTACGTTAGCATACGAACCCACTAGATTCATGTACACTTTGAAACTCTTATTGACACCAATATTGGATTTACTACAGTTCATCATAAGTTCTTGATGAAATGGAGTAACTTGCCTCTTCCCTTTTGAAAAGACCATATGAGACAACTCCAACATAGCATGCGTATGACCACACGGGAAATTAGTAACACGGTAACCATCCATACCTTCATACTTGAGCCAAATATTAGCTTCACATCCAAATCTATCAGATATTCTCCTCTTTTTCACAACATCTCCATCTATCGGGACAACCTGGTTGAACTCATAATATGAAGATACTACTTTATATCCTTCTTTGTTACAACATAGGTACTTTCAGATAACAACCGGTGGTACACTCTTATCTTTCTTGGTCGAACAACAACGAACAGTAAAATCACATGTCAATGCATAAGCTTCGTAAATGAATCATTGCACTCAAGAAAGATATATTCAACATTAATACTTGGAGAAACATATATAATACTAGGCTTCCTTTGATTTCCATTTCATGACAAACATGAACGAGTGTAATAAATAATAAGCATGACCTAATAAGTGCATAACTAATGAAGGAAAAGTGCATGAAACACCTATTTTTATGCATTAGGCACACAATCAACAATGTTTATCATTAGGTGCATCATATCTTGAAATAAAACTGCATCAGTCAAAGGTTTAAGGTGCATCAGCCAGTGAACATAAATGCATGACCAACTAAAGAGTGCATAAACAATCGGATTTGACTGAACTTTCAATCTCATTAAATCGCACCATATCTAAATTGAAAAGGAAGCACATATATAAATTCAAACAAGCGCATACCTAAATTGAACCAAACACATACCTAAAATCCCAAAATTGAGACATTTTATCGATATTGTAAAAAAGTGCAATGTATCAAACCTAAGTTATCACTTTCTGCAAAGACAACAACCAAAACAACAACAAGTTACAGATCTATACCTAAATAGGGAAAAACATTAGCCATGTAGACGAAGTACAATAGATATTGGCCGAAGGAAAGCAAACACAGAGAAAGACGAAACGAAGACAACACAGAGTACGCCGACGACAATGCAAACTGAAAACCAACGCGATCGGCCGACAAAACAACGATAGCAGCAAACAAGGATCGAATTACAGAGAAGGCGAGTAGAATTCGTTGAGAAGAGAGGAATGCCGACCAAATTAATTTTATCGGGAACAGAGAGTTCGGTTATATGAACTAAGAGAGAAAAGAAGAAAGGAAAAATAAAGAGGAAGCGCGACGGCCAGGATTAAAAATTGGAGAAAATAATAAACAGTCACGATTCATCCTCACACTTTCTTTAGGGTGTGATCCTCACCAGATTTTTTTCCAATATTAAAAGTATGTTTCTACCCTAATTTATTAAATTTTAGGAAAGTACCTTTTTTCTTTTAAACAAAAAGTGGGTTGGTTTAATGACCACTCCCCCGTCCAGGAGCTGACATGGCCACTCTCCACCAGCTACATTGGTCCCCTCCCCTGCCAACTACGTAACCTAATGAAACCCCACTTTTTCTTTTCTTTTTTTTTAAATTTTCTTTTACACTCGGTCAACTTTATTTAACCCTATTAGTTCTTCTAACAAAGATAATATTTTATTACATTCCAACATTTCAAAATCCAAAAGAAATCCTGAAAAACATATTTAGTATATTAAAATGAAACTAGTGTTAGACCCGTACTTTGTACGGGATTATAATTTGATTATATAAATAATATTTTTCTTTTGAATGAATTATGCCATTGGATTTTGTGCATCATTTGTTTAGAAAAAAATACTTGTAATACGTTCATTAAGAGTAAGATCTTACAATTGATTCTTATAAACAACTAACGTGCTAAAAAAATTAGCTCTACTAATTAAGTAATATACTGCAAGTATATTTTTATGCTGATCGGCTGAGCTAAAAAAATTGGTCTAAAACAATGCTTGGCTTACACTGATTTGCTTGACTACACAAAAATACGTTTTCTTGAAATAGTGAAAATGATCCAGCATAGCCAACTTCTCCAATAAGAAATATACTATAAAAAATCAATGTGAATCAGTCAATCAATGAATTTGTCTCTGTAAGCCAAGCAAATCAGTGTAAGCCAAGATAACATATTTTTTATGCTGAATCATTTTCACATGTAATCATTTTTTAACCAATATGATCTATTGTTATCTTGATAGAGTGAAAATGATCCAGCATATCCACCTTCTCCAAACAGAAATATACAGTTTTTTGCTCAAGAGAATGAATTTGATTTGTACAATTAAGCCAATGAATTTTATTTGTAAAGATATGCATTTCTACAAATCAATGATGCAAAAGATACTGTTTTTCTGAGCAAATAAACTTCAGCCTTTCTACAAATCAACTTCATCATCTCAAGGTACTGCTTTAGAATGAACTAAGCCATTTGATTCAGAAGTCACTTTTTTGAATAATCAAATTCATTTTTTTTTATCTGTACCCAGTCTAACAATCACCAATTAGATAGACTAAATGTAATATGCAGTCACTTCAGAAACTTCAGCAAATATATGCAGTGGCTCAGTTGTTTGTTTTTAACAAAATAAATTATAGGACCAAAGTAAGAAAATGCTTGTATAAAAGTTTCCTTGCAATTATCATTGAACTACTAACAGGAAAACATATTTGTAAGGAACCCCTGATTGTTATATTATAGATTTGACTATTTGAGCACAAAATATTCCATATGACCTTCAACTTATTCGAATACCCCTAGCAAAAACATTGGACTGCAGTCAATACTAAGGTTTAGTAATCCAAATTTAGTTTCAATTTATAATGTCAAAGGAAGAAAGAAATTTCAGTATCACTCATTTGAAAAGTTGGTCTTGCGGTAACTGCTTGAAATCATCTGTACTTGTAATAGTTGCAAATAGTATGTCAACCCATTTACTATCACAAACCAAACTCATCAAGAAAAAAAATCTAATACAGATTTAAAAAATGACCGTAAGTACAAGCAAGAACTTAGCCAGTGTTGAAACTTATGGATGTCATTATTAGACCTGAGATCATTTCTGCACCAATCCTCAGTCAATCCCAGTATACTATCAAATCCAAGAAAGCAAAATTTGCAAAACAAAAGTAATAAATTGAGGTAAAACTATCAAATCAGAATGATAATTGTCTTTGAATATTCAGAAGTTGTAAAATCAAACAAAAGGAAAGTTGTTTAAAATGGGGTTGTTAGAAGCTGCTGTGAATTTTCTCCAGCCAGATGAAACTGACCTCCAAAACCAATTTTTTAGATGGCCATTAAAAAACTTATATGGAGAGCAGTTGTAGAGATATGCATTTCTACAAATCAATGATGCAAAAACTACTGTTTTGTTGAGCAAATCAACTTAAGCCTTTCTTCAAATCAACTTCATAAGTAAAGTATTTTCTGAATTGTGATCTACCTTTCTGACTGCAATAAGCCTCCCAATTCCGCAATATCTAAAACTGTCACAGGAATCTGAGAGAGTAGAACATTTATTGATCATACATACTCACCGAATGAATTAAAAGGTTTAAAGATACAATTAAAATCAAGCATATGGACACCAATACAAGACAAATTCAAAATAAGATGCTACTATACTGAAGCATATAGATATAAGTGCATGAACCACAAAAATACACCACCCTAAATTTGCATAGAATGCAGTCTGAATTACAAGAATAGAACATTGCAATAGACTCATCCATAAGTCAACTACCATGAATATCAGACAATTCACTGTAAAGATTGTTCTAATAGGGTTTATGTATATGATCTGCTAGTGTCAGAAAATCTTATCAGGTTGAGATTCAGGAAGCATTGGTGAGGTAAAACTTGGAGAATTAGAATGATATCATATATAATTTATTAATCTATAGTATCTAGTCATACTAAATTCATTTTCATACTTTAAATTGGTAGTATGATGTCATGTACAAATAAAGGGAAGCAACATTAAGATGTGTTCATTATCTGCAAGACCAACTCATCCAAATGTAAATGAATTTAGTCTGATATTCAACTACCATGAATATCAGACAACTCATCCATAAGTCAACTACAAAAATAGAACATTGCAGTAAGAGTGAATCCAGCTTCTGAAGAGTTGTTCCAAGCCAAACTTGAATGTGATTTCAACTCTAAAAATAGGGTTTATGTAAGTTTGAATATGAGAATTGAACTGAACGTTAAAAAATAAAAATTTGAATTTGAAATTGTAATGCTGATAAACAAAGAGCAAGTTTCTGAGTAAAAAAGAGAGTAAAAAAAGATTATTGAATCCCACGATTTTTTTAAAGTTGTTGAGTACTGAATAAAAAAAATATTCTAAAAATCAGTAATTTTGAAAGTCTCTCTGTCATATATATGATCTGCTAGAGTGTCAGAAAAATCTTATCAGGTTGAGATTCACGAAGCAGCGGTGAGGTAAAACTTGGAGAATTAGAATGATGTCATATATAATTTATTAATCTGTAGTATCTAGTCATACTAAATTAATTTTCATACTTTAAATTGGTAGTATGATGTCATGTACAAATAAAGGGAAGCAACATTAAGATGTGTTCATTATCTGCAAGACCAACTCATCCATATGTAAATGAATTTAGTTTGATATTCAACTACCATGAATATCAGACAACTCATCCATAAGTCAACTACAAAAAAAGAACATTGCAGTAAGAGTGAATCCAGCTTCTGAAGAGCTGTTCCAAGCCAAACCTGGATGTGATTTCAACTCTAAAAATAGGACTCTAAAAATGATGTCATATATAATTTATTAATCTATAGTATCTAGTCATACTAAATTCATTTTCATACTTTAAATTGGTAGTATGATGTCATGTACAAATAAAGGGAAGCAACATTAAGATGTGTTCATTATCTGCAAGACCAACTCACCCATATGTAAAAATTCAGTCCTAAAATCGTGTATCTGCAACAGATATATGACCTTTGACTAAATTCACTCCTAAATAGGTGTATCTCAGCATATTTGCGTAATTTTTTTTTTAAATTAATTTATTGGAGTTCTGTTACCCGGCCACCTCCTAAAATTGTGTAGTTAGAGTTGTTGAGATTTTGTGGTGCAAATGGAGAATTTTAAACCAGAATGAAAGTTGGGATGTGATTATTTAGCTTTTCTGATGTTTCTAGGCAAAAGGTAAATGCAAGATACGGTTGAGCTTTTAACTTAGCAAAAAAACTGATTGGAACTATACATGAAATAAAATATAAAATGCAGATTTGCTAATGTTTTGAACCCTTCCATTATTATATCTTATGAATCTGCAACAAATATATGACCTTTGACTAAATTCACTCCTAAATAGGTGTATCTCAGCATATTTGCGTAATTTGTTTTTTAAAATTTATTTATTGAAATTCTGTTACCCGACCACCTCCTAAAATTGTGTAGTCAGAGTTGTTGAGATTTTGTGGTGCAAATGGAGAATTTTAAATCAGAATGAAAATTGGGATTTGACTATATAGCTTTGCTGATGTTTCTAGGCAAAGGGTAAATGCAAGATAGGGTTGAGCTTTTAACTTAGCAAAAAAACTAATTGGAACTATACATGAAATAAAATATGAAATGCAGCCACTCCAATATCTCCTCCTCCATGATCCATAAACCCCCTCCCCCAATTCATACCCATTATATTACCACTACCACTTTCTTTACCAACTACTCAAGTTTTGCATCAATATTTATGGCTTACTTTTTATGGAGAGGTGTCTTCCTTCTTTTCTCGATGCAAAGATCGAGTTTGAAGTAACCAATGTTCAAGACATACACTTAATACATATCTGCATTTTTCAATGACATTATTCCACAAAAATTTATTACACCAATAATAAAAAACCTATACTAATAAGAAAATTAAACAAAAGAGTAATAATGGAATTAACATAAGAGTAAGGAAGACTGCATTGTATTCCAATTTTGCCAGGAATGGTTGAAGTTATTATAAATGATATTGCATCTGAGCTGGAGAAATCAACTGTTACAAAAAGGGAAGATCTTGAAAGTATACAATAAATATTGAAAGCATTCTTTCTTGTCAACACAGTTATTCAAATTGAAATACAGGATAAAAGTACTTGTCGAGGCTCCCGATCTTGTCCTCTCCCGTCCCGGGGGAAACCCTCCAATTATATCTCGCAGCGAGCTCAAAAGAAGTAAGTGCAGTCCTTGTTCGCGAGTCAGAAAAACTAGTGTACTTTGTTAGCCGAGCCTTGTTACCAGCGGAAACACGATACTCCCTAGTGGAAAAGTCTGTACTCGCGTTGGTGACAGCTGCTCGAAAGTTACGGCCCTACTTTCATGCACACCCGATCAAAACTTTGACAGATTTGCCACTCCATGGTTTCATGACCAAACCAACAGTAGCAGGGAGGCTCACGAAGTGGGTGATTGAAATGTCAGAATTTGATGTGGTGTATCGCCCAAACCTGCTATTAAGGCTCAGGCACTTGCTGACTTTATAGTAGAAACGAGTTTCAGAGAAGGAGAAACCCTGAACCCTTATGGCGAACAAGTAATGTGGGTGATGCATACTAATGGAGCGGTGAATGATGAAGGATGTGGGGGCAGGCGTGATCCTAACATCGCCTACAGGAGACGAGATAAGCCACGCCATAGCTCTCAAATTCAAGCCCACGAACAATGAAGCTGAGTATGAGGCTCTGATCGCGGGACTAGAACTGGCCGTTGGCCTCTCAATCTCTGTGTTATCTTGTCGATGTGATTCCGAAGTTGTTGTGAAACAAGTACAGGGACTTTACGAGACAAGAACCGGGAATCTCCCACAGTATCACACCAAGGTCGCGACATTGACCTCATTATTCATGCACTTTGAAATCAAAGCAATCCTGAGGCAACAGAATCAAAAGGAAGATGAGCTCACGAAGAAGGGTGCGAGTTGGGAAGGTCCCAAGGAAGAATGCGAGCAAAGGTCAGGATTCATGGTATTGAAAGGGGGTCCCTCGAAATATCTATTCCTGGTAAAAGAAGAAAGCGCCATCAGTCGCGAGATTGAGATGATGGCGATCAACACCTCGACTGAAGATTGGCGTCGCCCAATCATTGTCTATCTCAAAAATGGTCGCGGTCCTTCTGACCCAAAAGAGATCGCGCAGTTGAAGAGGAAAGTTGCACGCTTTTACATCAGTAAAGGTGAACTTTACAAGAGAGGGGGTGACCCTTGTGAACTCAAGTGCATGGATTATTATTCGACGAAATCCTATCTTGAGGAATTGCATGCTGGGCTGTGTGGAACACACGCGGGATGGAGGTCACTCGTGTACAAAGCCTTACGCCAAGGCCATTTCTGGCCTACGATGAGCCAGGACGCTCAGGAGATGACGCGAGCTTGTCAAGCATGCCAGTACTTCGCCCCTGCCTCTCATCAACCGGGGGGTAGAGCTTCAGATTATGGGAAGTCCCATCCCCTTCGCGATGTGGGGGTTGGACCTTCTTGGCCCATTCAAACCTAAAGCTCCCGGCCGACTCGAGTATATTATTGTAGCAGTGGACTATTTCACAAAGTGGGTTGAGGCCGAGGCACTCGCGTCAACGACAGTCCCCATTATGAAGAAGTTTTTGTGGAAAAATATTATCTGTCGCTATGGATTACCTCGGGAAATTGTTACAGATCGGGGTCCTCAATTCAATTCACCGCAGTTGTTAACTTGGTGTAATGACTTGGGTGTTCACTTGAAAATTGCTTCCGTAGCGCATCCTCACTGCAATGGGCAAGTGGAGGCCGTCAACAAAAGTATAGTTATGGATCTAAAGAAGAGACTAGAAGGTGCCAAGGGCAGGTGGGCTGAGGTTCTACCACTTACCCTTTGGGCCAACCGCACCACAGTCAAAAAAGCAACGGGGGAGAGTCCTTTCACTCTCGCGTACGGGGTCGAAGCTGTGGTTCCAGTGGAAATCCTGTTCCCGAATGAAAGAATCCTTCACTATGACCCAAACACCAATGATGAAAGGATGAGGATGGAACTCCAACTTCGCGAGGAAACGCAAGAAATGGCAGTCATCCGAGCAGCTGCTCACAAAGCAGGCGTCGCGAAGTATTACAACAAGCATGTTAAAGTAAGTGGCTTTGTGAAAGGGGATTTAGTTCTGAGAAAGACAGAAGGAGGAAAACTTGATCCCGGCTGGGAGGGGACTTACATAGTGGATCGCGAAGTCGCACCAGGGGCCTATCGATTGAAGGATAGCTCTGGCAATCACGTTGCAAACTCTTGGAACGTGATGCGACTACGCCGCTATTACGCCTAACCCACTCCCCCACACCGGTATGAGTTTCTTTTCCTAAACGCCTCCTTGTTTCACGTACAAAGGCCTTGCTAAATACGTTATATTCGCGAATATGCTATTCTAACAAGCTCAATGCAGGCGAAAGGACCGAATGAGACTAAGAATAGCCAAATCTATCATCGGGTTTCTAAGAGAATAAATACTTTCGCCAAGAAGGGGGGACGTGAATCCAAAATAAAAGGTACAAATACGTCCCGAAAATCCAAAATCCAAAATACATCCCGTGACACTAGGCTGGGGGCCAAGAGCGCCCACCCAGCTCGCGAAGCCGTGATGCTGGGCTGGGGCCAAGAGCGCCCACCCAGATAGCGAAGCCGTGATGCTGGGCTGGGGCCAAGAGCGCCCACCCAGATAGCGAAGCCGTGATGCTGGGCTGGGGCCAAGAGCGCCCACCCAGATAGCGAAGCCGTGATGCTGGGCTGGGGCCAAGAGCGCCCACCCAGATAGCGAAGCCGTGATGCTGGCCTGGGGCCAAGAGCGCCCACCCAGATAGCGAAGCCGTGATGTTGGGCTGGGGCCAAGAGCGCCCACCCAGATAGCGAAGTCGTGATGCTGGGCTGGGGCCAAGAGCGCCCACCCAGATAACGAAGCCGTGATGCTGGGCTGGGGCCAAAGAGCACCCACCTAAGTCGCGAAGCTGTCATGCTGGGCTGGGGCCAAGAGCCCCCACCCAGATAGCGAAGCCGTGATGCTGGGCTGGGGCCAAGGGCACCCACCCAGATAGCGAAGCCGTGATGCTGGGCTGGGGCCAAGGGCACCCACCCAAATCGCGAAGCCATAACACTGGGCTGGTGCCAAGGGCACCCATCCAGGTTGTGAAGCCGCGACTCTATGAAGGGACCCAAGTAGGCTCCCATAGTGCGCGAAGCCGTGACAGTCAAGAGCGAGTAACGACATCCGTCCTCCTCACCGTGACCACGAAGTCCTGACCTTGGTGGGATCGGCAACCCATCAAGGCACGAAACACAGCGAATGATCAACACATTCCTGTAAAAATCAAACCGCAAAACTATCGCTCAACACCGAAATTTACGAAATCTCACGAAAAAGCTAATAGTGTTCCCACTCCTTTGCTCATGACAGATACTTTTATGCAAGAGAGGTGAATGACCCTAATATGATCGCGATACAAGGCTGGGGCATCAAACCCACCATCGCCCAGCTATTCATCGCGAGCAATATAGAGTCCAGTGGCTCATTTTGATACCAGAACTAATGCACAAGCTCCAATGTTTCGTGAGCATACAATTCTAAGGCACTAAACACGCCCCCACTAAGGTATCACGAAAGGAGTATGCAAATTACTTTGCTTTGTCACGCGAACAAAAGTATAACCCCGATTCTTTGTATATAGGAAATCCTATGCTCACTTACACTAAACAGACGATCGCGAACGATTGAAAACCCTATTACTGGCTCGTATACATGCAGTAATCAGGTAAAGATATGTGTTGTCTTGAACTCCTTATTTCACACAAGTTGAGCTGCATAGCTAGCAAATACTTACACAATTGACTATCTCACAGGGTTTTTAAGAAGTGCCAGCGACACGGAAGATTCCTTTTCTACTGGATTTCTTGAGGATTGCTCTGTTTAAATTAAGTGATTTTTATTCAAAAACAATTATGTAGTAGATCAATCCATGTGATAAACATGTATGCTCGTTTTGGATCACGAAGCATAGAAACACTTAGTATATTCTTAAGTCTTTGAAATTTTTTCATTACTTCAGTACCTGCACTCGTTTTCATACCACAATCGCGATTCAAAAGCAAACAAGAATAAAAGCCAGACATCATTACATTTATCCTCTCTCTCCTTATTTCACGCATAGCGTTCGCAAGCATGTAAAGCACCCTCGCGAACACTATGGGGGGAGGGAGAAGGAGGAGAGTTACAAGATAACATAAAGACTTCAAAAACACCAGCTCTAAAGAGGAACAACAATTTTCACTTGGTACACCGCGGTTCGGATTGGAACTTCAGGAGGATTAGCGCGCCACATAGTAAAAGTCACCTCATCCCCCTCCTGAAGATTGTGATCCTCTACAAACTCGAGCCAGCCTTCACCCAGAAAATAGGAGCTTCCGACCTTATCCAATGTCACGTCCCAAGGTTCAAAGTTAACACAAAGGATAAGGTCTCGACCACCAAAATGGCTAAGATGCCGATCACAATGCTCTTTGGGAAAATGCTGTACATAAAAAGAAGGCTAAAGCACAAACAAGAAAAGAAGGGTGAAAAGAAGAGTGCAAAGAAACACCCACCAGGCATCCACCAGTGATGGCTGAGGAGTCCATGGAAATTGTGAAAGCCTCTTCCAAAGTCCCTTCTCGAGTTCGCCGAGTCCTAGCCATAATAAAAACTCTCGAAAAGAATGAACAAGGAAAAGAAAGTAAAAGCTCCTATTTATCAAGTTGAACCACCTAACCCGTAATCAATGCATTAAGTGGTTGAGCAGAAAAGTAGTTGAGAAAACGAGAGAAGCAATAAATGCAGAAACACACATAGAAATAACAATACGACCTCCCAAGAGGCCCAAAATAATCCAAGGCTCGTGACCACACATGGTTCGCGAACCGCCAAAAATTCCAAGTAGCCATTGTACGTAACATCAACCCAGAGCTTACAAAGATAATATCGTAAGGAAAAAAGATCAAGCATCGTCATTCACATGATCGGTAGGGATGTCCAAGTATTTGTTAACTTCATCCATCGCCACATCGTGAGCTTCCTTTTCACCACCAACATCCTCAGCCGACGCAATATTCTCATCAATAGCGGTCTCCTCACTATCAATATTCACGATATCGTCGCCATCACCTGCCTCAGTTGCCTCGACACGAGGGCGCTTCATTGGGTCCCCAACCCCTTTCATCCTTATCTCCGAATAAACCACGTCCCGAACTCTTTTGGGCGCCTTGGGAGCGGGAACCACGGGAATATGACACTCCATCCCTTCAGCAACCCCTTCACCTTCTCTCAAATAAGGCTCGACTACCCAACCTTCAAGAAGGCTCGACTACCCACCCGATCTCCCAACACAATCCACCATAAAACCCGATTTGAAGCCGAGCTTACGCTGAATTCCTTCCATCACCTTTTTATTGCATTTCGTCTCCATTAGAAAGAGCACTTTGGGGTCCTCCTTTCTCACCGTGGCGGTGAGTCGTTTAATTGCCAGAGCCTTCCCCAATCCCCGACAGTTATAACTTATGATATTCATTGCTTCCGGCAGGGGAGAACCTCATTCTCCCGTGCCGATATCGCAACGCTAGACGAAGCATCATCCATCTTACGTAACTTCCCATTCCCGCAATCAGTTTTCAAGTCATTCCCGTCGCACACATCTCTAGTCTGAGCAGTGAAACCTCCCTCTCCCTCTTTTCTTTTTCCTCCTACTTCCCCTAGGTATTCCACCCCTTCAAATACTCCTCCATTTGATCTAGCAGACCTCTTCCAGTTTTTCCTCCTAGTATGACTCGTGGGTGACTCTGCTTGGTTTGTATTTTGAGGCTGCACTCCCCCTTTATCAATACTGCCTTTTACACCATTGTAATAATCCTCCTGCATGGCCTCATGCACGTCTGTACTATGCTCATCTTCACTCTCCTTCTCTTCCTGATCTTTTCCTGAGTCAATCAGCCTTAGCTTGCCAACTATCGAATCCACCCCAGTCACCCTTGCAATTCCAGTATCCTCGATATCTTTGTTGTTTGCCTCATCCTCCATATCAAGCAAACTGAGCAAAGATTTTCTTGCATTAGGTTCTTTTGATGACTCTTCCTCTGCGTCATCTTTCTCCTTCTGCTTCTCTCCTTTCAGAAAATTGATTAGTTCTTGATCTTTAACCTTCTCCACCATACTGCGATCATTAACCTTGAGAGGAGAAGCTCTCAACCACTCTCCATACTCGTTCTGCAGGCCCCTTGCTTCTTCATCATCACAATCCACATCAACATGCCCTAGTTTACCACATGTGTAACAAAAGTTAGGGAGTCTCTCATATTTGATTTCGATCCACGGCTTCTTTCCTCCACTCATAATCATCACCCCTCTCCGTAGAGATTTACTCAAATTTATCGAAACCCTAATTCTCAAGAAACGCCCACAAAACAGAGAATCCGACTCGTCGACTTCCACCACTGTCCCAATGCTTGCCCCGATCTTTGAAGCGGTCTCCTTCCTCATCATCGGAACTGGTAAATCATACAGTCTAATCCAAAAATCCGCCTTATCAAACTTCATCTTCGACGACTGTTCAAGCCCTGGTTCTCGCAGCACTAACAGCGATTTGTCGAAAGACCAAGGTCCATTCTTCAGTACTCTTTCCTTATCCCCAGATTCAGCAAACTGAAAGATAAAGAGATTGTGTTTTAGTTCCATAAAGACAAAACCTTTTCGTAGCCGCCACGCCCCCTTCATCGTGGCTTTCAAAGAAAAAGTGTTGAAAGGTCTGGATGTTAACAATGTGCCCACCAATATCAGCAAATTCGACGACCCATCGCATCCTTGTCAATCGGTTCCTCTGAAATCACCAAGCTTTCCTCTCGAGTAAGATGTAAATCATGTCGTTGTTTTGGTACCGATCCCATCTTCAAACAGTCCGATCAAAATCTCGCACGCCGACGAGAATAACCTAGCCTCCACAACGATACACCGGAAGGAAAGAAAAGCTCTCTTTTCTGTGCCCTAGGGTTTTTTCAGCCGTTAATTCTTACCACTTAATGCTAACTTGAAAGAGGTAAAATTACTGACTATTGGTAGTAGGGGTATATAAATTTCGGTTTTAATCCGGTTTTGATCGGAAAATACCCAATCAAATCGAAGTTCGTTCGGTTTTCGGTTAAAATCGAATTTTCTTAAAAGTAATTAATTAAATTTTATTTTAAAAGTTTAAATTTTTTTTAAATATAATATAGTGTATTTTTCGAATACTTTAATTTTATATTTTTATTTTTTAATATTGTTTTTTAAAATTTCATAATTTATTTTTTTTGGTTAAAATCAAACCAAAAAAACCGTCATGAAACCGAATTAGTTTTGTTCGAGGCTCGGTTCCTAAAATTTTCTAATTCGGTTTTCTGTTTGATTCGATTCTAATCGAATCAAACAACCCTAGCCATTTGATAACTTTACATCTTTTATCAATGTTGTTATTCTATATAGGAGTGCATTTCTTTGTTATCAAACTACTCCATGTGATCTACTTAACTATTCATACATCGCATTAATAATACATAACTTCTGTCTGGCACACACCATCTTATATGTTTAACGCATATACCAATTTGTATGGGCTACGCATTTTATTGATTTCGATTAACGTGTAAAACAATTTATTTTACTTTTTTCTCATCACTCACACATTTTAAATAAACTACACACATTTCAATAAGTACCTATTTTTTACCAAACATATTTATCTATAATAAACTGTAAGTAAATATGATATGGTGTGTAAAGCCCACAATGTGAATGCAAAGATAATATGCCAATTAACATAATTATATGATCAATCAATCATGGATATAACATCCCCCGTAGTTGTATCGATAGCTTGTCGGACGTATAAACTGGATCGAAACTCATGAGACAACGAATATGGCAACCCTTTGGTGAACAAATCAGAAAAATGATGTGTTGATGGAACATAAAAGACTCAAACTTGGCCAATGGCGGCTTTTTCTCTTACAAAGTGAAGGTCTATCTCCACATGTTTGGTTCTTTGGTGTTGAATTGGATTGGCCGACATGTAAACGACACTAACACTGTCACAAAAAAACAAGGTGGTTGAGGTTATAGGAGAGTTTAGTTTTGCCAAGAGGCTTCGAATCCAACAAGTTCCAGCCACTGCATTTGCTACCGAACGGTTCTCGGCTCCAGCGCTTGAGCGTGAAACGGTGGGTAGTCGTTTTGTTTTTGACTTCTTTTCGAAGTTTGGCTGGTGTGTTGACCAGTGTTCGACTAGGATTGCAGCCCATCATTCCGAATTTGATCAAGATCTCTTTGGCGTATATCTCTTGACTCAACATTAGGCCGATAGCATTCTTTGTGACCGAAATTCCAAGAAAGTAGTGTAGATGTCCCATGTTAGTCATAGCAAACTCACGACTGAGGGTAGTGATGATCTATTTTAAGAATTGAGCATTAGAAGCAGTATAGACAATGTCATCCACATACACAAGGAGATGGGTCTCTCTAATTTAATTCTTGTACGTGAAGAGAAAAGGGTCAGAACGATTTCCTTTGAAACTAATTTGGAGGAGGTATTGAGAAAATATTTGAAACCAGCTCTCGGTGCTTGTTTAAGGCCGAAAATACCTTTTGTAAACAACACACATGTGAGGGACAAGTTGGTGGATCGGCCAATCACGAGCAAGAACCAAGGAAAAGTATGTTCAAATGGTAGCGGGTTTTACAACAGGGGAGTACATTTCGTCGAAGTCGATCCCATGTTGTTGTGAGTAGCCTCGAGCAACCCATCGAGCCTTGTACTGAATGAGTGCACCATCTTCTCCGAACTTATGTATGAAAATCCACTTCCCTCAGACAATATTAGCATGCACAGGCTTGGGTACAAGCTCCCACGTCTTATTTTTAATCAAGGCATTAAATTCCTCTTGCATGCCTTGTCGTCATTGTGGGTCATGAAGGGCAGTTTTGTGACTTGTCGGGACGGGAGAGATGGCGGTGGCGAGACTGAAAATTTATTTGGCTTTTACAATTCCATCTTTGGCGTGTGTAGTCATGTGTTGGTGTTTAAAGTTCTGAGATGGGGCGCCAATAATTTCCAGAGGTTGTGGATTCTCTGTATTAAGATGGAGTTGTATTTGGGAATTGAGTTGGGGAGAGGTGGGGCCAGTCAGATTGGGTTGGGTGAAATTAGGGTATTGCTAAATACAGCCCGAGCGTTTTCCCAAATAACGCCCGACCTCTCGCGTTACGCGAGGGAGGGACATCTCGTGTAACGCGAGACTGTCTCTCTTGCAGAACGCGAGGGTTTTTCCTCCCTATAAAAGGGGAAAAACCCTACTTCTGCTCATTTTTACAGTATACCGCCGCGTTTTTACTCTTTCTCTCTAAAAAACCACTTCATATTCCTCTTTTCAACACAAATCTTCAATTAAGGTATGTTTCTTCTTCCCTTATGCTTTGTAATGTTGATTCTAGATGAATATATGTTGTTAGTATCTGAAATTGCATATTATATGATGTTTTGATATTGAATGTTGATCTAGAAATGGTTTTATATAGTATTAGGTTGTTTGGAATGGATGAAAGATGATGATTTTTTTATTATGGTTGATGAGTGGATGTTTTTTTTATATTGAATAGGTCAAATTCATTAGGGTTAGGGTTTTTTATTAGGGTTTTCATTTTATTTAGGGTTTTGATGTTTATTTGGTAATTTACTTAAATTGATAGGCTTTTGAGTTAAAATATTGAATTTATGTTGAAATGTCGCCGGAAACTGGCCGGAATGTATGAGATGACCGGAGAAGAAATTGCACTTTATTGTAACGCCCGTCGCTTTGAGCCGGCCCAATCTCAAGGGTTGCAGCCCATACACTCCAACCCATCCTTGGTAGCTCCGCTTATTAATAAAGCAACTATTTCACAAGAGGTTGTTGCTGAGGCTCGAACCTGAGACCTTCACCCTTTACCAAGCGGCAGAGCTACCTGGTAACCAATTCAGCCCTTGAGGCTCAAAACTGGCCGGAATGCAGTGTAGTTGGTTATCAAGTAGCGTTGCCGCTTGGTAAAGGGTGAAGGTCTCAGGTTCGAGCCTCACCAACAACCTCTTGTGAAATAGATGCTTTATTAATAAGCGGAGCTACCAAGGATGGGTTGGAGTGTATGGGCTGCAGCCCTTGAGATTGGGCTGACCCAAAGCGGCGGACGTTACAGTGTTCACAAAGTTTATGACATTTCTCTTTGTCAACTATGAGGGAGCTGGTTCTTTGACTTAATGACCGATCTCACACTTTTGGCCATGTCCTCTACCTTTTTCATGTTGTTCATGACATATTCTTTGAGGCCCTCGTGTATATTGATGTTTGGTGTTGCAACATCTTCACCATTATTCTGTTGTTCTTCTTCCATGACATATTCTTCTTTATCTTCAAAAGTTGGTCTTTCAATTGGATATCCTTTGATGCGACCCTGCCATCACTGACAGCTGTTGAGGAAGAGGAAGCCATAAGCCTTCACTCACTTGGACCCGTTACTCGATCCCGAGCCAAGCTAGTCAGTCAAGCCACGCAATCTCTTGTCTAACGCATCGTGGCCAACTTCAGTTCCTCTCGAGCAGAGCCCTCTTTGAGGTTCCTAACCTCCAGTTCCTTAATGCCTTCGCTCACTAGCATGGATGCCTCTTATTCCAGCTCCAGTTCTGAGTACCATTCTCCAACTTCAGTTCCTAAAGCTAGTTCCCTTGGTACCAGTTCCTGCGAGCTATGAAGGCCGACTATCGTCTTAGTTATTATTATTATTTCTATATTTAGCATATGTTATTAGGTTAAGGGTGTGTCTACTCTCATGCTTGAGAGGTCGGCCCTAGTTTCAATTTATCATTATCTTTATTATCCTTTCTTTACTTATTTTGCAAGATACTATTTATAAAGGCTCGCCTATATATTTGGCTTGCCTTCTTCATTGATATGACATTTAGCTTTTGGATTAATTGATAAAGTCGAGTGCATCTCCTTGTTAATCCCCTAGGCGTCACCAAAACAAAGTCTAACTTCTTTATCCTTTCTTCTTACTTCTAATCCCTTCACCGGTGGATTTATCTACCAAACCCTACGTAAAACTACACTTTACACCCACTTTATCTCTACAATTCATCCGCTCCATCGTTGTTGCTCGTTGTCTCAAGTAACAACTTCACTATCACTGAGTTCCCCAATTACTGTCAAGTCTTCTGCCACCCTCCGAGATCCCATACTCGGTCAGTTCTTGAGAAGTCCGACTCCCTACGAGATCTAGATCGCTCCAGCAAGTCATCCTTGACCTTTTCGAGGCCAAGAACGCATCAACTAGTATTAGAGCGCCTGGGATCTTGTAAGTTATGTAGCACGAAAACCTCTTATAGGATCTGAAGCGACATGTCGGAAACCCGGAAACGCCGGGAAACGGCTAGAAACGGTCAAGGAAACGCCGGGAAACGGTCAACATTTTGGAAATGTCGGGAAACGTCTGAGGAAGAGGGAGGAAACGTCTGAGGAAACGTTTGATGAGCTAAAATTAGAAAATTATACATATTTTTAATAAATTAAAGAAAAATAGAAAATAGAAGAACTTAACCCTAATCCTTCATCTGTTTCACGTTTTCAACCCTCACATTTGGTTTAGGTTTAATACTTAGTTTTCAATGCTTCTGCCAAATTTGGTTTTTATAAACTATTATTATGTTACAGACATAAATTACTTATATTTTATTTGCCTCTTAGTGATATTAATGTATTATTTATTACAATTAATAGTTTTAAAATGATATATAATATTAAAATATATCGCCGTTTCATGCCGTTTCCTATATTTGTTTATTTTAGGTTTGTCGTTTCTCGGTGTCCTGCCATTTCCCGTTTCCAACTGCCGTTTCCATTTCCGTGCAACATAGCTTGTAAGTCACGTTCTTCTCTTGTTTGTGATTGTCACTCTTCAACTACGTAATCCCCTTCCTCCATCATTTTGAGAGCCTTAGAAATACTCCATATTCGACCTTCATTCACCTAAGAACCCAGAAAGATCAGATCTTGTTCGAAACCCTAGGAGAAAAAGTTGCTAAATTTTTTCTTTCCTTATCGTGTTAGCCGTTTCCTTATCTTTCAATATCTTGTTAATTTCGATTGCTTGCAATTCAATTGATAAGTATAGAGATTATTTGATTTGCATATCTAAGGAAAAAGATAGTTTAGAAAAGATGTGCTCTTTCCTTGTTTGTTGCTCAAAAGATCTTGCTTGCACCCTACTCTAATTTCTTTCCTTGTATAAAGCTTTGACTTTTCTTGCATATCTTTTGCATATTAGTATCAAAAAGTTATTTTCGGATCCTAATAGAAAAGTAGAAATCCGAAAAAAAAAATCTCAGCCAAAGCCAAAATAAGGAAAGTTTGAGATATCACTAGTCAAAGTTTCCATCTTCTTACCTCTCCATCGTCTAGGCTTGCATACTAGGAAGTTTGAATCTTTTTGCTTCTTCTCCTTGTGATTGCTTATTCGAATTTTCTCTTGCTATTCATTTAATTGTTCATCTTGATTTCTTAGTATTGCTTGATTGCCTTCAGTTCCCCCTGACCACCCTCACGCCTTGCTATTCATAGTTACCCGAGGGTGTTGTCACTTGCTTGGGTTGTGTGTACTTTACTAGATTGTGTGCCTTTGATATTGCTTGTGCTACTTGATACTCGCAATGGTGAATGATCTTGTTGTAGGTAACGCGGCTCTAGAGGACAAAGAGGGCGACCAAACTCAACCAACAGGAACTAAGACTCAAGTTCCACCATTCCAGCAACCCCCATTGCTTTAAGATCCTCCTTTGAATCAAGTCGTGCAACAACAAGGACAGACAATCCAACATTTTCTCCAAGAATTGACGACACTAAGGGCTAAGGTTGACTCCACAAGCCAACATAGTCCATCGGGGCCGAGCCTGGAAGTGCACCTCGATGACAGTGTCCACCTCCCAAAGTCAGACAATGGTGCCAAGTTCCCTAGCCGTGACAAAGGGAAACAAGTTGTAGCCTCAACTTCACAAGTTCGACCACCACAACGACTTGCCTCTGTTATTGAATGTCATCAAGATGCAGCCAGGCTAAAGGATCGTCGCACCCATGTCGAGCATAAGGACACCGACTCCAGCGACCGTGATGACGACTTTGACGTTGAGTTTCCGAGCCATTCTTCACATGGTAAGGGAACTCGCAACCATCACAAGTGTCACGACCGCCACAAGAAGCACGACGCCAGTTTGCCCCCACCCAGTGACTACAAGAACCGAGATCACAGTTCTCATCCCACAGTTAAGCATCACTCGTGTCGTCACCACACTGCTTCGACAGTTCCCTTCAACATTGACGATCATCTTCATCACCAAAGTCCCAGATCACGACCACTTATTGGTTGTGGCTCAGCCCCTGAGTCTAACCGAGATCACAGTCCATGCACATTTCCAAAAATAAAATGGTGTCCATCAGTAATGCACACAAAAGGCTAAAATAATGCACACGAAAGGCATAAACTAATAAACACGGAAGGAAAAATTAATGCACATTATACAAATCAACTTATTCACATTAAAGGCCAAAATGTAAAATAAATATTAAACACTTTTCTTACAATGAGTAGGAGCAAGTTCCCTTTGAAGATGCTTTGTGCACTACCACGCCATACAATCCTACTGTTGTTGAGCCTTTGGAACATGAAACTACTCACATTGAAGTTCTTTATCTAATCAACATTTTCTAGCAACTCCATGATCCTGAAAGTAATGTTCTCATTCGAATGGCTCCCTACAATTGTGTTTGCAAACAGTATGATGAAATAACGCTTAAACATACATCTCTTGGATACTCCTTCATCTTGTTGTATATATCTATGTGAGAGAGCTTCCTAAGCTCCTTGTCATCAAAATCTTCATCAATTTTTGCCAGAAATTCTGCGTTTGTAAGTTTCTCTGGAAACTCAATTTGTCTTTTACCCTTTGGAACACCCAGATAGCCGTGTGCGTCATCTTCTGTAACAAGAATTTCCTTCCCATCCTTAAGCTTTATCGTGCATTTGATTGGATCATACCGTGCACACACATACATCCCGAGCTTTGATACGCTGCACTTTGTATAGCGTAACTAGGGATTATTACATTGATTTAGGAGTATTATTATATGTGTTTCGAGCCATTGTTATGTTCTGGGATATTTATTAAGAAGTGAAGAATTGAAGATCAGAACCAAAGAATATTGAAGATTTGAAGAAATCACCGACGACGATCGCCATGGATCAGCGGCGATCGCGGTGGAGCAACAGAGAGGAGCCGAGAATATTTAATAAATCCGCGACCGCGGATTAATATCCGCGATCGCGGGTATTGTGCTGAATTCCCCTTCGTGCGCAAGACGGGCCGTGGATTTGAAGCAAGTAGCCCGGCCCAATTGTTGGAAGGAGTCCACGTGAAGGAAGCAAGGTGGGCCCAAACCTTTGGAGGAAGCTGCACTTGAATCAGAAAAGGACGGTGGAGCCCACGTGGGCTGCACAAATTGGAAGCAAATACTCCGTACATCCGAGCTATGCTTCCCTTTTATTCCTTTTTTGTTTTATTTCTTTTCTTTCCCTTTTTCCTTAATTAGTTTTAGGATATATCTTTTACCATCTATTTTTAGGGTTAGTTCTCTATTTAAGAACCCTAGTATCATCATCTTTTCTATCATCTTTTCCATCAGATGATTTAGTTCTGCAACCATGAGCAGGAACTAATCTCCATTGTTTTACTTAGCGGTTGAAACCTTCAGTTATTATGTTGTGAGATTTCTAAACTCTTGTTCTTTTCCTATGGGTTTGTATTAATTCTCTTGTTCTTCATCTATTGATTTCTATTAGTTTTTCTAGCTTGATCACCTAGTTTGATTGATAGTTTTCTATTGCTAGACTAGGAATATACGGTGGAATTCCTTGTCATTGTAGCGCTCATATCTGCATGATCTGGTAGTTGATTGCTTTTATGAAAGAGAATTGATTGCATGTTAATACTTGACAGTTGTAAGTTATTGCATGCATCCTTATGATTCCTGTGCCCTTTGCTGCTATTTCATCTAATCTTGAGAGGTTTCCCTGATTGTTAAATAGTAAGTATTATCAGGACCGGTTGGCCTGTTAATATATTAAAGATTAGAATAGGAACATTCCCTAGGATTGATAAGAACTTGAGATAAATCTATGATCAACTTGATTTACTTTTGTGTGGATACTTGCTAGGTGAAACCCCTTCGCATAATATTCTCACCCAAACTTCCTCTGCTTGTTACTGGTTACTTGTGTGTTCTTGCAATCAAACCCCCCCCCCCTTTGGTTACTTGTTACTAGTTGATAATTCACTTGACTGCATTGATTTGGTGTTTTGATTCCCTTGGGTTCGACCTCTACTTACTTGCTATACTCTAGTTAGTGTTTAGAGTTTATTTCTTTGATTTGGCACTACGATTGAAGCCTCATCAAGCTTCATTGGGAATTCGTGTACTGTCCAGGCAATCAATTCTCCAAATCCCAGATCTATTACTACTTGCCTCTGCTCAGCAGTGATTGGATGTTTCTTATCAGTGAAGAACGTCACAAGCTTGTTCGGAGATGTTCTGCACTTTAGGGCTTCGTATTTACTCCTCTGTTGTTTTGAAGCCTTCTTCGTACCTTCCTTTAAGAGTTTAATATTTAAGACAAAGACACTTTCCTTTTGTTTTTTTTTGTTTTGGCTCTTTTAGGAGTTTTTGTCTCCTTCTCCTTTAGTTTCTCCTTTCCTTTCTCTGCCTTTGAAGATTGTGTTTTGGAAGATTGCGCTTTGACCATCTTATTTTTAGTTCTAATCTCTTTTAATTGAACTCCCAATGGCCTCTCATTGTCTTCAAGTTCATCTTCCTCTGCACTTGCTTCATCTTCTTCTGCACTTTGTTGTACCTCTCTTCTAGATGATTGTGAGCGCGTTGTCTTGGGCTTTTTACTTATTCTTGCTTTTGTAGCAGGATGCTTCCTTTTTTTTTTTCCTTTGTATGATCCAACCTGTGGAGATCCTTGGAGCAACTCTATCATCACCTACAGATGATTGCACACACATGAAAGTCAATAAATCTTATGCATACAGATGCATAATTGGAAACAAAACAAATTCCTTCTCAAGAGTAGTTTACTAACTGTCATGCACACAAAAATAGAGTTTTATTGATGCACATACACACAAAAACCTTTGCACACAAAGAACAAAAACTCATGCACACACATGTATTCTTATGCACACACATCAATTCTAGAGAAATAATCTATTGCACCTCTAACTGTCATGCACACAATAATGGAGTTTTATTGATGCGCACACACATAAAACCCCATGCACACAGAGAACAAAAACTCACGCACACACATGTATTCCTATGCACACATCAATTCTAGAGAAATAATCTAATGCACCTCTAAATGTCATGCACGCAATAATGTAGTTTTATTGATGCACACACACATAATACCCCTTGCACACAGAAACAAAAACTCATTCACACACATGTATTCATATGCACACACATCAATTCTAGAGAAATAATCTAATGCACCTGTAACTGTCATGCACACAATAATGTAGTTTTATTGATGCACACACACATAAAAAACCCTGCACACAAAAAGTAAAAACTCATGCACACACATGGATTCCTAGTTGTCATTCTCAATTTTTAATCAGAGTGCCTAGTAGTCATTCTCATGCACTGTATCTCTCTAAATCCCTGTAATGACAGTTAATAACTCATTCTCAAAAGGATTTTGGCTTCTCATGCAGAGAAATGTGAAACCAAACCTAAAACACAACATGAAAATCACAAGCATACACAATGACATATCAAAATCATCTACAAATAGTGAGAGTAAAGAGAATGGTTGATTCACTAGCTCGCTATAACAGTTGATATACTTCAATTTGCTTGAAATGAAACTGTTTAAGAAGTACACCTTGAGAATTTGCAATTTTACTCCTCATTATGTGGTTTGATCAAAACCTAAAACAGTTTACAATCTTCAATTTGTGCCTGATCAAGTGCCCGCCTCCTTGCTCACTTGCTTTGTTTCTTCCTCACCGTGCTTCTCCTTGCTTCGCTCCACTCGCTCGCTCCGTCAATTTCTCAAAATCGCGATCAAAAGTAAAGGTTGTGGAACCTAGGTCTTCGGTGTGGACGAGAGGGAGAAATATGTTGTTGAATCGTGGAAATCGTGGTAGAATGGCAGCGATTTCGGGAGAGGAAGCTAGGGCGAAATTTTGGGAGGAGAAATTTTGGGAGAAACTTGCTGATTGGGAGAGTGGGCGATGAAAAATTGTGTTTGGGAGAGTGGGAGAGATGAGCGTAACTGATTTGATTTGTAGGTCTCTGTTATTATATTTTAGGACTTTGGATCAACTCTATCTTTAGTCCTTATTTAGAAAACCATCCCCATGAGATTCTCACTCATAAACATACTCTAATGTACATGACAAATAAAATCATAGCGTAAAATAAAAAAGGGACCTAAATATAAGCTCTGATAATAATTGTTCAAATATGAATAGTATATCTTTGAGAATCACCATATGGACATAACGCTTGATATTAATAAATCAAAGAGGCATTGGACACACTTTCACGTATTAAGACCCTTTCTATTAGTCACTATAACAATGTTAGGAATGATACATTTATCTTTCACCGATTGAGTTTTTGTATTTAGAAAAAGGTGTGGGAGCGCAACTTGTTTCTCGGCTTCCATCCAACTTTATGTAACCAAATTTATTATGAAATAGTACTATAATAAATCAAATATTAAATTGAATGATGGACGGTATGAATCACGACATGCATGTGGTCCAACTATAAGCCGGGTTCGAAAGAAGTGGAGTTTCATAAATTACATAAGTGGAGTGTTATGTATAAAATATTAAAATACTCCCACATTTTCTTTCAAGTTAATAATAATTATACATGTATAACAAAAGTGAATTAACATTTCACCACTAACATTTTTTTATACTAATAATAGTCTGTTTGACTAAAGTTTAGGGCTAAATAAAGACAAATTCAATTTTGTCGAATAGACAGGGTTGCACAATCGGTTTTTTTTTTATATATACTCCCTCTGTCCATTTTGTTAGTCCCATTTCAATCAGATACATATGTCGAGACATGTTTTGCATCGTTAATATCTCTAGTTATATGTTAATAAAAGTTATAATTTTTTAATATTTTTAAAGTACTCATTAAGACGAATCAAACAAGACCCCACATGGCTATGTTTTTTCTTATATATTAGGAGAAATCTACAAGATTTTCTCGGTTTGTGAATAGTGTCACGAAAAGAAATGGGACTAACATTATGGGACGGAGGGAGTATATATATATATGGATCGGAAATCAAACCGGACCGGCAGACCGATTTTTTAGAAACTTATTATAGACTGGGGATCGGATCGGAAATTTCCGAATATTTTCAGACCGGACCGGTATTTTTTATATATAAAAAAATAAAAATATTGCATTTTAATGGATCGGACCGGACCGAAACCCGAAATTTCCAAAATATACAGACCGGGGACCAGACCGATCCAGTCCGGTCCGATCCGGGTTCCTGCCTTCCTGGTCCGAGTTGTTTTTGTGCATCTCTACCACATCACAAACTCTATAAATATAGTCCGATAGCAAAAAAGATATTCGAGGACAGAAGTTTCGTAGAATATTGCGAACCATGTACACAAATGTAACACCTCCACATATTTGCCCACATATACTATCACGTCACCAATTATGTGTCAAATGCATACACACATTGTAGCGAACGTACACAAAAATATCACCGGTCATCACTTAAGCCTTATATTTTCATCAAATCTCTTTTCTTTTGAGGGCCGGACCGTGATGTTTAGGGGCCCTGTGACACTTTTATAAATGAGGCCCATAAGAAAATATAAATAATAGCTCAAACTAAAAATACAAATACTTCATATATTAAATAAACATAACTCAAAATTCTCATCCAAACAACAATGAACAAAAAATTGCAATATAGATATCATTGTTTAAACAGTAACATCCTTTTAGAATTGTTTGAAACAAAATTTTCAATCTTCTTCATAAGCTCATTTTCAATGGTCACCATGGCTAATCCTCTTGAGCTCTTCTGTTAGTCTCTTCCCTCAAGTCTACAATTATTTGTTCCCTCTTAATAGTTGAATAATGAATAGGCCTGAATAATAATTAAAAAAGTGATGAATATACGGAGTACTGTTTAGAAGTGACTGAATAATGAATAAGGCATGGTAATTTAAAAAAAAAACAGATACCTATTTAGCACAATGTGATAACATATATTTAAGGCATCTACTTTTATTTGCACATAAACTCAAAATTGAAACCCAAACATAGAACAACCATTGGCAAAATACGGTAGTACTAGAGAAGTCAAAATTGAAACCCAAACATCCTAATTAATTTATTTCTAAAAAGAATACGGTAGTACTAAGAAACTAGAATTCAAGGCAAAATTTGGAATATCAGAACACATCTAAACAAAATTGAAACGAAAACGTCAAGTTGATTATCAAACCCTAACCCTAAATCACCGAATTAATCAAAAGAATATAAAAATTGAAACGAAATCTAAAAAGAATATCAAACCCTAACCCTAAATCAACGAATTTGGATCTAAAACAAAAGTATATACAAATTGGAAAGAAACTTTACCTTAAAATCGATTGTGTAATGCAAATTTGTCTTTGAGATGAGCACTTAGGAGGAGTTGGAGTAAAGAATCGAGAAGGAAGAACTGGAGAAGTCGAGAATGAAGATTGAAGATGTAGTCGTGAGATGTCACAAATGCCTTAGCAGATGAAGTGAAAATAGCGGCTGTTTTTAGGATTTTGAGAGGTAATTGAGGAAAAAGAATAAAAATATATATAGTATATATAGGCTGATAATTTTTTAGGGCCCTAAGAAATTTGGGGGCCCTGTTCCGTCGGGCCTCACGGAACAGGCTCAAATCTGGCCCTGTTTCTTTTAGTATATACTTGTTATTATTCTATCTATAATATGAAAACTTATTAACCAAAATTATCTTATGAGACTTTATGGGCACAACCTTAGTTTATACATATTTGGTGGGACTAACATTTATGATGAGCAAGAGATCACACAAACACTCTTACTACACAAGATGGAGTGGGGAAGCCTTTTGTCTTGCAAAAGACGAGTCACAACTCATAAAAATGTGGGCATGTTGGTGAGCCCTCTTGGGCCTAGTGTTTTTGCCTTTGACCTTCACAGTCTCCTTTTTCTTATTTTTATTTTAAATATGCTTCTAATATAGATTACCACAACAAACCTCCACCATCACCATAATAATACTTAAAAAAATCATAATAAAATGATTACTAGTAACATAAAAAATGAAAAAAGTTGGGCGGATGAAGAGAGAAAGAGCAGGCAGCACGATCATTCCGTAGGATCCGGTGTAAGAATTGTGTTTGTCTTGCCATCTTTTTCCCTAGGAATATGTAAATTAATTAATCCAATTTTATAATCACTACTTTTGACGAATAACTATATATCACAAATATCCAAGTTTCACAAGATTTTAGTCCTCTAAAATTTTATAAAACTTAATTGTAGCTGAATGTACAGATGGTATTATTAATTTAGATATATGGTATTAACAGTTTAGCTTATAACATTTGTATTAGCAATTTAGGTTAAAACCACTCACTTTCCATTTCAATGGAGTTTAAGAAAAGTATGATTTTCTTAAAATCTCTTATGAGTATGGACAAATAATCTTAATAACAAAATTTCAAGAACTTGGTAAGTGAACAAAAATCTACAATCATAAGTGCTAATATTTTGTTGATCTAGTAGTTTGAAACTAGACACTTTTAAACAATTTAAAATAGAGATTTTAAATTCGATTTCTGTAAAATATATGAAAAAGATCTACACCTTCTAAAACAACTCTAATCCGTTGAACCAAGCGATGAAGACTAAAGAAAAGAAATTACTGAAAGTGTCCATAAATTCTTGTAGATAGTGAGTCATAAGTAACAAAAAAATCACTAATATACGTTCTAATCTATTACATCTAATTTTTAACACTTCATGTACCCTGTCATAGTGTCATCACCTTATGTGTTTGTATTGTTAACGTTAGAAGAAAGGTTAACAAAGTTAGGCAAACATGCATGTTTTAAAATAAATACAAGACAAACATCGACGTGTGAGCCTTCTCAATTGTCATAGACTATTAATCAAAAGGTCCCATATGAAATTAATGCATTAGATTACAGATTAACACACAAAATTCCATAAAAGTGCAATTAAAATTTTGATTAATCTAATCGAGAAGCGCTCGATCACCAACTCCTGAAAGTATAAAAACAGTTTTCGGCTCCCTTCTTTTTCTTTTCTTTTAAGTAAGGAAGTGAAAGGCAGTCACAAAAAATCTAACTAGATGGTTTCCATAAAGGAAGTGAAATGAACAAGTAGTCTAGTCTGCTGTAATTGAGTACGCAAATTTCTGAAATAATCATCAGATATGTATGGTTGATGAATATTCGTCAAACTTTTTTAAATACAGTATTATTAGCAATACGACTTGTCAGGATGTCATCGACTCAATTAACCTCTCTACAACAATGAGAAAATTTAATACTTTGAGATTTACAAAGAAGTGCATATACATCATGAATGATATTCCTAATTTCCCACGGTATCTTCCATAATCTAATTGTAGAATTAATAATTGTAAGGTTATTGTCTTCTACAATTATGTTTTTATAATTGAATAAAGAAGTGACTTTTATTGCATTTAGAGCAGTTAATGCTTCTGCCATAAGTACCGACGAAGTTGTCACTTTCATGTTATCAACAAATAGAATCTTACCATCCGAGTTCCTTGATGTGCATCCAATAAAAGATTCATTTGACCTATTGAAAGAAGCGTCAACGTTGATTTTGATTCAATCCTTAGTTTTGGGCTCCCTTCGACTGTTTTGTTTATACTATTTTGAGCAAATTTCGGAGAAAGATTAAAAAGAACGAAAACATAATCTAGCCTAAATATTTTGACAACAACTTGGTTAACATATTTGCATATTGCTCATAAGTTGAGTTTTACTGAACAATGTTCAGAAACTCCTATATAATTAGAGATGAATCCTGATTCTTGCCTAGTGTAAAAAAAGATACAGAAACAAAAGAGTTTTTGTGTGATTCCATATAAGCGTAATTCAAAGTAATTACAATATAAAATTAATGAACGCAAATCTGATAAAAAACGAATTATATGGTACGCAATAAGAAGGATCAAATTCGGTAGCACAAATAAATATAAACATATAAGTATAAATGCTAATTTTGATGTGCATATATTCTTAGCGTCCTAGTGTAAAAAAAAATACAGAAACAAAAGGGTTTTTGTGTGATTCCATATAAGCGTAATTCAAAGTAATTACAATATAAAATTAATGAACGCAAATCTGATAAAAAACGAATTATATGGTACGAAATAAGAAGGATCAAATTCGCTAGCACAAATAAATATAAACATATAAGTATAAATGCTAATTTTGATGTGCATAAATCCTTAGCGTCCTAGCGAAGTTCATTTATAAGAAGAGAAAAATTGGATCATAACAACACTAAGAAAACGAAAAAGTTCAAAAAAAAAACTAAAAAAAATGTGGCAATCATGTCCATTCACAAATAACAAACTAATGTTCATAATTTGGACGGTAATATGCATAATGTGGCAATCATGTCCGTTCAGGTCATTTTAAGAAAAAAAATTATTCAAAGTTCAAAGTAATGACAAGAATGCCACCGTGTCACTCACAGAAAAAGTTCAAAAAATTTCATCGCCCATATTATGAACATTACTATCCAAAATATGAACATTGATGTCTAATACGTGAACGCGAACTGTTCGCGCCCGAACTTTTCTCTTATACGAATAATACGAATGTCAATTATGAGGCCGGCTCGGGTAGGAAATGATATTAAAATAGGAAATGTGAAGCGTTGTGGACCGTCAAATGAAAGTCATCTACGACTCTAATGGGGGGCGCTAGCTCTTTGTAGTGTTAATGAAGCGGGAACATTTTAGTTAATTCCCCTTGACAATAGGGGTCTCCTTCCACCATCAAGTTACTGTTCACGAGAAATTTTTCCTGCACCTTTGTTCCAAATTGGATCTTCTAGGTTTGAGCTTCAATCGGAATTGGAGCTTGTCTATTATCAAAAATCACCTCGTCCATCTCGTTTTCTTCATCTCCTCCATCCATTCTTCGTTTCAACCATGGATATTCTTAAGCGTATTCAAGTTTTTCTATCATTCAATTATATAGTGTTTGAGCTTAATTCGCCATGAAAACCTATGATGTAGCTTGAATGGAGTCACCCTAAATCAATTGATGTGTTTTTCGTTCTTCTCTACGTAGCTGATTTGGTTGATTTTGTTTTCTGTGGGAATCTTGTTTCTGGCATGATTTGGTGTTATTTATGAACATTACATTTTGTTTATGAACATTAGTTGTTAATATATGAACATTTTCCATATTTGTGTTTCTGCAGATTCGTTCTCAATTGAAGCTTCTAGGGTTCATCTTTGTTCGCAATTGGAGCACGACTATCATCAATAATCACCTTGTTCTACTTCTTGAACCATCTCGTTTCTTCATCTCCACAATCAATTCTTTGTTTCAGCCATCAATTCTTCATTTCGATGTTCATTGAAGCTTCTAGTGTTGAGACACGTGAAAAAAATTCTGCAGATTTGTTCCCAATTGAAGCTTCTAGGGTTCATCTTTGTTTGCAATTGGAGCTCGCCTATCATCAATATTTGATATCGATGTGGTTGATTTTAGTTATAGTGTGTGAGAATAGATGCCTATGAGGTGTTCGACAAAATGCTTAGAAGAGAGTATGGGTATGAATAGGCTGATAAGACTCTCGCAATGACTTGAGTCACATTTCTAGTTATTATTTGTGAACTTTAACATTCATAATATGAACATTTGACGTCAATATATGAACATGTGTGTATACCTTCACCTGACATGTACATCAATAGTTAATTAAAGTTCTTTACACTATCATACAATATTTGAACTTTTCAGGACAAGATATGAACATTTACAGACGAGATGTGAACATTCTTGTAGTTTAAAATAAGAACCTCTTAAACCCCATCATTCGTACAATTTGATTTCAAGCAACCAAGTTTTTAATTGAATCGATATCGAGCCATTGAAGTTGGTATCAATCACTAAGCTTTAGTTCATGTTTAGTATCAATCACTTCGATTGTTTCATCATGAGAGGTCCATATGTCTTTTTAAGCCTTATTTCAATTCATTTTACCGTAGCTATCATGTATGAACATAACTCTTCATACAATGAACATAAATAATCAAACAATGAACACTATCTTCAGTATATGAACAATATGTTTTACACGCAGTTTTACTTGACTTTCATGTAATAGATTTCATGTGTCCATGTATGAAGTTTCAATGCCACTATATGAACCTTTTTTTACAAGTTGGCTTTTTGTGTTTTCACTATACATTTACTTGTGGTTTTGGTTAGAAGAGTTGCCATCTTTCGTTGACTTTTTAGTGAACATTTTAAGTCAATCCTTGAACATAAAAGCACAGGATGCGAACCATAATAGAAAAATATTTCTTTCATCATATTAGTTTGTTACTTTGTTCCATGAACAAAGACATAGTTTGTTGACCCTTGACAACTGAGTTCTTTGTTACAACAAGCTTCTTCTTTGAATTGGACTTTCTTTTACTTGCTTTATAGACCGTGCTCTTCACATTTGGTGGTGGAGTGAAAAACTCGTCCATGCTATCACTACTGCCATGGTCAGCTTCTCCTGTGTCCACCACATTCAATACTTCTACACATTAGCCACATCTAGTAATAAAAAGTATCAATGAATGTCATGCTTTAGTTGTTGAACATATTTAATTACTTGATGAACATATATAATAACTTGATGAACATATTTAGTCAATTCTCAATATCAATGAAATGAACACTATATTAATGAACATGAAGTCTATATCAATGAACAGAAGCCAATATCAATGCACAAAAGCCTATATAAATGAACATGAAGTCTATATCTATGAACATGAAGTCTATATCAATGAACATGAAGCCATGGTCAACCCTATATTTACATCCCTTCAGTTACACATGCACATACAATCACAAGTCTATAGTAGTGAATCATCACAGAGCTCCACGAGGGAAGGAGAATGGAAAAGAACAAGAAGAAACATTGAACAATAAACATTAAACCCTAGAACAAGAAGAAACCCTAGATAGTGAATCAATACAAAATTGAAATCTTAGAACAATGAATAGTAAACATTTAACCATGAAACTTCAATCACAAATACAAAATTGAAGAAATCCCTAAAACCAACCTACAAAAATAAGAAAAACCCTAAAAATCGAGAAACAAGAGTGTTGTGGTGATTACCTCCATCAGATGGTTTGTAAAGCTCATCCTCGCTTTCCGCCATTGATAAACTTCGAAGGAAACCTTGAGGAAGGAGAGAATGCGGTTCAAATCTCTGCGAATTTGAAAGGGCGGGCGGGCAGAGTTTTTCCGTGAATTGGAAATAGCGAGATGATGTCTGATGATGAGGCGATTGTCGTGATGCCTATCAAAGAATACCTAACTCAAATCCACTAGTATAGTGGGAAGCAAGGGTCGAATCCCAAGAGAGTCGAGATACAGTTTAAATCACAATTTTGTTCCTAACAAGTAACCAAATTGGGGGGGTTTGTAGTAATTGAGATCAAGGAAGTAAACAAACACGCAATTGTTGAGATTAAGTAGTATGATGGAAAGAAGTTCACTTCTCGGTTGTTAGCACATCAATCATGCAAGGAGAATTGATCATGGAAACCTAACACCATATATTCATACACATTCAATTGGTTTATCCTACTCTTTGTTCATATAAAGTAACTAGTCCAACAAGTCCTAGAAACCCTTATTTGATTATAACCCTAGAACAACTAAGATTCAATAACCAAATAGCATTGAGCGCAAAGATATGTAGGCTTGTGCAATACCATTGGCGACAAGCCGATACTTGACACAAGTTTATAATCTCTACCCTATAAACACTCACAACAAGTTCATGTAAATAAGGATTGCTACCAAAAGACAAGACTCTTCAACAAGAATTATCAAGTCTAGCAATATGAAAGATAGAAATCAAACCTAGTTGCGCACCTAGATAAAATCAATATCTCTCAATAGCAAATTGAGGCACAAGAGATTATAAAATAAAACCACAATTGAAATAGAATATAAGATGTAGGAAACTCACAATCCTCCAATGAAAGAAGGCTTCAAACCTCAAAGTGAACAATAGAGATTTAGTTACACATAGTCATGGAAGCTCTCAACAATGGAGTTTTCTTACTAAAAACCAAGATAAAGATTCTAGGGAGAAGGAGAAGAGTTTATATAATTTCTCCCTAGAAAAAACCAAGAAAAATAAATAAAAACCAAGTCTTAATGCAGCAAATTAAAGATAGACATAACTAATTTCGGAGTTACAAATCAAATGGAGAGAGGAAGGTCTAGCATCCAATGCCATCAATTTCAATGCTGATTCCGGGTAGAAATCTCGACCGAGATGTTGGAAATCTCGACCGCGATTTGTTGTCTGCAGCTTCTTCTCTCCGTCTTCTTCTGGTCTCGAGGCAGCTCGGCTTCGCCTCTCGACCACTCCTCTGGTGCAAGTGTGGTGTGTACTCCTCCTAAGCTCCATCCCGCAAGTACCAATGAAGGATACAAGCGGAATCTCCTAACTCCACCACCAAAATCGCTTTCGAGCTTCCCGCAAATCCATAATAACAACTCCAACCGGATTCCGGAAATAACACTCGACAAGCACCTAAACTCCTCTAATCCTATGCTAATAGTCGCTAGTTATCACCATATAACATGCTCCTATCAAACTCCCCCATACTTAAACCTTGCTCGTCCCCGAGAAAGCAAAGTGATGCTAACTCCTCCAATGAGCACAAAGGTCACAAAAGCATGGGAAAGCTTGCTAGCGACTATACTCCAAACTCCGTGTGTAAGCAAGTAACTCTAATCCTAGCTCCTGACTAGCTTCTTATCACTCCGAGGTGACCTACCCAATTCCCTCCTTATATCACCACTTCATATGACGCCACTTCAAAATAGTAACCAATATCGAACCAAGTGACGTGCAATAAGCACAAGTGGACTCCTAATCTCCTCTAAGGCTAAGGGAACAAATAATGGGCAATAATAAAAAAAATAAAACCGAGTCACCCACTCGCTTAACACACTTCTTATTCCTCCTCTTCTTTTGATGTCCTAAACCACTACATAATATCCAATCAACTCATCAACCACCAATCCTAAAACAAGAAATCTGCATAGTACAACCCCAACAATATGCATCAAACTCCAAGAAAAGAACCTAACCCTAGAGCTATCACAACCGCCAAAGATGTACCAAAACAAATCTCAAATCAAAGAAAGAGATAGTAAAATGATCATGGGTATGCAATAAAGATCAATGAGAGAAAAAGAAGCAAGATATCTAACTCCTTATCCCTCCATGGTGAATCCTAAAACCCGAGACAATCCTTCTACTCCCTTCTTATGTCTCCAACGCCATAAAAGTGCAAATTATTCAACAATGAAGTCAAACAAATCACAACACATTAAGTTCGGCGCCCTTTCGGGTTTTCACCTCCCTTCTCAAGACATCAAAATTTTTTTCATTTTTTTTTTTTTTTTTTTTTTTATTGGGCGCCCCCCTTTTCAAGACAATCAATTTTTGCTCGCCCGGGTTTTTCTCTTTTTTTTTTTCTTTTTTTTTTTTTTTTTTTTTAATAATTTTTTTTTTTTACAATGAGATAAACAAACTAATCTATGAATTGAAAAACAAGATAGATAGTCTAAACTCCCTTCCAAAAGAGAACAATCATGATAGAGGAAAGGAAGAAAAGACTCACAACCACTAGAAGAACCGACAACCTCCCCCATATTTGAACAAAACATTGTCCTCAATGTGTAGCGGAGGACCTCTAATCGTGGGGACGAACCGGGTCATCTCGTGATAGGTGGAATGGTAGTGAACCGGCAATGTGGTAGACCGGGAAAAGTAACCATGAAACGGAATGGTGAATCGAATGTGTGACACCCGGGATTGCAATGAGCAACGATCCGAGTGACATGGAGGTAGAGGATGAGGTGACGTCGTCGGCGCTAGATCGATGTTACTCGGGGAGGCGACGACGTTTAGGTATGGATGAAAGAAGCGGAATGGTGGAGTGAAGGTGAAATGGAGGTGATAGAATATCAAAAGCACAATTTCTTTTTTTTTTTCTTTTTTTTTTCTTTTTTTTTTTTTTTTTTTTTTTTTTTTTTTTTTTTTTTTAGGAAAACAAAAGACTAGAAAACTACCTCGGGTTGCCTCCCGGTCAGCGCCTTAGTTACCGTCGTGGCACGACGTCTATCATCTCACCCGTACTCTATAGGTCCCCTCGGAACCTCGGCCTTCATGATCTCATTCTTGAACCACTCATGGAAAGGTTTGAACCTTAGACCATTTGCCTTCGTCACTCTCCACACCTTCTTGCACGTCTTCTTCTTCTTTTTACCTCCCCCATACTTAGAGTCAGGTGGGGAGCGTTTGGGCTCTTTCGGTACAACCTGCACAAAAGAACTAGCAGGTATCTCGACCTGAGACGTAAGAAGAGTGGGGCGATTGCCCAAAACAGTAGTAGAGAGGATGGTCGTGGCATCCGAGCACAAGTCAGGGGGTTCAACCATCTTATCAACAATGTTGACCTCAAGATTCTCCTTCATAGGAGGTGAAACAATATCAATCAAACAAATAGAAGGCAAGTGAAAAGAGTCGACGTCATGGATATTATGTTCTATTAGATCACCGTCAAACTCCATAGTTAATGTTCCACCAAAAACATCAATCTTAGTCCTAGAAGTTTTCATGAATGGCCTACCTAACATAATAGAGGCCGTAACATTATCACTTATATCCAAGACAAAGAAATCAGCGGGGAATATCAACTTATCCACTTTCACCAAGACATCCTCTACTACTCCCCTAGGATACACACAAGAACCATCAGCAAGTCTTATATCAATGTCAGTTTTAAGCAAAGGTCCTAATCCTAGTGATTCATAAATTGATGTAGGCAAAACATTGATAGAAGCACCCAAATCAAGCATAGCCTTATCATATCTAGTGTCACCAATCACTATAGGGATAGTAAATATACCTGGATCCTCACACTTCACCGGTATCCGGTGTTGAAGGATCGAGGAGACTCTCTCGCTTACTTGCACCTTCTTCTTGCCCTTCAACTTTTGGTTCCTCTTCATGGTGCAAAGCTCCTTCAAGAACTTGGCGTACCTAGGAATACTTTGAACAAGTTTTAGTAAAGGGATGTTTACCTCGCACTTGCTAAACGTCTCAAAGATCTCTTGATCGTTGGCGGGCCTTCTTGTGTCCTTGAGAGCTTCCGGGAAGGGAGCGGGAGGCTTCTCGGAGTATAAGGGAGGGAAATTGGGGCGCACATAGTTCTCTTGCCTCAAAGCAAAGTCTCCTCTATCCTCGTACTCCTCCTCGGGCCTTGGATGTGTGGTTTTAGGCTTAGGACCCCCTCCATGCAGATCTCGGTCGAGAATGTCACCAACAGATCGAGATTGACTTCCAGAACAGAAATCTCGACCGCGATTTTCAACATCTCGACCGAGATTTTCAGAACAGAAATCTCGACCGCGATTTTCAACATCTCGACCGAGATTTTCAGCATCTCCTCCAGAACGCAAATCGCGCCCGCGATTCTCAATTCTCGACCGCGATTTCTGTTCTGCGGCATTCCTGTCCAACTCAGCTTGGACTTCGGGACTCGCTCGGCCTTCCACCCTCTCCTCATCTTCCAAATTGCCCTCAAGAACCTTTCCACTACGCAAATGAATAGCACTTACATTCGCTCTTGGATTCACCACCGTTTGAGAAGGCAAGGATGACGAGATACGCTGTTCAAGCCTAGTTACCGATTCCGCCAATTGCCCGACTTGGTTCCTAAGATCCCTCATGCCGGACTCAGAGGTTTGGACATGAGTGGTGAAGTGTTGGACCAAGGACTTCAGCATATCCTCGGTGGAAGGGCCTTGAGGCTTGGGTGCATAAGGAGCTCGGTTTTGATTGAAATTCTGAGCACCTGCCGGATCACTCCATCGGAAGCCCGGATGATCATTCCCTCGTTGATTGTAGTTGGTGTTGTTCTGATCATAACGAGGTCTAGGAGGTCCGTAACCTCCCAAAGCATGAACTTCAGCAATAGCGGGGTCTTCTAGCTGGGGGCATTGGTCAGTATGATGCCCTTCTTGAGTACATATCCCACAAACGACCCCCGGCTTTTGATTGCCAAGAGTGAAACCTTTGATCATGCTCTTCAACTCAGCAATTTCCTCTTTCAGCTCGGTATTCTCGGAGCTCACTGCACTTGCTCCTTTCTTTGTATAAGTTCGCCCGAAACTTCTTGTTCCCTCCGCAATCTCATGGATCCGGTTTCGGGCAGCAGCAGGAGTCAAATTCAAGACGCTTCCATTGCAAGCGGCGTCTATGAGCCTCCTCTCATGATCTAGTAACCCATTATAGAGGTGGGTCACCAAATCCTTCTCCTCAAACCCGTGGAACGGGCAGCTAGCACACAACCGGGCGAAACGCTCACAATAGTCATAGAGCGTTTCATCATCAGCCTGCTCAACATTAGCAATCGCTCTTTTCAAAGCAACCGCCTTCTTCGATGGGAAGTACTTCTCAAGAAAGGCCTTATGCAGCTTGGCCCAAGTGTCAATAGTCCCCACCGGAAGCAAATAGTACCACCTTCGAGCCCCATCTTTCAAAGTCAATCCGAAGGCTCTCATCTTCAATTGCTCCTCCGTGACATTACTCGGCTTGCTACAACTGCAAATGTCGTGGAACTCGCTCAAATGCATGATTGGGTCCTCACCACTCAAGCCATGAAACTTCGGAAGCAAATTGATGAATCCTGTTTTGAGCTCGAAGTGAACTCCTTCATTAAGGGCAGGATAAGTGATCCCAAGATGTTGGACATTCAAATCCGGATCGGTCAGCTGCCGCAAGGTTTGATTTTCAGCCATGTTTTCGATCACAATCTCGTGAATAGCTTCTCGGAGATTCCGCCGAAAAGTTCTCTCGATCTCTGGATCAAACGCAAATAAAACTTGATTAGTAGAACGGGTGTGGACCATACGAATGATCCACACCAAGGTTAGAAACAAAAATGAGACAAAAACTGTAAGTTTGACTCCCCGGCAACGGCGCCAAATTTGATGAGGCGATTGTCGTGATGCCTATCAAAGAATACCTAACTCAAATCCACTAGTATAGTGGGAAGCAAGGGTCGAATCCCAAGAGAGTCGAGATACAGTTTAAATCACAATTTTGTTCCTAACAAGTAACCAAATTGGGGGGGTTTGTAGTAATTGAGATCAAGGAAGTAAACAAACACGCAATTGTTGAGATTAAGTAGTATGATGGAAAGAAGTTCACTTCTCGGTTGTTAGCACATCAATCATGCAAGGAGAATTGATCATGGAAACCTAACACCATATATTCATACACATTCAATTGGTTTATCCTACTCTTTGTTCATATAAAGTAACTAGTCCAACAAGTCCTAGAAACCCTTATTTGATTATAACCCTAGAACAACTAAGATTCAATAACCAAATAGCATTGAGCGCAAAGATATGTAGGCTTGTGCAATACCATTGGCGACAAGCCGATACTTGACACAAGTTTATAATCTCTACCCTATAAACACTCACAACAAGTTCATGTAAATAAGGATTGCTACCAAAAGACAAGACTCTTCAACAAGAATTATCAAGTCTAGCAATATGAAAGATAGAAATCAAACCTAGTTGCGCACCTAGATAAAATCAATATCTCTCAATAGCAAATTGAGGCACAAGAGATTATAAAATAAAACCACAATTGAAATAGAATATAAGATGTAGGAAACTCACAATCCTCCAATGAAAGAAGGCTTCAAACCTCAAAGTGAACAATAGAGATTTAGTTACACATAGTCATGGAAGCTCTCAACAATGGAGTTTTCTTACTAAAAACCAAGATAAAGATTCTAGGGAGAAGGAGAAGAGTTTATATAATTTCTCCCTAGAAAAAACCAAGAAAAATAAATAAAAACCAAGTCTTAATGCAGCAAATTAAAGATAGACATAACTAATTTCGGAGTTACAAATCAAATGGAGAGAGGAAGGTCTAGCATCCAATGCCATCAATTTCAATGCTGATTCCGGGTAGAAATCTCGACCGCGATTTGTTGTCTGCAGCTTCTTCTCTCCGTCTTCTTCTGGTCTCGAGGCAGCTCGGCTTCGCCTCTCGACCACTCCTCTGGTGCAAGTGTGGTGTGTACTCCTCCTAAGCTCCATCCCGCAAGTACCAATGAAGGATACAAGCGGAATCTCCTAACTCCACCACCAAAATCGCTTTCGAGCTTCCCGCAAATCCATAATAACAACTCCAACCGGATTCCGGAAATAACACTCGACAAGCACCTAAACTCCTCTAATCCTATGCTAATAGTCGCTAGTTATCACCATATAACATGCTCCTATCATCTGAGCATAAGAGAAGGAGAATGGGAAATAAGCTTTGTGAAAATGTCCGATTTCTCCCTTGAAATTTGTTATTAATTACAAAAATGCCACCGTTCATGAACAGTGGCTTGCTTTTGATCTTTTAATCTCAGACGTTGGTTTGCTCGATCAAACGACTCTCGTTACTTCGTTTTTCCTACAGTAACAATTCTTCTCACGTGAAATTTCCTCTGTCAATTATTTCCTGCTTGTATTTATAGAGAAAAGTTCGGTTGAGAACAAGGCTTAACGTAGGAAAAACAAAGCGTTTGCGTTCATAGATAACAAGCTAATGTTCATATTCTAGATGGTAATGTTCATAATTTGGGTGTTGACAATTTCGAACATCTTAAGTGAGTCATGCGATGACAATTTCGTAATTTATGTGAACAATGTTATTTTTTTCTTCTGAAAATGACTGAAACGACCGTGTTCGTCAGATTATGCACATTTCTATCTAAAATATGAACATTAGCTTGTTATAATAATTTGGGTCTTGACAATTTTGAACTTTGTAAGTGAATCACACGATGACAATTTTGTAATTTATATGAACAATGTTCCCCTCCTTTGAAAATGACCGAAACAGACCTGATCGCCAGATTATGCACATCACGATTATGAATATGAATATGAATATTAACTTATTATTTCCGAACGTGAACACTTCGCTTTTTTTTTTACGTTGAAGTCTTATTCTCACCCGAACTTTTCTCGTATTTATATGCATTGATGTTTGTAATTTAGTGAATGAACCTTTTTATATTTGTAGGTTAATGTATATCCCTATTTGAGTCTTTCACTTATACATGTGTACTTGATTTTTTTATGTGATAATTTTGTTTAATATTAAGAAAACTTCATTGTTTAAATGTGAATGATCTCAAAGTACTTCTTCTTCCAAATTTTCTATCTTGTAAAGAAACAAAAAAAAAGTACGGTATTCTTCATTTCTTCCTTTCTTTCTCCTCTGTTTTGCTTACCTTACCCATCAATCCAACAGAAGCCGCAGTGGAAAGAAAAGAGATTGACACACCAACATCTCAGGCCCCAAATCCTCCAAGTGGGTTTTCTAAAAATCAGAACTCAATCAAAATTAACACTCATCTTCTGATTTCTAGTTATGGGTTTTCTAAAAAAGTGAAGACCCAAAATGTGCTTTGCTTATCCTCCAATGGAGGACATAGCCTTTCCTTCATCCTAAGTTTCTAAAAAAGAGGGAGATTAGTTCTAGAATGAGTATGCCTCAAGGGGCAACAAAAAAAAGGGCAAACAGCATTTTCAGCACAATGTCTGTAGCACATGTGGATGATGATGAAGGAGAAAAAGAAGAAGTCTTTCAAGGTGAGAAGAAGCTCAACAATGGCGATTTCTACACAGGACAATGGTCTGAAAATCTTCCCCAAGGTCATGGTAAGTATCTCTGGTCTGATGGATGTATGTATGTGGGTGAATGGAAAAAGGGTAAAACTACAGGAAAAGCTAGGTTTAGTTGGCCATCTGGAGCAACTTATGAAGGTGAATTCAAGAATGGTTATATGGATGGTCTAGGGACTTTTACTGGGTCAAATAGTGATACTTATAGAGGCTATTGGGTTATGAATCTGATGCATGGTCAAGGAACAAAGAGATTTGCAAATGGGGATTTTTATGAAGGAGAATGGAGAAATGGATTTCAAGAAGGTCAAGGTAGGTATCAATGGAGGAATGGGAATCATTACATTGGTCAATTTAAAAAAGGAATGATTTTTGGAAACGGGACTTTGATTTGGGCAAATGGAAATAGGTATGATGGATTTTGGGAGGATGGATTGCCCAGAGGAAGCGGCACTTTTCGGTTTCCTATTGGCGGTTTTTATGTTGGTGTTTGGAGTAAGGATCCATTGGAACAAAGTGGGACTTTTTACAATACTAATGAAAGTAATGAGCAAGAAAATGTGGATTGGAGTCCTGAGAAATTGTATTCAGTTGACTTGTGTGGATGCATTGTGTGTCCCGGTGAGAAGATCTTGATTTACCCATCTCAGAAATTGATGAGCTTGCCTAGCTTTGATAACCAATCGATTTTGAAGCCTTCTAATGAGGTCAAACCCGGGAGGAGGTCGGTTGATGGGAGAGTGATGAATGGAGGGAAGTATAATCCTTGGGATGATGAGAACGAGGTTGCTCGGATTGTTCTTGCAAAGAATCTTAGTGATAGTGTTGCAACTCTGAATGAGTCAGAGACTCTGCACCCTTTTAATCCTATAGTGTTGCCTAAAGAGATCAAGAAACAAGGTGTGACGATTTCGAAAGGCCATAAACACTATGATCTCATGCTCAACTTGCAGCTTGGAATAAGGTATTAGCATCTATGTATTAATATGATTCATAGTGTAAGAAGTGTAAAAATATATATTTGAGAGAGTGATGGATTTTACGCTTACTGCTTTATTTACCAGTTTCAGTACTCACTTTGCAGACATTCAGTGGCAAGACCTGCACCAACAACATCGTTTGATTTGAGGGCCTCTGCTTTTGATCCCAAGGAAAAAATTTGGACAAAATTTCCTCCGGAAGGATCTAAGCATACACCACCGCATTCATCCTGTGATTTTAGGTGGAAGGATTATTGTCCAGTTGTTTTCAGGTAGTCTGTGATTCCCTGCAGTGTAAATTTATTGTATATGATGGCTGATTAAGGTTTTAATCTAAAACAGTTGCTTTTTTTAATTCAGGACGCTTAGAAAGTTGTTCAAAGTTGATGCAGCAGAATATATGCTTTCAATATGTGGCAATGACGCACTCCGGGAACTTTCATCCCCGGGGAAAAGTGGGTGCTTCTTTTACCTTACTCAGGATGATAAGTATATGATAAAGACAGTAAAAAAGGCGGAAGTCAAAGTGAGTTCTGTTAATAAATGCTGATCATTTGTTGCTGATTTAGTTTCTTGAATCTAGTTAAATTCATCAATCTATCTTCAATTAACAGGTTCTCTTAAAGATGCTTCCGGCTTACTACAACCACGTAAGAAAATTCGAGAACACCCTAGTGACAAAGTTTTACGGCCTTCATTGTGTAAGGCTAACCGGAGCTGCACATAAGAAGGTGAGATAGAATGGCAGCTTTAATTTTGATCTTGTGAGCTTCAAAAAGCGATTCTGATACTCATTATGAAACTGATTATCATCCAGGTGCGGTTCGTTATAATGGGAAACCTTTTCTGTACAGAAAATGCAATTCATAGACGGTTTGACTTAAAAGGCTCCTCACATGGACGCACGTCCGACAAAACCGACTCAGAAATTGATCCAACTACCACCCTTAAGGATCTCGACCTTACTTATATTTTTCGCCTCAGGAAGTTTTGGTTCCAAGAGTTTTGCAGGTCAAACCATCACTTTTTTTATTAGTAGGCCTTATATTGTTTCTAGTTATATTTATGTGCATAAGAATATTTCTTAATGAAATTGAAACTTATATTTTAATGTGCAGGCAAGTTGATAGAGATTGTGATTTTCTTGAACAAGAGAGAATAATGGATTACAGTCTTTTAGTGGGTCTCCATTTTAAAGAATCTTATGGTTCAAAAGAGGTAGTAGATGAATCAGATTCAGATCGAATCGTTCTTGATCCTGCACAGTAAGAACCTATTCTAAGATTGCCTATGACCTTGTAAGAATTTTTTGTTTGTTATTCATTATTTTGACGGTTGATTTAGGTGGACGTCGTTTAGACTAGGCATCAACATGCCTGCAAAGGCAGAACTGACAGTTAGAAGATCAGTTTGGGAGCGTCAACTGATTGGAGAACCAACAGGAGAGTGCTATGATGTCGTCCTCTTCTTCGGTATCATAGACATTCTCCAGGACTATGATTTAAGCAAAAAGCTCGAGCACGCGTATAAATCCTTCCAATATGATTCCACTTCCATTTCTGCTGTTGACCCTAAGCAATATTCGAGACGGTTTCGTGACTTCATCTTCAAAGTATTTACCGAGGACACGTAATCATAGGCATAGATTTACGGTCGACTTAACACTGTAAGAAAGCTACTCTCCCCAAAAGAGTCATGTTTTTGCTAGTGTAAATGAAGTTAACAGAGAGGTAAGTAAGTTACACAGATTGAATAGGGGATTCTTGTAACAAAATTGTACAGAAAAAACAGATTATGGAATATAATTGATTCATTTAACCTAAGCTTGCTACTTATTAACATACTAACTGATGCAGACAGTGAAAGCAGGAGACGAAGACGGGGACGATTCCGTCGATATATGGAGAATGAGTCAAGATGGTGTTGGACCCATGTTATGTAACATGGTGTGGCACTACTTGCAGGTAAGAATGGTCCAAAAAGTATTAACAATTGTGATTTAGAAATTCTGTTGCAAGATGGTGTACATGTCTTGGCAAGATGTGAAGATTTTATTGTCTAGTGTATTGACTTTATTATATATAGGGTATAAACTGAGTAAGTACTACACCGTATGAAAGACGTGGGGACTGGAATTTGGATCGATGATGATGGTGACTTTAAAAGGTATGTGCATACAACGAAGTTGGAGAGGTGTTTTTTTTAAAGTCTATGAAAATTACTCTGTCATACAAGCGACATTTTCTTTTGACATATTTGTCGAGACACGTTACAAAACGATATCTTTAAATATACGATGCCAAAAATTATACATTTTTTATATTGTCAAAGTACTCGTTGAGACGAATCAAATAAGATCTCACATGTCTATATTTGTTCCTACATATTATAAGAAAACGAGAAGATTTTCTTAACTTGTGAATAGTGTTAGAAAATCAAATGTCCCTTATATTTTATGATGAAGTGAATTCAGTCTTGTGTGAGTTGTGGTGTAGACACCCATCAATTCTTGCTATAGATTTGAATGTTAATTTGTTTTGCTGCTAAAGAAAAGAATATTAATTTGTTTTTTTTTATCCCCTTTGATTATAGAGGAAAGTTCCGGTGAGAACAAAATTTAACGTAGGAAAAACGAAGTTTTCGCGTTCACAGATAACAAGTTAATGTTCATAATTTGAGCGGTAACCTTCATAATCTAGGCGATAAAATTTTTTGAGGTCATTTTGAGAAAATAATTAAAAAAACAAAGTTCGCAGTAATTACAAGTATGTCACCGTGTCCTTCACTTAAAACGTTCAAAAAAAGTTGTGGCCTATATTATGAACACTACCATCCAGAATATGAACGTTGACGGATATTTTGTCCGATCTGTTCGTTTTTCCTAAATTAAGAGTTATTTGCACCCGAACTTTACTCTAGTAATAAGCTCCAACTATTTTGGGTGTACATTAGTAAAGCAATACATCACAGAACCAAATCACATACATCAGTACTACATGGTACATCACCTCACATACGACCGATCAAACCGGTCTCCATTAGTCATTGTCTTATAACCGATCAACTTTTTTCCGATTCTTTTGATGTTGTATTTTATTTTTTTGGAATGACATGGGTATCCGGGCTATTAGCACCCGACTAATTTCACGGGTTCAGAAGATCGGGTAAGCCTTTAGTGGTCAACCGTAAATGAGATTCGAACCGGTGACCTTTGAGTACCACCCGCAGACCCCTAACTAGTTAAGCCCACCATGGTTGGTTTAATGTTTTATTCATAAACCATATAGAGGAGTATTCAGCTTGGAGTATGTGAGATCCGAGAAGAACATTGCAGATCCTTCGACAACGGGACTAAATAGAAGATTAGTTCTTGACACGTCGAAGAGAATGGGTCTAAAACCTGTGAGATGAGGAATTCTTGGTGGATCCAAGTTGTGGTCAAACGAAGCCTTGAAAAGACTCATGTGATGTTACACTACATCTCATTCTATGACGAGTGTATTGTAGAGGATGAACGTTAGCTCTTAATGAACTCATAGCCCAGAATATGGGTGGTCCTTTGAGACGGACTTGATGAGCTCACTGATGATTTGAGAGGTTGAGTTATCTAACTCTTAATGACTTCATAACCCATATAGGGTGGTCCTTTGAGACAGGACTTGAGGGAGTCACCTACAGGAGTGTGAAAGGCTAGCCACCTTCTATGAGAGTATTCGAGTAATCTTTCTAGAGCACTCTTTACCATCCCAAGGAAGATTTGGCTATCTTAGAGAAATTATTGAGGAATCAACTGGATTTTAGGTAAGAAGTGTGTTATTAAGAACAATCGTTAAATGAGAGAGTTCCAGATTTGTTCACTCTTCTCGTGAAGGGATCACTTGATCTCACTATGTGTTAGTTCAAGTCGTAAGACACCAGCACCTAAGCTTCAAACCTTACATATGCTCAGAACTTGTTTTAAAATCTTTTCTTTGAAAACTTATTCTGTATTGTGGGGGATTGTGAGGAGAACAGGAACTGCTTTCAAAGGGAAATATGAGTTTGGGTTTTTAAGCATTCCCACATCGACTAGGAGGGAGTATATTATACACTATATATATTGGGTATTTCTTTAGAGGGTTAGTTGAGTTAGAAAGGCGCCCCCTCGCGCGCGCCGCCGCCGCCGTCCGTCCGTTCCGTTTCGGTCCGGTCCGGTCCGTGTTCGTGGGCGGTGGGCCTTACTTTTTCCGAGTCAAATTAATTTTTGGGCTTTCGGAGTATACGAACGTAAATTAATTGCGCATCGGATTCTTCCGATTTGTTTTGAATTCGTATTTAAAACTTCCTTTGTCTCTTTCAAAATCGTTTTGTAACTGCCCTGGTTTAATGCCATTTTTCACGTTTTGTGATATGGAGTTATTGCTCCAGATTTGCAGTTTGATCTCCTTAAAATTGAGTTTCATTCTGCTGAAGAAACACACAGAAAAACGCAGTCTTCTTCCTCCTAAAATCTCTTTCGTTCTGAGCATACCCGTCTGATTCCAGTCCTTCGTTGGCGAGTGCCCGCGATCGGAGGATGATGTGATAACCTTGGGGGCGAAGCCTGTCTGACTGTGCTCCGGTGGTCAGGGCGAATTCGCTTCTAAGGCAGTGGCTTACATACCGCAATGCAACAAGTTTTCGGTTCCTGTTTTTGCAAAGGTTTTCGAAGTAGCCCTAAATTCTGTTCTGATTTCTACGAACATATTGTATAATGATGCTATAATCAGTTTTATTAGGCCGGTGAAATCGTAAAATGATGTTATAATCAGTTTTATTAGGTGCTTTATTTTTTTAATCACAGTTGATGCCTTATCGCATGAATATATGATCTCAGAATGTTGGATAGATCATTGCTGGATTATATGCTGCATATTAGGTTTTTCGGATTAATATATCATGCTAGTATTTTGGGACCCGCACGTGCCCGCGCTACGCGCGGGTCTATACTATTTTCAATAAGTGTTATTGATTTGTAGAAAAAAGCCATCAATGCCACACACATATTTTATTTTATTTATTGTGTAAAATTTATTTTTTATGCAAATATTCTACATGTTGTGTGATATAAAAGGTTATAAGCCCTTGATTGACCGTCTTCTTAATTTCTCTTTGTAGGGTTTCTCTAGAAAGGTAATTTGGATATTTGATTAATGCTCATATTACATAGGCTGATATTATATAGACAAAATTTATAATTTTTACGAACTTCTGGAGCAATCTCGAAGACAAAAAATTGTTTAACTGGAGATGATAATCCAATTTATTTTTGTTATAAAAATATCAATTTATCCTTGAATGTCAACATTGAATTTTTTTATGGAGTTTTAATTTATTTATTTTTGGTGAAAGAGAGGCCGAAGCCTCTCGAATAGATACCTGGTCTAGTTTGGGGAAACCCCGGACATAGACCGAAAACCCTGAACTACTTTGGGATAACCCGAGGTGTAGTCCAACCCCGCACATCGTTTTCTAAAAAGCTCAAAATACAATCAGGAGGCAAACCTAACTCCGAGAACCCCAAGGGGTAAGACAGAGCCATTGTAGCAATGACATCTGCAACAAAGTTAGCTTCCCTAAAAATATGACGAGAGAGGATAGACCAATCTCTACTAAAGAAGCTCTGACACTAAGTAACAAGGCTGGCCAGGGGATGGTTGTAGTGGATGGGATGATTGATGAGCTCAAGGGCTAACTTGGAGTCAGACTCGACGATGACTTGCTTGAAACCCAAGTTCCAGGCGAGGTTAAGGCCATTGAGAATGCCCCAAAGTTCAGCCATAGGGACGGTACAATTACCCAGATTGTGAGAAAAACCCGAGATCCATCTAACTTTATGATTCCGCAGACTATCACCCGCACTAGCACTACTACCATCTCTGAGAGCTCCATCAGAGTTGATCTTCACCCACCCATCCGGGGGCGGGTTCCAACTGATGTCAACTGTAATTTTGGGTACCTGAGTAATACCAAGCTTAAGCTTCATAGAACCATGTCCAAAACAAACTTCTTCCTATCACCCTAGAACGAAATGTCATTAAGATTAACTTATTCCTCCACTTCCAAGCCCACCAGAGAGCAGTTGCGAAAACACTTCTCCATTCTGTGCCATCTGCAAGCAAAAAATTCGAAATTTAGTTAAAGCGCAGCCAAATTGCAAAGGAGGAAGAGTAGAAAGATGGATTTGAAGCCACATGTGGCCAGGCATCCCAGAGCGCTCTCATGGGCGGGCAATCCCGGAAGAGATGTTCATAGGATTCATCCACAAGAGTACAAGCATGACAGGACGCTGAGTTAGCAAGGTGTCGTCTCAACCGCTCGGTGTTACTCATGATGCCACCCTTGGAGAGTAGCCAGACAAACACACGAGTCCGTTCAGACACGCTCAACTTCCAGATCATAGCGAAGAACTGGTGATCCGTGAAGCAAGTAGAATTAACTCCACAAAGCATCTCGTAGCTCGACCTAACAGAATAATCCCCATCGGTAGTCAGAGCCCAACACGATTCATCCCCATAGTTCGGGTCACTCGGAATACACACAACTGCAATCCTGGCAACCACCTGAGTCGGGAGTAGGGGGCGGAAATTCTCCCAGATCCACCATACTCCATCCTCCAGCAGTCATTGATAAGGTGGGTCCTTCTAGAACCAATATCAGAGATGGTATGATTAATCAAAGGTTCATCAGAGACCCAATGATCCGTCCAGAAGCGGATGGAGCTCGTACATCCCGGATTCCATTTCACTCCCTGGTTGACAACCCGATTGAACCCCAACGTCATACCCCTCTAGATATGAGAGGAAGGTTTCTTGGTTCTACGGTTGCTCCTGGTATACTTACTCTGCAGGACTGACGACCAAAGGGTGTTTTCATTCATAAGGAATCATATACACTATATATTTTGATAATAAAAATTTAAATCTTAATTATATAAATCTTCATACACTCAATTTTATTATTGAGTTTGACTCATTGATATATAAAATCCACCAATTATTAAATGAGAGTACTAAATTAAGGAGTGACATTAACCAATAAGAATGCAAATGTATTTATTATTGCTTTCATTTTCTCTCTCCGTTTTTTATAGTAGATTAGATAAGTTAGATAGATATGGTAATTGAGTTAGGGAAAGTGTCGGGTGAGAATAACCTTTAAAATACGAATGTGAGAATGACGCACATTAGTAGTAAATTGATGCACATTTAGTATTTATTTGACGCACATTCGTTAACAAATATTAAAACATCCAAAATTTAAAAAACATTTATTTTTTAAACAAACTTAGCCATTAACACGTTCTCATTTTAAAAATTATTCTCACCGAAACTGCACCTGACTTGTACCTATGCACGTGGAATCGCATATGTGTGGTTAACATTGGGGAATTGGGTATTTCAACTGACCATGGTGTACATATATTTTGTACCATGATGTGTCTATATGCTAATTGACGGTAATTAAATTGAAGAACAAAAGCCCCAAATCACAACCCAAAAATCATCCAAAGTGTATTTGACGTATCCTAAATTTGGGTTCGGTAAAAAATCAGAAATAAATCGGGATGGATTATCTCGCGAAATAATGAATGTTTCGCGATATATTAAATAAAATATCACCAGCTCATCAAAGTACCATTTTGCCCTCAAAATTTGAAAATAAGTGGGGTTTATTTGTAGGTATACACTCACTAACGGTGATACTAACAGAATTTTGAGGTGAGTGGCGAGTTGCTAACGGAATGACATTTTTGGGTGGTTTCTTGTAAATTTTTATTTAACAGGTGGTTCCGTGCAAATTCGAAGATATAACGGGTGGTTCCCAACAAAAATCTCTATATTTTACAATGGATACTAGACAATTGATAGTTTATGTTTGACCATGTTACTCTATGAAGAAAATCTTGATTATGAATGATGCACTTGTTGTGGTGGGATGTACTAGGTTTTTGATTTATTTCAATTCCTAAGATTATGATACATCATACATGTCATATAGCTCGGAAAAGATTAGGCACATAATGTGTACATAAATGTCGAGTTGTGCCTAGTTGAGCAATGATGTTTGTTAAGAGCACACATGTATAGAAGTGGTTTTTTCTATGTTTTCTTACACAAAGAGTAAAGTGACAAATATGGGTGAATTCTATCTTGACTTGATATTAATCAAATATATATAGTCCATATAAATGGAATATACTAGACCCATGTGGATTTTTGGTATAAAGGTGATATAGTCTAAATGATAATAGACGTATGGTGATCATAGGTTTTCCCTAGCCCAAGAGATATATTTTGGGTGGTAAAGGTAATGATTACAAATTTTTAGCATTGTGAAATGTTCTAAATAAAGTTCTAATGATAAAACTAAATGACTCGGTTGAGGTGTTTACACATTTGAGTCATGCAGTGTAATAATGATAACACCTAGCTTCTTAAAATGCCTAAACCAAATGGCTTGATTCTAATGTAAATTAGATCAAGGTTAAAGATGATTTGGATGTGATGCTTATTTGATATTAGTCACTTAGATTCACGAGGAAAAGAATGTAATGTCATTTGATTATAGAGTCTGTGGGATTTGGTAAAGGATCAAGGATTGATATTAGTCATGTCTATGGATTCTCCGACAAGATTGTTAGCTTTTGAGCTATGAAAGAATCTTTAAGAAAGAAGATGAATGTCAATATAATTTTGACAAAAGATAAGGTCTTTAATTATATTGGACTCAGGACCAATTTTTGATAATCTAGGTTGATATCCATGGATCGGTTACACGGATCTCCTAAAGTGAAAAAGGCTAATGCGTATAACCGTGAGTTTCCTATGCTGAAAATAAGGAAAATTAAAGTGCATGTTGATTAATTGTTAGAAGAGTTAATGTAATTTCCATGTCAATGAGATTGTCTAGTGAAAATTTAGTCAAAACTAAAGGTGAAGTATGTATATATAAAAGTTGACGATTCATGTTATGAGTCGTCTTGAACATTGTCTTGTGACATGTTGGTGTTTGATAAAACACGTGTTTATTAATTGAGACATACTTTTTATGGGGAAACTATGAAGAACATTGGGGAGGTGTGTGAGATTCTTGATAATAGGACTTGAGGGAGGTGCGTGTAAGGGTACATAAGAAACACTGCTTCATAAGCACACTCACGTTGTGCGCTTGAAAGTTTATACCTAGAAATGGTGTAGTGACATCTTATGCTCGGATATTCATGTCAAATGAATATCCTTATTAGTGTTATCTAATGATTTATTTAAGGTGGATATACCTTAAGAAAGACTATTGATTATGGGCTTTGATATTGTCATTTTCTCTCGGTATTAGAGATCAGACTAGTGGATTTTAGATGATTGCATCTTAAGTTTGACAATGGAATGGAATTTCTAATATTGGTCAATGCCGGTATAGAGGTGGTATGACTAAAGAACTCGAATTTTGAGATCTTGGTTGTCTAATACAAGATTATCCTAGTTTCATTGTTGACCTGGGCTATTTCTTACCAAGTGAACAATGAAAAAAACACCTTTGGTGTTGGAGGATTAATTGTGGTGAGACGATTACTCAAGAGTTGAGTTGGGTTAAGTTGGTACGTACATGTTATGTCAAGTTGACTCACTTGTTGATAGAGGTTAGCTAGGGACTTGGTTGAGAAGTCAGTTTTAGGGATGAGTTAAGACCGTTTGAAATCTCTAATGGTGGGACACCCAATTCCCCTCTAATACGACGTTAGAGGATGAATTCAATGTGAAAGACCACAGTGCATGATATATGTATCATCCCAAAGTTGTGCTCGTACCTGCAAGAATGAGTTAGGTTGAAGTTCTCTTCTTAATGGACCTTTTGAAAAAGAGCATTTGTGGGTGCATGGTTGAAAAGAGTCCACCTATATGAGTGTGAAGTGGTACAGTTTCAATTAGCATGAGTTTGACTTTGTATGCACTCATGAATGGATTAGGACACATGGTCGTAAAAGTGTCAAGTAGCACTTGGAGTAATGTGGAGACCTATGTGTGTTGTATCTTCAAGTATTCAAAATGGGTTGAAGGGTTCAATGGTAAGACACCCCGATTCTCGAGTATTTGGAATGTGTATGACACTAATGTGAAAATTCATTCCTTAGGACATTTTCATTTATGCATGAGTCTGGTACAAAGACTTGTTTTGAAATGTGTAAGTCAAGGATTATACTAAAACGGGGGAGGAATGTTGGTGATTTTAGTAAATCAACGTTCGTTTTAGTGTATCGGGACTCTCATATTGCTAACGGGATATCGAGTTGTTAGAACGTGGGCTAGGAGTGTGTGGAGTACACACCCATGTAAACGAATTTGGATTCCAGATTCATATTTTGGAGTGCAAGGTTTGAGCATATGATCCAAGACATTAATTGAGTTGGAAGAGTTATGAAAATGTTATTTGATATTAAGGTAACATCTTTTGGCGGGATAATATCATGTGTTGTAAGTAACTACTTCAGAATATACTCCGGTTTAGAGATATCCAAGTTATAAGCGTCAGCGTGGGATATTCCACAAATATGCTCTTTTGGCGGCTGTAAACTTTTTTGACTCCATTTTGTCTTCTCCAAGACATGAGGGATGACCCATACCCTATATATAGAGTCATATGGGTGTTGGCAAGGGGTTATAAACTTAATTAATTGATTTTACGTAATCAAAGTCACAAGTACAAAACATGTGTAAACTTCAAGTGTTTCTAGTTGATTGCCTTGTGTTCTAGAGTTTGCAACGTTTCATCCCACTCCAAGTTTCGTGTAACCCAAAGGCAAGTGAATAGGGTCAAAATATTGGTTTTGAAAAGTGCGTTTAACACGATTCGTTTGCATATCCAAGATCCAAGATTGATCAACGACACCCTTTATACAACACACTTTGCCGCCACGACCGGGCCCCCTTCATCAAGCGGGCCCCTACCCCAGCTAATGCTGGGGTAAGATGACGGTGATGAGTATCGAACTCACCACCTCACGGTAAGGGAGTGGGCTACAAGCCCATTGGCTATGCCAACCTATTTTTATTCTACACTTTAAATTTCTAAAAAACACATAACAACAACAAGAATAACAATAACCTAGTGGAAATTTCGCCTAGAAGAGATCGTAGGTCAAGATGTACCCATCATGTACTCGAGTAAGTTAGAGGGATGATTTCTCGAACAGTCCAAGAAAAAAGATTAAAAACATGGAATATTAACGTGAAGGAGAGATACTATTACCTTCTCGCTAGGTCTCTAAGTACTTATAATGTCCATGTTTTGGAAGTGTACCTTGAATGCACATTGACTAACTATTCTTTTTGGAGCAAAAAGTTTGGTGTTTGGTAGGCTCATTTGTTGTGCTTTAAATATCTAGAAGCTATAAATTGATTGAGCATTCTGAAATGCTTTTGCAACCCATTTGAAATTAACGCGGCCCACTCTATTATATACCTGATAGGCCCATTACCACAAATTCTTATTCCCGGTCAAAATAAAGTTAAATAACCTTCAAACTTCATTGCCACTTTCTTGCAGGGAGCTTTCTGCCTAACTTAACCAGTTAGCCTTTAAATTAACAAAACTTCGTCTAATTTGATAAGCTAGAGTCTCGTAGTTCAAATCGAAATAATAATACTTAAAAAAATGTAGTGTCAAAATACTGGACTAAATGAGTGTTGTATCTACTTTGTTTCTAAAACGTGTAACGCGAAGTGATCACAATATTCATTGTTGAGTAGTTGTAGATCTTTTATGTATTGTAGTAATTAGTTGCACGCTGACGTGTGCTCGGTAGTTAGTTAGACAACATGTCACTAGCGTGTCAATTGTATATACCCCTTTATCCACATTCTTTCTGAGTGTGAGGAATCAAGATCATAATTCTCTATTTCTTGCTGCCTCTTTTACCTCCAATGGCGATCATGTCGATCCTATTGGTATTAGAGCCCCCATGTTGGACTGTTTTTTCTTTCTCTATTCCTCCTCTACACGATTATGTGTGTGTTCTTCTTGATTCGACTCGACTTATACTCGATTTGATCTTGTTCATTTCATTCCCAAAGTAATTAGGTCAAAATTGCAATTCAGTTTGAGAGATGGATGCGAGCGGACTACATGGTTCCAGTTGCGTCGATCATTGAACAATTTGGTTCAAGAAAATGCTTTTATTGCTGATTACTATGGGAAAATGAAAAAGCTATGGGATGAGATCCATATATGGATGAAAGACCTGAACGTGAGTGTGGTGCTATTGTAAACTGTGATTTTGAGTTGCAAGATAAGTATTTAGCCAAAGAAAACTATGTGATTGTTATCCAATTCTTGATTGGTCTGAATGATGGATATGAGTCCATTCGTAGTCAGATCCTGTCCACCGAGCCACTGCCTACTGTAAACAAAGCGTTTTATTTTGTTCAGCAAGTAGAACGCCAGAAAAGTATAATTGGAACGCCTATGATTGGTCAGAATTCTAGTGCTTTAGCTGTTAACAGACCTAAGGGGAACTAGATGTAAAAAAAAAAGACTACAAGAGAGCTAATATGGAAAGGCAGTGCTCACATTATAAGATGAGAGGCCATAATGTAGATCAGTGTTTCAAGATTCTTGGATTTCCAGATTGGTACAAGGATCTTAAAGACAAGAAAGCATGTTCTTCTATGGCTAATGTTACAGAATCCATGATTAATCCTCTTGAAGGAGATACGTCGGAGTATAGGAGATCAGACATAGATGCAATGATACTGAATGCTTGCCAGGAATTGATTAAAGCTATGAAGGGGGAAGATCTTGTTGATGCATCTCCTAGCTACTATTTTGCAGGTAACCCTGTTGCCTTATCTTCATCTAATTCTGTATGTCAAATTATTCTAAGTTGGATTGTAGATACTGGGGCGTCTGATCATATGATACATTATGGGAATTTATTGAGTCAAAAAATAATTTTGAGATTTGCTTACCAGATGGAAGTCACAAATTGGTTAATGAGGTTGGGGATACAACTTTTGCTTCTTCTGTGAAGTTAAAGAATGTATTGTGTACACCTAAATTTCGTCACAACTTGTTATCGGTACTAGAAATGTTGCAACAACTACCTCCATCAACAATCATATTGCAAACTTTTCCCTTAACCAAACATCTAGTATATGGAACAAATTCTCTATTTGGTTATCCTCACAAAGGGTGGGTTGAACATGCAAAGTCCTCTTACAAATTAATGACTGACCTTCCTCATATTCAATTCCATTTTCATAGTTGTCATCATTATCATCTTGGTTATCTCCTTTCTCACTTTCACTTTCATATTCACCTAGATGATTAACAATTAAAAAAGGCATATGCATTACATTTTCATAGACGTGACTTCTTGGTCCATGTTATTCCCTTTGCACCTCCTTAGAAGAGGCATCACGTCCATAGGAAGAATCATTAGGCCCTTGCTGATTTTTCCAAGTGTTGGAAGAACCATTTGCATTCTTATTTCCTTGATTCCTAGCCTTAATTTTCCTCTCCACTTTGATAGCCAAGTGCAACAACCTATGATTCCTTCACAGGTTGCTGATGAGTATGACAAGAGGAAGAACAAGGATAAAGAAGCTAAAGGAATGAAGAAAGGAAAGGATTGCCCGCAACATCAAGTATGTTCAACAAAGTCGAGCTATGCACACAAAGCATTCAAGAGGAAGTTGTATGTCCATGAGGATGACGCCTATGAAGATTGTTTTATCATTCATATCAAGGCTGATTCAAGGTCGAATCCTTTTCAATAAGAGAAGAATGATGCGGGAGCATCCGAGCTATCATCCAGAGCATTCGAGCTAGCATCAAGGACCCTCGTCCTAAGTCGAGAGATGTTCTAATCACTGGAGTGAGAGCTAAAGATCTCCGAGTCATCATTGAAGTCATTGTTAGTAATCAGAGCTCGTATAGTAGCTACCCAAGCTCGTAGAGATCCAGTTCGAGTCAAGAGAGAAGACAGTTTCTGCAAAACAAATACTGCGACTACCGACGATCGCGTCAATAACACCGCGCGGTTTTAGGACGACGAAATATCTGTTGCCTTGCTGCGGAGGAAGAACCGCGACCGCGGCCTGAAAACAATGACCATGTCTACCCGCAGTTTCCTCCGTTTTTGTTCGCGTTTAATTCCCAAGAAAAGCCGTAGCTACTGGAATGGAACCGCGATCGCCGTTTCCAAACAATGACCGCGGTTATGGGCTTGACAGTTTTACGAGAATTGTTTGTTTTTGGAATATTTTGGAATATTTTTTATTTTTGTTTTTTATCATTTTAGAAAACTCATTTTAATTAGTTTATTTCCTTTATTTTGACAGCCTCTGAACCCTTATATAAGGCTTGCCTTAGGTAATGTTTTAGGTTAGATAAGATCCTTATTATGAATTGAGAAATGTTTTTTTCTGTCCTCCAAAGAGAGCTTTTGTGAGTAGAGTGTAATTGTGTGCATTGTTGTTGAACTCGCCTAGTTGTTCTTGTGTGTGTAAATCTCCACCATAAGGTTGGTGTTATCGGGTATTCATAGAGCATCCTCCATGTGCTTTGGCCTACCATAGTTGTGTTTGGTTGTAAACCTTTTGAGTTTCTTCATCATTCGGTAAGGTTCTTGCTCTTAAGTTTAAGGGTTTTATCGTTGTTTGATTTGGTTCCATTATGCCTATCCTTTGGTTATCTCCTATTATCTTTTATCTAATTCCGCCTATCTCTCTTGTTCGAGTTTCTGTTCGAGGTTTGGTGTCTAGATCGTCATCAACGACTTATACCCTCATCAGTTGATGGTTAGCGATGGGATAGTAACAACCACTTCCACAACTAAGAGGAGGAAAATAGAAAACACTGAGGTTGATGTCGATTTTGAGTACCCTCTTTTGATCCCCCGTTGTCTTTGATGTTCATTGCTCTTATGAATCTAGTTTTTGAATCTTGAATTTTAGTTTAACATATTTTTGTGTTTAATGGTCATTCTTTTTCCAAAGTCTTGTGTGTTTCGTGATTTGTTGTTGTAATACTTCATGTTTCTGGATTGCAACTTCATGCTTCATGTTTCGTGATTTATTGATCATTCTTTTTGAGTTTACGGATCATTCTTTTAAATCTGATTATCAAGCAGGTAATGATTCATATATTAGCAACTTCTGAGTTTTATTTAATGTGATCAAAAGCTCTTATTTGGTTATCCATTCTTTATAGTTGGATTTCAAGCACTAAGCTAGTGATTTTAATAACGCACTTCAGCAAAAGCTTTAATGAAAATTAATTGCCGATATGAATAATATATGGGTTAAATTAATATATCAAAAACATTTATAAAATTTGATAATATTCAATTACAACAAAAAGAATAAATCCTGGCAATTTTCATCAAAAAAAAAGGCTATTACATTTAAGGGAAGATTTTAAAAAGGGTATAGGATGAGAACTATGAAATGAGAATAACATAAATTTTTGGATAGATAACTGGATACCAGGCCTAAACTTAAGAAGTTACTTTGACTCAGAAAAATCGGACATAGCCACAAAGGTAGCAAACTTTATTACAAACACAAAAGATTGGGATATACCGAGATTAGAAACAATAGTTTCACCAGAAGTCATTCAATATATAAAGTGCATATATATTCCAAGATGTAATAAGGATGATCGTGTCATTTGGATCCCAAGCAAATCTAGAACATTTACAACTTCTTCAGCAAGAGATCTGCTTATAGCAGAAAAACACTATAATAATAACAATAATTTATATGATTGGTTATGGAATCTTAAAATCCCACCAAGATAGCATAATTTTCGCTGGAAGCTAGTGTCTAATAATTTACCCACTACACAAACATTAAACAAATATTACAATAGAGTTCCATCCCAATGTCCGTTGTGTGACTCTCCAATAGAAACGCGAAAACATTTATTTTTTGAATGTCACTTTACTATAAATCAATTAAATTTGTATAAAAGATTGACAAAGATTAATTATAATGTTAAATCACAAATTCCTTTTTCTCAAATTCTCCCAGACACTATACAAGAATTCAGAAATAGTAAGCAAAATATTGAGGCTTTAGTTTTCCTTTAGTACTCAATATGGATTTACAGAAACTCAATAGTATTTAAAAGGGATATGAAGAAGTCGAAAAAACATGCCTTTGTTGCATTTGAACAATACAATTTCTGGAAAATAAATTCACTAAAGACTAAAGGCCCAAAAATAAAGTCACCTAGAAACAAAATTAGATAAGTTAACCAAAAAGGAAAAAGTCACCTCATGATTGGATTAAAATAAATTTTGATGGATCATTTAGATCAAAGGATGAAACATATATAGGTTGCATAGTTCGAGATCATAATGGCCTCATAGTTGACGTTTTCAACAAAAAGGTTAACTTAATATCTCCATTAATAACAGAATCCTTAGCCGCACTTTATGCAGTCGCATTATCCTCAAGGTATAGTAATAATAATGTGATCATAGAAGGAGACAATTTTACAGTTATTAATTCTATTAAAAACATTTGGAAGATTCCTTGGGAAATAAGAAATATTATTGATGATATTCACAATATTATTAGATCTCGTCATAATATTAAGTTTTGTCATTGTTTTAGGGAAGCCAATAAAGCAACTGACTTCCTTACTAAATCATTTGTTAGTACACATTTCCTCAAAATTGTACTAGCATGTAATCGGGATCGCATCTTATTTGATGAGTACATCAGAACAATAAGGTCAACTCTCTTACAATCAAGTACTTTCTCTAGGTACTCAAAATTCTTTAGGATCATCAGTTTTGATGGTCAGGGATTGTCATCTGGTAACAGATGAAATCCCGGTTCTTGCCATCTCAAAAAAAAAACTTATTATCCTTTATTACTTAGAATTCTGCTTGTTGTGTTAGTGCAATATAGTTTTGCTTGTCAGTTTAGTTCTTTTATAGGGCAAACACCTGAATTTATTAAGACTAAGTTATCGGGCGTTTACAATGGATATCATAGTATAAAGAACCCAAATTTAATACAATCAAACAATAATCTTTTTCAAGAAAACTAAGAATCTTGTAAACCTTTCAAACGCTTTTGCATACCCTCGTTAAATCTTCGTTGTCTCAACAGAGAGCCATCTACGAAGGGGTCTATTGATTCACCACAGTTTTGAGGAAAAAAATGATAATCTTATGGGTTTTTTGCAGGAAACCATCCGCTATTTGTCGGAATTTGCAGGTAACCACCCGCTATTGACGTATTTATTTTTAACCACCCAAATTCTATACTTTTCTTACAATTCACCACCCGTAAACAGTTTCCGTTAGATATTCCGTTAAAACATGCGAAATTACACTTTTACCCCTCCATTTTTACAGAAAATAAAAACTTTGAAAGTTATGGGGCAATTTTTGCAATTTCCTAAAAATGGATTGAAACCCACTCCATTCTTCCTCAGTTTTCTCTCTATTTTCTCCTTCTCCCACTCCTACAATCCGCCGCCGAACAAGACTCATCTTCGATCATCTCCAGATTCCAACACTACTTGAGAATCAACATCGCCCAGCCCTCCCCTAACTACTTCGAAGCCGCTGATTTCATCGTCTCTCAGGCTAAATCCCTCTCTCTCCATTCACAAACCCTAGAGCTCGTCCCCGGAAAGCCCCTCATTCTCCTCAAATGGCCTGGTCAAAACCCCGAGTTGCCCTCCTTTCTTCTCAACTCTCACACCGATGTCGTTCCCGTCGAGGCTACCAAGTGGAACCATCCTCCCTTTGCTGCTAATATTGATGACGATGGCAAGATTTACGCTAGAGGCTCTCAGGTTACTCATTTCAACTTCGATTGTTATTTGTTTTATTGGCGATTTGATTGATTTTGTCATCCTTATCTACTCCAAGCTTTGTGTGTGCACCACACCTTCTAAGGTTATATCAGGACAACATTTACTTTATGGAACTGAAATTGGGTCACTGTGATACTTGATGATGAGTGCTAATGTTGGTTGAATTGGGGAAGAACAATTTGATCTAGGGTTTCAATCCGTTTTTAGAAAATTTCAAAAATTGCCCCATAACTTTCAAAGTTTTTATTTTCTGTAAAAATGGAGGGGTAAAAGTGTAATTTTGCATGTTTTAACGGAATATCTAACGGAAACTGTTTACGGGTGGTGAATTGTAAGAAAAGTATAGAATTTGGGTGGTTAAAAATAAATACGTCAATAGCGGGTGGTTACCTGCAAATTCCGACAAATAGCGGGTGGTTTCCTGCAAAAACTACTAACAAATTACATCGAACATAAGAAAATAACATATTATTGTTTGCATCTCTCTCAATACAGGAGTCGAAACCACCACTCATCAAAAGAAGAGACTGAAAGCCACCCACCTTAAGGGGGAACTAGATACTCTCGTACAAAGAGAGACTAATACCAACTAGAAAACAACTAATAAACGCACTAAAATACATAAAACTTATAAATTTAGGGCTTATGATCGACACGTACAATGATGAATCGATGATAGCCCTCGAGGAGAGAGGGAGCAGTTTCTTTTTCGTTGAGAGCGTTTACAAGAGGGGAGTAGTTTGCTTCTCATCTTAGTTTAAGACTTGTCACTTATGGATCTTTTGTTTGATTGTAATCAAAATCTTAGCTTTGTTAGTTTGACATATATTGCAACAAGACTCTTTTTTTAATTAAATCTTGTTAACATGACTTATTTCGATTTGTTAGTTTTGCATATATTGCAACAAGACTCTTTTTTTAATTAAAACTTGTTAACAAGACTTATTTTGATGAATTATAAATTGTCAATAAGGTTTATTAATTGTGTATTATAACCTGTTAACATATAAAATAAAATTGTCAAAACATAAAATAAAATTGTCAACATACTAAATAAAATTGTCAACAACACACTAACTAAATTATCAACACACTAAATAGAATTGTCAACGCACTAAATTAACTGTCAACAACACACTAAATAAATTGTCAACAACACACTAAATAAACTGTCAGCATCACTAATTAAACTGTCAACACCACTTAATAAAGTATCAACACCACTAATAAACTGTTAACACCTATTAACACTTCTTAATAGATTGTCAATACCACTAATAAACTGTCAACACACATTTATTAAACTCTCAAAACACAATTATTAAACTGTCAACAAACACTTATTAAACTGTCCACACACAATAAACTGTCAATACACACTTAATAAATTGTCAACACAACACTATTAAAAACATTGTCAACACAACACTCCTAAAACATTTCAGAAAAAACAAGAGAGAGGAGAGGACAACCGGAGAGGCGAAAGGGAAAATCGGAGGGACGGAGGGGAAAACGGGAGCGTGTGGAGATGTGGGGGTGAAATCGGGGTATAAACTAAAAACTTAATAGGAGAGTGTATAAATCTACATTTTAGTGGAGCAAGGGGCATGAGACACAAATCATTCATAGGCTGGGTGTTGTGTACACACACTAGAATTGACCAAACTAGGGCCGTTTTTCCCTAAAATTTGGAAGGATATGGATAAACAGTTTTATCCATCGGGCCGATCTTGTCTAGCCCATTTTTAATATTGGAGGATTTGGTATAGGAATATGACTCTTAGGGTCGGCCCTGTCCGACAGTATTATTTAAAATAAAAATATTATTAATATAATAATATAATTTTAAATTAGACTAAGGACATAATATTACTTTCACTGAGTTAGTAGTAGCATACTAGCATTCCTCCACCGTCTCTAAACCTAATTTCACGCCTCCTCCATTTCCGGTGAGTTGAGCAAATGATCAATATATACCTTTTTATTTGAAAAATAACCCTTTAAGAAACTAACCCCCTGTCCCAATAAAAACTACTTTGAGACTAATTTTCTTAATTAAAAAATTTCAAGGCAAATGTGACACACCATTCACTCCTCCACTTCACACCTCATCATTTGAGAATCAATCGAGACCTACCGTCTCTAAACCTATAACAATATGATTTTAAATTTTTTAAAAGTCAATCGATCGATAATGATAATGTATGTGCGTATATGTCATTTTAGATGGACTTATAATCCAATAATTTCTAATACATTGAATTATGAAATAGTTTTACTAGACAACTATTAAAAAATAGGTATAACAAGTTCCAAGTCAATTCTATGAAGCCTAAACCGCATTCTTATTCAGTTGTTGATTTCTACTATCCAAAGATACCGTAGGTAATACGCAACCCGGTGAGTTGCGTAAACAACCCCTATGTATGTTTTTATTAGTAAAATGACCCCTTTAAAAACTAACACCCTACCCCAAGGGGAAAGGAGAAACGCAAAGGGTTAGTTTTCTTTAACAAGAACTAATAAAAACTGTTTGAGGCTAGTTTTCCGGTGAGTTGGGTAAATAACAATTTTGTACGTTTTTATTAGGAAGATGACCTCCTTAGAAACTAACCCCCTACCGCAAGTGGAAAGGAGAAACCCAAGGGGTTAGTTTTCTTTAACAAAAACTAATAAAAACTATTGGGGCTAGTATTCCTAATTTATAACTTTGTAGGGGTTATTGGGACACACTCTCTCCTAGTTTTCTTAATTAAAAACTTTGAATGAGTCATTGGGACACACTCTCTCTACGCAACCTTCAAATTGAGAATTTTTTTAACCAATATTAGTCTAGTCCCTACACCATACCCGCGTTAACTTTGATTAAAGCCAGTTAATAAATAAGAGGCTCGTTCTAAGGAGAAAAACCCTTAGATAAAAACTAAGAACCAATATAAGCCCTTGATCTACTATCATCAACGATCCAGATGAAGCCAAGTAATCAAAAGCAAGCTTCTGAAAAAAGGAAGGTGCAGTGGCAATTTTTCAATTTTAACAAAAAATACATTGAAAGACAACAATACCCTTCCCCTCTTCCCCTCTCTCGCTCTCTGGCTTTTCGCTTTCTCTTCCGCTCTCGATTTCTCCGAACTAGATTTCACCTTCTTCACTGTTCTTCGATTAGATTAGATTTTCTCATGGTTCTTCTTTCGACGTTGGAGTTTTTGTTTGAAATCATACTTTTCCTTGGTGTTTGATTTGTTTGACGTGTCGCGGTGGATTCAGGTTAGTTCTCCTTTTTTTCTAGGGTTCGTGATTTTTTAAAATGCTTATTGATTCAGATTTGTTGTAGGTGTTCACTATTTTGGTGTTGATTTAGCTCGAATCAGTTGTTGTTTTTATGATTTTTCTCTTTTCAGTTGTTGTGTACCTCCATAGTAGAAAAAAAAATTCCTTTTTTCTATTTTCAAGTTAGGGTTCGTAGAACAAAAGGTTAGGTTTAATACCTCTCGACCATGAAACATTTTTGTTGTTGCAATTATTAGTGTTCATCACTTGAATTAGTTAGGTTCGATAAACTTGGTACGAATAATATCCATCTCAAGTAACTTCAAATGTTTGTAGAGTAAAGTTCATAAGTTAACTTGTTAAAAAACATGTATCCATAAAGTATTTTAACTGTTTCTGAGTCCAGGTACTTCAGCATTAAGTTCATAATATTGCAATAAAAGGTTCATGAAAGTTAGAGATCTTCGTATTTATTGTATCATGTCTAGTGTCTTTAACTAAATATATCAGGTTAATTGTATTGAAATATTACGAATATTTGTTTCTTTCAAATTCATATTGTTTTTCAATATTTTATTTTCATTTTAAACTGTTTCAGTTCACACCGGTATGAATTATGGCTCATTTAATGAAGAGGTTGAAGACATAAAGTTTTTGCACTATTTTCTGAAGTTCGTGTACTTATGCATGAAGTTCATAATATTAGATTAAAAAGTTCATGACTATTAGAGATGTTCATGACCGTTTCATCATGTCTTGTTTCTTTAAGAAACTATACTTATCTATATTTGAATGTGCTCAAGTTCATGATTGGATGAATTGAGGTTCATTAGATTATGCACATAGGTACATACATTTATTTTTTTAAACTTCAGATGAAGCAACTATGAAAATAACTTGTTGATTTTTGATAATATTGCAACAGATGAAGGGAACAAGGAAAAAACACATGCAGTTAGATTCAAACATATACAAAAGAAACAGATTGTCTTGCAACTCGAACAAGCCCACACAAGAGGAAGGAGACTGAAGAGATTGATGATGAGAAACAAGAATCTTCAGTGAAAACAATATATGATAAGCAAATTTTAGAAGATATAGAACAGAGCACGAAAGATGAGAGAAAGGGTGAAGAATAATGCTCATCAAATACAACTAAGAAAAGGAAAAGGAAATCAATGCTACATGTGAAGCAACAAAAGACATATACTGCAGAGAATAGAAGAGTTTCAACCAAGAAAAGAAAGGCGGTAATACAAGTAGTTGTACCAAGAAATGAAGAAAACAAAACAAATAAAGAAACAAAGAGAAGAGGAGAGAAGAAGACCTTGAAGAAAGATATAAACGATCCAACTAATTCAAAAAAAAAAAGGCTTGTACCTAATTTATTAGTTACAACACTACAAGGTTTAAAAGAGAAAAAGAAAAAAAATTATAAAGAGAATTGGATTTGGGAGCATTCTGGAATTGAAGCTAAAGACAATACCAAAATAACTTGGAAGTTGGCTTGCATATCGATCTGATGTAGAGTAGTGTGGAATATTACTGGACGACAATACCTTAATAAAGGTGGATGACAAGGAGGTTCAAAGAGTTTTGAGTATTCCAAAAGGTAGTGTACCCTTTGTTAGAGGAGGTGAAGATGAAAGAGACAAGAAGAGAATCAAGGAATGGAAATCTTTCATGAGAACAGGGAAATATGTCCAATTCATGTTGCTACTTCAATGCAGTCAACGAAAGATGAATCTTGGTCCCTTCGATCCTTTTTGGCCTTGTTTTTAAGTATTGTGGTGGATTTATCTCAGAGAAGCATTGTACTTAAGTCATTGAGTGTTGAAGAATTTGAAGATGTTGAGAGCATAAACTGGTGTCAGTTTATTGTGGACACTTTGAAGCTGAGAATAGGTGAATGGAAGAATAAAGACAAGAGTGGATTATGCAATGCACCTATATTTGTACTTTTGGTGAGTGTGTATAATTGGTAGACTTACTGTGATCATAAAATTTATTTTAAAAATATTTAAACTAACAATGTGTGTTATTTTTTGTTTGATCTAAAATAAACAACTATTTTATGTAGACAATCTTCATGAACCTGAAAAGAAGAATTCAAAAACAAGACATGTCTTCTTGGGTTTGACAAATGACAACTTAGCAAAGAGACTCGAAAAGAGAAGGTGACGAAAAAGGAAAAGAAGGAAGCAAATGCACAAACACCAAAAGGATTTGGAGAAGATTATTTACATGTAAGTTAAATATATGTATGAAGAAAAATTTGAAATACATGAAATATTTCTTTATTAACAAAAGTAGATTAGGTTCATGTGGTTTTAGTTTTATAGTTCATTAATTTAAATTAGTAAGTTCTTGTTTTTTTGTAATCAAGGTGCATAAATATGAAAATAGATGGTTCAAGTTGTTTGCTCTTATGGTTCATGAAGACATAGGAGGTTCTTTGAACTATTAATGCTGGTTAATGAATTTTTTGGGTTAATGGTGAACACAGAAAAATGTTTAATTGATTCCTTGAAATTTTTTGTTTTAACAACAAAATAAACAGGATGAACTGTACAATTGCAACATAAACATGTTGAATGAAACGCTAATGGTGGATGGGAGAGAAATGAGAGATGTTGACATGGTAATGATTTAAACAAAGTCACAAAAGGGAGCAATCATTCTAAATAAAAACAGCAAAAGTAGCTTGTATGATACAATATTAACTAATATTTTTGCAGTTTTTGGTTCTAGTACAGGACAATAGCCTGCACTTCTATATCATATGTTTTGACATCAAGAATTCTTCAGTTCAATTACTTGATACTCTAAACATTGGCAGCAGGGCTGATAGGTACATTAGTCGGTTTTAAGTCGGTTTTACTCGATTTTCACATCATTAGTCGTTGTAAGTCGGTTTTAATCGATTTTTGCGCCATTACTAGTTTTAATTGTGTTTTACTCGATTTTCCCGCCATTAGTCGTTTTAAGTCGGTTTTACTCGATTTTCACGTCATTAAGCGTTTTAAGTCGGTTTTGCTCGATTTTTGTGTCATTAGTCGTTTTAAGACGGTTTTACTCGATTTTCACACCATAAGTCGTTTTAAGTCGGTTAAACTCGATTTTCGCGCCATTAGTCATTTTAAGTCGGTTTTACTCGATTTTTGCATCATTAGTCGTTGTAAGTCGGTTTTACTCGATTTTTGCGCCATTAGTCGTTTTAAGTGTGTTTTACTCGATTTTCGCGCCATTAATCGTTTTAAGCCGGTTTTATTCGATTTTAACGTCATTAGGCGTTTTAAGTTGGTTTTGCTCGATTTTTGCGTCATTAGTCGGCTTTACTTGATTTTCGCACCATTAGTCGTTTTAAGTCGGTTAAACTTGATTTTCGCGCCTTTAGTCGTTTTAATTCAGTTTTACTTAATTTTTGCATCATTAGTCTTTGTAAGTCAGTTTTACTCGATTTTTGCGCCATTAGTCGTTTTAAGTCGGTTTTACTCGATTTTTGCGCCATTAGTCGTTTTAAGTCTGTTTTACTCGATTTTTGCGCCATTAATTGTTTTAAGTCGGCTTTGCTTGATTTTCCAACATTACTCGTTCTAAGTCGGTTTTACTCGATTTTCACCCCATTAGTCGTTTTAAGTCAGTTTTACTATTTGTTCAAGTTCATAAGATCAATCTTCAAACTATTTGTTCAATGCAAGAATCGATTACAATAAAATTCTTTCAGTGCTAGAATCGATATCAAAAAATGGGGTTTTGTTCAGATTCTGGAAAACTCATTTTTCTAGGGTTAGTTGAACAAAAAACAGAACGAGAAAGAGGGAAAGCGAGATCAAAATTTTGTTAAGGAGATAAATAGACACAAACAAGTGGAAATTAAGAAAATAAAAATATAGGTCCATCATTTGATTAATTGTTATTGTACATGTAGTTTCCCCAAACAGAAGAGATGAAGCGAACAGTGACAATAATGATTCCGATTGTGAGATGATGGCACCTTCATTTAATATATGTCTCAGAAAGTCAATTACTCTTAAAGGTCCTATTTCACCCTTTATGAAGAGAGAATTGGAAAAAATAAAGAGAAGCCGAGAAAGAGGTAAGGTAATAAACCTACAATCGTTAAATTTATGATCCTTCATTTAAAAGTGTGTGTACTTTGAATTATAAGTTTGAATAGGTTATTTTTAGTATGAACCTGCATTTTATTAACTGTCTCGAGTTCATAGAATTAAATTATTGTTTCAAATTTTATATCAATTCAATTGTTGATAAGAGTTTGTATATGTTATTTAATTTATAAAGTTCACGAGTATTAGAGATGCTCATGAGCATTTGTATGATTAGTTTCTTTAAGTAACAATCCCAGGTTCATTATATAAAATTAAATGTTCAAATGTTGAATAGATGCATAAAGTTAATGAGTTCAAGTATTTATAATGTAAAGCTCATGAGTTCATTTATTGAAAAGGTGGAAGTGATAGGTTTTGGTACTGTTTCTCAAGTTCATGTACATAAACATTAAGTTCATAATATTGGATCAAAAGGTTCATGACTATTAGAGATGTTTACCATTTTTCCATGTCTGGTTTCTTTTAGGGGTTGTCCATGTTCATTGTTTCTTTTAGTGATTGTCCAAATTCTTTGTTTCAAATTTTAGGTTCAAATGCTATACGTTATTTATTTTTTCATGAACTTGTTAAACATAAGTGCTTATATGAATACAAAAAGGAATGCTGAAAAGGATAGACAATCACAAGTTATTGATGAAACACAAACAGAACCACAAAAGGAACAAGGAAAGAAATCTGAGGAGGATAGACATTTTGAAGTCCAAGGTGAAGCACAAACAAAAACTCAAAGGGAACAACCAAAGATATCCGAGGAGGATGGAGAATCAAAAGTTCAATGTGATCCACAAACATAATCTCAAAGGAAAGTTAATGAAAAAGTACTAGAAGAAGAAGAAGCTAGCAGGTCTGACCCAATATTTGAAGGATATGAAACAGAGGAAGAAGAACCACCAAGTAGAAAGTCAAAACCTAGAGTGAAGAAGGAAACCAAAAGGCAAGTGCATAAAAAAAGAGAAAGCAGATAAGGGCCATATGACTTCAAGACAAGAAATGTTGCAGTAACATTTGTCAAAACAATAAAATCAATGAAACATAAGAAATTTGATGGAACATTTGAGGGGATCCCCCAAAAAGATCGGCCTCGTAGACAGAAGTGGGTTGAAGAATTGGGGTTCCAAACCCTCCTAGATTTGAATATAAAGAATTTTTCATGCCAAGTAGAAAGTTTGGTGTTGGAGAAATTTGATGAGAACACATGTTCCATAACTCTGATGAGAACATACTAAAAAGATTATTTGATCATGAGGATTAATAATAATCTGAAATTTTCTGAAGTTTGAAGGACTGGATCAAATGTTTTACAAAAAAACAATAGAAAAGGACATCCATGAGATGGCAAGATTGTTAACATGCACGCCACATAAAATAGAGGATGACTCAACTGTAAAGCTCATGAAGTCCATTGTAGAAGCTCTAAAAGAGGCAGAACAAGTTGATGAGGTAATAAAAAAAATATTTACAGAGGCAGGGCCATCTAATGTAAATGCAAAGAAGGGAGAAGATTCTTAAGATCAAGAGACTATCGCTGCTGAAACGGAAGAAACAACAAATGTTGGTGCAAAAGGAAAGAAGATGAGGCAACACAGAGTGAATATGTTGGTTGATCTATTTAAATTATAAATCTTTACACTAGTTAATTTGGTTTAAGGTTAACGTTGTTGACAATGTTAGATTTGCTCACTTTATTTTCAATTCTATTTGAAGCACTGAGTTTTTGGTTCATGACAACTATTTGGTTCATGAGATCTCAATTGCTGGTTCAAACCTATAGATTAAGAATCTTTCATTGAAGGGATGTTTTTTATAATCAAGGTTTTAATATTTACATACATGCATTTCAGATTGAAGAGGAAGAGAAAACAATGGAAGATGAAGGAAAGAAAGCCAACAGAGTCCATGTGTTTGAGAAGATAACAGATTAACAATATGCATGCTACATGTATGTACAGAAGAACAAGGATGCATTAGAACGTGTGGAAGACTAATAAGTGCAACACATTTGTACATTTTGAACATACAATATGAACTTACTATCTTAGTATATTTCATTCTTCTTATCTATATTGGATGAACTTACTATTCTGGATTCATCAACCTACTGTTTTACTACATAAGATGCATGATTTTTTAGGTTATTGATTGATAAAGCAAATGTCGTGGTTGCTAAATCAAAGAAAACCCTAAACACTAACTAAAGTATATCAAGTAAGTAGAGGTCGAACCCAAGGGAATCAAAACACCAATGACTATGCAGTCAAGCGAAATATCAACTAACGAACAAGTAATAAGTAACTAGGGGGTTTTTGATTATACGAAGCACAAAAGTAACAAGTAGCAAGAAGAGAAACGATTGGTGAGAATAATATGCGAAGGGGTTTCACCTAGCAAGTATCCACACAACAGTCAATCAAGTTGATCATAGATTATCTAAAGTTCTTATCAATCCTAGGGAATGTTCCTATTCCAATCTTTAATATATCAGCATGCCAACCAGTCCTGATAATACTTACTTATTCAACAATCAGGGAAACCTCTCAAGATTAGATGAAATAGCAGCAAAGAGCGCAAGAATCATAAGGATGCATGCAATAACTTACAACCGTCAAGTATTAACATGCAATCAATTCTCTTTCATATAAACAATCAACTACCAGGTCATGCAGATATGGATGCTACAATGATAAGGAATTCCACCGTCTATTCCTAGTCTAGCAATAGAAGACTACTAATCAAACTAGGTGATCAATCTAGTAAAACCAATAGAAATCATATAGATGAAGAACAGGAGAATTAATACAAACCCAATGGAAAAGAACAAGAGTTTAGAAATCTCACAACTTAATAACCGAAGGTTTCAACTGCTAAGTAAAACAATGGAAATTAGTTCCAACTCATGGTTGCAGAACTAAGCGTAGATGGAAAAGATGATAGATCAAAACAATGAAAGCTGCTAGGGTTCTTAAAAGAGAGTCTAACCCTAGAATAATACCGAAATAAAACAAGGAAAGAGTATTGTAACGAAAATAATAAAATAAAACAAATCCGGAAATAAGTCTTCAGTCACACCCCGCGATCACCATAATGAGGTGGCGATCGCGGTCTTCTCTCGAGCTCCAAATCCTGCTTCCGCTGTAAGATGGCGATCGTCGGGGTGTAGGTGGCGATCGCGGGAATGCCGCAGAAGCTTCTCTTCGAATGTTTCTTCAATCTTCAACTCTTCAAATCTTCAAGTCTTCAATAATCTTCACTTCTGATCTTCATTTCTTCACTTCTTCATAAATATCTCATAACATAACAATGTCTCCAAACACCTATGAAAACACTCCTAAATATATGTAATAATCCCTAGTTACGGTATACAAAGTGCAACGTATCAAATACCCCCATACTTAGACCTTTACTCGTCCCGAGTAACTTAAAGAAAAGCTACCATTACAACAGAATGCCCAAGGCCTCAGGAAGTACAAGAATATCTCCTAGTGATTACATACTCAATAAGCCCAAGACATACAAAACGCAACAACAACAACAATCAAGAACAATGTGATCAATAAGCATAACCCAAAACTACACCTTATTCCTCCAAGTGGCCTACCCGAATCCTCCTATGCACCTCCTTCTTATGTCTCCATACGCTAAGATGAGAAAATCCTAAAAACACTCAATTTTTTTCATACACTCATCTTGCTTAGGCGCCCTTTCGGGTTTTCATCCCAACCACTCCATAATTGTTCCAGGTTCACAAACTCACATCACTCCAGACTTAATGTTGCCTCAGCCTAGTGTCGGCCAAGCCACCTTCTTATTGCATAGAACTTGCTATCCAAGGATTTTGTATGCCTTTTTCAATATTTTTGGCTTTTTCTATTTTTGGTTTATAACATGCAGAATGAAATGCAAGGAAAATAACTATGTACAATAACTCATATCATCCCCTCCCCCATACTTGAATGAAACATTGTCCTCAATGCATGGAATAAAGGACATACAAATGTAAATGGGGAAGAAAAGACGATACTCACTGTGGTGATGGTGGAAAATATGAATAATAGGGATTTGCACCCCTAAAGAACTCCTCCTTCCGCTGCATCATCGTAGCCATGGTCTGCTCAATGGTGGTGAGCCGACCATCATAGCCTCTCGTGATCCTGCTCACCTCAGCCAGCTCTGACCCGAAAGCTTGTTGCTGGACTGACATAATCTCCATTATCCTGAACATCCTGTCATACTCAAAACCCGGGGAAGCATCCTGATCACCACTCTGATCAGCCCCCTGAGCACCAGGATTACCGCCCTGGTCAACTTCCATCTCCTGCTCCTCCTCAGAATCCTGAACAGCAACACCATCAGGTTGCAATCGAAAATCGACTGCAAGTGGACCAAAAGGCATAGACCCGGGTAGACGCATCCTATGTGTATCACCCTTCTTAGATAACCAAGTAAAAACGTCACGATTCACCTCCAGAACCCGTGACCGCTGCACCCCTGAAAAGTCATAAACATAGGCAGAATTGTTGCTGCCACTGGCGATAGGCCTGTAAAGCAAACAGTCCCTAACAATAAGGGTGATCATCCCACCCATAAAAATCTTGCCCAACCTTGTCTTCTGCTTGCTGTACTTGGCAATACTCTCACAAAACAGCAACACCCAATCTTGAGCGACCCTACTCTCAGGTGTCAGGGTCCATAGATACTGCAAGTCCTGACCGAAGATTTTGTTAACCTCGCCATGCCCGAGAAAACAAATAGCTATAACACCTTGTGTGCCAGCCTGAGACATGGGTGGATTATCTCATAATTGTACTCAGTAGTAGAGGGTCGAAATACCTGCCCTGTAGCACGGAACCACAAGTCCAAGGGATCCTGTCTATTCTGATTCCATCCTGCTGTGGGATCCTTAGTCACCTCAAATGCCACAGCTATGTCTTGAAAAGTGTAAGTATATTCTTTTCCTTGCAGAATAAAAAGGATTTCCATGTTCTTTATACTGTAGGAAAAAGTACTAATGAACTCTTGTTTGTAGCGAAATTATCAACGAGATGATAACTAAGCAATTGTAGGGCTAAGATCAAAGAACACGGTATAATCTCAACACTCAAGAACGATATAGGAAATTAGGGTTGAAGCTTGAACTTAGTATTACTCGAATGGTGGCTGAATGAATTACAAAGCAGGCGTTAGCCTTTATTTATAGGCTAACCCTAATGATATCTTTTAGGAAACGAGATCTTATCTATTCCTTTTATCTAATGACGATATAATAATAAGGTAAATAGATATTCTTTCTCGTATCTTTTACCAATTACAACAATATACAAGGAAATAAGATAATATATACTCGGCCGACTCCATCTTTAAGGTAGACGAGATCTTTGCCACGTCTCGTCGCGTTGACGACATCTTCATTGCTTCTCGTCACGTCGACGTGATCATCCTACGCGTAGCTTACCACGCGTTTCTTACTCATCATATTTTTAGGCACAAACAATACCCCTAAGGCGTCTTACAGGGCTTAACATCTAGTAGAGCTGGGAGACGCCTTCTTTCTTAAAGGAATACGTCCTCACTACATTTGGAACGCGTTGATGATTTCGTCATTCGAAATTTTAATATCGTCGTGGAGATTTGATCACCGTTTCCTTTTCACTATTCTCACGCATCGGACAAAGTGCTTCGGGACTTGTGCCGGCAACGTTCATCTTCAACGACTAGTATCTTTAGTGGAGGATGATGCCGTTGGGAGAATATATTTTCCCGTAATTCTCGTGATTTCTTGCCTATAAATGGGCGGGATCCTTCCTCTCTTTATACACTTCTTCTAACTTCATTTCTTCTGAACATTTCTCCGTTCTCCTCATTTTTTCTCATTCTATTACGCCGCCCTTCCATCTCTATTTCTTTCCAATGGCGACTCCAGTACTCTATGAACCAAGGAAGGTGCTCCACAAATTAGATCGATATTATTCTGAAGCGCATGATGTCAGCCGTCTGAGATCCATTGCTGAACTTGGTCCATATGTGAAGATCGAAATCCCTCCAAGGGGGGTTTGTGCAGATGCTCACCGGCCGGGATGGATCTCGGCCTACGAGTATCCCTTTCTGGCGGGGCATCGGTTCCCCTTCTCGCCTTTGGTCAAGGCATTTATGCTCACCCTTGGCTTGGCAATGGGTCAACTCCTCCCTGGGGCTTGGAGAATCCTAGGTGCCCTTGACGATGCCATTGAAAAACATGGCTTGGACTTTTTCGCGACAGATCTTGCCAATTCCTTGACTGTCTCGCTTTCTTCATTGGGTAGAGTTTACTTTAAAATCAAGAAGAAAAAGGCTAGGATAGCTTTCGAGAAGAGCATGACTGATCGGGGTTGGGCCGAGGTATTTTACTTCGTGGAGAAATCTTCTCTCGGAGACGCATGTTCTTGGCTTATCGAGGATTGGAACCCCAAGAGTGAGTTTCTTTACCTTGTCGATCAACTTTTCCTTTTCAAAGAAGTATATTTTTATTTGTTGACGCTTTGTTTACATGTAACCCTATGTACTTTTCAGTCAACGCTTTGTTTATTTGGCGATTCCTAAAGTCGATCGGACCTTCCACGAACATGATGGAGAAGGTCACCGTAGTGCCCCTGGGATGCCATCTGGTAAACCGGCTTCTTCTCGTTCGCTCATTTCGACTTCTCTCTTCATACTTGTTTTTTACCTGTTATACTTTGTTGGTGGTGCAACTTCAGTTTCCCGCGTTCGCTCTCGTGACGAATCTGCCACTGATCTTATGACGTCGAGGAAGAGACAACTTTCCATAAAAGGATGCTCGTCTACTGCTCCCATAGACAACGACCTTATGGCTACTTTGGAATCTACGCCGTCTCCTTCTCCGGCTAAGGCGACGCGTTCAAGGAAGGGCAAAGAGAAAGTGGTTGAAGTTCCCGAGGAAAAATACCTGTCCGTAGATGATTTCCCCGGCGTGATCTCGCGTGCCTTTGCTCCGGGAAGGAAAATGATAGAGAGTATTTCATACATATTATCTAGTGATTATTATCTTAGGTTAGGATCATTTGGGAGCCATTTTATATGTAATTGCATGATCCGTAGTTGAAGAGAAGAAGTAGTGATTTATGAAGATTAGTGAAGATTGAAGACGTCTTTCAAGGAACTGAAGAAACCAAGTAAGAAGACAACAAAAGATATGAAGAGAAGAGAAGACGAAGCTGATGCAGATTTCCGCGGGTGAGCCGCGGGTGGACCCGATTTCCGCGCCCGCGGATTCTGCGCTGAACACCGGATTTGTTTCCGAGTTTTATCTTGTTTTGTTATTTTATTTATTTCTTTTATTTCCTTTTATTTCATAGTTCGGATTTATTATTTCCTAGGAGTATTTAAGCCTAAAAACACTTTAGTTTTAGGTTAACCTTTGTTTTCTCTGAAGAACCCTAGTTTTGCCTCCATGTCGATGTTGAACTAATTTCCCTTTGTTTCGCCTGACGGTTGAAGCCTTTGACGGTATGGTTGTGAGATTCTAAACTCTATTTCGCTTTCTATTGATTGTATTGATTCTCATGCTTTTATCTTATTGAATCTTATTGATCTGTCTAGTTTGGCCAGCTAGGTTTATTGGTATTGTTCATAGTGCTAGGATTTGGTAATTCTGGGTCGAAGTTCTTTATCTAGTAGCAAACACATCTTTACATGAGCGGGTCGCAGTGTTTACTTGTGAATGAGAATTGATTGCATGCTTATCTGATGGGTTGTCTGAATTGCATGTATCCTGCTATATTCCTTTGCTTAATGCTTCTATTTAATTGAGTCTTGAAGGTCTTCAGATTTGTTTAATAGGAAGTTATATCAGGGCGGGTTGCGCTGATATCTATGTCTGAACAGGAATAGGAACAACAATAGGATTGCATGAGTTAGAGATATCTATGATCAACCTTGCATGTCATTGTGTGGATATTTGTTAGGTGGAACGCTTTCCCAATCATATTTTCACAACTCTTGCTACTTGTTACTTTTACTTGTCTTAGGTTATAGAACAACAACTTCCCCCCCCCCCTTTGGTGTGTTCGTTGGTAATAGTTATTTGCTTAAGAATAGACTACTTGATTCTCTTGGGATTCGACCCTTTCTTTCTTGCTATACTAGTTGGTTAGTTAGGTTTTCTTTGATAGGCACAACGATTTTAGCCTCGTCAAATTTGGCGCCGTTGCCGGGGAATCAAATTTTCTGTTTTTGTGTGATTAATTGTTACCAACCTTTGTGTGGGCCTGTTGTATGGTCCACACCCGTACTACTGATTCGCTTCTTGTTGCTCTTGACCCAGAGATTGAAAGAACCATTAGCCGCAACCGAAGAGGAACTCGTGAGATGGCTGTCTTACCACAGACTATGAGGCAGTTAACTGCCCCAAACCTGACTCAACAGCCGCTAGCCATCACCTTTCCCGACTTGGGAGAAGGTATGAACTTTGAACTGAAGTCTGGCCTGATTCATCAATTGCCACACTTCCATGGTTTGGCAGGAGAAGATCCGAATAAGCATTTGGCTCAATTTCATGCTATTTGCTCCAGTATGAAGCCAATGGGTATAACTGATGATCAGATCATGCTGAGAGCATTTGGGTTCTCTTTGAAAGATGCAGCGAATGATTGGCTGTACTATCTAGCTCCAGGAAGTATCACTACATGGGTTGGAATGAAAAAGGTATTTCTAGAAAAGTACTTCCCTGCTATTAAGCTGAACACTTTGAAGAAAGATATTGCTACCCTCGAGCAACATGCTACTGAGACTTTCTATGAGTATTATGAGAGGTTCAAGAGGTTATGTTCGAGTTTTCCATACCATGGGTATGCAGATGAAACGCTCATCCTCTATATTTTCAATGGTTTGCTTGATGATAAGCGTCGTATGGTTAATGCAGCCTGTGGGGGTAACATCTTGAATAAAACCCCAGCCCAAGCTCAAGAGATTTTCCATGAGTTATCCGAGGGCTCTAGACAGTTCAGCAGGCGAGAGAGTGTCAGGGTAGTAGAGTCTCAATCAAAATCTAGGCTGGAAAATGAGATGAAAGAGTTGAAAGATATGGTGAAGTGCTTAATGGTGAAGAGTGGTGCTCAGCAACAAGTAAACGCATGTGGATTGTGTACTGATACAGGACACCCTACTGATGCTTGCCCACAACTTCAAGATCCAAACACTGAGGTAAATGCTATAGGAGGGTGGCAGCAGAGACCTAGATATGATCCCCAAGCTAATACGTATAATCATGGGACAAAAGATCATCCAAATCTCAGGTGGGGGAACAATCAAAATGTGCAAAACCCCCATCTCTTGCAATCACCACCTCAGCAACAACCACAAGCCCAAGGTTCATCCTCATTCCTTCAACAAATGGTTGAGAAACTCGCTGCAAGCCAAGTAGAGTTACAACAGAACTGCATGCAATTTCAAAAGGATACAAAGTCGGGTATTCAAAATCTTGAAGTGCAGGTTGGACAGATGGCTCAGGCGTTTAATGAGTTTAGAGCAAGAGATTCGGGGAAGCTACCATCTCAAACGGTAGAAAACCCGAGAGCAAACGTCAGTGCATTGTCTCTAAGGAGTGGTAGGCAATTGGAAATTAGACCCGTAGCTGAAATAGGGGCTGAAGACGAGACAGAAGAGGGAGACGAACAGAATCCGCGACCGCGGATAAGGACCCGCGACCGCAGATCCGACATTGAGGAAACAGCCGAGCATTCAACAGAGAAATTTCCGCGCCCCCGGCAAGAAATCCGCGCCCGCGGATCTGGTCCTGAAATTTCTGACTCTTATGTTCGTCCTGTCTTACCTCCTCTCAACTCTTTGAAACCACCAGCACCTTTCCCTGAGGCATTGAAGGACACTAGAAGGATGGAGAACGACAAAGATCTCTTCGAGACCTTAAGAAAATGCGAGGTAAATATTCCATTACTTAAACTTGTTAAGAGCATTCCTCGCTATGCTAAATTTCTGAAAGAATTATGCACAATCAAAAGATATCAGAAATTAAAAGAAAAACAAAAGATTAAGGTGAGTGAGCATGTGTCTGCTGTGTTTCAAAGGCGTATGCCTAAGAAGTGTGGTGACCCTGGCATGTTTAGTATTCCATGTGTTATAGGTGAAACTAAGTTTGGCAAAGCTATGCTAGACTTAGGTGCATCTATTAATGTCTTGCCTTATTCTTTGTATGAGTCGCTAGGACTAGGACCATTGCATGCAACAGGAACAATTGTTCAATTGGCTGACAGTTCTACTGTGTACCCTAAAGGGGTAGTTGAAGATGTTCTTGTGAAAGTTGATAATATGTTTTTTCCTGCGGATTTCTTTGTTTTGGACATGGATCATGATAAGAATGCTGCCCCTATTCTGTTAGGTAGGCCATTTCTGAAAACTGCTCAAACAAAGATTGATGTTAGTAGTGGAACCCTTAGTATGGAATTTGATGGGGACAAAGTGGAATACAATATTTGTGATATGAGTCCCATTCATGATACGTCTTTGTCTTGCATAAATGTGATTAATCCTGCTTGCTTGGAAGAATCAAATTGTGTTATTGAGAATGTCGTATTGGATCCCTACATAGAGGGTGTTCAAGCTATTAACTTGCAGGAGGTCAAGAAGGTCCTAGATGAGAGTAATAAGTCACTTTCTCCACTTTTGGGAAATAGCCCCACCGGACTAATTTTGCAGGGTGAAAAGCCTATGTCTGCTCTTGTGCAGGACACTGAGATAGAGCTGAAACAGCCGCCTGATATGGTCAAAGAGGAGAAAGTGAATGAAACCACTTTCATTTTCAAAGACAAAGTGGTCAAGGTAAGAGGGACGAGGTTCAAGGCGTTCCATGAGTGGTTCAAGAGAGAATTCAGACAAGAGACTGTTTTCACAAAGCCAAATGGAGTTAGTTAAAATCTCTTGAGTTTGATGTCGAGCCACGACATAAAATAAGGCGCTGCTCGGGAGGCAACCCGAGGTTTGAAATTGTTTTTATTTGTTTTGTTCGGTTTAATTTTCTTTTCAGTTTTTCTATGGACAGGAGGAAATCACCGAAGCTTAGGGTCAGCTACAGTCAGTAGCCAATCTCGTTGTAAGTCTTCTCTCCCGTTTGACAAAAAAAAAAAAAAAAATCAATCCGAAAATCATTCCGAGAAAAAAATAATAAATCGGATTTAAAAAAAAAATGGAGTGCAAAAAAAAAAGAGAGAAAATAAAGTAAGGAGTTGTATTTCATCAAGTTTGGTTTCATCGTTTCATCATTCCTATCGTTTATGGATCTACATTTGTTGAAGCTTAGCTTGTTGGTGACCATGTTCTTTGCAAGGAGTTGATTTTGGGTCACCATCTATATTGGAGGTATTCTTTCTTTTGTCTTGGATGAAATGTGCATTAGTTGATTTCATTGAGTGCTCATCTAGTTTCTCATTCTACTACACCTTGTATTTTATTGGAGGAAGGTCATCCGACCTTGTATGTGAGTCTTCTGTCTCCTTTCCTGGGTTCGTTATTATGTCTTCCATTTCATTGAGGACAATGCAATGTTTAAGTATGGGGGAGGAGAATGTATTCACATGTCTTTATTTGGGTGTTGGTTGTATCTGCATGAATTTATTGAGTAAATTGTTTGAAAAAGCCACAAAAATATAAAAAAAGGCAGAAAAATCCTGGGATAGCAAGATCTATGCAACAAGCAGGTAACCTGAACCAGCACTAGGCTGGGGTAAAAAGAGGTTTCGAGTGATGTGAGATTTGGTGAGCCTGGAACAATTATTGAGTGGTTAGGATGAAAACCCGAGAGGGCGCCTAAGCAAGATGAGTTGAAAAAATAAATAAAAATAGAGTGATTTTAGGACTTATTCTTATTTGGCGTTGGAAGACATAAGAAGAGGTGATATAAGAAGGAATTCGGGTAGGACCACTTGGGAGTCATAAGGAGTAGAGAAGGCTATGTGTTTATTGTCATATCACTTGTATTAGTTTGATGTTGCTATAGTTGTTGTTTGGAGGATTTGGATGTTGTTTTTGGAGTTGTAATCATTAGACAAGTTTCTTTGTACTTCCTGAGACCTTTGTGTATTACATTGAGGAGTATGTTTTCTCTAGCTTACTCAGAGACGAGCAAGGTCTAAGTATGGGGGAATTTGATAGAGAGTATTTCATACATATTATCTAGTGATTATTAGCTTAGGTTAGGATCATTTGGGAGCCATTTTATATGTAATTGCATGATCCGGAGTTGAAGAGAAGAAGTAGTGATTTATGAAGATTAGTGTAGATTGAAGACGTCTTCCAAGGAACTGAAGAAACCAAGTAAGAAGACGACAAAGGACTTGAAGAGAAGAGAAGACGAAGCTGATGCAGATTTCCGCGGGTGAGCCGCGGGTGGACCCGATTTCCGCGCCCGCGGATTCTACGCTGAACACCGGATTTATTTCCGAGTTTTATCTTGTTTTGTTATTTTATTTATTTCTTTATTTCCTTTATATTTCATAGTTCGGATTTATTATTTCCTAGGAGTATTTAAGCCTAAAAACACTTTAGTTTTAGGTTAACCTTTGTTTTCTCTGAAGAACCCTAGTTTTGCCTCCATGTCGATGTTGAACTAATTTCCCTTTGTTTCGCCTGACGGTTGAAGCCTTTGACGGTATGGTTGTGAGATTCTAAACTCTATTTCGCTTTCTATTGATTGTATTGATTCTCATGCTTTTATCTTATTGAATCTTATTGATCTGTCTAGTTTGGCCAGCTAGGTTTATTGGTATTGTTCATAGTGCTAGGATTTGGTAATTCCGGGTCGGAGTTATTTATCTAGTAGCAAACACATGTTTACATGAGCGGGTCGCAGTGTTTACTTGTGAATGAGAATTTATTGCATGCTTATCTGACGGGTTGTCTGAATTGCATGTATCATGCTATATTCCTTTGATTAATGCTTCTATTGAATTGAGTCTTGAAGGTCTTCAGATTAGTTTAATAGGAAGTTATATCAGGGTGTGTTGCGCTGATATCTATGTCTGAACAGGAATAGGAACAACAATAGGATTGCATGAGTTAGAGATATCTATGATAAACCTTGCATGTCATTGTGTGGATATTTGTTAGGTGGAATGCTTTCCCAATCATATTTTCACAACTCTTGCTACTTGTTACTTTTACTTGTCTTAGGTTATAGAACAACAACTTCCCCCCCCTTTGGTGTGTTCGTTGGTAATAGTTATTTGCTTAAGAATAGACTACTTGATTCTCTTGGGATTCGACCCTTGCTTTCTTGCTACACTAATTGGTTAGTTAGGTTTTCTTTGATAGGCACAACGATTTTAGCCTCGTCAGGAACTTCTGAAGGCTTTGATGGGACTTCGTTCTTCGTCGTCCCTTGACCACTACGCGTCGATGGATCCTGCCGACGTTATGGCAGAGGCTTTCGCTGCTCAGTGGCAGGTAAGATTGTAATCTTTATTTTATCTTTGATCTTTTCGTGAGCTTTCTTTCTTACTTTTCTTCCTCCTTCTTTTAGGGGATTCAAGCGTCGTTCTGTGCTTGGACGTTCTTATCTACGTATCGAGAACAGATGGAGGTGTTGGAGAAAAGGGCGTCTGACGCAGAGTCGGAGATTACGCGTCTCAACAGCTTGCTAGAGAAAACCCGTGATGCGGAGAAGGCGGCGAAGGATAAGGTTACTGAAGTTCTTACCCTTCATGAGACGGTTACCAAGCAAGTCAAGAATTTAGAGGAGAATCTTGTCACCTTGAGGACGGACGTGGAGAAAAACAAGGCGCAACATGACTTAAAGTTGCATGAGGCAAAGGTTTATTGGTCTTGGTTATCCAGAGTGGAGGTTTTGGAGGAGTATGCTGCTGGCGAGCATAAGGATTCGGATCCGGTGGGTGAGTGTAGGGAGTTCGAGGAGGCTTATCCAAAACATCCCGAAGGTGTCGTGGGAGGTCCTTCTTCTTCGCGTCTCAATGCAGATCCCGACGCTATAAAGGAGGATGTTCATGCTGCGGACGTTGGAGGAGGTGAACGCGTCGGCGAGGAGGAAGTTATGACTGATGATGAGGAGGGCGATGGTCGCGCGTCTGGCTCCGGGTCGTCTGAGGGTGAGTCCAAATCTCTGTAATTTTTTCTTTTTCTTTGCGTAGGATATTTGTACGCGTTGCCCATAGTTGGGGCGCTTCTCTTTTAAACGTTATTACCTTTGTTCTCCTTGGTGAAACTTTCTTTTAATGTACTTGTATTTCTATTCCTTGAAATTTCTATGCTCCTTTGGCGGTAGCATTTTATTGTTGTCGAGTTTCTTGTTCTTACGTCGTTGCTATTTCTTAGGTACTTCGTATTCCTTTGGTTTCTTGGGTGTAGTCCTACCCTTTTGGTAGGTTTTAGCTCAGGTCTCTTGTTGGCTGGGCTGAAGCTACCAAAGACTTCATATTTTCCTTTGATGTTCTTGCGGTGCTTGTGCGTTTTCCGCATATTTTTTGTGGTTCCTTACATGTGCTTTGCTTATGAGCTTGTAGATTTGCTTCTGTGATCTTAGTCACTTTATCTTTGAGGTATTTGTTCTTCTACCCCTGGTATAGTTAAGGTCATCGCGGCTGCTTTTGTTAATTTGTCGGCTTATATGAAGGTTGGGTCCAACATTTCCTCCGAACCCGGAGCGAGTGGAGGACGTAGATCAACGTGTGATTTAATCAGCTTGTGACGTTACCCCTTACTTTATGGTGGATCCTTTGCCACACGCTAGCGTTAGGTCGACGTCGAACTCTTTTAATCGACAGGCCCATTCATCGTGTAACATCTGATTTCTTGATTGTTTGGACTTACGATGCCGGTGGACGCCTCCCTGCCGGTTTGGCGATATGCCCGTGGATTCATGACTCTCAGAGGGGCTGAAAGGCGTGAAGATGCGTTCCTGGAGAATGACCGTGTCAATTAGGTTTAACCTTGTTTGTTCAGAGGATCCGGCCGACTTCGTGAGGTACCGGGCTTCATTCCCCATGACCATTGCCACACGTCGCTAACAATCATGGGAAGCGTCGACTCGGAGTCGGAGGTTCGGCTAACGTTGCGTACGCGTAGATGGAGCCTTGAACGCGTAGGCTAACGAAACGCCCCCGGCGCGGATTTTCACCGCGGCCTTATTGCTTCTTATTTGGTGCACCGTACTCAAGAGGCACGTTCTCTTAATAGACATAGAGCAAGTCATGAAAATGAAACAACTCGGCATGCTTAACACGTTGGAGAGAAAAGGTCTACTTGTATATTAATAAAAGATGCATCATGGAACAACAAATACTGACATCGACGCCTTCCCCTAGTCGCCGCGACCCCTTGTCGCCTTGACCTAAAGATAACGACACGTTCTTATTAAAAAACTTAATCCTACTCATGCAAAGGGAAATAGAAGGGAATCAAAAAATGCATAAAAATCTTTCAAACTTTCTCTGGTGGTTTTTTTACAGTGGATGGTGTTTCAAGAACATGTAGCTTAGGTCAGGGTTCTCCGCCATGAATTTTCGCCACTTTTGAACTCGGAGATTTTGCTTACGTTTCCGTAGGGACGCGTCGTGCTTACCGATGCTCTTATCTCGTTTCTTGGATGATTCTTTCTTCGACGCGTCGAGAGTCACTTTTCTACTTCTAGCTTTTTTTTAAGGCTTTCCATGATTCTTCCGTATTCCTAAGCGTTTCGACCCCTTGTTACCCGGTGATTCAGACCATGAAGACGCTTTTCTCTTCTCTACTTTTCGTATGGCGTAAGATTTGACTTCCAGAATGTATGTCTCGTCACCTACCTGGCCAATTTCTTCTTTTACCTCGTAGAGTTTTCGTTGAGCATATTTTACTTGTTCTCCATGGTCTTTTAATTGCTACGCCTTGCTCTTCTTCTCTAGGGACGCGTTGGTTGTATTCTTCATTCCTATGTTGTAGCATTCCCTAGCTATCTGTGGTGGTCTTGATAATGTGGGGCTCAACGTCGTCCGCCTCATCCCGGAGGCGTTTCAGGAAAGCGTTGCCTACGCTCTCGGGTTCTAGGGGAGAGGGGTTGGCTTGATTGTCTGGGGAGTGGGGGGAGGAGTGTTGTTGCGAATGGGCCGGAGAGGGGATAGAATGAAAATATTTGGTTGGGGAGGAAGGAGGTAGGAATTGAAGAGTGAGTGGTGGTGGGAGGACGATGATGGCTTTGGAGAGATCGGGTTGTGGAGATTGTGGGGGAGAGGGAGGTTTGGTGGAGCAAGAGGGGGTGTCAGCAGCCGGGGTGGTCTTGGATGGGGTCACAATAGTGCTCATAAGCTCCCTGAGCATCGCCAATTGTTCCTCTGTGAACGTGTTTGGGGCAGCCATTTGAGAGAGAGGAGAGCTTTGGGAAATTTTGAGAGAAAGCATGAGAGAGAGTAAGTGTGGAGGAGGAAGGCTAGGGTTTTAGGAATCCCTTAAATAGCGTCTTGCAAGGATCTCGACAGAGATTGTTCAAACGGTCACAATATATTCTCCCCAATCACAGATTTCCCAAACGGTAACAATTGCCTTAAATCTCGGTGAAACTTCACAAGATGAATAATTACCACAACGGTCAAAAATTTTCCATCAATAGTTACCACAAATTTTGCATCATTACCCTGCTATCAATCGGCACACAGAACTGAGCAGAAAAGGGATGTTGTCAGGCGGCGTCGCTGTTTACCAAGGCAGTTGAGTGCACAAAAGAGAGAGGCGAGTTCCATTTCCAGGTTCCTATCAGTAGTTGGCTGGGATGGGTGTGGATGCATATATGTGATGGGTAATAAATATAAACAAGAGTACACATCCAAACCAAAAAAAAAAAATCAGGGAAGGCAAATTTGACACAAACATTAACACGTTCCAGAGTGGTGCTATGTGTAAAATAAGGATCATAGGAACGAGCAATGTAAGTCGGGCTAGGGAGGTCCTATAATCAATCTTCATATCAGCTTATATTGTGGGTTAGAATAGATCCGATTGATTATTTTGGGGAACAAAGAAGTACGATTTTGTTCAATTTAATCATGTGAGGAAGATAAGTCCATATATTATGCACGTCATGATGAAGAAACCATATTTTACAAGAGTATGACTATAGAATCAAGGAGCAAGCAAGCATGTAGGGAACCAAACAATCAAACACTCATTTTCTAGTCAAGACAGGGAAATAGGCAGGGGAACTCAGAACCTCTAATCAATGACAATCATGCCTAGGAGTAATCGAAAGTATTCAAAAGGTTCTCGATTGAGGGCTTTAGTAAATATGTCAGCTATTTGATCTTCAGTACGACAATGTTCCATGATTATAAATCCCTTTTCCACATTATCTCTAAGAAAGTGGTGCCTAATGTCAATGTGTTTAGACTTGGAATGAAAAACTGGATTGTTGGATATGCTAATGGTGCTAGTGTTATCACAAAAAAATTTCAAGGGGCCATAGGACTTACCAAAATCCGTGAGTTGTTGCTTGAGCCATAGGAGATTCACACAGCAGGCGGCCGCGGCGATGTATTCAGACTCAGTGGTAGAGAGCGAGATGGAGGATTGTTTCTTGGAGGCCCAAGACACTAGGCAGGGACCTAGGAACTGAGCCATCCCGGAGGTGCTTTTCCTATTCTTAAGATAACCTGCATAGTCAGCATCAATGTAGGATAATATTTCAAAGTCATCACTCTTAGGATACCACAAACAGAGATTTTCAGTTCCCTTTAGATATCGAAGGATACGTTTTACTGCTGCCAGATGTTTGATCCGTGGGTCAGCCTGAAATCGAGCACATAGGCACACGGCGTACATAATGTCAGGACGACTGGCAGTTAAGTAAAGAAGGGAACCAATCATTTGTCGATAGAGAGACTGTTCAGCCTTGATATCTGTGGGAACTAGGGTCAGCTTTGATGTCGGGGAGATCAGAGTAGCAAATGGTTTGGAGGAGCTCATCTGGAATCTGTCAAGGAGTTCCTTGACATATTTTTGCTGATGGATCTGAGTTCCTGTGGGTAATTGATTTATTTGCAATCCTAGAAAGAAAGTCAGCTCCCCAATCATACTCATCTCGAATTCGCTGCTCATCAGGACTTTGAATTTTTCTACAAGAGACGGGTTAGTAGATCCAAAATCCAAAGATAATATCATCGACATTTACCTGAACCACTAGGATGTCCTCATCTTTCTCAAGAAGAAACAAGGTTTTGTCAATCAGACCTCGTCTGTATCCATTGGATGTAAGGAACTAAGCAAGTCTATCATACCAGGCGCGAGGAGCTTGCTTGAGTCCATACAGGGCTTTGTCTAGAAAGTAGACATGATCTGGTCTGCTTTTATCCTCAAAGCCTGGAGGTTGCTTAACATACGCTTCTTCTTGAAGGAACCCATTTAAGAATGCCGTTTTGACATCCATTTGGTAGAGTTTGAAACCTTTGTGAGTGGCAAACGCAATCATGAGGCGAATGGCCTCCATTCTTGCAACAGGAGCAAAGGTTTCATCATAGTCGATGCCTTCTTGTTGGCAATAGCCTTGGGCCACAAGTCTTGCTTTATTCCTGGTAACCATACCTGAGTCATCGAGCTTATTTCTGAAGATCCATTTGGTTCCAATGATGTTTCTGTCTGAAGGGCGGGGAACCAGACGCCAAACTTTGTTTCTCTCAAATTGGTGAAGTTCCTCATGCATGGCATGGATCCAATCAGCATCATTAAGCGCTTCCTTGTAGTTCTTGGGTTCTAGAAATGCGAGGAAGGCAGTGAAGGCACAAAAATTGTTCAGGGATGATCGAGTAGAGGGACCTATCTTGTCGAAGGGAGGGAGAATTTGATCGACTGGATGGGATCCCTTATACTTATAATGAACAACTGGAATGGAAGGAGGAGGGGCTTCATCTAGTGGATCGGCATGATCAACAGTCTCAGTGGGAGCAGGGTCCTCAGAGGGAGAGTCTATGGCTGGTTCCGAGGGAACAAGGGAAGAGTCACCTATGGCTAGGGAACTAGGGTCAGGAGTGGGATCTTGAGAGGCCTCTGGTTGGGGATCATCGGTACTGGTAGGGTCCAATGAGAAACCAGACAGATGAGATGGTGTTGGGTTGGATGGATCTTCTTCTTCAACATCAGTGATTGTATCATCTTGAGGAACCTGTGAAGACACATGAAAAGCAGATTCATTGAAGACAACATGAATAGATTCTTAAAAATTTGAAATCCTTGTGTTGTACACTTTGAAGGCTTTTCTATTAGGGACATATCCCAAGAATATGCCTTCGCCACTTCTTGGGTCAAACTTTCCTATGGGAGACTTCCCGTTGTTATGAAAGAAGCATTTGCACCCGAAGACTTTGAGATGTGAAATGTTTGGAGCTCTTCCGTGAAGAAGTTCATAGGCAGTTTTCTCTAGTTGAGGACGAAGCATGGCTCTGTTGAGAATGTAACAAGTTGTGTTGACTGCTTCTGCCCAGAATTTTTGAGATAATCCAGCGGAAATCATCATTGTTCGTGCCATATCTTCGAGAGTGCGATTCTTTCTTTCAACCACTCCATTTTGTTGAGGAGTTATGGGAGCTGAGAAATTATGAGTGATACCTTTCTCCCTGCAAAAGGTTAGAAAATTTGCATTTTGGAACTCATTTCCATGACCGGAACGAATCGCCTTTATTTTGTTCCCAAGTGACATTTCAAGAGTGGGAACTATTTCACAAAATCTGTCAAACACAATGTCTTTGGAATTTATGAAGATAGTCCACGTATATCTTGAGAAATCATCTACTATCACAAGAATGTATCTATTGCCTCCAATACTTTGAGTACGCATGGGACCACAAAGATCCATGTGTATGAGTTCCAGAGGTTTAGAGGTACTTATGACAGATTTTGGTTTGAAGGAACTACGAACCTGTTTACCTTTGACACACTCTGAGCAAAATTCAGATTCATCTACCTTTATGGATGGAAGACCGTGGACAAGTTCCTTTCTCTGGAGTTTGTGAATAAGATTAAGGCTTGCATGGCCAAGACGTTGATGCCACAGAGTGGATTTGTTCATCATGGTTGCAAGGCAGAGTTTTTCTTGAGGAGAGTAGTCGTGGTCAATGATGTATACATTATTGAACCTCTTACCTTTTAGAAGAATTTTCTGAGAATCCGGATGAATCACCAAGCACTCGGAGGGAGTGAATAGGACATTGTTCCCTCCTTGATCACACAGCTGTGACACACTTATTAGATCAAAACCAAGATTATCTACAAGATGAACATCACTTACCTTGATATTTTCTGAGAGATCGACGGTGCCAGTTCCCAAGATTGCCCCTTTCTTTTTGTCACCGAAGGAAATTTTTCCTCCGTTGTATCTCTGAAGTGAATGAAGTTGTTCTTTATTACCTGTCATATGGAAAGACGCACCACTGTCTATGTACCATCTAGTGTCATTCTTCACTTCATCCTGCAAAGGAAAATTAAGGGTTACGAACCCAAGTCAGCCGAGCTTTTCTAGGTAAGTTAGTGGTCAAGTTCCTTCAATTTTTCAAGAAGATTGTCATTTTCTTTACTTAAGGATTGTATGAGTTTGATTAAATGTTTCTTATCATACTTAAGAAGGGTTTCAGAAAGATCAGTGGTAGAAGATACCTCGTTTTGTGATGACTCATTTTCAGCTTGAGCCATTAGGCATACTTTGGGGATGTCTTCTTCTGAGTCACTATCTCCCCATTTGGCTTGGCTTTCAGAGAGTGTCATGAAGCAAGCTTTAGAGGGATTAAGATCAAATTCCTTGTCTGAGTCACTATCTCCCCAGGTGGTAGTAGAGACTAAAGCCTTTTTCTTAGGAACTTCATCCTCTTTGGGCTTATCTTCATTCTTGGGACAGTCTTTCGCACGGTGTCCAGGTTGATCACACTGATAGCATCTGAGTTCCCTTCTTTCCTTGTGATTTTCATTTCTAGGGAATCTTCCTCTTTGAAATTTTCTGACAGTGCTTGTAAGAAGAGCTATCATTTCATCATCATCTTCTTCATCATCAGAGTCAGCCCCAGTGGAGAGTCTTTCTAGGACCTTTGTGAGGGTGAGAGAAATTCCTGCTTCTGTGGAGCTTTTCTCATTTCCCTTCATCTTGTCTTCATGACGTTGAGCTTGTCCAACAAGTTCTTCTCAAGGGAGTTCCCTAATGGAAGGAGTCTGAAGCTTGATGTCTTGAGTTACAGCAAATTTTGAGTTCAATCCATTGATGAATACAAAAGATTTAGACCATTCTTCAAGCTTAACTCCACATGCTCGGAGTTTGTTGCAGAGAATCTCAAGACGACCGTGATAGGAAGAGACATTTTCTGTTTCAAGCATTTTAAATCTATGATATTCTCCTTGCAAGTCAAATTTTCTGCTGTTCTAGAGATCTTCACTTCCCAAGTTAAAGACCTCGAGAGCTTTCCACATATCCTTTGCATTGTCAATTCCCATGACTTTTTCTTGATCAGCTTTGGAGAGAGCATTGAGTATGTATTTCCTAGCTTTAGCATTTTTCTCTTGTTGAGAGTACTGTTCAGTGGACCAACGTTTGAAGTCAAGTTCAGTCTTTTTGGCGGCTGGGTCCAAAGGAACTGCGAAGTTTCCATTCTCAACAATTTTCCAACACATCATGTCATTGGTTTGGAAGAAACCAGACATTTGTTCCTTCCACCATTGGAATTGACCAGGTTTCAGCAGGTATGGCTTGTTGGTGGAGATACCTAGTTCTTGTTCATTTGAGCGAGACATGTTAATAACCTGCGAGTAACACACAATCTAGAGCACTCACTCTGATACCAATTGTAGGATCTGTATGTTAGTATCAAGGGAACTGAGACACAGAGTTGTCCAGTTCCTAGGCACAGCAGAAGTAATTGAACAGATTATTAACACAATTACTTTAGGTGGAAACCCAAGATAACCAACTAGTTATCTTTAGATAAAAACCACCCATCTTTCGAGGATTTTAATGGTCTACTTGTATATTCAATCGATGAGTTTAGAGACGAACGAGATTACAAACTTTATTGCAAAGTACTAACCTAGTTCCTATCAGAAACTCTTATGATGAAAATACCAGTGAACTTACTTGATGTTCTTTTGAGAAGAACACTTCTTTCTTCTCTTCTTAGGCGGATGCACTCACAACTCAGTCGAAATGCATCAACCCTAAGAACATAGAGGCGATCAAATATATAGCGACTTAGTTCGGCATAAAAAGATATTATGGAAAATATATTATATGCCGTACTAATATCCTAATAATTAATCGACCCTATGCTGTGCAAGTTACCTAGAATTAACTCGCAATTACCATAACCAAAATACAACAACATAGCTATTTCCTAAGAAGGAAAAGATCTTCTAAAGATCTTCTCGGCTCGCCGCCCACGCTAGGGTTGGAGTAACTCGGGTGAGACACTTAGTTCCTTGGCACTTCCCTTGTGTTCGTCAGTCTTCAAATCTTCTATCTTTAAACTGAAACAAACAGGTAAGCAGTACCATAGTCTATCCAAGTGTTGTCATCGTCAAAGCTTCGAGAGCTTAGGAAAGGAACCTGCTAGGGAACCATAGTTCAACAGGTCCCTATTCCAACAATACTCGATATGGAACATGACAAGCATGCAACCCCCATTCTGTTAGGGAGACCCTTTCTGAAAACGGCTAATACAAAGATTAATGCGAGTACTGGTGCATTAACCATGGAATTTGATGGACAAACTATTAATTACAACATCTATGAGGCCATGAAAAATCCTTCTGATGATCATTCTTTGTGTGCAATTGACATGCTTGAACCGTTAGTGCAAGATGTTTTTGATAGGAGCAGCCTAGATAACATGCAATCTATGTTTGTCAATTCTAGTTTGGATTTTGCCTTGTCCACTAAGTTGCAGGAAGTTGTACATGAGTTGGATGTTTACCGTAAGCCTCCCTACGAAATGTCAAGAAAATTCCCCATACCACTGACCTTGCCGAGCGAGAAACTACTACCCTCTATTGTGCAAGCACCAGTGATTGAGCTGAAACAACTCCCAGATCATCTTAAATATGCTTTCCCTGGAGACAATGAGACATTGCCAGTCATCATCTCAAACAAACTCACCAAGGATCAAGAGGAGAAGTTAGTGGTGGTTCTCAAAGAGCATAAAACAGCGATAGGATGGACCATCGCTGACATCAAGGGAATTAGTCCTACTACTTGTATGCATCGAATCCTGCTAGAAGGAGAGGAGAAGCCATCTAGGCAGCCACAAAGGCGCCTGAATCCACCAATGATGGACGTTGTCAAGAAAGAAGTTCTGAAACTCTTGCAAGTAGGTATGATTTTTCCTATTTCTGACAGTAAATGGGTTATTCCCACACAGGTTGTCCCAAAGAAAGGAGGGGTTACGGTGGTGGAAAATCAAAAGGGAGAGTTGGTCCCTACCAGGTTACAGACAGGATATAGAGTTTATATTGACTACCGCAAACTCAATGTGGTGACTAGAAAGGATCACTTCCCCCTACCTTTTATTGATCAAATGCTTGAGAGGCTTTCGGGTCGTGCTTTCTATTGCTTTTTGGATGGTTATTCAGGATACTTTCAGATAGCCATAGCACCGGAGGACCAAGAGAAGACGACATTTACATGTCCCTTTGGCACCTTTGCTTATCGTAGGATGCCTTTTGGACTATGTAATGCGCCTGGGACTTTTCATCGGTGTATGGTAAGAATTTTCTCTGAATACATTGAGCATTTCATTGAGGTCTTTATGGATGATTTCACAGTACATGGGGATAGTTTTGATGCATGCTTAGATCGCATGTCACTTGTGCTTGCAAGATGTGTAGACACCAATTTAGTACTTAATTTTGAGAAGTGTCACTTCATGGTAAAACAAGGTATTGTGCTCGGTCATATTGTGTCATCTAGGGGTATTGAGGTCGATAAGGCTAAGATTGATGTAATTCAGTCTTTGCCTTATCCTACTAATGTTCGTGAAGTTCGCTCTTTTCTAGGCCATGCAGGTTTCTATCGCAGGTTTATTAAAGATTTCTCAAAAATCTCTTCACCCCTTTGTGAACTTTTGAAGAAGGAAATTGGATTTGAGTTTACAAAGGAGTGTCAGGATGCCTTTGATGACTTGAAGACATGCCTGACAAGTGCCCCTATCATCCAGGCGCCTGATTGGTCTAAACCATTTGAGATCATGTGTGATGCAAGTGACTATGCGGTAGGAGCAGTTTTAGGACAAAAAGAAGCAAGAGCATCCTATGTGATTCAGTATGCATCCATGACACTTAATGGGGCACAAAGAAACTACTCAACTACTGAAAAAGAATTATTAGCGGTGGTTTTTGCTCTTGAGAAATTCCGGCAGTACCTTCTTGGTACAAAGGTCATTGTGTATACAGACCATGCAGCCCTGCGCTACCTATTGACAAAGGTCATTGTGGAGATCAAAGATAAGAAGGGAGCAGAAAACCTGGTGGTTGATCATCTCAGCCGAATTTTACATGAAAGCAACTCCCCACAGACTCAGATTCAGACAAGCTTTCCTGACGAGTCACTTTTCAGGATGACACCTCTTGAGCCATGGTATGCTGATTTAGTCAATTTTCTAACCACAAGTGAATTCCCTTCACCTTTCACCAAGGCTTAACGAGACAGGCTGCGCAGCTCAGCCAGATTCTTTGTCCGGGACGATCCATACCTATGGAAGCACTGTTCTGATCAGGTCATTCGTCGTTGCATTCCAGAAAATGAGGTAAATTATATCCTTAACTTTTGTCATTCTGAAGCATGTGGTGGGCACTTTGGAGTCCAAAGAACCTCAAGAAAGGTACTTGACGCAGGATTTTTGTGGCCCTCCATCTTCAAAGATGCGAATAACCACTGTAAATCCTGCGATAGGTGTCAATGAGTTAGAAACATGTCTAGTCGGGATGAGATGCCACAAACTAGTCTGGTTTTTTGTGAAATCTTCGATGTTTGGGGCATTGACTTTATGGGACCGTTTCTAACATCTTGTGGGAATATATATATTTTGCTTGCGGTGGACTACGTTTCCAAGTGGGTGGAAGCGAAGGCCACCAGAACTGATGATTCTAAAGTCGTAGCAGAGTTCTTGAAGACAAATATTTTTGCTCGTTTTGGGATCCCTAAGGCTATCATAAGTGAGAGGGAAACACACTTTTGCAATAGGACAATTACTGCTTTGTTGAAGAAGTATCATGTCACGCAAAGAGTTTCTACTGCCTATCACCCTCAAACTAATGGGCAAGCTGAAGTGTCTAATAGAGAGATCAAATCCATCTTGGAAAAGACGATAGATCCTAATAGGAAGGATTGGAGTTTGAGGTTGGATGATGCACTATGGGCATATCGAACAGCTTACAAGACACCAATTGGAATGTCACCCTTTCGATTGGTGTTCGGTAAAGCATGTCATCTCCCGGTTGAGCTAGAGCACAAGGCGTATTGGGCTGTCAAGAATTGTAGTATGAAACTTGACGAGGCCGGAGATCTTCGTAAGCTGCAACTACAAGAATTAGAGGAAGCAAGGATTGAGGCCTATGACAATGTTGTTCACTATAAGGAAAAGACACAGGCATGGCATGACAAGAACATATTGAGGAAAGACTTCAAAGTCGGTGAAAAAGTCTTGCTATTTCAATCCCACCTTAGACTTTTCCCAGGCAAGTTGAGATCGCGTTGGGCAGGACCCTATGTCATTGCCAAGGTATACCCACATGGTGCCATAAATTTGTATGATGATGCTACACATACGGTGTTTAAGGTGAATGGTCAACGAGTGAAGCAATATCATGAAGGATTCACCAAGGACACCATTGAAGAAACGTTCCTGGAGGAGCCTGAAACTCAGGCATGATGTGCTAGCATTCAGTCGAGCCACGACATTAACTAAGACGCTTATCGGGAGGCAACCCGATGATAGGTAGTTATATTCTTCAATAAATCTCTCTCACATTAATTCTCTTTCGTACGCTTTTGTTTGGAACTAAGTTGTGCAGGGAAACAATTGGATGAGGCCACGAAGTGAAGGCGGCGACCAGGCAACAACCGGGCAGCGACCGCCGCCCCAAATTCAGCCCCCACCGCCAATCCCTTTTTGCTACGGCTTTTTGACAGTTAATTGCGGCGACCGCTGCCAATGGCGGCGACCGCCAGCTTGCCTCCAGCGACTGCTGCCCCAAAAAGCAGCGATCGCCGCCAATTCAACTTGGCTACGACTTTTGTCAATTAATTGCAGTGATCGTCGCCCAACCTACGGTGATCGCCGCCTCTCAGGTATGTCTTCTGAACCCGAGCGGAAAAAAGAATATGTGAGATTAAAAAAAAAAAAAAAAAAAAGAAATTCGAAAAATCAAAAATAATGAAAAAAATAGAGTGAAGAAATTGATTTTTCATCAGCCTCTCTTGTCTTCTCCCTCACCCTCACCACACTTTACCAAACTCAAAACACAAACCCTCTTTCCCCTGTTCTCTCCCAAAACAACAAACCCTCAAAAAAAAAACCTCACCCATCTTCAACAAACAGCGGTCGCCGCCCCTCTCTCCAGCTCTTCCCATACCGCCGACGACCGCCGCCCTAAGTCTATTCCCGACGTAGCAGCAGGCAGCGACCGCCGCCCTACCAGCTGCGACCACCGCCATCTCCACCACAGCTCACCTTCGTCGGTTTTGGTGCTCTCTCATCAGCTCCCTTCCGTTTTCGACACCCCCGGAGTCTATTCTTACCTCCACCATCTTCAATTTCGGTTTAGTAGGCCCCCCTCTTCACCTAGAACTTGAAATTCGAATTCTAGGGTTTGGGCTATTTGGTTGATGATTTGTGGAGGATATTTGCTATTTGGTTGTTGTTGAGGATTGATTGGAGTTGATAATAGTGATTGTTGAAGCTTTGGTTTGCTTTGGAGGATTATTTTTGGATTTGAGCTTCTTGAGAATTTTGGTGTAGTTGTGGTTGTTCTTGGTTGTTCTTGGTTGTTGTTGCTTGTTGTTGCTCTTGGTTGTTGTTGTCGATTGAATGATGAAGCGTACCGCTAGCTCTCGCCCACAATTGACTCCTGAGCAAAAGGAGAGGAAGAAAAGGCTAGAAAAACAGGAATTTTCGTCCACTTTGTTCTTAGACCATCCATGCTTAGGTGCACTTCGCCCCTATGATTGCACGGAGAAACTGTTTCAGCATGGTGGTTTGGGACGGTTTTTCCATCTGAAGGCACCAACATTCAAGAGTTGGACGATTGAGTTCTTGAGCACCCTTGAGAATGTGAAAGACTAGGAAAGAATTGCTTTTGTGCTTGCAGGTAATAATTACTCAATGAGTTACGAAGAACTCAGCTCTGCGCTTGGGATTACCAAACCACCCTCTAAGGAATCAGCATGGGAAGCCACTAGTGAGTACATGGATTTCTGGTATGGCTCTACAGGTAGTTCAAATTATGACGCCAAAAGTGGAGAATATAATTATAAATGGTCACATCCTTGTCTCCGCCTGGCTCATAAGGTAATCAGGATGACTTTCTTAGGCCAATCAGAGCTGAACAAGCTGCCGTATCTAGACCTGACAACAGTTTGGAGCATGACACCAGAATGCTCATTGGTACAGGATTGGTTAGCCTAATTTTTGGGGTGTTGTACGAAATATCAGGGTGCCAAGAAAGGCAAGAATGTGATCGGTGGAATGATATCTTTGATTGCTTTGTCCAATGACATCCCACTTCCGGATGAAAAATCACAGGTTTCTCCAAGCTTTGTTTATGACTGGGTCAAGATGAGGCATGTGGGTGTTTTGTCACACATGGAAGGCAAGCACTATTGGACTTATGGTTCAAGAGGAAGTCACAAGATCAAGCTTCCACTTTGAGTAGAGATGCGTTTTGGACCCAAGTATGTGGATTTTGATATAAGCAGGTATCGGTTAGGCACTTCTGAAAGCTCTTATGTTGGACCCTCACGTGCACCTGCTGAGCAAGATGAGGAAGACACTGAGATGGGTGATCTCGTCCCTCCTTCTATGAGTGCTGATGATATGCAGAGGCAGATGTTTCAGATGATGCAGAGGATGGATACGAGGCAGCAGGCAATGGAGGTTGATTTTAGGGAGTTCAGGCAGCAACAACAGTTTTTCAGCGATGAGCAGAGCTTCATGAGAGGTCAGCTTACTCAACTTGTTGACAATGAACTTGATTTCCGTACCATTCAGCAGCGGAAGACCGAGAACATACAGAGCTTAGAAGATCAGATGTGGTCCTGGGACATTTTCATGACCCAGCATTATCCACCATCTCAGTAGCGATACTCTCTTTACTTCCCCTTATCGTTCAATCTTTAATTCATTGAGGACAATGTTAGCTTTAAGTGTGGGGGAGTAGATATTGTATTTGTTATTGTTATTTTGATATTATGATTCTGAAAAAAATAAAAAAATAAAAAAAATAGGAAAAGCCACAAAAATATGAAAAAAGGCAGAAAAATCATGCGATAGCAAGATCTATGCAATAAGCAGGTGGCTTGGACCAGCTCTAGGCTGGGGTAATATGAAGTCTTGCGAGATGTGAGTTTTTGTGAGCCCTGGACAATTAATGAGTGGTTAGGATGAAAACCTGAGAGGGCGCCTAAGCAAAATGAGTGGTAAGAAAAGAGAGATTTTCAGGATTCATTACTGTTTTGGCGAGGTGACATAAGTTGGAGCTGATATAAGGAGGAATTTGGGTAGGATATTTTGCAGCTATAAGGAGTTAGTTTTGGTCATGATTTCTTTGATCACATTTGTTAGTGTTGTTGGAGGATGAGACTATTTGGTGTTGTTTGAGTTGGAGTTTGTTGGTTGTTAGCTAGGATGTTGGTGATTTCACTTGTTTAGAGTTATGAGCTTACATGTTTAGGTGCTATATTCTTAGTATTGAGTTCTCTTGTGTACTTGGGTTTCTATGAACTATATTGATGATGGGTAGTAGTTTTCTATCTACTCGGGACGAGTAGAGATTCAAGTGTTGGGGAGTTTGATACACACGATATCATAGTGTGTAAGTATGGTGTTTTAGGGTGAGATTACTGAGTTTTAGGAGCGTCTTGGAGCTTATTCATGCATTTGGAGTGAAGACGACGTATGGAGCTTTATGTTGATATTAGAGAGTTATTACAGAAGAAGAAGAGAAGTCAGCAGAAGACCAACGAGAAGACAGAAGAAGATGAAGACTATTGCTGGCAGCGACCACCGCCAAACCTACGGCGATCGTCGCCCATTCCACGTGAAGAAGTTGAGTTATTACTGGCGGCGACCGCTGCCTCTGTCAGATCCGAATTACTATCTCTATTTTCTATTGTTTTTGTTATTTTTCCTTATTTGTTTAAACTTGTTTTATGCTTTATTTTTAGGATATTATTTCTATATAATTAGGTTAGAGGAGAGCCTGTTCTTCTCTAACCCCGTTTACACTTTTCTATTCATCAGCAGACAGTTTGTTATGAAGAACTAAGCCCTTTGCTTAGTCAGACAATTGAAGCATTCGTTTTGATTAAGTTGTGAGATTTCTCGTTCCTTATCAATTGCTTGGAATTAATCTATTCTCTTGCTTGAATCTTTCATGATTAATATTGATTGTTTCTAGCCTGATCATCTAGGTATCGTCTTTATTGATCTATTGCAGAATTAGATTGTTACTGGTTGAGCATATTTAATTTGTAGTAGCAACTGCATCGTGCTAGTATCTGGTAGTGCTAGTCTTATGTGGAGAGAATTGATTTACATCTAGGACAAAAGCTGGTTGTTTTATGCTGATGTATCCTGATTATATCCCTGATCTTAATCCTGCTATTAAACTGAATCTTGATAGTTTCATGGTTGTTTAATTAGTTAGAGTTATTAGTATCTGGTTGTGCTAATAGCTAATTCAGAAAAGGAATAGGAATTTCCATTGCATGAGATATTGAATGAGTTATCTAAGATCAACTTGTCATACGAAGTGTGGATATTTGTTTGGCTGAGCTATTTCCCAATTACTGATTCCATCATATTTTACTTGTTACTATTTGCATGCTTGGTTACTTAAGACAAACAAAAACCCCCCTTTGGTTACTTGATTGACACATATATTTCATACAGAACTAGAATCTGTCTCCCTGAGGACTCGACCCTTACTTGCCTAGGACTGCATATTAGGTTTGTTTGGATTACTTGCATAGGAGCAATTAGCACGACAAATTGTTGTTATCAGCGCGTCGACAGCAGTGGCTTCGCTACAATCTGGGATTGTAATCTTCTCGTCGTTGAAACGTTTCAAGAAGGCCCTTATAGTTTCAACCTTGTTCATACGCATGTTATGGAGATCTGAGGGTTGTTTTGCAAACAACTTACTACTGGCGAATTGTAGTCGGAATAGGTTGGAGAGTTCGGCGTAGGAGGAGATACTTCCCTTGGGTAAGTGGATAAACCACGTCAAGGCTGGACCTTTCAGCGTCGAGCTAAAGAATTTGCACATCATTGCTTCTTTTAACTCTGGCTCGATTGGACTTGTGGAGAGCTTGGCCTTGTAGAGTAAGACGTGTTCTTCCGGGTCATCTGATCCATCGTAGACGGGGAGGTCGGCGACGGAGAACTTCTTGGCGATCTTCTGGACCGCGAGAGCGGCAACAAAAGGGATTTCTTGAAATCTGAACTCGTGTTCAGGGATTATGGATTTAGGAGCCCCGGGCAGTAACATCATCTCTTTCCCTAAGGCTCCGACTTGTTGTTCTACGAGCGCAGCGATGGCGTCAGAAGTCAAGTTCTCTTTGGACTTTTCTTTCTGACCCATTTCTCTCGACGGGATGGTGTTTCGTTGCTCCTGGGATCCGTAATCCTCTCCTTCTTCGGCGACAGCATCCATTTCTAGGCGGCAAACTTTGACTACGAACATAGGTGAGTGGCTTCGTTGACTCTGCCCTAAGCTCTTTTATGATGGAGCGTAGTTGTTCGTTCTCTTTGGTGAGTCCCGACGTGTTTTCTTCGCTGGCGTTTTTAGCTTCCGTCCACGCCTTTTGGAGGGTGTCGAAGTGGACACTTACATAGGTCACGTTGGTCATATTGTCGCTCGTCTCCTACCCTTTTGTGGGAGCGTTGTTCTTTGGAGCGTCGGGAGTGTTCTCGAAATCTTTTCCCGCATTTTCTTCCATCGGAACGAGAGGAGCCGTTATATGCTCTTCTTCTTCGGACCTTTTTTCACCATCACGCGGGTTGTTGGTCGGACTTGACATGATTTCCTGCAAAAAAGAAGCTCTTTTCGTATGGAAAGACGATACCTTTTTGATCTTGCCCCATGGTGGGCGCCACTTTTTTGTAGCGAAATTACCTACGAGAAGATAAACAAGCAATTGTAGGGAAAAGATCAAAGAGTACGGTATAATCTCAACACTCAAGAACAATATGGAACGAGAGAAAAATTTAGGGTTGAAGCTTGAACTTAGTATTACTCGTAATGGTGGCTGATTGATTACAAAGAAGGCGTTAGCCTTTATAGGCTAACCCTAATAATATCTTTAGGGAAACGAGATCTTATCTCTTCCTTTTATCTAAATAACGATATAATAAACAAGGTAAAAGATATTCTTTACCGTATCTTTTACTATTTACAATAATATAATACAAAATAGGATAAAATATATTCGGCCGACCTAATCTTCAAGATAGACGAGACCTTTGCCACGTCTCGTCACGTCGACGACATCCTTCGTTTCTCTCGTCGCGTCGACACAGTCTTCCTACGCGTAACTCTTCACGCGTTCCACACTCGTCGTATTTTTAGGCACAAATAGCGGCCTTCGCTTCCACCCATTTGGAAACGTAGTCCACCGCAAGCAAAATATATAGGTTCCCGAATGAGATAGGAAAAGGTCCCATAAAGTCAATCCCCCAAACATCAAAAATCACACAAAAAATGATTGGTGCTTGAGGCATCTCATTCTTTTGAGACATATTCCCAACTCGTTGGCATTGATCACATGTTTTGCAATAGGCATAAGCATCCCGAAAGATGTGTGGCCAATACAAACCTGCATCCAACACATTCCTAGATGTTCTGTTAGCCCCAAAGTGACCCCCACATGCATCAGAAAGACAAAAAGACAAGACAGATTGTACCTCATTATCAGGAAGGCATCGACGAATCACCTGATCATTACAATGTCTCCAAAGATAAGGATCATCGCACACATAGAATCTAGCTTCGCTTCTCATCTTATCCCTTTGAGCCTTAGAAAAATTAGGGGGGAACTCTCCTATGACCAGAAAGTTCACCATATTTGCGTACCAGGGCTTGAAGGTTTTCAGAGTGAGGAGTGTATCTTCAAGATCTAAGTCAAAATAACTCTTTGTGGGGCCATGACGATCGCGGGAGAAGTCTAGCGATCGCGGTCGCGATCCAAAATCTGGGATACCTTCTGTCCGAATATGGCGATCGCCACCATTACCTGGCGATCGCGGGATCAAAGCAGAAGCCAATGCGGACTTGGAAACATTATGGCGATCGCCACCATATTGTAGCGATCGCGTCATAGCGACAGTGGCTATTCCGAATAAGTTGTCATCAGGCAAATTTCTCTGAATTTGCTTCAGCATCTCTGGCTTGTCGTCTCCACTGACTAACCTACTCAAGTGATCAGCCACCAAGTTCTCATCACCTTTCTTGTCTCGAATCTCCACATCAAACTCACTCAACAACAAGATCCATCTAATCAACCTTGGTTTGGCATCCTTCTTCGTCAGAAGATAACAAAGCGTTGCATGGTCAGTATAAACAATTACCTTGGTACCAAGTAGATATTGTCTGAATTTCTCCAAGGAAAACACAATTGCTAGGATCTCCTTCTCAGTGGTGGAGTAGTTCCTTTGTGCTCCATTCAAAGTCATAGAAGCATAATGAATTACATGGGACGCTCTTGCTTCTTTCTGCCCGAGAACTGCTCCAACAACATAGTCACTAGCATCACACATGATCGCAAAAGGACGAGACCAATTCGGCGCCTGAATAATTGGTGCACTCGTTAAACGAGTTTTGAACTCATCAAACGCCTTCTTGCACTCGTATTTAAGCTCAAAATCAACCTCCTTCTTCAGCAGCTCACATAGAGGTGATGAGGTCTTTGAAAAGTCCTTAATAAACCTGCGATAGAAACTTGCATGGCCTAGAAAAGAACAAACTTCACGCACATTAGTAGGATAAGGCAAAGACTGAATTACATCAATCTTCGCCTTATCGACCTCAATACCCCTAGCTGGCACAATATGACCCAACACAATACCTTGCTCAACCATGAAATGACACTTTTCAGAATTAAGAACCAAGTTTGTTTCTACACATCTTTTAAGCACTAATGTCAAATGGTTTAAGCATGCATCAAAACTATCACAATGGACCGTGAAATCATCCATAAACACCTCAATTAAATTTTGCACATACTCAGAAAAAATACTCACCATATACCTTTGGAATGTACCGGGTGCGTTACACAACCCAAATGGCATCCTGCGGTATGCAAAAGTACCAAAAGGACATGTAAATGTCGTTTTTTCTTGATCCTCCGGAGCTATGGCAATCTGAAACTAACCTGAGTATTCATCCAAAAAGCATTAGAAAGGGCGACCGACAAGTCGCTCAAGCGTTTGATCAATAAAGGGTAAAGGAAAGTGATCCTTTCTAGTTACCGCATTCAGCTTACGGAAATCTATGCAAACTCGCCAACCTGTTTGTAACCTGGTGGGAACCAACTCTCCTTGTTGATTCTCCACAACTTGAATACCACCCTTCTTAGGAACACATTGTGTAGGACTAACCCATTGACTGTCAGAGATAGGAAAAATCATACCTGCCTGAAGGAGTTTCAGCACCTCCTTCTTTACCACTTCAGTCATTGATGGATTGAGTCGCCTCTAGAGTTGTCTGGATGGCTTGGGATCCCCTTCTATCAAAATCCTAAGCATACCTGTTGAGGGACTAATCCCTTTAATGTCTGCAATGGTCCATCCCAAAGCTACCTTATGCTCTTTAAGCACTGCCACTAACTTCTCTTCTTTCTCCTTGGAAAGATGGCTAGGAATAATGACCGGTAATGTGTCACCTTTTCCAAGAAAAACATACTTCAAATGTTTGGGCAGCTCCTTCAATTCAACTTCTGGTGCCTGCACAATAGAGGGTAGGAGCTTCTCGCTCGGGACTATTAGTTCCAAGGGGCCATTTCCCAAATGAGTGTAGGGAGGCTTACCTTCATCATTCAATTGTGCCAAGACTACCTGCATGTTAGTGGATAAAGCCATATATGCATGTGGATCCTCCACATCATTCTCAATAAACGATTTCAGCTCATCACAACAAGTAATATCAAACACATCTTACACAATAGGTTCAATCACATCAATGGAACACACAGAATGGTCATCAATGGGGTGTATCATAGCATCATAAATGTTGTACTCAACCTTCTCCCCCATCAAATTCCATTGTCAGTGTCCCACTGTTCACATCAATCTTAGTTTGAACAGTTTTCATGAAAGGCCTACCTAGAAAAATAGGTGTTGCATGCTTTTCATGCTCCATATGAAACACAAAGAAATCAGCAGGAAAAATCAGATCACCAACCATAACAAGAACATCTTCAACCACCCCTTTCGGGTACACATTAGATTAATCAGCAAGTTGAACAATAATTCCTGTTTCATGCAAATCCTAAGCCTAGTGATTCATACAAAGAGTAAGGCAAAACATTGATTGATGCACCTAAATCTAGCATAGCTTTTTCAAATTTAGTTTCACCAATCACACATGGAATGCTAAACATGCCTCGATCACCACATTTCTTAGGCATACGTCTTTGAAACACAACAGAAACTTACTCACTAACTTTCACCTTTTGTTTTCCCTTAAAGTTTTTTATTCCTTTAAATCGTGCAAATTTCTTTCAAAAACTTAGCAAATCTACGAATACTCTTGACAAGTTTGAACAAAGTAATGTTTACCTCACACCTACTAAAGGTTTTGAAGATCTCTTTGTCATTCTCCGGTCATCGAGTCTCCTTCAATGCCTCAGGAAAGGGAGCAACAAGCTTATGTGAGAACAGGGGAGCGAAATTGGGACGAATGTAGTCGTCTTTAGCCTCAGGAGCCTCCCGGCGATCGCCATCAGCATCTGGCGATCGCGATCTCGAGTAGCCAGCTTCTGCAGAAATCCCGCGATTTTGTTACAGAGAAATCTGTAGCTTCTGTAATGCAGTCGCGATCTGCACTCAGATCTGGCGATCGCGGTCGGTCTTGCTGAGCTTCTGTTTCGGAATCATGCTTCTGTTTGCCCTTTTCAGCACTAGGGTCATCAATCAATAACTTCCACTTCTCAGCGTCACAGCACTAACATTTTCTCTCGGGTTCACTACTGTTTGAAATGGCAGTTGTTTGTAGCGAAATTACCTACGAGAAGATAACTAAGCAATTGTAGGGCAAAGATCAAAGAATAAAATATAATCTCAATACTCAAGAACAAAGTAGGAAATTAGGGTTGAAGCTTGAACTTGGTATTATTCGAATGGAGGCTGAATACTTACAAAGCAGGCGTTAGCCTCTATATATAGGCTAACCCTAATAATATCTTTTAGGAAAACGAGATCTTATCTCTTCCTTCTATCTAAACAACGATATAATAAATAAGGTAAAACATATTCTCTACCGTATCTTTTACCAATTACAAGAATATTATAAGGAATAGGATAAAACATGCTCGGCCGACCTATTCTTCAAGATAAACGAGACCTTTGCCACGTCTCGTCACGTCGACGACGTCCTTCATCCCACTCGTCGCGTCGAGACAAATCTTCTACGCGTAGCTTACCACGCGTTCCATACTCGTCGTATTTTAGGCACAAACAATACCCCTAAGGTGTCTTACAGGGCTTAACGTCTAGTAGAGCTGGGAGACGCCTTCTTTCTTCAAGGAATACGTCTTCATTGCATCAGGAACGCGTTGATGATTACATCACTTGACTTTTTAATATCGTCGCAAAGTTTCAGTCATCATTCTCCTTCAATCATTTGCATACAACAGATGGGGGGCTTCGTTACTTGTGCCGGTAACGTTCAATCGCAACGGCTAGTTTCTCAACGGCTATAATGTCGTTGAACCTTCTTCCGTTTTCTTCGCGATCTCTTTGGCTATATAAAGAGAGGATCTTCATTTCTCTTCTACTTCTTCTGTAATTCGTCTACTCTGAACATCTCTTGCTTTCTTGCTTGCTTACGCTCGAAAAGATCATTTGCTTCTCCCTTCTTCAGATTTCTCCTTCACTTCTTCTTTCAGCCTCCTAAAATGGCTTCTTTCTACGTACCAAAATTCATCTTGAAAGATTCTGATTGCAAATCAACAGAGGCACGGGACGTCGAGAGACTGAGATCGTTGGCGAATCTTGGTCCCGAGGTGGAGATTGAGATACCTCCTCAAGGGGTATTTTCCGACGCACATCGCCCAGGGTGGATTGCGGTATATGAGTACCCTTTCCTTACTGGTCATCGGTTTCCTTTCTCTCCGTTGATAAAGGCGTTCATACTTACATTAGAAGTTTCCGTAGGTCAGCTTCTTACGAGTGTCTGGAGAATCTTTGGTGCTCTAGACTATGTAAAAGAGAAACATGGCGTCGAGATTGTCGTCGACGACTTTGCTTATTTTTTAAACGTTCAAACCAAAACGGTCGGGAAAGTAGGTCTTAAATCAAGACCTAAGGCTGCTAGGATCGCCATCAAGGGAAGTCAGGATGATCGTCACTGGGCCGACATCTTCTATTTTGTCAAAAAATCGACTCTTGGTGAGGAGTCTTCTTGGTTGATCGAGTGTTGGAATCCTGCGAGTGAGCTCGCTTTTTCTTTCGGATCTTTGTTGCACATGTCGTTACTCATTGATGTCTTACTTTATCTTGTTCTTCCTTACAGTTAACACGGATGATATCGTGGTGAGGCGGGATACTAAGAAGGTTATTGACAGACTTCTCGAGATCCCTGAGAGTGATCGAACTTTTCATGGGCACGACGGGAAGGGTCATCGTATTGCCTCTACGACCTTGACTGGTAATGTATCCACGCTCTTTTACCTTGTTTTCCTATTTTCTTTGAGGGTCCTAACCCTTCTCCTCGTTGATCTTTTAGTATCCGCGGATCTTTCTCGCGTTCGTAGCGGAGGACAATCTGCGTCTGCTCTCATCGCGTCGCGGAATAGGAGTCGTATCGGAGATGGAACTGCTTCCGAGGTTCCCATCCATATCACGCCAATGATTTCCCTCGTCTCGTCTCCATCTCCCTCTTCAATTCCGGCGAAGAAATCGCGTAAGGGTAAGGAGAAGCTTGTTGAGAAGTTGAACTTCGACTTCGAGACCGTGGACGACTTTCCGGGAGTTATCTCTCGTGTCGTTGCGCCTAGAAGGTCATTTTTGCCCGCCATGAAGGGGCTTCAAAATCCTCCATCGACTACTATTTGCCGATGGAGACGCAAGATGTGATAGGAGAGGCTCTTGCTACGCAATGGCTGGTAGGTTTTCTTGCTTTTTACACCGAGTCCCTTGTCTTCGATTCTATTCTGACCTCTCTATCTTCTTTTTTCTTAGGCTTTCCAATCTTCGTTGTGCATTTATGGGTGTTTCTCTGATTCTATCAATCGGATGAAAGCTATGGAGTCCAAGCAATCGGCTGACGAGGCGAAGATTAAGGAGCTTAATGCGACTGTTGAGGCATCGCGTAAGGCGGAGAATAAAGCTCAAGAAAAGGTTGCGGCATCGCTTAAATTTCACGTCGATCTTGCCAAACAGGTTGAAGATTTGAAGGCGAGGATTGCTGCCCTGGAGGACGAGAAGGCTAAGGTGGAGAAGAAGCTTGCTTCTGAGCTTAAGGAGGTGAAGCTTTATTGGTCTTGGCTCTCTCGTGTGGAGGTCATTGAACAGTATGCTGCTGGTCAACACCACGGTTGGGATCCAGTGAAGGAGCGGAGGGAGTTTTAGGAAGCATTCGCGGAGCTCCCTGAAGGCGTCGAGGAAGGACCTACGCCTATGAATCCTCCGGCGAATCCTCACGTTATGGAGGATGATGTCCCTCATCTTAACGAGGTCGATCCTAATGACGGCGTCGAAGATGACGAGGATGTTGGTGAAGAGGCTGTCATGGAAGACTCTGAAGACGAGGGCGTGCATGAGCATGAGTATGAGGACGCGGATGGCTCTTGATCGAGCTCACCTGGACGCAGAGACTCTTTGTGATTTTTCCGGGGTCATTCTTCCCTTGGACTTCTTGTAAAAAAAAAAAATCTTTTTGTTTATGCGTCGCCGGCCTTCGGGGCGTTTTCTTGTAAATACTTTCGTTCTTGCCCTTTATGATGGGCCTCTATAATATAACTTTCTGGAATTTCTTACTTGTTGATGAAGACGTCTCCAAGGTCTTTTATGTTTTGAGTATGTTGTTGCGTCCAGGTATGCTTTTGTTGGCGGTGGTGTATTTGTCCGTGAGTAACTTTTGGATCCCTTTAAGTCAACCTTTGTCTTTCCAATTTCTTTGCCTCGGGGGTGCTCCTGGACTTCCTTATCTTTCTTTTACAGGTAGGTGGTCTCGGTCTTGTTTTGACGCGTATCCTATACATTCCTCGGCTTTAGGTGTGTTTTCATGTTTCCTCGAGTGGTCCTACCCCTTTTGGTTGGTTTGACTTAGGCTCCTTGTAGACTAGGTTAGATCTGCCAAAGACTCTTCTTTACTTGTTGCATTTCGTACTTCGTTCCTTGCATCTTATGCGTCGTTCTTTGCGTCGGGGGCGTTTTGGGAGCTTACCCTTTATCTGGCTTTGATATCTTATGTACTTTGCTTTGTTACGTTGCCGGCTTACATGAAGGTTGGGTCCAGCATTTCCTCCGAACCCTGAAGCGAGTGGCGGACATAGGTCAGCGTGTGATTTTATCAGCTTGTGACGTTACCCCTTACTTTTAAGGTGGGTCCGTTGCCTCACGCTAGCGTTAGGTCGACGTCGAACTCTTTTAATCGACGGTCCTATTCATCGTGTGGTGTCCGATTTCTAGATTATTAGGACTTACGATGCCGGTGGACGCATCCCTACCGGTTTAGCGTTTTGCCCGTGGATTCATGACTCTCAGATGGGCCGTGGAAGGCGTGAGTACGCGTTCCTCGAGAGTGGTTGTGGCAATAGGTTTCCCTTCTTTGCTCAGAGGGTCGTGCCGGTTTCGTGAGGTGCCGACCTTCATTCCCCATGACCATTGCCACACGTCGCTAACAATCATGGGAAGCGTCGACTTGGAGTCGACGGTTCGGCTAACGTTGTCTACGCGTAGATTGAGCCTTGAACGCGTAGGCTAACGAAACTCCTCCCCGACGCGGATTTTCTCCGCGGCCTTATTAAGCTTGATGTTACGTATTAGATAGAGAGCAAGTAATTTGGAAATAGAACAACTCGGCATACTTTAACACGTCGGAGGAAAAAGAGTGTACTCATATATTAATAAAGGAATACATCATGAACTAACAAACTTCGACACTGACGCTTACCCCTAGTCGTCACGACCCCTTGTCGCTTCGATGCTAAGATAACAACGCTACCTTTATTGAAATTCCTGGAAGAAACTAATCCTACTCATGCAAGAAAGAACACAAAGAAAATAATACTAGGGAATTTGGAAATTCTTATCACTTCTTTCGATTTATGGCGGGTGGTGCTTCAGGAACATGTAGCTTAAATTGTTGCTCTTTGTTTGGACTTTTTGCTCGTACTTACTTGATGATGGCGTATTCTTATCTTGTCGGAACTCACTACAGAAAACGAGAGGTGGAACTCCATAATCAGAGAACTCAAAGCGGGTTCCATGGGGCCACATACCTACGTTCGTGGTCAAAGTGTCGTCCGACGCCTTGATATGGATGCAGCCGTCGAAGAAGACGATGTATACCAGCCTCAAGTACACCATGGTCGCGTTCTCCCGAGAAAAACGATTCGGAGAAGCAAATCCAAGGAAAAGATGACGTCGGATGTCATCGCTGCGCTCGTAGCACAACAGGTCGGCGCCCTAAGAAAGGAGATGATGCTGATGCCCGGAGCTCCCAAATCTATAATCCCTGAAGACGAGTTCGAATTTCAAGAAAGTCCATTTGTTACTACTATCGCCGCCCAGAAGATCGCCAAGAAGTTCACCGTCGCCGATCTTCCCGTCTACGACGGATCAGATGACCCGGAAGAACACGTCTTACTCTACAAGGCCAAGCTCTCCACAAGTCCGATTGAGCAAGAATTAAAGGAAGCAATGATGTGCAAGTTCTTTAGCTCAACGCTGAAATGTCCCGCCTTGACGTTGTTCATCCACTTACCCAAGGGAAGTATCTCCTCCTACGCCGAGCTCTCCAACCTGTTCCGACTATAATTCGCCAACAATAAGTTGTTTGCAAAGCAACCCTCAGATCTCCATAACATGCGAATGAACAAAGGGGAGACCATAAGAGCCTTCATGAAGCGTTTCAATGACGAGATGATTACAATCCAGATTGTAGCGAAGCCACTGCTGCTGACGCGTTCAGACTCACACTTCCCCGAGATAGTGACCTGTACAAGGAGCTGACGAAGACTCGCCCTGAATCATTCGTCTCAACTAGGGAAAGAGACATGGAAGCCATACGCTTGGAGGAAGATCTCCTAAGGTACAACGAAGAAAGTTATCGATCTCCACGTAGGCGAACTCCTCCGCGTAGGAACTCTCCTCAACGTCGACACAATGACCGACATCAGGAGCGAGGGGAACGTCACGACAGGAGAAATAAGCCATTCATAAGAGAACCACAAACGGTGCATGCAGTAAGCGAAGTTAATAGCGTCTATATGGTGGACAAAGGTATCTCTATGAAGACCGACGCGTTGCGAGTTATGAGCGCAATAGAAGGGTTACGCGACGTGAAATGGCCGAGAAAGCCAAATCCTAGAAGGAGGCCCGGAACAGGGAAGGGGTATTGCGAGTTCCATAACGATATGGGTCACACGACGGATGGTTGTTACACCCTGAGAAAAGAGGTGTTAAGGTTGCTGAAAAGGGGAGATTTGAAATATCTACTCTCCAGAGAAGGAAGGAACGCGTTTGAAGGGGCAAAGAGAGAAAAGAAGTCCCTTACTCCTCCTCCACCTCTGTCAAGTCATACCCGGACTATACACACCATCTTCGGAGGCTCTCCCGCGAGCGGCTACACCGCGTCCGCCGCTAGAAGGAACAATAAGATTCTACGCGACGACAGTGATATGACGTGAGTTTATCAAATTCACCCTTCCAGAAGAAATTACCCGGTAACGTTCGAGGAGCCAAACGAGGTAGTGGAACATCACGACGGGTTAGTTATCTCCCTCACCGTCAGCAATTGCATGGTCAAGAGAATCCTCATAGACAACGGGAGTTCCGCCAACGTGATCACTACATCCGCTATAAAAGAACTCGGGCTATCAAACGATGACGACGTGAAGAAACACGTTCCTCTAGTGGGATTCGGCGGTGAAGTAGCAAGCATGTTGGGAGAAATTACATTGGCAATCTATGCAAGGGGTATCAATATACAAGCGAAGTTTGCGGTGATGGATATCGAATCGCCATACAACATTATCCTGGGAAGACCTTGGCTACACGACATGAAAGTTGTACCCTCGACGTATCATCAATCTTTAAAATTCCCATCTCCATGGGGGATCCAAGAGATCAAAGGCGAGCTTCAAGTCGCGAGAGAATGTTATAGCATTGGAATGAAAAAAGCCACTAAGTCATCATCAGGCAAAGAAAAGAAAGTGTAGCAATCAAGGAATCACGAAGGAAAAGCTAGGGATGGAAAGTCGGTCCCTGACACGATGAGAAAAGCAAAGTCTGACAAGCGAGAGGATACCGACCCACCAAGTAAGTACGAGCAAAAAATCCAAGCAAAGAGGAACAACTTAAGCTACATGTTCCTGAAGCACCATCCACCATAAGCCTAAAGAAGTGATATGAATTTCCAAATTTCCTAGCATTATTTCCTTTGTGTTCTTTCTTGCATGAGTAGGATTAGTTTCTTTTAAAAGTTTCAATAAATTTAGCGTCGTTGTCTTAGCGTTGAAGCGACAAAGGGTCGCGACGACTATGGGTAAGCATCGGTGTCGGAGTCTGTCAGTTCATGATGCGTTTTCTTTATTAATATATGAGTACACTCCTTTTTCTCTGACGTGTTAAAGTATGCCGAGTTGTTCCATTTCCAAATTACTTGCTCTCTGTCTATGACGTAACATCAAGCTTAATAAGGCCGCGGAGAAAATCCGCGCCGGGGAGCAGTTTCGTTAGCCTACGCGTTCAAGGCTCAATCTACGCGTAGAAAACGTTAGCCAAACCGCCGAATCCGAGTCGACGCTTCCCATGACTGTTAGCGACGTGTGGCAATGTTCATGGGGAATGAAGCCCGGCACCTCACAAAACCGGCACGGCCCTCTGAGCGAAGAAGGGAAACCTATCGCCATGACCACTCTCCAAGAACGCGTACTTGCGCCTTCCATGGCCCCTCTGAGAGTCATGAATCCACGGGCAAAACGCCAAACCGGCAGGGATGCGTCCACCGGCATCGTAAGTCCTAACAATCTAGAAATCGGACGCCACACGATGAATAGGCCCGTCGATTAAAAGAGTTCGACATTGACCTAACGCTAGCGTGAGGCAACAGACCCACCTTAAAAGTAAGGGGTAACGTCACAAGCTAGTAAAATCACACGCTGATCTATGTCCGCCACTCGCTTCAGGGTTCGGAGGAAATGCTGGACCCAACCTTCATGTAAGCGGGCAACGTAACTAAAGCAGCCGCAATGACCATATCGCCCCATCAAGTAAAGAAAAATCCTCTAAGACGTTCACCAAGAAAAAAAATATCACACTAGGGGTAGAAAACCACACCTTGAAAGATAAAGTAGCAAATACAAAAGCCAAAGGACCAAACCTACGTACTCACAAACGAGCTACGCGTAGAGGGTCACGGAAGTTAAAAGTCAAAGGTTCTACACCCACGCAAAGCAAGGTACGCGCACCAAAGGAAAGTACGTAAGGAATCAAGGCCAGATAAAGGGTAAACTCCTAAGATGTCCGCAACGCAAAGAATGACGCGTAAGATACAAGAAACAAAGTACGATATACAATAAGTAAAGAAGAGTCCAAGAATCGTTGATAGCTCTAACCTAGTCTACAAGGAGTATAGGTCAAACCTACCAAAAGGGGTAGGACTACTCAAGGAGACATGAAAACACACCCAAAGTCGAGCAGTGCATAGGATACGCATCAAAACAAGACCGAGACCACCTGCTCGTAAGAAGATAAGGAAGTCAAGAAACACCCTCAAGTTAAAGAAATTGGAAAAAGACAAAGGTCGATTAAAAAAAGATCGATTCGTCACTCGCGTAACTCACAGAAAAATACGCCATCATCAACAGAAGGAAGACTGGACGCAACGACATACTCCAAACATAAAAGATCTCGGAAACACCTTCATCAACAAGTAAGCATTTCCAAAATACGAAGTTATATTATAAAGGCCCATCATGAAGGACGAGAACAAAAAGTATTTACAAGAAAAAGCCCCGAAGACCGGCGACGCGTAAACAAAAAAGAAAATTACAAAGATCGCTATCAGACCCAAAAGAGCCCAAGGAGGAGCCGTCCACGTCCTCATACTCATGTTCACCATCTCCCTCGTGTTCAGTATCTTCCACGACGTCTTCTTCACCAGCATCTCCGTCATCTTCGACACCATCATTAGGATCGACCTCGTTAAGATGAGGGACATCATCCTCCATAACGTGAGGATTCGCCGGAGGATTCATAGGTGTAGGTCCTGCCTCGACGCCTTCAGGGAGCTACGCGAACGCTTCCTGAAACCCCCTTCGTTCCTTCACTAGATCCCAACCGTGGTATTTACCAGCGGAATACTGCTCAATGACTTCCACACGAGAAAGCCAAGACCAATAAAGCTTCACCTCCTTGAGCTCGGAAGCAAGCTTCTTCTCCACCTTAGCCTTCTCGTCCTCCAGAGCAGCAATCCTCGCCTTCGAGTCTTCAACCTGTTTGGCAAGATCGACGTGAAGTTTAAGCGCCGCCACAACCTTTTCTTGAGCTTCATTTTCCGCCTTACGCGACGCCTCAACTGTCGCATTAAGCTCCTTAATCTTCGCCTCGTCGGCCGATTGCTTGTCCTCCATAGCTTTCACCCGATCAACAAAATCAGAGAAACGCCCATAAACGCACAACGAAGATTGAAAAACCTAAAAGAGAGAAGATAAAGAGGTCAGAATAAAATCAAAGAAAAAGAGACTCGGCGTAAAAAGCAAGAAAAACCTACCTGCCATTGCGTAGCAAGAGCCTCTCCTATCACATCTTTCGTCTCCATCGGTAAATATTAGTCGAGCGACGGATGACTCTGAAGACCCTTCATGGCGGGCAAAAACGACCTTCCAGACGCGACGACACGGGAGATAACTCCCGGGAAGTCGTCCACGGTCTCGTAGTTGAAACTCAACTTCTCGACAACCTTCACCTTACCCTTACGAGATTTCTTTGCCGGAATTGAAGAGGGGGATGGAGACGGGACGAGAGAAATCATTGGCGTGACATGGATGGGAACCTTGGAATTAGATACATCTTCGATACGACTCCTCTTCCGCGATGCGATGAGAGCAGACGAAGATTGTCCTCCGCTACGAACGCGAGAAAGATCCGTGGACACTAAAAGATCAACAAAGAAAAAGGTTAGAACCCTCAAAGCAAAAGAAAAAGGAAAACCAAGTAAAAGAACGTGAATACATTACCTGTCAGGGTCGTAGAAGCAATGCGGTGACCCTCTCCGTCGTGACCGTGGAAGGTTCGTTCGCTCTCCGGAATCTCGAGGAGTTTAGCGATGACTTTTTTGGTCTCTCGCCTCACCACGATAGCGTTCGCATTAACTGCAAAGAAGAACAAGATAAAGTAAGACGTCGACAATTAATGGCGCGTATAGTAAAGATTCAAAAGAGAGAAAAGGCGAACTCACTGGTAGGATTCCAACACTCGATCAACCAAGCGCACTCCTCGCCAAGAGTCGATTTATTTACATAATAAAAGAAGTCGGCCCAGTGACGATCAACCTGGCTTCCCTCAATAGCGATTTTGGCCGCTTTGGGTCTTGATATAAGACCTACCCTCCCAACCTTTCAGGTTTGAACGTTCAAAGAATGGGCAAGATCGTCGACGGCAAGCTCGACGCCATGTTTCTCCTTCACATCGTCCAGAGCGCCCAAAATCCTCCAGACGCTCGGCAGAAGCTGCCCTACAACCACTCCTAGCACGAGCATAAACGCCTTCGTCAACGGAGAGAAAGGAAACCGATGACCAGTAAGGAAAGGGTATTCGTATACCGCGATCCACCCTGGCCGATGTCCATCGGCAAATACCCCTTGAGGAGGTATCTCAATCTCCACCTCGGGACCAAGATTCACCAACGATCTCAGTCTCTCGACGTCACATGCCTCCGTCGATTTGCAATCAGAATCCTTCAGGATGAACTTTGGTACGTAGAAAGAAGCCATTTTTGGAAGCTAAGAGGAGAAATGGAGGAGAAATCTGAAGAAGGGAGAAGCAAATGATCTTTTTGAGCGTAAGCAAGCGAGAAAGCAAGAAATAATCAGAGTAGATGAGTTGTAGAGGGAGTAGGAAGAGAATGAAGATCTCCTCTTTATAAAGTTTTAACGGCATTATAGCCGTTGAGAAACTAGCCGTTGCGATTGAACATTATCGGCACAGATAACGAAGCCTCTCGTCTGCCACATGGAAATAATTGAAGAGGAATGATGGTTGAAGCTCTGCGATGAAATTAAAAATTCAAGTGACGTGATCATCAACGCGTTCCTAGTGTAATGATGACGTATTCCTTGAAGAAAGAAGGCGTCTCCCAGTTCTACTAGAAGTTAAGCCTTGTAAGACGCCTTAGGGGTATTGTTTGTGCCTAAAAATACGACGAGTGTGGAACGCGTGAAGAGCTACGCGTAGGAAGACTGTGTCGACATGACGAGAGGAATGAAGGATGTCGTCGACGTGACGAGACGTGGAAAAGGTCTCGTTTATCTTGAAGATTAGGTCGGCCGAGCATGTTTTATCCTATTCCTTATAATATTCTTGTAATTGGTAAAAGATACGGTAGAGAATATGTTTTACCTTATTTATTATATCGTTGTTTAGATAGAAGGAAGAGATAAGATCTCGTTTTCCTAAAAGATATTATTAGGGTTAGCCTATATATAGAGGCTAACGCCTGCTTTGTAAGTATTCAGCCTCCATTCGAATAATACCATGTTCAAGCTTCAACCCTAATTTCCTACTTTGTTCTTGAGTATTGAGATTATATCTTATTCTTTGATCTTTGCCCTACAATTGCTTAGTTATCTTCTCGTAGGTAATTTCGCTACAAACAGCTACCATTTCAAACAGTAGTGAACCCGAGAGAAAATGTTAGTGCTGTGACGCTGAGAAGTGGAAGTTATTGATTGATGACCCTAGTGTTGAAAAGGGCAAACAGAAGCATGATTCCGAAACAGAAGCTCAGCAAGACCGACCGCGATCGCCAGATCTGAGTGCAGATCGCGACTGCATTACAGAAGCTACAGATTTCTCTGTAACAAAATCGCGGGATTTCTGCAGAAGCTGGCTACTCGAGATCGCGATCGCCAGATGCTGATGGCGATCGCCGGGAGGCTCCTGGGGCTAAAGACGACTACATTCGTCCCAATTTCCCTCCCTTGTTCTCACATAAGCCTGTTGCTCCCTTTCCTGAGGCATTGAAGGAGACTCGAAGACCGGAGAATGACAAAGAGATCTTCGAAACCTTTAGTAGGTGTGAGGTAAACATTCCTTTGTTAAAACTTGTCAAGAGTATTCCTAGATTTGCTAAGTTTTTGAAAGAAATTTGCACGATTTAAAGGAATAAAAAACTTTAAGGGAAAACAAAAGGTGAAAGTTAGTGAGTAAGTTTCTGTTGTGTTTCAAAGACGTATGCCTAAGAAATGTGGTGATCCAGGCATGTTTAGCATTCCATGTGTGATTGGTGAAACTAAATTTGAAAAAGCTATGCTAGATTTAGGTGCATCAATCAATGTTTTGCCTTACTCTTTGTATGAATCACTAGGCTTAGGATTTGCATGAAACGGGAATTATTGTTCAACTTGCTGATTAATCTAATGTGTACCCGAAAGGGGTGGTTGAAGATGTTCTTGTTATGGTTGGTGATCTGATTTTTCCTGCTGATTTCTTTGTGTTTCATATGGAGCATGAAAAGCATGCAACACCTATTTTTCTAGGTAGGCCTTTCATGAAAATTGTTCAAACTAAGATTGATGTGAACGGTGGGACACTGACAATGGAATTTGATGGGGGAGAAGGTTGAGTACAACATTTATGATGCTATGAAACACCCCATTGATGACCATTCTGTGTGTTCCATTGATGTGATTGAACCTATTGTGTAAGATGTGTTTGATATTACTTGTTGTGATGAGCTGAAATCGTTTATTGAGAATGATGTGGAGGATCCACATGCATATATGGCTTTATCCACTAACATGCAGGTAGTCTTGGCACAATTGAATGATGAAGGTAAGCCTCCCTACACTCATTTGGGCAATGGCCCCTTGGAACTAATAGTCCCGAGCGAGAAGCTCCTACCCTCTATTGTGCAGGCACCAGAAGTTGAATTGAAGGAGCTGCCCAAACATTTGAAGTATGTTTTTCTTGGAAAAGGTGACACATTACCGGTCATTATTTCTAGCCATCTTTCCAAGGAGAAAGAAGAGAAGTTAGTGGCAGTGCTTGAAGAGCATAAGGTAGCTTTGGGATGGACCATTGCAGACATTAAAGGGATTAGTCCCTCAACATGTATGCATAGGATTTTGATAGAAGGGGATCCCAAGCCATCCAGACAACTCTAGAGGCGACTCAATCCACCAATGACTGAAGTGGTAAAGAAGAAGGTGTTGAAACTCCTTCAGGCAGGTATGATTTTTCCTATCTCTGACAGTCAATGGGTTAGTCCTACACAGTGTGTTCCTAAGAAGGGTGGTATTCAAGTTGTGGAGAATCAACAAGGAGAGTTGGTTCCCACCAGGTTACAAACAGGTTGGCGAGTTTGCATAGATTTCCGTAAGCTGAATGCGGTAACTAGAAAGGATCACTTTCCTTTACCCTTTATTGATCAAATGCTTGAGCGACTTGTCGGTCGCCCTTTCTAATGCTTTTTGGATGAATACTCAGGTTATTTTCAGATTGCCATAGCTCCGTAGGATCAAGAAAAAACGACATTTACATGTCCTTTTGGTACTTTTGCATACCGCAGGATGCCATTTGGGTTGTGTAACGCACCCGGTACATTCCAAAGGTATATGGTGAGTATTTTTTATGAGTATGTGCAAAATTTAATTGAGGTGTTTATGGATGATTTCACGGTCCATTGTGATAGTTTTGATGCATGCTTAAACCATTTGACATTAGTGCTTAAAAGATGTGTAGAAACAAACTTGGTTCTTAATTCTTAAAAGTGTCATTTCATGGTTGAGCAAGGTATTGTGTTGGGTCATATTCTGTCAGCTAGGGGTATTGAGGTCGATAAGGCGAAGATTGATGTAATTCAGTCTTTGCCTTATCCTACTAATGTGCGTGAAGTTTGTTCTTTTCTAGGCCATGCAAGTTTCTATCGCGGGTTTATTAAGGACTTTTTAAAGACCTCATCACCTCTATGTGAGCTGCTGAAGAAGGAGGTTGATTTTGAGCTTAAATAGGAGTGCAAGAAGGCGTTTGATGAGTTCAAAACTCGTTTAACGAGTGCACCAATTATTCAGGCGCCGAATTGGTCTCGTCCTTTTGAGATCATGTGTGATGCTAGTGACTATGCTGTTGGAGCAGTTCTCGGGCAGAAAGAAGCAAGAGCGTCCCATGTAATTCATTATGCTTCTATGACTTTGAATGGAGCACAAAGGAACTACTCCACCACTGAGAAGGAGATGCTAGCAATTGTGTTTGCCTTGGAGAAATTCAGACAATATCTACTTGGTACCAAGGTAATTGTTTATATTGACCATGCAACGCTTTGTTATCTTTTGACGAAGAAGGATGCCAAGCCAAGGTTGATTAGATGGATCTTGTTGTTGAGTGAGTTTGATGTGGAGATTCGAGACAAGAAAGGTGATGAGAACTTGGTGGCTGATCACTTGAGTAGGTTAGTCAGTGGAGACGACAAGCCAGAGATGCAGAAGCAAACTCAGAGAAATTTCCCTGATGACAACTTATTCGGAATAGCCATTGTCGCTATGACGCGATCACTACAATATGGTGGCGATCGCCATAATGTTTCCGAGTCCGCATTGGCTTCTGCTTTGATCTCGCGATCGCCAGGTAATGGTGGCGATCGCCATATTCGGACAGAAGGTATCCCAGATTTTGGATCGCGACCGCGGTCGCTACACTTCTCCCGCGATCGTCATGGCCCCACAAAGAGTTATTTTGACTTAGATCTTGAAGAAACACTCCTCACTCTGAAAACCTTCAAGCCCTGGTACGCAAATATGGTGAACTTTCTGGTCATAGGAGAGTTCCCCCCTAATTTTTCTAAGGCTCAAAGGGATAAGATGAGAAGCGAAGCTAGATTCTATGTGTGGGATGATCCTTATCTTTGGAGACATTGTAATGATCAGGTGATTCGTCGATGCCTTCCTGATAATGAGGTACAATCTGTCTTGTCTTTTTGTCTTTCTTATGCATGTGGGGGTCACTTTGGGGCTAACAGAACATCTAGGAATGTGTTGGATGCAGGTTTGTATTGGCCACACATCTTTCGGGATGCTTATGCCTATTGCAAAACATGTGATCAATGCCAACGAGTTGGGAATATGTCTCAAAAGAATGAGATGCCTCAAGCACCAATCATCTTTTGTGTGATTTTTGATGTTTGGAGGATTGACTTTATGGGACCTTTTCCTAGCTCATTCGGGAACCTATATATTTTGCTTGCGGTGGACTACGTTTCCAAATGGGTGGAAGCGAAGGCCACTATTTGTGCCTAAAAATACGACGAGTGTGGAACGCGTGAAGAGTTACGCGTAGGAAGACTGTGTCGACGCGACGAGAGGAACGAAGGATGTCGTCGACGTGACGAGATGTGGAAAAGATCTCGTCTATCTTGAATATTAGGTCGGCCGAGTATATTTTATCCTATTTTGTATTATATTATTGTAAATAGTAAAAGATACGGTAAAGAATATCTTTTACCTTGTTTATTATATCGTTATTTAGATAAAAGGAAGAGATAAGATCTCGTTTCCTTAAAGATATTATTAGGGTTAGCCTATAAATAAAGGCTAACGCCTTCTTTGTAATCAATCAGCCACCATTACGAGTAATACTAAGTTCAAGCTTCAACCCTAAATTCTTCTCTCGTTCCATATTGTTCTTGAGTGTTGAGATTATACCGTACTCTGTGATCTTTTCCCTACAATTGCTTGTTTATCTTCTCGTAGGTAATTTCGCTACAAAAAAGTGGCGCCCACCGTGGGGCAAGATCAAAAAGGTATCGTCTTTCCATACGAAAAGAGCTTCTTTTTTGCAGGAAATCATGTCAAGTCCGACCAACAACCCGCGTGATGGTGAAAAAAGGTCCGAAGAAGAAGAGCATATAACGGTTCCTCTCGTTCCGATGGAAGAAAATGCGGGAAAAGATTTCGAGAACACTCCCGACGCTCCAAAGAACAGCGCTCCCACAAAAGGGTAGGAGACGAGCGACAATATGACCAACGTGACCTATGTAAGCGTCCACTTCGACACCCTCCAAAAGGCGTGGACGGAAGCTAAAAACGCCAGCGAAGAAAACACGTCGGGACTCACCAAAGAGAACAAAAAACTACGCTCCATCATAAAAGAGCTTAGGGCAGAGTCAGCGAAGCCACTCACCTATGTTCGTAGTCAAAGTTTGCCGCCTAGAAATGGAGAGGATTACGGATCCCAGGAGCAACGAAACACCATCCCGTCGAGAGAAATGGGTCAGAAAGAAAAGTCCAAAGAGAACTTGACTTCTGACGCCATCGCTGCGCTCGTAGAACAACAAGTCGGAGCCTTAGGGAAAGAGATGATGTTACTGCCCGGGGCTCCTAAATCCATAATCCCTGAACACGAGTTCAGATTTCAAGAAATCGCTTTTGTTGCCGCTCTCGCGGTCCAGAAGATCGCCAAGAAGTTCTCCATCGCCGACCTCCCCGTCTACGACGGATCAGATGACCCGGAAGAACACGTCTTACTCTACAAGGCCAAGCTCTCCACAAGTCCAATCGAGCCAGAGTTAAAAGAATCAATGATGTGCAAATTCTTTAGCTCGACGCTGAAAGGTCCAGCCTTGACGGGGTTTATCCACTTACCCAAGGGAAGTATCTCCTCCTACGCCGAACTCTCCAACCTATTCCGACTACAATTCGGCAGTAGTAAGTTGTTTGCAAAACAACCCTCAGATCTCCATAACATGCGTATGAACAAGGTTGAAACTATAAGGGCCTTCTTGAAACGTTTCAACGACGAAGCCACTGCTGTCGATGCGCTGATAACAACAATTTGTCATGCTAATTGCTCCTATGCAACTAATCCAAACAAACCTAATATGTAGTCCTAGGCAAGTAAGGGTCGAGTCCTCAGGGAGACAGATTCTAGTTCTGTATGAAATATATGTGTCAATCAAGTAACCAAAGGGGGGTTTTTGTTTGTCTTAAGTAACCAAGCATGCAAATAGTAACAAGTAAAATATGATGGAATCAGTAATTGGGAAATAGCTCAGCCAAACAAATATCCACACTTCGTATGACAAGTTGATCTTAGATAACTCATTCAATATCTCATGCAATGGAAATTCCTATTCCTTTTCTGAATTAGCTATTAGCACAACCAGATACTAATAGCTCTAACTAATTAAACAACCATGAAACTATCAAGATTCAGTTTAATAGCAGCATTAAGATCAGGGATATAATCAGGATACATCAGCATAAAACAACCAGCTTTTGTCCTAGATGTAAATCAATTCTCTCCACATAAGACTAGCACAACCAGATACTAGCACGATGCAGTTGCTACTACAAATTAAATATGCTCAACCAGTAACAATCTAATTCTGCAATAGATCAATAAAGACGATACCTAGATGATCAGGCTAGAAACAATCAATATTAATCATGAAAGATTCAAGCAAGAGAATAGATTAATTCCAAGCAATTGATAAGGAACGAGAAATCTCACAACTTAATCAAAACGAATGCTTCAATTGTCTGACTAAGCAAAGGGCTTAGTTCTTCATAACAAATTGTCTGCTGATGAATAGAAAAGTGTAAACGGGGTTAGAGAAGAACAGGCTCTCCTCTAACCTAATTATATAGAAATAATATCCTAAAAATAAAGCATAAAACGAGTTTAAACAAATAAGGAAAAATAACAAAAACAATAGAAAATAGAGATAGTAATTCGGATCTGACAGAGGCAGCGGTCGCCGCCAGTAATAACTCAACTTCTTCACGTGGAATGGGCGACGATCGCCGTAGGTTTGGCGGTGGTCGCTGCCAGCAATAGTCTTCATCTTCTTCTGTCTTCTCGTCGGTCTTCTTTTGGCTTCTCTTCTTCTTCTGTAATAAGTCTCTAATATCAACACAAAGCTCCATACGTCGTCGTCTTTTACCAATTACCATATCTCATTCCTTATTATATTATTGTAATTGGTAAAAGATATGGTAAAGAATATCGTTTACCTTGTTTGTTATATCGTTATTTAGATAAAAGGAAGAGATAAGATCTCGTTTCCTTAAAAATATTATTAGGGTTAGCCTATAAATAAAGGCTAACGCCTGCTTTGTAATCATTCAACCACCATTACGAGTAATACTAAGTTCAAGGTTCAACTCTAAATTTTTCTCTCGTTCCGTATTGTTCTTGAGTGTTGAGATTATACCGTACTCTTCGATCTTTGCCCTACAATTTCTTAGTTATCTTCTCGTAGGTAATTTCACTACAAACAATACCCCTTGCATAGGTTGCCAGTGTAATTTCTCCCAACATGCTTGCTACTTCACCACTGAATCCCACTAGAGGAACGTATTTCTTCACGACGTCCGAGCTATTTTATAGAAGATGTAGTAATTATGTTGGCGAAGCTCCCGTTATCTATAAGGATTCTTTTGACAAGGCAGTTGCTGACTGTGAGGGAGATAACTAACCCGTCGTGATGCTCCACCATCTCGTTTGGCTCCTCGAACGTGACCGGGTAATTTCTTCTGGAAGGACGGATTTGGTAAACTCGCGTCATATCACTATCGTCGCATAGAATCTTAATGTTCCTTCTAGCGGCGGATGCGATGTAGCCGCTCACGGAAGAGCCTCCGAAGATGGTGTGTATAGTCCGGGTATGACTTGACGAAGGTGGAGGAGGAGTAGGGGACTTATTTTCTCTCTTCACCCCTTCAAACGCGTTCCTTCCTTCTTTGGGGAGTAGATATTTCAAATCTCCTCTTTTCAACAACCTTAACACCTCTTTTCTCAGGGTGTAACAACCATCCGTCGTGTGACCCGTATCGTTATGGAACTCGCAGTACCCTTTCCCTGTTCCGGGCCTCCTTCTAGGATTTGGCTTTCTCAAACATTGCACGTCGTGTAACCCTTCTATTGCGCTCATGACTCGCAACGCGTCGGTCTTCATAGAGATACCTTTGCCCACCATATAGACGCTATCAACTTCGCTCACAGCATGCACCATTTATGGTTCTCTTTGGAACGGCTTATTTCTCCTGTCGTGACGTTCCCCTCGCTCCTGATGTCGATCGTTGTGTCGACGTGGAGGAGAGTTCCTACGCGGAGGAGTTCGCCTACGTGGAGATCGAGAACTTTCTTCGTTGTATCTTAGGAGATCCTCCTCTAAGCGTATGGCTTCCATGTCTCTTTCCCTAGTTGAGACGAATGATTCAGGGCGAGTCTTCGTCAATTCCTTGTAGATGTCACTATCTCGGGGAAGTGCGCGTCTGAACGCGTCGGCAGCGGTGGCTTCGCTACAATCTGGGATTGTAATCTTCTCGTCATTGAAACGCTTCATAAAGGCTCTTATGGTCTCGCCTCTGTTCATACGCATGTTATGGAGATCTGACGGTTGCTTTGCAAACAACTTACTACTAGCGAATTGTAGTCGGAACAAGTTGGAGAGTTCGGCGTAGGAGGAGATACTTCCCTTGGGTAAGTGGATGAACCACGTCAAGGCTGGACCTTTCAGCGTCGAGCTAAAGAACTTGCACATCATTGCTTCCTTTAATTCTGGCTCAATTGGACTTGTGGAGAGCTTGGCCTTGTAGAGTAAGACGTGTTCTTCCGGGTCATCTGATCCATCGTAGACGGGAAGATCGGCGACGGTGAACTTTTTGGCGATTTTCTAGGCGGCGATGGCGGCAACAAAAGGACTCTCTTGAAATCCGAACTCGTGCTCAGGGATTATGGATTTGGGAGCCCCGGGCATCAGCATCATCTCCTTTCTTAAGGCTCCGACCTGTTGCACTACGAGCGCAGCGACGGCGTCCGACGTCATCTTTTCCTCGGGTTTGTTTCACTGAATCGTTTCTCTCGGGAGGACGTGACCATGGTGTACTTGAGGCTGGTATACGTCGTCTTCTTCGACGGCTGCATCCATATCAAGGCGACGGACGACACTTTGACCGTGAACGTAGGTATGTGGCCCTGTGGAACCCGCTTTGAGTTCCCTGATTATGGAGTTAGTCTCTTGTTTTGCTTAGTGAGATCCGACGTTGTTTTCTCTCTCGCGTACATGGCTTCAGCCTGGGCCTTTTCGAAGGACTCAAAATGCGCTCGGACGGCGGCCACGTCGGTTACTTCACCGTCTACCCCTCGTTTCTCCACAGGAGCACTTCTTTTTGGAGTGCCAGGGGTGTTTCGAGGCTTTTTCCTGCGTCTTCTTCCATCGGAACGAGAGGAACCGTCACATGATCTCCTTCTTCGGATCTTTTTTCACCATCACGCGGGCTATTGGTCGGACTTGTCATGATTTCCTGCAAAATAGAAGCTCTTTTCGTATGGAAAGACGATACCTTTTTGATCTTGCCCCACGGTGGGCGCCAATTGTTTGTAGCGAAATTACCTACGAGAAGATAACTAAGCAATTGTAGGGCAAAGATCAAAGAATACGGTATAATCTCAATACTCAAGAACAAAGTAGGAAATTAGGGTTGAAGCTTGAACTTGGTATTATTCGAATGGAGGCTGAATACTTACAAAGCAAGCGTTAGCCTCTATATATAGGCTAACCCTAATAATATCTTTCAGGAAAACGAGATCTTATCTCTTCCTTCTATCTAAACAACGATATAATAAATAAGGTAAAAGATATTCTCTACCGTATCTTTTACCAATTACAAGAATATTATAAGGAATAGGATAAAACATGCTCGGGCGACCTATTCTTCAAGATAAACGAGACCTTTGCCACGTCTCATCACGTCGACGACATCCTTCATCCCTCTCGTCGCGTCGAGACAATTCTTCTACGCGTAGCTTACCACGCGTTCCATACTCGTCGTATTTTTAGGCACAAACAGCAGCTTTCCCGAATCTCTAGCTTCTAAGTTGCTCACAGCTTGAGCAATTTGTCCTATCTGTTTCTCAAGATTCTGGATGCTTGACTTCGTCTCAGCGCTTTGTTGCATCACGTTCTGAGCTAAGGACTTAATCATCTCTTCAGCAGTCATAGAACTCTGAGGTTTAGGTTGTTGTTGCAAGACTTGAGGGTTTTGAACATTGTTCTGATTATCCCACCTCAAGTTAGGATGATTCATTGTACCTGGATTATAATGATAAGCATAAGGATCAAATCTAGGCCTAGGTTTCCATCCTCCTGCAGCATTCGGCTCTTGGAGTTGTGGACACGCATCAGTAGGATGCCCTGCATCAGTTCATACCCCACAAGCTTTCACTTGTTGATGACTACTACTTTTCAGCATTAAGGACTTCACCATATCCTTCAACTCATTCATATCAATTTGAATTCTAGCCGGATCAAGTGAACTTAATGAATGGGAGCCCTGTCTAATACCGAACTACCTTAAACTCTCACCCAACTCTTCAAACATTTCAGTAGCCTGAGGTATAGTCAATTTCAGAAAATTACCTCCACAGGATGCGTTTACATTCTACGATCCTCATCAATCAGGCCACTAAACAAGTACATAAGAAGATCTTGGTCAGTGTAACTATGGAATGGACAGCTTGAGCACAACTTCTTGAATCTCTCATAGTACTCATATAGACTCTCAGTTGAGTGTTGTTGAATGGTCGTGATGTCCTTCTTCAAGCTACTCAGTTTTGTGGTTGGGAAGTACTTTTCTAAGAAAACCTTCTTCATCTTAGCCCATGTATCAATACTCCCTGGAGCTTGATAGTAGAGCCAATCATTCGAAGCATCTTTCAGAGTAAATCCGAAAGCTCTCAACATGACTTGCTCCTCAATAACACCTCTAGGCTTCATACTAGAACATATGGCATGGAACTGAGCCAAATGTTTGTTTGGATCCTCACCTGCTAAGCCATGGAAGTATGGAAGCTCGTGAATTAAACCAGCTTTCAACTCAAAATTTACACCTTCAGCTATCTCAGGAAACCTCACTGCCAAAGGTTGTTGATCTAAGTTCGGTGCAGTGAGTTGCCTAATAGTAGGCAATGGTGGTCCATGTTGCTGGCCGGGTGGAAATCCATCAGCTCCTTGATCACCCATCTCGCTACTTTGGTTCAAAGCTGCTCTTCGGTTCCTGTGGAACGTCCTCTCAATCTCTGAATCAAAAGCAACAAGAGATGAATTAGTAGCACGAGTCTGAACCATAAAGGTTCACACCAAACAGTTGATAAGTCACAATTAGCACAGAAATAGAATAATTCAATTCCCCGGCAACGGCGCCAAATTTGATAAAGAAAATGTCGTGGTTGCTAAATCAAAGAAAACCCTAAACACTAACTAGAGTATAGCAAGTAAGTAGAGGTCCAACCCAAGGGAATCAAAACACCAATGACTATGCAGTCAAGCGAAATATCAACTAACGAACAAGTAACAAGTAACCAGGGGGGTTTTGATTATACGAAGCACAAAAGTAACAAGTAGCAAGCAGAGAAACGATTGGTGAGAATAATATGCGAAGGGGTTTCACCTAGCAAGTATCCACACAACAATCAATCAAGTTGATCATAGATTATCTCAAGTTCTTATCAATCCTAGGGAATGTTCCTATTCCAATCTTTAATATATCAGCAGGCCAACTGGTCCTGATAATAATTACTTATTCAATAATCAGGGAAACCTCTCAAGATTAGATGAAATAGCAGCAAAGAGCGCAGAAATCATACGGATGCATGCAATAACTTACAACCGTCAAGTATTAACATGCAATCAATTCTCTTTAATATAAACAATCAACTACCAGATCATGCAGATATGGATGCTACAATGATAAGGAATTCCACCGTCTATTCCTAGTCTAGCAATAGAAGACTACTAATCAAACTAGGTGATCAATCTAGTAAAACCAATAGAAATCATATAGATGAGAACAAGAGAATTAATACAAACCCAAAGGAAAAGAACAAGAGTTTAGAAATCTCACAACTTAATAACCGAAGGTTTCAACTCCTAAGTAAAACAATGGAAATTAGTTCCTGCTCATGGTTGCAGAACTAAGCGTAGATGGAAAACATGATAGATCAAAACAATGAAAGCTGCTAGGGTTCTTAAAAGAGAGTCTAACCCTAGAATAATACCGAAATAAAACAAGGAAAGAGTATTGAAACGAAAATAATAAAATAAAACAAATCCGGAAATAAGTCTTCAGTCACACCCCGCGATCGCCATAATGAGGTGGCGACCGCGGTCTTCTCTCGAGCTCCAAATCCTGCTTCTGTTGTAAGATGGCGATCGTCGGGGTGTAGGTGGCTATCGCGGGAATGCCACAAAAGATTCTCTTCGAATGTTTCTTCAATCTTCAACTCTTCAAGTCTTCAACAATCTTCACTTCTGATCTTCATTTCTTCACTTCTTCATAAATATCTCATAACATAACAATGTCTCCAAACACCTATGAAAACACTCCTAAAACAATGTAATAATCCCTAGTTACGCTATACAAAGTGCAGCGTATCATTGATCTTGATGAACTTAGTGGTAGAGCCTAATGAACCTACAATAGTAGGACAATGAACTGATTGTCTTAGTATATTCAATTCATATGTTCTCCAGTTGATGAACTTACTACCGGGTTCATGAACCTTCTGTTTAACTTCATTAGGTTCATGATATCCCTTATATACTTAAATGATAACACTAAATGATCTTGCTAACACTTTGTAAATTTTGAACCGTGAAATAGTTTTCAAGAATGGGAATCTAAAAACAACAAGAGAGGAGTTGAGCACAATAGAAATGAACTTACACTACAAAGTGCTTGATACATGGAGTATTGTTCTGAACCACAATGAAGGGCAGAGGCCAAGGGATCAAACAACCAGAATATTCTTAGAATGTTCGAAAACAGTAACATCTATATGGCTATACAAATATGTATACATTAAATCTGTTTCATTTAATTACAGTTGTAGCTAAAAAAAATCTAAATAAATTATTGTGAATACAGAGTTATGAGAAACAAAGGGTTGCGGTGAGTTTTAAGAAAAATGTTTTGACAACTCTAAGAATGTACTTAAAAATTTCGTCAAACGAGGTGTCACCTTATTTTCCGCAAAAAATCTCAAGCATATAAATCAACATAATTTGATTATCTTTTTTTGTCAAGCACGAGATTTGGGTTCCGTAGAAAATTAGGAATCAAATCAATAGCTTATCAGCTAAGGCTCTCGCAACCAAACGGTAAGAAACATGTCCTTTTGTCCACATATCAAGAGTTTAACTCTCACCAATGACATTCTCGATCCCCTGGTGAAAGGAGGCTCCATGCTTCTTAAATAAAAAGCAATAGCTTATAAAGTGTGTTGAAGTATATATAGGTTAAAAGGTAAGAGAAAGAGTCGGTAAAACCTTTCTACCAAAAAACACAAAAGAGTCGGTAAAACATAGGAAAAGAAAGTGGGTAAGTAAGTTTTACTCCGTGGTTGAAAGTGCATCGATCGTGGAAATTGACCCTAGAGTAAAGATAATTAATTTAATATATATATTAAAGGTCTAAATCCCATAAAAAATTCCCTGAACATGAGAAATAAAAAATTCCCTTAAAAGGTCTAACTCCTTTCTCATTGCAGTTGACCGACCGTTGACCAGCGTTAACTCTTCTTTTTTTTAAGTCAGTTTTTTCTTATCGTATTTTTTTCATTTCAAGTTTTTTTGTGCTATATTTGCAAGTGAAAGTGTTATTTTTTATAAGCAAAAATGCTTTGTTTTTTTTCTATCACATTTTTTTGCTATGATTTATAAGCAAAAGTGATATACTTTTTCTACCAATTTTTTGTGTTATGGTTTGTAAGCAAAAATGTTATGATTTGTAAGTAAAAGTGTTATATTCTTTCTAGGCAAAAGCGTAACACATTTCACCTAACATAGAGAAGCACATATAGACAAAAGCGTAGCACACTTCAGTTAGTCATAGAGAAGTACATATAGGCGAAAAGTGTAGCACATTTGAACCATAGAGAAGCACATCTAGGCAAAAGTGTGACACCTTTCACCTAGCCAAAGAGAAGCACATATGGACGAAAAGTGTAGAACATTTCAGTCATAGAGAAAGACATCTAGGCAAAAGTGTATAACCTTTCACCTAGCATAGAGAAGCACATTTAGGCAAAAGCGTAGCACACTTCAGCTAGCCATAGGGAAACACATATAGGCGAAAAGTGAAGCACATTTAAGACATAGAGAAGCACATAGTATAGCGCATTTAAGACATAGAGAAACACATCTAGGAAAAAAAACGTAGCATAGAGAAGCACATATAGGCAATAGTGTAGCACACTTCAGCTAGCCATAGAGAAGCACATATAGGCAAAAGTGTAGCATATTTCAGCCATATAAAAGCACATTTTAGCCATAGAGTAACACTTAAAGTAGCACATGCTTTGCAAGTTCAAATTTTGGCCTAAAATACCATAGCACATTTGAACCACAGAGTAGCACATTTCAGGCATTTTGAAGCACTTTAATTTGTAAGTAAAATATCCGGCACAAATAATATATTTTGGCCCAAAACAAAGTCAACGTCGGTCAATGGTCAAAGTCGGTCAACGTCAGGCAACGGTCAAAGTCGGTCAAACCCGGACATTGGTCAACCACTTGGGTCAAAACCATAGAAGAGTGTAATCTTAGTCTTTAAATTCTCTAGCTAGGATTACTTCTCATTTCTCATTTTAATAATTGATTCTCCTTTTGATCTTTTCCCATATATTAAAGCAAAATTCCAATTTGATGACATGTTATTTCTCCACTAAAATTGTCAAATGTCATTCCAAATAATTTTTTTTTTCACATGTCATTTAATTATCGATTTTTAAAATTATATACAAATTTTTTATTACATAATATAATTATATCGAAAGATTTGATGATACAATATCTAAAACGTTCTTGCCATCGTTTGGTTTAATGTGAGTATTTAAGTTTCTGGGAACATAGCTACTTCTTGTAAATAAAAGAGAAATTATGTTTGGTTAAATTGATATAATTACTACTAATATAGGAATTAAGAATTTTATTATTTAAAAATATAGGAAGTTGAACTAACCTATTGGAACAAGGTAAGAACCATTTCCATTATTGGAGGAATTACAACTTCATAGGAAGTAAGTTTATGAGTTATTTTTTTAAACCAAACGCATGAAGAAAATCTATTTCCTCAGTTAGTTCTACTTCATGGAAAATAGGATATGAACCAAACAAGAGCTTAAATTAGATATACCTAAAATTTAAACAATTTCTAACTAAAAAGAATTGACTACAAAGATTATAAAAACGTGTACATCAATTTCTGAATCGAAATTGAGATTTAAAGATTCACAAAAATAAAATTTACATAAAAACATTTCATAATAATAGATTAATATCTAAATATGTACTTTTATTAAAATTTTGTAAAATATTAATTATTTTATTAAATTTATCTTTTAAAATTAAAATAAGATGTTAAATTTAAAAAAAAAACAATATGTTCTCAATTGTTACAAATACAAGCTTTTTTTTACCGCATTTATATATTAAAGTCATTTTCATCAAAATCTACTATATACATATTAAAGTAAAAACTAGTTTTTGCGCCGCATGACGTTTTTGTATTGAATTTGACACGTGACGTTCTCTTACTCTACTTATCACATGTCATTTTCTCTCATTTCTTTTCTAAAATAAACTAGTTCAATTTCTCGTGCCTCGTATGGGTTTTATAAATAATAAATATAATTTTAATACATAAATAAATCTTTGTATATTAAAGAACCTTAATAGCTAAAGTAAGAAGATGATTAATTCTTTAATATAAAGTTTTTTAATTAGTATGATAAACATTCTATTAAAGAGAGTGTTAATCAAGCATTGTTTAAATATTTAAATATATTTAGTTTAAAGTATTTATAATTTATGAATTATAAGATGAAATTTTTCTATATAATCATTAAATAACTCTTTGTATATTGAAGGACATAAAATACGATTTGGAGAATTTTAAAAGTATAAATAAAGAAGCATAGTATCTTGCATATCTTAATTATCCTAAAATAAACATTTACACATATTTATAATTTTCCTATTATATGATTTTTTTTATCAAAAGAAAAATGATTGAAAAATGACACGTGACAAAATGAATACAAAAATGACATGTGACGATTTTAGTGAGGATGTAACATTTGGCAAAAATTGAGGATTGCTTTAATAGTCTAATAGTAGATTATGTATAAAAGAGTATCCTAAATCTATATTTGTTGGAAAGTAATCAAAAAATTTATAATTGTCTTTTTATTAATTTAAACATTAATCAAATAATTTTATTTACATACTATATACATTTATCTATATTACTAAAATAATATTATTATGTAAATCTCGTACATTGTACGAGAGTTGAGCTAGTAATAATAAGTGTATATATTTCCATCGTCTTCAACTATAAACCACTCAGGCGATGAGGGGTTGCAAGAATTTTTAAGAGGCGGAAAATAAAAGGAAGTAAATTCTCCCGTTTGGGTGATTTTTAAGAAGGCAATTTGGGGAGATTTCAATAGAAAAGAGAAATTAAAGGAGAAATTAATTTTTTCAAAACGTAAATCTGGATGAAAAATGAAGCAGAATAACTCTTAATTCTTTTTTTTTTCCATATTTAGTTCGTTAAAACTAAATAATATAACTAATTTATCTTCCTTTTATTTAAACAACAAACTAAAAAATACCTGATCTTCTTCTATTTCATCTCTCTTTCTTTTCATTCTCTTTCTTTTCTTTTATATCACTTTCCCTTTTTCTCCTATTACCCACTTTAACGTCCTTTTCTCCCCTATTACCCACTTCAACGTTGTGTTTAGATACTGGTTAATGAGAGGATAAATGAATCCGGAGATTAATTTACTGTTACTCGTCCACGGCTCAAGAGAAAGCTAACCTGATATGCTTTAACGACGACTAAAACCAAGCACCTCGAACATACGTGGAATCCCTATTTCCTTAAACTAATTGCTCAATTTCACTTGCATCTCATAATTTATATTACTTGTACATATAATCCGAATATAAGATAAATTCCAAACTTAGGAAATCATCCATTACTATCCCTATTATCAAACTGAATCAAATAGTTAGGTACGATAATATTGTTTGGTAAGACAGCAGCAAACCCCAAGTAATGGTACCTTTTCTTTTGACACTAACCAATTGGATTTGTTCATCTTGATTTCATCAAGTAAGTGGGTCAATTGAAACGTACTCATTAGATATTTGTTAGTATGCCTTGAATCTGAATCACACACTGCGACAGGTAGCACGGGGGTCTCGCTGTATGGGCTTATTTGGGCCCATCAGTTTTGTTGTTGGGCTTAGGGTTATTTAGCGCTATATATAGCGGCTTATGTGTAAACCTAATTGTACCGAAAACTGTAATACCGCCTCCGTATAATCTGATCTCCCTCTCCTGTGGACGTAGCCAATCTTTGGTGAACCACGTATATCTGTGTGTCTTTCTTGCGTTTACTTTGTTCTCGTTTCGATTCTGTTACAACAATATTGCTATAAACACACTTTCCATCTTTCACTGTACACAGCTTTTTTTCACCAAAAAAAAACTGTACACAGCTTTTTCTAGTAGTACATTCACGCATGTGACGGCAAAGTTCAAAAAAAGTTGGGGAGAGCAAAGAAACGTACTAATTCATAATGCACTATTGTAGGGCTCAACACAACCAATTGAGGCAGAGATTGTCTAGACAGAATCATGGTGAGTTACGACCAAACTTTGTTCATTGAATGTTGTATATGTACTGAATTTAGCCTTTCCTTTCTCTTGTGTCATTGTGTGTGGGATTACATTTTGATTTTGATTTTGATTCGAAATGATACCACATTTTGCGATGTGTATAATTGCATAGCCCAACATCCCTTAATACTTTCATCCCAAACTTAAGATGTGGAATGTGTTTCGGATAAAACCATTTGCAATAAAATAATTAATCTAAAAATTTATATATTAATAGAGGAATTAAGTGGTTCACAAAATATGGAACCATTCATTGTTTAGAATAATTTTTATTTTCAATCTAAGTCTTACTAAACACAATGCTACAATCAGTCATTCACATTTCAATTCTTGATTTTTTCAGGGATGATATCATACCAAAGGAAAGGAGCCCTAAAGTATTCCAAACTCTTACGTGTAATGATTTATTGCTACTATTGAGTTCTTGAAGATTCTTATAGAGAGATATGGTGAATGTCTACTTCAAACATCAAAGGGTCTACAATGGTTAATTGCAGGCACCAACTTCTGTCAAGGATGGACCACCAATGACAATGATCAAGATCCGATTGATGGCAATTTTCAACTTGGATAATTTGACTGATACGTATGTGCGTGCACTTTATATAAGCGTTTTTCGTTCCACCACGACTTGCAAAAGATCGGTTGATATTGGGATAAGTAATTGAATCACTCAGCTCGAATCACAATCATAAGCATACTTCTATCTAGGGCTCTCAAAATCAGGCACGACCCGAAAAGCCCGACCGATCAGATCGAAACAAAGCCCGACCAAAACCCGAGAAAAATGAAAAAGTTTATGTCCGAGACGAATCCGACTCGACCGACTAATTCCGAAACCCGAAAACTGAGACCCGAAAAATGTCCAAAATCCGATATTTCCGAAACCGGTAATTGTCCGTCGAAACCCGATCCAACCGTCCGATATGACACCCCTATTTCTATCTAGACTAAAAGGTGAATGGTATGATTCGATAATATATGGTTTATGCGCGGTAATTATATTAGATTTTATTTTACTACTAAAAGAGGAGTACTTTTTATGTTAAAATTAGTCATTTTAAGACTTCCAACATTGCGTGAACTCACCCTTTGATATTTGTAAACGGAAGACTTGAATGGGCCATATATTTTATTGTTTGCACCGAACTGATTTAGACGCTATGATCTAGCGCTTTGTATTTTTTACATGTTTTTTTAAAATGCAATATTATAGCGTTTTTATTTTCGACTCAAAAAGTAAAATCACCGATTCTAAAATCAAATCCCTTTATAAATCAAACGTATATAGAAAACGAGATCGTGAGTTGTGTATAGAAAAAGAGTTTGTGAGTTATTCGTGGTAGGAATTTGAAATAGTGGGGTCTGTTTGACCAAAAATAAAATTTTCGCCTAATCTATATGAGAAAAATAAAAAAATAAAAAAGTATTAAATTCTCTCAAGAATTATATGATTCAATAACAATTGCAGAACTAGTGATCATCGCATACCACGTACGAATAAGAAACGTTTATTATATAATATAATGAATTAAAAATATATTTGATAAGCGGTGTTTTACATACCGCAACTATGGATTATTAGCTAGTTTTGTATAGGATTATGTTATTTGTTTCTATGTAATCTGTATCATGGAGCTGTTCGAGAGAAGATTTACATACGAGATTCCAAGAGATGATACAAGCATTGGAAGCATTGAAGCATAAGGAAGAAGTTGCTGAAGACGAAGACGAAGACTTGAAGAAATCAGCAGGTTCTGCCTCAGACAACATAGCCGCACCCGCGGGTTTCATCCTCAGACAAGGATTCGAGAAAGCTCAAAGCCGCACCCGCGGGTCTCAAGCCGCACCCGCGGGTTTCACCTTCAGCCAAGGTTTTCGAGAAAGCTCAAGCCGCGCCCGCGGCCCTCTGCCATCCTGAGAATCTGAAGAATCCCAAACCGCGCCCGCGGCTCTCAACCCGCGGGTGCAGTTCCTCGACAGAAGAATCAAATTGATGTCTTTGCCATTTGAAGTAATTTGTGTTTAATTCTGTAACTTTCTATACGTTTTTAGTACCTTAATTCGGCTGTTACATTAGTGGATACTATTTAGGTAGTGGATGATCATCCTTGATCATCTAACCTTTGTTTTGCATAAGTTTTTGGAGAGTTTTTCACATACTTATGAGTTGCTAAAGTTCCTTTGTTTCACTTGGCGTTTGAAGCTTTTGGATTCAACAAGTTGTGAGTTTATCCTTTCCTTTTGTCTACTCTTTGATTGTCTCAACTCTCTTGTTTGTATTGTCGATGAACTAGATTTACTACTTTAGATTGATCACCTAAGTTAGTTGTGTCTTGTTCATATTGCTAGAGTTTGATACTTCTAGTTGAATTATCATACTTGTTGTGTAGCACAATCTATTTGCATGAACTAGTTGTGATTGTTATTAGAGAAGAGAGTTGAGTACATGTCGAGTATCCGACTAGTTGTCCATGATATTGCATGTATCTATCTATTCCTGAATGCATTGCTACTTTGTTATTGAACTTTGATAGTTTCAAGGTTATAATCGAGTAAGGGTTATTAGGACTAGTTTGACTAATAACTATTCAAGAACAGGAATTAGAACGATCACTTGAGAACTTGACATAGGGATAAAAAGGATTCTAAGATCAACTTGTTAATCTAATTGTGGATAATCGCTAAGTGGAACACTTCGCTTAATCTTGTTATAACCAAGTTGACATTCGATACTTCGTATCAAAACCACAAAAAAAACCCCTTTGGTTACGTTTATTGGTTAGTCATTGTGATAACTTAAGAATTTGATAAACTGATTCTCTTGGGATTCGACCCTTACTTGCGCACTATATTACTTAGTTTGCATGTTAGGATTACTTGACTTGGCACACGACAAATTCGCCTCGTCAATATTATACAATAATTAATTATAGAATAAATTTTTGATATTCCTTTGTTTTTATCAAGTACATCATATGCATATATATAAATATATTATACAATAATCAACTACCTATGATTTCGTTCAGACATAAGTATCAGTTGGGTTAGTGGAATAGTGAGTTCTCACATGTTAGAGTGGGATAGTAGGTTAAAGGAAAATATAAATTAAAGAGAAGTACACATATCTCCACTCAAATTTCCCCAAGTGCCGCAAACTTTTGTGAAGACATGGCTTCAACTTTAAGATTGTATATACTAGTGAAATACCCGTGCCAAGCACGGGATTCAATATAAAAATATGTTTTTCAAAAATAATTTTCTATTATAGTATAAATAAGGTAATGTTTTATGGGGTAGAATCTGATAATAAAGGGCCCTTTAGAGATAAATGAGAATGAACGGGAACCGTTCATTCAAATTGATCGGACAGCCCAGATTGCTCCACTTTCCACGCTGGCAACTTCCTACTCGCTAGCTTTTTGTGTGAAACACATGCGCTACATCGTTCCAACGTGATGTCGTATCCTGCACAATGAAGCTTGCCAAGTCAGTGAGGCGCAAAATTACAACGCAGGATGTCCATGACTATCTTGGAATTCGTGTTGGTGGGATGCAAATAGAATTGAAGAGAACATTTACTGAACATGAGGATTTACAATATCAAGATCTTCACCGAAGGTTCAGGAATCAATTTCCACTGGAAATCGACACTGAATTGGATGAACCCAAGTTGCGTGATGCCTCAAAGATTCATGCATCATATGTCGCAGAGCTTTTGATAAAAACTGTAGTATCTGGAGAGTGGTTCAAGAGAAATTTCATGATGTTGCTTGTTGCAACCATTATGGACAGTCATCCAAATGGTGGATTGAATTATAATATTCTTCATTACCTTGAGTGCACCGAGATGATTAATCACTACGACTGGTCAAAATTGCTAGTTGACCTTCTGATAAAGACAAAGGAGTCTTTTGATAGGACAACAAATGCTAGTTTTTTCAGAGGACCAATCCTTCTACTACAAGTTAGTGTTCACCAATTTTAATCATTTTGTTCATTATCATTTCATTATATGTTCATCAAACTAATATTTACTCATTTACTTTATTTGCTTGCAGTTGATATATTTTGATCGTGTTATTCTCAATAATGTTGAACATGAGAGAGAGTTTCCAATAATTGTTAATTGGGATGCAGCCATGCTGAGGGCTAGAGAAGCAGAAGAGATCAAGATTGGTGGATTTGGAAAGGGTTATGTCAGAGATCCTCCAATTGTTACAGATGATGATGTGAACAGTGCTGCAAACATAAGAGACAGTCCATCCGCCTCTTATCATTCACAAGAAGAAGCAATTGAAGATGCAAGTTTACTGGTAAGTTTTCTAATGTGTGTTCATCAAATTCCTTATGAATGTTCATCAACATTGTTTTATATGTTCATCATATTGTCTCTATCTGTTCATCAAATTTTATAATAATGTTAATCACATATGTGAACAAGGTTCATCAAATTTTGTAATAATGTTCATCACATCTGTGAACAATGTTCATCAAACTTCTTAACAATGTTCATCAAATTTCTGAACAACGTTCATCAAATTTCTGAACAACGTTCATCAAATTTCTGAACAATGTTCATCAAGTTTCTAAACAATGTTCATCAAATTTTCGAACAATGTTCATCAATTTTTCTCTATTGGTTCACTATAATTTATTTTCTTGTTCATTAATGTTTCATTGTTTAATATTGAAACAGGGTTTCTTAGAGGACCATATAAAAGAGGGACAAGAACTTGCTACCAAGATTAGAAACTTATTGGGAAGAATTGAGCAGGCTCCCTCACGTATAGCAAGTAATAGCTTGTTCAAGAAGGTGAATGAAGTTATTGAAAGAATGCTAAATGTGAGGGATGATGAAGAAAATGCAGAGCAACCACATCAAACAGAGGAAGAGGAAGAGACATTGACCCAGCAACAGTTTTGGCGCGAGGCATCTAAATGTTTGGAGGAAGTGGAGAGAACTATGAAGGCCAAGAAGAGTTATGTTGTGAAAGCTGAAGATGAAGTTCCAGAGAAGACACCAGATGAAGTCGTTGGTGAGACTTGTCGAAGCATTGCTAGAGATTACATTTCAGATATTCCATCCTTCTCTTTGGGAGTATTCTCCCAATCACCTGAGAGGCCTACAGTGGTAGCTGATCCGCCAGAAGAAACTACAAGATCACCTGAGAGGCCTCCAGTGGTAGTTGATGTGACAACAGAAACCACAAGACAGTACAAGAGGAAAATTTCATTCAAGGTAATATACAAGGCTTCTTAACTCTTATTACTATCTATGATTTTATGTGTAATAACTTGTTGTGCTTTATTTCAATTGTAGATTCCTAAATCTGTGGTTGAAAGACAAAAGAGGTTGGATGCAGCTACCACGCACTCTAAAGATATCGTTGAAAGTACTCCTGTTGTTAACAACAATGTTGACGAGACAGTTGAGGAAATTGATCCTATAGGTGATGAGGTGAGGATGAAAGAACAAAGAATTGAGAAAGAGAATGAGGTACATATTTTGCTTATAAATGTTCATCAATTGTTCTATCAATGTTCATCAAATAATTGAGTTATGTTCATCATTACTTCTAATTACAGATAGAGAAAGAACAAGGAAAGGAACCAGAAAGAGTGGAGGTGGAAAGGATGGAACAAGGGAAGGAAATGGAAACACAATCTGAGGACAGGGGCGGGAAAGAAGGAGTTGAGGAACAAGTACAAGGGATGGAAATACAATCTCAAGAGGTGGTTCCTGAACCACAACTAAAAGAAAAGGAAAGTGTACAAGTTCAAGAGGTGGTTCCTGTTCAAGAGGAAGAAATAGAAGTTGATCTTTATCATCATTTGTTCATCAACTTTCTTATACATGTTCATCAAACTTCTCACTTATGTTCATCAAACTTCTCACATATGTTCATCAATCATATTCAGGCACTAACTGAGAAAACAATGTTTGTTTGGAAGACGGGGAGTGAGAATGACCCAGAAGTAGTCAAAAGAAAGAAACTAATTTCTTGGGCAAACAAATCTCCTTACAAGAAAAGGATTGTGGACATCAAAGAGAAACCAACTGCTCTAGAAATGAAACTCAGCAGCTGGATGTGGAAGATTTAACACACCTAGAGTAAGAAAAGTTTAATTAGTTTTTGTCTAAAGTTCATCACTGGTTTTTATAAATGTTCATCACCTTGTCACATTTTGTTCATCAATTATGTTCTAGATGTTCATCATTGTTTTTATATTTGTTCATCAGTGCTTTTATATTATCATTTTTTTGTTTCAAGGACATTGTTTTCAGCGTGGGGCATTTAAATTTCAAGAAGAATGACTTTCTGAGCATTCAAAACAATCTATATGTTGAAAGCAATATGATTGACGCATGGGCACACTTGCTGAATCTCAAAGAGGAAGAAAGAGATGAAGCAAAACCTCTTAGATTCTTTGCTTCAATTGAGACAACGGTAGGAATTTTTTATATGAACAATTTTGTCATTAACATGTGGAAACATAACTAACGGAATCTTTTGATATTATATAATAGTATGTCCCGACTATGGTGGGTTTCGAACTAAAAGATTCAATCACATTCTTCAATGGTGAAATGGAAACTCAGTTAGCAAGACTGCCACTTCACAAATTGAATGATATTCAGTTGGTAAGTATTCTATTAAACTTATCTATAAAGGTTCACCACTCTATAGACAAATGTTCATTGTGTTGTTTAAACTTGTTCATAAGACTATCTATACATGTTCACTATATTTTTTAAACTTGTTCATCAAACTAACAAAGGAAGTTCATTGTGCAGTTTGTCTTCCCAATATACCAGAGTGAACACTATTACTGCATTGTTTTCAATCTCAAGAACCCAAGAATAGATTTCATTGATAACTCCAGTGTTCAAGGCAAGAAGCTTGTGAATTATAACAACGTTCCTAAAGTGATGGTAAGTTTTAATACTGGATATTGTTCTTCAGTTTATTTGGTAATGTTCATCATTATATTTAAGTATGTTCATCATCATATAATTGTATGTTCATCATCATATAATTGTATGTTCATCATTGTTTTTCAATATGTTCATCATTGTTTTTCAATATGTTTGATATTATTGTGTTTTTATTTTACAGAGAGCAATGTTTGTGGAATTTCTAAGGAAGCATGGCATGGAAGCCAAAGCAGCTCTATTCGAAGACGAGAAAAAGGTCAAAGTTGAACGTCTTTCAATGTACTGGAGAGATGACAAGAACAAGCAGGATTGTGGTATATATACCATGCGACACATGGAAACGTACTTTGGGGAGGGGCTGACAAATTTTACAACTTCTTTGAAGAAAGGTGACAAAAAGCAAATGGACATGATAAGGGTCAAGTACATTTCAGAGTTGTTAACCAACAGATTCAACAATGCTTACCCACAACTTATAGAGTGGGTAAAAGGAAAATGAACAATGTAGAAGTTTGACAATGAGTACAAGAATTTTTTTGTTCATCTATATATTACTGAATGTTCATCAAATCACTGAACAATGTTCATCAGCTTAACTGTGAATGTTCATTGAATATTTAGCCAAAGTTCATCATATTAACACTGAATGTTCATTGACGTTAATCTCAAAAGTTCATCAATATGATAAATAATTTTACTTGTCTTTTTCACAAATATTCATCATATTAATAATGAATGTTCATCGAGCTTAGATACAAAGTTCATCAAATTAACACAACAAGTTCATCACATTAACAGAGAGAGTTCATCTAATTTGATATCGATGTTCATCAATTTCTCCCATGTTGTTCACCAGATTATATATAATTGTTCACCAAGTAGATTACAAATGTTCACCAGAACTAGATTTACACAAAAAGACTTAAATGATAGTTTTAGAATTATCTAACTTCAAACACTTGTTGAAGTATTCTCAGGACATGTAGAGAGATTGTGTCCAGATTTCAAACATATTGAACAACACTTCTTCACCTTGTTGGAATTCAATCTAACTTTCTCAATTGTACTCTTCAAACGTGATGTTTTTGGCCTTCCTTTGTTCTTTGATTGTGGAGGTGGAAGGACAGATATTGTATTTGGTAAAGGACCAACAAACTTCTCAAATCTTGCCTCTCTGCTTTTTGTAGGAGTCTTGTTGTTACTCATAGAAGACGACTCAGCCTGAATGGATGAACTGTACAACTCACGCTTCTCCTTTAGAACAATCAACAAGTCTTTCAATTGATCAGAATCATGCTCAATTTCATTGATAATACTATGTATCTCAGACATAACATCATACACTAAAAGCTTCTTCTCATCCATCTCAACAGATTCTTTAAATACTAAACCATCAATCTCAAAAGTTGGCTTCAATGTTGTGCTCTTACTCCATCGTGGTAATATATATTGGTCAGGCATTTTCACATCCAAAGGTGGACCAACACATCTGATTACCAATATCATGTGACAGCATGGAAGACCTATCTGCAAGAACCTATTACAAGAGCACTTATATTCATTTGTGGATGGTAAGTGCTGAACCACAAATGATTTCTCAAAATGTCCACGAACACGGTAGTAATGGACATCACCCTCTATGAGAGAATTAACCAAGGCACAATCATAGGCAGATGAGAGAAGCTGAGTTTGCAAATCATCAAAAATAGGCAGTGTATAGACATCACAAAGCTGAACTTCCATTTGGGTCGGTGTCTTGAGAGTAGGACGGCGAGTGGAAGATTCAAAGTCATGCTTACGATGAGTATGTCTTTGAGAATCAATTGCATTTTAAAATTGCAACATGAACACTACAAGGGATGATGATGAGCCAATGAAATGTGAGAAGAAGAAGTTCTGAGATTCAGACCTCGGAGTTGTTCTAAGCAGGCCACCCATATGGACATTTTGAAAGAAAGCGGGAATCCATAAGTGTCGTAGATCAAACATTGTCTTGAGCCAAACATTGTCTGGAAGATTGAAATCATCTATAATACCATGCCAAAGCTCCTCAAAATCCACAGGAGTAATCTCATCACTCCAAACAATAGCATTGAATCTATCCCTGAAATCTTTATTTTGCTCTGGTTCAACCTTAATCTTACCGGGCACTTTGAACATTATGTGCCACATGCATGCAAAAACGATGAACACTTGAGCTAAAAACCTCCTCAACAGCAGCCTTGACAGCAGCATCTTGATCAGTCAAAATAACAAAAGGTTCATGTCCCATTGCCTTTTTGAAATGATCAAACAACCACACATAAGATGGAATATCTTCATTCAACAATAAGCCAAATGCAAAGGTGATTGAGCACTTGTAGTTGTCAACTCCAGTGAAAGGAACAAACACCATATCATACCTGAAAACAAAAAGCAAAAACTCATAATGTTCATCAAAACTGTATTATTTGTTCATCAAATGATTTAACAATGTTCATCATTACTGATAACAATGTTCATCAAAGCTGGGATAAGAATGTTCATCAACTGGTATGAATGTTCATCAATAAATCTAACAGTGTTCATCAAAACTTGTATGAATGTTCATCAATAAATCTAGCAATGCTCATCAATAAATTTTTATATGTTCATCTATAAATAGAACATAGTTCATCACAACTACAATGATTGTTCACCAAAACAAATAGGAATGTTCATCAATAAATTTAACATTGTTCATCATAACTACTTAGAAAGTTCACCAAAACAGGTAAGAATGTTCATCAACATACCTATTTGATTTGTATGTTGCATCAGCAGTCACTAAATCACCAAAGAATGAAAAAATCTTGCGTACAATCGGATCAGCCCAGAATAAACGAGTTAGTTGATTATGCTCATTGACATAGTATTCAAAATAGAGAGCCTCACATCTCTATTTCTTGCGAAAAAGGCTATCAATTACCGTTTGAGCATCACAACCAACCATATACGCATTGAGATCTCGGTTAAAATTCTTGAAGTCAACCAGCGAGGCACCAACATTTGCGTAAGATCCAACAGAATTCTTGAACATCTTAAATGCTTTGCTAGTCCCAATATTGGACTTGATACAATTCATAATAAAGTCTTCATGGAATGGAGTCAATTTTCGGTTACTCCTGGCAAGATGTCGTTGTGATTCATCAACCATATAATGTGTATGACGCTCCTCAAAAAGAATAGCCATCATGACTAAGACAGCGAAGCGCTAATTTAGCAACACAACCACATCTATCTGAATTCCTCTTCCTTTTTGATGAAGTGGAGTCATCTGCAGTATTTCCATCTACTTTCATATATCCCTGCCTACTGCAACAAAGATACTTCCAAATTGGAACTTTGTTTACATCTTTAGTGCTAGTCCCTGACATGATACGTACACTAAAGCCTGCCCTGATGGCATATTTTTTATAGAATTCGATACTATCTTCAATTGAAGAAAACATTTGACCTACATATGGCTTGTAAGAATCTTCACATAATGGTAAAAAGTATTTCGTATTTTCAGGAGAAATAGAAACTACACCATTGGCATTGGATTGATCAACACCTAGAAAAATGTTCATAAGTTATTAAACATATGTTCATCAAACTACTTATCAATGTTCATCAAACTACTTATCAATGTTCATCAAACTACTTATCAATGTTCATCACAAATCTTGTAAATGTTCATTACACATTAAAATGTTGTGAATGATCATCACATCTAGAACAAAGTTCATCAAATCAGTATTAAAAGTTCATTAAGACTGCATTCAACGTTCATCACATGTTTTATAAAAGTTCATCACAAATACTGTCTATGTTCATTATATGTCCAATAGAGTGTTCATCACTTCTATTACTGTTGTTCATCAAATCCGTTTGAAATGTTCATCACAATTCTTCTAAATGTTCATCACATCACTAAAGATTCATCTTCAGTTTTTTAAATGTCCAATATATGTTCACTAACAGTCTTATTAACGTTCATCATATGTCTTGTACATGTTCATTAATTACCTCAGAAGTATGATAATAAGCTTTTTCAAAGCTTAAACATAATCAACAATAGTTCATCGATGATGTTGATCAAATTTCAGATAAAAACTGCTTCACTATACACGAATCATCGTAATACTTCAACAAATAAGCTCAGATTGGAGAGAAACAGGGGGATGAACTGGTGAAACAAAGAAAATAGAAGCAAAACCTAGATCCATAGGTAGAATGAAGGAGAAACAAGTTAACGAATGATAATCGATGTGTTGGATTAGCGAACAGAGCAATCAAGAGAACAAGGACACCTGAATACAAAAAATCAACAAAATCAGCTCACGCAAAAACAAAGGATATAGAAACGTAAACAAGATGAAGAAAACAAAATTAAATACGAAGGCGAGAAGAAGAAGAAGGAATTACGCAGCAGAGAAGAGAAGGCAAGATCCGAAGAAGATTTGTTGAAAAAACTTGGGGGAAAAGAAAACGAAGGCGAGAAGAAGAAGAAGGAAATTTACGAGATCTGTTGAACGCGCTTGTACACGCGCCCAAAAGTGAATTATCCACATCCGTCCGATCTGGCGAAATCAAACGGCCCACAATCATTCTCATTTATAGCTGTAGCAACTATTATCATCGCACACTTTTCCATGTTTTATTATACATTAAATAATTTTTATATTTAAAATGAAGATATCAAGTAGTTTATACTTTATACATATACGTTTTATAGTAGAAAAATGTTGAGATGATTTTAAAAAGTTATTTATTTATTGAAATCAATTGTTGAAATTGTATAAACTATGTATAATTTTCAAATACTAAAGTTTCAAATTGATATTAATAATCTGAACAAAATTTCAAGAATAATTATTCTTTAATTTCAATCATTAAAAGAATGATTTTAAAATTTTATTAGATAAAAATTATAAATCTAACAACTCACTCCAAAAAACACTCTAAGGGCTTGAAAAAGCTCAGTTTTAATATATAAGATAGATTAGATAACTCTTCGTTCTCTGAATAGTATAAGAATTAAGCACAATTCACATCGAACATATGCACAAACAAAATATCCACATCAGTTCGACATTATTCATCACACAGTTCAGCACAATCTCCTACAAAAATCATACAAATAACAAAATTTTCTAATCATGTAAAACTTTAAAGCAGAATCTCCGACAAAAATACATTGAATAAAATATGTTTCTATCTTATGACTCTTCAAAATTAACCAACATAAGAAAAAACGTAGCTAAAAAAATGAATAAAGAGCTATAAATAATCTCTAGAAATAATTCACTAGCTAAAAAAATGTATAAAGAGCTATAAAAAATCTCTAGAAATAATTCACTAGCTAAAAAAATGTATAAAGAGCTATAAAAAATCTCTAGAAATAATTTACTACAACTTAATTTGATTTATACACTACTTTGTCAAATATCAAAAACCCATTACATATTATAAATATGCTCTCAAATATTGACCCTTATTATAAAGGTTATCGGTGTTTTGTCATGTCCAAAGACCATCTCCGTGCATATATAATCAACTAACTACGTGGCTCAAAGTTTCAACAGAAACAATAATAATACGTGGCTCGAAGCTGACTTTATACCATTTGTATACTCCCTCCTCCGTCCCCTATTGATCTTCTCATTTGCTTTTGACACATTTGTCGAGACACGTTTTGTAACGTTAATATCTCTATATATACGATGATAAAAATTATAATTTTTTTATATTGTTAAAGTACTCATTGAGACGAATCAAACAATATTTCGCATGTCTATATTTATTTCTATATATTGGAAGAAAACGAGAAGATTCTCTCGGTTTGTGAATAGTGTCGAAAAAGCAAATGGGCCTTATATTAAGGGACGGAGGGAGTATATACTCTAAGAGATTCGTCACGAATCAAGAAAGTATCTATTCTATTATGAATCAAATTGAAAGGAGTTTCATCACGAAGCTAATGGCCTGATCTTTCACGAATCTTAAATTTTGTAGTTTTTTTCTCATAATCGTATGGAGAATTTCAACGAGTCGTACATATAAAAATCGCTCTCATGCCGTATACATATTCTCATGCGTACTACTCACTCTTTATGCAATGTGATTGACAAGATCTTCTCTAAAGACAATTAATTTCTCATTCTTAAAAGGAATTTTCATTCTCATGCAGTGAAATGTGAAAATCAAACCTAAAACACATATGAAAATCACAATCTTACTCCTAATGTTGTTCTATTTGCTTGCAAACAAACCTAAACCGTTACAAAACTTCACTTCCTTCCTTGCTCTCTTCGATTGCTTCCTTGTGGGGTTGAATCGATCGATTTCTCGCTTGGAACGTTGGCTCGCTCGTTTCTCGCTCACTTGCTTGTCCGAAAATCGCTTTAATTGGAAATCGAGTGAAAATCTTATTGAATGGAGTGCACATCGTGGTGATTCTAGTTGAAATCGTGGTCGAAATCTTGAAAATCGTGGAAATTGATGGGAGTGGGAGGGAAATTGATATATTTTAGGGATTGTCGTTGGGTTTTAGGATTTTCAAAGTTTTTACGAGAGAGATCGAAGTGAGGGTAGGAGTGGGAGGGAAATTGTGAGCGTGTGTAACTGACTACTGACTGGTGCCCCTCCACTAGCTTCTAATATAATATAGGCCTACAAGTGGTGGAGTTGATTATTAATCCTTATCTAAGGGAGGATTCTAGTGGGATTCCCGCCCTATATGCTTTTACGAATGAAGTTATTTGACACAACACATATATGGACATATAACATATTCACAAATGTTAGATACAAAATGATAGGTAAATACGGTCTTTTGATTTGAAAGTGTGTTTTATTGGCTTGTTAAAAAAAGTTTTTAATTAAATTGTTTGAATATTGTTTACTGAAAAGAGCTTAAGTATTTTTCAGTATGATAAATTATTTTAAAAATCGTTGACTTAAGATGATATACATTCAAATTAATATGTGTAGCGACGATGTATCATATATACATGGAAGCAATTATAATAATTAAAAGTAAGATAATAGGTACGTTAAGCATATTTAACAAAAATGACTTCAATTTTTTTTTGAAATTCGTAATAAATTGTAGAAGATTACAAGAATTATATGAGATAAAATTAACAAAAAAGAATTACAAATTATGTTTTATCATATGTATTTTAAAGCATAAGTTAGAAAACACAATATATTTAGAGATTAAATCATGCAGAAACGGTTACAACGCCCCAAACAATGATGTTTATAATCTATAAACATATAAAACTGACCTCTAGATTAAGGCTGCGTCTATATGCACACGTTTTTTAGGCTAAATGCACACTATTTGGTGCGGTAACATTTGTAGCACAGTTTGGTGCGGTAACAATTAACGCACCAAGGGGTTCTGAGGCATTCTTGGAAAATTTTCTGAAACCTATACAAAGTCGGTGCGGTAATAATTAACGCATAGATCTGTGCGTTGAGATTTAACGCACAAGCTTAATCCAAGATTAACAAAAAAAATTAAGATTTTGATTAAAAAAATCATGTGCGGTAATATTTACCGCACAGGTTTTATTTTTATATTTTTTTAATTTTTTAACTTTTTTAATACCACACATATTTATTTTTTTTATAGATTTTTTTAAAGAAATAAATTTATCTGTGACATTTTTTATCATTACTACCTCATTGCTATAGTGGTATGGCACTGTGCAACCACTGTGAGGTCTCGGGTTCGATTCTCATCCCAAACACTCACTCTTTTATTTTTATTGGTGAAAAATAAATTTAAAATAAGGTGAGAAGAGTCAAACTTGAGACCTCATGCAGAAGTAATGAAAGTGAAACCACTATGCTAATGAATTCTATTGACATATGTATAATTTTATTTTTACAAGTTACAATCAAACTTGGGTTCACCTCATTATATTATTTAAAAAGCGTTATTTCTAATATTTAGTATTCTTATTAATAAAAAATTAGAAGATTATCAAAATAAAAATATTTTAAAAAAATAGAATATTATCAAAACATTTAATTAAAAAATAGAATATTATAAAACTATTTTTAAAAAAAATATTATAAATTCTTCAAATTTTAAAAGAATTTAAATTTAAAATATATATTCTCTTACTTGATTTTAGTAAAAATTACATAATAAAATCTCGCTCACACAAAAAGGTGTTGGAATGGATCCAACATAGTCTTATTAGGCATGTTAGGTAAAAATAAGGTCTCGCTCAAACAAAACGAGACTCGAAACTATGCGTAAACGCTAAAAGGCCTTAAATGGGGTTAAATGACGCCCAAACGATGTCGGAATGTAATGAAATTTGGTTTCAATGCCTATTAGAGATATTTGACGATGTGGGTAACTCTCAATCATAACTTCTTCATTTTCAAGTAACACCTCCTTTGTAAACATCAAACTAGTCATCATTCGTTTAACTTGTCGCAATATGTATGGTTAACAACATCGATGTATTATTATGTTTGAAATTTTTTTACAACTTAGTCTTATTATGTAAATAAAGTCACAATAAGGTCTCGCTCACTTAAAACGAGGCTCAAAACTATTCGTAAAAGCCAAAAGGCGTTAAAAGGCCTTAAATGGGCTTAAGGCCCAATTTGGCAAAACGACGTCGAAACGATGTTGGAATGGAATGAAACTTGGTTTCAATGCCTATTAGAGATATTTGACCCATGTGGGTAACTCCCAATCAAAACTTCTTCATTTTCAAGTAACGCCTCCTTTGTAAACATCAAACTAATCATCACTCTTTTAACTTGTCGCAATATGTATGGTTAACAACATCGATGTGTTATTATGTTTGAAAGTTTTTTACAACTTAGTCTTATTATGTATATAAAGTCACAATAAGGTCTCGCTCACATAAAACGAGGCTCAAAACTATTCGTAAAAGCTAAAAGGCGTTAAAAGGCCTTAAATGGGCTTAAGTCCCAATTTGGCAAAACGACGTCGAAACAATGTCGGAATGGAATGAAACTTCGTTTCAATGCCTATTAGAGATATTTGACGATGTGGGTAACTCCCAATCAAAACTTATTCATTTTCAAGTAACACCTCCTTTGTAAACATCAAACTAATCATCACTCTTTTAACTTGTCGCAATATGTATGGTTAGCAACATCGATGTATTATTATGTTTGGAATTTTTTTACAACTTAGTCTTATTATGTATATAAAGTCACAATTAGGTCTCGCTCACATAAAACGAGGCTCAAAACAATTCGAAAAAGCTAAAAGGCCTTAAATGGGCTTAAGGCCCAATTTGGCAAAACGACGTCGAAACGATGTCGGAATGGAATGAAACTTGGTTTCAATGCCTATTAGAGATATTTGACCATGTGGGTAACTCCCAATCAAAACTTCTTCATTTTCAAGTAACACCTTTTTTGTAAACATCAAACAAGTCATCACTCTTTTAACTTGTCGCAATATGTATGGTTAACAACATCGATGTATTATTATGTTTGAATTTTTTTTACAACTTAGTCTTATTATGTATATAAAGTCACAATCAGGTCTCGCTCACATAAAATGAGTCTCAAAACTATTCGTAAAAGCTAAAAGGCCTTAAAAAGCCTTAAGTGGGCTTAAGACCCAATTCGGCAAAACGACGTCCAAACGATGTCGGAATGGAATGAAACTTGGTTTCAATGCCTATTAGAGATATTTGACGATGTGGGTAACTCCCAATCAAAAGTTCTTCATTTTCAAGTAACACCTCCTTTGTAAACATCAAACTAGTCATCACTCTTTTAACTTGTCGCAACATGTATGGTTAACAACATTGATGTATTATTATGTTTGAATTTTTTTTTACAACTTAGTCTTATTATGTATATAAAGTCACAATAAGGTCTCGCTCACATAAAACGAGGCTCAAAACTATTCGTAAACGCTAAAAGGCCTTAAAAGGCTTAAAAGACTTAAATGGGCTTAAGGCCCAATTTGGCAAAACGATGTCGGAATGGAATGAAACTTGTTTTGTATACCTATTAGATATATTTGACCATGTGGGTAACTCTCAATCAAAAGTTCTTCATTTTCAAGTAACACCTCCTTTGTAAACATCAAACTAGTCATCACTCTTTTAACTTGTCGCAACATGTATGGTTAACAACATTAATGTATTATTATGTTTGAATTTTTTTTACAACCTAGTCTTATTATGTATATAAAGTCACAATAAGGTTTTGCTCACATAATACGAGGCTCGAAACTATTCATAAACGGTAAAAAAACCCAATTTGGTAAAACGACGCCCGAACGGTGTCGGAATGGAATAAAAGTTGGTTTCAATGCCTATTAAAGGTTTCAGTGTTTTATAATTTTTGTATTTTTATATAAATATTTTTATAAAAACATGAGAAATAGTTAAAATATTAAAATAATAAAAAATATATTAAAATAATAATAAATATATTAAAATAATAATAAACATATTAAAATAAGGCCTAAAATAATAATAAAATAGTATACATCAAATTACTTGAATAATAATTTTTTGTTGAAATTATTAGAATAATCAATTTAATAAATATGTGGGACCAAGATAAAAAAACTGTTTTTTAAATAATATAATGAGGTGGACCCAAGTTGGATTGTAACTTGTAATAATAAAATTATAAGTATGTCAATAGAACTCATTACCATGGTTTCACTTTCATTACTTGTGCATGAGGTCTCAAGTTTGACTCTTCACCCTATTTTTAATTTATTTTTCACCACTAAAATAAGAGAGTAAGTGTTGGAGTTGAGAATCGAACCCGAGACCTCACAAAGGTTGCACAGTACCGCACAGATAAATTTAATTCTTTAAAAAAATCTATAATAAAAAACTAAAGAAATCTGTGCGGTAATTAAAAAAATTTAAAAAAGTTAAAAAAATTAAAAAAATATATAAATAAAACTTGTGCGGTAAATATTACCGCACGTGATTTTTTTTAATCAAAATCTTAATTTTTTTGTTAATCTTGGATTAAGCGTGTGCGTTAAATCTTAACGCACAGATCTGTGCGTTAATTATTACCGCACCGGCTTTGTCTAGGTTTCAGAAAATTTTCCAAGAATGCCCCGGAACCCCTTGGTGCGTTAATTGTTACCGCACCAAACTGTGCTACAAATGTTACCGCACCAAATAGTGTGCATTTAGCCCAAAAAACGTGTGCATATAGACGCAACCTAGATTAAGCAATTAATGAATTTAGGGGTGCATTTAGTTACGCCATTGAATTTGTGATATTTATGTCGTGTTAAAAGCCGAAGTTGTTTTGGTGCAAGTTGATTCAACCGATTGATGCATCTCCTTCAATGCTACAAAAACATTCAACTGAGGCCACCGACGCTGCATCTTAATCTCCGGCTATAGGTTCCTCACCTTCCTCTCCTTTGGACTGGCATATTAATGGTGAGCTTCAATTCGAGTTCCAAATGCTTGGTTTGCGTAGTTGAGGAGTCGGATATGTGCTATTTTACTCCTCTAATGCACATTTTCACTATTTCCCAAAACCCTAACACAATAAGAAGAAAAGAGATTTGGGCAATCGATTCCAGAATCCATAGCCTCCTCTGAAATGATTCAGACTTTCCTGGTTCTTTCTCGTGCGGATCCTCTACTACCTATCCTTCATATAGTACACCCCCGCCTCACTCGATGTGAGAAAACAAAGAGACGAGGTGTGAGAGGGAGTTCTTGTCTTGAGTGTAGATTTGACTTGTAATGGCGAAACCGATTTTGTTTGTCCTTGCTGTTGTATTTGCAGTTGTAGGTCAGTGCTCGATTATTTAGTCATGTAGACCGTTTTTTGTTGTTCCATATCTGATTCAATCATTTCATTCTTTGGCTCTGTTTGAGAGATTGAGTCTTTTTGTTTTCATAATTTTTAGGGATTTCCTTTTGTTCGTTGTGATATTTACTGAACACAACATATATCATTTCCATTACCTATTCGTCTCCATCTTGATTTTCATTTGGTGCTTGAAAAGAGCAGTGCAAGTGCACTTGAGTAAATATAGCACTACTGCATCTCTAGAGGAGTCTATAACTCCTCCAGTCAAACCGGAATTTACCAAGCTCTTCATCAATAGACAATTCCACGACTCTGCATCACGTATGATTGAATCTTCTACTTTTATTTTAATGTAAGCCATCTGTTGAACCATTGAATTTAATTGCAGCCAAGACATTCCCCACATGTGACCCAAGAACAAGAGATGTGATCACTCATGTAGCGAAGCTGATGTCGAGGAAATCAATCGAGATGTGGCTGCTGCTCAAAAGGCGTTCGATCATGGACCTTGGACAAGAATGGTTGTTTATGTAATTGCCCTTTTACACTTAAACATATAGCATGAACAATACAGAGGAAATAATTGTTCTGATTTTGGTTTGGATTGATTTGTTCAGGAAAGGTCAAAGATCTTTTTCAAATTTGCATATTTGATTGACCAACGCAATGACTACATAGCTGCACTCGAAACATGGGACAATGGAAAGGAATTTGAACAGGCTTCTAAGATTGAAGTGCATATGGTTTCAAGGTTGATAAGATATTATGTTGGTATGTTCTCTATAATATAAGATTAATGCTACTTCATCTCAACAACTACCCCACATTGAAAAAAACTCTGACAAGAAGTTAGTTTTAGAATGAAACTGCACTCTTAGCTTGTGCTTGTTTTACATATCTCAGTTTTAGAATGAAACTTTGAATAATGAATGATCAAAAAGAAAATTCTACAAAGATATATAAGTGTATCCAGGAGTCTATCTTCGGAGCTCAAGAGAGACTTGAAGTATTTGCATGAATGGATCAACTGGGTGAGCTGTAAAACTAAAACTGCAGGTGCAATCGAATTGAAGAAAACCAACAACATGAAAGAGTTCTCAATTATGCTTTTCAAATTCTACACATGTTATTCTGTTGCTTCATGAAATTTGACCAATCAAATTGGTTTCAGCTACGAAAATGAATGATTACAAGGTGAAGATGATTAATGATGGAATGCAATAGTTTAAATGGAGTTTCATGTCTCAAATGAAAGTGAGTTTGATTTAATATTTACAATTGTTTCCAAACTTTTAATTTCAGTATCTTTTTCCCCTTTTCCTTATGTTTTTTTTTCCTTACCTTAGTACACTAGAATAAGATGTTCAGGAACAAAAGCACAAAGATGAGCATGTCTGGATAAACATTCCAAAATGCTTCTATGTAAGTTAACATTCCTCTAAACTTTCAGTCATTTCATTATGGATTTTATGGGAAATTGATTGATTTTTGTAATACTATAAACATCCGTCATTGTTGTTTTTTGTTCACGATTTGAGATTGTTGCAAGGGTTCGGCAATGAGTAATTCAATAGAACACAATCTACTGCACAATAGCTTGCTTGGACCGACGGTATTGTTGGAGCATCAAAGCAAGAGAAATTCGCCTCTTCCTTATCCGAATTATTCTGGAATTCCTACCCTCAGATCTCAAGCAATATCAATTCTTCTCAGGTAAAGCTTTGGTTTTTATAGTTAAATTTGTTTTGACATTGTGGGATTAAATTTTGATTGGTTGGGGATTCATCTAATGCTTTTGAGTTTTGACACTTTTCCTGATGCTTTTGACAATTCTGATTGGTTAGTGCAAATTATTATTTTTAAGCATTAGAAGAGAGCACCATGAAGAAGCTAGCTGAGATGGAAAATGTTTTTTCTAAGGCAAGTGGACAAGTAGAGCGGGCGAAAATTACTGTTGTGCATCTTGGGATGGAGAATACAAAATTAAGACATAAGATGGAAGCTGCTAAGCTAAGGGTTGCAGAGTCATCTGTCAACTGTGAAGAAGCCAAATTAAGCGAGAAGACGACTATGCTGAATTTTCAATCATGGGAGAAGCAGAAAAGTATGTTTGGGGAGGAGCTTGCAGCTGAAAGATGCACGTTTTCTCAGCTGCAAAAGGAAGTCAAACCTGCCATGGATCATGACCTTCAACTTGAGGTAAGTGCATTTGAAAATGCTCCCTCCGTTAAATTTTAATTGTCCTCTTAGCCTCAAGTCTTTTGTTAAGTTTTCAATGTTATTTACATATTTTGGTCTAATTTTACCAAATTTGGCTTCATAATTAGTCATGCTTTTAATTACTAATGATCAAGGGTAATTTTGGTAAAATATTATTTCGACTGAAAATTTGTAAAAGGACAATTAAGACTTAACGGTGAGAGTGCTAAAAGAATTTGCTAGAGGAATGCTAACTTATCGAATTTCTTAAATACTTCGGTTAAACAAAAATGTAGCAGATGAGAACTTGTGTGTTCCATTTCATACTTGGTCAGATTTGTTTCTATATTTTGTTGTGAGGTTGCAGGGGAGAAGTTTGATGTGTATTAATTCACAAGATTCGTACCATAGTTATCCCACAAATGAAAACTTGTGTTTTTCATCTTCTGTTAGTATGATGACTATCCATAGAACTTGGAGTTTCATGTCTTAGATTGGAAATCACATGATGTATTGATGGTTGAATGAACTCTGACTGACGTTTTTGTTCTATGCACTTCGTTCTGTGATATTGAGTTATAGAAGTATGGTCTTCCATTTGTTGATATCTTGGTCTTCATCAGTCTAACTTGAAATATCTTGGTCTTCATCAGTCTAAATTGGAATATTTTTTTCCATGTATATTTTCAGACATTACCTTTTGGATTTGATGAGAGTGATGCCACATGATGCAAATTATGTTGGTCCTGGTTCCCGATTCTGTATCTTGAGAACCAAGCTAATAACAGCGTTTTGTCAAGTGAGTGTGTTGAAATTTGGCTTATAAATGGGGTTTTGTAAGCCATTTCTATTTACTGATGTTAATTTTATGGGTGAACTGAAAAAGGCCGAAGTTGCAGAAAGGTTATAGACATTATGATTGTTCATTGTTCTATCGTTTTTCCGTACCACAAACAATGCAGACAATAATACAACTAATATTAGTTTGCATGATAATTACATTCAATACAAAATCTAAAATACCGACATTAAAAATCACACCTCCGCTGAAGCAGTACCATACAAAAGCCACGCATCGCGTGGCCTCCGGATTGCTAGTGACACTAAAAATGAATCTTTATGGTTTTGAATGCTAATATTTATGAGTCTTTGATGTAAATATTCACAACTCTATGGGCTCGTTTGGTACGATTTCAGAGGAAATCAGGAATTGAAATGAAAATGACAGATTTCTCACACTGGAATTAAAAATCATTCACGGGAATGGATGATTCCTCTCAAAAAGATGAGGAATCACCCATTCCAAATTTTTAAAATAATAATTATTATAAAAATAAGTATTATTATAGATATTAATAACAATAATAGATTAGATATAATAATTATATTATTATTTTTTAATGTAATAAATTATTTTAAGTATAACTAACTAGTAATAATATGTATAATAGTAAAAATAATTATTTATATTTATTATTTGATTATAATAATTATTCTTATTCTGTTAATAATAGTTATTTTAATAATCATATGTATTTATTATTTAATAATAATAATAATTTTTCTTATTTAAAATAATTTTTTAATAATCAATTAATATAATAATAATAATTTATATTAATTACAAGAATCGTTCATTCCGACAACATACCAAACACGGAGCTTCAGGAATGATTTATTCTGATTCCTTATTCCAATTTCAATTCCATTCCGATTTCGATTCTAATTCTGACACCATACCAAACGGGGCCTAAATTGGAATGATCATGACTTGTTCATTGCGGAAAATATCGAAAGCTAAAATTGGACGAGATATTATGCCTATAGCTTTCACATTAACCTCGATCCGTGCAAAGATATGTTTGAGTCACCTTTTGTCTTCGATCCAAGTATTGGATATATGAAACTCTCATGTGTTGTTGAAGAAGGTCAACTTTGTGACACATCATATACAGCTATGTTCCATTGTCTGAAATACCCGTATATTCTAATCTCTTATCTGATTCTAAACTTCAAATTTTCTTCACTAGAATGATTAAGAAGAAGTTGTACAAGTAAAGGTCGGCAAGACCCAAATTTAGATTATTATTTTCTTATGATATATTTATAATTTAATTGTGGAAAAAGAGTCCGACAAACCAGGTGCTGCAAATTAAACCAGCCATGTTGTATGTCTATGTTGTGTGATCGCGTCATTTGGCAGCTTAATTGGACGTCACCCAGGTGCTCAACATCCAACTGGCTCCACCATCATATATTTCTATTGATTTAGGATAATTATTGGGAATATTTCTTGTGTTTTTCTGACTTCAAGTTTTGACACGGTGAACCGGGTTCTCTGGATGGTCCGGTTGGACAGCAAGATTATAAACCGGTTTATTCGGTTTTCGTTAGGGGTGTATTTTTTTACCAACCCGCATGTGGGTTGTTTGTCGCTTTGTCGGAGGACTTTAGGGAGAGGGCTACCCCGTCTGATTGTTGTGTAGCCCATTGTTTTCGTTTTATTTATGCATCTACTGAGAGTGTCGTCTCTCTTTCGACAAAAAAAAAACTAAATAATCTCATTTCGCCCAAATCCGGTTTAGGTCTAAGATAGAGTCACCCTACTCTAGATAAAGAGAAATGAACTCAAAAAGTGCCCAAATTAGAGTCACCCTAATCTAGATAAAGAAGACAATGAACTCAAAATATGCCTAAATTAGATGGAATAATAACATGTATTACTCCGTATAATTTTGCGATCAAATCCACGTACCACATGCGGGGATAAGCCGATGATGACGATCTAAACACCATACCTTGAACAGAATTGGAAACAAAGAGAATAGACGGAATTAGATATGAAGTTGATAAAAAGATAGTCGAATGATAGGTCAATTGAAACCAAATCAAACAACGACAAAACCCTGAATTTAAAAACATGAACCTTACCGAATGATGAAGAAACCCCAAAGGATTACAACTATGGTGGAGATTGACACACACAAGAACAACTAGGCGATCAGCTCAACAACAATCGACACAATTACACTCTGCTAAAAAAAGCTCTCTTTTGGGAGTAAAAACGATCAACGTTGTATTCAATATCTAAGTATGGGGCCCTAAAACAATAGCTAGGGCAAACTTTATGTAGGGTTCATAAGGTTGTCAAATAAAATGAAATTATTAAATAAAAGTATTTCCTAAAATGACAAAAAACGACTTAAAATAAATAAACCCGGAAATAACAAAAAAACGAACAAATCTTGGAAAGTCTTCAGCTGTGTAAACGCGATCGCGGGACAGAAACTGCGGTCACGGTTTTAGCATTGAGGCTACGGCTTTTTTGTGATTAAAAAACGCGAACAAGCAGGTCGAGGACGCAGGCAACCGCGATCGTGGTTTGAGGTTGCAGTCGTGGTCATGTAGGTTGCGGTCGCGGTTCACCATCTGCAGCGGCGTCGTCTTCGCCCGGGTCTGGTTTGTCTTGAGCTTGTATGTCCAACTCCGACCGTATTGAGGGATTATGAAGCGTCCTTGAGACTTGTATGAATGCTCCCGCACATTCTCCCCTTCTTGAAAATGATTCGACCTCGAATCAGCTTGGATATGAACTGTAGACCAATCATCATAGCGTCATCCTCCTTTGTATGCAGCTTCCTCTTGAAGAACATAAAGGCATAGCTCCGCTTTGCTGGAACAACGATCTTCGTTTGAGGCGCCTTGCTTCTCGTTCCTCTTTTTCCTTGTCCCTCTCCTTCTGTTTTTCGTATGCTAATACGCTGCACTTTGTATAGCGTAACTATGGATTATTACATTGTATTAGGAGTGATTTCATATGAGTATTAGAGATATTTCTATGTTATGGAACACTTGTGAAGAAATGAAGATTAAAGACTTGAAGTGAAGAAGTGAAGACTTGAAGAGTTGAAGACATTCGAAGTGAAGTTATTGGAGCGGAACCGCGATCGCCATCCTAGCTTGGCGATCTCCATGTCACAACAGAGACTCGGATTGAAGATTGAAGAAGACCGTGATCGCCATCCATATACCGCGATCGCCAAGTTACAACAGAGGCTACGGCTGGATTTCAAGTGAAGACCGCGATCGCCATGCCTTGGTGGCGATTGCCATGGCTTGCTGAAGTCATATTTCCGGATTTCCTTATTTGTTTTATTTTATTATTTTCATTTGGAAGTCTTTTTCATTGTTTATTTTCGGTATTATTTTAGGGTTAGACTCAATTTAAGAACCCTAGTTCTTTCTATCGTTTATCATCTTTTTCCATCTACAACTCTTAGTCTTGCAACCATGAGCAGGAACTAATTTCATTTTTTTACTTAGCGGTTGAAGCCTTCAGTTATTAAGTTGTAAGATTTATAACTCTTGTTCTTTTCCTTTGGGTTTGTATTAATTCTCTTGTTCTTCATCTATATGATTTCTATTGGTTTTGCTAGATTAATCACCTAGTTTGATTAATAGTCTTCTATTGCTAGACTAGGAATAGACGGTGAAATTCCTTGTCATCGTAGCATCCATATCTGCATGATCTGGTAGTTGATTGCTTATATGAAAGAGAATTGATTGCATTTTAATACTTGACGGTTGTAAGTTATTGCATGCATCCTTATGATTCATGTGCTCTTTGCTGCTATTTGATTTAATCTTGAGAGGTTTCCTAGGTTGTTGAATAGCAAGTATTATCAGGATCGGTTGGCCTGCTGATATACTAAAGACTTGAATAGGAACATTCCCTAGGATTGATAAGAACTTGAGATAATCTATGATCAACTTGATTGTTTGTTGCGTGGATACTTGCTAGGTGAAACCCCTTCGCATAATATCCTCAACCCATCGTTTCTCTGCTTGCTACTTGTTACTCGTGTGTCCTTATATAATCAAAACCCCCCTTAGTTACTTGTTACTTGTTCGTTAGTTGATATTTCACTTGACTGCATTGGATTTGGTGTTTTGATTCCCTTGGGTTCGACCTCTACTTACTTGCTATACTCTAGTTAGTTTTTAGGGTTTCTTTAATTTAGCAACCACAACATTTGCTCTATCATATGCCTTAACAATCTGCATAGGGGACATAGGTTTTAAGACAATATCCTTGTCATTGGATGAAAATGAATGCCTATTAGAATGACCATCATGCATGACCTTTGACGAGGCGAATTGTCGTATGGCAAGTCAAAGTAATCCTAACAAGCTCACTAACAAGTATAGTAGGCAAGCAAGGGTCGAAATCCCAAGGGAGTCAGGTTATCAATTCTATAAGTAATGAAGATGATTAACTAGTGAAAGTAACAAAAGGGTTTTTTTTATAATGTATCAAGAACAAAGTACCGAAGGTTGATTTGGGTTGTAATTTATCAAAGGAAGACGTTTCACTTGACAAATATCCACTAACAGGTTGACAAGTTGATCATTAACTCCTTTTAGTCCTATGTCGAGTTATTCATATGATCGGCCTAATCCCTGTTCTAATGTAGTTATTAGTCCAACTAGTCCTAATAACCCTTATTGAACTATAACCCTGAAACTATCAAGATTCAATAATAAAGCAGATTTAAGTTCAGGAATGGATAGATACATGCAATACCGTAGACAACTAGTCAGATACTCGACATGCACTCAATTCTCTTCACAATTTGACATTCACAACTAGTTCATGCAAATTGTGTGTGCTACAATCAAGTAAGATATTTCAACTAGAAATAAACAAACTCTAGCAATATGAATAAGATGATTCTACTTAGATGGCCAATCTAAATGAGCAAATTTGATTCAATGATAATACGCACAAGAGAATAAAGACAATCAAATGAATAGAACAAAGGAAAGAAGTCTCACAACTTAATCAATCTGAAAGCTTCAAATGCCAAGCAAAACAATGGAGGTTTAGCAACTCATGGGTTCTTGAGAGAAGAACTAAGAAACTTGGAATATGGAATGTAGAAGATGGAAGATGATCCCAAAACCCCTAACAACTAAACCTGTAAGTCTTTGCCCAATAAAACTGATGCAATTACTAACAAAAACGTTATAAAAACGTTACAAAACATAAAGAAGTTTCTAAATCGGCAAATGGAAGAAAGTCTTCGCTGGCGGAATCCGCGATCGCGGTTTGGGACCCGCGGTCGCGGATTTTGTGTTGTAAAACTAGCTGATCCAGTGGAATTTCCGCGATCGCGGTTTGGGACCCGCGGTCGCGGAAATGGCTTTTGTGGCTTCGTCTTCAGCTGCCTTCAATGCTACATGTGGTCTTCTTCTTGTGGTCTTCATGCAGCTTCGACTCCTCTTCTTATGCTTCAATGCTCCGTATCATCCTCTGTAATCTCATATGTAGCTCAACTCTCCAAAACTCCGTAATTACAGAATACATCATAACATCTAGCATAATCCTATATAAAATGAGCTAATAACCTATAGTAGCGCTATGTAAAATACCGCTTATCAACCTTCCTATCATATTGTCAAGGTTTTCCTAACAAAATATGAGAAGCTTGCATAGGAACAAAATCAAATAAACCAATATCTTCATAAGATCCTATAGTGAAGGTGATACTAGCTTGCTTTTGAACTCTCAATTCACCATATTCATTCATCCAATGCAATTTATAGGGCCTAGGGTGATAACTAGTACCAAGTTGTAATTTAGAAATCAATTCGGTACAAGTAATGTTGCAACAACTACCTCCATCAGCAATCATATTGCAAACCTTTTCTTAACCAAACATCTAGTATGAAGCATATTCTCTCTTTGGTTATCCTCACAAGGGGCGGGTTGAACATGCAAAGACCTGTTACAAATTAATGACTCACCTCGCTCATATTCAATTCCATTTTCAAAGTTGTCATCATTATGATCTTGATTATCTCCTTTCTCAATTTTACATTCACCTAGATGATTAACAATTAAAACTCTAAAAAATGGAAAATTTTTCATTATATGACTTTTTCCTCTACACTTAAAACATTTAATATCTCTAGCTCTAGAGGTAGGGTTAGAAGTACTCCATTTGGGTCCATTAGAGGGGCCATGATCGGCTCGTGTGCAGCTGGAGGGGCGTCACTTCTTGGTCCATGTTGTTCCCTTTGCAGCTCCTTGGTAGAGGCATCTCGTCCATAGTAAGAATCATTACGACATTGCTGATTTTTCCAAGTGTTAGAAGAACCATTTGAATTCCTATTTCCTTGATTCCTAGCCTTAATTGTCCTTTCCACTTTGATAGTCAAGTGCAATGATGACAAATCAATTTCATTAGCCAAAAATGAAATGAGAATACGAAGATACCTTGCCATTGTCGCTTCTTCATCCTCAATCACATTGGCTTTGACCATAACTATTTGCATAACATTGTAGGTCTCTTCTACACTAATGGATCCTTCCTCAAATTCTCAAGGAGCTATCTAAGAGCTCTTGTACAATGGTGAGGCATAAAGCAAGCTCCCATCATTGTCCTCATTCGATCCCAAGTAGCAACGGGAGGGGTCTTCATTCCTTGTCTTTTCCTTTACCAAGTTATCCCACCATACTAGTGTATATCCATTGAATTCTAAGGCTGCAAGTTGCACCTTCTTATGCTCGGGGAAGTTATGGCAAGACCAAATCTGCTCAATCTTCGTTTCCCACTCCGTGGAGATGTTGGGATCACATTTGCCTTCAAAGTTTGGGATTTTCACCTTGATCCTCCCAATTCTATCTTGCTCAGGCTCTCTTCTTCGGCTACCTTGGAACTCACTACGTGGCGGTGGACGCCAATCGTAATTATCCTCATCTTCAAACTCCTCATCAAACCCTTCGTAATTAAGACGACGTATAGGAGAGTTATGAAAACGTCCTCTTGGAGCTTGAGGATCAGCATTTCTGTGGGAGACGTTACGAGTAGCCTCATATGTCTCTCCCTAGATAAGAAAAGACCTTTTTGGGGCGTCTCTGGAAGCTCCGATATGCTCATGGGTCGCCGGGGCAGGTGGTAACCGACTAATGACATTAGCCAATGAGTCAGAAAGTTGCTTGGCGATTGAATTAGAAAATTCCCTGAATAAGCTCATCAAAGTCTCAGGGGTGACATGCGTGGTATCATGGGTCGGTCTCGAGGACTCGACAAACTAGACATGATCAAAGAGAAGACTAACACAGAACAATGTCAAGTTAATGAAAACGAAAACAACTCACAAGTGCTTACTCTCGTGTGTTTCACTTTGCACTCTCTCTCAATTGTTGTTGTAACAAGCTTTCTTTGATGGATTGCCTTGTATGTACAATTAAACCCAATAAATTGAAACTAATAAGCTCCTAGAACTAAGATGAGTGTTGGTAAAAATGGAGATGGCTAGTGTAGGAGAGGGGTTTCAACTAAGGGTTCCGACTCAAACAAAAAGACTCAACGAAAGAAATAAACAAAGACTCAAAGAGGATGGCAAGAATATAATTGCAAATAAACTAATATGACTCAAATTAGAACTCAAGAAGGTCAAAGGGAAACGCACCTTAGCTTATCTCAACTAGTGTTGATGAAGGATCGAAGACGGAGTCGAAAATATATGGGGATAGGGCTTGGGTTGTCGAAGAAGCAGAACACGAACAGTGGCCAAACCGCGATCGCGGTTTCGGTGGACGCGGTAGGGGTCGGTGCTGCAGAAGCCAGACGAGAATTCATCGTAGGCCGCAGTCGCGGTTTTGACACGAATAGTGGCCAAACCGCGATCGCGGTTTCGGTGGACGCGGTAGGGGTCGGTGCTGCAGAAGCCAGACGAGAATTCATCGTAGGCCGCAGTCGCGGTTTTGGGGACGCGGGCGCGGTTTACAGACAATAGCTTCTATTGCCAAAACGCGGTTGCGATTGATCGCGTCCGATCACGGTTTTCATAGCCGACAGAGTAATTCTTCGTCTTCGTTACGGGCTCTGGCAATCCCAGATCCTCTAAATTCTTGAATTTTGACTCTAACAACACTTGACTTGACTTGACTTTGACTCATCAAAACGTAAAATAAATGCTGAAATAATGAGACTTTTTCTTTTTTTCTCTTTTTCTTTTGATTTTTTTCTTTTCTAGTTTTTTTCGTGAATTTTCTTTCTTTTTCTATTTTTTTTATCTCCGCAAAATAAAAATACACACTATGAGATATTAATCTCAGCAAAATTAAAAAGTAAAATAAAACTAACTTGTTGGAGATAAGATTCCCTTGTTGAGGATAGGATTTTTCTTATTTGAAAGATCTTGTCTTGGGCTGTAAGAAATGAACTTTTCAGCAACTTTAGGGTTTCATGACGGCTGCGTTTTGGACTAGAAGGGTCGAAATTGGGTGGTGGTGGATTGAATTTTCACTACTACATTTCCGATCTACTGTAGCGGTTTTTTGTGGCGGTTCATGTATAGTAGCGGGCATTGTAGCAGTTTTGATATTGTGACGACGTTTTGTAGCGGTTGGTGTTATTGTGGCGGTTTTATGTAGCGGTTAGTGATGTTGTGGCGGATTTTGTAGCGGTTTATTATATCCGTAAGTGTTAATTATGTATATAAGTTTATGCGGCGGTTCTTGTACTTTTATGTAGCGGATTTTAAAACTTTTGTAGCGGTTTTTAAATTAGACCGCTAAAATTCATAGCCAAATTAATTATCAGCCCGCGTATCCCAAATACCCAATAGAATTTTAGGGTTTCAAATTCAATCGACAATCTTTTCACTGGACTGAGCCCTTTTCCAAGCTTGTGCGCTCGAAGGTCCTACTCGCCGTCCCTACTCTCAATCTCAGTTGTTGTTCACCGTCCTTACTCTCTCAATCTCAGCCCATCTCCGCCCTAAACAGTCGACGCTCAATCTCATCCCATCTCCGCCCTAAACAATCGCTCAAACTCATCCCATCTCCGCCCTAAACACCCGCTCAATCTCAGCCCAACTCCGCCCATCTCCGTCCCTACTCGACCTCTTCACTTCTTCAGTCGGATTCACCATCTCCGTCCCCAATATCAGGTGAAAACTTGTGCCTTTCTTGTGTGTTTCTCTTCTTTAGTATATATATAACATTTTCTTGTCAAGTTGTACAAAAATTAACAAATGGGGTTGTGGGGAAAAAATGAGTGATGTTATGTACGTGGGGTAAGATTCATTGCATTAGAATTTCCTTCCACCTTAACCTTACTTGCTGGTAGTGGTGCCTGCTAACCAATTCAGAGAAATAGTAGGTACAAATGGCTTATCTTATTCTAACATTAGATATTTAAATGCCACCAGAGGAAACAGTTAAAATTTTGCATGTACTACAATGTGAAACTAGTATGTCATTCTCATACAATATAAATACAATATGTTTTAATGTGTAATGCAGCTGTTTTAATGTCATGATTCTTTGAAATGAGTTGGCTACAAAAACTATTGCTAAAGATGCAACCCTTCCTCCACTACACCTCCACTAGGTGTGCTCTGATTAATATTTCAAAAAACACCTTTGATAAATTGTAGGGGGCATGATTTGATGGTTTGGTAGCATGTACATGTTTATCATTCACAATGTTAAATTGGCCACACATTGTGTACTGTACAAGGACCCAAGCCTTAAGTTGTAGGACTGTGACAGGGTGCAGAGCATTCATGCTGGGACATGTTCTACAAGATAGTTTGCATGTAGTTTATAAATGTTCATAGGTTCTCAGTAAGTAGTTATTTTCTTAAAGAAAATAGCGAACTGAGAGAAACAGACATCAGATTATGTATGTACAACTATTGCCACTTTACGTACTTTTTACTTTAAACATTTTGATACTGCCAGATTTCTTTCTATTAAGTTCTATTTGGAATCATTTCATAGTCTTTCTGGATTTGTTTGATGGTGCTTTGTAATTTACAGATGGACTACATAAATACATCACATCCAAAGTTCATTGGTGGGAGTAAAGCTGTTGAGCAAGCCTCCAAAAGTGTCAAATCTTAGGGAGCTTCTGCATCTCTTTCAAAACTGAAGATTTATATATTGAAATTTAGTGCTTGATTCTGTTTTTTCTTGGTGCATCTTTTTTAATAAGATTTTTCTTAATATGCTCTGTTCTTTTAGGATGGAGTAGAACCCTCATCTGAAAGAGGTGTGAAATCCCGTTCTATTCTTACCAGACCACCCAATGGAGTGATTTCTGAGCAGGTTTGAAATTTAATGCGTCTTAAATCGTTCTTGCGAATCTTGTTCTCCTGTATTCTGGAGATGTGTCTTAGAATCCTTTCTGCATGTTTTAGTGTTGGAATTTATTTAACTTCAGTCTCATTGTGCTATTTGAGTAACAACAGAGTGGTCGGAAGGTGACAGACGCTGAAAAACCTATAAATGCCGGTAGGTTTCTGTTAATTTTTTTATTCTTCTGCATTTTATAATTTCTGAGGGGCAATGATTTGAGCTTGCATCTACTCTTGGTTACAACTGGGGCAGAAGTGGCACAACCTACTCATCTCTTTTTACTTATTACATCTTGATTTGTTATAGTGAACTTCTTCATCTTGGTTCACCCTGATTTAATAGAAGTTATAGAATTTCTTCAGGCTATGCTTGGTGCAATATTTCTTTAGGTTATGACCTAGATAATGCAGAGCAGCAGATTATATATATGATTCCTAATTTGTGGTTTATGGCTTAATAGTTGGAGTAGGAAATTCTACATGGGGAATTTCATCCATCTTTGGTGTTGCTGAGAATCGCAGTTCTTCTAGAGAATCTGCCCCACATGTTTCATTTGGCGAACCAGCTCATAACATGGAGCATTCCTTTTCAATGATCCATTTGAAAGAGGTAAATGGACTTTGTATATCTATTTTTTGCACTTCTCTGAAAATGCTACAGTTCCCCTTTTATGTGTTAAGGCTCTAACATGTGTGTCATTTCTTTATTACTGAGACCCTCTGATAGCCATTCAGACACCGAGACTATTGAAATCACTATAACAAAGTTGCTCCTCGAGTCATATTATGATATCGTTAGGAAGAATGTGGAAGACTTCGTGCCTAAAGCGATTATGCATTTTCTGGTAACAACCCTTAAAAAACTAAAGCCTCATAGATCGGGGCATGTTTGGGCTGTGCATATATATTGATTTTGTGATGGTCCCACCATGTCTTATGTTGACTTTTATTGCTTCTATTTCCACATAATGACGACATCATTTTTTGGGCGAAACGTTGTCAATTCTAGATGTCCTGCTTGTGTTGCAACTTTTATCTCTAGAAAAGAGTGCCATTGATTTTGTACTTGTTTTAGTTAGGTTATACTTTTGTTAAGATCCAAATAATTTGAGACTTTAATTTTAAATATATTTGGTGCAAGGTCTCATAGAAAATTCTTTGGTAGCAAACAAATGTCATGTTATATATACATCTCTATTTTGCCTGTCATACTGACAGGCGCACTATCTTTTTATATATAATATTTAGAAGTCACTTCTGAAAACATAGTAGTAGCTTTTAGTGTTACATTGACTTGTAATCTCAAGATGCACATTACTGTTTGATTGAAGAAGATCATGAAATATACACAGAAACTTCTTACAGAGAATGCCAAGAAGCATAACAAAAAATTGTCTAGTGTGTTTCGTAGTTATTCCTGGTTTGAAAAAATAAGTGACATTATAAGAATAAACGATATGTATTTTTTTACTCACACTTATTGTAACTTGCAAGTGTGAATATTTTCTAAGTCCTATGTGGTTTTTATTACTCACACTTATTGTAACGATATGTATTTTTTTACTCACACTTATTGTAACTTGAGATGTGTATAGCTTGAGTAACATTTTTTTTTAGAATATGCATTTTCTATGTTGTTTTGTGCATTTTTTCAGGTAAACCATACAAAACGGGAGTTGCACAATGTCTTCATCAAGAAACTTTACAGGTGATATCGTAGACACAAGATCTGATCTTTTAAACTTCCAGTCTTTTGCAGATTGATTTTCTCTACCTCCAAGTCTGCGCTTGCTAAATCTGAAAAATCTTGAATCTCTTTCTCTAGTCTTATATGCTGAAGTATAATCTGAAAATATACAGAGAAAACCTTTTCGAGGAGATGCTACAAGAACCTGGTGATGTGGCAATGAGGAGAAAGCACACACGGGAAAAACACCGTATCTTAAGCCAGGCTTTACGGGTTGGTTTCTGGTTCTCGTATCTTGATATTTACTATTAAAATAAAGGCTTCCTCTCCCACTTGATATTTTCAAACAACTTTTTTCTGCTATTTCAGAGACTAGAAAAACCGTACATTATTCATTCCATGAAAATGGAAATGCCAAGAGTGATCCCTATCATGATGTTATTGCCAAGAAGGAAAACATGGTGGGCGCCTGCGTTTATATGGACGATGTGTCACAAAGTCTGCTTTAAAGAAGAAGGATCCGAATGCCCCATTTGTATTGGCCCCGATGTTCTTGGAAAGCATAAAAAACAGTGGGAGAAAGATATGGAGGAAGTGTTGGAGAACAAAATTTCTTATATTCTATCAAAGATCAAGGAAGCCAATCAAGGAAGTGGTTTTAATATGCCAAACTTCGAAGACGAAGAAAATGTGTCAAATCATGGTGATGAAGAAGTTGCTGAATCAGCGGGTCCGTCAGAGGTATGAATTTTCCACTTGTGCATTTTTCTACTTGCTATTTTTCTGTAGTTGCTGGTTACTGCATTTTATTTAGCATCAAGAAGTTGTGTGTTGCTGCATTTTTCTGCTGTTTGCTGGTTGGTACGTGGTTGCTGCATTTTTCAGCATCAAGATATTGTTGAATGCTGTATTTTTCTGTGTTGCTAGCTAATTGTTGTTTGCTGAATTTTTTAACAACAAGAAACTGCTGGTTGCTGTATATTTATGGTTCCTCATTTTCTGTTGGTACACATACTAGATAAGTAGATAAATTTTTTTAATTCAGGTGCTGCAGAAATTCTGGAATTGTAGAAAGTTTGCTGTAATTTTCAGCACCTAAAAATTCTTGGTTGATGTCAATTTCAGGTTGCTATTAATTTTTTATTTTCATTATCATTAGCAGGTTACAAATCTTTTGCTGAATTTTTTATTAACTTGATGTGCTCTTTTGCTGAATTTTGCTGGATTTAGTAGCATATATAAAATAGTTGATTTGGTTATGGCTTGCTGCTGTTTTCTTGAATTTGGTTTGCTGCTGTTTTGCTGAATCTGGCTTGCTGCTGGCTTGTTGCTGGCTTGCTGCAATTGATTTCAAGATCAACATTATTCACTCTTGTGCGTTGGTTATGGCTTACTGAATTTGGCTTGCTGAACTTTGCTGAATTACTTTTTTTATGTGTAGGTATAACTTTGATGAATTGCTTTTTTTATGTGTAGGTATAACTACATGCAACTGGACATCTATCATACATTTTGGGATTGCAACAGGGTATGTAGGAAAGCCATTTTGACGTACTTAAGTTTGAGATGCCTAAACTTGCATAAAACTTAATGTCACTTTTGTTGGGACGACGTCGAAGATACGATTGATATGTATATGGTATTTCTTATATATGTTATCAATATAAAACATATTCTAGATTACTTGTTTGTGTATTTATATTGCTTTTATTATTATGAATACGTTTTGAAAGTAATTTAATATATAGTATTGCATAGTATAACCGATTAATAATGGCCAAAAAGAAGTATTTATACAAAGCCTTTATTTAGCACACCCTCAAATTTTATTTAGCACACCCATACATTCGTCACGGATGTATTACATATATTCTTCGTCACGAATGTATAATATGAAACCTTCGTCACGTATGTATTTTGCAATACCTTCGTCACGTATAAACACTAAACCTTCGTGACGAATGTCTTGATTTCTTTCGTGACGAAGAAACATAATACATCCGTGACGAATGTAGCTACATCTGCAAAAGTGAAGCTATTATGTCTAATCCACACCAACTACATTTAATTACCATCAACATATCTGAACCAACTTCATCTTCAACCTTTTTCACTTCATTTTACCCACATTTCACCCTAAACACTCCCATTCAAACACAATATTCAATTGAAAATGTCAAATTGGGATGATTACATACACCAAAATGTTGATGAAGATGGTCCATCATGGGGGAACTACAATAAGGTATGTTATAGTTGTTTTTAGAAATGTTAATGTTAGGGTTTGTAGGTAAAATATATGTTTTTTTATGAAATTGAATAGTTTGAAGTTAGTTGTTTGTGTTGATTGTGTGAAAATCATGTTGTAATATAGAGTTTGATAGAAAATACGTGTATGTTAGGTGTTACATACAAGGAGCATGATTTGTGTTTGTGTGGAAATTGTAATATAATGTTGAAGTTAGGGTTTGTGTGGAAATTTGTGTTTGTGTTGGAATTTAGGGTTTGATTAGAATTTAGGGGTAAAAAAGTGTAAAAAACATTTTGAAATGGGGTAAAATAGACATTCGTCACGGAACTAAAGTAAACCTTCGTGACGGAAGTTTGGCAAACCTTCGTGACGAATGTATTTGCAGAAGAAATGTGCAATTTGTTTCGTCACGCAACTACTACTGTTATCCGTGACGAATGTTAGCACTTTATTCGTGACGAAGTTAGGAAAAACAGGTTTTTGAGTGTTGTTTTGTGTATTTTGTTGTTTTTACAGAATAATAGTCCAATGTTCAGTCGTTTAAGAAACTTATCGATTAATGCCGATATTCATTTGGGACCTGATGGAGTGCCTTCGTTTGATCTTGGTTTGGATTTTGATATTCCGCCAATAGTCTCTCAACTTGATCCTCCTCCATATCATTCCCATCAAACTGATTGGTCTAATGTTCCTGAATACCAATCTTTATCGCAACCATATCAAGACATTGAGTATTTCCCGAAATTGAAGACAGTACCACAGTTTGACAGTGTTGTGCCTTATGAGGACCCACATATATCATCAGATTATTCAGAAGTTTTCGTCACTGATAAGATCTTCAGCTCAAGAGCAGAAGCAGAACAGTGGGCAAGAGATATTGGAAAAACTCATAACTTCATGTTGAAGGTTGGTAGAACTGACTTGAAAGGGAAGTTAGGAAGGTCTTGGCTTAAATGCGAGCGTAGTGGACATTACATTCCTGATTCAGTTGGGAGAACTAGGAAATTCACCCACACGAAGAAATGTGGTTGCAAATTTCAGATTTCATGTAGAGAGACTGAAAAAGGGGAATGGATCATAAGGGCTGATCATGGAACTCACAACCATATTATTGGTCAATCCTTACACGGTAATGCATTTGCTGGAAGACTTACACCTGAGGAGGAAAAGGTGTTACTAGACATGAGGAAGGGAAATGCTAGACCAATACAGATGTACACAAGGCTCAATGAATCTCCTGACAACATGACTAAGAAGTCACAAGTGTACAACTTTTGTAACAAGTTCAGAACAGAGAGGATGGAGGGAAGAACTGTGGTCCAAGAATTCTTCTATCGTTCGAAGGAGTTGAACTACTTCGTAAGACACAAGAGCGACGAAGTGACAAATAAGATCACAGATGTGTTCTTCGCAAGCCCAGAGTCGATGAAACGGCTTAAGGCGTTTCCATACGTAATGTTGATTGACGCAACATACAGCACAATTCAGTAAGTATAATTAAGTTAAAAAGTCTGATGTTTGTTTTTACTCTATAAATTCTTATAGTAATGTATTATCTTGCAAAGGTACAACATGCCCTTCATAGAGATTGTTGGAATAACATCAACGTGGAAGAACTATGTCGTTGCTGGGGCTTTTGTGTCAGAAGAGAAAGAAGAAAACTATGCGTGGTGCATGTATCAATTGGCTGAGTTGTTTAGGGTTGTTAAGATGACGCCAACTTGCCTAGTCACAGATCGAGAGAAAGCTTTGATGAACGCTTTGGATAGGATCTTTCCAGATTCTACTTTCCTCCTCTGTAGGCGGCACATCCAAAAGAACATTGAGGACCATGCTAAGCTAGCAATGCGGTCACAAGCAAGGGGGACCCATTTTGCAAGTGACTGTCTTAACTTATTCAAACAGTCGACAGATTTGGCATACAACATTCAGCTGGGGCGTATTTAACAAGATTGGGCTGAATATCCATCTGAGATTAGGTACCTGAAGAAAAATTGGCTAAACCCCTACGGCAATAGATTTCTTTCGATCTATGTGGATAAAATCTTTACATTAGGTTCCAACACCACAAACAGGTTAGTAATGTGATTACATTTGAAATTGTTTTACAAATTATGTTAGCTTTATATCTGTTGGTAAAAAAAGTTGTTTTGATTATGCAGGTTGAAAGTGAACATTCTAGCTTCAAAAATTATTTGTCACTGCCAAGCCAGAAGATAGACACTGTGTTTCAAAGATACAATGTGAAGATGCGCAATCGGTTCAAGGAGATCTTGGGTACTTTCAATGAAAGTCAGCAAAAGACTGTAAGTAACATTACAGACGTTGATCTCTTCAAGCTTCTTAAATACAGAGTGTCTTATACTTGTTTGAGTCGCTTGCTAACTGAATACAAGAAAGGGGAATACGGCATGCATCTTGATCATTCTGAATGCGTAATAAGGAAGAGAGATGGATTGCTATGTGTGCATGACATTTATGAATATGTGAGGCGTCAAGAACCAATTCCAGTTGAAGCGGTTCATGCCTTTTGGAGGACATTGACTTTGAAAGAAGTAGAGACTGAAGACGAATTAAAAGTGCGGAGGGTAGTAGCCAGAAACTTGATGGATGAGTTTATGGCTGAGCAATGGGAGGGAATGTCACCTTATGACCAACACGAGTGTGCAATGAAGTGTTTGGCAATAGGTAACCCTCAAATGACCAACCTCCAGGAGCCAGCTCGTGTGAAAAGGGGGAAGGGACGACCTCCAGGAGCTCCAAACAAAGAGTACAATCCAGTGAAAAGACAACCTTCACATTGGGAGCACACTGATGCAACACTTGAAGAAACGCCTCCAAAGAAGCAAAAACCGGCTTCATACGGGAAGGGTAAGAGTGGTCAGTGGGCTTTGCAGAAGCTTACAAAGTATAATGCTCTCGTACCTCCATGCATGCATCCCTACGTGCAAGGTTGGTATCCCATTGTCGCTGATGGAAATTGTGGATACAGAGCTATAGCACAACAATTAGGGTGGGACCAAGATAATTGAAGGAGAGTTAGATCTGAAATGGCTCAAACGACATTTGCACATTGGAATAATGGGTTGCAAGCTTGTTGGGTATTGCCAGTTGAAACGCCTAATGTTCAGATAGCAGTTACAAACCTAGCTTGGACTGGACCAGGAGAGATGGCACCCGAAGAGACATGGTTACAAGTCCCGGCGATGGGGTGTGTAGTAGCTACGACTTTCAATTGTGCATTAGTTGTGCTTGCGAAATCAATTTGGCAAACATATTTGCCTATAGTATTGGACGACAACATCGCTCCGGGAGAGAAATTGCCCATATGTTGCATTGCCCTTGTTGAAGATGAAAGACACTTCATTTCGGTAATTTCTAACTCACTCTATCAATTTGGTGTTTAGTTTTTTAAATCAATACCTCGTACATTTGTCCTGTAAATCATTTGCCTTATTGTAGATGCCAATTGTCGATGACTCTCCATTACCTGAAGTTTATCATATGTGGCATCGTCACTGTTCACCGGCAGCTCGCTCCTTGATAGACCCTTTTACTGAGCAACTAGCGGCGTACAAAAGGCCTAGAGCCCCAGCAAGAAACAAGAAAGGCAACAACGTAATTAATCTTAGCGTTTAAGATTCAGTCGAAATGGATTGTTTAGGATTTGTAATGACTAAGATTTTTAATGTTTGCATGTATTTGGACTCACTTAGAAAAGTAGTTGGATACAAGAAACTGGAAAGTGATCGAACTTAAACAAACAACAACTTAAACAGACAACAACCGAAGCGAACAAGAACTTAAACAAACATTAAACTACTTAGTTAGTCCCACTGGAACTTGCTCCAAACTTCTCATCAACTAAGGCCTGCTTCTCCGCGGCAAGTGTAGCATTTTCATCCATGAGCTCAGCATTTTTCTCCTGAAGTTCAGTTACCTCGTCGTTTAGGCTTTTTGACATTGCCCTCAGCATTTCAGTTAGCTCCTGCAGTCCACCAGCCTCTGTAGAGTGAAACAAATTATCCTCATTCAGCTGTTCTATAACCACCCTTGCTCGACCTGAGTATGGACGGTCGATCCAATGCCTGTATTTGCACCCACCATCGTCATCAACCGAGTTCCACGTCCTATCAGGGCATCCCCAATATCTTCTCCCGTAGTTCACCTTATCATGATTGAATTGCTCAGTACAAGTCTGTTCAGTTGGCACTTTGTTGCACCAACAGAGCTTCCCTCCTGGATCCATAATTTTTTTTTCTGTATGAAGTTGAAATGTGTTGCTTATTCCATGCTGAAACGTCCTTTATATAGAGTTGAAGGTAAATGGGTTACAGCTTGCAACAGCTGTAACTCACTTACCCCATTTAAGTGAGTTACAACTAGCAACAACTGTAACTCACTTATTGCCTTCAGTGTGCAACAGCGAGTAACAGCTGTAACACACTTACTTGTCCTGAGTGTGTTACAGTTGTAACCCACCATCTTCTGATCTACGTTTGATGGGCCGGATATTGATTTGGATTAGATAATGGCGTTTTGGGCCGGACATTGATTTGGATCAGACAATTGCAAACAAACCAAATAACAAGTAATTCGTTCAAACACTACAAAGCATGTTCTTAAAACTCAAGCACAAACTAAATCCAAAACCAACATCAATCCAAACTACTCAAGGAAAGGATAGAACCCATCCAAAGTGTGACAAACAGCGTCTTTCATACGGGAATACTTCTCCTCATTATCTGCATCCCGATACGGCTCCAAATTGTACACAGAAATCCGAATTGCCTACAGTGAAGTGCAAAATTAATTAAGGCAAACATTGATTATGTTATACATTTATAGAATTTGAAGATTAATTACATACCTGCAGGAGTTGCTCCTTAGTATAAGGAGAGATTATTGGATGAGTATGAGCCAAGTACCACTCCAAGTAATCATCAGTGCAGAGAGATGGAGGATCTGCTTCTACACCCATTTCCCATAAGCTTACAGAGTTGTTCTCCCGTTGCTCCCAACTCCAGTTGGTGGGATGATACTCCACTACGTACTTACGATTGTTTCCACACCTTCTAGCTTTAATTGGTTGAATGGGAGGGATTGGCACACCTTGAACTCGACCAAATTGTCTGCAAACTCGAAGTGGCATGTGAGGCTCGGTCTTCTCCAAAACATGCAGGATCCCATGAAAGAAAGTCGGCCGAAGTTCTTCCCTACGAAAATCTAGGCGTCCATATGGTTGCCACTCAACCTGTTGTACATAAATCATTAAAACAAGTTCAAAAGTACAATAAAAAAACAGATAATGAAAAAATAATCATACCCCTTCTACGCTCATATTGTCTAGCTCCTCTCTATAGTTGCGACGATTGTCCGGTCTTTCAGACAAATCAAATTTGGCTGCATATGGCATTGTCTCATCCCACTCATAGTTTTGTGGAGGGGCAAAAGCAGGAAAGTACAAATAGATCCAACCCTACATCATCAAACAAAACTAAGGAAAACAAAAGAAACAGTATTCAAATCAGTGCAGATAATTAAAGACAAACATACCATCAACAAGGTGTAACAGAAAGACATCGTTGCACAATCTCTGCGGGAGTATTTACCCAGTTGTCCATACAAAGCACACAACGCACCCGAACCCCAAGACACGGCATGGATATTTGGCATATCATTAAGCCATTCATGGTGAATCAACTTGATCATGTACGACGACTTGTCAGGAAACAATGTCATTCCCAACAAGTATGTCAACCAACCCTTAGCGATTGAGACTTGATCCATTTCAAAGTTCCCCTCATTATCCACTGTCATGCATTGTTCCCTCAGAAGCTCCGGTGAAACTTCATTACCAGCTTTGACTCTTGCGTCAAGTAAATCTATACCAAAAGCCTTCTTTGCTCTGTTGACCATTACAGCCTTCGTGTCAGCTTTCCCAACTCCATCAGCAGATGTGCGAAATCCCATGCCCTTTCCGTTTATAGGGATACCCAAAATCTTATGCACATCTAATAGGGTGATTGTCATTTCAGCAAATGGCAAGTGAAAAGAATTTGTTTCTGGCTGCCAACGCTCAACAAATGCATTGATCAACGCTTGGTCGTGGTTGGGATACATGAGGGTTTGCAAATGTGACAAACCAGAAGCCCTAGCCAACGAAACCCATGGATAGTCGCCCTCTAACTTCCATTTTTTCAAACCTTCTTTTCTGACCGTATTTCTCAATTGCGGTCTCTCCTATTTATGATATTTCAATTTTTTTAAAGTACATTTACAGAAATTAACAAATCATGTCTAAATTAACGAAGCATGGAAATTACGCAATTAACAATTCAACCGAAGGTAATAGATTTACTTACATGTCCTTGCCAAACCATATAAGCAGTATGCCCGCTGAAGCTATGCAGCAAGTCTATCTCCTTAGGACCTCCAGGAACAGCCCACTGTAACTTCGGGTAAATGTCGTCTTTTTCATCGCCATGTTCATTAAGATCGATCCCCCCGTAATGGCCCTCAAACTGTCCTTCAGCCCAGGAAGCAGTTGGACCAGATTGCCATTCTGGTGCTTCTGGCTGAAAGGCCTGTTGACGGCCTACTGCTTCATCCCATGCTACTTGTGGAGAAGAGGGGGGAACCCATGTAGGGATCTATTACAAAAAAAATAGGTTATTAGTAAAATGTACAACTTTCACTCATAATCGTCTATAAATTAAATTTTAAACTAATACTTACAGCACTCTGGGGACTCCAAGTTGGATAATGTGCCTCATAGGTTGGAGTCATCGGGATTTGCTGTTGTAATCAAAGAAATTTCATAAATTATTAATTGAATAATAACAAAAAACAATAATATAATGTGAATTTCAGATTAACTAACCATGTTCTCGTAAAGGTTCGAATATGCACTAGGGTCAGCTAGCTGTTGTTGTTCATGCCAAGAAGGTTGCGGGACCTCTTGACTTCCACTTGTACCCTCGTCAGCTCTTCCGCGCCTCTTCCTCGGCTTCGGCTGATAAGCGGGCCTCTCTCCAGCCTCGATTTCTTCTCGAGTTTGATTACGGGCATTCTTCCGGGCACTTCTAGAAGACGGATGCATCTAAACAAACATAATATTTTGTGAATTTACGCATGCATACAAACCAACAAAACAAAAAAAACACAAAACAATTGCAAAAACATCTGTCACGAAGGTCCAGTATACTTCCGTCACGGAACTCTACTGAACCTTCGTGACGGATCTAACTAAAACCTCCGTCACGAAGAACCACTAAACATCTGTGACGAAGGTTTCTCTAACCTTCGTCACGGATCTACCTATTACCTTCGTGACGAAGGTTTTTGCACAAATGCAGAAACACAGAAGTGCCAATACATCCGGTGACAAATGAATTTGCACAAAATTTCCAGAATTTCAAGCAAAAAAACAGTTTTTCAAGCTATCCAAATACATTACCCCCTAAATCATTTCATTCCATAAGTTTCTTAATCAAAATGTCAAACCCTAATTCATGAGTTCATCAATTTTGGGGATTATATCTAAAATTTGAAACAACTCTCAATTAAACATAAACAAACAACAATTGAACTAAAAAAACATGCTTAATACACATATCAATGTTATTTAATCACACCATTTCAATGGTTTTGACATATCTTCATCAAACATGGAAAATTAATGCAAAAGAGAGTTAGAAATTACCTTATCACTTGAATTTGTTGATTATTGTAGTGAAAGAGATGAAGAAATGTGGTGTTGTGGGGTGTTGTTGCTGCGCCGAAACTTTGAGGATGTAGAGGAAGAAGTTACATTAGGGTTGGGTAAATAATCTCTTTTATAACTGCAAAATTGAGACCTTCGTCACGAATGTCTGAGCGTTCTTCGTCACGGATGTTTTCAATACATTCGTCACGGATGTTTTTAATACCTTCGTGACGGAACTATATAAAACCTTCGTGACGGATGTATTACATACTTACGTGACGAATGTTTGGGTGTGCTAAATAAAATTTTAGGGTGTGCTAAATAATAAGGGCCTATTTATACCATTTTTTCAAAAATGAACCGCTACAGTTTTGCACTACAAATTATCACGAAAAAAACCCACAAAACCGCAACAAAAACATTAAAAGCGGTGGTTTTTATATATTAGTAGGGGTTGATGATTCATTTAAAAACCGCTACAAAAAATACATTATAGTAGCGGTTCGGTACATTTTGTAGCGGTTTAGAAATTTATTTTAAAACCGCTACAACTATAGAAAACCGCCACAAAAGACTTTATGTAGCGGGAGTAAATGTAGTGGCCCAAAACAACTACATAAAGGCTTTTGTAGCGGTTTTCCCTTTTTAAGTAGCGTTTTTATCCGCTACAAAAAACTAGAAATGTAGTAGTGTTTGTTGGTGGAGGAAGAGGTGGTGATGGTGGTGGTTTCGGCCTGATTGTGATAGTGGGGATGGTTCGAGTGGATTTTTGGAAACGAAGGTGCTCCAAGCTCCAATCTTTCGATCTCCACATTCACAATTCAATCCAAACTTCTTGTACGCAACTTGAAAAGACTCAACAAGAAATATCAAAACTCTAAAGGACTCAAAAATCAATTTTTGATAAAAACTGAAAAACAGGAAATTGAAACTGAAAGAACAGTGGGAAAAGTTATCAGTTTCGTATTAGAGGTGGACTCTTGGTGTTCTTGTGAAGAAAGTGATGGTGTCAGCCTGACTCTGATACCAATTTGATGTGGGGATAAGTCGTTGGTGACAATCTAGACATCAATTAGATATGAAGGTGAAGAAAGATAAGTCGAATGATAGCACAATTGGAACGAAATCAAACAACGACAAAACTCTTGAACTTAAGAACAAGAACTTCGCCGAATGATGAAGAAACCTCACAGAATTACAACCAGACACAATGGCTATGGAAGGCCAAGACACCTGGAGAATGCTCTATGAAGACTCGATAGCACCAACTTTATGGTGGAAATTTACACACAAGAACAACCAGGCGAGTTCAACAACAATGCACACAATTGCAATCTGCAAACAGTTTGGGGCTCTAAAATAATAGTTAGGGCACACCTTATATAGGGTTCATAAGGTTGCTAAATATAATGAATCAATTAAATAAAAGTATTTTCTACAATGACAAAAACGACTTAAAATAAATAATCTTGGAAATAAAAAAAAATGAACAAATCTCGAAAAGTCTTTAGCTCCGTATACGGGATCGCGAGACATAAACCGTGGCCGCAGTTTTTGAATTGAGGCAACGACTTTTGTGATTAAAAGAACGTGAATAAGCAGGTCGGGGACGCCGGCAGCGGCGGACACGGTTCACCATCTGCAACGACGTCGTCTTCGCCTTGCCTGGGATGTGGTTCATCCTTTGAGACTTGTATGGATGCTCCCTTCTAAAACAATTTGTCCTTGAGACTTTGTATTGAAAATTGATTCAAAGCCATATTTACGTTGATCCCTTCCAAAACAATTTGTCGAGTCAGAGAAATCTCCTCTCCAAGAAATTTCCTGTTGTTTGTATTGATTCATGTGCTATTAGTCAGAAAAAGAAATAAATTAATTAAAAAGGACATTTCGCATGTATTATACTTTCTATTTCCCAATTGGACGTATCGTAGTAAGCCAAGTAGTAAGCCAAGTAGTAAGAGCTGGTATGCACATGGATATATATAGTGGCATTAACTAGGTGTTGTTTGGTTACTACTTAATTAAGATAAATGAAGGAGAATAATCTATCTTAATGGCAACTAGTGGTTATATTATGGATTAAGTTATCTAATTAAAGTATTTGAACAATTATTGTACTTTGATTCTCATGAGAGGTCTGAGATTTACCTAAACATAATCCATATTATAGTCAAAAGTGTGTAAGAATAAAGATTAACACTTGTTTAGTACTCCCTCCGTCCCATATTGTTCTTCCCATTTCGAATAGTGTACACTATTCACGGTTGAAGAGAATCTTCTCGTTTTGTCTTGATATATAAAAAAATATGTAGTCATGTGAGGTCTTGTTTGATTCGTATTAATGCGTACTTTAATAATATCGAATTTTAAGTATTTTTAATAACATAAAATTAGAGATATTAAAGATACAAAACGTACATCAACAAATGTGTCATGAAAATATGGGAAGAACATTATGGGACAGAATACTAATAATATATTTTAGTATTCCCTTTCAAATGGGCTCCGTTGTTCCAGTTGTACAAAAAACCAAAATAACAGGTCGAACAAAAAATATCCTCCGCAAACTTTAGGTTCTTGGTGGAAAGTATTATTAATTTTTTATTTTTTGGAATCACTTGAAAAAAGACAAAATGTATTATATACAATTCGATTATAGCGATTCCAAGATGAAGTGGCTAGTTAGTGTTTCATGGTAGTTTTTACATGCATAAGAAGTTGATATTTCTACTATAAAAAAAACATGAGAGCATCCGAACTAAGCCATAGGATGTAGCTCATTTTATACTTAATAAGTACTTAAAAATGCTGTAAAAATAAGTACAAGAGGAGCTGTTCAGATGTTTTTCTCTCCCAACACTTATTTCTTCACTTCATACTTTTCTTCTCCTTATAAGTACGAGAAAAAAAAGCTTGATATTCATGCTTCTTCCGAATTCGAAGTACTTATGATAAATTTCAGTGTTTCAAATCACATTCTTACCCCCGACCTTTTTGATATTTTGTTCTTCTGAAGAGAGGAGAAGGACGACATCATCCAAGCTCTCATCTCCTTCCTCTGTCGAATCCAAGGTATGTAATTTCTTTGTTGTTTCTTTACTGGATCTGTTTCTTCTCATCTCCCTCTTTCTGATTTGCTTACTATTGGTGGTCACGACGCAGATCTGGGTTCGCCGGTGGACTCGGAGGCTTTCCAGATCTCACAAATTGATTTTCCAGATCTAGGGTTTTGGTTTAAGGATGTTCTCAGTGCTATGTATATATCCGACTTCACCGATTGATTTTCCAAATTGAACCCTTTTGACAATCATTATGGGAGGTGCAATGTGTCTAATAGTTTGCATCTGCATACACCCTGTTTGGGCAGGTGAAGATCTTCATAATCTCATGGATAAGAATATTGAAAAGCTCGTGGACTTCTTAGAAGGTAACTTTCACATTTTTATAGATATGATAGATTAGTGTACATTCCTTCTGTTGTTGAGCATTGCTATATGCTAAATCTGAATCATAATGTGAACAGGATTCGAACGTGAATACTTTCATTGCGTTGACAATGAAACGGACAAGATTGTTTCAAAGGAGGGAAACATATCCTGTTTGAGAAGTCATAAGATCATCCTCACCTCTAAAGTTACTGAAGATACTCTGGTACATTGAAATTTTGAAATCAGAATTTTGATCTGTTCTTCTGTGATGTATGAATTGTAACTAACTAGATGAACATTGGTAAAAATCTCAGGCTAACTTCATGAGATGGGAACCATACTGCAATGGTCAGTTCCCGGCAGCATTTTGTTCCCGGTTTTGGCGTCTCTGTGTAATTTGTCTTGAATATGCATCTTAATTCTTAACAGATGAAGTATCGAAAAAGAAATGATCTCACCTAATGGTTTCCTTCAGATTTTCCAATGGATCGGTACAGGGAGGAAAAGATCAACCGTTGTGAAGAATTTCTTGACCGCCGCTTGAAACCAACCTTGGTTCAAGCCATTTCTAACAGGTAATCTTGCAAATCTCTCATAAATCTCTTAAGTCACTTCTATACATCACTTGTTCTTATCTCAGGTTGTTCAGCAAATCATGCATGTTGCTTCAGAATCATTTTATCTGTAGTAAGTGGCCTAATGTTTGTAATTTCACATGCATATCTTATTTAATTGGAGTTAGACATGAGAATTTATACATTGACATGAACAACTAACTACATTTGGATTTTTCGCATACAGTGCTTCTTCCTCCCTTTTAATTATCAACTGTGAAATTTTACGAGTTTTTGATGATCCATTTTCTGTGTTACATGACAACTTGACTGTGCATGTAGATAACATTTTCATCGATGTTTAATTCTCATGATGATTCTTATGCTGCAGTGTTTGTTTTATGATGCATAAAACTTGTAGTGTTCAGCCAAAGCACCAGGTCAGCATTATAATCTAATAAATATTTCAATTTCCAGCATCCATATTAGTGTCACAGCCGCATCAAACTTACATTGATAGTTTATATGTTATTTAACCAAAACACTCCCAGTTTCTTCACTTCAGCTGCAAATTTTTGATTTTTCAACCTGCAATTTATGACATTTTCTTTCATCTCTTAATCTTTTTCCAATGATGTCTTTTCCCCACTGATTTCCCAGGATCTTTTACCATTGGTCCCGAACTACGTGGTCCTAATAATGATAAAGCTGGAAGGGTTTCTTTTGAATCATATGGCCCCATATTAAACAAAGGAAAGAAAAAAGAAGTACTGCTTGACAATGTTGGAAACGGTTCTCCATTCAAACCGCCGCCTCTGGGGAACAATACTCTGGGGAAAAGAAGTGAAAGAGATAGAGACAACGATTCATCGGCTAAATCTAGCCGTCCATCAAATAATAACTTACGGGGTGAGAGAAAGCCAAAGTCAAAACCGAAGCCAAAGGTATCCCAATCGTCTACACATCTTGTATATCCCTCAGGTAATTCGGCTGCTAATGGTAGAAAACAAGAGGGAAGGAACATAGCAGTGGATGAGCTAGACGCCATAGAGCTAGGTATGGAGAATGCTTTAGTTGAGCATCAAGATCTGGGTTCTTGGCTAAATTTTGACGACGATGATAGTTTACAAGATCTTGATTCTATGGGGCTTGAAATACCAATGGATGACATCTCTGATTTGAGTATGCTTCTGTGAGGATGATCAAGTGTACATTTGAGTTAGATTGACAAAAGAGTATTGAGTTGACAGTGATATCAAGAGCATCCCTCCAAGTCAGTATCAAGAACAATGTCCGATTCCTATGTTAGTTTTGTTTTTTCTACATACATTCATATGAATCGTCCTCCTTAATCTGTTTGTCCGTCTCTCGAGTGGATTGTATTAGTTTAATCAAAAATCTATTAGCTCAAAAAGGAAGAGCAATGTGCTTGTTGCACATGATGTGGGTTCGAATCCCACATAGGTTGAGCAAAATTTGAATACTTATATCATTCTAGAAATCTCTATTCTTATTAGTTGCACCAAGCTTATCATCTTGGTCGTAGCTGAACAAGTCAGGTTATATAAACATGGAGTTGAGGTCATTATTCTCTTCTAAGTAGGATGATGGTTGAGTCTCCAAGTGTGTCTAAATTGAATGTAAACAAATTCGACAAAGATATGAGTTTGTTATACAAATTAGTATGACCACTCTGAAAACATGTCAACTACTGAAGAAAGTATATTGGATGTCCAAGTATTGAACAATGATATTACTTCGTTATATATATGAAAAGTTGTATCTGGCAAGTGACAATTAGTAATGAACTATCTTTATATTCTACTAATATGGAAATACACACAAGAAAATATGAGCCAAGTGCAATTATCCCATCCAAATTCACTAAACGTTAAAGCAGCATGATTTTAATTCAAACCTCACTCCACAATCCACATTACTCTTCTTTCAATTTCAAATGGGCAATACTAATTTGTTCGTTCGTCTTTGTTTCTCGACTCTCAGATTTGTTGATTCAAATGGGCAATACAAGTAGGTGAAACCCTTCCAAAAAAAATTAGGGTATTTTGGTCTTTTTGTCATAATTTCTGCGATTTTAAGTAGTCAAAAGTATAGTAGTCCGAACTACCATTCAACATTTCAGTATCAGTAACAGTACCAGCATCAGCATCAAAATCAGTAACAGTACTAGTAACAGCATCAGTATCAGCACCAGCACCAGCATCAGCACCGTGCATCCGAACTGAGCCTTAAATGCATGGATTACATGCACATCTTGGGCAAGAGAAAACGCTTGTATTTATTGACCACAATAGTCACATGTATATCTTGTATTAAGATGTACTTTTAGTAGTTGTCATCAAAATTACTAATAATCGTATAAAGTATATAAAATGAGAGTGATCTTTTATATATTATAAAGAGGGAGAAAATTTCACGTGAGAAGGATTATTACGGTAGGAAAAACGAAGTAATGAGAGTCCTTTGATCGAGCAAACCAACGTCTGAGATTAAAAGATCAAAAGCAAGCTACTGTTCATGAACGGTGGCATTTTTGTAATTAATAACAAATTTCAAGGGAGAAATTGGACATTTTAACAAAGCTTCTTTCCCATTCTCCTTCCCTTATGCTCAGACATCATCTCGCTATTTCCAATTCACGAAAAAACTCTTCCTGCCCGCCCTTTCAAATTCGCAGAGATTTGAACCACATTCTCTCATTCCTCAAGGTTTCCTTCGAAGTTTATCAATGACGGAAAGCGAGGATGAGCTTTACAAACCATCTGATGGAGGTAATCACCACAACACTCTTGTTTCTCGATTTTTAGGGTTTTTCGGATTTTTGTAGGTTGATTTTAGGGATTTCTGCAATTTTGTATTTGTGATTGAAGTTTCATGGTTCAATGTTTACTGTTCATTGTTCTAAGATTTCAATTTTGTATTGATTCACTATCTAGGGTTTCTTCTTGTTCTAGGGTTTAATGTTTATTGTTCAACGTTTCTTCTTGTTCTTTTCCATTCTCCTTCCCTCGTGGAGCTCTGTGATGATTCACTACTATAGACTTGTGATTGTATGTGCATGTGTATGACTGAAGGGATGCAAATATAAGGTTGACCATGGCTTCTTGTTCATTGATATAGACTTCATGTTCATAGATATAGACTTCATGTTCATTGACATAGATTTCATGTTCATTAATATAGGCTTTTGTGCATTGATATTGGCTTTTGTTCATTGATATAGACTTCATATTCATTGATATAGTGTTCATTTCATTGATATTGAGAATTGACTAAATATGTTCATCAAGTTATTATATATGTTCATCAAGTTATTATATATGTTCATCAAGTAATTAAATATGTTCAACAACTAAAGCATGACGTTCATTGATACTTTTTATTACTAGATGTGGCTAATGTGTAGAAGTATTGAATGTGGTGGACACAGGAGAAGCTGACCATGGCAGTAGTGATAGCATGGACGAGTTTTTCACTCCACCACCAAATGTGAAGAGCAGTCTATAAAGCAAGTAAAAGAAAGTCCAATTCAAAGAAGAAGCTTGTTGTAACAAAGAACTCAGTTGTCAAGGGTCAACAAACTATGTCTTTGTTCATGGAACAAACTAATATGATGAAAGAATTATTTTTTACTAGAATTTCTATTATGGTTCGCATCCTGTGCTTTTATGTTCAAGGATTGACTTAAAATGTTCACTAAAAAGGCAACGAAAGATGGCAACTCTTCTAACCAAAACCACAAGTAAATGTATACTAAAAACACAAAAAGCCAACTTGTAAAAAAAGGTTCATATAGTGACATTGAAACTTCATACATGGACACATGAAATCTATTACATGAAAGTCAAGTAAAACTGCGTGTAAAGCAGACTGTTCATATACTGAAGATAGTGTTCATTTTTTGATTATTTATGTTCATTGTATGAAGAGTTATGTTCATTGTATGAAGAGTTATGTTCATACATGATAGCTACGGTAAAATGAATTGAAATAAGGCTTAAAAAGACATATGGACCTCTCATGATGAAACAATCAAAGTGATTGATACTAAACATGAACAAAAGCTTAGTGATTGATACCAACTTCAATGGCTCGATATCGATTCAATTAAAAACTTGGTTGCTTGAAATCAAATTGTACGAATGATGGGGTTTAAGAGGTTCTTCTTTTAAACTACAAGAATGTTCACATCTCGTCTGTAAATGTTCATATCTTGTCCTGAAAAGTTCAAATATTGTATGATAGTGTAAAAACCTTTAATTAACTATTGATGTACATGTCAGGTGAAGGTATACACAAATGTTCATATATTGACGTCAAATGTTCATATTATGAATGTTAAAGTACACAAATAATAACTAGAAATGTGACTCAAGTCATTGCGAGAGTCTTATCAACCACATCGATATCAAATATTGATGATAGGCGAGCTCCAATTGCAAACAAAGATGAACCCTAGAAGCTTCAATTGGGAACAAATCTGCAGAATTTTGTTCACGTGTCTCAACCCTAGAAGCTTCAATGAACATCGAAATGAAGAATTGATGGCTGAAACAAAGAATTGATTGTGGAGATGAAGAAACGAGATGGTTCAAGAAGTAGAACGAGGTGATTATTGATGATAGTCGTGCTCCAATTGCGAACGAAGATGAACCCTAGAAGCTTCAATTGGGAACGAATCTACAGAAACACAAATATGGAAAATGTTCATATGTTAACAACTAATGTTCATAAACAAAATGTAATTTTCATAAATAACACCAAATCATGTCATAAACAAGATTCCCACAAAAAACAAAATCAACCAAATCTACATCATAGGTTTGCATGGCGAATTAAGCTCAAACACTATATAATTGAATGATAGAAAAACTTCAATACACTTATGGATATCCATGGATGAAACGAAGAATGGATGGAGGAGATGATGAAACGAGATGGACGAGGTGATTGTTGATAATAGACAAGCTCCAATTCCGATCGAAGCTCAAACCTAGAAGATCCAATTGGGAACAAAGGTGCAGGAAAAATTTCTCGTGAACAGTAACTTGATGGGGGAAGGAGACCCCTATTGTCAAGGGGAATTGACTAAAATGTCCCCGCTTCATTAACACTACAAAGAGCTAGCGCGCCTCATTAGAGCTGTAGATGACTTTCATCCGACGGTCCACAACGCTTCACATTTCCTATTTTAATATCATTTCCTACCCGAGCCGGCCTCCTCTTTATAGAGAGCGGATTATGTGCGAATAATTATAAATATATAAAGCTGATTAGAACTTAAACCACAATATATAAATGTGTATGAGTTATTATATGTTGGTAAGTGAGTGAGTGCGTAAGGGTGCATGAATTATTTATTCTATGTTGTTTCATGACTTATTACTTGTTGGTGCATGAGTCAGTATGTATAAGTGAATGAGTTATTGTGTGTGCATGAGTGTGTAAGGAAAAAAGCCTGAATTATTTATTTTCTGTAGGTGCATGAGTCAATATGGTGTAATGCATGAGTCAGTAATTTCGAATAAGACGGCCTACAAATGAAGAACCCAAGAGGTTCAATCTCGAATTATAATTTCGCTTTTACAAGACAAATAGAGAAAAAGTTCATATCTGAATAAAACCAAGAAGCAAAGTACAATACTAGATCTAGCGGAAGAAAAAGAAGGACATTGAAAAATGTCGTGAGAAGAATAGCGGTGAGAGAAGATTTCTGATCGGCGGAGGAACCGTGTCGACGGAGATAGCGGCGACGAGAGAATGAAAGAAATCGAGAGCAGCAGGAGAGAGCATCATCGTGAAAGAGAAGGAGAAAGAGAAATAAAAAGGAGAAAAAAATACACGGACGAGATTAGAAGAATCAATAACGAAATGAAAGAGTGTGATGCATCCTCATTCCTTCACTAAGGATGCATCCTCCCCGTATCTTTTCCCAAAATCTTGTGCCCAAACATGAGATGCCCAATATTCCTTTTCACACAGTATCATATATTTACAAGGTTTTTATTTAACGCATTTTTAGCGCACATTTTTATCCGCGCCGAATAAAATTATATTCATACGTTCCGGATGGAAAAAAAGTTCATTTGTTCTGGACCAATTCAGGTTCATTCGTTCCGTATGAATATTTTATGAAATTTTCTTCCGTAATCTTGTAGAAAATTTCAATACGAATCCGTGCATATAAAATGCATCCAAAATGGACATCGTTTACCCCTCGAAAATAAAATATTTGTCCACACTTTTTACAATGTCGTGTACAATATATTTGATCAAGTATTATAAAAATTGTAATTATAAAATATAGCTAGAATTTTGTGTCATTAATAATGAATTTATTACTTATATATCATATATATGGATTCGAAACAATACGTTATAAAAAATAAATCCGTAAATATTTAAATATGTATGCTTTGTTTTTTACCCTTTTAAAATAGTAAATGATATCTATTTTAGATGAATTTTATATGCACAGACTCGTATTGAAATTCTCTACAAGATTATAAAAGAAATTTTCAAAAAAACGTTCATACAGAACGGATGAACCTATATTGATTCTGAACGAATAAACTCAACTTCATCCGAAATGAGTGAACTCAATTTCATCCGGTGCGAATGAAAGGTGCCTTGAAAGAAGGTGCATCAAATTCTAAACTAAAAGATTAGTTACTCCATATCATCCAAGTTCCACGTTTGGAGAGAAAAAACTATTCATAAATATCTTTTTTCAAGCAATTAGAGAATAAAGATTAAAATATTAATTACTCAATATAAAAAAACACGATTTAAATTAAATTAACTAAATACACAAAATAAATTGATAATATTGACTAAAATATCTATAAAGGTATATAAATTTGAATAAAGTTAAAATTTTATTTTAACATACTAAGCATCATTGTTTTTTCAGATATTAATTAATTAAAAAAGATTCCATTACATAATACTTCTTTTTTTCATAATATAAGTCTTATTTGATTTTTACAACACTATTCACAAACCAAGAAAATCACAAACCAAGAAAATTTTACTCTCTTTATCCCATAATGTTTGTCATGTTTTAAATTTTGACACTATTTACAAATCGAGAGGATCTTCTAAATATCTTTTAATATATAAGATAAAGCATAGTCATGGGTGATCAAGTTTGATTCGTTTCGATTAATACTTTAAAAATATTAAAAAATAATAATTTTTAATAACATGTAATTTGATATATTGACGATACAAAACGTGCATCGACAAGTGTGCTGAAGTCAAAGAGAACAAACATTATGGGACGGAGGGAATATATAATTCTTCTAATATATAAGAAAAAAATATAGTTGTGTAAAATTTTATTTAATGAGATATTTTAATGATACAAATTATGTCTCATTATAGGAAGGACCGAAGGAGGGAGTAATATCATATAGAATAAAAAATAAAAAAAGTGGGAAGAAAAGAAAGTAGAGGAGATTTTTCTTTGCACTCAACTCCTTCTAATTTCCTCTGTGTATATATATCTTTGACACAAAAGCTCGTTCTCACACTCACCTTTCATTCCACACTTCACAGCTCCACAAATTCACACAAGTCTCCATTTCCATTTCAGTTTCGAATCCCAAATTGATGTCTACTCCTTCAGCCGGAGGTTGGAGCTCTGCCATTTTCATCATAGGTAACCAACCAAAATCCCGAATCTTGATTCCCACGAACGATCAGTAATTAATTATGGGATCCTGAATTTTGATTTTGCAGCGGTGGAGATAGCAGAGAGATTCGCCTACTATGGAGTTGCAGGAAATCTGATCATGTACTTGACGACGGAGCTAGGACAGCCGGTTGCAGAGGCGGCAAAGAACGTTAATTCATGGAACGGAGCTCTTTCTCTCTTTCTTCTCATCGGAGCTTTTCTTACCGATTCCTTTCTCGGTCGATTCAGAGCTGCTGTTGTCTCTACCTCCATTTTTCTTCTGGTATCATCTTCATCATCTTTTTCTTTACTCCATCAAATTCCAATTATGGCGTAATAAATTACGTCATTTTTCTTAATTTTCCCCCCATTCAACGTACCATATGAGGTTCACAAACTTTGATAGATTCGAGAGTCGAGATCATAGCGAAAATTAACTCTTTTTTATGCATCAATTTATTATTCTTGATGCATGAATTTTGTTTTTTATGCCTTAATTACATCAATTTTAATTGTTCTTAGCGTTTTATTTATCATCTATAAAAATAGTAGAAGACAACTTTGAGTGTGGTTAGCATATCAAAGACAACTTCAATTATTTTTTAATATAAAAATATATGCACGTAATATAGATGATGACGAACATAAATTAAATGTGGGATACAACCATCCACTTGAACTCACGTTGTACAAGAACTTTGATGAGGTGGGGTGATGATTTCGAGTTCACATTATATTGCAAGTATGATGTTAACATACATGCATAATTGCTGGCACACAATTATAAGTATTCAATTTTGTGTGTCTTCTTCTTTTTTGGGAATATTTTTGAATTTTTGTTGTGGACTCATGATTTGTAACGAGGGAGAGTCCTTTTTTTAAAAGTAACAAAATTCCACGCTGTGTAAACGTATCTTAAACTTTCCAGATTTAAATAGCACCAGTTGTATACATTTGTGTATGTACACTAAGTTTTGTTTTGAGAATATACGAAGATGGTCTTTAATTCTTTCTCTGTTGCTTCTTTTTAAGTTTGAGTTGTGTAAGATAAATCTACCAGAAAAGAAAAGTTGTGTGGACTAAAACTTGTCTACATTATTAAAGGTTGTTCTTCTATATAGTAGTTCTTCACGTTTTATTCTCCTCATTCCCAAAATGTCTTACACTACCTTATAAGTATTCATTTAAAACAAGAGTTCGAAGTTAATATGTTTTATGTTTTTAAAGTAACATTAAAATAACAAGCTTGTTTCATCAACACCAAGCTTCTTAAGTTAAACTTAATAAATTCTGAAAATAATTCCGAAATTTAAGAATTAGACCTAAGTTTGGAGTGGACTATACTTTTTTATATCACTTTGAGATGAGATAGAAAAAGACTATTCCACGCAATTTGTCCTAATCTAATCTAATCTTCAGATAAGATGTAGTAGGTGTCAATCCCTAAACCGGATCCACAAAATCCCAAATAAGGTCGACAAAAACCTCTCTAACATAAAAAAGACGAAGACAATAACACTTTAGTTTTTTGTTTTCTAAGATTCGCATGCATTAATCGAGGCTATCGAGCATAAGGAATTTTCAAACTTTTTATTCATTACTACAGTTGATATTGTTTTCAAATTCGGATATGATTATACTTGTTGTATAGTTCTTAGTTTCATACACTGATCCTGCTCAAGTATATAGTCTGTCTCTTTGTAGGTCAACTTACGTTAAATTCTTGCAGTATTATACTGTAGTTTTTGGGTCGAAATTTCACAATTCTTGAAAATTTAATATGCATGCTTAATTGATTAGAATACACTTTGTGCCTAAAGATAACCATTATCAGAAAAGTGTGTGGGAAAGAAGAGTGGGAAAAGGCAGAGAATGAGACACGTCGACGATCCAAGTGTACAAATTAGCCCAATTATGTAGAGCATATATACCCCCAATCTATTACTATTCTTCACTTGTGAATTGTGATAGGATTGGGCTTTCTTTCCGACTTTCCACCTATCCTCATTTAATACACCACTATAATAAGCCAAATTTTATTTACTTCTGCCGCAAACAATTACTATTTATTACTGGTATAAACCTACTTGGACCACTTCGAATGTGGGATATCTAAGTATTAATGTAAATACAAGTCTAATATCACATTAATATTCATATCTAAATATACTTTATTTAATATAATAAAGATATGAATTTGTGTAATATCTATACAATATCAATACTTGATATATCACATTAATACTGATATGAATACACTTATTTAATAGATAAAGATATGATTTTGTTTATTATCTGTATGATATCAATACCAAATCAGTCGTGGAACCACGATAGAAATAAGTGTTTTTTACCATGCAATAGGTCTCGTGCTAAATTTAGCTTAGTAAAAGGAAAAAACCATATACATAGTTTTTTATTTTATTTTTGGTAAAAATACATAGTTCTTTGTTTAGTGTGTAAGTTTTACTAAACACTACTATATGTACATGTTTTTGTTGTTAAATGTTATGAAAGGTACGAAAGTATCAATTTTTCAGCTAAGCATCATTTTCTATTAATCTTTAAATTTTTTATAGATATATTAATCTTTAAATTTTTATATGATGGTTTTATTATTTCTATGTTAAGGTTTTTGTATCAAATTGAAACACACGATGAGGTGTAAGGATTAAAAAAAGGACATTTAACTAGCTGTACTAATGGGCATATTAGTAAAAATTTCTTCATTTTGTAAGTCAAGATTAAAGAACTAGCTAGTTAGGCAGTATCCTACTCTATATTATGAGTATTGGTCTACTTTTAAAACTTGTACTATATCATCAGAATTAGATTGTTTTAGTAAGGTTAGATCTACAAAATCATGTCATTATTTAGAATTTTGCTACCCATGCCAAATCCTTATCCGATCCGCAAATTTTCACATTATAATAAATATACTAATCTATACCTAGTGTAGTTAAAGACGTTGAACCGGAGGGTGGTATGAAATCTAAACGGATTAAAATAATATTACTTAATTTTTTATATTTTAATTACATTAGCCTTAAGTAACAATTCATAAAAATCACACTCATCAACGTAAACTTAATTTAAAATGATAATAATATAATACATTGGACCTTTTATAAAAACTCTAATATGCATGGGAAAAACGAGTCTTGTAACTTGATGTATATATGCCAGGGTCTATCTCTACTGACGATATCCGTTTGGGTAGTCCCGGAGCACTTCCGGGCAGCAATCTTCTTCACATCCCTGTACATAATCGCCGTGGGCGACGGCGGGCACCGACCATCCGTCCAAACCTTCGCAGCGGACCAATTTGACGAGACGACAATCGAGGAGAGGAAGACGAAGAGCACTTTCTTCAACTACTGGTACCTCGGGATCGTAATCGGCGCCCTCACGTCAGTCCTCGTCGTCATCTATGTCCAGGATAACGTCAGCTGGGCCGTCGGGTTTGCGATCCCTACCGCCATGGAAGCGGTGGCGCTCGCCGTGTTTCTGATCGGAAGCGGGAAGTACCGGAGGCAGAGGCCGCTCGGAAGCCCGTTTACGAAGCTAGCGCAGGTGTTCGCCGCCGCCTGGAAGAAGCGGCGCCTCGAGTTTCGAGTAGGAGGAAAGGTTTGTGATGAGATTGAGGTTAGACCGGGTTTGAATGGGAAGTTGAACCGGTCTGGCCTCTACCGGACACACCAATTCAGGTACGCTTGCTTAGTTTAAGTCCATGGATTTGTCTAACGTGTATCCAACAATTAAAAAAAAATGCAATACCAAAACGAATACACAAAATTTGGATTTTAATTTGACCGACACAAAATCTATAGTACGAGGCAAGGAAGATTTAGCCCCTCGTACGCCACTAAGTGGGACTAGCCGACTTAGGAGAGTGGATTCTTAATGATTTTGTCAATGCTTAAGGAACCACAAACAACGGACAACAACTAAACTAAATTAAGTATGCTAAGGTTTGTTCAAATGGGATTTGTCGTTTAGGGAGAATATAATATTCTCTCTTTTTTGGGTTGAAAGAAGAATATAACATTTTCTAAGTGTGATAAGATAACACTAATAAGCACTTTATATAAGTACCATATTTATGAAAATATAGAAGTATATGGTAGGATCAAATCAAATAGAAAAAGCTAATTATGATTATGGGTCCTCCAAGTAATGACAAATGCTGTATTGTAAACGTCAAGTAATCATTAACAAGATATGGCCTATATTAGAATTTGAATAAAATCATAGACCTCCTTTTTAATTATTTAGACTTTAATTGACTTACAACTTACATAATAACTTCGTATTTTTTTCATTTTCCCATTAATATATCTTATCTTATCTTATCTTATCTATATAAAGGTTGGCTGATGGTTGAACGAATTAAATGAAATCGATACCTATTTAATTCTAATCCATTTAATTTTTTTATTATTTAATTATCATTAATTCTAAATTCAAGTCCTCTTTGTTTCTATTAGTTAATTATCCCTTATACCTAATTAATTCTAAATCCAATTAAGTCTTTTTGTTTTCTTAATTAGTTAACTTATTCTAATTCTAACCTAATCTAATATATCTTAGAAATATAGTAAAAATATATAAATTATAGTATTAGCTCCTTTATAAAGTCTTCGTGTTATTTAGAAACTTAATTAAGTCACAAATTTAAATACATACATATTCTAATAATAGAAACATGACATATTAGCTATTTTATAAGGCTTTTCTGTTATGTTAGAAACTTAATTAAATCACAAATTAAATTAATGTGTGAGTTTTTCTTATGATAATGCAACCCTATTCTAATATCATGTTTTAAAACTACTTCAAATTAATATAAATATAAGGAAATAAAAAACATTTATAATTAAAAACAATAATAAATTTGAGAACAACAAAAAATAGTAACAAATAATGTGTAACTATGTTAAATCACATACGAAAATTCGTAATTTTCTCGCGCGGAGCGCAAAACCCGTATCTAATACGTCTAATAAGAATCATTATGTCACATCCTCCTTTAATATCGATATGAAAGATATAAAATATAAAAGTAATTAATAGATGACGCCTAACTCTATACTACAACTATTTGTATTTGTCTTATTAGCCTCTGAACGTATAGGTCAAAGTTTTCTTTAGCTAGCTTTGGGTTACTGGTAAAGGTGTTTGACATTAGGTTCTTTCCGGTTAAGGTGTGTGCCATTTACTCATATATATTCAAAGATTAGTTAACATTATCTTATTGTACGTCTTCTGAAAACTTACATCTTTTCTTCACCATCACTTGGTAGCTATGTAAGGATACAAAATGATGTATTCGTAGAGGTAGATTCATGTTATGTCAAAACAATCTAAAAGCCAAAAGGAATTGATTGCCGAACATGTACTATATGTTGATCTTCATCAGGTTTTTGGACAAGGCAACGATAATCGACGAGATTGACTCGTCGAGCAAAACAAGGAACCAATGGCGACTATGCTCGATAACCGAAGTAGAGGAAGTAAAACTGGTGTTACGCCTTCTTCCTATATGGCTATGCAGCATAGCGTACGCACTCGTAGTAGCCCAAACACATACCTTCTTCATCAAGCAAGGATCCACCATGGATCGTTCCTTGGGTCACAAGTTTCGTATCCCACCTGCATCACTACAAGTCATTCCCGGTCTCATAATCCTCCTCTTCGTCCCAATATACGACAAAATCATCGTCCCATTCGCCATCAAATTGACTGGTAACCCATACGGAATAACCCCTTTGCAGAGGATAGGGGTCGGGATTTCCCTTAGCATTTTAACTATAGTCATTGCTGCAATTGTGGAGGCCAAAAGGGTCAATGTTGCCATAGAACATGGGGTTCTAGATGATCCAAAGGCGATTGTGCCCATGTCGATTTGGTGGTTGATTCCTCAATTCTTGGTGAATGGATTGAGTGATGTTTTTGCTTATGTTGGGCTTCAACAATTGTTCTATGATCAAATGCCTGAAGAGATGAGGAGCATGGGGTCTGCCCTCACCAATGCTTCCATTGGAGTTGGAGCTCTGATGAGCTCGGTTGTCATCTCGGTTGTTCAAGGGGCGAGCTCGATGTGGGCCAAGGAGGAGTGGTTGGTGAATAACCTTAATAGAGCTCACCTTAATTACTATTATTGGGTCTTGGCTGTGTTTTGCACGCTTGACTTGGGGGTCTATGTCGTCGTTGCTAGGTGGTTTGTGATCAAGAAAGTTGATCATGGTGGTGTTGTTTAAAGTTAATTGAAGTAAATTAGAGATGTAATGTTTATGTAGTTGACTATAGATGTAATATATGGTCATTTTCGTCATCTGCCCGCATCAAGCTAGAAAAATCATAGAAATGGAATGTTGGCCAACAGTATATAATAAAAGGACGCCCCTATCTGGACGCCATTTTTTGACTATTTGGACGCGTTTTTGCACGGCTAACTTAGCCGCCTAATGTTTGCACGCCTAACATAAGCGACGAGGGGTAATAGCGTCAAGTTTGGAAAATATACTACAGAATTGCACCCCTATATGAGCCGTCCTACAAGAAAATGGTTTTTGTAACAAAAAGATAAATATTATGGCGAATATATTAAAAAAATTCAAAAGATCTATACGCCTCAATTAGCCGTCCAATTTGCTCGGCTAAGTTAACCGGCCAAACTTAAGTGATTTAGTTCGCCTGTAACAGGCGTGCTGTAGCACGCATAATTTAGGTCGAGTTTCTTCTTCTTCTCAGACTCTCTGCATTTCCGTCGCACTCCCTTTCTTCCGTCTGCTCAATTTCGTAAAATTTCTTTCGAATTAAAATTCGTCATTCTAAATCCGAACTCTTGTCAAAGAATGGAATCCGACGACATCCAAAAAAATCTGGAGATTGTGATGTCGGGTGTAGCTGAGGGCGGCGGGGATGAGTCGGGTGTAGCTGAGGGCGGCGGGGATGAGTCGGGTGTAGCTGAGGGCGGCGGGGATGAGTCGGGTGTAGCTGAGGGCGGCGGGGATGAGTCGGGTGTAGCTAAGGACGGCGGGGATGAGTCGGGTGGAGTTCAAGGCGACAGGGATGAGTCGGGTGGAGCTCAAGGAGGCGGCGAGGACTCGGGTGGAGCTCAAGGCGGCGGGGATGAGTCGGGTGGAGCTCAACGAGGCGGCGAGGACTTGGGTGGAGCTCAGGGCGATGGCGAGGACTCTGTGGGTGTTAGGGCAGGTTCTGTTGGCGTCGGGATTGTGGCTGATTCAGGGGAGTCTGTGGGTGGGATTTCGGAGTCGATCGGGACGCCGATGCAAGAAGTGGCCGGGATGGTGGCTGATTCAGGTTCGATTGGCTTTAATGGCTGTTGTTGGTTTTTTACTGATGCAATATAATGGGGATGGATTGGATGGAATATAATGGCTGATCGTGTTTGTTGTTGGTTTTTCTCATATAGTGGATTGGCTTCAATATAATTTGTTGGCTTTACTAATGCAATTTTTGTTGGCTTGGACTGATGCTACATATACTGATTTTGTCATGGACGTTGGTTCCTAGTGCTAAAACAAATTAGTTCATAGTGCTAAAACGAATAATTGTGAATTTTTTTTTTGTTTTTGTTTTTCGCTTAACAAGACGAATTTAAACAAGCTTGATCAACAGATCTATGGAGAGTTGTGTTGTGTACTTGTGTTTGATGAAACTCGTCCATTTAGTAGAACTACTCGTCTATACTTTTGATAAATTTTATGCATAATTTTTTAAGTTGTGTATCAACGTAAGTTGCCTATATGTGTGCAATTGCAACGAAGCAATTCCAAATAGAATTTCATCTAAAGATTCGTAATTTATGGTGTAGGGCTATCTTTGACAACGATATTAACAGAGGCTACAGAGCAATTGCAATTTGTTGGAGGTGCTAGAAAACGGGCGACTCGTTCGACTATCGCTCAGGCCGTGGATGCTGCTCAGCAACTGCCGACCCGATCCACTATCACTCAGGACGTGGATGCTGGCGTGACTCCGTCACCCGTAGGCATCTTCCAGGTATGTAATCTAAATTCGCTTTAAAGATTATAATAAGTTCTAATCGAATAGATAAGATTATTGATATAAAAATTAATAATTTAGGCGGTACGAAACGTTGTGGGAGACTCTGCTGGGTTTACTTTTCCAGCTCCTGTAGCAGAAAGGTGTCCTCCAACTGTAACGGTCATTAGCGATAACGATCGCACGAGATCCACTTCAGTAGGAGCACAAATAGAGGCAGCTGCACAGACCAGTTATTGAGCCGACCACTGCACAAACGTCAAATTCTGAGCCAGCGGCTACTAGGCATACGCCGGATAGAGCTCCTCCTCAGAGAGGCGTTTCAGCTGCTGTACGTAGTAGGGTTGCAGCTAATGCACGTAGTACACCTGCAGCTAATGCAGTTAGTACACCTGTAGCTACTTTACAAGCAGATTTGTTTGGGGAAGATCAGGGCCAGGGTGACAACATGTCGGACGTCTCGTCTGGTGATGAGATGGACGTTGAGGTTGACGTGGAGGCGGAGTTGCAACGTGAAGATGCAACTCCTATACAGGGACGATTCGCTGTACAGTATACTCCGATCGTACGTGTTGATCAGATCGCACAGACACAGGATGATCCGGTTTTAGAGACACATGATTTGGCGATGGATGACAGTATGCCATCACCGTCCACTTATATTTGTGATGAGGGCCCCTCACCTGTTTCGACACCTCCCCATTCACCTCATCGAGTAGCGACACCTCCCCATTCACCTCTTCGACATCCGACCGATGGTGTCCCCCCTCCTCCACCTCCAGCAGATGATGCAGTTTTTTCAGGACCTAGTACATGGTACCCAGACGGAGGTCCTCGCTATGGTCTCATCCTTACCTCATATCAGACACACATTGCCAGAGCTATATGGGACGACACCCCTCGAGATGTCCCTCCTCTTGATATTCAGCCTCTACTCCCTCCTCTTCCTGTTCGCAGATATAGGAGAACTCGAGCTCAGATGGAAGCTGATGAGGCTGCTACTCAGGCTGCTGCTGAAGCTACTGCTGAAGTTGTTGCTCAGCTTGCTGCTGAGGTTGTTGGTGCTCCTGTTGAGGCTCCTCCTGCTGCACCTCCAGATTTGGTAAATGAGCCCCATGATTTTACTAAAGATAAAGTTTTATTTTTATTTTTCATAACTAAATAAATTTTGTGATTTTGCAGACGCGTAAGGTTCTTAAGATCTACACACATGCTGGCTACACCAGTCCGTACGAGCGGTATATTAGACACGAGCCTGGTTCATGGTTCGAGATAGCACAGCGTAGTGCTCTTACGCATCTTCGAATTCTAGGCATGGGAGCAGTTGATTGTGTATTGATTTCAGCCTTTGCAGAGAGATGGTACCCCGAAACTAACTTATTCCATTTTCCATGGGGCGAGATGACCATTACCCTTCACGATGTTCTCGAGATTCTAAGTCTACCTATAGACGGGAGGAGTTGTACTTTACCACCGAGTGTGACTGAAAATAGGGTGAGAGATACGATAGCTACAGTGCTTGAGGTGGATAGGAAAAGAGTGAACAACTGGATTACAGGAGGCGGTATTCCTATGAAGTTAGTTGCAGATGCGATGGAGGCGATGATGAAAGCAGAGCAGAGGGACGAGGAGTTGGTCGCGTCATTGTATTTGTGGTATCTTCTCGCCACGACAGTGTTGGTGGACAAGTCGACCAACAAGCTCAAGCACTGGATACTAGGTCTTGTTTTGGATCACTCGTGTACAGACAATATCGCTTGGGGAGCTGGCGTCTTGACGCACCTGTATCGGAACTTAGGACAGGCGTCTCGACGAAATGCGATGACCATGGCTAGCTGTGGAATATTGTTGAGGGTAAGTCAATGTAGTTTGATTATTTAATTTAAAAGAAACGCTATTAGTTTCTTTTTTAATTTGTGTTGTTTGTTCGTATTCTACAGTCATGGATATGGGCTTATTTTCCCCATTTCCGTGGACACTACATCATGGACCCTGCTGCCCAGCTTTCTGATGCTAGAGCTATTAGGGATGGACAAGAGGTCCCACAAGGCAAGAATGCCGAGCGTTTGATCTGCATACGCCGCTTGCTTGACAAGATTAGATACGAGGAGGTAAAATGTTTTGTTCACTATTTCATTTTCATTTGTAATTACATTATCCATCTCATAACTTCTTTCTTTTTTTATTACAGATTCAGTGGTTCCCTTTTGCTAGGGTCGACTTCCGTAGACCGGAGTATGCATCATCTCTTTTCAGAGGCATCTTACGTCTCATGCCTATTCAGGAGCCGTACCACCCGGACCATTGTCTTCGACAATTCGGCCATGTACAAATGATCCCAGAGGATCTACCACTACATCCTAGCAGGGTGACTCGGTTGAACAACCTCAGCCACTACAACGTGGAATTTGCAGAGTCGATGTTAGGGGCGTGGGATGAAGTGCCTAGGCCGTTGTTTCAGATTCAGCAGCCGAGAGCCTCCTACTTCTGGGCAGTTACCGAGGACTATTTAGATTGGTTGGATGACTACTCCCATGTGTTAGTGGATCCAACATCTATTAGGCAGGATCGACCAACTGGCCCTATCCGTCCCACTCCATCTGTTGACACACTTGCGGTATGTTTAAATAGTTTATTTCTTGATTATCATTATTTTTGTTGATATATATCATCTCTAATATAATAACATTATGAATGCAGCGGAACCAGATGGTAGCGGCTGAGATTCGAGGTTATTTAGAGAGGCCGATGGATGTGGTTGTTACCCAGGAGCAGATTGATGATATGATGAGGCGTCTGCTTAATATGTTAGTAGACGAGCATATTCCGATGGCTCCTCCTCCTCCACGTGCATCTCAGAGGTTGTTTCGAGATTCTGTATTTGAGCGAGGTCAGGGTAGCGGTAGTCGGGGTGGTGGGGACAATGACGCTTCCGGTAGTCAGGGTGGTGGGGACGATGAGGGTAGCGATGCACGACTAAGTTAGGAGTACTATCACGTGGTATTTTGGATTATCGTTTGCATTTTGTATTATCGTTTGCATTTTGGATTAGCGTTTGCATTTTGGATTAGTTGTAATGAACTTCAATGACAAACAACAGCACATAAGTATCTTGTATGCGTGTTTGAACTTTTGTTTTCACACAAACAACACCTACTCATCTAAACACATATATAGGAATTAGGAACTGATCTAGCTTGATAAGAAAAAAAAGAATCTATAGAAGTTCTTAATAGTGCAGAAGGTGGAACTCTCATGTCTTTCACAGAGCCTAAATTATGCCAACCATAACCACTGAAACATAACACGGAGTAAACAAATAAATCAAACTCTTCGGCTGAATTTAAAAAGTCATTGGATCATCTGCGTGACGTTCTTGCAATATCCTTCACTTAAAACTAGGCAATATCCTTCACTTAAAACTAGGCAATATCCTTCACAAATGGATAAAACTAGGCAAACATGAAACAATTGACATTACACATTCAAAGAAAAATACATTACACATTACACATTACACATAGCGACAGTTGCTCCAATCTGAGGCATCTTTAACAAGCTTCGTACCGCACAACTGCAAATAAGGAAATAACATAAGTGAGGCAATACAATCTGAGGCAAAAACAAAACAATACATGAAATTAGATGAGGCTTTCACTGTGTACAATACATGAAATGTAATTTCATGTATTGTGGCATATGGGCTTGCAGCATTCAACAGGAACTGAAACCAAAAGGATGAAGGAGACATAACCTATCCTAATTGAATATGACAGCAACAATTCGAAAATTAAATATGACAGCAACAATCATATTTAAATCAGTTTTAAGATAACCTATTTGAAGATTAAATATGACAGCAACAATCTTGTTCTAACCTAATTGTGCTAACCTAATTAATTAAATATGACAGCAACAAGTCATAAGTCCCCACATCCCAACATCCACAATCTTGTGCTAACCTAATTAAACAATGTCTTATTAATAAAGTCGACAGTTAGCAAAATCAACCATTGCCAATGAAGGGATTTCATTAAACTGCTAATCTCATCAATTTTCCAAACAGAAAGAGCATACATAATAATATAATCATAGTTAATGAAATCTGGGATCCTTAGGCATATATTAGTAGCATATTTTGAATTCAAAAAAAACTGGACATGAGCAAAGTAGATATTACTGTCAATCTTAACAACAATAAAGTAATCAAGCAGTTTGACATAATCACCATTGAAGCAATTAGAAGAATTCAAAACCACAGAGGGATAACCTAATTGAAGAACTGAGCAAAATCTCATTCAAAACCACAATTCCAAAATCTCCATACTGAACTACAAGTTAAAACAACACACCCTAAACCCTATAGTCATAGAAGACATAAGCTATTAATTATCACATACAATAAAAAGATCCACGCAAAAAAAGAAAGAAGAAACTGAACCACCAAGAGCTTACTTCTGCGAGTTCGTTTCTTGTAGAGAATGCGGTAGCCACAGTGACAGCACTTAAATACATCACCAGGCTTAATTTCTTTCTCTTTACCACAATTTGTTCACCAAAAAAATGCAGCCCAAACTTGAATCAAAACGGGAATCAAAAAAATCTGAACAAATCCCCCTCACCACCTCCCCTCTAGGTCAAATTTCACTCCCCAATCCCTACCCGAAAGCTCAGTTTCACTCGTAAAAGAAGGAGATTTTGACGAACTTACCTTGACAGATGTAAAGAACAGGCTTAGGCTGTGGATCCATGGCGACGAATTGAAGAGTCCTTGAAGGCGACTTGCAGAGAGATAGGAAGAGCTGAGAGCGGAATTTTTTAGGGTTGAATGTTGCCGTCACCCGTCTTTTAGGGTTGAGAATGAATGGAAGGAGATAGGAGGAAGAGTGCACGCCAAAAATGAGAAGTTGAATACACGGATCTCCATTCTTAGTCGTAGATTAAAAAGAGGATGGATGGTTGAGATTAATGGCTGAGATTAATATACATTTTTGGTTAAATTAAAGTTTTAGATTTCAAATAACAAAAATGTAACGTTTTTTGGTTAAATTTAAGTTTTAGTTTTCAATTGTAAAACATAAGTTTCAATTGAAACGTTTCAATTGTAAATAAACGCAACTTTGAATGTTAGTAATAAACGCAACTTTGATTAATATAACATTGGTTTTGATTTCATAAGTTTTGATTTCAAAGTTAGTAATATTCAAACTAATGTTCAAGATAACATTGGTTTTGATTTCAAGGTTAGTAATATTCAAAGTTAGTAATATTTCAAAGTTAGTAATATAACATTGGTTTTGATTTCATAAGTTTTGATTTCAAAGTTACTAATATTCAAACTAATGTTCAAGATAACATTGGTTTTGATTTCAAAGTTAGTAATATTCAAAGTTAGTAATATTTCAAAGTTAGTAATATAACATTGGTTTTGATTTCAAAGTTAGTAATATTCAAAGTTAGTTATATTTCAAAGTTAGTAATATAACATTGGTTTTGATTTCATTGGTTTTGATTGAAACTAATCAATGTTACGAGATAGTAACTTTCATTTCAACTCTTTTTATCCTACATCGACTAACCTATAATGTTTTGTTCAAGATAACAATCAAAGTTAGTAACATGCCCATTCATCCCGATTTCTTTCCATTTCGTTCATTTCAACATTAAAACATTATTTCTTTCCCTTTCTTTCATTTCAACATTAAAACATTATTTCTTTCCATTTCTTTCATTTCAACATTAAAACATTATTTCTTTCCATTTATTTCATTTCAACATTTCAACATTAAAACTTTCCATTTGCGCGTCTATAGTAGGCGCTCTATACCCTAAACCCTTCAACTCGATTTCCTCCTCCTCCTCTTTCAACTTTCTTTCGTCAGAGGCTCTCATTTGCATCCCGATGTGGCACACCTAAAATAGGCGCTCCATACCCTAAACCCTACGGATAAATTAGCCGTGCATCACATAGTGTTTTCCAGACTTCAAAACTAGGGTTTGCGCCGCTTTCGACTTCATTTCCTTCTCTTCCCATTTCTGCACCTCCAACCTCTCTCGCAGTTTCATTCCGCCTCCTCTCCTCCTCATCTCGTCATCTCCTCCTCTCCTCCTCATCTCGTCATCTCCTCCTCTCCTCCTCATCTCGTCATCTCCTCCTTTCCTCCTCATCTCCTCATATCCTCCTCTCCTCCTCATCTCGTCATCTCCTCCCACGTTTGCTCATGAAGACTTCTGGTTTCACTTCCAGACGTCTGTTCAGCCGAAACCACTTCATTCAAAACGGACGGAGGAGCAGTCCTCTGCATTATGGTTTGCAGAATTTCTATCTACAACAATGAAACCAAGTAGCATAGAGGTAGACAAACATTGGATATACAATTACAAATGTATAGTGAGGCCATGCATAAAGATCACTGAAAGCGCATAACAAAAAAGCCATGGAATGAAATCAAGGACCGAAATCCATACATGATAAAACCTGGAGAAAAATAATAAAAGATTCCTATAGAACTTGGCATATTTCGACTATAAAACTAGATATAGTAATCTGGATTCTCCCCAAACTGTCTGCGACATTCCTTAAACTCCATCAATCTCTGTGCAAAGAGTGTTTCCCACCATAGGATTCTTGGATCACAATGTCTTCTCCAAGCATCTGTAATGGGTGGTAATGGAGCGACATCAGTGAGCGACACCTATAAAATTACAAACGCATATATATGTAATTAGAATAAAAAAAATAAACGGGTACATTTAAGCTATAACGTAAAAGACGCCTCATTACCGGGATCCAGTGGTTCTTAGCCCCTACGAGTGCTACAGTAACAATTTGTGACGGAGGAGCTAGGTCTATTTGTCCATGCGGCCTTATAGGTAAGCACATCAAAGGATACGAAGATAAGATGACGATCGCAGCGTAGTACAAAGTGGCAAACACTAAACCCATAAATGGCATGTCAAGCCAATAACGTCGCTCGCAAGGGGACCTGACATAGCTAATTTGAAGCATTAGATCATCCCATGTCCCTTCTCGGGTTTGTGCTTGTATCGGCTCCCAATACGATCGGTTGACACGCAACTCCGCTGCCATCTCGCTACGAATCAACGGGTAGCTACCCTCACTCAATCCCTTGAGTATAGCTAATGACCGATATCCACAATGTCCGTCTGAACACACATCTTGAGCTTGTTTAATATAACCATACCAGAAGTAGTCAATATTTTGCACCCCAAAGTCCACTCCACAATGAACCATGGATTCTTCAGGCAACTTCGAGGAAGCGTCTACTTCCACAACGTCGGTCTTCACGTACATCTGTTCAAATTGTGATTCAACTGGTTGGGAAGGCATATCTTCATCGCCAATCTCGTCAAAAGATACTTGCTTTCTAGAACGTCTAGGCTTCTTCGCCTTCTCTTTTTCCTTCTCCTTTGCCTTCGCCTCAGTTTGCAATAATTCTGCTCTTACGTGTTCATGATGACTCTTTTCTCTAGTCGGAGACTCATTTCCCTTGTTCTTCGAACCCGGTGGTCTTCCCTTACCACGAATGTCTGGATCCTCGGTCGGCTCCATAAACGTACTATGTTCCGGATGCTCCAAGGCGACGTAAAGTTCACTCACTTGCCATAACCTGGCAATGCTCAAACTCCGATCTTCCACTTTAGCCCACATCTCGCGCAGTCTCAACTCTGGAAATGATATCTCAACATCGTCGTCAAGACACCCAAATTTTAGTGGCTCAAGTTCCCAATGCGATTCCTTCCAGAAGTCATGAACGGAATCTGGTGTGAGAGCGGTCTTCGTAAGGATGGCCTTAACAATATCGTGGACACAAGGCAACCCAAGACATTCTCTCACCCAATAATCCTCGCAATGCTCCAAATACTGCTCCTTCATTATCCGATCGTACATGGCCAACAATAACACAAAACACTTATCTGAAACTCTACAAATGAGCCTTGAAAACACCATTTTTCCCACCTCTAGAAACCTCGGATCATTGAAGCACAATGGTGATTGGTTCAGTGAGTTGTTCATTGTGGCCCTTATCTGATCCACTTGAAAGACGATCGAACGGTGAATCCTAACAATCACTCTGTTAAAGCCGCCTCTAGTGGATGCAAGAATATCTTTCAACACACGATGCATCCCCTCAACTCTATCACAACGAGAAATTGTATTAGTTTTTTACTAATACATAAAAAAATCAACTACACAATGTTCAAAAGATACCTGTTTGTAGTCCTCGTGCAGAAGTGAAGAGTGTGATCAGTCCAAGCTCTTACTATGTTTTCTTTGTAAGGAGTCAGCCATTGCCTCTCGACGTATCTAACAAGACCCTTCATCCGACATCTCCTTAATGCATTGAGCCTCTCCTCGTAAGTTTCAACGTTGGTTGAGCAAAATAATGTCCAACACTGGTTCACAAACCTATCCGCTTTCGCACTCTCTTTTATAACCTTGTCAGTATGTGCCTTGATATTGTTTTTAATATGCACCCAACACAATAGATGTTTTACAGAGACGTCTTGAAAAACATCTTTAATACCCTTGATTAGAGCAGTGTCACAATCGGTCATTATAGCAGTTGGCATCACTCCTAGCTCCTCAAACAAATTCCTAAGGCACCTCATAATGAATTGGTAATTGAAAAACTTCTCGTGTCGGGTGAATGCATATGCTATGTTGAACGTCTTATGAGTGCAGGTGAAACCCACGATCTCCACCAAAGGCATACCATACCTATTCACACATGTATAAATAATAGTGGATTTATCTAACTAAAATGTGGAACATATAACTATAACGAGTTGTTATTAAAATGAATTACGTACCTATTTGTCTTGTATGTGGCGTCAATAATCACAACGTACGGAAACTTCTTCAATAGCCATAGAGATTCATGGTGAGCAAAAAACAGTACTTCGACTTCATTATTTTTGTCCACGTCCCGAAGAGGATAATAGATGTACCCGTTCTCTTTCAGAAAAACAAGTGACCATTGGATAACGGTCAACTCTCCGCGATCCTCATAATTAATTTTTTGCAAAAAATTCTCTACTTGTTTCATTGAAGTCATATTTCCTTCAAACTTCTTCTTCAGCCCAGAAACGATGGTTTTCGGTGTCTTGCCTTCGTCACCCTCACTCCTAACCCATTTCTCCTCCTCCTCCGTCATTCGCCCAATGAATGCATTCCCATGAAGGCTAGTAAGCCTATGGTTGTGGGAGCCATACATAACATCCAAGACCCATTTGTGCGTAAGCTTATTGAACTCGTTTCTCATACGACACCCATGCAACTCGAATTTACAACCACACTTCTTTGTGTTACGCTCGCGTTTCCTTGGAGTTAGTAACTTAGATTTTGATTTACCAAATCTATCACATGTCAAAGTGACGGCGTACGGACTTGTGTGAGCTTTCACCAAAACAATCATCAATCCTTTTGCTATGTTCCTCGCCCATTCAACCATTTCGGCCAAACTATCCCACACTTGACATGTACGAAAACTATCTCCATAGTCTTCCCCCTCCTATTATAATGTAATATTTCATTAAGTATTTATACTACTACAAGGAAACGCGACTACTATTATAACAATTCTACCGAGAACTAGTAATAAATGCAAATCATGTAAAGTTCCATATATTTTTAGCAAGGTAAAATAATCCATACCTACATGGCTACATGTAATAGGATTTATGTCCATATCTCTAATATCATTTTTTGAACAATTTTTTTTAGTAACGTAAAATACTAACTTCTTTCCAATAATCCTAATCCTTACTTCCGCACAATTGTTTTTAGTAAGGTAAAATACTAACTTCTTTCTAACAATTTTTTGAACAAAATCCTAATCCTTACTTCCTAATAATCCTTACTTAAAATCCTATGATCAATGAAGAATCTAGTACAAATTAATGAATACTCAAACGATATTAAACCCAATACTAACCGTGAAGATTTCGTCGTTCGGATTACAAATGCTTGACATCCTTGGGTCGTCGGTTACTCCATCGCATTCTAACAAAGAAAGCCCTAACAAACTCATTTCCTCACTTTCATCATTAGGATAAGACATTATGAATGTGTATAGTGAATACAACTTCTTTTCTTGCTTATATAGACCACAATATAGCCGTTTATAGCCGTTTTTAAAAAAAAACGGTCATATTTTCAAAATTGCACATCAGCACGCCTATGATAGACGTGCAGTAAAATTCATCTGATTTTGCAGAATTCTGCACATTAGCACGCCTACACTAGCCGTATACTGTGCTCGGCTAAGTTAGCCGCACAAGGATCTTCATTTTTTTAATATATTCGCCATAATATTTATCTTTTTGTTACAAAATCCATTTTCTTGTAGAACGGCTAATATAGGCGTGCAATTCTATAGTATCTTTTCCAAACTTGACGGTTTTACCCTGGGTCGCTTAAATTAGACGTGCAATAGTTGGACGGCTAACGTAGCCGTGCAAAACCGCGTTTAAATAGCAGAAAAATGGCGTCCAGATAGGGAATACCTAATAAAATTAGGGTCCTACTATTTCCACGCATGTCAGACGCTATTTACACGCTAAATAGCTCGCCTAAGTTAGGCGAGCTATTTAGCTCGCTTAAATTAGGCGAGCAACCAAATCCAGGGGTAAAATAGGAAAAATTGTGAAATTCTGGAAATATACAACTTTAGTTCGCCTAATGTAGGCGAGCAATATTAGGCGTGCAATAATTTAGTTTTTTTGCAAACAAAAATTTAGAAAAAACAATAAAAGAAATTGCTCGCCTATGTTAGGCGAGCAAAAAAAAAAATTTAAAAATTATTTTTTTATATTTGTTTTGATAATCATGTAGATCATTTCGATACGGTTCTGTACATATAAAATTTATCCAAAACGGACATCGTTTGCCCCTCCAAAAGACCAAAAAACTCAACTAGGCCTTTTAGCGTTTACGTATAGTTTCGAGCCTCGTTTTGTGTGAGCGAGACCTTATTCGAACTTTATATGCCTAATAACACTAAGTTATATAATTTTTTCAAACATAATCAACAACAATGTTGTGGACTTTAGATATTACGACAAATTAGAGGGTTATGACTAGTAAAGTTTTTACAAAGGTGTGTTACTTCAAAAGTAAGGGGTTTTGATTCGGAGTTACCCAAATGGTTAAATATCCCTAATAGGCATTGAAAACAAGTTTCATTCCATTCCGACATCGTTAGTGCGTCGTTTCGCCAAATTGGGCCTTAAAGTCCCTTAAGGCCTTTTAGCGTTTACGTATAGTTTCGAGCCTCGTTTTGTGTGAGCGAGACCTTATTGGAACTTTATATGCCTCATAACACTAAATTATATAATTTTTTCAAACATAATCAACAACGATGTTGTAGATTATACATATTGCGACTAAGTTAGAGAGTTATGACTAGTAAGGTTTTTACAAAGGATGTGTTACTTCAAAAGTAAGGGGTTTTGATTCGGAGTTACCCACATGGTTAAATATCCCTAATAGGCATTGAAAACAAGTTTCATTCCATTCAAACATCGTTAGGGCGTCGTTTCGCCAAATTGGGCCTTTAAAGCCCCTTAAGGCCTTTTAGCGTTTACGTTTAGTTTCAAGCCTCGTTTTGTGTGAGAGAGACCTTATTGGACCTTTATATGCCTAATAACATTAAGTTATATAATTTTTTCTAAACATAATCAACAACGATGTTGTAGACTATACATATTGCAACTAAGTTAGAGAGTTATGACTAGTAAGGTTTTTACAAAGGATGTGTTACTTCAAAAGTAAGGGGTTTTGATTCGGAGTTACCTATATGGTTAAATATCCCTAATAGGCATTGAAAACAAGTTTCATTCTATTCCGACATCGTTAGGATGTCGTTTCGCCAAATTGGGTCTTAAAGGCCCTTAAGGCCTTTTAGCGTTTACGTATAGTTTCGAGCCTCGTTTTGTGTGAGAGAGACCTTATTGGACCTTTATATTCCTAATAACACTAATTTGTATAATTTTCTGAAACATAATCAACAACAATGTTGTAGACTATACATATTACGGCAAGTTAGAGAGTTCTGACTAGTAAAGTTTTTACAAAGGGTGTGTTACTTCAAAAGTAAGGGGTTTTGATTGGAAGTTACCCACATGGTTAAATATCCCTAATAATCATTGAAACCAAGTTTCATTCCAGTCTGACATCGTTAGGGCATCGTTTCGCCAAATTGGGCCTTAAGGCCTTTTAGCGTTTACGTATTTCGAGCCTCGTTTTGTGTGAGCGAGACCTTATAGGAACTTTATATGTCTAATAACACTTAGTTATATAATTTTTTCAAACATCAACAACGATGTTGTAGACTATAGATATTGTGACTAAGTTAGAGAGTTATGACTAGTAAGGTTTTTACAAAAGATGTGTTACTTCAAAAGTAAGGGGTTTTGATTGGGAGTTAACCACATGGTTAAATATCCATTATAAGCATTGGAACCAAGTTTTATTCCATTTCGACATCGTTAGGGCATCGTTTCGCCAAATTGGGCTTTGAAGCCGTGTGTGTTAACGTCGTTTCTTGGGCTTTTGGAGGGGCAAACGATATCCGTTTTGGGTAAATTTTATATGTACAGAATCGTATCGAAATTCTCTACATGATTATCAAAACAAATTTAAAATTTAATTTTTTTTAATTTTTTTTTGCTCGCCGTGTTTTTAATTATTTTTTTTAATGTTTTTTCCAAATTTTTGTTTGCAAAAAAACTAAATTATTGCACGCCTAATATTGCTCGCCTACATTAGGCGAGCAAGGTTTATAAAAAATTACAAATCCCAGATAAAATTTGTTTTTTTTGTTAAAATGTGTTGCTCGCCTACATTAGGCGAACTAAAGTTGTATACTTCCAGAATTTCACAATTTTTCCTATTTTACCCCTGAATTTGTTTTTTTTGTTAAAATGTGTTGCTCGCCTACAATTTTTCCTAACATAAGCGAGCTAAAGTTGTTCGCCTAAGTTAAGCGAGCTATTTGGCGTGTAAACAGCATGTCAGACGCGTGGAAATAGTAGGATTCTAAAATTATATATGTAAGAATCCAAATTGAATAACCTATACATTAAGAGCCATATTTTGATCCAACTCATGAACACACTATAGATTTGAATGTTTTTTTTGTCTTCTTACTGATTCGATTTGCAAGAATGTGTTGATTAAGAGAGATCTACCTAACTACAATAAGGGAGAAGCCATCTCTTTGCAAAAAATTGCGTCACCTCATCGCAACTTCATCGCCTACTCATCTTATTTGTCAAAAATAAATCTCCCTAATTAAATTAAATCATAAAAAATGGAAATACCTCCTTTAAATTCTCCAATTCAGATCATGGTTTGTTTTTACCTCCTCCACTTATGTAATTTTAAAATAAATGTTCCTAATTAAAATAAATCCATTTATGAGTTTTTTTTTATTAACCTATAAAATATCCAACAAGTCTGTAAATTTATTTTATTTTCAAATATGAAACATTTTGTAATTTTCAATATTTTTTAATTAAAAAAACTACGAAATTAGTTATAAACTAGAAAATAAAATTTATACGTAACTAAATTGTACATATTAGAAACATAAATATCTATACGTTATTGTTATAATACTAATTTTTACCACAAAATTAAAAAGGTTACAACATCGATCTACTATATTTCTTTTTGTTTGCTATGTTTCTAATATTGTATATAGAAAAAATTACGGTTCCGTTTATGTATAATAGTTAGGTTTGATATTTATTTTCGAACTTAAGATATGACATTTATAATGCTAATTTATCATTGACTTTTCTTACTTTTCTATATTTTATTTTAGTGAAATCATAAAATTTATCCAATCTATGTATATATATACAAAAGCTATTTAGAGTTATCTCTTTCATTCTATGTTCATTAATCATATGTCTCATTTTGAGGATTTTTTGAATTTTTCTTAAGCATTTAAATATTTTTAATAAATTGAATATCAAAATGTAGTAATTGGTTGTTATTATTTAGCTTCCTACTTATTAATAATTTCATACTATTCGCTAAGTAATTTAATTTGCAAATATTCATATATTTATACACTATTCACTACTATGCTAAATCGAAAAATTTGAATAATCACATACAAAAATTAAAATGTGTATACATTTAAAAAATATTCATTACTTACACTTATGCACTATTTAATTTTATTGAAACTCAATTTTTACACTTATACATTATTTTGAATTATTCTGTAAATAGTTTTATATACATAAGAAAAAAGTTCATATCAATATAAAAATTGTTAAAAATTGACTTATGATAATTTGATAAGATAAAACTATAAAAGTCATAAAAGTTTATTTATCTTTGTTTTTATTGATTATATATAAAAATTTAAATTTAATTATACAACAATAGTATTTATAAACTATGAGCTTATTTTTCGAGATTACTTATTAACTTATTCATGAACTAAATAAATCCGCGCATTACGCAGGGTATAAACTAGTTTAAGGTGAAACACACAGAAATGTATGAAGTAGAGTGTGAAGAACTCAATCACTCGAACAAGAACCGTTATTCTGTTACAATGAAATAATATCCAGAAAATGGAATTCAGTGGTGGAAAATATCTAACAAACCCCTATATATACAAAGCCACTTATTCACTTGTCATATAACCCAATTATTCCCCCAATCACAGCTTGCCAACTCAGCTCACCAAAACCCCACGCCGTCTCTGCTTGGCTCCAGCTTGATGGTTGAGTGACGAGTGCAGTTGGGACTTATCCTGTGGAGAGTAACATCAATAACCAACATCCCCTCCTCAAGATGGAATTATCTAAAGATTCATCTTGGAGAACAAAAACTCATGTTGAGGTTGAGCCAGAACCAGGGCCTTGGTCATCGGATCGGCTAACTGAAGAGATGAGGGAATGTAGGAAGTTTGCATAAAACCTTGTTCTACCTGCTCACGAGAGAAATGACAATCAATATCCAAATGCTTAGTGCGCTCGTGATATTAAGGGTTGGCAGTCATTTGTTGAGCGGCACGATTATCACAAAACAAAGTGATGGGAAGAGGTGTTGGAATCTGCAAGTCCCGTAGAATGTAACTAACCCACAAGAGCTCCGCAGTATTAGCAGCCATGCTGCGATACTCAAGACTCTGCAGAAGACCACAAAATAGTGGGTTGCTTCTTAGTTTTCCAAGAAATCAAAACATGGCAAAAAAAACGCAATAACCAGTGACAGAGGGCTTGGAAAAACGGCAATTGCCCCAATCAACATCAGTGAATCCAACTACCTTCAACGTTGAAGGTAGCCGGATGCACCTCCCCAATCAACATCAGAACAAGATTTCATATACTTAATTATACAGCAATCATATAATTTGACATCACCAAAATCATACAGTACATAAGTTCATACATTGCTAAGTTTCAATGCTAAACAACCTTGTTCATCACATCATATCACATTAAATCTCAATCTCATACAAGTCACGATCTTCACCTCCCTTAGCAACCTCTTCCTGACTCACAAACCCATTAGCAACCCAAACATAGGCACAAAAGCCTAACCCACACAAGGCGGCCAAAACCCAATAAAAGCCATCCAAATGAGCCTTATTCAAGTCATCAACAAGCCACTTCTCCCCAAACCTATCACTAAACATTTGCACAACCGCAATAATCCCACTACTCACAAAACTCCCAACACCAAGAACACTAAGATAAGCCGCCGCCCCGAGACTCCTCAACCCCTCCGGCATCTCCTCGTAGAACAACTGTTGCATCCCCACCACCACAAACACCTCCGCGACACCCAAAACCGAGTACTGCGGCAACAACCACCAAATACTCAATTCCCTTTTTACCCTTTTACCCTCCACAATCGCCGCGATCACCATCGTCGCCATTGACAAGAACTGCCCTACTCCGATCCTCTGGAGGGTCGAGATCCCCGTTGGGTGTCCCGTTATCCTCCTCGTGAAGGGCACGAAGGCGCGTTCGTAGAGGACGAGGAGGACGAGGATGATGGAGCATGTTGTGAAGAAGGGGATGTAAGGAGGTGGGATTTTGAAGTGAGGGGAGACTTGAGGGGCTCTCATTGAGTTGGCTTGTTTTATGAAGAAGGTGAAGAATTGAGCGTAGATTATGCTAAAAGAGAAGCATGTGACCCAAATGGGGAAGAGTCGGACCACTTTCTTTACTTGTTCTACTTCAACTAATGTGCAAAGTCGCCACGGGTTTCTTGATTCCGATGTTGCGTCTTTGTCGTCCTTCACCATCGCCTTCTCCAAGAATCTATTCACATTTCACAATCCATACTTATTATAAGAAAATGGTTTACGTAACGTATAGAATTGAATGCGTTAGTATGTTTGTACCTAGACCTGACTCGGAAAAACTCGTTTCAGCCCTACTCGGAAAAAACTCGATCAACCCGATCCGAAAAGTTTATAAAATCCGTTTGATCAAACCGGAATCGATTCAAACTTCTCGAAACTCGTCGAGTGATCCACTTTTCACATTTTTTTATATTTAATTTATATTAAAAAATAACAATATATTTTATTTCATAATAGTTCACTATTATTATTTTATTATAAAAAAATTATTTAATATCTTTATTACAATTAAGAAAATCAAACATTTAAAACCTGTTGGATCGGCCTAACCCAAACTCTTTGAAATTTTGTTGACTCGAATCCAACCCGTTGACCAAGGTCTGTTTGTACGTGTTTAAGTTTATCTATAGTAGTGTGGTAGATAAATTCATACACAAATAAATATTTTATATGTTTATAATAATCAGGACGGGTGATTAATATTACTAAAAAATTACTAATATAATAAGAAAAAATCATTGATATAACACAATACCCTCATAGCTCAATTGGTAAAGTATGGTGAATTTAACTAATTGATCTCAAGTTCAAACTACTACAAAAACATATTTTACTATTTTACTATTTTCTTTCACATATGACCCTTCTATAAATTTCTTTTTACGGATAATATTTTTAGAACGGGGCCCTATAAAATGTTAAGACGGCTTTGATAATAATACTAATTCAAACTTTTTTATTATTACCTTTCTTCAATAACAATAATATATATAAAGAATTCTCGTTAATAATCTACTAAATATCAATTAAAACTAGGGGTGGGCACACAAAACCGTACCCGAAAAATCGTACCGAAAAATCGAGAAACCTGTCAAATTCTTGGTTAACCGTACCGAAGAAAAACCGACTTACGGTTACGGTTAACCAACCGACACATTTTACGGTTATTCGGTACGGTTACAGTTTTGAGTTTTTCTAACCTTGGTTAACCGATTAACTGAGGATATATAAAATATATTTATAAAATTAGAACTATATATCTAAATAAGCTTAGTATAATAGATTTAAGTATCTACTTCTAGTTTTAATTTAAAATAAGAAATAAAAAAAGAAAAGGCAAAAGACCAAATTGCTTTGCAATCTCACGATCTCAGACAAACTCGCACTCATATTCTCCTACCTTTTCTTTTACTATGGTATTAATTAATAAAGCTTCAAAAAAATATTGCTTAATCTTGGCTAGCCCAAGATTGGCCAAATCTGATTGCCATTTTTCAATTGAAGAAAACTTACTTGACTTAGAGGAGGAGCTGAAAGAAAGTTAGTAAACTCTATATTTTTTATTTGATTTTTGTTATTCATGTTCACGGTTGGAATGACATGCCTATTTTACACTGTTTTATTTAATTATAGGCACGGAGAATTCGACGATGGAGCAACCAGTGATTATGATAGATGATTAGCTTTTTGTTTGAAGAAGCATGCAAAGTTGTTTTAGTGTTGGGGTTTTTGTTTGCAGGGCATTGCAAGACATTTATGTTGTCATTAAGTTTTTTATTAGCTTTTCTTTGGAGGATAATGTTAAGTTATGCTACTGTTATGTTTTATTGGTTTTTAATTACAGTTAATGCAAGTGATGTCGTTATTTAAGTATGTTATACTATAAGAGAATTCCATACACCACTCACATAATTAAGTATTGTTGTTAACACTTAATTATGTGAGTGATGTCGTTATTTGAATATTATGGTTATTTGGTTTATCGATTAACCGTACCGAAACCGACGGTTAACCGACGTTAACGGTACGGCTAACCGAAGGCCGATTAACCGAAACACCGGTTAACCATCCGTGCCCACCCCTAATTAAAACAATCCTCCCTTCTTGCCATATGTCATTCTCCCTTTTATTTGCCATATGTCATTCTCCCCTTTTATTTGCCACATGTAATCAAATTGTTTAATTTTTCCATATGTCAATCTTATGTTTAATAGTTTATTTTCCTTTTTCAATTATTTTAAAACTTTTTATATAATTATAAAATTTGATCATTTCCTTTCTTACAGTTACAAGAATAAATTAAAGTTAGAAGAGATTGTCATTATAAATATTCTCTTTGTTTGGTCAAAATCTTTAAAAGAGAATATTATTAATATCTTCCTATACATTATAATTGTTTTCATCGTTCTTTGATAATAATATATTTAAATTTTATCATTTTTTAAATATTTTATATTTTTTAATAATAATATAGAATTCAAAACTTGATTAACATTGATAATTTTATCTTTCTGATTTAGAAATATGTATTAAATTTTAAGTTAAAATATTTTTAAAATTTGCACGTTGCGAGAACTAAGCTAGTAATTATGTATATTGTTTCCTAATCAACGTTATTAAATTTTGAAACTTCTTTATCTAAATTTTGTATTCTAGCTTAAAATACATGATCGTATGGTGAAACAAAACTTGAAAAGTATAGATTAATTGATTATATTATTTTGTTTGCTGATTACAGTAAAAAACTTTACATTTTTGTATTATTAATTATTTTTTACTTATGCCGTAAAATTACACGATAAAATGTAAAAATATGATATTTATTTATCAAATCTAAAGTTATTTTATCATTTATAATTTTTAATCTAGAATAATAGATTATCGTGGATCGTGATGCTTAGGTTGTTTTGGTGCGATGATAGTAGGTCATATACCGGTGCCTCTCTTTTACCAAAAAAAAAAAAAAAAAAAAAAAAAAAAAAAAAAAAAAAAAGAAGGCCATATACCAAAATACAAAAATAGACGATGTCATGCATAGCCGTTTATGGGTAGAGTAACGCCATGCATGCATGCTTAATTACATTACATACCTCAAGTGTTTGGTCCGAATGACTCTGTTGCGAGCTTCATCATGTTCATCTCCATGCAAACTCTGAATCCCATCAACACTCATCCGCCGCTTCCTCGCCGCCGCAACCAACACCTGCGCCACCTTCGTAAACGGGCTTCCAACAGGCGGGCCCTCCCTTCTGTAAACCCCGATTCCGGCGACGAATACAAGGAGCGCCACCAGCATCGCCAATGCCGGAATGAGGAATCCCGTGGCCCACCCGACGTTCTTCTGCACGAAGAAGACGGTCCCGATTCCCGAGGCCGACCCCACCACCACCCCGAAGAACCACCAGTTGAAGAACGAGCTTTTCGCCGCCTTCTCCTTTGCGGTCGACTCGTCAAACTGGTCCGCCGCGAAGGTTTGGACCGACGGTTTGTGACCGCCTTCCCCTATCGCCATTATGTATAGGGATAGGTATACGAAGGGTCGTCGGAGTGGGGATAGGATTATCGACGCTGAAATCACCAACATAATCATGCCCTGTATTCACAGATCGATATGTGGAGGATGACATAGTGGATGATAGATCGACACATAGGCGAATTGAATATAAGGCATTTGTTTATAGATTTTAGTTTATACTTAATGGTTTATAATTTATAGATTATAGTTTGTAGTTTACGATTTATGTTTTATAGTTTAAGTTCATTAATAAGTCAATTTAATTAGATTGATAGCATAATAATAGATAAAGATATATATATATATATATATATATAAGATAAAGATATAATATGATAAAAGATAAAATCCATATTTCTTTTTGTAATATAAACTATTAGATATCTTTTTTATTTTTTTTACTTATTTAATTCAAAGATATATATCAAAATATAAAGTCAGATGATGTGGAGGGTGACATGGTGAATGATGTAGCATAGCTTAGAGGTCAACACATAGACGAATTGAATATAAGGGCGACATGTGGCAAAACAACGTTCTGTTTTAGTATATGTATATATATAGATTACAAAAAAAAATATCAATTTTTATCTTTTATCATATTATATATTTATCTTATATATATATATATATATATATATATATATATATATATATATATATATATATATCTTTATCTATTATTATGTTATCAATCTAATTAAATTGAGTTATTAATGAACTTAAACTATAAAACACAAATCGTAAACTATAAGCTATAATCTATAAATTATAAACCATAAAGTATAAACTATAATCTATAAACTAATTAATAGTATAAAATATAAATATATTATTAAAATATTTATTACATGTGACCCCGTACATGGTACGGGAACACACGCTAGTGCTAAATGCTAAAAGAAGTTAGGGGTCGTTTGTTTGAATACCTTGGATATAGGGAATCGGTATGGAAATAAGCAAAACTTGTTTTGTATTTGGTACGTAGAATAGGTATGGATATAGGAATGAGTATGAGTCATTCACATACCAACAAATTACACTAGATCTCATACCTCAATAAAAATCAAGGTATGACTTATACCTAAGTTTATAATTCATCCCTCAAATCATTCCGCGTATCCAATCCAATTTCTCATTTCAACCTGATTACTACTTCGATACCAAACGAGCCTTCAGGATAGATATAACATATTGGAGTACTCCTACTCAGACATGGCATTCAAATTGTTAATAATATCGCTTAGCTAGAGATAACGTACACCACAATGAATGCATTTATAAGACAATGAACTATTTTGCCTTACAAATTACTCCTACGTAAACATTTTAATATAGTTCAATCAAAGTGTAGACTTTAAGGAGTATATAATTTCATTAAACCGCTTGTTGAAAAAAATGAGACCATCATATTGATATACATTGCACCAATTTAATTCGCATCATCATTATGCATGCATGTCAAATTTTACATCTTCTGTTCAAGAAATAATCCTAAGTCCATTCTTATCGGGTACACAATCATATGTAGTCAACGGTAAAAAAAACCGTAACGATCAATTAATTTGAGAGAGAGTTGCAAATTAAAACGTTACATTGACTCTAATAATCATCTCCCATAATAATTATACTTAAAAAAACCGAGATTAAAGATTAGATATGGCTTACGAAGAGATAGATGAGGGAGGAGAAGAAGACAGTTTTGAATCGTCCAAGAACTGAATCGGCGACGAATGCTCCGATCAACGGACAAAGAAACGCCACGCCTTGCCACATGTTAACGTTCTTCGCCGCCGTTGCTGTCGCCTCCCCTAACGCCACCGTCAAATACGTCATCAACCCACCGGTAATTCCATAGAAAGAAAACCTCTCCGCTATCTCCACCACTGCAAAATCGATAGATATTCAATCTATAAGATATTAAGAAAAATCGAGAGATTATTCTAATGTGTGCTCAAAGACACACAATTATTTATGTCGTTAAATCGAAACATGCACTATAAAATCGTATCGATAGAAACGTACATATGATGAAAAGGGCCGCCTTCCAACCACCTTTGGTGGCGGAGCGTGTGGCGGCAGGATAAGGCATGAGGGTGTTGATTTAAGATGTGTAGAAGAAGTGGGAAGAGAGATGTGTTTTAAGTTTTGTGTGGGTTTTTTAATATGGGATGGATATTGTAGGTGTGAAGTGGATCTTAAGGTAGTGTGTGATTAAATAGATAGAGATCTAAGAGATGATATTTTTTGGGGGTCAAGAGATGGAGATGATATTAATGGGTATGAAATAGACAAATTTGGGAAGATGGGAGGAGAGAAATAAATGTATATGTCAAATTAGAATAGCATTAATTGTTTTGTGTTTTTGTGATTTATGTGACATTTTTGAAACGGTGAATGTGACCATAGAGGCTAAACTACTAAATTTTGTGTCAATGGACTTGTAGCCCAGCGGTAAGACAATAGTACATAAAGTAGTTTTTACGGGTTTTTTTAATGAAGTGCAAGGGGGTTAATCAACCCCTTGTAACGCTTGGCCGAGAAACGTTTTAAGGGTGTTTTATGAACCCCGCGAAAATTACAGACATGGGCGGCAGTTTTTAAAAACCCCCTACAATGTTTTGCGGCGGTTTTAAATGTTTCGCAGCGGTTTAAAAACACCCTTTAAATAATTTTCAGAAACATTTCTCGGGTGTTTGTAAAACCCCCTTAAAACATTTCACAAGGGTTTTAAAAAATCCCGAGATATTTATTTTTTTATTATAATTTTTATTTATTTTATTATGCTTCGTGTATCCATTCAATGATGTACATACATCATTAAAATTGCAATATTATATATAAAATAGACAAATGATTTTTTGGTTTCTTGAAACAATTCACATAAACAAAGAGTGCACTTTTCCAAAATCCCTAAAATCGTCATTTTAATTTGCATCTAAATTCTACCTAGTGAAAGAGCTACTCATGCAATCTCTTTCTCCAAGTGCTTAAACCAATCCCCTCGTACCTCATCAATTAGATGTGTGTCGTAGAAGTTACAATCTTCAAAAAACTGCAAAAAGAACATATACATAGAATGACAATATATGTTATTATATAAAATAAATATTTTACTTTAGATAAGAAACTTATATACACCACTAGAAAAATGGGATTTAGAGCGGTCTGGATCTTCTATTGCGAAGTATGTAGCGGATCATGTACCCGAGTGTAATTTTTATTTCTAAAATTTTAAAAACCCTCTTTCATACTCCCTACACTCTAAACCATACCAATAAACCCTAAACTTATAAAATTTTAGATCCTAAATAAATTAATTTGCTTCTTTGGCACATGGCCTGCTATAGCATATACCGTAGAAGATCTCATTTGGATTTAGAGGCGCTTTGGTGGAGACCCTATTAAAAACAAGGAAAGGAATAAGGAGTTGATAAGAAAAATTAGGACGTCGTTAAGTTTTTCGTAAATGACCAACAAGCATGTGGTCGGGTGGTAAGGGACCTCAACTACCCAACATGAGGTCTCGAGTTCGAGACTTGGTGGAATTTAAAAATTGTTTGTTGGGAGAGTCACCCACGCAGCTCGAACTCTAGATGTAAGGGTAGTAGAGGAGTCCCCTAACCGCTGAACTGGAGTGGGAAACGAAAAAAACAAAAAAAACAAAAAAAAAAAAGTTTTCCGTAAGGGGAAGCGCTATTTTTCCGAAATCCCTAACTCCATACTCATCCATCGTCTCTGAAATCCGAAATCTCATCGTTCATTTTTCCAACCGATCTTCATCGGCAAATCTCATCGTTCTCGCTCCCTCGTTCGTCTTCTTTCGCTCTCGTCACCGCCTCCGCCTCTTCCATAGCCGATGTGTCTCTGAGATGGTGCCGTTCGTCTTCTTTCGCTCTCGTCACCGCCTCCGCCTCTTCCATAGCCGATGTATCTCCGAGCTGGTGCCAGATACCTCGGACCAAGCCGCCACCTATGTAACGCCCTAACTATTTCGAATCCTTCTTGCTTATTTCTTTCCCAATCATTCGTTTATGCAGTTTTGATCATTCGATTGGGGATTTGTGTGCGTGATTTTATCATTCGAGGTATTGTTTATGCAGTTTTGAACATCTATGGGTGATTCTTCACTTGTGCGCATCTATTGAGCTTTTCATTCTCTTTTCCAATTTGGTTCATTTAGGTTCACCTCATTCTGTCCTATTTGGTGTCCTATTAGGTTTCGCTAACCCTGAAGAGATTTTCTGGTTGCCTCATACATTTATATCCATTGTCTTAGATTCTTACTGTATGTTACCATCTTATACGGATTTGCAGAGTTGCCTGATATGGATATGGAACCTTCAGTTACAATTCCTGAGTAACATTAATTTAATGATTTATTTTACTTTGTCTCAAGCACTAAAATGATGGGAGACCTTCACAGCTCTAATTGTACATTAATAATTCCCGCTTATATTGCAATTGAAGCATATAACAGCTAATGTTATAGCCTTGTGTTGAACCATACAAGGATTCGTATCTATTCGCCTTAAACCGATGATCATTTTGTCATGAGCTCAAGTGTGTGATAGTCAAAGATTATTCCATGTTTTTTTATCATCTTTTGTTGAAAGAAAAGGCCATTTGTATTAATTTGGAAGTTCTCCATTGGTGAGGAAAGAGGTGTAAAGAAAGCACTCAATATGATTGTTGGTTCTTGACTTCTGATCTTAATGGGAGAATGTGGACTTCTTTTTGTCACTAACCACAAGTCTCTGGATGCATTGGCTTAAAACCAACTTCATGAAACTGTCTGATATTTTTTGTTGCATTTCTGGGGTTAACTGATGATTTTGAGCAATGTTGGTGCATCATCAATCACTAAAGGTTGCACGCATTCTAAATATATTCGTAAACCTTGAACCTTGTAATTATTAAAAAATAACATTGTGTGATAGTAGCACTTCTTAGTAAGGAAGTGGCAATTGAAAATTTGTATCTCCTGTCACTTTCTCTTGGAATAAATTTCCCATTTGGATTAGCGTAGCTTTTACAGTTCAAGTATTATATATCATATTTATGTGCTTCTTTGTTGGGCAATGAATGCACAGGACTAGGCCTAGTGAAGGATAAATGAATTTCTCTTGGTAAATTAAGGCTTATGAATTTCTCTTGTTTATGTATGACATCTTTCTTTATGGACTTAATGCTGATAATGAAATGAGTTTAACCCTGTTCACATATAGGATAAATGAATTTCTCTTGGTAAATTAAGGCTTATGAATTTCTCTTGTTTATGTATGACATCTTTCTTTATGGACTTAATGCTGATAATGAAATGAGTTTAACCCTGTTCACATCTCTAGAGCTAATTAATTGATGAAATTATTGAATTTCATAGGAGCACGTGAGTTAGTTAGAAAAACTCGAATTTCAGAGCATGGTGATCTATTGAACTTATAATTGGAGGTTTTGATTGTGGTGCTCTCCTTGGACGCCTTTAAGGTAAATTTCTACCTTTTCTTGTAAGTTTGTAGAAGATCTAGAAAGTTCATATAATGTACTACGTAGCTTTTTTAATTTATTGGGAATGATCCCATTCTGATTCATATCAATGCTTGAAATTCTAATTGTCTGTATATCATGATTTTAAAATTCAATTTATATGTTGCATAGGCAGGAGCAAGCAGTTGGCAAGAGAAAGCCTAAAATTCAATTTCCTGCTACGTGCTAGAATAATTAATAAAATTATACTACTGTTTCTATATTAAGATTCTACAATGTGTACATCTCTTATTTATTCTTTGGTCTTTGTTTATTAAAAAATCAATTAATGGCATACTTGTATGTGGGTGGAAAGTTCTTGTGTCTTTCATTCCATCTGCCAAACACATAATGGGAGTCTAAATTCTTTGAATTAGTATTTGAACTTTTTGCTTGATCTATGTTTTCAGTACTCTTTGCTTTCTGTTATTCATTATTATTGTGATGTCTATAGTATATGAACTATTGCTTTCTTGATGTTTCAGTTATCGATATACTTAATCACTCTCATTCTCCTTTTTTTAATATATGTATGTACGTAATGAAGAGGTCAGGAAGGTAGTGAAGATTGCCGAGTATTTCTCATCCCTTTCAAGAAATTAGTGCTCTTGCTCGGTAATTGTTTCTACATCTCCTGCAAGTTTTTTTTCTACTAAGACATTTTTCCATCATTGTAACTGTTAATCAACTTTCCTTAACATATTTTGCTCTTCTTTTATGCACTTTTATCTGTCTTCTAGTCTATTATTAAGGGTGGGCCGTGGAGTTCCTTTAATTATAGTCAATTTCATGTTCATCACTTCTTCTTGTTTAGTTGATCATGGAGTTAGGAACAATCAAAGGAAATTTGGCTTGGCCAATAAAAGCAAGACATTATCTATTGCACATATTAGGCTAATGACAGGTTGTGAATGTGAACTTGAACTTGTGTGATATCTCTGTATGAACTGATCTGAATTGAACATGAATTTGACAGCCTGTGTATACATGTTGTGATATGGGCACTGACTCATTGAAATCACCAAGCTGCTCGGTGAACACATAGAAATAGGAAAGGAAAATCATATGTGGTTTAGAGAGAGGAGAGAACTAGACAGAAATGGAAGATGTGGGTCAAGTTTTGTTATGGTTTGTTTACAGGATATTTTTTCAGCTTGCAATTGTGAATACAAAGTTTGATTGCTACTGCAGTGGGTCAACAGCAGTTACATTAATCAAGCAGGTTAACTAAATTTCAGCTTGCAACTTCTGTTATTGTTATGTTTCAATCTGAAGATATGTAACTTCTTTTTGATGTATAAATAAATAGGGAAAAGATCTAGTCATTGGGAATGTTGGAGACTCGAGAGCAGTACTGGGAACAAGAGATGGAAATAATTGTCTTGTGGCAGTTCAGTTAACAGTGTATGTACTAGGATCACAGAGTTAATTAGATTTGGCACTATTATCATTTTGTAATTAACTTCACTCTGAAGTATTAATATGAAATTGTGTTTTAAATTCTTTGATGTGTTCTCAGATGTTGAGCTCTTGAAAGACTATGCGATGTATCAATATGTGAAATATATATAATTGCCAGTTTAATATGTGAAATATATATTTTTCGGACAATAACTTTATCCGACGCTTTTTAAAGCGCAGCTAGTCTACAACGGCGCAAGAATATTGCTATACCGACGCAATAAAAAAGCACCGCGATAGGGGTAGAGGCATAGGCAAAGAGAGCGCTTTTGATTGCGTCGGTATAGGTACTTGCGGCGCTAAAAAGCGCCCCAATAGCTTTTTCAAGAGCGCTTCTAAAGACCTTTTCCCTACTAGTGATATCACTTATTATCAGGCACATACATCGGCACTCATGATCCATTATATCTTGCATGTATCGACATACAAAGTAACCACAATCCTTTGTGTGTGATTCTTGTTGAGGACACTGAAAAGGTGAAGCAAGAAAATTCAAATCAGTATATACCAAAGAATAATAACATATTATGAAACAAAAGACAAATTACCAATGAAACTATATATATTCATCAACTTACTCAAAAATTAAGCCAACGAGTATTTTTCCTTTTATTTTTGTTTTTGTTTTGTTGCACTGCAAAGACAAAAATGGCACTACAAAAGACATAATAAAAGTTAAATATAACTATCATTGGCTAAATAAATAAGTAAAAAATTAAGATGACTTACGTCTCAACCATAGATCTGAACTTCTTAACGAATCTAGCCAATAAACAATATTGCTCCATGGATTTATAATAACAAGTGACCAATGAAATCTAAAACACAAGCACAAAAAAGAAATGCTTGTTTCAAGATTTTGACAGTGAATTAAAAGGTGCAGACATGCTAAAAATCTGCAAGGATAGAGTGATAGATTTCTATAGTTAATGTCAGCCATTAGCATACGTCAAACAGTCTGCAAGGATTGACTATAAAAAATCTTCAAGAAGTCAAAATCTGCAACATTTTTAGCCTGTCTGACAGATTTCTATAGTCACTAACACACAAATCGCAAGCAAGATCAACAAGGATACAGTGATCCCAATCAAATGTTAATGTCAGCCACTAGCAGATGTTAAAAAATCTGCAAGATTGACTATGAAAAATCTGCAAGATTGACTATGAAAAATCATTACTACATGACCGAAGAGTAAAGATCATGCATAAAAATGACAAATCTGACTTTGACAGTACTTGACCAATGGCACTTGACCAATGACAGCACAGCACTTGACATTTTTAGCATGCAACATTTGCAGTACATAATCCTAAGAAACACATAACAACATGGCATAATAATGACCGAAAAGTAAAGATCATGCATGTAATAGTCCATGAACAAGCCGTTCTATCACAGTTCTGACTACATACTCTTGCTGCCACCGGAATGAATTATAAGCAAGACGAATGTTGATGTCTTTATTCCATGGAAACTGCAGCCACTGCCACCAGTTTATAAAACCCGTCTGTTTTTTCTCTGTTGTAGTTTTATGTGCACATGACCTATCTATCACATGGACGTCTTTCTCATATTCAAATATTTCAACAATGACATGAGGCAGTTTATTGTATATCACTAAGTATGCACAAGAAAACCCAGAAGATACACTTATCAGATTTCACTAGGGACTGAAGGACATCAAAAAGCAAGACAGAATCGTTGATCGACACAACCCATAACGACGAAGAACAACCCGCAACAGAGAACACCACAACAGAGAACAACCCGCAACAACGAACAACACACAACAACGAACGACAACAAAATCAGTGTATCTCACTAACTACTCCCCCTTCTCCCTTTACTTGATAGCTTATGACCAAAAGAAGAAAAGAAAAAAGAGAAGAAATTAATTTAGTAATATACACTAAACACCTACCCTCAGATACTAGAGTATATTATTGTTGAAAAAGTTTAGGCGTATTTAAATACTTTTATATCAGTGACTCTTATATTCATGTATAATACTATTTAGTCCAACCAATATTTCTAATGGATATTTCAAGTTAAATAAGTATTGGCTAAAAAATAAAAACTGAAGAAGAAAATAAATAAACACAAGAGTGTCACAAGCAAGCATTACTACATTAATCTAGTAGGCGAGTGTATTCAGCCCTTTGTTATATGAAAGGCAACGTTTTTGGTCATTAATTTTATCTGTCTAATTCACCTGATTCAGCACGCCCAAAGATTCATACAAGCACTGTTAAAAAAATCTATACAACATGACCAAATGTCTAATGGAGTGAGAAGCAAACTCACCAGTGCAAAAAGTAGTGACTTGTCAGATAAAACAAATGTGTTGTGCTTCCTTTTCTGCCCTTCCACGTAACCATTTGATTCAATTGAGGGAAAAAACATGTTAAACAAGAAGAGCATTTAAAAATTCAGAGGAAGCTTAGATAAAGATATTAAGACTAATATGGTGTTAAAGTAGCTTATTATGCTGAGTTGCTTATATGACATATACGCATACATGGCACCGTGTATCTTATTATGCTAAGTAGCTCAAAACCAATCTTATATGACTTAATGCAAGACTACCATGTACTACTACCACATATGAATATCACGTAGCCATAAAAGTATAAGTATACAACTAAAAGAGTCACTATATGAACCCATCAAACAAAAGTACAATCCATATCACTAAATACTAATGGTTTAAAAAATCATCCACCGTGAAATCATCATCACACAAGACGTCAACTTAATTAATTAAGTTGTAGAACATGCATGAAACATTTGATATCTTCCAGTCCTCCCTAGATATACTCTGGGATACATATCCTAATTGGATGAGATGGAATGATCAGAAAATTGAGATGCATCATTAAAAGACACCAACATAAATCCTTATTTCGACAAAGAGTCGGATTACACCCACATCAACCCTACCATTCAATTTACCAATGGTCATTTAATTTCTTCAGTATTCAAGAACCACCATGATACAAAAATTCAAAATCCAAAGGAGAAAAGCCAACAACTATTTCCTCAAACATTTCAAGCCATTCCCATAAAAGTGGAAACTAGCAACTTCATAATTTGTACAAATTTGTTTGGGTCAAATATGATAATTTTCACCCTAATCGCAATCCATAGCACATGACCTGCAAATTCTCCTCTCTAAGCTCTCTTTTATTTTCTGGATGACTTGCTGTTGCTGGTATATCATTACCTAGTACAATAATCACAGGCCACCAATTTATCTTCCTCCTCTACCCTACCACCTTAAATTAAAACCGATTTGTTCTTATTCTTCACTAGACAACCAATCAACAACAATTGACAATAATAAACTGTTATGATAGTCACACCAAACACTTTTCCAGCACTTTAGCAGAACCTTTCGATTTCAATTATATTCAATGAAAATTACTGGTTTGAACTTTGAAGTTCTGACCACTTTGCACCCAAAATTTTTAGCTATGTTCATATATGAAAGTCATAAACCTAGTCAACTAAAATAAGAATTTCTCCAATAGTATTTGATCATGAAATGGCATCAAGCAAATTACCAAGACAGATCTACGAACTAAAACCTGACTCATCCACGATTTGCCTTCAGCATAGTTACAGTAACTAAATAAGCAAACAGTCATCATCACGAGAAATATTCTACAAGGCGTACAGATTCTGGCGGAAGGAGACGAGCTGCGCCGGCGATGAAACGGTGACGACGACTATGGAGCTGCGTAAACAAGGCGACCCAATTTCTGCCGGGAGAGGATGATCGAACCATATATCAGTCACGCGCGAGGTATCAACATGGAAGTAACAGTAGGCATTCAATTAGTTTTTTTTATCCAACGATCGATATATGGCAGGAGGTATATTTCTCGGGATATATTTAGATAAGTCTTGTGAGAAGAAATTTTATTACGGCGGTTAAGTTTTAACTCCCGAGAGATAATATTTTGCTATTTTAAAGAAATATTAGAAAACATATCTCGGGGGTTTTCTAAAAAACCGCCGTGCGTTTAATTTTTCTAAGGGGTTTCTAATAACCCCCGAGAAATTTTCGCCGAGAAATAAGCCTCCAATGCTAGTGAGAGGGAGTACCCTTACCGTCATCACCGACATTTGATCTCAGTATTAGTTGGATTGGGCTTGTCTGTGAAAGGGAATCTCGTGTCTTGCCTGAAAAAAAAAAACTACTCCCTCCGTCCCATAATGTTCTTCTTGTTTCTTTTGGGCACATTTGTCGATGCGCGTTTTATATCGTTAATATCTCTAATTATAAATTAGTAAAAAATTATAAAATTTTAATATTATTAAAGTACTCGATAAGACGAATCAAACCTAACGTGCCTCAGCCGCCTCTTCTTCTTCAGCCGTCTTCTTCTTCAGACTTGATTCTGGATCTGGAGCTTCCGGCGAACCAAAAAACGACAAATAAAGAAGAGGATGACGGAGGAGGAGATGGAGCGGCCTGGAGCTTCTGGATCTGGAGCATCGATGGGAATGGCGAAGATCGATGAGCAGGAGCAGTGGAGGAGCAGTGCAGACGAGTAAGGCGGCGAAGAAGGTGTTTAGGGTTCGTCTTTACCGACTTCAACAAAACCTAATCTGGCGCAGTCTTCTCCGACTCTTGCTTCTCTTCTCCGATTCTTGTTGGGGTTGTCCAGATCTGAAGAGGCAAATCGGCAAATAGGCGAGGGTTTTTGTGAAGAGTTGTTGTTGACGATCGAAGAGGAGTGTTGAAGAGGAGAGGATGTGATTGTTGTTAACGGAGGAGAGGTCGGAGTGTTGAAGAGGAGAGGATGAGAGGAGAGGATGAGAGAGGATGTGATAGGATGAGATCTGAATCTCATAAATATTTTTGACGAGAAGAAGTTAATGGGTTTACTCTATTTTCATAAAAAATGATAAGTTGTTGATTATGTGAGCCGTTGGATAAAGAATGATCTAACGGCTGATATGGCGATCCGTGTGACTTTAATAAAACCAATAGTATAGGAGTAAGTTGGGCTAAGGAATCGGTGACTTTAAACATTTTGAGGCGAGCCTCAAAAAGTCAAGACCTGTTGAGGCGGTCAAAACTCTGTCCGCCTCAATAGGTCCGATTTCTTATGTTTGTTGAGGCGGGCAGAGTTTTGCCCGCCTCAACAAGGGCGCTGCAACAAGTGTTTTTTCCACTAGTGAGAATTTCAAGTGATCTAGGGTTTGGAGGTCGATTAGCGACGGTCAGAGGAGTACGATCGATTCAATTGTGCTTATTGTGGATGTAAGAATACGTAGGATTTAAACTTGACCTTGGATTTTGTGTGTCTTCTTACCATGACAATGGTAAGCCGTTGATTAGAGCTTAGGTCTGTGAGAATGGACATGTCTCTGGTGCTTTGACTGATCTTCCTCTCTACACCTAAATCAACCGAGTTCTGGTATTTTATTTATCTTTATATGGCACTAGTACAAAATAGTCATTTCTCGGGGGGTTTTCTAACTCCCTTAAAACACTTGGCCGCCGTAAAACGTTTCACGGGAGTTTTAAAATTGCACACGGAAGGGGGTTTACAAATATTTCTCAGGGGTTAAAAGAACACCCGAGAATATTTCTCATGGGTTAAAAAACACCCGAGAAATATTTCTCGAGGTTAAAAAAAATTAGAATACATAATCTAGATCACATCTATCGCAACGACGACAAAAAATATGACAAACAGAAAGGATGAAGACTCACAATGATCATAAATTCCCTCATCCAATGATCATTAACCAACTACTCCCTCTATCCCCTTTTATAAGCTTCATTTGCTTTTTCAACACTATTCACAATCCGAGAGAATCTTCTTGATTTCTTCCAATATATAACGAAAAATATGATCATATGGGGTCCCAAGCGAGACCTCCTACAAAGACCCTAGTGTATGAAGCTCCATAAAAATGATAAATACTCCTCCATATATGGGACAATTTCGAATATAAGATAAGTCAAAGTTACAGAAGCAAAAGCTGGAACCACAAATAATTAACTAGACAAGATGCACACAGAATTGCATTTGAACAGAAACCATATTCATACAAAAATCACCTACAAGAAGATTATCTGGAACTTAGGTCTATTGAGCTCATTTAAGATAATGAACAGTATAAACCATGGTAATCATGTCAGTAAGCATATAATAACTAAATAATAATAAAGGGATGTGTTTACAATGAGAAAAGATTCTACCATGTAATGACCAACCATGTATTCAAGAGTTGCACCGATTGGCACTTGTGAATCATAGACACCCAACCCAACCTATGCAAATAACAATCATCATTTAAGGGAAGAAAAAGGTAGACCAGAAGAAGAAAAAACCCGATGAAATAACACAAATTACAAGTTACAAAGGAAGACCAGAACATTGGCTAATAAAACAAATTACAAGTTACAAAATCCTCATAAAAATAATGGATAGCACTACGCAATTTCAGCCTTCTACTTGTTTCAAACTGTTCATAAACGTGGAGTTCATGTCTAATCATACAACTCTTTTAAACTTTCTTTCACTATTTTTTATATATCAAGTAGAATTAAGCACAAAAGTTAGAAACATAGTGCCATTAGTGGAAATGCAACGAAAACTTGTTCCGCTTAAGCGCAAGCTCTTCTCACCAACCATACTTTTCTAATACCTCACACAAACCCCAAGCATCAAAATTAATCCATTCATAGCATAGAAGATAATAAATTACTAATGAAACCGTAATTCAACAGGCACCGATCTAGGAAGAAGATATATAAAAAAAATAGATGAATCGAACCTCATCTAGAAAGGAAGATTAAAAATCTGTTGGGTTCCGTTGGGCTCCATGTGATTCGTAAGCGAGAGAAATCGAAAGAGGGATCGTCGCAGATCTCTTGTAGTAATTAGGACCACCAAGGTCAACAATCCGGCGTTCCCAGTGCCCCTTGCTGCATAGGAATGATACGAAGAAGATGAATGAAGTATGAGAATTGTGTCGAATTTGAAGCCCTAATTCGACGATTTTGATTGAAATCGACAAGGGGTTGATGAGGGTTTCAGTTCGCCCTCAAAACCCTACAATCAGAAAATCAATTCGCCCTCAAAACCGATGACCTCTACCAGCCTCAGCGGCGCGATGCTCAGAAGCCTCCTAGGTAGAACGTTTCACGGGTGTTAATTTATTAATCCCGAAATTTTCTCACTGCTTTCAAGTGGGTTAAATAAAACTCCCGTAAAATATAACAAATATTAAAATAAAATAATTTAAAAATATTTCTCGGGGGTTTTATTAAAAACCCTTGTCCGTGTAGTTATATAACGGGGGTTTACAAAATCTCCGTAAAATATTCCCCGAAAAATGAGTGTTTTGTACTAGTGTGGTGATTTGCTTTGATGTTAATTTGTTATGCAATTACTACGTCTAATCAGGCCGCTAATTAGGGATCACTATGATGAGTTTATATAAAGAAGTTAAGCAATAAGATTGATCAATATGTTCCATGTTATTTTTTCACACATTGGCAAACATCTAATCTAATGTCTATCTAATCTAATACACTTAACCCCAAATTAGAGTTGAAATTTGGAAAACAATGACGACTCGATGACGAACGAGGAGTGAGAGATGCAACGGTGGTTTAATCCAATCAAATTTAGAGCAGTCATTCTATCAATCAAGTAGGATTCGATCATTGTAGGTTCAAGTTGAGAACGTATAGGGTTAACAACACTATTTTTTATTTTTTTATTAAAACAAAAAATTTATTAAAAAATAAATAAATATACTTAATAATTATATTAACATACTCTACTTTTGTTAATCAAGTCAGATTCAGGGCGCATGTATCTCGTGTTAGTTCAGGTTCAATAATTTCAAGTTTTGAGCATTTTCGATCAGAAATTAAAAATATGTCATTTATGTATACAATCTAGATAAATTAGAAATGTAAATTTATGTAATAAAATTTATAAATTGATAAAATATTATCATTAGAGATATATAAATAACAAATAATAATGTATATTGAAACAAACTATAGAATATCGCAATTATTATAAATATTTGTTTATATTTCAGTCTTTAATTATTTACCATTTTGCAATATTTGTTACTTTTTATTTTATTTTTTAGTGTATTTAAGACTATAGAAAAGATATATGACAAGCAATTGTTTAATAATTTGTGATATTTATATTTATATTTTTTTTGCCTTATTTATTAAATTAATGGATTATAGCCCAAATTTGACACATAATAATATCTTAAAATATTGCATGTAATATCATTGTGATATTTTTTTGCCTGAATTTTCCTAAGTTTTCATATCTGAGAGATTTTATTGTGATATTATTTCTTTTTTTTCTAAATTTAACATATATATTATTTTGAAAATAAAAAACGGTAACTAATAGAAAACCGACAAATGTGTTGCTTTAATTAAGGTTGCCTACATGGCATAGCTAGAATGATTGGAAGCGATTTTGCTTTATTACTTATATAGAGGTTGTGTGTCAAACCTTTAGTAAAATTCATAAACAAAAATGAGGAAGCCCGAGCAAACCCTTCCTTGTAGACCTAGTAAATGGGTCGGATTCGAGTTCGGGATAATCGGGTTCTTGTCGAAAACGGGTTCGGGTCAAACGGGTCTATAAAATTTTCGGGTTGGCCGGGTTCGGGTCAACCCAACGGGTTTCAAATGTTTAATTTTTTATTATAATAAAGAAAATAAAATTTCAACAATATTTTTATAATAAAATATTATTATTTAATAAATTTCATTGTTAATTTTTAATTTAAATGAAATAAAATATGTGAAAAGTGGGTCACTCGACGAATTTCGGGAAGTTCGGAAGTTCGGGTTGATCTGGGTTTGACCCAACGGATCTCGGGTCAGCTCGGATTTGACCCAACAGATTTCATGAGTTTTCGGATCGTGTTGGGTCGAGTTTTTTCGGATCGGATCGAGCCAACGGTGGGTTGTTTTGACAGGTCTACTTCCTTGTACTCCGTATAAAGCATGGAAGAAGTCCGCTATCCAAACAAGCCAATAGGTGTTGGTCAGCAGCATGTTGTTGAGACTCTATCCTCCTTCTCCCGCCAAACCCCCAATTCGTACCCTTAAACCTTCTCCTCCCCTTCAGATTCAACCGCTTCACATCTCAAACTCTCTCCAAACCCCCATCACCTCCGATTTCGACCGTCTTCGCAGCCGTCTCATCGACCAATCCGATGGATTCGACCTCCGTGGCGCAATTTCCACCCTCGATTCCATGCTCCGCCAGGGCATCCACCCGGACCCCACCTCCTTCTCAATCCTCCTCAAATCCTGCGTTCGCGCCCGCCGATTCGATCTGGGTAAGCTCGTTCATGCCCAATTAGCTCGTTCCCGAGTCAACCCGGACTCGGTCCTGGTTAATTCTCTTATCACTCTTTACTCCAAGTGTGGTGATTGGGTCAAGGCCTTTGAGATTTTCGAGTCCATGGAGGGGAAAAGGGATCTGGTTTCATGGAGTGTTATGATTTCCTGTTTTGCCAATAATGGGTTGGAGTTTAGAGCTCTCCGGACTTTCTCTGAGATGCTGTCTTCTGGGTTTAGTCCCAATGAGTTCTGCTTCGCTGCTGTCATTCGAGCCTGTTCGAATGAGGATGCCGCTTGTTTTGGTGATGGGGTTTTCGGAATGGCTGTCAAAACAGGCTGTTTTGATGATTTGTGTGTTGGGTGTGCCTTGATAGACATGTTTGTTAAGGGTTGTGGGGATTTGGGTTCTGCCAAGAAGGTGTTCGATAAAATGCCTGAGAGAAATGTGGTAGCTTGGACTCTGATGATTTCAAGGTTTGTACTGTTGGGGTTTCCTGATGATGCAATTGAGCTGTTTTTGGAAATGGAGTTGTCAGGGCATGAGCCTGATCGGTTCACATTGACAACCGTTATCTCTGCTTGTGTGGAGCTCAAGCTTTTAGATTTGGGTAAACAACTGCATTCTAGAGTTATTCGGTCTGGTTTGGCTTCTGATGCGTGTGTTGCGTGTAGCTTGGTCGACATGTACTCAAAGTCTGCTTCTTATGTTCCTCATCTGGATTCTAGAAAAGTGTTTGATGCGATATTTGATCATAATGTCATGTCTTGGACTGCCATCATTACATCATATGTGCAAAGTGGAGGACAAAATAAGGAGGCAATTGAGCTTTTTGTGGATATGCTCAATGGACCCGTGATGCCAAACCATTTCACCTTTGCTAGCGTTCTCAAGGCTTGTGCTAATCTTGAAGATGCTTACACAGGTGAACAAGTTCATGGCCATTTGGTGAAACTGGGTTTTGCATCAGATAATTGTGTAGGAAATGCAGTTATTAGCATGTACACTCATTCGAATAGAATCGACGAGGCTCGAAAGGCTTTCGATGCTCTGTTTGAGAAGAATTTGGTCTCTTACAACACTATAGTAGATGGATATGCACGAAACATGGATTCCAATACTGCATTTGAATTCTTGGGTGAAATTGAAAAGACACAAATGTCTGCAAATGCTTTTACATTGACTAGCCTTCTAAGTGGAGCTGCCAGCACTGGGGCTGCAAGTAAGGGCGAGCTCATCCACGCCCGAGTTTTAAAAACAGGATTTGGATCCAATACCCGTGTTCAAAACGCTTTAATTGCTATGTATTCCAAGTGTGGGGAAATTGAATCTGCTTATCAAGTGTTCAGCAAAATGGAAGATCGTAATGTCGTATCTTGGACTTCAATGATTACAGGCTTTGCAAAACATGGGTTTGCAAATAGAGCACTGGAAACATTTAAGAAAATGGAAGAGGCGGGTGTAGAACCGAATGAGGTGACTTATGTTTCCGTATTATCAGCTTGTAGCCATGTTGGTTTGGTTTCAGATGGCCGAAAGCACTTCGAATCAATGTGCAGTAATTACATGATACTCCCCAAAATGGAACATTACGCTTGTATGGTGGATTTACTCGGAAGAGTAGGATTACTTTTACAGGCATTGGATTTGATCAACTCAATGCCTTTTAAAGCTAATTGTCTTGTATGGAGAACATTACTTGGAGCTTGTCAGGTACATGGTGATACAAAAATTGGGGAGCATGCTGCAAAAAATGTGATTGGGCAAGATCCTTATGACTCGGCTGCTTATACTCTGTTATCAAATCTCTATGCTTCTAAGGAACAATGGGAAGATGTGGAAAAAATTAGAAAGGATATGAAAGAGAGGGGGTTGAGAAAAGAAGCTGGATGTAGCTGGACTGAGATTGGAAACCAGGTTCATAAGTTTTATGTGGGAGACACATCTCATTTCCAGGCAGAAGAAATTTACAAGGAGTTGAGTAGTTTGATTGTAAGAATTAAGGAGATGGGTTATGTTCCTGACACAAGCTGTGTTCTTCATGACATAGAAGATGACCAAAAGGAGGTTTATTTATTACAACATAGTGAGAAAATAGCCGTTGCATTTGGTCTTATAAGTACTCCTAGTTTGAAACCCATCAAGATTTTCAAGAATCTTAGGGTTTGTTTGGATTGCCATACTGCTATGAAGTATGTTTCATCTGCAACTGGGAGGGAGATCGTTTTACGAGACTCTAATCGGTTTCATCATTTCCGAAATGGGTCTTGCTCTTGCAACAATTACTGGTAATTGTATTCAGATATCTTAATCAACTTCATCCTCCCTTTTATGTCAAGTGTTATGCTGCTTCAAATGATGCATATAGTAATGTTGAATGTTACAAGTTTTGAGAAAGTGTAGAAATTTGTCAGCCTGGCAAATCTTGTTTGCTAAGAATCTTGGACTGCAGATTTAGAGACCAACAATTGACAATGCAATCTCTTTTATAAAGGTGTTTGGCACATAATATGTTGTATTGATGCAAAATTATTCTCGCTATTTGTTTTCTTATACTCCCTCCGTCCCTTAATGTTCTTCCCATTCCCTTCCGACACATTTGTCGAGACACGTTTTGTAACGTTAATATCTCCAAATATACGTTAATAAAAATTATAAAATTTTGATATTGTTAAAGTTCTCGCCGAGACGAATCAAACAAGATCTCATATTACTATGTTTTTACTTATATATTAGACGATATATCGAAGATTCTCTTGTAATGTGAATAGTGTCAAAAATTACCATGGGAAGAACATTTGGGGACGGAGGGAGTACAGAGTATGTATTTAGTTTCTTCTTCCTCGTGTTGTTCTAATCTTTATGTATTTCAGCTCTTTTAGTCATCCGTCTAAATTGTTTGGAAGATCCAGATCTAGATCCTGATATACAAATACAAACTAATTGATAAATTAGTAAGTTATTTGGAGTCATCTCATATTAAACGATATGACGGTCATCTCATATTCAAAATATAACTGAAGATGGCCAAGTGCTTTCTCTTGTAATGCATTTCGTATAAGTATGCATGTGACTAGTTAACTGTAAATCAACACCGATAACGCCCGGTCAATATCAGGAAAGAAAGTTTCGGTGGGAGAAAATACGAGTTAATGTTCATAATTTGGGCGGTAATATTTATAATCTGGTGATTAAATTTTTGAGGTCATTTTCAGGGAAAAATCAAAAAAATCAAAATTCGCAGTAGCTACATTGGTCAATAATAGTTAGACGGTGGTCAACACCGCAAGTCTTAGAGCATTTAAATTGATGTTACTTTGAGTAATAAACTCTTTTTTAAAAAGGAAAATTAAAATGAGTTGATATTTTTTCGGGGGTCTTGTTTGAACCAATTTTTTTTTTTTTACACCGAAATCAAAACGCTACTACGTGGCGTTTAACTTTGATTTTTTAAAAATTAACTTTATACCACGGTTCTGAAATTTCCGGGGTATAAAGTATTAAAAACGTTATTCAGTGGCGCTTTAAAATCAACTTTATAACCCGGATTTCAAACATTTCAGAGACTTTATAATCCGGACTTTTTCTTATAACCCGGATTTGACAGAACCGTGTTATAAAGTCAATTTTTAAACTCCATGTCGTAGCGTTTTATATCGGTGCACAACTCAATTTTTCGGCTCAAAAGTTAATCCCTAATTTTTTTTATATAGAAGGTCACTAGTAGAGAAAAGTAACAATCTTGTGTTACTCTTCCACATAATAACACTCTTCAATATTACCAAGTGTTCTCATATTATTGAATATTGACCAAACTTTTATTTTCATAAAAAACCATTTATATAATGGTCATTAAATAAAGAAAAGTAATTTGAAATTAAATATGAAATTATAGTAGAATAACATTATTGTGGAGTGGAGCTAGTATCATTTGATGAGGTTAAGAGAGAAAAATCTTCTAAGTGTTAGAATAGTTGTTGTGGGCATTTTGTATGCGTTACAAGTAGTTGCGTATTTTTATGTAATTTAGGTGTAATAATTTCATTGATTGGTTGGCTGTTCGACATAGCGAAAGGACAGTTTGTGTGGATTGGAAGGAAACCCAAGGAGGATCTTGCTCGGAATTTGGGGGATCCACGTGCATTCTCCCGATTATCTACAAAAGTCTCCCCTTCACAATATTTACACACCTTTGATTAAAATACATAGCAAATCAAGATTCTACCATCTTTGTAATAAGAAAAGAAGTAAATATAGGATCTCTAAAGAATCACTTAAAAAATCATTACGGGACTTTGTCGAAAGATATCAATGAAGTTGTTGTTCATGTTTCATCAACTACTTGTGCTATGCAGGAAAAAATCTGGTGATTCTGATTTCTAGGTGTTTATGTGAGATTAGAATATTCATATGTGTATACTTGTGGTACAACATGAATGTGTATGATAACGTATTTGTAAATATGTCATAATGTTAATATTGCGACAATATGTGAATGCATTGTTCACGATTTTTAACAACCCTCTAATCCTCTATCGTCATCTGATTCCACTCATATCTTTAAATTTTGTGTGTATTGCCAAATCTATTGGAATATGTTCTTTGTTAATCCCATCTTTTGATTTTTGCTAATACATCATGCCATTATTTTTTAAAAATGACTTTTCATGCTTAACCCTGGGCATGAAACTTGCCCATATCTATGAAAATTGATAGTTATTATAATATATCAGCCATGATATATAAAACTTTATAGTAAACTCAAAATACAATAGCACCAAGTCATTTGACAAATGACAGGTCAATTACTAATTGACATTAATTGCTAAGATCATTCGTCATAAGTAGTTGCATTAGTTGTTAATAGCGATGCCAAATATCTAATAATCAATATTTTAATTAGTACAATCTTTTATCGGAAGGATAAAGCCACCCTTCAGCTATAACCAAGAGGCAATACAAAATTAGTGTACAAAGGAAGAAACAGTGTATACAAATCCTGCAACAAGCCATCCCAAATCTTGAATTAATTATTTGAAAACTCCCAAAGTGTGTCAAAGTAGACTCCTTCCTAATTAAACCTAGAAACGTTAATCAACAATATATTAATGAAATAATTTGGTTGGTGCCCTTTAAGCTAAGGATATTTCTACTGATTTTCCTATGATATTATGTTTTCGGTTAATATCCATAACATTTTGAGTTTATTTGCTTTGTATATATTTCACTCGAGATGATCATGTTAATCCCATCATACCCTAAAATTAGTAACCTTAATCGATTTCTAAAACAATTAAATTCATAAGGCAACCTCATCGATTTTAAGAAGTTTGATCATAATGCAAACAAATGTAAAGCTATAGGGCATCAATAGGAAAGTAATAATAATATTGACCTATTAACCGAAATACTCCTAAACTTGGGGACTCTAATAAAAACCTGAGTAAAATAATAAAGCCTTGTTTGGTTGGCCCACAATTGATAATTGGGGAAATCCAATAAAGAGAAGATACGGCCACAAGGAGAGGATTCTGAAAATCACATTTGGTCGGTTTATGTTTCCGCGGTTTCCTAGTTGACAAGTAAAACCAATCTGTCAATTTTCTGTGGGCGACCTCACAAAATTTGACTCTTTCCTCAATTTGCTTTACATATTTATAAAACCACCCCCATTACACCAAACTTACATTATCCTCAACCAAACAAGCCCTATCAAAAATCTCTCTGTTTTCTTGCTCTTAGAAGAAACCAATCAAGATGGCTGTTGAAACCCAATTTCATGTTCTTGCAGTTGATGATAGTGTTACCGATAGGAAAATCATTGAGAGAATTCTCAAGACATCTTCTTTTCAGGGTAGGTAGTTTAGTTCTTCTTTTTTCGTAAATCTTTTCGGTTTTTCTAATCTGTGCACTGATAATATGTGATCCTTGCAGTTACTGTAGTGGATTCTGGTAGCAAGGCGTTGGAATATTTGGAATTAATGGGTAATCAAGAAGACGAAGATCGGTTTTCGGACTCGAATTCGGATTCAAAATCGGAGTCAATGGGTTCTGAAATGGTTGTGAATATGATCATCACTGACTACTCTATGCCTGGAATGACTGGATACGATCTTCTTAGGAAGCTCAAGGTACATTTTCACCATCAATTTTCAAGATGGGTTGTTTTGGTAATTATGTCAAAATTGTTTGCTGATATTTTGATTTTGCAGGAATCAGAAAGTTTCAAGTACATACCGGTTGTGATAATGTCATCTGAGAATATCCCATCAAGGATCAACAGATGCATGGAAGAAGGAGCTGAAGAGTTCTTGTTGAAGCCTGTACAGTTGTCTGATGTTGACAAGATTAGACCCCATTTGCTCAAGAATTTATGAAAATGCCCAATATTTTAGGGATTTGATAGATTTGGTTGTCTCTTGTTTTTTTCCGTGGAATCCGGGATGGGAAATTATGCGATTCCACGTGGTATCATGTGATTGGGGCTTGAGACCACCAGATCGACATCCACGTCACCAATGACAACTCAAAAATTTGTATAGAGGTAGAGTGATTAGAGTGTAAGAGCGGGTTAACAAATGTAATTAGTGAAATAGTTTTGGATTACTACTCTTAAACAGATATGTTTCTGATGATATCTTGAATTCAAATCGCTATATTCTCATTTTTCTTTTCATTTGTTAACCTGAACTAGTGTAGTGCACTTATGATTTAGTAAAGAAAACGTGTACCGTGCGAATTACGAATGCACATGGGCCGTCCAACAAAACAAATCCACTGGACTACACGGTCCATCAAATTAGAAGCCCAGCAAAATGCGTTTGCAAACACGCACTTGATATTACTAATTATTGTGTTGCTTACACGCGCCCAATAATGAAGCTTCAAAAGTATTTCGTTGCAGAAACCGTAATCCCAGTAGCTTCCCAAATCTTCTTTCAAAAATTCAGAGAAACCTCCGGTAGAATTCCAACCAACACGAACACGAACCCTAAGTTTTACACGAACACAGACCCTAGATCACAACCAAAATCAAACAAGTTAATCAAGGATTCAAAAGAAGCAAACGGTCACCAGAGAAAAAATGGAGAATCCAGCAGGAAATCCACTGGAATCACAAGGTAACTCCCTCAAAATTCCGAGAATATTTCTCATAAATATGTTCGTCGTGCTCGGTTTAATGTTTTTGTTAAGGTGATGAGGCTAATTTTGTGATCAATTTGATTGATTAGAGTGTGTGTCTTTTGGTTTTCACAATGAATTTGATCAAAAATTGACACACACGGCGTCTAGACATATAATGTGTTCTTGTTAATTTTAACTCTTGTGCATGCATATCTACTAGATCTAAAAAAATTTAGGTGTTTTAGAGACTTGTATCCACACAACAGTCAATCAGAGAAACGATTGGTGAGATATGCATGCACAAGCACCTAAAAACATTTAGGTGCTTTAGAGACTTGTATCAAAAATTGACACCTCATTCCTCCAAGTAGCAAGCAGAGAAACGATTGGTGAGAATAATATGCGAAGGGGTTTCACCTAGCAAGTATCCACACAACAGTCAATCAAGTTGATCATAAATTATCTAAAGTTCTTATCAATCCTAGGGAATGTTCCTATTCCAATCTTTAATATATCAGCACGCCAACCAGTCCTGATAATACTTACTTATTCAACAATCAGGGAAACCTCTCAAGATTAGATGAAATAGCAGCAAAGAGTGCAGGAATCATAAGGATGCATGCAATAACTTACAACCGTCAAGTATTAACATGCAATCAATTCTCTTTCATAAAAGCAATCAACTACTAGATCATGCAGATATGAATGCTACAATGACAAGGAATTCCACCGTATATTCCTAGTCTAGCAATAGAAAACTATCAATTAAACTAGGTGATCAAGCTAGCAAAACTAATAGAAATCAATAGATGAAGAACAAGAGAATTAATACAAACCCATAGGAAAAGAACAAGAGTTTAGAAATCTCACAACTTAATAACTGAAGGTTTCAACCGCTAAGTAAAACAATGGAGATTAGTTCCTGCTCATGGTTGCAGAACTAAATTGTCTGATGGAAAAGATGATGGAAAAGATGATGACAATAGAAAGAACTAGGGTTCTTAAATAGAGACTAACCCTAAAAATATATGGTAAAAGATATATCCTAAACGAAATAATAAAATAAGGAAAAAGAAATAAAACAAACAAAGGAAAATAAGGAAAGTCTGGAATGTCTTCGGCCTTGTTGTGGCGATCGCGGTCTTCATGTAAAGCTTTGCCTTGTCTCTGTCGCCCCATGGCGATCGCCGTAGAGTCATGGCGATCGCCATGATCTCTCGAACTTATGCAACGCTTCTGTTGTAGAATGGCGATCGCCATAGTGATGGTGGCGATCGCCGCTGCTCCGCAGAATGTCTTCAAGTCTTCATGTCTTCAATCTTTGATCCTCTTCTTGTTCGGTTCTGGTCTTCATTTCTTCACTTCTTAATAAACAACTCAGAACATAATAATGACTCGAAACACATATGATAATACTCCTAAACTAATGTAATAATCCCTAGTTACGCTATACAAAGTGCAGCGTATCATATGCATGTGAATAAACAAACCAGAATAGCTGAGTATAGGTATGCATCACATACAAACTTAAGGTGCGTGTAATTTGAACATATGTGCATGTGAATAACTCAAGTATGCATGTGAATAAACAAACCAGAATAGCTGAGTATAGGTATGCATCACATACAAACTTAAGGTGCATGTAATTTGAACATATGTGTATGTACATTACTCAAGTATGCATGTGAATGTAATTTTATTCTGCATAGCAACTAAATTTATATGAGTGACAAATAAAAAGCGAGCATGTAATTGTGCATAAAGGTGCATGTACTTGTGCATACAGGTGCATGTAATTGTGCATAAAGGTGCATGTGGAAATAAATTAGTGTACATACCTATTACACTGGTATGTTGCATCGGCTGAGACAACATCACCAAAGAAAGAATAACTTTTGCGGCTGATGGGATCAGAGAAAATCAAATGGCTTAACTCATTTTTTTCATTGACAACATAATCGAAATAGAAGGCCTCACACATTTCCTTCTTACGAACCAAATTGTCAATTATCATTTGACCATCACTGCTGGAACTCGGATTTGTTGGAACCTCGTTCCAACGGAAGGGAAACCGGCAACACTCCGGATTCCCGAACCTTTATATTTTCTTCTACTCGCGAGCTATCTTGACTTCTTGTTTCCAAGCAGAATGTCATTCTCCAAGTTTCCTGCAAAACCCGAACCCGGAGATGGGGCTCCCGAGAAGGGCACTCCGATGCCCAAGTCAGAAACGATACAAATAATGTATTCAACAAATGAGCGAGTGTAAGGAATTGTGAGAATGTGGGCATTCATACCCGAATAACTTACCTTAGAAGGGATTTAATACTCCAATATCAATCATACACTAGAGCTAAATATTTATTAAGCGTGAACAATGTCAAGAGATGCATAATATTCTCAGAGATGTATAAGAATGCACCATTGATTCCATTAAACCACTATCTATCAAGCAGCTCAATCACTATCATGAATACTTCATTAGATCGTATAGAAAACACAATGCCTAACTGCCAAATCATTTTATATAGACAAATGGCCATTCGTAAGCAGCATCACCTCGACCAAGTAAAGGCCATATTGGCCACTTCCGGCCAGGGCCTGAGCCAATTAACATGGTCATTCTCTTAATTATCATGAGACTCACTAATTAACCATCGTTTGCACTTCACCAGTAAGCATGAGAGGGAGACAATATTATGATATAGGCTAAACAGGTCTGATGACCAACAGTTTGAGCTGACCCATTATACATCAGCTCAAGCAAGGATTGGGGGATATTACCGACCGAATTGTGGATGGCACCGCTCAGGATTTGCCTCCGACAGACCGGTTCGAGACGGATGAGAATGAGCAAGGGGGAAATGCAACCAAGTCAGATTGAATGGGAATCGGAGCGATGACAAAGGTCCGATGGATCTTCGTCGGAGACGAGAGATCAACAGATGAACTCAGAAATTCCATCCCACGCACTCCCATTTCGGCTTCATGGTGAAAGTGATCGAAGAAGAGCAAGCTCTTGCCATTTCTTTCCCCGTTTTTCTTTCTCGATTAGCCTCTCCCCATGTTTTCTCTGTTGCCCAGCTCTCATTTTGCCCTCCTTTTCTTATCACTATTCATTTATATATATACCATCACTTCTGACCTAAGATCTAATATTGGGCCTATTTGCAAATGGACTTTGGGCTTCTATTTACCCGGGTCCAACACAGCTCCCCAAGCTCTTCGTTGTCTCAACGAAGGCTTGGTTCATTGGACCTGTAGTAGGTCTTACACTCGTTTAGTGACCTCGCGAGTATATATTATCGGTCGTTCGCGTGACTACTTCATACATATAACTAACTTTTATAAAGTCACAAAAGTACTCGAGTTTCGCGTACCCGAGACTTTAAGTCTTAGAAACTACTTTAGAGTTTTGAAAATGAATTTAATGAATGGGTGCGAAAGCCCCAAAAGCTAACTTTCTGAATTTCGAGTATGAACTCGAAGAACAAGAACAAACTTATTAGATAGTCGTTTGTATGCTCTTTATACTTTTGCTCTCAACCTTGCATCTCATGCATCATTAGTTATACTCTAGTTCACTTATAGTCCTAATTTCAACTCTTTACAACTTGTGAAAGATTTTCACAAGGGAGTGAATCCCAAGAATGAGGAAGAAGGGATATGGCCTTCATTCCTAGCATTCGTGGAGAAACCATCTAAAATATACATCATCCACGAATGAACACAGGCTTACGGGATAGAGCTCCAGCGTTTTAGATTTTTCAGGGCTCGCGAGAGAGCTTTCTGAAGAATTCAAAGTGCCTTTAAACTTCTTTAGAATAATGATTTCATTATCTGAGCTTGGTTGCGGTAGTGCGAGATGGTGATCTTGAGGATGAATCGCGTCCAACCTCCCCTCGATTTTCCTCTTTCACACCTAATAGCCTCTTTATTTATTTATTTTATTCTAATATGAGACTCGAGAAGAGAACTCTCTTGGCTCTCTAGCCGTCAATCCCACGAGCTCTCTTGTGAATAAATGAAGCTAAGGGAAGCTCTAAGCCTAATGCGATAAGCAAAGGCTAAGGGAAGCTCCCGAGCTTAAGGGAAGAGACACCCTAGACTTGCTAGCCTCGCGAGCGATCTTGCGAGTAAACAAAGCTAAGGGAAGCTCCAAGCCTAATGCAAATAAGCAAAGGCTAAGGGAAGCTCCCGAGCTTAAGCGAGGAATCAACTTAGCTTTGCTAAGTTTTACCGCTCGCGAACACTCTAGCGAGTGAACAACGCTAAGGAGAGCTCCCAACCTAAGGTGAATGAACAAAGGCTAAGGGAAGCTCCTGAGCTTAAGCGAGGAATCAACTTAGTTTTGCTAAGTTTTACCGCTCGCGAACACTCTAGCGTATGAATAAAAGGACTTCGCGACCTGAGCGAGAATACTTGGCTCTCGAGCTCCAGCGTCACGGCTTCGCGACCTAGGTGAGTGTATACTCACTCTAGTGACACAGATTCATGGTCCGGGTGAGGATACTTGTCACTCAACCTCGCGAGCTTTCTAGATTCTTTGGCTCGTTACAAACTCTTTGAGTGTTATTTTTCCCATGCATCATACCGATGATCTTGTATCTCGTGTTCTCACGTGCATAGGTTCTAAATTCTTTTCAAGCCCATAATGTTGGTTTCATGTGTCCTAGCCACAAGCCATGAGGCATGAAGCCCTAAGTGTCACCTTAGAGTTCGAGAGTAAACTCAACCTCGCGAGCTTGTCAAGGGGAAACCCAATGACAAGAAAACATAAAAGTAGTCTTTGCCTTAAACGCTCGCGAAGAGACGACGAACAAGTTTGACTCTCGCGAATGAAAAAAGGTCATAGGAGAGGTGGGGAGCCTCAACAGTTAGCACTCCCGGATCTCGTGAAAAGACTTCGCGAGTATTTTCAAATCTCTTAATGAGTGTTGCTTTAACTTTGCTCAATACGTCTTTCTTAAATGTGTATGGAAGCTAAATTCTATATAAGCTTCATACTATTATTCTCACGATCTCGTTCTTCTTTTGTGTCGTTCATCACACTAAAGGCTTTATGTATGTTCTCGCTCTCAACTTGATTCAACTCAAGGCTTAAAAGATCGGATGCAAAGAGAGAGAAGACTAGTCAGAATATTAATAACGAGGTCATAAAACCCCGATAGAGTCGACACCACATCTCTCCCCTTGTCTCTTTCAATTCAAACTAACATAAATTATGTGAGGTGAATAGGAAGAGATATGATGGTGGTGTCTCTATTTTGTTGGTTCTAACACCTTCGTGAAGTGCAAAATACAAGTTGTAATCCTTGCTAAAACATTACTCATGAGTGAGGTTTGGGAGAGGTACCCGAAGGAATATCTACATAATAGAAGATGATGTGTGAAACTTTAAGGGCCTCGCGACCAAACAGGGTCGGACACTTGCCTTAAAGGTAGGTTTTCTACTACAAGGGTATTTCCTTCAACGAAAGAGTAGTATAAATCTTAGCAAGGAAATGCCTTAGTGTGAGGATTCACATGAAAACATTATTTTCTAAGCGACAAATCCTTACGATGTTTCTCATTAGTGAATATGTTTAACACTCGAATTGATAAGTGTTGAGAACAATCCATTTTTCAACAACGCAGCCTGTTTTTAGGTGATTTAAGTTTGTGACCTTTCACGGAACAAGGGATTCTCATTGCACAACGGTAGCTAAAGAAAACAAGCTAATTGAAACGAGGTAAAAGTGAGTGAAACAAGTGAAGTCAATGCTTCTTGAGCAAGATGCTTCACAAAGACGGGCAAAGCAATTAACACCGGTACTTCACAACACTAAGCAAGTAAATACTTCATGACGCGAATCGAGACCTCACGACACAAGTCGAGTGAGTTCAAGGCTTCAAGAAATCAAGCAACATGAGTGAAGGCAAAGCTTTGCACATGAAAATGAAGCGAGAGAGAGAGTAAAGTCTTACAAAAGTGGTTAATAAGAGTGAAGACAAAGCTTAACGAAAGTAAGCAACTCTCGCCACACAAATGACATCCATGTGTATGGGTGTTAATACTTGTTAAACCTCATATACCTGATCTCGCATGCGGGTAGAACAACTTCGCGCCTAGGTGAGTGCAATACTCATCCTAGCGTCACGACATCATGGTCCGGGTGAGAATACTTGCCACTCAGCCTCGGTCTCATGGCTTCGCGACGGGAGTGAGAATACTTGCCTCTCGAGCTCCAGCGTCACGGCTTCGCGACCTAGGTAAGCGTATACTCCCCCTAGTGACACGACTTCATGGTTCAGGTGAGAATACTTGCCACTCAACCTCGATCCCACGGCTTCGCGACCTGGGCGAGAATAATTACCTCCCGAGCTACAGCGTCACGTCTTCGCGACCTAGATGAGTGTACACTCATCCTAGTGACACGAATTCATGGTTCAGGTGAGAATACTTGCCACTCAACCTCGATCCCACGGCTTCGCGACCTGGGCGAGAATAATTACCTCTCGAGCTCCAGCGTCACGGTTCGCGACCTAGATGAGTGTACACTCATCCTAGTGTCACGGCTTCGCGACCCAAGAGGGCTTATAGCCCAGCCTGGTGACACGGCTTCACGACCTGAGCGAGAATACTTGCCTCTCGACTCCAGCGTCACGGCTTCGCGCCTAGGTGAGTGTACACTCATCCTAGTGTCACGACTTCGCGACCCACGAGGGCTTATAGCCCAGCCTGGTGACACGGCTTCGCGACCTGAGCGAGAATACTTGCCTCTCGAGCTCCAGCGTCCCGGATTCGCGCCTAGGTGGGTGTACACTCATCCTAGTGTCACGGCTTCGCGACCCAGGAGGGCTTATAGCCCAGCCTGGTGACACGGCTTCGCGACCTGAGCGAGAATACTTGCCTCTCGAGCTCCAACGTCCCGGATTCGCGCCTAGGTGGGTGTACACTCATCCTAGTGTCACGGCTTCGCGACCCAGGAGGGCTTATAGCCCAGCCTGGTGACACGGCTTCGCGACCTGAGCGAGAATACTTGCCTCTCGAGCTCCAGCGTCCCGGCTTCGCGCCTAGGTGAGTGTACACTCATCCTAGTGTCACGGCATCATGGTCCGGGTGAGAATACTTGTCACTCAGCCTCGGTCCCACGGCTTCGCGACTTGAGCGAGAATACTTGCCTCTCGAGCTCCAGCGTCACGGCTTCATGGCCTAGGTGAGCGTATACTCCCCCTAGGTCATGGTATATTTTGCGTGCCCGGTGACTAGCCCGATGCCGCTTATCGCGTGCTCGGTACTATCCCGATGCCGCTAATTGTAAGCAACTCATCAAACAGAAGAAAGCCTAAGTAAGGCAAAAGTCACACAAGGTGCAATGTAAGGACTTTCTGTAAAGCATATTGAAGCATGATCCACTAGTCAAGTATTATCATTCATGCAAGACTAAAATGAATGGACTCTCCGTAAAACAAAGTACGAGTCTAGCGGGACTCACCTGCCCCTTTGCCTTTTATCTTTTGTTAATCTTGTGATTCGTTTTTCATAGAGCGAGAATAGAAATCTCTCGTCATGACGAATGTCAAACTGGTTGTGTGAGGAAAATTCCCACAGACGGCGCCAGTGTTGGAACTCGGATTTGTTGGAACCTCGTTCCAACGGAAGGGAAACCGGCAACACTCCGGATTCCCGAACCTTTATATTTTCTTCTACTCGCGAGCTATCTTGACTTCTTGTTTCCAAGCAGAATGTCATTCTCCAAGTTTCCTGCAAAACCCGAACCCGGAGATGGGGCTCCCGGGAAGGGCACTCCGACGCCCAAGTCAGAAACGATACAAATAATGTATTCAACAAATGAGCGAGTGTAAGGAATTGTGAGAATGTGGGCATTCATACCCGAATAACTTACCTTAGAAGGGATTTAATACTCCAATATCAATCATACACTAGAGCTAAATATTTATTAAGCGTGAACAATGTCAAGAGATGCATAATATTCTCAGAGATGTATAAGAATGCACCATTGATTCCATTAAACCACTATCTATCAAGCAGCTCAATCACTATCATGAATACTTCATTAGATCGTATAGAAAACACAATGCCTAACTGCCAAATCATTTTATATAGACAAATGGCCATTCGTAAGCAGCATCACCTCGACCAAGTAAAGGCCATATTGGCCACTTCCGGCCAGGGCCTGAGCCAATTAACATGGTCATTCTCTTAATTATCATGAGACTCACTAATTAACCATCGTTTGCACTTCACCAGTAAGAATGAGAGGGAGACAATATTATGATATAGGCTAAACAGGTCTGATGACCAACAGTTTGAGCTGACCCATTATACATCAGCTCAAGCAAGGATTGGGGGATATTACCGACCGAATTGTGGATGGCACCGCTCAGGATTTGCCTCCGATAGACCGGTTCGAGACGGATGAGAATGAGCAAGGGGGAAATGCAACCAAGTCAGATTGAATGGGAATCGGAGCGATGACAAAGGTCCGATGGATCTTCGTCGGAGACGAGATATCAACAGATGAACTCAGAAATTCCATCCCACGCACTCCCATTTCGGCTTCATGGTGAAAGTGATCGAAGAAGAGCAAGCTCTTGCCATTTCTTTCCCCGTTTTTCTTTCTCGATTAGCCTCTCCCCATGTTTTCTCTGTTGCCCAGCTCTCATTTTGCCCTCCTTTTCTTATCACTATTCATTTATATATATACCATCACTTCTGACCTAAGATCTGATATTGAGCCTATTTGCAAATGGACTTTGGGCTTCTATTTACCCGGGTCCAACAATCACAACCAATCATATACGAGTTCAAATCCCTCTTGAAGTTTTTGAAGTCAATCATTGTAGCCCCTATATCAGAGTATGTACCAACATAATTCTTGAGCAGCTTGTATGCTTGACTTGTACCAAGATTTGACTTTAAACAGTTAATAATGAAGTCCTGGTGGAATGGAGTCAGTTTTCGATTGTTCTTCAAGAAATGTTGATGAGATTTAGGAACCATATAATGAGTGTGACATTCCACAAATCTCTTAACACAATAGCCATCACGTCCACCATATCGAACAACTATCTTTGCTTTACAACCGCATATGTCTGAAGTCCTTTTTCTTTTCTTTGACTTCTGGGAACTGGGGGTTAAAACACGTTCTTTTGTGAATCCTTCCTTGCTACAAACCAAATAGTTCCAGAGAACTACTTTGCTGGTATCATTCGCTTTTGTACATGTACCCATACGAACATTAAATCCACATTCATTTGCATAGTTTATATAAAACTGAAACCCTTGATCAAGTGAAGAAAATATTTGACCAATAAAAGGCTTAGCAACATCATTGCAAACAGGAATGCAATTTCCTGAATATCAACAAAGCAACAACACAAAATATCAAATACAGAACAATGGAAAAATACTGATTAATTGCTAAACGACCTAAAACCTGGAATCAATTGCAAGCAACTACAGAAATACAAAATTGAAGCAACAATCATACATAGGAATACTAATAAGGCGAAATCAACACTGAAATCAATCAAAGGAATATCTCGTACCCTATAATTCAGCAAAATTCAACAGCAAATAAACAAAATAAAAGCATTGATGTACAATATAATCTGAAAAACGAGAATGAAGCCTATCTAAACAGATTAACCTGGTTCCATGACGCAAATTGACCTGCAACACATGAACAAAAACCAAAAATCAATTTCAAATCAATAACAGATGCAATCGATAGAAATAGAGAACGATAAGGAGAATGGAGAGTGGAGATTAAAACGAACGAGGAAGGAGAAGAGGAGGAGAAGAAGAGGAGAAGAAGAGGAGGAGAAGAGGAGATCGACGATAGAAAAGCGCGAGGAGAGGAGAACGGATTTAATACGAGAAAGAATTCTCACGCGCTAGCACACTCGCGAATTGTGAGCCATTCGATTGCCTTAGAATGGACGGTGGAGATTCATTCTCAATTCTCACAATATAATTCATTCTCATAGGAGTCTTTACCTTTAGTAAATAGATTATCTTGTATAATTTTACCTCCTAAATTAGTTTATAATATTGAAATGACATTACGACATAATTATATTTAAAATTTTGAATAAAAATAATAAACAACATACGGAAAAAGAAAATAATAAATTTAAATTAGTAATGAAAGATAAATTTAACACTCTCATAAAAACACTTATTTAAGGAAAGTTTTATTTTAAAACATAACAACTTATATGTAGCTATATGAGACCCCTAGTATTAGGTTTAAGACTCACCACTAATTTAAAATTCGATTTGAAAATTTAATAAACTATTTGAAAAAGAAATCATATTTATAACCTAAGATAAAATCAATTAAATTTACAAACAAGTGTTGATAGAATTCAAGGAGATTCCAAATGGGTTCATATATGATGGCTCCAAATCTAAATATAAGTTGGTTTAGTTAATTCATATTTTTAAAAATAAATTAAGATTTAATGATTTAAAATTACATTTTAAAAAAGCAAAACAGAAGAAGGGGGCTTTAAACAGAAAATGACACATCATTTGTTTGGACCAGAATGAAGGAGAAGACTTCAAATATCTCTGTTTTAATATATATATATATATATATATATATATATATATATAGAAAAACGAGTACAAGCATTTTATGTCGTTCGTCTCATGTCTTAAGCTCGAATATTACCTTCTCATATGTATACGAAAAACAAAATAAAATAATTAGTTAAAAACTAACTCTTATATATGTTTTTCTAACCTATATACTCATAAGTTATAGTTTAAGGTTTATCTTAGAAAGTTATAATTAGGGAAGAGACCTGACAAACGGATCAAACCGTTCGGGTTCGGATTTAAGTCAATCGAATTTCGGTTGAAAACGGATTCAGATCAAACGGGTTGACAAAATTTTCGAGTTGGTCGAGTTCTGGTCGGATCGACCTAGGGGTTTCATGTGATGGATTTTTCTATTGTAATAAAGAATATAATTCCAAACAATATTTTTATAATAAAAAATATTGTATTATTATTTAATGAAATATATTGTTATTTTTTAATTTAAATAAAATAAAATATGTGAAAACCGCGTCCCTTGACGAGTTTCTAGTTGTCTGTCCAGGTTTGACCCAACGGGTCCCGGGTCAGACCGGGTTCGAGTCACCGAGTTTCATGAACTTTTTGAGTCAGGTTAGGTTGAGTTTTTTTCCGGATCGGTCATCTTTTGACAGGTCTAGGTGTTACCATTTTAGTAATTAAGCGTAAAAGTTACCAATTAAGTAAACAACAACAACAATCAAACTAGTTGGCTCCCGCCGAAGCACGGTCTGAGGGGACAGATGTGGACAATTCATTTTCGACAAAACGTTGGGGGATGTGAAGTGTGGACCAACATGCCAAGACACAACCCATGTTTTAATACCTCTTGAATTTGATGGGGTTGAAATATTGGGATATGGATGAGCATTTGAATTGAAAAGTAAAGCAACATTAAATCTATATTTTCTGAAACACTAATCAAACACCTAAACTAATTTATCACTTTCTACACTGATACCTCGACCCGAATCTGATACCTCGACCCGAATCTGATACCTCAACCCTACCTCGATACCTTCTGTCTTGAGCCATGTAATATGTCATCTCCAACTCTTCTTTGTGCAGACTATACCAGTCTACCTCTACGCTAAACACCAATCTAGTCTCTCGCACCTACGATTTGGCGCTTCAGGTCCTCTTCTCTGTACATGCCCATATAAGCGAAGTCTAGTTTCATGCAAGTTGTCCCTAATATCCGAAGTACATACCTTCTCCGTAATAACGTAACTCGCTTATGATCCTGCTCTGATATGATCACACATCCAACGCAACATCCTCATTTCAGCTACCACTATTTTATGTTCTTGAACCTTTGTAATGGGTCAACACCTTGCGTCATACAACAACGTTGGCCTAACAACCACTGTATAAAATTTATCTTTCAATTTGGCAGGCACTTTTCTATCTTTTCTATCACATATAAGTCTAAAGTCTTTCTCAAATTATGTTGGCCCATATGTATGCATGTCGAATATTTGTGTCTATTGTACCGTCGCTCTGCATAGAAACGTTACAAATTTAGTGATTTTAATTTTTTTGTAATGGGTTTATCCATTTACTTTTAGAGGGTAATTTTTTTATTTAAAGATGTTTATCTTATGCTCTAAAAACATAGGTTAAAAAAACATATATAGATTAAGAGTCGATGAAGTGAGTTAGGTGGACATTATAGACGATACACATATATATCGTGGTGTATGCACACAAATATCGTGTGTGCATGACGATGCGAACACATTGTATTACGCGAAGTATACACATACATTTTTATGTCACTAACATTATGGCACAAACACCCATATATTATAATTTGATTTATTCAAAATAATACAAACTATGATGAATGCGCATTCGTCTTTGACAGCTTGATAGATAAATCAACACGGTTCTTATATACAGCCCGGTGCTTTATTCAAACAACGCCGGGTCACTCGCGTTCTGCGAGGACACGTACACTCGCGTTACGCGAGATTAGCAAAAAATTAGGTTAATTTCATGCATGCTAATCTCGCGTTCCGCGAGTGTACGTGTCCTCGCAGAACGCGAGTGTCACGTCCCTCGCAGAACGCGAGATTAGCATGTCAGATGGACGTTGTTGTGCGCCATTACTACATGTCTTGTCCCCACCTAACTATAATAACTACTCCCTTATTTTAAGTAATCTGTAACACCTATTAACCATACCCTAACACCTCTTTTTATCATCTTTCACCTCTTTCACCCTCCATTAAAACCCATTTTCAAAACCTTAAAACTTCAAAACACTCTAAAAACACCTAAAATAATGGAAGATGAAGAGGAATTCAACAAAGGAGGGAATGGAGATGATGGTTCATCAAGTTACCATTCAAATGAGGTAATGTTCTTACTTAATTTTTGAATTTGAATTTGTTTTGCACCATTAAGAGCTAAAATGAACTTATTATGTTGTATTTCATGTTAAATCTAGTAGTAGTAAGTGTTGAAGAGATGACTTTTGCATATAATGTCAAAAACTTAGATGTGTTCATGTTTTTAGGGTTTTTAGGGTTTTTAATGTAGAAACTCATGTTATGTTAAATTATCCCGTTCTGCGAGGGGTGTAGCGTTCTGCGTGAACAGTCTTGAGAATACACATTGAGTTGACGGTTGTGCACATGAAACTGACTCTTGAGAATAAAGGTCTCAATCATCATTTCGATACCCTTGATATGTATCTGCTCGTTCTATCCCACTAGGCACAGAACAGTCTTCCCCGGCATAACTATGGACACCACTGTACCGCTCTATGGGGCGATAATCAACGTCGGGGAGCCCCTCGGGGAAGAGCTCTACCGGTGTTGTATTCTTTGCTTTCCTTCTCCCTTTTGCATTTTCAACCGGTGGATTTTCTCTCACAGCGTTCCAATTTCTTCGACGGGTTGAACGTCCAGGACGATCCATTACCTAAAAAAATATAAAGTAAAATCAGTATATAAATATAACAGTATATAAAGTAAAAAAAATATAAAGTAAAATCAGTATATAAATATGTATCTGCAGATGAGGAAAGAATTGCCAGTTATGGCAACTCCTCGCGTTCTGCGAGAGCATGACCCTCGCGTTCTGCGAGTGTCATGCTCTCGCGTTCTGCGAGTGTGATGACTCTCGCGTTCTGCGAGGGGTGTAGCGTTCTGCGTGAATTTGCACTACCATGAGTTTCCGGCAACAGTTTCCGGCGAAAATTTCCGGCGAAAATTCAATATTTTAGCTAAAATATCTATCAATTTAAGTAAATTACCAAATAAACATCAACAACCCTAATCAAAAACCATTTCTAAAATCAACAACATTCAATATACAACCATTCATGAACCATAATTCAAAATCAACATCCACTCATCAACCATAATTCAAAATCATCATCTTTCATCCATTATACAACCATTTCTAAAACAACATTCAATATCAAAACATCATATAATATGCAATTTCCTATACTAACAACATATATTCATCTAGAAACAACATTAGAAAGCAAAAGAGTATAAGAAACATACCTTATATGGAGATTTGTAGTGAAAAGAGGAAGAAGAAGAAGTTTGAACCGAGAGAAATGATGAGAGCGGCGGTAGAAAATTGTGTGTGATGTAAAAAATGAGCCGAGTAGGGTTTTTCCCCTTTTATAGGGGAAAAACACTCTCGCGTTCTGCGAGGTGACGCACCCTCGCGTTCTGCGAGGAGAGGCTCCCTCGCGTAACGCGAGGGCCCGGGCGTTATTTAGAAAACGCTCAGACTGTATTTAGCAAGGGCCTAAATCAATTATCAATACGGTATGGTTGTATGGACCATTATTGATTTGTCATTTCATTAAGTTCATACAATACAAAATAAAAGATACGCTAGATCTTATTGACTCCCTCCTGATGTCAGCATCATTGTTTATTTTTATGTACGCGGCAAAAATGTTGCATAATTTTATACATGAACGTTATGAGCAACCCTCTGACCTATATACAAGGTCAATAGCCAAGATGCAAGAACACATACAATTCAACTTCTAAACATATCAATAAAATTTTAATGTATTTGTATTCAGTGTTCCCTAAAGTCAACTAGTATGGATGATACTCGTTTGATTGTGCACCTACTAAATCTTAACCCACTCCTTAAAATTGACCCATCAGATTTAAAAATTGGATAAACATATGCATAAATCAATATTCAAATCGCCATAGGAAAGTGAAGTTGTTTTTTCCAATATATTATTGTGATATGTTTCGATCGGATATTAGACTACCCACAATAGGGTTACATAAAATAAAATATTAATTGGTTAAATAACAATTTTTTTTTTTTTGTTATGTAACTCATGTTTGGGTTACATAGGATATGAGTTACATAGGAATGGAAAACCATATTTTAGCCATTGATTAAAAATGATCGAATGATTCTAATAAATTTGTATTTAAGTAATATAATATAGTTTTCAACCAAATATTAGGCTTATATAGATTATAAAAATAACAATAAATATTTTAATATTTATAATTTATTTTTATCTACACATAGACACTCATATTCCATATATGTGTTATTGTTTTCTATTAAAAAAATTGAGTCAATGCAATCTACATAGTATAATTACAAGTATAGATTACGTCCAAAAATGCTATTTGATTTAAACTTCAAGTTCAATACAAACTAAAAACAGTTATATAATCTATTCTTCACTTAGAAAAACGAGAAACATAATTGCTAATTTCAAATCATAAACATGAAGTTATTCTTCACTTAGGAAAACTAAAAACATAATTGTTAATTTCGGAAATCATAAACATGAAGTTATTCTTCACTTAGGAAGTAACTCGCTCATCAACATCGTTTGTATCATATTGCACAATATGATAATAGAGGATGAACAAGATAAATACACTATGTACTATGATGTATCTCAGTTTGAGCAATCAAGTGCTAGTCACGACACATACTCCACTACTCGAACTATATCTATGTCAAACTATATATATCTCCAATTGGAACAACTTCAAAACAAGGCAGCACACGAACAACTAAAAGAAGATTTGGTTGAACACGTATAAGAAAAGTTTATACATAATTATGTATGATTTCAAGTTTAGTCAACATTGTATTTTGATTATTTTATTTTCATTTTATGTACTTGTTGTATTTCCATGCTTTTTAAGCATAATGAGATTAGTGACGTTTGAGGGATTCGCGTTAATTGAGGTGCGTAGGATAACAAAAGGGAAAACACGATCTAGCTAAACAAGTGAACGCGTTGAACTAAGTTAATGATTTGAAATCTCTCAACACTTTTATTGATAACAGGGATTCCTCACACATATTACACAAAAATGAGCTTCTCAAACTTATTTATGAAAATCCGACCTCCTCCTTTGTGAGAGTGATGGGGTATTTATAGGAGTAAGTCACTTGGAACTTGAACCGTCATCAAAATACGCGTGTCATTCAATTTGATATAGAGTTGGCATGAGGTGACTCAAGTAAACAGTAGCAGGTGACTCGACATTTCTCGTGAAGAACGCGTTGATGTTGATGGCGCGGTGATATGACAACTCAAGTCTTCGGTGTTAACTCGATGTTCAGAACTTGGTTTTATGCCTCGATGATTTGGTCTAACTCATGAGCGACCTTTGGATTCCTTTGGAAGTACTGTGTGTGTTGTTTTTGATAGCTTTCAGTTTTTGCACCACCATCTGAACTACCGCGTTGATGACTTCCTTTCTTCAGTTTTGGAACCACCATCTGAACTATCGCGTTGATGGGTTCCTTCAGTTTTGGAACCACCATCTGAACTATCGCGTTGATGGCTTCTTTCCTTCAGTTTTGGAACCACCGTCTGAACTATCTCATTCCCTGTTGGCGAGCATCTCAACGCGGTGAACTTTGTAAGTTTGTTAACGCTTTGTGATCCTGTGATTTTCTTGTGTTTGTAAGGGGCGCGTCGACCACATCAGAAGCAGGCGTGTGAAACGAGGTACCATCAACGTTGATTTGTATTAATTTCATTTGAAAGCTATAAACAAAAATATTACATTTATATTAATCTAAGATAATAAAATTATAATACAATATTCATTAAAAATTTAAATTTGAGTTATATGTATTATTATATTGTGTAAATATATGATAGCTAAATAAATATGTATGCATTTAACCTTCATCATGTATCCTCCGTTATTGAGAAAAGTGAGATGAATTACATTGATGATGTGGAAGGGAGAGAAAAGTGAAAAATGTGTTATGTAACCCATCATATGCGACCCCCATTGCTGATAGTCATAGTCATTTATAGTCTTACCGCGGCTTAAATGTTTCACAGAGTATAAAACAATCCAGTTTTTGGGTAAATACCCCAAAATTCCATTATTTTGTTGGTTATCACCATAGGTTATTATGTTTTTAGTTTATACCCTAAAGGTTATAATCACGTGCGCTGCTAGCATTGTTGGATGTTTGATTGCTTCATTTCCAAAAATATACCATACGAAGAAAGGAGAGCAAGTGAGAACCAGGATCCGAGGCTCAGATCGAGATCGAAGCAAGCGAGAACCGGGATTCGAGGCTCAGATCGAGTTCAAATAGGCGAAATTCGAATTATGAGTGTTGTGGTTTGATGGTGGTATACACGCCGATGTATATTGACGGAGACCGAATTGACAGATCCGGTAGAGGAAAGCTAGGAAGTGGATTTGCGGCCTATGATTGGAAGCGGTGAAGAACGAGATTGTCCGATCTGATTTGCTTATCATCACAGAAGAAGGATTAGCCATGGCTGCCAACAATGTGCCATGTATTTGGGATAGTGATTTTTGTTTCTTTTATGTGAGTGGATTGAATTCCAAGTAGGTGTTGCATAAATTACAAATATGTGCTGAAAATTGACCTTCTGTGTTGATATTTTGCTGCAACAGTACATATAGGTGATGATATAGGTGATGAGATTTGTGCTGGAGGTGAATGTGTGATGCTATTCGTGAATAGACCATGCCCAATATATATATGCTTTGAGTTTTTCATGGACATCCTTTTGGATGTGTTATTAGGTGTGTAAAGGAAAGAAAGGTTCGTTAATCTACCATACAAACTACAGTATAAAAGTAGGATTCTGTTTTTTTCCCATGTAGAGGGTAAAGTTGAAGCCATGTTTTCCCTTGCGAGGGACGTGCTTTATTACAACCATCCAGCTAGCATCATTCAAGAGCATACGAATTTGTGCAATGTCCTGTAAATACAGAGAAGATGACTCACCAACAACACTAATGCAGCTCAGTAAATGGCTGGAGTTATTTACATGCTCTACAAACTATAAACAATTGATTTTTTGACCCCTTAAGTTATGATAAGAGGAACTGTTGAATGTTATTTTCATCCATACTAATGAAGTGTCAACAACACCTATAAAAGTTGTAAAAATAATAATTATAAACTGTCAACATGACTACTTAAATTATCAATACACTTAATTACACTATCAACATACTAAATTATTTTTAATTGATTATAAACTATTAACTAACCTCATTTTTGATTAATTATATAGTGTCAACATCATTCATAACAAAGTCTCATTTTTGGGGAATCTATATACTGTCAACACCAATAACAAAGTGTTTAACAAGCTTTCAAAAAAAGAGTGTTTAACAACATTAATAAAATTGCCAACGACACTAACTAAACTATGGATATGGCTAATAAAATGTCAACATGACTAGTTATATTGTCAACACACCAAATAAAAATGTCAACACACTAAATAAACTGTCGCAAAAAATATAAAATTGTCAACGCACTAAAAACAGTTGTCAGCATTTGCTAAATAAATTTGTCAACATACTAAGAGAAACTGTAAAAGACACTATATAAAATTTTCAACACAATAAAAAAAATTGTCAACACATTTACAAACTGTCAACACCACCACAAATGAAATGTCAACACTGCAATAATCTGTCAACAACAAAACTGATAAACTGACAACTCAAACGATTTAAATTTTCAAAATGACTAATTAACTGTCAACAACACTTATAATTTGTCAACAAGTTTAAATAAATGTCAGCACGACTATTTCAATTGTCAACAAAATTATTTAAATTGGCAACGGCTAATGAACTATCAACAAAGCACAATAATAAAGTAGTCAACACACTAAATAAATTGTGAACAATACTAAATAAATTGTGAACAATACTAAATAAAACGGTCAACACACTAAATAAAGTTGTCAACACACCAAATAAAACTGTCAACACACTAAAAACTGTCAACACAATAAATAATATTGTCAACATACTAAATTAAATTGTCATCAACACACAAATGTATTGTCACATTACTAATAATTTTTAAACAAACAAATAAATTGTGAACACCACTAATAATTTGTCAAAAAACACACCAATAAAGTGTCAACACCCTTAAAAATTTGTCAACAACAGAGCAAAAACCTTCAACACTACTAATATATCAACAAACCCACAAATGAAATATCAGCAAGACTAACCTATCAACACCGACTAAAATTCCAAGGTGAAATTTGTTGGAGATGAGAATAGTTAAAAAAAATGAAATATTACTTGCTAAAACACAATCTAGAATCAATTCATTTGAGTTGAGAAATTTATTTTATTACAAAATCTTACTAAGTTTTTTGAGAACTAACATTTCATATGAGTTGACATCAGTAATGGTATTGTTTCACTTTCGAATTTCACCTCGGGAATTGTTCCACTTTTTGGGTAAATACCCCAAAATTATAATATTTTTTAAGTTTTTGCATCACTTATTTAAGTTATATGGAAATACTCCTTTGCTGACGTGGCAATTATAACAGAGCTGTCAACAAAAATTTTAACAGAGTTGTCAACAAATTTTTTAATAGAGTTGTCAACAAAATTTGTAATAGAGCTGTCAACAAAATTTTTAATAGAGTTGTCAACAAAAATTTTAACAGAGTTGTCAACAAAATTTTTAACAGAGCTGTCAACAAGAATAATAAGTTGTCAACACCAATAATAACCCTTTGCTGACTGGAAATTATAACAGAGTTGTCAACAAAATTTGTCAACAAATTTTTTAACAGAGCTGGCAACAAATTCTTTTAACACAGCTATCAACAAAAAATTTAACAGAGTTGTCAACAAGAATAATAAGTTGTCAACACAACTAAATAAGTTGTCAACCCAACTAAATAAATTGTTTACACGACTAATAGACGATCAATAACATACAACACGAGTAATATTACAAAATTGTCAACAGTGTTAACACTTTACAAAACTTGTCAACACCCCTAATTTACATTGTCAAAAAAATAATTGTCAACACATTAATTTCTTTTACGCACTAAAAGAAACCACATTGTCCCTACATAATACTTGTCAATACTGTCAAATTTTACACACATTAACTTGTCAATACTGCCAATAGAGGATAAGATTAACACTGACAAATCTTGATACATCAATCTCTAGTACAGTACTACCTTCTTGTTTCATCCAAAGCTTAATTATTTTTCAAGCAAAACAAATAAGGTCGAAGAATTGGGGAGAAGCATTATCTGAGCTTTTATATCTTGAAACTTAAGAGAAAGAAACCTCAAAGGATGCTTTGGAATTCAGGCTTGTTGAGGTCTAAACGGAGAGCTTCAACAATTTCTGATATGCGTTCTTCAATCATTCTTCTCATCGCCTGCAACTCCTCCAGATCTGCTTTTCTCGGCTTTCGGCTTGTTCTCCGAGACCGGAGCCTTCTCGGCCGGCTTCTTCTGCGCCTTCGGTGCCATTATCTCCGATGAGATGAAGAGGGACGGAATTTGCTGGGTTAGGATTTCAGTAACGGAATTTGCGGGGTTAGGACAGTTATACAGAATTAGGGCGGCGAGGAGGTCGGAGGTGGCCATCGGGGAGATGAGAAGGTCGTAAAGGGGCGTTGGAGAGGAGAGAAGCAGATCCGTGGAGTTGAGGAGAGTTCGAAAAGAGAAAAGGTGTACAGTAGGTAGGGTATAAAGTTGTAACTTAATTTGAGGGTTTAGAATTCTAAACTTTAATGCGCGTAAGGGCAATGGGCACAACTTATTCGTTCACCACCACGTATACAACCAACCAACCAACAACCGCTAGGGTTGGGCCAAAAGTTAAGCCCAAATAAAATTAGTGGGCCACGTATATATAATAAGATAATACTACAATATAAATAACAATATAACAAGTATTTACTATATGTAGAATATGTTATAAGTTGATATAAATAATGGCGATTCAACCGGGCAACACCTTTTTTACACCGGGCACCCCCCCTCGTTCGGAATGGGGTTCCAAATGAGTTTTGTAATTTTTATTATTTTTAATATTCTCGTTCGGAATGGTGTTCCAAACGAGAATTTTTTTTAATGATGTCATTATTTTTTTTAATTTTTTTAAAATTTATATCGGATATCCGTTTCTCGTTCGGAATGGTATTCCAAACGAGAAACAAATATTTTTAAAAATATCCGCGCCAGCTAGCCGTTGGGGTCCAACGGCTAGCTGACGTCTAGATGGCGCGGAATTGCCTATATATATATTCGTTCGGAATGCCATTCCGAACCACACTCGAATTCACTCTCTTGTCAATCTTACAAAAAAACGCTTTCTCTCATCTCGATTATGGCTGGAACTCCTCCTAATCCTTTGTTTTCTTATCCGACGGCTGCAGATGAAGAAGTTTACGTAGGAAATGATTGGTGGTCGGGTTATGGTGTTCCAAATGCAAGTTACGCTGGTTCTTTTGGTAGTGGTTTTTTCAACATAGACGGAGCAAGTAGTAGTAGTTACAACCTCCCCACCCCCACTTTGAGTGATCTCCAAAGGCATCAACAACACATGTTCTGGGATGCAACTGTTATAGGCGGAGCAACACCTCAAGAAGAGTCGGAGCAAGAGGAGGAGGATGTCCGAGCACCACGTCGGAGACGGAACACTAAGTCGGTTAGTATTTCTAAAAACCTGAAATACGCTTAATTTTGTAGAAATAGTGGAAAATGCTCAATAGTATTTCAAATGCATGCTAAAATTAGTTAATAGTGGAAAACGCTTAATTTCAATATTAACTACAATGCATGGTAAAAAGAATTAGTTTAATGCATGTGGAAAGCGTATCAACACTTTGTAGAAAATACAAAAAAGGTTGAAAATTACTTAAAATCGCATATATGGACTTTAGTTATAATAATCGATGCTAAATTTGTATGTATTTCGTTAAAACTAGGAGGTAGTTAGAAACATCCGATCTAGAGTAGGAGAAGACAGAAACCTGGGTGATAGGCGAATTACTGCTTCTGAGAGGAGGGGGGATAGAAGATCTCGGGGTGATAGACCGCAACAGTCAGGTTCTCGGGGGTCAAGTGCTGCGGGGGTTAGGAACTCAGATGTTCCGAGTGGGTCAGGTTCTTCGCGGGGTAGATCCCGACAGACTCAGCAGTCAAGTCCTGTTCCGATGCAGTCAGGAGCTGCTGCGGCTCCTCCTCTTCCAGGACTCAACGAGGGTACTATATTGACTCGTTATGGGCAACACATTGCTCATGAGATTTGGATACATCCGAATACCGATGAAAGTGCCCCCCGTCAACTAAAGGCACAGACAAGGCAGAAGTGCTTCGAGCTATGGTTTCCTAAAATTCCTACCGACCCGGAGCCAGATTCATGGTTTGCTATTGCCCAGGAGTCGGGGTTGCTTCACATCTTGAAGGGGCAATTTTGGAATGTGGACCACAACCTCCTTTCTGCATTCGTGGAAAGGTGGCACCCTGAGACGAACACATTTCATCTGAATTTTGGGGAGCTTGAAATCGGTCTCCATGACGTTTTGGAGATTCTGGAGCTGCCTATTGACGGGCGTGTTGTCACCACCCCATGGACGCATTTGGGTCTAGATGCAGATTCAGCGCAGTGTGGCCGATTGTTCTCTTATTTGTTTGGCGTTGACCTGGACAACCCGTTTGACGCTGAGGAGCAACAGATGGTGAAGTTCATAAGTAGGGGGAAAGTCGGCGAGCGGGAATTCTTTTGCCACGTTGTTTCGATGATCAACTCTGGAAACTTGGATCCGGGCTCTATTGCAACAGGCTTTTTGTGGCACCTCATTCAGCAGTCTCTGTTCGTGAACAAGACCTCGAACCTGTTAGACACATGCTTCCTGCCGCTACTAGAGGATCCGAGCAGGATACATGAGTACGCATGGGGTACAGGTTGTTTGGCATTGCTGTACAAGCAGCTGGGTATAGCATACAGGGCGAAATGCGTGCAATTTTCTGGTTGCGTAAGGCTTCTTGAGGTTTGGATTTGGTTACATTTCCCGTATTTTCCTGGGAACCCAAACCTGGATGTGAGCTCCCAAGAAGTTACTGCTCGTGTGTCCCGCTATTCCACTTGACGGGCCCCGCTGAGGCAAAAAAGGACTCTACAACAGTACAGATGCATCTTGGATGAGTATGCACCGGAAGATGTAAGTGAATCGTCTAAATGTCATTCCAAGTTGTTATTAATATTGTTATTAATTGTTATAAGCTACTTGTGCAGGTGTGTTGGATGTCGTATCCGGATTTGGACGTGGGACCGCAAGGGCGTCATAGAGTGGCCACTTATCGTGGTGGGATCTGGTGCTTTGACATTATGGAGATGTACAACCCTGGTCGGTTTTGCAGACAGTTCGGACGCCGTCAGTCCCGGCCTTTGGATGTCCCCGAGCCAGTCGAGTATTATTGTCCGCCAAAATCAATGCGAGGTGGCCGGGAATACACTGTACGGTATGGCCCGGAATGGGATAGATGGGACTAGCGTTATGACAACCTGTGTCCGTACATCATGTCCAGCCCACCAGCTCTTATCCCTTGGGATGCTGAGGATGCTTACCCCGATTGGTTTGCTCAAGTTTCACATCCATATGTGAGCCCAAACGCCCCGGCAAGACCTCGACCGCCACGTAACCCGAACCCGATCCTTACCCTCGATTTCAACCGGGTAACCCGATCCTTACCCTCGATTTTATTTCTTGGTATTGTGTTTTCTATATGACTCATCTCCTAATTATTTGTTGGTATTGCAGCGTGTATCGACGACACTCGCTATGATGCGGACACATCGACAACTGGGGATATTATCCATGGAGAATTTGGATTCCTACATTCGGATGCTCAGTATCGACGATCCGCCTACCGCTGAGAAGGTCACTCAAACTCAACGGATGTCACAAGCAGAGTCGTCCAGGAGTGCAGAAGAGAGAGCCACACATTCTATATGGGAGCGGGCAAGGATGGGTGCGGGACAAGCCCCTCCGGAACAACACGCAGGGCGTAATGAATGGGAAGCTAACTTGGGTCACGAGTCGGACCCTTATTGGAGGGTTTGATACGTTGTATTTGTTGTTTAAGTTTTAATGAATATTATGTTCCCTGTGTTATGGATATTATGTTTCGTTTTCGTTGATTAAGTTGTAATGGATATTATGTTTTATGTATTTGGTTTCCTTACGTTTTGATTTAATGTTATAAATTCAACACTTTAATTATGCGTAACGAAAATCAACACTTTAATTATGCGTAACGAAATTCAACACTTTAATTATGCGTAATGAAAATCCGGGACTCACCTTCACCCGCATGGCTGCCATTTGTCCGACGACAAGAGAAGAGGTGTTTGGGAAATATCCGACCCGGTCCCACAAAGTCTCGTTCGGAACCTCATTCTGAACGAGACTTTGTGGGACCGGGTCGGATATTTCCCAAACACCCCTTCTCTTTTCGTCTATAAATACCTCCAACACAAACCATTTCAAACACACATTCACTATCATTCCATTATATTTATTTTATCTCAAATTTCCTTCCTCAAATTTCGATATGTATCCAAATCGTCCAACTCTATTTCCCGCCTCTTCCTCGACAATGGATCCTGGTCCGAAATTGTGTTGGTGTCAGAAAAAGCCCACGGTGCGTATGTGTACCGAACAAATAGAGTGGGACAAGGTCAACTATGGGAGAAGATTTTGGGGATGCCTGGATGCATGTTGGGATGCCCTTACTGAAGAAGAGGAACAGAAAGGGTGCAAATACAAACATTGGATCGATCCACCCTACACAGGTCGTGCAAGGGTCGTTATTGAAGAACTAAATGCAGACAACTTATGCAACTGGTCAAAGGCTGAAGGAATTGAGGAAGGGATGGAGCTGCTGAGGATTGGAACAAAAGAATGGGCCAACGAAATAGATGAACTGAAAGCCAAAAACGCCGAGCTCATGGAGGAAAACGCTGCACTTGCTGCAGAATTGGCAGCAACACTTAACAAATAGAGAATTAAGTATTTTTAATGTCTTGTGTCGTTAGTTGTTCACCGTCTGCGTTGTACTCGTGCTGTTGTTTTTCAATTATGTTGTTGTTTCAATATTAATGTTTCTATGATTATGTTGACATCATTCTGAAAAAACATTACTCAAACATTTATAATACAAGATTTAGGTCATTATGGGACTGCCACCATGAAACTCTCTCAGAGACGTAGTTGTCGAATCTACTCTGAAAGTGTTGTTCCCATCCGTCCACCGATGGTTGTTTGTAGATACTCCACTGCCTTGGAGGGGGTGGAATTGGACAATTGTCATCAACCAACCAAATCTGTCAACACAAAATTGTTATTGTATACTAAAAAACATATGTGAAATAAGGTACAAGAGTGGAAAATATCGATGCGTACCGGTACGTAATGGTTGCGTCTGCCTACATGTGCAATGGCGAAAACCGTGGTAGGAGGCTCTAAACCGGGAGGAGCAAACATCGGAAGACATGTACAAGGACCAAACCATGATAACACCACTAGTGCAACTTGATACCTCGTGGCAAATACCAATCCCATTGTAGGTGTGCACATCCAGAATTCAAGAGAGCATGGCGATCGAATGTGATTCACTTCTCGAATGAGTTGCGGGATAGTCTTGAAACCCTCTAGCATCTCATGATACATATGCCCGTTTTGTTGGAGGTGCTTCGAAAGATCTAATCGGATTTCAACGTACTGTTGCTCTGGTTTACCTAGTAAGCGAGCAAGGGATCGATAACCACAATGACCGTCATCACCTACTTTCTCCACGGCAGCTATGTATGCGAGCATGAAAAAGTCTATATTATCTATCCCCCAGTCGAAGTCGAGATAAATGATTGAATTGCCACCGCTACATTTCGATCTAGCATTTCCTCTTGCCCTCGGTGGTTTAGTTGCACTCCCTTTTACGATCGTGGCCCCGCTTGAAGCTCTGTTGGATGCAACCGACGATTTCTTTTGTGAATGGGCTTTCGGTGGCACAGTTGCACCCTCTTCCTCTTTCATCCCCTTTTTCCTTGCTTCTGCCTTCTCCTTCTCCTTCTTAGCTTGAGCCCTCTCATCCCAACCCGGATCTCGCTTTGTACCCCTCTTCTTCGCATGAATCTTAGGCCTTCCTCTCTTCGTCTCTCCCCGAGGGGGGTCCTGGACATCAACTGAAGAAGGATCCTTGCACTCACGCCACTTATCAGCCATCCTCTTCATATCGAAATCATCAACGTTACCGGTAAACACCCCTTCAAAGAAATCATCCATAAGAACTTTATCTGCAGTCAATTGCACGTCGTCGTCAGAGTCGAAGTCTTTCAATTCCACTCCTTCCCACTTGATCTGCTTCCAGAAGATATCAATGTCGCTGGGCAACAATGGCGTTCCTTCTTCTACAAACACCTTAATCCTGTGTGGGCAAGGCAATCCGAGTGTTGATTCCCACCAAGGATCCTCACATGGGCCACATATCTTTCCCTCCTTTGCCTTAAGGACTTCTTTCAGTAGCATTCTCAAACACTTGTCGGAGCACTTCCTCAATATGCGCATGAAAATAGTCTTGATCCACCGAGGCCCGTCTTGTATCTCCTTCGGGCTAGTATGGTTGGACATTTCCATCTCGGCCCGTATTCGACGGTGCTGATCGACAAACATATTGTCAATGTGTTGCACTAAAGTGTCGAACCCTCCAACAACTGAATCAAACATATGCTTCAACATCGAGTGTTGACCTTCAACCCTGACAACAACATTGTACATGTTAAACATTTTAGCCAACCGAATGTCATGATCATTCTCGTTAAAAACAAATTCAAATATCTTACCTGTTAGACGTTCTTGTGCTAAAATGGCGTATATCATCGCAATACGCAAATATAAGTTTTTCCTTATGGGGAGTAAACCATGTGCTCTCAGCATATTGTACAAGATGACCATTCCTCCATGTTTTCCGGAAGTGATCAAGTCTCTCCTCATACTGCTTCTCTGTGTGAGACCGCATCACCCGTCGAACGCTAGCAGATGCACTTTTTTCGTCCAGGTTGTTCAATTTAGAAAATGTCTTAACATTCCGATCAACGTGGACATGGCAAAGCATATGACGCACACTAGGAAATACATGGTCAACCGCCTTAATTGTTGCCAGCTCTCGATCAGACATGATGCAATCCGGTCCTCCGAGTGCACCAAACAAATACTTGAGCCGTTTCAATGCCCATGCATAGTATGGGGCTGTCTCACAACAGATGAACGCTAGCGCAATACAATATGTATAGTTGGTGCAATTGAATCCAACAAACTGAAGTAACGGCCAACCATACCTATCAATTTCAAATTTAATAATTAGAATTCAAAAACGGTATTTGAAGTCATAATAATGAAATTTAGTGTACCTATTAGTCTTGTACGTCGTGTCCATGATCACCACCCGAGGGAACATTCTCAACAAATGTTCACAATCCGGATGAGATATGAAAAACGCTGACAACTTTTTCTCCCCGGTCTCCGGATTCGTCTCGTAGTGAATGTCTTTACGATAAGCTCTTTGATGGAGGAAATCTAATGACCATTGGGTCACGGTTAGATTTGCCAATGCTTTCTTCCTCTCCTTTTCCCTCACAGTGTACACTTGCCTCCTTGATTTTGTGGAAGTCGGATTTTCCTGAAGCAACTGTGTATAAATAACCTTCGGCATTGCCCCGGCCACTGATGCAATCATTATTTTTCGTCTCTGCTCTCCCGTCATCCTCGAAGCAAATGCATGGCCATACAAGCTGCTGGAAAGACAGTGGTTGTGACATGCCTTCTCAACTTTTAGTATCCACCCAGCCGGCTTAACAAGAGTTGCTCGTCGATAATATCCTCTTAACATAAAAGGACAATTGTACTTCCTTAACCTACTAAGGTTGCTACGCTGCGACGATGGTTCTGCTACATCTCCTTCAAGATTAATGTTCTTTCGATGTTTTCTATAACTACCGGATTGCTCACAGTGCAGAAATATCCTCTTGTTGGCCATTGATGATTTCGTGGTGATAACCATACACAAGGCATAACCGACCTTCATAACCCACTCTCTCAGAAGATCCATAGTAAGAAATCTCTCACTAGTCGTAAAATGGGCACTATAGTCGATTTTTAAATATTCCTCATCACTACAGTATCCGTATTTAAAATTACATGTTAAACATTTTAGTCGATTTTTAAATATATATATTAAAAAAAAAAACTCGTTCGGAATGGGGTTTCGAACGAGTGTCGAACCGGTTCGCATATTGCGAACGAGTGTCGAACCGGTTCGGCATTTATTAAATGGAAATTGATTTTTGTGGACCGATCTCGTTCGGAACCCCGTTCCGAACGAGAAACAAAATTAAAAAAAAAAATATTCGGGCAATCTCGCTCGGAACACCGTTCCGAACGAGATGGTGCTGCCGGGTGTAAAAAAAGTGTTGCCCGGTTGTCACCCGTAAATAATAGAGGTTTTTGCATAAAACCACCCCTTATATGGGCTGATTTTCAGGGAACCACCGCTTATATCAATATTGAATTAAAACCACCCATTATTTTACTTTTTCTTACAAAATCACACCCCCGACTAACTTCCGTCAAAAGTTTGAAATTACCGTTTTAGAATTTTTTTCTGAAATGGGCTTTTTTTCAAAAAAAATTCCCGACGTATGCTCTTTTAAAAAGAAATTCCCAATATAGGCACTTATGCCAGCTTCAGATTTTTTTTATGTGTGAGAGACGCTGGTAGAACCAGCGTCTCTCGTCCGAAGCTGGTAATTTTTTTTTTGAATTTTTTAAGTATAAGAGACGCTGGCCCGACCAGCGTCTCTTATACGTTAAAACATAAAAAAAAAAAAAATTATATGAGACGCTGGTCGAACCAGCGTCTCTTACACGTAAAATGTTTTTAAAAAAATATTATTTGTATACAAGGTATTACATTTTCCTCTTCTTCTTGAAACTCATCATATCTCTGTACTAAACCAGCAACTAGATCTCCAATGTGGGTGCTCCTGCTTGCACAGCAAGGTCTAAAGACAGAAATGCCCTTGGTGGAAGATGCACGTGGTAGAAGAGGCATGGGAGAAGAAGATAGTCTTTTCAATCCCAAAAACAAAAATCTCGGGGGAATTAAAAAATACAAATCTGTATAAGAGACGCTGGTTATACATGTTCAAATAAATAAAAAAGACCATTAACCAGCGTCTCATATAAATTTTTTTTTTTATGTTTAGCGTCTCTTATACATAAAAAATTTTAAAAAAAAATTATCAGCTTCGGACGAGAGACGCTGGTAGAACCAGCGTCTCTCACACATAAAAAAAATCCGAAGCTGGCATAAGTGCCTATATTAGGAATTTCTTTTGAAAAGAGCCTACGTCGGGAATTTTTTTTGAAAAAAAACGCATTTCAGAAAAAAATTCTACCGTTTTACCCTTAATTTTTTTGAAATAATTACAAATTGTACGAGTTTAATTATCTGCTATTACCTGTTACTTCTCCATCTCCCCCTTGCATAGTTGCATCACCACACGCAGACAAAACCTCGACCAATAATTTCATCAAGAGAAGCTCCAAAGAGCATTCACATGCAAACCTCCTCATTTACACAGCCCACCCCTCTGCAAATCCCATTCTTCCTTGTACACCTTTCTCTATTCTTCTTCTTCCTCAATGTCTGAAACCTCCAAAATTCAAACCCTAACCTTAACTCCTCCCATGGTGTTTTCTACCTCCACCCTTCTTCCTCCTCTTCCCTAGCCACAACACCCTCTCCCGCCAAATCCGCCTCCACCGCCGTCGCAGATCCCCCAAATCCGCTCCCATAGGCACACACCTCCCACCCCGACTCCCTTGCCCAATTTATCTCTGAAATCCTCATAGATCTTCTTCTCCAACCCCGACTAATGATAATGGAGACATTGCCATCGAATTTGGACTTGAACGAAGAACACCGCTTCGATTCGATTCTATTGCTTCTTCCCGACTTCAACTAAGTATCCAATACGATTGAATGCTTGTGAATTGCCCCAATTTCAGAATTTTCTCACTACCCTAAACCCTAAGATAAAAAAATTCCCCCAATTAAGAGTTAATTTTTTTTTTTTAAAATCAAATCTACCTAACTATAATATAAGGGAGAAGTCAAGTCTTCACAAAAGAATGCACTACCTCAGCCTCAGCGCCATCTCACAATATTTAAAAAAATAAAGAAGTAAATAATTAATTAATTAATTATTTAAATAAAAAACTCATTTTTCAACAATCTTCTCTCTCCTCCATGATCTCATACAAATATATCAATTAAGTCACAAATCCAAAAACTTTGGTCATTTATAAACCATGTTTAGGAGGAGCATACAATAAGCTTTGATCATTTCTAAAATAAGAGGTTAATTTTAGAAATTTATGATTAAGTGTTATCATTTTAGTGTTGTCATTTTAGTGATTTTTTTAATGGGTTTATGCAATTACTTGTACGGATAATTTGTTATTTAAGTATGTTTATCCTATGATGTAGAACGATTATGTTTACAATATTATTTTCTTGGTAGCTTGGTCATTATTCTTTGCTTAGACAAGACTATCTAATTGAGTTTTGGTTGACTATACGATAAGTTAGTGTATATTTTATATTAGAGGTTAATCATTCAGTGTTTTTCACACTGTTTTTACATGCATATATTTCATAATGAAACATGTGTAACTTATTATTATTATTTATCTTTTAACTATTACTGATTTATTATTTTAACAATGTTTGTATGAATTTTATAAGCATTCTATAAATATTAATGTAGACTTATAATCCCGTGAATATCACAGGACCTATACTAGTTGTGATAATTAATAGAAACAAGTAATAGCAGGTAATTAAACTGGTTCAATTTGTAATTATTTCAAAAAAATAAGGGTAAAACGGTAATTTCAAACTCCTGACGGAATTATTAACGGAAGTTAGTCGGGGGTGTGATTTTGTAAGAAAAAGTAAAATAGTGGGTGGTTTTAAATCAATATTGATATAAGGGGTGGTTTCTTGCAAATTAGCCTATATAAGAGGTGGTTCTATGCAAAAACCTCTAAATAATATGATATTTATATCATTTCATTAGAATAAATTTTACAGTATATATAACCGAGTTGGGTTCTATGGATAATTGTTCTTAAGATAAGAACTAAGAACCCATCTGAGCCCTTGAAATTTTCTAATCAACGCACCAGATGAAGCCACGTAGCCTTTGGAAATAAAAGGGAGAAAATGTATGCAATGACAATTTTGAAAATAACGCCAAATTTTCAGGGGTAGACGAAAACACCCTTCCCCTTTCTCCCCCTTCTCTCTCGCTCGACCGATTTCCCCAGTATCTCTCTCGTTTCAACAGTAAATTCCTGATAATCCAACAAATTTCCAGTGAATCTACGCTTGGAAGCTCGAGATTTCGATCGATATCTTGCTTCTAGTTGGTGTTTTCTTTGATTTAAGTTCACACGATGGATTTAGGTCAGTTTTCGTAACTTCTAGGGTTCGCTTTTTGAAAAATCCAAAAAGCTTCAGATTCTAAGACATTGTTCACTATAATCGCTACAAATTAGGAAGTCTCAGTAGTTGTTTTCAAGATTTTGATTTTTACATATGTTTTGAAGCACCAAAGCAAGAAAAAAAAAACCGGTTTCTACATTGACCTTAGGGTTCATTGAACAAATATTTAGGGTTCATACATGTCGACTATGAAACACCTAGTTTTATGAAGGTTCAACACTTGAATTAGTGTTCAACACTTGAAATAGATAGAATCTTCAAACTTGATACGAAGAATATGTATTTTATGAAGGTTCATATGTTCGAACTGTTAGGTTCAAAGGCTTAGACTGTAAGGTTCATATGATAGATGTCAAAACATTGAAGACATAGAGTATTTTTAGCCTACATAAAATTTAGGTTCATTAGTATTAGGTTCATAATATTTCAATAGAACGTTCATGATAGTTAGAGCTCTTCATATGACAATTTCTAGTGTATTAGACTAAATATACCAGGTTCATTCATTTTATAATAGAGATTTTGCACTATTTTCAGAAGTGCAAGATCTTATACATAAGGTTCATAAAATGATGTAAGTAGGTTCAAGAGTGTTAGAGAAGTTTAGGACTATTTTAGAAAGAGTAGTTTCTTTAAGTGTCTGAACTTTTGCATTAAAGCTCAAAAGGTTTTCATAAAATTCAAGTACTTAAGTTCATGCTTGGATGAAATTAGGCTCATTAGATTATAACCAGAGGTACATACATATATCTTGAAAAGTGCATGTCTTGGAACAACTAATATAATTTGTTGTTTTATGAAAATACAGGGAAAGATGAAGGGGGTGTGATAAAAACTCTTGTGCTAAGATTCAAACTTACAGAGCATAAACAAAAACTGTAATAACTTGAACAAGCCCACGCAAGAGAAAGGACCCTGAAGAAATGGATGATGAGGTACAAGGATCATCTGAGAAAACAATATCTGATAAGAAAATATCAGAAGACATAGAACACAACACAGAAGATGAGAGCAAACAGGAAGAAGTAGGTTCGACAACTAAGAAAAGGAAAAGCATATCAAAGTCACAGCTTAAGGAACAAAAAGCATGTACTGCAGAGACTAGAAGAGTTTCAACAAGGAAAAGAAAGGCAGTAATTCAAGTTGTTGAACCAAGATATAGAGTGACAAAAGCTACAAACACAAAAGCAGACATCAAGACCTTAAAGAAAGTTGTAAATGAACCAACAAATTTCAAAACAAGGACAGTGCCTCATTTACTTTTTACCACTATAAAGAGTCTGAAACAGCAGAAGCAAGAAGTGATAAAGAAAATAGGATTTGGGAGCATTCTGGAATTGAAGCTGATGACCATACCAAAAGAACTTGGAAGCTGGCTTACAGATCGATTTGATGTAGAGAAAAGTGTTATATTTCTGGATGACAAAACATTCATCAATGTAGATGCAAAGGAAGTTCAAAGAATCTTGAGTATCCCAAATGGAGTTGTGCCCTTTGTTAGAGGAGGTGAAGAAGAAAAAGACAAAAAGAGGGTAAAGGAATGGAAAACTTTCTTGAGATCAGCAGAAGTACGTCCAACTCATGTTGCAAATTCAATGTTGTCTTCAAAGGATGAGTCCTGGTTCATTCGATCCTTCCTTGTTTTGTTCTTAAGTACTTTGGTGGACTTATCTCATAAAGGCACTGTACTTCAGTCACTGATGATTGATCAAATTGAAGATGTTGAGAGCATAAGCTGGTGTCAGTTTATTGTGGACACATTAAAACTGAGAATAGGAGAATGGAAGAAGAAAGGAAAGACTGGATTTTGTAACGCACCAATACTTGTACTTTTGGTAAGTGTGTTCAAATTGCTACACTTATTGTTGATCGTACATATTATTTATACTAACAATGTGTCTTAATTTTCTTGCATTTTAAAAAACAGCTACTGTATGTGGAGAATCTTCGGGAACCTGGAATGAAAACTTCAAAATCAAGTCCTGCCTTCTTGAGTTTAACAGATGAGAACTTAGCAGAAACATTGGGGAAACAGAAGGTGACGAAAAAGGAAAGGAAGGAAACAAATGCGCACACACCTATAGCATTTGAAGAAGAGTACTTGCAGGTAAATAAAAATAACTTGAAGAACAAACTCATAAAATAAACAAATTAAGTGCATGTGGTTTTAGGTTCATGAGCTAAGACTAGTAGGTTCATGAACATTGTAATCAAGGTTCATCAATATGAAAACAGTAATTTTAAGTTATTTATTTGATGATTCATTAAAATAAACAAGGTCAAGGGAGTTTGAAATCAAGGTTCATGAGCTAAGCATAGTAGGTTCATGGAGTTTGAAATCAAGGTGCATGTGGTTTTTAGGTTCATGAGCTTAAACTAGTAGGTTCATGGAGTTGTTTCAAGATAATACACTTATGAATCGATAAAATATAAAGATTAGGTGGACATTATTTTAGGTTCATGAGCTTTGATTTGTAGGTTCTGCATATTTGAAATCCAGATTCATCAACTTGACACAGTTAGTGATTTTGAACTAGTAGGTTCAGGAATATGAACAGGTAGGTTCATACAGTCTGGGTTTAAGGTTCATTTATATGATGTAGCAGGATGAGTTATATAAAAAGGTAGGTTCATTAAAGCTGCTACATTTTATGAAACTTACGCTCTTGCATGTGGTTTTGGTTCTCGTAAAGGCGGTGGAAAAAAAAAGGATGGCGTTCCTACTTATAAGTACTTTTATTGCAACAAGCAGGGTTATAAAACGTGCCAAAATAACACTAGATTCATGCGTAGGCGGTATTTTTCTAGAGTGGGTTGTAAGGCCAAAATCTCCCTTTCTTACATTGGCAGTTTGGGTTACAAACTTGTAGCTTTTGAACCTCGGCATATTCATGAACTTGTTACTCGTAATGCCAAACAATTTCTTAGGGCCAAACGGAAGTTGGATTTTGGTCATAAGAAGTTCATTTTGGACTGTGAAAGGGCGCATATAGGTCTAGTTAAATCACATCGTCTGTTCAAAGAAATGGTTGGTGGCTATTCCCAAGTTGGAGCGTCTGCGGTTGACTTTAAGAACTTTCGCCGTGATTTGTTGGCATATATTGGGGGTTCAGATGCGCAAATGACCATCAACAAATTCACCAACAAAAAAAATATCTCTTCTGCCTTCTGTTTCAGTTAAGCTGTAGATCCTTCTGGAAGATTAACACGTCTGTTTTTGGCTGACCCTGTGTCGCGTAAGAACTTCTCTCTCTTTGGAGATGTTGTATCTTTTGATGCAACATATCGAACAAACAGGCAATAACTTTCCCTTTTTAAATATCTCTCTTTAACAATTATGAGTCATGATCTTCTGATATAATTCTCAAAAGTAGGATGAACCTGCACGTTTTCTCAGATGAACTTGTTATTTATTTACTTTGAACCTGCATGTTTTGCTGGATGAACTTGTTTTAACTTTCTATGAACCTGCTTCCTTTCTAACATGTACAAACTTCTTTTAATTATCATCATCTGTGATTTAAATATGCTACCTTGGATCATCCATCTTTATATGAACCTGCACGTTTTCTCAGATGAACTTGTTATTTATTTACTATGAACCTGCATGTTTTGGTGGATGAACTTGTTATTTATTTACTTTGAACCTGCTCCTTTTGTTAGATGAACTTCTATTTTATTTTCTTTGTAGCCGCTCGTTTTTTGGATGAACTTGTTTTTTATTTTCTTTGAACCTGCTCGTTTTGTGTGGATGAACTTGTTTTTAATTTCTTTGAACCTAACTCAAAACCTTTAAATTTATAGGTACAATCTTTGTTTCATCCCTTTCATCGGCTTGGATCATCATAAATCTAGTGTCACTTTTGCTGCTGGATTGATCTTCCAAGAGGATGTTGGATCTTATGTTTGGTTGTTGGAACAATTTAAAGATGCTATGGTGTTTGAGCCTAAAGTAATTGTCACTGACCAAGATCAATCAATGAAAATTGTTGTTGCTCAAGTGTTCCCTAATTCTCGCCATAGACTTTGTATGTGGCATATTATGAAGAAAGTTCCGGCAAAGACAAAATATGACTCAGCTACAGGTGCAGAATTTCGATCTCAACTTGATAATATTGTTTGGTCACACCAGCTTGAACCTGCTGAATTTGAGGCTAAGTGGAATACTTTGTTGAATGCATTTCCTTTGGTTAAGCGGCGATGGTTTGATGAAATGTGTTCAATTTGCGAATTCTGGATTCCAACGTACTTCAGAGATGTTATGTTTGGTGGCTTGGTCAGGACAACTTCTATCTTAGAATCAGCAAATAGTTTTTTTGGGTATTTCACCGATAGGTACTACACGCTGTCGACTTTTAAACTTGTTCAAGATCAGATGCTTGAGGCCTTTTTATCTTGTTCCATGGCTAGTATGCCTGGTGATAATACACAAGACCCTGCTCACACATATTCAGTGATGTATTGTTATTCTAACCTTTTCTCAGTTCAATATAGTGTAGCTGAAGGTGACTTCTTATGTAGTTGTCGTATGTTTCAACGTGTGGGTCTCCCTTGCTGCCACTTCTTCTATGTTAAATCTTCGATTTGATAGGATTCCAGAAAAATATATTCTCACTCGTTGGACAAAAGGATGCCACCATCTCCCTGTCTTTACACTTGACAATACTCTTGTAGATCAGTGCAACGCTCTAGAAGAACGTGAGTCAATCCTGAATGAGTTGATATCTGACTTCTACAGCTGCGTTGGATTGCTTGATGACAAGCCGGATCAAATGAAAGAGTTTTCTGCGCACCTGAAAGAGAAACGCACATTATTGTTGGTTGCTTCAGGTTTGTCATGTTCAGTTGGCCCATCCACTCTTGCCCAGTTGGAGTCTTATGCAGGAGTTGAGGTGACTTCTTCCATTGAGATCCATCCACCACCCCAAGCTAAGAACAAAGGAAGTGGGCAACGTATTCAGAGTTCAATAGAAATTTCTCAAGCTCGTGGTCCTTCAGGTCAGCGTCGTTGTGGTCGCTGTAAGCAGTTTTCCACCCACAATGCTCGCACTTGTACTGAAGACCTTCATTCTTAGTAGCTGTTTGAATGTAAATGAACCTACTATAAATTTGTTGAACCTATTTTGAACTCATTTCAGTATTAATGAACCTACTCTATATTTTGATGAACCTATACTCCTGTTTGAATCTACATTTTTCATAGAGGTGAACTTCTTTTTTATGGTAGTGAACCTGCTTGAAACTCGTATGGTTGATGTTCAACGTTTTACACTACTATCAGAACATTTTTTTATCCTATTTCTTATTCTTGTTCACAGGTTAATGATAATTTTTTCAGTAATTTTTTAATTTAAATTTTGACGAACCTTGTCAAAACTTTTGAAGTTACCAAAACAATACAAAAGTGTTAAAACGAAGCGCGCTATGCGCGCCTCGTAAGAATTTGTGAACATAGCGCGCTTTATTACATGTTTTATGAACCTTGAATACTGAATTGTGAACCTGTAACAGCATGCAGATGAACCTGTGAACCTAGCCGGTTACCTCTTTTTGTTGCTCTGGTAAATCATTTATTAAAATTTAGTAATAACAATGAAATAAACAGAGCAATACTTTTGGAAAAATTGATTTATCAGTACCGTTGAACCTGGTCTTACAAACAGAAACCTAATGAACCCAATGAACCTGGTAATATATCTATGAACCCAAAACCTAATGAACCTGGTTCTAATAATATTGGGAGTTCAGTTGAGTTTGTAATACAAATTCTTCAACCAAATCACTCAATTTCTTTGCATATGAGGTTACAATGGCATGCATATACTCCTTCTAAGTACTTTCATGCACTTGTCTTTGTTCTTCAAATTGATTTCTTTCTCCCACTGTTCATTATGGTTGCCCATGTAGAGCTCCATATTCCTCATGCAAAACAAGCCCGAGTTGATCATGTCTCCTGGTTTAATCCATGGCATTTGAACAATTATTGGCTTTTTCTTTGCTTCCTCAATCTTTTTACGTCTTGCATGCAGGGCAACAGTCTTCAGTGTTTGAGATAACCATTATATCAGCAATCCAAATTCCCTTACATCAAAGCGATATAATGAAATTTACTTTGTAACTATAGATATGGAAATGGTTGGTTAAACTTACAGCTTTTTCAATAGATACAATGTATCTATCTGTCCTTCCATCTTTGTTTAGGGAATCGAGTACTTGAACTGATGAGTTCTTGATGTCAAAGCATATGATGTAGAAGTGCAAGGTAGTGTTCTGAACTGGCACTAAAACCTGCAAGTTTATAGATATCAGCATTCTTATTATCTATGTTAAAACTATTTAGATAAAAAGTGGCCTTTCAATAAATCTCTTTCAATCCTTACCATGTCAATGTCTCTCATTTCACGCCCATCCACCATTATCCTTGCATTCAACATGTTGATGTTGAAATTATACAGATCATCCTGCTTATTTTGCATTTAAAACAAGGGTTATCAATGAACCAACATTTATAGTCTAAACAACATAGTTTTTTATCATTGAAGATTACACTCCTTGTACCTTCTACTGTAGGTTCATTCATTGGAGAACCTACTGTCATGGGTTCACGAACCTTCTACTGTAGGTTCATGGACCTACTATTGTAGGTTCAACAACATACATGCGTAGGTTCATGAACTTTCTACTGTAGTTTCATGATCCTTCTACTGTACGTTCATGATTCTTCCATTGTAGGTTCATGAACCTTCTACTAAAGGTTCAGCAACATACAGTCGTAGGTTCATGAAGCTTCTACTTTAGGTTCATGAACTTTCTACTGTAGGTTCAGCAACATACAGCCGTAGGTTCATGAACCATCTATTGTAGGTTCATGATCCTTTTACTATGATTCTCTATTGTAGGTTCATGAACCTTCTACTGTATGTCGAAGATAAATGACATGAACCTACAATTACAATTATGATACTTTTGCATGAACCTACCAAAAGAACTTACTATATTTTCAATAAACCTGTTTTTTACTATTATCCATCGAGATAATCAGCATGAAACTCCAAAAAAACTGTGGTTTTTTGTATTAGAATGCCTTACCATAGTTATTGTGTACATGAAGACTCTGTTAGGGTTGTTGTTGCTGCGAATGTTCTCTCTCTGGTTTAACACAGAAGTCCAAGCATCCATAACCCTAGTGTCTATCTTGTTATCGTCTGACCTCATTTGAACTCCTGTTATTTTGTTAAGTGGATCTTTGAACAACACCTCCCTTTGACAAATCAAGAAATAAGATTGTTTCTCAGATACTATAAGTATAAAGAATGAATAAAAGCCTTCAAGGCGGTATTTTTACTTACGTGTCATTGGATCCAATGTCTTCCACGTATCAGCATTCTTATTATCTATGTTGAAACTATTTAGATAAATAGTGGCCTTTCAATAAATCTCTTTCAATCCTTACCATGTCAATGTCTCTCATTTCACGCCCATCCACCATTATCCTTGCATTCAACATGTTGATGTTGAAATTATACAGATCATCCTGCTTATTTTGCTGTTAAAACAAGGGTTATCAATGAACCAACATTTATAGTCTAAACAACATAGTTTTTTATCATTGAAGATTACACTCCTTGTACCTTTCACTGTAGGTTCATTCATTGGAGAACCTACTGTCATGGGTTCACGAACCTTCTACTGTAGGTTCAACAACATACAGGCATAGGTTCATGAACTTTCTACTGTAGTTTCATGATCCTTCTACTGTCGGTTCATGATTCTTCCATTGTAGGTTCATGAACCTTCTACTAAAGGTTCAGCAACATACAGTCGTAGGTTCATGAAGCTTCTACTTTAGGTTCATGAACTTTCTACTGTAGGTTCAGCAACATACAGCCGTAGGTTCATGAACCATCTACTGTAGGTTCATGATCCTTTTACTATAGGTTCATGATTCTCTATTGTAGGTTCATGAACCTTCTACTGTATGTCGAAGATAAATGACATGAACCTACAATTACAATTATGATACTTTTGCATGAACCTACCAAAAGAACTTACTATATTTTCAATATACCTGTTTTTTACTATTATCCATCGAGATAATCAGCATGAAACTCCAAAAAAACTGTGGTTTTTTGTATTAGAATGCCTTACCATAGTTATTGTGTACATGAAGACTCTGTTAGGGTTGTTGTTGCTGCGAATGTTCTCTCTCTGGTTTAACACAGAAGTCCAAGCATCCATAACCCTGGTGTTTATCTTGTTATCGTCTGACCTCATTTGAACTCTTGTTATTTTGTTAAGTGGATCTTTGAACAACACCTCCCTTTGACAAATCAAGAAATAAGATTGTTTCTCAGATACTATAAGTATAAAGAATGAATAAAAGCCTTCAAGGCAGTATTTTTACTTACGTGTCATTGGATCCAATGTCTTCCACGTAATTTGAAATTTCTTTTTGTTCCTGAGTCTCTTTCAATAAAATTTTGATCTCCCTTGTTCTGAATGGACGTTTCAATGTTGGTCCTGCTTGCCTCGTCCTTGGTCCAACATCCTTTGTTGGTTCATCTTTTATCTTCTTCCCCTTAGTGTGTTTCCCCTTTCTTTCATAAACGGCGTTGGTGCGATGCTCCCTAATTAAATCCTCATCCGCTATGTCTTGTAATTCCTCCTCTGGTACAGGTTCATTGTTTCTCTCTGCTTGTGATTCCTGTGGCTTTTGATCTTGTTATTCTTCTTCATCCCTTGAACCTTCAATCTTTGATCCTTTCATCTCAGTTAGTAGGTTATCTGGATCAGCATCTTCCAGATTTGTTTTTTCTTCTATTTTTCCCCAGCATTGTTCCTAACTGGTTCGATGTTTTCTTCTGGTTCATTGCTTCCTTCTTCTGTTTTATCTCCTTCCTTACTCCACCTGATTTCATTTCTTCTTTCATGTTCAGCTTCATCCAGTGTCCTAAATTGCATCCCAATAACAGGTTTCAAAGCTTCATCACAAGAAGGAATATAGTACACAGTGCCACCATGGGACAAATTTGTAGTGTCTGAATCAGAAGAATAATTTCCAAGAATGCTCTGGTTACCTGAAACATACTACTACCACCATCACCAGAAACGCTTATAGGATCTGGAAAATTGTTGATCAAGAAATAGTTGAAAAACAAGTTAGAACAAAAGGTATTAATGAAGGAAGGTTCATCATAAAAATTCATTAAGTTCATCCAAAAATATCATGAAGGTGCAGGACAGAAATGGGCCAGGTTTGAGAAACAATGCCCACTACAAGAAAAACCATTTATAGCAACGAGCTTTTGCAACGACTAAAAAAATAAATAAATTTTGCAACGACAAAAAACAAGCGTTGCCAATGTTGTTGCTATACATAAAATTTTCATTTCCCTCCACACAATTTTTGGCGGGGAGTGGAGATAAAAATTAAAAGTGATATGCAAACTGAATTCTGCTCTAGTATGATAATAGAGAAATTGTAATTTTTTAGCCATGTTTATATGGAATTTGTTATTCAATGGTGCAGGGAAACAAGTAGATGTCGAAGCGTTGAAGGATGATTTTGGGATATTGTGGATGACACAAATATTATGAAATGATTTTGGTTTTATGATTTGCGATGTAGCTAAGTTGGCAAATTAAAATTTTGAATGTTAGACATGTTTTTGCTACATGTTGTAATTTGAACTAGTTTTTGAAGGTTATAAATTCGAAGTTATAGTGTTTATGATGTTGGATACAGGTTGTTTTAATGTGAATTATAAGGGTGGAAACAGCTGTAAATACAACACTATGTCGTTGCAAAACAATGATCTATCGCAACAACATTAGCTGTTGTAAAAGTGTTTAATGTATGGCAACGATATGAGTTGTTGTAAACATTTAAAATTATTGTTGTTGTCAAAACATCGGATATGTATTGCAACGACATTTGTCGTTGTAAAACATATCCATGTATTGCAACGATATTTATTGTTGCAAAATATGTGACTAGTTCGTACTGTATTTAGCAAAGACACATATTTAGCAACGAACACAATCGTTGTGAAAAAAAAAATGTTTGGCAACGAAAAAAGTCATTGAAAAACCTTTCACTACGGCGTTACCGGCAACGACCTTGCAACGACAAAAGTCATTGCAATAACTTGTTTTTGCAACAACTTGCTATGTATCGCAATGACTTTTGTCGTTGCCAAAAACGGTTTTTCTTGTAGTGGCTAATAAGTTCATAATATTACACAAACAAGTTCATCTAAGTTTAGACCAAGATCAAGGAGTTTTGAAGGCAATTTCATGTTACAAAGCAGCCAAGTTCATGATACTATTGATGAAAGTTCATCGATCTTATGATGGACACAAGTTCATAATGGGGTAACTGCAGGTTCATAATAAAAATGATGTAGGTTCATAAAAGGAAAAGATGAGGTTTAAGGTGCAATGCTAATAAGTTCATGATAGTACACACAAGTTCATCTAAGTAATAGAGAACATTCTAAGAACTCTACACCAAAATTCAGCATACAAAGAAGGCAAGTTCATGATAGTTTGGATGAAGGTTCATAGTACTTAATAATGGATTCAAGTTCATGGAATAGTGCACAGGTTCATCCTACAAATCACGAAGCCAGGTTCATCCTCTTTTAATGACAGAGGCAAGTTCATTAGGTGTGAGTATAGGTTCATACTTCCAATGATCGAGGCAAGTTCATGATATAATTGATGGAGGTTCATCATACTTATAATGCAGCAAAACGTTAACAGTGTCCAACACACAGAGGGGAAAAAAACATAACATCAGGAATTTCAAAAGTGCAAACAGATGAGAAGAATCAGTGAACTGGAATATGAGTGATTCAATAGTCGACGGCAGAAAACAAACACAACAAAAAAAAAATTACTAAGCTACAACAATGGAGTCGAATTTGCGAAATCTAGGGTTCAGAATAAAAGTAGAGTCGAAATTACAACTTGAATCCATGATAATAGAGAACGAGATTGATAGAAACCAAAAAGATGAATCAAATCTGGCTCAAACACTGCAAAAGATCACGAGATTGAAGATCAAACGACAACGCGATTCTCCTGGGAATCGCCTCGCGAGGAAGAAGGGCTGAGAGAAGAGAAAAGTACGGAAAAAGACCATAATACCCCTCCGTGTCCAAAATTCATTAAAACACCAGATGTGATCTGAACCGTTGGATGAGGAAGGATCAACGACCCTTAGTGGTTCTTAGTTCTTATCTTAAGATAAGTTATCATTTGATCCTTCCTCATATAGTCATATATAACCAAGTTTTTAACCATTGTTAAATCAGATTGAGTTAATTTAAATATATAATATGGTGTAGGCTAGCTTAGACTTATGTAAATTATATGCACACCAATATTAATGACAAGTGGGTTGTAATATTTTTTTAATAAATTTATATCATAAATTGGTATAGAAACCATTACATAAAAATACATAAATTGTCTAATGTAATGTAATCAATCGTTAATTGTAGTATCCAACTAAATAATATAAGAGGTAGAGATATCAAGAATTTAAATTGTGGGTATGTGGTGTGGGAAAATTAATTAAGTACTCTTTAAAGTGTGGGTATATTATTGACGGATTTTGCTACACTTACCCTACACTTTAAAGTATTAAAGGTGAATGTCAACCAAAAAAAGTGTGAGAAATACATGCAACAATTACAAGTGTAGGAAATTCTACTGTGAGCAAACAAGACTTTTGTGGTAGTGGCTCCTTATCCCTAATGCGCTCTGGATCAGACCTGAGAGGAGGCTGGTGGGGACGGCCAACGGAAGACGGGCGGGGACAGGCGACGAAGCGGACGAGGATGCGGAAGCCAACGCCAGAAGCGAAGGCGGAGAAACCATGGATGAGAGGCGACATAGATGGTGAGAGAGAATAAAAGAGGAGGTCGAGAAAAAGGGAACGCGTGTAGACAGTTTTATTATTTTGTTAGGATTTACAATTTTCTGTATTATTATCTTCAGCCTTTCTGTTAGGATTTTTGATATTATTTTGTATATAGTGTTGCATAGACTAATAGGTCGATTAGGTAGTGGTTAGTATTTTGTGGGTTGTCATTCTTTGAGATTAGTGTGATAAAAGTGTGATTAATTTGATTTAGGAGTTGACCAGAATGAAAAAAAGCTTTCACCCCCTTTATCACGTCCGGGCCAACAATATCTCAATATTTTTTATAGAATCCTGAAGGCATCCCGTCCGGGCCTGGGGTTTTGTCCTCCTTGATATCTTTCAATGCCGTGATGATTTCCGTATTCGTCACTGGTTTTGTTAGTTCTACATTATCCTGGTCCAATATCTCCGGAGTAATGTCATTTAGGATTTGCCTTATTTTTCTTTGATTTATATGTTGTATGGTAAACCGTTTTATGAAGTCCTTCTTGATTTCTTGTCGCACATTTTCACCACCCGAAATCAAGGTTCCTTCCGATGTGGTGATCTCCTTAATGTTTTTACGGGAGCGACGTCTTGTTGCTAATCTATGAAAATATTTGGTATTCATGTCTCCTTGTTTAATGTGTTTTACTTTAGCTCTTTGTCCCCAAAATGATTTCTGGAAGGAAAGAAGGTTTTGGTTTTTACACAGAAGATTATGTTGTTTTGTAATTAGGTGGTCGAGGACCAAGTTTTGGGGAGTATTTTGGATGACTAGGAGGTTCTCTTTCACTTTTTTTAATTGTTAAAAAATGTTCCCAAACCTGGTTTTGTTCCATCCTTTAATATTCGTCTTAATTTTTGAGTTTTTTTGTTAGTGTGAACATTGGGGTACCATTCATCCCTTATCTCCACGTTTATTGGACTAGATTTTTGAAGTCTCTCCGTTTTGTCCACATCATTTCAAATTTGAAAGGCGAAGCTTTGGAGTTAATAACATTAGTGTTTCCAGGGATATTGGACAATGATCCGAGGATGTGAAAGCATGGTTAACAGTGTATAGATTGGGGTACCAGTTTAGTACCCGATTTTGAACAAGAGCTCAATCAAGCTTCTCCTTTATCGTGTTGTTTAGAAAGTTTGACTTTCGCCATGTGAATATATTTCCCACGGATGGAAGATCAACAAGATCATGTTTGTTAACAAGGTCATTTAGTCATTTTATTTTGTCAGATGGGGGGATCCCACCCTCTTTGTCTTCGCTGACAAGTATATCATTTAAATCACCGATGTAATGAACGAGATGTTGATTGATCTAATGAACAGACCCATGTTATTCCAGAAGGCTTCTTTGTCCCGTTCTTGTGGTGGTGCGTAGGTAACAATTATGCAAATGTTTGCTTGGTTATCTAGGTCTTTGTAGGTGAAATCAATGAACCTGCTATCAATTGTGTGGAGGTTGATCGTTTCGTTAACGAGCTGGAACTCTTTCCAAAGCACGATAATTCCCCCGGAGAAACCGGTAGCCGGGGAGGATGCTATGTTGTCGAAACCGGCCTTGCGCCATGTTTTTTCATCCGAAGTGTTTTGTGTTTTTGATTCCACAAGGGCCATCATTTGTATGCGGTTAATTTTGCAAAAAATATCAATGTAGGTCCAGACATTTTTCCTCCCAATTCCTCTTACGTTCCAGAGAGTTATCTTCATCGACACCGATATCTATTTTCGAATTAGCTTTTCATTTTATCTATTGTTTTGGTGAGCACATGGAGAGTATGTTATGTTTCCCTTTTTGATACGGCTCTACATGCCTAGTTGATCCGTTTTTTTATATGTAGGATGTTATGTTTACTTTGTTTTTTATTCTGTTTTTGATTGGTATTTTTTGTATTTTGGGCATGACCTCTCTGCTTTTCTTTGTTCCCAAACCTGTTAATATAGTAGAAAACCCACAAAATGTTCTCAGTTATATACTGAACAACAACATAGACAGTAGTCCCTGTACAATTAAAATTCAAAGTGTAAAAAGGTACAAATTGAAAAGAATCAACTAAAAATTTGGTCTTAAGTATGTCCCTTGTTGCTCTTCTGAACACAAAGATCATATGGTTTTCGTTTGATGGTTTCCTCCATTTGTTTCTTGATTTATACAACTCCTTGATCAGGTGCTTTGTTCCAAATCCTGCAGAAAAACTCAGTGTGTTAGTATATATTGGTATGAACTTGATTAAGTTAGACAATCCATTTGCTGTTTCTGAGCTTATCTCTTGGTTTCTTACATCCATCTCTGGCCATAGGAATTTCTTATGATAATCTTTGTTCAGCTGGGATATAAATCTTTTGAATGAGTGCAGCCTTATGAAGATAAATTCATGCACCATGTTGTTTTGCTGATTAGTTTCTGAGGTGTTGGTTGTTGTTTTGTTGATTTTTTGATAAGGCCAAGACTTATCTTTCCAATAGTAAGATTCCTGAATGTTAACCAAAAGGTTAGTGAGAAAGCTAGCAGACTTATAATCTTTTGTTGATTGGTAAATATGATGACAATTGTTAAACTGTGCACAAGTCAGGTAGAGAGTATTCCTTTTCTTCATATCAAAGGACCCTGCCAAGAGGGCATACCAAGATCCTAGTCATATTACAACTCCATCTAGAGAACTAAAGGAAAAGACATAAAAAAACATATTGATAACAAGAGTAGCTAAGTAGAGAGAGATGTCTACTAATACATTTTCTATTAGGGTGGATTATTCTAGTTATAGGAAGACACTCGCAATTAGCAATGGTAATTTGTAGACTTAAAGTTGGTGATGAAGTTGTTGGTTCTCTTAGCATTCGAGCTAATCATTAAGTCTTGGCCCTTTTGTTGGTCCCTTGGTTGGATGTAGCCGTGTCTTCGTCACCTTCTTGAGCTCTTCTCTTGCTAGAACCGGAAGTAGACATGTCTTGGTTCACTTCAAGCTCCATCAACTTTTTGGCCATGGAACCCGTGGTGTGGGTTGAGTGGAAAGAGTTGTTAGAGTTAGTTGGTAGGCAAAGAGAAAAATCCTCTTCCGTCTCCATCAGCTTCTTCATCTCTTCTTCAGAGGGGTCCTCTCCAAGCAGATCATCATCTTCTTCTTCATAGAAAGAGCCATCATCATCTCCATCCAATGGAGGGCTCACTAGTGCTTGATTGGTTCTAGAGGCTAGGATGATATCACCTAGCAGTCCAGTGGGTTTGATAGTCTGTTCATCCTCCTCATCAACTTGAATTAAAGAGATCATCTACATAAAAGTTGGAGGGATCATGGAGATAGGTTGAGGGATGTCTTGACTGGCTGAGTTGATGTTGGCAACCTCAGGCAAAACCTCTTCCTGCTTAGGGTTGCACAACCGGTCCGAACCGAAATTTCCCGAGTCGGTCTGGACCAGCGGACCGTAATTTTTTAAACTCTTAGACCGGGGACCAGACCGAAATTTCCCGGGTTGGTCCGGACCGGTAGACCGGAATTTTTCAAATCCATGGACCGGGGACCGGAACCCGGAATTTCAGAAATATGTGGACCAGGGACCGGACCAGACCCCGTTCGGTCTTGGACCGATCCGGAATTTTTCGGTCCGGTCCGGGTCTTTTTTGTGCATCCCTATTTCTGCAAGCTGTTGTCCATACCACCATCATGACGCACTTGGTCCATTTGGCATGATTTTGAGGAGTTTGTTGTATGGTGAGAATCACCGCTTAGAGAGCTCGAGGAATCTGACTTATAGCTCAGGTTTATGCCACCATTCCCGTTGATATAAGGCTTAATCCCAAGATTAAGTGAGGACTCGACAACCCCATTCTTTTCTTGGTGATACTTGGGGGTCTCCCAATCATCTCCTTGCTTGTTGACCTTCTTGGTTTTCTTGAATTGGATGTGCACTTTTTTTGGATGAGATTTTTCAGTGGACACCTGGTGAAGATGTGGCTTAAGTCTCCACAATTGCCCCATCCTTCAGGGAAATCCTCAAACCACAAAGGATATTCCCTCAGCCCCATCTCCTCATCCGAGATCTTGACTGAAGTTGCTATGCAATTGGCAAAAGACATGTTGAGGCAAATCCTATTGAATTTAGCCCATGATGGCCTTCCTTCAATGGAATCCATTCGAATGAATTCACCAAGGCCATGAGTTTCCAGAATAATCTTCATTGCTACATTTTTGTCTATGGTTGATAGTGGTTCAATGATTGGATTGTAATCTGGTTTCCAAGGCTTGATGACCACCAATTGACCAAAAATATGGTATGGTCTATTGTTCCATACTACATTTTTGTCTAGTGGGTTTGAGAATCTAATCTCAAACAATTGGTTCTTTCTATCAAAAATATCACTCTCCTTTCATGTCCCTAAACTCATTCTTGAGTTTAGATTTGATTTTTGTGAACTCCACTCGATTTCCCAAAATATATCCTAGAAGGGAGTTAGATTTAGAATAATCTGGTTTCTTGGTTACTATAGCAAGCTTGTTGAGGTATTCATTTTGGTCAAAAAAGGATTTTGTTCTTGCCTTTTTCTTTGGTGGAGGTTTTCCTAGGGTTGTCAGTAAGAAAACTCTTTACCTCGGTAGGAGATTGTTGTTGACTGTTGTTGGAATTCAACTCCTTGGTCTTGGTTTGATCCATAGTGCTCTTAGAAGGGGCTCTCCCCTTCACATTCTTGCTGCTAGAAGGCTTTGCCAAACCTTCCTCCTCCTTGCAGGGAGAAACAGTTCCCTCTTTGTCCTTGTTGGTATTATTGTTGTCATCTCGAATAGAGACCCGAACTGTGTTGGTTTGTCTTGCATTATGCCTAGCCTTTGCCACTACAGTTTTTGTTGTTGGTTTGGAGGTGGGGGCTTCTAGAGTTGGTGACACGTTGATGTTGGATGAAGTGGGTGTTTCATCCTTTGATGGACTAGTTTTTTTGTTTGGTGGTGAGTAGAGAACTTGAGCAAAAGACTTATTTTGGCTATCATTAGGGTTTCCTTACTGTTTTTGAGATCTAGTGAGTTAATGAGCCTATGAGAATTCTTTCTATTACTAGAGAATCTAAAATCAAGAAGGGGAAGACGGTGTGATTTGTAGAGCAAACAAATCTTGTTTTTATAGTGTTGATTTGGGTTTATCAGTTTTGTAAAGCTATTGAGAAATTGATGCATAAGGCTTGAAATCGTGACTAGCCTGTGGTGGCAGTAGCATCCTGTTGGTTGATAGTATTTCCGGTAAAGCCACACCATTGACTTCATCTTCCAACGCCATTGTTGTATCTCGGAGGGGAAAGCCTCGAATTTCCTTCCACTGTCATTCCAGGTTCGCCCAGCAGCGCACCAGGGACTCCCAGGCTTGGTTTGTCTCTTCCTCTTTGGATTAGGGTTTCTCCATCTCGGCTCTGAACCATTTCTGTCTTCGTGGGGAGGTGACCTTGTTTGCACCCTCAAAATAGACTACTTGCTTGAGTCGGGGGTTGTGCTAGGTCTTGCAGATCCAGCTTCCAAACTTTGGTTCAAGAGCCCTACGACAGCGACACGGCACCACAGAAGCTTAGCCCATAGGTTGTCTTCTCGATCGCACCATCCCAGAGCCCAAAGGATGACTATGACGAACAAACTTTTGCAGAGATAAGAGGGGTTTCGTTCTAGGTATCTCAGTTTAGGGTTTTTTAACATCGATTTGCAGAGATTAGAGGGGTATCAGTTTAGGAGTCTCAAATTAGGGTTCTTGGATCTTGATTTGAAGATCGGAATAAGAGGGTTGAGTGGGGAGCGCTTGAGGCGCGTTCTAGAGAGGACATAGGGTAGAGAAATACTACATAATGTGTTTGATACATTATTTTAGAATTTAAACTGACACGAATAAGTTCACACTATTCGGTTCCATTTTGATCGAACCATCATGACATCTCATTTACTGTAACTTTTTTTCCATATAGGAGTATATTTAATTTTACAAGGACTAGTGGATGATCTCACAGGTGGGTAAAGTAAAGAAAGCATAGATTCTTGATGACTAAATTCAATGCCGTGGCGAATCTTGATTGGTTTGAGTGTTTTGACAGTGGTCAAACTGTCACCGCGGAGAATTTACCTCATTCAGAGAGAGTAAATCATGAACCGTGATAGGGGTAAAAAAGGGCCGGTAATTTAGGGCTGAGCTAGGTACGTAACGAGAATCAACTACTCTCACTCTAAATTTACTTGAGCTACGCCCTCTACTATTTTTATTCCTTTCCTTTTTCACTCTTTCTCCTCAACAACTGTTGGGAATTGGATTCCCAAAACCCTAAATCCTCGATTTCCCACCCTGGTTTTCTCTCTATTCGATTCCAATTTCCTGTCCTCACGCTTCTTCGTTCTCCGATCCACTCTCTCGATTCCTCTCCCGCCGTGTTTCTGCTTCGCGATTCTTCATTTTCTCGAGTTTCGGCAGCTACTGTTGAGTTGTGGAGGTTGCGGCTTAGCTCTGCTTCTAGCGAAGAGGTCGAGGAAATGGTAGGCGATGTCGGTTTCGGTGTGTTGATGATGGAGAGGGACAGTATTCGGCGGTGATTATTTCTTCGTCGCATGGCAATGACTGTCGATCAGGCTAGGGCTGGCCCCACGGAGAGAGATGTTGAGTTGGTAAGACTATGATTAGGCCTGTGATTTCCGCAATATTCTTTGTTTATTCGTGCGGTTTTTTGTTTTGTTTTGTTGTAATTGTTTATTATGTTCTGGATCGTTTCGTTTCTTAGCTGTGGAGTTTGGAATTATTTGTGGTGTTGTAATGATTTGGAGAGATTGGAACTTGACATCCTTATATATGTTACGCTGTTGTGCAATTAACATAGGTGATCTGTTACTGTGACTTGTATGAAAGACTGTATGCTCACATGTTGGTTTTATTGTTCACTGAGATGTTGCCGTTCATTATTTATGATTACGATTGTGTGCAGTTAATACAAATGATCTGCTTGAGAAGCTGACATTGATGGTGGCAAAAATGTAGCTAATGTTGGCATTCTTGGTTTGTCTAGTTTAGGAGGGACTTAGACTCATAAGATAACGTTTATGTGCCTTAAATTGAATAGAGCAGATTCTTCTTCACTTTCATGGTTATATTGGCTGGGATGTTTACTTTTATGTACGAAATTACATCTTAAGTGGTTAACTGTTTGGAGAGATGGAAGTCTTCTGATTACCTTTATCTTCTGAACTGATTGGTATAGCTTATGCTTAATATACTATAAGCGTTCTTCATAGGGTAGAGAAAATTGTCATTATTGTTTGACTATGTCACTAATAAACTGAGTTGGTGTCATGATCTATCCTATTTCTTGTTAAGTTGACTGATTGCTAACCCTTGGTAATGGTGAAAGTTTTTGTAGTGAACTTTGTGCTCTGTAATGATATAAAATTTTATATTTGACTATCCTATGTGTCAGATTTAAATAATGTAGTATTCTGGAGCCTAACTTGATACGTTTTTTTAGCAACATATTGTTAATTAACATAATTTACTTTCAGAATGACTTGTTTGGTTCTGCTAGTATATTGAAAAGCCTTAGACTACTGTACAAAAGTTTAGATAGATCATATTAATGTTAGATAAGCTTGATATAACCTTATCGTAAAGTTCAGGAATATAAAGTTAGCCTTCTTGAAGTGAGGTTTCCCATTAGGCCCACTAAATCACTCAAGACAATGTCATGAAAGAAATTTATGTGCCTTTTATGTGCGCTGTGTGAGAGAGACAGACTGGGTGGTTGAAAGGGCGAAGAGTTTGAGAGAGCATAGAATTGCTCACTGTATTTGCTTTTTGAAAGATTGTGATATGACTTGCCCTAGGGAACATTGCAAAAATATGAATTTTCTATCAGTTGCCTTGCAATAATTAGTGCTTAACAGCTTAGGTCTACATTGTCCGACTCCACATGGTTTCCTTTAATGCCAAGTTACTAACCAGTCACCTTGTTGGGTAAATTGGCCTTCTTCTAATGTATTAGGTGTTTCTTTTTTTCACATGTTATTATCTAAGATCTCGGCCTTTCATGGTTTATGTAAACAAGGCCTCTATGCTCTCTATTGACTGATTGTGATTTCTATTTCCCATTTTGTCCTCTATTAAACTTGAACTGGGTGTAGAAAACGTTTTCAACTAAGCATGTCAAACATTAACTACATCTATGCACAATTTGTACTTGTAGGGTTTATCATGTAAGATTCTCTTTACTATCCAACTCTAGATTCCTATTTCCTTTTAACTTTTTTTTTTGCTGTTTTTACCGCAATAGGCCATAACTGCTTTGAAGAAAGGAACAAATTTGCTCAAATACGGACGTAGAGGAAAGCCCAAGTTCTGTCCTTTCAGATTATCCAATGTGAGTTGCATCGTATATGTACTGCATTTAAAAGTTATTTTCCTATTCTCAGGTAAGAGAATTATAATGTGTGAATAATGAAGGAATGTTTTAATGTGCCTCATAGGAAATTCATAAGCTAGCTGATTACATTAATGTCAGCGCTGCCATCTCAAGCACTTAATGATGTCTAGCTTATGATTTTCGAATGGTTTACTTGTTTTTAAGCGATAGGTTTATTGGCATAAGGTGATGTTTTTTAAGAATTACTGTAGAGTACCTTTTCCTCTTCTTCCATATGGTAAGAAACTGTATCACTTCAGAGGACATGATGTTTAGTGGTGTTGAATAATCTTTCCTTGATTATTGTTAAGAGGTTGTTGTTTAAGACTTCCTGACATGTAAACTTTTAAAATATTGTCACTTGTGTGATTTTTTGTCCTTGTTTCTCTTACGGAATAAACTTGTTTTATCCTGCAGGATGAGACTGTGCTAGTTTGGTTCTCAGGAAAGGAGGAAAAACATCTTAAACTTAGCCATGTCTCGAAAATCATTCCTGGTCAGCGAACAGTAAGTTGCTTCTTTCTTGTGCATTTAGGCTTCTTCAATAGTCGATGCTTGATATGACATTCTAATAAAGATTGATAAAAGACTTCATACTGTAGAAAAAGATCGCATTGATTAGTTGTAGACAGTGATTCATTGTTATGAGAATGTTCTATGGATTCTTCAGATGGGAAGTTTCTGTGGAATAGACTTTACTTGTGGTTATGTAAGTATGTGCCAGTCTTGTCTTCCATCCTTGAATAGATTGTATATTGTGAAGATGTTTCCACGTGCAGGTTGAAGATATTCTTTAATAAAGAACAATTTAGCAACTAACATAATCGCTAAATGAAATTTGTATTTATTGGGCTTATCAAGTGCAAAAGAATATTTTCTGTAGTCTAAATTGATTTAATAATCTCTTGCAGCCAATATTTCAAAGATACCCACGTCCTGAGAAGGAATATCAATCATTTTCTCTTATATATAATGACCGTTCTTTAGATCTGGTAAGCACTCTTCCCACTCTGCTCTTTCTCCTTTACACTTCTTGGGTGCCAAAGATTACTGTGATTTTATTAATGGTCTATCTTTGTAGAATCGTTTCTGTGCATAAAATAACAAGAGGCTCTCTTAGTTAGACGCCCAGCGACTCAGGATGACCTGTAGATTTGATGTTTGCGTCAGTTATTGTAACTATTTTTCAAATTGCACTTTGTTAGAGCTTAGAAAATACTATGACTGATAGTGAAAAATCTTGGTCGGTAGTCAACTCTCAAATTGGAGAAGGTCAATTCCAAATATGAACAGAATCAACAGATAAACACCTGTTTCTCAAACTGCTGTTTAGAAGGTCGTACCATAAAAGTTCTTACATAGAAATGTTGGAATCTATGTTCTATTCTTAGACTCCATGCAAATCACGTTGATTGTTTTTCCTTCCTTGATTGACTGGTATCCTGTGAAAATTGATTCAAATCATGGTAAACCTTTTCTCTTTCTTTTGATTGGTGCTTTCTGTTTCTTGTTACTATCCAAAACTTAGTTCAATTCTGTCATCGTCTCTCTGTGTTTTTACCAAGAATGACATTTATGCAATATATAAGGCTTAAAGGCTGTTTGGATCACCATAAATTGTTCCCTGGTCCTTTGAAATATTGTTCCTCTTATCCTTGGAAAGTTCTTTTCAAGTCAGAGAAATCTAGACGTATCTGCAAAATCATCATTATTTTTCAGATCTGTAAAGATAAAGATGAAGCTGAAGTCTGGTTCACCGGTCTGAAGGCACTAATATCAAGGCATCATCAAAGAGGAAGAACAGAGCCTAGAAGTGGACTATCCTCAGAAGCAAACAGCCCAAAAGCTCACACAGTTCGGAGTTCTCCTTTGAGCTCTCCATTTGGTAGTACTGATGGCTCACAAAAGGTGTTGTTTCCCCCCTTGTTAATTACATCTTTGTACCCCCGCCTGCACTTTCTATCCCACCTTGCACATCATACTACTCTTCCTACTATTGGTGATCCCCCTTTTTTTTTTTAATATTCAGGGTGGGTCAGATACTAATCATTTTCATACTTCACATGAAAGCCCAAATAAAAATGGTCTGGAAAAGACACTATCTGATGTAATGCTTTACACAATGCCTCCTAAGGTTTTCCATCCGCCTGATTCTGCTTCTGTTCAATCTGCTTCATCTGGAGGCTTTGAAAGCCTAAATTCACGTTTAAAAAATACAAATGGAGACGCTTTTCGTGTTAGCCTATCTAGTGCTGTCAGTTCATCCAGCCATGGTTCAGGACATGATGAGGGCGACGCTCTTGGGGATGTTTACATTTGGGGGGAATTCAGCGGAGATGGCATCATTGGTGGGGGAATCCACAGAAATGGAGATTCTTCTGGCACTAAATTGGAATCCTTGGTACCTAAAGCACTGGAATCTGCTGTAGTACTAGATGTTCAGAACATAGCATGTGGCAGAAGGCATGCTGCACTAGTAACTAAGCATGGAGAGGTTTTCACATGGGGGGAGGAATCAGGAGGTAGGCTTGGACATGGTGTAGATTCTGATGTGTTACATCCAAAGCTTGTTGATGCAATAAAGAGCATCAATGTTGAACTTGTAGCATGTGGAGAGAATCACACATGTGCTTTATCTCTCTCTGGTGATCTGTTCATGTGGGGCGGTAGAAAATACGGCTCTGGGATTCCTGGAAAAGGCGATGACATGGGTCATTGGATACCGAAGCGGTTAATCGGACCTCTTGAGGGTGTCCATGTTTCTGCAGTTTCATGTGGGCCCTGGCATACAGCCGTTGTAACATCTGCTGGACAGTTGTTCACATTTGGTGATGGGACTTTCGGTGTTTTAGGACACGGAGATAGAGAGAGCGTTTCAACGCCTAGAGAAGTCGAGTCTCTCAAGGGTCTGAGAACGGTACGTGCAGCTTGTGGTGTATGGCACACTGCTGCAGTCGTTGAAGTTATGGTCGGGTCTTCTGGCTCCAGCAATACTTCCTCAGGGAAATTGTTTACTTGGGGAGATGGGGATAAAGGACGTCTTGGACATGGAGATAAAGAAGCAAGACTTGTACCTACCTGTGTGGCTGCTCTTGTTGATCCCAACTTTTGTCAAGTTGCATGTGGTCATAGCTTAACTATTGCACTGACAACCACTGGTCAGGTTTATACAATGGGAAGTACTGTGTACGGTCAGCTTGGAAACCCGCAAGCAGATGGAAAGCTGCCTACTCGTGTTGAGGGAAAACTTCTCAAGAATTTTGTTGAGGAGATTTCTTGTGGTGCTTATCATGTTGCTGTTTTGACTTCAAAGACTGAGGTTTATACTTGGGGAAAGGGAGCACATGGTAGGTTAGGTCACGGGAATACCGATGACAAGAATTTGCCTTCACTAGTTGAATCTTTGAAAGACAAGCAAGTAAAAAGCGTAGCATGTGGTACTAATTTTACTGCCGCCATCTGTCTACATAAGTGGGTATCAGGTGCTGATCAGTCAATGTGCTCTGGCTGTCGCCTTCCGTTCAATTTCAAAAGAAAGCGACACAACTGCTATAACTGTGGGCTTGTATTTTGTCATTCATGCAGCAGTCACAAATCTCTGAAGGCTTCAATGGCACCGGATCCGAATAAGCCTTATCGTGTTTGTGATAATTGCCTCTGCAAGCTGAGGAAATCATTTGATAATGATTCATCGTCACAATCTGCACTGAGCAGAAGAGGAAGTATGAATCAGAGAGTGAATGAAAATATTGAAACTGATGTTAAATGTGGCTCGCAATCTCTTATTCCAGTAAGGAGGTTGTCTTCCTTGGAGTCCTTCAAAGAAACCGAATCTGTTCCTTCTCAGAGAAAGAAGAAATTAGAATTTAATAGTAGCCGTGTATCACCCTTTCCAAATGGTGGGTCCATTACTCATTCTAAATCTGTTATTCCAACATTTGGATCTTCCTTCAAGATTTTCTCGGCTTCCCTGCCTGGATCACGTATTGCATCTCGAGCAACCTCACCAACGTCTAGACGCTCTAGCCCACCTCGTGCTGCAACTCCAAACCCTAACTTGGCAGGACTTATTTCCCCAAATAATGCTATCAGTGATGCTAGAAGAGCAAACAACAATCTGAGTCAAGAAGTTATTAAATTAAGAGCTCAGGTTTGGCCTACCATTATGTTGAGTTATTTATTCATATGTTGAGTTATCTATTTATATATATATATTCTTGTACCCCTTAATTAAATGCAGTATATTGTAATCGTCGTTCATTTTCTAGAATCTATTCATTCCATATGCTCCTGATAATTGAATATGACTTGCTAATCATCACTCTTGACGCAGGTTGAGGATCTTACACGAAAAACTCACCTTCAAGAATCCGAGCTTGAGAAAACTACCAAGCAGCTGAAAGAAGCCATATCAATAGCAGGAGAAGAGACCGCTAAATGTAAAGCTGCAAAGGAAGTTATCAAGTCTCTTACCGCCCAAGTAAGATACATACCTTCATTTTTGGTGCTCCCTTAATATTGTCAGTATCTGTTATCCATTTTCTCTTGTATTTATATTGTATATTTGTTAATAGTTAAAGGAGATGGCTGAAAGGATACCCCTTGGCGCAATGAGAAACACCCGTCTTTCTATGCCTTCAATTGCAGAACCCTTGATCGGTTCACCAACCGCTTTTGAATCTGATATAAATGAGTCAACCCACCAGGAACTTTCTAATGGGTCAAGCCTTACAGATCTGTCTGATAGATCAAGTCTTGTAGAACCTTTGGCAAGCAATAAAACCAAAACATTGGATGACGAAGCCACTCTGGGTTCAGAATGGGTGGAGCAAGATGAACCAGGCGTCTATATTACCCTTGTGTCCTTGACTGGTGGTCTTAGAGATCTTAAACGCGTCCGCTTCAGGTACCTTTTCTTGGTATCCAATAATTCGGTTTATAGTTACGTTTTCAAAAAAAATAATCTTTAGTATTTATGGTGTGGTGATGAAATGCAGCCGAAAGCGTTTCAGTGAGAAGGAGGCAGAGCGTTGGTGGGCTGCCAACAGGGCTCGTATCTACCAGCAGTATAATGTCCCATTGGGTGACAAATCTAGTGTTGCATAGCACATTAATCCAACAAGAACAAAGGTTTTAATAACAATAATCCTAATTCATAGATTTTCAGGCTTATCCGGAAACTAAAGCCTATGCTTGAGATATATTCGGGATTTCAGCTTAAGAGGAAACGTGAGAGAAAGAAGTTTGCGTCTGTCGTCGTCATTTACCATCATAAGAACACGCAGGTTTTCCCAACTCTTCTTTTTCTAGAAGCAATGTGAATTCTATTATAGAGTTAAGAAATGTATATTCTGTTAGTGAGTAGGTTCCTTTCTTGTAAATTCATTAGTGAATTGTGCACTTGTGCTGCTATCTGTACATCTCTGGCTAAAAGCATGGAACGTATGGTTCCATCTTTGCCTGGATTCGATTGAGATGTCATACAATCTAATATGCAATTGACAATGCCTATTGTCTTCTGGATGACTTGATTTTAAGCCATTTCAGTTTTTCAGTTGATTTCTTTTAATATGGTTTCGTATTGTCTGAGCTGCATTAAGACAAGCTTATCGCTCTCTAGTCTCTGTTATGCTGAGTCGATGTGAGTAGTCGTCGAAAGTAATACACTATTGCTGTGAGTTATATAAGAAATGCAAGCAAACATGGTAGATGTAATATGAAGACCAATTAACCATTGACTATACAACATGGGCAATTTGGAGTCCAAGTTACACATCCAAACTACATGGTACGACGTCAATAATTTTTACCGCCTTGTATAAATGTCAGTTGGTCCATCAACATGAAAAAGGAGAATTGTAAATTTTTACCACCTTATATAAATTTCAATTGGACAATTGGTCTATCAACATGAAAAGATGAGAATTGTATTAAAATGAGGAGAGATGAAGATGAATAAAAGGAGAAGAATATTGAACGGGTCATTTTTTTTACACTTCTATATTTAGATTAGATTTTTCTCTCAAGTATTAAAGATGTTCTATCTGATAAAGCGCGTAAATTTTACAAAATAACATGTGTCGTCTTCAATCATCGCATTTCCTCCTTCAAAAATGTTGGTCAATCAATAGACACATGACTTTGGCTTATAATGTCTTCTACAAATGTTATTTTAATGGATATAATTTTTTAAATATCCAAATAATACAATTCAGACGTAGTTAATTTTATAAAATAACTCTCATCGTTTTTAATCATGGTATTCTCCCTCTCTGCATTGTCTAGTTGTCAATACATAGTCAATAACGGAAAAAGATCCGGTGTAGATAAGTTATTAGGTTAAGACTCAGGACATTTTTGTATTATGGGTTATAATGTGTGTGTTTATCAGTCACAACGTCTGTGTTCATACGCCGGAGTATGCACATATCATAATGTGTGTTCATATGTCACATTGTGTTTTCATTAGCGAAAATGTGTTCATACATTATAACGTGTGTGTTCATGCGTAACAATGTTTGAGTTCATCGTTCTTATTCCTCACCATAAGATGAGGATAAGGTTCATCGTCATCGAAACTTAACCCGTCAATAACACATAACTTTAACGGCTTGAAAAAAAAAGAAATGTATAAACAAAAGTCATTGACATAGATTTGAAAGAGATACGATTACGGTACAAAAAACTTGTTGCCAAAGACACTTGTGAATGACCTAAAAACTCCTACCTTATAAAAACAGGGGTAAAACCCTTGAATACAGTTTTCAAGTTCAGCTATCGGAATTGCTCTAATCAGTTGAAATCAGAGGTCGGAGCAAAGGCGAAGATGGCGAGGGATAGTTGTTTGACTCGAGTCACCGCCGGTGTTGCTCTCGGTGCCGCTCTCGGCGGCGCCGTTGGTAAGTGCTTCTCCCTCCCACCACCACCTAAAAACCCTAGACCCAAGTCGATTCGCTGAAATTTCTAGGTTTTCTCCGCTTCAAATTTAATCTCTAGTTTTCATTCCTTCCTTATTCGTTTCTGATTTATAGTTCGAAGAATTTTATCAGTTTAAGCTGTTTGGAATTTATGCTGCGTCGATGTCCTTCTCGATGAATCAAATGTTGCTGTAAATTTGTGAATGGACTCTCCTTCAATGATAATTCTTGTACAGTTTGTTTTTTCTTCATTTTAGCTAACAAAATTGGGGCAATTGCAACACATATTGGTCCTGCAACTTCACTAATGTTTGTGAAGAAATATTGGCTTGGAATCATTTGAAAGCTTTGGTCTTTAATCACAACAATCATCGTCTTTAATAAAGAACTTGTCACAATGCTATGTATTGAATGAAAGAAGAGACGAGTGCTGATGGAGATAAATTTGGATCTTCAGAAGATAGGATGCACTGGATAAGGAAGAGTGCATTTTTTTTTATGATACTGGTTAAGATTGGAGAAAAATATTAAGCAGAGTTCTTGGTTTGTGGACGATTGTTAACCAATTTAATCTGTCCGTGATTTATTTGTAAGACAATCTCTATCAAGTATTCAGGTTCCTTTTGTGAAGGGCTTTCGGTGTTTTAGAAAATTTAATGCGTCATTTGATGACACCTCTTTACTCTTCTCATCTAGACGTGTTAATTTATATATAATTTATGCAGTCACTGATTGCTTTGCCTCTATTGTATTATGCGTGGAATGCCATTCGATGATACTTGTTTACTCTTCTCATCCAGACATGTAAATTTTTATCTGATCTATGCTTATGCTGTCACCGATTGCTATGCCTCTATTGCATAATGTTGAATGATTAGTATGTTGTAAATCTAGTTCAGAATTAGGCTTATAATTTTTGGAACTGAACCAAGTGTCTTTTGTAGGTGCTGTGTATGGGACTTTTGAAGCAGTGAGGTACAAGGTATGCGTTCCATTTTCTTTCTTATACAAAAATTCTCTTTTAAAATAGCTTCTGATTTTACTAATTAATAGCATTATTACCCTTATTTCACGAGCTGGTTTTTGAGATGGTTCTCTTGCAAAGATTGCAGGATTTGCAGCATGTTGATTTTACATATATCTGCCATACCTTCTTGTCCTCTTTTAATTTGGCCATTGATATGAGTCATTTTTTTTGTTCTGAGAAAACCGATCCAAATGAAATGAGTTCTTTTGTAATGTGAGTGAATATGAAAATATATCAACACTAGATATGATAAACAGTCTAGGTTTAGGCTAAAAGTTGAGTGTGGCTCAACTATGCAGATACCAGGGGCACTAAAGATTCGGCACATAGGGCAGACTACGGTGGGCAGTGCTGCAGTTTTCGGTCTCTTTCTCGGTGCAGGAAGCTTAATACATTGTGGGAAATCCTACTGATGATGAATCTGCCTCTATATGTTTGAATTGGGTTTTTGCTCTTCTCATTTGGGTGATAAGATTTTGTTACCTAGATTTTCCAAAACAAGAATGATTTTCTGTTGTAGGTTCCTAGTTCACAATAATATGTTCAGCAGACTGTCACAATCTCGTTTCTTTATTTTGTCCATCCTGATTCCCATCACATCATTTTGTGAAAGACAAAAATATTTTAAACATTTGATCCTTCAGCAATTGTTGAACAACTGATTTTTTTCAATATGAATAAGTGAAATCCCTTAAATAATAAATGAGTAATCCCAAAGTTCAACACATTTTAGAAGACAAAAGTGATCATGAACTTTACTCTTCATATCAAGTGTGATTTCAGTGGATTCTGAGCCAAATCCAATCAGATCATTTAAGGAAGAATACTAGTTGTGCTATAATTCTGTTTGATAATTTTGTATATGGCCTAAAATAATCTCCTTGTGCTTGGCATGCAAAACTAGTTGCGCCCGTTGTTTCACCCACACCTCACTTGTCATGAATCCCAGAGTATAGTTTCTGTTGGTCGTTGCAGTTTCCAGTCAAATATTTACTTTTGCCTTAATTCAAGTACATCAGAGATCTAGTATCACAGACTAATATGGGCACTTTCGATGGCAACACCAATGACCTCCAACTTCGTGACTGTCCCTTAAGATAAGCCAACTTTTGATGATCTGTCTCTCTACCCAAGTGTTGTCGGATGTTTGTAATATCTTCTCACATTCACCGGACCTAATATTCCATTCGCGGTCAGCAAAAATTATGCACCGGCCTCTCCAACATCATTGTCGAGCTAAACGCCTCCTTCGGTACCTTACTCGGACCGTTTCGAGGATTTCAGAGGCCCTGTGCAAAAAAAAATTATTTTTTAATCAATTCGCTTTTACAAAATTTTCATATAAAAATATAGATGGTTGCATAACGTTATTCTTTTTTTCTCTTATTAAATATAATGATAAAACTCTTTTTCAATTATGATATTGATTTTTTGATCAATTTTCTTTTACAAATTTTTCATATAAATATAAATATTTTTATAGATAGTTGCATATCAAAATTCTATTTTTCTCTTATTAAATATAATGATAAAACTCTTTTTCAATTATAATATTGATTTTTTACAAACGTTTTATAATTTGTAATTTTAAACTTGTAGATATCATTATAAAAAAACGAAGGGAACTCACATGAAGGGAACTCACATGAAGCGGAGCAGCGAAAAAACGAACATTATAAAAAAAACCATTCGACCTCCCAAAGATCGAGAATTCAAATTGCTCGGAATGTTGTTCTGAGAAACGTAATCAGACAAATAAGGGGCAGAAACCTGAATTGGGAAAAAAGATGGTTCACTCACGTTTTCCTGCATCGGCAAAGACACGCCATATCTCTTTATTTTCGGTACAATTATAGGATCAATTGTGATCCCCTAGCAACAACAGCACATCGGATAGGCTCCCTGGACCGGCGGATGAAGCGAAATCGCCGAAGAGGTGGTGGGAGACGCCAGCACTATCGGAAAAGGGCAATAAATAAGCGTTCGTTGCGTACGGGATTTTCCTCCCGTACGACGACATACGGGAGGAAAGGACAAGTTCGTCGTCCCGTACGACGACGAACTTGCCCCGGCGGGGGAGGGTGGGGGTTTGTTGCGTATAGGATGCATCTGGTGAGGGTGGGACGAGGGAGTCTATGGGAATGAAGTGAGAGACAAGGAAGTTTTAGATTGAAGGACATAAAAGTAATTTTCCACATGTCATATTTGTTTTTGGCAAAGGAAAGGCGGCACTTTCCGAAGCTTTTATTGAGAGTGAAAGGATAATTAAAACCAGTACGGGGAATAGCCAAACCCCTCACATCATCCATCAAAATAGCAACTAAGCATCTAGGAATGTTTGCAAGAAAATGAAAACCTAAGCTTAAGGAAAACACATAGTTCGCTAACCCGTTTGCAAGACGATTAGCCTCCCTATACACATGAACAAAACGGACGATCTAGTCCTTGTTAAGAAAGCCATGGCATATTCGTACCAGGAAAGAAAATGGATGAGTATCAACCACCCCTTTCTGCAGAAAACCCACAACAATTTCATAATCAATCTCAACCACCAGACGGCGATGCCCCAACTCCCAAGCGATATGCAAACCGTAGTATACCCCCCACAACTCAGCAAGCGAAGCAGTACACGAGCCAATATTAAGAGCAAATCCCCCTTTCCAGTTACCATTCCCATCCCGAATGGCGCCTCCGGGTGCAGCAGCCCCCGGGTTACCCTTAGACGCCCCATAGGTATTCAAAGTATCCCAGGAATCAGCCGATTTCTTCCAAGCAATAAATCGCCCCCCTTTATTTCTAGCCTGTTGTCGTTTATTCAGCACACAATTTCAAGTAATCCACTGCCATACGGAGCACAATTGTTTCTTGAAACAACTCAACTTTGCCTTATGAAAAAATTATGTCATTTCTCCACTTCCACCCCCCACCATACAGCAGCAGCAAAAATCGTGGGCCAAGGCACACCAACACTTGAGCATTCAGTGGACGACGGATTGCTGAAAATCCACTCATGCAGCGACAGACTGAAGAACACATCAGTATACTGAGGGTGCACAATCTTACGCCAAACGTCAACCATGGGTTTGACGTCCCGAAGACGGTGGATAATGGTTTCACTATGGCTATGGCAGATGGAGCACACATCATCATCTGAAAGCTTGCGTCGAAATCTTTTGACATTAGTAAGAATTCTCTGTTTGAGGACAAGCCAAAGAAAAAACCCCACTCGCTCAGGCACTGCTACTTTCCACACCTTGCTGAACAGAGAGCTCACGTTCAGACCCTGAGAGTCTTCTACACTTATCAATTTTTAAGCCGATGAGACCGTAAAGGCCCCGTTAGCTGTCTTGGCCCAAGAAATTTTGTCTTGTGAACCCCTTATACCATCCAACGCCATCGCCGCCAATCTGTTACTAGTAAAAACATCAAGGACATCATTAAGAAGTGCCCAGTTCCATCCTCCTCCTGCAACCCAAAAATCAACCACCTTCACCCTACCCGGGAAGCAGATAACTTCATTTGTTCTGAATTCAGCAAGAGGAACCTCTGTCAACCACCTATCTGACCAGATCAAAGTTTATCTCTCTCCCGTCCCCAGGCACCCATCGAAGACCGTTTCCCACCACCTTCTGAAGGCTTGTCACAATACCTCTCCAAACAGGAGAACAACCCTACTGAATTTTCATGTCGTGCACATTATGAATATCCCCTATCTTGTACTTAGATCGGATGATACGAGCTCAAAGGCAGTAACCGTTAGACAACGGTCGCCACCCGATCTTGCCAAGCATTGCAAGATTCATATTTTTCGGCTTACGCAACCCAGTCCGATAACACATGTCAAATTATATATAATTTTCAAATTTTCAAAAAAAATCCAATATTTTTATAAACAACAATTTTTTTTTATAAACAACAATTTTTTTTTATATATAACAATTTTTTGAAAAGTTGGATAAAATATACAATATTCGTTTTTGGATAAAAAATTATTATGATAATATATCATATTAGTATGCATTCAACAAAACTTTGGTTTCTATCCCTCCTAGCTCTTAATCATGATAGAAAATGTCTTAACATTTCTACTTTGATCTGATGCAGTTGTACTTCTTTGCAGAATAAAGATGAGGTTATTAGAGAGAGTATATCACATTAAATGATAATATTTATATAATTTTTTTATTTGTAGATATCATTTTTCTTGTAATTTGGTATATATATATATATATATATATATGTTCTTTAAAGGCTAATGAAATCATCAGAATATATTCACATAACTCCTTGTTTCATGGTATCGGAGCAAGTTACGCTCTAACTTTTTTTTACGAAAACCCAACCCTAAAAAAATTCGGCCGCCACCCCTTCACCACCTCACAACCACCATCGGCATCCTCTACACCCTCTCGTCGTCGTCGTCCATGATCGATCCGAAGGAAAAGTCTGGTACTTCTGATGCATTGCTTACCGGGGCGCATCTGACTACTGCGTCACCTTTTTATCTCCATCCCGGGGACCATTCGGGTTTACCTGTTTTCTCTGTGGTTCTCATGGGAGAAAACTATCCGGAATGAGCTGTTGTTGTGCGTCATGCTTTCCGAGCAAAGAAGATGGCTTTCATTGAAGGCTGAATCACTCAACTTGTTGACGACGCTTCTTTGATTGGTGATTGGTGGATCGTCAATTCTATGCTTATCGGTTGGATTTCCAACTCCAATGATCCCTTTGTTCGTTCTACTCTCTTATTCTTTATGACGCTGCTCATGATCTGTGGGAGGAACTAAAGCAACGATTTTCTGTTGGCAATGATTTTTTGTTGGCAACGACCCTTGTCTCATGCATATACCCTCGTCTATTGCTCTGCGTCGTCATAATGGCCATGTTTTTGTTTATTGTGGCAAACACAAGAAGCTTTGAATGGAATTGGTCACTTATGTTCCTCCTAGGGGTTGTTCTTGTGGAAATTGCACTTGTCATGTTGCCTCCCCGATCCAACAGGACCTTGAAACATAGCATCTTCACATGTTCTTGATGGGTCTTGATGATGATGCTTTTGGAACTATTCGTTCTACAATGAAGATGCTTTTGGAAATTGCACTTGTCATGTTCACTTTTGGTAAGTCTTTTACTTGGATTTTGGATACAAGTGTTTCATTTCATATGACAAGTAATAGATCTCTGCTTCAGGATATTATTCATGCATCTCTGGTCTTTATTAAGTTACCACACAATGACATTGAGTTCTTGTGTTTGAAATCATTCTTTGATGCTCAAGGAATACTTTTAGAGCCTTCTTGTCCTTACACTCTACAACAGAATGGGAGAGTGGAGAGAAAGCATCATCGCATCCTTAATGTGGCTTGTGCACTATGCTTTCAAGGATCTTTACCTCTGGATTTTCGGGGTCAATGTGTCCTTACAGCTGCACATCTTATCAACCAGATAGCCACACCTTTACTAAGGAACAAGACCCCTTATGAAGTCTTGTATCAGCAGGAGCCAAAGTACTCCCATTTACGGGTCTTCGGCTGTCTATGCTTTGCTTCACAGATTCCACGTTCCCGTGACAAATTTGCGTCTTGTAGTCGCAAATGCGTCTTCTTAGGATATCCTATTGGCTAATCAGGTTGGAAGTTATATGATCTCGAGACTGATCAAGTCTTTGTTTCTCGGACGTCGTATTTTGTGAGTCTGTTTTACCTATGGAGCCCAAAGTTCCTTCCTCTCCACCTAATAGTCCTGTTCATCGTGACTTTTATGATGATGACATTTCGCAGGAGATCGAACTACACCCGCATGATCCAAGCCACAACCGCAGCTCAACAACAGAACCTCCAGATAACGACCTGCTTCGCAGGACTGCGTATGCGGTTTACCCTCTGACAGTATTATGCCCTCCGGCGACAAAGGGAGTTCAGAAATAGTTGATTCAACTACTAGACGTTCTTCTCGTGCCAAGCAACCGTCTGTTTTTCTCAGAGATTAAGTCTGTAATACTTTATATGGCTCTGTTTCTACACTCCCTTGCATCTTCACTCACTCCGTCACCGTCCTCAGGTACTCCTTATCCTATTGCTGCATTTGTTTCTTGTGATAAGTTTTCTACTTCACATGCACAATTCTTAGCAACCATTACAGTGAATGTTAAACCTACTCGGTTCTCAAAGGAAGTTCAGCATGCTCTGTTGCGGGATGCAATGAAGAGTGAGCTTGATGCACTTGAGCGGAATGACACATGGATTCTTTTTTACTTGTCTGACAACAAGAAAGTTATCGGGTGCAAATGGGTGTACAAGATTAAGTACCGAGCCAATGGCGAGATCAAGCGCTATAAGGCTCGCTTGGTGGTTCTAGGGAATCGACAAGTTGAAGGGATCGACTTCACTGAAACTTTTCCCCCTCTTGCAAAGATGGTCATTGTTCGGGTTTTTCTCTCAGTCGCTACAATTCGAGGATGGGATTTGCATCATATGGATATTCACAATGCATTTCTCCATGGAGATCTAGATGAGAAAGTATATATGTTCCCACCACCAGAATATGTCGACTCCTCTGCAAAGAAAGTCTGCAAATTGCAGAAATCATTGTACGACTTGAAATAGGCACCTTGCAATTGGTTCTCCAAGCTTGCTTTGGCGCTTCGTACTTTAGGTTTTCAGTAGAGCATGGTTGATTATTCTTTATTCTTGTTGTCTCGAGGTGATTTTGTTGTCCAAGTCTTAGTTTATGTGGATGATCTTATTATTGCTGAGAATACATCTAGTGGTATTGATGGTGTCAAGGCTTATCTCAGCCGTTGTTTTTACATGAAGAATTTGGGGCCTCTTAAGTATTTTCTTGGGCTTGAGATTGCTCGCATTTCCTCTGGTATTCTTGTTTCTCAACGCAAGTATGCTCTAGAGATCTTAGCTGAAGCAGGGCTTCTTGGTTGCAAGACATGCGAGTTTCCTATGGACTCTCATCATCAGTTGGGCAAGATTAATGGTCCGGCCTTACAGGACCCTGAGCGGTATCGATGACTCATTGGTCGTGTTATCTATCTGTCTATCACTCGACCTGAGCTTTGCTATTCTGTACATGTCTTGTCACAGTTTATGCAACATCCTCTCCTTGACCATTGACAGGCTACCTTACGTGTTTTAAGGTATCTGAAGGGACACTCTGGACAAGGTCTTCAACTCTCTTCTTCTATCTCTCTTCGTTTGTTTGCTTTCTGTGATTCTAATTGGGCTACTTGACCCACCACTCGGCTCTCCATTAGTGGTTATTTCATCTAACTTGGGGAATCCCCAGTCTCTTGGAAAACGAAGAAGCGAGCTATTGTCTCTTGATCATCTGCTAAAGCCGAATATCGTGCCATTGATGGTACTTGCAGTGAGATCACTTGGTTGAGGTATCTCTTTTCATCTTTAGGTATTAATCATAAGACTCTTGTTCGCTTATTTTGTGATAGTCAGGTTGCTTTGCATATTGTTGTCAAACCCGTGTTTCACGAGCGCACGAAACACATTGAGATTGATTGTCATTATGTTCGTGATATGATTGTTGTTGGTTTAGTAGCTACTACTTACATTTCAACGACCCAGCAACCTGCGAATATCTTCACCAAGACTCTTGGTGAAAAGTCATTTCAGTTTCTCATGTGCAAGTTGGGCATTGTTGATCCACATGCTCCAACTTGAGGGGTATTAGAGATAATATACTATATTAAATGATAATGTTTATATTACTTCCTTACTTTTATATATCATTTTCCTTATAATTTGGTATATATATTGGGCTGTCAAAATTAGACCTGACCCGAAAAGCCCAACAGGTCCGACCAAAAAAAGTCCGACCGAAACACGAAAAAATGAAAAAGTTTATGTCCGAGACGAATCCGATCCGACCAACTATTTCCGAAACCCGAACACTGTCTGATCCAAACCTCGTACGAAACTCGAGAATGTCCGATCTGAACCTCGTCTGAAACCCGAGATTGTCTGAAACCCAAGATTATTCGAAATCCAAGATTGTTCGATCAATTCCTACTTAATTGACAATTAGCAATTCATTCACATATTAATTACTTTAAACTATCATTTTTAATATTTAATCTTCTCTTTTACAAAATCGACCCCATCCGAAACCGCCCAGATCCGAAATTGACCCGACCCGAAACACATTCGGACCCGAAAACTGTCCAACCCGAAACACGTCAGCACCCAAAAACGACCCGACCGAAAACATGTCCAGACCCAAAAACTGCCTGATCCGAAAATCGTCCCTCCGAAATTTAGCACGAAAATCCAATTTTGGCCGATAAATAAGTGTATGGTCCGAACCCGACCCGACTTGTTATAATTCTGAATAATATCCGACCCGAATTTGTTTGAAACCCGAAATTGTCCGACCGAAACCCGACTCGACCGTCCGATTTGACACCCTTATATATGTATGCCTTTTAGAGGATAATAAAATCATCAAAATATTTTTCTATATCTACTTATTTCGAAGGTCATCAGTTTTTAATTAAGTCCGAAGTACTTAGAAGTATACAGTAAAGTGAAGTTGCTGCTCAAAATTTACACTTAGTTTGAGCTAGTTTCAAGCTATGTCAGCTAACAATTTCAACCTAAATTAACCACTTACTGATATCAATTTCAGTCTGCATTGTCCCATATTTTCAGTTTAGTGTCAAATTTGAGGAATTCTTATCTTACAGCTAACTATTTATTTCATTATTTGTTGGTGGGACAAGAACACAGATTATTGCGTTGAAAATACAATTTTGCAACAACTGCCAGCACTAACCGGAATTTAGGGATTGATGGCCACATGATCCACATAAAGATTGAATAGTTTGCATAGTGGCTTTACGGATAAGAGCATATCAGCCGCCATTACAATTTTTGCTAAAACATGGCTTGTTTTGATACTATCCTACGCTAATCACTTGATCAGAATATCAGACTCCGCAAACATATCCAGTTCGGATTAAAATTGGGTATAAAAGAGATTTGGGTCGTTAGTATTTCGGGTTTTAATGATTTGTGTCGTTAATATTTTCGGGTCGGGTGGTTTAATTGTCTAAGGGGTAAACATTTTCGGACTGGATGGTTCAAATTGACGGAGTGTTGTAAGTTGTTTATTTTCCTTATTCTTATTATAAATAAAAATAATCAATTTTTATAATATTGTTATATCTTAAGTATATAATATAGTATGAATTTTAGATGTGATAAAATGTGTTAGTACTTTTATTAGCATGTCGCATGAATCGTAATAACTTAACCTACTGTATATGTTAGCGAGAGTTCTTTCGTGTCCAGGAAAATACAAGAACATTATAGCATGAAAGATAATTTCGAAAATGTAACATCACAAGAAATCATTTTTTACTAACTAGAGTGAAAAACTTAGACATAACTTCTTGGTGTTTTAGCATTTTCATTTAAGACTATTTTCACCCTCTTATCATTAGAGAAAAGTGTCGGTAAGAACAAAGTTTAACGTAAAAAAAAAAAAGGTTTTTTCCGTTCACGTATAACAAACTAATGTTCATAATTTGGGCAGTAGTGTTCATAATCAAGGCGATGAATTTTTTGTGGCCAATTTGAGGGAAAAAAATAATAATAATCAAAGTTCGTAGTAATTACAAGTATGTCACCCCGTCCCTAGCTGAAAACGTTTAAAAAATTTGATGACCCAGATTATGAACATTACTATCCAGAGTATAAACATTGACGTGTGATATGTGAATGTGAACTATTCGTTTTTCCTACGTTAAGACTTGTTCGCAACGAAACTTTCCTCTTTTTTTTTTTTTTTTTTTTTTGTACAAACAAACAGTAGGACCTTGAACAGGATCAATGGTAACCTAAATCATCAAAACTGACGATCTTATAGAACTCCTTATACAACAAATGACTATGATTAAGGGAAAAGAAAAAAGATCTAGCTTCCTGGATATGACCATTGTCTTGGAGATTCTGAATAATCTTAAGGAAGTCTTGAAGTCCTTCCGGAGTTACTTCTTTGGAGGCGATGAAGTCGGTTGCAATATTACATTTCCTGAAACAATGTGAAACTTTCCTCCTTATTGTTAAAGCTTATTTTGATGAGTTTAATGATTAACCTTGGATAAAGATCATGTACGAATGAGCTAATTGTACGAATGTACCAATACATGCACATTACTTCACATTTACATGCACATTACTTCACATGCAGACATGTATATATATTTTTCATATGTTTTAAAAGAATGCACATAGCGAATGTACATATATTTACATCTAAATGTACATGTCAATATGAAGAATTGTACACATTCATACATTCGTAAAATAATACTCCGTAATAATTCGTACTTTAAACTTTCTTATTAGTATCACCATATCAACAATGTAATAAGTAGTGATATTTGTCAAATATTTTAACCCATAAATTTAGAAAAAGTTGGAACATAATGCAAAGTTAATCATGGTCTTCTTCCTTTCCCTACCTCTTTCCTCTCCAATGGCCTTTTATTTTATTTTCCTCTCGTATTTTCTTCCATCACGTTCTTAAAATATTAAATTCGTATTTTTGCTTTGGTTCCACGCCTCCGAAGAACACATTATCTTTGCTTCATCTCTCTCCTCACAAAAGGGGCCTCGAATTCCAATCCATTTTCACACAAAAAAATCCCCCAAATCCCAACGAATACCTACCTGAATTCCATCCACTGCACCGCCACTGCAACCTCCACCGCCCAATTCCTCAATTTTATCCATCTCGTTCGTTGCCCTAACCCTAGAATCCTCTCGAATTTCAATCCGATTCTCTAATCATCCGATTTTGAGCTGTACCTAGGATAGCTCTGATCGATCATCGAGCTATGGATAAAAACGGAGAAATCGCGAGAAAATCAGCCTTTAACCGGTCGTACACCATCACCGCTTCGACGTATCAGAAGCCTGAGAAACCGACGCTCGATCGGAGCGCGACCGTGAAGAAATCTTACACTCCATCCGATGCCGGTAGCGATTTGATCAAAGGCAAAGTCAGGTTGCTGCGAAATCTGTTCGAACCGCCAAAGAAAGTCGAATCGGCGCAATCGCAGAGCAAACTGAAGCATGCGAATTCTTTCACCTCAGATTCCGTCTTGAACGCTTCATCGATTCGGTTGCCAGGCACGGAAGATCGCGTGGTCGTGTATTTCACAAGCTTGCGTGGCGTGAGGAGAACGTTCGAGGACTGCTACGTTGTTCGTTCGATACTCAGAGCGTACAGAGTTTATGTAGATGATCGAGACGTATCCATGGATTCCTCTTATAGAAAGGAATTGCAGAGCTCGATGGGAGAGAAGAACGTGAGCTTGCCTCAAGTGTTCATCAAGGGAAGACACATTGGCGGAGCCGAGATCATCAAGCAATTGAACGAGACCGGTGAGCTGCGAAAGATGCTCGAGATTCTACCTCTTAGAGAAAGAGGGGTGTTTTGTGATGGTTGTGGTGATATTCGGTTCGTACCGTGCTCGAATTGCAGTGGAAGTAGGAAGGTGTTTGATGAGGATGAAGGGATTAGGAAAAGGTGCTTAAATTGCAATGAAAATGGATTGATTCGTTGCCCTAATTGTTTGTCATGATCATATCTTTTTATGTTTAGGGTTGAAAATGAAGCAGATCTTAGGACCAAAAAGTGTGTCATTAGATTGTGGTTTGAAGCTTTAACCAAAAAAAGATTGTGGTTTGAAGCTTGTGATGAGTTCTGCAAGATATGCAGAGTTGGGTTTGTGTAACAATGTCATGAACAGCATGACTCTGATCTTTTTACCAGTTTTACTGCTGTGTTTTTGTTTTTACTCCAATGTAAAAAAATGAAGAAGAAGAGGTCTGTGCTTGTATGTTGTTTGTAGGAGATGGGTTTCTCCACTATCATGATGTAATATTATGTGTTTGGTATATAGTAATGCTGCTGTGCTGGACTTGTTCAAAGCTGTCTTATTTATCTTCAGCTCTGCACATCTTGTTGCCTTTGGGTTTGTTTATAAGCTTAGCAATATGAGTTAGATTCTACTTGGTAATGGCCTTGTAGAAACTCTCAAGTAAATATCACATTCACCAGTCTGATGGGCCAAATTTGAGGCAATTTGAGGTTGGTTCTTCCCTCCACCAAAGATTAACATTTTAATCATGTAGATAACTACTAGGAAATTTAATAATGATCCTATATTTCTATCAAAATTTTCTAAGCGGTACAATAATTCACCTCATTTTAATCAATCAACCAACCTGCATAACAATTTTCAATAAAACATCTTGTAACTCATCAATAACTAGTAAAATGACATAACAACTGAAATGATTGTTTTTTCTAAACAAGACTAAAGATGTTAAAATGACATTCTTTACTGAATGAAATGCGTACTTACACTATTAAACCTCTCTAAGATTTTTATCTTACTTCGAAAACATCAAGATTCAATATTGCCTCAAAGAAGCAAACCAAGGTGCTGATTTTCTAGCAACTCAATCATGATAATTATTACTTCTTCATGGAACCTTCACCCTCTGTTGAAGGAATTTCTTAATATCATCTGTCATGATGATTTAAGGTGGACCGTCATTCAAAGGTCATGATACTTGCAGGGTTGTCATCAACATAGCAATGGGAATGACAATAATAAGTCTTAATCCACAACAATGGACTTCCAAGTAAGTGAAAGGATAGTCACTTGCTAAATAAACCATTTAAATATATGTAGGTTTGAAGTAGTCCTATATAACAACAATACTTTATGTATTTGTTTAGCATAATAAGGTACAGTTTCTGTTGTAATAGATGAGCTTACATGTGATTTGACATTGTAGACATGGACCACAACTGATTCATGACAACACTTTTGAAGCAAAGTGTTAATCCTTTTGTAAGCAGCTTGTAAGATGGTAAAGAAAACCTTAGGTTCTCATTTACAACATCATATATTTAGCTCTACATTCACATTTCACTAATGTAGCGTTGGTAATTAATTGTTATATTCAATCATTTACTATTGAGTGAGAGGAACACATTCAAGCTCAAGCTCAAGAATCCCTCTCTCCACACTCTGAAGTTTGATAGACATTCCCTGCTTCACCTTACCATCAACGAGGTTTATTACACTGTCTTTGACTAAAACGTTGTCTATGCTCGCCATCCACTTGCCCAATTGTACTGACTCGTTTATAGACGATCTCTCATAGGCTTTTGCAGCTGCAACAAGGGGTTGTATGTCAACCTCGGCCTCTCCCATGAAATCATCCGCTTTAAACATGTCTTGGTCATACACAAGCTACAAAACAAAAAATAGATGTAATTTGCTTCACGGTTTTTTCCATTAGAGATTCCAAAAAAAAACAATTGGCAGTACAAGTAGCTGTTTATGCAGGCTTAGCGTTTGTTTGGCAAAACCCATTAAAATGGCATTTTCATTTATAAAGAGGCTTATCAAAAGTACTATAAATAATTTTTTATTTTATTTTTTACCAAACATCATTGGTCTCATAACTTGAGAAATCATCACATTACTATTTACAAGAAAGATCATATGCTTACCAATTTTAGAGGAGGGAGATGGTCTGGAATCGCTAACATTAGTTTTTCATTCCAAACTGGGTTAAGGTTGCTCTTCACCACTCGCGTCTTCACAGTCTGTAAGATGTTTCATGATTATCCCTTACATGAAGGTGATTAAGATGAAAATAAATCAACAAAAAGAGTGCTCACTTACTTGATGTCCTAGTGAGATAATCACGTATGGATCGCTACTCAGAATATCTCGAACGGCTAGATTTGTTCCTCTCACAATTTTAACATTAACTAACCCAACAAATTCAACCATGCCTGGCTGTAAAAATTAAAAAAAAAACAAATTGCACTGGTCATGATATGCAACTACTAAAATATTCAGATCCTGTGTTTTACAAGATGCAAAAATTACCGTCGTGTTTGTTTTCTTTAAGGATCTGGGATCCGTACTCTTCTTCCAGCTGTAGCGAAAGACATGTCCTAATCCAGAAATACGAACAATCGTTGCTTTCTTAGAAGCCTGCCTTTTATGAAAAGGATGACTAAAACCATTTCCTGAGCTACTAAATGCTGAAGACGATGAACTTGTAGTAGCTGCTCGCGGAAAAGGACAGCACATTTCATTTCCATCATCAGAGTGGAGAAATTGTTTCAGCTCATACTTTCTCCTGAAAAACGTTTCTGTTTAATGTTTTACTAATGGGGGAGAAGACAGAAAAGCTGATAAAAAAATAGGGATGATTACCTGATGAAATCAGAACGCTCGTTGCAAAGGGAGTCTGGTCCCGGTTTCTTGATATGTTCTGGGATACAAGCTTCAAATTTTTTATTGAGAACAACGTTTCCACCCGTCTCTGACAGAAAATCTACTTGTTCATCTGTCCATTCATCTAGACTCACTGATAAAACCTGCAGCATTTTAGCATTACAATATTTGTTGTAGTTACAGAAAATGTATCAGCCCAAAGCATGTGGTAAGTCACATACCTTTGTGATGTGTACTCCTAAGCTTCTATGCACACCAGAGCACTTAATACAGATGAAAACTCCGGGAGTCAAGGATCTGAAAAATTACGCACAAAGACGAAGGAAATAATTTAAGTTCTTTAATGCAAAAAACGAAGTTGAATCAGATTATAAGACTTACACCCATTTGGGATTTAGTGACCCACAATCTGCACATAATTTGTTGTCAGATTGAGATAATAACTTCTCTAATTTTATCTGCAGACCTGACAGATTAAGCAATGCAAAAGAAAAAACATGCAAGTACAAATTAGTGGACTGATCAAAAGCCAGGTGAGAAATAAATGGGAGTTTATCAAAGTGAAATACTATATTACTGTCATATATTACCTGATTTATCTCCCAACTTTCTGCTGCTATTTCTTAGGCTATCTGCACGCAGGAGGTCATATAGACGACGCCCTAAATAATCAAGAGAACAGATTTTAACAGCCTCTTACCAATACCCAATAGCATTTTTAGCTCTTGACACAATATTTGATTCAAAATAAATGTTTTATGTCCTTCTTAATTAAGTTGACACTTGACATGACAATTGCAACTAAATTAACCACAAACGCCTAAGATACTTTTAGCACTAAAACATAAGTTGAAATACATGATTACGGTATGGATCAGGCGTAAATCATGAAATTAAGCTGAATATTGACATGAATCCATGAACCTAACCACAACAGCTGAATTTATCATTTGAGTCATAAAAAAAGCAATCTCAAAAGCAATAAAACAAGAATACCTGACACAAAATGGATTCATATTCTTAATGGATATAACAAGCCATGGATTAACTCTTAGACTATTAGCACACTCACCAAATTCTTAGGTATCCAACATAGAGTGTTCACAGACTAGGAGTAGCAAATGTTCTTGAAAAAATTTAGCAGAATCTAAAGAAGAAATTTACCAGTAGGTTTATTTTCATCCTCGTTCTGCTCATGGATAGACGTCTCCAGATTGTAAATGGACATCATGAAAACATCCGCAAGTTCACAAAATTCACATTTCCATGACACCCACTTTCAAATTTGTGTATAATATAAGAGATAATACAAAGCAACAAGCTTTGGTACTAATTGGTACCAAAATTTCAACTGGGTTGAAAATTTTTGTATGATTTATGAAGGGGGGGAGACCCAGATGAAGGCTCAAAGCTCAAAAACAAATCAACAATTGTAGAGCAAGTAAGGCAATAGAAAACAACAAAAATAGGAAGAGAAGACGTGGAAAGCAACAAAAATAGTTTGAAATTAGGCAAGCGGACGAGTTGGGTAAGCTGCTGCTTGTTTTTTTTTGTGTATGGATAATATTGCCTCCGTTCCATAATTATCTTCTCGTTTCTCTCTTCTGACACTATTCACTATTCAAGGGAATCTTCGTAATTTCGGCCAATATATAAATAAAAACATAGTCATGTGTGGTCTTGTTTGATCCGTCTTACCGAGTACTTTAATAATATCAAAATTTTATAATTTTTACTTATTTATAATTAGATATATTAACGATATAAAACGTGTATCGGCATATGTGCCCAAAAAAAACAGGAAGATCATTATGGGACGGAGGGAGTAATCTTTTATGGAAACAATTTTATTTAATAATATATGGAATTTGGAGTATAAAATAAAATTTCTGAGATTCAGGGGAGAGTGTCTTCCTCCACTCTCTCTGCAATGTGTCACCTACCAAGCTAACACCGTGTTTGGATAAGCTACTGCAAGATTTTGTATTTGTGCTTTTTTTTGGTAGAATGTAGTTGTGCTTATTTATTGCTTCAACGCGGAATTTACAAGTTTGACACGTGTGCATTTGAATATAAAAGAGTGTGCATGTATACGTATATTCGTAGGATAAGACCATTCTCACCGGATCCAAATGCCTCATTTAAGTATCTATGATTCTTATTTTATAAAGGTTATGCAACTTTTGACGCAATCTTCATTTGTGGTCATCGAAAACAACCTCTATCTTATTTTAGCCCATGGCCTTTTAAGGCATTGAGGTATTGTTGTTATTGTGCTTGTTGTTCAAGCAAACAATTAAACATTCGATATTAACTGAAGTTTCGACATTTTTCAGGCTAATAACAAGTAGTCAAGCTAATATTACTATTACTCTATTACATGGACAACTCTTTATGCTAACCTCAATGATTGCTGGAGATTATCATTTTGGCATCTTCTTTTCTTTCGTCTTTAGATTTATACTTACCTCGGGTGAATCCTGGACGAGTAACTCAAGCTTCCTGAAAAGGACTTCAAGAACATTGGAGTCTAAAATCTGATCCTCTGTTTCCTGGATTTCAGACGCCTTCTTTCTGTTTGTATCGTCATAGAAAAGCTTAAGAGCAGCATCGGTTGAGATAGAACGTGCAGATTCATACAATGACTTGAACTCCGTAGTTTTATCCTTTGATTCAACTATTTTCTTTCTCAGTTCTTCTGGAAGGTAAGATAATGCACTGCATTTACATAAAAGAGCAGAGAAAAAGGAGAACTTTAATCCTAAACACAAGTTCGTAAATGATAGAAGTTCGTAAATGAATTACAACTGTAGTATGAATTACCTGGTAACACCACGAACGAGACCCCAGTTGTAGCCGGCCAGAACAGAATCCTTGAATCCGTTATTGAAACCCTCTTGTGCAGAGTCAACTTGTGCAGCAGAAATGCCTTCACGGTATCCATGCTAATGATGCACCAAAAATAATATTATTAATAAGGAACATGATAATAACAACAAGAAAAGAATAAAGATGTTAAATAGAGCCCAAAATTAAATAGTAGGATGAAAATACCGTATAAAACTGTTCACGCCTGTTCTTCCACTCTCGGTCAAGTTCAGATACTCCACTTGTCTCATCATCCGAGTCACCCCACAAAGATCCATCATTGTGGGGCTTATTCTCTTCACAATCTGGGGAGCAAAGATTCAAAGACTAGTTGTAATTGTTACAAAAAAAAAACTCGGATGACACCAAATTGGGTAAGAATGTTTTTGTTTCTCTGTATAACACAGTTAGTACATCTCTTGAATGAAATTTGAGAACATACAAAGTTTCCGAGGATAATTTCCATAAAAGCTTGTGCAAAGTTACATTATAAATTGAAAGTATGTGCATCTTATACGCCGGACACAATGAGGTGCTTGTTAAATTTTTCTTATAGCCTAATAGTACTTAAGTTGATACAAGTTTTATGCATAACTCAAAGATAATGGAGGATGCCGTGAATTGTGAATCAACATGGTACGCAGGAACTGATAACATTTGAGATTATGCAGGATTATATATTGAGCAAAGCAATGTACCTAGTACTAGTAGTGTATAATTTTGTACAAGTGAAAAGCAAATTCTGAATTACAAACAAGAACAGAAATTATGCAATTACATTCGCAGAGATCATAGCACAGTTTCAGCATACAAAATAGAGGTAATGAATGAAGAGCACATTTTTAGCTTTAAACACATTCAATCAGCCTAATTGTCAGTTAAAATACAAGGCATGTTTTTTGTAAGGTATCCCGCTTGTCAGACAAACAGATGATACAATATAGTGACATCCAACAGCTTACCTTTGGGAGATGAACAAAGAACTGTAACTCCAAGTTCTGCCTGGGAAGACTCCATAAGCAGATTGGTGTCTCTGCGACCAGAAAAAAGTGACAAGAAATACCAAATTAGGAACTCCGTGCTAACGTATAAGAAGCATACAAAAACTTCAGATGCCTCTTAATCTGAGTAGAATTTGCCCATGTTCTACGATAAACAATTCAACACCAATACAACATATTCAATTCAATCTCAGCAACTATCAAATTCAGAATCTGTATCAATTCAGCAAGACTAACCTAACTATAACCGATTCAATTCCACAAAGGATTAAATAAAAACAGTAACCCAGAACATAATTTACAATCAAACCAAAACCCTAAAAAAAGCAATTCAATCAAATTATAAGGAGAACTTACAATTTCGAAATGATAGCAACGGGAGAAATCAGAGTGGATTGACTTTTCCACAGTGGCAAGGTGAGGCGTGTTGCTGGCGGCTGAAACACCTGCAGTGAAGCGCGAACACAAGAGAGTTGGATGTGTTTCTTCTTCTTTTTCGTCTTTCTCTGACAAGTAACAAAACGTAGAGGTGTCAAAACCGGAACCCGGCCGGCCAAACCATTAGACCATTACTTCCTATTAGAGGTGTTGTCGGTTCGAAAACCGCCGGTTTCGGTTCATGAACCGCCAGTTCAGGTTCAACATATGTTTGAACCTGAACGTAAACCAGTAAGGGGACGGTTCAGCCGGGTCAGTTCCGGTTTCGGGCCGGTTTCGGTTTTGACCGGAAAACCGCCGGTTTTTTAGCCGGTTCCGGTTCGATCCTGAACCGGAAAGATTTTTAAAAAGATAGAAAAATTTATATTTCTAAAATTTTACTACATTTTTTTAATGAGCTCAAACACTTAAGTCTAATCAAGAAATTGAGTTAAACTTGTAAGTAATTTGTTGTGGGTGTTTTTTTTTCTTTTAAATTCCAATATCGGAAACTGTTTTATTACCAACATAAAACATTTATAAACTTCTCACATTGAAAACTACGTGAGAGGTTGAAATCTATATATTAAAATATGAAATTCTTCATCCCCCACTCAATTTTTTATGTATATATTTTTATATTTTTTGGTGTGAACCGACGGTTAACCGGACGGTTTAGGTTCCGGGCCGGTTTGTCCGGTTAGCCTTCATTAAAACCGTCGGTTCAAGGTTCCGTAATCTCATGAACCTAAACAGTTAGTAAGGCGGTTTAGCCGGTCCGGTCCGGTTTCGGTTTTGACCGGGCCGGTTCCGATCTGGTTTATCTGGTCCGGTTAACCTTCTAACACCTCTACTTCCAATGAACCAAATTTAGCAAATTGAGAATCCATTAGACCATTACTCAATTCACTTCACTACTTCACTGCTGCACAAATAATTCAGTTCTCTTTTCTTAGTAAAAAACTAGCCTATAATTAAGTTTTAACATTTTAAATATAATAAACAACGAATAAAAATGAATTTTTAATATCAAAAATCTTATTCGATCAAATTATCATAGGTCAATTTTTAACAAATTTAAATAAATTGATTTCAACATATATAAAACTATATAATTTAAAACACTATCATAACACAAAATATAATTTATTCTCTTATTTATTAAGAAATCAATCTTTTTGTGATATGTCATATAATAAAAATAAAATTATAAATTTGTAAAATAACATAATAGGATATTAGGAGGTCAAAATCTAAAAAATTAACACATAAAAATCTTTTTGTAATCTGAATGATCTTAAACAATCTTTTTGTGATATTTTTGCACATGATTTTCCAAATTTAACCAATTTTTTTGAGAAAATTACAATAAATAGTAAAAAACTCGCGACCAATGAAATGATGACAAGTGGATGGCTTGAATGAAGCGTGCGCCACGTGACATAGCTAGAATTGGAGAAATGTAATTTGCTTTAATAGCTATATAGAGATTCAGCCTTCGACAAGCAATACAAGTATACACTATACAACAATATTCATATCAGAATATCAAAGTATATAACAATAGCTCACTGCTGCACTAAATACAAACAAAGTTACAAAGGAAATCCATGAAATTGAGCACTACTGAACAAGCAAATATTTGCCTCAGATTAAATAAATCTTCAGAGGTAATCCCACAAACCATTAATCCATTATACAAATTAAGCTTTCTATGCTGAATTTTATTAATATGACTCATACACTAAGCTATGTACTAAATAGAAAATATATGTACGAGAGGGTAATCTGTTACAGTTAGATTATATCTAACTATAGGATAGGTAGAGCTAATGTTCAGATTAAACAACAACTCCGAATCAGTTACCTAATGATCGATCGAGGAAGAATCACGATCATCAAATCAAGCTTTACATTCACATGAGAGAGAGAGAGAGAGAATTAGGGAGAAATGTTTTCATTAGATTTCTAAATGGTTGTGTATTACAGTTGTTGCCCCTTATATCTAATTACAACTTTCATTATCCACGTGGCAAGAATTAGTTATTTCAATCTAATCTTTACAAATGAATCCATGTAACAAATCTTCCCTCCCAAAGCAACCTTCTCCACAAGGTTGAGATCAATCTGTACACCGAGGATACTTCTTGAGCAAATCATAGTAATACTACCATGTGGCTTCCTCCTCTGGTAAATGCATCCATTTGACCAGAACTTTTGTGGCTGCTACTCCTTGCCTATTGACCATCTTCCTTTCTATAATGCATTGTGGCTCCTTAACTAAAACATCTGTAGCCACTGTAGGTAATGCATTAGAAGTCAGTGATGTGCCCACATGTTTCTTGAGTTGGGAAACGTGAAATGTGGGATGTATCTGTGATGCTGCAGGCAACTCTAATTTGTAGGCAACTTTACCACACTTGTCAATCACCTTAAAGGGACCATAGTATTTCGGGCTTAGCTTCTGATTACTTCGATGAACTACTGTCTTTTGTCTGTATGGTTTATCTTAAAAAACACATAATCACCAATATCAAATTCTCGTTCAGACCTGTGAGCATTAGCAGATTGCTCCATCCTATGTTGTGCCCGGAGTAAATGAAACTGTAGAATCAAAATCATATTCTCCCTTTCTTGCAAACTTCTAGCAACAACATCTACTTTAGATTCACCTGGAAGATAAGGGAGATGTTGTGGTGGTTTTGGCCATAAACAATCTCAAAAGGGGTTACTTGTGCAGCTGAGTGAAAAGTGGTGTTGTACCAAAATTCAGCCAAAGGAAGCCACTTGCTCCATAAGTGTGGTCTGTCACTGCACATGCACCTGAGGTAGGTCTCCAAACACCTATTTACTACCTCAGTTTGCCCACCATATTGAGGGTGGTATGCACTTGAAAGGTTAAGTGATACTCCTTGCAATGTGAAAAATTCTTTCCAAAATTCACTGAGAAAAACAACATCTCTATCACTGACAATGCTCTGCGAGAAGTCATGTAACTTAAAAACATTGTCCAAGAATATCTGAGCAACCGAGGCAACTGTATATGGGTGTGAAAGTACCATAAAATGAGCTGCTTTGCTCAATCTATCCACAACCACCAAGATAACAGTTTTACCAAAGGAAGAAGGCATCCCATCCACAAAGTCCAGAAATATGACACCATAACTCATTAGGGATAGGCAATGTTTGTAGCAACCCAGGGTAAGCTGCAGTGTCATATTTGCATTGTTGGCACACCAGGCAACTTCGTATGTAATGTTGTATATCTTTAGCCCTACCTTTCCAGTAGAATAAGCTCTTAACTCTGTGATGAGTGGCGTCCCGACCTGAATGACCACTCGTGCCTGATCCATGTAACCAAGCTAAGATAGAGTCTCTCAATGTAGTGTCATTGGCTACTACTAATTTTCCTTTCCTTCTGAGCAACTCTCTGGACCAAGTGAAATGTTGTTTGGCACCAACATCCTTCTTTAATTCTTCAATCAAATCTCTTAATTGCAAATCAATATCATACCCATCTTTGATTATGTCAAGCATATCACATTCTAACACTGACACAGCCATACTCAAAGCCTCCGAGCCCTCTTTCCTTGAAAGTGCATCTGCCACCAGATTATCTTTGCCTTCCTTATATTGAATCTCATAATTGAATTCAAGCAGCTTAGGAAGCCATTGTTGCTGTATAGGAGTATTCAATCTTTGTTCTAGAAGATACTTCAAACTACGTTGGTCTATTTTGATAACAAAGTGCCCTGTCAACAAGTAATGGCGCCATTTCTGGACAACAAACACAACTGCCAGTAATTCCTTCTCGTAGATTGACAAATGCAATTGTCTTCCTTTCAAATGCCTGCTAATGTAAGCTAAAGGATGACCCTCTTGCATAAGCACTGCTTCAATGCCTTCACCACAAACATCTGTTTTAGTAACAAAGCCCACATCAAATCTAGGGAGTGCCAACACATGAGTTGTACACAAAGCACTCTTGAGTGCAGAAAAAGCATCACCAGCCTCAGTATTCCATTCAAATGCATCTTTCTTTGTCAATAGAGCCAATGGCCTTGCTATAGTACCAAAATTTCTGACAAATCTCCTATAGTACCCACCTAAACCCAAGAAACCTCTTAATTGTTTAAGGTTTTTTTGGAATAGGCCAATCTTGCACAACTTGAACTTTTTGAGGGTCCGTAGCTACCCCATCTGCAGAGATATAATGGCCTAAATATTCAACCTTATCAGTTGCAAAGAAACATTTACTCTTTTTAGCAAATAAGCTATTTTGCCTCATTAACTGGAATACACTTCTCAGATGCTCCACATGCTCCTTCCTAGTTGAGCTATATATCAGAATGTCATCAAAAAAGATGAGTACAAACTTCCTCAAAAATTCCTTGAATACTGAATTCATTAGGCTTTGAAAGGTGGCTGGTGCATTTGTTAGCCCAAATGGCATAACCAAGTACTCATAGTGACATGTATGAGTTTTAAATGCAGTTTTATGTACATCACCTGGTTCCATTCTAACTTGATGATATCCAGCTCTCAAATCTATTTTGGAATAGATTTTTGATCCACCCAACTCATCCATCAAGTCTTCTATCAAGGGAATTGGGAACCTATCTTTGATTGTCACAGCATTAAGGCCTTTGTAATCAACACATAACCGCCAAGTTCCATCTTTCTTTTTGACCAACACTACTGGTGAAGCATAGGAGCTTGAGCTAGCTTGGATGATACCATTGTTCAACATTTCTTGAACAGTCTTATCAATCTCATTTTTTTTGATACACAACATATCTGTATGGCCTCTGATTCACAGGATTTGATCCCTCCATGACTGGAATCTTGTGATTGTGATCTTGTCTGAATGGAGGCAATGCATCTGGTTCTTTAAACAAATCCTCAAATTCCAACAGTAACTCCTCAATTCTACTATTTGCTTTCTGATCTGCCTGTTTGCCTTACAAAGAGCATAAACTTGCAGTGCCTATTCTGACTTCCTGGACACACAACAAGGCCAACTGAACTGTTTCCTCACTCTTTTTGTTGATTCTATTTGCTTTAGCCTCCCTTACAGAGCCTGGCATAATCCCGTTCAACACCATTTTCATGTTTCCTACCTTAAACTTCATAGTGAGATTTTTTAAATCCCATTTCACAGGTCCTAAGGTCTCAAGCCACTGGATTCCTAAGACCATATCACAACATCCTAATGGAATGACCATTAATTCTGTGGAAAAAGCTTGATCCTGAAAATTCCACTCAAACTTATCCACTTCAGCAGACACACTCAATGTAGTACCATCAGCTACTTCCACTCTTGTTAAGCCTGCGGATTCCATCTTACAACCTAACTTTTCAGCCACAGATTTATCAATGAAGTTGTGGGTGCTCCCTGAATCAATGAGTATGAATAGTGTCTTCTTTCCAACTACTCCTTTGACCCTCATTGTTCTATAATCTGATACTCCAGCTACAACATTAACAGAAATATGCACAGTGTCTTCCTCTGTCTCTTCCTCACTTGCTTCTCTTATTTCGTTTTCTTCCTCTCCCTCAACTTCTAGCATAAAGAGTTGAGTCTTTTTATGTTTGAGGTAATGGCCAGGAGTATACTTCTCATCACAGAAGTAGCAAAGTCCTTTTGCTCTTCTTTCACTCATTCCCTCATTAGTGAGAAATTTCCTAGGGGCAGCTCTAGACCTGGCCAAACTGGGCCCGGCCCGCCCGACCCTCTCAGCCCGCCCTAAAATTTGGGAGGATATGGGTAAGAGATTTTACCCAACAGGGTCGGACCTACCCGACCCTTTTTTAATACGGGAGGATATGGTATCGGAGTATGGCCCTGAGGGCCGGCCCTACCCGGCCCATATTATATATAATATAAAAGTAAAAAATCAGTCTGACTCTTTGTAAACCTAGTTTCACGTTCTTTGATGATGATGAACATGAATGTTGTGTTTGTTGGCTATGTTAATGATGATGAGGATGGATGTTCAGATGCGAGTACTATTACCACGATATAAATTTACTAGAAATCGATTTTTTTTGTTATGCGTTTTTGGACTGTTATGTTGAATTCGGTTAGAAGGATTGTTATGTAAGCATGCATTTGGACGTTTTTAGTATGCGTTTTTTGATGGTGAATTGCTATGTAAGCACTAAACAAGTTTTGAATGTTTTAGTAACGCGATTTAACCCGGTACTGACATTAAATTTCTTTGTGTAAGTAGTTGAGCCCGCCCTGAGGGCTGCCCTGCCCGCCCTTATGGGAGGATATGGGCAGCGAAATTGTCCCATTTTAAATGGGAGGGTTTGGCCCGACCCTAGTAAATGGGTAGAATTTTGAATATGGCCCTGCCCTGGCCCGACCCAAGCCCTAGTTTGGCCAAGTCTAGGCAACTCCACCATTCTGCAATTATTGTGCCTCCACCACCTTGGGCTTTCCTTGCTCACTGATTCCTTCCTTCTTAAGTGGCAAAATGCCCTTATAATTGCTGCCAAACTTGGCACTGTTCTGCATTCCATTACCATAATTCTTCTTTGGATGTGCAGTTTAATACAGCTTACCTAGCATGAGACATTGCCTGATTGTACTAGGCTGAAACATTCTGATGTGCATCTGCGTATCATTCCTCAACCCTGCTAAGTATGCACTGACCAAATATTCCTCAGAAAGAGTAACTCTAGTCCTAATTTGCTCAAACTTATTATGATACTCCATAATAGTTTCAGTTTCTTGCAGATTCTTTAACTCAGCAATTGGATCGTCTAAAATTTCCCCAAATTTTTCCCATATCAACTCAGTGTATCCCTTCCAAGTCAAATATACATCTCTCCCTACCTCAGATTGCATAAAAGATTGATGCCATGTAGCAGCAGAATCATCAAAATGTATGGCTGCCAAACTAATTTTCAATTCCTCAGGTGTATGATCTATTAAGAAAAACTGCTCAATCTTGAACAGCCAATCTTTCACCCTATCTCCATTAAAGCGAGGGAAATCAATCTTGGACAATCTTGTTAACCCTGAATAACTCCCTTGGTTAGCAAATTTACCTGTTCTTGGACGATTCCCTTCATGATTGGGTAGAGGAAATCGAGTAGCGTCAGCCGAATTCGCCCCCTGAGGTGAGGAATTGGTCGGTGATGCACTGGTCGTTCCCAAGCAACTCACAGCCTTTTCAACATCCCCCGTCAACAACCTGATTGCTTCAAAGACTCCCGCCATGTCAGCGCTCATCTTCTCCTGAAGTTGACTGAATTGACCGTCAAATATTGCGCCTAACTTTCTGTCAACACTTCTTCAGCCTCACGCACTGCAACTTCCTTCAATTGCGCCAAAGCTCGAGTTTCTGCCATGGATTAGGTGCCAGGACGTTGGCTTCTGATACCAATGTTACATTTAGATTATATCTAACTATAGGATAGGTAGAGCTATTGTTCAGATTAAACAACAACTCTGAATCACTTACCTAATGATCGATCGAGGAAGAATCACGATCATCAAATCAAGCTTTACATTCACATGAGAGAGAGAGAGAATTAGGGAGAAAGGTTTTCATTAGATTTCTGAATGGTTGTGTATTATAGTTGTTGCCCCTTATATCTAATTACAACTTTCATTATCCACGTGGGAATAATTAGTTATTTCTAATCTTTACAAATGAATCCCTATAACATAATCTACCGGCGAAGGCGAGCCGGCGAAATGCGAGGTTGGGGCTGAGGCAAGATGCGATGTTAGGGAGAGGTGCGATGTCGGGCAAGCTGTGAGAATGCAATTTTTTTTTTTCAATTTACAATTTTTAACCCATCAAAACGCAGTGTTACGTTTCCGAAGACGTTCCCTGAGGTTTTCAAAATGTTGATCGATTACTGGAGTTTCTTTGACTGTTTTCGGGAGCTTCCGAGTGTTTCCGGATGTTTTTGAATTTCCGACACGCCGCTTCATACCTCGGTCTCTGTGTAAGGGATCAAGCTAGAGTGGAGGTATGATTTTGAAAGTATTAACGTGATAATACAAAGTGCTACTCCGTATTTGATAGTGCTCATCCAAGATGAACATATCTTACAAGTCGAGTATAATTTTAAATTACATGAAAAAATCCGTTTCATTACAACTGGGAAATTCCTGAATTTGGCATATCAGTGTTCTGATTTCTTTCTAGTTTCTCCTTAACATATTTCAGCAGTAACATTCTTTCTTTACAATTTACAGTGTATTGGTACGCCATGATCATCCAGGTTAGACCCTTTGGAGATGGAATTTTGTACATAAATCCATCCCGGATTCAGTGACCAATTTTTCTAGTTTCATCTGGGCACCTGCCACATTCAACAATCTAAAGATGAAATCAACACAAGTGAGAAATAAGGAGCATGATCTAACATCACATACACAGGGATACAAAACCAACTGTGAAACAGTTTATTTATTAGTAAAACTTCAGGCTGGTTAAAGCTCAATGATCAAACTCCAATCATGAAATGTATGGGCAATTAACAGCACAGAGATCAAGTTCAGAAAGCAAATGAGTTCTACAAAAAAGCACAAAATTTCGCCAATCTATCTAGCAAAAGCAAAAATCAGTGTTCCAATGGACAAACCAGCAACACACACATAAGAAACCCCTTGAAGCCTAAAGAAGAACAAGTTTAAATGCTTAGCAATCTGCATGGTAGTAGTCAGAATCTGAAGCCTCCCAATCTCCTCCATCTTCCTGAAGAAATGCATCGGCTTAATCGTAGACCTCAACATCAACGCCATGGAGAAAGGGAATCCGAAAGCAACAGCGCTCATAAGCGTCATCTCTGGCAACGGAGCCGATCTAGTGGAATACGAAATCCAAGCACCTAACCCTAATTGAGCAACGCACATGATCCCCATAACTCTGCTAGCACCATACATGTTCTTCATTAGCTTCTCCGTCACCTCCCTTGTCTCGTTCGCTAAAGCTGAGAGATCTCTCTCCACTGTTGGACCTTCGATCTCCTGGTGCTTGAACCCGTCGAATTCGGATTCCGGATCCTTCGGTTGTTTGGATTCCTTGGGGTTTGATCCGTCGATTGGTGATGCTGAGAGGAATCGAAGCCCCTGGTAGGGTTTTTGGATTGGGGGAGATTTGATGAGATTGAGAAGATAGGGTTTGTGGAGGTTGGGATTGGGGATTGGAAGAGATGGAATGGTTGAGGAGTGTACATGGCTTGAGAAGGAAGAAGAGAAACTAGAAGTTAGGAATCTGGATTTAGATGATAATCTGCGGGAGATTAGAGCTGCCATTTCTCCTCCTCCTCCTCTGAGCGACGAAACAAAAATGGCGGCTTGTTTTTTCGCGTTTCTTCTTCCTATTTTTCTTTTTCATATACGCCAGATCTATATACTCACACTAATTCGGTGTTCCGTGCCTTACACGTGTTTTATAAAAAAAAAATTGATTTAAATAAACAAATAACTTATGGTAAAATATTTTATGAAATTGATTTAGTTCATTTACCTACCTCTTATATAGAGATAAAAATAATGAATCTAAGTCATTGAATGTCATCCAATAGCTAAGATTAAACTAGTTACTCTCACTATAAGTGGGGTAGGTGTGGTGGTCTGACGACCACCCGACGTCTTCCCGGCGACCACCCAGTGGTTGTCCAGTAGAGGTCCGGCAAAGGTTCGGTGGAGGTCCGACGGCGGTCCAACAATAAACGAAAAAGTCAAAATACAAAAATAAATGAAAAATTAAGTCTAGTTCAAATTGATGAACATTTAAGTATAATGTGATAAACATTCAATAATGTATGTTAAAATTCGAACATTTAAGTATAATGTGATGAACATTCAATAGTGTATGTTAAAAGTGAACATTTATCAACACTTTGATGAACATTTATGAACAACGTGATGAATATTTAAGCCGATTGTAATGAACTTTTTAGTAATAAACATTTTATTAAATCCTTGTAACATTTAAGGATGCTTGATTGACATTTAAGTATGAGATGATGAACATTTAGGTAATTTTTGATGAAAATCAAGTGTTTTTTACTCGAAATTACATTAAAGTGGTGTTCCACATAAGTGGTGGTCCGACAGTAGCTTGATGGTGGGTCAATGGTGGTGCGGTTGGTGGTCCGTCATTTGTCCAAATAACATAACCATTTAAGTGTAATAAACTTGGTGAACATTTAAATATAATTTGATCAACATTCAGTTGATGAACATTTAAAAATAATTTGATGAACATACAGTTGATGAACATTTAAGTATAATGTGATGAACATTCAGTTGGTGAACATTTAAGTAAAATGTAATGAACATTCAGTTGGTGAACATTTAAGTATAATGTGATGAACATTCAGTAGAGTATGTCCAAATGAACATTAATGAACAACGTGATGAACATTTAAGGCTATTATAATGAGCTTTTGAGTAATAAAAAACTTTGTAATATTTGTGAACTATTTTATACATCTTTATGACAACTAGTTGGGTTGCGCGTGCGCGAGCGCACGCGAACGCTAGAAAAACGATATGACAATGAAAAACTTACCAAATGTGGCTTTAGGAGGAAGAGACTCGCGTGAAAGTTGTGAAATATGAGTAAATTTAAGACCGGACTTAAGTGGTGAGTCATCAGAATTTACGCTTTTTATCGATGTTGAACTATTTATATGCATTTATTTCTCTTCAGGATAACATTGCACCACAACATTGCATAAATCATAACAGTGCTCCTCATTGATAATGTCATCAAAGTAGTCAATATTATGGCCAAAAAGTGCAGCTATCATGGTATGCCCTTGCATACACACAAAAATGTGTAAATATTACAAATATGGAGAAAACGGTTGAAACTTAAGAAAATAAAAACATTGTTTCATCAACAAGCATTAAGCTTCAATTCCAAAAGGAGCTATAGCCCACCCTCGTCCTAGTGTAGCTCCACCCTTGATCACATAACTTTAAGTTTGAGGTCTGAGCTGCAGATGAGCAGTAAATGTTATTCTCTGACCTTCACTCATAAACTTGTGCATTCTATATATGAATTGTTTATATTGTTGGCATATGTACTAACAAAATTATGGAGAAACATGAATTGTATTTTGTTATTAACTCGTGCATTCTATTATATGCACTGCATGATAATGAATGTAGCACATTACAACTGTGAAAAAAAATGCCAAGACAACATTATTCCAGAACTCAACAATCTAACTTCAGCTGTAAACTTTTCAACCTCCCCATCGACAATCATTAGGGGCTAGCCAAAAGCAGCTTTCCCCATCTATTTTGTTTCGGATTTCATTGCCATTGATTATATATAACCTTCGATCATTGTGGATCATAGTCTCAATAATTTTTAGTTGAAATAGTCCTACAATTCCTTGTAATCTCTTATGTTTTTTTTAACACTTGGTTGATCTTGAATTCTTGATTAAATTCTTGTTACCTGAAATATCTGATGATCGAGCTATTCTATTTTTAATGTGTCTAGAACCCAATTTTGTAGAATCTAGTTCAGTATTATACTATTATAAGACTGTATGATCAAATTTGTGATCCTATATATATTATCGTTTCTTCATTAGAACTTCAGAGGCTCCAAATGTGTGCAGACAAAAGTGCAACTAAAATTAACATTTCATAGTAAAAAAAACAAAATGCCATATATTAAAACTTTACTGCTACCTCTTCTCATTCATTAATGTTTTTCTTCTTGTTCTTTCTTTTGAATTCTCCGTTCTGAATCAATCAAGTCATTGAGTTGCTTTGTGCTTGGCAATTGGTAACCCGGACCAAATTGTCCGACCGCCTCAAGCAATCTGTCAAAGCTATCATTGTGCACCACATGAAAAGGAAGACCGTTCTCATACAACCACTTAGATAGGAGTAAGTGGGTTGTCTCGTCTTCTCCATCCCATTTCTTCTCAAGCATTCACTATTGTTGACGAGCTTGAAGTCAGGCGATCAGACTGCTTCTCCGTCCTCTCTATGTAATTATGGTGGCTCTTCGGAGGGAGGGTTGCAGCCTCAAGCAGAGTTCGGCATGGCGGGCGATCGAGCGGCGGGGTCTGAGAAGGGAGGATACAAAGGTGGATTTGGAGAAAGCCAAAAAAAAATGTTTTGGGTTATAAAGGGGGCAAAGAAGTAATTTTCAATAGAGAAATACTATTCATTATGATGGTCTTGACATTTAAGTAGTAATAGATTTTGTTCCGACGAGGCCCAGAGGTGGTCCAGCGAGGTCCGACGGTGGTCCAGCATGGTCGGTGGTGGCCTGGAGGTGGTCCGGCGGTGGTCTGACGACGATCCGACGACAGTCCGGCGACGGTCCAGTGGTGGTCCAAAGGTGGTCCGGTGGTGACAAGTGGTGATAAGTGGCGCCACGTGTCATCATCTAGGGTCTTGGATCTTCTTTGATCCAAGGCTGCACATTCATTATCATTTATCATTTTAAGAAACTTTATTACATGATACTTTTCTCATACAAATTTAGTATAATTTTTAAAAATAATTCCTTAATTTAAGTTATTACCTAAATAGCTAAATATTATTCTATATAATTATTACATACCTCTTTGTTTATTAAAGCACATAAAATATGATTTATAGAAGGTTAAAAGTATAAATAAATAAACATAGTATCTTACAAATTACAATTATTAATTATCCTAAAATAAACATATGCACATATTTATAATCTTTCTATTATAAGCATAGTTCCCATAACGTGTGATTTAAAATATAAAAAAAAGAATTGTATGTTGAAGTCTTGAAGACGATGTATTATTAAGAGAAGAATTGTTGTCACATGACATGGTGAAAGAGGGGATGACATGTGGCATGAAGAGAGGATTCATTTAATAGATATATAGTAGATTTTTCGCCTATCCACTCTTACATTTCCATACTATTATTTTGGACGTATGGTGGAAACGGACGAACATGAAAAATATCCATATATCCGCATAAGTTTTCTTATACGTATAAAATCTGATATCAAAATACGAAATGCATCTATACTTTAGATATGGGCGTACGGTTTTAAGAAAAATTATAGGCGTACGCTAGGGATGGACGTACGCTTGTTTCCAGCGTACGCACGGTATTTATAATCCTGCGTCGTCCTCTTCTTCCTCTCTTTCTTTGTTTCACGTCTTTTCTCTCCTAATTCACATCCAGTTGACCCGTTTTGTGCATTAGATCACAATTCCCCAATCAATTTCATGAAAACTAACCCCAAACAATGGATCCCGAGATTTTAGGTTCAAACCCTAAAAAAGATCCCCTTCGACGACGACGACGAATCTCCTTGGTGGCGTCTAAACTCTCCCTAGCGGCGTCAGAGTGTGTGGCGGTGGCGGTGGTGGTCGGAAGAGAACATGTTGCATAAATTGAGCCGAAACATTTGAACGCCATGAAAAAGCGTTTTAAAAAAATTGTCTAAAAGTTAAAAGCGCTATTATATAGCGTTTAAGAACTTTGACTCATTAATTAAAAAAACTGGTGTAAACCAAGACCTCCGTTTGTATATACATGTCGTTTGAGGCAAATATGAGTGTTCGCTTTTATTAGTCGTTTGATAATTAATCCTGCTTTAATACTTTTCCTTTCTCGATTAAAACAATAATGCATTAAAATTTTACTTCAATCAATGCACTCTTCCTCACTTTACCTCTTGTCTTACGTATTTGATAATTTTAATCTATCTATATATATATAAAAGTTGTTGGCTTTGATGAACTAAAAACAACATGTACCTAATAAATGCTAATATATTTTAAATCTTTATCTTAATTACCTATTTTCTTAAATGCTAATTTCATCATCAACAAATAAAACATTATCTTTGTCTCCTTCTTCTATCGCTATCTTCAAAGTCATTCTCATCTCTATCCCATTTATCAATCCCTTCGTTTCATATGATGCCTCCTTCTTCTCCTTTTAAAAATTAATCTGGATTAATTAGATATTTTTAATGTATATATTGACAACACCTAAGATTGACTCATATCCATGGCCTCACTTAAAACATGTAACACGTCAAACAACATTGGCCTCAGTAAAACATGAATATCATATAAATACTTTATGTTGCATATATATATATAGAGAAAGAGAGAGAGAGGGAGGCTCCGGTAAGACCACTTTTGTAGTAAAACGGAGTTAACGAATAGGAGTCATAGGATGAGATTAGATGAAGGGCTAGATTAGAAGTCTTGTAATTAAAAGAAAATAAGGAAAAAAATAGCATAACCCCTTCCTTAATTCACGCTGCCTCTCTCTCTCTTTCATCAATTCACGCTGTCTCTCTTCCATCGTCATTCACGTCCAGTTTTTTCTTCCCGACAGTAACAATAGTTGATTGATACAACACCACTCAAATCTCCATGGAAGAAGGTTAGTATTGAGATATGCATCAAATTTGTTTACTTAAATCGACTTTGGTATAATAGATTCATAGGACTTGATTAGGGTTTGAGTATATTCGACTTTGATTTATGCATCAAACTAGGGTTAAACAGGGTTTCGTTCTGATATGCGACAACACCAAAACGATATGCATGTGACATTCGGCGGTATGCAGTAGCAATTTAGGGTTTCACATTAATTTTGTTATGCAGTAAAACTGTAGTCGTATGCGTTTCAGAATACATGTTATGCAATTGGATATAATTGATATGCAGTAGATACGTTTTGATTCTAACAATAACATTCGTCTATCAAATCGAATTATTAGCCAAGTGGATGTGACATTCGACTTTCACATTATATTTTTGCGGTTATGCAATCTGATTTATTTGATATGCACTTATTCTTAATGAATGTGCATTTACGGTTCATTGATATGCACAAAGCTGGTTCAGATATGCAGAAGAACCGAAATGATAATGTGATCTATTCTTCCTCACATGATGGTGTTGATTGTATGGGTCTCTAGGGTTTCATTTTGCGGTTTTTCGATCTATTAAGGTACTGATATGCACAATGCTATAAACGATATGCATAAATCGTTAAAACATATTCAAGACATAGTAATGATACTTTGTTACGCCTTTTAAGTTATTGTAATGGTATTTGGGAACGATATGCATAATGCTATTAGTGATATGCACTTCGTTGGTATTAATATTCGATATATCTTTGTTGGTGAACGATATGCAGAAAGTTATTGGTGTTATGCACTTCGTTTGTATTGATATTCATTGCACTCTGATTCACTTTATATGCACTCGTTGTTCAATGATGTGCACTAATTGTTCATTGATATGCACAACATGTCCATGTATGCAGAGGAACCAAAGGATGACGTCATGTATTCTTCATCAGACGATGATGTCGATCTAATAGGGTACTGATATGCACAATGTTATAAACGATATGCATAAATCGTTAAGGCATATTCAAGACACTGTAATGATACTTTGTTTTCCATTTTTAAGTCATTGTAATGATATTTGAGAACGATATGCATAAAGCTTTTAGTGATATGCACTATGTTGGAATTGATATTTGATATGCTAATGTTGTTAACAGATGTGCACTAACTGTCCATTGATATGCACAAAATGGGTTACCCAATCTTTAGCGATATGCACCAAATCTGTATAGATATGAACCAAATTCGTAGTGATATGCATTAAATCTGCAGCGTTATGCACTAAATCCGTAGCGATATGCACTAAATCTGTATAGATATGCACCAAATCTGCAACGATATGCACCAAATCTGCAACGATATGCACCAAATCTTTAGCGATATGCATCAAATCTGTATAGATATGAACCAAATTTGTAGTGATATGCATTAAATCTGCAACGATATGCACTAAATCCATGGCGATATGCACTAAATCGTTGTTCATCAAATTCAACATATTAAGGATCACTTCAAAAATACTACATTCGATTTGCATAATGTAAAGAGTAGTGCGCATATCACACACAAACAAGTGAATATCAACACACTATATGTGAATATTATACTCATGCAGTTGCATATCATATGCAATGTTTTATTTTTACATCTATACATACTAAACCCATTAAAGAAAATAAAATACAAGAATGCTCGTATCAACGCATACAAATACAAAAAAATAATCAGTAAGTTGTTTTGCATATCAACAAGACTATATTAGATATTAATACAAGTGAGTGCATATCCGTGTTGCAAACCAAAATCGCCTAAAAAAATTCTACAATTGCACAAATTTCAATCAAAATGAAAACCGACAAGGGAGAAGAGTGCTCATAACTGCTCCGCTTTAATGCACCTAATTGATGCAGCTGCAAAAGCACCATCAAAACTTGGAATGCAGCTGCAAAATCAGTAAGCGTCCATTCATCACGTTAAGGACCAACCAAGAATAGAACAACCACATACAAAACTTGGAATGCATTGTAATTGCAAATATAGTCTGGAAGGCTGCCTGTCAGACAATTGTTTTTAACATCACTGCAAGAAAATAGTCATCATTAAGGATACCTGACAAAATTAAGTAACCAATGAAGTTTAGCATTCCTGAGGTTTCATGAACTTACAAGTATCACAAACCAGTCAACTGGCACAAATCAGGTGCTAAGGTTCCAACCAAATTGTTTCCACGAAGCCCCCTAACATTTGCACAAATAGTTAACTAGCATTCATATATTAGAAGAATAAAATAATCTCCAAGAGAACATATATATACTCACAGATACTGCAAAACTTCATTCCAATATATAAGCCTTGGTATTTCCACATTCAACCATCGGCTTGCATTGTGTACGATAAGCATCCATTCATCTTTATCTTCCTTGTGCAAATAGTTTTTTATATAACAATAATTTCTCCGCCTTGCATTGTACAAAACTCTCACCCAAAAAATGGCCAACCAATCCCTATGGCAACCTCGCTCTTCTCCCTCCATCGTCGGTCCCATCATGAAACCTTCCTCCGATCCCGCAGTTCCGCTCCCGAACAAATCGAATGGGAACATGAACCGCCGAAACCCCAATTATCTCCACCGCAAGAGGTATCGCTTAGCCTCAATTAAAACCAGAAGAGGAGAAATTACCGGAGGTAGACGATCAGCCCAACACCACACCAGATCTGCCGCCGGAAAATTTTGTTGCTTCTCCTCGTCGCTCTCGATGTAAAAGCCTCCATCGGATTCTGATTTCTTCATCTTTAATGGATACTCTGTTCGAAACAGGTTCCAACAAGAAGAAGATGATGGTGGTACCTGGGTGTTGGCCCAGCCGGCGATTTTGGGGAGCACAAAGTCGTCATCGTCTTGGGTGGATGTAAGAGCAAAGGGATGCCGGTTGGTGGTTGAAGAAGAGGGATCTGAGATGGCGGCCAGATTAGGGTAGAAGAGAGAAGACATTAGAAAAGAGAGAGGAATGTAGAAGAGAGAAAGAATCGCTAAAACAATAGTATATAAAATTAAATCCCTATAATTTAGCTAATGATCTAGGATTGAATCTGCTCCGTTGATTTAAATATGATCCAACGTCTATAAATGGTTAGCTTCGTTTTACTCTAAGAGGTGGTTTCTCAGGAGCCTAAATCTATATATATATATATATATATATATATATATATAAATACATATCTACTAAAAATTATTAAAATAATAACACAACTTCAATTAAATAGATCCATTCGGTGAAGAGAAACGTCACCGCGACAAGAAGGAGAAAAACACCACCGCTGACAAGAAGAGGAAGTCAATGAAAAAATCGACAAAAAAATGATGGTGAGGTGGAGAGCTTAATTTAATGCGGGATGGGCCGGTAACGTTTTTCCTATAGGAAGGAGAGATTGTGGGAGAATATCGGTATTTGGCCTGTGCGAAGCACGGGTTCTCGTATCTAGTTTTTCTAAAAAAAACTTAAAGGAGAACAAACATAAATGCATAGAAATCTGAATCGAGTTTAATTTTCTTAATCTTCGTGCTTTTATCTGAAAACGACATATATACACAAAGGAATGGATTATTATTTATTATAATTAGTTAAATAATAAAAATATTAATATTTAATAATTATGAAAATTGGAGTTAGAGAAGGCTCTTTAGCCCGATGGTGCTTCTGTTAGAAAGAAGTACAGGGGGCTCCGCAATGCTAGCGGGCGTAGGCTGACTGCTTCTATTCATCGTGGATCTCCCAGAGCCCCGCCTCCTTCAGACATTCTACGAGTTCACATAGGAGATACAAGTGGGGCTCAACAACAACTTGATGTCAGTGAGGAGGAGGAGGAGGAGGATTTGCATATGGAGGAGACAGAGGTTGCAGATCAGCCGCACGTGGAGGTCGGAGATCTAGTGGCGCAAGTGTAGACTGATTTTTATGAGGGGGCTCCACTGGTTCATCCATCTCCAGATCGATCTATATAGACTCCCTCACATGATACTGAACATGAGATTCACGAGCCCCATCAGGATATTACTCATGACCCCCCCCCTCAGGATCCTGCTCAGGAGGCTGCTCATGTTCTCGTTGCCTTGGCGGGGATCCAGATTATTTGGGGCGCCTGAAGGTCCACTCAGTTCACGGCTTCTGGCGCCTCGTCCGGCCTTGTCTGCGCCTCGCCAAGCTTGGACCACCTTGTCTTGGCTTGGATTGGCTCACCAATAAATGATATCTAGCATAATCCCACAATTTCCTCCTTTTTGTCTATTCTTAGCATCAATTTTATGTATGCTAATCAATTTATATTTATGTTTTAATTTGTTATTGAATGTAATATTTCCCTTTTAGTGGAGTATTCCTTCCTTTGAAAGGAGGACGCCCTCTATAAAAGTCAAGTTTTTGCTTTCATTGTAATACCATTAAATTTGAATGCAAAGTTGGGTTGAGAAATTTCTATCCTTTTCAATTTGGTGTCAACACACTATCATTATGTAGTTCATGTCTTATTTTTCATTAAAGGTGTAATTTATTATTTCATCATCTTAGTGGCCCATTAACTGAGAGATAATAGATTTTGTTAGATTAATCTCTCTAGATTTTATTTCCAATTTGTATAAGTAGGAAATTATCTTAATAAATAAGATATCAATTTCTACACAATCTTCTATAATCTTAAAGTTTTCTCCTATGTTATCCATGTGTTTTAGATTTCTTGTTGTTGGAGACTGTGTTGGGTATTTAGGTGGACTTTTCATTGTTTTCTCAATATTGTTGCTGCCCATGTTGTTGTATGGGCAGGATTAGGTGTGTTGTTCCTGTTGTTGGAGTCTATAACTTATCGCTCTTCGTCTCCATCAGAACAAAAAAACATACGACCAACCAAGAAAATTTAAAAAAGCCACAATCAACAAACACCATCAAAATTACAAATCAGATATGACATAAGGTTTCTACTGAATCATATATATGATATATTTGTAGGGACGCAGAAGGTATAATTATTTTTCTTAATCACAAGAATATTCACCATATAACAATTTTACATACTGAAGCACTAGCTGCATTATATGTTATCAGGATAGCTTTAGTTCATAATATAACTCATTTAATCTTAAAGGGGGATATTCAACAATAATAAATGCTATGATAAAAAGTATTGTAAAAAATACCTAGGGAGATTTGAACAATCATTCATGACATTTAGTTCATTATTGTTGTCAAAGTGTTTTACTGCTTTAGGAAAACAAATGGAATTGTTGATGCCTTAGCATCAAAAGACAATGATATTAATTGCATCAAATGTGCCTTATCTGTTTCTGGAGGTAACTAGATACCTGATATTTATATGAGGATACTAGCATTTTGAGGCCTGCGATTTGTAGGAAAAAGTCATCAACGTATTTTATTTTATTTATTGTGTAAAATTTATTTATTTTGCAAATATTCTACATGTTGTGTGATATAAAAGGTTATAAGTCTTTGATTGACCGTCTTCTTAATTTCTCTTTGTAGGGTTTCTCTAGAAAGGTAATTTGGATATTTGATTAATTCTCATATTACATAGGCTGATATTATATAGACAGAATTTGTTATTTTATCAACTTCTGGAGTAATCTCAAAGACAAAAATTTGTTTAACTGGAGATGATGATCCATTTTATTTTTGTAATAAAAATATCACTTTATCCTTGAATGTAAATCATTAAAAACACTTCAGCATTGAATTTTTTTTATGGAGTTTTAATTTTATGAATCTTTATACATTATACATTTTGATTATAAAAAATTAAGTCCTAATTATATAAATCTTCATACACTCAATTTTATTATTGAGTTTGACCCATTGATATATAGAATCCATCAATTATTAAATGAGAGTACTAAATTAATGAGTGAGATTAACCAATAAGAATGCGAAGAGTTTGACCCATCAACACATGTCTATAATGGATTCGTATGGAACATATCATCATCTTCTACTCTTCGATTCTGCAACGTCTTATTGTGAAGTTTAATAGGCCTTAAAACCCGCACGTAGCGCGGGCCCAAATAGACGTTGCGAAATCGAAGAGTAAAAGATGATGATATGTTCCATACGAATCCATTATAGACATGTGTTGATAGGTTAAAATCTTCATTTGGGCGACATATTCATAAACGTAGGAAAGAAACGGGAAAAGAAAAAAATCAAAAAAAGATAAATTAAAAACAAAGCATTAAATGCAGTTTGTTTAATTTGGGAAACCCCTAATTTTATAGTATATTAAGATTAGATTAGATAGATTAAATTTAGATATGGTTTCGCCTTGTCTAATTTTTACACTAATCTTTTAACGTTTTTTAGGATCATCCAAATCGTTGATTTGGGATTGACATTCACCAGGGATGGATTCTAAGTTCTTGTCGAGCGCCAAAAAGAAGAATACAATAACCAAGAAAATAATTGATACAAAGGACTTAGACCCGTAAATTACCAATTTCCTTCGTCAATTTATTGAAGAAAAAAAACATAAACAAACTTTTGCGTTGGGAGTTATAAAATCACTGAAACCTAATACCCAAATATATAGTTCAATCAAAATGTGATATATATATATATATATATATATATATATATATATATAGTCAGGTTCTGGTGAAGAGCTATCTTATAGTAAATAGTAGGGAGTTATCTACAGTGTTAGATGAGTGAAATCCTACGGTAGAAAACACGCTAAAATTAACAATAGAATAAATTGTTCATTTGAACAAGTTCATAAAAGGTAATAAAATAAATAATTATATTTCTTTCCTAAAATTTCTTCTCGTTTGACTCATTAAATATTTTGAGAATCTTTTTAGCCGAACATCTTCTCCTCTTCCTGAAAATCTCTCTCGTCTTCCATTGTTCTAATTGTTCAAGGTCGACTCTTCTCCATTGTTCAAGTTCGATTCCATCTAATTGTTCAAGGTCGCCTCCATCTAATTGTTCAATACAAATCGTTCATGAACAAAACTGAAGTGGTTCTTGAATTCTGTGGATCTGGAGTGTTTAACAAATGAACACTTACGAATTGTTCATGAACAATACGAATTGTTCATGAACAAAACTGAAGCGGTTCTTGAATTCTGTGGATCTGGAGTGTTTAACAAATGAAAACTTACGAATTGTTCATGGAGAAAATTGCATCTGGAGAATGGAGAACGATCGTTGAATAAAAATATTAGAGAGGTTATTAAAAAAATCCGTAGCAGAGATATTTGGGAGCGTGAATCAAGGGATTGAGGGAAGATGTGATTTTTAATTTATTTTCTTTTTCTTAATTAGCTTTATTTATGATGGTTGGATTGATTTGATCTAATGGTCAATAATACTCCTCACTATTTACTCTAAGAGTGTTATGCGCTTGATCTCAATTCTCTCTCTCTATATATATATATAGAGAGAGGTGAGTTTCGGTGTAACGAGTATTGTGGTGTAATGAGTATTTATCTTCAATGGTATTCGGGTTTGTTAAGGTTGATATTCAACTTTATGTAGATTTAAGTTATATATGCACGAATCACATTCTCGTATGCTTGTGCTTCTATTCAATTTTTTACGCTATTTATTCATGTTTATTTAGTTGAATATCTACCCTATATTGATATAGGTAAATTAAGTTGAATATCAACCTTAACAAACCTGAATACCATTGAGGGTGAATACTCGTTACATTGTTACACCGTAAGAGGCTGTTACACCAGAACTTAAATCTGTATATATATATATATATATATATATATATATATAGAGAGAGAGAGAGAGAGAGAGAGAGAGAGTCGGGTTTTGATGATGAGCTATCTTACAATAAATAATAGGGTGGTATCTACTACGTTAGATTAGTGAAATTTTATGGTAGAGAAAACACGTTAAAATTAATAATAGATAAGTTGTTCATTTGAACAAGTTTATAAAATGTAATAAAATAAATAATTGTACTCCTTCCCTAAAATTTCTCCTTGTTTGACTCCATTTAATTATTTGAGAATCTTTTTAGCATTCTCAGAACGTCTTCTCCTCTTTCAGTCTTCCAACGTCTAAAGAACTATGTTTTAGTTGTGCAAGGTCTTCTCATCTTCCAGAGTATTCCAATTATTCATGCTCTCCGGATCTGACCATCGTCTTTAGTTGATTTGTCTTGTTCGCGAATTGTTCATGAGTGTAGATAGAGAACAATTGATTAAGACTTACTCAACTGTCAGGCAATCGTTCATTTATTCAGATGAACAATTGGTAAGCAATTGTTGTTCATTTGTTCAGGTGAACAATTACTTTGAACAATTGTATATTTTATTTGTTGAACAATCTTCTCTGCTGAATAGTTGGATGAAGTGATGAACAACTTTGTTCAAATGAACAAAAGAGGTACCAAAAAAAAAATCTCAGCTAAACATTTGGATGAACAACTTTGTTCAAATGAATAAAAGTGGTACCCAAAAAGTCAGCGTACCTTCAACATATGATGGAAGGGATGAAACTGTACCAAAAAAACATCAATGATACATCTTGACAACCAGTCATGGTGGAGATGGAGAAAATTGAATAAAGAAAACGGAGAAATATGAGAGCGTTAATCAAGGGACTGAGGGAAGGTGTGCTTTTTAAATTGTTTTAATCAGATTTAATCCTAATGGATGAATTGATTTGATCTAATGGTCAATAATGCTCTTCACTATTTACCCTAAGAGTGATATGCACTTGATCTCAATTATATATATATTATAAAAACAAATCTATATAGAACGCTCTCCTTCATTCTAGGCTTATTAATCCTATGTGTCATGTTGTGAATTTTTCTCGAACATTTTGATATTTATAATAAATTGAATATTAAAAAGTTGTGTAGTAGTTTGTTGCTATTATTTAGCTTCCTGCTTATTTATACTTCAATTTAATACTATTTACTAAGTAATTTAACTTATAAATATGCATACATTTATACACTATTTACTACTTTGCTAAATCAATAAAATTTAAATAATCAATTAAAAAATTAAAATATACATACATTTGAAACATATTCATTACTTACACTTTCACACTATAATTTTATAAAACTCAATTTTTACACTTATTAATTTAAATTACATAGTTTTATATGAATGAGAAAATAGTTTCAAAACTATCAATAGACTTGTGATAAATTGATCAAATAAGAGGCATAAAATCTTATTTATATTTTTTATATTGTCAATATAGTAAAATTTAAAACTCAGTTATGTAGCAATATCATTCCAAAACTATCAACTTATTTTTCGGATAAAATTAAATACATGATTACATATTAACTAATTCGTGAACTAAATAAACTCGTACATGACACGGAAAATAGACTAGTACTGATAATAAAAGCAAGAATCACACGCAAATTGATTAAAACTAATTAGAAAAAATTCAAAACAGATCGGATCTATTTGTTGAAAATAAAATGAAAAGGAGAACTTGGTAAAGAAGTCTTCATAACAAGCTTGGGCAGATTTAGGTATAGTGTTCTTATCGTTGTTTATAATTCAATTCCTTGTCCTCCTCTCCATCTTCATTTATGGTATTGATTTTTCTCCATCCCCTTCTCATAGAGAATTCTTCGTTCCCGTTAACATTCCTTACTTCAAATCCCCAAGGGAATTCTTTGTCCCCGCTAAATTTTTGCATGTATAATTAGACTGGAACAAGGCCAAGTATGAGAGAAATTACCGATTTATAACTTTAAAGTTAGAAGTCGAGTTAACATCATATTATATTATTCAAATAAATAGAATATAAATTAATAGTTAAACGTTTGATATACTTGTTAGATTACACTAAATACGTGAATAACTATATTATTATATTACAAAAGTAAAAGAACTATATGTCCTATAAATATAATCAAAGTTTAAGGATATTTTATTTAGGAAAAAAGTCATGTAATAATACTTGTTAAAATGATAAATGAGAATAAATGTGGAGCCTTGGATCAAGAGAGATCCAAGAGCCCATATGATGATACGTGACACCCCTTGTCCCCACCGCCGGACAGCCGCCGGAGCACCCCCTTGTCCCCACCGTCGGAGCACCGCCGGACCACCGTCGGACCATCTTTGATGAACATCAAGTGTTCATAAATGTTCATCACAATGTTCATAAATGTTCATTTGTATATACTCTACTGAATGTTCATCACATTATACTTAAAAGTTCACCAAATTTTGATGAACATCAAGTGTTCATAAATGTGATGTTCATAAATGTTCATCACATTATACTTAAAAGTTTTCCAACTGAATGTTCATCACATTCTACTTAAATGTTCACCAATTTTTGATGAACATCAAGTGTTCATAAATGTTCATCACAATGTTCATTTGTACATACTCTACTGAATGTTCATCACATTATACATAAAAGTTCACCAATTGAATGTTCATCTAAATGTTCATCATCTCATACTTCAATGTTCACAAGAATTTAATAAAATGTTCATTAGCCAAAGTTCATTACAATCGACTTAAATGTTCATCAAAATGTTGATAAATGTCCATCTTCTCTTACTTAAATGTTCATCAAACATCACATTATAATTAAATGTTCATCACATTATATTTAAATGTTCATCACATTATAATTAAATGTTCATCACATTATATTTAAATGTTCACCAATTTGAATTAGACTTAAAATTTTCATTTTATACTTTAACCTTTTCATTTATTATTGGACCCCCGCCGGACCCCCGCCGGACCCCCGCCGGACCCCAATGGCTTAGATTCATTTTTATTTATCTCTAAGAGAGGGTTTATTATGGGATTCTCACCCTTTTATTTAAACCATAATATTTCAGAAAATTACAAATAATTGATATAATGTAGAGGGGTTTTTAAAGAAATTATATATGAGTTCTTCTTTTAGAGTTTTCCAATGAGAAAGGTTATGGTGATCTGGTGAGGATGATTACGAGGATCCCTGATTGGGATGAGAGTGTTAGTGTATCAACAACTCCGTCCACATCTCCACAATATATGGGGTTATAATTTCCCTCATTCACACCCCATCCTTGTATAAAATTCTCAATCTTCATCCCTGTAGTGGGAACTATCTGCCCCACTGCATCCTAGTGGCCGACCCAGAAATTTATGTCAGGGGCTGTTTTATTTTATTGCATAAGAATTGAACATAATTCTAATAAAACGTATACACAATTAAAATTAATATTCAACTCAATATTATTCGAATCAAAGATTAAACATGCACACAAACAGAATATTTACATCACTGTTCATAGTCATACAAAAACTTTAAAGCAGAATCTTCTACAATGATCAATTCAATAAAAATAAGTTTCTATCTTGTGACTATTAAAAATTAAACAACACATGAAAAAAAGTAGATTATGACACTTCAAAATGAAACACAAAAAAAAAAATCGTGTACTGAACTAAAAAGAAGACCTCTTAATGTTGGGTCTCTGACCTCAAATAGTTCGGAACACGCCCTCTTGATCGCCTAGTCTTGTATTACTGGGCGTGGTTTGTACGTAGTTACAATCGGAGTGTACTAAATTGCGCCACATCCGATAAGGCTCAAAATCCGACGAGCAGAATCAAGAATCAAAGCGAGTGACTCAACATTTTGATACATTTGGTTGAGAGTAGGTGACTTATTGGTTGGAAGATCCCACTCACAATCATAAGTCACCTCGCTCACCAGAGTCCTTAACGAGTCATTAAGGTCACTACAATGTTGTAAATCGCTCACTTGTTCTATGTTCACACTTAGTGAGCTATTAACCCAGTCCAAATCATAAGCAAGCAAGCACCCATCGAGAACTTGCTTAGAATTATCAGAATCATCGTCCATGGTTTGATTCTTTAAGGACTCGTTGATGAACAATCTCGTCGCATTAGCCTGAGCTTGAGCCGCACTCACTAGGATCACAACTAGCCCTTGTGGGCTCGTCTTTAGCCTCTCGCGCGGATCAGATTCAACCATTGACTTGCATAGGAGAGCATTGTTGGTCTTGTTGCACCAAGTTTCATAGGCCTTTGCTTCGCCTTTATCAAAACAAACATAGTAATGAAGCATCAATAGGAGACAGGTTTTTTGTCAATTCTTTCCTTTATTATCATGAGGAGCCATTATAGATGGTGCCAACAACTACAATTATATGTTTGTGAAAAGAAATATCTAACAAGATTACGATGGGCTAAATAATTGATTCTAACTGTTGTGCTACTTTTTTGTAAAAGGAAACTTCTTAAAGATGGAGTATTATTAATACTCCGTATTAGACAAATCCAACATGTCTGTGTTTGTTTCTTTATATTTACACATAGATCAACTATCATTAATTAAACAATTAAACTTTTAATCTATTCCTTATGTAAATAGGGAAGGATTCAGATGTGGTGAAAATAATTAATATGATGTGAATATACAAATTTTTTAACATTCATGCACATGTGAATGTAAAAAGATGTGCATGTGAATACATAAGATAATATTGTGCACGTGAATTTTCCATTCATACAATAATAATTCATTCTCACTTAATTTTTTTCCAATAGCGAAAACACCTTAATTTGTAAAGATTGAATAGATTTTTATGTACTTTTTTTGTGACTTACTTATCATCTTATTTTAGTGTCTATATTAGATACTCTTAATATTTGACCATAAAACATTGGATAAAAAGACCATAAAACATTGGATAAAAAGACCATTAAAAAGTAAACCAAGAACTTTTGATACAACATTATAGACAATCTTTCTAATCTGCTCTTAGCCTCTTACGGTACATGTTAATCTTACTCGGGAAACAGACTATCACCCAAAAAATGAAATCATAAACCAATAAATAATTAGATTCTAAGGATAGAATTAGTAAGTTAAAAAAATGAAGCAGAAGATAGGATAAGGAAGTAACGTACTGTTGCAAGTGGCAACACATGAGGTGGCGCAGTCAACGACACAAACTTTCCGTTGACTCTTTTCCGGCGACTTCCTCGTCGGACACTCCACCGGACACGTCACCACCTCATTCAAACACCTTCCCTCCGCTGCACAAGCCGCCCTCTCTTGCCTTCCTCGACGAGGAAGCTTCCGAATTCCGTTTCCGTTTCCGTTTCCGTTTCCGTTTCCGAAAACGGGGGTAATTGCTAAAAGACCAAAGAAGAAGACTGCTGATGAGAAGAACTTCATCCTGATATTCTTATTTAATTTGTTTTGTAAAATATAAGTTAAGAGTTTGTTATATGGAAGGGAAGGATGAAAGGTAGATGGGCTTTATAGGAGATTTGTTTGTTTGTTTGTTTTTCACTGGATTGAAGTTAGTAAACCATTATTAATGAGGTAGATGGTGGAGTTTTGCCTTAAAATTCGGCATAATCCGTGTTACATTTGACTTATGGTCAATTTTCAATTTGAAATCAATTATTATGAGAGCTGTCGTTTTTATCTTGTAGGGCAAGCTCGTAGCTGTGTTTAGACTGTATACTTTAATTGGTCGGATTTAGACTTTATACTTTTTGGATTGATGCATGGGAGGCTTTTCTACGGATTTAATATTGCGTTGGAGATGAGGGCCGTAATTCCCGTAATGATCGTCGAGGTATTCGGAGTTTGAAATATTTACATAAACAGGTGATTTCTTCCAATCCATTTTTATATTAAGATTATCCTTAGATATTAATAAAAAGCCGACCTAGCTCAGTGGTAGAGCGCGTGGCTTTTAACCACGTGGTCGTGGGTTCGATCCCCACGGTCGGCGGTTTTGGCATTTTTTTAATATCTTTCTTTTTTTTTTGTAAAAAGGCATGAACTGGGACCCCATGCATCACAGCAATGGCGGTCCCTGATCATCCCGCAGGATGATCCTGAAAAACGATAACAGGGTTTGGGGACAACCATATAAAAGTAAGAAACTTCTGAGATTCCTGATATTTGCATCAGGTAAACACAAACTATTATGGCCATAAAGGGAGAGCTTAATGACCGTAATATTAGTTGTTTTGTGAGCTAACAAATCGACAGTTTTATTGGCCTCCCTAAAACAATGTTTAAAAGTGTAATTCAGAATACTTTTTAAAAGATTCCAGCAATCCGAAATAATTGTTTTAATTTCCCACGGAATTTTCCATAAACGTGTAATCGAGTTAATAACTGTTAGATTATCCCCTTCGAAAATTATATTATTGAGGTTATGAAAAATCGCGAATTGTATGGCTGCAAAAGCTTCAATCTGAATGATACTTTGGAGGGAAGTTTTTTTAGGCCATTACTAAATACAGCCCGATGCTTTATTCAAACGCAGCCTGATTTCTCGCGTTATGCGAGGGACGTGTTTCTCGCGTTACGCGAGAATAGCAAAAATATTAACTTTTAATCTCGCATTATGCGAGAAGCACGTCCCTCGCGTAACGCGAGAATACAATTTTAAATTTTTAATATTTTTGTTATTCTCGCGTAACGCGAGAAGCACGTCCCTCACGTAACGCGAGAAACCAGGCTGCGTTTGAATAAAGTACCGGGCTGTATATAAGAACCGTGTTTTTTTACTATTGACAAAGAGGATTTTTCCATTATTAGTTCTGCAAATATTAGCTACATAAGCTTCTCTATCCTGTTGTAAAGAACCATCGAAGTTAATTTTAACCCAGTTATCTGGTGGAGGTGTCCATGGATTATTTTTCCTTTTATTTCTATTATAATATTTTTTAAGTTTTGGACCAGTTTGTTTTAACTGAATTGTTTCCCAATTTTTAAAATTAAAGTACGCTATATCAGTCGGTCCCTATTATCTGTGTTGGTTCTATTGAAAACCGTTTTGTTTCTGAAAAGCCATAATTCATACCAGAAGAAAATGAGTGGGTGTAGGAACTTCTTAAGTGGTGAATTCGTCATAATAATATTTTCAAAATACTCCATAAAAGTTGAGTGACTGGGTAATGGAGATTCCAAGTGAATAAGTTGTGAGAATTTTTGAAATTGTTGAATAGTATGCGGACATTGAAGAAAAAAGTGTTGTGTGTCTTCTATGGTATGATTGCACCGGGAACACTGAGAGGGAACTTTGTTGTAGTATCTATTAAGTCTCTCTGTGGTGGGCAAATTATCGGACAAAATTTTCCAAAAGAAGTTCTTATGCCTCGGTAGAACCTTAAGGTTCCAAATGTAGTCGAAAAGATTGGTGTTCGTGTCAGGGGTTGTGTTTGAGTAGAGTTTGCGAGCTGAACTTGTTGTAAAGGATCCTGTGTTCTCCAAATTCCAAACAATTTGATTCGGGCAAGGGATTCTGGGAATATATATTGCACATATTTGGGTTACAATATTTGGTGGAAGAACGTGTTGTAGGCGTTGAATATCCCAAGTGCGAGAGTCGGTAATGTAACAACTAATAGTTTCGTTTATATCAGAAGATAATGGGTCGAAGTAGGTATTAAGATTTAAGTTTGGAATCCATTTATCAGTCCAAAATTTAATATTACAACCATCACCTAATTTCCAGAAAAGACCTTCTTGAAAAACTTTTCGTTAATGAAGTAGTCGAGAGAATTGCCAAGATTGGCTTTTATATCCTTTCTTATATTGGAGGATTGTGTTTTTTTTAGATATTTTTGCATAATAATTTTGACCCAAATATTATCTTTGTCTGTCAGTATCTTCCAAAGGAGTTTCATTTGAAGGGCATTGTTGATATGTTTAGCTTTATGAAGCCCTAACCCACCATCTGATTTTGGTTTGCAGATTTTGTCCCAAGATGTAAGGGGTCTATAATTTGGATTCGGACTATTCCAGAAAAAGTCTTTATTAATCTTATCCATCTTTTCACAAATATTATTAGGTAGAGAAAAACACTGCATTAAATGATTGGTTGTAGAAATTAGGTTGGATTGAATTAATATTGCTCTACCAGCTTGCGAAATAAAATTGGCTTTCCATTTAGTGAGTTTATTAGTCATATTCTGTATAGCATATTCAAAACTTTCGCTTTTGACTCTCCCCCTGACTATAGGAATGCCAAGATATTTTTCCATAGAATTAGTTAGTTGGAGATTTAGTATTGATGCTAAAGCTTGTTTTTGTGTATTAACTATATTAGGCGTTGTCTGGAATGTACTTTTTTGATAATTAATTGATAATCCTGATAAAGTTGTAAATTTATCAAGTGTTTTCTTAATAAACTGCATATTAGCAATATTTGCATTCGCAAAAATCAAGGTGTCGTCAGTAAAACATAGAAAAGGGATGCGAGTTCCATGTTGAGAAAGTTGGATGCCTACCTTTGTTGGGGTTTGTTTGCTTCTAATTGAAGTGATCGAGCTAAGTATTCCATAGCAATAATGAAAAGGAAAGGCGCAATAGGATCCCCTTGACGTAAACCACAATTTGGTTTAAAAACAGGTCCTGGGATGTTATTCACTAAAACTGAGAAGGACGCTGATTTAATACAAATCATAACACTATCAATCCAAGTATTATGGAAACCAAATTGTTGGAGAATTCTTGTTAAAAAAGGCCATTGTAATTTGTCGTATGCTTTTTCCATATCAAGTTTAAGCGCCATCCACCCTTGCGTTCCTTTTTTCTTTTTATGAAAAGAGTGAAAAACTTCGTGGGAAATTACAATGTTGTCAAAGATTGACCTACCTGGTACAAATGCCCCTTGGCATGGATGAATTATTTTAGGGAGAAGTTTTTGGAGTCTGTTCGCCATAATTTTTGTTATAATTTTGTAAATAGTTGTGCATAAACTGATAGGGCGAAAATGGTTAATTGTTGTGGGGTTATCTATTTTTGGAATTAAGGTTATAAAGGATTGTGCACAGTCAGCTAGGAGCACTCCTGAATGAAAGAAGGATTGAATAGCCGAAACCATCGTTTTAGAGAGTATTGACCAATAGTGTTGGTAGAATTCAGCTGGGAATCCGTCTAGCCCAGGTGTCTTATTGTGAGGGAGTTCCAAAATTACATCTTTGATTTCTTGGGGTGACGGTTGTTGCAGGAGCTTATTATTATCTTCATCCGTGATTAATTTTGGGATCATTCTTAAGTCTGTATTCGTAATATTCATTGTATGGTTTGGTTGAAATCTTACTTGGAGATCATTTGTGATGTGTTGTGTAATATCTGCATGTGTGTAGTATTTGTTATGGTCTAAAGATTCATAGACATTTATCTTTTGTTTAAACTTTCTAATCTTGACTGTGTTCTGAAAATATTTTGTATTAATATCCATTTCTATTGTGTGTTTAATCTTTGCTCGTTGTTTCCAATATGTATGTTGAAATTGTAGTAGCTTATTATATTTGTTTAGATGCTTTTTTTTTATATCTTTCGTTTTAATGAGTTTAACCCAACAATTAACTTGTGGTTCGTTCATAAGGTAATAGACGAAAATGACCAAACATTTTTTAATTTCATCGTATTCACACAACAATTATTCTTATTGAACATCAACACTTTCACACTTGAATCGAGTGACCAAACACAAGGTTTGTTAAATCATTCAATAGTTACTTATTTCCTATGCCACAAAATACTAAAAAGTTAATAAGTAACAATCACGTAATTCCTTAGAGATCATGTACTCACTGATTACAACTCGGCGAATTAAGAGAGGCTCTCTTATGCTAGAATTATGGTGGAAATTTCAGCAGGATGAACTTGTCAGGAAGCCATTTTCTATGGCACGGAGGATGAAGTGGTCACTCAAGAACTTGTGTATGAATGGCTCCTCCCTCTTTGCAGTAAGTGTAGAGTTTTTGGTCACTCTTGTGCTCAGGCTAACAACTCGACTACCCCTGCCACTGGAACCCTCCCTGACCAGTCTCGTAATTCTTGGGCTGCTCCCTTCAGACAACTACCAAAAACCTCAAACCCCTACCCACAAAAATCTCCTCCAAGCACATGGAGTCTCCTCCTCCCCCTCAAAAGCATACAACAAATGATGCCCCTCGAGTCGCCTCAGACCCATCTTCTTCATCCTCCCTGCAGCAGCTTCCCTCTAATGTCTCGAATGTCCCCTCAAAAGATCAACCCTCCCTCTTGGATTCCCCCACTAGACACAACTCTCAAAACCAAACGGTTCCTGATGAATAGTTTGTCCATTGCTTCTTGGAATATTCGGGGCCTGGGCTCCTCTCCTAAACAAGACCATTTACGCCACTTCGTTTGCTCCAACAAAATTGACGTCATTGCTATCATGGAAACTAGACTTAGCTCTCAAACTGTCTCAAACCTTTCTCTTTCCCTCCTCCCTGGATGGTCTCACATCTCCAATTCTCTTGTCTCTCACAATTGCCGTATCTGGCCTTGGTGGAATCCAAGCGTTGCCTCCATCAACCTCCTCCACTCCACCAATCAAATCATCCACACCCTCATCTGCACAAAAGACGCCCAACCTCCTTTTCATGCCTCCTTCATCTACGCCTCTAACTCTCCTTCTGAAAGAACCGAAGTCTGGAACTCTATAAGACAAATTTCCTCTTCCATCTCGATCCCTTGGACTGTTTTGGGGGACTTCAATGTCAATTTAGAGCCATCGGAAAAGCTTCTCTGAAATGACTCTCATCCCTTGATGCCTCACATAAGCTTGGATCCCTTTTCAATGCTACCGGGCTCAAAGACCATCCCTCCTCTGGATGTTGGTATACTTGGAACAACAGACAATGGCCGAACAATAGTATCAACTGTAAACTTGACAGAGTGCTCGTCAATGACTGCTGGAATTCGACGTTTACTCAGTCCTCGACGACAGTTGTGCAAGGTCAAGGTTCGTCCAAGGAAGAATGTCGGTCGAGACATGTAGAGGGTGACTTTGAAATTAACGAAGAAGAGTTGTATCACAAATAAGGAAATAAGTTTGCTATAAGGAGAGAGAATATAACTCGGTAGAAGATCTAGGCCAAGAAGATTACGCGAGGAGTATGAAAATAATATCTAAGAAATATTTCTTTATAGATAAAATTTCCATATATGTGTAGTGGTTATTTCATGAAGGCCGATATTGAAGAGTGATCCGAGATCTGGGTGAGAAATCTAGAAGAGTGATCCGAGTTATATTGTAAACAAGATATCAATAACATAATTAGACGCGTTCAAATTCTCTCTAGTGAAAGTTAGAGGGGAGTGGTTTTTGCTTCGAAGTATTTTTTAGTATTCGGGGTTTTTCCACTATATATCATCTTATCAAAGTTCAATTTTTTCGTTGTTTATTTTCTTTTTTGTTTCACTTACCAAAGAGCAAAACTTTATTCTTTTGGTATTAATGATGATAATGCCACTGACATGTGAAGAATCGTTAAAATCATGACTAATATATACAAGAACTGCATGCTAAAATCATTAATACATACAAGATTGTGTATTGTTCATAAAATGCGTTATTAATTGATTCTCAAACGAGTAGAAGAAAATCCCCAATCAAACTGATATGTGTGATTCATGTGAAACGAGTAAAAGCAACGAGAAGTTGTAAAAATTAACTTTACAGTGAGTAATAGAGTATTGGTAGATAAATATTTATTTTAATGCTATTTCAAAAAGCCGACCTAGCTCAGTGGTAGAGCGCGTGGCTTTTAACCACGTGGTCGTGGGTTCGATCCCCACGGTCGGCGTTTTTTCTTCCGATTTTTGTATGTTGCTTCTCAAAACATTGGTCCCTCGAGTACCATCTTGATCATTAGTATAAAAAAAATTGGTTAAAGATCATTAGTAAATTTAATTTCACAACTGTTTTGTTGCCGGAGACAGTATTATAATTTATAAACGTGAATACTTGAAAATCACTCGGCCATTAGTTACAAAACATAGAACGCACGAAAATAGCAACACATACACATTGTAACTGCCTAGCCGTGCCTGGGACTCAAGATCTACTCATCGACGAGAACTAGTCGGACGGATGTATCCTCGAGCAAAACAAATTTAAAAAAAAATGAAGGAAAGGAACGACCAAAACACACATGGAAATAAGACTAGCTTTTTTGGCATATACAACTAGCTTTTTTGGCATATACACACAAAAAAAATGACTTCTTAATGATCACATATGCTAGATACTGAAAAGATGCCTCCTTCGGCAGATTGATTTCTAGAGAGCTCAGCACCATAATGAGATGAGATAACATGCAGTTTGACACTTAACAAGAATGAGTTTAATTAAGATTTGTCCATCCTTTGTTTCATTTTCTCATTCATGCTTGTATCTGTTTGTGGCTGTTCGGGCAAATCTTCTGAAAAATGCTCATTTCTAAACCTGAAAGATTCTTTGATGTTGACTTAAGTGGCTGATGAAACAGCAGGTAAGCAACAGTCGATCTATACAATTCCTCTCAGTTTCAGCATTTGGCTTTTTCATGAAACTGAAGATGATAGCAGACACACAGTAAGTCATGGAAAAAAAGTAGAAAAGAATCAGTTTAAATCCATACTTAACACTAAAAATGAAGAAAATTATACTAATGAATCTAAATGATTAAAAAATTAATAAAAGAACAAAATCATCATAATTATCAACTGTCATCTAAAATGAATCCATTTTTTATCCTAAATATATGTTCTGAAAATACTTGGCTTTTAGGATTAGGAAATCACAAAAAATGAAAAACAAATTAGATTAAATATGTTAGAAAAAGTGAGATTATACTGAATATGTTAGACAAAGTGATAGTATACTGAAAAAATGTTAGATTAAGTGAGACACCGCAAAAGGAAAAGCCGAAGTGGCAGATCACAGGATAGAGATTTTTCTCTTATGGTAAATCTAAGCTATGAATCATGATTGATTACTGCCAGTTATTTGTTCTTCTTAAGGCCTCTTAGGCTAAGTTAAGGTTACCTAATGTGAAAGTTACTCAGTAGAAATTAATGAAGGTTTTGTTTCACTAACCTCTCTTGACTACTCATGTTTTCTTTCAAGCTGTCGGGCTCGCAACCACCATGTCTGTTTGCATAGCTTGAATCACTTGGAAAATTCCTTTTCATAGCACTTTGGGCCAATCGGAATAAGCTATCTCTTATACAAAACCTTATCCCCGTATCCAACTGCAGAAAACCAACATTAATTACAAATTTTTTGTTTCAAAATGTATGTAGTACTTCAAAAGTACGAAAACAAACTTCACTTACTTTGGTAACAACATCCTGGAGCTGATTTAGTACTGTATCTTCCACATTGTGATCAACCACTTCAACTGAAACTGCACTAGAACCATCCTGTTTTAGAGGAGAGCTTGGATAATAGATAGTTTCTATATTTTCTTCAGTCTTAAAATCAGTGTTTGCTAAATGCAAAACCTGATCCTCTTCCGAACTCTTCTGAGAGATGGGATGATCAGAGATTTGAACTGGGTGACTCAACTGCTGCTGTTGCTTTTTTATAGCAACCAAAGCACGCATTCTCTGTCTTCTCAGTTTTTCAATCTTTTCTTGGGGTGTCATATTTTTACTTTTCATGGGAGTATCTATTGATTTGGTTATAATAACTCTCTCAGATAAACATATGTCAGCATTTGGGAGAATAGCCTGATGTTCGTCATCTGTTCCAGGCAAGAGAGTTGTAGAAGTGCACTGATCTGAGAGATTCCCATATGAAAATGCCGGAAAATAAGGATCTGAAATGTGCTGATACGGCAAACATGTAGATTGATGAGACATGTTTTCTGTCTTTGACCATGAGTTCCCCATAGGCTCTAGTCCCCAACTTGTGGAGTCCAGAGCCAAGGATGAAGATTTCACCGCATCTCTAGACAATGTCCACAACTCATCCGTGTTATCAAGACTGGCATGGTCTGCTCCTGCATCATTGCTGCAAAATCATCACTCTGGGTTATAAAATACATTAAAAAATTCCAAAAATAGGTGGATTTAAATTTACTTAAGCCAGGAAATGGTTGGACATCTTAATGTTTAACTTCTACTTGTTTCTTCACAGTTTAACAAAGGAGATTCATGCTGACGTAATGTGAACAGTATTTGATGTGGGATATACACTGCATGATGAGAAAAACAGATAATATAAATGAAACTAGAAGATTCATGCTCTGACCAGAAAGTTCTGATTTGCCTCAGAATCATAACTATCTTACTTAAGACGTGCAAATAAAACCATCACCTCTGCTGAAAAAGCTATCACTACTTTGGGTACAGTGAATAGCACATATGCTTGTAACTTTTAAGTTATAATGTACCCAGTCATCGATATGTTTTTAAAAAAAATGGAGGCCTGGAGATAGAAAAATGAAATAGAATGCACATAAAACTAAGAAATTTATACTCTCTTTGTCCCATTATTTGCTTCTTTATTCTATTTTTCACACTATTCATAAATCAATGGGATCTTCGTAATTCCGAGCAATATATAAATCGAAACATAGTCATGTGTGGTCTTGTTTGATTCGTTTTATCGAGTACTTTAATAAAATTCAAAATTTATAATTTTTACTAATCTATAATTAGAGATATTGATAAAACAAAACGCATATCGTCATACGTGTCCGGGAGAAACAATAAGGAAATAAAGGGACGGAGGGAGTATTACCTAAATATGCGATCAAGATCATTAAAACTTCCGATGTTAGCCCAGCTGCTGCTAATAATATCATTAAGCTCTCTATCTTCATTAAGATCTTTAGAAATCTCAGAAACCTTTTCTAGGTCAATTCCCTTACCTGTTAGGAAATCTGACAAATAAGATATCACGATTATTAGCAAAGGGCTGGACCGAATAAAAGCACTGACCAAACTGAGAACAAAATAAATAAATAGACCAATACATTAGCATAGAGGAGTTTTGAATTCTCAGAACATACCAGAATGTCTCCAAAAGAAAAAGCCTGCACTTAGTTTAAAACAAGGAAAGAACCTGACTTGGATCATTAAGCAGACAAACTGAGGGTTTTTATGGAGCATAAAGATCCCCAGCTGAAAAAGATTATCAAGCATGAACTTTAATCAATTGCAGTAGTAACTAGTAAATGATATTAGATGGCTATAAACAACTACATGAATAGCAACAACCAACCCACTGCTAGCATGGGTTTTTTAACCCTGAACCAACCACTATATGATACCATCTTGCTATGTCCAACTACATCCAGAGGAGTAGGAATAGGGAATGCCTTACCCACCCAATTGCCATCCCTACCTCCTGACGCTGAATTGTATGAAAGACATTTAAGTACCTATGCAGTTAGGTTCAGGATCTGATGCAACAAAACACACATCATCATTTCTCTCCGGTTTACCCCCATGTAGCTCGGTTTCAGTGGCAGCGGGAATTTGTTCAGAAAGCTTGCTCTTGGCAGGTTCTTCATGTGCTTCATTGTTGTCATGATATACAAAAGCTGATTGAGATATTCTCTCACTTTCCTCAGGATAAGGAACAATGCGGTCATCAGCCTCACCCCATATTATAGCAAGCTGAAAAATGCATGAAAAGTTATTCACCGGTACTTAAAGAGCAAGAGGTCAGTATCCGTTGTTGATTTATTATGTCCACGTGTACACAAGGCAACATCTACCAGCAAAAGCCTATCCTACACCTTTTCACGTTTATCAGAATGACTCAACTACAGTTAACAGTTTGATCATACGCTTTGATAAATAAATAATATAGTCTAGAATAATTACATCTTAAGACTAGATAGTCATATGATCAGTTCTTAACTACCTACATTACAAAGATTAAGAAGAGGTTCACATTGAGGGATAAAGTATTACGTTCTGTTAATATTTTCTATAACTTTACAAACAAGCATGAAATGCCTTCAGGCTTCAACCTCATATATCATCAGACAAACAAACAAAATGGCATACATGCACACCAGAAGGCCAAACATATACACCCTAGCCTCCCTTTTCTATCAATTTCAGAGCACCATAATCCATCATCAGCAAGATAGACCCCAAAATACACTGTTCTTAAACTCCACATGACCCTCAGTCATTGACAATGGACATCGATTGATTGTAGTTCGATGAAAACCCACTATATCTTACTTTGTTTCTGTATCTAGCACCTCTGGACAGTAGTGTCAGTTACTCACTTAGCGAGATCATACTTTATCTGCTTTATACTAGAAGCAAACTAAAATTTGTTGAGGAATGGAGGGCTTTGTGGTTTTAGCAAGATTTAATCTAGGTGGAGATTTTGATGTAATGGACACAACAAAACACGAACGAAGGAAGGAATTATACCAGGAGGGACATGTACGTAGCTTTTTATTGTTGTGGATTGGTTTTACAAGGGCAGCCATGCTCCTATATATATAGTGGTGGAGGTCGGTTGTTAGCAAGTTTTATCTTGATTTCTCTAGACTTTTCTTTGTGTTGGGCCATATGTATCTAGTCCAATTTCCAAATGGGCCTCCAATTTTACTCTAGTCGGTGATGAGGTCAACATCCCCTCTCATCGCCGACTCTCTGGTGCATATTCCAAGCATGAACCTGAACTTCCTGAACTTTGGTACTGCCAATGCTTTTGTGAAAATATCTGCTACCTGCTCATTTGTGACTATTGTCACGAGTTCTACTTCACCACTTAAGACTTTCTCCCGTATGTAGTGATGATGCACTTCAATATGTTTCGTCCTTGCGTGAAACACCGGGTTCGTCGCCAACCTGATAGCACTCTGGTTGTCACAGTATATACCAATTGTGTAGTCTGTGTCTTGGCCCAAGTCTTGAACTAGCCGTAGTAACCAAGTGCACTCTTGTGCTGCCAATGTTGCTGCTCTATACTCTGCTTCTGTGGATGACAATGCAACGGTTGGTTGTTTCTTGCTGCACCATGAGACAACTCTTGATCCCAAGCTGAATGCGTATCCACTTGTTGATCTTTGAGTAGAAGGATCTCCTGCCCAATCAGCATCAGTAAATCCAACAATCTCAGGTTGGACTTTAGCTTTGTAGAGTATCCCATACTCCACTGTGTGTTGTACATATCTGACTATCCTTCGAACTGCTTCAAGATGTGGTTTCCTCGGTTTCTGCATAAACTGACTTACCACCACAGAGCCAGATGGGCGAATGTACTTCATACGAAGAACCGAGCCCCAAAGAGTATCAGAATTATTCAGAAGACGCCAAGCGAGCTTTCCAGTGATAGCCAAATTCACGTCTTTCATGCATTTTAATCCCAATCCACCACACTTCTTTGGTTTGGAAATCTCGTCCCAATGAAGAAGGTGGATCTTCCTCCGATCAGCCCAGTTGCCCCAGATGAAAGAGCGGGTAAGTCTGTCAATCTTACCGCAGACCGCACCCAGGTAGACCGTAGCCATGCTGTAAACGGGCAGAGAATGGAGAACCGACTTAGCGAGAGTGATCCTGCCCGCAAAGCTGAGTTGACGAGCTCTCCACCGGAAAGTCTAGCATTGATCTTCTCCAACAGCGGCTCGAAAGTGTGCTTGTTGATAGGCTTGTGCAGCAGCGGCATACCCAAGTAGGTGCCCAAATCCGTAATGACTTCAAAACCTCAAGCATCCTGGATCTGCAAGACCACATCATGCCCAACATTAGGAGAGATGAATAACTTGGATTTCAGAGAATTTACCTTTTGTCCCGAAGATTGGCAAAACCGATCTAAAACATCTTGGATGACACGAATTTGCGTCACGGAGGCCTTAGCAACGAGAAGGATGTCATCAGCAAAGAGAATGTGGGACAAGCGAGGACCACCCCTAGAGATCTGAATCGGCTTCCAGGCATGACGGTCCACTTCATGAAGAATGAGGTGACTTAACCGCTCAATACACAGGACGAAAAGATAGGGAGAAATTGAGTCACCCTGTCGAATGCCCCTGGAGGGTTTAAAATCAGTCGTCTTTTCTCCATTCCAAAGCACGTTGAGCGAAGGAGAGGAGATGCATTCCACTCCGACTGCATATGCTAGATCCGGCCGAGTTATAGTCAAATATATCAGACTACCCACCAATTGTCGATATAATCGAGTATCCTCTAACTCATCTCCTTCTTCTGCACGTAGCATATGTCTTACCTCCATTGGTGAGTCTATAGGCTTGTAGTTCTGCATCCTATACTTCTTTAGAAGATCTTCTGCATATCTCCTTTGGCACACGAACAATCCTCTAGAACTTCTTTCGACTTCCAACCCGAGAAAGCTCTTCAACTCTCCTAAGTCTTTCATCTCAAACCGTGATGAAAGATGTCTCCTGACTTCTTGAATCTCCTCTAAGGCATCTCCAGTGATTATAAGATCATCTACATATAGTAATATGTTTGAGAACTTACCTCCAGCTTGCTTCACGAACAGGCTTGAGTCACTTGGAGATAGTTTATAACCACAGAACAAGAGGAACTCTCCAATTTTTCCGTACCATGCTCTTGGTGCCTGCTTAAGCCCGTATAAGGCTTTCTTCAACTTGCATACATACTCTGGATGCTTCTGATCTATGAACCCATCTGGTTTCTCCATGAATATTTCTCTGTCTATATCTCCATGGAGAAATGCATTCTTCACATCCATCTGCCACAACTTCCAGGACTTGCTTGCTGCTAGAGATATAAGCACTCTGACTGTAGTCATCTTATCTACTGGAGAGAAGGTCTCTTCATAGTCTGTACCATACTGCTGAGAGAAACCACGAGCTACCAAGCGGGCCTTGTACCTATCAATCGACCCGTCACTTCTCCACTTGATCTTGTACACCCACTTACAAGATATCGGCTTCACCCCTTTAGGAACTGGAACGAGTTCCCATGTCTCGTTCTTCTTCAATGCATCTATTTCCTCCTTTTAGTAACTCCTTTTGCTTCATTGTATGAAGCTGGCTCTTCATCCCTGTTAGGAGAAATACAACACTGTTGAAGGGATATAACCTCAACAAATCCTACATCTGCGTACCTTGGATTTGGTTTCCTCATCGTTGTAGACCTTCGAGCAACAGATTCACCATCGACCACTCTACCAAGTTCTGCTGCTTCATCATCTCTACTCGAGCTACTTCCCTCAGTAGACATAATCTCCTTTTCAGGTGATTTCCTTACACCTGACTTCCAAACGCTTGAAGCACTCTCAGACCTTGGACTCTGAATCTCTAGTCCTGAGTTACTGATCACTGATGGTTCAGCCTGCAGATCCACATGTTCTTCCTCTGGAATATCTACTACCGTAGAAGTCAGAGCACAGTCTTCCTCCTCTTCATCTATAGCTGCATATGAAGCAGTAATGTCCCACTCGTCTTCACTATCCTCTTCACGAGTCCTTCTTGATTTTTCCTCCACTGAGTTTCCTTCGACAACCTTCACTCTGCAATCCCGAGCAAAGTGACCCAACTTGCCACACCTGAAACATTTCCCAAGGTTTTTCCTTGGACCTACCTTCTCATGCTTAGGACCCATGCTTCCTGCCTCTCTTGTTTATCACTTCTCGGTCCCCCCTTAAACTCATCTGGCTTCCTCCTATAATACGGCCTTTGATTCTTCCCTTTATTTGAGTAAAGGGCCTCCTCATGGTCTTTGACAGAAAGACCCGCCATTTGCTTTGCCAGTGTCTCTTGATTTACCAAGAGATTCTCCAACTCCAACAACGATGGCTGTGTGGGCCATCCTCGTATCGCCGTGATAAATGCATTATACTCTGGCCTTAACCCGCGTATAATAATACGCCTCATACGTGCCTCACTAATGGCTGACTCCTTATCTAGCTGGGACATTTCATGACATATATTCTCCACCCGCATAAAGTATTGAGATATGGACATTTGACCTTGTGCAATTGTCCCTATCTGGTTTTCTAGCATTTGCAATCGTGCGTCATTCGTACGTGAAAATGGAGATGCAAATGTGTCCCATGCTTCTTTCGGAGTCTTTGCATCTCTAATATGCTCAATTAAATATGTCTCAATAGTAACCTTATTAACATATAAGGCTTTAGCGGCACGTACCTTCCATTTCCTTAAGGCCTCTGCATTTGCTGGAGTACTCTCTGGAGGAGTTGTGCTTGCACCCGCTACTGTCTCCCAAAAATCTTGCCCTTGGAGATATGACTCCATGCACGATCTCCAATATGTATAATTGTTGTTGTTTAGCTTCTCAATCCCACTTGTCGTACTCGAAATATCTGCCATTGCTCCGGGCAATTAATCCGGCAGAACAACGACGCAATTTGAGATTTCTAAACACCGACGAAAAGCTCGTTACTCCCCGAGCAACAACCACAATCCCAGATCGTAAAATTTCGCCGAACCCCGACTAACCGCAAAGCCCGCAACACGACCCGACTCTGATACCAAATGTTGAGGAATGAAGGGCTTTGTGGTTTTGGCAAGATTTAATCGAGGTGGAGATTTTGATGTAATGGACACAACAAAACACGAACGAAGGAAGGAATTATGCAAGGAGGGACATGTACGTAGCTTTTTATTGTTGTGGATTGGTTTTACAAGGGCAGCCATGCTCCTATATATATAGTGGTGGAGGTCGGTTGTTAGCAAGCCACAAAACCGACCTTTTCATATATCTAGGTAGATATTTGCTTAAGATTATTCTAGATTATGCTAATTTATTCTAGATATCTCCTAATCAAGTTTTATCTTGATTTCTCTAGACTTTTCTTTGTGTTGGGCCATATGTATCTAGTCCAATTTCCAAATGGGCCTCCAATTTTACTCTAGTCGGTGGAAGGATTTGTGTCCAATGCCCTATTGGGCACTATACTTATAACAAGTGCACTCCTAAACTAAGTTTTTAGTTTCTACCCTACCCCTTTCCCTACCTCTATCAAGAACACGCTCCACCATTTCAGCAGATGTCTCTCTCTTCGATTCCTTCTCAGATCTCTCTTCAGCAATCTTCGATTCCTTCTCAGATCTCTCTTCGCTCCTCCATTTCAGCAATCTTCGATTCCTCCATCTCAGATCTCTCTTCAGCAGGTGACCTGGAAACCAAAATTTCCATTGCAGCAATCTTCGCTCCTCCATTTCAGCAGATCTCTCTTCGATTCCTTCTCAGATCCGTTAAATTCCTTTACTCCATAGCTGGTTTCTCAGGGAAGCTCGTCTAAATTATATCTTTTGAGTCGTTGCAAATTTTGTTGACATCGTAGGGTTTTGTGTTCTTCGCTCCTCCATTTCCTCAATTCCTCTGCTCATTTATGCATTCTGATCTGTTCTTCCGAGTTTTTTGTGTGGAATCGAAGGGTTTTGTGTTGGATTTTGGGATTTCTATCTTTAAGAGCATGTTTCATTCGCTAGAAATGGTCAGATCTGGTATAGTGTTGATTTAGCTTTCATGTTGGAGTTCAGTTGATATGTTTTCGTTGTAATTGAGTATAATCTGGTTGAATATCTCTGCATGCTTGAATTTTGATTTTGAAATTGATGTTACTATTGATGTGCTTCCTTTCCTAAAATCTTTATGCATCCTTCCTTCCAAAATTCAGCATGAACTACTTGACCTGGGACTTGCAGTTCATGCTCGGGCTAGCAACAACCTCAAGGTAATCTATTCCTATTCCTTTCTATAACACAATTTCATTGTTTTACTATGTTGTCAATATGTCATGACCTGATGTCTGTTTGGATAGTGTTCGGGTGAGCAATGAGCTAGGAAGAGGCCATCCAAAAGTGGCTAAGTTTTCGGTGTTTGTGGTGAATGGGACAAGCATCATCAACAGCATCATTTTCAACGTCATTGTCCTAGTATTTAAAGTTACATTGAGCCAGCTATTCACAACCGACAGTGAAGTCATTGAGGTAGTCTCAAACTTGACCCCATTATTGGCAGTTTCAAATTAATTTAGTATGTTGATAATTTGATTTAATGTGTTAACAACTTTTTTTATTATGTGTTGATAATTTTTTAGTGTGTTTATAGTTTTTAAAATGTTTTGACAATTTTATTTAGTATGCTGACAAGTTTGTAAAGTGTTGACAATTTTGTAATATTACTCGTGTTGTATGTTGTTGACCGTAAATTAGTCGTGTTGACAACTTATTTATTTGTGTTGACAACTTATTTAGTCGTGTTGACAACTTATTTATTTTGTCGTTTTGACAATTTATTATTCTTGTTGGCAGCTCTGTTAAAAAATTTGTTGAGAACTCTGTTAAAAAATTTGTTGACAGCTCTGTTAATAATTTTGTTGACATCTCTGTTATAATTTCCATGTCAAGAAAGGGTTATTATTGGTGTTGACAACTTATTATTCTTGTTGACAACTCTATTAAAAAAATTGTTGACAACTCTGTTAAAAAAATTATTGACATCTCTGTTAAAATTTTTGTTGACAACTCCGTTAAAAATTTTGTTGACAACTCTGTTAAAAAATTTGTTGACAACTCTGTTAAATTTTTTGTTGACAACTCTGTTAAAAATTTTGTTGACAGCAAAGGGGTATTTACTTATAACTTAAAAAATTGATGCAAAAACTTAAAAAACATAACAGTTTTGGGGTATTTACCCCAAAACTGGCTAGTCGGCTGGATTGCCCAATGCCCTATTGGGCACTATATTTGTAACAACTACACTCCCAAACTAAGTAGTTAGTTTCTACCCCTACTCATCTCAACCCAAACACACTCGCTCAATCTCCTCCAAATCTAATTCCACACTTTTTTCCTCCCTGCTCCTCTCTCGCTCAATCTCTCCGTCTTCGATTCAACTCCCGTTGTCCTCCTCCCCAAACACTACTTCTTCAAATCCAAGGCTTCTCCGGCTCCATCTTCATTCCGACCTCCACCGCCTCCGTCGAGATCTAAGCTTCCACCTCCGTCTCACTCGACATCAGCATTACTCCGTTGAATCGACGAATCTGAGTTGCAGTAAGAGGATCTGAGCGAAGAGGGAAATGAATGAACCAATTGGGAATGAGATGAGATGGAAAGAAAGGGTGAGCCCTACAAACAAACTCTTCTTCTCTCTATAAAGACGATGGACAAAACTGTGTGCATATGGAGACAGCAGAGCAGAGAGTGGTCCATAACTCCATTGTAGAGAGAGCTTCCAAGTAAGGCAAAACTCCGCTTTCACGCTCCTTATTTATCATTCGCACTATGCGAAACTCTTTGATTTTGAATCCGATTGCTCGATAGAAAAATCTTTTCCACATGTTTCTTGAACTTTCGATCTCTCTCTATCTCGAGTGATTGAATTTGTTTCAGAAAGTTCAAGAACGTTGTGGGAAGATATGGCTGTTTTAGGATTTCCTTCTCCTTCCGATCGTCGCCACACAAAATTGCGGTGCCGATTCTGCAGAATTCTCGGTGATTCGGGAAGTTTTTTCTCACGCGTTAAGTTTGAGCATTGAATTCTCTTTGGATTTGCAGAAATAAAAGTTGAATTGAGAACTTTGCCTCAGTCTGATGTTGAATTGTGATTTGAAATGTAGTATCGCAAAATTTTGATGATTTAGTTTTGTAGAATTACGACGGGCTTCAGCATTTTCGAATTGAGCGTTGTAGATCTAGATCTGTAGAGGTTGAGTGATGAATTCACGATTAGTTTGTGTTACAGAGAGGATTTTAGACTTAGTCTTCTCCCATACTGGATCTTCAGTTCATATTTGGCATTTCCCCCAATTACTACACTCTCCAGAGAAATGTTATCCTTTTGTCATCATGTGAAACAGATTGGAAAATGTGTAATTCTCCATCATCTTTCTGTGTTCCATACATTATCAATATGGATTAGGTGGTGACACAATTTTCCAATCTGGCTTTGCAGTGATAGTTTGCTTGCAATGAATCGTCTCAGACATGTGCTTGAATTCACCTCCATCTGCACAATTTCATGGTAAATCACAACATCTAGGCTCTAGCTAATCAGTTTGTTCTTCCTGTTTACATGAAATTACCAATTTATAAGCTTATGAAGCTACATCATCTTCTCGTGACTACTCTATTATTGATGCTTGTTCAATTCCTTCAGTGAACCCCATTTTGGATCTTTTTGAGCTTTGTGTTAAATGGTTCATGATCATTTCTCCTATAGCATTGAAAGTTTCTTTTGCTAAGTCAACAATTTTGATTAGCTCAATTGACCTACATTTGACCTACAATTGGACGACTCAATTGAACTTTTTGTATTGTGAGAGTTTCTTTTGGTGTTTTGAAAGTTTTATGTTGTGTGTTGATAATTTTTAGTGTTTTTTTTTTGTGTGTTGGCAGTTTGTTTTAATGTGGACGTTTTTAATGTGTTTCACAATTTTGTTAGTGTGTTGATAATTTGTTTTTGTGTGTTGACGATTTTCAAGTGAGTTGATAACTTATTTAGCCGTGTTGACAACTTATTTGTAGTGTTGACACTTATTTGTTGTTTTGTTGACAAGTTATTGGTGGTGTTTGACATATTATTTTTTGTGTTGACAAATTATTATTCATGTTGACAATTTAATTACTCGTGTTGACAAACTATTATGCAGGGACTGTTGACAAAAAAATTGGCAGTGTTGACAAGTTAATGTGTGTAAAATTTGACAATGTTGACAAGGATTATGCAGGGACAATGCAGTTTGTTTTAGTGTGTAAAAAAAATTAATGTGTTGACAATTCTTTTTTTGACAATGTAATTTAGTGGTGTTGACAAGTTTTGGAAAGTGTTGACGATTTTGTAATATTACTCGTGTTGTATGTTATTGACCGTTTATTAGTCGTGTAAACAATTTATTTAGTTGGGTTGACAACTTATTATTCTTGTTGACAGCTCTGTTAAAATTTTTGTTTATTGCTTTGTTAAAAATTTGTTGACAGCTCTTTTAAAAATTTTGTTGATAAGTCTGTTATAATTTCCACATCAGCAAAGAGTTATTGTTGGTGTTGACAACTTATTATTCTTGTTGACAACTCTGTTAAAAAAATTTGTTGACAGCTCAGTTAAATTTTTTGTTGACAACTCTGTTAAAATTTTTGTTGACAACTTTGTTAAAAATTTTGTTGACAACTCTGTTATAATTGTCACGTCAGCAAAGGGGTATTTTCATATAACTTAAAAAAGTGATGCAAAAACTTAAAAAACATTACAGTTTTGGGGTAGATACCCCAAAACTGGATTGGTTGCCTGCTCAATATTTCCAATCTATTTCTGATTTTATTTACTTTTTACGGATCGTTCAAACGTCGTCGTTTCGGTCCTACGCTTAAGCACCAAAACTAATTTTTTTATTCTATTTTATGTCTTAACTAGCATTTTAAGGCTAGCGCATAGTGATGTTGCAATATTTTACATGTTGTTGATGTGTAATACACAAGTCTTTAATTTTAGATATAAACGCTATTGATGTGTAAATATTTTACATGTTGATTTTTATTATAATATATTTTATGGTTGAAAAATATTTTAACATGTGAATGTTGCAAGGTGGAATTTTAGAAATGTGTATGTATAAATATAATAATATATTTTTATTTGTCCACCCTTTGCATTACATATTCTTATGAAATTAAAAGAGAGTTCTCCATTAGCTTAAGGATAATATATTGTATATTAATGTTCTCATAACAATTTGTACCCTATAGGTTACAATCTGTCTAATTAATATGCCTAAATTTATTTTTAACAAAAAGACATATTATAACATTTTACTATGATGGGTTTGACGAACAACAACTACTTAGGCTGCAACAATGAGTCACAACGCATATATATGACTTCATACATTCGTAGACTTTATTAAAATGGGGAACTGAAGTCATTTATGGAGAAGTCAATCAAAACACTTCAAAATTGAATGCGAAGCTTTCATTTGTAAAAAACACAATTTATATAGTAGACTAGCATTTTGGGGCCCGCGCTACGCGCGAATCTATATTATTTTATATAAGCATTGCTAATCTATAGGAAAAGGTTACCAACACTACGAAGATGTTATTTCATTTATTGTATACAATTTATTTTCTATGCAAATATTCTACATGTTGTATAATAATATAAAATGTTATAACCCCTTGATTAATTGTCTTCTTGATTCCTCTTATTTTTTGGATTTCTCTTCTTGTTAGTGTTTCTCTAGAAAGGTAATTTGGATATCTGATTAATGTTGATATTACATAGATTGATATATATATATATATATAGATATTATTTGTAATTTTTACCAACTTCTGGAGTAATCTCTAAGCGAAAAATTTGTTTAGCTGGAGATGATGATCTCATCCACGTACTGATTGAAGAAACAATGCTTAATTCATTACTATTTATACCCAACAAAACTATTAACATAAATCACTCTCTCACATAACTCAAGAGCAAGATACGAAAAAAGAGAATTTGAGATTTATCATCAAAGTAAACCATTTTGGATTCAAAACTAAAATAGAGAAATTTCGAGAAGAATATGATTTTGTGTCTTTTGTTTTAGTCCAAAATAATGGGCGGTCTTTTTGTTGGGCAAAAAAACGTGTTAGACTCGTAAAAATGGGTCATATTAGACATATGTGTTTAACAAACTGTTAAAATAATAAAAGGGAATAAAAATTCTTTTATGTCATGGCGAATCAAAACACTTCAACATTGACTATAAAACATTCATTTTTAAAAATCACAATTTATATATTAGATTAGAATGAAAATAAAAATAATCATCTTTTAAAAATCAAAGTTTTAATTTTATAAATCTTCACACATTAATTTTTTTATACGGAGTTTGATCCAATTATAATGTATAAAATCCACCAATTAGAAAATATAAGTATTAAATTGAGGAGAATTATTAACCAATAGGAATGCAAGTGCATTTAATGCGTTCTTTAATTTTCTCTCTCCGCGATTTTTATATTATATCCCTCCGTCCCTCTATTTCCTTTCTCTTCCATAAAATGCACAAGAATTAAGATAGAAAAGAGAAAGGAAGATTTAAGTACAAATTGTACTTTCAGCAATCAAATCAGTCAGAATCCAAAAAATTAAATCAATTTTATAAACAGAAAATTTTCAACTTAATTTACATCAACCAATAAGATTGCTTTATTTGAAGCACACAGATTGTGCTTTAGCTGGGGTTTTTACTTACACATGTTGAAGGGGATATAAATACAAGAACCCTTCATTACTACACACACCATTAATGGTGGCTCCTAAAACTTCATTACAAAACTGTAAAAATACTGCATCACTGCCTAATCTTAATGGCTTCAGAACATACATTAAATGAAGTGGAAGAAGGTGCTTTCCTCTTTGATCTTAATCTGCCAGCAGGGGATAATGATGAATTTGGCCATTACTTTGATTTGAATGAGCATGCCATGGAGATGGAAGCAGACCAAGAGGAGCACTAACAATCACCAGCAGCACAACCGTCAAGTCATCATGAGCCAATTAAGAAGAAGCTCAACAATGATCAGAGGATGAATATTCTTATTTGGCTACTTGAGAGGACAAAAAATGGAATTCCTCAACGTGGTTCATTAAAGGCAGCTGCACAAGAATTCAATGTCTCAACCAGAACAATCAACAACATATGGAATACAAGAAAGAGACAAAGAGAAGCAGGTGAGCAATATAATGTAAGCACCAAATTTCACAATGCAGGTAGAAAGAGAATAGAAGTTCCATATGCTACCATAACTGCATTAACTATGGGAGAGAGAACATGCATCAGAGATTTAGCAGCCAAGTTAGGCCTTTCAAAAACCACTGTGCATAGGATGATCAAAAGGAAACTCATCAAGCCACATACCAATGCATTACATCCAGGATTAAAGGAGGCAAACAAGAAGAAAAGGCTGGAGTGGATTCTAGGGCTACTACATGGGGATACAGCAGCAACAAAGAGACAATATTACCCAATGTATGATTTTGTGCATTTGGATGAAAAATGGTTCTATCTTACCAAGAAATCACAGAAGGTCTATCTAGCACATAATGAGAAAGGCAAATACAGAGTTGCAAGTTCAAGTAAGTTCATTCCTAAAGTCATGTTTACTGCAGTGGTAGCTAGGCCAAGATATAATTGTGAGGGACAGTGCACATTCGATGGCAAAATTGGTATTTTTCCATTTACTTATCAAGAGGCAGCAAAGAGAAAATCAATAAATAGGCCAAAGGGGACTATGATTACAAAGCTAGTTGAGTCAGTGAATAAAAATGCAACTAGGAGCATGCTCATAAACCACGTAGTTCCAGCAATCAAGGCAAGATGGCCAGCACATCCAGGACATAAAGTTATCTACATTCAGCAGGATAATGCAAAGACCCACATCAATCAAAATGTTTCAGAATGGCAGAAGGTATATCAACAAGATGATTTCACTTTTATATTAACTCAACAACCAGCAAACAACCTTGATTTGAACATCCTAGACCTCGGATTTTTTAGAAGCATACAAAGTCTTATGCACAAAAAAATGCCCAAGGATGTGGAAAATATGATTGATGTAGTTTGGATGTCTCTTCAATATTGTATGAATGAGATATTGAAATGCAAAGGTGGAAATGAGTATGATTTGCCACATGTCAACAAGAAGAAATTAGAGGCATCTGGTAATCTACTTAGAAGGGTAGTGGCACCAATGGGGGCAGTCATTGATGCTTGGGATATAGTGAGAAATGATGCAGAGATAAATGAAGAAGCAGAAGCAGAAGCAGACACTCAAGACCCATCATTGTCACAGATGGATATAGACAGTCAAGAATAGTTCTAGCAAGTTTCTTTATTTTAACATGCCACTTATAAGAAGTGTGTTAAAGATTGAAACTCTTTTGTAATGGAAACAAGTAAGGGCAATTTTTTGTGATTGGCAACACTTTTGAAATGAATATATAAGACTTTGAAGTTCTCAGATGTCCCCAAACATCATAGAATCAAATCCATTTTCATAACTCATAATACCAGATAAGCCTAGCAATTCAGTTACAAGTAACTTGTGGCTTATAGCACATTTAAGTACTGAAATATTTTGGATTCTCATCTCAGGTTGAAAGATTCATCATAGATCACACAAAAAAGCCCAGCAAAGCAAGGGACAATTTCACACTCACATACGGACAGGAAACCAACAAACCATTAGACTCAACAGAAACCACAAATCCAGTGACCAATGATCACACCAACAACAACATATGTTAAGGGGATATATCCAAAGATCAACCAAAACCATCCAGACTCAAAATATCAACATATCCAGTGACCAATGATCACACCAGCAACAGATCAACATGCACCCAAAGGAGACAAATATAGGGGATATATTCTCCATAAAACAACATGCATCAGAGATTAAGAGAGAGAGAGAGAGAGAGAGAGAGGCTTAGCTAGATGAATCTGAATCGGATTCATCAATCACAATGAGCTCCGACAACTTAGGGTTTGATTCAGGGATAGCTTCTGCCTCATCGTCAGAGTCATCAACAACAACAATCTCGGGTGTCCGAGGAAGCCCAAAATCGTACCCATCATCTTCCACAAGTTCTTCGGTCTTCTGGGAATCAGAGGGTTGATCTACAACTTCTTCTTCCACCAGTTCTTCAGTCTTTTGGGAATCAGAGGGATGATCTACAACTTCTTCTTCCACCAGTTCTTCAGTCTTTTGGGAATCAGAGGGATGATTCGAGCACACAGATAAGGATTATTGTGAAGCCTTAACATCATCGGAAGAGGAAGTCAAATTAAAACTCATCCTCAAATGAATCTGGTTTTTTTTTTTGGGATTTCAGAGAGAAAAATAGAGAGCAAATAAGGAGACAACAAGAGTGAGAGAGAGAGGTAGAGATGAGAGAGCGAGATCTGCAAATCAAGAGAGCGAGAGAGGAGGCGGTGAGAGTGAGGGAGTTAGGGTTTGTGAGGGGGTGAGATTATAAGATAGAGATGGAGTAAATGAGGGAGATGAGTCGGTGGGTTGTGGTTGGAAAATGATTAATGGAGGAGAGAGGGATGAAAAGAGGGTTTTGTTTGATTATGGGTTTTTTGTAATATTACAAAGTTGATAAGGGTATTGTTGGAAATTTTAATGGCTGTAAATGGAAAAGAAATGGAAGAGGAAGCAAATAAGAGTACAACATAAAAGGAAAGAAGAAGGAAAAAACGGGACGGAGGGAGTATTAGATAGATTAGATTAGATTAGATAGATTAGATAGATAGATTAGAAGATTAGATTAGATTAGACTATAATTTAAACGCCGCGCTACGCGCGACACTTTGACACTATAAGATACGATATTATATATTCAATTTTAAATGTCCTAATTTTATGTTTAGCTTAATATATGAATGGAGTATTATTTATTTTTATAATATCTTTGAATTGTATCAAAGATATTTAGACATAAGAGGTGGTCTAATTTCTATTACCCTACAAAATTGTCAATTCCAAAGAGAGAATTGCATTTAAATGAGGAGAGGCGAAAGATGAATTAAGAGAAACGAAAGAGTTAAATTCTTAAATAAATGTGATCAATGAAGAACATTCAACTTTTTTTTACAAAGCTAACTTTATACTATACTAGACCCGAGACCCCGCGCTTCGCGCGGGGCAATTACAGATTTCGTATACAGCTTAATGTTTTTAAATATATGTCCTAAAATAAGATTGAGGATAATCATATTAGCAATCTTCTAATATTGTATGTAATATCAGCAAAGTTAGATTTATAAACGTAATCAATCAAGAAAATGACAAAACACATAATGATTTTAGGGGTAAGAAATAAAAGAAATGGGACCTACATCATTATTTAGTACTAATTATCATTACTTTCTGCTAAAACCAACCAACTTTTATATATATATAAATTTAGATTAGATTAGATAGATTAGAATATTAAAAGATGACACATGTTAAGCACACAAATAATTAAAATTAAATCATGTATTAAAGAGATAAATCCATCACAATAATTTTTTTATAAAATCTTAAATAATATAAAACATACTCTTTTTATATTATATGCCCGGAAAATCGTTTTTCGATAAAGGAGTACAAAAATTTGTAGTGAACCACCTTTAAGCCTCGTTTAGTTTGATGTCTGAAATCAAAATCGAAATCGAAATAAGAATGGAATCAGGAATCAGATTGTATCATTCTTGAAGCTTGGTGTTTGGTATATTGTCGGAATAAACGATTCCTGCAATCATTATTAATAAATAGTCATTATATTTTATTAATTAATCTAATAATTATTATTGTAGTAATAATCATAGCTTTCATAATTAAAAAAAACTTATTATTATAACATAATAATAATTACTAAAAATTAATAATACTTATTGATTATAAAAATAATAATCATAATAAAATAAAGATTATTAATAATCGATTATTTACTTACTAATTATTAAATAATAAAATAATTTATTATTAGAAATAATAAATTATTTATAGTTATCATTAGTATATACTCCAATAAGTATATACTCCAATAACTATCCACCCCGGTAGGACTCTAGGGTGGACAGTTCAACTGTCTTGGTAGGACTCCGAGGGGGGGGGGGAGTTGGATGCAACCATGGAAGAATTGGATGCAGCCATTGAAGGAAGAGTTTTAGAAGCTCAAAGAAAGATAGAGCGAGATCGAGAAGAACCAGAGAGAAGAGAGATCGAGAAGAACCAATGAGAAGAGAGATCGATAAGAACCAGAGAGAAGAGATAATTGGGTTAGGGTTTAGCAGTGGCAGCGAGAGGGAGAGTAGAAAATGAGAGTTGGGTTAGGGTTTGGGTGGGTTTAAATAGGGGTGAATAGCGGGCTGGTTTAGTGGACTAATTAGGATTAGGAATGAATAGTGGACTGGGTTAGTGAGGTTTAGACGGGTTAGGTTAATGAGTTTGGGTTTTTTTGGTTTAGTTAGGAATAGTGGCATAATTATGACTAGATTAGTGGTTTGTTAATTATGTAAATTTAATCTATTAATCTAATGTTTTTTGGTTAATTACATAATTAAGATTAACTTAACGAGATTAGTCACTTTTGTTTGAAGGTTTAAGGAATTGTATAAAAATGGTGGATTTTAATGGTGATGGAGATTGGTAGAGATGATATGTGAAAAGTATGAGGGAGAAAAGATATTTTAGATGAATAAGAGATAAAGTAAGAGTATTATGGTAAGAAAAATATAGATAGAAAAGGAAAGAAAGAGGGATAGGACAAACAAAAAGAGACGCTAAAAAAGGAAACATGACGAACAAACAGGGACAGAGGGAGTACATATTATTATATTCAATACTAATTATTATTTTAAATTTAATTTTTTTTGCACTATAAAAAAACAATATCTTCAAGTAATAATGGCAAGCTTTTCACCAATAAAATAAAATAATAATAATAATGACAAGCTTAAACAAAGTTGAATGGGAGCCTAACAACTAACTTAGCTCCTACACCCTTGTTCAAAAACAAAACTCAACCTCTGAAAAATGAATGATCGAATATTAACATTGGTTGTGTGGCTCTGAGCAGCACGTGTGACCCTAGACAAAAAATCGAGAGCATCACCTCCAAGTTCCCAAAAGTGGAGAAGGCAAAAGCAATAAAACTGTAACCATTGTCAATGCACTACTTCTTCTTCCTGACAATAGCGTTAGAAATAGCAACTTCAGGGACAAAAGCATCAACTCCAGCACTTGTGAAGGTAGAAACACATGTAACATCCAAACACACGTCCTTTCCTTTGTCCCAACAATAGACAAGGAGATCCATTGGCCGAAGAACTTTTCCCTCTTCCGACAAAAATCCAAGCGACACCTCTTTTTGCACCACAACATCGGCCTGATAACATATTTTACTCAAAACATCCCGAACCAAGTTATGACTAAATTTAAGTCCAATATCGTTGCCACAATGCACAACATGGTCGCCGAAACAATCTATGATTTTGGAGGAGCAACAAGGGCAAGTAAAATCAACGGGATACAAAGGAATCGCAAGACGATAGCAAAGAACACACTTGAACTGCCTTGGGTGCATCGTCCCTCCCAACCCCTCAATGGGAAGATGAGATTGAATCACGTATCAAGAGGTATTTATTCTTCCTTATCTATGATCTATTTGGTTTATGCTTGAGATCTGTGTTAGATGTTGGGAAATTGTTCCCTGAAATTCCGCTTAAAGCATATAAAATCCCTACACTACCCTCATTTTGTTTAATCCAGTTTTTGGGGTAAAGGCCTCAAAATACCAATATTTTGTTGTTTTTTACCTTAGTAAATTAATCTTTAAATTAATACCTCAGCTTCATTAAAATCCATCCTCCCAGTTTATGTGGCGCTGAAGCAGAGTGGTCCCCCTCCTTCTCGCTGACGCAACTCCCTCCCTCCTCCATCTCGCTGACTGTAAGAAGTACGTTTCTGGGATAATTTACCCCCCCTCTCCATTCCCCTTCCCCTTCCCCTTCCCCTTCTTAATTTGATTTAGTTTTAGAGTATTTTAAGAGCTTCTTTTTAATAAATTAAAATTATAAAAATGCATTTATGAGTGTGTTTTACACCATCAACAATGATTATTTTGATGAACTAGAACCTCCCCTCGCGCTTCGCGCGGGGCAATCACAAATTTCATATGCGGCTTGGTTAAATTAGAATAAGATATTAGGATTTAGAATCAATAAAAATTAGAATAAAACAATTAATTAAAAAAAGTAATAAAATTCAACAATCAAGAAAGGGAGACGAAAGGATAAACGGATGAGGAAGACGATAATTAATAATATCAACGGAAGGATTAATACCTAAGAGAATATGCAAATTTAGCCGAATAACCCATATAGGCCCGGTGAATTAATGACTGCGGCCCGGTAGGAATTGTCATTACTTTATCAAACCCAACAACTTTTATATAGAAATAGATTCTAAATTATAAATCATTTATTATTGTCCATAGCTAATTAAATTGTCAATAACACTAAATATAATTATCAACACAACTAAAAATAAAATTGTCATAACACTAAATAAATTGTCAATACACAAAATAAAACTATCAACATACTAAAAAAAACTGTCAACAACACACTAATAGCTTGTCAACAACGTGGAAATGAAGTGTCAACACAACTATTAATTTGTCAACACCACTAATAACTTGTCAACAACGTAGAAATGAAGTGTCAACACCACTAATAACTTGTCAACAACATAGAAATGAAGTGTCAACACAACTATTAATTTGTCAAAACCAGTAATAACTTGTCAACACGAATAACTAAACTGTCAACACAAGCGATTAAACTGTCAATATGATGTAACTAAACTGTCAACACTTATAATAATAATTTGTCATCACAAATAATAATTTGTCAACACCAGTAATAACTTGTCAACACAAATAACTAAACTGTCAACAGAAGCGATTAAACTGTCAATATGATGTAACTAAACTGTCAAAACGAATAATAATCTATTAACACGAATAATAATTTGTCAACACCAGGAATAACTTGTCAACACAAATAACTAAACTGTCAACATAAGCGATTAAACTGTCAATATGATGTAACTAAACTGTCAAAACGAATAATAATCTATTAACACGAGTAATAATTTGTCAACACGAAAATGTCATGTGTTGTATGTTCTGAATCACGATGTCCTTATTTGTCAACATGAATTGGTTGAACATTCAACCAATTCAAACAACTAAAACCAATCAAAAGACTGACTCATGATTCACTTCTGTTCAGCTCAAAGCATTCATTCTCTTCAAAAGGCTCAGGAATCCTGATTGCACATTGTACTTGATGTTTATTAACGTTAAAAGTTAATACAAAAAAGCAAGCATAAAACATGAATGACATGCAATGGTGGAAAAGTGTTCTGGTATACAAATCACGAGACACAACCAACTCTGCAAGAGCAATGACATAAGAAAAACAAGGTTGCATAGGGCGACAGTTACACACTTCCAATTAGCACCGAAGAAGAACTGCAACAACAACAACAAAGCGCCGACTTAACAAATGCAAGCATGTAGATCGATAAACAAGGAACAAAATGCAGCAAACCTTTACATAAGCGACCATGGCAACAACACATCTAGAGCAACAAGAGGACGATGAAAGACGAAGGTGAGAACAGATCTGTTTTGGGAAAATAATCACTAAGAATCAAATTGTCTTAAAGTGAGGTTAATCAGTCAAAATAAAGAAATATTACGACATGTCGACATCTAAGACAATCAAAATAGAGTGATAACGAGGGATCTAGTAAAGAATGAGCTTATCTTGATGGGTGGTATCTGAGCAATATGAATACGTGAGGAACAAAAGATGGATCCTTGATTACATTCGATGATTGCGATTACAAAGACGATGTATGTAGTCTCGAATGAAGCTTAAGTGAATTCTTAGTAAGCGATCAGGTTGGGTCGAGTATTTTTCGAGTCGGGTCGGGTCGACCCAGCGGGTTGGGTCAGGTTTTAACAAGTCTAATTCTACTTGAATATTATGAAAATGATTACTTGATTAAAAAGATTAATACAAATTATAGAAATATGAATCAGACTCATAATTATTTCAATGGATTCTATTTGAAGATTATGAAAATGATTACTTGATTAAAAAGATTAATACAAATTATATAAATATGAATCGGACTCATAATATGAGTTGCTAATAGATCTAAATTTAAGAACTTTAGTCGTAGTTAGGCTTTATTTTATAAATAATTTTCTAAGGAGATGAGGTGGAAACCGCGAAATACATAATACATAACATATAAAAGGTAGATAAAAAATATGTATAAATACTTTTTTCCTATTAAGATAGAATGAATTAAAGATCAATTTATTCTCTAATTAAAAGAAATCTTTTTTAAGGAGAGTAAATTAATTATGGGTGTGGTTCCGGTGAGAACAATTTTTATAATGAGAACGTGCGAATGGATAACGTGCATCAAAATATACTTAAATGTGCATCAAATTTTTTGATACACATCCTTTGAAAAATTGATGCACATGTACAATTTTTACGTGAATGTTTCAGTTTCTCAATAAATGTTCTTTAAAAAATAAATGTTTTTCAAATTTTGGTTGTTTTTAAGTTGTTTAACAAATGTGCACCAAATTAGTACTAAATGTTCACCAATTTACTACTAATGTGCACCATTCTCAAGTTCGTATTTTAAAAGTTATTCTCACCCGACACTTTCCCATTAATTACTATATAGAATAAGTTATCTACATACATCTTATCATAATATGTATCACTATGTTTTTCTTATTAAAGATAGAATGAGTTAAAGATCAATTTGTTCTCTAATTAAAAGATAATTTTTTTAAAGGAGAGTAAATTAATTATTAGATGAAATAAGTTATCCACATACATATTATACGATGTATCATATATATATGAAGTACGTGTTGTTTAATATGAATATAGTGAAATTGAACCATATAATGTACAAAGTACATATTATGTAATACAGTTGTAATGAAATTGAGAATATTTATCATTAATTTATAGTACGTAATGATTGAGAAATTGAACAATATAGTATACAAAATATATATTATATAATACATATGTAACAATATAGATTGAAGATTAAATATTGCATGGAATAAGTTTACTAAATTAATTATATTTGGCTAGTATTTGGAAAATAGATAAATTTTCTGGTAAAAATAATTAATCAACCTAAGATTTTTTTAGAAATTTTAAAGCCATGATGATGTGGCGGTTTTTTTTAAAGTCACGACAATGTGTCAGATTATATGACGAAGGAGGTGGCATAGCCGAGAGATTGACATATAGGCTAATTGAACGTGAGGACGACATGTGTCAAAACACCGCTCTGTTTTAGAATATGTATAAATAGATAACAAAGTTTTGTTAGAATTAAATTTTGATAGTTATTTACAATAATAGATGTAAATATATAAAAACAAATAGCTTAACAAATTCCAGTTTTGGGGTAAATACCCCAAAATCCATTAGTTTTTTAGGTTTCTGAATTAAGAAACTAAATGTTAATAAAGTACCCTATTTGATTAAATAATATTAATTAAATAAAAAGTCGGGGGTGAACTTTCAATCGGGAGGGCGTTGCAATAGAGGTTGAGGCGACAGAGGTAGATTAGGTTCCCGAGCTCGGAGAGGGCAACGACGTGGAGATCGACGGAGCAGGAGATGTCGATCCATTTGCAGAGGGAGGAGTGGTTGTCGCTCCAGTCGAAGATGGCGGTGGAGGCGGCGGGGAGGAGTCGACGATGGATTTGAGGGCGAGGCCGTCGGAGGAAAGATGACGAAGAAGAAGGGGAATTCCATCTTCAAGACAAGCGATCATCGACCGAGTTGTGGGTGAGGACTGGAGTGAGGTGAGTTTGCGTGGAAGCCATGAAAGAGAGATAAAGAAGGTGGAGCCCACTTCTCGTCAAAGGCATAACTATTTTTACTATCGAATTTTGAAACATGTGCACAAAATTTGTTTTCTTTGTTTGGCGGCATAAATAATGAAATTCTCAACCCTAATTATGTTGTCAATATCGGATAATTAAAACTGCTAATGCGACTAATTTAATTGTCAACAAAGGCATTTAAATTGTCAACATGATAATTAAAACTGTCAACATATTAAAATAAAATTGTCAGCATAATAAATAAATTATAACACACTAAATAAATCAGCACACTAGGTAGAAATTGTCAAAACATTAATTAAATCGTCAACATGATTTTTTAAATTGTCAACAAAGTAATAAAGTTATCGACACCCTAAATAAAACTGTCAACGAACTAAATAAAATTGTCAACAAAGTAAATAAAATATTCCAACACTCTAAATAAAACTGTCAACTATATAATTTAAATTGTCAACAAAGTATATAAAACTGTCAACAAGATTATTTAAATTATCAACAAAGTAAATAAAATTTGCCAACACTCTGAATAAAACTGTCAACCAGATAATTTAAATCGTCAACAAGGTAAATAAAACTGTCAACACTCTAAAAAATCTGTCAACAAAATTATTTAAACTGTCAACAAACTAAATAAAACTGATCAACAACATTAATTAAACTGTCAACACTAATTTATAAAACTCCTAATCTAAATTCTTAGTGTCGTTTGACTTAGATTACTCTTGCATCTTGAAACAAAATAGTTTAATCAAACTACATCAACAAACAAAATATATAATACTCCGTAGAAAATTGCGTATCTCACCTTGTCTTCTCTTTCTTTGTGTAGGACCTGTATTTCGCAGAATAGCAATCTGTAAAGAATTAAAACGAAGAACAGAATTAAGAAAGAATTGTACCGAATCGTTCTTGACGAAACTCTTGCGCAGAGTCGAGATTAGATCTCTTTCCTTAATTCTGTAACGCCCCGTATATGTGACGGTTACCGGCGTTGAGAATCCCAGGATACAACTACGATCATTTCTGGTTTGCACAATCAAAAGACAGAAGCCAACGAACCAATATCTGTGCAGTACTCTCGAGGAAGGAGAAGAAGAGAAGAGATGGGAGATTGCTGTTATTTTCGGATGCAGAGAATGAGAACCAGAACTCTCTTAAGTAGAGATTCTCGGTTTGTTAGAGGAGGAGATAATGGAGGCAGATGTGGGAAGTGGAGAAAATCGTGGAGGCAGTTCTGCTGACTCAGTTGGGCGTCCCCAACGAGGCAGTCCAAAATCTGATCTGGAAGCCCAAAACTTTCAGATCTGGCCCACTTCAAAAAGAGAAGCTAAGCTGCTGCTTGGGCCTACGGCCCATTCCACGGACCACGAGCCACGGACCACGAGCCACGGACCACGAGCCACGGACCACGGACCAGGACCGGACGGACGGACGGACCGCGCGAGGGCCCCCCGTGTCCTCTCTCCATACCTCTCCCAAGGGCTTACCAAGGGTATGGGGTTTGGGGTATATAAACCCTTCATATTCCCACCCCAATTTTCGATGTGGGACAAAACCCATGTCAAAAATCAGCTCCAAAATTGTTCTTTGAACTTAGTCAAGCAACCAACTTCGAGCCTTCATTTCTCATTCAAACGGAACCCGATTTTGACGTGTGAGTACACTACGGCGTAGTGCTCGCAGAGACGAAGCCAACGCTCCCATAATCCGAGACAACCGGTGACCGCAGCCCACCAGAAAAGTGCCCGGAAGTCCAGTCAAAATCAGTTCCAACAATCCCCCACATGAATAGAAATGATTCTATTACACGTGCTTAGACAAGACAGACAGAAATTTTGAGAGTACGGGCGAAGAATCACTGCATCTGAGCTGGTGGCGTTTTTCAGCCTTGAACCACTCATTGTGAGTAGCTATCGGATTTACTCGACCAGGTAGTGAACATGATGTCTTGAACCACCCGGACTTTGACGTAAACCTAGACAATAACTATCACACAGTTTCATCTTCTTCACAGAACTAGGTTCTTGATTGTGTTCATTTTGGCCGTGAACATCCCTGGTTATTCATGAGTGAACTTGGAGAAAGCAGCCTCTCTTCTTTCTCCTAGAAACGGCCCCATTTCACACTCATAAGGTGATTGACCATAAATGGTATTACCAATACCCTACTTTGTTCTTTCAAAGTTTATGGAATCATTAAAAGCAAATGCTTAACCTCTACTTTGCCATCGCACTTTTATCATCCAAGGAACTGGGGAAGAAGATATAATATCTCCAAGTGCGCTTCTAGATTCGACTTGAATTTGTTTTCCCCTTGAACCTATTTCTTGGGATCTCCAATCACTTAGGTAGGGTTGCCATCAAGCATCCTCTTTAGTCATAGGCTTTAAACCCATTCCTCTAGATGACTTTACAACTTGCTCTCTTGACAATCCCTTAGTGAACGGATCTGCTAGGTTGTCAGCTGACTTGATATAATCGATTGAGATTACACCAGTTGAGAGCAATTGTCTTATGGTTTTATGTCGTCGTCTTATGTGGCGAGACTTACCATTATATATTGTGTTCAGTGCCCGAGAGATAGCCGATTGACTATCACAGTGTACACCTAAAGCTGGCACTGGTTTTTCCCACAAAGGAATATCCTCCATAAAGTTTCGAAGCCATTCTGCTTCTTCAGCTGCTTTGTCTAAAGAAATGAACTCAGATTCCATTGTGGATCTGGCCAATAACGTTTGTTTTGAGGATTTCCATGATATAGCTGCACCACCCAGCGTGAATACATACCCACTGGTGGATTTTGAGTTCTTTGAATCTGATATCCAGTTAGCATCGCTATAGCCTTCCAGAGTGGCTGGATATCTTCCATAGTGCAGCCCGTAACTCCGAGTATGTCGCAAGTAGTTTAATACTCGAGTTATTGCTTTCCAGTGATTGTGTCCTGGATTACTGGTATATCTACTCAGTACGTTGACAGCATGTGCTAAGTCTGGTCTTGTACAATTTGTCAAGTACATAAGACTTCCTATCACATGAGCATACTCTAACTGTGATATGCCATTACCCGAGTTTTTCTTCAGTTTGAGATGCGGGTCCACCGGACTTTTTGCAATCCCATTTGAATAGTTCTTGAATCGTTCAAGTACCGCCTCGGCGTAATGTTGTTGAGACAAGACTATTCCTTCTGAATGTCTAAATATTTTGATCCCTAAGATCACATCCGCTAGTCCCAAGTCTTTCATGTCAAACTTTCCATTAAGCATGTTCTTGGTTTGTTTGATCATGTCATTGTTGCTACCTATGATGAGTATGTCATCCACATATAGGCACAACAGAATGTATCCTTTTGCAGTTTCCTTGACATAGATACACTTGTCACATTCATTTATTTTGAAACCATTTGACATCATTACTTGGTCAAATTTTTCGTGCCACTGCTTAGGAGCTTGCTTAAGTCCATATAAGGATTTCACAAGTCTACACACTTTGTGTTCCTGTCCAGGGACAACATAACCCTCAGGTTGTTTCATATAAATTTCCTCTTCTAGTTCTCCATTTAGAAAAGCTGTTTTTACATCCATTTGATGTATTTCTAGATTGCGTATAGCTGCAATGGCTATTAGCATTCTTATTGAAGTTATTCTCGTTACTGGAGAGTAGGTGTCAAAGAAATCCAAGCCTTCTTTTTGCCTAAATCCTTGCACCACAAGCCTAGCCTTGTACTTATCGATTGAGCCATCGGTTTTTAATTTTCTTTTGAAAATCCATTTGCTCCCAAGAGCTTTCGAACCGGATGGCAACTCAGCTAACTCCCATGTATGATTTTGCATAATGGAGTCGATTTCACTTTTCACCGCTTCCTTCCAAGCAGGTGCATCTGGTGTTGACATGGCTTCTTTGAATGTTCTAGGTTCATTTTCCAAAAGATAAGCCATTTCGAAATCAGGACCAAATGATTTTTCCTTTCTAGCTCTTTTGCTACGTCTAGGTTCATCATTGTCCTCTTCTGTTGGTTGAACAGAAGTGCTTGCTTCGCCTTCTTCACGAGTCCGTTTCAGATTTTCTTTATCCTTACACGGGAACGTGTTTTCGAAGAAGGATGAATTTCTTGATTCCATTATTGTATTTGCATGTATATCTGGTATATCAGACTTGTATACCAAGAAACGATACGCACTACTATTGTGTGCATACCCGATGAAGATACAATCAATGGTTTTTGGTCCTATTGAGACCTTCTTAGGGGGTGGTACCGCCACTTTTGCTAGGCACCCCCACACTTTGAGGTATTTGTATGAAGGTACATTACCTTTCCACAACTCATAAGGCGTCTTTCCAGTCACCTTATGCGGTATTTTGTTGAGAATGTAGTTGGAGGTTAGCAGCGCTTCCCCCCACATGTTCTGGGATAACCCAAATTCTTGCAGCATTGCATTCATCATTTCTTTGAGAGTTCGGTTCTTTCGTTCCGCAACCCCGTTAGATTCAGGTGAGTAAGGCGCAGTAGTTTGATGAACGATTCCATGTTCTCTACAGAATGCATTAAATGGTTCACTATACTCGCCTCCTCTATCACTTCGGATCATTTTAATCTTTTTACTAAGTTGGTTCTCAACTTCCAACTTGTATTCTTTAAACTTTTCCAAAGTTTCATCTTTGCTATGTAACAGATATACATAACAATATCGTGTGCAATCGTCTATGAAGGTTACAAAGTACTTCTTACCGCCTCTAGTTTGCACGAACTTTAAATCACATAAATCAGTGTGAATTAGTCCTAGAGGTTCGGTTGTTCTCTCTACATGGGGTGATGGCGTTTTTGTGAGTTTCGCTTGTACGCATACTTCACATTTGTCTTTACATGTTTTGCATTTTGGAATCATGTTCATGCTTATTAGTCTACTTATAGATTTATAATTAACCTGTCCCAATCTTTCATGCCAAATATTAAAAGACTCAACGACATAAGCAATAGGATTATTCTCATTCACTGAAACATCAGTTACAACCTTTTTGGGAAGGACTGTCATTACATTCATTTTGACCAGCCCATCCTTCACATAACCCTTCCCCACATAAATCCCATTCTTAGAAAGAACTAACTTATCAGACACAAACTTGACACATAACCCATTCTTGTTGAGAAGAGTCCCCGAGATCAGATTCTTTCGAATGTCTGGCACATGAAGCACATTGTTGAGAGTCAGCTCCTTCTCAGAAGTCATCTTGAGCACGATCTTCCCAATACCTTCAACCTTGGATGTCGCAGAGTTTCCCATGAAGAGCTTCTCTTCTGTTCGGCTTTTCTGATAAGTGGTAAACAATCCCTTATCCGAGCAGATGTGTCTAGTGGCACCTGTATCGTACCACCACTCCTTTGGGTTGCTCCCAACCAAATTTACTTCAGTCACCGCACACAGGTCGTCTGCTGTCAGCGAGTTTTCAGCTAAATTGGCTTGAGACTTCTTCCCTTTGTCTCTTCTGTTGTCGGGCTTGCTGCGACACTCTTCTGCCTTGTGACCAACCTTATCATACTTGTGGCATTTTCCACTGAACTTCTTTGCTCCTTGCTTCTTGAAGTTTGTGGTGTTTTGAGGTTGAAACTTCTTGTTCTTCCCCTTGTCTCGATGCTCAGCCAGGTTTGCCTTGTTAGAGAGCCCAACTTGATTGGCCCTCTTATTGTTTTCCTCGACCCGAAGCCTCACGATCAAGTCTTCAATCCTCATTGCCTTTTGTTTCAGCAACAAGTAAACCTTGAATTGCTCCCAGGATGGAGGAAGCTTCTCAATGATGGCACCAACCTGGAAAGCCTCACAGATGGTCATTCCTTCCGAGATCACTTCATGGACGATCAGTTGTAGTTCTTCAACCTGTTCCACGACTGACTTTGAATCTACCATCTTGTAGTTCAGAAACTTTGCTACTGCCGCTTTCTTTGAGCCAGCATCCCGTGTCTTGTACTTCTTTGTCAAAGTATCCCACAATTCCTTAGCGGTGTTATGGTTACAGTAGACCTTGTACAGCGAGTCAATCATGCGATGAGTAAGATACCCTCTGCATGCATAGTCCCCTTTCGCCCAATCAGATAGGGCATCAGTGTCATGTGGAGAGAACCTAGGTTTCCCCTCCTTCAAGAACCTGTCCAGACCCAGCATGCTCAGGAAGAACTCCATCTTCTGAGACCATATTTTGAACCCTTTCCCGTCAAATTTTTCGGGTAGGATCCCAACATGGATTGTGTTCGGCATAGTTGTCACATAAGGTCTGTGGGGAACATACAGATGAGGCAACTGAACATCAGACAGATCCATTGGATGACTCGTTTGACCTGGGTGACTTGTTTGACCCGGATGACTCATTTGACCCGGATGGCTCATTTGACCCGGATGGCTCATTTGACCCGGATGAAGAGGTTGAGCCAGATGACTCGTTTCAGCCGGATGACTCGGTTCAGCCGGATGACTCGGTTGAGCCGAATGAAGAGGCACTGGTGGCACATCCGTTTGGACGACCGGGGGGTTTCCTTGATCGGACTCTTCTTAGTCGGACTCTCATGACCCGGACTGTTCTGAACTTGAACCCTATCAAGTATCTGAGCCTGATCGAGAGGCATGGTCCCAAACTGAATTCGGGGCGACCCAGTGACCTTTCCAGCGTCAGCAGCAGTTTTCTCATCTCCGTTAGTCATTGTATCTGTTCAAAAAGACAAACAAATATTAGTATGACTTAGAAGTAACTCTGCAAAAAACAGATTTCAAAAATCTGAAAAAACACAGTTTTCTAAAGAACTGTAAACGCAGAAACCAGCAATCTGCGAACTGCGAACTGTAAAAATTACAGAACCAGAATCTGTGAATCTGTTAAACTCAGAACCAGTAATTCACGAATCTGTAAACACAGAATCTGTGAACCAGTAAAAATTCCAGAAAATCACGAATCTGTAAAACAGAACTGAATTCCTGCGAAGTGTAAAAATTCCGGAAATCAGGAATCTGTAAAACAGAACTGAATTCCTGCGAACATAAAAAATTCCAGCAATCACGAATCTGTAAAACAGATCTGAATTCCTGCGAACTGTAAAAATTCCAGAAATCATGAATCTGTAAAACAGATCTGAATTCCTGCGAAATGTAAAACACAGATTCTGCAATCTGTAAATACAGAATCAGAAATCTGTGAACTGTAAACACAGTTTTTCGATTCTGTAATACAACAGCAACCTGGTTCTGTAATACAACAGCAACCTCACAATTATAAAGATTAATTTTCGTTTTTACTCGAATCTGAACACAGATCCGAAACTGTACGCAGTACAGACAATTTTCTTCGGGATGTAACAGAAGACCACAAGACCACAAGACACGAGACACGGGCCACGGACCACGGACCACGGACCAGGACCGGACGGACGGACGGACCGCGCGAGGGGCCCCCGTGTCCTCTCTCCATACCTCTCCCAAGGGCTTACCAAGGGTATGGGGTTTGGGGTATATAAACCCTTCATATTCCCACCCCAATTTTCGATGTGGGACAAAACCCATGTCAAAAATCAGCTCCAAAATTGTTCTTTGAACTTAGTCAAGCAACCAACTTCGAGCCTTCATTTCGCATTCAAACGGAACCCGATTTTGACGTGTGAGTACACTACGGCGTAGTGCTCGTAGAGACGAACCCAACGCTCCCATAATCCGGCACAACCGGTGACCGCAGCCCACCAGAAAAGTGCCCGGAAGTCCAGTCAAAATCAGTTCCAACACTTTGTACAAGAACTCTCCATTTTAATACTTTCTGATTCTGTGTTAATTTTGGTGCTTCATCCTTTTATTTGACAAAAATTGAGGTTGGCAAGTCTAGCAGCGTTGTAGAGCTCAAACAAGCAGTGGAGAAGGCTTTTGATTATATGCCGAGCAATGAATCTGACAAGATTTTGTGGGCTTCCTTTAGGTATCATGTGTGAGAAAATTAACTTGCAGCAAGAACCAAAACATCTCATTTTTGTTTTGTTTTTTCCTCTTGAAATGAATCATGTATGGGGACATTTTTGTTTGTGCTATACTCAAACAACCTAAACTCCACTACTTGTCCAGCTATATGACATTAACAATATCATTTCCTCAGATCCCAACCATAGAAGCACGGCTTCGTAAGAACTCGATCCCGTTTTCACTCCACTGTTAATCTATCAGCACTAATATGTCAACAGGAACGGCGATGGCTATCGTGAAGAGATTTCTGCACATAAACAGTAAGGCGCACGATCGAGATCGATCAGAAGAAGCTTCAGAGATTGACATCGCCGTCGTCCGCCTCTCTCACGACGTAAACGATTTCGGAGTCCCCGCCATTAAATAGTCAAAAGCATAAAATAAAGCCGGTGATTCCTATTTCTAAAAATCTTAGTTGATAATGACGACGGTGGAGATAGTCGTCGATGACGGAGGAGAAGCCGGAGCAGAGCGAGAATGGGTGTGTCAACTGGGATTGGGTGTGGGGAGAAAGAGGTAAGGTATATACTTAAAACTTAATGGAGGAAGGCACTAGCATAAACTATAGTGTCCAGTAAGCCATTTGGGTACAAATAGTTCTAACAAATTGCTCTTACAAACCAATAAACTAATGAGTGATGACCCAAATTTAGGGTAACTAACCCTTTTTGGACATTGAATTGTATTTTCTAACCCTAAATTTTTTTAGTGTGTTAACTAACTTTTTGTTACATTATACCATTTTTATTTATCATATTTGATTATAATTTTTGTTGTCTCTATTACTAATGTTGTCATCATTAAATTAATGAATAAACACGAACGACATGAACTGTCATCCACACGATATGAACTGTCATCGGGCCGACAGGGAGACATGAAGTGTCATCCGGGCGACATGAACTTTCATCTGATTGACATGAACTGTCAACTACCATTTCAAACCTAAACCGAAAACAATTCAATTAAACTACACAAATTTTCGGATGTACAAAAGTATGAATAAAATCAAAGTAGCACATTTAATTTGTACACTTCGATTTAAGTAATATTTAATGAAACATATGACACCTAGACCTAGAGTTTGAAAGTAATTTGATTGTCACATTCCTCCCACCAGCATCAAGGGTTCCTGAAGGCCAAAATTGCTCCCATTGCTTATTGTTTCTTCATGCTTATCAAATTATCTTTTCCAGTTGTCACCTACAATGATTATACAGAATATAAATAACTTGTAAACAAATTTTTCTGTTTTTTAAATTAAAATAAGGTAGAAACCTGAATATTCCGACACGTGAACAACGCTAGCTTCACTCATCTGGACCATGACCATGAACATGGCAACGGGTGCACCTTGATGAACAAAATCGACAACATCTGATGCATGAAGAAATGCAAGATCCTGACTCTCCCCAGTCCACTCCAATTCTCGATTCCATCTCCATTGTCGACGAAATTCTGTCATCGGGTACTGGAATGGAGAAGGTATCTGCCATGTACTTGTTTGTACTTCGACGACCTTTCCCGACAAGATTTGCTTTCAAACAAAGAACCTTCTATTCGATCACCTTCAATTCACCAAAGCTTACCAAAAGCGAGATTTACTGTCATCCGTCCCTTAGATGACATAAATTGTCATCCATCCTTCGGAAAACCCTAAATTTAAAAGGTTTTGGAAACGAAAAAGAAAGATAAGAGAGAATGAAGCATCGAAGACATACCTGATTTATAATTTTCCGAGTCGTCACATCTATTGTCATCCGTCCCTCGGAAAACCGAGCTCGAGCCTACCACCACTCCAGGCCCTAAATCTGCTTTTGTTCCAATTAGCCACATCTACTGTCATCTCGATGACATAAACTGTCATCTTCTTCCATTAACACTTTCAATTTACCAAAGCTTACCACAACTCCATGCCTGAATGCTTCTCCACTACTTAAAAAAACAGAAAGCCTAGCAAGGACTGTGTGAGACAATAAATTGTACAAAGCATAATTCGTATGGAATGTTCTGATGAAATCCAAAAATGCACAAATCAGAATTCATCTTTATAGCTACTACAACCTTCCATCATGATACTGGATACAATGAGACTAGAATACTCAATATCAAAATTCCTAGAATCAAAAGCTTCTATCACAAAATTACTAGAATCAAAGGCTTCCATCACGAACCTGATCAACAACAAATTGCATAAGACTACCTTTCTTAGAATTTAGGAGATCGAAATTATGGCAGAGAGAGGCAATTTCCTGATAGAAGCGTCCAAAGCACCAGGCAGGAGGCGAATTCATGGGAGGCTACAAAGAGGTGATCAGATCCGTGGATGGGATGGTGATTAAACCTTGCTGCTCCATCTGCGACCGGAAGAATGACAATAGAATCTCAAATGTCTCTTGCCTCAGAAGCGCCGAAGGAGATAGCTTCACCGGTACTCTTCTCTGAGCCACTGCACATGATCTTTATCAACAATCGCCTTCTCCTCCTCGCCCTTCACAAATGCTATCAACGGATCAGAGTTGTTGGAGGAATCGTCATCAAATTGATAGTCCTGCATTTGATAAATTGGAGGAGGAGAAGTCGTTGGTGTTGCATAAGCTGAAAATCAAGCTCAAGTTCAGGAATCACAAACTCGTCAATGGCAATGAACAGAAAGAAGACGATCGGAGATTGAATGACGACGGTTGAGCATGGAATGCCAAATGGAAACCCTAAAAGAGCGAAACAGAGCTTAACTAGGACCGCCAAATAGAATTGAGTCGTGATTGATCCCGGCGGCGGTGAAAGGAGCTCTTCGGTGTAGTCGATAACTGCGCATGCGAGTGGTGGTGTGATGGAGGAAGTAAGATGGAAGAGGAGGTTTAAGGATCGAGCCGTCAAAATGGAAAGGGGGAGACAGGTGTGGAGGGAGGCGTAAGATAGGTTAGGGTTAGTTTATCTAACGCAAACAGATCGACGAGTATTAGAAACCTCTCCCATTGTTCGTTTAGGGGCAATGGGCCCTTAATGTCGAACTATAGTATATAGTTTAAGGAAAAGTGTCCGGTGATAATAGTTGCTACAATAATAAATGAGAATGATTCTGAGCCGTTGGATCTCTCCAAATCGGACGGATGGGGTAGATTGGCTTTTGGGCGCGTGTACTAGCGCGTTCAACAGATCTCGCTTTTTTCCATCTTCTTCTTCTCGCCTTCCTTTTCTTTTCTCCCAAGTTGTTCAACAAATCTTCTTCAGATCTTGCCTTCTCTTCTCTTCTGTGTAATTCCTTCGTTCATTACCTCCCTTCTATTTGTTTCTGATTGTTTTTTATTTTGTCTTCCTCATCTTGTCTACGTTCAGAATTTTGTGTTTTGCGCGAGCTGATTTTTGTTGATTTTTTGTATTCAGGTGTCCTTGTTCTCTTGATTGCTCTGTTCGCTAATCCAACACATCGATTATCATTCGTTAACTTCTTTCTCCTTCATTCTACCTATGGATCTAGGTTTTGCTTCTATTTTCTTTGTTTCCCAAGTTTATCCCCATGTTTCTCTCAAATTTGAGCTTATTTGTTGAAGTTTTACGATGATTCGTGTATATTAGAAGCAGTTTTATCTCAAATTTGATGAACATCATCGATGAACTATTATTGATTATCTTTAAGCTTTGAAAAAGCTTAATATCATACTTCTGAGGTAATTAATGAACATGTACAAGACATATATGAACGTTTCTAAGACTGTTAGTGAACATACATTGAACATTTATAAGACTGAAGATGAATCTTTAGTGATGTGATGAACATTTATAATATTTCTGATGAACATTTATAACGGATTTGATGAACTTCTGTAATAGAAGTGATGAACATTCTATTGGACATATTATGAACGTTCCCAGAATTTGTGATGAACTTTTATAAAACATGTGATGAACGTTGAATACAATTTTAATGAACTTTTAATACTGATTTGATGAACTTCTGTTCTAGATGTGATGAACATTCTCTAGGACTTATTATGATCATTCACAGCATTTTAAAGTGTAATGGACATTCACAGGGTTTGTGATGAACATTCTGTTTTGAACATTTATAAGTTGTTTGATGAACATATGGTTAATATCTGATGAACATTTTTCTAGGTGTTGATGAATCCAATGCTAATGGTGTAGTTTCTATTTCTCCTGGAAATACGAAATACTTTTTACCATTATGTGAAGATTCTTACAAGCCATATGTAGGTCAAGTGTTTGCATCAATTAAAGATGGTATCGAATTTTATAAAAAATATGCAATCGAGGCAGGCTTTAGTGTACGTATCATGTCAGGGACTAGACTAAAGATGGAACCAAAGTTCCAATTTGGAAGTATCTTTGTTGCAGTAGACAGGGATATATGAAAGTAGATGGAAATACTGCAGATGACTCCACTTCATCTAAAAGGAAGAGGAATTCAGATAGATGTGGTTGTGTTGCTAAATTAGCGCTTTGCTATCTTGGGCATGATGGCTATTCTGTTAATATTTTTGAGGAGCGTCATACACATTATTTGGTTGATGAATCACAACGACATTTTGCCAGGAGTAACCGGAAATTGACTCCATTCCAGGAGGACTTTATTATGAATTGTATCAAGTCCAATATTGGTACAAGCAAGGCATTTAAGATGTTCAAGAATTTTGTTGGATCTTACGCTAATGTCGGTGCCTCTCTGGTTGATTTCAAGAATTTTAACCGAGATCTCAATGCGTATATGGTTGGTTGTGATGCTCAAATGGTAATTGATAGCCTTTTTCGCAAGAAAGAGAGATGTGAGGCTCTCTATTTTGAGTACTATGTCAATGAGCATAATCAACTAACTCGTTTATTCTGGGCTGATCCGATTGCACGCAAGAGTTTTTCATTCTTTGGTGATGTAGTGACTGCTGATGCAACATACAAATCAAATAGGTATGTTTCTATTTTAAATTAACATCAATGTTGATGAACATTCTTACCTGTTTTGGTGAACAATCTTAGTAGTTGTGATGAACAATGTTATATTTATTGATGAACATTTTTAGATTGTTAGATTTATTGATGAACATTCATACCAGTCTTGATGAACATTGTTATATTCATTGATGAACTTTCATAGCATTATTGATGAACATTAATATTTGTTGTGATGAACCAATACCCCAACTTTGATGAACTTTTAAGTTGTGTTGATGAACTTTGTTAATAGTAATGATGAACATTGTTATATCATGTGATGAACAAACAATACAGTTTTGATGAACATTATGATATTTTCCTTTTTGTTTTCAGGTATGATATGGTGTTTGTTCCTTTCACTGGAGTTGACAACTACAAGAGCTCAATCACCTTTGCATTTGGCTTATTGTTGAACGAAGATATTCCATCTTATGTGTGGTTGTTTGACCATTTCAAAAAGGCAATGGGACATGAACCTTTTGTTATTTTGACTAATCAAGATGTTACTGTCAAGGCTGCTGTTGAGGAGGTTTTTAGCTCAAGTGTTCATCGTTTTTGCATGTGGCACATAATGTTCAAAGTGTCGGGTAAGATTAAGGTTGAACCAGAGCAAAATAAAGATTTCAGGGATAGATTCAATGCTATTGTTTGGAGTGATGAGATTACTCATGTGGATTTTGAGGAGCTTTGGCATGGTATTATAGATGATTTCAATCTTCAAGACAATGTTTGGCTCAAGACAATGTTTGATCTACGAAACTTATGGATTTCCTCTTTCTTTCAAAATGTCCATATCGGTGGCCTACTTAGAACAACCTCGAGGTCTGAATCTCAGAACTTCTTCTTCTCACATTTCAATGGCTCATTATCATCCCTTGTAGTGTTCATGTTGCAATTTGAAAATGCTATTGATTCCCAAGGACATACTCATCTTAAGCATGACTTTGAATCTTCCACTCGACGTCCTACTCTCAAGACACAGACCCAAATGGAAGTTCAACTTTGTGATCTCTATACACTGCCTGTTTTTGATGATTTGCAAACTCAGCTTTTGTGATCTGCCTATGATTGTGCCTTTGTTAGTTCTCTCACAGAGGGTGATGTTCATTACTACCGTGTTCGTGGACATTTTGATAAATCATTTGTGGTTCATCACTTACCATCCACAAATGAATATAAGTGTTCTTGTAATAGGTTCTTGCAGATAGGTCTTCCATGCTGTCACATGATATTGGTTATCAGATGTGTTGGTCCACCTTTGGATGTGAAAATACCTGACCAATATATATTACCACGATGGACTAAGAGCTCAACATTGAAGCCAACTTTTGATATTGATGGTTTAGTTTTTAAAGAATCCGTTGAGATGGATGAGAAGAAGATTTTGGTGTATGATGTTATGTCTGAGATACATAGTATTATCAGTGACATTGAGCATGATTCTGATCAATTGAAAGACTTGTTGGTTGTTCTAAAGGAGAAGCGTGAGTTGTACAGTTCATCCATTCAGGTTGAGTCGTCTTTAATGAGTAACAACAAGACTCCTACAAAAAGCAGAGAGGCAAGATTTGAGAAGTTTGTTGGTCCTTTACCAAATACAATATCTGTCCTTCCACCTCCACAAACAAAGAATAAAGGCAGGCCAAAAACTTCGCGTTTGAAGAGTACAATTGAGAAAGTTAGATTGAATTCCAACAAGGTGAAGAAGTGTTGTTCAATATGTTTGAAATCTGGACACAATCGCTCTACATGTCCTGAGAAGACTTCAACAAGTGTTTGAAGTTAAATCATTCAAAAACCTTCATTTAAGTCTTTTTGTGTAAAGTTAGTTTTGTTGAACATTTGTAATCTACTTGATGAACATTTATAGAAAATCTGATGAACAGTATGGGAGACATTGATGATCATCGATATCATATTAGATGAACTTTCTCTGTTAATGTGATGAACTTGTTTTGTTAATTGGATGAACTTTGCCTTTAAGCTCGATGAACATTCAGTGTTAAGATGATGAACATTTGTGACAAAGATAACGAAAATTACTTATCTTATTGATGAACTTTTGAGATCAACCTCAATGAACATTCAGTGTTAAGTTGATGAACTTTGGCTAAATCCTCAATGAACATTCACTGTTAAGATGATGAACATTTGTGACAATAATAACCAAAATTACTTGAATATTGATGAACATTCAATGTTAATATTTTTGATGAACTTCCTCCATAACTTAGATGAACATTTTAGAGAAACCTGATGAACATTCAGAATACTGTGTTCATCAACAAAATATGTATTATATGGATGAACATTGTTAAGTGATTTGATGAACATTCTGTAATATAACGATGAACATTGTAGAATAATATGATGAACATTTCCCTAATATAAACACATTAACACTGTCTAATACCATCATTCCATCTACAAACTACTTGTCTTCAGATACAAACTAAATAAAACATTGTCAAATTCTAAATTCCAACAACGATTACACAGTTCATTTTCCATTGACCCACTCTATAAGATCTGAGTAAGCATTGTTGAATCTGTTGGTTAACAACTTTGAAAGGTACTTGACTCTTATCATGTCCATTTGTTTTTTGTCACCCTTCTTGAAAGAAGATATCCAATTTGTCAGTCCCTCGCCAAAGTACGTTTCCATGTGTCGCATTGTAAATATACCACAGTTTTCCTTGTTCTTATCATCTCTCCAGTACATTGAAAGACGTTCAACTGGGACCTTCCTCTCGTCTGTGAATAAAGCTGCTTTGGCTTCCAAGTTATGCATCCTTAGAAAGTTCACAAATATTACTCGTTGTAAAATAAAAACACATTAATATCAAACTGTTGAAATACAATGATGAACATTAACAAACATACTGATGAACAATAGCAATACAATGATGAACATTAACAAACATATTGAAATAAAATGATGAACATACTGAAATATAATGATGAACATTATCAAATACACTGATGAACAATATTCGGTATTAAAACTTACCATCACTTTAGGAATGTGGTTATATTTGCCCAGTTTCTTGCCTTGAACACTAGAGTTATCAATGATATCCATTCTTGGGTTCTTGAGGTTGAAAACAATGCAGTAAAAGTGGTCGCTCTGGTATATTGGGAAGACAAACTGCACAGTGAACTTCCTTTGTTAGTTTGATGAACAAGATTAAACAATATAGTGAACATGTATAGATAATCTAATGAACAACTTTTAACAACAAAGTGAACATTTGGCGAAAGAGTGGTGAACCTTTAGAGATAAGTTTAATAGAATACTTACCAACTGAATATCATTCAATTTGTGAAGAGGCAATCTTGCTAACTGAGTTTCCATTTCAGCAGTGAAGAATGTTTGAGCATCAGGGAGACTGAGACCCTCAACAGTCGGGACAACCTATATATAATATCAAAAGATTCCAGAAGTTATATTTCCACATGTTAATGACAAGATTGTTCATGTAAAAAATACCTACCACTGTGTCAATTGAAGCAAAGAATCTTAGAGGTTTTGCATCACTTCTTTCTTCCTCTTTGAGATTCAGCAAGTGTGCCCATGCGTCAATCACGTTGCTTTCAACATATTCACTGGGCTTCAGGCTCAGAAATTCATTTTTCTTGAATTTTAAATGCCCCATGCTGAAAACAATGTCCCTGCTACAATGAATGAAGATATGTAACCACTGATGAACAAATAGAAAAAAAATGATGAACAACTAGAACATAATTGATGAACATGATGTGAGAAGTTGATGAACATAATGTGACAAGTTGATGAACATATATAAAACAAGTGATGAACTTTAAACAAAAACAAATTGAACTTTTCTTACTCTTGGTGTGTTGTATTTTCCAAAATCCAATTGCTGATTTTCATTTCTAAAGCAGTTGGTTTCTCTTTGATGTCCACAATCCCCTTTGCTTGTACGGCGATTTGTTTGGACAAGAAATTTGTTTCCTTCTTTTTACTTCCGGGTCATCCTCACTTCCCATCTTTCAAACATACATTGTTTTTTCAGTTAGTTCTTGTCTCTGCTTGATAAACATTTATACTAAAGTTGATGAACAAAGGAATAGAAATATCACCTTCTCAACCTACTCCATAGTCTGTTGTCCTTCAGTCTCCACCTTGTCCTTTCCCTTCTCTTTCTTCTTTTCCCCCTCAATCTGCCTCCCCATGTTACTTGGAATTTCTTCTTCTTGAACAGCTTGTACACTTTCCTTTTCTTTGAGTTGTGATTCGGGAACCACCTCTTCTTCGTTCTTATCCATCTCTTGTCTTTGTTCCTCAACTCCTTCTTTCCCTCCCCTTTCCTCGGATTGTAGTTCCATTTCCTTCCCTTGTTCCATCCTTTGTTCCTCAACTCTTTCTTGTTCCTTCCTTGGTTCTTTCTCAAACTGTTAATAGAAATTATGATGAACATAACTCAATAATGTAATGAACATTGATAGAAAAATTGATGAACATTTATAAGAAATTTAAAATTTATGTACCTGATTCTCTTTCTCTATTTCATGTTCTTCCATCCTCACCTCATTGATATCACCAACAAGATTAATTTCCTCAACTGTCTCATCAACATTATTGTCAACAACAGGAGTACTTTCTTCTATATCTTCAGAGTGCGTGGTAGCTGCATCCAACCTCTTCTGTCTCTCAACCACAGATTTAGGAATCTTCAATTGAAATTAAACACAACAAGTTATTATACATAAAAGCATAGAGAATAATAAGAGTTAAGAAGCCTTGTATATTACCTTGAATGATATTTTCCTTTTGTACTGTCTTGTGGGATTTGTTGGCGGATCAACTACCACCGCAATCCTCTCTGGTGATTGGGAGAATGCTCCCAATGAGAAGGATGTAATCTCTAAACTGAATGCAATGTTTCTTACTGTCTCACCAACAACTTCATCTGGTGTCTTTTCTCGAACTTCATCTTCTGTTTTTACAACATAACTCTTCTTGGCCTTCATAGTTCTCTCAATTTCTTCCAACACATTCTGATGCCTCGCGCCAAAACTGTTGTTGGGTCAATGTCTCTTCCTCTTCCTCTGTTTGATGTTGTTGCTCTGCATTTTCTTCATCGTCCCTCACATTTAGCATTCTTTCAATAGCTTCATTCACCTTCTTGAACAAGCTATTACTTGCTATACGTGATAGAGCCTTCTCAATTCTTCCCAAGAACTTTCAATATTATAAAATGAAACTTTGATGAACAAGAACAGAAATTATAATGAACTAATAGAGCAAAGATGATGAACATAGTTAGATAATGTGATGAACATTGTTCAGAAATGTAATGAACATTGTTCAGAGATGTGATGAACATTATTATAAAATACGTTGAACAGATAGAGCAAATCTGATGAACAAATAAAACATTGTTGATGAACATTAATAAAGAATTTGATGAACCCTTATTGGAAAACTTACCAGTAAACTTGCATCATCATGTTCTTCTTCTTCTGAATGATAAGACGCAGATGGACTGTCTCTTCTGTTTGCAGCAGTGTTCACATCATCAACAGTAAAAGTTGGAGGATCTCTCACATAACCCTTTCCAAATCCACTAATTTTGATCTCTTGTGCCTCTCTTGCCCTCAGCATGGCTGCATCCTAATTAACAATTATTGGAAACTGTCTCTCATGTTCAACATTCTTGAGAATTACACGATCAAAATATATCAACTGCAAACAAATAGAGTAAATGATTAAATATTAGTTTTGATGAACATATAGTGGAATGATAATCAACAGAATAAAGAAAAGTGGTGAACACTAACTTGTAGTAGAAGGATTGGTCCTCTGAAAAAACTAGCATTTGTTGTCCTATAAAAAAGACTCCTTTGTCTTTATCAGAAGGTCAACTAGCAATTTTGACCAGTCGTATTGTGTGGTCATCTCTGTGCACTCAAGGTAATGAAGAACATTGTAATTCAACCCACCATTCGGCTGACTGTCCATAATGGTTGCAACAACCAACATTATGAAATTTCTCTTGAACCATTCTCTAGGTACCATAGTCTTTACCAAAAGATCTGCCACATGTGATGCATGAATCTTGGAGGCGTCACGCAACTTGATTTCACCCACTTCAGTGTCGACATCCATTGGAAATTGATTCCTGAACCTTGAATGAAGATCTTGATATTGTAAATCTTCATGTTCTGTAAATAATCTCTTCAAGTCAATTTGCAGTCCACCAACAGGAATTCCAAGGTAGTCATGGACATCTTGCGTTGTAATTTTATGCCTCACTGACTTGCCAAGCTTCATTGTGCAGGAAACCACATCAAAGTTCTTCAATAACCAGTGACTGATTTTAGCTGATAGTTTGTCTACTTTTCAGTGTAGCAAACATCCAAAGCCCATCTCTCTTATGCAGCTTTTCTGAATTTCAGTCATTCTAGCTATAGTTGCAACCAATAGTGCTGGAGAACTTCTACATTTTTGAGCTAGGAACTCCTTCTTGTTGCTTTCAGTCATATTTTCTTTCCCTTTCCTTGACTGCACAATTTCAGACTTGTTTGTCTTGGACGCTTGTTCTTGTGGGTCTTCAACATCTCTTATGACTATCCCCCCCCTAGGCCTTTTCAGGTTCTTCATGATCTGGGTCACAGGAACTTCTGGGCTATACAATTGTATTTCTTTTCCCTGGGTTTGAGAACTGTGTATCCTTTGGCTACTTCTTTTTCCCTTGCTAGTTGTGGCAGGTAATTTTCGGGATTTTGCCTTCTTAGGTTTAGGGGATACTATAATATTAAAAGTCATTTATTAGTATAAAGTCATGTAAAAGTAAAGATAATGAAACACTAGATAGTGAACATTTTAAAAAATCATGGTGAACATTTTAAAAAATCATGGTGAACATAAGCAAAAAAGGTGATGAACAAAATCAAGGATTTGGTGAACAATATCAAACAAGATGATGAACAAATTGAAATACAATGATGAACATTAACAGACATACTGATGAACTTTATATGAAAGGAATGATGAACTTTATTAAACATTCTGATGAACATTATAAAGCTTCGTGATGAACAAAGAAAAGAGAGTTGATGAACACTAGAATAATATACATGAACATTTATTACCATCTACTGTTTCTTCCTCCTGTTGAATTTGTTGTTGGGATGACACATTCTTTTGTTTTCTGTCATTTGCTTTTTTGCTTCTTATCTCTGTAATATTGAACATACAAGTTATATATTGTGCAAAAATACAAAGTTCATAAGTAATATTATATTCATACCTCTTGGACCTTCATCAGCTTCAAGATTCTCTACGCTTAATGTTGCATCTTGAAATTCAATAACTGCAAACATAAGACATATTTAAAAGTTATTTGATGAAACATTAGTAATGAGTGATGAACATTTATAGAAACTGTGATGACAATATGTAAGAAATGTGATGAACAATCATAAGATTTTATGTGAACAGATATGTAAGACATATGATGAACTTATATAGGCAATGGGATGAACAATCACAAGATTTTTGGTGAACATTGAAAAGAAATATGATGAACAAGCTTCAAAAATGTGATGAACATGTATACAAGATCGGATGAACAATTACAAGATATATGATGAACATTTAGAAGAACTGTGATGAACATGAATCTGATGAACTTTTTAAGGAACTGTGATGAACATATATACAAGATCTGATGAACACGGAGTGAAAACACAGTCATGAGTAAATAATGAACACTCAATACATACAAATGAACATTTCACACCGAATATAGTAGATCTACTCATACAAATGAACTTTTCACACTCAGTACATACAAATGAAACATGCATGTAGCCAAATCTAACATGTCAAAGCGAAAACCTAACTCTAAATACCAGATTATACTCCATACCTTTCGGTTGTTGGCTTTTCTGAGATCCTGCCATTTTTAGTAGCGAGTTGATGGATTTTGGTGAACGAAAGAGTGAAATGGAGAGAAATCGGTGAGAAATCACAGGAAAAATCATCTACACTAGAATTAGGGATTATACACCATACCTCTTCCTTCGTTCTTCTTCTGTGATCCAGCCATCGCGAAATTGTACGAGGAGGTTGTATGTGATGATCGACGAGCGAAAACGAAGTGATTTCGTTGAGAAATCGAGGAAAAAGCTAGCGAGTAGGGAGGTTAGGGTTAATCGCCTTTTGCGAGAGGTTTTCTGTGGAAGTTTTGGGAAGAATGTGAATAGATGGTTTTCGCTCCAATTTTAAATCACGATGGAAGCATGAGCGCATGTGTTGCACACAAAAAGCAAGCGAGTGAGGAGGTTTCCAGCGTGGAAAGTGAAATGATCTGGGCCGTTAGATCAATTCGAATGAACGGTCCCTGTTCATTCTCATTTATCTCTAAAGGAGGCTTTATGACCGGATTCAGATCCATAGTTTTTTTTTTGATAAAAGTAAGTATATTACCAAAAAAGGGACAAATCTTTATACAAGACTAACCCTAACCTCACCACCACTTCTCACGGAACCTCACAAGTCAAGGTCTCATGGAAAGCACAACAAGCCCCATCTCCTCCAAGAAACCTCACAAAAATGAGGCCTCAAGGGGAGAAACAATAACGCCCACCCCCTCTAGGACCCTACACGTCAGAGACTCTAGGGGGGTAACAAGAACCATCTCTCCCCACACCAAAGCACAAAACCCCAAAACAAGCGAACAATTACAACCTAAGAATTCTTCTATACGAGTCATTTCTTCTGTTAACTTCCTTACACTTCAAAGCAATCCGAGCCCTGCAATCATTCATAGCCATATTATAACAATCCATCACACTATCTTGCTTACCCCTGAAAATAGTATTATTTCAAACTCTCCAAGTATGATAGGTAGCCGCGCTAATCACCATAATCAAGCCTTGCACTCTCCAACACTTCTTATCTCTGCTTCTATTAATCCAAGTAAACCAGTCCTCAAGAGTCTCCTTCCAAATACAAACTCTGAGCCAATTCAACAATCTAATCAACACCGCCTTAGTGTAGCTACACTTCCACCACAAATGAACTTCAGTCTCAGGTTCACAATTGCACAAGACACACATATCCGAAACATTAATCCCCCAACCGTGAAGCCTAGCTCTCGTAGGTAATCTCTCCTTCATAGCTAGCCACAGATGGAAGGACCATCTCCTAGTCTGTCTCTTACCCCAAATCAAATGCCATTTTCCCTCACTGACGTTCCTCTCCCTAACATTGTCATACAAAACCTTACAATTCATCTTACCATTTCTTCTCTTGATGTCTTCAAGACTAATCAGTCTTTCACTGTAGATCCCAACCGAGGAATTACTAGGCATAAACTTAGATCTCCACTCATTCTTGATTCTGATAAGCAGTCTCCAAATCCAAGAGTCGCCACTCTTCTCCTCTTTTCTCCACAAATCTTCCCCCTTCAGTAACTTATTTCTGACCCAACTAGTCCAAATATTAGGCTTCTTCTCATGCACCTCATAAATCAACTTCATGAGAAGAACTTTATTCCACGTGAGGACCTCCTTAATATCAATACCCCCCTCATCAAAGGGTTTAGTCACCTCTTTCCAGGCCACTAAACATCTCCTGCTATCACACTTTCCAGCCCATAAGAAACTTCTACAAATAGCAACAATCCTCTGAACCACCTGCTCAGGAAACAACATAGCTTGACCCCAAAAACCCAAGATACCCTCAATAACAGCCTTAATAACTTGTCTTCTCCCGGCATAAGAAAGGTTCCTGCAGGTCCAACTATGCACCTTATCAGTAATCTTCCTGAGCAAACCAGCATACTCACACACCTTCACCTTTTTAGTGTGCAAAGGAAGCCCAAGATAACGAATAGGGAACTCCCCAAGAGCATAGTACAAAACCCTTTGCAACTCATACTGAACGGCCTCTGAAACACCTCCAAAGAAGACCTCACTCTTCTGAACATTCACAAGAAGGCCAGACTCATCTCCAAAACTGTCAATACACTCTTTCACGACTGAAACCGAACCAAGGTCATCTCTACAGAAAATCAACAGATCATCAGCAAAAGCAAGGTCTACAATCCTCATCCCCCCGCATTTAGGATGAAATTTAAACTCTCTACTCTTGCTGGCTTTCTGTAGTTTCCTGCTCAACATTTCCATAACCACCACAAAGAGGAACGGGGACATGGGGTCCCCTTGTCTCAGTCCTCTTTCACCTTTAAAAAACCCCTTGGGTTCACCATTCACCAACACAGAGTACATAGGGGTGCGAACACAAATCATAATCCAAATTTTCAGACTGGAAGGGAAGTTCAAGAAAATGAGAGCATATTCCAAGAACTCCCAACTAACACAATCTAGGGCCGGATGGTTTCAATAGTTTCTTCTTCAAAGAGTGTTGGGACATTGTGGCTACAGATGTGATTGAAGCGATTAAGGATTTCTTTTGTTCTGGGAAGCTGTTGAGACAGTTGAATACTACTTTTGTCACTATTATTCCTAAAATCTCCAAACCTCTTTTGGTGAAGGATTTTAGGCCCATATCGTGTTGCAATGTGGTCTTTAAGATAATTACTAAGGTGCTTGCTTCGAGAGTTAGAGATCAGTTAGAGAAAGTGGTATCTATTGGGCAGGGTGCTTTTGTTCCAGGTAGAAGTTTGGTGCATAATTATGTGATTGCTCAACATCTTGTTAGTAGTTATCTTCAACAGTGTAAGTCTCCCAGATGTATGGTCAAAGTTGATATTATGGAGGATCCATGGTTTAATTGACACACTTTCTTGATTTAATCTACCTATCTGTATTATCTATCTATATATAAAAGTTGATGGGTTTGAAGAAGTAAAAACAACATGTACCTAATAAATGCTACTCTAATTTTTAAATCTTTTTTTTTACCAAAAAAAATATATTTTAAATCTTATCCTAATTACCTATTTTCTTAAATGTTAATTCCATCATCAACTAAGAACACACCATCTTCGTCTCCTTCCTCTATCACAATCTCCAAATTCATTCTCATCTCTATCAGGTCCATCAATTCCTTCGTTTCATTCCGACGCCTCATCTTTCCCCGATTAAAAATTAATCTGGATTAATTAGATATTTTTAATCTATATATTGACAACACCTAAGATTGATTCATATGCATGGCCTCAGTAAAACATGTAACACGCCACATGTAACACGCCAAACAACATTGGCCTCAGTAAAACATGAACATCATATAAATACTTTTTGTTGCAGATTTCGGTTGCAACCACTATTGCAATAGTTGTATTTGCATTTTACGAGTTTGTAGAATTGAATTATATCACTGTTCACTCATTTTAAATTTATGACATGTTTAATGACTAACCGCAAACGAAAAACTGTGATTTCCCCGCGCGAAGCGCGTGTTTCCGGATCTAGTATATATAAAAATTCATGGGTTTGAGAAAGTAATGGCAATTGGTACTCATTAATGTTTAAACTTAATTTTTTTCTCCTTTTTTCTATTTCTCATTATCCAATGATAATTGAGACTTATTAAATGTCTAATAAAACCATAATTATGTGCTTAATTGGTTAGTATTTTCAACATTTTAATTAATTTTTTTCGCTCTTCACCTTCAATCCGTATGACGATGAAGAGCAATCCGAACAACGTAAACGACTATGTGATTTTGGTACATATAGAAGAGATATTCAATTCATTTTATTATAATTTACTAAAAAATACATATATCAAAAAATATATTAAGTATATGAATATAGACAAAAATAAAAAGTGTTTGGCTCGCGCAAAGCGCGGGTAATGACCTAGAAAGTTGTCATTAAGTCGTCATTACTAGAATTCCTCTTCTAATTTCAACTTTTGATTTTTTGACTTCTCCGAATGAGATTTCGTATTGAATTCTCCCATCAAGTCTTCGTTACTCTTCTGCATATTGTATTTCGTCGTTACTCATGGTTATTGTCAATTTGTAATTGAACCAATCAATTTGCTATTTTTATCACTTCTATTGTTCGTTTATTTTTGTGTTAATGTTTTGATTTGCAGGTTAGATTTAAATTGACCTGAATTGGATAAAATATGTCCTGAAAAAAATTGTAAATTTATAATTAACTCAATCCAATTTTGAGACAACGCGTGGGAGTCCGATTCTAGTTAGTTTAATAATTTAATTTACACATTGCGTTAATCTATTTAAATCATCCGCTGCATTCTAAAAGCAAATTTATGCCTTTGCTAAAAGAAGCACAAAGGGAGACATAAGTATTCAAGTGTCATCTTTAGACTTTAGCTTTCAATGACTAAGCAACGTACGTCGATTCGATCTCAGTAAAAAGAATATACAAAATCAAGGATAAAGAAAATAAAAGGATACATATCAACGAAATCATGTCCAGATATTATGATATAAACTATGCATCTAAATAATAATTTCAAAAGTTATGATTAGTGGGTGGCTATATTATGCAAGTCATTTCTTATTGGATATTGTTCTGGCAACTCCAGTAACGTGGCTAGATAGTAGGATACACGTACGAAATTTAGCAATAATAATTTCTTTATTAAATTTTACTTTTTTCTTTTCTTTTTTTTTTCCTTTTTTTTTGGGTAAAATTTTGCTTTATTCTTTGGAATATGCCTTGAACGTGTATAATTTGGAAGCCAAAATCATATTCTTTAGTAATATCAGGTACTATTTTTTGTCGAGAAGTGTTAAAAATAGTCTCCGTCGGAAGTTGACGCTAATCTAACCTTATATATAAATTTACGGATGACTTTTTTTAGTGTCAATTGGTTGATAGAACCTTATAAGTTTATGAAATTGGCTCAGCGCACAAGTAGCGTTGATTCAATACGCAACTGTGATTATCATGGTTTCTCTAGGTCCACAAAATACGTATTTTACTCGGACCTATACAGTTTCACATAATATCAGAGTCACTCATCCTACTTGTCCAAGTATTACGGGTTTTAATACACTTACAAGAAGGTGTTAGAATGTAGTCCCACATCGCCGACATCGGTGTATGAACATTTCATGGCATATGACAAACGTATACAAATATCTAATGTTTTCGTCAAGTTCTTTTATCTTATCGGATCGTTAATGTGCAAGACCAATTTCAATAGTTGTACGTATAATTTATGGTATCAAGTGATTGAACTATTTAAAGACTAGGCATTGTTATTGATATTAATAGCTTAGGAGAGATGGTCGGCTTCCTAATTCCTACTCCTAATTTCTAATTTCTAATTTTTAATTCTACTCTCTCCGTCTCTTAATTATGTTCTTATTTTCCTTTTTTGCACGAGAATTAAGGAGAGGAGAGAGATGGATGAAAATAGAAAAGAGAGGGTATTGGGATGAGAGAATGGTGAGAGATGAGAAATTAAAGGGTTAAGATTGAGTGAGAAAATAATGGGAGAGAGAAAAATTAAAGTGTATTTTGAATTGTTGTGATTTTGGGAGAAATTAATGTGTTTTCATGAGGGTATATTGGTAAAGATTTGTGGTTAAAAATAGAAATGAAAACATCAAATTAAGACACTTAAAATAGGAAATGGAAACATAAAAAATGGACGGAGGGAGTAATTTCCTACGTGCCCTACTTGTTTTTTTTGTGTTTAAAAAGCATCTTTTGAGGTCATCTGTCAGAAATTCTCGTGGAACGAAACCAGTACCGACGTCCCAATTTTATCCATTATATTTGCTTAAAATTTGAGTTTATATGGTAAATATATAGTGATAATAACAATGATCTTATATAAACAAAACCTTTATTTAGCACACACACAAAATTTATTTAGCACACCCGGAAATTTGTCATGAATGTATTACAGATGATCTTCGTCACGAAGAAAAATTACCAAAGATTCGTCACGAAGAAGCGGAGTACATCCGTGACGAAGATATACGAGACATCTGTGACGAAGAAAATGAAAACATTCGTGAAGAAGGAAGGCTATACCTGTAAAAGTGAAGCTATTATGTCTAATCCACACCAACTACATTTAATTACCATCAAACATATGAACCAACTTCATCTTCAACCTTTTTTTACTTCATTCTTTACCCACATTTCAAATTATCCACTCTCATTCAAACACAAGCTCTTGAAAAATGTCAAATTAGGATGACTATATACACAAAAATGTTGATGAAGGTGGTCCATCATGGAGGGACTTCAATGAGGTATGTTATACTTGTTTGGCAGATTTGCAAAAATACCCTACCTGGGGGTATCTTACAAACCTACATAAATCTCAATGGATATTACTGCAATATCCATATTGCATTTTCTTTTGTTTTTCTTTTTGGTTTGGTAAATGAATAAAGGTTTTTGGAAAAAGGTAAAATAAAAGTCAAATACATTATAATAATGAGCTGAAAAAAGAAGAAAAGAAGAAAGAAAATCTGACGTAAAAGAAGAAAAGAAGAAAAGAAGAAAAGAAGGAAAGAAGGAAAGAAGGAAAAGAAACAAAAGCGGTACACATGTCAGGAATTTTTGCAAAAGAAAACGGCTAAAATGGGAAACGTGTCAGGAAATTTCAAGATCAGCCACAAAAAAAATCTGACATCCGTACAATGCACTGTTCACTCGTACCAGATTAATTCCCAAACAAAAGCGGTACACTTTCCCGCCAAATTTGATGTAAGCTCACTTAGAGCAAATTTTTGCTCGGAAATTATTGTAATTTGGCTTATCTTAACTTCATTTTCCTCATTAAGTCCGTTTTTTTTTCTTTTCTCTGTATTAAACTCCATCTTCCTCATTAAATTTGCTTCATATCCTGCCAGCCATCTGTTTTCATCTCTTTACATTGTAATTGTCTTGATATCTCTCCACCATACACAAGAAGGAATGAGTAAGTTGACATATTAAATGCAAACGTTTTTTGTGTGTATTGGTAGCAGTAAATGACTATGTTTTCTTGTTTTGGCTTGTTTAGGTCAAACATATATTCTCTCCTTAATATGTGGAGGCAAGTGGAAGGTGGAGAATGAGCATTGAGTGTATGAAGACCCTAAAAACACAAAGGGTTTGATGGTCAGTGATGAGATCAAATATGAAGGGCTTCTGAAAATGGTTGAAGAAAAACTTGTCATTGATCTTAAGAGGTTTGACTTAAAGCTCAGCTACATGCCTCCACAAAATGTTCATCTTCCTCCTTTTGATATTTGTGATAGTGATGATGCAGACGCATTTTTCTTCTTGAACATGTTAAACTGCAAAGATAGAATATGGTCAATTCCTTTGCATTCTGTCGTGGTGCCTAAATGTATTGGTTCAAATGAAAACCCTAATTTAATTCCAAAGGAAGAAGAAGAGATGATGGATGTTCAAGGTAGTGCACCTCAACCTTGTTCTCAGGCTGAAAATGTTGGTGGACCTTCTTACCATGTAAGAGTCCTAAAGAAAATGTCAGATCACATGTTTAGTAAAATAGTAGATGATGAGCTGAGAGAAGAAGAAGACATGTCAGGATCAGATGATAAGGATGTCGATATCTATAGAAGGTGGAGAGAAAGCTAAGAAAGACATTGAACCTGATGTTGTGTCACTAATCAGTGACGATGAAGAGGAGGATGTTATTATTTCTGCAACCAAGCGACAAAGTTTGGACCTTGTCAACATTTCTGACGAAGAATTTGATGATGATCATGTGAAGTTAGAGGACTTCGAATATGTGGGAGGAGATGCTGAGGAACATGAACAGGGGTCTTACTATTATGATGTTCCCGCTGATATTGAAAATCTGGAGGAGGAAGAAGAATTGTGCTTAAACTCTCAGCCATTGGCAATCAAGGTTGGAGATGTCTTTCAAACCAAGGAGGAGGTTCAACGGTCTTTAGTCTCATATGCTGTGGAAAAATGTATAGAAATGCGTGTGAAGAAGTCTGATAAGAGCACTTATGTGGTGGAGTGCCAAAATGGTGGAGCATGTTCATTTGGGTTTCGTGCTTCAACGAGGGGTGGTAAAGCTACTGGTTCGTGGTGGGTCCGAAGGCTTGAACCATCTCATGCATGTGCGATGCTGTTCAAGAACAATCACAACAGGCATGCCAATTCATCGTTCATCTCCAAGAGTATTCTTGATAGGTATGTATTGTTTCTGTCTTGTTGAAATATTTAACCTGGAGGGATAGAGTATGAAGGGTGTCCGGATATATTTGAACACATGTAACAGGTTCAAAGGTCGCAAGGACGCACCAAGGGCAAAAGAGATACAAGTTATCATGAAAGATCTAGGAGTCCATACCAGTTATTCCAAAGCAAACAGAGCAAGACAAAAGGCAGAGGACATTATTCGAGGGTCTCCCGAGGAAGGTTATAGTCAACTTCACTCATGGCTTCATATGTTGAAAGAAGTCAATCCTGGATCACATACAACCTTAATATTGGATTCTCAAAACCGATTTAAGTACTGTTTCTGGGCATTGGGTGCTTGTATCAGGGTTGTTCCTCATTTGAGAAAGGTAACTTTTTAAACTATATCTTTTTTCTGTCCAGATAATAGGTAGTGGGTGGAGAGATAATAACAGATGGGCGGAGGGATATGATTTCATAAGAATAGATATAATTACCTGGCGGGATATATTATAGAGGGTGACGGGTTATATGATGTATCAGGTGATTTGTGTTGATGGAGCACACTTAGGAGGGAGATTCAATGGCCATCTTCTTCTTGCTACTGCCCAAGATGGAAACAAACAGATCTATCCCTTGGCTTTTTCTGTAGTAGACAGTGAGAATAAGGATTCTTGGTCCTTCTTCTTTGAAGAGTTGAAGACGGCTGTTGTCCCAGATAGTGTGGATGTGGTTTTTGTGTTTGATCGTCATTTGGCTATTTAAGCCGCTCTGAGACAAGTTTACATTCTTGCACAACATGGATATTGCATTTATCATATGCTGCAAAACTTCAAGCAAAAGTGCACTTGGGGAGGTTTGCAAGACCAGTGGTTTAAGGTTGCAAAGGCGTACACGGTAGAAGAGTATAGGACTGAGCTTCAGATCCTTCAAAACAGAACTACAGTTGTTGCAAATATGGCTCTCAAAGTGATGCGGGGATAAGCCGCTGTTGTCCGATCTAGACACCAAACCTCGAACAGAAACTCGAACAGAGAAGAAAGGCGGAATTAGAATGAGATGAAAGAAGGATAAGTCGAATGATAGGCCAATTGGAACCAAATCAAACAACGATAAAACCCCTGAACTTAAGAACAAGAACCTTACCGAATGATGAAGAAACCCCAACGAATGATTACAACCAAATACAATGACTATGGTGGGTCAAGGCACCTGGAGGATGCTCTACGGAGTCCCGATAGCACCAACCTTATGGAGGAGATTGACACACACAAGTACAACTAGGGCGATTTCAACAACAATGAACACGGGGCACTCTTCTCACAAAAGCTCTCTTTTGGGAGGAAAAAACGATAAACGTTGTATTCAATATCAAAGTCTGAGGGGCTAAACAATAACTAGGGCAAACCTTATATAGGGTTCATAAGGATGTCAATTAAAAGAAATAAAGCAATAAAAGTATTTTCCTAAAAATAGCTAAAAACCAATTAAAAGAAATAATCCCGGAAACAAAATAAAACAAGAATTCTCGGCGAAATCAACAGGTCGTGATCCGCGATCGCGGGTCTGGATCCGCGGTCGCAGAAACGTCCGCAGTCGCGGGTGGCATGGCCGCGGTCGCGGATTTGCCACTGTCTCTGCCACCTTCGTCGTTCGGCTCCGAGTGCTCTCGAACCTCAATTATCATAACCGTCTTCAATGGTGGTTCCTCTTTAACACTTAGCTCTTTAGACATGAAGAAAACTACTAACTTGTCTAGTTCTTGTTGGACTTCCTTAGCTCTCGAACGAGTCAATGCACCTTCAAACTCGGGAACCTTTGGTGTCGGTTGATGTCCAGATGGTCCTTCATCATCCTCCCCTTCTTGAAAAGGATTCGACCTCGAATCATCCAGCTCCTCCTCCTCTTCGCCTTCAAACAATGTTAGATCTTGCACGTTGAAGGTGGCACTCACTTGATATTCACCGGGAAGCTCCAAGACATAAGCATTATCTTCAATCTTCTTAAGCACCTTGAATGGTCCACCACCTCTTGGGGACAACTTTGAGTGGCGTTTGTTGGGAAAACGCTCTCTTCTAAAGTGGACCCACACGAGGTCTCCCTCCTTGAAGATGACCTTCTTCCTCTTCCTATTTGCCTTGCTAGCATTTGTAGCAGCTACTTCTAGCAATTTAGCTCTTGTCCTCTCATGAATTTCCTTGATGTGATCAACCTGTTTTCCTGCATTGAAATCCACTCGCTCCTTCGTAGGTAACGGCATAAGATCAAAAGGGGTTAGTGGATTCAAACCATACACACATTCAAAGGGACTCAGCGAGGTTGAGGAATAGATGGCTCTATTGTAGGCAAACTCAACATGGGGTAAGGCTTCTTCCCAAGCTTTCAAATTCTTCTTAAGAATGGTTCTCAAAAGGGTTCCTAAGGTCCTATTGGTTACTTCAGTTTGACCATCAGTTTGAGGATGACTAGATGTAGAGAATAGTAGTTTAGTCCCTAGTTTTCCCCAAAGAGTTTTCCAAAAGTAACTTAGAAATTTCACATCCCTATCACTCACAATAGTCTTTGGTACTCCATGTAACCTAACAACTCCGGTAAAGAACAAGTCAGCCACATGATGAGCATCATCCGTCTTGTTGCAAGCAATAAAATGAGCCATTTTAGAAAATCTATCAACAACCACAAAAATAGAATCTCTCCCCTTCTTAGTCCTAGGCAACCCTACAATAAAATCCATACTAATGTCTACCCATGGGGTCGTAGGAATAGGCAAAGGAGTATACAATCCTTGTGGTTTAACTCTAGACTTAGCCTTAAGACACTCCAAGCATCTTTTCAAACAATGCTCAACATCCCTAAGCATATGGGGCCAATAAAAGTGAGTATGCAACATATGATATGTCTTATCTCTACCAAAGTGTCTCATTAATCCACCCTTATGGACGTAGTAGCACCACCGACTGTGAATTACAAAGAAATATCTTCTATATATGGAGACAATGATTAAGTACCTGTGGCAAGCGAGGGTGATGAGAAGCACAACAATTTCAGTCGGTTGAGGAGTCGGGATAGCAGAGGCAAGGAAGGAGAATTTACTAAGAGGAATACTGTAAAACGGCAAAAGAGAATAGAGAAGGGTAAGTAAACCCTAGAAATTTGGGAAATTTTCTAGTAAGCGGAAAACTTTCCCGCTTTTTATTTTTTTCCCCTTTTTATTGTATTCCCGCCTTTTATTTTTGTGACCCAACGGGTCAATCCGACCCGACCCGTTTTGAACCCAAAAATTTTTGGGTCATCGGGTTTGGTTAAAAACGAGTTTCGGGTTTCATTTTACGGGTTATGATTAACAAAAAATCGGGCGATACAGGTCGACCCAACAGGTCGGGTCAGTTTTTAACAGGTCTACTATCAACACTACGTAACGAAAGGGTAATTTGAATTTCAAATTTTAAATTGTTGACGTCATCAGATGCTATGTCACAACACCAAAAGTTATCTACACGTCGTGTAGATAGCCTTTCTACACCACGTGAAAGTAGGGTAATTTTAAATTTTAAATTTTTTTTTGCCTCATTAGCGTAACGTCCTCCTCTGCGTCAGGTGAAAATCTATATGTAATCAAAATGAATCAAACAATAAGATTACGACGAATACAATCATAATGAACCACAACCGCTGAAAACAAGTTTCAAACAATAAGATTGTGACGGACACGACCATAATGAATCAAAAAATAAGGTTAGGACTAGGTCACATAGTCAAATACCTCACATAGTCATTGATTCTGACATCGTTTAGTCGTCGTTTTGCCAATTTAGCTTCCTTTTGCGTTTACGTAACGCTTCGAGCCTAATTTTGGGTGAGCGAGACCTTGTTGGAACTTCATATGCCTAATAAGACACATGGTGTTGGTTATACGTATACCGTTTGTTTAAAGAATTAAGAGTTGTTTGGTATTACAAAGGAGGTGTTAATTGAAAAATACGAAGTGGTGGTTGAGACTAACACACATGTTCAAATACCACTAGTAGTAACTGAAACCAAGTTTCAATTAATTCTGACATCGTTGGTCGTCGTTTTGCCAATTTAAGTCTTAGTGGACCTTAAGACTCATTTAGCATCTTTTTGCATTTACGCACCGTTTTGAGTCTAATTTTGGACGAATGAGAACTTATTGGAACTAAAAAGGCAAAATAAAAAAAGATATTGTATATGACGTGACGAAATACATTAAATTTGATATTATTAAAGTATGCGTTAATACGAATAAAACAAGACCCCACATGACTATATATTTTCTTCTATATCAAGACAAAACTAAAAGATTATCTTCAACTGTGAATAGTGTACACTATTCGAAATGGGAAGAACAATATAGGGCGGAGGGAGTATAATTTAAGTCTTTTGGATTTAAATCAGACCATATTTTAGAATCTTGTCAATTTTCTAATGGTCTATCATCTTCACTCTTATGAAATTCATTTGCCAGTTTTTGAAATTTCAAATTCAAATGTGAAGCAATATTGAATATCTATTACTGTTTAAATCAAAGATATTTTTTTCAGTGTATTTATCATGATTTAGTTTCATCAATTTGATTACCTTTCAGATTTCCACAGATTTCCACAGAGCATATAATATTACTTTATCTGGGCGTAACGCTTAAATAGTAGGCCCTACATTATACACGCGGCAAAAAAACCCATTTTAATGTAGGCCCCAAAGGGATTCACAAGAGACGTTCCTCTTCGCCACGTACAAAGCTCGTTCAGACCCTTAATTTACGGGATTTATTTCCCTTAATTATTCATTTCAAAATTCAATGTATTTATGATTTTGGATTATATATACAGGGGTGGGTAAGGGCTATTCAGCATTCACTTGCAACGCAAACTCTTCACATTATCTCTACAAATTTCTTCAGATTAACAAAAATGGCGACCTTGATTGCTCCTCACAGCTGCGATCCCATCGCCGATGCTCAAGCTCTTCATGAGGCTTGCGAACGTCAGTTTGATTCTCAAATCGTTCCTTTTCAATACGGATCTATGTGTTGATCGTGTATGAATGAGATCGAATCCAGCCATTGATTTGTCGTAAATTAGGGCGATTGATCTTCAGATTCGTTCGTTGATTGTTCGATCGATGTGATTTTGACTTTCTGATCTGAATTTGTTGTTAAAATGCAGGATGGGGAACGAACGAGAAGGGGATAATTGAGATCATCGGACACAGAACTTCACCTCAGTTGAGGCTGATCAAGGAAGCCTATTATCAGCAACATGGCGATGATCTGATCAAGCGTTTCGAGAAGGAACTCACTGGAGATTTTGAGGTCTTTTACTCGCTTTCCCTTTTTATTCCCTAAATCAGATCTAATCGTGTTAATCAGATTTGTTAGGCTTGGACGGTAGGTCTTTCTTTACTGAATTTTCTATCAATATGGCTTCATCTTTGTTTTAAATTAATCTGTCAAAAACAAAGTTCAAATGTTTATTATTTGTACATGGGCCATTTGTCTCAGTTCACACTACAAAAGTTTGATTTGTATGAAAATGACAAGTGGATGGTGAACCATAGGAAGAAACTTTCACAAGCGACCCTTCAAAAAATCAAACCTCACTTATACTATGTGATCCAAAGTCCTTAAATAATTATTTTTCTTGGATATGTTAGAGTAGATCAAATTTTTCCAACGTGACATCTAAACGCAGATTTAGCTCATAGCCAAAGTGCTGACATTTGACCAACTCTTAGCTAGCCATCATGAAGAGACAACTGTATATCAACATTTACATTCTTGTTAAACTAAATAGTCTATAATGATCACAGAAAGCTGTATACCGATGGATGCACGAGCCCTTTGACAGAGAGGCAATCTTGGCAAATTACGCTCTTAAGAAAGGCGACTACAAAGCTGTTGTTGAGCTTGTTTGCATTCCCAACTCTGAGGAGCTTTTGGGATTGAGAAGGGCATACCAAGCCCGTTACAAGCACAGCTTGGAGGAAGACGTCGCTTGCCACACCACCGGTGACGTTCGCAGGGTAATTTCTGTTTCTTGATCAAATTAGCCGTGTAATTAGAACTGGAGCTAATGAGTTTTGTATTGGATTGCAGCTCCTGCTTCTTCTTGTGAGTGCCTACAGATACGAGACTCAGGAAACCGAGGCAAAGCTTGCTGAGGCAGAGGCTGAGATCCTCTTCAAGGCCATTAAGGACAAGGAGTATAACAATGATGAGATCTTAAGGATTGTTGCTACAAGGAGCAAGGCTCAGCTCGTTGCTACTTTCTTCCGTTACAAGGATGTCCATGGAGATTCAATCACCAAGGTAACACACCAATCTGAAATGAATGGCTTCATTTTTGGTGTATGTTCATTGCAGGAGAAAACCAAACCTCAATTACAGTATAGTGTAAGAATTTATTTAGACTTGTGTGTTTGGTGTTTGTTCAGCATTTGGATGTGCACCACGACAGCGAGTACGTGGTCCTGCTAGAGACAGCTGTTGAGTGCATTCATGCTCCACACGAGTACCTCGAGAGCGTGATCAGAGATGGGCTTTTAAAGAGGGGAACCGATGAAGATTCAGTAACGAGGGTGGTAGTGACACGGGCAGAAAGGGATCTGAATGAGATCAAGGATATGTACTACAAGCGCAACAGTGTTACTCTCGAACATGCTGTGGATAAGGAGATTCATGGTGACTACAAACGATTCATCCTTGCTTTGCTCGGAGCTGAAGGTCATTGAATTCAGATTTCTTGATCTCGAATAATTTTAATGCGTTTCTGTTCTGTGTTATGCTTTTGAGTTTTTTTTTTAAGAAGAAGAATCCCAGTGAGACTAGCTTGAGTTCTTTTGGGTTGAAGTATGGTGTCATGTGTTTGAATAAGTTTGCTTTTTGCCTACTTGCTTGCATTGTCTTTCGGCATTGTAATTTGACATTTTATAAGGTCTTCTAAATTGTGCTTTCTTGAATTGAGATGCAAAACTACCATACTTTTAAGAATTTCATTTGGACGGATCGAAATCAGATAGACCAAAATACGAATGCAAATCAAACAAAATAGAGAAGGAATAATTGAAAAACACGAGTTATTCGGTTGGCCGGAGTCGTCTTACATTCAGATCCATCCGGGTATTTTTGCCACACGCTTTCAATATCTCTATCTTTATACTCTCAGCCATTTAACGTTCTTCTCAGTCATTTGATGTTGTTTCAATCTCTTCAGACATTTGCCGAGAGATGTTTTGTAATATTAATATTTTTAAATATTTTTTAATTAAAATTATAAATTTTTGATATTGATAAAGTTCTCGACGAGACGAATCAAATAAGACCTCACATACCATATTTTTTCTTATATATAGGAAGATATGTCAAATTTTCTCTTGAAACATGAATACTGTCAAAATTTAGGATGGGAAGAACATTTAAGGACGGAGGGAATACATGTTTTCACTAGAAAATGAACTCGAAACTTCCAGGCAGAACATTAAAGGGAATCGTGTGACGAAGAACAAGTTGATCTATGATGTTGTAGCAAGTGTTGACATGGAGAAAGTCGGTCGTTCTTTTTTTTTCCGAAGAAGGCAAAGAACGAAGTTCCATCCGAAACCAGATGACAACTCCTGACCATCCGATTGGATAGTCCCTACAAAAGCTACATGAGCCGGGAAAAAATTAGATTTGAGATACGTTGGTCTCATAAGTCTGATATAATCATCACATAATATATTATCATAATTACATCCTATGATTGTTTTGATAAAATGTGTGCTAATATTAGGATTAGCCAATAAATCAACAGCCGTATTGGTTTCTCTAAAACAATGGTAAAATTGATAATTGTTAAAATTGGTCATAACGTTTTGAATTTCCTTGATGATATTTGTAATTTTCCAAGGAATTTTTCAAATGTTTTTAATAGAATTAATAACAATTAAACTATCACCTTCAAACGTAATATTTTTAATTATTTTTAACTGCTAATTTGACCGCATATAAGGCTGCCATGACTTATGTTACAATTATTGATTTAGGGTTAATATGCTTATTAAAAATATCTAAGACTTTACTAGAGTTGTCTCGAGCTACACAAGCTATATAGGATTTGTCTAACGAAATGTAGGAGCCATCCAAATTTATTCTAACCCAATTAGGGTGAGGTTTTATCCCTTTTTTATTACGACTTTTGTTCTTGTTTCTCTATATATTTAATTTGGGTCCTTTTTATTGTAATTGTGTATGTTTCCAATTTTTATATTGAATGAAAACTATTTTTGCCGGATCATGACAAGTTTCTTCGTTTTTGCCAAAAATAATTGAATTTCTGTATAGCCATAATTGATAGCAGAAGAAAATTATAGCTTATATTTTATTTGTAACATTTTTGAACAAAATTTTAATATTTAATACGATATCTAAAAACGAATTACAACGATTTATCTAGAATTTTTCATTGTAAAATTGTTCAAATTTTGTAATTTGATTATTAGTATATAGACAATATAAAAATAAATGTTCTGAAGTTTCAATTGGGAAATAACATAATGAACACTGAGAAGGAACTCTGTTATAATATCTGTTTAGTCGTTCAGTAGTTGGTAAATTATCCGATATCACTTTCCAAAGGAAATATTGTAATCTTGGGGGTATCTCAAGACTCCATAACCAATTATATATACTTGTATTATTATTGTTATTATCATTTATACTCAATTGCCTAGGCGAGGCAATACTGAATTTTCCGTCTGAATTAGGAATCCATATAATTTGATCATCCATTTCATTATATGGTATAAAAGTACTAATTACGTGCGGGATAATATGGATTGGTAATACCATTTGTAATTTTTTAATGTTCCATTCTTTACAGTCTGTAATATAATCTGATACCTTATTATAAATATCTACTTTATTTGGATCAAAATAAGAAGAAAACAGTAAATCTTTAATCCACCGATCGGTCCAGAACATAATGTTAAAGCTTGTATATAAATTGCGTGGATCATTATTTTGATTGAGAATAAATATGCGCTTAATATAATTTTGTAACATGTAATTCTAGTTTATCGAGCAACTTCTTACATGTTTCTTAATCTCTTTTATTTTACAAGTTATTTTCAGGGAAAATTAGACATTTCAACTACAATATTAATGTAACACTTCTAAACAATAGACTACTTAGAAGTATTTTAGAGATAAGCTTATAAAGAAATCTAGAACTTATATGCCTAACTCATATCACGCACCTCTTTTGGGTGCATTAAGGATAAGCTTATAAAGAAATCTAGAACTTATCTTATATATATAAAAGTTGGATGTCCATTGTCAAAATTGAATGAAATTTTCTTAATCACCTCCTATTGGACTTTTGGGCATGTATTTAAATATTTTTCTTATATCCCTATGTTATATTTATTTATAGTCTACTTGATTAAGTCACAAATTAAATTAATGTGTGAGCTTCTCTTATGACAATGCAAACTTATTCTAATATTATGTTTTAAAACTACTTCAAACATAAATATAAGGAAATAAAAAATACTTATACTTACAAATATTAATAAATTTGATAACAACAACAACATATTAACAAATAATGTATAACTATATTAAATCACATACGAAAATCCGTAATTTTCTCGCGCGGAGCGCGAGGCCCGTATCTAGTAAGCCTAACTCATATCACGCACCCTTTTTGGGTGCATTCTTAATGCACCCATATAAATCGAGTCATTTTTTTTGCCTCCATAATGCCCAAAAAATCAGGTCTAGTTTTGGGCGCATCCTAGGTGCGCCCAAAACTGAACCGGGTTTTTTAAAAAGGGTTTGGGCCCATCATTACAACGTCCAAGAGTGAGTGCGAAGTAATAATTTTTCGGGTGCGTGGTTTTTTCCCGTTTAAAAATTGCTTGAGCAATCTAAGACAATCTCTCACTAGTATAAATAGGTCCTTACTAAATACCACCCGGGTGAAATTCCCAAATAGCGCCAGATTTCTCGCATAGCGCGAGATGTGCATGTCTCGCGGACGCAAGACATCTTCCTTTGCACTACGCGAGAATGTGTGTATTATAAATACACACAAACCCTATTTCAGCTCCCATTTTTACCATATACTGCGCCGTAAAAAACAGAGAGCACAACCTTCTTCCTCTTCTCAACCTTAATCATCAATTAAGGTATGTTTTTGATTGTTTTATGCATTGTAATGTTGATTCTAGATGAATATGTTGTTTGTATATGAAATTGCATATTATATGATGATTTTGATAATGAATGTTTATATAGAAATTGATTTATTTGAAACTAATTATTTTGTTTGGAATGGATGAAAGGTGATAGTTTTTTTATTATGGTTGATTAGTGAATGATTTTTTGATATTGAATAGATACAAATGCATTAGGGTTATGGTTTTGATTAGGATTTTAGTTTTATTTAGGGTGTTGATTTGGGAATTTACTTAAATCGATAGGTTTGTGTGTTAAAAGTATTGAATTTATGTTGAATTATTATGAAAATGGTAAAAATAATGGTCGGAATGTGACCGGAGTGAAGGAGATCGCCGGAGAAGAAAGTGTGACGTCACACTCTCGCGCAACGCGAGAAATGGATGTTTTGCGTTGCGCGAGAAATTGCATTATTTCTGCAATTTCCTCTTCTGCATTGTGTCTTCTGCATTATTCCATTCTGTATTTTTTTGTTTCTGCATGCTGTGTGTTTGTAAGTTGATATTGATTTTGTATTGTTCTAGGTAATGGATCGTCCAGGACGTTCGACTCGGGTTAGAAACCGATACGAAAGGAGGAGAGACCCACCAGTTAACAAGGGAAAAGGGAAGAAAAGCCAAAAAGCTTCCCCGGGTGAGCTGCTCCCGGCTGAGGGACCCAACCAGTACAATGAAGAGTACTCTGGTGCTAACAGCTATGATGGGAAGACTATACCCCTAGTCTGTCTATGCCAGGTTACGCCTCTTATCAGGGCGACTACCATGCAGGCTATTATTTGGAAGCTCCAACGCCGTCTAACAGTTGTTGGACAAGATGAGGGTAGTGGCTATGCTGGAGACGCTGGAACGTGTTGGAACAATTTCATTCAAGCTACAGGGAGTGGTGTAGACATTGGACATGGTTGGGGTAGTGGTCATGGTTGAGGAAGTGGATATGCTGAGGGAAGTGGGCCAGCTAGTTCTTCATCTCACAATCAACAACAGCAAAAGGAAGAAAAAAAGGAAGAGGAGGATCAAGTGGAAGATGGAGATGGAGATGAAGAAGAAGAAGATAATGAAGAGGAAGAGCATCCAACTCGAAAGAAAAAAGCAAAAGCAAAGAACGAGCCAAGATATGATCCTGAGCTCACTGCCTGCGTAGCTGGAAGTCCAGAAATTCCAGAGTTGCTGAAGGGATTTTCAGCACATGTGGCGTACCACATCCAACAAGGCTTTGTGAGTAATTTTCTTTTATATTCACAAGCATTAGGTTATACAGAGATTCTGTAGGAAAAAATGCACAAATGTGCATTTTCACGCGTAACACGAGAACTTTTTCCACGCGTTACGCGAGACAATGCACATATCTGCATTTTTTTCCTTGCAGAATATGAGTTCTTTCTGCAGTCCTTCCTTTGTTATATTTTGGATTTTGAAATTAAATTTATTTATATGATTCTAACTTGTATTATTTTTGTAATTTCTATTATAAAAGACAAAGGGCCAATGAAGAGACAACAAAGGAACCAACAACGAGAGAAATGGCCATTACAAGAAAACAACCAATGGAGTGAGGTGCCCGCTGCACTTGGATTGTCACATATCGCCGACATCATGTACGAAGAAACCGAATTTGCGTTGATTGAAGCGTTCATTGAGAGATGGTGGCCTGAACAAACACATTCCACCTTCCTTGTGGTGAGATGACATCTAATCTTCTAGATGTTTATATGATTTTAGAGATATCTATAAATGGGAATGGCATGGGACCAACGAAAAAAACGGGTCAGAAGTTGGGAAGAATGAATTGACGTCACACTTTAGCAAGTTGGGGGCGACAATTTTTGACATAGATGAGGGAGTGATTGATTATGGGAAGGTCAAAGATGAGTGGTTGAAGAGCCATTGTCAAAGATTTTCAGAAGAACGACAAGGCTTAGGTTGGGTGTTGTATATTGTTGCCTCGGCCTTATTTCCTGACAAGTCCCAAAATTTGATCCAGCTCAGGTATGACTGTATGAGCCCTTTTTGGAAACATTTGACATAGCTTTGAACTTCTCGTGGGGCTCGGGTCTGTTGGCACACATGTATAGGGAATTGGGGACATCTACATGCCAAAACTGTTCCCAATTCTAATCCCAGCAATTCAATATTGGCAATGTACCTCAAACATTCGAATCCTAGCAATTCAATCATTTTCACAAATTTTGATGAGAATAATAACATTACTGTCCTCTTTAATAATTATAATACCATAGTTATTCAATACAAGGATCCTTCAAAATCGTACATCATCATTTTTATTTATGCACCTAGCAAAAAAATTGAGAAAAATGATTACTGGAACTTTATTGCTCAAATTATCCAATCTCATGATGAACCCCCTATTATCATTGGAGATATGAATGACTTAATTTCTCCAGAGGATAAAATAGGGGGTAACGCACCCACTACAACCCGTTTCTCACGCCTTACTAACTTTCTTAATAAACATGGACTACTTGCACATAATGTCAATGCTACCCATTCACTTGGAGAGAATCAAGTACCAATACTGATACTATCCTTGAAAGACTAGACAGAGTCCTTATTCATCCTGACATCATAAACTACTATAATAATCTTCCTATGGAACATCTTCCCTTTACAACCTCCGACCATTGTTGTATCACGTTAGAATTAGGAAACACTAGAATATATAAGAATTCCCTTTTATTTTAGAAAATGCGCACCTACAACACCCACATTTTCAAAATATGGTGCACAAAATATGTATTTTAGAAAATGCGCACCTACAACACCCACATTTTCAAAATATGGTGCACAAAATATGGAACTACCGTACACAAGGTTCTTTTATGTTTCAATTATTCTCAAAACAGAAAAGAATCAAAATAGAACATAAGACATGAGCTAGGAAAAATATCAACAATATTCATTGTCAACTAAAACAAACAGAGGATACACTTAATTTTCTTTAGCAACAATACACCATTAATAACTCGAATAGTACCACTTATAAAAAAATATATGAGATTTATAACCAAATACAATAAATTACTAGAGTTTCAACATACTTACTGGAAACAAAGAGCTAAATCTAAAAATCTTAACGGTGCACTTCAAATGAAATTAACTATTATGGAAATTATTAGTTGATCCTGATAATATTTGGGTTCAAATAATAACTCAAAAATATCTGAAAACTGAAACGATATTAACTTACAATAAACGGAACAAAAAACAATCGTGACAATTCTCGCGATTACTACATCTCCGTAAAGTTATCCAGGAAGGTATACTATGGCAAATAGGAGAAGGAAAGATCATAAAATTTTGGACTGACCCATGGATACCAAATGTGGCTTTATATAATTACTTTAACCCTACTTACTCAAATATTAATGAAAGTGTTTATACCTACATTTCAGCAAATCAAACATGAGATATACAACAGTTAAACAAGGTCTTACTAAATCATATAGTTGCACAAATCACATGTATATATATATATATCCCAAAATCGGCTACGACAGATCTGGTTATTTGGAAACTAAACAATTCAGGTAAATTACAATTGCTTCGGCTAGGTCGATATGTACACAACATAATCAAGATCAATCAAACAATCTTTATGACTGGCTTTGGAAGCAAAATCTACCACCTCGAATCAAAAATTTCCTTTGGAAAGTCGTCTCAGACAATTTACCAACAACAGAAAGGTTAAATAAATACTACAATAGGGTTCCCTCGTACTGCTCCATTTGTAACCATTTGTCGGAAGATAATAATCATTTCTTCTTCCACTGCCCAAACACAGTTTCAAACTATAAAAAATTGTTTCGATTATTAAATATAAATTTTGAAATGCCTAAAGACAAACAGATTAATTAACTCATTCTTGAATTAATAACTACTTCCAATAACAAGATCATCCAGCCTATAATTTTTCTATGGTATGAACTATGGATTTTCAGAAATAATACCGTGTTCCACAAACAAAATAGGGACAACAGATCTCCGGCAGACATTGCATACTTTAATCTCAAACAATGGGAGAACACACAAACAAAATAAATTGGACAAATAAAAAACACCAAACGCAAATAGAATCAAAAGAAAAAAATACAAAATAGATACCACCACCCCAAAATTGGATCAAAATTAATTTTGATGGATCACTACAAGATAGAAATGAAGGCTATACCTCTTGCATTGCAAGGAAACCCCAAAATTGGATCAAAATTAATTTTGATGGATCACTTCAAGATAGAAATGAAGGCTATACCTCTTGCATTGCAAGGAAAAATGATGACACCATTTCGTTCGTTGATAATCAACATATAATAAATCACTCTATTCTTCGTATTGAAGCCTTGACAGCCCTACAAGCGATTCAACTTGCTAATATTCATAAATTAAACAATATCATTTTTGAAGGATATAATCTGACTGTCATAAACTCCATTATTCGCCAGTGGAGAATTCCTTGGAAATTTCGCCAATTATTAAAGATTGTTGGAAATTACTTCAGAATATACCAAATTATGAGTTCAAACATTGTTTCAGAGAAGCAAATTAAGTTGTTGATTACCTTGCAAACAAGGATATTAATATCCTTGTCATTAAACTAGCTTTATTTGGACAAAACTCTGCTCTACCCGATGCTAATATGAGGAATTTAAGGAGTAGTATTCAGTTACATGGTTGTACTCCTTCACTTTGGTCATTTCTTCAAATCGTCTTGCGCGGCGATCAGGGATTGCGGATGTCTTAGGACTAGGGGTCCTGGTTCTTGCCCAATATCAAAAAAAAAAAACATGTTTCTGATTTCATCCATGCGTAACGCGAGATGTGCATGTCCCGCGTAACGCGAGATGTGCATGTCCCGCGTAACGCGAGATGTCCATTCTTCGTGTTAATTATGCGAGATTAGCATTTTAAATTTTTGTTAATCTCGTGTAATGCGTTTTTAGTTCCCTAGTTCTCATAGTTGCCCATAAAATTAATTAGTCTTGTTCAAGTCTCTTTCCTAGCATATAAATCTTGGTAGCAAGTTAATTTATTCCATTCCCATCTCAAACACACGAAAGAGAAAAAAGTCCTAGTTTTTCCCAACATGAAATCCCCTTACATTGAGAATGATTTTTCTATTCTTTCAACACAAGATTAAGATAACGTACATCCAAACTCACTCACATTTATAACAATGAGAGATTTTTTAAGACATTGGGATAAGGGCTAAAAAAAATAAACATCCTTAGTTAATATCTGGAAAAATGATTTTGTATATTTCATTTTACGTCATTGAATTGAACCTCATTAAAAAAAACAAAAAAAATACACAAATTAGTATTCATAATTTACATCTTACAACAACACCAACACGAATAAAATAAAATCAGCAATGTTCGTTTTACCTCTAGAGAGAAGGTACACGCGAACTGTGGGAGTCTTTCTGATGGCTTCAGCGTCGGAGTAGGATCGTTGAGCCTAGGATTTGTTGACAGAATGACGAACGATAACGCTAGGAAACCGTTCAGCGGAAAGGCTCTCGAACGGTGGCGGCAGATCTGGCCACAAACTGTCTCTTTCTCAATGGGCCATTCGGCCGACCTTCATGGGTTGTTCGGTGGTTCCTCTTCTGCTTGGATTAGCATGACGTACTCGCCTCTTCCTTGACCCGTATCCTCCATGATGTGCAACCCCTTCTGTAAGGCGACCAATAATTGCTTGGCCTGACTCCTTGTGACGACTCCCAGTCTGTCTGAATCCTTATCTTCCTCAGCTCGACGTCTAGCATGTGTCCTTGGTTGTCATGCTAAGTCTGAGCTAGTTCCTTGATCAAGTACATGTGTACTTACATGAGTTTCTCTTTTGACGTATTTATAGTGTGTTTGGTTCCTTTTATTCTATTATTTAGGTAGAAAATATTTTGCTATGAGCAGAAAAAATATGTATTTTTATTGTACTTGTATGAGTTTTTCCCAATCTAATAAGCTCGATCCAAATTAAAAATGGGCATATTCATATGATGAAATGGTGTTACTAATACCCAATTAGAATCCGCGAGATTTTTTTGCGGAGTCTTTAATTTTCTCTCTCCGCATTTTTTATATTATACACGGGCTTAACACGTTTTATTTTTGTCAATATCTGTATACTTAGATGTTATTTCGTATATGTATTTATGTAGTAATTTTTAATAAAAGAATGAATGTTCTTAATTAACTAAATATATAATTTTAAATACTAATCTTATGTCAGGACCCACGAGTGAAGGGAGAGTCTCATGTTGATAGTGCTTGGATTAGTGCTTGGACTGCTCTTCATCGCCATACTGATTGGAGGCGAAGAGCGAAGAAGATTAAAAGGGTGTGAAGATATGGGGTGTAAGAAGGGTATATGGTTTCATTAGACATTTAATGAGTCTCAATTGTCTTTGCTTTAGGCAATACCAACCAATATACATATATAAATCTATATACATATATATCTCAAGATCTTAGGCTCCTGTGAAACCATCTCTTATGGTAAAACAATGAAACCATTTGTAAGTGTTGAATTTAGTTAGATCGACAGAGGAGATGGAATAAAATGGGATTAAAGAAACTAAATAAATCATAAAATTTGTGGCCTTGATTTATGGGATAAATTTATGGCCTCGATTTATGGATTCTTAGTGGCTTAGCAAGTTCTGCACATCATCTATATTATTGAGACATGTGACAAAAAAATGATCCTTATAAGCAGGGATTTGGATCGGATCCGGACTTTCCGAAAAAAATGTACCGGAGATGGGACCGGAAAAGACCGGCCGGGTGCGTATTTGAACAAGTTTTTTAATAATTAATTATAAAAAAGTATAAATTTTATTTTATTTTTACAAATATATTAGTGTAGAAATATATTTGTAATATATAATATATTAGTGTTACAAATCAAAGATACTTGAACTAGAAAAGAGAGTAGAGAGTAAGAGAGTAGAGAGAAAGAGTATGTGTTCTTCTCATTTGTCTAAGCAAATCTTAAGCCTATTTATAGGTCAATACATGGGAAAGTCAAAAGGTCATGTGTTACATGTACATCCATAACATAAGGTAATATAACACCCCCCTTGGATGTACATAACTGATTGCCTCGTTAAAAACCTTATCTTGGAAAAACCCATTAGGAGAAAAAACAAGACTAAGGGAAAAAGAGTGCAGTCGTACTCCCCGTAAATTATTATACATACTTTAAACGACACATCCCGATGCCACGAACGAGTTCCTTGAAAACTTTTGTCGATAATGCCTTTGTAAACAAGTCTGCTAAGTTTTTGCTAGATTGAATTTGACGAACATCAACCTTTCCTTCGACTTGAAGCTCGTGAGTAGAGAAAAACTTGGAGGTATGTTTTTCGTCCTATCTCCTTTGATGTAATCTTCTTTGATTTGAGCGATACAAGTTGTATTTTCTTCATATATCACTGTTGGAATTTGTTTGCTTGATTCCAGCCCACAAGATGTCTCAACGTGCTGGATAAATGATATCAACCACACACATTCTCTTTCGGCTTCGTATAAAGCAATCAACTCTGCATGATTTGACAATGTAGCTACCAAGGCCTGCTTTATTGATCGTCATGAAATTGCTGCTCCTCTATGCATAAATAACCCGATTGCGAAATAGCTTTGCATGGGTCATATAAATAACCCGCATTAACATAAAACCGACCAATATTCTATTCTGTACTCCATTTGGTCGGATATTGTTTCTAAACATAATTTGAGTTCTGGAACTACAGGTCGAGTTGATTAGATTAAGCCGTGTATTACATACACATTATCAAGTTGATTGTATATGGGATCTCTTCTGCAGGTCTGAATCAGAGGTTACACAAACTGCCTCTTTAAAAACCTTGCTCGGAAAAAACCCAATGAGATGAAAAACCGAAGCTAAGGGAAAAAGAGTGCAGTGAGAGCAAAAAATCCCCCTCAAATGAACATTTACTCTTAATATGGTCAAAGCATAACATTTTGTTCTTGCGTAGGATATGGTACTTCTGGACCATTCATAACATTATCTCACATCAAAAGACATTTTACCTGAATTTTTCCGATCATAAAAGTTGTCAAATCCTTTTAATGACTAACAAGTCGATTTATTAGTTTTCTAATGGTCTCTTCTAGAGCACCAATTTTTACCACTTGACTTGTTTCACTTTTCATAATCTTGTGACAATCACAATATTCACAGCTTTATGAGTAATAACTTTCACTACAAGTGAATATGTCGTCTTTAGCTAAAATATATTAACAGAATTCACTACAGGTGAATAGAGTTTCATATTTAGTCTAGACTTTTGAAGCCTTAAGAGATCGCTCTAGCTTTAGATCACAATATCATTATACTCATAAAAACAATGCACATGTGTCTAATTTCATACTTTCTGGTGTTGAAACTATTGACCCAAAACATATCCTGCCATTTACAAAAATTGGCTTCCTCATATTTTCTCATTGCAACTTATGCAATATCATAATAACAACATAGACGTTTTTGTTTGAGGATCAACATTATCCGTTAGGCACTTTTAGTGTCTTCTTGATAACAAGGAGTCTACAAAGAACATCCTTATTGATACTATTCATAATTGGCTCTCGACACAATATGTGACTTGTCACACTATAACAATAATAGATTTGATAATATGTGTGTTATACATACATTGGACATCTTGTTCATTCAATTGAACTTCTAGTTCATTTCATCACTTGAACTTCTGGTTCGTTCACTAAACTTTTGGTTCGTTCTCTTGAACTTCTAATCCGTTTAACATGGACTTCTATTTGAATTCTTGACGTATTAAGATTGTATACCATACAAGTTATTAGATACTAGTCTTGTTTCCTTCTCCCCTTAAAGTTGGAATTTTCACCTTGTCAAATTGATAATCTTAATACCGAGCTCCATGTATATTTCCAAAGCTCCATGTATTAATAAACGATAAGGAACAAAGCCTCTCGTATATTTCCAACTTTTCATGTGGCATTACTTTAATATATCGAGGGAGGTAAGAGGGTGTATACCGCATATTTGAATAATATTTTGCTCTCTTCTGGAGATAAGTTTCAAATAGGAGAATTGTAAACAGTCGGTCTTAGTCGAATTTATTTCTCGACATCCAAAGTTTATGATTTGATATGATCAACGACTCTACCAGGTCGTGTACGTCATATATTAGCATTTGTCAATGCAAGCATATACCTAATGACATTACCTAGCCATTTGTTACTATTTTGACTGTATAATAAGCGACACTACTAGGTCGTTTTCTAAATGTATAGGAGCTACAAGACGCTCAACTAATACACTAATTAAATAATCACATCCTCCCCCTTAATTTGTGTAGCCAATGTGTTGAGGCATCTATCAACATCATATATCATTATTCCCATCGGTCTACATGCTAGTATACTCAATCCTCATTTATCTCTTGAATTAAGTCAAGGATCATAGGAAACTTTACATACGTGGTTACCCTTATCCCTTAGGAGATGAGACTTCAGGTCTCATTACTTATTAAGGTTAATATCAATGATCATGTGTATTGTTCACATGAGTAATCATGCCACATAATATTCTATCATGAACTTAACTTCTAGCTAGTTGTATTAGCAAGTAAGTTTCATATAAGAAGGTGTGTGAGTAGGCATCTTCTCTTTAGACTTGCTTCAGGCTAGTCTATGAGATAAATACTCGAATCTGCAAACATGCTTACTTTGTAGTCAATATCATCATATGACAACCATTTTGTCAAATATCTTTATATCTTCATAAATTATTGTATCTTCAGGTAACAAGATAAACACTCTTCTGGAGTCGTTTATGAGATTGTTCACTTAGAACATAATATCCACACCAAAAATTTTAAATTGCATGATCGAGGAAAACTTTTGGTTTTCGATTAAAATAAATAAATGACATCGTCGACAAATATAATTGTCTACCACTGAAAATCCGCACGTGGGTGATCCATTAATAATTTGGAAGATCATCAACTCAAAATCAAATAAGCCTTATATTAGATTTCTTGAAAAAATGATGCCTTGAGATGGGTGCATTCAGAACTAAATTGTGTCTTCAAGACATCCGAATGAAACCATACATATATAGGTTCAATTAGTAATCATTATCATGACTTACGGTTGCGCGCTTAACCATAACATCTTTCACATCCTCTTCCAGAGGAGACATGCTTCTAGCATGCGAGAGGTTGTCAAAGTATAATCTTCGTATACTAGACCATATTTGGTGGTCATTGATAAATTGTTCTGATTATGACATAAACCCCACTATTATTGTACTACTACTAGCTAGAGTACATGATTTGTTAGGAGATCTTGTAACTCTTCCGGAGCTTATAGTGATCTCTTATTATCAATATCGAGTCTGCAAGATCTCGTATAGTTGATGATAATTAAGTTCATGCATAACACAATTCTACCCGAATTCTAGTGTTGCATGTTTCTCCCAAATTTTTACTAGCCATAAATTTGGCATTAGAAACTCATATATCAAGTTGTTTCTTCTGGAAACACTTACAACGTGCGACAATCAAAACAAATATAAAGACAAATACTAGTCATTTTGTCATATTTATGAAGAATAAAAATCTCGTGCAATCTCACTTGTCAACTTCGAGTGACAAGTGGGTAACCATATAGGATTCAATAACTAACTCTAATAATCTACTACAGGAGATGATATACTTATATACATTTCAGAATTTACTATAAGATAATATAATATCATCAATAATATTCACCTTCTTCAAGAGATGATATATTTCTTATCACTTACTTCTAGAAGTGAAATTATATATTAGTCCAATCGAAGGAATAATATTCCTACAACTTGTAAATATCGCTTCAATGATTTACATTTTAGGGAATAACAAACGCTTCATGTCAACTTCAGGTGACGAGAAATCAACCACAAACTACCATATTATTTTATCTTTTACTATAAGAAACTATATAGATCTGCATAAGATTATATGTATAATACATATACACAATAAAATAAAATAAATAAATGACTAATACATATACACGTACACTAAAATAAAACATACGTATACGTATTATTGCAGACGAAGTGACGTGAATACACTAAAATAGAAATCAAACATACACTAAAATACACATCTTAATATCTTAATCTTAATCTTAATATACTATAAAATTAGGGGTTCCTCAAATTAATCACACTGCATTTAATACTTTGTTTTTAATTTATCTATTTTTTAGATTTTTTCTTTTCCCATTTCTTTCCTACGTTTACAAATATGTCACTCAAATGAAGATTTTGACGCACCAACATATGTCTATAGTGGACCTGTATGAAACTTATCATCATTTTCTACTCTTCGATTCTGCAAGGTGTGAAGATTTATAGGTCATAAAACCACGCGGGCCGAAAAAATCTAGTACTGTACTAAAGTAGCATGATTAGTCAAAGCAAATCCTAATATAATAGAAATTTAGATGTTTGGGGAATTAAATTTCAATCCCCACATTCAATAGCCTCCCATTTAATACTCAAAAACAATTTCTTTTTACCTTGCCATTAATCCCTCCAGATTTTATCTGATATTTTAATCATAATCTTATCTTAATATACAACATTTAATTCGTTCATGTAATTCGGTCATTGATTTTCAGATTTTAAACGATAATTCGGTCATTGATTTTTATACAAAGCCTTTATTTAGCACACCCTCAAATTTTATTTAGCACACCCATACATTCGTCACGAATGTATAACATGAAACCTTCGTCACGTATGTATTTTGCAATACCTTCGTCACGTATAAACACTGAACCTTCGTGACGAATGTCTTGATTTCTTTCGTGACGAAGAAACATAATACATCCGTGACGAATGTAGCTACATCTGCAAAAGTGAAGCTATTATGTCTAATCCACACCAACTACATTTAATTACCATCAACATATCCGAACCAACTTCATCTTCAACCTTTTTCACTTCATTTTACCCACATTTCACCCTAAACACTCCCATTCAAACACAATATTCAATTGAAAATGTCAAATTGGGATGATTACATACACCAAAATGTTGATGAAGATGGTCCATCATGGGGGAACTACAATAAGGTATGTTATAGTTGTTTTTAGTAATGTTAATGTTAGGGTTTGTAGGTAAAATATATGTTTTTTTATGAAATTGAATAGTTTGAAGTTAGTTGTTTGTGTTGATTGTGTGAAAATCATGTTGTAATATAGAGTTTGATAGAAAATATGTGTATGTTAGGTGTTACATACAAGGAGCATGATTTGTGTTTGTGTGGAAATTGTAATATAATGTTGAAGTTAGGGTTTGTGTGGAAATTTGTGTTTGTGTTGGAATTTAGGGTTTGATTCGAATTTAGGGGTAAAAAAGTGTAAAAAACATTTTGAAATGGGGTAAAATAGACATTCGTCACGGAACTAAAGTAAACCTTCGTGACGGAAGTTTGGCAAACCTTCGTGACGAATGTATTTGCAGAAGAAATGTGCAATTTGTTTCGTCACGCAACTACTACTTCTATCCGTGACGAATGTTAGCACTTTATTCGTGACGAAGGTAGGAAAAACAGGTTTTTGAGTGTTGTTTTGTGTATTTTGTTGTTTTTACAGAATAATAGTCCAATGTTCAGTCGTTTAAGAAACTTATCGATCAATGCCGATATTCATTTGGGACCTGATGGAGTGCCTTCATTTGATCTTGGTTTGGATTTTGATATTCCGCCAATAGTCTCTCAACTTGATCCTCCTCCATATCATTCTCATCAAACTGATTGGTCTAATGTTCCTGAATACCAATCTTTATCGCAACCATATCAAGACATTGAGTATTTCCCGAAATTGAAGACAGTACCACAGTTTGACAGTGTTGTGCCTTATGAGGACCCACATATATCATCAGATTATTCAGAAGTTTTCGTCACTGATAAGATCTTCAGCTCAAGAGCAGAAGCAGAACAGTGGGCAAGAGATATTGGAAAAACTCATAACTTCATGTTGAAGGTTGGTAGAACTGACTTGAAAGGGAAGTTAGGAAGGTCTTGGCTTAAATGCGAGCGCAGTGGACATTACATTCCTGATTCAGTTGGGAGAACTAGGAAATTCACCCACACGAAGAAATGTGGTTGCAAATTTCAGATTTCATGTAGAGAGACTGAAAAAGGGGAATGGATCATAAGGGCTGATCATGGAACTCACAACCATATTATTGGTCAATCCTTACACGGTAATGCATTTGCTGGAAGACTTACACCTGAGGAGGAAAAGGTGTTACTAGAAATGAGGAAGGGAAATGCTAGACCAATACAGATGTACACAAGGCTCAATGAATCTCCTGACAACATGACTAAGAAGTCACAAGTGTACAACTTTTGTAACAAGTTCAGAACAGAGAGGATGGAGGGAAGAACTGTGGTCCAAGAATTCTTCTATCGTTCGAAGGAGTTGAACTACTTCGTAAGACACAAGAGCGACGAAGTGACAAATAAGATCACAGATGTGTTCTTCGCAAGCCCAGAGTCGATGAAACTGCTTAAGGCGTTTCCATACGTAATGTTGATTGACGCAACATACAGCACAATTCAGTAAGTATAATTAAGTTAAAAAGTCTGATGTTTGTTTTTACTCTATAAATTCTTATAGTAATGTATTATCTTGCAAAGGTACAACATGCCCTTCATAGAGATTGTTGGAATAACATCAACGTGGAAGAACTATGTCGTTGTTGGGGCATTTGTGTCAGAAGAGAAAGAAGAAAACTATGTGTGGTGCATGTATCAATTGGCTGAGTTGTTTAGGGTTGTTAAGATGACGCCAACTTGCCTAGTCACAGATCGAGAGAAAGCTTTGATGAACGCTTTGGATATGATCTTTCCAGATTCTACTTTCCTCCTCTGTAGGCGGCACATCCAAAAGAACATTGAGGACCATGCTAAGCTAGCAATGCGGTCACAAGCAAGGGGGACCCATTTTGCAAGTGACTGTCTTAACTTATTCAAACAATCGACAGATTTGGCATACAACATTCAGCTGGGGCGTATTGAACAAGATTGGGCTGAATATCCATCTGAGATTAGGTACCTGAAGAAAAATTGGCTAAACCCCTACGGCAATAGATTTCTTTCGATCTATGTGGATAAAATTTTTACATTAGGTTCCAACACCACAAACAGGTTAGTAATGTGATTACGTTTGAAATTGTTTTACAAAATATGTTAGCTTTATATCTGTTGTTAAAAAAAATTGTTTTGATTATGCAGGGTTGAAAGTGAACATTCTAGCTTCAAAAATTATTTGTCACTGCCAAGCCAGAAGATAGACACTGTGTTTCAAAGATACAATGCGAAGATGCGCAATCAGTTCAAGGAGATCTTGGGTACTTTCAATGAAAGTCAGCAGAAGACTGTAAGTAACATTACAGACGTTGATCTCTTCAAGCTTCTTAAATACAGAGTGTCTTATACTTGTTTGAGTCGCTTGCTAACTGAATACAAGAAAGGGGAATATGGCATGCATCTTGATCATTGTGAATGCGTAATAAGGAAGAGAGATGGATTGCTATGTGTGCATGACATTTATGAATATGTGAGGCGTCAAGAACCAATTCCAGTTGAAGCGGTTCATGCCTTTTGGAGGACATTGACTTTGAAAGAAGTAGAGACTGAAGACGAATTAAAAGTGCGGAGGGTAGTAGCCAGAAACTTGATGGATGAGTTTATGGCTGAGCAATGGGAGGGAATGTCACCTTATGACCAACACGAGTGTGCAATGAAGTGTTTGGCAATAGGTAACCCTCAAATGACCAACCTCCAGGAGCCAGCTCGTGTGAAAAGGGGGAAGGGACGACCTCCAGGAGCTCCAAACAAAGAGTAAAATCCAATGAAAAGACAACCTTCACATTGGGAGCACACTGATGCAACACTTGAAGAAACGCCTCCAAAGAAGCAAAAACCGGTTTCATACGGGAAGGGTAAGAGTGGTCAGTGGGCTTTGCAGAAGCTTACAAAGTATAATGCTCTCGTACCTCCATGCATGCGTCCCTACGTGCAAGGTTGGTATCCCATTGTCGCTGATGGAAATTGTGGATACAGAGCTATAGCACAACAATTAGGGTGGGACCAAGATAATTGGAGGAGAGTTAGATCTGAAATGGCTCAAACGACATTTGCACATTGGAATAATGGGTTGCAAGCTTGTTGGGTATTGCCAGTTGAAACACCTAATGTTCAGATAGCAGTTACAAACCTAGCTTGGACTGGACCAGGAGAGATGGCACCCGAAGAGACATGGTTACAAGTCCCGGCGATGGGGTGTGTAGTAGCTACGACTTTCAATTGTGCATTAGTTGTGCTTGCGAAATCAATTTGGCAAACATATTTGCCTATAGTATTGGACGACAACATCGCTCCGGGAGAGAAATTGCCCATATGTTGCATTGCCCTTGTTGAAGATGAAAGACACTTCATTTCGGTAATTTCTAACTCACTCTATCAATTTGGTGTTTATTTTTTTAAATCAATACCTCGTACATTTGTCCTGTAAATCATTTGCCTTATTGTAGATGCCAATTGCCGATGACTCTCCATTACCTGAAGTTTATCATATGTGGCATCGTCACTGTTCACCGACAGCTCGCTCCTTGATAGACCCTTTTACTGAGCAACTAGCGGCGTACAAAAGGCCTAGAGCCCCAGCAAGAAACAAGAAAGGCAACAACGTAATTAATCTTAGCGTTTAAGATTCAGTCGAAATGGATTGTTTAGGATTTGTAATGACTAAGATTTTTAATGTTTGCATGTATTTGGACTCACTTAGAGAAGTAGTTGGATACAAGAAACTGGAAAGTGATCGAACTTAAACAAACAACAACTTAAACAGACAACAACTGAAGCGAACAAGAACTTAAACAAACATTAAACTACTTAGTTAGTCCCACTGGAACTTGCTCCAAACTTCTCATCAACTAAGGCCTGCTTCTCCGCGGCAAGTGCAGCATTTTCATCCATGAGCTCAGCATTTTTCTCCTGAAGTTCAGTTACCTCGTCGTTTAGGCTTTTTGACATTGCCCTCAGCATTTCAGTTAGCTCCTGCAGTCCACCAGCCTCTGTAGAGTGAAACAAATTATCCTCATTCAGCTGTTCTATAACCACCCTTGCTCGACCTGAGTATGGACGGTCGATCCAATGCCTGTATTTGCACCCACCATCGTCATCAACCGAGTTCCACGTCCTATCAGGGCATCCCCAATATCTTCTCCCGTAGTTCACCTTATCATGATTGAATTGCTCAGTACAAGTCTGTTCAGTTGGCACTTTGTTGCACCAACAGAGCTTCCCTCCTGGATCCATAATTTTTTTTTTGTATGAAGTTGAAATGTGTTGCTTATTCCATGCTGAAACGTCCTTTATATAGAGTTGAAGGTAAATGGGTTACAGCTTGCAACAGCTGTAACTCACTTACCCCATTTAAGTGAGTTACAACTAGCAACAGCTGTAACTCACTTATTGCCTTCAGTGTGCAACAGCGAGTAACAGCTGTAACACACTTACTTGTCCTGAGTGTGTTACAGTTGTAACCCACCATCTTCTGATCTACGTTTGATGGGCCGGATATTGATTTGGATTAGATAATGGCGTTTTGGGCCGGACATTGATTTGGATCAGACAATTGCAAACAAACCAAATAACAAGTAATTCGTTCAAACACTACAAAGCATGTTCTTAAAACTCAAGCACAAACTAAATCCAAAACCAACATCAATCCAATCTACTCAAGGAAAGGATAGAACCCATCCAAAGTGTGACAAACAGCGTCTTTCATACGGGAATACTTCTCCTCATTATCTGCATCCCGATACGGCTCCAAATTGTACACAGAAGTCCAAATTGCCTACAGTGAAGTGCAAAATTAATTAAGGCAAACATTGATTATGTTATACATTTATAGAATTTGAAGATTAATTACATACCTGCAGGAGTTGCTCCTTAGTATAAGGAGAGATTATTGGATGAGTATGAGCCAAGTACCACTCCAAGTAATCATCAGTGCAGAGAGATGGAGGATCTGCTTCTACACCCATTTCCCATAAGCTTACAGAGTTGTTCTCCCGTTGCTCCCAACTCCAGTTGGTGGGATCATACTCCACTACGTACTTACGATTGTTTCCACACCTTCTAGCTTTAATTGGTTGAATGGGAGGGATTGGCACACCTTGAACTCGACCAAATTGTCTGCAAACTCGAAGTGGCATGTGTGGCTCGGTCTTGTCCAAAACATGCAGGATCCCATGAAAGAAAGTCGGCCGAAGTTCTTCCCTACGAAAATCTAGGCGTCCATATGGTTGCCACTCAACCTGTTGTACATAAATCATTAAAACAAGTTCAAAAGTACAACAAAAAATTAACAGATAATGAAAAAATAATCATACCCCTTCTACGCTCATATTGTCTAGCTCCTCTCTGTAGTTGCGACGATTGTCCGGTCTTTCAGACAAATCAAATTTGGCTGCATATGGCATTGTCTCATCCCACTCATAGTTTTGTGGAGGGGCAAAAGCAGGAAAGTACAAATAGATCCAACCCTACATCATCAAACAAAACTAAGGAAAACAAAAGAAACAGTATTCAAATCAGTGCAGATAATTAAAGACAAACATACCATCAACAAGGTGTAACAGAAAGACATCGTTGCACAATCTTTGCGGGAGTATTTACCCAGTTGTCCATACAAAGCACACAACGCACCCGAACCCCAAGACACACCATGGATATTTGCCATATCATTAAGCCATTCATGGTGAATCAACTTGATCATGGACGACGACTTGTCAGGAAACAATGTCATTCCCAACAAGTATGTCAACCAACCCTTAGCGATTGAGACTTGATCCATTTCAAAGTTCCCCTCATTATCCACTGTCATGCATTGTTCCCTCAGAAGCTCCGGTGAAACTTCATTACCAGCTTTGACTCTTGCGTCAAGTAAATCTATACCAAAAGCCTTCTTTGCTCTGTTGACCATTACAGCCTTCGTGTCAGCTTTGCCAACTCCATCAGCAGATGTGCGAAATCCCATGCCCTTTCCGTTTATAGGGATACCCAAAATCTTGTGCACATCTAATAGGGTGATTGTCATTTCAGCAAATGGCAAGTGAAAAGAATTTGTTTCTGGCTGCCAGCGCTCAACAAATGCATTGATCAACGCTTGGTCGTGGTTGGGATACATGAGGGTTTGCAAATGTGACAAACCAGAAGCCCTAGCCAACGAAACCCAAGGATAGTCGCCCTCTAACTTCCATTTTTTCAAACCTTCTTTTCTGACCGTATTTCTCAATTGTGGTCTCTCCTATTTATCATATTTCAATTTTTTTAAAGTACATTTAAAGAAATTAACAAATCATGTCTAAATTAACGAAGCATGGAAATTACGCAATTAACAATTCAACCAAAGGTCATAGATTTACTTACATGTCCTTGCCAAACCATATAAGCAGTGTGCCCGCTGAAGCTATGCAGCAAGTCTATCTCCTTAGGACCTCCAGGAACAGCCCACTGTAACTTCGGGTAAATGTCGTCTTTTTCATCGCCATGTTCATTAAGATCGATCCCCCCGTAATGGCCCTCAAACTGTCCTTCAGCCCAGGAAGCAGTTGGACCAGATTGTCATTCTGGTGCTTCTGGCTGAAAGGCCTGTTGACGGCCTACTGCTTCATCCCATGCTACTTGTGGAGAAGAGGGGGGAACCCATGTAGGGATCTATTACAAAAAAAATAGGTTATTAGTAAAATGTACAACTTTCCCTCATAATCGTCTATAAATTAAATTTTAAACTAATACTTACAGCACTCTGGGGACTCCAAGTTGGATAATGTGCCTCATAGGTTGGAGTCATCGGGATTTGCTGTTGTAATCAAAGAAATTTCATAAATTATTAATTGAATAATAACAAAAAACAGTAATATAATGTGAATTTCAGATTAACTAACCATGTTCTCGTAAAGGTTCGAATATGCACTAGGGTCAGCTAGCTGTTGTTGTTCATGCCAAGAAGGTTGCGGGACCTCTTGACTTCCACTTGTACCCTCGTCAGCTCTTCCGCGCCTCTTCCTCGGCTTCGGCTGATAAGCGGGCCTCTCTCCAGCCTCGATTTCTTCTCGAGTTTGATTACGGGCATTCTTCCGGGCACTTCTAGAAGACGGATGCATCTAAAAAAACATAATATTTTGTGAATTTACGCATGCATACCAAACCAACAAAACAAAAAAACACAAAAAAATTGCAAAAACATCCGTCACGAAGGTCCAGTATACTTCCGTCACGGAACTATACTGCACCTTCGTGACGGATCTAACTAAAACCTTCGTCACGAAGAACCACTAAACATCCGTGACGAAGGTTTCTCTAACCTTCGTCACGGATCTACCTATTACCTTCGTGACGAAGGTTTTTGCACAAATGCAGAAACACAGCAGTGCCAATACATCCGGTGACGAATGAATTTGCACAAAATTTCCAGAATTTCAAGCAAAAAAACAGTTTTTCAAGCTATCCAAATACATTAGCCCCTAAATCATTTCATTCCATAAGTTTCTTAATCAAAATGTGAAACCCTAATTCATGAGTTCATCAATTTTGGGGATTATATCTAAAATTTGAAACAACTCTCAATTAAACATAAACAAACAACAATTGAACTAAAAAAACATGCTTAATACACATATCAATGTTATTTAATCACACCATTTCAATGGTTTTGACATATCTTCATCAAACATGGAAAATTAATGCAAAAGAGAGTTAGAAATTACCTTATCACTTGAATTTGTTGATTATTGTAGTGAAAGAGATGAAGAAATGTGGTGTTGTGGGGTGTTGTTGCTGCGCCGAAACTTTGAGGATGTAGAGGAAGAAGTTACATTAGGGTTGGGTAAAAAATCTCTTTTATAACTGCAAAATTGAGACCTTCGTCACGAATGTCTGAGCGTTCTTCGTCACGGATGTTTTCAATACATTCGTCACGGATGTTTTTCATACCTTCGTGACGGAACTATATACAACCTTCGTGACGGATTTATTACATAGTTACGTGACGAATGTTTGGGTGTGCTAAATAAAATTTTAGGGTGTGCTAAATAATAAGGCCCTTTTTATTAGGGTTGAGCATCGGTCCAAACCCGGACCGACCCGGACCGGAATTCCGAAAATGTGTGACCCGAAACCCGGACCGGAATGGACCGGTCCGGTCCGGTCCAAGATCCGGTCCGGGTCGGGTCGGGTCCGGGTTTGGACCGGAATTTATACTTTTTGCAAAATTTTTTAAAAAAATTAATAAAATTAATAAAAAAATTTAAAAAAATATTATTTATAAATATATTGAAGAATATTAGTATAGAAATATATAATTTTATTAAAAAATATTTATAATTTATATATAATATATAATATATTAATTTTTATATTAAAAAATAAAAAAACCGGGTCGACCCGGACCGGACCGGATTTTGGACCGGACCGGACCGGACCCGGATTTTCATAAACATGTGGACCGAAACCCGGACCGGAATGGACCGGTCCGGTCCGGTTCGGTCCGAACCGGTCCGGTCCGAACCGGTCCGGTCCGGTCCAAAAAACCGGGTCGACCCGGTTTTTGGTCAACCCTACTTTTTATATTTGAAAGGATGGGCTGGTCCAATCTAATTCGGGCCAAATCATGCGAGCAGTTCCCGCATATACCCATGTAGGGCTCACGCGCTGCTTCTTCTGGTATGCAAACTCTTCACCCCTCCGCTCCCCCGTATCGTAACGCCTGAGCTTGAATTCAACACCAAGTTAATTGTTAAAGAGCAGCGTTACAAGAATTTCTCAATATTCACTGCGCCGAAAGCCTGGATTAGCAGCGATAAGTAGCATCTTCGGTCTCCCTCTCTACACACGAGCAAACAACTACAATTGTTTGATTGCTCTTCCGAATCTGGTATTTTTCCTCTCCATTTTTTCTATGTGGCTCTAATTTGGTGAGTCAATGTCAACACTCGGTCGTGCTATCATTGTTGTTTCATTTACGGCCTAATCTTACCTCAAAAGAAGCTGGAAATTTCGTCAAGTTCAATTGGTTTGTTGCCCTAAATGTAACCTTCTCATGCCCTAGCCTACAACTGTAGCGGATGCGGTGCCCTTTCACGAGGTACTTATCTCTTTCTCTGATTGTTTTTGGCTTACTTCTGATTGTGTTCAGCCTTATTTGATTGTAAATTTGCAATTAGAGCACTGCATTTCTTATGGAATATATCTATTGAATTGTTGTGATTTGGGTTGTACTGAGAAAAGATCATTGTAGTATTTGGTGAGGGGATTTAGTTTTGTCTACAAAAGTAATCTCAACCACTTTTACTATTTTACTTATTTTCGAAAGGTGAGTTTGTTCATGCTTTTCATTTACTCTTTGAATAGCAGGTTAACAATATCTTGAGTTCTAAGCTTGATGCAAGTACTATGAAACATATGAAAATATTTGAGTTTGGTGGTATTATCCCACTCTATTCGTCTCTTGCTGGCTTGAAATCAAAAACTACAAAAAAAAGAGCTTAATTTCATAATAACTATCACAACTTGCCTTTTTTATTGGAACTATTAAAACTTGGTTGACTATATAATGATCTGATGCCATTTCCTTTAATCACCATGAGTCTATCAGATTTGTCTTCATGTTTGTATCCTTCGTATTGCACCCCAATTGTAACCTGACAATTTTCCTTCAAATTTCTATATTAGGGCTTACATTAACAGCAGAAGAAAAATGTCGAACATGCTAATACACCCAACGATTGCTTGGAATCCGACAATCGCTGCAGGATACCTATTCCTTGGCGGTGGAGAAAACAGAAGCATGGGGGCAAAATCCTTGAGCGGAGACTCATCTATGTGCGCCGATGTGAATTATGATAATAGGTGAGTGATTCTGTTGTTTCGTAATGTTGGGATGTGAATTAGACATTTGGATTTTGTACATATCAATATATCATAGCTGACATGCACTTAAGGTTTTGAAAGCTATTACCAAGCCAAAGTTTTGATGGGTTGAAGGGTTATGAGTACACATTTTAGTCATGGGCTTCAGTTTGCACAATGTTGTAATGTCGAGTTGAGTTCAAATTTGTGAGTGCTTGCAAAAGCTTCGTAACTTCAGCGCATATGAAAGGTTGTTTCAGATTTATAATTTTCATACAAGAACCAACTACAACAGTATACTCAAAGGTTTGGTTCATATATTCCATTTTACCTCATAAACCTCAGTGGAGAGCCTCCTGTTATACAATTCAAATGTTGTGTGATGGTAGACGATGAAACCTATAAATCACCTCACGCATTTAGGCAGAAGAAAGCTAGAGAAAGATGCAGCCAAGTATGCCTTAAAGTGTATTTTGGAGAAGAGACAACATAAATGATCTTCTATCTTAAACAAGGTTTGTTTCTGCATTGTTTTGCTGGTGCATTTTGTCTTTTGGAGAAGAGCAAGATGGAGCCAAGTATGGCTTAAAGTGTATTTTATTTTGCTGGTGTATTTTGCTCAGTAAAAGCTTTCCAGACTAATGGTACATTAGAATTGTTCTTTGTAAATTTTATGCATCAATGCAAGTTTTTTGGTTGAGTTTCTCTTTCCCGATTATACAAATTGTAGCCTAGATACTATACATGCTATGTTTTCAAATCTTGCTTCCTCTTAACCAGAGAATGCATCTATGAAATAACCAAAAAAAATCCGTATCCTAAGTTTTTAATCTATAAAACATTCAAATTTTCATCTCAATATATGTATTCAATTACAATATATTTATTTTTTCGTTATGCTCTTAGTAATTGTCAGATATTCCAGATTTGCATACAAAAGATATTAGATGCACATTTGTGTTAAGTATAATCTCATCGTCAAATTCAGATAGAAAAAAACTATATTTTGAAAGTTGTATGAAGGAGAAGGCATCAATAATCAAAGAGAGCTCCTACATTTCTATAGATTAAATCGACGAACACTATAAAACACAAACCTTTATCTTTCTTGGCAAACTATCAACAATTGATTATATGGCGAAAACTGGCTCTTAACCTCTTAACATATGGTAAAAAATGGGGATTTGGCTTTGTGAATGGCAATCCAACGATCAATCCGGAAAAATTGTTATGCACAATTTTTAGAATTATTGTGCATGCACAACACAATCATTAGTTCACGAAAAAATACAGTTTAGAGCAAGATAATAAGAATTGATCTTTATATTACTTGGGTGCTTTGTTTTCAATGATCTTTAAAGCAAGATGAGATATGAGCTCGATTATATTGAGAATTGCCCTGTGCATCGAGTATGGAATAGCTTTCAGCTTCAACAAGCTGAAAATGAGATATGAGCTCGATTTCTTTTTATTACTTGCCCTCGAGGTGTATCTAGAATTACTAATGCCTCTTTCAAATAATTAGAGCATTGAAATTTTTTCAGTCTAGAGTAATTATAGCTACGATGGGTGTATCTTCAGTGAGTTATAGTAGGTTGCATTTACAATGTGTAATTTGTTTATAGATGAATGCACTTCTTGATTATATTTACATTACTTACTGGGACAAAAAAGTTGTGAAAACAAGAACTTTCGTATACTCTTAAAAACTAAATCACGTTTTTCATATCATAAATTTGATCTATTTGTACACAAGATACAGTAATGAAAATCGCACTTATTATATCACAATTTTGATATATTTGCAAGAAACCTTCGCAAAATTTTAAATTAGCACAAACATACACAAACGTTTTAAATAAAGCAAAAACTCAACGCAAATCACTCAGTGACAACCAAAAAATGAAAATTGCACTTATATATCACAATTCCAGTGTATTTGTAAAGAACCTTCGTATATTTCTTAAAATGGACAAAAAATACACAAAATAACGATAACCTTTTTATATGTTCTACTTGATTGATAGTTGTAACGCGCGGGCTAAAAAATCATAGTTTAGAATAAATTTAAAGCAAATTTAAAACACGATCAAAGCAAATTTAAAGAAATAAAAGCTTGTTTGCATATTTAGAGGTTTGAACTTTGAACGGATACAAATCTAGCATAGACTAGTCAAACAAAACAAAAACGTTTGAATATGGTCCATCAATACTAAGGTCCGTTAATATGCAACTAGATCAGTTCCCGTGCCCTACACGGGTTTTTTTATATTCATTTATTTTACTAAAAAATTAATAAAATAAATTAATATATAATTATCTAGTATCGTTATAGATTATAAAAAATGACATAATTTATAAACATATTATATTGGTAGAAGAAAGAGAGACAACACTCTCTAATATTAAAAATAATATATATATTTATTATTCGTCCCCTTTTGATCTTCCCATTTCAAATGGGCACATTTGCCGATGCATGTTTTGTTTCGTCAATATCTCTCGTTACAAGTTAGTGAAAACTGTAAAATTTTGATATTGTTAAAGTACCCATTGATATGAATCAAACAAGACCACTCATGACTATATTTTACCTTATAGAGTAGCCCGAAATCGAAAGATTCTCTTCGACCGTGAATAGTGTTAAAAAAAACCAAATGGGCCTTATATTTAGGGACGGAGGGAGTATAATTATCGACACAAAATATTTTGTTACATCATTTTGACTAAAAAGAACGTTAAAATTTCTTAGTTGTTTGAATACCTGGTCGATTTGGTTTTGTTCCTTGTTCGTTTGCTCGAAATTTATCCTTTCACATCATTTTGTCATTTCGGCATAAGTCGTCCATGCTCTTATCAGTGAATAACACATAAAAGTCGTTCCTGCTCTTGTCGGTCATCGGGGTACGCAAGCCAAAATTTTTGACCAACACCGCTAGTAGATTATATATACATTTTACTCATATACATCAATTATTTTGATATATCATGTTTACTATAAAGAATGTTTAAATTCTTTAGATGAATTAATTACCTGATTGTTTTGATCGTGTTCCTTGTCCATTTTCTCAAAATTTACCCTTCACACGGTTTTCTGCACAATATAATAAGATGTGCAAATTTTTCTCAAACAGACATTCGTTCCGCCAATTTTTTTCATGACAGACATTCGTTTTTAAGACAAAGTTATATGTGCACATTTTCTGCACAAAATAGACACATTAGTTATAATATGCACATTTTACAAATAAAATGTGCACATTTCTTCTTTATGCACACAAATCAGGTGAAGAAAAAAAAATTGACCGATAGTCAACGGTCAAATTTTTTTCTTGGGCTAAAAAAATATGTGCACATTTTCTACACAAAAATGTGCACATTGTCGACGGTCAACGGTCAACAGTCCCGCCAAATTTTTTTCCGTCAAATATTTTTTTTGGGCCAAAAAAATATCTGCACATTTTCTACACAAAATGTGCACATTGTCGACGGTCAACGGTCAACAGCCCCGCCAAATTTTTTTCCGCCAAATTTTTTTTTTTGGGCCAAAAAAATATGTGCACATTGTCGACGGTCAACGGTCATGGTCAACGGTCAATGATCATGGTCAAAGGTCAAATGTGCACATTTGATATCCATCCCTTGGATATTATTCTCATTTCTCACTCTAAGGGCTCTTCCCACCGGATGTGGACCCAAAAATAATTTGTATCTATTTATATATTATTAATGTACTATAGTATCTATCACTTTTCAATGAGTTGAGCAAAATGATAAGTTAAAGTAGTCTACTTGGGCCCAAATTAAAATCTTATCTCGACCCAAACTATAATTTCAATAATAATAATAGTTTTTGATTTATTTGGGTTAGTAATTGGGCTTAGACATGAGCTCTCTATCTCATTTTCTCTCAATTTTAGAAACCCTATCTCTCCATAAGATCTCTTCCATCTCATTTACATAAATCCTAGCTTCTCCATTTCTCCTTTTCAGATATGAGAAACATCTACGAAGCACCTTCATTTGATCCTGTTTTCGATGAGGTTGACGCTGAGGAGAAGCCTTGATGCTTATGATAAATTGATAATGCAACAAATGTGAATGTTAAGCCTATGGAAGAGTTAGACCGACGGCAACGATGACAGATCCTTTTCTAAAGTGAGTTAAGGCAGATCCTCTTCTAAAGTTAGATAAATTTCAAATCTTTTGCTTTCTCTTCTCGGTGGTTGTGTTTGATTGTTTCTGCAATTAGGGGTTTATTTGTGCTTTTTCGGTTAGGGTTCTTACTGGTGCATGCAACATTATCCTGTGTAACTTGTCTTTGTATACATAAAGCAAATCGATTAAGTAATAGTACTCATCCAATGAATTGTACCTCACCTCTAATAGATGATTGCAAATTTTAGTGATTTATTATTATTAAAGTTATTTGCATTTCATTAGAATGAGAGAGAACTTTACTTTGTATATTTTGCTAGATCTCTATGCTAGTAAAAACCTTTAAAAGAATACATGGTGGATACTTATTTTGAACATTAATTGGGAAAGTGACACTGATAAGTAATTCATACCAGAACTTCCATGTTGGATTGGAGGATTGAGGCATTGCTCAGAATTTTAAACCTGGATTTATTAAAGTTATTTGCATTTCATTAGAATGAGAGAGAACTTTACTTTGTATATTTTGCTAGATCTCTATGCTAGTAAAAACCTTTAAAAGAATACATGGTGGATACTTATATTGAACATTAATTGGGAAAGTGACACTCAGTGGCGGAGCCAGACAAGTTTTGAAAGGGGTGCTTGATTTCCTACCTTGCTAGCGCAACTAACAAGTATTACTTTAAGTCAATGATTTTTAATTTAGTTGTATATATAAATATATATAATAGTTAATAATATGATTATAGTTTGTTAATTATGTATAGTTAAAGAAATTATACTCTATATTTATTTAAGGCTGTGATATTATTTTAAATTTTATAATTTTTAGAAAAACTTAATAATTAATTAACCTTCTTTACTAGGTTAAATAAAAGAAAAATTTATTGAGTGTGTTTTATATATTAAAGAAATCAGATTATTGGGCTAGGCCAATTGATCGTTGAGTTGCTTGGATTAGTAATTAGGTGGGCTTGCAATTTAATCAATGGACCCGTCCGTTAATTAAAAGGAAGAGCCAGTGATCCATTAAGAAATTAAAGGAGGAATGCTGGAATTAAAGGGGTTCAATTAAACCCATACAATTTTCTATTTAAAACAACTCAGGGTTCAATTGAACCCTTCTTCTTCCTTCCAAGTTTTCAAACAGCCGGCCCTAGCAGTAGCAGGTGCTTCAATGGCTATGGTTCGAAACTGAAGGTATTCTCCATGGATTCCGGAGGCGAAGGAGGTGCTTGAGCACCCTCAAGCACCCCCCTAGCTCCGCCACTGGTGACACTGATAAGTAATTCATACCAGAACTTCCATGTTGGATTGGAGGATTGAGGCATTGCTCAGAATTTTAAACCTGGATATGTCTATTGCTATATTAGATTAGTATTCTTCAATATCTTTCTCCCCCTCTGAACATTCGCCAACTTACGATTGCTCGTCTGCTTTAGTAGCTATATGTTCTTTGTACACATTATAATGTTCACGCATACCTTGTTTAGATTTTTATTTATGTTTCCTTGTATGTGTAGTGATAAGCGGTGTTTTACATACCGCAATTATGGATTATTAGCTAGTTTTGTATAGGATTATGTTATTTGTTTCTATGTAATCTGTATCATGGAGCTGTTCGAGAGAAGATTTACATACGAGATTCCAAGAGATGATACGAAGCATTGGAAGCATTGAAGCATAAGGAAGAAACTGCTGAAGACGAAGACGAAGACGAAGACTTGAAGAAATCAGTAGCGTCTACCTCAGACGACACAGCCGCACCCGCGGGTCTCAAGCCGCACCCGCGGATTTCACCCTCAGCCAAGGATCCGAGAAAGCACAAGCCGCGCCCGCGGCCCTCTGCCATCCTGAAATTCTGGAGAATCCAAAACCGCGCCCGCGGCTCTCAACCCGCGGGTGCGGTTCCTCGACAGAAGAATCAAATTGATGTCTTTGCCAATTGAAGTATTTTGTGTTTAATTCTGCAACTGTCCACACGTTTTTATTACCTTAATGTGGCTGTTACAATAGCTGATGACTATTTAAGTTGTGGATGATCATCCTTGGTCACATACCTTTTGTTTTACTTAAGTTTTTGGAGAGTTTTTCACAAAACTTATGAGTTGCTAAAGTTCCTTTGTTTCACTTGGCGTTTGAAGCTTTTGGATTCAACAAGTTGTGAGTTTATCATTTCCCTTTGTCTACTCTTTGATTGTCTCAACTCTCTTGTTTGTATTGTCCATGAACTAGATTTACTACTTTAGACTGATCACCTAAGTTAGTTTTATCTTATTCATATTGCTAGAGTTTGATACTTCAAGTTGAATTATCATACTTGTTGTGTAGCACAATCTATTTGCATGAACTAGTTGTGATTGTTATTAGAGAAGAGAATTGAGTACATGTCGAGTATCCGACTAGTTGTCCATGATATTGCATGTATCTATCTATTCCTGAATGCATTGCTACTTTGTTATTGAACTTTGATAGTTTTAAGGTTATAATCGAGTAAGGGTTATTAGGACTAGTTGGACTAATAACTATTCAAGAACAGGAATTAGAACGATCACTTGAGAACTTGACATAGGGATGAAAAGGATTCTAAGATCAACTTGTTAATCTAATTGTGGATAATCGCTAAGTGGAACACTTCGCTTAATATTGTTATAACCAAGTTGACATTCGATACTTCGTATCAAAACCATTAAAAAAAACCCTTTGGTTACGTTTATTGGTTAGTCATTGTGATAACTTAAGAATTTGATAAACTGATTCTCTTGGGATTCGACCCTTGCTTGCGCACTATATTACTTAGTTTGCACGTTAGGATTACTTGACTTGGCACACGACAAATTAGCCGCGTCAAATTTGGCGCCGTTGCCGGGGAACCAAATTTTCTTATTTTTAAGTTCTTATTTTGATTAACTTTAGTGTTGACTAGTGAATGGTCAACACCCGTTCTATTAATCAGCCTCTTTCTATTCTTGATTCAGAGATCGAGAGAACTTTTCATCGGAATCGAAGAGAGAACAGAGTCGGGACTGAGACAGTAGAAATGGCCGATCGAGAAGCTCTTGCTGAAGTGCAGCGTCAATTGGCTGACATGCAGTTGGTCGTTAATGCTCAACGAGAGCTAATTGAGACAAGGCTACCAGGAGGTGGTGTTACTCGCACTTTGAGAGAGCGGCAAACACCGAACCTGACACAGCAACCTCAAGCTGTGGTTATTCCACCCCTTGCTCATGGGGTGACTTTCGAGCTCAAGTCAGGGGTGATCAATTTGCTCCCAAGTTTCCATGGTTTGGCTGGTGAGGATCCAATCATGCATTTGAACCAATTTCATGACATTTGCATGACGACCAAACCGCCAAATGTCACAAAAGAGCAGATCAAGATGAGAGACTTCGGGTTCACTTTGAAGGATGGTGCTCGTTCTTGGTATTACCATTTGCCAACCGGGTCGGTTGATAATTGGGAAAAGTTGCACAAGGTGTTCTTGAACAAGTATTTTCCGGTGAAAAAAGCAAATGCTCTCAAGAAGGAGATAGCCCATGTCGAGCAAAGTGAAGACGAAACTCTCTATGACTACCTTGAACGCTTCAAGGGGTTGTGTGCTTCGTGCCCTTTTCATGGGTATGATACCGAGGATCTAGTGCTTTACTTTTGCAATGGTCTCCTTAACCAAGAAAGGAGGATGGTTGATGCTGCGTGTGGTGGGAATATTCTCAACATGACGCCGGAGGATGCCATGGAGAAATTGCAAGATATGGTTGAGAGCACAAGGAGTTTTGGTAGGACATACACCAAAAAGGGAGTGCACGCAGCAAGTTCAGGGGATCCCACTCTTGTAGCTGAGCTTGTAGAGTTGAAAAAGATGGTCTCTCAGTTGCAAAAAGGACAACAACAACAAGTAAAGGTATGTGGTATTTGTGCTGACCCTTCTCATTTTACAGATAAATGCCCTGAGCTTGAAGGTGAAGACGTTGCTGAAGTCAATGCTGCTGGTGGTGGGTATGGACCCCCACGACCTCGTGGTGATCAACAAAACAACTACAACCCGAGGTATAGAGATCATCCCAAATTTCGATGGCGTGATCCAAATGAGCCCCAACAACAAGCTCAAGGCCCTCGACCCAATGTTGGACCATCTACTGCGGAGCTGCTGAGATCCTTGACTCAACACTTCACAACTCATGTTCAAACGACCGAGTCGAGCATCAAGAACATGGAGAAGCAAATTGGGCAGTTGGCTGAAGTTGTAACCACCATTGCACAACAAAATTCCAATTCTCTACCGTCCCAAACGGTGGTGAATCCAACCAGAAATGTAAGTGCAGTAACAACAAGAAGTGGTAAGATTTTAGGGGAAACCAAAAACCTTGTTGAGGCTTCTGCAGAAAAGTCGATTTCTGAGGACAGCCGAGAGCCGCGCCCGCGGCTCCTCTACTGAGTCAGAAATCGATTTTCCTGATGAGCTGCGCCCGCGGCCCGAAAACCGCGCCCGCGGCTCCTCTACTGAGTCAAATGTTTCGGAATTTCCTTCACAAAATGCTGAACTCGAAGTGGAGGATCGGGGGGATTTCCAGTTGAGACATGACAACTACGTTCGCCCCAACTTTCCACCTCTCGACTCCACCAAGCCTCCCGCCCCGTTTCCCGATGCCCTTAGGAACACCAAAAGGCCGGAAAACGACAAGGAGTTGTTTGAAACGTTCAGCAAATGTGAGGTAAACATTCCCTTGCTCAAGTTAATTAAAAGCATTCCACGATATGCAAAGTTTTTAAAAGAACTTTGCACAATCAAGAGGAATCAAAAGTTGAAAGGGCAACAAAAGGTAACGGTAAGCGAGCGTGTCTCCGCTGTATTTCAAAGGCGAATGCCTAAGAAGTGCAACGATCCGGGCATGGTCAGCATACCTTGCCGTATAGGTGACACACATTTTGAACGAGCCATGCTCGATTTGGGTGCATCGATAAATGTGTTGCCTTACTCTCTCTATAAGATTCTGGGGTTAGGTCCACTTCATGAAACCGGAATTGTTATTCAACTAGCCGATAGGTCCACCGTGTATCCTAAAGGTGTAGTTGAAAACGTTTTGGTTATGGAGGATAATTTGTTCTTTCCCGCTGATTTCTTTGTGTTAGACATGGAACATGATGGGCAAGCTGCTCCTATTTTGCTTGGGAGGCCCTTCATGCGAACCGCTAACACAAAGATTGATTTGGCTAGTGGGTCTCTTACTTTAGAGTTCGATGGGGGAAGTGGTTCAATTTAACATTTTTGATGCTATGAAACACCCCGTCGAAGATGCTGCGTCTATTTGTTCAATCGATGTAATTGATCCTATAGTTCAAGATGTTTTCAATATCTTTGGCTTGGATGAATTACAAAGTGTATTAGAACACAACATCGTTCACTCACCAACACTTGATTTGTCTCTTCCACCTGAGATTCAAAGTGTTCTAGCTCGTCTAGACGCTTCGGGTAGAATTTTGGCCGGTCGGCCCATGCTACTAACTTTGGAGAGCGAAAAGCTTCTTCCTTCTATTGTGCAGGCACCAGTTGTAGAGCTCAAGCAATTACCCGAGCACTTGAAGTATGCTTTTCTTGGGGAAAATGATACCCTCCCGGTAATCATTTCGAGCAAGTTGACAGGTGAAAAGAGAGAAGGTTGGTGATGGTGTTGAAAGAACACATTACCGCTCTTGGGTGGACCATTGCTGACATCAAGGGAATTAGCCCTTCCACCTGTATGCACAGGATCCTTCTTGAGGAAGGTGCTAAACCCTCTAGGCAACCCCAAAGAAGATTAAACCCACCTATGATGGAAGTGGTCAAGAAGGAGGTGCTGAAACTTCTTCAAACTGACATGATCTACCCCATTTCGGATAGCCAATGGGTGAGTCCAACTCAATGTGTCTCTAAGAAGGGGGGCATAACATTGGTAGAGAATCAACAAGGTGAGATGGTTCCTACCCGAGCTCAAACGGGTTGGAGAGTATGCATTGACTACCGCAAGCTGAACGCGGTAACCCGAAAAGATCATTTCCCTCTCCCTTTTATTGATCAAATGCTTGAACGACTTGCCGGTCGTCCGTATTATTGCTTTCTAGATGGGTATTCAGGGTATTTTCAGGTGGCTATTGCACCCGAAGATCAAGAGAAGACGACGTTTACATGTCCCTTTGGCACTTTTGCATATCGTAGGATGCCTTTTGGATTATGTAACGCGCCCGGGACCTTTCAACGATGTATGGTAAGTATCTTCTCGGAATACATTGAACATTTCATAGAAGTTTTTATGGATGATTTTACGGTACATGTAGCTTTGATGCATGTTTAAATCATTTGTCACTTGTGCTTAAAAGATGTGTAGATACTAATCTAGTATTGAATTCTGAAAAGTGTCATTTTATGGTTGAACAAGGGATAGTATTGGGGCACATCATTTCAGCTAGGGGTATTGAGGTCGATAAGGCAAAGATTGACGTCATTCATTCGTTGCCTTATCCTACTAATGTGCGTGAAGTGCGTTCTTTCCTAGGCCATGCAGATTTTTATCGCAGGTTTATCAAGGACTTCTCTAAGATCTCCACGCCCCTATGTGAGCTTTTGAAGAAGGAAGCTACCTTTGACATGTCGAATGTGTGCAAGAAGGCATTCGACACTCTGAAAGCCCACCTCACCGAAGCACCAATCATCCAAGTACCCGATTGGTCTCTACCCTTTGAGATCATGTGTGATGCTAGTGATTACGCGGTGGGAGCCGTTCTTGGTCAAAAAGTCGGAAGAGCAATGCACGTCATCTACTATGCTTCCACGACTTTGAACGGAGCTCAGAGGAATTACTCCACCACGGAAAAGGAGTTGCTAGCCGTGGTGTTTGCCCTTGAAAAGTTTCGGCAATATCTTTTGGGCACAAAGGTGATTATCCACACGGACCACGCTGCTCTTCGTTATCTCATGACGAAGAAGGAATCAAAGCCAAGACTCATTCGATGGGTTTTGCTCTTAAGCGAGTTCAATGTGGAAATCTGGGACAAGAAGGGAGTCGAAAACTCCGTAGCTGATCATTTGAGCCGGATTATGCACGAGGACGGTAAATTACAGGTTCAAATTCAAGGTACGTTCCCGGACAAAAACTTGTATCAAATTAATTCTGCTTCTGCTGAGAACACCAGCAACAAGCCGCGCCTGCGGCCCAAAAACCGCGCCCGCGGTTTGTGCTCTCAAATATTCTCGGAAAAAGGCAAATCGTGGCCGCGGCTCGAGAACCGCGCCCGCGGTTTGTGTTTGCCAGAATTCTCAGTACAAGGAGAACCGCGACCGCGATCGCGGTTTTCTGACAGCAGAGTATGCAGATTATACAGAATTTGCAGAAATTGAACCCGAATACATGCTTTTCGCCCTCCGGTCTTTCAAACCATGGTTTGCCGACATTGTGAACTACCTGGTTCGCGAAGAATTCCCGCCGAACTACACCAAATCTCAAAAGAATAGGATCAAGCGGGAATCACGTTTCTACGTTTGGGATGACCCCTACCTTTGGAGACATTGTGTTGACAAGGTAATCCGACGATGCCTCCCGGATAACGAGGTACAGTCTGTCCTTACTTTTTGTCATTCTCATGCATGTGGGGGGCATTTTGGGGCTAACAAAACGGCTAGGAAGGTATTGGACGCCGACTTCTATTGGCCACACATCTTTCGGGATGCGTTTGCCTTTTGCAAAGCTTGCGACCGATGCCAAAGGGTCGGGAAAATTTCTAAACGAAATGAAATGCCACAAACACCATTAGTCTTTTGTGAGATTTTTGATGTTTCGGGTATTGATTTCATGGGACCCTTTCCTAGTTTGTTTGGGAATTTATACATTTTACTTGCGGTGGACTACGTTTCCAAATGGGTGGAAGCGAAGGCCACCAGAACTGATGATTCCCGAGTGGTAGCAGGTTTCTTGAAGGAGAATATCTTTTCTCGTTTTGGGATTCCAAAGGCTCTTATAAGTGACCAAGGTACTCATTTTTGCAACAAGACGGTGAGTGCACTTTTAAAGAAGTACCATGTTACTCAACGAGTCTCAACTTCTTATCACCCCCAATCCAATGGACAAGCTGAGGTGTCCAATAGGCAAATCAAGGGGATTCTGGAAAAGACGGTGGCTCCTAATCGAAAGGATTGGAGTCTAAGGTTGGATGATGCACTTTGGGCGTATAGGACCGCCTACAAAACTCCAATAGGAATGTCCCCATATTGACTTGTGTTTGGGAAGGATTGTCACCTTCCGGTGGAGTTAGAGCACAAGGCATGGTGGGCGGTGCAAAAATGCAACATGGAGTTGGATGAGGGAGGCGACTTTAGGAAGTTGCAAATCCAAGAGCTTGAAGAGATACGCCGGGATGCGTATGATAATGCGGTGATCTACAAGGAAAAGACGAAGGATTGGCACGACAAGAACATCTTGAGGAAAGATTTCAAGGTGGGAGACAAGGTCTTGCTCTACCAATCTCGTCTTCAACTTTTTCCGGGTAAGTTGCGATCCCGGTGGAATGGCCCGTATGTTGTTGCTCGTGTCTTTCCTCATGGCGTCGTGGAGTTGTTTGACAGGGACAACCGCAACGTCTTCAAGGTGAATGGTCAAAGGTTAAAACCTTACCATGAGGGATTCAACAAAGTGTCTTTAGATGAAATGGCTCTAGAAGAGCCAACTTTTGAAAATTGAAGACGGGAAACCAAGTCGAGCCACGACTCTAACTAAGGCGCTGCTTGGGAGGCAACCCGAGGTATTTTTTTCCTTTCCCCTTTGAATTTCATTTTCTTTTAAATTGTTTTGTTTTCTATTTTCTAGGAATTCAAGACGAGAAGACGATGGTCGTTTGCTACTAAAGGAATTGACGGTTCTTCTTTTCGTTTATCCAAAAAAGAGAAAAAAAAAAGAAAAAAAAAGAAAGAGAAAAAAGGAATTGACGGTTCTACTTCTACCATTCTCTCTTCGACTTTCATCTTCTACCCTTCTCTATCTCAGATTTTATTTTCTACCCCATCTACGTACCTCACTTCCCATCCCCACCAATCAAACCCTAACTCCCACCACATAAAATCTCCCACCTCCCACTTCTCTTTCCCAACACCAAAACCACCACACCTTCCCTCTCCTCCGCACCACACCTCCGGCCACCGCGACCACCGTCGGGATCTGACCCTCCCGCGGCTCCAAACCCGCGCCCGCGGCTTCGCCCTGCCAAGAAGCTCTCCGCCTCGCAGAAACCGCACCCTCTGCTCCTAACCCGCGCCCGCGGCTTTAGCCTCTGTCGTCAATTTTTGCTGATTTCGGTAAGCTTTTCCGACAACCACACTCATCGTTGTTGATTTTCTTACGCCTCGGGGAGGGCTATTGCTATTGTGCTGCTGCTGCTTGGTATCTTTGTTGTGTTGCGGATTTGTGGAAGAATTCGGTTTGTGTAGACATTTTGATGGCTGCAGCAGGGACGTCTCGAGGCCACAAAAATGATTTGTGGCAACAGCAGGTTCAGGCTAACTTAGCCTTTTGAAGGGCTAAGCAGTGTATCGCCACGAGATTTTTCCATCGACGTGAGCTTGATGATTTGGGTATGACTGCGTGCACTGAGGCCATGCTTGAGCACGCAGGGTTGCATGGTTTCTTGTTCAGGTCAGCTCCCACTCATGCCGAGGCCACATATCCGTTTCTGGCGAGCCTCCAGTCCAAGGCCATCTCTGAGACCACATTCATCTCATCCATCCAGTTCATTTACAATGGACGATCCTATACGGTTCAGGCTGAACAACTGCGCACCATCTTGGGAATCTCTCAGGTTCCCTCTGAAGATTATGACACTGCAGTTGGTGACAGCCCTACACAGGTCTGGTACACGTGGACGGGACAGGTTCGGGACTCCCATGGTAATGATTATAATGCTAAGATGTCCCATCCATGTCTCCGCCTGACACAGCGGGCTCTATCTATGGCCTTCTTTGGGCTTTCTGGGGTGAACAAGGTGCCTGCTTACCAGCTGAAGTATCTCTATGCTCTTATGCCGGAATGTCAGGTGATTCCGGATTGGCTCTCACTGTTTGTTCACTCCTGCAAGACAGCCCGCTCGAAACCAATGGGTCATATTGCTTTGGGTGGCATGATCACCCTCATCTTAGAGGTTGTCATCCCCGAATGGGAGACTCTTGACTGCGTAGGTAGTCCGGACCCCTCAATGGGTCCCTATTTGCTGGATGCCACATTTCTGCAGACTCGACTTCGGTGGCTCAAGTCTGTTACAGTCGATGCGGACGAGCGTATGTGGGTTTGGCTCGGGCCTCCCGAGATTGCTCTCACAGAGGATTTTGCTTATGGGCCAGCACATACTTTCAGGATCAACCCTATACCCTCTCCCCCTCATGCAGCTGCTCGACGACGAGCTCGAGGTGGGATCAGCATCCAGGAGCCGGTTCAGCAGCCGGATCAGCAGTCCGTTGTCCTTGATGATGAGGATGATGATGACTTCCAGGAGCCTGCCCCTCGATTTCAGCCTCAGAGGCAATGGGGCGAAGGCTCATCATTTGCAGCTCCTGCTGACATACCTTGGGAGCAGCGTCTATTCGAGCGGATTGAATTTGTCTACCAGTCGGTTCAGACGGTGAACCAAAATGTTGAGAGGTTGCAGCATTCGGTGGATGACTTGCGGCTCGACATGCAGGCTCGTTGACCCGACTATCCAAACCGGGATGACCCGGATCAGTGAGCTTCTTTCTCTCTTCCTCATTATTTTTCTATGTCTTACACACTGGGGGCATTGTGCACTTCAAGTATGGGGGAGGGGAATTAGTTCATTGCTTATCCTAGAGTAGTTTCATTTCCTTGTTATTTCCCTTCGGGTTTTTTGAATTTGGGTTGTACTTTGCATGGAATTAAAAACAGAAAAAGCCACAAAAATACGAAAAAGGCAAATGAAAATCCTGGGATGGAAAAATCCATGCAATAAGCGGGTAGTTCGGCTTGCATTAGGCTTGGCAAAAAAGGACTTGAGGGCGGTAAGGAATGGTGAGATTGAAAATGAAATGAGTGGCTAGGTGAAAACCTTTCGGGGCGCCTAGGCAAAATGAGTGAAATGAGTGTCTTAGGACAAAATTTTTTGCATGTTAACCACTATGGAGGACCAAATTGATAGATTTCTTTCTCATCATATTGTTTGTATACTAAATGTGTTAGTGATTTGTAGTTTCTTTCTTTTTCATACTTCCTGAGATCTTTGAGTGATTATTGTAAAAGAGTAAGTTTCTTTTAGCTTACTCGGGGACGAGCAAGGTCTAAGTATGGGAGAGTTTGATAAGCGGTGTTTTACATACCGCAACTATGGATTATTAGCTAGTTTTGTATAGGATTATGTTATTTATTTCTATGTAATCTGTATCATGGAGCTGTTCGAGAGAAGATTTACATACGAGATTCCAAGAGATGATACAAAGCATTGGAAGCATTGAAGCATAAGGAAGAAGCTGTTGAAGACGAAGACGAAGACTTGAAGAAATCAGTAGCTGCTACCTCAGACGACACAGCCGCACCCGCGGGTCTCAAGCCGCACCCGCGGGTTTCACCCTCAGCCAAGGATCCGAGAAAGCACAAGCCGCGCCCGCGGCCCTCTGCCATCCTGAAATTCTGGAGAATCCAAAACCGCGCCCGCGGCTCTCAACCCGCGGGTGCGGTTCCTCGACAGAAGAATCAAATTGATGTCTTTGCCAATTGAAGTATTTTGTGTTTAATTCTGCAACTGTCCACACGTTTTTATTACCTTAATGTGGCTGTTACAATAGCTGATGACTATTTAGGTTGTGGATGATCATCCTTGATCACATACCTTTTGTTTTACTTAAGTTTTTGGAGAGTTTTTCACAAAACTTATGAGTTGCTAAAGTTCCTTTGTTTCACTTGGCGTTTGAAGCTTTTGGATTCAACAAGTTGTGAGTTTATCCTTTTCCTTTGTCTACTCTTTGATTGTCTCAACTCTCTTGTTTGTATTGTCCATGAACTAGATTTACTACTTTAGACTGATCACCTAAGTTAGTTTTATCTTATTCATATTGCTAGAGTTTGATACTTCAAGTTGAATTATCATACTTGTTGTGTAGCACAATCTATTTGCATGAACTAGTTGTGATTGTTATTAGAGAAGAGAATTGAGTACATGTCGAGTATCCGACTAGTTGTCCATGATATTGCATGTATCTATCTATTCCTGAATGCATTGCTACTTTGTTATTGAACTTTGATAGTTTCAAGGTTATAATCGAGTAAGGGTTATTAGGACTAGTTGGACTAATAACTATTCAAGAACAGGAATTAGAACGATCACTTGAGAACTTGACATAGGGATGAAAAGGATTCTAAGATCAACTTGTTAATCTAATTGTGGATAATCGCTAAGTGGAACACTTCGCTTAATATTGTTATAACCAAGTTGACATTCGATACTTCGTATCAAAACCATTAAAACCCCCCCTTTGGTTACGTTTATTGGTTAGTCATTGTGATAACTTAAGAATTTGATAAACTGATTCTCTTGGGATTCGACCCTTGCTTGCGCACTATATTACTTAGTTTGCACGTTAGGATTACTTGACTTGGCACACGACAAATTAGCCGCGTCATGTAGGTTTGAAAAGCAAATAGAAATTGGCAAAATGAATTGTATTGATTTTTATCCTGGATATGGCTTAAAGTGATGTGATGTACATGGTTATGTACTTTTTCCTACAATGATCAGTTTTAGCTTCTCTTCCACTGAGATGGTTTTTGTATTCCATGAAGGTTTTAAATTTTCTGAATGATATCTAATGACATTGCTAGAAGAGCTAGACCATCAAAGTGGTGACCAGGAATGCCAATTGAAGGCTAAATGGATGATCCCTTCCCTTGACTGCTATCTCATACAATTGCTACTGAGGTTGGTTTTTTAATCCATTTGTTTTAGCAAGATTGAAGTGGTATATATCTATATATAGTACTTTGCTGCTCTTACCCACATACTTCTGTTGGATTGTTGAAAAAATGCATATAGTCCAAAACTTTGCATGAAGAAAAAATATGAAATAATATAGAAATATAAGTGCATATAATCTGAAAAATATTAACTGCATAATTTGAAATACTCTTTACGAAAAATATTCAAAAACTTGAATGATAATAACAAATAATCCAAAACTTAGAAGTGGTAACAAAACTGGAAATAAAGCCTTCTAACGAGTTCTTGGAATTAACCATCCATATTTTCCTTCTTAACTTCTCCAAGCAGCTTCTTTGTTGATGAATACTCCCCCTCCTTTATGTTAGAACTTGGTTCTTCATCAATGGACATATAATAGGTATATATTTAGATTACAAATTATAACACTGAAAAATGTATAAAAATTGTAAAATTACCTTTTGATCGATGAGAATCACATTAGTGTTGAACATCTGACTAAATAAATCTGCCTTAATTTTGAGGGATCTGCCTCATAGTGGATCAAACCTTCAAGGTAAAGTTATCTCGTGAAGAAACAATGTCCCTGATATCTTGGATCTTATATTCCATGGTAAAATCCGTTGAAGGTATGAAATGAATGAGCACTTTGTGGTAAAATCGGGTGAACATAACATAGGTGTGAGAAGAAGAATGAGCATTTTGTGATGGAGGATGAATGGGCGTTTATCTCTTTATATAATGAAAAATAATGTTGTAAATTAGGCTAATTATAAATAGGGAAAATAACCAAAAATAATCTCAACTTTCATTCATCAATAAAAAATGGTCCAAACGATTTTTTCCGTTAAAATTTAAGATAATTTATTAATAAGACGACATCTTATTATAAAAATTACACACATAAACACAATTACAAAGACCAATTATGAAAAAATCTCTAGTAAACATCATCAAATTAAGCGAAATTTCAATCGAAAAAATCATTTGGACCATTTTTGGTTCATAGATTGAAAGTTGAGATTATTTTTTGTTGATATGAAAGTTGAGACTATTTTTGATTCATAAGTGAAAATTTAGACTATTTTTAGTCATTTTTCCTTATAATTATTAGAATAAAAATATTTTTAGATGATGGAATGCAATCTTTATGAAATCCGTTTATAAAAGGCATAAGCAATAGTTATCCTTTATAGAAGGAAACTGGAAGATTTTTGCATGTAATTCTTCATTTATTGTTTTTTTTTGCAGGAAACATATCTAGGTATATGTAAAGGAAATCCGATATATATTGTTTCCTTATTGGATTAAATTGAATTTACACGTAAGTGCTTATATACGATTTTAGGTGTCTTAATTTAGAATCATACATGATACTGCAAAGGAAATTTTTAGGTTTCAATTTCTTGTTATGCATAATTTCTTTTACTGAAATCATTTGTGTTTTATAAGAAAACAGTACTATGTTTTTGTCCCTTTTAAATTGTGTTTGAAAGTTAAATCTGGTTTCATATAGTTTTCTATGTAGATTTAGTTTTATGTTTTTGTCCCTTTTATTGTATAATTTCATAGTGAATTGGGTCTTTTTTCTCGGTTACAGGTGATAGAGAAGCTTGTGTATATGACCTTGTGCAAGTTGAGGGCCACGATTTCAATAGTGCTTCTCATCTTTTGCATCAATTAATTTGTAATATTTTAATTTCTTTTTTTATCAATCAACCAGCAAACAACCGATCTTTTTGATTCGTGAAGTTTTAAATTTGGAAATAATATAAAATTTGAAAAGATATGCACGTTAAAAGAATACGAATCTGAAAGATCTTTTTTGTGATGTTCCTAAAATAAATTGGAAAACAAATCTCTTTGTGATTTAGCAGATTCATTTGATATCAAAATAATTAAAAAATAGTAAAAAAATACGACCAATAGAATACTGACACATGGATGGCTTAAAAATTCAGTATGTCACGTGACATAGCTGAGGTGAGAGGAAGTGGAACTGCTTTAGTAATTATATAGAGATTATGTCCATTAATACTAATAAATCAATACAAAAAAACGCATGTAAAAATTGATGGAGTGATGTACTAGCATACGAAAGTTTTACATTAATATATAACTTAATTATTATTATTTTCATTCTCAACATAAACTACTCATCGATATATGAAAAAATATGCGATATACAATAAAATAAAAATAATCTTATTTCGATAAGTACTGATAATTGAAAAATAATCCAAGATCAATCACGGTAATTCATCTTCTTCGGGAGATGATTATATATCTCCACTTCAGGGGATAAAACGAGATTGAATAATGTATATTCATCTTCTTTGAGAGATGGTTATATATATCCACTTCAGGAGATAATAAAAGATCAAATTACGTAAAATCATCTTCTTCGGGAATGATTATATATATACACTTCAGAGGATAAAACAATATCAATCACGCAAATTCATATTCTTTCGGAGATGCTTATATATATATCCACTTCAGGGGATAACTCAATGTCAAATGTGAAAATTCATCCTCTTCGAGGGATGAAAATTACCACTTCAAGAATGATATATGCACACAAATTTATCCACTTCAGGGGATAAAACAATATCAATCACGCAAATTCATATTCTTCTGGAGATGCTTATATATATATATATATCCACTTCAGGGGATAACTCAATGTCAAATGTGAAAATTCATCCTCTTCGAGAGATGAAAATTACCACTTCAAGAATGATATATATATGCACACAAATTTGTCTTCTCCCGTTGATGATTTTAACACTTATATAACCACTTCAAGGGTTTGAAAATGACCGCTTTAAGGATTGAGAGATTAATCCTACAGAATTGAAAATTGATCGCTTCAGGGATCGTTTAAAACTTAGATCGCTTCAAGGATCGATTAAAAGTAAGATCGCTTCAGGGATCGTTTAAAAACTTAGATCGCTTCAGGGATCGATTAAAAATAAGATCGCTTCAAGGATCGTTTAAAACTCAGATCGCTTCAGGGATCGTGTTCTTGTGCATAAGATCAATTAGAATAAAATAAAATAAAATCTCTTCTTACCGTCTCCTTGTGCATAGATGATTATGCGAGGTACATATATAATGATACGAGATGCATGAGTATAGTTTCCTATGTGAGCGATTCGTGCTGATAACGTGTTACAAATCAAAGATACTTGAACTAGAAAAAGAGAGTAGATAGTAAGAGAGTAGAGAGAGTATCTGTTCTTCTCATTTGTCTAAGCAAATCTCAAGCCTATTTATAAGCCAATACATGGGAAAGTCAAAAGGTCATGTGTTACATGTACATACATAACATAATGTAGCAACAAAATACTAGAAGTTAGAAATATTAAACAAGGATCTGAATACTACAAAAACCAATTCTTCACACACAAAACAGTTAATTTGGATTACAACCAACCTTAGAGATAGGCTGATGATCACACATGAAACAAGTCAAACAACACACAAAACAGTCTTGGTCATTTCATCCTAAATTTCAGCTAAATTAACCAAGTACTTATCCCACACTTTGATTCTCATATCTAATACCAAACACATATCAGGATATCATTATCAAACGACCCCTTAGTTGCAGGGCTGAAGGCGAGCTTCAAAACTGCGTGTTGGCGGTATAACAGTTTCAAATGCTGCAACTAGCATTGCAACCTTCCTCTTTCTAGCTGGTGCGAGATCGGTAACCGCCTTTCTCAATGCAAAATCAAGCATCCATTCTTCTGAGTTTCTCCTCTCATCTACTTCTTGGTGCTTAAGATCAACCTTCTCTGATTCAGGATCAGGCTCCACTTCCAGAAAGTTTGGTTCTCTTGGGTTGAATAACTTCATCTCCTCTGACTCGTCTTTTTGGTTTCTCTTCCCTTTTGTAATGCTTATCATACTACTGCAATCACTGGATAACTCTCCTCCATTACCTAGTTTTTTGTAGTTGTTTTTCTTTACATTTCCACTTACTTTGTTCCCTGCCTTGGACTCATCTTCTTCTGACATTAATATGACTGATTTTTCTTCGGCTTTTGTTTCTTGTATTGCGTGGATGGTTGTCTCAACCGGAAGAAGATCCTTCTTCAGATTGGAGTCGCCTTCTTCTTCATCACGAGAAACGTTCTCCGCCGAACCTGAATTTTCCATGTCTTGAGTCAAGGATGTATCATCAACTGCATGATAAAATTCCATCAACATTACCTATCATGCTCATCTTCTTTGATATCAGTTTGTTATATTAGAATATAACTAATCAAGTAATAAATTTGAATAGCATAATATAGCTAAGAACTTGCTAACAAATTACCTTGGAAGAACTGATCAAGTTCCCATTCCTCGTACATGTCATTCATCGAAGAGTCCGAATCACTCATTTGCTCATGACAATCTGTGATCTCATCTTGAGATAATTCCTCTGCTAGGAACTCCTTAAGAAACTCCAAGTTAACATAATCTTTCTTCACAACTCCTTCATCCAACAAGTATTCAGTTTCATCTCCTTTAGTTTGATCACTTCCATAATCACTTGGTGTAGAATCACCGTCTTCTAACTCCAATCCTGTGAGATAAATCCTACCTTCTTCCTCCCACTCCATGTCAGAACTCTCCCAATCAAAGCTTCCAACATCAAAAACACATTCATCTAACAAATCTTCATCAATTTTCATCTCAGTAAAAGCTGATTCTTTCTCTTGATCATAGATTTCTAAGAAAAAATCAGCCTTATCTTCCTTATCAGCAACAAAAACCTCTTCTTTGCTTTGATCCTCATCCAAACAAGGCTTAACCTTACAAGGAGCGGCATCAACCGGCTTCAAACTCCTCTGTGCCTTCATCATCCTTCTCCTTGCACACAAGAAGCTCTTTAATGGAGGAGCATCCTTGTGTCGGTGGCCGTTAAGTGAGCAATAGTTATAAGGACAAACTTTCATAACAGAGGTTCCTTGTGGGCTAAGATCAAGAAAACTAGGGAACTTGGAATCCTTAATGGTAGAAGAACAAGTGTTCCTTTTAACATCACAAACTGAAGTCTTTGAACACTTTTTAAGAGATGGTTTGAAGCTTGGAGCCTTAGTTAAGGTCCTCACTTTGCTCAAGCTTGAAAATTTGCTCACTGATTTTGAGGAAGATGATGAAGAACAAAATAGCCTTCTTGAAATGCTTTCACTTATACTTCTGTTTGGTGTTTTAGTGATTAATACCTGTTTTTGCTCCTTTCTTGCCTCAGAGCTACTTGTTGACTTCATATAATTTGGAGATGTTGAATTTGCTCTTATTTGTGATTGTTGTTTGACAGGGCTACCAGGAGGCTTCTGTTTTGGAGGTGGTTGGTGCTCAGTTGGTAGTTGATGCCTTCTCAAAGAGGATTTCTTAAGGTTGTCTTGATCGGGTGATCGCTTGAAAGATCGAGATTTCTTCATCTTCTTCGCGAGGTTGAATCCTTTAGCCTTGACATCAAGGCTTTGGATGTATGGTTTCATGTTGGTTGATTGGTTCTTAATTGCTTCAAATTGGCTTGGACAAGCCTTGTTGAAGCTAGGCTTGTTAAGAGCCTTTCTTTGCACCATTTTTCAATGGGCAAACAAAATTAAGATTAACCAAGAAAATGGAAGATTGGGTTTTGTGGGTTTTCTTTGTTTTTGATGATGGGAAAAGTTTAGGCCATAGAAGGAAGAATGTAAAGAAAGGGAATATCTTGCAAAACCGAAATACTAAAGAGGAAAACTTGCAACCGAGGTGGCTATAATTATTTTGTTAATATTTTGGCTAGTCATTATAAGTGGGTGGGTGGGCTTTTTGGCTTCATTCAACTATGTGATATGGATTCTCAATATATCAAGATAGTGGAATGAAGTGGCCCACAAAAAGGTGCACTAGCTTGATTGAATTATATGAGAATTTTATGACATGGGTGCTTATTTCTTTGAGTAAATTATAAGCTATGTCAATAAAAATAAAGGAATTTCCCTCAAGAAAATAAAAAAAGGAAATTTATTATAATAATTTCAAACTTTCACTCGAGAATAAACATAGTCCTAGTCGTAGCGTAAAATTCATTAACTAATAATAGTCTAAATGACTTCTTTTTGTTGAAATTTTTAGGTTACATGATAACAATGTCACAGAATAAAAATTTATTTATGAAAGAAAATCATTCAGAATTTTCAATAAAGTGAAATTTCAATTAAAAAGTCATCTAGATGTTCATAATTTAATGTTGGAATTAACTTTAGAGGGGAATCCGTACGGACAAGTTTTATGGTGCAAAAATTTAAATGTGCATTAAAATATACATAAATGTTCATCAAAATATATTTACAACAACAATCAACCCAGTATAATTCCGTCGGAGCAGGGTTTGGGGGCGAGATGTGGACAATTAATGCCCCAAAAACTTGTCGGGAGGATGTGAACCAACAAAACTCAAGATAGAGCTAAAATATATTAGTTACAAAAAGAATTTACTGACTCAAAAAGGTTCAAACAAAATAATCTAGAACTAAGGCTCTGAAAACTCTTTGTGTTGAGATCCACACTTCCTGAAATCATCTATGGTTCTATCACATTAATCTTATCCCTCCACAAGATCTTGTCTTGAGTCATATCACATGTCATTGCTAGCTTCTCAAGATCCTTTCTTATCACCTCTCTCCAACACTACTTTGGACGTCCTATGCCTCTCTATAACACCCCGAAGTCTATCCTATCGCACCTGCGGACTGGCGCCTCGGGTTGCCTCCTCTGCACATGTCCATACCAATGGAGTCTTGTTTCCCGCAACTTGTCCCTGATGTCAGCGACACCGACCCTCTCTCTAATAACTTCATTTCTGATTCTATCCACTCTTGTATGACCATACATCCACCGCAACATCCTCATTTCTGCTACCACGATCTTTTGTTTTTGAGCCTTCGTCGTGGGTCAACACTCTACCCCGTACAACAATGTTGGTCTGACTACAAATCTATAAAACTTGTCTTTCAGTTTTGCTGACACTTTACTGTCACATAACAGTCCTGATGCCTTTCTCCATTTCTATCACCCCACTTGTATGCGATGTTAAATGTCTGCGTCTATTGCTTCGTCACTCTGCATGTAAGACCCTATGATGTAAAAACCTCTTGCAAGGCTCGCGGGGGACGGATCTAGGCAGGACGCGTGGCTGGAGAATCCTGGGAGACGCAGTACTTGCTTGAACTAGGTCAAAGACTGAACTCACAAGATAGGAGGATGTGAATCTGGTTAGGACGGTGTCCTAGGACGGTTCGGCTTCGACGGACAGGGATAGAAAGTGTGACGGCGGAAACGATTTGATGAAGGGATGATGTGTGAGGGTTTGTGAAGTGGAATGAGGTGTTGAAACGATGATATGAAGGCTGGGAGAAGATGACGGCAATTAGGGTTTGGGAAGGGTGGCGGCGGCGGCTAGGGTTTGATGGAGATGACGGCGGCGGCTAGGGTTTGGGACTGTGACAATGGCGACGACCTGGACTGAGTAACAACGACTGGATAAATGGCTCGTGGAGGTTCGAGCCCGAACTAGGGTTTGGCGTTGAAAGCAAGGGGTGGAGAAAATCTCAACAACTAGGCTTGCTATAAAATTCAACGTGAAAACAACTCTTGTTCCAAGTCCATATATATAGGAATCCTAACTAGGGTTACCAAATATAGTAACTTGCTAAATGCTAAAGATAGTAAGTAATGCAAAAGACTTTAAAAACAATAGAAAACAGTTCTAGGACGGACGCCTAAGTCTAGGACGTCCCTTCAGTGCAAGTCGTCCTTGGTATCATGCTGGATCTTAGGACGTGTAGGTCTAGGACGTCTCTTCACTATAAGTAGCCATTGATAACATGACGGAGGATGGTGTGTGATTGGAAGACACTCCATTTCTTGCAAATGCCTTAGCGACCATGCTCGTAGTTGCTTGGGCAATGGATTTGGCACGTGATCTCGTAATTGGTCCGTTTGAACGAACACTCAACATCTCTTCCTCTTGTGCCTCTGTCAATGTCAAGGGGTGTCCCACATCACCCTAAGTACCGGAATTTCCCCTTCTTCACTATGACTTGTCCTTCAAGCTGAACATCCTCTTTCGACTCCTCAATTTCTCCAAATTTGAACTCTACATATTATGTCTTTGTCCTACTCAGTTTCAGATCCTTAGTTTTCAGCCTCTCCCTCCACCTCTCTAGCTTAGCATTTATATGCACCCTAGTCTTGCCCACTAACACAATATCATCGGCAAACAATATACACCACGGTACTTCATCTTGTGTATCCCCTGACAATACGTCTAACACCATTGTGAACAGAAACAGACTTAAGACCGATCCTTGGTGCAAACCTACGTCGACCCGAAGTATTCAGTGTCTTCCCCAGGGGTACACACACTAGCCAGAGCTCCTTGATCAACCGGACATATGATATCGGCACCTGCTTAGTCTCTAGGCAACTCCATAACAGGTCTCTCGGTATTCTATCATATGCCTTTTCCAAGTCAATGAACACTATGTGCAAATTCTTCTCTCAATCCCGATACGTTTCTATCATCCTCTTTAGTAAGTGAATTGCCTTCATAGTTGACCTCCCTTGCATGAACCCAAATTGGTTTTCTGACACCTTCACCAGTTGTCTTAATCTTCCATCTGTTATCTTTTTCCCATAATTCATTATATGGCTTAGAAGCTTGACCCCCTGTAGTTGTTGCATTGTTGCACATCTCCCTTGTTCTTAAAGATTGGAACCAACTGGCTAAGCCTCCATTTCTCGGGCGTCTTAGTTGTCTTTACGATCACCTACATGTTTTTAAATCTTTTTGATGCATATCATTTGAAAAAGTGATACCCCTACACGTTTTTACCTAATGTTCTCCAATTTCTCAATAAATATTCTCTAAGAATGAGTGTTCTTCATTTTTTTCATTTTTTGGATGGTTTTAAGTTTTTTAATGAATGTTCTCCAAATTATTAGTAAATGTTCACCAATTTACTATTAAATGTGCATCATTTGTGCGCTTGTGTTTTGATATATATTCGTACCTAACTCTTTCCTTTATTTTTATTTGACTTAAAAATAAGATATATTTTTCCAAATTTAAATTGTCATTAAAAGAAAGCCTTAAGAAACATGGGGAGGACCGGAAGGCATGATTTTGTATATAGATGGCCAAATGAGTTAAGTCATCGCATTGATAAGACAAGGTTGCACAATTTAGTGTTCCACTTTGTCTTCTTTCTTTATATTAATCAACTAGATACGGGCGTCGCACACATTATATTAGAATAAGTTTGCATTGTCATAAGAGAAACTCACACATTAATTTAATTTGTGACTTAATCAAGTAGACTATAAATAAATATAACATAGGAATATAAGAAAGATATTTAAATACATGCCCAAAAGTCCAATAGGAGGTGATTAAGAAATGAGTAATGCATTAAATTGGTACCAATTTCATTTAATTTTGACAATGGACAACCAGCTTTTATATAGATAAGATGTATATAGGGAATAAAATACTTAGAAAGTTGAATAATGTGGCTTAATGCGGCACGAAAGCTACCTTATTCATATCATCGTTAACTAAATTAACAGATTTACATGTTTATAATTTTATAAATTGTTGAATGATGTTGTTTAACCCTAAAAATGAATGAAGTTTGAAAGTGAAAATCATGATGCAAAATGAAATAAAAATGACTACAGAATGGCATGATTAAGTCAACAGTTTTAGTAAGATTAATTGCGTTGTAACCGACAATTGGAGAAGGAGAGAACCGGGTCAGTGTAAAAGTGGGGTGAACCGGGTCGGTGTAAAAGTGGGGTGAACCGGTCCAGTAGGCCCACATGAAAGCCTGTGTTTGGGTAAAAAGGAGTGTTGAGAAATCAGACGCTCCTTTGCTGTTTTTTTGCAGAAGAGGAGCGTGTGTCTTTTCTAGTCAGATAACTATTCCTACAACATGCGATTTTCTCTGAGTTCTTGCAGTCTTTACTTTGTTTTTTCAGATCTCAAATTCAGTAAAAACAAAGCATTTCGTCTCAAGAAAACTTTGATGATTTGTATTCTTATACATGTAGAAATGTCCAAACAACTTGTGTAAATGAAATGTTAGATGCCATATGTTGTGCTTTATAAAATGTGGTGTACATGTTTAATCTTTATCTAATTAAAACAAAGAATAGTAATAATATAAGCATCTTAGCTTTACATTATCAAAAAATATTGTCTCAAACTCAAGCTATCAGTAATAGGATTTACATGATTTAGGTTAGGTTGCATAACTTATTTTTTTGCTTTTATTTATATTTTAAAACTAGATAAAATTAAAAAACACTATAATACTAGCTATCAAACAAAAAAAAATGAAATGCAACTCTCATTTGAGTTGCATATCATGCAACCCAGCATAAGTTGCATAACAAAAAGTGTTTTTTGCTATGCAACTAATTATTAAAATAATTTATGCAATCCCAATTGTCAGGAGTCTCAAGATCTGGAATTAAAAAATAGGGTTTTTGTACTGTGTGCCAAACTAAAATAGGTTTTTGTTGTGATGGGTTTATCCCATTTTCCTAGGGGTAGGGCCTAAATTTTTTCATCTTTTAGTTGACATTAGACAAACCCTAAAAAATATACTCCCTCTGTCCCTTAATGTTCTTTTCATTCCCTTTTGACACATTTGTCGAGACACGTTTTGTAACGTAAATATCTCCAAATATACGTTAATAAAAATTATAAATTTTTGATATTGTTAAAGTTCTCGCTAAAACGAATCAAACAAGATCTCATATTACTATTTTTTTTTTTTATATATTAGACGATATATCGAAGATTCTCTTGCAATGTGAATAGTGTTAAAAATAGTAATGAGAAGAACATTTGGAGACGGAGAGAGTAGTTACTTGATGTCCTATGGTCCATGGAGCACCAATATGAATTCAAAGCCGTGTACGTTGCTTGGGTTAGATGCACAACTTTCGTTGCAGCCCAAATTACCTTTATTCTCTAAACTTTCGGTGGACCAAAATATTGGTCCACCCCCTCCATATATGTGAAAGAATTTAACTAAAGGAAGAGTATGAAGAAAATGAAGAAAGACAAACAAATGACACCCAAATCATCCATTATAAGTTGAGATCATCTGCTCAGTTTCATCTAACAGATTTTCCTATATCTCATACATATTTTCTGGTTTTACATATCATTTGTAGAATATATGTACCACAACTTTCATCCGGTATCAAGATCATCATCTCAGGAAATACTTGATCATGAATTTTAATCATACTTCAAGATTGTTTAGAGCTTGCTGCAAGTCATATCCCCTTGTTTGCAGCAATAAGTAGCACAATCAAAACTGGCAAAATAAGAAAAACTATATAAGGAAGAGTTTCGGTGAGAGCACCTTCTTCTTCTGGCTCAGAATCTTGTGATTCATACTTCGGCTTAGGCTTATCTTTAACAAATGCGTTGAAATATGTCTCATAACCGGGATTTTCTGGAGCTGACCTCCTAACTTTCAACAATTCCATTGCCTGCACAATTAGCAGCATTCACCATTAATGGAAGCAATTATTGTTGTTGTTAGCAGAAAGATTGATCAGAGCTTAAATACCTCAAAGCTAAATGCGAGTTGTGTTGCTTTCTTGTACACTAGAGCATTAGGGTGTGATTTAAGTTTCTTGTACATTCCTTGTGCCTCATCTGACCTGCAAATCATGCATATATTTTGTATAATTAGAGTTTCTTCAATTTGAAGTATCAGTAATTCTGCCATACGAGAGTGTCGACTTCGCGACAAAAAATGTACTCGTTCTCTAGTTGATTATAGGGTATATACCTATTAAGTGAATCTTGACAAATTGCCCACTGCAGAGCAGCTAATCCATGGAGTTCAGTCTGCAGAACAACATACAAATTCTAAAACTGAAGAGATATATAATGGAAGTTCTTAGGAATTAAGGAATTTTAACCAAAAAGAAATGCACAAGTCTCTGTGTAGTATTTATAAATTAGTTCTTTTGCAAGAATGCGACATCAACTATATGAGAAATTGAGAATTGGATTTTAAGTGAACAAAACTACGGGAAAATGGGTCAAGCTACAGAAAAACTAAACCAGCAATGAGTACCTTATATCTGTGATGAATCTAGTTTTGCTTCTGTGTGTATATGTACAGGCCCTTTTGACATCAACTGTTAAATTTTTTGTACAACTTTCTAGTTCTTTTTTATTTTATTGGGATCCTATTTGACAAACTTTATTGCAACATACATGAAAATGATGTTCATATTTTTCACATTAGCTTTTTCTTTTTGAGTTTAGAGATTTTTATAAAGCATTTGAGCTATTTTAATCTGCAATATAAAGCAAGTTCTGATATTACCTGGAAGGGCATTTTGTCCACCACCTGTTGATAAAAGGGTAATGCATCTTTCAGTTTCCCCACATCCATCAACTCATCCCCATCTTTCAGTGCCTAAAACACTAAATGCTTGAATTAGAATTCTAAAGCTTTTTTTTTTCCCTTTATAAGTTAAGAGCAATATTGTTCAGCAACTGAGGCAAAAGCATCAATTTCACAAATAAATATAAGTGAACGTGATCACAGAAAGTTGCACTGCTCAGAAACTGAAAAAAGAACCAACGTTACATGATTTTCTTCGATTTCAGAATCAGCTTTTACTTGAGCACACCAATTTGAGTAACAATCCTATATTCCTAGCTCTTAGACATATAAGATTCTATTGACTTTTCTATAGCATTAATTGAATTAAGTGTAACAATACCTTCCCACACTCTGCTTTTATCTTTGGATCAACATTTAATCCTGTCCGGGCTTTATATTCAGCAAGTAATTGTTTGGTGCGAGCCTCTTTAGCTGCCTTAACCTCTTCTGTTTCAAGTGTTTCCCCAGGGCGAAGAGTTCTTCCACCACCAAACTGAAAAAACCGACGAATATTGATGAATTTCTTTTGACTCTTTCAATCCTTAATTAGATGAAAAATTCTATGTCATGATGTTCCTGAAAATTTAATTTGTTAGAAAGGTGGTGAGATCAATAAGCATTACGTTTTAACTTTACGAGAAAATGCAAGTTTCACAGGTAGGTAAGCTACTTATTTATATATTGTACACATCAAAAGCATTCTGGACGCCAATGTCGGACCTTACTTTAAACCACATACAAGCATGTTCAAAAGCTCATCAGATAGATATATCTCAATTCAGGCCTGTTCACTATACTGTTGCAAAATTCAGTCCACGTTACCGTTTTTGAGATGTTATTCGGTCTAGGAAACAGTCCCCAGGTTGAAACCTTTGGCTTGTACAAATCAGATGCATCTTCTTGCGTAGTATCAGTTTCCAAAGGAGTATTTCCAAACCTGCTAGCATCCCCAACAATCATTTCAATCTCAGGTAAATCCTTCCCCTGAAATGGATCTGAAGTTGGGATCAAACCAGGAGGTAATCCTCGTCGTTGTTTTTTGTCCGAGAAATCAAGCCCTATGAAATCCATTTTAGAAACCTTGAGCTCCTTCTTACTCCCATAACCTGGACCTTAAGAAAAGATAGTAAATTAAACATACAAGCTGTTTCTTTCATGAAACTAATGATAGTAACTTCATTCTTAGAGCGATACCTGATGACTTCTGATTCACTTCTCTACTTGTGCCACTGCTCACTGACCCTTTATTTGTCTTATACTCTTTAGCTTTCTCCATAGATTTCGCAAAAGCATCAGAAACATCAAGATTACCATTTTCATCCCCTGAAATCGACCTACCATTCTCACTTCAGTGTTAAGCTCCATAGATGAAATAGTCTCTAACGAACAGAAATGGAGATGAAAATGTGAATTCAATACAATCATCAACTCACAACTCTATTGCATAAACGGACACTTTTCCCTACAAGTCAGACATATCTTATTTTCTCTTTCATACTGAAATTATATGATATATGTGCACATAAAATATAATATTGACATTACCTGGTGATTTTTCATCAATCCTATTACTTTTGGTACTATCGATTGCCCCTTTATTTTTCTTGTAATCTTTAGCTTTCTCCATGGCAACCTTTAGAGCTTCAGGAAGCTCATTCTTTCCATCTCCATCCCCTAATTTCAATTCACCAGTCACATACAATCCAGTTAAGGTGAATCAATCAATGTAAGACTCAATTTGACCTAGCGATTCCTCACCTTTCTCCTCAATAATCTCTTTGGTGTTCCCAAACTCAGTATTTTCGATAATGTCGACAGCGCTACTGTCAGAATCAGAAACCGAATTTAACCCTACCTTGTCAGCTCTCACTTCATTTGTAGAGACCTCGATGGTTTTGCCGACATCCTTGAAGCGCAGCGACTTCTTGTACTCTAAAGCTTTGTTGAATGCGAGATTTACTCTGTGATTTTTGAAGTCGTCGCCATATAGGTTGGAATCCGGGGACGGAGAATCATCGGGATTGGAGGGGTTTGAAGACGCAGATAGTCTTATGAGGAATTTAAGCGGAGAGGATTTAGGGAGATCCTTTGCTGAATTGAAGGGGTTGGAGGTTTTGAGAGTGCTCATCCATGGGGATTGGGGATGGAGGGGAGTAGCCATGGTTGAAATGAATGGAGAGATGAGTGGACGAGTGATTGCAATCACAAGAAAATTGAACCATGATTGAATAAGTCTTGTTAAAAAACGCGCCACCTGCAGCTCTATCTATCCGACAACAGGATAATTTTAAAGATGACACGTGTATTTTTTTTTAAATACACTTTTGTTCCCCGTTCCCTCCTCTTCCTGGGAGCAATATCCGACTTATTCAATCATGGTTGTCTTCTCCTCCATTTTCTTTTGCAATTTCGACGTTTGAGAACTTCATAAATGTGTTGAATATGAGCTTCTCTTTCTTCTTCTGCAATTTGTCAAACCTCAGATGTGGCCACTCTCATTCCAAATGCATGCAGTCGAGGACTACGGTGATGGAGAAACGCCTCATTGCCCGCGACGGTGACCGAGTAAGTTCTAATCTCGAAATTTTGTTTGGATCTGCTCTAATTTAATTGATTATCCTGCTTTTAAATGGTTTCTTCATTTGCTCTGCTTACATGTTCAAAATATGTAAGATTTTCATTTTGTATGAACTACTCTCTCTTTGCGCCCACAAACTGTTTGTAGAAATGTCTGATAGAGGAAATTATTACTTTCTTGTAAATTGTGGAAATTATTATTTTCTAAAGAACAAAGATCTTTAGTTTTCACATAATAGTTGGGATTATTTTGCATTTGATTACTCTTTTCCAGAACCGCTTGAAAGATGATTATGCGGTCAAAGAGATAAAGAAGCTCAGGAGAGAGGCAATGAAAAATCCAATCATTCAATATGTGATCCATATTTGATCACTATTTGATCACTTAGGTGTTCTGATGCCTCTACCGGGTGCTGAGTATGCGATCCAGTCACCTGCTTCAATTCCAAACATTATCCAAATGAAAAATCATTCTTGATTTTCTCTAGTGGTTATGTAAATTTAAAAATCGCTTCTTGGAGATAGTTGTCTTTTTTGTTCTTATATGTTGTTGTCATTGAAAGGGCAAACGATGTCCGTTTTTGGCCTTTTGAAGGGGCAAACGATGTCCGTTTTTGGACGAATTTTATATGCACACGATCGTATTGAAATTATCTACAAGATTATGGAAAAAAACAAACAAAAAAATAAAAAAATCCTTACATGGCGTATGGAACCATTCCATACGCGACGTATGCGTTGGTTTTCGAAAAAATGCAATCAATACGCGACGTATGGTTTTAATTCATGCGTGACGCACGAGACTGGACGGTAAATAGCAATTTGAGTGGGCGGTGAATAGCAAGCGCCTCTTTTTAGTGTTTTTCATTCATTCATATTATTTTAATAATTCAATTTATTTTTTCTCCACATTTACAGTGTTTTAACTTGATTTTTTAACTCGTTTTTTAACTACATTTTACTTAACAATCAACTATTTAAATATAATTATATTTTAAATATTAAATCTACACTTAATAGTTTACAAGTTAGTTAAATCTACAACTCATCTTACACTTTTCCAAAAGGTAATCATACTAGTGTAATACCCGTTCCATGCACGCGGATGTATTTATAATTAATTATTTTTATAATAATTACATGTGATTTTATAAAAATTATGATCTATCCTAAAAATTAATGCGAAATATATTACTAAAATACAAAATACAAATATACAATAAAGATATATTAATGATGTCAATTTGCTTGGATAGGAATGAAATTACATTTTATTTCTTATTTTGCAAAAAGTAGTATTTTAGGGCCTCAAAATTTTTTAACAAATAAAAAAAATTATGCAGATTAAAGTATATACATATTTGTTGTATTAGTTTTGTGAACCGCAACAATATTTATTGAAATTGAATTTTGCTCCCAGAAAGAGCGAAAGAGAGACAGACGAGCCAAAGTGGATAGAGTGACCAAAGTTAGCTTAACAAATTGCTTCTACAATTACTCTTAAGGTTTGAAAAACATCTTATCTATATAAAAGTTGGCTGTCCATTGCCAAAATTGAATGAAATTGGTATCAATTTAATGCATTACTCATTTCTTAATCACCTCTTATTGGACTTTTGGGCATGTATTTAAATTTTTTTCTTATATCCCTATGTTATATTTATTTATGGTCTACTTGATTAAGTCACAAATTAAATTAATGTGTGAGCTTCTCTTACGACAATGCAAACTTATTCTAATATTATGTTTTAAAACTACTTCAAACATAAATATAAGGAAATAAAAAATACTTATATTTACAAGTATTAATAAATTTGATAACAACAACAACATATTAACAAATAATGTATAACTATATTAAATCACATACGAAAATCCGTAATTTTCTCGCGCGGAGCGCGAGGCCCGTATCTAGTTAGCTTTAATAGATAGATAGAGAATGTTTTATTTTAAATCAAATAGAAATATAAAAACAATTAAAAGAAACCAATAAAAAACTGTCACATGGATGTGGTAGGGCCAGAATCAAGGAGAAACCTTGAAAAGGCTCAACTTTAATAAATTATATAGATTACTTTGAAATAATATTATTATTAAATTTAAAATTTAATTAATATATTTTTATTGGTTGAATAAATTATAATTTTTAATTTTATATTCATAAATATATTATGTATCTAAATTTGTAAAATAACAACACACAATCAACATCTTAAGTTTAAATCTTAATAAAACACAAGCAACACTTACTTTATTATTAAAAAAATTGAACATACATAAAAACAAGTACATGAAATTCTCTTCACCAAAAAAAAATACATGAAATTCTAATAAAACATACAAATACATAAAACATATTAAAAACGAAAACAAGAAAATACATCAAAACAAAAACATGAAATTTGAACAACAGATAAAAGTACATAAAAGCATATTAGAAATGAAATCCTACATAAAATTACTCATATTAGTGGAATATGTATTGTCACTAGCACTAGACTGCTCAACCGAGATACATCGTAATACAACTTATATGTATCTCGTTCATCCTCCACTATTATATTGTGCAATATTATGCACGCTTTCATAATCTTTCCAATGGCATCAAGGTCCCAATCAAGTATCGGGTTCTTCACAATGGAAAATCGAGCTTGTAAAACACCAAAAGCTTGTTCCACATCCTTACGATATGCCTCTTGATAACGAGCGAAACATTTTGCCTCATTTCCTCGTGGAAGCCGAATTGACGATACAAATGATGCCCATTGTGGGTAAACACCGTCAGTGAGATAGTAACTCATGTTATACTGATGATCATTGACACTAAAATTCACTGGTGGTCATCTCCCTTCCAAAACATCATCAAATGAAGAAGAACGATAAAAAACATTAATATCATTTAACGTACCTGAAGATCCAAAGAATGCATGTCAAATCCACAAATCATATGAGGCAACTGCTTCTAAGATGATTGTCGGTTTTCCATGACCACGTGTGAACTGGCCATGCCATGCAGTTGGACAATTCTTCCATTCCCAATGCATACAATCGATGCTACCTATCATTCTAGCAAATCCACACATATCTCCTACATAAAGGAGTCGTTGCATGTCTTTTGTTGTTGGTCTTCGGAGGTATGTTGTACCATACAAAGAAACGATTCCCTCGACAAAGTTGGCTATGCATTGTCGAGCAGTCGATTCACCCATTCGAAGATACTCATCTACACTATCTGCACACATGCCATATGTCAACATGTGCATAACTGCAGTGCTTTTTTGTAATGGGGATAGGCTTTGTCTGCATGTTGCATTCTTTGTCTGGCGGAAATACTTTAACGTCGATGACAATTGGTTCACTATGCGTAAGAACAAGGGTCTACACTGATGAAGGATCATCTGGACAGCAACCGACACCTCTGGTCCCCGAGTTTGAAGGTGCATTGACTCGTTCGAGAGCTAAGGAAGTCCAACAAGAGCTAGACAAGTTAGTAGCGTTCTTCAGGTCCAAGGAGTTGAATACAGACGAAGAACCACCATTGAAGACTGTTCTAATGATCGAGGTTCGAGAACGAGCAGAAGACTGTAGAGAAGAACCGCGACCGCGGCTGGAAACCGCGCCCGCGACTCCATAACCGCGCCCGCGGCCCCATAACCGAACCGCGCCCGCGGCCCCATAACCGCGCCCGCTGCCGGGAAACTCGGCGAGTTCATTAACTTCGCCGAGGCTTCCTTTTGAAACATTATTTTCGGATGTTTAATTGTTTTTCGGGATTATTATTTTAGGAGATACTTTTTATTGTTTATTTCTTTAGTTGACACCCTTATGAACCCTATATAAGGCTGCCTTAGTTGTTGTTTTACCGCCCCCCCCCCCCCCCCCCCGATATTGATATTGAATACAGAGTTATTAAGTTTTACTCCCAAAAGAGAGTGCTTTTGTGAGTCGAGTGCCCTGTGTGCATTGTCGTTGAGCTGACCCTAGTTGTGCTTGTGTGTGTCAATCTCTTCCATAAACTTGGTGCTATCGAGGCTTCATAGCGCATCCTCCAGGTGCTTTGACATACCATAGTCATTGTGTTTGGTTGTAATCCATTGGGGTTTCTTCAACATTCGGTAAGGTTCTTGTTCTAAAGTTCAAGGGTTTTATCGTTGATTGATTTGGTTCCAATTGGCCTATCCTTCAACTTCCCTTTCTTTCATCTTATATCTAATTCCGCTTTTCTTCTATGTTCGAGTTCCTATTCGAGTTTGGTGTCTAGGTCGGCAACTGCGGCTTATCCCCACATCAAATTGGTATCAGAGCTGTGTTGACACCATTCGTCTTCACAAAAACATCAAGAGACCCCCTATCCAGAAAATCACAAAAAGAGTCAGCTTTTATTTTCTTGTTTGTCAGTTTCTTTCATAAATTGATTTTGAGTCTTCCATTGCTTTGATATTTCTTGTTGAGTCATTACAGGTTGTGTGCAAGAAGCTTGGATCGATTAGTGTTGGTGGAGATCGAAAGATTGGAGTTTGGAGCACCCTTGTTCCCAAAATCCATTCAGCCCTTCATCCATCACAAAATTTATCCATCCCTACCAAAACGCAGCCGTCAAAACCCTAGAAGAGTTGCTGAAAATTCCAGTCCTTGCACCCCAAGCCAAGATCTTCAAGGAAGGAAATCTTATCTTCTCTACAAGGAAATCAAGGTGGTTAGTAGTTTCTTTTATTTTAAAATTCGAATTTTCTGAGATAGTATCTCAGATCAAGTCTGTAATTTCGTTTTGTTTAGTTGAGACAAAAAAAATCAAAAAACAATTATTCAAAAAAAAAAAAATTCAAAAAAAAAAGAATCGAAAAGTCTCAAAGTCAGTAGTTTATTTTACGTTTTGTTGAGTCAAAATCTCGTTTGATATTGTTTAAGTCGGATCTCAAGAACTCAAAGGAAATCGGGTTGAACGAGCCCGAACGGAAGCGAGAAATCACCAGGCCGCGACAGAAACCGCGCCCGCGGCCCAGTAGCCGCGCCCGCGGCCCCGCCTCAGAAGCCACTGTTCGAAATCCGCGCCCGCGAAACCGTCACTGTTTGCCTTTCCATTCCTTTCATATATGAGCCTCAATTATTACCTAACCCTCCCGACTCCGTCTTCGATCCTTCAATCGACATCAGTCGGAACAAGTTAAGGTACGCTTCCTTTTGGCTCTTCTTGAAATTCGAAGGTTAACTAATATCTCTGTTTTGCATTCTCATTCTTGCAAAACGCCTTCGAGTCTTATTTTCTCTCTTTCATTGAGTCAGTCTCTTGTTTGAGTCAGAACCTTACAGTCGAAACCCCGCACTACGCTAGCCATCTCCATCTCTACCATCATTCATATATTGCTAGGAGTTAGGTAGTTTCAACTTAGTGGGTTATTGATCCATACAAGTCAATTCATCGAAGAAAAGCTGGTTGCAACGACAATTGAGAGAGAGTGCAGAGGAAAACATACGAGAGTAAACACTAGCGAGTTGTTTTCATTTACACTTACCTTAATATTGTTCTGTGTTAGTCTGTTCTTTAGTGATGAGCAGATCAGTTTCTCCCCACGGGAGGCATGAAGCCCCATGAAGCCCCGGAGACCCGCGCCATTACCCCGGAATTTAAGACCAACATGTTTCGGGAGATGACGTCGGCCATTACCAACGCCATAGAGCGGCAGCAGCGATCCACCCCTTCCCCAAGGGTTCTAGAGCACATCGGGACCTCCTATGATGCTCCAGTCGACAATCGGAGGCCCCTGCCTCCTCAGCAAGAAGCCTATGAGGCTGCCCGCACGGGTCGGGAACCCAGACGCAGGCCTACACCCCGAGACGATCTCCTACAAGCTCGGAGAGGACGCTTTCGTAACTCTCCTATACCTCACTTTAATAGATACAATGCTGCTAACCGTTTTGATGATGCATTTCAGGACCTAGGTGATAATGATGACGAAGAAGAGCCTGAAGAAGAAGATGAGGCGGGATGGCAACCCTATCGTCCCCAAGGAGGTTACCAAGGAAGGCGAAGAGAGCCTGAGCAAGATGGAGTGGGAAAGATAAAGGTTAAGATCCCGAGTTTTGAGGGAAAGTGTGATCCAGACATATATATGGAGTGGGAGACCAAGATTGAACAAATCTGGAATTGTCACAACTTTCCTGAAGCCAAAAAGGTGCAGCTGGCATCTTTGGAGTTTAGTGGCTACGCTTTAGTTTGGTGGGATAGCTTGATCAGAGGGAGAGCTGCCAATGGAGATTATCCTGTCACTACTTGGGAGCTCATGAAGAGGATGATGAGAGCTCGATTTGTTCCCCCACATTACACTAGGGAACTTATTCAGCGGCTCGAGAATTTGAAACAAGGATCAATGGGAGTCGAAGAGACTTACAATGCTATGCAAATAGCAATGGTTCGAGCTAATTTGGTGGAGGATGAGGAGACAACCATGGCTAGATATCTTCGTATCCTTCACCCATACGTGTCTAGTGAGATTGAGATGTTCCCTTACAACTCAATGACTGAGTTGCTACATTTGGCTATCAAGGTGGAAAGAAAGACCAAAATTAGGAGCCAAGAGAGCAAAAACGCAGGTGGCTGGAAAAATCAGCAAGGAAGGAACTCCTATCCTTCAACCCGAGAGGTCCCTAACAAGGAAGACAGTGGTTCTCGAAGGAATCCACCACCTACTACTCAAGTGCCCTCCAAGACAACACTTGGCCCTTCTAATCCACCCCGAGGGAGTACTTCTAACCCTACTTCTAGAGCTAGGGATATTGAATGCTTTAAATGTAGAGGAAAGGGTCATATGATGAAAGATTGTCCTAATTCTAGAGTATTAATTGTTAATCAACTAGGAGAACTTGAAAGTGAAAGTGAAAAAGAAGAGAACCTAGGTGATATGCATGATGAGGATGATCTTAGTGATGAAATTGGTTATGAACATGGTGATTCTTTGATTTGTAAAAGAAATTTACATGTACAACCCGCCCCTTGTGAAGATAATCAAAGAGAAAATTTATTTCACACTAGGTGTTTAGTTCAAGGAAAGGTATGCAATATGATTATTGATGGTGGAAGTTGTTGCAATATTGTTAGTACTGAATTGATCACTAAATTGCATTTTGCTACCATTTTCCATCCTAGACCTTATAAATTGCATTGGATGAATGAATGTGGTGAATTAAAAGTTCTAAAACAAGCTAAGATAACATTCACCTTAGGAAAGTATACGGATACGGTTTTATGTGATGTAGTTCCTATGCAAGCTTGTCATATATTGTTAGGAAGACCATGGCAATACGATCGAAAGGTTACTCATGATGGTCATACTAACCGTCATACATTCATCTTTAATGATAAGCCTATTACTCTTAAACCTATGACTCCAGCGCAGATAGCAGAAGCTTACGAAAAGAGCAAAGGCAAGGAAAAGGTTTCGGACAGAACTGAAGCAACAAAAGCAGCGACCAAAAACCGCGCCCGCGGTTCGGATGCCGCACCCGCGGCTCACGACAGATCGCAACAGAAGGACCAGCACGAGAATCGCGCCCGCGGTCCCGAGGACGCGCCCGCACCTCACTCGCCCAACCGCGCCCGCAGTAATTCAGCCGCGCCCGCGGATCCTTCTTCTGGCGCAATGTTGGTTCCTGCATTGACGAATCGAGCCCTATTGTCGTCCAAAGCCGAGCTGGAAGGTGAGTATTTACCCTTCGATACTACCTTAATGATGCTTTGCAAGAGATTTGTGTTGACAGGTACCGATTCTCGAGTTGATCTACCCCCTAGCATTCAAGCTATTCTTGATGAGTTTGCTGAGGTGTTCCCGGATGAGATTCCTGCGGGCTTGCCGCCCTTTAGGGGCATTGAGCATCAAATTGATCTTATTCCAGGAGCTTCTTTACCTAACAGGCCAGCTTACAGAATGAACCCTCAGGAGTGTCAAGAGATTCAGAAACAAGTGCAGGAGCTTGTAGATAAGGGGTATGTTCGAGAAAGTCTTAGTCCTTGTGCAGTTCCGGTCTTACTTGTGCCTAAGAAAGACAATTCTTGGCGGATGTGTGTTGATTGCCGAGCTATCAACAACATAACTGTCAAGTATCGTCATCCTATACCAAGGCTGGATGACATGTTGGATGAGCTTCATGGTGCCACAAACTTCACCAAGATTGATCTTAGGAGTGGCTACCATCAAATCCGAATGAGGGAAGGCGATGAGTGGAAGACCGCCTTCAAGACCAAATTTGGTCTATATGAGTGGCTTGTTATGCCATTTGGACTTACTAATGCTCCCTCTACTTTTATGAGGCTTATGAACCATGTCTTGAGGAAGTTTATAGGGAAGTTTGTTGTAGTTTATTTTGATGATATCTTGATTTACAGCAGGTCCCTAAGGGAGCATGAGCAACATCTTAGGGAAGTACTCGTTACTCTTAGTATACAGCGACTATATGCTAATTTGAAGAAGTGTGATTTTTGCACTGATAAAGTTATATTTCTTGGCTTTGTAGTGAGCTCCCAGGGATTACAGGTTGATGAGGAGAAGATTAAGGCCATTCAGGATTGGCCAACCCCCACGGCTAGCAGCCAAGTCAGAAGTTTCCATGGATTGGCTAGTTTCTATCGGCGTTTTGTGAAGGATTTCAGCACCATTGCTGCACCCCTAACTGAGGTAACAAAGAAGCATTCGGCCTTTGTTTGGAAGGAGGCTCAAGAAAGGGCGTTTGAAGAGCTAAAACACAGATTGACCGAAGCGCCATTGCTTGTGCTTCCCGACTTCACTAGGCCCTTTGAAGTGGAATGTGATGCCTCAGGAGTTAGCATAGGAGGAGTACTCATGCAAGAAGGTAAGCCTATTGCTTTCTTTTCTGAAAAGTTGAAAGGTGCAAGTCTAAATTACTCTACTTATGATAAGGAATTGTATGCATTATATAGAGTACTTAAGACTTGGCAACACTACCTATGGCCTAGAGAATTTGTTTTACATACCGATCACGAATCTTTGAAACATTTTAGGAGCCAAGACAAACTTGATAGGAGGCATGGTAGATGGATGAAATTTATTGAGACTTTCCCTTATATTATCAAATACAAGAAGGGAAAGGACAATGTTGTTGCTGATGCACTATCTAGGAGGCATGCTTTAATTGTTCAACTTGACTCTAAGGTGTTAGGCTTTGTTTACATCAAGGAGTTATATCGTAATGATGCTGATTTTGGTGCTATTTATAAGCAATGTTTAGATAAAGGAACTTTGGATAAGTTTTACTTGTTTGATGGTTTCTTGTTTAGGGCTAGTAAAGTATGCATACCTAAGTGTTCTTTGAGATTATTGCTTGTTGAAGAAGCCCATAAGGGTGGATTAATGGGACACTTTGGTAGAGATAAGACATATCATATGTTGTATATTCACTTTTATTGGCCCCATATGCTTAGGGATGTTGATCATTGTTTGAAAAGATGCTTGGAGTGTCTTAAGGCTAAGTCTAGAGTTAAACCACATGGATTGTATACTCCTTTGCCTATTCCTACGACCCCATGGGTAGACATTAGCATGGATTTTATTGTAGGGTTACCTAGGACTAAAAAGGGGAGAGATTCTATTTTTGTGGTTGTTGATAGATTTTCTAAAATGGCTCATTTTATTGCTTGCAACAAGACGGATGATGCTCATCATGTGGCTGACTTGTTCTTTACCGGAGTTGTTAGGTTACATGGAGTACCAAAGACTATTGTGAGTGATAGGGATGTGAAGTTTCTAAGTTACTTTTGGAAAACTCTTTGGGGGAAAACTAGGGACTAAACTACTATTCTCTACATCTAGTCATCCTCAAACTGATGGTCAAACTGAAGTAACCAATAGGACCTTAGGAACCCTTTTGAGAGCCATTCTTAAGAAGAATTTGAAAGCTTGGGAAGAAGCCTTACCCCATGTTGAGTTTGCCTACAATAGAGCCATCCATTCCTCAACCTTGCTGAGTCCCTTTGAATGTGTGTATGGTTTGAATCCACTAACCCCTTTTGATCTTATGCCGTTACCTACGAAGGAGCGAGTGGATTTCAATGCAGGAAAACAGGTTGATCACATCAAGGAAATTCATGAGAGGACAAGAGCTAAATTGCTAGAAGTAGCTGCTACAAATGCTAGCAAGGCAAATAGGAAGAGGAAGAAGGTCATCTTCAAGGAGGGAGACCTCGTGTGGGTCCACTTTAGAAGAGAGCGTTTCCCCAGCAAACGCCACTCAAAGCTGTCCCCGAGAGGCGCTGGACCATTCAAGGTGCTCAAGAAGATTGGAGATAATGCTTATGTCTTGGAGCTCCCCGGTGACTACCAAGTGAGTGCTACCTTCAATGTGCAAGATTTGACTTTATTTGAGGGTGAAGAAGAAGAGGAGCTGGATGATTCGAGGTCGAATCCTTTTCAAGAAGGGGAGGATGATGAAGGATCATCTGGACAACAACCGACACCTCCGGTCCCCGAGTTTGAAGGTGCATTGACTCGTTCGAGAGCTAAGGAAGTCCAACAAGAGCTAGACAAGTTAGTAGCGTTCTTTAGGTCCAAGGAGTTGAATACAGACGAAGAACCACCATTGAAGATTGTTCTAATGATCGAGGTTCGAGAACGAGTAGAAGACTGCAGAGAAGAACCGCGACCGCGGCTGGAAACCGTGCCCGCGGCTCCATAACCGCGCCCGCGGCCCCATAACCGCGCCCGCGGCCGGGAAACTCGGCGAGTTCATTAACTTCGCCGAGGCTTCCTTTTGAAACATTATTTTCGGATGTTTAATTGTTTTTCGGGATTATTATTTTAGGAGATACTTTTTATTGTTTACTTCTTTAGTTGACACCCTTATGAACCTTATATAAGGCTGCCTTAGTTGTTGTTTTACCGCCCCCCCCCCCCCCCCCGATATTGATATTGAATACAGAGTTATTAAGTTTTACTCCCAAAAGAGAGTGCTTTTGTGAGTCGAGTGCCCTGTGTGCATTGTCGTTGAGCTGGCCCTAGTTGTGCTTGTGTGTGTCAATCTCTTCCATAAGGTTGGTGCTATCGAGGCTTCATAGCTCATCCTCCAGGTGCTTTGACATACCATAGTCATTGTGTTTGGTTGTAATCCATTGGAGTTTCTTCAACATTCGGTAAGGTTCTTGTTCTAAAGTTCAAGGGTTTTATCGTTGATTGATTTGGTTCCAATTGGCTTATCCTTCAACTTCCCTTTCTTTCATCTCATATCTAATTCCGCTTTTCTTCTCTGTTCGAGTTCCTATTCGAGTTTGGTGTCTAGGTCGGCAACTACGGCTTATCCCCGCATCATACACATTCTAAACCGTCTCTGAAATTGCTCATTTGTAAACAGAGGTGGTGGGACTTCAGAGAAATAATATTTGACTAGTTGTTGATGCCCTCTTTCACGCTCTCGGTCGAGGTATTTTCGCCTTCTTCTTGGTTGGGAGCTTTCACCCTCAGATAGATTTTGTGTTGTTAGAGATAGAGCTTCATTAACTTCATCTTCAAGCTCATCAGATAATGAACTATCATTTGAATTCAGAATGTCACATATAATTTAATGGGGATCCATTTGGAAATGTTGTATGAAATGATGAGAGTTTTGAAGAGAAGATGTTGTGGAGATTTCTCCTAATCCATATGTATATAAGAAGATAATGAATCTATGAGATTAGAGCATCGTTAAGAACATGAAAGAGAAATGTGAGAAATCATTGGGGATAGAAACATTCAACACAACGGGCAGAGCAAAAGTGATAGTATCGAGTAGAGGTAAAGTGATAAGATTGGAGATGACAACAGTCAAAACATTGGGAGAAGGTGACAGAAAGCATTGGGTAGAGGAAACTGATAGCATCGGATAAAGGAAAGTGATAACATTGGATAGAACCATTCAAAATATTGGGGAGAGGAAAAGTGATAGTATCAGACAGAGGAAAAGTTATAGCATCGGGCAGAGGAAAAATGATAGCATCAGGCATAGGAAAATTGATAGCATCAGGTAGAGGAAAGTGGTAACATTGGATATAACCATTCAAAACATTGGGGAGAGGAAAATGATAGCATTGGGCAGAGGAAAAGTGATAGCATCGGGAAGAGGAAAAGTGATAGCATCGGACAGAGGAAAATTGATAGCATCGGACAGAGGAAAAGTGATAGCATCGGGAAGAGGAAATGTGATAGCATTGGGCAGATCACCATTAATGGTAAAAGGAATTTTACTCGTCTCAGGTAGAGAAAAAGTGATTGCAATGGGTGAATCATCATGGATGGTGTTAGTAGACCAAAATTCAAAGTAGATAGAATCATTTTTTTTCCAATATATATTTGTTGGTTTGGAATAAGATATTTGCACTTACTCACTCTATTATTCTCTCTCATTTCCTCAAAAGTGATTCTCATTCCTTCGATATATAACCAAATCAACCTTACAACTATCAAAATTCCTTCCAATTTTCTCAAAACTTCTTGGATTTGTCTGAAGAACAAACAAACCATCCCGGGAATTACTTGCCAAACACTTGTCCATATGCACCCCCTTCACCTAATATCCCTGGTTTATATGGAAGTGCTTCTACATTTCACCAATGGAACTCCCTACAACATGTGCCAAGTTTTGATGATATACATGTTATCCCTGAACCAATTTTGTCTCCTGAAAAGCCCCTACAAAACACACTCACCAGAAAGCCCCTTCTGAGAAATCTCCTCCCCAAATCTCCTCTCGTCAACGTGGTGAGAAAAGACACAAGCGGAGTCAAGACAAGGAGTTGTTGTTGGCCAGTGCATAGGTTTACACTAGCACAAATATTATTGTAGGTACTAATCAAAAGCGCGAGCTATTTTGGGATGGAGTTGCAGAGTCCTACAACAAAAAAAAGAGTTGAAGAGAATAAGAGTTGGGTTCATAGGGCTTCAACCTCATTAAAATCACGATGGCACACCATATCCACCGACACTCAAAAATTTGTCGATTGCTATAATCGAGCTTCCAACCGAAGAGGTAGTGGGGAAAATGAGATTGATGTGATAAGAAATGCACATAATTTCTTTCGTTTGGATTATGGTGTTTATTTTATATGGGAGCATGTATGGCGTGAGCTTCAAAGTGGTGCAATTGGTTGGCTAGAGAAAGTGGAGGGAGTTCCAAACGATCAAAGTTGAATGAATCTCGAAATTACTCTTCAATCTCCAATCCGGATACTCCCACTAGTGTAACCGGACCTGAAAGCGTCACATTTCCTCCACATGAAAGTGCTCCGCTTGGTCCTATAGGTACAAAAAACGCCAAAAAGAAGGGGAAACAAGTTGCTCAAAGTTCAGGTGAACACATGGAGGCACATTTAGAAAAAGTCGATAGGCTAGCTAACTATGCTCCAAGCTAGTAGAGATATGCAAAAACAGGAGGCAAAAAGAGAGGCTATAAAAGAGAAGAAAAAGATTGTTGATGATTATGTTCGTACTCAGAAGCTTCAAATGCTTACTCAACTTTTATCATTCAACGAGTTAAGTCCGTAACAAGAGACGATAAAGGATGCATTGATGGGTGAGTTGTTTCCTAAGTGAAACATAACTTGAGATCTATATTTTTAAAGATTAGTTTCACATTCATGTTTCTCGTTTCCTAAGTGAAGGATAGCTTCACATTCGTGTTAGTGTTTATTTTAATTTACTTATGCTATTTCTTCTAGTTATATTTCTGCCATATAATGTCTTGTAATATATTAATTTTCTTATGTAATGTTTCTTTAATATTGTTATTTTCATGTGTAAAGTTGTAATATGTTCAATCTTATATGTTGTCTTATAATGTATATGGTATGTGTATAATATCTTGTATTATATTTATTTATGTATGAATCATTTTTATTTCATCTATCAAATTTAATATAATATTTCATATAATACATAAATTAAATTACTTATATTACATACTAAAATGATTATAAAATATTTACATTTCTTATATTGTTTATTTTAAATAAAAACGTTATTTTAATAAAAAAATAAAAATTGGGTGTCTATAGATAGATGAAAATAAAATAAAAAATTTATTTTTCATCAATTCATTTAATTTTGTGTTGAAAACATTTTTAAAATGATAATAATATAACAACTCTAGGGTTTTTTTTTCACTATTAATTTTTTTGATCCAGTAGCTAAAAACCACCCCCACTTTCTAAGGGCGTTGTTTGGATGTTCAAAAGCAAACCCAATTTGGACATTGATCCTGTGTGGAATTTTTGTTTACAACCAAAGTGGCTTTATCATTGTTGATTTTTTTACCGACTCCTTACTTTCGAACGTGGAACTTATTTTTTAGCAAATTACACTTTTGCTAAAAAAAATTATATTATTCTATGGTTAAAAAAACCACCGGTGTAAGTGCTCTAAGTAGATACGGGCCCCGCGCAAAGTTGTTGATTTCGTAGGTGATGTAATGTTGTTTCATATTATTTGTTAATGTTAAAGTTTTTGTTATTATATTTGTTAATATTTGTAATTATAATTATTTTTCATTTTTTCATATCAAAGTTTGGAGTAGTTTTGTAACATAATATTAATATTAATTCATATATATAATTTCATTGAAATGACTCAAAAGTCTCAATATTCACGTTCAAACAGTGAAATTTTGACAACATTAAACATTTAATATGAAATGCGATAAAATGTTCAAAACTAAATTCGTAAAGTTTTATTTCTAATTTAATAGTAATTCTTTTTAACCATATAAAACTCAATATAAAAAAGCGAAAAAAATTGTCAAGAGAAATTATTAAGAAAATTATTAGGAGTATTGATTGGGGTGAAAATAAGTATCAATTATATTAATTTTTAACAAAAGGCTCTCGACAACTCCACAACATATATCTCACGGTCGGTAGGATTTTTCCAAGCCGGCAACTAAACACCATAAATTCATTGATCATGTCATGTTTTTTTTTGAGCGGATGATCATGTCATGTTATTTGCCTTTTATCTCGACATAAATTAGGAGTAAGAGTCTTTGCCTAGATAAACATTTTGAGTACACTAGAAACGGGCTTCCGCGCTACGCGCGGGGAAATTACAGTTTTTTATATGATTTAACGTTGTTTAATAGGCGTCCTAAAATTTGATTGGGCTAATCATATTCACAACCCTTTATGATATAGAATCTAACCTCGACAAAGCAGTCTATAATCTTTGTTCTATCAAAAAGAAAAAAATAAAGTTTAATTAGTGATTATATTTTTCCTAAATGTTTTATTAATCATTTTAGCAATTGACACACAACTACCTATGAATTCGTCTCTCCTTTTAAAATCATCACATTACCTAATTAGCTCGGGTGCTTTTTTTTTTGTCAAACAATTAGCTCGTGTATTGGTGTTCCTATTTTATTAGGGCTTAAATCAACAGACTGAAACCCGCGTACGGGTCTTGCGTAATTATAATTTCTTAAATGTTTCATAATAGATATTGAAATGATATTATATCATATAATCAAATGAGTTTGATGATTTGTACCTCTTCTCTCAATTCGCCAAATTGTTATATCATTTTGTAATATTATTGTAATATACGGGACATAATTTTTTTAAAATATGATTTTTAATATTCTTGTAATGTACATGACAGAAGTTTTTAAATATATGTTATTTGCGTATGCAATTTCTTCAATGCTCTATATGCTAAATTTTTGTTCAAGTCTTGTTTGCAGTATTATTACCAACTCCACAGATTTTGGTATATAAAATAGAATCAGGATCAGGTGAGAATGATTATTATTGTGCGAATTGCGAATGGATGCACATTTAGGCGATTGACATGCACTTTCTTCAGTAATGACATGCACATTTAAGCCATTGACATGCACTCGGTCAGATTTGCATGTCATTGATAATTTGCCATTGACATGCATTTTCGGGGTGTGTGCATGTACTTTTCACATATTATCAATGACATGCAAATCTGACCGAGTGCATGTCAATGGCCTAAATGTGCATGTCATTACTGAAGAAAGTGCATGTCAATCGCCCAAATGTGCATCCATTCGCAATTCGCACAATAATAATTATTCTCACCTGAATCTTTTCCTATAAAATAAGGTAATCTATTTTGATTTATTAATAGACAAGTTGGTGAATATATGATCTATTTTTCTGTCTATAACTCATTACAATTGAATAAACTCGAGGACCAGTTATTAAATGTCATTTCCCCATTGTATACATTTTTGACGTGTTTACTAAATTATCATGCTTGTTGGAAACTGAGTGTAAATGTTTGAAAACAACATGCTAGCATATTGCAATATGTAATATTGTTTACAATTACTAAAATTAGATGCAAACGGCCTCCGATAAGGGCTCAAAGTTTGGTACTAATGACGAAAAATGTAGTTTAGGATAAGTAAAAAGTAAACACTTCAAGTACAAAGAAATTGAAAGAGGAAAAAATGCATACCATATAGTTCACAACAGATCTCCCTCTTTATATAAATTTAGTAATTGCAAAAGTTAAATCATTTTACAAAGACACATGATACATGAATTGAATATAGGGAATTTAGATTCTTTGATAAGTCGGTCATCTAAACTCTGTAAACATGCATATTATTTGTATATATATATATATATAAGTGCATTGTACAAAAATATCTTGGATTAAGGCAAATGCTTTAACGTACATAAGTGCATTGTAAATGATGAATGTAAAATATTAAAATAATTCATTAACCAATGGGAGAAGAGTTTACAAAAGAAAAGTACATAAGTGCATTGGAAATGATGAATGTAAAATATTAAAATAATACGAGTAAGGGTATAATTGGAAGAAGTTTATGGACAAAAATAGAAATGAGACTAACATTTCGGGATGTCCAAAAAGAAAAATGGGACTCATATTTTGGGACGGAGGGAGTATAATTTACTAAAGCCTTCATGTGTACCTTTGAAAAAAGTTATTGATCTGACTTTTTACTTTTTACTTTATTAATCTAATGATAAAGTCAATTACTGCAAAATCATACCATCCACTCCAAACCTCTGTCCACATGAGAGGTTTGTAAGGTTTGTTTTAGTAAACACATAACAGTAAAAGTCGTTGCAAGTATATTAATCTGTCACAATAAGATCATTAACTATTAAAAAAATTATTTTGAAAAGAATTAAGATTGTCAATAAGAACACTGGAACTTATAACGGGATCAAGAGAGTCATCTTCCTTGCACATTAACCATGGAACACCAATATCTAATCCAACAACAATGTTAGCAGCCCATCTCATGTGATCACAACCTTCTTGTCCAAATATCTTTCTTTGCATTTTATATTTATATTCGATCTGAAAACACAAACTGATAGCACATAATTCAGTTTTTGAAATCAGAAACTCAAATTAATTTGACTAATCTTAATTACAAGAGATCATGAAAAAAAGAGTCAATGAAAACATACAACATTGAGTGATGTTAAGGCATTGAATTTCATGTGTACAAGAGTGATTGCCATGGAATTGCTTTTTATTATTGCCTTCAAAATGCTCAAAAATTCGATCTAGTTTTGGGCGCATTCTAGTTGCGCCCAAAACTGAACCGGGTTTTAAAAAAAAGGTTTGGGTGCCAGTTAAAAATTTCCGAGTGCGAGATTTTTCCCCGCAATCATACGATCAAGTATGTGCGCGAGGGGGAGAAAAGACAAGTAGACATCATTCACTGTCATCTATGTAAGAAGAAAATTACCACAATCAAAATTGAGGTTAATCGGTGAATTTGAAAGGGAGAGTGGGGATCGAGGAATTGGGGGTTATCGGCAGTGGCGGATCTAGAAAATTTCTACCGTGGGGGCTCGTATTAGAATTAAGATTATAAATTATGTTCTCTTTTTCTTGAGTATTATCAATTTGATTTAAACATATTCAATATAATATTAACCCACATTTAAATTTTAAATTAATTTAATTTATTTGTGTTAAAATCAATAATAAATATTCTTCTACTTTTTATTCTTGTATCAAATAAATATCTTGTACATAGAAATATCATATAAAAGTTATTCTTTTTCTCTAATATTACCGATATTTAGTGGGTTTGATAGATATTAAAAATATAAAAACTCTGTATGTAAAAATTACATTTAGTTTTCTTACATTTTTAATAATCATGTTTCTCTGTTTAACACACCTCTTACTTTTCTTACCAAAATTCAAGAATAAAATAGAAAAAATCTCTATATAACTACTAAAGAAAATTACATTTCTTCAATTCTAGCTATGTCACGTGGTATACTCTTTATTCAGGCCATCCACCTGTCGTCATTTCATTGGTCACGATTTTTTATAATTTATTGTAATTTTCTCAAAAAAAATAATTAAATTTGGAAAATCGTGTGCAAAACTATTACAAAAAGATTGCTTAAGATCTTTCAGATTACAAAAAGATTTTTATGTGTTAATTTTCTAGATTTTGACCTCCCAATATCCTATTATTTTATTTTACAAATATATATTTTATTTTACAAATATATATTTTATTTTTATGATATGACGTATCACAAAAAGATTGATTTCTTAATAAATAAGAGAAATAATTATATTTTTGTGTTATTGTAGTGTTTTCAATTATATATTTTTATATATGTTGAAATCAATTTATTTAAATTTGTTAAAAATTGACCCATGATAATTTGATCAAATAAGATTTTTGGTATTAAAAATTCATGTATATTCGTTGTTTATTATATTTAAAATGTAAAAACTTAATTATATATCAATATCATTTTAAGATATAAACTTATTTTCATATAAAATTTTATATTACATAATACTCCTTACTACTAATTCACTATATCGAGTTATATAAACCCGCGCATGGCGCGAGACCTAGTCTAGTTTGTGTATAAAATTAAAAGGCTAAAATGACTTACGTTATATTACATGAAAAATAAAATCAAACCAACTTCATGTAATTCTATTAATTACTTAATAATTAATTACCGTTGTGTAAATTGAATTTTAAAAAATATATTAAAAAGATAACTACTTATATGATACTAAACAAGAGGAGTATAATCAGTATATCACATTTTTACTTAAAATTTAAAACAATTGAATCTCTAGTTTGTAAAATTTTAACTGTTGTACAGTTTTACCACAGATGTAATGAAAGAAAAAAAAAGAGGGTGTTTAATTTTTTAGCAAAACGCTTCGTTTTGATCTTTTGGACATCTTTTTAAATTAGAAAAAATGGTTGATGTAAATTTATTTAGTGAAATCCTAAATTTATCAATGGAGGGAGCAACATTTATGAGGTACCAATTTCATTCAATTTTGGCATTGGATAGCCAATCTTTATATAGATAAGATTTTACGTAGTCTTCAACTCTTCATTTAAGTCTTTATTTTCACGTAACTTTCTCCTTAGTTTGTAAAATTTATTCTTATATATATGTTTATCTTTATGTATTTTGATAATTTGATGTGTCGCATAAAATGCATATTTAGATATTAATATATTTTTTTAAAAAAAAAAGTGCTAAGGACATGTTTATGAATAAGACACATTGATTGTATTTAAATGAACTAATTGGAAACAAGCGGATTAAATTTGAGTTTTCTAGAGACATCAAACTTTCTCTTTTAAGCCATGTTTGATTGCTCAAAAAGTAATTCTCCATCGAAATATCAAAATGACTGAATTTTGTACTCTTAGCCAAACACTTTTGTTTCCATAACTAATACTCTCTCTTTTAAGCCATACTTGATTGCTAAAAACATATTTGATTTCTCATCAAAATGACTCAATATTAGTTTAATTCCCGTAGCATGCGCGAATTTATTTTACTTATTATTTAGCAAATAGATTATCTCTTATATAATTTTATCTCCTAAGTTAGTTTACAATTTTGAAATGACATTAAGACATAGTTATTTTTAAAATTTTGGAATAAACAACATACAAAAAAAGCAAAATAATTAGAATTAGTAAGAAAAGATAAAATTAACATTCTCATAAAAACACATATTTAAGGAAAATTTTATTTTAAAACAAAACAACTTGTATGTAGCATATATAAGACCCCCCTAGTATTAGGTTTAACACTTACCACTAATCTAAAATTCAATGTATATATTTAATAAACTGTTTGAAAAAAAATTATATTTATAACCCTAAGATAAAATCAATGAAATTTTCTAACAGAAGTTCATAGAATTCAAAGAGAGTTTATAATTATTTATTATTGAAAATTTATCTCGTAAATTAAAGAGAGGCTTAAGAAGAATTTGGTATTAAAAAAAAAAGGGATAATGCTCACAAATTAACGATAAAAATAATGGATTCATATATGATGGCTCCAAGTCTAAATATAAGTTGATTTAATTAATTTATATTTTAAAAAATAAATTAAGACTTTGTTAAGATTTTATGGTTTAAAATTGCATTTAAAAAAAGAAAAAAAGAAGAAGAGAACTTTAAGGAGAAAATGACACATCATTTTTGTGGGGCCAGAGTGAAGGAGAAAACTCTAAATATCTCTGTTATATATATATATATATATATATATATATATATATATATATATATATATATATATATATAGATTGTAATCTCAATCAAACACCTTTTTGACATAACTATACATCCACGCATCACTATATTACTTGTGCGTGAGAGAGTGTTGGATCGCGTAAGTGGTTGAGTTCAAGGGTCAGGATTTATTCCTGGATATTGAATAGTAACTTTTTTAAAATGACTTTCTGTAAAATCAGTGTGTTAAAACAAATTATAAAAGTTTTCATTTTTATCTATGCATAAACATCCATTTTGATGATATTTTTATATTTTTCAATTTTTTTATGTATGTTACTTATCATTAAGAGAGAGAAATACAATTAGCAAAAATAAGCAATAATATAAATTTTAGAGTAGTTAAAGTTATTAATATTTTCTCAATACAATTTTCATACTAGGTGAATAAGGATAGGTAAATTATTGTTGGAAATTTTATATAGATAACATTATTGCAAAATTATTTATGAATTTTTGGTAGAGAGTAGAGAAAAGTTCGGGTGAGAACACTCCTTAAAAAACGAAGTAAGAAGTTTTTTGCGTTCACAAATAATAAGAATATATTGATAATATGGACGGTAACGTTGTCATCCAGAATATGAACATTGACGTATAATTTGTGAACGTAAACTGTTCGCACTTTATAATTTAAGGGGTATTCTCACCCGAACTTTTCTCGTAGAAAGTAAAGGTAGATGAGAAATAAATGTAAATGATATATTATTTGCCTATAAATAAGAAGTAGTTGTAATTGGTGAATACGCACATTATATTTCTCTCTTCTTTATCTTGGGTTTATGACATCTCAATCTTTTTATTCTCTTCTCATAGATCCTAACCAAAATTACTATTCTCTTCTCATAGGTCTTGGGAGATTCGTGACGAAGAAACCCGAGTTATCCTTGACGAAGGTCGTTTTTTCCAGTTATAAAAGCAATTTTTTACCCAACCCTAAATTCACTTGGTCTCCATATCCTTCCTCTCTATTTCGGCGCATCAATAGTGTATAACAACAACATTCAACACATTTTTGCATCTCCTTCACCACAAAAATCAACAAATCAACTCATAAGGTAATTTCTATACTCGCTTTTGCATTAATGTTCTATGTTTAGATGAAAATATGTCAAAACCATTTATATGTTGTGATTACATATGATTGATATGTCTAATAGATTAGTTTGAAAAACTGTTTTTTTGCTTGCAATTGTGAAAATTTTGTGCATTTTGGTTCGTCACCGAATGGATTTCTGGTGTTGAATATGCAAAATTGTTCGTCATGAAGAGTACAACAAGTTTCGTGACGAAGGTGTTATTTATAGACTTTTGTGACGAAGGTTAATGTAAGATTCGTGACAGATTTCTGAGATTGGACCTTCGTGACGAAGGTCTAATACAGGTCTATGTCGGATCTTTGTTGTAGGTCCGTGACAGACGAATGTGCATATTTGCACAGATTTTTGTTTTGTTTTGTTATGCGATTGCAAATTGACAAAACAATGTGTTATTATAGAATGCATTCGTCTTCAAGAAGCACGCGGAAGAACAACCGCAACCAGACTCGAGAAGAAATCATGGCTGGAGAGAGGCTCGCTTATCAGCCGAAGCCGAGGAAGAGGCGCAGAAGAGCCGACGAGGCTACAAGCGCAAGTCAAGAGGTCCCTTCTTGACATGCACAAAAAGGGTATGGGTCTGCTGACCCTAATGTCTATTCGAGCAATTGTGAGGCCATGGTTAGTAATTTGATCATTTACTTATATTAGTGTATTTTTTATTATGATGATCTAAATTTATGTATTTTATTTGATTATAACAGGATAATCCCATGACTCCAACCTATGCGGCACAAGATCCTAATTGGAGTCCATATAGTGTTGTAAGTAGTAGTGTGAAATTTCATTTATAAATTATGATTGATCATTGTATATTTTACTAATGTAGTTTTTTTTTGTTATAGATGCCTATGTGGGTTTCGCCCCCTTCTCCGCAACTAGCATGGGATGAAGCAGTAGGTCATCAACAGACCTTTGATCATGAAGGAGTGGAATGGAAATCCAATCCAAATGCTAACTGGGCTGAAGGACAGTATGAGGGCCAATGGGGGGTCAATCTTGACGAACAAGGCGATGAAAACGACGCCATTTACCCCAAATTACAGTTTCCTGTACCTGGAGGCCCTAAGGGGATAGACTTGTTGTATAGCTTCAACGGGCACAATGCTTATTTCTTTTGGCAAGGCCATGTAAGTAAAGCTATCACCTTTGTTTAAATTGTTACATGCATGAATTGGATGAATTATTATTTGCATGAATTGCATGAACTGAGGTACAAGTAGTTAAGGGCATGCATTGTAAAATGATTTGTTTACTGAATGAAATGTACTTAAAACTTGAAAAATGATAAATAAGAGAGACCGCAATTGAGAAATACGGTCCGAACAACAAGTTTTAAAAAATGGTTGTTAGAGGGCGATTACCCTTGCGTTGAGTTGGCTAGAGCGTCTGGTTTGTCACGTTTGCAATTCCTCATGTATCCCAACAACGACCAAGCGTTGATCAATCTCTTTGTTGAGCGTTGGCAGCCGGAAACAAACTCATTTCACATGCCATTTGCTGAAATGACCATCACTCTACTGGATGTGCACAAGATTCTGGGTATCCCTATAGAGGGAAGAGGCATGGGATTTCGCACATCGGCTGATGGAATTGGCAAAGCTGACACGAAGACCGCAATGGTTAACAAAGCAAAGAACTCTTTTGGTTTCAATTTAGACGATCCAAGAGTCAAAGTTGGTGCTGAAATTTCACCGAACCTTTTGAGGCAACAATGTGAGAGAGTAGATGAGGAGGGGAATTTCGTTATAGATCAGATTACAATCGCTAAGGGTTGGTTGACATACTTGTTGGGAATGACATTGCTTCTTGACAAGTCGCAACACTTGATCAAGTTGATTCATCATGAATGAGTTAATGATATGGCAAATATCCATGGTGTGTCTTGGGGTTCAGGTGCTTTGTGTGCTTTGTATGGACACTTGGGTAAATACTCTCGCAGAGATTGTGCAACAATGTCTTTCCGTTACACTTTGTTGATGGTATGTGTGTCTTTAATTATATGTTTTGATATGAATTTTTTTCCTTGTATTTTCCTTAATTATGTTTCATGATGCATGGTTGGGTCTATTTGTACTTTCCTGTCTTTGCCCCTCCACCAAAATATGAGTGGGATGAGACAATGCCATATACAACTCAATTTGACGTGTCTGAGAAACCGGATAATCATCGCAACTACAGAGAGGAGCTAGACATGATGAGTGTAGAAGGGGTATGATAATATTTTCATTATCTATTCATTTTTTGTCTTAACTTTAATGTATTTTTTTTATTGATTCATGTACAATAGGTTGAGTGGCAACCGTATGGAGGCCTTGATCTTCAGAACGAAGCCCTTCGCCCAACTTTATTTCATGGGGTCTTGCATGTTCTGGATAAGACCGAGCCTCACATGCCACTAAGAGTTTCAAGACAATTTCGTCGAGTTCAAGGTGTGCCAATCCCTCCCATTCAGCCCATTAAATCTAGAAGGTCTGGAAATAACAGTATGTATGTTGTGGAGTATGATCCTACCAATTGGAGTTGGGAACAAAGGGACAACAACTCCGTAAGCTTATGGGGCATGGGTGTAGAAGTAGATCCTCCATCTCTGTGCAGTGACGATTACTTGAAGTGGTACTTGGCTCATACTCATCCAATTATCTCTCTGTATACTAAGGAGCATCTCATGAAGGTATGTCATTAATCTTCAAATTCTTTAAATCTATAACTTAAGCATTGTTTTGACTTCATATTTATCGTACTTGACTCTAGGGAACTCAGACTTCTGTGTACAATTTCGAGTCCTATCGGGATGCAGATAATGAGGAGCAATACCAGAGAATAAAAAATGTTGTCTTTCACACTTTGGATGGCTTCTATCCTTTCCCCGAGTAGTTTGGATTCATGTTGTTTTTAGTTTGAGTTAGTGTTTGGATTTCGTTTGTGCTTGTGTTTTAAGGACTTGTTTTTTGTGTTTGGACGACTAGATTGTGATTGTATAATATGAATGCTCACTTTAATGCATAAGACCGGACTTATGTTTTGTTAGCAAATGTTAGAGTTTAACACACAACAAAACAGAAAAAGCCCAATAACCCATTATGAAATCCAATCGAAATCCAAATTCGGCCCATCAAACTTAGTTCAGAAGTCACTTACAGTTGTGTGCTAGCTCTAACACAGTCAAGGTAAATAAGTGACTTACAACAATGTGCTAGATGTAACACACTCAAGCCCAGAAGTGACTTACAGTTGTGTGCTAGTTGTAACACACTAACCTTCAACTCTATTTAATACACGTTTCAGAACATAAGCATCAACACACTTCAACTTCAGCAAAATAATGAATCTACGAGGAAAGATCTATTGGTGCAGCAAAGAGCAAACTCAGCATGTGTGTACTGAGCAATTCAGTCATGATAAGGTGAACTACAGGAGAAGATACTGGGAATGCCCTGATAGGTCGTGGGACTCTCCTGATGAAGAAGGTGCGTGCAAATACAGACATTGGATCGATCCTCCATACATAGGTCGTGCAAGGGTGTTTATAGAACAACTCAATGAGGATAATTTGTATCACTCAGCACATGTTGGTGGAGTGGAGGATGGGATGGACCTCTTGAGGATAGCGACAACATGCCTAAGCGACAAAGTACATGAACTGGAGGCCAAAATTACTGAACTGATGGAAGAAAATGTTGCACTTGCTGCAGAAAACAAAGCCTTGATTGATGAGAAATATGGAGCAAGTTCCTGGAGGTCGTCCCTTCCCCTTTTTCACACGAGCTGGCTCTTGGAGGTTGGTCATTTCAGGGTTACCTATTGCCAAACACTTCATCGCACACTCGTGTTGGTCATAAGGTGACATTTCCTCCCATTGTTGAGTCATAAACTCATCCATCAAGTTTCTTGCTACTACCCTCTGAACTTCTACTTCGGCTTCAGCCTCTACTTCTTTCAAAGTCAATTTCCTCCAAAAGGCTTGAACCGCTTCAGCTGGACTGGGTTATTGATTCCTTTGATATTCGTAAATGTCATGCACACATAGCAACCCATCTCTCTTCCTTATTACACATTCACAATGATCAAGATGAAGGCCATATTCCCCTTTCTTGTATTCAGTAATCAAGCGACTCAAGCAAGTATAAGACACTCTGTATTTAAGAAGCTTGAAGAGTTCAACTTCTGTAATGTTACTTACAGTCTTTTTGTGACTTTCATTGAAAGAAATCAAGATCTCCTTGATCTGATTGCGCATCTTCGAATTGTATCTATCAAACACATTGTCTATCTTCTGGCTTGCCAGTGACAAATAATTTTTGAAGCTAGAATGCTCACTTTCAACCCTGCATAATCAAAACAATAATTTTTAAGTAGAAAGAAAAGCTAATATATAGTGTATAACCCAAACTTGAAACGTATTAACATCACTAACGTGTTTATGGTGTTGGAACCTAATGTGAAGATCTTATCCACATAGATCGAAAGAAATCTATCCTCGTATGGGTTTAGCCAATTCTTCTTCAGGTAGCTAATCTCAGATGGATATTCTGCCCAATCTCTTTCAATACGCCCCAACCTTTTGTGGTATGCCAAATCTGTCGACTGCTGGACCACATTTCTTCCCTCCATCCTCTCTGATTTGTGCTATAGGTTGCGTCGATCAACATTTCTTTGTTTTAGTGTTTTTCCTAGTTCTCCCCCACAAATTTAGGAATATACTGTCCACTGCGCTCGCATTTAAGTCAAGATCTTCCAAACTTCCCTTTCAAGTCGGTCCTACCAACCTTCAACATGAAGTTATGAGCTTTTCCAATATCTCTTGCCCACTGTTTTGCGTCTCCTCTTGAGCTTAAGATCTTATCAGTGACGAAAAATTCTGAATAATCCGATGATATATGTGATCCTCATAATGCTCAACACTGTCAAACTGTGGTATTGTCTTCAAAGCTTTTTCCCGATCTTCATCAACAACCTTCATCAAAGCTTTTTCCCGATCGGTCACTAAGCAAGTTGGCGTCATCTTAACCACCCTAAACAGCTCAGCCAATTGATAAATGCACCACACATAGTTTTCTTCTTTCTCTTCTGACACAAAAGCCCTAGCAACAACGTAGTTCTTCCACGTTGGCGTTATTCCAACAATCTCTATTAAGGGCATGCCGTACCTTTGCAAGATAATACATTATTATGAGAATATATGTAGTAAAATTGAAGAATATAATTTATAACTTAATTATACTTATTGATTTGTGCTATAGGTTGTGTCGATCAACATTATATATGGAAACGCCTTAAGCAGTTTCATCGACTCTGGGCTTGAGAAGAACACATATGTGATCTTATTTGTGACTTTGTCGCTCTTGTGTCTTAAGAAGTAATTTAGCTCCTTCGAACGATATAAGAATTCTTGGACCACATTTCTTCCCTCCATCCTCTCTGATTTGTGCTATAGGTTGCGTCGATCAACATTTCTTTGTTTTAGTGTTTTTCCTAGTTCTCCCCCACAAATTTAGGAATATACTGTCCACTGCGCTCGCATTTAAGTCAAGATCTTCCAAACTTCCCTTTCAAGTCGGTCCTACCAACCTTCAACATGAAGTTATGAGCTTTTCCAATATCTCTTGCCCACTGTTTTGCGTCTCCTCTTGAGCTTAAGATCTTATCAGTGACGAAAAATTCTGAATAATCCGATGATATATGTGATCCTCATAATGCTCAACACTGTCAAACTGTGGTATTGTCTTCAAAGCTTTTTCCCGATCTTCATCAACAACCTTCATCAAAGCTTTTTCCCGATCGGTCACTAAGCAAGTTGGCGTCATCTTAACCACCCTAAACAGCTCAGCCAATTGATAAATGCACCACACATAGTTTTCTTCTTTCTCTTCTGACACAAAAGCCCTAGCAACAACGTAGTTCTTCCACGTTGGCGTTATTCCAACAATCTCTATTAAGGGCATGCCGTACCTTTGCAAGATAATACATTATTATGAGAATATATGTAGTAAAATTGAAGAATATAATTTATAACTTAATTATACTTATTGATTTGTGCTATAGGTTGTGTCGATCAACATTATATATGGAAACGCCTTAAGCAGTTTCATCGACTCTGGGCTTGAGAAGAACACATATGTGATCTTATTTGTGACTTTGTCGCTCTTGTGTCTTAAGAAGTAATTTAGCTCCTTCGAACGATATAAGAATTCTTGGACCACATTTCTTCCCTCCATCCTCTCTGATTTGTGCTATAGGTTGCGTCGATCAACATTTCTTTGTTTTAGTGTTTTTCCTAGTTCTCCCCCACAAATTTAGGAATATACTGTCCACTGCGCTCGCATTTAAGTCAAGATCTTCCAAACTTCCCTTTCAAGTCGGTCCTACCAACCTTCAACATGAAGTTATGAGCTTTTCCAATATCTCTTGCCCACTGTTTTGCGTCTCCTCTTGAGCTTAAGATCTTATCAGTGACGAAAAATTCTGAATAATCCGATGATATATGTGATCCTCATAATGCTCAACACTGTCAAACTGTGGTATTGTCTTCAAAGCTTTTTCCCGATCTTCATCAACAACCTTCATCAAAGCTTTTTCCCGATCGGTCACTAAGCAAGTTGGCGTCATCTTAACCACCCTAAACAGCTCAGCCAATTGATAAATGCACCACACATAGTTTTCTTCTTTCTCTTCTGACACAAAAGCCCTAGCAACAACGTAGTTCTTCCACGTTGGCGTTATTCCAACAATCTCTATTAAGGGCATGCCGTACCTTTGCAAGATAATACATTATTATGAGAATATATGTAGTAAAATTGAAGAATATAATTTATAACTTAATTATACTTATTGATTTGTGCTATAGGTTGTGTCGATCAACATTATATATGGAAACGCCTTAAGCAGTTTCATCGACTCTGGGCTTGAGAAGAACACATATGTGATCTTATTTGTGACTTTGTCGCTCTTGTGTCTTAAGAAGTAATTTAGCTCCTTCGAACGATATAAGAATTCTTGGACCACATTTCTTCCCTCCATCCTCTCTGATTTGTGCTATAGGTTGCGTCGATCAACATTTCTTTGTTTTAGTGTTTTTCCTAGTTCTCCCCCACAAATTTAGGAATATACTGTCCACTGCGCTCGCATTTAAGTCAAGATCTTCCAAACTTCCCTTTCAAGTCGGTCCTACCAACCTTCAACATGAAGTTATGAGCTTTTCCAATATCTCTTGCCCACTGTTTTGCGTCTCCTCTTGAGCTTAAGATCTTATCAGTGACGAAAAATTCTGAATAATCCGATGATATATGTGATCCTCATAATGCTCAACACTGTCAAACTGTGGTATTGTCTTCAAAGCTTTTTCCCGATCTTCATCAACAACCTTCATCAAAGCTTTTTCCCGATCGGTCACTAAGCAAGTTGGCGTCATCTTAACCACCCTAAACAGCTCAGCCAATTGATAAATGCACCACACATAGTTTTCTTCTTTCTCTTCTGACACAAAAGCCCTAGCAACAACGTAGTTCTTCCACGTTGGCGTTATTCCAACAATCTCTATTAAGGGCATGCCGTACCTTTGCAAGATAATACATTATTATGAGAATATATGTAGTAAAATTGAAGAATATAATTTATAACTTAATTATACTTATTGATTTGTGCTATAGGTTGTGTCGATCAACATTATATATGGAAACGCCTTAAGCAGTTTCATCGACTCTGGGCTTGAGAAGAACACATATGTGATCTTATTTGTGACTTTGTCGCTCTTGTGTCTTAAGAAGTAATTTAGCTCCTTCGAACGATATAAGAATTCTTGGACCACATTTCTTCCCTCCATCCTCTCTGATTTGTGCTATAGGTTGCGTCGATCAACATTTCTTTGTTTTAGTGTTTTTCCTAGTTCTCCCCCACAAATTTAGGAATATACTGTCCACTGCGCTCGCATTTAAGTCAAGATCTTCCAAACTTCCCTTTCAAGTCGGTCCTACCAACCTTCAACATGAAGTTATGAGCTTTTCCAATATCTCTTGCCCACTGTTTTGCGTCTCCTCTTGAGCTTAAGATCTTATCAGTGACGAAAAATTCTGAATAATCCGATGATATATGTGATCCTCATAATGCTCAACACTGTCAAACTGTGGTATTGTCTTCAAAGCTGGGAAATACTTCATGTCTTGATATGGTTGCGATACAAAATTATATTGAGGTACATTGGACCAATCATCTTGATGGGAATGATACGGAGGAGGATCGAGTTGAGAGACTATTGGCGGATTACCAAAATCAAAACCAAGATCAAACGAAGGCACCACTGGAACATCGAAACTGATCGATAGGTTGTTTAAACCATTGAACATTTGAGTATTATACTGGAAAATAAGAAAATACAAAAAATATACACTCATAAACCTTATGTTAACACCTTCGTCACGAATAACGCACATTCCTTCGTCACGAATCAAAGGCTCTTGTACGTCACGAACCAATTTGCACATTTATGTGCAAATTCATTCGTCACGAATAACTCAGTCACCGGTCATCGATACTTCTGTCACGAATTCCTTATTTACCCTCATTTCAAATTGCACAAACCACTTTTTTACCCCTAAATTCGAATCAAACCCTAAATTTCAACACAAACCCTAAATTTCTCACAACCCCTAACTTCAACATTAATTGAACATCTTTTTATCATGCTTATTGTATGCAACAAATAAAAATCACATCTTTTCTATAGTAGACCATGATTTTCACACAATAAACACAATCACTAACTTCAAAACCATCAACTTCATACAAAACCATAAATTTTACTACAAACCCCAACTTGTACATTATTTAAATCAACTATAACATACCTCATTGTAGTTCCCCCATGATGGACAACCTTCATCAACATTTTGGTGTATATAATCATCCCAATTTGACATTTTCCAAGAGCTTGTGTTTGAATGAGAATGTTTAATTTGAAATGTGGGTAAAAAAGGAAGTAAAAAAGGTTGAAGATGAAGTTGGTTCGGATGTTTGATGGCAATTAAATGTAGTTGGTGTGGATTAGACATAATAGCTTCACTTTTGCACGTATAGCCAACATTCGTCACAAATGTTTTCATTTCCTTCGTCACGTATCTTCCAGGTATCTTCGTCACGGATGTCTTCAGCTTCTTCGTGGCGAATCTCTGGTTGAATTTCTTCGTGACGAAGATCGTCTCTAATACATTCATGACGAAGATGAGGGTGTGTCAAATAAATTTTTAGGATTGCCAAATAAAGGCTTTGTATAATTAGTCATCTCATATAAAAAGGTGAGGTTCTGACATTTCTAGACCTAACTCTTTCTACTGCGCTTCGCCGGAATCAACACTGATTGGTGTTTCCGTGATGGTTAGTGACAATAGTCCGACTGTAGTTCATGTTGGAGAGTACTTTTTGGCCACTCGGGACTTCGATGACGACAAGATAGTCTGATTTGTAATTGTGGTGCTCCCTCATGGCGAATTTTGGTTGTCCCAAATTAGAGTTTCAATTTATGATACATCCATCCCTAATAGATTTCGAGTTTTGATATGTTTAATTGAAGGCAAGGTCCACACCGAAGGCTGAACTTATTTGAATCATAACTATTTTGTTTGTTAGTTTATGGAATTGGTGAAGAATAAGGAAGATATTGCAGGAACACCGCCGAGTAGCGCCAATGTTGGAGCGAGGGCCGTGGTGACGTTGCAGAGTAATAGTATGACATGATTTTTTTGAATTTCCATTATTGTCCTACGATTACAACACACGTGAGTGTGATATATATTTTTAATACCCACGCGAATGCTTTGCATGCCCGTGGTTTTATGGTTTTATTATATCGGATAATAGTCAAATGGTCACATCGACGCTTCCAGTTTTCATGGTCATATAGCCAGGCCCACGTATCCTAAATGTGTGACTCAAATGAGTGTATATAGCAAGAAAATTGACTGTATATAACATCACCCTAATAAAACAACAATTAATGGAAACTCATTTATTACACTTGATTTTCCAAGGTTCGATCTTTATACGTATTTAGATTTAGATTAGATTTAGACTAATAATTGTCGTCCACCCTGTTACACATAGCTCAATTGTTTATCAAAGTATAATTTTAATATATGTCATGTTCATCATATATTTATTATAAATAAAATAAGGGAAAGTATCGGGTGAGAATAACTTTTAAAATACGAAAGTAAGAATGGTGAACATTTAGTAGTAAGTTGGTGAACATTTAGTACTAATTTGGTGCACATTTGATGACAAACTTAAAAACATCCAAAATTTGAAGAACATTCATTTTAAAGAACATTTATTGAGAGACTAAAGAACATTATGTAAAAATCGTATATGTGCATCACTTTTTGAAGGATTTGCGTCAATTTTTTTGATGAACATTTAAGTACATTTTGATGAACATTTAAATATATTTTGATGCACAATAGTCATTCGCACGTTCTCATTTTAAAAATTGTTTTCATCGGAATTGCACCGATAATATAAAATAGTATGAGATCTTGGGTTATGGAAGAGGTAGTCGGCCCCGATGTTTCAAAATATTGGATTTCGTTGAAAGTTTGCTCGCTATTGAATAGTCGAAAAATATAACATTGTGAAAACTCAAATTGTGGAAGAATAACATTCAATATTGAGTCAATAATAGGTGAGTTAATTAGATTGTCAAGATTGTAGAATTATGACCAAATACATTGAATTTTCACCTCATTAACTCACTTATTTTTTATATGACAACCTTTATCACGGCCGTCCCATCATAATATGGGGCCCGGTGCAAAATTATTTATAGTTTTCATAATTTATAAATCTAAACAAAATTTTATGTTAATTTTCATAAAATACATGTATTAAGAAATTTCATATTTTTTTTGAGATTTTATAAATACGCAGTAGAATTTTACCTTAAAAAAACTAACATTGTACAATTTGTCTATAGAAGCTTCATAAATTCACATAGTAAAACTACCTAGTAATCCCTAATATGCTTTTTTCTCCTTAAAGATATGCGAAGAAAATAAATATTAAAAAAATGATTTAGAGAACACGAAAAAATAGAGCTAACAATAAAAGAAGTCTTAACAAATATTAACACTTTCAAATAAAATGATCTAATCGTAAAGTAAAATATTCTTAATGAATTACAAAATTGTAAAGCAACAATAATATGTTATTGGATATTTATTATTTAACAGTGAATTATTTATAACTTTTAATATACATTAGAATGGAAAATAAATTTTAATATTTAGACTTTGATTTTATGTAATTATTCTATAATAATAGTTTATATTTAATATAGATCATTTTTTAATACACTCTAATGGAGAATAAAACCTAAAAGAAGGAGTATGAAAGAAAGAAAAACAAAACCGGGCTTGTCGAGGATCAAAATATCGATCAATCTAACAATTGAAACTTCCACTTACCAATTGAGCAGCAGAAACATAATGACATAAATTACAATGCTAAATAATAGTAATTAATTTTAAAATATATGAGGCCCAAATTTTGGGGGTCCTGTTCCGTTGGGTTGTTTGCACATGCTCATGGACGGACCTGGCCTTAGTAGTATATAAAAAAATTAAGATTTAGATGATGTTAGTAGTCAAAACTTTACCGTCCGAGTAAAAACAACATGATCACGTCAAATTGAAACCTAACTCGAACACAATAAATGTAAATCTAATATTATTACTACAAAAATAGAACTATTTAATATATTTAATGAATAAACTGCCTCAACTACACACTGATCCATTTTCAGTCCAAACCCAACTGACCTGATTAACATTCAACATCTTTAATTACAATACATAAAAATTAGTTAACAATCATATCAATCCAAAGAAACAAATAAATATAACAACCTCAACGATACACTATTTAATTACCTACTAACTTGCCAACTATGATCATTATATTATTAATTATAACTTATCAACTATGATCATTATATTATTAATTATTAATTGTATGTTGTCGGATTGACATTCGTTCAATAAAAATAAAGTCAAATGTAAATATCGTATATAGATATTACTCCGTATAATAATAAGAATAAAAAAAGGCAAATCGTATTACATATATCTATTTTTTTAATATGCTCATCAAAATCTAATCTTCTATATCTCATATAAAGTTGTTAGTCCTTGAGAAAGTTATGTCAACCAGTACCAGGGCGGCTAGGGTTGTTCTTCAGGTAGAACATAATCGAGCCTTAATGGACTTCCTTTGATTAAGGTGGTCATTAAGTCGTCATTACTTTGTGACCTCTTAAATTCCTCTTTTGATTTGCCGACTTCTCCGACTGGAATTTCGTATTGAATTCTCTCATCAAGTCGTTGTTACTCTTCTGCGTATTGTATTTCGCCGTTACTCATGATTATTGACAATTTGTAATTGAACCAATCAATTTGCTATTTTTATCATTTCTATTGTTCGTTTACTTTTGTGTTTTGGTTAGATTTACGTTGACCTGAATTGGATAAAAATTATAATATATAATAATCTACTATTAAACTATTAAAGCAATCCACCTTTTTTGCCACATGTCATTCTCCCTTTCAACGAGCCACATGATAGCTATTTCTTTCATGTGCCAATTTTTCTCTCCTAATCTCTTAGATCACCATGTGACAAACCTTAAGCTTAATCTCTATTTTACCTTTTTTAATAAATAAACAAATCACATGTATTACCTTTTTGTTAACAACTGCAATTATCACATGACAACTATTTCCAAAAACTGTATAAACAAATCACACGTATTGCCTTAAAACTGTATAAACAAATCACACAATATTCTTCTCCTTTGCATATTAAACCTATTTTAGTTAATACCATATAGTTGTAGAGGTAAATTATGGAACAATTCACGTATGAAAATTTTTAACTTAAGAATTTACAATTTTCTTTTTTTTTGGGTGAAAAGAATGTACAATTTATTAGCACATACAACTTCGTCACATGTCATTTTTCTTTTTGATAAATAAAATCATATAATAGAAAAATCATAAATATGTGTATATTTTTATTTTAAGATAATGAAGATTTGTAAGATTATATGTCTAGTTCAATTTTAAAACAAAAAACAGTAATTACGGTGAGCGGGGATCCGATTCTAGTGTGCACATATTATTGCATAATTTGAATTTATATACGAGAGTAAAAAGTTATGCAATTGGTCATTTAAAATCATAATATTACTCGATTATTTTTATTTTCTTATATGAAACGCTGCAAATCTGGGAAGGAAACCCAGTCTCTAATCTCAGTCCGAAGGGGTTATCCCCAACCTTAGTCACAAACCCTAACTTCTCTGCAAAACCCTACTCTCCACCACCACAACTACCTCTACCACCATGACCAAAGTCTATGGCACCGGCGTTTACGACTTCAAGCGCCACCATGTTGCGGAGTACCCCCTCGATGTCGCTGCCCACATCGCCGTCGACAAGCCGCCCGACTCTATCCCCATCTCCAACGTCCCCAACTCCATTACTCTCAATGAGATCCAGCGCGACCGCATCACCAAAATCGCCACTCAAAACTGGCTCAAAACCGCTGATTCCGAGGCCAAAAAGCCCTTCAGCTCCGATTTGGTCAAGGAGATTTACCAGTCCGAGCTTGTGGTCAAGGTTGGTAGTAGGAAGCCTGTCCCTCTTCAGAGGGTGATGATTCTCGAGGTTAGCCAGTACTTGGAGAACTATCTTTGGCCCAATTTTGATCCCCAGACGGCCAGTTTTGAGCACCTTATGTCCATGATTATCATGATAAATGAGAAGGTAAGATGCTTCATGTACTGCTCTCGTTCTTGCTCTTGCTGGCTGTTAGGCATACATAGAGGAACATCTGTATTATGGATGAATTGATAAGTTGATTTGGATTGTTCAACAATAATCTATGGGGCTTTCAAGGTCGTTCGACTGTTTTGCCTTATTTGTTAAGGGCAGGGAAGTTGTATGTTGCAGGATTAGTTGGAATATTTGTTAAGGGCTGATGTAAGTTAAGAATCAAGTGCACTTAGTTTTCTTCCTATTTAGTAGACTGTAGTGGCCTTAATATATGAAATACTTCAGTATTAATTAATCAATGATGTTAATTTTGCGGCAATTCTTCGAAACCTGAAAACGTGTGTTTTCCATCCCTCTTGTATAATAGCTATTTAGAAATGACAATCAGAAAGATTAGCTGATTGAAGTGGATTGATTGGCTGTTCGGAGTATGTACTTTGTGCTAGTCTATGAACTTTAGCCAATTTAATGTGTAGCAGTATCTTTCACTCTTGCAATCAGTTAGGTCTGGTAGATTATCGATTCCAACTTCCAAGACATAGTGAGTATTAACATTAATAATCTGTTTAGGGAATATTGATGCTTATCATCCAGATTGGTGCATGCTGTTTCGGATCTTACTGGATTCTTTGTCGCAGTCACTAAATTGTAGTGATAAAGGTTTTTAACTCATGTTAATTAAAATGGATATAAGCAAACTGAAAATTAGGAAAGAGCTGCTTATCTCTCAAATAGACAGGGATCTATGTTTGGGAAATCTGACTCATGGTTATTCTTTGTTATCGAGAGGACTATAGTTGCAGAAAGGGAAGACTATTGTTGGCACTTGTTGCACATTAGATATACCATTTTTGTTCTATTAGAGCTGCTGGTTATCAGGCTTATAATTAAAATTTTACTGCTTAATGAAGCAGACTTGAAGTTGATACAAGTCAATGTTTGATCAAACGAAGCTTATACAAAGTCTCTTCTTGCTGGAAACTGTGTTGTGCAATATATGTGCCCCAGTCGTTAAAGCATTCAATTTCAAATTCTTCCCAAGGAAAGATTCTTTATCTTGATCAGCAAAGACAGCTGTACAGCGTCAATTTAGTTTTTTTTAAATTTCTAACAATTTGGAACAGTGGAACCTTATGTTTCCTGCTGGCAACTGCTATAATAATAGACAAAAGAGGTCAACAAGCTAGATTACTCTGTGATAGGAGGGTTTTCACCGTCTACAGTTATCATCGTGTATTGGCAGCAACTCTTTCATGTTTTTTTGTGTAACAATTGAGCTTAATTGTTTTCCTTTCCCTAAAATAAGGTTTACATCGCACTTCTACTTTCACTAGTATCTAAGATTTGTGTCTATTTGACAATATTCGCAAAGTATATGCATTGAAGTAACTGGGATCTTGTTAATGAATTAACCATTTATTTTGTTTGTTGGTTGGTATAAATAATGCTGATTTGTTCTGCTGTCCTGGCCTTCTCACTTACAGTTCAGAGAGAACATAGCTGCTTGGGTGTGTTTTCATGACCAGAAGGATAATTTTAAAGCATTTCTTGAGAGAGTTCTTCGGCTTAAGGAGGTATGTGTCATTCATGGCGGACTTCTGCACTACTTTTTATGATTCTCTCTTGAGCTTGTTACAACTTCTGGTACCACGATTTCTTTATTTATCAAAATGATGTATACCTCTTTTTCTTGATCGGATGATACATACTTCTGATATAGTCTGTGTGTTGTTCCTTTATGACAATTTTTTATAATACAAAATCCTGAAAAGAAGATTTTCATTTGCCTTCATATACATGAATGTTGCATATTTTGTGTAACATTTATTTGCACTTTTTTGGGTTTTTTGAGAATTCATTTCTTTTTATCATGTTGTTTTAAGCTTGTTTTTCCCTATTTATTTTCTCACGGGAAGAGATTTAGTGGAAAAGAAATCCTGCTAGTTCGATGTGTGATCTTCGTATTGCAATACATTAAACAAAAATTGATTCATTTTGGAGGAGTGAGAGTTTTTTTTTTCTGTATTCCTCTTAGTGGGAAATATATGTTATCCTTTTTGGTTTTGTCTCACTTGTCAAAACTTGAAACAACGTGAAGAACTAGAATCGGATTTTTAATTCTCACATTGGCATTGCAGGGTAGAGATTTAAGCATATCGGAGAAGACAAGTTACTTGGTTTTCATGATTAATGCCTTTCAGGTACACTTTATTTTATTTTCGTTTGTCCTCTCCCCACGGGTCTCCTTGTACTTCCTACTGAAGTTTCCTCCTAAGCTTAGATTAGTTGAAAACTTGAAATTCTATTATTCTTTGATGATTGTAATAGAAAATAATGCAATACATTTTATAACAAACATTGGTTACATTAGAGCAACAAAGCTGTGATTATGGTCAATCTAAGGCATATCTCATTACTGTCAAATGAATATATTATGAAGAAAAGACCTGTGGCATGTAATTGTTTTTGTATCCATTAAATCTTCTGGCGCTCGATATTTCAGTTACTTAGGGTCTATACAAGCTATTCATTATATCTGTGCAAAAACATGTTCATGATTTTTTAAACAATTTATAGGCTAATCCGCTCCTTGCATAAATATTGTCTGTACCACTTCTTTTCGACAGAGTCTGGAAGACCAAATTGTCAGTGAGACTGTCCTGAAGCTGTCAAGCCTACAATCTTGGCATTGTTTATCTCATGGTCGTTTTCAGGTAATTATAGAACTTAAACTCAGTTACGTTGGATATGGATTTTGTTCATATTATCATATTCATGGTGAATCTGTCTCTTGAACTGCAGATGGAGCTATGTCTTAATCCAGATCTAATTAAAAAATGGAAGAGAATGATTAAAAGAGAGGCTAAGAAGCAGGGGCAAGAGAATTTTGACCCTGCAAATTCAGTGGAAGTAAAGTTCTTGAGAAGCCTCATTCTAGAGTTTTTGGAGGTATGTTCTGAACTTCAAGATCTATAACCAATTTGTATGCAGTAGTTGGCAAATGTATCACCTTGTATGTTCTGTTTGCAGATATTGGATTCTCAGGTATTTCCCCAAGGAGATCATGATAATTCAGATGCAGTTACTAATGGTTTTCAGGGAGTTGATGCTTGCATCTTATATTGTGAGAGATTCATGGAATTTCTGATTGATTTGTTGAGCCAACTTCCAACGAGAAGGTGAGTGGAATGTTTGTATATTGAGACATTCTTTCTCTGCAATTTTGCTTGCTTGTATTTTTAATGAGTATCCTGCATCATCGATTAACTACTTTCAAAGTTTCTACAAAACAAGTTGCAATCAACTGAGGAATTCGCCTTAATTTTGATAAGTTTTTGTGAAGTGTCATATCTCCTCATATTGTGCACATGTCCATTTATAGAATCAGTTTTATGGTGGAGAGAGGTCAGTTAACAAACTTTGTCTTCTTTGCCCATGCTCTTTGTTTGTCATTTGGTAGTCATGCTCTTTTGAGGCCCCTTTCCAAAGAAACCTTTCCCCGTATCTTTTTTTATGAAAATGTGCGGGATCCTCAAGTTTGAAATTTTGACGATCTTTTGTTTTTTTAATAATGTCATCTTTGAAGAACAATTGCCAAAGCTGTGCAAACTCAATGTCAATTTCAACCTTTTTCTTTTATATGTCCTTGTTGAGCGCATTGCTACATATGTTACTTTAGAAGTATACATGTATAGAAGGGTTTGTATATTGAACGTTTGTGTGTTATCTTCCTTTTGCTCTTCCATATTTACACCTCCTTTCCCCCTTGTGGTTTTCATGGAATTCTTCTTTCAATAGGTACTTGAGGCCTCTTGTAGCTGATGTTGCTGTAGTCGCGAAATGTCATCTGAGTGGCCTTTATAACCATGAAAAAGGGAGGCTATTTTCTCAACTTGTGGACTTGTTACAGTTCTATGAAACCTTCGAAATTGATGACCATGAAGGGACACAACTTAATGATGACGAGGTCCTAGGGGCTCATTATGACCGTTTTCAATCCTTTCAGCTGCTGGCTTTTAAGAAAGTTCCAAAGGTGAGCATATAAAGGAATTTATTTTGTGCTGTTCTACTTGAAGTTTCAGGTAGCAGCTTTTCCCATTTATACTTTTCCAATCATGTTTTTTTTTCTTGTATCATAGTTGAGGGAATTGGCTCTGGCAAACATTGGTTCTATGAATAAGCGTGTTGATCTGTCAAAGACATTATCTGTTCTCTCTCCTGAAGAGCTAAAGGATTTGGTCTGCTGCAAGGTAAATTTGGTTCTTGGTTTATGCTGTGCTCATCCTGTTATACTCTAAATAGTATTCATCAATAAAGTGACCTGCTATGTGAGTCATTTTTTCATTGGCTAATATAATATATTATTTTGGATATAGCTCAAGTTGATCTCTAAAGATGATCCGTGGTCAGAGAGGGTTGATTTTCTGATCGAGGTGATGATATCCTTCTTTGAGAAGCAGAAGTCTCAGAAAGAGGCCATAAACTCGCTTCCCCTATATCCCAATGAGCAAATAATGTGGGATGAAAGTGTTGTACCAAGTATTAACTACTCGGGGGAAGGATGTTTGGCTCTCCCAAAGCTTAACCTGCAATTTCTGACGTTGCATGATTATTTGCTAAGAAACTTTAATCTATTTCGTCTAGAATCAACGTATGAGATTCGTGAAGATATTCAAGAAGCTGTCCCTCACCTTCTTGCATACATCAACAGTGAAGGTGATACTGCTTTCCGTGGATGGTCCAGAATGGCTGTACCATTTCGGCAGTTCAGGATTAAGGAGGTAAAGCAGCCTAACATTGGTGAAGTCAAGCCAGCAGCTGTGACAGCTGATATAACTTTCAGCATTTCCAGCTATAGAGCAGGAATACGATCAGAGTGGAATGCCCTCAAAGAGCATGATGTGTTGTTTTTACTTTCAATACGTCCTTCATTTGAACCATTAAGTGAAGAAGAGGCTGCTAATGCAACTGTGCCACAAAGACTTGGCCTTCAGTATGTACGTGGATGTGAAGTTATAGAAATGCGTGACGAGGAAGGAACTCTGATGAATGATTTTACTGGTAGAATCAAACGAGATGAATGGAAGCCTCCAAAAGGCGAATTGAGAACTGTTACTGTTGCTCTTGACACAGCCCAATATCACATGGATGTTACTGATATTGCAGAAAAGGGTTCTGACGATGTTTATGGAACATTCAACGTATTAATGCGAAGAAAGCCAAAGGAAAACAATTTCAAAGCAATTCTCGAATCCATAAGAGATCTTATGAATGAAACTTGCATAGTTCCTGACTGGTTGCACAATATATTCTTGGGGTATGGGAATCCTTCTGCAGCACAGTGGATTAACATGCCTGACCTGCTGGAAACAGTAGATTTCAAGGACTCATTCCTTGATGTGGATCATCTGAAGGATAGTTTTCAAGACTATGAGGTACTGTTTGCTTCATTTTAGTTCTTTCATGTTTCTCAATGTGACTTCTATGAATAATTCCGTTGCAAATTGAACTGAATGACACATATAATTAATATGGTATCCAGGTTTCTTTTACAAATCAAGATGGTACTGAAAACACGCATCCAGTTGCCCCTTTCAAAATCCATTTTCCTAGGAGATTGAAGAACAATCGTAAGACTATTCAGAATGGTGAATCTTCCTTAGATTTGAAAGATGATGCCGGTGGCAAGGAGAAACTTGTTGTGGAGGCATATGTTCCTCCTGACCCAGGGCCATATCCTCAGGACATACCAAAACAGAACTCCGTTAGATTTACTCCGACCCAGGTAACTGAAAGAAGCTGATGAAGTAGTACGTTCTATAATGAAATCCATATGTGCTTGTGTTGAGATATATTACGAAGGATTCTCTAGGTGGTTTATGGTTGGTGTGGTTTGGATGATTGACTCTAAATGGCTTCTTATCTAGTTTCTGGTAGATATTTCAATTGTTTGTGGTTGCTGGAAGCTATGTATTGATTCCATGTTCTCTTGTGCAGGTTCAAGCAATCATTTCTGGTATTCAACCAGGTTTGACAATGGTTGTGGGTCCACCAGGTACAGGAAAGACTGATACTGCAGTTCAGATCTTGAATGTCCTATATCATAATTGCCCTTCCCAAAGGACACTGATAATTACTCATTCAAATCAGGCTCTGAATGATCTATTTGAGAAGATAATGCAGGTATGTGCTGCTCGATAATCCCTATCAAGGATACATGCTCTTTGCCAAATATTTATTTGTCTGTTTGCTATCTTTTTATTTTTATTTTCACATTTTCATTTTTTAGAGGGATGTACCTGCTCGTTATCTTCTTCGTCTGGGTCAAGGAGAACAGGAATTAGCGACTGATCTTGACTTTAGTCGTCAAGGGCGTGTTAATGCAATGCTTGTGCGAAGACTTGAACTGCTTAGTGAAGTTGAGAGGCTTGCAAAATCTCTTCAACTGCCTGAGGATGTAGGCTACACTTGTGAGTCCGCTGGGTATTTTTGGTTGCTCCATGTATACTCACGATGGGAGCAATTTCTTGCTGATTGTGCTGATAATAAAGCCAAACCAACATATGTGCAAGATCGTTTTCCCTTTAAAGAGTTTTTCTCTGATGCTCCACAGCCAATCTTTACTGGTGAGTCATATGAGAAAGATATGCGAGCTGCTAAAGGATGCTTTCGCCATCTTAAAACTGTGTTCCAGGAGCTTGAAGAGTGTCGAGCATTTGAATTGCTAAAGTCAACAGTTGACAGGTCAAATTATCTTATGACCAAGCAGGCAAAAATTGTTGCCATGACTTGCACACATGCGGCGCTCAAGAGGAAGGATTTTCTTCAGCTAGGGTTCAAGTATGACAACTTGCTGATGGAAGAAAGTGCACAAATACTGGAAATTGAGACTTTCATTCCAATGCTACTGCAAAGGCAGGAAGATGGTTATGCTCGTCTCAAGCGGTGTATATTAATTGGTGACCACCATCAGTTGCCACCGGTTGTCAAGAATATGGCCTTTCAGAAATACAGCCACATGGATCAGAGTCTCTTTACTCGCTTTGTTCGTCTTGGTATTCCGTATATTGAGCTAAATGCTCAAGGTAGAGCAAGGCCAAGTATTGCAAAGCTCTATAATTGGAGATACAGAGAGTTAGGGGATCTTCCATATGTAAAACAGGAACCTATGTTCCATAAGGCAAATGCCGGATTTTCCTTTGACTATCAATTGGTAGATGTGCCAGAGTACCGTGGAAAAGGTGAAACTGCCCCTTCTCCATGGTTCTACCAAAATGAAGGAGAGGCTGAATACATCGTCAGTGTCTACATTTACATGCGTTTATTGGGGTACCCTGCAAATAAGATATCCATCCTGACTACTTACAATGGGCAGAAACTTCTAATTCGTGATGTTATAAATAGGCGATGTGTTCCATATGATTTCATTGGTCCACCTTGCAAGGTAATTTTAGTATCAGAATATGTCTCTACTCTCAATGTTTTTTGCTGTCCTTTTTATGACTCTTTTAACATTTTCAGTCATGCTCTTTCTGAACTTTCTAACTCTATGGATTTCTAGGTTGCTACCGTTGATAAGTTTCAAGGTCAGCAGAATGATTTCATTCTATTATCTCTTGTCCGCACTCGCTTTGTTGGTCACTTGCGTGATGTTCGAAGATTGGTTGTGGCAATGTCTCGTGCTCGGCTTGGGGTTTATGTCTTCTGCAGACGTTCTTTATTTGAACAATGTTATGAACTGCAACCCACATTCCAACAACTTCTTAAGAGGCCTGACCATCTGGCTCTGAATTTAAGTGAGAACATGTCATTTACAGACCGTGATGTTAATGTCACTGAACCAAGTTATCTTGTCAATGGAGTAGAAGAGATGGGTGACATTGTCAATGCCAGAATGCATCTGGTATATCAGGTTTGTTTTTCTTATCTGCAGCTTGATATTTCGATTATGCACTACTTCCATCAGTAAAGTAAAGCAAAATGACTCTTTTAACTGTCTATGCTTCCTATTCTGTGAAGTAGTAGTCAGACTATGCAACTTTTGACACAATCTTGGTCATATCGGTTACTTCCTCCCAACCTGTTGGGGTAAGGAAATACCAATCCCGACCACCCCATACCCCGTTTTTCGGGATAAATGGGGATTGATGTTGTTGTTGTTTTTGTTGTTGTGTTCCATCAGTAAAGTGTTAGCCTCAGATATCTAGACACCTATTCTAATGCTTTTGAATATTCGTTTAACAAAATGATTACCTGTTTCCTTCTCTGCATTTTTATTGCTGTATTTTTGTTGGTTTCAAAAATATGAAAAATCATGTATGTCATGAACATAAGAGATCTCTGCAAGGCTAACATCAAATATAACAAACAATGATATGGAGTAGTGGTGTGTAGATGTAGAAGTGCCGTGGTATGGAGTATGGGCTTCAGTGTAGGTGGGAGAGAGTTGATACTTGATAGTGCTAAACTATAGAGAGTTAGTATTATGTTGCTGGTCGTTTTTTCTATTATGTGACGACTGTGTATCAGGAGGTTATTATTGTAATTTGTACCATGGTTGAGCTTATGCATATGTATGTCTAGGAATCAACATTCTTCTGTAAGTTTATGTTTGTTGAGATCTTTTATGGAGCTCTCTTCCTCTTCCTTTTTTTATTGCAATTTTGCTTCTGTAGTTCTTCCTTCCTCAGTTACCCTGTGGTATTAATACATTCAACGTGGTCTAAGTTAGATGTTAGATAGAGATGATATTATTGATTAGTGTCACTGATGTGCATATTGTTATATTCTAAGAGTGGCCTCTTGTATGTGAGCTTGCATGAGTGTGCTTTCATAGTCTCCGTGAGTCTGTTCAAGTACATTGTGTTTTTTGTTGTTCGCTCTGCAATTGTTTCATTGCAATCTACTATATTTTTTTGTCTTACTACTGGAGTAATAATTATCCATAGGGCAGCTTATAATAGCTTACTTATCAAATCCTGTGTAAATTCTAAAATTGTTTGTCAGTAAAAGAATTATAATTTCTTGACTAAAGTCCAATTTGGCTGAAATATCTCTGTTACATCACATGCATATGCCTCCTATTCCGCCACACTCATTTTGGTGTCTCCTATTTACACAAATTTCTTGCATGCTCGTAAGACGGAATTAATTCCTTATAATAGTATGCTAACCATTATCTTATCTATATGCAGGCTAGGATGGCGAACTATCAACATAACGAGTTCTACCCAAGTCAAGCGACTACAACAATGAACGGATCTGAGAACGGGCATAAGCAAATTTCAGTGTCAGAGGACGGAGATCAAATGGAGAGTGAAGAGCTAATTACCCAAAATGGGGAACTCGAAAGCATTGCCGCTTCAGACTCAGCCACCGTCATGGAAGATGGTCTTGGTGAGAAAATCAGTCACCCTGAGACAAAATCAGACACAGCAAAAGTTGTGGTGGATGGTGAAGCTGCAGATAAAGCTCCCATGGAAGAAGAGTAGTTCAAGACCAGGAAAAAACCCAGTATTTTTGGAGCTCATTGAGAACTTGAATGATCCAGGAAGAAAGTAGATTACTCAACGGTTGATGAAAAAAGTTTAATTCACTTAATTGCAGAATGAACATTACACTCAAAATAGGGATTTCTTCGAGGGCATGAATGTAATATATGGAGAGCTGTTGTATTGAAGAGTGTAATCAAATGCTTAGTTTATCATCCTCATCATCATATATTCATATGCCATGTTGATTGTTTTTTTCATCGTCTGTGTTACCTCATCCTTATGCTAAAATTAAAAAAAAGAATTCAATCGGAGATTTGAAATACAATAGGGCACATAAACTAAACAGGAAATTCTTAATATTCCACTCGCAATTTTAATAAAAACCCATTTCGGGATACCATTCAATTTCAACCAAAATGACCATACAATTCATGAGCCTAACACGCTCCGTACACTATCAGGCATTTGTCAGAACAGAGTCTAAAACATGTGAACCATTATTGACACGGACACTTGCATTTTGTTTTGTACTCCCTCGGTCCCATAATATAGTGTTTGTTTTTCTTATTTGGCGTCCCAAAATGTTGTGCATGTTTCCATTTATATTTTTCGTCTTATTATCCACATCAAATCACTTTTCTAAAATTCCACACTCAGTTCTCTCCTTTCTTTTAACATCAATTTCCATACCTAATACTCTTTTATCTTCTCTCTCCTACATAAAAAACCACACCTCTCACAATCTCTCTCTCTTTCACTTTTTCTTTCTCACTTCCTTAATTTTCCTCGAAAACCCCAAACGGGCACTTAATATTGGGACGGATGGAGTATGTTTTTTTTTGTAGAAGTAAGTTATTTTCTTTCACATTTTGACCTCTTTTAGAATGCTAAACATGGATTACTTACCCCATCAGAAGTCCTGAATAAATATTTATATTTTTTACCAATATATTGTTGGCCTAGTAGTTTGACATCAGACTCATTCAACCGAGATCATATTATTTGAGTTGAGTAGAGGAGGAACTAGTGTTTTCTAAAATTTCAAAACCCCTCAACTATTTTGGCTCAAGTTTAATATAATTTGCATCTTCTATATACTCCCTCTGTCCCTTTATTTCCTTCTTGTTTCACTCGGGCACGTATGCCGATGTGCGTTTTGTTTTATCAATATCTCTAATTATACATTAGTAAAAATTATAAAAATTGAATATTATTAAAGTACTCGATAAGACGAATAAAACAAGACCACACATGACTATGTTTTTATCTATATATTGGTCGAAATTACGAAGATTCTCTTGATATGTGAATAGTGTCAAAAACAGAATCAAGAACAAAATAGTGGGACGAAGGGAGTACTATCCCCTGCACTTGATTCAAGAAAAACAGGTCGGTGGCAAAAAAACCAACATGTGAAGAATCATACTGTACAACAATAAATATTGTGAATAATGGTAAAAGTCAGTAAATCATAGAAACAGTAACAGTTGTAACAGTAACAATAATAACTATCATAACTTCCTTGTGCTATGAATCATTTGTCACAATCTTTATTTTCAAATTAGTTGCATGTAAAGAAACTCCAACAGCATCTTTCAAGGCAAGTTTCTCTCTGTATAAATTTAAACAGAAAGACTGTTTTATTCAATCTCTATCACAAATGCCAGCTGCAACTTTTCTTGCAATCTAGTCTTCCCAATTCACCGTAAAATTGTGATAGATATTTTGGAAGTTTTCTTATTGGTTGACAATTAATTTTCCTTGAAGTCCAAAAAACATTTATGCTCCTTGCTGCTATGTTAAGAAACAAATTTCATTAATAAACCAAGTTTTTATCAGTACACAAACCAGACCACATACTTTTTTTTGGTAATATAATGAAAAGTTATTTATTTTGCTCAGTACTAAAATTAGAAAAATGAAGAGATCTTCTTTGATCTGCTGCTCTGTGTTGCAATTTTGGTTCCTGCTTATTTCAGGTCAAGTGAAAAACAAGACATAAATCATGCATTTACCATGCTTTGATTTGCTTTATTTTGTGTTCTTTGTTTAGTTTAATTTCCATGTACTGAATCATTTTTCCTTTTGTATACATTGTAGGCAGTGTTGTTCAAGGCATAGATTACAACTACTCGGCCACTGCAGAGGTACTTTGGAAATCTACTTCTAGTCATTATATTACAATCTTGTAGGCAATATTGCAAATTTGTTTTTGATAATTTACACTTTGCAGTGTTTGGAAGAGCCATGGAGTGTGCAGTATAGAGGAGGAATCTTAGCCAATCCGACCTTCGACAATGGAACCGAAGGATGGACAAGTTTTGGACAAGCATATATCAAGAATGGCGCAACAGAGAGAGGAAATAAGTTTGTTGTTGCATTCAACAGAGAGATTCCTACAGACAGTTTGTCTCAGAGAGTTAAGCTTGAGGAAGGAAAGCTTTACGCTTTCTCGGGTTAGTTTCTAATGATTTGTTCATGGAAACTTCTTGTTTTCTTTTTGTAAATTTTATGATTTGTGTGTTTTTGAAATTTGGAAATGTATGTTAGGTTGGGTGCAAGTGAATCAAGGCAATGCAACAGTGAGTTTGGTGTTTAAAACTTCTAATGGAGATAAGATTTATGGTGGTGGAATCATGGCTCAGCAAGGTTGCTGGAAAATGCTTAAAGGTGGAATTGTTTCCAACTACTCTGGCCCTGCTGATATGATTCTTGAGGTATAGCTTCATACTTAAAAGAGGTTTTAAATCTTAGTGGAATAGGAGAATATGTAATTTTTGACAGGTTTTCATTCAGTTGATTAACAGATCTTTTGACAAGAAAGTGTTGATTTTAGGAATCTGAAGTAACTTAAAAAAGAGAGAGATTAAGTTGGTATAGTTTTTTTTATTAGAATTTGGTTGAATTTTGATTAATGACATGTATAGTAATATTGTGGTTGCTTCTTGTCTTAGTGCAGTAGACAAATGGGAGAATTTCCTTTTTTATGTTCTTGCTCGTTTTGTTGTTTTGATCCGTCTTTTCATTTTTTTACTATCCTGTGTCTTTTCATGTTTTTCCTGCAGTTGTTTTGTTTTCTCTTGGGTCACCCGAGAATGTATCCGCCCTTAACTAAATTAGTATCTACTGTCTTGAACCTTAGTTGAATGGGATAAAATGTATTTTTGTCATGTTTTTCTTTTTTAATTTGTTGTTGTTTATGCTCTTGTTTATTTGTTAATGACCTTACATGGATTAGCTTTTGTTTTTTCATAAACCATCTAATTTTCCACAGTAGATAAATCTACTGTCTTATTTACCATGATCTTCTCAATGCAGAGCAATACCACATCAGTAGAGATTTGGGCAGACAACATTGCATTACAACCTTTTACTCAAGATCAATGGAGATCTCACCAACAAAAAACCATTCAAAAGGTAAGCCAAAAAACATGATCCATTCATCTTAACTTCCCAAAAATATTCTCTTATATATTTTGGCGTCACAGGCGCGCAACAGCACCGTGAATTTCCACATGACTTACGCCAACAAAACACGGGTCACCGGTGCGAAAATCTTCCTTAGACAAACCAAACCGAATTTCCCGATAGGCGTCGAAATCAATGCCAACATCCTAAACAACACACATTACCAAAACTGGGTCACCTCAAGATTTTCTGTTACAGCTTTTGGTAATGAGATGAAATGGTATTTCAATGAAAAAGTGCAAGGACAAGAGACTTACACTATCACTGATGCAATGATGCAATTCGCCGAGGAAAACAATATCGCCATTAGAGGACACAATGTACTATGGGATGACCCAAGATACCAGCCCGACTGGGTCACCAGTCTCTCACCCGAAAAGCTACAAAACGCTATTCGAAAAAGGGTAAATTCGGTTGTGTCAAGGTACAAAGGGAGGCTTATTCATTGGGATGTGGTCAATGAGAATGTTCATTTTCGGTTTTATGAGGATAAGTTAGGTGAAGATTTTTCTGCTATAATGTATGGGGAAGCTCATGAGATTGATACGAGTCCGATCGTGTTCATGAACGAGTATAACACGATTGAAGATAGCCAAGATCAAGATGTTACTCCAGAAAAGTACTTGACTAAACTTAATAGGATATTGTCTTATCCTGGAAATGATAATTTGGCAGCTGGGATTGGGTTGCAGTCAAGATTCTCAGGTGGGCAGCCGAATTTGGTTTATATGAGAGCTGGGATGGACATCTTGGCTGCAACTAGGCTTCCTCTTTGGCTCACTGAGGTGTTCGTCGATCGGGATCAGAATCAGGTATGTCGTTGTCTTTATTTTAGAGTTTGTTAACTTAACATTATGAAAGCATGTCCCTTTTTTTTTCTTGCTATTCATCCGCCCATATTTACCGCCCACTTTAGTGAGTCCCGTATGAAATAGTTTTATATTGACCTACCGATGATATTAGTAAAAAAATCAATCCATACGTCGTGTATGAAATCCTTCCAAATGTCACTTATGGATTTTTTTATTTTTTTTCCCATAATCTTGTAGATAATTTCAATACGATCGCGTGTACATAAAATTCGTCTAAAACGAACTTCGTTTGCCCTTTTTCAATTTTTTTATAATATGGTAGATAACTTAACGAGGATTTTATTTAGTAATATATTTTTAGTACTTAAATATAATCCATAACTATAATTTATAAGTAGTAGATCTGTTACACTCAAGCCCAATTACACAGATTTTCTTTGTTTTTTGGCTTTTTGTAGCGGCAAACAATGTCTGTTTTGGACGAATTTTATATACACGTGATCGCATTGAAATTATCTACAAGATTATGAAAAAAAACAAAAAAATCCATACGCAACGTATACTTCCTTTCATACGTGACATATGGAATTTTTTTTTGAAAAAATGCAATTCATACGCGACGTATGAAATATATTCATACACGACGCATAAAACTAAGCAGTAAATAGCAAAATGGATGTACGGTGAATAGAAACCATATTTTTTGGCCGTTTAACCGCGCACTCACTCATTTTACACCGTACACTCACTTGGGGACTACACGACGTGTAGTTGGAAATTTTTTGAGTTCACCCCAACTACACGTCGTGTAGTTGGAAACCGGTTCAAATTTTAATTTTTAATATATTTTTAATAAAAAATAAATTAAACCGGTTCGGTCCGGATCGGTTCGGGTCATGAGGTGAACCGGTTCGGGTCATTTAGTTGGACCGGAGCCAACTACACGTCATATAGTTGGACTTATATTGTTAAAATGATTAAGTGTAACCCAACTACACGTCGTGTAGTTGGACCATACCGAACCGGTTTTCCAAAATAAAATTAATTATTTAAATCATATATTGAACCGGTTTGCAATTAATTACTAAACCGGTTATTAAAACCGGTTTACTAATGAACCGGTTTATTCCAACTAACGACGTGTAGTTGACCTATTTTTTCAAAAAAAAAATCGGTTCATAGCCAACTACACGACGTGTAGTCACGAGCTGAGTGTACGGTGTAAAAAGAGTGAGTTTGTATTTTTTTTATACCCAACTCTTGTGTGCACTGCAGGCACAAAACTTGGAGCAAGTACTTAGAGAGGGCTATGCGCACCCTGCGGTGCAAGGGATAGTTATATGGCCGACTTCGCCGTTTGGCCGCGAATGCAAGATGTGTTTAACCGACAAAGACTTCTGCAACACGGAAGCAGGAGACGTGGTAGACAAGTTAATCAACGAATGGGGTTCCAAGAACTCTGAGATCTCGCTTCACTGTAACGGATCTTGTAGCGTTTCGCTCTCCCATGGAGAGTACGAAGGTGTCCTTTCGCATCCCGACACGAATCTCACCACGGTTTTGAACGTGAAGGTGAAGCAAGGTGTTACAGAAAGCTATGTTCATGTTGAGTTGGATCACGGAGACATTGAACAACTCAACCAGAGTTGAGGTCGAATTGTGTTTCGGTGAGGACTTGACAATAGAATTCTTTCAAATCACGTATACAAAATAAAATTACTAATGTATATCCCTCCTATTTGTTATTCTAGTAATTTCCACACAAAATAAAAACGGGGTCGTGTTGAACCATTTTTTTTGTTTTCACACCGAAGAAAAACGTTATTATGTGACGTTTTATAATCAACTTTATAACCCAGATTTCAAACAGTTCAGAAACTTTATAACCTAGGGTTTTTGAGAACCGAGGTAAAACGTCTACCTTATAACCCAGATTTTCCAGAACCGTGATATAAAGTCAATTTTTAAACTACACGCCGTGGCGTTTTAAACCGGTGTAAAACACAATTTGACCTCCATCTTCTCTTTCAATTGGTACGACCTAAGACCGAAGATTGTAGTGAGGGTTCCCGTTTCTAGTCTAATATAAACTTGGATGATTGGAGTTATAAATATTAATCCACACCCATAAATTCTTCTCTTTTCTTTCAATATTAAGATTTTTTAGGAAAATTAATCCTGTAACATTCAATATATTTCTTTCATAATTTATATCTTTGCCAATCACATTATGGGAACAGTATATTTGATCTTCTTTTCCCGATAACCAATCCCATTTAGTTTCCGTAGTGAGACTTAGGCTATCAACAAAGTGGGCAAGAACGACATCGTGAGCAAGTTCGTCTCTCATGAAGAGGCTGCCAAGGGGCTCACTTTGATGACTTCAAGGAACAATATCAGAGTCGGTCTGGCCTACGACCTTCTTCGCAAGGTCAATGCTCGTGTGCCTTGGCACAAAATTGTTTGGCAGCCTGGGGTGTCCCCAAAGCACTCCTTCATCCTCTGGCTTGCAGCAAGAGGTGCTCTCCCGACTAAGGACATGCTTCAGTTTCTCTAGCTTGATCCGGCTTGCCCTTTGTGCCCTTTCGGGAGTGACTCGATTGAACACTTGTTCTTTGACTGCCCTACTAGCATCGATGTTTGGAAGGGTAAATTTGGCTCAAAACCAGGGGCAATGACCAAGGCCTCTCTGAGGCGATGAAAGCGGCCACTCGTTGTAGCAAAGGAGGTCTCCCTCACCAGAATAAAGCCAAGTTCATTGGTTTTGGAGCAACTGTCTACTACCTTTGGAAGGCCAGATTTCTCAAGATCTTCGAAGGCGTCTCATTGGAACCAGACAACATCATTCACCGAGTCAAGATCCACGTTTATAGGGTTATCCTATCCTTGTATCCGCAACTCTTGGCTTCTTTAGACACTATCGTTTGGTAGACTTGTAAGTCACTCGCATGTGAGTTGACTTTGTTTTCATATATCCTTGTGATGTTTTGTAATGCCTTTGAGTTTGGTTCAGCTGGTTGCACTCTTGTAACCGAGTTTTCTATTAAAGTTTACACTTTAACGGAAAGTGGGCTCAGTTGTATGATTTGGGTTGCACAACTTATTTTTTTTCTTTTATTTATATTTTTATATTAAATAAAATTAAATAACACTATAAAACTAGCTACCGAACAAAAAATATCGGATGCTAACTCTCATTTGAGTATATGCAATCCAAGCATGAGTTGCATACTTGCATACTTGCATAGCAAGCTATATATGCAACCAATTATTAAAATAATCTATGTAACTCCCATTGTTGATAGTCTTACAATAATCTATAGGTATTCTCCAAATTAAATATATATATGTATATAACGGTGAATCATTATGAATATATAATCATACATGTAAAAATGTTTGATTTAATGAAATTATTTGATTTAAACTACCATTGGATATGAGTACATGCGTCTCATTTTTTATGCCTATCCATACATACATAAGTTTCAATGCAGTTGACAATACTCAAACGGCGAAAAACCCCGCACCCACTTTTTTATAACTGGCACCCGTCTTGGGCGCAACCCGGATGCGTCCAAAATGTTTTTAAAAAAACCCGGTTCAGTTTTGGGCGCATCCAGGATGCGTCCAACTTAAACCGGGTTTTTTAAACTTTTGACGGCAAAAAAAAAAAAAAAAAAAATTACTGTTCATGGGCGCAGCCAGGATGCGCCCATGAACAGTCCCGGTTCAAAAAAAAAAAATTGGACGCACCCGAAATGCGCCCAAGACGGGTGCCAGTTATAAAAAAATGGGTGCGGGGTTAAACGCCCTACTCAAAAGATGAAAATAACGTTAGCATTGTCAAAGTCATGGTACATTTTAACTATTTGTATATTTCTTATACGCTCAAACAAACTAATTTTAATAAAACATGCAACCAACTCATTTATCGGAAAAAGACTAATACGAAGCATGGGCCCAAAATCCTAGTTATTATTATAGTATAAATAGTATAAACTAAAAGTAAATATGACAATCAATTACAATTTGCAATGAATGTATCCAACATTTTAATACATAGATCAAAAGTAAATTTACCAATCAATGAAAATTGGCAATTAATGAATCAAGCCTTTTATTGACTATCATTAATTAATGTTACAATCGGTTTACTCATTTGTCAATTTAAGAATTTCTATTATTTATTTATTTATTTTGATAATTAAAAATAAATAAACTACGAATAACACCTTTGAAAAAATCATTTTCCTAAACTACCTATTATATTCAATTTTTTAAAATTGTATTACTTTGAATGAATGTATTCCATCAACAAAGCAACAATTACTTATGGATTATAAAATTCATACCAAAAAGATACGTAACAAACATTAAATCATATCTTTAATCATTCAAATAATTGTTCACACAATCTTTACTTTCTATAGTTAGATCCTGAAATTCACCCAAAAAAAATACCCCCCTTTACCGCACATTTTATGGTTTCATACGATATAGCCAATTTCCTTTTTAGTTGACAATAAATTATTTTCAACCTCTATATATAAACCAAGATCTTCTTGATGGATGAACAGGTTAAAGAGATGAAGACATCTTCCTTAATCTTCTGCTCTTTGTTGTGTTCTTGTTTTCTGATTTTCTCAGGTCAAGAAAATAATAAGATTAGAATCTGTATTAATTGTTTGTTTAACTTCAAAATGAAGTACTGAAACATTTGTACATGATGATGCAGACAGTTTTGTCTATGGAATCGAGTACGACTACTCTGCCACAACAGAGGTAATTATACACATATACAGTTTTATGATCTAGTAAGTGAAACAGTAAAATCACTAAAGAAAATTGATATTTGTCAAATTGCAGTGCCTGAAAGAGCCATGGAGTATGCAGTATGGAGGTGGAATCTTATCGAATCCAGGATTTTACAGAAAGCTTCATACAGATAGTTTTTCTCATAGAGTTGTTCTTGAGAAAGATAAGATTTACGCCTTTTCAGGTTTGTAAATTATAGCGTTTTTACGCGATTTTCTTCTTCCTCTTCTTTGATCTTTTGATGGTGATCTTTGAGGATTTTTGTGTTTTAATCTTTTTGAAAATGTATAATAGGTTGGGTACAATTGAGTGAAGGCAATGCAACAGTGAGTTTGGTGTTTAAGAATGATAATGGAGAAATGATTTATGGTGGTGGAGTCATGGCTCAACATGGATGCTGGAAAATGCTTAAAGGTGGAATCGTGTCTAATTTTTCTGCTCCTGCAGACATGATTCTTAAGGTATGAATTTACAGATCGACTTATATGTCTTATGTCTAAATGTCTAATGTCTATTATTGCTGATATGTTGAAATAGGGTTGGTGTTGAGTAATTTACTTAGAAATGATGGTGATGTAATGAAATAGTCCCTAATGAATTTAGATAGTGTCAATTTTGTTTTGTGTAACTAGTTTGACGTTATTGTATTATATACAAAGAAAATGAAATAAATCTTTTAATTTGAGTTTGGTTCATGTTTGAGTGCAAAAGATAGATGAGACAGAGTTTATACTCACCTGTTTTCACGTGTGTTGTGTTGTAAGTTACTTCTTCTGTATTTCTTTGATTTGAAGGAGCTTGTTTTAGTAAAGCCAATCCTTATGCACTTACTTCAAAGCACAACTCTTGGGCACATGTTTCTATAGCTTATGCATTCTCTTATCCGTGATCGCATTAATAATGCAGAGCAACAACACAGCTGTGGAGATTTGGGTAGATAACATTGCATTGCAGCCATTTACACATAATGAATGGAGATCTCATCAAGATCAAACCATTCAAAAGGTTCACTATTTAATGATATATATGATTCATTTATCTTACTTCTAGGAACATCTTCTCGACTTGCTCAAGATAAAGACTATACTGAATTGGTTGTTCAATCCATAGGTGCGCAAGAGCGTAGTGAACTTCCACACAAGTTTCAGCAACAAAACTCGAGTCAATGGCGCCCTGATCACCCTACGAAACATGAAGCCACATTTCCCAATGGGAAGCGTGATCAACGACAAGATCCTGACGAGCCAAGCCTACCAAAATTGGGTGTCATCAAGGTTCACTGTGACTACATTCGAGAACGAGATGAAATGGTATAGCACCGAAAATGTGCAAGGGAAAGAGGACTACAGAGTTGCAGATGCAATGATGCAATTCGCGGAGAAAAACAAGATTGCAGTTAGAGGACACAATATATTGTGGGATGACCCAAAATACCAACCTTACTGGGTCTACAACCTCTCACCCTCGCAACTCCAATTTGCAGTACAGAGGAGGATCAACTCGGTTGTGTCTAGGTACAGAGGAAGGCTAATCCACTGGGATGTCATAAACGAAAATGTACATTTTGGATTCTATGAAAACAAGCTTGGAACTGATGTGTCTGCTATCACATATGCAAGAGTTCACCAGCTTGATCCTAGGCCGATCGTGTTCATGAACGAGTATAACACCATTGAGGAATCTCAAGACAAGGATGTTGCTCCATTTATGTACTTGAATAAGCTTCAAAACATCATACATGGAGGAATGAATGGGAATTTGCCTCTTGGGATAGGATTGGAGTCACGGTTTGCGCTAGGCCAACCGAATTTGGCTTATATGAGAGCTGGGATGGACACCTTGTCTACAACCAAGCTTCCTCTATGGCTCACCGAAGTGTTTGTAGATTCGCAACAAGACCAGGTACGTCTTTTTTTACAATTATTGTTAATTTATGTGCGCCCTGAGAAACATCATGGGGATAAAGACCAGTTAAGTGAAACCAGAAACATTGATAAGAGCAACGTGCACATTAGGCCCAACACATAAGCTTATAAATGTTGTTTTGTTCAGACACATATCTTGGAGCAAGTACTAAGAGAGGGATATGCACATCCTGCAGTGCAAGGGATTGTTATGTGGCCGAATAGCCCGTTGAAGGACCAATGCAAGATGTGCTTTACAGACGCCAACTTCCAAAACACGCCAAGTGGAGACTTGGTGGACAAGTTACTCAAGGAATGGGGCTCCAAGAACACCGAGATTACGCTCCAATGTGACGGATCTTGTAGCGTATCGCTTGCTCATGGGGAGTACGAGGGGTTCGTTTCGCATCTCGACATGAATTTCAGGATCCCCTTGAACGTGGAGGTGAAGGAAGGCATTGTGGAAAGTTCTCTTCATGTTGAATTCGATTTTTAAGCTATGCCATAACTCACATTTACAGTCAAATTAAAGCATTGTCATTTTTAGGTAGGTTTAAATGTAGCTATTGCTTCTAACGCTTGTTTTAAAGCTTTATAATATATTCAGATCTAAATGCATGCTTTAGAAGTTGAAAACTGATGTAGTGTATACAAATCTACTCTCTTCAAAGTAATAATATCTCGATTCAATACTACTAGTTCTTGCATTCAACTAAGGGTGGAGATAGAAGTATTCAACAACCCTAAAATCGTATTCAATATTTAGGAACGAAAATAAACATTCCAACTGATCATTCGTATGTTATAAAATTATCCGAAGTCAAACACAACTACACAAGAATTCAAAATTTTGCTTAAAATAACACAACAATCCATTAGATTGAAATATATATAGCAACTCATCATATATATTTTGTCAAAAATATTCTTCTTTTATATTATCTTATTTTCCAAAGGCTATTCTCTATCGTACGTCTTATCTAGCTTTTTTTTTGGTCATCACATCTTATCTAGCTTGCGCAATTTGTCCCTTACATCAATAAAAAATTGGTATCAATATATAATTTGGGAATACTAGAAAGGACTTATTTGTTTCTTGTAACATCCATGCATGTCTTCTTTCGACATTGATATTCATCTATTAAAGTTGACTTCTTGTCACATCCATGATGAATGATTATCAAACCTAGCATATTTGTCTCCGGATAATTTGTATCACTTTTTATCGGTTGGTGGAAAGAAGGAGACGACCGACAAGGGAAATGGCAACACTCCAAAACAAAACAATAAAGAAACTTGAGGGGAAAAATACTGATGGAAGAAAATGTTGTATTTGTTGCAGAAAAGAAAGCCTTGATTGTTGAAAAATATTTCATGCGTTACACATGGATATATTTCCTGATTTACGCATGGATTACTCTCATACGTAACACAGTAATTGCATTTCGAAATTTTATTTCTCGTGCGCAACGCATAGATTGCTCCTATTCCTATACGTAACACATAGATTGCTCTCATGCGTAACGCATGAAACCTGACGGTATTCAGTAATTTGCACTAGTTGTATTATATAAGACTTTTGAAACTTATATAATACTTTTTTTAATTAATGAAGCTTATAGTACTTCGATTGTAGTATATACACCTAACCTTGTTCAAGAAAACAAACATTCATTAATTAACAAAAGTCTTATATAACTTAAATATAAAATAAAGTACTGTATAATTTGAAAAGTCGTACATATATCAATTTAATACTCCAATTAGAAAGCCCTCGTAGTTACAGTAGAATGTTTGAAAATGATTAAAAATGCAACGGTAAGCCGTAGAAAGTGTCGTCTGAAGAACGTGAGTGCGTGCATAATGCATGACTGTATCTCACTAATCATATATGAATGATTAGTAGCTTAATTGTCTTTATCCCCTTCGATATATACCCTATCAATATCATAACAATATGGAGATCGAAGTGCTTCTCCCATTTTCTAATATCTATCGGAACAACGATCGACCGGTATCAATATATCATCCATTCATACGTATTAACTATTAAGCATGAAGGTGATACTTTTATATATGCTGCACTTAATTCTTTATATCATCTTATTATGTTTATTTTGTTCATCTTCTCGATCATGACATGTTATAATATGTAATTAATGTAGCAAAAGATCATAATCAAAGTTCAAATGGCCTGCCTCAAATGCAGGACCAAAGCCCTAAAGATCGCCGCCGGTGCACAAGGTACGCATTATGATCAAGTTCAATCCACGAAAATAAAATTGGGAATGTTGACAATTAGTCTCAAGTTCTCCCTTGGCTTCATCCTGACAATTAGTCTTAATTGAGAATGTTGAATTGTACCTTGAATCAAATTGGGATTTAGGTCATAGGTTTAAGAGAGAGGTTTTGCCTTGAGTCGTTCGTAATATGTTTTCTCGTCTGAAATACAATATGATCTGTTGTGCTTGTAGATATAGTCAATACAACGTTGACCCACCACATAAATCTGTATATGCTTATTTTTTCTCGTTTCAATCTGTTTTTTGTTTCGTCTTTCTCACATCCGTCTCAACATTGTAAAATTACAGGAGTAGTATCAGTGACAGCACAAGGTGATGATGCGCTAGTGGTGACAGGGAGGTGTGTTGACCCAGTTCATTTGACTGCGACTCTCCGCAAGAAAGTGGGAGTCGCAATTCTCCTCTCTGTCGAAGAAATCAAAGATCCGCCACCACCTAAGAAAGTTGTTGAATCATCGGAAAAGGAAGCCACCAAACCCGAAAAGGAAACCGACAAAAAGAAATCAAGCGGAGAAGAAGAGAAAGAGAAACCGAAAGAGAAGGAGAAACCAACACTAGATCAGGTGTGTTATTCGTACGGAATGCCACCGCCATGTCAACTGCCGTGTAACTATTACTATCCACAACAACATTATCATCAACCACAGTATTGTATGTACGAAATTCCACCTCCTGATCCCAACCCTCCTTGTTCTATCATGTGATTTAGATTCAGTTTTTTTATGGGGAAGTTGGTTTTCTTATATCTTTTCATATATAGCTTGCAACGTTTTATTAATGCTCTTCGTTTGAGGATATATGGAGATGTTTATCATAGAACGAGGTTTATGATCCAAGTTCGTGATATCCATTCAAATAAAACGTTTACCATCAATAACGTGTAATTGTAGCTGTTTTTGTTTTTCATTTTATATCCTCCAAACTCTATTTTTCATTCTTTCGATGTAAAATGTTTTCGGTTGGACAAGTCATTCCTCCTGTACTACCATATATAATTAATTTGTTAAATTTAAACATGCATTCTCCCAAGTATATATCCATCATTATCTGAAACATGCATTCTCCCAAGTATCCATCATTCTTTTCCTTAAAATTGACAACTAGTACGTTGCACCTCGCAAAAGGAATCATACATATATGATCAGACTCTTATCCCGAATCAAAAGATTCAACAAGAAATCAAAGCAATAAATAAATTCAAATGTTTCACACTCACACAACCACGCACCACCATGACTATTTATACCAGCCTCTCCTTCATCTCTCTTACATTATTCCTACACAAACAAACCAAATCTTAGAAATGGCATTCTCCCGACTAGTGCTCATAGCTTGTGTTGTGGTGATCGGGCTAGTGAGCTTGGGTCAAATCTCGGCCCATGCGGAGGAATGCAAGGGCGCGGTTTTGGGTCAGCTACTGACTCAATGTGGGCGGATGAGTGTTGCACCATACTCAAGGATGTAGGAGTAGAATGCGTGTGTAGTCATTTTCCTCCCAAGTTGGTGAGTAAAGAGAAAGTAGTATATGTTGCTAGGTATTGTGGTATCACGCTCCAACCCGGCACCAAGTACGTCAAAAAGACTCTTACCCTTACTACAATATTAATGTATTGTCCTTGTCTACAATATTTATGTTTTTATATAAAACTATGTCATCGTTTTCACATTAATAGAGTCTTTATTGATGCATGCTGCACCAACTCATATCATAAACAATGATAAAACACAATGCACTTTATTATAATAGTTCAAACAGAATCCAAATGAGCATCAACATAAAGTACTTGGATCATCAACTCAAAGCAACTACTAAACTAAAACCAAACTCTCAACATAAGCATCCACAAACTCAACACGATCGTTCAAGTGTTCATCAACATATAATGAAGGCTTGAGTCTCGCACTTTTGGTCCAATACTCCCACACCATTTCCTTGTTCCTAAAAGCTCTCATCTGCTGCACACCTTCTCCAAAGTTATACATCTTAGTCCAAGATGTAACCGTCGCATTAGCATCCATTACCCATAACGACAGTAAATGCTTGCTATCCAACCCCACCACCCCCAAGGAACCCCCTCCATCAACCATCACGAACCGATTCGTGATCCACAAGTTTTCCTTTATCGGGTAAGGCAACGAAATGTAACGGAAATTTTCCGTTACAAAATCGAATCGGACCAAGTGGTGGTAGTAGCTATGACCCGTGTCCACACCCTCAATCCATAGCAAGCCGCTTTTAAAAGCCACGCTTCCAGACGTCTCCTTCTTATGCCCACAAGTAGGTAACGAAACCGTGGTCCAAGACCCTGTTTTAACGCTATATACCCACGCTTTTGACCCGTCGTCTTCCATTGTGAGTATCTTGTATTCGTTACAAGATTCATCGTATCCTAATCCAAATCTCTCAAATGTGAGGCTATGAGCAGGTGTGTCCATAGGAGAAGGAATTGGTCGGGTTTTTCTGATAGATGGATTCCATATCATAACGAAATTGTCACCCTTAACCAATAAGAGTCCATCTAGTGAGCCTTCAACAATCCATTGTCTAGCTTTGTTACAGAAAGACGACGGTTCTATCCACTTGAGCTCTGCATTTGGCGCGTTGCTTTCGTGTTCAAGGACTTCACAATGAGTCAGGTGTTGTGGGTAAGGGATGGCACATTTCCCACAATGAGCCTCGTGTTCAGGGTGGTAACGAAATTGAAGGGTGAGGATCCGGTTTTCTTGTAAGTTGGTAGGGTTATTGCGACGATAAAAGGCGACGAATTCGCTATCGTCTATTAGGTTGAGGAAGAATCTGCAGACTGGTCGAAGGATGAGGAGAGATTTGACCGGGAGGAGGGTGAGGATATGCATCCATATTGCAAATGGGAGATAATCAAGTGAGTTTGTTGCTTCCATGGAAAATCACCGTAGTTACTAGGAAGACTGGTGTTCAAATTCGGCAGAGGGCATGTAGATATATAGACAAATTGATAGGGGAAAGATGTTGAATGTTTCGATGTGGGAATGATTAGATATTAATGGGCCGATTTAAGTTAAGAGAAACGGGTTCAAGTTTGAGCCCAATGCCTTTTTCTCCATTTTTCTATATGCATATACCGTCTCTAATTAAATTTTAGGCAAATGCCTCTACCCCACATTTTATTTTCTCTCTCCTCTGTGATCCTTCTCCCTCACCATCTCCACCTACCATGTTCGCCGGACCGACAATGGGGCGTCGAAAATGACGTGGTGATGATGATGTTGTTGCTAGACAAGGAAATTATTGATTGTTGATGATGGAGAAGGCACTATCTATCGATCTATAAGGACAATCCTGAATTTGAAGCCATTTGATGCATATGGGGCCATTCTGATGCTTTGGTAAATAATTAATGGAGTTGAAGAAAAATTCTGAAAAAGAGAACAAAGAAAGCACTGATACTCACATTCATACGTCTATACATACTAAAACGTTGTTTTGCCACATGTCACCCTTATATTCAATTCGCCTATGTGTCGACCTCTAAGCTATGCTACATCATCCACCATGTCATCCTCCACATCATCCGACTTTATATTTTAATATATATCTTTGAATTAAATATGTAAAAAAATCAAAAAGTTATCTAATAGGTTATATAACAAAAAGAAATATCAATTTTTATCTTTTATCATATCATATCTTTATCTTATATATATATATATATATCTTTATCTATTATTATGTTATCAATCTAATTAAGTTGAGTTATTAATGAACTTAAACTATAAAACATAAATCGTAAACTATAAACTATAATCTATAAATTATAAATCATAAAATATAAACTACAATCTATAAACTAATTAATAGTATAAAATATAACTATATTATTAAAATAAATTATAAAATATAAACTACAAACTATAAACTAATTAATAGTATAAAATATAACTATATTATTAAAATAAATTATAAACTATAAACTACAAACTATAAACTAATTAATAGTATAAAATATAACTATATTATTAAAATAAATTATAAAATATAAACTACAAACTATAAACTAATTAATAGTATAAAGTATAACTATATTATTAAAATATTTATTACATGCGACCCCGTACATGGTACGGGAACACGCGCTAGTTTATTTAGGAAAAAAGACTCGGAGAAGATAAAGTTAATTTATAAACTAAATAAATCTTTTCAAAGGTAAAAGTTACATCTAATCTAATCTATCTAATCTTCTATCTTCTAATCTACTAATCTACTAATCTAATTCTACTAATCTTCTAATCTATCTAATATAACATAAAAATCGCGGAGAGAAAAAATTAAAGGTCGCATTAAATGTCTTTGTTTTCTTATTGGTTAATACACTCTTAAAATTATTACTATTACTTTCTAATTGGTAAGTTTTAGGGTGTGAATCCCATAATAAAATCTCTTATAGAGATAAATAAGAATGCATTGACATCCAATGGCTTAGATTAAACTAGTTACCCCCACTACAAGTGGAGGTAGTTGTGGTGGTCCGGCGACCTCCCGGCGACCACCCGGTGGTTGTCCAGTGGTTGTCCGGTAGAGGTCCGGTGGAGGTTCAGCGCTGGTCCGATGGAGGTCCGGCGGTAGTCCAATAATAAATGAAAAACTTAAAGTATAAAAATAAATGAAAATTTAAGTCTAATTCAAATTGGTGAACATTTAAATATAATGTGATGAACATTCTGTTGATGAACATTTAATTATAATGTGATGAACATTCTGTTGATGAACATTTAATTATAATGTGATGAACATTCTGTTGGTGAACATGTAAGTAACATGTGATGAACATTCAGTAGAGTATATCAAAATGAACGTTTATCAACATTTTGATGAACATTTATGAACAACGTGATGAACATTTAATCTAATTTTAATAAACTTTTGAGTAATGAACATTTTATTAAATGTCCGTGAACATTTAAGGATGTTTGATGAACATTTAAGTATGAGATGATGAACATTTAAGTAATTTTTGATGAAGATCAAGTGTTTTTTTATTCGAAATTATATTAAAGTGGTGTTCCACTAAGTGGTGGTCCGGTGGTCCGACGGTGGCTTGATGGTGGGTTAGTGGTGGTGCGGTCGTGGTGGTCTGGTGGTGGTCCGACAGTGGTCCGCCGTTTGTCCAAATAACATAACCATTTTAGTGTTATAAACTTGGTGAACATTTAAAAATAATTTGATGAACATTCAGTTGATGAACATTTAAGTATAATGTGATGAACATTCAGTTGGTGAACATTTAAGTATAATGTGATGAACATTCAGTAGAGTATATCAAATGAACATTTATCAACATTTTGATGAACATTTATCAACATTTTGATGAACATTTATGACCAACGTGATGAACATTTAAGCCAATTGTAATAAACTTTGAGTAATGAATATTTTATTAAATTCTTGTGAACATGAAGTATGAGATGGTGAACATTTAAGTACGAGATGATGAACATTTAGGTGATTTTTGTTGAAAATTAAGTGTGTTTTTAAAATAAATTATATTAAAGTGGTGTTCCACATAAGTGGTGGTCCGGTGGTGGCTTGATGGTGGGTCAGTGGTGGTGGGTGGTGGTCCGGTGGTGGTCCGGTGGTGGTTCGCCGTTTGTCCAAATAACATAAACATTTAAGTGTAATAAACTTGGTGAACATTTAAATATAATTTGATGAACATTTAAGTATAATGTGATGAACATTCAGTTGGTGAACATTTAAGTATAATATGATGAACATTCAATTGGTGAACATTTAAGTAGAATGTGATGAACATTCAGTTGGTGAACATGTAAGTAACATGTGATGAACATTCAGTAGAATATATACAAATGAACATTTATGAACATTGTGATGAACATTTATGAACAACATGATGAACATTTAGTAATAAATAATTTTGAAATATTTGTGAACAATTTTATACATCTTTATCACAATTTTATTCCGGCAAGGCCCAAAGGTGATCCGGCGGTGGTCGGAGGTGGTGCGGCCCATTTATACAAAATATAAGACTCAACAAAGAGAAATCAAGAAGACGATGAATCAAGGACTTATAGCATTTTATTTTACACAACATGAATTTTTCCTACAAATCAGTAACATTTATATAAAATGATATAGACCCGCGCGTCATAGGACTCATATCACACAAAACAACACTATGTAACTGATGCGGAGATAAGCCGCTGTTGTCCGATCTAGACACCAAACCTCGAACAGAAACTCGAACAGAGAAGAAAGGCGGAATTAGAATGAGATGAAAGAAGGATAAGTCGAATGATAGGCCAATTGGAACCAAATCAAACAACGATAAAACCCCTGAACTTAAGAACAAGAACCTTACCGAATGATGAAGAAACCCCAAAGGATGATTACAACCAAACACAATGACTATGGTGGGTCAAGGCACCTGGAGGATGCTCTATGGAGTCCCGATAGCACCAACCTTATGGAAGAGATTGACACACACAAGTACAACTAGGGCGAGTTCAACAACAATGCACACGGGGCACTCTTCTCACAAAAGCTCTCTTTTTGGAGGAAAAACGATAAACGTTGTATTCAATATCAAAGTCTGGGGGTTGGGGTAAACAATAACTAGGGCAAACCTTATATAGGGTTCATAAGGATGCCAATTAAAAGAAATAAAGCAATAAAAGTATTTTCCTAAAAATAGCTAAAAACCAATTAAAAGAAATAATCCCGGAAACAAAATAAAACAATAATTCTCGGCGAAATCAACAGGTCGCGATCCGCGGTCGCGGAAACGTCCGCGGTCGCGGAAACGTCCGCGGTCGCGGAAACGTCCGCGGTCGCGGAAACGTCCGCGGTCGCGGAAACGTCCGCGGTCGCGGAAACGTCCGCGGTCGCGGAAACGTCCGCGGTCGCGGAAACGTCCGCGGTCGCGGAAACGTCCGCGGTCGCGGAAACGTCCGCGGTCGCGGAAACGTCCGCGGTCGCGGAAACGTCCGCGGTCGCGGGTGGCATGGCCGCGGTCGCTGATTTGCCATTGTCTCTGCCGCCTTCGTCGTTTGGCTCCGAGTGCTCTCGAACCTCAATTATCATAACCGTCTTCAATGGTGGTTCCTCTTCAACACTTAGCTCTTTAGACATGAAGAAAACTACTAACTTGTCTAGTTCTTGTTGGACTTCCTTAGCTCTCGAACGAGTCAATGCACCTTCAAACTCGGGAACCGTTGGTGTCGGTTGATGTCCAGATGATCCTTCATCATCCTCCCCTTCTTGAAAAGGATTCGACCTCGAATCATCCAGCTCCTCCTCTTCTTCGCCTTCAAACAATGTTAGATCTTGCACATTGAAGGTGACACTCACTTGATATTCACCGGGAAGCTCCAAGACATAAGCATTATCTCCAATCTTCTTAAGCACCTTGAATGGTCCATCACCTCTTGGGGACAGCTTTGAGTGGCTTTTGTTGGGGAAACGCTCTCTTCTAAAGTGGACCCACACGAGGTCTCCCTCCTTGAAGATGACCTTCTTCCTCTTCCTATTTGCCTTGCTAGCATTTGTAGCAGCTACTTCTAGCAATTTAGCTCTTGTCCTCTCATGAATTTCCTTGATGTGATCAACCTATTTTCCTGCATTGAAATCCACTCGCTCCTTCGTAGGTAACGGCATAAGATCAAAAGGGGTTAGTGGATTCAAACCATACACACATTCAAAGGGACTCAGCGAGGTTGAGGAATGGATGACTCTATTGTAGGCAAACTCAACATGGGGTAAGGCTTCTTCCCAAGCTTTCAAATTCTTCTTAAGAATGGCTCTCAAAAGGGTTCCTAAGGTCCTATTAGTTACTTCAGTTTGACCATCAGTTTGAGGATGACTAGATGTAGAGAATAGTAGTTTAGTTCCTAGTTTTCCCCAAAGAGTTTTCCAAAAGTAACTTAGAAATTTCACATCCCTATCACTCACAATAGTCTTTGGTACTCCATGTAACCTAACAACTCCGGTAAAGAACAAGTCAGCCACATGATGAGCATCATCTGTCTTGTTGCAAACAATAAAATGAGCCATTTTAGAAAATCTATCAACAACCACAAAAATAGAATCTCTCCCCTTCTTAGTCCTAGTCAACCCTACAATAAAATCCATACTAATGTCTACCCATGGGGTCGTAGGAATAGGCAAAGGCATATACAATCCATGTGGTTTAACTCTAGACTTAGCCTTAAGACACTCCAAGCATCTTTTCAAACAATGCTCAACATCCCTAAGCATATGGGGCCAATAAAAGTGAGCATGCAACATATGATATGTCTTATCTCTACCAAAGTGTCCCATTAATCCACTCTTATGGGCTTCTTCAACAAGCAATAATCTCAAAGAACACTTAGGTATGCATACTTTACTAGCCCTAAACAAGAAACCATCAAACAAGTAAAACTTATCCAAAGTTCCTTTATCTAAACATTGCTTATAAATAGCACCAAAATCGCATCATTACGATATAACTCCTTGATGTAAACAAAGCCTAACACCTTAGAGTCAAGTTGAACAATTAAAGCATGCCTCCTAGATAGTGCATCAGCAACAACATTGTTCTTTCCCTTCTTGTATTTGATAATATAAGGGAAAGTCTCAATAAATTCCATCCACCTACCATGCCTCCTATCAAGTTTGTCTTGGCTCCTAAAATATTTCAAAGATTCATGATCGGTATGCAAAACAAACTCTCTAGGCCATAGGTAGTGTTGCCAAGTCTTAAGTACTCTATATAATGCATACAATTCCTTATCATAAGTAGAGTAATTTAGACTTGCACCTTTCAACTTTTCAGAAAAGAAAGCAACATACGTAAGCAACATACGTAACATCAACTCATCCAACTACTTATGTAAAACCAAACTCTCAATGTAAGCATCTACATACTCAAAATAACCATTGCTATCATAGCCATTGTAGCCATCAATATATACCGAAGGCTTCATTCTCGCAGTTTTGGTCCAATACTCCCATACTATTTCCCTGTTCCTAAAAGCTCTCATTTGCTGCACACCTTCTCCAAAGTTATACACTTTAGTCCAAGACAATTCCGTTGCATTATCATCCATTATCCATAACGAAGCTCTACGGTCGTTATGCAACCCCAACACTCCCAACGAACCTCCGCCATCGATCATCACAAACCTATTCGCAATCCACAAGTTATCCTTGACCGGGTAAGGCAAAGCAAAGTAACGGTATTTCTCCATTGCAAAGTCGAGCCACGCCAAGGGATGGTAGTAGCTATGACCCGTGTCCACTCCCTCGATCCAAACCAACCCGTTTTTAAAAGCCACGCTTTCTGACATCTCCCTCTTGTGGTGACAAGGGGGCAGAGGAACTGTCGCCCAAGACCCGGATTTGACGCTATACACCCACGCTTTTGACTCGCCTTCTTCCATTCTCATAAATGGGTGGTAAGGGTCCCAAATTGCGAGTATTTTGTAGTCTTTACAAGATTCGTTGTACCCAAATCCCACTCTCATATCCGTGAGAGTAACGGGTTTTGTGATTGGAGAAGGAATTTGTCGTGTTTTTCTGATAGAGGGATTCCATAGCATAATGAAAGTGCTCCCCACTATCAATATGAGTCCATCCAGTGATCCTGCAATGAACCATCAATTACGGATGCCTCTATGCGAAAAACTGTTGTCAAAGAAAGACGACGGTTCTATCCAATTGAGTTTTGAAGTTGACGCGTCGCTTTCGTGTTCAAGGACTTGGCAACGAGTCTGGTATCGGGATTCGTGGTTAAGGCATTCACAAAGATGAGGATGGATTGTGTTTGTGAATTCGTGACAGTGTGATCGGAGGGTGAGGATCCGGTTTTCTTGGAGGTTACCAGGGTTATTGCGACGGTAGAAAAGGATGAATTTGCAGACTGATCGAACGATGAGAAGGTATTTTGCAGGGAGAAGGGTGAAGATATGCATCAAGATGGCAAGTGGAAGATCAACGAGTACTACTGTTACTTCCATTGAGTTTGAACGGACTGTCATTTTAAATGGCTTAATTATGAAATTTAGGAACGAGGCCTGTACACTTATAGACAAATTCACAGAGGAGAGATTCTTGATGTTCCGATGTGGGAATGGCTAGGCTTATGTACAAACATAAAATATTTTCAGAAACCAATATGATAAGATTAACACTGAAAATCAATAAATAACAATATAGATAAACAATTTATAAAACTTGAGATGAATTAAGGGCTATTATTGTGAGTGATTCCAATCTGATGTCATCTTCATACTCTCAGGAGTCTCAGACTTGCTTTACAGCTAATCTCTCTGTTAAGAGTTCATCACAACACATAAGTTTTCAAGAAAATCATAGAAGTAATGGATAAGAGTAGAGATTGGAGCAACGTACTTATTAATTCATATGTAACGATCATCGTGGTCCCATAGAGCGACATGTTAAAGAACCTCGGTCCAAACCCTCTATAAAAGCCTCTCCATCCATCTTCTATAAGCAAAGCTTTCGTTGTTTTGATTACCGTTGGCCTTCCCGCACCATAATAATCCAAGACCTAAAAAGACAAAGAAAAACAAATGAAATTAAGATACTTTGTTTTTAGTTTAAAAATTTGTGTTGATGAGAAAGGCTTTCACCTGAAGTCGTGTCTTGACCGTGTCTATTGGTGTAGTGATGACAGACGAGCACGCACCTGCAACCATTCCTGCAGTAGCTTGAACACTCACCATCTCACCATGAGACGGCTTTTTCTCCGAGTCATCGCTGTATCCCAAACTCCTAACGATTTCATACAGCCAATTGCTCAAATGCAAGATTAACATTGTAGATTTAGAGAGAAATTAAGGATTTATTACCTCCATATAATATGTTGGGCTGCTCCATAAGTACCCCACCAAAGAGCCGAGGCAGGAGATTGAGTCAAAGAAGTCAGGCCAAAACCTCTATACAAACCGCGCAACCCTTCTGTTTTCATCACCTTACTTATAACATCAAGCGCCCCATTGCACACCATTGTCCCGGGAAGACCTTGTACCATAAGCCTTTGACAAACCTGAAAATCGAAACACGTGAATCATATTACTTCTATCTCAAACATTGTTACCCGTTTCCATAAGTACAAACCAAACGGGCCCTTAGGTTTAGCACATTGGACCTACCACATCAAGAGGCACATAATAGACACAAGAAAGCAAGTTGGAAACCATGCCAGCAACTCCATTAGCAATGGCAAGACGAGTGGCGACAGCCATCTCATATCCATCCAAGTATTTCAGCGTCAAATCTTTCGATACTTCAAGTGAAGTCAACACCAAAACTCGGCCTGGTAAAGACCCAATTGCAGAAGTTCCAAATCCACGAAAAACGCCATGAATACCATCGGTTTTCAGAATGTGAGAAAACACTGATACTCCCGGCATTTGAGATAGCCCGGAGCTAGCTACTTGCATTCTTGTCTTTAAAACTGCAGTGGGATGGAGCAAGGCGGATTGTGCTGTGAATAGGATTGCACCAATTACATGAAATCTGGACTTGTCTAACCTGTTTCAAATCACCCAATTCATTCACAGATGATGGAATTCATTTGTTAATTCAATCCACCGACTACCCTTCTTCAATTTCTGGTTTTCTATTACACTAGCATTTTCAAATTTCAAGACGAGCAATTTCGCCAATCTCCTAATTAGGAGATAAACATCACTGTGCTGAAATCAAGAACCAAATGTGGAAGATCAAACAAGTCAAATGATTTGAAGGAGGCGAATGAATTCACAGAATATTTGCAAATTTAAAATGTTAGCGGTAGCAAGTGAGGAAGTTCATACGACGACACTAAATAGACCTAAAAATGGCGTTTATTAAGCAGAACGGAGAAGTAGTCGAACCGCCAGATTCTCGAATTCAGAGAGAGAGAGAGAGAGAGAGACCTGTCCCAGTTGATCTCGGTGTCGGAGAGAGCAGCGGAAGCGACCTCGGCGTCGACGGCCATGGAAGCAACAGTTTCAATCTCGCATACTGATTTCATCTACTCAGCAACGAAGAAGAAAGGAGGAGGAGAAGATTCGAGTGTGTCCTCCCTCGGAAGAAGAAGAAGAAGGTGATTTCGGTGGAAGATACTTGTCTATAGAGATGGCTCGACCGGGACCGGACCGGCGGTTCGAACCGGAACCGGACCGGGTCAAAACCGGGACCGGACCGGAACCGGTTTTGACCCGGTCCGGTTCGGGAAATTGCGTTTTTCGAACCGGCGGTTAACCGCCGGTTATTTAATTTTTTTTTAACCGCCGGTTAACCGGTTAAACCGGTTAACCGGCGGTTTTTTTTTTAAAAATATTAAAATAAACCGGCGGTAAACCGGTTAACCGCCGGTTACAACGGCTAGTAAACTAGCCGTTGCCGGTTAACCGGCGGTCCTAACGGCTCCTAGCCGTTAGGAAATTAAAAAAAAATAAAAAAATACATTTTTAAATATTAAAAAATTCATATCAAACCCCTATAAATACCATACCATACAATCTTCAAATCACACATCCAACAACAACAATCTCTCTTCTCTTTCTCAAATCTCAATCTCATAATCTCTCAAATTCCATCAACAATCTCTCTTAATCTCTTCCTTTCTTAATCTTCCTTTTAATTAGCTTTTGTCTTTCAATATTTTATTGCTTTTACATTTTTAATCACATTATTATATTGTTCTAAGTTTTATTGTTTTAATTGTTTTTAATTGCTTTTAATCATATTATTTAATTGTTCTTAATCATATTATGGCGGATCATTTTGACACCCAAGAGAGTGATAATGTCACTTCTCCCACTCCCACTCTCACCTCCCAAGTTAGGTCCTCCGCTAGGGGTAGGACCGCTAGGCCTCAAGGGCAAGCTAGCGGTTCGAGGCCGGCTAGGGGTAGGGGGGGGAGGACCGGGACCGGGTCCTCCTCCGGGAACCAATCCCGGAAACTAACATCTCCTGTTTTTACAAAGTGGTTTACTAAATTAGAACCCGGTATCGAGGAACTCGAGGCCGAGGATTATGATCCCGGACTAATTATTGTTTCTTGTAACTTTTGCGAGGCGACATTCCAATGGAAGAAAAGTGGAGGATATGGAACCCTTCAACGACACATGGAGCACAGACACGTCGCCGAGATGAGAATGCTAGGGGGACAAACGCAAATTTCCGGCGGATTTGCATCTTCTACTAGCGGTAACCCTTTATTTCGTTTTGATCATGAAGCTAATAGTGTAGCATTAGCCGAAGCTATTTGTGTTGATCATTTAGCATTTCGATTTAGTGAAAATGTAGGATTTAATGAGTATATTAAAGAGCATACACAACCCGCTTTTAAATCCGTATCTAGGAAAGTGATTAAGAAAAACGTAATTAAGGCTTATAAAAGACACAAGCACGAATTAGTTTCTTATTTTTCGCAAAATGATATGAATGTTTCTATTTGTAGTGATATATGGAGTGATAATACTCAAACCCATTCTTACATGGGTGTTACATGTCATTTTGTAGATCATCATTTTACAATGCAAAAACGTTTATTGGCATTTAGAGTCTTTGATGATTCACATACCGCACAAAATATTGCTATGATGATTCGTACAATTTTAGAAGAATATAGACTACTTAATAGAGTTTTTTCAATTGGATTCGACAATGCATCTGCTAACACCGCATCTATTAGAGATTTACAAGAAATGTGTCAACCTTTATTTGGTGGGAGATTTTTTCATATTCGATGTGTTTGTCATATTTTAAACTTATGTGTTCAAGATGGTTTACGTGCTATGAGTTATCATTTTGATCCAATTAAGAACGTTATTAAGTATATTTGGGGGCATCCTAAAGTTACAAGAGATTGGATGACCTTTTGTAAAACTAACGGGGTGCACCCAAAACGTTTTTCAAAAGATGTGGGTACCCGATGGAACTCTACTTACATATTACTATGTGAATGTATAGAATATAGACAAGTTTTAACGTCTTTTGTTTCTCAAAACCTTTCTGGCTCTACTTTCTATTTTAGCGAATCAGGTTGGGAAATATGTCAAAGTATTGCAACGTTTTTAAAATGTTTTAGTGATGCAACAAAGAGATTTAGTCATGTTTATATACCAAGTAGTAATGTTTTTGTCTTGGAAGCTTGTAATGTTATGGCTGGTTTAAGTGAGGGAGCTAAAATTCCCGGCATTGAGGAATCCGTTGCAAGCATGAGGAGTAAGTGGTTGCAATACTATAGATATATTCCCGATTGTTTTCTTGTTGCTTGTGTTTTAGATCCTAGACTTAAATTAGGAGTTTTACACGCTCTTTTAGATGACTATTATGGATATATTTTAGCCGACGGTGAACTAGAGGATATTTTAGGTATGGTTTCTAGAACTAGAACATACATTGAAACTTTATTTACTCATTTTTCGGATTCTCCGACTCCTTCACAATTACCTCCGGCTTCTTCGAGCTCTAGTAGCTTGGGGGCCTTTGGAGCTAAGTATTTTAGTAAAAGACCAAGAGTTACAAACACGAATGCGGAAATTGATAATTATCTTAACACCAACTTTGAGTTTGTTAGTTGTGAAGCTTTAGATGTTTTGAAGTGGTGGGAGGATCATAGGAGCATGTTTCCAACGCTTGCGAAGATTGCGGCTCAAGTTCTTGCCGTCCCCGCTTCAACCGTGGCGGTGGAACAAACTTTTAGTGCAGGAGGCAACACTTTAACGAGGAAGAGATCAAATTTGGCACCGGAGTCATTGGAGGCGCAATGTTGTGTTTGCGATTGGAAGAGAGCCGCAATGAGGCAACAACGTAACATTAACGAGTCATCGGAAGACGAGTGGATTGGAGATTCTACTACGATACGCACCGATTCATCCGCCGAAGATTCGACTTAGGTAACGGGTTTTGAAAAAAGGTAAAGAACTACGTGGGCTTTGATTCCTCTAACCCGAGAGGATACGTAGGCAACTTAACAAGTAAGTCACTGTTAAGTGCAAGCCCAATTTTTTTTAATTTTTTTGTTCCTTCATATTTAATTTAAAAAACTTAAAAAAAATGATTATAAAAAAACGCTATTAAAAAGAATGTTTTACAAAACATTCTTTTTAATAGCGTTTTTTTATAATCATTTTTTTTAAGTTTTTTAAACATAATTTTTAAACTTAAAAACAATGACAAAACATTCTTTTTTAATAGCGTTTTTTTATAATCATTTTTTTTAAGTTTTTTAAACATAATTTTTAAACTTAAAAACAATGACAAAACATTCTTTTTTAATAGCGTTTTTTTATAATCATTTTTTTTAAGTTTTTTAAACATAATTTTTAAACTTAAAAACAATGACAAAACATTCTTTTTTAATAGCGTTTTTTTATAATCATTTTTTTTAAGTTTAAAAATTATTTTTATATTTTTTTATTTATTTTTTTAAAAAAATTATTATTTTTTTAAAAACCGGTCCGAACCGGATGAACCGGTATGAACCGGCATGAACCGGAACCGGTCCGGAACCGGATTGAACCGGAGCGGAACCGGTCCGGAACCGGATTGAACCGGTGGAACCGGTTTAAACCGGTTCCGGTTCCGGTTCCGGATTCCGGAGGACCGGAACCGGACCGGACCGGACCGGGAGCCAACTCTACTTGTCTATCTTCCTGCATATTCCGGAATCACTTTCATTACATAAATATTGGACTTTTATATATACGTTTTGGTTTACGCAAAAAAAATGTGCATAGCCAATATATTCTCGATGTTATATTACCTTATGTTATGGATGTACATGTAACTACGTGACTTATAGTCTTCCCATGTATTGGGCTATAAATAGGCTTCAGGTTACTTAGAAATGAGAATAACAAGACATACTCTTTCTCTCTTACTCTCTTTCTCTCTTACTCTCTACTCTCTTCTTCTAGTTTAAGCACATTAGATTTATAACACGTTATCAACACGATATCGCTCACATAGGAAATGATGCATCTCCTATCATTATATATGCACCCCGCATAATCATCTATGCACAAGGAGACGGTAAGAAGAGATTTTATTTTATTTTATTCTAATTGATCTTATGCACAAGAACACGATCCCTGAAGCGATCTAAGTTTTAAGCAATCCCTGAAGCGATCTTATTTTTAATCGATCCCTGAAGTGATCTAAGTTTCAATCGATTCCTGAAGTGATCATGTTTAAATTCGATCCCTGAAGCGATCACGTTTCAATCAATCCCTGAAGCGATTACACTTCAATTGATCCTAATGAGATTATGGCTCATTTGATCCCTGAAGAGATTAAGTTTTATATAAGCGATTAAGACTCATTTGATCCCTGAAGCGATTATGTTTTTATGATCCATGAAGTGATAGTTTTTCTTTATGATCCATGAAGTGATAGTTTTGTCCCCGTAGAGACAAGTTTAATCCAATTTCGCTTAAATTGTATCCCTGATGCCGATGCATATTGATTTATCCCCTGAAGTGGAAATATATAATCTATATATAATCATCTCCCGAAGAAGATGAATTTACATGATTCAATCTTGTATTATCTTCTGAAGTGGATATATAATCATCTCCCGAAGAAGATGAATTTACGTGATTCGATCTCGTTTTATCCCTTGAAGTGGATATATATAACCATCTTTCGAAGAAGATGAACTTCCGTGATTGATCTTGTATTATCTCTGAAAAGAGGATAAATTTACATGATTTTTGTTTATTATTATTCTTAGGGAATTTAGATTAATAGCAATCTAATTTAGATGATCATTCGTACCAATTTGCATTTGTTCAAAGAAATGGTTCGACATTTTAGTCTTCAAATTTTAAGGTTTGTAAGATTCATATTAGTATTAATTAGTAATTTAGTGCAATGCAATTAGTCTACTCAAATCATTTAATTAATTAGTCAAACCACTTAAATTCCTATACGTTTTTTTTGTGATTATGTTGGGTATGGTAATTTTCTATCAATTACTACTCCACTTAAATTTTATGCGTTTTTTTTTTCTTTTGACATAAATTATGTTGGGTATGGTTTTTCCCGAAGGGTTGTTTACTGCCTTATAAAGACACTCTTGCTACATTATATGTATGTTTTATTTTAGTGTATATGTATTATTCATCTATTTATTTTATTTTTCGTGTATATATATTATACATATAATCATATGCGGATATATATAGTTTAAATTTCACTACTGCATGTTTATAATGTAATTATATATGGTAGCACATATATTTCATATGTTATTTCTCTATTTATTTATAGATGACTAATTTTGCTAGACTGGAATTTACGGCCCTTAATGTTACCAGAAGTAACTATCTTACATGGGTCTTAAATGCTAAACTTCATCTCTCAAGCAATAAGTTGGAAGAAACTGAGAAAGAATATTCTAGCACATTCACACAGGCCGCAGGATTGTGCCAAAGCAATGACTTTGCTTTGTCATCATCTCCATGAGGACCTGAGAGCTCAATATTTGACACTTAAAAAACCTTTTGAACTCTGGAAGAGTTTGAAAGAACGTTTTGAGCATTAAAGAATTGTCTTTTTTACCTCTTGCAATGTTTGAATGTATGCATTTGAGGTTCCAAGATTTTCAAAAGGTCTCTGAATATAACTCTGAATCATTTCGCATCGTTTCCACATTAAGGCTATGTGGAGAGAGTATAGAAGATGGTGATTTGTTTGAGAAAACATTTTCTACTTTCCATGCTAATAACGTTGTGCTCTAGCAGCAGTACAAGGCACATGGGTTCAAAACCTATTCGGAGTTATTGTCTTGCTTGATTTTAGCAGAAGAAAACAACCAATTGCTTCTCAATAATCATCAAACCCGACCTACTAGTTCCACACCACTGCATGACTCATATAGAGTTGCCCCTAATGCAAATGCTCCCTCCTCCCGTAGAGGACGTGGTAGAGCCCGAGGGCGTGGTAATCGTCGTGGTGGCGATAATGGTGGAGGTTGTGGTGGTGGTCGTGGTGGCTACCGTGGAAGCGGCCGTGGTGGTAGATGATAAAAGCTTTCCTTTTGTCACTCGAAGTTGACAATTGAGATTTCACGAGATTTCTATTCTTGATGAATATTGAAAAATGTCTAATATGTGTTATGATTGTTGCATTTTAATTCGCACACCGTTTCCAGAAGAAACAACTTTGATATGAGTTTCTAATGCCAAATTTATGGCTAGTAAAATTTTGAGAGAAACATGCACCACTAAAATTCGGGTATAATTGTGTTATGCATGAACTTTATTATCATCAACTATACGAGATCTTGCATACTCGATATTGGCAATAAGGGATCATTATAAGCTCCAGAAGAGTTACATGATCTCCTAACAAATCATGTACTCTAGTAGTAGTACAATAACAATGGGGTTATATCATATTCAGAACAATTTATCAATGACCACCAAGAATGGTCTAGTATACATACGACAGCCTCTCGCATGCCAGAAGCATGTCTCCTCCGGAAGAGGGTGTGAAAGAGGTTACGGTTAAGCGCGCAACCGTAAGTCATGATAATGATTACTAAATCGAACCTATATATGTATGGTTCCATTCGAATGTCTTGAAGACACAATTTAGTTCTGAATGCACCCATCTCGTGGCATCATCATTTTTCAAGAAATCTAATATAAGGCTTATTTGATTTTGAGTTGATGGTCTTCCAAATTATTAATAGATCACCCAGGTGCGGATTTTCAATGGTAGACAATTATGTTTGTCGATGATGTCATTCAGTTTAATTATTTTAATTGGAAACCGGAAGTTTTCCATTACCATGCAAATTGAAATTTTGGTGTGGATATTATGTTCTAAGGGAACGATCTCATAAAATACTCCGAAAGAGTACCTATCTTGTTACCTGAAGATACAAGAATTTATGAAGATATATATTTATAAAGATATATTTTGACAAAATGGTTGTCATATGATGATATTGACTGCAAGTTTGCATTTGAGTCAAATATTCGAGTATTCATCTCATAGACTAGCCTAAAGAAAGTCTAAAGAAAAGATGCCTACAATACGCATTATAAACTAACCTGAAGTTCAATTTGAATATTATGTGGCATGATAAACTTGATTACTTACATTAATAAGTAAAGGACCTGAAGCTCCTGAAACCTGAAGTTTCATCTCCTAAGGGATAAAGGTGACCACGTATGTAAAGTTTCCTATGATCCTTGACTAAGCTCAAGAGATAAATGAGGATTGAGTATACTAGCATGTAGACCGATGAGAATAATCATATATTGTATGATGTTGATAGATGCCTCAACACATTGGCTACACAAATTAAGGGGGAGAATGTGATTATTTAATTAGTGTATTAGTTGAGCATCTTGTAGCTCCTATACATTTAGAAAACGACCTAGTAGTGTCGCTTATAATACAGTCAAAATGATAACAAATGGCTAGGTAATGTCATTAGGTATATGCTTGCATTGACGAATGCTAATATATGACGTACACGACCTGGTAGAGTCGTTGATCATATCAAATGATAAAATTTGGATGTCGAGAAGTAAATTCGACTAAGACCGACTGTTTACAATTCTCCTACTTGAAACTTGTCTCCAGAAGAGAGCAAAATATTATTCAAATATGCGGTATACACCCTCTTACCTCCCTCGATATATTAAAGTAATGCCACATGAAAAGTTGGAAATATACGAGAGGCTTTGTTCCTTATCGTTTATTAATACCTAGAGCTTGTGAATGAGTGATCAATTTATTGCTCGGTATTAAGATTACCAATTTGACAAGGTGAAAATTCCAACTTTAAGGGGAGAAGGAAACAACACTAGTATCTAAGAACTTGTATGGTATACAATCTTAATACGTCAAGAATTCAAGTTAAATGAACTAGAAGTTCAAGTTAAACGGACCATAAGTTCAAGTGAAAGAACCAGAAGTTCAAGTGAACGAACCAGAAGTTCAAGTGATGAAATGAACTAGAAGTTCAAATGAATGAACAAGATGTTCAATGTATGTATAACTTACATGTTATCAAATCTATTATTGTTATTGTGTGACAGGTCACATATTGTGCTGAGAGCCAATTATGAATAATATCAATAAGAACGTTATTTGTAGACTCCTTGTTAATACGAGGAAAAGTAAGGAAGTCAATTTTCGTAAATGACAGGGTGTGTTTTGGGTGAACACCAGAAAATATGAAATTAGACACAAATGCATTGTTTTTATGAGTGCAATGATATTGTGATATGAAGATCGAGCGATCTCTTAAGGGTTTAAGAGTCTAGACTAGATATAAAACTCTAATCACCTGTAGTGAATTTTGTTAATATATCTTTAGCTAAAGAAGACATATTCACTTGTAGTGAAAGTTATTACTCATAAAGCTGTGAATATTGTGATTGTCACAAATTTATGAAAAGAGAAACAAGTCAAGTGGTAAAAATTGGTGCTCCAGCAGAGACCATTAGAAAACTAATAAATCGACTTGTTAGTTCATTAAAAGGATTTGACAATCCGAAAGATTAAGGTAAAATGTCTTTTGATGTGAGATAATGTTATGAATGGGCCAGAAGTACCATATCCTATGCAGGAACAAAATCTTATGTTTTGAACATATGAAGAGTAAATGTTCTTTTGAGGGGGAGTTTGTTGCTCTCACTGCACTCTTTTTTCCTTAGCTTCGGTTTTTCATCCCATTGGGTTTTTCCGAGCAAGGTTTTTAATGAGGCAGTTTGTGTAACCTTTGATTCATACCTCCAGAAGAGATCCATTATACAATCAACTTGATAATGTGTATGTAATACACGACTTAATATATCAACTCGACTGGTAGTTCGAGAATTGGTCGGTTTTATGTTGATGCGGCTTGTTTGTATGACCGACACAAAGCCATTTCACAAACGGGTTACTTATCCATGTATGGAGGAACAACAATTTCACGGCGATCAACAAAACAGACCTTGGTAGCTACATCATCAAATCACGCAGAGTTGATTGCTCTATACGAAGCCAGAAGAGAATGTGTGTGGTTGAGATCATTTATCCACCACGTTGAGACATCTTGTGAGCTCGAATCAAGCAAACAAATTCCAGATGTGATATATGAAGACAATGCAACTTGTATCGCGCAAATCAAAGAAGGCTACATCAAAGGAGATAGGACGAAACACATAGCTCCAAAGTTTTTCTCCACTACAAGCTTCAAGTCGAAGGAAAGGTTGATCTTCGTCAAATTCAATCTAGCAAAAACTTAGCATATTTGTTTACAAAGGCATTACCGAAAAAAGTTTTCAAGGAACTCGTTTGTGGCATCAAGATGTGTCGTTTAAAGGATGTATGATAATTCAGGGGGAGTACGACTGCACTCTTTTTCCCTTAGTCTTGGTTTTTTATCCCAATGAGTTTTTCCAAGATAAGGTTTTTAACGAGGCAGTCAGTTATGTACATCCAAGGGGGAGTGTTATATTACCTTATGTTATGGATGTACATGTAACTACATGACTTATGATCTTCCCATGTATTGACCTATAAATAGGCTTGAGGTTACTTAGAAATGAGAAGAACAAGACATACTCTTTCTCTCTTACTCTCTTACTCTCTTTCTCTCTTTCTCTCTTACTCTCTACTCTCTTCTTCTAGTTCAAGCACATTAGATTTGTAACACTCCATTTTTTTTAAGTGGGCATTTTTTTAGAACAAATACCCAATATAGGCACTTTTATCGAGTTTGGAAATTTGCAATGAAGTAGAGAAGTATCTTTCCGAACCAAGTTTATTTGTTTTAAAAAATAAGCCTTCGTAACAGTGCCTCATACGAACACAAAAAAAATTAGCTTTAAAGACGTTGTGATGGACAACGTCTTTGTTTTGTTTTGGTTTTTTGTTTGTTTTTTTAACATTTGGCATATTTACGCTGGTGAAAGACATATCTGGTGAAAGCAAGGATCGATACGAACCCAACGAAACTTGTCTCGCTCGATTCCGATTCCGATCCCAAACGAGTCACTCGTATCGGAAACGAAGTTGGGATCGGTACACACGAGACTTACGCGGGTTCAGGTGGCTCGTTTGGGATCGTTCAAAACCGAACGAAACTAGTTTTGTTGGGTCCGTATCAATCAGCTTTCATCAGATATGTGTCTCATCGTCTAATATTGAGGCAAGAATCTGTAAAACTCCATTTACATTAGCGAGACTTACACGGGCTCGAGCAGCTCGTCACGGCTCGTTCGCAATCGGAATCGAGTGAGAGACATATCTGGTGAAAGATGGGATCGATATGAAACCAATGAAACTGTTCTCGCTCAATTCTGAGTGGAGCGTTTAACAGTTATTTACAATCTTATTCGATAATTATTGGTGCTTGTTTACAGTTTCTCTGAGTGTTTGTTGTTTTTTCGTTGGTGCTTCTGAGTGGAACTTCAAGATGGAGGAGTTGCAGACCGCCTATAACCAATTGCGACTATCGTCGAAAGAAAGTATCAGTGTTCTTGGTTTGGTAGGTGATACGGGGCAACGACTACGGTGGTCTCTGTGTTTTGTTGGGAAGATCCTCACCGATCGACCAATCAGTATTGTGACATCTAAAACAACGTTTGCGCTTGGTATGGAAAGTCGATTGAGGCTTTGCAGTGCGTGAAGTGGGAGAGAAATTGTTCATCTTTCAATTTTTCTTTAAGGAGGATATAGATAGAGTTTGGAATGGCATGTCTTGAACCTTTGATGATTCTTTGATACTTTTCCAACAAGTGAATGGTTTAAAGAGCCCTTTCGATTTGGTTTTCCAGGAAGCCCCTTTGTGGCCACATGTTATTAATGTTACCCTTGGCCTCTGTAATGAAACCACGAAAAAAGAAATTGGAGACGGGCTGGTATATTCATGGAGTTTGATAACTCGAAACCGATGGTAATTCACAAAATATTAAGGTTAAAGCCATCTCGTCGATTGAACCCCCGCCTTTGGAGATTCAGTCCTTTATTACTGACATTCGTCAGCTTCTTAATAGTTTTGATACTTGCAGGCTCTCTTTCATATCCCAAGAAACTCTAACAAAGTCGTCGATTTCTTGGTCACTCAGAATATAGATATTGAGGATCTCAGAACGCTCATATCTCAATTCAACTTCATTTCATGCCAAAACGATGTACTTGGTATCCGAAGTCTAGTATGGACGAAGAACTCAAGATTCTTCCCCTTAAAGGAATTCTTCAAGATCATTCGCGATGATGATTTAGGCCTGAGTTGTTTGTAAACATAGGTCTTCTGTTAGCTTGTTAAAAAAACAAAAACAAAAAAAAACTAAAATTGAGGAGTAAACATTTATTTGTTGGATCATACTCTAGAGAAAAGTTCGGGTGAGAACAAGACTTAACTTAGGAAAAATGAAGTTTTCGCGTTCACACATAACAAGCTAATGTTCGTAATTTGAGCGATAATGTTCATAATTTGGACAATAAAACTTTTGAGGTCATTTTGAGAAGAAAAAAAAAGTTTGCGATCATTACAAGTATATCACCGCATCCCTTACTGAAAACGTTCAGGTTTTTATGGCCAGATTATGAACTTTGACGTGTAATATGTGAACGCGATCTGTTCGTTTTTCCTACGTTAAGAGTTATTTGCACCAGAACTTTCATCCGAGAGAAAAAATAACTCTTTATATTACCAAATTAAAAGTTCATTTTTTTCTGGTGAAAAGGAAATTAGAAGTTTATTGACAGGAGAGAGGTGTATGTACAGATCTTCTCAAGCCTTCAAACCCTCTCTCTCGCAGTCTCGCCTGCTAAACAGTTGGGAATTTGGGGACGATTGTAGCCATCTTCAATCCTCGATTTGAAGAACGGAATTATGGTAATTAGGTTCCACATTTACTCCTCTCTGCGTTTCTTTCTTCTTCAGGGATCGTACGTTCAATTCGATGATTTCTGATGCCGATTTCATGTTTTTGGATGGTGTATGTTGTTCGAATTCAAGTCGGCGTTGTTCAATTTCCATTCGTTTCTGACTGTGGTGCTGCTATGGATCTGCACCTGTACCTACGTCAAGATGCAGTTTCCGGCAATTCTTCAACAGCGAACGGGGTATTCATCTCATCGCACTCCTGTTAAATCTTGTCATTGTTGACTGATTTCTGATATGTGTGTGATTTCTTTCTGGGCTGAATTTGAAATGCCTCAATGGCAGTGATTCAATTATTATAGGTCGTGCTAGACATATTCCTTAGCTGCAGAAGGAATAGTTGAGAAATTGAGATTAGCTAGACTAGAAGCATCGTGCTTTGAATAGTTGAGTCATAAGACTGACAGTAATTTCAAATTTCTTAAGAAGCCGAGATTCCATGTACTATGATCTACAGCAATGGTTGAAATATAGTGGTATTCTCTACCTTTGAGGTATAAACCTTGTTTGTGTGACTGTGTTGTATGCACTATGCAGTTGGATGGTAGATGATTAGTTGGTATTCTTCTGGAGTTGATCATACTTAGAAGAGTCTCTCATTAGAGAGGTTGGTATAAACCCAGTTTTATGAATGCTTCACTATACCCATAGTCACGCACAATGTTGGGACTCTCTCGCAGATACCTTGAGAAAATTCATATAATTCTCACCATGTATTGACTAATTATTATAAGATTGAACCATGTTTAGATAGAAGTATCTATACATAACTGAAACGTGTTGGAAGTTAGCATTGCTTGTTTTGTGTTATCAAGTATTGTAAGAAACATTCTTTAAGGCTTGAACGTCAACTATAAGCTGCTATTTTCATGTTGTTTGATTGTAATTATGGAACAACTTTCTAGAGCGTCATAGAGGCTCTTGTTAACGCTGTGTTATGTCATGGTTGTGGTCTTAGTTCAGCTAAACAGACAATGAATAGATGAATTTTCGGTATTGATTGTGTGCAAGTATATAGGAGTAAATAAATTGAAGCATTATGAAAGTTGTTAACACTTGCTGAACATATGATTATGAAATTGGTATGATCTCTGAGAACTGAGGGAAAGCAGAATACATGGAGTTGATGAATGATTAAGTCATAATGACTCGACTATTTGACATTGTTGAAGCTGTTTATTAATCAAGCCATCAAGGACTACCAATAGGCAAAATCTGATTGAATTATTGAGCCAGTTGTAACATATGGCTTTAGTAAATTCACTTCAGCTGGTTGATGTCGTGAAGAATGGATAAACAATGTCCAAGGAGAGCTGTGGATTTGTTTGCTTGTGTTGGAATATGGGTTCAACAAGTCTAGCATTACCATAATTGAAAAATATATGGGGCCTTTTGCTGCACTATTTATTTACTGCGTTGTAACACGTGATTAATGTCTCTTTGTGGATTTCATCTAATACAGAATGTGCTTTGCAGGTTTAGAGGTTTCTTTTGGAAGGCAGCTAGAATTGGTAAGTATTGCATAAATCTTGGTTGCAGACATGCTACTGGTATATTAATTTGACAGTATTTTTTCCCCTTTCATATTCAACAATTTTTGTTTGTCAATGATTTGGCTTGGTTTAATTCCGGAGTGTTTCACAGAAAAATATTGTCTATGTTTATTCCAAGAATAATATTTTGATTCTATACACAAACAAATGTATGAAATAATGATGCACTTGTTGTAACATCTGCAAAATAGCCAATTCCTTTGACATGGCCATTTCTCCATGCTTGTTTTCTTGTTTTGTTTTCTCCATGCTTGTTTTCTTGTTTGGTAAAGTGACCGGGCTGTATATAGCATCCGTGTTTTCGGCCCTTACTAAATACAAATCACTTTTTTTACCAAATACAGCCCGGTCTCTCGCGTTACGCGAGGGAGGGACATCTCATGTAACGCGAGAATTAAAAAAGGCCCTCACAAGAGATGTACATCTCTCGCGTTACGCGAGAAACACGTCCCCCGCGTAACGCGAGATTAGCATTTTAAATTTATGCTACTTTTTGCTAATCTCGCGTTACGCGAGGGACATATTTCTCCCGTAACGCGAGAAACCAGGCGGTGTTTGGTAAAGTGACCGGGCTGTATATAGCATCCGTGTTTTCTTATTGTGGTCTGTAAAAATTTATATGACCTCTGTTATGAAATTCAAAGTTTCTCCTTTTTGCTGGCGTGAGTCACAGGTGAGCGTTTGAGCCCGTGGGTGGCTGCAGGTTCCTTCATTATGGGTGTGTCCATAATCTTCTTCTGATCATAAGCTGATTCACGCTTTTATCTTTAATTGTTGTATCGACCATTTCATGTTCGTCAGTCCTTTTGGTGATGCAACTTTTGTTCTCCTACTAGTGGTTAGTCTTAACTCTTGATTTGTATACATATGGTTTTAGTTATCACATGTATCATGACTGTGTTATGCTATGAGATTCTGCTGGGTTATTTTATTCTTACAAATATTTCATCAAATTTGATAATGAACAAGAAAAAAAGAACACGACCATATTAAATGGAAATGCGCAGTGTTTGTAAAACCTATTCTATAATGTTTGATATACATCCTGTATTTTGGATTCACAAAATCAATCCATCAGCCGGTAGACAATGTTATGTTTGTATGTAATTTGTACTATGTATCATGTATGTATACGCTTTCTACCCCCAAAAAAATGCATGTATATATAGATTTCTTGCAAATTTGTGTTCATGAACTTAATTCATTGAATTTATCACAATTTTCAAATGAGCGGTTCATTCCTCTTTTAGTTATTCCCTTAGTTCCTCCCTCCAATCTTCCGTTTTTTATGTCAATTAATCGCTTTAAAAATGATTCATGCAACACTATACTAGTCTGGACAGTAAGCGATGTGAGGAAACAAGGCCGGATAGAGAGAAAAGAGAGAGGAGAAAATCTGTTATGATGTATTGAGTTAGTTACTGAGCATCTATTACATCTGTTGTATTTATAGTGCTTACACCCCCGCAAGTTGGAGGATGATTCAAAAGGAATCAAACCCAACTTGGGTATAACACTAGTATGAACAGAAGAAGGCAAAGCCTTAGTAAAAACATCAGCTACTTGCGAAGTAGTAGGAACATGAGATAGTGAAATTAAGCCTTCTAACAATTTTGTCCTAACAAAGTGACAATCTATCTCTATGTGTTTAGTGCGTTCGTGGAAGACTGGATTCTTGGCAATGTAGATGGCAGATTGAGAGTCACATTTGACTGGGATGGGCTGCACTTCAGAGACTCCTAGCTCATGTAAGCCATGCTAGTTCAGCTGTGACTCTTCTCAGTGATCTGTATTCAGCTTCTGCAGAGGAGAGTGATACTGTTACTTGCTTCTTTGACTTCCAAGACAGAGGAGCACCACCAAAACTGATGTAGAAGCCACTAATAGAACGTTTGGTTGTGGGACAGGTTGCCCAATCTGAGTCACAGTGTGCCACCATATCAAAAGAAGGAGAGGAAGGAAGGAGTAATCCAAGGTTGGCAGTGTCTCTGAGATACTGAAGTGTGTGCATAGCAACTCCCCAATGGATGGATGAAGGTTTCTGCATAAACTGACATAGATGTTGCACATAGAATGCTAAATCTGGTCTAGTGTTAACTAGAAAATTTAGCTTGCCAACTAACTTTCTGTAAGAAGTAGGATCAACTAAAGGAACTCCTTTGTCATCACTTCTGAGCTTGATAGAACAATCAAGAGGACTAGAGACATGTTTAGATATATCTGGACATAAATCATGTAATAATTCCTGTATAAACTTCCTTTGAGATATAACTAAACCTTTCTCTGTTGGTAGAAATTCCATGCCAAGAAAATAATTGAGAGATCCCAAGTCCTTGATGCTGAAAGTTGTGTGTAGAAAATCTTTCACAAAAGCAATATCTGAACTTTTGTTGCCAACAATCAAAATGTCATCAACATATATCACAAGATACATAACAAAATCTGAAGAATTCTTGTGAAAGAGACTGTAATCATTCAAAGATTGAGTGAACCCCTAAGAGAGCAAAGCATCCGAAAGTTTGCTATACCACTGCCTTGAAGCTTGCTTTAAACCATATAAAGACTTATTAAGCTTGCAAACTTTATTAGGATGAAGATGAGCCATACCTAAGGGAATTTTCATGTAGACTTCAGTATCAATGTCTCCATGAAAGAAGGCATTGTTAATGTCTAACTGAGACATTAACCAACCCTTTTTAACTGCAACTGTGACTAATGCCCTGATTGTAGTCATCTTAACAACCGGGGAGAAAGTCTCATGAAAGTCAATACCAGCTCTTTGAGTGCAGCCTTTAATCACTAACCTTGCCTTATGTCTTTCTAAAGTTCCATCTGCCTTGAACTTTAATTTGTAAATTCATTTTGAGATCCACAATATCCCAAGTATGATTAGACTCTAAGGCAATTATCTCAGCATTCATTGCTTTGATCCAATCACTAGACTGCACAGCTTCTTCATAAAATAATGGTTCAGAAGCATGATGAAGATTGGAGATAAGGTTTTGAGAGGAAGTGGATAATGTGGTGAAAGAAAAGGAATTCGTGGGATAAAGGTTGAAGTCAGAAGTGACAAAATTGCAAAGATAGTCTTGCAAATGAGATGGTGGATTGGTGGATCGAGAACTCCTTATTATTTCAGGGACAGGGGAAGGTATAATAGGTAAAGGTGAAGGAATGATAGGTGAAAAAAGAGGTGATGGCATTTGTGGAGGTGTGGATATAGGAATATGATCTGTAAAGTCATGATCATGAATAGGAATGTGTTTGGGAAGGGTAGAAAGTTCAGTATAAGGAATGGTAAAAGGATAAGAATTCTCATGAAATGAGACATCCCTAGAAATGAAAATTTTCTGTGTACTGAGATCCAGTAATTTGTATCCTTTGATTCCAAAAGGATATCCAAGAAAGACACAAGCTGTAGCTCTAGGCATCAATTTATATCTACCAGGCTTAGGAGTGCTTGATTAGGCCAAACAACCAAAATTTCTCAGAAGAGCACGAGTGGTTTCTAATAGAGATGCACAACCGGTCCGGACCGGAATTTTTTAAACTCTTGGACCGGGGACCGGACCAGGTTTTTTCTATATAAAAAATATAAAATTTTCCAAATTCTTTAACAATTTTTTTCAAAAAAAAAATTATCCGGGTTTCCGGTCCTGGACCGGACCGGAACCCGGAATTTCTGAAATATGTGGACCGGGGACTTTTTTGTGCATCCCTAGTTTCTAATAGGTGCTTGTGCTTTCTCTCAGCTACACCATTTTGCTGAGGAGTGTGGATACATGTGAGCTGGTGTATGATACCTTTGGAAGAAAAGAACTGAGTGCCTGCTTGACTGAGACCCAATTCTAATGCATTATCTGATCTGACTATCTTCACCTTGTTGCCAAACTGTTGCTCCACTAAGGCAATGAAAGATTGCAACAAAGAAAATGCAGTGCCTTTAGTCTGCATTAAATGAGTCCAGGTGACTCTAGTGTAGTCATCAACTATGGTTATGAAGTACTTATGACCATCATGTGTACTAGTATGAAAAGGCCCCCATGTATCAACATGAATTAATTCAAAATCATAAGAAGTAGTGATAGAACTGGTAGGAAAGGGCTTTCTTTGTAATCTTGCTTTAGCACAAACTTCACAAGAATGTATTTCACCATTATTGTCACCATTATTACAAAGATCAGGGACAATATTTCTAAGTTTGCTAAGAGGTAAATGTCCTAGACGAATATGCCAAAGTAACAACTCTTTGGAGTTAACAGAATTAGAAACAACAGAATTGGAAGCTAGCAATGAAGATGAACTAGTTGTACATAGAACATAAAGCATGTTATGCAGGTTACCAAGCAACATTGGGTCCTTGAAAGCCAACCCCTGCAACCAACATTGATCAGAATCAAACACAGCCTTGCATTGCATCTGTCTACAAAGCTTACTTACTGATAGCAAACTGGATATAAACTGAGGCACATAGAGCACATCATGCAAACCAATCTCATCTGTAACCTTGACTGAACCAGAAAGCTTGACATCAAGAATAAGGCCATTGGGCATAGAAATATGAATAGGCTACTGTAAAGGAGATAGGTTATGAAAGAAAGCCAAGTTGAAAGACATGTGATCACTAGCTCCAGTATCTATGATCCATGTGTCTTTGGCAAATAAAGTCTTGGTAGAATTAAGAAAGGTATAAGAGTATGGTATACCAGCAAGATGTGCATTGGATGAAGAGGAAGAACCAACATTGGTTTTCTGAAGTAAGCTAAGAAGCTGAGCATACTGATCATTTGTAAGGCTTTGCAGATTCATGGAAGAAGAGCTCTCAGAGGGAACACCAACAACTTCAATATCAGCAACAGAATTGGCTTGGGAATTCTTTTGATTCTGAGGAAATCCATGAATCCTATAACATCTTTCAACAGTATGACCTGTGCGTTTGCAATGTGTGCAAAAATAAGATCAGCGGCCACCACGTCCAGTGCCAGAATTTCCTCCAGATGGTCGATCAGATTGACCATTAGAATTACCAGAATTGCCAGTTCTTGGAGGATTAGTTGATGCAACAAGTGAAGAAGACTCTAATAAAATGCGAGATGAAGATTGAACTTCTCTCTGTTGTTCTTCTTGCAAGAGAATCGAATACGCCTGAGAAATAGAAGGCATTGGATCCATCATGAGGATATTACCTCGTGCTATGCCGAAAGATTCAGTAAGCCCCATCAAGAACTGAAGAAGGCGTTGTTCATCTTGATGGCGACGAACAACTTCAGATAATCCACAAGAACACGCAGGGAAATTCTTCATAGAATCTTGCTCGTCCCATAGTGCTTTGATTCGATTGAAATAACTTGCAATTCCATCAGAAGATTGAGAGATGTTTGAAATTTGCTTCTCAATTGCAAATTTCTGTGCGCTACTCACCTGAGAATATCGAGCATTGATGTCTAACCAAATCTGGCGAGTGTCCCCGGATAAAAGAAAAGTGCCACTGATCTGAGGAATCACGGAATTGAGAAGCCATGTGATCATCATATTGTTGACTCTTTCCCATCGACGATAAACAGGAGAAGATTGCTTTGGTCTGGTGATTTCGCCATCGACGAAGCCGAGCTTGTTCTTGGCTGAAAGAGCAATCACCATGGATTGACGGCAAGCATAGAAACCAGATCCATCGAATAATTTGTTGACAAGAATCAACCCGGGGCCATTAGATGGATGCAAGAAGAGAGGATCATTGAAATCTATTCCAGGAATTTGCCATGGATTCTGAGTTGGCAAATTCGGAAACTCAGGTGCACTCTGGCGATTAGGAGTGAACGCCATGAAGAACAATGTTGAATCAGAGATTCAGAAAGCGGAAGAATTCCGATCAACGATCAAGGCCTGATACCATGTGAGGAAACAAGGCCGGATAGAGAGAAAAGAGAGAGAGGAGAAAATCTATTATGATGTATTGAGTTAGTTACTGAGCATCTATTACATATGTTGTATTTATAGTGCTTACAAGCGATGACAAGAATATAATTTTCAAGTATACTTGAAACAACCAAGTTAGAAAATGTATTCATCGTTTATTCAGATTTGAAATACATCAACTCATCCAACTAGTTTAGCAGAACCAAACTCTCAACATAAGCATCAACATACTCAACATAACCCTCCCTAACATTCTCACCATCATTATAAACTGAAGCTTTCAACTTTGGACATTTATTCCAATACTCCCACACCATTTCCTTGTTCCTAAAACCCGTCATCTGCAGCACACCTTCTGCAACATTACACATTTTAGTCCAAAACGCCCCTGTCGCATTATCATCGATTCTCCAAAGTGAAACCAAAGAACCTGAATCCAATCCCCAAACCGCCAAAGAAGATCCTCCATCAATCACCACCAACCTATTCTGAACCCAAGGGTTCTTCTTGATGGGGTAAGGCATGACAATGTAACGGTATTTCTCCGTTACAAAGTCAAACCGAACCAAATGATGATAGTATTTAGTACCCGTATCCACTCCCTCAATCCAAACCAACCCGTTTTTAAAAGCCACGCTTTCAGACGTGTCTCTTCTGTACCAACAAGTGGGTAACGAAACTGTCGCCCAAGACCCGGTTCCGACGCTGTATAGCCATGCTTTCGACTCCTCTTCTTTAACTCTCTTAATTGGAGGGTAATCAATAACGAAGGCTATGCACTCCTTTTCTTCCAATGTCACTATTGGAGGAAAAGTGTGGTCCATAACGGCTAGTATTTTATAGTCATTACAAGATCCGTCGAATCCGAATCCTACTCTCATGAATCTGAAATTCGGGGTGTTAATCGGCCAAGTAATTTGCCGAGCTTTTCTGATTGACGGATTCCATAGAATAGGCAAAGTGTTGCTCATTACCAATACAAGTCCGTCAACTGAGCCTGCAACGAACCATTTTGGGTTGTTGAAGAAAGATGATGTTTCTACCCAATTAAGCTCTGCAGATGGAGAGTTGTCTTCGTGTTCCAGGACTTCACAATGGGTTTTATCGTGCCGGGATTTGAGCAATGAAAAGGGAAGTGTCGGCCAAAGAAGAGGAGAAACCCATAGCAATGAGAGGATCACTAAGGCGAGAGTACCATGCTCGGGGAGCCTGTTTTAAACCATAAAAAGATTTGTGGAGTTTACAAATATAAGAAGGAAATTTAGGATTGATGAAACCTGGGGGTTCTTCGATGAAGACGTCTTCTTGCAAGGTCTCGTGTAGAAACGCGTTTTGAATGTCAAGTTGACGAACCGGCCACCGTCGCATCGCCGCCAAGGAAAGGAGGAGACGAATGGTCGAAGGTTTGGCAACGGGATTGGAGGTTTCACCATAATCGAGTCCATGGATTTGGTGAAAGCCTTTGGAAACGAGACGAGCCTTGCGTCTTTCAACGGATCCATTTGCTAGCCACTTTGTACGGAACACCCATTTAACACCAAGAACATTGGGAGAGGTTTGAGGCGGGACAAGGGTCCAGGTGTTTGTGGCTTGAAGGGCTTGATACTCGGCGTTCATGGCCTCGCGCCACTCTTGAAATTTGAGAGCTTCCTTGACTGAGTGAGGTTCATCAGGCGTTAACTCGGTGGCTGAGCATTGCGGAGGCCAGGGCACAGTTCCATCTGTCCGTTGTTTGGGTCGGTGAATGTTTGACCTGGACCGAGTTTGGATAGTGGAGACCTGATCTGAAGCAGATGGATCATCAGACGAAGTGGACTTGGGCCCAGTGATGAGAGCAGTAGGCGGGAGTGGACTGGGAACATCGGGCCCATCAGTGAGTGGAGAGATGGACTCAGACTGCTGCGGAGAAGTAATTTGTGGACTGGGCGATTGTTGTGGGCCAGGTTGATTTTGTGGGCTGGATGTGTTTTGTGGGTTGGGTTGAATTTGAGGGCTGGTTTGATGGAGGAGAGTGGGTAGGACGGGTAGTGTGGCTTATGCAGAATCTGTGAGGTTTGGCAAGATGGGTGGTTTGGAGAAGGGATAAATGTTTTCATGAAAAAGAACATTACGGGAAATGTAGATTTTGGAGGTAACCCAATCATAGCAAATATATCCTTTATAGTTGCTAGCATAGCCAAGGAATAAGGTGGGAGTAGAGCGGAAGGCAAGTTTGTAGCGGTTGTATGGTTAGAGGTTAGGAAAGGCAAGACACCCAAAAATTCGAAGGAATTTGTAATCCGGGGGAGTATGAAAGAGGAGCTCAAGGGGAGTTTTGTTGTGGAGAATGGGGGTGGGAAGGCGATTTATGAGGAATGTGGCGGTTTCAAAAGCATAGTCCCAAAAATGGAGTGGAAGGGAGGCATTCTTAAGGAGAGTAAGACCCATGTCAACAATGCGTCTATGACGGGTTTCAACACTCCCGTTTTGTTGGTGGGAGTAGGGGCAAGTGATTCTATGGATGATGCCCATTGAGTGAAAGACGTTTTTGAGGGGAGAGAATTCGGTCCCACCATTGGTTTGGATGTAGGAAATTTTTGTGGCAAAGAACTTTGTGGCAAAATTGATGAAAGTAGTGACAATTTGAGGAACACTAGACTTTGCATTAAAAGGAAATATCCAAATGTATTTAGAGTGATCATCTACAATGGACAAGTAGTAGGAATGACCCCTTTTTGAAGTGGTATGGGCTGGCCCAGACATCTAAAAATAAAAGGTAAAGAGGAGATGGGCTTCGGCTTGTAGTGGATGGATGAGGAAGCTGGTGGGCCTTAGCCCATGAGCAGGAGGTGCAGTTGTGTGGGCCGGCCCGTTTTTGTTGGCTGCTTTGTAAAGCAGAATTTGTTGAACTTGAAACTAATGCAGAGATCCGATCAGCAGGGTTCACTATGTAGTTGGCTTGGAATCGTTGTGGCGGGGGAGCTTGGTGAGCCTGGTCATACCGATGCCAACAGCTTTTGGCGGAGTGACCAACTTTGTTTCATATCTGACATGAAGGTCGTGAATCAGGGGCTCCGGTGAAGGTTTTGTTCTGCTCCCCACTGTGACTTGGACCACCACCACGACCTCTGTTGAAGGGCCGACCTCCACCTCCTCTGTTTGAGCCAAAGTTTCGACCTCGTCCTCTAGCATTGGTGTAATGAGCCTCCGGTTTGACCTCCGTACCATTGACAACGACTGGGTGTTGGAGAGCCTGAGTTTGTCGGAGGAGCCGAGACTCGTGCAGGAGAAGATGACTCATAATCTGAATCGAGTTGGGCAGATTCAGCTGGGTTGTGAGAGAGGTTACGACTGAGTCGTATTCACTTCCGAGTCTGGCAAGAATGAACGTAGAGAGCTCGGAGTCGGAGATTGAATGGCCGGCAGCGGCAAGGGCAGAGCTAAACCCCTTTGCCTTGATAATGTAGTCGGAGATGCTCTCTACTCCTTTCTTCAGAGAGGCCAGCTGGAACCTGAAGACTCAACCTCCTTGTGGATGCTAAGGCGCGCTCGGATCTAGATTCAAGGTGGGAAGTTCTCTTGTTTTGAAGATGGACGAGACCTTGGATAAGGTTGAGTGTTGGCGGAATTTGGTGGATAGTTGGCGAAGGCGGAAGACTTTGAATGAGATTCAAAGGCTTGAGAAGGGTTGAGGTTTGTTTCTTTGTAGATATTTATCACACAAAGAAGAAGAAGGGATAGATCAAAGGGGACTCGAACCACCTTTGATAGGGTTTTGACGCCAAGGCAAAAGGATAGGAGTTTTCTCAACTAAAGGCTTTTGCTTAAATCTTAACGTACTTACAATGGAAGCCAAGAGTGGCTTTTATAGAGGTGAAAACGTCCTTGGGCTGCAAGCCAAGGATCACTCTTCAAATTAAGCATTAAAGAGGCTAAAATCTAGGAAATAAATGCGAAGTGTGAACAAATCAAAAAGAGGGATCTAAGGGATTATGCTAGACACTTATTAGGATGATCCAATGGCTGAAATTGGTGATCCATGTGACCCTCACACGGATTGATGACATGACAATTCATCTTGGAGGATTTGAAGAGATCACATTGAATGCTTGATGGCGCAAAAAGGGGGATTGTGTCTCTTCCGGGTCCGAGGCCTTTGGTACGCGCGCTTGGACCTTATCTTGACTCCTTGGGTCCATTTAGGACCTATGGAACCATGTGCGCCGAGCCAATGTGGCTGGAAGGGCTCGGACGCACACAAGCCTTCTTTGACGAGTAGGCGGCGTCGGGCGTCAAGCATGGCCTTGGTCACTTTGAACTTGTGAGACACTTGTATTGGCGTTCTTGACCTTATTGGACTCCTTTGATGCCTTTGAGTCCAATGGTAGTGACTTGATGGGATTGAACCCCATGGTGAGATCACATCATTGTCCTCCTCTTGGATGTGAAACGTCCCCGTTTCACGCTTAGAGAAGTGTTCCCAAGCGTCCTTGTGCATAGATCTTGGGCAATGTTGATCTTTTGGCTTGAGAAAGCCTTTGGATTTGTAGGGCCAATGGAGCTCCACCTTGGGTGTCATAGTGAACGACAAGTACCAAGGCGGCCCGGAATTGGTGTTGACCACTTCTTGGATTAGTCGAAGGCGATGGCTTGAGGTCGAACTTAGAAATTCTCCGGGGAAGCAAGCAAATGCTGAAGAGCTTTGCAACGAGCACGATTTGATTCCCAAGTGGCCATGTGTGTCCTTGATGTGTTCTTTTGATTTAGCGGCCGTTGTGGTGGCAAATGTAGTGCTAGGTTTCCGAGCACTCAGCAATTTTTCTTGAGCTCCACTTTGAGGAAAAATTTGTACCCTATTTTGAGGAGGAGGGCCAAACACGGAACTGGATTTGCTTGAACCATTTGTGATTTGGATCAGTTTTGCTTGCACATCGTTGTCTTGGCTTCCCTTCTCGGAAATTGGAGTTTCATGAGACTTTTCATGAGCACCCTCTTGAATATATGTATCCAACTGCATCTTAAGAGGTTTGATCAAGTCAGAATGTCTAGTTCCCCCATGAAAAGGTTGGGATACCGCTGAACCATTTGAGGTCCCGATGTCGCGAGTCCTTTCAAGGGAGCTAGAACCATTTGGTGGGGCGCTCAAAGATAAGTCTTGAGCACCTCGGGTAGATTGAGGAGAGGGGTCAAAATTAAGTGTAAGGCTTGAAGAAATACCTGAAGTGCACGAGCCTTAAACTAGTTGGCTTGGATTGGTCTCCGTGACTTCATTTGAGGTTGTCTTGACCCTTTGTTGTCGTAATTCCATCTCTTGACGTTGTTTCTCATTTGTAGCTTTCAAATGGTCCCTGAATGCCTTCAATTCTTCAAATTGAGGAAGGGTGACAAGTGATGGAGTTGCATTTTTGGGACTTGAGCGCCTTGATTCTCTCCTAGATTCACGCCTTTGTTGGCGTTCCAAGCGTTCCATTTCTTCTTCTACTTGGGCTTGGCGGGGCTTTTGGCGCATCTCACGCTCAACTTCTCTTGCTTGTTGGAGAGTGATCTGCACACGCTCCCATTGTTCTTCTCTCATTTGGGATCGGCGTTCTCTGACTTTTTAATTTGATCATGGGTTTGATGATGGTATGAGTCATAAACGCCCGTAGAATTTGATGAACGCCCGTCCTTGTAGTCATATCTTTTGGTGGTTGTTGGTGGAGAATGTTGTCGATGTGAAGAGTAGCGCCTCTCTTTCTTGACATCTCCATGATCAATGTATTGTTGAGCATGACTTGTTTGTTGTATGGGTGGCCATGGTGGTGGAATCCAATCAGGATGCCTTCGAGGCACATGGTAACTCCACAAGTCCACTTTGTCATATTCAAGATCATACTCAGTATGCCAAGGAATATGCCAATCGGAGTGTGTCCTTGACATGGTAGTAACTATTGAAACAAGGTAGCGCAAGGATCAAAGAGCACAAGAAATTGATATACGAGCAAGACAAGAAACGAGACAAGTTTGACTTGAAACAATAAGCACTTAAGGATTCTTTAGTGGTTAAGTCAAGTTTTGCACAAGTCTAATTTCTTTGTTGACAATTCTTTCTAAGCAAAACAATTCAATTTGCAAGTAATATTGAACTTCTAGATTGAAAAGCTTCAAGTAATAGCATGCAATTGTCAAAGAAAAATTTCGCAAGAGAGACTAGACGATGGATAGATGCGAGATGGGAGAATAGCTCAAGTGAATGTCAAGCACGTTACCTTATTTTGGCTATGGTCTTGACGGGAGAAAAGGTTTGCCTTATTTTGACTTTTCCCTTCTCGATTTAAATTTTCAGAATTTTTTTGATGATTTTCTTTGCTCAAGTCGAGAGCTTTTGACACCTTTTTTTTTTTTTTAATCGAGCTTTACTAAAGGAAATGCAAGATAAGTAGCATGCAAATCTCAAGAAGAAAGTAGTAGAACAAGGGACTCGTCTTACTAGTTTTTCCTATCAAATTTCATGCAAAACAATTCACTATAATCGCAACAAGAACTTCAAGATTGCATTCAAATTAATTCACAAAGAAAAAAATTCAGCAAATGAAACAAGACTTGATGCGTGTGGGAATGGATTGAATGGAGGGATTGTTGGCTGATTTTTGTGGTCAAAGGAGTGATTTTGGGGAGTGATTTATGGAAGGCTTTAATGAGGCGAAATTTGTGAGATTTATGGATTCCTTTGGCCAACACTAGTAGAAAAAAGACCTGTTGCAGCCCCCCTGTTGAGGCGGTCACCTTAAAAACCGACGCAAAAAGTCTTATTCTACTATCTGTTGAGGCGGTCAGTCGTTTAGTTCGCTGCAACAGGTACTTTAGAGGCGGGCAAATATCCGTTCGCCTCAAATATTATTTGTGTTTTTGACTTGTTGAGGCGGTCTGTAAGGCGCCCGCCTCAACAAAGCCCAAATATTAGAGGCGGGCAGTAAGGCGCCCGCCTCAAATGATGCGACGAAGAGATTAGAGGCGGGCAGTAAGGCGCCCGCCTCAAAATAACACAGACATTAGAGGCGGGCAGTCATGCGCCCGCCTCAAAACTCGGTTCGTTTAATTTCATCCAAAAAAACCCTACAAATTCTCCTTTACTTTACATATATATTTTACTCTACAAATTCCGACATATCCTCCTTCCTCTTCCTCTTAATCTCCTCCTTCCTCTTAATTTGTTCATCATTTCTACCCATCTCTACACGCAGCCAGCAGAGTTCGGAGGGGATGTAGCCGAGTTCGGAGGGGATGTAGCCGAGTTCAGAGGGGATGTAGCCGGTCAGAGAGAGGCTCGAGAGGGAGACGGAGATGACAGTGCCAGAAAGGAAGCAACGAACGCTGGTCCAGATCTGAGCCAACAGATTCGGTCGAGGCGGGTCGAGTGGGTCGAGTCCAGTGACAACGAGTGGGTCGAGGCGGTGGATTTCTGAGCCAGCAGAGGCGTCTTCCTCAGATTCGTTCAATCGCCATCCAGATCTGGCTAGGGTTTGTTTGTCGTTGTCGTCTCCTCTTCATTCCCAACTAGGGTTGCGACATCAGATCTGAGAACGAGGCTTCAGATCTGAGAACGAAGCTTCAGATCTAGTTCATTCGTCGTCGACATCAGATCTGGTTCACGAGGCTTCAATTTCGAATTCCCGTTTAGATTTTTTTTGCGTGTAAGTTCACGACATCAGATCTGGTTTTTTTTGCTTCTAAGTTGATTTAGGGGCTTCAAGTTTCTTTGTATTGTTCCCAGATTGTAAAGATTAGACTTAATCCATTAATTTTGTTGAAGTTTTGTTTTTGTTCTGAAACCGTTCGATTCTCAAATCGTCAAATCGTCATTTTGGTCATGTTCTCAAATCGTCATCTGGATCGAATTAATTTGTTGCTGCAATTCTTTTTGGTTTTCCAAGCTTTTTTGAGGCGGGCAAAAGAGTGCATTCGCTTCAAAAAACCAGGTCTGTTGAGGCGGGCATACGTTTTGCCCGCCTCAATAGGCTATGTTTTCAGATATTTTTACCCATTTGTTGAGGCGAACGTATTTATGCCCGCCTCAACAGGTCACTTGTTGAGGCGAACAAATGCCCGCCTCAACAGCTCATGACCTGTTGCAGCCCCCCCTGTTGCAGCGACCCCTGACCGCCTCAACAGGGGGGTTTTTGACCGCCTCAACAGGTGTTTTTTCCACTAGTGCAATTTTGTATGGATGAATGTGCATGAGTTCTTGGCTTCAACAATGGAGTTTAAGCACAAGAATGGTCGAAGATGGAATGATGATATGGATGGATATAAGTGCAAATTGAAACAAGAAAAACTTACTCGAATCCCTGCAGCTCTGATACCAATGAAGACTCAGCCTCCTCATGGATGCTAAGGCGCGCTCGGATCTAGATTTAAGGTGGGAAGTTCTCTTGTTTTGAAGATGGACGAGACCTTGGATAAGGTTGAGTGTTGGCGGAATTTGGTGGATAGTTTGCGAAGGCGGAAGAGTTTGGATAAACAAGACTTTGAATGAGATTCAAAGGCTTGAGAAGGGTTGAGGTTTGTTTCTTTGTAGATCTTTATCACACAAAGAAGAAGAAGGGATAGATCAAAGGGGACTTGAACCACCTTTGATAGGGTTTTGACGCCAAGGCAAAAGGATAGGAGTTTTCTCAACTCAAGGCTTTTGCTTAAATCTTAATGTACTTACAATGGAAGCCAAAAGTGGCTTTTATAGAGGTGAAAATGTCCTTGGGCTGCAAGCCAATGATCACTCTTCAAATTAAGCATTAAAGAGGCTAAAATCTAGGAAATAAATGCTAAGTGTGAACAAATCAACAGGAGAGATCTAAGGGATTATGCTAGACACATATTAGGATGATCCAATGGCTGAAATTGGTGATCCATGTGACCCTCACACGGATTGATGACATGGAAATTCATCTTGGAGGATTTGAAGAGATCACATTGAATGCTTGATGGCGCAAAAAGGGGGATTGTGTCTCTTCCGGGTCCGAGGCCTTTGGTACGCGCGCTTGGACCTTATCTTGACTCCTTGGGTCCATTTAGGACCTATGGAACCATGTGCGCCGAGCCAATGTGGCTGGAAGGGCTCGAACGCACACAAGCCTTCTTTGACGCGTAGGCGGCGTCGGGCGTCAAGCATGGCCTTGGTCACTTTGAACTTGTGAGGCACTTGTATGGGTGTTCTTGACCTTATTGGACTTCTTTGATGCCTTTGAGTCCAATGGTAGTGGCTTGATGGGATTGAACCCCATGGTGAGATCACATCAGAACCTGTTCTGAACGATCTGTGCAGAGGAGCTGCAGCAAAGAGCTCGTGCAAGATCTTCCATACCTGGGCTGATGTAGAACAGTCAATAACTTGGGATAAAACTGCTTCTAAGAGCGAGCCATTCAAGATGGCGAGGATGAGCTGGTCCTTCTGCAGCCAACTACTGAGCTCGGCCTTGGTGGTGAAGATCCGGTTGGCTTCCTAGCTTGCCGGTGGTGGCGTTCCTTCCCCTTTTCTCTTCTCTTCTTCCCCAAGGTGCCTCCTCTCGACCACCTTGGCTCCATGTAGGTGGTATCCTCTCGAACCACCTCCTTTGTCCCTTGCTGAAAAATTTCGGCTGCAATGGCTAAGGGCAAGAACAAGGCTAAGGTAGGCTCTCCTTCATTCCAAAAGAGCAAGTCTAAGTCCGATGTTGTGTTGGAGGTTAAGGGTGATGGATACAAGGGTTCTAAGGCTATTTTGGAGGAAAAAAATCAGGCCTTAAGGGCTGAGTTGGCTGAGGCAAAGAAGCACCTAAACAAGGATATGCTTGTGGAATTACAAGAGGAGGATGATAGTGGTGGTGAGGAGGCGACAAAGGAAGGTAATGAGCTTTCCGACGAGAGCTCCGATGAGGATTTGGAGGAGCTTAGGGTGGCTGGAATGTATGGTAATGGTAAGGAAAAGAATGGCAATGAGATTGCTAATACAACCATGAAATCGGTTCAAAGAAACAAGCACTCAAGCAAGGTGTCCGGTGAGGGCGAGGCGGCTCCGGGAAGCTTGTTGGGCTGCAATGGTGGAGTGGATGAGTTGGTAGGGATGACTACATGCTCAGCCATGGCACGCATGGACCCACCAAAGGCCAGCAGCTGCTGCAACATTTTGGGCAAAGGTCAAAACCTACACCTAGGTGACACTATTCCTAACATCAACTTGGCTTGTGCTACGGTTTTGGGCATGACTTCTAGCTGCCCTATGGCTTGTGTGGGCCCTTCCAAAGGCAGCAAAAAACATGTGGACCCCTCCATTGGCTGCAAAGGCCATGGCTTTGATCAACAAAAAACCGGACACACATTTGCTAACGGCTATGGCCATGGAATTAGTGTGCAGCCCGGGTCCACCTCCTCCAACAAGTCTTTGGCTCCAAATTTGGATGGGTTTGTGAACTCAAATTTAGGAGGGAATATTGAAGGTGTTAAGGGCTGCAATGATCAAGTGGGGCCCTCGTCCAAGAGCCAACTAACTATGGCGCCTAAAGTTGGCGGGAATCAAGATTTGAACTCGGTTTTGGGTTTGAATTTGGATCCGAGTTTTTGCGTCAAGGATGATGTGGCTATGCAGGCTGAGGTGGACCCGAAGAGGAAGGACTCAAAGGCCTCGGGAATCATGGAACCGAACCCGGAGCCCCCTCGACAAAACGCTTGGGCAAATAAATCCAAGCGTGTCTTCATGAATTCCGGCATCGGAGGTAAGCTTTCTTTTTCCCCTCCTTCGCCCGAAGGGCTTACTATTAAAATTTCCGAGGGTCTATGTATGCATGATGTGTGGGGATGGAGTCTTTTAGGGCAATATGTAGGTTATCACCCGGGTCATTTCATGATTAACACCATGGTTAGGGCGTGGGGGGTTAAGGCGACTTATAAGGAAGAGGGCGGGTGGATGATATTTTATTTTCAAACCGAAGAAGATAAAGATAACGTACTTAAAAATGGACCTTATTTTATTCATGATCGACCTATGATTCTAAAAAACATACCGGATAAATTTGCTTTCAACCGTAAGGATATAGCCACCATACCCCTTTGGGTTCGTATTAATGGGCTAGCTAGGAATTTTTGGACGTCCGATATATTGAGTCGCATTAGTTCTTACATTGGTACCCCCCTATTCATGGATCCGGTAACGGACTCTAGGAAAAGGGGCGCTTATGCGCGTGTTCTTGTTGAATTAAATTTTGCTATGCCATTCCCGAGGGAATTATGTGTGACTTTTGACGACGGTGACAAGGTCAACTTATCGTTCATTATTGAGAACGAACCTAAGTTTTGTCATGGATGTTGCTCTTTCGGTCACAACATGGAGGAGTGCAAGTTTAGGGAGAAGAAAGAGGGTGTCGGGGTGAAGGCGGTTAGGACTAAGAGGGTGAGTGTAGCCGGTGTTAAGGACGGTGGGATCAATACCATTGGGGAGGCCATTCGACCTAGGGTGGCTGAGGGTGGTGGAGTCTCGGGAGCCCGAGGGTCTAAGGAGCAACCAATGGTGGGTGTTGAGGGAGTGGTAGGTGAGGGGAAAGAGGGAGTGGGGGCTGGTTCCGGGAATGGTGGGATTAGCTCGAAGGGTGAGGGAGTGGACGATGAAGATGAGGTTGGGCTTGGGGGTGACCCCGGGGATGGTGGGGAGAGTTCGGAGGGTGGTGCAGAGGAGGTGGGTTCTGATGAGAGTGAGCGGAAGGAGTCGAAGGGTGAGGGTTCGGTTGGGGATGGGGAGGCTAGTGAGGACTCCTTAGATGGTGGGGAGATGGAAGAGGGAGAGATAGAGACCAAGGATCATATGAGTGCTACCGAGGAGGACGTGGGTGTGGAAGAGGATTTTGTGGAGTTCCACTCTAGATCCCAATTGAGGAAGGCGAAGGCTCTCGCTAAGGTAAGCAACCAGCTTCGTAGACACGTGGTGTGTGCTATACAAGCGCAGAAGAAGTGGAGTAAGACAACTGCTCCTTCCCGCTACTCTGAGAGGACCCGGGGACACAAGCCCAAGGTGTCCCAATGATTGTCGTCTCCTGGAATGTGCGAGGGCTTTGCCAAGCCCTGAAACAAAATGGCGTTGGAGGTGTCATTCGTGAGGTTGATGCTAAGGTGTGTGGGATTTTTGAGACCAAGTGTGGGGGTGTCCGCATTGAGAGTGTGGCTAGCCGGGTTGCTCCGGGATGGGACTTTGTGGACAATTTTGCCCTGGACCCACGGGCTCGTATCTTGGTTATGTGGGATCCGTTGTGTGTTGATTTGAGTGTCATTACCATGTCTGTTCAGCACATTGGGTGTGCTATGACATGCAAGACGACTGGTGAGAAGTTTGGGGTCTGCTTTGTCTACGGGCTTCATAGTGTGGTGGCGCGCCGGGGCATTTGGGACAGTGTTGCTGAGTTGGTTGAGCTGCATGATTTACCGTGGCTGATTATGGGGGACTTCAATTGTGTCATGGCTGAGCATGAGAGGGTTAACGGGCGTCCAGTTTCGCACTATGAGTGCAAGGATATGATTGATGCGTGTAGGAGACATGGGCTTGTGGACGCGCCGAGCACTAGTTCTAGTCCTTTCACTTGGACGAACAACACAGTGTGGAGCCGTATTGATCGTGTTCTGACTAGCTCGTCTTGGGTTAACTCTGGATTTCATTGCCGCTCCAGCTTCCTTGAGAAGTGGCACATCTCGGACCACAAGGTGGGTGTTGTGTCTTTGTTGAGGGATTTGGGGAAAGGGAAGAAATACTTCAAGTTCTTCAATATGTGGGCTGATCACCCTAGGTTTTCTAAGGTGATTGAGGAGGGTTGGACTACGGTTGAGAGAGGCACTTTCCAGTTCAGGTTGGCGAAGCTTCTGCAGGGGTTGAAGAGACCTCTAAAGGGGCTCAACAACAAGGAGTTTGGCCACATTTCCAGGCAGGCTGCTGATGCCAATAGGGAGCTTGCTCGGGTCATTGCTTGTTTGAGTGAGTCTCCGGATTCTGTGGATGGCAGGAGAGAGGTTGAGGAGGCCAAGGCCAAAGCCAAGAGGCTTAACAAGGCTGAGGCTTCCTTCCTTGGCCAGCAGGCCAAGGCCAAGTATACCCTCCATGGGGATCGGTGTACTAGGTACTTCCACTCGCTTATGAAAGCGAATGGCAAGAGGAACCACATTGCTTCTATTTGCAAGGCTGATGGGACCAGAACCAAGTCCTCTAAGGAAGTTCATGATGAGTTCATTGGCTTCTTCAAGAGTCTGTTTGGTTCTGAGATTGGGGTGGTGCTTCCCAGTGCCACTGATTTTGCCCAGGGACCGTTGGTCAGTGCTGAGGAGGCTTCTATGCTGGTTGGGGATGTGTCCAATGCTGAGATCAAGGAGGCTATTTGGGCTATTGGGGTGGACAAGGCACCGGGGCCCGATGGCTTCAATGCCAAGTTCTTCAAGACCACTTGGGACATCACTGGGGCTGAGGTCTGTGCGGCGATCAAGGAGTTCTTTGCTTCGGGGAAGCTTCTGAAGTCGTTCAATCACACCATCGTTTCTTTGATTCCTAAGGTGGAGGAGCCGGATCGTGTGGAGAATTTTAGGCCCATTTCCTGCTGTAATGTGGTCTATAAGATCATCTCCAAGATTATGACTTCCCGCCTTAGTATGATTTTAGGGACTTTGGTGGATCAGGCTCAGAGTGCTTTTGTTGGGGGAAGACTCATGTCAGACAACATCTTTCTGGTTCAGGAGCTACTCAGACGCTACAATGTGACTAGGGATACCCCGCGGTGCTTCCTTAATGTGGACCTCGCCAAGGCTTATGATTCGGTTTCTTGGGACTTCCTGCGCTTCACGCTTGGCCATCTTGGTTTCCCACCCAAGTTTATTTCTTGGGTGATGGAATGTGTTTGCTCTCCCACCTACTCCATCAAGGTTAATAAGGGCATTCATGGTTTCTTCCCGGGTAAAAGGGGCCTTAGGCAAGGGGATCCCTTATCCCCTCTCCTCTTTGTCCTATGCATGAAGATGTTCTCCCGCTTAGTCAAGAAGGAGACCTCCTGTAGTTCTTTCCACTTCCATCAGCACTGTGAGAGCACCAGGCTCACTCATTTGACTTTCGCTGATGATGTGGTCATGTTTTGTAGGGGAGATAGGGGGTCTACTGATGTGCTTCTGGGCTGCCTCCGGAAGTTTGAGGTTATGGCTGGGCTGAGTGTGAATGTGGGAAAGTCGTCTATGTTCTTGGCTTCGGTTGAGGATCATGTGAGCTCTTCCCTGATTGAGGCTTCTGGTTTCAGAGTTGGTACCTTCCCGTTCAGGTATCTGGGGATCCCTATCAACCCCCATGGTCTCAGGAGTTTGGACTTCAAGCATCTGCTTGACAAGATCAGTAACTACCTCACTGCGTGGACTAAAAAGTCTATCTCTTTTGCTGGGAGGCGGGAGCTGATTGCGTCGGTATTACAGGGGGTCGAGGGATTTTGGTTGTCTATCTTGCCCATTCCTGTGGGTGTTCGGAAGAGTCTGATTATCATGTGCCGGGGCTTCATGTGGAGGAGGCCTAAGGTGAGATGGGATGAGGTGTGCAAGCCAAAGAAGGAAGGGGGCCTCGGTCTCCTTGATATTGATATTTGGAACCAGTGTTTCATGATCAAGCACTTTTGGCACATCCTTAGCCAGAGGGATAGTATGTGGACTCGCTGGATTCATCATAGGTACCTAGGGGTTGTTGGGCCGCTTGAGTGGACTGTGCACAAGCGTGACTCTCCATTGATCAAGGGTATTCTGCATGCTCGGGACATGGTTGTTCAGCTGGATAGTAGAGTTCTCAATGTCGAGGAGTCTCTCTTAGAGTGGTGCAAGCTCGGCCACTTTAAGGTTTCCTTGGCGTATGAGGCTCTACGCACGAAGCGGCCTACTGTCAGATGGTATAGAGAGGTGTGGGCTAGACACAACACGCCCAAGCATATGCTCCTTCTTTGGTTGGCTAACCTCGGGAAGCTGTCTACGTATGATCGCCTATCGTTCCTGGACGTTCACCCGGGGTGTCGGATGTGTGGGGCTGCTCTGGAGGATCATAAGCACCTGTTCTTCGACTGCCCTTACTCAGCTACCATTTGGAGAGAGGTCAGAGTCAGATTTGGGATACCGGCTACTGCTTCGTCGATCAAGTCTTCTCTTCGCTGGCTTCGGAGGCGCGCTTCTACTCGTGACTGTCTCGCCCATGCTCAGGTATGTTCCCTTTCGTCTACTGTTTATTACTTATGGCATGCTCGGAATTCTCTTATTTTTCAGGGCAACCAGATTCCTCGGGAGGACATTGTGCGCTTGATTTTTGTTAGTGTTTTTAGACTTTTGCATGAACGTTTCCCGCCTTGCATGGTTATGGGTTTGTAGTTTGTTTATTTGGTTGTTTGTTCGTTTTTGTTTGTTTGTTTGTTTGTGTTTGTTTGGACTTTGTTTACTTTGATATTTTGTGTGCTTTTGTTTTGTGTAGTTTGGAGGGTCTGTGTACCCTTCCATATACACCTGGTTTGGTTTTTGTGTAGCTTGGACGGCTTGTTTGCCTCTCCATATGCACTTTATCTTGGTTTGTGTAGATTGGATGGCTTGTTTGCCTACCCATATGCACCTTGCACACTGTTTGGAAGGCCTACGTGTCTCTCCAAGTGTGTTTTGTTTATTGCTTTGAACTGATTTGTGTACTGTTTCGTTACCCTCTTTTGTAGGGTCATATTTATAAAATTTAACCGAGGGTACCGTCCCTCTTTAAACCAAAAAAAAAAAAACTACTGAGCTCGGGATTAGGGTTGTTCCCGTTGAGCGCCGGTGGACATGGGTTTGACCCATCTACAAAGGAGTAAAGGTTGTGAGCTTTGAGATATGGTGTGACTTGAACTTTCCAAAGGGGGAAGTTTTCTTGTGAGAGTTTAACAGTAATGAAATGGGAAAAGGAGGGAAGAGGAGAGGAAGAAGGAGCTGGAGCTGTGTTTGACAGGGCTGCAGTAGCAGCAATTTCTTTGTTGGCCATTGTTGGCAGCGGCAAAAAGAAAGGATAGCGGAGAGAGGGATTTTTGGGGGATTAGGGTCGGTAGATATTTTGTGAGGACATGTGTCCCTTTAGTGGCTCTGATACCATAGTGGAAATCAGGAGGATATAATCATTGTGTATTCATTGTATTGATTGTAGGAGCCTAACCTACATATATATATACAAGAGTGGTCCATAGGACAGCTAGCACAAGAGACTATTCTAGAACCTATACAAAATGTCTAACGGTAGGATAGGTGCTCTATTAGTGAGGATTCGGTTTTCTTTGAGATTTGCTGGAGAGTTTCGAAGGTAGAAGGGGATGAATTCGTCATCATTGTCGATTACTGTAAGGAAGAATTTGTAGACGGATCAGATTATGAGAAGGGGTTTAACTGGGAGAAGGCTGAAGATATGCATCCATAACACCAGAGGAAGATGATCACGAACGTCTTTGGCCTCCATTGTTATAAAAAACACAAGTGGTTGGGAAATGTTTTGTTTTGGAGGTAGGTATGTAGATTTATAACCAAATTCACAACTTACATATGTCAGAGTTTCCGATGTGGGAATTAATTTTGGCACTTCGAGCACAAAAATTACTTTTCGCACTTGTAGACATAATTAACTTAAATTTTAAAATTTGAATTATAAAATCTAGTTTCTGAATGCCATACTATAGGTAGAAGCATATATCCTGAACCTCTAAGGCTCAGTTCGGATACCTATTTCTGAATACTTATATTTTTTTTAAAGTAAAAATAAGTAGGTATGAGTATGTTCGGATGTCCTATTTTTTGAGTACTGCTACATATTTTTACTTACTTATAAGTGTTAAAAAAAAGGTTCACCCCCATACTTTTGGTACTTATCTATATATATTAAAACAGAGTTATTTGAAGCTCTCTCATTAACTCTGACCCCACAAAGCTGGCGTGTCAATTTGTGGTAAATTCTCCTTTAATTAATTTAAACTCTTTTAATTGATTAAAATAAATGATTTAGTAGTTTAAGGCTCCGTTCGGTATATTGAGCTAAAATAGTAGCTGGAGCTGAATAAGTAGCTGAAGCTGGAGCTGAAGCTGAATGAATAGCTGAAGCTGAAGCTGAAAATATTGTTTAAAAAGCTACTCGAATGTTCGGTACTTCTAGCTGAATTTGTAATAATAATAGTAAAATTACGAAAAAGGATACAATGAATTATTTAAATCTTTATTGATAAAGGGTAATAGTGGATTAAAAATGAAATTAAGCTTGTTAAGCTCCATTAATCTAGGGGGTGTAACATTAACAAATTAATCTACTTTAATCTACATTAAGTTTGTTAAGCTAGATGAGTTTTTTTCCACCGAACACTTAATAACTAGATGGAATAAAAATTTAAGCTCCTTAATGTGCAAAAAAAGTTTTGCCGAACGGAGCCTAAGATCTACAAATAACCAATTTGAGCTAGATTCTAGATATGAATTTAAAATTTGTTAATTTAATTAAACTCTTTCAAGCTTATGTAGTTTTTTAGCCATGTGCTAATCTAATTTAATTTAAAATTTGGTATGTTTTTTTATCATGATGTGAATAGAATATTTTTATGAAATTATTATTATTATTACTCAATTAAAGGTTTCATAACTTAACTTGATTATCTCTTTTTGATGATTTTTGTATGCATGAATTAAGACACATGAAATTCGATTTTTATTCCACCTTATTTTTTATTCCATTACTAATACCGTGATTACTATTTCTTGTATAAAATATATATCCATAATTTTTTATGTAACATTATTAGAAATGCACGAAAAATCAAATTTATATTATAGTAAAAGATCAAATTGAAATTACATAAAAATATTCACAACATATCTACCCTTTTACATAATAGTTATTATATTATATTATATTACATTATAATTATAATTTTATATACACCCGTGCATGGCACGGGGATTACGCTAGTTAATGGATTATTAAATTTTTTTTGGGTTTCCTTCCCTTGTTGCCCCCGATCAAATTACATAATTAAAAGCCATTTCATTTTTTATCTTCTTCCTCTTGCTTCAATTTTCACGAGTTGGCTTGAAGTTGCTATGGCGTTTAACTGACCTGCGGCGACGTTATTGGAGGAGTTTGTGATGTCGCCGAAGGTGGTGAATTTTCGCCAGATTTGGCCGCCAAGAGGTATTTAGGCTGCCCGTGGTTCACGAATATGGGCAAGGTGGAGACTTGTTGGCGTAGTGGTGTGTCCTGGACGACTGTGACACAATCAACTCGCCAAAGGTAACACGCGAGATGAACAAGGGCTAGATTGTTGGGGTGGAGAGTTGTCAGATCTGAGACCAATTCGACGAATTTGAGGATTTTGACCTAATTTGTTGAATTCGAGGGAATTATAGATTATAATTGATTGAATTTGGGGGAAATTAGGGAGAAATGATGAGTTCATTATGAGTTTGGAATCACAAATGAAGAGGATGATTTGAAGTTTCCATTGAAATCTCAAACGATAAAGATGAAGTGCAGATGAGTCTGCACATCACTTGCTAAACTTTGATAATAAAAAATTGACCTTTTTGGTAATTTCACATATATTTTAAATATAAAAGTATATATATAAGTATTTCACCTGAACATACGAATAAAAAAATAAACATCAGTAACAACACCACCATCAACATCAAAAACAGTAAGAGTACCAGCATCAGCATCAGTACCAGCACCAGCATCAGTACCAGCACTAGCACCATGTATCCGAACTGAGCCTAAATCTTGAGAGCGTCGCAAAAGCGTTTAATACTTTATAATCCGAAATTTTAAAAACTAGGATATAAAATCTATTTTTAATAGCATGGTGATTAGCATTTCATAACCCAAATTTATAATACTTGTCTCACATAAAATGTGGATTAAAAATTAATTAAATTATGATATGATGTTTTAAAATCAGTGTGAAACTAACTGTGTTTGAATACTGGATAATGAGGGGGGAAAGAAGGGGAGGGGAAATAAAAGAAAAGAAGGAGAAGGAAAAGAAATGGAGGGGAAAGTGAGAGAATGAGAGAAAATTTTAAATTTGTTGTTTGGATGAAAAGAAGAGAAATTAATTGTATTGTTTGGTTTTGACGAAGAAAAAGAGAGGAAAATGAAGGATTATTAGTTCTACAACTTTATTTTTCATCCAAATTCCACCATTTTAGACATATTGATTTCCTCTCTAATTTTCCTCCCTTCCCCTCCAAATTTTCTTTCCCTTTCTATCAAAAACTCTCTTAATTCCTTCTTTAAAATACCAAAAACATGAGAATTTGTCTTCTCTCATTTTTGTCCCTTTAAAAAACTTCCAACTCTAGTACTCTACCATCCAAATCTCAAGACCCCGTTAATGTTTTCGGCCCAGCCCAAGTTTTTAAAGCCCAGCCCAATAGAGCAATGGTATATTTGAGCTTGTTTATTGACATTTTCGATCCCTAAATCGAGAATCTCTGAAGTTCTTCATTCCCCGATTGAAAGATGTTCCGTCAAACCAGTCGTATTCTTCTCCGATCGGCCACTGGCTCCAGTAATGGCGCATCCGCCGCCGCAGCCGGTGTGACCAGGGCTCGGTATTTCGCAACAGAGGTGGCGGCGAGTTATGCTGAGGACTCCACCTTCGTAGACGCATGGAAGAAGCTTGTCCCCAATATGGATCCACCAAAGACACCTTCGGCGTATATGAAGCCTCGTCCCGATACTCCTACTTCTCTCCCTACCAAGCTCACCGTCAATTTCGCTCTCCCTTACTCGTCTGTTCTCACTTCCAAGGAGGTTCGTTTTCCGTTTCCTTTGATTAGGTTTGTTGCCTCGATTTGCGATTTGAGATGCTGTTTGGTGTGATTTTGGTTTGGGAGGTTGTGGATCTTGGAGTAGTTGACGAATAAATGAATTCAAGAGTTTGGGATGGATCGTAAATATGGGGTTGGATTTGGTTTCATGATACTGTAGTTGATTTTGATGTCTCCATTGAAAATTCATTGGAACAAGAGGTTGATGTTCTTGCTGAAATGCTAGGGTTTAGTATTGCCTACTGTGAAATGGTGAGCTGTTGATATAGGTTGTGATACAGCCTTTGCAATAGTGCATTACAGTCAACATAAAAGGCTGATGTGTTTGTGATTTCATCATAGCCATGAAAGGTTGCATATAATATTGGAACAGATTATGCATTATAGCTAAAATTTGCCTACATCTGCTTGTGATTAAAGCATGTCATCTGTGATGGCCACTTTATTTATAGAAATAGCATCCTCTACTCCTAAAGTTTTAATAGCTTAGTCTTATAAGCCATTTAGTGGAGATGCACACTCTTTGTTGGATCATTTCCATGTCCTGCTATTTTAGGAATATTTTCCGAGAAAGTGGATATTTTCCTTCATCGAAATGAATATTTCATCTGGTTTTTATCACGATTTGGCTAATGTGAGAAAGAGGAATGTGGATGCTGTTTGTCTTGCTTCTAGTATCTTTCCGGAATTCTCTGCACAACTGTGCCTCTTCATATTCCTGTATGCATAGCTTTGCGCATCTGGGGTCCTGCTTGAAAATTGCTCACAGGTTTATGCATTTCTATTGTGTCATTGTGCATTGTTGACTTTCTCTGTCAAACTCATTTCTAAATGTGTTGTTTACTTGTCTTATGAGAGGCTTTACCTCTTTTGTTCAGTTGCAATGCTATAAACTTCTATCGTATCGTTTCATTTCATTTCTTCTATCAGGTTGACATGATTATCATCCCAGCAACTACCGGTCAAATGGGTGTGCTAGCAGGCCACGTTCCATCAATTGCAGAACTAAAGCCCGGGATCCTCTCTGTTCACGAAGGAAACGACATCACAAAATACTTCATCAGCAGTGGATTTGTTTTCGTCCATCCAAACTCATACGCTGATATAGTTGCTATTGAGGCCGTACCTGTTGACCAACTTGACCCGGCTCTTGTTCAGAAGGGGCTTGCTGAATTTACACAAAAGCTCAGCACAGCCAACACTGATCTAGAGAAAGCTGAAGCTCAAATTGGAGTCGAAGTCCACAGTGCTATGAACTCTGCTCTCACCGGCTGATTTCCGGTCAACCGTGTTTCCTGAATTCATTTTATGTATTTTCAAGGTCAGTTAATGTTTTTAAAAAGATTATATGGCCTGGTGGATAATAAATATCTGAAACAGAGACCTCGTACTCAGGCTTTTTGATTTTTCATGTTGTTTGACCCAGGTTCCGAGTGGGTTAATCTCTTAATACATGGCCATTTTGGTTGAGTTTGTGAATGTTTATACTTGTTTTGGTTGTTTTTATGTGCTTTTTGAGGATTTGAGCTGAACTTTACAAGACAAGTGTTTTGATTGATGATCATGACAATCCCACAAATGGGGAGATTTTGTCATCTGATATTATAAACTTGAGTTTTCTAGGGGTTAGTTTTTTCAAAAAAATGTCGTTTATAGGTCGTTTATTATACGTTGTTTATAGGTAGTATTTGTCTAGTAATTTCTTGAGGAGATATTATAACGGCCTTCATCAAGATTTATCCACTGGTTGGGGCTTCCGACTAAGGATGTAATTATAAGACTAAAGTGCTTGTACGTCGTCGACCATTTACACTTTTTATAACCTAATACTCATCCATGCCACCTTGTCTTTAACTTGGCAATTTGAACACTTCTATGACCTAATACTCCTCGATGCAAAATTGCAAATGGATTCTCAATGTTGTCACGAACAGGAAAACTGTAATGTTTGTTATCACAAGTCAACAGAAAATGTTTTGAATACAATGTTCAATATTACATACTGTACTTTAATCTCTGACAACCACCCGAAACAAAACAAAAACTAGCCTAGCTAGAATTAGGGTAATTGATCACTCATCATCCTCTTCAATACTCGTCTCCTCTGCGAATTCTACAAAAGGAGCAGGGAGAGCAAACAAATCCGAATAGCCTTGTAAAGCCGAAATCGAGCCGAGAGAAGAAAATGCAGTTTCCTTTCCATGGATGAGGAAGAAATCGAGCCGAGATCGAAAAAGACCACATGGGAGTGACGAAGAACACCCTCTCCCCCAAATCCTTAACTGGCTCAACCAATATCCCATCACAACTACACTTGCTGCTGTTTTCATCAGCCACCACAACAGTCAGCTTAAAGATTTGACATGAAGATCGATTCTCCCTACAAATCAGATACATATCTCTGTCAGATACCAACAAATTGGCACTCAAAACAGAAGTGTTTTTGGATGGATTAATAACAGAGTTCTCTGTAATTTGAAACAGGTTGAAATCCGTTGGATCAGCAAAGTAGATATGACCTACTTGATTAACACAGTAGAAGCGTCCATTAAATTTCACAAAGTCAAGACAGGTCCCTTCCCCAAGAATTCCGTTAGATTCTGGATTTGCAAAGAAGCCAACCAGGCTGCTGCTGTCATCGGAGGAGTGGAGCATCGCCAAGAACGGCAAACTGATCGGAATCGGACGCTGTCTCGAGGGTTTCTCAAACTGCCGAAGATGGTTGATAATAGTTCAGGCAGAAGATCCGCCCACCCAATCTTGCCTTTCTTTTTCGAGGTTGAATCCATTAGGGGTTTCTGCAAAGATGCTGATTCAGTCGGAAGACAAAGTAACAGAATCAGATTGTTAAACACACCGCAGTACTATAAGATATTCTACGAATCTGAGGCCGTGGTTTGGTAATATTCAACCAATCTGTGCATCAAGTTTATAGTCATGTAAGTTCGAATCTTGGGAGTGATCGCTGTTTATATAAACCGGTGACCTTAGATTAACATATACCTACATCTACCGATATACGGGCTCTTGTTATTATTGCGACTCTTGTCCATGGCGAGGTCGTTTTGCTAAATAAGTTACGGTGAGAAGGGCTCGTGTTCACAAATGACGCTTTGCTAAATAAGTTACGGTGAGAAGGGCTCGTGTTCACAAATTACACGTCAGTGTTTATATTGTGGATGATAATACATGATCGTCATTGTGATGAACTTGACCGTCCAAAAACATTTATCAATCCCCTTTTGGTATTGAGACAAAAGCATTTATAGTGGTCGTGTTTTGTAGTATATCGTCTTTGCTAAGACTTAAGAGTATCTACATCTTCTTTGGTTCATTGTTTTTTGTAGAGATTATCAACAAGAGCATCCCCAAGTTTCAGTTCTTCTTGATAAAACGTTACATTACAATGACTGGAAGAAAAAGAACGTTACATGATTCACACTCCGAATCCACCTAAAACGACTCGTCTTCTTTTCTTGCTCGTTCTTCTCGGTTTTGTTTCACGTTTCATATCCACTTCTCCTCCAATAACATCATCATGACTATAATCAGTTTGATCATATCCATGAGGATCAAACACATCTTTACTAAAACAAGACCCAATTTGATCAATATCCTGATGACTCACAACATCCACAAGAAAGTCGGGATTCCGATACTCTTTCCTCTTGCGAACCTCTGTATTAGAGCATTCGGCCTTTGGTGGAGAAGGCAGAAATCTGTTTATTGCATCATCGCTAACTGATGAAGATGGAGGATGACTCTAATCGTGGTTCGATCGCGGTGGTCCTTCGTCTTCCTGATACAGTTTTATCAAGTTCTATTAAGATATGTCGGCCGTCATAACAAGCTAGAGCTGCTTGCTTCTTCAATTAGCTCCGGCCCAGCTTCACAAATGGGCCCAACAACAGCCCAACTCCAACTCGACAGCTCTTGTGATGATGTCAGCTCCCGTCAGCGTCAACAGCCCTCTTCTTCATTCCACGTGTGGGCCTCTTCCTAGGTGTCAAATCGAACGGTCGGGTCGGACTTCGGTTGGACAATTTCGGATTTTGAAATAATTTAGGTCGGACATTATTCGGAATTTCGGGCAAAACTTTGTTTGAGCAGTTTTCGGGTCAAACGATTTTCGGGCGGTCGGTTTTCGGGTCCTGACGTATTTTGGGTCGGGTCATTTTTGGGTCCGGACATGTTTCCGATCGGGTCAAATTCGGATCCGGATGTGTTTCAGGTCGGGTCTGGCCGGTTTTGGGATCAAGTTGATTTTGAAAAAGAGAAGATTAAAATTTAAAAATGATACGGAGTAGATTAAACTAATTAATATATGAGTAAATTACTAATAGTCTATAATTGACTATGAATTGATCAAACAATCTTGGGTTTCAGATAGTCTTGGGTTTCAGACAATCTCTAGTTTCAGACAAGTTCAGGTCGAACAATCTCGGGTTTCGGACGAGGTTCAGATTTGACAATTTTGGGTTTCGGACGAGGTTCAGATCAGACAATTTTCCGGTCGGACGAGGGTTCGATCAGACGATATCAGATTTTGGACATTTTTCGAGCCTGGCCGTTTTCGGGTTTCAGAATTATTCGGTTGGGTCGGATTCGTCTCAAACATAAGCTTTTTCGTTTTTTTCAGGTTTCGGTCGGACCGGTCGGGCATTTCGGGTCGGGTCTAATTTTGACAGCCCTACTGTTAAGATACGACCAGACTCTTTATCTTATCTTATACTTATATATAAAGGATAGGTGATAGTTAAACTAATTGAGTGTAACTTGTACCTAATCTATACATACATTAACATAGCGTTGTTTAACACATGTAGTCCTTATGTTTAATTCACCTATGTGTCAACCTCTGAGCTATGACATCTCATTAACTACGTCATCTGACACATCATCATTACTTAAAAGAAACCCAATAAAAAATCAATAAAAGTGCCACATATTTACAAAATTTGAAAACAATATCTTAATTTAGTTAATTAATTATCTTATTCCTAAAATTTTGTACACGCTATCCAAATATAATCTAATACACTTGATAAATCTTATCTATATATATTATGGGGAAAGATCTCGTAAGGATAGATCTTTAGATGAAGACCGAGGATGATGCACACACATGTTATAACTCATGCACACAGTATTTGGTAATGCACACCATCTGTAGCACATGTACACAATGTATGCATGAGTTATATCTCGTGTGTGCATGAGTTATAACGTGTGTGTGCATCATCCTCAATCCTCATCTAAGGATCCATCCTCACCGAAACCAAACCCATATATTCTTTATCTTTATTCTCATATGGTTGCTACTTTCAATTTATATTTTGTTTTAGAAAATAGATCAACTAAGAAAAAATAAAATAAAAATACATCTAATAGATTATGTTATTCTTATTTAATCTTCTATCTTATAAAATTTTAAAAATATCAAATAGGTATTATCTTTTTTCCAAATTTTTACCATGTTACTCGGTATATTGTTTCTCCTATATATGTTTTTAATTTTGTTTTTTATTATCAATCTAATTATAACTTAAACTATAAACGGTAAATTATAAATCATAAATCAAAAACTATAAAATATAAAGTACTACTTAATGGTATAAATATAATTAGACAATAAAAAATATCTAATTCATGTGACCCCGTGAATGTCACGGAAACATATACTAGTTAATTCAAAATCTATTAAATTTTATAATTTTAATTAATTAATTATCTTTACTTCCAAATCCATTTAGGTCTCCAAACTTTATATTAATTAATTACCTCTGATACCTAATTAATTCTAAATTTTATTAAGTCTTTTTATTTTTATTATTAATTATCTTATTCTAATTATAATGTAATTTAATATCTAATATCTTATCTTATATATATTAAAAACTTGAGAAAAGTTCGGGTGAAAACAAGGTTTAACGTAGGAAAAACGAAGTTTTTCCCGTTCACGGATAAAAAGCTAATGTTCTTAATTTGGGTTGTAATGTTCATGATCGATTTGGGCAATGAAAAGAAAATGCAATTCATTTTGAGAAAAAAAATCAAGTATGTCACCGCGTCCCTCACTAAAAACGTTAAAAAAAATTCACGGCCTAAATTTTGAACATTACTATCCAGAATATGAACATTAATGCATAATTTAAGAACGCGAACTGTTAACAAATAATGCGAAACTATATTATGTTCCAACACTACTCCAAACATAAACATTAATATGAGGAAATAAAAAATACTTATAATTACAAATATTAACAAATTTGATAACAATAACAATAATAATAAAAAATAATGCGAAATTAAATTAAACCACATACGAAAATCTATAATTTCCGCGAATAGAAAATATTTATTATTACTAATTTGATAACAATAACATTAACAAATAATGTCAACCATATGGTTTATTCATTCAAGGCCGTGTTAAAGTAAGACAACAATGAACTAATCAACTAATAAACAAATATGAAATGTTTAAGTATAACATACCTGTTTGAGGTCCTCGTGAAGAAGTGAAGATTGTGTTATTCCCACACACAAACAATGTTTGTTTTGTAAAGGATAAGTCGGACCTTATCAATGTATCCAATGATTCCGCTTCTCCAGGATTGTCTCAATCGTAGCAACCTCTCCTTGTATGCTTCCTCCGTTTTTTATAGAAACAATCTCCATACTTGCCCGCACAACCTTTTCACTGATTCTTTGTTTTTCAATATTTTAGTAGCATTTATTTCGATGTCGTGATATGCACCCAACACAAGAGATGTTTAACCAAAAGATCTTTGAACATTATCTTGATTGTTGTGATGAGAGCTTGTTCTCGATCGGCCATTATGGCAGTCGACATTACTCCAGCATCAAGAAACAAGCATTTATGCCTCCGCATTATGAACAAGTAGTGCATAGTTTCCTCCTTACGCGTGAATGCATATGCAATGTTAAATGTCTTATGTGTGAAACTGAACCCGACAACAAGAGGCATCTTATACCTGCATAATATAGTTAAAAATTACGCCCATTACATTAAACAAAGAGACAAAAAGATACTATTATATACCTATTCGTCTTGTAGGTGGCGTCAATAATTACGACGTACGGAAACATCTTCATCAAGTGCAACGAATCTTGATGAGCAAAAAACAAGATGTCCAACTCGTGTGTGTTCTTCATGCAAAGGGGATGCACTACATAGTTGTGTTCCTTTACAAAATTCAAGGTCCATTGTGTAACACTCAAATCCCCACGATCCTCAAAATGAAACTTCTGCACAAAGTTTGCGATTTGTTTTGTGGATGTTACATACCCCAAAAATGACGCTCTTAACTGAAGACTAATAACAGTAGGTGGAGGGAATAAATTTGCCAATGACGTCATAAATTTCACCTCATCCGGCTTCATTCGACCCCTGTACGGATGACCAATGAAGCTAGTGAAAAGCTTATGACTATGTTGTTCGTTTTTTACCTTTACATACCATCCATCTCTGGCATCCCCACATTGAACTTATACGCTCGGACCTCAAACTTGCAATCCGTCTTCTTATCCTTACTATCCTGCTCTGTATTAACAACCTCCTTTGTTTCCTCATATTCTAATTCGTCTTTCTTTTTCCCCAATCTATACACTCCAGCATGCTCGCACATTATATTCATCTGGCGTACATTACTATAACGAGTCACTAATACCATCATAAACTCTCTACCAGTACTATGAACCCAAAGCCTCAAATGATGCTTAGTAGGAAACATTTCTTGGATTTCAAACGCATCAGAGAAATCCAAATCCTATACTTAATTTTTGCTAACCACAATTAATCCAAACTACCATATGAATCACATAAATCACAACTACATCGTAACTACTACTAATCCACATGAATCACAACTATCAATTCTGCGAATTATTTGCACCTAAATAGAAAGAAAAACGATTAATAGTAAGAAATAACTAACCGAAAAATCAACAGTGTTCAAGTCTCCTTTTGCTTTGTCGCTATCATCCCACATCACTCTTTCTCGTCCTCGATCGCATTGTCACCGTCACTCGAATACTCGTTCTCTTCGCCGCTCGCATCTTCAATCTCCTCACCAATCTCATCTTCACAACTCAGATTTGTAACTCTCTTATTTGACAAATTCGGATGACTTGAATGCAAAACACAACTGATGTGGGTGGGTATATATAGAGTTTTCCCCAACGGTCATATTCAAAAAAATAGTCGTTGGACAAATTAAGCCTGTACGCTTGAAATGAGCGTACGCCCAAAACATACGTACAAACTTAATTTCTCTAACAACTATTTTCTGGAGAAAATTTGTCATGTACGTTAGTTTTGGGCGTACGCCCATTCCCAACGTTCATGTCAAATTTTCTCCAACATCCATTTTCTCCCAATGTCTATTTTTCCAAAGACTATATTTTGAATTCAAACTTGTAAGATGAAAATGGGCGTACGACCATTGTCGTACTCACTAAATGGTCGTATGTCTAAAATGGTCGTACGTCGATAATGGTCGTAAATGTCTCACATATTTTTTGTTCCGTATTCTTTTTTTCAACTTTATCTATATGCCCAAAACCAACGTGCCCCTTTTTAAACGTAAATAAATATAGTGTGGATGAACGAAATTTATAGTGCTTATAAGGTCATGTTTATCAATGAGACACAAGGGGTCTCATAGATTTTATTTGAATAAAATAATGTGAATCAAGCATTAGACCGGAGGGAGAGTCTCATGAAATTGGATTTTTTTGAGACAACCCATGAGACTCCTATCTTTAGGCCATGTGGGTAACTTCTAATCACAACTTCTAACTTTTCAAATTGCACCTCCTTTGTAAAAACCAAACTAGTGATAACTCTTTAACTTGTCACAATATGTATGATCTAAAACATCGATGTTGATTATTGTTGAAAACATTATACAACTTAGTCTTATTAGGCATATAAAGACACAATAAAGTCTCGCTCACACAAAACGAGACTCGAAACTATGCGTAAATGCTAAAAGACCTTAAATAGGCAAAAAAGCCCAATTTGGCAAAATATTCCTTGAAAAAGTATAAAGAAGAGATAAATGTTCAACGATTTGTTTATCCATTGCAAACTTATTTATAAATAAGTATAAAAAGGAATAAAAAAATTGCGCAATCAGACCCGATGGGTTGATCCGAACCGGAGATAAACCCGTCGTAACCTGACCTGTTTTGACCCGGTAAATTTTAAACCTGAAATGACCCGACCCGAAATATACTAAACCCGATGTACTCTGACCTGAACCCGACTCGCCCGACCCGTTTCCCAAGTCTAAGCGTAGGTCATAATTGAAAAAAAAGAAAGAAAAAGTAAACAAGATTCCCACGCTAACAGGGAGCGCAAGCGTGCCTTTATCTTTTTTTTTTATGTTTTTAAAACCCACGCTTACAAATCTTGTTTTGGTGTTGTACGTATACACGTACAAATGTTTTTTTGAAAGGAAGCAGGTCCCAAAATGATAGCACAGATCTAAATATTCAGCTCAACAACAAAAAGGTACAAGCCTTTATTTATCACACCCACAAAATTTATTTAGCACACCCAAAGTTTCGTCACGGATGTATTACACATGATCTTCGTCACAAATGTATTACACATGATCTTCGTCACAAATGTATTACACATGATCTTCGTCACAAATGTATAGTGATAAGCGGTATTTTACATAGCGCTACTATAGGTTATTAGCTCATTTTGTATAGGATTATGCTAGATGTTATGATGTATTCTGTAATCATGGAGTTTTGGAGAGTTGAGTTACACATGAGATTACAGAAGATGATGCGGAGCATTGAAGCATAAGAAGAGGAGTCGAAGCTGAAGAAGACCACAGGTAGCATTGGAAGCAGCTGAAGACGAAGCCAAGGAAGCCACAAAAGCCAAATCCGCGACCACGGGTCACAAACCGCAATCGCGGAAAACCTACTGGACCAGCCAAGATCACAGAAGAAATTCCGCGGCCGCGATCGCGGAAATGCCACCTGAAGAAGCCAGATCACAGAAGAAAATCCGCGATCGCGGGTCCCAAACCGCGATCGCGGGTCCCAAACCGCGATCGCGGAAACCCGTCAGAGAAGACTTTCTTCATTTGCCCGATTTAGTATGTTGTGTTAAGTTTTGTAACGTTTTTATAACGTTTTTAGCTTCAATTTGTCAGTTTAATTCTGCAGATACATATAGGTTTTAGGGGTTGATGATCTTGAATCATCTTACACATTCCATTTCCAAGTTTTGAGAGTTTTTCCTCAAGAACTTCATGAGTTGCTAAGTTTCCATTGTTTTGCTTGACATTTGAAGCTTTCGGATTGATTAAGTTGTAAGATTTCTTTCCTTTGTTCTACTCTTATGATTGTCTCTATTCTCTTGTGTGTATTGTTATTGAATTAGATTTGCTCATTTAGATTGGCCATCTAAGTAGTTTCATCTCATTCATATTGCCATTGTTTGGTTATTTCTAGTTGAAATACCATACTTGTTTGTAGCACACACAATTTGCATGAACTAGTTGTGAATGTCAATTGTGAAGAGAATTGAGTACATGTCGAGTATCTGACTAGTTGTCTATGGTATTGCATGTATCTATCCATTCCTGAACTTAAAGCTGCTTTATTATTGAATCTTGATAGTTTCAAGGTTATAGTTGAGTAAGGGTTATTAGGACTAGTTGGACTACAGGGATTAGAACGATCATATGAGTAATTCGACATAGGATTAAAAGGAGTTTATGATCAACTTGTTAATCTGTAAGTGGATAATTGTCAAGTGAAACACCTTCCATTGATATATTTACAATCCAAATCAACCTTCGTTACTTTGTTCTTAAAACATACAACCCCCCCCCCCCCCCCCCCCTTTAGTTACTTACACTCGTTAATCATTATTATAACTTTAAGAATCGATAACCTGATTCTCTTGGGATTCGACCCTTGCTTGCCTACTATACTTGTTAGTGAGCTTGTTAGGATTACTTGACTTGGCATACGATAATTCGCCTCGTCATATAGACTAAGACCTTTGTCACGAATGTATTTGGAAATACCTTCGTCACGTATGTAGCTGGGACTTTCGTGACGAAGGTTTGGATAACTTCCGTGACGAAGAAAAGCCAGAGATCCGTGACGAATGTAGCTATATCTGCAAAAGTGAAGCTATTATGTCTAATCCACACCAACTACATTTAATTACCATCAAATATCCGCAACCAACTTCATCTTCTACATTTTCAACTTCATTTTAACCCCATTTCACCCTAAACACTCTCATTCAAACACAATCTTCAATTGAAAATGTCAAATTGGGATGATTACATACACCAAAATGTTGATGAAGATGGTCTATCATAGGGGAACTACAATAAGGTATGTTATAGTTGTTTTAAATAATGTTCATGTTAGGATTTGTAGTAAAATTTATGTTTTTATATGAAATTGAATAGTTTGAAGTTAGTTTTTTGTGTTGATTGTATGAAAATCATGTTGTAATATAGAGTTGGATAGAAAATATGTGTATGTTAGGTGTTACATACAAGGAGCATGATATTCCGCCAATATTCGTTTGAGACCTGATGGAGTGCCTTCGTTTGATCTTGGTTTGGATTTTGATATTCCGCCAATAGTCTCTCAACTTGATCCTCCTCCATATCATTCCCATCAAACTGATTGGTCTAATGTTCCTCAATACCAATCTTTATCGCAACCATATCAAAACATTGAGTATTTCCCGAAATTGAAGACAGTACCACAGTTTGACAGTGTTGTGCCTTATGAGGAGCCACATATATCATCAGATTATTCAGAAGTTTTCGTCACTGATAAGATCTTCAACTCAAGAGCAGAAGCAGAACAGTGGGCAAGAGATATTGGAAAAACTCATAACTTCATGTTGAAGGTTGGTAGAACCGACTTCAAAGGGAAGTTAGGAAGGTCTTGGCTTAAATGTGAGCGCAGTGGACATTATATTCCTGATTCAGTGGGGAGAACTAGGAAATTCACCCACACAAAGAAATGTGGTTGCAAATTTCAGATTGCATGTAGAGAGACTGAAAAAGGGGAATGTATCATAAGGGTTGATCATGGAACTCACAACCATATTATTGGTCAATCCTTACACAGTAATGCATTTGCTGGAAGACTTACACCTGAGGAGGAAAAAGTGTTACTAGACATGAGGAAGGGAAATGCTAGACCAATACAGATGTACACAAGGCTCAATGAATCTCCTAACAACATGACTAAGAAGTCACAAGTCTACAAATTTTGTAACAAGTTCAGAACAGAGAGGATGGAGGGAAGAACTGTGGTCCAAGAATTCTTCTATCGTTCGAAGGAGTTGAACTACTTCGTAAGACACAAGAGCGACGAAGTGACAAATAAGATCACAGATGTGTTCTTCGCAAGCCCAGAGTCGATGAAACTGCTTAAGGCGTTTCCTTACGTAATGTTGATTGACGCAACATACAACACAATTCAGTAAGTATAATTAAGTTAAAAAGTGTGATGTTTGTTTTTACTCCATAAATTCTTATAGTAATGTATTATCTTGCAAAGGTACAACATGCCCTTCATAGAGATTGTTGGAATAACATCAACGTGGAAGAACTATGCTGTTGCTGGGGCTTTTGTGACAGAAGAGAAAGAAGAAAACTATGCGTGGTGCATGTATCAATTGGCTGAGTTGTTTAGGGTTGTTAAGATGACGCCAACTTGCTTAGTCACTGATCGAGAGAAAGCTTTGATGAACGCTTTGGATAGGATCTTTCCAGATTCTACTTTCCTCCTCTGTAGGCGGCACATCCAAAAGAACATTGAGGACCATGCTAAGCTAGCAATGCGGTCACAAGCAAGGGGGGCCCATTTTGCAAGTGAATGTGTTAAATTATTCAAACAGTCGACAAAATTGGCATATAACATTGAGCTAGGGCGTTTTGAAAAGGATTGGGCAGAATATCCATATGAGATTAGGTACCTGAAGAAGAATTGGCTAAACCCCTACGGCAATAGATTTCTTTCGATCTATGTGGATAAAATCTTTACATTAGGTTCCAACACCACAAACAGGTTAGTAATGTGATTACGTTTGAAATTGTTATACAAATTATGTTAGCTTTATATTTGTTGTTATAAAAAATTGTTTTGATTATGCAGGGTTGAAAGTGAACATTCTAGCTTCAAAAATTATTTGTCACTGCCAAGCCAGAAGATAGACACTGTGTTTGATAGATACAATGCGAAGAAGCACAATCAGTTCAAGGAGATCTTGGGTACTTTCAATGACAGTCAGCAAAAGACTGTAAGTAACATTACAGACGTTGATCTCTTCAAGCTTCTTAAATTCAGAGTGTCTTATACTTGTTTGAGTCGCTTGCTAACTGAATACAAGAAAGGGGAATATGGCATGCATCCTGAACATTGTCAATGCATAATAAGGAAGAGAGATGGATTGCTATGTGTGCATGACATTTATGAATATGTGAGGCGTCAAGAACCAATTCCAGTTGAAGCGGTTCATGCCTTTTGGAGGACATTGACTTTGAAAGAAGTAGAGACTGAAGATGAATTAGAAGTGCGGAGGGTAGTAGCAGGAAACTTGATGTATGAGTTTATGGCTGAGCAATGGGAGGGAATGTCACCTTATGACCAACACGAGTGTGCAATGAAGTGTTTGGCAATAGGTAACCCTCAAATGACCAACCTCCAGAAGCCAGCTCGTGTGAAAAGGGGGAAGGGACGACCTCCAAGAGCTCCAAACAAAGAGTACAATCCAATGAAAAGACAACCTTCACATTGGGAGCAAACTGATGCAACACTTGAAGAAACGCCTCCAAAGAAGCAAAAACCGGCTTCATACGGGAAGGGTAAGAGTGGTCAGTGGGCTTTGAAGAAGCTTACAAAGTATAATGCTCTCGTACCTCCATGCATGCGTCCCTACGTGCAAGGTTGGTATCCCATTATCGCTGATGGAAATTGTGGATACAGAGCTATAGCACAACAATTAGGATGGGACCAAGATAATTGGAGGAGAGTTAGATCTGAAATGGATCAAACGACATTTGCACATTGGAGTAATGGGTTGCAAGCTTGTTGGGTATTGCCAGTTGAAACACCTACTGTTCAGATAGCAGTTACAAACCTAGCTTGGACTGGACCAGGAGAGATGGCGCCCGAAGAGACATGGTTACAAGTCCCGGCGATGGGGTGTGTAGTTGCTACGACTTTCAATTGTGCATTCGTTGTGCTTGCGAAATCAATTTGGAAAACATATTTGCCTATAGTATTGGACGAAAACATCGCTCCGGGAGAGAAATTTCCCATATGTTGCATTGGCCTTGTTGAAGATGAAAGACACTTCATTTCGGTAGTTTCTAACTCACTCTATCAATTTGGTTTTTATATTTTGAAATCAATACCTCTTACATTTGCCTTGTAAATCATTTGCATTGTTGTAGATGCCAATTGCCGATGACTCTCTATTACCTGAAGTTTATGATATGTGGCATCGTTACTGTTCACCGACAGCTCGCTCCTTGATAGACCCTTTTACTGAGCAACTAGCGGCGTACAAAAGGCCTAGAGCTCCAGCAAGAAACAAGAAAGGCAACAACGTCATTAATCATACCGTTTAAGATTGAGTCAAAATGGATTGTTTAGGATTTGTAATGACTAAGATTTTTAATGTTTGCATGTATTTGGACTCAGTGCACTAAACCGTGCCAAACATCTGAAACACATACTTGATCCATTTTTTTGTCAAAATTTGATAAACTTATAAACTTTATTAAATTGATTCATAAAATAAAACATAAAATTTTCCATTTCCAAATGAAACAAACATTACAGAAGTAGTTGGATACAAGAAACTGGAAATTAAAGAACTTAAACAAACAACAACTTAAGCGAACAAGAACTTAAACAAACACTAACTTAAACAAACATTAAACTACTTAGTCCCACTGGAACTTGCTCCAAACTTCTCATCAACTAAAGCCTGCTTCTCCGCAGCAAGTGCAACATTTTCATCCATGAACTCAGCATTTTTCTCCTTAAGTTCAGTTACCTCGTCGTTTAGGCTTTTTGACATTGCCCTCAACATTTCAATTAGCTCCTCCAGTCCACCAGCCTCTGTAGAGTGAAACAAATTATCCAAACTACTCAAGGAAAGGATAGAATCCATCCAAAGTGTGACAAACAACGTCTTTCATTCTCCTCATTATTTGCATCCCGATACGGCTCCAAATTGTACACAGAAGTCCGAATTGCCTACAGTGAAGTACAAAATAAATTAAGGCAAACATTGATTATGTTATAGATTTACAGAATTTGAAGATTAATTACATACCTGCACGAGTTGCTCCTTAGTATAAGGAGAGATTATTGGATGAGTATGAGCCAAGCACCACTCCAAGTAATCATCAGTGCAGAGAGATGGAGGATCTGTTGCTACACCCATGTCCCATAAGCCTACAGAGTTGTTCTCCCTTTGGTCCCAACTCTAGTTGGTGGGATCATACTCCACTACGTACTTACGATTGTTTCCACACCTTCTAGCTTTAATTGGTTGAATGAGAGGGATTGGCACACCTTGAACTCGACCAAATTGTCTGCAAACTCGAAGTGGCATGTGAGGCTCGGTCTTGTCCAAAACATGGAGGATCCCGTGAAAGAAAGTCGGGCGAAGATCTTCCCTATGAAAATCTAGGCGTCCATGTACATAAATCAATAAAACAAGTTTAAAATTACAGTAAAAAATTAACAGATAATGAAAATATAATCATACCCCTTCTACGCTCATATTGTCTAGCTCCTCTCTGTAGTTGCGAAGATTGTCCGGTCTTTCAGACAAATCAAATTTGGCTGCATATGGCATTGTCTCATCCCACTCATAGTTTTGTGGAGGGGCAAAAGCAGGAAAGTACAAATAGATCCAACCCTACATCATCAAACAAAACTAAGGAAAATAAAAGGAAAATTATTAAAATCAAAACATTTAATTAAAGACAAACATACCATCAACAAGGTGTAACAGAAAGACATCGTTGCACAATCTCTGCGGGAGTTGATATACACGATTATGTTGTGTATATAGACGGGGTTTTAGCATTGTTTTAGTGGTGTTTTAGGATACATTTGAGGTGTTATGGAGCATTGGCGAGGAGTGGCTGAAGACGCATTATAGGAGTTCTTGGAGCTGAAGAAACGAAGATGTTGAAGATTCTGGAAGGCAGCGCCCGCCGCCTGCGTCAAAGTCAACTTAAGCTTTTTCCATTTCTGCCTTATTACGTTTTTATGTTTTGCATTTATGTTTGTTTCAGTTTTTAGACTTGATTATGGACGTTTTGTGTGAGTATTTAGAGTTAGAGAGAAGGTTGTTTCTTCTCTAACTTGACTTTCATTTTTTCATCTAGTTTTTACACCATTTCCATGGAGAACTAAGCTTACATTGCTTAGTCCGACCGTTGAAGCTTTCGTATTGAACAAGTTGTGAGTTTTTCATTCCTTATCTATTGCATGGATTTTATCTATTCTCTTGCTTGAATTGCCTATGGTTAATATTGATAGTTTCTAGCTTGCGCAACTAGATATTGTCTCTATGAATCTATTGCAGATTTAGATTGTTATTGGTTGAGCATATCTATTTCAAAGTAGCAATTGCATCGAACTAGTATCTGGTTGTGCTAGTCATATGTAGAGAGAATCGATTTACATTCTAGGATAAAAGCTGGTTGTTTTATGCTAGAATTGTATCCTATCATATTCCTATCCTTACTGCTACGGTTAAACTAAATCTTGATAGTTTCATGATTGTTTAATTAGTTAGTTCTAATAGCGTCTGGTTGTGCTATTAGTTACTTTAGAAAAGGAATTGGAATTTCCATGGCATGAAGTCTTGAATGATTATCTAGGATCAACTTATCAAACAAATAGTGGATACTTGTTTGGCTAAGCTATTTCCCAAATCATATTCACAAACTTCACTTTGTTAGTTATTGCATGCTTAGGTTCTAAAACAAACCAAACCCCCCTTTGTTACTTAAGATTGACATAAAGCTCATACTAAAAGGCATAAATCTGTCTCCCTGTGGATTTGACCCTTGCTTACTAAAGACTATAGTTTTCAGTAGGTTTGGATACTTGCATAGTAGTAATTCTTACGACAAATTGTTGTTATCAAATTGGCTCATACTAAAAGGCATAAATCTGTCTCCCTGTGGATTCGACCCTTGCTTACTAAAAGACTATAGTTTTGAGTAGGTTTGGATACTTGCATAGTAGTAATTCTTACGACAAATTGCTGTTATCAAATTGGCGCCGTTGTTGGGGAGGCAATAATTTGTCTTTTGTGTGATTTTTGTGCCAATCTTGGTGTGAACCTATCTTATGGTTCACACCCGTGTTACTAATACTTCACCTCTCGTTTTTGATCCAGAAATCGAGAGAACGTTATATAGAACTCGCAGAGCTGCGCGAGCACTACTACAAGGGATTGCAACAATGGGTGATCGTATTACGCTTGAGTCCTTGACAGCTCCTCACTTGGAGCAACCAACTCGAGCTATAGAATTTCCACCACTTGGCAATGGAGTTAAATTTGAGCTTAAGACGGGAGTAGTCCATCTACTACCAAAATTTAGTGGAACTCCGCTTGAGGATCCTATCCAACACTTGGATGAGTTCCTTGAAGTCTGCACTAGTATGTGTCCATCTGACGTTACTGAAGATCAGATGAGGATGAGAGTCTTTTCTTTTTCTCTGAAGGACTCAGCTAAGGACTGTTTTCACTCTTTACCACCGGGAAGTGTTACCACTTGGGTGAATTTGAAGAAGGTGTTCCTTGACAAATACTTCCCAGCAATTAAATCCAATCAGCTCAAGAAGAAAATCTGCAACATAGAGCAACTTGCTAATGAGTCTCTTTATGACTACTTTGAGCGCTTTAAGAAACTGGTGAAGTGTTGTCCTTATCATGGTTACGCTAAACATGATCTGATTCTTTATTTGCATGGAGGACTCCGTGAGGATGATCGTCGGATGGTAAATTCTTCTTGTGGTGGTAACATTATGAAAAGAACTTACGACGAAGCTCTAGAAATCTTTGCCACACTAGCGGATGATTCTAGACAATATAGTGGAAGAGGCTCCCAAAGTTTGTCTGTTGCTAGTTCTCAATCTAAAATTGATCAAGCTGATTTTGATGTGCTGAAAGAGGAAGTGAGGCGTCTGAAATTGAAGGGTACACCCCATCAGGCTAAAGCATGTGAGATTTGCCTTGATGACCTGCACCCTACTGACTCATGCCCTACACTACAAGAGGAGGTGAATGCAGTTGGAGGATTCCAACAGAGACAAAGGTATGATCCCTATTCTAACACATACAATCCAGGTTGGAAGGATCACCCCAATTTGCGGTGGAGAGATCAAGATCCAAATCAACAAGGTAACCCTCCACAAGCTAGACCACCTGCACCAAGGGCTCAAGGGCAAAGCTCTAACTCATCTCCTTCTGTGGATGAGTTGTTGAAGATGTTGATGCAAAGTAATGTCACCACCAATGAGAACATTGCTAAGATGAGTCGAAGTCAGGTACAATTCCAAGAAACTACAATAGCTAGCATCCATAACTTGGAAAGGCAGGTGGGTCAGATTTCTCAAGCGGTGAGTAAACTTGAGGCAAAAGATTCCGGAAAGCTTCCCTCTCAAACTGAGACAAATCCGAACATTCGGAATGTCAGTGCTGTCACTTTAAGGAGTGGGAAGAATCTGGAACGGAGCAATGCAGACGAAACAGAAGAAAAAAGTTCGGAAAATGAAGAAGCTGAAGGCAGCGACCGCCGCCCAGGTGACTTTACTCTCGGCAATTGTGATCAAAATGGCAGCGACCGCCGCCCAGGTGACCTGCTTATCGGTGATTCTGAAGAAAACGGCAGCGCCCGCCGCCCATCTGAAGAAGCTCACAATGCTCCGAAAGTGTCCGAAACACCTGTTTTCTCGGAGTACAAGCCTGTTGCTCCATTCCCATTTGCATTGCAGCGTACCAGGCCACTTGTACAGGACAAGGACATGTTCGAGATGTTCAGAAACGTCGAGGTAAACATTCCTCTTCTTAATTTGATCAAATATGTTCCTCGTTATGCCAAGTTCTTGAAACAGATGTGCACTACGAAGAGAAATCAAGACATGAACAGTAAGAAGAAGGTGAAGGTAAGCGAACAGATTTTTGCAGTCTTCCAAAAGCGCTTACCTAAGAAGTGTGGAGATCCAGGTATGTTTACCATCCCTGTCATTATTGGAGGTACTCGGTTTGCTAAAGCTATGTTAGATCTCGATGCCTCCATCAATGTTATACCCTCTTCTCTCTGTGATTCTTTGAAACTAGGACCTTTGTATGCCACTAATATTTCCATTCAGTTAGCTGATAGATCTAATGTGCGTCCTGTAGGAGTCGTAGAGGATGTTTTGGTTACGGTTGGTGAGCTTGCTTTTCCCGCTGATTTTTATGTGCTTAATATGGAACATGATAAGCATGCTGCCCCTATCTTGTTAGGGAGACCTTTCCTAAAAACAGCCAATACTAAGATCAATGTGAGCACTGGCTCTTTAACCATGGAATTCGATGGCCAAATTCTTAACTATAACATCTATGAGGCCATGAAATATCCATCTGATGATCTCTCTGTTTATGCTATTGATGTACTTGAGCCGGTAGTGCAAGACGTGTTTGATGAGAACCACCTAGATGATACTCAATCTATTATTGTTGACTCTAGTTTGGATTTCACTTTATCAACTGACATGCAGGAAGTTGTCAATGAGTTGGATGCTTACTATAAGCTTCCTCTTGAGCGACCAGGTAACTCACCTTTACCACTAACCCTGCCTAGCGAGAAGCTCTTGCCCTCTATTGTGCAGGCACCTGTGGTTGAATTGAAACAACTCCCGGACCATCTCAAGTATGTATTTCTTGGAGATAAGGAGACATTGCCAGTTATCATCTCCAACAAGCTCACAAAGGATCAAGAAGAGAAGTTGGTGGTGGTTCTCAAAGAGCATAAGGCAGCGATAGGCTGGACTATAGCTGATATAAAGGGCATCAGCCCTACCACCTGCATGCATCGCATATTGCTGGAAGGAGAGGAGAAGCCATCTAGGCAGCCACAGAGGCGTCTAAACCCACCTATGATGGACGTTGTGAAGAAAGAAGTCTTGAAACTCTTACAAGCAGGTATGATATTTCCTATTTCTGACAGTAAATGGGTTAGTCCTACACAGGTTGTCCCGAAGAAAGGAGGGATTACAGTAGTGGAAAACCAACAAGGAGAGCTAGTCCCTACAAGACTGCAGACAGGTTACAGAGTTTGCATTGATTACCGTAAGCTGAATGCGGTCACTAGAAAGGATCACTTCCCTCTGCCATTTATTGATCAAATGCTTGAAAGACTTTCTGGACGCGCTTTCTACTGCTTTCTAGATGGGTATTCGGGTTATTTCCAAATAGCCATTGCTCCTGAGCATCAAGCTAAGACGACCTTCACTTGTCCATTTGGCACTTTTGCCTATCGTCGGATGCCATTTGGGTTGTGCAATGCCCCAGGGACCTTTCAGCGGTGTATGGTAAGCATCTTTTCTGAGTACATTGAGAATTTCATTGAGGTTTTTACGGATAACTTTACTGTGCATTGAGATGATTTTGATGCATGTCTAAATCACTTATCACTTGTGCTTGGTAGATGCGTTGATACTAATCTAGTGCTTAATTCTGAGAAGTGTCATTTCATGGTAGAACAGGGTATTGTTTTAGGACATATCGTGTCGTCTAGAGGTATTGAGGTCGATAAGGCGAAGATTGAAGTAATTCAGTCTTTGCCCTATCCTACTAATGTTCGCGAAGTTGGTTCTTTTCTAGGCCATGCAGGTTTCTATCGCAGGTTTATTAAAGACTTCTCCAAGATCTCTGCACCTCTGTGCGAATTGCTGAAAAAAGAGATGGGTTTTGAGTTCTCAACTGAGTGTAAGGCAACCTTTAATGACTTGAAGGCTCGCCTGACAAGTGCCCCTATTATTCAGGCTCCTGATTGGTCCAAGCCCTTTGAGATCATGTGTGATGCAAGTGATTATGCTATGGGGGTTGTGCTAGGCCAAAAGGAAGCAAGAGCTTCTTATGTGATTCAGTACGCATCTATGACCCTGAATGATGCACAAAGAAACTACTCCACCACAGAGAAGGAGATGCTTGCTGTGGTGTTTGCTCTTGAAAAGTTCCGGCAGTACCTCCTTGGTACAAAGGTCATTGTCTATACTGACCATGCTGCCCTGCGCTATCTGCTGACAAAGAAAGAAGCAAAACCAAGATTGATTCGATGGATCCTGTTGCTCAGTGAATTTGACATTGAGATTAAGGATAAAAAGGGTGCTGAGAACCTTGTTGCTGATCATCTCAGCAGAATTGTGTCTAAGGAATGCACTCCACACAGTCAGATCCAAACAAACTTTCCTGATGAGTCTCTTTTGCGGCTAAGTACTATAGAGCCATGGTATGCGGACTTGGTGAATTTCCTCACCACAGGTGAGTTCCCTCCACCTTTCAACAAGGCTCAGAGAGATCCACTGCGTGGCTCATCTAGATTCTTCATCTGGGATGACCCTTACCTATGGAAGGATTGCTCTGATCAGGTAATCCGCCGTTGCATTCCAGAAAATGAGGTAAATTCTCTCCTTACTTTTTGTCATTCAGAAGCATGTGGTGGGCATTGTTGAAAAAGTATCATGTCACGCAGAGAGTTTCTACTGCCTATCGTCCCCAAACGAATGGCCAAGCTGAAGTGTCAAACAGGGAGATTAAATCCATCTTAGAGAAGACAGTATCCCCCAATAGGAAAGACTGGAGCCAAAGACTTGATGATGCGCTATGGGCGTACAGAACAGCTTATAAAACACCTATTGGGATGTCACCCTTTAGGTTGGTGTTTGGTAAGGCTTGCCACCTCCCCGTTGAGCTAGAGCACAAGGCCTATTGGGCCATTAAGAAGTGCAATTTGAAGCTTGAGGAAGTTGGAGAGCTTCGTAAGCTTCAATTACAGGAATTGGAGGAGGCAAGGATTGAAGCTTATGATAATGCCATTCTCTACAAAGAAAGAACTAAGGCATGGCATGACCTAACCATTTTAAGGAAGGACTTCCGCATTGGTGACAAAGTCCTCCTATTTCAATCCCGTCTTAGGCTCTTTCCTGGTAAGCTGAGATCACGTTGGGCAGGGCCATATGTTGTTGCTAAAGTTTTCCCTCATGGCGCAATCGAGCTCTATGATGAGGGAACACACACAATATTCAAGGTAAATGGCCAGAGAGTGAAGAAGTACCATGACAGATTCACTAAGGACATTGTAGAGGAAGCAATCTTAACAGAGCCTGACGCTGACAACTGATGTATTGGCATGACGTCGAACCACGACGGTAAATAAGGCGCTTCTCGGGAGGCAACCCGATGTAGGTATAGGTACATTTCCTTCCCTTCGTTTAGCTTATTTCCGTTTATTTTGTTTGGTTTTCGTAGTTCTGTCTCGAACTAACCCGTAGGAAGCTCGGAAGAGGAGAAAATAGAGAGGCAACGACCCGCTGCCTAAAGGCAGCACCCGCTGCCCATCGCTAAAAATGGAGTTGGCTACGGCCTAAAGGCAGCGCCCGCCGCTCACTCCAGAAATGAGGCCTCGCTACGGCAAATGGCAGCGGCCGCCGTCTTCAAAGCAGCGCCCGCCGCCTTCAAAGCAGCGCCCGCCGTCTTCAAAGCAGCTCCCGCCGCCTTGCATCCGGGTGATTTTCTGAAATCCATTACTCTTTACGGTTGTTTTGTGACTCAGTTATTAATTATGAATATCCTCCGTAAGCGTAAATCTGAATCTAGATCTGGTCCTAAGTATTCCCGTGAGCATAAATCAAGGCAGAAATTTGTAGACGGAAAGCAAATGCTTTCTACATTGTTTTATGATCCTGCTACTATGAGGGAGCTGGGTTTAGAGAGTTGTACTAAACAGATGTTGCAGCATTGTGGGTTGGGGAACTTCTATGAAATGTCTGCTCCTACTTTTCCTAGGTGGACTAGGGAATTTTTGATCACTTTGGATGATGAGCCTGATGAAGAATGTATTCGATTTAGTCTGGTTGGATCGATGTTTACTTTGAGTTACAATGATCTTGATACTGCACTTGGTATTACCAAGCAGTCTTTTTCTGCTGCTGTTTGGAGTAAGGCACAAGAACAGCTTGATTTCTGGGTTCGATCCACGCGTACCAGGAGTTTTGACCCTAAGGCTGGGGAATATAATTATAAGTGGTCTCACCCTTGCCTGCGTTTAGCTCACAAGGTCATTCTTATGGCCTGGTTGGGCCAATCTGAGATTAATAAGATTCTTCATCTTGACTCAGAGGCCATTTGGAGTATGACACCCAAGTGTAACCTAATACAGGGGTGGCGAACCCTCTTCCTTGCTTCCTACAAGAAGATGCAACGAGATAACAAGTGCAAGATTGTGGTTGGGGGAATGGTGTCACTGATCGCTCGTTTCTTAGGTCTTGAGTTTCCTGATAGGTCTCAGCAACTCTCTTCCATTTTTACATATGACATCAGGCAGCTGAAGCATGTGGGGGTATTATCAGAGCAGGGAGATCATAGCTACTGGGTATATGGTGCTAGAGGTTGCTACAAGATTCTCTTACCTCTTGCTATTGAGATGCCCTTCGGACCCGAGTATGCTGATTTTGATCTGAGTAGGTTCCGGGTTGGGTTTGAAGGTGCTAGTTCTTCCTCTGCCGCTCCTCGTACAACTGTTGAGGAGGATTATGATGATGAGGAAGAGGAAGGCTCTGGGGATGATAATGATGCTGAGCATGAGGATATTGATATGCCTCAAGCTCAGACTACTGTTGAGCCTCAGTTTGACTATCAGAGGCAGATTTGGGAGACTGTCCAGCGCATGGACACTCGTCAGCAGACTTTGGAGACAGACTTCCACAGCTTCCGTGATACCACCAGAGACTTTCAGACCTCCCAGACTATCATGATTGAGCAGCAGGCCGCCAACATGAGGGCCATGCAGGAACAGATGAGGCAGTGGAACCTATTCATGGGTTCCCAACATCCTGACTTTCCACCACCTCCACAATAGTGGTACATCTTCTACTTCCCCTATTTAATTTTGTCTTATTTCATTGAGGACAATGTTCATTACAAGTGTGGAGGAGTTGATTATGTATTACTTTACTATTTTGGAAAAAAAAAAAAAAACAAATGAAAAAGCCAAAAATATGAATAAAAAGGCATATAAAAATCCTGGGGTGGACTGAAAACCTGAAAGGGCAGTTCAAGTAATAAGCAGGTAATCTGGCGGGTATTAGGCCTTGGCAAAAATAGATTCAGAGTGTTGTGATGTGGTGAGTTAAAAAAATGAAAAGAGAGTGTTAGGTGAAAATTTGCAAAGACGCCTAAGTAAAAAGAGAGAAAAAAAATTGAGTATTTTAGGACTCAATTTATCGGCGATGGCGACATAAGAAGGGAGTATAGGTGTGTTTTGGATAGGTTTTCACTTGAAGGGATAAGTTGTAGTAATATTGATAAAATGAGTGTATACATTATCACCCTAAATAAAATATTAATATTGGAATGAGAGGGTCAAAATTGAAACAAGTCTCAAATGGTAATAAAAATGTATCTAGATAAACATGCTCTAAGACACAATTTGTCTCGAAAAAACACACGAGTAAAACGGAACAAGTCGTTTGAGTCTTACTATAACCTAAACGTCGTCGTTTAAGCCTTCTTATCCAATGAGTAAAGCCGAGAGTAAAAGGAAAGGGAAACGAGGGAGCGATTGTTTACAAAGCAGTCTCCCTTATCTTCTTGAAGCTTTTCCACTCGCAGCGCTCTCATGGCGTCCCTAATCCTGGGAACATCTTCCATGGCGGCCCAAACGCTCTCTCTTCCTTCCTCGCTTTCTTCTTCTAAGTGCATCTCCGGCATCTCTCTCTCCGTTCCTCTCCAGAATTTGTCACTTTCAACCCCCTCGCTTTTCCCATCGCTTCCTCGGAGTAAACCCTCACTATGCAACTGTTTCGAATTCGGTTTGTAATTCAAATGCTGATCGAACTCTGACATTCAATTTATTTTGTGTTATGGCAGTTTATTGTGGAAGAGGTGACAGGAAGACCGCTAAGGGCAAACGCTTCGCCCATTCCTTCGGAAATGTGAGTTACTTTCCATCTTCGTTTCCTTCGCTTTAACTAACTCACACTGTTGCACTTGCTGTTAATTAATGTTTAATTTTGCTCATGTGTTCTTCTGTATTGTTGTATTTGTGAGTTGTAGTATACTCTAGAGTTTTAGTTTTTACCTTGCAGCTGTTCAGTTTACTGCTCTTATCTCTAAAGGTGTATAAAGTCTCACATTGTAACTTGGATAAGCCTGTGAAATTATAATTGTAAGTGGTGAATGGTGTCAGCTAGGCTGAATAAGCATTTTAAATTAGTAGAATTTCGGCAGACAAAGTTTCATGGCTTGGAATGAGTTGAGGTGGTGGTATGTTAAGTAAATTTCACACTAGAAATTTGGATTAGCTTTTGATGATTTTAAGTTATGTGATAATCAATTTTGAGCATTTTTATACATTGAGCTAGTTTTACAAAAATTCATGGGATGTGGCATTGTCATGTGTATTATATTTTAGATCTCTCCGCATCTTGCTGTTAAAGTTTTCACCTTGCAGTTGTCCAGTTTAGTGCCCTTATATGTAATGCGTACAAAGTCTACCATTGTATCTTGGATAAGCCTTCCATATTATGCTTGCCAATTGTGAATCGTGTCAGCTATGTTGAATTTTAAGAAATTCACAAATTAGTTTAAGTTAGATGAGTAAAACTGTCATCGTCAGGATAGGCTGGGGAAGCAAATCTCAGTCGAGCTAGTATTACTACAGTAAAATTCATGGGATGTGGCATTTCAGTTCTTTATATTCTTGATACCATGAATTGGTGTTGTTTTGCTCATTACCTTTGGTGTTCTGTATATTCCAGGCAAGGCCACACAACAAGAAGAAAGGACGAGGCTATCCTAAACCTCCTGTCCCACCACCAGAGCCCAAAAAAGACGCCTTTGAAAATACCGAGAAGGTGGTTAAGATCGAGATCAACGATGAGTAGCTTATCACTTTGATGTGAAAGAAGGCTATGGTTGGTTTCTGCAGTTCATATTAGATCTGTAATCCTTGTTATATAGCTGCATTTAGTTCAAAATTGTCTTATGGCATACTACCTTTGAATCTGATAACACTTTGATATTGTTCATTGGCTTATTTGTACGAGCATCTTCCTAATGTGTTTGTCTCAAGTATCCCTTTTTCAATCTTTTGATGGAAGTACTTCAAAATTATCAACAGGTTCACACTAATTGTAATTTGTAAAATATTATAATCTTTTACAGCTTGACCTATGTTTTAATTGTTAAAAATGATGATATATTGTATCGCTGGATTATGAAATGACTATCTATTAACAAAGAGTTAACAGGTCTTCATACAACTAATTCTATGAAGAAGATTGTAAATGCTACAAAATTTTCAATTATATACTCCCTCCGTCCCGTAATATAAGCAATATTTCTATTTTAAGCGTCCCAAAATATAAGTAACATTTTCCATTTTTAATATACTTTTAGGCCCTTGCTAAATACAGCCCGGGCGTTTTCTAAATAACGCCTGGACCCTCGCGTAACGCGAGGGAGCGTCACCTCGCAGAACGCGAGGGAGTTTTTCCCCTATAAAAGGGGAAAAACCCTACTCGGTCCATTTTTACAGCCACCATAAAAAAATTCCGCCGCTCTCTTCTCATTTTACCATCTCTCTCAATTTCAACCTACTTCTTCTTCCTCTTTTCAATTCAATTCTCCATATAAGGTATGTTTCTAATACTCTTATGCTTTCTAATGTTGTTTTTAGATGAATATATGTTGTTAGTATAGAAAATTGCATATTATATGATGTTTTGATATTGAATGTTGATTTAGAAATGGTTGTATGATGGATGAAAGATGATGATTTTGAATTATGGTTGATGAGTGGATGTTGTTTTATGTTGAATAGGTTGAAATTCATTAGGGTTAGGGTTTTTGATTAGGGTTGTTGATTTTATTTAGGGTTTTGATGTTTATTTGGTAATTTACTTAAATTGATAGGTATTTTAGCTAAAATATTGAATTTTCGCCGGAAATTGTCGCCGGAAACTGAAGAAAGTGCAAATTCACGCAGAACGCGAGGAGTTGCCATAACTGGCAATTCTGTTTTCTGCAGAACATATGTTTGTGTTTTTTTGGTTGTTTGTTCTGTTTTCTGTTTTCTGTTTTTATTTTCTGCATTCGTTTATTTATTGATTTTACTTTGTATTGTTTTAGGTAATGTATCGAAAATGCATCAACACGGAATCAAGGACATTCCTCGCGTTCTGCGAGGAGTGTACACCTCGCATTCTGTAGAAGGTAGACATAAATTAGAGAACATACCTGTTTGTCGTGTTATTCCCGAGAGTGAAGACATTATCCGTCCATGCTGAAACAAGTCTTTCTTTGTAACGGTTTAGCCAATTCTTTCTCACGTAGTTCAATACGGTTGGATAAGCTCGCCATTTGTCCTCAAGTTTCTTCAAAGTACTCTTGTAATCTTCTTCAGTGATTTGTTCGAACACGTTATAATAATCATTTGAAATATGAACCCCCAATGCTTGTGTGCCCATAGCTATCTTGGCTCTCGCCTCTATGTTCTTCCTTACATGTCGTCTACAGAAGAGAAACTTTGCATTTGGCCATAAATTGTTTGTTGCATTCATAAGAGCCATCTCACGGTCAGTGACGAAGCAAGTAGGCGATGCTCCTATTCTCAAATACATCGTCTGCAGCTGCTGCAACGCCCAGAAATAACTATCCTCGCTCTCAGCCTCTAACCATACCCCGCACACAACAAAATTCTTCCATGTAGAACTCAAACCGACTATCTCCAGGAAGGGAACATTGTACCTTAAACCAAAATACAGTAAGATAAATACAACATAAAAACAGAATGATAAATACTTACTTGTTTGTGCTATAAGTCGAGTCCATCAAAAGGACATATGGAAACACCTTTAAGAGTTTCATTGATTCGGGGCTAGCAAAGAACAAGTCGCCTATTATCGAAGGATTCTTTGCACTTGGCCTATACTCCATGAAGTAGTTGCTCTCTTTGCATTGGTGAAAGAATTCTTGAACCATGGTTCTACCTTCTATTTCCTCTTCCCTTATATGTCTTACCAAATTGTACACTTGGTTCTTCTTTGTGCAACTTCCGGGATCCTTGTTTATCTCAGTGTAAATCTGATTTGGAGAACAATGTGAAAGTACCATCTCACGAACCTTTTTCTTTTGATCCGGGGTTGGTCTCCCGGCAAATGCATTCCCGACCAAACTATCTCCAATAGGATGGTTGTGCAAACCACAAACAACCACTAATCTCCAATTCTCTTCAACCCGGTTATCCATGAGCTTCAACTGAAATTTACACCCCGTTTTCTTGCTCTTTGTGTTTGATCTAACACCGACACCTTTAGGCCTATGGCTTCCCCCTTTCTCACAAATGATTTGAACCTTACCACTTTGCCCCGGTTTAGATGGTACACTCCTTCCAATAGATATCATAAACTTGTGTTGCTTTACAACATTCAAAGCCCACAAATGACCAATCTCCTTAGAGACAAACACTTGTTCCGTAGTGAAATATTCCGAATAATCCCTAGAAACAACCTCTTCCTCACATACGAGACTATCAAACTTTGGTGCAGTGCGTAAAGAGGGAAGAAAACACATCTCCTCTCCTACGTTTGTAGGTGGGTTAGCAAATTGTGAATCAAACGCATCATAGCTTGATGGCACCTCATATGTACATGGCAATTCATAAGTAGATGGCACGGGCAACTCATAAGTAGATGGTACAGGCAATTCATATGTAGATGGAATAGGAAATTGATAAGTAGATGGCACATGTTGTTCATATGAAGATGGTTGATGAAAATATCCAAAGTGGTCAATCCCTAAATCAAATGACGGTGGCGAACATGGCCTTGTATTCCAGGAGGGGTAGTTGTAGTCATTCAACTAGATTGCATTCAATCCAGTGAACAAAGAAAAATTCACCTATACACAATGCTTCTGTTAATACTCTGTAATGTGCAACTTCTCGCGTTCTGCGAGGGAGGCACTACTCGCGTGACGCGAGTGGCTTCCTCTCGCAGAACGCGGGAAGTTGCTATTTCCTGAAACTAGTCATTCAACGGGATAATTTAACATAACATGAGAAATTGTTGAGTTTCTACATTAAAAACCCTAAAAACCCTAAAAACATGAACACATCTAAGTTTTGGACATTATATGCAAAAGTCATCTTTTCAACACTTACTACTACTAGATTTAACAAGAAATACAACATAATAAGTTCATTTTAGCTCTTAATGGTGCAAAACAAATTAAAATTCAAAAATTAAGTAAGAACATTACCTCATTTGCATGGTAACTTGATGAACCACCATCTTCATTCCCTCCTTTGTTGAATTCCTCTTCATCTTCCATTATTTTAGGTGTTTTTAGAGTGTTTTGAAGTTTTAAGGTTTTGAAAATGGGTTTTAATGGAGGGTGAAAGAGGTGAAAGATGATAAAAAGAGGTGTTAGGGTAGGGTTAATAGATGTTACGGATTACTTAAAATAAGGGGGTAGTTATTATAGTTAGGTGGGGACAATACATGTAGTAATGGCGCACAACAACGTCCATCTGACATGTTAATCTCGCGTTCTGCGAGGGACGTGTCACTCGCGTTCTGCGAGGACACGTACACTCGCGGAACGCGAGATTAGCATGCATGAAATTAACCTAATTTTTTGCTAATCTCGTGTAACGCGAGTGTCACGTACCTCGCAGAACGCGAGTGACCCGGCGTTGTTTGAATAAAGCACCGGGCTGTATATAAGAACCGTGTACTTTTACACTCCTTTATTTTCTTCCAATACACTTTTTACTTTCTCTCTCCTCTAATCATTCAATTTTCTCTTTTCTCTCTTCTTTTTCTCTCTATGTCTCTCATCTAACTATTACACTTTTTTTAGCTTATACTAGATTAGTTCCCGTGCCCTGCACGAGATTTTTATATTTTAAAAAAAACTGATAAAAAATTAAAATTAAAATTAATAATTATTTAGTACCTTTGTAGATCATTTAAAATTACATAATCTAAAAACATATTGTATACGTAGAAAAAGAGGCAATATTCTCTGATATTAATTTTTTTATTATCTACTTAAAATACTTTACTATATCAATTTGACTAAAAATAATGTTAAAATTTCTTAGTTGCTTGAATACTTATCGATTTGATTTTGCTCCTTGTCCGTTTTTCTTGAAATTTGTAATTTCGCACTATTTTGTCATTTCAGGATAGGTCGTCCATGCTCTTATCAATGAATAACACATAAAAATATTAAACATAAAACAAAAAATAATTAAAATACATATATACAACTTAAACCCGAAATACTATTTTTATTTTTCTCTTTAAAAATAATTAATATTCTTTTACAAACCTAGTTATTAAAATTACTCGGCCCAAATTGTATATGGACATTATCAAAATATTTGCTCCAACCCAAATTGTACATCACTTCAGCCCAAATATCTTTTCCAATATAAGAAAACCTGATTTTGTTGCAGCCACATTTGTAGAAACCCTAGCCCTCCACACACCACCATCACTCTATCTCCATTTCGGTTCTTCTTCCCAGATCCACTTCTACGATGTGTTTTTTTAGTGCACAATATATTGAAACCCTAGTTCCTTCTCTCTTTGTCACTCCAGACCTAACGTCTTTCTTTTCCATCTCAGATCTAAACTCTCTCTCTTCCCCCCTCAATTTCAGATCTAAACACTCCCACTTCCCCATTCCAGGCATCCTCACGATGTTTTCTTTTTCCGCTCTTCTTCTCCATCTCCCTCCATCTAAAAACCTTGTTACAAAGTGAATCTTAGAATCTGATCGAAGTAGAAATAGAAGAAGAGAGTCTATGGCATAAGAGGCAATGAAAAAGGGTTGTTTAGGGTTATCTAGAGGCTTCAACAGAAATGGAAACACAGTGGTAGGCTGGTAGCCATGGTGACACTGACAATCAGAACAATGTTAAATCTGAGGTAATCCCCCCTTGATTTAGGGTTGCACTTCCAAGCTTCACTTTTATGGCTTTTTATGAAACCTTTCTATATGACGATGTGTTTTTTTAGTTAGTTAAATCCTCAAATTCTCTTATTTAACCCTAGGATTTTGTGCTTACTTTTAATTTAGTTTGTAAATTTTAAGTGGTATACATGAGATTTGTCCACTTAACTTTTTACATCATCTTTGGTAGCTAGTTGATATGCATATATTTTTAGCCTATTTTTTTTGCAGGATTAGTAAAAATTTGGTGTGCTCTTTCCTTAGTAGGAAAAACCGGAATACTGTTTATATTTATCTTTCTAAACTGGAATACATGTTCTAATGTGACCTTACTTTATTTTTTTTTGATACATTTAATATCTGGACAACTCCATTCTTGTAAGATTGGCTAATTATTGTTGGTTAATACGGTCATTCTTAGTGGCTGAGTTATATCTGATAAATTTTTTATCCAGGTTGTTAGTTGTTGCATTATGAAGACATGGAGAAAGCAATCCCTTCTTCAAGCAAAATTATATTTGATTACAACAAAAAGAATAATTCCATGCAAAAGGAGGGGTGAGCTCAGCATTTCAATGGTTATGTTGGCTTTGCATGTATAGATTAGTGGGTTGTGGTGGCTTTGCATGTATCAATCAGTGACAGGTAATCAATACTTCATATTTCCTTTAGTAAACTCTTTTACTTTTTGTGGTTCAATATTGAAATATTTTATGTTTCTTAATTTCTTTTTACTACGTCAGTTTTTCAATGGTTGCAAGAAAGTAGTGATCATTTGCTTGGTAGTTCTTTCATTGGACACAAGTGGTTCAGTTTAATTAGTGAAATAGTGCAAGTATGTCTGCTATGATTTTGCATATCTTCCCCCAATAGTGCAAGTATGTCTGCTATGATTTTGCATATCTTCCCCCAATAGTGCAAGTATGTCTGCTATGATTTTACATATCTTCTGAATGTTACTTGTATTTTTTCCTGAAAATATAGCATTAACAAGTTATTATACTTGGTTGCAGGTTGACATTCTTCTATGATCTATGGAGCCAAGAAGATTGTGAATTTATTTGAGGTAATGCATTGGTTCCTAGAATAATATGTAGTTTATTACTATTTAGGAAACAAAATTAATAATAGAAAACTGATCAAAATTAAAATTGCAGACACAAAAAATGAATCTCTGAATCCAGAGAAAAGGAAGATGTGAAACATCAAAGAAGAAAAAATCAAGCCTAAGGAGGGGGAAGAGGAGAAGGAAATGAGAGGTTATTGATGAGATGAAATTCTTAAAAACTACCCAAGTAAGTTTAGGTTTTGCAAAATGTTTCTCCAGATAAAATCAATTACATTTCCACATTAAATGTTTCTGCAGAAACAACTAATTGTCTAAAGCTCTTAACTGCTTCTGCAGAAAATCAAAACTAACCTCTACAGCTTACTGATGTCTAGAGTTTATATAATGTGGAATGGGCTTATAGAAAATATGCAAAACTTGCATGATAAGCTAAATAATTTTAAAAAAAATGAATAGTGCAATACAAAAACAGCAAAAAATCAACTAAAATATGTACACAAAGTCATCCGCCCATCTATTCCTTCACGTCCTTGGTCATACAGAACTTTTTTGCATATTAGATCAATTACGTTTCTGCATTAAATGTTTCTGTAGAATCACTTTGTGGTCTAAATTGTATGCACCTAACTTTCTATGCAGGAAATGAAAACTAATTTTTTGCAGAAAATAAAAAATAATTTTTTTTCATTACCCACCTCGTATTCATTAACTTCATGACTGGCTTTTCTCGATCGGTTTTTTGAGCGATCCACTTTTGTAGCAACTTTGAAGATCCTAATGCATCGAACCTTCAAGGTCATAGACCTGAGAAAAAGAGAGCGTGTTGTGGAGGAAGACTGAATAATCGATTTGTGATTTGTGAATGAATGAACATGTCCTTTTTATAACGAAAACCACTGTTTTAATTTAGGTTAAGATTAATTAATAGAATCGTAATCTTATGTATTGATGGAACTAAATATTTATCAAAAAGTTTTAGTTAACTGAATAATTGATTTGATTCCTTTATGATATTTTTTCCTTGGTTTATAAGTTGCAGATTTGTTTGCAGATTCTTTGGCAAGAGTATCCTTTGTTATATCGTCCTAGTAATTTCATATTGTTCTAGAGGTTCATATTTAGTTTTGGGGTTTTAGTTTTTCTTTACAGGTTCATATCATTTTTGCAGAAAAATTTGTAATAATTATTTATTTTTGCTTTAGGGTTTCATTTTATGCCTTGGTTTCATATCGTTTATGCTTCACAGGTTTGTATCGTTCAACTTACAAATTACGGTTTTATATAAAAAAATACAGTTGTGAAACACTTAAATTTTCTGTAAAAAACAACGAATCGCGGGAGGATACGTGAATGACAGATGAAGTGGCTGAAAAGCCTTCTTGACTCGTGACATAACTGGAATGAGAGTAAAGAGATTTGCTTTACTAATTACTCCCTCCGTCCCTTAATGTTCTTCCCATTTCATTTCGACACATTTGCCAAGGCACGTTTTGCGTCGTTAATATCTCTTATTATATATTTCTAAAAATTATAAAATTTTGATATTGTTAAAGTACTCAATGAGACGAACAAAACAAGATCACACATGACCATGTTTCTTCTTATAGATTGAGAATAATCTAACAAATTGTATTAAATCGTAAATAGTGTTAAAATTAGAGATGAGAAGAACATTAAGGGAAAGACGGACTATTATATAGAGACGGTGGGACGGAGGTATGGTAGTAATTTTTTCTAGCGAAAAACAAATTAATTAATATTTTTTCTGATGGGAATATTTTATTTTTGTGGAAAGCTGGAAGCATGTTATCATTCCTTCCATTTCTATCTGAAAACCAATACTCCGAGCAAGAAGCGCTTCCTGGTTGGTCAACTCTAACTTACAGAAAAAATAGGGAATTGGAAGGAGAAATTGAATGGAGAAAAGCTTGTTCGTCGTGTTTTTGTTTTTTTCCTTTTCACGAATTAAAGTAGATTTATCTGCTTTCATGTGAAATTCACTTGGATTCTAGGTCGATTTGATTGATCCTTGATTCGATCCGGAACTCGCAGGCTTGAACCGAAGTTCCAATTGCGAGCAATTAAGATTTGTCAATCGTGAATTAATCGGAGACGATGAACGAAGCGAGCAGTAGCGGGAGCAGTGGGAGGGTGAGCGTTGTCGTCGATGCCGGAAGGCGTCGGAGCTCTTGCGGTTATTGTAATTCCGGAAGCCGCTCAAGCGTCTCTCACGGTCTCTCTCTATCCCTAGTTCATTTTCGCATATCTGTTGATTTCTAAAGATAATGGAATCTTTCGCCATTCTTACACGGTGCTGAAGTTTATATAGTGCTTTCTGTGAAGATTCTCCTAGATTGTTTAGTTTAAACTTATGGATTACAGTACCAAATTGGACTTTGAGGAAGGGTTGGATCAGAAATTAGATTTGAAGCCAGATGTTTGCCATTAGGTTCGTTGTTATAGGCATATTTGCAGGATCAAGTTTAATTATATGAGATGAATCTTAGAAATTGTGTCTTTCTTATGTGGACTCTCTTGTTTGAGATTGTTAGTTGATATATTCCAGCTTCTCTTTGAGTTTAAGAATCAATAATCTCTAGCCAGTAAATGCCGCCTTATGATTAGACACAATCAATAATTGAGATTGTTACTTGATATATTCCAGCTTCTCTTTGAGTTTAAGAATCAATAATCTCTAGCCAGTAAATTCCGCCTTATGATTAGACACAATCAATAATTGTGTCTAATGCTGCCTGTGCCTAAGAAATTTAGGGCTTGACTCTAAGTGCGTTTTTGGCACAAGGCACACGATTTGGATGCACCTAAGTATCAAGACTCTGTATTATAGGCCACTTTCTCCTTGTATCATTGCTAGTTTGATCAACTTTCTTACTGAGAAAGGAATTCCGTCTCCAGTGAGATGGTCTTTAAAGAGAGAGATACTAGTATAAGTCATATTTTATCTAGGGGACTTTGTTTTCTAACACCTTCATTATGGTTTCACAACTCATGTATAGTATAAGATGCTCTTAGTGTCAAAGTGTTGATCTTTTACTCTTTCAATAAAGGTTTTCGACCAGTTTAGGATATGGTGCTTGAATTTCTTTATACTCCCACATGTCTGCATCTGAAATTTCATATTTAATTCTACAAAATATTTTCACTTTTGCTAAATTAGCTTTGTGGTCTACTTTTTACAGGCTTGTGGGCACATAATCTAACTGTTCAGGACTATCAAGGTTAGGTTTTATTGCTTTCACATTGTATTTAACCGTATTTAACCCTGATGTTTTTTATAAATGTACTTCTTTATAAATACTATAGTTTTTTTTTCTTATAACTATGCTATGACACAGTACAATGTACAGTTCCCTATCCTTGTATTGCGGAATTCATACAATTGTGGGAGGCTTTGCTTCTTGGCCTAAAGTTGGAAGGAAATGATTACAAACTGTTAATCACGTGAATTATTGCACATTAAATTTTCATACTGACATAGCAAATTCATAAATATATATAACTAAGATAGAAAACTCAAATTTACACAATTTGAAAATGCAATGATGAATTAAATAAGCTTTTGCATGAATTTTGGTGCACAAACGGCATTTGTTGCATTGGGAGATCTTTTTCTTACCAATTGTATTTTCTACATTACTAGATTGTTACTGTAACTTGTTCATTTGATAGAAATTTTTTGAATGCCTCATAAGAAAGAGTATCACTTTTACCTGAAGAAGTTTTATTTTTCAAGTAACCTTTTACTTCGAAATAGGTGGTGCATGGGTTTACTAGCAATTTTATACTAGTTTGTCACTTGTTTAGAGTATACTAAATCTTGGTAAGATTTGGTACCAGTGTGCCAAATTTTTTATCCTTCCAAAGCCTTGAAAATAAATTCTTGATTCCAGTAGTCATTCTGGAGATGTTTTCTGCCTGATGAATAAATATTCATTCCCAACCACAATTCTTTGACAGATCTGCTTGATCAAGGCTGGAGGAGGTCTGGTTGTTACCTATACAAACCTGAGATGGAAGCTACATGCTGTCCTTCTTATACCATCCGTCTCAGAGTTGATGATTTTCTTCCTTCTAAAGAGCAATTGCGAGTACGCAGGCGGATGGAAAGGTATGCATCTGCAGCTTTCATTAGAGGATGGTTTCCTAATAAAATGTAACACACATGCATCTTCAAGTGTGAAGATCACTGATAATAATCATTAATCACGGAGAAAAAGTATTTTTTCCCAAAAATGTAAGAACGGATTTTGGCGTAATGACACATGCAGTAATACTTGTGCCCTGAGTTCTGTTCAATCGCTGCTAGAACGTATTTTGTGACGGAAGTACTGGTATATGCAGTCTCTTTCTATAAGATTGTAATATGTTTCATGCCATGGATTTTCATTGATGTTTAGGCCCATCACTGTTTCTTTTGTTTATGGGTATTTTCGAACAATTTGCCAGTGGTAAATGATTTCAGGGATATAATGTGAAAGGGACAATTAGTTCCTTTAAACAGAAGTTAATCATTGGATTCACGTCTTGTTCTTGGATGAAACCTGTCGTACTTAATGGCACTTGGTATTCTCTACTTATGACGCCGCTAACAGCTCTTTATTATCTTAACTTTTCCTGGTAAATAATGGATAGGTATCTGAGTGGCACATCAGATGTGAAGAAGCAGAACAAACTTGCTGAGGTGCACAATGTTTTTGCAGTAGGCAACGGTGGAGGATCTCCAGGGTTTTCTGAAGCGATATCTTCAGCAAATCAGAATGAACAGAAGAACCGGGAAGAACAATCAATGGTTTACTTGTCTGAAAAAATTGATAAGGCTGTTCAGTCATATGTGGCAGCTGGGTGCTTGCCTGTGGATATTCGATTACCCAATGGACTGGTAAAAAAGGTCTCACAAAACAAAAAGAGGCGGCTTGTGGATGGATTCGAGGATTTACTTTATACTAGTAACATTTCATTTCAGATAGTTGCTGCTTTAAGGCGGTTTACGTCTGCTAAAAATGATACTAAGGAGCCCGAGTCCTCAAAATTCCAAATTGATGGTCCAGAACTTATTGCAGAAAGGATCGCACATGCTATACAGAATCTTATTGATACCCATGATTTGACAGTAAGATCTTGCAATGGCCACATCAACTTTTATTCTACTTTGAAACAAGACTCTGATATTAAACAGGATGATTCTACTGCCGTATGTAGCAAGTCTGATAATGCAGGAAAGGGTAAAGAGCTTAAGAAGAGAGTTGGAGAATCTCTAACTAAGAAATGGAAGTTCGAGATCCATTTGAAAAGGTCTACTTTTGATCCTGTAGAATTTGCATTGTACAAAAAGTATCAGGTAGCCGTTCATAATGATCATCCAACTAAGGTTACAGAAAGTTCATACAAGAGATTCTTGGTTGATTCTCCCTTGATATACGTACCTCCAACTACCGATCATACCGTTCCTCCTTGTGGTTTGGGCTCCTTTCATCAGCAATACTTGATTGATGGCAAGCTTATAGCTGTTGGAGTGGTGGATATTCTTCCTAAATGTGTATCGAGCAAATATCTATTTTGGGACCCTGATTATGCCTTTCTTTCTCTTGGAAAATTCTCGGCTCTGAAAGAAATAGAGTGTGTAAAAGAGAACAGCCGTCATTGTCCAAGCCTACAATACTATTACCTTGGCTATTATATTCACTCTTGCAACAAAATGAGATACAAGGCAGCTTATCGTCCCTCGGAGCTGCTCTGTCCACTTCGCTACCAGTAAGTTTCATATATTTTTATGGTCTAATATATAGGCTGTGTGCTTATGCATGAATAAGATTTTCATGACTGTATTCCGAGATTAAAATTATTGTGACTGGACTGACTGAATTCTGATAACTTGCAATTCTGTAGTAAACACTACAATTTTTATTTTATTTTCCTGACAAGGATTTTTTTGTTCTATACTAGGTGGGTTCCATTTAGTACTGCCAAACCTATGCTCGATAGAAGGAAATATTGTGTACTGTCAGATTCCTGTATTTCTAAAAATCAGGGTTCATCACTACCAGAACCGGAAATTCTCACAGAAGGAGAGGATGACGATGACGACGTCAATAATGGAGACTCAAATGAGATCCATGTTGATGGAGATAACGAAATGCGTGATTCTGATTCTGAATCCTCTGATGACGAACTACCTCCTGAAACAGATTCATCTTTGACTGAAGCATATGCCGACTTTGGTAATGTTATGATGGCAGTGAATGGTGGATACCATCTTAAATACAAGGTATATATAATTCTTATGTTACATCTGAATTCCACTTAAGTTATTTTTTCGTACTATTAGACCAAATTATTCATGTTGATTTCTATTTATTCATATGCTGTTTTTTTTTTCCCATTAAAAGGAACTTCAAGGAATTCTTGATCCTGCTCAATGTAATCAATTGGAAAGCCAATTGCGAAAATACACGAAAGTAGTAGGTGCGCAGCTTACGGAGCGAATGGTATACTCCCTCAGCTAAATCATTTTACTAGAACTTGATTAAACAGAGTGTTCATCTGAATTCTCAACTTTCAAATAAGACTTTGAAATTGTGTTTATGTTTGCAATCCATTGTCTATGATCCACAACGTTTTGTTTTTGTGAATCGAAAGTGTTTCTATGACATCGAATTATGAAGAAAGGATGCGTGTTTTTAAAATGCACCATGTGAGTGAGACTCATTCCACATAGTGGTTCTTCTTGGAAAAACACCAATCATGCCATCTGAAAATTAACGGTGAAATCAATTTCTAGGTGTAATACATGTTTGATATCGTGAGTATTACTTGAAATAAATTACATCAAGTTGAATGTTTGTGATAGTTTTATGGGTTGTTTATAGAATTGTCAAGTTTATGGGTTGTTTATAGAATTGTCAAGTTTATGGGTTGTTTATAGAATTGTCAAGTTTATGGGTTGTTTATAGAATTGTCAAAAGCCTACTGAGTACTGAGTACTGACCGACCAGAAAGATCATGGATTAAGAAAAATTCGAATTCGATGCCGTGAAAACAACACCAATTTTATGAGTTGGGTATGACAATAATTTAATAAGAGGTTTTTAGTTAAAAAGGAAAGGAAAGTGTCGGGTGAGAATAACTTTAAAAATATGAACATGAGAATGATGCACATTAGTAGTAAATTAGTGAATATTTAATACTAATTTGGTGCACATTTGAAGAACATTTTTTTAAAGAATATTTATTGAGAAACTGAAGAACATTAAGGTAAAAATTGTATGTGCATCACTTTTTCAAAGGATGTGCATTAAAATTTTGATGCATATTTAAGTATATTTTGATGCACATTAGTCATTCTCACGTTCTCATTTTAAAAACCGTTCTCACCGGAACCACACCCTTAGTTAAATCACCCCTTATATGTCCGAATTTGCGCCGAACTACCCCTTATATTGAATTTCGTAACAAATCACTCTTTTATCTTGTTTCGTTAACTTCAAACCACCTATCTCATCCTTCTGTTAGTTTGCTCATTGGCTTTTTAGAAAATACAACTTTACCCCCATTTTCTTACACTTTTCAAGGAGAAAATTATATTTTGGTAGCTCGATGATACGAAAGTGGGGGTAAAAATAGGGGGGTTTGCAGAAAATCATCTGTTATTTGTCAACTTTTCCACAAAACCACCATTTATATCATTTAATATATAAAACCACTCAAATTGTGCATGTCGTTTACAAATCACCATCCTTTAATTGATTTCGTCTCTATTTTCGTTAGTGAAGTAAATTTACTATTTTACCCTTTTGTTTTTTAAAAGCAAGTAACAAAGATAAGGATAAAATGGTCAATCCATCTTCTTCTCCCTCCTCTCCTTTCAACTCCATTCCGCCATATCCGCCTGCAATTGACCTCGATTTTGATCCATATTTTGTGGTCTAGCTTGGGTGTTTACCCCATGTACCTCATTTTGCCTCAAATCCGTTTTTCCGCCGGACAGATCAACTCCAACTTCGTGGAATCAAGCGACTCTTCGCTCCTCTTTCAGTATACAATGACTTCAATCTCGTCGGAGCTTACGGTCAATCTCCACCTTCCTACCTACCGGAGGTCGATCCAAGGACATTCTCATGGAGCTGGAATGGAGAGGAGGAAGATGAATTGACCATTATACTCTTATATGTGTTACTTGTCTTTTAAAAGCAAAAGGATAAAATAGTCAATTTACTTCAGTAATGGAAATGAAGACTAAATCAGTTAAAGGGTGATGATGTGTAAACGACATACACAATTTGGGCAGTTTTATATAATCAACGATATAAAGGGTAATTTTGTGCAAAAGTTGATAAATAACGGGTGATTTCCTGCAAAAACACCATCAAAATATCATCGAGCTTCCAAAGTACAACTTTACCCTTAAAAATTATAAGAAAGTGTGGGTAAAATAGTATTTTCACATAAGCTAATGGGAAAACTAACAGAAAGATGAGATGAATGATTTGAGGTTAATAGTTAAAGATAAAAGGGTGGTTTGTTGCAAAATTTAATATAAGAGGTAGTTCGGCGCAAATTCGGGCATATAAAGAGTCCTTGCAAAAAAAACTCATTTAATAATCATCAATTATATTTTTACCATATCCAAAAAATTCCAACTAATCATAAGCGTACCGAAAACTGATTACTAATCAGATCAAGTGCAGGCGCTTGCAGATGACTGGACGAAGGTTAATTTTTATAGACTAGTAAGCACATAAAATGAATCGTATATAGGATATATTTGTCGGAATGCAGATGATGAAGTACTTTTTTCCGATCATAATGATGAATCGTATAGAGACAATCTTGGCACTTTTCCAGACTTCTACACTTACGGAAATTATTTAAAGAATGAATTATCTAGAAGATAGGAGATGGTAAGAATATTAATTTCTGGATAGATAACTGGCTACCGAATATATCTCTTCAACAATACTTCAATCCTGTTATCTCTAATATAGATGAAAATGTCAATAGCTATATTACACCATACAACACTTGGAATACAACTAAACTACAAAATGTTCTTCCCAATAATATAGTAGATCAAATTCTGTGTATCTATATACCGAAAACATCACAATCAGACTCTATTACTTGGACATTAGACAAAACATGACACTTCACAACAGCCTCTGCTAGACAGCTAATGACTCCCGACAACAATAATAATTCTAATCAAAATCTCTTTGATTGGCTTTGGAGTCTTACTATACCCCCTAGGTATAAAAATTTCCTTTGGAAAATTATATCGGATAATTTACCTATGACAGAAAGACTAAATAGATACTACAATAGAGTTCCCTCTTATTGTTCATGTGTAATAACATAATAGAAGACACACAACATTTTTTCTTTCAATGTTTTAATACTAGAAAATATTGTTCTAAACTTTTTAAATTATTAAACATCAACTTCAATCTACCTATGGATCAACCTTTCAACCAATTAATTATACAACAAATTCAAACCAACCATCATAATAAACATATCATCAATACCCTAATTTTTCTATGGTATGAACTCTTGATTTATAGAAACAAATTAGTCTTTAATAAACAATCTACCGATAAACGAGATCCGACGGATATAGCATTTTTTAACATTAAGCATTGGGAGTGCTCCCAAATAAAACAGACTGGACCAAAAATCAAAAATCACAGGAACAGACACAAGACGAAACACAAAATTGGCAACATCCTCTAGACAACTGGGTCAAAATTAACTTTGATGGATCATTACAACCTCCAAATACAGGATATATCTCAAGCATCAGCAGAACTAATGACGGCAAGATTATATTTGTAAATAATCAGAATATCAACGCAAATTCAGTTCTACAAATTGAATCGATGGTAGCCTTACATGCAATTCAATTCGCACTTTTTCATAATCTAAGTAAAGTTATCTTCGAAGGTGATAACTTAACAGTTATTAACTCTATTAAACAAGTTTGGAAAATACCATGGGAAATAAAATCTATAATTAAGGATTGTTTGAACCTCCTTCAACATATACCACATTATACTTTTAAACATTGTTTCCGGGAAGCAAATCAAGCTGCTAATTTCCTTGCTAATGAGGAAATAAATACCATGAATATTAAAATATTCCTTTTTGGCCATAATAGTTACGCTCTATTTGATGCCAATATCAGGAATTTCAGTAGTCATCTACAAAGACATGGTTGTACTCTAACCTTGTTATCATTTTTTCGGATCATCCAGAGGGATGATCAGGGACTGTCATCACCTTGAGGGGTGAAGTTCTAGTGCTTGTCTGCCACAAAAAAATAAAATAATAATAATAATAATAATATTCCACTTACAACAATTTTACAAACTGAAGCATTAACTAAGGTTAAACATTCCTTATGGGCTGGGATCAGATCGTGAAACGGAGATTGCATTACGGTCCGGTTCACCATTTTCAGTATATAAAAATTTAAAAAGTTATAAAACCAAAAAAAACAAAGCAAATAGAGTGCGTACGTGTGGTTTAAGTTTAGAGACAGAAGTGGAATCTTGCAGATGCAGGCCTGGCCTTTGCTAGCTATATAGAGCTGCAGCAGTGCACATAATCAGCATGCAAATATGAATATCTCTACATTGATATACCTACAAGGCTACAACACAAAAGACACAACACATTCAATTCATTTCATTCATCGATTTAACACATAGACATACATGCATGACACCTTCATCACAGACCAACAGAGATGCTTAATTTCACCCCTGCAACCTCTCTGCCTGTGCATGTGGGGTAATTGGGTAATTCATCCATTCATCTCAATCTCTAATCTCTATTGACAAAGGTAAAGATTATTGTGTTTGGGCTTGGGCAAACAAATGTACTCCCTTCGTCTTAAAATGTTAGTCTCATTTCATTTTATAACACTATTGATCAATTAAGAGAATTTCGTAGATTTTTTCTAACATATAAAAAAACATATATTCATATGGGTCTTGTTTAATTCGTCTCAATGAGCACTTTAGAAAATTTAATAAATTATAATTTTTATTAACATAGAATTATAATTTTTATTAACATAGAATTATAATTTATTAACAATACAAAACGTATATCGACATATATATCAAATTGAAATGGAATTAACAAATTGGGAGAGAGGAAGTATCTTTGAGATTTCCTTTTACTATCCGTATTCTTATTGATGATATTTTTTGACAAATTAATCACCACAAATAAAAATTGAGTGAGCGTAATCATGTGGCTCACCCGTTCCATATACAACTGCTAGTCTGCTGCTCATTAATAATTGTTTTTTATAGGGTATTTTATCGGAAACCATCCGTATAATTAGTTATACATTTCTCAAAATCACCCGTATATCCAATGATTACAGAAAATCACCCCTATAAGTCACTCAGTCACTGAACATCCATTTTGCGCTTGGCGCGACAAGCGTTCCTCATTGTGATGGGCCATTCTTGAAAGTTTGTACCCTTTAACATCACTGAACAGATGCATTTGCCTGGGTGATCTGACAGATGAAGGTAAAACGATGATTCAACGTCTTTGATAGAACGCTTTGGTTTGGATGTTTGGTTGTTTGAGGTGGTGAAATTGCCAGCCATGATGATGGTACATGGTGGCGGAATTGGGTGAAGAAGGTGGTGACCAAGAAAAAAAAATAGGTTTAGATAATTGGTTCTAATACTATGAAATAAATGTGAATATATGAATTGATATTGTGATTTCTAGGCCTCTCAAGGGCTCAATATATATGATTACAAAGAGATATCTAAACCAGAATACAAACTATATATTTCCATAATATCTACAACTCAATCTTTTGTATTCTATCTTAATACATCTTTTTGCTAAAAAAACATAATTTTCTATTGTAGAGTATATTAATTAGCCTCTAACGTGATCTTCTTGAGAGACATTTGACAGAAGATATGAAAAGGAGGCAGAGAATAGATAGTTCTTAGAGAGGACCACCTATACAAGGAGATAATTTTCTTTTGTATTCTACCTTACACTTTATATAGTGCTACTACTAGGGTTTACATTGAAAATAGTCGTTACATAATTTAAGGGTAGCGCCCACTACTTGCTCATCATGGTTGGTGGTGTCCACTACTTGTCCTGAACCAAATGTACTTTTGGTCGTAGCTCCATGAAGCGGTTTGTGCAAAGGGGTTTTGTTCGGCTACTTGATCTTTAGATGATACAAAGGCAACTAGGAGGGATTTGGAATGCACTCTTTCCCGAACAAAGTGATAGTCAAGAGCAAGGTGTTTGATGCAATGATGAAATACGAGATTCCCTGCACCAAAGGATTGGAGTGAGTGGTAATGGGAACCCAATGTCAGATAGAAGGGATTTAATCCCTAAGGATTCACATGTTGCATTAGCCAAGGATCGATACTCCGGTTCGGTAGAAGATCGTGACACAGTGTCTTTTTTTTAAGACCAAGAGATGAGGTTGGATCCAAGGAAGATACAATAGGCATTTGTGGAGCGCTTGTCAAATCTCGTCCCGCCCTAATCCGCATCGGATTAGGCCGGTAGTTGCATGTTGGTCTCAGTAGCAATGTGGAACTTCAAGTCCACCGTCCCATTTAAGTACCCAAGAATCCTCTTGACACATTTCCTATGATGGAGTTGAGGTCTATGTATGTGTTGACACACTTTGTTGACGACATAAGAGATATCCAGACGAGTGAAGACAAGGTATTGTAGTCCGCCTATGAAACTTCGATATAAATGACAACATCGAAAGTGTGAAAATCAGTGGCCATAGGGTAGACCTGGCCAAACTAGGGCCGGCCCGCCCGGCCCTCCCAGCCCGCCCTAAAATTTGGAAGGATACGGGTAGAAGATTTTACCCATAAGGGTCGGCCCTGCCCGGTCCTTTTTTAAAATTTGGGTACTTGCAGTGAAGAGACGTCCTAGACTTAGACGTCCAAAGTTCCAGCATGATATCAATGACTACTTGAAGTGAAGAGACGTCCTAGACTTAGACGTCCATCTCTGAACTGTTTTCTATTGTTTTTAAAGTATTTCTCATTACTTACTATCTTTAGCTTTAGCATGTTACTATATTTGGTAACCCTGGTTAGGAGTCCTATATATATGGACTTAGAACCAAGAATTGTTTTCACGTTGAATTTTATAGCAAGCCTTGTTGTTGAGATTTTCGACACCCCTTGCTTTCAACGCCAACCCTATTTCGGGCTCGGACTCTACGAGCCAGTTTTCCGGTCACTGTTACTTAGTTCAGTTCGCCGCCACCGTCACACTCCCAAACCCTAGCCGCCGCCGTCACTTCCCCAAACCATAGTTCGTCGTTATCTTCTTTCAGCCTTCATTCTATCGTTCTAGCGCCTCATTCCACTTCACAAACCCTCAATCATCATCCCTTCATCAAATCGTTTCCGCCGCCACCCTTCGTAACCCAATTCGTCTATGCAGATCCGTCCTAGGACGTCGACGTCTTTCCCAAATTCTCATCCGTCCATCTTGTGAGTCCGGCCTTTGACCTTGTCCAAGTCAATATTGCGTCCTCAAGAATTCTCCAGCCACACGTCTTGCCTAGATCCGTCCCCCGCGAGCCTTGCAAGAGGTTTTCACATCAATTGGTATCAGCTTCTAGGGGTACGACGTGTGGTAGATTCTTTTCTTGTTTTCAATTTCTCCCTCATTGATTATTACTGCCTATAGATTTTTCATCATTTCATAATCTTCCATCAGTTTGTCAAAAAAAAACGAGTGACCGAAACCCTAGGAGATTTGTCTTGCACAACAAGATAGAATCAAACCTTCTGTTTCTTTTTGTTTGTGAGTAGCCTCACCTCCTTGTTTGCAATAATTTATCTTGCTTTGTCCTATCTTGCTATTGTGCTTGTGATTATTTCACTGCATCATATATCTTGCATGAATGATAAGTTCGTGATTGTTGCAACAAGTCTATAATTCCTCTCTTGAACAAGGTTGCATTCCACGAATACGCTGAAATTTGTGTTGCTTACCTGTTTTCTCCTTCTTAAATTTCATTGTCTTGTCTGACTCCAAATCAAAAGCAAAAGTCACCTGTTTTCTCCTTCTTAAATTTCATTGTCTTGTCTGACTCCAAATCAAAAGCAAAAGTCACGACTTAAGACAAAAAAAAATCAGTGCAACATAGAGCAAAAGCTTTAATATAAAATTCTCTCTTCTAGTCTAGCACAATCTATAAAAGACCTTACCTTGCATCAATACTTGCTTTGATTTAATCATCTTAGGACAATTTTGCTTGCTTGATTTGGCTTGAGAAGGTTATTTCATTTGAGTTCACTTCCTTGCCTTGACCTCCCTCACGGATTGCCTAAACTAGATACCGGGAGACTTTGATTCTTGAGTTGAGTTCACTGCATATTGTAGCTCTTGTTGTTGATTCCTTTTGTTGTTTAACCCTTTTGCTATGTCTTTGCATGGGGAAGATTACAAGGCGTGAGCTTCTGAATTATTGGTGATAAAGGAACACCTAGCTAGGTCAGAGGCAGAGCAACTTGATACGGCCGAGCGATTGATTTTTATTGAGCGTCAGGTCGCTCATTTCACACGTTTGAAAGAGGCTAAACATGGTCCTACGTTCTTGGTTGTGAATGAACCATTGTTCTCTCAAGCAACGGGGTACGAGTCATGTCATGATGTCGAGGACACTCATGACGCGCCAAAAGAAGTGTATGACGACTATGACGACGAAGATCCGTATGAATGTGGCCTACTGAACCTCACTGACGGGACACCTCTAACCATTGTTGCTCGTCGTACTTTGACAGTGTCCTCACCTATCCCCAAGGAATCCAACAAGGCGGGAACGTTGACCGACCCAAGCTCTTTGCAGCTTGTTCCCAAGACCTTTGAGCAACCTATGGCTCATGTTATATCCGGCGAAAGTGTTGCAAAGACGCAACCAAAACAGCAACGAACCGGTCACAAAGAAACATGACCGAGTCCTCCATCCGAGTTTGTTGACAGTAAGTATAATTCTGATTTTTCGGATAACAATTTGCAACATGATAATACAGGTTCTCAGCGTAAGGACACATATGAAATGGCTGAATTTGGAGAAGAAACTCCCAAGGAACCGACTAATAATGTTCAAGGATGCTTTGACAGTCGTCTTCTCATAACTCGCTCCCAGGATCTCACTCCAATTGTTCAGGGACGTTTTCCTTGCCTTTTTTAATTCCATCTGTGTGTCTTTCTGTTTCCGAGAATGTAGATGACCTACCGTCGTCTATGTCTTATATTTTGCAGGAATTCAAGGATGTCGTGTCCGATGGCATACCCGATGGACTACCTCCTATGCCCAGAATTGAGCACCAGATCGAGTTGTTGCCTGGTGCGTCCTTGTCTTGCCGACATCGCATCACTTTCGACCCCGGAGACCTTGTCTTGCTGCATTTGAGGAAGGATATGTTTCAATCTAGACAGCGATCCAATCTGAGCCCAAGAGGTGATGGTACATTCAAGATTTTCAAAGCTTATGACCCTAATGCATACAAACTCAAGTTGTTTGGCGACTATGGTGTCCATGCAACTTTCAACATCATCGACATATCGACCTACACCCCGCCAGGCCCTCACATAGTCGAATCTGGGACGATTCGAGGACAAGAAGGGGAGAATGATGCAGGACAACCCTTGACATTGAATGAGACCCAAGAGGAAGAGATATTGAGTCATATGCAAGAAATGGAGCGTCCTCCACTCACACATCATCCTCCGTCATGTTATCAATGAGTACTTGCAGTGAAGAGATGTTCTAGACTTAGACGTCCAAAGTTCCAGCATGATATCAATAAATACTTGAAGTGAAGAGACGTCCTAGACTTAGACGTCCGTCTCTGAACTGTTTTCTATTGTTTTTAAAGTATTTCTCATTACTTACTATCTTTAGCATTAGCATGTTACTATATTTGATAAACCAAGTTAGGAGTCCTATATATATGGACTTCGAACCAAGAATTGTTTTCACGTTGAATTTTATAGCCAACCTTGTTGTTGAGATTTTCTCCACCCCTTGCTTTCAACGCCAACCCTAGTTCAGACTCGAACCTCCACGAGCCAGTTTTCCGGTCATGTTACTTAGTTCAGTTCGTCGCCGCCGTCACACTCCCAAACCCTAGATGCCGCCGTCACTTCCCCAAAACCTAGTTCGCCGTTATCTTCTTCCAACCTTCATTCCATCGTCCCAGCATCTGCAATCACACCGCAAACCTTCACTCAAAATTCCTTCATCAAATCGTTTCCGCCGCCACCCTTTCAAACCCTAATCGTTGATACAGATCCGTCCTATGACGCCGTCTATGTCTTACCTAGATTCTCATCCGTCCATCCTCTGAGGCCTGCCTTTGACCTTGTCCAAGTCAGTACTGCGTCTTCAAGAGTTCTCCAGCCATGCGTCCTGCCTATATCCGTCCCCCGCAAGCCTTGCAAGAGGTTGTCGCATCATCTTTGACGGGAAATAGCTCGAAAAGAGACTTTAGAAATGCATCTGCAAGAGTGTTAGTGGAAGCAATAAGCAATAAGCAATAAATCAAACATAAACCAAAACAAACACAAAGTAGGATCCATGGCGATGGGTGAATAATGAGGAATAGGCTAAGGAAGGGTAAAACTTAAAGAGGCAAGTGCATCACTTAGCCTAGAAAACCAAGCACGAGGTGCTTGTTTCAAACCATAAAGAGATATTTTGATTTTGCATATATAGTGAGGGAATTGAGTTTGGATAAAACCCGGTGGTTGTTGGATGTAGACGTCCTCTTCATGATCCCCATGGAGAAAGGCATTTTGTATGTTAAGTTGCCGAGCTGACCACCGATGTAGAGAGGCAAGGGACAAAAATTGCCAAGACATTGGAAGAAGATGTGGGTGGGACAAGTGTCCAAGTATATTGGTAGCAAGGAGAGGTTCAATCTCGTTTTCCATTGCTAATTGCCAGTCTTGATGCAGGGAGGATTCTTTGTATGATTTTGGCTCATCCGGAATGGACAAGGTGGAAGTTGAGCAATGGATCTTGTGGTATTGGATCAGTGGAAATGGGATTGGTGTGGGAGTTAAGGGTAGAAGAGGAAGAGGCCCATCAGAAGAAGTGGTCTCAGAGGTAAAATTCTGGGCATTTTTGGTTGGAGGGGAAACAAGGTTAGGAATGAGAGGTCTTGAATAAGATGTCAAAAGGAGATTTGTTGTGGAGTAATGGTGTGGAAAGACGGTTTATGAGGTATGTGGCGGTTTCAAAGGCGTAATCCCAAAAGGTAAGCGGGAGAGAGGTGTGCTTGAGGAGGGTAAGACCGGTGTCCACAATATGACGATGTCGAGTCTTAGTGGCACCATTTTGTTGGTGGGAATAGGGACAAGTGAGTCGATGAGTAATTCCAAGGTTTTGAAACATCAGGATCAGAGGTTTGAACTCGGTGCCATTGTCGGTTTGTATGGATTTTATAGTGGCGTAAAAGAAATTTGTAATAAGTTTAATGAAATGTGTGAGAATAGTGGTTACAATATTTTTGTGGGAAAATGGGAAAATCCATAAAAACATTGAATAATCATCGACAATCTAATATATACAATATTAAAGCTGAAGTCATGTCTTCACAAAAATTTATGTCACTTGGCAAAATTTGAGTGGAGATATGTGTATTTTCCTTGTATTATTTCCCGTTTTAAAATAAATTGAGTAAATGTTTTTAACCACTACCTCACTCTAACACCCCACTGTTTCACTAACTCCAAATTTAAAAAAGTTCTATTTGGTAAAATCAATATTTCACTAACTCTAAATTTTAGCTTGATGTTGAGGCTTACACTAAAAAGGGGCATATTCATCTTAGAATTTTGTTTACTATGTGTTATGGACTCAGTTTCACCAAGATCTCTCTACTACTATTTCCATGTTCATCTCTTCAACGAAAGATATACATGTTCACTATTTATCGTTTGATTGAATTTTCTTCAAGGTCTACAACTTTTATCTCCTAATTTCATCTATTAGGATTTGTAAATTTGTTTCTATATGTGAATGATTTTGAATGAATTTGTTTCCATCGATGTCTAATCAAGCCTTAATTGGATTCATGGTTCCTCCTCCTATATTTCATTTCGGCTATCATATTTCTTATGAAAATTATTCTATTAGCATTTCAAGTGCATATTAATAGGAAGCTCTATTGATGTTACTTATTACGACTTCAAAGAAATAGAAGTTGTCGACAACCTATCATTATCTATACTAGATACGGGTTTCGCGCTCCGCGCGAGAAAATTACGAATTTTCGTATCTGATTTAACATAGTTACACATTATTTGTTACTATTTTTTTTTTGTTCTCAAATTTATTATTGTTTTTAATTATAAATGTTTTTTATTTCCTTATATTTATATTTTAAGTAGTTTTAAAACATAATATTAGAATAGGGTTGCATTATCATAAGAGAAACTCACACATTAATTTAATTTGTGACTTAATTAAGTTTCTAACATAACAGAGAAGCCTTATAAAATAGCTAATATGTCATGTTTCTATTATTAGAATATGTATGTATTTAAATTTGTGACTTAATTAAGTTTCTAAATAACACGAAGACTTTATAAAGGAGCTAATACTATAATTTATATATTTTACTATATTTCTAAGATATATTAGATTAGGTTAGAATTAGAATAAGTTAACTAATTAAGAAAACAGAAAGAATTAATTGGATTTAGAATTAATTAGGTATAAGGGATAATTAACTAATAGAAACAAAGAGGACTTGAATTTAGAATTAATGATAATTAAAAAATAAAAAAATTAAATGGATTTAGAATTAAATAGGTACCGATTTCATTTAATTCGTTCAACCATCAGCCAACCTTTATATAGATAAGATGGATAGGAGAACCTCTAAATTCTAATTTTTTTTATTGATTAATAAATTGTATAATTACCCGTACGTCGTATGGGACAAATACTAGTATAATATTAAAATATTTGCGCCACTTGGCAAAATTTGAGTGGAGACATGTGTATTTTCCTTTTATTATTTATCCTTTTAAAATAAATTGAGTAAATTTATTAATCACTATCCCACTCTAACATATTCCACTAACTCCAAATTTACAAAGCTTTATTTGGTAAAGCCAACATTTCACTAACTCCAAATTTCAACTTGATTTTGAGGCTTACACTAAAAAGGGACATATTCATCTTAGGACTTTGTTTACTAACTCAGTTTCGTCACTCTCTCTACTACTATTGTCCATGTTCCTCTCTTCAACGAAAAATATGCATGTTCACTATTTATCGTTTGATTGAATCTTCTTCCAGTTCTATAATTTGTATCTCCTAATTTCATTTGTTAGGTCTTGCAAATTTTTTCGATTTTGGTTAAATTTGTTTCTATCGATGTCTAATTAAACCTCAATTGAATTCATGGTTCCTCCTATATTATATTTTGGCTACCATGTTTTTGTATTTGTATGGAAATTATTCTATTAGCATTTCAGGTGCATATTATGATATAATAGAAAGCTTTATTGATATTACTTATTACGATTTTTAAAAAATAGAAGTTATCGACAACCTGTGATCAACTATATACTCCCTCCGTCCCCAAATGTTCTTTCCATCACTAATTTTGACACTATTCACGTTTTAAGAGAATCTTCGACATATCTTTCAATATATAAGAAATAATATATTAATATGGGGTCTTGTTTGATTCGTCTCATCAAGAGCTTTAACAATATCAAAATTTTATAATTTTTATTAATATGTATTAAAAGATATTAGCGTTATAAAATGTGTCTCGACGAATGTGCCGGAAAGAGATGGAAAGAACATTAAGGGACGGAGGGGGTAATCTAGAATACAAATATTGCAAGTGGATCATCTCTCCTAAACTATGCACAGACTCCTCTACTCTCTTCTTGTAGCATAGCATGAAATGTAAATATTGCACAAGTGGATCATCTCTTCTTGCAAATAAGCAGCATATAAAAAAAGAAGCCATGAAACAAAGATATACAGTATTTTTAGTTGAGTCTGTTTAGAGGTAGACTGAGAAGAGAACAGAGTAAAGCAGATGCAGGAAGAAGCAAAGTGCAGAATTTGATCAGATTAAAGCATGGCAGAGGGTGGGCCCGCCACACGTGTGCAGGTCAGTCGTCCCTCGTTTTACCCTAGGCTAGCTCGGCTTCTGGTTTGACTTTGACCATGACCTCATCACAGATATTAAAATTGATCATGTGCTATAATTCATTGGAAATAACAGTTTCCTCTTTTGATCTTATTTTTCTTTACCCAATAATAATTCAACTCACACCACAGCCGAAAGACAACAATTTTTGTCACAAGAGCCCTCCAAGGACTTATATTGTTAGACGGAGAGAGTATTGTATTTCCAATGCAATTCGTTGGCACACATTAGAAAAATCATTTTTTAATTATATACAGAGTAATATAACCCCTCTGTCCCCAAATATTGTGTTTTTGAAAAATTACGGTAATTAAAGAGAAGGTAAAAGTAGATGATAAACTGATTAGACGGGGTGAGAGAAGAGAAAGTTGTGAGAGAAAAGTTAATGAGAGGAGAAAAAATAATTAATTGATGAGAAAATTATTGAAAGAAGATAAAGTAATATTTATTTTAGAAAGTAGGAAGAATTTTATGAGACGTTCAAAATAACTGAGTCTTATGTTTAGGGTTGAGCATCGGTCCAAACCCGGACCGGACCGGACCGACCCGGACCGGAATTCCGAAAATGTGTGACCCGAAACCCGGACCGGAATGGACCGGTCCGGTCCGGTCCAAGATCCGGTCCGGGTCGGGTCGGGTCCGGGTTTGGACCGGAATTTATACTTTTTGCAAAAAATTTAAAAAATATTAATAAAATTAATAAAAATTTAAATAAAAATATTATTTATAAATATATTGAAGAATATTAGTATAGAAATATATAATTTTATTAAAAAATATTTGTAATTTATATATAATATATAATATATTAATTTTTATATTAAAAAATAAAAAAATCGGGTCGACCCGGACCGGACCGGACCGGATTTTGGACCGGACCCGGATTTTCATAAACATGTGGACCGAAACCCGGACCGGAATGGACCGATCCGGTCCGGTTCTATCCGAACCGGTCCGGTCCGGTCCAAAAAACCGGGTCGACCCGGTTTTTGCTCAACCCTACTTATGTTAAGGGACAACGAGTATTTGCTCATTTGAACGACGATGACTCGTATATGGAAACACTGAATTGATATCCGTTTTTAATGTAGAATTAGTTGTTCATGTCTATTGAACGGGTGAAAAACCACAAAAAGAATTCAATTTACTACTAGAGTATCTTAAAATTATAGGATGTTTAATTCCACTCCCATTTTTTATATCTCACATTCGTTTTTGGCGCATTTCGAATGAATTGGGTCGGTTTTGGGCGTAGGATGCACCAAAAACTAGACCGAGTTTTTATAAAAAAGTTTGGGTGCATCATTATTGCGCCTAAGAGTGAGTGCAAGTTATAATTTTTCGGGTGCGGGTTTTTCGCCGAAATTATACTCCCTCCGCTCCTAAATACATGAGACATTTATTTTTTTGACATTATTTACGATCAAAGAGAATCATTCAATTTCTGACCATTGTATAAGGTAAAATATAGTCATGAGTTATCTTGTCTAATTCATGTTAATTACTCTTTCTGTCTCTGAAAGTTCTTCTCATTGCAAATATATAAAGACACTATCCACGTATTAATCGAATCTGCTACATATCTTACAATATATAAGAACAAACATAATGATGCGGAGTCTTGTTTGATTCGTCTTATTGAGAACTTTAAGAATATTAAAATTATATAATTTTTATTAACATATATTTAGAAATAATAACGATATAAAATGTGCATAAACATACGTGCGTAAAAGAGATGAGAAGAACATTTGGGGACAGAGGGAGTACCACTTTAACAGTACTAAAATTTTATGATTCTTACTAACTTGTAACGAGGGATATATACAAACAAAACACGTGTTTTGATACATGTGTTTATTTGAGTCAAGGTAGATCAAAAGGTGAAAGATGGAGTGTATATTTTATTTCGTATTAAAAAATGAATTTTTTTATATTTTAATTTAACCTTTTTTAAGTTAATATAAATGAATAAAGAAAATCTGATGATATTTTAACATATTCTCAAAATCTGATGATATTTTAACATATTCTCAAAATCTGATGATATTCAACTTTCTTTATTCAGTTCAAATCTCTAAAAATTATAACGTTTGATTTTGTCTTTATGAAACTAATACATCGTGTTAATGACTAAAGACATTTATCTATCTTATATATTAAAGATAATATTTTTTAAGCTTTAAAGTGATTGTATGACAAATTTGTTTTACTATTACTTTTTTTATATTTAAATCTATTATTATAAATAACAATCAATATTTAATTTTAACAAATTTTGTTGTGTTCCACTAAACGAATACAACAAATATTCATGTAGTTTAATATGGATAACTCTTTAATAAAAAATGTAATTTCATTCATATCTAAGCAAATTAAAATGATTAACTTGTCTTTATTGTAAATTTTATATTGTATTTTAGTATGATTTCACATTAATTCTTAGGATAGATCATAATTTTATAAAATCATATGTCATTATTATAAAAATAATTAAACTTTATAAATATTTCCCCGTGCATGGCACGAGGTCTTACACTAGTATGATATATATTATCGAACTTTTTTTTTTTTTTTGGTTTTCCACTCTAGTTCAGCGGGTAGGGGACTCCCTTACTATCCTTACATCTAGAGTTCGAGCTGCATGGGTGACTCTCCCAACAAACAATTTTTAACCTCCACTAAGTCTCGAACTCAAGACCTCATGTTGGGTGGTTGGGATCCCTCACCACACGACCACATGCTTGTTGGTTATTATCGAACTTCTTTGCATTGCTAGTGAGTTCTGATACACGATATGTTATCAGGATGATACAATATTGGATTTTTTTTTCCTGAATTAGGGTTTCTTTTAAAAAAAATTCTCAATATGGGCTTGGTTTGAAATTAATTTCTAACATAGGCAGTCTTGTGAGATTCGGAAAATTTATACATAAAAAAATAAAAACAACTTTACATAAGACGCAGGTGTTTCCAGCGTCTCTTATATATAAAAAACAATATTAAGAGCCGGTTTTGTTTGCTGATTTGCACGAGTAAGCCAATCAAAATGATTCTCTACATTTGTATTAGACTGGCCCATGTTTTCCATTTACTTGCCATGTATTAGACTGATTTGCATGCAATTTTTTTTTAAACCCACGTATAAGAGACTTATACGTGGGTTTAAAAAAAAATTGAAACTAAAAGAAGTTTGTAAAAAAATATTTAAAATCTTACATGTATAAGAGACGCTAGGAAAATCAGTGTCTCTTATACATAAGTTTTCAAACCTATAAACCCAGCGTCTCTCCAACGTAAAAATTTTCCGAACCTCACAACAATGCTTATGTTGGGAATAAGTTTCAAAGCGAGCCCATATCGGAATTTTCATTTTAAAAAAAGCCTATTTTAGAAAAACATTCACAATATTGAGCCTAATTGCATTGATATCCGCTATAAAAAATCTGATAATAAAGAAAGTACTCACTATTAGTCGGGCATATTAATATCTCAGATTATATTTTAGTAAAAATTATAAAATTTTGATATTTTTTTTGGTAAAGATAAATGTTTTTTTTTTTGATATTGTTAAGATATTTACTAATATGAATTAAATAAAATCTTACATGACTAGCCACTCTTATATATTAGAAAAAAATTAAAAAATTCTCTTAAATTGTTAATAGTGTCACAAAATGAAATCGACCTATATTATAGGGGAGTGTATACTAATGGAAATTACCATTTTGCCCTTATTTTTTTAAGTAATTATCTAAATTACCACGCCACCTTTGTGATTTGGGGATTATGGTTCTTCATCAAATTCAATTTCACATCCCCTGTCCAAATCAAATCATTGGAATGTTAAAATTATAAGGCGTTCTTTGTGAATCCAAGTTTCTTGAAGGCTTCAGATCTCGTTGTCCTCCAAATCCCTAGCAAGCCCCTCATTCATCTTTAATCCACTCAAATTGTGCCAAAACTCCTCCGATTCGAGCTTCAACCTCAGCATCTCCCAACTCAAATGCGCTCCATCACCAGCGTAATTGCCACTACTACTGCGTCCACCACGCCGCCGCCTCTCCTCAAGAACGTCGATCCGAGTGTCGTCGCTTGCATCACCAATTTCGCCCCTAAAAGCCCTATAATGGCCCAGTGGTACCACTTCTCGTGCCCCGATTGCTTCGATTGGTACTCGATGACGCTGAGAGCTCGATTAATCAGACAACAAGGTCGAGCGTGAGAAGGAAGATGTTGATGAGATGAGCGACATAGGTTTCTAGGGGGTTTCGTTTGTGATGGAGTTTGATTGACTTTTTAGGGTTAGGGCTTGCTGGATTGGGGGTGAGGGATTCATGATCTGTTGGTTTGTTTGGGAGAGAGCTTAAGCATTCTCATCATTTGATTTTGACAAGGGATGTGAAATTGAATTTGATGAAGAACCCTAATCCCCAAATGAGAAAGGTGACTTGGTAATTTAGGTAATTAGTTTAAGAAAATAAGGGCAAAATAGTAATTTCTTTTTTTGGACAGAGTTGTTAACAAAAGTTAGTCGGGTACGTGGGATTTTATAAGAAAAAATAAAATAATAGATAATTTTTAATCAATATTGATATAAAAGATGATTCCATGTAAATTGATTTAAATAAGGGATGCTTCTATGAAAAACCTAGAGTAAGATCTTTGAAGGAACAGATCTGAGGTAAGAACATTCACTTTATATTTGTGATCTTATTATCTTCTGCTTACACAAATAAATGGACACATAAGTAGATGAAATTAACAAAGAAACAAAAGTACGTTAATGACGTTTAAGGTACTTGTTTCTTCATAACCTTGGATTACATATGAAATCCTGCTACTAATTGAAATGGGAGGTGTCGGTTGGCGAAAAGAAATCTTAGACGTACAATTCAAGTTGATCGAACGCAATAGTTGAAGATAAGAGCACATGAAATGTCGGCAAAATTGCATAGCTACAACTTACATGCATGCATGCATAATTGTGCATGTTCTAGGTCCTACACATTTCCATTTCCTAAATCAGTTTCAAGTGATTAATGCATATGCCCAAGGCTGGATCCATGTTGGAGTCAACTGAAAAAATAAATTATATACTCTTTTTTTAATTTCAGAAATAAATAAAAATTTATTTATTTATAAATAATAAAGTTTACTATTAGTAATTTTAAGTTATTATTATTAATTTGTCAAATATATTGTTTGATTGATAGGATTAAGAAAATCTCTCTGTTATTATCTTAAGGAGACATTATTGTGTCTCACTCTACCCCCGCCACTAGGCCCACTACATGTACAGATTGATCCATTTTGGATCTTGCAAAATTATTGAAGATAGATAGTAAAATTTGATTGGCAATGCAATCAAGATATATAGAGATAGTGACTATAACTTGTCAATTAATATAAGCTTGGTCTATATGCACACGTTTTTTTTGCTAAATTCACACTAATCTGTGCGGTAAGAGTTGCAGTACACTTCTGTGCGTTAAGGATTACCGCACAAAAGGGCTCCGGGACATTGTTGGAATGTTTTCTGAAACGTATATGAATCTGGTGCGGTAATTCTTACCGCACAGATATGTGCGTTAACAATTAACGCACCACGTTAATACGAGATTAACAAAAAATAAATAAATTTTGATTAACTTAAACACCTGTGCGGTAAGAGTTACCGCACAAGATTTGTTATTTTTTTAATTAATAATTTTTTTAAAAAAAGTATTTAAATAATAATATCCTGTGCGGTAACAATTACCGCACAAGTTTAATATATAAAAAAATATAAAATATGGTGCGGTAATCGTTACCGCACCAGTTTTATCTATTTAAAAAATAATAAATCTGTGCGGTAACAATTACCGCACCAATTTAGGTTATTTGTAAACCAAAATTTTCCCTCCCCGACCTTTCGTCCTCCGTCCTTCTTCTTATTTTTTCCCTCCGCCGCCGTCCTTCTTCCTCCGTCCATTTTCCCGTCGATTAAGCCACCAAATCAACAAATTTATGATGGATTCGAGCTCCCCCGAGCAAGCCGCATCTTCTGGGCCCAAAAATCCGGCCGGAGACGAGGGTCCAAGCTTCCCGCCGACGGCAGCTCTTCCTGCGGCGACGACGGCCGTTCCTGCGGCGACTCCGTGGCTGGCTGTGGAGGATGAAGACGAGGTGCCACTGATTTACAGTGGTGGTGCCCGGAACCGGCCAAAATCCCGAGCCCGACCCGATCCCATACCCATAGCTCGACCCGACCCGATACCAGCAGCCTAACCCGCCTCGATACCCGCACCCGAACCCGCTCCGAGGCCAAGAAACCGAAAGCGACCCGTCCAAAACGTTGGTCCCGGGTACGCTACTCGAGCAAATAGAAGGTTGAATCCACAAACCGAGGCTCAAACCGAGGCGCAACCGGAAGTTTTTTCGACTCCCGTAGATTTACATCAAGTATGTATTTTTATTAAATATTCTATAACTTTTGTAATGTTTTTAAATAGTTTAATTATTTTATTTCGTAACGTTATGAAATTAGTTATTCAATTTCATAACGTTATGAATTTAATAATATTTGATAACGTTATGAAATTTTTAAATAAATTTCGTAACGTTATCAATTTATTTAATTTAATTAATTTATTAAATTTATAACGTTGTGAAATTAGTTATTTAATTTCATAACGTTATGAATTTAATAATATTTGATAACGTTATGAAAATTTTAAATAAATTTCGTAACGTTATCAATTTATTTAATTTAATTAGTTTATTAAATTTATAACGTTATGAAATTAGTTATTTAATTTCATAACGTTATGAATTTAATAATATTTGATAACGTTATGAAATTTTTAAATAAATTTCATAACGTTATCAATTTATTTAATTTGATTAATTTATTAAATTTATAACGTTATGAAATTAGTTATTTAATTTCATAACGTTATGAATTTAATAATATTTGATAACGTTATGAAATATTTAAATAAATTTCGTAATGTTATCAATTTATTTAATTTAATTAATTGATTAAATTTATAACGTTATGAAATTAGTTATTTAATTTCGTAACGTTATCAATTTATTTTATTTTTTTTATAACATTATGAAATTAATTTATATGGTAACGTTATGAAATTAAGTAATTTATTGCGTAACGTTATGAAATTAAGTAATTTATTGCGTAACGTTATAAAATTATATTATTTGGTAACATTATGAAATTAATTAATTTATTCGTAACGTTATGAAATTAATGAAATTTTATAACGTTATGAAATATAATAATTTCATAATGTTATGAAATATGACATTCTATATTGTAAAATTAATGAATTAATTATTTTATGAAATATGACATTGTTCTTCTCTTATTTTGTAACATTATGAATTATTTGTATATAAAGTATTGAAATTAGGCGAATTATAACGTTAATTTCGTAACGTTATGAACAAAATGTTTAGAAATTAGAGATGATTTTGATTAGGATTGACGTTACAACAACTGTTTGTAACGTTACGACGTCATGGAAAAGACGTTTTTGAATTTGACGTTATTTTTGTAACGCTATGAAAATAACGTTACGCTATAACAACAACATTAGGGGGTGCGAGATACGATGACTTCTAGTGGTTTTGTTCCGGGGGCTCCTGTTGCTGCAGAGCATGTTAGGAGGACGAAGATTACAGCGTCCATACGTCAAAGTTTTGCTACTGCTCGAGACCAGCTGAATGCTTCTAGTTCGACACCCACTGATGTTACTGGGGCACTTACAGATACTGGGGCAGTTAGGGATTGTGGTCTAGATGTTGATCCGTCTGCTGATGATGAGGGTTACAGTGAGAGTGAGGAGGAGGATATGGACGTCGATGATACAGCTTTTGATTTGGATGATGATATGCTGGGAGACGGTGAGGGTTTAGGTACATATTATATTGTATCTCATCCCGAGATACCGACAGATCAGCTTAGGAGAGACGACCCTCCTATTATTTCAGAGGATCATGCTGGTATGGGGCCTTCATCGCCAGCTCCTACAGATTTAGGTCCTTCGTCTCCTACGCCAGATGTACCACCTCCCCCGACTGTACCACCTCCCGATGCAGATCCTGTACCACCTCCTGCTGTACCTTGGATGCCCGGAGGTCCTTTTACAAATGAGTTGCTGAAGAGTTATGAGACGCACATCGCCAGGGCTATTTATGAGCTTACAGTTGTTGATCCTCCCGCACCTGTGATTCCAGCTGGCCCCCGTCCTCTTCCTCCATTTATACAGAGACAGCGAGGAGGCCGAGGAGCTCAGGCTGATGATGATGTTGCTGATGCAGACGCTGCTGATCCTCCAGCACGAGGTGGACGCGCTCCACGCGGAGGACGAGGACGTGGACGTGCTGCAGATCATGCTGATCTTCCACAGCCTGCTGATCTTCCAGAAGGCGAGGCTCCTCTTGATTTGGTATGTATTTGAACTATAATGTTCATATGTGAAATATTTTGGCATTCTGTAGAAGTAACTGTGTTATTTTTTTACTTTTTTTTCAGACACGGAAGGTCGTCAAGGTTCACTTCCACACCGCCTACTGCACTCCACTAGAGGCGTTTAGGAGACCTGGTCCAGATTCGTGGTTTCAGCTTGCAGAGCGATCTGGATTGACTGATCTACGCTATATCGGGTCCGGTCCTGTCGATCATGTGTTGGTTTCTGGTTTCGTCGAGAGATGGTACCCAGAAACCAACACATTTCATTTGCCATTTGGAGAGATTGGTCCTACACTTCACGATGTGGTTGAGATCCTGTCGCTGCCTATACATGGCAGGAGTTGTAGCTCAGTTTTGATTAAGGAGGAGATCTTCACTTTTGTTGCTGAGATCCTGTCGCTGGCCGATATGCTTGGGGAGCTGGAGTGTTAGCTCATCTGTATCGCAACCTTGGACAGGCGTCGAGGCGATTGGCTATGGGGATGGGGAGTTCTGGCATTCTTTTGCGGGTTAGTACGCAAACAACTAATTAACCTAAATCTCATGCAATTAAATACAAAATTTAAATTCATAATATACTAACCAAAATCGGTAACGAAGTCCAATCGTCTAATGCAATTGATACATTTGCTTCACCTTCTTCCTCTTCTTCGTCCACTTCCTCATCGAATTCTTCGTCTTCTTCGTCCACTTCCTCTTCTTCATCGACTTCGTATTCTTCTTCCACGACCCTTGATATCCAATTGTCGTTACCATCATCCTCACTACTCTCATAATTATAAGACATTGTGGTGTGCATTGCAAAACTTCAACAAGAGAGCTCAACCTCTATATACAACCAAAAAATGCCCGTTGGAATTTTATGCCCGTTGGTGCGGTAATAGTTAACGCACCAACGGGCATAAAATTCCAACGGGCATTTTTTCAAAAAAAACCTGTGCGGGAAAAGTTACCGCACAGATTATATTTATTATTTTCTTAAAAATTTAATTTAATTATTTTCAAATAATTATTAAAAAAAACCGGTGCGGTAACAAATACCGCACCAGGTTTATTCATTATTTAATTCCTGGTTTTAATTTTGTTTTTTTTTTAAATTTTATATATCCTGTGCGGTAACTCTTACCGCACATGATATATAAAATATGGTGCGGTAATTGTTACCGCACAGATTTATTATTTTTTAAATAGATATAACTGGTGCGGTAACGATTACCGCACCATATTTTATATTTTTTTTATATATTAAACCTGTGCGGTAATTGTTACCGCACAGGATATTATTATTTAAATACTTTTTTAAAAAAATTTATTAATTAAAAAAATAACAAATCTTGTGCGGTAACTCTTACCGCACAGGTGTTTAAGTTAATCAAAATCTGTTTTTTTTTTGTTAATCTCGTATTAACGTGGTGCGTTAATTGTTAACGCACATATCTGTGCGGTAAGAATTACCGCACCAGATTCATATACGTTTCAGAAAACATTCCAACAATGCCCCGGAGCCCTTTTGTGCGGTAATACTTAACGCACAGACGTGTACTGCAACTCTTACCGCACAGATTAGTGTGCATTTAGCAAAAAAAAAAAACGTGTGCATATATACCAAGTCAATTTATTAACATGCAAGAACTGTATACCAAAACAAAGCAAATCGTACAACTTTATAATTATGTATGATTGGACACATTATATGTATACTTCATTTATTTTATTGAAAGTGATATTTCAATGTGTATGTGAATGATTGGTAATACGTGATTTATTAGTTCCGATATGTATCAATCCAATGAGATTTGGCTTTTGATATATGATTTAGCTACTGAGAATGAGATTCATGTATCTTATTTGTTTCCTTTTTCTACAAGACATGATATATATGCGAAAGGAGCAACACAAGGCCACTTGACAATGTTAACACCTAACGATCATGTAGAGACTAGAGAGTATGAAATTTTTAAAAATAAGAAAATATTTCTAAGGATTATAATTTATAACTCAAGTGATATGTCAGAATATTGTATTCATATAAATATATTTTAATATTATTGTTGGAACTCGGATTTGTTGGAACCTCATTCCAACAGAAGGGAAACCGGCAACACTCCGGATTCCCGAGTCTTTGTCTTTTTTTCTTCTCTCGAGTTCTTGAGACTCTCATGCTATCAGTCTCGCAAGCCTTCAAGGCACTCTTGTTTCCAAATGAAACGTCTCCAGATTCCTGCAAAGCCAAACCCAGAGATGGGGCTCTCCAGAAAGGGCACTCCGACGCTCAAGTCAGTACTCGTATAAATAATATATTAGACGAATAAGAAAGTGCATAGGATCGTAAGAGTCTAAACATTCACGTACGAACGACCAACTTTAGACGAGTTTAGATTAAATATTTATTAATCAATGCAAAGAGAGATTAACCTTCCCGGAGGTGTGTGATTGACTCGAAGAGTCGTCTGATGTACTCATTTATTTGTGCATCACCCGCCGAGTGAACTCGCGAAGGGCATACTTATTTCTTTACCTCGTATGACCCACGCGAGCATATAACAATTATATACTTAATATTTGTGCTTGTATTACAGACAAGCTTTACTCAACAATATAATTATACCCCACGAACAACACATACTTACTTAAACATTTTACCACTACAAGACTTTGCGTGGCACTTGAGTTAAAAGCCTTACCAATACTTATGAGCAATACCTTCCGCATTGACAGTTGAAACCTCGCGTGCATCCATGGCGCAAACGAATTCATGAGCTGAACCGCTGACGGTCGGCAGTCGTCACGGGCCGCATGACATGGATTAATGTTATGGGTCCGCAAGGAAGTTCGAGATAAGGACGCGAGCGTAGGCGAAGCGCAGTCAGAGGTCGACGATAGTCGCAGTCAGAGGTCGACGATAGTCTCCATGTACACGCGAGGGTCACGAGTAAGTCGCAAGATGGGCTACGGCTAGAGTCGCGAGTCGTTGATAACCGTACTTCGATAATGGTCGCGAGCCTGACTACGGGCTTCGACCGAGCTCATGGCCTGTTTGGAGAAAGCTGAGCTTGTCTGAGCGGGGAGCCGATCATACCTTGCGTTCAACCACGAAGATCCGGACATGGTCGTCGTGCTTTTCAAGAAGCCGAAAGCTCAACAATTAAGGTCGTGAGTCCGATCGTGGACGTTCAGCGACCATACTCAAGCTCACAACCATAGGGACCGGACTCAGCTCGTGAGCCGGAATGCGGCTCGATCGAGGCTCAAATCGATATTCAAATCTCATGAGATATTAGGATGTTGTCAAAAATTGATCTATCCTGTACAAAGGCTGCTTGGCAAGGGTGTATTAGTTTAGGTAATAGTTTTTGAAGTCTATTTGCCATAACTTTCGTAATTACCTTATATATTGTGGAGCACAGGCTTATAGGTCGATAATGGTGTATGGTAATTGGATTATCAATTTTTGGTATTAAAGCAATAAAAGACTGTGCACAGTCTTTTAGGATTTTACCAGAATGAAAAAAGGCTTGTACAGCTTGAATAACTGAGTTACCAAGAATTGGCCAGTAAGTTTGATAGAATTCTGCATTAAATCCGTCAGGTCCAAGAGTTTTATTGTGCGGTAATTGGAAGACAACTCCTTTATTTCTAAATGAGATGGTTGTTGGAGTAGCATAACATTATCCTCGTCTGAAATTAATTTCGGTATCATGTTGAACTCGTTATCAGATAATGTTGTAGTATGTAAAGGTTGGAATCGAGATTGTAAGTCATTTGTAATTGCTAATTTAATATCTTCTGTGTTGTAATGGACAGATTTATTAAGAGATTCATACAAAATTATTCTTTTCTTATACGTTCTTACTTTAATCACTGTTTGAAAATATTTTGTGTTTTTATCCATATCCTTAAAATTCTTTATTTTTGCTCTTTGTCTCTAGTAAGTGTGCTGAAACTCAAGTAATTTATTATATTTTATGATGAATCTATTATAAGTTGGAATTTTATTTGTATGGCCTTGTTGATAACATTCATTCTGAAGACTTTGAGGTCTAGCTTCTACTATTTTAAGTTGTTCTTGAACATTATTCGTATTCCTTTTAGATCAGTTCTTAGTCTCGCTTTTTAGTCTCTTTTGTTTCATAAATAGTTTAAACATAGATGAGCCAACAAAGTGGAAGTTCCATATTTTATTAACTAATCTTTTATAAGATTCGTTGTTCAACCATGTATTTTCAAATCTAAAAGGATAATTTTTAATATGTACATTTTCCCCAAGCTGTAAGGTGATACAACAATGGTCTGAAGTTGTAAAAGGTAAATGAGTTAATATAATATCATTAAAGTAATTAATTATGGTTGGGTGAATTAATGCCCGGTCTAGACGTTCAAGTATTGTTGAATTGGTATATATGTTATTTGTTTTCCATGTAAAAGGGTTTCCTTGATAACTATGGTTTAGAAGACCATGAGATGATATAAAGTCATTTAGTCTAGAGAATCTATTACTGTTAGGAGTATCACCACCTTGTTTGTCTTCAACCTGAAGAATATCATTAAAATCGCCGATTATAATTGGTGGTTCATCATACATATGGATAAGATTTGAGATAAAGTTCCAAAAGTCTTGTTTTAAATATTCTCTACTAGGTGCATAGATAAATATAATAATAAATTTGATGTTTAGCTCCTCATATTTTAGAATTATGGTATTAGAACTTGTGAAAATGATACTGCATAACTCAACTTTTTGAAAATGAGAACAGAGAAGCCGAAGGCCTCCTTTGGTACCATCAACAGGCGAAATGAAAATATTTTTGAACCCTATTTTATTAAGAAATTGACTACTAGGCATTTCATTGTTTTTAGTTTCTGCCAAACAGAAAAGATCTATATTATGAGTACGTTTGATGAATCCTACTTCTGTCCAAAAGTGTGGGCGTCTCACCCCCTACAATTCCAATATGCGACCTTCATTTTATAACATCTTTAAAAATATAAGGACCTTGAATTTTTATACCATATACGTTAGTCATTAAGATGAAATCATAGGCATACAAGCACTGGTTTTGGCTAATCTGGGTAATCTACTATATAACTACTAAAGCAGAATGCCTTACTCTCACCTTAGCTATGCCACGTGGCAAGAAGGCTTTTCAGCCTATCCACGTGTATGCCACGTGTCATTACACGATTCGTTGTTTTTCTGTTTTTTTCCAGAAATTTTTTTGTCAAACAGCTGTGTTTTCATCTATTTGGCAAGTGTATAACACCGATTTATGTTTTTTGTGGTAAGTTTTATGCTGCTAACGTGTGAAACTTTTTTTGGTAATTCATTCTACAATCCAATTGACCTAAAAGACTGAAAACAGATGCCCTAATTAGTTTTAAAAAACGCCCATAATTTTAAAAACCTGTAATACAAAAAACGCCCATAACCAATTGATGATATGAACTAAAACAGAAAGTGCTTTAAACCTGTAATGCAAAAAAAAAACTGAAACACATGAAAAATGAAGACATTATTACATATTAACCTAGCTAAAGACCTGATATGAAATTACACAAACATGAAATCCCAAAAGATAAACACATTATTACAATGATTTCTGCATAATTAAAAAATGAACCCTAAATCTGGAAGCAAATCTAGAAGTGCACGAGATCCTTCGCCATGCCTGAAAAAGGAAATTAAAAATACATAAGAAAAGATACACTATTAAAAATCTGGAAGCAAATCATGACACATAAATAAGGAAGATATACCCTAATTTTTAGAGTCATCAGAAAATTGAACACTCTTACCCACGGGTACAGATTCTGTGAATAATATAGAACTGCTAAGAAAATCAGTAAAGCAAGAAAGGAAAGACCTTTAAAAAAAATGTACGGGATTTACTAAAACTGTTTAAACGAATCTTCATTACTTGCCAGCATATCTTCTTGCCAGACAACTCAAATATCTTCTTGCTAGCATATCTTAATTACTAAAAACTATTCAATGAAATATCATTTACCTAAATATGGCAATTTTGTTCCAGAAAAAAGAGGCAGTAGTATTATGCACCAAATGAAACCCTAATGTTTCATTATAAAATGAAACCCTAATGTTTTCACGTTCTTCCCTATTCTCACTTTAAACCTACTGTCATTCTTCCAATCATACACCATGGAAGCAGTTCAACGTATTATCGATATTACATCTTCAAAACACAATCTTACTATGAAGGTTAGATGCATAAGAATGTTCAAAGTTCCTATGAAGGAAGATCCCTCTAAATTCTCCACCACCAACATAATTTTCATGGATGAAACGGTATGTATATTATTTCAATCCTGTTTTATTGTTTCTATATTTCTCTATCTAACTATACCTAATCTAATATTCAGGAAGAACGAATTCATGCAGTGATAAAGGAGTCTTTAATGACCAACTTTCCACAATTAAAAGAAGGAGAAGCTTTTCTAATCTCAAAATATGGAGTTGCAATGTACGATACAGAGTACAAATATACAAATCACAAATTCAAGCTATTGTTTTCACGCTTTACAGTAGTAAAGCCCTGCATGACTGAAGATATTCCTACTCATGGCTTTAAATTCATAGATTTTGAGGAAGTGTATGATAATTCACTACATGAGAATACCCATTATGGTTAGTATTATAAACTAAATCAACACATTTTTGCAACAGTTATTCTCATACCTAACTGATCTGCTGTTATTTTAATTTATTGTTTCAGATCTTATTGGGTTGTTGGCTGGAATTGGAGATATTGTCAAATGGTCTGCAAAAAAACCTGATGGAAAAAGGCTATTCTTGAAGTTAATGGATTCCAGGTATGGTTTTGGATTTTAATACTGCAGATCTGAAACATTTATATTTTTATGAACTAAAACATGAAGCAGTTTATGAATAAGCCACTTTACATTAAAATATACCTAGTATGAGCAATAAGTAGTATTCTTTGCACCTGTGTTCCACCTTTCTGCAGAAACATGAAGCAGTTAATCAATAAGCCACTTTTCAGTAAAATATACCTGGTATGAGCAATAAGTAGTATAAAATGAATTCTTTTTCAGAAAGTATAAAGTATTATGTAATCTACTATATAACTACTAAATCTATTGAATAAGCCACTTTTCACAAAGTGTACATTTATATTCCAATTTTCAGCCATTTTTACCTTCAGGTTTTTAGGCTCATTTAATATATTATTCAGAACTACAGTTTATGCAGTTGAATGATTATTCTTACAACCCATATATTTTAAAACTCATTGACTTTACATTTATTTTATAGGAACAATACAGTAGACATTACACTTTGGGATGCTTATGCTGAGATGTGTCGACCCCTACTCGGATTATCACTTGAGAATAAGAAGATTGTATTAGTCATTCAATTTGCACGACTATCAAAATGGAATAATGAGCCTAATTTCTCAAATGGTTATGATGGAACTAGACTCTTTCTAGATGATGACTCAATTGCAGAAATTTCAGATTTCAAAACAAGGTAAACAAACATTCGAATTTTATCTATGTAAAACTATTTATTTTTATACTATTTATGTGTAGAAAAATAGTCAAATCTAATCCTGTTAATACTAGAAACCCATACAAACTTGATATTGATATGCAGAAAATTATTTGGACTAAACTATGTTCTTTAATAATTTCATACAGTTTCAAAGAAATAGAAGGGCTACAAGTTGAGAATATTGTTCAGCTTTCAAATGAGGCTTCAAAATTACCGGCTGATATTTTCCTAAAGGGCAATGACAGGAGAACATTGGAAGAGCTTCATGAGCATCTATTTGAAAATAAAACTGTAAGTTGTAAAAAGTTTATTTCCAATGAATTTTTACAATTATTAATTCTGAATTATTTTATAGGTACTGAGAGCTGTTACAGTTGCCAACATAGAACATATTGATGATCCTACAGGTTGGTACTATAACTCATGCAAAAAGTGCAAGAGTAAAGTTAAACCGGGCTCAGAGGAGGGTCACTGGTGCAAGAAATGTGAAAAAATAGTCACTTTTCCAATACCTAGGTTTGCAATACAAGTTTCAGTAATTGATGGAACAGGAAACGGTCAATTAACAATTTTTGATAAAGAAGCTTCACAAATCTTAGAGAAAAGTGTTACTGACATTCTGGAATCAAGAAAAGAGGTGATTTTTATAGCTTTTTGCTAATATATACAATCTTGAACTTCTCTAATATTTTTATATCCTATTTACAGGAAGAAGATGATAATGAGATTCCTGAAGAATTGAAGATATTCTTAAACAGGAAATTTCTATTCAAGTTTCTCATTTCTGAATACAATATACTTAACCTACCAATGGCATCAGCATATACTGTGACACACATCTCAAGTGATGCACATTTGATTGAAAAGTTTGAGACCTTATCATTACATTCTGAGGTAATATTACTTAACCTATTGAATAAGTTTAATTAATATATATGTCAAATTAGTTCATTATTTATGAAATATAGTCTACTTATTACAAATTTTTTTTTTAGGAAAATGAAGAAACTACAATTACCGACATTGATGTGATATCAAAATCATCGAAAACTTCTTCTAATGACATGAGTACCCCGTCAAAAAGATCATTTATGTCTATTGATGATGAACCAAATTCTAGCAAACATGAGGAGGGGGAGTATTCATCAACTAAGAAGCAGGTCATAGAAGTTAAAAAGGAAAAGATGGACGAGAAGGAGAAGAAGGATTAGATGGCCGGATTATTTTCAGTTTTTAGAGGATTTTTAGCACTTTTGGTTTTTCAATAATTACTTTTTCAGATTATTATACCCTATCATGCAAGGATTAAGTTTTTTCAGTAATATGCTATACTTTTCAGTTTTTCTTTATCTATATCCAATCTGCTTATCATGCAAAGTATCTATATCTAATCTTCTTATCATGCAACATCATTCCCTTTTTTAAAACTCAAAATATTTTAAAAAAGTAATTGATTCATAATTAATTTCAGCAGCAAACTTACTTGGTTGACTGTCTAAATTACTTTCTCAACATGTAAATTGCATTACTTGCTCCCCTTTAGATGATCTTCCTCTGAAGTCTAAGCAATCTGCAACCCAGATTCACATCTCCCCTCTGCATATTGAATTTTATAAGTTAACAAATTCATTGGCCATGTCATACTCTTCAAAGTAATTGATTTTATAGTAGATTTCAGCAGCAAACTTACTTGGTACAAAAAGCAGAGCACCAGAATGTGATAGATGAAGAGTTGTATGAGCTTCCACTGGAACCGTCTACAGGATAAAAAGCACATAAGAAAATGGACAAGTGTTCTTTTAGTACATAAGAAAATGAACTCAGGGGTTTGCAGAATTACGAAATTAGGTTCATTAAAATATATATTCTGACAGTCCATATAAAATAAGAAAAAGCTAATTTTTAAATGGAAAAATTATACATAAGAAAATATCCATTATGCCTTTTTAACCACTTATTGTGCATGAAGATATTTAAACAATACAGTTGCCTTTTGCATAAATCATATTTCCTAATCAATTTTATGGTGCATAAATTTTGATTTCCAGCAAAAATATAGAAATTAAATACAACACATAAAACACTTTGCACATATTGGTTCTGAGAGATTCAATAGCATTTAAAATAGATAATTTCAAATTCCAGAACTATGTGCACATAATATAGTAATAAGGGAAAACTAAAAGGAAAGATATAAATCATTATTTTATTCCAGAAATTTAAAAGTTTTGACCATATAAGTCATATTTTCTATGTTTAAGATATCCCATAGATATATCATTACCATGCTTAAAATTATAACATTCTGCACTAAATGCAGCTATTCCTAAACCATAATATACATTTTCGTTTCCACTGTCTATATAAATACATTGGTAATGAAGTGCAACCCTTACAAAACAGAAGGTAGAGAATCTTTGTGCACTTCAGAGAAATCAAAAAAATTCATCGTGTTCAAGGTAAAGTGTCTTTAATGCAGTTCTTATAAAACTGTCTTAAACTTTATATAATCTGAAAGGCTTATTATTTCTGTTATTTCTTCTTTATTTCAGGTCCTAATAATGGTTCATCCAACTAAGCATGACGTAGTCAAGGGAGATTCTATCATAATGCTTTCTGACCTTATGCCATCAAACCACTTTTTCAGTTTACCACCATTAGTGTCTACTTTTTGGATTCAACTTACTTTTCCAGTAGCATTGGAGTTGGATCTAAATTATATAAAATGTAGGCTATTTATCCCCCCAGATGTGATGAATGCTACAGACAGGTAATTACAACAATCTAATTTCAGAAATCCATACACTCTACAATATGAATAATGGGATGAATTTTATACATCTAAGTGTGTTTATTTTTTGTGCTTAAAACATTGTTTATTACATACAGATTTCGGAATGCTTTGAATGAAATGAACATCAGGTTTCACCCATGGATAGATGAAAAGGATCCAATCATATTTCCAAATATCAAGATGAATTTTGCTATTAAGAGTGTTGTTGCTGATATGAGTGAAGTTGAAGTTACTTCTTTCCATAGGACTTTTTCGTCTTACAATCCTATGATATGTGTTCTTACTAATGTGGAAATGGATTCTTTTGCTCTAGAAGAAATGTTTAAGCAATATGGACATGATCGTTTTGTTAGATTAAACCAAGAGATTGATGGAGACAAAACTTATGTCATATGGCGAAGTTCAGACGTGAATATAGGGTTTGAAGATCTAGGAAATGATGTTAATTTAAAGATCAGTGCTCGAAGCATGATGCCATGGCAACTGTCATGTGTCTTAAGCATGAATGAAGGATGTAATGGTTTGCATTTGTGGAATAAGTTGGATCAGTATGCTGCAGCTAATCGTCTACCTTGGCAATACTTAGAAGGGCGAAAGAGATTGATTGATTTGACAGAAAATCCTTGAAGGAGGTTAAAAGTGAAGACCTTGAAGATTTATCTAGAATAGTTATTATAAAGTTTAGAAGAGTTTTACCATTACCTACAATAAGTTTCTTTTACTATATTGCAAGTTTTCAAACAAGTTTTATTCATTATCTATTATTATGAAGTTGGTTATTTTATATTCCATATTTATTCTAAATTTAAGCAATGTTATTTACTCTTTCCAATCTATTTTCGAATTCCATATAGTGCAGTAAAATAATTCAGGATTAATAAACCAATATATGCACTCTACCAAAAAAAAACAATATATGCACATTATAATTTCAACGAAAATAAAATAAAGTAAGAGTAAAGTTATGTTAAAATATTATTATTCAAGAAATCCCATAGATATCATATTAACTAATTTTGAAAATAGGGGTTATTTTGCAAGTGTACCAAATATAGAGATTCCTAAACCGTAATTACATAAGTTTCTACTAACCATAATATAAAACACTTTATGTTTGGAAATTAAAAATAAATCACAAAGTAAGAGAATATATATATAGGTTTTGTCACACAGAATATAGTAATAAGGGAAAATATATCTATGTATTCAACTCAATATGTCATATTTAAGCAGTTCAAGATATCCCACCACAGATTTCATTACCATGCTTAAAAAATATCAGGATGCACTAAATGCAACTATTCCTAAACCCTAATTCACAATTTCGTTTTTCAGTGTGTATATAAATACACAAGTGTTTCATTCATCCCTAATTCATTTATTATCAGTTTTCCACTCTCTCTACCAATACATAAGTGTTTCTGTCATCCCTTACAAAGCAGAAGACAAAGAAATCTGTGTGCACTTGGGAGAAATCAAGAGTAGTCTTCTACTTCAAGGTAAATTATTTTTATTATAGTTGTAGAATAGTTTTCTCTAAGTTCATTTTAGATCTGTAAAACACTCACAATTATGTTCATTTTCTGCATAAAAAGTACAACTTAATTTATTATTTAGACCATAAAGTGATTCTGCAGATACATTTATTTTAAATAACGTAATTGATCTAATATGCAAAAAACTTTTCTATGCCCAAGGAAGTGAAGGAATAGATGGTGGATGACTTAAAAACTTATTTTAGTTGATTTTTAGCCTTAGCTGTATTGAAATATTCATTTTATTAAAATATTTATCTTATCATGCAAGTTTTTGTATTGCATATCAAAACATAAAATAAATACAATAAGTAAACTTACTTGGGTATTTTTTAACAACTTCATCTCATTAATAAGTTCTCATTTCCTTCTTCTCCTCCACCTCCTTAGGCTTGATTGGATCTTCTTTGCTTTGCTGTTTCACATCTTCCTTTTCTCTGGATTCAGAGAAAAGGAAGGTGTCTGCAATTTTAATTTTTTATCAATTTTGTATTATTAATTTTGCTTCCTAAATAGTAATAAACTACAGCTGAGAAGTAGGAACCAGTACATATTACCTAAACTCACATTCTTCTTGGCTCCATAGATCATAGAAGAACGTCAACCTGCATGCGCGGGTTCAACCATTTGTAACGCCCCAAAACCGAGGAGTGTTACAGCGCCAGGGATCCCGTGCTTGGAATCCCCACAGGCAGTTTAAAGGAACTGAAAAACTTTATAAAAGAACAATTCAAAATGAAAACAAGTAGATAGTCTCACAAGAGATCCATACAAGTACATCAATGAAGACCTAACATGTTCATACGATCAAAATGCCAAAAGCATGCTTCAAGAGAACTATCAAACCAAGTTTAGCCCAAACGCTACAAGCGCATCCAAAAACCAAAAGATGGATAGTTTAACGAGAGTTTTATATTTTTAAACCAAAATAAGAGTGAACCAAAATAAACTCATCCTAGCTTGCATCAAATCGCATGACCTCCTCCATACTCTGCAACAAACAGTCTGGGTACCTGACCATGTCAACAACACAACCTGTTCCCCCACCGAAATGGGGGTTAGTCTCCAACCAGACTAGCAAGTTATCTATAAGCAGAATACGAGTAATAGGGCAAGTAAAGGAATCACAGATTAGCATACATGCAAACCCAATTATACTTTTAGCAATGATCGTCCATGAGGCATCAATTTACATGCTTATAGATATGGAAAGAAAGGTACGTATATCTTATTCCAACATGTCATCAATTCAGACAAACCGTATCACCAATGTCCGTACTCATAAATGCATATCATGCACCAGTAGCGATTACTTACGAATTCACCAATAAACAAGCGATCAATCACAAGAAGCACACAAGCAAGTACATCAAGCAAATGAAATCCAATCGAAATACAATTTACGAAAACGTTTCGAAAACAGGTCCAAGTCTGTCTTGATCCCGAAGGTACCTTCTTGCCCGTACATTGGGCCAAATCATTCCTATACCAAAGGATAGGGAACGGAATCACGGGCCAAGTGATCTGGTCTACCCAATTGGCAAGGCCCACCAACGACCCACTCTTCCAGAAGAGCCATAATCGAGGGTGTTACGACATAAAACCGTTTGCAATCAAGTGAGGGATCAGAACAATCCTTACCCCACGAATAAATCACATGGACAATGCGTATACACATATAACTTCACATAATCACATCTCAAGCATATAAGCACAATCACAAGGATTAACATATCATCAAGATTCTCGCGTAAGAAGACATGCTCAACATAACATATAATCATGTAAACACAGCAAAACATATAATCATGTAATCACAACAAAACATATAATCATGTAATCACAACAAAACATAATATCATGTAATCACAACAAATGTAGTCACTAATATAGCATTCATTTTCCATACTTCATTAAGGTTAAAGTTCATATACTATTTAGAAGTTTGATGAAATGCATAATCCGATATCCTAAACTTAGCCTACGACACGCAAACGCTTATAAACAACTTGCCTCAATTGACGATCAACACAAGTAATCTGTTTGTCGTAAAAAGATGTCGCAAGGTTCACGAAACGGTCACCTAAGTCGAACCTTAAAAAGTCAGCCCCAACTTCCCAGAAATTACGAATTTTGCCCAGATTTTCCAGCAATTTTACCAAATGGCCCAAAACTCAAATCCTTCCTTATTCCTCCAAATCTCAACTTCAAACAACATATGGATTAATTGAAAAGGGGTGGCGGTTCCAAGGTGGCGTGGCTGAGCTAAGGGCTGCGCAGCTGGTTGACGAACTGGGAGGTGCCGCCGCCAAAAGTAAGCTGCGAACAGCTGCTGTACGCAGTGGAGAGACGAGCGAGCTGCTGCGCAGGAGGAAGAGAAAGGCACGAGCTGCTGCTGCGTGGGTGTGCTCAGGTGGCTGGCTGAGCTGCTGGCTGAGCTGGCTGAGCTGTTGTGTGTGAGCTGAAGTCAAGAGAAGGGAGGAAGAACAACTGCTGCGTGAAGGGAAGACGAGGTGTGACAAGCTGCGCAGAGGAGGGACGAGCGAGCTGCTCTGCGCGGGAAAGAACCCAAGGTCGAGCCAGACGGAGCTGCTACGTGGTCTGAGCTAGATGGCTGGAGCAAGGTAGGAATTTCAGCGTGATGGAGTGTGGGGGTGGGCTGTGCAAATGAGGAGGGGGGAGGTGTGCAGCTTGAACTCAAATAACACGTGAAGAAGAAATATAGGAGAAGGAGGTGGGTCCCCTAATAGAAGAGGGTAGAAAAATCTAGATAAAATGGTTAGGTTTTCTTAAGGTATATATTGGGTAGGACCAATAAACTAAGTCCAGTTCGTAATAATTCGGATAAAAACGAGATGAATTCCGACAATCGATAATCACTCAATTATTGTAAAAAGAAAAGGGTCGAAATTCCCAACTGAAATACCTAACTAATAATCTGAAAGCTTCCAAGGACAAATCAAGGTCGACTTAATTATATTCCAATATGTCACTGATAGTAAGCGGGCTCGATATCGCTACATATTTCATACCCAATAATTCACGGGGCATTTCACCATTAGCTCAAGAAATGTAAAAAATTAATCTCTGAATCCAAACAAGAAAAGGAATTTGCTTAACTTGAAAGCATAAATACAACAAAGAAAAGAGAAGAAGAAACACTTGCAGAAAAATATCCAATTCTGTGATGGTTCACAATTCACACACTAGACCTAAAACTGAAGAGGAAGAAGAAAAATGCAAAATAATTGTGTTTAATTAAGCATGAGATGGTTCACAGTTTTAAATTAATGATAGACAAAGGAAAAAAAACATTGATTAGGAGGTCAGCAATGAAAGTAGATTGGAACTAACAACTCCATGCTATTGAAGAGAGTTAGCAATCAAGTATCAAGTTGGTGGAATTTAGGTGTGGTGCATAATCAAAACTTTCACCAACAGTGAAACAACATTTGCAAAACCTTTAGTTTAAAACTTCCCTTATACTGTGACACACATCTCAAGTGATGCACATTTGATTGAAAAGTTTGAGACCTTATCATTACATTAAGATGGTAAGAGCCATTTATTAGGTGTGGTGCATATTCAATAGGTTAAGTAATATTACCTCAGAATGAAATTTCTTCAACTAAGGGGATTGTGCATGAATTTCTTCATCTTCATATCTGACTGCAGTAAGATGGTAAGAGCCATTTATTACAAAGACCAAATTTTTATTAGGCCTTCAAAGAACTATAATAAGATAAAAAAAAGGCTTATTCAAATTATTATCTTTATTAGAACCGCAGTAGAGGTCGTAAAGAAGCTGGCAGCAAGGATACAATCAATAATTGACAGTAACATGAAAATAAAATAAAAACTAACCTTATAAAACTCCATTAGCTCATCAGCACGAAATGCTAGCTTTCACCTAAATAATGAATATATATGACCAATTAATAAGGTTATTCAAAACCAATCAATCAATTCTTTTGAAGAGTCGTGTTGATCATGGATACAAAATGAAAACAAGACATAGCCCTAGATAGAAAATTTTCCTGTGCCTTCACCTAGATAGAAAATTTTCACATATTACTTTGTGATCTTTTATGCAAACAGGCACATGAAGCAATATCAGAATTTATAACATGACCAATGTTGCTAAAATGTCAAACAGAAACCCTAGATTTCAGAAACCTAAAAAGGAACGAGAACAAATCATCTTAAGATAAAAAAATAATAACAGACATGCGAGATGTACAGATCCAGGAGTTATTCATGTACCTTTTAATCATTTATTTCAAAAGAAACCCTAGATCTGAGAAGAGAAGACTTTTCCGACTCTTCCTCCTCTTCCATTACCTCATCACCTCTCCCCACCTTCCCCTATCTTCATTACGGTGCAGATCCTACCTCTCCATGTGAAATCATCTTCAAAAAATAAAAGAAAGAACCATCAATAAGAAACCCTAGATCTGGAAGGGCTTCGTTCAGATCTGAGCAGAGAAACGAGGGTTTGAGAGTTTGAGAGCGGAGAGGCTCTGGTATTGATGGTTTGTGAAAGATCGATGACGGAGAGGCCCAAATCATGATGTCGAGATCTGAGCAGAGAAAGGAGGGTTTGAGAGTGGAGGGCTTCGTTCAGATCTGAGCAGAGAAAAGAGAAGAGGATCTTGAGGAGGATGAGCAGAGAAAGGAGGGCTTCGTTCAGATCTGAGCAGAGAAAGGAGAAGAGGATCTGAACGAAGAAAGCTGTGGAGAACTGAGCACCAAATCGAGGGTTTGAGAGTGGATGAGGCTTCGTACAGATCTGAGGCAATCGAGAAGGAGAAGACATCTGAAATGTAGGAGAAGAAAATGAGTGGAGGCGGAGGAGTGAATAGAAATCAGGGTTTCCTTAAAGAGAGAGACATCAAAACCAAATTTATGCATTTATATTTATTGTTGAAGATAAAATAAATAATAAATATTTTAAGTAAATAGTTGATGTTAGCTTATTTGTATCTTCACATTTATTTTTGTTATTAAATACATGTTATATTATATTTATGTTTTGTTTCCAATATTATTCAGTGATTAGAGAAAATGGTGCGAAAGCGTAAAGTTTTAGAAAACGAACAAGGAACAGAATCAAGTCGATCAGGTATTCAATCAGCTAAAGAATTGGGTATCGTTTTTTTTTGAGATTTATATATGAATTTATTTGTTATTATTAAAATCATTTATTAATTAAATATGTGCAGGATCTACTAACCGAGTGACTAGATCTTCTTTAAATGGCTTGCGTTCCCCGATGTCTGATATTTCCAATGGTAAGTAATTTATTGTATTAATTATTTTTGTTTTTGTTCAATTGAAATATATGTTTTTATCTATGTTTGAACAAATTTTAGTTTTTTATGTTTTTATTGTTAAATGTTAGAACAGTATATGTTCATTTTTAGCATTAAAGCATATATATATATAAAAACATATTTAAATTCATATATTAATTAAATATGTGCAGGATCTATTGACCCAGTTAGTAGAGATTCTTTAAATGGTTTGCGTACCCCGATGTCCAATATTTCCAAAGGTAAGTTTCTAGCGGATTAATTAGATGTTTTTTATTCAATTCAACAATATATGTTTCATTTTTGTTTAAACAAATTTAGTATTTTTTTATAATTTCTATTGTTAAATATTAGACTTTGAATACGTTGATTGAATTTTGTAGTGTATCAACATGTTACACCGAGATATCGTCAAATTCATCAACAAGATCCAATTTCTCATACTTCAGTTTTACCCGGTTGCGTCCCACACAAAAAAACAATGGTACAACTTATATTTTCATCTAAAGGTTACTTTATTTATTCAGATTGTTGGATTAGTTAGTAGATTATATTGAATGTACTATATTGATTCTTATCGTAGTTAAACAGATTAATCAAAACAGGCGTAAGAAACAAGGAAATCAATCAGGTTGGGAGTATATTATTTTTATAATTTTAAAATAATATTCCTTTCTCATATTTGAAAATAATTTTTTAATTATATTCTTGCAGGTCGAGAACATGAGAATATTTGCAGTTCTTCTATTAATGAGGGTGCACCGTTACACAGTGACACTAATTGTATGTCGTTATTAGAAATTAAATATTATATCTTATGAATTTATCTATTTTGATATTGATTTTTAATTTGTTTTTGGTAGGGCAAGTGCATGGATCAATGTTTAACAACCAATTGGTTGTAGGAAAAAAAGAAAAAGGTATGATTCAACCAACCTACATGTGAATTTATATATCTAAATGTTAAAACTATTAGAAAGTTTATATTGATATATTAGATCGGAATATGAGGATGTTGAGAATGAATGCAATCAAGCTAAAGAGGACACTGAATCTACATGGAGTACATACAGGTTAACAACATGTGTTCTTATTAGTGGATGTATATAAATAGAGACTTCTACCCTATTTTTTTAATATTTAATTAACTTTTTGTTTGTAGTCCAATTGCATGACTCGAGACTTAACGATCCATTGGCCATCGAAAAGATTGAGAAATGTATGAAAATACTTTTAACAAATGTGGTTTTTGGGTTAAAGTGCTAAAAAAAAATTTGTATGGGTTCTTTTTAGCTCGCCGTATGAGAATGATAAGAATTGAGGCAATCAAAGAAATGAGACGAAGACAAAAGCAAATTCATAAAGGTTAACAATTTATCTAAATTTATTGTTCATATTTCATAGTTTAAAATTATATGTCATTTATTGTTTAATTATTAATGTAGACAACTTATTTTTATTTTGTAGTCAAGTACCTCGATCATGGTGATGCTAAATATCAATGTCAGTATTGTGGTGCGTTGCTATGGCATGATGAAATCAGCAAAAACAAACAACCGAAATCAGATGAAGATGAAGAAAATAACTCATGTGATGATAATTCTTCAAAGTCTTCTCTTTGTTGTATGAAAGGGAAAATTCAGCTTCCTTTGTTGAAAGAGCCACCCCCGTTGCTCAAAAGTCTTTTGACTAATAGGCATCCAAAAAGCAAACAATTATGTGAAAACATCATTGCTTACAACATGATGTTTTCTTTCACCTCATTAGGAGGCAAGATGGCACCAATTAGCGGAGGGCGTGGACCTTACTGCTACAGAATGCATGGTCAAAACTTTCACAGAATTGGGAGTTTGTTACCTGTACCTGGGTCAGGACCAAAGTTTTCACAACTATATATCTTTGATACAGAAAATGAGGATGCAAATAGAATTGGTGTCATAAGGTATGTTAAATTCATGAATTGTTTGGTATTCTTTACTTAATTAGTAAAATATCCTCTTTAGACTACATCATCTTCATTAGCGTAATATTTATTAACATATTCAATGCTATAATAAATTAATTTGTTTTCACTGCAGCTCTAGAGTAAAAAAAGTAGATGACTCACTGGTGAGTGACTTGAACAACCCTCATGCAAAGGCGTTTAGAATGGCAAGGGATCGCTTTAAAGAAGACAATTCAGCAAACGTCCAACTGCGTCTTATTAGTAAGAGAAACACAGATGCGCGAAGATATAATCTGCCAACAAGATCTGAGGTTGCTGCTCTTATTATTGGTGATATTGACACAGATTTAGGAAAGAGAGACATCGTACTTCACACAAGGAGTGGTCGATTGCAAAGAATACACGAGTTGCATCCTTCTTACCTTCCTCTTCAGTATCCACTAGCATTCCCGTATGGAGAGGATGGATACAGACCTGATATTGCTCTCAGTGATATTTCAAACAACCCTTCAAGAAAGAGGTTGAGGATTACTATAAAAGAGTTTGCTCAGTTTAGAATCCATGAGCGGGAAGGAGAATCGCCTGCTCTAAGGTCATTCAGAAAATTATTCCAACAGTTCTTGGTCGATCTTTATACAATGGTTGAATCAGAAAGGCTTAGCTACCAGAAAGCTAACCAGAAGAAGCTTCGGTCTGATTTATACAATAATCTTGCTAGAGCAACTAGCAAGGGCAACATTGAACCATCTTCATCCGGAAAGCGTACAATATTAGCATCTACATTTACAGGCGGTCCGAGATACATGAGGCAGAACTATCAAGATGCAATGGCGATCTGCAGGCATCATGGTTATCCTGATTTGTTTATAACATTCACATGTAATTCAAAATGGCCTGAACTTACAAGGTTTCTTGAAGAGAGGGGTCTGCATCTAGAGGATCGGCCTGACATTGTATGCAGGCAGTTCCACATCAAATTGACCGAAATGATTCAAGATTTCAGAAATGGTAAAATTTTCGGAAAAATCAAATCAGGTAACTAAGTCGTTATATTTTTAAATTACTCCCAATACATTTAATCCCTACATATTAAATTATTGTTGATATTTTTTTTGTGAATCTTTAATTTCTGAAACTCTAAGTTATTATTGCTTCTATCTTTGTTGCAGTAGTATACACCATCGAATTTCAGAAACGTGGTTTACCACATGCCCACATTTTGTTGTTTCTAGATAAGGAACATAAGTTGCCTACTACAACAGATATTGATAGAGTTATATCAGCTGAACTTCCTGACCCAATACACGATGCTGATTTATTCTTCAAGGCAGTCGGTGAATTCATGATTCGTGGTCCGTGTGGAGTTTTTAATCTGACATCGCCGTGTACGAAAGAATTGAAGTGTACCAAATACTTCCCGAAAGAGTTCAACGACCTGACATCTATTTCTGAAAATGGCTATGCTATTTATCGAAGGCGTCAAGATGGGAGGATGATAGAAAAGAGTGGAGTTGTACTAGATAATCGAAATGTGGTTCCTTACAATGCAACTCTTCTCTTAAGGTACAATGCCCATATAAATGTTGAGCGGTGCAATCGGACGACCACTATTAAATACCTGTTCAAGTATGTGAACAAAGGTCTAGACCATGTCACAGCTGCATTCTCAGAAACAAAGCAGAATTCTGAAAATAACGGTGTTGATGAAGTCACAGATTACCTCAACTATCGTTATATATCTGCGTGTGAAGCATCTTGGAGGATTTTTGCTTTTCCCATTCATTATCGGACTACGCCAGTTGTACGTTTGAATTTCCACCTTCCCGGTGAGCAGAGTGTTTTATTTGATGATGCTGATAATATTGATGAAGTCATAGATGATCCAGACATAGTAAACACTATGTTTCTGCAGTGGATGGAGTGTAACAAAACAAATGAAACGGCTAAAACTTTGACATATTGCCAGTTTCCGGAGAAGTTTGTATGGGTTGCTGAGAAACGAAAGTGGAAGATTCGGGAGAAGGGAACTGCTTCTATTGGAAGAATCTATCTCGTGCTTCCTGGTAGTGGGGAGAAGTACTATCTCCGGATTATGTTAAATCATATTAAAGGGCCAACTTCTTTTGAAGCTTTAAGGACTGTTCCTGGTAACCCCTATCCTACCTTCAAGGAAGCATGCTTTGAGATGGGATTATTAGATGATGACAAAGAATATGTTGAAGGGATCATTGAAGCAAGTTTTTGGGGAACAGGAGATTATCTCAGGAGTCTCTTTGTATTTCTTTTGATTTCTGATAGCATGGCAAGGCCTGAATACGTTTGGCAACGAACATGGAAACATCAATCAAATGATATCACCAGGAAACAGAGGAGGATACTTCGAATTGACGGTATGTACTTTATTTCTTATATATTTTTTATTATGCCATATCTATATTTCGAGCTTTCCGTTTTTAAATTATATGCTTATCTCAATTTTTTAGTTATTTTGTCATATTTTTCCATTAACAACTATGTGTTTTTATATGCAGATTTGACGCTAACAGACAATCAGTTGCAAAACTATGCTCTTGCAGAAATTGAAAAGTTATTACAGTGAAGCGGATATAGCTTGAAAAACTACAGGACTATGCCTGTTATTGATGAAAATCTCTTATCAGAAGGTTCAAACAAGCTTATACAGGATGAACTTAGATACGACAAAGCAGCTCTATCCGATGAACATGTACGATTGGTTTCTAGCTTTACAACTGAGCAAAAAGGAGTTTATGATGAGATCATGAATTCTGTTTTAGAGGATAATGGAGGTGTTTTTTTCTTATATGGCTATGGCGGAACTGGGAAAACATTTATATGGAGGGCACTTTCAGCTGTTATACGATCTAAGGGAGAAATAGTCCTCACTGTTGCTTCGAGTGGAAATGCTGCTCTCTTAATACCCGGAGGAAGAACTGCTCATTCAAGATTTAAAATACCTTTGCAAGTCGACGAGGCAACAACATGTCATATAAGTGCAGGTACAAAACTCAAACTATTTACGATAATTATATCTAATGTGTTGTCGTATAGCAGCTTTCGACGTGTCATATACGTTCAGGTACAGATCTGGCTGAGTTGATATGTGCTGCTAAACTTATCATCTGGGACGAAGCTCTGATGACAAACAAGTTATGTTTTGAAGCCTTAGATAAGACTCTAAGAGATATCTGTCGTGCTACAAATCCAAACAGTTTACAGCAGCCGTTCGGAGGAAAAGTCATTGTATTTGGTGGAGACTTTAGGCAGATTATTCCCTTCATATCAAAAGGAAGCAGGCAAGATATTGTTTTCGCCACAATTAATTCTTCTAAGTTGTGGGAACACTGCAAAGTCCTTCATCTGACAAAAAACATGCGGATTCAACGAGGTACCACTGAATCCGAAATCCAAGAAGCAAAGGATTTTGCAGAATGGGTATTAAGCATAAGAGATGGTACTATAGGGGAGGACAACGATGGTGAAGCACAAATTAAGATTCCTGATGAACTTCTGGTTAAGAACTATGAGTTAGAACCGATTCCAGCAATTGTTCAGTCTATATATCCGTCTATTTTGGACAATAGATCAACCTCAAATTACTTTGAGGAACGAGAAATTCTTGCACCAACGCATGAAGAAGTTGATAAGGTTAATGAATATGTACTGTCTAAATTACTTGATGACGAGACAGTGTATATCAGTTCTGATAGTCTGTGCAAGACGCGTGATCCCAGAGACAATGAAGACAAGGTCTATACGCCAGAGTACTTGAACAGCGTTAGGTGTTCTGGTGTGCCAAATCATGTGCTGAAACTAAAATTTGGGGTCCCTATAATGTTGCTTAGAAATATTGATCAGACTTCGGGTTTATGCAATGGGACGAGACTGATAACTACTCAACTCGGGAAGCATGTTATTCAAGCAAGAATCATTTCAGACAACAATATTGGCCATATAGTTTTGATTCCTCGCATGGTCATGACGCCATCAGACACTACATTCCCGTTCAAGTTTCAACGAAGACAATTCCCGGTGAGTGTGTGTTTTGGTATGACAATTAACAAAAGTCAAGGTCAATCTTTGGCTAATGTTGGTTTGTATCTTCCGCGCCCTGTTTTCTCTCATGGTCAGTTTTATGTTGGAACGTCAAGAGTGACTAGCAAAAAAGGTTTGAAGATTTTGATATGCGACAAAAATAACAAAAGATCTGATACTACAACGAATGTAGTATACAAAGAAGTTTTTAGTAATTTGTACCAGTACTAGAATTTCTTAGTATATTTGTCTTTTTAGAGTTACATTTTTTTGTTTAAATACTTTTGTTTTTATTGTTTTAATGGGATTAACTACCCCGTTTTGATAAAATGTTGACAAGATCTTCTATTTTCAAAAAATTATTAGACAGAGTTGCATTTCTTTCTACCATTATAATATAGCATTTAGTTATGTCAATCTAAATGGTGGCTTTATTATATAGAGATGTAACTCTTGACGTTTAAAACTTTTTTAAAAATACAAAATATAAACAAATCCCGTGCAGGGCACGGGTACTGATCTAGTGTAACACATAATACCTTAGTCAATGAGTTTATATCTCATCTTACCAATCTTATAAATAGACCAAGACATAGTATTATTGAAGCATTCCTTGAACGTTCCATGTATACTAATCTTACCATCAACATAGAGGATCAACAAACGTAAACCAGAAGTGTCAATACTAACCAAAAGGTGCACATAACTAGTGTTCATCTGCCATAATTTCATTATATATTTATAAGGGTTGTGGTAGGAACCTATAATACATGTACTCTTATTAGTAGTCACATGTTGTTTGATCACAATTATCTTATCAACATCATCTAAAACCAATTGATTCTTCCAGCAAAAATTACCAACAACTATTATTTCCAAGATATACCAATGGCTAAAATATATGTTATGTGAGTACTTTATGCATTTAGTGAGGCTGAAACTTGAAACTGTCATACTTGTAACTTGTAGTGTAAACTGAGTATCAAACTTGAATAGGACACCAAAGAAATAAACCAAAATCATAGGAAATTTGCATTCATAGGATGTCCTAGAACCATAGAGCATACAGCAGCCATATATGTTCAGCAGAATTACAACATAGTCATAAGAAAGAAACAAACTACACTTCCTACCAACAAAAGCCTCATGATCATTGTTTGTAGCGAAATTACCAACGAGATGATAACTAAGCAATTGTAGGATAAAGATCAAAGAATACGGTATAATCTCAGCACTCAATAACGATATGGAAAACTAGGGTTGAAACTTGAACTTATCTATTACTTGTGTGGTGGCTGGATGATTACAAAGCTGGCGTTAGCCTCTTTTTATAGGCTAACCCTAATAATATCTTTAAGGAAACGAGATCTTATATTTTCCTTTTATCCTATGACGATATAAAAATAAGGTAAGAAATATTCTTTCTAATATCTTTCACCAATTACAACAATATAACAAAGAAATAAGATAATATCTACTCGGCCGACTTCATCATCAAAGCTAACGGGATCTTCGCCGCATCTCGTCACGTCGACGTGATCAGCCTACGCGTAGCCCAAGACGCGTTCCTTACTCGTCGTATTTTAGGCACAAACAATACCCCTAAGGCATCTTTCAGGGCTTAACGTCTAGTAGAGCCGGGAGACGCCTTCTTTCTTCAAGAAATACGTCTTCATTAAACTTGGAACGTGTCGATGATCAAGTCATTTGAGATTTTAACTTCGTCGTAACGCTTCGATCATCATTTTCCTTCAATCATTCCCTTCATCTATTCTTTGACTCTTGAAATGACTAGGCCTTCCTTCTACGTACCAAAAAACATCTTAAAGGGTTCCGACTGCAGATCTTCAGAGGCGCGTAGCGTCGAAAAGATTGAGATCGTTGGCGAATCTTGGGCCTGAAGTGGAGATCGAGATACCTCCTCAAGGGGTATCTGCCGACGCATACCGCCCGAGATGGATCGTGGTGTACGAATATCCTTTTCTTACTGGCCATCGATTCCCTTTCTCGCCTTTGACGAAGGCATTTATGCTTACGCTAGGAGTAGCCGTCGGGCAACTCCTGCCGAGTGTATGGAGGATTTTTGGCGCTTTGGACGACGTGACGGCGAGGCATGGCATCGAGGTCGCCGTTGATGATCTCATCCAGTCTTTGATGATCCAGACTAAAACGGTCGGGAGAGTGGGTCTGAAGTCGAGACCTAAAGCGACCCGAATCGCCATCGAGGGCAGTCAGGCCGACCGTCACTGGGCCAACTTCTTCTATTTTGTGAACAAATCGACTCTTGGTGAAAAATGTTCTTGGCTTATCGAATGCTGGAATCATGCGAGTGAGTTTGCCTTCTTTCCGAATCTTTATTATGTATGTCTTTAGACGTCGATGCTTTACTTATTTTGGATCTCGTCTTACACTTTTTTGTAGTCAATACAGACGTTATTGTGGTGAGGCGAGAGACCAAGAAGGTCATCGCTAAACTCCTCGAGATTTTTGAGAGTGAACGAACCTTTCATGGTCATGACTGGGAGGGTGATCGTATTGCTCCTGCGGCTTTGACTGGTATAGTGTTTACGTTTTGTATCTTGTTCTTTCTCCTTTCTTGTTTCGAGAGTTTTGATTTTTCTCCTCCGACGTTCCTTAGTGTCTGCATCCGCCTCCCGTATCCGTAGTGGAGGGGAATCTGCTTCTGATCTTATCGCGTCAAAGAAGAGGCGTCGCGTTGAGGACGAATTTTCTTCTGAGGCTCCTATCCATATTGCACCCATGATCTCTCTCGTCACTTCCCCGTCTTCTTCTCCAATTAAGGTGACGAGATCGCGTAAGGGCAAGGAGAAGGTTGTTGAGAAGTTGAAGTTCAAAGTCGAGACCGTCGACGACTTTCCGGGAGTCGTTTCTCGTGTCGTCGCATCCGGGAGAGAGTTTTTGCCCGCTATGAAAGGGCTTCAAACTCCTCCAACGCTTGACCACTATTTGCCAATGGAAACGAAGGATGTAATGGGAGAAGCTCTCGCTACACAGTGGCAGGTAGGTTTTCTTAACGTTTCCGCCGAGTTTCTTACCTTTGATTTGATCTTGACTTCTTTTTCTTTGTTCTTTTAAGCGCTTCAATCTTCATTAGGCGTCTGGGGACGCTTTTCTGACTCCGTGGACCGGATGAAGGCCATGGAAGAGAAGCAATCAGTTGACGAGATAAAGATCCAGGAGCTCAACACGACGATCGAAACGTTGCGTAAGGCGGAGAGCGAGGATCAGGAGAAGGTCGCAGCGACGCTCAAACTTCACGACGAGCTTGCTAAGAAGGTCGGTGACTCGAAGGCGAGTATTGCTCCTTTGGAGGATGAGATGGCCAAGAAGGAGAAGAAGCATGCTTCGGAGCTTCGTGAAGCAAAGATCTATTGGTCTTGGCTATCTCGTGTAGAGGTTCTTGAGAAATATGGCGCCGGGGAGAATCTTGGTTGGGATCCAGTATCTGAGCGGTGGGAGTTTGAGGCGGCGTTTCCAGAACTTCCCGAAGGCGTCGAGGCGGGTCCTTCGTCCTTGCATCCTCCAACGAACCCTGATGTTTTGGAGGAAGATGCTCCTAGGTTTAATGACGTTGATCCTAACGAAGGCGTTGGACATTATGAGGGCTTCAACGAGGAAGTCGTCGTGGAGGATTCCGAAGGCGAGGGCGAGGGCGAATATGAATACGAGGAAGCGGATGGTTCTTCATCTAGTTCTTCTGAAGGCGAGAGTGAATCTTCATAATTTTTTGGGGTCGCTTCTTCTCTTTTTTTTGTAAAACATCCTCTCGTTTGTTTTGTTTGCACGTCGCCAGTCTTTGGGGCGCTTTCTTGTAAATACTATCGTTCTTGCCCTTCTTGACGGATCTTTTTGTAATATATCCTCTTTAATTCTTGGATCTTCTAAGCTTGAATATGCTGTCACGTCCAAACGTGTTCCTCTTGGCGATGGCGTCTTTTCTCGTATGAGTTTCTTATTGCTTATGCGACGACATTGTCGTTTTTGGTACTTTTCTTTTAGTCGTTGTCATGATAGGTTTCTTCTTAAAATTTTGATCCTAGATATGATCCTCACGATCCTATATGCAATTCTTACGATCCTGTGTAGGAGACCATAGTGTTATTTTATGTGTAAGTTTAAATGTAATATAAGTCATGAAACTTGATATTCTTTATTCGTCCATATATTAATCATATATGTAGGCACAAAGTAAAAAGTAAGACATATATTATCTATAGAAACAATATCTTCCTTTTATTATTTGGAAATTGGAAAACCATACACTTTCAAAAAACACTCGTAGAATCGTGTTGACTATATAAGATACTAAAATCTATCTTATGTGAGCAAAAATGTGTTCTTTGTGTATTGTCTTATTAGAAAGACATATATGAGTCACATTTTATCATTTTGACCGCTCAATTTCTTCAATTCGTAGGATCTTACGATCCTAAGATCGATCATACCGATCCGATCTTACCCCCTTCTCCGATCCAAAGTAGGATTCCGATCCTGACAACCATGGTTGGTATTGTCCTCCATTTTCCTATTGATTTTCGCTCCCCTTCATTGCATACATTTATATTTTGCCCGGAAATAAGTAGACGAAAAAAGTGTACAGATAAAGGACAGCTTTACACTAATTCAAATCAGATAAATGGTCCAAGAAAATCTTTGCAATGCTGTAAGATCTGCACTCAAATTTAAGAATACTAATGGATATAGTGGTTTTAATTTATTTATACACCTTGGAAGTGATTCAAAAGCAAATCACAACAAGGGAGTTCACAAATTATAAGATCAGGTACCTTTTATTAGTTGAAAATCCGAGATTCTTTTACTTTGATAATAAATCGGATGTATATCTATCTATATACAATGGTGTGAGAAAGTAAGTTAAATTGGGATTAATTAATGTTAAATTTAATTTTTCCTTTCTCTTTATGTGCTTAATTAGTTAGAATTTCATCTCTTTTCATTTTTTTTCCTCTTCACTCTTCACCTCAGATTTGTATGGCGACGGAGATCGAGCAATCCGAACACCGTCAAGACTATGTAATTCTAGTTAATATAAGAGATATTCAATTCTTTTATTAAAAAGAAACTAACTTTTACGTTTCTTGTAGAAGAGATAGGATTTTCCTTCTTTGAATATTTGATTCCTTTGTTGCGGATCTTGTCTTCGGTTGCAAGGAATAACTTTTTCAACAACTTTAAGGTTTGTGACGGCTGCGTTTTGGGTAGGAAGGACGAGTTTGCGATGGTGTTGATGGGTTGAATGGATTTTGGGAATAAGGGTGCTCCAAACTCCAATCTTTCGATCTCCACAAACACGAATCGATCCAAGCTTCTTGTACACAACCGAAAACAGACTCAACAAGAAACATCAAAGTACTAAAAGACTCAGAATCAATTTCTGATAGAAACTGACAAACAGGAAAACAAAAACAGACTCTCTTTTTGTGGTTTTTTTATAGTGGGGTCTCGTGATGTTCTTGTGAAGACGGTGATGGTGTCAACCTGGCTCTGACACCAATTTGATGGGGGGGGATAAGCCCTTATTGCCTGATCTAGACACTAAACCTCGAACAGAGAAAAGATGCGGAATTAGATAAGAAGATGAAAAAAAGATAAGTCGAATGATAGGTCGATTGAAACAAAATCAAACAACGATAAAACCCTTGAACTTAAGAGTAAGAATCTTACCGAATGATGAAGAAACCTCAATATATTAACCAAACACAATGACTACGGTAGGCCAAGGCACCTGGAGGATGCTCTATGGACCCTCGATAGCACCCACCTTATGGAGGAGATTGACACGCACACAAGTACAACTAGGGCGAGCTCAACAACAATGCTCTCAAGCACTCTTCTCACAAAAGCTCTCTTTTCGAGGAACGAAAACAACGTTGTCTCAATCATAAGAATCATAATCATAGTTTGTCTTACATATAACAATAACTAGGCAAACCATATATAGGGTTCATAAGGGTGTCAATTAAAAGAAATAAAACAATTAAAAGTATTTCCTATAAATAGCTAAAACAACTTAAATGAAATAATCCTGAAAAACAAACAAAACAACGGCGGTCACCGCAATTAATTTGCACCAAGTCGTAGCCAATTTCAATTAGCGGCGGTCTGCTTTTTGGGCGGCAGGCGCCGTCATTATTTTTCTCCACTTCGTATCCGAGCCTGGAATTGCGAATTAATGGCGGGCATTGTAAGGTAGGCGGCGGGCGCCGCTATTCCGCGGGCGCAAGTGATGTATTCGTGGGCGCGGATGAGAAACCGCGGGTGACCCGCAGGCAGGAGTTTGGGTTGCAGAAACTTCGTCTTCTCTGAAATGCCCCGTGAATTATTGGGTCTGAAATATGTAGCGATATCGAGCTCGCTTACTATCAGTGACATATTGCAATATAATTATGTCGACCTTGATTTGCCCTTGAAAGCTTTCGGATTAATAGCTAGGTATTTCAGTTAGGAATTTTCGGGCTCTTGTCTATTCCAAATAATTGAGTTATTATCGATTATCGGCGTTTGTCTCGTTTTATCGGGATTTGTTAGAAAAACCCGACATATTTTATCTAATATTTCCACAAAGAAAATATACGCATAATTTAATCCATCCTTTCCGTCTAAAATTCTCTATAATCTTCTATTGGCCCCACCCCTTACCCTCATTCACGTTTTTTTTTACACTCTCTTCAACTCATTTCTTCCCTCACACAATCTTCTAAACACTCCCCTCCTCCTTCCTTCAGCCAGCGGCTCACCCATCTCCTGTCTCTTCACGTTGTTGCTCAGCCCGCGCAGCTTTGTTCGCGTCTTCTTCCTCCTCACGCAGCAGCTCCTCCTTTCGTCTCCTCTGCGCAGCAGCTCACCCCTCTGTCTCCTCTGCGCAGCAGCAGCTCGATGGCTCGTCTCCGGCGTCGTCTTGGTGGCAGACACCTTGCAGTACATCGGGAGGCCGGTGAACCACCCCTACCTTCATCCATTTAACATCTTCTGAGAAATCCCTAATTCTTTAGAACCCTAGTTTTTTCAATTTGGGGGTTTATGTTAAAATTGATGTTTGAGCTGAAATTGATGGAAGTAATGGATGATTTAGTTTGTTTGAAGTTGAGATTTGGAGGAATAATGAAGGATTTGAATTTTGGGCCATTAGGTAAACTTGCTGGAAAATCTGGGCAAAATTCGTAATTACTGGAAAGTTGTGGCTGACTTTGTAAGGTGAGAAATCTCCCTACGAGTATCAGGAATTTTACAGTTTTCGATTTGGATGTATATGTGATGAGTTATGGCGTTTTTCGTGAAGGTTCGACTTAGGCGACCGATTCGTGGACCTTGCGACATCTTTTTACGACAAACAAATTATTTGTGTTGATCGTCGACTGAGTCAAGTTGTTTATAAGCGTTTGCGTGTCGTAGTTTAAGTTTAGGTTATCGGATTATGCATGTCATCAAACTTTTAGAAAGTATACGCATTTTAACCTTAATGTAGTATGAAAAATGAAGTCTAGGTTAGTATGGAAAATGAATGTCATGTTAGTAACTACAATTGTTGTGATTACATGATTATATGCTATGTTTAACATGCCTTCTTACATGAGAATCCCGATGATATGTTTATCCTTGTGATTGTGCTTATATGTTTGAGATGTGATTACATGAAGTTATTGGTGTATATACATTGTCCTTGAGATTTATATGTGGGGTAAGGATTGTTCCGATCCCTCACTTGATTGCGAACGGTTTTATGTCGTAACACCCTCGATTATGACTCTACCGGAAGAGTGGGTCGTTGGTGGGCCTTGCCAATTGGGTAGACCGGATCACTTGGCTCGTGATTCCGTTCCCTACCCTTTGGTATAGGAATGATTTGGCCCAATGTACGGGCAAGAAGGTACCTTCGGGTTCAAGACAGACTTGGACCTGTTTTTGAAACGTTTTCGTAAATTGTATTTTGATTGGATTTCATTTGCTTGATATACTTGCTTGTGTGTTGTTTGTGATTGATCACTTGCTGAATCGGTAAGTAATCGTTACTGGTGCATGATATGCATTATGAGTATGAGCATTGATGATATTCATCGTATGTCAGAATTGATGACATGCTGGGATACGATATTTGTACCTTTCTCTGTTTATCTGTAAGCATGTGAACTGAGGGTTTGTGGATAATTATTGCTGAAAATATGACTAGGTTTGCATGTCTGCTAATCTGTGACTCCTTTACTTGCCCTATTACTCGTATTCTGCTTATAGATAACTTGCTAGTCTAGTTGGAGACTAACCCCCATTTCGGTGGGGGAACAGGTTGAGTTGTTGACATGGTCAGGTGTACCTAGACAGTTGCAGAGCATGGAGGAGGCCAGGCGACATGATGCATTCTAGGATGGGGTTTATTCCGGTCCATTCTTATTTTGGGTTTTAAATCTGTTGCTTTGGTTAAACTAGGCATCTTGTGTTACCTTGATGCGTCAGTAGCCTTTCGTCTAAACTTGGTTTGAGAGTCCTCTTGAAGCAGTTATTTTTATGGCATTTTGATCGTATGACCATGTTAGGTTTTTATCGACGTACTTGTATGGATCTCTTGCAAGGCTATCTATTTGTTTTCATTTCTAATTGTTCTTTTGTAAAGTTTTTCTCTTCCTTTAAACTGCCAGTGGGGATTCCAAGCACGGGATCTCTGGCGCTGTAACACTCCTCGGTTTTGGCGCGTTACATTCTCATCTTGACTCGAATCAGATCTCTACGAGCTTGAATGGCTACTATACGAGCTCGAATTACTAACAATGAGTTCAAGGATGACTCATAGCGATATTTAGTTCCCAATCCAGTGGTTAGAACATCTCTTGATTTAAAACGAGACGTCCTTGATGATAGCTCGGATGCTCTTGATCATGGTTGTCAGGATCGGGATCCTACTTTGGATCGGAGAGGGGGGGGGGGTAGGATCGGATCGGTAGGATCGGGTCAGTAGGATCGGATCGTAATATCCTACAATTTCAGAAAATGAGCGATGAAAATGATAATATATGACTATGACATGACTTTCTAGTAAAAGTACTACAAAAAACACACTTTTGCTCACATACGATCGGTATTAGTGTCATACATAGTTAAAATGATTGTACGAAGGTTAATTAAAGTTTACAATTTTTCAAAATCAAGAAAGATATTGTTTAAAGTATTACAACTTTCAGTCATCAATGTAAATAATCAATAAACCAACAAAATTAATCTTCGTCAAAGTTCACATCATCAACAAGCGCATCATCATATTCGTGATGTTAGTGATCACCGTCAAGTGAATCCATTGCCATTACCTTCTAGAAGCTATGTTTCTATGTTTCGAGAATCATTAAGCTCACTGGAAGCAACACAAACTATTATACCATTCTTGTCGTCGTCATTGATTACATGTTGCTCGGCATTTTCGACAAACTGAGAGAGAATGTCATTGAATTTTTTTTTTGTTTTTGCTTCAGTTTAAGGTTGTACATTACGAAAAATTAACATTAATATGTGTAAACGATTCTCTTTTATTGTTTTTTGCTTCAGTTTAAGGTTTACATTGCAACTCATTCATCTTTTGTGCGTTTAAAATATTTCTCTTCTTTGTATGCACCTAAACAGCATTGAAAAATAAATTTGGTTCAAGAAAAATTCAATTACAGAAGCAGTTCAGTAAAAAGGAGGTGGATCTTGCATTTGTGATCCTAATCATAGGATCATACGATCCTGTACGATTCTACTTCTGATCCTGACATGGTTCTGATCCTACATGGGATCGGGATCGTTTTGTAAATTTAGGATCGTAGGATCTTAAGATCCTACGATCCTACGACCCGGATCGCGATCCTAACAACCATGCTCTTGATGGTAGCTCAGATGCTCATGCATCAATAAAAAGATTCTTTATTACGACTCTTTTTATTAAAAATATTGATCATACTAACTCAAAAACTATATATACAAAATTGATCATGTTTTTCTTATAAGTTTAGCTATTTAAATAATAATTAATTTTAAAAATTATTTTAAATCATTATACTAAATTTATATGAGATAAATGAGGTAAATCTATTTAGTAAAATATTTTAACCTAAGCAATTTCATTATCATAATTAAATTTATTATCAGATTTATTATTTTATAACGCGTGCGAGGCAAGAAAAACTGAACTAGTTTAACTAAAACATATGAAACCAAACGGAAAAAGAAAAGACTTAAAAAACGAAATGTGGGAATTTCCCACATTAAATTCCCGTGAACTTAGCTACTTTTCAGGAATTGTAAATTCCTACACTATAAGAAATTATGTTCCGTTCAAATTAATGTGTATTAATGTAGGATTTCAAAAGTTTTTAAGTCAAAAACATAGAAAGTGGAACCTACCTCCGTAAACCATCTAAGAGAAACTCCAATGATTTGTAGGAATTAAAACTTACCGGAATTAAGTTCATGTGTTTATTTCTTAAACCAAACACATGAAGAAACAAACAAAGGATAACAATCTAATCTCTAAGAAATAAACTTAATAAAAGTGGGCAAGGATGACTAGATTAAGGCTCCGTTTGATATATCGAGCTGAAATAGTAGATGGAGCTGAACAAGTAGCTGAAACTAGAGTTGAAGTTGAATGAATAGTTGGAGCTGAAGATGAAAATGTTGTTTGAAAAGATACTTGAATATTCAGTACTTCTAGCTGAATTTGTAATAATAATGAAAAAAGATATAATAAATTATTGAAATCTTTTATTTATAAAGGACAATAGTGCATTAAAAATTACATTAAGTTTGTTAAGCTCCATTAATCTAGGAGGTGTAACATTAAAAAATTAAGCTACTTTAATCTACATTAAGCTTGTTAATCTAGATGAATGTTCTTTTACCGAACACTTAACAACTAGATGAAATAAAAAATTAAGCTTCATAATGTGCGAAAAAAGCTCTGCCGAACGAAGCTTAATTTAGTCTATTTTAGAGTGTTGGATTAATTTGTTTGTGTGATTTAAGGTTATTAAAATCGAGATTTTAGAATCGGATCACAAACAACCTTCGGATCGGATCGTAAATCGTAAGATTTTATAGTCCAATAAAAGTTTATTTAATATTAAAATATATTCCCACAACTCTTGCTATTTGTTACTGTTACTTGTCTTAGGTTATAGAACAACAACCCCCACTTTGGTTCGTTAGTTGGTAATAGTTATTTGCTTAAGAATAGACTACTTGATTCTCTTGAAATTCGACCCTTGCTTTCCTACTATACTAGTTGGTTAGTTAGGTTTTCTTTGATAGGCATCAACGATATATGTCGTGTAACACAAATGTAAATAAATGCTTGAGGTTTTAATTATTAAATTTTGCAATAAATGACTCGGTAAAGTTATAGCCATGTGCACTTATGTCTCCAAACTATTTTAAGTTTAATTGAGTCATGTGGTGACAATTTTGTAATTCATATCAACAATGTTTTTGTTTTAAAAGACCTGGACTGACATGATCGCCAGATTATGAACATGACCTCCCAAATTATGAACATTAACTTGTTATCTAGGAATGTGAGCACTTCACACTTTATACGTAAGGTTTGTTTTCACCGTGTTGGAATGGGAACCTCAAGAACTCCAGTTCTCTAAGTGCTCCCTTCCTCGATTTCTCTAGTTTTGAAGATGACAACTACATCATATATATTGGAAAGTATTATCATGAAGTTTCAGGTGAAAGATAAATAAATCAAAATGTTGAAACTCAAGGAAAATGGGAGGAGAACCGCATCGATGAAGCTGCCAAGATCTTTGAAGAAGATATCAAACTTGGGCAGCAAAGGAGTAAACATCTCATGAAGATTTGTTCCATGTTTATAATTACTTATTGAATAATCGGTTGTATTGAGTAAACTAAAAGATCTCGAGTTTAATTAATTAAACTTGAAAACGTGTGCATAAGTATATTTTAGGAATGAAGATCGGTTATGCAATATCTCTTTATCGAGATCTTTCCGTATGATTTCTATTGATTAAATAAACTTATTCAGACGTGTTAACACATATGCATTTTGAGTGTGCAAAAGGTGCATCTTGTTAAGAAGAAGAAATAATTGTACCTGCTCAAGAACAACAAGTAAGTCGTTTTGTAATTTGATTTGTGAGTTTCTGATAGGAACTAGATTAGATCATAGGAAGAAGATTGTAATCGTTCGTTAATCTCTAAACTCCAACCTCAATATACAAGTAGGCTTTTAATCTTCCAAAGAAGAGTGATTTTCATCTAAAGATAACTAGTTGGTTATCTACGATTTCCACCTTAATTAAGTAATTGTGTTGATAACTTGCTTATTAGTTTCCGTTGTACCTAGAAACTGAACATCTTTATGGTTCAGTTCCCTTCGTATTAACATACATATCCTACACATCAAAACCTTTCTCTATATTTGTATATATAATTTGTCTCCTCTATTTTGTTTTTTGATAGATATAGTGTTAGTTAGTTGGTTAGATTTAAGTTCTGGTGTAACAGCCTTTTACGGTGTAACGGTGTAACGAGTATTCACCCTCAATGATATTCAAGTTTGTTAAGGTTGATATTCAGCTTAATTTACCTATATCAATATAGGGTAGATATTCAACTAAATAAACATGAATAAATAGCGTAAAAGATTGAATAGAGGCACAAGCATACGAGAATGTATATAAAGTTGAATATCAACCTTAACAAACCCGAATACCATTGAAGGTAAATACCCGTTACACCGATACACCACAATACTCGTTACACCGGAACTCACCTCTAGTTAGTTAATAAGCTAAAATAACGTCAAGTGTTGGATTAATTATGTAATAAGATGAGATTAGAAGTTTGTTAGCTCATCAGTCCTATAAAACTCCTCATTAAAGCTTCATCCTGTTTTATCACTTTGAATCTTCAATGGATTGAATTCCTCTTTTTCTTGTTTCTCTCTTTTGAGAATAATAACATGGTATCAAACACGCGGGTGTGATCAGTCATACTGATTTATCGCGATTTGATTTTGCATGTCGAACTTGTCTCTTTTTTAGGTTCTTGCATTATGTCGCAATCGCGTTCTGTATTCCAAGATTTGAATTTGTGCATTATGTTACTTTTTCATTTGTGTGATCATCCAAGCTTCTCGTTATCAACTCCAACCATTGGAAGCAGTCAGTTGAAGTTGCCTTGAGCGTAAATACCAACATTGCGTTCGTTGATTTTTTGTAAATGAAATCCATGTATCATATTTATATGATATACTAATATAAACTACAAGATCAACTATGCTTCGATGAAAGTTATTAACATACACACTTCACTACTTGGAGCAATAATATGCCTACAGACTAAGTATTCAGTCCGAATCTTTGCACAAAAGGAAAACAGAAGAACAAGAACAAGAACAAGAATTACATAAGGATAAAATACCAACAGCAGAATCTACATATGACAGACCTGATCGATGTGTTAGAAGACAACTAATGAGACCCTGCGAATTAGATTTAATTATCAAATGTTTGTATCTCAAACTAATGGCAGGTAGGAACCTATTCTACAACATACAAACTGTATAAAAATACATGAGTAAAACACACGGACACCGACACGGCGGGACACCGGGACACGGCGAACCTAAAATATACAAGAATTGTACACGGCAAGACACGACGGGACATTTTAATATTATATATAAATTTAAAGCTATTGTAATGAAGATCAACTTAATAGTACTAAGGGTTGCGGAGGCGCTGAAAAAGGGTGGTGAAGGCATCGAAGAAAGGGTGGTGAAGGCGACGAAGATGTCGGGTTTGAAGAGTGAAGGACGATAATTAGGCTACATTTCCCCTTTCTTTTTTAAATTAATTAATAAAATAAAAAAACTCTTATATTTTTACTAATCAAAACGCAGCGTTGCGTGTCCAAGCCGTGTCCGGATCGTTAACCGTCGTGGCATAAATGCATGGATCCTCCACGTGGCATCAATTACCAGTCTGACTTGAACCAGACCCAAAAAGAGTGGTCCTCCTCCTCGGGCCTACATCCCATCCCAAGAGAGCCACGAGCTCACGAGCCGATCTGAACCGAACTGCGCGCGTGTGATCTTCGAAGGCCCAAGCCCACCAGGATAGCCTTCTTTGGCCCAATCACATCCATTACAAACCACTCTTACTTTGTATACTAGTGAATTTATCTTCCCCTAATCAATGTGGGATACATTTAATCCCCTAAACTCAACTTGGTTGTATTTAATGCAAACACCTTTAAGCCCTCATTTCTCATTTCTCGTTCAAACGGAACCCGAATTTGTTGTATGAGCATACTACAAAATAGTGCTCGCGAAGACGAAACCAACGCTCCCATAATCCGGAACCGATGGTTCCCGAAAAATTCGGTTCTAACAATCCCCCGCATGAATAAAAAATGACTCTATAACACGTGAAAAAAACTCGACAAAAAGACTTTTAAGAGTACAGTCGAAGAATCACTGCATTTGGGTTGGTAGCGTTTTTCAACCTTGAACAACCGATAGTGAATAGCCATCAGATTTACTCTATCAGGTAGTGAACGTGATGTCTTGAACCACTCGGACTTTATTGTAAACCTAGACAACAACTATCACATAGTTTCATCTTCTCACAAATCTAGGTTCTTTGATTGTGTTCATTTTGGCCTTGAACATCCCTGGTTATTAATGAGTGAGCTTAGAGAATTCAACCTTTCTCCTAGAAACGGCCCCATTTTACAGTCATAAGGTGATTTACCATAAGTAGTATACTATTATACTCCACTTTGTATTTCAAAGTTTATGGAATCATTAAAAGCTAACGCTTAACCTAAACTTTATCAACACACTTTTATCGTCCTAGGAACTGGTAGAAGATGTTAACCTCCAAGTTCTCTTCAGATTCAGCTTGATTTTGTTGTCCTTTTGAACCTACATCTTGGGATCTCCAATCACGTAAGTAGGGTTACCATCAAGCGGCGTCTTTTGTCATAGGATTTAAACCAATTCCTCTTGATGATTTCACAACTTGCTCTTAGGACAAACCTTTAGTAAACAGATCCGCTAGGTTGTCAACCGACCGGATATAATCAACCGTGATTACTCTGTTTGAGAGAAATTGTCTTATGGTTTTATTTAGTCTTCTAATATTACGAGACTTAGCATTATACATTGAACTTAGTGCCTGAGGTATTGAGGTTTGACTATCACAATGGACGCCCATAGCTGACACTAATTTTTCCCACATTAGTATATCCTCCAGAATGTTTTGAAACCATTCTGCTTGTTTTGCTTCTTTGTCCAATGAAATGAATTCATATTCCATTTTGGATCTAGCCAGTAGCGTTTGTTTGGAGGATTTCCCGGATACAACCGCACCACTTAGCCGACACTGGTCCTACAATTTTGTTTTGAAAATCCATTTACAACCCATCGCCTTTGACCCTGGCGGTAAATCAACTAATTAGCAAGTATGATTTTGCATAATGGAGCCTATTTCACTTTTAACCGCTTGCTTTCATGAAGGTGCGTTCGGCGTAGACATTGCTTCCTTAAACGTTCGATGTTCGTTTTCTAGAAGAAATGCCATTGTAAAATATGAACCAAATGATTTTTCCTTTTTAGCTCTCTTGCTACGTTTAGGTTCATCATTTTCCTCTTCCGTTTCTTGGACAAAAGTAATTACTTCTTGCATAAAAGTGCTTGCTTCTTGAACAAGACCGCTCGCTTCTCTTTGGTCACGAGTATGCGTTTCTTGATTCCATTAATTTATTTTCATGTATATCCGGTATATCTGACTTGTATACCAAGAAACGATATGCACTACTATTATGTGCATACCCGATGAAAATACAATCAACGGTTTTTTGTCCAATTGACACCTTTTTAGGAGGGGGCACCAACACTTTTACTAGGCACCTTGCCACTTTGAGGTATTTGTACGAAGGTACATTACCTTTCCATAACTCATAAGGCGTCTTTCCAATCACCTTATGCAGATTTTGTTTGAGAATAAAATTTGAGGTACGCAAAGCTTCCCCCCACATGTTCAGGGCTAACCCAGGTTCTTGCAACATTACATTCATCATCTCCTTAAGAGTTCGGTTTTTTCGTTCCGCAACTCTGTTAGATTCTGGTGAATAAGGAGCGGTAGTTTGATGAACAATTCCATGTTTTCTACAGAACGCGTTAAAAGGTTCACTCACTCGTGGAAAAAACACTTGTTGAGGCGGGCAAAAACCCCTCTGTTGAGGCGGGCAGGGGTCGCTGCAACAGAGGGGGCTGCAACAAGTGAACACTTGTTGAGGCGGGCATATGTTCGCCTCAACAAGTGACTTGTTGAGGCGGTCAAAATACCGCCCGCCTCAACAAGTAGGCAAAAAGTTTGCCTCAAACTTTGAGTGCCCGCCTCAAGAAATGATGCATGTTGAGGCGGACGAGCATTTGCCCGCCTCTAATATCTGCATATGGAAAGCTTCAGCTCATTTTCTAAACCAAACTGAAATAATTACGAACAATTAAATCAACGAACAACTTCAGTAAACAAATTTGTCGATTAACCGATTGAAATAATACATCAACATATCGAAATGATAATTTACAAGAATATGACTATATAAATAATCTTTTAATGAAATAAATAAACAAATCAAAATGAAATAATACAAGAGCATCAACTTCAATGGAGCTTCAATGGCGGATTAGGGTTGCGGTGGTTGAGACCATTTGCAGGGCGAGCTACACGAGGTAGGGTGAGCCGATTTCGATACATATTGCATAGTTGAACTCGAATCTGAGGCGATGTGAGTCGATTTCGAGACTCCGGCGCTCGGATCTGACGAGGAAGAATATACATGTTGAGTGGCGGAAAAGATCTGGCGAGGAGCTACAAGGGCTTGGATCTAGGGTTAGCTGCAAGGGCTCGGAACTGGGGTTAGCTCAGATCTGGCGAGGAGGATCTCGTAAGAAGACGATGAGATGTTGAGGTGAGGTTAAAGAACTGCACTCGGATGTTGAAGAAGACGATGATATCGAGATGTTGAGGGAGAACGAGGCAAAGAGATGCGAGGAAGTTGATTAGAGGATGAGATGATTTTTTAGAGGGGAGAAGAATACGAAGTGTGAGGTTGAAGATCTGAGTTGTGAAGGTTGGATGTGAGGTGATGTGAGGTTGAAGACGAAGATGAGGAAAGAAGAATTGTCTGGAGGAAATGATAACTCAGAAGAATAGGAAGGCAACATAAGAGATTTTGTAGGTTTTATATATTTGGGATTTAAGGAATGGATTTGAGTTTGATTGATCCTATGGTGTTAAATGCCAATCCGTGTGAAGTTGTTAGAATTTTTATTGATCGTTGATTAAGTTGATCCAACGGTAGGAATATTTATTTATTTTTAAGATCACTTTGTTGAGGCGAACATATAATGTGCGCCTCAACAAGTCAAGATGTACAGACCCCTGTTGAGGCGGGGAAAAATATGTTCGCCTCAACAGGTCCGATTTTTTGAGGTTGTTGAGGCGAACAATATAATGTACGCCTCAACAAACATCTGTTGAGGCAAACAATATAATGTGCGCCTCAACAGGGGAGCTGCAACAAGGGTTTTTTCCAGTAGTGACTATATTCACCTTCTCTATTACTTCTCACGATTTTAATCGTTACTAAGTTGGTTCTCAACTTCCAACTTATATTCTTTAAAATTTTCTAAAGCTTCATCTTTGCTACGTAATAAGTACACATAGTAATATCTTGTGCAATCATCTATGAAGGTCGCAAAGTACTTTTTATCACCTCTAGTTTAGACAAACTTTAAATCACATAAATCAGTGTGAATTAATCTTAGATGTTCGGTTGTCCTCTCTACATGGGGTGATGACGTTTTTGTGAGTTTCGCTTGTACGCATACTTCACATTTGTCTTTACTCGTTTTTCATTTTGGAATCATATTCAAACTTATTAATCTATTTATAGATTCATAATTAACATGTCTCAATCTTTCATGCCAAATATTAAAAGACTCAACGACATAAGCAATAGGATTATTCTTATTCATTGAAGCATTAGTTACAAGAGTTTTTGGGGGGACTCTCATTACATTCATTTTGATCAGTCAATCCTTCACATAGACCTCGTTCATGGAGAGAACCATCTTGTCGGACACAAACTTGATCATGAATCCGTTCTTGGAGAGAAGAGTTCACGAAATCAAGTTCTTATGAATGTCTGACACATGAAGAACGTTGTTCAGTGTCAACTCCTTCTCTAAAGTCATCTTCAACACGATCTTCCCATGTCCTTCAACCTTAGAAGTGGCAGAGTTCCCATGAAGAGTTGTTCATCCGTATTGCTCTTCTGATATGTCGTAAAAAGACCCGTATCCAAGCATATGTGCCTAGTGGCACCCATGTTATACCACCACTCCTTTGTATTGCTTCCAACCATGTTCAGTTCAGTCATCACCGCACACAAATCATTCGTTGTGAGTGTGCCTTCAGTTAGGTTGGCTTGGGACTTGTCTTTGTCCTTCCTTGTGTCGACCTTGCTCCTACAATCATCCGCCTTGTGCTCAATCTTGTGACACTTGTGGCATTCCCCACTAAACTTCTTAGCTTGTTGCTTCTTGAAGTTGTTGGAATTCTGAGGTTGAAATTTTCTTTTCTTCCCCATGTCCTGATGCTCTACCAGGTTTGCGTTGTTTGAAGGTCCATCTCCATTTGCCTTCTTGTTGCTTTCCTCAACTCGAAGCCACACAAGCAAATCCTCAACTCTCGCTGCCTTTTGTTTGAGCAACAAGTAGACCTTGAATTGTTCCCATGATGGAGGAAGCTTCTTAATGAAAGCACCCACTTGGAATGTCTCTCATATGTTCATGCCTTCATAGATGATCTCATGAACGATCAATTGCAGCTCTTCAACTTGATCCATCCATGACGGGCCTTGAATCTGCCATCTTGTAGTTCAAGAACTTTGCTATTGCCGCTTTCTTTGTGTCAGCATCTTGAGTCTTGTACTTCTTGGTCACAAGTTCCCACAATTCCTTGGCGATTGTGTGGTTGCAGTACACTTTGTACAATGAGTCAATCATTCGGGCCGACACATAGCCTCTGCACGCATAGTCCGCTTTAAATAGTCGGCGAGGGCATTAGTGTTATCAGGGGAGAACCTGGGTTTTTCCTCCGTCAGCTATATGTCCAGATTCATCGTGGTCAGGAAGAAATGCATCTTCTGAGACCATATCTTGAATCCTTTCTCGTAAAACTTGTCAGGCAGAACCGAAACATGATATGCACTAGGCAAGTTCGCCACATATGGTTTGCATGGCACCCTCACATGGGGCATTTGCACATCAGACAAGTCCATAGGATGACTCGTTTGAGACTGCACAACCGGTTTCGGAACGACTGGAGGCTCATAAAAAACAAGAGTCTTTTCAGTAATCTGAACTTGATCCTGAGGCAGAGTCATTAGTGAAAGACCATCTCCAAACTGAATTTGGAGTGTCGACTCACTAGTGTTAGGTCCAGCAGAAGCATTGACGTTGTCGTTTTCGTTAGTCATATTTCAAAATCAGAGACAAAAAATTCTAAATAGATGAGAACAAATGCCAAAACGAATAAGTAGGAAATAAAACAATTATTCCGATTTAATTTAATAAGTTATATTTAATTTTCAATTTGATTTAAATCCACTCGGATTAAATGTCGATTTTATTTAATCACAAAGATTAAATTCGAATTAAATTAATAATTTTTTTTGGAGTTCTTTCGTTCAAAAACGAGAACAATATTCACCAGTTCGCCTAAACCTGCTTTACTCAAAAAAGAATTTTTTAGTCGTAGAAACAAAGGAACATATTTTCAGAATTAAGATTGTAGGAACCCTAATTTCTACAACATACAAATTGTATAAAATACATGAAATAAAAAAGAATTAAGTGGAGAAGAATCTAGTTGAACCAGTACCCAAACCGTGTCGGTTGAACTGGAGCAGAGTCGAGACAAATATCTCTTTCCTTAATTCAGAAAACGCCATGTGTGACAGTTATCGGCGTTCCGAATCCTAGGATACAACTGCTAACGCTTCTGATCTCACAAACCAAGAATAGAAGCCAACAAACTCTTGTGTGTGTGTACTCTCAGACTCGACAAAGAAGAAGAGAAAAGTGAAGACAAACGTGGAGGAGAAGAAGAGAGAATGAGATGAGTTTTAGTGTGTTGAACTGAGAGCTCCGCACGCCTTTTTATAGGCTGCGGGAGGAGCCTCTCTAGGGAGAAAAATCCGGATCGAATCCGCGTGAATTGAATGGGTCGCGTGGCTTTATTGCTAGTCAAATAGTGTGGCATAAATGCCTGGATCCTCCGCGTGACATCAATACCTAGTCTGACTTGAACCAGGCCAAAAATGAGAGGTCCTCCTCGGGCTTGCGGTCCATCCCAAGAGACCAAGTGCCGCGAGCTACGAGCTGCGAGCCTAGCCGAAACTGAACCGCGCACGTGTGGTCTTCGAAGGCCCAAACTCACCAGGATAGCCTCCTTCGACCCAATCACATCCATTACAATCCGCTCCTAGTTTATATAGTAGTGAATTTATCTTCCCCTAATAAATGTGGGATACATTTAATTCTCTAAACTCAACTTTGTTAAATTTAATGCAATCACCTTTGAGCCCTCATTTCTCATTCAAACAGAACCCGAATTCGGCGTATGAACATACTACGAAATAATGCTCGCGAAGACGAACGCAACGCTCTCATAATCCGACACGTCAGAGCCCGGAAAATTCGATTCCAACATGGCAATCTGCCATTATAAAATGTCACATTGAGTATCTATCGACACAACAAAAATGCAAGGAAATAAAAATTAAACAAAAGGAAAAAAGTATCTCTTGAGTTTTGAAGAAAGAATTAGATCGTGGCTTTTTCACTAAAAACATGTATAATAAGTCCTCAAAGTGGAGTTTAGGGTATGTGTCAAGTGGATAGATAAAGCTTAAGCACATACGGAGTATAATGTTCCTTATGGTGAGCATGTGGGATTGGCATGTGCTATTTCACTATCTTCTTTCGATCTTCTTTCTTTTCACCTTTCATATGCATAATAATTGCTACAAGCTAGAATCCCCAAAATGTATATTTTGGACCTTCGGGTGCCCACTTGTATGCACTCTTTCATTCTTATATACTCCCTCCGTCCCATAATATAATTTCTCTTTCACTTTTCACTTTTCACATTTGCCGAGACACGTTTTGTATCGTTAATATCTCTAACTATATGTTAATAAAAAATTCTAAAATTTTGATATGTTAAAGTACTCATCAAGACGAATCAAACAAGACCCCATATAACTATGTTTGTTCTTACATATTAAAAGTTATACGACAAAATGTATTAAAAGGTGAATAGTGTTAAAAATGAAATAAGAATTATATACCGGACGGAGGGAGTAAGATTTATGGATATTAACATGCTACCTACCTTTTAAATGTCCCTAAGCTCTACTTATAATTTTTTGATTATGTATACTGTTAGATTTGCCGTCATAACATATACCATGTGAAAAATCCACAACACCTTATAATTACACCATGTTCACTTTGTGTTTTTGTTCTGTAAGAGATGAGATTTCGATTGTTGTACGTACACTAAGAATGTTTTTAGCCATGTAATTTATCATGCTACAACATAAAAAATACCCATGACTTGTTGGTGAGGGTTAGGGGCTAGCCCCCTCTTCAGAAAAACGTGAATTCGAATTCATTTTTCATCAGCTTCCAACTTTATTTGTATAATTATCATTTTTGACAATGACCCGGTATATATAGTCTTATTATGATATCACTATTATAGATGTACATTAGATAAATAGTTGATTTATTCTCAAAACATTGTATTTTCTATATAAGGAACTCAATAATGACCTAATAAGGTATTAAGATTAACCATTGTTAGAGAGAAACTACGAGGGCGGTGGACTTCCTTGCACACCCTGATATAAATTTCCATTTCATTAAAACGATTTTAAAATGCAATCTCGATTGTGGTCTATCCGATGACTATATCAGATTTCTTAGACTAAAATTTATGACCTCTAGCTTATTTGCTTCATATCGTCCTCTTTTTAGGATCATCGCTGATGATAATCAGGGGTGATCATCTTACCGTCTAATTCAAAAAAAAAAAAAACTTATAAGATATAAAATTACTCTCTCTTTACTCTTCTGGCTTCTTCCTAGTCTCTCTATTCTCTTATAAACCAGATTATCAACACGCTTGCTCTGAAATCAAGATAACATCTAATACCCTCTGATTAAAAATTCTTCTAATCTTCTATATCCATACGTACGATTCAAAATCCAGTATTCTTCTAATTGAATCAACATATCACCACGACCATCTATCTTTTGTTAGTGTTCGTTTTCGTTCATTTTAGTTTCATTTTACTTTTATACTAGCGTAATTCTCGTGCCATGCACGGGTGTATATAAAAATTATAATCTAAATATAATATAGTAAAATAGCTATTAATAAAAATAATATGTACCTGTAATTTCAGTTTGACTTTTAGTGTAATATAAGTTTAACTTGCTATACATTTTATATGTTAAAGATAAAGTTATAATCATATACTTCATATATAGTAATCACGATATTAGTAAAAGAAAATAAGAAATAACCATGTCATTTCGATATATTAGAGAGAAACTCTCCAAATAAAATATTATAAAATACTTCCTTTTTAAAAAGAATATTTCCAATAATCTATGCATAGTGTTTAAAAAGAAAATTCAAATATAACGAAAGTCTTACATACCGTAATAATAATTATATATGAAAAAAATCTTATATGAAAGTCTAACAAATAATAACTTTTTAAATGATAATTAGATCAACTTTTAGTTAATTTATAACTCGTACACTTCAAACTTGAAGTTCAAATTATAAACACAAATAGTTGAACATCTATGAGTTATAAATGAAAGAGTTAATTAGTATAATTTTTTCTGATATTAAATTAATACATGGTAAAAAATAAATATATCATTTATATTAATTTTAATTAATAAAGTGGGATATTTAGATACATCAGTTCAAATATCCAAATAAAACTCCTTAATTGTTGATTTATCATTAATAAAATAACTAATACAAAGGAAAATTAAAATTATTCTTTTATATTTCGTAGGTTTATTGAAAGTGTAACAACATTTCAAAATCATCTAGCTCAGATTTGTTAGTTGTAAAATGTTAAATTACTATGGTAATTTACTTCAAGAGATTTAAAGAGTTTAAATTAATAATATTTTAAAAGTTAATTTATAGGAAAAAGATCCTATGAGGATGGCTTACCATATGAGGATTAAGGACACATCTGCAACCTTCATCCCTCAACAGCCCCACCCTATCCTAACCGTCCACGTGTCAAAAATCTCCCCCGAATCTGTTTTTTTCTCTCTCTCCTGATTTCTCTCTCATTTCCTTCGTCCTTGCTCGTTTCTGCTCGCTCGTCTGGCTCGATTCCTCTTTTCTCTCGATTCCTGCCTCCATTCCGTCTTTTCCTCTCGATTCCTGCCTCCATTCCGTCTTGCTTATTCCGTCTTTGCTCGATTTGGTTTCCTTTCACCATTTAATGGAGTCTTCCATTAATTCTGTCGCCGGCGACTTCTCTCCCTCCGTCCATGCCGGTTCTGCATCGATCGATTCTGGTAAGAGCTTCTTTTCTATTTGTCGATGACTCCATGGCTTATTAAGCATACGATGTCAGTTAGATTGAATTTGAACATGAAAACCTAGGTTTTGCCATTCTTTTATAGTTGATTGTTGCAAGTGATAATTAGGAATTATGTTTTCTGGTATGATTTAGGTCGAATGTGTTATTTGCAAGTGTATTCTAGTTGTAATGTCTTGTATACTCATCAAATTCAGAGTTTTCATGTATATAAGAATTCAGGACGAACAAAATTGGTTTTGCATTGGATTTGTATTTCTGATGCACTCCTAAGAAGTTTCTGTTGCACACACAAACTAGAACTAGTGTATGGTTTGAAATAATGTATTCATGAAAAAAGTGATGCACACATGAGGCATAATCACTGCACACACAAGACATAGTTGATGCACACAGAAGTTTAAATGTGTTTTGTTGTTTCATTCCTTTTTCAGGAGATGAAACTCATATTGAAGGAAGCATGTCATCTATTTCTCCTGGTAGTTTAGCTCAGTTTTACACCCCTGAGTGTGATGTTGCCTTGACGCCATATGTTGGTCAGCTCTTTCCAACTCTTCTTCATGGCATGCAATTTTATGCATCTTATGCAAAGGCGTGTGGTTTTGCTACTCGTGTGTGCTCAACAAAGAAATTCAATGATTCAGAGAAAACAATAAAGTGGAGGTATCTTTGTTGTTCGAGAGAAGGATTCAAATATGTATCGCCATTTGCAGATTTCAATCAAACAGGTGAGAATGTTGTCAAAAGAAGGAGGGTGTCTAATCGTTGTGCATGTGATGCGAAGATGTGGCTTAGACATGCAGGCAACGACGGATATCGAGTGACCAATTTTGAGTGTCGTCATATACATCCATTTTTGGATCCCTCTGAAATGGTTTTCTCCAAAGGGAATAGGGAAGTGACCCCATTGCATCAAGAGTTTATGTTGAACTGCATTAAATCAAATGTCGGTGTAACCAAGAACTTTAGAGTTTACAAGAATTTGGTGGGGTCTTATGGTAATGTTGGCGCCACAGTTGTTGATTTTAAGAACTTTATGAGGGGTTTGAATTCATACATGGCTGGAAGTGATGCTCAAATGGTCATTAATGACCTTTTTAAGAAGAAGGAATGTTGCGACGCGTACCACTTTGATTATTATGCAGACAAGGAAGATAAACTAACTCGATTATTTTGGTGTGATCCTATTATGAGGAAGAGTTTCTCGTACTTTGGTGATGTTGTTTCTGCTGATTCTACATACCAATTGAATAGGTATTTTGTGACTTCTTCATTTTTTTAAAATCAATTCCATTTATTAAGTTCTGCACACACACAGTCAATCTAATGCACACACAGAGTATAAGTTCTGCGCACAAACACTTAATTTGTAAAGCACACAGAAAATACATTAGTCATGCACACACATTTAATAAGTTCTGCACACACACAGTCAATCTAATGCACACACACAGTATAAGTTCTGCACACAAACACTTAATTTGTAGAGCACACAGAAAATACATTAGTCATGCACACACATTTAATAAGTTCTGCACACACACAGTCAATCTAATGCACACACACACAGTATAAGTTCTGCACACAAGAGTATTTCATAAGTTTTACTTTTTTGTTAATTATTTGCAGGAATAATATGATATTTATTCCATTCACTGGAGTTGACAATCACAAAAGGTCCATCACATTTGCCGCTGGGTTGCTTTTGCATGAAGACATTGAATCGTATGTTTGGCTTTTTCAAAACTTGAAGAATGCTATGGGCCATGATCCTCACGTCATCATAACTGATCAAGATGGTGCCGTTAAAGCCGATGTTGAACGTGTTTTCACTGGATCTGTTCACCGTTTGTGCATGTGGCATATTATGATGAAGGTTGTCAACAAGGTCAAATTTCCTCCCATGACACCTCCTTCTTTTATCGACTCCTTTCATTCTAAGTTCAATTCTATTGTTTGGAGCGATGACCTTAGTCCTTTGGAGTTTGAAAATGAGTGGTTTTCAGTTATGGAAGAATTCGGTTTACAAGGCCATGAGTGGTTATCTGTCATGTTTGAGCTACGCCGCTATTGGATACCCTCGTTTTATCATGATGTGAAAATGTCTCGTCTTCTCAGGACAACGTCTCGATCTGAAAGCCAAAACATCTTTTTTGGCATGTTTCTGAGCTCTCAATCCAGCTTAGTTGTGTTTATGATGCAGTTCAATAGTGCAATTGAATCCCAACGTCATGGCCAAAAGAAGTTTGATCTTGATTCATGTACTTCTACTCCTCGTTTGAAGACACCATTGCAAATAGAGAAGAATATGGCAAGTGTGTACACCATCAATGCATTTTATGAAGTTCAAGAAGAGTTCATGAGTGGTGCATATGATTGCACACTTCATGAGTTGAAAAAAGAAGCTAGATGGGATTCATTATTATCAAATTCTCGATGAATTTGGTAGGATCTGCAAAGTTGAACATGTGCAGTCAAGTAATGTATTTGAGTGCTCTTGCAATAAGTTCCTCAAGCTAGGTTTTCCATGTTGCCACATCTTCACTGCATTGAAAAATTGCCATGCAGTTGATCTCCCTCCTAGCCTCCTCAACACTCGCTGGACTAAGAAATCAATATTACAGCCTATTTTTGAAATTGATGGTGCAGTTTATGATGGTAGTGTTTTGATTGATGAAAGGAAGCGGTTGTTGGCTGAAGTCATGACAGAAATGTATGCATGTGTTGATGTTGTGAGAGAAGACGTTGATAAATTGAAACAGTTTTTGGCTTTGCTAAAAGATCAAAAGGCTGCATTCAACAGTTCTGCAATGTTTGATCCATATGCCTCAACCTCAACCAAGAAGTTTGCCTTTGAGAAATTGGTTGGTGCTTTACCAGACCAAGTTAGCGTCCATCCTCCTGAACAAGCCAACAACAAGTTTAAGAAGACACGCCTTAGAAGTGGTCAAGAGACCGGGATTGAAAAGTCGAAGAAGCAAAAGAGGGCTTGTAAGATCTGCAATAAGTCTGGACACAACATTAAGACATTCCCCCAATATGTGGATTAAATTTAAACTCGTTGATTTTTAGACTTATGTGTGTTTTAGACTCATGGTTTTGTAATATTCAGTTTTTAGACTTAAATATTATTGCAAGATATCTTTTGTTCAAAGTGATGCACACAGGTGAAATATGTGATGCACACAGTAGTTGTTTTGTGTTGCACACACACATTAAAACCTCTGCACACACAAACCAAAACTCATGCACACACACATTAAAACTTTTGCACACACATCCATTCTAGAGTAATAATATAATTCTCCTCTAACAGTCATGCACACTCATATTAAAACTGATGCACACACACATTAAAACCTTTGCACACAGGTACCCAAACTGATGCACACACAAATTAAAACCTTTGCACACACATCCATTCCATAATATTAATATTATTCTCCTCTAAGTTTCATGCACAAAGTTAAGTATTGCACACATTATAAATTTCCAACGCACACAAGTGAAATATGTGATGCACACAGATGTAGTTTTGTGTTGCACACTGCTTTTGTACTAGTCAAACACATATAATTAAGTCATGCACAAATTAGATATAAACCATTGCCAATATATATATACAAGCTGATGCGGATTTACATTGTTTTGCCAACATAAGCGTAATATCCAACCACAAAAGAGTTACCGTCAATATTCAACCACAACATTCATCCAAAAACTTACTAGAATCTGTTTAAAACCTAACATTCAACTACCAATTAAACATATCCTGTTTCTCCCTACTACATTGTTTAACCAACTTTCTTAGAAGGTTTTGCAGTCTTCGGTTTTTGCACCCTTCGAATAATCTACGTCACCTTATCTCGATGTGAATTGAATTCGCTGGTCAGTAGCTTGTGAAGTTACTTGACCCTTAGAGTGTCCAGCAACTTCTTGGTTCCTTTTTTTAGGCCACTGTTCCAATCAGATAGTCATGTCCCCATGTACGTCTCCATGTGTCTGATAGCATATACCCCGCAATCTTTCTTGTTTCTTTTATCCCTCCAAGTCATTTCCAGCCTCTCTGTTGGAACTTTTACTTCATCTTCAAACAACAGAGCTTTGGCTTCCATGTTGTTGCTCTTTAGGAATTGGATAAAACAATATCTCTGCACCAAAATAAGATATTTAATGCTTCTAGTTATTTATTTTATTGTAATAATCAAATGATAATTATACTGTTTGTGTACTTACCAATGATTGCGGGATTGTGCCATATTTATCCTCTTCACCACTTGCTGAGTTATCCAGAATATGCACTTGTGGAGACTTGACATTTATAGCTATCACGAAGTAATGTCCTTCGTTGTGTACAGTGAACAGGAACTGAGCAATTCAGAGAGAGTAGGATGTTATGCACACAGGTAGAAATATTTGATGCACATAGAAGAGATATTTGATGCACACAGAAGAGATATTTGATGCACACAGAAGAGATATTTGATGCACACAGAAGAGATATTTGATGCACACAGAAGAAATATTTGATGCACACAGAAGAGATATTTGATGCACACAGAAGAGAAAGTTCATGCACACAGAAGAGAAAGTTCATGCACACAGAATAAATATTTGATGCACACAGAAGAGATATTTGTTGCACACAGAAGAGATATTTGATGCACACAGAAGAGAAAGTTCATGCACACAGAAGAAATATTTGATGCACACAGAAGAGAAAGTTCATGCACACAGAAGAAATATTTGATGCACACAGAAGAGAAAGTTCATGCACACAGATGAAATTTACCAAATCAATATTTTGCAGTGTTTTTTGCTTAAGCGTAAAAGAGTCGACACAGCTGAAGATTTCTATCATTGCTTGGGAGAACTCTTGCGCTTTCTCTTCCATTGTAGAATTTTTGTGCTGCACGTTAAATTTCTAGCAAAAGAAAATAAAATATATTCAGTGCAAATATTTTCATATAAATTTTGTGTGTGCATCAGTTTTGTGAATTTGCTTACCATCATATATGATGGGATGAAGAGCCTTAACGGTGATAACGGGTCCTTGAATCTTTCATTTTCATTCAAATAGGTTGTATATGCATCAAGTACCACACTGTCTAGTTCTCCATTTTTCTTGAGTGTGACAAAGTCTTGTCTAGATAAACTGTATGGGCCCAAATGGAAGAGATAACCACTACAACACAGAAACATAAAATATTCATTTTAGATAGGCATCAAGTACCACACTGTCTAGTTCTCCATTTTAGATATTCATAATAATAAACTACTTACTCTTCATCATTTCCCTTTTCTGTCGTAGCCCAGTTGTACAAGACTTTTTCGTCTGATGTGATGTTTTCAGAAAGATTCACTTCTCTTTGTATCCATGGCGAGTTTAGAACCGCTGAAGGATTGATATTCCTTTTCTCTTGTGTTGGTGTTGCACTGGTTCCGCAGACAAATTTGACCTGCCACACAGCCAATTATTAATGAATACCAAAAACATATTCATTTAAAAAACATGATATTTATATTGTTACCCTTTTCGGTAGATTGTCCTTCTTAGCTTCCGTTGTCATCGCCCCTGTTTCTTGTTCTGAATCCTAATAAATTAATGCACACAAAACAAAAAAGTCATGCACACAGAAGCTAAACATGTTGCACACAGAAGCTAAACATGTTGCACACAAATACAAAATTAGTTTTGGGAAAAACACCTATTACAAACCATTGCACACAAATACATGGTGCACACAGAAGCTAAACATGCTGCACACAGAAGCTATATTAATGTATCATATACCTTTTTCTGAAAGTCACTATCACTTCCAGTTGCCTCCTTTCCCTTCTCCTTATGCTTTTCACTTATAATATCTACAACCTCCTTCCCCTTGTCCTCTGTGTTCTGGTTTTCTTCCTCTGGATCCACCTCAGTTTCCTTTTGAGCCACATCTTGTGTCTCACTTTCCTTGTCCCGAGCCACATCTTGTGTCTCACTTTTCTCCTGCCCCTTGTCCATTGTATGAACCTCATTTTGACCCACTTCTTGAGCCACCTCAGGTTCCATTTCTGTTGGCTCATCCTCTGTCCCTTTTTCCAATTCCCCCTATAACAAAAAAACAAAATAAATCCATAAAAATTATAATTTTGGTGCACACATAAGAGAAAATATAATGCACACTAAAGACTGTACCTCCTTTAGTTGTTGTTGCGCTTCACTTTCCTTTGTGTTCTTCCCCGTCTCCATCTCAGTGTCCTCCATCACACCTTCCTATAAAAAATAAAGACTGGAATCAATCCAAAAATCATTGCACACAGAAGATCAAAGTGTTGCACACACTACCTGTTCTTGATCAACTACCTGTTGCCCTTCACCTTCCTTTGTGTTTGTCCCATCTCCATCTCAGTTCCCGCCATCACACTTTCCTATAAAAAAGAAGAATACAGGAATCAATTCAAAAATCATTGCACACAGAAGATCAAAGTGTTGCACACACTACCTTTTCTTTTTTCCACTACCTCTTGTTCTTCACCTTCCTTTTTGTTATTTCCAGTCTCAATCTCAGTTTCTGCCATCACACTTTCCTATAAAAAAAAAAGAAGAAGACATGAATCAATTCAAAAATCATTGCACACAGAAGATCACAGTGTTGCACACACTACCTTTTCTTTTGGTTCTTCCTCATTTTCTTGCATTATTACATCTTGATCATGAAGAGTAGCATCTCCTTCATTGGCTCCATGTTCCTCATTCCCTTCTGTTTGCTCTTTACTTTTTGGATCATCATCTTCCTACAAATAATAAAACAAAGTGTTGAAATTGTATTGCACACAGAAGCACAAACCAATGCACACAAAAGAAGATTATGTTGCACACAAAAGAAGATTATGTTGCACACAAAAGAATATACTCATGTACAGAAAAGTAAATGAGCAAATGTATAGTAATTATGTTTACATGTGATAAACCCAAGGAGAATGAAGGAATTCCATGACTATCCAACTGAAATTAAAGTAACATAGTTAATATTATTTTAATGTATATTTATTTCAATGTACTAATATAATATTCTGGTTCTTACTTTCAGAGAAGAATTAGGCAGCCAGGTGGATTTGAAGCTTGTGCTACGAGTGTAAGTTCGAATAGGATCTTGATCAAGTGATCTTGATTCACTTACTTCGACATGCTCTTGTCTAGCTTGATGCACCTCTTCTTCATTTATCTGATGCACACAAAAGAGCATTAGTAATGCACACAAAAGAACACTAAAAACGACATCAAATTAAACTATACCTCTTGTTCTTGACCTGTTTGGCCATATTGTCTCTCAATTTCATTTGCCAGATGTGATATATCAGGAATAGAATGAGATTCTTCATTCCCTTTCGCTGCCTGGATTGTTTTCTCTAGGTCCTCCGTGCATATGACTGTTGTATCCCAAAAATTGCATCCTAGCTTCCTTCAGTGTCTTCCTCAATTTGTGGTGCTTCCGAACTAAGCTTCGCCTTTATTATCTTTTCACATTCAGTGTTCACAGAGTTTATGACATTGCTCTTTGTCAACTCTGAGGGAAGCTAGTTCTTCGACTCAATGAGTGATCTCACACTCTTGGCCATGTCCTCCACCTTTTTCATGTGGCTCACAACATACTCTCTAAGGCCCTGGTTTGTACTGATGTTTGGTGCAGCAACATCTTCAGCATTATTGTGTTGCTCTCTTGCCATGACATCTTCTTCTTTTTCTTCAAAAATTGGACTTTCAATGGGATATCCTTGTCCAAAACCTCCATACATGATCTCTTCATCCTCCCTTTGTCGAAGCTTTTCAGTGGTCCAGTTTGTTATGATTGGGAAACTTCTATTTTGTGTCTCACCTTCCCACTTCATTCTATCAACATACACTAGCTGGAGAATACAAAATAAAACAGAGATATGTAAGAATTACTGATGGTGTAAATGTGATGCACACAATGGAATTAACTGATGCACACACAAGCATTATCTGATGCACACACAAGCATTATTTGATGCACACAAAGCAAAAATAATATAGAGTAACAAGTTGATGCACACACAATATAAAACCTATGCACACACAATATAAAACTGATGCACACACAATATAAAACCTATGCACACATAATATAAAACTGACGCACACACAATAAAAAAATCTATGCACACACAATATAAAACTGATGCACACACAATAAAAAAAACCTATGCACACACAATATAAAACTGATGCACACACAGAAACCATCCATGCACATTTTCCAAAATTAAGATGGTGGGCACCAGTAATGCACACGAAAGGCTAAATCAATGCACACACAATGCTGAAACTAATGCACACGGAAGGGAAATCTAATGCACATTATATAAAACAACTTTGCTTACCATGAGGAGAAGTAAGTTCCCTTTGAAGATGATACTTGTAGTGCCACCCCATACATTTCTGCATGTGTTGAGCCTTTGGAACAAAAAACTACTCCAGTTGTAGTTCTTGACGTCATCTACATTTTCTAGGATCTCCCAGATCCTAAATATGACGTTCCCATTTGGATGGCTCTCTATGATTGTGTTTGCAAAGAGTAGGATGAAATAGCGTCTGAACCACACATCTCCAGGATACTCCTTCATCTTGTGGTATATATCCGTGTGAGAGATCTTCCTGAGGTCTTTGCCATCAAAATCTTCATTTATTTTTGCGAGAAACGCAGTGTTTGTTAGCTTCTCTGGAAACTCTATTTGTCTTCTACCTTTTGGAACACCCAAGTAGTCGTGTGCATCATCTTTTGTGACAAGAATTTCCTTCCCATCCTTTAGCTTTATTGTGCATTTGATTGGATCATACCTTGCATAGACATACATACCGAGCTTCATTGGCAGTTCCTGTAATCTCAAGTTAAGTAATTCTCCAAAGCCGAGATCTATAACAGCCTTCCTCTGCTCAGTAGTGATAGGATCTTCCTCATCAGTGAAGAAGGTCACAAGCTCGTTTGGAGATGTTTGGCACCTTAGTGATTCGTATTGACTCCTTTGTTGTTTGGATACTCGTTACACCGTTACACCGTAAGAGGCTGTTACACCAGAACTTAAATCTATATATATATATAGATAATCTCCAATCAAATCCCTGAAGTGTTTAGTTTTTGGATGATATAAATTAATTCATAAAGTGATTAATAAATCCTGAACTAATTTATACACACAAATTGATTATAATTTATCCTTGAAGTGATGTAATTAATCACCTGAACTGATTTATGTCAGATGAATTGATTCTAACTTATCCTTGAAGTGATATAATTAATCACATATATCATCGGATTATTCAGAAGTTTTCGTCACTGATAAGATCTTCAGCTCAAGAGGAGACGCAGAAAAGTGGGCAAGAGATATTGGAAGAGCTCATAACTTCGTGTTGAAGGTTGCTAGAACCGACTTCAAGGGAAGTTCGGAAGGTCTTGGCTTAAATGCGAGTGCAGTGGACATTATATTCCTGAATATGTGGGGAGAACTAGGGAAAACACTAAAACAAACAAACGTGGTTGCAAATTTCAGATTGCATGTAGAGAGACTGAAAAAAGGGAATGGATCTTAAGGGTTGATCAGGGAACTCACAACCACATCATTGGTCAATCCTTACACGGTAATGCATTTGCTGGAAGACCAACACAAATGTTCACAAGGCTCAGTGAATCTCCTGACAGCATGACTAAGAAGTCACAAGTCTACAACTTTTGTAACAAGTTGATAACAGAGAGGACGGAGGGGAGAACTGTGGTCCAAGAATTCTTCCATCGTTCCAAGGAGCTAAACTACTTCGTAAGACACAAGAGCGGCGAAGTCACAAATAAGATCACAAATGTGTTCTTCTCAAGCCCAGAGTCGATGAAATTGCTGAAGGTGTTTCCATATATAATGTTGATCGACACAACCTACATCACAAATCAGTAAGTATAATTCAGTTATAAATTATGTTCTTTGTTTTTACTACATATATTCTTATAATAATGTATTATCTTGCAAAGGTATGGCATGCCCTTCATAGAGATTGTTGGAATAACGCCAACGTGGAAGAACTATGTTGTTGTTGGGGCATTTGTGTCAGAAGAGAAAGAAGAAAACTATGTGTGATGCATTTATCAATTGGTTGAGCTGTTTAGGGTAGTTAAGATGACGCCAAATTGCTTACTGACCGATTGGGAGAAAGCTTTGATGAACGCTTTGGATAGGATTTTTCCAGATTCTACTTTACTCCTCTGTAGGCGGCACATCAAAAAGAAAATTGAGGACCATGTTAAGCTAGCAATGTGGTCAAAAGCAAGGAGGGCCAATTTTGCAAATGACTGTCTTGACTTATTCAAGCACTCGACGGATTTGGCATACAACATAAGACTGGGCGTATTGAAAGGGATTGGGCAGAATATCCATCTGAGATTAGCTACTTGAAGAAGAATTGGCTAAACCCGTACGGGGATAGATTTCTTTCGATCTATGTGGAAAATATCTTTATATTAGGTTCCAACACCACAAACAAGTTAGTGATGTTACTACGTTTCAAAACTGGGCTATACAATATATGTTAGCTTTTCTTTCTAGTTATAAGTTATTGTTTTGATTATGCAGGGTTGAAAGTGAGCATTCTAGCTTCAAAAATTATTTGTCACTGCCAAGCCAGAAGATAGACACTGTGTTTGATAGATTTAATTCGAAGATGCGCAATCAGATCAAGGAGATATTGGGTTCTTTCAATGAAAGTCAGCAAAAGACTGTAAGTAACATTACAGAAGTTGGTCTCTTCAAAACAGAGTGTCTTATACTTGCTTGAGTCGCTTGATTACTGAATGCAAGAAAGGGGAATATGGCCTTCATCTTGATCATTGTGAATGCGTAATAAGGTTGAGAGATGGATTGCTATAGTGCATGACATTTACGAATATTTGAGGAAGCAAGAACCAATTCCAGCTGAAGCGGTTCATGCCTTTTGGAGGCAATTGACTTTGGAAGAAGTAGAGACTGAAGACGAATTAGAAGTGCGTCGAGTAGTAGCAAGAAACTTCATGGATGAGTTTATGGCACAGTAATGGGAGGAATTGTCACCTTATGACCAACACGAGTGTGCAATGAAGTGTTTGGCAATAGGTAACCCTCAAATGACCAACCTCCAAGAGCCAGCTCGTGTGAAAAAGGGGAAGGGACGACCTCTAGGAGCTCCAAACAAAGAGTACAACCCAATGAAATGACAACCTTCACACCGGGAGCACATTGATGAAGCACTTGAAGAAACGCCTCCAAAGAAGAAAAGACCGTCTTCATTCGTGGTGGGTAAGAGTGGTGAGTGGGCTTTGAAGAAGCTTACAAAGTATAATACTCTCGTACATCCGTGCATGCGTCCCCACGTGCAAGGTTGGTATCCAATTCTGGCTGATGGAAATTGTGGATATAGAGCTATAGCACAACATTTATGTTGGGACCAAGCTAATTGGACGAGAGTTAGAGCTGAAATGGCTCAAACGGAATTTGCACATTGGGATAATGTGTTGCAAGATTGTCGGGCAAGCCCAGGTGAACCGACTAGTGTTCAAGAAGCAATTACAAAAATAGCATGGACTGGACTAGGAGATATGGCACCTGAAGCGACATGGTTACATGTCCCAACGATGGGGTGTGTTGTTGCTACGACTTTCAATTGTGCATTCGTTGTGCTTGGGAAATCTGTTTGGAAAACTGCCCATATGTTGCATTTTCCTTGTTGAGGATGTAAGACACTTCATTTCGGTAATTTCTAACTCACTGTAACAAGTTATTGTTTATATTTCGAAATCAATAACTTTTACACACTTCATTTGCCTTGTTGTAGATGCCACTTGCCGAAGACTATCCATTGCCAGAAGTTTATAATATGTGGCATCATCACTATTCACCGGCAGCTCACTACTTGATAGACCCTTTTGCAGAGCAACTAGGGGCGTACAAAAGGCCTAGAGCACAAACAAAAAACAAGAAAGTAAACAACGTCGTTAATCTTAATTAGATGTGTGTTTGTATCGTTTAAGATTGGATCAAATGGATTGTTTAAGATTGATACTTGTTTCAGATTTGTAATATTTGCATTGAGGTATTTGTAATGACTCAGTTTTATGTTTTAGTGACTCAGTATTTGCAATGACTCATATTTGTATGCCTCAGTTTGACATAATAAGGGCATTCGTCACGGAACTAACGTACATATAGGTCACGAAGGTAATGTTCAGACATTATCGTCGCGGAACTCCCTGAAATCTACGTCACGAAGTTATGGAATTTAAACCTTCGTCACGAATATATGAGGGAGATCCATGATGAAGCCCTTTCTTGCAAACCTTCGTCACGGACAAGTGCAAGTTCTTCGTGACGGACATAAAATGTTGACAAAAAAGTGGGATTTCTCTCAGTTTGTTTGCACGGTTTGGTGCAAACCGTGCCCTAAACCGTGCAAAAAAAAACAGAATGATTTTGTTGTTCAATGTTTGTGTTGTTATTTTGACGCTTATGTTCTTATGTGTAAGTTTGAGTGAAACAGTGTTAACCGTACGAACATTATTAAATTGAACCATAAAATACAGTATAAAATTCTAGTACACCAAAAGATACAACATTAGAAGTACTTTTCCAACTCGAAATAAAACAAACATTACAACAGTAGCAGTACAAGAAACTCATAATTAAAAAACATTAGCAATACAAGATACTAGAAATTAAACAAAAACGAAATTAAACAAACACGAAACTAAACAAACACGAAATTAAACAAACACGAAACTAAACAAACACGAAATTAAACAAACACGAAACTACTTAGTCCCACTGGAACTTGCTCCATATTTCTCATCAATCACGGCTTTGTTTTCTGCAGCAAGTGCAACATTTTCTTCAATCAGTTCAGTAATTTTGGCCTTTAGTTCATGTACTTTGTCGCTTAGGCATGTTGTCGCTATCCTCAAGAGGTCCATCCCATACTCCACTCCACCAACTTGTGTTGAGTGATACAAATTATCCTCATTTAGTTGTTCTATAACCACCCTTGCACGACCTGTGTATGGAGGATGGATCCAATGTCTCAATTTGCACCCACCTTCTTCATCAGGAGAGTCCCTCGACCTATCAGGGGATCTCCAATATCTTATCATGATTGAATTGCTCATACGCACCAACAGATCTTCCCTCCTGGATTCATTATTTTGTTGTCAAACAAAAAAAACACTTATGAATACACACTGAAGTTGAAGTGTGTTGATGCTTATGATCTGAAACGTGAGTTAAATAGAGTTGAAGGTTAGTGTGTTACATATAACACACATATGTAAGTCACTTATCTGCCCTGAGTGTGTTACAGCTAGCACACAGTTGTAAGTCACTTATTTTCCCTAAGTGTGTTACACATAGCACACGTGAGATGCTCTTTAGTATACGAAGAGATAATTGGATGAGTATGTGCCAAGTACCACTCCAAGTAATCGTCACTGCATAGAGATAGAGGATCTGCTTCTACACCCATGTCTCGTAAGCTTACGGAGTTGTTGTCCCTTTGTTCCCAACTCCAGTTGGTGGGATCATACTCCACAACATACATACAATTGTTTCCAAGCCTTCTAGCTTTAATTGGCTGAATGGGAGGGTTTGGCACACCTTGAACTCGACAAAATTGTCTGCAAACTCTTAGTGGTATGTGAGGCTCGGTCTTATCCCAGAACATGCAAGACCCCATGGAATAAAGTCGGGCAAAGTGCTTCGCTACGCAGATCAAGGTGCCCATATGGTTTCCACTCAACCTATTGTATATGAATCTATAAAAAAATATTAAATTAAAGATAAGACAAAAAATGAATAGATAATGAAAATATAATCATACCCCTTCTACACTCATCGTGTCTAGCTTCTCTCTGTAGTTGCGACGATTGTCCGGTCTTTCAGACAAGTCAAATTTCGCTGAATATTGCATTGTCTCATCCCACTCATAGTTTTGTAGAGGGGCAAAGGCAGGAATGTACAAATAGATCCAACCCTGCATCATCAAACACAATTAAGTAAAATACAAGGTAAAAAATTGATATCAAAACATATAATTAAAGACACACATACCATCAACAAGGTGTAACAGAAAGACATCGTTGCACAATCTCTGCGAGAGTATTTACCCAGTTGTCCATACAAATCACACAGAGCACCTGAACCCCAAGACATACCATGGACATTTGCCATATCATTAACCTATTCATGATGAATCAACTTGATCAAGTGTTGCGACTTGTCAGGAAACAATGTCATTCCCAACAAGTATGTCAACCAACCCTTAGCAATTGAAACCTGATCCATAACGAAATTCCCCTCCTCGTCTACTCTCTCACATTGCTGCCTCAAAAGGTCTGGTGAAATATCAGCACCAGCTTTGACTCTTGGATCGGCTAAATTGAAACCAAAAGAGGTCTTTGCTTTATTAACCATTGCGGTCTTCATGTCAGCTTTGCCAATTCCATCAGCCAATGTGTGAAAGCCCATGCCCCTTCCCTCTATAGGGATACCCAAAACCTTGTGCACATTCAGTAGAGTGATGGTCATTTCAGCAAATGGCAAGTGAAATGAGTTTGTTTCCAGGTGCCATCCCTCAACAAAGGCATTGATCAATGCTTGGTCGTGGTTGGGATACATGAGAGATTGCAAATGTGACAAACCAGAAGCTCTAGCCAACTCAACCCAGAGATAATTGCCCTCTAACGGTCACTTTTTTAAACCTTCTTTTTAGACCGTATTTCTCAATTGCGGTCTCTACTATTTATCATATTTCAAGTTTTAAGTACATTTCAATCAATTAACAAATTATTTAACAATTCAAGCAATTAATTACTTGTACATGGCCTCGCAAATTACGCAAATAACAATTCATCCAATTCATGCATGTAATAATTCATTTAACAAAGCATGCAAATTACGCAATTAACAATTCAAATGAAGGTGATAGTTTTACTTACATGGCCTTGCCAAACCAAATAAGCAGTGTTCTCCGTTGAAGCTATACATCAAGTCTATCTCCTTCGGACCTCTGGATACAAGAAACTGTAATTTTGGGTAAATGGCGTTGTTTTCATCGTTCGTCAAGATTGAACTAACCTCCGTCACGGAATTACAACAAAGATCCGTCACAGATCTGTATTAGACCTTCGTGACGAAGGTCTAACAACAGAGATCCGTCACGGATATTACACCAACCTCCGTCACGAAAGTCCTGAAATAAATCCTTCGTCACGAGACCTTCTGTAATTTTCGTGATGAGCAATTGTGCATATTCAGCACCAGTAATGCATTCGGTGAGGAAACAAAATATACAAACTTTTCACGATTTCATGCAAAAAAAAACAGTTTTCCAAGCTAATCAATTACATTAGCCCTAAATCACTTCATTCCATATGTTTCTTAACCCAAATCTCAAACCCTAAATCACAATATATACAAAAAATTTGGGGATTATATCAAAAATTGAACTAAGAAAGATGCTTAATACACATATCGATCAATCATATGTAATCACAACATATCAATTGTTTTGACATATTTTCATCTAAACATAGAACATTAATGCAAAAGAGAGTTAGAAATTACGTTATGAGTTGATTTGTTGATTTTTGTGGTGAAGGAGATGAAAAAATGTGTTGAATGGTGTTGTTGTATGTTGTTGATGCGCCGAATTTGAGAGGAAGGATATGGGGACGAAGTGAATTTAGGGTTGGGTAAAAAATTTCTTTTATAACTGCATAAAACGACCTTCGTCACAGATATCTGGAGTTTCTTCGTCACGAATCTCACTTGCACCTTCGTCACGATTCTCCTGTATTTCTCCGTGACAAAAGTCTGATATAGTTACGTGACGGGTGTTTGAAATAGTTCCGTGACGGAAATTATCTTTTGCTTAAAAAATAAAAAAAGGTGTGCCTAATAGTAAACACCTATATTTAATCACTTGAAGTGATTTGTATACTTGAATTGATTTCAATTTATCAAGAATTTTTTTCTAAAACCGACATTTTTTAGAAAACAAATCCCGATATAGGCTCGTTTTGAAACTTATTCCCAACATAGGCAATTTTTTGTGGTTCGGAAAAAACACATGATGGAGAGACGCTGGTTTTGACAGCGTCTCCCAACCGAACCATAATTTTAAACACTTATGCATAAGAGCCGTTGTTTGTAACAGCGGCTCATCACTACACTTTTGTTCCAACTTCTTAATCTCTATATATATATATTAGGACTTAAGCGGCTTCAGATGGCTCGTATGGGATCATTCGGAATCGGAATCGAGCAAGATTGGTTTCTTTGGGTCCGTATCGATCCCAACGTTCAGCAGATATGCCTCTCGCTCATTAACGATTCCGAACGAGCCCAAACAAGCAACCCGAACGCGCGTAAGTTCTACACGGGTACGCACGAGCGCTTGGGTTGCCCGTTTGGGCTCGTTCGGAATCGGAATCGAGCGAGAGACATATATGGTGAAAGCTGAGATCGATATGGACCCAATAAAACTGATCTCACTCGATTAAGTCCTTATATATATAGATTACGGTTTTGAAAAAAAATTGAAGTTGATGAGCGGCTCTTATACCTAAATTTTATTTTATTTTGAATTTGTAATTTTTTTTAAATAGTAACGTATAAAATACGCTGGCATTTAAAAAAATTCATGTATAAGAGAATTTAAAATTGTCAGCGTCTCTTATACGAGGGAATTTAAAAAAAAATCATGCATAAGAGACATTGGCAAAACCAGCGTCTCTTATACATAAGTGTTTAAAACTATGGGTCGGTTGGGAGACGTTGTCAACACCAGCGTCTCTCCAACGTGTATGTTTTCTGAACCACAAAAAAACATCTATGTTGGAATAAGTTTCAAAACGAGCCTAAATCGGGAATTTAAAAAAAAAATCTCTTCAGAAAAAAAAATCCATTTATCCATAAAGAGGTATAATTAATCTTCTGAAGTGATTCAATGAATTGATTCTAAAGTGATACATTTAATCACCTGAAGTGATTTTTATAGATGAATTGATTCTAATTTATCCCTCGAGTGATACAATTAATCACCTGAAGTGATTTATACACATGAATTGATTTAAAATTCTCTCTACTAATCACCTGAAGTGATTTACATATATGAATTGATTTTAATATATTCCTGGAGTGATATAATTAATCACCTAAAGTGATTTATATCAATGAATTGATTCCAATTTATTCCTGAAGTGATACAATTAATCAACTGAAGTGATGAGTGGTGCTAAACATCATCCTCAAAAACATCACCATTATTTCGGAGACTTTTAGCATCTATGGAAGTGATTTATACACATGAACTGATTTCAATTTATCCATGAAGTGACAAAACTAATCACCTGAAGTGATTTATATATATAAACTAATTTCAATTTGTATCCTTAAAGTGATATAATTAATCACCTGAAGTGATTAATATATATGAATTGATTCTAATTTACCTAAATACACATGAATTAATATTGATTGATCCCTAAAGCGATACAATTAATAACCTGAAGTGATACTAGACGCACATTTAATCCCCTAAAGTGATGATATTTTATATTTTTATGTCATTAATTTTAAACTTTTATTATTGCTTTCCGTTAATTCCTGAACTGATATAAGTTAATCCTGAAGTGATAACTTTATATTATTATCCATGCAGAGATAATTTCATGATAGATCAATTTTATACAATATGTTCTTGCAGAAATATTGAATTAATGATCATCGACCTCTATATTGTCATTTTCTTGTTAAACAATCACCCTCGTTTTTATATATATATAATAATTACAAGAAATATAACCCAGTATATACATGACATGCACTATGATCAATTGCTTAAGATACTTTGGTCACGTTTTTTCCTCTCTAGTTAATTAGTATGCTAATGTCAATTTTATGTTTTGATCAAAGAGAATCTGTAAGAACATATTTTATGTTTATATGATTATATAATTGTATGTTTCTTGTTATTTTTCTTAGCTCACTTTTTAAAGTTGTATGAATATTACCCCTTATTGTGAATTAATGCATTAATTTTTTCTCTTTTATAAGTAAGTGATAAAAAATACATCATATATTGAAGAAGATGAACATTATAGTGAAATTATAGTCTCTTGTAGCAGATTATAATATGCATATGAGTATATCATTTTCTGTAGTGGATGATTACAATTATCAAAAGGGTCATATGGTGATCCACTTGTCACCCGAAGTTGACAGTTTTGATTTAATAAAAAATGATTCTTGAAGAGTATGCACTCCTGAAGTGAAAATCAAAATGATCACACGTTCATTAGTGTTTTTCAGACAAAACAACTTATTATGAGTTTTGTAATGCCAAACGTAATGGCCAGTAACAAAATTTGTAAGAAAAATATAGCCCTTAAATTCTCGCAGAATTGTGCTTTATCATCAACTACACGAGATCTTGAAGACTCGTTTTTTTTTTTGAAAATTAAGGATCACTATAAACTCTAGAAGAGTTAGAAGATTTAAATATATGGCAAATTATGTATGGCAGTAGCATAAGAATAATGGTTATGTGTCATATTAAGAGCAATTTATCAATAACCACCAAGCATGGTCTAGTATTTAAAGACCTTGAGAGTCGCTCGCATGCTAGAAGCATGTCTTTTCTTGAAGAGGGTGTGGAAGAGGTTACGGTTAAGCGCGCAACCATAAGTTATGATTATGATTTAAAATTCGAACCTATTATGCATGGTTCAATTTCAACGTCTTGAAGAAATTCATACAGTAGGACATTAGTCTAGTACCAGATGTACGATACCACCTATTATATAGTGTCGACTAATCTTGTCCAAGGTGTAGTTCTGAATGCACTCGTCTTGAGGCATCATTCTACCACAAATCAAATATAATGGCTGATTTGATTTTGAGTTTATGATCTTACAAATTATTTATTAATGGATCACCCACGTGCGGACTTTTAATGGTAGACAATTATGCAAATAAAAAATTGAGAACAAAAGTTTTTTGCGATCATGAAAATAAAACATTTGTGTGGATATTAAGTTCTAAGTGAACAAACTCATAAATTACTCTAAAAGAGTATCTCTTCTTACCTGAAGATATAAGAATTTATTACGATATATTTTGACAAAACGGTTGTGTCATATGATAACGTAGACATCTAATTAAGCAAGTTTGTAGATAATGTCAAATATATAAGTATTCATCTCATAGACTAGTTTTCTTGAAGCAATTAAGTCTAAAGACAAGATGAAAAACATTTCACACCTAGATTATATGGTATTTCTATAGCCATTAAATTGTATAATATCACTAACTGGAAGTTAGTTGATAATGAAATATTATGTGACAAGATTAATTTGGTCACCCATGTGAAATACAAAATATGATCATTGATATTCACATGAATCAAAAAGGACCCGAAGATCATGGAACTTGAATTTTTCCTTTTTTAAGGGATTAGGGTGACCTAGTATACAAGTTTTCTATGATTCTTGACTGAATTCAACAGATAAGTGAGGATTGAGTAACCAACATGTAGACCAATGAGAATAGTCATATATTTGATGATGTTGACCGATGTCTCGACACAATGGATACACAAATAAGGGGGAGAATGAGATTATTTAATTAGTTTATCAGTTGAGCATTTTACAACTCTTACTCATTTAGAAAACGACATAGTAGTGTCGCTTATAATACAGTAACAAATGGCTAAGTAATGGCATTAGTTATATGATCATAACGATTGCATAGACAAATGCTAATACATTGCATACACGATCCGGTAGAGTTGTTAAAGTATCAAGTCATAAATGATGTCGAGAATTAAATTCGACTAGGACCAACTGTTTACAACTCTCCCATTTGAAACTTGTCTCTAAAATAGAACGTAAGTTTTAGCCTCTTACTTCGCTCGATATGTTAAAGAAATACCACAGAAAAGTTGAAGATACATGAGAGGTTTGATTCCTTATCGTTTATTAAATGCCTAGAGCTTTTGAGTAGGTGGTCAATATATTGCTCGGGGTTAAGATTATCACTTTGACAAGGTGAAAAATCTCAACTTGAAGGGAGAAGGAAACAAGACTAGTATTTAAGTAATTGTATCGTATACAATCTTAGTGCTTTATATTTAAGGATAAATGAACCAGAAGTTCGTGTAAATGAACTAATAGTTCAAGTGTACAAACCAGAAGTTCAAGCCTAACAAGGAGTTGAAGACAATGAACAAGTAGTTCAAAAACAATGAACTAGAAGTTCATAAATATATAGCCTATATGGTATCAAAAATATTACACCAGAAGTGTCCAGAAAAAATGTCCATCATCAAATTTATTAATTTATATTGTAATTATTGCACACACTACACTAAGCAGTATGAGTAAGTTAGACTCATAAAGCTAACATACATTTACGTATAATGAGGAAGTCGGATTATAAAGTTTGATACTCCATAAGAGACTTGCTAGCAAACTGATTTCCCCCCTTTCATGAGACATAGTGCTATATTAATACACTATACAAAAGTCTCATAATGATTATATTTATCACATGAAGAGTATATGTTTCAGTTAAGGTTGAGACTTCTTTCTCCCTCTGCACTCGTTCTCCCTTAGCTTTGGTTTTATTCTATTGGGTTTTTCCAAGCGGGGTATTTAATAAGGCAGTTTGTGTAAGTCGTGATTCTGGACTCCAGAAGAGATTCAAAGTTTGAGCATGCAAAATATGTTTGGAAACGGGATTACTCATGTATGTATGGAGGGACAACTATTTCATGACATTCAACAAAACATACATTGGCAACCACATCCTCTAACCTATCAGAGTTAATTACATTACATGAGGCCAGAAGAAAATGTGTAATACTTGGATCCTCATCCACCATGCGGAAACATCATGTGGGTTGGAATCAAGCAAGCAAATTCCAACTATAGTACAAGAAGAGAAGATAATGTTGCTAGTATCACTCAAGTTAAAGATGGATACATTAAAGATGATCAGATGAAGCATATATATCTTCAAAGTTGAGGGGGGGGGGGAGGAGAAATACAAATGCACTCTTTTTTCCTTAGTCCTGGTTTTTATTCCACTGGGTTTTTCAGACAACGTTTTTTAAGATACAGTTAGTTATGTATAGAGAGTGTTATGTACATTAGATAAATACTCTAAAAACCCTAAAGTTAACTTTATTCCACAAGTATTGTAGTCTCTATATAAGGCACTCAATAATGATCTAAGAAGATACAAGATTACTCTCTCTTTACTCTTCTCACTTCTTCCTAATCTCTCTATTCTCTTGGTTTACAAGTTTTTAGATATATCGGGTATACGGGTATTTTCCTTAGTTTAGCTATTTTAGCTATTTTAGCAAGATTTTGTTAGATTTACCCTTATGTTTGTTACTAAATCTAGAATTTTACATCTATCTAATCTAATCTTCTAATCTATCTAATTTATCTAATAACGTATAAATTTTACCTCTTGGTTTTGCATTAATGAAGTTTATTAATATATTTTGTTCTGATTTTAATTTCTAAATAAAAATTGACATCTTTGTTGAGCATAAATGAAGTTTCTTAGTGCATTTTGAGAAATTTTTGTCTAGATTCTTAGTGCATTTTCAGAAATTTTTGTCTAGATGTAATCCAAGCGGGTTCAAGTACCTGAAGAGCATATCTACCAAAACAAATACGTTTACCGGGATAAGATAATATCTTCATTCTTTCTTTAGTTTGTTTACCTAATAGAGTTCTCATCCAGCTCCTCGCAAATGAAATTATCCAAAAATAGTATATATATATTATTTAAAATAAAAGTTATATAAACAATATATTAAATATATTTATTTAGATTTTTGTAGGCATAAAATATACCAAAAATTGAAATTTTAAAACTTTAATTTTTTTATTAATTTAATAAATATAGTTATAACAAATCTTTGTTTTCTTTTCTCTTTTTCGTAATCATTCGTCTATAAAGTCCTGATTCAAGACATAGATATACAAGGGTGAAATCTTAAGAAACTAAACAATATAAAACGGCTTGAAAGCAGTTAATACAATTTTAAAGAAGTTTCGAAATGGCCACCGACATGTAAGACCAATAAAAAAAACATACTAAATAATATGACGAAAAACACATCTCAATAGAAATACCCAATAATTCCAAATTCGTATACAAAATGCAAAATAACTTCATAGAGGACTAAAGCATCGTATGTGCAAAGAATACGTACTGATTGAAATCACAATACACTTAATTATACCCAAAACACGATAATGACGTTTGTAAAATCATCTAAGATAGCTTATATCTTAATGATTGAAATTTTCCATTTATTTTGAACCTACAATGCTATATAAACATGCAAATAATATGACGATTTGGGCCCTAGTGAATGTGAAACTTTTTTGTGTTTACATAGGTAAAAAAGAACATTGCCCGTTCTCGAAACACATATACAATGTCCAATATAATACTCCATATACAATTTTTATTGTTGTTGAAATGATATATGATATTCAATTACAAACATGAGGATTGTACTTTGTTTTATCATTCTCCGATATCACAAACAATGCAAACAATAACATGAGGATTGCTCTTTCCATGATCCATCTATCCTATTTGCCCTTCCTATATCCGTTCATATATTCCTCATACCAATCACCTTATTTTTTGTATCACCTGGTGGAGTGCTTGAATAATAATACGAAGATGCCACACATACATATATCATAGATTTCTTTGAGAGTTTTTGAATTAGCTCTACTGAGTTTCAATTGAGTGTTTTATTTTATTAAAGGGGAAGAAGCAACACATGGATTGGATTGCCTTTTCATGCCCACTGACTCTGAAAGGTTTTCGTTTTTAAGCAAAGAGGTCGAACAAAGAGGTTTGTTATTTTACATTTTTTGCACTCGCTAATTCATCTTGTAATTTGTTTTTTCGAATTTTGAAATTTTAGGGCACTCTGATTCTATATATTCATTCAACTTTTCTGCTAGGTGAATCTGGATGTAGTTTTGCTTAATTTAGAGATTAGTACTACATAGCTTGATTGTTCTCTACTGCTACTTTTAGATGTTTCGAGATTGTTATAGGTAGTTCGAATTGATTTCTTAGGTGGTAAATAGAAAATATAATAATGGTTTTTTCTACTGTAATATATGAAGTTAGCCTATTGTAACATATAAAGTTAACTTTTTTGGATTGATGGATTAGATCGTAATTTATAAATATTATATTACTACTAACTCCATATATATTTTGTCATCTCATTTATGTTTGTTGAATTAAAAAACTACTCATAAACTCTTGGATGATTTACATGTATGATTAAGCACCTTTGTATGTCCTCTTCATTAATTTTCAAGCCCTTACTTTCCGCGATTTATTTTTTTGAGTGAGTTCCCACTATTTCAGGATTTGGATTTTCAAATAGTATGAGAATTAATTATCCTGTATATTTCAATTTGATTAAGGCTATATGTATCGAGAAAAAAATTATGTATATTGTACGTTTTGTTTACTCCTCTCCAACTTAGTCCTGAAATATGTAATTAGTTTGTTTCTTCGATATTACAGATTCTTCGAGCAATGTGTAATGCACAGGTTCTTCTAACCTTTTTCCATATTTAACCATACAACTCAATGCAATCCTACACACTTACAAAATACTTCAAACATGAAAGAACAATAACAATGAAACTATACCGTTGTAATCATAGGAGATAGCTAAAGTTTAATATTTACGTGAAAAATAGGAATCGTGCATCGCACGGTTTCCGTAAAGCTAGTTGTATAGAAAATAAACTCCACTATCATTTTGAGTGGAATAATTAATATGTGAAACTTGAATGGAATAACACCATTGTAAGAGTAGAGTAACATAAACTCAAAAAAGAAAATTATGTTACTCACTATCATTTTGAGGCTCGCGCTACGCGCGAGTTTAATACAGAGGTCTTAAAATTCAGATACAAACGTTATTGATGTGTGTAAATACATTACATGTTGATTTTTGTAATAATATATTTTGTGGTTGAAGACTATTTTAACATGTGAATGTTGCAAGGTGAAATATTGGAAATGTGTATGCATAAATATAATAAACATACATTTGTTTTGTCCACCATTTGCATTACATATGTTTATGAAATCAAAAGAGAGTTCTCCATTAGCTTCTAGATAAACTATTGTATATTAATATTCTCATAACAATTTTTACGATTACAATCTGTCTAATTACTATACCTAAATTTATATTTAACATAAAGACATGTTAGAACATTTTACTATGATGGACTTGACAAACAACAACTATGAATTGGGTCATACGTATGACTTCATAAATTCTTAGACTTTATTGAAATGGGGAATTGAAATCATTTATGAAGGAACCAATTATCAAAACACTTCAAAATTAAATGTGAAGCTTTTATTTAGAGAAAACGCAATTTATATAGTAGACTAGCTTTTTGGGGCCCGCGCTACGCGCAGGTCTACAAGCATTGCTAATTTGTACAAAAAATCATCAACTCTACGAGTATTTTATTTTATTTATTGTGTAAAATTTATTTTCTATGCAAATATTCCACATGTTGTATGATATAAAAGGTTAAAAGCCCTTGATTGATCTTGCTCTTTGTTGGATTTCTTGTCATGTTAGTGTTTCTCTAGAAAGATAATTTGGATATCTGATTCATGTTGATGTTACATAAGTTGATATTATATAGACATTATTTGTAATTTTTACCAACTTTTGGAGTAATCTCCAAGGCAAAAAATCGTTTAGCTGGAGATGAGGATCTCATCCACCTACTCATTGAAGAAAAAATGTTTAATTCATTAGTATATTTATACCCAACAAAACTATTAACATAAATCATTGCTCACATAACTCAAAAGCAAAATAGGAAAAAGCGAATTTGAATTTTATTATCAAATTAATCCATTTTGAAATCCAAAACTAAAATAAAGTACGAAATTTGAGAAGAGTATGATTTTGTGTCCTTTGTTTTAGTCCAAAGTAGTGGGTCGTCTTTTTGTTGGACAACTCTAAGAAAACGTATAAGACTCGTAAAAACGGGTCGCATTAGACATATGTGTTTAATAAACCATTGAAATAATAAGAGAGTACAAAAGTTCATTTATGGTATGGCAAATCAAAACACTTCAACCTTGACTGTAAAACGTTTATTTGTAAAAAACGCAGTTTATATATATATATTTTTTTTTTCATAATTTTTTTTAAAAAAAAAAATAATTTCAACATCTACATGGAGTTAGTGGGGAGCCTAGACACAATCTGGGCCCCCACTCCCTCAGCAATCGCAAAACCAATTCTAGTGAATATATGTGCAGCAGACCGTGTCCCAATATCCTGAGCTTGAGCAAATTTCTGAATCCTTTTGAGAAGGCAAACAACATCTGACTCAAGCTCACCTAACGAAGAAAATGAAAATGGTAAGAAACCATAGCCCATATCCTTGCACTTAGCCTGATACTTGATCCTCTTGCGATTCGCCGCCCCGATCACAACGCGCCTCAGAGCGAAGTCAGACATTCCTGATTGCGTCAGAGGAGATGACCCAGTCAAGTCAACACAAACATCAAGTCCATCCTGCCAGGAGTAAAGCAGCATGTCAGCAGGCCGAAGTGGTCTATCGTCGCCCCCACGTAGCCCAATGTTAACCTCTTTACCAACTGATATCCCAGAACGAAAGCATACATTCACCAACGTATCGCGAACAACATTGTGTCGGTGTTTAATACCAACAATTCCAGCACATGACACAGCATGGTCCCCAAAAATGTCTCCCACAAAAACCTTGGAACAAGCAGAGCAAGGCTTCGGAATGGAAAACATAGGTATACCCAATCGATAGCACAACACACATCTATATGTCTTCTCATTCATGGTCTGACCCAAACCTGAAAATGGAACAGCTCTGAGCCAATCAGTGGCATGGTCTCTTTGCTGAGATCTTCATAGAGCCACCTGCTGCGATGTCAAGGAAAAAGTGGTTATTGCACTTTCAGCAACCTTGGTGAAATATATATCTGCCAATTTCTTCATTAGTTGGGGGGCAGCGATCTCACTAGGATTACTAAAAGCGCCAGTCTCCACATACTTGTTAAACAAACATACGGCATCATCAAAAGCCTTCCCTGGAGCTATCACACCGGCCTGCTGTAGGAGCTTAGCTTGTAAACCAGCTGACTGAATTCGCGAGGCCAAGAAAGCATAATTCTGAACATCACCAGCTGAATAAACACCAAGACCTCCAAATTTAAAGGGGAAGGTGGCAAGCCTCCATTGCCAGGCGCTGAAACCAGGTCCTGAAGCGTTAACAACGCGTTCAAGAGAGCAACGGAGGGCCTGATCAAACTTAATTTGGGCAGACTCAAAGACAAGGAGCGAGCAAGTACGCAAAGCAAAATAGAGACGAGAAACACCCGTACAAGCGCGTATCAAAAGCAACTCACATTGAGGGTCTTCGATCCTAGCCACTGCATCCATCAATGCAATACACTTGTCTACTCTCTCCATCACAAGTCCACTACTGAACCCAGAATCAACACTAACAGGACCACCAAGAAGTTTGACCCCAAGTTGTGGCCTAGCAATATTCGGCGGAAATACACCTGGTAGCCTGCTTCTAGGATCCTCCTTAGGCCAAAAGACCTCAGTTTTATCAACATTGAGATGTAAGCCAAAACGAGGTCCATCATTAATAATCATCTGTAAGACCTTCCCGACAACCAAGGTAACTCCAACAATAGTGCCATCATCCAAATACCAAGCATGTAATTGCAGGTCAAAACAATCCCTGATTTTACAAACCAAGGGATGCAACACTAACGCAAAAAGCAAAGGGCTGAGGGGATCCCCTTGTTGTACTCCTTGACAAGACCACAAAGTGTGCTCCCCATAGTACAATCTAGCTGGGTTAGAGTAGCAAATTCAACCCAACGAGATAAAGCAGGACAGCGAAGCCGGACTTCACGAATCATGACCTCCCGATCAACCAAGTTGAAAGCATTTCTAAAGTCCACTAACAACATAGTAAGTCCCTCAACATCACCTTGATCTTCAATCAAACGATTCATAGCATGAAGAATAGCTTCGCCACCGCCCGACACGCCAACACCAAACTGACAATCAACAAGATAGCCACCCAAGGAATGACCAATCAAAGATGCGCTAACCTTGGATACCAACCGCCTCCAAACAGTACCCACTGCAATAGGACGAATACCACCACCTTGCTTGACCAGTGGCGTGAGAGGAGCACTAGCAATGTACTCTCCCAACCCCTTAGGACATTTCCCATCAAGAAAGATATTAACTACCTGAGTGATAGCATCAACTAAAACATCAGAAACAGCAACCGTTGTCCCACTCAAGCAATCTAAAAGATGTTGGGCACGCAAACCATCCCGCCCACATGACGAACCACGTGGGAAACTCTTAATCCTGTCCAAAACCACATCTCTAGAAGCAATGAGGTTATGATGAACAAAAGGGGAAATAGGTAAAGAGGGCGCTGGTGAGAAGGGATGCTTAGCCTGTAAATCCTGAAGCGTATCACCATTGTAGGGAGCAATGCCAGAAGAAGAAAGAACTCTGACGGCAGCGGTGTAATGGCCATCACAAATCTTCCTCTTACACTGCTTAATATTACGCTCACCCAATTCGAGGACCGTCTCATCCACTTCCGACAAAGGTTGTGTGGTAACTTATCTTATTGTATATAGTAATATTGGGAATTACAAAAAGTTGGATGAGATCCTAACAACTAATTGTGCTCCAACACCCTTGTTCAAAGCAAAACTCAACCTCTGAAAAATGAAAGAGCGAATATTAAGATTAATTGCGTGACTCTGAGCAGCACGTGTGACCCTAGACAAAAAATCGAGAGCATCACCCCCTAGTTCCCCAAAGGTGGAGAAGGCAAAAGCAATAAAATTGTAGCCATTATCAATGCACTTAGATTCATATTTCTTCTTCTTCTTGGCAACAGCGTTAGAAACAGCAACTCCGGGAACAAAAGCATCGACTCCAGCACTTGAACTGTCTTGGGTGCATCGTCTGTCCCAACCCTCAATTGGAAGCGTTCGCAAGAAATCCAATGAATGCGTTGAAGGATTACTAATGAGGATAGCCTTTTCACGAGCACTAGGGTTGTACCGGCTCACCAACTCTCTCTCAACCATAGCAAAGTACATTGAAGACAACTTTTTCATAAAAGGGGGGCTGGTACATCGCGACAGAGATCAAGAGGATCGAAGTTACACAAGTCCCTAAAGCTTGTCAAAGCTAACTCACATGCAGGGCCCAAGGCAGGGACACTACAGTGGCGAAGCAACCTGTTTTGGAGACTAAGAGACTGCAATCTCGAAGCAACAAAAGCATAAGCAGAAGCATCTTGCGCCGTATAGACTCCAAAGCCACCAAGACGGAAGGGCAGAGTAGCACAACGCCACTGCCAGTCACCAAAACCAGCACCACCAGCCACAACAATTTCTTGAAGAACCTTCCTTAAGGCATTGTCAAAGGAGAGAACAGAAGAACCAAGCATCGGGGGAGGGCAATTCCGGAGAGAAAAGTACAAACGTCCCACACCCACACAACTACGCAGAAGGAGAAGCTCAGATTGGGGGTCATTAAGCATGGCAACAGCCTCCATCAACCTCGCAGTTTTAGAAACCCTATCTTCGACCAAGTGACTGCAAAAAGTTGTATCCAAACTGACCGGTCCGCCAAGGAGCTTGACTATCCAAGGGACAAGCAATATTCTGAGGAAAAAGCACGAGATCGCAACTCCTCGGATCTGGGTTCGGCCAAAATAGTTCTGTTTATATATTAGATTAGAATGAAAAATAAAAATAATCATCTTTAAAAAATCTAAATTTAAATTCTATAAATCTTCACACATTCAATTTTTTTATTGAGTTTGATCCATTTATAATGTATAAAAATATAAAACAAAATTGAGGAGGGTTATGAACCAATAAAAATACGAAGGTATTTAATGCCTTTAATTTTTTTTCTCCACCATTTTTATATTACATTAGATAGATTTTGAATAAATACATTGATGCTCTTAATTCAATCCCTTCTTCACGAGTTAATTAATGTTCGATCGCTTCCCAGTTCCAACCGATGCATGCAACAGTTTACTATGCGACTTCAGTCGATCAAAACTTCATTTTCCATAAAATCATGCAGCTTTTAGGATGATTTATGGTACTATATTTACTTCAGTTGTCAGATAAATTTGACCTTAGCAATGTATTACTCCTCCGTCCTACTATATAAGCCCCATTTGACCTCGGTGCGGATGTCGATGCACGTTTTGTTTCGTTAATATCTCTAATTGTTTATTAGTAAAAAATACAAAAATTTGATATTGTTAAAGTAATCACTGAGACGAATCAAACAAGACCCCATATGACCATATTTTTCGTTATATATTGGAAGAAATCGAGAAGATTCTCTCGAATTGTGAATAGTGCTGAAAAAGCAAATGAGACTTATAAAAGGGGAGAGAAGGAGTAGTAATTGCTTTGTTTGGTTTTTTTTTCCACACACTAAAAGGTTGTAGAAATTGGTCTCAGCCCCTAGCTTTTCCAACGTACGAAAAAAATTTAGTTATGGTTTTGCGTTTGACTATAGTTAATTAGTGAAGAGTCCTACTATTTCCACGCGTGTTAGACGTTACTTACACGTCAAATAGCTCGCCTAACTTAGGCGAATAATTTTAGCTCGTTTAAGTTAGGCGAGCAACCAAATCCAAGGGTAAAATAGGAAAAATTGTGAAATTCTGGAAATATACAACTTTAGCTCGCCTAATGTAGGCGAGTAATATTAGGCGTGCAATAATTTAGTTTTTTTGCAAACAAAAATTTAGAAAAAATAATAAAAAACATAGCTCGCCTATGTTAGGCGAGCAAAAAAAAATTAAAAAATTATTTTTTTATATTTGTTTTGATAATCATGTAGAGCATTTCGATACGGTTCTGTACATATAAAATTTACCCAAAACGGATATCGTTTTCCCCTCCAAAAGCCCAAAAAACAAAGTCCTCTAACGTAACACACACGGCTTTAAGGCCCAATTTGGCGAAACGATGCCCTAACGATGTCGAAATGGAATAAAACTTGGTTCCAATGCTTATGATGGATATTTAATCATGTGGTTAACTCCCAATCAAAACCCCTTACTTTTGAAGTAACACATCATTTGTAAAAACCTTACTAGTCATAACTTTCTAACTTAGTCGCAATATGTATAGTCTACAACATCGTTGTTGATTATGTTTGAAAAAAATTATATAACTTAGTGTTATTAGGCATATAAAGTTCCAATAAGGTCTCGTTCACACAAAACGAGGCTCGAAACTTTATATGCCTCGTTTTGTGTGAGCGAGACCTTATTGAAACTTTATATGCCTAATAACACTAAGTTATATAATTTTTTCAAACATAATCAACAACGATGTTGTACACTATACATATTACGACAAATTAGAGAGTTTTGACTAGTAAAGTTTTTACAAAGGATGTGTTACTTCAAAAGTAAGAGGTTTTTATTCGGAGTTACCCAAATGGTTAAATTTCCCTAATAGGCGTTGAAAACAAATTTCATTCCATTCCGACATCGTTAGGGCGTCGTTTCGCCAAATTGGGCCTTAAAGCCCCTTAAGGCCTTTTAAGGCCTTTTAGCGTTTACGTTTAGTTTCGAGCCTCGCTTTGTGTGTGAGAGACCTTATTGGACCTTTATATGCCTAATAACACTAAGTTATATAATTTTTTTCAAACATAATCAACAACGATGTTGTAGACTATACATATTGCGACTAAGTTAGAGAGTTATGACTAGTAAGGTTTTTACAAAGGATGTGTTACTTCAAAAGTAAGGGGTTTTGATTCGGAGTTACCTACATGGTTAAATATCCCTAATAGGCATTGAAAACAGGTTTCATTCTATTCTGACATCATTAGGGTGTCGTTTCACCAAATTTGGCCGTAAAGCCCCTTAAGGCCTTTTAGCGTTTGCGTATAGTTTCGAGTCTCGTTTTGTGTGAGCGAGACCTTATTGGAACTTTATATGCCTAATAACACTAAGTTATATAATTTTTTCAAACATAATCAACAACGATGTTGTAGAATATACATATTGCGACTAAGTTAGAGAGTTATGGACTAGTAAGGTTTTTACAAAGGATGTGTTACTTTAAAAGTAAGGGGTTTTGATTCGGAGTTACCCACATGGTTAAATATCCATAATAGGCATTGAAAACAAGTTTCATTCCATTCTGACATCGTTAGGGCGTCGTTTCGGCAAATTGGGCCTTAAAGCCCCTTAAGGCCTTTTAAGGCCTTTTAGCGTTTATGTTTAGTTTCGAGCCTCGCTTTGTGTGTGAGAGACCTTATTGGACCTTTATATGCCTAATAACACTAAGTTATATAATTTTTTTCAAACATAATCAACAACGATGTTGTAGACTATACATATTGCGACTAAGTTAGAGAGTTATGACTAGTAAGGTTTTTACAAAGGATGTGTTACTTCAAAAGTAAGGGGTTTTGATTCGGAGTTACCTACATGGTTAAATATCCCTAATAGGCATTGAAAACAAGTTTCATTCTTTTCTGACATCGTTAGGGTGTCGTTTCGCCAAATTGGGCCGTAAAGCCCCTTAAGGCCTTTTAAGGCCTTTTAGCGTTTACGTATAGTTTCGAGCCTCGTTTTGTGTGAGAGAGACCTTATTGGACCTTTATATGCCTAATAACACTAAGTTGTACAATTCTCTCAAACATAATCAACAACAATGTTGTAGACTATACATATTACGACAAGTTAGAGAGTTCTGACTAGTAAAGTTTTTACAAAGGGTGTGTTACATCAAAAGTAAGGGGTTTTGATTGGAAGTTACCTACATGGTTAAATATCTCTAATAATCATTGAAACAAAGTTTCATTCCATTCCGACATCGTTAGGGCATCGTTTCGCCAAATTGGGCCTTAAAGCCCATTAAGGCCTTTTAGCGTTTACGTATAGTTTCGAGTCTCGTTTTGTGTGAACGAGACCTTATTGGAACTTTATATGCCTAATAACACTAAGTTATATAATTTTTTCAACCATAATCAACAACGATGTTGTAGATTATACATATTGCGACTAAGTTAGAGAGTTATGGACTAGTAAGGTTTTTAGAAAGGATGTGTTACTTTAAAAGTAAGGGGTTTTGATTCGGAGTTACTCACATGGTTAAATATCCCTAATAGGCATTCAAAACAAGTTTCATTTCATTCTGACATCGTTAGGGCGTCGTTTCGCCAAATTGGGCCGTAAAGCCCCTTAAGGCCTTTTAGCTTTTACGTATAGTTTCGAGCCTCGTTTTGTGTGAGAGAGACCTTATTGGACCTTTATATGCCTAATAACACTAAGTTGTACAATTCTCTCAAACATAATCAACAACAATGTTGTAGACTATTCATATTACGACAAATTAGAGAGTTCTGACTAATAAAGTTTTTACAAAGGGTGTGTTACTTCAAAAGTAAGGGGTTTTGATTGGAAGTTACCTACATGGTTAAATATCTCTAATAATCATTGAAACCAAGTTTCATTCCATTCCGACATCGTTAGGGCATCGTTTCGCCAAATTGGGCCTTAAAGCCCATTAAGGCCTTTTAGCGTTTACGTATAGTTTCGAGCCTCGTTTTGTGTGAGCGAGACCTTATTGGAACTTTATATGCCTAATAACACTTAGTTATATAATTTTTTCAAACATAATCAACAACGATGTTGTAGACTATACATATTGCGACTAAGTTAGAGAGTTATGACTAGTAAGGTTTTTACAAATGATGTGTTACTTCAAAAGTAAGGGGTTTTGATTGGGAGTTAACCACATGATTAAATATCCATCATAAGCATTGGAACCAAGTTTTATTCCATTTCGACATCGTTAGGGCATCGTTTCGCCAAATTGGGCCTTAAAGCCGTGTGTGTTACGTTAGAGGACTTTGTTTTTTGGGCTTTTGGAGGGGAAAACGATATCCGTTTTGGGTAAATTTTATATGTACATAATCGTATCGAAATGCTCTACATGATTATCAAAACAAATTTAAAATAATAATTTTTTTAAAATTTTTTTTTGCTCGCCTATGTTTTTAAATTTTTTTTAATGTTTTTTCCAAATTTTTGTTTGCAAAAAAACTAAATTATTACACGCCTAATATTGCTCGCCTAAAGGTTTATAAAAAATTACAAATCCCAGATTTTGTAATTTTTCGTTGAAAAAATTATTTTTTTTGTTAAAATGTGTTGCTCGCCTACATTAGGCGAACTAAAGTTGTATACTTCCAGAATTTCACAATTTTTCCTATTTTATCCCTGGATTTGATTTCTCTCCTAACTTAAGCGAGCTAAAGTTGTTCGCCTAAGTTAGACGAGCTATTTGGCGTGTAAACAGCATGTCATACGCGTGGGAATAGTAGGATCCTTAGTGAATAGCTTTCGATTTGATCTTTGTCAATTTATTCGAAATAATTATAAGAAATTGCACATTTAACAAAATTTCTCAATATTACCTGCAATTTGTTAGTGGTGATATCCATATGTTTAAACTTTTTAGTGCAAGATGACGAGAAGCAAATTCCTCTTGTTTGACTTGATCAATCGCGTCAACTCTAGCTAGAGGGGATGATCTGATCGTCCTACCGAGTGCAATTACTATAGAAGAAGAAAATGAAGTTGTATGTTTATTGTATTGTATATTGGTTATATAAAAAAGAACATAGCCTTTATACAAGAAAGAAGAAGCAACAATTGGAAAGAGTGGAGTACAAATGATACGTTTTATAAAATAATAACAAAAGTTCTTGCTAACCGTTACAAAATTTATTACCCAAGCTAATACATCCCTGTTAAGATGCATTTGTCCAAAATAGGTCAATCTTTGACAATATCTTGATTGCTTATGAGGTTTTTCACTCTTTTCATAATCGTAAAAAAGGTAAAAGAGGTTGGATGACTTTAAAACTTAATATGGAAAAAGCGTATGATAAAATACAATGACCTTTTATTATTAAAGTTCTAGAATCTTTTGGATTTAGTTCTAAATGGATCTCGTTAGTGATGACTTGTATAAAATCAGCCTCATTTTCAGTTTTAATCAATAATGAACTTGGCCCTACATTTAAACCAAAATGTGGCCTACGACAAGGTGATCCTATAGCACCCTTCATTTTCATTTTAGCAATGGAATATTTAGCTAGAACTTTACAAATTGAAAATGACAAAACAAATCATAGAATAGGAATACAACTTACTAGGAATGGTATGAGAATACCTTTTCTCTGCTTTGCTGATGATACTATTATACTTGTCAATGCTAACTTGAAAAATATGATATATATTAAAAATTTACTTCAGAAATTCACGGATCTCTCAGGTCTTGCGGTCAACTATAGTAAAAGCTCTTTTCAAACATCGACAAATATTTCTAATAACCAAAAACAAGCTTTAGCATCTATAATGAATCTTCAACTTACCAACTCTATGGAAAAATACCTTGGTATTTAAATCGTCAGAGGTAGAGTTAAAAATGATACTTTTCAATATGCAATTCAAAGCATGCAAAACCAATTATCAAAATGGAAAGCAGACTCCATCTCTGAGGCTAGTAGGACTATTTTAATACAATCTAACATTCAGTCTAAAGCTAATCATTTAATGCAATGTTTTTATCTTCCCAAAGGAGTCTGTAATGAAATGGATAGAATCAATAAAACGTTTTTCTGGAACAATACAAATCCAGGCTTTAGACCAATTACAAATTGGAATAATATTTGTCAACCAAAGGACCAAGGGGGTCTTGGCCTTCATAAAACAGAAAATATTAATAAAGCATTACAACAAAAATTATTATGGAAAATTGCTACAGATAAGAATAATATATGGTCTAAACTTATATGTCAAAAATATTTAAAAGAAAAATCCATTTTCAATTATAAGAAAAAAACTAAACAGTCTTGGCAATTTTCAAGACTATTACACTTACGTGAAGATTTTAAAAAAGGGGTGGAATGGAGTCTAGGTAACGGTAAAAGTATAAAATTTTGGTCTGACAATTGGATGAATGGTAAGAATATAGCACAATTTATGGAAATCAATCACAATAACTTAAATGAAACTGTTTCCGAATACATAACATCAAATAAAGTATGGAATATTCCAAAATTACGAGAGATTCTACCTAATCATATCATATCTCGAATAATGAATATTTACATTCCACAAATCGACATAGAAGACAAGCTAATTTGGAAGCTAACAACGGACGGTAATTTTAGTACAACATCTGCGAGAAAATTATATATTGTTGATACACCATCAAATAAAGCAGATCTATTTAATTGGATTTGGAAAATAAATATACCGCCAAAATTACAGAATTTTCTTTGAAAAGCAGTATCCGATAATCTTCCCACTACGGATAGATTAAACAGGTATTATAATAGAGTCCCTTCATATTGTTCCCTTTGCAATTTTCCAAATGAAACAAGGGAACATCTTTTCTATGAGTGTTCATTTACAAAATTACATATAGAAAAATATGAAAAAATAACAGGATATAAATATGATATTGATATACAAAGTAATTTTGAGACAACTATAACGCATATTATACAAAAATATAAGCAAGATATTCAAAAGATAGAGAGCCGTATTTTTTTGTGGTATCAGTTATGGTTACATAGAAATACAGTCATATTTAAAAACGAAACAATTTCTAAACAGGGTATAGAACAAGCGGCTTATTCTTATTTCAAACAATGGGATAATGCTTGTACGATATCTAAGGGACCTAAATTGAAAAGTCATAGAAATAAAAAAAAAAATACATAAACAATGGATTCCACCTCCTACCAATTGGATAAAAATAAATTTTGATGGATCTTATAAGGAAAACATATTTTTAATTGCAGCATGCATTGCTAGAGATTGTAAGGGTCAAGTCATTGATATATATAGCAAACATTGTTATTCTTCTTCGTCTTTACAAACTGAAGCACATGCACTACTCTTGGCAACAAAACTAGCTGCAAAATTAAAACTCTCGAATATTATATTTGAAGGAGATAGCTTGACAGTTATCAATTCAACGAATAGAATATGGAAAATACCATGGGAAATTGAAAATATAATTAAAGATGTGTGGTCTAACCTACAATGTTTCAGTAACACTAAAATTATACATTGTTTCCGTGAAGCAAACCGGGTTGCTGATTTTGTTGCATGCCTAGACAAAAATCCTCATTTCATAAAAACAGTTTTGAACTGCAACCCGGACTCTAGTCTGTCTGATGACTATCTCCACAATATTAGGCCACATCTTATGGCTTCTCCCCTATACTCACTTTATCAGCCTTTTTTTAGGATCATCGTTGAGGATGGTCAAGGGTGGTTATCCCGTAGTGGATAACACACTGTTTCTAGCCTGTTAGCAAAAAAAAAAAACGGTATGTTGATAATTAACTAGTAAAAATATACTCCCTCCGTCCTTTTTTATAGTTCTCATTGTTAAATTTGCACAAGAATTAAGGAATTGAGGTAAAGAAAAGGTAAGAGGGAAAGAAAGTGAGTGATTGTGAATTTTTATGTAGAAGAGAAAAGATAAAAAAATGTTTTATGTGAGTTTTCAGGTTGAAAAGTGAGAGGGAAAATAAATGAGTGTAGTTTTTGAGGAAAAAGTAGGATAAAAATTGAAAGTGATAATTATATTTTAGGACGTCCAAGATAGAAACGGTAACTATATAATGAGACAGAGAGAGTATAATCATAAATCTTCAATACTCTCCACCGTTAAGTGGAGTATATATTGATGACCCTCACAATTGTTAATCGGGGCATTAAGTGATTTTTTCTGAACGTATCCAAATCAATGAACTCTAGATTTTCGCAACTTATCTTGAATACTAGTCACTCCGACTTTGTTTCGAATTGCTTCATTTCTTATTCTATCCAATCTTGTACCCGCATCTCATCTACCATAATCCTATTCTTCTGAGCCTTAGTAAATGACCAACATTTTCCTCCATAGATCATCGCCGGTCTGACCACCACCCTGTAAAATTTACCCTTTAGCTTAAGAGAGACCTTCTTGTCAAACTCCATATGCCCGCCTCCATCGATGTCAACCTATATGTATCCTAAACTTGATACATCTCTGTCTATCTGCATGATAGAACCTAGGTACTTAAATGAGTCTCTCAAATGCACACTAGTCTCACCAAGCATCATCCTTACATTCCTGTTTGACGAAGCCCCAAAATCAAACTCCACATACTCAGTATTGGCTCGACTTAGTCGGAGACCCTTCACCTCCAAAGCAACTCTCCACGCTTCTAATTTGTTATTAACTTCCTTTTTGGACTCGCCAACCAACACGATAGTATACGCGGACAACATGCACCATAGGATCTTACCTTTCAAGCTGCTTGTCAACACATCTATCAAAACCGTGAAAAGAAAAAGGCTTAGTCAATCCTTGGTGCAACCCTATTCACACCTTAAAGTAGTTTGTATCTGCGCTAGTAGTGTAGACACTAGTCTTCACATCGTCGTACATATCCATCAAAATACTCCGTACTAATGTAAATTTCTAAGACACCCTTCCAAGCACCCTAAAGCAATGCCCTATGCATTCTGTTGTAGGCCTTTTCCAAATCAATAAAAAAACATGTGCAAACTCTTTTTTCTCACCCTGTAGATCTCAATAAGACGCCTCATCACATGAATAGTCTTCTTAGATAACCTACCAAGCATAAGCCCAATTGGTTAGCTGGAAACTAGACCAATTTTCTTAACTATAGAACAATAAATTTTTCTCAAATCTTCATAATATATATGGCTAAGGAGTTTGATTTCAGTGTAATTGCCACAGTTTTGTACATCTCTCTTATTCTTGTAAATTAGAATCAACTTACTAAATCTCCACTCATTAGACATCTTAACTATTACAAGTATAACGTTAAACAAAGTTATAAGTGTGTCCAAATCTCTAATCTTTATATATTTCCTACCTCCTGTAGAGTTGAAGAGATTAGTTGGCTATATAAATATAAACCAAATTTACTTATTTTATCTTTTTTCTTGATGTCTAATTGTCTCAAATAAAGTCGTGCATCCCATTGTTTGACAATGATAATAAGTTGAGGTTTGACACATACTACTATATATGTGCACTAGGCAACAAACTCTTGTTAGGCAAAGGTTCCAATAGTTAAAATCAGAATCCACCACATGTGTGACATACACAAGACTTTACCAACTTCTCCCAAAAACCAAAGAGAGAAATTAAATGCAGTGTTTGCAATTCCAATTCTCATTTAAGATTCTTTTTGCAGATACCCACTCGTGTGCAACTCAAACCTCTCCTCTTCCCTTTATAAAAACAAAACTCCACTCAATCCTTTCTTCAACACAAATAAGCCCAAGAAAAGAAAGAAAATGGAAAATCAAACCCTCTTCGTCTTCCTCTTCCTCCTCATCATCCCCTTCTTCCACCTCCTGAACCTCCTTCGTCGGCGCCGGAATCGTCTCCCTCCGGGAACCACCGGAATCCTACCTTTAATCGGAGAAACTCTGCAGTTAATCTCAGCCTACAAATCAGATAACCCTGAACCGTTCATAGACCGGAGAGTGAACCGGTTCGGTCCCATCTTCACAACCCATGTTTTTGGTGAGGCCACGGTATTTTCAGCTGACCCGGAAACGAACCGGTTCATCTTACAAAATGAAGGGAAGCTTTTTGAGATTAGCTATCCGAGTTCTATCTCAAATTTGCTTGGAAAACACTCGTTGTTGCTCATGAAAGGGAGTCTTCATAAGCGAATGCATTCACTTACTATGAGCTTTGCTAATTCCACCATCATTAGAGATCATCTTCTTCTTGATATTGACCGACTCATCCGCTTTCATATGGCTTCTTGGCCCGATCATGTACTTCTCATGGAAGAAACTAAGAAGGTTAACTTCTTTTTACTTTTGCTTAATATTTTTTTATAAATTTTTAAAGGGTATTTCTTACAGTATATGAAAAGGGTAATTTTGGGTATTTTTTAGATTTTTGATAACATTTGTTAATTGCATGGAGTGAATTTTGTTTTGGGAGTGTGATTGAGACAAGTGAACCGGACCGAAGTGTAATAATCATGGCCCTCGTCTCGTGGGCTTTGAAAGCACTTGGACGGTGCTAACATGTCTATTTGTCTAGTGGATTCACAGGTTCACGTTAGTAAAATCTAATTTCTTTTGTATAGATTTGTGTTTGAAGTGAGCTAATCAATCTTACAAATCTCAACAACTTATCCCTTTTGATGATTTTTCTAAATATTTTAAAGAAAAGTATTGTGTATACTAATCTATGCATTAACATTTGCAGATAACATTTGCATTAACAATGAAGCAGCTGATGAGTTATGATCCATGCGAGTGGACAGAAAGCCTTAGAAAAGAGTATTTGCTTGTAATTGAAGGCTTCTTCAGCATCCCTTTTCCTTTCTTTAACACCACTTACAATCGAGCCATCAAGGTACTTATTTTCACCTTTTTATTTCTATTCTTTTCTTTTCAATTTTTGGCTAATTTTTAATGTTATTTTGTAAATGAAATTTAAAAAGTCTTTATTACCCACTGGTGGGCCGGTTAGTTTGGTGTATCAGTCTTATCAATCAAGTAGTCTAGAACATGATCAATGTATTCAAGTAGTCTAGTTTGGCGTAGCATAACATGAAATGTTCGATCCCATTCAAATATATTTATATTTATTATGAATTCATTTTTCACTTACGGAGTACTTATTTAAGTATCAAGGCTGGAAAAAATGATTATTGTCCCTGTGCTTGCAGTGTTCTTATTTTGCATTACTTTCAAGGTGCGAAAGACTGAAGAGAGTAATGATATTGTCACACTTAAACTTCACAATTTTCAAAATATATTTTTGATGATTTTCTATTTTCAAAGTTGGGCAGTTATTATTTTAAATTTCCAAAGGATTGTTATTTTTTAATCAAAGTCATAACTTTAAATGCTTACAAAGTCTTATCATGTACTAGTAATTAAGATTTGGAAGTTGAATAAACTGCATGCAATAGATGGATAGATTCAAGTATGATGAAAACAATCACACAAGGAGAAATGGATTATATATGGAGATAAATGATTGATTGGGATTATGTTAAAACTAATGTTATGTTGGTGTGTGAATAAAGGCAAGGACTAAGGTGGTGGAGGCACTAACCCTAGTGGTGAGACAAAGGAGGAAAGAAAGTGAGAGAGGGGAGAAGAAAAATGACATGTTAGGTGCTCTCTTGGAGGAAGATCGCCTCGGTCATGGCGGTTTTTCAGACGATGAGATTGTCGACTTCTTGGTGGCTCTGCTCGTAGCCGGATACGAGACCACTTCCACCACCATGACTTTGTCGGTCAAGTTCTTGACCGATACGCCCTTAGCCCTAGCTCAAATCAAGGTATGATCCCTAACAACATCTTTATATATCTTTTGTGATTCAAATTGACTCTATAGGTCACTTAGATACTTAGGCTTTCTTCGGTGAATTCATTTTTGCCTTTACTTTCGGAGCTTATAAGCTAGCTTATTGGAAGAATAAGCTAGACATTCAACATTATTAAGTGCATAAGATAGCTTATTTGGTGTGGTATCCGAACATGCCTTTAATCTAAGGTTAGGTAAAAGGATGAATTAAAACAACAACAAGATCAGTTTATAATTGAATAAGATGAGTATGATCTTTGAGAAATTAATGTAGTATGAGAAAAAAAGTTGGGGACCCATTCATATATTGGGCACACTGCATTATGATTTGGTCCCTTGGAAGGTTCAATGTTATTGATAAAATACTAACTTTATACATGAGAAAGGATTGCAATATTTATCTTGTTATCTCCATTCTCAGCCAAGCAGAATAGACGGCCATGATTGTGACAACTCAGTAGGATGAGATGGTCATAAAAATGTTGCATTATAAATAAAAATGCTATCGCTTTCCATGCAACAATACTATATAGTACTAACTTGGCATTTGCTTCTATCTTGCAATGTGACATTATCATTGCATATGTCCTCACCATCATGTTCCGGTGGACAAAAATTATATTAAAATTAACAAAAGTAAAGAAGCTTATGATTATTATTTTTATGTTTAATCAACTTTTAGGAATTTTTTAGCAACACTTATAGAATTTTTGAAATTAGTGTGATGTCAAGTATATCCGGTTCATCCAAAAGACAATGCTAGTATTCCCTTATAAAATTTTATATGTTCTTATTGGGTTTATCCAAACTTATGGCTTCAAATTAATTTTCTTCATTTTATTAATTAGATAATATAAGTATTTTTGTGGACCAAATATGTGACAATTAATATGAATCTATTTGGATATTTTGGAAGTTTCTTACTAGTGATTAGGAATGGAGGGTGTCAATGGAGAGAATGGGCGTGAAAAGTCCATCCACAATGGACATCAATCACCACAATTTATCTACCGTCACTTGTAAACATTTTTAAATGAAAAATGTTTGTAAAAAATAAGGAAAAAAGACTACATTCTTAGCAGAATTCACGATGACCTATCAATCTTTTTTTCATGTACGTAGTTTTGGTAAGATAGTTATCAAATGTTTTTAAAAATGGTTTTTCTAATTTATCTAACTTTGAATTATTTTCTTTTTTACACAAACTAAAGAATGTGATAAATATCAAAATAGAGAGACACCCCCCACGTGGGGTTGGCATTTAGGAAGAAAGTGACTGATGTGTAGTTTCCATCAAGTGGAGGAATTTCTCGTCAGACCAAAATACCCTCGGTAAAAAAACCCTATTTACCGAGAGAAATAGCTGGAGAGAGCAGTGAGGGTTGGAGTAAAAAGTCAAAAAAGTCGGTAAAAAAAATAAATGAAGCAGAAACGGACAAGCAACATTTTGTCTTCTTTGTTTAAACGTTAAAAAGACTTCAGAAAAAGGTAAATAAAGGGAGTTAAAAGATGACTTTCCATTTTCTTGTCTTCCACGCGCCACCAGTAGCGCGTGCTGTGGGCATGTTGCTATTTTCACGCTTCTTATTCCATTCTCTTTAAACGTTAAAAACACTAAGCTTTCACACTACTTTAATCTTATGGTAAGTTTTGCTAATCTTATTGTGTGGTTGATGATTTTGGGTAGGAAGAGCAAGACAAGATTATGGCGAATAAGGGCGAAAGCGATACGCTAACATGGAGCGACTACAAGTCCATGCCTTTTACTCAATGTGTAAGTTGACAATCAAATCATCTCTAGTTAGTGTCTTAGAATGTAATGATCCTTATTGCTATGCTATTATAAGAATCTAATGGTCAATGTACTATGCAGGTGGTGAACGAAACACTGCGTGTCGCGAATATAATCAGTGGCATATTCAGGCGAACAACATCCGATGTCCAATTTGGAGGTAAAGCAATCTAACTTCGCCTTTTAAGCAATGATCCATATTCATTTGCAAGACAAGATTATCACATGGATGATAAATGTATATTGAAATGCTTCAGGGTACAAAATTCCAAAGGGATCCAAGGTTTTCGCGTCGTTTAGGGCTGTGCACATGAATGAAGATTATTTCAAGGACGCTCGTACTTTCAATCCATGGAGGTGGCAGGTAATTAATCCAAAACATAATCTCAATCTTCTTTACAGAATCATGAAAATAGAATCATGTCCTTAGAAAATGTTTGATCATGAACAGACCGAGAATGGAGCGATATGCCCTCCAAATGTGTACACTCCGTTTGGTGGTGGACCTCGTCTTTGCCCAGGATATGAACTCGCTAGGGTTTCAATGTCGGTTTTCATCCATCACTTGGTTACCCAATTTAGGTAAACAACAAATCATTTTTCTAACAACATATGATTTGAGCAAAGCTTGGAAATTTTAATGATGTTTTAACTGTCTTTTTCAGCTGGACACCAACGGAAGACGACAAACTCGTCTTTTTCCCGACCACGCGTACACAGAAGCAATATCCTATACGCTTGGAGAGGCGTTGAAGCGAGATAGAAGAGCTAAGGTAGGAAGCTTGATGATGAAGAAGAATAAGAGATGATGCAGTAGTAGTTAACTAAGAAGTAGTTTAAATTAATGGTGTAAATCAGTTGGGTTTAATTTTCTTAATGATGAAGGGGTTTGTTGTGGTTGATCTGGCTAATCCTGAGGAAGTGATGCACACCCTTTTTTGAGCCCCAATTTCTTGTTTGTTCATCTTTTGAATCTCTAATAGCATAATGATATTAGTTCAAATGGCCCAAGTTTTTTTAGATTTCTCATTCATTTCCAAGTTTCAATACCACACCCAAAAGTTATCAGCCCGAATAAAGTAGCCCAATCCGTTTAACTAGGCCCCTTTGTCTATCCATTTTGTGACCGTAGAGAAAGATATTGGGCTTTTTCATAACAGACTTTGTTCATTCATATATCCATTTTGTGACCGTAGAGAATGATATTGAGCCTTTTTCATAACGGGCCTTAGGTCTCTTTTTATCCGGGTCCAACAATGGAGAAGAAGAAGAAAAAGAAGAAGCAACGGAAAGCACATTTTAAACTTATGGATAATGGAGGTTAAAGGTTGAAAATGTTAGTTTTTGCAAACCAAGTAAAACAAGGTTAGAAACCACTCCTATGGGTGTACACTAGAGCAATGAGCTCAATATTTTCGTAAATTAGTGAAGTTGTGATTATTGATATGGGTCTTTGAGGTTATTACATATAATGAAGGCCCATTAAGGATACATAGCCCATTAAGATTTGGGCTCCACAAATTGCTGAAGACTATTTTTTTTTGTCAAATGAAGACTTTTGTTTTTTAGTCATGAGAAGACTAATTTTTGTTTTTGAGAGATAACGGGTAACATGAAATCTAAAGTACTATGGAACATTTATATAACCACATTCAAAATTCTGTACAATCTTTTTTACTATATGAAAAAGGGCACAAACTTGCTAGAGGTCTCCCAAATGAAACATTTTAAACAAATAAAAAAAAGCACTTTGAAACTAAACGTAAGCTCAGCATATTGTACACATTTTTTCCTATGTTTTGCTAACCAGTTCTACTCCACTTAAATAAATATATATTATCGCTCATGTGAATATACATGTGTTGCTAATTGGGGAGGCGACCAATCTCTTTCATCTTGTTGCGACGAAGGACTAGCTCTCTGCTACATAATATCACCCTTCTAGTTATGTTTTTGAATTTCAAATCGCTCCATATCCTGGAAACAACAACGTAATTACAATTAGTATCAAGCTAATTAAGTATGGATATAAACTTCATTTATTAAAAAAAAGATTGTGTTATATTAGCAGATATGTAAGTATTAATTGTGTTCGGGAGAGTTACCTGTATACATGCGTCCATGTGATCCTCATCCTCGATGTAAATCAAAGATTAAAAACTATATATTTACGCAACAAAAATATCACTTCTTGATTCTGTCTTGGTGTAATGTCTTTTGGTAGGAAAAGAAGGCACTTTTGCAAGCAGAAACCTGTAAATTGAATAAGATATGCATATGAGTATTTAAATAAATGCTGTACGTACTGACGTAATGGTAACTCTAATTATTTATTTTTTCTTGGTTTCTTATGAATTACGTATATGTAAAGGAAATGAAAAATAAGAAGATAATACAAGTTGGACTGTGTGATATTAGGATGAGGTCATAGATTGAACGGGGGTATGGAAGAAAAATAAAAGTTAGATCAAATTTGTTTAACAAATCAGAATAGGATTGTTACATATAAAAGCAAATTTCAGGTAGCCAATTAAACTAAAGTTTTAAAGTAAAGAAACTAGGATCAAGATTGATAAACAAAACTTTTTAGGTGTTTGAAAATTGTAATCATGGCATTTGATTTAAATTGTGGAGGACCTTAAGCCAAGGGACTCACATTTGATGATAAGACATCACTTTTTTGTTCACATAAATTAACATCAATTTTTATTTCAATCAAATCATAATCCTACAAATGAAGTCGAATATTATCCATCTCAATCATTATAGTAAGAAAATAAAACTTTATTTGATTTTAGTTATTATTAGATCAAATTTCACATGCACAAGGATGGATTACAATCTAGTGCTTAAAAGTGTTAGGTGAGTGTCAAACATTTTACCTAACTGGATTTTACTAGTACCCAATAGGCCTTTACACAAAAAAATATTACGCATTATGTTTTACTATAAAGTTTCTACCCTTTTATCCTAAAGTCTTTAGGTTGGGCATCCAGAAGTTAATGTAACGCTTCCTTTTCTAGAAACCATGGCTTCAACTGTCATGGAAGATAGGAAATTTCTAGTCCAAATGTTGGACGTTAGGTGGGGAAGTTTGAAGTTTCCTGGCTCTTTCTCAGAATCTCAAGTAGCAGCCAATTTGGGATGAAATTTTCTAGTCTTAGTATTGTCATTCAATATTCAGACCATTATTTTACATACATAGTACCATTGTTGATTCATACTATTTGACATCTTCTAGCTAAGCTAAGCAATATTGGCATGTCATCATCACTTGTCTTTGTCACCCAGAAATTTCACATTTTCTTGATCAACAAGCTTTCATAGTCATATTCATGTAAATATACTGCAACTATAAGCTTGCAATTACTCGTAAGTGCGAGTTTGTTGCGTTTTTGTAAGAGAAGCATTTGATGACATTAGCGTTTCGATTTAAACTAGTTTCGACGACTTCTTTAACCTACTCATAATATTACTAATAACTTTATAGTAAGAAAGTAATAACCCTGCCTATTCAAGTTCAACTTTGTGATGGAAAAATAAAGTAAATCATTTAATTTGGCCTAGGATTCTCTAAAAATTGGGGGAGAAGAGGACTTACAGCTTCAATGTCAATCTTGTAAACGAGAAGCTTCTTGCGCTCACGACAGCTGGTCCTGTAAGCCACGAGCACATGGGCAACGGCGAGAGCATAAGAGCTGCAAAACAGAGCAACTTCAGCCGCCCTTGGTCCGCCTCTTCCGAGCACAAACGAGGCCTTAAGCGAGACGAACACAAGCGAAACCGCCGAGCACGCAGTCGCAACCCAAAGGTAAGGCCCTCTGGAAAGCCTAGGTCCGTCGCACCAGCTATAAACACCTAACAAAAATAAACAAGCAGATCGGTGTCAATCAAGCGAATAGATGTTCAATTGGCGTAACCTAGAACTGAAATCGAGAGGAATTGAAGTGGTTACAGAGGATGAGGATGGATCGGAGGATGGAGAGAAGCGGGATGTCGACGAGCGAGTATCTGAAGTCGTAATCGCGGAGAAAGGATGATAGGGAGCGGATTCCGAGGAGAGAGGAGAGGAATTCGGAGCGATAGGGAGTGGTTTGGGGAGGGAGGGAAGCGGAGAGGAGAGCGGAAGGGAGGAGAGCGTCGGCGATGATGAGGAGGATTGGAGCGGAGAAGACGAGGAAGGAGAGAGTCATGGTGATGAGGAAGAAGACGGTTTTGATAGCGCGGATTGTAGTTCGCCATGACGGCTTGTCGTCGAGCTTGGAGAATCCTTTCATGGCGGAATTGGAAGTGAGCTGAGAGAGAGAAGAGGGTTTGGTTTGGTTTGTTGTGGGAATTTGAAATAGAGAGGGTTTGATTAAAAGGGGTATGTAACTGCTCTCTTTCTCTCTCTCTCTCTCGTCGGGGGGAAGAAAACAAGAAAAATCTGCGCACCCTAATCACAACTCGATTTTTATTTTATTTATTTATCGAATAATTTTGTTAGGGTTAAATCGATATCTTATCAAAACAGATTTTATAGCAAGTAATACCCCGTGCCATGCACGGGAAAATATTTATAAAATTTAATTATTTTTATGATAATGACATGATTTTATAAAATTATGATCTATCCTATGTGAAATATTACTAAAATACAAAAAAAGAAGATATTTTAATGATATTAATTTAATACAATGAAATTACATTTTAGGGCCTCCAGAATTTTTAGCAAATAAAAAAGTATTCAAGTTAAAGTACATGAATATTTGTTGTATTCCACAATAAAATTTGTTAAACTAAATTTTGATAGTTATTTATAATAATAGATTTAATTTTAAAAAAAAAAAACTAATAGCGTAACAGCTTTCTCCTACAATCACTCTGAAGGTTTGAAAAGCTTTAGCTTTAATATATAAGATAGATGTTATTTTAGCAAACAAGTTTAACACCAACAACACTTGCTATAATTTTGCTATTTTCAAGTGTAACACCAATTTCTCATTCTTTTAATTTTCAATTTATTAAACAAATATCATTTATTTAGTTGACCACACACACTTGATTTGCTATTTGGATTGTCAAATTTAACAATCAAGATGGAGAAATAAAGCATCTCTAAAAGAATATTTTTATTATTTGTCATTTTAGCTTATTGTTGGTGTTTGATTTTTGCTATAAATTTGCTATCTTCATTTATAGCAAACCCTTGGCCTTTACCAACCAAAGATATAGTATTTCGTTAATATTGATAGAAAAATACTCTTTCTGTCCCCTTTTATAATTCTTGTTTCATATTTTAGATTATTCACACTTCAACATATTTTGTGACATAACTTTTGATATATAAGAACAAATATAGTCATATGACTCTTGTTTTATTCGTTTCGATGAATACTTTAACATATTAAAATTTTATAATTTTTTATTAACAAATAGTTAGAGATATTAACGATATAAAATATGTCTTGACAAATATGAAAAAAAATATAAATTATATTATGGAACGGAGGAAATATGAAAAAGATTCGTCACTAATCGGATGAACACTTGGTAATTAATTAAACAAATGTAAGTGTGCTCTCAGCGTACATGTCATATATATAGTCAAACAACTTGTTCTGAATATTGAATGAGGTGTTTTTTTATGATTATATACATATGACCAAAAAAATAAAATTTTAAACATACAAATGCTTGGGTGAATACTATATGACTCTACTACCCGCAAGTAATAATGTGTTAATTTTATTTTTTAACGGGATAATAAATAAGACTTACATATTATAATTATCATAATAAATGATTATAAATAATTTTTAAACTTAAAAAGTCTAAAAGTTTTATACTCCCTCCACCCCAAAAACTTAGTATAAATAATTTTTAGATTTAAGGAGAAATAAGAATACATAAGTACATGAAAAAGGATGAATGTAAAATAATTAAATATTTCATTAGTCAATCAGAAAGAGTTACAAAATTCAACAATCAATGAGAATGCTCTATATTTTTTTTTACAAAGATTTCCAAAACTACCCCCAACCCTTTACAACATACATTTCTAAAGGGTTTTACATGTTTACTATCCCATAAATACACCATAACAACAACAAAAAACAGAGCATTTAAATCTCAGGGAGAATAAACAGAGAGTAAACAGAAAATAGAAGAAGAAGGCAAGAATTCTTCTTGCATCACTGCCCAGTGGAGATGCCTTCAGCTTTAGACTTAAATGAGGTGTCATTCCTGGATGATGAGGGCTTTAGTGATGAAGAAATGACAGAAAATGGGACCCAACCAGAGGATCTATTTGGGGACATGGAAGGTGTCTTTCCTTTTGATCTTAACTTCGAGTCAAGCCATCATAACAATTCAATATGTCAACCAGAACAATTGGAAGGATATGGAGCCAAGCACAACAAGCACAACATAATGGAATCTATGATGTAAGTACAAAATTCCACAACTGTGGTAGGATTAGAATACAAGTAGATCAACAAGCAATTGAATAACTTAATATGGGAGACAGAACATGCCTTAGAGATTTGGCAAGCAAGCTTGACATTTCAAAGTCCACATGTCACAGAATGGTGAAAAGAGGGGATTATGAGGCCTCATTCATATGCACTTAAACCAGGTCTTAGTGAATACCATAAGTTGACAAGAATGCATTGGGCACTGATGCTACTAATAGGGGACACATTACATGCAAAGACAACATATTATCCTAAGTTTGACTTTGTTCACATAGATGAGAAATGTTTTTTCAAACAAGGAAGGCACATAGGTACTATGTAGGCAAGAATGAAAAAGGCAAGTACAGAGCTGCTAGGTCAAGAAAATTTATCCCTAAGGTTATGTTCACAACAACAGTAGCAAGACCAAGATTTGACAACCAAGGAGAATGTACATTTTATGGAAAGATTGACATCTTTCCATTTACTTACAAGGAACTAGCAAAGAGGCATTCAAAAAACAGAGGCAAGGGGACACTAATTACAAAGTTGATACAGTAAGTCAACAAGACAGTTAAAAGGAACATGTTTATTAATGAAATTGTTCCAGCAATCAAGGAAAAGTGGCCACAAGATGAAGGTCACAAAATCATCTTCATACAACAAGATAATGCCATACCTCACATAACTAAGCAAGACACAGAATGGCAGCAGGTATACATGCAAGAAGGGTTCACATTTATTTTAATACAACAACTAGCCAACTGTCCAGACTTAAACATTCTGGACCTGAGCTTCTATAGGAGTACTCAATCACTTATGCACAAAAAGATGCCAACAACTACTGATGACATGCTAAATGCAATCCATGAAGCATTTTATTAGTTGGATCCACACACTCTAGGTAGTGTGTGGATGACTTTACAGTATGTGATGAATCAGGTGTTGAAGTGTAAAGGAGGTAATGATTATTACATCCCACATGTAAACAAGAAGAAGTTAAGACAGGCAGGTGTTCTACCAAGAGAAATAAAAGCACAAAAAAAGCAGTCTTAGAAGTATGGAGACTAGCTCATGATACAACAAATGCAGAGGCAACAACTCAAGGGACAGATCATGCAGAGGCAACAACTCAAGGGACAGATCATGCAGAGGCAACAACTCAAGGGACAGATTATGCAGAGGCAACAACTCAAGGGACAGATCATGCAGAGGCAACAACTCAAGGGACAGATCATGCAGATGCAACAACTCAAGGGACACAAAATGAAGATGCAACAACTCAAGGGACAACAAATTAGGACACACTTGTTTAAGTTACAATCTTAAGTGATGATCTAAGATTGTAAACTAAACATATTTTGTAAGCCTAGCATGACAAACAATGCATATTTTGTGTTTTGGTTATCACATTTTGCCTATTACTTGTCTCAGGTGTCCCCATTCCCATCATTGATAGACATGCAAGTTCATAATTTAAACATTCCAGATAGGATCAATCAACAAAATTAAAATATGTGTTCCTATGGCACATCCATGCAGTGATAAATAAGGGCTTGCATCTCAACATTGTGCCTTAACATAATCATCACAATTATAACATATGTCCTCATTCCCTCATTGATACAAACCCCTAAACACTAACCTAAACATTCCAGATAGGCATAATTCAGACTTAATATGTTGTGTTCCTATGTCACATAAAAGAAATGAAAGTGCACTCACATCTCATGGCATGTAAAACAAACTTCGTCATTGACAGACAAACACCACCAGATAACCCAACAACTCAGCAGAGAATTCATGAATTCAACAAATTTCCCATCAACTCAACAAATTATTCATCAACTCAGGAGAACATTAATGAACTCAGCAGAGTTCTCATCAACTCAAAATAGAATTACTCAACCCAACAGAGAGTTACTCAACTCAACAAACAATTCATCAACTCAAAAGAAAATTAATGAATTCAACAGAGTTCTCATCAACTCAGCAGAGAATAACTCAACTCAACGGAGAACTTACAAGAGATAACAAACCAGCTAGTCCAAATCGAAATACCAATAACCCATAAAACTATAATCCAACAAAATGAGAATATTGTCCAGCAAAGAGTAAAACAGGGTCCAATCAAAGTCTAGAACAGACAACAAAATATAATAGTCCAACAGAAATACATAAATAGAGTCTTCATTCCATATCCAAAGAGGAGGTACTTAGCTATATAGTGTTGGAGCGAGAGGGACTGTCAGATATGTTGATGAACTCCGGGGACATTGGCTCTTCTATCTCCGACGTCGACATCTCCGAAGAAGGGAACTCAAACTCCATCTCAACATCATCATCAGGGAGCACAAGCTCAGGGGTTGGCACATCTGGAATGTGGAGCTCGGGTTTAGGCATGTCAGGGATCACGATCATCTCTCGGAGACGAGATATAGCCTCATTCTTTGACAATTCCAACGACCATTGCATATCCACATAAACTTTCTCCGACTCCCACCATTTCAGATTGGACGGTGTTTTCTGCCGGCATTGAGGACTGAAGGTGTGTCTGCCATCGCAGAAAGTTCTCCTTTCGCAAGGGACAGACAGTGAGAAGCCGGGACAAGGTGTAGATAAGCTTGTGCGGTCGGTAACCGTCTTCGTAGCCGACTCAATATCTTCCCCTGTCTCCTCCTCCGTCGGATCGTCCTTGAAGAAAGTTCTCCTTTCGCAAGGGACAGACAGTGAGCAGCCGGGACAAGGTGTAGATAAGCTTGTGCGGCCGGTAACCGTCTTCGTAGCCGACTCAATATCTTCCTCTGTCTCCTCCTCTGTCAGATCGTCCTTGAAGAAGCTCGGAGTATTGGATGGCTCCTCTTCCGATGGGGGCATGAAATTCCTCTCATACGAAGGAGAAGATTGGCTTTTGGTTAAATCAGTTGACATCGCAATGAACAGAGGAGAAGAGAGGAGATTAGGAGTCGTCTGAAAGGGTTAGGGTTTGCAAAGAGAAAGAGAGTGACGAAGTGTTTAGGGTTTGCAGATGGTGAGAGTGAGAGGAGAGAGTGAGTGTTACGAGTTTATATAGGGGTTTATGGGTTGGACTATGTTTTTGGACTGAGTTGTTTAGCGTAATCGGGATTAACCAATTAATCTGGATTTGGGATGCGTTAATCCGAGTTAAACAATTAATATGTGTTGTTTAAGAGTTTGTTTATGTAAATCAACATATAGGTTGGGTAAAAAATTGAAGAAATTTAATGGGGTTGAAGGTGGTTGATGATATTAACGGTGAAAATGTAGTTAGAGAAGATGGTGTAGATGGTCGATTTGATTGATAAAATAATGTTAGGATATGAATAAATTAATTTGAGTAAGGGTATAATTGGAAGAAATTTTTGGCCAAAAATAGAAATAGAACTAACAAATTGCCCGAAAAGAAAAACAAGACTAAGTTTTTGGGACGGAAGGAGTAATACAATTCTCTATGTAATCTTATTTTTGTGTGAATAAAATGAAAGAGAAAATGAGAGAAAATAGTATAAGCTTCATATTGAATTAGTGAATTGTTTACATGAGATTTGTGACATTATATAGCCACTAGAATAACAAAATTGGAATGTCCTAACTTATCCGGCGTGACGAATACATTTCAAATATCCCCCACCAAACTGAAACCGACATGCAAACTAGTTTTCAATCCCAGTTTAGACATGACGTTAGTGAAGATATTTGCAAGTTAGAGCTGAATTAAGCCTTGAGAAAGCGTGGATCTTACAAAATGACAATCTATTTTATATGTTTTGTTCTCTCATGAAAAGCAGGATTTTTAGCTATATGTGTGTATAGTTTCTTGACTGTCACACTTAATGGGAACTGGGGTAATAGAGGAACCTGAAATTCATGGAGAAGCCTTACTAACCATGCCAGTCTTCTACTTACAGCCTGTTCGGCAAGTGAATTATTAAGCTAGCTTAATGACCCAAAAAGCTTGAATGTCTAGCTTATATTTTTCATAAGCTAGCTTATGTTTTGAGAGAATATGGGCAAATTTTGTTATTGCCGAACAGGCCCTTAATCTTCTTAGGGACATATAGTACTCTACTTCAGTTGATGATAAAGATATGGTTGTCTGCTTCTATAACTTCCGTGAAATAGGAGAGGATCCCAACATAATGAAGTAACCACTTACTAATATGCACAAGCATGATGCCTAATCTAAATCACAATATGCTTGTAACCCAAAGTCACCTGAACTGGACAAAAGTAAACTAGAATTCAGTGTACCTTTGAGGAATCTCAATGTATGCATGGTTGGAATAAAATGTATGATGGAAGTATTGTGCAAAAGTTGGCTTAAATGTTGTACAACAAAGCTGATGTTTTGGCCTAGTAGTAGATATGAAGTTTAGCTTTTCTACTAGTCTCCTGTATGGAGTAGCATCTGGAAAAAGATCCTTTGTAGCAGAGGGAAGTTTAATTGCTGGATCTAGGGGACTCTGATTGATGGTAGCATTTTCTGTATCAAAGTAAGCTAAAACCTTTGAAATGACTTTCTCTGAGAAAGTACAATAACTGCATATCAGTGAAGGAATTCTATTTAAGTAAGTACCTCAATCTGCCAAGGTCTTTGATCTTGAATTGATTATCCAAAAAAGCTTTAACATAATCAATGACATCTTCCTCATTGCCAAATAACAAGATGTCATCTACATAGACCGCTAAGAACACAATCTTAACTTCTTGATGAATAAGGAATGGTCATTTGGAGATTGTTCATATCCTTGACTGCATAATGTTTTTGATAGCTTTGGGTGCCATTAGCGAGATGCTTGCTTCAAGCCAAGCAAATCCTTTAGGATATTCAAGTCCTTAAGGAATCTTCATAAACACCTCATCTTGTAGGTCCATGTAAAAAAGCATTATTCACATCAAATTGTGATAATGACCATCCTTTCTTAACTACAACAACAACGAGGCTCTTGGTTGTTGTGAGCTTGACTATTGTGATTAAGTTTCATTTGTAATCAATCCCCCTATATTGGTTTGTAGCGCTAAGAGTAGCATCCTCCTTCAATTTATCTTGAAAAGCCACTTGAAACTGATTAGTTTCTCGACATTAGGAAGTGGAACTAAATCTCATGTATGATTCGCATCCAAAGCATCTAGTTCTTTAGCCATTTCTTTTTTCCATTCTTCAGAAGAAATAGTAGCTTCATAACAAGTAGGTTTGGTCATGGAAGAAACTTGCATTGTCATGGACTGACTACTAGAACAAAGATCATTCAAATCAATGTTAGCTGGATAAAGAGTATTGTGCGACAAAACACTATTGTAATGAGCATTATTGCACACAAAATATTCTAACAAGGTTTAGTAGATGCCCTTGATGATCTTCTTAAATATGCATATTCATTTTGATTTGAAGGTGGAACTAGAACTAAAGAAGACACTTCAACTGCTGAAGGATTTTTTGTATGTCACCGAGTCTCCAAAAACTGCTCCAAACCTTTGATTTGTAGGAAATAAAGTGTGTTGAGTAGGAGATATAACAAATATTGGCATGATATTTTCATAGAAAATAACATCCATGGAGTATATAATCTCCTTAGCATCAATTTTGAGCAATTTATAAGCCTTTTTAGAAATTGGATATCCTAGAAAAGCACACTTGGTAACTCTTGTCATGGATTTATCCCTTATGTATTTGATAGTGGAAGCAAATGGAAAGCAACCAAAATTTCTCAGATGATCAACACAATGAGGTTTAGAAACTTATACCTCATAAGGTGTTTTTCTTGCAAGAACTGAAAAACATATGTTAATGAGGAACGATGTAGTGAGTACTGAATCTCCCAGTATGTGAGTGGCATGTCTGACTCAAACATCAATGCCCTAGCAACTTCCAGATGTTTGAGCTTTCTCTCCACTATTCCATTTTGTTGAGGTGTGTATACACAAGAAGATTGATGCAAAATACCCGGCTTTCAAAATACTGAGAAGACTACTGTGAACTACCACCACGTTTAAGGCATTGTCTCTTCTTACTATTTTAACTCTTTTGTTAATTTGAGTTTCAACCATAGTAATGAAGGATTTCGAGACAAAAAACTATTGTCTTTATCTTTGAGCAAATGAATCCATGTAGCTCTAGAGAAATCATTTTCTATAGTAATAAAAATATCTATAGCCATGATGAGTAGTAGTTTTAATTGGTCCCCGTGCATCAAACCAAAAATGGATCAAGTAGAGATTGAACTGTGTGGAAAAGGCAAGCATCTTAACTGTTTTTACCAACTTTGTGACATGAAGAAGATTATACTGAAATTTAAGAACAAATAATACTCCTTTCAATATAATGTCAATTTGGTCATCACATATGATCTTTTTCCTTAGTATCTTTTATCCAGAAATGATTGAAGTCACACTTACCAAATCCAACAAAAGAGAATGAGTTAGAGATTTTTCCAACAAAATCACTGGAACACTCTGAGGATGAAGTAACTTGAATTAACATCCTCAACTAAGCTAGTTCATTAGAAGAAAGACCAAATTGGAACCATTGGATCTGCCATACCTAGAACAAAGCTCTTCCCAAATTGCTTACTCAGAAGTACCAAATAGGATTGTCTTCAATTTTCTTCTCCAGAGATCCAATGATCCAATTTGTGCCAAATCCTTTGACGATAAGGGTTAGTATGAGAAGATCTCGCACAACTACCACTGATTAATCCTTTCTTCTTCTTACAACTCAACGCAAACACAACTCTCTCCCAAGATGGAAAACCTTTTCCATGAAATTTCTGTGATATGAGCACCATTCCAGGATTATAAGAAGGATGCAAAAGCAAAAGATCATTAAGATCCGTAACTGGAGTTCCATTAAAGCTAAGAACTCACTCGGATAATCTTGATTAAAAGATTTGGAAACATTGTACAATCGAATAATTTGATTGCAAAAAAGCGAAATATCAGTTGAATCCAATGGAATTTAACCTAAATCAGAGAATAAATGCGGAATCGATGAAAATCGGATCGTAACCAAGTGATGATTGATACTATGTTATGTGAATGAAATGAAAAAAGGAAATGAGAGAAAAGAGTATAAGCTTCATTGAATTAGTGCATTGTTTACACGAGATCTGAGAATAACAGAACTGGAATGTCCTAACTAACCCCACATGCTCCTCACGTGACTAATACATTCCTAATAGTTTATATCTTTAACATCCAAAGGGTCTCCATTCAGTCAGATAAGAGTAGAGTTTAACTATTGAATGTTGATATCCTTATTAGCCAAAAAATCCGTTGCTGCATTTGCTTCCCTGAAATAGGGAAGAACCTTAAAGTTGTTAAAAGAAGAGGCAAAATGTTGAATATCTAGGATAAAAGTTCTAACTTCCAAGGTACCTTCCAAGTTTTCCTAACCAATTGATAACAATAAGATTATTATCTTCCAAAACAATATTCTTAATACCTAAGTGAAGAGCAGCCCGAAGACCCTCAGAGTCTTTAAGGCTTCTGTTAAAAGGATCGAATAGTTTAGGATTTGCTTACTCTCAACCAACACATAATCATTCAGAATAATAAAACCAATATAAGAGTAAAGATCACCTTTCTTAGACCCATCCAAATTAATTTAAAAGAAAGAGTTGGGCGATTTATTCCAATTTATGTGACATGCAGTTCTTTTCTTAGTGTGGGGAGTAATGTGAGTTTTCTCCTTAATAGAGTGAGGTTCCATTTTCAGGTTGCTAATTGAGTAAGGACACTAGTTCCAAGTTTGTCAAAATTAATTTGATCATTAGAAGAGGGCAAAAAATATAGTTATTTCTCACACAGATTCCACCAACAGAAAAAGCAAGAGGAGTTTCACCATTATTTTGAACTAGTCCAGTATCCCGTGCATATATAACTTATAAAAGTTAAATATTTTCATGTTATAATCTATTTCAGTAAAATTTCAACATAACTCTTGTAAATTTTATTACTTTTACTTAAAAATGAATATTGAATAGATTTTATATAATCATTTTTCTTTAATTAGATATATATGTGAGGTTATATTTATATTAGATAGATCGATGAATTAAAAATAAATTCAAATACCTTAAAAATATAGCTAAAATAAAAAAAGAAGTTAACTTTAATATATTAAATAGAGATGAAGTTCACCCAAGTTTGTCTCAAAATCCTCTTCATAGTCCAACTTAAAAGTGGTGTGGGCAAAGATCTCAATATACTTCAAAAGTCTAATCATAGCAGGACTAAGAGAAAAAATAATTGTTATTTTCATCAACTTCGTCACAAAAAAACATTATTCAGAAACTCGATTAAAAATTTATGAAAATGTTTTAATTGGTACAAGGAATTAGTGGTCTCTTAGTAATGTGGTTGTTAGCCTATTGGTCATGTGGTTAACAATGGACTTGCCTCTTTCCTTGCATAGCATTTGGGTGTAGAGAACATTTTAAGTCACGACATAAAATTTCCCTATAAGTACTATTGACAGGTGAAATAATAAATTTGATCTATTATCAGTGTTTTCATATATGTCTCTATATAAAAGTTTGATAGAAAATAATTTTAAATTACTAGACCAACTAAATATTGTTAGTTATAAGTAATTTTGTTGTTACGTATCTCATAGCATCAACTCTAATTAGGATGGACAAATGAAAGGATACATACATTTTTGTTAATTTACTATTATGAGACAAATCTATTTAGTAATATTTTTCGACTAGATTAAGAGTTCAAATTTCAGTCTCATATTATTAAGATGAAATTCAGAAACAGCTAAACGTTTTCGGGTTACATAGGATTTCATATTGTTTACATGATTTTTTCGGATTTTAATATCATATATGACTCAATTAATTAAGGGCTCGATATCTAGATATCATGTATGGATATGAGATATCACTCATATTATACCCGATATTTTATACAAATATTTTAATATTCATATGCGATATCGGTATCTGACGAATCCGTGTAGTATAGCGCGATAGAAAGATTGAGAAAGGAAAGATTAAAAGAGCGCGTTGAAACAAGAAATTTAAGTGGCGAAAATGTGGCGATTTATACTTCTCTCCCTTTGAAAACACTCTACACAAAGATCGAATAATTTTCTCTCTAAAAATTTCCGACCCTTTTGAAGAAGGTTGAGACCCCTATTTATAGTAGTTGAGCTGCTTCCAAGACGTGCTCGCTAAGTAATTTTGATTAGTGTCATCAAGCATGAGGTGGAAGTGCTTATGCAGACAACTAATTCATGGATTGGGAACACGTTACCGAGTCGTACGGACACAGGTTATCTTGAGGTATCAACGTGTTCCCTTATGCGAGATGTTTTGGGGCGTGTGATCATTTGGTTCCATCACAGCCCTCCGTCTTCTTATAGGCATTGTCTAGGAGGAGACGGCAGGAAACAAGAATGTAACGCGGTCCAAAATATATCGCATGGCACGGACGCGTTTATAACACTTAGTCGCTTTTCTTGAGTTGAGTTCTGGGTTTTGGCTTGTGGGCTTCTTCAAATGGGCCTTTTTGGGCCGGCCCAAGACATAAATCCCTGGGGGTATAAAAGGCTCCATCCGGGCGAGATTTCTCATTTTCTTTCTCTCGATAAAACTTTCCATCTCCCTCGACTGTTGCGATATCAGTAGTTTCCGGAGGATTCCTCAATCTCTTCGCTTTGATTCGTTCGCACTCGTTCTGTATTTTGCCGTGGATCTTCGTCTTCTCACATCGAATCTTCAAGTAAGTTTCTTTCCTCTGTCCATTCCTCGCTTTTTCTGCATGCGTTTTCTGGGTTTTTGATTTTGGAACGAATGGGTAAGTAATAGATGGATCTGTGGATACAAATGGGTTCGAATAAGGTTTTCTTGGTCAGATTCTTGGCGAATTTGTACAGAACGGTCTTTGGTATGAAACGTTTGGTTTTTTGACGGTTCGTCTTCTGGAGTTTGAGGTTTTTTGGATGAGATTTCTTTTTCTCTGAGCCGCTTTTTCTTCCTTTCCTTGTGTTGTAGGGTTAGCTGTTTGGGATTTGAGACAGTGTTGTGATGAATGTCAAAATCTCGCTGGCTCTCTTCTTTCTTTTTGTTGAGCAGACTCTCGTTAGGTGTGATGACTTCTGATGGGGAGGGAAGTAATGGGAGCAAAGTTTCTCATGAGATGGAGAACGCGTCTTTGAGAGAAGGTTTACATGAAGAGGACCCGGAACGTACCATTTCTGAGAATCCGGGCGAGGACACGGTGAGTTCAGATAGTGGAGGAGGGGTTTCAAGTGGTGAGGAAGAGAGGTCTGGGGGCGAGGGTGGAGTTTCTGGCAGTGACGAGGAGACTTCTTCCTCCTCTGATTCTTCGAGTAAAGTAGAGATTTTAGATCAGTGGGTTAGTGTATATTTCCCTAAGATTATAGAAGAGCGCGTTGTTCCTTTTGAGGAGAATGCTAACGAAGACGGTTTTCTGACTATTGAGTCTGAGGAAACCATCAGCAAATATGTGCGTCCAATAGCTTGGCCTCCAGGTGTAGAATTTTGCTTTCCTGTGGAGGAAGGGGGCTCCTTAGATAGTTATGAAAACTGCCTGGTTGTATATACACAAAGCATAGATGCCGGGTTTAGGCTTCCCCTGCCCAACTTTGTCAGGGATTTTCTCGCGTTCTTCAACCTTAGCCCTGCTCAGATCTTCCCAAATTGTGGAGGTATATTGCTGGGTACGCGCTTCGATGTGAAGAGCTAGGTATATCTCCTAGCGCGAGACATTTGTTAGCAGTGTCTCTTCTAAAGCCCAAGGATCAACTATTCTACCATCTCAGCTTTCCTTCTTAGAACGTGATGACAAAACCTTCCAATCTGGGGAGGTGGAAGGATAAGTGGTTTCTTGTTAGATCTTCGGATCCTTCTGCTTTCAATTGTCAATTGCATCCAGGGGTGTTTGGGCGCCCTAAAACAAATGCGTCAGAAATGGCTGAGCTCAAGAAGGGTTTCAAGCGCGTTGAGGGTTATCCCTTTGATCAGAAGATTGTGATTAATCAGTTGAATCTGGAACACGTTCGCTTATCTTTGCCTTTGATTCTTGCATGTGGCGAAAGGAGTAGGGCTTCAGTCTTGGATTGTGTTTGAAGTTGAATTTGTAATTCTTTTTGCTGTTGTTTTAAACTTTTTTTTTTTGTAGGAATGATGAACCCTGTTGTTGTACGCGCTGTTGTAAAGAGGAAGAGGGAGGCGGCCGCCCAGTCTACTGCTCATGCCACAGAGAAAGCTGAAGAAGTAAAGGACACGGGGCAGCAACCAGGGAGGGGAGGTGCATCAAAATTGGATGCAGGGAAGAAAGATGTTAAGGAGCCCACCGCGAAGCCGAGGAAGGACAGCGCCGCCAAACACGAGTCAAGATCAAAGCGCGCTCAAGATAAAGAGGGTGATACATCTCCAAAGCGCGCTAAAACATCAGGGGGCTTTGGAGAAGTATTGCGGATCAAATCTGTTCCTTCCACGAGTGTCGCGCATTTCGGAACGCGCTGTTGCCAAGCTGAGGACGTGAAGATGACACTTCAAAAGATCGCAGATGCCAACCTGTTCGAGCCTGAGAGGCAATATTTGCGTGAACTTTCTGGTAACGCGTTGAATATCGAGATTCTTCGCCTCCAAACTATGGAAAGTCATTTATTATGATATTCTCTTTCTTCCTCGATGTTTGGTTAACCACTGCTCCTTCCTTATACTGTTTTCTTTATTTTTGTAGGCTCTCCTCATCAACTTGGAACTCTCCGACTACACCACAAGGATGGAGAGTACTGCAATGAAGCATTTGGAATGTGGGCAAGCTTCCAAGGACGGGGATTTGAGAAAGAAGTATGAAGCTGCTCTGAGCGCGTCGAAGAAATTTGAGCAAGACGCGAAGGAAGTACAAGGCGGACTTCGACACGGAGAAGAAGCTGAGGAAGTCACAGGAGATGGAGTTGAACTCGACCGTCGAGACGCACAAGAAAGAGCGCCTAACTCTCAGACAGAAGGGTGTTGAAGAGTACTTGCAGAGCAACGCGTACCAAGAAGAGTGCGAAGATATGAAGAAGATTGCCAAGACCACCGCGATGGAGGAGTTCTTGAAGAGCGAGCGGTATAACGAGGTGATCGTAGAGGCTCAGGCGGGTTCCTATGAGTATGGAGTTCGCGTTGGATTTAGGCAGTTTGTGGAGAAGTTCCAGGAACTCCATCCTTCCATCGCGTATTCAGATCCCAATTATGACAATCCCTGCGGGGAGCCCGATCCTCCCGCGAAAGGCCAGGAAGAGAAAGGAGAGAACATTCAGTAGAATGTCGTCTTGTTGTTTCTTTTTTGTAATCTTTTGTTGTTGTTGCATGAACGCGTTCCAAAAACATGGCTAGTATTTCATTTTGATAAGACAATGTGTATTTGACAACCCAATCGCAATCTTGGGTTGTCAAGCACAATATTTATAAGATGTAATAGTTGGTTAGTTTTACCTTTCGTGTTGCTTATTCGATTTTCTTACGACGCGTAGTTTGATGATGGCAGTCTCAAGTCGTCACTTGAGAGTTTTCACATCATTTAATTGTTGTGGTAGTTATTAAGCGTGCTCATACCCGAGTGGTGGCAGCTCTAACCCCTTCTTAGAGGTTCCACACCACCCTTAGTCGTCAGGTATAGCGAGTTGTAGTTTGATTAGACGTATATTGATCGCGATGCATCCCGTAGATAGACATGTTTTGGAGTGTTTTGAAGGAGTTCCCAGTTGAACTTTATTTATGTTCCTGCGCGCTGCGAAAATATTTATAAAAGACGACGCTATTTAACAAGTTTTCCTAGAAGCGCACTTTTTTATCTACATTGCTAGTTTCCCTTTCATACAAGATTTCATCCCATGAAGTACTTCTTAAGCCTAGCGATGTTCCACGTCTTTGATGAGGCCACGCCTTTGTCGTCTAAAAGTCTAAACGCCCCGTGGTTGACTTCTTCTCCTAAAACGTAAGGGCCTTCCCATTTCGGATCTAACTTTTTTCCCACGTCCACCTGTCGTAACACGAGATCACCTTGTTTTAAACAACGCGGTCTGACCTTTTTGTTGTAGTCCTCCATTGTCCGCCTCTTATATTCTCTTGCCTTTAACATAGCGATTTCTTGTCTTTAATCGCGTAGATAGAGATCCAAGCGCAACGCCTCCTCATTGTCTTCCTGGTTGAAGTCAAATACTCTTGCAAATGGAATTAGTGCTTCTACTGGAACCACAACATCCGCGCCATACGCCATTGAAAATGGGGTTTCACCAGTAGCCCTTCGCGCTGTTGTACGATACGTCCAGAGTGACAAAGGCAGGAGCTCCATCCATCTTCCTTGAGCCTTGTCTACCCGCCTTCTGAGGTCATCCAAGATCCGCGCGTCGACGTTCTCTACTTGTCCCTTTGACTGAGGGTGAGCTATTGAGGAGAATTTGAGGTTGATATTGAGCTCCGCACACATGTTCCTGATTTCCGCTCTATCAAATTGCGGTCCATGGTCAGTGATGATAGCGTGAGGGATCCCAAAGCGGAAAATGATGTTTCTCCATAGAAATTGACGCACTTTGAGTGTCGTAGTTTTCATAATCGCCTCGGCCTCTATCCACTTTGTGAAATAATCCACTAAGACAAGTATGTAACCCTTCTGACCACGCGGTCCATGAAAGGGGCCAAGCAAATCCATACCCCAAAGCGCAAAAGGACAAGAAGGATGGATCGGCTTCATCTCAGAGGCTGGGACGCGTTGCACATTTTGATGTCTTTGGCAGGCATCGCATTTTGTGACATGCTCCACGCAGTCCTCTCGAAGGGTAGGCCAAAAGAAACCAGCCCTAGTTATATTGCGGGCCAACGATCTCCGTCCCGGATGCCCACCATATTTCCCGCCGTGAGATTCCTTGACAATTCTTTGACCTCGTTCTTTACTTACACAAAGAAGATCTCCTTCAATGATTCCTTTCCGATAGAGCAATTCTCCTCTGGTGCAGAAACGCGATGCCTTCATTTTCATAGCTCTTGCCTCAGCAGCTTTGTCTGGGAGGATTCCGTGTAGGATGTATTGCTTAATTGGAATCATCCAATCTCCGGCTTGGTTAATCTCCATCATGCTTGGAACCACACTTCGTGTAACTCGTCGTTCAAGGATGACGCGCTCACCAACCTCCAAAGGAAGCGCGCTCCCAATTCTTGCCAAGGCGTCAGCCTTCATATTTGATGTGTGCGGTATAGCTTCAATGATAAAATGATCCAAGCACGCAATTAAGGACTTCACCTTTCGGCAATAATCTGGAAGGGAACCTGTTCTTGATTCGTATTCCCCAATGACTTGCTTCGCCACGATCTCTGAGTCAGTGTAAGCGGTGATATTCCTGGCACCATTGAGCATAGCTACCCCTATTCCCGCGATGAGTGCTTCATATTCAGCTTCATTATTTGTAACCGGGAACATGAAAGTGAGCGCGTACTCTACTGAGAAGTTGGAGGGGCCTTCTAGAACTACTCCAGCCCAACTCCAAGAGTAGTGCGCGATCCATCGACGAAGAGCTTCCATTCATCTTTGCATGTTGGTTCAAATGCGGCAAAATCTGTCTCAACAATAAAATCAGCAAGCACTTGTTCTTTGATGGCGGATCTCGGGAGATAGGCAATGTCGAATTCAGAGAGTTCCACGGCCCACTTCGTCATTCTCCCAGACAAGGCCGGTTGGTATAGTATATGTCTTAAGGGTAAATCAGATAAAACCTGGATGGTGTGCGCTTGAAAGTAAGGGCGTAGTCGTCTAGCTGCGAAGACAACCGATAACTCGATCTTCTCTGCCAGAGTGTATCTCTGTTCAACGGGTTGTAACACCCGGCTTACGAAGTATACTGGATGGACACTCTCCCTAGTTAAAACCGCGCTCAAAGTTTGTGAGCTAACAGCGAGATAAAGCTGGAGATCTTCATAGCGAGAAGGGGCTGATAGTGTGGGCAACTTAGAGAGGTAATTTATTAAATCTTGGAACGCGTTCTCAAGTTCCTCTGTCCAAGCAAACTCTTCTTTCTTTTTTAACGCCTTAAAGAAAGGGATCGCGTGATCGGCCAACCTTGAACAAAATCGACTGAGGTAGTTTACAGCGCCATTGAGTATTTGAATCTCGTTCTTGGTTCTGGGAGAGATCATTCTTAACACGCTTTCGACCTTCTTAGGGTTGACATCGATGCCTCTCGCGCTAACCATGAAGCCTAAGAATTTGCCTACGTCCACCCCAAACACGCATTTCTCGGGGTTTAAGCTCATCCCGTTCCTTCTTAGCGCGTCAAACACTTCTGACAAATCTCTCAGATGGTTCGCCTTTGTCAGACTGCGAACAACCACGTCATCCACGTACGCCGATACTGTTTTGCCGAGTTGATTCTTGAATATCCGATGGATTGTTCGTTGAAAAGTTGCTCCTGCATTTTTCAAGCCGAACGGCATGACGGTGTAACAATAGACTCCGCTGTTTGTAACGAACGCCGTGTTATCCTCATCCTTGGGATCCATCTTAATCTGATTATAACTAGAGTATGCGCCAAGAAAACTTAGAGTGACGTGCCCAGCAGTGGCATCCACCAGCTCGTCGATGGCTGGTAAAGGGTAACAGTCTTTTGGGCAGGCCGCGTTCAGATTCTTAAAATCCACGCACATCCTCCATTTTCCATTGGACTTCTTCACCAGTACCACGTTCGAGAGCCATTTCGGATACTGGACTTCTCTGATAAATCATGCCTTTAACAGACGCGCTACCTCTGCCTCAGCAGCCTCAGCGCGTTCTTCATTCATTTTTCTCTTCCTTTGCACCACCGGTTTGGCGTCTCTGCCAAGGTTCAAAGAATGCATGGCAACGGACGTCGGAACTCCTTTGAGATCTTCAACGCGCCATGCAAACATATCTCTGGATGAGGCAAGGAGATGATGCAGCGCTTGAAACATGCCACCTTGCAAGCTCTCTCCCGCATATAGCTTCTCGTTCTTATCACCGAATAAAGTTAATTCTGTCTTATTGAACTTTCCCAACTCCGAACGATCGCGATCTCTTACTTCCAACTCTGTGCTTGCTTTGGTTGTCATGAACACTCTTTCTCTTCTCAAAGCGCGTTTTTCTCGCTTTGCTTTTGTACGACACTCTTTCTTTTCGCATTCGTCCTCCTTGAAAAGGGTGAAAACCGTTTTCTTGGGAAGGTTCTTTACTGAAGAGAGATAGCAAGCCCTAGCTTCCTCTTGATGACCACGTGCTTGTCCCACAAACTCGTTCACGGGGAATTTGAGTTTCAAGTGATAGATTGACACAGCTGCTTGGAATTTCATGAGCGAGATTCTTCCCAGAATCGCGTTGTAAAAGGTTGGAAGCCTGACTACGGTGAACTCAACATCCTCGACTCTCCGAAGTGGACTTGTCCCTAGCGTCGTCCTGAGCTCAATGGTACTTGCCACATCCACCTCATCTCCGGAGAAAGAAATCAACTTCCCCTGGAAATGTTTTAGCGCGCTAGGCGATATACCCAACTACTCGAAGGCGTCGTAGTATAGAACTTCAACTGAGGCTCCTATATGAACAAGAACGCGCTTTAGGAGTTTTGAGTCAAGTTGCATGTGGATGACCAAGGGATCAGCATGAGGCATGTGTAGCCCCTCTGCATCGTTCTCACTGAAAATTAAGTGAGTATGATGTCGAGATGTCTGGGCTACGCTATACATAGAGGGGTCACTCCGGCCTTCTCTGGTGTACCGTTTTCTTTCCTGCTGACTTGAGCCTGCGATGGAAGGTCCCCTCGCGGTGGTGTTGATGTAGCCCTCAGGCCGGGGAGTTGGGTCCTTATGGCTAGACTTTCGACTGGTGCTTCTTCCCCACCACGAAGTTTTTGAACGCGAATCAGATTGACGCTCATGAGTTTCAGAATGATGACGCGATGATTCATCGCGACCATGAGTACCTCTATCATTGGCTGGAAAACGCCATCTTCTTGGAATTTCATCGCGAACTCTCTGTCGATGTGTCGCAGGGAACTCGCGTTTAGTCTTTGCATCATCGGTAAAGTAAACATCTTTCGCCTTTCCCTTCTCTGTGCGAGGAGCGCAATCAATTTTATCCTTCGTGCGCGGCGATGACTCTCTCTTCTTCACAGTCTCTTTTCCTACCTTTCCCCTTAAGGCGTCTTCGGCAAACACTTGTCGTGAAATATAGTCCCTTAGCTCATCATAGGACTCGTATTTCTTTCTGTAGACCGTCATCTTGAACTCCCCGTTTGCAAGATTCCCAATCAAAACTTGAAGGGCCATATCCGCCTGAAGGTTGGACATTTGAGACGCGGTGTTGGTAAAACGGGTAAAGAACTCACCGAGTGTCTCGTCATCCTCTTGCTTAACCGCAAAAAGATCTTGTACAGTTTTTCTCCTCGTTTGTGCATTGCTGAAATGAGCACAAAAAGCTTGAGAAAGAGATTTAAAGGACGAGACAGAACCTGGTTGCAAGCTCATGACCCAAGTCAAGGCCGTTCCCTTCAAGGTGGGGGGAAAATCCCTGCAATACATCGCGTTGCTTAGGTCATTCAGTCCCATCTGAACAACAAACTGCTGTACATGTTCATCCGGATCCTTGGTACCATCATAGACATCCATTACGGGTTGCCGGAAGCCCTTGGGGACTACAACACGTCTAACTTCTGGGGAGAAGATGGACAGTCCTTGGATCTCGTCATCTTCTCTATTGTGGCAGGTGCTGACCGCCATAGAGCTATTCCTGGAGATTGACATGGAAAGGGGGTGAGAATGCGGGTTTGTCTCGGCTCGTGCTCCTTCTGGGGAGTGAATCTGATATTCGTTGTGGGGGTAAGCTGCTTGTTCTTGATAGGGAGCATACTGATATGCGGGCGGAGCGGGATCTTGAACAAACGGAGGTTGCTGATACTCCGGCTGCTGCATGAACTGGTGAAACACCAGGGGGGATTGTTCATACAGTGGTGTGGGTTGTTGTGGGGACCACCACGGTTGCCAGTTCTGCCCAAAGCCCTCGTTGTCTGCATCGTAGTTGTAGTAGGGATCCATCGTACAACGCGTTGTTGATCTTTTAATCTTTGTCTTCTTAGAGTGGATAAGTTTCGGCAAACGGCGCCAGTGACAAATCCGTGTAGTATAGCGCGATAGAAAGATTGAGAAAGGAAAGATTAAAAGAGCGCGTTGAGATAAGAAATTTAAGTGGCGAAAATGCGGCGATTTATACTTCTCTCACATTGAAAACACTCTACACAAAGATCGTCAACAGATCGAATAATTTTCTCTCTAAAAATTTCCGACCATTTTGAAGGAGGTTGAGACCCCTATTTATAGTAGTTGAGCTGCTTCCAAGACGTGCTCGCTAAGTAATTTTGATTAGTGTCATCAAGCATGAGGTGGAAGTGCTTATGCAGACAACTGATTCATGGATTGGGAACGCGTTACCGAGTCGTACGGACGCAGGTTATCTTGAGGTATCAACGCGTTCCCTTACGATGCTGCGAGATATTTTGGGGCGTGTGATCATTTGGTTCCATCAGTATCAAACGAGTCCTATAATACAGGTACAAAAATAAATCTCAAAATCTTCTAATCATATGATGTACGTAACATTTATGAGATGAACTAAAAGAAACATAACAACCTTAATCCAGTGTAGCACAAATACAAATGAACATAGTATATTGAGTTGTTGATAAATGGTGTTCATCTTAAGTGATTTTTTTGGCTTTAATCGTCTCATTTAAAGTAGTTTTATATCCAAACTAAAATCTATCTTATCTATAAAAGTTGAGCGTTTTCAAGCATTCTCCTTACTTCTGGCCCTACCACCTCTGGCAAAATTTAATCTATCTTATCTTAAAGCTGAGTGTTTTCAAACATTCTCCTTGCTTCTGGCCCTACCACCTCTCATGTGGCAAAATTTAATTGGTTGTTATTTTTTATATTTACAATTTGTGTTTCATAAAAAATTTAATAGCAAATCATTCTTATATATTAAATTTAATCTTTTTAGAGATTTGAAATTTTTTTAGTATAAGTAGTTAAACAATTACAATTTTTTATCTTTAATATTAAATATTAATATATTGCATTTTTACATTAACAAAAATCTTTCAACAACAAATATAAAAGTTATTCCATTAAGAATAAAAACAACAAATATACAAGTTATTCCATTAAGAATAAAAGTTACCGTTAGAGTTAATATATCATTTTTAAAAATAAGCCAAATTATGTACATAATATTTATGAAATAAAATATATTTTACTAAAAGTCTTTACAAGAAAAAAATTAAACATAATTCGCTTATTATATGAAAGTATAGAAAAAATTCTAATTAAAATATAGTATAAAATATTTACACGAATAATATAGAATTTCTCGTGCATGGCACGAGTCACTATACTATAACAACTAAGTGAAATGATGAATGTAGTGATGGAATGTATGATTCATACCAAATTATAGGAGGAGTTTGCGTCCATTGTGTTTTTTGTGGTCATCACTCATCACACATTTGACAATCAACCGACCAACGACGCTTAAATAAACCGATTTAAGACCATCTACATCGGTAGATTTTTAGGTATATAATAATATAATAGATTTTTTTTTATCTATAATTCACTTTTTCTAAAAAAACAAGTCTCAGGTTTGGAAGTAAGGAACTGCTAAAAAATAAAAAAATCTAAAGCCATGTTTGGTTGCAAAAAAAAATTCCACACACATCAATGTCAAAAATTGAATTTGCTTTTGAACATCCAAACAAGACTTTAAATGTGTCAGAAATTATAAAAGAAAGAGGGGATGTTTCCTGGCCATTAGATCAAACAAATCAATGGTGGACAAAAAGCATAGAGTTGTTATATTACTATATTTTAGAAACGTTTTCAACACAAAATTATATGAATTGATGAAAAATAATATTTTTATTTATTTATAGACACCCAGCTTTGTATATGTTTTTTTATAAAAAACTTTTTTTTAAATAAACAATTTAGGAAATGTAATATTTATAATCGTTTTTAGTATGTAATATAAGTAATTTAATTTATGTATTATATGAAATATTGTATTAAATTTAATAAATGAAATAAAAAAAATAAAAAAAATATTCACACATAAATAAATATTTTACAAGATATTATACATAAACCATATACGTTGTAAGACAACATATAAGATAAAATTGAACATATTACAACATTACACATGAAAATAACAATATTAAAGCAACATTACATAAGGAAAATAATATATTACAAGACATTATATGGCAGAAATATAACTAGAAGAAATAGCATAAGTAAATTAAAATAAACACTAATTAATACGAATGTGAAGCTATCCTTCACTTAGGAAACGAGAAACATAGATGTGAAGCCAATCTTAGTTAAAAATATAGATCTCAAGATATGTTTCACTTAGGAAACAACTCACCCATCAATGCATCCTTTATCATCTCTTGTTCCGGACTTAACTCGTTGAATGCTAAAAGTTGAGTAAGCATTTGAAGCTTCTGAGTACGAACATAATCATCAACAATATTTTTCTGCTCTAACAACTCAAAGAAGACTTGATTAAGCACATATGGCAGAAGTTTGGCCATGTTTATCTCAGAAATCAGTAATTTTATGTAGGATTTCATTTCTAATATGCTTTTATGTACTTTTAATAGTTGTTCAATTTTCATGTTTTTGTTTTGATGTATTTTCTTGTTTTCGTTTTTCATATGTTTTATGTATTTGTATGTTTTATTAGAATTTCATGTACTTGTTTTTATGTATTCATTTTTTTTTAATAATGAAGTAAGTGTTGCATGCTTGTGTTTTACTAAGATTTAAACTTAAGATGTCGACTGTGTGTGATTATTTTACAAATTTAGATACACAATATATATATGAAAATAAAATTAAAAATTAAAATGTATTCAACCAATAAAAATTATTTTACTAAATTTAAAATTTAATAATAAATATTATTTCAAAGTAATATGATTATTTTTTAACGAACTTGTAAACTATTAAGTGTAGATTTACTATTGAAAGTATAATTGTGTATTTAAATAGTTGATTGGTAAATAAAGATGTAGTTAAAAAATCGGGTTAAAAAACCGAGGTAAAAAACTATGAATGTGGAGAAAAAGTAGATTGAGTGGTTAGAATGAAATGAATGAATAAAAAACACTAAAAAACTGCTATAAAATCGCTAAAAAACTGTATCAATGTGGATGCTCTAAGACTACCCACAATGGGGGTTGTGCTTTTTGCTATGCAACTCATGCTTGGGTTGGATGATATGCAATCCAAACGAGAGTTGCATTACATTTTTTTTTTTGGTAGTTAATTTAATAGTGTTTTTTAATTTTATGTAACATAAAAATAAAAATACATGACAAAAAATAAGTTATGCAACCCAAATCATTCAACCCAAATCATGCAACCCTCGTTGCTGATAGCGTAACGGCAAATTTTGATTCCCTCATTTTAAATTGCACCATTTTACCTTTAGATGAGAATAATATGACGTCACGCGTGATTCAATTCTAATTAAGCAGCTTAATTAGAACTAGAGACGGCTACTTTACTAATCACTCTTTTTTCAATGGAACAGTCATGAAAATGCTACTACTACTCTATAACTTTCAACACGTGATTTTACTATCCAGTTTTGAATGTCAAACTTACGTTTTCAGTCCATAATAATGCCTATGTTTTGGAATTTCAAATATCCGGCTCCAATATAAGAAAAACAAAAAGCATACAATATAGATATTTACGCTAATATTAACTGCTCTAACGACTAACATTTTCTGTAATAACATCGTCCCCATACTAGAGTTTTGCTAATAGGATCGAGTTACTAATTCTTTACCTTAACCAATTCAAGCTAACATGATGAGTTTGTTTTATTATTAAGCGATTTTGTTTGTCCATCAGCTAAAAAATATAGCGAAACAAATATTACTGAAGGTTTTGATATTACGTTCTAGAAGTTTGCATGATGTTGAGTGTTGTTGACCCTTAATTAATCTCTTGGACTTGATAAATGTCAACCCATACGCACGACACGTTTCATAGGTTGGACATGAAAAACACAAAAGGAAGCAAATACGAAATTTGAAATTGTAATATGAATTCCATCAGGCTAAAAGTCTAGAAAATACTTATATTCTACGTACGCGATTATCCGTTATGAGGCACGAGTCTTTTTGAGAAATTCAATTGCTTCTCATTTTCATATATAGGGCTAAATCTTTTATTAATTGATCAACTCGCTTTTTTTGCTTTTCAGTTAACGCTGTAATTGATGTTTCTGTAGTTTACAATATGTGTTAAAAGAAGAATATTTATTTATTTATAGAATTTACAGGTTTAGGTTTTAATTAGGGGTAGGGGGTTTAGGGTAAAAAAAATTAAACTATGGGTTAACAAATACCACCGGAAGAAGGCGGAGGGGATCTAGACAAATATTAATTAATGGTGAGTTGGTAAGAAGGCGGAGGTGAGATGACGAGGAGATTTTAAAACCCACCGCAAAATTGGGTTAACAAATACCCCAACATTACCACTAGAAGAAGGGGGAAATGAAATAAAATCATAATTTTGATCGATGAACAATTCCACTAAAATTGTTCCGACAATCTAAACAAACGCCACCTAAAAGAGTATCGTTTCTTCCTCTAAATCAATAGAACTAGCTTAATTTCTCGTGCCTTGCACGAGATTTATATAACGATAATATATTTAGTATAGATAGTTTATAAATATATTAAATAATTTTTATCTAGTTTAATAAAAAGACCGAAAGCGAGATTTGATTGACAAGCAAAGGAATAATGGTGAAATAAATTCAATGTCTTTGAAGCCTAAGATCCGGCCGTCGGCCGCCGGCCGCCGAGAGATGAGGAGCTGACTGATTTGAACATGTGATCACATGCAAATTAACTAGATTTTGCAAATAGAATCTCTCAACATTATTTATAGTATATGACAAAAGATTTCGTATGAATATATGTATTTTTTGGAGTTATAAAATCATTTTCATTATACATATCTATTTGAAACATGCATCATGCATTCATGCATGTGATCGATCCATGCCATTTACAATTCAAATAATTGTTTATATGAAGTTGAACTTGACTTTTCAAACAACAAATTAATACGCAAAGTATATACAGTAATGTAGTAATCTTAATTTTAATAACATATAATTTGTATAAAATAAATGAAACAAAACAGAATTAAGGAATAATAAAATGGTTGAAATCAATACCGAAGCCGGATCAACAAACGATCGATCGGACTTGATGCAGAGTCGATCGATACGGATCTCTTTCCTTAATTCTGGAAACGTCACGTAGTGTGACGGTTATCGGCGTTCCAAATCTCATAATACAATTGCAAATGCTTCTAGTCTCGCACAACCCGAAACAGAAGCCCAACGAACGCTTTTCTCTGTGTGTACTCTCATACTCGACAATATAGAAGAGAAGAAGTGAAGGAACAAAACGTGAGGGAGAAAAGAGAATTATTTCTGGTGTATTCGAATGCGAGCTCTGCAACCCTTTATATATGCTGGGATAGGAGCCTTTGAAGGAGTAAAATCTGGAGCACTGAATGCTTGAATTTTCTCATCAATGACAATCTTGAAGAGGAGGATTCGACGCCATTGATGCTCTGATTTGGTAAAACCGCGTGGCTTTAATGCTCGAATCTAGAGCCATAAGTGCTCCGTCAAAAAAGGAATATGAAGCATGAAATGCGTTCGGATTGACCCAGCTCCAAAAAGAAGGCTCCTCCTCCTTGAGCCTACGACCCATTCCACAAGGCCCTCAAGCCCGAAGTGAACCGCGCGTGTGTGGTCTTTGAAAGCTCAAGCCCACCAAGATAGCCTCCTTTAGGCTCAATCACATCAATTACAATCAACTCCAAGTTTATATACTCTTTCATCTTCCAATGCGGAATACAATTTTATCCCAAAAACTCAACGTAGTTACATTATATGTAACCACCTTTGAGACCTCATTTCTCATTCAAACAGAACCCGGATTTGACGTATGAGCATACTACGAGATAGTGCTCTCGGAGACGAAGTCAACGCTCCCATAATACGACACCGACGGTGGCCAAAGCCCACCGGAAATTTTCCCTGAAAATTCGGTTCCAACAGTCCCCCACATAAATAGAAATGACTCTAAAACACATGAAAAAGACTCGACATAAAGACTTTTGAGAGTACAGTCGATGAATCACTACATTTGGGCTGGTAGCGTTTTTTCAGCCTTGAACCACCGATAGTGAATAGCCATCGGATTTACTCGACCATGTAGTGAACACGATGTCTTGAACCACCTGGGTTTTGTTGTAAACCTGGACAACAACTATCACACAGTTTCATCTTCTCACAACACTAGATTCTCTAATTGTGCTCATTTTGGCCTTGAACATCCTTGGTTATTCATGAGTGAGCTTAGAGAATTCAGCCTCTGCATATTCTCCTAGAAACGGTTCCATTTCACACTCATAAAGTGATTCACCATAAGTAGTATGATATTATACCCCTCACTTTGTATTTCAAAACTTATGAAATCATTAAAAGCCAACGCTTAACCTATACTTTACCAACACACTTTTATCATCCTAGGAAGTGCTCTTTAGATTCAGCTTGATTTCGTTGTCCCTTTGAACCTACATCTTGGGATCTCCAATCACGTAAGTAGGGTTACCATCAAATGTCGTCTTTTGTCATAGGCTTTAAACCAATTCCTCTTGATGATTTCACAACTTGCTCTCGAGACAAACCTTTAGTAAACGGATCCGCTAGATTGTCAACTAATCCGACATAATCAACCTTGATTACCCCGTTTGAGAGAAATTATCTTATGGTTTTAAGTCGTCCTCTAATATGAAGAGACTTACCATAATACATGGAACTCAGTGCCCGGGCTATTGCCGCTTGACTATCACAATGGACGTCCAAAGCTGGCACTGGTTTTTCCCACATTGGTATATCCTCTAGAAAGTTTCGAAGCCACTATGCTTCTTCTGCTGCTTTGTCCAAAGAAATGAACTCAGATTCCATCGTGGATCTTGCCAGTAGCGTTGGTTTGGAGGATTTCCAGGATATATCCGCACCACCTAGAGTAAAAAGATACTCGCTTGTGGATTTTGAGTTTTTGGAGTTTAATATCCAGTTCACATCACTATATCCTTCCATCACCGTTGGATATCTTCCATAGTGCATCCCATAATTTTGAGTATATCGCAAATAGTTCAATACTCTAGTTATGCCCTTCCAGTGACTATGTCCTGGATTGCTAGTGTAACGACTTAATACGTTCACAATGTGTGCTAAATCTGGTCTTGTACAATTTGTTTAATACACGAGACTTCCAATCACTCGTACATACTACCTTGGGATATCCCATTACCCAAGTTTTTCTTTAGGTCGAGATGAGGGTCCACGAGACTCATCGCATCACCGCTTGAGTAATTTTTGAACCGTTCAAGTACCTTCTCAGCGTAATGATCTTGAGTTAGGATGATTCCTTCCAAAATGTCTAATCACTTTTATTCCTAAAATCACATCTATTAATCCCAAGTTTTTCACGTCAAATTTCCCACTAAGCATACTTTTAGTTTTTTGGATCATATCTTTGTTGCTACCTATAATAAGCATGTCATCAACGTATAGGCACAAGAAAATATATCCTTTTGGAGTTGTTTTGACATAAATACATTTGTCACATTCATTTATATTGAATCTGTTTTACATCATGACGCTGTCAAATTTTTCATGCTATTGTTTAGGTGCTTGTTTTAACTCATATAATGATTTCACAAGTCTACACACTTTGTGTTCCTATCTAGGCACGACATACCCCTCGGGTTATTTCATATAAATTTTCTTTTCAAACTCTTCGTTTAGAGAAGCTATTTTTACATCCATTTGATGTATTTCTAGATTGTGTGGAGCCGCAATCACTATTAGTACTCGAATAGAAGTAATCCTAGTTATTGGCGAGTAAGTATCAAATAAATATTGACCTTCTTTTTTGCCTAAATCCTTGTACTTCTCTATTGAGCTGTCAGTTTTCAAATTTCTTTTGAAAACCCATTTACAACCTAGAGCCTTTGAACATGGTAGTAAATCAGCTAACTCCCAAGTATGATTTTTCATAATGGAGTCTATTTCGCTTTTAACCGCTTCCTTCCATGAAGGTGCATTTGGCGTAGACAGGGCTTCCTTAAACGTTCGAGGTTCATTTTCTAGAAGAAAGGTCATTGTAAAATCTAAACCAAATGATTTTTCCTTTCTAGATCTCTTGCTAAGTCTAGGTTCATCATTTTCCTCTTATGTTTCTTGGACATAAATGCTCACTTCTTGCATAGAAGTGCTTGCTTTTTGAGCAGGAACGCTTGCTTCTCTTTGGTCACGAGTCTATTTTGGATATTCTTTATCCTTGCATGGAAACATATTTTCAAAAAAGGATGTGCTTCTTGATTCCATTATTGTATTTGCATATATATCCGGTATATCTGACTTGTATACCAAGAAACGGTATGCACTACTATTATGTGCATACCTGATGAAAATACAATCAACTGTTTTTGGTCCAATGAAGACCGTTTTAGGAGGTGGCACCGCCACTTTTACTAGGCATCCCCAAACTTTGAGGTATTTGTACTAAGGTACATTACCTTTCCCTAACTCATTAGGCGTCTTTCTAGTCACCTTAACGGTATTTTGTTGAGAATATAATTGGAGGTAAGAAAAGCTTCCCCCCACATGTTCTGGGCTAACCCAGATTCTTGCAACATTGTATTCATCATCTCCTTAAGAGTTCAGTTTTTTCGTTCCGCAACTCCGTTAGATTCCGGTGAATAAGGAGGGTAGTTTGATGAACAATTCCATGTTCTCTACAAAACGCATTAAAAGGTTCACTATACTCACCTCCTCTGTCATTCTCACAATTTTTAATCGTTTTACTAAGTTGGTTTTCAACTTCCAACTTGTATTCTTTAAACTTTACCAAGGCTTCATCTTTTCCACGCAACAAATAAACATAGCAATATCTTGTGCAATCATCTACGAAGATCACAAAGTACTTTTTACCGCCTCTAGTTTGCACAAACTTTAAATCACATAAGTCAGTGTGAATTAATCCTAGAGATTCGGTTGTCTTCTCTAGATGGGGTGATGGCACTTTTGTGAGTTTCGCTTGTATACATACTTCACATTTGTCTTTACTCGTTTTGCACTTTGGAATCATATTCAAAATTATTAATTTATTTACAGATTTATAATTAACATGTCCTAATTTTTCATGTCAAATATTAAAAGACTCAACGACATAAGCAATAAGATTATTCTTATTCACTGAAGCATCGGTTACAATAATTTTTGGAAGGATTGTCATTACAATCATCTTGATCAGCCCATCCTTTACATAACCCTTGCCCACATAGACCCCGTTCTTGGAGAGAACTAGCTTTTCGGACACGAACTTGATCATGAACCCGTTCTTGGAGAGAAGAGTTCCCGAAATCAGGTTCTTGCGAATGTCCGACACATGAAGTAAATTGTTCAATGTAAACTCCTTCTCGTAAGTAATCTTCAACACGATCTTCCCATGACCTTCAACCTTATACGTGGCGGAGTTTCCCATGAAGAGTTGCTCCTTCGTATTGCTCTTCTGATATGTCGAAAATAGACCCTTATACGAGCAAATGTGTAAAGTGGCTTCCAACCATGTTCACTTGGATTGCTTCCAACCATGTTCACTTGGATTGCTTCCAACCATGTTCACTTCAGTCATCATCGCACACAAATCAGCCTACGTAAGTGTGCCTTCATCTAGGTTGGCTTGGGACTTTCCTTTGTCCTTCCTTGGGTCGACCTTGCTCCGACACTCATCTGCCTTGTGCCCAATCTTGTGACACTTGTGGCATTTCCCACTGAACTTCTTAGTTGCTTCTTCTTGAAGTTGTTGAAATTCTGAGGTTGAAATTTTCTTTTCTTCCCCCTGTCTTGATGCTCTGCCAGATTAGCTTTGTTAGTTAGTCCATCTCCATTGGCCTTCTTGTTGCTTTCCTCAACCCGAAGCCTCACAACCAAGTCCTCAACTCTCATTGCCTTTTGTTTGAGCAATAAGTAGACCTTGAATTGTTCACATGAAGGAGGAAGATTCTCGATAAAGGAACCCAGTTGAAATGTCTCGCAGATCTTCATGCCTTCAAATATGACCTCATGAACGATCAGTTGTAGTTCTACAACTTGATCCATATATAACGGGGCCTTGAACCTACCATCTTGTAGTTCAAAAAAATTGCTACAGCCGCTTTCTTCGTGCCGACATCTTGAGTCTTATATTTCTTGTATAGAGCCTCCCACAATTCCTTAGCGGTTTTGTGGTTGCAATACATTTTGTACAACGAGTCAACCATTCGGGCCAACACATAGGCACTACAGACGTAGTCTCCTTTGACCCAGTCAACAAGGACATCAATGTCATCACATGAGACATTAGGTTTCTCCTCCGTCATATATTTGTCCAGATTCATCGTGCTCAAGAAGAAATGCATCTTTTGAGACCATATCTTGAATCTCTTCCCATCAAACTTGTCGGCCATATAAGGCATGTTTGGTACCATCATTGGGGGTAATTGCACCGGTTTATGATCCCGTGATCTGATAAGTGACCGGAGTCTTATTAGTAATCTGAGCCTGATCCAGAGGCATATTCACAAGTGGCAGACCATTCCCAAACTGAATTTAGGTTGTCTACTCACTTGTTTTTGTTCTAGCAGAAGCATCGACGTTGATGTTTTCGTTAGTCATCTTTCAATATTGTTGCAGAAAATCAAACCGAAATTAGTAAGAATATTGAAAACGGATACAGTATAATGCAAATATTTCCGATTTACTTTAACTAATTAAATTAAAATTCCGATTTTACTTTAATCCAATTTGATTAAATTCCCATTTAATATAAATATCAATTTTTTTCCGGAGTTTTCTCGTTAGAAAATGAGAACAATTTCAACAATTCTGTTTAGACATGTTCTACTAAAAAAATCGGTTAGTCGTAGAAACGAAAGAAAAAATTCAGAGTTAAGATTATGGGAACCTTAATTTCTACAACATACAATTTGTATAAAATAATTGAACAAAACAAAATTAAGGAATAGAAAAATGGTCAAAATCAATAAACGATTGATCGGACTTGATGTAGAGTCGAGAAAGATTTCTTTCTTTAATTATGGAAACGCCGTGTAACGTGGCGGTTACCGGCATTCCGAATCCCATGATACAATTGCAAACACTTCTGGTCTCACACAACCCGAAACAGAATCCCAACAAATGCTTTTGTGTGTGTACTCTCGGACTCGACAATATAGAAGAGAAGAAGTGAAGAGACAAAACATGAGGGAGAAGAGAGAATGATTTATGGTGTATTCGAATGAGAGCTTAGCAACCCTTTATATAGGCTGAGATAAGAGCCTTTGGAAGGAGTAAAATCTGGAGCAGTGAATGCTCGGATTTGCTCATCAATGGCACTCTTGAAGAGAAGGATTTGACGCCATTGATGCTCGGATTTGGTAAAACCGAGTGGCTTTAATGCTCCGATCCAGAGCCATAAGTGTTAGGTCAAAAAAGGAATCTAAAGCATTAAATGCGTTCAGATTGAGACATCTTTTAAGCTCCTACTACTCATTTCACAAGACCCTTAACCCTCAAGGCCGAGGCGAGCCGAACCGAACCGCACCGCACGCTGTGGTCTTTGAAGGCTCAAACCCACCAAGATATCCTCCTCTAGGCACAATCACATCCATTGCAATCAACTCCTAGTTTGTATGCTAGTGATTTTATCTCCCATTTTCCAATATGGGATACAATTTTATCCCCAAAACTCAACTTAGTTACATTAAATGCTACCCACCTACGAGCCCTCATTTCTCATTCAAACGGAACCCAAATTTGACGTATGAACATACTACAAGATAGTTCTCGCGGAGACGAAGCCAACACTCCCATAATTCGGCACCGACGGTGACCGAAGCCCACCAGAATTGTGCCCGAAAAATTCGGTTCCAACAAGTAAGAGAAAATCTAATGTTTGGGAGGGTACGATGATCGAGCCCTTGTCTACACTATGTTAGTTGCAAAGAAAAAGTGTGTTGTGATCTTGTTCAAATAATCCTATTACAAGAGGCGCATTAAAGACTAACTATCAATGTGATAGGCTTTTCTCTTTCTCAAAATATAAAATATCGTTTTATTTCAGCATCTCATTTCACCATAAATGTCGATACATGTTTTGTTTCGTTAACATCTCTAATTACGTTTAGTAAAAAAATTATAATTTTAATATTGTTAAAATATTCATTGATACCAATCATACAAGGCTTTATATGACTATGCTTTTCTTTATATATTAGAATAAATTCATAAAATTCGGTCGAATTGTGAATAATATAAAAAAACAAGATGAGATCTATATTTCGGGACATATGAAGTAATATGTTATATAATATCTCATGATCAGACTCATTGAAACTAGCGCTCTAACGTCAACTCTATTTTATTTGTCATTCTTGAGTCCACCAACATGCTCCCTGATAGGAGTGCTCAAGGTGTTGGATCGTTAGTTCAATTACTTCTGAGGGAACAAAGTGTATTGTTCCTTCAGAGGTGTAGCAGCGGAATATTAACGCAGGAAGTATAGAAGAACACAAATATTTAGAGTGGAAACCTCAACCACTAAGAATTGAGTAAAACCACTACCTTCAAGCTTCTCACTTGAAGGATTTGAATGAGTATACTTATCTTATTAATCTCTTGTTTGTTACAAAAGAAAGCAAGGATTACGATCACGAATCTCTTCTTTCACTCGAGCCCAAACTCAACGCCTAAGACAAAGTATTGCTCACTCTTTCTCTCTTTTCTTCTTGTTCTTCTTTTGGACGATCACACTTGATTCGCACAAGCATAAACTCTCTCAATCGTCTCGCTTATTCCTAAGCCTAAGACTAGTTTATATAACAAAGATAAAACTAGGTTTAAACTAGGGAACAAATAAGAATATGGAAAAAATATCTTTCGCATAAGAAGATATTATTTCCATCTTTTAAATATATCTCTTTCCTTAAGATCTTCATGATATCTTTTTAGCTCAACCGTATTTTCCATAAAGGAAACATGATATCTTCATTGCGCTCTCTCAGCCAGTTCTTTCCTTATTTAGCTCGCTTCTGTTGAGTAACGTTCCTGCTCAAGTAGACATCCTGAAACACTCAAGTGGACATTAATAGGAATGTTTGTTACCATCAAAACTAGAAGGAACTTTACTTCAGCTGTAGCTTCAACAAATTCCCCCTTTTTGATGGTGACAAACATACTCATTGAATACTTCTAAAACTCATCTAAACAGTTCTCCTAAGGGAACGTTACTTATAAGGTATAAGTACAGATGTTCCCCCTCAAACCTTGACCATTCCTTTCTTCCCCCTTTTGGCATCATCAAAAAGTAAGTCGAAACAAGCACTTGAAATAAAAGAACTTCAGAACACATCAAAGCAAGCAAATCATAGATTAAAACAAGCGCCATAAGAACAGATGCTGATACATATACTGGACTGGGAAAAGAAAACACAAGCATAGAGAAATTAAAAGAAGACACATAAAACCCTAAACAAAGGGTACAAAAAGCGCAAGAGAAGATAGATAGATGTGCAAGGAACAGAGAGTGGGGGTCAGAGAGAGGAGGAAGGGCGTGGAGAAGAGACTTTTAAACTGCCAAGGGAACCTCTAGTTGGATGACGTCCAACGACGTATCTCAGCCTTCAAGGCAGCAACTTCATTCACCAGAAGCCTTTGTTGTTCAGTCAAGGTGGCAACCAGTGAGCACAGCTCTTCCATCCTCTTGCAACTGGCGCAAATGTTTCATCATAGTCAATTCCCTCGTGTTGATTGTAGCCTTTTACTACCAGTCTTGCTTTGTTCCTTATCACTTGTCCTCTTTCATCCATCTTGTTCCTGAACACCCATTTGGTACCTATGACGGAGCGATCCTTAGGTCGGGGAACTAGTCTCCATACTTTATTCCTCTCAAATTGATGAAGTTCCTCTTGCATAGCATTGACCCATTCTGGGTCTTCTAGGGCATCTTTCACTGTTCTTGGTTCAGCTGTGGAGACAAAAGCACAGAAGGCATGAAATGTAGGATCTAATGTGAGTACGGAACAGTCCTTCTCGCTGGGTTCTAGAGATACATCAGAGGAGGGAAGCGAAGCACAGTTGCATGCGTAGTCCATGAGTCTTGATGGGGGCCCATGGATACGAGTGCTGCGTCGCGCTTCTTCCTCTTCATGGTGAGTATCTTCTTCAGATTGTTCCTGAGATGGGGATTGTTCCTGAGATGGGGATAATTGTTCCCCCTGAGTTCCGGAATCTCCATTTGGTACATTTGCAGCTTGATCTGGGGCTGCTTCTTCTTCTGCGTTCATGTCCGTAGTGGGGATGAATTCCTCAGCATCAGCGAGAATGAATTGTTCCCTGTCGGCTTCAGTCAGTGGAGGAACGTTTGGATCATGGAAAGCGTTACCTGCCATGATCTTTTCATCAAAGACCACATGGATGCTTTCCTCCACCTTCCTTGTCCTTTTGTTGTAAACTTTGTAGGCCCTACTATGAGTGGAATAACCAACAAACGTTCCTTCATCACTTCGTGGATCGAACTTGCCCAGATTGTCCTTTCCATTGTTGTGGACGAAGCACTTGCACCCAAAGACCCTTAGATGAGAAATGTTCGGCTTCCTTCCTCTGAACAGCTCATATGGTGTTTTCTCAATTATAGGTCTCAACATGGCACGGTTCAGTACATAGCAAGCAGAGTTGAGTGCTTCAGCCCAGAAGTTTCTTGGCAATCCACTCGCAATTAGCATTGTCCTTGTCATATCCTCCAGAGTCCTATTCTTCCTTTCAACAACTCCATTCTGTTGAGGCGTTCTTGGCGCAGAAAAATTATGATTTATGCCTTTGTTCCCGCACAAGGAAAGAAACCGGGAGTTCTCGAACTCTGTACCATGGTCAGTGCGTATAGCCCTTAGATGAAATCCAGATTGATTTTCAATAGCATATAACCAAAATTCAAACTCATCAAACACATCCTCCTTTGAAGCAATGAAAATAGTCCAAGTAAACCTAGAGAAATCATCTACAATGACAAACACGTACTTGTTTCCCCCACGGCTAAGTGTGCGCATAGGCCCACATAAGTCCATGTGAATAAGCTCTAAGGATTCAGAGGTACTTACCTGGTTTTTGGACTTAAAGGATGATCTTACTTGTTTTCCTCTTGTGCAAGCAATGCACACCTCTTCAGATTGACTCTCTATATTTGGTAAACCAATAACTAGGTCTTTGTTGTGAAGTTTGTGTAGAAGTCTGAGGCTTGCATGAGAGAACCTTTGATGCCATAGATTGGATTCCTCAGATTGTGCAGAAAGGCACAGTTCCTCTTCAGGGATAAAAGATGGATCTACTTTGTATAGGTTGTTCTCTATGATTCCCCTGAGGAGAACTTTCCCTGTCTCAACATTCTCAACCAAACACTCATTAGTAGTAAAGATAACCCTATTTTGACCATCCTGGCACATTTGACGTACGCTCAATAGATCGAAGGTTAGGTTATCCACTAAAGTGACGTTATTCACAACAAGATTGTCAGAGATCCTTACCTTTCCCATGCCAATTACTTCCCCTTTACTGTTGTTCCCAAAGGTTATAGAACCTTTGTTTTCAGGATGGAGAGATATAAACCATGCTTTGTTCCCAGTCATGTGTATTGAGCAAGCGCTATCTATATACCAGGAACTCTTCTTCTTTCCATCCTGCAAGTAAGGGATTAGTTTTTGCGCACCCAGGCAAGCCTAGGCTTACCTGGAATGTGGAACAATCTTCTATCCTCATTATCTTTTAAAACAACCTTGATCCTGGGAGTGTTCCTAACAGAAGAATTATTGCAATAATTGTAGGCTATCTCCTCATCTCTTGATTTTTTCCAACACTCTTGTTGATGATGTCCTGACTCACCACAGTACCAGCAAACCCTGTGGTGTTTCAGATTGACATACCTACTTTGTCCAGGCCAGATGGTTTTGTTTTCAATTCTAGACCTAAAATCCACCTCTACTGGCTTAGTGCTTTTGGCATGTTTTTGCCATATCTTATAGGCCTTCTGTCCATCAAACCACATCTTCTCTTCCTGAGCAATTTTCTTCCCTTTATCTTCAGAACCATTGTGGGAACAGTGTGTGATTGATCCTCCACAGGGTCCTTTATGACAGAGGGAATTTTGTATACCAGGAGACAAGATGGCAGTTTGTGAATAGGAGGCGCTATCATAGCCTAATCCAGCACGTGGTACAAAGCGTTTAGAGAAATCAGCCTTCTCCTTATCAATTTTAGAGTTGATATATTCATCTAACCAAATTTTCCTTTTGTTTTCTTCCTCTATTAGAAATTCATCAACTTTCTTAGCAAATTTTGAGTTGTCCTCAGTCAGAGTTTTAATTTCAGATTCAAGAGTGGCAATTTTCCTTTCCAGGGAAGCTATATCAGACACATACTTAGGACAGGATTTGCACGAGTCCGACAAAGGGAATGAAGCCTTTTCAAGTCTAGCAACCTTAGAAGCCCAAAGCTGGTTTTCCTCAATTAGACATGAAATGGTTTCTTCCTTTTCGTCGATCAAAGAATTCAGATTACTTTGTTCCTTTCCTAGAGAATGAATGAACCTAATAATCTGAGCTTTTGATTTGTTTTCTAAGAAAGAGTCAAATTCTAAAGTGTTTACCTCATCTTCGGATTTTTCCCCTGTAGCCATTAGACATGTGTAGGGAAATTGTTCTTTGGAGTCGGAAGTCCCTCCTGTAGCCATTAGACACGTTTCCTTGGGAGTGTAGAGAAATTCGTCTTCAGAGTCAGATGTCCCCCATGTTGCAATCATTGCTTCCTTCTTTTCCCTTTGAGGGACATTTGCTTCTCCCCCTTCTTTTTGAAGCAATTTCTCGCGAAGTGTCCCTTCTTCTGGCAGTGATAGCAGATGATAGTACTCATGTCTTTGTTCCCATCAGGGAGACGTTGTTTTTCTCTGCTATCCTTCCAAACTCTTCGAAAGGCTCTTGTGAAGAGAGCAACTTCTTCATCCTTATCAACAATTTCGTCCTCTTCCTGAGCAAGATCGAAGGCTTTTTCGATTTTTAGAGCAATGTTCTGGGACTTCTCTCCTTCCCTTCGTAGCATCTTGCTCTGTTGAATTCCCGCGTTGCTCTGGAGACGAGCAACTAGTTCCTCCAAGGTGATGTTTTTGATATCATTCTGAGCTTGGAGTGCAAGAGAGAACGCGTCCCATTTAGAGGACAATCCCTGAAGAAATTGATGCGTCAGTTTCCACTCAGGGATCGTTTCCCCTAAGAACTCGAGTTGGCCTACATATCCCTGGAAACGTGAATGGTAGTCATCTAGAGACTCATTCTTTCCTTGAACAGCACTATCATACTCCTTGATGAGAGTCAAGATCCTATTTTTCTTGATGTCTTCATTCCCCTCATACATCCTTTTGAGGGATTTGAATATGTCGTGAGCAGTCTTGTACTTTAGAACCTTCCTTTGATCGGATGGACCAAGGGCAGCAAGTATGACCTTCTTTGCTCTCATGTTGAGCTCCAAGACTTTGTAATCAGCATCTTGATAATCTTCTCTTTTCTTGAGTGTTCCTCCAGTCTCATCTGAGGGATCGAGAATCTTCACATCTCCAAATTCCACAATCTTCCACATCTGTCCATGCAGGGAACAGATATGTGATTCGATCTGTTCCACCCAGTATGAGAATTCTCCTGATTTGAGCATTGGTGGCTTCCAAAAGGAGTCGTTGATGGTTGTTCCTGACATTCTTCCTGCAAGGGTAACAATCTAGAGACCAGGCTCTGATACCAATTGTTGGATCGTTAGTTCAATTACTTCTGAGGGAACAAAGTGTATTGTTCCTTCAGAGGTGTAGCAGCGGAATATTAACGCAGGAAGTATAGAAGAACACAAGTATTTAGAGTGGAAACCTCAACCACTAAGAGTTGACTAAAACCACTACCTTCAAGCTTCTCACTTGAAGGATTTGAATGAGTATACTTATCTTATTAATCTCTTGTTTGTTACAAAAGAAAGCAAGGATTACGATCACGAATCTCTTCTTTCACTCGAGCCCAAACTCAACGCCTAAGACAAAGTATTGCTCACTCTTTCTCTCTTTTCTTCTTGTTCTTCTTTTGGACGATCACACTTGATTCGCACAAGCATAAACTCTCTCAATCGTCTCGCTTATTCCTAAGCCTAAGACTAGTTTATATAACAAAGATAAAACTAGGTTTAAACTAGGGAACAAATAAGAATATGGAAAAAATATCTTTCGCATAAGAAGATATTATTTCCATCTTTTAAATATATCTCTTTCCTTAAGATCTTCATGATATCTTTTTAGCTCAACCGTATTTTCCATAAAGGAAACATGATATCTTCATTGCGCTCTCTCAGCCAGTTCTTTCCTTATTTAGCTCGCCTCTGTTGAGTAACGTTCCTGCTCAAGTAGACATCCTGAAACACTCAAGTGTACATTAGTAGGAATGTTTGTTACCATCAAAACTAGAAGGAACTTTACTTCAGCTGTAGCTTCAACACAAGGTAATCCAAGCATCACTCAATAAAAATATAGCCAACGTCCCTAAAGTACACTTTTATCCCACTTGGCATAAGTAGATACACATCCTAAAAAGAAAATACATAATAAGAAATGTCTCAAAATAATAATATTCCTTAAAGAAGAAATAAACAAGTAAATTTATAGAGTAGACTCATAGTTGGGTAGCTAGGATCGCATCATCTAACATATAACTATACAAGTAGATATATTGCTCTTTCTATTGCCAATTCACTTTAAAATAGAACTGTATAGACATATATGTGTTGGGTTTGGTGGTTGTGGATCGGTCAGTTATCTCTCTCAACGAGTGGTATCATATCGGACGATTCATTGTGGGCATGTCAACCTACGTAGAGATGGTACTCCATAGTGCTCTCTGATGGGTTAGCCTTTAACCCTTCGCATGGGGGTCTTAGTTCCAAGAGCGGAGACGTAGTGTAAACATGCAAATGATGGTTATTAGTGTGTTAGGTGTGGCGTTCTGTGAGAGAGATTGTTTGCATCAAATTGGAATCTCACGTCTTAATTAGGTTGATTTCAAGCCTAATATATAAGTAGATGAATTATTTTTCTATTGTTAATGCATTTTAAATGCAACTCTAACAAGTTATAGTGTAAGACTCAGTGATTATAGCTCAACATAATTTCTCTCCCTGCAAGAAGTTACAATATAATTAGTGATCTCAAGATATAGTATTTGTGTTCAACTAACTTTCTGTTCACCAACGCTCAGTCTTTATAGACTCCACCATTAAAATATAGATGTCTTTTTAGATATTTTTCACTTTTTCTATCAAATTTTTTCTCATAATATTTATTTACTAATTTAAGTTTACTTGCGATGAAAATAATATATTCCCTAAATGGAAAGATATAAACCCATCCCAACAAAAAAGATAACTCGGAATTCAAATATCTTGCATTTATTTTCATTATGACATAGAATAAAAATCTTATAAAAACAACCTAATTGTTTGTCTCTAGTTTTCTTAAATCTACTACAAACAACCTAATTATACAAGGGTATAAATGTCTAAAATTTCCATCCATAAATTTTCTTAAAAAGGTATGAATACATCTACTGATGAACAGAGAAAGTATACGATAGATTATGATGTAACAAAGTTGTAAAATTGTAATTTTATCCTTCAATTCTTCATTATATTTAAATATCAGAAGTAACTATGACAATCCTATCTAATCTAAATCTAATATAAAATTAGTTTTGGACAATACGATGCTCTTCATTACTCACATTTATTGAATGTCTTTCTTTTCTGTAATGGGTTTCTCTTCCATCGGGCCGAATATGTGTATTTCTTTGGGCCTGAATCTGTAATCAGTTTGGCTACAGTGCATGGATCTGATGTTTAGCCTCCTTCACTACCATCATAATGGGAAATTGACATAAGAGATATCCACATAAATTGAGAGTCGTGAATGGGAAGGCAAACACGTGTGACTGTAGAACAAGGTGATCATCTTTGTTGTTGTAGTTTTAAAATGCACTTTACAAATTGAATATATTATTGTTTCTTATGTGCCAAAACCCCTGCCAGCATAAGGGAATGTTTAAAACAATTCAATGATTGTAAGTAGGTCGAAGAAATCAATGCAATCAGTATTGGGTCGATGCATTGATTTTTCCTCTTGGGCTTGGATTTTGTATCTTTTGGGTCTATGCATTTTGTTTTTGTGTCACTTAGCTTTGTTGTTTTCTTTCACAACCTTTTTTGTTTTTGTTTTGTTTTGGTGTCTAAAGAAGATGATAAAAAGTTTAAAATTATTTGTAACGATATTCTTGAATGCAGAGTAATTTATGCACACCAAAGAGATCTATTTCTAAGACATCTTATGTTGTGTATGTATATACATATTCACTAAAAATTAAAATAAGAACACAACTTCAACTAAATAGATCCATTTGGTGAAGAACATAATAACGATATTCGCACGGAGTCTCGTATTTAGTCATAATATAATAAAAACTTAATGTTTTGCCAAAAAAGTAAATAAGGCTTCATTTGGACATTATTTTGTAGTTCATGCATATCTCCTTCAACAAGTTTTCTCGAGCAGGGTTGCATGGTTCGCGAAAGAACCGGAACGTGAACGCGGTTCGCGGTTCGCGATTCTCCACAAATGAAGAATCGATTCGCCCAAGAATCACAAAAGTATTGGATCGTTAATTTTTGGAAAGCGGTTCGTTAATTTTTGGATCGTGATTCGTTAATTTTTAAACGTGGTCCGTTAATTTTTGGAACGTGGGTTTGTTTTTTACTCGGACACAGTCAATTTCTTTAAGAAAGAGTTTTGACCGTGGCATCTTTTTCTGGTTTTGGGCCTTTTCTTTAATGGAAGAGATCTAGCTTTTAATTTTTGGTTTGGGCTGTTCTCTTTTTGTTAAAGGCCCAGTCCAAAAATATTAGGTTACACCGTCTTCCTCCTCTCCTTCCTCTCCTCCTCCATTGTTAGCAACGACAATGACGACTAAATACCAACCCAGCCTGATTCGCTGATTTTGGAGAACCGGAGCGGGAATGAACCGCGTTCAGGAGCGTACGCTCCGGTTCGTGATTCGCCCTAGGTGAGAGTGAATCATGCAACCCTGTTCTCGAGTCCCTTCATCTACAGATCACCGAGAAGTTATGGTTGGATTGTGATCTTCTTCGTCCCCATATTCTTTCGGAATTAGTTCTCAAAAATTAATGTCCTTTTTAATGTATTCTTTTTTGGGTGCAGGGTGGGTGAGAACACTTTTTAGGATGAGAATGTATAAATGTCTGTTATTCATCAAAATATAACTAAACGTTCATCAAATTTTTTATGTACATCTATTGAAAAAGTGATGCACATATACGTTACCTTAATGTTCTCCAATTTCTCAATAAATGTTCTTTAAAAAATAAATGTTCTTCAATATTTGAATGTTTTTTAAGTTTGTCATGAATGTTCTCCAAATTAGTAGTTAATCTTCATCAGTTTACGGCTAAATGTTCATTATTCTCACGTTCGTATTTTAAAGTTTATTCTCGCCCGCCACTTTTCTTTATCCTTTTATTGCAAATTTTGTGGACTTTGACCAAATTGATCTGTAAAGCTATGTTTGTTTTTATTATGGAGACTTTTTTTAATAACATCAATATAAAATTATAGACAGTTTTTCAAATTAAGATATAATAACATTAATACAAGGTTGATCAAATTTAATAATTATATAATATAATAAATTACGGTTTACAAAAATAAAATTTATAAAACATCGAATTTCTATATAACTAGTAAAGCAAAACACTATACTAATCAATAAGCCATGTCACGTCAGTTACTCATCAATAAGCTATGTCACGTCATTTTCATATTTTCAAAAAATAAAAATTAAATTGATATTTTTAAAGATAATTAACCTAATTCAAATTATATCATTTCCTTATTTAAACCCAAATCAATTAAAATATATATACAAAGATTACAATCCTAAATCTATTGATATCATTTCCTTATCTAAATACATATCAATATAAAATTTACAAATGAATTGAAATTCATTATATTTATATAATATTGATTTAAAAATTCATTAAAAATAAATATAATTATATTATACATACTTTTATTTCGTTATGTCTATATGTTATTGAATTATATATAGTTATAACAATTATTGGACAAATTCCGCACATCACGCGAAAATAGAACTAATTATACTTTAAATTCGACGATGGGCGGACTACAAAATCTAAGTACTACTCCGTAAAAAAGAGCGGTTTGATCTAGAAGTTTGGAAGAAATAATATCTCTAAGCCTAATACTTTATTAAGTTTTGTATGAATGGAATCAAAAACATCCGATTAAGTTTTAGTGAAATGACGCAACGCATGTACACCCTCGTGATTAATTTCATTTATATATTGTCGTACATTTCATCTGATTGCAACATTTCATACAAATTTATTATTGTATGATAATTCGCAAATATTTTCATATATTTAATTGTTTGTCTCTAGTTTGATGGAGGGATGAGAGCTGAGAAGTAAAATCATATTTGAACACGCAAAAGCAAGTAAAATGAAGAAACGATGTGAACTTCTTCGTTTTTGCATCAGATTTAGAATTTTTTTTATGAAATGAGCTTTTTTCAGAAAAAATTCCCGACGTAGGCTCTTTTCAAAAGAAATTCCCAATATAGGCACTTATGTCAGCTTTGGATTTTTTTTATGTGTGAGAGACGCTGGTAGAACCAGCGTCTCTCGTCCGAAGCTGGTTCTACCAGCGTCTCTCGTCCGAAGCTGGTAATTTTTTTTTAAATTTTTTATGTATAAGATCTTATACGTTAAAACATAAAAACAAAAATTTATATGAGACGTTGGTCGAACCAGCGTCTCTTATACATATTTTTATTTTTTAATTCCCCCGTGTAACACATAAAATGTTTTTAAAAAAAATATTATTTGTATAAGGCGCTGGGAGAACCAGCGCCTTATACAAGGCATTTGTTTTAAATTTTTTTTTTTCAAAGTTTATATATATATATATATATATATATTATTATATATGACTTACTCGTGTTTGGATGGCTCGTATGGGCTCGTTTGAAATCGGAATCGATCACGACCAATTTCGTTGGGTCCGTATTGATCCCAGCTTTCACCAGATATGTCTCTCGCTCGATTCTGATTTCGAACGACCCCATACGAGCCACCCGAACACGCGTAATTCTCGTGCGTACCTTCTACTGTAAATGGATATTTACAAATTCGTTCCTCCATATCAGGCGATGAGAGACATATCTGGTGAAAGCTGGGATCAATACAGACCCAACGAAACTGGTCGTGATCAATTCCGATTCCGAATGGAATAATGTAAGACTCTACTCCCATAAAAAAAGGAAAATTCTTTTGAGATAATGAGAAGCTTAGGTTGGATGGTTGACGATGGAATAATGTAAGAAATCTACTATTAGAGTAATTCACTCTTTTTGCCACATGTCATTTTCCCTTTCAACGAGTCACATGGCAGCTATTTTTTCATCTGCCAATTTTTCTCTCCTAATCTCTTAAATCGCCACGTGACAAGCCTTAAGCTTAATCTATATTTTACCTTTTTTAATAAATAAACAAATCACATGTATTACCATTTTGTTAACAACTGCAATTATCACATGACAACTATTTCCAAAAACTGTATAAACAAATCACACGTATTGCCTTAAAACTGTATAAACAAATCACACAATAATCTTCTCCTTTGCATGTTAAACCTATTTTAGTTAATATCATGTGGTTGTAGAGGTAAATTATGGAACAATTCACGTATGAAATTTTTTAACTTAAGAATTTACAATTTTCTTTTTTTTTTGGTGAAAAGAATGTACAATTTGCTAGCACATACAACATCGTCACATGTCATTTTTCTTTTTGATAAATAAAATTATATAATAGGAAAATCATAAATATATGTATATTTTTATTTTAGGATAATGAAGATTTGTAAGATTATATGTCTATTTATTTATACTTTTAACCTTCTATAAATCATATTTTATGTGCTTTAATAAACAAAGAGTTATATAATAATTATCTAGAAAAATATTGAATCTCACAATTCAAACATTTAAATACTTTAAATTATTATTTTTTAAATATTTAAACAATTCTTGAATAACCCTCTCTTTATTAAAAATGTTTATCATACTAATTCAAAAACTATATATTAAAGAATTGATTATCTTTTTACTTTAGCTATTTAGGTAATAATTTTAATTAAAAAATTATTTTTTAGAATTATACTAAATTTGTATGAGTTAAATAAACTAAATATATTTGATAAGATATTTTAACCTAAGTTATTTCTTTATTTAAATTAAATTATTATTTTATAAAACTCGTGTAAGGCACGGAAAACTGAACTAGTGTTAAATAATCTTTTGTATGGATTGTGTGATGAGATAAGAGGGACCCAATCGTATAATGAATAGACGCGGATTATACACGGAGTGTAGCGATTAAGATTAAGATACCCAACAAAAATCCATTTCCAAGTTACAAGTGTCTTAATTTGTGTCCCCTTAAAGGCATGAAAACACATCACACTTGCTTTAGAATCTTCTGAACTTCCAAATCAAAACAAGTCTTAATTAATATCTTGTTGGACTCAACTAAATTGCGTAGAATGATTTCCTTTTGTCGACTTAGCTTAGATGGTTAATTATTTGATATTATTGTGTGAGGGTAGTTTATCCATACATTAGGGTGTTTTTCAAATTAGTAGTTGCATTAAGTAATCGATAGGTGATGTGTTAACGATGGTTTTAAATCAACTGTTTTTTTATGATCGATTAATATCATGGAGCCATGGAGGGTACGTCGACAACTATTTGGAGTTTGAGCTGTTTTTGGATTTGATTGTCTTCATTTTGGTTGGTTATGTACTCCATTATAATTGGACTATTTTGGATGATATCATTCATCACTTAGGTTAAGCAGGGTTAGTTATGGGCCTTTAACATTTATCAGCCCAGCTACACAGCTAGTAGCTGTTCGCTAAAGCACCATAATTCATAATTTCATATGCACCCATAAACTAGTTGGACCCAACCAAAATGATTCCACCCTAATCTACTTCATCCGTCCTCAAAAAATGTCATTCTAGCTAGTGTTTGGTGTTCTATAATATTTATTAATTTAGTATTTTTGCATCTACTTTACATATACTAGATACGGCCCTCGCGCTCCGCGCGAGAAAATTATGGATTTTCGTATGTGATTTAATATAGTTATACATTATTTGTTAATATGTTGTTGTTGTTATCAAATTTATTAATATTTGTAAATATAAGTATTTTTTATTTCCTTATATTTATGTTTGAAGTAGTTTTAAAACATAATATTAGAATAAGTTTGCATTGTCATAAGAGAAGCTCACACATTAATTTAATTTGTGACTTAATCAAGTAGACTATAAATAAATATAACATAGGGATATAATAAAAATATTTAAATACATGCCCAAAAGTCCAATAGGAGGTGATTAAGAAATGAGTAATGCATTAAATTGGTACCAATTTCATTCAATTTTGGCAATGGACAGCCAACTTTTATATAGATAAGATAAGATACCCTTTTAGGTTTTAGTAAATCTTAATAAATGAAGAGATTTTTGTTAGTAATAACTTTGAAATAATAACAAATTTTAATATTAAACTAGAACCGGAACCCCGCGCGCAATTACGATATTTTATATACGTTTACGTTGTTTAATGGAAGGAGATATCATCTAAATAGTAACATCACACTAAATTAACAAAGATTATAACATATACTCCCTCCGTCCCCTATTGATCTTCCCATTTACTTTTGACATATTTGTCGAGACACGTTTCGTAACGTTAATATCTCTACATATACGATGATAAAAATTATAATTTTTTTATATTGTCAAAGTACTCATTGAGACGAATCAAACGAGATTTCGCATGCCTATATTTATTTCTATATATTGGAAGAAAACGATAAGATTCTCTCGGTTTGTGAATAGTGTCAAAAAAGCAAATGAGCCTTATATTAAGGGACGGATGAAGTATAAGTTTCTAATTATGGACTATGGAGATATGCACAAATCACGATAGTTCTTTAAAAAAAAGAAGTGTTAGTGTGTTACTTATCAGGCTACATGATTTTTATACAACAGTTAAGATATGTAGCAACATTATTTTTTTTGGAGCATTTAAGGTACCGTTCTTCAAAATTGAAATGTGTTTGGCTCCCGGTCCGGTCCGGTCCGGTTCCGGTCCTCCGGTCCGGTCCGGTTCCGGTCCTCCGGAACCGGGAAAACCCGGTTCAACCGGTTACGGTTCCGGTTCCGGTCCGGTTCAATCCGGTTCCGGACCGGTTTTTTTTTTTAAAAAAATTTATAATCGCCGGTTAACCGGTTCTAACCGGTTAACCGGCGGGTTTTTTTTTAAAAAATAATTTTATAAATTTATAAAACTGAAAAACAAAATAAAAAAATGTAAAAATAATTTTTAAACTTAAAAAAAATAATTATAAAAAAACGCTATTAAAAAAGAATGTTTTTTCATTGTTTTTAAGTTTAAAAATTATGTTTAAAAAACTTAAAAAAAATGATTATAAAAAAACGCTATTAAAAAGAATGTTTTACAAAACATTCTTTTTAATAGCGTTTTTTTATAATCATTTTTTTTAAGTTTTTTAAATTAAATATGAAGGAACAAAAAAATTAAAAAAAATTGGGCTTGCACTTAACAGTGACTTACTTGTTAAGTTGCCTACGTATCCTCTCGGGTTAGAGGAATCAAAGCCCACGTAGTTCTTTACCTTTTTTCAAAACCCGTTACCTAAGTCGAATCTTCGGCGGATGAATCGGTGCGTATCGTAGTAGAATCTCCAATCCACTCGTCTTCCGATGACTCGATAATGTTACGTTGTTGCCTAATTGCGGCTCTCTTCCAATCGCAAACACAACATTGCGCCTCCAATGACTCCGGTGCCAAATTTGATCTCTTCCTCGTTAAAGTGTTGCCTCCTGCACTAAAAGTTTGTTCCACCGCCACGGTTGAAGCGGGGACGGCAAGAACTTGAGCCGCAAGCGTTGGAAACATGCTCCTATGATCCTCCCACCACTTCAAAACATCTAAAGTATCACAACTAACAAACTCAAAGTTGGTGTTAAGATAGTTATCAATTTCCGCATTCGTGTTTGTAACTCTTGGTCTTTTACTAAAATACTTAGCTCCAAAGGCCCCCAAGCTAGAGCCCGAAGAAGCCGGAGGTAATTGTGAAGTAGTCGGAGAATCAGAAAAATGAGTAAATAAAGTTTCAATGTTTGTTCTAGTTCTAGAAACCATACCTAAAATATCCTCTAGTTCACCGTCGGCTAAAATATATCCATAATAGTCATCTAAAAGAGCGTGTAAAACTCCTAATTTAAGTCTAGGATCTAAAACACAAGCAACAAGAAAACAATCGGGAATATATCTATAGTATTGCAACCACTTACTCCTCATGCTTGCAACGGATTCCTCAATGCCGGGAATTTTAGCTCCCTCACTTAAACCACACATAACATTACAAGCTTCCAAGACAAAAACATTATTACTTGGTGTATAAACATGACTAAATCTCTTTGTTGCATCACTAAAACATTTTAAAAACGTTGCAATACTTTGACATATTTCCCAACCTGATTCGCTAAAATAGAAAGTAGAGCCAGAAAGGTTTTGAGAAACAAAAGACGTTAAAACTTGTTTATATTCTATACATTCACATAGTAATATGTAAGTAGAGTTCCATCGGGTACCCACATCTTTTGAAAAACGTTTTGGGTGCACCCCGTTAGTTTTACAAAAGGTCATCCAATCTCTTGTAACTTTAGGATGCCCCCAAATATACTTAATAACGTTCTTAATTGGCTCAAAATGATAACTCATAGCACGTAAACCATCTTGAACACATAAGTTTAAAATATGACAAGCACATCGAATATGAAAAAATTTCCCACCAAATAAAGGTTGACACATTTCTTGTAAATCTCTAATAGATGCGGTGTTAGAAGATGCATTGTCGAATCCAATTGAAAAAACTCTATTAAGTAGTCTATATTCTTCTAAAATTGCACGAATCATCATAGCAATATTTTGTGCGGTATGTGAATCATCAAAGACTCTAAATGCCAATAAACGTTTTTGCATTGTAAAATGATGATCTACAAAATGACATGTAACACCCATGTAAGAATGGGTTTGAGTATTATCACTCCATATATCACTACAAATAGAAACATTCATATCATTTTGCGAAAAATAAGAAACTAATTCGGCCTTGCGTCTTTTATAAGCCTTAATTACGTTTTTCTTAATCACTTTCCTAGATACGGATGTAAAAGCGGGTTGTGTATGATCTTTAATGTACTCATTAAATCCTACATTTTCACTAAATCGAAATGCTAAATGATCAACACAAATAGCTTCGGCTAATGCTACACTATTAGCTTCATGATCAAAACGAAATAAAGGGTTACCGCTAGTAGAAGATGCAAATCCGCCGGAAATTTGCGTTTGTCCCCCTAGCATTCCCATCTCAGCGACGTGTCTGTGCTCCATGTGTCGTTGAAGGGTTCCATATCCTCCACTTTTCTTCCATTGGAATGTCGCCTCGCAAAAGTTACAAGAAACAATAATTAGTCCGGGATCATAATCCTCAGCCCCGAGTTCCTCGATACCGGGTTCTAATTTAGTAAACCACTTTGTAAAAACAGGAGATGTTAGTTTCCGGGATTGGTTCCCGGAGGACCCGGGAACGGTCCCGGTCCCGGTCCTCCCCCCCCTACCCCTAGCCGGCCTCGAACCGCTAGCTTGCCCTTGAGGCCTAGCGGTCCTACCCCTAGCGGAGGACCTAACTTGGGAGGTGGGAGTGGGAGTGGGAGAAGTGACATTATCACTCTCTTGGGTGTCAAAATGTTCCGCCATATGATTAAGAACAATTAAATAATATGATTAACAGCAATTAAAACAATTAAAACAATATAACAATAAAACAATAAAACAATAAAACTTAGAACAATATAATAATGTGATTAAAAATGTAAAAGCAATAAAATATTGAAAGACAAAAGCTAATTAAAAGGAAGAGATTAAGAGAGATTGTTGATGGAATTTGAGAGATTATGAGATTGAGATTTGAGAAAAAGAAGAGAGATTGTTGTTGTTGGATGTGTGATTTGAAGATTGTATGGTATGGTATTTATAGGGGTTTGATATGGGTTTTTTAATATTAAAAAATGAATTTTTTATTTTTTTTTTAATTTCCTAACGGCTAGGACCGGTTAACCGGCGGTTCAGCTTATTTATTTAACCGGCGGTTTATTTTTTATTTTTTATAAAAAAAAACCGGCGGTTCCGGTTAACCGCCGGTTAAAAAAATTTTTTAAAAAAAATAAAAAACCGGCGGTTAACCGCCGGTTCGGGTTCGGGATTTTCGTGAACCTGAACCGGACCGTGACCAAACCGGTTCCTACCGGTTCCGGTCCGGTTCCGGTTCGAACCGCCGGTTCCGGTCCGGTCGAGCCATCACTAATGCACTCTCTATGTCAATAATACTAAGTAGCTAATACCCTTTTTCAAACGCATTTCAGTCGTCATGTATAGTTTGTAGTATCGAACTCAAATTTGCATAAAGAACAACAAAACTCAAGATAAATTATTATTATTACCATTTCAATGCCTTCAAAAAGTTCTCTAAGTTCATCAGTAGTGGCAAAAGGCAAAATATAGCAAGACTGATGGCGGTGTGTACTTTATTATGACTGTTGCTTCAATTTCAATTAGGACAAACTAAAATTCGGATTCATGATAATTAACCTAGTCTAATTAGCACGAATTTAGATAAGTAATCATGGATTACGCATGAAATACACAACACCTAATCAGAATTTCCCGAAATCCAATTAGATAATACTAAATTAGAAGTCTCAATCTCACATCATCCAATTGAGAACCCTTGCTAGAATTATAACTTTTCTGTTAATCTCATATAAGAGATCATAATGCAAATGAGAAGAATTTCACAGAACACAATCTTTTTCGACTTTTGTACATGTATTACAGAAATGTAAGAGGATCTATAGTCTATATCTTGGATTTCAGCTTTTGTACGTAGCAAATAAATTGCCCCCCTTGCTAGCATATAAGAAATTTGCACCATCACCCACATCAGCATGGTCATTTTTTCGGCCAATAAAGCTCTACTATATAGCAAATCCTCATGCAAGATTTCCTATAACCATATGAATGGAAAGTCAACCCGAGATTACACGTGAAAGTCAAGAAAGATCAAATATGATAAGACACATGTGCTACAAAGAACAACACTATTAATAAAAGATGAAGGCTTGATAACTTATTCATACTAGGCGGGAGGCGCACGCGCACGCGCACGCGATATATCAATGTTGGATATAAACATGTTTTATGTTAACATTAATTAGCACCAAGATCAAAGATCAACATCATATATTACTTTGCCTATAAATACAATCTATACAGTTTATTTAGCCAAAGAAGCCGCATTCACAGTGAGTGATTTGTAACCATTATACAAGTCGTCATATGCAATATTCACACGCAGATTCTTGCTTTGAAGTTCCGTGACTGGTTTTTGAATTTGTTTATTTTGAAATTTTGCAACTTGGTTGAAGTTCTTGAGGCACTTGAGAATTGAGATTATCATAGTTGGAACTTGAAAGTATCATTCGATGAGAAAGCTGCGAAATAGATGGGTATGCAACAAATTGGGTAGTTTCCTGGAACTAAATATACTTGGCTCCCACGTTGAGCCACATATATACATCATTAAACAATAGTCATCTGATGTTACTACGGTGCATCAGATAACAATTTTAGTACACATACTTGCACAACATTGCCTATGGTTTGAACAACATTTGGGATCAAACTGCAACCATGTACATGACTCAATATACATCAGGACAGAAACTTAAGAAGGTAGCTTAGTTTTGAAAGAACCCAAAGGACATAGTGTTGAGCCACATATATTGACTTACAATATATGAATCAGCTCATGTGAAGACTTAATGCTGAGGCAACACACTTTGAAATAATTACTTACTCCATGCAGGCAGTTTCTAGAGCCACATTATCTGCCAAAAGAAAATATATTAGAACAAAAACACATACAGAGTTCCTAATTAGCGACACCAAAAGAATTGTTTGTGATTTTATTTTAAAAAGGGCCTCAACTCCATTATTTCCCACTAATTGTTATTTGGGAATATTTTATGATAGATCTTTCTTGCTATTTTATCTATTACAGTAGAATCTAGATAGGCTCAATCCTACACCAATCGATGTAATTCAGACTGTCATTTGCTTAACTTGGGTTTCATATAAAGAAAGGAGCCCTTGCATTTTGCTAGGCTATATGCAACAATGGACAATTCAAGAGAACATGTTCCATGTAAATGATTCAAATTAAAATCATTGTGACTACTAATCATTGTGTTGACCCTACAAAGTCATTGCACACACACATTAGACTCCTTCTATAAAAATGAATGCATAATGTCATAGGCTCCTAGCCAAAGAAAAATGGCAGAAACATTACCAATTCAGACCCACTGGAAAAGATTATTCCAGCTGCAGCAGAGGCATAATTCACACCATGCATCACTTCTTCAACACTCCTATTTCTCCCCAGATAGCTTGGCACAAACGGCAGACCAAGGTGCAATGCTGTAATCCACAAGAAACACCAACAAACAGCCTTTTTTTATAAGAGTAGAAACTTCTAAAGCTAAAACCCTAACAAACAAATTCAGCTTAGCATTTTATCAAGCACCTAACAGTGGAAGATGATCAAAACAAGGGAGCAATAATCAAGGAATCAAATATGTATCAAGTATGCATTAGTTCTTCAATACTCCAATTTCGCCCTAGATAGCTTGGCATAAACGGCAGAACAAGGTGCAATGCTAAGAATAATCCACAAGAAACACCAACAACCAACCTTTTCTATAAGAGTAGAAGCTTCAAAAGCTAAAACCCTAGCAAACAAATTCAGAGCGCCTAACAGTGGCAGATGATCAAAAGGGAGACCAAGATGCAATGCTGAGTAGAAACTTCAAGCTAAGGGCCTAAAACCTTAGCAAGCAAGTTCAGCTTGACATTTCATCAAGTACCTTACAGTGACAGATTAACATAGCGTGTTCACTCTCACGCACTTTCAATCAGTATTTACAACAGATGAATCTCGCAAATCACTCAAAGCAAGGGGCAATTATCAAGAAATGTAGAAATTAGAGATCAAAGTACTCCAAAATTGGTTACCAAGATAGTCGACGGCTAATCTGCCATTGCAGAATCGGCCAATAGGCTGATGCGTGTCGAAATCTCGTCCATAGGGAAGGCGATCAGCGCGGAACAAAGTGTGCGAGAAGGGTGAAGTAGTGGTTGGAGATTATTCGGCAATCGTGGTGGCTGGGAGAAGGGGGTGGACTATTGATGAACTTGACACGTGTATAAGTGATAAGCGGTATTTTACATAGCGCTACTATAGGTTATTAGCTCATTTTGTATAGGATTATGCTAGATGTTATGATGTATTCTGTAATTACGGAGTTTTGGAGAGTTGAGCTACATATGATATTACAGAGGATGATACAGAGCATTGAAGCATAAGAAGAGAAGTCGAAGCTGCATGAAGACCACAGGTAGCATTGGAGGCAGCTGAAGACGAAGCCGCAGAAGCCATTTCCGCGACTGCGGGTCCCAAACCGCGATCGCGGAAATTCCACTGGACCAGCTAGTTTTACAACACAAAATCCGCGACCGCGGGTCCCAAACCGCGATCGCGGATTCCGCCAGCGAAGACTTTCTTCCATTTGCCGATTTAGAAACTTCTTTATGTTTTGTAACGTTTTTGTTAGTAATTGCATCAGTTTTATTGGACAGAGACTTATAGGTTTAGTTGTGAGGGGTTTTGGGATCATCTTGGATCTTCTACATTCCATATTCCAAGTTTCTTAGTTTTTCTCTCAAGAACCCATGAGTTGCTAAACCTCCATTGTTTTGCTTGGCATTTGAAGCTTTCAGATTGATTAAGTTGTAAGACTTTTTTCCTTTGTTCTATTCATTTGATTGTCTTTATTCTCTTGTGCGTATTATCATTGAATCAGATTTGCTCATTTAGATTGGTCATCTAAGTAGAATCATCTTATTCATATTGCTAGAGTTTGTTTATTTCTAGTTGAAATATCTTACTTGATTGTAGCACACACAATTTGCATGAACTAGTTGTGAAGGTCAAATTGTGAAGAGAATTGAGTGCATGTCGAGTATCTGACTAGTTGTGTACGGTATTGCATGTATCTATCCATTCCTGAACTTAAATCTGCTTTATTATTGAATCTTGATAGTTTCAGAGTTATAGTTCAGTAAGGGTTATTAGGACTAGTTGGACTAATAACTACATTAGAACAGGGATTAGGCCGATCATATGAATAATTCGACATAGGACTAAAAGGAGTTAATGATCAACTTGTCAACCTGTTAGTGGATATTTGTCAAGTGAAACGTCTTCCTTTTTATAAATTACAACCCAAATCAACCTCCGGTACTTTGTTCTTGATACATTATAAAAAAAAACCTTTGGTTACTTTCACTAGTTAATTATCTTCATTACGACTCCCTTGGGATTTCGACCCTTGCTTGCCTACTATACTTGTTAGTGAGCTTGTTAGGATTACTTTGACTTGACATACGACAATTCGCCTCGTCAATAAGAAAGCCTAAACTCAACACGTATAATGTTGGCAAAGTAGGAAAACGCTACTAACAAACGTCACTTAAATTACTGTTCATTAAGGATGCCTCTACTTTTAAGTAGTAGTAGATGCACTGAATAGTACTCCGCAACATTCAGTGGAATCTACCAAAAAAAAGTAACATTCAGTGGAATGGTGAATTGGATGGATTAGTCAGCATATCAAATTCAATCAAAAGTTATCATTCAGTGGAATGGTGAAGAAATGTGCATATAAATGTGAAGAAATGTGCATGTAAATGTGAAGAAATGTGCATATTTGTATATTCGCACAATATTAATAATTTGTACCTGAATCTTTTCCATACAACTATGACACAAATAGCAGGGAAGTTGTGTATATATAATGCAAAAAAATGACTGACCTAGTACATAAAGATGAAACGGCCAGAAATACTTAATGTGGATAAATGATATCGATAAATGACAGTAAATACAGAGGAAGACCGCTATTATTAAGACAATGGAATCACAATAAATTGGAGGAAAACTTTTGAATTACTGATAAAGACAGAGGAGGATCGGGATATTGGATTGTGCTAGATTTTGTACACATAAATGACACATTAGCAAGCCACTTTAGTAGCAGAAGATATGAGACTGATACCTTTCATTTTGTACCAAAACTCTGCAGAAATCAGACATCCAAAGCCAGTATAAGCCGTGGTGGAAACCGAATAAATCTTCTTCTTAGCCACCTCCTCCCTGCAAAAAGAAAACACAAAATTACAGACCAATTCCACAATTCCACCCTAAAAAAACACTCAAGAGCCTACCTTCCAACAATCTGATAACCCAAATTAAGGAATTCATACAAATTTGTCTTATGAAGTTCATAAACAATCAACATCTGCTCATACAACAAAAAACATTTACAGGAAAGCAATTGATTCTTCAGCTACATTAAACAAAATGCAAAGCATTCAATAAGATTTTCACAAATATTCCTGCTTGATATAAATAACAAAGAAGATGAAGAAATCATAAATACCTCGAATAGGCTATGTCTGAGAATTAAGGTCCTATAAGAGTCTATGTCTGAGAACTATAGTTTAATAAGGTGAAATGGCTGATTGAGGATCAATTTCAGTTGATAAAATATTACTGTATCTATGGATGAGAAAAGTATACCTAGGCGAGAGTGAGAACTTAATAGGCTACGTGATAAAAGGAAAAGGATGAATATCCTCCAGAATGCAACTGATGCTTATGTAAACCGGCTTGCTTTCCTTCAACGTTGTCCAGATTGCATTATCGATCGGTTCATGTGCATCATCCAAAATTTTCACCATTGTCTGCAATTTGCATCACCACAAATCAATCCAAAAAATTAGTTACCACAAAACAGAATAGCATTATAGGCTTTATCAATGAAGCACTTCCCCAACCTCTCCTAATATCTTTATCGGTAAAATAGGGATAGAAAGTCAAAGGAGAGCAAAATCACAATTACAAATTGTGGCGTTCTGACAAAATGAAAGATGGACACCGAATTTATAGAACCGGCAATTTATTCGAAAAGACCAAATAGGAATTAGTATCAGTCAGTACGCGTTAACAAATTTAAGGACTCATCAATGGGATGAGTTGAATGTAAACTTTAATAGCATATAATGCAATTAATGAAAACCGTTAAGCCATTGACCAAAGGAATCAAGAGGGTTGAATGACATAATATGGTAGTCCTAGAAACTTATATGCACATTTCTGAACCAAGGTGAATTCCCAACAATATTTGGACCATAACTTAGTTGTAAACATTTTTCATATGTACACAGTGAGGTAGTGAAATGAAAAACATTCATATGATAAAAAATTGAATTAGTACACTTACCAGGATGATTTGATTCAAACAGAGACATTAGAAAATTTGCAAATAGGTTGCTCGATTAGGTACAGTAGGATAACCGAGCCTCCTTTCTCGATTAGGTTGCTCGATTAGGTATCCATGCCTCCTTTCTCAAACACCTGCAGATCAACGAATTTCAGAATTATGACTCAAACTGGGAAGAGTTCATTACGTCCTCCTAAAATTCCATTTCCCATTACTTCCACATTGTACTATGATTTCAACATCAATCCTTCAGTTGGGGCAAATGTGACTCTAAAGCATAATTGGGAGATTACTTCTCATCATCAACGTACTTCAATTGAAAGTGTTATGATGCCTATAAATAAAAATTCTGAAAAAAATAATACCAGCAAGAACCCAGCTATGAAACTTAGTAGCCGAAATAATTATAAAAAAACTACCAAAATATATAGTAGCCTTACGTTTCTCTCTTAGGTCTTCTAACCGATGTGGGACATAACAATTCTGAACTGCTATGGGTTTTCCTGCTTTTCCACCTCCAATCCCTCCATCTCCCCGCTTAGGTCGTAGTCATCGCCACCCGCATCTCTTCTCCTCCTCCACCGCCGCTCTCAATCAATCAACCGACGTGATGCGTGACGACCCTTGACATTGACTGAGACCCAAGAGGACGAGATGATGACATGGACAGAGACCCTAGAGGAAGAGATATTGAGTCATATGCAAGAAATGGAGCGTCCTCCCCTCACACACCATCCCCCGTCATATGAAATGGCTACTTGAAGTGAAGAGACGTCCTAGACCTAGACGTCCTAAGATCCAGCATGATATCAATGGCAACTTGCACTGAAGGGACGTCCTAGACTTAGGCGTCCGTCCTAGAACTGTTTTCTAATTGTTTTTTTAAAGTCTTTCTCATTACTTACTATCTTTAGCATTAGCAAGTTATTATATTTAGTAACCCTAGTTAGGAGTCCTATATATATGGACTTGGAACCAAGAATTGTTTGCACGTTGAATTTTATAGCAAGCCTAGTTGTTGAGATTTTCTCCACCCCTTGCTTTCAACGCCAACCCTAGTTCGGGCTCGAACCTCCACGAGCCAGTTACTCAATCATTGTTACTCAGTTCAGGTCGTCGTCGTCATCTCCATCAAACCCTAGCCGCCGCCGTCACCCTTCCAAACCCTAATTGCCGCCATCTTCTTCCAGCCTTCATTTCATTGTTCCAGCGCCTCATTCCACTTCACAAACCCTCAATCATCATCCCTTCATCAAATCGTTTCCGCCGCCACCATTTCTAACCCTAACCGTCGACGCAGATCCGTCCTAGGACGCCGTCGACGTACTAATTAGATTCTCAGCCGCCCATCTTGTGAGTTCAGTCTTTGACCTAAGTCAAGCAAGTACTGCATCCTCAAGAATTCTCCAGCCACGCGTCCTGCCTAGATCCGTCCCCCGCGAGCTTTGCAAGAGGTTTTCACATCAACTGGTATCAGAGCTTCCAGGGGTACGACGTGTGAGCCAGTCGCCATGTCTGCAGCCATTTACGATGAGTATGATGACGACTATGCATTGGTCACGCCAAACCTCATCACGCCCGTACTGTCTATATTTTTTATTCCACAGCCGTTGTTCGTTCTTGTGGAATCATGCTCAATGAATTCACCTTTGATCCAAAGCCAAGAAGGGGTGAATGGTACATATATGGGTGGAATCTTATTCGATGAGAAACACCAGCTTAAGGATGTCATGTCCGATGACATACCCGACGGACTACCTCCTATGCCCGAAATTGGGCACCAGATCAAGTTGTTGCCTGGTGCATCCTTGTCTTGCCGACATCGCATCCCTTTCGACCCCGGACACCTTGTCTTGCTGCATTTGAAGAAGGATATGTTTCAAGCTACACAACAGTCCAAGATGAGCCAAATAGGCGATGGTCCATTCAAGACTTTGGAAGCTTATGACCCTGATGCATACAAACTCAAGCTGCCACGCGACTATGGTGTCCACGCAACATTCAACATCAGCGACATATCGACTTACACCCTGCCAGTCCCACACATAGTCGAATCTGGGACGATTCGAGGACAAGAAGGTGAGAATGATGCGGGACGACCCTTGACATTGACTGAGACCCAAGAGGACGAGATGATGACATGGACAGAGACCCTAGAGGAAGAGATATTGAGTCATATGCAAGAAATGGAGCGTCCTCCACTCACACACCATCCCCCGTCATATGAAATGGCTACTTGAAGTGAAGAGACGTCCTAGACCTAGACGTCCTAAGATCCAGCATGATATCAATGGCAACTTGCACTGAAAGGACGTCCTAGACTTAGGCGTCCGTGTTTTCTAATTGTTTTTTTTAAAGTCTTTCTCATTACTTACTATCTTTAGCATTAGCAAGTTATTATATTTAGTAACCCTAGTTAGGAGTCCTATATATATGGACTTGGAACCAAGAATTGTTTGCACGTTGAATTTTATAGCAAGCCTAGTTGTTGAGATTTTCTCAACCCTTGCTTTCAACGCCAACCCTAGTTCGGGCTCGAACCTCCACGAGCCAGTTACTCAATCATTGTTACTCAGTTCAGGTCGTCGTCGTCGTCATCTCCATCAAACCCTAGCCGCCGCCGTCACCCTTCCAAACCCTAATTGCCGCCATCTTCTTCCAGCCTTCATTTCATTGTTCCAGCGCCTCATTCCACTTCACAAACCCTCAATCATCATCCCTTCATCAAATCGTTTCCGCCGCCACCATTTCTAACCCTAACCGTCGACGCAGATCCGTCCTAGGACGCCGTCGACGTACTACTTAGATTCTCAGCCGCCCATCTTGTGAGTTCAGTCTTTGACCTAAGTCAAGCAAGTACTGCGTCCTCAAGAATTCTCCAGCCACACGTCCTGCCTAGATCTGTCCCCCGCGAGCCTTGCAAGAGGTTCTCACATCACGACGCCATGGGTAAAAAATCCAAGGACCCAACTAACCCTAAACCCGAATTCGTTCTTGTTTCGGATTCCACCACCATATTCAGCAAACTATTCGGTCACACCCCAAAACCCGATGCCCCGGCTTCTCTCTTTTCCGCAGACAATCCCTTTCGAAGAAAACACAGCGAAGATACCTCTCAATTAACCGATTCAAACCCTAGCGGTGGCGGTGTTGAGCAATCAAAAGAAGAATTAAAGAAGAAGAAGCGAGGGTGCCTCCAGAGCAATTCCTGTCAATTGCAGGGAATTATAGTGCCTCATGTCAATTTACTATCCCACATCGAAGATAATACAAAGGAATAAAGGGGAAGATGCATATAAAACAAATGAAAGGATAAGCATGCTTGTATTGAACCATTTGGGTCATTTATCCGTAAAGTTGGGATTAAAATTCAAGCCCATTTTTATTTTATATTTTAAGTCCAAATGGGCTAATGAAGGAGGCGGGGAGCGGTGAGGATCGGAAAAGGATTTGGCAGTCAAAACATAAAGTTCAATGAGAACAGGCCCAAAATAAGAGGTAAATGGAAGTAAATGAACCGGGACCCGGTACCGGTTTCATCTACTTTCGGCCAAGAGCAACCGACTTTTATATATATATAGATGGGTGTGAATCCCATGATAAAGTCTCTTATAAAGATAAATAATAATGAATCTAATGGCTTAGATTAAACTAGTTACGCCCCACTTGTAGTTGGGGTAGTTGTGGTGGTCTGGCGGCCTCCCGGCGACAACCCGACGACTTCCCGGCGACCACCTGGTGGTTGTCCGGTAGAGGTCCGGCGGAGGTCCGACGACGGTCCGACAGAGGTCCAATGGAGGCCCGATGGTGGTTTAACAATAAATGAAAAAGTTAAAGTATAAAAATAAATGAAAATTTAAGTCTAATTCAAATTGGTGAACATTTAAATATAATGTGATGAACATTCCGTTGATGAACATTTAAGTATAATGTGATGAACATTCAATTGGTGAACATTTAAGTAGAATGTGATGAAAATTCAGTTAGTGAACAATTAAGTATAATGTGATGAACATTCAGTAGAGTATATACAAATGAACATTTATTAACATTGTGATGAACATTCATGAACACCGTGATGAACATTTAAGTCAATTGTAATAAAATTTTGAGTAATAAATAATTTTCTAATATTTATGAACAATTTTATAAATCTTTGTGACAATTTTGTTCCGGCGAGACCCAAAGTGGTCTGGCGTGGTCGGAGGTGGCCCCTCCTGCACAATTTCAATATCTCACGACCTTTATCTTCAATCTATGTCTCTCTCCTTCTCATCTAACCTGCAAACCCTTGAGAGAACAGCGAAGACAACCTTAATTTCATTCTCCGACATCGGCTCCTCCTGCACATCCAAGTTCTTCATCTCCTTGATTCGCGACGACATCGATCTCTGGACGTTCTCTGTGACTGAAAATGGGGATCCAAGACTCAGATTAAGAAATGGGGATACGGACTAGCGTCTCTTCAAGATCCTCTACGAGTCTGAGAATCCAATCGGATTTTGGCACCGGATCGGCGGATCTGATGTTAATCCTGACACCGATTCGAATTCAAATCCCGTCAGTTCCTCGTCGCTGGTGTTCTTCGAGTGGGGAGCATCTATCATCACCGAATCTAGGGTTTTGCCTTCGAAAAATGGGGATTACAATGTGATGAGGACGCCTTTCGTTTTTTACTGTGACAGTGAGTTTTATGGGGAAAGGTCATGTGTTTGTGGAGTTCTCCATCCAGATACAAGGCGAGGCAGAAATGAATGGTTAAGGAGGGGAGCTTCATCAACATGAATGTGGAAGAAGATAATTTTGGCTTACACTAACTTTAAGTTTAATTACAATCTTTACTCAAATTTTATAGGTGTGGAGAAAATGAAGGAAAATAAAAAGTTTTGCTTAAATCTGTAAATATTTAATAGAAATCCTAACAGAGTATGAGGGTATATTAGTAATTTCAAAAATTTACCAGATAGTGGACGGAAAATGTAAATGGGTGGTAGATTATTAACAAATTTAGATATAAGGGTGGTTTCTTGCAAAAAATGATATTAAGGGTGGTTCTGTGCAAAACAGGCCAAATAAAATGTGGTTTGGCGCAAAAACCTCTTATTTCTAATTGTGTTTAGAGCAGCTAACACTTCAGTCATAAGCACCGAAATAATAGAAAAAGTAATATAACTTAAACAAGTCATTGCGAATTATCATAATCCAAGTATACATGATGAACATATCAGGAGTTTAAGAAATCAATGACAACATGCTGGACTGTTTGATCGACTAACAACCTTTATGAGAATCATTCAATTGGATAGTTTGGGACTACCTTTCCACCTGAGAAGGAGCCTCGGTTCTTACCTAAGACCCCCCCCCCCCCCTCCCCCCTCCCCCCCACAAAAAAGAGAGTTGATTTTATGGAATTTTTGGGTTTTTATGTTGGATGTACTACACGTGTGGGCTCTTGTGTACACGACCGTAGTTCAACGTTCAGCTATGGGTCCCACGAGTTGATTGGGTTCTTTGATTTTAAGTGTTTGAGATACTCACTCACCCACAACCCTAACAAACTAATATTTGTTGAGAATCACATCCTACATCTAAAGTTGAGACAAATATATACTTTGTATCTAATAGGGGCTTTGATGTGCTCTCACTTGAGGACTCGATCCCATCAAGTCACATTCCAAGACGCCACAAGTCATTTTGAAGTTCTTTGTCAAAATTAGGACCTCAAGTTGCTCGGACCAGATTTGCTCATGGTGCGCCATAGCTCAAATGGTCTCACTTTCTTGGGTGCCACCCTATTCATTGGACTCAAATGCATCCAAAGAGTCCAACAAGCTCACAAATGCTTGGCCAAGCTCTCTACAAATTCAAAATGGCAAAGACCATCCTTGACGCCCGACGTCGGCTACGCACCAAAATTGCCATGTGCGCATCCCAGCCCTTCCAGCCACAATGTCTCGGCGCACATGATTCCTATGGTCCTAAATGGACCAAAAAGAGTCCAGTCAAGTGTCAAGCGCGCACAAGACATACCTTGGACCCGAGGGAGACACAATCCCTAAAATGACGCCATTAAGCATTCAAGTGGATCCTTAAATGTCGCCATGATCAATGCAGCTTTATCCATCCACATGAATGTCCACAAGGCTCATCCTATCAGCCATAATCCACCATAATAAGTGCTAGACATATCCCTAGTCTTTCTCCCTTTTGATTTGTTCACACCTGTCATTTACTTCCTTGATTCTAGCTTTCTTAATGATTTGATTTGGAGAGTGATCTTGTGCTTGCATACCAAGACGTCTCCTTCCCCCATAAATAGCACCTTCTAGCTTCATCGTAAGACACCTTGAATTTGAATGTAAAGATTTAGTTGAGAGTACATCCTTCCATAGCAATTTGACGTCAAACATGATCAAAGGTGGTTCGAGTCCCCTTTGATCTATCCCTTCTTCTTCTTTGTGTGATAAAGATATACAAAGAAACAAACCTCCAAACCTTCTCAAGTCTTTGAATCACATTCAAAGTCTTCCTTATCCAAAGTCTTCCGCTTCGCTGCCTTGAGTACTCCTTTGTCTCCCTTCCACTGAGACTCGAGTCCTCATTGACACTCATACTCCATTGCACCAAGCCTCATCCGAGGCTATATCCTTCACTTGATTTACTTCTGAAGCCACACCAAGCCTCATCCGAGGCTTCATTCATCAACAACTTCAAGAAGACTTTCCACCTCGATCTAGATCCGTGAGCAAGAGGCGCTCTCAGAGACGAGAACACTTCAGGGTTATATGTCGATTCCATTAAGCCCATGTGTTCGCTAAATAGGATTTAATTTTGTCAGAGTTGAATGTGAAGATGTTGAGGAGCGTTCATCAAACTACCGCATATCCTATCTAATCTTATCGACATATCTATCTATCTTCTATCTTCTATAAACATATAAAATTGACCTTTAACTTAAGCATTTAGTAAATTTAGAGGAGACATTAATGAATTATTCAAGGCTTCGTGTGTGAAGAAATAGCCTACTCTCCAATTGAAAAGACGCATATTTTGATCAACAAAGGGGAATCTACCTAACTACAATATAAGGGAGAAACCAAGTCTTCACAAAATATTGCGACACCTCAGCGCCCCATCACCACTTTTGAAAATAAATAAATAATAATAATCAACCTTTTAAATAGAAAAACCCTTTTTTCCACCTCCTCCATGATCTCCTACAAATATGTCAATCAAGTCACATATTATAAAACTTTGGTCATTTATAAACCATGTTTAAGAGAAGCATACAATAAGGAGTATACAATAAGCTTTGGTCATTTCTAAAATTATCCTCTTATATTTTAAGAGGTTAATTTTTAGAAATTTATGATTAAGTGTTATCAATCTATCTTATATATTAAAGTTGAGCCTTTTTGAGCTCTTAGAGGGAGTATAGGAAAGTTGTTAGGCTATTTATTTTATTTTTTTTAAACATTAATAACATATTAACAAATTACATTAAGAAAAATAAAATCATTAATTTGGAGCAAATTATTTTCTAGGTTTAAGTAAACTTAATCTATCTAATTATTATTCATCTATTTTACTTTTGATATATAATGAAATTTGAAGTAGATATAAAACTATAAATATCTAACCATGTTAAAAAATAACAAGAACTTAATAAAACTCAATATCAATTATATTTAATTATCCACTAAAAAATAGGTAACCAATGAAAAAATACATAAATATATTTTATTTATCATAGGTATTTATTGAGGTTGTAGCAATATAAAATATTATAAATTATATAAAACATATGTCAAAACCGATTGTAAAATTATTATCAAGTAGTTACATAAACATATTCCGCGCATGGCACGAGTCTTGCACTAGTTTAGTGATTAGGTGTTGTCATTTTAGTGATTTTTTTTGTAATGGGTTGCCCTAGGTTAGAAAAACCGATCATTGAACTCAAAAGTTCAAACTTCAGAGAGTGATGTAATACGATTATGTTTACAATATTATTTTGTTGGTAGCTTGGTCATTATTTTATCTTTCACAAATATAATTATAACTTATTTATTATTTTAATAATGCTTTAATAAAAATTATAAATATTCTCTAAATATAAATGTAGATTTATAATCCCGTGATATTCACGGGACTTACACTAGTAAGAAGATGATGGGAGGAGTGGGGAAGGTAGGAAATTGGGCGTGCAAAGGCATCACGGTGGGCCTGGGCGTCACCACCGTCTAACTCGCCACCACCGTCTAACTCGCCACCACCTTCTCCTTTAGTGTCTACCGAGGCCTCGCCTGACACAAAGCTCAATCCGTTAATACTCTTCTCTCTTTTCAAGAGTTGGTGCAAACATCTGGTCATTTCACTAAATTAACGGAAATGGAAGCGAAATCCGTTAAAATGATGGTGAATTGTAATAAACTTACACAATTTGAGTGGTTTATTATAATTATTAATATAACGGATGATTTTATGCAAAGTCGGCCAAATAACCTGTGATTTTATGCAAATACCCTTTATTTTTTGGTATATCACAAATATAAATAGAGATGTCTCGAATCTCATACAAAAATCGGTTTGAATCGTCTCCCAACTACGTCGCATACGAAGATACATAGCACATTAGACATGTGCACCTGATTTCCAGACGCCATAAATGCAATCCTCCTCTATATCGAGCATAAAAAAAGTTGAGCAATAAATGGGTTCTTCACCGAAAATCATTCATCATCAATCAGCCGAAAAATGCAGAAATGTGTCTGCCTCTTCTCCGCACTATTAGGCATGGAGAGAGGGTTTAGGGCCGTAATTATTGGTGCCAACAACCTCTCCCATTAATGCCCAACTTCCCCCTTTGAAATTTATAAACCCTAAAGATTGGATCTTTTTTCCCAAATTGTTCATCCCCAATTCCCTCCTCCTCCTCCTGTCTTCCTTGCTTCTTCTTCGTCTTCAGCGAACGAAGGGGAGATGGTGGGGCCCACAAGACCGCAATTCGTGCTCTTCGGTTCCTCAATTGTGCAGCTCGGCTTCGGCAACAGCGGTTGGGGCGCCATGCTTTCTGATATCTATTCTCGCAAGGTTAAATGAAGGGGGTTTTCGATTGTGTTTGTTCTATTCCTGTGTAATTGTTGAGTCACGTGATACATGTTTGGATATACGCAATTTCTCATATCATCTTATTATTTGATTTTGAAAATTTTATTAGCAGACTGGACTGTTAGGTTTGAGAGATTATGATGAACTAGTGCTCTGATTGATTCAAGGGGTCAAGCTCTTGATTTTGTAATTAGTTGAAATGGGTAATTATTATTTGGTGAAGTTGTGGCTTTTAGTGCATAGTTTTAGGTGTAGAGTCTGTGGTACTATATTATACAAGTGGTTTCGTTTAGACTTAATGATAAGTGATGACAAGGCCTCATCGTTTCACTTTACATTGTAAATAAAGGCTACACTGTTGATTTGTTTGAAGCTCAGCTGTAAATTCTAAATTTAAAAAGGATACTGTGATGCTTAGTCAAACATCAAATTCAATTGGCCATAGATCTTCTCTTCATATTGATAGTTGATTATAGAGTTTGGAGTAATAATCTGGAGATGCATTATAGAGTTTGGATTAAAATAATCTGGGGAATGAAATCTGATTTGATCTTGAGTTTCGACTATAATAAAGCTAAATTGGTCAGATTATAATCATTGGAGGATAAACCATTTGTAATTTATGGATCTTCATTGATGGTAATGATGGTTGCCTGTGATTTTTTAAGATAACTATTTTGTCTTCTGCATTTTGGCAATTGTCTTTGTTTCATATGGTTTGACCTCTGCAGCAGGCACTTATCAAACAAAAAAAAGAAAAATCTGTCTTAATTGATTTTATTAATCATTACGTGCTTCTTTTGAATGTAACTTTTTACAGGCGGACATAGTTGTACGTGGATACTTTGGTTGGAACTCCCGCCGTGCACTTCAAATCCTTGATAAAGTCTTTCCAAAGGTCTGATATCTATGGTCTTCTTCACGGATGTGGTATCCTGCATTATTAGCATATATTTGTTGGAATTATTAGCTAATCTTTCCTCGACGCTTTGCCATTCTTTCTGCTCCTTATTTTTCCATAGAATATGTTAGTGACTTGTGATTTTGGTCTTATGTTTGTATTTCTGGGTATTAGGATGATGTTATTCATCCTTCTTTAGTCATAGTTTACTTTGGAGGTAATGATTCCATGGGACCTCATTCGTCAGGCCTTGGACCTCATGTTCCGCTTCTAGAATACGTTGAGAACATGAGAAAGATTGCCAATCATATCAAGGTACTAACTCAAAAACCAAACGAAGGAGTTTTATTTCTTCTATAAACTCCTAATAAAAAAATATCTACTTTTGTAGGATATGTTTATATTTATCCACATTTTTTAGCATATTATTTGTGTTAATCACTCTAGTGTGATTTTCTATCTAACAAGATATTTTTCTGAACATAGAGCCTTTCAGATTCAATACGGATAATTTTCCTCAGTTGCCCTCCAGTCAACGAGGACAAAATTCGAGAAAACGCAAGGTTATTTGGTCAGCTTTCCTTTGCTTCTTGGTTGTTGTATGCCAAATGGCTAACCCTTTATTTATGTACGTTTGAAGCAGTACATTTCTCAGTGAGCTAGTTCGAACAAATGAACTATGCCGGAGTTATTCTGAAGCCTGCTTAGATCTGTGCAAGGAGATGAACATTAAGGTTGTTGATCTTTGGACTTCACTTCAGAAAAGGGAGGATTGGAAGACCGCTTGTTTCACGTAAGCTTGTTATAATAATTTATAATTTGCAAAGACCAAAACTCAGCAAGAACAAATCTTTATGGTCAATGATCTAATTCTTTTTAGTAAATAACAGAAATCCAAACTCAAAATCATTTTTGTCTGAACTAACTCATCATTATCCGAATATCTATGGAATTTCCATTTTTATTAGGTGATTTTGACCTATAGTTGTCTAATATATCATTTTTTCGGTCTTGTGATGTGATCAGTGATGGGATTCATTTATCAGCAGATGGGAGCAAGATAGTAGTGGAGGAGATACTGAAGGTAATCAAGGAAGCCGAATGGGAGCCGAGCTTAGACTGGAAATCCATGCCTACTGAGTTCTGTGACGACTCTCCATATGATCTCGTTGCTTCTGACGGGAAAACGACCCTTAATCCTTCTGAATGGACCTACTATAGGGAAATCCAGTGGCAATAAAGATTCATCAGCATCACTTGATTATTGTTTGTGCTGTTGATTTTAAAGTTCAGATGGTTGAACTCAAACAGTTTGTTTAATAATTTAGAAAAGACCGAGTTATTCTCTCTTTTTGAATGAAAAATTTGGTACTTTCGTGATCTTTCAAGTTGGTACAACTTTTCTCAGACTTTTAGTTTTCCAAGTTCGGAGTTGGAATCAAGTGTGTTACAAAAACTTGAAGTATGTTACAAAACTTTGAAGGACATATTGTTTAATATAAATACAGTGAAATTGAACCATATAATATATGAAGTACATTTATATAAGTACATTTATATAATATATGAAGTACATATAATATAAATGTAATGAAATTGAGATTATTTATCATTAATTAAAGTACGTATGATTGAGAAATTGAACAATGTAGTATACGAAATATATATTATATAATACATATGGAACAATATAGATTGAAGATCAAATATTGCATGGAATATGATGACTAAATTAATTATATTTAGCTAATATATTGAAAGTATATAAATTTTATGCTAAAGATAAATAATCAATGATTTTTTTGGAATTTTAAAAGTCATGAGGATGTGACAATTTTTTTTTAAAGTCACGACGACGTGGCATAGTATATAATGAGAACATTCCTTAAGATAAGAATCACTTTAAAATAATAACTCTTTATCTGAGCCGTCGATCTGTCTTGATCAAAGGGCTCATATTCATTCTAAGATTTATACTTCTTTGCTCTTCTATTTGTTTTCTCCTTCCCCCGTCTACTGAGTCAGGGCGATTCTTCCATGGCGATTTCTCTCGACCTCCAGCCCTCCGGACCTCTTCTTCATTGTTTATCCCAGTGTTTCAACCATAACCTCCCGACCTCTTCTTCACTGAAGGTAGCTTAATTCTAGGGCGGATTGTCAATTTCTCACGAGCCCTAATTCCATGGAACCCCTAAATCCTTATCAAACTTTCTCGACGCCCTCTTCCCTACTTCAATGGCGACGACATGAATCAAGCTGGGAAATGAATCGACGAGGAGCTGATTCTGGTGGCAATGCCGAAGATGAATCCAGAAGGTTTGCTCTTTGATTTCGTTGAAGGAAGACGGCAGATTCGACATCGATGCGGAGAAGATCACCACAGAAGCAATCGTCTTCATCAATGGAGTTCGGTGAGTTCTTCATGATGGTTTAGCTCAATGAACTCGTAAGCAATTGGAATTTGTTAGACCTTGATGTGAATTCAATGAATTCAGGCAGCCAATGTTAGGCTATGAGATGTTTTGATACAAGTCTTGACGGATTCATCCATACAGTTGGATGCCAGAAGCACTTCCAATCTGGTGAATGAAACTCTATTATCGATATATAGGTTGACAGTACTTGTCAGTTTTGGCATAACATTTTTAGGTTTAGGTATTAATCTCCAGAGCAAACAAACTGAAGTTGATTACGAAGATGTGATAATTTCATGTTTAAATCCTTCAATTATGCTTCACTTGTGTTTGATTTCAGTTTTGAATCTTGCTTGCTGAAGTCGGAGTTGATGGTTTGTTGGTTTGTCTGCAGTTAAGTGGTTGATTATGATGTGTTGTCTTATTATTTGGTATGTGAGTTTGTGACCTGTAAATGTGTATCTAGAGGTACTGAATTCCCACTTTAGTTTTTAATGCTAGTTGCCAGATGAAGTATGATGTGGATGAATGTATGTTGGAATTGAATATTGATCATGAGTGTTAGATGTCTTTTCTGAATCTTGTTGTTGGTGTTTTTTTCTTTTTGCCTTTACTAAGAAGGTCAAGCAAGAGGTAGTCATGGTTACTGATACTAAGAATCAAGCTCTTATTCATGCTGATGAGGCAACAAAGATTGCTGAAAACCATGCTGAGAAAGTAGAATTCCTGTCAGCTGAGTTGGTTCAGTTGAAGGGTTTGCTTGACTCAACGAGCAAGACAGAAGCTAGAGAAAATGCTGATGTGATGGAGCTGAGTCTGTTAAACAGGATCCAAACAATCCTCACTAGGGATGGAGTTGGCTGGAGAGATGGATGGCGTCTTGTCCATGGGAAGCCAGGAGCAGCTTGAGCATGACAGACAAGGACTTCAATGACCACACCTCTGTAAAAAGTGCAGCAAGCAGAAGCCTCTCTTTAATGGGTGACAAAAAACCGTTAACCCCGACCAATCAAAGAGTGGCTCGTCCTCTAAGCCGCCAAAGGGCTTACAGGAGCTTGAGAGTGCTATATATTTTTTGCACCTCTAATATAATGGTTTGGGAACCTCATGTGTAGGTTTATAAATTTTCCATGTTTAATAATCAGGTTCATGGTTATAACAAGCGGGTTCATTTGTATCTACAAACTTGTTTTGAACAAGTTTTCTAGGTTCATTAGTTTTTTTTAAGATTTTTTAAACTAATCTTGTACATTCATGAGTTTTTTTGTTGAAATTCACAAACTTTACGAAAGTTTCACAAAAATGTAAAATGAAGGTTCATGCACTTAAGATTAGAAATTGACGAAATAATAAGCAAAACATCATAATTTTTTTTTAAAAAGGTTCATAAACACTATTTTAGGGTGTTTAGTTGAAGTTGAAACACATGAACTTACAAGCTAAAACTAATAAACCTACAAGGAAAATTCAATGATTTTGCAAGGAAAATTACATGAACACATAAGATAAAATTGATGAACCTACAAGTAAAAAAATGGATAAAACTAGGTTCATCGCATACGTGAACTAGGTTCATCGCAAAGGTTCCTGAACCTACAGAATACAAGCCAATGAAGGGCGCTATGCGCACTTCGTATGTTTATTATTCTTACGAGGCACGCATAACGCACTTCGTTTTAAACCATTAATGATAAAATGATCATGAACTTTCTTGATGATAGCACGAACCTACTTGTTCAAAACCATACGTGAACTAGGTTCATCGCATACGTGAACTAGGTTCATCGCATACGTGGACCTAGGTTCATCGCATACGTGAGTGAACTAGGTTCATCGCATACGTGAGTGAACTAGGTTCATCGCATACGTGAGTGAACTAGGTTCATCGCATACGTGAACCTAGGTTCATCGCATACCTGAGTGAACTAGGTTCATCGCATACATGAGTGAACTAGGTTCATCGCATACGTGAACTAGGTTCATTGGGGGGTACGTGAACTAGGTTCATCGCATACGTGAACTTGCAGGTTCACGATGTCACAAGTCTTGCTAGTTCTCGAGTTCTAACTTACGGGTTCATGAGTTCTAACTTGCAGGTTCATGAGTTCTAACTTGCGGGTTCATGAGTTTTATCTTACATATTTATGAATTATTTTCTAGCAGGTTCATGAGTTTTGTTTTGTGGGTTCATCGAATTTTCCTTAAATGCTTAAGCAATTTTTTTTTGCGGATTTATCACTTTTAACTTGTGGGTTCTTTAATTTTAATTTGCAGGTTTATAAAGTTTGTCTAATTGTTCATAGTATTTTCGATGTGAGTTCATCAACTTATCTTGCATGTTCATGAATTTGGGTCTATGTAATTTGATAACCCAAGAGCAATGCAATAAATATCGAAAAGAGTAATGAACCTGCATTGTGAACCTCCATTTATAAGTTTATTAATCTATGATATAAAATTTATGAACCTCCATTCATGTTCATCGGTTTTAATGAACATGTAAGTTAAAACAGATGAACTTACATGGTAATATCATGAATCCATGAGATAAAACTAGTGAACCTAAAAAATAAAACAATGAACTTGCAAGAAAAATCCTATGAACCTGCAAGGTGTTCACAAATTGTCGAAAATACATGTTCAATATGTGCAATCCAATCTAATAAAAAGAGCAGTCCAAAAATAATAAAAAGAAATACATGTTCATTGTTGTACACATACAGGTTCAACCATTTACATATCAAAGTTCATGTGATTAATTCATTCTTTTTTTTTATTGAACTTTTGCTTACTTCATGAACCTTTCGATACCCTAATGAACTTGCATAGCTTAACCAATGAACCTATGAGAATGTGTTTGCTCTAACCTTGAAATGTGTCATTGAATTGCAAATTTTCAGGAGTCAATATGATTCCAAAGTCATCATAAATCCAGTACACAAGAAACTTTTTGACAATTATAAGACTTATAGCAGGTTCATTAGTTTTCACTTACAGGTTCACTAGTTTTCACTTGAAGGTTCTTTAGTTTTCACTTGCAGGTTCACTAGTTTTCACTTGCAGGTTCGTTAGTTTTCAGTTGCGAATTCATAAGTTTTAACTTACCGTTTCTTTACTTGCAGGTTCATTAGTATTGATCCAGGTTCATGGAGTAATTAATAAGAATTTAGTTTAGCAAGATAAAATAATGAAAAGTTCTTTATACTTTGGATGCAAGTTCATAATAGTTTGTATGCATGTTCATTTCTCTAATTGATACAATTTAATTGTTTTTGTCTTTTCAAATTACAAAACTATGCTCTATTCTATCAATGAACAACCTACAGATCTAACTTGTTGAACCTACATGTCTAACTTGTTGAACCTACAGTTCATAATTCTAGGTTCATGTGTTTTAACTTGCAAGTTCATAAGTTTTGTCTTACAAGTTCATTAGTTTTTTTACAACTTCTTTTTTGTTTTTCATAAAAAATACTATCACAACCCTCGGTTTCATAAAAAGAAAAACGTATCTTAAGTTCATAAATTTCTTATTTGCAAGTTCATTAGTTTTTATATTTGGGTTCATGAGTTTCACTTGCAGCTTCATTAGTTTCTATATAAACCCATTTTTTTTTGTTTTTCATCAAAAGTAGTTTAATATTCGTCAGTTTCATGAAAAAAAATTCTTTTTTAAGATCATGAATTTCTACTTACAAGTCTATTAGTTTTCATTTGTAGGTTCACTAGTTTTTACTTGCAGGTTCATTAGTTTTCACTTTCGGATTCATTAGTTTAGACGTTTCTTTAGTTCTCACTTGTGGTTTCGTTGGCTTTAACTTGCGTGTTACTAGTTTATGAAAGTTTTCATTTGTAGGTTCGTTAGATTTCACTTGTCGGTTCACGAGTTTCACTTGCAGGTTCATCAGTATAATCTGTAGGTTCATGAGTTCTGATTTGGTTTAGGATATCATTTATTGTCTTGAGATCAAATCTTGCATCTTCTTGAGCACAAAGAGAAAACAATGTCCTAAGATCTACGATTTATGAGTTTAGGTTCATTAGTTTATTCTTGAAGGTTCAAGTTTTTTTTCTTGCAATTTGATTAATTTTTTTGCACTATGGATGAATTTTATATTGTAAGTTCATTACTTTATCAATTTTATTAATTTTATGGTGTAAGTTCATGAGTTTACACTTATAGGGTTCATAAGTTTACTCTTGTATTCATTGATTTGTTACAGGTTCACGAGTTTACACTTGCAAGTACATAAGTTTAGTCTTGTAGGTTCATTTTCTAATTTTCTATTTCATAGTCTATGTGAGATTTGAACTCACATCATGTGTTGTAAAACACATTGCTCTTCCATTTGAGCTAATAGACTTTAAAGTATATTATTTAATGTTATTTAGAAAGATCATTTTCATTTCCGGTTGAATATAATAATCAGACTTGTGGATGGCCTGCTCCCAGTTCATTAGAAACTCAAGTGCTGCATAAGAAACATCATCTTACACTTCATTTCACATCTTTGACCAAAATAAATTATGTGACATGGCTGAAGAAAAATCTTTTTAAGAACATTAAAACTAAATTGATCAGGAGAAAATACTAGCCTGACTGCACAGCTAAGACCAAAGGGTATCATCCTTATGGTTGCAACAGTATTAAAGTTGAAATAGAAATAGAAAACATAAAATTGCAGAAGATATATTATAGATACCTCATAGATAAGATAACAGTACTGTAGAACATCATACAAACCAGATAGAAAGAACTGATGTTTCAAGTTCAGGATTTGGCAGGAGACCAGCTAAGAAAACCGTCAGCTCAAATGACCAATTTGTTAAACTGCTCATCACAAATACACATATGCTATAAACAAACGCCAATCATCATAACTCTTTAATACTGACTTCAATAATCAAGAACTTACCATACCATAAAAGCTGAAGGAATGGCAAGTTTAAAGAAGCTGGGTATATCAGATAAGGCTTCCTTAGAACAACCAGTCCATGTTCTCACACATGATGGTGAAAACTTGACATATAAAACCAATAATAGCATATCGACCCAATAGAAGATGCCAATTGATAGAGCAGCTCCTCTGCTTCCAAGTCCAGATTTTAAAGTTTGGTTGGTTGTCGCTGCAAAGACCCTGCCTGACTTAGGAAGAATTTTTCCACCGGCCAGAGAGCCATATAAAGTGATGCTATATCCTCTTCCAGACCAGTTGTTAAGACCATCTTCAAACTGGGGGTTGACAATGACATTCTCATCTACATCTTCAACAGAGCCTTCACCCTTATACTGCCAAGACACGTATCAAAACGTAAAGCTATTCTTGTGCAGTATTTCATTGAAGCACAAATAACTAACTAAAAACCGCATTATGGTGGAAATCACAGCAGCATAAGAAACAATTTATTTTTCCTCAACAACACACAATCTCATATCATTATCAATAAGCAATGTATGCACAACAACCCTTGGAAACCTCAGCAGAAAATTTACCTTTGATTGAACTTCACATCAACACATTCTGAAAGAGCCTTGATTACAGGGTAATAACCTTCTTTCATTAGTCCATGGCCACCAGTGAGAACATGCTCCTACATATAAACCAAGCATTGAGAACTATGAGATAATGCTAATATGCCTTCAAAGCAAAATCCAACTTCAGTATGTATAAGATCAAAACATCCACTGTATAGGAAGCAAAAAAGTGTCTAGAATATAAACAAGCCCATAGTAGAATCCCAGATAATACAATGCCTTGCAAATAATTTCTTAAATGTTTCATAATAGATATTGAAATGATATTATATCATATAATCAAATGAGTTTGATGATTTGTACCTCTTCTCTCAATTCGCCAAATTGTTATATCATTTTGTAATATTATTGTAATATACGGGACATAAGTTTTTAAAAATATGATTTTTAATATTCTTGTAATGTACAGTACATAAGTTTTTAAATATATGTTATTTGCGTATGCAATTTCTTCAATGCTCTATATGCTAAATTTTTGTTCAAGTCTTGTTTGCAGTATTATTACCAACTCCACAGATTTTGGTATATAAAATAAGGTAATCTATTTTGATTTATTAATAGCCAAGTTGGTGAATATATGATCTATTTTTCTGTCTATAACTCATTACAATTGAATAAACTCGAGGACCAGTTATTAAATGTCATTTTCCCATTGTATACATTTTTGACGTGTTTACTAAATTATCATGCTTGTTGGAAACTGAGTGTAAATGTTTGAAAACAACATGCTAGCATATTGCAATATGTAATATTGTTTACAATTACTAAAATTAGATGCAAACGGCCTCCGATAAGGGCTCAAAGTTTGGTACTAATGACGAAAAATGTAGTTTAGGATAAGTAAAAAGTAAACACTTCAAGCACAAAGAAATTGAAAGAGGAGAAAATACATACCATATAGTTCACAACAGATCTCCCTCTTTGTATAAATTTAGTAATTGCAAAAGTTAAATCCTTTTACAAAGACACATGATACATGAATTGAATATAGGGAATTTAGATTATTTGGTAAGTCGGTCCTCTAAACTCTGTAAACCTGCATATTATTTATATATATATATACTCCATCCGTCCCAAAATATGAGTCTCATTGTACAAAAATATCTTGGATTAAGGCAAATGTTTTAACGTACATAAGTGCATTGTAAATGATAAATGTAAAATATTAAAATAATTCATTAACCAATGGGAGAAAAGTTTACAAATGAAAAGTACATAAGTGCATTGGAAATGATGAATGTAAAATATTAAAATAATATGAGTAAGGGTATAATTGGAAGAAGTTTATGGACAAAAATAGAAATGAGACTAACATTTCGGGACGCCCAAAAAGGAAAATGAGACTCATATTTTGGGACGGAGGGAGTATAATTTACTAAAGCCTTCATGTGTACCTTTGAAAAAAGTTATTGATCTGGCTTTTTACTTTTTACTTTATTAATCTAATGATAAAGTCAATTACTGTAAAATCATATCATCCACTCCAAACCTCTGTCCACATGAGAGGTTTGTAAGGTCTGTTTTATTAAACACATAACAGTAAAAGTCGTCGCAAGTATATTAATCTGTCACAATAAGATCATTAACTATTAAAAAATTTATTTTGAAAAGAATTAAGATTGTCAACAAGAACACTGGAACTTATAACGGGATCAAGAGAGTCATCTTCCTTGCACATTAACCATGGAACACCAATATCTAATCCAACAACAATGTTAGCACCCATCTCATGTGATCACAACCTTCTTGTCCAAACATCTTTCTTTGCATTTTATATTTATATTCGATCTGAAAACACAAACTGATAGCACATAATTCAGTTTTTGAAATCAGAAACTCAAATTAATTTGACTAATCTTAATTACAAGAGGTCATGAAAAAAAGAGTCAATGAAAACATACAACATTGAGTGATGTTAAGGCATTGAATTTCATGTGTACAAGAGTGATTGCCATGGAATTTCTTTTTATTATTGCCTTCAAAATGCTCAAAAATTAGATCTAGTTTTGGGCGCATTCTAGTTGCGCCCAAAACTGAACCGGGTTTAAAAAAAAAGGTTTGGGTGTCAGTTAAAATTTTCCGAGTGCGAGATTTTTCCCCACAATCATACGGTCAAGTATGTGCGCGAGGGGGAGAAAAGACAAGTAGACATCATTCACTATCATCTATGTAAGAAGAAAATTACCACAGTCAAAATTGAGGTTGATCGGTGAATTTGAAAGGGAGAGTGGGGATCGAGGAATTGGGGGTTATCGGCAGTGGCAGATCTAGAAAATTTCTACCGTGGGGGCTCGTATTAGAATTAAGATTATAAATTATGTTCTCTTTTTCTTGAGTATTATCAATTTGATTTAAACATATTCAATATAATATTAACCCACATTTAAATTTTAAATTAATTTAATTTATTTGTGGTAAAATCAATAATAAATATTTTTCTACTTTTTATTCTTGTATCAAATAAATATCTTGTACATAGAAATATCATATAAAAGTTATTCTTTTTCTCTAATATTACCGATATTTAGTGGGTTTGATAGATATTAAAAATATAAAAACTCTGTATGTAAAAATTACATTTAGTTTCCTTATATTTTTAATAATCATGTTTCTCTGTTTAACACACCTCTTACTTTTCTTACCAAAATTCAAGAATAAAATAGAAAAAATCTCTATATAACTACTAAAGCAAATTACATTTCTTCAATTCTAGCTATGTCACATGGCATACTCTTCATTCAGGCCATCCACCTGTCGTCATTTCATTGGTCACGATTTTCTATAATTTATTGTAATTTTCTCAACAAAAATTAATTAAATTTGGAAAATCGTGTGCAAAAATATTACAAAAAGATTGCTTAAGATCTTTCAGATTACAAAAAGATTTTTATGTGTTAATTTTCTAGATTTTGACCTCCCAATATCCTATTATTTTATTTTACAAATATATATTTTATTTTTATGATATGACGTATCACAAAAAGATTGATTTCTTAATAAATAAGAGAAATAATTATATTTTTGTGTTATTGTAGTGTTTTCAATTATATATTTTTATATATGTTGAAATTAATTTATTTAAATTTGTTAAAAATTGACCCATGATAATTTGATCAAATAAGATTTTTAGTATTAAAAATTCATGTATATTCGTTGTTTATTATATTTAAAATGTAAAAACTTAATTATATATCAATATCATTTTAAGATATAAACTTATTTTCATATAAAATTTTATATTACATAATACTCCTTACTACTAATTCACTATATCGAGTTATATAAACCCGCGCATGGCGCTAGATCTAGTCTAGTTTGTGTATAAAATTAAAAGGCTAAAATGACTTACGTTATATTACATGAAAACTAAAATTAAACCAACTTCATGTAATTCTATTAATTACTTAATAATTAATTACCGTTGTGTAAATTGAATTTAAAAAAATATATTAAAAAGATAACTACTTATATGATACTAAACCAGAGGAGTATAATCCGTATATCACATTTTTACTTAAAATTTAAAACAATTGAATCTCTAGTTTGGAAAATTTTAACTGTTGTATAGTTTTACCACAGATCTAATGAAAGAAAAAAAAAGGAGGGTGTTTAATTTTTTAGCAAAACGCTTCGTTTTGATCTTTTGGACATATTTTTAAATTAGAAAAAATGGTTGATGTAAATTTATTTAGTGAAATCCTAAATTTATCAATGGGAGGAGCAATATTTATGAGGTACCAATTTCATTCAATTTTGGCATTGGATAGCCAATCTTTATATATACTACTCCCTCTGTCCCATATTGATAGTCCCATTTGATTTCTGTCTCATATTCAAGAACCGAGAGAATCTTGTAGATTTCTTCCAATATATACAATAGAACATAGTCATATGGAGTCTTATTTGATTCGTCTTAATGAGTACTTTAACAATATTAAAAAATTATAATTTTTATTAACATATAATTAGAGATATTTACGATACAAAACGTGTCTCGGCATATGTGTCAAAAGCAAATGGGACTATCAATATGGGACAGAGGGAGTAGATGATATATATTACAAAACTCAGTTAAAAAATAATCTTAAAAAGCGCTAGAAGGAGGGGTCGAACCTCCGACCTTGTGGTTAACAGCCACACGCTCTAACCAACTGAGCTATTCCAGCTTCTTGTTGTTTTATTCCCCAAATGTTGTATTCTTTTTAAGTTTTAGAGATTTTTTTATGTGAATTCCAGTCACCTCCAACTCCAGGCCTTGTAATTTATGCAAATTACGATGATCGTGAAAACTAAAACTACGTTAACTGAAATAAAAGTTAACAATCATAAGCTGGATGTGTTTGAAAATGATGGCTGATTGGCTTATTACATTCTTAAACAACTCTATGTCATTACTATTTCAAAAGCTCAAGTATAGATTAGGAATAAAATGCATATATACTCTAAATGTCTGGAGATATAGAGATAATAAATGGCTGAACATGGAGCCAAAATTGTTATAATTTTCCCAAAATAAAATTGGTTTTGTGCAATTTCTGAAAGAAATAGTAAAATGTGGACAGGTTTTACAAAACCTCAAAAGGTTGAGGCATTTCATTTTGAGAGTCAAGATTTTGCAAACTCTTATAAATACCCCAGATTGGATTTACACAACTCCACGTTCATATAGCTACTGCAAACTCATCGTCATCAATCACAACATGCCTTCAACGGCGACCCAGCAAGCACCTCCCTCCCTCTCCTCCTCCGACTCCGATTCCGACGCCTCCACCACCCAATCCCTCCGTCACGTGGACCTCTCCAGCACCATCTTCAAAGCGTACCTGGACACCAACAGCCACCGCAATTCAGATCCCAATCTCGATCTCTCCAAAATCCAATCCTTCCTCCTCTCCTCCTCCTCCGGCGCCCTCTCCTGCCTCATCTGCCTTGAACGTATCCGCTCTCACGATCCCACCTGGTCTTGCTCCGCCCTCTGCTTCTCCGTCTTCCACCTCCAATGTATTCAGACATGGGGGCAGCAATCCTCCTCGCTCTCCGCGGAACGTGCCCTCACGCGCCTCCCCATCTCCGCTCACCGCGCCGACGAAGCCTCCATTTGGAGCTGCCCTAAATGCCGATCCGATTACCCCAAAACCCTAATCCCCAAACTCTATCTATGTTACTGCGGGAAACTGGACAATCCGCCGCATGATCCATGGATTCTTCCTCATTCCTGCGGGGAGATCTGCGGTAGATCGCTCAAGAACAACTGCGGGCATTGTTGCTTGCTGTTATGTCATCCGGGTCCGTGCCCCTCCTGCCCTAAGCTCGTCAAATCCAGGTGTTTCTGCGGGAAGTTGGAGGATGTGAGGAGATGCGGATTCAAGGACTTCTCCTGCAACTCTACCTGCCTTAAGCTATTGAGCTGTGGGAGTCATAGGTGTAGTGAGATATGCCATGAAGGGGACTGCCCTCCTTGTAGGAACAAGGGTTCTTACAGGTGTGAGTGTGGGAAGGTGGAACAAGAGAGGGAGTGTTTTGAGAGGGAGTTTCGATGCGAGAGTCCTTGTGATAGGGTTTTGGGGTGTGGGAAGCATAAATGCGACCGTGGCTGCCATGGAGGCAAATGTGGGGAGTGTCCAATGCAGGGGAGGAGGACTTGTCCGTGTGAGAAGAAGGCTTATGAAGGGATGGCTTGTGATGTCGATGCACCCTTGTGTGGCTCTACTTGTGAAAAGAAGCTGAGCTGTGGGTTTCATAGGTGTCCTGAGAGGTGTCACCGCGGTCAGTGCTTATATACTTGTAGGAGTGTGGTTACCAAATCTTGCAGGTGTGGGGGATTGAGAAAACAGGTATGAGCAATGCTGGTTTCTGTGTATAGGTTAAATTTGTAGAATGGGTTATCAGATTGAACATGGATTTTAGAGTAGGATGGCCAATTTTCGGTCTAAATCACTGTGTTTTAATAAGTACTTCACATCTGTATTTTTTCTATAGAAATGTAATTTGTTTGTGCACTATCACATATAGAGTCATGTATGCTAGATATGAAATTCTCTGTATGACTTATCCGATTTGAAATGGATACTATGGAGTTGCATGGAAAAATTTGCAAGAGGAAGAGGAGAAAAAGAGAAATTCTTTTTGATAAATATGAAATTGTCTAATGTTGAGTGGAATATAAATTACAAGGTTTTAATAAAAACTTGTCATCTTTAACCTAACACTTCAATTTTCTTTTGATGTTGTCCTTGTACGTATTTTGTTTCTGTATCATCCCATAAATCCATGTATACTGATACTAAAGTAGGTACCATGTCATCAAGAACTGGTATGTGAAAGGAAGTGTTTGACGGAAAGGGACTGTGGGCGCCATGCTTGCAGGCGGCGGTGCTGTGATGGGGACTGCCCTCCTTGTTCAGAGGTAAGCCTTGTGACTTTAAGTTCATTGTAATATCTATTCATGAATGGGTAAAAGTAATGAATTTGCAAGGTACTTAGGTTTGTGGCAGGAAGCTTCGGTGTCGAAATCACAAATGTCCTTCCCCATGCCATAGGTATGTTAAGATCCGTTTAGGTGTTCGGTAGAAGTGGCTGAAGTGCCTTGCATACTGTTTTTTCTTCTCACTGATTTGTCTGTAAAATTTGCATCCCTCTATAAAGAACATTGTTGTGACATTAGGGTTTTTGAGAACAGAAAGTAGATGCACTCAGTAGTCTTATGAGGTATTTCGCTTCATTCTACTCTTTTCGACCCCCCTCCCCCCCATGATATATATGTCATGCCATAATTGCAATCTGATACTTATTTTAAAGCATGCATAGAGATGCCATTGCTATATATAATTATATACTGAACTCTCCTAGGACAATATTTGGAATGTTCTTGTTTGTAAGGTGGTTCTGCTCTTAGAAGGAGATTGAAATGTGGGGTACGTTGTGTGTGCATTCTTAGAAATCATGTATGTCTATATTATGTAGATAATGAGTATTATGCATTTTACTTGTATAAAGAGGTTTTCTGATGCTATTAGTGTGATTTATTGTCCCAGGGGTCCCTGTGCACCTTGTCCACTCATGGTTACAATTTCATGTGCGTGTGGGCATACACGATTCGAGGTGAGCCCTTATTTTGGTACCGTTGTCCATGTGTTGATCGGTTGATCCCTTTTAGGGAATTGTTATGACTTTTTATGCTCTATTTTCATCTTGATTCGATCAAATTTACCATCTCGTTCTCCCTACCTGTTCTCTGAAGATATTGGGATATTGTTTGTTAAGTTATTTTCGCTTGATTCTCTAATAGGCAACATCAATTCAAAATTATGGCTGTAGGATAGCCTTAGTATTTCTTCCATTCTGTTTCGAGGAGTCTGGAATGTATTTAAATATAAAATATATATATATGCTCTCCTACCTGTTGTGTGTTTATCAGTAACTAAATGACGTCTGTAATAGGTTCCATGTGGTACTGAAGCTACACAGAAGCCACCTCGATGTCGCAAATTATGTCACATTCCTCGTTTATGCAGGCATAGTTCAATCACCAAGGTATTACTTCCGCCGTCAAAGCTTAAGTTTGTGGATTCTGTGTCTGACTGGACTGTCATCATCCTGTCTTCAATTCTCTGTTTGATAAGATCTATATCCTGATCAACTCAGTTTGCTCTTGTTCGCCACTATTTTGCCTAACATGATTAAATATCGTCACTGCAGCCACACAAATGCCATTATGGAGCTTGCCCTCAATGCCGCCTTCCTTGTGGAGAAGAATATCCATGCAGCCACACATGCAGACTAGAGTATCTCACTACTTTTTCTCAAATAATTTCAGCCAAATTGAATGACAGGGCTTTTATCCTCTCTTTTTTAATCAAAGATCCTATCTTTAAATTATAGGTGCCATGGTCCTAGATCTCCTCCTAATCCAGAGTACACACTGAAGCCAAAGAAGAAGAAATCGAATCACCAGATTGAACCAACTCCAGGTACACCATGCCCACCATGCCCAGAAATTGTTTGGAGGTCATGCCGTGGTCAACACATTGGAGCAGAAAGAATGGTTGATTTTTTTACCATTCTTTGACACAGTTAATTTTACTTTTTCCCTTTTCAGACAGCTGTATTAATTTTGTCAAATAAATTTCTCAGATGGTATGTTCAAAGAGTGGTGAATTTTCCTGTGACAACTTGTGTGGGAATTCTCTTGCTTGTGGCAATCACTTTTGCACCAAAACTTGTCATGCCCTGAAGAATTTGACACCATCGCCTGGTCAGGGAAGAGGCGAGTCATGTGAAGTGTGTCACCTTCCTTGTGACAAGGTGAAATCTTCTTTCCCGTCGAATTTTACTACAGTAATAATCATTGTCGATTTCACTTAATTCCATGGCTGACCACATTATGACTTGTTCACATCTAAATAATATGCCTAATTATCAGGAAAGGAGCCCAACCTGTCCACATTCTTGTCCGCGGAAATGTCACCCTGATGACTGCCCTCCGTGTAAATCGCTTATAAAACGAGGATGTCATTGTGGTGCAATGGTCCATGCTTTCGAATGTATAATTTACAACACCTTGTCCACCGATGAACAAATAAAAGTTCGTTCATGCAATGGACCATGTCACAGGTAAGTCATTGCTCGTGTTCATGTCTGGCATTTGAAAAACTGTTGGTTTTTGACAATTATGCTTTTGTGTCTGCAGAAAATTAGCAAACTGTACACATCTCTGCCCAGAGATATGTCATCCTGGACAATGCCCATCTCCAGATAAATGCACTAAAAAGGTAAATGCATTTTTTAAAATTGATTGTTTCAATCTGACAAGGTGGACACATTCTTTCCCTGCGATTTTCCGTTGCCAGGTTGGAGTTCGCTGTAAATGTCATAACCTGAAGAAAGAATGGCTATGTCAAGATGTTCAAGCTGCACATAGAAAAGATGGGCGTGAACCTAAGGATATACTGAAAAGTCAATTTGGAGTTGGACTGCTTCCTTGCAACTCTGACTGTAAGAGCAAAGCTCAAGTTGCTGAGTCGGAGTTACAACAACGTAAACCTAAGGCTGTAGAGGTAAACTATATTACATTTATATAATTCTTGGCGTCACTGGGTTTACATTTTCCCTGAAGTATGTTAAATTATTGAAAGTATATAATACTTGCTCTAATTACTCGTGGTTTTTATCTACTCAAAGATAAAGACTGATTTAGAGAACACAAATCCTGGAAAAAAGCGTAGAAAAAGACGCGAGCATGGATTAGAAACCAAACAGGTTTCATTAGTCCAGGTACATATCAATTCTTGAACATTCTCTAATGAATCCGTAAGCTTTCATAAGCCGAGTTGTGTTTCAATGTGCAGAAAACCATGGCTGCTCTGTGGAGGTTTTTCCTGATAGTTACTCTTGTAGTGACCCTAATTGTAGCCGTGTATTTCGGGTACAATGGCCTGTTTCTCGTATCTGACTGGATGAACGAGGCTGAAAAGCGTCGACAAACAAGAGGATACCCACGCATCTGATGGGTTAACTCAATACTAAAAACTGAAATTTTACTGTAAGTTAATTATACCACATTCTTTTGTTCCCTTTGTATTAATGTATAATAAGTTGAACTGAGTTTGCTGAGTTGAGCTTTCTAAAGTTTTTTGTAATCTATGGCATATAGACTTATAGAGCAGTATTGAAATGAATTAAAAGAGGAAGCAAGGCTGAATATAAGGATTCATTAAACTTTTCAGACCGAAAGATGGTTTAGCATTGGGATTTGGGACTGATCTCAGCTCAAGTTTACATGAAACATTTCCTTGCAAGATTATTTGTGCAATTTTCACAAGAGAGGAAATCGCAAAAAAGAAGCTGTTGGTTGATCTGTTCTTTCATGTTTTCTAGATCCCATTGTATTGGGTACATGTTATGCTTCCACTAATAGTCTCATAGATACATAGGGGGTGGATTAGCTGCCATCCATACAAAATATTTAGGCGAATCAACCATGCTGAATCAACCGCGCAGCACAGACTCTTTCATGACGACAGGCATGAACCCGGTTTTTTGTATACCTTTCGTTACGTCGTCACGACGTGACGAAAAGGTCCGGTTCAAAAGAATAGATTAAAACACCCGGGTTGGGTAGATCAATTATTACTTTTCGTTACGTCGTGACGAAAGGTATGAATAAAACACCCGAAAACCTTTCGTCGCGCCGTGTCGAAAGGTGCCTATCTACACGGGAAGGTTGTGAAAACCTCTGAGAGCCCTCCTCGGTCGTAGGTAGATCTCCCTGGTCAAGTCAACGACTGTAGGAGGGCCTCGTGCATGTCTTGGTTGTTGCGGCGCGTTACGGTTCACATATGGATGTGAACCCTGATGAAGTCACATTGATGACGTCATCATGTTTTCAAATTTTGAATTTGGTTTTACCCTGTTGTCATGTGGTGTAGATAGGTATATATTTAACCAGGTTTACCAATCTCTTTTTTTAAAATTAATGTAAACTGGGTTTATCATTTAATTACTAAACCGGGTTGAAAACCGAGTTTTTCCCTAAACCGGTTGACCCTTCATCACGTGTAGAAAGGTACCTAAAAATGACCTATAGTCAGGTCGTGACGAAAGGTGTAGTGTTGCGCGTGTAAAAAATGGCATTGCGCAGTTGCAACCCGTAAATTTAAAATTCATAAATTTATTTGTATCAATAATCAATTATTCCATATATTCTATTTTCTCCAACAATTATTTGGGAATTGCGTTATCATCATCGGGTGGTGTTGAGATTGACTTCGAGAACGTGATTACCGTGGTCAACAATTATTTGGGAATTACGCCAAAAATGTTATTATCCTTAAACTTATGTTTTTTAGGTTAGCTAAAAATTTAATTATCCTTAAACTTATGATTTTTTACAAATCCTCGGATTTGATTATTTGTTAATGATGTAAGGAGTTTAGTGATTTCTCGTTTGGTTTCTAATTAGCTTGTTTGTTTGTTAGAGAGCGTCGTCTCCCCTTTACCCAAAAGAAAAAGTTATCTCCATCCTCCACTCGGGATTTGATCAGATGAATTCGTCAAAACATAATCTAACATGTCTAATTAGAATGTTTAGGATTAAGGTATGAACTATGAAAGGTTTCTTTGCAATCCTAGAATTACCCTTTGGTACTTTTCGGTTCTGGACCGTTTAATTTGATCGGATGAAGTCGCTTTACGTGTATATTGTGAGAGCATCCGCATTGTTGTAACTCATTTTGAGTAACACTTTACATTTCTCTTTGTTCCACTTTATATTATGTTACTCTATCTCTATAATAGTGTTATTTTATTATATTTTCATATTTAATTTTTAATTATTTTTTTATTCAATATAGCCCACTCTTTGATTTGCTTTTTAATGAAAATAAAAATTTGAGCAATTGTAAAATAACACTTGGCAAAATTGTTGAGTGTTTCTATGTAGAAGAGTAACACAAGAGTGTTACTTCTCTCCACTCATGATCTTGGTTCAATTAAAATAATTGCGAACTCAATTTCATTTCCTTTTTCAAAATTGAGTGTGTTACTTAAAGTACCAATCCAAATGCTCTGAAAGCAGAAAACACATGCCAAGACATGCCAAGACAGGATCCGAGACCTCTGGCTAGAAACTTGAATCAAGTAGATGAACGAGATATCGTATTGTCATGTTTATAGCTTACTAACTTAGTGTATTATTTTAGTAGCCTATTAGAAACCGACCAATCTACCTACACCAATAAACCACCAACAATACTTGGCTCCACTCCTTAAAGAGATACAATTATCTTCTCCATTGCTACAAAAGATTTCACACCCTCATTTGATCAACAAACATTGTTTCATGCCAGCAGATTTGTGGGTATTTCTTATTAAATGTTGGGTTACTAACAATACTATACTTGTTGGAGCCGGTTCTTGATGGGCTCGCGAAACCCAAAGAGAATCGAGCTAGGCCCAGAAGACGCGACCTCAGATGGCCCTTAAAGTCAGCCCAGAAGAATGAAAGCGGCCCATAAGCATACGAAGCCCAAAAAGATGATCCGACGAGATCAGGTATTGGAGGGGCAAAATGGTAATTGACTCGCGTGGGCCCCTGACGAGAGTATAAGAATGTAACCGAATGGAGAGAGAAGGCACAGAGCATCATTTACCAGAATTATTCTCCTTCCTTCCTCCTCTCGAGAGCAAAAACACTGAAGCAATCCGGAGCTTCAATCCTCCCAAACGACCTTCTCCTCGAGGCGTTTGGACGATCAACACTTGGATTGTGATTCTCGGTGTTTCAATCGAGCTTTTGATTTTGAAATGAGAGATTTCCGAGATGGTTTGGATATTTTAGACAGAGAGCTTGCTAAGCTTGGAATGGTGTTTTGAGTTTCTTCCTTTCATAGGCTTTATTCTCCCTATTCTCTCTTGTTTTTGTGTCAATTGACTTTATCTTTGGTAGCATTATTGCACATTTACTGACTTGGGCGTCGGAGAGCCAAATCAGGAGCCTCCCCCCTCTTGGTTTGGTTGCGCAGGTGTTCTAAGGTTCAAGAACCAGACCCGTTTCCAGGAAGAAGATGATGAAGAGTGAAGTTTGATCGAGTGGAGTATTGCACATAAGTTGTTTGTCCAGATTTGCGGAAGAGGTCCTCGGCTGTGATTCGAAGACTTAATCCCCAGCACCTCGCGAAGTGTTGCGTCGCGAGGTCGTAACTTCTGGGCTCCAACACTCGCGCCGACCGTGGGGACCTCCTCGCGCAAGTAAGGCTTACTACAAAGTTCCGTGTGTTTTTGATATTTAGCCGACAGACTGAAGATGAATACTGGTGGTGAGGGAAGTGGTGCCGTTAACAACACCCCTCTCCAGACGAGAACGCAGCAAGAGGTAAACAGCTTGCGTGCACCCCTTCCACGCATAGACGAAGAAGAGATTGTTCTGGTAGGACCCGCGCTGGTTCAGTATCGCGCATTCCTTCAGGCGTTGGGACAGAACACGGGCGGGGGTCAAAACCAAGAGCAACCAAGGACCGAGGCCCGCGAGCAAGAGCAGAATCAGGGTAATCAGGAGCAGGCTGTCGCAGAGGAGAGTGCTGAGCACATACCCGACGACAAGATCTCAGTATCGCGTAGACCCGGAGTCGAAAGACGCGAGAGGGCTAGTCACCCTAGTAGGTTTGATTTGAATCAAGCTCCCGCGAGCTACATAGAGAACCAATCTAACAGGGGAAGAACCGAGACGAGGGGATATGGGATTCGAGCCGAACGAGGGCCTTCTCGCTACCAGTATGAGGGGGAACCTTATTACAACCAGGCAGCCTATCCACGACAGGCTTACGAGGCCTATCCACCCGTTAATCCGTCAACCTTGTTCGGCCCGACTACTTTCGCGGACCACATAGTCAGGTCAGTTCCTCTACCTGATTTCAATTTCCCTGTTATCAAAGAATACAACGGCAAAGAAGATCCCAACGAGCACCTGACACGCTACAAATATGCTATGCTCGCGAGATGCCCTGATGGAGCCAAGATGTGTAAAGGCTTCCCAGGTACCCTCGCGGGTCCCGCCATGACCTGGATGCTTAACCAACCGTCAGGGAGTATCCATTCTTTCGCTGATCTAGAAAGGAGTTTCTTATTGCACTTTGGGTCCTCAAAGAAAAGAAAAGTGACTATGCAAGAAGTAGTGGGTGTCAAACAAGGACCAAGCGAGTCGCTAGAGGGTTATGTCAAGAGGTTCTCAGAAAAGATCTTAGAGGCCGAAGATTTTCATGACAAAACTGCTCGGGTCGCATTCCTGGACGATCTCACAGATGGAAGCTCCTTCAAGCAGTACTTATACCGCAAGAAAGATTTAGATTACCAGGGCATGCTCGAGAGAGTGTATACAGAAATTAATGTGGAAGCACACTCAGGTTCCGCGTCGAAAGGAAACAATCAGAGTAAGTCTGCTCAGGGTCAAAAGAAAGACAGCCAGAACTGGGGTAACAAGCGCCATCAGGGTAATCAGGGAAAGGAACAAAGCGACTCGCGAGAGCCCGGTTTACAGATTCAAGATCAGGGTCAGGGTCAGAAACAGTTCAGGGGCCAGAATCACGATCAGAATCAGTTTCACTCGCAGAATTTCGTAGCCGAACAGGATAACCGTCGCGAGGGTCATAGGGGGGGTGATCGCGGCCGTGGTCGCAACATGCCAGCAATGTGGTGTGAGTACCACAGAGTGGATACTCACCCTACAGAGGAATGCAGGTCGCGACCTCACCACCCGAGGGAACAGGAAGTCTTGACTGCTCAGAGATGAAATGGTAACAGGGGTCGCGGCAACCCAAGAGGGGGTGCAAGAGGTAGAGGTGGAGGTAGAATTCAGAATGAAGTAAGGCAACAAACCCCCGCGAGGAATGACCAGAATCAGGGTCCCAATCGCCACCCAAACCAGAACTTCCCTCGCCTGGATGGCCATGTAGGGACAATCGCAGGCCGTCATGAACCCGTTCCCCTCAGCAAGCGAGGGCAAAGGTTCATAAACAACGTGCCCAAGCCTCAGGGCATACCAATTTATAGCATCGCGAGGCCACAATTTGAACCTTACACACTCGCCTTTAGCGACAAGAAAGTGGATAACTGGGCCGTTGAGGCCGCCGACCCGCTAGTCATTCAGGCTCAAGTTGGAACCAAACTCATGAAAATAATTCTTGTTGACACAGGGAGCTCAACTGATATACTATACTGGGACGCGTTTGAAAAGATGGGCATTGATCCGTCAACCCTCCGACCTACCAAAACCACGTTAGTAGGCTTCGCGGGAGACAGAGTGAAGGCCCTAGGTGTCGTCACTTTAGATCCCATCCTGGGTGAAGAAACTGGGTCAAGAAGATCAGAAAAGATAGACTTTGTGATAATCCCGATTACATCCTCCTACAACGTGATACTGGGACGCGAGACTCTGTGCAAGTTCGAAGCAGTCGTGTCAATCTGTCATTTTTGCCTTAAGTTCCCAACGTCGTCAGGAGTAGGAGTCGCGAGGGGAAACAAAGAGGAGAGCCGCATCTACTACGCATCATCCGAAAAGGGCAGCACCAAAGCCTTGTTCGCCAACCAGTTATTTATTCCAGGGTTGCCTCACGTGATTGGGGAAGCCGAGTTAGAGGTACGTGCCTCTCCGAGGTCACGAGATACTGGGGAAGAAGAAGAGGGACACAAACCACATTTTGATGGGTTTGAAAAGCAGACGATCACTCCATTCCTCAACAAAGAGGAGAAGCTCTATGTAGGAGGAAGACTGGACCAGAAAGTTGTGCAAGATATTGAGACCTTGCTCGCCCGCTCCCGGGATGTATTCGCGTGGACGCCAAAAGATTTGAAGGGGATTCCTGCGAGCGTAATGACTCACTCCCTAAACATCAGTCCAGAGATTAAGCCGCGTAGGCAGAAAAAGCGAAAGCAAGCAGGACCAAAGAACGCGGCCGCTGCTGTGGAACTCGCGAAGTTGTTAAAAGCAGGGTTTGTTAAGCCAGTACAATACCCGACATGGTTGTCAAATGTAGTGATGGTGGAGAAAAATCCTAAAGGGACAGGAAAATGGCGCATGTGCGTAGATTTCACTAGTCTCAATAAGGCATGCCCCAAAGACAGCTACCCGTTACCTTCTATCGACCAGTTAGTGGACTCCACCACAGGTCACGAAGCTCTGAGTTTTCTGGACACGTACTCGGGGTACAACCAGGTCATGATGAATCCAGCCGACTCGGGGCACACGGCTTTTATAACAGACAAGGGAACCTTCTGCTATAAAGTAATGCCATTTGGCTTGAAGAACGCGGGAGCCACATTCCAGAGGCTAGTGGACATGATCTTTAGCGAGCAAAGGGGTGACACCGTGGAAGCCTATGTTGATGATATAGTGGTTAAGAGCAAAAAGCAAACAGACCACGTTCGCGACCTGGCGGAAGTTTTTGAAACTTTGAAGAAATACGGGATGAGTCTCAATCCCGAGAAGTGCGTTTTCGGAGTCACTGAGGGTAAATTCCTAGGGTTTCAGATTAGTGCACGCGGTGTCGAGGTCAACCCAGATAAGGTCCAAGCTGTGCTAGATCTACAACCACCGAAATCCACTCATGACGTCCAGAGATTTGTGGGAAGGGTTAACTATCTCTGGAGGTTTTGTGCAAAGCTCGCGGAGAGAAACCTTCCTTTCTTTGACATACTGAGGAAGCCCAAAAGCTTCGAATGGACTGGAGAATGTGAGAAAGTGTTTCTAAGCCTCTAAGAGCACTTGGCTAAACTCCCAACTCTCGTGTCACCAGTGCCTGGTGAAAACCTGCAGTTGTATCTCGCGGCGGGCACACGTGCCGTTAGTGCAGTCTTAGTGAGGGAACAGCAGGTCCCTGTCTATTTCGTCAGTAAAGCAATTCTGTCGGCCGAGACCAGATATTCACCCATTGAGAAAGCAGTACTCGCGTTGATAACAGCCGCTTGCAAACTCCGACCTTATTTCCACGCTCACCCCATCGAGGTGTTGACAGATTTACCACTCCCATCTTTCATGAGTAAACCAACAACCTCCGGAAGGCTCGCAAGGTGGGTGATTGAGATGACCGAATTTGATGTAGTCTATAGACCGCGACCCACCATCAAAGCGCAAGCTTTGGCTGATTTCATTGTTGAGACAAGTTTCAGAGAGTTAGAAAGAAATGATATAGCTCCAGAGGACCCCGCGTGGGTGATGCACATTGACGGGGCAGTAAATGTAAATGGTTGCGGGGCGGGGGTCGTCTTGACATCCCCAGCCGGGGACAAGGTCGACCACGCGATCGCATTAAAATTCAAAGCCACTAATAACGAAGCAGAATATGAAGCGCTCATCGCAGGGTTGGAAATTGCGATCCATGCGAGCATTCACGTGGTGAAGTGTCTTTGCGACTCTTAGATTGTTGTGAATCAGATTAAGGGGACCTATGAAGCTCGGACAGACAATCTCCCCATATAGCATGCAAGGGCTACTACCTTGATTTCATTATTCAGGCATTTCGAGATTGAAGCAATCTCGAGGGAGGAGAACACGCGAGCCGATGAGCTCGCGAAGCGAGGTTCCCAGGCTCAGTACGCGAGCATGGAACATCTCGATGGGAATTCTACTGTCATTTTCAAGGATGGAAAGAGCCAATACTTCTGGTTGGTAAAGTCTGAGAGCGCTGTTAGTAATCAGGTGGAGCTGATGGAAATAGACGAGCCAGTCAGTGACTGGCACACCCCTATAATTCAATATCTTCCAAACGGAGCCGGACCCTCAGATCCAAAAGAGATGAGAAAACTTGTCTCTATGGCTGCGCGTTTCTACATGTGTCACGGGAGACTCTACAAAAGAGGGTATGGGCCACGCGAGGTTAGGTGTTTGTCAAAGAGAGACAGTGACGTGCTTATAAGAGAGCTGCACGCGGGGTTGTGCGGAACCCACGCGGGTTGGAGACCTATGGTCTACAAAGCATTAAGACAAGGGAGCTTATGGCCCACCATGAAACAAGACGCACAACGCGAGTCACAGAACTGTAAGCCGTGTCAGTATTTTGCTCCAGCTTCCCATCAACCAGGTGTAGAACTATAGATAATGTCTAGCCCCTGTCCTTTCGCGATGTGGGGACTAGATCTGTTAGGACCTTTCAAGCCAAAAGCACCTGGTCAACTGGTGTACATCATTGTAGCAGTTGATTATTTCACCAAATGGATCGAAGCCGAGGCTCTCGCGAGTACTACCATCCCGACAGTTAAAAAGTTCTTGTGGAAGAATATCATCTGCAGATACGGCCTCCCTCACGAGATCGTAACCGACAGAGGACCACAATTCAATTCGCCACAGCTGCTCGCGTGGTGTAATGACATGGGGATTGCCTTAAGAATCGCGTCAGTCGCTCACCCGCATTGCAATGGCCAGGTCGAGGATGTGAACAAAAGTATTGTCATGGACCTGAAAAGGCGGCTAGAAGGCTCCAAAGGCAAGTGGGCCGAAGTATTACCTCTGGTACTCTGGGAAAACAGAACCACAGTAAAGAAAGCAACCGAGGAGACACCTTTTGCCCTCGCTTATGGAGTAGAAGCCACAGTGCCAGTCGAGTTCATTGTGCCCACAGATCGCATCATTCAGTATAACCCGATCGACAATGATGAAAAAATGCAGCTAGAGTTGCAGATGCGGGAAGAAACCCGCGACCTGACTACTATCAGAGCAACCAATCAGAAAGCCAGGGTCGCGAAATATTATAACAAGCACGTTAAGATAAGGGGTTCGCCAAAGGAGACCTCGTGCTCCGCAAGACAGAAGGAGGAAAGCTCGACCCCAACTGGGAAGGACCCTACATTATAGATCGCGAAGTCGCACCCGGGGCATATCGTCTCAAGGATCACTCCGGGAATCACATTGCCAACTCTTGGAACGTGATGCGACTTCGTCGCTTCTACGCCTAATCCTCCCACAAAACCCAGGTACGCTTAGCAAATTTTAGCAGAATTTTTTCTAATCCCTGATCACAATTCTTATCACCTCAAGACACTAAAACAGTCGATCACTATGGCATGATAAGTACAGGTTGTGGAACCAGCAATTCGTTAGCACGCGAGTCTGGGTTACCAAAGAATAAGTATCACAGCCTGGTCGACCAATGCTCGTCTACCTAAAAAGGTAGCGCTTCAACTCAAAAGACAAAAAGTCGTCAAGTCCGCTTCACTGGGTTGGGCAAAAAAAAACCCCAGGTCGCGTGTCCAGCTTCCAAGGTTGGGCTAAAAAACTCTCCTTGGTTGCGAAAGCATGGACGGGTTTACGCCAACGAGCTCACCCGCCATGAGTCCGCTTCACTGGGCTGGGCTAAAAAAAACCCCCAGGTCACGTGTCCAGCTTCCAAGGTTGAGCTAAAAAACTCTCCTTGGTCGCGAAAGCATGGACGGGTTTACGCCAACAAGCTCACCCGCCATGAGTCCGCTTCACTGGGTTGGGCAAAAAAAAACCCCAGGTCGCGTGTCCAGCTTCCAAGGTTGGGCTAAAAAACTCTCCTTGGTTGTGAAAGCATGGACGGGTTTACGCCAACGAGCTCACCCGCCATGAGTCCGCTTCACTGGGTTGGGCTAAACCCCCCCCCCCCAGGTCGCGTGTCCAGCTTCCAAGGTTGAGCTAAAAAACTCTCCTTGGTCGCGAAAGCATGGACGGGTTTACGCCAACGAGCTCACCCGCCATGAGTCCGCTTCACTGGGCTGGGCTAGAAAACCCCCCAGGTCGCGTGTCCAGCTTCCAAGGTTGAGCTAAAAAATTCTCCTTGGTCGCGAAAGCATGGACGGGTTTACGCCAACGAGCTCACCCGCCATGAGTCCGCTTCACTGGGCTGGGCTAAAAAAATCCCCAGGTCGCGAAAAGACGTGAACGCTGGGCTGGTGCACACACACCAACCCACGTAGTGAGATAAAAGCGATAGGGGGGAGGCGAAAAGTCTCACTTTCCTCGCAAAGGCAGTTCGCTGGGCTGAGAGGCAAGGGCCTTCACCGAGCAAACTCCATTCACATCATGACTCACGCGTCCTTTAAAAGTTCTAAACTATCTAAAGAATAAAGACCAAGTACTAAAAGCCTCTCTACATGTGCAGTGCTTAATGTCCTCCGCAATGAACCTAAAAGAGGCCCACATCGCGGAAGAAATTCAAAAATGGCGACCACTTCATACCCAGATCATCTCTACGAAGTCAAGAAGTTTTCTGCAGCAACCATTCAGAAGAAAAACTCAAGAGATGTCCTGAGGCTTCGCGACTATAAGAGCTCAGGTAAAAAGCTTCGCTTTGTCAGATGTCTAGAAGTGTTATACTTTATGATTGTTTCGTAAAAACCCCTCAGTTAAACAGATAATATTTGTAACCTAACCACGCGTAAATGGCTCTCTCATTGCCTTACAGGACTCGCGTGGAAAGTTCGTGTGATAGCTAACAGGAGGATGGTTTGCAATACTTTATGATTGTTTTGCAAAAACTTATGTAACACCGTCAGTTTCATCTTTTATTATATAAGAGGGATCGCAGTTATGAAACGCTTATCTCTTACATTTTATTTTTCGCAAAATTACTGCCCTTTTTCCGATACATAAAAAGAGGGGAATGAGGCGAGATAAGTGTGAACAAAACAAGCAGACGGATAAATAGAACTCAGAATAGAAAGCACAAGAGCAAATAGCTCGCGACCACCATGGCCGCATTAAAAAGTATAATTACATAAGAGCCTAAGCTCGCAACAGTTGCACCAAAAACATATATTGTTTGAAAGACCACCAGACCATGTGTCAGAATATTTGAAACATAGGACAAGAGCAGAAATAATAAGCATCACTTCGCGACAGTCTCTGGAGCAGTCTCGGTATCCTCTACGCGATCCGCCTCCAAGTCCACAACGACGTCTTGAGCGTCAACCGCCCGCGAGCCTGACCCCCCCCCCCCCCCCTCCCGCCTGATCTAAGCATGAACGCTTCAGGAAGGGTTGAATGGTGTCAAGAAGAGCATCGGGCGCGAATACCTTTCTCTTACGAGGGGAGAGGGCCGGAGATGGAGGACTCGACAACGCGAGAGAAGCAGATTCCAAGCTTTCGGGCGCAGGCGGAGTGGCCATCTTCGGAAGAGGAGGCTTGGGCACTTGGTTCTCCTTACCTTTAACGATACCTTTCTTAGGCGCAAGATGAGTTACACCCCAAGCCTCGAGTGGAGAATCCCCGTCATCAATAAAGGTTCCCGGCACCGGGGGTTCGTACTTAGGAAGGTCGGTGGAAAAACCACATAGGTCTTAAGCACTGAAGGGGAAATCCTTGACTTCGTACTTCCGCATCTGAACCTTCACCATGCAAAGGAGAAGCGTATTGACAACATTCTTGTAGAAGTCCACGCGAGCGCGTTGACGTTAACCGCCTCAATACTCTTCCACTACCATATTTCTCTCATAAGCAATTCTCTCGGACATCGTCGCGTGAAGTTTCTCATTCTCTTGTCTGAGGTAGTTCACTTGCGTGTTATACTCAGTGACGATGTTGACGTGGGTGGACCTCTCATACGCAAGTTGTGCCTCCAGCTCTTTTATCTTCGCGTCCTTAGATTCCAATAGCGCATTAGCCTTCGAAAGCTCCACCTCCAAAGCTTTCTTTTCTCCCATAAGACGAGACTTAGCCGCTCTATTAGCATCGCGGATCGACTGGTCCTCCTCCATCAACTCTTTAAGTTTATCCTCAGCCGCGAGCACCCTCCGACTGGCGCTTGCAATAATACTCATCCCCTGCAAAACGACCAACTCCAAGGTTAAAAAGACAAAAGGAAGCAAGAAGTAAATAAAGACGCGAAACTTACTGCGAAGAGTAATTTAGACAAGCCACCATGTCTATCCGAGACTTCCCCGTAAAGGCTAGGCTCAAGAGGAAAGGTAGTTGGAATTGAAGAAAAGAAGGCACGCGTAGCAGATAAACCGTGAATAAAAGTAGGATTCACGACGGGATCATCAGCAGTCTCTGGAGACGAAACAAACTCCACTTCTGTCGTCCTTTTGTGACTCCTCTCCGACACCTTTTGTTTTCCTTTATCGCGAGATGGGCGCTCGCGTGACGACTCCGACCCAGCGGTTTTTCCCCTCACCTTGTCCACAATTCTGGTAGGAAGTCCTTAAGACCGAGGGATTTCCTCAGGAGCAGTAGTCGCGACGCCAGCCGGTGACTCCAAGGCAGCCGGGGGAGGAGAAGCGATAGTCACGCCAGGGGTAGAAGGCAGATTATGGGAAGGAGCCGCGAGTGTGAGTGAACCAGTCTCATCGAAAACCAACCCATCCAAATTCGGGAGGTCAGAGAACATGTCGGCGTCTGCAAAAAAAAACAGTCACATAAATAAGCATACCAAAAATACAAGTACTAAGAACGGACACGCGAGCTAGAACCTTTAGCATGAGCTTTAAGGCTAAGCCCTCGAGCGACCAATAAAGCATCTGAAATAGTCAGCTCAAATCGTTGTTGAACAGTCTTGTCGGGATAATCCTTGTAATCGCGAATGAACTTCTCGCGAGTCTCCTTTTGAAAGAAACAAGGAGCCTTTCTCGCATGAGGCTTGCGAACTTGAACAGAAATGTTAGAACCAAGCGGAGGGCGAACTAAGAACCAACATGTTTTCCACCCTTCGATCTTCGAGAGTAATCGAAAAGCACTAGGAACCTTAGCTTGAGCCGTAAAAAATCCGTGCTCGCGAGAATTCTTCTTATGAGAGTTTATAAGGGCGTGATGGGGCGTATTGGGGACTATCCCAATGTATTGGCATCGCATAGTGTATACGATCAGCGAACTCCAGAAGTTTGGATGCATCTGCGAAGGACTGAAGCCTAAATCCGCCATCACTTCAGTCTGAAAGGACGTCCACGGGAGCCGGAAGCCAGCTTCTAAGGATTGCCTGCTTAAAGCGAAGAAGGGCCCGTATTGGTCAAGAGAAGTGCCCTCATGGTCGGGAAGGGCGAAAATAGTTCCTTCAGGAAAAGGGTATCGCATAGAGAGATAGCGAAGATCGTCAAAGCCAAGGCTGCTGCGATGGGTTGTGTTAGGAATTAAGGTGCGAGTGTGTTTTATTCTCTTCGTTAAAATACTTATTCGGCCTGGATCCGCGAGGAAGGGTTTCTCTATTATTATGTGGGGGTAAGGACCCCTTATGGGAGAAGAAACGAGCAAATTGACCATAATCGGTCTCGGCTCGCTCCTGAATCACGCGAGACGGGAGCCTGGTTTTGGATTTCTTGGACTTCTTCGCCTTACTCCGTTTGAATTTGCCGGTCACGCGAGATCGTTTACGCGAACTAGGCTCGCAACCACCAGAGCCCTGCTCGGAGCCAGACGTAGTGCGCCCCGAATTCTCAGCTTGAGCTGAACGTTCGGAGAAATCGTCGCTACCTGAAAGCATAGGCAAAGTAAGATTCAGTTTTCCAGGGAAGGAAAGAGAAAACAAGGAGAGAAACTCGCGAGTGGGAACAACGCGAGGCAATGGGAGGTGAACAAACAAGAAATCCCTGGAAAAACTGAAACTCGGAAGATCGAAGGAGAAGTTGAAACGACATCGAAATGAACCAGGCCCAAGAACACGAAGAATCTTGTGAAGGTCTGAAATGGAGAAATTGACCAAAAAGAGTGTATCTTTCTAGACAACGTCTCGAAAAATAAGAGTTGGAAGGGGAATCTGGCACAGGAAACACTCGATAGGCAAGCAATCTCTAAGGAGATCAATCAAAATAAGGAGCCCGAGCAAAAACTCTGACAACAGTTATCAAGTATGAAGAACACGAATGTCGAATCTATAGAAAACCCTAAAATCAAACTAAAACAAACATTTACGAAGAAGAAAAGAAAAGGAAGAGTGATAGACTAACCTGCCATCGGGAACTGGGTGAGAATGGCGACGAAGACGACGGTAGAAAAGGCAGGAGAACACCGGCGAAGTTTTTTATTCGAAGTTTTACAGAGAGCAAAGAAGGTTTATGGCGGATTGAGAGGAGGAAGACGAAGATGAGTATTTATAAAGAAAAATCGAAAAAAGAAGATGCAATCAGAAGACGACACGTGGACGACATGCGCCCAGCGCGGGAATTCGTAAAGGTTTTCGAATTCGAAACGTCACTCCAAGAATTCTAGCAGGCACACACGCGCCGCACATACGCGAGGTAATCATACAAAGTCGAAAGAAGGAATCGCATCGAGAACGCGACTTCAAGGAGACAAACCCAAGCCTTAGGCTATTCAGCATAAAAGCTTGGGGGGCTGGATGTTGGAGCCGGTTCTCGATGGGCTCGCGAAACCCAAAGAGAATCGAGCTAGGCCCAGAAGACGCGACCTCAGATGGCCCTTAAAGTCATCCCAGAAGAACGAAAGCGGCCCATAAGCATACGAAGCCCAAAAAGAGGATCCGACGAGATCAGGTATTGGAGGGGCAAAATGGTAATTGACTCGCGTAGGCCCCTGGCGAGAGTATAAGAACGTAACCGAATGGAGAGAGAAGGAACAGAGCATCATTTACCAGAATTATTCTCCTTCCTTCCTCCTCTCGAGAGCAAAAACACTGAAGCAATCCGGAGCTTCAATCCTCCCAAACGACCTTCTCCTCGAAGCGTTTAGACGATCAACACTTGGATTGTGATTCTCGGTGTTGCAATCGAGCTTTTGATATTGAAATGAGAGATTTCCGAGATGGTTTGGATATTTTAGACAAAGAGCTTGCTAAGCTTGGAATGGTGTTTTGAGTTTCTTCCTTTCATAGGCTTTCTTCTCCCTATTCTCTCTTGTTTTTGTGTCAATTGGCTTTATCTTTGGTAGCATTATTGCACATTTACTGATTTGGGCGTCGGAGAGCCAAATCAGGAGCCTCCCCCTCTTGGTTTGGTTGCGCAGGTGTTCTAAGGTTCAAGAACCAGACCCGTTTCCAGGAAGAAGATGATGAAGAGTGAAGTTTGATCGAGTGGAGTATTGCACATAAGTTGTTTGTCCAGATTTGCGGAAGAGGTCATCGACTGTGATTCGAAGACTTAATCCCCAGCACCTCGCAAAGTGTTGCGTCGCGAGGTCTTAGGCTCCAACAATCCTAACTGGCAGTCCAAATATGAAGTTTGAAGTGGGACCTCATGGACCCATTTTGTACTTTCCAGCTGGCAGCTACCCTATTTTGCTTGATTTGATTCCCCACCAAATAAGCATGAAAAGTATATAGTCCAAATATATAAATACGTTCAAACTTCAAAGTCAAAAACATACACCATGAAATTCAGGGCTTTTTCTAAACACCCACCTTCCCTACCGTTGTCTTGGACCACATGGAAAATAATGCTTTCAAAGACACTCGTACATAAAAATCAAACTTCTCATTTTGTAATGATCTATCAAAATTATGACCCATAAACTTCTCATTTAGAAATAGAAAAGTTTTCCTAATACACAAATCAGCAAAGGAATAAGTTTTCAACTCAGAGATTCCAGTCAAGACTAGAGCCATCGCTCTATTGGGTCAAGAATTCACAACTGAGTCGTCTCGTTAGACTGAGTCAAATTTGTATACCAGTCCAAGTTATACCATAGTTGAGAAATAAATAAAATGTGATTTCAATACTAAAAAATTAATCAAATCTTATTCTTCTCTGTTAGATGTTAGCAATACTCCTGAAAAAATCAAACTTCTATCCAAATCTATACACTAAAAAAATGCAACACTTCCACATAAATCACTAAAAAAGAAAGAACACAAGTGAATGATTTTACTCTGAGCCAATTGACATAGAAGCACTTGATATACTTCCTCGACTCTCTTCACAATTTGCCAATGCACGCTCCAAATTAGCAACAATGTCGGTCATTGTTAGTCTGTCTTTCCCCTCCAAATGAACACAATGCATTGCTGTATACGCCACAAGCTCAACCGCCTCAGACTCATTCGAATCAGGTGGGCCCACTCTCGGGTCCAAGATCCTCACTAAATCACCCGCCATAATTGCTGGCACTGCAAAATCAACCACACTAGTTGGAGTTCCTCCATCATCACCATCCTCAATCCTGAATATCGCTTTCTTGCCTGTTAAAAGCTCGAGCAAAACAACACCAAATCCATAGACGTCGCTCTTTGCTGTTAACACATTTAGCCCGTAGTACTCTGGATCAATGTACCCAACTGTTCCCGCCGCTTTCATGGGCCTTAAATCGGTGTCGTTATCCGGACCCATCAACGAAAGCCCGAAATCAGAAACTCTTGCTGTCCAAGTTGCATCAAGCAGAATGTTTGAGGATTTAATGTCTCGGTGTATGATTGGTGGAACAGCGTAATTGTGTAGATACTCGATTCCACGAGACGCATCTAAAGCAATTTTGATCCTCATTTTCCAAGAATTCACCAAACTATTAGCCTTCTCCACATTTTTCTTGTCGTGTAGATGATCATAAAGCGCTCCGTTTTTCATGTAGTCATAAACAAGAAGCCGTTCATCCTGTTCTTCACAAAACCCAACAAGCCTTACCAAGTGCTTATGATGGAGCCTCGATAAAAACGACAATTCAGACTCGAAAGCGTTTTCTTTCTCTTGAAATTTCTTTGCCTTCGGACCCGTCTCGCTTCTCTTAATAGCCACCTCTCTACGATTCGCTAGCTTGCCTCTATACACAACACCGAAACTCCCGGCTCCAATTTTATTCTCTAACGAGAAATTCTCGGTTGCAGTTGCAAGATCTGAGAAGGCAAACTCCTCAGCTGTATCTGGATGCTTCATAGAAGACGTTCCACTTCTCTGACGTCTCATTGCTCTTGATGCCTGCCGCCTGATGGTCAGTGATCTTGATGGAGGACTATTAGTTGATATACGCCCTCCATTCGATCCTCCTCTGCTGATTTGTGGCTGTACTGAATTATGAATCTTCTTCCTCCCGCAAAAACCGCGCATGTACAAGATATATATTACGGTGCATATCCCAGCAAATGCACCAACTGATCCAAAAATAGCAAATGCAAGAAGCCCTTTTCTCAATGGTGAAGATGATGATGAGGATGAGGATGAGGATGGTGTTGGATTCTGAGTTGGTGGTGAAAACAGCATATTACAAGGCGAACAAATTTGACCCGAGCCAGAGCAGAGCTTCTGAGACTCGGGATAAATACCACATTGACAAGATGACTGAACACATGGTCCCGGGAGAATGGTTGATAAGTTGAGATCATTACCAGGCCAACCCCGTCCCCAACAAATTACTGAAAAATTGTTCGAAACCAATCCACAGACAAAATCAGAACCCGCTGTGATGAGTTCAAACGAGACCTCGGATGTTGAATTGCTAGAGTACTTGTCTCCATCACCCCAGCAAACTACTGTTCTATTCAATGCCCTAATTCCGCAGCTGAAATTAAACCCTAAGGCAAGTTGAGAGAATGATTCTTCAATTGGGGTATTCAATTGACCAGAGCTATTGCTCCCTTTACAAATCAAAGATCCATCAGACAATTTCAATCCACAGAGATGAGATCCACCAGCCACAATTGTTGACATTGAAGTATTCCCAAATTGATCTTGAATAACCCTAGCTATGCTGGTACCCCAACACAAAACCCTACTTCCATTAATCAAAACTCCACAAGAAAACCCTAATCCAGAAGAGATCGATTGAAATCTGTTAAAACTACTCGGCGGCTGAATCCCGCTAATCCCTCTCCAACAAACGACTCCGTTTGTGGAATTATTAATCCCACAGACCTGGTCATCTCCAATTGAGATCTCCCTCAGTTTCGCAGTGCTGTTAAAGTAAATCCTCTTTGGAACAAACATACCGTTTTGTGCGGCGGTGTCCCAGCAGAGAAGGCTGTATCCGCCTGCTCGAAGTCCGCAGAAGAAGCTCCTACCTCCTGCAATGGAGTCGAAGGACACATTCGGCCGTACGAAGACTCTCCGGCCGCCGTTGAGGCACTCTATGCGGCGATTTGCTTCGCTGGCGACGATCCCGCAGATTGTGTTGGTGGAGTATACGGCGGAGATGGTGGAGCCTTCTCCTAAGGAATTGATGGTGTGGAGTTGGAAGAGGAGCACGATAACGAAGATGGTGGCGCGTGAAAAGTGAGGGGGTTTGGAAAATGTTGAGTTTAGCGTCATCTAATGGAGTCTGATCCATTCATTAGAGGTACAGAGAGAGATTGGAGGGAGGAAGAAGAAGAAGAAGATGACGGAGGATGGATTCCATGGATGAAGAAATGGAGCTCTGATTCTAAGAGTGTTTATAAAAGCTTCTGAGAGAAGTCTTTTTCAAAGAAAAGAATACAGTATGAAATATAACTTTTTTTAGATAAAAATAAAATTCTTCTTTAAGAGGCGAGGAAAATTAAATTAGTGGAATATTCTATTATTTGCAACGGAGGGTTTATTTTAGGGTTTTTTTACCGAAAACCACCCTTATGATAGGTCATATTGCTCAAAATCACCTGTATATTTCAATATTACCGAAAACCATCCTTATCACTCCATCCGTCACTCAACAATCACCCGTCCACATTTTCCATCCATTTTTTCTGTTAAACTATTTTTTAATATTTTTATTTTTTCTTTATTGATTATTAAACCCTTTTTAAAAATAAAAATAATAGAAAAGGAAAAGAAAAGAAAATAAATAATGAAATACAAATCATTTGTTTATTTTTTTTCATTTTCCCGTTTTAATAAAAAAAAAAATTAAATCAAATAAAAATCCTATTCATCTTCAACCTCTTAATCTCCAAACTCCATTGATGGAACTTCAAACCCAAATATTAATCTTTTTTTTTCTTTCGAAATATGAGTACTACTCAGTGCATGTATATAAACCCCAAATATTAATCTCCAAACTCTAAATTTTAATTTCGGCTCATTAGTGCTTGGCTAAGACGATGTTACATATGCTGGTGCTTGGACACAGTAAATCCATGGCAGCTTTTTTTTTTTTTTACTAATCTCGTCTCTGAATATACTTCGACCCGTTTTTTCTGGCCGCCTCCTTCTAAAGCTCTCCTTCCTTCGCCTCTATTCCTCTGCAATCCATCCCAAAAGCTTCAAAATCACCAGCCTGTTGCTTCGCAATCGAGGTCAAAATCACCAGCCCGTTGCTTCAAAATCACTTGAAACAGAGCTTTTCGAAGGAGACCAGCTCCACAAACAAGAAGAAGAAGAGATCAAAGAAGAGCGTTGAGACTTACAAGATCTACATCTTCAAGGTTCTCAAGGCTATCACTAAGTTTACTAGAGCTTAGATCTGTGAATCTGTTTGATTGATTGGGTAGTCTTGTTTTCAATTCTCCTTCTAGGGTTTGTGGCTGTGAAGTTGTGTGAATGAAGCTAGTTCTGGACATTCGGTTCTTCAGTAAAGATGTAGATCTGTTTTAAAATTTAATGAATTGAACGAATCTTCTATTTTCAATTCATTGAAGATTCGTCAAAGAATGAAAGGAGGGTATGGATTTGAAAATTAGAAAGCAAACGAAGGGTATTTTTGGAAATATCATAGCTTTTAATATAAAATAGTATCAATTCTAACACGTAGTCGAAGTTTGACAGATTTTAACGGAGTTAGACGATGGGTGGTTGTTGAGTGACGGAGGGAGTGATAAAGGTGATTTCCGGTAATATTAAAAAATACGGGTGGTTTTGGGCAATATGACCCATCATAAGGGTGATTTTCGGTAAAAAAAAACCTTTATTTTATTTAATGCAATTTTATGAACGGAAGTTATTGTGCTTTTCACACATTTGAATTTGAAAGGGTGTTATAATATATCTAAGGAAGGTGGGTTTTAATTGCTTAGATTTATTTTGAATCTAAATTAAATATGAATCCATGCATGTTGCATCAAAATGAATTATGTACCAACAGTGTGAACGAGCGTAAATAATTCTTACGGAGTATTTGATACATGTGTAACTTTATTGAAACATTCATCCTTTTGATTTGATTCAAATGTATCTTTCGTCCTTTTAATTTGGTTCAAATGTATTTTTTGTTTTAAAGATATTTTAATTTATATTTTGATTTGGTTCAAATGTACTCTCTCCGTCCCTAAATATAAGGCTCATTTGCTTTATTAACACTATTCATGATTAAAGAGAATCTTTCGATTTCTGGCTATTGTATAAGGTAAAATATAGTCATGAGTGGTCTTGTTTGATTCTTATCAATGAGTACTTTAACAATATCAAATTTTTAAAATTTTAGCTAACTTGTAACGAGAAATATTGACGAAACAAAACGTGCATCGGCAAATGTGCCCATTTCAAATGTGAAGATCAAAAGGGGACGGAGGGAGTATGTTTTTGTTGTAAAAATATATATATATATATCTATAAATTATAAATATAGCTATATCTATATATAGACTAAAATCAAATATATTTATATTTATGTTTGTATGTGCTAATAAATTTTAAATATATGAGCTTACATGATTTTTAACTTACATGTATGAATTTTCGTATTAGAGCCACATCTGGACCATTAAGCTATCTCTGGGCCATCGAGCTACTGTCGAACCACCTGATCATCACTTATATAGAACACCATTTTTATATAATTTGAGTCTACGGATACTTGATTTTGATCAAAACATACTAAATGTTCATCAAGATATGCTTAAATGTTCACAATAATGTACCAAAATGTTGTACTATACTTAAAAGTTCATCAAAGAGTTCTTAAATGTTCATCGATCAATATCCAAACTACTATAATTGGGAGAACGCAATGGTGTTATAAATAGCCGATCTAATGGCTGAAAACATGCCACGTAAACTTAAAATACAAATCAAGGGATGAGATTTGATGTCAAGTTTTTGCCTTTGTAACAAACCTCAGATTTTCGTAGCAATTACGACCTATGCCATTGAGATTCTCTTGATTTCCAAAACTAAATGAAGGGTAGTAATGTCTTTTTACATGTTTCCCTTTAAAAGCATGTCCAATGGTGAATCGTATTCGATGTGCGTCACGTGACACTTCATCTAGTAATAGGGCTTAGAGTAAAGTTAGAAAAATGGGTTTTGGCCCAAAGTGAGACTCTAGTAGTCTAATGCCCATAAGTTTAACCCGACTCGGGGCTTTGCGTGTGACCTAAGCAGCTGGTATATAAGCTCTTATTCTCCTCTCTCTCCAATATTGTTCACTCTATTGTTCATTCTTCCACTGAGAAAGAGAGATTCTAGGGTTTCCATCTTGAGAGCTTGGCCAGATCTTCAACAGTGGTTTGGTCGATTTGTTCACTGGAGAAGCAAGCTTTGCTTCTAGTGTTTTCAGGAAGACGGTGGTCTTGTTGATACTAGCTTTCTCTGAAGGTCGTCTCGGAGGTCATCGGGTTCACGAGTTGCTTCTGTGTTGGCAACAGATCTAGGGAGTTTTCTTAGTCCTTACTTTCTTTTGTTCTTTAATTTACATGAACTTGTACTGAGATCCTTTGGATTGCTCTCTTGTAAACGCTTTGTCTTACTTGGTGGATTTGACTTCTAATCTTGAGGCCACATGGAGTAGGCTGAGTCTGAACCTCGATAACAAATCACTGTGTTCTTTACATTCTGTATTATGTGTGCAAAGATTTGAGTAGATTCGAATTCCAATTTTATCAAATTGGTATCAGAGTCAGGTTACCCTAATTTATGTGTCTTTCTCTAATCTTGTGTGGTTAGATTGACACTTCTAGGATTTTTGTGATGCCCTGTGTATGATTCTTGTTCTTTGCTTCCGCTCTCATATTGTGTTCTTTTGAATCTACTTATATCTTGCTCTTCAATTTGCATTTCACGTCTGAGTAACTTGAAATTGTGAACTGTGACTTGTGATTCCTGATTACTACCTTACAATCTTGAAATCACTACTCTTCTTTATTACTTGAGAATCCTGATTATTGTGTTAATTCAAGAATCTCACTGCTTGCTTATTTTTTCCTGAATAATTGTGAACGAAACCTTCACTTGACTTGTGTGTCTTAAAGTTACAATGTCATAAAATAATGTGAGGATGAAACCCTTTGATGAGAGAAGTGACTTCGCAATGTGGCAAGTCAAAATGAAAGCCATCTTGATCAAAGAGAAGTGCATGAAGGCCATCAAGTAAGATTACAATGCTGAAACTTCGGCGACTAGGAAGTTGGAAATGGATGAGCAAGCTCATTCAAAGATCTTGATTAGGCTATCTCGATCATGATGTGACTCGATAAGTGGTAAAGTATACTAGTGCCAAAATGAGGTTGCTTCTAGCATAACTTTTTTGACTGGGAGTTATACAAAACTATGTTCCTCATAAAATAATGTTCCTTGATTGAGTTCAATGGTGGGAAAGTTATACAAAACTATGAGGTTGTTTCTAGTTATGTGTATTGTTTTTTTATTAGGAGTTAGAACAAATGGATGTAAGAACTGTTTTCTTACATGGTGATCTTGTTGAGACTATTTACATGAGGCAGCCTAAAGGCTTCATTGATGAAAATAATCCTGGCCATGCTTTCTTACTTAATAAATCCATCTATGACTTGAAACAATCCCCTAGACAATGGAATTTGAAGTTTGATGCTTGTATAAAGAAACTTGTTTTCACCAGAAGTAGTTATGATACTTGTTTGTATTTCAAGAATGTTAATTCTGATTCTTCATTGTATGTGTTACTGTATGTGGATGATATTTTGTTAATGTGTAGCTCTAAAGTCTTGATTTCTGGTGTAAAAAGAGATTTGAAACTACATTTTGACATGAAAGATTTAGGCCTAATTTAAATGATTCTAGGAGTTAGAATTAAAAGAGATAGGAAGAAGAAAAAGCTTATGTGGTTACCCCAAAAAGACTATTTTCAAAAGGTGTTGGATAGGTATTTAGAAGATGGTGATGTCGATGTCGATGATTCTGCACTCCAATCAATCCTATTACATATTGATTGTATTATATATTTGAACTTATTTTTGTTCATTTCATATATTCTAGGAAGAAGAAGTGGATCGCTATCTCAACTTATAAAGAGGATGACTTCTAAGTTAATGTTTCCACTTCTCGCGATCAAGTTTTGAATTGTATTTTTGGTTTTGAATTATATTGTGTGTGATGTGGTAAATTGAAACCACGTGGATTATTGTTTGCCGTTATTATGACAGCTCGTATTCTTATATTTATGGTTTTACATGTTCTTTACATGTTTAAATAAGATAATAAGGCAACCCGCATATTTCACCCGATCCATCCGTGAACCTGATAAATTAGGGTGGATTGGATATGGATTGAGAGTTTGGTGGATAGATTGGATGATAAAAAAATATACGGATTGGATGGCGGTATGGGTAAATCCATCCATCCAAGCCTTCGTTTACTCAACGAAGAGCTTGGGGAGCTGTGTTGGACCCGGGTTGAAACAGGCCCAAAGCCCATTAAGGAAAAGCCCAAATAACCTTCTCTTGTACCATAGACTACAAGAGTAGTATATATATGTGTGTGTTGTGCTCAAAACAAGGGTGGGTAAATTACTTGGGAAAGAGGGCAAATAGAAAGGAGGGAGAGCTAAGAAGAGGCGGGTGAGAGCTGGGAAAAGGGAGCTCGGAAAGGGGGCGCTCATTACGAATGAAGTAAGAAACACCTTCTTCTACCCTGTTTTAGTTCTGGAACCGAGTCATCTCGGCCCGGACTCGCCCGTTCCCTCCATTTCCGAGTTCGTCTCTCCTATCCTCACACCCTGCGTGATCGAGACGAGATCCGGTTGACTTAGAGCTCATGGCACTTGCGAGCCCACGGTCGTATGCCTCGCCCAGGCGATGACGGCACGTTAGAGGCAGTTCAGAGGCCATTTGATCTTTGCCGACCTCCGGCAGAGTTTCGATCCTGCTCATGAGCTCGGCCCGGACTTCACAGTCATCCCCGCGAGATCGATCGTCCTTCTCCCGCCGCGGACTGAATCGGATCTGGCCTCCATGGATGCCCTTGCCTTATCTAGATGTAGAGGTCTACTCGCGAGGTGGATAACCTGATATCAAAGAGTTAGGTATCGGCCACGCCATGTTCATACATTATTCAGTGGCACGCGAGGGGCAGTCTTGGTGTTAAGCGTGACTTCAAGGGCTCGCGTCCTCAGCGTTACGATCAAAGTCGACTTTCGACTACGTATCACTCAACTCCATGATCCGTTTTGGTCTTCCTCGCGAGTTTTCGGCTTTATCATATACCAAGCGACCATCGTCAACTCCCGACTGTACTACATATCGTCTCGCGAGCTCACTTGCCCCCCGATCGGGGATAAAGGACTACTTCGTAAGTTTATAGCAAGACTAAGAGGAGTTAACCTTGCTCGCGAGCCTAGTCACATGTAAGAGACTATGTCTCTTACATGTGATCACGTCCCTTTAATGACCCATTCTAATCATGTTTATATATTGGGATAAGCTCCTCCCGCATGGTTTGATAAACAGTAAATAAGTATCTCCTTTATGCCATTCTCGCGTATTGCTTAACTTATGCATGTGTTGATTAATAGTTATATCTGAAAGTAAAGAGTTTGAAATCCTCACGCGAGGTAAGACATTCAAGTAATTATTCATCTATTATATTGTTTGTATGATTACTGATTTGAGCGTCGGAGTGCCTTCCCCGAGGAGCCTCCTCTCCGGGTTTGGCTTTTGCAGGAACCTGAAGACGTTCCCTTTGGAAACAAGATAATCTTGGAGGTTTGAGAGACTGATAACGAGAGAGCCTTGAGGGCATGTGGAAAGACGAAAAGACAAAGACTCGGGAATCCGGAGTGTTGCCGGTTTCCCTTTCGTTGGAATGAGGTTCCAACAAATCCGAGTTCCAACATTGAATTAACCTAACAAAAATATATGTACAGTTAATGGGAGCCGTTGGGTATGAAACTGTGAATGTTATGAAGTTTAGAAGCCACAAAAAAGGAACACATGTTCCAAATTTAACCGAACTAATTAATGGCCAACTGCCTTTCATTGGCCATTTATATATACCTTGCATGTTTTGTAATTCTGTAACGGGTTGAAGGAATTAGTCATGCACAACCTTCACGACATATGTTATCCTTTTCCCATTATATCATCCACACTTCTTTTGTAGCAGGACATAGTTTATACCTTTAACTAAGCTTAAGGTGAGTATTTAATTAATCTAGATCGATTTCTTTCTTTCTTTTATATGTAGAGTGTAGACTAGATTAATTTCTAGCCACGCTTCACAAAATATGGAGTCACTAATCCAATTTTACTCATGTACAATTATATTGAAAGATTAATTCGTGTAGTAATTTGATCTCGATTAAGAATCTTAATTTCTTTAAACGTGTTTGGAAACACTGAAAATAACAGTATTCTATCCTTTCATAGGTTTCAAAACTCATAATCATGAGACATCCCGTTAATCTAAGCGTCGACATTTCACGTGGTATGGCGTGCATTTTTCATTTTCATTTTTCATTTTTCATTCAATTTTAAATAAATGTGAACGATAGTTCACATTTATTTAAAATTCGGTTTAGCATATCCTATTTTCCTAGAAAATATTTGTGATTTGTAATTATTTTTAAAAAATAGTCATATGAGGTCTTGTTTGATTCGTCCTAATGATTATTTTAACAATATTAAATTTTTATATTTTTTACTAATAAACAATTAAAGATATTAATGAACAAAACGCACATCGACATCCGTACCAGGGTCAAATGAGGCTAATATAGTGGGACGGAGGGAGTAGGATATTAGCTTGAAATCTGTATTTCTTTTAGGAAAAGATTCAGGTGAGAATGAATTATTATTGTACGAATGTTCGAATGAAAAATTCACCGGCACAATCTTTTATATTCAAATGCACTTTTTTTTTTTTTTGGGTCAAGAAACGGGAAAGGCCCAAGAGGGTTTACAAGAGGGTTTATCAAGAAATTCATGAAGAGATCGAGGTGGATAAATAAATTGAATAAAGGTAGAATCTAGAGAAAGGGAAAGATTTGGCAAGTAATGTGGTGCTTGATTTGGAGAACGTCGAACATGAATGACTTTTAAAGCTCCGGTAAAGCGTTTGATGAGTTCTTGGCATTGCTGAATGAAGTAAAAATCAGGGTGGGTCTTAATGTTAGACGTAGTAAGGCAGGTGCAGGGTTGAGCCGAGTCTGAGTAAAGAATGAGGTTGTGATATCTCGATTGGAGCGCAAGAGTGAGACCATGGAAAATGGCCCAGAATGTCAGCTGGGATAGGAGCAAGAGTAACCTCAGCAAGCGGTTGATCCAGAGCCCATATATGATTGCCGTGTTCGATTGTAGCATGGAACGTATCCGGAGACCGCCCTACTTGCGAGGGCGGGAAACTTTGTTCCAATGTAAAAGGTCTACTTTTCTGTGCTCACCAGTGGAGCCCCAAATGAAGCCTCCAATTTGTCTATCAATAGCCTCAGTTATAGCACCAAGTAAAGGAGTGAGTGGACTGCATAACATATAGAGGAGTGCTCGTAAGGACAGATTGGGCTAAAGTCACTCTGCCCGCTATGGAGAGAGATTTCGATTGCCAACCCCCAAGACGACTCAAAGTTTTATCCACTAAGAAAGCATACTTTTCCCTTGTCATTGGGTCGTAGGCGATCAGAACACCCAAGTAAGTGCCAAAATTATCAACCTCCGGAATTGCGAGCCGAGCAGAGATCGCGTTTCTGACATGGCGCCTGACCTTCTTAGAGAACAACACATTGCTTTTGTCGAAGTTTACCTGCTCGTCCGAGTAAAGAAAGAAACTATCCAGACACTCCCGGATTACAACAACCTGCTAGTAGAGGCTTCTCCGAAAAGAATGAGGTCATCAACGAAGAACAAGTGCGAAAGCTGAACACCTCCTAACTCAATAGGTTTCCATCGACCACTATTGACCGCATCTTGTATTAAGTGGGAAAGGAATTCCATACATAAGACAAAAAGATATGGGGAGAGCGCGCGGGTCTCCCTAGAGAAGTTCCATCGAGCCAGGGGTTTGGCAGTTCATGATTGTGTTGATCAGCGCTGCAGGAAACTGGCACCGGTTCGGCATTTCATGAAGGAAGGTCCAACGAATGCGATCATAAGCTTTGGCCAAGTCGATCTTTAAAGTCATCCATCTCGTCGTGCCTGAAGGAGAAGCCATGGTGTGGATAACTTTCTGAACAATTACAACATTGTCAATGATTTGCCTACCCGGGATAAATCCATCTTGAGCTGGGGAGACGAGCGAAGGCAAAAGAGGTGCATGTCATTGACAATATATGAAAAATACATGCACATGCTTGCGTGTCCATGTGAATGTGAAGGGTTGTGTATTTGAATATAGAAGGTTTTGCATGTGAATATTAAAGGTTGTCCATGCGAATTTTCTCTTTGTATATTCGCACCATATAAATCATTCTCACCAAATCCGACCTCTTTCTTTTATCCTATATTCTATAGATAATATTGAATGGGAAACTCTAGAGAAATAAGAGGAAAATTTTCTTTATTACCTCTTTAGTTCCAACTTGGTCACAATGTGAGAGACACATATAGGCTGCGTCTAAATGCACACGTTTTTTTTTGCTAAATGCACACTTTTCTGTGCGGTAAGAGTTACAGTACAGAACGGTGCGGTAACTGTTAACGCACCCGTTGTTCCAGGGGCAATTTTGGAATTTTTTTGAAAACGTATATTAATCTTGTGCGTTAACTCTTACCGCACAGATCTGTGCGTTAAGATTTAACGCACGAGATTAAGGAAAGATTAACTAAAAAAAATTAAAGTTTTGATTAAAAAATTCCTGTGCGGTAAAGGTTACCGCACAGATTTTTTTTGGGCGAGACCTTATTGGTACTTTATATGCCTAATAAGACTAAGTTGTATAATTTTGTCAACAATAATAATCATCAATGTTGTAGACCATACATATTGCGACAAGTTAGAGAGTTATCACTAGTTTGGTATTTACAAAGGAGGTGCTATTTGAAAAGTTAGAAGTTGTGATTGGAAGTTACCCACATGGTCAAATATCTCTAATAGGCATTGAAATCAAGTTTCATTCCATTCCGACATCGTTTGGGCGTCGTTTTGTCAAATTGGGCCTTAAGCCCATTTAAGGCCTTTTAAGGCCTTTTAGCGTTTACGTATAGTTTCGAGCCTCGTTTTGTTTGAGCGAGACCTTATTGGTACTTTATATGCCTAATAAGACTAAGTTTTATAATTTTGTCAACAATAATCATCATCAATGTTGTAGACTATACATATGGCGACAAGTTAGAGAGTTATCACTAGTTTGATATTTATAAAGGAGATGCTATTTGAAAAGTTAGAAGTTGTGATTGGAAGTTACCCACATGGTCAAATATCTCTAATAGGCATTGAAATCAAGTTTCATTCCATTCCGACATCGTTTGGGCGTCGTTTTGTCAAATTGGGCCTTAAGCCCATTTAAGGCCTTTTAAGGCCTTTTAGCGTTTACGTATAGTTTCGACCTTCGTTTTGTTTGAGCGAGACCTTATTGGTACTTTATATGCCTAATAAGACTAAGTTTTATAATTTTGTCAACAATAATCATCATCGATGTTGTAGACCATACATATTGCGACAAGTTAGAGAGTTATCACTAGTTTGATATTTATAAAGGAGATGCTATTTGAAAAGTTAGAAGTTGTGATTGGAAGTTATCCACATAGTCAAATATCTCTAATAGGCATTGAAATCAAGTTTCATTCCATTCCGACATCGTTTTGTCAAATTGGGCCTTAAGCCCATTTAAGGCCTTTTAGCGTTTGGGTCGTTTGTCATGTCTAGAATTTATTGAAAGATTAAATTGAGATTAATATTGATTATCATACTTTTTTTATCTTAAAAAGTAATATAAGTTTTATTGTTTTATAATTGTAGTATTTTTATATAAAAAGATTTATCAAAACATGAAAAATAGTAAAAATATTCAAATAATAATATATATTAAAAAGGCTAAATAATAATAATACAAAATATCTGATTATTTGAATAATATTTATTTTTGAATTTATTATTATAATTAATTCAATAATTATATGAGACCAAGATAAAAAAAAATAATAATAAAATAAGATGAAACCAAGTTCTATTGTAACATGTAATAATAAAATTACAAACATATCATGAGAACTCATTAAACCACACTGAGACCTTACAAAGGATGTTCAATGCCTTACCACTAGAGCAATGAGACTGAAGCGATAATTATTAGATCTGTGCGGTTATATTTACCGCACAGATATATTTTATTTAAAAAAAATCTGCGCGATTAATTAAAAAAAAAATCTGTGCGGTAAAGGTTACCACACATGAATTTTTTTTAGTTAATTTTTCCTTAATCTCGTGCGTTAAATCTTAACGCACAGATCTGTGCGGTAAGAGTTAACGCACAAGATTAATATACGTTTTCAAAAAAAATCCAAAATTGCCCCTGGAACAACGGGTGCGTTAACAGTTACCGCACCGTTCTGTACTGTAACTCTTACCGCACAGAAAAGTGTGTATTTAGCAAAAAAAACGGGTGCATTTAGACGCAGCCCACATATATTATGTATGATTATTTTTAAATATGATGTAATTGGAATTAGTTTTACAATTCCTAATTTGTTTATACTTGTATCTTTTGAAGTTGCTAAAAACTTTATAATATCTTGTATAGGTTGTTCATGTCCTTAAATTAGACAACGATTTATTTGCATAATCAAACTCACCATATGCAAATCAACACTGTAAAGTGTAAAGTAAAGCTCTTTCAATCAACAATTGCTGCTGCTTCAAGCTGTATAGAATCATCTTGCACCTTTGTATAATATACGGAGTATCAAACTAATCCAAAAAAACAATACTAAAAATTAGGGATGAGCACAACCGGTCTGGACAGATGCTCAACCCACCCTACAAGTACAAATTTGAAGTCTTAATATCACTACAATAACTTCACAAAAGGGACTAGCATCTTAACAGAGTAGGACAACTGGAAAAACATAAAATTTAAGGAATCAATGAACAAAGGAGTGAAGAGAATTGCAGAAGTTTACACCAGTATCTAATTGCAATCAAATTTACATACATTAATGAGGAACAATATCTGATACGTCGAATATAGCCGTCAAATCTTCCTTGCTGAGACGCAAGATCTTCTGTGAATTTCAGGACGACACAGCACCCTTAACATGATTTTCTTCACTATACAGAACTCAATCCAGAGAAAACATGTTGCTAAATGCTAATATACATACATTAAAATCAACTAACTTGGATTTTCTGAAGAAGTTTTGCAGTATTTCACTTTTGGGTAGGAGCCTACCCTACAATGGCCAAAATGAAGCCGGAATACCGTGTTTTTGAAACCAATCTGTCATGTGGAATTTCTCATAAAGTGCGGATCTAACATCTCTTTCCTGAGATAGGTGCTTAAGCAGAGGAAGCAAAACTTCCAGAAGCTGAACATAAACAAAGCATGATTCAGAAAAGTCCGAATTTAACAGAATCCGAACATGAAAACTGAAACCTATTGTGGGAAGGAAAAATCCGAGACAGGATTTTTTCATAAATCTTTCAAAATTTGGGGTCTTATCCTATTTTATAAGTTCTTCATTACCAAGCTTCCAGAACTTTTTTATTAAGTGCATATACCTGATCATCATTGGGTTGGCCTGCAGAAAATGGGACGCAGGGAATACCGTTCAGTGGTTGCAACAAGAAGCTGAAAGGGTTGTTATCAACAAGAACAATTCGACAAAGATCCTTTGACAGAGAAGATAAATCTTTGACATGATCCCGATATTCTCTGCAGGATTGCAACAAATTCCATCAAATAACAGCCAGATTGAACAAGGAAGAAAGTCTACCTTTATTTCTCATTTGCAGAAATATATAACTGGATTACAGTTTGACAGTCAATATTACCGTTTATCCTAATACAGTACAGTCAAGCATAATCAACACAATTAAAGCTCCTGATATATAAGAATTCCTATTGATTTCTTTTTTATACTTAGTGAAGAGAATAAACATACGTTCTAGATGTTGATGGTCGGTACAGTCGATAACTAAATAGATTGCCTGCATCAATTCTATCAACAAGAGGTCTCGCATAACCTGTTACATTACAAGAAATTAGCTAGATGATAATACAATTAACAAACTTAGGAAAGATGATGTACCTTCAAGACCAGCTGTGAACAGCACAAGCTCAGCAAATTCACTGAGCTGTTTTAAGAACTCATGCAATCCTGGACGCTCAAACACTGTAACATAACTGACTCTAGGCTTCCCTTCGTATTCCTGAATAAATGTAAGGTCAAGTTCCCTTTAGCAACTATGTTTTAGAAAGACGAAAACATGAAAAGTGGATTAAAAAAAACCTTTTCCGAAGACACACACTCCAGCTCAAACCACTTTATTCCAGCCTCAGTGGCCTGAGTAAGGACAGCAGGAGGTAAACTAGATTTCTCATATGCACAAACCAATGTTTCATCCAAATCAAGAACCACCTGCCACGTGACAAAACAGCATCTATAAGGAATCATCATCAGGTGGTATTTTCTATTCTCCAGCCGATTATGTCAAACAGAGGTTCTAATCATGTTAACAGTAAACTGCTGAATCAATAGATTATTGGACACCGTAATGGCGTAATGCCTACGAAATCATTCTAACAAGCAGACATGAAGTGGTCGAATGTAATGCGAGAAATTTCGACAGACATCCACCTAAACCAAAGTAATAAACATTCACCACATCAATTGCACACACCACCATACTATAAACAACAATAATTGTCGCAGGCAGCTACTGAATCATCACAGCCAGTAGACTAATACTTCTTATGAAAAAGGAACCATCAAACATGATTGCGGATTGAGAACATCATCATTGCTGCTTTACTTTAGCATGTCCAGATATCATTAGAAAAATCATCTTAAGTAAATACTCCAGTACTAGATTTGACAAAGCTACTGTGCCTTGAATCATTGCATGAAAATAGTGCTCCAAAGTAGATGAAGAATACATACGAGGTTAGTTAAGGAGAGGAGAGAGATAATTTAATTCGAATAAGAAAAATGCAGATTGACTCAAGCAGATCAGGTTAGTTAAGGAGAGGAGGGAGATAATTTAATTCGACTTCCAATGACACAGAGAGGTTCAGTTTTCATTTTTCAACTTAGCCACTTACAGCTTTCTGAAACTCTAAATCAGTGAGCATATCCTTGATCAATTTAGCTAAGGAGATAGAATCCAATCCATCTTCCACACATGAAGACATAAATTAAGAAGCAAAATGAAGAGGCTCAAACAAACCAGAAAAGATACATACAGTGAGCTTCTTCAACGGAGCATCAACAGCGCGTGCAGCTTCAGGTTCGGCAATATCAACAGCAGCACTCGCCGGCGACTGAAGCGGGATTTCAACAACAGGAAGAGGCTTAAACGCCGGAGAAGCGTTAGACAGTAAAGAGGACTGGGTGAAGCCGATGTAGGAGAAGACGTCGGCAAAAGACGGAGTTCCCCTAAGAATCTGAACGAAGATCTGGACAAGAAAAGCGAGCCAATTCAACACGGTCTTCCATAGATGCAAGGACTTAGGCGAATAGACCTCCGTTTGAGCCATCGAGATCGATAAAGGAAGCGGAACTAGAGGGAGTGGTTACTGGTTAGGGTTTTGAATTCAAGATTCAAAATCTGGCCGGTAAGGGGGGAATTAGGGATGGATATTCACAATCGGAGTACGCAATTGAATTTTCTCATCCCCTCCCCGTTCATCGAAACCTAATTCAAAATCAAATCAACGCTGTAAGCAAAACCCCCCTTTCCATCATGACGACTGGAGATGTGGCCCCTGGATGAGGTCTAAGGAGAGAGAGAAGAGGGGCGTGTGAGAATCACGCGAGGATGAGGGAGCGTGGAGTTGAAAGAGGGTGGAGAAAACAGATTTGAAAAAGTGTGAGGAGAGGAATCTTCCAATCAGAACATGTGGGGTCCACTATTTGTAATGGTAACTGTCTGCTCAAGTCTCACGCGCTTTCTGACAAACTCACTTTTGAATGATTGCAGTGGAGATCATTGCTACGGAAAACACTAAAAAGCCCAAAACCACAAAATCGCATTTGTGACCAATGCCCAATATACTTTTAACAAGTCCAATCCACTCTCTCCGTCCTAAAATATAAAGGACATTTAGTTTTCTGACACTATTCACCAGTTAAGAGAATCTTCTCATTTTCTTCTAATGTGTAGGAATAAATATAGGCATGTGAGATCTTATTTGATTCGTCTCAACGAGTATTTTGACAATATATAAAAATTATAATTTTTGTCATCGTATATTTAGAGATATTAAAGTTATAAAACGTGTCTCGACAAATGTGTCAAAAACAAATGTCCCTTATATTATGGGACAGAGGGAGTAGTTAGTTTCTACCCCTACCCCCACCCCATCCAAACACACGCGCTGGTTTTCCATATCATTTTTCAAAACACGCGCAATTTCTTTCTTCTCCTTCTTCTCCCCTCATTCACTCCCAAAATAAAAAAAAATGAACTGTTCATCTTCTCCTCTCCCTCTCGATTTCGCCGTCATTCTTCCTCCCTGCATCTTCCTCGTCGCTTCTGTTTGTTCGCTCGAGCTGTCTCTCCCATTTCTCTCCGATTTCGCCTTCTCGCAGTCTCAACAGTTTTCATCCCGTTTTTTTGGCTTTTCAAACGGTTTTTCAGATCAAATCAGGTATCTAGCTCCCTCGTTCTTCTATTTGTTGTTATATTTGTTTAGTTTGGATGATTTCTGGTATTCTGTGTTCGTTCCCCTGTTTGAAGTCAAAATCGAGTTCGTTTTGGTTCGAAATCTAGATTTTGGAGGCCGTGTTTAGTTGCATGCGTCTTTATCTGTGTGTTTTTTAGTTTTTTCATTTTTATTACTGTCTATGTTTGTTTTTGTTGTTGTTATAAACTGTTTTTAAGTTTGCTGACAGATTCAGAGCTTTTGCACTGTGCACATGTGTGTTGAATATGTCATGTTGTGTTTGATTTTGAACATTCTACTTTATTTATTGATGCTTTACTGTTTTTTTAGTTTTCTGTTGTTGAATATGTCATGGTGACAACTTGTTTTGTCTGTAGATCTAATTGTTGACTGCTTGTTCTTGTTTATGTTGTTGAATATGGTGCTGACAGCTTTTTCTGTCTGGAGATTTTATTGTTGGCAATTTTGTCATGTTTATGTTGTGAATATGGCATGCTGACAGCATGATTGTGTGTTGAGATCTTATTTGTTGTCAGCTTGTTCATGTTGACATCTTGAATATGGCGTGCTGACAACTTTGTTCATGTTGACATCTTGAATATGGCGTGCTTAGCGCTTGTTGTGTCTCGATATCTTATTGTTGACAGCTTGTTCATATTTACATCTTGAATATGGCATGCTGACAGCTTGTTGTGCTTTGAGATCTTATTGTTGACAACTTGTTCATGGTGACATCTTTGAATATTGCATGCTGACAGCTTTGTATGTCCGGATGATTTATTGTTTGTTAGATTTCCAACATCTTATTGTTATTTTTAATGGTTGACACCTTTCTCTGTGCTTATCTCTTTTTGTGATAAATTTTTTGACACTCTGTATTGTTTTTTTCTTGTTGACATGGTGTCATGGATGTGTCTAAATTGCAGTTTTTGGCTTCCAATGATTTGTTTGTGGCTCCCAAAGTTACAACATACCACAGATTCAATGTTATTGATCAGATTGAGGGGAAGTTTGATGATGTCGGTAATATGTTGTTTTCTACTGGTGTCTTCAAAACCATCTTAAACATGACATCTCAGCTCAGTTATTCGCACGTCTTAGTTCATTACGCTTTAATGCGTGCGGTTAAGACAGAGAAGACGTACGAAATGTGGTTTAATATGAAAGGCAATGTTCTTTCTTTTCCCCTTCAAGACTTTGCTGCAATCACGGGTTTGAAGTGCACTGATTTTGAAGGCCACGTCATCCCAGATGTTGTCTTTCAATGTTCTCTTGGATCCAAAAGCAAGGTCACTCTCGACGACATTATTGCAGAGTTTGCCATTTCGACTGGTCAACGCAAGATGGTTCTTGCACACCTTATTATTGTTGAAGGTGTGCTGATGCCTCAGAGGAAAGGCTCTGCTGTCAGATTGAAGTTTCTAAAGCTTGCTAGCAACTTTGAAGCTTTTGTGAACTACTCTTGGGGTAGGGAAGTATATCTAGAGACTATCCGGGCTTTTCAAGATGCTCCACTCAATGCAAAACGTACAGGAGGTGGTTCTTCAAACGGTAGAGTTTGGTATACTTTGCATGGTTATCCTCCTGCTTTTCAGGTATTTATTTTATCATTTCTTTATCTCAATTAGTTGTTTGAAGACATTTTTATCCCTTTTCTTTTTTGATCCTTAATTTTTTTTGTAGGTTTGGGTGCTTGAACATTTCCATCAGTTTCGCGATTTTGTTGGAGCTGCTACTGCGTCTCTTAAGACTATTCCATATGGCGATCGTTGGTTCTCAAGAGATAATTCCAAGCTTGCTTGGTATCATTCTGTCTCAGATCATTTTGATCATCATCCTTTGGTATTATTCTATATCTTATTATACATTTTTTCGTCTTGTCTGTTTTATTTTTGTATTTAACTCTTTTTGTTGACAGCATATTTATATAACTCTTTTGTTTTGTTTTCATTATTTTAGTTGTGTAGACCGTCTCCATACTCTGAACATTCTACATTTCGGCACCTGAACTTTGTCGACGAGGTTGAAGATCCTTCGTTTGATGCATATGCTGAAAAAGTTCTTGCCACTACTCGTGAGAATTCAGAGCAAGCTATTTCTGACACGGTAATATCTGAGCGACTAGATAAGACTGCCAAGAATGTTGCGTCTAAGCCAGTGAAAACTGCCCCCAAAAGGAATGTGAAGAAGCCAGTTCAGAAGGCGACGAAGGTTGTCCAAGCTGTCAACAAAGAGAAGGAAGCCGTCAGCAGTTCAGTTCATAATTATGCAGAGGTTGACAAAGCTGTTGGCAAAGAGAAACAAGCTGTCAGCAATCCAGTTTCTAATGTGTCAAAGGCTGGCAAAGCTGTTGTTAAGAGGAAGCAAGCTGTCAGCACTCCAGGTATGTTATGTTTGGCAATTTTTTACACTGTTGACATGTTGTTGGTTTTTTCTATTGCACATGTTTTGTTTGGTTGACATTTTTTTTTCTGTTTTTTGACAGTTCTTTATACTTTGTTGACAGATTCCCCTCTAGTTGTCATGTTTTGTTTGATTTCTCTCACCAGTAGGCTCACCAAACAAGATCGAAAAATCCTTGTTTATGAACACTCTCCAAGAAAATCTCCAAGATTATGTAAAGGTGAGAGCAATCAGCCCGGCAAGCACAATGTTGTTGTTTCTAAGGTGCCTGCTGGTGTTTCTTCAGTCCCTGCAAATTCTTCTCCTAAAAGAGCATCAATGTCTCCTGAGAAGGTTGGAGATGGAAAGCATTCTGCTGGTGTTTCTGCTGTCCCTTCACATTTGTCCCCCAGAAGAGCAACAAGATCTGGTGGTAAGGTTGGAGATGAACAACATTATGCTAATCTCAATGTCGTATCGAAGAAGAGGAAGTCTCCGCCTGCTGCTTGCCCCAAGGTCATTTTCAAAGTTAGTGGTTCTGAGCCAGAATTGAAGAAGGCAAAGCAGGAATCTGTGAAGACCCTTGTTGTGTACGACCCTGTCAAAGTTGATGTTGACAACATAATCAGAAAGCTGAGGTTAGACATCCCAGATCTAGCTGCCCAAGATGCCCCACCTATTGTTCAATTCTCGTCATCATTTGAGAGTGGTAAGCCATCATCTGTTCAACCGCCATCTTCTTCTTTTCATGTTTACATGGAAACAAATGTAGCTGGCCCTGCATCTGATTCTGTTGACAGTGAGAGGACAACGTATGTTCGTCCCTCAGCTGACATAGAAGGAAACGATGTTTCTTGGGTTGGACGGTTTGAAGTTTTGAGCCAAAAAATTGAACTTCTCTGCGGTGCCATGTCCGAAGTTCAATCTTCCACCAAAGAACATGGCTTGACGTTGGTTCAAGTGGCAAAGAAGTTGCACGACCTATCTAGTCCGATGCAGAGCAACATCAAGGCCTCGGTCCAAGATAAGAGCACCCAATATGAATCTGAAGATTTTGTAGATGTCAGCACACATGAGAATGTTGACAGCTTGGTGACTTCTCAGTATTTGATGGAACTGACCGTTCTGAGAAGGAAGATAGAGCTCCAGAGAAGCAAGGGGACCTGGGTGAAGCTGGAGGTGTTGAAAGTCCTTTAATGGCTGATGTTGTAGTTGGTGGATGTGTTGTGGCGAAAGATGGGGATGTCAAAGTTGACAGTGCTGAATATCTTCCAGTAGCTGAATCTGTAGAGCACAATGAAGACATTGCTGACACTCCTTCAAATGCCAAAGATGTTGACAACATTGAAGTTGACAGCAATGCAGTGGGACAAGATGTTGACAGCTTGACAGTGGGGCAAGATGTTGACAACATGAAAGTGGTGCAAGATGCTGGCAACATGACATTGGGGCCAGATGTTGACAACTTACCTGATGCACAAGGTGTTGACACTTCTGATGTTGTGTGTGCTTCTAGTCAATATCTTGATGACAGTGGGTGTATTGATCAGTATCTTGACAGCATCCCTGAATTTTTAGAGAAGGATCCTATACTCATCTCTTCTGGAATCAGTCTTTCTCAAGACACTTTGGATACAGTGCTTCCTGCTTCCCAGAACAATGTTGAGTCAGAAGAGCAACTGAGGAAGTCTCCTAAAAATACTGTTGATGCTGGAGAACAACTGAGGAAGTCTTCCAGGGTCCCAACCCCAAGTGTTCTTGTTCAAAGCCCTTTCACCGCTGAGAAGAATAAGACAATTTCCATGCCTAGTCGTCCACCTTATTCATTCTATGGAATCGATGATCGCAGAAAGTTCTACGAATGGTTTACTTTGACGTATGTTTATATTTCTGATTTATTTTATTTTCTATATTTTTCATATTTGTGTTTACTAATTTTCTTCTTTTTGTTGCAGTGGTAAGAAGGCGGTTATTAGGCGTAAGGAACATGATTTTGACTTCACCAAGGACTTCTTTAACAAATTGTTGTTGAAAAGCACAAGTTCTGTTGGAAAAGCCGTGGCTAAATAATTGTGTAAGTTAATTATTTTGTATATGTCTTGTCAACATTTTAAAAGTTTTGAATATTTGTTGTCCTGTATTCAATCAGTCATATTTGTGTTGTCAGTCTTGTATTATTTCTTCTACTTTCAGTTTGTAGATTTTTATTATTGGTGCTGTTATTGTATAGTTTTATTTTATTTTTTATTTCTCTTTTAAATTTATTCTTTTTCTTTTGTATTTTGTTATGTAGCACATCTCTGAAGCATTATTTTTCTTCCGGAAGCATATAAACCAAAACAGTGACAAATTCAAGGATGTTGTGATCATGGATTGGATCTGGTATGGGCATTTCAATCAGGATAGGGAAGCTCTTATTCAGAAAGATGATGCAAAGGAGCTTCTCTTTTTTCAGAAGTACTTCATAGGTCTCTATCCAAAACATGAGGGGAGGTGTTGGTCTGAATCTGTTACAAGGGTGTATACCCCCCTTCAACTTTGAAAATGAGCATTGGGTTGCCTTGGAGATAGACCTAGCTAAGTGGCATGTCACTGTGTTTGATTCCAGCATGCAGATCAGCAATTATATTTATTGTGGAAATAGAATTAAAAGTTTATGTCGTATGCTCCCTCTTGTTATGAAAAAGTTCAACTTGTTTGGCCATCTCAATTCTTTGGACAAGGATTTCTCATGGTCAAGGCGCAAAGATGTTCCTCGGGATGGGATGATGTAAGTATATGATTTTTTTAGATTTTTGTATCTTTATTTTTCCTCTGTTATTCATTTCCTGATTCCTCTCTTTTTTGTTTGGTTGATTTTCAGTGGGAATTGTGGTGTATACTGTCTCAAGTTCATCGAGTCTTTGGCCATTGGCACCAACTGGGATGATTTGGATGACGAACACATGAAGGCTCATCGGGAGAAGATGATGATTGACTTCTTTAATGAGAAATGGGAGTTCAAGCCATTGCCATTTGAGAAGAACACACCTGAAGCTTGAACTTGAATGTTAAATTTTCATCTAATATGTGTGTTGTTGTTATGTGTGTTTGACAGTGATTTTGTTCAGACTTAATGGTTTTTTAGGACAACTTTTGGTTTCAGTTGTGTAAGACAGTTTCCATTCCACTTTTGTAAGACAGTTTCTGTTTACCACAACAGTTTGTGGTGAATGCAGTTTGTTGCAAGCCAATTTGTGTGCAAGTCAGTTTTTGTGCTATAGTGAATTGCTTGTCAGCTTTTGTGTTATTTTTGCCTATGGTTATATTACATTTTCTCTTTGTCTGTCAACAATGCTCACTCAGGTGGAACGAAGCACTTAGCGCGCTTCGTTAACATACCTAATTGTTAAATAATTTGTTACAACCTGTCAGCATAACTTGTCAACATTCCAAATCTTTGTCATCACAATATGTCAACATTTCACCTATGTAATAAACTTTTCATCGTCTCAACACAATCTGTCAATATTCCACACTTGTTACCATTTGGTTTGCGTGTCAACACATTTCTATCATCACATTTTGTCAACCCAATGTGTCAATCTGTTTTCACAACCTGTCATCATAATCTATCATCACAATATGACAAGCTGTCAACAAATCTATAAACACAATGTTGTCAACATTTTTTATCACAATGTCAACTTCTCAACATTAACCTGTATACATCATTCTCACAATTAGAATTTTTGACATTATCTCAAAACCCAAAATGGTTTTGTGTGTAAAACCTGTTTAGAGTATGAATATCAATGTTGACAGGATATACAACTATTATTCCTTTGAATTAAAGTAAAAAATTAAAAATTAAAATCCTAAAATGTTATCCACACTGATAACTCTGTCCCGATCTTGTCAGCAAAGTTTTTTTGGCAAGAAGTCTTGTTGTGTCCCATATTACCACAAAAGCTGCATTTTCCTGGCTTTCTTGCTCCTTTTCTCTTCTTGCTTCTGTTTGGGAACTCACCTTCAAATGGGTATCTTTTCTTTTTTCGTCTTCCCTTATATGTCTGCACAATCGGTGGCATGCAGATTGTATCCGTTACCTCTTTCGGTACACTGTTTTCGGTCTCTCTTGGCACAGAGTAGATTGTTTCTCTATATGATGTTGTCCAAGCTTCAGTTTTATAGTAGTCGCTCACAAAATCTGTCACTGTTGCTTTTTCTTTCTGTATTGCAGCTATAGCGTGCACACACGGGATGTGGTCCACATCAAAGACTTTGCAAGTGCATTTCCTTTCTACTAGATTGACCACCCCAAAGAAATCTCCACCAAGTATATGATATTGAGGTTGATTTTAGCTTTCTCACCTCATACCCCTTTGACATTTGGTACCTAGACTCCAGTATTTTCCCGATATTTGGTGTCACCTTGCTATTGTTTTTTTCAGCCTCTGTGCGCCTCTCATTAAACCACCTTGACAGCACATCTCACAGAAACTCTAGTAGAGCGACAACTTGGAAAGACCCGTCAACATCAATTTTCAACAGTGTCTACAACTTTTAAAATATCTTTGACACTTCATAGTTGGTAAAGTGTCATCATATCTATAATTTTGTCATACCTTGCTTCCAGTATCACTGAATTTATTGTCTCTGAGTTGTTCGTTGTCATTATGTTGTATCTATTCCCTTTGCAATGTGCTCTTGCCTATTTTTTAAATCCTACTGTTTCCAAGTATTCGCCCATCTCCTTATTTTTCTCACAAATTTTCCCATAATTCTCTTGGAAATCCTTTAGCGTGTATGCATCAGCAACCAGAGAGAATAGTTTGTTCACACCCTTATCCTTGAATCTTGTCTTCAGATTTTGCTTTAAATGTCTCTTGCACACAACATGAGTTGTTGTTGTGTACACTCTTTGAATGGCGTTGGCAATGCTGAGATGTCTATCTAACACTATTACCAAATCTTCTGTACATGGTATGACTTTCAGAAGTTGTGTAAAAAAGAATGTCCACGATATGTCATTTTCATTATCAACTACAACATATGCAAGTGGATAGATCTGCTGGTTTGCATCCTGAGCTGTAGCAATAAGCATATGTCCTTTGTGTTTTATATGCAAGTGAGTCCCATCTACCATGATTACCTGTCAACACCAATGGAATGTATTATTTTATAATTCAAATATACATTTATGTCAACACTGTAATATGTTGTTCCATATTTTTATCTTAGATTTCTAATTTATTAATGAAAGTTGTCAACAACAATTAAAATGTCAAAAGCAGACCTAATGTTTACATTTTCTATTCTGTCATCATATGTTTAATTTAATTTGGCAACAATAAATCATTGTATTAATCAATATGTCATTTAATTTATGTTTACTCAACATTAATCAACTGGCATACCTTTCTCATTATTTGGAATCCTCTTGTGCATGCTCCAATAGATACAAACACGAATCTGAAGTCGTCATGCTCACCAACTTCTAGGCATGTGTATGATCCTATATTGACTTCTTTGAGCATGTGGTAGTACATGGGCAAGAGTGCATAGTTCTCTTCTGGTGTTCCTCGTATTAGATCTTGTGCATGTTCTCTTGCTTTCCATGCCTTCCAATAGCTATCATCCATGTAATGTTCCTTCCTCATATCATTGCAAATGCTCTTTGGTATTGGTCCATTTTTAACACCTTCAAACCTGCATGTTTATCATATTAATATTAGTTATCTGTTTTGGTTCAAGCAATTAATATATTAATATTATGATACAGAAACTTTTATATACATTGCCTGATCTTTATTTGCTCCCCAATCATTTTGTATGTTGGTTTGCACTCATGTTGACATCTAAAGTCAAAGGAACATGTATGTTCTCTTTGAAATTTTCTCACCTCAAAGAATGGAGTGTCTTGTAATGCAATTGCCCTCAATCTCCATTTGCAGCTTGTATTTGTGCACATCACTGTTAGAAGCTTTGGATCTGATTTTTTAACTTTGTAAGCAAAGTTCTCAGTCATTGCCAACTTTTTCAAAGCTTCGATCAACTTCTTTTTTGTGTCAAATAGCTTTCCCACATGGACAAAGTCTGCATCTGTTCCACTGTGACTCATTTCATCCTCCCCTGTTTTTTTTACTGTCATTATCTTGCTTGCAGATTCACAATCCATAATTTCGCTATTCCCTTGTGTTGGCACTTCATATTCCATAGGTAGAAACAGGTCTTCATCCATGTTAACTGCCACTATACTACTGCATCCATTCTCTCTTGCTATTTTTTGTTCATAAATCCTGTATTCCCTTGATACATATAGTGGACAAGTCCATTCCACTTGTGTTGTGTCATTAATTTCCATGAATGACGCAAGATCATCATCTGTCTCAACACTATATTTGACTTTGATCTTCTGGAACGGATTAAGATGGCAGAGTTGGAGATTCATTTCCTTTGTTTCTAGTTTGAACCGTTGGATAATCAAGGATTTCATTGCTTGTAGAGTAATGTTCTTATCAACTAAAAATGCTTTCGATATGATTCTGCCATCAGACACCATAACGCCATCTCTGATTTGTATTTCTTCGCCATAGGAGACTGTCAGAATGTGCTTTTTTATCTGCAAATATATTTAATAAAGTTTTTTTAGACAAGTATAACTAATCTATTTGTCAACATTTTGCCTATGGAATATAAACATTTCTCTTTTACCTGTCAGCAATATTCAATCAGGTCCAAATGTATATTCCTAATTACTAACGAAGCGCGCTGAGCGCGCTTCGTAAGTTTATTATTCTTACGAGGCGCGCGTAGCGCGCTTCATTCACTTACGTGTTAATAAAAACTAATCAATAAACATATACCTGTCAATAACTTAAATATGTCAACAACCTAAATAATCATGTTATATAATATATGTCTACAACCAATAAAATCATCCACAGTAATATCTTACAACAATACATTGTCAAAGCTTGTCAACAAAAGCTGTGTTTCTTAATCCTTGATGGAATCTCCCAAAAATTCGTAAAAGTCCTAATGTAATTCATTCTCTGTCATCAAACTATATATGTATATCATAATCTGTCAACCAAATAAGTTCTATATCATTATTATCATGATATTACCTCTTGTTCGATGGATTTGCTGGTGTCGATTACATATTCGGCGCTTAGCATTGTGTTTGCAGTAGATATGCCTCTTTTTGTATATGTTTCCAGAGAATCGATTGCGTTTTTTTGTCTGCCTCTGTTTTTGATCTCTCTGTAATCTCTTATTCTGTTTCCTGAATTGAATCTTCTTCTCGCTGCATTTTTGTTCTAGAATTTCAGTTTTCGCTGTTTGTTTGACAATTCGAGGAAGAAGAAGATGCAGAAGGTTAGAGGCGCGAGCTGTATCGAGAAGATTCTTCCGATCGAGGCGCCGGCAACGAGTGTGAGATTGTAAGAGATCAATTATCGAGAATCAATGGAGAATTTCGCTGTAGAAGATGGCGGAGGATGAAGATAGTGAGGTTGAAGACCGTGAGAAGATGTCGACGGCGGGAGCTGTGATTTTGGGGGAGAAGTTGAATAAAGAATGTGAATGAAAATTTAATGTTTTTTACTGCTTTATAGTAGGGTATTTTATTATAACTTAAAAAAGTGGTGCAGAAACTTAAAAAACATTGGAGTTTTGGGGTACTTATCCAAAAACTGGGAAAATCGAGTATCAATTTTTCTGACACTTTAGGCCCAGGTATATCTTAGTGGGCTCCAGGAAATTTGGGCTGGGCCTTTGGGCTCAAATGTTTTTTGGTAAAAATGTTAATTTGGTACTCTATCTACACATATGGACAGAGCAAAAATGAAAATTTTGTCCGTATTACAAGACAGGCTATGTCCGTCCGCTTGAAATTTTTGTCTGAGCCCGTACGAAAAACTGAGCAGGGTAGCCCGTAAGGCGGCCCGACATAACTTTATATATTTAATAAACTAGTGTCATATTACCAACAAAGTTGAGCATAAGTATTCAATAACTTATAAATTAAGCATTGAGGAAGGAAATCTCTGTAAAATTTACAACTAACATACCAGACATTGAAATTGAGGGTTGTCGTGAGAATTTACAATAACACCGACGTTGGAGAGATTGAATACGGAGGCGTACAATTAAGAAATACAGTTAAGAAGTGATTTAAGATGTGTGTATTAGGATTGACTTTAAATTAAATTATTATTTAACTAATATTTATAAATTTATATATTAATTATTTTGTATAGGGTATTGGGCAGGACATAACGGCCCTTCTGGGCCTTATGAGTGTCCATATCTTGCCCATATTTTACGAGGGCAGGGCCTACCAGATCTAAAGGGCCGATGTTAATGTCCATGCCCGTTTATTTAAACGGCCAGTCGAACGGGTTGAACGGGTCTACTCCTATCCCAGTTTGAAATAGTTTGATAACTTTATTAATTTTAGTTGTGGTTTTCCACAATTTATTCACTTTGATTTCCTAACTAGTGTTTGTCCTTTATAATGTACACTAATGGAAAAATAAATTAAAAAGTATAATAATTTTTAAATTTATTATATAATATATAAATTTATTATGCAATAATATCTAAAGATAAGTTTTAGAATTTTTTGGTCGTAGTGAGTAAAATAAAATTTTAAAAAAGGCACAACAAGTTTATAATGGTTTTTTTTTATGGATAAGTGTAAGATAATAATGACACAAATTTCGAAGCTTAAAAAGATTTATTTAAAATAAAGTATCTTATAACTAAAAAGGTCATTATAAATGACTTGCCAAACAATATCAAAGTTTCTACAACTAAAAACTAAAATATGTACTTTCATCACTTTTTTTGAATAAATGATATTGATTTTCTTTTTGAAGCAGGCAAGAACTGGAACCCAGGTCATGAAGACACTTGCAATCCCTGATCATCCCTATTAATGATCCTAAAAAAGGATAACAAGGGTGGAGAGCATCCATGACCTTGTAAATATCTCCTTAGATTCCTGATATTGGCATCAGGTAGGACATGATTATTAGCTCCAAATAAAGCTAATTTGATGGTAAGAATATTTATTTCCTCATTAGCGAGGAAATCTGCTACTTGATTCGCTTTCCGAAAGCAATGTTAAAAATCATAATTTTTGATATGTTGGAGAAGCTGCCAACAATCTTTAATAATGTTTTAAATTTTCCATGGTATTTTTCATAATCGTTTAATAGAGTTAATAATAGTTAGATTATCACCTTCAAATATAATGTTATCTAAGTTATGAAAAAGTGCATATCGAATTGCATGTAGGGCTGCTAAAGCTTCAGTTTGTAGAATAGAATATGTTTTTATTTTATTCGTATTGACAAATAAGATTTTCCCATTATTTTGTCTTCCAACACATGAAACATACCTCTTATGAGGCGGTTTTAGAGAACCATCAAAATTAACTTTGACCCAATTATTAGGTGGTTTTTTCCATATTCTATTTTTTGATTTGTTCCTATTTCTATGTGTAGTCGCACGCGGTCCTGTTTGTTTTATATTAGCACTTTCCCAATGTTTAAAATTAAAAAAGGCCATGTCAGCTGGATCCCTATTATCAGTTATTTGTTTATTAAAAACCATTTTATTTCTATAAATCCAAATTTCATACCAAAGGAAAATAAATGCATGTACTATATTTATGTTATGACTATGTTGATTCTTTAATTGGGTTATAAATTGATTAAAAGGTTGATCCGTGGGAAGTTGAAAATCAATACTAAGTAATCGGAAAATTTTCATGAAATGTTTCCTTGTGTTAAAACATTGGAAGAAGAAATGTTGTGTCTTCTAGAATGTTATTACAAAGTGAACAATAAGATGAAACTCGATTGTAATATCTATATAATCGTTCAGTAGTGGGTAGATTATCCGAAATGGTTTTCCAAAGGAAATTTTTGTAACGTGGTGGTATTTTAAGATTCCAAGTCCATTCATATAGACTCTAATTATTACTAGTGTCACTTTTATTAATTAAATCTCTGGCGGAGGCTGTAGTAAAAATTCATGTTTTGTCTAACGACCAAACAACAGTATCAGGAGTAGACATTGCAGGTATATAAATGTTTTCAATACTTTCAACTACATTATTAGGTAAAACATTTTTTAATTTATCAATATTCCAAGTATTGTATTTAGTGAAATAATAGTTAACAGTTTCACTAATGTTAGATTTTTGAGGATCGAAAAATTGTTTTAATTTAATGTTTGGGATCCAATTATCTGTCCAGAATTTGATTGTCTTGCCATCTCCTATTTTCCAAAGAATTCCATCCTGAAAACTTTTCCGTAGGTGTAACGTGCAAATTGTCAGGAAAGTCTTTTATTTTTCTTCTTCTTATATTGAAGTATTTGATTTGTTTTTAAATATTTTTCTGTAATGATTCTAACCCAAATGTTATCGGGAGAATAAATGATATTGATGTTCATTGTTTGAGCACCAAATCGTTCTACTTCGGCACGTATAGTAGAGTCCTCCACATCCATTTTCATAATTGACAAACTTTAAATAAAAAATCTCAATTATAAGCTATTAACTGAGATTAATATACCGTAATATTGAAATGATGTCAAACTAAAAGAAACAAATTAGGAGAACAATGGAAATAGAGATGAGTTGAGAAGATAATGGTCTTTATGGACATAAATGGGTTTTAACAAAAGCATTATTCAATTTATTTTAAAAGCAAAAATAATAAAAGAGAACTATACATGTCTACACTCAAATTTTGCCAAATGACGCAATTTTTTGTGAAGACAAGGTTTAAACTTTAACATTGTATTCCCTCCGTCCCATAATATAATTCATGTTTCTTTTTCACATTTGTCGAGACGCGTTTTGTATCGTGAATATCTCTAACTATATGTTAATAAAAAATTATAAATTTTAATATATTAAAGTAATCATCGAGACGAATCAAACAAGACCCCACATGACTATGTTTGTTCTTATATCTTAAAAGTTATACAACAAAATGTGTTAAAGTGTGAATAGTGTTAAAAATGAAACATAAATTATATAAAGGGACAGAGGAATATAATAGGAATATATTCATCTAGTATTTTTAAATAATAAATCGAATAATTCACGTTTAACTCTTCATTCCAATCAAACACCTATTTCAGCAGAATATATTAAACCAAAAAAAGAACAAAAAGCAATCAGGATGAGATCTTATTGTTCTACCCCAAGATATACTAGTGTAGTGACATGTGTCATGTACGAGAAATTTCATATTATTCGTATGAAAATTTTATGTTCTTTTAATTGAGTTCGTCAAAAAATTAAGATCAACATAACTTTCTTGTAAAGACTATTTATAAAAATATATTTTATTTCATGAAAGTTATGTATGTACGTAGCTTGACTTAATTTTTATTATCGAAAATAATCCTAATTTTATCGTATGAATATGTATTAACCTTCAACATAATATTTATTCTCAACAAAATAGCTTGTATATTTGTTGTTAGAAGGAATGATAATTTTTTAAGATATATTTGTTAATATAATTATCAAATCTGTTAATAATTGAAATTAAAGATAAATAATACTAATTGTGTAACAAACTAAGGCTAAAATCACTCTGAGAGCTCTAAAAGGCTCAGCTTTAATATATAAGATAGATACTCCATGTTGGAACTTGGAAAGAATAATTTATTTCCATTATCCATGTTATAATTAATTTTTTTTATCTTTAACATTGTACCGAACAAAAGGTGAAAGGATAGGGTTTTTAAATGTGCAAAACTATACTTTAGCAATTCAAGTCATGATACTGTGGGTATTTAGGTGACAATACGTCGGATTTGGCCCTGCATTTATAGTCATGCATTGCATTTGGTCCATAATTTAAAGTTGAAGTGTTACTTCTCTCACATATTTATTTGTGATTTTGATGAATGATTAATAGTCTATTATGGCAGTTGCAAGAACAAGACAGGAAGGAATGAACTTTGACATTGAATTGCATGCTCAAGTAAGAACATTCATACAAGTACACTAGAACAAAGCACATGTAACATTGTTATCGCCATTTTAGTGTGGATGGGATGTTTTGTATTTACATGTATGACACAGCGAAGCAAGGATGAAGCCATGATGAGATTGAGATCAGTATCTGTGAAGAAGCCATGGATGTTGAAGGGCCTCTTTCGCTGTGGGGCGTCTTTTTGGATTTATTTGAAGCAAATGCTTGACAAAGTCTAGGAACAGAGTGTCTGATTCCGGAAGCTGGTTTTCCAAAGACGACTTCTCTGGAACGATGAACTCTACCTGCTCCGTGTCCTGCATTCTCAGGAGATGATATATAAAGCTTGCATGTTAATATACAACTCAGTTTGATATCCATAACAAAGATATAAGATGTCATATATCCGTTTTACCCTATGACACGCGAGTATATTAAAGATTGACAAGAAACAAACCTCGTCAATGTAGTAAAGGTCTAATTCTTTGGTGAAGTACTTATTAGTCTCCTGCCCTCTTAGTAACATCTCCAGATCAATTGGGCCAAGTAACCCAATGACACGCGACAGCAACATCACAACTGCATCATTAGGAAACAAAACCTGTCCAAACATCCCGAAAAAACGCCACTAAGAACTACACTCGTTTACAAATATCACAAAATAAAGAACAATGAACAAAGAGCTCACCTCGCCAGAACAAAGCTCAGCAAGAATGCAACCAAATGACCAAATATCAATCTTCGGGTCATATGGGAGGCCTAAAATAACTTCTGGAGCTCGATATGAACGAGATTGAACGTACAACGAGAGATTGTCAGTCAAAAAACAGCTGCTTCCCAGATCTATAACCTTTATTTCACATCTACTGTAGCTTTTAATAAGAATGTTTTCTGGCTTTAGATCACAATGGATAATGCCCAGACCGTGCAAGAATTCCAATGCCTCTAAACATTGTCGGGTTATCAGCTGCGAAATTCAGGAATTAGATTAACTATATTAAGCTCAATTAGAAAATTAAATATAAAGTGCATGCAAATTTATTCACCTGCAACCTCTGCACTGTGAAATAGGGCTCCCCATCAGATTCTAAATTATACTTCTGAAACTCGTACAAGTTTGCTCGTAGGAGTTCACAGACGATAAATAGATGCTCCTGTTAAACAAAAAAGACGCCACAAATCATTTCTGTACTCACAATTTTTACCATCTGTGTAACGGGTTAAAGTATTATTCTCATACCTGGTGGTAAAAGTAATCATAGAGACGTAAAATATGGTGTTTGTCAGCGGGATCATGCTTATTCACGTACTTCAATAGTTTAATTTCATCTAAACTTTGATCAAAGAAATCCTTGTCGTTCTTTATAATCTTTAGGCAAACATCCACCCCTGTCTGAATGTCATGTGCTTGGATAACTTTGCTGAAAGCAGCTGAACCAAGATACTCGGTTACATAGTATCTACCGGCAATTAGAGTATTTATGACAATCGGTATCTCCTTATTCTCTTCAAATCCTGTCCTGAAAATTACAAAATAAGATTCTCATATTTACAAATAGAATGGGAAGAAACCGCAATTTTCGCCGTACTTTAACATAAAATGAGTCCGTTTAAGCTATTTTTAAGGCACTAATATTGAAGTAGTGAGCTACATGCATAGTATCCTTCAGCGGCATAAATAAGTAAAACTTGAGCTCAAGATCATCAATAAATCTTCTATATGTTGACCAACACAGAAATTTCTCAAACAAGATTAGTGTCACATGTTTATGACAAGCTGCTGAGCCAATGCCAGTGACCCCAAATTAGCAGAAAAGTAAAAAAAAGATGTCAGGTTACAAATGAATAAGTTAAACAACACATGAATCGTTTTAATTAGAAAATATTTAGCATAAATACAGACCTGTTTTTTCTGTGAATAATCCTCAGATCAAACACTTCATATTCATCATCTTTGGCCTCACAAAATGCAAGTTCTTCTGTTGTTGTATCTTCCAGTTCATCTGCAGCCATGGAAAGCTCTTTTGAAGCTTTTGCCACCTTCTTAACGTCACTATCTCCATAATTGTAATTATTTTGTAGCATGAAGCCTTCCTTACTAGATCCATCAAATTCATCTTCTGCATTGAAATTAAAAGACTCCTGTATTTCATGTTCAATCAAACCATTAACCGCAACTCCTATAAAATTTGTTTCATCATTCTCCGACTTGCATTTACCATCTAAATGAAAATAATCCTTCACTTGATCAAACTTGAATTTGTCCATGGAATCTCTTATCTTCAATTGAAGAGAATCATTTATATCATCAACTTCATTTGGTTTATATTCCTCAGCAACTGATTTCGTCTCTGAAGTCATGACAAATTTGTCCTCAGTAGGACCACCAAAAGGATCCAAACAGCCGACATGTGGACTCAGGTAATAATCTTCATCCTTTTCACCATACCAAAGGTCAGTTTGCATGTCAAATTCATGGTATTCCCTTGCTGTCCCAAACTGAGACATTCTATCAGATGAAGCATCCGAGTCGGGCTGTGCAGCAGAATTATGTCCATACGGGTTTGTAAAATCTGAAGTAAAAAGAGGCCAACATTCAAAGCCATGATCATAGTCACAAAGAGTCACAAAACCAAGTGCAAGTTTCTTTTACTAATTAGATCCATAATACACTACAACAAGCTCACAGTAACAATTCCCCAAGAAAAACACAAGGCATATTTTGGGCTGAAGTTGTCTCTCTGACAACTCTAAAACCATTGCAATAATTAAATAGATAGAGCAGCAGCATACCATAGAACACTAACTTTAAATGGAAAATCAACAGATTTTCTTTCTGGAGTCCAATTCAGATGTCTAAAAATAATTATATTCTTTTTATAGATGAATTGCTGCAATTAATAACAAGAGGAGGCCAGGTTGCCCTTCAGAAATTACTGGCTTTTGGCATGTGAAAGTAAACAGTTCTTCTGCAATTTTCATCTTTTATTATATTCTTCATTCTCCAATTCCATACAATTTCAGGGTAAGTTTGGTTTGAAGGAAATTTTGGGCAGAAGTTAGTCCAAATTGTTGAAGGCTAGGCTCTAATTGTTGGTATTAAAGCAATTATTAGAGAAAAGAAAGAAGTAAGCAACATAAAGATGATCGAATAGACTTGTACCTGAGTTGCAAAGACCACTAGTGGAAGAAGCCAAGCTGACAAATTCATCATCAGAGCAATCTAAACCCGAGCCAGAAGCCGAACCATCCTTTCGGCGGCGACGGCGTATGGTTGCCGGAACTCTGACCGGAGGAAGTGGAGGATTCATCGGAAACATAAACTTCTCGAAATTGCAAGACCCAATTCCGGAGCACTCCTTAATGTCCTCTTTCAGTGCTAATTCCGCATCCGAAAGCCCATGTTTCCTCAGAAATTCAACCACGGCTTCAACGTCCATTAATTACCCGGAAAAGAGAAAGGATAAAGAGGATATTCTGGGGGTAATTCTTTCAAATTTCTGAGTCAAAATCATTCTAAAGTGAAAAGGAAAAAAGAGAAAGCGCCATCAGTGATGATGAAATCAAATTGGAGGTGTAATTTGAAAGAGGGTCAAAAGTGGAATTGAGAAGAGGAGAAGGACGACGACGACGACGACGACGACGAATCTTTAGGCTTCTTCTCATGCTTTGTTTTATACTTTCTTCTTCTCTGCGATTTCTTACAAATTAAAGATGAAATCTTTTTTCTCTCTGATTTAGTTTTGCAATGAAATTGAGAGGACACCTACTGAGTGAAACTGGGGTTAGAATTTTTGTTATTGTCCTCAATTTCTGGTTATTTTGACTGATGCCACAACTTTTTTCTCAATTACATTTTTTAATAACAGTTTGCGTGTGATAAAGGTCTTTGTATAATATTGTGTTGGTGGGAAGTCAAAGGTGTCTATTCTTGAGCCCTCTGCTTATCACTTTGATCTACCGCCATGATTTTGTGAGAGATTATTGAGTTTGAGTTGTCAATTGCTTTTGGTCGGGAGTTGGTTTAATTGTCCATTAATTAATTTAATTTTTCGAAATTGATTAGTTGGTTTTTATTAATTGCTATTAATATTGCCTGATGATTTTTTCCTGAAATGAGCTTTTTTTCGGAAAAAATTCTCGAGGTAGGCTCTTTTCAAAAGAAATTCCCAATATAGGCACTTATGCCAGCTTCGGATTTTTTTTATGTGTGAGAGTCTCTCGTCCGAAGCTGATAATTTTTTTTTTAAATTTTTTATGTATAAAAGACGTTGGCCAGACCAGCGTCTCTTATACGTTAAAACATTAAAAAAATAATTTATATGCCAGCGTCTCATATAAATGGTCTTTTTTTTTATTTGAACATGTATAAGAGACGCTGGTCGAACCAGCGTCTTATACAGATTTTTATTTTTTAATTCCCCCGTGTTACACGTAAAATGTTTTTTTTAAAAAAATTATTTGTATAAGGCGCTGGGTTATACAAGGCATTTGTTAAAATTTTTTTTTTCAAAGTTTATATATATATATTATTATATATGACTTACTCGTGTTTGGATGGCTCATATGGGCTCGTTTGAAATCGGAATCGATCACGACCGATTTCGTTGGGTCCGTATTGATCCCAGCTTTCACCAGATATGTCTCTCGCTCGATTCTGATTTCGAACGACCCCATACGAGCCACCCGAACACGCGTAAGTCTCGTGCGTATCTTCTACTGTAAATGGATATTTACAAATTCGTTCCTCCATATCAGGCGATGAGAGACATATCTGGTGAAAGCTGGGATCAATACGGACCCAACGAAACTGGTCGTGATCAATTCCGATTCCGAACTGGTGAAAGAAGGTATGCACGAGATTTACGCTTGTTCGGATGGCTCGTATGGGCTTGTTCGGAATCGGAATTGACCGCGACCAGTTTCGTTGGGTCCGTATTGATCTCATCTTTCACCAAATATGTCTCTCATCGCCTGATATGGAGGAACGAATTTGTAAATATCCATTTACAGTAGAAGGTACGCACGAGACTTACGCGTGTTCGGGTGGCTCGTATGGGGTCGTTCGAAATCAGAATCAAGTGAGAGACATATCTGGTGAAATCTGGGATCAATACGGACCCAACGAAATCGGTCGTGATCGATTCCGATTTCAAACGAGCCCATACGAGCCATCCAAACACGAGTAAGTCATATATAATAATATATATATATAAACTTTGAAAAAAAAAAATTAAACAAATGTCTTGTATAAGGTGCTGGTTATACAAATAATTTTTTTTTAAAAAACATTTTACGTCAGCGTCTCTTACACGGGGGAATTAAAAAATAAAAATTTGTATAAGAGACGCTGGTTCAAATAAAAAAAAAGACCAACCAGCGTCTCATATAATTTTTTTTTTTTATGTTACCAGCGTCTCTTATACGCAGCCTTAAAAAAAAAAACAAATTAAAACAATAAAAATTTTGGAAAATAAATAAAAAAAGTAACATGTATAAGAGACGCTGGGCGAGCCAGCGTCTCTTATACATAAAAAATTCAAAAATTTTTTTACCCGCTTCGGACGAGAGACGCTAGTTCTACCAGCGTCTCTCACACATAAAAAAAATCTGAAGCTGGATATAAGTGCCTATATTGGGAATTTCTTTTGAAAAGAGCCTACGTCGGGAATTTTATCTGAAAAAAAAATGTTTTCAGAAAAAAAATCGACTTTAGAACCAGAACTTTTCTACAATATTTTTTAGCTCGAGGAATCACTTTTCTTGCTTTTTGATGGAGTTTTCCCTCCACAGACAGTTTCAATTTTTTTGAATTACGATATTATATTTGTGATAATATAGCGTCGTGAATTCGTGATAGGTAATAGTTAATCTAAAACTCCGTATCAAACTGTTGAATATTAATTTAATATTGATATGAGTTTCAGGGAATCTTGTAATGGAGACAAATAATAGTTTTATTTAACTCGGTTTGGAGTAGTTTTTTATACTGACATGGTTGTTGAGGGTGTGATTAAACAATATTAATCTAATTTAACAAATTTAAATATAAATTAAAATAACTTATTTTTTTTAATGTTATGTCTTTTAGATTAATAAAACTTAACAAATGTAATGTAATTTTCAATTGGAAAAAGGACAAAAAATAATCCTAACTTTCACTTAAAAACCGAAAATAGTATCAACTTTCATATCAACAAAAAATAATCTCAACTTTCAATTCATCAACTAAAAATGGTCCAAACGATTTTTTTCGTTAAGATTGAAGGTAGTTTTATAATAAGACGACATCTTATAATAAGACGATTTTTTCTGTTAATATTTTTTCGGTTAAGCAAAATTTCAGTCGAAAAAGTCATTTAAACTATTTTCGATTTGTGAATTGAAAGTTAAAATTATTTTTAAATCAACTCCGATTATTATTTAAGTTTAATATATCAAACACAACCTAAAGAGTTGGTCAAGAAAGAAAGAAAAACTTAAAATAATTAGAAGGGGTCCCGGGAAAGTGCAATTATTAGACTGTCTTTGATCATTCGAAGAAGCATATAGCTATGGATTATTCCTTGTGAAGCTTAACCGTATACTTAAACTTGTTTCTATTGTATAACTATTGCATACTTATTTTTATGTTAACAAATATATCATTTCTGACATTTTGCAACTATGTTTTTCAAGAAATTATGAAATTTCGATCAGATATTTTAGCAATGGGGTATATTAGATATGATTTATAGAAGATGATAATATTATATATTTAATTACTTTTTTTTACAGCAATCAAAGTTCAAAATGAGTAGATATCGATATGTTATTTTCGACTTTTGGTAATAAGGTACTTTCAAACTATTTATGAGGAGATTGCTTAAGTTCGAAATAAAAATCATGCATAGTATCTCTAAAAGCCTTGCAATATAAATTTGTTGGTTGGGAGTAATTTGTTTGTTTTCGTTATATGTCAAGAAATTTATGTAACGGGGCCGGCTCACTTTTTTTTTTAGTGGAAAAAAGAAGTGAGCCTTTGGATTGCTATTAAATTTTGTGTAAATAGAGGTGGTATGTTAGATTTGATCAATTAAATTAATATTCCGCTTTATTAAGTGAAAACAACACTTTAATTCTATTCACGTGTTGAGATACTGATTAAAATCAGATTTTCCGCCATGCATACACACGCAAATCACATGATCACCATCATTCATCCACCTTCAACCTTCATATATCAACGTACTTTGTTATGAGAATTAATGTTATATGTGTTATGTGTATACTATATAGTTGTACGTACTATTTTCTGATATAACATTAAATTTTTGGTGGAGATGGTCCGATGGATAGTTACATACTTACATATTGTACGCTATTCAATTTTTTTAAAACTGGTATATCAAATCCTACTACAACTACGATCAAATGCAGCGGCCGATTGCAACAGTTTTCATCTATTGAAGCGGTTTGAGCAGCGATTTTGGCTATCGCAACGGTTGGTGCAGCGGTTGACCTGCAGCGGTTATTTAGCAGCGGTTTATGTGAAGAGAGCAGATGCAACGGCTGGAGGATCTATTGCAGCGATTTAAAGTGGAAAAAGTTAATGAAAACCCAATGATCGAACATGCTAATTGACCAGATTTACTCCGTCTTAATGTTCTTCCCATCTCCATTCGACACATTTGTTGAGACAAATTTTGTAACGTTAATATCTTTAAATATACTTTAACAAAAATTATAAAATTTTGATATTGTTAAAGTTCTCGTTGAGACGAATCAAATAAGACCGCACATTACAATATTTTTTTCTTATATATTGAAAGATATATCGAAGATTCTCTTGAAACGTAAATAGTATCAAAATTTAAGATGAGAAGAAAAATTTAAGGACAAAGGGAGTAATAATCATATAAATGGTTTGCTTAATTAATGATATATGCTTAGGATATAAACATGATTATAGTTGAATGTTGTGCAATCTACTTTTCACATAAGGCACATGAACTTACACCTCTTAACATAATTTTGTTCCTACCAATTCACAATGATTTTTACTCGTTCCTTCAAGCACCCCATGGAGGTATTGAGTAAAAGATAAACAACTAAATCATCACCATAAAATCTAGTAAGATTGATACTTAATAAGAGTCTCTTGTACTTTATTAGAAGGTGGATTACATATATTTATATCGGTCATTCTGGCCATAAAATATCTGTTATTTTAAATTAAAATTGTAAAACTTGCATAATGTAATGGGAAAAGATCTCGTAAGGATGAATCTTTAGATAAAGACTAAGGATGGTGCACACAAACTCTATAATTAATGCACACACGTTATAACTCATGCACACAGTATTTTGTGATGCACACAATCTATTACACATGTACACAGTGTGTGCATTAGTTATAACTCGTGTGTGCATGAGTTATAACGTTTGTGTGCATCATCCTCAGTCCTCATCTAAGAAACCATCCTCACCGGAACCAAACTCTAATGTAATAGATTTTGGGATCACACGGTCTTTCTGTGGTGAGTGAGTTATACAACTTGTTAGGGTGATTGCATGTTTTTTTTTTAAAAAGTTTTTACTAAGGTCAAATATATGGGAAATATACAAATTGTTAAGATGTATTCTGGCTTTGACAATACTAACATCATTTTCATGTTTTAAGTATTATTAGATGTAACCTAACTTATAAGTATACGAATTAGAATCATTCATAAAATGAGACATCTGTCATATGCAATGGTAATATAAATCATATAATTTCATTAAATTTGACACTTTACATGTACGATTATACGCAATGGAGTATTTTTATAGAGTATTATAAGAAGCAAAAGCTAGCAAAAAGTTTCAATGAAGAATAAAAAAGGGGTGATTATGGGAAAAGAAAACCAAAAGTAGTGTTCCGATAAAACAATTGTCAAAGGTATAAAGGAAATGTAGGGGATTAATTTGCCTAAAAAATCTTAATTTTGAAAAAAAGAAGAGAGAAGACGAGTGGTGTGGATTCGAATTTTTAACTCCAAACATCAAAGTTTATATTAGACTATAAAAAGGAGGGCCGCACTATGTGCGTTTTTTTGCATACATAATGTATAAAATTAATCAGTAAAAAATAAAGCATATTGAAAATGAGTAATATCGTGTTAAGATTTTGTGTATTATATTACACTTTCCCTCATCCCTTTATTAATTTCAGAACTATTTTTTATATTCACAACTCAATACAATTTTCTAAATTATTTCTATTCTATAAGAAAATATAATCATGTAGACTCTTGTTTGCTACATTATTTCGAATTTATAATAAAATATAGAGTCTTGTTTAATTCGTGTAAAGTACTTCAATAACATCAAAATTTTATATTAACACTTTAACAATATCAAAATTTTATAATATTTATTAAGACATGTTAGAGATATTATAGGTACAAAACACACATTGATATAAACAAGTATTTTTTTGTTCGGTTTATAAAATTGTTATATATATTAGATGGATTTTTATTTTATTTTTTACGTCATATAATCTCTTTAGCTTTTAGTATCTATCAAAATATAATAAAAAACTAAATCAAAATATGAAGCATTAAGAAAGAGTAATCAACAATCAAAATGAAAAAATGAAAAAATAAAATAAAAAGATAAATAGAGTAGAGTAACGGTGGCGGAGTGGAATTTACAAACATCTAAAAGTATAATCTGTATTAGATTAGGTAAAATATGAAGACAAATCTGGTAAAATATTGTCAAAATATTTAGGGTAATAAAAACTTACTCATTTATTTTGTAATGAATGTGTGTTAACTCTATTTTCCTAGCTTGTATTTGATTGATTATTAGACCATGTGATGCGTCTTTGAACCACTTGAACAGGGCAAATCTAGATCTTTTATGAGTGTTGGTGGATATCTTTTGATAGATGATGGTCGAAATGAAGTAATCAGAAGTCTATGATATAGATGTCAAGAAGGACTCGACAAACTGATTTTGTGGAGGTTTGAAGTGATCGAGGGTTGCTCGAATGGTGAAAGGGTTTGGAGATATAGACGAATGAGTTTTGGAGAAGTAGAAGAATGATATTAGAAGAATACTAGCGTGTGTTCCCATGTCATACACATGGTCGCTAGACCTGTACAAATAAGGGTATGGACAGGGTCAGGGCAGAGCCAACATGAAAATTTTACCCGTATGATTGGGCAGGGCTAAGCCCACCCGATTCAAACGGGTGGGAATTCTTGTCTGTGCCCGTCCGGAAGACTGGGTAGGGTAGCCCGCATGGCGGCCCGGTAAAAATTATATATTTAATAAACTAACGTCATATTACCAACAAAGTCGAGCATCAATATTCAATAACTTATAAATTAAGCATGAAGTAAGGAAATCTCGGTAAAAATTCACAACTAAAATATCGGACATTGAAATGAGGGTAGTCGTGAGAAATTGCAGCAACATCGACGCTGGAGAGATTAAATATGGAGGCGTACAATTAAGAAATTAATTAGGATGTGTGTTTTAGCCTTTTAAGGTTGATTTTAAACTAAATAATTATATTATTTAACTAATATTTATAAATTTATACTTTTTAATTACTTTTTTACACGGTATTGAGCAGGGTATAGCGGCCCTTCTGGGATTTTATTAGTGTCCGTAACTTGCCAATATTTTACGAGGGCATGGCGGCCGATGTTAACGTCCAATCCCTTTTATTTGAACGGTCGGTCGAACGGGCCGACCCTTACTTATACAGGTCTAATGGTCGCATTTATTAAATATTTTTAATAATATAATATATTATATTGTTAAGTAGTATTTTACAATTTATAAATTATGATTTGTGATTTATAGTTAAAGTTCTAAGAACATAGATAAAGAATACGTATATACAAAGAATACGGAATTATCAATCACATAAGAACCTAGATAAAAAATACATATAGATGAGATTTAATTTATTAAGGACATTAATTTATATTTGGATAGTCTGTATAAAATAGATAAAATTTTAGGTAAAAGATAATCAATTAATTAAATTAATATGTATAGATGAAAATATATCAAGTGTATTAAATTATATTTGGATAGTGTGTACAAAGTAGATAAAAAAAATTAGGTAAAAAGATAATCAACTAATTAATTTAAGATAGTTTTTTCAAACTTCATAAATATGTGACACTTTTTATTGGATTTTTTTAATAATGACGACGTGGCTAATGAGGTGACATAGCCCAGTGGTACATAAGCAAATTGAACGTAAGGACAACATGCGACAAACACCACTCTGCTTTATGATATGTATAAATAAATTTGAAGGGGGTTATTTAGAAGTAAGAGTCAACTTAATGGAGGGTTGATGCCTTAAATCGAAAGGATGAGAAATTCTGGTCTCCTAACTTCAATTGATTAAACGAACATAACTAACAATGTTAGAGTCCCATCGAAGCCATATAAAGGAAAACAAAGAGATGACAACTAGGTTTAAAACGAAACATATTCATGAATTTTTCTTGCTTAGTGGACTAGATGAGCCTCTTCTCCACGAGATTCAGCACATATAAAATCTTTGATCTACATTACATTAACAATTCGTTGTGTTCATTCGTTTTTTTTTTTGATGTTTGTTTGAAGCTCTAGGATGATTTAGGAGGATTTTAGCAAGAGTCCTTCTTACACTATCTATCTTATATATTAAAGCTGAGACTTTTAGAGCTTTTAGAGTGATTTTAGACTAGGTTGTTAAGTTATTTTTTATTTTTTATTTTTAACTTTAATTAAAAATATATTGAATAATTAACTCAACAAATAAATCCTATAAAACAATTACTTCATTCAATATAAAAACAATACAAATTATCCTATCCTATTAAGAATACATTTTAAATATAATTATGATATATAATGAGATATTTATATATATATAATTAAATTATATATTCATTTCATGAATATGTATTAATTAATATTCACAAATAAAAATTTAAATTTATTTCGCTTATTTGATGAGAGATAAACTTAATTTTTAGACAAACTTGACTTAAAACGTTTAAATTTTTACGACGAACAATTTAGAATACCCGTGCATGGCACGGGTCACTAACACTAGTTGTATGATTAATGCGGTTATTTTTAAAGGAAGATATGAAACGTTATTTTGAAACAAATGGTCCCGATCGACCAACATCATTTCACGACATTTTTGTTAATTTTGGTGAGTACTCTTTATTTGTGGTCTCTTTTAACGAGTTGGCTTTACATATCCTTTTATACAATTTAGAGGAATATAACAATAGTAATATACAATGGAAAAATATCAGGTCCGAAAAAGAATATATGGTACGAAATATGAATATGTAGATTGCAAGTTGGAGGCTAAAAAATGTAAGTAATATGTCTTAGATTTTTTAGCATTGCAAGTTGGAGGCTAAAAAAATGTAAGTAATATATGTCTTAGAATTTTTAACAATACTAAATACAAGTGCAAGTTAAAGCGATAAAAATTGCAAGCTAAAGTAATAAAAATGTAAGTGGGAGTGGTAAAAAGTGCAAATCAGAGGTTAAAACGGCCAATCTAAAATGCTTTAAGTTTTTAATAGTGTAAACCGATGCAATAAAATTACAATAAAATGAGAAAAGAGTAAATTGCGAGTAAAAAAAATACTATATCTTATTTTTTAAGCAGTTTTTTATAGCTTCTAATCTAAGTTGTTTACCCCCATGAAGATCTTAAAGTTTTAGTGTTAGCCTTTGAGTTAAAATTTTAGTGTTAGTCACTCTACAAGAACTTCAAAATATCAATTCATAACTTATATTCGAGTTTTACCCATAAACCAAAACGTGCAAATTGATTATTTAACTTATTAGACTGTCGTGTGTAATTTTCAACCATTTAGCGGCAAAAACTCTCAAGGAAAAAACTGCTCCTCCTCTCCTCTTGTTCTTGTATACTTGATTCATGAATTTAGGGCTATCATCGACTTGTTTGTCGATGATACGCCTCAAATCTATAAGTTTGTTTCTAGTTACTATTGTTTTAAGTCGTTTTAATAGTCTCTCTTTGTATGAGAGGTTTCAGTCTCCTCTAATGGTGGGTGGTTTTCATTCTCCTTTTATGAGTGGTGGTTTGGAGTCCTATATTGAAAGAGATGCAAACACTGGATTACAACGGATGTCAGTTTCTCTTATTCTATCTGGTGAATCATATTATCTTCCTCTTAAAGACTATGGTGAATTGATAGACCCCTTCGTAGATGGCTGTATATGGAGACAACGAAGATTAAAACGAAGGTATGCAGAAGCGTTTAATCTAGTTCACAAAATTCTTGATTTTTATGAAGAAGATTGTTATAGGTTTGAAATTATTGTATTTATATATCTATTGTAATATCCTAAACTCTTATCATAAATAAAATTATACTTGTTTGCTTTCAAAAAAACATTTCTTTAGAATCGTCTAGTATCATACATTCTTAACACGATTCCTTTTGAGTAAACAAATTTTATATCAAACGTCGAGTTTCGTATTCCTCAGCCTCTCCCTACCCCATAAAACGTTCAACCGATGATCAAATACTAACATTTAACATCCTTGAAATGGTAATGTTCTTCATTTTATGGGCAGAATCCTGCCTCGGTGCAGCCCATTTTATGGGCTTTTCATGCTAAGCCCATTTCACAATTATAGGCCTACTTATTACCCAACACAAACTTCCATCAATAAGCCCACTTCTTACCTGGTTCTGAAACACCCGGCCCATTTCTGCTATGTCCTCACTTAAAAATTAAAACTGATGACAAACTGTTAGTATTAATCAAAATATGACGGTCATTTAACACGCTGGAGGGTTGTTTTTTGTTGTGCCAAATCCAATTTACAACTAGCCTAGTTTCCGCGTCATGAGCGAGTTTATATAACTCGATATAGTTAATAAATAACATTATTTTTATAATTTTATATGAAAATAAGTTGATATCTTGAAATGATATTGATACATGATTAAGTTTTAAAATTTTAAATATAATAAACGACGAATATAAGTGAGTTTTTATACAAAAAAATTTATTTGATCAAATTATCATTGGTCCATTTTTAACAAATTTAAATAAATTGATTTCAACATATATAAAACTATATAATTTAAAGCACTACCACATTACAAAAATATAGTATTTTTTCCTATTTTTTAAGAAATCAATATTTTTGTAATATGTCATATCATAAATATTTAAATATTTAAAAATGTTTGATTAACACTCTCTTTATTAAAAATATTTATCATACTATTTCAAAAAAATTATATTAAAGAATTGATATCTTTTTACTTTATCTATTTAGATAATAATTTAAATTAGACAATTATGTTTAAAAGTTATGCTAAATTTGTATAAGGTAAATGAATTTCGTAAAATATTTTAACCGAAGCTATTTTTAAATTTAAATTAAACTTATATTTTATAAAACCCGTGCGATGCACGGAAGACTGAACTAGTTATAATACCACATGACATAGCTAGAATGATAGAAAAATGTTTTGCTTTAGTTATGTAAAGATTAATATTAAACAAGGACAAAACCATTTTTCCGACACAGTTGTTAGCATGGCTCATCGTCTCATCAGTGATTCATTTTTCTGGTGTACAAGTTAATGACACGTTAACATTATTAGTTGATGAATATTCGCTCAAAATTGGAAGGATGGATGGTTTAGATCTTACAGTAATAAAAAAAAAAAAAGGAGATGCGGTTAGAAAGGTCAGCTAGCTTTATTATTATTAGTATAACTTTTAAACATAATTGTCTAATTTAAATTATTATCTAAATAGATAAAGTAAAAAGATATCAATTCTTTAATATATATTTTTTTTAATTAGTATGATAAATATTTTTAATAAAGATAGTGTTAATCAAACATTTTTTAAATATTTAAATATATTTCATTTTAAAGTATTTACAATTTATAAATTATAACATAAATTTTCTATATAATTATTAAATAACAGTTTTAAAGGAACTTGCGGTTTGTAGCCAGACAATACAGAGATTAAGAAATATCGTGTGATTTAAAATATAAAAAAGGCAATACATAGATTGAGATTAAGGCTTGCCACGTGGCGATCTAAGAAATTAGAAAAAAAAGTTAGAAGACTTGTTGAAAAAGAAAATGTCACGTGGGAAAAAAAGAAGATTACTTTAATAATTTAATAGTAATTATTATTAGTAAATATAGAAGCTATGGATTGAACTGTAAAAAGCATCTTTAACGATTTAAAGCAACTAGGAAGAGACCTTACACAAAGATTCACCAAAAATCACAACAATATATACTTCCTCCGTCCCATATTATAGATTACGTTTTCCATTTTGGGTGTCCCAAAATATAGATCCTACTTTCCTTTTTTATCTTTTGTATTATTATCAATATCACATCAATCTACACTCACACCAATTCACTTTTTTATCTTCTCTTTCCTACATAAAAATCCACACCCACTCACAATCTCTCTCCTCTCCACTTTTCTTTCTCCCTTCCTTAATTTACCTCGATAACAACAAACGAGATCTATAATATGGGACGGAGGGAGTAGATGAAAGTGTTAAATTGATTGATTTGAATTGTGGGCATCTAAGTATTTTTTATTGACAACTAGAATCGGACCCCCGCGCGGGGTTATTACGGTTTTTCGTCTCAAAATTGGATTGAGCTAATTATATATTTACAATTTTTTTCAGGGCATATATTATCCAATTCAGGTCAATTTAAATCTAACATGCAAATCAAGACATTAACACAAAAATAAATGAACAATAGAAGTGATAAAAATAACAAATTGATTGGTTCAATTACAAATTGACAATAACCATGAGTAACGACGAAATACAATATGCAGAAGAGTAACGACGACTTGATGGGAGAATTCAATACGAAATCCCATTTAGAGAAGTCAAAAAATCAAAAGTTGAAATTAGAAGAGGAATTCAATATGCCACATAGTAATGACGACTTAATAACAACTTTCTAGGTCATTACCCGCGCTTTGCGCAAGCCAAACACTTTTTATTTTTGTCTATATTCATATACTTAATATATTTTTTCATATATGTATTTTTTTAGTAAATTATAATAAAATGAATTGAATATCTCTTATATGTACCAAAATCACATAGTCGTTTACGTTGTTCGGATTGCTCTTCATCGTCATACGGATTAAAGGTGAAGAGCGAAAAAAAAATTAAAATGGTGGAAATACTAACCAATTAAGCACATAATTATGGTTTTATTAGACATTTAATAAGTCTCAATAATCATTGGATAATAAGAAATAGAAAAAAGGAGAAAAAATTAAGTTTAAACATTAATGAGTACCAATTGCCATTACTTTCTCAAACCCATGATTTTTATATATAGATAGATTATATAATTTTTAAATTCAATTTAAATTATTTTCCGGAAAATAAGAATTATTATTACTAATATTATTTTTTAAATCAACTATTTTAGTAATTTTAACTGTATTAGTGAATGTAATTGGTTGCAGCTGCAAACTTTTTGACAACGAAAGACATTAATCTCATATATACATGGAATTTTATTTAGAGATTCTTGAAGACTATTGTTGAGATAGATTATGATAGTAGAATATTTAGGTTAGATCTTGTGTAACGACTTTCTTAATATCATTTTATATGATAAATAGATATACCTAAACTTTCTTTTGAAGCTTTTGTGATGTGTGGGAATGAAAAAGTGGAGAGAACAAGATTCTCAAAAAAAGACACAATGGAGTGAAAAGGAATTTTTTTCATAGAGTAAAATCCAAGAGTGGAATTCATAACCCCACCAATAGACAATCCAATAGTGACAATTCATACTCTCCACCCTTTTTCTATTCTTTCTGCATAATTTTACTCCTTTACATGGAAAGCAAATCCCACTTTCCACGGTTCATGGATGCCTCTTTTGCCTTTGATTTCATCATGCTCAAACCATGTATCTATCAAAGCATAAGCTAATTATATATGACATCTTTCTAATCCATATTCTTAGAAAATAAATTAAACATTTTATTCAACATAAAATCCTACAAAAAGAAAGAGTCATTGACCAAAAAAATTAAAAATAGATATAATGAACACCAACAGTTCATAAGAGACACAATGTTATTGCTACACGAAATGAGCATTCAGACATAGTAATGATCACAAGACGTATAATATAGTCTTCTTATTTGTAAGAGGTTGACCAATTCTTTTAATGATGTTATAATTAACTCAAGGATTGATATTAAGAAGTAAATTTTATCATATATATGCTTGATTTTTACCAATTTTCTTTGACTAGTAGTGTATATTTTGTTATCTTAATAAGTCAGCTTTCTGATATGATTCTTGTGTAGAAAAGTATATAATCTAAAAAAAATGTCAAACAAAATAAATTAAAAATGTTTTCTTTTCTATAATATCTCCTAGTTATTAGAATTTACTATATAACTATTAAAGTAAACATTCTCTTATGCCACATGACATTCCTTTCTTTAATCTGCCACATATCACAATGCTATTACATTTGCCGTGTATCAATTCTCTATTCAATATATCACTTTCTATTTTATCATTTTTCCAATTTTTATAATAGCAATACAAATTATAAATATAGCAATAAAATAGTTTCCTTTTCTGTGTTTTCTATAGCTTCTAATAGATAAAGATTTACTTTCCTTCATTATTGATTACGGAATATTTCAGGATTATTTCTTTTAATCTGTTTTGTCATTTTAGGATACTCATTTAATAAGTTATTTCCTTTTATTTTAGAAACCTTTGAACCCTATTTAAGGTTTTCCATAATTATTGTTTTAGGTTCTCGAACATTGATAATGAATAGCGTTCATCGTTTTTACTCCCAAAAGAGAGCTTTTGTGAGAAGAGTGCATTTGTGTGCATTGTTGTTGAACTCGTCTAGTTGTTCTTGTGTGTGTCAATATCCACCATAAGGTTGGTGCTATCATGTCTCCATAGAGCATCATCTAGGTGTCTTGGCCTTCCATAGCCATTGTGTTTGGTTGTAATCATTGGGGGTTCATCATCATATGGTAAAGCACGAAAAGGGTTTTATTGTTGTTTGATTTTATTACATTGTCTATAATTCGTCATTATTTCTTCCATCTCTTGTCTAATTTCGCCTATCTTCTTTGTTTCGAGGTTCTGTTCGAGTTTTGGTGTCTAGATCGTCAATAATGGATTATCCCCGCATCAAATTGTAACAAAGCCACGCTGACACCATTACCATCTTCACAAGAACACCACGAGCCCACCATTATCTGAAAAACACAGAAAAAGTTATTAGTTTTAGCCTTCCTGTTTTTCAGTTTTTCAGTTTTTCATTTTCTATCAGAAATTGATTTTGAGTCTTTTCGTGCTTTGATCTTTCTTGTTGAGTTTGTTTCAGGTTGCGTAGAAGAAGATTGGGTTGATTTGTGTTTGTGGAGATCGAAAGATTGGATTTTGAAGCACTTTCGTTCTCAAAATCTACTCAATCCATCACCACCAACACATAGCCAGCCGAACCCCCACCTTCCACCACCACTTCCGCAACCAACGAACTCCCATCACCCCCACACTTCAGTTCGGTTCTCTTCCAAGGAAACACATCTGTCAAAACCCTAGAAGTGCGGAGAAAAGTTGTTCCTAGCGTCACAAGACAAAATCTTCTACAAGGAAATCTAATCTTCTCAACAAGGAAAATCCAAGTTAGTTTAATTAATTTTTAATTTTAATTTCAGAGATTAATATCTCTAATTAGAGTATGTATTTTCATTTTGGTGAGACAAAAAAAGAAATAAAAGAAAATCAAAAAAAGAAAAAAAGGAAAGAAAGAAGAAAAAAAAGAAAAAAAAAGAAAAGTCTCGAATTTCAGCATTTATTTTTACGTTTTTGTTAAGTCAAGTCAAGACAAGTATTGTTTGAGACAGAATTCAAGAAATTGGAGGAAACAGGATTACCACGAGCCCGTAACAAAGACGAAGAATTACTCAGTCGATGACAAAACCGCGACCGACCGCACCCTACCGCGATCATGGTTTAGTGCGAATTCTCAGCAGAAGCTTCTATAGTGAAAGCATGTTCATGGCCCCTTAACCGCACCCGCGGTTTGGCCCCTGTTTGTGTTTTGCTCTCTTCAACAACCCGATCCATACCCGAACCTACCTTACCCCTCTCGACCTTGTCTTCGATCTTCATCGACGCAAGTTGAGACAAGTTAAGGTACGTTTCCTTTTGGCCATATTGAGTTCAAATTTGAGTCTTATTAGTTGATTGCATTCACATTCTTGCAATTTTTTTCGAGTCTTTGTTTCTTTCTTTTGTTGAGTCTTTTTGTTTTGAGTCTGAACCTTGAGTCGAAACTCCGCCCTACACTAGCAATATCCATTACTACCATCACTCATCTTAGTGCTAGGAGCTTGTTAGTTTCAATCTATTTGGGGGTTTTGGTCCACACAAGTCAATCCTTCAAAGGAAGCTTGTTACAAGAACAATTGAGAGAGAGTGCAGAGGAAAACATACGAGAGTAAACACTTGTGAGTTATTTTTTGTGTTCACTAACTTAACATTGTTACGTGATAGTCTTCACTTTGATCATGTCTCAGTTGCAGAGTCCTTATAGGACTGGCCATGAGTACACCCCTGTCACACCTTAGGAAATGATGAGCATGTTCAAGCAACTTTCTGACTCGGTCGCCAACATGAACATTGAGAGAACGACGATCATAACTAGACTACATGCGAGCATATAGGAGCTTCCCGAGACGCTCAGAGGAGGAATTTGCCTAACCAGGAAGAAGTGTATGAGGTTGCTCGTAACGCCTCCCATAGATTGCCCTAAGCTGCTCACCATCAAGCTCTAAGGGAGTGTTTTTCTAACCTTAACTCTCTTATACATTGTCCTAATAGATACAACGTTTCTAACTGTTTTGATAGATTTCAGGCTTTAGATGACGATGAAGGTTTTGATGAGGAGTTTGATGATGATGATGACGATTGGCGTCCACCGCCACGTAGAGAATTCCAAGTTAGACAAGGAAGATAGCCTGAGCAAGATGGAATTGGGAGGATCAAGGTCAAAATCCCAAACTTTAAAGGCATATGTGATCCCGACGTCTACATGGAATAAGAGATGAAGATTGAGCAGATTTGGTCTTGCCATAACTTCCCCTAGTATAAGAAGGTGCAACTTGAGCCTTAGAATTTAATGGATATGCACTAGTTTGGTGGGATAACTTGGTAGAAGAAAGGATTAGGAATCGAGACCCTCCCGTTACTACTGGGGATCAAATGAGGGCAATGATGAGAGCTCGATTTATGCCTCACCACCATACACGAGATCTTAGGCAACGTCTTGAGAATTTGAGGCAAGGATCCATGAACACCTAGGAGACCTACAATGCTATACAAGCTATCTTAGAGGAGTTTAGAGATGTGTTTCCGAATGAGATTCCAGCACGATTACCATCATTGTGAGGTATTGAGCACCAAATAGATCTTTTTCTCAGAGCCTCTTTAACCAATAGGCCAACCTATAGAATGAACCCTCATGAGTGCCAAGAGATTCAAAAGCAGGTGCAAGAGCTCCTAGACAAAGGGTTATGTTCGAGAAAGCCTTAGTCCATGTATTGTCCCCGTCTTGTTAGTACCAAAGAAAGACGACTCTTAGAGGATGTGTGTTGATTGTCGAGCTATCAATAATATAAACATCAAGTATCGTCATCCCATACCAAGGCCAGACGACATGTTATATGAGCTTCATGGAGCCACAAACTTCACCAAAATTGATCTAAGAAATGGCTATCATCAAATAAGGATGAGGAAAGACGATGAATGAAAGACTGCCTTCAAGACCAAGTTTGGTCTCTATGAGTGGCTTGTAATGCCATTTGGTTTGACAAATGCTCCTACTTTTATGAGACTCATGAATCATGTTTTGAGGAATTTCATAGGGAAATTTTTTGTTGTTTATTTCGATGATATCTTGATTTACAACAGATCCCTAGAAGATCTTGAACGTCATCTCATGGAAGAACTCGTTACTCTTAGACTACAACACTTGTATGCCAATTTAAAGAAATGTGATTTTTTCACTCATAAAGTTATATTTCTTGATTTTTTTTAGTGAGTTCACAAGGACTACAAGTGGACGAAGAGAAGATTAGAGCCATTCAAGATTGGCCAACTCCCACCTCGATTAGCCAAGTAAGAAGTTTTCATGGATTAACTAGCTTTTATCGGTGTTTTGTGAAGGATTTCAGCACCATTGTTGCGCCCCTAACCGAGATAACAAAGAAGCATAGCGCATTTGTGTAGAAGGAAGCTCAAGAAAAGGCATTTAATGAGTTAAAATGCAGATTGACTAATTCGCCATTACTTGTTCTTCCCGACTTCACTCGGGCTTTTGGAGTGGAATGTGATGCCTCCGGGATTGGCATAGGAGGCGTGCTAATGCAAGAAGGTAAGCCTATTTCCTTCTTTTCTGAAAACTTGAAAGGTGCATGTCTAAATTACTCTACTTATGCCAAGGAATTGTATGCATTATATAGAGTACTTAGGACTTGGCAACACCACCTTTGGCCTATAGAGTTTGTTTTGCATACCGATCATGAATCTTTGAAGCATTTTAGGAGAAAAGATAAACTTGATAGGAGGCATGGTAGATGGATGAAGTTCATTGAAACTTTCTTTTACATCATAAAATACAAGAAGGGAAAAGATAATCTTGTTGTTGATGCACTTTCTAGGAGACATACGTTGATTGATAAACTTTACTTTAAGATGTTAAGATTCATTTAAATCAAAGAGTTATATCGTAATGATGTTGATTTTCGATCGATTTACAAGCATTGTGTGGAAAAAGGAACTTTGGATAAGTTTTACTTTTTGAAGGTTTCTTGTTTAAAGTTGATAAAGTGTGCATACTTAGGTGTTCAGTGAAATTATTGCTTATTGAAGAAACCCATAAGGGTGGACTAATGGGACACTTTGGTAGAGATAAGACATATCACATGTTGCATGCTCATTTTTATTGTCCACATATGTGGTTGATCGTTTCTCTAAGATGGCTCATATTATTGCTTGTCACAAACCTGATGATGCTCATAATGTTGCTGACTTGTTCTTTACAGAAATTGTTAGATTACATTGTGTGCCTAAAACCATTGTGAGTGATAGAGATGTGAAGTTTCTATGTGATGGGGGAGAATCCGAGCTATCATCAAGAGCCTTCGAGGTAGCATCAAGGATGCCTCATCCTAAATCAAGAGATGGTCTAACAACTGGAGTAAGAGATAAAGATCTCTATGAGCCATCATTGAAGTCGTTGTTAGTCATCCGAGCTCGTATAGTAGCCATTCAAGCTCGTAGAGATCCGATTTGAGTCAAGATACGAAGACAAGATTTACAACGACAAATCCATGCCCGCAGATCAGCGAAGGCGGACATGAGTGAGTTTTCCCTTTGACAGTTTTCCAAGATTGTTTCGTTTTAGATATTTCAGGATTATTTTTATGTTTCTTTTGTTATTTTTGGAAACCCTTATTTATTGTTTTATTATTTTTAAAGGCCAACCCTAGGACCCTTATATAAGGCTTGCCTTAGTTGTTTTTAGGTAAAACCCAAGATGATTATTATGAATTGAGAAACGTTGTTTTTTTGTCCTCCAAAAGAGAGCTTTAGTGAGAAGAGTGCTTGAGAGCATTGTTGCTGAACTCGCCTTGTTGTTCTTGTGTGTGTCAATCTCCACCATAAGGTTGTTGTTATCGAGTCTCCATAGAGAATCCTCCAGGTGCCTTGGCCTTCCATAACCATTGTGTTTGGTTGTAATCTTTTTGAATTACAACATCATTTGGTAAGGTTCTTGTTCCTAAGTTCAAGGGTCATCAACAACTTATCCCCGCAACAAATTGGTATCAGAGCCGTGTTGACACCAGCACCGTCTTCACAAGAACACCACAAGTCCATAAATATATAATAAGAGAGTCAATTTTAGTTTTCAAGTTTGTTAAATCAGGGATTGATTTTGAGTCTTTCTTGTGCTTTAATCATCTTTATCGGGTCTCTTTCAGGTTGCATACAAGAAGCTTGGATTGATTTGTGTTTCTGGAGATCAAAAGACTGGAGTTTGGAGCACCTTCGTTTCCAAAATCCACTCAAACCATCCCCACCATCACAATCCGGACGAACCACCACCATTTCCACCAGCAACAAATTTCGATCCACCACCACCATCAAATTTCGGCCGTCCTAGTCCAGATCACAGCCGTCACGAAACCATAGAGTTGCTGAAAAGTTGTTTCCTTGCAGCCCAAGACGAAATCTTCACATAAGGAAATCACATCTTCAAGGAAGAGAATCTTATCTCCAACAAGTCATTTTATTTTATTTTATTTTTCATTTTTGCTGAGATTAATATCTCTTAGAGTTTGTATTTTTCGTTTTGTTCAGACAAAAAAATAGAAAAGAAATAGAAAAAATAGAAAAAGAAGAAAAGAAAAATACAAAAATGAAAAGAAAAGTCTCATTATTTCAGCATTTATTTTACATTTTTGTTGAGTCATGTATTGTTTGAGTCAGAAGTAAAATATTGGAGGAAACGGGATTGCCACGAGCCCGTAACGATGACGAAGAAGTTTTCAGTAGACGACAAAACCGTGATCGGACGCGACCCACCGCGACCGCGGTTTAGTGCGAGCTCTCAAAAAAAGCTTCTATAGAGAAACCGCGATCGCGGCCCAGAAATCGCGTCTTGACGACGACCGCGGTTTTGTCCCTGTTTGCTTTTTTCATTCTTCAGCAACCTGAGCCATACCCAAACCTACTCTAGCCCTCTCGAGTCCGTCTTTGATCTTCATTGATATCAGTTGAGACAAGTTAAGGTACGCTTTCTTTTGGCCCTCTTGTGTTCTAGTTTGAGTCGTGTTAGTTGATTTGCATTTAAATTTTTGCAATCATTTTTGAGTCTCTATTTCATTGTTTCGTTGAGACTTTTTGTTTTCTAGTTTGAACCTTGATTTGAAACCCCGCCTCTAAACTAGCCATCTCCATTACTACCATCACTCATCTTAGTGCTAGGAGCTTGCTAGTTTCAGTTTGTTGAGTTTATGTCCATACAAGGCAATCCATCAAAGAAAGCTTGTTACAACAACAATAGAGAGAGAGTGCAAAGGGAAACACACGAGATTAAACACTTTTGAGTTGTTTTCGTTTCCACTAACTTAAGATTGTTATGTGTTAGTCTTCTCTTTGATCATGTCTAGAACATCGATCCATCCAATAACGATCACTTAGTATCGACGATGCCATGCGATTGAAGAATGGCAGTCATATATAGACGTCCAAGGAAGAAGAGGATGTGAGCAAGAGAAAAATGGCCTTGCCAAGATAAAGGTGAAAATCTCAAGGTTTGAAGGAAGCTGTGATGTAGCCGAGTACATGGAATGTGAAACCAAGATTGAGCATATTTAGAGTTGTCATAATTTCATGGAACACAAAAAGGTACGACTTGCTGCCCGTGAATTTACCAACTATGCACTGAAGTGGTTGGATAACCTTGAGAAAGAAAGGAAAATTACACTTGATCCAGCCGTGAGCACTTGGAAGCAAACGAAGACCTTGATGAGAGCTCGCTTTGTGCCTCCACATCTCACACGTGAGCTAAGGAAAAGGTTGGAAAACTTGAGGCAAGGAACCATGTCAACAGAGGAGACATACAATGCAATCCAAGCTGCTATGGTTCGAGCTAATGTGTTTGAGAATGAGGAGACTACTATGGCTAGGTACCTTCGTATACTTAACTCTTATTTAGATAACAAATTATAGTTGTATCGTTGTTCCTTCATGAAAGAATTGCTACACTTGGTCATCAAATTGAGAGTAGAACAAAGGCCAAGAAGCAAAAAAGGCTAAGAAGAAAGAGTGGCAAGGGCAAGTGGAAAATAACATTGCCAAGGTTAACACCCAACTTGAGCGTTAGAGTTATCAAGTCAAAGAGAATGTCGAGAAGAAGGAAAGGGACAAGAAGAAAGAAAAGGATCTATCGACAACCCCTCCACCACAAAAAGTTAACCAAGGGAGTACTTCTAATCTTTCTACTATAATTTAAAATGTTTTGTGCTTAAATTCTCAAAGTAGAGATCATATGATGAAGGAATGCCCTGATATGCTTAATCACCTATGTCAAATTGAAACTGAATCTGAAAAGGGTGATAATGTTGTTTGTGTTAATGATCTTAAAACTGATTTAGATGATGAAGCTGTTGTTGAATATGAGGATGTTGATTCATTGATTACTAGGAAAGATTTGCAAGCACAACCTGCTCCTTGTGTTGAAAACCTTTTCCATACTCATTGTCTAGATAAGATTAAGAATTGCAACATGATTACTGATGAAGGTAGTTGTAGTAATACTGCTAGCACGAAATTGAATACTAAATTGCAAGTTACTACAATATGCTACCCTAGTCCTTATAAACTGCATTGGATTAATGATTGTGTTGAGTTGAAATTGAACAAGCGTCTTCAAGTCACCATAACACTAGGACATTATGATGACACTATTTTATGTGATGTTGTGTCTATGCAAGATTTTCAAGTTTTATTGAATTATCCATGACAGTATGATAAGCGAGTTACCCATGATGGTTTTACTAATTGTCATTCATTTAGCTTTCATGGTAAAAATGTTGTTCTTATCCCTATGGTTCCTTCAGAGGTCGCTGATGAGTATGACAAGAGGAAGGACAATGATAAAGGAGCTAAGAGAATGAAGGAAAGCAAGGCGCCCCCGCAGCATCAAGTTTGTTCATCAAAGTCGAGCCATGCACTCAAAGCATTCAAGAGGAAGTTGTACATCAACGAGGATGACGCCTTTGAATATTGCTCTATCATTCATATCAAGGCAGATTCGAGGTCGAATCCTTTTCAAGAAGGGGAGTATGATGCGGGACCATTCAAGCTATCATCAAGAACCTTCGAGGTAGCATCAAGGACGCATCATCCTAAATCAAGAGATGTTCTAACCACTGGAACAAGAGATAAAGACCGCTATGAGCCATCATTGAAGTCGTTGTTAGTCATCCGAGCTCGTATAGTAGACATCCAAGCTCGTAGAGATCCGATTCGAGTCAAGATGCGAAGACAAGATTTACAGCGACAAATCCGCGCCGGCGAATCGCCAATCCGCGCCCGAAGATCAGCGAAGGCGGACATAAGCGAGTTTTCTACAACGCTCATTTCGCGCCTGCAGATCCAAATCTGCACCTGCGGATTTGCCCTTTGACAACTTTTCAAGATTGTTTCGTATTGGATATTTTGGGATTATTTATTATGTTTCTTTTGATATTTTTGGAAACCTTTATATATTGTTTTATAATTGTTAAAGGCCAGCCCTAGGACCCTTATATAAGGCTTGCCTTAGTTGTTTTTAGGTTAAACCCAAGATGATTATTATGAATTGAGAAACTTTGTTTTCTGTCCTCCAGAAGAGAGCTTTGTGAGAAGAGTGCTTGAGATCATTGTTGTTGAACTCACCTAGTTGTTCTTGTATGTGTCAATCTGCAAGATAAGGTTGGTGCTATCGAGTCATCATAAAGCATCCTTCAGGTGCCTTGGCCTTCCATAGCCATTGTGTTTGGTTGTAATCCTTTGGGGTTTCATAATCATTCGGTAAGGTTCTTGTTCCTAAGTTAAAGGGTTTTATTGTTGTTTCATTTGGTTCCATTTGGTCTATCCTTCGATTATCTTTCTTCCATCCCATTATAATTCCACCTATTCTCTTTGTTTCGAGTTTCTGTTCGAATTTTTGTGTCTAGATCGTCATCAGTGGCTTATCTCCGCATCACTAAGTTACTTTTGGAGAACTCTTTGGGGAAAACTGGGAACTAGGTTGTTATTCTCCACTTCTAGTCACCCTCAAACCGATGGCCAAACTAAGGTAACCAATAGGACTCTCACCACTTTGCTTAGAGCTATTCTTAGGAAGAATTTGAAAGCTTGGGAAGAAGCCCTACCCCATGTTTAGTTTGTCTACAATAGATCCATCCATTCCTCGACGTCGCTGAGTCCTTTCGAATGTGTGTATGGTTTGAATTCATTAACCCCTTTTGACCTTATACTATTACTTACGAAGGAGCCAGTGGATTCAATGCAGGATAACAGGTTGAACACATTAAGGATCTACATGAGAGGACAAGAGTTAAGTTGTTGGATAAGGCTGTGAAGAATGCCAGCAAGGCAAACAAAAGAAGGAAGAAGGTTGTCTTCAAGGAAGGAGACCTTGGTTGGGTTCATTTTAGGAGAGAATGCTTTCCCAACAAGTGTTACTCGAAGTTGTCATCAAGAGAAGATGGACCATTCCAGGTGCTGAAGAAGATTGGAGACAATGCTTATGTATTGGAGCTACCTGGTGATTTTCAAGTGAGTTCAACATTCAATATTTAGGATCTTACACTCTTTGAAGGAGATGAAGAGGAGCTGGATGATTCGAGGTCGAATCCTTTTCAAGAAGGGGATGATGATGAAGGATCATTTGAACATCAACCAACGTTGGTAGTTACCGAGTTCGACGGCGCCATAACTCGCTCGAGAGCCATGGAGGTTCAACAAGAGTTAGACAAGTTAGTTGCATTCTTCTTGTCTAAGGAGCTTAGCATTATATAGGATCCCTTGGAACCACATTTGAAGACCATGTTCGTTGTTGTAGTTCAAGACGAGCCAAACCCGAGCAAAGGGAAAGTGGAGTTTCACTGCAAAGGTAAAACCGCGACCACGACTACCATACCCGCGACCGCGGTTTGACAACAGAAAGTTCGATAACCTTTGGAATAAAACCATGACCGCGGTTATGAGCCTCACACTTTTCTGAGTTTTGTTTGTTTTGGAATATTCTGGGATTATTTGTTTTAATTCGTTTTGTCATTTTAGGAAACTCAATTAATTAGTTATTTTCGTTTGTTTGGACAACCTTTGAACCCTATTTAAGGTTTTCCCTAGTTTAACAAAGGTTCGATCCTTGCTGTCTCCATCTATTTTTCTCTTCTTTTCCAACATTCACATGATTTTTTACCACTGTCTCCTCCCTTTACATTAAATTCTTTATTTTTAAAAGTTCTTTAATGATTATATCTATGCATTTAATCAACTAAATGAATAAATCAATTTTATTTTTGAAAATAAGGTTAATATTATCATTTAAATATCAATTGAGAATTAATAATACAATTTATATATTATATTAAATTTGATCTTACGATTTATGATTTAGCCCCCTCTAACCAGAATTTCTATCTACGCCACTAGTTATGCTCAAGATTTTTATGCCCATAATTTACACAATTTTTCTTATTATATACAATAAGATAGGAGCCCGTTTTACTAGAGGCTAAATCTATCTATAGATATTGTATGACGCGTATCTGATTTAAAACAATTACGGATGCTATGTTCGCTATTACGCATAAGTATAAATATATGTATATTGTTATTATTATTAGTATTTATAAGAAAAAAACTTAGGCAGCCACATACGTTATGAGAGGTCCAACCTAGATTATCCTTGCGGATGAGAACACAGAGTCCTAAATCATGATTCAATCCAGACGAGGAGGGTGAATGACTAATTTTAGCAATTCTATCAGTCCTACCATTCTTCTCTCCAAAGATATGTCTGAGTTGGAAAGATGGGTATTGGTAGAGGCCGATCAGGATATCAACAACCATCATCGCAATCTCCCAAGGGTCTCGTGATGTTCTTTTGATAACATCGATTAATGTGAGATTGTGAGTTGTTTTTATTTTTTAGTTTCTTCTTTGAGAGCAATTGTTTAGTCATGAGCGTGGATAATTTGCCACATGGGTAGCCTTCCATGCGTATTACTTGGGTTTTGTCGTTCCTAACAATAAAGCCATAGCTAGCTTCACCGTTTTGGATTCTAGATCTGTCAAAAGTTCAGCTTGAGAAAGTTGACTTCAAGGGGTTTCCATTTATAATTCTTCTTCTTCCTTGTATAGGCTGGGTTCTTCTTAATTTAATTACTAAATAGTCATCTTCATAGATTTTTGTTTGGTCCCAATTTTTCCCGAGTTTTTCAATAAACTCTTTGAGGTTTTAATTTTTTTCTTTCTTTCAGGTCAATGTTGAAAAGAGTGTTGTTTCAATTGATCCAGATGCCCCACCATGTTGTGGCAAGACAAATGAATTTAGGCCCATAGATACTTATAACTAGTTCTAGAATGAGTTATTTTGGTTTTTTGTTCTGACAAATGAGATTGCGAATAATTGGTTCTAAGATTGGATTTTGTTGTTTAATGTTGTTGATGGAGGAGGGGCATAGAAGGAGAAGGTGTTTGAGATCCTTTGTTGGATTATTGCAGAATACACACTACATTGGGACATGGATGTTATTGAATGGTAGTCTGGCTTTAGTAGCAAGGACATTATGACATATTTTCCAAATAAAGTTTTGTACTTTTGGATATGTATTCAATTTCCAAATCCGTGGAGGTCCTCGTTTGATGAGTTTCTATTCACTGTAATCATGTAATAGGTCGAGCTCATTGTAAACCAACCATTTTACTCTCATTCCAGTAGAGTCTATCATGGATTTCATTTCCTGGTAGTGGAATATTGGTAATTTCTTCCACAATCTTAGGTGGAAAGGAATTTTAGTAGTTCATGAGTGTTCCACTTATGGTCTGTGATGAAATCGCTAACTGGAGCTAATTTGTTGTAATAACTTGGTGGAAATGCCTCTGTTGTGAGTTTAGTGTTAATTCCCCAGTTGTTTGTTCAAAAATTTATATATGTATCTTCTCCTGTTGACCAACAAATATCTATTTTGAACTCTTCTTGTAGGTTGATTAGTTGATCCCATTGCCATGAGTAGTTTGGTTCTTCTTGTAGGTTGATGTTGGTTGGGTCAGCTAATATCTCCAAAGAAGCTTCATTTGTAAAGCTTTGTTCATGTCAACGAATTTTTTGATTCCAAGACCACCGTTTTCTTCTTCTTGCAGATCTTATCCTAGTCTATTAGTGAGTTGTAGTTTTCGTCTTTATTCCAAGAAAACTCTAATAATTTTGTCAAGGTTTTATGAACATAATGAGGTAGCATAAAGATTTGCATTATGTAGTTGGATTTAGCTTAATTATTTTATTTGATAAGGATGACTCTTCCCTCTTTGAAAAGAGAGTGTTTGTCATTTAGCAAGTTGGGGTGTTTGACGCAATAATTGTATCAAAGAAAGTCTCTTGATTTGGATTAGACTACGTATACACAATGTGTATATAATCTTATTCTACACAAGGTTATTATAGTAATTTATATGTCTAAATAAATAAAAAACAAACTATTCGTATGTTTAATACAACAGGTTTCTTTCATCTTCGATCATCTTTTACCTTCCTCCTCCCCATTTTCATATTTGGAATTCTTCCTCCTTGTTTCCTCTCCTTCTGCCACCACTTCCAAGACTGCAAATTGTCTGTCTCCCAGCGTATCTGATTGCATCTCTCTCTCTCTCTCTCTCTCTCTCTCTCTCCTGCCGCGACCATCTGCAAATTTTTGTCTCCTCGGTGAAGAAGTGCGGTGGCGGATGATGGAGCATTGTCAGTGATAGAGGAGAGGTAAAAGCGAAGGTGAAACGCCGTCGATGAAGGTGGAAGATTAAAGTCGTAATCTAAAAAAGGGTACTATATCTGAAATTGGGGGAAATTTCAAAACCCCAGTAAAAATTGGACAAAATAACTACATGTCTCTCTACTCCCAGATTCGGTTGTACTGCGGGAAGTTGTAGTCTGTTGAGTACTGAATTTGCAATTTTACTTGAATTTATTTGAGAACTAGATTCAGACTCCCGTGCTACGTCTGGGGCAATCTCGGCGAAATTTTTCCCCAAATCAGATATGGAATTTTACGTTTGGATTGATTTCAAGAGCGAAATCCAGTCCAACTTGGTGCATAAGCAATCTCGGTGAATTCAAGAGCGAAAAATCATATAGGTGTTTCTGAGTCAAATCAAAGAAATCTCAATTCATAAGAAACACAAAGCGATCTCGCTGCAAATCAACTCGATGTTTCTCCAGATAAATTCGATATAGTTTTCGTCAATATATGAAATACACATTTAGATAAACTGAATTTATGAAATACACAGTTACTCATGCACACATAAGGTATAACTCATGTCCACACCTACGTTCAAATTAATAGTTTACAGAACTTGCTATTAAACTCATATATACACTAAATTTATGAAATACACATATAAATCCACAAAGAAAAACCTTCAAGCCTAGCAATTTCGGATCTCTTTCTCAATCTCTCACTCATGCTCACAATACATACACACTAGTCTGTAAATTTCATAATTTTGTTTGTATAAACTATAAGTTTGCATAGATGTGTTTTGTTGCATGTTTTATAACTAGGCTGCGTCTATATGCACACGTTTTTTTTGCTAAATGCACACTATTCTGTGCGGTAACAGTTGCAGTACACTTCTGTGCATTAAGGATTACCGCACAAAAGGGCTCCGGGGCATTGTTGGAATGTTTTCTGAAACGAATATGAATCTGGTGCGGTAATTCTTACCGCACAGATATGTGCGTTAACAATTAACGCACCACGTTAATACGAGATTAACAAAAAAAAAAAATTTGATTAACTTAAACACCTGTGCGGTAACTCTTACCGCACAGGATTTGTTATTTTTTTAATTAATAATTTTTTTTTTAAAAGTATTTAAATAATAATATCTTGTGCGTTAACTCTTACCGCACAGATCTGTGCGTTAAGATTTAACGCACGGGATTAAAAAAAAAATTAAAATTTTGATTAAAAAAATTCCTGTGCGGTAAGCTTTACCGCACAATTTTTTTTTTTAATTTTTTAATTTTTTTTTAATTAATCGTGCAGATTTTATTTTAAATAAAATATATCTGTGCGGTAAATATAACCGCACAGATCTAATAATTATCGCTTCAGTCTCATTGCTCTAGTGGTAAGGCATTGTGCATCCTTTGTAAGGTCTCAGGTTCGAGTCTCAACTCCAACACTAAATCTTTTATTTTATTTGTGAAAAATAAATAAAAGAAGAGGGTGAGAAGGATTGAACTTGAGACCTTATGCACAAATATTTGGTGTGAAACCACCACACTAATGAGTTCTCATGATATGTTTGTAATTTTATTATTACATGTTACAATAGAACTTGGTTCCATCTTATTTTATTATTAATTTTTTTTTATCTTGGTCCCATATAATTATTGAATTAATTATAATAATAAATTCAAAAAAAAATATTATTCAAATAATCAGATGTTTAATCTTTTATATAAAAATACTATAATTATAAAACAATAAAACCTATATTACTTTTTAAGATAAAAATAATCAATATTGTTCTCAATTTAACCTTTCTATAAATTCTAGACTTGGCAAACGACCCAAACGATGTCAGAATGGTTTGAAACTTGGTTTCTATGACTGTTGGAGGTATTTGACCATGTGGGTTACTCTCAACCACCACTTCGTATTTTTCAAGTAACACGTCCTTTGTAATACCAAACATCTCTTACCTCTCTAACTTGTCGATATACATATTGCGACAAGTTAGAGAGTTATCACTAGTTTGGTTTTTACAAAGGAGGTGCTCTTCGAAAAGTTAGAAGTTGTGATTGGAAGTTACCTACATGATCAAATATCTCTAATAGGCATTGAAACCAAGTTTCATTCCATTCCGACATCGTTTAGGCGTTGTTTTGCAAAGTTGGGCCTTAATCCCATTTAAGGCCTTTTAAGGCCTTTTAGCGTTTACGTATAGTTTCGAGCCTCGTTTTGTTTGAGCGAGACCTTATTGGTACTTTATATGCCTAATAAGACTAAGTTTTATAATTTTGTCAACAATAATCATCATCGATGTTGTAGACCATACATATTGCGACAAGTTAGAGAGTTATCACTAGTTTGGTTTTTACAAAGGAGGTGCTATTTGAAAAGTTAGAAGTTGTGATTGGAAGTTACCCACATGGTCAAATATCTCTAATAGGCATTTAAATCAAGTTTCATTCCATTCCGACATCGTTTGGGCGTCGTTTTGTCAAATTGGGCCTTAAGCCCATTTAAGGCCTTTTAGCGTTTGAGTCGTTTGCCATGTCTAGAATTTATTGAAAGATTAAATTGAGATTAATATTGATTATCATACTTTTTTTATCTTAAAAAGTAATATAAGTTTTATTGTTTTATAATTGTAGTATTTTTATATAAAAAGATTTATCAAAACATGAAAAATAGTAAAAATATTCAAATAATAATATATATTAAAAAGGCTAAATAATAATAATACAAAACATCTGATTATTTGAATAATATTTTTTTTTGAATTTATTATTATAATTAATTCAATAATTATATGGGACCAAGATAAAAAAAAATTAATAATAAAATAAGATGGAACCAAGTTCTATTATAACATGTAATAATAAAATTACAAACATATCATGAGAACTCATTAGTGTGGTGGTTTCACACCAAATATTTGTGCATAAGGTCTCAAGTTCAATCCTTCTCACCCTCTTCTTTTATTTATTTTTCACAAATAAAATAAAAGATTTAGTGTTGGAGTTGAGACTCGAACGAGACCTTACAAAGGATGCACAATGCCTTACCACTAGAGCAATGAGACTGAAGCGATAATTATTAGATCTGTGCGGTTATATTTACCGCACAGATATATTTTATTTAAAATAAAATCTGCGCGATTAATTAAAAAAAAAATTAAAAAAAAATTAAAAAATTTTAAAAAAAATTTGTGCGGTAAAGCTTACCGCACAGGAATTTTTTTAATCAAAATTTTAATTTTTTTTTAAATTTTTTTTTAATCCCGTGCGTTAAATCTTGAATTTGATACAAGTTTTCGTCCGGGAACGTACCTTGAATTTGAACCTGTAATTTACCGTCCTCTTGCACAATCCGGCTCAAATGATCAGCTACGGAGTTTTCGACTCCCTTCTTGTCCCGGATTTCCACATTGAACTCGCTTAAGAGCAAAACCCATCGAATGAGTCTTGGCTTTGATTCCTTCTTCGTCATGAGATAACGAAGAGCAGCGTGGTCCGTGTGGATAATCACCTTCGTGCCCAAAAGATATTGCCCAAATTTTTCAAGGGCAAACACCACGGCTAGCAACTCCTTTTCCGTGGTGGAGTAATTCCTCTGAGCTCCGTTCAAAGTCGTGGAAGCATAGTAGATGACGTGCATTGCTCTTCCGACTTTTTGACCAAGAACGGCTCCCACCGTGTGATCACTAGAATCACACATGATCTCAAAGGGTAGAGACCAATCGGGTACTTGGATGATTGGTTCTTCGGTGAGGTGGGCTTTCAGAGTGTCGAATGCCTTCTTGCACACATTCGACATGTCAAAAGTAGCTTCCTTTTTCAAAAGCTCACATAGGGGCGTGGTGATCTTAGAGAAGTCCTTGATAAACCTGCGATAAAAACCTGCATGGCCTAGGAAAGAACGCACTTCACGCACATTAGTAGGATAAGGCAACGATTGAATGACGTCAATCTTTGCCTTATCGACCTCAATACCCCTAGCTAAAATTATGTGCCCCAATACTATCCCTTGTTCAACCATAAAATGACACTTTTCAGAAATCAATACTAGATTAGTATCTACACATCTTTTAAGCACGAGTGACAAATGATTTAAACATGCATCAAAGCTATCCCCATGTACCGTAAAATCATCCATAAAAACTTCTATGAAATGTTCAATGTATTCCAAGAAGATACTTACCATACATCGTTGAAAGGTCCCTGGCGCGTTACATAATCCAAAAGGCATCCTACGATATGCAAAAGTGCCAAAGGGACATGTAAACGTCGTCTTCTCTTGATCTTCGGGTGCAATAGCCACCTGAAATTACCCTGAATACCCATCTAGAAAGCAATAACACGGACGACCGACAAGTCGTTCAAGCATTTGATCAATAAAAGGGAGGGGGAAATGATCTTTTCGGGTTACCGCGTTCAGCTTGCGGTAGTCAATGCATACTCTCCAACCCGTTTGAGCTCGGGTAGGAACCATCTCACCTTGTTGATTCTCTACCAATGTTATGCCCCCATTCTTAGGGACACATTGAGTTGGACTCACCCATTGGCTATCCGAAATGGGGTAGATCATGTCAGCTTGAAGAAGTTTCAGCACCTCCTTCTTGACCACCTCCATCATAGGTGGGTTTAACCTTCTTTGGGGTTGCCTAGAGGGTTTAGCACCTTCCTCAAGAAGGATCCTGTGCATACAGGTGGAAGAGCTAATTCCCTTGATGTCAGCAATGGTCCACCCAAGAGCTGTAATGTGTTCTTTCAACACCATCACCAACCTTCTCTCTTGTTCACCTGTCAACTTGCTCGAAATAATTACCGAGAGGGTATCATTTTCCCCAAGAAAAGCATACTTCAAGTGCTCGGGTAATTGCTTGAGCTCTACAACCGGTGCCTGCACAATAGAAGGAAGAATCTTTTCGCTCTCCAAAGTTAGTAGCTGGGCCGACCGACCAAAATTCTACCCGAAGCGTCTAGACGAGCTAGAACACTTTGAATCTCAGGTGGAAGAGACAAATCAAGTGTTGGTGAGTGAACGATGCTGTGTTCTAGTACACTTTGTAATTCATCTAAGCCAAAGATATTGAAAACATCTTGGACTATAGGATCAATTACATCGATTGAACAAATAGACGCAGCATCTTCGACGGGGTGTTTCATAGCATCAAAAATGTTAAATTGAACCATTTCCCCATCGAACTCTAAAGTAAGAGATTCACTAGCCAAATCAATCTTTGTGTTAGCGGTTCGCATGAAGGGCCTCCCAAGCAAAATAGGAGCAGCTTGCCCATCATGTTCCATGTCTAACACAAAGAAATCAGCGAGAAAGAACAAATTATCCACCATAACCAAAACGTTTTCAACTACACCTTTAGGATACACGGTGGACCTATCGGCTAGTTGAATAACAATTCCGGTTTCATGAAGTGGACCTAACCCAAGAATCTTATAGAGAGAGTAAGGCAACACATTTATCGATGCACCCAAATCGAGCATGGCTCGTTCAAAATGTGTGTCACCTATACGGCAAGGTATGCTGACCATGCCCGGATAACTGCACTTCTTAGGCATTCGCCTTTGAAATACAGCGGAGATACGCTCGCTTACCGTCACCTTTTGTTGCCCTTTCAACTTTTGATTCCTCTTGATTGTGCAAAGTTCTTTTAAAAACTTTGCATATCGAGGAATGCTTTTGATTAACTTGAGCAAGGGAATGTTTACCTCACATTTTCTGAACGTCTCAAACAACTCCTTGTCGTTTTCCGGCCTTTTGGTGTTCCTAAGGGCATCGGGAAACGGGGCAGGAGGCTTGGTGGAGTCGAGAGGTGGAAAGTTGGGGCGAACGTAGTTGTCCTGTCTCAACTAGAAATCCCCCCGATCCTCCACTTCGAGTTCAGCATTTTGTGAAGGAAATTCCGAAACATTTGCCTCAGTAGAGGAGCCGCGGGCGCGGTTTTCAACCCGCGGGCGCGACTCTTCAGAAAAGTTGATTTCTGGCTCAGTAGAGGAGCCGCGGGCGCGGTTTTCGACCCGCGGGCGCGGCTCTCGGCTGTCCTCAGAATTCAACTTTTCTGCAGAAGCCTCAACAAGGTTTTTGGTTTCCCCTAACATCTTACCACTTCTTGTTTTTACTGCACTTACATTTCTGGTTGGATTCACCACCGTTTGGGACGGTAGAGAATTGGAATTTTGTTGTGCAATGGTGGTTACAGCTTTAGCCAACTGCCCAATTTGCTTCTCCATGTTCTTGATGCCCGACTCGGTCGTTTGAACATGAGTTTTGCAGTGTTGAGTCAAGGATCTCAGCAGCTCCGCAATAGATGGTCCAACATTGGGTCGAAGGCCTTGAGCTTGTTGTTGGGGCTCATTTGGATCACGCCACCGAAAATTGGGATGATCTCTATACCTCGGGTTGTAGTTGTTTTGTTGATCACCACGAGGTTGTCGGGGTCCATACCCACCAGCAGCAGCATTGACTTCAGCAACGTCTTCACCTTCAAGCTCAGGGCATTTATCTGTAAAATGAGAAGGGTCAGCACAAATACCACATACCTTTACTTGTTGTTGTTGTCCTTTTTGCAACTGAGAGGCCATCTTTTTCAACTCTACAAGCTCAGCTACAAGAGCGGGATCCCCTAAACTTGCTGCGTGCACTCCCTTTTTGGTGTATATCCTACCAAAACTCCTTGTGCTCTCAGCCATATCTTGCAATTTCTCCATGGCATCCTCCGGCGTCATGTTGAGAATATTCCCACCACACGCATCATCAACCATTCTCCTTTCTTGGTTAAGGAGACCATTGCAAATGTAAAGCACTAGATCCTCGGTATCATACCCATGAAAAGGGCACGAAGCACACAACCCCTTGAAGCGTTCAAGGTAGTCATAGAGAGTTTCGTCTTCACTTTGCTCGACATGGGCTATCTCCTTCTTGAGAGCATTTGCCTTTTTCACCGGAAAATACTTGCTCAAGAACACCTTGTGCAACTTTTCCCAATTATCAACCGAACCGGTTGGCAAATGGTAATACCAAGAACGAGCACCATCCTTCAAAGTGAACCCGAAGGCTCTCATCTTGATCTGCTCTTCCGTGACGTTTGGCGGTTTGGTCGTCATGCAAATGTCATGAAATTGGTTCAAATGCATGATCGGATCCTCACCAGCCAAACCATGGAAACTTGGGAGCAAATTGATCACCCCCGACTTGAGCTCGAAAGTCACCCCATGAGCAAGGGGTGGAATAACCACAACTTGAGGTTGCTGTGTCAGGTTCGGTGTTTGCCGCTTTCTCAAAGTGCGAGTAACACTACCTCCTGGTAGCCTTGTCTCAATTAGCTCCCGTTGAGCATTAACGACCAACTTCATGTCAGCCAATTGACGTTGCACTTCAGCAAGAGCTTCTCGATCGGCCATTTCTACTGTCTCAGTCCCGACTCTGTTCTCTCTTCGATTCCGATGAAAAGTTCTCTCGATCTCTGAATCAAGAATAGAAAGAGGCTGATTAGTAGAACGAGTGTTGACCATTCACTAGTCAACACTAAAGTTAATCAAAATAAGAACTTAAAAATAAGAAAAATTGATTCCCCGACAACGGCGCCAAATTTGACCAGGCGAATTTGTCGTGTGCCAAGTCAAGTAATCCTAACATGCAAACTGAGTAATATAGTGCGCAAGCAAGGGTCGAATCCCAAGAGAATCAGTTTATCAAATTCTTAAGTTATCACAATGACTAACCAATAAACGTAACCAAAAGGGTTTTTTTTTATGGTTTTGATACGAAGTATCGAATGTCAACTTGGTTATAACAATATTAAGCGAAGTGTTCCACTTAGCGATTATCCACAATTAGATTAACAAGTTGATCTTAGAATCCTTTTCATCCCTATGTCAAGTTCTCAAGTGATCGTTCTAATTCCTGTTCTTGAATAGTTATTAGTCCAACTAGTCCTAACAACCCTTACTCGATTATAACTTTGAAACTATCAAAGTTCAATAACAAAGTAGCAATGCATTCAGGAATAGATAGATACATGCAATATCAGGGACAACTAGTCGGATACTCGACATGTACTCAATTCTCTTCTCTAATAACAATGACAACTAGTTCATGCAAATAGATTGTGCTACACAACAAGTATGATAATTCAACTAGAAGTATCAAACTCTAGCAATATGAATAAGATAAAACTAACTTAGGTGATCAATCTAAACTAGTAAATCTAGTTCATGGACAATACAAACAAGAGAGTTGAGACAATCAAAGAGTAGACAAAGGGAAAGGATAAACTCACAACTTGTTGAATCCAAAAGCTTCAAACGCCAAGTGAAACAAAGAACTTTAGCAACTCATAAGTTTGTGAAAAACTCTCCAAAAACTTAAGTAAAACAAAAGGTCCAATGATCAAGGATGATCATCCACAACCTAAATAGTCATTAGCTAATGTAACAGCCAAATTAAGGTGATAAAAACGTATGGAAAGTTACAGAATTGAACACAAATTACTTCAAATGGCAAAGACATTAATTTGATTCTTCTGTCGAGGAACCGCACCTGCGGGTTGAGAGCCGCGGGCGCGGTTTTGGTTTCTCCAGATTTTCAGGATGGTAGAGGGCCGCGGGCGCGGTTCGGGACCCGCGGGCGCGGCTTGTGCTTTCTCGGATCCTTGGCTGAGGGTGAAACCCGCGGGTGCGGCTGTGTTGTCTGAGGTAGTAGCTACTGATTTCTTAAGTCTTCGTCTTCGTCTTCAGCAGCTTCTTCCTTATGCTTCAAGGCTTCCAATGCTTCATATCATCTATTGGAATCTCGTATGTAAATCTTCTCTCGAACAGCTCCATGATACAGATTACATAGAAACAAATAACATAATCCTATACAAAACTAGCTAATAATCCATAGTTGCGGTATGTAAAACACCGCTTATCAACTGGGCATCGTCCTGAAATCACCACAAGGAGATAGGGTCGTCCAAGCCATAAGGTGTAACTTTAAAGTAACGAACAACGAAGCCGAGTATGAGGCTTTGATCGTCGGCCTACGCGTCGCCATCGACCTACAGGTTCAGAAACTTGATATCTATTGCGATTCGCTGCTGGTAGTCAACCAAGTTCTAGGTGAATACGCCACTAAAGATTCGAAGATGACCTTGTACCTCAAAGTAGTAAAGGGACTGTTCAAGAAGATCGAAAGCTGCCAAATCAGACAGATCCCCAGAGACACTAACGCACAAGCTGACGCATTGGCAAAGCTGGGTTCAGCGATTGACCCGAGAGAATATCAAAAGATCCCGTTCCTCCACCTCAGCAGCGCGTCTATCAATAAAGAGGCAATTCCCAAGCAAACACTCACGGTAAGGAGTCAAGATTCCTGGGTGACGCCTTATTACGAGTGGTTGCAACACGAGCGCCTCCCAGGTAACGCGTATGAAGCGAGGTTATTGAAGCAAAAAGCAACCACCTTCATAGTGCACAAGGTCCAATTACTAAAATGGTCGTCGAACGGCGTGTTCTTAACGTGCCCGACAGAGGAAAAGATCCAAGATATTCTACGCGAGCTACACAACGGAGAATATGGAAATCATTCAGGAGGAAGAAGCCCGGCGGCCAAAGCACACTCGGCGGGGTACTATTGGCCCACGATGAGACAAGACGCGATGAATCACGTCAAGAGGTGTGGCGCTTGCCAAAGACACACCCCGATCCCGCATCAGCCGGCAGAAAAGCTCCACTCCATAACGTCTCCTTGGCCGTTCATGCAGTGAGGGATGGATATAGTAGGACCTATGCCCCTAACCCTAGGGACAAAGACACTAATGCTCGCCGTCACAAATTACTTCTCCAAGTGGATAGAGGCCGAAGCGTTCAAGAACATCAAAGATTCCCATGTCATCTCCTTCATCGAAAGAAACATCATCATGAGATTCGTAATCCCTCACACCATTGTATGCGATAACGGATCACAATTCATTAGCAAGAACATCGTATCGTTCTGCGAGGAAAAGGGGATACGTCTAGTCTACTCGACGCCAAGATACCCTCAAGCGAACGGGCAAGCAGAATCAAGTAACAAGGTCATCGTAAGCAACCTCAAAAAGATGATAGAAGAATGCCAGGGAAATCGGACGAACCAACTCCAGGCTATAGTGTGGGCCGACAGAACGACGCCTAAGAGAGCGACGGGAAGAACACCATTCTCTCTCGTGTACGGTTGCGAAGCCGTCCTGCCAATTGAGGTGGAAGTACCAACAAAAAGATATCGGTCTCTCCCTGAAGAAAGAAATACTCCAATGATGACGTTCATGATAGATACGGTCGACGAGATAAGAGACAACGCAGTGTTGAGGATGGCAGCACAGAAACAAATCGCTGCCCGAAGCTATAACCGACGAATAAAAGAAAGAACTTTCCAAGTAGGAGACTGGGTCTTAAGAAAAGTATTTCCAAATACCGAGGATAAGAGCGTCGGAAAGCTCGCCGCGTCCTGGGAAGGTCCATACCAAATAGCACAAGTCGTAGGGCGAGGAGCCTATGAACTCGTTACACCAGAAGGAGTACCATTGATGCGTTCGTGGAACGCGACACATCTTAAGAAATATTACCATTAGAGAACGTGATAGTTGATTTGATTTCTACTTGTTCCTATGCATATTTTAGATTCCTCATTATGTTCAAGCATGTTTTAGCGTCAGAACGACAAAGGGGTCGTCGAAACTAGGGGTAGACGTCTTAGTTCATCAGAATTCATGAAGTCTTCATTAATACATAAGTATGCCCTTTCTTATCTGATATGCAATGCATGCCGAGTTGTTTCATTTCAAAGTACTTGCTCTGTGTCTATGACGTAACATCAAGCTTAATAAGGCCGCGGCGAAAATCCGCGCCGGGGGAGAATTTCGTTAGCATACGCGTTTAAGGCTCCATCTACGCGTATGCAACGTTAGCCGAACCGCCGACTCCGAGTCGACGCTTCCCATGATTGTTAGCGACGTGTGGCAATGGTCATGGGGAATGAAGCCCGACACCTCACGAAACCGACACGGTCCTCTGAGCGAAGAAGGGAAACCTATCGCCACGACCACTCTCCAGGAACGCGTACTTGCGCCTTCCACGGCCCCTCTGAGAGTCGTGAATCCACGGGCAAAACGCCAAACCGGCAGGGATGCGTCCACCGGCATCGTAAGTCCTAACAATCTAGAAATCGGACGCCACACGATGAATAGGCCCATCGATTAAAAGAGTTCGACGTCGACCTAACGCTAGCGTGAGGCAACAGACCCACCTTAAAAGTAAGGGGTAACGTCACAAGCTGATAAAATCACACACTGACCTATTTCCGCCACTCGCTTCAGGGTTCGGAGGAAATGCTGGACCCAACCTTCATGTAAGCCGACAACGTAACTAAAGCATCCGCGATGACCACAATGATACCACGGGTAGAAAAAACGAAACCTCGAAGTCAAAGATCGACCTACGCGTCACAAGTAAGAAATGTTTGGCAAACCCGACTCCATAAAAGATTCGAAGTCAGATTCGCCAAAAGGGGATATTAGTCCCACCAAAGGTTAAAGATAAATGAAAGCCTTACGCAAAGAAAGAAGCAACAAACGTCCAATACATATTCAAAAAGAATTCGCCACACAAGAACGTGACGAAAAGCTAATGTTCCACAAAAGCAAAAATGCAACAAGCAAAAAGATGAAAGTTGGCTAAACTAAGAAGAAGGAGATACATCCTTATCCGCGGAAACGACGTTTCCGTCTAAAGTTACATCCGCGTCACTAGATGCTAAGACTGGCGAACTTGAAGGTACGCGTAGAAGAGAAACCCCCTCGGGCGGAACGGGATAAAGAACAGCAAATTCACCACGCTCGCGTTCCACATCCCAATCTACGTGACGACCCGCACGAAACTCCTCCATAACCTCAATACGAGATGACCACGAATAGTAAGTACTAGTCTCTCGCAAGTTCTTCTCGTACACCTTTGCTTTCTCCTCGGCGTCAGCCTCAAGGGACGCGACCTTTCCATTCAACACCTCGACGCGTCGCGCTAGCACACCCCTCTGTTTTGCTGTCTCCAACGTTTCCATACGAGCATCCTTCTCAGCCGCCGTAAGACGAGCGATCTTCTTACCAAGATCACTCACCGCCGTAAGACGAGCATACTTCAACGTACGTAGCGGAAGCTGCACCAGGATCTTTTGTTTTGCCCTTCTCGCTCTCCTCCAAAGGATTCGCAAGTAATTCCTCTACCTCTACGCGTAGAGACGCTTCTGAAGACACTTGCACCCCCGTAACTGGTGGAATCACCTCCTTTACGCATGCCCGAGTGGAAACCGCCTCTTTCTTCGCAACTCTGAACTTTTCCTCTAAAATACATCTCCTCTTCGCGGTAATCAGGTCATGAGCAGATTCTTGACGAGTACGAGACGCGGCGCCTGAAACAAAAGTGCGTTTAAAAGATAAAGAAAACACAAAGGAGGTAGAAAAGCAACATATAATCCGCCAAGAAATCTCACCTCGAGAAGGAATAGGGGTCGCGAGACGATATCCCTTCCTGTCACGGCCGGTAAAGGTACGTTCTACCAATGGAATCGCCATGATCTTCTTAGTAATCTCCTCCGATTCCTCTCGCGCCACAATAGCGTGGATATCAACTACGCACAAACTCACACGCAAGAATAAGCGCCGAGATGCATAAGTCTAAAGAAAATCGTAAAGGATAAAGAAACATACTGGAAGGAGTCCATTCTTCAAGCAAGAAAGCACAATCTTTCCCCAAGGTAGATTTTCTGATGAAGTAGAACTTATCTGCCCAACCCCGATCGGACGAAGTTCCGTCATTCATCAAAGGACCCGACGCGAGATTTGATGTTGACTCTACCCGCCGAAATATGGTCCAACACCGCCAAGCCCCTCCAAGCACTCGGAAGAACTTGCCCGACCGCGATACCCAAAGTAGTCAAGAAAGAACGGACCAAAGGGGAAAAGGGAAAGCAATGTCTGACCAAGAAGGGGTACTCGTAGACACAAATCCATCTCGGGCGTAAGGCGTCGGCGAAAACGTCAGAGGGAGGAATGGCAATTTCCACGTGAGCAGAGAGCCCTGCTATGGAACGAAAGAACTCGATGTTGCGAGCTGAAGAAGAACAGCGGTTAGCATTGTTAAGGATCATCTTGGGATCGTAGATAATTGGAGCCATTGAGAAGAGAAAGGGTAAAGGTTAGGGTTTGCAAGAAAATTACGGATGAGAGGAAGGAAGCCGGAGCGTGTTTAAATAAGGAAAGGAGATCTTGTCCGAGATCTTCCAGAGAATCAATTTGTTTGTTGCCGTTGGGAAAAATCCGAACGTTGGAGAAGTAGCCGTTGGAGCGGATATGAGTCGGTCAGCCGCATTAAATGAGAATCGAAGAGAAGACATTATTACGAAGTTAGGATTTCGGGTTGAACGAGTATTCAACGCGTTCCGAATTTGATGAAGGCGTATTTTATGAAGAAAGAAGACGTCTCCCAGCTCTACTAGACGTTAAGCCCTGTAAGACGCCTTAGGGGTATTGTTTGTGCCTAAAAATACGACGAGTGTGGAACGCGTGAAGAGCTACGCGTAGGAAGACAGTGTCGACGCGACGAGAGGAATGAAGGATGTTGTCGACGTGACGAGACGTGGCAAATGTCTCGTTTATCTTGAAGATTAGGTCGGCCGATTATATTTTATCTTATTCCTTATTATATTATTGTAATTGGTAAAAGATACGGTAAAGAATATCTTTTACCTTGTTTGTTATATTGTTATTTAGATAAAAGGAAGAGATAAGATCTCGTTTCCTTAAAGATATTATTAGGGTTAGCCTATAAATAAAGGCTAACGCCTGCTTTGTAATCATTCAGCCACCATTACGAGTAATACCAAGTTCAAGCTTCAAACCCTAAATTCTTCTCTCGTTCTAAAATGTTCTTGAGTGTTGAGATTATACCGTATTCTTTGATCTTTGCCCTACGATTTCTTAGTTATCTTCTTGTAGGTAATTTCGCTACAAACACATGGGAAGAGGTAGGGAGGAGCTAGTTTTAGGGCTGGATTTTATAAGCACGTGTATAAGATCATGCATGCTATATAAAGAGAGAATGTATGAAACTAGTGTTGTATGTAATATTGTATTGTTAGAATTGTGTGTCTTACAAAGAGGAGCCAAAGCTCTTATATAACAACAAGAAACCGAAGACTATATTGGTAGAAGGTGGGAGATGAATGACAATTAAAGACAAGCTTAGGGAAATAAGAACTTTAAGTAATAAATGGAGGTGAGTGGGTATTCCAATAGTAAGTGAGTATTCCAATACTCCCCCTCAAGTGGAGTGTATGTTGCAAACACTCAATTTCGACAATAGTGAAGTTAATGTGCGTGGACCAAGGGACTTTGTAAAGATGTCGGCGGGTTGGTCCTTGGTACGGATATGAAAAGTCTTGACTTCACCTCTTTGGATCTTCTCCCGTATAACATGACAATCGATTTCGATGTGTTTTGTGCGTTCATGAAATAAGAGATTCGAGGCAATGTGGAGCGCTGATTTTTTGTCACAATAGAGAGTGCACGACTGAGGGCGAGGAACCCGAATATCATGGAGTAGAGCCATGAATCAATATCCGGCTTCTACACTAGAGCAAGAGACAGTTTCTTGCTTTTTTATCTTCCAAGAAATCGGAGCACCGCCAAGGAAGATGATATATCCTGTTGTACATCGTCACGTATCATGACAGCGTGCCCAATTGGCGTCACAATAGCCGGTCAGGTGGAGGCGCCCATGAGCGGGAAAGAAGAGTCCTTGGCCTGGAGTACCCTTGATATATATCGAAGAACATGATGAGAAACATCGAGATGGGGCTGGCGTGGGCAAGCCATGAGTTGGCTTAGGATGTGGACAACATATGTGAGGTCGGGTCTTGTAATGGTGAGGTAAATGAGGCGGTCAAGCAACCGATGGTAGACAAAAGGGTCGGTAAGAATGTTGCCATCATAAGTTGTGAGAGCCAGGTTTTTGGGAAGAGGAACATTGGTCAGTTTAGCTCCGAGAAATCTTGTGTCGTCGAAAATGTCAAGAGCATATTTTCTTTGGAAAAGAACAATCTCTTGTTTAACGAGCAACTTCGATGCCGAGGATGATATTTGAGTGGTCTCATGTCTTTGAGCTTGAATGGAGTGGCAAGGAAGAGCTTGATGTCCTCAATGTCTTGCAAGTTAGTGTCAATGATAATAACATTATCGACATATACGAGAATGACTGTAAATTTACCTTGTTGATATTGAATGAACATAGAGTAGTTAGCTTCAGAGTGTTGAAATCCAGCTTGATGGAGGGCTGAGGTGAGTTTGAGAATCTACTGTCTAGACGCTTGTTTGAGACCGTACAAAGATTTATGAAATTTGCATACGTCACTAGTAGGGAAAAGGTCTTTAACGACACTTTTGAAAAAGCTATTGCGGCGCTTTTTAGCGCCGCAAGTACTTATACCGACGCAAGTACTTATACCGACGCAATCAAAAGCGCTCTCTTTTCTTATGTTGCTACCCCTGTCGCAAGGCTTTTTTATTTCGTCGGTATAGCAATATTCTTGCGTCGTTATAGACTAGCAGCGCTTTAAAAAGCGTTGGATAAAGTTACTGTCCAAAAAATATATATGCTACTAACCCTGTCGCGGCGCTTAGTTGAATAACTTCACATCAAGGCTGCCATAAATTACTCCGTAGCTAACCTCATCTTTCATATTTTCATCATGCGATTTGAAAAAAGTGGAGAGTAGATCTAAGTTTTTTCTAATATTAAAAAGAAATTTAATGCAAATAATTTTTAAAAGTAGATACTCCTTTTAAAGGGGTTACTTCATACACCCTCGTAATCTCCTTATACACCCCAGTTTGACTAAATTACCCTCTTAAAATATAGAAATTACTCTCAACTCCATCTTCCTCAATCCCTAATTTCATACGGTTTAAGCTCTGTGAGTCTTCCCGAACAAATTATCGAATTTTTCGTTGAACCTCATGACTCGTCGTAAGGACATATGCCAAACACTCACAAATTGACAATACAACAAATTATCGAACTCCATTTACCCCCAAAATGATAACAATTTAATACTTGTCTTTAACTTATCCCATATGTTTTACGTAATCTGGCATTAATAGAAGGTGTCGGCCGGCGACAGAAGAGCGGGTGTCGGCCGGTACCAGAAGAGCGGGGTCTGCCTGCGGCGACAGAGAGGGTGGCTGCCTACGACCGCAGAGCGGATGTAGACCGGCAACGCAGAGCGGTTGTAGACCGACAACGCAGAGTGGGTGTCGACCGACGACGCAAAGAGGATGTTTTCCGGCGACACTAAGCGGATGTCGACGATGTAGAACTGATGGTGAAGGAGATTAAAATGTTTGGATCTGGGGAGTTGCAGCGGGAAGCACCAATAGAGGTTTGTTTTATTTAAAAGGGTAATTTTTAAAAGTAGATACTCCTTTTAAATCACAACATAACATTCCAGATGGAGAAATCTTTTTTATGACCTGCATTCTGCCTTCGATTTCCACTGTGTGTTCCTGATACACACGATATTATAGTGTGGAAGTATGGTGTTTTAGGGTGAGATTACTGAGTTATAGGAGCGTCTTGGAGCTTATTCATGCATTTGGAGTGAAGACGACGTATGGAGCTTTATGTTGATATTAGAGACTTATTACAGAAGAAGAAGAGAAGCCAGCAGAGGACCGACGAGAAGACAGAAGAAGACGAAGACATCTACTGGCGGCGACCGCCACCAAACCTACGACGATCGCTACCCATCCACGTGAAGAATCCGAAGTCTTGTTCTGGCGGCGACCGCTGCCTCTGTCAGATCCGAAATTGTAATCTCTATTTTCTATTGTTTTTGTTATTTTTCCTTATTTGTTTAAACGCGTTTTATGTTTTATTTTTAGGATATTATCTTTTATATAATTAGGTTAGAGGAGAGTCTGTTCCTCTCTAACCTCGTTTACACTTTTCTTTTCATCAGCAGACAGTTTGTTATGAAGAACTAAGCCCCTTTGCTTAGTCAGACAATTGAAGCATTCGTTTTGATTAAGTTGTGAGATTTCTCGTTCCTTATCAATTGCTTGGAATTAATCTATTCTCTTGCTTGAATCTTTCATGATTAATATTGATTGTTTCTAGCATGATCATCTAGGTATCGTCTTTATTAATCTATTGCAGAATTAGATTGTTACTGGTTGAGCATATCTAATTCGTAGTAGCAACTGCATCGTGCTAGTATCTGGTTGTGCTAGTCTTATGTGGAGAGAATTGATTTACATCTAGGATAAAAGCTGGTTGTTTTATGCTGATGTATCCTGATTATATTCCTGATCTTAATGCTGCTATTAAACTGAATCTTGATAGTTTCATTGTTGTTTAATTAGTTAGAGCTATTAGTATCTGGTTGTGCTAATAGCTAATTCAGAAAAGGAATAGGAATTTCCATTGCATGAGATATTGAATGAGTTATCTAAGATCAACTTGTCATACGAAGTGTGGATATTTGTTTGGCTGAGCTATTTCCCAATTACTGATTCCATCATCTTTTACTGGTTACTATTTGCATGCTTGGTTACTTAAGACAAACAAAAACCCCCTTTGGTTACTTGATTGACACATATATTTCATACAGAACTAGAATCTGTCTCCCTGAGGACTCGACCCTTACTTGCCTAGGACTGCATATTAGGTTTGTTTGGATTACTTGCATAGGAGCAATTAGCACGACAAATTGCTGTTATCAAATTGGCGCCGTTGTCGGGGACAACAATTCTAATTGTGTTTGTGTGTGATTTGTGTGTCAATATTGGTGTGAACCTATCTTATGGTTCACACCCGTGCTACTAATAATTCACCTCTTGATTTAGATCCAGAAATTGAGAGAACTCTTCTCCGTACTCGCAAGGCTATTCGTGCACGACATCAGGCAACTAGAAGCATGGCTGAACGTGTTACTCTTGAATCCTTGACGGCACCGGATCTTGTGCAAGCACCTCGAGCAGTGCAGTTCCCTGCACTAACTGCAGGCGTTAAGTTTGAGCTTAAGACGGGAGTAATACATTTGCTTCCGAAATTCAATGGACTACCGTTAGAGGATCCTAACAAGCACTTAACTGAGTTCCATGAGGTTTGCACTAGCATGTGTCCATCTGATATCACTGAAGATCAGATGAAGATGAGAGCCTTTTCCTTCTCTCTTAAGGAATCGGCTAAGGACTGGTATCATTCTTTGACTCCAGGGAGCATCAATACTTGGGTTGAATTGAAGAAGGTGTTTCTCGATAAGTATTTTCCAGCGATTAAGTCTAATCATCTGAAGAAGAAAATCAGCAATATTGAGCAACAATCTAATGAAATTCTCTATGACTATTATGAGCGTTTCAAGAGTCTGGTTACAAGTTGTCCCTATCATGGCTATGAAAAACATGATTTGATTCTATATCTTCATGGAGGTCTTCGCGAGGATGACCGCAGAATGGTAAATGCTGCATGTGGTGGGAACATCTTGAAGAAGACATATGAGGAAGCCTTAGAGATCTTTGCAACGCTAGCTGATGATTCTAGGCAGTTCAGTGGGAGAGGTTCTCAAACACTTCTAGCAGCAGGCTCTCAATCTACTGTTGACCAGGCTGACTTTGACATTCTGAAAGAAGAATTGAGACGCCTGAAGCTGAAAGGAACCCCTCAGCAAGCTAAGGCTTGTGAGATTTGCAGAGATGAACTTCATCCAACTGATGCTTGCCCAACACTCCAAGAAGAAGCAAACGCAGTTGGAGGATATCAACAAAGGCCCAGGTATGACTCTCAACCCAACAATTACAATTCTGGTTGGAGGAACTCATCTTCATCTACGGAGGATATGATGAAAATGTTGATGCAAAACACATTGCAATTCCAAGAAGCTACAAAATCTAGTATTCAGAACTTGGAACGACAGATAGGTCAGATTTCTCAAGTGGTGAGCAAGCTTGAAGCAAAGGATTCAGGGAACCTCCCATCCCAAACTGAAGAGAATCCGATTATTCGAAATGTGAGTGCAATGTCCTTGAGAAGTGGAATGAAGCAGGATGATGTTCAAGAAAATCAAGCTAGAGAAAAGCCAATTCTGCCTGAGTGGAAACCTGCTGCACCATTCCCTTCTGCACTGCAGCGTACCGAGCCACTTAAGCAAGACAAGGACATATTTGAGACGTTCAGAAACGTTGAAGTAAACCGTCCTCTCCTTAATATGATCAAATTTGTCCCTCGTTATGCAAAGTTTCTGAAGCAGATGTGCACCACAAAGAAAGCTCAAGACAAGAATAGTCAAAAGAAGGAGAAAGTCGTTGAGCATGTCTCAGCTGTATTTCAGAAGAGTCTGCCTAAGAAATGTGGAGATCCAGGTATGTTTACTATCCCATGTACAATTGGAGGTACCAAGTTCGATAAAGCTTTATTAGATTTGGGTGCTTCCATTAATCTTTTACCTTCATCTCTATGTGAAACCTTGTGGTTAGGACCTATTCATGAGACTGGAGTAGTTATTCAACTAGCTGATCGATCTAATGTGCGACCTATTGGAGTAATAGAGGATGTTCTTGTTCAAGTTAATGATCTTACCTTTCCTGCTGATTTTTTCGTTCTTGACATGAACCATGATAAACATGCAACCCCTATTCTATTAGGGAGACCTTTTCTAAAGACTGCAAATACAAATATTAATGTGAGTACAGGTGCTTTGACTATGGAGTTTGATGGGGATAAGGTTCAATACAGAAGAAGAAGAGAAGCCAGCAGAGGACCGACGAGAAGACAGAAGAAGACGAAGACATCTACTGGCGGCGACCGCCGCCAAACCTACGGCGATCGCCGCCCATCCACGTGAAGAATCTGAAGTCTTGTTCTGGCGGCGACCGCTGCCCAAAAGGCAGCGGTCCCCTCTGTCAGATCCGAAATTGTAATCTCTATTTTCTATTGTTTTTGTTATTTTTCCTTATTTGTTTAAACTCGTTTTATGTTTTATTTTTAGGATATTATCTTTTATATAATTAGGTTAGAGGAGAGTTTGTTATGAAGAACTAAGCCCCTTTGCATAGTCAGACAATTGAAGCATTCGTTTTGATTAAGTTGTGAGATTTCTCGTTCCTTATCAATTGCTTGGAATTAATCTATTCTCTTGCTTGAATCTTTCATGATTAATATTGATTGTTTCTAGCCTGATCATCTAGGTATCGTCTTTATTGATCTATTGCAGAATTAGATTGTTACTGGTTGAGCATATCTAATTCGTAGTAGCAACTGCATCGTGCTAGTATCTGGTTGTGCTAGTCTTATGTGGAGAGAATTGATTTACATCTAGGATAAAAGCTGGTTGTTTTATGCTGATGTATCCTGATTATATTCCTGATCTTAATGCTGCTATTAAACTGAATCTTGATAGTTTCATTGTTGTTTAATTAGTTAGAGCTATTAGTATCTGGTTGTGCTAATAGCTAATTCAGAAAAGGAATAGGAATTTCCATTGCATGAGATATTGAATGAGTTATCTAAGATCAACTTGTCATACGAAGTGTGGATATTTGTTTGGCTAAGCTATTTCCCAATTACTAATTTCATCATCTTTTACTGGTTACTATTTGCATGCTTGGTTACTTAAGACAAACAAAAAACCCCTTTGGTTACTTGATTGACACATATATTTCATACAGAACTAGAATCTGTCTCCCTGAGGACTCGACCCTTACTTGCCTAGGACTGCATATTAGGTTTGTTTGGATTACTTGCATAGGAGCAATTAGCACGACAAATTGCTGTTATCAGTTCCTCATCCTTAAACTCAACATTCCAGATTGATCTCCAACTCCCATTGCTATGTAAAAATATATATATATAGGGGCTTATTATTTAGCACACCCTAAAATTTTATTTAGCACACCCAAACATTCGTCACGTAACTATTTCATACATCCGTCACGAATGTTTTATAAATTTCCGTCACGAAGGTATGCATAACATCCGTGACGAAGGTCTTGAAAACATCCGTGACGAAGAAAACTCAAACATCCGTGACGAAGGTCTCAATTTTGCAGTTATAAAAGAGATTTTTTACCCAACCCTAATGTAACTTCTTCCTCTACATTTCCTCAAAGTTTCGGCGCAGCAACAACACACCACAACACCATTCTCTACATTTCTTCATCTCTTTCACTACAATAATCAACAAATTCAAGTGATAAGGTAATTTCTAACTCTCTTTTGCATTAATTTTCCATGTTTGATGAAGATATGTCAAAACCATTGAAATGGTGTGATTAAATAACATTGATATGTGTATTAAGCATGTTTTTTTAGTTCAATTGTTGTTTGTTTATGTTTAATTGAGAGTTGTTTCAAATTTTAGATATAATCCCCAAAATTGATGAACTCATGAATTAGGGTTTGACATTTTGATTAAGAAACTTATGGAATGAAATGATTTAGGGGCTAATGTATTTGGATAGCTTCAAAAACTGTTTTTTTGCTTGAAATTCTGGAAATTTTGTGCAAATTCATTCGTCACCGGATATATTGGCACTACTGTGTTTCTGCATTTGTGCAAAAACCTTCGTCACGAAGGTAATAGGTAGATCCGTGACGAAGGTTAGAAAAACCTTCGTCACGGATGTTTAGTGATTATTCGTGACGAAGGTTATACTGAGATCCGTCACGAAGGTTCAGTAAAGTTCCGTGACGGAAGTATACTGGACCTTCGTGACGGATGTTTTTGCATTTTTTTTGGTGTTTTTTTGTTTTGTTGGTTTGGTATGCGTAAATTCAAAAAATATTATGTTTGTTTAGATGCATCCGTCTTCTAGAAGTGTCCGGAAGAATGCCCGTAATCAAACTCGAGAAGAAATCGAGGCTGGAGAGAGGCCCGCTTATCAGCCGAGGAAGAGGCGCGGAAGAGCTGACGAGGGTACAAGTGGAAGTCAAGAGGTCCCGCAACCTTCTTGGCATGAACAACAACAGCTAGCTGACCCTAGTGCATATTCGAACCTTTACGAGAACATGGTTAGTTAATCTGAAATTGACATTATATTACTGTTTTTTGTTATTATTCAATTAATAATTTATGAAATTTATTTTATTACAACAACAAATCCCGATGACTCCAACCTATGAGGCACATTATCCAACTTGGAGTCCGCAGAGTGCTGTAAGTATTAGTTTAAAATTTAATTTATAGACGATTATGAGTGAAAGTTGTACATTTTACTAATAACCAATTTTGTTTGTAATAGATCCCTACATGGGTTCCCCCCTCTTCTCCACAAGTAGCATGGAATGAAGCAGTAGGCCGTCAACAGGCCTTTCAGGCAGAAGCACCAGAATGGCAATCTGGTCCAACTGCTTCCTGGGCTGAAGGACAGTTTGAGGGCCATTACGGGGGGATCGATCTTAATGAACATGGCGATGAAAAAGACGACATTTACCCGAAGTTACAGTGGGCTGTGCCTGGAGGTCCTAAGGAGATAGACTTGCCGCATAGCTTCAGCGGGCACACTGCTTATATGGTTTGGCAAGGAAATGTGAGTAAATCTATGACCTTTGGTTGAATTGTTAATTGCGTAATTTCCATGCTTCGTTAATTTAGACATGATTTGTTAATTGATTTAAATGTACTTTAAAAAAATTGAAATATGATAAATAGGAGAGACCGCAATTGAGAAATACGGTCAGAAAAGAAGGTTTGAAAAAATGGAAGTTAGAGGGCGACTATCCTTGAGTTTCGTTGGCTAGGGCTTCTGGTTTGTCACATTTGCAAACCCTCATGTATCCCAACCACGACCAAGCGTTGATCAATGCATTTGTTGAGCGCTGGCAGCCAGAAACAAATTCTTTTCACTTGCCATTTGCTGAAATGACAATCACCCTATTAGATGTGCACAAGATTTTGGGTATCCCTATAAACGGAAAGGGCATGGGATTTCGCACATCTGCTGATGGAGTTGGCAAAGCTGACACGAAGGCTGTAATGGTCAACAGAGCAAAGAAGGCTTTTGGTATAGATTTACTTGACGTAAGAGTCAAAGCTGGTAATGAAGTTTCACCGGAGCTTCTGAGGGAACAATGCATGACAGTGGATAATGAGGGGAACTTTGAAATGGATCAAGTCTCAATCGCTAAGGGTTGGTTGACATACTTGTTGGGAATGACATTGTTTCCTGACAAGTCGTCGTACATGATCAAGTTGATTCACCATGAGTGGCTTAATGATATGGCAAATATCCATGGTGTGTCTTGGGGTTCGGGTGCGTTGTGTGCTTTGTATGGACAACTGGGTAAATACTCCCGCAGAGATTGTGCAACGATGTCTTTCTGTTACACCTTGTTGATGGTATGTTTGTCTTTAATTAAATGTTTTGATTTGAATACTGTTTCTTTTGTTTTCCTTAGTTTTGTTTGATGATGTAGGGTTGGATCTATTTGTACTTTCCTGCTTTTGCCCCTCACAAAACTATGAGTGGGATGAGACAATGCCATATGCAGCCAAATTTGATTTGTCTGAAAGACCGGACAATCGTCGCAACTACAGAGAGGAGCTAGACAATATGAGCGTAGAAGGGGTATGATTATTTTTTCATTATCTGTTAATTTTTTATTGTACTTTTGAACTTGTTTTAATGATTTATGTACAACAGGTTGAGTGGCAACCATATGGACGCCTAGATTTTCGTAGGGAAGAACTTCGGCCGGCTTTCTTTCATGGGATCCTGCATGTTTTGGACAAGACCGAGCCTCACATGCCACTTCGAGTTTGCAGACAATTTGGTCGAGTTCAAGGTGTGCCAATCCCTCCCATTCAACCAATTAAAGCTAGAAGGTGTGGAAACAATCGTAAGTACGTAGTGGAGTATGATCCCACCAACTGGAGTTGGGAGCAACGGGAGAACAACTCTGTAAGCTTATGGGAAATGGGTGTAGAAGCAGATCCTCCATCTCTCTGCACTGATGATTACTTGGAGTGGTACTTGGCTCATACTCATCCAATAATCTCTCCTTATACTAAGGAGCAACTCCTGCAGGTATGTAATTAATCTTCAAATTCTATAAATGTATAACATAATCAATGTTTGCGTTAATTAATTTTGCACTTCACTGTAGGCAATTCGGACTTCTGTGTACAATTTGGAGCCGTATCGGGATGCAGATAATGAGGAGACGTATTCCCGTATGAAAGACGTTGTTTGTCACACTTTGGATGGGTTCTATCCTTTCCTTGAGTAGTTTGGATTGATGTTGGTTTTGGATTTAGTTTGGGCTTGAATTTTAAGAACATGCTTTGTAGTGTTTGAACGAATTACTTGTTATTTGGTTTGTTTGCAATTGTCTGATCTAAATCAATGTCCGGCCCAAAACGCCATTATCTAATCCAAATCAATATCCGGCCCATCAAATGTAGATCAGAAGATGGTGGGTTACAACTGTAACACACTCAGGACAAGTAAGTGTGTTATAGCTGTTACTCGCTGTTGCACACTGAAGGCAATAAGTGAGTTACAACTGTTGCTAGCTGTAACTCACTTAAATGGAGTAAATGAGTTACAACTGTTGCAAGCTGTAACCCATTTACCTTCAACTCTATATACATGACGTTTTAGCATGGAATAAGCAACACATTTCAAGTTCATACAGAAAAAAAATTATGGATCCAGGAGGGAAGCTCTGTTGGTGCAACAAAGTGCCAACTGAACAGACTTGTACTGAGCAATTCAATCATGATAAGGTGAACTACGGGAGAAGATATTGGGGATGCCCTGATAGGACGTGGAACTCGGTTGATGAAGATGGTGGGTGCAAATACATGCATTGGATCGACCGTCCATACTCAGGTCGAGCAAGGGTGGTTATAGAACAGCTGAATGAGGATAATTTGTTTCACTCTACAGAGGCTGGTGGACTGCAGGAGCTAACTGAAATGCTGAGGGCAATGTCAAAAAGCCTAAACGACGAGGTAACTGAACTTCAGGAGAAAAATGCTGAGCTCATGGATGAAAATGCTGCACTTGCCGCGGAGAAGCAGGCCTTAGTTGATGAGAAGTTTGGAGCAAGTTCCAGTGGGACTAACTAAGTAGTTTAATGTTTGTTTAAGTTTCTGTTTGTTTAAGTTCTTGTTCGCTTCAGTTGTTGTCTGTTTAAGTTGTTGTTTGTTTAAGTTCGATCACTTTCCAGTTTCTTGTATCCAACTACTTCTCTAAGTGAGTCCAAATACATGCAAACATTAAAAATCTTAGTCATTACAAATCCTAAACAATCCATTTCGACTGAATCTTAAACGCTAAGATTAATTACGTTGTTGCCTTTCTTGTTTCTTGCTGGGGCTCTAGGCCTTTTGTACGCCGCTAGTTGCTCAGTAAAAGGGTCTATCAAGGAGCGAGTTGCCGGTGAACAGTGACGATGCCACATATGATAAACTTCAGGTAATGGAGAGTCATCGGCAATTGGCATCTACAATAAGGCAAATGATTTACAAGACAAATGTACGAGGTATTGATTTAAAAATATAAACACCAAATTGATAGAGTGAGTTAGAAATTACCGAAATGAAGTGTCTTTCATCTTCAACAAGGGCAATGCAACATATGGGCAATTTCTCTCCCGGAGCGATGTTGTCGTCCAATACTATAGGCAAATATGTTTGCCAAATTGATTTCGCAAGCACAACTAATGCACAATTGAAAGTCGTAGCTACTACACACCCCATCGCCGGGACTTGTAACCATGTCTCTTCGGGTGCCATCTCTCCTGGTCCAGTCCAAGCTAGGTTTGTAACTGCTATCTGAACATTAGGTGTTTCAACTGGCAATACCCAACAAGCTTGCAACCCATTATTCCAATGTGCAAATGTCGTTTGAGCCATTTCAGATCTAACTCTCCTCCAATTATCTTGGTCCCACCCTAATTGTTGTGCTATAGCTCTGTATCCACAATTTCCATCAGCGACAATGGGATACCAACCTTGCACGTAGGGACGCATGCATGGAGGTACGAGAGCATTATACTTTGTAAGCTTCTGCAAAGCCCACTGACCACTCTTACCCTTCCCGTATGAAGCCGATTTTTGCTTCTTTGGAGGCGTTTCTTCAAGTGTTGCATCAGTGTGCTCCCAATGTGAAGGTTGTCTTTTCATTGGATTGTACTCTTTGTTTGGAGCTCCTGGAGGTCGTCCCTTCCCCCTTTTCACACGAGCTGGCTCCTGGAGGTTGGTCATTTGAGGGTTACCTATTGCCAAACACTTCATTGCACACTCGTGTTGGTCATAAGGTGACATTCCCTCCCATTGCTCAGCCATAAACTCATCCATCAAGTTTCTGGCTACTACCCTCCGCACTTTTAATTCGTCTTCAGTCTCTACTTCTTTCAAAGTCAATGTCCTCCAAAAGGCATGAACCGCTTCAACTGGAATTGGTTCTTGACGCCTCACATATTCATAAATGTCATGCACACATAGCAATCCATCTCTCTTCCTTATTACGCATTCACAATGATCAAGATGCATGCCGTATTCCCCTTTCTTGTATTCAGTTAGCAAGCGACTCAAACAAGTATAAGACACTCTGTATTTAAGAAGCTTGAAGAGATCAACGTCTGTAATGTTACTTACAGTCTTCTGCTGACTTTCATTGAAAGTACCCAAGATCTCCTTGAACTGATTGCGCATCTTCGCATTGTATCTTTGAAACACAGTGTCTATCTTCTGGCTTGGCAGTGACAAATAATTTTTGAAGCTAGAATGTTCACTTTCAACCCTGCATAATCAAAACAATTTTTTATAACAACAGATATAAAGCTAACATAATTTGTAAAACAATTTCAAACGTAATCACATTACTAACCTGTTTGTGGTGTTGGAACCTAATGTAAAGATTTTATCCACATAGATCGAAAGAAATCTATTGCCGTAGGGGTTTAGCCAATTTTTCTTCAGGTACCTAATCTCAGATGGATATTCAGCCCAATCTTGTTCAATACGCCCCAGCTGAATGTTGTATGCCAAATCTGTCGACTGTTTGAATAAGTTAAGACAGTCACTTGCAAAATGGGCCCCCCTTGCTTGTGACCGCATTGCTAGCTTAGCATGGTCCTCAATGTTCTTTTGGATGTGCCGCCTACAGAGGAGGAAAGTAGAATCTGGAAAGATCCTATCCAAAGCGTTCTATCCAAAGCGTTCATCAAAGCTTTCTCTCGATCTGTGACTAGGCAAGTTGGCGTCATCTTAACAACCCTAAACAACTCAGCCAATTGATACATGCACCACGCATAGTTTTCTTCTTTCTCTTCTGACACAAAAGCCCCAACAACGACATAGTTCTTCCACGTTGATGTTATTCCAACAATCTCTATGAAGGGCATGTTGTACCTTTGCAAGATAATACATTACTATAAGAATTTATAGAGTAAAAACAAACATCAGACTTTTTAACTTAATTATACTTACTGAATTGTGCTGTATGTTGCGTCAATCAACATTACGTATGGAAACGCCTTAAGCAGTTTCATCGACTCTGGGCTTGCGAAGAACACATCTGTGATCTTATTTGTCACTTCGTCGCTCTTGTGTCTTACGAAGTAGTTCAACTCCTTCGAACGATAGAAGAATTCTTGGACCACGGTTCTTCCCTCCATCCTCTCTGTTCTGAACTTGTTACAAAAGTTGTACACTTGTGACTTCTTAGTCATGTTGTCAGGAGATTCATTGAGCCTTGTGTACATCTGTATTGGTCTAGCATTTCCCTTCCTCATGTCTAGTAACACCTTTTCCTCCTCAGGTGTAAGTCTTCCAGCAAATGCATTACCGTGTAAGGATTGACCAATAATATGGTTGTGAGTTCCATGATCAGCCCTTATGATCCATTCCCCTTTTTTAGTCTCTCTACATGAAATCTGAAATTTGCAACCACATTTCTTTGTGTGGGTGAATTTCCTAGTTCTCCCAACTGAATCAGGAATGTAATGTCCACTGCGCTCGCATTTAAGCCAAGACCTTCCTAACTTCCCTTTCAAGTCAGTTCTACCAACCTTCAACATGAAGTTATGAGTTTTTTCAATATCTCTTGCCCACTGTTCTGCTTCTGCTCTTGAGCTGAAGATCTTATCAGTGACGAAAACTTCTGAATAATCTGATGATATATGTGGGTTCTCATAAGGCACAACACTGTCAAACTGTGGTACTGTCTTCAATTTCGGGAAATACTCAATGTCTTGATATGGTTGCGATAAAGATTGGTATTCAGGAACATTAGACCAATCAGTTTGATGGGAATGATATGGAGGAGGATCAAGCTGAGAGACTATTGGCGGAATATCAAAATCCAAACCAAGATCAAACGAAGACACTCCATCAGGTCCCAAAGGAATATCGGCATTGATCGATAAGTTTCTTAAACGACTGAACATTGGACTATTATTCTGTAAAAACAACAAAATACACAAAACAACACTCAAAAACCTGTTTTTCCTACCTTCGTCACGAATAAAGTCTTAACATTCGTCACGGATAGAAGCAGTAGTTGCGTGACGAAAAAAATTGCACATTTCTTCTGCAAATACATTCGTCACGAAGGTTTGCCAAACTTCCGTCACGAAGGTCTCCTTTTGTTCCGTGACGAATGTCTATTTTTACCCCATTTCAAATTGTGTTTTACACTTTTTTACCCCTAAATTCGAATCAAACCCTAAATTCCAACACAAACACAAATTTCCACAAAAACCCTAACTTCAACATTATATTACAATTTCCACACAAACACAAATCATGCTCCTTGTATGTAACACCTAACATACACATATTTTCTATCAAACTCTATATTACAACATGATTTTCACACAATCAACACAAACAACTAACTTCAAACTATTCAATTTCATAAAAAAACATATATTTTACCTACAAACCCTAACATTAACATTATTAAAAACAACTATAACATACCTTATTGTAGTTCCCCCATGATGGACCATCATCATCAACATTTTGGTGTATGTAATCATCCCAATTTGACATTTTCAATTGAATATTGTGTTTGAATGAGAGTGTTTAGGGTGAAATGTGGGTAAAATGAAGTGAAAAAGGTTGAAGATGAAGTTAGTTCGGATATGTTGATGGTAATTAAATGTAGTTGGTGTGGATTAGACATAATAGCTTCACTTTTGCAGATGTAGCTACATTCGTCACGGATCTATTATGTTTCTTCGTCACGAAAGAAATCAAGACCTTCGTCACGAAGGTCCAGCGTTTATACGTGACGAAGGTATAACAAAATACATCCGTGACGAAGGTTTCATGTTATACATTCGTGACGAAGAGTCTATGTAATACATCCGTGACGAATGTATGAGTGTGCTAAATAAAATTTGAGGGTGTGCTAAATAAAGGCTTTATATATATATATCATTTAGTTCAAGCTGACATGAAAGAAACTTCAATAAAGATGCAACTGAAACTCCAAAATATCAGAATGTGTCAAACAAATATCAGAATGTATCAAACATATATCAGAATGTATCAAACAAAGAACAAGTTTCAAGAAGGACAGAAGTGTGGACATTTTAGTTCACTAAACTTACCAGAAATTTTGAGGATTGTGTCCGACATCATAAATGATGAAAACAAACTCAAAATCAGACCTTGTTCCTTCGGTATAGCAATATTCTTGCGTCATTATAGCCTAGCCGCACTTTAAAAAGCGTCGGATAAAGTTACTGTCCGAAAAATATATATGCTACTACCCCCTGTCGCGGCGCTTGGTTGAATAACTTCACATCAAGGCTTCCATAAATTACTCCGTAGCTAACATCATCTTTCATATTTTCATCATGCGATTTGAAAAAAGTGGAGAGTAGATCTAAGTTTTTTCTAATATTAAAAAGAAATTTAATGCAAATAATTTTTAAAAGTAGATACTCCTTTTAAATCACAACATAACATTCCAGATGGAGAAATCTTTTTTATGACCTGCATTCTGCCTTTGATTTCCACTGTGTGTTCCTCATCCTTAAACTCAACATTCCAGATTGATCTCCAACTCCCATTGCTATGTAAACATATATATATATATATATCATTTAGTTCAAGCTGACATGAAAGAAACTTCAATAAAGATGCAACTGAAATTCCCAAACATCAGAATGTATCAAACAAAGAACAAGTTTCAAGAAGGACAAAAGTGTGGACATTTTACTTCACCAAACTTACCAGAAATTTTGAGGATTGTGTCCGACATCATAAATGATGAAAACAAACTCAAAATCAGACCTTGTTCCTTCTACATCCTTGTGTTTCACAGTGGTAAACTGAATAGATACCTTCAGGTAAGCTTCACACACATATATCATGAATTCTACATCTATTGCACACCTGCATCAAAGAAGAAGGTAAATGATTATTCCAGAAGTTGTTCTTTGAGCTCTAAGGATTCTATTGGAGCACCCTTCCCCTATTATCAGAAAACCACCAACAGATGTAAATGTAATCAAACAATATGAATGAGAACCTCACTCTTGAAGGATATACCAACCAGTCAACGAATGTAGAGCTAAAAAACAACAAGCTGAGAAAAACATTCTGAACTAGAGCTAAAAAACAACAACACCAACAAAACCTAATCATCAAAAATTCTGAACTAGAGCAAAGAATATTGGTTCCATGAAAAGAGATGCTAATCATAACACAACCAAAGTTAGAGACCCTATACAATTTTTTCCCTGTGATCCATAAATAATACTGCAAATACTGAGTTGAAACTTACACTGTCTCCAGTGGCAGCCTTTGTTGCTCTGTCCCATTTGCCTTCCTCTTTTTCGTGTGGGTGCTAGTTTCCACCTTGTCGTTACCCTTTTAGGTTTCTGATAATTTGTTCATAATGAGTTACAAAGCCACTTAACTCATTAACTCACAAACAACAACAGCACCAATTTATCTTACTTTAGTTGTTATAACAGGTGGTTCCAAAACTTTTGTCGATACTGCTGGTGAAGCACTAAAATCAGCATCCAAACTAACAAAAGCACCCAAACACACCAAAATTTGGCCTCAATTTGCATAATGTTTAGATGAAATCTTCATATCAACATTAAGGATACAGAACCAACCTGTCAAGGTTCATGACTCTGCTGAATCTAAGGAATCCAGATGAATGCTCCTACTTATAAAAAAACCAATTTCAGTATCATTACATTGAAAAAGAGAGAGAAGATAATTGTAAAAAAGAACACAACCAAATCCCATCAAGAAACTTATACGTAGTATGTCATTCCACAAACCAACTAAAAATGGATTCAGCAGATACTGCATATCATTACACAACATATCATACAAAATGCGGAGTTCTAGAACAAATTGAACAAATACATACCCTGAATGGTTTACTTGTTGAGGTGGATCTTGCAGCAGAGCTTCTTCTTGGAACTGTAAACGACGGTTGAAACTCATTACCCTCGGATGACGGGAAAAGAGGGGTTTCTGGAGGAGTAAGAAGCCTAAAAATGTAAAACCTCATCAATTGGACTAAACAATCAAAGCGGAAAGTTTCTGTAACTTCCTGATTTAAACAATATTCTTTCGTTCAACAAATATAACAGAATAACTTCTTGAGCTAAATTCATGTCCACTGTATAATCAGTTACAAATCAATCAATAGCTACACGGACTTGAAATAAAAACAACAAACCCTCGATAGGAAAACTGCAAAGAGACAAAATTAAAGATGACAAAGTAAAATCATAAACATAGTTATCTCTAAGGAAAAAGTAAACATGATTGTTATAAGTTACATAAACAGAAGAGGTGATGATGATTACCTCCTCAAAAAGTAAATTCATTAACAATATGCCGCACAATAACCCAAGATTTAAAAGCTTCGCCATGAAGCAATACCAGTTAAATAAATAAATAAAGGTGTCCATAGCATAAATGAGTTAAACAAGGATTGAGTACTTAACTTACAGGTTTTGGTTAGATATGATACAATCACATTGCTCCCTAACTATATATATGTACAACTAAATCTTTAGCATATTTGACAAGAAATTCATTTTATGTTCTTTATTCCAATTCCCTTTTACATGATTACAACTTAGGTTTATGTATCATACATTCAATGAATAAAAATCCCAGATACTAAATACTTACAATGATTTCGACAAACTTGCTAGCAATATCAAGACAACAGTTCAGTGCATACTATCCTCCTCAAAGACTCAAATTTGAGAAGAATATAAGAATTAAGAAGAAGAGATGACAAAGATAGCAGGGCACTGATGTTCTTTTTTTTTTTATTGAATATTAGGCATCATACCTGTGAACGCTGAACCTCGAATTCCTTGGAAATGAATTCACCAAGATGAGTAAGGCTAGGCATGAAGCTGGAATTATCTCCAGAAATTAACATATCAAATGTAATTTGACCAACTCGAAATTCACTTGAATAGAGTTACAGATCAACTTCATTAGCCAAAATAAAAATGTTTGCAAGAAGAAGCATATAAAATTAGATAGTGGTGTAACTATATTAAAACATATCTTGATCATTCATATTAACTAATGCATTACAGATTTACAACAAACATATAAGACTGATGCACATGCATTAACTGGTTTAAGAAATCTAAAACAGGCAAGCATAACTAATCAATTGCAATTTTTCTCTCATAACTTAACCTACCAGACATGTAATCAACTTCTAAAAAATCCGGGGTTGGAGCTTCCCATTGGAGAAAGTTCCGAGTCAATTACAATTATATCTACAATGTTGAAGACCATACTTGGACAAAACCAGTTGAATTTAGATTCATTAAAGGAATTATCATTGAACAAATGAATTATAACTATTCAATATGTGAATTATCTGCGCAAACAGAACGGAAAAGCAGAAACTCTCTCTTGTAGACATTTTATCGAACACCTCATCTTCAACCTACAAAATTAATATGTTTGTGTCTCACTATGCAATTCAGATCATTTGAACAAAAGAATCTAACTATCAAGATGTAAATTACCAGATCAATTAGACTTACTGCATAAACAAAAGATCGAAACCGGTACTTTTTCTTGTAGACATTCCATCGAACACCTCATCTTCACTCCGAAATCAACGATCAAAACCTACTCCGCGAATCCTCAATCACACCGCAATGAATCGACGCTGCACATAATCATCAAACCTATGAAGTAGAAGATGATAGAAGTGAGGAGATTGATAACGTGGTTGCTAAATCAAAGAAACCTAAATTACTAACTAGAGTATAACAAAGATCACATGAATCATAAACATGAATCATAAGGATGCATGCAATAACTTACAACCGTCAAGTATCAACATGCAATCAATTCTCTTTCATAAAAACAATCAACTATCAAATCACGCAGATATGGATGCTACAATGACAAGGAATTTCACCGTCTATTTCTAGTCAAGCAATAGAAGACTATTAATCAAACTAGGTGATCAATCTAGCAAAACCAATAGAAATCATATAGATGACGAACAAGAGAATTAATACAAATCCAAAGGAAAAGAACAAGAGTTTATAAATCTCACAACTTAATAACTGAAGGCTTCAACCGCTAAGTAAAACAATGGAATTAGTTCCTGCTCATGGTTGCAAGACTAAGAGTTGTAGATGGAAAAGATGATAAACAATAGAAAGAAACTAGGGTTCTTAAATAGAGTCTAACCCTAGAATCATACCGAAATAAACGAGGAAAAAGTATTCCAAACGAAAATTAAATAATAAAACAAATAAGGAAAATCCGGAATAAAAGTCTTCAGCACGCCACGCGACATGGCGATCGCGGTCTTCACTCGAGCCCCAGATGTTGCTTCTACTGTAGGATGACGATCGCCATAATGAGATAGCGATCGCGGTAATTCCACTTCGAAAGTCTTCAAACTCTTCAATCTTCACTTCACCAATTCTTCACTTCTAATCTTCATTTCTTCACTTCTTCACAAGTGTCCCATAACATAACAATATCTCTAAACTCATACGAAAACACTCCAAATACAATGTAATAATCCCTAGTTACGCTATACAAAGTGTAGCGTATCAAATACCCCCATACTTAGACCTTTACTCGTCCCGAGTAACTTAAAGAAAAAACTACCCTTACAATAGAATGCTCAAGGACTTAGGAAGTACAAGAATATCTCCTAGTGATTACATACTCAAATAAGCCCAAGACATACAAAACGCAACAACAACATCAAGAATAATGTGAAACAATAAGCATAAACCCAAAACTACACCTTATTCCTCCAAGTGGCCTACCCGAATCCTCCTATGCTCCAACTTCTTATGTCGCCATACGCCAAAATGAGATAAATCCTAAAACACTCAATTTTTTTTCATAACACTCATATTGCTTAGGCGCCCTTTCTGGTTTTCATCCTAACCACTCAATAATTGTTCCAGGCCCACAAACTCACATCACTCCAGACTTATTGTTGCCTCAGCCTAGTGCCGGCCAAGCCACCTTCTTATTGCATAGAACTTGCTATCCAAGGATTTTGTATGCCTTTTTCACAATAAACATGCAGAACGAAAATGCAAGGGAAATAAACTATGTACAACAACTCATATCATCCCCTCCCCCATAATTGAAATAAACATTGTCCTCAATGGAATAAAGGACATACAAATGTAAATGGGGAAGAAAAGACGATACTCACTGTGGTGATGGTGGAAAGTATGGATAGTAGGGGTTTTCACCCTTGAAGAACTCCTCCTGCCGCTGCATCATTGTAGCCATGGTCTACTCAATGGTGGTGAGGCGACCATCATAGCCTCTCGCTATCTTGCTCACGTCAGCTAGCTCTGCCCCAAACGTCTGCTGCTGAACTGACATACTCTCCATCATCCTAAACATCATGTCATAATCAAAACCCGGAGCAACATCATCAGCAGCACCCTGAACACCAGGATAACCGCCCTGGTCAACCTCCATCTCCCGCTCCTCTGCAGGCTCCTGAACAACAACATCATCAGGTTGCAATCGAAAATCGACTGCAAGGGGGCCAAAAGGCATGAAGCGGGGCAGACGCATCCTGTGTGTACTCTTATGCAGAGATAACCAAATGAAACTGTCATTAATCACCTCCAGAACCCCTGCCCGCTGCAACCCTGAAATGTCATAAACATAGGTAGAATTGCTCCTGCCACTAGGAATAGCCTCATCTCCCAAACAATCTCTAGCAATAAGGGTGATCATCCCACCCATAGAAATCTTGCCCAACCTTGTCTTCTGCTTGTTGTACTTGGCAACACTCTCACAAAACAGCAAAACCCAATCTAGAACGACCCGACTCTCAGGTGTCAGGCTCCATAGATACTGTAAATCCTGACTAGAGATTTTATTGACCTCCCCGTGCCCTAGAAAACACATTGCTAACACCTTGTGTGCCAGCCTAAGACATGGGTGAGTCAATTCGTAGTTGTATTCTGAGGTTGAAGGTTGCAGCACCTTCCCTGTAGCATGGGTGAGTCAATTCGTAGTTGTATTCGGCCCGTCACTTTGCAGCCCAATCACCTTCTCAGGTGGTGACGTCACCATAGCATCATTCTCCTTCAAATCCAGTTAGTTGCCACATCATCAGTCCAGTAAACGCCACGTCATCGCATAGTCAATATGCCACGTCATCACAAATTTCCACGTCACCTTTTTTTTCGGGAGAGAAGACTTACAGCGGGATTGGCTACGGACCGTAGCTAACCCTAAGCTTCGGTGCTTTCCTCCTGTCCATAAAAGTACTAAAAAGAAAATTAAACTGAACAAACACACAAAAACAAAAACAACAAACTCAAACCTCGGGTTGCCTCTCGAGTAGCGCCTTATTTAACGTCGTGGCTCGACCTCATGCCTTTCAATCAGATTTCATCAATATGCTCCGTAAAATATTGCTCATCAAAAGCCTCTTTGTTGAAACCTTCATGATAGGCTTTCAAACGTTGTCCAGTCACCTTAAACACTTTATGAGTCTCCCCATCATATAAATCCACTGCTCCATGGGGGAAGACTTGGGCAACAACAAAGGGTCCTGTCCACCTAGACTTGAGCTTACCTAGGAAAAGTTTCAGGCGTGACTGAAATAATAGAACTTTATCACCTACTTTAAAGTTCTTTCTCAAAATGTTCTTGTCATGCCAAGCCTTCGTCTTCTCCTTGTATATAACTGCATTGTCATAGGAATCGAGTCTTGCTTCCTCTAGCTCACTCAATTGCAACTTCCTGAATTCTCCAACTTCACACCAATTTGCATGTTGCATTTCTTGACAACCCATAATGCCTTATGCTCAAGCTCCACCTGAAGATGACAACCTTTACCAAAAATTAATCGATAGGGTGACATACCTATGGGAGTTTTGTAAGCTGTACGGTAAGCCCACAATGCATCATCTAGTCTTAGGCTCCAATCCTTCCTATTAGGAGCCACTGTCTTCTGTAAGATGGTCTTGATTTCCCTGTTTGACAGCTCAGCTTGTCCATTGGTCTGTGGATGATAGGCAGTAGAGACCCTCTGAGTAACATGGTACTTCTTCAACAATGCACTCACCGTCTTGTTACAGAAATGAGTCCCCTGTCACTTATGAGAGCCTTGGGAATACCAAAACGAGCAAAGATGTTCTCTTTCAAGAACCCTGCTACAACTCGAGAATCATCAGTCTTGGTGGCCTTTGCTTCCACCCATTTGGAAACGTAGTCCACCGCAAGCAAAATATATAAGTTCCCGAATGAGCTAGGAAAAGGTCCCATAAAGTCAATCCCCCAAACATCAAAAATCTCACAAAATATAATTGGTGCTTGAGGCATCTCATTCTTTTGAGACATATTCCCAACTCGTTGGCATTGATCACAGGTTTTGCATTAGGCATAAGCATCCCGAAAGATGTGTGGCCAATACAAACGTGCATCCAATACTTTCCTAGCTGTTCTGTTAACCCCAAAATGACCCCCACATGCATAAGAATGACAAAATGACAAGACAGATTGTACCTCATTGTCAGGAAGGCATCGACGAATCACCTGATCATTACAGTGCCTCCAAAGATAAGGATCATCCCACACATAGAATCTAGCTTCGCTTCTCATCTTATCCCTTTGAGCCTTAGAAAAATTAAGGGGAAACTCTCCTATGACTAGAAAGTTCACCAAATATGTGTACAGGGCTTGAAGGTTTTCAGAGTGAGGAGCATTGCTTCAAGATCCAGGTCAAAATACTTCTTTGCGGACCCATGGCGATCGCCACCGTCATACGGAGATCGCGGTCGCGATCCAAAATCAAAGGAGCCCTCTGTCAGCACATGGCGATCGCCACCATCACATGGCGATCGTGGTATCAAAGCATACACCATCGAGATCTCAGAAACATTATGGCGATCGCCACCACATGATAGCGATCGCTTCATAGAAACAGTAGCTATTCCAAATAAATTGTCATCAGGGAAATTTTCCTGAATTTGCTTCTACATCTCTGGCTTGTCGTCTCCACTGACTAACCTACTCAAGTGATCAGCCACCAAGTTCTTCACACCTTTCTTGTCTCGAATCTCCACATCAAACTCACTCAACAACAAGATCCATCTAATCAACCTTGGCTTGACATCCTTCTTCGTCAAAAGATAACGGAGCTGTTGGATCGATTAGCGTATAAAAACTCAAGGAACAAAACCTTTTGTTCCTTGATAAGTAGATAATGCAGAAAGACAAACAATAATGTAAACCGAGTATTAGGTTTTCGCTCTTCAAAGTCTTACTAAGCTATGCAATTCTCATGCAATATATAGCACACTAAATAGCTCAAACCTAACTACCAATCTAGCCGTTCAAATATTACCATAAATCTCACAATATCTTTCAACAAGGAAATCGCTTCCTAAAATATCTTTCACAAGGAATTCTCTTCCTAAGAAATCTTTCCTTTCGTGTGACCTTCCAACTTGTTCTCCAAGTAGTCACCTTCGGCCTTACACTTCGGCGCGCTGCCTTGAACAAATAAGGAAACAAAGCGCATAAGGAAATATTCCTTGCGCATAATATTTCCTTATTCCTTTGGCACCACTTCACACGCGCGTCCAATGCCCAACCTTGCCGAGTTGCCACTTTTCTTATTTGACGAGATCTTCTTTTCCTTCTTTGACAAGATCTTCTTTCCTTCTTTGAAATGCAACTCTTCCATAATTCTTGAAGTCCATTCTCCAAAATATCTTCAACCAATGATCTTCTTCGGATGAACTTATTCTTCACAGCTGTCTTCCATTCGTCGTAACCTTACGCCTCATGGATTCCATCAAGACTTCCTTCGTACCTGCTTGTACTTCCTTTGTTCCTGTCTACGCACAAGTAGACTTCCTTCGTTCCTGTATACACACAAGTAGACTTCCTTCATTCCTGCACAAACTAATAACAATACCTACGCACTCAAGTAAACCATTAGTGGATGTTTGTCATTTAATCAAAACCTCATCATATCTCAACAGAAGAGCTGCGTGGTCAGTATAAACAATTACCTTGGTGCCAAGTAGATATTGCCTGAATTTCTCCAAGGAAAAAACAATTGCTAGCATCTCCTTATCAGTGGTGGAGTAGTTCCTTTGTGCTCCATTCAAAGTCATAGAAGCATAATGAATCACATGGGAAGCTCTTGCTTCTTTCTGCCCAAGAATTGCTTCAACAGCATAGTCACTAGCATCACACATGATCTCAAAAGAACGAGACCAATCCGGCGCCTGAATGATTGGTGTACTCGTTAAACAAGTTTTCAATTCATCAAACGCCTTCTTGCACTCATCATTTAGCTCAAAATCAACTTCCTTCTTCAGAAGCTCACATAGAGGTGATGAGGTCTTTGAAAAGTCCTTAATAAACCTATGATATAAACCTGCATGACCTAGAAAAGAACGAACTTCACGCAGATTAGTAGAATAAGGCAAAGACTGAATTACATCAATCTTCGGCTTATCGACCTCAATACCCCTAGATGACACAATATGACCTAACACAATACCCTGCTCAACCATGAAATGACACTTTTCAGAATTAAGAACCAAGTTGGTTTCTACACATCTTTTAAGCACTAATGTCAAATGTTTTAAGCATGCATCAAAACTATCACCATGGACCGTGAAATCATCCATAAAAAACTCAATGAAATTCTCCACATACTCAGAAAAAATACTCACCATACAACTTTGGAACATTCCGGGTGCGTTACTCAACCCAAATGGCATCTTGCGGTATGCAAAAGTACCAAAAGGACATGTAAATGTCGTTTTTTCTTGATCCTCCGGAGCTATGGCAATCTGAAAGTAACCTGAGTATTCATCCAAAAAAGAAATTGAAAGGGCGACCGGTAAGCCGCTCAAGCATTTGATCAATAAATGGCAAAGGAAAGTGATCCTTTCTAGTTACCGCATTCAGCTTACGGTAATCTATGCAAACTCGTCAACCTGTTTGTAACCGGGTGGGAACCAACTCTCCTTGTTGATTCTCCACAACTTGAATACCACCCTTCTTGGGAACACACTGTGTAGGACTAACCCATTGACAACCAGAGATAGGAAAAATCATACCTGTTTGAAGAAGTTTCAGCACCTCCTTCTTCAGCATTTCAGTCATTGGTGGATTGAGTCGCCTCTGGGGTTGTCTAGATGGCTTGGGATCCCCTTCTAGCAAAATCCTATGCATACATGTCGAGGGACTAATCCCTTTAATATCTGCAATGGTCCATCCCAAAGCTACCTTATGCTCTTCAAGCACTGCCACTAACTTCTCTTCTTGCTCCTTGGAAAGATGGCCATAAATAATGACCGTAATGTGTCACCTTTTCCAAGAAAAGCATACTTCAAATGCTTGGGCAGCTCCTTAAATTCAACTTCTGGTGCCTACACAATAGAGGGTAGGAGCTTCTCGCTCGACACTCTTAGTTCCAAGGGGCCATTTCCCAAATGAGTGTAGGGAGGCTTACCTTCAGCATTCAATTGTGCCAAGACTACATGCATGTTAGTGGATAAAGCCATATATGCATGTGGATCCTCCACATCATTCTCAATGATCGATCTCAGCTCATCACAACAAGTAATATCAAACACATCTTGCACAATAGGCTCAATCACATCAATGGAACACAAAGAATGGTCATCAATGGGGTGTTTCATAGCATCATAAATGTTGTACTCAACCTTCTCCCCATCAAATTCCATTGTCAGTGTCCCACTATTCACATCAATTTTAGTTTGTGCAGTTTTCATGAAAGGCCTACCTAGCAAAATAGGTGTTGCATGCTTGTCATGCTCCATATCCAACACAAAGAAATCAACAGGAAAAATCAGATCACCAACCATAACAAGGACATCTTCAACCACCCCTTTCGGGTACACATTAGATCTATCAGCAAGTTGAACGACAATTCCTGTTTCATGCAAAGGCCCTAAGCCTAGTGATTCATACAAAGAGTAAGGCAAAACATTGATTGATGCACCTAAATCTAGCATGGCTTTTTCAAATTTAGTTTCACCAATCACACATGGAATGCTAAACATGCCTGGATCACCACATTTCTTAGGCATACGTCTTTGAAACACAGTAGAAACTTGCTCACTAACTTTCACCTTTTGTTTTCCTTTAAGTTTTTGATTTCTTTTAATGGTGCATACTTCTTTCAAAAACTTAGCAAATCTAGGAATACTCTTGACAATTTTAACAAAGGAATGTTTCACTCACACCTACTAAAGGTTTCGAAGATCTTTTTGTCATTCTCCGGCCTTCGAGTCTCCTTCAATGCCTCAGGAAAGGGAGCAACATGCTTCTGTGAGAACAAGGGGGGGAAATTTGGACGAACGTAATCGTCCTTGAACTCAGGAGCCTCCAGGCGATCGCCATCAACACCTGGCGATCGCGGTCGCGAGCAACTAGCTTCTGTAGAAATACCGCGATCACTATCTATAGATGGCGATCGCGGTTTGGTTACTGAGAGATCCGTAGCTTCTGTAATGATGTCGCGATCGCGGCCCATATCTGGCGATCGCGGTCGGTCTCGCAAAGCTTCTTCTTCGGAATCCTGCTTCTGTTTTCCCTTTTTTAGCACTAGGGTCGGTCATCAATCAATAACTTTCCACTTCTCAGCGTCACAGCACTAACATTTTCTCTCGGGTTCACTACCGTTTGAGATGGCAGCTTTCCCGAATCTCTAGCTTCTAAGTTGCTCACAGCTTGAGCAATCTGTCCTATCTGTTTCTCAAGATTTTGGATGCTTGATTTCGTCTCAGCGCTTTGTTGCATCACAGTTTGAGCTAAGGACTTAATCATCTCTTCAACAGTCATGGAACTCTGAGGTCCAGGTTGTTGTTGCAAGACTTTAGGGTTTTGAACATTGTTCTGATTATCCCACCTCAAGTTAGGATGATTCCTTGTACCTGGATTATAATGATTAGCATAAGGATCAAATCTAGGCCTAGGTTGCCTTCCTCCTGCAGCATTTACTTCAACATTTGGCTCTTGGAGTTGTGGACACGCGTCAGTAGGATGCCCCACATCAGTGCATACCCCACAACCTTTCACTTGTTGTTGACCACTAATTTTCAGCATTAAGGACTTCACCATATCCTTCAACTCATTCATATCAGTTTGAATTCTAGACGGATCAAGTGAACTTACTGAATGGGAGCCATGTCTATTACTAAACTGCATGGAACTCTCAACCAACTCTTCAAACATTTAAGTAGCTTGAGGTATAGTCATTTTCAAGAAATTACCTCCACAAGATGCATTGACCATTCTACGATCCTCATCAATAAGGCCACTAAACAAGTACATAAGAAGATCCTGTTCAATGTACATATGGAATGGACAACTTGAGCACAACTTCTTGAATCTCTCAGAGTACTCATAAAGAGTCTCAGTAGAGTGTTGTTGAACATTAGCAATGTCTTTCTTCAAGCTACTCAACTTGTTGGATGGGAAATACTTATCTAAGAAGACCTTTTTCATCTTAGCCCATGTATCAATAGTCCCTGGGGCTTGATAATAGAGCCAATCATTTGCAACATCTTTCAAAGTAAATCCAAAAGCTCTCAACATGATTTGTTCCTCAGTAACACCTCTAGGCTTCATACTAGAACATATAGCGTGGAACTGAGCAAAATGTTTGTTTGGATCCTCACCTGATAAGCCATGGAAGTGTGGAAGCTCATGAATTAAACCAGCCTTGAACTCAAAATTCACACCTGCAGGAATCTCAGGAAACCTCACTGCCAAAGGTTGTTGGTCTAAGTTCGGGGCATTGGGTTGCCTCATTGTAGGTAGCAGTGGTGGAAGTTGTTGCTGGCCGGTGGCAATCCATTAGCTCCTTGATCACCCATCTCGTTACCTTGGTTCAAAGCTTCTCTTCGGTTCTTGTGAAACGTCCTCTCAATCCCTGAATCAAAAGCAACAAGAGATGAATTAGTAGCACGGGTCTGAACCATAAAGGTTCACACCAAACAGTTGATAAGTCACAATTAGCACATCCTAATCTAATATAAAATTGGATGTTGTGGTCATTAAAATCCTCTCACCCCCTATTAAATACAGTTCATTCCAGCTTTGGGCCGGATAGTTTGTGTGTATACGGGCTTCATTGTCTCCCGTTTGGGCCTGCTTCATATGGACTTCATTCTCTGCGGACATTAGGGTTCTGCAGCATGCCCCTACCGCTTTCCCTTCGAACGATTCGTGCCTCGCCTGGCGTTTCTTGAAACGGATGTCCTTCATCTTCCATCCCTCTCCGTCTCCCACCCCGTTTCAAAACTTCTGTCATTATGCTGCATTTCCACCCCGAAAATTTGTCGTTCCGGCTGACGCCCCGTCCGCCCTTAAATATATGCAAGCCCCTTTATCGGAACAAAAACCCTATTCTTTCACTCCGCACATTTTTTACGGCATCATGAATCCTTCAAAAGCTACCGTTGAAGCCAAATCCCCCGTTGCTGGTCCCGACGGTCCCACTATGACCGCTACGCGGAACCCAACCTCCGCGCCCGGGCCATCTGCCCGCAAGCGACGCGTGGGTAATGTTCTGAAGCGAGGCCGGAACCTCACACACCAGCCACCGAATTCAGCCGTCGATGGCGATGATTCCCTTTCTGTACCCTTTTCGCAATTGGGTCTGAGGTGGACCGGCAAAATCAAAGCCTACGTTACCCACAAATGGGATGTTATCACGCCTGCCTCGAAGTATTTAAGCGTCGACTATCTCCTTGCCGACCACACCGTAAGTTGCCGCTTTTTCTCCTTGCCACCGTATACCATCTTTTTGTATTGTTCGCACCTTTTGAATCATGTTTTGTGAACTACAGGGTGCTGGTATCCACTGCACTACCCATGCGTCCATAGCTCACTGCTTCGTTACCAAAATGGTTGTTGGTAACTGTGTTACCATAAGTGGGTACACAGTGTGTCCTAATCGGGATGAGTACCGTCTTCGCCGGTCCGATCCTTTCTTGATTTAGTTGGAAGGGAATTCTCTGGTTCAAAAGGCGGAATGTGATATACCTGTTTCCTCAAGTTACCCCTTCGACCTGGTGCCGCTCGAGTCTATTCATCATACCGGAAACAAGTACCAAATAGGTAATGTCAACAATTAGTTTCCCATAACTTATGCACATGAATACTTAGATCAGTAGTGTAACATATACTGTGATGGAAGTCCCAATTGTGCTCCCCATACGTGTGATTTGTCACCGTTTTCATGACGTATTCATTCACTTCTCGCAGATGTCATCGGATGTGCTGTCGAAGTTAGGAAGGTCCGAGCTACTGCTAATTCATCCCAATTGATGGAATTCCACCTCGCAAACGAACAGTTATGATGCTGGATGTTTGTGCAATCCCGTTTAAATAATGTTGTATAACCATTCATTAACTTTGATTTCATGTTCACTCAGGGGAGGGAGGGTTCGTGTGTGCCCTGTGTGACGAGTTCCTGAAGCGCTACGCTACCCACACCAGACACACCGGGCATCATGTTGTCATATTGCCTCCTATGAATGTGCGAGAATTTCGAGGTACACGAATTCCGGACGCACCCCTTCACGCAACGTTCAGGCATCCTTATTATCAAAATTCGTATAACACATTTGTTGTGTATCCTCAGGTAAATTGTATCTGTCAACCTCATCTGGCACTGCTGTGTCTGACACCGTTGATATTCCTTCAATCAAAAGACTAAAGGATGCTCTGAGGTACAATTCATGCCATTTATAAATGGACAAACAACGTACCAAAACCACTGTTGTCTGACGTTTAATTCCATTTCACACGAAACCTCCCGTAGGAATGAGTCTCTGCCACCAAGCTTTCAGTTGCTGGACTCCATGGCTGAGGAGGAGGCGAGCCTTATCCATATCCTAGAAGTAGGCCGTGAGCAGTACCTCAGTGGACACAAGGTATCCCAATTGTGATTGTCGTCTTCCTCGCTCTTATCTAATTTTCGTCATTGTAAACTGAATAAATCTTTCACCTTCACATGTACTATGATGATTGATGATATCCTTACTAAAAAGGGCTGGAATTATGTCTCATGCGGTATGTATGGATGCAAAAAAGGGGTGAATCCTGTGGGAGAGACATTCTATTGTTAATCGTGCGACAAAACGTGCGACTACCCCCAAACAAGGTAATCATTAATGAATTGGTCTTCGGTCCATCATTGCATGTTTACCACAGCCATAATGAATTGTCGTGCAACGTTGCGGGTACCATTTGAATGTGGAGGTCTCAGACGGCACAACCTCACTGCAAGTCACTCTTTTTTATGACCTGGTTGAAGGTTTGGTTAAGCGCAAAACCACCACACTGCTCGATGAGCTTGAGGTAACTTCTCCATAAGACCAACATAATTACTGTTTCCCTGTGCACATATCTGACTTGCTCACTGTCGACCCAGACTGCCGAAAACGGCCGCATCATACCGCTTGAGCTGGAGCAACTTATTGGATCGACATACAAGCTGGAGCTTAAGTCGCATACTTATTTCGACTACCGAAGTCATGAAGGATTCACTGCTACCAAGATCGCAGAAGTTGTCCCTAGCCCTAAAAGCCCCCATTCCAATGACGAATCAGAATCAGGGAGCCAAACCGGTTCGGATTGTGCTACGCTGTCCCCTTCAACCAAATGCACAAAAGAGTAAGTTGTACGTTTGATTTGTACGCAAACCACATTAACAAACATTCTTCCCGCATCTAATATTATGATTCTCCATGTGTAGGGACGAGGTCGAACACTTCGAAGCTCCGACTTCTGCGGATGGGACCAGTGCGATTGAAGGAGCCGAAACGGGAGCAGGGGCTGTGGAACACATGCAGTCAAACAGACCTCTTGATGATGCTTTGGAATCCATGACATTAAAGCGGAAGCGAGAGTATGCCATCGATTTATAGCATGTATACGCCATCTTAGAACGCGCTTTAACCCCACGTTTTGTGTAATGCTTGCAGGGACGAGACCAAAGACCCAGTAGGTGCCGTCAACAATACAACTACTGCGGTGGAGTCACTTGATGAGGGATTAGTCGATAAGGCAGTAGGTCCTCTGGAACGCATCCAGCTGAGCGGAACCTCAGATGATGTTTTGATTACCCCATCGAAGACAAAGCGAGGGTAAGTGATCGCTTAATAACATGTGCACACCATTTCATTACCCCGGCCTGACCCCACATGTTATGAATTCTTCGCAGGAAGAGAACTACGAGCACGGGAAACCTGTCCCCAATGATTTTAACTCCCAAAAAGCTGGAGCCACAAAGGAGGTTGGTCGTTCGCGACTCCGACACCGACTGATGCAGCCTACGTCCGTACCGTGCTGGTTGTGTGTTCTCTATACACAGCCGACATAAACTCTATCTTCTTGCTGTTTAGTTCTTTTATTATCATGCTGAACTTCTGTGACAAGCTACACTTTCAACTTTCTGTTGAAACTCCCAGTGTTTTCATCCCCTTTTATGGGATTGCTATAATATTTTGGAAACATTAATACCGTTCGTTTGACGCACACACGGTGTTTTGGTTTGATATTACATTACGGTTATATGGTATATCGAATTGGCAAGTTGTATTGTTTACATCTTAGGTGTGCAAACTACAGCAACGATGAGATTGCTCGCAGAAAGTGGTCGTGTGGAAGGATCTGTCAACAGGGACGCCATCATATCGTTCAACCATCCACATCCGTTGTCCGTCGTGCTCTATTTATTTGATTACACTAACAATGGTTTATGTGTATGTGTGTGATACAGATTGTTTCGACATTGAAAGGAAATGCACCGAGGGGTGACACCGAACGTATTGACATTCAAAGGCAGCGCAATGACGAATGACGACAATCGTGATGATGCCCAACGCCATTGTATGTACATAGAAGGATTTTGACGAGAGATGTAGCCCAACGGTGCACGTGTGCTGGCGAAAGAGTGATTGCAGAAAAATCATGGTATCCGCTTCATCAAAGTGTCGACGATTATGCACCACAGTCATTCTCACATGTTAAACTACAACCTGTGTTTGTAATACACATTTGTAATGACATACATTCCACTATTACATAAATACAAAGCCATTTCGATTGTCAAACGATTGTAACGATGTGTTCGCAATGAAACACTCACATTTGCCATTCAAATATACTAGTTGTACCAAAATAAACATTGGGTCACATCACAGCTGCCATCCAAAAATCACCTTAGCCTTGAATGTGAACAAATTTTTTCCCGGTGCTGATATCATAATTCCATAGAACGAGTGTTGGACTGAATCCATACCACTATTCATCACCCGTTAAATTTCGTGTATATCGCCTGACCAAATTATACCATGCCTCTGAAATTCTGATGTGATGGGCTGTTGCCCTAATTTCCAAATTGCACTTCATTGCACTCCCTCCCCCGATCCCGACGACGGCTCCCATTTTCTCGATACTGTCATTCTCCGGCATGCGTTTTCCTGGGTGGTAGACCCCATGTACCCGTGTACACCTCCTTTCCGACCCCAATCATTCGTGACGGCGACGGGTGGCGCCGATCATGTAGCACTCTCATTATTTTTACCTCCGACCCCAATCATTCGTTCGTGAAGTGACCGATATTCTGCGAACATCGCATCTACCACCGCCTTCATGCCGACTAAAAGGTGAACTCGAGGTACTACGCATCCCTAATTGTGACGATGTGTATCTTCTGTAATTGTTTTGTTCTTTCCGCAATGTCAGTTTCTTATGCAATCACGTTAATAGCATACTGTAGTGCTCTTTCATTCAAACGAATTAATAATTAGCATCGTCTGTCTAAATTCGATTTTTTTTTCTAAAACGGGGGGGGCTTTTTTTCAAAAAAAAAATTTCGTTGTCTCTTTTCAAAAGAAATTCCCAATATAGGCAGTTATGCCAGCTTCGGATTTTTTTTATGTGTGATCTCTCGTCCGAAGCTGGTAATTTTTTTTTTGAATTTTTTATGTATAAGAGACGCTGGCCTGGCAAGCGTCTCTTATACGTTAAAACATAAAAAAAATAATTTATATGCGAACCAGCGTCTCATATAAATGGTCTTTTTTTTTATTTGAACATGTATAAGAGACGCTGGTAGGTTCTCTTATACAGATTTTTTTTTTAATTCCCCCGTACCAATGTCTCTTACACGTAAAATGTTTTTTAAAAAAAAATATTTGTATAGAACCAGCGCCTTATACAAGGCATTTGTTAATTTATTTTTTTCAAAGTTTATATATATATATTATTATACATGACTTACTCGTGTTTGGATGGCTCGTATGAGCTCGTTTGAAATCGGAATCGATCACGACCGATTTCGTTGGGTCCGTATTGATCCCAACTTTCACCAGATATGTCTCTCGCTCGATTCTGATTTCGAACGACCCCATACGAGCCACCCGAACAAGCGTAAGTCTCGTGCGTACCTTCTACTGTAAATGGATATTTACAAATCCGTTCCTCCATATCACGCGATGAGAGACATATCTGGTGAAAGCTGGGATCAATACGGACCCAACGAAACTGGTCGTGATCAATTCCGATTCCGAACTGGTGAAAGAAGGTATGCACGAGATTTACGCTTGTTCGGATGGCTCGTATGGGCTTGTTCGGAATCGGAATTGACCACGACCAGTTTCGTTGGGTCCGTATTGATCCAAGCTTTCACCAGATATGTCTCTCATCGCGTGATATGGAGGAAAGGATTTGTAAATATCCATTTACAGTAGAAGGTACGCACGAGACTTACGCTTGTTCGGGTGGCTCGTATGGGGTCGTTCGAAATCAGAATCGAGCGAGAGACATATCTGGTGAAAGCTGGGATCAATACGGACCCAACGAAATCGGTCGTGATCGATTCCGTTTTCAAACGAGCCCATACGAGCCATCCAAACACGAGTAAGTCATGTATAATAATATATATATATAAACTTTGAAAAAAAAAAATTACAAATAAATTTTTTTTAAAAAACATTTTACGTGTAAGGTCTCTTACACGGGGGAATTAAAAAAAAATCTGTCTCTTATACATGTTCAAATTAAAAAAAAAGACCATTTATATGAGACGCTGGTTCGACCAACGTCTCATATAAATTGTTTTTTTATGTTTTAACGTATAAGAGACGCTTCTCTTATACATAAAAAATTCAAAAAAAAAATTACCAGCTTCGGACGAAACGCTGGTTCTACCAGCGTCTCTCACACATAAAAAAAATCCGAAGCTGGAATAAGTGCCTATATTGGGAATTTCTTTTAAAAAGAGCCTACGTCGGGAATTTTTTTTGAAAAAAAGTCCATTTCACAAAAAAATTCGTCTAAATTCCCCCAATATCTTTGTATTTCTTGGTACCCAGTTATAAATTAGTATTAATCAGCTTCTGATTATGCTATCAACCTAACATAGACTTCTGGGATGCCCTGCAACTGCAGTTAAACAATAAATTTTGCATCCATATACCCTATTTTCATCAATATGTGACTATTGCATTTTGGTTGTGATTGTGAACAATCATATGATGTGCTCTGTATCTTGTATTCCACTGCTTTCCATATACAGATGCCCAAACGAAAACGTTTATCCAAGTCAGGTGTGATGTTCAAAAATCAAAACCGTCCTGCGGTTTTATTCCCTTACTCATTTTGTTTTCGTGATTCCCTAAAAATGTCATCCTATGAAATGTGTACCAGGTGACTCATGTACCCCGCCTGCAAGTTTTGCCGGTTTTGGTATTGCCCTTTTCACCACCAACACCTTATTATCAGATGGTAGAACAACGACGCTCTGTGGCTTGCGGTTGCACCAGCGTAAACACATGCATCATGTAGGTGTTATTCTCTTTCCAATATTTATTGTTTCACCTGTGTCTATGTCCTTTTAGTTAATAGTCCCGGATGATCGTCTATTTGGTCTGTGTGAACAGGCTCATCCTCCAAGCATTCTGGTATCCAGGCGGGCTCTTCAACACGTCATGCACAAGCTTATTGCCGCCTGAGACTGCTTAATACATGTATCATCCTTTGTAACATTTATAGATGTTCTAACTGCAATAGTTTTGTAAGTACATATAGGTGACCAATAATTATACAAAAATAATAATACTGTGCAGGCCCACCTACTGTAGGGTTGCGCCACAACGATTTAGGTGCACACCATGATACTAATATACCGGCTAATTCAAGGGTCCTTCGAGATGAAAGAACTCAAGCGTCCTGCGGTGTTCAACCCGCCACTACAGGTATCGCCACGGTATAAATATATATTGGTTCACCTTATACACTAACATAATGTTGACATTTTCAAATAATGCACCAGGGACAGTGACGACGCCAACATCAGCTACCGAACAGGTCGACTTGACCACGAGCACACGAGCACTTCGTGATGGTAGGGTACCAAATTTCTGTGTTCTACGCCTCACGTCGACAGGTTAGCGCATACTACGCCTTATCTTGCGTTGTCAGACACCCAAACTATACCATATTTTTGTAAACTCAATGACCTATACTCGCGCGTGTGGTCAGTGGAACAACCGTCTCAAACCAGCATACCAGCTGCTGACGCAAGTACTGTTGAAGGTGACCCTGCCAAAGTCTATGCTGCACACAAGTCAAGTGGTAAGACCATTATGTGTTATATTGTCCATTGTTTGGATTGATTCATACATGGTCGATAAGCGATGTGTACCTTGATCACAAGGGTACCAGTGGAATACATTAAGCTTGGATTTCCCAATTCTAAGTGTAAATTTTGTGGTGCTAGCATGTGGTTGGAAGAGCAAACTGCGGCATCAACCGAAACAAATGTTTTGTTCTCAATGTGTTGCCAGGAGGGAAAGGTATGTTTGACACCATTCAAACAAACGCCCGATCCTCTGAAACAACTCCTTGAAGACGCGCACACTTCCAGTTCTGACTTCAAAGATAAAATCCGAATCTATAACTGCCTCTTCAATTTCACGTCGTTCGGAGCAAAGATCGATGAGACTGTTAGACAAACTAGAGTCCCATATTAATTCAGAATTTCGGGACAAAACTACCACATAATAGGTTCCCTCCTGCCTCCTGAGGGTTCCCCTCCCAAATTCGCACAGTTGTACTTCTACGATACTCACAACGAAGTACAAAATCGTTTGGGGGTGCATGAGACTGACGGGTTCTGATGTGGACGAGATACTGGTCCAAGAATTAATTGATATGCTGAACAATGTCAGTGAAGTTGCCAAAGCGTTCAGAATGGCAAGGGATCGAGTTCATACTGACCCTTCAACACCAGTCCGGATCACATTACTAAGGGATCGTTCTGCTAACAACAAACAGTACAGTGTTGCATCTGGGAGTGAGGTTGCAGGGCTCATACGTGGCGATTTTGGGGACAACACGGAAAACAGGGATGTGTGCGTTGAAAATAAAGTCGGGGCATGAAATGGATCTCGAAGTTGCACCCGCTATACATGGCGTTACAGTATCCGCTTTTGTTCCCTTATGGAGGAGATGGTTATCACGATTCGATAAAGTACGTGCGTAATACTGGAAAGCGTAAAACTAACAGGGAGTTTGTGACCATGTGCGAGTTTTATTGTTACATGATGCATAATCATGTTGGACAAGGGGATACACACCTGCGAGGCGGCCGTCTCTACCATCAGTATTTGGTAGATGCGTTTGCTGCTGTGGAAGAACAACATCTTAGCTGGGTGAGACATAACCAAGCCAACTTGCGTTCAGAATTGTACAACAATGTGTGTGACGCAGTTTTGAATGGTGATACCGACGCCCGGACAGTGGGAAGACGCATTGTTCTGCCATCTTCGTTCACGGGAGGGCCAAGGTACATGATACAAAACTATCAAGATGCTATGGGTTTATGTCGAAAATTCGGGAACCCATTGCTATTCATCACATTCACTGCCAATCCTAAATGGCCTGAAGTTGAAGAAAAAATGAAAGAATTGAAAGCTCATCCAAACGATAGACCCGACATTGTATCAAGGGTGTTTCGATTGAAGCTCGCTCAGCTAATGGTAGACCTTAGAAAGGACAACGTATTTGGTCCGACTTCCGCAGGTATGGCCCAAAAATGCCCTATTCCTATATAGGTATAACTGATCTCATGCATTTATATGGTTGCGTACTGGTATCCCATAGTACAGTATTCGGTCTTATATCTTATTACATCGTGCGAATTGGCTTTGTTCTAACATATGTCAATGAACTACTCATATGCAGATGTCTACACAATCGAGTTCCAAAAACGTGGTCTTCCCCATGCACATATTCTTCTGTGGCTCCAGGATAGCGGCAAGGTCAAAGATGCCAGTGACATAGACCAGATAATTGAAGCTGAAATACCGTCGCCAGACACAGATCCGGAAGCACATAAAGCAGTTGTTGCGCATATGCTTCATGGTCCATGTGGTGGGAACATTAAAGGCGCCCCATGCATGCGCGATGGGAAATGAAGCAAACATTTTCATAAACCATTCTATCAAGAGACAACCTTAGATGAAGATGGTTTCCCGGTGTATAGACGGCGAGACAATGGAATCCATGTGTTCAAGGGCAAAAGCAAACTCGACAACACACATGTGGTGCCGTATAATCGGTATTTGTTGCTCAAATACAATGCGCACATCAATGTTGAATGGTGCAACAGGTCACGAGCTATCAAATATCTATTCAAGTACATCAGCAAAGGTCCTCACAAGGCCACTGCACTCTTTATACACATTGCACCTTCTTCCGACACCGCCAATGGTCGCGCCGCTGAGGTTGAAATAGATGAGGTGAAGCAGTACCTATATTGTCGTTATTTGTCTGCCCCCAAAGCGGTTTGGTGACTATATGCGTTCCCCATCCACCATTGTCAGCCTATTGTCGTACGGTTGAAGTTCCACTTGCCTGATCAGCATTCTGTCACCATGAACGACGGTCAACGACTAGAAAGAGTCGCTAACAGGGACCAAATTGAGCAAACAATGCTCACGGAGTGGTTCACGTTAAATCAAACAGACCCTGGTGCTCGCCAGTAAACATATGCCGAAATCCCTACGCAATATGTTTGGAAACCGTCTCTGAAGATGTGGGCCAAACGCAAAAAGCAGAAACCGATTGGCAGGATTGTATACTCGAACCCATTTGCTGGAGAGCGATACTTTTTGCGAATGCTGCTCAACAATGTTAAGGGTCCTAGATCGTTTGAGGAGATACAGACTGTTGGTGACCAGGTGTATGGAAGTTTCAGAGAAACGTGTTATGCACTTGGGTTGTTGAAAGAAGACAATGAGTGGACAGAAGCCATAAAAGAAGCCAAACTCTGGGCATCGGGCCATCAATTACGAGAACTGTTTGTAACGATCCTCCTATTTTGTGACGTCGCAAGCCCTGTGAAATTATGGGAACAAAATTGGGAGACCCTTGCTGATGATATACTTTATCAGAAACGCAAACAATACAATTTCGACAGGCTGCAACTGAGCGACATTCAGCTACAAAATTATTGCTTAGTGAGGATTGATGACATACTTGGTCGATACGGTAGAACCCTTGAAGACTTCCCAGGCATGCCTACCCCTGATGCACGACTCCTCGATGCGATAGACAACAGACAAATCCGTGAAGAGATGTCATATAATGTAAGAGAATTGCGCTTAGAACATGGGGAGTTGTACAAGCGGATGAATCCCGAGCAGGCTGATATATACAACCAAGTTCTTCAATCTGTTAACCAGCAGTCTGGAAGATTCTTTTTTGTTCAAGGTGTTGGAGGTACTGGAAAGACGTTCCTGTACAAGGTCATCATGGCGCGATTACGGTGTGAAAGGAAAATAGTATTGGCTGTTGCTTCGTCAGGTATATTTTTTACACACATTCATTTGCACAATTACTTGGATTCCGCGACTATACCACATAATAATTGCGTTGTAATTTTTATCATCCACAGGAATTGCATCACTTTTGCTTCCGGGAGGGAGAACATCACATAGCCACTTTCTCATATCAATTGACCTCCTCGAAAACAGCACCTGTGGTGTAAGTCGGAAGTCAAACTTGGTTGGTCTCCTTTTAGAGGCATAATTGATAATATGGGATGAGGCGCCAATGACCCACCGGCATGCATTTGAGGCACTAAACAGAACTCTGCAAGATATACGAGGGATTAAAGATGATACCAATTGGAGTAGGATATTTGGTGGTGTAACAGTCTTTCTAGGAGATGATTTCCGACAGATCTTACCCGTTATAACAAAGGGAAAAAGGCAAGACATTGTTCAAGCATGCATCAATAACTCTGATTTATGGAGCCACTGCGTGGTCCATCAGCTTCATCGTAGCATGCGAGTAAATGATCAACTTCCCAACGGTACTGTCGATCTAAAAAGGACGGAATTCAATAGTTGGGTTTTGGGTGTTGGTGATGGTAGTGTTGCTGCAAAGTGCCTTGAAGGTGAAGATGAGGCTACTTGGATTGAAATTCAGGAAACCTTCATGGTCAAAGCACGACATAACCCGATAGAATAAGTGATCGATGAGATATATGCCGATTATGAACAAAATCAGTCAAATTCAGGCTACTTGCAAGAACGGGCTATACTTACACCCCTGAATGCAGACGCAAATATGATCAACGACTACATGTTCAATCGGTTGCGAGGGACTGTAAGCCAATATAAAAGTTCAGTCGAAGTGTGTTTGGGGTCCACCGATGCTGCAAATCAAGAAAGCATGTACCCAATTGAATTTTTAAACAGTCTTGAATTTCCAGGTGCAGTACTGCATTTTGATATGTATATACATGTTTCTACATCTCATCAATAAAATATGATTTTCATAAATGCAACGTTTTATCCAAGAATGCCACCCCACGTCCTTGAATTGAAGAAGGGGCTGCCAGTGATGTTATTACGAAATGTGAATCCGACCCAAGGGCTTTGTAACAGAACCAGGATGATAAGCACAAATCTGGGCAATTGGGTTGTTAAGCCGAAATTATAACAGGGGCATGTGTGGGCGACAAAGTTGTCATACCCAGAATAACTTTAAGTTCCACACAAACGAAGTGGCCCTTTGTAATGAAACGCCGGCAGTTCCCTATAAATCCATGCTTTGCGATGACCGTGAATAAGAGCCAAGGTCAGTCACTAAACCATGTTGGTTTGTACCTGCCTAAATCTTTTTTTGCCACGGACAGCTGTATGTTGCGATATCCAGAGTGACGGATCCATCCGGGCTCCGAATATGTATAGTTCCCGGAAAGAAGGAGCCGACTAACCACACACGGAACATTGTGGCATTCAAAAATTCAATCACTCACACATGTACTGGATTACGTGGTCATACGCTGTTACGTTCGAACCTCAACGGTCTCATTAACGTGTTGTTATTTTGCATTGTATTTCAAAGTATCTCATAACCACCGTGTTTATGTTAATGTATGCAACTAATACTCCTTTCGCGACATTGCAGACTCATAACCAGCATCATGATGTCAGGAGGTTGCATTTCCCGGACAATATGGCATATTGTTACAGGCTTGCATCTTTGGATTCGCCTATTACTAATAGGCTACAAACACTTTCTATATCTTTTGATGTATCACAATGTACTCTTGCGCACAATGTTGGCTCAATTATCATTAATGTTCAAATCGGCCATCGTACGCAAATGTTAGTTGACGGAGGGCTAATTCAATGCTAGTTGACGTCTACGCAACATAAACGTCGACGTCCAACTGATCGACATTATCAACTACCACCAAACCGAATGACGTGTTAATGTACGATAAACATCTTTTGTGAACCTACGTCATGTAACTTCCCGCTATGATGGACCAACCCAAACGACAATAGGTGCAAGCGTTATTGTCTGTTATTGTCGTGCATGTTAAGCTTATCTATCCGGTAAACTCGCTAATAAAGATTAAAACACGTAACCATATAAGCAATGGGCATACAAACCATTTTTTTTCCTGATACAATTCCATTACTACACCCATTTACTCCAAACAAACCAACGCACAAAATGAAACGCATCCCTGCATTAGTTCCCATATAAATTTGAGTGATAACCTCATCACATGCCATCGATCAGCGTCAATAGCAACATGGAGGGTCGTTCTGAAAACTCTCTTCCGCAGATCGTAGAGGTACCACACCCCATAGCAAATGTGCCATACACATACTTGCATGAACTACCTACTTTTACTGATGTGCAATTGGTCGTGATGGTATGCAACCAATGGATATCGACCGATGATATTGGGAGGTTTTCCGGATGTGCGATACTGGTGTCGGACGCCAAGGTAATATGAACATAACCTCACCATCCACCGTGTCGCATTTGTTGTTGGAAAACGTATTTTCGTCTTACAGCTTTGTTCGATCGAACAACATATTGATTTTAATAATACATTTCAATATTACATTAGACCACTGTACTTACATACATAATACATGTTTTGTTGCAAAAAAGTCTGAATACATTTTCTATTGTAATAACTCATTTGTGTGAATCAGGGAAGTTCCATTTTGTGTTTTGCGAAGGAACGAGTTGCAGATTGTTTTTTTGCTTTGCTGGAGGATGGACAGGTGTACACATTGCGTAACTTCACCGTCATTCCAAATACCACGCACCTTCGAGTCCATCCCGACGATCCTCATATGATCGAACTTCACAACAACACCGAGTTCTGTCCGACTGCGTGTGAGAGTACAGGATTCAACAAATATCCTTTTATCCCGGTTCCCTTTGATGAAGTTATTTACAACGGATCACAGTCTCTCATAGGTATTTGTACAATACGTTGGCCTTGCTAATTGCATTATCAAATCGTCGCACTGTTTAATGTTACCGAATACAGATATCGTTGGGGTCGTAGGCCAAGCAACCTCGACGCGCCCAACACCTTTAGGAATGCCACACCTAAGATTCAACCATATCAATGAGAGGTTAGCTTACAGTTCAGCGAATCAGGAGTTCGCGACTGCATATTAGTAGTGTTTCGCGACTACCGCTTTCTAATATTCGTAATCCTTGCAGCGGTGTTACACTTCAAATGATCCTATACGGTTTTGTATGCGACACGTTCAATACAGTGCGTTCCCGTTCCAATGCGTTATGTGTTGTGCTGTTGACTGGCATGGATATCGGAGTGCGCGATGGTAATACCACTTATACATGCTTATATGCTTTAGGATAACAAACATTCGATACTAAAAAAAGTACTTCGACCTATAGGAAAGTTATGTTTGAAAAGCACCACATGCACCTTTGTAATTGGTGATCCTGAAAGTCCACAAGTCCGAAGATTCAGGGGTAGTCTAAGGTTCGCCCTTACCCGATTGTCCTTCTTACCCATACACTACATACATGTCCTATAAGTATATTGGTCATTTGCATATCATGTGTAGGAAGGAAGACATTGAGAAAGAGCTCAACAATCCTGTCGAGACAGAGGACATTAAATGGAAAAGTCAGGTCGTATTTGATCCACAACCAATTGTTCTCCAATGAAGTGTCGACGATTACGATGAAGAATGGTGAAGAATCGGACGATAACTTATCAACGGACGACAGGTACCATTATTTACGAAAACGTATGTTCTGTAGTTCGCAAAATTAATATTCGTGCATCTTAAAGCAACATATTGTTCTCCAATGAAGTGTCGACGATTACGATGAAGACATACTGCCCACGGACACAACGGTGTGGAAGCGGAGGAAAATCGGTCCTGCCCCATGAAGAACACCCCGACATTAAACGTATTTACCATTATTATTAACCACGAATAAGTCACATGACAATGTTGTGTGACCACCAGTCTTTTTATCCTATTTCTGAACTGAGTTTTTACATCCGGCAATCCCATCCAGCCAACCTTTATTTCAGTTTTCTCATGCTCTCATATAATGTAACCACTTTTTCAAAGCATTTGAGGTTTACTATCGAGTATCATGTCCGCATCGAACGAGTCGTAATAGTCGTGTTTCAAATCAATGTTGAAGAGTTATTTTCGACATTGTAATATTCAACGACCCCGAATGTAATAAGCACAGACCACCAAATATTAAATATCAGACTTAACAAAATATCCTTTCAACACATTCCCGGAATATATTGGCTTGGATTGAACCTTCGTTATCGTACAACAATCTATTTTGTGTTCATTAAGTCACAATTCTGTGCAAAAACATTTTTGTTATGCCATTGTTTTTTCCCAGTGTATCATTATCGTATTATTCGATGACATTGTTCTCGGATATTGGTGCTCCAGGCCATGACCGCATCTATAGTTGACCCATTACATATGTTAGTTTTGTATACGAAAACAATGTTACGAACACCTATAGATTACGAATTTGATATTGTTATATAACCTTAAAGGATTAAATTATGTCATGTGCAACTCACCAGCTTCTGCCTTTTCATATGCCTAAACGTACAATCAAAACGGTTTTATCACTATGCCCATTTATGATACTCATTCTGAAAGAATCATTTACATTGGGTGATCCTACAAATTATACATTGTAATACACCAACCGTGCCTATTGCCCTGCGCACAACGCATCGATACAGAACACACACTGTCCGTTATTCCAATCACGGTGACAACGAAACAATGGTATTTGTTGCTCGGATATCTTTCAAGAACCTTTCCCCGACGTGCCTGCAAAGTATCATAGTGTTTGTTTGTCTCCGTTGGGTATGGGAAAATCATGTTGGTCGTCCTAGTTGCGTGGAGTATCTCCTCTCCGACCAGACGGTATTGTATACATTAATTGTCGTCTGTGTATTTTTTGTCATTGTTACGATACCAATATTCGGGCTGTTGAATATTTGTTTCTGGATTTGTGAAGGGAAATGTCATGCACTGCGTCGCTCCAAGTCTAAATACCCATTGTTTCGGGACTAATCTCATTGTGGGAGGTGTATATATCTTTGATAAGTTCACTTTGATACCTAACAAAGCGACCCATCGCATTGTGAAAGGATACGATCACATCATACAACTCGATGGAGCCTCAACCGTTAGAGATATTGTGTATCCTGAAAATCGGTTTTTGCACCTTTCGTTTACTCTTACTCCTATTGAACAAATTGAACTAAACAGACAGAAGTATCTTATAGGTATAGTTGAAGTATATTTTACTTTTATTTACTATCTCTTTCCATGTACTGATGTTCAAACGCACAACAAGAAACCATTGGACGTGTTGATCATCTAAATGATATCGAGCAAAAAAACTCATCGGACATGGTCCGCTTTTCCCTTCTGGATCACCGGTATTGTATCTTATCTTTGGCTTACGTATGTGGGCTATGTTATCTTACACTGACAACTTCATTTGCTCCCAACACAAATCATAAACAGGGGAGCGTACATCAAAGCCGTTTTATGGGGCCGTTCATGCAAAGAACTGGAAAACAAGCTCATGGCTTCCAAACCCCCTTATGTTGTTATCCTAACTGGAATGGAAGTCCGACATCGTAAGGGTATGTTACAACATCAATGAATTTGTCGTCAATAATAAGTGTTCTCTCCATAGGTTTTACGCAATGGACTCATACATCTTTACCATTACAGGTGAACTTTATGTGTCTAGCACGCCGGCCACCTCTATTTACAGTTCGACTACAATTCCAGAAATAAAAAGGATGCGGGGGTTCATCAGGTATTTTTTTGTCTCATGTATCTAAGTGTTTTGTTGTGTCGCCTATATCTTAACATCCCGACTTCGGCGCCAGAGACAGGAAACGTAGATTGGTTGCGCGTCGTGCATCAATCCCACCAGGCAACCAGTTGAATGTTGCAGTTTCGTGTTCTGACACTACATATGTAGAGGGCGAAGTCACAGACGATTCGCCCAGGATTAAGATTCTGATTTGCATGCAATGGAGTGAGGTTAACGATAACAACGACCTTACAACATGTTATTATGTAGCATCAGATGCAAAGGTAAATGTTATACGAGCTTAATTGTGTACATAACTAATAATAATTTCGGTTCGTCGTCCCAGAAATTAAACATTTGATGTTATTTATCTTCAAGGGGAAGACAATTCTATGCAAGGCCCCCTCCGATACCGCCCATCATTTTTTCGGAACTTTGGATGATGGCGTTTTGTATGTTATATCAGGATTTATGAAAGTGGTTGCACCAAACCATTACCATATACCTAACGCAGTGGGTTTTGGTATTGAATTCTTAATGAGCACAATTATAGAGAAAGTCGCTGATTCAGACCCGTTTTATCTTCCATATCCGTCCGAAAATGGATACTTTCGATTCCCGTTCGACACGTGCGAATTTGAGTTACTGACTGCCAAAGGGTCTGATTGTATAGTCGGTAATTGTACATACATCGCCATATCACAACATTTGTGTACAATAGTAATTTCTCTATATTATGTCTTTCAATTCAATAATCATAATCACATTGTCATTCGTAGATGTTGTGGGCATAATTACAAACTACACTAGTATAATAACTCCTGTAGTTGGAAGGAAACGTATGGAATGCTATCTCAACAATAGCAGGTGAGTCTTTACGAACGCGTTTTTGACTATTCATTATCACATTCACTAAAACTGGTTGCGATATTTTTTTGATCAACAGAGGGCGTCGGGTACGAGTAATCTTAGAAGGCTTCATATGCGATGACTTTTTGGAGTGGATCATGTATAGAAAGGGATTGGATATTGTGCTTCTTCCAGCTGTAAGGATAATGGTCACTCCCGGTACGATCCACAATCATGATATACGACCCATCATATAATCTAAATCGTGATTCATACCATCACGATATGTAATCGCATCAAGCCTGACCATTATCGTTTTCTAGGTGAACTTTTTTTGCACAGCACCCAAGCAACACGCATATACAAAGGAATAGAAAACCCACACATAAGATTTGGGCTTGACGACATAAGGTACCTAAACTATTTCAAAAGTGATCTAAAATCCATACTCATTCGCATCGTCTCATGTATGTTGTGTTCGTGGTTTTTGGACCACAGAGGGGGGCTGAATGTGGATGCTTATAATGGCAACAACCCAGATGAATGTAGAGCTGGAAGTTTGTGGCAGCTATAGAACTTGGACGGTTCCAGTACGTCCATGATCAATCATACAAGGTATTCCGTGTTCCCCTCCTTTACACAATACGATTTTACTACTGCGGGTTGTATTTGTTATCAAACTTTAATGACTCTTGCACAGTATCCCACAAAACTCACGTCCATCATAAGGATATTAAGAGTATGTGAAGACACAAAATGGATTTACTCATGTTGTCCACACGACACATGCATGAAAGGTCTGATAAAGAACGGGATGCATTACTGGTGTGAATCTTGCGAAACGTCCCTGTACCAACCCAACCACAAGGTATTGTTCGATACAAAATGGTTGTTATAAACTACTATTATATCATATCCCAATGGACATATTCTGATATTACGGAACAACGATAGATTGAAACATCAACTGGAGGTTGGTGATAGAACCGAAAAGACCATCGTGACCATGAGGGACGACATCGTAATGAAGTTGTTGCAGCAAAACTCTTGCACACCACGTGCGGAACCAACCGTACGTATAATTATTATTACGTATATGCAAGACTAATTGATACACCACATATGCAATTAACAAGCATTGTTCCATGTATTGTACAGGACCATGGCCAACTTGAAATGAACACATCCGCAACAGACATCCACAGTTTGGTAGATACCTATCATATGTTGGAGATGAAAACACACACATATAACTTTGACGGTACATCATCGAGATTTGTGTGTAGCGATGTCATAAATTATCATCCCCTGTCCGAGGTATGGGTATGCGTTCCTTATATGTTGTTGTCACTCACACCCGCCTTCCCTCGCAATGAGAGCTCACCCTACCCTTATTTTGTTTGTTATAGTATAACAGAACGAAGCCGCTTTCATCACCATGGACCATATGTTACAACGAAGATGATTGTCCGTTTGAAAATTGTCCAATCATAGGATGATCAGACCACGCATCCAGCATGATCGACACGTTATGTCAAACCCATACCCTAATTTGATTATTACTGCTTCACTATTCACAAGGATTCACCTCAATGTTTTCAACATGTGGACGGAACATGGATGTTGTATTGCGTCTGTGTGGATAATCGTTAAGAATCATCGTTTACGATGAACATATATGCACATGTCATATCAACAAGCAACATGAAAAAATAACCACATGAACCACCAAACCAACGCACACAGTGAATTCATTAATTACTATAACTACTACATCACAAACCATATGTAAATTCAACTATACTCTATTTCTGCCCATTACCTCTCATTACAATACCTATGTCAAACAATACTTACACCCTTCATACACCGACATCCAGTAGTATCATGGACTATACAACCAGCGCACCTATATCATAAAATCGTTACCTAATACATCACAACACATATGTAGTTCACCTACACTCTATTTCTGCCCATTAACTCTCAAGACATCAACCATACCAAACAATACTTAGATCCCTCCTACACCGACATTCCATAATGTCATACAAACATGTACCCTGGGACAAACATTGCAGAACGCAAGTACACAACATATGCTTGATCTCACATATATAAATACGTTCCATATACTCATATGTATGTTATGTTGTGATAATCGTAGCCTGATATACAAGCACCTCGACCTCTTCCCAAACTGCGTTCATTCACGTGTTCAACGTCATATGAACATGGTATAACAGCAACTGGACAATGTTAATACCAAAACAACAAATAAGTATCAGTCGTACAACAACAACAGGTAAAAAAAAATGTCGAGGTTGTGGTTTGGTGAATAACACATAATACACTGCACCCTGTCATATTAACAACATAATGATCCTTTGTACACGGTGATTTATGTTGGTACAAAGTTGTATTCAATAGAAAGACAAACACAAAGTAACATTGGTAATTTAAAACAAACAAACCGACAACAGTACGCATCGTGGTCACTGATGCTGTACTGCGGCTATAATAATTTAAATACAACATTCGTTACAACGCAACACCAGCAAGCCTGACAATGAAACACAAAAAAAAAAAGCGAAACAAAGACCGGAAGGATGCTGCTGATATGCATATACAGCAGGCTGTGGGACAATAGTCTAAGCATGAAGCAACCTTACCGGGTCATCTAATTCAGACACACAAAATGAAAAGCATAATGAAAACATAGGCATCGTAATGGGCTGTATTTAGTGATATGCAGCGAGACTATAGAGAAAGCAGCATCCTCCTACGGCTCGAACCCAGGAGGATAAGCGATCATCCTAAAACGAAGCTCATCTTCATCCTCCAGCACGAATGAGCAAACCTGCTTTAGCACAAGGGGGCGTCTTTCACGACCTTTCCCCATCCTTTGTAGGTACACACCATCGTCTTTTTTCGACAATTCGACATTCCACTCATCTTCGCACATACACACAACAATATTGTCCAACTAGCTATTCCTCAAATATTCTTGAACCTCATTCCCACGGATCCACTGCATATCGTTACAAAACACACACATGACGTATTATTTCACAAACATATGCGTTAAAAGTGTAGTAGTGGTATAAGAAGACACCGCAAATTTACCACACGAAAAGGGGGATTAACATATGACTTATGGAGTTTAACTGAAAACTTCACATTCGGAACCGGGATTTGAGGAACTCCAGCTCTACTTGATGATGCTATGTTTGGCACTGCATATTGTTACACGCAACTTATAAATAACAGACCAACCGACCCCATGACTAACAAACCAAAATAAATACCAAGATCAACAAAAGACAATACCATGTTGTAGTATCGCGTGCATGTGTCGCCGTCGGTAGTTCACTTCAGATGATGTCATATCATATATCCTCACCACGTAATTGGATACATCCCCCTTATCAAAAAATACCATATATCCTTCCACAACAACATAGAACGCCAGGAATTCAGCCCACCCGACTTTCATGACCAGCCTTTCATCTTCGTGTTGGATGTACACAATAAAAGTTTGACCATCAGGCACCCGCAGATGCAGATGCATATGCCAATCCATGGTTGCTCCCATGTCGACAGGGAAGGTTTCGGGCAGCGGCTACCCATACAATATACAACAATCAGCAAAAAGAAAGAACAAAATCCATTCCATCATCTAATCATTAGGATTATAGGTACCATTTTCTCCAGAGCATTAGTGTCAGACAACAACCGGAAGAAGGAACAGTTGGTGTTCCATGATACCGTACTTCTTCTACCAACTGCTGCACAATATCAACGCAAACAGGTATTAGGATCAAACAGCCCTTAACACCGAATACATGCAACTAATAGGCAAAACTCATTAGACCACCAGTTATGACCGAACAACAAGCAAATCATATCAACATCAACCACTGACTTCTTTCCCTGAACTATGTGTTCTTGATTACAACCGTCACAACCCAATTCCACACAAGTACCCACCCAACATCAACATCACACACCCTATTACCCATGCATGAACCCGAATCAAACGGACAGTAAGAATCAACCACAACTACTACTACTAATCAATCACTTCTCAAATTGTGCAAACAAAACTGGACCCACATCAATATTACATAATCGATTGAAGGGAAAACACACCTTGCGACATAGTTGGTGGTCGGGCTTCAAGGAGGAACGAATATGATAGAATGTGAAAGAACGCCCTGTTAATTAGATCAATTACCCTTATATAGTTGGTGGGGAGAGAAAGAAACTGCACGGAATATCCTACTGGAATTTCAGTTTTTTATAACCAAAAAATGAAAACAAATAAGGGGTTTTTGCAGGAAACCACCCGCTATTTGTCGGAATTTGCAGGTAACCACCCGCTATTAACGTATTTATACTAAACCACCCAAATTGTATCATTTTCTTACAATTCACCACCCCTTGACACTTTCCATTAGATATTCCGTTAAAAATTGAGAAATTACACTTTTACCCCTCCATTTTTTCAGAAAACAACAAATTTAAAAATTATAGGGCAATTTTTGTAATTTTCTAAAAATGGATTGAAACCCTAGTTCAGATTGTTCTTCCCCAAATTTCAATCTCCTCCTTCCCTGCTCCAATCTCATCCACGCCATTGCAGAATTGGATTGAAACTCTATGTTTCTTAATAGAAACATAACTGTCCAGGTGATTTTCAGGTGATTGAAACCCTATGTCTTCTCAATCCTGGATCGGGAACAAGTCCGAGAAGTGGGATCGCAAACAATCAACTCTTTTACAGGTGATTTTCGTCCCTGAAATTCAAGCTTATTCAATTTCTTGTTCTGAGTTGCCAATCTTTGTAGGTGTTACTGTCAATCCAAGCGTTGGTTCTGAACGAGAAGCCCTATTTTAACGAGGCAGGATACGGTTCATCAAGAGGAAATCTAGCATGGCAGAAGGCGTCGGTAGCATACAACGAAGACGTCTTCGTTCTCTGCTGCAAGTCTGCACTTCGTCTTCTTCGCAAGCCACCGGCGAATTTCGAGGCACTGGTGGCCATTCACTTCCGGGAGAGAGCTGTTGCGATTCTGTCTGCGTGCGATGCGTATCGCTCAGACGTGCCTGGCTCTGGTAGTAGCTTGACGTTGAAGAAGGAGGTCTCGATTCGGTTCAAGGGGATGATTGACAAGGTGTATGGAGATCTGGTTAACGCTTTTGCTAAAAATGGGGCTTCAATGGGGAAATTTGTCAAACAGTCTGAACTAGGGAAATTTGGGGAAGAACAATCTAAACTAGGTTTCAATCCATTTTTAGAAAATTACAAAAACTGCCCTATAATTTTTAAATTTGTTGTTTTCTGAAAAAATAGAGGGGTAAAAGTGTAATTTCTCAATTTTTAACGGAATATCTAACGGAAAGTGTCAAGGGGTGGTGAATTGTAAGAAAATGATACAATTTGGGTGGTTTAGTATAAATACGTTAATAGCGGGTGGTTACCTGCAAATTTCGACAAATAGCGGGTGGTTTCTTGCAAAAACCCCAACAAATAAACTTAACTGCAGGATAAGGAGGTTCCGAAACGGTTACCCATTAACTGCTACAAAAGTAATCAAATACCTCTTTCGTATGAAACTAACAAAGGGACCAAACATGCTGAATAAAATGTTTAATCGATAAACCTTATGAACGTATTCCCTGCTAATATGGAATCTATACATGATATACCATATGCTCATGTTAATCTATTGTGTTACTGATGCACTTGGTCAACAATAAACATGTAAATCATGCAATTCTAATCAAAGCAAATATAAATGATATGTCCTATAGGCTTCCTAATCCCTTACATCGATCAAAATGTGCGGTCATAACAAATCGTCTACCATCGATTCAAGGTCATGAGACCGCACTTATGTTGTTCATAAATACCAATCAGAAAGTGAAATCCTAAGTCGAATTCATAATCGTTTTGTTCTACGTCATACCACACAAACCTGATTCTCGAATATTTATTCCCTTGAGTTGAAAATGTAAGGTCATATAATGTCACCAAACAAACGACTAACATTCGCACTGCAGTCGTTTATCCAACTCTTAATTTCAACCGAAAAAAACAAAAACAAAAACATGACAAAATCATAATCACCAACTTAGTCTGTTTGACTCCGAAATCACACATGCCAAGAAAAAAGAAACAAAAAAAACCAAGACTGGAAACTGTGAAATCATGTCATCGGCCTCATCACGGAGTATATGGTAGATACCCCGCGATAACCGCAGCCACACCAGAATAAAGATCGAAAGAACGCCGCACACCATCAAGAGCCTCGCCAAGTTCCACCTTCATCTGCAAAGTCACTTAAGCATATATATCAAAAAAGTTTGGCATTGAGTACAACTACATTAAAACATACATACACATTTCAATTTGTGCGTCAAATCGATGCACTCTTCCATAGTTTTCGGCTGCTCCGCGTGAAGCGCGGCGCTCCTTTCCACATCAACCCTTATGTGAACATCTGTCCCCTGTTTGTAGCGAAATTACCTGCGAGAAGATAACTAAGTAATTGTAGGGCAAAGATCAAAGAATACGGTATAATCTCAACACTCAAGAACAATTTAGAACGAGAGAAGAATTTAGGGTTTGAAGCTTGAACTTGGTATTACTCGTAATGGTGGCTGAATGATTACAAAGCAAGCGTTAGCCTTTATTTATAGGCTAACCCTAATAATATCTTTAAGGAAACGAGATCTTATCTCTTCCTTTTATCTAAATAACGATATAACAAACAAGGTAAAAGATATTCTTTACCGTATCTTTTACCAATTACAATAATATAATAAGGAATAAGATAAAATATGCTCGGCCGACCTAATCTTCAAGATAAACGAGACTTTTGCCACGTCTCGTCACGTCGACGACATCCTTCATTCCTCTCGTCGCGTCGACACAGTCTTCCTACGCGTAGCTCGTCACGCGTTCCACACTCGTCGTATTTTTAGGCACAAACATCTCCGTCATGAACTCATCCCCCGTCATGATGATCATACATAGAGCTTGAACAGTGTTAATATCTCGGTCATCCCCTAAAAACGTTAGGCGATCGAGTTATAGGCGATTTGAATCCACCTAAACAATATGAACAAGCAAAACGATCGGCCGCACACAACCGAGGAACGAAACAAAAAAAAAACATACCGCCGCATAACAACCCTTCTGTGGTTGCGATTTCTAGGTCGTGCATCAAATCGAGATAACACCTATTCCTGATCTCATGCGTGTTTCCGTCCATTGCCTGCAAATAAACAACAACAAAATGAATACCAATGTATTACATATATGAATCCACATATACTGAGGGAAAACCTTTTTTGACGCCTGCTTCCACCTCACACCCAGGTATATATCAAGAACTTCGACCACCACACTACCCCAACAACAGCCCTACAATACACTTAAATAGTGAGATGATGACTCGCCGTCTTACCTGCATTCCATACATTTGTAATTGTTTGTGACATTGAATGTCTTAATTGCCTGATCGGATGACATTATAGGTCAAACAGGGAAAATAACTACACCCTTCATATGCATACCTTCTTTGTTAAATGCATAGTCTTGAAACAATCCACAATCAAGCAATACCAACCCAGTATACAGGTAATTTCCACTGACCCCTAATTCAGTTAATGCCAAAGGCCCATACAATTTTCGGAGTTCAATGTAAGACAACTGTGTTTGAACTATGCCCAAAGAGAAACCAACAATCAAATTCTGAGTACGGAATATCCAACAAAAGGACTACATATATGTAGAACAAGTGTCTAAAAACACCCTGAAAATAAAGGAAACGGGTTGAAGCTGTAAACCACACAGACCACACAAAACTCAAAAGACAATCTTAAATACCCATGACTACAGATGTTCCAAAAACTCCCTATGACAACTTGAACACATTACCTACACACATCGCGTGATCTTCACATTGTAAACCCCTTTCACACGATCGACCAGCTCAAACTTGCACACATCATCAACCTTCAGATAGTGACGAGCAACAACAGCCTCCCATCCGTGTCCGAAACAAACGCCTTTCTTGCATCTTGACACATCGACAGTCCTTTCGAAACCGTTAATTCCACTACTAAAAAACGCAGCTATAGCCATAAATGATTAGCCACAAAATGTTTTGAGGGCACTTTTATAGTTATTAGCTATAAATATAGCTATGAAACAAATTTCATGGCCATCTTACCATAAAATATATTTCATTGCTAACTTTTATGGCTATATAGCCACAAAATTTAAATTTGTGGCTAACTTTGCAACTACATTACAATAAAATAATTTCAAAGCTGAAGTTGTGGCTAACGTCGAAGCTATTTAGCCATAAATTCATTTTGTGGCTATTTTTAAAGGTATGTACCCATAACTAAATTCGTGGCTATTTTAAAAGCTATTTTCATGGCTAAATTCCAGTGTACATTAAACGCTTCGGGTACCAACTTATTAGCAATGCATTAACTCACCATTTTACTTTACCAATTTGTGCTCTAAACATCCGGCCATAACAAATTTTCTCCCCAAGCTTCAAACTTCAAACTCTCCATAATATTCAACAAATCTTAGATCTTGGATTGTGAGAGCTGCTAATCAGGTAATTTCTTAATCGATTATCATTAGTAATGTGTATATTTAATTACTTTTATAATCAACTACATATATCTAAGATTTTGTTTTGTTCTTGAACTTTTAAATCTAGTTAAATGCAAAACAAGGCAAAATTGCTAAAAGTTCATGATATTTTGATTCGAGTTCAGATTTTACATGAACAAACACTCATAAGTTATTTGTATTATGGTTAGATTATTTATTTAATATTTTTAATTACTTATCATTAGCCACGAATTGTCTTTGAGGCTATAATCGTAGCTAATTTATAAGTTTAATAATTTGTCAATTATAGTTTATTTTATAGTTAATATGATTATAAAGTGAAGATCTTGTTCATAATGTTTACAAAAACAACTAAAGAAGGAATAAATTTTACATGTTGAGGCTGTAGTCATTAGCCACGAACTGGTTTGTTTGAGGCCAGATTCATGGTTAATTATTTCAAATATTTGTCATTAGCCGCGAACTGGTTTTTTGAGGCTATAGTCGTAGCTAGTTTATAAGTTCCTTAACCGTAACTTGTTTAATAAGGTCAAAGATATGGTTGTTGTATATATGAGTGATTTAATTGATAGTTTGTAGGTATCGATATGGAAAATCGTAATTGGATGTATGATAGATGGTTATCTAATGGTGGTGGTGGTGGTTGGAAGGCCGAGTTCATCAATGGCGTTGAAACATTTATTACGTTTGCAACATCACAAGTGCATTTGATGGACGGGGATAAGATTAGATGTCCTTGCTCGAAATGTAAGAATGGAAGATTTCAGGAGATAGACAATGTTCGAGTTCATCTTTATCAAAAGGGTTTTGTTGCAAATTATCTTTTGTGGAATGCACATGGAGAATCACTAGTCACCTCTACACCCTCTTTAGAAGAGTTCTCTTCCTCAAATCACAATGACATGGATTTCTTTGGGATAGGTATGCATTTGTTTGATAATTTGAATCCTACTCAAAGAATGGTTTTTGATGCAGCTGGTCCTAGTTTTGTTCCACCAACATGGTTTGACCCTCACGGTTCTACCCACGAGCCACACACTAGCCAGTTTGAGGTTGAGAACAATATGGGGTTTTCAGAAGAACCTGACATGGCTCAACAAACGACGACAGTTTTTAGTCCTGGGCACGACGATGCTTCTTTCTTATCCCAGCGTTTTTCTGATGTACTGAAGGCGTCATTAGAACCATTATATCATGGTTCTAACATGTCACAGTTAGCTGCAGTAGGCTCTTTTATGGAGCTGAAGACCAAGTACCACCTGTCACAAGTTGGGTATAGTGCTCTTCTTCAGAAAGTTAGTGATGTGTTGCCAACAGACAACAAGTTTCCAAAAAGTTACTATGTGCTGAAGAAGTTGACTAGAGAGTTGGGATTGCCACAACAGAAGATACATCTATGCCCCAAAGGTTGTATGTTGTTCTGGAAGGATGATGCAAATGCAACTGAGTGTAGATTTTGTAATAGTCCGAGGTATAAACCTTGTTTATCGAAGAAAGGAAAACCAATACCCAATTTGGTGTTAAGATACTTGCCTATAACCCCGCGCTTGCAGAGAATGTATGCAATGAAGGAAACAGCTGCTAAGATGCGTTGGCATGCTGAACATCAAGCCGATGAAGGGTTTATGAGTCATCCTTCAGATGCCGAGGCTTGGAAACATTTTGATCGAACCTTTCCAGATTTTGCAGCAGAGACTCGTGACGTCAGATTATGTTTATGTTCAGATGGATTCTCCCCTTTTGGCAAGTTTGGCAAGACATATTCAACTTGGCCAGTGATTGTCACTCCGTATAACCTACCACCAGATATATGCATGCAAACTCGTTTTCTTTTCTTAAGCACCATTGTTCCCGGTCCACGAAATCCAAAGAAGCTAATAGATGTTTGCATGCAACCTTTGATTGATGAGCTGCTAATGTTATGGACAGAGGGTGTGCCTACATTTGATGCATCTACAGGGAAACACTTCAGGATGCGTGCAGCTCTTATGTGGACAGTGAGTGACTTTCCAGCATATGGAATGTTGAGTGGGTGGAGTACTGCTGGTAATTATGCATGTCCTCATTGCATGGAGAATACTAAAGCCTTTCGTTTAGAGCACGGTAAAAAGGCTTCATGGTTTGATTGTCATAGATGCTTCTTGAAAAGACAACATGCATTCAGGAAAGACAAGAAACACTTCTTTAGAGGACGAGCTGAGAAGGATCCTCCTATTCCTTATCTGTCTGGTCAACAAATGTGGGAGCGTGTTCAAGATCTGCCAACCGCCATGGAGTCACCACGTAACTTACCAGATGGTTATGGTGTAACTCATAAGTTCACAAAACAAAGTATCTTTTGGCAACTTCCTTATTGGAAGCATCATTTGCTTCGTCACAACCTTGATGTGATGCATATTGAGAAAAACGTGTTTGAGAATGTGATTCACACTGTACTGGATTCCAAGGGGAGGACAAAGGACAACCTGAATTCAAGAAAGGACCTTCGTCTATATTGTGATCGTCCAGAGCTTCAAGTGGAAGACGATCACAGAGGTCCAAAGCCAAAAGCATTATACACATTAAGTAGAGATAAAAGGACATAGTTGCTTAGCTGGTTGATGACATTGAGATTTCCAGATGGATATGTATCCAATATTGGTCGTTGTGTGCATTTGCAGGAGGGTAAATTACTCGGGATGAAGAGTCATGATTGTCATGTGTTCATGCAAAGGCTTCTGCCGATTGCTTTTAAGGAGCTTCTAGACGTGCGTGTATGGGGGGCATTGACAGAGTTGAGCTTGTTCTTTCAATCCATATGTGCATCCACACTTGACAAGAAATGTATTGAGGATTTGGAACGTGATGTACCCCTCATATTGTGTCAGCTAGAGAGAATATTTCCACCATCTTTCTTTGATTCCATGGAGCATCTTCTCGTGCATTTACCATATGAGGCACTATTGGCGGGTCCGGTACAATACCGATGGATGTATGTGTTTGAAAGATTCTTATTTATTTTGAAGGGTAACATGCTAAATCCACAAAAGGTTGAGGCCTCTATAGTGGAACAATATCTATTTGAGGAGATCACAAATTTCACTCAACATTATTCTGAACCTCAAGACCAATGCAAGAGAAGAAAAGGTTCAAGGAATGAGGATGATGTAGCAAGTGAGACTTATCCTCAAATTTCAATCTTCAACCATCCCGGACGTGCAAGCGGAAAGTGTAAGGTTTTATGGATGACCGAGGGGATAGATTTTCAAGTAGCGCATACATACATCCTACTCAATTGTAGAGAGGTTGACTCTTACGTCGAGTAAGTTAACTAAGATTATATCTATATCTCTTTACAAATGCACATGCATATGTATATATTTTAATATCACACTTTTCATGTTTGTTTTTTGTAGGAAATTTCAAAATACAGATGGGCGAGGAGATGTGAATGCTCTTGCCAATCGCTTTTCAACATGGTTTACTGATTATGTAAGTCTTAAAGTATTTTCTACAATGCACAACATTTTATTATACATAAGAGATGTTAAGATAACGCACATTTACTTTTATTATGTTGTAGGTTTTAACTAAGCAAAACCTTCACCCTCCAGAGAGTGATCATGATTTGATACGCAGTTTGGCTTGGGGTCCTTCAAAAAAAGTTCTATCATGGCCGGCATATTTTACCAATGGTTATAAATATGAAACTCTACAGCGAGGAGAAGGCAAACTAACAATGAATAGTGGTGTTTGTGTTCAAGCCTTCAACGGTGATACTCAATCTGATTTCTTTGGGCTAGTAGAACAAATTCTAGAGTTCGAGCTCACCGGTTTGCCGTGTAAGAAGATTGTCATGTTTAAGTGTTTGTGGTTTGATCCTTCTATTAATGGAACGAGAGTCCATCCACAATATCGTTTCCAAGAAATAAATTGGAAGAGACGATATAGAAATCACGACCCTTTCGTCTTTGCTCAACAATGCATCCAAGTTTATTATGCAGACTACCCTGGAGTATGTCGTAGTCGTACGGATTGGAGGTTCGTGTGTAAGACAAAGCCTCGAGGAATAATAGAGCAACGATGGACAGAGGATATTGTTGAACCAATGGGTTTTGATCAACCATTACAACCGGATGATTTTGATATTGATGGATTTGCAGGATCATCAATTCACTCTTTGCCTGCTAATTTAAATGATCCGATCATCCTTGATCAAAGAAATTACGATGTTGAGAGTAGCGAGGACGATGTTGATATAGAAGATGAAGACCAAGATGATCATGAATCAAATTCTGACAATGATCAATAAGTAAGTCCTATTCTCTTACTCTATTTTTTGGTAAAAAATTATATCTTCTTACCTAAGTTATATAGATTTTCTTTAACTAAATTCCCCTCATTCTTTTTTTTTTGCAACAATTCAACCAAATCTCTCGCCCAAATAAATTTTCCCCATTTTGGCGGTCAAAGTTTTTGTTTCCCGCTATGCATTGTGCGTTAATTTTATCAAATTGGCGCTTTTCTCTTACTCTATTTTCTCTTAATCAAATAATAGTACTCACTGGTTGGATTCCTTGGGTCTCTCTTCACTAACCCTAGAATTCTCTCGCTCAGTCTCTTGCCCAAAAATCCCTGGCAAAAGATCTCTCGCCCAAAAATCCCTTCGCTCTCTTACTTCAGTTTGCAGCTTCGTCTCTTTATTGAGGTTTATTCTCTTCTTGCAATCTGTTCTTCAGCGTTCTCTCTGTTCTGGATTTTTCAATTGGAATTTGTTATTCGTTGCAGGTTTCAATGAGGTGTTTGTTTCGGTGACGAGGTGTTTGTTTCTCTTTCTAGTCTTCGCTTCAATCTGGTGTTGGTCTAGTCTTCTCTTCTTGTTGCACCGTTGTACTGAGGAATCGCCCAAAAAGGTTCATTTTTTCTGCATTGGTTTTAAGGCTGCGTTTTCCTGCACTTCTGTATATAATATACCAGTTGTTGCGCTGTTCAGTTGTTGCACTTCTGCATTGGTTTTAAGGCTGCGTTTTCCTGCATTTCTGTTCAGTTTTTTCTGCATTGTTATGCTGCTGCAGTGCTGTTTAATGGGCTGTTCTTCATGCCTTATACTCTACTTTGTGCAGCTCTACTTATTACAATGTTTAATGGGTTGTTTAATGGGTATTGTTGTTCAGTTTTTTCTGCATTGTTGTGCTGCTGCAGCGCTGTTTAATGAGTTGTTCTTCCTGCCTTATACTCTACTTTGTGCAGCTCTACTTATAACAATGTTTAATGGGTGGTTTAATGGGTATTGCTATTCAGATTTTTCTGCATTGTTGTGCTGCTGCAGCGCTGTTTAATGAGCTGTTCTTCCTGCCTTATACTCTACTTTGTGCAGCTCTACTTATAACAATGTTTAATGGGCATTTCTGTTCAGTTTTTTCTTCATTACAACATGTATTGTTGCAGTGCTGTTTGCTTTTAAGATATGAATTTGGGTAAATACTCTACTTTGTGCAGCTCTACTTATAACAATGCAATCTTCTGTATCTGCTGGATCTGTACGCCGGTCATCTCAACAACTTTTCCGACCTTCAAGTTGTAACTTTGCTCGTGTTGTTTCTCACACTTCTCCCGTAGAAGATAATCCTAGCCCAATCACCTCTCCAACTCCCAACAGTTCTCCACATGTTCAAGAGGGGCTGCAAGAAGAGCACCATGAGTCAAATGTTGAGGGGTCACCTGCTGATCTTTCTACAACAGAAAAGATCTATGTATCCCTCGACCCTAATGGCTCTTGGTTAGCTCTCAACTTTGTCTCTATAACCAAAGTTATAATTATTGTTTACTAATTATTTTATTGCTCTTAACTTTGTAGTGAATTTGAGGACAATGAATCTTCAAAAGCAGCTTTAGCCAAAATGAGAGAAATTGTTCGTGGACACTTTGATGGTCCATGGACGAGTATTAAGTTTGTTCCAAATCATGTAAAAACAATGTGGTTTGAAGAGTTTGAGGTGATACATTTCACATTTTAAGCATAAGTGTCATATATCGTATCATACATGCTTAAGTATTTGCTAATTCTTTTTCCTTTGTGCATAAATATTTCTTCTGGACAACTACTGATGTGGCAATGAAGAAGGTCTTCATTCACGAAGCTGCTAAGCACATTTCCCAAACCTTTAGCAAATGTCATCGTTATGGGAGAACACCTTTCTTTGTAAAAGAGGAGCATTGGAAAAACATGGAAAAAGAAAGAAAAACAAATTCAAAAATGGTGAAGCAATCTGATGCAAACAAGAAAAATAAATCTTCAAAGAGAGCAATTGAAAATGGGCCGTATCTAGGGGGTTCTAGAAAGATATCAAAGCACAGAAAACAGATGGTAAACATAGTTTGAAAGTAATTTACTTAAACTCAGTTTTTGTATTTTTTGGAGTAAACAAATTATTTATGTAATTTCAGGAGAAAGAAACTGGTCATAGACCATTGTATTCTGAAGTTATAAGAAAGTTATGGTCGAAGAAAGATGGAACTGGGATGGGGCCACTACCTGCTGCTACTGTAGTAAGTATTCACTTCTGTTTTTTATTTTTAGCAAATGAGTTGTTACAAGTCTATAAACTATAAAAACTAGTTAGATTTTTGTTGCATTGAGCTGTATAAAACTGAGTTGTGTTGCTGCATATTTTTTCTGTTATGCACCTTATGTTCAATCTGCTGTACATGGATTGATTCTGGTTTATTTTTGGGACTGCTGCACTTATAATCTGCATTGTTGTACTTACATGGATGGAACTAGTTGAAATATGTCTGCACTATTGAACTTATAATCTGCATTGTTGTACATTGAACTATTGAGTTGAATTCGTTGATTTTTTCAAGTTGTTGAGTTGTATAAAACTTGAGTTGAAGTTGTTGAATTTTTTACAAGTAGGTGAGTTATAAAAATTGAATTGCTGATTTTTGTTCTAATTTTCTTTTGAAGGCTGAGTTCGATCGACTTGTTGCTGAATTTCCATCCTCAGAACCTCTTACTAGGACCAAGGAGATGGAGCTATGGTTAAAAGCATGCAATGGACCTCACAATCATAGGATTTTTGGGCTAGCCGAAGAGGGGGTTGCCCTAGTTCGTGGAGGAAAGATTGGAAATCTCAATAGCATGCCTACATCAAGTGCAAGTAAGTCACAATCATTTATGGAGTCTCTTAAGGATGAGATGAGGGAGATGCGAGATGAGATGAAAGCCGTTCAAGTCCAAAACAAGTTACTAGAAGACATGCTCAAACGTTTGTTGCAAATTCATGGAGGTGCTAATGCCACTACCTCTCAAGAGTCGAATCATGCCTCAAATGTTGCCTCTCCTCAAGAGTCCAACCCAACTCCTTAGTAGGTGGATCCTTTTGACTTAGTATTTTGGATATTCTCTAAGTCTAACAACTAAGCACTAACACCTTAGTAGGCATTTTGGATGTTTAAGCTTCTTGTGTCTTACTTAGGTATTTTGGATATGTTCTAATGGTGATATGAATTTTAGGTATCAAGTAATGTTGATATACCATGTGCATGATTTAGAGAACTTGGTAGTGCACATGGAATATCACACTTTTGTAATATTTGCCTTATTAATATTAATTAGTAAATGTTTGAGTATCTATAACAAGCTTAATTTATATATTGCATATTATTAATATAAATTTATATTATTTTGATAATTAGCTATTTTACAATAAATATAACCACAAATATATTTTATGGCTAAATGTCATTATAGCCATGAACCTATATAGCTTAGAAGTTCGCCACAAAATAGTTTATGGCTGAATGGGCAGACATTTAGCCAAAATATTTTATGGCTAAAAAGACATAAATTTGGCCATGAAAGTGTTTGTTGCTACTTAGATACGAATTTTCCAACAAAACAATTTCTGGCTAAGTTTCATGGCTAATTAGCCACAAAGGGATATTTTATGGCTAAAATTTGTGGCTAAGCTTAGCCAGGGTCATTTTAGCCAGGAAATATGTTTTATGGCTATTGTCAATGGGAGATTCATGGCCAGACTTGTTTATGGCTAATATTCTGGTTATTATTTTGGCTATATTCGTGGCTATAGGTGCGTTTTCTAGTAGTGTTCTAAGCACCACTGAACAGATTCTGGAACGGCCTAAATATTCGTCCACGTGACTTTTAGGAATCCACTGTGGAAAACAGGCAACACATATTAACTAACCAACCAGTGACTCGAACAGACGGAACAATCAAAATCGGTTGACAAACATACCAGGCGAAAAGGGAACGTGACGTACGACTTCTTCAATGTTTTTTTGAACACCATAATAACGGGCGGTTTATCTTTTCTGGAGGTACTAGCACCCGTTTTCGAGCAACCTGCCATGAGTCCACGATCAGTTTTGCGCAACACAACCAGCACAACAAATCACGACAGGGAAACAAAAAAAAATGATTAAAAATACATTAACCCGTATGAAAACCCATACCTGCAACATCCCGTCCTACTTTCTGACGTAGTCTGGCAAGCGTGCCTTTACGGGGTACGGATACTCGACAATAACCAGGATGAAATACATCAGTCCGCATGCGAACATAGCAATGCAGTACCATAATGCGACCAAATGTAATATAATACATGGACAATCGTCCATCACGAAATACGTACCTGCTAGATGACGTCTCACACGATCGATATAATCAATTTCGACAGATTTGGGGGAGAAAACTCTGACCTGGTACGAAGAACCACCTTTAGGCACAAAAACAGTTGTATCACCAACCTCTATTCCGTGGTCTTTCACAAAAGCATCCCACCCAGCCTTAAGCCAGCAATCACCCTCTAAGCCCTTGACAACCTCCATGACATAAGAATTGCATCCGGTAACTGATAAGTGCATAACCCAATCAATACTTTCACCCATGTCAGCTGTGAAAGGACTAGGTATACGCTGCAAAAACAACATGCGCAACATTAATCACGCAAGAACACAGGTACAACATCACAAAAAAAAAACACTGCAAACATACCGCTTCTGTCAACATGCGGTCATATGTGATCAAACGCAAGAAAGCCACCGGTAGAGATTCGCTGTTGTCGTCCCCTATGGAAGAGTCTGAGCCAAAATCCAAAGATTCAAAATCCGTAGAGTCATCACATGTACTACCCGCACTCAAAGAAATTGAAATCACCTCCATTCTGCAAGCGCAACAAAAACAACACACCATAGTGAACATTCAGTACAAAAAACAACACACAGAAAAGACCCCTAATGTTTCCCAAATCATAACACTGTGACTGACAACTTCAACACCAGCCCGGGAAACAACCACATAACACCAAACCAGATAACCAAAATAACACTTAACTTACTAGAGCATATTCGACATGTACGACTCAAATAATCAGTATATGTAAGTGTGTGTAACACTCAGACTCAAAAGACCAAACAAAAACAGTGAGCATTACAATAAGCCATAACTGGAATGAATACGATCAAACCTTAAACATTATCTATGTAGTTGGTACTTTAACCATTCTAACCATAATCATATACAATGATCTATACCGAGATGCATGTTCAAACACACCCCATATTAATTAATAGCCAATCCACACAAAACTTAATTCCAAACTCCGAAACACAGAGACTCCGTAAACATTACCGGTCATAATGAAAAAACTCATAATCAAAGAAACTCTGAGGCTGCAGAATATGGTGGTTTGTTTCCATTGAACACATAAGCCCAACTCACATAACAAATGTCCATAAAACTAAGCCAACAAACACCCTCTTCCAATCTCCATATTGACATTCATGATCAAACACCTGAAGCCCATATACATTTATGATGGTATGGCTTCCTTTGAACGCAACAACAGCCAATTACATGACAAATGCTCATAACCCGTAGTCAACACAAACAGATAAAAAGCGAACGAAATCTGAGCTAATAACCATGTTCAAACATCAGTACAGTACCCATGACTCCAAACGTAATTGACAACAGCCACAGCTCCGATATAACAACAGAACACCAATATGCAACGAAACAAATCACAAATACACAATCTAACCTTTCTCACCCGGCGACCCAAAACACAATTCGGATATTCGAAACCCACAAACAAAAAACCCCAAAAATGCAGCTATTTTCTTCCTCGATCAACAACAAAAACAATGGATTCCACAATAAAAGATGATGAAAGATAATAAATTGAAACTTGCAATTGAAAATCGCATACCTCAGTATCACACTTGCACATGGCCACCACCTCAGGAAACGCCCCAGCCAATACCCTAATCCTTCTCCTCAACCCTCGCAAGAAGCAATTGAAGAAAACAGCCACAGCAAATACCATTTAACACGAATGAACGACAATTTATTTAGGGTATACAAAACGAAACTGTCGCCTGTGTTAATGACGCCTGGAGATTTGACAACTGATATGATATGATGAGTACATAGAGAACAGAGATAGAGATGAGTTCGTACTTTTTGCAGCCCTCGAATTACAAACCAGCCACATTATCAACTTAATTAAAAACAATACCCCATATTATTACTTTTTCCGTAATAACGTCAAAAACTTATACTCCGTTCACAATTCCGCCATTCTCTGCCCGTGAAAATTCAGTATTATCTCAAATAAATTTACAAAAATGACCTTGGAAACAAACTAAATACGGGTCCGTTTGGATTACAACGTTAATGTCATTATAATTATAATGCCAAAAACTACAATACAATGTCAAAGTAATTCAAAATTTTGCATTCCAATACCATTATATGGGAATCCGAACGGACCATACATCCAAAATATCTTGAACCTTAATATTTAGAAATTGTATACAAAACGTACAAAATACCGACATCCACAAATGCAGTTCGTATCATCTAAACAACTCCAAACGATGCAACAAAAATACAAGGACCCGCGCATAGCGCGGGGCTAAAGTCCTAGTAAATAGAATAATTCAATTTCCCGGCAACGGCGCGAAATTTGATAGAGCAAATGTCGTGGTTGCTAAATCAAAGAAACCCTAAAATACTAACTAGAGTATAGCAAGTAAGTAGAGGTCGAACCCAAGGGAATCAAAACACCAAATCAATGCAGTCAAGTGAGATATCAACTAACGAACACATAACAAGTAACCAAGGGGGGGGGGGGTTGATTATATGGAGCACAAAAGTAACAAGTATCAAGCAGAGAAACGTTGGGTTGAGAATATGATGCGAAGGGGTTTCACCTAGCAAGTATCCACACAACAGTCAATCAAGTTGATCATAGATTATCTCAAGTTCTTATCAATCCTAGGGAAAGTTCTTATTCAAATCTTTAGTATATCAGCAGGCCAACCGGTCCTGATAATACTTACTATTCAAAACCAGGGAAACGTCTCAAGTTTAGATGAAATAGCAGCAAAGAGCACATGCAATCATAAGGATGCATGCAATAACTTACAACCGTCAAGTATCAACATGCAATCAATTCTCTTTCATAAAAGCAATCAACTACCAGATCATGCAGATAAGGAAAATCCGGAGGAAAATCCAGATCATGCAATCAATTCTCTTTCATAAAAGAAACTAGGGTTCTTAAATAGAGTCTAACCCTAGAATAATACCGAAATAAACAAGGAAAAAGTATTCCAAACGAAAATAAAATAATAAAACAAATAAGGAAAATCCGGAGGAAAAGTCTTCAGCACGCCACGCGATCGCCACCTGGACATGGCGATCGCGGTCTTCACTCAAGCCCCAGATGTTGCTTCTGTTGTAGGATGGCGATCGCCATAATGAGGTAGCGATCACGGTAATGCTCCAGAAGCCTCACTTCGAAAGTCTTCAAACTCTTCAATCTTCACTTCACCAATTCTTCACTTCTAGTCTTCATTTCTTCATTTCTTCACTTCTTCACAAGTGTCCCATAACATAAAAATATCTCTAAACTCATATGAAAACACTCCAAATACAATGTAATAATCCCTAGTTACGCTATACAAAGTGTAGCGTATCAGAGATCTTCGAGAGTGCTTCCATCCCTAACCTTACATGATCTGCGTCGAGTATTGATTTGATTTGAGGCGGGGGAGAAGGCGGAAGAAGAGGAAGGTTGAGGAGGGAGAGGCGTTTGCAGAGACAAGGCGAGCAGAGTTGAGGGAGAGAATTGGAGGTCAGGGCAGGGAGAAGACTCTAATTTGAGTGTTTTCCACGTTATCTGTTCATTTTCCAGGGAATCAAACGACGCTTTTACAAAAGTGCTCTAATTTTATTTTCCATCTTTGTGTTCCAACATTATTATTAAAAGCTATATAAGCGTCTCTAAAGCCTGTTTTTCTTGTAGTGCGTAGGTCTCGCCTTTGGCGTGAAATCTCGGGGGAAGCCGCATTTAGACATCCTCTGTGAGATCTCCGTTTAGGAATACATTATTAACATCTTGTTGATGTAATGGCCATCCGTTGGTGGCAACAAGACTAATGATGACGCGAACCGTAGTGAGTTTGGCGACGGGTGCAAAAGCCTCGCGGTAGTCAATCCCTTCGACTTGGTTGTAACTCTTCGCAACAAGGCGTGCTTTATGTCGTTCGACTGTGCCGTTGGGATTATGCTTGACTTTGTACACCCATTTACATCCAATAGGGCGCTTTTTTGGAGGTAGTGGTACAAGACTCCAAGTGTGGTTATCCTCAAGGGCTTGGAGTTCTTCGCCATAGCCTCCCTCCATTGCGGGAATCGAGCAACCCGGGAAAACGTTGGTGGTGGTGTGAGATTTACAGTAGTGGATACGGGTGTAGAATTTGGTACATGCGTGAAGATTTATGCTGGTATGGGGTTTTCAATAGTTGGTACGTCCATATAATTTGATACAAGTGCAGAGGTTGGTTGTGTTGTGGGTTTGCAATAGTGGGTACGGGTGTAGAAGTTGATACATGTGCGGGGATTTGTGGAGGTATGGGATTGGCAGTGGTTGGTACGATTGTATGAGTTTGTACATGCAACGTATCATTCCAAAAAATAGATGGAGTTGTAAAATTCAGAAGAGGTAAATCCGTACAATTTTGAGAAATGTTGGAGTTTTAGAGGAAAGAAAATTTTGTTTCATGAAAAATTACATCACATGAAATGATGGTTTTCTTATGAGTAAAATTATAGAGTTTGTATCCTTTGATTCTGGACGGATAGCCAATAAAAACACACTCCATTGAACGAGGTTCAAATTTGGTCGGGCGAAGAGGATGCGTAGAAGCAAAGGACCGACAACCAAAAACACGTAATTAAATGTGAGTAAAAAGGTGATTTGAAAAAGAGTATTTCAAAAGGAGTAATTTTTTTAAGGTACGACTTGACATACGGATGATTAAATAAGTGGAGGTAAGGATGACATCTCCCCAAAAACTTTTCGGTAAATGAGATTGAAAAAGTAGTGCACGAGCAACGTTAAACAAGCGGCGGTGTTGGCGTTCAGCCACACCATTTTGTTGAGGGGTATTGACACAACTAGTTTGAATTAAAATCCTTTGGATGAGTAAAAATCAAAACATTTGGATTCTGGTCCATTATTGCTACGAACAATTTTTACACGTCTATCGAATTGATTTTCGATGAGTGTAAGGAATTGAATGACAAGAGGTTGGGCCTCGGCTTTTCTTTTCATAAGATAAATCCATGTAAATTTTGAAAAGTCGTCTACAATAGTTAAGAAACAATGTGCCCCTATTGAAGAAGAAACATGGTACCTCTCCAAATATCCATATGAATAAGATCTAAACATGAAGAACTGGTGAAAGTATGCAGCAGAAAAGGTAGTCGAGTTTGTTTGGCCAAAGGGGAAATTAAAAAAGAATGTTCAAGTGAACCTTTGTTTTGAAAAAACTTAATTAGAGATGATACTTGTTGTGATGGATGTACAATGTGCTTGTGCCATAGGGAGGCTGAGATGAAGACATTACATGAAGTGATTTGTGGCTGGGATTTGAGGAAGTATAGGCCATCATGTAATAGGCCATCTTGTCTTTAATGTCATTTATCTCCCACTTCAGGCCATCTAGTTCATATAAAATCACTCTATGCTACTATATAGGTCATCTCGTTCATAGAAAATAATGTAATCCACATTATTTTCAAAAACCAATCCATAAGTCGCGTAAGGAATGGTTCCATACGTCACGTATAGATTTTTTTATTTTTTGTTTTCTTTTTTCCATAATCTTGTAGATAATTTCAATACGATCACGTGCATATAAAATTCGTCCAAAACGGACATCGTTTGCCCCTTCAAAAGGCCAAAATACAAATTTATCACACATAATTTTTTGTGTCAACAAGTCCGTTAAAACTCAACACACCATTTTTCATTTTTTTTTATAACATGGTAGATAACTTAACAAAGATTTTATTTAGTTATGGTAATACTTAAATATAATCCATAACTACAATTTATAAGTAGTAAATTTGTTACTCTTAAGCATAATTACACAAATGTTCTTTGTTTTTTTACCTTTTGAAGGGGCAAACGATGTCCGTTTTGGACGAATTTTATATGCACGCGATCGTATTGAAATTATCTACAAGATTGTGGAAAAAAACAAACAAAAAATAAAAAAATCCATACGTGACGTATGGAACCATTCCATACACGACGTATGGATTGGTTTTTGAAAAAATGCAACCCATACGCGACGTATGATTTTAATCCTTGTGTGACGTACGAGACTGGACATTAAATAGCAATTTGAGTGGCGGTAAATAAAAACTATGTTTCTTTATGGTAGATTAGAGAGTTCTTCGTTAGTCCTATTTTAAAAGGTCATCTTCATGGAAATCTTATTCAATTCTTAGGAATTATATTTTTTTATTATGATTTTTGTAACCATTTTTTTATTCAATCTATCTGATATAATACAGATGTCAATAAGAATATATGACAAGTATGCTAATCTATGAAATTTTAAATCAATTGCAAAATATATACGTTTGTTAAGAAAATGTATCTTTTTCAATATTTTGGTGAAATATTTATCAAATTTAATTTAACCCACACTTAAAATCGAACATGACATCATTTTTTAGCGGAATAATCATCGTCGGAAAAAAAAAATTATGTAGAGTACAACCATTGAATAAGTATAGAATATTTTATAAAATTCAATAAGTTAAGGGTAGAGTGTGCAACCGAGTAAAATAATAGATTACTTTAAACAATTTTTTCTATCAACGAATAAGGAAAGTATACAAGTAGTGATTTTGATAAATATTGTTTTTCTTAATTTGCCTTTAAATTTCTAAGAAGACAAATTTTCTTTAGAAGAATTGTTTAGTAATTAAACTAGATTAATTTCCGTATTGTGTACGAGTTTTGTATAATTTTGTAATAGTTTGAGATATTCTATAATAGGTTTTATCTCATTAATTTGATACAATTATATTTAGGAAAAAATTGGATTAAACCACGTGATATAGATGATATAGCCCTAAACCATCAATTTTGTTGAAAATTAATTTTACCCATAAAAACAATCAAGTAAGCAATTAATCACCATCGTCGCCATCAACCTTTTCCATAAAAAACTCCGTTATATGTTGAAAAATAACTTTCAACAGAACGGGTGGTTTGAGGTAATATCGCCTATATACCCGGTGGTTTAATCCAATTAGATTTAGAGCAGACAATCAGATCAGTCAAGTAAGATTCGATCATTCCAAGTTCAAGTTGAGAACGCATAGGGTAAATTCTGGTAGTGGGTCAACCTAGCTAGGTCTATCAATACCGGTTAGCGGACAGTTAGGGTAACAACACTAATTTTTTATTTTTTGTATTCAAACAATAAAAAATATTAAAAAGTAAATGAATTTGCTAAATAATTATACTAACATATTTTTGTTAATCAAATCAGATTCGTGACGCATATTCTCGTGTTTACCATTTTGCAATACTATTTACTTTTTTATTCTTTTTAGCTTATTTAAAACTATAAAAAAAGATACATAGTAATTATATAGAGATTTACTTTATTAATTATATAGAGATTTTTTATAATATCAAATCAGGAAAAAGCACATGATGCGTAATTAAAATGGAGGTCATGTCGAATAGCCATTTAAGAGACAAGGATGTTGCATCAATTGTTGCAACCTTTGAAGTTATTTTCAAAGTTGAAAGTGAAGAGAAAGTTGAATGGTATTCCCTACCACTTTCACTATCAAACCCGAGGTTAATGTTTGGTCCAAAGATAGCCACATCTTTCCTTCCACTTGCTAATTTAATCACGGCGAAAAACCCCGCACCCACTTTTTTATAACTGGCACCCGTCTTGGGCGCAACCCGGATGCGTCCAAAATGTTTTTAAAAAAACCCGGTTCAGTTTTGGGCGCATCCAGGATGCGTCCAACTTAAACCGGGTTTTTTAAACTTTTGACGGCAAAAAAAAAAAAAAAAAATTTTACTGTTCATGGGCGCAGCCAGGATGCGCCCATGAACAGTCCCGGTTCAAAAAAAAAAATTTGGACGCACCCGAAATGCGCCCAAGACGGGTGCCAGTTATAAAAAAATGGGTGCGGGGTTAAACGCCCTTTAATTAGCTTAGTGCTTTTTCCATATTTTTTTTATTTTCTTATCTTCTAATGCCATTTAATTTATAATATAGATTAAGTTTACACAAAATGCAGAAACAAAAAAATAGAATGGACAATGCAGAAGAGGAAATTGCAGAATAGTAAAATTTCCCGCGCAACGCGAGACACCCATTTCTTGCGTTGCGCGAAATGTGACATCACGAAGTTGTAGATTAGTGCAATTTCTGGCGCAACGCGAGACATCCACGAAATGTGATGTCACGAATTTTGTGAAGATTAGGGTTGAGAAGATGAAGAATGGAAGGAGCTCTCTGATTTTTACGGCGGTATATGGTAAAATCAGGGCCGAATCAGGGTTTTAATCTATTTATAATAGGTCAATTCTCGCGTAACGCGAAACGTGAATTCTCGAATAACGCGAAAACCCCCTCCCTCGCGTTACGTGAGAACCCTGACGATATTTAGGAAATTATCCGGACGATAGTTAGTAAAGGCGTAATTAAAGAAACACTGATTGTTCTAGCCATTAGTTCGAAAATCAATGCTTAGTATACTTCAATATAATTCACATACAAAAACGAGTTTAATACCGTAGTAAGTTGAATAAATAATTACCCCATAAAAAAAAGTTGAATAAATAATTGTAAAATCTCTTTTTTTTTTTTTTTTTTTTTGTTAACAGGCAAGAAACGGGGTGTTATCCACTACGGGATAACCACTCATGACCATCTTCAACGATGATCCAGAAAAAAGGCTGATAAAGCGAGTATAAGGGAGAAGCCAATAGATGTGGCCTAATGTTGTGGAGATAATCATCAGAAAGAGAAGAATCCGGATTGCAGTTCAAAACTGCTTTTATGAAATGAGGATTTTTATTTGGGCATGCAACAAAATCAGCAGCCCGGTTTGCTTCACGAAAACAGTGTTTGATTTTAATGTTATTAAAACATTGTAGGTTAGATTGCACATCTTTTAAAATGTTTTCAATTTCCCATGGTATTTTCCATATTCTATTTACTGAATTGATAACAGTCAAGTTGTCTCCTTCAAAAATAATATTCGTATGTTTTAATTTCGCGGCTAGTTTTGTTGCCAAGAGTAGTGCATATGCTTCAGTTTGTAAAGCCGAAGATGAATAACAATGTTTACTATATATATCAATGACTTGACCTTTACAGTCTCTAGCGATACAGGCTGCCATTGAAGATGCGCTATCCTTATAAGATCCATCAAAATTTATTTTTATCCAATTCGTAGGAGGTGGAATCCATTGTTTATTGATTGTTTTATTTTTATTTCTATGACTTTTAAGTTTAGGTCCAGTAGATATCATACATGCATTATCCCATTGTTTAAAATAAGAATAAGCCGCATGTTCTATACCCTGTTTAGCAATTGTTTTGCTTCTAAATATAACAACATTTCTATGTAGCCATAATTGATACCATAAAAAGATAAGGCTCTCTATCTTTTTCATTTCTGGTTTATATTTTTGTATAATATGTGTTATAGTCATCTCAAAATTATTTTGTATTTCAATATCATATTTGTATCCTGTTATTCTTTCATATTTTTCGATATGTGACTTAGTAAAAGAACACTCAAAGAAAAGATGTTCCCTTGTTTCAACTGGGAAGTTACAAAGGGAGCAATATGAAGGGACTCTGTTATAATACCTATTTAACCTATCTGTAGTGGGAAGATTATCTGATATTGCTTTCCAAAGAAAGTTTTGTATTTTTGGCGGTATATTTATTTTCCAAATCCAATTAAATAAATCTGCTTTATTTGATGGTGTATCAACAATATATAATTTTCTAGCGGATGCTGAACTAAAATTACCATCCGTTGTTTGGTTCCAAATTAGGTTGTCTTCTATGTCATTTTGTGGAATATAAATATTCATTATTCGAGATATAATATGAGCAGGTAAAATCTCCCACAGTTTTGGTATATTCCATACTCTATTTGAAGTTATATATTCAGAAACAGTTTCATTTAAGTTATTATGATTGATGTCCATAAATTGTGCTAAATTCTTGCCATTAATCCATTTGTCTATCCAAAATTTTATACTTTTACCATTGCCTAGGCTCCATTCCACTCCTTTTTTAAAATCCTCACGTAGGGGTAATAATCTAGAAAATTGCCAAGACTGTTTAGTTTTTTTCTTATAGTCAAATATGGATTTTTCTTTTAAATATTTTTGACATATAAGTTTAGACCAAATATTATTCTTATTTGTAGCAAGTTTCCATAATAATTTTTGTTGCAATGCTTTATTAATATTCTCTGTTTTATGAAGACCTAATCCCCCATGATCCCTTGGTTGACAAATATTATTCCAGCTTGTAATTGGTCTAAAGCCTGGGTTTGTATTGTTCCAGAAGAAAGATTTATTAATTCTATCCATTTCATTGCAAACTCCTTTGGGAAGATAAAAACATTACATTAAATGGTTGACCTTAGACTGAATATTAGATTGTATTAGAATAGTCCTACCAGTTTGAGAAATAGAATCCGCTTTCCATTTTGATAATTGATTTTGCATGCTTTGAATTGCATATTGAAACGTATCATTCTTAACTCTACCTCTAACAATTGGAATACCAAGATATTTTTCCATAGAGTTGGTAAGTTGAAGATTCATTATAGATGCTAAGGCTTGTTTTTGGTTATTTGAGATATTGGTTGATGTTTGAAAAGAACTTTTCCTATAATTGATCGCAGGACCGGAAAGATCCGTGAATTTTTGGAGTAAATTTTTAATATATATCATATTTTTCAAGTTTGCATTAGCAAGTATAATAGTATCATCAGCAAAACAAAGAAATGGTATTCTCATACCATTCCTAGTGAGTTGTATTCCAATTCTATGATTTGTTTTGTCCATTTCTAATTGTAAAGTTCTGGCTAAATATTTCATTGCTAAAATGAAAATAAAAGGTGCTATAGAATCTCCTTGTCGTAGGCCACATTTTGATTTAATTGTGAATCTCTTCTGATGTTGGAAGAATATTCGTTCTCCCCTTAGCTCGGTCGCCTTTTCTTTATCAAGATTAAGAAATCTTTTGTGTGATGTTTATGGACGTTCACGTCTCTTTGGCGGGTCGAGGGGTTAATACCTCTTTTAATAGGAAAACGACGGTAGGAATTTTGAATTTTAACACTTTTCTATTAACGACTAGTTCATTCTCGGTGCCTAACACGTTTACTTTTATCGTATTTATATATTAAGTATTGTTTTCACATATGTATTTATGCATTAACTTTTAATAAAAAAAACTAAATATTTTTAATTAAATAAATATATAAATTGTGAAAGGTATAATATTTTAAAATCATTATCTACATAATAACAACCTGCTGAAAGAGAATCTCAAAAGACAACCAACATGTCCAAGGAGAATCTCAAAAGACAGACGCATGGAACATATAAATATCGATGAGGTAAATGCGATACAGAAACGAACATACGAACATACACTCAAAACATAACTAAAAAGACCCAAAATAGGAGATTAAATGAAAGGAAGAGCAACTGACAGAAACGAACAGACGTGAGACAACTATTGTAGGAGCCTAATTAAATGTGATTTAATGTATTAACTCAATACATTAACCTTTCACAAAAATCAATGTATTAATTAGGTACTAATTGTCATTACTTCATCAAACTCATACAGATTCATTATAGACATGTGTTTGTGGGTCAAAATCATCATTTAGACGGTCGTAAACGTAGGAAAAAAATGGGAAAAAAATAAAATCCAGAAAATGATAAATTAAAAACAAAACATTAAATGCAATTTCATTAATTTGGGGGAACCCCTAATTTTATAGTATATATATAATATATATATATACTAGCATTTTGGGGCCCGCGCTACGCGCGGGTCTGTATTATTTTACATAAGTGTTAATGATTTGTAGGAAACAATCATCAACGCTACACGTATTTTATTTTAGTTATTGTATAAAATTTATTTTTTATGCAAATATTCTACATGTTGTGTGATATAAACGGTTATAAGCCCTTGATTGATCGTCTTCTTAATTGTTCTTTGTTGGGTTTCTTTAGAAAGGTAATTTTGATATTTGATTAATGCTCATATTACATAAGTTGATATATATAGACAAAATTTGTAGTTTTTACCAACTTCTGGAGTAATCTCAAAGACAAAAATTTGTTTAGCTGGAGATGATGATCAATTTTATTTTTGTTATAAAAATATCACTTTATCCTTGAATGTTAAGCATTGAAAACACTTCAGCATACACTATACATTTTGATTATAAAAATTTATGTCTTAATTATAAAAATGTTCATACATTGATTTTATTATTGAGTTTGAGATATATAAAATCCACCAATTATTAAATGATAGTACTAAATTAAGGAGTGTCATTAACTAATTAGAATGCAAAAGTATTTATTATGGCTTTCATTTTCTCTCTCCGCTTTTTATACACTAGATTAGATAGATTAGATTAGATAGATAGATTAGATTAGATTAAATATATTAGATATATACTTAGTTCAGCTTCTCGTGCCACGCACGGATTTTATAAAATAATAAATTTAATTTTAATACATAAATAACTTAGGTTAAATTATTTTATCAAAAAGATTTAGTTCATTTACCACACACAAATTTAGTTTAATTTTTAAAAATAAATGTTTAATTTTAATTATTACCTAAATAGATAAAGTAAAAAGATGATCAATTCTTTAATATAAAGTTTTTGAATTACTATGATAAGCATTTTTAATAAAGAGAGTGTTAATCAAGCATTGTCTAAATATTTAAATATATCTAATTTAAAGTATTTAAAATTTATGAATTATAAGATGAAATATCTCTATATAATTATTAAATAACTCTTTGTATATTAAACTATATAAAATATGATTTGGAGAATTTTAAAAACTTAAATAAATAAGCATGATATGATTAGTATCTTGCATATCTTAATTATCATAAAATAAACATTTATATATTTTTATAATTTTTCTATTATATGATTTTTTTATAAAAAAAATTAATTGAAAAATAACATGTGGGAAAATGAATATTGAAATGACATGTTGCGATTTTAGTGAGAATGTGACATGTGACGAAAATTGAGAATTGCTTTAATAGTTTAATAGTAGATTTATGTTACATTCTTAAAAGTACCTCCACTCCAATTTACGGAAAAAGATCCGGTGAGGATGGGCTTATGGAGAAGGAATGAGGATGAATCTTGGACGCTCATTTTTTCCATAGGGTTCTAATCCTGGCCGTTCCCTTTCTCTTTCTTTTTTCCTTTTTTTCTCGGCTCTTTGTTTGATATAACAGAAGCCTTCTTCTCCAAAACAGATTCGCCACCATTGCTTCTTCTCATCATTTACTCGTCGCAATTTCTTCTTCTCATCGGATCTTTCTTCTGCTCATTTTACTCGCCGCCATTGTTGTTTTGTGGGTGTTCCTGGTGCTTCTGAGGCGACATTGTGTTCGACAATGGTGCTGCGCCACTGTGTTTTCTGTTTTTGCGTTTGTAGCCGGCCAAATCCAGTGTCCTCCGTGATATGGCTAATGCTTCTCCTAATTTAGGTATAGATCTGTACCTGTGTTTGATTTTATTGTTGTTTTCATTACAGTATCAATATAATATCTCAGATTTCTGGATTTATGTATGTGATTTGGTTGATTTAGATATGTGCTAGTTCGAATTAGGTACGTGCATCTATTTTTGTTTAATAATCTGGTAGTGTGATGCTCCTTTCATCATTGAGTGATGCACCGTTTACCATTGAGCGATGCACCTTTTATCATTGAGTGATGCACCTTTTATCATTGAGTGATAGACCTTTTGTTCTTGAGTGATTCACCACTTGAGAATTTTAATGATTCGTGTTCATAATGCATTAATGTTCATTGGTTGAGACACCTTTTAGTTTTGACTGATGCACCTTTTACCTTTTACTGATGCACCTTTTACCTTTGACCGATGCACCAGTTGAGAAACATTGATGATTTGTGTGCATAGTGCACTAATGTTCACTGATTGATGCACCTTTTTACTTTGACTGATGCACCTTATTTCATTTTTGTCAGGGAGTGGTAGTCAGAGTATCCCTACTACTATATCCATTTCTCCAAGTATTAATGTTGAGTATATCATTCTTGAGTGCAATGATTCATTGAAGCCCTATCTTGGTCAGCTTTTTCCAACTCTTCATGATGCCATCACCTTTTATGAAGCTTATGCACTGGCATGTGGTTTCACTGTTCGTTGTTGTTCGACCAAGAGAGATAAGAAAAGTGTACCACCAGTTGTTCTCTAGAAGTACCTTTGTTGTAACAGAGAAGGATATAAAGTTGTATCCCCATATTCTGAGTTCAACCATGATGTCCCGACAGATGGAGATGTTGTGAAGAGGAGGAGAATCTCTAATAGATGTGGATGTGAAGCTAAGCTTTGGCTCAAGTATGAAGGTATGGATGGTTACCGCGTTACGAAACTTGAGTATGGTCACACGCATTCTATGTTGGAGATGTCCCATATGGTATTTTCAAAAGGGAAGAGGCAAGTTACTCCATTCCATCAAGAACTCATAATGAACTGTATTAAATCCAATATTGGTGTGAGTAAGAGTTTCAAAGTGTATAAGAATCTAGTTGGTTCGTATGCTAATGTAGGTGCAACTGTTGTTGACTTTAAGAACTTTATGAGGGGGTTGAACTCATACATGGAAGGAAGTGATGCTCAAATGGTCATCAATGACTTTGTTAAGAAGAAAGAATGTTGCAGTGCATATTACTTTGATTATCATCTCAACAAGGAGGGCAAGCTTTGTCGGTTGTTTTGGTGTGATCCTATAAATCGCAAGAGTTTCTCTTATTTTGGTAATGTTGTGTCGGTTGATGCTACGTATCAATTAATCAGCTAAATCATATGTACCCTTAATAATTCGTGCACTTATGTTTTCTCAGTCATGCATATATCCTCTACAACTGATGCACCTTTTAGTTATGGATGATGCACCTTTTCGTTATGGATGATGCACCTTTTTGTTATGGATGATGCACTTTTTAGTTACGGATGATGCACCTTTTAGTTTTACTACTCATTCACATATCTTATACCTCTGATGTACCTATCTTCCACTAGTGATGCACCAATCCTCTACCAGTGATGCACCAATCCTCTTCCAGTGATGCATCTAATGCTAAACTATTGTACTCCTATATTGCAGATATAATATGGTCTTTGTGCCATTTACCAGAGTGGATAATCATAAAAGGTCTATAACATTGGTTGTTGCTCTGCTTTTGCATGAGGATATTGAGTCTTATGTGTGGTTATTTGAGAATTTCAAGAAGGCGATGGGGGCATGAACCGCATGTCATTATCACCGATCAAGCTGCGTCTGTCAAGACTGCTGTTGAACGAGTGTTTTCTCATTCTGTCCACCGGTTGTGCATGTGTCATATAATGATGAAGGTTTTTATCAAGGTTAAATTCCCTCCAGATTCAAATCCTTCCTTCTTTGATGCGTTCCAAAAGAAGTTCAAGAATATTGTTTGGGATGATGAACTTACTCCTATTGAATTTGAAAATGAGTGGTTTTTGGTTCTTGGAGAATATGGTTTGGAAGGGCATGAATGGCTAGGAGTAATGTTTGAACTACGGCGTTATTGGATCCCAGCTTTTTTCCAAGATGTGAGAATGTCATCCTTATTGAGGACGACATCAAGGTCTAAGAGTCAAAACAGTTTTTATGGAAATTTTCTTGAATTGGTTCTTAATCTAGCCTTGTGCTTTTCCTGATGCAGTATAGTAGTGCCATTGATTCTCAGCGGAACAATCAGAAAAAGTATGATATGGATTCTTGTACTTCCACTCCACGTATGAAGACGCCTTATCAGTTTGAAAAGAATCTTGCAGCCATCTACACTATCAATGCCTTTTATGATGTCCAAGAGGCGTTTGTAAGTGGTACGTATCACTGCACCCTTGATGAACTGCGAAAAGAGTCTGATACTCATCACTTTAGGGTTCAAGATGAATTTGGTAGAATCTATGATGTACAACATGTTGTTGCAAGGAATGAGTATGTTTGTTCTTGTAACAATTTTCAAAATTGGGTTTTCCTTGCCGACACATTTTCTTTGCCTTAAAGAATTCCCATGTAACTAATTTTCCTCCTAGCCTCATTAACACTCGCTGGACCAAGCAAGCTATTCTACAACCAATTTTTGAAGTAGACGGTGCAATGTATGATGCTAGTGTTGAGATTGATGAGAGAAAGCGTCTGTTGGCCGAAGTGATGACATAAATGTATTCTTGTGTTGACGTTGTTGGTGATGACATGGATAGATTGAAAGAGTTTTTAGCTATTTTAAAGGATAAAAAGGTTGCATTTACAAGATCTGAAGTAGTGAATTCTTCTTCCTTAACACCAGCTAGAAACTACAAGTTTGAGAAATTTGTAGGACCGTTACCTGATCAAGTAAATATCCATCCTCCTGAAATGGCATAGAACAAGTTCAAGAAGAGGCGTATTAAAGGTGGTCAAGAAGTTGGAATTGAAAATTCCAAGAAGAAGAAAAGGGTTTGTAAAATTTGTAAGAGGTCGGGACACAACATCACAACTTGTCCTCAATATGTCCATTAGTTTCTCTGAGCTTTTCATTGTAATGAGTTTTTAACCAGATATTTTAGTAATGCACCTTTTAGTAATGACTGATGCACCAATTGCATCTCAGTGATGCAACAACTTTAATTAACAATGCACCTTTTGTTGATTTCTTATCTGTAGCTTATTCATGCACTGATTATCATTGAGTGATGCACCAAATATGGCTACGTGATGCACCAATTATCACTAAGTGATGCACCGTGTTTTCTTGACTGAATTAGCCTTCATTTTATTTTTCAAATTTTTTGTTGATTTCTTTTTTGTAGCTTATTCATGCACTGATTATCACTGAGTGATGCACCAAATATGGCTACGTGATGCACCAATTATCACTAAGTGGTGCACCATTTCAATTAAGCTTATTCATGCACTGATTATTATTAAGGGATGCAACAATTTTAATTCTGTGATGCATCATTTTTCATCAAGTGATGCACCTAAAACAACTTCTCATTCATTTTCATGTGCAAACCACAAATATCTTGTAACCCAAACTTGTCTTACAACCTAAAAAACCAAACTTGTTTTCTAAAACCAAATACGTTTTACTACAAACCAAACTGTTTACAAACATCCAAATTGTTCACAACCAAATATTTCCTATTGCTTTCTACTCTTTAATTTCCACGTGCCCGCCCACACCCACGTCCAGAAGTCGCTGCCTTCTCAGCTGCTTGTTGAGCTTTCACAACTTTCAGTTCTTTTAATAACTCTTCAATTCTATTGTTTGGTAAATTGAATCTGCTTGTTAGAAGTAAGTGGCAATATCTTACTCTAAGCTTGGCCAACTGTTTCAAGTCTTTCTTCTTCAAGTTTAAATTCCAAGTAGCCAGCCCATTGCCTTTGTATGTCTCCATGTGTCGTAGTAGAAAGACTCCACAGTCTTTTTTGTTCTCGTTGTCCCTCCAACTCATTTCGTGTCTTTCAAACGACACGTCTCTAATCAAGGCAGCTTTGGATTCCATTCCATTATCCCTGAAGAAGTAGGTCATCAATGTCCTCTGCATGAATAAACAATCGCATAAGTGATGCAACACTTATAATTCAGTGGTGCACCAATGACTTTCCCGTGATGCATCAATTATATTTTAAAAGTAGACTTACGATGGTAGTTGGTACATGAGCATATTTATCCATCTCCCCGTCTGATGAGTTATCGAGGATCTCCAAACTTGGCTTGTTGTCATTAATGGATAGCAAATAATAGTGTTGCTCTCTGAGAATTGGCAAGAAAAACTGTGCAAGAGAGAAAAATCAGGTTATAAGTTAATAATAACACATATCAATGGTGATGCACCAACCAACACTGGATGATGCACCAAATCTAACTGGATGATGCACCAACCAACACTGGATGATGCACCAACCAACACTGGATGATGCACCATCCAACACTGGATGATGCACCAACCAACACAGTAGAAATCTCAGTGTCTTACCACATCAACGTCGTTAAGCTTGTATCCTTTCCTGTTATAAGCTTTGACATTGTTAAAGGTTTCCTTGGCATGTTCGGCGAATAGACTATATCTTTCTTCCAAACTGTAAGTACTCATCTCAGTGTCTATAAGAAAACTCTGTCAAAATAAAATATTTGAGATAAATATTTTGCAAAAATAATAATCTGAATATGTTGTTCTAATATATTGACTTACAGTTGCAATGCAAGGTATAAAGAATCTCAATGGTAACTGTGGAGATCTGAATTCTTCATTTTCATTAAACAATAAAATGAAAGCATCCACCATGTCATTGTCTAGCTCTGCATTTTTCTTCATGCACTAGAAGTTGCTTTTCTTTAGACTTGCACTGTGTATATTGAAAAGACACTCTTTGTTGTATAACAAAAAAATCAATTTGTTAACTTCCTTCATATTATAGAAATTTAGTAATACTAAGGTAAATATATTGTTACCTTTCATTGCCTCCTTCACTGGTCAACCAATTGTAAAGATTTTTTTCATTATTTGTCAGTGCAGCTGAAATGTTACACTATCTTTCCTTAAAAGGCGAGACTGTGCTTGAAGAAGGAAGTCTCTCCCTCTTAGTGCCAGCCTCTGCATCTGATTTGAATGTAAATCTCACCTGACAAATAGAAGTATTAGATGATTCACCAACACCCAGTGGGTGATGCACCAAATCCCTTTGGGTGAGGCACCAGCACCCATTGGGTGATGCACCAGCACCCAGTGGGTGATGCACCAAAACCCACTGGGTGATGCACCAAAACTCATTGGGTGATGCACCAAAACCCATTGGGTGATACACCAAAACCCACTGGGTGATGCACCAACATAAACCATATTTGAATTTTTATACCTTTTTTGGTTGGGAAGATTTGTCCTGCTCAGTTGTATCCACCTCCATCTGATCTTCATCCTCCATTTCTTTATCTACCCCCTTCAGTCTTTCCCATTTCTTTGTCAACCTCCTCTATTTCAGTTGTGTCCTCTACTCCCTCAGAAACCTCCTTCTCTTTTTTTGTCACATTGTCCCCTTTGTCTGTCACTTCTTCTGCCTCAGGTAGATCTTTCTCTTCATTTTCCTTGTTATTTCCTTCATTCTCACCTTCTTCTTCCACTTCCTTTTCTTGTTGTTGTTATTATACTTGATGCTGATTGTCGGTTGCTTCAGTTTCAAGAACATCCTCAGTTGTTTCCCACTGCTTGTCAGTTGGCCCCTCTTCAGTTTCAAGAACATTCACTTTGGCAGTTGCATCCTTACCAACAGTCTCATCTTCCTTCTGTAATTCTTGCTCCTTCTCTTTTTCAGTGACTGTGTCTTCCTTCTCAAGAACACTCTCAGCTGCATCTTGCACCTCAACAAAAGATCCCTCAACGGATGTTGTAGGTTCCGATCTCAAGGGAGATAAGCCTAGGTCAAAACTAGGAATTTCTGGACCAATCTGTAATTATAAAGAAAAAAACCAGTTATTAGCTGATGACCAAATTAACAACCTAAGATAAATCACTTGGGTGATGCACCAAATCCCACTGGGTGATGCACCAACACCCACTGGGTGATGCACCAACACCCACTGGATGGTGCACCAACATCCACTGGGTGATGCACCAACATAAACTTTTCCACATTAACTTGTAAAATCACTTACATTTCTTTTCCTTTTGTAAAAAGTAGTCTTGACTTGACTTTGCAGGGTTTTTTGCAGCTTCTTTTGTAGGAATGTTGGAACTAGCTACTCCTAAAACCTCATTATCTTTTGAGATTTGATGGAGCAAATCTGAAAATCCCGACATGTCCATGTTGTTGTGTTCTTTTTGTTGAGCAATTGTTTTCTCAACTTCCTCCATACACTTCACTGCTAAATCCCAGAACTTTGTGTTCTGGGTAGGGATGCACAACCGGTCCGGACCGGACCGGAATTTCCCGGGTCGGTCCGGAATTTTTCAAACTCTTGGACCGGGGACCGGACCGGACCGAAATTTCCCGGGTCCGGGCCGGACCGGCGGACCGATTTTTTTTAAACTCTTGGACCGGGGACCGGACCGGAATTTCCCGGGTCGGTCCGAACCGAACCGGAATTTCCCGGGTCGGTCCGAACCGGACCGGGTTTTTTCTATATAAAAAAAAATATAAAATTTTCCAAATTCTTTAACAATTTTTTTTTTGAAAAAAATTATCCAGGTTTCCCGTCCTGGACCGGACCGGACCGGAAAATTCATGGACCGGACCGGAACCCGGAATTTCTGAAATATGTGGACCGGATCCGGTCCGGTCTTGGACCGACCCGGAATTTTCCGGTCCGGGTCTTTTTTGTGCATCCCTAGTTCTGGGATGGTTGTTGTTCTTCATCCTCCTCATCCATACCTTCTTTCTCCAGTTTGACGTTAATTATTTTCTGAGCCTCGTGGTTCACAGATTTTAATGATGCACTTCTCTTCAGCCTTTGGGGCATTTGTTCCTTCTGCAACAACAGTTCCCTCACATTCTGAGCAATATTCTCAATTCTTGTCATGTAGCGAGCCATGTAAGATCTCAACTCTTCATCTGTTTCCACTGCAGGCTCTGGCTGAGATTGGATGTCAGCTTCTTCTTCTTCATGTTCCTCTTCCCTCACATTGACACACACGCGCTGAAGCTTGCTCGGCCCAGAAGTATCCCATTACCAAACCCACCATGCATTATTTCGTCATCCTCCTTATCTTCAAGCATGTTGGTGGTCCATTTGTAGACAATGGGATACTTCCTAGGTACTGTATGACCTTTCCATCTCAATCTGTCTACATATATTAACTGTGTATAACAAAAATAGAGTGAATTAGCTTAATTAGATGATGTAGCAAACCTAACTACCAGAAGGACCAAAACCCACTGGGTGATGCACCAAAACCCACTGGGTGATGCACCAACACCCACTGGGTGATGCACCAACACCCACTGGGTGATGCACCAACACCCACTGGGTGATGCACCAACACCCACTGGGTGATGCACCAACACCCACTGGGTGATGCACCAACACCCACTGGGTGATGCACCATCACCCACCCACTGGATGATGCACCAATTCAACTAAAATGGCAGAAGAAAGAATATATATTTTACCTCAAGTAAGAGCCTGCTCCCGTTGAAACTAGAAGCTTGTTTGTTCCCCCACACAAGTGCACAGTCAATAAGGGACTTGTAGAGGTATGAGCTCCAGTTGAAGTCGCTTATTTTATCAACATCTTCAAGCAATTCAAGAATGGATGTTTTGACGTACCCACTCTCATAGGATGCTACCATTGTGTTTACAAACAGAAGAATGAAATATCTTTTGAACCATGAGCATCCATCCAGAGATTTCATCTTTTCAAAGATATCAGTTGTTGAGATTTTGTTTAAATCATTCCCAGGGAAATCTTCCTGCAGTTTCTGCCTCATCCCTGGATTTCTGAGTTTTTTAGGCTCAGCAATTTTAACTACTCCTTTTGGAATACCCAAGTATTCATGCCCATCATTCTCTGTAACAACAATCTTCCTTCCGTCCTCTAGTTTAATTGTAGAATTCAATGGGTGGAAATTGTTGCACACATAATGTCCTAGCCGTCCTGGTGTTTCCTTGATATCCAAGCAACCGATACTTTTAAATCCCATTTCATCCACAGCGATCCTATGGCTTCCAATGAATTCGCTTGACCGAATGTAGTTTCTGAATAGGGAGGGCGATGTTCTGCACTTCAATTTTGGAAAATCATCTCTTAACTTCTTAATGCCCCTTTTGTTCCTGGGCTTTTGCAGTTTGGACTTCATTACAAATACCTTCTCGCCCTTCTTAGTATTAGGCTTTTCCATCTTCCCCTTTCCCTTTCGGTCTACATCCTTATTTCCCCTTCCCTTTTCCAATGCTTCCCTTTCAATCTTCACCAACCTCTCAGCCAACAAATCTTCTTCATTGTCAGTCTTCTTCATTGTCAGAGTCTTCTTCCGTCATTAGCTTTTGCTTTTTTGAACCTTTCTTCCCAATAGCTACTGATTTCTTTCTTTTCCCTTGGGATGTCTGAAGTTCTTCTCCACTTTCTGTTATCATTTAAAAAAGTAAACAGAGATAATTAATAAAATGGCAGACAATTATTGTATCATTGATTCACCAGCTTTAATTAGGTGATGCACCAACACAAAGTGAGTGATGGACCAAAAGCAACTGGGTGATACACCAACACCCACTGGGTGATGCACCAACACCCACTGGGTGATGCACCAACACCCACTGGGTGATGCACCATCACCCACCCACTGGATGATGCACCAATTCAACTAAAATGGCAGAAGAAAGAATATATATTTTACCTCAAGTAAGAGCCTGCTCCCGTTGAAACTAGAAGCTTGTTTGTTCCCCCACACAAGTGCACAGTCAATAAGGGACTTGTAGAGGTATGAGCTCCAGTTGAAGTCGCTTATTTTATCAACATCTTCAAGCAATTCAAGAATGGATGTTTTGACGTACCCACTCTCATAGGATGCTACCATTGTGTTTACAAACAGAAGAATGAAATATCTTTTGAACCATGAGCATCCATCCAGAGATTTCATCTTTTCAAAGATATCAGTTGTTGAGATTTTGTTTAAATCATTCCCAGGGAAATCTTCCTGCAGTTTCTGCCTCATCCCTGGATTTCTGAGTTTTTTAGGCTCAGCAATTTTAACTACTCCTTTTGGAATACCCAAGTATTCATGCCCATCATTCTCTGTAACAACAATCTTCCTTCCGTCCTCTAGTTTAATTGTAGAATTCAATGGGTGGAAATTGTTGCACACATAATGTCCTAGCCGTCCTGGTGTTTCCTTGATATCCAAGCAACCGATACTTTTAAATCCCATTTCATCCACAGCGATCCTATGGCTTCCAATGAATTCGCTTGACCGAATGTAGTTTCTGAATAGGGAGGGCGATGTTCTGCACTTCAATTTTGGAAAATCATCTCTTAACTTCTTAATGCCCCTTTTGTTCCTGGGCTTTTGCAGTTTGGACTTCATTACAAATACCTTCTCGCCCTTCTTAGTATTAGGCTTTTCCATCTTCCCCTTTCCCTTTCGGTCTACATCCTTATTTCCCCTTCCCTTTTCCAATGCTTCCCTTTCAATCTTCACCAACCTCTCAGCCAACAAATCTTCTTCATTGTCAGTCTTCTTCATTGTCAGAGTCTTCTTCCGTCATTAGCTTTTGCTTTTTTGAACCTTTCTTCCCAATAGCTACTGATTTCTTTCTTTTCCCTTGGGATGTCTGAAGTTCTTCTCCACTTTCTGTTATCATTTAAAAAAGTAAACAGAGATAATTAATAAAATGGCAGACAATTATTGTATCATTGATTCACCAGCTTTAATTAGGTGATGCACCAACACAAAGTGAGTGATGGACCAAAAGCAACTGGGTGATACACCAACACCCACTGGGTGATGCACCAAAAGCAATTGAGTGATGCACCAACACTCAGTGGGTGATGCACCAACACCCAGTGAGTGATGCACCAACACCCAGTGAGTGATGCACCAACACCCAGTGTGTGATGCACCAACTCAAACACATTATTAAAAAAAATGGAAAAATGATTAGTGTTTACTATCAAATGGAGTTGTTTCTCCATGATATTCAGATGATGTGGTTGGGATTTCCTCTTCTACTTCCTCTGTTAAACCAAAGACATATATCATGAATAACTAGTAACCAATACATATGCATCAATGAATCAATAGACATTAGCTCATGCACAAATAAACAATCACTCATGCCTTTTTCAATAATTATACATGCGTTTATACAAACGTACCAGTGTTTATATGTGGGGGATCACTAATGATTAGTGTTCCATATCTTAGCTCCTTGATTATTGCATTATCATTCTGTTTCATTCCTACATTTTATACATAAAAAACATTGGATGATGCATCAAAACACATTGGATGATGCATCAAAACACATTGGATGATGCACCAAAACCTACTGGATGATGCACCAAAACACAGTGGATGATGCACCAAAACGAAGTGGATGATGCACCAAAACCTATTGGATGATGCACCAAAACCTACTGGATGATGCACCAAACCTACTAGATGATGCACCAAAACGTACTGGATGATGCATCAAAACACATTGGGTACTGATGCACCAAAACCTGCTGGATGATGCACCAAAACCTACTGGATGATGCACCAAAACACAGTGGATGATGCACCAAAAACACAGTGGATGATGCACCTAAACAGTGTGCATGAGGCACCAAAACATGATGCACCTAAACACTGAATATATTTCAACAACATATTCGATGCACTAACAACTCATATCTGTTAAAGAAAATGCATAAACACTATATCAAATGACAAAACATGCACCAAAACACATTTGAGGAAGTGATTCTAGATCTATTCATCCATACTGTATAAAATCCATAAACATACGGCGTAGTGATTAACAAATGGAGTTTACAACCAAAATTCTTAAGTTGAATCTATACCTTGGGTTCCAGATGCAATTTTAGACTTCATTGTTGCTTTTTTGTTTGTTGTTGTTGTTGATTTGTGATGTCGACGCCAAAATCGCCTTCCAATCGCCCTTCGACTACTCGAAATGGCTTCGTCTTCGTTCTAGGGTTTTTGAGCGGAATCGGCTCGAGAACTGGTAAGAGAAAGCGAGAGCGAGAGAAAGCGAGAGAGAGAACAAATTTCACCTCCGATCGACAGAGAAAGCGAGAGCGAGAGAGAAAGCTGGGAAGTTTTTGGAGAAGACGAACGGTTTTTTTGAGAGAGAATGTGAGAATGGCGGTTGTTTCAAGGCTTATATAGCGCGCATGATAAATGGGCCCACCACAATCCTCCTTAGTTGTTGGCCCTTGGATCTTACTACATCTTTCGGATGAAGTAGATCCTTATTTCTTCTCTAAGGGGGCGTCCTCGCCGGAATTGCGTCCCTAATTTACATACTCCGTATTGTTTTAAGGATTTTCAATCCCTTTATTAAGGGTGTAGCAATTTCTTTTTTAAATGGGTCAACATTAAAATTTGTGAATCAAATCATTTATAAACTCCAATAATCAAGAACACAAAATCACCAAATCCTGATCGATCGAAAAAAATAATATGCAGCTATCGCAGTGATCCGTGCCATTCACGGATATATGTATAAGCAATTAGTTAATAGTAACTTTAGAGTCGGTTTGAACATTTTCTTTTATAATTTATAGTATTTTGTTTTGCTATAATTTTAATAATTGATAAGGTTCTTTATGTTATGAAAGAGATTGTTTTACAAAATTTAGGAGATTGTTTTCCGTGAATAATTAAAAAATAATTAATAATGAAATTTATTAAGTTTTTGATTTTTATCATGATTAGATACTTATAGTTTTAAATCTGTTTCAAATTTCATTATATCTCAGAATTAAAATAGCTTAATAATAGGTAGATAGACTAAGTTTACTTAAATCGAAGCAATAATTTGCTCCAAATTAAATTTCTTACTTTTTATTTTAAATAATTCTTAATGTAATTTATTAATACATTAAAAAATTAAAAAATATATGACTTAACAACTTTCATAAACTCAATCTAAAATCTCAAATGGAGAGAGCTTTAAGTACTACTAGCTCTACGGAGGTTGTGTGATGCACGACCCCTGTGTGGTAGTGCTTCAACAAGAGTACGATTTTTAAAGTTGGTATTTTAGGTTTTGTACCGACTGTAACTGTCATGCAAATTAATATTAGTTGTACTATAGTCTGCATTGTTTGTGATACGGGAAAACGATAGAAGATGGACAATCACAATGTTTGTAATTAAATAACATATATCATTTCAACAAAATTAACAATAGTATAGTATACAAAGTTTTCTAAGAGGGAGTTTGGAAGCTCTCGTTTTTGGAAGATTACGACAACTTCTATTCTGTTTCATGGATATCATCGTCTTGTAAATCATGAAGAATGTCAAGGAACCAATCGAGCAACAAAGCGTCTACTCAAAATCCGAGAAAAAGGGCATTGAAACTCTTAATCTTTTTTTTTAAAATAGAACATTATTAAGAATCTTGATTAAGAAATCTAGAAGAAAAGCAACTCCTCTATTCAAGAAAGGAAACGTAAGAATAGAGTAGAGAGAGTACATGATTTTGATTGTGAACGAAGTAGAATCATGACTATATAAGATCTGTCATGGCTATCATCTATGTGATGTCTGCACTCATAGGAATCAACTGTGTAACCATCATCCTTGTGCACCTTGATTCTACCAACCATGTCAAATGCATGTTCTCTGAAGTTATTAATGCTACCCATCCTTAAATATATAAAAAATCAGATATGCATACATGTTATCTTTAGAATATGAATCTAAATCATGATATGAATCAACATAGGACTTATCATGTCTTTTAGATACCCTATCAAAGGGACATTCTTCTGTATAGCCTCTCATTTAGCTTGAGAACACATATTAGTAGAAGGGCCAACCCTACCAAGAATACAAAAGATTTTCTGTTGGAATGACACAATAAAAAATTTAAGTTTATTTAAATTGCCAAAAAATATAGTGTACTTGTTGAACTAACCTGAAATTTTTCTCATAGTTGTGTTATACGCTCTAAAAGCATGTGGATTGAAGAGAATAAAGAAGGTAAGGAATAGATTATCACACTAATAGAATGATTGATTAAAAGTAAAACCACAACTTGTTAACCCTTTGAACTGAGGCGCCCCTGAAATGTTTACCAATCAACTTTTTGTTATCTCCAAATCGAAATAAGTTAGATTCACGTGAACTGTATGAAAGTATAAAAATACATACAATCTAAGTCATGGGAGTAAATACTTAATAGATTATGAATCATTACAACATGAATAAGATTTGACTACTAACAATTGATTATATCATCAAACACATGGAGACGATGCAAACTACAAATAAATTAGACATAACGAAAGCAAATTTCGTGTAGTAATCGGACTCTCTCTGAAAGCCATCACTGTCACGTGAGGGACTGAATTTGGTGGAGCTAGAGTTTTGGAGAGTATCGGTATGAGAGAATTGCACAAATCAATTTTAGATAAAGTAATCCATGGATTTCATAGTGCTTAGTTGTCGGATCGTGATGTGTGAAACCTCCAATGGGTTTGATCTTATCCAAACCTGTTGGAAAAAATGTGAAAGATGGAGAAAAGAGGAGGGAGCCACAATTTGTATTACAGATTCGACCAATGGGTTCAATGAATGAGTTATAAATACAATCTCAAGACCCATAACATTCCACCATAAATTGTTTTGTAGAAAGAAGAGGAAGAAATATGTAGGAGCGGAGGAAATAATGAACTTTTCATGTTAATATTTATTGTGCAGTAAAAAAAAATCAAATAACTCACCTAATTACAATACTAAAAACACTAAATATTTAACTAAGAGGTCAAACTTATATTATATTAGATTAGATATTAAATAGATTAGATATAAAAAGAAGTTCAGACAAATTTCATTTTAACTTCTAAACAAATTAGACATGTAATTGCATCCACCGGTGACAATGAGGTCTCGAGTTCGAGACTTGGTGGAGGTTAAAAATTGTTTGTTGGGAGAGCCACCCACGCAGCTCGAACTCTAGATGTAAGGGTAGTAGGGGAGTCCCCTAACCGCTGAACTAGAGTGGGAAACCAAAAAAAAATTAGCATGCTCTTCTAACTTTATGACTGTTCCTAAGAGTATCTTCGTCTATTTACAATTGTAGGTAATAAATTAAAAATTAGATATCTTTCTGTCTCCATAAAATGTGTATTAAGCAGTGAACTTGAAACTCTCAAGTGAAACTTACATTGAAATAAAAAGAAATTGACTTCTATTTTAGTTTCATTTTGTAAAAGGCTAATAAAATTCATGATTTTGTGGTTGAAGATGGTCTAACATGTCCTTTCTTGGGTCTTCGAACATGATCGGGAGATCTTGGCTCGTCGATTTGATGTGATAGACGGGTGTCGCTACCCCTTGCCCTACGACTATCCTTGCAATCCTCTTAGAGATGGAGATGACGTTGGTTGAAGGTCCCCCGAGTACGATGTGGACTTCCTTACCGTAGTTCAGAGTTACTTCTGGATTTCTCTCATCGTCGATTCTTTCGATTGATTCCTCCTTGACGTTCTGCTTTCACCTAATAGCCCTTCTTCTTAGATCAATCATCTATTGTGGTCTAAAGGCGCTCTGTTTATGTGGAATGATGAAACTTTTTTGATCAAGCCCCACGGTGGGGGGCAATTGTTTGTATCTAGAATACTAACGTGTTACTCAAGCAATTGTAGGGTTATGATCAAACGTGACGGTAACAATCTTAACACTCAAGAACACGATGGAAAATAATGCTTAGAACTTGAACTTTTGTATTACTCTCGAGGAGGCTAACTTGATTACAATGATGGTGAAAGCCCTTTAAATAGGCTAAACTCAGTTCTATAAGGAAAGAGAATAATATATTTTCTCTCTACCTTATACTCAATATAAAACATGGTAAAATATATTCTTTTAATATCTTTTACTACTTCTTTTACTATTTACATAATGAATATTATATAAAAGACTTAAATATACTCGGCCGACTTCATCTTAATCTCGACGACGTCTTCATACTCGTTCTCTATCGTACTCATTGTCGTCTATGCGTAGCTCTTCGACGCGTTCACTTCCAGTCGTATTTTTAGGCACAAACAATACATATCTTCTAAAGAAGCATAAAATTCTTGTGCAGTTTGTGTACCTTGACGGGTGAGTGCTATCTTCAAACATAGCTCATTCTTGTAATCATCAAGTACAAAATTCTGCGTCATGATGTACATAAGTTTATTCCAAGTCTCTACTTGAGCGAAGCCTCTTTTCTCTCTCATGGCGACATCTCTATTCCACCATGTCTTTCCAGCTCCGGTAAATAAAGAGTTGTCATCTCTACTTTCTCATGATCCTCATAGTGACAATGGTTCAAAACATGCTCGATTGTCTGCTTCCATTCAAGAACAACAAAAGCATCAAATTCACCAGCAAAATTTTCAATACGTACCTTAATGTCACGACGGGCTGGACATCTATCTTCATACACAGCTTCGTGTTGCCCACGTCCATCATAGCCACAGCCTCTACCTCTTTGTGGTCCTCTTTGACGTCTCACGTCATGATACCCATCATTGTTGTTCTAACCCCGATAATCAATCATGTAATTATAAAAAGGAGGAGGATTTGTATATGTAGAGGGAGGAAGAAAACCTTCGGGATTCTGTTGGTTCTCAATTGGGTCATGAAGTGGTGGATGAAAGCTGTCAAGGTTAACTTGCCCAAAAAGTTCTAGATCATCTTCATCGTACTCGCCAAAAGCAATTGGTGTTCCACTTCTTTGAGGTCGTCTAGGGTTCCTTTCATAGGACTCTGGGCAAAGTTTTTCAGCTTTGTAGGACTTTTTTGTACAAGATTTAGTCCTCCCAGCATGCTTGTACTCTTCATAGTTAGGCGACTCATCATTTCCAGAACTGTCATTGTCTGACTCGTGTCTAGATCGTTGAGGCTTTTAGCGATCTTTAAGACCGTCCTTTTCAATGACACTAGACAGACGTTGAATTACGGGTCCTTTGCCTTTGTCCTTGGCTCGTTGATTGTATGACGTTGTCTCATCAAGAGCATGTTGCATCATGCCCATTTCTTCGTTTAGCCGAACAATTTCAGCCTCTGCGTCTAATAGAGTTCGTTCCTTTGTACCTTTTTCAGACATAACAATAGATTAGATATCAAAATTAACCAGAACACTCAGTTCAAAGAATAGAAAACAAAACACTATTAATCACGTAACAAGGTGACTAGACAATTTCAGAAATCAAGGAAAGATGCAAGCAAGTAATTGATCAAAGACTTAACTAGCATGCAATCAAGACGCCAAATTTATATGTTGTAGACAATGGAGAGATAGACACAATGGACACTTGAGATAGTGAATAGACTTCTAGTCTAGATCTCTTGAGGATTTCTTTTTGCTCAAATTTATGATCGACTGATATGAACTCAAGTGTTGTTTTTTTTATAGAAAGAAAAGCATGCAGTTTCGTATGATGCTTGAAGGTAAAGAAGAGACAGGAATAAGGCAGAAAAGATTGACAGATAATCAAGCAAATCACAAAAACTAGAAGCAAACAAATAATGATTTCACAAATTGATATATCCTTTAAGATATGTGCGATCTTTGGGTTCTTAATTATCTTCAATCTCTCTTGTTTTTTCTGTATTTTTTTGGTTGAGTAAATCCACAACGTTTTCTTGAGAACAAGAATTCGTCACCTAGGGTTAGGGTTTCACTCGAATTTTTCATTTTAGGATGAAAAGTGCGGAATTTGGTGGACATGAAGGGAAATACGTAAAAGAAAGAGTTTTAGAATGACTACAACTTTAAACCGTTGGCTTTGAAACCAATTGATACGAATCTGCTTGGATGTGTATGCCTTCGGGAGGACCGTGGTAGAAAGGGAAGTCGATGGCGCTTCTAGAACTCTTCTAGGGTTTGATAAGTATGGAGTTTTGCAACTCAATAAGAACTCAAAGTCTTGAGAGTCCACTCAAGGGATGAACGAGTCCTGTAGGTAGGCTTGATGACAGTTCGCTAACGAGAACAACTCCGGATCCAATCAGTGGGATGACGCTGAAGCAAAGAAAGGAGACAATTCTCAAACTTAAAACTCTGCTATAAATTCAACGTGAAAACTTACAATGACCATTGTTCTCCTTATAAAGGAGGATGCTAAACCTAAACTTTCAGACGAAACCAAAGAAAGTTCACAAAAACCCAAAACAATAATTTAAACGTCATGAAAACAAAATACAAAAAGGTTCAGCAAACAGCGCGACGTGATCGCGTCCTAGGGACCCGCAACCACGTCTCGACTCGGGGCCTCTCACTTAGCCTCTTTTGTTAGGACTTGATCGCGTCTGACATGCACTCGATCGCGTCCGGGTTCGTTCTTCTCAGTTGGCTTCTGTCGCTGGGGCGCGGTCGCTTCCTTCCTTACCGCGATCGTCATGACGAATGCGGTCGCGGTTTGGTCACGGTTGGCTCGCGTCCGGGGCTGCTGTAACTTCGTCTTCTAGCTCGTTCGAAGTGGATGGCAGAACCGTTGGTTGACCCTTGACTAATGAGGTTGGTTTTAAGGCCACCGTTGCTTCGCCAAGTGCCCGGTAGTCACCCACCTCTTCGAGCATCGTCAACCTTCATGTTATCTCAGTTGCACTGACGAAGCTAGTTTGAGTCAATCCTTTTGTGACCATTGATTGAGTTGCCAGCTTGGCCACAACTTTTTCCATTGCTCTTGTCACCGGTTTGAGTCAATCCTTTTGTGACCATTGATTGAGTTGCCAGCTTGGCCACAACTTTTTCCATTGCTCTTGTCACCGGATCGAGTGATCGTATGCTCATGAGCTCCTCTTGCTCAACCTTTGTCAATGTCTGGTCTGGTATCGTTTCAGGGGGGTTTTTGGGTCGATATCAGTTATGTCCATCATTGTCTTGGCCTTAGCAGTTACATATGTATGTATTTGATGTGATGTGATTTGTTAAATTTTGATGTGTTTGTATTATTTCACGATTATCACAATAAGTACTGAGTTTGTATGGATTGTTGTTGATCATAACATTACACTTCTAAAGTACGGTGTTTTTAGAGAAAAATGGGCAAACGAAAAATGACTACTAACAAAGGTTATTTTGTATTCTTAGATCTATGAAATAAAATGGTTATCAGCATTATCACCCATTGTATGGTGAATGCTCAGATCGTCTGCCTAGCTTTATTCTGCCAAACACCACTGGGCCACAAACAATAGCAGCCCATCAATACAATAGAAAATTGGAAAAACAATAAAATTACTAACTAAGAAAATACTCCCTCCGTCCCATAATATAGTGTCTGTTTTCCTTATTTGGCGTCCCAAAATGTTGTGTCTGTTTCATTTATATCTTTCGTCTTATTACCCACATCAAATTATTTTTCTAAAAATCCACTCAACTACCTTCTCTCTCATTCCTTTTTACATCAATTTTCACACCTAATCACTTTTTATCTTATCTCTCCTACATAAAAACCACACTCTCTCACAATCTCTCTCTTTCACTTTTTCTTTATCACTTCCTTAACGGGCACTTAATAATGGGACTGAGGGGGTACTAGGCCCAATAACCCTTTAAGAAAATTTTATATGTGGTTTTTGACCTTTTAATACTTGATAAGGACAGTTTTTCGTCGTAACTTGATGACAACTTTCTATTATTATTTGACGAAAATGTTTTGACACCTTTAAATGACAATAACTGTAATTAGTAAAACAGTCGTCAAGTATTTTATGAACTGTCATCATGTATTAAAGGGTCGGTTAAAATATAATTAATTTTTAAGGATTAGAAAATACTACTTAAACTGCAAAAAAGAATAGTTACCGTGAGAAGGGTAAAACTAAACTTACGCAACAAAAGTACAAATTTAAAGCTATGTTCAAATGACGCATCTAAGTATAAGGGGGATTCATTTATGAGCCTGTCAAATTTGACATTGGACCGAAAAAACATTAACGCTACTTAGTGTTCAAGAAAATAGAGTTAAAATCCAAAGCTTCATTACTTGGTGTGTAACGGTTTCGGCTCATTCATCAAAATAGCTGGTGCATTCAAGTAACTCGTTTCATGGATGAGCACGTTGCAAAATCTTGTACCTAATTGAAACATTCCATCCACTTTGAACTTTACAGGAAATTTGTACTCCTTTTCAACGAAAACTTAAATAAAAATACAGTTAAAAAAACTACAAGAACAACAGACTTAGAATAAATCTATATATTCAAGATTAATATATATTATTTAATCAATTTTTCAATGGATTAGTGATTCTAGTAACAAACAACTTGAATCACTCGTCCATCGACAATTAATCCATCAACATAGTAGTACAAAAAACTATATCTGTTATGAATTTTTATTACACGAAGGTAAATGAACATTACCTCATTTATTTAGCCTACCATGTATTAGGTGAATAATTCACCTTCATTCAATGGAGTTAGGCAAATGTCAATCATCATAATGTAAATCCTCTACTATATAAAGAGGTGCTTTGTTCAAAGAAAGATACAATTAAACAAGACAAGATCAAGTCTTTGTTAAACACTTCATTCCACTCTCAAAATTATATATAATACAAGAAATCATATTGTTGGTTTCAACATCATAAACTTAATCAAATTATAACACGTTATCAGCACGAGCCTAAATCCAACCGAGCTTCAACATGTTGAAGGTATTATCCTCCTATTATCTTGCTAATTTTATAAATCATACACACTTAATCAATTTTTATTATTGATAAGTATGTTCTGTAGTTACCCAAAATCTATGAGATCTTCTACATCAGAAACTCTAAAATTATTCTGTTATTGTTTCGACTTAAGATCATATCTATCAACATAAATTTTAGAGATTTTGATAACTTACAAACATGATATATGAACCAAAATATAAAACTTGCATAATCATAATGTTCATACACACGACACTATGTAGATTAAGAAATCTAATTATTTTACAAACTGATTTAAGAAAGAAAACGACATAACACCTTACTACTTTGGACTTGTACTCGAACCATCTAGCTTCATCCCCTAATCGCAATGACAATGCTTTGAGACCCACATGACATAAGCTATGATAATAACCATGATCATGAACATGCTAAAGACCATCTTTAGCAAAACCAAATCGGTTTCCGACATGACTTTGATATTCTGGAAACGGATGGTGAACCGGTGTCGGAGGAGGAGCCGGAGGAGTGATCGGAAAATTAGGCGTTGGAACGAGAGGATGAGGGAGATGAGGATAAGGATGAAGGGGATATGGATGAATGGTAAAGGTAAATGGATATGGATGATCGGAAAATATAACCGGGTATACGAGAAAACCTGGAGGCGTATCCATATTTCTTATTGCTTACTTACTTATGTTCATTCTTTTGGATGCTTTATATAGATATCATCTGTTAAAAGGTAATACTATAGCATCCAACAACATGTTCGTTGCAATTTAATTTTTTCATCATTATTCATGCCAACTTTGACATTTTAGACTAGCTATTTGTAGACTAGATGTAAAAATATCAAATTATTGTCTATTTCACGTGCATAAAATTTATCCTTGTTGCATCAGTTCACATTTGCATGCATAATACTACAGTCCTACACATCATAATGGATACAAATACTATTATGCACTCTATTCATAAGTCAATGTTACTATTATGCATACTACGTTGATATTAAAACACCAATGCATGTACGTAACATTTATATCACTTTGTCAAAATTTAAATTTGGTAAAATAAATAGTTACACTTTTTTTTACTTAAATGTTCATCTATAACATCTCATACACGGCTCATAATTTATACACGCATATTTGTTGAGCATCTTAATAATTCATGTTTTACAACCTTTACTTGTAGTAATTCAATGGCAAGCATCGCTAAGAGGGAATTTGACATTCTCGAGTTGTCAGGACAAAAGTACCTTGAGTGGAAGGTAGATGCCTTTACTCACCTCAAGGCAAATGGCCTTGAGCAAACAATTGCTGAAAATAACAACACAACGCCACAAGAGAAGGCAAAAGCAATTGTATTCCTCTGCCACCACATACATGAGAGCCTCAAAACAGAGTACTTGTTTGTTGAGGATCCAAGAGAATTGTGGGAGAGTTTGAATGAACGCTATGGACATCAAAATGAGGTCCTTCTCCCACAAGCACTCTATGAATGGAGCAACCTAAGGTTCCAGGACTTTAAGTCCATATCTGAGTATAATAGTGCTATACATAGGATCACATCTCAACTGAGACTTTGTGGTCAGATAATAACTTAAGAACAAATGTTGGAGAGGACATTCTCCACAATGCATGCCTCCAATGTTGTCTTACAACAACAATATAGGGAGAGAGACTTCAAGAAATACTCAGACTTGCTAAAAGTCTTGTTGGTTGCTGAGAAGAACAATGACCTCCTCATGAAAAACCACAACAGGAGGCCTACTGGTTCCACAGCGGTTCCTGAAGCAAACGATGTAGACAAAGGGCTCTCTGAAGGAAACGCCAATGAATATAAACAACAGAATCATGGTCGTGGTCGTGGACGCAGAGGTCGTGGAGGTGGTCGTGGCCGAGGAGGTCGTGGTGGCTATGGTAGAGGCCGTGGACAAGGATACAACAAAGGCCATGGTAACTACAGGGGCAACAAAGGCAACAAGGGGGATGGAAAGCCAAAGGTCCACACGGGACAAACTGGACCCTCCCAGAAATCCAAAAATGCTTGCTATAGATGTGGCATGACTGGTCATTGATCAAGGGTATGTCGTACAGCTCCACACTTAGTAAAGTTGTATGAAGCTGCGAAAAACAAAGAAAAGGCTACCGAAACCAATTATGTTGAGGGTGTTGGCAACTCTAAAATGCCAAGTATGGATACCCCTGCATTCCTCAACCAAGAGGGGGGTACCACTTCATTCCTCAACTATGACATGATGATGACCTTGCTTTTGAAGGCCTGAACTAGCCTTGAAATGTCTCAGTCACCTCTTATGATGTATAATATTGTATAATATGTATTTTCTTTATTATCTTGTAGAGCCCTGTATAATATAACTATCTTTCTGTAACATATTCCTTAAGTGCTTGCGTTCTGATTTTCCCATGATCTTGTATAATATGAATATCCTTGTGTAATATATATGAAGCTTTCCCCTTATTACTTTACTTCTCATTTTATTTCCCTTTATATAGTGAACATGGAATTGCCTAAAATGAAACTTGATGGGAAGGAGAAATGTCTTCTAGACAGTGCAACAACGCACACCATTCTAAGAAACAAAAGTTACTTTACACATCTAAGGCCCTATGAAGGCAATGTAACTACAATATCGGGTGTGTCAAAACTCATCGAAGGCTCCGGAAGAGCAATTGTTCTACTTCCAGGTGGGACAAAATTAGTGTTAAACGACGCATTATACTCGAGTAAGTCCCAAAGAAATTTATTGAGTTTTAAGGATGTGCGTCAAAATGGGTTTCATATGGAAACCATGAATGAAGATGGGAAAAAATATTTGTGCATCATATATAAGACATGAACCTGGCTTCAAGAGGATCCTTGAAAGGATGTCAAGCCAAACCTCTGGATTATATTATACATATATTCATCCACTTGAGGTCAATGCAGTGATAAGTAAAAAATCAAATGACAAAGTTTCATTTACATTATGGCATGAGCGTCTGGGTCACCCAGGGACAATAATGATGCACAAAATTATAAAGGGCTCACTTGGACATCCATTAAAAAACATTAAGGTTCCGTCGTCCAGTGATTTTAATTGCTCTGCTTGCTCACTTGGGAAGTTAATTATAAGGCCTTCAAAGGGCAAAATCGAAAGTGAAATGCCAGCATTCTTGGAAAGAATCCAAGGAGATATATGTGGACCAATTGCTCCACCATGTGGACCATTTCGATATTTTATGGTACTAATAGATGCATCCACACGTTGGTCACATGTGAGTCTACTATCAACAAGAAATGTTGCATTTGCTAAACTCCTTGCACAAATAATCCGATTAAGGGCACAGTTCCCAGATTATGCTATAAAGAAGCTCCGGCTTGATAATGCAGGAGAATTCACATCCCAAATATTTAATGATTTTTGTATGTCGATTGGGATTGATGTAGAGCACCCAGTGGCTCATCTTCACACACAAAATGGTCTTGCTGAATCATTGATAAAGCGATTACAATTAATCGCTAGACCGTTATTAATGAAATCCAAATTGCCACCATCCGCGTGGGGGCATGCTATATTGCATGCTGCAACATTGGTTCGATTAAGACCAAGTGCAAACCATGTATATTCCCCCACTGCAATTAGTATCTGGAAAGGAACCGGACATCTCACATCTTAAGGTATTTGGATGTGCAGTATATGTTCCTATTCCTCCACCTCAATGCACAAAGATGGGACCACAAAGAAGATTGGGAATATATGTTGGTTTTGAATCCCCATCGATCATAAAATACCTCGAACCTACAACAGGTGATTTATTCACAACCAGGTTCGCTGATTGCCACTTTGAGGAAAATACATTCCCAAACTTAGGGAGAGACAAGAAAAGGGTGGACCAAATACTAAAGAGATCACATGGAACGCAATAGCGTTATCTCACCTTGATCCAAGAACAAAGGTGTGTGAACAAGAAGTGCAAAAGATCATTCATTTGCAAAATATTGCAAATCAGTTACCTGATGCATTCATAGACACAAAGAAGGTAACGAAATCACATATACCAGCGGCAAATGCCCCCGCAAGAATTGAAATACCCATTGGACAGCCAGAAGCGTCTATTGCAAATGAGTCTACAACACGTCGAAAGCGTGGGAGACCGTTGGGGTCAAAGAACTGGAAACCAAGAAATACAAAGACCTTAAAGGGTATAGCAGAAGAAGCCACCATGGCTTCTGGAATAAATGATAAAGATAAAAGGATTGAAAATGAAAACATCTCAACAGAAAATGATATCTTGGATAAAGATCAGAATGTCGACAATTTTGAGATTTCCACAAATTATGTTTACAGAGGTGTACAATGGAATATAAATGATATCATTGTTGATGATGTATTTGCCTACACAGTGGCAATAGATATTGTGGCTGAAGATGATGATATTGAGCCAAAATCAGTTGATGAGTGTCGTCAAAGAAAAGATTGGCTAAAATGGAAAGATGCCATTCAGGCAGAACTAAAATCGCTTGAAAAGCGAGAAGTCTTTGGGCCTGTAGCTTATACACCAAAGGGTGTAAAACCAGTCGGTTACAAATGGGTTTTTGTCCGAAAACGGAACGAGAAAAATGAAATTGTAAGGTACAAGGCAAGACTTGTGGCCCAAGGTTTCTCTCAGGTCCCTGGAATTGATTACGAAGAAACGTACTCTCCAGTAGTTGATGCAACTACATTGAGATTCCTAATTGGCGCATGAATGTGTTCGAAAAGCTGCAAATGCACCTAATGGATGTCGTGACAGCATATTTATATGGGTCACTTGATACAGACATCTACATGAAGGTCCTAGAAGGACTAAAAATAACAGAAACCAAACATCGAGAATTATTCTCCATAAAGCTGAAAAGATCATTATATGGATTAAAACAATCAGGACGAATGTGGTATAATCGTCTCAGCGAATATCTTATGAAAGAAGGATACAAGAACAATACAATGTGTCCATGTGTCTTTATTAAGCGGTCCATGAATGGATTTGCTATAATTGCAGTCTATGTCGATGATTTGAACATCGTTGGAACTCCACGAGAGCTTCAAGAGACTATAAAATATGTGATGAAGGAATTTGAGATGAAAGATCTTGGTAAAACAAAGTTATGCTTAGGTTTACAAATTGAGCACCTTAAGGATGGAATATTCGTTCATTAGTCAAATTATACTGAGAAAATCCTAAGAAGGTTTAATATGGACAAAGCTCACCCTTTAAGCTGTCCTATGGACGTTCGATCCCTAAATGTTGATAAGGATCAATTTCGCCCAAGAGAAGAGGACGAAGAAGTCCTTGGCCCCGAAGTGCCATATCTAATAGCAATCGGTGCCCTTATGTATTTAACTAACAATACAAGGCCAGATATTGCTTTTGTAGTGAATCTATTATCCAGGTTTAGCTCATCACCTACGAGGAGACACTGGAATGGGATCAACCATATATTCCGCTATCTTCGGGGCACACATGATCTTGGTTTGATGTATCGTAACCAACAAGATGCCACCTTAGTTGGATATGCGGACGCAGGGTACTTATCAGATCCACATAAAGACAAGTCACAAAATGGATACATTTTCACATATGGAAGCACAACTATCTCTTGGAGATCAACAAAACAGACTGTGACTGCCACATCATCAAATCAAGCTGAGTTGATTGCTTTATATGAAGCTGGAAGAGAATGTGTGGCTGTACGAGCAATGATCAAATTCATCGAGAAAGAATGTGGGATGAAGCCCATCACTGACAAGCCAACAATATTGTATGAAGACAACTCTGCTTGTGTTGCTCAAATGAAGAAAGGCTACATCAAAGGAGACCGCACAAAGCATATACTTCCAAAGTTCTTTTCAACCCGTGAACTGGAAGAAGCTAGAGAAATCAACGTCCAACAGATCCGATCAGATGACAATTTGGCTGATATGTTCACAAAGTCATTGGCTCCAAAGAAATTTGCAGAGTTGGTATCCAAGATTGGAATGTGCAGATTTCGAGAGATACATTGATCTCAGGGGGAGCATATTACGCGCTACACTCTTTTTCCCTTCGATCAAGATTTTATCCCACTGGGTTTTTGCTTGACAAGGTTTTTAACGAGGTAGCATCAAGGCGTAAAACGAGATTCATAGTTGCACTCTTTTTCCTTCGATCAGGTTTTTATCCCATCAGGTTTTTCCTAACAAGGTTTTAATGAGGCAACATATACTCTAGAAGAAATGAGTATAATGAAAGGTGATTATTAAAGGGAGAGTGTTATGAATTATTATTATATGAAGGTAAATGAACATTACCTCATTTATTTAGCCTACCATGTATTAGGTGAATAATTCACCTTCATTCAATGGAGTTAGGCAAATGTCAATCATCATAATGTAAATCCTCTACTATATAAAGAGGTGCTTTGTTGAAAGAAAGATACAATTAAGCAAGACAAGATCAAGTCCTTGCTAAACACTCCATTTCACTCTCAAAATCTTATCTATATCTTATCTATATAAAAGTTGGCTGTCCATTTCCAAAATTGAATGAAATTGGTACCAATTTAATGCATTACTCATTTCTTAATCACCTCCTATTGGACTTTTGGGCATGTATTTAAATATCTTTCTTATATCCCTATGTTATATTTATTTATAGTCTACTTGATTAAGTCACAAATTAAATTAATGTGTGAGCTTCTCTTGTGACAATGCAAACTTATTATAATATTATGTTTTAAAACTACTTCAAATACAAATATAAGGAAATAAAAAATACTTATATTTACAAATATTAATAAATTTGATAACAACAACAACATATTAACAAATAATGTATAACTATATTAAATCACATACGAAAATCCGTAATTTTCTCGCGCGGAGCGCGAGGCCTGTATCTAGTTATATATAATACAAGAAGTCATATTGTTGGTTTCAAGATCATAAACTTAATCAAATTATAACAATATCAAAAAAATTTAAAAAAAAAACAGAATCAAGTATACAAAACAATTCGAAAATTGATCACATGTGATACACCCATCAATAACTTCACAACAACAATAACTAATAAACTATGTAAATTTTTCTTTTTAGAATTTTAGCTTAGAGAAAAAATATGCACATACATATTTATAACATAACATTTAATGAACAATAGTTATCAAATGTCACACAAAAGAAAGCTTATATTCCTAGAGACGCGCTAAGATATAAGTAAATGCCAACAAATCAACGATATTATCAACCCGAAGAAACCAATTATTTACTTCAACGAATCATTCTTTAAAACAAAAATATATGAAATTCAACAAAATAGAACAACAACTAAGAAAATACATGAAACCGATAAATACATACCATGAAAAACAAACCAATCAAACATATGGATTCGTGTTTCTAGTGGCTCGTACACTACTCAAATGGCTAGCTATGCATCTTTTTTTTCTTTTTCTTTTTTGATATTAGGCCAGAAACGGGATCCCGTGTCCTAAGACACCGGCAATCCCTGATCATCTCGAGAGATGATCCTGAAAAAAGACCGAAGAGATGGACTACAAGCATGTAATCCAGTATGACACCTTAAGGTCCTGATATTAGCATCAGGTAAAGACGAGTTATGGGAAAACATAGCCAGTTTTAGAGCAAGAATATTGACATTCTTATTAGCGAGGAAATGAGTAGCTTGATTAGCTTATCTGAAACAGTGATAAATTTAATAAGAGTTGATGTTTTAAAGCGCTTTCTGACAATAAAAAATAATAGAGGATATAGTCCAAGGGATTTTCTATTATTGCTTAATAGAATTTATAACAGTAAAATTATCCTTTCAAACATAACATTATTGAGGTTGAACATGCTAGGTATGCATCTTTGTTTTGCTACCAGAGCTAAACTCCTACTAGAAGCACTCAACATCTGGAGCTAAACGCTATCATTGTCATTTAAAAAACGTAACATACATGATAAAATATTAATAAATATTTTGAAAATAATGTCAACTGTTTAACTAATAATAGTATAACACCTACCGACTAAACATTGTATTTTAATTTAAAAAGTAGATATATAATCTTGGAAACTATTCTGACCCTCCTTCTTGATGGAGGTAAAAGGAAATATTTGGAGGGAATTATTGTTGTATGACGCTAAAGATGCCCACCAACTGTTTGCAGAAATGCCTCAATGAGAAGGACAGAAGAAGCACAGTCCACCCACGTTCTCCCTCTCATGATCATTCTCCTACAGTTTATTACACCACCACCACCATCTCCGGCGCCTCCAACACCGCCGCCCCACCTGTCCAATCTGTCTCTCTCCCCCATTAAATAATTTATAAAGGACCCATCACTCTCTCCTCTGTATCTCCAATAATCTCCTTTTCCAACTTAAATATATTTGATTCTGAGCGTGCGTTTAATTTAAAAACTTGTTGAAATGCCGACGCCGGTAGCCACAGCCAAACAATGCCTTACGCCGGAGGCCTCCCACGCGCTCGACGAGGCCGTCTCCGTCGCGCGCGGCCGAAGCCACGCTCAAACGACGTCGCTTCACGCAGTCTCCGCTTTCCTCTCGCTTCCTTCTTCCCCTTTACGTGACGCCTGCTTCCGCACCCGAAACGCTGCGTTTCGCTACTACTCCTCTCCCCGCGCGCAGATCAGAGCCCTCGATTTCGCCCTCTCCGTCTCCTTGGACCGATCTCCGGCGTCCCCGCACAAGGTCACCGAGCCTCCGATCTCCAACTCGCTCATGGCGGCGGTTAAGCGCTCTCAGGCGAATCAAAGGAGGCAGCCTGATGGCTTCGGGAAGGAGCAGCTTGGTACTTCGGGGATTAGGGTTGAGATTCAGAATCTGATTGTTGCGATTCTTGATGATCCGATTGTTAGCCGCGTCTTCAATGAAGCTGGATTTAGTAGCTTCGATCTTAAATTGGCTATGGTGAGGCCGTTGCAGGGGTTTTGGAGGTATAGCAATCCCCGTGTTCGTCCCTTTAAGTTCCCGTTTTCTGGTGAATTTTGCTGTGGGGATGAGGATTTCAGGAGGGTTGGGGAGGTTCTGGTTAGAAAACAAGGGAGGAATCCTTTGCTTTTTGGGGTATGTGCCTATGATGCACTTCAGGGATTTGTTGAGGGTGTGAGAACTCAGGATCAGTTCATGCCTTTGGAGATCCGTGGGGTGACTGCTGTTAGTGTTGAGCGTGAGATTTTAAATCTTAGTTCTGGGGAAGAGATGATGAAAGCTAGGTTTGAGGAGCTGGATGCTATGGTGGAGGGTTGTTGTGGCCCTGGTTTGATTATCTCCTTTGGGGATTTGAAGGCTTTTGTTAAAGATGATCATGATTTCAGCTGTTTGATTGATAGATTCACAAAGTTGTTGGAGCTTCATAAGGAGCGTGTATGGCTGATTGGATGTGCTACTTATGAGATTTATTTGAGGTTCTTGAGTAAATTTTCTTGTGTTGAGAAAGACTGGGATTTGCAGCCTCTTGCCATCACTTCCATGAAGTTTTCAAAAGGAGACGTGGGCTTCAAATCCAGGTAAAAACTTGTTCATATCTTTGACTATCTGATGTCTATTTGATTAAGTATTCTAAGTTCTATAATATTTTAACGTTGTAGCTTGAGCTTTAAGCACACCTTTTGTAGATAAATGGTGCTAGAGATATGTTGGTTTATCTCCAACAACGTGATTGATGCTTTCAAGCTGTATTAAATATACAGAAGTATCCATCTGAGAACAATATTAAATTTTAAAGATAAGGTAGTTATGAGTCAGTGGTCAAGTGGAACTTTTATTGTTAATAACACTCTTCTGCTAAGCTTACTTAAATCTTCATCTTCTGTGAGTAATTTTAATCGAAACTCTTTAATCGGTTTCAGTGTCTGCTAAGTTTAGTCTTGTATGGTTGTTGCTGGACTGCGTGCTTGACTGTTTCAATTTACCACTTGTGTTCTTCTGCTAAATGCTTGCAGCTTGATGGGATCTTTCGTTCCGTTTGCCGGATTTTTCCCTCCATCTTCTGATTTCGGGGGTATGGCAAGAAGCCCTTATCAACTACCCATTCGCAATAGCCTATGCAATAAAAAATCTGCACAAGAAGCTATGCCTGGATCCGGATATGACTCAGTTGCAGATCGATGCCACTCGACTTTACCTTCTTGGTTGCGTATGGACAAAATCAGCACAAGTAATGGATCAGACACTCTGAAGGTCTTTGTCTAGTCTCACATCTCTTAATTTTGTTGACATTTATAAAAATTGCTACTGTTCAATTAATTTTCTTGATGATTATTTGAGGGCAGGGGACAATTTTCTTCAGATATAGAACACCATCATCATATATATCAAAACCATGCAGGAAAATGTAGAACTTAGCTGGTTTATTGAGTTCTCTGCTAAGCTTAGATGATTTGTCTAAATAATTTTGCATTTTTTGTGAAAGAAAGCTTATATTTTTTTCTTCAGCACAGGCTAAAAGTGATGTTAATGAAAGTCAAGTGTCACTCACTTCTGGAATATCAGTTGCCACAGATCTGGTTTTGGGAGTATCAAATCATTCTCGTCCTGAATTCACCGGGCATCTCGACAATAATGATTTCAAGTCACTTTCTGAAGCTCTCATTCAAAAAATTCAGGGGCAAGAGGAAGCTGTTAGAGTTATAAGCCAGACAATCTCTCAAACTCGGGATTCCAATGGAAAAGTCAAAGGATCAAGAATCCGAGGAGACATATGGATGAACTTCATTGGGTCCGATACATTTGGCATGAAGAAAACCGCTATTGCACTTGCTGAGGTTGTTTGTGGAAACAAGGGTAGCCTTATCCATGTTGATCTAAGCTCACCAGCCGGTTTAGTAGACCAATGTACAGTCTTTGGTAGCCAGTTGAGGAGAACAACAATTGATCAAATTGCTGGTGAGTTGAGCAAGATCCCCTCGTCTGTCGTGTTCCTCGAAAATCTTCATCTCGCTCGTCCACCCGCTCAAAACAGCTTGTTGCACGCCATTAAAACCGGTAAATTCTTAGACTCGAGCGGTAGAGAAGTCGCCATTAGCAATGCAATCTTTCTTCTCAGTTCAGAAGCAGGGTCTGGGGGGTCAAGTTGTACGCATAATAAACTGAAGCCGTGGCCAATGCAGATTATAGTTAACGCGCCTTCAAGCTTATTAAACAAGAGAAAGCTCGATAGCACTGATGAACTGATGAAACGGTCGTATAAAGGCTCGGTTACTCGTTTGGATTTGAATCTCCCAGCAGACGAAAACACAAACGAGTCTCTCTCTTATGCTTTGCTTGAAGAGATTTCAAGTCATATGGACGCGAAGGTCGTTTTTGAGACATTCAACTATGATGCTTTTGTCAAGAAGGTAATACAAGATTGCTTCTTGAAATCGTTTTGCTCGGGTTGCGTCTTAGAGATCGACCCACGAGTAGTCAATCAGTTGTCGGAGAGGAAATCCGAGGTGGGCGATTGGATGAAAAATGTGCTTAGTGAGTGGTTTGTGGAGGCGCGAAAGAGGTACCATAATATTGCAAGGCATTGTTTGGTGAAACTTGCTTGTGTTAGACCTTTGTATAGGGAGGAAGAAGAGGAAGTGTGTGAATGGCTTCCATCCAAAGTTATCTTCCATTGCAGGCCATTAGAGAGCTTGTAATTAAAGTAGATGTATTTTTAATTAGAGCTTTGTTTACTGTATATTTGTTTCTACGGTTTGTACTGCTCGGTTTCGGTTGTTGTATGATGTGTAGTGTATTATATGTAGTTATATATGCAACACGTAGGGTGTGTGTTGTAGTGTTTTATATTTACAAAATCATTGGACTTGTTTCATGTTAGAGCCGCATTGGTATAGTTTAGTAGCGGTTTTTTAGCAGTTTTTATTTGTTTATTTCATTTTAACAACCTAATCTACTTTTTCTCCACATTTATAGTTTTTTAATCCCGTTTTATAACTACATCTTTATTTACCAATCAACTATTTAAATACAAATTATATTTTGAATAGTAAATCTACACTTAATAGTTTACAAGTTAGTTAAAAGATAACCATATTACTTTCAAATAATATTTATTATTAAATTTAAAAACGTTTCTTATATTGTTTATTTTAAATAAAAAACGTTTTTATAATTAACATATACAAAGTGGGTGTCTATAGATAGATAAAAATAAAATAAAAATATTAAAAATATTACGTTTCATCAATTCATTTAATTTTGTATTGAAAACGTTTTTAAAATGATAATAATATAACAACTCTAGGCTTTTTTTCACCATTGATCTTTTTGATCCAATGTGAAGGCCTTGTATGTTCAAAAGCAAACCCAATTTTGACAATGATTTTGTGTCAAATTTTTGTTTACACCCAAACGTGACTTTATCAATGTTGGTTTTTTACCGGTTCCTTACTTCCAAATCTGCAGCTCAGTTTTTTAGCAAAATTACCGTGTTGCTAAAAAATCTATATTATTTTATGGTTAAAAAACCATCGATGTGATGTGAGTGGTCTTACAAGGCTAATTAATTTCACCATTTGGCTTACAGCCCGAATCCCAGGAACCAAATGCACTATCTAAAAACGAGGGAATTCCTATCCTTTTCATTATCTTCCTTGACAAACCTCTTTTCTGCTACAAAAATGTGAAGCGAACTAGGCTACATGGTTTTATTTTTATTTTCTCTCTCCAAATAAGCAATAGATGTTCGTCACTTTGTATTACCAGATTCACATATTGGACTTGATCGTTCATGTTTATAAGTGAATGTGAAGATACTTATGATGGACATCTACTGGCTACTGCTAATATGTGAGCGTCTTAAGAACGATCACATATGACAAAATAAAATTGTACAATGACATATCAACGTTCGTATATAAGCACTAGATATTCACTAAGCACTAGATGAATCCTCTTCTGAACCAATGCACTATTCACAGTTGTATCTCCCAAAATTAAAAAAAGATCATAAAATTGTTGAGACTCAAACCATCGTCAATAAAGAAACTTTGAGTTTCATGGACATTTAATCAATAGAAAATATAAGAATGATGTCAAATTTTGTTAAGGTATCAAGGTAATTATGGATTTTGGGACTCAAGCAACCCAATCTTAATAGTTTCAGCCCATTTACGAAATAGAAATAATTGATGAAAACAATCCTACGGATTATCTTTTTAATCAAAACGTAAACAACCCTCAAATGAACTCAACATCAACGATTGCCTCCCTTTCCATGTCGAAATCAATCATCAGCGAGTAGTCCTCCCACTTCGCTTCGCCATCTCCTCGACCTCCGGCAAAATCACCGCCTCCACCTTGAACCCCGCTTCGCATCCACTTCTAAATATATCTAATTTGATTCCCTACCTCCTCATTCAAACCGGATCGTCGAAAAAATCAATTGGACAGAGAGTGGCAGTACTGGAAGGCCCTTGCTAAATACAGCCAGACCGTTTTCTAAAAAACGTCCGGACGCGAGGGAGCGTCACCTCGCAGAACGCGAGGGAGGGGAAAAACCCTACTCGGCCCATTTTTACAGCCATCATAAAAAAAATCCGCCGCTCTCTTCTCATTTTACCATCTCTCTCAATTTCAACATACTTCTTCTTCCTCTTTTCAATTCAAATCTCCATATAAGGTATGTTTCTAATACGCTTATGCTTTTTAATGTTGTTTTTAGATGAATATATGTTGTTAGTATAGAAAATTGCATATTATATGATGTTTTGATATTGAATGTTGATTTAGAAATGGTTGTATAATGGATGAAAGATGATGATTTTGAATTATGGTTGATGAGTGGATGTTGTTTTATGTTGAATATGTTGAAATTCATTAGGGTTAGAGTTTTTTATTAGGGTTGTTGATTTTATTTAGGGTTTTGATGTTTATTTGGTAATTTACTTAAATTGATAGGTATTTTAGCTAAAATATTGAATTTTCGCCGAAAATTGTCGCCGGAAACTCATGATAGTGCAAATTCACGCAGAACGCTACACCCCTCGCAGAACGCAAGAGTTATGCCACTCGCAGAACGCGAGTGTCATGCCCTCGCAGAACGCGAGGAATTGCCATAACTGGCAATTCTTTCCTCTTCTGCAGAACATGTTATATTTATATACTGATTTTACTTTATATTGTTTTAGGTAATGGATCGTTCTGGACGTTCAACCCGTCGAAGAAATTGGAACGCTGTGAGAGAAAATCCACCGGTTGAAAATGAAAAAGGGAAAAGGAAAGCAAAGAAGACAACACCGGTAGAGCTCTTCCCGAGGGGCTCCCAGACGTTGATTATCGCCCCATAGAGCGGTACAGTGGTGTCCATAGTTATGCCGGGGAAGACTGTTCTGTGCCTAGTAGGATAGAACGAGCAGATACATATCAAGGGTATCGAAATGATGATTGGGACCTTTATTCTCAAGAGTCAGTTTCATGTGCACAACCGTCAACTCAGTGTGCACCACAATCAACTCCATATGAACAACCGGGTAGCACTATTGGTGGCTGGGACAATATCATTCCTCAGTATGCTCTAGTGGAAGTTGGACAAGGGTGGGGTGGACAAAGTTGGGTCGGTGGACAATGTTGGGGAGGTGGATTTGGTGAGGGAAGTGTTCCTCAAGACATGGGTCAAGGAAGTAGACAAGCTTGTTCTTCTTCTTACAATGCTCAACCAGAACCGATGGAACAAGAGAACCAGGATGAAGTTGTTGGGGAAGAACACAAAGAAGAAGGTGATGATGATGATGAAGAAGAAGAACAAGAACAAGAAGAAGAAGAAGAAGAAGAAGTGGTCCAGAAACCAAAAAGAAAGAGGAAGTCCAAGAAGGAAGAGTCAAAATATGATCCTGAGCTCACTCATGACACACCTGGAGGTCCAGAAGATCCCGAGTTGCTTAAGGGATTTGAAGCACATGTTGCGTTTCACATCCAGAAAGGGGAGGTAATTGAATTATTTATTTATTTTCTGCATTTTCAATCCATTGCACATATTCTGCAGAATTATCAGAAAATGCATAATATGTGCATTTTCTCACAAAACGCAAGGTGTGACACACTCGCAGAACGCGAGAAAATGCACATATTATGCATTTTCTGATAATTCTGCAGAAACTGTATTTTTTGAAAATTTGTTCTGCAGAGTCTAATTTGTGTATTTTTCTGCAGTTCAAAGGTCCGATGAAGCCACAACAACGGACAAAGCAGAGCAGTGATTGGCCATTGGACAACAATGACTGGTCAGAGATTCCCGGTGCAGTTGGAATGTCAGATCTCCCTGACATGCCTGATCGGTGTCCGAGACAATTTGGGAGAGTGCAGCGTATTCCTAGGCCAGTCATCGAACCGCTCAAAGCTCATAGGTTGAAAAACATTAGGTGTTATAGTGTTTTTTATGACGCCAACCAAAGGGTTTGGGAGTCAAGAGATGTTCACTCTATGTCTCTCGATGATATGGGGCCAGTTTCCTTTGTACCACATGAATGCTCCCATGATTACATGGATTGATACATCAAGAGGACTCATAGGTATATCCGTCCTGCAATCCCTGGGATGATTACTGAGAGACAGGTAATATTAATTGTTTTGGTTTATCTTGCGTTTCTAGTCTTTGTTTGTCTCTAATATTAACATAGAATGAATGTTTACTTGCGTATAGGTGATTGGCCGGGTGTACAATGACATGGACCGGTATCGGTTTGCCACTCCAGAGGAATTTTCTTCATATCACGCCCAAATGCTACTATGTATGTCAAATCTCGCTCCCTTCCGACCACGAGAAGACGAGTAGCCTTTCGTTTTGTGTTTTGGATTGTGTTTTAGATTGTGTTTTGGATTATGTTTTGGATTGTGTTTTGGATTGCTTTCTTAGCTGTTTTGTTGCTTGGATACTTTTGTTGGATTATGTTTAGGGATATGTTGGTTCTGCTTCAATTCTGTTCGTTTTTTGCATAACCTCGCAGAACACGAGGTGTAACCTATAGGAAACAGGGTGCTCCCAGTTGAGATGCACGGTTTGTGGCACGGTTGGTGTCACTCGCGGAACGCGAGTGACACCAACCTCGCAAAACGTGAGGAATTACATTTTCTGGAAAATGTCCATGACATGAGTTCCTGTTTAAGAATTTAAAAAACCATCTCCAGTTCAACATTACATTACAAATTCAGAGAATAAAACGGAACTTCAACATTACATTTCAAAGGCGGCACATCGATGTGACACAAGATCGTGCAAAGAAAAATCATCTCTTTCAGCGTTTCGCCACCAAGGAGTAAACACATGAGGTAATGGGCAGTTTTCTTCAAGACGCAACTACAAGAAAACAACAACGTTAGGAAGTTGCATATTAGATAGTAATTCATAAGAAGATCCAAAAACTTACCGGAACAAAATGTCTCTCACTCTCAATATAGAATAAGCAGAACGCCGGAAGTTTGTCGCCATCTTCTAACCAAGTAGGACGTTGTAGAGGAAGGTAAGTGTAGTTAGCATTTTTTCCCACCGTTACGAACACTATGTTGAATGTGGATGCCACAAGGCATCCCATTTCTGGGGTAGCTAGCCAATGATCTTCTGGAGCCCTTCCTATTCCTTCCCATGTAAGTTGGTGTACAACGCTCTCCAAAGTTGCTTGTTGTGGAGGTCCAATCCAAGTTCCTTGAACTAGGTGCCAAATCTCTTTGACCTTAGCTATCATCAAATCTCTTACTTCCCTCCATAAGTGTTGGTTGTCATGCAATTCATGAGCTATTGCTCTAAATCCACAATTTCCATCTCCATTTACCTCAAACCAACCATTCACATGGGTGCGCATTGACGCGGGTATCTGAGACTTGTACTTGCCAATCACCTTAATCTTTGGTTTCTTGAATGTTTCAGAATTAGAAGCATTTCTTTGCTTCTTTGGGGGTGTTTCTTCCAAATCTCTAGCATCCATCTCAGCATTAGTGTGCTCCCATGCAGACGGTCTTCTTTGCGTTGACCTTGGTTGTTTGTTAGGAGCTCCGACTGGACGACCCCCGGTGTGCTTTGAAATAGCCAGCTCTTTTAGAGGAGTATTTACTCTCCCAATGTCTAAAACAGTTTGTGCACACTTTTCTTGATCATGGGGGCACAACTTCGGAAACGTTTCCTCATAGAAAGTCTGAAAAAGACGCCTTGCCACCTTACTCTGAACTTCGAGAATACCGGGAACATCAACTTCTTCCAAACTCAAGTACTCCAGAAAGGGTGCAACTCTGATACTCTTAGTGGTCTTTGCTCCTTCCAATGTATTACAATCTGATGGACACACATCAACCCATCTCTAATCTTGATCCCACAGCTACAAAACATATTAAAGTGCGCACCTAATCTCTCCCCCTTCGTGTATTCCTTAAGCAAACATTCTATCCATTTGTAAGAGACTTTGAACTTCAAGACTTTAAACAAGTCGGCCCCTGCAACAACTGTGAAGCTCTTATTCAAACTCTCGGTGAAAGACACATTAATCTCCTTAAGTTGGTTCTCCGCCATTGTTTTGTATTCTTTGAACATTGTGTCTAGCCTAGCATTTCCACTTGACAAGTATGACTTAAGACACGAATGTGCTCTTTCAACTCTAAAATGTTCGAAAAACAATAATATGCAAATACAAATCAGAACCTGTGGATCCTTCTGTAATGTGCAAAATCTCGCATTCTGCGAGGTGTGTACACCTCGCGTTCTGCGAGTTCATACATTGTTCCAGGATCTTTGCATTCGAAAATGCATCAACACTGAATCAAGGACATTCCTCGCGTTCTGCGAGGAGTGTACACTGATACGCTGCACTTTGTATAGCGTAACTAGGGATTATTACATTAGTTTAGGAGTATTATCATATGTGTTTCGAGTCATTATTATGTTCTGAGATATTTATTAAGAAGTGAAGAAATGAAGATCAGAACCGAAGAAGAAGAGATCAAAGATTAAAGACTTGAAGATATTCTGCGGAGCAGCGGCGATCGCCACTACCATCTAGGCGATCGCCATTCTACAACAGAAGAGTTATGTGAGTTCGAGAGATCATGGCGATCGCCATGAATCTACGGCGATCGTCATGGGGCGACAGAGACACGACATAGATTTAAATGAAGACCGCGATCGCCAGACATCTATGGCGATCGCCACAACAAGGCCGAAGATATTCCGGGCTTTCCTTATTTTCCTTTGTTTATTTTATTTCCTTTTTCTTATTTTATTATTTCGTTTAGGATATTTCTTTTACCATATTTCTTTAGGGTTAGACTCTATATATACCCTAGTTATCATCATCTTTTCCATCAGACAATTTAGTTCTGCAACCATGAGCAGGAACTAATCTCCATTGTTTTACCTAGCGGTTGAAACCTTCAGTTATTAAGTTGTGAGATTTTTAAACTCTTTTTCTTTTCCTATGGGTTTGTATTAATTTTCTTGTTCTTCATCTATTGATTTATATTAGTTTTGCTAGCTTGATCACCTAGTTTGATTGATAGTTTTCTATTGCTAGACTAGGAATATACGGTGGAATTCCTTGTCATTGTAGCGCTCATATCTGCATGATCTGGTAGTTGATTGCTTTTATGAAAGAGAATTGATTGCATGTTAATACTTGACGATTGTAAGTTATTGCATGCATCCTTATAATTCATGTGCCCTTTGCTGCTATTTCATCTAATCTTGAGAGGTTTCCCTGATTGTTGAATAGTAAGTATTATCAGGACCGGTTGGCCTGCTGATATATTAAAGATTGGAATAGGAACATTCCCTAGGATTGAATAGAACTTGAGATAAATCTATGATCAACTTGATTGACTGTTGTGTGGATACTTGCTAGGTGAAACCCCTTCTCATCATATTCTCACCCAAACTTCTTCTGCTTGTTACTGGTTACTTGTGTGTTCTTGCAATCAAACCCCCCCCCCTTTGGTTACTTGTTACTAGTTGATAATTCACTTGACTGCATTGATTTGGTGTTTTGATTCCCTTGGGTTCGACCTCTACTTACTTGCTATACTCTAGTTAGTGTTTAGAGTTTATTTCTTTGATTTGGCACTACGACTTTAGCCTCATCAAATTTGGCGCCGTTGCCGGGGAATTGAATTATTCCAATTTTGTGCTAATTGTGAAATTATCAACTGTTTGGTGTGAACCTTTATGGTTCAGATCCGTGCTACTGATTCATCTCTTGTTTCCTTTGACCCAGAGATTGAAAGGACGTTCCTTCGGAACCAAAGAGCAGCTCTGAACCAAGAGAACGAGATGGGTGATCGACATGGACCGCCATTGCCTACTATGAGGCAACTCACTACCCCAGACTTAAACCAACAACCTTTAGCAGTGAGGTTTCCGGAGATTGAAGAAGGTGTGAATTTTGAAATAAAAGCTTGTTTAATTCATGAGCTACCACACTTCCATGGCTTAGCAGGAGAAGATCCCAACAAACACTTGGCTCAATTCCATGCCATATGTTCTAGTATGAAGCCAAGAGGTGTTACTGAGGAGCAGGTCATGCTGAGAGCTTTCGGATTTACTCTGAAAGACGCTGCGAATGATTGGCTCTATTATCAAGCTCCAGGGAGTATTGATACATGGGCTAAAATGAAAAAGGTCTTTTTAGAGAAATATTTTCCAGCTACAAAACTGAGCAGTTTAAAGAAGGAAATCACGAATTTTCAACAACACTCAACTGAGAGTCTCTATGAATATTATGAGAGATTCAAGAAGCTCTGCTCAAGCTGCCCATTCCATAGTTATACTGACCAAGATCTCCTTATGTACTTATTTAGTGGCCTGATTGATGAGGATCGTCGAATGGTGAATGCATCCTGTGGAGGTAACTTTTTAAGATTGACTATACCTCAGGCTACTGAAATGTTTGAGGAATTAGCTGAGAGCTCAAGGCAGTTTGGTAGCAGGCAAAGAACACAGTCAGTAAGTTCACTTGATGGCGATCGCCATATGGCAATGGTGATCGCCATTCCATTCCAGAAGCTGAGGTGAAAATTTTTTCGCGGCCGCGATCGCCAGTTGTTGATGGCGATCGCCAGGAGACCCCTGAGTACATTGACGATTATGTTCGCCCGAATTTTCCACCTCTATTCTCTCAGAAGCATGTTGCCCCCTTTCCTGAGGCATTGAAGGATACTCGAAGGCTGGAGAACGACAACGAAATCTTCGAAACCTTTAGTAGGTGCGAGGTAAACATTCCTTTGCTCAAACTTGTTAAGAGTATTCCTAGATTTGCTAAGTTTTTGAAAGAAGTTTGCACTATCAAAAGAAATCAAAAACTGAAAGGAAAGAAGAAAGTTGAAATAAGTGAACAAGTTTCTGCAGTGTTTCAAAAACGCATGCCTAAGAAATGTGGTGATCCAGGCATATTTAGCATTCCATGTGTGATTGGTGAAACTAAATTTGACAAAGCCATGCTAGATTTAGGTGCATCAATCAATGTTTTGACTTACTCTTTGTATGAATCACTAGGCTTAGGACCTTTGCATAAAACAGGAACTGTTATTCAACTTGCTGATAGGTCTACTGTATACCCGAAAGGGGTTGTTGAGGATGTTCTTGTTATGGTTGGTGATCTGATTTTTCCTGCTGATTTCTTTGTGTTAGATATGGAGCATGGTAATAATGTCACACCTATACTGTTAGGTAGACCTTTCATGAAAACTGCACAAACGAAAATTGATGTTAATAGTGGGACTCTCTCTATGGAGTTTGATGGGGATAAGGTGGAGTATAATATTTATGACATGGATCCCATTGATAAGAATTCTCTATGTGCTATTGATGTGATTAAGCCTACTTGTAAGGATGAATTGCAACCTGTTTTAGAGAATCTCTTAGAACCCCCAAAAGTAGATGTTGTTTTGTCTACTAATATGCAGGAGTGCCATGCTAAGCCAGAGCCTAAAGATAAGCTTTCTCCACATCCTTTGGGCAATCGCCCTCCATTACTGACCTCGCCAGGCGAGATACCATTGATGTCTAGTGTGCAGGCACTTGACATTGAGCTTAAACAACCGCCGAATATGGTCAAGGAGGAGACAGTGAATGAAACCACCTTCATTGCTAGAGACAAGGTGGTCAAGGTAAGTGGGACGAGATTTAAGGCGTTCCATGAGTGGCTCAAGAGGGAATTCAGACAAGAGACTGTTTTTACAAAGCCAAATGGCGTTAGTTAAATCTCTTGAGTTTCATGTCGAGCCACGACATAAAATAAGGCGCTACTCGGGAGGCAACCCGAGGTTTGTAACTGTTTTTATTTGTTTTTGTTCGGTTTAATTTTCTTTTTAGTTTTTCTATGGACAGGAGGAAATCACCGAAGCTTAGGGTCAGCTACAGTCAGTAGCCAATTTCGTTGTAAGTCTTCTCTCCCGTCCGTAAAAAAAAAAAAAAAAAAAAAAAAAAAATCCGAAAATCATTCCGAGAAAAAAATAATATATCGGATTAAAAAAAAAATAGAGTGCAGAAAAAAATATGAGAGAAAAGAAAGTAAGGAGTTGTATTACGTCAAGTTCGGTTTCATTAGTACTATCATTCTAGATCTACATTCGCTGGAGCATAGCTTGTTGGTGACCATGTTCTTTGCAAAGAGTTGATTTGTTTGGATCACTTTCTACATTGGAGGTATTCTTTCTTTTGCTTTAGATGAGCTATGCATTATTGAATTACATTTAGTGCTCATCTAGTTTCTCATTCTACCACACTTTGAGTTTTATTGGAGGAAGGTCATCCGACCTTGTATGTGAGTCTTCTGTCTCCTTCCCTGGGTTCATTTTTTGTCTTCCATTTCATTGAGGACAATGCAATGTTTAAGTATGGGGGAGGAGAATGTATTCACATGTATTTATTTAGGTGTTGGTTGTATCTGCATGAATTTATTGAAAATATTGTATGAAAAAGCCACAAAAAGTGAAAAAAGGCATATAAAATCCTTGGATAGCAAGATCTATGCAATAAGAAGGTGGCTTGACCGGCGTTAGGCTGGGGCAAAAATAAGTCTTGAGTGATGTGAGTTGGTGAGCTCGGAACAATTATTGAGTGGTTGGGATGAAAACCCGAAAGGGCGCCCAAACAAGATGAGTGTTATAAAAAACAAATTGAGTGTTTTAGGATCATTATCATCTTGGCGTATGGAGACATAAGAAGGAGGCGTATAGGAGGATTCGGGTAGGCCACTCGGAGGAATAAGGTGTAGTTCTGGGTATGTGCTTATTTTATCACATTGTTCTTGATTATTGTTGTTGTGTTTTGGAGGAGCTTATTGGTTATGTAATCACTAGAAGATATTCTTGTACTTCCTGAGGCTTTGAGTATTTTATTGTATGGGTAGCTTTTCTGTAAGTTACTCGGGACGAGTAAAAGTCTAAGTATGGGGGTATTTGATACGTTGCACTTTGTATAGCGTAACTAGGGATTATTACATTAGTTTAGGAGTATTATCATATGTGTTTCGAGTCATTATTATGTTCTGAGATATTTATTAAGAAGTGAAGAAATGAAGATCAGAACCGAAGAAGAAGAGATCAAAGATTAAAGACTTGAAGATATTCTGCGGAGCAGCGGCGATCGCCACTACCATCCAGGCGATCGCCATTCTACAACAGAAGAGTTATGTGAGTTCGAGAGATCATGGCGATCTCCATGAATCTACGGCGATCTCCATGAATCTACGGCGATCGCCATGGGGCGACAGAAACACGACATAGATTTAAATGAAGACCGCGATCGCCAGACATCTATGGCGATCGCCACAACAAGGCCGAAGATATTCCGGGCTTTCCTTATTTTCCTTTGTTTATTTTATTTCCTTTTTCTTATTTTATTATTTCGTTTAGGATATTTCTTTTACCATATTTCTTTAGGGTTAGACTCTATATATACCCTAGTTATCATCATCTTTTCCATCAGACAATTTAGTTCTGCAACCATGAGCAGGAACTAATCTCCATTGTTTTACCTAGCGGTTGAAACCTTCAGTTATTAAGTTGTGAGATTTCTAAACTCTTTTTCTTTTCCTATGGGTTTGTATTAATTCTCTTGTTCTTCATCTATTGATTTCTATTAGTTTTGCTAGCTTGATCATCTAGTTTGATTGATAGTTTTCTATTGCTAGACTAGGAATATACGGTGGAATTCCTTGTCATTATAGCGCTCATATCTGCATGATCTGGTAGTTGATTGCTTTTATGAAAGAGAATTGATTGCATGTTAATACTTGACGATTGTAAGTTATTGCATGCATCCTTATAATTCCTGTGCCCTTTGCTGCTATTTCATCTAATCTTGAGAGGTTTCCCTGATTGTTGAATAGTAAGTATTATCAGGACCGGTTGGCCTGCTGATATATTAAAGATTGGAATAGGAACATTCCCTAGGATTGAATAGAACTTGAGATAAATCTATGATCAACTTGATTGACTGTTGTGTGGATACTTGTTAGGTGAAACCCCTTCTCATCATATTCTCACCCAAACTTCTTCTGCTTGTTACTGGTTACTTGTGTGTTCTTGCAATCAACCCCCCCCCCCCTTGGTTACTTGTTACTAGTTGATAATTCACTTGACTGCATTGATTTGGTGTTTTGATTCCCTTGGGTTCGACCTCTACTTACTTGCTATACTCTAGTTAGTGTTTAGAGTTTATTTCTTTGATTTGGCACTACGACTTTAGCCTCATCATACACCTCGCATTCTGCGAGTTGTGCATTACAGAAGCTCTTTTTATCATATGTAGAAGGTAGACATAAATTAGAGAACATACCTGTTTGTCGTGTTATTCCCGAGAGTGAAGACATTATCCGTCCATGCTGAGACAAGTCTTACTTTGTAACCGTTTAGCCAATTCTTTCTCACGTAGTTCAATACGGTTGGATAAGCTCACCATTCGTCCTCAACTTTCTTCAAAGTACTCTTGTAATCTTCTTCAGTGGTTTGTTCGAACACGTTATAATAATCATTTGAAATATGAACCCCCAATGCTTGTGTACCCATAGCTATCTTGGCTCTCGCCTCTATTTTCTTCCTTACATGTCGTCTACATAAGAGAAACTTTGCATTTGGCCATAACTTGTCTGTTGCATTCATAAGAGCCATCTCACGGTCACTGACGAAGCAAGTAGGCGATGCTCCTATTCTCAAATACATCGTCTACAGCTGCTGCAACGCCCAGAAATAACTATCCTCGCTCTCAGCCTCTAACCATAACCCGCACACAACAAAATTCTTCCATGTAGAAGTCAAACCGACTATCTCTAGGAAGGGAACATTGTACCTTAAACCAAAATACAGTAAGATAAGCTCCTCATTCAATCTCACCAAATAGAGCATTTGTAATGACACTTACTTGTTCGTGCTACAAGTCGAGTCCATCAAAAGGACATATGGAAACGTCTTTAAGAGTTTCATTGATTCGGGGCTAGCAAAGAACAAGTCGCCTATTATCGAAGGATTCTTTGCACTTGGCCTATACTCCATGAAGTAGTTGCTCTCTTTGCATTGGTGAAAGAATTCTTGAACCACGGTTCTATCTTCCATTTCCTCTTCCCTTATATGTCTTACCAAATTGTACACTTGGTTCTTCTTTGTGCAACTTTCGGGATCCTTGTTTATCTCAGTGTAAATCTGATTTGGAGAACAATGTGAAAGTACCATCTCACGAACCTTTTTCTTTTGATCCGGGGTTGGCCTCCCGGCAAATGCATTCCCGACCAAACTATCACCAATAGGATGGTTGTGCAAACCACAAACAACCACTAATCTCCAATTCTCTTCAACCCGGTTCTCCATGAGCTTCAACTGAAATTTACACCCCGTTTTCTTGCTCTTTGTGTTTGATCTAACACCGACACCTTTAGGCCTATGGCTTCCCCCTTTTTCACAAATGATTTGAACCTTACCACTTTGCCCCGGTTTAGATGGTACACTCCTTCCAATAGAGATCATAAACTTGTGTTGCTTTGCAACATTTAAAGCCCACAAATGACCAATCTCCTTAGAGGCAAACACTTGCTCCGTAGTGAAATATTCTGAATAATCCCTAGAAACAACCTCTTCCTCACATACGGGACTATCAAACTTTGGTGCAGTGCGTAAAGAGGGAAGAAAACACATCTCCTCTCCTACGTTTGTAGGTGGGTTAGCAAATTGTGAATCAAACGCATCATAGCTTGATGGCACCTCATATGTACATGGCAATTCATAAGTAGATGGCACGGGCAACTCATAAGTAGATGGCACGGGCAATTCATATGTAGATGGCATAGGAAATTGATAAGTAGATGGCACGGGCAATTCATATGTAGATGGTTGATGATAATATCCAAAGTGGTCAATCCCTAAATCAAATGACGGTGGCGAACATGGCCTTGTATTCCGGGAGGGGTAGTTGTAGTCATTCAACTGGATTGCATTCAATCCAGTGAACAAATAAAAATTCACCTATACACAATGCTTCTGTTAATACTCTGTAATGTGCAACTTCTCGCGTTCTGCGAGGGAGGCACCTCTCGCGTGACGCGAGTGGCTTCCTCTCGCAGAACGCGGGAAGTTGTTATTTCCTGAAACTAGTCATTCAACGAGATAATTTAACATAACATGAGAAATTGTTGAGTTTCTACATTAAAAACCCTAAAAACATGAACACATCTATGTTTTGGACATTATATGCAAAAGTCATCTCTTCAACACTTACTACTACTAGATTTAACATGAAATACAACATAATAAGTTCATTTTAGCTCTTAATGGTGCAAAACAAATTAAAATTCAAAAATTAAGTAAGAACATTACCTCATTTGCATGGTAACTTGATGAACCACCATCTCCATTCCCTCCTTTGTTGAATTCCTCTTCATCTTCCATTATTTTAGGTGTTTTTAGAGTGTTTTTAAGTTTTAAGGTTTTGAAAATGGGTTTTAATGGAGGGTGAAAGATGATAAAAAGAGGTGTTAGGGTAGGGTTAATAAATGTTACGGATTACTTAAAATAAGGGGGTAGTTATTATAGTTAGGTGGGGACAAGACATGTACTAATGGCGCACAACAACGTCCATCTGACATGCTAATCTCGCGTTCTGCGAGGACACGTACACTCGCGGAACGCGAGATTAGCATGCATGAAATTAACCTAATTTTTTGCTAATCTCGCGTAACGCGAGTGTACGTGTCCTCGCAGAACGCGGGTGACACGACGTTGTTTGAATATAGCACCGGGCTGTATATAAGAACCGTGTACTGGAAGTCCTAATTGATGTAGACCACTCCCACTAGGAACTGTAAGAGCAAGACTTTTGAATAAATTTTATTAAAATATTATGAACACTCTTAACGATGTTCTCATGAGTATTAGACCTGTCAAAAGCTGATTCAATCCGCTGGGTCGACCCTACCCGACTCGAAAAATACTCGACCCAACCCGACCCGAAAAGTGTGTGAACCTTTTTGGTCAAATCCGTTTTCGACCCGAACCCGTTGGGTCAAACCCGGACCAGTGTTCTAAAAATTCCCGACTAGGGCTCATTAATCCCCGATTAATCTCTAGGCTCCCCCTCACCGTTTAATACCGCCTAGGAAAAAACAACGGTTTGTCATTTTCGCGAATATAGCAATATATAAGGAATTGTAGCAATTTTGAGTTTATTTTAGCATAATAATACTTATAATAGGATATGAAACCATATTCTAACATAATTTAATAGAAATTAATGATTATGATGACATATTGGTCATTTGATATCACATACCGAGAATTATTTTTCATCTGATTAATCCCCGACTAGTCCCCCGCCTAGCCGTCTAGGCGCTAGTCCCCCACCCTCCGTCTAACTCCCACCTAGCGTCTTTTAGAACACTGACCCGGATCAACCCGAACTTCTTGAAACTCGTGAAGGGAGCCACTTTTCACATATTTTATTTCATTTAAATTTAAAAAAAACAATTTATTTCATTATTCTGAATTGATCAAAATATTACATGTTCCTTTCTAGCAAAATCATTCTCAGGGTTGAGGAAAAGCATACCATGGCACTATTTCCTGTTAATAACTCAATCAACATCGTAAGATAAAGGTGTGTTTAGGATGCTTTTTCCGGATTGTATAGATAAATCATTCTCAGGGTTGACTTATTTACACCCGTTTTTGGGGATTCATTTATGAGCCTGCAAAATTTTGTTTTGAACCGAAATTCTAAAACGCTAGTACATAGCGTTTTATCAAGTAAGACTACAAATTAAAAATCGTCAATCACCAAGCGTACATTTATTTCGGCTCATAAATTAACAACATGGGTAAATAACTATTTGTGCCCAATGCCCTATTGGGCACAATAACTTCAATAAGTGCATTCCTTTATTAAACCTTAAGAAAGTACCCTACTATAAACAAGCGCCTCTCTTTTTCTTCCTTCTAGATTTTACCGACAGTTTCTTCCTTCCAGATCTAAACCCTATCGACCTCCTCCTTTCTTCTTCACGACCTCCTCCTTTCTTCTCTCTCACCATCTCCGTCTCCTCTCATCAAGCTTCATCCGCCTACGCTTTCGCTGTCGTCGCTGCCTCACTGTCAGATCTCCATCGCCGTAGATTTCTATTCTCCGTCAAATCAAACGAGGATGAAGACGAGAAGATCCATCAAATTGAAATTCGAATGGTGGATGTGAATCGTCGATCAAAGGATATTTCGTTGAAATCATCCTCCAAAGAAGCTAAGAAATCTCACAAGGTACACTTTGAAACCCTAACATCTGCCTTTTATCGAGCTCAAGGTGCTTCTCCATCTCTCTTTTACTCGAATTCTCTGTGTTTTGTACTCTGTATTACCGAATTTGACTTGCTTTATAATGGATTTTTCACAATTCGAGCTCTGTGATTGATGCTCAGGGTTTTATGTAGTTGCGATTCAATTTCGGAGTTCTAGCTATTAATTATTGCTGCTGGATGTGTCGGAGTGTGATTGCATCTCGTAGTTAGCTCTAATTTTGACTTGATTTGCTGCTTCCTAGTTTATTTGTTGTTGCTGCTGAGCGAGTTCTACTTGAATCTTGTTTATTGCTCTTCTGATTTGGTGGTTGTTGTAGTATTGAACTTCTAGTCTTGATCTTTGTTAAAGAGATTGAGACAAAGTTCATGGATGTTCATGTTAAAGATTTAGGAGATATTAGCAGTACTGATGTTGCATCTCGTGCAAAAAGGAATTTAGGTACAGTGGCTCATTGGAAAGGAGCAGCAACTGCAACATCAAATCCACTAGGTCTCCTTCCTCACTGCATTTCTTTTTCGTAATAAGAGTTGTGATCAGAAGTTTAATAGGCATGTTTGACAGTTTATGAGGCGTGTTGACAATTTATTAAGTGTTGTTGACAACTTATTGCTCCATTGTAGTCATTGAAACTTTACAGATGTGGGACAACAAGTTCATAAACTTTACTGATTAGGAAAACGATATTGTTAAAATTGGGTTATGATGTTGTTTTTGGAGATTGTTTTTGTATGAACCATTTTTTTTATTAAAATTGTTGATTTGTTGTTGTTACAGGAGCATTGGCAGTGCAGCTCCCACTCCCGGTATGAGATCTCGCTGCCACCGTAGTTGACTGGTTAAACAATTGAAAGGCTGATGAACTATGCTCAAATCAAGTAACCAAGTGTTAAGGGATTAGCTTCAAGTGATTCGTATTAGTGAATTACAGGAGATAGGGAATACTGGTTAAACAATTGTTGATTTGTTATTTTTTTTATTTATTGTGTTGACAACTTTTGTAGTGTGTTGACAAGTTTTGCAAAGTGTTGACAAGTTTTGTACAGTGTTGACAATGTTGACAATTTTGTAATATTACTCGTGTTGTATGTTGTTGACCGTTTATTAGTCTTGTAAAAAATGTATTTAGTTGGGTTGACAACTTATTTAGGCGTGTTGACAATGTTTTATTCTTGTTGACAGCTTTGTTAAAAATTTTGTTGACAACTCTGTTATAATTTCTACGCCAGCAAAGGGTTATTATTGGTGTTGACAACTTATTATTCTTGTTGACAGCTCTATTAAAAAATTTGTTGACAACTCTGTTAAATTTTTTGTTGACAGCTCTGTTAAAAATTCTGTGGACAGCTCTGTTAAAAATTTTGTTGACATCTCTGTTAAAAATTTGGTTGACAGCTCTGTTATAATTGTCACGTCAGCAAAGGGGTATTTCCATATAACTTAAAAAAGTGAATCAAAAACTTAAAAAACATTACAGTTTTGGGGTATTTACCCAAAAACTGGGTAAATAAGTCACCTGTTTTTGTTTTGGGCCTAAAGAGCCCAAAAAGACACGCTTAACAACTATTTAAATTAATTTTTTTACACTAAATGACATTTGAGAGAATTTTAAAAAAATAAATAAATTTAGACGATTTTTAAATATAAGAAAGTCCAATTATAAATATCTATAATACTTTAAATAACAATTTTTTTTTGTTTTATTACATTGTTTTAGCTGTTTAATACTCCATCCGTTAAAAAATACTTGTCCTTGGAGCAATTTTAAGGAGAATTTATTGATTAAAATTTCAGACAAGTATACCCTTCATAGTTTAAGTAAATTTGGAATGTAAATTTGGAATAAAAGAAAGGTGTAAAATTATGTTAAAAGACAAATAATTTGGACTTCATGACAAGTAATTTTTAACAGAGGCAGTATAATAAGATATTATTTATTTATTTAAAATAAATATATAAAACTAATTACATACAAAAATAGGATATAATTGTAATTTTTAAACCTTACATGCCATCTTTTAAAGCTTTTATTACAGCACAAAAAAAGCTATAAAAATTAAGAAGGATTTTTGCTTACAATCCCAATTTTAGAGCTTTTATTATGGATGCTCTAAGTAGCCTAGTATAACCTAAAAGAAATAGTTAGATTGTAATTAATTATAAATATTATAATGGAGTTGATTGTTCATAATGATGTAATTAACTTAATTAAATTATCATTCATTTTAAAAATAATAATTAGCTTATATATATGATATATATAATACATTTTTCTAAACTAAATTATGAATAAATAAATATTATTATTGATTTGTGGTGTATCATTATTGAATGAAATTTGATGATTTAAAAAGTTAAATAAGAAACTAAGAGTTTCAAAGAAAAAAGATATGATTATATGAAAACATTTTTATAAAATAATATAAAGAAAAAATAAATTAAAAAATATTATGAAACTGAAGTAAGTTTTATGATCGAAGATGTTCTTATGACATATAAAAGAATCTTACATGATCCAATCATCGAAATTAAAAAAATATTAATCCATAGCCCAACGAGTCCAAATATTAACTTTTACTCCCTCCGTCCCACTATATAAGTCCCATTTGACCTCGGTTCGGATGTCGATGTGTGTTTTGTTTCGTTAATATCTCTATTTTTTATGAGTAAAAAATATAAAAATTTGATATTGTTAAAGTAATCATTGAGACGAATCAAACAAGACCCCATATGACCATATTTTTCGTTATATATTGGAAGAAATCGAAAAGATTTCCTCGAATTGTGAATAGTGTTGAAAAATGAAATGAAGCTTATATAAGGGGACAGAGGGAGTAACTATTTCAATCAATATCTCATAGTCGTACTTATTAATTTCATTAATCAGATTTATTCTAATAAACTATTATAATTTTGGGCCGACGTAATCTTCTAAAGTATGAAGAACTACACTCCCAAACTACACACCCACTCCAAATTTTCACCTCTCACTAGAAACCCTCCCTCCCACCTCTCACTAGATCTTCAATCTCCTACGCCTCTAATTCTAAACCTTTGAGCCACACTCATCCAAAAATTAAAGCCAGCAATTGGATTTGCATATCCAGTCTCCTATCTTCACTAATCAACCTCAAATTGAAAATCCCCCAAATCTCTATGAACCCTAGATCTAGATATATTTTCCTCCAAGCTAACCCTAGATTTGAAATCATATCCTTACTCTTACAAATAAATCTCAAATTTCAACTAGTGTTCATCCTTATTCTTGCAATCTATGCTATTCAAGCCTTCCTTTGGCGTGCTCAAGGCTCCAAGCCCACCGCTGGAGGCAAATCGGGACATGTTGATGCCCAACACCCAAGCGATATTAGTGCTCAAGATTACCGACAAAGAAGCAGAGCCTCCCTCACCCATCCTCTGAAGCTGCGCAAGGGTGATTGGAGAAAGAAGACCACTGGAACTGAACCTGAGATTCTAAGCCCCATTCGAAGAAATGGGATCGAGCAAAGCATCACCCGAAACCGCAACCTCGGTTTTCGACCCCAAATTCAAAGTCGACGAAAAAGAAGGAAGAGATTGGTGGATTTCTGTCACCTTTCTGTAAATCAATGGTGTCTCATAGGCGAGACCGCCCGATGCAAAACTCAATTTCCTAGACAACTCAAAGACGAAGAAACCCTGAACTCAACAACAAAGGAGCTTGCTGGACATCTAAACATCCTTAATAAGATTTCATAAATCAGGTTATATCACTCTAACCTTCACAATATTACCTTTTTACCTATTGAATCATGTCAAACCTGCATCATCTACAACCTTTTGTGCACTTTTGAAATAAGAATAGAAGAATACCAAAAGCTTCCCATCCAAACATTATCACCAATTGTTGTTGCTACTATAAATTCCAGGTTGCAGACACCACCAAATAGCATCAAGTACACCCATCACAAGACCAAATGTTCTAAACTAACCAAATTTTACTATGCCCTTTTGGACTATCTACTATCAATAATAAATCAAAGCTACTGGTTTATGTGTATGATCAGAGAGCATTTAATTTTTTCATCTACTAACTTTATCACAAAGCAAGGACCAAATATTAAAGGCTATAAAGTTATACAAAACATCAAGAACACTAGGTTTATCATTCTACTGCATAAATTAATGAAATATTGCATTTTGTACTCTTGTTTTCAATCCTGTAACCAATGTACTCATTATCATTATGCCAAAATCTCTTTTAGGATTGATAACATCTACCTAAAGTGGAACTCCTTTATCTACTTGACTGCTGCACATGAGTACAAGCTAGTGCATTACTACCAATATACCAGGTTTCATGCATCAGTTAACCAACTCATAGACCATATGATTTTCTTTGTGAATCAAAGTTATTGGCAAGACATATTTTTGTCTTGTAAAAACACCAACAAAGCAGTGATCATAACCTTAGCTGACACCAATCAATATAGCAAGTGGGAAACAACTATTACCAAGAGGATACTAATCAACAAAAGGAAAAAATTCCAGCTGAACATTCACTACCAAATGAATGTCTCCCTAAGGGTGACTGTTAAAAAAATTCAAAAATTAAGCTCAATAACTGTAACCTTTGGTTCTACTCTATTTACCTATATCATGATATCAACTAAACTACTGTATTTTTTTGCAGGTAATGTAACTAATAAATGGACTATTGGGAAAGAAGAACAGGAAGATAAACATAGACAAACACAGAACATAAACAAAAGTACACCGAGTACAGGGGATAAGACCAAGCTTGCATTGTTGCCCAGAAAACAAGTTAATCATACTAGTTACATTTCTTATCTTGATCAAAAAATCCTTTGTACAAGGACTGTGTATGTGATTGAAAATTATAAGACTAGATCTGGGTGCAGGTCTGCTTACTTAGTTAATAGGTTTTGGACCAAACAAAAGCAGAGAGGTCATGCCAAAATTAAAAAAACCACCAACCAAAAATTTCATAAAAAACAGCAATCAACCTACACCAAAATTGGTAACAAACGGATCAAATTGCTTAAACAACCTGTTGAACATCAAAACCATTGTAAACCATCTCAACAGGAAGATAAACCAAACTTGGCCAATGTGATCTTGGGTCCAAGCGGCATCCTAGTTCGGGATAAATACAAAATTAACAAGAACTTTCACATTATAAAGCAACAAGTACAAAATATACTAATGACTGATATCAATTGGCCTGTGCGCGATTCCAATAAGTGGTTTAAAAAGTCCAGTACCAAGTTTAACTGGAAAAAACATGAAGGTTTGTTATGAAGATTAACCTTTGGAATGTGAGAGGTATTAAAAGAAACAACGTTTGGACCGATATTGATTCGTTCTGCAAAATTAACCATATTCAAATGATAGGGCTTGTTGAAACTAAGTCCCCCAACTACCCGAATGAAAAAGAATGGAGAAAGGCGGGTTTTGACAATATTGCTGTCTCACCCGCCAAAGGATACGCGGGAGGTATCATCGTCCTATGGAAAGAATACCAGCTAAGAAACGAAACAATTACCCTACACACGATCGATGAAAGATTTATAGCTTTTATCTACAAAAATTTAGAAAATAACACACAATTCTATATAATATTTGCCTATGCCCCCCCTCATGAAAAAGATAAAGAAGAATTCTGGAAACAGATTGACTATTTCATCACAGTAACTAACGAACCCTTTATTATCATTGGAGACCTCAATGACATTCTGGTTAGTGGTGATAAGGAGGGAGGAACAATTCCCAATAGTAACAAGCTGCAAAGATTAAATCAATTTGTACAAAAACATGACCTGTTTGACCCTCCGACTATAGGTAACAGATTCACTTGGAGGAAATCGAGAACGATTAACAATACAATTAAAGAGAAACTAGATAGAGCATTGATTCACCAACAAGTTGTAACATGGTACCCAAATTTAACCACAAAAAATCATGCTTTCACATCCTCATATCATTGTCCAATATCACTAGACATAACAAACGAAACCATATACCAAGCTCTACCATTCAAATTTGAAATGATGTGGACCAAGCGAAAAGATATGAAAGTTCTAGTTACACAAACTTGGAGGAATCAAATTCCAGGAACACCCCTATACCAACTTGCAAAGAAAACCCAACTCCTCAAATCAAAAATCAAGGAATGGAACAAAACCAGATTTGGTAATATCTTTGAACAACTCAAAAAAGTAGAAGACGAACTACTCATAATCCAGAATATTCCCCAATCATCTTGCCTTGAAAGTAATGTTATCAAACAAAATAACCTCATAAAGAAGAAACAAGGACTTCTCTCCTTCCAAAGAATCTATTGGAGACAAAGAGCCAAACTAAAACACATAAAAAATATTGACTCAAATACCAAATACTTCCATAGGATAGCTACTGGGAGAAGAACTAGGAAAAACATAAAAGAAATAACGTCCAGCGAAGGTACACAAATTACTGGCTATGACAACATCAAAACAGAAATCAAGAGAGATTTTGAAAAAAAGTTTTCTAAACAACACATAGATATTAGGAAGATTGAACACGTTCTGGAAGGCATAGAACCAGAAATCACAAATGAGGATAATAGAAAGTTAATGGCTAATGTAACAAATAGCGAAATATACAAAGCACTAAAGGAAATCAAAGATGACAAAACACCGGGACCAGATGACATGCCAGCTGGCTTCTATAAAAAGTATTGGGACACCATTGGGCCTGATATCATCAAAGCCACAAAGAATTTCTTCCATTCAAGAAGGCTATTAAAACAAATAAATCACACATTTATCACCCTCATACCAAAAAATGATAACCCCCAATCTACCAACCACTATAGACCTATCAGCCTGTGCAACACAGTATATAAGATAATATCAAAAATCCTCACTAATAGACTCAAAACAGTTATGGATAAAATTACACACCCCCTTCAAGGTGCATTTGTTCAAAATAGAAGCATCCAAGACAATGTCCTGATTCACATGAGATATTCCACTTCTTTAAAAGAAAATCAGGAAACAATGGGTGGATAGCCCTTAAATTAGATATGGAAAAAGCGTATGATTGGGTTGACTGGACGTTTCTTCTGTTAACATTAAAGATATTTGGTTTCTGTGAAAAATTCATTAACTGGATTAAAGAATGTATACAAACTGTATCCTTCTCTGTACTGGTTAACCAAGGACCAACAAACCTATTTTACCCAACTAGAGGACTGAGACAAGGTGACCCCCTCTCTCCCTTCCTATTCATAATTAGTGCAGAGATCATATCTAGAAGCCTTCAGAGGGCATCTGAAGTAAGACCAAACCCGATCGGTATCAAGATTTCCAGAGGGGGCACAAAAATTCCGTTCCTTGCCTTTGCTGATGATATAATCATTTTTGCATAAACCAAGACATATCAAAACTATAATAGATGATTACTGTGAAGTTTCGGGGCAACGAGTCAACTATGATAAATCAACATTCCAAGTATCCAAAAACACCAGTAATAACGCAATCCAACAAATAACCCAAATCTTCCATATCAACCAATCAATGGCAATGGAGAAATATCTAGGTTGCCCGATCATTACTGGGAAAGTGGACCATAACACTTTTTTCTCAATTATTGAAAAAACATCCCAACAACTCACAAAATGAAAAGCCGATACCCTCTCTATGGAAGGAAGGAAAGTACTGATCAAAGCAAACCTATCAGCCCAACCAAACTATATGATGCAAAACTTCATGTTACCTTCCAAAATACACAAAAAACTAGACAAAATTAACCAAATATTCCTTTGGAACAAAGGAGATGATTATAAACCAATGATAAAATGGGATCATAATGGTGGATTAGGTATTCGCAAAAGCAAAGATATGAACTCTGTGCTACAAATGAAACTCATATGGAAAATCTTAGCCGAACCAGATAACCTATGGGTCAAAATAATAAGAGAAAAATACCTTAAACATATACACATCCTAGACTATGAGAAAAACCCAAAGAAAAGCGACTCTTGGCAATGGACCCAAATGTCGAAATTACTAGTACAATTTAAACAAGGTCTCTCTTGGAAAGTAGGAGATGGGCGAACCATTAAATTTTGGAAAGATAGATGGTTCCCTGAACCACTGAAAGAACAAGTAATAACACATGCACCAATCAATGAACAAGCTACGGTATCGTTCTTCCTCAACCAGGAGAACTCATGGGATGAAGACAAGCTTAAGATATACTTTAGCAATATAAGAGGTTTTTACCGAAAACCACCCGTAAAATACCGTATATTGCTCTAAACCACTCCATTAATCAAATATTATCGGAAACCACCCATATTAAGCCATGCGTTAGCGTTTCACCACCCATCCTTCGCTTCCGTTTATAATCCGTCAAATATGGGCCCACTTCTATTTTCTTTGAATATTTTAAGGAAAATAAAAATCTTAAACAAAACAAAATATTAAATCAATGAAAAGCACAAATATGGGCCCATTTTTTTCCTCACTTCCCCTTCCCGTGACCCCTGCTATCATCTTCCTCCCTGGAATCCAATCCATGGCAAATTAAAGCTTCTTCTTTAACCCTAAGATCAACCTAATCTAAATATAAATCTGCTACCACTGAAAGTTGAATCGGAAGCCCCATCATCAACATCATCAAAGCTATCTTCATCTTCATCTTCAACGTGTTTCGTGAGATGTTCTGGGATTCCCTCCCCACAAGAATCAAACCCTAGCTTGTCAGCTCTCATCTCAAACCCCCAATTTTCGACTCCGATTCGCCTACCACTGAAATCAAAGAGACTCAAACCTATTTTTTCACTGCAATAAAAACAAACCATGTCGGGGATGGATTTTGGGTCGATTGGGATGGAGATCTTGGTGGTTCAACACCGAGAGGGCAACAAAAATGGGTGCAGATTTGAGTTTCAAAACAAAAATGGGTGCAGATATGAGTTCCAAAATGGCATATGTTTGAAAATTTGATGGATAGTTAAGGGCATTATAGTCAGTTCAAGTTGCTTAGTTATTTTCATAACTAAAAGATCAGAAAAACCATTTAATACATTTTTATATTATTAAATATGTGGGGTTAAAATGGTAATTTTAATATTTAACAGGCTTTTAGACGGAAAATGTGAACGGGTGGTGAAACGCTAACGGAGGTCTTAATATGGGTGGTTTCCGGTATTATTTGATTAATGAGGTGGTTTAGAGCAATATACAGTATTTTACGGGTGATTTTCGATAAAAACCTCGCAATATAACTATAGAAAAACTAAAATCATACCCAATCCCAACAAACTACATACAAGATAGGCTTTATTGGGAATCTAGTAAGAATGGATGGTTCTCTACCAAAAGTGCAATGAATATGATCTATGAGAATCGCAACCTCCCACCATCAAACTCCGAATGGATTTGGAAACTTGATCTAATACCAAAAATAAAGTCTTTCTTATGGAGAATCTCCAAGGATGGATTACCAACCAAGACTAAACTTCAGAATAGGCATATGCCTATAACAACAAAATGTTTAGGATGTAACTCCCCTAATGAAGACCTAAAACATTTCCTCTTTGTGTGTCCAAGAACTAAACGAATTATAAGAAATTTTGATAGAAAAATTCACTCAATTATTAATTCCCTAACACCAAGAAATCAAACCACTATAGAACTACTAAATGAAATAAAAAGCAAGGCCACAAATAGAGAAATTGAAGACCTGACTACCATCTGGTGGACCCTATGGTTTTACAGAAATAAACAAATATTTGACATAGTGGAACATAATCAACTACCCAATATTCACCATTTTATTAAAAACCAAATAAGAGACTGGCAACTAGCAAAAATGGGAGAAAACATGGATCTTGATACTGATCCACCTATTTCAAAACAAACCAGAAGGAAAAGAAGAGCAATAAGATGGACCAAACCAAAACAAAAATTCCACAAAATCAATGTTGATGTTGCTTGCCCATTTGTTGGACCAACATCGTATGGTTTTGTTATCCGAAATGAACAAGGTAATCCAATTAAAATGGCGAACGGGTCTTTAGGCCACGTTTCACCAATCATGGTTGAGGCCCTCGCTATGCGTTATGGCATTAAGGAGGCGATTCGGCTGGGTCTCACGCATGTTGAGATCGAAGGCGATAATCTTCGCCTTATTAATGCCATAAACGGCGTTTGGGACTGCCCATGTGAAATAGACTTGATCATAACTGATATTTTAATGGATCTCCGATCCTTTGAGGAAAATCGAGTATCCCATATTTTTCGGGAGACAAATGGTGCAACTGACCTTATAGCTAAAATGTACTATTTAACACCCCATCCTGATTTTGCAGCCTTTCCAGATCTTTCTGATCTCATCCTTCGGGATGCCCTAGGGCGGTATCATTCTCGCTAGATGTGTCCCTCTAAACGCTTTCCTCATCAACAAAAAAACAAAAACAAAAAACTACGCTCGCAAACTAAATATTAATAAAATGCCTTGTGTTATAAACACGCGCCTGTTTTCAAATCTGCATCTCCTCTTCTCCCAAGCCCCCTTTCTTCTTTCCCATCTCACACCTCCCTTTCCAGATTTCTCCGCCCCTCCGGTGCCTTGCCTCTGGCCTCATCGAACGCGACAACAACCTCCATAGCCCCATGATTTTCTTGTCCGATCCCTGCATAATCGTGAATCAATCGACCAAGTGATCTTCCGGTGAGGCAATCGGAATCAATGCCGAATTTGAGCTGCGGATCTGGAGATTTGTCGAGACAATTCGTCGATCCGAACAGTGGCTATCGATCACGCTTGATATCTCCGCCGATGAGAAATCCATTAAAGCATCCGTGCAAAGAGTTTGGGACGCTTTCGGCCAAATCGATGCCCTAATTAACAACGTTGGCGTTAGAGGTGAGATTTTTGTTCTCTTTGTTTTGTTTCATCAATTAAGTAGATCGGATCTAAGGTATTAGCGGTAGATGTTGAAATGATTGAGAAATAGGGGGAATTTGAAGTTTAGTGATGGTGAATGATATCGATATTGTCAAAACTGAACAATTCACTTGAGAATTACGGGGGAATTTGAAGTTTAGTGATGGTGAATGATATCGATATTGTCAAAACTAAACAATTCACTTGATAAAAAGAAATGAATGCATTGTTTGTTTGGTTTGGTTTTGCTGATTTAATTTGCTTTTATGATGGTGATATCCTTGATAAATGATTGAATAGACATGAGGTTATAGTTGTTTGTATCTCACACTATGCTCAAATGCGTTGTATGTGTTTTTGTTTTTATTTGTTGTTTATTGAATTCATGGATCGAAGATCCAGTTTTTTCTTGTGCTCCATGTCCTGACATGTGACCAGTATACTTATCATCCTACAAATAAGCTAGAGATCTTGATGATATCATATAATTTAATACTTGTTCATCCAGCTTCCATGTAAATACATATATCATAGAATATATGAAATGTAGATAAAACTTTATTGAACCGCAAATCTGAACAATTCACTTGATAAAAAGAAATGAATGCATTGTTTGTTTGGTTTGGTTTTGCTGATTTAATTTGCTTTTATGATGGTGATATACTTGATAAATTTCAAACAAACCTATGATACTGCAGCAACAGTGAAATCTCGATTGGATCTATTTGAGAATGTAGTACAATCAGAAAGAGTGGAGAATTTTGTACGGCATGCAACAGCAGACAAGTATACTAAATATATTTAGTGTATGAAGTTCAAAGTTTGCTTCTATGATACTGCCTAATTCATGGATGACTATCAAAATTTGCCAAACTAAAGAGAATTGGTGTATGGCATGCAGCACACAAGTATACTAAATTAATTCGGATTTTGAATGCACGTTTACATGTGCGTGATGAAGATTTTGTATTGAATTTATTGTTGATTATATAAACTCCTCTTTTGTTAAGCTAATAAATATATTTAGTGTATGGACATTTTTGAATGTGTTGACACCTTTACTAGTGTATTGACAATTTTTATTTAATGTTTTGACGGTTTTATTTAGTATATTGATTGATATGTTATTACTGTTGGAACTCCATGTGTGTTTAGTGTGTTGACAAAAAATTTGACAGTGTTGACAAGTTAATTTATCTTGTGTTTGTGTTCGTGCAGTACTAATTCAATGAATTAGGCTCTAGTAGAGTTTTGATTTCCGTGTCTTTGGTTAAAAACAAGGATTTGATTATTATGCAGGGACTGTTGACAAAACAAATTGGCAGTGTTGACAAGTTAATGTGTGTAAAATTTGACAATGTTGACAAGGATTATGCAGGGACAATGCAGTTTGTTTTAGTGTGTAAAAAAAATTAATGTTTTGACAATTATTTTTTTGACAATGTAATTTAGTGGTGTTGACAAGTTTTGTAAAGTGTTGACAATTTTGTAATATTACTCGTGTTGTATGTTGTTGACCGTTTATTAGTCGTGTAATTATTTAGTTGGGTTGACAACTTATTTAGACGTGTTGACAATTTATTATTCTTGTTGACAACTCTGTTAAAAAAATTGTTGACAAATTTTGTTGACAACTGTTATAATTCCACGTCAGCAAAGGGTTATTATTGGTGTTGACCACTTATTATTCTTGTTGACAACTTATTATTCTTGTTGACAGCTCTGTTAAAAAATTTGTTGACAACTCTGTTAAAATTTTTGTTGACAGCCTTGTTAAAAATTTTGTTGACAACTCTGTTATAATTGACACGTCAGCAAAGGGTTATTTTCTTATAATTTTAAAAAGTGATGCAGAAACTTAAAAAACATTACTGTTTTGGGGTACTTACCCAAAAACTGATCTAAAGTATACTCCCTCCGTCCCTTTTTTATGTTCTCATTTTCCATTTTTAGTGTCCCAATTTGATGTTCTCATTTCTATTTTTAACCACAAATCTTTACCAATATACCCTCATCAAAACCTATTAATTTCCCCCAAAACCACAACAATCCAAAATACACTTTAATTTTTCTCTCTCCCATTATTTTCTCACTCAATCTTAACCCTTTAATATCTGATCTCTCACCATTCTCTCATTCTAATACTCTCTCTTATTTTCATCTCTCACTCCTCTCTTCTCTCCTCTCCTTAATTCTTGTGCAAAAAAAGAGAAATGTGAACATAAATCAGAGACGAGGAGGGAGTAGGTTAGTTCTTGTTGGTGGGCCTTCCTTGTTACGAGAGGTGGGCTTTCGAGTACAATTTTTATTTAACTTGGATCTCCATCAAACTAAAGCAACTACTGCCACGTGTGTGCATGGTTTCGTACACCTAATCGTTAATATTTCAGCTAACAACTACCTACTTTATACTCCCTCCGTCTCCAAATGTTCTCCCCATTGGTATTTTTGACACTATTCACATTGCAAGAGAATCTTCGATATATCGTCTAATATATAAGAAAAAATATAGTAATATGAGATCTTGTTTGATTCGTTTCAGCGAGAACTTTATCAATATCAAAAATTTATAAATTTTATTAACGTATATTTGGAGATATTTACGTTACAAAACGTGTCTCGGCAAATGTGTCAAAAGGGAATCGGAAGAACATTAAGGGACAGAGGGAGTATTAAACTAGTGTATGAAACAATTAATCAACCTATAAAATAGACATTTATTTATTTAACAAGACTTTATCCAGGACACACGAAAAGAAAATGCGGCAACGAAGTCTTAAGGGCATAAAAAATATAAGTTGGATGGATACATTTACAAGAAGTTCCACAACATATGTTTGAAGATTTCTTATGGGAAAGTAGAAAATCATATTGAATAGATGAAATAGGATGAAAGTGATGAATCATCTTGGAGACTTGAGGGACTCGACGTGAGCTTTGCCTTGAGGACCTCTCATCCTTATGAAGAGCCTATACTCGTTGAACGTCATGGGCTCGTATAACGCCGGGGTTTCTGGCGTTACGAGCTCCTTAGCCGGCTTCATCAGTATGTCACCCTTCGGATTGTAAAAGAAAGCTAACGAGATTCGTTCTCTGTTTGGATTCACAATCACCCTATGCTCAACGCTTTTGTATATCGAGTTACTCACCACCTGTAAAATATATGACCAATTACATGAAAACTATTGTGGTTCATAATATTGATTGACTTGACACAACTAATATAGCACTAGAGACTTTGGTTATCCATATGAGATGGGTACATATCAAATTGTCGTTCAGATTAGACGTAAGGAAACCATAATCATCACATCCTCCGAACACCAACTTTGAAAATAAATCACACATGCATGCATGTCCCATATCAATTTTCACATGGACTAGTTCTTCTAATGTATTGATTTAGAAACTTATCTATTATTCTACATCAATTAATCATCAATTTTGGAATAGACACAAAGTCAAATCTGATATACATGTCTTCGTATTTCATCTAAGACATATCTAACCCATACGGCATTGACCAATAGGTAAAAAATGAAGATATAACCAAAGGGTCACACTACATGATAAGACATTTACAAGTGCACGTTTAAAATATGTACGTTGAGGTAACATAGCAACAACACAATTGGTCCACATGCACTCTTGAAATTACCTGTAGTTGGTCCCCAATGTTGATTATGAAAGCATGAGGCGCGGGTTCGACTGTGACCCATTTCTCGTCTTTTCGAACCTCAAGTCCTTGTACGTTTAGATCGGGTAGTAGAACGGTTAAGCCACCTGGGTCAGAGTGTGAAGAGAGGCCGAGTGTTAGATCTGATTGAGGACATTTCGGATAATAGTTCACCCTTAGACTTGCTCCGATATTTTCGCCTCCAAAGGTTGTATGGAGAGTGTCTTCGTCTAATCCAAGATTCTTGGAGAGCATCTTCATCATCCTTTCACTTAGCTTCACTAACTCTTTTAGGTATTCCTCCATCACCTCGCTGGAATTGTTTAATTACCACATAATCACTTTTAAATCTTCTCAATTCAACCCAAATCATCATTACATATACTAGAAGAAGCATGCACACACATGTATCCCTAAGATCGCGCCAACTACTTAGAGGATCAATACAAACATCAAGCATTAAAAATAACCCACTTAATATTTTAAATTTTAATCCTAATTAAGTAGTGTGTACGTTTAGCTAAATGATGCTTAGCTTTTTTAATACATAATTAGTTGCCATACTTTTATATGCAATAATATAGGTGCTATAAAAAAAAGCTGTACTATATATTGTAGCTCATTAGAAACCAAACTTCCATTGACACACCTTTTCCAAACCTTAAAAGTTACAAGTAAATAATCCATTGAAATCGGTCAAGATCGATGTTATTATACTCCGTACTTCACTAGACCAATCGAGACACCTAGACATGTACGAAAATGTAAATATTAAATAAACAATATTAAAAAAATGCAAACATGAACAAACCTATGATAAGATGGTTGAGCTGGCCATTTGGTGTGATCCCTACTCGAAGGAGGAAGAAAATGGAAGAAATAGTAATCACTCCAATCAAGAATTGCTCCCTTTTCAATCCCCAATCTACTTCCATATCCTTCATAAGTAGTTGGAGAGTTTGAGTATTCTTGCTTCACATCCATGGGAAGGTGGAAAAACTCCCTCCAAACCTCTCGTGCCCGGTCCATAAGAACCGGGTTCACCCCATGGTTTATGACTTGGAAAAAGCCCCACTCCGTGCATGCCACTCGTATTTTCTCGAGCATCTCTGACTCGTGTTCGTCTGCCATGAGGTCGATCAAGGGTATGTTGACCTCAGAGGAAAATGAAGAGACGGGTCGATCTGACTCGGGTTTGATGTAGCGTTTCGGTATGGTTTGGACGCCTGACTCGGATAGGGATTGGACCCGAACAACCGGTTCAGGCCAGACCGTGGAAGGATTCATTGAACTATAGGTAGGTTTTGTTGGTTTTGACTTGGAAGTGTTTTCGGTATATTCAATATGAGTGTGGGATGTGGGGTTGTATTTATAAGGAGTTAATATAGTCTTCTAGATGATACATAAGATAATGGAAATAAAAGATATTGATCAATGAGTTGTTTTTTAGGCACGTGGGAATTTTGTATGGAAATGGTACGTTTTGAATCAAAGATGTTTGTGGAGCTTGACCTTACTTGGTTTATGTTTAAGTGGTCAATCACATTTTGGTATTTTTAAATTTGTATAGCTTGGTCGTACCTTTCTTTATCGTTTGTTATTTTATATAGTTATCCAACGATAAGTCTTATGTGACATTCATTTCTCCTTTACCCTTCCTTAGGTATGGATTCACGTAAAGGCCTTTGAAAGCGTACGTATGTCCTATAGACCCGACTCGTTGGACAATAAGTCTTATGTGACTTACACGGGTTCGGGTGGCTCGTTTGGGATCGTTCAGAATCATAATTGAGCGAGATCAATTTCGTTGGGTTCGTATCGATCTCATCTTTCACCAGATATGTCTCGCACTTGATTCCGATTCCGAACGAGCCCTGTCTCAGATGTCGGATTCCGAGGGATCGTCGGGGCTCGTTCAGAATCAGAATCGAGTGAGAGACATATCCAGGGAAAGTTGAGATCGTTACAGGCCCAACGAGACTCGTCTCGCTCGATTCCGATTTCGAACTATCCCAAACGCCACCCGAACCCACATAAGTCTCGTGCGTACCTGCTATTGTAAATGGAGTTCATGCGTCATTATCAGACGACGAGACACATATTTGGTGAAAGTTGAGATCGATACGGACCCAATGAAATTGGTTTTGCTCGATTCCGAACGATCTCAAACGAGCCACCCGAACCTGCGTAAGTCTCGTGTGTACCGATCCCAGCTTTGTTTCCGATTCGGGTGGCCCGTTCGGGGTCGTTTGGAATCAGAATCGAGCGAGACCAGTTTTTTGGGGTCCGTATCGATCTCAGCTTTCACCAGATATGTCTCTCACCCGATTACGATTTCAAACGAAAAAAATGTTACCTGAAGTCGCGTAAGTATGTCAAATGTTAAAAGAACAAAAACAAAATAAAAACAAAAAAATATAGGCGCTTTCATGTACAACGCCTTTATAGGAAAAAAAATTTGGCCTTCATATGAGGCGTTGATTGAACAACGCCTCATACGAAGGCTTATTTTAAAAAAAAAACTAGGTTCGGGAAGAGGTGTTGCCCATAACAGCGTCTCTCCTTCGTTACAAATTTCTAAACCTCAAAAAATGGCATTTATTAGGAATTAATTGTTTCAAACTACGCCTACAACAAGAATTTGTTCTAAAAAAGTGCCCATTTAAAAAAAACAATTCTGCATAAATATGCCCTTCGAAGGTAAAAATGATGCGTCCGCCACTGGCGACAAGGGCTCTGTTCGGAAAAAACGAGCTTATTAATAGTTTATCGGTAGCTTATGTAGTAGCAACTGAAGTGGAAGCTGAATTAGTAGTTGTAGCTGAATTTTTTAGCTGAAGCTGAAGCTGATTTAGATAGCTGAATTTGATAAAATATAGTATTTGTTCGGGAGAAATTACCGAAAAGGGTATGAAAATAAAAGAATTAAATGTATTTAAAAAAAACTAAATGTGTTAATTAAATTATAAAAAGTGTTAATTTCGTGTTATATATAAATTGAATTATTTAATTACGTTAATTTATTTGTGCTAAATTTTGGGTCAATGTTTAATAATATAATTGGGACACATTCACATGAAAAAAATTCTTCAAATCTTAAAGAAAAAATTAATTACGTTTTGCGTGATTTTTATTAAATGGAAATTTATTCCACCAACTAGTGTAGTCACCCGTGCCATGCATGAGAAATTTCATATTATTCGTATGAAAATTGTATACCCTTTTATTCGAGTTCGTCAAAAATTAAAGATTAAATTTTTTCTTGTAAATACTATTTATAAAAATATAATTTATTTCATGAAGGTTATGTACGTAGACTGACTTAATTTTTATTATCGAAAATAAACCTAATTTTATCGTAAGAATATATATTAACCTTCAACATATTATTTATTCTCAAAAAAATAGCTTGTATATTTGTTGTTGAAAGGAATGATAATTTTTTAAGATTTATTTGTTAATATAATTATCCAATCTATTAGTAATTGAAATTAAATAAAAAAAATTGTTCAACAAACTAAGCCTAAAATCACTCTAAAAGTTCTAAAAGGCTCAACTTTAATATATAAGATAGATTATTATTAATCTAAAAATGCTAATTCACTAAAAAAAAAATGGGCAAATTTGGAAAAAGTATTATGAATTGGAGATAAGCTAGCTTACTGTCATCCAAATTTTTTTTGTAATGTTGCTTAGCTAGCTTATGTTTATTTTGCTAGCTTAGGCAATATAAAACTAAATAAGCTGATGTTGGCGAACGATATTTTGAAAACTTATTTTCATAAGCTAGCTTATACTTCATTAATTAAGCTAGTGAAACTGGTGTCGAACAGTGGTTTCAAATGTAACGGAGTAAAAAAGCTGTTTATTGGCGCAGCCGTAAAATTAATATGGCACATGTCCGCAATTATGTTGAGGTTAATTTATTTACAAAATTTTTTTTTGTCTTTTTGTAGTAGAGTATAAATCAACCGGATATTGAATTTGTCATCAATTCAATGAAGGATAAAAACAAAGGTTCCTTTTGGTTCAACCGCCTATTGAATTAAGAATTTTCGGGTAATTTATTGTCCTCTATCATGTGGAGGACAAAAGTCAGATATTTTTCGAATACTATTGCCCTCGCCCTGCCGCGAATAATAATGTTGGGCTTGGAAAATTCCTGCAAAACTATTGGTCAAGGCGGCATATATTGGCATCTAGTTTTTGGTCGATTAATTCAGCCAAATATATATAGGCGCTTATTATTTTGCACACCCTAAAATTCTATTTAGCACACCCAAACATTCGTCACGTAACTATTGTATACATTCGTCACGAAGCTTCTATAAACATTCGTCACGAAGGTATGTAAAACATTCGTGACGAAGGTTTTCAAAACCTTCGTGACGAAGGTTGCTCAGACATTCGTGACGAATGTATCAATTTTGCAGATATAAAAGAGATTTTTTACCCAACCCTAATAATGTAACTTCTTCTTCTCCATTATACAATTCGGCGCAGCTCAAACAAGTCACAACACCATTCTCTACAATTCTTCATCTCGTTCACTACAATAATCAACAAATCAAGCAATAAGGTAATTTCTAACTCTCTTAACAACCCTAAACAACTCAGCCAATTGATACATGCACCACGCGTAGTTTTCTTCTTTCTCTTCTGACACGAAAGCCCCAGCAACGACATAGTTCTTCCACGTTGATGTTATTCCAACAATCTCTATGAAGGGCATGTTGTACCTTTGCAAGATAGTACATTACTATAAGAATTTATAGAGTAAAAACAAACATAAGACTTTTTAACTTAATTATACTTACTGAATTGTGCTGTATGTTGCGTCAATCAACATTACGTATGGAAACGCCTTAAGCAGTTTCATCGACTCTGGGCTTGCGAAGAACACATCTGTGATCTTATTTGTCACTTCATCGCTCTTGTGTCTTACGAAGTAGTTCAACTCCTTCGAACGATAGAAGAATTCTTGGATCACAGTTCTTCCCTCCATCCTCTCTGTTCTGAACTTGTTACAAAAGTTGTACACTTGTGACTTCTTAGTCATGTTGTCAGGATTGTGTACATCTGTATTGGTCTAGCATTTCCCTTCCTCATGTCTAGTAACACCTTTTCCTCCTCAGGTGTAAGTCTTCCAGCAAATGCGTTACCGTGTAAGGATTCACCAATAATATGGTTGTGAGTTCCATGATCAGCCCTTATGATCCATTCCCCATTTTCAGTCTCTCTACATGCAATCTGAAATTTGCAACCACATTTCTTTGTGTGGGTGAATTTCCTAGTTCTCCCAACTGAATCAGGAATGTAATGTCCACTGCGCTCGCATTTAAGCCAAGACCTTCCTAACTTCCCTTTGAAGTCAGTTCTACCAACCTTCAACATGAAGTTATGAGTTTTACCAATATCTCTTGTCCACTGTTCTGCTTCTGCTCTTGAGCTGAAGATCTTATCAGTGACGAAAACTTCTGAATAATCTAATGATATATGTGGGTCCTCATAAGGCACAACACTGTCAAACTGTGGTACTGTCTTCAATTTCGGGAAATACTCAATGTCTTGATATGGTTGCGATAAAGATTGGTATTCAGGAACATTAGACCAATCAGTTTGATGAGAATGATATGGAGGAGGTTCAAGCTGAGAGACTATTGGCGGAATATCAAAATCCAAACCAAGATCAAACGAAGGCACTCCATGAGGTCCCAAAGGAATATCGGCATTGATCGATAAGTTTCTTAAACGAGTGAACGCTGGACTATTATTCTGTAAAAACAACAAAATTCGAATCAAACCCTAAATTCCAACACAAACACAACAAAATTCAGAAACCAGATTTTTCCACCTTCGTCACGAATAACTCATTAACCTTCGTCACGGATAAAAGTACTAGTTACGTGACGAAGAAATTTGCACATTTCTTGTGCAAATACATTTGTCACGAAGGTTTGCCATACATACGTGACGAAGGTTTCCTTTACTTCCGTGACGAATGTCCATTTTACCCCATTTCAAAATGTTTTTTACACTTTTTTACCCCTAAATTCGAATCAAACCCTAAATTCCAACACAAACACAAATTTTCACACAAACCCTAACTTCAACATCATATTCAAATTTCCACACAAACACAAATCATGCTCCTAGTATGTAACAACTAAAATAAACATATTACAACATGATTTTCACACATTCAACACAAACAACTAACTTCAAACTATTCAATATCATAAAAAAACATATATTTTACCTACAAACCCTAACATTAACATTATTAAAAACAACTATAACATACCTCATTGTAGTTCCCCCACGATGGACCATCTTCATCAACATTTTGGTGTATGTAATCATCCCAATTTGACATTTTCAATTGAACAATGTGTTTGAATGAAAGTGTTTAGGGTGAAATGAAGTGAAATAGTTGAAATGAAGAGGTAGAAGAAGAAGGTGGTTCGGATATATGAAGTGTTTATGGTAATTAAATGCAGTTGGTGTGGATTAGACATAATAGCTTTACTTTTGCAGATATAGCTACCTTCGTCACGTATGTTTTAGGGTTCTTCGTCACGAATGTTTATAAGACCTTCGTCACGAAGGTTCAGATTACATTCGTGACGAAGGTATGGTCGAATACATTCGTGACGAAGGTATGGTCAAATACATTCGTGACGAAGGTCTTACAAACATTCGTGACGAAGGTATGGTGAAATACATTCGTGACGAAGGTATGGGTGTGCTAAATAAAATTTGAAGGTGTGCTAAATAAAGGCTTTGTATATATATGAGGGCTTGACGTTAATTTGTATAGTAAACATAAATAACGAATTACTACTGTACTGACCCGTGCCATGCACGAGAAATTTCATATTAAACGTATGAAAATTGTATATCCTTTTAATCGAGTTCGTCAAAAAATTAAGATTAATTTTTTTCTTGTAAAAACTATATAAAAATATATTTTATTTCATGAGGTTATGTACGTTGTTTGATTTAATTTTATAGGAATTAATCCTAATTTTATCATAAGAATATATATTTATTCTCAATAATAGCTTGTATATTTGTTGTTGAAAGGAATCATAATTTTTTAAGATTTATTTGTTAATATAATTATCCAATCTATTAATAATTGAAATTAAAGATAAAAAATAATAAATATGTAACAAACTAAGCCTAAAATCACTCTAAGAGCTCTAAAAAGCTCAGCTTTAATATATAAGATAGATAGATAAGGATGTTCGGGTCAGGTATTAGAACGAAGATTTCATATTAAACAATACTGGTGCACGTAGCATACTTACATTGACGTGTTCTTATACATTAATCATCTTACCTCATGACATACGTCATTCAATAATACATGACATTTTAAACTCCTACTTATGAGGTATTTTATCCGTTATAATTAATGGTTAGACAAGGATTTAAGATGATATATACTGACGTTATACCTCGTACACACATGTTATAATATGTACTCCCTCTGTCCCTTAATGTTCTTCCCATCTCTTTCCGGCACATTTGCCGATGCACGTTTTGTAACGTTAATATCTTTAAATACACATAAGTAAAAATTATAAAATTTTGATATTGTTAAAGCTCTTGATGAGACGAATCAAACAAGACCCCATACTACTATATTTTTTCATATACACTGGAAGATATGTCGAAGATTCTCTTAAAACGTGAATAGTGTCAAAAAATAGAATGGGAAGAACATTTGGGGACGGAGGGAGTATTACATACGTCACAATTGTCTGTATTATAAAATTATGAAATTATGTGTGTGAGTTTATAAAGTTTTTGTTCATCATCATCCGTCCTCATTTAAATATCCATCCTCACATAATCTTTTCTTCATGACTTGTCTTTAATTTTCTCGGGTCATGTAAAAGGCGCATTGATTTTATCGGAAGAAAATTTTGGATGCAAAATTGTCTAATAAGTTAAATTACCTACACACTAGGGTGTTTCATTTTATATTTTTTAAATTGAATTTCTCAAATCCTAAATTTTAACTCTACACAATAATTCCTAACATACAAGTTTATCTTATCTATCTATATAAAGATTGGCTGTCGAATGCCAAAATTGAATGAAATCGGTACCAGGCTTGATACGGACCGGTCACTAAAATCCCGGGCTTATGGTCATCACGAACCTACACTGCTTTCAATTCTTTAAACCTATATTTTCAATGTCATTCTCCCGTTCTGGCGCCGTTCTCTCCAATATTCTCTGCTTCGTCGTGCCTGAAATCCTCTCGGTATCAAGAAGCTCCTCTTTCTCTTCCCTTTTCTCAATATGCATTTAGGGTGTGTTTAGTAACTTTTGCTTCGATCATATGTATGATCCAGTATGCTCCTTTTGGGGCTGTGATTATAATGAGAGGGTGGAGTGGCTTGAAATTTTGTGCCCTTTTCTTCCTATACATTTGATTTGGGTTTGTGTAGATGGAACCAGAGACAACGAGAAGAATAGGTGAATTTCGCCGCCTTCTTTCTCTAGGGTTTGGCTCTTCTCGTTTGTTCTTCTATTACTTCTCCTCCTTTTCGAATTGGGAGAAATTTGCAGTTTTTCATCCACAGTGACGCATCTATATACACTTGATATGAGCCCTTGAAACACGCCCATTTCATTTCTTTTTTGTCTCAAATTAGCTTTTTTTATTTTCTCTATGATAAACACATAAAATAATTTAATTTCGTTTGTGTTCTACGCTGTACGAGGAAAAATTCTTACTGATTCGTCCCTCCTTATCAAATTACGTATTTACTTTACAACAATGCCAACATTTTATCTACTGTTTAGTGGCATTTTTCATATTTTTCTCATATGAAGACTTTGTTCTAATGCTTTTCTATATTTTTGTGGACATTTGCAGGACATTGCTGCAGAAGCTGTGAAGAAGAGGCGCAAAGCAACCAAGAAGCCTTACTCTAGATCCATTGTTGGTGTCACCTTGGAAGTTATCTAGAAGAAAATAAGTGAGAAGCCAAAAGTCTGTGATGCTGCTAGAGAGGCTGCTCTTCGGTATACTTTTTGTGCCATCTAATTATTACATTATCAATATAATGAAGCTGCATTTTGATTTTGTGCTCTTTAGCTGATGTTATTGTTGATATTGGGTTTGGCAGTGAAATAAAGGAAAGGAACAAGAAAGTCAAGGATGAGAAGAGAGCAAAGAAAGCAGAGACAACATCAAAGTCTAAGGCCGCTACTAAAGGTACTCCAAAGAAGCAACACGCAAGACCTTATTGAGGCCTTGCGTGTTGCTTGTTCTTTATCTGATGATGAGATTTTTCGGGTGGCTGAGGTAAGTATTTATTGTCCCAATAGCAGCTTTTGTTCCACATCAGATGTTTGTATCACTCTTTTTGGTTAAATTTCTCAAACAATGGTTTCTCTGCAGATATACAACCACAGCATCATACAGTTTCTTGAAGATCATGTTGATTCAGTGTCCTTAATTAGAGATTAGGATCGTTTGGTTGCATTCCGCTTGCCAAAAGATACAGATAAATCGTTTTTATGTTTTTTCATTTTAATGTCAGCGGTTTCATATGGCTTTTAATGTCATTTATGGCTTAAATTTACCCCCATTTATTATTCCTGGCCGTTTCAATTTCTTTCACTGCTAGGTCGGCCATTGTTTGCATTACATTTTATTTTAATATATATACAAATGGTTAGCAGTGTTGTGGCTTTCTATTTCCAATAATTCATTTAGGTGTAGGCACGTAAATTTCTATTTTCCTTTGGCTTACCTGTTTCACTTTGAAACTGAATTTCAGAGCCATGAGCATGAGGTGGAAGAGCAAATTGAACAGATTCTCACACTGGTTTTTCAGAGCTACAAATCAAGGGATGAATAACTTTTTCCAAGCGTGATGGATGTTTTCAGCTGCAACCCCTGTTGCAGTTGGCGGGAAAAGGGTAATTTGTAAATTGTTTTAGTACAGTAAGTTGCCTTTCTTACACATAGTCAGATTTTGCGCTCTATATTTAGTTATTTACATTCTTGAAAATGATTATTTTTGCTGCTGAGAAATTCGACTATGAGGGATTGTGCAAAGCACTGGAGTTACTGTCGGATTTTGAGAAAATGGCGAATGATAGAGTGATTGAGTCTGGTGTACTAAGGGGTGTAAACATTGAAGATGTTAAGAAGGCTGGTGAGCGTCTTATTCTTCAAGATGGTTGTAGTGGTTTCTTGCAAAAAGTTTTACAGAAGGAAGATCTGGATGTCAAACTACATGCTTTGTCATACTGCTGGTGTGCTGATCTGATTAGATCTTCTTTTTCATCAGGTAATACTATAATTATCGTAACAGCACTCCATAATTCCATAATATACTTAATTTGTTATTCTAATGCTTTATGTTCCATTGGATTGGAGCAGGTGGATTAGATGCTGCCAATATACACGCAAATGAGTTCACATACAATGAATCTATTTCCACCGGTGAAATTGTGAAGAAAGTAGAGTCTCCACTCGACAAAGTCCAAGCTTTCACCAACAGTGGGCGACTTACTATGTCTACTTAAGGAAGACATAGGTATTGTTCTGGGGTCAAGCTCGAGCCTGAGAAAGGTAGGACTCATATTGGTGTCTCTTTTGTCCCGTTATATGAAGGATTGGTTAAGAAACAGAAAGAGTATGGTGAAAGAAGTCCGTTGAACTGGAAGGGACTATCTAGCGTTGTTTATGTCGCCTTGAGTTGGGCTGAAATTCACGCTTTGATCTTAGGGTCCTGATTGGAACCTCATTGTGATTGTAGTTTAGGAAAGAAGATAAAGAAGCAATTGTTGTATTAAAGAAACTAGACTCGGGAACCCGCGCGAGAAGATCATTATTTGAGGTTTATATATTCGGCATCTTTCTTATGTGCTTTTTCTTGATAATGTTTGTTTTCCCTAACTTTATAGTTTGTATTAAGGTTTTGCAACGGATACTGATGGGAACAAATGTGGTGAAAAATGCAAACAAGAATAATGCTTCACATGGCCTTCACATGGCCCTTGCTCTTGTAAGTTTCTCATGCATGTTCTTCGTGTTCGCGATTATATGATTACATTATACTATATTCTGCAATTATACTTCTGTATATAAATCCTTATACCATCCAGTTGCTGAGTTGGTTTCTCTACACTGAATTTGCATGTGTTATTTCAATTACAATAAGGAGAATGCTTCTGGTCAACAAGTCTCAGAACTTCAAAATCAGTTTAAGGACCTTCATCATAAACATATAGAACTAATGGACACTCTCAAGTAGTTAGAGGTATGTTCCACCTCATGTTTTTTTTTCGTCTGTTTACATTCTCAAAGGTCACTGGAGATGAAAAAAAGTTTGCTTCCGCTGAAAGCAAACTGGAAAGATGGAAAGCTTAATAATGATTGAATCCTTTTCTTGCTTTTATTGAACTGGTGCTATATGATGACCATTGTTTATCTTGATCTTGAATTTGTGGCACAATGAGATTTGATCTCATGATTACATGTAGATAAGTCTATACAAGGCATGCTTCTATTTTTGTAGTTATCAATTGGACTTTTAATGCTTTGGTTATGTTGAATAAGGAAATGCTTTGGATATGCTTCTAGGTGGCTTAGAGACAAAAACAGGAGAGCAAGTATGGTTTAAAATCACAATTACAATTATCTTTTGGTTCACTTAGGCTTCAAGAAAATGATGATATATATGTTTGTGTCTTGAAATGGCGTGCTTTTCGCTATGCTGGTAAATTTAGCTGAACAGATTACTCTAGAGTTTCCGGTGAGAAAATGACAGCGATTAAGGATGGCACACAATTATGGAATCCTTTTGAATATGATTGACAAAAACTAGGCTATATGCATGACCATGATATTTTACATCAAAGTTTTGGCAAGCATATGTTGTTCTTAAGTGAGCAATCTATATTCTGAACTTTTCTTGGCTGATTTTTCATTCAAATTAATCTTCTTCATTTTTTTTTTCCAGGAGGAGGTTCAGAGCTGCAAATAAAGGCTCTGAATCTCTAAAAGACAACAAAAATAACATCAGCTTGGAATTTTCTACTAGGAAGTCGACTGTATCCAAAGGAAATTCCATGGCGGCTGCTTTATCATCTTCTTCCTTTAATAATGATGTTGTGGTTGTACCACATAGAATTGAGAACGAGGATGTCATTTGTACTAAAAATTTAGTACCCGGCAAAGCTGTCTGTGGGGAAGAATTAATCTCTTTCAAGGTCAGTAAAGTTGTATATTCATGAAGTTCAGAATGATTTAAGATCCATGAATGTTTTAAGTGTAAAAAGATATATATTTTTTGGAACAATTATAATGATATTTTTATCTCGGCCCAATATAAGTGTTTATGTTCTAAATATTCAGACTTGTTTTCTGGTTGTGGTTTTACTGAACAGATTGGGTACTTTTTCCTTTCCAACTTCTAAAATTTGTTACTTGAGTTTATTGTAGTGTAATGATTTGTCAATGCTATAATCAACTAATCATTGTTGAACATGGTAAATTTCTGTCTTTTCGTCAGAAACAGAAGAATCTCTTGAAAACGTGTAGAAATTCATGAACTGAAACAAGTTAGGACCAAGCATTTTACCCTGTTATAAAAACCTTTGATGGTTAAAATTGGTTCCTTGGTATCACTGTCAACTATGCAATGTTTTCATTTGTCAATGCTATAATCAACTTGTTTTTTTAATGTTATTATTGTCTGAATTTTGCAAGAGGGGAAGTATTGTTGCATGAGAATCCAATCTTGCCTATCTGGGAGAAGAATCCGAATTCTCCATGTAGAATTCCTGGAAGCGAAGCGGGATCCGAATCTACTCAAGAAAGCACGCCCGTCTAGGTAATCGAATTCCGATTCTGTCAATTCTTTCTTGTACCAGGCTTTGATTTCTATGAAGATAAGAGACATTTTTTAATGTGAATTTCACCCCAGCACAATTATGTGCCATTAATTTTTTCATTGAACCATCTTCAATGTTTTTTATTCCTTTTGACTCAATTGGCATAACCATTTGGGTTTTTTGCAGTGTGCCATTAATTTTTTCATCGAACCATCTTTAATTTTTTTTTATTCCTTTTGACTCAATTGGCATAACCGTTTGAATTTTTTGCAGTGCCATTAATTTTTTCATTGAACCATCTCATTATGAAGGTGTATATCTCATGTCATCCTCCAGAGATTAGCCAGGAGTTCTACAGGAGTGCTCAAGCTGTTAAAAGATTGGCAGTAAGCTCCAAAAATGCTTTGAACAAAGGGTTTCCTTTTTGATGTTTGTTCTCGTATGTTCTTCACATTGCTAATCTTGATTGACTGTATTTTACTTGTTGTAATGCAATTTATTAGAAAAAGGTATTTGCAAATGCAAACATTATTTTTTGTGAATGGGGGAACCCAAGATTTCCTAACATATACAGGAAAAGATAGGATAATTTTGATTTGTCAAAGTATAAGATAGTTGAAAGGAATTTTGATTTGTCCACTGATCTCTCAAAGAAAATTTTGCATACAATTAGAAGTAAACCACGAACAGAATAATCTAAAAATGCAGTTTAGCCTCATAATGGTTCATGAAGTCAGTCAAAGACACATCAGAAAAAGTCCCAGCAGCTAAGAAGCTTCGAACCAGACCATGAATCTAGATTTCAGGTGTTCTCCAATTTATATACTAATATCCATACATAACAGAATGGTAGATATATCAGCCAATCATAACGAGGAAAGTTAACCAGCATAAGGCACATTAAAACCTGGTTAAATAAATCACTCTCCTACTGGCGCTAACTCCTTCCTTTTTAACTCTCAGAACAAACATTTCCATGGAAATTTCATTCTCTCTAAATCCTCTTTGTGCCTAAATCTCTGGGAGAATGACGGTTGGCGGTGGATTTCTCGCCGGTAAGAAGGTGTTTCCGGTGGACTACGAAGGAAAGGCTTCTCAAAAGCTTCTGGACGCGTTGAGCTATGGAGATCTGAGATCGGCGTGGGAGATCGTAGACGATCAGTTGATTGACGTCAATTTCGTCGGAGCTGTGCCTTTGAAGCTCCAGAAATCGGAGTTAATTTGGCGTGAAGGCCCGCAGATTGAAGTTCGCTTCGAGTATGAGAGCTTCAAGGCTGATGTTACAACTTTGTTCCTTGCTGTTCAGCTGGGAGATTCTACCTTCGTTCGCAAGTTGCTGGTGAGATTTCTTGTTTAAATCGAAATCCAATCGAGTTTGCATTTTGAATTTAGGTCGTTCCCTCAGTTTAAAGCATTTGAAATCGTCTCCTGAACAACTTTTTTTGAATTAGCAAAAACAATTGTGGTCCCACAAAATGCTTCACTTTCCTCTTTTTTCCCAATTTCGATTGCGCATACATAGCCACACATGATGCAGTATGAGGAAGCCATTATGGGAAATGCTACTGACGCAAAAACTGTAAGTGACCACCAATTTATTCATTTCATGTTTTTGGGCATTTTGTTTTACCACACAAAATGGGAAGAACAAGAACTCAGGGAAACTCAAGGAAACTGTAAGCTAATTTTGTTATCTTCATCTTTTTCCATCAAGAACAATATAAAAACTTTTTCTGATTAGTGATCATGCTAAGATAATATGCATCATTGTTAATACGATCAAAATTAGCTTTACTGGAGATTTAAGCAAAATTATTACTGGATATCTTGCATTTGTTATTTCCCAGTTAAATGATAGTACTGATTAACATCATATGAAATATTACAGTAATTTTAAGCACAATGAGTTATGTTACAGACTTACTGCCCATCATAGTAGATAAATAGATGATAGAACTGAATATTATATATGAACTAATGTTATGTTTCAAAACAACTTCAAACATATTAATGAGGCAATCGAAAATACTTATAATTACATATATTAACAAATTAACAAATTTAATAACAATAACAAAAATATTATCAAATAATGTGAAACTATATTAAACCATATACGAAAAACAATAATTTGCCCGCGCGCAGCGCGGAGGCCCGTATCTAGTCTATATAAAGACTGACTGTCCAATGCCATAATTAAATGAAATTGGTACGACTTCAATTCTAACCCTATTACTTCAATCCCATTTATCCATTCTCTATCGCCATTGTCGATGTTCTCTCCTTCCTCCTCGTGCCCTAAATCCTCGGTATCGAGAATTCATTCCAGCGGAAAGGTGATCCGACGCCCTGTTCATCATTGTCTTCCGACGCCCCCTTCTTCTCTTACGAATTCGTCGCTCTTCAACCTCTGTAAGTTCCACCACTCAGATTTACTCTCCCTCAAGCTTATCTCTTCCAAATTTGTGTAAATTTGTGTTTTTGTTTGCTAATTGCTACTATTTCCTTTGTAGTGATTTTCTCCCCTCTATCTCTATGGACTCTATCTTCTCTACTCTTTCAAACTCCGCCTTTAATTTAGTTTCAGCCTCCATTTAGCGGATAGGAAGAAGAACAAGTCGTCTAATCACTAATATAGTTCATAATCTGAAGAATGCATACAAAACGGAAAGATTTGGGCCCAAAAAGAGATTTTCGAGGGAAAGGAAGGGTGGGGGAGAATCGAATACCTGTGAATCGCTTGGTCGACCACTTGGTCAGTAATTTTATCTGAAAGTACTGTATTGTTTTAGTTGGGATTGCTTCTTTATCAACGAAGTTACTGATTCTGAATTGATCATCAAGGTGCTAATGAGTTTTAGTAACAATTGCCTCTGTAGTGCAACGGACCCAATTGTCAAATGAGGAACGTTTTGTCTCATGAGATCCTTTTGTACAACATGTCAACATAATTGATTTAGCATTCGTGCACTTCAGCAGTTTATATTGCTCAAAAAGTAAAAGTAATAAGAGTACCATTAGATCTAATTTGACTACCTACATCTTGACAGTTGACACATCATGACTTCTCAATATAATCTTAAATGTTGCAGAGGTTCTCGAAATGTGGAGAATGGTTGATGTCGTGTACTTTGATCTGGATAGCACAGTTTGCATTGATGAGGGTATTGATGAACTTGCTGACCTTTCTCTAGGTGGGAAAGTTGTTGCTGAGTGGACATCTAAGTTGGACACTTTTCCATTCCCTGCAAAACATTTGGATTGTTTCTGACTTGTTTAAGATCTGAACATTGTATTTTTAAATTTCCTTTTCTGTTAGGGCGATGAACGGATCTGCTTCTTCTCGCCGAAATCTCACCCCTTTGATTCGCTTCACAAGAAATCGCCTTGTCTGCTCCGTTTCTTCTTCCTTCGCTCACTCTTCAGACTCCCGGGTATGCATTAATAGACACAATTTGAGATGGTGCAAGAGAAATCAGTTTGATTTGGTTTTATTATGTTGACTGTAGACTGAATTGGACCCTATAACTTAAGGCCGACCCCGTCTTTCAGATGAAGGTGATATATGGTGTTTTAGGTATCCACTCTAATTCTGTTGTTACTTGATTCTATTAGGATAATGATCAACTCAAATTTGTTTGATTTGTCCGTTAATGGTGGTGCAGGGTCTCTGTTGATAATGATTCTTGTCAGCACTTACATTGTTGTTAAGGATATTCTCATTGATTTATTACTAATATGAAACCTCTATGGTGTTAAATCCTACAGAGTTGTTGTTTGTTGTTCGTGTGTTGTCTCATACTAAAACACATTTGATTTATATAAATCTGCATAAATTCAGCCCCTGGGATGTGAAATGGTGGAAGTGAGTAAATAAGGTGTGGTGCTGTTCAGAGACAAGCCATTCAACGCAAATTCCTTGATGTCAAGAAGCTACGCAAGGGTTCGTTCTTTGTTGTTTTGTTGTGCTTCTTATCTTCAGCGTTACTGAGTTACAATTCATTTTATGTTAGTTTGACATAAGCAAGTGATTTGGATCTCTTTACTTGGATTTCAGGTATTTCGGTGTTGACATTAAGGCGATACAGGAGTATGCTGATACCCATGATGATATCGAACACATACATGCAGAATTAAGGTTTCTATTTCTGTATATGATGTGCTAGCTTCTTGACTGTACTTTCTGCTCAATGTTAAAAATTAGCTGAGGTTTAGTTTGGGATTTCGCTTGCGTTTAAGGCTCATTTAACTTAGTTGGTTATGTTTAAGATGGTAGGTTTGTGTGTTGTTGGCTTGGTGTTTTCTTTTCTTTTCAAGTCTTTAGATGTGCTCATTATCTCCATAAGTAGGCCTATTACAATGCCTACAATTTTACAATATTGCTATTATTAGATTTAGCTGTTCTTATCTGTGTGTTGTCGTCATCAGCATGGACATAATTGTTGTGCTTATTTTCAGATTTTTTTATCTTCATACTTGCTTTTCCTACTAGGTTTTAGGTTGATTTATGTTGCTTGACAGACGTGATTTAAAACTTGTTGCCTTTGTTATATGCATGTGATCATTATACATCATCTGGATAGGTAGCAACAATTTCCTACTAGGTTTTAGATTGAGCATATTAATAAGGAAACAAAATTCGGGATGATCTGGTACCTTCAAGAGGTTAATGGCTAACTTATTAAAATTCCTTTTTTCTCTTTTCTGAATTTCATTCAATTCTAAATGATGACTTTAGCTAATGCATCCACAATGACTTCCCAAATGTAGGAGTCAACTTAGCCAAGGCCGTAAAGTGTTGTCTACGCTTGACATGATATCAAAGTTGGTGCAAAGGGTAACTTACTCATCACTTTTATAGTGAAACTTTAATATGGTCAAGTTAAAACACGTGTTTCCATTTGCTCATTTAATTCTTCTTGTGATTATTCCATGCTCACTTTTGTAACTACATCTGGATATGTGATTAAGAAAAAAAACATAGTTAGCTCAATCATGTTGGATTGAGCTAACTATGCTTTCAATTTTCTATTTCCTAATCAATCTGATCGAAATTCCAGTTCTAATATATGAAAGTGTGTTTGTAAATCCATAACTTGGAAGTACCAAAATCAATATCAGATGTGATGTGACATGTGTTTATTTTATACTCTTGTAGTTGTGCTCCATGCAAATATATGCATATGTATGATTTAGATTGAAAGGTGGTACAAGTGAATATTATGTGGACATGTTGCTGTATAATTAGCAAAGATTTTGACAAACATGATCTACGGCTGTGACTTCCAGCTGTTGTTGGTGAATTATACATGGCCGTAAGTCGCAATGGTGGTGTCACATATATACACTGTACAACTGGAATAGGTAGAGCTCCTGTTGTTGCGGTATTTTCTTATCTCTCTCTTCTCAATTCTACACTCTTCTCGAATGCATAATTTCAAGTTTAAAGAAAGAATTCATGTTTAATATATAAGATTGTTCATTGCTGATAGCATTTTAATATATAAGATGGTAACTAATTAGTGTGGATCGTTTAATAGAATGCATGCTCTTATCAAGATCGTACTGTTTAATTAGTGCGGATCGTTTAGCAGAATGCATGCTTTTATCAAGGTCGTACTGTCGTAAATACCGCGAAGGAGCTTGATGGCAAAAAGGATATCAAAGGCCTCGAGGAACTTTAGAAAGAGAGCAACAAGACCTGAAGATGACAAAAGATGCTTTGCAAGAAGGCAAATTGGCTTTTCGATATAGTTTTGTATTGTGTTGAATTGGAATTACAAGCTTGCAAGACTTGGAGTTAGTTCAGGTTTGAATATGAGCTAACTGAGTTTTTATTCGTCCGAATACCCAAAAACATTGAACCCAGCTGAGGGTTCAAGGCAACCATCAAACTCTTTAGCATTGCCATTGGATAATTTGTTTCCTTACTCTTTAGCATTTTGATTTCTCTGGGCTATAATCTGAATCAACTCAGACGAATCAAAGCTACGTATGCCTATATCGAAGTGAATTTTTTTTTTTTTGGGTTCTCAAATGAAATCAAATTTGCAGATTATGTCACTTTGTGTATTATCCCGTTGTATTAATACTCAGTAGATATACAACCACGAAAGCCAATAAAATTCAGTACAAAATTGCAATACAAAATTAGTAAGAAACATATAGCTGTGTAGATATTGTATATATCCCCTGAATTTTCGAACAAGGTGATGAATAAACGGTGTGAAATTCTTGCTTGTTTGATCTTGCTTCTGTATTAAAATTGGGGCGTTTAACCCCGCACCCGGAAAATTATAATCGGCACCCGCTTTTAGGCGCATCCTGGGTGCGTCCAAAAAACTGGGTCAATATTTTTTTCTTTTCTTTTTTTCCGTCAAAATACTAAAAAATCCGGTTTAAGTTGGCCGCATCCTGGGTGCGCCCAAAACTGAACCAGGTTTTTTTAAAAAAAAAATTGGACGCACCCTGGATGCGCCCAAAGTGGGTGCAAGTCATAAAAAACCGGGTGCGGAGTTTTTCTCCGTAAAATTGTTAGTACTTGATGAAGTAATGTCAACCGGTCTCCATTTAATGCAATATTTAATACATGAAAAGAAAAGAAAAAAAATGTACTCATCGTCACCCTCCTCCGTCTGAAGTTCTCTATCTTCTCTTCATCTCCACTATCGTCTGCCGCCTATCTACATCCTAAATCGCCTATTTATAACATTATACCATATACGAAAATCCGTAAATTCCCCGCGCTACGCGCGGGGGCCCGAATCTAGTATATATATATAGAGAGAGAGAGAGAGAGAGAGAGTCAGATTCTGGTGAGGAGTTATCTTATGGTAAATAGTAGCTACAACGTTAGATGAGGGAAATCCTACGGTAGAAAATACGCTTAAATTAACTATAGAATCAATTGTTCATTTGAACAAGTTCATAAAAAGTAATAAAATAAATTAATAAAATCTTTACCTAAATTTTTTATCAGAGAACGTCTTTTGGTCTTTTCCCTCAAAACCTCCAGCCTTCGTCTTCCATTCTTCCATTCCAATTGTTCAAGTGACAAGAAGTTCTCCAGGTCGACTACATTTCTTCACGGTCGTCTCTTCTCCATGAACAATCCGTCTTGTTCATGAGATGAATTATGCAGGTTTTACCAACATATCAAATTCACATATGAATTCTGAACAAATCTGAATTGATTGTGGTTACGATGAATTCTGCAGGTTTTACCAACTTATAAAATTCCTGTTGTTCATGAACAATCAAACTTGTTCATGAACAATCTGTATTGTTCATGAAAAAATCTGAAATGGTTAGCAGATGAACCTCTCAGGAATTGTTCATGAACAATTTGTTCATAATATTCCATTAAATCTTTGAGAGGTTGCAAAAAAGTTCCATAACAGAGAGCGTGAATCAAGGGATTGAGGGAATGTGTAATTTTAAAATTATATTCTTTTTCTTAATTAACTTTAATTCTGATGGTTGAATTGATTTGATCTAAGGGCTAAAGAGGCTCCTCACTATTTACTGTAAGAGTGTTATGCACTTGATCCTACTTCTCTCTCTCTCTCTCTCTCTCTATATATATATATATTAAAAGAGATATATGAAATTCTTCCCTTAATTCTAGTTTCATTTGACTTATGTGTCATTTCGTAATCTCATTGTAGTTAATTCTTCTTCTCTTTTACTTTATTACTTCAAATCATAAATATTTAAAAAATTATAAACTAACAAACTTCATGGGTCCTATAATTACGTAGATTTTAATAAAAATAAAAATAATTCGTTTTTCAAAAAAGTTATCAAACTTTGTGATTTATAACTAATACTCTCTTTGTTCCAATATAGAGCTCACTTGATCAAAGTATAAAATCATGAGTTACTTAATTAAATATAAGAAATTATTAGTTACTGAATTGAGCACCACTAATTAACTAAATCTATCAAATATATACTCTTTAATATATAAATATATATATACATCTCATAACTAATTGAAATTATTTATTGACTGACTTATAAACTATATAAACCCGCACATTACGTAGGGATTAGGCTAGTGTATATTACAAATTGATCGAACTTAAGCGAATCTACCTGACTACAATATAAAGGAGAATATTACGCCACCTCATCACCATCCCATCATTTTTATCAAAATAATAATAATCATTAATCAATTAAACCTAATCATTAAAAAAAACAAATTCCATCAATACAGAAAAGTCGCCTCCCAGGACTTTGGTCCTTCTTCTCACCAAAAAAAAAGAAGTCACCTCTTAGGGATGGTAATGGGGCGGGGAATACTTTTACCATCCCCATCCTTGTTTAATATTATGATCTGCATCTCCATTTTTTCTAAAGTCTCGCCCCATCCCCATCCCCACCTCATCCCTGTCCCCACTGGGGAATCCTCATCCCCGATAATTTTCCCCATTTAATTTCCCCAATGGGGATTTCGTATTCCCGTTAAATTTCATTATTCATATTTTACATGTATAAATAACAATAACTAAATAAAAATATTTTAAGTAGAAAGTATATCAAAGTTTAAGCATATTAAATATGAGGATAGGATCACCAATGATGACGGGATTGAGGACGAGGATTCCCAACAGTGATAGAAATGGGGATCCCCAATGGGGATGGGGATGGAGCGGGGACCCCTATCCCCATCCTCGTCCCCAAAAAATATCCTCATCCCATTCCCCGTGTGGAGATTCTCCGCTAATATTGAGCTACCAACACCACTTTCTGCAAATAAATCTCTTAGATAAACCAACTGTAACTTCTTTATGCTTGAAAGCTGTATAATTGTTACTATTCATGAGCATAAAGGCTATACATATATAGGCAGAGGCTAGAGCCCTCTCCTTGTGACATCTATGCCCTAGGTATCATTCTAGAATTACAATATTTGTCTCTAGCATACAAGGTTTGTCCTCTAGCATATATTACCGTTACTATCTCCCCTCGATCCATACGAGACGAGGCCGAGTTTGGAGCAAAAACGAAGAAATGGGGCAAAGGCTAGAGGCTTGGTTAGACCATCGGCAAGTTGATCTTTTGTAGAAACGAAAGCAACCTTGAGAGTGTTGTTCTGGACGCGTTACCGGACAAAATGATAGTCAAGATAAATGTGCTTGATGCGGTGATGAAGGGCCGGATTTACCGCCAAATAGCTAGCACCAATGTTGTCGCACCAGAGTGTAGGAGGAGCAGTGAGGAAGATGCCCAAGTCCGAGAGAACAGATTGGATCCACAATACTTCACAAGTGGCTTTAGCAACCGCTCGGTATTCAGCCTCAGTTGTGGATGCCAAGACGGTGGGTTGTTTCTTTGACGTCCAGGAAACCAAGTTGGTGCCATGAAAGACACAATAGGCGCCGGTGGATCGAGCAGTGGGGTGATGACCGCCCCAGTCGGCGTCAGAGTAAACAAAGTGGGCAGGATCCAGTGTGGAGGAAATTGAGAATTTGAGCTCAGCTGTAGCATTCAAATAGCGCATGATCCGTTTAACCGCCTGCCAGTGTCTTTCATCAAGAGAATGCATTTGTTGACACACCTGGTTGATGGTGAAGGAGATGTCGGGGCGGGTAAAAGCGAGATACTGCAGTCCTCCCACTAATCTGCAGTACATGGTGGCATCAGGAAACAGTGGAGAAAATTTGTCATCAGAGGCAGCAAAGTCAGAGGCCATTGGAGTGTTGACTGCTTTGGACTGCTGTTGTCCGGGTGACTTCAATGCCCAAGAAATATCGGAGCTCGCCCAAGTCCTTCACTGGAAAATCCCTGCCTAACACCTCAATAAAACGGTCAACAAGAGCAACAGTAGATGAAATAACCAAAAGATCGTCAACATAAACCAATACGAAAACTACAGCGTATCCGTTTGAAAGGTTTTAGCGGAGAAATTGCCGAGATGTTGGGGGAAATAACCCTCGAAACAACAACCCAAGGCGTCAATCTCCCTACCAATTTCGCCGTGATGGAGGCGGAATCACCTTATAACGCCATCCTGGGAAGACCCTGGATCCACGATATGCGAGCGGTTCCGTCTACGTATCACCAATCCTTGAAGGTCCCAACACCTTGGGGAGTACGCGAAGTAAAAGGCGAACCCTACACGGACATAGAGTGCTACCGAATCCGTATGAAAGGGATCGCGACGCCAGAGATAAAAAAAGACGAAGTAAAAGAGTTTCAGGTAAAGATGCTGACTCTGTATGTCAAGCCAAAGTGTCCCGAATTAGAAGACGTGGTGATCGATGATTCCAAACCGGAAAGAGTCGTAAAGATAGGGGTCGACGTCCCCAGAGAAGTTAGAAACGAATTGATAGCGTTCCTGAAGTCAAAGGCCAAGTGCTTCGCGTGGAGCCACGAGGACATGACAAGTATATCTCCAGACGTGATGCTCCATAAGCTAAACGTCGACCCAAAGTTCACCCCGGTCAAGCAGAAGAGGAGGAAATTCGCTCCCGAACGCAACAAAGTTGTAGACGAAGAAGTCAAAAATCTCCTCGAAACAGGCAAGATACGAGAAGCGAAGTATCCCGATTGGCTCGCCAACGTTGTGTTTGTACAAAAGAAGAACGGGAAGTGGAGAGTATGCGTCGATTTCACGGACCTTAACAAAGCATGTCCTAAAGATTCTTTCTCACTCCCTCACATCGACGCCATAGTAGATGCGACGGCAGGACACGAAATGCTAACATTCATGGACGCGTTCAGCGGATATCACCAGATACAGATGAACCTCACCGATCAAGAAAAGACCGTGTTCATAACGAACCAAGGGATATACTGCTACAAGGTCATGCCTTTCGGCCTCAAGAACGCCGGAGCTACGTACCAAAGGCTAGTGAACAAGATGTTCGAGGAGCAGATAGGAGACACGATGGAAGTTTACATAGACGACATGCTTGTGAAGTCCAAACGAGCAAAAGATCACGTAACACATCTGAGGGAAGCGTTCGAGATCCTGGAAGAGTATAGCATGAAGCTCAATCCTACCAAGTGTTCCTTCGGAGTCTCCTCCGGGAAATTCCTTGGATTTGTAGTAACCCAGATAGGAATAGAAGCTAGTCCCGAGCAGATCAAAGCCATACTTGATCTCGAATCTCCGCGTTGCGTGAAAGACATCCAAAAACTGACAGAAAGGGTCGCTGCATTAAACAGGTTCATCTCCAAAGCTTCCGACAGAAACCGACTCTTCTACGAAACTCTCCGGAAGAACGAATCCTTCTCTCGGAGGGAACGCCATGAAGAAGCCTTCACGGAGCTTAAGAATTATTTGACGAATCCCTTGCTCCTATCGAAGCCTAAGGAAGGAGAACCTTTATTCGTATACCTAGAAGTCTCTGAGATTTCTATTAGCGTCGTGCTCGCAAGAGAAGAAGGGGAAGAACAACAGCCCGTCTACTACGTGAGAAAAACGTTATCATCGGCAGAGACAAGATACTCCACCATGGAAAAGCTAACCTTGGCACTAGTAATGGCGTCGGTGAAGTTGAAACCCTATTTCGAGTCCCACACCATCGTAGTAAGAACCACGTCACGTTTGAAGAAAATAGTAAAGAAACCAGAGTTATCGGGGAGAATGACGAAGTGGACGGTTCATCTCGGCGGCTACGACATCGTCTACGAAGGAGTGAAAGCAATCAAATCTCAAACATTAGCACACTTCGTGGCAAATTTCAGTCCAACTCTAGAGCAAGAAGCAGTCTCACAGGTAAACAAGGTAGAATTCGCAAAGTGGACCTTGCATACAGACGGAGCAATGAACCAGAACGGGGTAGGATTAGGCCTCGTCCTAAAATCGCCACAAGGGGATAGGGTTGTCCAAGCCATAAGATGCGACTTCAAGGCGACGAATAACGAAGCCGATTACGAAGCCCTAATCGCCGGTCTACGCGTCGCCATCGACTTGCAGGTTTAGAAACTTGATATTTACTGTGATTCGTTGTAGGTGGTCAACCAAGTTCGTGGTGAATACGCCACTAAAGACTCGAAGATGACCTTGTATCTAAAAGTAGTAAAGGACTTGTTCGAGAAATTCGAAACTTGCCAAATCAGACAGATCCCCAGAGACGCTAACGCACAAGCCGACGCGTTAGCAAAGCTAGGTTCATCCATCGACCCAAGGGAATATCAAAAGATCTCGTTTCTTCACCTCAGCAACGCGTCCATCGACAAGGGAGCAATTCCAGAACAGACACTCACAGTAAGGAGTCAAGACTCTTGGGTAACGCCTTACTACGAGTGGTTGCAGCACCGACCCCTACCGGATAACGCGTACGAGGCAAGACTATTGAAGCAAAAGGCGACTACCTTCATAGTAGACAAAGGCCAACTACTAAAATGGTCGTCAAACGGCATGTTCTTAACGTGCCCAACAGAGGAAAAGATCCAAGATATTCTACGCGAGCTACACAACGGAGAATATGGGAATCATTCAGGAGGGAGAAGCCTAGCCGCCAAAGTGCACTCAGCAGGATATTACTGGCCCACGATGAGACAAGACGCAATGAATCACGTTAAAAGGTGTGACGCTTGCCAAAGACACGCCCCGATCCCGCATCAGCCGGCGGAAAAGCTTCACTTCATAACGTCTCCTTGGCCGTTCATGCAATGGGGGATGGACATAGTGGGACCTATGCCCTTAACCCTAGGACCAAAAACGCTAATGCTCGCTGTTACAGACAACTTCTCCAAATGGATAGAGGCCGAGGCATTCAAGAGTATCAAAGATTCCCATGTCATCTCCTTCATCGAAAGGAACATCATCATGAGATTCGGAATCCCTCACACCATTGTATGCGACAACGGGTCACAATTCATTAGCAAGAACATCGTATCGTTCTGCGAAGACAAAGGTATACGTCTAGTCTACTCGACGCCAAGATACCCTCAAGCGAACGGACAAGCAGAATCAAGTAACAAGGTCATCGTGAGTAATCTCAAGAGGAGGATAGAAGAATGCAAGGGAAATTGGGCGGACCAACTCCAAGCTATATTATGGGCTGACAGAACCACGCCTAAGAGAGCAACGGGAAGAACGCCATTCTCTCTCGTATACGGTTGCGAGGCCGTCCTGCCAATCGAGGTGGAAGTACCAACAAAAAGATATCGATCTCTCCCTGAAGAAAGAAACACTCCAATGATGACGTTCATGATAGATACCGTCGACGAGCTAAGAGATAACGCATCGTTAAGGATGGCGGCACAGAAACAAATCGCCGCCCGAAGCTATAATCGACGAGTAAAAGCAAGAACTTTCCAAGTAGGAGACTGTTTGTGCCTAAAAATACGACGAGTATGGAACGCGAGAAGAGCTACGCGTGGGAAGACTGTGTCGACGCGATGAGAGAAAAAGAGGATGTCGTCGACGTGACGAGACGTGGCAAAAGTTTTGTTTATCTTGAAGATTAGGTCGGCCGAGTATATTTTATCTTATTCCTTATTATATTATTGTAATTGGTAAAAGATACGATAAAGAATATCTTTTACCTTGTTTGTTATATCGTTATTTAGATAAAAGGAAGAGATAAGATCTCGTTTCCTTAAATATATTATTAGGGTTAGCCTATAAATAAACGCTAACGCCGGCTTTGTAAGGATCCAGCCACCATTACGAGTAATACCAAGTTCAAGCTTCAACCCTAATTTCCTACTTTGTTCTTGAGTGTTGAGATTATACCGTATTCTTTGATCTTCGCCCTACAATTGCTTAGTTATCTTCTCGTAGGTAATTTCGCTACAAACAATTGGCGCCCACCGTGGGGCAAGATAAAAAAGGTATCGTCTTTCCATACGAAAAGAGCTTCTTTTTTGCAGGAAATCATGACAAGCCCGACCAACAGTCCGCGTGATGATGAAAAAAGGTCTGAAGAAGAAGATCACGTAACGGTTCGTTCCGGTGGAAGAAAACGCGGGAAACGATCTCGAGAACACTCTTGACGCTCCAACGAACAACGCTCCAACAGAAGAGCAGGGGACGAGCGGCAATGTGACCAATGTGACCTCTATCAGAGTCCACTTTGACACCCTCCAGAAGGCGTGGACAGAAGCTAAAAACACCAGCGAAGAGAACACGTCGGGACTCACAAAAGAGAATGAACGACTACGCTCCATCATAAAAGAGCTTAGGGCAGAGTCAGCGAAGCCACTCACCTATGTTCGTAGTCAAAGCGTCGTTCGCCGCCTAGATATGGATGTCGTTGCTGGAGAAGGAGAGGATTACGGATCCCAGGAGCATCGAAATGCTATCCCATCTAGAGAAACGATTCAGAAAGAAAAATCTAAGGAGAACTTGACTTCGGACGTCGTCGCTGCGCTCGTAGCACAACAAGTCGGAGCCTTAAGGAAAGAGACGATGTTGATGCACGGGGCTCCCAAATCCTTAATCCCTGAGCACGAGTTTGGATTTCAAGATTGTCCATTTGTTACTGCTGTCACCGCCCAGAAGATCTTTAAGAAGTTCACCGTCGCCGATCTTCCCGTCTACGACAGATCAGATGACCCGGAAGAACATGTCTTACTCTATAAGGCCAAACTCTCCACGAGCCCGATCGAGCCAGAGTTAAAGGAAGCAATGATGTGCAAAATCTTCAGCTCGACATTAAAAGGTCCAGCCTTGACGTGGTTCATCCACTTACCCAAGGGAAGTATCTCCTCCTACACCGAGCTCTCCAACCTGTTCCGATTACAATTCGCCAGCAGTAAGTTGTTTGCAAAACAACCCTCGGATCTCCATAACATGCGTATGAATAGGGACGAAACCATAAGAGCCTTCTTGTAACGCTTCAATGACGAGAAGATTACGATCCCATATTGTAGCGAGGCTACCGCTGCCGACGCGTTCAGACGCGCACTCCCCCGAAACAACGATCTGTACAAGGAGTTAACGAAGACTCGTCCTACTTCATTTATCTCGACGAGAGAAAGAGCTATGGAAGCCATATGCCTTGAAGCAGACCTCCTAAGTCACGCTGAAGAAAAGTCTCGATCTCCACGTAGACGTACCCCTCCGCGCAGAGATTCCCCCCAACGGAAAGATGGTGAACGTTATGATAGAAGAAACAAGCCGTTTCATAGAGAACCTCCCATGGTGCATAACGTAAGCGAAATCAATAGCGTCTACGCGGTCGAAAGAGGTGTATACATGAAGACCGACGCGTTGAGAGTTATGAACGCGATGGAAAAGCTCCATGACGTGAAGTGGCCTAAAAAAACAAATCCTGAAAAGAAATCAGGATCAGGAAGAGGATACTGCGAGTTCCACAACGACTCAGGACATCCGACAGATGATTGCTATACTCTGAGGAAAGAAGTTCTACGTCTCCTGAAAAGAGGCGACCTGTTAGATTTACTTTCCAAAGAAGGAAGGGACGCGTTCGAAGGAGCAATAAAAGGAAAAAGATCTACAACGCCACCACCTCCATCATCGAATCGTTCAAGGATAATCAACACGATCTTCGGAGGCTCCCCCATAAGTAGCTATACCGCCTCCGCCTCCAAAAGAAGCGTCAAGCCATTACGCGGCGAAGGAAGTGCTTTGCCAATCTACCACGTCAGGACCTTTAGGAAAGATTGCCCAATCACGTTCGAGGAACCCAACGGGAGTGTAGATCATCACGACGGGTTAGTTATCTGCTTAACCATTAGTAATTGCAAGGTTAAAAGAATCCTCATCGATAAGGGAAGCTCGGCCAACATCATCACCTTATCCGCGATCAAGGAGCTCGGATTATCTAGCGACGACGTGGTGAAAAAGTACATCCCTCTAGTAGGTTTCAGTGGCGAAGTCGCCGATATGCTAGGAGAAATCACCCTAACCACTCTGGCGGAAGGGGTCAATATGTAAACCAAATTCGTAGTAATGGAGGTCGAGTCGCCCTATAACATAATCCTGGGAAGGCCGTGGTTACACGATATGAGAGCTATACCTTCAACGTATCATCAATCCCTGAAGTTTCCATCTCCGTGGGGAATTCAAGAGATCAAGGGCGAACCACAGATAGCAAGGGAGTGCTACAGCATAAGAATGAAGAATACAACTAACACGTCCCTAGAGAAAAAGAGCAAGGCATAGCAATTAAAAGACCGTGAAGAACAAGTAAGATACACTCAACGAAGACTCTATGAGGTAAAGGAAGAAATTGGTCGGGTAGGCGACGAGACATACATCCTAGAAGTCAAGTCCTATGCCATCCGAAGAGTGGAAAAAAGGAAAGCATCTTCATGGTTTGAATCACCGAATAGTAAGGAGTCAAAAGGCTCAAGAATACGGAAAAGTCATGGAAAGTATAAGAAAGGAGCCAGGGGTAGAAAAATAACCCTCGACGCATCAAAGGAAAAACCATCTAAGAAGCAAGACAAGGACGTCCATAAGCACGACGCGTCTCTACGAAAGCGCAAGCAAAATCTCCGAGGTCAAAAGTGGAGGAAATTTATGGCGGAAAACCCCGACTTAAGCCTGATGTTCTTGAAACATCATCCACCGTAAAGACACCATCGAGAAAGAGTTTGAGATATTTTTATGCGTCTTTTGATTCCCTTTTATTTCCCTTTGCATGAGTAGGATTAAGTTTTTAATAAGGATACGTCGTTATCATCAAGTCAAAGCGACAAGGGGTCGCAGCGACTAGGGGTAGGTGTCAAAGTCAATGTTTGTTATCGCATGATGCATCTTTTATTAATATACAAGTAGACCTTTCTTTCCAACGTGTTAAGCATGCTGAGTTGTTTCATTTCCACGACTTGCTCTATGTCTATTAAGTGAACGTGCCTCTTGCGTACGGCGTAGCAAATAAGAAGCAAGAAGGTTGCGGTGAAAATCCACACCGGGGGCGAATTTTGTTAGTCAACGCGTTCGAGGCTTCATCTACGCGTAGGCAACGTTAGCCGAACCGCCGACTCCGAGTCGACGCTTCCCATGATTGTTAGCGACGTGTGGCAATGGTCATGGAGAATGAAGCCCGGTACCTCACGAAGCCGGCCGGATCCTCTGAGCAAACAAGGTGAACCTATTTGACATGATCATTCTCCAGGAACGCGTTTTCACGCCTTCCAGCCCCTATGAGAGTCATGAATCCACGGGCAAAAAGCCAAACCGGTAGGATGCGTCCACCGACATCATAAGTCCTAACAATCTAGAAATCGGACGTCACACGATGAATAGGCTCGTCGATTAAAAGAGTTCGACGTCGACCTAACGCTAGCGTGAGGCAACGGACCCACCTTAAAAGTAAGAGTAACGTCACAAGCTGATAAAATCACACGCTGACCTATGTCCGCCACTCGCTTCAGGATTCCGAGGAAATGTTGGACCCAAGCTTCATGTAAGCCGACAACGTAACTAACCTTCATGTAAGCCAACAACGTAACTAAAGCAGCCGCAATGACCATATCACCCTATCAAGTAAGTAAAAAACCATCTAACGCGTTCACCACGAACGAAGTATCATATCAGAGATAGAGAGTTATACCCTAAAGATAGAATAGCAAAAGGCAAGAAACCAAAGATAGAATTTACGCACTCACAAACGAGGCACGCGTAAAGAATCACGGAAGTTCAAGCCTAATACGAAGCTTACGATATACGAACTAAAAGTCGTAAATACCCAAGAAATAAGTCCTATAACTACGCGAAGCAAGATACGCGTGTCAAAGCAAAATACGCAAGATATCAAAGCCGGATGAAGGGTGAACTGACGCAAAGAAAAACGCGCACGATGCAAAGAACGAAGTACAAGGTATAAGAAGTAAAGCGAGCATAAGAATCTTTGGTAGCTCTAACCTAGTCTACGAGGAGTCTAAGTCAAACCTACCAAAAGGGGTAGGATTACGCCAAAAAAAATGAGAAGTGCTTAAAAGATAGCAACAACGTAAGAACAAGAAAGTTGGCAGCTATAAAACACTATCACCAAAGCAACGCAAAGGATTCATGAAAACAAGAGAACAAGTATATTGAAGAGAAAGTCCAACGGCAAAGAACAAGGATAACAACGTTTGAAAAGGAAAGAAGCGTCCCAACTACAAGCAACGCGTACAAATACGCTACGCAAAGAAAAAGGCTAACGTTATAAGGATTTGGACTCGCCTTCAGACGACCCAGAGCCGGATGCGCGACTATCACCTTCCTCTTAATCAGCCGCAACCTCCTTCTCGTCGACGTGTTCATCGCCTTCAGCCTCTGCGACGTCGAGATGAACACCTGCAGGAGGTTCTGGAAAAGCCTCCCTAAACTCAGCACGCTCGCTTACCGGATCCCAATCTTTGTACTTACCAGCAACATACTCCTCATAAACTTCCACCCTGGACAACCAAGACCAATAGACCTTCGCCTCCTCCAAATCCTTATCATGCTGCGCCTCGTTCCTCTCCACATCTGCCCGCAAAGTACTGAGTTTCTCCTCTAAATCCTCGACCCGCTTGGTGATCGTCTCATTAAGAGTAAGAACTTCATTAACCTTGTCCTTTCCCACCTTCTCCGCGTCACGAGACTTCTCCAACAAACCATTCAAATGCGTAACCTCCGACGAAGCATCAAACGCCTTTTTCTCCAACGCCTCCATCTGTTTTGGATACGTAGATAAGAGCGTCCAAGCACATAGCGACGCCTGAATCCCCTGAAAGAAGGAACGAGAAAAATAAGAAAGGAAGCTCGCGAGAAAATCATCAGAGAAAATAGAAGTTACAATCTTACCTGCCATTGAGCAGCGAAATCCTCTCCCATAACGTCGGCATGATCCATTGACGCGTAATGATCAACAGACGACGAAGAACGAAGCCCCCATCAAAGCTTTCAGAAGCTCCCTTCCCGGAGCGAAAACATTTGAAATCACACCAGGGAAGTCATCCACAGACGAGTATTTCTCCTCGGGAACCTCAACCACTTTCTCCTTTCCCTTCCATGAACGCGTCGCCTTAGCCGGAGAAGGAGATGGCGTAGATTCCAAGGTAGCCATGAGATCAACGTCCAAGGGAGCAGCGGACAAACATCCTTTTATGGAAAGCTGCCTCTTCCTCGACGTCACAGATCAGTGGCAGATTCGTCGCGAGCATGAACGCGAGAAATTGAAGCTGCACCACCAACAGAGTGCAAACAATTAGAGCACAAGTGTGAGGAAATAAGTCGATGAAAGCTACACGAGAAGAAACTGACTTACCAGATGGCGTCGCAGGACCGCAACGATGACCCTCTCCATCATGACCATTGAAGGTCCGATCAACTTCAGGAATCGTCAAGAGCGCGACTACAGCCTTTTTTGACTTCGCTCTTGTCTTAAGAGCCTCCGCGTTAACTGGAAAGCATATAAAGTTACACGTAACTCGAGCATCGACAAGCAAAACATACATCCCTATGAAAAGAAAAAAGTTGTTAAGATAAAGTAAAGAAACTTACTCTCAGGGTTCCATTCTTCGATAAGCCAAGAGCACGCATCTCCGAGGGAAGATTTCTCCACAAAATAAAAGACCTCGGCCCAACCCCGGTCGACTGTGCTCTTCTCAAAAGCTATCCTAGCCTTTTTCTGTTTAATCTTGAAGTAAACTCTACCTGGAGAGGAGAGCGAGACGGTCAGAGAGTTGGCGAGATCCGCCGCGACGAAATCCAAGCCATGTTTTTCGATGGCATCATCAAGAGCGCCCAAAATACGCCAAGCCCCGGGAAGAAGTTGACCCATCGCCAGGCCTAGAGTAAGCATAAAGGCCTTGACCAAAGGCGAGAACGGGAATCGATGCCCCGCCAGAAACGGATACTCATAGACCGCTATCCACCCCAGCCGATGATCATTCGCACAAACCCCCTTTGGAGGGATCTTGATCTTCACGTCCGGGCCAAGTTCAGCAATGGTCCTCAAACGGCTAACGTCATGGGCTTCAGAGTAATGGCGATCCGATTTGCGGAGCACCTTTCCTGGTTCATAAAGCACTGGGGTTGCCCTTGAAAAAAGAAGAAGAAAGAGGAACGGTGTAATAGAGCTATTAAGTAAGGAAGAGAGCAGAGAAATGTTCAAGAGAAATGAAGATTAGAAGAAGTGTATGAAGAAAGGGAAGACCCTCGCTTATTTATAGAAAGGAGATCGCAAGGATCTCGGGAAGGATATTCTTCCAACGGAAACATCTCCCATTAAGAAACTAGCCATTGGAGATGAACGTTGCCGGCGCGAATAACGAAGTTCCTCGCCGGTCACGTGGAAATAATTGAAGGAGAATGATGATTGAAGCTTTTCGACGATATTAAAAAGCCAAGTGACGTAATCATCAACGCATTCCTAATGCAATGAAGACGTATTCCTTGAAGAAAGAAGGTGTCTCCCAGTTCTACTAAGGCGTTAAGTCCAGTAAGACGCCTTAGGGGTATTGTTTGTGCCTAAAAATACGACGAGTTTGAAACGCGAGAAGAGCTATGCATGGGAAGACTGTGTCGACGTGATGAGAGAAAAAGAGGATGTCGTCGACGTGACGAGACGTGGCAAAGGTCTCGTTTATCTTGAAGATTAGGTCGGCCGAGTATATTTTATCTTATTCCTTATTATATTATTGTAATTGGTAAAAGATACGATAAAGAATATCTTTTACCTTGTTTGTTATATCGTTATTTAGATAAAAGGAAGAAATACGATCTCGTTTCCTTAAAGATATTATTAGGGTTAGCCTATAAATAAACGCTAACGCCTGCTTTGTAAGGATCCAGCCACCATTACGAGTAATACTGACGAGGCGAATTTGTCGTGTGCCAAGTCAAGTAATCCTAACATGCAAACTGAGTAATATAGTGCGCAAGCAAGGGTCGAATCCCAAGAGAATCAGTTTATCAAATTCTTAAGTTATCACAATGACTAACCAATAAACGTAACCAAAAGGGGGGTTTTTATGGTTTTGATACGAAGTATCGAATGTCAACTTGGTTATAACAATATTAAGCGAAGTGTTCCACTTAGCGATTATCCACAATTAGATTAACAAGTTGATCTTAGAATCCTTTTCATCCCTATGTCAAGTTCTCAAGTGATCGTTCTAATTCATGTTCTTGAATAGTTATTAGTCCAACTAGTCCTAACAACCCTTACTCGATTATAACTTTGAAACTATCAAAGTTCAATAACAAAGTAGCAATGCATTCAGGAATAGATAGATACATGCAATATCATGGACAACTAGTCGGATACTCGACATGTACTCAATTCTCTTCTCTAATAACAATGACAACTAGTTCATGCAAATAGATTGTGCTACGCAACAAGTATGATAATTCAACTAGAAGTATCAAACTCTAGCAATATGAATAAGATAAAACTAACTTAGGTGATCAATCTAAAGTAGTAAATCTAGTTCATGGACAATACAAACAAGAGAGTTGAGACAATCAAAGAGTAGACAAAGGGAAAAGATAAACTCACAACTTGTTGAATCCAAAAGCTTCAAACGCCAAGTGAAACAAAGAACTTTAGCAACTCATAAGTTTGTGAAAAACTCTCCAAAAACTTAAGTAAAACAAAAGGTCCCATGATCAAGGATGATCATCCACAACCTAAATAGTCATCAGCTAATGTAACAGCCAAATTAAGGTGATAAAAACGTATGGAAAGTTACAGAATTGAACATAAATTACTTCAAATGGCAAAGACATTAATTTGATTCTTCTGTCGAGGAACCTCACCCGCGGGTTGAGAGCCGCGGGCGCGGTTTTGGTTTCTTAAGATTTTCAGGATGGCAGAGGGTCGCGGGCGCGGCTTGTGCTTTCTCGGATCCTTGGCTGAGGGTGAAACCCGCGGGTGCGGCTAGAGACCCGCGGGTGCGGCTGTGTTGTTTGAGGTAGTAGCTACTGATTTCTTAAGTCTTCGTCTTCGTCTTCAGCAGCTTCTTCCTTATGCTTCAAGGCTTCCAATGCTTCGTATCATCTCTTGGAATCTCGTATATAAATCTTCTCTCGAACAGCTCCATGATACAGATTACATAGAAACAAATAACATAATCCTATACAAAACTAGCTAATAATCCATAGTTGCGGTATGTAAAACACCGCTTATCAAACTCCCCCATACTTAGACCTTGCTCGTCCCCGAGTAAGCTAAAAGAAACTTACTCTTTTACAATAATCACTCAAAGATCTCAGGAAGTATGAAAAAGAAAGAAACTACAAATCACTAACACATTTAGTATACAAACAATATGATGAGAAATAAATCTATCAATTGGGTCCTCCATAGTGGTTAACATGCAAAAAATTTTGTCCTAAGACACTCATTTCACTCATTTTGCCTAGGCGCCCCGAAGGGTTTTTACCTAGCCACTCATTTCATTTTAAATTTCACCATTCCTTACCGCCCTCGAGTCCTTTTTTGCCAAGCCTAATGCAAGCCGAACTACCCGCTTATTGCATGGATTTTTCCATCCCAGGATTTTCATTTGCCTTTTTTCGTATTTTTGTGGCTTTTTCTGTTTTTAATTCCATGCAAAGTACAAACCAAATTAAATAAAACCGAAGGGAAATAACAAGGAAATGAAACTACTCTAGGATAAGCAATGAACTAATTTCCCTCCCCCATACTTGAAGTGCACAATGCCCTCAGTGTGTAAGACATAGAAAAATAATGAGGAAGAGAGAAAGAAGCTCACTGATCCGGGTCATCCCGGTTTGGATAGTCGGGCCAACGAGCCTGCATGTCGAGCCGTAAGTCATCCACCGACTGCTGCAGCCTCAAAATGTATACACAAACCGAATGCAACCACAAATCCGCAACACAACAAAGAGACCAAGCAGCAGCAGCACAATAGCAATAGCAATAGCCCTTCCCGAGGCGTAAGAAAATCAACAACGATGATTGTGGTTGTCGGAAAACCTTACCGAAATCAGCAAAAATGGACGACAGAGGTGACAGCCGCGGGTGCGGTTTTGGAGCCGCGGGTGCGGTTTTTGCGTTTTCTTATTTCGGGCGAGAAGGGAGACGCGGGCGCGATTTTGGAGCCGCGGGTGCGGTTTCTGTGAGGCAGAGAACTTCTTGGCAGGGCGAGGCCGCGGGCGCGGGTTTGGAACCGCGGGTGAGGTTTCGTCGAGGCAGAGAACTTCTCGGTAAGGCGAAGCTGCGGGCGCGGTTTTTGAGCCGCGGGTGCGGTTGGATTCCGGTGGTGGTCGCGGTGGACGGTGTTGTGGTGTGGAGGAGAGGGAAGGTGCGAGGATGTTGGTGTTGGGAAAGAGAAGTGGGTGGTGGGAGAATTTTGGTGTTGGGAAAGAGAAGTGGGAGGTGGAGAATGGTGGAAGTGGGAGTTAGGGTTTTATGTGGTGGGAGGTAGAGAATGAAATCTGAGATGAAGAAGGGTAGAAGATGAAATCTGAGATGGAGAAGGGTAGAAGATGAACCGTCAATTCCTTTTTCTTTTTTCTTTTTTTTCCTTTTTTTTTCGATAAACGAAAAGAAAAACCGTCAATTCCTTTAGTAGCAAACGACCATCGTCTTCTCGTCTTGAATTCCTAGAAAATAGAAAACAAAACAATTAAAAAGAAAATGAAATTCAAGGGAAAAGAAGAATACCTTGGGTTGCCTCCCAAGCAGCGCCTTGGTTAGAGTCGTGGCTCGACTTGGTTTCCCGTCTTCAATTTTCAAAAGTTGGCTCTTCTAGAGCCATTTCATCTAAAGACACTTTGGTGAATCCCTCATGGTAAGGTTTTAACCTTTGACCATTCACCTTGAAGACGTTGTGGTTGTCCTTGTCAAACAACTCCACGGCGCCATGAGGAAAGACGCGAGCAACAACATACGGGCCATCCACCGGGATCGCAACTTACCCGGAAAAAGTTGAAGACGAGATTGGTAGAGCAAGACCTTGTCTCCCACCTTGAAATCTTTCCTCAAGATGTTCTTGTCGTGCCAAGCCTTCGTCTTTTCCTTGTAGATCACCGCATTCTCATACGCATCCCGGCGTATCTCTTCAAGCTCTTGGATTTGCAACTTCCTAAAGTCGCCTACCTCATCCAACTCCATGTTGCATTTTTGCACCACCCACCATGCCTTGTGCTCTAACTCCACCGGAAGGTGACAAGCCTTCCCAAACACAAGTCGATATGGGGACATTCCTATTGGAGTTTTGTAGGCGGTCCTATACGCCTAAAGTGCATCATCCAACCTTAGACTCCAATCCTTCCGATTAGGAGCCACCGTCTTTTCCAGAATCCCCTTGATTTGCCTATTGGACACCTCAGCTTGTCCATTGGATTGGGGGTGATAAGCAGTTGAGACTCGTTGAGTGACATGGTACTTCTTTAAAAGTGCACTCACCGTCTTGTTGCAAAAGTGAGTACCTTGGTCACTTATAAGAGCCTTTGGAATCCCAAAATGAGAAAAGATATTCTCCTTCAAGAAACCTGCTACCACTCGGGAATCATCAGTTCTGGTGGCCTTCGCTTCCACCCATTTGGAAACGTAGTCCACCGCAAGTAAAATGTATAAATTCCCAAACGAACTAGGAAAGGGTCCCATGAAATCAATTAGCTCCCGGTAGCCTCTCAAAGTGCGAGTAACACCACCTCCTGGTAGCCTTGTCTCAATTAGCTCCCGTTGAGCGTTAACGACCAACTGCATGTCATCCAATTGACGTTGCACTTCAACAAGAGCTTCTCGATCGGCCATTTCTACTGTCTCAGTCCCGACTCTGTTCTCTCTTCGATTCCGGTGAAAAGTTCTCTCGATCTCTGAATCAAGAATAGAAAGAGGCTGATTAGTAGAACGGGTGTTGACCATTCACTAGTCAACACTAAAGTTAATCAAAATAAGAACTTAAAAATAAGAAAATTTGATTCCCCGGCAACGGCGCCAAATTTGACGAGGCGAATTTGTCGTGTGCCAAGTCAAGTAATCCTAACATGCAAACTGAGTAATATAGTGCGCAAGCAAGGGTCGAATCCCAAGAGAATCAGTTTATCAAATTCTTAAGTTATCACAATGACTAACCAATAAACGTAACCAAAAGGGGGGTTTTTATGGTTTTGATACGAAGTATGGAATGTCAACTTGGTTATAACAATATTAAGCGAAGTGTTCCACTTAGCGATTATCCACAATTAGATTAACAAGTTGATCTTATAATCCTTTTCATCCCTATGTCAAGTTCTCAAGTGATCGTTCTAATTCATGTTCTTGAATAGTTATTAGTCCAACTAGTCCTAACAACCCTTACTCGATTATAACTTTGAAACTATCAAAGTTCAATAACAAAGTAGCAATGCATTCAGGAATAGATAGATACATGCAATATCATGGACAACTAGTCGGATACTCGACATGTACTCAATTCTCTTCTCTAATAACAATGACAACTAGTTCATGCAAATAGATTGTGCTACACAACAAGTATGGTAATTCAACTAGAAGTATCAAACTCTAGCAATATGAATAAGATAAAACTAACTTAGGTGATCAATCTAAAGTAGTAAATCTAGTTCATGGACAATACAAACAAGAGAGTTGAGACAATCAAAGAGTAGACAAAGGGAAAGGATAAACTCACAACTTGTTGAATCCAAAAGCTTCAAACGCCAAGTGAAACAAAGAACTTTAGCAACTCATAAGTTTGTGAAAAACTCTCCAAAAACTTAAGTAAAACAAAAGGTCCCATGATCAAGGATGATCATCCACAACCTAAATAGTCATCAGCTAATGTAACAGCCAAATTAAGGTGATAAAAACGTATGGAAAGTTACATAATTGAACACAAATTACTTCAAATGGCAAAGACATTAATTTGATTCTTCTGTCGAGGAACCGCACCCGCGGGTTGAGAGCCGCGGGCGCGGTTTTGGTTTCTCCAGATTTTCAGGATGGAAGAGGGTCGTGGGCGCGGTTTGGGACCCGCGGGCGCGGCTTGTGCTTTCTCGGATCCTTGGCTGAGGGTGAAACCCGCGGGTGCGGCTGTGTTATCTGAGGTAGTAGCTACTGATTTCTTAAGTCTTCGTCTTCAGCAGCTTCTTCCTTATGCTTCAAGGCTTCCAATGCTTCGTATCATCTCTTGGAATCTCGTATGTAAATCTTCTCTCGAACAGCTCCATGATACAGATTACATAGAAACAAATAACATAATCCTATACAAAACTAGCTAATAATCCGTAGTTGCGGTATGTAAAACACCACTTATCAAATACCAAGTTCAAGATTAAACCCTAATTTCCTACATTGTTCTTGAGTGTTGAGATTATATCGTATTCTTTGATCTTCGCCGTACAATTGCTTAGTTATCTTCTCGTAGGTAATTTCGCTACAAACAGAGACTGGGTCTTAAGAAAAGTATTCCCAAACACCGAGGATAAGAGCGTCGGTAAACTTGTCGCGTCCTGGGAAGGTCCATACCAAGTAGCACAAGTCGTAGGGCGAGGAGCCTACGAACTCGTTACACTAGAAGCAGTACCACTTATGCGTTCATGGAACGCAACACATCTTAAAAAGTATTACCACTAGAGAGAGTGATGGTTGATTTGATTCCTACTTGTTCTTATGCATATCTTAGATTCCTTATTATGTCCAAGCATGTTTTAGCGTTTAGACGACAGGGGGTCGTCGAGACTAGGGGTAGATGTCTTAGCTCGTCAAAATTCATGAAATCTTCGTTAATACATAAGTATGCACTTTCTTGTCCGATATGCAATACATGCCGAGTTGTTTCATTTCAATGTACTTGCTCTATGTCTATGACGTAACATCAAGCTTAATAAGGTTGCGGCAAAAATCCGCGTTAGGGGCGAATTTCGTTAGCATACGCGTTTAAGGCTCCATCTACGTGTATGCAACGTTAGCCGAACCGCCGACTCCGAGTCGACGGTTCCCATGATTGTTAGCGAAGTGTGGCAATGGTCATGGGGAATGAAGCCCGGAACCTCACAAAACCGACACGGTCCTCTGAGCAAAGAAGGCAAACCTATTGCCACGACCACTCTCCAGGAACGCATACTCGCGCCTTCCACGGCCCCTCTGAGAGTCATGAATCCACGGGCAAAACGCCAAACCGGTAGGGATGCGTCCACCGGCATCATAAGTCCTAACAGTCGAGAAATCGGACGCTACACGATGAATAGGCCCGTCGATTAAAAGAGTTCGACGTCGACCTAAAGCTAGTGTGAGGCAACGGACCCACCTTAAAAGTAAGTGGTAACGTCACAAGCAGATAAAATCATGCGCTGACCTTTGTCCGCCACTCACTTCAGGGTTCGGAGGAAATGTTGGACCCAACCTTCATGTAAGCCGGCAACGTAAGAAAAGCAGCCGCAATGACCACAACAACACCACGGGTAGAAAAATCGAAACCTCGAAGATCGACCTATGCGTCGCAAGTGAGAAATGTTTGGCGAACCCGACTCCATAAAAGATTTGAAGCCAAATTCGCCAAAAGGGGATAGTATTCCCACCAAAAGTTAAAGATAAGCAAAAGCCTTAAGTAAAGAAAGAACCAATAAGTATCCAATACGTAGCCAAAAAGAAATCGCCACACAGGAACGTGATGAAAAGCTAAAATCCGTGTTCCACAAAAGCAATCGTGCAACAAGCAAAAAGAAAAGAAAATCCTACGAACTAAGAAGGAGGAGAGACATCCTTATCCGCAAGAACGACGTCACCATCTAAAGCTACATCCGCGTCACTAGAAGCTAAAACTGGTGAGCTCGAGGAAACGCGTAGAAGAGAAACCCCCTCGGGTGGAACGGGATAAAGAACAGAAAATTCGCCGCGCTCACGTTCCACATCCCAATCTACATGGCGACCCGCACGAAATTCCTCCATAACCTCAATACGAGATGACCACGAATAGTAAGTACTAGTCTCTCGCAAATTCTTCTCGTACACCCTTGCTTTCTCCTTGGCGTCGGCCTCAAGGGACGCGACCTTCCCAGACAACACTTCGACGCGTCGCGCCAGCACACCCCTCTGCTTCGCCGTCTCCAAAGTTATCATGCGAGCGTCCTTCTCAGACGCCGTAAGGCGAGCAATATTCTTATCAAGTTCCTTGATCATCTTACTAAGATCGCTCACCTCACCCTTCAAGGCCCCCTCGGACTCAGAACACTTATGAAGGCATTCCCAGATACACAGCGAAGCTTGGAAGCCCTGAAAGACCCCAACATATAAGAAACGACACAACGCCAAAAAGAAATCAAGGTTTCGAAGAAAGGAACGCACCTGCCACTGTGCTACGAGAGAATCACCCAAGACGTCTACGGCTTGCATAGACAGATAATGGTTCCAAGAAGAAGTAGAAGCCAGAGCTTGCATCGCCGGGATGAAGTTACGCGTAGGTGCTACGGAACGAGATACCATCGCGGGAAAGTCGATCACTTCAATATATGTAACGGAAGCTGCACCGAGATCCTTCGTTTTGTTCTTCTCACTCTTCTCCGAAGGATGTACGAGAAGTTCTTCTATCCCTACGTTTAGAGGCGCGTCTGAAGACACTTGTATCCCCGTAGCTAGCGGAGTCGCCTCGTTTACGCATGTTGGAGTAGGAGCAGCCTCTTCCCTCGCAGCTCTCAACTTTTCCTCCGAGATACACCTCCTCTTAGCAGTAATCAAGTCGTTGGCAGACTCTTGACGAGTACGAGACGCAACGCCTGAAAACAAAGCAGCGCTCAGTATAGAAGTTACAAAGAAAAGTAACGCGTAGCTTGTACGGGAAAACTCACCTCGAGAGGGAGTAGGGGTCGCCAGACGATACCCCTTACCGTCACGATCGGTAAAGGTACGCTCTATCAACGGAATCACCATGATTTTCTTGATAATCTCCTCTGATTCTTCCCGCATCACAATAGAATGGATATCAACTACGCGTGAAGTCACACGTAAGAATAAGCGTCAAGATGCACAAGTCTAAAGAAAATCAGAAAAAGTAAAGAAGCATACTAGAAGGAGTCCATTCTTCAAGCAAGAAAGCACAATCTTTCCCCAAGGAAGACTTCCTGATGAAATAGAATTTTTCTGCCCAACCACGGTCAGATGAAGTTCCTTCATTCACCAAAGGAGGAACCCCGACGCGAGATTTGATGTTGATTCTGCCCGCCGAAGGAGTAGAGAGTATGCAAGAATGCATGACGTCGGCGATCGTGAACGAGATATCAAAGTTAGCCAAAATATGGTCCAACACTGCCAAACCTCTCCAAGCACTCGGAAGGACTTGTCGGACCGCGACGCCCAGAATAGTCAAGAAGGATTGAACTAAAGGAGAGAAGGGAAAACGGTGTCCAACCAAGAAAGGGTACTCATAGACGCAAATCCATCCTGGGCGTAAGGCGTCGGCGAATACGTCGGGAGGAGGAATAGAAACTTTCACGTGAGAAGAAAGCCCAGCTATGGAACGAAAGAACTCAATGTTGCGAGCTAAAGAAGAACGGCGGTTGACGTCGCTGAGAATCATCTTGGGATCGTAGACAATCGGAGCCATTGAGAAGAGGGAAGTTAGAAATTAGGGTTTGCAAGAAGATCGCGGATGAGAGGAAGAAAGCCAAAACGGGTTTAAATAGAAAAGGATAAAATATCTACTCGAGATTTTCCAAGAATTGGTTTGTTACCGTTATAAACAAATCCGAACGTTGGAGAAGTAGCCGTTGGAGCATATACGAGTCGGTTGGCTGCATTAAATGAGAATCGAAGAGAAGATATTATTACGAAATCAAGGTTTCGGTTCGAGTAAATATCCAACGCGTTCCAAGTGTAATGAAGACGTATTCCATGAAGAAAGAAGGCGTCTCCCAGCTCTACTAGACGTTAAGCCCTGTAAGACGCCTTAGGGGTATTATTTTGCCTAAAAATACGACGAGTAAGGAATGCGTAGAAGCACTACGTCGACGCGACGAGAGGAAAGGAAGATGTCGTCGACGTGACGAGGCGTGGCAAAGATCTCGTTCTCCTTAAAGATTAGGTCAGCCGAGCATATTTTATCTTATTCCCTTGAATATTATTGTAATTGGTAAAAGATACGAGAAACAATATCTTTTACCTTATTTATTATATCGTTATTAGATAGAAGGAAAAGATAAGATCTAATTTTCCTTAAAGATATCGTTAGGGTTAACCTATAAAAGAAGGCCAACGCCTGCTTTGTAATCATTCAGCCACCATACGAGTAATACTAAGTTCAAGCTTCAACCCTAAATTCTTCTCTGGTATTATACTGTTCTTGAGTGTTGAGATTATACCGTATTCTTTGATCTTTGCCCTACAATTGTTTAGTTATCATCTCGTTGATAATTTCGCTACAAACACGTCTCTCAATGGAACCATCGACATGTCGTTTTGTTTTGAAGACCCATTTGACCCCAAGAGGATTGGAGTAGGTTGAGGCGGTAACTAGACTCCAAGTTTTGGTGGACATGAGGGCGTCGAATTCCTTGGCCATTGCTTCCCTCCATTCTGGGAATTTGGAAGCCTCGGTGAAGTTGTGGGGACCATCTGGAATGGAGGCAGGGAGCGGATGATCTGTGGTGAGGGAAGTTTGGGAACATTCAGGGGAGTTGGGCCATGGAATAGTTCCATCGGTCCGGATAATGGGTTTGTGGATTTTTGCTTTGGATCGGGTCCGCAAAGGGTGCGGGGTTTGGTCGGATAAGGGGTTGGGTGAGGAAGCAGATGGGAGAGGTCCAGTAGGAATAGAAGTGGACAAAGGTGAATTCGGTTCTGTGTTTGGGGCCTCGGCGGGAATGGGCTCAGTATTTGTGGGTTGGGATGGATTTGGAATGTTTGAAGAGGGAAGAAGCTGGGGAAGGCTGGGAAGGGCGACAGAGGGTGAGGCGCCAGGTTGGAGAAGAATACCCATATGTTTGGATTTGAAAGGGAACGTTGTCTCATGAAAAATAACTTCCCGGGAGATGTATGTGCGGTGACTTTCCCAATCAAAACAGATATAGCCTCTATGATTCGAGCTATACCCAAGAAAAATGGTGCGGTGAGAGCGGAAGGAAAGTTTATGAGCGTGATAGGGACGAAGATTGGGAAAGCAAAGGCAACCGAAGACTCGGAGAAAGGAGTAATCGGGTGGAGTATGGAAAAGGATTTCGTAGGGATTTTTGTTTTGAAGAACGGGAGGCGGGAGGCGGTTTATGAGATAAACCGCGGTTTCAAAGGCATGGTCCCAATAATGAAGGGGCAAGAAGGCATGTTTGAGGAGGGTGAGGCCTGTATCGACGATATGACAGTGGCGGGTTTCAATGCTCCCGTTTTGTTGATGAGAGTAGGGACAAGTGAGACGGTGATGGGATCCCATTTGTTAAAAAGCCGTTTTGAGTGGTTTGAATTCGGTTCCCCCGTCGGTTTGGATGTATTTAATCTGAGTGGAGAAGAATTTTGTAGCGAATTGAAGGAAGGTTAGGACGACTTTGGAGACAAGGGATTTGGATGATAAGGGAAATAACCAAAAACAGTTGGAAAAATCATCAACAATTGCTAGATAATAGAGATTCCCTTTCATTGAAATTTTGTGGGTTGGGCCCCATACATCCATAAACAAAAGATGAAAAGGGGCTGATGATTTGCTAGGAGATGGAGGATGGGGTAAGGCGTGGGCCTTAGCCCATGAGCAGGAATCACATTTAGGAGGCGGGCCTTTTTGTGTAGCTGGGCCGGTTGGAGAAGGGAGGCCTTTTTGAGAAGTTGGGCCTTTTTGTTGGACTGAATTGAAGACAAGTGCTGAAACTTTAAAGGCTGGATGACCTAAACGAGCATGCCAATCTAGAGAGGAGGCGATAGTGTGATGAAGCTGCGGTGGGTGCAACAGTGGTCGGTTGGCGCGAAGTCCATAGAAGCCGTTAATGACGGGACCTCTCAGAAGGAGTGCCTGGGTCTGCAAATCTTTCACAAGAAAATATGAGCTATGAAATTCGAAGAAAACAGAGTTTTCAGAGCAAATTTTTTGGACAGATGGTAAGTTCTTAGTAATTAATGGAGTATGAAGAAGATTGGAAAGCTTGAGATTACGCTGAGAGGAAGGGATTTGGCATGTGCCATGATGATGAATGGGGATTTGTGAGCCATCGCCAAGGGAGACCAAATGTGTACCTTCGTATGGGTAAGCGTCGAGTCGCAAGTTGGCTAAGTCAAGAGGGGAGTGGTGAGTTGCTGCTGTGTCTGGGAACCATGAGCTCTTTGCATTAGCTTGCATAGAGGATGGAGGAGGGGCTTGAAAAGCCTGGTCAAACCTATGCCAACAACGTATTGTTGTATGTCCAGGTTTTTTGCAAACCTGACATATGTCTCTATTGTCTGGAGCCCCAGTAAAAAATGTGGGTTGTTGTCTGTTTCCACCTCGGTGGTCCGCACGTCCTCTATTGCGCTGCCCACGAAAATCTCCCTTGTTTGTGAAGTTACATTTTTGTACGTCCACGTCTTCTACCAGGAAAGTGTGTAGAGTGGGCCTCAGGGACAGAGGCAGCAGTATGATTGAGGGAGACAGAGGTATGAAGGTTGGCGTTTTGTAGGCTCAGTCGGGACTCATGAACAAGTAAGTGAGAGAGTATTTGGGTAGGGTTTGGCAGAAAAGCTTGTGTGGATAAGGAGGTGACGACGGAGTCGTAATCGGGACCAAGTCCGGCTAACATGTATGTGCTAAACTCGGTGTCGGGAAGTACTTGTCCGGCTGCAGCAAGGGAGGAAGCAAGGTTTCTTGCTCTGTTGAAGAATGTTGTGATGGTCTCCCCTCCTTTCTTCAACGACGCCAATTGTATTCTGGTATGGACCACTTGTGCGCTGGAGAGGAGTCGCCGTTGGCTTCGAGCGCAGGGCACACGGAGGAGCCGTCGACGAGCTGATAGAGTCCATGGGCTTGCAGATACGGAGTCACTTGGGTGCGCCAGAGCAGGAAGTTCTCGTTGGAGAGCTTCACGGTAATAAAAGACGAGAAGGCCGGTAAGGGGGTCGCCGAAGCTGTATTGGTGCTCGGGACTAGGGCCTGTGTGTTTTGAGGTTGAGTGCCCATGAGTAGGCTTTAGGCTGAAGAGAGAAAAAGAATGGCAACTTTGTGTTTTGGATATCTCAGGAGCGTATGGGGGACATTTGTCCGTAAGGCTCTGATACCATAGAAGCTTATAGAGTATAGGTGTTGAAAGCTGTATCATTGTTACTATTCATGAACATAAAGCCTATATGGCTAGAGCCCTCTCCTTGTGAGGGCTATGCCCTAGGGATCATTCTAGAATTACAATATTTGTCTCTAGCATATATTACCGTTACTACCCACGATTCCCATATCTTCTACGTTGTTGTTACCCCCAATTCTTTTGTTATCTGCGCTATTTATGAAAATTCCTTCTGGCTCTCTTGATATTGGGTGCGATATATTTCAGACTATTGAAGTCAGTGGTATTTGACTTCTTTGTTCTTCGTTCTTGTATAAATTTCTAAATTGTTTGTTCTCTAGCTCTCCTTCAATGATAGCATTGAATTAGCCTTTCGAGGGATTTTCGCTTGAACTGAAGTTATGCAGATGCTTAATTCTACTTTCTACTCTCTATTTCACAAAAGTGTGGGTTTGCATGATGAATTTATGATGTTTGATTAGGGATTTTTAGGGTTTTGGATGTGGGTTTTGGATGTGGTTTTTGGAGGTCGAGGTATTTTATTGAGTTTAATCTTCGATTTTGTTGTCTAATTCCTTCCTTCCGTCTATAATATTTGCGTAGTCGTGCAAATTTCATTGCTCTATCTTAAGAAATCAGGACGCAACCAAAATCAAGAACAACACATCACATTGACAACTTCTTTTTAGCTGAATCAAGAAAACAATCTAGAGGTACATTAATCTGCAATTCTGCATAATTACGAATTTCTTCAGTGTTGAATATGTCTTGGTATTCTACACCTCGTTTTTTATATTTCTTCGGTAGCATGATGAAATTATTTATACAATTGATGCTTATTTAAGTGTTTTCTCTTACCCTTATACATTAGAATTTGGGAGTTAGCTATGATTTGTTATTGTTGTTTTGTGTTGATTCGGTAGCTCCCTGTGTGCTGATTCTTTCTGTTGCTTTAATGTAGCTTGTAGGAGAAAAGAATGAGAACACAAATAATTGGGGGCTTGTACATTAACCCAATGCGATTTGGTAGTATTTATCTTTTCTTTAGTACGTCTAACTCCAAATTTCTCTTAAGCCATCAAGTGTGTTACTTGATCTCAAAGTAGACCCTTATTCTAAATTTATTTTTGTACCCCCTTATGATTATCTAATTAATCAAACATGTTTAGTTGTTTGAAACGTAGATCCTTCTGATTTGAATATTTCTAGAGTATAGAAAGCTTTAACAAGAGGGAGATTTATGGTCTCTATTTGAAATCATGGAGCAAGAATGATCCCGATAATTTGTATGATGCCTCGCGAATCCATTCTGATAATTTATTTTCATGATCCAAATCCTGTTGACTTAAAAAGCGTTGATCAATTTTGAGATTTCACTCGGAGATGGATGAATTTGTTGGTGGAGATGCCCCTTGTGCAACTATTGGTTGAAATAGATTACTTAAAATAAGTTATTGTGGCAAAAAATTATACACGTTTTAAAGTGAAGGTGTATAAATTCTAAATAGCTTTCAAAATGGCTTCATTATAATACACGGTTCTTATATACAGCCCGGTGCTTTATTCAAACAATGCCGGGTCACTCGCGTTCTGCGAGGACACATACACTCGCGTTACGCGAGATTAACAAAAAATTAGGTTAATTACATGCATGCTAATCTCGCGTTCCGCGAGTGTACGTGTCCTCGCAGAACGCGAGTGTATGGTTACTCGCAGAACGCGAGATTAGCATGTCAGATGGACGTTGTTGTGCGCCATTACTACATGTCTTGTCCCCACCTAACTGTAATAATTACCCCCTTATTTTAAGTAATCCGTAACACCTATTAACCCTACCCTAACACATTTTTTATCATCTTTCACCTCTTTCACCCTCCATTAAAACTCATTTTCAAAACCTTCAAACTTCAAAACACTCTAAAAACACCTAAAATAATGGAAGATGAAGAGGAATTCAATAAAGGAGAGAATGGAGATGATGGTTCATCAAGTTACCATGCAAATGAGGTAATGTTCTTACTTAATTTTTGAATTTTAATTTGTTTTGCACCATTAAGAGCTAAAATGAACTTATTATGTTGTATTTCATGTTAAATCTAGTAGTAGTAAGTGTTGAAGAGATGACTTTTGCATATAATGTCAAAAACGTAGATGTGTTCATGTTTTTAGGGTTTTAAGGGTTTTTAATGTAGGAACTCATGTTATGTTAAATTATCCCGTTCAATGACTAGTTTCAGGAAATAGCAACTTCTCGCGTTCTGCGAGAGGAAGCCACTCGCGTCACGCGAGATGTGCCCCCTCGCAGAACGCGAGATGTGCCCCCTCGCAGAACGCGAGAAGTTGCACATTACAGAGTATTAACAGAAGCATTTTGTATAGGTGAATTTTTCTTTGTTCACTGGATTGAATGCAATCCAGTTGAATGACTACAACTACCCCTCCCGGAATACAAGGCCATGTTCGCCACCGTCGTTTGATTTAGGGATTGACCACTTTGGATATTATCATCAACCATCTTTATATGAACAACATGTGCCATCTACATATGAATTGCCTGAGCCATCTACTTATGAGTTGTCCGTGCCATCTACTTATGAGTTGCCCGTGCCATCTACTTATGAATTGCCATGTACATATGAGGTGTCATCAAGCTATGATGCGTTTGATTCACAATTTGCTAACCCACCAACAAACGTAGGAGAGGAGATGTGTTTTCTTCCCTCTTTACGCATTGCACCAAAGTTTGATAGTCCCGTATGTGAGGAAGAGGTTGTTTCTAGGGATTATTCGGAATATTTCACTACGGAGCAAGTGTTTGCCTCTAAGGAGATTGGTCATTTGTGGGCTTTGAATGTTGCAAAGCAACACAAGTTTATGATCTCTATTGGAAGGAGTGTACCATCTAAACCGGGGCAAAGTGGTAAGGTTCAAATCATTTGTGAGAAAGGGGGAAGCCATAGGCCTAAAGGTGTCGGTGTTAGATCAAACACAAAGAGCAAGAAAACGGGGTGTAAATTTCAGTTGAAGCTCATGGAGAACCGGGTTGAAGAGAATTGGAGATTAGTGGTTGTTTGTGGTTTGCACAACCATCCTATTGGAGATAGTTTGGTCGGGAATGCATTTGCCGGGAGGCCAACCCCGGATCAAAAGAAAAAGGTTCGTGAGATGGTACTTTCACATTGTTCTCCAAATCAGATTTACACTGAGATAAACAAGGATCCCGGAAGTTGCACAAAGAAGAACCAAGTGTACAATTTGGTAAGACATATAAGGGAAGAGGAAATGGAAGGTAGAACTGTGGTTCAAGAATTCTTTCACCAATGCAAAGAGAGCAACTACTTCATGGAGTATAGGCCAAGTGCAACGAATCCTTCGATAATAGGCGACTTGTTCTTTGCTAGCCCCGAATCAATGAAACTCTTAAAGGCGTTTCCATATGTCCTTTTGATGGACTCGACTTATAGCACGAACAGGTAAGTATTTATCATTCTGTTTTTATGTTGTATTTATCTTACTTTATTTTGGTTTAAGGTACAATGTTCCCTTCCTGGAGATAGTCGGTTTGACTTCTACATGGAAGAATTTTGTTGTGTGCGGGGTATGGTTAGAGGCTGAGAGCGAGGATAGTTATTTCTGGGCGTTGCAGCAGCTGGAGACGATGTATTTGAGAATAGGAGCATCGCCTACTTGCTTCGTCACTGACCGTGAGATGGCTCTTATGAATGCAACAGACAAGTTATGGCCAAATGCAAAGTTTCTCTTATGTAGGCGACATGTAAGGAAGAACATAGAGGCGAGAGCGAAGATAGCTATGGGCACACAAGCATTGGGGGTTCATATTTCAAATGATTATTATAACGTGTTCGAACAAACCACTGAAGAAGATTACAAGAGTACTTTGAAGAAACTTGAGGACGAATGGCGAGCTTATCCAACCGTATTGAAGTACGTGAGAATGAATTGGCTAAACCGTTACAAAGAAAGACTTGTTTCAGCATGGACGGATAATGTCTTCACTCTCGGGAATAACACGACAAGAGATGGGTTGATGTGTGTTCATCAGATTGTAAGACATTGGAAGGAGCAAAGACCACTAAGAGTATCAGAGTTGCACCCTTTCTGGAGTACTTTGAGTTTGGAAGAAGTTGATGTTCCCGGCATACTGGAAGTTAAGAGTAAGGTGGCAAGGCGTCTTTTTCAGACTTTCTATGAGGAAACGTTTCCGAAATTGTGCCCCCATGATCAAGAAAAGTGTGCACAAACTGTTTTAGACATTGGGAAAGTAAATACTCCTCTAAAAGAGCCGGCTATTTCAAAGCACACCGGAGGTCGTCCAGTCGGAGCTCCTAACAAACAACCTAGGTCAACGCAAAGAAGACCGTCTGCATGGGAGCACACTAATGTTGAGATGGATGCTAGAGATTTGGAAGAAACACCCCCAAAGAAGCAAAGAAATGCTTCTAATTCTGAAACATTCAAGAAACCAAAGATTAAGGTGATTGGCAAGTACAAGTCTCACATACCCGCGTCAATGCGCACCCATGTGAATGGTTGGTTTGAGGTAAATGGAGATGGAAATTGTGGATTTAGAGCAATAGCTCATGAATTGCATGACAACCAACACTTATGGAGGGAAGTAAGAGATTTGATGATAGCTAAGGTCAAAGAGATTTGGCACCTAGTTCAAGGAACTTGGATTGGACCTCCACAAGAAGCAACTTTGGAGAGCGCTTTACACCAACTTACATGGGAAGGAATAGGAAGGGCTCCAGAAGATCACTGGCTAGCTACCCCGGAAATGGGATGCCTTGTGGCATCCACATTCAACATAGTGTTCGTAACGGTGGGAAAAAATGCTAACTACACTTACCTTCCTCTACAACGTCCTACTTGGTTAGAAGATGGTGACACACTTCCGACGTTCTGCTTATTCTATATTCAGAGTGAGAGACATTTTGTTCCGGTAAGTTTTTGGATCTACTTATGAATTACTATCTAATATGCAACTTCCTAATGTTGTTGTTTTCTTGTAGTTGCGTCTTGAAGAAAACTGCCCATTACCTCATGTGTTTACTCCTTGGTGGCGAAACGCTGAAAGAGATGCTTTTTCTTTGCACGATCTTGTGTCACATCGATGTGCCGCCTTTGAAATGTAATGTTGAAGTTATGTTTTATTCGCTGAATTTGTAATGTAATGTTGAACTGGAGATGGTTTTTTAAATTCTTAAACAGGAGGAATGACATTTTCCAGAAAATGTCATTCCTCGCGTTCTGCGAGGTAGGTGTCACTCGCGGAACGCGAGTGACACCAACCGTGCCACAGACCGTGCATCTCAACTGGGAGCACCCTGTTTCCTATACGTTCGTCTCGCGTTCTGCGAGTGGTGTACACCTCGCGTTCTGCGAGGAGCCACAAACTCGCGTTCTGCGAGAAAATGTAGCATAATCAAACAAATGACTGATGCGTACTCAAAAATGCAGAAAGCCCAGAAAATGCAGAAACTTACCATCTCCGACATAAGAATATCGAGCGCTCCCCTATAGTCCCTTCCGACTTGCCCCTTCTTCAGCTTTACATTCTTAGGCATCCACCGGTATGCCCATGGTTGCTCCGCTCTCCACCGAGGACGTTCAGTAGGTCGAAAGTGTGGGAAGTAGTTGTAGATCCATGCCTAAGAAATACAAAGTACGTTAAATATGAAAATATATATAAGTATGTAAATTAAACGCTTAGAAAGTATAATACCTGCAACAAGGTGTAACAGAAAGACATCTGGGCACAACCCTGTCGTGTGCATATCCCCAGCTGCCTATACAGATGGGCCAAAGCAGCTGAACCCCACGATATGCCCGTAGCATGGGCATAGGTTTCCAAAAAAGGCCCATATCTAAGCTGAATCAAGTTATGTGACTTGTCCGGAAATAAGAGCGAGGAAGCAGTATACAACACCCAACCTAAACTCTTTCGCTCTGGACCTAGGTTTTCACAATGCCTTTTAAACCATTCAGCTTTCACCCTCCCAGAATCTAAAGTATGAGGATCTATTCCAAAAATTTCCGCCCCCTTCCTACCATAGTATTTTATAATCTCATCATGACTAAACTTGGCACCCAGTTTCTTACATGTCGTCATTGCTTTCCCTTCTATAGGTAGGCCTAAAATCATATGTACATCAAGAAGGCCAATAGTGATCTCACCACAAGGGAGGTGGAATGAATTTGTCTCCGGTTGCCATCGTTCGATGAACGCTTCAATCAACGGAAAGTCGATTTCTTCGTACATCATGTCAGGTAGATCTGACAGTCCAACTGCACCGGGAATCTCTGACCAGTCATTGTTGTCCAATGGCCAATCACTGCTTTGCTTTGTCCGTTGTTGTGCCTTCATCGGACCTTTCAACTGCAGAAAAATACAAAAATTACACACTGCAGACCAAATTTTCAAAAAATTCAGTTTTTGCAGATTTATCAGGAAATGCATAATATGTGCATTTCCTCGCGTTCTGCGAGTGTGCCACTCCTCGCGTTCTGCGAGAAGATGCACATATCTTGCATTTTCTGATAATTCTGCAGAATACGTGCAATGTATTGAAAATGCAGAAAATAAATAAATAATTAAATTACCTCCCCTTTCTGGATGTGGAACGCAACATGTGCTTCAAATCCCTTAAGCAACTCGGGATCTTCTGGACCTCCAGGTGTGTCATGAGTGAGCTCAGGATCATACTTTGGCTCATTCTTCTTGGACTTCCTCTTTCTTTTGCGTTTCTCGACCACTTCTTCTTCTTCTTCTTCTTCTTCTTCTTCTTCAACATCATCACCTTCTTGTTCTTGTTCCTCTTCTTCATCCCCAAAAAATTCATCCTCCATTTCTGCTTCCATCGGTTCTGGGGCTTGATTGTGTGAAGAAGAACCAGCTTGTCCACTTCCCTCGGCATATCCACCGCCCCAACTTTGTCCAACCATCCCTTCTCCACCGCCCCAACTGCCTCCCGCCCACCCCTGTCCGACTTCCATAACTGCATTATGTTCAAAAAACTGGTCTCAGCAACCCGGTTGTCCAGTAGAATAACTATCTTGGGAAACAAGGTCCCAGCCAACTGGGTATGACTCCCAACTACTACGCGGTTGTCCAGTTGAATAACTACCTTGGGACCAATTGGGATTGGGACGTTCTTCAACGTCGGGGAGTCCCTCTGGGAAGAGCTGTACGGGGTGACTCTTCTTTGCTTTCCCCTTCCCCTTTGGTTTTTCAACCGGGGGTTCTTCCCTAACAGCATCTCTGTTTCTCCGACGAGTCGAACGACCAGGACGATACATTGCCTAAAACAATACAAAGTAAAATCAATAAATAAACGAACGCATAAAATAAAATCAGAAAACAGAACAAACAACCAAAAAACACTAACATATATTCTGCAGAACAAACAGAATTGCCAGTTATGGCAACTCCTCGCGTTCTGCGAAGGACATGACTCTCGCAGAACGCGAGGGACATAATTCTCGCAGAACGCGAGGGATGTAGCGTTCTGCGTGAATTTGCACTTTCTTCAGTTTCCGGCGACAGTTTCCGGCGGAAATTCAATATTTTAGCTAAAATACCTATCAATTTAAGTAAATTACCAAATAAACATCAAAACCCTCAATAAAATCAACAACCCTAATCAAAAACCCTAACCCTAATGAATTTCAACATAAAACAACATCCACTCATCAACCATAATTCAAAATGATCATCTTTCATTCATTATACAACCATTTCTAAATCAACATTCAATATCAAAACATCATATAATATGCAATTTTCTATACTAACAACATATATTCATCTAGAAACAACATTAGAAAGCATAAGAGTATAAGAAACATACCTTATATGGAGATTTGAAGTGAAAAGAGGAAGAAGAAGAAGTTTGAAAATGGAGAAAACGCAAGAGCGGCGGTAGAAAATTGTGTGTGATGTAAAAAATGGGCCGAGTAGGGTTTTTCCGCTTTTATAGGGAAAAAACACTCTCGCGTAACGCGAGGTGACGCACCCTCGCGTTCTGCGAGGGTGTGCTCCCTCGCGTAACGCGAGGGCCCGGGCGTTATTCAGAAAACGCCCGGGCTGTATTTAGCAAGGGCCTTATAATAATTATGTCATCTAGTGAAATTCTCTCCTTTTTCGTATTTTGTACGTATGTTTTTTGCTTAGAGAAAAGTGTTGATTAAATCTTACACCATACTAAAACTGTTATAATACATTCGTCAGCGCTTTTTTAAGAAATTTTTTTCTTAAGTAGGCCTTTTTTACAAAAAAAATCTCATATCGGGCTCGTTTTGAAACTAATTTCCGGTATAGGCACTCTGGGAAAGTTTGTAATTTTTTCACGTATGAGAGACGCTGGTTTCTGAATTTTTTTAAAAAAAAACTTATATATAAGAGACGCTGGGAAAACCAACGTCTTTTATACATGTAACATTTAAATATTGTTTTGCACAAATTTTTTAAATTTAAATTTTTTTAAAGCTACGTATAAGAGACGTTGGTTCTCCCAGCGTCTCTTATACGTTAATATATATATATAAAAAATATATATGAGACCGCGTCTCATATAAGGCAAAGTTTTTTTTATTTGAACAAACCAGCGTATAAGTGTCTCTTATACGACTTTATTTTTTTTTTTAAATATTGTAGTGTAAACTAAACCCTAAGACTAGCGCAGAGCCTCTCCAAAGGCAGGTTAATCGTTTTGACCGAATTAATTGGGTGGGTGGTGGTTGGCAGTTCAACGTTCTTATTCCTCTCTGCAGTAATAACTGTTGCTGCTTCTCCTTCATATTTCTTTAAATTCTCAACTCCTCTCTTCTTAATTCTACCGTAATTCATCAGCAAATTTCTTTCTTCCTCCAGCCCTCAAATTTCTTTCTTCCTCCAGTAATAACGTTCTCTTCTTCCTCCAGCAATTCTTTCTTCCAGTTCGATTCTCCCTCGTTGCTCTTTTTCTACCGGAGGCAATATCAGTAAGTATAACCTTCCCTCGTTGCGTTTTTTTTCCAGATATTATATCTTCAATTATTCTAATTAAAACCATCTCATTGTCTTCTTCCCATTACACTGAGTAGAAAAGGGTGAACGGGAAAACGGACGAACGGACGAACGGCCGAACGTATATAATTCGAGAAAACGTAAGCAAAATTCTACATACATTCTGTTTTTTTTTAATAAATCTGTTTTTTGTTTTGAAAAAAAATATTATGATAACATTCATAAAATAGGGTTAAGTATGAGATAGGGCATAAAACTGAAATTAAAATGGAAGAAATTTTGTAAACGAAAATTTTGTTTAAGAAGGATTAAAACCGTAAGAGTGATTATATAGTTAGAATATGTAGACTGAAAATGGAATAGAATAGGGTTAAGAAGGATTTTATGAACTAAAATTTTGTTTAAGATGGATTAAAAACAAATTTAGTTAGAATATGTTAGAACATTTGTTACAAATTTAGTTAGAAAATTTTAGAAAATTTTATATTAAAAACGGAGAATTAGTTAGAAAATTAGGGTTTGTTCTTGTAAACTATAAAATTTCTCTTCGACATTGTAACCAAAACATTCACAAAATCTAATAGAATATATTTAAAAAGGTGGATACAATAACTTGTATATTTAATTATTTACATCCTTTACAAAATAGAATGGAAGGTGGATACAACTATCGTCAGTGTGATACCTCATTTATCAGATTACTCTCAAATGTTCAATCTGGGGTAGCTAGTAGATCACAAATGGTAGTACGTGGAGATGAAAACAATGATCACGAGGATGTGTTTGTCGATGCGTTTGGTCTTGATCACGAGGATGACATCGATCAATCGTCAGAGGACGAGGATGTCAATGAAGCTGATATAGCTAGGGTTAACATGGTTAGAGAAGCAGCGCAAATCACCCCGAGTTGGAATATGACTGGGGAGCCTGATCCAGCATTGATGAACTCATGGCAAACTTGGATTGGAATGGATCCACTACCAAATCAAGATGAATTTTGCAAAGGACAACTTTTTAGTACACTTGAAAAGCTGAAAAGAAGAGTCATAGTATATTCAGTATCCAAGGGGAAGGAGTATAAGGTGCAAAAGGCCAGAGATCGATGGTACACAGTTGTGTGTGTGCAAAAAGACCAAGGATGCACATGGAAATTATCGGCTCATAAAGTTGGTGAGCTTGACAATGTGTGGAAGATAAGCACATACAAAGGTCCGCATGTCCCTAGCTGTGTAAGAGATGTCATGCATATGGATAATCGTAATATCTCTCAAACCTTCATCGCTGAAGAGATAGTTTGTCTTATCCGAGTTGACAAAGCACTGAAGCCTGGGACCATTATGCAGATAATACAGAATTCGTATCAGGTCTCCATTACGTACAAAAGAGCATGGGGTGGAAAACAAAAGGCAATAGCTTCCATTTTCGGTGATTGGGAGGAATCATATGCTATTTTGCCTCGGTTTATGGTTGCAGTTGTACAGTCATATCCTGGTATTGTTGAATGGAGTACGGTACCAAGTGTTGATGGGAGTGGATCCATCTTCCGACGTGTTTTTTGGTCATTTGGACAAAGCATCCAAGGTTTCCAACATTGTCGGCCTTTGATTACTATTGATGGAACTCACATGTATGGAAAGTACAAAGGTACTTTACTTATGGCAATGGTTGTGGATGCAAATCAACAGATTTTTCCTCTTGCGTTTGATGATGTTGAGAGTGAGAATGGTTTGAGTTGGCCTTGGTTCAGGGATTTAATTGGTCGTCGAGTAACAAACCGCATTGGTATGTGTGTTATATCAGACAGACATTCGGGTATCATGAAGGCTATGAGAGAGCTACAACGTTGGAGAGCGCCAAATGCATATCACAGGTTTTGCGTTCGCCATGTTGTTTCAAATTTCAACAAAGTTGTTGGAACAAGCACTTGAAGCGATTACTTGGTTCAACAACATACAAACATGAAGAGGCAGAATTTGATGTTGGGTTCTCTACTTTGTGCTCCAAAAATGCAACGGCAAAAACTTATTTGGACAACATTGAAAAGAAAAAATGGTCCTTATGTCATGATGGCGGTTCCAGGTATGGAGTGATGACAGCCAACAGGTCTGAGTGTTTCAATGGGGTGATAAAAGGTGCCAGAAATTTACCTATCACTGGTCTTGTCCAATCGACGTTCTATAGACATAATCCATACTTTGTAGAGCGTCTTGGAAAGGCAAGAGAGCATAATTTTGCACGACAACGATACGCTAATGCAGTGGAGACGTTGATTGAGCACAATGTTACAATAGCTCGTCGTGCACAAGTGATCTCATATAACGCATTAAGACATGTCTATGAAGTGCATGTTCCACCCGTCCAGGAATACGGCCAGCACTTACAATACGTCGTGGATTTGACAAGTAGGACATGTACTTGTCGAAGATGGAAGAATTATAAGGTACCTTGCCCTCACGTCTTAGCCGTGTGTCGCCACAGAAGCTACTCTTATGTTGATATTGATTCATTCTACTCCATAGAGGCTCTTATAAGGACATACCAGACAACCTTTTATCCGGTAGGAGATGCTTTAGATTGGCCTGTGATTGAGGGACCGACATTGAAGCCAGATCCAAACGACCTTCGAGACGTTGGTAGACCAGTTAGGCGGAAAGAGTCTCGATTCCATAATGAGATGGACATTGTTAGTGCTCCAGGGAAAAGCAACTGCAAACTATGTGGGCAAGACACAACAGGAGGACATGTGCATCACGAGCTAGCGGTTCTGGTCAACATAACTAGCTTTAGCTAGTTTTCATTGTTGTACTTTATTTATGGTTGTTGTTTATGAAGACATTTTTAATGATTGTGGTTGTTGTTGTTGTTTCTTATGAAGACATGTTAAATGATTGTGGTTGTATTGAAGTTTGTTTAATGGTTGTTGTTTCAATGGCTAGTACATGGAGATTAACCCCGGTCCATTATCTTTTGAGGTGCTTAGTCGGCAAGAACAACACAGAGGAGAGATGGAGACCTGAGACACATACCTTTCACTTGCCTATGGGTGAGGCGACAATCACACTTCAAGATGTTGTTGTGTTGTTCGGATTATGTGTGGATGGATATGTTGTAACAGGCACTGCATGTCACCATTGGAGATCAGAGGTCATCCGTCTACTCGGTAAAGATCCAAGTCGATCACTCGGCGGCTCAGCGTTGAAAGATTCATGGCTACGAGCAAACTTTAATGATTTGCCGGATAATGCAGATGAGGAGACGATCAAGGTTTATGCAAGGGTATACATTTTGATGGTAATAATGGGTGGCCTCCTTTTCTCAGATTATAGTGGAGGCGAAATACAAGTAGTGTATTTTTCGTTGCTGGAGGATCTAGGGAATGCGGCATACTACAGCTGGGGAAGTACTACTTCGGCATATCTTTACCACAACTTATGCAAAGCCTCAGAGAAACAACACTCTCAGATAGGCGGTCCATTGATCTTACTTTAGGTATATAATATAACTTATTTAATTTAAAGTTATCGATTTTCATTGGTTGATTAATATCATGATTGTAGTTATGGGCATGGCAACGGATGCCGATTGGGAGGCCAAGGTGTATCGGTGTCTCAAACCCGGAGCTAGATCGCCTAACGAGGAGGAGAGATAGAAGGAGGAAGACTAAGGCTACCCTATCTGTAGGGCCGCGACCTCCACCACTTGATGACCAATTTCTGAATGGTCAAGATTCACTTGCTTTGAGGTAACATTCACCATTATTGCATATATATATATCTCGGGCGAGTTCTTATCAATCTCATTTTTCATTTAGGTGGTTGAACTGTGATTATGTATATGATGGTAAAAGTCGAGACCTTTTGTATTATCGAGATGCATTGGATAGGCTAAGGAGTGATCAAGTTTGTATTTTTTTTATGTCTAATTGCATAATACATATATTCAAAATACTTAAGGTCGTTTTATTTTATATTTAGTTTGCATGGGAGCCCTACACACCAAATGAACTAGGGAGGCTTGCTAGAATTTATTTTTTAGGATGCAATGTGTGGACGACCCAAGTCCCTATGATTTGTTTTGACATAGTTGAGTGGCATTGACTCGACCGTGTGATGCGTCAATTCGGATTTCCACAACATGTGTCGGGTGCATGTGAAAACTATGATGAGTTGCATTTAGTGAATAGAAGGGGGAAGCATGAGACAAACTAGGGCATATTTCACAAGCAGTTTATAAATTTGTGGAACAGTCGGGCCTCAATGACCCATGTCCTTCAACAGTGGAAGAACGGTATATGAGCTGGTACAGATCAATTACTCGTAGATTTATTAGTCCACATATTCGGCCTCCAGTAGGACAATATCAACCATTGTCTCAAGACTTGTATGGGGTGGTGAGTATGAAATATAACACATCATTTTATAATATTTACACTGAATATTTCAAACATACTTATAATTATTATTTTTCCAAGGACAACATGTGCCGACGCAAGGGATTGATGTGCTAAACCAATTGTCTGTAGATCAATCATTCTTCTATAGCCAGCAAGATATGGGGAGAGGATCTTGTACTACAGATCCTCCAATGACTATGTCACCACCCTATATTCCGCCAGCGTCTACGCCACCAATGTCTTATCCAACGTCGTTTCCCATGGCCTCTCCAACACCTCCGCCCTATTTTCCGTCCTTTGAAGATTTTGCTAGTTCTTCAAGGCAGCAACCATCGTTGTTCTCAGATCTCGGTGAATATGCATGGACTTCCTCGTCTCTGTATTCATACATGACATCATCACTGCATGCACCAAGTTCATTTATGTCCACTAGTGCTTCAAGTGTATTTATTTCTCCCACTAGACCTATTTCTAGGGATGAACGTAATATTTGTGGGTTTGGGTACGATCCTACGTTAGGACCCGTCCAGGAGACAAGTAGGGAAGAAGATGATGGTGAGACAGAGAATGAAGACGAAGATTATGATTAGGATTATGACGTATTAGTTGATGTAAAAAATTTATGTTGAATTCTATAAGTTTTTACGCGTATATTTATCATATTTATTAACCAACAATTTTGTATTTATATTATTTCAAACAATAAATAATATGTAACCAAAACCCTAAACCAAAATCAAAACCAAAACCCTAAAAAAATACCACCTTTGTAGATTGTTATTTTTTTTTAAAAATGACGCGTATAAGAGACACTAGTTAAACCAGTGTCTCTTATACATGTTCAAATAAAAAAAAACTTTGTCTTATATGAGACGCTGGGAAAACCGGCGTCTCATATATAAAAAAATTATATATTTCTCTTATACGTAGCTTTTAAAAAAAAAATTAAAACTTAAAATATTTTGAAAAACAATATTAAAATGTTGCATGTATAAGAGACGTTGGTTTAACCAACGTCTCTTATACATATTTGTTTTAAAAAAAAATCAGCTTCGGATGAGAGACGCTTGGAAAAGCGTCATACGTGAAAAAATTCCAAACCTCCCTAGAGTGCCTATACCGGGAATTAGTTTCAAAACGAGCTCGATATGGGATTTTTTTTCAAAAAAGGCCTACTTCAGAAAAAAAAATTCCTTTTTTAAGCATGTTTATTGATATTTTTCCAAAAAAATTTATAACTTTTCATATTTCATTTCATATTAATATTTATAATTTATTATTTAATTATCCGTCCGTGATACGGGTCTGGTACTAGTTGAGAAATGTATGGCAAAAATAAATAAAGCGAGCAATGGCGAATGCGGGCGAGTTGTGCGATTGTGATGCGCATATTGTACATACTCGATCGACTCTATCAAAAGTTATTTCACGTTTCTCTTATACGTAGCTTTTAAAAAAAAATTAAAACTTAAAATATTTTGAAAAACAATATTAAAATGTTGCATGTATAAGAGACGTTGGTTTAACCAACGTCTCTTATACATATTTGTTTTAAAAAAAAATCAGCTTCGGATGAGAGACGCTTGGAAAAGCGTCATACGTGAAAAAATTCCAAACCTCCCTAGAGTGCCTATACCGGGAATTAGTTTCAAAACGAGCTCGATATGGGATTTTTTTTCAAAAAAGGCCTACTTCAGAAAAAAAAATTCCTTTTTTAAGCATGTTTATTGATATTTTTCCAAAAAAATTTATAACTTTTCATATTTCATTTCATATTAATATTTATAATTTATTATTTAATTATCCGTCCGTGATACGGGTCTGGTACTAGTTGAGAAATGTATGGCAAAAATAAATAAAGCGAGCAATGGCGAATGCGGGCGAGTTGTGCGATTGTGATGCGCATATTGTACATACTCGATCGACTCTATCAAAAGTTATTTCACGTTTCTCTTATACGTAGCTTTTAAAAAAAAAATTAAAACTTAAAATATTTTGAAAAACAATATTAAAATGTTGCATGTATAAGAGACGTTGGTTTAACCAACGTCTCTTATACATATTTGTTTTAAAAAAAAATCAGCTTCGGATGAGAGACGCTTGGAAAAGCGTCATACGTGAAAAAATTCCAAACCTCCCTAGAGTGCCTATACCGGGAATTAGTTTCAAAACGAGCTCGATATGGGATTTTTTTTTCAAAAAAGGCCTACTTCAGAAAAAAAAATTCCTTTTTTAAGCATGTTTATTGATATTTTTCCAAAAAAATTTATAACTTTTCATATTTCATTTCATATTAATATTTATAATTTTATTATTTAATTATCCGTCCGTGATACGGGTCTGGTACTAGTTGAGAAATGTATGGCAGAAATAAATAAAGCGAGCAATGGCGAATGCGGGCGAGTTGTGCGATTGTGATGCGCATATTGTACATACTCGATCGACTCTATCAAAAGTTATTTCACGTTTTCGTCCACTAATAAATGAATTACTCGATCGAAAATCGCATGAACTTTTTTATTTAGATATATACTCCGTATATGTTAGGATATAAAATGTATATCTTATAACGAAAGTGAATCCAAGCTACTAGAATTAGCTTACATGTTATTGATGCTTGCATGTTTAGTATTACTTTTATATTTAGGAGTTGGTGTTCTTGATTTTCCGTCCGATGGGATGTCTCAGTTATTTGTGGACAATATGAGGGATATCGATACTCCTTTTCTCATTTTATCGTTGGGTATCCAATTTAATTGAGAGTTTAACTCTTCTTCTACCAAAAAGCATCTTATCGATGTTTTATTAAATCTCAGTGTTGCTAGCTTAACTATACTTGAAAGTTGATAGAATGTATGAATAAATTAGATCCCTTCAAGTACATTATATTTGAAGAATTACGATTCCCAGAAACCATACATGTGATCGACCTTTCAGCTCACGATCCGGGATTCAAAAATCCGACTTTCAAGAAGCACAGAGAGGGGTATTTATATGGAAGGAGAGATTTTTCACTACTTCTTTGGATCTATAGATGATTTGAAGTGATTAGTTAATTATTAGTTATGTAGTTATTAATTCTGTAGTTACTAAATTTTATAGGTTATTAGTTCAATTATGTTTTGTTAATATTTATCTTAATACTGACAAAACCTACTAGTCACACACTAAGCATAGCAGTTCACTCACAAGGTCATCGGTCGAATTATTATTCAACTTATGACAAGTTAATGACTTAGTTTTATATTTCCTGTATATAAATATTGAAATCGTAATACTTAAAATCAATATTTTCCTTTCATTATTTGAGTTCAGAACAAAATAACATTCGTGAAATCGCTCAGTTTTTAAATGTATAGGATCTTGCGGTTTTGTTCTACCGATCTGATCATGCCCTCTTCATTAATCAAATTGAGAATCCAATCTTGTCAATCCTAACAGAAATAATTATACATAAAAAAAAGCCAATAAAAAAGCATCTCATATCATCATACCAATGGTCATGAATCAGGGTCGTCGTTTGGCAGGTTCAGCCTGACCGACCGAACAGGGCCCCCAAAATATTTGGGGCCCAAATTTACATACAGCCCAATAGCCCATATAGAAATTACATGATATATTTTCTTTTTTGATAAATTATTAATTATTTGTCTGCTCATTTCCACCGACTCTTTGCCTTCTCCACTCCAAAGTTTCAATCTTCAAGTGCACTAATGGGTACAACAATCACCAAAGTTCATTGTTTCAATTTTCAAGGATCAATTATACGTATGTGGTATTGGTAAGTTTTACATAAATCTCTAATTGCTTCTTTATCCCTTTCAATCATCTCTTTCCCATTAACCCTAAAAATTGGGTCTTTCGTTTCTTTCGCTCAACACTTCAGAAGGTCGGGCTCGGGGTCTCTTCAAGGCTCAGTTGTGTCGATTATGCTTCGGAATTTCAATTCGATCCCGGCCAGGATTCCTATTCCGTCATCCTTAATGCCTTCAATGCTGATTATTTAGATAATGTCAATGGGAACCTTGATGCCTCTGATATTGCTGATTTTTTAGATAACACTAGTGAGAATCTTGATGACTCTAATAATGACTATATGAATGATATTCATGATAATCTTGATGCTCCAAATGTCAATCTCAACTCAGTTAGTAGAGTGGATGCTCAAAAATATGATATTGAGAATTTTGATCATGTTAGTGACCTTGATATATTTGATCCTAGAACTTGGGATGCATTTGATTCTAAATTGTTGGATGTTCTTGTTGTAAAAGGTCCTAAAAAAGATTTTTCTATTCAATATGGTCCTAGGGATAGACTTTCTAGAAGATTTTCAGCAACATGTTATAATAGAATTTTACCAAATGGTGAGAAGTGTGATAGAGATTGGCTTGTTTATTCCAAGGAGATTGATAAGATATTCTATTTTTGTTGCAAGATATTTAAAAATGGGAATAGAAAAAGCCAACTAGTTAACGAAAGTTTTGGGGATTGGCCACAGCTTAGCATTAGACTTAAAGAGCATGAAACAAGCATGGAACATGTTAAGAATATGACAGATTGGTATGATTTGCGAACAAGGCTTCAGAAAAATCAGACTATTGATAGAGTTGCACAAAAACAATTAGAAAAAGAAAGAAATCATTGGAAAAAAGTCTTGGTAAGAATTATATCGGTTGTGAAATTTCTTGCTAAAAATAATCTAGCATTTCGTGGTACTAATGGGAGGATGTATGAAGATAGTAATGGAAACTTCTTGAGTTTGATTGAAATATTGGTTGAGTTTGACCCTATTATGCAAAAGCATGTGCAACGTATCATAGATGAGGAAATTCATAAACACTAGCTTGGTCATAATGTTCAAAATGAGTTAATTATGTTGCTTGCTTCAAAAATTAAATCTGAACTCATTAAGAAAGTAAAGCATGCTAAGTATTTCTCTGTAATTTTAGATTGCACTCCAGATATTAGTCATCAAGAACAAATGTCTATGATTTTAAGATATGTGGATGTAGGTTCAATGAGTATTGAGGAGTCCTTCATAGGGTTTTTGGAAGTGAATGATACAACCGGTCAAGGCTTATTTGATGTTTTAAATAATGAACTGGAGACTCTTGACCTAGATATAGATAATGTGAGAGGACAAGGGTATGATAATGGAGCAAATATGAAAGGAAAATATCAAGGAGTGCAAAAGAAATTATTAGATCTAAATCCTAGAGCCTTTTACAGCTCATGTGCTTCTCATTGTCTTAATTTAACATTCTGTGATATAGCCAACATTAGTGTTAAAACTAGAGATTTCTTTGGAATTATACAGCGTATCTATACAATGTTTGCTAATTCCACTAAAAGGTGGCAAATCTTGAAAGCTAGTGAAAGACCTTACTGTCAAATGTTTGTCTGCGACTCGTTGGGAAAGTCGCATTGATAGTGTTAAGGCTATTAGATTTCAAGTTGCTGAAATTCAAGAAGCTTTGCTTGAGTAGCAGATTCTGATAATGATCCTAAAATTAGAAGTGAAGCTAAATCTTTAGCACAAAATGAGCTTGGTGACTATGAATTTTTAGTATCTATTGTCCTTTGGCATGAAATGTTATATGCAGTCAATCTAGTTAGCAAAGATTTGCAATCGAAAGACATGCTAATTGATGATGCAATTGAAAAGGTGAGTGGACTGGTTTCTTTTTTTAAGAGATTTAGGAAATCGGGATTTGAGGAAGCCTTAGAAACTGCAAAAGAAATTGTCATTGAAATTAATATTGATCCTATATTTCGACAAAAACGTGTAATACGAAGAAAAAACAATTTGATGGGGTTTCAAGTAATGTATCTAACCTAGACCCGACAGAAATTAACTCGACCCAACCCGATTTTTCTGGGTCATAACCCGTCAAATTGAACCTGTGACCCATTTTTCGCCAAACCCGTTTGACCCGAATTTTTTGGGTAAAAAATGGGTTGACCCGCCCCAACCCGTTTATTGACCCGAAAAATTTGGACAAAAAAAAAGAGTAATAAAGAAGCGGAAAATTGTAAATTGTACCAAAAGATTGGCTCCATTTTGATAATTTCCCAAAATTTAGGATTTTGTGAGCAAGACAAAAAACGGTCAAGACGGCCTATTAATCATCGTCCAGACGTTGATCGTCCATTTGCCGTACTGTTTACGGCCAAATGGGGGATGAAACGGTTTGGCACACTTAAAATAGGCCCTTACTAATTACAGCCCGGGCGTTTTACTAAATAACGTCCGGCACCTCGCGTAACGCGAGGGAGCGTCACCTCGCAGAACGCGAGGGAGCGTCACCTCGCAGAACGCGAGGGGCGTGTCCCTCGCAGAACGCGAGGGTTTTTTCCCTATTAAAGGGAAAAAACCCTATTCGGCCCATTTTTACAGCATTCTACCGCCGCTATTTTACCATCTCTCTCAAAAAAACCTACTTCCTCTTCCTCTTTTCAACACAAATCTTCAATTAAGGTATGTTTCTTCTTCCCTTATGCTTTCTAATTTTGATTCTAGATGAATATATGTTGTTAGTATAGGAAATTGCATATTATATGATGTTTTGATATTGAATGTTGATTTAGAAATGGTTGTATATAGTATTAGGTTGTTTGGATTGGATGAAAGATGATGATTTTGTATTATGGTTGATGAGTGGATGTTTTTTTTATGTTGAATAGGATGAAATTCATTAGGGTTAGGGTTTTTTTATTAGGGTTTACATTTTATTTAGGGTTTTGATGTTTATTTGGTAATTTACTTAAATTGATAGGTTATTTAGTTAAAATATTGAATTTATGTTGAATTTGTGTTGAAATGTCGCTGGAAACTGGCCGGAATGTGTGAGATGACCGGAGAAGAAAGTGTAAAATCACGCGTCACACGTGACATCACACCTCGCAGAACGCGAGTGTCATGCCCTCGCAGAACGTAAGAAATTGCTAGTTATGGCAATTTCCCCTTCTGCAGAACATGTGTATTCTGCACATTTTGTTTTCTGTGTTTTTTTCTGCATTCGTTTATTTATTGATTTTACTTTGTATTGTTTTAGGTAATGTATCGTCCTGGTCGTTCAACTCGTCGGAGAAACCGAGACATTGTGAGGGAAGAACCCCCGGTTGAAAAACCAAAAGGGAAGGGGAAAGCAAAGAAGACTACACCTGTAGAGCTCTTCCCTGAGGGACTCCCCGACGTTGATGAACGCCCCAATTTGTCCCAAGACCCTTATTCATGTGGACAACCGGGTAGTTGGGACTCATACCAAAGTGGTTGGGACCTTATTTCCCAAGATAGTTATTCATGTGGACAACCGGGTAGCTGGGACCATTTTTTTCCACATGCTGCACTAGTGAAAGTCGGACAGGGGTGGGCTGGACAAAGTTGGGGCGGTGGACATATTGAGGGAAGTGAACAAGCTTGTTCTTCTTCTTACAATCAACAACCAGAACCGATGGAAGAAGAAAACGAGGATGAAGTTGGGGATCAAGAAGAGGAAGAACATGAAGAAGAAGAAGAAGAAGAAGATGATGATGATGAAGAAGAAGAAGTGGTCGTGAAAACAAAAAGGAAGCGGAAGTCAAAGAAGAACGAGCCAAGATATGATCCTGAGCTCACTCATAGCGTACCTGGAGGTCCAGAAGATCCCGAATTGCTTAAGGGATTTGAAGCACATGTGGCTCACCACATCCAAAAAGGGATTGTAAGTCTCTTTTTTTTCCAGTATAATCCAGTTTGCCCAGTTTCTGCAGAGACTGCAGAAACTGTGCATTTTCTCGCAGAACGCGAGTGTGTGCAGCCTCACAGAACGCGAGAAAATGCACATAATATGGATTTTCTTCCTACTCTGCATTTTCTGTCTGCATTTTTAGCTAACTTTTTCTAATCTATATAATATGTATTTTTTACTGCAGATCAAAGGTCCAATGAAACCACAACAAAGGACAAAACAAAGCAGTGATTGGCCATTAGACAACAATGAATGGTCTGAGATTCCCGGTGCAGTTGGATTGTCAAATCTCCCTGGAATGATGTACGACGAAATCGACTTCCCGTTGATTGATCTGCAGTTGGATTGTCAAAGCTGAAGAAGGGGCAAGTCGGAAGGGACTATAGAGGCACGCTCGATATTATTTTACCGGAGATGGTAATTATCTAATTCTTTTTTTATTCATTTGCATTAGGTTGTGTTAAGTTTCTGCATTTGATGCATATTCAACAGCTTCTGCAGAAATGGACCTTGGTTGTGTAGACAATGGGCATCTTCTCGCAGAAATCAAACCGACTATCTCCAGGAAGGGAACATTGTACCTTAGACCAAAATACAGAAAGATTGCACCTTTAATTCAAAGTCTTAAATGTTTCTACTGCGGAATAGCATCTGTAATGCTCTTGCTCGCGTCACGCGAGGTCACCACATCTCGCGTAACGCGAGAAAGTACTGTAGTGCATCATCTTTGCTTTCAAAAATGCATAAACACTGAATCAAGGACATTCCTCGCGTAACGCTAGGTGGGGTGTCCTCGCGTTACGCGAGAAGTGTTTTTTACCAAAAATCTTAAAATTTTCATGAAATTTAAAATACAACATAAAATCAGAATGATAAATACTTACTTGTTCGTGCTATAAGTCGAATCCAACAAAATGACATATGGAAACGCCTTTAAGAGTTTCATTGATTCGGGGCTAGCAAAGAACAAGTCGCCTATTATCGAAGGATTTTTTGCACTTGGACTATACTCCATGAAGTAGTTGTTCTCTTTGCATTGGTGAAAGAATTCTTGAACCACGGTTCTACCTTCCATTTCCTCTTCCCTTATATCTCTTACCAAATTGTACACTTGTCTCTTCTTTGTGCAGCTTCCGGGATCCTTGTTTATCTCAGTGTAAATCTGATTTGGAGAACAATGAGAAAGTACCATCTCACGAATCATTTTCTTTTGATCAGGGGTTGGCCTCCCAGCAAATGCATTCCCGACCAAACTATCTCCAATAGGATGGTTGTGCAAACCACAAACAACTGTTAATCTCCAATTCTCTTCAAAACGGTTCTCCATGAGCTTCAACTGAAATTTACACCCCGTTTTCTTGTTCTTTGTGTTTGTTCTAACTCCGACACCTTTAGGCTTATAACTTCCCCCTTTCTCACAAATGATTTGAACCTTACCACTTTGCCCCGGTTTAGATGGTACACTCCTTCCAATAGAGATCATAAACTTATGTTGCTTTGCAACATTCAACGCCCACAAATGACCAATCTCCTTAGAGGCAAACACTTGCTCCGTAGTGAAATATTCCGAATAATCCCTAGAAACGACATCTTCATCACATACGGGACTATCAAACTTTGGTGCAGTGCGTAAAGAGGGAAGAAACCACATCTCCTCTCCTACGTTTGTAACCAGTCTCAACGTAGGTGGGTTAGCGAACTATGAATCAAACGCATCATAACTTGATGGCACTTCATATGTACATGGCAATTCATAAGTAGATGGCACGGGCAATTCATATGTAGATGGCACGGGCAATTCATATGTAGATGGCATAGGAAATTGATAAGTAGATGGCACGGGCAATTCATATGTAGATGGTTGATGATAATCACCAAAGCCGTCAATCCCTAAATCAAATGACGGTGGCAAAACGGGCCTCGTATTCCGGGAAGGGTCGGTGTAGTCATTCAACTGGATTGCATTCAATCCAGTGAACAAAGAAAAATTCACCTATACACATGCAATTAGTTAATCCTCTGTAATGGACACTTTCTCGCGTTCTGCGAGGGAGGCATTACTCGCGTAACGCGAGGTGCTCCATCTCGCATAACGCGAGAAAGTGCTAAGGTTCAAACAGTGTGAAACGGGGTCATTTAACATAAACATGAACAAATGTAAATTTTTTACAATAAAAACCCTAAACAAAATAAGGTTGAAGAACAAAACTTTTGGACATTATATTCAAAAGTCATCTCTTCAACACTTACTACTACTACACTTAACATTAAATACAACATAATAACATCATTTTAGCTCTTAATGGGCCAAAACAAATTAAAATTCAAAAATTAAGTAAGAACATTACCTCATTTGCATGGAAACTTGATGAACCACCATCTCCATTCATTCCTTTGTTGATTTACTCTTCATCTTCCATTGTTTTTGGTGTTTTGGTGTTTTGGTGTTTTTAGAATGTTTTGAAGTTTGAAGGTTTTGAAAATAAGTTTTAATGGAGGGTGAACGAGGTAAAAGATGATAAAAAGAGGTGTTACGGTAGGGCTAATAGGTGTTACGGTTTACTTAAAATAAGGGGTAGTTATTATAGTTAAGTGAGAACAAGACATGTATTAATGGTGCACAACAACGTCTATCTGACATGCACTACTCGCGTTACGCGAGGTCGAGACACTCGCGTTCTGCAATGTCACATACACTCGCAGAATGCGATATTTTTTGGCTAATCTCGCGTTCCGCAAGGGTACGTGACCTCTCAAAACACGAATGGTTGGGCTGTGTTTGGTAAAGGCACCGGGCTTTATATAGCATCTGTGTTAAAATAGCATGCGAAGCAGAGTACCAGGGGATTATAGTCTGAACAGACTAGGCCAGATAATAATAACCCAATAAAGTTGTTTGGGCTGGTCCATAACAAAACAGACACTAACCCATTATATTAACCTAGTTAAACTCTATCGATCCGCCCCCTTATATATAACATCGAGGAGCAGGAGTATACTGAGGGTTGTCGATGTGGGAATACAAAATTTGATGCCTTAATATACAAAAAAGTCTTTATTTGGCACACCCTAAAAGTTTATTTAACACACCCATACATTCGTCACGAAGGTATTTGGTCAGACATTCGTCACGAAGGTATATGGCCAGACATTCGTCACGAAGGTTTTGGGGAGATTCGTCACGAAGGTATTGGAGAGATCTGTCACGAAGGTATTGGGGAGATTCGTCACGAAGGTATTGGAGAGATCCGTCACGAATCTTTTTTTTAAAAAAAATAAAAAATTCAGAACCTTGTAGAGAATTTCGATACGAGTCCGTGCATATAAAATACGTCCAAAACGGACATCGTTTGCCCTTCCAAAAGCCCTAAAAACAAAACAGTCGTTTTTGTTAAGTTCGTAATATTTAAACATAATGCATAATTATAAAAAAAATAAAAAATTCAGAATCTTGTAGAGAATTTCGATACGAGTCCGTGCATATAAAATACGTCCAAAACGGACATCGTTTGCCCTTCCAAAAGCCCTAAAAACAAAACAGTCGTTTTTGTTAAGTTCGTAATATTTAAACATAATGCATAATTATACTTTATAATTAATAAACTAGTGATATTAAATGCTAATATACAATTATAGTATATAAATTTAATTGCATGATTTTTAACTATAATATATAATTATATTATACAAATACTAAATTTATATAAGGTTTTGCTTTTACAAACTTAACGCATGCGACTATTTTGTTTTGGAGGCTTTTGGAAGGGCAAACGATGTCCGTTTTGGACGTATTTTATATGCACGGACTCGTATTGAAATTCTCTACAAGATTCTGAATTTTTTATTTTTTTTAAAAAAAAGATTCGTCACGGATCTCTCCAATACCTTCGTGACGAATCTCCCCAATACCTTCGTGACGGATCTCTCCAATACCTTCGTGACGAATCTCCCCAAAACCTTCGTGACGAATGTCTGGCCATATACCTTCGTGACGAATGTCTGACCAAATACCTTCGTGACGAATGTATGGCTGTGTTAAATAAACTTTTAGGGTGTGCCAAATAGTAAGCGCCTTAATATATTGTTTCACTGAGTACAATTCATTTCATGTTTTCGATGTGGGAAACTAATTTTGTGTTGGTTTAAGTATAATGTCTACTAAGCAGCTTCATTTCAAGGTAACGTTTCCTAACCATATTTAAATAAATAATATTATACATTATTAATATTTAGTGAAATATAAGACCATCGTGAAAATATTTATGTATGAATGGGTGATTATTGTTTAAAACATTATACAACTTAGGTAACTCTCAATTAAAATGAGGCTCAAAATTATGCGTAAACGCTAAAAGGCCTTAAATGGGCATAAGATCCGATTTGGCAAAACGACACTCAAACGATGTCGGAATGGAATCAAACTTGGTTTCAATGCCTAATAGAGATATTTAACCATGTGGGCAACTCTCAATCAAAACTTCTCCATTTTCAAGTAAAACCTCCTTTCTAAACATCAAACTAGTCATCACTCTCTAACTTGTCGCAATATGTATGGTCAACAACATCAATGTATTATTTTGTTTGAAAACATTATACAATTAGTCTTATTAGGCACATAATGTCACCATAATGTCTCGCTCACACAAAACGAGGCTCGAAACTATGCGTAAACGCTAAAAGGCCTTAAATGGGCTTAAGGCCCAATTTGACAAAATGACGCTCAAACGATGTCGGAATGAAATGAAACTTGAAACCAATGTCTATTAGAGATATTTGACCATGTGGATAACTCTCAATCAAAACTTCTTCATTTTCAAGTAACACCTTTTTTCTAAACATCAAACTAGTCATCACTCTTTAACTTGTCGCTATATGTATGGTCAACAACATCAATGTATTATTATGTTTGAAAAAATTATACAACTTAGTCTTATTATGCATATAAAGTCACAATAAGTTATCGCTCACACAAAACGAGACTCGAAACTATGCGTAAACGCTAAAAGGCCTTAAGGCCCAATTTTTGCAAAATGACATCCAAACGGTGTCAGAATGGAATGAAACTTGGTTTCGATTTCTATTAGAGATATTTGACCATGTGCGTAACTTTCAATCACAACTTCTAACTTTTCAAGTAACACCTTCTTTGTAAATATCAAACTAGTCATAACTCTCTAACTTGTCGCAATATGTATGTTCTACATGTTGATTATTGTATGAAAAAAGTATACAAATAGTCTTATTAGGCACATAAGGTATCATTCACGCAAAACGAGGCTCGAAACTATGCATAAACGCTAAGGCCCAATTTGACAAAATATTAATTGAAAAAGTATAAAGAAGAGTTATACCTGAACCCGACCCGACCTGTTTTGACCCGGTAATTTTAGACCCGAAATTACCCGATCCGAAATATACCAGACCCGAAGCACTCTAACCTGAACCCGATCAACCCGACCCGATTGTCAGGTCTAATCTAACCCTATTCCACAATCTGCAAAAGAGTTGTTTAGAGTTCAATATTTCTTATGCGTTGTTGATGAAGCTATTAGTTCACCGTACTAGAAAAAAGATTTGCACAATATCAAGAGTATGAGTCTATTTTTGGCTTTTTATTTACTTCTAAAAGACTGCGTTCACTAGATGATGCATGCTTGAAATCCTCATGTATTCATATTGAAGATGCACTTAAAAATCATGAGCAATATGATGTTGATGGTAATGAATTATATATAGAGCTGAAATTACTTCAAGATTTTCTGCCTAATGACGAAAAGCATGAAGAGATGAAACCTATGTAAATGTTAAGGTTTTTGAAACGTTTTGATTGTTTTCCCAATGCGATAATTGCTTATAGAGTCATGTTAACTATTCATGTGACTGTTGCAACTGCAGAAAGAAGCTTTTCAAAGTTGAAGATATTGAAGAACTATTTGCGTTCGACAATGACACAAGATCGACTTAATGGATTGGCTTTGCTTTCAATTGAGAATGACGTTCTGCGAAAAGTGGATTATGAAGAGATCGTTGATGAGTTTGTTTCGAAAAATGTTCGAAGGAAAGTTATCTTGAAATGAATTGCATTACTTTAAATATTTCAAAAATTGAAGTTTAAGTAAGACATCAACACTTGTATTTTTGTGCAATTTTATATCAAATTTCAAAATATGAATTTTATACAGGGGCCTAATTTAGACAATTGAAACAGGGCCGTCTCAATCTTTTAAGGGTCCTGCATGAAATGATGCTCTTATTAACCCTAATTATACTCGATTTTCTATAACTTTCTATACTCCACATATTGATCTACTCTGTAGTGATGAAGCAAGACATGAGTTGACAATTACCACACTTGACAATTTCACATGCGGCCGCTAAAAATCCAGGGCGTTTAACCCCGCACCCGAAAAATTATAACTCGCACCCGTTTTGGGCGCATCCGTAACGCGCCCAAAAAACCCAGGTCATTTATGTGCGCATCCGGGATGCGCCCAAGAAAAAAAAAAAAAAAAAATTTTGTCTTCAAACTGCTAAAAAATCCAGTCTGATTTTGGACGCATCCTAGGTGCGCCCAAAACTGAACCGGGTTTTTTAAAAAAGGTTTGGACGCATCCCGGGTGCGCTCAAGAGTGGGTGCCAGTTATAAAAAAGTGGGTGCGGGGCTTTTTTCGGAAAATCTATTGGAGTGTTTTGGGGGCCCTTTTATAGTCTCCACTTCCATGATCGAACACCACAAATTAAAACATGCATATGTTTTACATTGTTGTGTATCAATGTAAAACATGCATATGCATCTGTGTAAGTCTCTTGTGTGTTGTTATTTTCTTAGCCGAAATTTGAACATATGTGGTTAGAGCTAGTGCAATAATTAATATACAAAGTCTTTATTTGGCACATCCTAAAAGTTTATTTAACACACTCATACATTCCTCACGAAGGTATTTGGTCAGACATTCGTCACGAAGGTATATGGCCAGACATTCGTCACGAAGGTTCGAAGGACATCCGTCACGAAGGTATTGGGGAGATCTGTCACGAAGGTATATAGGACTTACGTGATGAATCATTTTTTTTATCTTGTATAGAATTTCAATACGAGTCCGTGCATATAAAATACGTCCAAAACGGACATCGTTTGCCCTTCCAAAAGCCCTAAAAACAAAACAGTCGTTTTTGTTAAGTTCGTAATATTTAAACATAATGCATAATTATACTTTATAAGTAATAAACTAGTGATATTAAATGATAATATACAATTATAGTATATAAGTTTAATTGCATGATTTTTAACTATAATTAATAATTATATTATACAAATACTAAATTTATATAAGTTTTTGCTTTTACGAACTTAACGCATGCGACTATTTTGTTTTGGAGGCTTTTGGAAGGGCAAACGATGTCCGTTTTGGACGTATTTTATATGCACGGACTCGTATTAAAATTCTATACAAGATTCTGAATTTTTTTTTATTTTTTAAAAAAAGATTCGTCGCGGATCTCCCCAATACCTTCGTGACGGATCTCCCCAATACCTTCGTGACGAATGTCTGGCCAAATACCTTCGTGACGAATGTCTGACCAAATACCTTCGTGACAAATGTATGAGTGTGTTAAATAAACTTTTAGTGTGTGCCAAATAGTAAGCCCCTTGATATATCTAAGTTGGGTTGTGTCGGGCTCAAGCACGTTATTTTGAATGTATAACTAACCTCTATTTGGAATATAGCTACAGATCAAATTAATTAAGCATCAATATATACCTCTCTTTTGCAGCAAGTCCTCGGTTAAAGCATACCTAAAAATTTTTAGGGGTGGGCGTGGTCGGTTAACCGCCGTTCGGTTAACCAATGTTCGGTTAACCGTCGTTCGATTAACCAATGTTTGGCTACTCGTCGTTCGGTTAATCAATGTTCGGTTAATCAAATGTTTTCTAATAATCATTTACCTAACCGTAATTCTCGGTTAACAAAATTTTCAGTACAAATAAATCGGTTAGTTCGGTTAACCAATATAACAAAAACTAAAAAAATATTCTCTTAAAGTTGTTAAGAAAAAAGAACAAAAGTAAAATAGCACTAAAAAGAATTAGTTAATCCCAAATACACAACTTAAGTAAAGAGCTAAAAAAGCCACAAAGTTCCGTTGGCGACACAAAAGCAATAATGTTTTGTTGCCTAAAAAAGTCACATAAATCTTATACAGTACTATGTAAATTAGGGGTGGGCATAAAAAACCGTAACCAAAAAACCGTATCGAAAAACCGAGAAACCGATCAAAAGCTTAGTTAACCGTACCGAAGAAAAACCGACTTACAGTTACGGTTAGCCAACCGAAACATTTTACGGTTATTCGGTACGGTTACGGTTTTGAGTTTTTCTAACCTTGGTTAACCGATTAACCGAGGATATATATATTTATAAAATTAGAACTATATATCTAAATAAGCTTAGTATAATAGATTTAAATATCTACTTCTAATTTTAATTTAAAATAAGAAATAAAAAAGCAAAGGCAAAAGACCAAATTGCTTTGGAATCTCACGGTCTAAGACAAACTCACACTCACATTCCCCTACCTTTCCTTTAACTATGGTATTAATTAATAAAGCTTCAAAAAAAAACGCTGCTTAATCTTTGCTAGCCCAAGATTGGCAAAATCTGATGACCATTTTTCAATTGAAGAAAACTTACTTGACTTAGGAGCTGAAAGAAGGTTAATAAACTTTATACTTTTCTATTTGATTTTTGTTATTCATGTTCACGGTTAGGATGACATGCCTATTTTACACTATCTTATTTAATTATAGGCATGAAGAATTCGACGATGGAGCAACCAGTGATTATGATAGATGAATAGTTTTTTGTTTGAAAAAAGCAAGCAAAGTAGTTTTACTGTTGGGGTTTTTGTTTGCATGCAGGGCATTGCAAGACAATTTATGTTGTCATTAAGTTTTTGATTAGCTTTTGTTGGTAGGATAATGTTAAGTTATGCTACTGTTACGTTTTATTGGTTTTTAATTACAGTTAATGCAAGTGATGTCGTTCTTTAAGTATGTTAATTACAGTTTTTGCACACACAAAATACTATTTTTAAGTATTTTAATATTATGGTTATTTGGTGTTTACCGATTAACCGTACCGAAACCGATGGTTAACCGATATATGGTTAACCGACGTTAACGGTACGGTTTACGGTATGCCTAAATCACTAACCGAAAGACCGGTTAATCGAAACACCGGTTAACCACCCGTGCCCACCCCTAATGTAAATAGACCGATTTTGAAGATAAAAATTAAAATAAATAGTGTTGAAAGATAAAATTCTATTATACAAATCTATTATAGTCATATTTTTTATAATAGATTAATCCTAGCAAGGGGATTGACTTTGACCAGACGTTGACCGGCGTTGACTTTTTTAACTTTTTTTTTTTTTTTTTTTTTTAGGCCAAAAATATATTTTTTTAGGCCGGATTTTGTACTTACAAAATCAAGTGCTTCAAAATGCCTGAAATGTGCTACTATATTGTTGAAATGTGCTATGATATATTAAGCCAAAATTTGAACTTGAAAAGTATGTACTACCACAAGTGTTATGTGCTTCTATATTACTGAAATATGCTACGCTATTTGCCCATATGTGCTTCTATATGGCTAGCTGAACTGTGCTACGATATTGCATATATGTGCTTCTCTATGCTTGGTGAAATGTGCTACACTTTTTGCCTAAATGTGCTACACTTTTCACCTATATGTGATTTTCTAGGCTAGCTGAAGTGTGCTACGGTTTTTCCTGTATGTGCTTCTCTATGCTAGGTGAAAGGTGCTACGGTTTTTCCTATATATGTTTCTCTATGCTAGGTGAAATGTGCTACGTTTTTGTCTAGATGTGCTTCTTTATTGTTGAAATATGCTACGCTTTTCGCTTATATGTGTTTCTTTATTGCTAGCTGAATTGTGCTACACTTTTGCCTATATATGCTTCTCTATGGCTAGCTGAAGTGTGCCACGCTTTTGTCTATATGTGCTTCTCTATATGTGCTTCTCTATGTTAGGTGAAAGGTGCTACGCTTTTGCTTCAATGTGCTACACTTTTTCGCCTATATGTTCTTCTCTATGGCTAGGTGAAAGGTGCTACGCTTTTTCCAGGATGTGCTTCTCTATTGTTGAAATGTGCTACACTTTTCGCATACATATGTTTCTCTATGGCTGCAATGTGCTACACTTTTCGCATATATAGGCTTCTCTATGGCTGAAATGTGCTACACTTTTCGCCTATATGTGTTTCGTTATGGCTAAAATGTGCTACACTTCTCACCTATACGTGCTTCTCTATAGCTAGCTGAAGTGTGCTACACTTTTTGCCTATATGTGCTTCTCTATGCTAGGTGAAATGTGTTACGCTTTTGCCTCGAAAAATATAGCACTTTTACTTACAAAGCATAACACTTTTTCTTACAAACAATAGCACACAAAATTGGTAGAAAAAACATAGCATTTTTGCTTATAAATCGTAGCAAAAAAAATTTGGTAGCAAAAAAAAAAAAAACATTTTTCCTTACAAAGAATAACACTTTTACTTACAAATCATAGCACAAAAAAAGCTGAAACGGAAAAGTCCGGAAAAAAAACCCGACATTTTTTAAAAAAAGTCAACGATGGTCAACGGGTGGTCAAGGACGGTCAACGGGTGGTCAAGGCCGGTCAACGACCGGTCAACGACCGGTCAACGACCGGTCAACGACCGGTCAACGGCAAGGAGGAGGAGGGAGGAGGGAAGTGTTAGAGTAGATTTGGGAGAATAATGTGATGATGTGATTAGGCCTTTTAGGGCAGAATATATACAATATAGACAATCTTATCTAAAGATAAGATATGGAAAATATGGAAAATATGGAAAATATAACAATACAAAGATATATGGAAACAATATCTAATCCTATCGTTAATACTCCCCCTCAAGTTGGAGCATGAGGATCTAGAATGCCCAACTTGGAAGACAGGTAGACAAACTGAGGTGATGATAATGCCTTTGTAAGAATGTCTGCAGGCTGATGTGTCGTAGAAATGTGAGAGGTGACGACCTTGCCTGCGACAATCAAATCTCGAACGTAATGACAGTCTATTTCTATATGCTTGGCCCGCTCGTGAAATACAGGATTAGAAGATATGTGAAGTGCTGCCTGACTGTCACAGTAAAGTCGAATCGGAGGTGAGTGATCAAAGCCAAGTGAAAGAAGAAGAGATCGTAACCACACAATCTCACAACAAGTGACCGCCATGGCCCTATATTCAGCCTCAGCAGACGAACGAGATACCGTCGGTTGTTTCTTGGTGCGCCATGAGACGGGAGATCGACCAAGCATTACAAAATAACCGGTGACGGAGCGACGAGTTTTAGGACAAGTCGCCCAGTCCGAGTCACAGAACGCAGAGAGACGGAGCTAGCTGTGACGAGATAGGTGAAGGCCTTGCCCAGGATGAGTCTTGAGAAACCGAACGACACGAAGAGCAGCTAGCCAATGTGCTTCCTTTGGTTGGCGCATGAACCGAGACAAGATATGAACGGAGAAACATAGATCCGGGCAGGTAATGGTCAAGTAAATTAGTCTCCCAGTGAGACGCCGATAAGCTTCTGGGTCATGATGATCAGGGCCTATAGCGTTGGCGAGCTGATGATTGGGGTCCATAGGCGAGTCACATGGTTTGGATCCAAGAAGGCCTGTATCAGAAATAATCTGAAGAGCATATTTGCGTTGCGAAACAAATAGACCGGATGGATTACGAGCAATTTCAAGGCCAAGAAAATACTTAAGTACGCCAAGGTCTTTCATGTGGAAGCAACGACTCAGGTAAGCTTTAAAAGACGAGATGGCTGCCGAGTTGTTACTTGAGATGATCAAGTCGTCCACATAGATGAGAATGTGAATAACGTTGCCATTCTGATGCATGGAAAAAAGCGAGAAATCAGCATAACTTTGTTGAAAACCAAAAGCTCGAAGGGCGGTGGCCAACTTAGAAAACCAATTTCTAGGAGCTTGACGAAGACCATAGAGTGACTTTCGAAGCTTGCAGACCTGACCCGGAGGAATACGAGAGTAGCCAGGAGGTGGAGTCATATATACCACCTCATCAAGATCGCCGTGGAGAAATGCGTTGTGAACGTCCATTTGATGAAGCTCCCAACCACGAATAGCAGCGACGGAGAGGAATACTCGTACAGTAACCATTTTGGCAACGGGGGCGAAAGTCTCGTTAAAGTCGATGCCCTCAATCTGCCTATTTCCAAGAGCCACAAGGCGAGCTTTGTATCGCTCGATGGTGCCGTCAGATTTGTATTTGATGCGATAGACCCACTTGCACCTAATTGGTCTCGTTCCGACAGGTAAATCAGATATCTCCCAAGTCGAGTTACGCTCTAAAGCAGCTAATTCCGAGAGCATTGCAACGCGCCAAGGAGCATGTTGAGATGCTTCTTTGAAGGAGGTTGGTTCATGACCAACAGTAATGGCGGCGAGAAATCTGGCATGGTTAGACGAAAAATTATTGCAGGAAATATATGCAGCGATAGGATATTGCTTACCCGAGGAAACTGACTGTGGGGGTGACGTGAGAGGGGGGTCTTGACTTTGCAGCATATGACATAGATAATCTTTGAGAAGCACAGATGTGTGGCGAGGGCGTTCACTTCGCCGAATTTCCGGAGCCGGCGAATCAGAGGGAAGCAGGGGACAAGAATCCGATGAAGATGGCAAAGGAGAAGTGGACTGAGAGGGTGGAGGCATACCCGACAGAGGTGGTTGTGATGGTTCAGCTAGAGGTTCTGAGGGAATCGGTGTGTCGTATATAGCTGGAGTAGACGCCATTGGCGGGACAACTCCCCCTGTCGTTGAACTTGGATTGGACACGAAGGGAAAAGAGTCTTCGTAAAACACCACGTCACGAGAGACGAAGATGCGTCCAGTGGAGATGTCGTAGATACGCCATCCACGCTTGCCTGGTGGATATCTTAGAAAGACGCCTTTGATGCTGCGGGCTGCGAACTTGTCAGTTGGTTTTGGTTGACGAGCAGCGTAACAGAGGCAGCCAAAAACTCGAAGCTGAGAGTATAAAGGAGGTTTGCCGAACAACAGCTCGTATGGAGTACGATTGGCGAGCAGCGGGGTTGGCGTCCGATTGATGAGATAGCAGGCCGTCAGAATGCGTTCACCCCAAAAAGTGACCGGGAGTGTAGCTTGAAATCGTAGGGCTCGGGCAACATTTAAAATATGTCGATGTTTGCGCTCTGCCCGACCATTCTGTTGAGGTGTGTACACACATGAGCTTTCAAAGAGGATGCCTTGACTTGCAAGATATGGTTGTAGGGAGATAAATTCGGCTCCATTGTCTGAACGAAGACGCTGAACTGGTTTGGAGAACTGAGTCTTCGTCATGGCGATGAAGTCACGAATGATTTTGGAGACCTCTGACTTATATTTCATAAGAAACACTCATGTAGATCTAGAAAAATCATCTATAATGGTTAAAAAATATGAAGCACCGGTACTAGAAAGGGTGCTATAAGGACCCCAAATATCACAATGAATCAAGTGAAACAAATCTTCAGCTTTATTTGAACTTAAAGGAAAAGAATTTCTGGTTTGTTTTGCTTTGAAGCATACATCACCAGGGCTATTTTCTACGGGAGAACTAGATAATTTTAAACTAGCTAAGACCGATGAAGAGGGATGTCCCATACGAAGATGCCACAGAGATGGAGAAGCGGTTGATGCAGAGAGACAATGTTGTTGAAGCTGATGTCCGAAGCTGCGCAGCCAGTAGACCCCTCCCCTTGGTTCACCCACACCAATCAACATCCTTGAATTGTGTTCCTGAATAATAATATGTCTATTAGTTAGTGTAATCACACAAGAACCATCGTTGGCAAGTTGCCATAGAGAAATAAGATTGCAATCTAATTCAGGAATGTAAAGAACGTGATCAAGTTTAGTGTTTGGTGAGAACACAAGAGATCCTTCTTGAGTAGCGAAAGCGAAACGATTATCTGGAAGTTTAATGGACACAGGAGGAATAGAGACAAAATTTTGAAGAAGATCTTTGTTTCCAGTCATGTGCAGGGATGCTCCTGTGTCGAGAATCCATGAAGTAGACGTACCAGAGGAGTTGTCTATGGCGCCAGGCTGAGATTTCAGAGAACTGATGACTTTGAGGACAGTTTGCCAGTCACTGTTTGATATTGCAGGACCGAGTGCTGATTTATTTGATTCAGTGAGAGGAGGGTTCGAGGAAGGGTGAAGATAATAAGGAGAATCAACGTTATTGATTAAACGTTTTGTTTTGGGATCAACCATGATGTAGGTTGTGAAGAAACGTCAGAAGAAGGGAGAAAGAAGATAGGAAAAAAAACGTGTTTTTAGAAAACCTGCTCTGATACCATGTTAGAGTAGATTTGGGAGAATAATGTGATTATGTGATTAGGCCTCTTAGGGCAGAATATATACAACATAGACAATCTTATCTTAAGATAAGATATCTAATCCTATCGTTAATAGGAAGGTCCTCCTTGCTTCTTATTTCTCATCTTAAGGGCATTTCTCATGGGATTTGGACCCTAAAAATTTATGTATATTATATATTCGGTTAGTTCGGTTAACCACAAATACAATTTAATTAACCGTATAACCGCAAATAATATCGTTCGGTTAATTGAAAAAATGGTTGATTTTTTGGTTTTCCGGTTTGGTTTGTCGGTTTCAGTTATTTATGTCCACACCTACTAAAAATAGCTACATTTCTCATCGTATAGGTTGTTAGAGCATCCCCAATTGCTTGGGGTTCTTGTCCAACAAACAGGCTTTCCTCCATCTTCGAAGTGCTTCCTCGGACAAATTTTTCGGCTTCACCTCTCCAAAACTATCCTTCAAGTAGTTATCCATCTCAACTTCTTCTCTCGCCCTTTCTGTAATCAATCTATTATGTAATTCTACCAGTCAAATAGAGAAGAAACCCTAGGCAGCAACCTTCTCGATCTCCGGCTCCCAACTGCTCAACCAATATGCCATTGACGGGCCCTCGAACAAGACTCTATTCAGCATCCAACAAATTTGAATCGGTCAACGCCTATGAAACAAACAAGCAACCTTGAGAATCATCAATCACAGATTTCACAAGTCAGATACATAAAAGGAAGACTAAAAACCTATGAAACAAACAAGAAACTTGACAAGACTGCAAATTCAGTATCAACAAGCACCATAAACTCACTCTGACACCAAAGTACAACAAGCAATCAACCATGGAAAAATACTTTGACTAAAATGGCACAACATCCTCTCAGATCTCTTCAGATCTGGCAATTCCAACTTAAACTCTCACTCGGATCCATTAAAATCCAGATCAAGCTAGAAGCAACACCAGCTGCAAAAAAAACAAGCAAAACAATTCCTTTTAAAAAATACCAAGAGCAAGAAACCCTAATGTCACCTTTCATGTCCATCGCATTCCCAAATCGAAGCTTAGATAACCTTTCCGTCAACATTCAAGCTCCGAGTAGCAAACTCAACGACAATTGTGGACTTGGACTCGAGGCTCAACTCGTTCCTGGTGAATCTGGAGAGCAAATTGTACAGTAGGCAGATGCTGAGGAGAGGGTGGCGGTATTTGAGATGGCGGTGCAAGGCAACAAGACGATCGTTGCAGGAGGGGTTGAGGGCCAACGACTGCATGTGAGAGGATGGAGGAGAGGCTACCTCATTACCGGCGTCGGAGATCATGCCTCATCGGCGGAGATCATGCCTCATCGGCGGAGATTGGCTGCTATGTGGAAGAAGCAGATCGCCATAAGTGCAGACGAGGAAAGCAAGAGGGTAAGGGCATTGACGTCATTTCAAAATAAAATTAGAATATTTACAAAATCGCCACCGATATTTTTTTTAATCTCTAGAACAATCTCAGTTATTGATCAATAAAAATGAACGGCCTAAGTAAGTTCTATGTTTTTTATCTTAAGGATAGTTCTAATTTGATCCTCTCTCTAGGTTCACATATAAGGTTATAATATTTACAGTTCGCACCATAAAAATTATTTTCACAGGATCCTCCATCTTGGAAAAAAATGCTAAATATCTAGTCATAGCTCCAACTTGATATTGTGTAACCTTCTCCTCTTAATTTGTTTATCATGTTGTCCATCTCCATCTCCTTCCTCTCCATCTTCTTTCTCTCCTTCATCTCCTTTATCTTTTTTATCATCAACAATTTCGATGACATCAGAAGTTCTTTAACTTGGCGTTATAGTGTTAATTTATTTGAGTTTAGATTCTTGTTCATTATCGTAAGAAGATGATGAGTGTTCTGTCTCAGATGTCGATGATACTTATAATTCATTATGTACAAAAAAATAGTATAAGATAATGTTATATATCATTATAAATTAAATAAATAATATTTTTAAAAAGTACTCCGTATAAAATTACCTCCTGATTGGATATCAATGTTTCAAATTCTTTAACTATTGTTCATCACATGTCATTCTCGAAACAGTTTAACCTGAATTGGAGTGATCCAACTTATATTGATCGACATTAATAAAGAAAAATACATATGTTTTTCCGACTAACACTTCAAGATCACTTGGTATGGAATTGAAATCAGCATCCTAAAACAAAAACAACTAACCTCATCCCATGAATCTAAAATAGATGATGCTGACTTGTTCACAATTTGTATAACATCTTTTTCAATCACGAAAGAGGTAAATGTTAAACCATCATTTACTTGTACTCGAACTTTATATCTCTAAGATTACATTAGTTTTAGAATTAAAATAAAAACTATGTAAAGTTTAACGTATAAATTAAAATATATATAATAAATATTTAAAGTTAATGTTAGGAATTTACCTAGGAGTGACGTATTTAGTATTTCAATTACACTTGTTACACCCGAATTTTTGTCCTTCAAGTTTAACTCTCATTTTACACTCATTACAAGAGTTGTAAAACCAATCATGGATATCTTCAAAATGCTCAATAGTAGCAATAGTGATATTTGCATATCTACAAAGAGTTCATAGTTAGATTGAATAAATATCATAAAATAAATTGATATTTGAAAAAACGTAAACTTAAACTAACTCCTTTAATGGTAGTGATTTAATCAATAGTCTTATACCTACTTGCATTGAAAAATTATTTAGACAAATCTAATCTAGAAACACTTGGAATTTGAATAATATTTGGGGGAGTGGTGTTTTCAAATATCTTTAACAAACTACAAAAGAAAATATATAAGTAGATATATTAAAATAATAAACAATAAATAACATAGTTACATACCTTTGTTTGAAATCTTCAACTTTTGGAATATTAAATTCATTGATAAAAATTTGAGTACCACCCGTGGCACTGGACAGTTGGGTTTTAGCTTCGTTAAGAAAGAACACCAAAGAATCAACACTATTATTTAATAATTTAATTAATAATAAAGAATAAAAACTAAAAACTGAAACAAAAATAAATATTACCATGTTTAGGTCTTAGTTTTGCAAACTGGATGACAACAATTATATTATCATCCAAGGTAGTAGTGTACAAACTAAATTGATCAACGAATTTGTCCCACGATGTACAACTAATGAATTCATTCATACAATATTTATAATTTACAACATTAGAACTATACATTATATAAAGCTAGAATGCATTTTTTGCATATAATATAAATGGAAAAAAAGTTTTTAATACAGAAGGTTTTGCAATTGAATATCTATTTTCTCGTGTTCTTCTTGAGTTTCACCAACTTTATAGCTTTCTAAACAACTAATACCACTCGAACTCCTTATAACATCTGCAAAAATCAAATACAAAATAATTAGGCTAAGAAGTTGATGACAAATCTTACCAACTAAGATGTTCAAAGGATATGTAAAGACCATAATGTAAAATATATTTATCAAAGGAATGATCGTTTATCAAACCAAATTCATGAAGGCAAAAATATTTTGTGGTACTGAAGGATGATCAGTTTGCTACACTTTCGTAGTTCTGAAAAATGTCATACTTAGAGGATGTCGACAATAACGATAATTGCCTGTATAATTGCTCAAACCAAAATTTGATATCAGATAGACACCAAATTAGGTTATTGTGGGAAATTTGATAAATAGTGATTTTTGCATAAAAGCATATAGTTTGTTCATTTGCAAAACATATAAACATCATGTTATAGGAGAAAAGGATAAACAAATATCTAAGATCAACCAATATAAAAATATACCTTCTTTCTCAATGATAATATCCTTATTATCGAATGAAACTTATTTCACATATACAACACACGAACTTGAATCCAAGTGACATTTCTTTTGGGTTTTTTTTTGTTTTTCCAAGTAATGATGATGTGTCAGATGACATGGTGAAGGAGGTGACATAGCCCAGAGAGGCAAAGACCGACAAATTGACGGATTGAACGTAAGAGCGACATATGTCAAACAATGCTCTGTTTTAGTATACATATAGATATATGACGGAATATAAAAGAATGTTCGGTTTCAAACTACACATGTGAATTGATTATAAAGGCGATATGTGGTCAACAACACTTTGTTTTGATATATGTATAGATATAACTATAGAAGATATGAGGATCATGTAAAGCTAATTGAGATATTAGATATTGTTAATCATAAATATCAAAAGAATAGATTTAGATATTTTACCATAAAATTAATTATCGTTCATATAAGATAATCAATTAATTAAATTAATATCTATAGAAGGGAAATATCAAGTGTATTAAATTATATTTGGAAATAGATAAAAAATTTAGGTAAAAGATAACCAATTAATTATTTATACGTATAGATGAGAAAAAGATAAAAAAAAATAGGTAAAAGATAATCAGTTAATTATTTGAAAATATTTTTTCAAATTTCAAAAATATGTGGTATTTTTATTGGTTTTTTTAAAGTTATAAAGAGGTGTCAAATGATGTGAATAATGAGGTGACATAGTTGAGAGGTCGACACATAGACGAATTGAAAGTAAGGGCGACATGTGTCAAAAAGCGCTTTATTTAAGTATATGTTCAGATAGATAGATACTCCGATAGATAAATTAGGCTTGTTTTTTAACCTAAAGAACAACAATCAACCGATTTGACTCCGAATGTTTGGAATCTAGAGTCAAATTATACACATCGAATACTCGGAATCGCAGAGTCAAATTATCGTGCTTTATCTCGAGACAATGTAACATTGTCTCGAGATAAAGCACACTAACGTCAGAAGATAGTTCCGCTCAAGGTGAACATTAACTGCAGTAGCAACCTGGAAGAGCTCCTACAGTGAAGAAACATGTTTTAGATCCCCAATTTCAGCTTGGATGACAGAATCCTTAGTCTTGGTATTTCCTTTAATGACAACATCGTGAACCCTGAGCGGAACTTTCAGGGAGTTGATCCGGCGGAATAAGGTCTCAACATTGGCCTTTTGAGAGCGAAGCCTAATCTCGTGTGTGGAAATATTATGTCAGCTTGGATGACTAAATCCTTAGTCTTGGTATTTCCTTTGATGACATCATCGTGAACCCTGAGCCGAACTATCTCGGAGTTGATCCGGCGGAATAAGGTCTCAGCATTGGCCTTCTGAGAGTGATCCGGCGGAATAATCTCTTGTGTGGAAATATTAAAAGGTTAAGTTTTTCTTCCTCGTGGAAAAGTAACGGCAATGCAATAAACGGTGATGCACGAAACAACTCCATAGTAATGTCAAGAGAAAGAACAAAGAGGCGTTGTAGTAATTAAAAAATTCAATCCTCAACGCATATATAGAAGAAAACCCAAAAGGCAGAAGTTGGAGATACGACAAAATACTAGAAGCCACCAGCATCACCAACCTAAACACTTCAAAACCGGCCCACTCACAAAACAATAGTAAACCGTAATAAAAAGAAAGAGAAAGCCCATATGAATATAGCCCATAGGAGAGTACAATTATATGACCCGGTACCGAATAAACTTACTTTTAGTCAATAACCACTAGTTTTTATATATAGATACATTTTTTGATAGCCGAATTCGAATTTTTTGTAGACTTCTTTCAATATATGAGTGTTAACATAGGAACGTGGAGTCTTATTTGATTCGTCTCATCGAGTACTTTAACAATATTAAAATTTTATAATTTTTTTTTGATTTCCTACTCTAGTTTAGCGGTTAGGGGACTTTCCTACTACCCTTACATCCGACCTCATGTTGGGTGGTTGAGGTCCCTTACCATCCGACCACATGCTTGTTTGTAAAATTTTATAATCTTTATTAACTATAGACAAAACAAAACGAATATTAATATCCGTACATGGATCTATATTTTGAGAGGAACAACAATCAACCGAATGGACTCGGGGTGTTTGAAATCTTAGTCAAATTATACCCACCCATCGAATACTCTGGGAATCACAGAGTCAAACCATAGGCGTGCTTTATCTCGAGATTATGTATTCGAAAAACCCAGCAAACCACATCAGAAAACTGGAAGTAACACACGCGACGCAACAACAATATTAGAGCACAACTTCCTCGATGAAACAGAAAGAACAAGGTCCTTTTATTATAACTGGACCCAAAAGAATACAAGAATGAACAAACATGAACCAAATTACAGCAACCTCTTTTGCTATATCATGAATCAAACCTACACATTTCCAAATACTATATAGTTCTTCTTCTTCTTCCTCCTCAACTATACTACTAAAATTAGCATCATCTATATCACAACAACCAAATTAACCAATTCAAAAACACACAGGCAAACTCCAGAAAATTAGGCCACCATCTGCTCTTGTTCCATGTACATTTGATCAACCCAAGCGGAATAAGGCGTTTCCTCCCTAACCAGTCCAACCGAACCACCACCAACACCATATCCAACCGCCCTTTGATTCCCACCACGTTGCCCGAACGAAGCCGACCTCCTCAACTTACTCAGATCACCTTCATGGATACTCCAATCAGCCTTCCCATCACCTGATCCCCAATTGGGGCCAAAACCCGAGCCATTCATATACCCACCACCAACACCATGAGCCATCGGCTTGTTACTTCGGTCAATGAAGCTAACGCTACGCTGCTTAGCAAAGGCGGCTGCAGCACGAGAGTTGAGCATCGCCGCTGCAACTGAATTCGGCGAGCAATCGAGCTCGGTGGGCGACAACTTCCTCGACGGAGTCGGGTAGCTGTTACGGAGATGGTTCAAATTCTGCCTGGACAACGCATTGGGCGAATTCAAATCACCACCGAGGCTCCGAATCTGCGTCTCCAATCTGAACAACTCCATTCCCAAATCGACGTCTCTGGCGTTCAAGCTCGATCGAAGTCGACTCGCGCCCGGGAGCTGCAAGCTCGGCGGGGGAGACCACTTAGGGGAGCTGACAGGAGGAGAGCTCGGGGAGCTGGGTGTCATGGAGTCGATTGCGGATCCGGTAGAGGCGTAAACGGGTCGAAGCTCGTCTTTCCTGTGGGCGAAGAAGCAGACCTTACGGTTACAGCCAGTTTCGTCTTTACAGAGACGCGTTCGGTACTGAGCCGGGTGTAGCCATGACTCGAAAACTCCATGAGCGTATTCGCAATCATCTCCCTTCCTGCAGCTTCCTTTCTTGAACTCGGGGCAAGGGACGCAGCTATACTGGTGCCTGAGTGGATCCCTTCGACGGGCGTTCTCTCCGGGATGAGCGAAGGGACACTCGGTCCAGTCATGCGTGTAAGCTCTCGAGCAGGGCTTGATCTTGAAGCTGTACATCCTGAACTCATCTGAGCCGTAGACGCCGGTGTTGATATCCGGCAACGCCACGCCTGTGAAAGACTTCGGGGAGGCCGGATCTGACTCGGAGGAGGAGGAGTCGTCGGTGATTAGCGCTCGGAGATTCTTGGCGAGTGGAGATTTGGGGATTAAGGAGATGAGATCTGAGAAATTGTGATTGTTAGGGTTTGGGGCGGCGGCGAGGAGAGACTCGACGATTGACGGGGAGGAAGGAGATCCGCCTGAGACGGCGAGGCGGAGGGCGGATATGCGGTCGGACTCGAGGGGGGAGGAGGAGGCGAGGATGTAGCGGAGGATATCAATGCTTCCGTAAAGAGCGGAGATCATGAGAGGAGTTCGTTGCTCGAACCCTAGGCGGCCGTACCAGAGACCAGATCCGTTGAGAGGAGCTCCGGAGTCGATAGCGGTCTTGAAGGAGGCGATGTCATCTGATGCGGCGAGATCGAGCAGGAAGGAAGCGTCTGAGAAGTAGGTGGTGGGTAGATTGGGGTGAATCCGCGGATCTTGTCCCATGACTTGGAATTAGGTTTGAAAGAGGATTGAAAGAGTCAGAGAAAGTAGGAATTGAGAGATGGAAACCGTTGTTTGACTGAAAGAGGAGTAGGTTTAGGGATTTATAGGAGGGAGAACACACGCAGAGGATGAATCCCAGAAAGAGGAGTTTGGGGAAGAAGGTAGGAAAGTGTGAAGAGCTGTTTTCTTGCATTCTTCTTTAATTTCTGTTTTTTAGTGTTCCAGCCTTCTTCCTGCTACCTTCCTTTCTCTCATTATTTTTTATTAACACAAAATAAAAAACTAAAATCCTTTTCTGCTTTTCTTTGGTCAAAGGGGCACCACTACGCGTGTCCCTAGTGTTGCTGTTCATAAGTGTTGAATCCGTTTTGAGTTGGTTAAATAATTGATTGTTTGTATACAAAATACTAGAAAACATAAGTGTAGTTTGTTACTCCCTTCGTCCCCTAATATAAGGCTCATTTGCTTTTTCGACACTATTTACAAATCGAGAGAATCTTCTCGTTTTCTTCCAATATATAGAAATAAATATAGGCATGTGAGATCTCGTTTGATTCGTCTCAATGAGTATTTTGAGAATATTAATAAATTATAAATTTTATCATCGTATATTTAAAGATATTAACGTTACAAAATGTGTCTCGACAAATGTGTCAAAAGCAAATGAAAAGATCATTAAGGGAGAGAGGGACTACTAGAGATTAGAGAACAGATTTTCATAGTAGGATGAAGTTTGCTCATATCCTGCACTTGGTAAAATACTTGTGCTATATGATTTCTCTTTCGTTTATTTGCTTTAAATGACGATTTATTTTTTATTTTTGGCTTTAAAAAATTATTTAGTTATTTTACCATTTTACCATTTAATTTATTTGTTTCTGTTTTAAAAGTATAAGGGTAAAATCGTCATTTCACTTTGTTAACGGAAATGATGACGGAATCTGTCAAGGGGTGGTTGATTGTAAGAAACTTAAACATTTTGGTTGGTTTAGAATAAATAGGTCAATAGCGGGTGGTTACCTGTAAATTTCGACAAATAACGGATGATTTCCTGTAAAAACCCCTGCAAATTTATCTTAATATTATAAGTAAATGAGTAGACCAATAAACTATTGATTATACGGTTTAGGTTAAGAATAAGTCTATTAGAACAAAATCCGACCAAAGTGACTGAAAATATGGGATAATTGATACACTAATTAATTCAGTATTATTGCATGATTGATTTTCGACCAAAAAAGAATTATTACATGATTGGGTGGCAATCAATCGCTAACACCATTTTTTAATTTAGCACGTTGAGTTTGAAGGAAATGTTATTTTATGAGAGGATTGGTTCTAAATTTTTAATGGTATATTGTTGTGTTTTTTTATTGTTATGAAAGGACAACTTGACTGAAGGAGATAGCTGAGTTGAAAAATGCATAATCAAATTGACCTAAATTTTGAAGTCAAGGTTTGTGAAATTCTCTTTATTAACCATCTCTTTTCCGAGATTTCTTCGAGACAAGTGGCGCTGTTGGAGCCCAGAAAATGATATCTCGCGATACAACACCTTACGAGATATGAGAAAATAAGTCTTCAGTAAAATGTCGAGGACCTCTTCAACACTTCTCGACAAACAACTTGAAAACAACGTCTCACTCGATCAAACACCTCCTTCTGCCATCTTTTCCATGTGTTGCTTCCTTGTTCTTGAGCCTCGTGAAACCTGCACAACCAAACCAGGAGGGGGGAGACTCTGGATTTGGCTCTCCGACGCCCAAGTCAGCAAATGCTCAAAAACACAAAGGAGAGTGAAGCAAAATGACACAAACAAGGAGAACTAAGCAAAAGAGGAGAAATGCAAACACTCAAAACGCCATGAACAAGTCTTACGAACTAGTTCATCACTCACAACATCAAATATCTCTGAATTCACTCCTTCACGTCTCAAAAGCTCGAGCTCAACACCGAGAGTCAGAATCCAAGTGTTGATCGTCCAATCGCCTCAGAAATAAGGTCGATTGAGAAGAATGAAGCAAGATGAAGCTTCAGTGTTTTCACTCTCGAGAGGAAGAAGAAGAAGAAGAGGATTTTTGCTGATAATTATGATATGTCCCCTATCTCTCCTTTCTGTTACGATTTTATACCCTCGCCTGGGTCCCACGCGGATTCTTCCCGAATTCACCCATTCGCTGCTTGAGCTTATTGGACTTCATTCATTGGGCTTTCCTTTATTTATGGGCCCCTCTCGCTCGCATGGGCTTTGCGCTACTTACTTACAGACGCGAGCCCTAGTGGGCCGACTCTTCATGGGCCTCGCGAGGGTCTCGAGAACCGGCTCCAACAGGCGCAACTTCACTGACACTCTTTCTGCTCTCAATTTTTTCTCTAAGGACCTCTGTATCTGGAATAGGCGGGTTTTTTGTAATATCCAAGAACGTCGGCGTGGCATCATCGTTGAGCTCCTTGATCTTTATGGCTTTCCCGCGTTAGGAAGGGTTGCAGGAAGCTTCCGTGGAAAGGGAAAATCAAATCAGTAAGGAAGGGTTGCAGTCGAGTCATCAGAAGCTATTACAAAGGGTTGCAGTCAATTTCAAATGAGCATACTGTAATGTTCATCAAGCCTTTCTTAAATGTTCACAATGATGTAACAAAATGTTCATTACTGAAAAGTTCATTACAATTGACTTAAATGTTCATTAAGTTGTTCATAAATGTTCATAAAAATGTTCATAAATGTTCATAAATGCTCATTTGGACATACTCAACTGAATATTCATCACATTATACTAAAATATTCACCAATTTGAATTAGACTTAAATTTTCATTTATTTTTAGACTTTAACTTTCATTTATTGTTGGACCACAACCGGACCTCCGCCAGGCCCCCACCTCTGTCCCCCGTCGGACCTCTGCCAGACAGCCACCAGGTGGTCGTCGGGAGGTCGTCGGGCCACCACATCTACCCCCACTTGTAGTGGAGGGAACTAGTTTAATCTTAGCCATTGGATTCTTATTTATCTCTATAGGAGGGTTTACTTTGGGATTCACACCTTTATAATAATATCGATGTTTAAAGAGAATTTTCTTCTATGTAGGCACTTTTTCGAAAATTAATTTTCGATCTATTTTCGTTTTTAATTTAATTTACAGAATATGCGCCTCTACCTGAATCCAACATATTTTAAGAAAAAAACACAAAAGATGTTGTTTCTTGTGCATTGAAGTTTTTTGTTTTAAAAAAAAATCTATGATTCTGATAATAAATTTACAAAATCAATTCTGTATAAGAGGCGCTATAAGTAAATTGAAAAAAGAAAAATCTATGTTTTTTAAAAATAATTCTATGTAAATGACTCATTCTATCTGCATGTTCGGGAGGGTGAATAAGCTAGCTTATTTCACCAATAATGTTGAATGTCCAGTTTTTTGGTGGATTAAGCTAGCTTATTCACTCCTCCCGATCAGAGCCTATATCGAAAAAACAAATGTAGGAGAAGAGCGGTCTTCTACATCAAAAAAATATGTAGAGGAGGAGTTGTTTCAAACAGCTCTTCTTCTACATAGAATTATTTAAAAAAAAAAGAAAATTACATAAGAGGCGTTGTTTCAGATTCAACGCTCTATCAGACAGATCGTGTGACGACACCTATTTCCCTAAGAAGACGCCCAGACAACGCATTCTGCTAAAACAATTTTTTTCTATTTTTGTTCTTTTCTATTTTAGTTTTCTATTTACAACAATTTTCTTATCTAGACACGCTCCGACTCTGTGTAGTTGGGCCGGCCTATGTTTGCTACTTAGGTTAGATTTCACACGAGGTCATAACGTTGATCATCATCCTTACCGAGCAATTCATCACGTTGAAGTCTCCTCCATCCAATCCAACAAGTTTATATTGTTGAACTCACACCACCAACATATTTCACATGAGGCTTCATCACGTTGAAGCCTGCTCGATATGCAACGAAATCACTTATGCAATGCTATCATCACATCATTAGCGCGCCACGCGCTAATTCACAGATCGAGAGAGCGCTCACCGGCTAAGTATACGGTCTAGATCACCGTCTTTCAAGATGTCTTGGTCTATTTGAGGGTCAAGGTCACATCAGAAAAACAACGGCGAAAATAGCTTTTTATGTTAAAGAGCATATAGATGTTACTTTCTCAAAACTTTTTGTATTTCGTGCTTACAATTTACTTTAGTCTGAAATGTTCTACTATAAGTATGTTAAATAAATTGTTAAGTGGTATTGTTGTGCCAAATAAGGTCTTACTTACAAAATGTTTGAAAAAAACGTTAACTCAAACTCTCTTTCTCAGGAAATTAGAAATGTCCTTATATCACATTATCAAACGTTTGACTATCAAATCAATATGAGTGGACTTGTGGAAAATTTAGTTATCAAGAATTTAATAAACAATTGCTAAATCCACACACAAGTAACCAAATTTGATTGCCACCATGATGCATGCATGAATGCATTCTATTAATACTTGATCAGTTTGTTTGTATTTTAGGGAAATAAAGAAAGGCTACGATTTTTTTGTATATGGTAGCAATATCGCGTGTGATGTACACCGATTTGGATGAAACCAATATTCAAACTAATCATCCTTCAATTCAAGCTTCCAAGGATCTTTCTACGAATTTTCAAACTTAGGGAGTTGAATTGTAATCTTTTGGGGGGTCCAAATATGTGGATTTAATTAGTGAGGAGAAGGTAGGCGATGATAGTGGAATAATGAATGGAGGGTTTAGCCAAGTTGTTCGTGTATCACAAACAACTGGATCCACGTGTGGTGGAATCCAACATTTGGTAGTTCATCGACAGTTGAAAAGTTGACGGAGCTGGAGGATAACTGATAATGGTCGGCATCTGTTATCATGTACTCTATGGAGAATGATTAATATTCGGGTTTAGTTAGTTATGACTGATTAATGTGTGTTTATAATCTGGATATTCTTTAATGTTAATCATTTTACTCTACTTGTTATTGAATCTGATTACTGATTATGTTGTTAGACAGCAATTAGCTTGGATTTAGTTGAAGGGGAAAAAAAAGAATAATGTTGACAGTGGGATTTGAACCCACGCCCTTTCGGACCAGAACCTTAATCTGGCGCCTTAGACCAACTCGGCCATATCAACTTGTTGTTCTACATTCTCAACAAATTAAATTTAACAGTTTTTTACTTCAGGGCAGCCATTGCATAAGGCCCGTTTTTTGAGAGATTAGAATTTTGGCCCATAGTTTTTAAGCCTAGAAAAATGGAGAAAGGATCTGCAAATGGGTGGCCCATCTCTCAACCGTAAATCAGTTGAGTCATCGTAAACAAAAAATTTTTCTAAAATGGGTTTTTTTGTCAACTATTCGGAAATATTCCACTATAGGCTCGATTTGAAATTATTCAGAACATAGACATAATTTTTTGTTTGAAAAATATAAAGAGACGCTGGTTTTGACAATGTCTCCCAACCGAACCAGATTTTTTTTTAAAACACTCATGTACAAGAGACATTGGTTTCTCCAACGTCTCTTATACATGAAACTTTCATAAGAAAAAACTTTAAGAATATCCAAAAACTATAATTTTTAATAACCTATAATTAGATATATTAACAATACAAAATGAGCATCGACAAGTGTGCCGGAGTCAAACAGGACAAACATTATGGGATAGAGGGAGTATATCCTTGGGGTACAAATTAGTTTCTATAAAGGTTGTTTTTCTACACATTGATCATTTACACAATTCACCACTTAAATATGAAAACTAGAGCTACATATAAACAATTTATCAAATTCAACTTGCAATGTATAATTTAGTGTTATCGTGAATCAACCAACCCCCAACACTAAACTACACACCAGGGCCGGGTTTGACCATGTTCCAAGAGGCTCAACGGAACAGGGCCCCAAATTTATTGGGTTTCGAATTGTTTCAACCTATGTATATATAGTATATATTTTTTATTCTTTTTTCCTTAAGTGCATCTGAAACCCTCAAAACACGCCTCTTTTTTTTTTCCATCTGAGCGCCTCTCACGACTCACTATACCACCAATCCACCATCTCCATTCTCCCCTTCTTCCTTCCTCCAATTCTTCCTTAATACTCTTCTCAAAGACAAAATTGGATTGCATAGACGATTTTAAGGTAATTTTTTTTTCAATTTTTATATGCTTGTGTTTTTCGAGTTGAATTTGATAATTTAGGTCTAATTCTTGCTCTTTATTTCAATCTTAGTTACAATTTTTATATCTTTTGATGATTTCGTTTCAGTTTTTTATTCCGTTTCAATATGGTTTACATGTGTTGTCTTATATTCATATATTGTGCTTAAATAAACTGAGAGATAGATAGCTGTTTTTTTGTAAACTACCATGTTCGTTTGATATATTGTGCGTTGGTCTCTTGTATATTGGTTGATGAGGGTAAAATATTTCGGTTAGGATTATGATTGATGCTTGATTGAAGAAATTTTTATCTTGTATATTGGATTCGTTGTGTAACTTGTGTCATGTGTTATTGTTCTCTTACTTTAGTATAAGTACTCTACCCTAATCCCCTTTTTATTTCAAATTCTCTTTCAATATTTTAGAAGTTAGAAGATAGAACTCTTATCATCCACTCCTTTCATGTAGACATATTCATTATTCAACTTTTAAGATCGAACTTCTAAATAGACTAAACATTTTTATTTTGTATTCCGGCAACTCAAGGTACATGAATAAGAGGGAAACGAGGAGTAAACCACCGAAGACTTGAGGAAAGAGACCAACAATGGAGAAGATAAATTATGAAGTGCTATTTGAAAATTTTGTTTCAAACAATTCTAAAACGATGTTATTGTTTAAATAGTGATATCTATATTACAATTCTAAAGAGATATTGATTGTGTTTTGAATTGGAAAATAGGGTTACTTTTATTTAAAGTATGAAGTACCGACTTTATATTCTTTCGTTTGAGCTATTATATATATTTTGTTATCATTAAGCGGGCCTCATTTTTATAATGACACATGGCCACTAAACGTCCCCGTTCGGCCATGCTACACACTTTTATAAACATGTGCTATCCAATAGAGGTAAGGTGTAGAAATTACCTCTCATTAATAATTTTTCCATTTCCAATATAACCATTGCAAAGTTAAGAATTATTCATAAGAACAATGATATTATTTTTTTTTGGTTAAACTGAGTCAGAGCTCACAATTTCATAAAAACAGAGAATTACAAAGCAACAAGGTGAGGCAAAGACTTGCCCGCAACATCATCCGAAAGAAAACAAGACACCCCATCGGGTGGAACATCCAAATGAAAGATGGTATTATTTAGTCCTATATTCATCGAAGTTGATTGTTGCTTCTTAGGCATAAATAGGTAATAATAGAGACATGCTAGTTAAATGGACCACTTCGTTTTACGAGGTCCAAATGATTTGTAAGTTACTTATAAGTTGAGTATGAAATTCAAACTGCATCCCTCCACCACATGAACTTGTCTTGCCCTCAATACTGATACATCATTTTCATACTCCCTAGTTTTTTTGTGGTAGTCATTTTTATAAGTTGTGACATACATATAATCAACTTTAAGATAGCGTAACATATGTGCCAAGTTTATAATACACTATTTATCCTACAATAAGATAGCGTTGTAACATCTGTGCCAAGTTTTTAAATGTAGAGGCCCTCTATAAACTTCACCCAGTATAGCACTATCCATATATCCATATAAGCACAAATCTCTTAATCTGCACCATCTTGATTCTTATATCATAATAAAAAATCATTAAGATTGCCACCATAATTATAATACACTATTTATCCTACAATTACACAGATTATGCCCTCTATCCTCTATTGCTTGGGAGGGAAACAATAAGATCAGCAGAGGCATTTCATACCATAACTAATAAAAATCAATGCTGAGGATAATCAAGCATAAGAATCAATATGAGTCTTTCAAAGAATCATAGAAAGGTCATCTTCATCTGAGCTCATTTGAGAACGAATCCTGTCTTTCTTCATGACTTAATCAGCACCGTGATTTTTCAGAGATCTGGGTCTGTTTTGTAATAAACAACGTCACCAGTGTCACTAACGTAGTGATCTTTCTTCATGCTCTTAATAAGAACATCCAGCAAGTGAAATGGAATTGGCCCAGATTTCTTTGGTTCTCTGTAATACTTGCCCAGAACAGGTTTTGCTGCTTCGGTCTATAATTCATGCATCAACATATCAGAAACTTTAATTCTAGATGCTAGTCTTGCAATAAAATTGTGATTTAAGAAAATGTTGTTACGAGTTCTTACCGCTTCAACCAAATGGTAGTGCGGGATTTGAGGGTAAAGATGGTGTATCACGTGTGTACCAATATCATGATGTATGTTGTTGATCCATCCATAATCTCGATCAAGTGTGGTCAACCCACCTCTAAGATAACTCCACTCCTAAACAATTAGACAAATTCAACATATTTTGTAAAGTTTGGGCAAGACTGAAGGATTCTAATTAAAGAATAAAGTTACAACTACATTAACAATGTCATTTTCATTACATGTTTTTTCCAGACTAAGGATTGGTGAATTGAAAAATAATTTGGAAAGAAAGATTTTGAAATCATTAGAATAACATTAAACACAATTGTCAAGATATTTAGGAGATTGTTCATACCTTTCCACGGTACCAAGGGAGCTTATCCTCATGACCATGGTGATGCAAGTAAGTAACCAAGTCCAACCACATAACAAACAGCTGCAAATTATAAGTCTCATTAGACACAAAATGTCCAGCTAAATAGCATATAAAACACATAAGAATCGAGCAAAGGAATCGAACCAAGTAAGGTACGCCATAAAGCTTGAGCACTGGAATTGGACCCATAGTGAATGACAAACCGACAAGCAACGCAGCCATAGCAAACCAGCAAGATGTAGAGGTGATGATATCATTTCTCTCATTTGCAGTAAACAAATCACTGTTTGGATCAAAATGTGAACCGGTCTTTCCAGGACTCCGACCCCACTGTCATTAAAATTCGCAATTCAGTAACTGAAAACGAACAAGAACCGGAATATAGAAGATGAAAATAATATTCTATATCCTCACCAGGTAAACAGGGTATGCAAGCAATGGGAATGGCAGTGTAAACCGTAATTTCTTCGTCGCATTATCCAAAGTCTTGTACATCCTTTCAGGCAACTAGAAGAAACAAAACAAGTTTAATTTTCTCATTTTCAAATCAGGAAAATTTTGATGGTGTTTAAAACAACTTACTGGATGCCAAGATTCATCATTCTCAACATGGCCATGGTTTTGATGATGAGTTCTGTGACTTATCCTCCTAAGACATTCATCCAAAATAAACAATTAACTATCATATCATCAACAAGTCTTTGACTTTGCAATTATGCATTCAGTTAAAAGGTAACCATCCATGGTAAGGAACAAGGATCGAAGAATGAAGCAAGTGGCCAAAAACACTGTTCAGCTTTGCATTGTTTGAAAAGCTTCCATGCCCACTGAATAAGAACAGCCAAGAATTAATATAGAAGGAACTAAATGCAAAAAAGAATGTTTTTAGGAAAAGATGAAGAACAAACCAGTCATGACCAAGAACAAAGAGTGCCCAGAACATAGTTCCTTGAGCAGCCCAATAAAGAGGCCAAACAATCCAACTGTTCAAATAAGCAGCAGCAGCTGCTAATCCAAACACAATAGCAACATCCCTAACAACATAGCTAGCTGACCTCCATGGATTCTTCACCCAACAATGTTTCGGAATTGCATCTTTAATGTCTGACAATTTAAAGGGAGGGGGAGCCGCTGGATCAAATAACTCATTAAATTTCTCATCTTGTCTCTCTTCTCCATCTAAACTCGCCACCCTAAGAGGAGTACTCACCTTCACCTCCCATTTCTTCTCCTTCCCAGAACATCCAGAAATCCACAACAACGGCCGCCTTTGATTTGAATCCCTTTGATTCCTCAACTTAGGAGCCACTTGGGTTTGGCAGATCCTTGTTCTGGGTGTGGAGTAGAGCTTAGGAAGAGGCCTCAGACCACATTCGGAGAGGACCCAACTCGCCATTAGAGAGATTGAGTGGTGTTTGATTTTGGGTCTGAGGCTCTTTGAGGCAAAAAAGCGAACACTCGGTGGTATTATTGTGAAGGATCCGAATCTGGGATGGATAACACTAGGGCTCCTCTCCACCACGTCTCAAAACCCCAATTCGCCTCACAATTTATGAGATTCCAAATTGCCCACTTGTCAACGGTGCCGCACTATTTGTCCCCACATGGAAGTTTTTTTTTTACAGAGTTTCGATGAAGGTGACTTGCGCCGATTGTTTTGAGTCGGTAAATTATTCCGCGAGTTCAAAGATCTTTTCTTTTTAGCAAAATTATTAAAATAACCCCAACTTTGAAGGGTGTTATAAAAGTAACTCTCTTTTTAGAGGGAAGAAAGTAACTCAAAGTTAAAATAAGGGTTTGGTTTCCATCATAAAGTTAAAAAATAATTAATCTAAGCATTGGATATATTGATATCAAATAACTTAGATTAAATTAGTTATCCCATTTGTTTTGAGTCGGTAAATTAATCCGTCTCTGTTGGAGTTGAAAGATCTTTTCTTTTTTTGTGAATTGCGCTAAATTTAGAAAAACCTAATTTTGATTTTTTGAGTCGTGTGAATGAGAATTCCACTCTGCGCACGTGAGAGCGAGTCACCGTGTTTATTTTACTTTAGTTTTTTTTCCAACTTACTTTGCTCCGTAGTTTGTTTTTTGTTTTTTTAAACACGATAAGAAATGAAGTTTCATCCACCTAGACGTGTAATCCTATGATCTAGAAGAAAGTCATAGTTGTTGGAGAACAACCTGACATATGTAATCCCACATCATCCCGACGATGATCCTTTCATCTCGACGATGATCATGAAAAAAGTCACATTTTTATCAGATATTGGCCGATTGGAATGGCCGAGCAACAATAATTTTAAAAGAATGGTATTGATATTTTTGAAAGCTTAGCAATCCACTTCTTTTTACGGTTCGCGAAAACAATGGTAAAATGTATAAATTTACTAGTAGTAGTTATCGTACAAACATTTTTTAGATTATTTTATAGTTTATGATGTTTTAAAAATGATATTTCAGCTTTAACAAAAAAAACTAAACAAAATCTATTTAAAACTTTATTATAAAAGAAATAGACCGAAAAAATATTTGTGTCACAGTCTTTAAAATGTATGAATATCTAACCCTATAATTGCATAATAATATTGTATTTGTCAAGGAATTTCCATGTGTTTTTCATGTACTATTTTTATATTTGGGTCACGGTTGAAATAGGTCGATTTCATGACTTTGTCTCTCAAATTTGTCGGATAATGTATCCGCATAAAACTAAAAACTGTTGCCATGAGTATTTTATATACTAAATAAATAAATCCTATAAAAAAATCTTAAATCTGTAGGTTGTAGCATCTGAGCACCCGGATCTCGGCGTTGACACCAACCATCAATTGAAACAAATCAACCAATTCACCGTCGCAGTTCTTCACGCTGTTATTGATCAGGACTATTAGTTGGCTGTTGAATTAGAATAAAAGTAAATTCATCTTGTTTGTGTACCTCTTGTCATTCTGGATCTTGATGATTAATATGTGGCCTTGCATTGTCATGTTGGATGTATATGGCTCTTTGTCCTCCTTCTAGCCATTTAGCCTTGATTGTTGGTATGACCTGGTCAATTAGCATTCTTCTTGTAACTTGTTTGTTAATTGACTCAACAAGCCTTGTAATCATTGTCCCCTTTGCTCTGTTTTTTATTTCCTTTTTGTTGCTTCTTGGTATGTGAATGAAAAGATATCAATCTTTCTATCAAATGTACATTCTCCATCCGCATTGAACCTTGACCTTGCAACTGTTTCCATAAACATAACCTTAAGAATGAACTTACTTGAACTAGCAGCCTTGTACAAGCTTCTTTCATTCTTTGCTAGATATACTCTTTGTGTCTTCTTTGTAAGAAAGAATCATTTCTCATCAATATGAACGAAATAATACATTGGATGACAATCAGTCTTTTCATGCACCGTGTCCCATGTGATTAGATTGAGAATTCACTCCATCCTTGTCATCTTGTGTTATTCACTCAATCCAGGATGTAGTGCATTTGTGTGTGTGGCTTTAGTATCTTCATCTTGATCATTCTATGACATATTGATATGGGAATATCTAGTTTGCTTGCTAAGTCTCTGAGACATGTTCTGTCCCCCATGCTAAGTGTTGATATTGTTACTTGATCCACTTGAGTTATCTTCCTTCCACCTGTTGTAACAGAATTGAAACGAGAACAATAAACGCAAGAAAGACACATATGGAAGTTTTGACATTGTAGCAGTGTGTGATTCAGATTCAAGGCATCTAACACCACCATTGTGACATTGTAGCATTGATTTGTTTGTTGTTGTTGCTTGGCTATGCCCCAGATTCTACTAATTGGTTTTCTTGTCACCTTGAACAGCTCTGCAGCTTCCTTGACGGCTCCATATGGAAGTTTTTCCTTTGAAACTTTGGTTAGAAGATGATTGAAAAACTGCATTTTTTTAGAACGGTTGAGTCTGGGAGTTGGTGGTTCATGATGATGTGTTGCCTCTCCATGATCCTCTTATTCTTATGTTGTTGGCTCCTGATTCATATCAAAAGGAAATTAAGGTTCTGCTCCAATGCCCCCCATCTTCTCATGATTTAAGCATCATCATCAAGAGCTTAAGCGTCATTCAAATTGAATGATGAAGCCATCCTCCTTAGACAGTGATGCATAAATTTAATTCAACTTTCCACTTTCTTCTTTCACTTTTTTGGTTGAGTTTTTTAGCAATAAATAAATTATCTCTTACTGTGTGATAATGATATTTATAGAGTGTGTATTGTATCTGTTTTTCTTGAGGGGTATTTTGGTTTGTAAACTTTCAATGAAAATGGCAATCCGTGTGAGTATAATAAAGAGTTCAAATTGACTCTTAAAAATGTAAGAACTGTTTTGATTAAATGAAAAATGAGTTAGGACACAATTATAGATGTAATTATTACTTTTTGCTCCATCAGATTTTGTATTAATGACAGTGCATAGTACACAATGGGAGTAACTTAAAAGGGACAAAGGGAGTACTAGATATTGTTTGTTTTGGACTGACATGGGTGTCCGAGGCTGCTAGCAACCGACTAATTCCACGGGTGTTGAAGTTAACGAACGGGAAAGCCTCAAGTGGCCAACCGTAGATGGAATTCCAACCGGGGCCTCTGAGTACTACCCACAAACCCCTAACCAGTTGAGCCAACTGAGGTTGGTTTGAATTACTAGATAGTTGGTTGACTTAATTAGTTGGTATTACACTTGTTACTCTTTAAGAGTGTTGATAGATGCACTCATTCTTCATGTATAGAAACACCCTAATTATATAAAATGACGAAAATATTCTTATTATCACAATTATTATTTCGGATCCAATTTTAACGTACTAGGGTCCCGTTCGGGAAGGATGAAATAGAGGTTTAAATGGGTTGAAGTTGAAGAAAATAGGGGACTTCATCTAGTTGAAGCTGATTTATGGTGTTCGGGAAAGATGAAGGAGAAAAGCACTTTGGGTTGAAGGGAGTTGAAGAAAATCATCAACTTCAACCAAGCAGTAGCATTTTCCTTCATCTAGCCCCCCCCCCCAGATGAAGCAAATTGGTTCAACTTCAACCGAGTTGAAGCTGGGATATTTCCATGAAATGCCCTTGGCTCATTGATGCCACATCTGCAATTCACCATTTCTTCCTCATGTAATTGCTTCAACCCTTCTTCCATTTCTTTTGATTACTCCACTGGCCTCCTCGTCCGACCTCTGCTCGCCGCCAGAGAAGGAGCTCTCTCGCCGCCGTCGTAATCGTCGAATCTTTCCTCCGTCATAGACGCTGGACTCGTGGATGGATTCGCTGATGTGCTGAATCAGGACTTGTTGATGTCGACGAGATCAATCCAGACTTGTTTGGAGCAGCGAGCGAAGAAGATGAAGCCGATTGCCGGTAAGTTCAGTTTCTTTGTAGACTATGGAGCCTGCATATGTTTGTGATCAAATGAATTTTGTTGTAAATTCTTAAAAGAAAGGGAAGAAGTTGTAGCATATCTGTATTGAATTGGGATTGAAATTTATAATGCACCTCACTTGTTTGATGAAATGCCTAGTAGAGATTTTATATATTCACTTACCTTTGTTTGATGAAATGCCTAGTGGCTGAGCTTTTTTGTTGACTGCTTTGGTTGCTGAATGGAGATATGTCCTACTTTTCTTATGGATGATCTTACAAGGGATTCTTCACCTTCGGCAACATTCTTTTGGATCTATTGAGTGGAAAACACATCCCTCCTAGTCATGTAAGTGAATTCTGATTGGCAAACTTTACAGGATACCTTGTTCAACTTCAACTTGAAAAATCTGAATTCATGTTTTGTTATCTGATGTAAGAGTGAAATATCAGCTGTAAAACTGTAGTTTCGCTTCATGTTCATTTAATGGATTTGTGTTGCTTGCATGTATTCATGGTGACTGAACTGAGTGATTGCTCTTGACCTTTATATTTGGTAATATTGTCTTGATGGTACATTTATCCTTTCATGCAGGCCCTTGACATGATACACAGAAAGAATATCACAGTCCTAATGGACTCTCATTTGGAGGGTAAATTTTCCACAGAAGAAGCAACTGTAGTTGTTAACCTTGCCTCACAGTGTTTACAGTACGAGCCAAGAGAGCGATTAAACACTAATTAAGGACCTTGTCTCAACTTTTTCTCCACTTAACACTAAACCTGAGGTGAAGCCGTCTTCACTCCTTTTTTTTGTCACAATAGTATCGATGGCGATGGCGAAGTAAAGATCATCATGATCAACTCTAGCGAAACTCGGTATGGATTCACCAATGGTGATCATCTTATGGAGAGACAGATTCACATCATGAGCTATCTCTTGTAAGTATCCACAGGGTTGCACGGTCAACATTTGCAAGTTCAGCAACCTCCCGCATCATGCTCAAAACTGGTCCTATAATTTCTTGCTCCTCTGAAACAAGCGATACTAGAACATCCAGATCAAAATCTACTTCTTGATCATTATTAGTACTACTAGTGGCACGGTGAACAAGCCTCTTAAGCATCCTTCCTCGATAAGAATCATCAGCATACCATTTAAAGAGTACTGTGTAAAGAAGCTTTACAAAGCTTTTTACACGAGGGTTCCTTGAGAGTGCCAGTGTCTCTGCAAGACCAAGAAGAGCTGCAAAATCATCCTGTTGTAAAGATCGAACATTATCAGAGCTTTCTCCTTCTTCTACCACATCAGGTTGCTGTGAAACTTCAGCAAATAGTTGGGCATCATAGTTGACTCTCATGACGTGGCGTCTCTCCAAAACCAATGATGATATACCTTTAGATAATCTGAGATTCAAGATGCTGTATACTGTATAGTCTCTTCTTACTGTTTTTGTCTTCTTCTTACGAATCAAACTTCAAGAATCACAGTGTATACATGTTATTGTCACTTAATGTAATACCAATGAAGATATTATACATTTCATACCATTCATTGAGTATATCAAATGGTATACAAACACATTGTCGCCATTTGAAAGATTGTCGCCATTCAAAGTTATATATATATAAGCATATGAAATGTGTTATATGGCCTATTGTTTTTCTTTTATGTATATGCTTATTTTTACGAAACGCCTATATACACACAACTTTTTCACTATATGCACGCCAATCTGTGCGCAGTTCTTATGCGCATAAGTATATGCGCAGTTCTTAAGCGCACGGGGGTATTTTGGGAATAAAATGAAATTGTTGGCGTCATCTGACAAATTAATGCGCTGATAACACGCGTTTAAAAAGAACTTGTGTGCAAAACATATGCGCACAACGTTTCGAATTCTAAAACCTTATGCGCAGACGTTTTGCGCATAAGATCTGTGCGCAGATACGTTGCGCACAGGTTATTTTTAACCTAACCGGCGTCTTCTTCTTCTTCTTCTTCTTCTTTCTCCTTCTTCTTCTCCGTTTTCCACTCCCGACGGCGCCTTCGTTTTTTCCCTCTTTCCGATCGATTCTCTCACCTAAACACAATTTCATCAATGGATTCGCAGCCCCCACATCCTCTCGCTCTCGGAGAAACCACTTTCGTCCCGATCCCGACACCTCCGGCGACCTCCGTCACAACGGAGCCACCTCCGGCGACCTTTTCCGATGATGAAGCCTTGGTGGATGGAGGCGGCCGGCGGTATGCGACTCGAGCGGCGTTGGCAGCGGCAAATGCTCCTCCGGCGACAATTCCGGCGAATATTCCGGCGAGGGCTCGGGTTCCGGCGACTCGGGTTCCGGCGACGACGACTACGGATCCGGTGACACCGCACGAGCTTTATTCGGTATATAATTTCTAAACCCGCTTTTTTCAAATTTTAATTGTATTTAATTTTGGAAATTTAATCGTAATTCGTTTTTTAGTAATAATTACGATTAAATTTCAGTTTTTTTATGAATTAAATATTAGAATTCGTATTAATCGTAATTAAATCGTAATTTTTCATAATTATGATTAAATTTCAGTTTTTTATGAATTAAATATTAGAATTCGTATTAATCGTAATTTAATTGTAATTTTTCTTTATTACGATTAAATTTCAGATTATTATGAATTAAATATTAGAATTCTTATTAATCGTAATTTAATCGTAATTTTTTATAATTACGATTAAGTTTCAGATTATTATGCATTAAAGAGAATTATTATGAATTCATATTAATCGTAATTATTTAGTAATAGTAGTGATTATTATTTCGTATTAGTTGAGATGTTTATTTTTTAGTAATTATGAATTAAATATTAGAAACTTAACAGTCATAACTAGTTATGACTTAATTGTTAAGTTTCTAACAATTCCTATTAAAAAATTTAGTTTTCGTAGATATAAAGACTCGAATTTGATTACGAAGTTGCAAATTATTTCCAAATATTTTAGTATGAATTAGTCATACTAAAAATGTAAAAACATGTAGACAATACAAGCCGTCATGGATCAGACCGGCAACACGATGCCCGCACCATTAGCGGAACGGCTTCCACGTCGACATGATGTGGCAGCCGGTGTGCGACTAGAGTTTGAGGCCCTCAAACGATTTTTCGGCACCGGATCACCTGAGCGTCGTGAGCCAGAGAATGAGTACGACGAGGCACAGCTGCAACAACAGGAGATAGACGGTTCGCATATGGAGATAGATGGACAGACAGGAGATTTCCATGACGACGTAGATTATCCTGGTCGATATCTTACTGCGTTCGACCCTATTGAGCCCACACCAGTACAAGCGCAAGTGACCACAGATGACTATGATATCCACGACGCACCTCTGTTTCAGGATGTTGTACCTCCCAGTTCAGAGCATACAGAGCAGGATTTACCTTCAGTGACAGATGCAGCAACGTCGACATCTTCTCCTCCTACGGTCGCATCTACAGAGCCAGTCGCATCTTCAGAGCCAGTGTCAGGAGATTTAGACGACGATGACCATGCCGTACCGACCTATTTTCCTTGGCTCGGGGACTCGATGCAGGACATTTGTCGTCCACGTGCGCCTCACCTACTGTGTTCTTATGAGACGCATATTTTCAGCTGAGGAGGGTACATGGTTCAGGCTTGCTGAGCGTTCTGGGCTGACAGAGCTGCGCCGAGTGGGCATAGCGTCTCAGATCGATGCTGCACTGATTTCTGCTTTTGTGGAGAGGTGGCATCCAGAGACCAACACTTTCCACATGCCATTTGCTGAGATGACCATATGCCTACATGACGTGATGCAGATCCTCAGAGTCCGTATACATGGTCGTAGCTGCAATTCACCTATGACAGATGACCGGATCTATGCGGCGCTTGCGGACGCTATGGGTCAGGAGGCTGATGACATGAAGGCATGTTATAGCTCAGGTGGCATTCATTTCGGTGCCCTCAATGCTCGGTTGGAAGTTTTGTTTGATGCGCCAGTCAGGAATGAGAGTCACATTGCCACTCTGTATCTCCTTTTGCTTCTGGGCTCGACTGTCTTGGTGGACAGGTCGACAAAGGGTGTCAAGGTCCAGTACGCGGCGCTTGTTCTCAACCATGATCGTACAGGGGACATTGCATGGGGAGCCGGCATACTTGCGTTAGTGTATCGCAATTTAGGGTCTGCATCTAGAGTCGAGACGGTAACCATTTGATCATGTGGGATTCTTCTGAGAGTAAGATCTTGTCTTTAACGTCTTGGTGAATAACTCTTAACTATTCACGTAGTTTTACTAATAATCTGTAATTGTTTATATGTAGTGCTGAATCTGGGCATACTTTCCTCATTTTCGTGATCACTTTGTCACGAACCCTGCATTCTCCCATGGAGATGCTGCTGTAGGATTGTATACACCACTTAGCTCGGATACTGGGCGTTTGGTTGCCATCCGTCGCATGCTCGACAACATGAGATATGAGCAGGTTTGGATTTAATTTCTTATATTTTTTATTTCATTACCGCAATACGTGTCTAATTTGGCTTGTTATTTGTTTAAGGTTAACTGGCAGCCATGGAGAGATTTGGACTTCAACTCACCAGAGGTTTCTCCTACGAGATTTGAGGGCGTATTGAGCATCTGGAAATTTCATGAGGCCTACAACCCTAGGAGAGTCCTGCGGCAGTTTGGGCGGGCTCAGCCCGTTCCCGACCCTCCCATTCAGCCGTTGTCATTTAATCGGCCCATGGGTTGCTCGAGGTATGACGTCGTTTATGCACCTGAGCTTCTTCTTGCATGGGACGCAGAGCCGAGGCCTCTGATCGATCTGGATGGGCCGGTTGCAGAGCCAGCATGGAAGATGTCTGATGACTATATGGATTGGCTGGACGAGTTCTCACATCCCGTCGTCGATCCATCCTCTGAGAGACATGATCGCCCACCTCGCTATGGATATACCCCGGTGCCTATCGATGCATTAGCGGTATGTAAAATTTTATAAAGTTTGTACAAAACATAGCTTCAGAACAAGGGCTGTTCTACACCTTAGCGGTAAGTAAAAGGTCGGAGCATCCCAACACAATAACACGAGGCCAACTTGGTATAGGGTGGCAAGCGCTAAGCCCATCAGTGGAAAGTGCAGCCAGTACAGTTCTGAACAAGGGCTTCTGCAATGGTTAACTTGGAGAATAAGATCCTCCCAATTACCCGGACGAAGACGACGACGAATAGGCTCGTACAATTCTCGGTTCTCAAGCAGCTCCGTTACCAGCTCACGCCGAATGTTTCCGTACTCTTGTTCTTTTCTTCCCAAAAGTAAGGCCATCGACCTATAACCACAATGCCCGTCAGAACGTACCTGTCTAACATCTGTGATGTATGGAAGCCAAAAATCATCCAAATTGTCAATGCCGAAGTCAATCCCCCTATGAATGAGAGGAACACCAAGTTCTTCAGTGCACTGATCGAAGTCAGTGTAGTTTGATCCTTCAGGCTGTGATAGGTCGGGCATGGGTTGAGAATGCAACTCCTCGGCCTCAATGACCACGGGAAGTGATGTCGTTGTTTGCTTTCTAGGACGACCTGGTCGTTTTGCTCCTGTATTGTTTGCCTTCTTCTCCCCCTTTGATTTCTTCTTTGCCTCCTCCTTCTCATACTGCTCCAGCTCTTCTTGTTTGTGCTCAAAATAACTCTTCTCTCTCGATTCCTCCTTGTCATTTTCACTGTCATCCTCCTCCTTTTTAGGACGACCTGACCGTCTTGCTCCTGTACTCTTCTTTCCTTTTGATTTCTGCTTTGCCTCCTCCTTCTCATACTGCTCTATATCTTCTTGTTTTATGTCATCTTCCTTGTCATTTTCACTGTCAACCTCCTCCTTATCCTTGTTCTTTGCACCCTTTGGCCTGCCTTTTCTTTTCACATTTGTCGGTTCTTTCAAGGTAGTTAGTTCAGGATGCTCCAAGTCCTGATACAACTCACCTAGCTGGTATGCCGTGCTTTTCTTCAAGGTTCCAAGTTTCAACTTGGTGAACATTTCATGGAGTCGCAACTCTATAATGTTCATTCAGACCTTCAGATTTGGGTCGTCTTCTGTTTCAGGAGTGTCGTCCCAATGCAAATCCCTCCCGAACGGGTGAATGTCATCCTCAATCAGGGGTGTGTTTGAAATGATAGCGTGTGCAATTTGATGGACGCACGGCAACCCAAGACAGTTCCTCACCCAATGGTCGGTTCATTGTTCAGGAAATTTCCCCGTCAACATGATCTCATAAGTAGCCAACAAATGATCAAAACACCTGTCTGACACTTTGTAGAATAGTCGGGAAAAAATAGCCCTTCCAAGCGGATGCATGTTTGGATCATCAAAATCAGTTGGTCGTTTGGAGAGAGACATGTTCATGCTCGCCCTAATTCAATCAATCTGAAGGAGTACTGAATGATGGATCCGTACGATCACTCTTTTAAAACCCCCTCTGCTGGAACCAATAATATCTTTCAAAACCTTGTGCATCCCTTCAACTCTAAAAAACAGTTAAGTTGGTAAGTTAAGAAAGTACGCCGTTATGATATAATCGTCTTAACTAAAAAATATCAATATTTACCTGTTTGAAGTCCTCGTAAGGAAATGAAGCTTATGATCTGTCCAAGCCCTCACTATGCTTGTCTTGTGAGGATTAAGCCATGTTCCCTCGACGTATCCCACAAGGCTGCTCTTCCCAGATCTCTTCAACTGTTCGAGCCGCAGTTCATAGGTCTCTTCAGTAGATGAGCAAAATAGTCCCCAACATTGTCCTGCAAAGGCTTCCACTTTAATTTGTCTCTTTAGGATGGTCGAAGCATGTGCCTCAATGTTGTGTTTGATATGCACCCAACACAACAGATGTTGAACTTCGCTCCCGAAAACAGTCTTTATCCCTTTTATCAGCGCGTCTTCGCAATCTGTCATTATAGCCGTTGGCATCACTCCCAAATCTATGAATAATGACTTCAATTGAATCATTATCCATGTGTAATGATAAATCCTTTCCGCTTTAGTGAATGCATACGCGATGTTGAACGTCTTGTGTGTACTGGTGAATCCAACGATCTCTACGAGCGGCATTTCATATCTATTGAAACATTAACATATATCACTACAGAACATATATCATTATCCGAACTAAATATCGACCAAGGTATTGTAGAGACTTACTTGTTTGTCTTGTACGTCGCATCGATAATTACCACATACGGGTACTTCTTCAACAAACGCAACGACTCTTGGTTAGCAAAGAATAATATTGCAACCTCGCCGTTTGTCGTGTCTCTATGTGGGTGAACTACGTAGTCGTGGTCTCGCAAAAACTTAAGCGACCACTGTGTCACGTTTAGCTCTCCGCGATCTTCGTAATTCACCTTCTGCAAAAAGTTTGCAACTTGTCTCCTTGAAGTAACATTACCAGGGTACTTCTCCCTCAATTTAGAGATAATTTCTTTTGGCGTCTTGTGTCCAGTTCCATCTCCCCACCGCCTAGCACAAAGCTCTTGCTCCTCCATCATTCGACCCATGAATGCATTCCCATGAAAACTAGCAAGTAGCACATGGTTATGCCGACCTTCTATCACACCTAAAATCCATTTTTCTCCTGCGACCCCGGGAATGTTTTTCTTTCGCACTGCCAGTAGCTGAAATCTACACTCACACTTCTTCGACTTCGACTTTCTCTTCTTGGAACAAGCAACTCTGGATTCTCTTTGTTCACCTTTGGCCTCCTAGATCTTGGTTTTCCAAATCTATCGCACACAATACTTATTTGGTACGGACTTGAATTACGCGTTACCAAAGCTATCACTAACTCCTTTCCTATATCTCTCACCCACTCGTACAATTCTTGCGGAGTATCCCAATATTGTGTGGTTCTAAAATAATCCGAATAATCTTTCCCCTATACGTAATTGTAGAGCGACAATTACACTACTACCAAAATAACAAGGCAAAATACGAATCATTACTTTAAACTAATTAGGCTATCATATGAAACTAATTAGGCTAGCATATGAAACTAATTAGGCCATCATATGAAACTAATTAGGCTAGCATAACAAACTAATTAGGCTAGCATAAGAAACTAATTAGGCTAGCATATGAAACTAATTACGCTAGCATATGAAACTAATTACGCTAGCATATGAAACTAATTTGAAACTAATTACGCTACCATATAAAACTAATTATAACATATTATACTAACCACAAATTCACCACTCGGATCCCAGTCGCCGAACTCTTCGTCTTCTAAGTAACCATCCAACCATTCGTCGTTGTTCGGGTCGTCTTCCTCTTCTTCTAATCTGCTATCCCAATCGTGTTCTTCATCACTATCTTCACAACTTTGATTAATCAACTCTAACATACGAGAGTTTTGATTACGACGAGACATTTTGAATGAATTTGTTGGAAAACGAAGAGGTTTTGAATGAATTTGTTGGAAACGAAGAGATTATGGCTTTATATAGGCACATTTATGACCGTTGAGGTCCAAATGGATGGATCATAAACTGTAAAGACCCGTGCGCTAACCATCCGCGCACAAACCCAAACCCTAAAGCACCTGTGCGCAGAACCTAAGCGCACAGTTTTACATTTAACGGCTACTTTTTTCAAAAATTTCAACGGCTACTATGTTTGAACAGTGCGCAGAAACACGGCGCACAGATTCTCAACCTGTGCGCAGTAGTTAGGCGCACAAGTTGTACAGACTCTGAAAATTTACGAAAAGTACCTGTAATACCCCGTAAAACACGTATGCGCATAAGAACTGCGCACAGATGCGTGCGCATAAGTTGCGCGCACAGAATCGCGTGCATATATGCCTCGATTCGCGTGCATATAGCCATTGCCTATTTTTAGTATTCAATTATCTAGAACAAAATATTTATTGAATTTAAAAAAATGAAGTATTTTATTTATGATTTAAAATATACTCCGTAGTTTATATGAATTGTTAAATTTTAATAAACCATTTTAAATATTAACTTTGAATTATTAATTAAATAACTACATTTCATACAACCAAAACACAAATATAACACATAAACACTTTAATCTAAAATTCATTTATAAAATTATATCCATACCCCTTTTGGTAATTTCACCCTACAATCACTCAACTTCAACTACCAATTTTTTCATCTTTACCGAACACCACTCTTTTCAACTTCAACCCAAAAAACAACTTCAGCTACTAACTTCAGCTTCAGCTTCCTTCAACTACTAACTTCAGCTTCAGCTTCCTTCAACTACTAACTTCAGCTTCAGCTACCTTCAACTTCAGCTACCTTCAACCCAAAAAACCTTCATCTTTACCGAACGGGGCCTAGTTCTCATCCAAAACAGGAAGTCATTTTTGAGATTCTACTTTCCATTGAGAACTAGTACAAACTCTTCCACTCTCCGTTAAGAACTAGGAGTAAATTTAATAAATTCACTTTCCAATTGGAAGTAGGAGTAAATTTGATAATATCTTTTCTCATTGGGAACTAGTAGTGACTTTTATATTCTAAAACAAGAATCTCACTAACAATCTATACCACTGTCAGCCGCCGTGCGTTTTCATCGTCAGAAGGTGAAAAGAGAACAAATGAGATGCCGCGAGATGAAGAGAGAAGAAATTATTATCTATTGGTCCCAGTTCCGGACCGGAAGTTGGAATAAAACCTCTCAATCGTAAACTCTAAGCATCAACCCAATACAACTTTTTGTAAATTCATCACAAATAAACCATGTAACAACTTGCATTAAACCATGTAACAAATAACAACCTTCAATTTTTTGGTATCTAATCTAATATAAAATTATAGGTTCTTTCAAAATCCACTCAATGCATTTATTACCTTTGTTTTGATTTGTCAATATTCATCTAATTTATTGTCTCTTTTTTGTGTTTGTGAGGATGTGAGACATAATCTATGGATCAATTTATACCCCCATTAATATATAAGTCTAATATGTAACAAATACATGCAATCACATCATAAATCAAATTGTCATTGTCATCGTAATCTATAACTTATTTCCACATAGTAGAAGACTTGAAGGTCGTCTACGACGGTTCAACTCTTTAACGTCTGCGATTATATCACCCGTTGAATCTAATCTTATCTATATAAAAGTTGGTTGTCCATTGCCAAAATTGAATGAAATTGGTACCAATTTAATACATTACTCATTTCTTAATCACCTCTTATTGGACTTTTGGGCATGTATTTAAATATTTTTCTTATATCTCTATGTTATATTTATTTATAGTCTACTTGATTAAGTCACAAATTAAATTAATGTGTGAGCTTTTCTTATGACAATGCAAACTTATTCTAATATTATGTTTTAAAACTACTTCAAACATAAATATAAGGAAATAAAAAATACTTATATTTACAAATATTAATAAATTTGATAACAACAACAACATATTAACAAATAATGTATAACTATACTAAATCACTTACAAAAATCCGTAATTTTCTCGCGCGGAGCGCGAAGCCTGTATCTAGTATCACCTTTATAACTAGTAGGGTGAAGATAATATTAATTTAAGATTATCCTTATAATCTACTCCGTATTATCTATCTACTCTCTGTCCCTTTAAGTTAGTCTCGTTTTCTTTTTGGGCGTCTCCTACAATAAGTCTCATTTCTATCCATTAAATTTTATCCATAATACCCTTACTTTATTTATTTTATGCATATTTTAACAACACGTTATCAATCAAATCAACCTTTTTCATCTAATAAATTTCTCATTGGTTGGATTTTATGGTTTAACGTGTAATTATTTACACTTTTATTTTGATTAGACTTGCCTTAATCCAAGTACAAGGGACATAATGAGACTAAGTTAAATGGACGGAGAGAGTATAATGGACTATAAAAGAAAGAGCAACCTTATGAACAGTAATTAATTTGTCTTATTAGGCTACAAAATTTGAATCCAAATCATCTGTATCAAATATGTGAGCCCAAATTGTGTATCCTTGCCATTAAGGCTCATAATAGATTTTAAATTTGCTTTTTATTTTTTAAGTTAATAATTATTGTTGTTGTTTTACTTGCTTTTTAAAATGATACACAATTTAGATACACCAATTTGTAACAGATGGATTCACAAAATTTTTGATTCGTTAATTTATGTATATAGTGACCTCTCTTATCTACACTAATTTATTTGTTTTACTTAGTGTAAGACTCGTGCCATGCATGGGGATATGTTTATATAATTACTTAATAATAATTTTATAATCGATTTTGACATACGTTTTATATAATTTATAGTATTTTATATTGCTACAACATCAAAAAATATATATAATAAATAAAATATATTTATATGTTTTTTCATTGGTTAACTATCAAATATTTAGTGGATAATTAAAAATATAATTAATATTGAGTTTTATTAAGTTTTTGTCTAATATAAAATTATAGGTTCTTTCAAAATTCACTCAATGCATTTATTACCTTTGTTTTGATTGATCAATATTCATCTCATTTATTGTCTCTTTTTTGTGTTTGTGAGAATGTGAGACCTAATCTATGGATCAATTTATACCCCATTAATATATAAGTCTAATATGTAACAAATACATGCAATCACATCATAAATCAAATTGTCATTGTCACCGTAATCTATAACTTATTTCCACATAGTAGAAGACTTGAAGGTCGTCTCCGACGGTTCAACTCTTTAACGTCTGCGATTATATCACCCGTTGAAAGAAAAATTTATAATTGATTCTTCATTTTTATTAATTATATATGTTTCGTCGACAGAATTAAGCCCGCACAATCTTCTCCCTACTAATATATATGAATCAATGATGATCGAATTTGCTCAACCAAAGTATAGTATTGGAGAAATGTGCAACACATGTTAATGTGAACATTCAATAATGAAATAATATCGTGTTCATGCCGCTTTTGTAACGTGTCCACTTTCATATACTCCACTGGTGCGTGGAATATGAACTTTACTTTCCGTACTAAAGTTGAAAGTTTGTGACATTTCAATTCCGAGAACTGTACCATTTCATAATATTACCGTGTCATATCATATGTATTTTTTTAACGTTACATCAACAAAAATGACGGCCACGTTTTGCACATGATGTAGTGTATATTTTCTATCCATAATATTCATCTCAATTCTCACATAATATCAATATCAGAACCAACATTTGTATAATACTACGACGACCGAGTGGCGAAGGTCATCGTGGCGGGCGGAGCCGGTGAACATGAGAATATTGTCGTCTTCGGGATCGGAGGTGGTGAGATTGGTGCACGAGCAACGCTCGAGCGAGGCGAAGAAGGCCGACACAACGACGCCTCTTACAAAATTAGCCACCGTGTACAGCGTCGTTGTCATCCTCAAGTTGTGTTGCTCCATAGAAGAGAAGTCCGATTTCAGAAATGGTAAATTTTGTTCAGACTTTGACAATTCAAGTCCGATGAAGACGTCGGAAGAACAAGGAAATATTAGCAACATGAACTCCTCTTCCAATAGTAGTCCTTAACCATGTTGAGTCTTCAAAAGGTTAGCCTTTTGATTATTTTGTGAAACTAGAAAGTAGTAATATGTAAATCAGTCAAAAGCTTATTGTATATTTTGGATAGTTTGAACAATTGAATTTTTTGAATATTTTGGATAGTTTGAACAATTGAATTTTTTAACACAGTTATAATTTAGATAATTTTCTATCCGTGTATAATTTGCTATCCAGAAAGAAGATCGAGACGTATCACCATGATAACTACCATGAATTTGTAGCTACTCTGTACTTGCTCTGGCTCAGGATAACTACCATGAATTTGTAGCTAAACAGGTACAAAGGTACTTCGATCACTATCACCCAAAATTTTCTAGGGTTTACAATCTCTTCATTTGATATTTATCCAATCTGATTTGATTTTGAATTAGGTATGCCTCAATGTTTCATGGGCATAGAAATTTTGGCCTCCACGACTATTGTCAGAAAAAAGAGGATAGGGTAAAGAGGAAGACGAAGACGAAGGTATGCCACATTCATTTCTTTTTGGCTCACATTAATTTCGGCCCATATTGTTTTGTGTGTGTGAAGAGGGCCATGTTTGTTCGTGTCTATTAAATATTGTCACTTTTCCTTCTTTTTATATGCTTAACAGATCAAAACATGGAGTAGTATTCCAATTGTTTAATGTATAAAATTTGATTTTTTTAAACTTAATATAAAGATAGCACTATATGTGAAATTTGAGAGTACTTTAAATTAAGCATTGGCTTTTTCAATTTTCAAGTTATCAAAATTATTAGTTGAATTCATTTCAATTAATTTAATTTAGTTGTTTAGTTTATAATTACAGGAAAAATATACTATTATCTAGGTATAGGTAGAAATGAATTAAAAAATTGATATAAAAGTTCCTCAAATAGATAATATTTGTATCAAAATTAATTATTCCATTGAACTTTATGAATCCTTACCTTGATTGATTGTTATGTTCGTAATTGCAGTGGCACGACAATGAGATCCCCGTATAAATGAAGCCATCTCTTCTTTTGTGTTGACTACAACTTCAGTAGCACCGGTAAGGGATATCCCTCCATTCCCGTTTCTGTAATTTGCATTCCACAAAGCATTTTAATTTAGAAATTTCTTCATATTCTTTTACTGCATTGTTTGTGAGAGTGGTTTGAAATGCACAGTGAGGTTAGATAATAGACTACATTATTGTTGTGAATATTATAATATAGTTTGGCTTAGCATTCAATTATTGAATTGCTAACATAACCCTATAAAGAATCTAACAAGGAACACCAGCTTGAAGATGCTAGAGTCCTTTTGGGAATAACAAGTTAAAGATGGCAAATAACAATGTTCTTATACATGTTCTCTTTTCTTCAAGGAAATTTTGGATACCAAGTAAAGAGGCTTTTGTAAATTTTTATGCTTAAAAAATGGATACATTTCCTGCACATAAATTTATTTGTTTTGTTAATGCCTCCCTGCACATAAATTGGATACATCTCCTGCACATAAATTGGATACATCTCCTGTACATAAATTTGGGTTGTTGTTGGATGATTTGCTTTATTCTCCCTCTATCTTCCTGATGCAGTAGTAATGTGGAAAAAAAAATTGACCACTGGATTATTTAAATTTCTGGATTTTCGTTATTCATAAATTATTTAACGCCAACAATTTTATTGAATATTCGTAATCATCCATCTTATTTGTATCATACAATAACAATGTCATTTTCAGGAACATTTGATTTTTGACGAACATTACGCATGGATGGATGGAGGCTGATAATTTTGGGACCAACACAACACTTTTGGTTCAATGTCATTGTCAAGAATTCTTCCAGGATATGATCTACTATCTACTACTGGGGAAATCGGTTTATGGACCTATAATGACCATTTTATTATTCTAATGAATGCAACATCACATGGTATGTAATCCTCAATTCTATGAATTGTCAATTTGGGTTTATCTTTCACCAATTTCATCTCCAACTTTTTAATTTGTATCACTTCCCGAAAATTTGATTGAATTTTGAGATATTGTGTGCTTTTCCTAAAGGAGAAGAAAAAAAAGCGTGCATTTGACCACCAAACTCGGGAGCTCTCACACCCAAAGCGAGAATCATATCACCCGGGAGTCAGGACCTCTCTCTGCGAAGTGAAGAAAAGAGAGAACATATACAATGCAAGTACACTTTTTGATTAATGCAAAACAAATGTGAACCATACAGTTTCAGGGTTTAGATACATCTTATCTACAAAAATTTAGTCGAGTTTTGACGTCCCTTGCAACAATTCTTCGCCCTTGCAAGAGAATGGCATTACCGAGCTCTTAAATATTCTTGACGAGAACAAGATTGCTGTTGAGACCGTCCAAGAGTAAGTTCATTACGCATTTTTGTATAATGGTTGGTTTGTTTTTTTCAACTGCTTTTACTAGGAGTCAGCCAGATGTTTTCTTGAAGCTATTGAAAAACGAGGACCTTACATCAAAAGTTTCTTGCTTGAGTACGAGTCCTTTTACTGGTTTATTTTACTGCTCAAATATTTGCAATTTGGAATAGAGCATTGTAATTCCAAAACCAAATGTTTATTGTTTAGTAAAATGATTTACAGAAGTTGATGGTTCAATGAATCCAATCCAGCAGGTGTAGCATATACTTGGGTAATCGGAACACGTAGGATAAAGAGGCAGGTAGTGGTTCATTCAGCTGACAAGGACCATGCGAAAGCCTCTTATAATTTTGGTCCACACATAGCTGCTGGTGGTAAATGGTGCAATCCAACAGTTGCTCAATTAGTCCTTCATTTTGGTAAATTCTTTCTGTAAGATTTTGTTGATTTTGTGACTTGGAGTTTAGTTTATGGAGGCGTAGAAATGTTGATAGTTGATGATGCTAGGATGACTCATACTCATCAAAAGTGTCACTTCCTGTTGAATTCAAGAATGACGACTCAGGCTCATCAGGAAACACCTCCATCCGTATACAAAATTCCACCAAATATCAATTTCGACTTATCATACTATACTTGAGATTGCTAGGAAATTAAATCGTTGATCATTTACATAATCAATTGATGCCTAACATCCTAAATGACTAGACAGGTATATGTTCATTGAATGGCAGTGATGTTTATATGGTAATGGATTTATACTGTGATGCATATTCTGAAACTGTATTAAAATTAATATGTACAGAAAAGCTCCAATGGCAGTTGGATGTGCAGGTTGATAAGTTTTGTTGAGGGGATTACTTAGGTTCTGAAAAGCTCATGCCTAATGGAAAATTAGATGGGAAACATGATTAATTTGAAGATGCTACAGTCCTTCAGGGAGTAACGAGTTAAAGATGGTCAGATGGCAATGCTTTTATACATGTTTTCTTTTCTTCAATGAAATTATATGGTCAAATGTTAATGTTTTATCTTTTAGTCAGTTTTTGTGATTTTATTCTCAATTTTTTGTTGAATATGTATATGTAGTTCTTGGGATCTTAAGTTGTTTGACCAGTTTTCTGCAACTTTGGGTTCTTATATGTAGAATTAAGAATTAATAGTAATCCTTCAGATTTCAGTTTTTTTGAATACATTTCAGCACTGAAATGTTGTTCGTGAATAGATCTAGCCAGTGAAATTTGATGTGCTTTAGTAGTGTTTTTGGCAGATGACTAGACTTTGTGGCTTGAATGATCGTATACAAAGAGCAGTGCTTCTCTATAAGACGTATGACAATGGTGATGATACCTTCTTTTTTGTTGTCATGTGCACGGAGATCCATGATTACTGGTTGGATTTCATTCCCTTAGTTAAATGTCCAATAGCATCCAATTTTATGTTTAATAGGTGATTTGTCAAAATTGAACTTATTGAGCAAGGTATATGGACTGACAAGATTAGTATTTGCAGGATATAGTTGCTTTGTGATCTTTTGAAAGAGAATTATGATGCTTTGTGATCTTTTGAAAGAGAATTATGATATTTATGCAGGAAAAGCAAAGGGGCTAAGTTGCTAATGGAGGAAATTCTATTGACGGGATTGCATTCAACTTCAAATTTAGCTTGGTGAAGGTGCTTTTGGAATTGTTTACCGAGGTCAACTACAAATCAATTTAAGGAGAAGTTTTAAGAGGAGAATCATGCATTGTAATCGTTGCATGCTTTAAAAAATTAATTAGTATTCATTGTGACTATTCAATTTATGTCTCTATGTATAATTGTCTATCTTCTGTAGATTAATATGAGCGTATGTATTTAACTTTCTAAGAAAATTTGGATTATGAAAGATGTTAAAGTTTTGCACTTGTTCCGCGAATAATTTAACAGAAGTTTATTAATTAAGGAATACAAATCGTACTCATAATTTGAGTGTTGCATCCATGACGGATAATACACGTGATATATTTTCAATGTTGTATGAACCATAAATCCCGTTACTAACATCCAAAATATATGGTTTAAGAATAGGCAACGCTTCTTTGACATTTTCAGGTTGTATTCCTTTATCCAACAACCAACATTTATATTTCATAGGTGAAACTTTAAACCGTGACCAGTTGAACCCTTCACCGTTGTAATAGAAAATAAGAGATAATAACAGATAAACACCTTCCGTTCAATACTTTAATAATCTAATCTGATTGGTAGATTGTATGTATTAAAAACCTTAATCTTCTCCAACCACCTTTTCCTCATATTATCACAAATATGTATCATCTCTCTACTCACTATGATGATCAAACGATATCAAACCAGTAAATTTAAGCCACGCGGCCTCTTCAATCCTCCATTAATAATATAAATATGTTGGGATTATATTGGTGAAATAAAGCACATAATATTATTTATCATGGACATCCCTAATCAATTTTTTAACGCAAAACTAAAGATCCGCGTGTAGCGCGGGCATCGAAATCCTAGTATTATACTCCGGTAATAAATTATAATGGATTACGGGATGAGAGCCGAACGGAGCCTTAATTGGTTCCTTGAGAGTCCAAAGGGATTATTAAAATTCCCTCTGTCCCTTAATGTTCTTCCCATTTCATTTTGACACATTTGTCGAGACACGTTTTGCGTCGTTAATATCTCTTATTATATCTTTCTAAAAATTATAAAATTTTGATATTGTTAAAGTACTCAATAAGACGAACAAAACAAGATCCCGCATGACCATGTTTGTTCTTATAGATTAAGAATAATCTAGCGAATTGTATTAAATTGTGAATAGTGTAAAAGTTGGAGATGAGAAGAACATTAGGGGACAGAGGGAGTATATTACATGCATTTCGTCATCTAAAATATAAATATTACTTGCTTTCTATTAGTTATCAAAACTTCCTATCATATTGTTGTCTATAATAAGAAACTTATTACTTATTAGTCAATTACTCCGTAATAGTTTTGGGCAAAAATAAAAAAACTTCAGCCCGGAATCATTATATAAGTATACTTTTTTTGAGTTCAGCTCTATATTCTTCTTCCATAGTTGACTAATACTAATGAGGCTCTCGTTATCAAATTTTGTGTGCGTCGTTATGTGTTGCATTACATCCTTGATTCTACACCAGTAATCGTTCTTTGACATAAAATACACCACACCAGATCAAGATTGTAGAAACAGATATTTTAGCTGCAGAATCTCTCTATTCATCTTCACCCTCTGTTATTAGAATCTCGTCTTCAAACAAATCATCAGGAGGATCATACATGACCATATCCGGGAAAAGCTCCAAGAAGTCGTCTTTGACCTTCTCCCTCAACTCAGGGTACGGTATCAAACCTTTCAACATAACCCGAAAGGGCAACGAGAGAGGAGGGTCAGGTGAGCGTCTCATCTCCTCATAAATCTCCATTGCCTCCCCGGGTTCTCCATGGTCAAGAAACGCTCTTACTATGTCACCAAACGTGTGCTGGTCAAATAAAACTTCCTCTTTCTTTAAATCTTCCCATACCCGCTTTGCTTCTTCAACCTTTCGGTTTCTTGCAAGCGTCATCAGCATGTCCCTGTAGAAGAACATGTCCGGGCGGTACCATATTTCCTTGCGTACCACATCATACAACTGTGAAACACATAAATAATAATGAGGAAAATTGACCCAAAATAATACTACAAACTAATAACTCGCACATCAAAAATGATACAGAACAATTTTTGAGTTAAAATTCTTATAAAAAAAGCTAATGTAGGGCCGAGAAAGCAAGTGTTTCCAACTCTTACTCCATAATTTCAGTTTGAAATGATTCGTATTAATCTTGATTTTATAGGATAGTTTTGATTAATCTGGTAGCTTTTAAAATTTCCCTAATAATAACAAAAGTGAAAGAGATCCTAAATATTGAAGTAAAAAATAAGTTATAGTGAGAGGTGAAGAAATAAAGTAGGACCTTCATACAGAGGAAAACTTGATCTTGTCTCTGAAACTCAGCAAGAACAGCAACAAGATCAGATTTGAGAAGACGAGAGACATGGGACTGAAAGCATCTTTCGAGCCTAACAGGATTGGATTGAAGTCTCTTGAGTTCTTTGGCAACTATCAAACCTTCCTTCCCCATCTCTTTCTTTCTTCTCCATATAGATAGGCTTGGGCTCGAAGCTGTCCCTCCATTAGTAATGTGCATGCGTTGGATCAAACATTCTAGGTGGTGGTCATAACTAGTAGCTCTCCAAATATTTGATGAAGAAAAGGGATATTTTATCTTTACACTTGTGCCACATAGAATCCGAACAAAGAGAAGCATGAAGATCTTCTAGAAGCACATTGGTCACCTGCGCCTGGTCATAGATATCAAATAGGCGGCTTTTTATAAGAAAGCTAAAGAACAAGTGCTTTGCATTTGAACACAAAGAGTGCTAATGCTGATGCCTTGTTAAATCATATTCTTATTTGTTTTTTAACACACAAACTATTGATCATAGCAGTAAACTGCAAGATCAAGATCAAAACAAACCGCCATACAATAGAGTAAAATCACAATGAATAAGGAAAGTAACTATGCCATTATGCATAGTTCGTTCTCTCTAACAGCCTTGAGCTAAGAACTTATACAGATTATATTAAAAAGTAAAAAGGTAGTGGATAACGCGAAAGCTTTAAGCTAGAGCTTATGATTGTCAGAGTTGATTACAACACATTGTAGTTACAAGGAAATTAAATACAAAGTTGTTGAGCGTATAACTGATACCTTAAGACACTTTTGATTCCCCAATCACCACTATCAAACAATCCAAAGATGATCTGATTTGCAATTGCAATTCAGCTGAAATTTACTAACAGTCTCAACAAGAAACAACGACACAAGAAAACTGCTAACCACAATCGGTTTTCCCAATTAACGCATGAGGAATCAAAGCAACAATAACTTCAATAAAATTCCGACAAGTAAACCCACCGAAGAACTGAAACTAAAGCACAATGAAACCCAATAAAATCTAACTAATCGTACCGACTGGAAGAAGATAGGTTGATGGAGATAGAGACGAAGATTGTGGGGGCTGCGACGGCGGTGAGTTTGCAGGAAGGTCGACAGCTGGAGGGGATTAGGGCTCCGACGAGTCTCAGACAGAGAGGAAGAAGAAGACAGTTTTGCCTGGTTTCATTTTCGAACCTGTATTTCACGGGCCTTAATTATACGAACCCGGCCCATATAAATTGAGGTCCTGAATTAGCCTATGTTTCGAAGGTTGGGCTGGCTGGGAATACATTTGTGTCCAATGTCTCTAATTAAACAAGAGTGTAGGTTTCTATACTCCATTAAATTTTAATGAAGTATCTTATGTGATAAACACGCGTCTTTATCCCTATTCCTCTTTCTTCATCCCATATCTCATATCTGCATCTCCGCTACCTTCATCTTTGGTAAGTTGGAGGAAGGGCAAAGAGATCTTGCCTTTTTAAAGACAAAACTCAGCTCTCTAAGCAGTTACCTGAGATTTTTTGGTGGACTACTCCTCGTGAAGGTACTATAAAAGTTAATGTTGATGCTTCTCTCAGGAATTTTGAGGCAATACCCTGTCCTTGCAGCGAAACTTTGGGGGAATCTGTAGGATCTATATGTTAGCATTAAGGGAACTGTGATAAAGAGTTGTCCAGTTCCTAGGCACAACGAAAGTAATATGACAAGTTATCAACACAATTACCTAAGGTGAAAACCCTAGATAAACCAACTAGTTATCTTTGGATGAAAATCACCTATCTTTTAAGGATTTAAAAGGTCTACTTGTATATTCAATCAATGAGTTTAGAGATGAACGAGATTACAAAACTTATTGCTAAGTACTAACCTAGTTCCTATCAGAAACTCTAAGGTGAAAACCAGTGAACTTACTTGATGTTCTTTTGCAAGAACACTTTTCTCTTCTCTTAGTCTGGTGCACTTCAAGCTTCGTCAAAATACACGAGTCCTAAGAACATAAAGATGATCATATATATAGAAAGCAAGTCTGCCGTATAAAGATATTCCAAGAATATATTATACGTCAAACTTATTTCCTAATTTATATCAATCTCTATGGCTTTCAAGTTAACCTAATTAACTCGAGATTTACCAAATATTACATAGACAATATTACAACCAACTATAGCAATATCCTAACAAGGAAAATATCTCCTACAAGATCTTCTCGGCTCGCCGCCCACGCTAGGGTTAGAAGCAACACGGATGTAACGCAGTTCCTTCAGACTTCCCTTAATACTTCATCAGTCTTCAAATCTTCAATCTTTTCATCTGAAATATCAAGATAAACTATACCATAGTATATGCTAAGGTTGTCATCGTCAAAACATAGAGTAATAGTGAAAATGAACCTATTGAGGAACCAGTGTTCCTCAGGTCCCTATTCCAACAATTTCCCTCTTTTTGATGATGACAAACTCGTATAAGTGTAATCACAGAGACAATAGGCAGATATGAATATGAATCTCAGGACAAAGATACTTAGACCAAAAGCTTCAAATGGTTCCCCCTTAACCTTTGAATTTTCTAACAAGTTCCCCCTAAACACGATGTCAGTCCTATTGGTTCCAAGATTTCAGAGTATATTCCCCCTTTTGACATCATCGAAAAGATTTGAAGATAATATAAAGAACTATGATGCAAAACATGAACGTGCAAGACTCACAAGGCATAGAACAACAAAATATTGTTATTATCATTCATGAGCCCAAAGACAACTGCGACTCATACAGGCAAACACAAAAAAAAGAACAGAAATCATGAAGCAGAAAGAACAACAAGAACAGAAGGATTGATGTGCTGGGGAACCCTAGAGGAAATTCTATGCCAACTACATCGGAGGAACTGCTGGAGAAACCCTATCCTCTCTTGACAGAGAGAACGTCGGCAAGCTTGACGAAGGCAGAGCTAAGGTCACAAATAGCAGTCGAAATTTCCCGTAGTTCCTCAACAATCTCGGAAGAGGTCTCCTCTTGATCATCTGCAGGAGCGGGTCGAGCAAGTATATGTCTGGAGGGCCTGGACTTCTTGGAGACAGTCTCTTCCACTTTGAGACTATTGATGTAGGAGCTATCCATCATGTGAGAGAACTGCGTCTCCTCCTCTGTTGCCGGGTAAATGTCAAGTCTCTCCAAGAGAGCCTTGATGAGTGATGGGAACGGCAGAGAGTGGGATGGATGGCTATGGCATGCCTGCATGTGATGCATGATGATCTTAGGCAGGTCAAGGATCTCCCCAGAGACGATTTTGTCCATGAAGACAGCGTCGGCAATCAGAACTGTGCTCCTCTTTTCTTGGCGAGGAACTACATTGTTTATCAGAAACGCATGGAGCAGCTTCATGGAGAGGGAGAGGAACCTTGTGTTGAATTCCTTTAGGGAAGAGTTCCCAAACACAGTCTTGGCAAGCTCAGTCTTCTTGACAGGCCAATGCTTTTTGTGGATAGCAAAGAACCCGGTTCCTGTAGGGATCCCCAGTACGGAGCAGATCATTTCGGTGGAGATCTTGTAGAGCTTGCCTCGGATGTTGACCACGATATCCTGAGGATTCTCAACTTCTGACACAGCAACAAAGGACATGGATGAGTAGAAAGAGCGAATTACCTCCTCTTTGACGCGCTGAGGGGCTGTGAACAAGGTTTCCCAGCCTTGAGAGGAGAGGAGAGCGCGGAAAGTAGCAACCTCAGCCAACTCTGAGTTCTAGAGCTCAGGATCCACGAACAGGGGACCCAAAATTCTTCTCTCTGCGAAGCCTGGTTTGAGAGAGGTGGAGGCTGTGGCGATGGAGCTGGAGGAGGAGATGGCCGGCTTGGCGGAGCGAGTGCGGGCGGCAACGGTGTTGGGCTTGGGCTTTTTGGCCTGTCGACCACCGTGAGTGGTGGTCTTGGTGATGAGGGGCTCATCGTCGTCAGCCTCTTCCCTAAGGCGCTTTAGGAAAGCGTTGCCTACGCTCTCCGGTTCGGGGACACTGGGAGGATTGGAGGGATTATCCATAGAGTGGGGAGAGGAGTGCTGCTGGGATTTGGGGGGAGAGTGAGTAGAGGTGTCACTCTTGGCAGGGGAGGGTTCGACTTTTGTGGAGCTCTCTGGAGGAGGAGGAGAATTGGCCGGAGAAGTGGGGGGAGAGATGTAAGGAATGATAGCCATGGTGATGGGGTCGGGGGAGGGAGATTTCGGTGGGGATGTGGGTTTGGTGGAAGGAAGTGGGGTGGAAGAGGAGGAGGGGATGTCGGCTGGCTTAGTTTCCTTCGATGGAGTGTCCTTCTCCACTTGTAACATGAACAACTTAAAAAGTTCCATCTGTTGGTCGGTGAGAACCATGGGTGTGTTCTTGGCGGCCATTTGAGAGATCGAGAGATTAGGGTTTGAGAGAGTTCAAAGTTTGAGAGGAGGCGAGAGAGAGATGAAGGCAGGGGAAGGGAAAATAGGGTACGAACATCCCTTAAATAGTTCTCACACCAAGATCATAGAGAGATCCTTCAAAAGGTCATAAAAAGATCTTCCCCAATCACCGCTGATACAAACGGTAACAAAATCCCTAGTAAATCGGCCTTAGTTTCCATCATTATATCAGCCCCAACGTTCATATTTCTCAATCAATTTTAACCACAAAATCAACCATCATTACCCGCAGCAATCGGCACAAGGAACTAAGCAGAAAAAGTAATCTGTCAGGCGGCTTCGCGTGTTTCTGAGGCAGTGAAGCGTGTGACAGAGGAGAATAGAGAAGTTTCTTTCACAGTTCCGTTTCAGTAGTTGGCAAGGGAGGGTTTGGATGCATTTATGTGATAGGTAATAAAATAAAAACAAGAGTACACATCCAAACAACATAAATCAGGGAGGGCCAATTTTGACACAAACATAAACACGTTCCAGAGTGGTGCTCATAAAAAAAGATCATAGGAACAGTTTATGTAAGTCAAGCTAGGGAGGGTCTATAATCAATCTTCATTTCGGCTTATATTGCGGGTTCAAATAGATCCGATTGATTATTTTGTGTTTAAAGAAGTACGATTTTGTCAATTTATTATGAATGACAGTAGAGTCCGTATATTATGCACGTCACAAAGATAATAACACATTTTGAATGACTATGACTATAGAATCAAGGATCATGTAAGCAAGCAGGGAACCATAAAATCAACCAATCATTTACTAGTCAAGACAGGGAAATATACAAGGGAACTCAGAACCGCTAATCAATGGCAATCATGCCCAGGAGTAACCTGAAGTATTCAAAAGGTTCTCTATTTAGGGCTTTAGTAAAAATGTCAGCTATTTGGTCCTCAGTACGACAGTGTTCCATGAGAATAATACCCTTTTCCACATTATCTCTAAGAAAATGGTGCCTTATGTCAATATGTTTAGACTTAGAGTGAAAACAGGATTCTTAGATATACTAATGGTGCTAGTGTTATCACAGAGAGTTTTTAGAGGACCATAGGACTTACCAAAGTCAGCGAGTTGTTGCTTGAGCCATAGAAGATTTGCATAACAAGTTGCAGTTGCGATGTACTCCGACTCGGTGGTGGAGAGGGAAATTAATGATTGCTTTTTGGATGCCCATGACACTAGGCATGGACCAAGGAACTGAGCCATCCCAGAGGTGCTTTTCCTATTCTTGAGATGTCCTGCATAGTCAGCATCAGTGTAGGATAGTATTTCAAAATCATCACTCTTAGGATACCATAGACACAAATTTTCAGTTCCCTTGAGATATCTAAGGATACGTTTGACTGCAGCCAGATGTTTGACTCTTGGATCTGCTTGGAATCGTGCACATAAGCACACTGAGTACATGATGTCTGGACGACTGGCCGTCAGGTATAGAAGGGAACCAATCATTTGCCTGTAGAGAGATTGATCAGCCTTGATGTCTGTTGGAACCAGCGTCAGTTTGGTTGTAGGAGAGATTGGAGTGGCGAATGGCTTAGAGGAACTCATTTGAAATCTGTCAAGAAGTTCCTTGACATACTTTTTCTGGTGGATTTGAGTTCCGGTGGGAAGTTGATTTATTTGCAATCCCAGAAAGAAGGTGAGTTCCCCAATCATACTCATTTCAAATTCGTTGCTCATGAGATTCTTGAATTTCTCTACAAGGGACAGATTAGTGGAACCGAAGATAATATCATCGACATAAACCTGGACAACTAGGATATCTTCATTTTGTTCAAGGAGAAAGAGAGTTTTATCAATCAAACCTCTTCTGTATCCATTGGATATCAGGAACTGAGCTAACCTGTCATACCATGCCCGTGGTGCTTGCTTGAGTCCATAAAGAGCTTTGTCGAGGAAGTAAACATGGCCTGGTATGCTTTTGTCCTCAAAACCCGGAGGTTGCTTGACATATACTTCTTCTTGAAGAAATCCATTTAAGAATGCAGTCTTGACGTCCATTTGAAATAGTTTAAAGCCCTTATGAGTAGCAAAAGCGATCATGAGTCGAATGGCTTCCATTCGAGCAACAGGAGCAAAGGTCTCATCATAGTCAATGCCTTCTTGTTGAAAATACCCTTGGGCGACAAGTCTTACTTTATTTCTGGTGACCATGCCTGAGTCATCAAGTTTATTTCTAAAGATCCATTTGGTTCCAATGATAGTTTTGTCTGAAGGACGAGGAACCAGACGCCAAACTTTGTTCCTTTCAAATTGATGAAGTTCCTCGTGCATAGCATGCACCCAGTCCGCATCATTGAGAGCTTCCTTGTAGTTCTTAGGTTCAAGAACAGAGAAGAACATCGTGAATGCATAGAAGTTGTTCAATGAGGATCGGGTGGAGGGACCTGTCTTGTCAAATGGAGAGATAATTTGATCAACTGGGTGAGATCCCTTGTATTTGTAGTTGACAACAGGAATTGATGATGAAGAGGGCTCATCCTGAGGAACTGTATTGTCTTCAATCTCATTGGAGTTTGGGTTCTCTGAAGAGGGAACTATTTGCACTGGGAGAAGATTCATCATTCTGTACAAGGGAACTGGGTACAGAGTTTTGAGGGTGATCTTGCTCAGGATTCTCATCTGCTGTACCTGTAGGGTCTAAGGAAAATTCCGGAGTTGCAGAGGAGTCTGAAGTAGATTGATCTTCTTCTTCATCAGCATTATTGTCACCTGTGGGAAATACCTGTGAAGACACATGAAAAGCAGATTCATTGAAAACAACATGAATGGATTCTTCGAACTTGGAAGTCCTCGTGTTGAACACTTTGAAGGCTTTGCTATTTGGAATATATCCCAAGAATATTCCTTCATCACTCCTGGGATCGAACTTCCCAATGGGAGATTTGCCATTGTTGTGGACGAAGCACTTGCACCCAAAAACCTTGAGATGAGATATGTTGGGAACTCGTCCATGGAGAAGTTCATATGCAGTCTTCTCAATTTGGGGCCGAAACATGGCTCTGTTTAGAATATAACATGCAGTGTTGACAGCCTCAGCCCAAAATCTTTGAGAGAGACCAGCTGAGATAAGCATAGTGCGAGCCATATCTTCAAGAGTCCGATTTTTCCTTTCAACTACTCCATTTTGTTGAAGAGTTCTGGGCGCGGAGAAATTGTGAGTGATCCCCTTTTCCCTGCAAAAGGTTAGGAACTTTGCATTTTGGAATTCGGTTCCGTGATCGGAACAAATAGCCTTCATTTTGTGTCCCAGTGACATTTCGAGAGTTGGAACTATTTCACAGAATCTATCAAATACCACGTCTTTTGATTTTATGAAAATAGTCCATGTGTATCTCGAGAAGTCATCTACAATCACAAGAATGTATCTATTACCTCCAATACTTTGAGTACGCATAGGACCACAGAGGTCCATATGGATCAGTTCCAGAGGTTTGGAGGTACTTATGACAGTTTTTGGTTTAAAAGAACTACGTACATGTTTACCTCGAATGCATTCGGAATAGAAATCTGATTCGTCTACCTTGATAGAGGGTAGGCCGTGAACAAGTTCCTTTCTTTGAAGTTTGTGAATGAGGTTCAGACTTGCATGACCAAGTCGTTGATGCCACAGAGTAGATTTGTTCATCATTGTGGCAAGGCACAACTTTTCTTGAGGAGAGTAGCTATGGTCAACGATGTAGACATTATTGAATCTCTTACCTTTGAGGAGAGTTTTCTGAGACTCAGGGTGAATCACAAAGCACTCAGAGGGAGTAAATAGGACATTGTTCCTTCCTTGGTCACACAGCTGCGACACACTTATTAGATCAAAACCAAGATTATCGACAAGGTGAACGTCACTTACCTTAATGTTTTCAGAGAGATGTACAGTTCCAGTTCCCAGTATTGCACCTTTCTTCTTGTCACCGAAGGAAATCTTTCCTCCGTTGTATCTCTGAAGTGAATGAAGTTGCTCTTTATTACCTGTCATATGACATGAAGCACCACTGTCTATGTACCACTTAGCAACATTCTTCACTTCAGCCTGCAAGGAAAACATTAATTTTTACGAACCCAGTCCAGCCAAGCTTTTCTGGGTAAGTTAGTCTTAAAGTTCCCTTGTTGGGGAGTTCTGAGGTTTTTCTGAGTTTTGGACTTGGAGTCTTTAACATTTTCATAGTATTGAGGGTCATTAATGTCATTGATTTGAGTCTTTTCATGTCTGAATTTTCTAGAGGCCTTTTCTTCTTGTTTCCTCTTTTTCTCACAATCATATATAAGATGTCCTTGGTTCCCACAGTGCCAGCAGACACGGTTGGTGGGAATCCACTGATACTTATCCTGAGTTTTGTAGTGAGATTTCTTTTTACCTAGATCAACCTTTTTCCTGGGGGTATTTCTTGGTTTACTCTTTCCCATATTTTTATACATGTCGTGAATGTGGGGACTGAAGTATGGGGCACAGGGTGGTTCCTTTGTAGGGGAACTCTCAATTACTTTGATTCTTTGTTCCAAATATTCATTTTTGCTATTAGAGGTTTGAAGAGCTAAATCAAGTCTTTTATTTTTGGCTTCAAGAATTTTGGTTATTTCATCAAAGTTTGAATGAGATTCACAAGGAGGATTAGACACGTCATGAGGTTTATAGCCTAGTCCTCTACTGGGTTTAACGAAGACGGTCTGAGTGACAGTTTTCTCATGAATACATTCAGTGAGGGAGTCAAGTTTCTCAATAATGGTATGCAATAAGGACTCAGAAGGTTGTAAAGGGGAACTGTTTCCTAAGTTCAGTTTTTCATGCAAGTCGCAAGTAGGACAAGTGGTGATTTTGTTAGCATTTTCATATTTCTTGCACCAAGCTTCACTTTCATCAGAGAGAATAGAGATTTCTTCTTCATTTTCAGCAAGTCTACTTAGCAGGTTGCTATTTTCTTTGCTCAGAGATTTGATAAGTTTGATCAATTGATTCTTATCATATTTGAGAAGAGTTTCAGAAAGTTCAGAGAAAGAAGATACCTCAATAGTTGGTGACTCATTTTCAGGTTGAGCCATGAGACATACTTTGGTCATGTCGTCCTCAGAGTCACTGTCTCCCCATATAGCTTCAGGTTCCGAAACAGTCATGAAGCAGACCTTGGATGGATTTAGATCCAGTTCCTTGTCAGAGTCGCTATCACCCCAAGTGGTGGTGGCAACCAAAGCCTTTTTCTTGGCAGGAACCTCTTCTTCTTTAGGTTTATCTTCATTCTTAGGGCAATCTCTAGCACGATGCCCTGGTTGATCACATTGATAGCATCTTAGTTCCCTCCTTTCCTTGCGATTCTCATTCCTGGGGAACTTGCCTTTATGAAATTTTCTTACAGTGCTTGTGAGCAAAGCGGTCATTTCATCGTCGTCATCATCAGAGTCTGCTCCAGTGGAGAGTCTTTCCAGGACTTTGGTTAGGGCAAGAGCAATGCCAGCCTCAGTAGAACTTTTCTCATTTCCCTTCATTTTATCTTCATGACGTTGAGCTTGCCCAACGAGTTCCTCTAAGGGGAGTTCCCTGATGGAAGGGGTCTGAAGCATGATATCTTGTGTGACTGCAAATTTTGAATTTAATCCATTGATGAATACCATGGATTTTGACCATTCCTCGAGCTTGACTCCGCAGGCGCGAAGTTTGTTACACAATATCTCCAGACGACCATGATACGCAGATACGTTTTCAGTTTCTAGCATCTTGAATTTGTGATATTCTCCTTGTAGATCGAATTTTCTGCTATTTTGGAGATCTTCACTTCCCAAGTTGAAAGTTTCAAGAGCTTTCCACATATCTTTAGCATTGTCAATGCCCATAACCTTATCTTGATCAGATTTCGAGAGAGCATTCAGAATATATTGTCTGGCTTTGGCATTCTTTTCTTGTTGAGAGAATTGTTCAGTGGTCCAGCGCTTGAAATCCAGTTCTGACTTGTTATCAGTCAGATCCTTTGGGACTTCGTAGTTTCCATGCTCAACAATTTTCCAGCATATCATGTCATTAGTTTGGAAGAAACCAGTCATCTATTCCTTCCACCATTGGAATTTACCAGGTTTCAACAAGTATGGCTTGTTTGTAGAGATACCTAGTTCTGGTTCGTTTGGACGAGACATGTTGATAACCTGCGAGTAACACACAATCTAGAGCTCTAGCTCTGATACCAATTGTAGGATCTGTATGTTAGTATCAAGGGAACTGTGACAAAGAGTTGTCCAGTTCCTAGGCACAGCGGAAGTAATATGACAAGTTATCAACGCAATTACTTAAGGAGGAAACCCTAGATAACCAACTAGTTATCTTTGGATGAAAACCACCCCTCTTTCGAGGATTTGAAAGGTCTACTTGTATATTCAATCAATGAGTTTAGAGATGAACGAGATTACAAAACTTATTGCTAAGTACTAACCTAGTTCCTATCAGAAACTCTAAGATGAAAATACTAGTGAACTTACTTGATATTCTTTTGCAAGAACACTTTTCTCTTCTCTTAGTCTGATGCACTTAGCTTCGTCAAAATACACGAGTCCTAAGAACATAAAGATGATCATATATATAGAAATCAAGTCTGCCGTATAAAGATATTCCAAGAATATATTATACGTCAAACTTATTTCCTAATTTATAACAATCTCTATGGCTTTCAAGTTAACCTAATTAACTCGATATTTACCAAATATTACATAGACAATATTACAACCAACTCTAGCAATATCCTAACAAGGAAAAGATCTCCTACAAGATCTTCTCGGCTCGCCGCCCACGCTAGGGTTAGAAGCAACACGGATGTAACGCAGTTCCTTCAGACTTCCCTTAATACTTCATCAGTCTTCAAATCTTCAATCTTTTCATCTGAAATATCAAGATAAACTATACCATAGTATATGCTAAGGTTGTCATCGTCAAAACATAGAGTAATAGTGAAAATGAACCTATTGAGGAACCAGTGTTCCTCAGGTCCCTATTCCAACAATTTCCCCCTTTTTGATGATGACAAACTCGTATAAGTGTAATCACAGAGACAATAGGCAGATATGAATATGAATCTTAGACCAAAAGCTTCAAATGGTTCCCCCTTAACCTTTGAATTTTCTAAGAAGTTCCCCCTAAACACGATGTCAGTCCTATTGGTTCCAAGATTTCAGAGTATATTCCCCCTTTTGACATCATCGAAAAGATTTGAAGATAATATAAGGAACTATGATGCAAAACATGAACGTGCAAGACTCACAAGGCATAGAACAACAAAATATTGTTATTATCATTCATGAGCCCAAAGACAACTGCGACTCATACAGGCAAACACAAAAAAAAGAACAGAAACAAAGGATTGATGTGCTGGGGAACCCTAGAGGAAATTCTATGCCAACTACATCGGAGGAACTGCTGGAGAAACCCTATCCTCTCTCGACAGAGAGAACGTCGGCAAGCTTGACGAAGGCAGAGCTAAGGTCACAAATAGCAGTCGAAATTTCCCGTAGTTCCTCAACAATCTCGGAAGAGGTCTCCTCTTGATCATCTGCAGGAGCGGGTCGAGCAAGTATATCTCTGGAGGGCCTGGACTTCTTGGAGACAGTCTCTTCCACTTTGAGACTGTTGATGTAGGAGCTATCCATCATGTGAGAGAACTGCGTCTCCTCCTCTGTTGCCGGGTAAATGTCAAGTCTCTCCAAGAGAGCCTTGATGAGTGATGGGAACGGCAGAGAGTGGGATGGATGGCTATGGCATGCCTGCATGTGATGCATGATGATCTTAGGCAGGTCAAGGATCTCCCCAGAGACGATTTTGTCCATGAAGACAGCGTCGGCAATCAGAACTGTGCTCCTCTTTTCTTGGCGAGGAACTACGTTGTTTATCAGAAACGCATGGAGCAGCTTCATGGAGAGGGAGAGGAACCTTGTGTTGAATTCCTTTAGGGAAGAGTTCCCAAACACAGTCTTGGCAAGCTCAGTCTTCTTGACAGGCCAATGCTTTTTGTGGATAGCAAAGAACCCGGTTCCTGTAGGGATCCCCAGTACGGAGCAGATCATTTCGGTGGAGATCTTGTAGAGCTTGCCTCAGATGTTGACCACGATATCCTGAGGATTCTCAACTTCTGACACAGCAACAAAGGACATGGATGAGTAGAAAGAGCGAATTACCTCCTCATTGATGCGCGGAGGGGCTGTGAACAAGGTTTCCCAGCCTTGAGAGGAGAGGAGAGCGCGGAAAGTAGCAACCTCAGCCAACTCTGAGTTCCAGAGCTCAGGATCCATGAACAGGGGACCCAAAATTCTTCTCTCTGCGAAGCCTGGTTTGAGAGAGGTGGAGGCTGTGGCGAGGGAGCTGGAGGAGGAGATGGCCGGCTTGGCGGAGCGAGTGCGGGCGGCGACGGTGTTGGGCTTGGGCTTTTTGGCCTGTCGACCACCGTGAGTGGTGGTCTTGGTGATGAGGGGCTCATCGTCGTTAGCCTCTTCCCTGAGGCTCTTTAGGAAAGCGTTGCCTACGCTCTCCGGTTCGGGGACACTGGGAGGATTGGAGGGATTATCCATAGAGTGGTGAGAGGAGTGCTGCTGGGATTTGGGGGGAGAGTGAGTAGAGGTGTCACTCTTGGCAGGGGAGGGTTCGACTTTTGTGGAGCTCTCTGGAGGAGGAGGAGAATTGGCCGGAGAAGTGGGGGGAGAGATGTAAGGAATGATAGCCATGGTGATGGGGTCGGGGGAGGGAGATTTCGGTGGGGATGTGGGTTTGGTGGAAGGAAGTGGGGTGGAAGAGGAGGAGGGGATGTCGGCTGGCTTAGTTTCCTTCGATGGAGTGTCCTTCTCCACTTGTAACATGCACAACTTAAAAAGTTCCATCTGTTGGTCGGTGAGAACCATGGGTGTGTTCTTGGCGGCCATTTGAGATATCGAGAGATTAGGGTTTGAGAGAGTTCAAAGTTTGAGAGGAGGCGAGAGAGAGAGATGAAGGCAGGGGAAGGGAAAATAGGGTACGAACATCCCTTAAATAGTTCTCACACCAAGATCATAGAGAGATCCTTCAAACGGTCATAAAAAGATCTTCCCCAATCACCGCTGATACAAACGGTAACAAAATCCCTAGTAAATCGGCCTTAGTTTCCATCATTATATCAGCCCCAACGTTCATATTTGTCAATCAATTTTAACCACAAAATCAACCATCATTACCCTGCAGCAATCGGCACAAGGAACTAAGCAGAAAAAGTAATCTGTCAGGCGGCTTCGCGTGTTTCCAAGGCAGTGAAGCCTGCGACAGAGGAGAATAGAGAAGTTTCTTTCACAGTTCCGTTTCAGTAGTAGGCAAGGGAGGGTTTGGATGCATTTATGTGATAGGTAATAAAATAAAAACAAGAGTACACATCCAAACAACATAAATCAGGGAGGGCCAATTTTGACACAAACATAAACACGTTCTAGAGTGGTGCTCATAAAAAAAGATCATAGGAACAGTTTATGTAAGTCAAGCTAGGGAGGGTCTATAATCAATCTTCATTTCGGCTTATATTGCGGGTTCAAATATATCTGATTGATTATTTTGTGTTCAAAGAAGTACGATTTTGTCAATTTATTATGAATGACAGTAGAGTCCGTATATTATGCACGTCACAAAGATAATAACACATTTTGAATGACTATGACTATAGAATCAAGGATCATGTAAGCAAGCAGGGAACCATAAAATCAACCAATCATTTACTAGTCAAGACAGGGAAATATACAAGGGAACTCAGAACCGCTAATCAATGGCAATCATGCCCAGGAGTAACCTGAAGTATTCAAAAGGTTCTCTATTTAGGGCTTTAGTAAAAATGTCAGCTATTTGGTCCTCAGTACGACAGTGTTCCATGAGAATAATACCCTTTTCCACATTATCTCTAAGAAAATGGTGCCTTATGTCAATATGTTTAGACTTAGAGTGAAAAACATGATTCTTAGATATACTAATGGTGCTAGTGTTATCACAGAGAGTTTTTAGAGGACCATAGGACTTACCAAAGTCAGCGAGTTGTTGCTTGAGCCATAGAAGATTTGCACAACAAGTTGCAGTTGCGATGTACTCCGACTCGGTGGTGGAGAGGGAAATTAATTATTGCTTTTTGGATGCCCATGACACTAGGCATGGACCAAGGAACTGAGCCATCCCAGAGGTGCTTTTCCTATTCTTGAGATGTCCTGCATAGTCAGCATCAGTGTAGGATAGTATTTCAAAATCATCACTCTTAGGATACCATAGACACAAATTTTCAGTTCCCTTGAGATATCTAAGGATACGTTTGACTGCAACCAGAAGTTTGACTCTTGGATCTGCTTGGAATCGTGCACATAAGCACACTGAGTACATGATGTCTGGACGACTGGCCGTCAGGTATAGAAGGGAACCAATCATTTGCCTGTAGAGAGATTGATCAGCCTTGATGTCTGTTGGAACCAGCGTCAGTTTGGTTGTAGGAGAGATTGGAGTGGCGAATGGCTTAGAGGAACTCATTTGAAATCTGTCAAGAAGTTCCTTGACATACTTTTGCTGGTGGATTTGAGTTCCGGTGGGAAATTGATTTATTTGCAATCCCAGAAAGAAGGTGAGTTCCCCAATCATACTCATTTCAAATTCGTTGCTCATGAGATTCTTGAAGGATATCTTCATTTTGTTCAAGGAGAAAGAGAGTTTTATCAATCAAACCTCTTCTGTATCCATTCGATATCAGGAACTGAGCTAACCTGTCATACCATGCCCGTGGTGCTTGCTTGAGTCCATAAAGAGCTTTGTCGAGGAAGTAAACATGGCCTAGTCTGCTTTTGTCCTCAAAACCCAGAGGTTGCTTGACATATACTTCTTCTTGAAGAAATCCATTTAAGAATGCAGTCTTGACGTCCATTTGAAATAGTTTAAAGCCCTTATGAGTAGCAAAAGTGATCATGAGTCGAATGGCTTCCATTCGAGCAACAGGAGCAAAGGTCTCATCATAGTCAATGCCTTCTTGTTGACAATACCCTTGAGCGACAAGTCTTGCTTTATTTCTGGTGACCATGCCTGAGTCATCAAGTTTATTTCTAAAGATCCATTTGGTTCCAATGATAGTTTTGTCTGAAGGACGAGGAACCAGACGCCAAACTTTGTTCCTTTCAAATTGATGAAGTTCCTCGTGCATAGCATGCACCCAGTCCGCATCATTGAGAGCTTCCTTGTAGTTCTTAGGTTCAAGAACAGAGAAGAACGCCGTGAATGCATAAAAGTTGTTCAATGAGGATCGGGTGGAGGGACCTGTCTTGTCAAATGGAGAGATAATCTGATCAACTGGGTGAGATCCCTTGTATTTGTAGTTGACAACAGGAATTGATGATGAAGAGGGCTCATCCTGAGGAACTGTATTGTCTTCAATCTCATTGGAGTCTGGGTTCTCTGAAGAGGGAACTGTGGCGGACAGAGGGGCCAGGAGCACTGGGAGAAGATTCATCATTCTGTACAAGGGAACTGGGTACAGAGTTTTGAGGGTGATCTTCCTCAGGATTCTCATCTGCTGTACCTGTAGGGTCTAAGGAAAATTCCGGAGTTGCAGAGGAGTCTGGAGTAGATTGATCTTCTTCTTCATCAGCATTATTGTCACCTGTGGGAAATACCTGTGAAGACACACGAAAAGCAGATTCATTGAAAACAACATGAATGGATTCTTCGAACTTGGAAGTCCTCGTGTTGAACACTTTGAAGGCTATGCTATTTGGAATATATCCCAAGAATATTCCTTCATCACTCCTGGGATCGAACTTCCCAATGGGAGATTTGCCATTGTTGTGGACGAAGCACTTGCACCCAAAAACCTTGAGATGAGATATGTTGGGAAGTCCATGGAGAAGTTCATATGCAGTCTTCTCAATTTGGGGCCGAAGCATGGCTCTGTTTAGAATATAACATGCAGTGTTGACAGCCTCAGCCCAAAATCTTTGAGAGATACCAACTGAGATAAGCATAGTGCGAGCCATATCTTCAAGAGTCCGATTTTTCCTTTCAACCACTCCATTTTGTTGAGGAGTTCTGGGCGCGGAGAAATTGTGAGTGATCCCCTTTTCCCTGCAAAAGGTTAGGAACTTTGCATTTTGGAATTCGGTTCCGTGATCGGAACAAATAGCCTTCATTTTGTGTCCCAGTGACATTTAGAGAGTTGGAACTATTTCACAGAATCTATCAAATACCACGTCTTTTGATTTTATGAAAATAGTCCATGTGTATCTCGAGAAGTCATCTACAATCACAAGAATGTATCTATTACCTCCAATACTTTGAGTACGCATAGGACCACAGAGGTCCATATGGATCAGTTCCAGAGGTTTGGAGGTACTTATGACAGTTTTTGGTTTAAAAGAACTACGTACATGTTTACCTCGAATGCATTCGGAATAGAAATCTGATTCGTCTACCTTGATAGAGGGTAGGCCGTGAACAAGTTCCTTTCTTTGAAGTTTGTGAATGAGGTTCAGACTTGCATGACCAAGTCGTTGATGCCACAGAGTAGATTTGTTCATCATTGTGGCAAGGCACAACTTTTCTTGAGGAGAGTAGCTATGGTCAACGATGTAGACATTATTGAATCTCTTACCTTTGAGGAGAGTTTTCTGAGACTCAGGGTGAATCACAAAGCACTCAGAGGGAGTAAATAGGACATTGTTCCTTCCTTGGTCACACAGCTGCGACACACTTATTAGATCAAAACCAAGATTATCGACAAGGTGAACGTCACTTACCTTAATGTTTTCAGAGAGATCTACAGGTCTAGTTCCCAGTATTGCACCTTTCTTCTTGTCACCGAAGGAAATCTTTCCTCCGTTGTATCTCTGAAGTGAATGAAGTTGCTCTTTATTACCTGTCATATGACATGAAGCACCACTGTCTATGTACCACTTAGCAACATTCTTCACTTCAGCCTGCAAGGAAAACATTAATTTTTACGAACCCAGTCCAGCCAAGCTTTTCTGGGTAAGTTAGTCTTAAAGTTCCCTTGTTGGGGAGTTCTGAGGTTTTTCTGAGTTTTGGACTTGGAGTCTTTAACATTTTCATAGTATTGAGGGTCATTAATGTCATTGATTTGAGTCTTTTCATGTCTGAATTTTCTAGAGGCCTTTTCTTCCTGTTTCCTCTTTTTCTCACAATCATATATAAGATGTCCTTGGTTCCCATAGTGCCAGCAGACACGGTTGGTGGGAATCCACTGATACTTATCCTGAGTTTTGTAGTGAGATTTCTTTTTACCTAGATCAACCTTTTTCCTGGGGGTATTTCTTGGTTTACTCTTTCCCATATTTTTATACATGTCGTGAATGTGGGGACTGAAGTATGGGGCACGGGGTGGTTCCTTTGTAGGGGAACTCTCAATCACTTTGATTCTTTGTTCCAAATATTCATTTTTGCTATTAGAGGTTTGAAGAGCTAAGTCAAGTCTTTCATTTTTGGCTTCAAGAATTTTGGTTATTTCATCAAAGTTTGAATGAGATTCACAAGGAGGATTAGACACGTCATGAGGTTTATAGCCTAGTCCTCTACTGGGTTTAACGAAGACGGTCTGAGTGACAGTTTTCTCATGAATACATTCAGTGAGGGAGTCAAGTTTCTCAATAATGGTATGCAATAAGGACTCAGAAGGTTGTAAAGGGGAACTGTTTCCTAAGTTCAGTTTTTCATGCAAGTCGCAAGTAGGACAAGTGGTGATTTTGTTAGCATTTTCATATTTCTTGCACCAAGCTTCACTTTCATCAGAGAGAATAGAGATTTCTTCTTCATGTTCAGCAAGTCTACTTAGCAGGTTGCTATTTTCTTTGCTCAGAGATTTGATAAGTTTGATCAATTGTTTCTTATCATATTTGAGAAGAGTTTCAGAAAGTTCAGAGAAAGAAGATACCTCAATAGTTGGTGACTCATTTTCAGGTTGAGCCATGAGACATACTTTGGTCATGTCGTCCTCAGAGTCACTGTCTCCCCATATAGCTTCAGGTTCCGAAACAGTCATGAAGCAGACCTTGGATGGATTTAGATCCAGTTCCTTGTCAGAGTCGCTATCACCCCAAGTGGTGGTGGCAACCAAAGCCTTTTTCTTGGCAGGAACCTCTTCTTCTTTAGGTTTATCTTCATTCTTAGGGCAGTCTCTAGCACGATGCCCTGGTTGATCACATTGATAGCATCTTAGTTCCCTCCTTTCCTTGCGATTCTCATTCCTGGGGAACTTGCCTTTATGAAATTTTCTTAGAGTGCTTGTGAGCAAAGCGGTCATTTCATCGCCATCATCATCAGAGTCTGCTCCAGTGGAGAGTCTTTCCAGGACTTTGGTTAGGGCAAGAGCAATGCCAGCCTCAGTAGAACTTTTCTCATTTCCCTTCATTTTATCTTCATGACGTTGAGCTTGCCCAACGAGTTCCTCTAAGGGGAGTTCCCTGATGGAAGGGGTCTGAAGCATGATATCTTGTGTGACTGCAAATTTTGAGTTTAATCCATTGATGAATACCATGGATTTTGACCATTCCTCGAGCTTGACTCCGCAGGCGCGAAGTTTGTTACACAATATCTCCAGACGACCATGATACGCAGATACGTTTTCAGTTTCTAGCATCTTGAATTTGTGATATTCTCCTTGTAGATCGAATTTTCTGCTATTTTGGAGATCTTCACTTCCCAAGTTGAAAGTTTCAAGAGCTTTCCACATATCTTTAGCATTGTCAATGCCCATAACCTTATCTTGATCAGATTTCGAGAGAGCATTCAGAATATATTGTCTGGCTTTGGCATTCTTTTCTTGTTGAGAGAATTGTTCAGTGGTCCAGCGCTTGAAATCCAGTTCTGACTTGTTATCAGTCGGATCCTTTGGGACTTCGTAGTTTCCATGCTCAACAATTTTCCAGCATATCATGTCATTAGTTTGGAAGAAACCAGTCATCTATTCCTTCCACCATTGGAATTTACCAGGTTTCAACAAGTATGGCTTGTTTGTAGAGATACCTAGTTCTGGTTCGTTTGGACGAGACATGTTGATAACCTGCGAGTAACACACAATCTAGAGCTCTAGCTCTGATACCAATTGTAGGATCTGTATGTTAGTATCAAGGGAACTGTGACAAAGAGTTGTCCAGTTCCTAGGCACAGCGGAAGTAATATGACAAGTTATCAACGCAATTACTTAAGGAGGAAACCCTAGATAACCAACTAGTTATCTTTGGATGAAAACCACCCCTCTTTCGAGGATTTGAAAGGTCTACTTGTATATTCAATCAATGAGTTTAGAGATGAACGAGATTACAAAACTTATTGCTAAGTACTAACCTAGTTCCTATCAGAAACTCTAAGATGAAAATACTAGTGAACTTACTTGATGTTCTTTTGCAAGAACACTTTTCTCTTCTCTTAGTCTGATGCACTTCAAGCTTCGTCAAAATACACGAGTCCTAAGAACATAAAGATGATCATATATATAGAAATCAAGTCTGCCGTATAAAGATATTCCAAGAATATATTATACGTCAAACTTATTTCCTAATTTATAACAATCTCTATGGCTTTCAAGTTAACCTAATTAACTCGAGATTTACCAAATATTACATAGACAATATTACAACCAACTCTAGCAATATCCTAACAAGGAAAAGATCTCCTACAAGATCTTCTCGGCTCGCCGCCCACGCTAGGGTTAGATTGTGTTTTGATTTGATATGGTTGTCGGGTGGTTTTTATGTATTATAATTAAGTATGTTAATCAGGTCAGTTAAATTGTGTTTGGATTGAGAATGGATTGGATCAATTTAAATTATTGGTCAAGACTGGTTGGTCTATACGTGTGCAGTTGAGTCAGTTTATTAATTAAATGTATTAAATAGTTTAATTTTTTTATAAATGATATCAGATTAGATTTATTGTGTTCGAATTAGGTTTCAATTTGACGCGATCATGTTGTTTTTACTCGGACGGTTAGGTTTTGACTACGAGCATAATCATTTAGAGAGATAAAAATTACCAAAAATAGTTAAATTAATTTTTTGGCACCACATTAATTGGTTTTATATTGTTGAGGTACCAATTACATATATATAGATAGATTAATACGGGCTAGATATATATATATTCATTAATACGAGCTAGCTATATATATATATATATATATATATATATATATATATATTCATTAATACGAGCTAGCTAGCTTTAATGAATTAATATTCATAATGGTAAAAGTCTCATTTTTCCTTAATTAAAATTAATATGGTAAAAGACTGTCGTTGCCTACAAGATTTTGGATCACCGTCTCTCTCGTCTACCCCCTGGAATAGATTGTGAATCCGGTTGAAATTCTTTGGTTTCAAATGCATTTAAAAAGTTATTCAATAAGATTCAAGATGAATTTTGATTCGTCGAATGTATGATCGCGCTTCTTATTGAGTGATGTGTTCCGTTGGAGATTTAAGTTTTTGTAACCCTAATTTCTAATTATTCATTTAAAGGTCCGAGAATGCAAAAATCTAATTGATGTGATAATGACTGTGGCGAGGCTACGAAACTGATGGAAGTAATGATAGTAGTGATTTTATCGAGTTTGGTGATTTCCTAATACACAACAACATTATCCTAATTCCTTAAAATGCTCCCTCTTCCACCATGGTGAGGGGGTCAGATGTACACAATAAAACTCGTGTTAAAACAAAAGAGAGGTTGTTTCCGATGAACCAAAATGAAGATTGTGTCAAAATTTTCATAATCTGACTACTATTTTACAAAATAAGAACCATAAATTAAATGAATCGTTTTGCTTTATTTCATATAGTTTTGAAAACATAGAATAGTGAATCTTTGGTTCCATTTTAAAATGGAAATCAATAGTAACGATTGACAAACATCAGCTATGGGGTCTAGAATATAGCTTATATAAAGAATAATTATGGTGGAAAATTTATGGAGGTAATTTATGAATATATATGTATACGGTAGATGGAAAAAATGAATCGTCAAAAATCGTTTTTTAGGCTGAAAAAAAAAATTATAAATAACTTTTTTGATTTTGAAAAGTTAAACAAAGACCGACACATAACATGATTTAATTCGAAGTACGTCATAAACTCATTTAGAGCTCTAGATGATCAAGATTGCATATATTGTGTACTAAAACAAGAAGTTAGGATTTCCTTTCTCAATTTTCACAGAAATAAAAAACCTAACATGAAAAAAAGAAATAAATTTTACATAAGCATCAAAGGGCTTATCTCCCTCAATACACAAGGAAATCAAACTAATCGATCTTAAGTTTGCTAATGCCAATTAATATGCATGAGCATATGTAAGGGGGATTAACCATGAACACGTGATCAAGTGACTGAACATACTATCTGGATTATAGAGGATTCAAATAGATTTAGTAATATGTATATTCATCATTGTTGCTATAGAGAATTTTCGCTTTTTTTTAGAAGAAAGTCTTTCCATTTAATACGATGAAGAAAGTAAAAGTTAAATAAAAAGAAACATGGTAAGGAAATACAACCTAATGAGTTTATGAGATATGGTAAAAAAAAGGAATCATAATAGTGTACAATCATTATATTGGTTTATCAAGTATAATATATATGGTTGATTGACGTCGTAACTTCTCCAGATTCAAGACGAGGCTAGAGACCAATCAGACTTTCTACGTTCGCGTGCGCGTGCAGCCCAACTAGTAACAAAAAAGACTGAAATTGGGTGCGTTAACACTTAACGTATCAGTTTGATACTGGGCCTCAAATTTAACGGCCCAAATTTGAGGCCCGTTAAAAGAACCCACCACTGGTGCGCTCTACAATAACGCACAGGTGTCTCCTATTGTAGCTCTTTTCATCTCTGTAAACTCATGTCACTCAGCTTTTCTTCTCTACTACGGAGTAGTTCAGTTCTGGTACCCGATTTTATAAAATAATAAATTTAACTTTAATACATAAATAACTTAATCTAAACTATTTTATTATATAGATTTAGTTTATTTATCACATACAATTTAATTTTTAAAAATAAATGTTAAATTTAAATTATTACCTAAATAACTAAAGTAAGAAGATGATCAATTCTTTAATATAAAGTTTTTGAATTAGTATGATAATTTTTTTTTAATAAAGACAGTTTTTAATCGAGCATTTTTTAAATATATTTAATTTATAGTATTTAAAGTATTTAAAATTGATGAATTATAAGATGAAATCTTTCTATATAACTAATAAATAACTCTTTGTATATTAAAGACCTAAAGTACATAAAATATGGTTTGGAGAATTTTAAAAATATAAATAAAGAAGTATAGTATCTTGCATATCTTAATTATCCTAAAATAGACATTTGCACATGTTGCGCACCTAAAATATGCATGCAATGTTTTTATATTTTACAGAACTAGTCTCCGGGACTCGTGCTTCGCACATGGTATACAAGTTTTGTGTGTACAAGAGAATGTATTAGAAATGTAGGTTATATTTAGGCTTTGGTAGTTACATGACCAAAATAACAATTATATTTCACATCATCCACAGATAAATACATAATGCACAAACGCGACAAAAACAGTACAAATAAATACATTACAAACATATGCTCATAATGAAGCAATAATGAAAATGGGGCGTTTGACGATTTGGCGAAAAATAAGAATTAAAAATGAAATGCAATGATAGATAGAAGACACGTTCGAAATTATTATTTAGTCAATAGTGGTGATACCCAAACTTCTTTCTGATTTTTAATGCAAGCCAAATCAATTAGCCCTTCTAACCTTTTAGTATAAAATGACCTTAGAGGTGTAGTCTATCACATGAAAAAGTGAGTATATATATTTCTTTTGTTGTTCTCAAACATCGTCAATTATTGATATTGATAAACAACCTAAAACAAGTTGATTATAATTTAAATGTGTTACATTTAGTTGTTCGTATCCACATTATAAATCTTATATTCGGCTTAATCATCTTTTTTTCAAAAGTATACAACAATTGATTAATATGGTGTTATTCTATACAATATGAGCAAGTACAAAAGGGCAACTTGGTCGCTGAGCAAAATATTTTCCTTAACAAATTATTGTACAGTAGAAAAAACAAAATCTAACATTTTTGTTCTACTATAATATCCTAATCAAATATGGTCATATAATCATATATTCATGGAATGACTTTACCGTAGTCACATTGATGGATTTATGAATAAGCTCCTTCAATATGTCAAGAACATGTAAACAGAGTAATAATATATGTCACGTAAAGAAACCTTAACCTTAATACTATTCACCTATTTTGAGGTTCAAATTCTCTTAAGCAAAATGTGTTCATAATAACTGAACCTTATGGCAATAGCAGAAAATTTAGTCACACTGTGAAGTCAGGAGGTAGTTTTGCAACTGTGTAATTTAAACCATCACATACACCTAGAGATAATACAAAGTTTTAATGCAGAAATTCAAGGATTGGAGTTAACATTTACCTCCTTTGATAACTTGTGCGTCTTCTTTTCGTAGAGCATCCAAATTTCGAAATTGAGAGAGGAAGAAGAAGATTGAGGAACAACACGATACCTTTCTGGTACTTTGGAGAGAAAAGAGGAGTTTGATAGAACTTTACTTATTTACCGCCGACCTTCCTCTAACATACGTAGCAATTATAACATAGCTCACTCACACTAATGACTTTGAGGCGTGGCTTATTCGAGTGACCATCTAACGCTAGTTGCGCCTACGTGGCATGATTATTTACATTCAACCTTCAGAAAAGTCAAGACACACCACAGAGATTAAAGTCAGATGCGACTATTATAAATAAATATTTTTGTTGTTGTTTTAACTATTATAAATAATTATTTTTAGACTTTATTTTATCAAAAAGATATTAATTTATACAATTTTTTTTACAATTCCCTCATATGGTAATTTAATGTAAATAAACAAATTTAATTTTTTTTTTAAAAAAACAAATTTTTATATATTTAAACAATTATAATGAAATTAATATATTCGAAATAAAATAAATTATTTAAAAGTACATTAAATATATACAAAATGGTTGTCTATGGTAGATAAAAATGTAATTAGAATTATGATTTTTTTTTCTATTAAGTAAATATTGAGATATGTGATTCTTAATAAACAAAATAACTTTCGACCAAGATAAATCATGTCCGTTTAAACAGTGTCACGTGGCGCGCATCGAACGCGCTTCACCATTGGGCTTGCTCTTAAAAAAAACATGTGAAAAGTCAATATTAATCTTGTGTGATTTTTTGAATCCAAAAGAATTTCAATGGCATAGACCGTAATTCTTATGGAAAACTAAGTTACATTACAAAGACAAAAACCTATAATGAGATCTCAACCCTTCAATGATATTTTAAGCATATGTGGCATATTTCTAACAATTGGATCTTCTATATATTATACAATTGCATTCTCACATATTTATAGTAGTTAGGATAGGCATTTCAATAAGAAAATTATATCATTGGCCCTCTTTCCGACCAAAATAAATAAATGATATCAATAGATGTAGGATAGTGATTTTAAGACAAGCTATTGCTAGATATCTACGTTAGACTGAGTGGCAAACTGGTAATAGTGACATCCATTATATAATGCGCGGGGACTAGACCTGTCAAAAGATGACCCAATCTGTTGGGTCGACCCGACCGGAAAAATACTCGACCTAACCCGACCAGAAAAGTGTGTGAACTTGTTTTGGTCAAACCCGTTTTCGCCCGAACCTGTTGGGTCAAACACATACAGACCCGAACCCGTTGGGTTAAACCCGGACAGACTCGAACTTCTCGAAACTCGTGAACCCACCCACTTTTCACATATTTTATTTTATTTAAACTAAAAAATAACAATATAATTTATTAAATAACAATATAATATTATTATTTTATTATAAAAATATTTTTTAAATTTTATTTTCTTTTTCACAATTTAAAAAACGAACATTTGAAACCCGCTGGTCGACCCAAATCCGCTCAACACGAAAATTTTATCAACCCAATTGATCCAAATCCGTCTTGGACCAAAACCTAATTGACCCGTTCAAGGTCTAGCGGGGAGTCGGGGACTATGCTAATGAGACAAATTTGGGTTAACTAACCCTTTTTAGACTTTGAATTGTATTTTCTAACCCTAATTTTTTTTAGTGTGTTAACTAACCTTTTGTTGCATTATATCATTTTTATTTATCATATTTCATTATAATTTTTGTTGTCACTATTATTAATGGTGTCATCATTTTCATTATAATTTTTGTTGTCACTATTATTAATGTTGTCATCATTAAATTAATGAATAAACACCGATGGCATGAACTGTCATCGGGACGACATGAACTGTCATCGGGACGACATGGACTGTCATCGGGACGACATGGAGTGTCATCGGAATGACATAGACTGTCATCGGGACGACATGAACTGTCATCCGGACGACATGAACTGTCATCGGGACGACATGAACTGTCATCCGGACGACAAGAACTGTCATCAAGACATCATAAATTGTCATCCGATATCGTCATGAACTGTTATCCCACGACAAAAACTGCCATCCGATGACATAAAATATCAATAACCAGACCAAACCTAACTCAACAAAAGCACTGCTATAATAAACTGTCATCCAAACTTTACAAAACCATAATACGAAGGAAAACTACAATACGAAGGAGATAATCAATTTGTTTAATTAAATTGTCATCGTCACTATGTTTACCACTATTAAAGTGTCATCTGTTTAATTAAATTGTCATCATCAGTATGTTTACCATATTTAAAGTCATATGTTTAATAAAATTGTCATCATTAATCACTATTATGAATAAATTGAAAAAATCATGTCAATTAAATTATCATCGTGTCAGTTTAGGAACTCTAAAAAATTGTCATCACTACTTTAGAGACTGTGAACGGGTAAGCAAATTTACGAATTTCATCAACTCGCTCGGATTTCAACATTCACCTCAGCAAACTTGTTAATAAATAAACATAATTCTCCATATAATGCCATCTACAATTTGTGTTGTACCGAACAAGTTGTTAACTATTAAACATGAATTTCTTGGATTTCCTTACTGGAGCTATGATTTGATTTCCACATTCACATTAACTACTTTAAAAATACGAAGATTTTGATAACAGTTTAAGAACTTAGTCAAAGCACCTGGATGCGGCATAATCATTCAACGATGCTTCTTGAAGATGACAGTGATAGAAAAATGCAGTTGTCTTCGAGTACTGAAACTGGATTCGGCTTCTCGGTGAGAATGCAACATAGCCTGCTATTTTCAACAACTTTAGCGGCATACTAGATCTGAAAATTCAGCTGTCCGGGGAGAAGGTGGTTATGGAGAGATTGTATCCTGTTATTACTCAGATCTAGCTCGTAGAGGAGTCTCAATCGACTGAATTTATGGAGAGCGGTGGCGCAGAAGCGGTTGGAGTTGGTTTGAGAGAAAGCGAGGCCAAGCTCTCGGAGAGGAAGAAGATGGAGTCGTCGATGATTCCGGAGGTGAAGCACGAGAGGACAGTCGCCGGAAATTATAGTCGGGGAAGAAGGTGGTGTCGGCGACGACAACAGAGGTGGAAAGAGGTGGAAGAAGGAGATGTCATAGGTGTGTGGAGGCGGAAGGACAAGATGAAAATAGAAAACTGGATACGAAAGTGAAAGGAGGAATGAATTAATTAGGGTTTGAATCACGGTTACTTTCTTCAACTCAAAAATGCAGGGTTACAAATCACTCCTATAATTACACGGTTCTTATATACAGCCTGGTGCTTTATTCAAACAACGCCGGGTCACTCGCGTTCTGCGAGGACACGGCCTCTCGCGTTACGCGAGATTAACAAGAAATTAGGTTAATTACATGCATGCTAATCTCGCGTTCCGCGAGTGCACGTGTCCTCGCGGAACGCGAGTGTCACGTCCCTCGCAGAACGCGAGATTAGCATGTCAGATGGACGTTGTTGTGCGCCATTACTACATGTCTTGTCCCCACCTAACTATAATAACTACCCCCTTATTTTAAGTATTCCGTAACACCTATTAACCCTACCCTAACACCTCTTTTTATCATCTTTCACCTCTTTCACCCTCCATTAAAACCCATTTTCAAAACCTTAAAACTTCAACACACTCTAAAAACACCTAAAATAATGGAAGATGAAGAGGAATTCAACAAAGGAGGGGATGGAGATGATGGTTCATCAAGTTACCATTCAAATGAGGTAATGTTCTTACTTAATTTTTGAATTTTAATTTGTTTTGCACCATTAAGAGCTAAAATGAACTTATTATGTTGTATTTCATGGTAAATGTAGTAGTAGTAAGTGTTGAAGAGATGACTTTTGCATATAATGTCAAAAACTTAGATGTGTTCATGCTTTTAGGGTTTTAAGGGTTTTTAATGTAGGAACTCATGTTATGTTAAATTATCCCGTTCAATGACTAGTTTCAGGAAATAGCAACTTCTCGCGTTCTGCGAGAGGAAGCCACTCGCGTGACGCGAGATGTGCCCCCTCGCAGAACGCGAGAAGTTGCACATTACAGAGTATTAACAGAAGCATTGTGTATAGGTGAATTTTTCTTTGTTCACTGGATTGAATGCAATCCAGTTGAATGACTACAACTACCCCTCCCGGAATACAAGGTCATGTTCGCCACCGTCATTTGATTTAGGGATTGACGAATTTGGTGATTATCATCAACCATCTTTATATGAACAACATGTGCCATCTACATATGAATTGCCTGTGCCATCTACTTATGAGTTGCCCGTGCCATCTACTTATGAGTTGCCCGTGCCATCTACTTATGAATTGCCATGTACATATGAGGTGCCATCAAGCTATGATGCGTTTGATTCACAATTTGCTAACCCACCAACAAACGTAGGAGAGGAGATGTGTTTTCTTCCCTCTTTACGCACTGCACCAAAGTTTGATAGTCCCGTATGTGAGGAAGAGGTTGTTTCTAGGGATTATTCGGAATATTTCACTACGGAGCAAGTGTTTGCCTCTAAGGAGAGTGGTCATTTGTGGGCTTTGAATGTTGCAAAGCAACACAAGTTTATGATCTCTATTGGAAGGAGTGTACCATCTAAACCGGGGCAAAGTGGTAAGATTCAAATCATTTGTGAGAAAGGGGGAAGCCATAGGCCTAAAGGTGTCGGTGTTAAATCAAACACAAAGAGCAAGAAAACGGGGTGTAAATTTCAGTTGAAGCTCATGGAGAACCGGGTTGAAGAGAATTGGAGATTAGTGGTTGTTTGTGGTTTGCACAACCATCCTATTGGAGATAGTTTGGTCGGGAATGCATTTGCCGGGAGGCCAACCCCGGATCAAAAGAAAAAGGTTCGTGAGATGGTACTTTCACATTGTTCTCCAAATCAGATTTACACTGAGATAAACAAGGATCCCGGAAGTTGCACAAAGAAGAACCAAGTGTACAATTTGGTAAGACATATAAGGGAAGAGGAAATGGAAGGTAGAACCGTGGTTCAAGAATTCTTTCACCAATGCAAAGAGAGTAACTACTTCATGGAGTATAGGCCAAGTGCAACGAATCCTTCGATAATAGGCGACTTGTTCTTTGCTAGCCCCGAATCAATGAAACTCTTAAAGGCGTTTCCATATGTCCTTTTGATGGACTCGACTTATAGCACGAACAGGTAAGTATTTATCATTCTGTTTTTATGTTGTATTTATCTTACTGTATTTTGGTTTAAGGTACAATGTTCCCTTCCTGGAGATAGTCGGTTTGACTTCTACATGGAAGAATTTTGTTGTGTGCGGGGTATGGTTAGAGGCTGAGAGCGAGGATAGTTATTTATGGGCGTTGCAGCAGCTGCAGACGATGTATTTGAGAATAGGAGCATCGCCTACTTGCTTCGTCACTGACCGTGAGATGGCTCTTATGAATGCAACAGACAAGTTATGGCCAAATGCAAAGTTTCTCTTATGTAGGCGACATGTAAGGAAGAACATAGAGGCGAGAGCGAAGATAGCTATGGGCACACAAGCATTGGGGGTTCATATTTCAAATGATTATTATAACGTGTTCGAACAAACCACTGAAGAAGATTACAAGAGTACTTTGAAGAAACTTGAGGACGAATGGCGAGCTTATCCAACCGTATTGAAGTACGTGAGAACGAATTGGCTAAACCGTTACAAAGAAAGACTTGTTTCAGCATGGACGGATAATTTCTTCACTCTCGGGAATAACACGACAAACAGGTATGTTCTGTTATTTATGTCTACCTTCTACATATGATAAAAAGAGCTTCTGTAATGCACACCTCGCAGAACGCGAGGGCATACCACCTCGCAGAACGCGAGGGCATACCACCTCGCAGAACGCGAGTAAATTCCTTGATTCAGTGTTGATGCATTTTCGAATGCAAAGATCTTGGAACAATCAATGAACTCGCAGAACGCGAGGTGGACAAACCTCGCAGAACGCGAGGAGTTGCACATTACCTCTGGATCCACAGGTTCTGATTTGTATTTGCATTTTATTGTTTTTCGAACATATTAGAGTTGAAGGAGCACATTCATGTCTTAAGTCATACTTGTCAAGTGGAAATGCTAGGCTAGACACAATGTTCAAAGAATACAAAACAATGGCGGAGAACCAACTTAAGGAGATTACTGTGTCTTTCACCGAGAGTTTGAATAAGAGCTTCACAGTTGTTGAAGGGGCGGACTTGTTTAAAGTCTTGAAGTTCAAAGTCTCTTACAAATGCATAGAATTTTTGCTTAAGGAATACACGAAGGGGGAGAGATTAGGTGCGCACTTTAATATGTTTTGTAGCTGCGGGATCAAGATTAGAGATGGGTTGATGTGTGTTCATCAGATTGTAAGACATTGGAAGGAGCAAAGACCACTAAGAGTATCAGAGTTGCACCCTTTCTGGAGTACTTTGAGTTTGGAAGAAGTTGATGTTCCCGGCATACTGGAAGTTAAGAGTAAGGTGGCAAGACGTCTTTTTCAGACTTTCTATGAGGAAACGTTTCCGAAATTGTGCCCCCATGATCAAGAAAAGTGTGCACAAACTGTTTTAGACATTGGGAAAGTAAATACTCCTCTAAAAGAGCCGGCTATTTCAAAGCACACCGGAGGTCGTCCAGTCGGAGCTCCTAACAAACAACCTAGGTCAACGCAAAGAAGACCGTCTGCATGGGAGCACACTAATGTTGAGATGGATGCTAGAGATTTGGAAGAAACACCCCCAAAGAAGCAAAAAAATGCTTCTAATTCTGAAACATTCAAGAAACCAAAGATTAAGGTGATTGGCAAGTACAAGTCTCACATACCCGCGTCAATGCGCACCCATGTGAATGGTTGGTTTGAGGTAAATGGAGATGGAAATTGTGGATTTAGAGCAATAGCTCATGAATTGCATGACAACCAACACTTATGGAGGGAAGTAAGAGATTTGATGATAGCTAAGGTCAAAGAGATTTGGCACCTAGTTCAAGGAACTTGGATTGGACCTCCACAACAACCAACTTTGGAGAGCGCTTTACACCAACTTACATGGGAAGGAATAGGAAGGGCTCCAGAAGATCACTGGCTAGCTACCCCGGAAATGGGATGCCTTGTGGCATCCACATTCAACATAGTGTTCGTAACGGTGGGAAAAAATGCTAACTACACTTACCTTCCTCTACAACGTCCTACTTGGTTAGAAGATGGTGACACACTTCCGACGTTCTGCTTATTCTATATTCAGAGTGAGAGACATTTTGTTCCGGTAAGTTTTTGGATCTACTTATGAATTACTATCTAATATGCAACTTCCTAACGTTGTTGTTTTCTTGTAGTTGCGTCTTGAAGAAAACTGCCCATTACCTCATGTGTTTACTCCTTGGTGGCGAAACGCTGAAAGAGATACTTTTTCTTTGCACGATCTTGTGTCACATCGATGTGCCGCCTTTGAAATGTAATGTTGAAGTTATGTTTTATTCGCTGAATTTGTAATGTAATGTTGAACTGGAGATGGTTTTTTAAATTCTTAAACAGGAGGAATGACATTTTCTAGAACATGTCATTCCTCGCGTTCTGCGAGGTTGGTGTCACTCGCGGAACACGAGAGACACCAACCGTGCCACAGACCGTGCATCTCAACTGGGAGCACCCTGTATCCTATAGATTCGTCTCGCGTTCTGCGAGTGGTGTGCACCTCGCGTTCTGCGAGGTTATGCAAAAAACGAACAGAATTGAAGCAACACCAACATATCCCTAAACATAATCCAACAAAATTATCCACGCAACAAAACACCTAAGAAAGCAATCCAAAACACAATCCAAAACACAAAACGAAAGGCTACTCGTCTTCTCGTGGTCGGAAGGGAGCGAGATTTGACATACATAGTAGCATTTGGGCGTGATATGAAGAAAATTCATCTGGAGTGGCAAACCGATACTGGTCCATGTCATTGTACACCCGGCCAATCACCTATACGCAAGTAAACATTCATTATATGTTAATATTAGAGACAAACAAAGACTAGAAACGCAAGATAAACCAAAACAATTAATATTACCTGTCTCTCAGTAATCATCCCAGGGATTGCAGGACGGATATACCTATGGGTCCTCTTGATGTACCAATCCATGTAATCATGGGAGCATTCATGTGGTGCATAGGCAACTGGCCCCATATCATCGAGAGACAAAGAGTGAACATCTCTTGACTCCCAAAGCCATTGGTTGGCGTCATAAAAAACACTATAACACCTAATGTTTTTCAACCTATGAGCTTTGAGCGGTTCGATGACTGGCCTAGGAATACGCTGCACTCTCCCAAATTGTCTCGGACACCTATCAGGCATGTGTGGTTCGGTGATGTCACAGCAAGATAGCACCCCGTGAAATAGAGCGGGAGCAAGCTCAGGATCGGTGAAGTCCTGTGCTCCATACGGGTTCCAACATACCTAACAAAATGACAGAAAAACGCCTGGTGAAGTCTGTAAAACACCAGAAAATATAGAAACTAAGACAAAATGCAGAAACTATGACAAAATGCAGAAACTTGCATTTTCTCGCGTTCTGCGAGTGTGTGCATCCTCGCGTTCTGCGAGGAGCCACAAACTCAAAAAAAGAATTTGTCCGGAAAAATGATTGCTGCGTACTCAAAAATGCAGAAAGCCCAGAAAATGCAGAAACTTACCATCTCTGGCATAAGAATATCGAGCGCTCCCCTATAGTCCCTTCCGACTTGCCCCTTCTTCAGCTTTACATTCTTAGGCATCCACCGGTATGCCCATGGTTGCTCCGCTCTCCACCGAGGACGTTCAGTAGGTCGAAAGTGTGGGAAGTAGTTGTAGATCCATGCCTAAGAAATACAAAGTACGTTAAATATGAAAATATATATAAGTATGTAAATTAAACGCTTAGAAAGTATAATACCTGCAACAAGGTGTAACAGAAAGACATCTGGGCACAACCCTGTCGTGTGCATATCCCCAGCTGCCTATACAGATGGGCCAAAGCAGCTGAACCCCACGATATGCCCGTAGCATGGGCATAGGTTTCCAAAAAAGGCCCATATCTAAGCCGAATCAAGTTCTGTGACTTGTCCGGAAATAAGAGCGAGGAAGCAGTATACAACACCCAACCTAAACCCTTTCGCTCTGGACCTAGGTTTTCACAATGCCTTCTAAACCAATCAGCTTTCACCCTCCCAGAATCTAAAGTGTGAGGATCTATTCCAAAAATTTCCGCCCCCTTCCTACCATAGTATTTCAGAATCTCATCATGACTGAACTTGGCACCCAGTTTCTTACAGGTCGTCATTGCTTTCCCTTCTATAGGTAGGCCTAAAATCATATGTACATCAAGAAGGCCAATAGTGATCTCACCACAAGGGAGGTGGAATGAATTTGTCTCCGGGTGCCATCGTTCGATGAACGCTTCAATCAACGGAAAGTCGATTTCTTCGTACATCATGTCAGGTAGATCTGACAGTCCAACTGCACCGGGAATCTCTGACCAGTCATTGTTGTCCAATGGCCAATCACTGCTTTGCTTTGTCCGTTGTTGTGCCTTCATCGGACCTTTCAGCTGCAGACCAAATACAAAAATTACACACTGCAGACCAAATTTTCAAAAAATACAGTTTCTGCAGAATTGTGCATTTTCTCGCGTTCTGCGAGGAGTGACACCTTCGCGTTCTGCGAGTGTGCCACTCCTCGCGTTCTGTGAGAAGATGCACATATCATGCATTTTCTGATAATTCTGCAGAATATGTGCAATGTATTGAAAATGCAAAAAATAAATAAATAATTAAATTACCTCCCCTTTCTGGATGTGGAACGCAACATGTGCTTCAAATCCCTTAAGCAACTCGGGATCTTCTGGACCTCCAGGTGTGTCATGAGTGAGCTCAGGATCATACTTTCGCTCTTCCTTCTTGGACTTCCTCTTTCTTTTTGGTTTCTGGACCACTTCTTCTTCTTCTTCTTCTTCTTCTTCTTCATCATCATCATCACCTTCTTCTTCGTGTTCTTCCCCAACACCTTCATCCTGGTACTCTTGTTCCATCGGTTCTGGTTGAGGATTGTAAGAAGAAGAACAAGCTTGTCTACTTCCTTGACCCATGTCTTCAGGAACACTTCCCTCACCAAATCCACCTCCCCAACATTGTCCACCGACCCAACTTTGTCCACCCCACCCTTGTCCAACTTCCACTACAGCATACTGAGGAATGAAATTGTCCCAGCCACCAATAGTGCTACCCGATTGTTCATATGGAGTTGATTATGGTGCCCATTGAGTTGACGGTTGTGCACATGAAACTGACTCTTGAGAATAAAGGTCCCAATCATCATTTCGATACCCTTGATATGTATCTGCTCGTTCTATCCCACTAGGCACAGAACAGTCTTCCCCGGCATAACTATGGACACCACTGTACCGCTCTATGGCGCGATAATCAACGTCGGGGAGCCCCTCGGGGAGCCCCTCGGGGAAGAGCTCTACCGGTGTTGTATTCTTTGCTTTCCTTTTCCCTTTTGCATTTTCAACCGGTGGATTTTCTCTCACAGCGTTCCAATTTCTTCGACGGGTTGAACGTCCAGGACGATCCATTACCTAAAAAAATGTAAAGTAGAATCAGTATATAAATATAACAGTATATAAAGTAAAATCAGTATATAAATATGTATCTGCAAAAGAGGAAAGAATTTCCAGTTATGTCAATTCCTCGCGTTCTGCGAGTAGCATGACACTCGCGTTCTGCGAGTACCATGACCCTCGCGTTCTGCGAGTATGCTACACTCCTCGCGTTCTGCGTCAATTTGCACTATCATGAGTTTCCGGCAACAGTTTCCGGCGAGAATTTCCGGCGAAAATTCAATATTTTAGCTAAAATACCTATTAATTTAAGTAAATTACCAAATAAACATCAAAACCCTAAATAAAATCAAAAACCCTAACCCTAATGAATTTCAACATAAAACAACATCCACTCATCGACCATAATTCAAAATCATCATCTTTCATCCATTATACAACCATTTCTAAATCAACATTCAATATCAAAACATCATATAATATGCAATTTCCTATACTAACAACATATATTCATCTAGAAACAACATTAGAAAGCATAAGAGTATAAGAAACATACCTTATATGGAGATTTGTAGTGAAAAGAGGAAGAAAAACTAGTTTGAACCGAGAGAGATAGTGAGAGGCGGCGGTAGAAAATTGTGTGTGATGTAAAAAATGGGCCGAGTAGGGTTTTTCCCCTTTTATAGGGAAAAAACACTCTTGCGTTCTGCGAGGTGACGCACCCTCGCGTTCTGCGAGGATGCGCTCCCTCGCGTAACGCGAGTGAGCGCATCCTAACACATTTTTAGTGTGCAAAATACAGAGTATTAACAGAAGCATTGTAGTTAAGTGTGCAAAATAACACATTTTTAGTGTCTTTTTTAAGGCGATAAAGCCCAATTCGGCAAAAACGTCATCGAAACTTTATCGAAATGGAATGAAACTTTGTTTCAATCCTTATAATGTCTATTTGATCATGTGTGTAACTTGAAATTAAGATTTCTTCCTTTGGAAGTGAAACCTAGTTTGAAAACCGAACGAGGTCGCAATATGTATGACACACCATATAAATAAAGAAATATAATAAGGTTCAACAATTGTCAACATAATAACAAAATAGACACTATTAAGAAAAACAAGTAGTTCTTGCAAAGTGAGGGGGTTCAACACTTCAAAGGTGCAACATAATAAGGTTCAACATAATAAGTAATTCTAAACAAACAACATTCAAAGGAACAAGCAAACAAAGAAGGTCGATAAATTTTCAAAAGAAAGATCTAACGACGAGGGTTGAACGGCCTGAAGAGGTTCCTGTATTGTTGTGCGGTCATCCTTGGTCTAGTGGATGATTCCCCTCTCTCCCTTTCACGTTCTTGTCTCTCCCGTTCACGTCGCTCACGTTCTTGTCTCTCCCGTTCAAGCATATCAAAGTTGTCTGCCATGCTAGACACCGTACTAATATCAGAAATATCAGATTCTTGATTGGAATAGGACATCTGTATAATCACAAACCTAACCAAATTATAGTTACATACTCAATCAAATTCATAATCTATACAAACAACAACAATGCTTATAATCCTAGTAGTCTTGATCTGCGAGAGCATGACCTCGCGTTCTGCGAGAGTCATGACCCTCGCGTTCTGCGAGGGGTGTAGCGTTCTGCGTCAATTTGCATTATCATGAGTTTCCGGCAACAGTTTCCGGCGAGAATTTCCGGCGAGAATTCAATATTTTAGCTAAAATACCTATCTAAAACAACATTCCAAATAAACATCAAAACCCTAAATAAAATCAACAACCCTAATCAAAAACCCTATATGGAGATTATACTACCATTCATGAACCATAATTCAAAATCAACATCCACTCATCCACCATAATTCAAAATCATCATCTTTCATCCATTATACAACCATTTCTAAAACAACATTCAATATCAAAACATCATATAATATTCAATTTCCTATACTAACAACATATATTTATCTAGAATCAACATTAGAAATCATAAGGGAAGAAAAACATACCTTATATGGAGATTTGTAGTGAAAAGAGGAAGAAAAATTAGTTTGAACCGAGAGAGGAAGAACAGAGCGGCGGTAGAATGAAGATGGTGGCTGTAAAAAATGATAAAAGTAGGGTTTTCCCCTTTTATAGGGGGAAAACCCCTCGCGTTCTGCGAGGTGACGACCCTCGCGTTCTGCGAGATAACGTCCCCTCGCGTTACGCGAGATGTCGGACGTTATTTAGAAAACGTCCGGGCTGTATTTAGAAAACGCCCGGGCTGTATTTAGCAAGGGCCTATAATTAGATCACGGGCAATAAGCCCCTTAATGTCGCTAATGAGTTATAGGAATGTTCGGTAGATGCAATTCCCGCATAATCCGGGAGAAGTGCTGACATCACTTAGTGGTGACCAGGCCAGGAATTCAGAATTGTGTGCCCTCAAAATTCAATTAATTTCTTACTTTTCTCCTTTATTCCTTCATTTTATCATTTCTACCCCACTTCCCTTTTGATCTCTTGATTTAAATATCTCAATTATATATCAGCGTGTACGTAGCTGAAATTATTTTATCGTAGTTCAATTTATATTTTACTAGAACCGGATCCCGCGCGGACCAATTACGGTTTTTTCTATATGGTTTAACACTTTAACGTTGTTTAATAGACATCTCACAGTTTAACCGGACTAATCATATTCATAATCTCTTCAATTAAAGAAATATAACCCCAACAAAGTAAAATTTATAAACAACGTGAATCAATTCAATCAACAAAACGACAGAGGACGTGATGACTTCATTCAGCGGATAAAAAGAAGTAATTTTAGCCTCCGTAAATAGAGGATATTAAAAATGTTGAAGTGAGGCAAACACAAATTTTTGATGTTAAGCTCGTTCCTCTTTCACCTAATGCGTTAAAATACAAAATAGTTCAGTTTACCAATTTTTTTAGCATTTCAAAATTGTCCTATTAGAAAAGTATATCCCCATAAAAAATTAAGTGGTCGTTACCGCTTCTCGTAGTTATCTTAATGTCACCTCAACAGTTGCAATTGCACTTAGCTACATCATTATAAATATATAGTATATATATAGATTAAAATATCTAATTAACCCTATTAGTTTTTAACCAAAGAAGGAGACGGAGACGAACGAGAGCAAGGAGACGAAGACGATGTGTTCTTAGTTAAATAGTTAGTGATGAAATTGACATTTAAGAGAATAGATAATTAGGATAAAAATTTAAAATATTAGCATTTATTAGGTACAAATTGATATTACTTCATCAAACTCAATAATTTTTATATATATACTAGCATTTTGGGGCTCGCGCTATGCGCGGGTCTATATTATTTTATCTAAGTGTTACTTGTAGAAAAAAGCCATTTTGTGTGATCTAAGAGGTTATAAGCCCTTGATTGATCGTCTTTTTTATTTCTCTTCGTTGGGTTTTTACCCTGTTAGTGTTTCTCTAAAAAGATAATTTGGATATCGGATTAATGCTGATATTACTTAGGCTGATATTATATAAACATAATTTGTAATTTTTACCAACTTGTAGAGTAATCTCCAATGCAATAATTTTTTTAGCTGGAGATAATAATACATTTTGATTATAAAAATATTTCACTTTATCCTTTTAGTGGACTCTAACACTCCATAATTCTAAATGAGAAGTTAAATCATAGTATAAGTTGAATTTTCAGTATGGTTCAATACCAAACATCCAATTTATAATTCAAACTATAACAAAAATATCAAACATCCAACTTATAATCAAACTACAAACAAAAAAAACATTCACCTACTCATGGAAGAAACAATGCTTAATTCATTAGTATATTTATATCCAATAAAACTATTAACATACACTCACTCACATAACTCAAGAGCAAGATAGAGAAAAAACGAATTTGAGATTTATCATCAAATTATATTTTTGCTACGCGTGAGAAAAGATATGTTTTTATATTTTAAAAGTAATATTAAGACTATACATCAAAGTATATAATTGTTTTAAAAAAAAATTCATTTATAGGTAATAGAGGTGAATATTTATTTCAAATGCGTGAAGCTATGAATATGTTGTTTATATATTGTATTATTTTTATTTTTCAACTATATATGATTTTGGATTAATTCTTCTTAGTAGAATTTATAATAGAATTGCTTTTTTTTATTTAAAAATAATTACATCTTATTTGAAAAGTGACATATATATATATATATATGTTGAAGTTATATGAATTTAAACATCGTTTATATAAGTAATTTGAAGTTCGAATAGGTTAGGATAAGAGTTCTCTTTTATTTTTTTGAAAAAGAAAATAATCATCTTGCAAAGTGTAAGTTTTAATTAAAATTTCGTATATTCAAGTTTTTATGGATCATGATCCATCTATCTATAAAGTATAAAAACCACCAATTAAAAAATAGCAACATTGAATTGAATAGTGTGAATTAACCAATCAAAATGTGGAGAATTTAATGTTAGGTCTTTAATTTTCTCTCTCCGCGATTTTTATATTATATTAGATAGATACTCCCTCCGTCCGATAATATAAGACTCATTTAATTTTTTTGACACTATTCATAAATCGAGAGAATCTTCTCGTTTTCTTTCAATATATAGAAATAAATATAGGCATGTGAGATCTCGTTTGATTCGTCTCAATGAGTACTTTGAAAATATAAAAAAAATATAATTTTTATCATCGTATATTTGGAGATATTAACATTATAAAACATGTCTCGACAAAAGTGTCAAAGTAAATGGGAAGATCAATATAGGACGGAGAGTATATCGTATAATTTTTAAAGTCAAATGAAATAGTTGCTCTAATCCTAAATTTAAATATTAAGGTTTTCGAGTCTTGAATCATTCTTATAACTAATGGTAGACCTGTTAAAAGCTGACCCAGCTCGTTGGCTTGACCAGATCTGAAAAAAACTCGATCCAACCCGACCTGAAAACACATGAAATCCGTTGGGTTCAAACCGGAGCCGACCCAAGACCCGTTGGGTCAAACCCGAACCAACCCGAACTTCTCGAAACTCGTCGAGGGACCCACTTTTCACATATTTTATTTCATTTAAATTAAAAAATAACAATGTATAATACTCCCTCCGTCCCTTTATTTCGGTCACATTTCCTTTTCGGGTGTCCCCTAATTTGAGTCACATTTCCATTTCTATCCATGAATTTCTTCCCATTATACCCTTATTCAATTTATTTTATTCATATCCTAACATTACTTTATCAATCACATCAACCATCTACATCATCTTCTACATCTAATATTTCTCCATTAACTCACCAACCACCTAAAACTCCATTAAATTTCCACCATTTTTACTTAGCTAACTTAAAAAAAATTAACTTAAAAACACAATTACAATAAGCTGGCACTCCACCTAACTTAATTAAACACAATTAGCCCTTAATTAACCTCATTACCGAGCCCAAAACGAAGCCCAAAACGAAGCCCAAAAACCAGCCCACTAACCCCCCTATATAACCTCCTAACCCTAACCTTCCCCCTCATTTCCTTATCTGAAAACCCTAACCCGCCGCTCATTTCTTCTCTCGATTTTCTCTTTGTCGATCTCTTTGTCGGCTCCACCATCTCTTTGTCGATCTTCTCCGATGGACTCGTCCACTAATACCAGGCCCTCTCAAAGCTTTACCCACAGTGGCACCCCTCCACTCTCCGATGGGCATCATTCGCTCACTGTCTCAAACCCATCCTCTCCATCGATCTCCTCCGTCAACAACGACTCGGAGGTGGCTCTGGATCTTTTTTTCAAAGATGATTCTCCAGATCCTGATGCCTCGCTGACTTCTTCCAGTCGAGAGGGTTGTTCATTATCCCCCCCATGCAAGTGGGGTGACAGTTGCGTTGGTGATCACACCTGGACCACCCATCCGTCGGAGGACATCGACATCGACATGCTGTGGACGCCGGAGCAGAAGAAGGAATCCATGGACATGCAGCGATCGCCGGAGATGCCGGAGTTGTCGGATAACGAAGGACTCTCTCGTCCCCGGGAGATCATAGTCATCGACGACACCCCGACGCCGGAGATTGCTCCTCCACTGTCCCCGGAGATTGCTCCTCCACCGTCCCCTGAGATCGTGGTTATCCCGGACTCGCCCTCTGTCTCCCACTCCTACTGTGCATCCAATTCCGAAGAAATCTAGCTAAGTCATCATCTTCTTGGCTTTGTTTATAATTTTTGTTATCTGACTGGATTAAGAACAATGGTAATTTTTTGCGTATGTGGAAGTCCTCGTGTGGACTGATTTTTGCCTATATGGAAGTCCAGATGTGGACTTGATATTTTTTGCGTATGTAAACTAGACAATGTATTTATGGGGTTTACTGTTTTTGGTTTTCTGGTTATTTACTCTGCTTGAACTGTGATTGTGGTTGCTACTGTGGTTGATCATTTGATGAACTGAGGTTCATTTGGTGATTTTGTCCCAAAATATGCTGTTGTGGTTGATCATTTGATGAACTGAGGTTCATTTGGTGATTTTCTCCCAAAATATGCTGTTGTGGTTGATCATTTGATGAACTGAGGTTCATTTGGTGATTTTCTCCCAAAATATGCTGTTGTGGTTGATCATTTGATGAACTGAGGTTCATTTGGTGATTTTCTGTGAAATGTTGTGGTTGTTCAGCTGTGAAATGCTGTGGTTGTTCATCTGATGAACTGGGGTTCATTTGGTGATTTTCTGTGCTTTACCTGATGTGATAATAATGTTGTAGGCATTGGAAGTCTGATAAATAATCAGAGATTTCATGCATAAGAATCATTTGTCCCCTTTTTAATGTCTATGAAGAAGTCTGTTTATCATGATCTGAGATTGCTTTTAATTTCCATTTCTTTAATGTGCCATAGGAACACAGTAATTACTGTCTTGTTGTGCCTATCTGGTATGTTTAGGTTAGTGTTTAGGGGCTTGATATCAATGAGGGAATGGGGACATCTGTTATCTTCAATGATGAAAAATGTCAATGCTGAGATACAAGCCCTTAATTTCCACTGCCTGGATGTGCTATAGGAACACTAGATATTTCTTACTGACTGATGCCTATCTGGCATGTTAAGTCTTGGAATTAATTGTTAATCATGATGGTCATGGGGACACCTGAGACAAATTGGTTGCCTTAAACACTTGCATGACTTTCTGATATTTATCTGATTTGCTTTGCTTACAAAAAATATGACTACTGTAAGCTTGCTTACAAAAACTGGTAGTCTATGCATGCTTACAGTAGTCATATAATCCTAGATAATTAAGCCAATTACCTACATAATTATGAAGTTGTCTAAATCTTCTTGGCTGTCCCCTAAACCATTAGCTTCTAAGTCTCCTAAATCATATGGATTGTCTTCTGTTGCATCATTGGCTTGGTTGTCTTCATTGTCTTCATATGGAATGTCTTCTGTTTCATTATTTACTTGGTTGTCTTCATTGTTTTCATTGACTGAAGCCCCATGAACAATCTCCCACGCTTCTATAACAGCCCATGTAGTTGCCTTGATTATCTCTGGTAGCAGACCTTGTGCTCTTAATTTCTTTTTGCTGACATGGGGCAGATCATAATCATTTCCTCCTTTGACTTGTAACACTTTATTCATAACATTTTGGAGAGAAATCCATACATCTCTTAGAGTAGTGGCATCCAACTCATAAAAAGCATTATAAACTGCTTGTAGCATTTCATCAACATCTCTAGGCATCTTTTTGTGCATCAGTGACTGTATACTCCTAAAAAAGCCTAGGTCTAGTATATTTAAATCAGGACTGTTTGCTGGCTGTTGAATTAGAATAAAAGTAAATCCATCTTGTTTGTGTACCTCTTGCCATTCTGGATCTTGTTGATTGATATGAGGCCTTGCATTGTCTTGTTGGATGTATATGACTTTCTGTCCATCTTGTGGCCATTTGGCCTTGATTGCTGGTATGATCTGATCAATTAACATTCTTCTAGTAACATGTTTGTTAATTGACTCCACAAGTTTTGTAACAACTGTCCCCTTAGGCCTTCTAACTGATTTCCTTTTTGCTGCTTCTTGGTAAGTGAATGGAAAGATACCAATCTTTCCATCAAATGTGCATGCTCCCTCTTTATTAAACCTTGGCCTTGCAACTGCTGCCATGAACATAACCTTAGGAATAAACTTACTTGAACTAGCAGCCCTATACATTCCTCTTTCATGCTTTGCTAGATAACATCTCTGTGTCTTCTTTGTAAGAAAGAACCATTTTTCATCAATATGAATGAAATCATACATTGGATGATATTCTGTTTTTTCTGCAACTGTCCCTCCTATGATTAGATTGAGAATCCATTCCATCCTGGTTTTCTTGTGAGCTTCACTCAAACCAGGGTGTAATGCATTTGTGTGTGCCTTTATTATTTTCATCTTCACCATTCTATGACAAACTGATTTGGGAATATCTAGTTTGCTTGCTAAATCTCTGATACATGTTCTGTCCCCCATGCTTAGTGCTGTAATTGCTGTTTGATCAACTTGAGTTCGCTTCCTTCCAGCATTGTGATGCTTTGTGTTGATAGTGTAAGCTTGATTTGCCGCCTTCTGTCTCATTGCTACTGTCCAGATCCTACTAATAGTTCTTCTGTGCACATTGAACAGTTCTGCAGCTTCATTGATGGCTCCATGTGGAAGTCTGTCCCCTGAAGATTTGTTGAGAAGGTGATTCAGAATGTGCATCTTCATGCTGCTGTTGAGTCTAGGAGTACGAGGCTGATGATGTTGGGTTGCCTCTCCATGATCCTCGGATTCTGATGGTGCAGGCTCTTGGTTCAGATCAAAAGGAAAAGCAGGTTCTTCTCCTAAGTCCCCCATCTCCTCATTATTTAATGAGTCGTCATCATCAGGATCTTGAGCGTCGTTGAACATCAATGCTGAAGCCATCCTCTCCTTCGACAATGATGCAGCAGTAAATGCTCTGTTTTTTTATTTGCTCAGTTTTTTGCTCTGTTTTGTGTTTAGCAGCTGAAACTGTGAAAAACAGGCTCAGTTATGGGTTTTATACTGTTAATGCCTTAGTGCAGTTGTAAAGATTGTAAACAGATTTTGTAAGGGCATTTTGGTCTTGTAAAAGTGGTAATCCGTGTGCTTCAAATGAAGCATTCTCATTGGCTGTTAAATTTGTAAACTTTGTTTTAATTGGTTGAGAAATGGGTTTGGACACAATTCCTTATGCAAATTTCTCTTTCTTCTTCTTCTTAATCTTTGTGCATAGTACAAAATGTGACCCAAAAAAAGGGACAGAGGGAGTATTAAATAATAATATAATAATAATATTTTATTATAAAAATATTTTTTAAATTTTAATTTCTTTATTACAATAAGAAAATCGAACATCTGAAATCCAAACGGACCCTAAGGTACTCCGTATTAAGTATTGTAAATAAACTGGAGAGAGCAAGGGTTTAGGTGTATACGTGCATTACTAGTTTTATTCCTGCGCCATGCGCGGAATTTGCACAATAATTTTTACAACTAGGTATATAATTTATAAACACATAGAAATAACATTAATATAAATAAAAATATGCATTATTAATTGATTTTTAAATCAATATTATATAAATAAAAGACATTTAAATTAATTTATAATCTTTTATATTGATATGCTTTTAAATAAGAAAATGATATCAATAGATTTAGGATAATGATCTTTATATATATATTAAATGATTTTGTGCAAATAGGGAGTGATATTATTAGAAGTGGTTTTATTATCTTCAAAAATATATATTTAATTTTTTCTTTTTTCGAAAAAAATGACATATATAAAAAGATGATGTGACATATCTTATTGATGAGTAGATGAAGTGACATAGCTTATTGATGAATGATGAATATATTGTTTTGCTTTAATCATTATATAGAGATTAACAGGATGGGTTCCAGTACCATGTACAGTGTCGCTAGTATTAAATATTTTATTAAATTATTATAGTTTATTAGATAAATGGTGCATTAAGTTTAAATTAAGTATGATCATATCGTTGCTTTTCTAAAGGAAGAGTATATGCCTTTTATTAACCTAAAATTTATACATATCCAAATCAAAAAGGTTAGACCTTAATTACTATAGGATTCGAATCTGGTAATAAAGGGCCCTTTAGAGATAAATGAGAATGAACGGGAACCGTTCATTGGAATTGATCGGACAGCCCAGATTGCTCCACTTTCCATGCTGGCAACTTCCTACTCGCTAGCTTTTTGTGTGAAACACACGCGCTACATCGTTCCAACGTGATTCAAAATTGGAGCGAAAACCGTCTCTTCCCATTCTTCTCAAAACTTTCACAGAAAACCTCTCTCGCAAAGGCGATCAAACCCTAACCTCCTACTCGCTTGCTTTTTCTTCGATTTCTCAACGAAATCACTTCGTTTTCTCTCGCCGATCATCAAAAACAACATACTCCTACAAATTTCGCGATGTGTGGCTCACAGAAGAACAACGAAGGAAGAGGTATGGTGTTTAATCCCTAATTTTAGCGTATACGATGCTTTTTCCTGTGATTTCTCATTGATTTCTCTTCATTTCACTCCGTCGTTCACCAAAATCCATCAACTCGCTACTAAAAATGGCAGGATCTCAGAGAAGCCAAGTACCAAAAGGTATGGAGTATAATCTGGTATTTGGAGTTAGGTTTTTGCTTCGACATGTTTGATTTCGCTACATGCATGTTCATCAAAATACATGTGCATCACAGTACATCTAAATGTTCATCAAATATCTTGTATTTGTTCATCGTATCTTGTACATACGTTCACCAGATTTCTTTTCAATGTTCACCAAAAGTTTTGTGATTGTTCATCTCATTGCCTATCAAAGTTCATCATATGTCTTAAGATTGTTCATCAGATTTCTCTTATTTGTTCATCATAAATCTTGTTATTGAATGTCCAAGAGGTATGAATATTATCCTCTTTATAAACTTTGTATTTTTGCACAATATATAACTTGTATGTTCAATATTACAGAGATAAGAAGCAAAAAAACAAATGACAGATCACAAAGAAATTTGTCATCCCAAGAACAACAACAACAGGAGGAAGAAACAGTTCATGGTAACTAATGTTCATCAACTCTTTTTTCTTTGTTCATCACAATTCTTCATAATGTTCATCAGAATGTTTAATAATGTTCATCAGAATGTTTAATAATGTTCATCATTCCTCTCATATATAGTTCATATGTATGTTTAATAATGTTCATCACTGTATTTCAATATGTTCACCATCTTGTTTGATATTGTTCACCATGATCCTTAATTTTGTTCATCAACTTTTTATTTGGTAATGTTCATCATTATATTTCAGTATGTTCATCATCATATAACTGTATGTTCATCATCATATAACTGTATGTTCATCATCATATAATTGTATGTTCATCATCATATAATTGTACGTTTTAAATATGTTCATCATTGTTTTTCAATATGTTTGATATTATTGTGTTTTTATTTTACAGAGAGCAATGTTTGTGGAATTTCTAAGGAAGCATGGCATGGAAGCCAAAGCAGCTCTATTCGAAGACGAGAAAAAGGTCAAAGCTGAACGTCTTTCAATGTATTGGAGAGATGACAAGAACAAGCAGGATTGTGGTATATATACCATGCGACACATGGAAACGTACTTTGGGGAGGGGCTGACAAATTTTACAACTTCTTTGAAGAAAGGTGACAATAAGCAAATGGACATGATAAGGGTCAAGTACATTTCAGAGTTGTTAACCAACAGATTCAACAATGCTTACCCACAACTTATAGAGTGGGTAAATGGAAAATGCACAATGTAGAAGTTTGACAATGAGTACAAGAATTCTTTTGTTCATATATATATTACAGAATGTTCATCAAATCACTGAACAATGTTCATCAGCTTAACTGTGAATGTTCATTGAATATTTAGCCAAAGTTCATCATATTAACACTGAATGTTCATTGACGTTAATCTCAAAAGTTCATCAATATGATAAGTAATTTTACTTGTCTTTTTCACAAATATTCATCATATTAATAATGAATGTTCATCGAGCTTAGATACAAAGTTCATCAAATTAACACAACAAGTTCACCACATTAACAGTGAGAGTTCATCTAATTTGATATCGATGTTCATCAATTTTTCCCATGTTGTTCACCAGATTATATATAATTGTTCACCAAGTAGATTACAAATGTTCACCAGAACTAGATTTACACATAAAGACTTAAATGATAGTTTTAGAATTATCTAACTTCAAACACTTGTTGAAGTATTCTCAGGACATGTAGAGCGATTGTGTCCGGATTTCAAACATATTGAACAACACTTCTTCACCTTGTTAGAATTCAATCTAACTTTCTCAATTGTACTTTTCAAACGTGATGTTTTTGGCCTTCCTTTGTTCTTTGATTGTGGAGGTGGAAGGACAGATATTGTATTTGGTAAAGGACCAACAAACTTCTCAAATCTTGCCTCTCTGCTTTTTGTAGGAGTCTTGTTGTTACTCATAGAAGACGACTCAGCCTGAATGGATGAACTGTACATCAGATATTAAACATATGTTCATCAAACTACTTATCAATGTTCATCAAACTACTTATCAATGTTCATCACAAATCCTATAAATGTTCATTACACATTAAAATGTTGTGAATGATCATCACATCTAGAACAAAGTTCATCAAATCAGTATTAAAAGTTCATTAAGACTGCATTCAACGTTCATCACATGTTTTATAAAAGTTCATCACAAATACTGTCTATGTTCATTATATGTCCAATAGAATGTTCATCACTTCTATTACTGTTGTTCATCAAATCCGTTATAAATGTTCATCACAATTCTTCTAAATGTTCATCACATCGATGTGTTGGATTAGCGAACAGAGCAATCAAGAGAACAAGAACATCTGTTGTTCATCAAAACTGCTTCATTATACACGAATCATCGTAATACTTCAACAAATAAGCTCAAATTGAAGAGAAACAGGGGGATGAACTGGTGAAACAAAGAAAATAGAAGCAAAACCTAGATCCATAGGTAGAATGAAGGAGAAACAAGCTAACGAATGCGAGAAGAAGAAGAAGGAATTACGCAGCAGAGAAGAGAAGGCAAGATCCGAAGATGGGGGAAAAGAAAACGAAGGCGGAGAAGAAGAAGAAGGAAATTTACGAGATCTGTTGAACGCGCTTGTACACGCGCCCAAAAGTGAATTATCCACATCCGTCCGATCTGGCGAAATCAAACGGCCCATAATCATTCTCATTTATTACTGTAGCAACTATTATCACCGGACACTTTTCCATTACTATATTCATAAATATAATTTTATTGAAAGTTGACGCAAAAACTATCTGAGCATTTGAATCTATTTTGCGAGATCTAGGATTTTAGAGTATATTGTGGGGATTTATGGCTTAGGGATATAGTAATTAAGCTTAGGTTTAAAAATTATAATATAATAATATTTTTTATTATTAAGTACGAGTAGTTTACATAAGCGTTAGGGACTTGTGTAAATCATCCCAGCCTAAGACATTTATGATCATTTTCCCAAACACATAAGCGTAGGTCGATCAATCTGAATCAGTAATAACCGGCGACGATGACTTCCTCATCCTCCACCCAACGACAACACCGCAGCTCCGCCTCCAACACCCTCTTCCGCCGCGCCACCACTAACGCCGTCGCCCCGACCGTCTCGCTCAACGACGCCCGCCCCGTTATCCTCGCCTCCGATCTCGGCTTCTTCCAACTCACCGAGTCAACTCACTCCGACTCGATGGCAACAAAACCCCCGCCTCTTCCCCGGAAACTGGCCCGTCGGATTCGACCCGGACGACCAAAACCGAGTTTGACCGATTTCACCCGCGAGTTGGACAGTGTTGGGGTTGAGATTGTTGATCTGCTGACGTGCGCATTCGGTTTCGTGGGTCTGCTGAAACTAAGTGCTCGCTGATGTGGGTATCCGAAACCGATGGGAATGCTAAAACGGGTATCCGGTCTTACCCCTATGTTGTTGGAGATTCGGACCCAACACTACCGATTCGAAACGGATACGGGTACGGTTATGGTTAGCCCTCAGGTTGGCTCCCTATTCGTTACCCTTGGAGACATTGCTCACCTCATTTCATTTTCTTTACAAACAAATTTCCTAGTAATCTTTTGTTGTCATTTTCTTTAAGTTGCCTTCTTGTTAGGTGTTTGTCACTTTCATTGATTTTCAAACTACGGGTCTTGATTTTCTTGGGATGACAATCAGCATATGTTCCTGTATATGTGTACACTTATGACATAAACATCCTACCAAATGTGACGGGATCAGGTACGAAGTACCTTTAAAGTGCGAAAAATGAAGCATTTTGGACCACATGATGCAATTGATCTACGGCTAAAAAGAAAGCGCGTTCAATAAAAAAAAAATATAAAAAGTCAAGGACATTTTCGTCTTTTCAATTGTTTTTTTTCCGGATCTCCTCCTTCCTCCTGGACTCCAATCGCACCCCTCTTCTCACCATTGTTGTACTTCTTCAAGCTTTATCCACGTTGTTATTGCAGTTTTAATATCACTTAAATTGGTGTTGATAACATTAATTACATTCTGATATCTTAGCCATCATTTTATGTCTTCAAAATTTATTCAATTCGTTTGTTTATAGGCATGTTCATCTGCCTTTTAAGAATTTCAATCAATTTCTATCTTGGTTGTTGTTGGTTGCTATCCACCATGTTCAATAGAGTTAGCATCTTTATTTTGTTTTTGTTATTGATTTCTAGGTTGGGGATCGATGTGTTTGATTTTGGTTATAGTGTGTGAGTATAGATGCCCATGAGGTGTTCGACAAAATGCTTAGAAGAGAATATGAGTATGAATGGGCTTATACGACTCTCGATGACTTGAGACACATTTATTTGTGAACTTTAACATTCAGAATATGAACATTTGTCGTCAATATATGGACATTTGTGTATACCTTCACCTGACATGTACATCAATAGTTATTTAAAGGTCTTTATATAATATTTGAACATTTCAGGACAATATATGAACATTTACAGACGAGATGTGAACATTCATGTATTTTAAAATAAGAACTTCTTAAACCCCATCATTCGTACAATTTGATTTGAAGCAGCCAAGTTTCTAAATGAATCGGTATTGAGAAATTGAAGTTGGTGTACTATTTGGTAAATGCTCATATTCATGTTGACACAAATTTTACAAATATCATTTTTCTCATCCCCTCTATCTTATGTTTGGTATGTCCATAAGACTCTCGACGACTTGAGGAACATTAATTTCTAGTTATTATTTGTGAACTTTAACATTCAGATGATGAACATTTGACGTCAATACATGAACATTTATGTGTACCTTCCATTATCATACAATATTTGAACATTTCAGGATAATATATGAACATTTACAGATGAGATGTGAACATTCTTGTAGTTTAAAATTCTTGCGAAATTTGTTGAATACAACCTTCATTAAGTGCATTTGTTCTAGTATACAGTGAACCTGAACAAATAATCTATGAACCAACAAATAATCTATGAACTATAATATATGATTTCTACTTTAATAACCAACAAAATTTAACTTCATCAGTTCAACTATACACTACAATACTACAATACTATCACTAGCATCAACATTGACTTCCTTATATTCTTCTTGTGCTGCATAATCTTCTGCAGTAAGCCAGTAACCATCAGATGAGTTTGTCCGTGTCTTCTGTGATAATCTTGTATTGTTATTTGACCCTCAAAGAGATACAAAAGCCAATCTCATCAAAAACGGATCACCTTCTAATGAATTCCATCTCCTTGGCGTTGTTAATCTCTGCAGAAGCATTATCGACAACACATAACCACATTTAACTGCAAATCAAACAGATTCTCAAATTCAAACTTGGGGTTTCAGACTTTATCGTCATACCGCACCATAAGAATGAACTAAAACTATAAATTTATGAACATAGAGCTATATATTTTGTACGTCAACACTCTAGAGCTATCAATGGTTTTTATGAACATTGACAATCTGAATCTGAACATCCAAATCTAGTTTATGAACATTTTAACTGAACCTTTCAATCAATTTGTTAGAAAAAATAATTGATTCCCCTATATGAACTTCAAAATATGAACGTGAAAATAAGTGTCCAGCAATGAACATGTTAGATCATTATATGAACATGAATGTATAAATCACGAAACATCAGAGAAAATCCTACTTATGCCAGTATTCATGATTTTTGCTTTTTTGCAAATCCAATGGCTGCTAACAAGTTTCTGCTTGCTTGCTCAAAATGCCCTATAATAGTGAACATAAAGCCCTATAACAGTGAACATTTATAAATACTAGATGAACATATATAATTACTTGATGAACGTAATGCTTTAGTTGCCAAGTAGAGAACATGGAGCCTTATAACAGTGAAAAAATCAACCAGTAAAAATCGCAACTCTAGAACAACGAATCATCACAAGCATATTCAAATAGATTAACAATGAACAATCGAACATCAATCACGAACAAAACCCCCCCCCCACAACACTGAATCAATACGGACTTGAAACCCTAGAATAACAAGAAATACTAGAACATTGAATCAATACGAAATTGAAACCCTAAAACAATGAACAATGAACAATGAACAATGAGGCATGTAACTTCAATCACGAACAATAAATTGCAGAAATCCCAAAATCAACCAACAAAAATCGAAAAAACCCTAAAACCGAGAAAACGGGAGTGTTGAAGTGATACCTCCATAAGAAGGTTTGTAAAGATCATCATGGCTTTCCGTCGTTGATCAGATCTTTGAACAAAATTGTGAGGAAGAGGGAGAGTGGATCAAATTTGGCGAATTGGAAGGGTCGTCTCTCTCTCTCTTCGCATGAGGGAAAAAAATTGGAGAGAAAATTGGGAAGAAAGTTGTTTCATGATTTTTTTGTGAAATGCCCCATCACCCCTTCTAAGTTGTTCTTAATTACAAAAATGCCACCGTAAATGAACAGTAGCGTGCCATATATCTTTTAATCTGGGACGTTCGTCTGTTCAATCGAACGACTCACATGACTTCGTTTTTCCTACAATAACACAAATTCGTACGGGAATTCTCCTCACCAAATGTTTGCATATTCTTTGCATTTTAGTGATAGTAGAAAGCATCACATTATGAAAGAGCTACTTGATTATTCATTAGGGTTATGATTAGGATTATGTGGTTCGTCCGGATGGCCATGATAATGACCTTAATTATCTGGCGTTATAATACCGCTTTTGACATTAATATGACATTATTAGATAATGTCAAAATATGTTATCAAGGTCATCCATTCACGCCCTTACCCGACGTTCACCAATATGTGTTACTCCCTCCGTCCCTTTATATAATTTTTGTTTCATTTTTGACACTATCACTATGTACCTTTTATCATATTTTATTGTATAACTTTTAATATATAAGAATAAACATAGTCATATAGGGTCTTGTTTTATTGGTCTCGATGAGTATTTTAACATATCAAAATTTTATAATTTTTTATTAACATATAGTTAGAGATATTGACGATGCAAAACATGTCACGACAAATGTGAAAAAAGAAATAGAAATTATGTTATGAGCAAACCTCATTTAAACCCAATCCTGGTTGATTTTTTGGTTAAGTGTATGCTTCTTTTTTTTTTTGTTTTGTTTCCCACTCTAGTTCAGCGGTTAGGGGACTCCCCTACTACCCTTACATCTAGAGTTTGAGCTGTGTGGGTGACTCTCCTAACAAACAATTTTTAACCTCCATCAAGTCTCGAACTCGAGATCTCATGTTGGGTGGTTGAGGTCCCTTACCACCCGACCAAATGCTTGATGCTTGTTGTTTGGTGTATACTAATTCAAATATTCAAGTACACTTGGTTGTTGTGCGGTCAAAAGAATTGCCCATACTTCTTTTACCCTTTACTTTTACATTTAAAAGAAAAGATAGAATAAAGAACCTCAAACAAGCACTGTGCAGAGTGCAGACCATTTTCTTGTTCTTTTATTATTTTTTGGGTCACATGCTAAAAAGCTTACATAAACAAGGGTAATTGGCTAACTAATTTTACATATAACATATTCATGGAAACTTGAATTTGGGTGACAATTTAATAGGTTTGGAGCAATGGAAAGACAAAGAAGGTGATAGGAATGCCAAATCCAATTACTCAAGAAGACGACACGAGTTTGATATCAATGTCTTTGCTTATAACACTCCCTCTGGATACCACAGTCTCTCCTCTCCTTCCCTTTACTCGTGTAGACGACAATGTTGGTGATCCTGATGTTGATGATAATCGAGCTTCGGACAAAGAGAAGATTGTTTTGAAGTTTAATCCTATCCCGTTTGAGGATTATGCTTGGAGAGTTTACCACGAGAGGCTCTTCTTGAAAGACTCTCTTGATCGATATCGCATTTTGTCTGATTGATATTGCCAGTAATTACTTCTGTTAAGTTGTTTATTTTCTCCTCATTTTTGTTTCTGGGAGTCAAAGCATGGGTAATCTTAATGATGGTATTTCATCAAATTAATTATTTTGCTGACGTGGCGCTCCCCACCCCTTCTCGTTTGACGCGGCTCCGATCGTATTGCCCTCCCCTCCACCAAGATGCTCTGCACCCCTCCTCTTTCATAATAAATTAAAATTATATAAATGTATTTATTATTGTATTTATATGGTTAACAATATTTATTTTTGATAAATCCTAAATTATTAAATCATTTATCATTGTCATCCTAGCTAATTAGTTAAACTATTAATAAAACTAATTATATTTTTAACACAACTAATTAAACTGTCAACACGAAAATTAAAGTGTCAACACGATTAGTTAATGTCAACAACATTAATATAATTGTCAACAAAATAAAATTGTCAACACAAAAACTAAAGTGTCAACATGATTAGTTAATGTCAACAACATTAATGCAATTGTCAACAAATTAAATCTGTCACACAAAATAAAAGTGTCAACGCAAAATATAACGGTCAACAAAACTGACAGCAACACACTAATAGCTTGTCAACAACGTAGGAATGAAGTGTCAACACAACTTTAATTTGTCAACAACGTTACAAAATTGTCAACACACACTCTTAATAAACTTTCAAAACACACTTAATAAACTGCCAACACACACTTCATAAAACTGTCAACACGCACTTAATAAAACTGTCAACACACAATGAATAACCTGTCAATATGACTAATTAAACTTTCAACATGACTAATTAAACTATCAACACGACTAAATAAATTGTCAACACCACTAATTAAACTATCAACGCGACCATTTAAAATGTCAACACACTAAAATAATTATGAACACACTTAAAGAGCTGTCAACACAATAAAAAATTGTCAGCACAATAAAAAATTTGTCAACGTACTCAAAAGTATATCAACACACTAAAAATATCTTTCAACACATTAATATCAAGATAAATAATAACTTATTGACAATAATAAAAATTAAAAATTAAAACCAAACCAACCAAATTTGATTTTTCTCTTTCCTTTTGGTGATACCTAGGCTCTAACACGTGAAGCTGTCAAACTAATTTTATTGACAGCTTTTTGCCACAACAAAAGCTTCACGTGAAGCTTCACAAATTTTGCTGTCAACAAAATTTGTGAGAGAAATTTTAACAGTGAAACAATTTCTCTTTTCTTTTGTTTTGGAAGAAATTGAGACAATTTCCAAGCCAAACACATCGGTGCTGAAGAGTCTGGACAATGGAGGAGCAACCGGAGATATGTAGATCAACCGAAGGGACAGATAAGAAGGTGGAAACGATGGAGGAGCAGCAGACGCATGTCGAGTGGTGGCCGGAGTGACAACGCCGATGAGGGCTTGAGACAATCCCGAGTCGACCAACATCGTCGTCGAGGAAGACAACGGCGGAGCCACCTGAAGCGGCGACAGAGCAAGTCCGGTGACGGAGCAAGGCCGACGACGGAGCAAGGCCGACGACGGAGTTAGGGCGGCGACGGAGCAAGTCCAGTGACTGGGATGGCGATGGCGTGTACATGTGTATGTGTGAGGTGTAGTGGTGGCAATCGGGCGGATCAGGCGGGTTATTTCAGGTTCGGGTCATTTCTGATTCGGGTCATGTACGTGCATGATAGAACATCAAGTCAGTTCGGGCCGGGTTGGATCATACCGGATTATAAGTTAGTCGGGTAAGTCGGGTTATCGGGTCAAATCGGTCGGATTTTTTCATATTTCGGTCTAATCGGGTTTCGGTCCCTTCGGTTTTTGGTTGAGCCCGATTTTTCCGTTTCGGGTTAAATCGGGTTTCGGGTTAAATCGGATTTTGGGCTAGTTGAAATTCGGGCCAATCGTGTTCAGACGCTGAGACTGGTTTTAGTTATATCGAATTTTGATTGATTTCCGATTTTTCCAATTCGGGTCGAATTGGATTTCGGCATGTGACCAGTTTCAAGTCGGGTTATCGGGTCAAATTGGAATTCGAATAAATACGATTTTGCAAACGAAAGCCTGAGACACCTCGAAAACCAAATGCTTTTTTTATAACAATATTAAAATGAAATACGGTCATGTGACCAGTTTCAACCCGGAACCACAACGTTTTTTTTTCTTTTTTTTTCTTTTAAGTTATAGGAGTACTAAATTTTTAGTTATGCTATAAAATAATAGTTACTCCGTATTGTATGAATATGATAGGTTTTTTCTTACTAATAAAAGTGTAATGTTTAATTGAACATGAGTACATGACTAGACCTGTCAAACGAGTCGATCGGGTCGGGTTCAGGTTTGGGTCATTCGAGTTCGGGTAAAAAAAGGGTTCGGGTCCATCAGTTCGCGGGTCGATCGGGTTTCAACTTTCGGGTTTCACCCGGGTTTGATTCGGGTTCGAGTTGACCCGACAGGTCGAATGGTTTACCTTTTCGTCCTTTTTCTATTAAAGAAACTGAAATTTCTTAAATTACTTTTAAAAATAAAATAAAGTTGACCAACCCATATTTTAATGTTACATATGGTTGAACATTTTCAGAAAAGAGTGAAGAGAATATATAACATATAACTCCGATCCATAAGAGAATTAGGAAGAAAAAAATCACAAAAATGTAATGTCGTGTATTCTCTCCAAGCTTGTGATACAGGAGTTATATGTCAATTTCATGTATTCTTTAGGCTCTTTTGTGATAATGCTCACACAACATGTTGCCGAAGAAGAGTGATAAGAGTGTAAATAAAAACTAATGCCAATGAAGATATTAATTCATAACTTCGTTATAAAGATAATCTTAGATTATATATATATATATATATCTTTATAGTTTTTATGTATCATTCATGTACCGTACAACTTATAGTGTACATCTCCTTCCTCCTTCTATTTCTCTTTTGCCCAACAATGAATTCCTTATAGAAGAGTCTATCGTAGAGACAACAGTTGAACGACCGTCTAAATGAAATATATACAGCTTAAAATAAAATAATTTTATATTTTATATTTGAACCATGTGTCATGTTGAGTAAACTATATACACATATAATAATATAAACATTTATCTAGAAACATCTAATTTATAGTAAAAACATATAAAAATATATTATACAACTATTTAACTACTCCGTATATAATATTCAATAAAATATAAATCTCCAACATGAATTCTAAAGTTGTCTAACATAAAATCAGTATTCAAATAAAAATAAAAATAATTACTATATATGTTATTTAAATAGTAACTAAATTTTAATATATTGTGTCCATCAATTACACCACTTAACTCATACAAGCATCATAACTCCCACGTTTATATCGTTAAACAAAAAAAACACAATAATATCAAGCTAATTATAATTAACAATAATACATAACAATAAATACAAAAAAAATGTTAACACAACTACTACAAAATCAAATGCATGCTCAGTTGCTCACCGCCCAATATAATATATGTACTAAGAGGCCTAATTAAATTTTGACACTTCCAAGTCTTTATATAGACTTGAACTTGCCACATATTTTTACCAACATTCGATGTGGGAAGTGAAATCCAATTTCATTCCTTTATATACACATCAACACGATGTGGGAAGAAAATATTTAGAAGGAACTCATGAACATGCTATCAATATTACTTCATTTTTTTGGTCTTACCCTTACATGATTAATAATGCAGTAGGTAAATAAATTTCTTTTATAATGTAGTGTTAAGGTAAGTATATCAACAACTGTTTAGACTATCTTGATAGTCTTTCCATTATTAATTACATTTTGAGTCTAGTAGTATACTGTATATTTATATGTGTATTTTTTTGAATTAGATTAAAGGTTCCTATATAGACAATGTGTATTTTAAATTCTTTTGAAGTCTATATTGATCTTTTTTTCTTCAGATTTCACTTTAGAAAAGGCTCTAGTATCGGATGGACCCTTGTCATCAGATTAAGAGAACTCAGAAAAAAATTAGAACCTTAGGCGAACAAGATTAGCAAAGCATGTAATGTTATCATTCGTACGAAAGCATGAATTCTGCAATATTTCTTAAGTAGGATATTGAAACCAAGGTTGCAATTTTAAATTGGCTACTTAGTTTATTCGAGATTATAATGTGGGAGAAAGTAAAAACTAAAATTTATAGTGAAAAAGAACATCAATAAGGATGTCCGATTTAAAATTTGCACGGTGCATTTTTATATACTAATTTTCTTTACATAAGAAACGTTTAGTATAATTAAAACTTGTATTATTACAGTTCAATCTGCCTATTAAGTTTTTTTCATGTTTTGTTTTTGATGCAGGAAATAGAGTAGAGATGGACCAGATGGTCTGGAAGATGATGTGGTCGCTTTTGTAGATCATTGATTCATTTCCCTAGACTCCTAGTGTCTAGAATATAGAATTTAGACTTTTTTAAGAGTGTTTTTAGACTTTTTACGTGTGTTACTTTGCACGGTGCATTTTCGGATCAGGTCAGATTTTGCCAGGTCAGGGAAAGTGTCAGGTGAGAATAACTTTTAAAATACGAACGTGAGAATGGTGCACATTAGTCGTAAATTGATGCACATTTAGTACTAATTTGGTGCACATTCGTTGACAAACTTAAAAACATCCAAAATTTCAAGAACATTCATTTTTTAAAGAACATTTATGAAATTGAAGAACATTTAGACAAAAATTGTATATGTGCATCAAAAATTTTGATGCACATTTAAATATATATTAATGCACATTTAAGTATATTTTAGTGCACATTAGTCATTCTCACGTTCTGATTTTAAAAACTATTCTCATCGGAACCGCACCCTCTAGTGAGGTGTATATAAGGATAAGGGTAGTAGCTTATAACTTAATTAAAGGAGGGTAGTTATTGAATTATTTGTGTCCAATAAGGCATTGGACACAAATAGTTCGTCTTTGTTATGGACTTGGATTGATAGCATGTTGGTTTTGGAGCTTTGTATTTGTTTTGTTATAGGTGTCACTTTGAATATGTTTTATTTTTAGTTTTGGGCCACATTTCCAAGAGAAAGAAGTCCTTGAGCTTAATTTCGTTGGGAGAGATCCTGTTAGGGCCCAATCATGAAATCCAACGCATAAAGTACAACAGAGTTTTTGGGAAATAGCAGGTCCATTAACCTTATACTCGTAGTTTTTAACCCTAAATTATAAAGTTTGTGTTTTTTGACATTTTAACACTTAATGATTTTTTGTCATCACTCGATGACAATATTCTATTATTGTTCGATGACAGTATTTTATCATCAATTAATGACAATAATTGTCATCACTAAAACCGTCGTCAAGTACTTTATGAAACTGTCATCACGTGTAAAAGAGTTAGTTAATACATTATAACTTTTTTAGGTTAGAAAATACAAAAGAGAGTTTTTGTCTTAAAATCAATTACAAAAAGCCAAGTTTTCATCTACTTAATTATATACAACAACAACTAGACGATTTCAAGTTAGTGGGGGTTTGTTCGACTAAAAAAATTTGATTATATAATAATTTAACATAATTCTAATTAAAGATATAAACAATCAAAACCAATAATCATCTCAATACTATTCACATCAAAGATCAAACATACACAAACAAAATATTGACATCAACTCAGCACTGTAAACAACACAGTTCAACACAATTTTTTCTAGTAGAATCTTTTACAAAGATCAATTCAAAAAAAATATTTTTCTATCTTGTGACTATTCAAAATTAAACAACACATGACAAAAAAGTAGCTTGTGACGCTTCAAAATAGAACAACACATGAAAAAACGTGTAAGGAATTAAAAAGAAGACCTCGTGTTACGTCCCAGACCTGGAATAATTCGGAACACGCCATCTTGATCGTCTAGTCTTGTTGCGGCGGCGTGGTTTGTAACATGCGAGAGTTTCGTATTTTGGAGTTTTCAGGGGTCAAACGATGTCCGATTTTGATAAATTTTATATGTATGGATTCGTCTTGAAAAGATCTACAATTGAGTTCACTTTTCTATGTCAGTAGGGACATGTTCCCCCACTGGTATCTATTCAAGTTTTCATGCATGTGTTTATGTTGGCATATTAGATAAATAAATTTTGTCACAATTTTTTAATGGGCCTCAATTTAGAATGGGCCTCAATGTAGAATGGGCCTCAACTTTTTACACAATGAAAATAAGACCATGTTCTAAAACATATCAAAATGAGAGCTTAATCCGATTATTCGTTTTCCCGAACGAACAAAGATAAAATCGAATCTTGCAACAACCATATCTTTGCATGTGGCCGAGCCTCTGTTGGGCTTCAACTTTGGACACGACCAAGATAGTCCCAAACCAAGTATAATCTCAAATGGATGCTCGATTCGTTCAAGCCACTCTGCCCTAACTCGGCCCCGTCGTCGTCGTCGTGGAAGTCCAGTCTTCCGGGAAACTCTTTGTCAATGGCCTCCAAACTTAGTAAGGTTCTCCGATTTAGCAAGTCTTTAAAATGGGGCCCTTGAGAGCTCACCCATACAGTCATGGGTTCCAAAGACGATCTGAATGACGTCACTCTTCTGAACGTTGCTCTTGCCGCTACATTACCCTAACTCCTTAGGTTGACGTTGTGTAATGAAGTGATGGGGTCTGTCACCACACGTATATCACACCATACCCAAACTTACAATGGTTTCGAATATTTTGTTACCATTGTAGACGACTTCTCACGCAACACTTGGACTTTCTTAATTAGTGTCAAAGAGTAATGCTTTCCCTATCATTTAATCCTACATTCATTTGATCAAATCTCAGTTTGGATGTTTTCCCAAGATCCTTCGATCAAACAGTGCTTTCGAGTTGGGTTCGAGAATTGAGGCCTCCTCTTGGAAATTTTACACGAAACTATTGTTCCTTATACACCTCAACAAAACGGAGTTGTCGAAAGCAAGCATAAGCATCTTCTTGAGACTTCTCGTGCCCTTTTTTTTCAATCACACTTTCCTCTAAAATACTAGAGCGAAGGTTCTTATGGCCACCTATTTGATTAACTGTTTCCCCTCTCATGTCCTTCAAGGCCTCTCCCCTTAAGAGGTTTTGCTTTCTAAGCCACCCTCTTACACTCACATGAAGACCTTTGGATGCCTATGCTATGCTTCTACTCTTGCTCGTGACCGTGACAAATTACAAGCGAGATTCCAAGTTTGTGCTTTCCTTGGCTTTCCCTATGGACAAAAAGCACACAAACTTCTTAACCTTGATACTTCTATTGTGTTCGCTTTCAGATATGTCATCTTTTATGAAGACATTTTTCCTTTTTCCACTTCTCCCTTGTCTTCTTTTGATGTTTGTTTACCACACACCGTACCCGACACCAGTCCTATTCCTTCTACACCACCAATTCTGCCTACCAAAAGTACTTCTTCACCTACTCCACCTGTCATTCCACCTACTATCAAACTTAGACGATCTGCTAGACCACATCACACTCCTGCATCTCTTCAAGATTTTGTTTGTTTTAGCTCTTCTTCCTATAACTTGCTTGTTCCCATACTCTCACTTCTCTGTGCACCAATTTTGTTTCTATTTGTGCTACTTCACTATCCACTAATGATCAATCTTTACTTAATTCACTACTTGCTACACAAGAACCTAGTTGTTATGAACAAGCAGTAAAGCACCCTGCTTGACAGGAGGCTATGAATACAGAATTTGCAGCCCTTGATCTCAATCATACCTGGTCCCTTGTCCCATTACCGAAAGGAAAGAAGCCTATTGGTTGTCGATGGGTGTTTAAGCTCAAACTCAGGGCTGATGGAACTATTGAACGTCATAAGGCTCGTCTAGTTGTCAGAGGATTCATCCAAAAGGAGGGGATCAACTACACTGACACTGTTTCTCCAGTGGTCAAAATGACCACCATTCGAGCTCTAGTTGTTGTTGTTGTTGTTGTTAAACGTGGCTGGTTTATTGCTCAACTTGACGTCCACAACGCTTTCCTTCATGGGGATTTACATGAGGATGTTTATATGAAACTCCCTTCAGGCTTGCATGTCACTGATTCATCCTTGATATGCAAATTGAACAAGTCGTTGTACAACCTTAAACAAGCCTCTCGACAATGGTATGCAAAACTGTCTCAAGCACTTTCTTCACAAGGGTATTCTCATTCACAAAATGATTACTCTCTATTCTCTAAGAAAGTTGGCTCGTCCATGGTGTTTCTAGCAGTTTATGTTGACGAGAATTTGGAAGAAATCACTAGGTCCTCTCCGTTTCTCTAGGGCTTTTTCTTTTTTCCTTTGCCTCCTTTTTGTGCTGTGAACATTCTTAGGGATGATGTAAGAGGTCAGACTATACCCCGGATTATACCAAAGTAGTTCGGGGTTGCGGGCTCACCTCGGATTTCCCATAGTAACTTAAGATATTTATTTCAAAGGGTTTCGGCCTTCTTCTCAACAAAAAAGAAGAAGATTTGAGTAATGATTTTTCTGTTATCAACTTTATATTGGTGTACTGATATGGTCCATCTTAGAACAAAGTTTCTCATAAGATAGGTTCGTTGTAATAATTGTACTTGTTTGCCTTTTTGTTACTTGAAGAGGGGTTTCTTAAACTTTCAAAAAGTTTATGGATGCAATGGTTGTTTATGTGTCAGCTAAGGTAATCATAAATGTAACAATAGTATAGACTCGGTGTAGGTCAAATGTGTTTATATGATGGACATAAAAGTAATGTTTAAGAATGCAACAATCAACAATGGGATGCTTTACCTTAAAGGATGATCCCAAGTAGAAGCAACTACAAAAGTGGAAGTGGGCAAGTGAGGTTCAAAGAAAGAGATGTTTGTGCCGTTATGTAATTAAGCACGATAACGACTACAGTGGAAATTTGTTTAATTGTTTCTTAATCTTTGGTTCTCTCAAACTTAAAGTTAATTGTTTCTTAATCTTTGGTGCACCGTGCACCAAAGTACAATGAAATGTATTCAACTTCTAGATTTAACAAATGACAAACTTAGTATTAATTTATAAATCTGTAAGAAAGAACTAGACGTGTCTTTTTGAGTTTAGATTTTTTTTTTTTTAAATCCTTTTGAGTTTAGATGGTAAAAACTTGTATAATTATGTGCTAATGCATGAATTAATTCAAAATTTAGTACTCCCTCCGTCCCATAATGTTAGTCTCATTTCTTTTTGTGACACTATTCACAAACCGAGAGAATCTTGTAGATTTCTCCTAATATATAAGAAAAAACATAGTCATGTGGGGTCTTGTTTGATTAGTATTAATGAGTACTTTAACAATATTAAAAAATTATAATTTTTATTAACATATAACTAGATATATTAACGATGCAAAACGTCTCTCGACATATATGTTTGATTGAAATGAGACTAACAAAATGGGACAGAGAGAATACTACAGAGCTTGGAAAGAGTACATGGTGGCAAAATACAAAAAATTAAGCAATTATTCAATCTTAATCTGACTTGTTCCCAACCAGTCGACCAGTCTCACTTTGTACGTACAAGGTCTACTATGCATTTCATTGACTTCACTTGACAGGAGTTGTAGGAAGCAAATCTTACAGATTAGAGTCGTTCTTTAAAAATCAATTGGTGTCGTCATTAACGTTGTACAGCTTTATACAACCACACAATACATTATGGTTACTTTAGCATAATTAAGATCAAAACTGATAACTTTATAGTTTGAAGATTGCCTAACCTAATTCAAATAATATCAAGTGAGATACTGACCGAATTCTTTCCCAATACCATTTCCATATTGACACTACCTACCTATTATTAAGAGTGCAAGTAAGAAAATGTACCAACAAGGGTTAAGATACAAATACAGTATTGCTTTAGAATGCCGTTTAAGAAAGCTCACAAACAAGTTTGGCCCTTTCAAATCAACATTTGGACTCACCCTCAACCCATTGTATTACTGCCTCCGTAGTGTAATGTTCCTCCCATCTCATTTTAACACATTTATTAAAACACATTTTACGTCGTTAATATCTCTAATTACATATTGTAAGAGGAAATCAGAATAGAATGTAGGGCTACTTCAAAAAGCTTTGATAAAACAGGAACCGAAAACTTGCTGCGTCGCGGTATGTAAGCCGCTGCCTTAGAAGCGAATTCGCCCTGACCACCGGAGCACAGTCAGACAGGCGTCGCCCCCCAAGGTTGTCACAGCGTCCTCCGATCGCGGGCTCTCGCCAACGAAGGACTGAAATCAGACGGGTATGCTCAGAACGAAAAGGATTGTAGAAGGAAGGAAAACTGCGTTTTTCTGTATATTTTTTCAGCAGATTGAATCACAATTCAAGGAGATGAAACTGCAAATCTGGAGCACTAACTCCATATCAGAAAACGTGTGCATTAAATCAGGGCAGTTACAAAACCATTTTGAAACAGTCAAAGAAGATTTTAAACACGAATTCAAAACAAATCGGAAGAATCCGATGCGCAATTAATTTACGATCGGATACTCCGAAAGCCCAAAAATTAATTTGACTCGGAAAAAGTGAGACGCACCCAACCACACCGCGCACGTGCCACGAACACGGACCGGACCGGACGGACGGCGGCGGCGGCGCGCGCGAGGGGGCCTCCTTTCTAACTCAACTAACCCTTTAAAGTAATACCCAATATATATAGTGTATAATATACTCCCTCCTAACCGATGTGGGAATGCCAAAAAAGAACCAAACCCACTATTCATCTTTGAAAACCATTCCTGTACTCCTCACAATCCCCCACAATACAGAATACGTTTTCCAAAGAAAAGATTTTTAAAACAGTTCTGAGCATATGTAAGGTTTGAAGCTTAAGTGCAGGTGTCTTACGACTTGAACCAACACATAGTGAAATCAAGTGATCCCTTCACGAGAAGAGTGAACAAATCTGGAACTCTCTCGTTTAAGGATTGTTCTTAATAACACACTTCTTACCTAAAATCCAGTTGATTCCTCAATAATTTCTCTAAGATAGCCAAATCTTCCTTGGGATGCTGAAGAGTGCTCTAGAAAGATTATTCGAAAACTTTCATGGAAGGTGGCTAACCTTCACACTCCTGTAGGTGACTCCATCAAGTCCTGTCTCCAAAGGACTACCCTATATGGGTTATAAAGTCATTAAGAGTCAGATAACTCAACCTCTCAGATCATCGGTGAGCTCATCAAGTCCGTCTCAAAGGACCACCCATATTTTGGGCTATGAGTTCATTAAGAGCTAAAGCTCATCCTCTACTTCACATGAGTCTTTTCAAGGCTTCGTTTGACCACAACGTGGATCCACCAAGAATTCCTCATCTCACGGGTTTTAGACCCATTCCCTTCGACGTGTCAAGAACTAATCTTCTATTTAGTCCCTTAGTCAAAGGATCTGCAATATTCCTCTCAGATCTCACATACTCCAAGCTGAATACTCCATTTGTGATCAGTTGTCTCACAGACGCATGTCTAATCCGAATGTGTCTCTTCTTGCCATTATAGGCGTTACTGTTTGCTATGCAAATCGCAGCTTGAGAGTCACAATGTAGAGATATGGGGGGAGCTGGGCGCCCCCACGGTGGTAAATCAGCCAGTAAACTTCTTAACCACTCAGCCTCTTGACTTGCTAAATCTAGAGCTATAAACTCAGACTCCATAGTAGATCTAGCTATACAAGTCTGTTTAGAAGACTTCCAAGAAATAGCACCACCACATAATGTAAACACATAACCACTAGTGGAGTTAACTACTTTATCATCGGTTACCCAATTTGCATCACAATATCCCTCTAACACTTTAGGATAACCAGCATAATGTAAACCCCAATCCATAGTGCCTTTTAGGTATCTCAATAATCTGTTAAGTGCACCCCAATGATCTTTACTAGGGTTATGAGTATACCGACTAAGTCTACTAACAGCATAAGCAATATCAGGCCGAGTACAGTTCATCAAAAACATCAAACTTCCAATTACTTTAGCATACTCACTTTGTGAAACACTATCACCTTGGTTTTTCTTTAATTGCATGCTAGAGTCAAAGGGAGTTCTTACTGGTACCACATCAAAATGATTAAATTTCTTTAACACTTTCTCTACATAATGAGGTTGAGATAAAATGAAGCCACTTTCGGTTCTAGTTACTTTAACACCTAGAATAACATCAGCTTCACCTAAGTCTTTCATATCAAATCGAGAGGATAAATATAGTTTGGTCGAATTTATAGCATTAATATGTGTTCCAAATAATAACATGTCATCAACATAAAGACATATAATCACACAATCAACACCAAACATCTTTGAATACACACATGCATCAGATCCATTGACCTGAAACCCAAAGCTTAGAATAGTCTTATGAAACTTATCATACCATTGCTTTGGCGCTTGCTTCAAACCATAGAGTGACTTCTTGAGCCTGCACACCTTGTTCTCCAGTCCAGGAACTACACAACCTGGAGGTTGTTCCATATAAATTTCTTCATTAAGATCACCATTTAAAAATGCAGTTTTAACATCCATCTGATGTACCAATAACTTATAGCTAGAAGCTAAAGCAAACAATGCACGTATAGTGGAAATCTTAGTGACAGGAGAGTAGGTATCAAAGAAGTCAATTCCATATTTTTGAGTGAAACCTTTAATAACTAGTCTCGCCTTATACCTTTCTATAGAACCATCTGTTTTAAGTTTTCTCTTAAAGATCCACTTGCAACCGATGGCCTTATTTCCCTTAGGTAGATCAACTAGTTCCCATGTGTGATTTGACATGATAGATTCTATTTCACTGTTAATAGCATCTTTCCAAAAACTAGCATCCAATGATCTCACAGCTTCATCATATGTCTTAGGGTCATCCTCTAGCATATGTACACTAACAAATGTATCATTCAACACATCTAGATCATGGAGTTCAATCAAGAATGCAGTCACAAAATCAGGACCAAAGCTAGTTTTTCTTTTATGTCTCTTACTCTTCCTAGGTTCAATTTCATGAATAGGCATGGAAGGTTCAACTTCATGAATAGGCAAGGAAGGTAAAGAAGAAGAAGAAGATGCAATGTTACTAGGCATAGAATCAACTTGCACGTCATTTTTCTTTAAAGGAAAAATATGTTCAAAAAATTCAGCATCTCGATATTCACACAATGAGCGATCACTCAAAACCATAAATTGATAAGCTGCACTATTTCTAGCATAACCTATAAACACGGCATCAAAAGTCTTAGATCCGATATTATCAACTTTAAAAGTAGGTAATCCCACCTTAGCTAGACACCCCCACACCTTAAGAAATTTCAGATTAGGCGCATACCCTCTCCATAATTCGTAAGGTGTTTTGTCTAGCTTTTTATGTGGAACTCTGTTGAGAATATGATTGGCAGTTAATACAGCTTCACCCCACATGTTGTCAGGCAAACCAGAACTCGAAAGTAAAGCATTCATCATTTCTTTCAAAGTTCTGTTTTTCCTTTCTGCTATACCATTTTGTTGTGGGCTGTATGGAGCTGTAAATTCATGAATTATGCCATTGTTCTCACAGAATTCCTTCCATGAGTTGGTGATGTATTCACCGCCTCTATCAGATCTAATCCTTTTGATTTTCCGGTTCAGTTGGTTTTCTACTTCTGCCTTATATGTGTAAAAGACATTTTCAGCTTCATCTTTGGATCTCAACAAATACAATTTGGTGAATCTAGAATGGTCATCAACAAAAGTGATATAATACTTTTTACCACCTCTACTTTCAGTGTTGCGAAATTCTGCTAAGTCTGAATGGACTAGTTCTAACAACTCGGTTGTTCTTTCATTTACAGAATTAAAAGGCTTCCTCTTAAACTTAGCCTCAACACATACACCACATTTTCCATGACCATCTTTTGCCAAATTTTTAATTAAACCCATTGCATGCAAACGATTAACAGATTTAACATTCAAATGTCCAAGTCTAGCATGCCATAAATCCAAAGTCTCAACGATATAAGCAGAAGAGGTAGCATTCTCATTACCAACCAAAGTCTCACGCACATACAAATTTCCAGACCTATAGCTTTTTCCTACGAATTCACCATTCTTAGTTAAAACTATTTTTCCAGATTCAATCACTTGTTTTATGCCAGCAATTTCAAGTAAAGCAGACGAAATTAAATTCCTACGCAGATAAGGCACGTATAAAACATTCTGCAGTGTAAGAGACTTCCCTGAAGTAAGCTTCAGAGACACCTTCCCTTTTCCCAGCACCTGAGAAATACTTGAATTTCCCATATAGACTTGATCAACTTCAGCAGCTTCTTGAAATTCAGCAAACAACGACCTATCAGCACAAAAATGTTTAGTTGCTCCTGTGTCAATCAGCCACTCGACCTTCTCAGCTACATGGTTGGCTTCAGCAGTTGTGATCATGGCGATTAGATCGTCAGATCCTTCAGCAATGTTGGCTTGAGGTTTGGTCTTGTCTTTCTTAGGCTTCGGTGCATCCTTTTGGTTGTCAGCTCGGTCATAGCATTGATAGGCTCGATGTCCCATCTTGCCACAAACGAAACAGCCTTGATTGTTGTTTTGGGGCTTCCCTTTCTTCTTGAAGTTAGGAGCCCTCTTGTTCTGCACCTTGTCCTTCTTGAAGTTCTCCTTTTTGTCCTTCTTCTTGAACCTGTCAGAATTTTCAGAAGACTCCACAAGATTAGCCTTTACCGAATTATCAGAACCTTTAGAAACAGGCTTATCTTTGAGGCGATTCGCCTCTTCAATCTTCATGTGGTTGACTAGTTCGAGAAGGGTTAAATCCTTCTTCTTGTGCTTCAGTTGATTACGGTAACCAGACCAAGAATCTGGAAGTTTTTCGATTAGAAAATTGGCCTGCAGGACTTCACACATTTTCATCCCTTCAGCCAAGATGTCAGCCACCAGATTCTCGTATTCATGGACTTGAGCCATGATTGGCTTGTCGTCCACCATCTTGAACTGCATAAATTTCCCGCAGACATACTTCTTCTTTCCTGCATCATCAGTTGAATATTTTGCCTCTAAGAGATCCCACATCACCTTTGCAGATTTGTGGGAAGCAAGTAGATCGAAGATCGGGTTAGTAACATGACTGAGCATGTGACCACGAGCCGTCTTGTTGTCAGATTCGTACTTCTTCATGGTTGCTTCGTCCACCGTGACTGGTGTTCCGCCAGGAGACGGAGTTCCTTCCATTCCAGGAGTGTTTGGAACAACGGATCCTTCTACAACCGGAGGTTGATGGAGGAGAACGTAGTCGACCTCCAGTTGTTCGAAGAAAATCAGCATCTTCTGAGACCACCTCTTGTAGTTCGTCCCGTCAAGAGGTTCGAGCTTCGACAGATCCAACATTGGCTTGAAGTACATCGCCATTCTGATTTCAGATTCGCTTCTAAATTGTAAGAGGAAATCAGAATAGAATGTAGGGCTACTTCAAAAAGCTTTGATAAAACAGGAACCGAAAACTTGCTGCGTCGCGGTATGTAAGCCGCTGCCTTAGAAGCGAATTCGCCCTGACCACCGGAGCACAGTCAGACAGGCGTAACCCCCCAAGGTTGTCACAGCGTCCTCCGATCGTGGGCTCTCGCCAACGAAGGACTGGAATCAAACGGGTATGCTCAGAACGAAAAGGATTGTAGAAGGAAGGAAAACTGCGTTTTTCTGTATATTTTTTCAGCAGATTGAATCACAATTTAAGGAGATGAAACTGCAAATCTGGAGCACTAACTCCATATCAGAAAACGTGTGCATTAAATCAGGGCAGTTACAAAACCATTTTGAAACAGTCAAAGAAGATTTTAAACACGAATTCAAAACAAATCGGAAGAATCCGATGCGCAATTAATTTACGATCGGATACTCCGAAAGCCCAAAAATTAATTTGACTCGGAAAAAGTGAGACCCACCCAACCACACCGCGCACGTGCCACGTGCCACGGACCGGACGGACGGCGGCGGCGGCGCGCGCGAGGGGGCCTCCTTTCTAACTCAACTAACCCTTTAAAGTAATACCCAATATATATAGTGTATAATATACTCCCTCCTAACCGATGTGGGAATGCCAAAAAAGAACCAAACCCACTATTCATCTTTGAAAACCATTCCTGTACTCCTCACACATATTACTGAAAACTATAAAATTTAGATATTGTTAAATTACTGTACGAGAGGAATGAAACATCCCACATGACTATGCAAGTGAAATCAAGTTTGAATTTTCATTCTGAACAAGAAGTTTGCTTCTTTTTTCTTTAATAATTCCTCCGTCCTAATATCTTGTTTTTTAACACTATTCACAATCTCATAGAAATTTTGTAGATTTCTTGAAATTTATGAGGAATAAAATAATCATGCGAGGTCTTGTTTGGTTTGTGTCGTCGAGTATTTTAACAATATCAAATTTTTATAATTTTTACTAACGTATAATTAGAGATATTGCCAAAACAAAACGTGCATCGACATTTGTGCAGGGATGAGATGAGATCTATACTTTGAGACAGAGGGAGTAATAGTAGTTGACAACAACAACAATTTTAGAGGTATATACTATCTTGCCGACATCTAGGGCTCCAAACGTATGATCTCATTCTTGACATATACATCCACGGGACATATATTCTCGAGACGATCCAAACAGATATCTACAAAAGTTCAGAACAACACTGTACCAAACACAGACACACCCTTGAGTAACTAAAGAACAAACTCTGCTCTCACGCACAAGACCATTAAAAAGAACTAGGATTCTATAACTCAGATCTTATCCATCCACAAAGTTCTATTTTGAGGCATAACCTTTTTGTGAGATAAGGCATATATATGGTCTTTTCTAATGATCTCATGCCAACTCTTCTAAAGGCCCTTTACCATGATGAACGTACCCATGCAATAGTCAGCCCCTTACTATAAGAACCTTATTTCTACAACATATATTATTGTATAAAATGTAAGTAATAAAACAGAATTAACGAGAGAAGAAATTATTCGAACCAATAGCAAACTTGTACGGTTGAACTGAAACGGAGTCGAGATATTATCTCTTTCCTTAATTCTGAAAACGCCCCGTAGTGTGACGGTTACCGGCGTTCTGAATCCCAAGATAAAACCGCTAACGCTTCTGGTTTGCACAACCCAAGACTAGAAGCCAACGAACGCTAGTTTATGTGTGTACTCTCAGACACGAAGAAAAGAAGAGAAAGATATATGATAGACAGGAAAACGTGGGGAAAAGAGAATGAGAAGATGTTGTTGATTGTGTGTTAAGAAGAGACCTCTGCAGCTCCTTTTATAGGTTGCAAGAGAGAATCTCAAGCATTCAGTGCTCGAATCTGCGTGTAATGAGACTTAGTAAAAATGAAAAGTCCATCATTTCCTTCACTCCCACACATCTCTTCCTCTTCTTTTTACAGATCAATTTATAATGGAATGTTATGGATCTTGAGATTGTATTTGTAACTCCTTCGTTGAATCCAACGGTCAAATCTGTAATAAAAATAATGGTTCCCTCCTCTTTTCTCCCTTTTTCACAATATTTTTCCAATAGTTTCGGATAAGAACGAAACTCATTGGAGGTTTAACGAATCACGATCCGACAACTAAACGCTGAGAAATCCATGAATTCTCCTCCTCCAGGTACGAATTTTTATTTTAATCTGAAATTGATTTGTGCAATTCTCTCACACCGGTACTCTCCAAAACCCTAGCTCCACCACATACAGTCCCTCACATGACGGTGATGGCTTCCAGAGAGAGTCTGATTACTACACAAAAATTGCTTTCGTTATGTCTAATTTATCTGTAGTTTGCATCTCTACGTGTTTGATGATAGAATCAATTGTTAGTAGTAGAATCTTATTTGTTCAATTATTCATAATCTATTAAGTATTTATCCTCATGACTTAGACTGTATGTATTTTTATACTTTCATACAATTCACATGAATCTAATCTATTTCGATTTGCAGATGCTAAGAAGTTGAATGGTAAACATTTCCTGAAGATAACATATATGCATATCTGATTTTTTGTATATTTCAGGATAACTGGAATGAACAACTGCAGAGAACATGCATTTGTTATCGCTGGTAGAATCAGAGTGCACAATGATGATGGTTACACAGTTGATGCCTTTGAGTACAAACATTAAATAGGTAGTTGTGATATATACTATGATTATGTAAGGCATAATCATGATTCTATTTCGTTCATAATCAGAATCATGTACTCTCTCTACTCTATTCTTACGTTCCTTTCTCAAATAGAGGGTTGTTTTTCTTCTACATTTCTTACTCAAGATTCATAATAATGTTATATTTTTTTAAAAGACTAAGGTAGTCAATGTTGTTTTTTCTCGGATTTTTAGTAGACGCTTTGTTGCTCGATTGATTCCTTGACATTCTTCAAATTTTGTGTTTGTGTGAAGCATTGAAATACATAAATGAGAAAATGGGATAATACTTCATTGATTGATCGAGAGTTTACAATCGGCAATATATACAATGAAGGAGTTCTTTGAACTCTGTAACAAATTCTGAAGAACAATCACGTGCTTTGCACGTGCTTGTAACCGACTAGAATTCTGTTAAGTATATCACGTGATTATACTTCCCAATTTCCCCCCTCAAATTGGCGGTGCTGGAAGGAGCCCTAATTTGGGTAAAATTGAGCTATGATGAGGTCCAGACAAGGGTTTTGTGAATATATCTGCTAGTTGATGTTGAGTAGGAATGTGACTAAGTGTGGCGAGTCCTTTAGTCAGTTGAAAACAAACATAATGGCAATCCACCTCTTTGTGCTTTGTACGCTCATAAAACACTGGATTTCGAGCTATGTGAATGGCAGCTCGAGAATCACAATATATGGGTACTGGATGTATGTTTGGGACTCCAAATTCACTCAATAATCTGGTTAACCAAGCTAGTTCTGCTGTCAAACGCCTTAATGATCTATATTCTGCCTCTGCTGAACTCAGAGAAATGGTGGTTTGCTTCTTTGATTTCCAGGAAATTGGAGATGTGCCCAACAAGATGAAATAGCCACTGACAGACTTCCTTGTGCAAACACAACTTGCTCAATCTGAACCACAGTATGCCTGAAGACTGAGCCTAGGTGAAGGAGATAATAGAAGAGCTAAGTTCATTGTACCTTTAAGAAATCCTAAAGTGTGTAGGGCAGCTTTGAAGTGAATGTCTGTAGGACTATGCATAAATTGGCTAAGGTGTTTTACATCAAAACAAATATCTGGTCTTGTGTTTGTCATGATATTCATCTCGCCTACCAGTCTTCTATATGGTGTAGCATCTGGAAGAAATACCCCTTTAGAGTTAAAGAGCATTATAGAAGGATCTAAAGGACTAGATGTGATGGAAGCATCTTCTGTGTCAAAGTCCTTTAGAATTTCCAAGATGAATTTCTTTTGTGACATGACAATTCCTCTGGATGAATGTCTGAATCAATTCCTAGAAAATAGCTCAGAGTTCCTAGATCTTTGATCTTGAACCTTCCATCCAGATATTCTTTAATGTGCTTCATCTCCATTTCATCAGTGCATGTCAACAATATGGCATCCACGTAGATAGCAAGAAAGACTTGTGATGAGCCTTTCTTTTTTTTTATGAAAAAGAGAGTGATCATTGGATGATTGAACATATCCTTGTGAAATGAGTGCTTATGAGAGTTTGGAATGCCATTGTCTGGAGGCTTGGCGAAGGCCATATAGAGATTTGTTTAGTCTGCAAGCCATTCCTGAATGAGCATCAATGCCTTGTGGAATCTTCAAATAAACTTCTTCTTCAAGGTCTCCATGCAAAAAAGCATTGTTGACATCAAATTGAGCTAAGGACCAGGAGTTCTTCACTGCTACTGCAAGGAGGCTTTCTAATGGTGGTCATTTTTACCACTGGTGAAAAGGTTTCTATGAAGTCAATTCCTGCCTTTTGTGTGCAACCTTTGATCACAAGTCTTGCTTTGTGGCGCTCTAGAGAACCATCTGCTCTATATTTGAACTTAAAGACCCATTTGAGCTAATTGGCTTCTTTAGTGGTGGTAGGGGATCAATATCCCATGTGTTTGTTGCATCCAAGACAACCAACTTTGTGTTAATTGCTTGTCTCCATTCTTCCGATGTGTTAGCACTTTCAAAAGATGTTGGTTCTGTCAATAGAGAAACTTGAGATGCAAAAGCTTGACTGATGTTGGAAAGATCTTCAAATATAATATTGGAAGAAGGATCAACTTCAGCAGAGAATACACTATTGCAAGTGGAATTATGACAAATAAAGTCATTGAGTAAAGATGTTTCTTGTCTTACTCTTGTTGATCTTCTTAGAGATGTATCTGGAATATTTTGCTGAGAAATACTTGGCTCATGAATACTTTGCTCAGGAATGCTAATGTGTTGAACCTCAGGAATGATGTTATCTGTCATTTGAATAGAGTTATCATCCCATGGTGAGTAATCAAATATAGGAAATATATCAGAAGAAAAATCCTTTATAGAAGAGAATGACATAATGTTCTCATGGAAGATGACATCTCTGGAATAAAAGATCTCCTTTGTATCAAGATTGAGGAGCTTGTAAGCCTTCTTTGTGGATGGATATCCAAGGAATAGGCATCTTCTTGCTCGAGGTTGAAATTTATGTCTGCCAACTGTCACTGTAGAGGAAAGAGCAAGGCATCCAAAAATTCTGAGATGTGCAATAGAAGGTGGCTTAGAAAATAGAACCTCAAATGGTGACTTTCCATTCAACACTTTTGTTGGATATCTGTTGATAAGGTGGGCTGCAGTTAAGACAACTTCTCCCCAAAAAATCAGAGGTAAATGAGCTTCAAACATTAAAGCTCTAGCTACTTCAAGTAAATGCTTATGCTTTCTTTCAACCACTCCATTCTGTTGAGGAGTACAAGCACAAGAAGTTTGATAAATAATGCCTTTGGCAAGATAAAATTCAGAAGCTAATTTGCTGCCACCCAATTCCATTGCATTATCAGATCTAATAATCTTTACATTTACATCAAATTGAGTACAAATCATTGACACAAAAGATTTAATCACAGAAAAACTGCTAGCCTTGTCTCTAAGAAGATGAACCCAAGTGGCTCAAGAAAAATCATCAACAATTGTAAGGAAATAGCTAAATCCATCATTAGTTGTCTCTCTGAAAGGCCCCCAGGTATCCACATGAATTAATGAAAAAATAGATGTGGATGTAATAGAACTACTTGTAAAGGGAAACCTATGTTGTCTACTTTGAGCACACACATAGCAAGGTGGAATATCATCTTTTGATAATAAAGCTCCAGTAATATCTTTGAGCTTGTAGTATGGAAGATGACCAAGTCTTTTGTGTGAAGTAGAATACTCCTTTATCGATGTTGCTTTATTCAGAACATTGACAGAAGATGCATTTGCTTGAAATGAAAATTGAGCACCAGATTGTTCAAGTAGGTAGAGACTCCTTGATTTTTTTACCAAGGGTTAGAGGCCTGTGTAGAGCAAGCCCCTGCAACCAACAATGAGAGTCGAAAAAATAGCTAAACACTTCATCTGAGCAACCAATTTGGAAACAAATAGCAAATTGAACTTAAAATCTGGCACAAAGAGAACTTCCTCAAGCAAAATCTCAGCAGTGATCTGTACTGAACCAATCAACTTGACTATCAAAGAAAAGCCATTAGGTAGTGTCACAGAAATAGGAACACTCAAACATCTATGAATAGTAAATGATGACAAAGTGTGACACATATAATCAAAAGCACTGGTATCTATGATCCATACTTTACTACTATCCTTATGCTTAGAAGCATGAAGAAGTGAAGTAGCAAAGACTTGATAATTACCAGCAAAATTCTCAGAAGAACCAGATGTGCACTGAAGAAGATTCTTCAATTAAGTCAGTTCTGTAGCAGAAAGACCAAATGAAGAAGATTAAGAATTAGACACAACATTTGATGTAGCATTTGTCTTCTTGAAGTCCTTTGGATAACCAATTATCTTGTAGCAAGATTCGACTAAGTGACTAGGCCTCTTACAATGAGTACAAATCTTAGGATTCTTCCCTTTGTAATTGCTTGGTTTCTGAGTATTGACACTGAAAGAGCTTGCTTCTGTGTTGAAATTGGTTACTGAACTAATTTCTCTTTGTTGTTCTTCTTGAATCAGAAGAGAATCTATATCTGGAATAGGAGACATAAGAAGAATGTTTCCCCTAATAGCAAAATATGAATCATTCAATCCCATAAGGAATTGATAAAGCTTTTGTTCATCATCAAAAGCTTGCATAGCTTGTGCGGAACCACAAGAGCAAGTTGGAATAGACCTTAGTGATTCAAGTTCATCCTAGAGACGCTTGATCTTAGAGATATAGCTCGAGATATTGTCAGTGAGCAAGAGAAGAGATCTCCTTCTGGATAGAAAATTTCTGTTCACCATTCACCCTACCATATCTTGAGTTCAACTGTGACCTGATAGCTTGAGCTGTAGAAGCAAATAGAACACTATCTGCAATAGTGCGATCAAGCGAGCCAACTGATAAGCGGTGTTTTACATACCGCAACTATGGATTATTAGCTAGTTTTGTATAGGATTATGTTATTTGTTTCTATGTAATCTGTATCATGGAGTTGTTCGAGAGAAGATTTACATACGAGATTCCAAGAGATGATACAAGCATTGGAAGCATTGAAGCATAAGGAAGAAGCTGCTGAAGACGAAGACGAAGACTTGAAGAAATCAGCAGGTTCTGCCTCAGACAACAAAGCCGCACCCGCGGGTTTCATCCTCAGACAAGGATTCGAGAAAGCTCAAGCCGCACCCGTGGGTTTCACCTTCAGCCAAGGCTTTCGAGAAAGCTCAAGCCGCGCCCGCGGGTCCCAAACCGCGCCCGCGGCCCTCTGCCATCCTGAGAATCTGAAGAAACCCAAAACCGCGCCCGCGGCTCTCAACCCGCGGGTGCGGTTCCTCGACAGAAGAATCAAATTGATGTCTTTGCCATTTGAAGTAATTTGTGTTTAATTCTGTAACTTTCTATACGTTTTTAGTACCTTAATTCGGCTGTTACATTAGTGGATACTATATAAGTAGTGGATGATCATCCTTGATCATCTAGTCTTGGTTTTGCTTAAGTTTTTGGAGAGTATTTCACAAACTTATGAGTTGCTAAGGTTCTTTGTTTCACTTGGCGTTTGAAGCTTTTGGATTCAACAAGTTGTGAGTTTATCCTTTCCTTTTGTCTACTCTTTGATTGTCTCAACTCTCTTGTTTGTATTGTCTATGAACTAGATTTACTACTTTAGATTGATCACCTAAGTTAGTTGTGTCTTGTTCATATTGCTAGAGTTTGATACTTCTAGTTGAATTATCATACTTGTTGTGTAGCACAATCTATTTGCATGAACTAGTTGTGATTGTTATTAGAGAAGAGAGTTGAGTACATGTCGAGTATCCGACTAGTTGTCCATGATATTGCATGTATCTATCTATTCCTGAATGCATTGCTACTTTGTTATTGAACTTTGATAGTTTCGAGGTTATAATCGAGTAAGGGGTATTAGGACTAGTTGGAATAATAACTATTCAAGAACAGGAATTAGAACGATCACTTGAGAACTTGACATAGGGATAAAAAGGATTTTAAGATCAACTTGTTAATCTAATTGTGGATAATCGCTAAGTGGAACACTTCGCTTAATCTTGTTATAACCAAATTGACATTCGATACTTCGTATCAAAACCACAAAAACCCCCCTTTAGTTACGTTTATTGGTTAGTCATTGTGATAACTTAAGAATTTGATAAACTGATTCTCTTGGGATTCGACCCTTACTTGCGCACTATATTACTTAGTTTGCATGTTAGGATTACTTGACTTGGCACACGACAAATTCGCCTCGTCACCAACTATCTAAGAAATGATCAGATTGTTGCAGCGATCCCACAATCGAAGACGAGAAAGATCTTGAGCTTCTGTTGAACGAGGATAAGTGCTATCGATGAACGCCAACTTGTTCTTGGCACTGAGAGCAACCCAGACAGCTCTTTTCCAGGACAAGAAACTCTTTCCATCGAAAGCTTTGGACACCAGCAACATGCCTGGACCATCGGAAGGATAAAGATGCAGTGGATCACTTAGATCAGTGATCGGAGTAGAATTCGCCACCATTATCTCCAGAGAAGTCAATTACAGATAGGAAACCCTAAGAATTGGGGATTTTCTATAATTGATGAAATTTCAATTACAATTTGTGATCGAATGATGTGAACGACTCAAGGAATCGTTCAGAAACTGAAACAAAGACAGATCAAAGATCTGTAAAGTGAGATGAACTCGAGATTTGAGAGAAATCTCAAGAAATTTGCAGAAGAATTTAATCGAAACGCTTACGCTCTGATACCATGTTGGTGTGAAGCATTGAAACACAGAAATGAGAAAATGGGATAATACTTCATTGATTGATCGAGAGTTTACAATCAACAATATATACAATCAGTGTTCTAAAAGACGCGAGGCGGGAGCTAGGCGGTGGGTGGGGGACTAGGCGGCTAGGCGGGGGATTAGTCGGGGATTAATCAGATTAAAATTAATTCTCGGTCCATGACATTGAATGACCAATTTGTCACCATAATCATCCATTTCTATTAATTATGTAAGAATGAGGTTTGAGGTCCTAATACAAGTATTAATATGAAAAAATAAACTCAAAACTTGCTATAATTCCCTAGATATTGCTACTTTCGCAAAAATGATCCAAACCGTTTTTTCCCTAGGCGCCTTAGGCGGTGAGGGAGAGCCTAGAGATTAATCGGACCCTAGTCGGGATTTTTAGAACACTGTATACAATGAAGGAGTTCTTTGAACTCTGTAACATAATCTGAATAACAATCACGTGCAAAGCACGTGCTTGTAATCGACTAGAATTCTGTTAAGTATATCACGTGATTATACTTCCCGATAATTTTCACGACGATGATATTCATAAAACAGAGTAAAAGTTGTCGTAATCTTCCAAAAACCAGAGATTCCAAATTGCCCTCTTAGAAGATGTCATATACTATACTCTTGTTATTGTTGTTGAAATGATATATGATATTTAATTACAAACATTATGATTATCCATCTTCTATCGTTTTTTTGTATCACAAACTATGAAGACTATAGTATAACTAATATTAATTTGCATGATAGTTACAGTTGATACAAAACCTAAAATACAAATATTAAAAATCGCACTAGAACTATCACACAGGGGTCGTGCATCGCACGGCCTCCGTAAGGCTAGTAAACACAACAATAAGATTATCTTCACAAAAATAAATAGAAGAGTTCAATATGTTAACAAACAGAAAGTGGTCACCAGTCATCCACACCATGGAAAATAAGTGTAAAACAAACGGTGTTTGTGATATCAGTGCCAAAAAACGCTTACAGTAAAGCACTATGAGTGCAATTTGTGCACACAAATAGTCAGATTACAGAGATGGAGATTGCGAAGACATTCATACATCAAGTGATTAGGAGCTATATAATTCTGCTGGAAAAAATGAGAGCTATATAATATGAGCAAGTATAGTCGTAGAGTTAAGCTATTGCGTACAGAAACAACAGAAAAAAGAAAAATCTAGACAATTAGCAAATATGATGATACTCAATTTAGAAAACATTTATTACAAATAAGAGAGCATTAATTACTACACAAATCAGAAATCTCAATTCTAGCAAATTGGATCTTCTAGAGCCATGTATGTAGCATATCCTCTGTCAAATCTAAAAAGAAGAAATTTAATATTTTTTAATACTTAAAAATTGTAATTTGGGGTTTATCTTTTTTGTTTTGGTGGTAGGGAGTATGAAGGCACATGGTTGGATGCACAATCAGCTCTAGACAAGTTGAAGTGCAATTCTAGCACTTAGTCCATCCAAAAACATACGAATTCTGCAATTAAGAGGATGATAATCTCAAATTCCATAATCCATTACGAAATTCCAGATAAAAACAACAAAACTGAAAAGTTCGTAAGAACAACAATTGCATTTGAGGAGTAGAAGAGAGACATACTGAGGAGCAGAATAATGAGATCGTTTATTATTTATTTTGTTCAGTATTTTTTATCAGCTGCAAGTACATTATAAGAAGTGTTACCTTAGTTTTTTATTTTTTCGAAACCATTACCTTTGTTATATTAATGTTACTTTTGAAATTTGTGTTACACCTAATCATAACCATAGATCATACTATTACTCCCCATAAAAAGCCATTACTTTAGACTATCTATTGTAACACACACGAAAATCCTTACAAAATTTTAGTGTTGCAGGCGAGTTATTTTGTAGTGGAAGTAGATGCCCGCACATAGCACGGGTCCTTTTCTTTGAGTAGAACATCGTCGTACTGTTTGTGAAGACCCGTATTTTTATTAAGGTTTGATAAAACATTGTTTAAAGACCTCTTTTCGCTCGTTAGTTCACTATGTAAACGTCCATTGGAATTTTTTTTAACATAATCAAGCAAATAAAAAATGGATGAGAGTAATGAAAGAATTTTAGGCTTTTGTGCTATAAGTGGTCGTCACCTTTATTTGAGATTTCTGTTTTAGGCTTTGTAATGTGGCGGTTTTATAACTGTTCTATGTTTTTATGCTTTTGCTTTGGGTTATTTCGGTTACATCGTCCCAATTTTTTTGCGGTGAAGATTTACCTATCCCGACCGACCACCCTAGACTCCATTTCTTCGGAAAATTATAATGGGACATGCTGTTGTTGTTTTTTTGATAAAGGAAAGCATTTAGGGGGCCAGTTTAACGCGAAACCGGTCACCCTAGAGCGTCCCGAAGGACGAGATCACGAAGATCTGGATAGGCTGCAAAATCGGGTTGATGTCAAAAGTGGTGCATTTTGGCTAGGTAATCCGCAACAACATTAATCTCCTGAAAGATATGGGAAATGCGAAACGATTGAAAGGATCGCAAGTCCATCACTATATCTTACATGATGAGTTCAATTTCCCAAGGGCAAGCCCATATGCCGTTTAAGGCGTTAATGTGACGAAGAATATCGCCTTCTATCTCAATGTGAGATAGACCAAGCTGGATAGCCGCTCGAATACCCAAGTGCATGGCGAGGGCTTCAGCAATAAGAGGAGAGACGTAACCTAGGTTCCCATTTTCCATGTGAATGGGATTCCCAACTTGGTCTCTTATGATTATTCCAAAGGAGGCTGGTCTTGTAGGATACACCGAAGCATCCACATTTAATTTAACAAAATCCTTTGGTGGTTTTGTCCATTTAATCTTTTGCCTTTTTCTTCTTGTTGGTTTTCTTGTTGGTTTATTTTTTCTGTCTATTTCTTCATCTATATTTTTCGTTCTTTCCCATTCCTTGATGTGTTGGTTGGTGAATTGATGGGGGCTAGGTAATTTCTTAAGATCATCTTTATTGAAAATTTTCTTTTTTCTGTAGAACCATAGGGTCCACCAACAAGTTGCTAATCTTTAAAATTCTCCTTTTGAGATTCTAAGTCGAATCTCATTGATTAACTGTGTGGGTGTTTTGTCTTCATTATAAACATCATCTAATGTGCGAAGAATGTTTTCTTGTAATTGTTCAATAGGAATTCGAGTTCTGGGGCATTTAAACATGAAGTGAAGAGAGTCTTCAGAAAAATCATTGCAGTTTGGACATTGGGTAGTTATAGGTGTATGTCTTTCCACTACATTGGCTCTAGTTGGAAGAATTTCCTTGGTAAGTTTCCATAGAAATCCTTTGATATTTGGGGATACATCAAGCTTCCATATCCATTCATTATCTGATTGTTGTAGATTTCTACTTTTGTATATCATTGTCATAGCACTCTGTTTAGAGAACCAACCATTTTTGCTAGCTTCCCAATAGAGACGATCTCTTAAATTATTAATTGGGATAGGATATGAAGCTATCTTTTTAATACATGGTTCGTTGAAGTATTTGCGAAGTTTATCGGCATTCCATGTCTTATCCGTGTTAAGGAAAGATGATATTTTTTCTTGGTCGTTAATTGGTTAATTGGTGATAATTTGGTCCAATAGTGATTCAGGGAACCATCTATCTTCCCAGAACCTGATAGTGTCCCCATCTCCAACTTGCCAGATGAGCCCTTTTTTAAAGTCTGGGATGAGTTTAATGACCTGTGACCATTGCCATGACGCTTTCTTGTATCTAGGCTTTTTATAATCTAGTAGGAAGTCACTCTTTAGGTATTTTTCCTTAATTATGGTAACCCATAAATTGTTCGGTTCCGCTAGTATTTTCGGAAGAAGTTTCATTTGTAATGCAGAATTCATATCTTTGCTTGTTCTCAGACCCATACCACCTTTGTCAGTGGGTTTGCATATGTCCTCCCATTTGAGTATAGGTTCATGGTTATCTCCTTTGTTCCAAAAGAAGATCCGATTGATTTTGTCCAGTTGTTTATGAGTTTTGTCTGAAGCATGAAGCTTTGCATCATATAATTAGGTTGAGCTCCTAGATTAGACTGGATGAGTATTTTCCTTCCTTCTTGTGATACAGAATTAGCTTTCCACTTGGATAGTGTACGACTCAACTTTTCCACCAAAGGGAAGAAAGTGTCCTAGGGTACTTTTTCATTTATTATGGGACAACCCAGATAGTTTTCAAGAGTTGTGGATTGGTTGACTTGAAATATTTGTTGAATGTTTATCCGAGCAGAATGACTTGTGTTATTTGTAACTTGGAAGGCTGACTTGTGGAAATTGACTTGCTGACCAGAAACTTCACAGACGTTGTCTATTATTTCTTTTATGACTTTTGCACGTAGATTGTTTGGTATCGGAGAAGATTATGATATCATCTGCAAATGCAAGAAAAGGGATTCTAGATCCACCTCTTGTTATTTTACTACCAATGGGATTCTTGTTTAGCACAAATGCTTTTTGTAGGTTTCTACTTAGAACTTCCGCTGCAATCAAGAATAAGAACGGAGAGAGTGGGTCGCCCTGCCTCAAACCTCTTGTTGGATAAAATTGATCTGTTGGTCCTTGGTTAACTAGAACATAAAAGGAAACTGTTTGGACACATTCTTTAATCCACCCAATAAATTTATCACAGAAACCAAATTTCTGCAGTGTTTGAAAGAGAAAAGACCAGTCAACCCGGTCATATGCCTTTTCCATGTCAAGTTTCAGACCTAGCCATCCGTCTTTACCTGTTTTGTCTTTAAAGGAGTGGAAAATTTCATGGGCTATGAGAATATTGTCTTGTATACATCTGTTTTTAACAAATGCACCCTGCAAGGGATGTACGATTTTTTGTGCAACTTTTTTAATTCTTTCTGTAAGAATCTTTGAGATAATTTTATAGATAGTGCTGCAGAGACTTATTGGTCTATAGTGATTTGTTGATTGTGGGTTATCATTTTTTGGTATAAGTGTGATGAAAGTATGGTTGATTTGTTTAAGCATTTTCCCGGAGTGGAAAAAACTTTTAACTGCACGTGTGAGGTCGGGGCCTACTATTTCCCAATATGGCCCTGATGTTGTTTACTGAATCTCTTTTGATAGTTGTTTTTAATTTGTGTCCTGAAATTATTGTATCCCACTATATTAGTTCCTTCCGCGGTAATTATCTTCTTGATATTTTCCCTAGATCTCCTTCCTGTAGCGATTCTGTGAAAGTATTTTGTATTGGAATCAGAGAATTTAAGATGTTTGGTTTTCGCTCGTTGTCCCCAATAAGTTTTTGTGGTAAGAGAGTAGGTTTTGTTTTTTGCATATCAGGTTATTTTGTTTAGTCGTCATACTTTCTATTATAGAATTGGGTAGGATATTATGTATATCGATGAGCTCTTCATCAACTTTTTTAAGTTGTTTGAAGATATTTCCAAAACGAGTTCTGTTTGTTGTATCAAGTTTGTGGAATCCATTCTTTTGGTCCACATCATTTCAAATTTAAATGGTTAGGGTTGGAAACTCAAGTTGTTAGTAATATCCAGTGAGATAGGACAATGGTCCGATGAGGTGAATGCGTGATTTTTAGTAATGAGATTTGGATACCATGCAAGGACTTGTTGATGAGCAAGAACTCTATCTAGTTTTTCTTTAATGGTGTTACTCAATGTTCGGGATTTTCTCCAAGTAAATCGATTCCCTATAGTAGGGAGATCCACCAGGTCCAGTTGGCCCACCACTTCATTAAGTCTTTTCAACTTTACTTGGTTGGGGCTAGAGCCACCTTCTTTGTCTGCACTTTTCAGAATATCGTTGAGGTCACCTATGATAATAAAGGGGACTCTTATGGTAGCGATAAATTTTTTTATATCCTTTCAGAAATGATCCTTATCTTTTTCATTAGGAGGGGCATATGCTATAATAATACATAATTCCGATTTATTTTCATGATCTTTGTATGTTAGTGCAATGGGACATGTTGTTGTTGTAATGAAAGATGACTAAGTGTAGGTTTATAAAAAAATTATAAGGATTAAGATAGGATATTCGCATTAATTCTCCTATCACATTGCATAACAATGTGTTATCTCGGATACTCGAACCTTTCCCTCCTGAACATAGGGTGCACATCTATCAATCTACTATATACAATGTTAAACCTGAAGCCATGTCTTCACAAAAAATTGTGTCACTTGACACAATTTGAGTGGAGGACATGCTTCAAGACTTTCCATTGTTTTTCATTGCAGAAAATTAAAACAACCCACCCCTCCACTAAAACCACTCCCCCACTAAGCCCATAAAAAATCTAGCCCACTCATCCAAATAGGTTATAAGTTTAATTTTGGCGTCATTCAAAATTGCATTTCTTGTGCTGCCACTTCAATCGCCACTCTCCTTCATCCCTCCAAAGGGTCGTTACTGGATCACAATTAGAAATTCTGATTAATTTATTGGATTTTAACCGCTCAATCACTCCACTATCCTACTTCTCACGTACAATCATCCCTCTCATCTCTCTCTTAATCAATCAATATCTTCCATGTTTACATTCCTGTATCTGTGTTGCAGTATCGAGGAAGAGGAGAAGGAAGAGATCAATTTCGAAGAGGCTACTCAGATTCGCAACACCAATTCGTCAATGGAGATTATAAATTTCAATCCACTAGAGGCACTATCTGTGTTGCAGTATCTTCCACCGATGAAGATGGCGCTGAACTGCCAAAAATTGAAGCAAAGGTGAAAGCTCCCAAATCTAAAAGCTTCAATTTCTTTCTTCTAATCTGCTGAGAAAAGGGTTTTTTTGAAGGCGAAGGTGAAGAGAGCCACGCGAGAACGTCTTTCTTTTCGGGCTCTTCGAGGTCCACAAAATGGTAGGTTATGTTTGGGATGTTTTTGAGTTTTGAGTAGTTTTGAATTGTGTGGCTTATTTTGTTGATCTCTGATGGAGTTAGAGGGTCTAATGGATGTTTTATAGCGCACTATCCTACCCCATATGGTAATCCATTATCCAGAAACTAAAACCTATAAGTTATATTTGATAAACTAAGTCATCATTTTATAGGGATTTACAACTTGGCATTTTCATTGTACAAGAGTTTAGACTCTATTTTCGAAAAACAAGTGCACCATTTAATTATAACTCTATTTTTCTTAAAAAACAGAAAATATATTATGGAATATACTTATAGCTTATTTAAGAAATATGATTGTGTGACTTTAGATAATTTGGTTGTGTAAAATTAAAATTATATTATCAATTTACTAATTTATCTTTATTTTTTCCAATTGAAAAAATATATAACTCTGTTGTTGATAAATATCTCATATCTTTTTTTGATATCAAATTTTATTCTCACTAACACACTAAATTGTATCATTTTCCGTACTAAATTGTATCATTCCCCGTACGTCGTACGGGACAAACACTAGTACAATATTAAAGTTGAAGCCATGTTTTTACAAAACTTTGCGCCACTTGGCGATATTTGAATGAAGATATGTGTATTTCTCTTTTATTATTTTCCTTTTAAAATAAATTGAGTAAATTTGTTTGACCACTATCTCACTCAAACATCCCACTATTCCACTCTCTCTACGAAAGATATGCATATTCAATATTTATCGTTTGATTGAATTTTTTCAAGCTTTACACTTCTATCTCCTAATTTCATGTGTTAGGATTTGTAAATTTGTTCCTATATGTGAATGGATTTGTTTCCATCGATGTCTAATCAAGTCTCAATTGGATTCATGGTTTAATAATAAGCTCTACTGATGTTACTTATTACGACTTCAGAGAAATAAAAATTGTCGACAACCTGTCATCATCTATATGGATAGGAGAACCTCTAAATTATGAATTATTTTATTGATTAATAAATTGTATCATTACCCGTACGTCGTACGGGACAAACACTAGTTAAGTGGTAAATAAGAAAAGTATTCAAGTAGATTAATTAACTTAGTATGCTCAGAAATAGCTTAATTTTCTAATATGATTCCATTATAAAAGTTTAACAAACTTAATAAATAAATTCAGCTCCAACAATTTATTTAGTTTTAGCGCTTAAAGTATTCATGTAGGTTAATTAAGTTAGTATGGTCAGAAATAGCTTAATTTTCTAATATGATTCCATTATAAAAGTTTAACAAACTTAATAAATGAATTTAACTCCAATAATTTATTCAGTTTTAGCTCTTACTAGCCTTACGTAACCCGTGCGATGCACGAGTCCTATTTATAATTACTAAACTTGATGCTAAATTGTCGAAGATAATGGTGTTCACGCACAAATTATTACATGCATATGATGTTGAACTGAGTTCACGTATTGCAAGAGAGATCTGTTATGACACCATAATATGCTCATTGTTAAATTATTAAACGACATAATGTGCTCATTGTTGAATGAGAATCAATACCTAAGAAACAACAAAAAATAGAAATCATAAGCCATAAGTTAAGACGAAATTTCCCATAGTGTTTATGATGATAAAAGACATTCAGATTGACAAATCGATCCAAAAACCAAGAGAACACCTAAATTCAACCGAAACTCAATAAATCTGCAACAGAAAATATTAAAATTGTAATTAAAAGCAGAGTAAATAATCGAGACGTGACTCTCTGTTCTTTGGTTCCATCTCCTCTTGTTGGCCTTCGCTAGAGACACCGCAAAAAAATGAAACTCATTACAAATAATGAAACCGGGAGAGAGGACATCATATATACCTCAATCCCGTCGGTTCAAATACCGACAACGAAATTACATTAAAATCCAGACAAAACAATCACACCTAAAACGCCTAATTGTTGGCACGAAAGAGGAAACGGAGAGACGACAACACCGGACAAATGGGAAAGGAGGTTAAAAAAATTTAGGCAATAAAGATATCCAAAGAAAAAAGCATTATAAGCTACTCTAAAATCACTAAATGCTTAGTTCAAAGGTCAATTTTATATGTTTACCGACAACGAAATTACATTAAAATCTAAACAAAACAATCACACCTAAAACGCCTAATTGTTGGCACGAAAGAGGAAACACAGAGACGACAACACCGGACAAATGGGAAAGGAGGTTAAATTTTTTAGGCAATAAAGATATCCAAAGAAAAAAGCATTAAAAGTTACTCCAAAATCACTAAATGTTTAGTTCAAAGGTCAATTTTATATGATTATAGATTTCTGCTCGATTTAGGGAATGAAACCTAAGTTGCATGAAATCAGAAAAATATAAATATAAATTTCTATGTTTCTTAACAGAGTACAACACGTTCGTTATATAATTTTATAAATTGATCTAATTTTAATTCATGGGTTGAAAAATCATAGAAGGAGGCTCGTAGAAAACTTCGTATAACTTAAAAATTGTTTTAATATAATGTGAAAACTCAAGTCATCAAATATTGATGTTTAATTAAAAAAAGTTATTGTCACATAAGACACATTTCTGGATGAAGATTCCGGTTACAAACACTAGTGTCAATCTTTTCTATAATCTTGTTTAGCAATGAGTGGGCTAGGGGATTTGTTGATCGTGTTGTGATTATTGTGTTGAAAAGTGTAATGAATCAGAATTTAGAGTTGTTAATTGTTATTGGTGGTTAAAGGTAGAGAGATGAGATAAAAGATTAAGAACAAAAGATAACTTGCATACCATAGGGAATAAATGCACAAAATGTATGTCCTCGGATACACAATAAAAAAAACAAAAAAAGAAAGAATTGCATTAAAAATTTAATATCTTTTTTATTCTGATGAGTTTATTCATTTTTTTAGGAGGATGTGGGGTCTATATATTTTCTCTTTTAGTTGTTTATTGTGCGTCCATAAACACACATTATTAGACAAACCCTGTAAAAAAAAATGCATATAATGAAATATATACACACTTACAAAGAGGTATGCACACTTATTTTAACATAAAAAGTAACTGAACATGTTAAACACATTCGACGTCTTAATCAAAGATATGTCAACACATAATATGTTCATATTAGTTCGAAAGCTATTCAATTGATATATCTATACTTAGTAAGAAAGCTCGGAGTCTAAAATAGCACCCTAGAATTTCCGGGTTAAAAAATAATAATAAAATATGTTCGTGTCAGATGTCCAAGTCAATCCGAGCTCCGAACCCGTATTGACCTACTAAATGGTGAATCCCATCGCAAAACGGGCTAGACACCGGTTTGATGACCCGGAAACAAGTCTAGATGAGATTCTGATTTTAGTGTCGGATCAAGTCCTGAGTTCAAGCAAAGACCCCTTTCGCAGTCAGACAAGACCAGAAGCCAGTTGGAGTGCCATCAAGAAGGCAAATGCCCCTTTATCTTCATACACCGCCTCCGACAAGGATTACTGGCTCGGAGCGAAATTCTCATTCCCAAGCAATTTCCCCGCCTCCGACAAGGATTACCAACTCAAAGCAGGAATCCTTTTCCCGAGCGTACTCCCGCCTCCAAGAAGGGTTCCCGCTTCAGAACGACCCTACTCTTTGATCGCCTCTCCCCTATGCCAACAAGTCAGTTAGGAAACTTCGGCTTCAAGAGAAGTGGAAAACAAGCAACAACTCCCCGGAAGCTTTATCTCCTTGAGCTCCAAGTCTTCACTCTCAGCAACAGAAATCACATGTAAGTTTCATGTACTTAGGTTCCAAGTCTTCACTCTCAGCAATAGAAACCATCTGAAATCTTCCTCCAAATCTTCACTCTCAGCAGCAGTTGCCTCGAAACTTTCCCCGCTTGGGCTCCAGGTTACTATTCACTATATATAGCCAAGCAAGAATCCAAGACATAGACTTTTTTCAGACTTTTCTGGACCTCTTCGTGGCCAAACTTTTCATACCCGAGACTCTCGGAATCCAAGCTCTTGTCGTCAAATCCTTAGCGGTAAAAGCAAACACAAAAAGGGTTAGGAAGTGAAAAAGATCAACACTAGATCTAATCACGCTTAAGGAAGAAAACACCATTTACTCTCTCTTTGGTTAAATTTTGACTTGAGTGTCATAGGAGGGATCCTGAGGCCACCCTCGGGATTTGCCTTGTGTGCAAGAAAGTAAGGTCACGGTCGAACCACTTTAGACTGTCTCCAGACCACCCAAGAACGGAGCGTACTGTAACACCCTAAATCATGGGCGTTTTAGACAACAACATAATAATAACTACAGCGGAAGCGACTATAATACATTGACATTCAAAAATCCATTACGAAAATTATAGTATAAGATACTCCAATAACTAAACTAGCACCGCCGTCGAACACCTCCAACTCCTTCTTGCAACTATCAAATCGTACAAGCTAAAATCCGTAATCAACACAAACTGAACAAAAAGAAAACCCAAGAGTAACCTGGGTTAGAAGTTGAGATTTAGGGAATGAACCCGCAATCAAACTACATATCAAAAAACTAAACTGCAATTTACAAACAACACGTACATCAACCGAAGTATAAATATCGAATCACCATATCAAATTCACAACGATACTTAACAAGCACAACGAAATCAACACTTAATCAAACACACCAGATAACACAACAAATACACCTGCAACGCGCAACAACAAACGACTCCAGGGAATAAGTCCACCAAATACAAGCACACACAACATTAACTTATTAATCCCAACAACATCAATCATAGAAGCAAATTTCAATATACACGGATTCTATATACCACCAGGTCAAATTCCCAAATACCGCCAGGCCTCTCGCGTTATGCGAGATGCTCATTCCTCGCGTAACGCGAGATTAAGAAAACTTAACATAATTTCAAAGTACTAAATCTCGCGTAACGCGAGGAATGGGCATCTCGCGTAACGCGGGAAATGCACATCTCGTGTTACGCGAGAGATTATATCAGATAGATGTTGTTGTGATCCATTTAGTAGATGTCTTCCCCACCAAACTGTAATAACTACCCCCTTATCTTAAGTAAACTATAAGACCTATTAACACTATCCTAACATCTATTTCTATCATCTTTCACCTCTTTTACCCTCCATTAAAACACATTTTCAAACCTTCAAACCTCCAAAACACTCTAAACCCACAAAAAAAACAATGGAAGATGAAGAGGAATCCAACAAAGAAAGGAGTGGAGATGGTGGTTCATCAAGTTATAATGCCAATGAGGTAATGTTCTTACTTAAATTTTGAATTTAAATTTGTTTTGCACCATTTAAGAGATACAATGTAGTTATTATGTTGTATTTCATGTTAAATGTAGTAGTAGTAAGTGTTAAAGAGATGACTTTTGCATATAATGTCGAAAAGATTTGTTCTTGAATGTTGTTTTGCTTAGGGTTTAGGGGTTTTAATGTACAAAATATAGTTTTTTCATGTTTATACTATTTTGGGTACAACGTTAGTGGTTATAGATTATATTAGTGAAATGTTAAAGTGTATGATGAGAAATGATGTGTTGAATGAGATTTTTGAGGATTTTCACGTTATTTTTCTAAAATATTGGGTTTAGGTTTAAATGATCTCGTAGAACTGTGTTTGCACACAGTTATGAAATTTCTCGCGTTATGCGAGGATGGATGTCTCGCGTTACGCGAGACACTCTCCCTCGCGTTATGCGGGAAATTGCATATTACAAAGCCTAACTCTTTTTGTGTATGTTTTGTTGTGTATAGGTGAATTTTTCTTTGTTCACTGGATTGAATGCAATCCAGTTGAATGACTACACCTACTCAACTTCCACGGTGCCATGTCCGCCACCGTCATTTGATTTAGGGATTGAGTTTGGTGATTATTATCAACCATCTACGTATGAAGTGTCCGTGCCATCTACTTATCAAGTGCCCGTGACATCTACATATGAATTGCCCGTGCCATCTACTTATCAAGGGCCTGTGCCATCTACTTATGAATTGCCATGTACATATGAAGTGCCATCAAGCTATGATGCGTTTGATTCATAGTTCGCTAACCCACCTACCTTGAGACCGGTTACAAACGTAGGAGAGGAGATGTGGTTTCTTCCTGCTTTACGCACTGCACCAAATTTTGATGATCCAGTATGTGAGGAAGATGTGGTTTATAGGGATTATTCGGAATTTTTTACAACAGAGCAAGTGTTTGCCTCTAAGAAGGAAGGTCATTTGTGGGAGTTCAACGCTGCAAAGCAACATAAGTTTATGATCTCTATTGGAAGGACTAGACCATCTTTCCCGGGGCAAAGTGAAAGGGTTCAACTCCTTTGTGATCAGAAAGGGGGAAACTATAAGCCTAAAGGTCTCTTTGTGAGGAAAAACACAAAGAGCAAGAAAGTGGGGTGTCCATTTGAGTTGAAGCTTATGGAGAACCGTATTGAAGATAATTGGAGAGTAACTGTTGTTTGTGGTTTGCACAACCATCCTATTGGAGATACTTTGGTCGGGAATGCATTTTCTGGGAGGGTGACCCCTGATCAGAAGAAAACAGTTCGTGAGATGGTACTTTCTCACTGTTCTCCTAATCAGATTTACACTGAGTTAAACAAGGATCTCGGAAGCTGCACCAAGAAGAGACAAGTGTACAATTTGGTACATTGGATAAGGAAAGAAGAAAGGGAAGGTAGAACCGTGGTTCAAGAATTCTTCCACAATTGCAAAGAGAACAACTACTTCATGGAGTATAGGCCAAGTGCAAAAAATCCTTCGACGATACGTGACCTGTTCTTTGCTAGTCCTGAATCAATGAAGCTCTTAAAGGTGTTTCCATATATCCTTTTGTTGGATTCGACTTATAGCACGAACAAGTAAGTATTTATCATTCTTTTTTCTATCATTATGTTCTTTAATTCATGTGAAATTTAGTATATATGGTAAATAATACTCACGGGTTACGCGAGATCACCCTCCCTCGCGTTACACGAGAAATGTACTGGATTGAAAGTAATTTATCGCGTTCCGCGAGAAACACTGTTCTGCGTAACGTGGGAAAATATATTTGAGAATAGGAGTTTTGCCTACTTGCTTTGTCACGGATCGTGAGATGACACTTATGAATGTCACAGACATGTTATGGCCAAATGCAAAGTTTCTCTTATGTAGACGACATGTAAGGAAGAACATAGAGGCCAAAGACAAGAAAGATATGGTGGATGAAAGTAATCTTGTTGGTGATAACAATGAGATAAGGATGGAAATAGATGTGACTGAGAATGAGAAGCAGGTACATAAATTTTAAATTTCTTATAAAAGTTCAGCAATGTTACTCTTAATGTTCATTACTTTCTTAACTAATGTTCATCAAAAATTTAAATAATGTTCACCTTAACAGACAAAGGAAGAACAAGTGAAGACAAGGAAGGATAAGATGAGGTTGAGGAAGAACAAGTGGAGGAGAATTTAAAATAGCAACATCAAGTAGATGAACCTTAAAAACAATGTTTGTTTGGAAGAGAGGTCAATTCAACCCAAGTGATGATGAACCTCAAAAGGAAGATTTAATTCAACCCAAGAGAGGTCAATGTTTGTTTCTTATCCATTCTAAGGCGAACCATATGGCAATGTTTTTATCTTCCAAAAGGGGTATGCAAACAATTTGATAAAATAAACGAAGATTTTTTCTGGAATAATATCAGTCCTGGATACAAAGCTATAACCAGTTGAGATTCAATTTGTACACAAAACAGAAAAGTTAAATAATGCACTTCAACCGAAACTACTTTGGAAACTAGCTACAAATAAGAACAATAGGGTACAATTAATTAGCCAAAAATATCTCCAGTCCGTTTCCATTTTTTATTACAAAAAAGAAAAAGAAAAAACAATCTTGGCAGTTTTCAAGATTATTACACTTGCGTAAGGATTTTAATAAAGGAATAGGTTGAGAACTCGGCAATGGCAAAACTATCAATTTCTGGACAGACAAATGGATCCAAAACATAGATATCAACCAACGCTTTGATTCAAACAAAGCAAACATCAATGATAAAGTATTTCAATACATTACTCATTCGAAAGAATGGGATCTAACTAATTTACAAACAATTCTTCCGCATCATATCATCCCCCATATCTTAAATATTTATATTCCTCAGGCCAATGTGAAAGACAAAATTATTTGGACCCTTAATTCTAACAAAGAGTTTACTACAACCCAACTAGAATTAATGACCAATAATAATATTAATAATAATACTCAGTTATACAAATGGATTTGGAATCTGAAATACCACTCAAGTTACAAAATTCGATTTAGAAAGCTCTTTCGGACAATTTACCAACGACAGAACAGTTAAATAAGATTTTATAACAGGGTACCGTCATACTGTTCCCTTTGTAATTACCCGATTGAAACCAAAGAACACTTATTTTTTGAATGCCAATACACAAATAACCAAATTTGAAAAGTCGCACATGCATCACGTCACTCATTTCAATTTATCTATATGAATTCATTTGAAGACACAATATCTAATACTATTAATCAGTACAAAAAGGAACACAACAAAATTGAAGCGTTAATTTTCTTATGATATCAAGTATGGTTACATAGAAACTATGTAATATTCAAAAGTGCAATTTAACAAAAACGAACCAACACAGAATGCTTTTATTCACTTTAAACAATGGGAGAATGCTATAACACAAAGCAAAGGTCCCCAACAAGATAATAAAAGAAATAGAATTAAAAAAAATTACATCAAACTTGAAAAAGACCTCTAACGGGGTGGATTAAAATCAATTTTGATGGATCTCTTACTTCTCAAAATAAATCATTCATTGCCTGTATTGCTAGAGATAATAACGGACAAGTTATTGATATTTACAATAAACATGTAGAGTCTATTTCACCACTAAAAATTGAAGCATTGGCTTTTCATTATGCGGTCAATCAAGTTAAAGCATTCTAATGTCGTCTTTGAAGAAGATAATTTAATGATTATTCAACAATATTTGAAAAATCTCTTGGAAAACGCTCATTTTAAAATTATTATTCATGACGCAAAATAAAGTTTAAACAATCTCCCCAATTTTAAAATTATTCATTGCTTCAGAGAAGCAAACATGACGGCTGACTTCCTAGCACACCCTGATATAAACGCTCATTTTAATAAAATAATTTTAAATTGCAATTTTGATTGCTTCAAGCTTATTCGCTTCATATAGACCTTTTATCAAAGATCATCGTCGAGGATTCTGCTCATCTTTCTCGTAGATGATATCATGCATCCTGCCTATCTAAAAAAAAGTGAATTTTTCGTATATTTGAACACTCATCTTCCAAGCTAAGGTACATTCATTGTGGTACGCATGCGGGTTTACATGCTTGTTAATTGTTGTTAAAATTTTCCAATATTTCTCATATTTCGCTATCTCATGCGTGTTACCATATCACCCACGTAACAATTATCATGTTCAGTAGTTTTTCTTTTCATGTGAGAGTATAAGATTGGCTCAGGTATTGCATTTACAGTCCAATAGTACATTCAAGAATAGTCAACCTTGTCACATGAGAATATAAGATACCCATATCTACAAGAGGTGAGTCATAAAACGAAAAATGCCAACTACATCTATCCTAATAATTTCTACAGTAAATGAAGACACTTTTGTCTCAATCTATTGAAATAGAGAAATTAAGAACATATAAGAAAAAACACATCTGAATAGACAATACATTTGCTCTGTGCACCATGTTCCTCCTGATCAAGTAGATTGATATCTTGCAGCTGCTTAGATCACAAGCTTTAGGCCCCATATTGTGAGCAATATTCGTAGAGTCGTGAGCTCGGATGGTAAAGTACCTAGAAAATGTAGCAAATTTCAAACCATGACAAATAACCCGACATAAACGTCTTTGTAAAACAAATAGCAAGCACAAACCTTGTTGTAGCGCAACAATTGAGCCCAACATGCAACAACCATATGAACCGAGGTTTAGAGTAGTTTATATATTTGATACTTTAAAGATTCACAAATGCTTAGGTAATAACAAAGTAAATGAACAACTATGTCAAAATACTTGTACCTGCGCTTGGTAGGCCGATTTGGGAAAAATGCATTGATTGTTCTTAAATCGAATAAGACATACTAAAATTTAAACTTGATTGTATAAAACTAACCGTTTAAAATTTGATTGTATAAAACTAACCGTTTAATGCATAAAGCCTCAGGGTTATCTATACATAAGACTAACATGTTACATATAATTATTTTACTCTTGCACAATTGGTGTTAAATATTTAAACTTACCTCCTTTTTAGAAGCTTCAAGCTTGCAGCAACGCAATCGAGCAAATCCGAATAACCAATTTAAGTAGGTGCGTAGTAGAGTTTAGCTTGACAAACACAAGTAAGCCATTGGTTAATTATAGATAGGAACATATGGATTAACTAAAACAAGAGCTATACCTTTTAGCGGGTAGGCAATGAAGTGTAGAGTGGGGAAAATGAGAAGAATAAGTAGTTCATATAAATTTAAAATTAGGGAAGACAATAAAATGCTCCAATAAGTTTGCTTGGTTACATACTAAGTACAAATCATACTATAGATAAAAAAAAATCAAATATTGTAGGTTGTCATACCTGAGCATGAAGATTACTTGTCTTTTTTTATGCTAACTCATCCTCAATTGAACACTTCTCTCTTCGTAATATTGTTAAATGTAAAGCAAGTGTTCAGGAAATTAGATAAACCAACAAAAAAATGAAAATTAAGATTCTATCATATGAAATGGGTATAATAAGCAAGTATAGGAAAAATTGTTGCCATGCCCTTACCTGCCCATATGTTCAAACAGTCTTTTCCATATCTTGATTTAATTTACATCAGTTTTTCTCTAAGAGTTCTGTTTCACCCTTTTTTTCTAATTATCTGTCAATTAATGAGAATAGGACAATAGAAAAACATATATTCATAAATAGATAAAAAATAAAAGAGTGCAAAAGCGCTTATGTTGTTATGCTTGTCCCAATGTCATCGGCTACTATAAATAAATGTAACTTAGATGTATTAAAAAAAATTGCATCTTCCCATAAGCAGTCTCTATTCGATTAGGTAAAAAGGACTGTAAGACAATAGAATATGACTAATGCTGCTCAGAAGCCATATCACACAATCCAACTTACTGTGTGTGCAAGTTAATATCTTGATTATGTCTTCACATAATCCTGTTGGCCAAAACTTCAGTGTTGAATTCAGTGAACTAAACATTATTGATATAAATGAATATTCTACAACAGAAACCATGTTAACCCACCAAATGACATTACCTTATAACCTTCCAGCCACATAAATGGCCCCCAAAACTAATCTCCGATTAATTTATATAGAAAACAACATAAATTGTCAACATTTCATAAAGGAGATTGACGAGGCGAATTGTCGTATGCCAAGTCAAGTAATCCTAACAAGCTCACTAACAAGTATAGTAGACAAGCAAGGGTCGAATCCCAAGGGAATCAGGTTATCGATTCTTAAAGTTATAATAATGATTAACGAGTGTAAGTAACCAAAGGGTTTTTTTTGTATGTTTTAAGAACAAAGTAACGAAGGTTGATTTGGATTGTAAATATATCAATGGAAGGTGTTTCACTCGACAATTATCCACTAATAGATTAACAAGTTGATCATGAACTCCTTTTAATCCTATGTCGAATTACTCATATGATCGTTCTAATCCCTGTTCTAATGTAGTTATTAGTCCAACTAGTCCTAATAACCCTTACTCAACTATAACCTTGAAACTATCAAGATTCAATAATAAAGCAACTTTAAGTTCATGAATGGATAGATACATGCAATACCATAGACAACTAGTCAGATACTAGACATGTACTCAATTCTCTTCACAATTGACATTCACAACTAGTTCATGCAAATTGTGTGTGCTACAAACAAGTATGATATTTCAACTAGAAATAACCAAACAATAGCAATATGAATGAGATGGAACTACTTAGATGGCCAATCTAAATGAGTAAATCTAATTCAATAACAATACACACAAGAGAATAGAGACAATCAATATGAATAGAACAAATGAAAGAAATCTCACAACTTAATCAATCTGAAAGCTTCAAATGTCAAGCAAAACAATGGAAACTTAGCAACTCATGAAGTTCTTGAGGAAAACTCTCAAAACTTGGAAATGGAATGTAGAAGATGATTGAAGATCATCAACCCCTAAAACCTATAAGTCTCTGCAGAATTTATCTGCCAAATTGAAGGTAAAAACGTTATAAAAACGTTACAAAACTTAACACAACATACTAAATCGGGCAAATGAAGAAAGTCTTCTCTGGCGGATTTCCGCGATCGCAGTTTGGGACCCGCGATCGCGGATTTTGTTCTGTAAACAAGGCTGGTCCGGTAGGTTTTCCGCGATCGCGGTTTGGGACCCGCGGTCGCGAATTTGGCTTCTGTGGCTTCCTTGGCTTCGTCTTCAGCTGCTTCCAATGCTACCTGTGGTCTTCTTCAGCTTCGACTCCTCTTCTTATGCTTCAATGCTCCGCATCATCCTCTGTAATCTCATATGTGACTCAACTCTCCAGAACTCCATGATTACAGAATACATCATAACATCTAGCATAATCCTATACAAAATGAGCTAATAACCTATAGTAGCGCTATGTAAAATACCGTTTATCAGAGATAAAGGGAAACCTTGAAATTAGAGAGAGAAAAAGATTTGGAAGATATCTTGAGTTGTACTTCATATCAGTAGCAAATAAAAAGATTATATTCATAAGCAGCAATATTATAGACGATGAGTTAGCTTTCAAACCTAGATTCAAAGCTGAAAACTCACCTTGGAGGTAGAGCTATGAAGACTTGGCGTTAGAAAGATGGATCTCGTTTGTAACCTATCCGTCACCGACGTTGTTAAATCATCGCGGCTACAACTCGATCAGCCAGACTGGAGAATGTAAGAGCTTGGAATGAGAGATTTTAATGGAAACAAAGGAGATGAAACAGAGAAAAGTGAAGCATATGTAGAGTAAGGATAGATACTAATAAAGCACAATATATATAACAAAATCTTGGCTTATTGTGTTTTTAATTAAAATGGAGAAATATCTAGTCATGCACTGAAATTAGATATCATGATCAGGAACTAATGCATCATAATTTTGTAGTGAGTAAGGTTGTCATCATATGTTAACCCCCACTTTCTCATATAGCATACATTAAATTTACCTAAGGTTGACCTTTTTCTTACTTGACTTTAACCTGCTCTTTTTTACACTCTCAATCTTTCCAGCATTTTGAAGGTAGATCAAGGTTCAGTCTTTCCACTTGGATATATGTATTAGACATTGTTATTAGTATCATCTTGATAATGTGCATTGGTGATCATTTATATCAATCACATGAGATTCAAATTATTTGAACTAATATACTTGCTCAATACAATATAATTCACGAGTGGAATAAGCTAAGATTAGTATTTGTGTAAGTTACCAGTAGATATAAAACACGACTAAGCATTGTTAGATGATTAGTATGTGTCTAAGTCACCCATTTAATCAAAACATGTCAAGCGTTGTTGAACGGATAGTATGTTACTAAGTTTATATAGTCCAGGACAACATCGAAAGAGACACGATTCAAGCAAATAATATTAAGAGTAGTGACATAGTGAGTAAAAAAGGATACCTTTAATTTTCTGAAGAGCTTGCATATACTATTTACAAGGGAAGGATTGTAGCTGTGACAAGGACTGAACTGTAGTAACATAAAAACAAAAGGAAACCAAAATCAGAAGTTAGTAAGCTCTTAAGCAATTATGAAGAGAATAAGCTAAGATTAGTATTTGTGTAAGTTACCAGTAGATATATAACACGACTAAGCATTGTTAGATGATTAGTATGTGTCTAAGTCACTCATTTAATCAAAACATGTCTAAGCGTTGTTGAACGGATAGTATGTTACTAAGTTTATATAGTCCAGGACAACATCGAAAGAGACATGATTCAAGCAAATAGTATTAAGAGTAGTGACATAGTGAGTAAAAAAAGATACCTTTTCTGAAGAGCTTGCGTATACTATTTACAAGAGAAGGATTGCAGCTGTGACAAGGACTGAACTGTAGTAACATAGAAACAAAAGGAAACCAAAATCAGAAGTTAGTAAGCTCTTAAGCAATTATGAACTGAAGAAAAACATAATCAAAGGAAGAACTGGGAAAAAAAGTTTATACAATTTTTTTTTATCAAAGACAACTATGGATAGATGGAGATGAAGTATGCAAAGAAGCATTCCGTAAATGTTAATTTATATAGGATATAAGAAAGTGCTGGTGGGTAAACAGAGGACATATATGATGAAGTGACACCTGTATGAGCTAAAATAGACAGATTGTAATGCTATACATTAAGAAAACAGTATTTACTCATTGCATAGATAAGAGTTTAAAAAACGACTCCTTAATAAATACAGAGTATTAAGTGTTTGATGCGGATAAACATAAGATGGCAAGCAGCTGGGAGTGAAACAAATCTAGGATACCGAAAAAATTGCCATACAACACTCAAATAACAGATAGAATATCTGCCACAAAAGAAAAAACAGATTGAAATCAAAAGAAATTAAGACTGCAACATTACCTACAAAGTGGTGTACAATATGCCAGAAAGAAGACGCGAATTGATTTCAACGAAACCTATCTGTTCGAAAAAATTCACGACTGAATCCAGGCGCTGCTTGGGCTTAAATGAACTAACCATGGAAGCTATAGAGTCGACCTCTTCTCTAGAAAATCCGAGTCGGTTGACGAGGAATTCGGCGACGCATACATATTTTTTTGCGGATGCGAGGGGAGGGGAGGGGAGGGGAGGGGAGGGGACGCCATGGATGGAGAAGAAGCGAGAGTGAAGCTTGGATGTTTGATCGGAAGAGAGTGTGCATATTAGATTTGCCATGAAATTAGAATTGAGCTTAAAAATTGAGTTGAACTTAAATATGAGTTTAGAAACCCAATTAATAGCTCTCGTGGCCCACTCAAAGTAAGGGAAAGGACAAAAGCTAAGCCGCACAAAATTCACTATTCATAAGAATCCTCCTATTTTTACAAATAGATAGATAAACAAGAAAAAAAAACACTTGTATGAAAACTAAACTTGGATAAGGACCGTTGGATTTAATGCAGTTTGACCTCATCCACACATTTACTGTGGGTCCAAGCTGCTGCCACCTCAGCATAACCACTCTTTATTTTATATCTATTCGCATTTCTTCTTCTTTCTCCGAACTACAAGAAACCTTGTATTAGGTGCGTCCCAATTTGTTAGTATTATTTCAATCCGGCACATGTGTCGAGATACGTTTTGTATCGTTAATATCTGTAGTTACATGTTAATAAAAAATTATAATTTTTTAATATTGTTAAAGTGATTATTGAGATGAATCAAACAAGACCCCCATGATTATGTTTTTTATTATATATTACTCCCTCCGTCCCCTATTGATCTTTCCATTTGCTTTTGACACATTTGTCGAGACACGTTTTGTAACGTTAATATCTCTAAATATACGATGATAAAAAATATAATTTTTTTTATATTGTCAAAGTGCTCAATGAGGCGAATCAAACGAGATCTCACATGCCTATATTTATTTCTATATATCAGAAGAAAACGAGAAGATTCTCTCGGTTTGTGAAGAGTGTCGAAAAAGCAAACGGGCCTTATATTAAGGGACGGAGGGAGTAGAAGATATCTACAAGATTATCTCGAGTGTCAAAAAAAATGAAATGGGACTAACATTATGGATTATGGGACGGAGGGAGTATATTTCTCCCTTGAGGATCTAGAATCTTGAAAAACACCAACCATAATTTCAACCACCAAAATCGTCACAAGTTCTTTAATTCCTTATAAACGAATTCGTTACAGAAAATAAAATATAAAAAACAGAAAGCAAACAGAGACTTGTAAACTACTCCTCTTCTTCCTCTCCCAGACCATCAACTCAAGAACAGAAGCTTATTAAACAGCTAGTCCAGACAGCTTCTTCCCAACAAATAAAGATCCAAATCTCTCACCAAACCCTCTTTTTTTTCCAAAATCATCAATCAAACTAATCACGCGTAAGATCTTCTCTCTTTAACCTTCTTTAAATCCTATTTCATTGACGCTCTGTTTTTCTCATCCACCTCAATTTCACATTTTCTTATGCAGCCACCTCGTCGGAAATCACTAGAATTCGCGATGAAGCAGCAGCAGCAGTTCGTTGGTGGACTGGGGAAGAAAGCCAGTAGCACCGTCTCGATCCTCATCTTCGTCTCGACACTATTCCTCTTCGCACTTTTCATGTACAATGAAGACATGAAATCGCTCGCGGAGTTCCCTTTCTCATGGCCCAAATCGCAAGAACTTCAGGAAACAGCCATTCAATCGCAAGATTCAACTGTTTCTTCCGCTGTTGTACTGTCTGCAAAAGCAGAGCAGGATTCAGTAGAAGACGAAGACATTGAGCTCCCTCCTGAGGATTGCGATCTCTTTACAGGGGAATGGGTATTTGATAACATCACACACCCGTTATACAAAGAAGACGAATGCAAGTTTCTAACGGAGCAAGTCACCTGCGTCAGAAATGGGAGACAAGATTCGTTTTATCAGAACTGGAGATGGCAGCCTAAAGACTGTTCTTTACCCAGATTCAGTGCTAAATTGCTGCTCAAGAAGCTTAAGGGGAAGCGATTGATGTTCGTCGGGGACTCGTTGAACAGAAATCAGTGGGAATCAATGGTTTGTTTGGTCCAATCTGCAGTCCGCCATGGGAGGAAGAGCTTGAAGAAATCTGGCTCCCTCACAATCTTCAGTCTTGAGGTGAACTTTGCTTCGTATTTTCAAGAAAGAAAATGCCAAAGGAATATACTTATCTGTTTTAATTTATTGGGTTCTGTTTTTGTACAGGATTATAATACAACAGTGGAGTTCTACTGGGCACCATTTCTAGTGGAGTCAAATTCGGATGATCCCAAAATGCACAGCATACAGAACAGGATCATCAAACCCGAATCCATCAAGACGCATGCAGTCAACTGGAAAAGCGTTGACTTTCTCATTTTCAATACCTACATTTGGTGGATGAACACTGCCAATATGAAACTCTTGTAAGTTGTTATAGACTTTTAACCCTGAATGATCAAATATTAAGCTAAGTTGTGATTAACTCATTTGATCGATGTGATTAGGCGAGGATCTTCGTTTAAGGAAGGGGCGACAGAATACGATGAAGTGGCGAGACCCATCGCTTATAGGAAGGTGTTGGAGACTTGGGCTAAGTGGATAGATGATAATATTGATCCTAATCGAACTAGTGTCTTCTTCAACAGCATGTCCCCTATTCATATCAAGTAAGTTTGTTCATACTTGCTTTTTTGCTGTCAAAATATATGTGCTTTATATCATAATTCACGTGTGTATGCAACTACCATAAAATTGCAAGGTTAAAGATAGTGCTTTGGTCCTAACTGTCCTTCATTAACGTTGATTTTGTTATGCAAAAAACAACTCCATTAATGTCGATCAAACAATGCTAAACAAATCTAGGTTGTTGTAGAAGCTGTTGGGATTTCTAAATCAATAGCATATTCCTATAAAGTAAACGGGTTAAGTAAACCGACAGTCTAATCCCTCTACCAAATCCAAGTTATGAGATCAACATTTGAATGATGTAAAAAATGCATTATTTAGGAGCATGGATTGGAACAACCCAGATGGAGTAAAGTGTGCACTTGAGACAATGCCAGTGCTGAACAAAACGGCGCCGTTGTATGTGGGTACAGACAAGAGGCTGTTCATGACGGCACACAACGTCACTCAGTCAACGAAGAAGGTGACAGTAAACTTTGTCAACATCACTGCACTGTCGGAGTATAGGAAAGATGCTCATACTGCAGTTCATACAATCCGGCAAGGGAAGGTTCTTACGCCGGAGCAAAAGTCCGACCCGGCTACTTTTGCGGATTGTATTCACTGGTGCTTACCGGGTTTGCCTGACACTTGGAATGAGTTCCTTTATACACATATTATATCGACATGACACGGACAAATTAAATGTGATTCTTTTGGTTGTATGTTGCTCTTGTTGTTTGTTATTTTTTGTGCAAAGTGGAACAATGTTCTGTGAATTGGTAGAAATTTAGGGGTTGCATTAGGGTTTCAAGTACCACATTGGTCATGTATTACTTCTGACAAAGAAATAATGAATGTAAGTGTACATATACATTTGGGCTTCTTTTACAGAAAAGTAATGCATACAATAGACGCAAAAAGATCATTGCAAAAGTAGGTTTATCATGAGAGTAGATCTAGGAAAGATTGGGGAAGAAAAATGGTAGTTTGAATTAGTCTTCTACATTCCCTCATCCACATAATTAGTGTCTGGGGAAATTGTAGGATCTGTTATTATCTCTAGTTCAGTTCAATGAACACGTACAAGAACTGTAGGAAATCAATGAACTAATTTAGCGTTGCATTCACATTAAATTAAGTGGATTGTTTTGGATATACATGATGTGAAGACAATCATCGAAATCGAGCATTGTTTCGCCGATCAAAACTCTAATTCGACTGAAAAAAACCAGGCATTAAACTGAACGATGAACGATAAACAAGCGATGATAGAAGTCTCATAAGCTGCATTCTCAAAATTAAGCTCCATACAGTTCTGTTAAAGTACTAGAGAAACTGTAATGGACAAAGCGATGGATTCTACTCCATGTAGAAGGAAGACAGAAACTAAGATCGGAAAAGAAAATCGAAGGAAAGATATAAAAACCGCGAAATCGACGAAATAGCAGCTGCGTCTACTTGGATCTCTGTCTCATCTTTCGGCGCTTCCTCTTTAATCTCCTCATACGCTTCTTCTTCCACTGCAAAATCACGATACACAGATGAGAAAACAAACAGATACAAACCTGAAATTAACAGAATTAAAATTCGAACAAGATAGTAGCGAAGAGAGTAGTTAGAGCTTGACCTTGGCTCTCATGGCGAAAAGCGAGGGATTGGGGCTCTAGATTATGATTCCTGCTCAAACCCTAAAAACGTCAAAAGAAGCTGCTGCAATGTAGAAGGGAGAGAAATTAGGGCTTCCTCATTATATATAGAAACTTCAGGAGTTTATTTCGGGGATTGTAAAAGTGGGCCGAGAAGGTAGCCCAATGGGCCTCAGTAATTTTCCTCCAGAATCATCCGAAATGGAATTATTACTTATGGCATTGAGCAAGAACCGGGACTCCATCATAGACTAGATGGCATGGCAGTCCAGATCTTCTGAACCGATTAAAAAACAGTAAAAAAAAGTCACTGAAACTAGACGAGAATAAATCGTGTCTAACACTCCTGATATCTTGTACCAATGGAATGATAGAGCTTAACTGATTAACATCTATACATTCATTAGTGAGAAAGTATGCCGTCAAATTTTCTTCCTGTAAGTAGTGATAAACATGGACATCGTGAAATTCTTGTAAAAGAGAGTAATGTCCGTAGTAATAGTACAAATTTCTCAAGGGATTTGTCAAATATGAATAATTGCATTTATAATTGTGAGAGCATCACCTTCAAGTATCAAGTGAGTGACTTTATCAGCAAGCGCAAGGGTTCATCCTCACTACTATTTTTGTCTTCAGATTTAGATGTGCTTACACCTGACAATGGTGGAGGAACAATGCTACTTGGAACGAAGGAACGAGAATTAAGAAAGAGACGAAGAACTCAGTCCAAAAAGAATGGAAGATAAGTATTTAACGTCGCATAAGTATTTAACGGAAGTTACGGATGGGTAGTTGTTGAGTGACGAAATGCATTATAAGGATGGTTTCCGGTAATTATTGAATATATACATGTCGTTTTAAGCAATCAAAAAAAACTTAAATATTCTAACTTCAACGAAGGGAAACTTTTGAGTTGTTTGACCGAGGAACATCATGCCGACCTGGCCAAACTAGGGCTTGGGCCGGGCCAGGGCAGGGCCTAATTCCAAATTCTACCCATTTACCAGGGTCGGGCCAAGCCCTCCCATTTAAAATGGGACAATTCTGCTACCCATATCCTCCCATTAGGGCCCTCAGGGCGGCCCTCAACTACTTACACAGAGAAATTAAATATCAAAAACCGTGCTAAACCGTGCTACTAAAACATTCACAGCCAATTTAGTGCTTACAAGCAATTCACCAACAAAAAACGCATGATAAAAACTAAAAAGGTCCAAAATGCATGCTTACATAACAATCCTCATAACCGAATTCAACAAAAAAAATCCAAAAACACATAATAAAAAAAATTATGCCGTGGTAATAGTACTCGCATCTGATCCATCTTCATCATATATATATAATATGGGTCGGGTAGGGCCGGCCCTCAGGGCCCTAATCCGATACCATATTCTCCCACTTTAAAAAAGGGTCGGGCAGGGCCGACCCTTATGGGTAAAATCCCTTACCCGTATCCTCCCAAATTTTAGGACGGGCTGGGAGGGTCGGGCAGGCCGGCCCTAGTTTGGCCAGGTCTGATCATGGGATTGTATAATCTAATAGGTAAATTCCATAGATTAAAGCTAAAAGGCCTATAGGCATTACAATAAAATCTGATTGTGTGCCTTCTGTTAGTGTGGTTACGGTACAAATAAGCCAAAGTCCTATAATATCCAATGTTGTAGTTGTTATTGTACACAGTCCTATAATCTTCTATACATATACTAAAACAGAACGTTGTTTTAACACATGTCGTCCTTATATTCAATTCGCCTATGTGTCAACCTCTAAGCTATGCTACATCATCCACCATGTCATTCTCCACATCATCCGACTTTATATTTTGATATATATCTTTGAATTAAATAAGTAAAAAAATCAAAAAGATATCTAATAGGTTATATAACAAAATGAAATATCGATTTTTATCTTTTATCATATTATATATTTATCTTATATATATATATAAATCTTTATCTATTATTATGTTATCAATCTAATTAAGTTGAGTTATTAATGAACTTAAACTATAACACATAAATCGTAAACTATAAACTATAATTTATAAATTATAAAGTATAAACTACAATCTATAAACTAATTAATAGTATAAAATATAAATATATTATAAATATATTTATTACGTGCGACCCGTACATGGTACGGGAACACACGCTAGTATCCACTGTTGTAGTTGTTATTGTACACACAATTTATAAGATTTTTGGTGTAGTAGGGAGTTGGAGTCCGAGACCTTGGTTCATGTCTGACGAGGAAGATTGGTTTAGAATGTGGAATGGTGATGTTTCTTTTCGTGTAAGCACTTTTTCTATAAAAAAAAATCTCGGTTGGTGCTGTTTTGAACATAATTCTCACGATAAATTTGTTAGTTAAGCAGTTTCACTAGTCGATTCGCCTTCCTATACTCATGGTTGATATTGATTAGCCGGTCCCTAGTAGAAAGCCATGAAAAATATACACTAGAAAGGACAACAGATTAGAATCTCACAGTCGGTCTTTACAAGTAAACGTCGAAATCCCAACTCGTACAAAATATGCATGTCATAATATATCCCCAAATTTCATCTAATGGCGTACATTGTGGTGGAAAACTGAGATGCAACAACAAGCTCACACAACTTCTCAGTGAAAACAGAGAACAACAAACAAAGAAGAAGAGAATGAAGAGCTAGCGTTCCTGCAGTGAACTCTAAGGCTTCATCTAATGTCGATAAACTCTTTATCAAATACGGTTTGCTCTCAACACAAAAACTACTATGATGCTATGGAGGAAAAAACAGAGCTCGGTGCACTGTGCAACAGATGGCCATCAATATGGAGACTCACTAGACAAGACCTCATGTCGGTTGGACGAAACTCAACTCTGATGGAGCTTCCAAAGGCAACCCGGGCATCTCGGGAGGAGGTGGTATCTTCAGAGATTCGCAAGGTATCTGCTTGAAGGTCCATTCCTTTTCGAAAGGAGTTGGCTCGGTTCTGACGATAGAGATTCAGGCTATGGAAATGGGTATGCAGATTGCTATTAATGATGGAATTCGACGCCTAATTGTTGAGACTGATTATCTTGAGGCTTACATTCTTCTTTAGAAAAGACAACTCAAGGCCCACCTGACGATGTCTTGATTGAATCTTGTTGGAAGCTTGTCTGTCTTCTTCTTTTTTCCATCCTTAGGGTAAGTAACCTTTTTTGCACATTCACTTGTATTTTCTAACCCTAAATTTTTTATAGTGTGTTAACTAAATTTTTTATACATGATGACAATTTGTGTTGATGACAGTTTCAGTTTAAGGTTGTGTTTGCAAAGCCATTTTAACTTGTTATCTAACTAGTTACTAGTTACAAATTCATTTAAACATGATTTGGTAGACTAATTTTAACTAGTTACTAGTTACTAAACTAGTTTAAATGATAAACTAGAAAAAACAAGGGGTCAAACTTGCCAGTTTTTGGGTAAATACCATAAAACTGTAATATTTTTTAAGTTTTTACATCACTTTTTTAAGTTATATGGAAATACTCTTTTGCTGACGTGGCAATTATAACAGGGCTGTCAACAAGAACAATAAATTGTAAACACGACTAAATAAGTTGTCAACCCAACTAAATAAATTGTTTACACGACTAATAAACGGTCAACAACATACAACACGAGTAATATTACAAAATTTTCAACATTCTCAACACTTTACAAAACTTGTCAACATACTAAATAAAACTGTCAACACATTTTAAAAACTATAAACACACTAAAAAACTGTAAACACATACTAAAAAGAAGTTGTCAACACATGAAATTAAATTGTCAACGTACTAAATTAATTTGTCAACACAATAAATAAGAGGTCAAACACCCTTATTAATCGTACTACAATGTTTGTGGCTGCCAACTCAACCCTTTGTCAATTTTTGAATTATGTTTGGTTCCAAACCAAGCCTTTGTCACTTTATGTATGATTGAACTTCACTATCGGTGCGAGTCCTCTACAACCATTTATACTCCATCCAGTACTCCAAGACACCTTTATTCAACTTTTATTACATCTATAAAATATATTGATGTAATTAAACATCTTTAATCAGTAAGAGAAGATTACTTTTTCTCTGGAGTACTGAACGAAGCATAGAATGGTTATGCTCTGTTGTACATCATCTTCTTCAACACCAGCACTCACCGCTCTTATTACCAAACAAATGACAGACACTCCACAACACATTTATCCCATTCTCCATCGCCTTCTCAGGCACCTTCAACAGTCTCCTAACGATCTCCGCCAGTCCGCCACACACTTCTCATTGTCGCAGATCGCAAATCTTCCCATCGAGCTTCTCGCTAGCACCTCCGCCATCTCCAACGCCTTCACAATCACTGGATCTGTGCGTTTGGAATCAACGAGAATGTTTCCTAGAGTTTTGAACACTCCTACCCCGACCAACTCCGACTTGAAGGATTTCGCTGTGGAAGGAGAAATTAAAGTTGATGAGCCTGATTCTATCGACGGATTGTCGTCTGAGATCACGAGGCTGTAGAGTTCGACAACCATACCTTGAGTCTCAGCGATTTTTGCGTTTGATTTCATCGTCAATCGCAATCGTCTGGAGAAATCTAGCCCCCACGATCCTCGATCGAGTGTTTCCGACTTGCAAGACACGGCTGATTGAAGCTCAGCAAATTGAAATCGGTCTTGAAGAACAGTCGGTGAATATGTTCTCTGGATCTGTAACGAGACCAAATTTAAGGGGGAGGAGGAAGAACAAGAAAGGCGGGCCAGATCTGGCCAGATCTAAAAAAGAGAGGCGCATGTATATAAATGAGGGGAGGAGAGGGGTAGAAACTTATGAGTTAATTAAGAGATGCAATTATTGGAATTATTGTGCCCAATAGGGCATTGGGCACAAATAGTTCGTCAAACTTGTTTCTAGTAGTTACTTATAATTACTTGACAGAAATAACCCTATTTTCTAAAACAATTTACGTAACTAGTTAACAAATTACATTGTAGTGGTAACAGGTAACTAGTAACTAGTTAAAGCATTCCAAACACGATTTAATGTTTGAGTTGGGACGGTCGGGAACGGCCCTGTTGGAACGACCCTATTGGAACGACCCTTTAAACCATCCATACCCTTCCAAGGTATGGATGGTTTCAATGGAGGAAGCTAATGCTGGAAAGCTCCGTCTCCGCCACCCAGTAACTGACGAACCAATTTCCCTCTCTCCATCTCCAGATCTGTCTGCATGGAGCCTCACCGAAATCTCCACATCTCACCGCTTCTGCTTCGCCGATGGCACTGCACAAGTCCTCAGATTCGACGATTGGTGGACTCGACCCTTACCTCCCAGTGTTCGCGGACCTAACCAGAGACTTGCCTCATCAGGAAAGGTAATTTTGCTCCCTCTCTTTAAACGCTGCAGCAGAAACAGAAACAACAGTTTTGTGGTGCTGTTCAATCGGTGTAATTGCGTGAGTGCATCAAGGCTAAGCGATAAAAAAAAAAGTACTTGAACATGTGGCCATGAAAAAGTGCGATAAACGCGATTTTAATAACATCATCCACAACATTGTGTATTTTGACGGATTAGTCTTCGCTGTGAATTCCAAAGGGCGTATTTACACAATAAACCCCCAAACATGGCAGGCGACTATAGCTGATGATAGCTTATAAGCGGTATTTTACATAGCGCTACTATAGGTTATTAGCTCATTTTGTATAGGATTATGCTAGATGTTATGATGTATTTTGTAATCATGGAGTTTTGGAGAGTTGAGTTACACATGAGATTACAGAAGATTATGCGGAGCATTGAAGCATAAGAAGAGGAGTCGAAGCTGAAGAAGACCACAGGTAGCATTGGAAGCAGCTGAAGACGAAGCCAAGGAAGCCACAAAAGCCAAATCCGTGACCGCGGGTCACAAACCGCGATCGCGGAAAACCTACTGGACCAGCCAAGATCACATAAGACATTCCGCGACCGCGGGTCCCAAACCGCGATCGCGGAAATTCCATCTGAAGAAGCCAAGATTACAGAACAAAATCCGCGATCGCGGGTCCAAAACCGCGATCGCGGAAATCCGCCAGAGAAGACTTTCTTCATTTGCCCGATTTAGTATGTTGTGTTAAGTTTTGTAACGTTTTTATAATGTTTTTACCTTCAATTTGTCAGTTGAATTCTACAGAGATTTATAGGTTTTAGGTGTTGATGATATTCCATCATCTCACACATTCCATTTCCAAGTTTTGAGAGTTTTGTTCAAGAACTTCATGAGTTGCTAAGTCCATTGGTTTTGCTTGACATTTGAAGCTTTCAGATTGATTAAGTTGTAAGATTTCTTTCCTTTGTTCTACTCTTATGATTGTCTCTATTCTCTTGTGTGTATTGTTATTGAATTAGATTTGCTCATTTAGATTGGCCATCTAAGTAGTTTCATCTCATTCATATTGCTATTGTTTGGTTATTTCTAGTTGAAATACCAAACTTGTTTGTAGCACACACAATTTGCATGAACTAGTTGTGAATGTCAATTGTGAAGAGAATTGAGTACATGTCGAGTATCTGACTAGTTGTCTATGGTATTGCATGTATCTATCTATTCCTGAACTTAAAGCTGCTTTATTGTTGAATCTTGATAGTTTCAAGGTTATAGTTGAGTAAGGGTTATTAGGACTAGTTGGACTAATAACTACATTAGAATAGGGATTAGAACGATCATATGGGTAATTCGACATAGGATTAAAAGGAGTTTATGATCAACTTGTTAATCTGTTAGTGGATAATAGTCAAGTGAAACACCTTCCATTGATATATTTACAATCCAAATCAACCTTCGTTACTTTGTTCTTCAAACATACCAAACCCCCCCTTGGTTACTTACACTCGTTAATCATTATTATAACTTTAAGAACCGATAACCTGATTCCCTTGGGATTCGACCCTTGCTTGCCTACTATACTTGTTAGTGAGCTTGTTAGGATTACTTGACTTGGCATACGACAAATTCGCCTCGTCAAATTTGGCGCCGTTGTCGGGGAGTCAAAGTTTCTTTTCTTTAAAGTTCTTATTTTGATTGACCTTAGTGTTGACTAGTGAATGGTCAACACCCGTTCTACTAATCAGTCTCTTTTTATTCTTGATCCAGAAATCGAGAGGACTTTCCATCGAAATCAGAGAGAGAACAGAGTTGAGACTGATACAGGTGCAATGGAAGGCGCTCAGTTGCCTCCCGAGCAAAGAGCTATTGCTGACACCCAACGTCAATTGGCTGAAATTCAGTTAGTTGTTAATGCCCAACGGGCATTGCTTGAGGCGCAGCAAGATGCAAATGCTCTAAGTGACGGCAGTGTCGTCCGCACATTGAGGGAGCGTACTACTCCCAATCTGACACAACAACCTCAAGTTGTGGTTCTTCCACCCCTTGCTCAGGGGGTGACTTTTGAGCTCATGTCAGGGGTGATCAATCTGCTCCCCACATTCCATGGTTTGCCTGGTGAGGATCCGATCATGCATTTGAACCAATTCCATGACACTTGCATGACAACCAAACCACCAAATGTCACTGAGGAGCAGATCAAGAGGAGAGCCTTCGGGTTCACTTTAAAAGATGGTGCTAGGTCCTGGTATTATCATTTGCCTACCGGCTCGGTAGATAGCTGGGAGAAGTTGCACAAGGTGTTCTTGGGTAAGTATTTTCCGGTTAAAAAGGCAAATGCTCTTAAGAAGGAAATTGCCCATGTTGAGCAAGGTGAAGATGAGACTCTCTATGATTACCTTGAGCGCTTCAAGGGATTGTGTGCTAGTTGCCCTTTTCATGGGTATGATACCGAGGACCTGGTCCTACATGTTTGCAATGGTCTCCTTAATCATGAAAGGAGAATGGTAGACGTTGCTTGTGGTGGGAGTATTCTCAACATGACACCAGAAGATGCCATGGAAAAGTTGCAAGACATGGCTGAGAGTACTAGGAGTTTTGGTAGGACATACACTAGGAAAGGAGTGAATGCCACAAGCTCAGGAGACCCCGCTCTTATGACCGAGCTCGTTGAGCTAAAGAAGATGATCTCTCAGCTGCACAAAGGCCAACAGAAGGTAAAGGCATGTGGTATTTGCTCTGACCCTTCTCATTTTACAGACAAATGCCCTGAGCTTCAAGATGATGATGTTGCTGAAGTCAATGCTGCTGGTGGATATGGACCTCCACGACCTCGAAATGATCAGCAGAACAACTACAATCCGAGGTATAGAGATCATCCAAATTTCAGATGGCGTGATCAGAATGAACCCCAACCTCAAGCTCAAGCCCCACGACCCAATTCTGGACCTTCAACTGCAGATATGTTGAGATCATTGACTCAGCATTTCACAACCCATGTCCAAACTACTGAGTCTAGTATCAAGAACATGGAGAAACAGATAGGGCAGTTGGCTGAAGCTGTGACCACTCTTGCACAGCAAAAATCCAATTCTCAACCATCTCAAACGGTAGTGAATCCGACCAGAAATGTTAGTGTTGTGACAACAAGGAGTGGAAAAGTGTTGGAAAATGCTGTTGCTGAAAAGGCAGAATCTGAAACAGGTGAGAAACCGCGACCGCGGGACGAGATCCGCGATCGCGGAAGTTGTTCTGGAGAAATAGTGGGAATTCCGCGACCGCGGAATATCTTCTGAGGAAACAGGTGAAAATCCGCGACCGCGGGCTGACAGCCGCGATCGCGGAAATGCTCCTGGCGAATCAATTTTGGGAGAATGTGCAAACGATGCTGGAGCTGAGGTCGAGGACCGGGGCGACTTCCGGTTGAGACAAGACAACTATGTTCACCCCGAATTCCCACCACTTAGCTCAACCAAACCTCCCGCTCCTTTTCCCGATGCTCTAAAGGATACGAGAAGGCCGGAGAATGACAAAGAGTTGTTCGAAACCTTTAGCAAATGCGAGGTAAATATCCCTTTTATTGCGGGGATATGCCGCTGTTGTCCGATCTAGACACCAAACCTCGAACAGAAACTCGAACAGAGAAGAAAGGCGGAATTAGAATGAGATGAAAGAAGGATAAGTCGAATGATAGGCCAATTGGAACCAAATCAAACAACGATAAAACCCCTGAACTTAAGAACAAGAACCTTACCGAATGATGAAGAAACCCCAACGGATGATTACAACCAAACACAATGACTATGGTGGGTCAAGGCACCTGGAGGATGCTCTATGGAGTCCCGATAGCACCAACCTTATGGAGGAGATTGACACACACAAGTACAACTAGGGCGAGTTCCACAACAATGCACACGGGGCACTCTTCTCACAAAAGCTCTCTTTTGGGAGGAAAAAACGATAAACGCTGTATTCAATATCAAAGTCTGGGGGCGGTTAAAACAACAACTAAGGCAACCTTATATAGGGTTCATAAGGGTGTCAACTAAAGAAATAAACAATAAAAGTATCTCCTAAAATAATAATCCCGAAAAACACTTAAACATCCGAAAATAATGTTTCAAAAGGAAGCCTCGGCGAAGTTAATGAACACTCCGAGTTTCCCGGCCGCGGGCGCGGTTATGGAGCCGCGGGCACCGTTGGGCGAGTGAGACGCGGGCGCGGTTTCCAGCCGCGGTCGCGGTTCTTCTCTGTAGTCTTCTGCTCGTTCTCGAACCTCGATCATTAGAACAGTCTTCAATGGTGGTTCTTCGTCTGTATTCAACTCCTTGGACCTGAAGAACGCTACTCACTTGTCTAGCTCTTGTTGGACTTCCTTAGCTCTCGAACGAGTCAATGCACCTTCAAACTCGGGGACCGGAGGTGTCGGTTGCTGTCCAGATGATCCTTCATCATCCTCCCCTTCTTGAAAAGGATTCGACCTCGAATCATCCAGCTCCTCTTCTTCTTCACCCTCAAATAAAGTCAAATCTTGCACATTGAAGGTAGCACTCACTTGATTGTCACCGGGAAGCTCCAAGACATAAGCATTATCTCCAATCTTCTTGAGCACCTTGAATGGTCCATCGCCTCTTGGGGACAGCTTGGAATGACGCTTTCTTGGAAAGCGTTCTCTTCTAAAGTGGACCCACACAAGATCTCCCTCTTTGAAAATAACCTTCTTCCTCTTCTTGTTCGCCTTGCTAGCGTTTGTAGCAGCCACTTCTAACAACTTAGCTCTTGTTCTCTCATGAATCTCCTTGATGTGCTCAACCTGTTTTCCTGCAATGAAATCCACTCGCTCCTTCGTAGGCAACGGCGTAAGATCAAAAGGGGTTAGTGGATTCAAACCATACACACATTCAAAGGGACTCAGCGAGGTTGAGGAATGGATGGCTCTATTGTAGGCAAACTCAACATGGGGTAAGGCTTCTTCCCAAGCCTTCAAATTCTTCCTAAGGATGGCTCTCAAAAGGGTTCCTAAGGTCCTATTGGTTACTTCAGTTTGACCATCGGTTTGAGGATGACTAGATGTAGAGAATAGAAGTTTAGTCCCTAGTTTTCCCCAAAGAGTTTTCCAAAAGTGACTTAGAAATTTCACATCCCTATCACTCACAATAGTCTTAGGTAGTCCATGTAATCTAACAATTCCGGTAAAGAATAAATCAGCCACATGATGAGCATCATCAGTCTTGTTGCAAGCAATAAAATGAGCCATCTTAGAGAATCTATCAACAACCACAAAAATAGAATCTCTCCCCTTCTTAGTCCTAGGCAACCCTACAATAAAATCCATACTAATGTCTACCCATGGGGTCGTAGGAATAGGCAAAGGAGTATACAATCCATGTGGTTTAACTGTAGACTTAGCCTTAAGACACTTCAAACATCTTTTCAAACAATGCTCAACATCCCTAAGCATATGGGGCCAATAAAAGTGAGTATGCAACATATGATATGTCTTATCTCTACCAAAGTGTCCCATTAATCCACCCTTATGGGCTTCTTCAACAAGCAATAGTCTCAAAGAACACTTAGGTATGCATACTTTACTAGCCTTAAACAAGAAACCATCAAACAAGTAAAACTTATCCAAAGTTCCTTTATCTAAACATTGCTTATAAATAGCACCAAAATCAGCATCATTACGATATAACTCTTTGATGTAAACAAAGCCTAACACCTTAGAGTCAAGTTGAACAATTAAAGCATGCCTCCTAGATAGTGCATCAACAACAACATTGTCCTTTCCCTTCTTGTATTTGATAATATAAGGGAAAGTCTCAATAAATTCCATCCATCTACCATGCCTCCTATCAAGTTTGTCTTGGCTCCTAAAATGTTTCAAAGATTCATGATCGGTATGCAAAACAAACTCTCTAGGCCATAGGTAGTGTTGCCAAGTCTTAAGTACTCTATATAATGCATACAATTCCTTATCATAAGTAGAGTAGTTTAGACTTGCACCTTTCAACTTTTCAGAAAAGAAGGCAATAGGCTTACCTTCTTGCATGAGTACTCCTCCTATGCCAACTCCTGAGGCATCACATTCCACTTCAAAGGGCCTAGTGAAGTCGGGAAGCACAAGCAATGGCGCTTCGGTCAATCTGCGTTTTAGCTCTTCAAACGCCCTTTCTTGAGCCTCCTTCCAAACAAAGGCCGAATGCTTCTTTGTTACCTCAGTTAGGGGTGCAGCAATGGTGCTGAAATCCTTCACAAACGCCGATACAAGCTAGCCAATCCATGGAAACTTCTGACTTGGCTGCTAGTCGTGGGGGTTGGCCAATCCTGAATGGCCTTAATCTTCTCCTCATCAACCTGTAATCCCTGGGAGCTCACTACAAAGCCAAGAAATATAACTTTATCAGTGCAAAAATCACACTTCTTCAAATTTGCATATAGTCGTTGTATACTAAGAGTAACGAGTACTTCCCTGAGATGTTGCTCATGCTCCCCTAGGGACCTGCTGTAAATCAAGATATCATCGAAATAAACTACAACAAACTTCCCTATAAACTTCCTCAAGACATGATTCATAAGCCTCATAAAAGTAGAGGGAGCATTAGTAAGTCCAAATGGCATAACAAGCCACTCATATAGACCAAATTTGGTCTTGAAGGCGGTCTTCCACTCATCGCCTTCCCTCATTCGGATTTGATGGTAGCCACTCCTAAGATCAATCTTGGTGAAGTTTGTAGCACCATGAAGCTCATCCAACATGTCATCCAGCCTTGGTATAGGATGATGATACTTGACAGTTATGTTGTTGATAGCTCGGCAAGCAACACACATCCGCCAAGAATTGTCTTTCTTAGGCACAAGTAAGACCGGAACTGCACAAGGACTAAGACTTTCTCGAACATACCCCTTATCTACAAGCTCTTGCACCTGCTTCTGAATCTCTTGACACTCCTGAGGGTTCATTCTGTAAGCTGGCCTGTTAGGTAAAGAAGCTCCTGGAATAAGATCAATTTGATGCTCAATGCCCCTAAAGGGCGGTAAGCCCGGTGGAATCTCATCCGGAAACACCTCAGCAAACTCATCAAGAATAGCTTGAATGCTAGGGGGTAGATCAACTCGAGAATCGGTACATGTCAACACAAATCTCTTGCAAAGCATCATTAAGGTAGTGTCCAATGGCAAGTACTCACCTTGCAATTCGGATTTGGAGGACAAAAGAGCGCGAGGCGGGGTAGTCGAAACAACAAGGGCTCCTGCACCAACTTCCGCGGTCGCGAGTTTCGAGCCGCGATCGCGGTTTTGACTCTGTCGAGTTCCGTCGCGATCCGCGATCGCGGATTTCGAGCTGCGGTCGCGGTTTTGGCTCTGTTGCGCCAGCACCTCAGTTTCGTCGGTGGCTCTTTCTTTGCCTTTGCTCTTCTCATATGCATCTGCTATCTGTGCTGGAGTCATAGGTTTAAGAGTAATAGGCTTATTATTGAAAATAAATGAGTGACGGTTAGTGTGACCATCATGAACAACTTTTCTATCATATTGCCATGGTCTACCTAACAATATATGACAAGCCTGCATAGGAACGACATCACACAAGATTGTATCCTCATATTTCCCTAAGGAGAGAGTTATCCTAGCTTGTTTTTGAACTTTTAATTCACCACATTCATTCATCCAATGCAATTTATAGGGCTTAGGGTGGAAAATAGTAGCAATGTGCAATTTAGAGATTAATTCAGTGCTAGCAATATTTCAACAACTTCCTCCATCAATAATCATATTACAAACCTTCCCTTGAACCAAACATCTAGTATGAAACAAATTTTCTCTTTGGTTATCCTCACAAGGGGCGGGTTGTACATGCAAATTTCTCTTACAAATCAAAGAATCACCATGCTCATAACCAATTTCATCACTAAGATCATCCTCATCATGCATATCACCTAGGTTCTCTTCTTTTTCACTTTCAAGTTCTCATAGTTGATTAACAATTAATACTCTAGAATTAGGACAATCTTTCATCATATGACCCTTTCCTCTACATTTAAAGCATTCAATATCCCTAGCTCTAGAAGTAGGGTTAGAAGTACTCCCTCGGGGTGGATTAGAAGGGCCAAGTGTTGTCTTGGAGGGCACTTGAGTAGTAGGTGGCGGATTCCTTCGAGAACCACTGTCATCCTTGTTAGGGACCTCTCGGGTTGAAGGATAGGAGTTCCTTCCTTGCTGATTTTTCCAGCCACCTGCGTTTTTGCTCCCTTGGCTCCTAATTTTGGTCTTTCTTTCCACCTTGATAGCCAAATGTAGCAACTCAGTCATTGAGTTGTAAGGGAACATCTCAATCTCACTAGACACATATGGGTGAAGCATACGAAGATATCTAGCCATGGTTGTCTCCTCATCCTCCACCAAATTAGCTCGAACCATTGTTATTTGCATAGCATTGTAAGTCGCTTCGACTCCCATTGATCCTTGCTTCAAATTCTCGAGCCGCTGAATAAGTTCCCTAGTGTAATGTGGGGGAACAAATCGAGCTCTCATCATCCTCTTCATGAGCTCCCAAGTAGTGACAGGATAATCTCCATTGGTAGCTCTCCCTCTGATCAAGCTATCCCACCAAACTAAAGCGTAGCCACTAAACTCCAAAGATGCCAGCTGCACCTTTTTGGCTTCAGGAAAGTTGTGACAATTCCAGATTTGTTCAATCTTGGTCTCCCACTCCATATATATGTCTGGATCACACTTTCCCTCAAAACTCGGGATCTTAACCTTTATCTTTCCCACTCCATCTTGCTCAGGCTCTCTTCGCCTTCCTTGGTAACCTCCTTGGGAACGATAGGGTCGCCATCCCGCCTCAGCTTCTTCTTCAGGCTCTTCTTCGTCATCATTATCACCTAGGTCCTGAAATGCATCATCAAAACGGTTAGCAGCATTGTATCTATTAAAGTGAGGTATAGGAGAGTTACGAAAGCGTCCTCTCCGAGCTTGTGGGAGATCGTCTCGGGGTGTAGGCCTGCGTCTGGGTTCCCGACCCGTGCGGGCAGCCTCATAGGCTTCTTGCTGAGGAGGCAGGGGCCTCCGATTGTCGACTGGAGCATCATAGGAGGTCCCGATGTGCTCTAGAACCCTTGGGGAAGAGGTGGATCGCTGATGCCGCTCTATGGAGGTTGTAATGGCCGACGTCATCTCCCGAAACATGTTGGTCATAAATTCCGGGGTAATGGCGCGGGTCTCTGGGGCTTCATGCCTCCCGTGGGGAGAACCTGACCTGCTCATCACTAAAGAAAAGACTAACACAGAACAATATGAAGGTAAGTGTAAATGAAAACAACTCGCTAGTGTTTACTCTCGTATGTTTTCCTCTGCACTCTCTCTCAATTGTCGTTGCAACCTGCTTTTCTTTGATGAATTGACTTGTATGGATCAATAACCCACTAAGTTGAAACTACCTAACTCCTAGCAATATATGAATGATCGTAGAGATGGAGATGGCTAGCGTAGTGCGGGGTTTCGACTGTAAGGTTCTGACTCAAACAAGAGACTGACTCAATGAAAGAAAGAAAATAAGACTCGAAGGCGTTTTGCAAGAATGAGAATGCAAAACAGAGATATGAGTTAAGCTTCGAATTTCAAGAAGAGCCAAAAGGAAGCGTACCTTAACTTGTTCCGACTGATGTCGATTGAAGGATCGAAGACGGAGTCGGGAGGGTTAGGTAATAATTGAGGCTCGTATCTGAAAGGAATGGAAAGGCAAACAGTGACGGTTCTGCGGGCGCGGATTTCGAACAGTGGCTTCTGAGGCGGAGCCGCGGGCGCGGCCTGAATTCCGCGGGCGCGGCTTGAACCGCGGGTGCGGCTACTGGGCCGCGGGCGCGGTTTCTGTCGCGGCCTGGTGGTTTCTCGCTTCCGTTCGGGCTCGTTCAACCCGATTTCCTTTGAGTTCTTGAGATCCGACTTAAACAATATCAAACTAGACTCTGACTCAACAAAACGTAAAATAAACTACTGACTTTGAGACTTTTTGATTATTTTATTTTTTTGAATTTTTTTTTTGAATTTTTTTTTGTCTCAACTAAACAAAACGAAATTACAGACTTGATCTGAGATACTATCTCAGAAAATTCAAATTTTAAAATAAAAGAAACTCTTCTAGGGTTTTGACGGCTGCGTTTTGGTAGGGATGGATAGATTTTGTGATGGATGAAGGGCTGAATGGATTTTGGGAACAAGGGTGCTCCAAACTCCAATCTTTCGATCTCCACCAACACTAATCGATCCAAGCTTCTTGCACACAACCTGTAATGACTCAACAAGAAATATCAAAGCAATGGAAGACTCAAAATCAATTTCTGAAAGAAACTGACAAACAAGAAAATAAAAGCTGACTCTTTTTGTGATTTTCTGGATAGGGGGTCTCTTGATGTTCTTGTGAAGACGAATGGTGTCAACACAGCTCTGATACCAATTTGATGCGGGGATAAGCCGCTGTTGTCCGATCTAGACACCAAACCTCGAACAGAAACTCGAACAGAGAAGAAAGGCGGAATTAGAATGAGATGAAAGAAGGATAAGTCGAATGATAGGCCAATTAGAACCAAATCAAACAACGATAAAACCCCTGAACTTAAGAACAAGAACCTTACCGAATGATGAAGAAACCCCAACGGATGATTACAACCAAACACAATGACTATGGTGGGTCAAGGCACCTGGAGGATGCTCTATGGAGTCCCGATAGCACCAACCTTATGGAGGAGATTGACACACACAAGTACAACTAGGGCGAGTTCAACAACAATGCACACGGGGCACTCTTCTCACAAAAGCTCTCTTTTGGGAGGAAAAAACGATAAACGCTGTATTCAATATCAAAGTCTGGGGGCGGTTAAAACAACAACTAAGGCAACCTTATATAGGGTTCATAAGGGTGTCAACTAAAGAAATAAACAATAAAAAGTATCTCCTAAAATAATAATCCCGAAAAACAATTAAACATCCGAAAATAATGTTTCAAAAGGAAGCCTCGGCGAAGTTAATGAACTCGCCGAGTTTCCCGGCCGCGGGCGCGGTTATGGAGCCGTGGGCGCTGTTGGGCGAGTGAGACGCGGGCGCGGTTTCCAGCCGCGGTCGCGGTTCTTCTCTGCAGTCTTCTGCTCGTTCTCGAACCTCGATCATTAGAACAGTCTTCAATGGTGGTTCTTCGTCTGTATTCAACTCCTTGGACCTGAAGAACGCTACTAACTTGTCTAGCTCTTGTTGGACTTCCTTAGCTCTCGAACGAGTCAATGCACCTTCAAACTCGGGGACCGGAGGTGTCGGTTGCTGTCCAGATGATCCTTCATCACCTTTACTCAAACTCATTAAAAGTATTCCTAGATATGCTAAGTTCTTGAAGGAACTCTGCACCATCAAGAGAAATCAAAAATTGAAGGGACAACAGAAGGTGACGGTAAGCGAGCGTGTCTCCGCTGTATTCGAAAGGCGTATGCCTAAGAAGTGCAGCGATCCGGGCATGGTAAGCATTCCTTGTCGTATAGGTGATACTCACTTTGAGAGAGCTATGCTTGATCTTGGTGCATCTATAAATGTTTTGCCTTACTCGCTGTATAAGATGCTTGGTTTAGGTCCTCTTCATGAAACCGGAATAATTATTCAACTAGCTGATAGGTCAACTGTTTATCCTAAAGGTGTAGTTGAAAATGTTTTGGTTATGGTTGATAATTTGTTCTTTCCTGCTGACTTCTTTGTGTTAGACATGGAACATGATGGTCAGGCTGCACCTATTTTGTTAGGAAGGCCTTTTATGAGAACCGCTAACACAAAGATTGATCTAGCTAGTGAGTCTCTTACTTTAGAGTTTGATGGGGAAGTTGTGCAATTCAATATTTTTGATGCTATGAAGCACCCCATTGAAGATGTTGCTTCTATTTGTTCTATTGATGTGATTGATCCTATAGTTCAAGATACTTTTAATATCTTTGGCTTAGATGAATTGCAATGTGTTATAGAAAACAGCATCATTCACCCACCACAAGTTAATCTCTCTCTTTCTCCTGATATTCATAGGGTTCTAGCTCAGCTAGACACTTCACGTAGATCTTTGGCCGGCAGGCCCATGTTACTGACTTTGGAGAGCGAGAACCTCCTCCCTTCTGTTTTGCAGGCACCAGTGATTGAGCTTAAGCAATTTCCAGAGCACCTGAAGTATGATTTTCTTGGAGAGAATGATACTCTCCCGGTAATCATCTCTAGTAAGTTGTCAGAGGAGCAAGAGATGAGATTGGCGATGGTGTTGAAAGAGCACATCACAGCTCTTGGGTGGACTATTGCCGACATCAAGGGAATTAGCCCTTCCACCTGCATGCACAGGATCCTACTTGAGGAAGGAGCTAAGCCCTCTAGGCAACCCCAAAGGAGATTAAACCCACCTATGATGGAGGTGGTCAAGAAGGAGGTGCTGAAACTTCTTCAAGCTGACATGATCTATCCCATCTTGGATAGTCAATGGGTAAGTCCAACACAATGTGTCCCTAAGAAGGGGGGCATTATAGTTGTAGAGAATCAACATGGTGAGTTGGTTCCCACTAGAGCTCAAACAGGTTGGAGGGTATGCATTGACTACCGTAAGCTGAATGCGGTGACTCGAAAGGATCACTTTCCTTTACCTTTCATTGATCAAATGCTTGAACGACTTGTCGGTCGTCCCTATTATTGCTTATTGGATGGATACTCAGGTTATTTTCAGGTGGCCATTGCGCCCGAAGATCAAGAGAAGACAACTTTTACATGTCCTTTTGGCACTTTTGCATATCGTAGAATGCCTTTTGGATTATGTAACGCACCTGGGACTTTTCAACGATGTATGGTAAGTATCTTCTCGAAATATATTGAACATTTCATTGATGTATTCATGGATGATTTTACAGTACATGGGGATAGCTTTGATGCATGTTTACACCATTTGTCACTTGTGCTTAAAAGATGTGTAGATACTAATTTAGTGTTGAATTCTGAAAAGTGTCATTTCATGGTTGAACAAGGTATTGTTTTGGGTCATATAATTTCAGCTAGGGGTATTGAGGTCGATAAGGCAAAGATTGACATCATTCAATCATTGCCTTATCCTACTAATGTGCGTGAAGTACGTTCTTTTCTAGGCCATGCAGGTTTCTATCGCAGGTTTCTATCGCAGGTTTATTAAGGACTTTTCAAAAATATCCACACCCCTATGTGAGCTTTTGAAGAAGGAAGTGACCTTTGAGATGTCTACCGAGTGCAAGAAAGCATTCGACACTCTGAAATCCCACCTCACTGAGGCACCCATTATTCAGGTACCCGTTTGGTCTCTACCTTTTGAGATCATGTGTGATGCTAGTGATTATGCGGTGGGAGCTGTTCTTGGTCAAAAGGTTGGAAGAGCAATGCATGTGATCTATTATGCTTCCACAACCTTGAATGGCGCTCAGAGGAACTACTCCACCACAGAGAAGGAGTTGTTAGCTGTGGTGTTTGCCCTTGAGAAATTTCGACAGTACTTGTTGGGCAGAAAGGTGATTATCCACACTGATCACGCTGCTCTTCGTTATCTCATGACGAAGAAGGAATTCAAGCCGAGACTCGGATGGGTCTTACTTTTGAGCGAGTTCAATGTGGAAATCCGGGATAAGAAAGGAGTCGAGAACTCAGTAGCTGATCATCTGAGTCGGATTGTGCAAGAAGACGGTGAGTTACGGGTTCAGATCCAAGGTACGTTCCCGGATGAAAATCTGTTTCGGATTTCTACAGCAGGAAATCCGCGACCGCGGGACCCAATCCGCGATCGCGGAATTCCAACAGAGAGTTTTCCGCGATCGCGGGCATCAAGCCGCGACCGCGGAATTCTGGACGGTGAATTTGTTCACCGGGATCCCGAGTACGAACTTCTCGCCTTCCGGTCTTTCAAGCCTTGGTATGCCAACATAGTGAACTATCTGGTTCGCGAAGAATTCCCACCGAACTACACCAAAGCTCAAAAAGACAAGATCAAGCGGGAATCGCACTACTGTGTTTGGGATGACCCCTACCTATGGAGACATTGCGTTGACAAAGTAATCCGACGATGCCTCCCGGATAATGAGGTACAATCTGTTTTAACTTTTTGTCATTCTCATGCATGTGGGGGACATTTTGGGGCAAACAAAACAGCTAGGAAGGTATTGGACGCAGGTTTCTATTGGCCACACATCTTTCGGGATGCTTACGCCTTTTGCAAAGCCTGCGATCGATGCCAAAGGGTCGGAAAAATCTCTAAAAGAAATGAGATGCCACAAACACCATTAATCTTTTGCGAGATTTTTGATGTTTGGGGTATCGATTTCATGGGACCCTTTCCTAGCTCGTTTGGGAATCTATATATATTGCTTGCGGTGGACTACGTTTCCAAATGGGTGGAAGCGAAGGCCACCAGAACTGATGATTCCAAAGTGGTAGAAGGTTTCTTGAAAGAGAATATCTTTTCTCGTTTTGGGATACCCAAGGCTCTCATCAGTGACCAAGGAACTCACTTTTGTAACAAAACGGTGAGTGCGCTTTTGAAGAAGTATCATGTCACTCAACGGGTCTCTACCGCTTACCACCCCCAATCCAATGGTCAAGCTGAAGTGTCCAATAGGCAGATCAAGGGGATCCTTGAGAAGACGGTTGCTCCGAATAGGAAGGATTGGAGCCTGAGATTGGATGATGCACTTTGGGCGTATAGAACCGCCTACAAGACGCCTATTGGTATGTCTCCTTTTCGACTTGTTTTCGGCAAAGCTTGCCACCTTCCAGTGGAGCTGGAACACAAAGCATGGTGGGCGGTGCAAAAGTGCAACATGGAGATGGATGTTGTAGGTGAGTTCAGAAAATTGCAAATCCAAGAGTTGGAAGAGATACGCCGGGATGCGTATGAAAATGCTGTGATCTACAAGGAGAAGACGAAGGCTTGGCATGACAAGAATATATTGAGAAAAGACTTCAAAGTGGGAGATAAAGTCTTGCTATATCAGTCTCGCCTTCAACTTTTCCCTGGGAAGCTGAGATCCCGGTGGAATGGAGTTGTTTGACAAAGACAACCACAATGTTTTCAAGATGAATGGTCAAAGGTTAAAACCTTACCATGAAGGGTTCACCAAGGAATCTTTGGATGAGATGGCTCTAGAAGAGCCAAGTGTTGAAAATTGAGAACGTAGTTTCAAGTCGAGCTATGACTCTAACCAAGGCGCTGCTTGGGAGGCAACCCAAGGTATTTCTTTTCGACTTTATTTTATTTTATTTCTTTTTTCTTGTTTTGTTTTCTTTTGTTTACTAACCTATAGGAATAAAGCACGGGAATTGTCGGTATTATTTGGACGCCCAGCGTCCCGCTGTTACTAAAGGAATTGACGGTTGTTCCCTTTCGTGTTTTGAAAAAAAAAAAAAAAAAAAAACCCCAACATCTCCCCAATTTCTCCTATTTTCCTCTCAATTTCTCCCCCACCAAACCCCACATCTCAATTTCTCTCCATCTCACCAATTTTTCCTCAAAATCTCTCCATCTCTCCAATTTCTCATCTCACCCCAAATTCTCTTCTATCTTTAATCTCCCACCTACCCTAACCCATTCTCTTCTATCTCTATCTCCATCTCCATCTCCCGCAGCCCCTCAATCTCATCTTCAACCAAATCTCCCATCACCTTCACTCCCTCGCCGGAAACCCTCTCGCCGTCGACCCACCACCACAAACTCACCCACTCCCTCCTTCAAACTCCTCTCGCCGTCAACCCTACGACTCGACGGAGCCATCTCCTCGCCACCGGACCCACTTCGCACCGGCTCCTGTTCGTCGTGCTCAGATCCGCCACCGTCTTGATTTCCGCGACCGCGGAATTCGAACCGTGATACGCTACACTTTGTATGGCGTAACTAGGGGTTATTACATTAGTTTAGGAGTGTTATCACAAGTATTTGGAGCTATTGTTATATTCTGAGTTGTTTATGAAAAAGTGAAGAAATGAAGACCAGAACCGAAGAAGAAGATCAAAGATTGAAGACATGAAGACGAAGACATCCTGCGGAGCAGCGGCGATCGCCACCATCACTATGGCGATCGCCATTCTACAACAGGAGCATTTCAGGAGTTCGAGAGAGCATGGCGATCGCCATGACTCTATGGCGATCGCCATGTGGCGACAGAGACGAGGCAAAGTTTTACATGAAGACCGCGATCGCCAGTCATCCATGGCGATCGCCACAACAAGGCCGAAGATATTCCGGACTTTCCTTATTTTCCTTATTTTATTTTATTTCTTTTACCTTATTTTATTTTATTTCTTTTACCTTATTTTATTTCGTTTAGGATCTTTCGTTTACCATATATTTTGGGGTTAGTTCTCTATTTAAGGACCCCAGTTTCTATCCTTTCTATCATCTTTTCCATCAGACAATTTAGTTCTGCAACCATGAGCAGGAACTAATCTCCATTGTTTTACTTAGCGGTTGAAACCTTCAGTTATTAAGTTGTGAGATTTCTAAACTCTTGTTCTTTTCCTATGGGTTTGTATTAATTCTCTTGTTCTTCATCTATTGATTTCTATTAGTTTTGCTAGCTTGATCACCTAGTTTGATTGATAGTTTTCTATTGCTAGACTAGGAATATACGGTGGAATTCCTTGTCATTGTATTATTCATATCTGCATGATCTGGTAGTTGATTGCTTTTATGAAAAAGAATTGATTGCATGTTAATACTTGACGGTTGTAAGTTATTGCATGTATCCTTATGATTCCTGTGCCCTTTGCTGCTATTTCATCTAATCTTGAGAGGTTTCCCTGATTGTTGAATAGTAAGTATTATCAGGACCGGTTGGCCTGCTGATATATTAAAGATTGGAATAGGAACATTCCCTAGGATTGAATAGAACTTGAGATAAATCTATGATCAACTTGATTGACTGTTGTGTGGATACTTGCTAGGTGAAACCCCTTCTCATCATATTCACAACCAAACCTTCTTTTCTTGATACTTGTTACTTTTGTGTTCCATACAATAAAAAAAAACCCTGGTTACTTGTTACTTGTTCACTAGTTGATATTTCACTTGACTGCATTGATTTGGTGTTTTGATTCCCTTGGGTTCGACCTCTACTTACTTGCTATACTCTAGTTAGTGTTTAGAGTTTATTTCTTTGATTTGGCACTACGACTTTAGCCTCATCAAATTTGGCGCCGTTGCCGGGGATCGAACCCGGGTCACCCGCGTGACAGGCGGGAATATTTTCCACATACTCAGAAAAAATACTCACCATACACCTTTGGAACGTACCGGGTGCGTTACACAACCCAAATGGCATCCTGCGGTATGCAAAAGTACCAAAAGGGCATGTAAATGTCGTTTTCTCTTGATCCTCTGGGGCTATGGCAATCTGAAAATAACCTGAGTATCCATCCAAAAAGCAATAGAAAGGGCGACCAGCAAGTCGCTCAAGCATTTGATCAATAAATGGTAAAGGAAAGTGATCCTTTCTAGTTACCGCATTCAGCTTACGGTAATCAATGCAAACTCGCCAACCTGTTTGTAACCTGGTAGGAACCAACTCTCCTTGTTGATTCTCTACAACCTGAATACCACCCTTCTTGGGGACACATTGTGTAGGACTAACCCATTGACTGTCAGAGATAGGAAAAATCATACCTGCCTGCAGGAGTTTCAGCACCTCCTTCTTCACCACTTCAGTCATTGGTGGATTGAGCCGCCTCTGGGGTTGTCTGGATGGTTTGGGATCCCCTTCTAGCAAAATCCTATGCATACATGTCGAGGGACTAATCCCTTTGATGTCTGCAACGGTCCATCCCAAAGCTACCTTATGATCTTCAAGCACTGCCACTAATTTCTCCTCTTGCTCCTTGGAAAGATGGCTTGAAATAATAACCGGTAATGTTTTACCTTTTCCAAGAAAAGCATACTTCAAATGTTTTGGCAACTCCTTCAATTCAACTTCTGGTGCCTACACAATAGATGGTAGGAGCTTCTCGCTCGGTACTATTAGTTCTAAGGGGCCATTGCCCACATAAGTGTAGGGAGGCTTACCTTCAGCGTTCAATTGTGCCAAGACTACCTGCATGTTAGTGGATAGAGACATATATGCATGTGGATCCTCCACATCATTCTCAATGACCGATTTCAGCTCATCACAACAAGTCACATCAAACACATCTTGCACAATAGGCTCAATCACATCAATAGAACATAAAGAATGGTCATCAATGAGGTGTTTCATAGCATCATAAATATTGTATTCAACCTTCTCCCCATCAAATTCCATTGTTAGTGTCCCACTGTTCACATCAATCTTAGTTTGAGCAGTTTTCATAAAAGGCCTACCTAGCAAAATAGGTGTTGCATGCTTGTCATGCTCCATATCCAAAACAAAGAAATCAGCAGGAAAAATCAAGTCACCAACCATAACAAGAACATCTTCAACCACCCCTTTCGGGTACACATTAGATCTATCAGCAAGTTGAACAACAATTCCTGTTTCATGCAATGGTCCTAAACCTAGTGATTCATACAAAGAAAAAGGCAAAACATTGATTGATGCTCCTAAATCTAGCATAGCTTTTTCGAATTTAGTTTCACCAATCACACATGGAATCAAAAACCCCCCTGGTTACTGGTACTTGTTACTTGTTCACTAGTTGATATTTCACTTGACTGCATTGATTTGGTGTTTTGATTCCCTTGGGTTCGACCTCTACTTACTTGCTATACTCTAGTTAGTGTTTAGAGTTTATTTCTTTGATTTGGCACTACGACTTTAGCCTCATCAAATTTGGCGCCGTTGCCGGGGAATTGAATTATTCCAATTCTGTGGTAATTGTGACTTATCAACTGTTTGGTGTGAACCTTTATGGTTCAGACCCATGCTACTAACTCATCTCTTGTTGCTTTTGATTCAGAGATTGAGAGGACGTTCCATAGGAACCGGAGCAGCTTTGAACCAAAGTAGCGAAATGGGTGATCGAAACGGACCGCCACTGCCTACTATGAGGCAGCTCACTGCCCCGAACTTAGATCAACAACCTCTGGCAGTGAGGTTTCCTGAGATAGCTGAGGGTGTGAATTTTGAGCTAAAAGCTGGATTGATTCATGAACTTCCACACTTTCATGGCTTAACAGGTGAGGATCCAAACAAACATTTGGCTCAGTTTCATGCCATATGTTCTAGCATGAAGCCGAGGGGTGTCACTGAGGAACAGGTAATGTTAAGAGCTTTCGGATTCACTCTGAAAGACGCTGCTAATGATTGGCTTTACTATCAAGCCCCTGGGAGTATTGATACTTGGGCCAAGATGAAAAAGGTTTTCTTGGAGAAGTACTTTCCAGCAACTAAACTGAGCAGCCTGAAAAAGGACATTACAAATCTCCAACAACACGCAACTGAAAGTCTCTATGAATATTATGAGAGATTCAAGAAGTTGTGCTCAAGTTGTCCTTTCCACAGCTACACTGATCAGGATCTTCTCATGTATTTGTTTAGTGGCCTGATTGATGAGGACTGTCGTATGGTGAATGCATCATGTGGAGGTAACTTTTTGAGATTAACTATACCTCAGGCTACTGAAATGTTTGAGGAATTAGCTGAAAGCTCAAGGCAGTTTGGTAGCAGGCAAAGAACACAGTCAGTAAGTTCACTTGATCCCGCTAAAATTCAAAGTGATATGAATGAACTGAAAGATATGATGAAGTCTTTTATGCTGCAAAGTGGTGGTCGACAACACGTGAGAGCTTGTGGGGTATGCACACTCACAGGGCATCTTACTGACGAGTGCCCACAACTCCAAGAACCGAGTGTTGAGGTAAATGCTGCAGGAGGATGGTAACCTAGGCCTAGATTTGATCCTTATGCTAATCATTATAATCCAGGTACAAGGAATCATCCTAACTTGAGGTGGGATAATCAGAATAATGTTCAAAACCCTCAAGTATTGCAAAATCACCAAAATCAGCCTAGACCTCAAAACTCTCTGACTGCTGAAGAGATGATTAAGTCCTTAGCTCAATCTGTGATGCAACAAAATGCTAAAACGGAGTCGAGTATTCAGAATCTTGAGAAACAGATAGGGCAGATTGCTCAAGCTGTGAGCAACTTAGAAGCTAGAGATTCAGGAAAGCTACCATCTCAAACGGTAGTAAACCCGAGAGAAAGTGTCAGTGCTGTGACATTGAGAAGTGGAAAATTATTGGTTGAGGAATCTAATGCTGAAAAGGGCAAACAGAAGCAACATCCTGAGACAGAAACTCCAGAAGACCAACCACGATCGCCAGGCATTGGTGGTGATCGCGGTAACATTACAGAGAGCAAGCAAAATCTGGCCGAGAAGGAACCGCGATCGCCACATATAATTGGCGATCGCCATATTTCAACAGAAGCTGAAGGGTCGCGACCGCGATCGCCGTCCATTGATGGCGATCACCATGAGTCATCTGAGCCAGTTGACAATTATGTTCGCCCTAACTTTCCTCCTCTATTCTCACAGAAGCTTGTGGCTCCCTTTCCCGAGGCATTGAAGGACACTCGAAGGCCAGAGAACGATAAAGAAATTTTCGAAACCTTCAGTAGGTGCGAGGTAAACATCCCTTTACTTAAACTTGTCAAGAGTATTCCTAGATTTGCAAAATTTTTGAAAGAAGTTTGCACAATTAAAAGGAATCAAAAACTCAAGGGAAGACAAAAGGTTAAAGTTAGTGAACAAGTTTCTCCTGTGTTCCAAAGACGTATGCCTAAGAAATGTGGTGACCCAGGCATGTTTAGCATTCCATGTGTGATTGGTGAAACTAAATTCGAAAAAGCTATGCTAGATTTAGGAGCATCAATCAATGTTTTGCCTTTTTCTTTGTATGAATCACTAGGTTTAGGACCATTGCATGAAACAGGAATTGTTGTTCAACTTGCTGATAGATCTAATGTGTACCCGAAAGGGGTGGTTGAAGATGTTCTTGTTATGGTTGGTGACTTGATTTTTCCTGCTGATTTCTTTGTTTTGGATATGGAGCATGACAAGCATGCATCACCTATTTTGCTAGGTAGGCCTTTTATGAAAACTGCTCAAACTAAGATTGATGTGAACAGTGGGACACTGACAATGGAATTTGATGGGGAGAAGGTTGAATACAATATTTATGATGCTATGAAACACCCCATTGATGACCATTCTTTATGTTCTATTGATGTGATTGAGCCTATTGTGCAAGATGTGTTTGATGTGACTTGTTGTGATGAGCTGAAATCGATCATTGAGAATGATGTGGAGGATCCACATGCATATATGTCTCTATCCACTAACATGCAGGTAGTCTTGGCACAATTGAACGCTGAAGGTAAGCCTCCCTACACTTGAGTGGGCAATGGCCCCTTAGAACGAATAGTACCGAGCGAGAAGCTCCTACCATCTATTGTGCAGGCACCAGAAGTTGAATTGAAGGAGCTGCCCAAACATTTGAAGTATGCTTTTCTTGGAAAAGGTAAAACATTACCGGTTATTATTTCAAGCCATCTTTCTGAGCAAGAGGAGAAATTAGTGGCAGTGCTTGAAGATCATAAGGTAGCTTTGGGATGGACCATTGCAGACATCAAAGGGATTAGTCCCTCGACATGTATGCATAGGATTTTGCTAGAAGGGGATCCCAAACCATCCAGACAACCCCAGAGGCGGCTCAATCCACCAATGACTGAAGTGGTGAAGAAGGAGGTGCTGAAACTCCTGCAGGCAGGTATGATTTTTCCTATCTCTGACAGTCAATGGGTTAGTCCTACACAATGTGTCCCCAAGAAGGGTGGTATTCAGGTTGTAGAGAATCAATAAGGAGAGTTGGTTCCTACCAGGTTACAAACAGGTTGGCGAGTTTGCATTGATTACCGTAAGCTGAATGCGGTAACTAGAAAGGATCACTTTCCTTTACCATTTATTGATCAAATGCTTGAGCGACTTGCTGGTCGCCCTTTCTATTGCTTTTTGGATGGATACTCAGGTTATTTTCAGATTGCCATAGCCCCAGAGGATCAAGAGAAAATGACATTTACATGCCCTTTTGGTACTTTTGCATACCGCAGGATGCCATTTGGGTTGTGTAACGCACCCGGTACGTTCCAAAGGTGTATGGTGAGTATTTTTTCTGAGTATGTGGAAAATTTCATTGAAGTTTTTATGGATGATTTCACAGTTCATGGTGACAGTTTTGATGCATGTTTAAACCATTTGACACTAGTGCTTAAAAGATGTGTAGAAACTAACTTGGTTCTTAATTATGAAAAGTGTCACTTCATGGTTGAGCAAGGTATTGTGTTAGGGCATATTGTGTCAGCTAGGGGTATTGAGGTCGATAAGGCGAAGATTGATGTAATTCAATCTTTGCCTTATCCTACTAATGTGCGGGAAGTTCGCTCTTTTCTAGGCCATGCAGGTTTCTATCGCAGGTTTATTAAAGACTTTTCAAAGACCTCATCACCACTATGTGAGCTGCTGAAAAAGGAGGTTGATTTTGAGCTTAATGACGAGTGCAAGAAGGCGTTTGATGAGTTGAAAACTCGTTTGACAAGTGCACCAATTATTCAGGCGCCAGATTGGTCTCGACCTTTTGAGATCATGTGTGATGCTAGTGACTATGCAGTGGGAGCAGTTCTTGGACAAAAAGAAGCAAGAGCTTCTCATGTAATTCATTATGCTTCTATGACTTTGAACGGAGCGCAAAGGAACTACTCCACCACTGAGAAGGAGATGCTAGAAATTGTGTTTGCCTTGGAGAAATTCAGACAATATCTACTTGGTACCAAGGTAATTGTTTATACTGACCATGCAGCACTTCGTTATCTTATGACGAAGAAGGATGCCAAACCAAGATTGATTCGATGGATCTTATTGCTGAGTGAGTTTGATGTGGAAATTCGAGACAAGAAAAGTGCTGAAAATTTGGTGGTTGATCACTTGAGTAGATTAGTCAGTGCAGATGACAAGCCAGATATGCAGGAGCAAATTCAGGGAAATTTCCCCGATGACAATCTGTTCGGAGTAGCTACTGTGGCCATGACGCGATCGCTACCATCTAGTGGTGATCGCCATGATTATTCTAATGTTTACAGGAGTACTGAGTCACGACCGCGATCGCCACAAATCATTGGCGATCGCCATGCTTCCACGGAAGCTACCCTCGATTCTAGACCGCGACCGCGATCGCCATGCATTGGTGGCGATCGCCGTTGGCTCGCAGAGACTTACATTAACGTTGATCTTGAAGCTACACTCCTCGCTCTAAAAACCTTCAAACCCTGGTACGCAAATTTAGTGAACTTTCTTGTCATAGGCGAGTTCCCCCCTAATTTTTCCAAAGCTCAAAAGGATATGATGAAAAGCGAAGCTAGATTCTATGTGTGGGATGATCCCTATCTTTGGAGACACTGTAATGATCAGGTGATTCGTCGATGCCTTCCTGATAATGAGGTACAATCTGTCTTGTCTTTTTGTCATTCTTATGCATGTGGGGGTCATTTTGGGGCAAATAGAACAACTAGGAAAGTATTGGATGCAGGTTTGTATTGGCCACACATATTTCGGGATGCTTATGCCTATTGCAAAACCTGTGATCAATGCCAACGAGTTGGGAACATGTCTCAAAAGAATGAGATGCCTCAAGCACCAATCATCTTTTGTGAGATTTTTGATGTTTGGGGGATTGACTTTATGGGACCTTTCCCTAGCTCATTCGGGAACTTATATATTTTGCTTGCGGTGGACTACGTTTCCAAATGGGTGGAAGCGAAGGCCACCAAGACTGATGATTCTCAAGTTGTAGCAGGGTTCTTGAAAGAGAACATATTTGCTCGTTTTGGTATTCCCAAGGCTCTCATAAGTGACAGGGGTACTCACTTTTGTAACAAGACGGTGAGTGCATTGCTGAAGAAGTATCATGTTACTCAGAGGGTCTCCACTGCCTATCATCCACAGACCAATGGACAAGCTGAGTTGTCAAACAGGGAGATCAAGACCATCTTACAGAAGATAGTAGCTCCCAACAGGAAGGATTGGAGCCTAAGACTTAATGATGCATTATGGGCCTACCGCACAGCCTACAAAACTCCTATAGGTATGTCACCCTATCGATTATTTTTTGGTAAAGGTTGTCATCTTCCAGTGGAGCTTAAGCATAAGGCATTATGGGCTGTCAAGAAATGCAACATGCAAATTAGTGAAGTTGGAGAATTCAGGAAGCTCCAATTGAGTGAGCTAGAGGAAGCAAGACTCGACTCCTATGACAATGCTGTCATATATAAGGAGAAGACGAAAGCTTGGCATGACAAGAACATTTTGAGAAAGAACTTCAAAACAGGTGATAAAGTTCTACTATTTCAGTCACGTCTGAAACTTTTCCCAGGTAAGCTTAAGTCTAGATGGGTAGGACCTTATGTTGTTGCCCAAGTCTTTCCCCATGGAGCAGTGGATTTATATGATGGGGAGACTCATAAGGTATTTAAGGTAAATGGGCAACTATTGAAAGCCTATCATGAAGGTTTCACCAACGAGGCCATCGATGAGCAATATTTTACTGAGCCTATTGATGAAACCTGATTGAAAGGCATGAAGTCGAGCCACGACGTTAAATAAGGCGCTACTCGGGAGGCAACCCGAGGTTTGAGTTTGTTTTTGTTTTTGTTTGAGGTAATTTTCTTGTTAGTTTTTCTTTGGACAGGAGGAAAGCACCGAAGCTTAGGGTCCGCTACAGTCAGTAGCCAATCCCGCTGTAAGTCTTCTCTCGTTCTAAAAAAAAAAAAAAAAAAAAAAAAGATGACGTGGATATTCAGGATGACGTGGCGGTTACTTTGTGTTGACTGAGCGCTGACGGAATGGTGACTAGCTGATGTGGAGACGACATGGGTCGACCAGTTATACATGTGGGCCGGCTAAAAATGTCCATAATGATAAAAAAAAAAAATTAAAGATTTGGACCGACCCAATCCCAATCTGATTTCACCCCCTACCTACCCTCACCAATAAAATCCCAGCAGCCCCCACTATAAAAACATCCCCTCCCTCATCTTCTCAAACCCTAGCCACCCCCAAAAAAATTCCATAGCCCCCAAGCCCCCATCCTCCCTCAAACCACCACAAAAATCAACCCTTCTCCATCAAACCACCACCAAACCAACCTCAATCCACCGGATTCACGCAGTAGTTCGTCGGAAAGCTCTACCGCGACCGCCTCCATCTCAAGGCGCTCGCCATCTGTTGACAAAAGCTCGATTTCGGAAACCCAGCGCCACCGCGATCGCCACTGTATCACCGCGATCGCCATTGCATTACAAAAACTGTTCGCGAAGAACTCCAGCTACCGCGATCGCCATACATTCACCGCGATCGCCATTCAGTTCTGCAGCATTTATTTTGCTTCGAAAAATTTGTGAGTACAACTTCGTTTCTCTCTTTGCTATTCATTCCCCTATTATAGAATGGTGAGAGGAGTCAAGAGATGTATGACTAAAAAGCAGAAAGAGGTTCGAGATTTTTTGGATTCTAAAACTGTAGTCACTACCAAGTTCTTTTGCATGCCCACTTTGCAATTGTTGGGTTTGGAAGAATGCACCTTGGAATTGTTGAGCCATGGTGGTTTAGGTGGACTTATGACCATAAATGCTCCCACTGATGAGACTTTAACACGAGACTTTATTGCTACTTTCTCATTCAGTACGGAGGAACGAAATATTGTTTTTATGCTGCAAGGTAAAGAGTATGTTCTTGGTTTTGATGATTTGAGTGTACTATTTGGAGTGACCAAGGACCCTAGTGAAGGTTGGAGTGAGCCTGATCAGAGGGCTGCAGATTTCTGGTTTCATGCTACAGGGCAGGTACTGAACCCTTCTATTACCCAGTACAATTACGAGTTCACTCATCCTTGCCGTAGGCTAGCTCACAAGGTGATAGCCATGTGTTTCTTGGGGCGTGGGGAGGTGAACAAGGTCTCTGCTCAGGATTTACAGTTTTTACGGAGCCTCACACCTGAATGTGGGACCGTTCCAGATTGGATCCTGCTTTTTTGCCATAGTGTGGCCAAATACAGGAAGATGGGCAAGAAGGTGGGCAAGATAAGTATGGGAGGAATGGTCACTCTCATTGCCCGACTCTGTTTCGGAGATGATGCTATCCCTAGTGGTAGCAGCAACTCCAACTATGTTTATGATGTTCCAGGGCTGAGGCGTGCACTGCTTCTAGATGTGCGCCGGGATATTTATACGTGGTTGTCCAAGCATGAGGGCACACACAAGATGCGTCTACCTAGATTCATTCCCTTTGGTCCTCTTGCAAGGGATTTTCGACTATTGTCTGATGGTGTTGAGGCTGAGGAGTCTGACGAGGAGGCGGAGATGGAAGTTGACATGGGAGGTCATGATGGTGCTCCGGGGGATGATCAGGGCGGTCCTCAGGCTGCTGCCCCGGGATTTGATTATGAGCGGATGTGCAGTTTGATGGAGAGTATGTCTCTTCAGCAACAGGCATTCGGGACACAGCTAGCTGAGGTGAGGCGAACAGTGAGCAGCTATGACAGTCGGTTCACCAACATTGAGCAGACCATGCAGACGTTGCAACAGAGGCAGGAGGAGTTCTTTAGGGGTGCAAACCCCTACTATCCACACCATCCACCACCATCACCACAGTGAGTATTATCCTTTCTTCCCCATTTACATTTGTATGTCCTTTATTTTCCATTGAGGACAATGTCTCATTCAAGTATGGGGGAGGGGATGATATGAGTAATTGTACATATTTACTTTCCTAGCATTTCATTTTGCATGTTATAAAGCAAAAATTCAAAAAAATTAAAAAATGGAAAAAGCCAAAAATATTGAGAAAAAGGCATACAAAATCCTTGGATAGCAAGATCTATGCAATAAGAAGGTGGCTTGGCCGGCATTAGGCTGGGGCAAAAATAAGTCTTGAGTAATGTGAGTTTTGTGAGCCTGGAACAATTATTGAGTGGTTGGGATGAAAACCCGAAAGGGCGCCCAAGCAAGATGAGTGTTATAAAAAAAAAAAATTGAGTGTTTTAGGATCATTATCATCTTGGCGTTATGGTGACATAAGAAGGAGGCGTATAGGAGGATTCGGGTAGGCCACTTGGAGGAATAAGGTGTAGTTCTGAGTTTGTGCTTATTGTATCACATTTGTTCTTGATTGTTGTTGTTGCGTTTTGTATGCTTTGGGCTTATTGAGTATGTAATCACTAGGAGATATTCTTGTACTTCCTGAGGCTTTGAGCTTTTCAGTGTAAGGGTAGCTTTTCTGTAAGTTACTCGGGACGAGTAAAAGTCTAAGTATGGGGGTATTTGATACGCTACACTTTGTATGGCGTAACTAGGGGTTATTACATTAGTTTAGGAGTGTTATCACAAGTATTTGGAGCTATTGTTATATTCTGAGTTGTTTATGAAGAAGTGAAGAAATGAAGACCAGAACCGAAGAAGAAGAAGATTAAAGATTGAAGACATGAAGACGAAGACATCCTGCGGAGCAGCGGCGATCGCCACCATCACTATGGCGATCGCCATTCTACAACAGGAGCATTTCAGGAGTTCGAGAGAGCATGGCGATCGCCATGACTCTATGGCGATCGCCATGTGGCGACAGAGACGAGGCAAAGTTTTACATGAAGACCGCGATCGCCAGTCATCCATGGCGATCGCCACAACAAGGCCGAAGATATTCCGGACTTTCCTTATTTTCCTTATTTTATTTTATTTCTTTTACCTTATTTTATTTTATTTCTTTTACCTTATTTTATTTCGTTTAGGATCTTTCGTTTACCATATATTTTGGGGTTAGTTCTCTATTTAAGGACCCCAGTTTCTATCCTTTCTATCATCTTTTTCATCACACAATTTAGTTCTGCAACCATGAGCAGGAACTAATCTCCATTGTTTTACTTAGCGGTTGAAACCTTCAGTTATTAAGTTGTGAGATTTCTAAACTCTTGTTCTTTTCCTATGGGTTTGTATTAATTCTCTTGTTCTTCATCTATTGATTTCTATTAGTTTTGCTAGCTTGATCACCTAGTTTGATTGATAGTTTTCTATTGCTAGACTAGGAATATACGGTGGAATTCCTTGTCATTGTATTATTCATATCTGCATGATCTGGTAGTTGATTGCTTTTATGAAAGAGAATTGATTGCATGTTAATACTTGACGGTTGTAAGTTATTGCATGTATCCTTATGATTCCTGTGCCCTTTGCTGCTATTTCATCTAATCTTGAGAGGTTTCCCTGATTGTTGAATAGTAAGTATTATCAGGACCGGTTGGCCTGCTGATATATTAAAGATTGGAATAGGAACATTCCCTAGGATTGAATAGAACTTGAGATAAATCTATGATCAACTTGATTGACTGTTGTGTGGATACTTGCTAGGTGAAACCCCTTCTCATCATATTCACAACCAAACCTTCTTTGCTTGATACTTGTTACTTTTGTGTTCCATTGAATCAAAAAAAAAAAAAAAAAAAAAAAAAAAAAAAAAAAAACCCTGGTTACTTGTTACTTGTTCACTAGTTGATATTTCACTTGACTGCATTGATTTGGTGTTTTGATTCCCTTGGGTTCGACCTCTACTTACTTGCTATACTCTAGTTAGTGTTTAGAGTTTATTTCTTTGATTTGGCACTACGACTTTAGCCTCATCAAATTTGGCGCCGTTGCCGGGGATCGAACCCGGGTCACCCGCGTGACAGGCGGGAATATTTTCCACATACTCAGAAAAAATACTCACCATACACCTTTGAAACGTACCGGGTGCGTTACACAACCCAAATGGCATCCTGCGGTATGCAAAAGTACCAAAAGGGCATGTAAATGTCGTTTTCTCTTGATCCTCTGGGGCTATGGCAATCTGAAAATAACCTGAGTATCCATCCAAAAAGCAATAGAAAGGGCGACCAGCAAGTCGCTCAAGCATTTGATCAATAAATGGTAAAGGAAAGTGATCCTTTCTAGTTACCGCATTCAGCTTACGGTAATCAATGCAAACTCCCTGATGGTAAGGGTAAGTTTCATTTAGCTTACTCGGGGACGAGCAAGGTCTAAGTATGGGGGAGTTTGATAAGCATAGCGCTACTATAGGTTATTAACTCATTTTGTATAGGATTATGCTAGATGTTATGATGTATTTTGTAATCATGGAGTTTTGGAGAGTTGAGTTACACATAAGATTACAGAAGATGATGCAGAGCATTGAAGCATAAGAAGAGGAGTCGAAGCTGAAGAAGACCACAGGTGGCATTGGAAGCAGCTGAAGACGAAGCCAAGGAAGCCACAGAAGCCAAGATCACAGAAGACATTCCGCGACCGCGGGTCCCAAACCGCGATCGCGGAAATTCCATCTGAAGAGGCCAAGATTACAGAACAAAATCCGCGATCGCGGGTCCAAAACCGCTATCGCGGAAATCCGCCAGAGAAGACTTTCTTCATTTGCCCGATTTAGTATGTTGTGTTAAGTTTTGTAACGTTTTTATAACGTTTTTACCTTCAATTTGTGAGTTGAATTTTGCAGAGATTTATAGGTTTTAGGTGTTGATGATCTTCCATCATCTCACACATTCCATTTCCAAGTTTTGAGAGTTTTGTTCAAGAACTTCATGAGTTGCTAAGACCATTGGTTTTGCTTGACATTTGAAGCTTTCGGATTGATTAAGTTGTAAGATTTCTTTCCTTTGTTCTACTCTTATGATTGTCTCTATTCTCTTGTGTGTATTGTTATTGAATTAGATTTGCTCATTTAGATTGGCCTTCTAAGTAGTTTCATCTCATTCATATTGCTATTGTTTGGTTATTTCTAGTTGAAATACCAAACTTGTTTGTAGCACACACAATTTGCATGAACTAGTTGTGAATGTCAATTGTGAAGAGAATTGAGTACATGTCGAGTATCTGACTAGTTGTCTATGATATTGCATGTATCTATCCATTCCTGAACTTAAAGGTGCTTTATTGTTGAATTTTGATAGTTTCAAGGTTATAGTTGAGTAAGGGTTATTAGGACTAGTTGGACTAATAACTACATTAGAACAGGGATTAGAACGATCATATGAGTAATTCGACATAGGATTAAAAGGAGTTTATGATCAACTTGTTAATCTGTTAGTGGATAATAGTCAAGTGAAACACCTTCCATTGATATATTTACAATCCAAATCAACTTTCGTTACTTTGTTCTTCAAACATACCAACCCCCCCCCCCCCCCCTTGGTTACTTACACTCGTTAATCATTATTATAACTTTAAGAACCGATAACCTGATTCCCTTGGGATTCGACCATTGCTTGCCTACTGTACTTGTTAGTGAGCTTGTTAGGATTACTTGACTTGACATACGACAAATTCGCCTCGTCAATAGCCGCTTCAAGATGGCGTGGCAGATATACCTGGAGCGTAAACGCTTGGTGGTGTCTAATGGAGACTTGTTTATGTTTTCAAAATTCCCCGATGACTTCTATCAGCAAGAAATACCTACGACTACTTGTGTAGTATATAAGTTGATCAAGTATGATGATCATGATTTGAAGAAGAGGCTTTACAAGTGGGACAAGGTTGAAGATCTGGGTGATCAAGTCTTCTTCTTTAGTGTAGATTGCTCTTATTCTGTGTCTGCTGAACATCTTCCTTATCCATGGAGAGGGAATTGTGTTGTTCTTGACACCGAAGCCTGTGTTCCTTATTCTCATCAGTTCAAATTTCCTATACAAAAGTAGGAAATGGAGGTCTTCCATCTTGGTGGTGAGATCAGGCCCATCTCCTTCCACCCTGGATATTCCAACTTGTTTAATCCATCCTATGCTCTACAGGCCATCTCTCACTGACTCTGTAGCACTCACATATTATATCGACATGAGACACGGAAAAATTAAATGTGATTCTTTTGGCTGTATGTTGCTCTTGTTGTTTGTTATTTTTTTGTGCAAAGTGGAACAATGTTCTGTGAATTAGGGTTTCCAGTACCCCATTGGCCATGTATTACTTCTGACAAAGAAATAATGAATGTAAGTGTACATATACATTTGGGTTTCTTTGACAGAAAAGTAATGCATACAATAGACGCAAAAAGATCATTGCAAAAGTAGGTTTATCATGAGAGTAGATCTAGGAAAGATTGGGAAGAAAAATGGTAGTTTGAATTAGTCTTCTACATTCCCTCATCCACATAATTAGTGTCTGGGGAAATTGTAGGATCTGTTAGACAATTATCTCTAGTTCAGTTCAATGAACACGTACAAGAACTGTAGGGAAATCAATGAACTAATTTAGCGTTGCATTCACATTAAATTAAGTGGATTGTTTTGGATATACATGATGTGAAGACAATCATCGAAATCGAGCATTGTTACGCCGATCAAAACTCTAATTCGACTGAAAAAAACCAGGCATTAAACTGAACGATGAACGATAAACAAGCGATGATAGAAGTCTCATAAGCTGCATTCTCAAAATTAAGCTCCATACAGTTCTGTTAAAGTACTAGAGAAACTGTAATGGACAAAGCGATGGATTCTACTCCATGTAGAAGGAAGACAGAAACTAAGATCGGAAAAGAAAATCGAAGGAAAGATATAAAAACCGCGAAATCGACTAAATAGCAGCTGCGTCTACTTGGATCTCTGTCTCATCTTTCGGCGCTTCCTCTTTAATCTCCTCATACGCTTCTTCTTCCACTGCAAAATCACGATACACAGATGAGAAAACAAACAGATACAAACCTGAAATTAACAGAATTAAAATTCGAACAAGATAGTAGCGAAGAGAGTAGTTAGAGCTTGACCTTGGCTCTCATGGCGAAAAGCGAGGGATTGGGGCTCTAGATTATGATTCCTGCTCAAACCCTAAAAACGTCAAAAGAAGCTGCTGCAATGTAGAAGGGAGAGAAATTAGGGCTTCCTCATTATATATAGAAACTTCAGGAGTTTATTTCGGGGATTGTAAAAGTGGGCCGAGAAGGTAGCCCAATGGGCCTCAGTAATTTTCCTCCAGAATCATCCGAAATGGAATTATTACTTATGGCATTGAGCAAGAACCGGGACTCCATCATAGACTAGATGGCATGGCAGTCCAGATCTTCTGAACCGATTAAAAAACAGTAAAAAAAAGTCACTGAAACTAGACGAGAATAAATCGTGTCTAACACTCCTGATATCTTGTACCAATGGAATGATAGAGCTTAACTGATTAACATCTATACATTCATTAGTGAGAAAGTATGCCGTCAAATTTTCTTCCTGTAAGCAGTGATAAACATGGACATCGTGAAATTCTTGTAAAAGAGAGTAATGTCCGTAGTAATAGTACAAATTTCTCAAGGGATTTGTCAAATATGAATAATTGCATTTATAATTGTGAGAGCATCACCTTCAAGTATCAAGTGAGTGACTTTATCAGCAAGCGCAAGGGTTCATCCTCACTACTATTTTTGTCTTCAGATTTAGATGTGCTTACACCTGACAATGGTGGAGGAACAATGCTACTTGGAACGAAGGAACGAGAATTAAGAAAGAGACGAAGAACTCAGTCCAAAAAGAATGGAAGATAAGGTTTGGTAATTGGATTGAGTTTTCGAATTTAGGGTTTTTCATTCAGATTTGGGTACGATGATGAATTTTGGAGCTTTTGATTACTTTCTCAGAAATTTCACGTGACATAAGTATTTAACGGAAGTTACGGATGGGTAGTTGTTGAGTGACGAAATGCATTATAAGGATCTTTTCCGGTAATTATTGAATATATACATGTGGTTTTAAGCAATGTGACTCATTATACGGATGATTTCCGGTAAAAAAAACTTAAATATTCTAACTTCAACGAAAGGAAACTTTTGAGTTGTTTGACCGAGGAACATCATTGGATTGTATAATCTAATAGGTAAATTCCATAGATTAAAGCTAAAAGGCCTATAGGCATTACAATAAAATCTGATTGTGTGCCTTCTGTTAGTGTGGTTACGGTACAAATAAGCGAAAGTCCTATAATATCCAATGTTGTAGTTGTTATTGTACACAATCCTATAATATCCAATGTTGTAGTTGTTATTGTACACAATCCTATAATATCCAATGTTGTAGTTGTTATTGTACACAATCCTATAATATCCACTGTTGTAGTTGTTATTGTACACACAATTTATAAGATTTTTGGTGTAGTAGGGAGTTGGAGTCTGAGACCTTGGTTCGTGTCTGACGAGGCAGATAGGTTTAGAATGTGGAATGGTGATGTTTCTGTTGTTGTGCCATGTGTTATATTTTGGGATCGAAATTTTAATACAAAGTAGTAATTAAAGGGTGTGAGACTAATAATTATCTTACAAAAGATCATGTTTATTTTACATTTTCGCCTTAAAGATGTAGATCAAGTAAATTGTGAGGTTGATCTTTAGCATGTTGTTAAGTTTTTTTTAACAAGCAAAGAAGGGGGCCCCTTCATCAGGGGGGGCCCACATCTATAAAGGGTGAGATGTGCTGCTCTCATGAGTTGAACTCATGACCTGTGGGTAATGACACCATGCCTACACCACTAGGCTACGAGAGACTTGGCTTAGCATGTTGTTAAGTTGTTTTTCTTTTTTGTACTTGTTTTTTTTATGATTTGAATGTCTCTGGCTTTTTCTTCTAAGCAAGGTTCTAGGATTAGTTTTTTTTTTAAAAAAACGAACAATGTAAAGAGGAAAAGCGTACATAAGAATGACATTGTTGTAGCGTAAAAACGAGTAGTAAAGTAAATCATGGAAAAATGATAAAGAGAAGAGCGGGCCTTGTAAGGCTATAAGTGTTGGAGCTAGATGATTTTGTTTTGACATTTATGTGACCTAATTATTGATTGTTGTTATGTACTCATGCTGATAGTAAAGAGGATTCCAGATTAAAACACAAAGAGAGAGGTGCATAATGGGAACCTGAAAAGAGTAGACTATACAATTTAGGTGTTGATCTTCTTACCTTTTAGACCTAAGATTTAGGTGCTCAAAGGAAGTTGGTGAAACCATAATTATTATAAGGGAGATGGACAGCTGCAAGAAGCTAAAACCTTTCATAGTAATAGAAGGAAACAAACATGGTCCATTTAATGTCCATGACCAACTACCAAGATAAATTACAGCAAGATAGTGCATAATATTGCGAGAGTGAGGGATCCTTACGGTAGTTAAGTAGCTTAGTTCAATTTTATATTGACAAAAGTGCCTTTTGGGGTTGTAGTTGTTATTGTAACTTGTTATTGCTCCCTTTACAGGAGTTGGATAATTATAAATAGTTCCTAGAGACTTGACTTGGTTAGCATATTGTCCCGTAGGTTTAGCTTGTGAAGCTATGTTGTTTGTTGATTCAGATCATTGAATATTTGAGTTAAAAAGGTTTCCTTGCTCCACTACTACACTTAGGGAAGGTGTTTCAAGGATAAAGAACACACATAGTGTTGGAAATAGCAATTAGCTATTTTTACTACAATTAAGAAGAATAAATACAACCCGATTTTATGGAGTTAAAATTAGGAGAAGAATGTGTGATGGAATTAAGGAGCTACGTAATTCCACAAACTATTTTAAGTTGTTTTGCAAGTATAAATAATGTTGTAATTATTTTGTTAGTGCATTCAATTAAAGAGGGATTTCAGAAACAAAAGAGAAAAACTAGTTTAGATTAAAACAGGAATGCTTTTCAGAATTCTTTGTTGTAAGGGAATATTGGGTTGAGAGTTCAAACATTGTAATCATTTCAGTTTTCTTCATAGTTAAAGTAGTGTTAGAGAATATTGATACTGTGTGTTATTTTCTCTATTATTTTGCATTCACACAAATCTGATAAGTCGGAAAAGTTGAGTATTTTTCCCAACAATTGGTATCAGAGCGTTTGGTTCTACACGATCCAACGAAGTCAGATTTGAGTAGGAGCAATGGCTATAGATGAAGGAAAGGTCAAAATCGAGAAGTTCGATGGTGCAGATTTTGGATTTTGGAAGATGCAGATTGAAGATTACCTATATCAGAAAAATCTTTATTTACCTCTGTCAGAGAATAAGCCAGAGGACATGAAAGATGCAGATTGGAATCTTCTGGATAGACAAGCTCTTGGAGTCATTCGCTTGACGCTATCTCGCAATGTTGCTTTCAACATAGCGAAAGAAAAGACCACGGCAGGTCTCATAGCAGCTCTTTGCAATATGTATGAGAAACCATCAACCTCAAACAAAGTTCATTTAATGAGGCGGTTATTTAATTTGCGAATGACAGAAGATGCATCAGTAGCTAAACATCTGAATGCACTTAATACGGTCACAACCCAATTAAGTTCCGTTGGAATTGAATTCGATGAAGAAGTACGAGCATTGATACTTTTATCATCACTTCCAGACTGTTGGAATGCTACTGTCACAGCTGTGAGTAGCTCATCGGGAAGTAATAAGTTAAAATATGATGATGTTCGTGATCTGGTTCTCAGTGAGGAGATCCGACGAAAAGGGTCGGGTGAATCATCAACCTCTTCAGTATTGCATACAGAGTCTAGAGGAAGAAATTCAACCAGAGGGAATGGACACGGAAGATCAAACCATCATAGTAGGTCAAGAGACAAGAAGTCAAGATCTACAAACCCAAATAATTTCTCTAGCTCAAAGACTATTGAGTGTTGGAATTGTGGGAAGACTGGGCACTACAAGAATCAGTGCAGGAGTGCACCAAAGAACCAAGAGACGAAGGCAAAGGCGAATATAACTTCCAGCTTGGAAAAAGACAATGTGTTGATTTGCTCTTTAGAGAGCAAGAAAGAATCTTGGGTGATAGATTCTGGAGCGTCATTTCACGCCACTTCGAAGAAAGAGAACTTCGATAGTTATGTCTCGGGAAACCATGGGTATGTATACCTTGGAGATGATCAACCATGCAAAGTGGTTGGAAAGGGTGCAGTAAACATTAAGTTGAACGAGTCTGTTTGGAAGCTAAGGGATGTTAGACACATTCCCGACCTAAGAAAGAGCTTAATATCAGTTGGTCAGTTGGCTGACGAAGGTTACGCTACAATATTCCACGGTGACAATTGGAAGGTTTTAAAGGGTGCGATGATAGTAGCTCATGGTAAAAAGAGTGGTACTCTTTACATGACGACAGGAGGCTATTGTTCAATCTCAGTTGCTGAAGGAAATGAGTATTCCAACTTATGGCATCAAAGACTTGGCCACATGAGTGAGAAAGGAATGAAAGTTATGCTTTCAAAAGGAAAACTCCCAGGTCTACGTTCAGTTGAGATAAACATGTGTGAGCAGTGGCGGATCCAATGGGGGGGCTGTGGGTGCAGTTGCCCCCACGGACATCCTGTGAGAAGCTTACCTAGACGATCCAGCCCCCACGACAGTCGGATGTATTTTCGCCATGGAAGAGGTGAAATTCATATCTGAGGAATAGAACAACAGATACGTTTAGAAGAAGACTGTTCTTCTCTTATTTTTAATAAAAACAATCTCATTTAGCTATAGCCAAAACGGTGTCGTAAAGTTAAATGAATAAAGCCATGTAGATTTTGCCTTCTATTTATCTTTAAAAAGAAACAAAAATAAAAACCAAAATATTACAGGAGTGTGTTAGGACTTCTGTTTTTAGGTCAAAGAGAAGTTAATTCGGACTTTGAGTGGACTGAATCTCTCCCATTTTCACTTGTGAGGCTAAATATTTAAAGGGTTATAACTTATGAATCATATTTATTTTTGGGTTTCATATCTTTAAATTACTGATAATTTTCCAATTACATGGAACATATAGAAGTTGAAAAAATCAATTGTTTTTCTTAACATTATAATTGCGGTAGTTAGTGATCAACTTATTGAGATTTCAAGAATAAATTCATTATTTATATGAATCAAATATACTTAATTATGATTAATTTTTTTATCTGTTTCGATTAGCCCCCGCGGTCGAAAATTTCTAGATCCGCCACTGTGTGTGAGGACTGCATACTTGGAAAGCAAAAGAGGGTAAGCTTTCAAATCAATTCCAGAACCCCAAAGAAGGAGAGGTTAGAGCTTGTACACTCTGATGTTTGGGGACCAACAAGTATTTCATCCATTGGTGGGAAACACTATTTTGTTACTTTCATTGATGATCACTCTCGGAAGGTATGGGTTTACTTTCTAAAACATAAGTCTGAAGTTTTTGAGATTTTTAAGAGATGGAAGACAATGGTTGAAAATGAGACAAACTTGAAGGTTACACGAATTAGAACTGACAATGGTGGTGAATATGTGGACATCACATTTAAGAATTTCTGCTATGAGCATGGGATCCGAATGGAGAGAACAGTGCCAGGTACACCTCAACAAAATGGTGTAGCTGAGCGTATGAATCGAACATTGACAGAGAGAGCTAGAAGCATTCATTTACAATCAGGTTTACCAAAGCAGTTTTGGGCAGAGGCAGTCAATACAACAGCTTACTTGATTAATCGAAGTCCATCGGTTCCATTAGAGCATCGGATACCAGAAGAGGTATGGAGTAGAAAAGAGATTACATTGTCGCATCTTAAAGTTTTCGGTTGTGCAGCATATGTGCATATTGGTGACCACGGCAGAAACAAGCTTGATCCCAAATCCAAGAAATGCACGTTCATTGGCTATGGTGGTGATGAGCTTGGCTATTGCCTTTGGGATGATGAAAACAAGAAGATGATTCGTAGTAGAGATGTGATTTTCAACGAAAGGATCATGTATAAAGATAGGCATAAAATAGAAGATGATGATGCAGAGAAAAGATGGCCGATATTTGCAGAAGTTGAGGATGTTCCAGATAATCTTGTGACAGAACCAATTGTAACAAGTCATGAGATCGAAGAATTTGGGCAAGGTGTTCTACCTTCAGGCACACCACAAGTTCCAGCTCCAGCATTGAGAAGATCTTCACGGCCTCATGTTCCTAATAGAAAATACATGAATTATCTGTTGTTGACAGATGGAGGAGAGCTTGAATGCTATGAAGAAGCATGTCAGACCACAAATGCAAGCAAGTGGGAGCTTGCAATGAAAGATGAGATGAAATCTTTGATTTCAAACAAGACATGGGAGCTCTCCGAGTTACCTATGGGGAAGAAGGCACTTCATAACAAATGGATATATCGAGTGAAAGATGAGCATGATGGCTCTAAGAGATACAAAGCTCGCCTAGTTGTAAAAGGATTTCAACAGAAGGAAGGAGTAGACTACACTGAGATATTTTCTCCAGTTGTGAAGCTCAATACCATCAGAACAGTCTTGAGTATTGTTGCCATTGAAGATCTTCATCTAGAACAGTTAGATGTGAAGACTGCATTTCTTCACGGTGATTTAGATGAAGAGATATACATGCACCAACCTGAAGGTTTCTCAGAAAGTGGAAAAGAGGATATGGTGTGTAAACTCAAGAAGAGTTTGTATGGCTTGAAACAAGCCCCAAGGCAGTGGTATAAAAAGTTTGATGGCTTCATGCACAAGGAAGGTTTCCAGAAGTGCAACGCCGATCATTGTTGCTACGTGAAAAGCTATAAATCTAGCTATATCATTTTACTACTTTATGTTGATGATATGTTGGTAGCAGGTTCAAATTTTGATGATATCAAAAGGCTGAAACAACAATTGTCGAAGGAGTTTGACATGAAAGACTTAGGTCCAGCGAAAAAGATTCTTGGGATGCAGATTACAAGAGATAAGCACAAGGAAACTTTGCAGTTATCTCAATCAGAGTACATCAATCGCGTTTTAGAGAGATTTAACATGGATAAGGCTAAACCGGTCAGTACACCACTGGCTAGTCATTTTCGCTTATCCAAGGACCAGTCTCCTCAGACAGAGGATGATAGAAATACCATGAACAAGGTTCCTTATGCCTCGGCCATTGGAAGCTTGATGTATGCGATGGTTTGTACTAGACCAGATATTGGGCATGCAGTCGGAGTTGTCAGTAGACACATGACAAATCCAGGAAAAGCACATTGGGAAGCAGTGAAGTGGATACTAAGGTATCTAAAAGGCACCACAGAGAAGTGTTTGTACTTTGGTAAGGGTGAACCAAATATACAAGGCTATGTAGATGCAGACTTTGGAGGTGAAGTTGATCACCGGAAAAGCACCACAGGTTATATATTCACTGTTGGAACTACAGCTGTGAGTTGGATGTCGCAACTACAAAAGATTGTAGCTCTATCCACTACAGAGGCAGAATATGTAGCAGTAACTGAAGCCAGAAAAGAGATGATATGGCTTCAAGGTTTGTTAACTGAGTTGGGATTTAAGCAGGATAATAATGTGTTGTACAGTGACAGTCAGAGTGCAATACATTTGGCAAAGAATTCAGCCTTTCATTCAAGAACTAAGCATATTGGACTTCGATATCATTTCATCAGATCTTTGTTAGAAGATGAAGTTTTGAAATTGGAAAAGATCCAAGGAAGCAAGAATCTTGCTGATATGTTGACAAAGACAGTGGCAGTGGATAAATTGAAGTTATGCTCAACTTTAGTTGACCTACTAGAGAATTGAGACCAAAATGCTCTAGTACATAAACCAAGGTGTGAAGACAAATTAAAATTAGTCTTCAAGTGGGAGATTGTTGGAAATAACAATTAGCTATTTTTACTACAATTAAGAAGAATAAATACAACCCGATTTTATGGAGTTAAAATTAGGAGAAGAATGTGTGATGGAATTAAGGAGCTACGTAATTCCACAAACTATTTTAAGTTGTTTTGCAAGTATAAATAATGTTGTAATTATTTTGTTAGTGCATTCAATTAAAGAGGGATTCCAGAAACAAAAGAGAAAAGCTAGTTTAGATTAAAACAGGAATGCTTTTCAGAATTCTTTGTTGTAAGGGAATATTGAGTTGAGAGTTCAAACATTGTAATCATTTCAGTTTTCTTCATAGTTAAAGTAGTGTTAGAGAATATTGATAATGTGTGTTATTTTCTCTATTATTTTGCATTCACACAAATCTGATAAGTCGGAAAAGTTGAGTATTTTTCCCAACACATAGCATATAGTAATGATATATAAATGCCCAACACAAACCTTTTGAGTTCAAAATCAGATGAGAAAATGAAAACAATGCAGATTGTGAAGTAAGCATGGTTGTATTAGCAGAAAGTATCATGTAAAGATTTAAGATAATAGAGATAGAAAGAGTAGCCCGATTAGAGTTGAAGGAGGATCCAATCGACACCGAAAGCTGGAGACAGAGGGGGCTTTCTTCCCAAACCATCCTGAAATGCATTGTGATACGCAAGGCTCGGCACATTAGCTGATCTATTCCAGATGATTCCTCCATTGTCGGTACTGGAGCGTGTTGTATCCAGTCCAAAAGAGGGGAAACTTGCTCCAAACCCAGGGAAGAGCTAGGAAAAGTCTCCAGATCCGTTCGATTGAGACCCAAAAAAAGCTTCAATCGAGGTGATTAGCGCTTTGTCGGCGCTGGATTTTGGGGGGAAAGGTTCGATTTGCTGCTATATGAGACATGTGGCTCTTTAGGAGGAGACGGATTTTCACTCACTTTGTCGATTCCAAACAAGAAAGGACCGACGGAGTTTGAGAACTACGGTTTTAGACCATCCGCAGCGGTGGGTAGAAGAGAGAGGAGGGAGTGTTTTTTCCATTAGGGTTTGTTTGCTGACATAGTGCATACCCATTTGTGAATATATACATGTTTGGTACAATTTTGAGTGAACCCTGTGGGTTTTTATCGATGTTTGGTACAATTCACACAAAGATAACGAAATGAGGATATCACCGGTGGTAAATAAGCCAATACAACAACACTAATTAAATGAAAATCAATGGTAACTTGCCTAACATGTAGTAATTCAGTGTTCATTATATCTAGCATCTAATGAGCTACAATTGCATTAATGTGATTAATAATAGTTACTGAAAATTGGGAAGATGGAAGTAAATTGAATCACCATATCTTGAATGCAATCCTAAGATTTTTCCATTCAGAGCCGAATCTCTGATGAAGATTTAAAATGCTAGGAAAATTTCTAAATCAGATAACAAAATTGCAGAATAACAATCAAAATCCGAAAATTGCATTCTCATGTATTAAACTAAACGATAACAAGCGAATATAGAAGTCTCATAAGCTGCATTATCAAAATTAAAATCCATAAACACATCTGTTTAATAATAAGGAAGATTGTAATAGACGAACGATGGTTTAAACTCAATATCCAATGACAGAAAACTAAGATCGAAGAAAAACAAAACGAACAAACTTTAGGAAGATAGCGAAATCAGCGAAGAAGCAGCTGCATCTACTTGGATCTCTGCCTCATCTTTCGGCGCTTCCTCTTCAACCTCCTCATACGCTTCTTCTTCCACTGTAAAATTACGAAACACAAATGAAAAACAAAACATATAAGAAACTGAATTCATCGCAATTGAAATTCGCAAGGGACGATAATGAAGAGAATTCTTAGAGCTTGACCTTGGCTCTCATGGAGAAAGGCGAATGGTTGCACTCTGGATTCTGGTTCTCAACTAAACCCTAGAAAACGTCGGATGAAGATGCGGCGATGTGGAAGAGTTGGGAATTAGGGCTTTCTAGTGATTTATAGATACCTGATGAAGATTTTATCTTGGGGAGTTATAGTTTAGGCCTAAAATGCGGCCCAATGGACCTTTGGACCATCTTTTTTTTTTTTTTAATCAAATAAAGTACCTTCCTGATTAATTACCTTTTTCAAAATATATAGATTTGTGACTCTGACCTTAAAAAATTTATCATGTTTTAACTTAGCCTTTAACAAGGCAATGGCAGATCGGCAGTTGGGGTTGCAAGATATCACTGAATTTGGTTTGTGGCTATCCAGTATGTTCATGCGGTGGATTAGCTCACTGTAGTTGTGGTATTTTGGCTCGTGTTCTTGCTAGGGAGAATCAGGACAAGGTTATGCAATTTTTGTTTAAGCTAAATGTTGATTATGAGTCTGTGAAAAGTCAGGTTCTCTCTAGTGAACCGCTTCAGGTGGAGAAACAAAAGCAGATTACACGTTTTGATGGTGTTGAACAGGGGGCCTTCATGGCAAACCATGGTTATTACTCTAAGTCTAATGTCTCCAGTGATAGATCTACTGGTTCTACCAGCAACAGGAGGGAACACAAGAGGACTAAAGGTGAGAAACGTCATTGCACACATTGCAATGAATAAGGACATGTGTATGATCAATGTTTTGAATTAATCGGTTATCCCGATTGGTACAAAGGTAAACGAGGGAAGAAGAGATCTGGTAAGATGGTTGCTAATGTTGAGATTGACAGTGATGAAGAACAGGATCATCCTCTGAATTTTCCTATGACTTCTGGACAACTTGAGTTTGATCAGAAGTTTGCTGATGTAGTTGTCAGTGCTTGTCAACATGTCATGAGAAACTATAGGTCTGATCCTAGAGCTATGTCAGTTGGCCGCTCTAATCCCTCCTCCATGGGTTTTTCAAGTAATTTTGCTCTTCATTTTCAAGTTGCAAAAGGATACTATCATGAATGGATAGTGGACAGTGGTGCCACTGATCACATGACCTCCTATTTAGAGTTATTTTCTAGTCATCCGCAGTTGGAAACTCCTATTCATATTGTATTGCTTGATGGAACTTCTAGGACAATACATGTGTTTGGGACTATCCATTTGGATACTGGACTGGTACTTGATGAAGTCCTCCTTATTCCAGAATTTAAATACAACTTGCTTTCAGTAAGCAAGTTGAATGGGAATCGAGGCATCTGCATTCATTTCTACCCTACAAAATGTGTATTACAGGACCTAGTCAGTAAGGTTGAAGTTGCCAGAGGACAACAGAGGCATGGTTTATACAAGTTTAGAGTTGGACCTTGTGTTGCTGAGCAGGAGAATAGTCACATTGTTTCAAATGTTTCAGGTTGTCATGCTGTAGTTACTGATGTTGATTCTGTTTTGATTTTTCATAAAAGAATGGGCCATGTTTCCCATTCTAAGTTGAAACATTTTGCTCACTTCAAGGCACGGGTTGATGCCCCTCTGAATTGTGAAGTTTGTTCACTTGCTAAACTCCATATGCTACCTTTTCCTGTCAGTGAGAGTTTTACATCTAATATATTTGATTTGTTACATGTTGATCTTTGGGGTCCCTATAAAACTGTTGCTATTGATGGTGCTTCTTATGTCTTCACGATCGTGGATGATTATAGTCGATCTACATGGACTTTTCTGGTGCATAACAAGCATCAAATCTGTCATTTACTTCAAGATCGACTTCTTTTCTTATGTAAAGAATCATTTTGGGATTACTCCAAAGACACTTTGGTCTGATAATGGAACTGAAATTGTTAATCAGGAATGTCAAAGACTGTTTGTTCGCTTGGGTATTGTTCATCATAAAAGTATGGCTTATACTTCCCAACAAAATGGCATTGTCGAGCGAAAACATCGAAATTTGTTGGATACAACCCGTGCCTTACGTATTCAAGCTCACCTATTTTCTGATTTTTGGGGTGAGTGCTTGTTCACGACAACCTATTTGATTAACCGTATGTGATACGCTGCACTTTGTATAGCGTAACTAGGGATTATTACATTAGTTTAGGAGTATTATCATATGTGTTTCGAGTCATTATTATGTTCTGAGATATTTATTAAGAAGTGAAGAAATGAAGATCAGAACCGAAGAAGAAGAGATCAAAGATTGAAGACATAGAGACTTGAAGATATTCTGCGGAGCAGCGGCGATCGCCACTACCATCCAGGCGATCGCCATTCTACAACAGAAGAGTTATGTGAGTTCGAGAGATTATGGCGATCGCCATGACTCTACGGCGATCGCCATGGGGTGACAGAGGCTACGGCAGAGCTTTACATGAAGATGGCGATCGCCAGGCATCTATGGCGATCGCCACAACAAGGCCGAAGATATTCTGGACTTTCCTTATTTTGCTTTGTTTTTTATTTCTTTTATTATTTTCTTATTTTCCTTATTTTAGTTTTAGGATTTATCTTTTACCATATATCTTTAGGGTTAGAATCTTTATATACCCTAGTTCTTTCTATCTTTCATCATCATCTTTTCCATCAGACAATTTAGTTCTGCCACCATGAACAGGAACTAATCTCCATTGTTTTACTTAGCGGTTGAAACCTTCAGTTATTAAGTTGTGAGATTTCTAAACTCTTGTTCTTTTCCTATGGGTTTGTATTAATTCTCTTGTTCTTCATCTATTGATTTCTATTAGTTTTGCTAGCTTGATCACCTAGTTTGATTGATAGTTTTCTATTGCTAGACTAGGAATATACGGTGGAATTCCTTGTCATTGTAGCACTCATATCTGCATGATCTGGTAGTTGATTGTTTTTATGAAAGAGAATTGATTGTATGTTAATACTTGACGGTTGTAAGTTATTGCATGCATCCTTATGATTCCTGTGCCCTTTGCTGCTATTTCATCTAATCTTGAGAGGTTTCCCTGATTGCTGAATAGTAAGTATTATCAGGACCGGTTGGCCTACTGATATATTAAAGATTGGAATAGGAACATTCCCTAGGATTGATAAGAACTTGAGATAAATCTATGATCAACTTGATTGACTGTTGTGTAGATACTTGCTAGGTGAAACCCCTTCTCATCATATTCTCACCCAAACTTCCTCTGCTTGTTACTGGTTACTTGTGTGTTCTTGCAATCAAAATCCCCCCTTTGGTTACTTGTTACTAGTTGATATTTCACTTGACTGCATTGATTTGGTGTTTTGATTCCCTTGGGTTCGACCTCTACTTACTTGCTATACTCTAGTTAGTGTTTAGGGTTTTCTTTAATTTGGCACTACGACTTTAGCCTCATCAAATTTGGCGCCGTTGCCAGGGAATTGAAATTTTTCTGATTCTGTGTTAATTGTGAAATTATCAACTGTTTGGTGTGAACCTTTATGGTTCAGACCCGTGCTACTGATTCATCTCTTGTTGCCTTTGACCCAGAGATTGAAAGGACGTTCCTTCGGAACCAAAGAGCAGCTCTGAACCAAGATAACGAGATGGGTGATCGACATGGACCGCCATTGCCTACTATGAGGCAACTCACTGCCCCAGACTTAAACCAACAACCTTTAGAAGTGAGGTTTCCTGAGATTGAAGAAGGTGTGAATTTTGAATTAAAAGCTGGTTTAATTCATGACCTACCACACTTCCATGGCTTAGCAGGAGAAGATCCCAACAAACACTTGGCTCAATTCCATGCCATATGTTCTAGTATGAAGCCAAGAGGTGTTACTGAGGAGCAGGTCATGCTGAGAGCTTTCGGATTTACTCTGAAAGACGCTGCGAATGATTGGCTCTACTATCAAGCTCCAGGGAGTATCAATACCTGGGCTAAGATGAAGAAAGTCTTCTTGGAGAAATATTTTCCAGCCACAAAACTGAGCAGTTTGAAGAAGGAAATCACAACCATTCAACAACACTCAACTGAGAGTCTCTATGAGTATTATGAGAGATTCAAGAAGCTTTGCTCAAGCTGCCCATTCCATAGTTATACTGACCATGATCTTCTTATGTACTTATTCAGTGGGCTGATTGATGAGGATCGTCGAATGGTAAACGCATCTTGTGGAGGTAATTTTCTGAAACTAACTATACCTCAGGCCACTGAAATGTTTGAAGAGTTGGCTGAAAGTTCAAGGCAGTTTAGTAGTAGACAGGGATCCCACTCAGTCAAAGCAATTAATTCAGATCAATTACAGACTGACATGAATGAGTTGAAAGAGATGGTAAAGGCTTTGATGCTAAAAAATGCTTCCCTTCATGATCCCAATGCTGAGGTAAACGCTGTTGGTGGATGGCAACCAAGGCCAAGGTATGACTCTTCTAATATTAATTATCAGCAACCTAGACCTCAGAATTCTATGACTGCTGAAGATATGATCAAGTCCTTAGCTAAGACTGTGATGCAACAAAACGCTAAGACGGAATCAAGCATCCAAATCTTGAAAATCAGTTAGGACAGATTGCTCAAGCTGTGAGTAAATTAGAGGCCAGGGAACCGGTAAGAAACCCGAGAGAGAACGTCAGTGCAGTGTTCTTGAGGAGCGGAAATACTTTAAATGACTGTTCTGTGCCAAAACCGCGATCGCCAGATGGCAGTGGCGATCGCCATGAGATTACAGAGAGCAAAACAGGGTCTGCATCGCGACCGCGATCGCCATATGGCAATGGCAATCGCCATGCCATTCCAGAAGCTGAGATGCAAAATTATCCGCGACCGCGATCGCCAGTTGTTGATGGCGATCGCCGGGAGACCCCTGAGTACATTGACGATTATGTTCGTCCAAATTTTCCCCCTTTGTTCTCTCAGAAGCCTGTAGCCCCCTTTTCTGAGGCATTGAAGTAACTCGAAGACTGGATGACGACAAAGAAATCTTCGAAACCTTTAGTAGGTGTGAGGTAAACATTCCTTTGCTCAAACTTGTTAAGAGTATTCCTAGATTTGCTAAGTTTTTAAAAGAAGTTTGCACTATTAAAAGAAACCAAAAACTGAAAGGAAAGAAGAAAGTTGAAATAAGTGAACAAGTTTCTGCCGTGTTTCAAAAACGCATTCCTAAGAAATGTGGTGATCCAGGCATATTTAGCATTCCATGTGTGATTGGTGAAACTAAATTTGACAAAGCCATGCTAGATTTAGGTGCATCAATCAATGTTTTGCCTTACTCTTTGTATGAATCACTAGGCTTAGGACCCTTGCATAAAACATGAACTGTTATTCAACTTGCTGATAGGTCTACTGTGTACCCGAAAGGGGTTGTTGAGGATGTTCTGGTTATGGTTGGTGATCTAATTTTTCCTGCTGATTTCTTTGTGTTGGATATGGAGCATGATAATAATGTCACACCTATACTGTTAGGTAGACCTTTCATGAAAACTGCACAAACGAAAATTGATGTTAATAGTGGGACTCTCTCTATGGAGTTTGATGGGGATAAGGTAGAATATAATATATATGATATGGATCCCATTGATAAGAATTCTCTATGTGCTATTGATGTGATTAAGCCTACTTGTAAGGATGAATTGCAACCTGTTTTAGAGAATCTCTTAGAGCACCCAAAAGTAGATATTGTTTTGTCTACTAACATGCAGGAGTGTCAGACTAAGCCAGAGTCTAAAGGTAAGCTCTCTTCACATCCTTTGGGCAATCGCCCTCCATTACTGACCTCGCCAGGCGAGATACCATTGATGTCTAGTGTGCAGGCACTTGACATTGAGCTTAAACAGCCGCCTGATACGATCAAGGAGGAGAAAGTGAATGAAACCACCTTCATTGGTAAAGACAAGGTGGTCAAGGTAAGAGGGACGAGATTCAAGGCGTTCCATGAGTGGTTCAAGAGAGAATTCAGACAAGAGACGGTTTTCACAAAGCCAAATGGCGTTAATTAAATCTCTTGAGTTTCATGTCGAGCCACGACATAAAATAAGGCGCTACTCGGGAGGCAACCCGAGGTTTGAGTTTGTTATTATTTGTTCGGATTAATTTTCTTGTTAGTTTTTCTATGGACAGGAGGAAATCACCGAAGGTTAGGGTCAGCTACAGTCAGTAGCCAATCTCTCTGTAAGTCTTCTCTCCCGTCTAAAAAAAAAATCCGAAAATCATTCCGAGAAAAAAATAATATATCGGATTAAAAAAAAAATAGAGTGCAGAAAAAAATATGAGAGAAAAGAAAGTAAGGAGTTGTATTACATCAAGTTTGGTTTCGATTAGTACTATCATTCTAGATCTACATTCGCTGGAGCTTAGCTTGTTGGTGACCATGTTCTTTGCAAAGAGTTGATTTGTTTGGGTCACCTTCTACATTGGAGGTATTCTTTCTTTTTCTTTAGATGAGCTATGCATTATTGGATTACATTTAGTGCTCATCTAGTTTCTCATTCTACCACACTCTGAGTTTTATTGGAGGAAGGTCATCCGACCTTGTATGTGAGTCTTCTGTCTCCTTCCCTGGGTTCGTTTTTATGTCTTCCATTTCATTGAGGACAATGCAATGTTTAAGTATTGGGGAGGAGAATGTATTCACATGTAATTATTTTGGTGTTGGTTGTATCTGCATGAGCTTATTGAATATATATTGTATGAAAAAGCCACAAAAATTGAAAAAAGGCATACAAAATCCTTGGATATCAAGATCTATGCAATAAGAAGGTGGCTTGACCGGCATTAGGCTGGGGCAAAAATAAGTCTTGAGTGATGTGAGTTTCGTGAGCCTGGAACAATTATTGAGTGGTTGGGATGAAAACCCGAAAGGGCGCCCAAGCAAGATGAGTGTTATTAAAAAAATTGAGTGTTTTAGGACCATTATCATCTTGGCGTATGGAGACATAAGAAGGAGGCGTATAGGAGGATTCGGGTAGGCCACTTGGAGGAATAAGGTGTAGTTTTGAGTATGTGCTTATTTTATCACATTGTTCTTGATGTTGGGTTTTGTGTGTTTTGGAGGAGCTTATTGGTTATGTAATCACTACGAGATATTCTTGTACTTCCTGAGACTTTGAGCATTTTATTGTATTGGTAGCTTTTCTGTAAGTTACTCGGGACGAGTAAAAGTCTAAGTATGGGGGTATTTGATACGATGCACTTTGTATAGCGTAACTAGGGATTATTACATTAGTTTAGGAGTATTATCATATGTGTTTCAAGTCATTATTATGTTCTGAGATATTTATTAAGAAGTGAAGAAATGAAGATCAGAACCGAAGAAGAAGAGATCAAAGATTGAAGACATGAAGACTTGAAGATATTCTGCGGAGCAGCGGCGATCGCCACTACCATCCAGGCGATCGCCATTCTACAACAGAAGAGTTATGTGAGTTCGAGAGATTATGGCAATCGCCATGACTCTACGGCGATCGCCATGGGGTAACAGAGGCTACGACAGAGCTTTACATGAAGATGGTGATCGCCAGGCATCTATGGCGATCGCCACAACAAGGCCGAAGATATTCCAGACTTTCCTTATTTTGCTTTTTTTTTATTTCTTTTATTATTTTCTTATTTTCCTTATTTTAGTTTTAGGATTTATCTTTTACCGTATATCTTTAGGGTTAGACTCTTTATATACCCTAGTTCTTTCTATCTTTCATCATCATCTTTTCCATCAGACAATTTAGTTCTGCAACCATGAGCAGGAACTAATCTCCATTGTTTTACTTAGCGGTTGAAACCTTCAGTTATTAAGTTGTGAGATTTCTAAACTCTTGTTCTTTTCCTATGGGTTTGTATTAATTCTCTTGTTCTTCATCTATTGATTTCTATTAGTTTTGCTAGCTTGATCACCTAGTTTGATTGATAGTTTTCTATTGCTAGACTAGGAATATACGGTGGAATTCCTTGTCATTGTAGCACTCATATCTGCATGATCTGGTAGTTGATTGTTTTTATGAAAGAGAATTGATTGCATGTTAATACTTGACGGTTGTAAGTTATTGCATGCATCCTTATGATTCTTGTGCCCTTTGCTGCTATTTCATCTAATCTTGAGAGGTTTCCCTGATTGCTGAATAGTAAGTATTATCAGGACCGGTTGGCCTGCTGATATATTAAAGATTGGAATAGGAACATTCCCTAGGATTGATAAGAACTTGAGATAAATCTATGATCAACTTGATTGACTGTTGTGTAGATACTTGCTAGGTGAAACCCCTTCTCATCATATTCTCACCCAAACTTCCTCTGCTTGTTACTGGTTACTTGTGTGTTCTTGCAATCAAAATCCCCCCTTTGGTTACTTGTTACTAGTTGATATTTCACTTGACTGCATTGATTTGGTGTTTTGATTCCCTTGGGTTCGACCTCTACTTATATACTCTAGTTAGTGTTTAGGGTTTTCTTTGATTTGGCACTACGACTTTAGCCTCATCAGTATGCCTATTGCTCGTCTTCATTGGAAGACACCATGCAAGGTGTTGTTTGGTAAACCTCTTGTGTATGATCACCTTAGGGTATTTGGATGCTTATGTTATGCTGGGGTTGTGCATCACGGTTTGGATAAACTTGCTCCCCGGGGTCGAAGATGTGTATTTTTGGGTTATCCCACCAGTCAAAAGGGAGACAAGGTGTTTGATCTGTCTACCAAGCAATTATTTCTCAGTCGAGATGTCACATTTGTGGAGACTGAATTTCCTTTTCAATCTCCACCAATTTTTACACCGCCTCTTACATATTCTCCCCCTCTCTTTCCACAATTTTGTGCTTCTCCAGTACCTTTGGCTACTGTCATTGAGCCATCTCTGCCTGTTGTTTCCTCTCTTCCTGATCACAATGTTTCAGTGCCACTCCTCTCTTCTGTTATTTCTGTTGATTCTCCTATTGTTTCTTGTCCACACGACACAACTGTGGCACGACACCCTTACACATATCCTCAAGAGAGCCTAAGGCACCTATTTGGATGCAGGATTATGAAGCTAATACTGTTTCTATTCATGACAATGGACCTTGGAGAGAATTGTTTGCTTCTCTTTCTCATGCCATGAATGTAGTTGAGCCTACTCGGTTCATTGATGCACAACAAGACTCTAATTGGGTGGAGGCCATGAGTATGGAATTGGATGCCTTAGAAAAGAACGAGACTTGGATGTTAACCACTTTGCCACCCGGAAAGAAGGTTATTCTGTCCAAGTGGGTTTACAAAATTAGATATATATCTTAGTGATGGCTCCATTGAAAGATACAAGGCACGACTTGTTGTCAAGGGTTTTAGCCAAAAACTCGGGAAAGACTACAAGCATACCTTTTCCCCGGTTGCTAAAATGCCCACTGTGAGAATCTTCATTGCCATGGCTGCTGCAAAAGAATGACCCCGCTATCAATTGGACGTTAACAACGCTTTCCTTCTTGTCCATATTGATGAAGATATCTACATGTCCATTTCTGAGGGCTATGATAAAGGTACTCCCGATCAGGTGTGCAAACTCAAACGTTCTCTTTACGTCTTGAAGCAAGCTTCCCACCAATGGAACCTTGAGCTATGTAGTTTTCTTCGCAGCCTTGGTTTCACTAAGTCTGTGCATGACCATTCTCTGTTCCTCAAGCTCACTGCATCTTCTCTTACTGCTTTACTTGTATACGTTGATGATATTTTGCTTACGGGAACAATTTCTTTGCTTATTGATCAAGTCAAGCAGTCTCTTCATGCCAAGTTCACCATCAAGGATCTTGGGCTGGCTAAGTATTTTCTCGGCATGGAATTGACTCGAGATGCTACTCGAGTCTATCTTAGTCAACGAAAATATGTGAATGATATCCTCAAGGATTGTGGGATGCTTGGTAGTAAGCAGGTTCATGCTCCCCTACCTACTAGTTTGAAGCTTAATAGCAATGATGGTGCTTTGTTCCCGGATCCAGCCAGGCATCGCCGCTTACTCGGACGTCTCTTTTATCTTGGCGCTACTCGTCCTGACTTGTCATATGTTGTTCAGCATCTCAGTCAATTTGTTGGTGCTCCCCGTTTTCCACATTGGCATGTTGCTCTGTATTTGCTACGATACTTAGTCAGGACTCCTTCGTTGGGGCTTTTCTACCCTGTTCAGTCAACCTTGAAGGTGGTTTGTTTTACAGATGCTGATTGGGCTAAATGTCTGGACTCACGTGGGTCCCTTACTGGTTATTGTGTTTTCCTCGGTCACGCCTTGAGTTCCTGAAAAACAAAGAAACAAGTGACTGTTTCTTGGTCTTCTGTTGAAGTAGAGTATCGATATGGTTGCCACTACTGCTGAATTCCTTTGGGTCAGTTACATTCTTCATGATTTGTCTATCCCTGTCCCTCGGCCTATTCCCCTCTTTTGTGACAGTCAAGCTGCCCAGCAAATGGCCGCCAATCCCTCTTATCATGAACGAATGAAGCATCTTGACATTGATTGTCATTTTACTTAGGAGAAGATTCAAGAGGGCTTTCTTCAAACCTTCTTCATTCCTTCTTCCTTGCAGATCGTCGATATCATGACCAAAGCCCTTTCTCAAGCTCAACATGATTTCCTTCTTTCCAAGATGTCCCTTTCCCTGGTTCCATCTTGAGGGGAGGATGTAGAGAATGCTGAGTTTTTGTTCGATTCTTCAATAAACGATGCGTTTCGACCTTAGACACCAGCACCCATCCGGAGCTAGCGCGTGGGTCATAGAGCTGATTTGTCTATGGTTGTTAGGCATAGCATATATATAGGGTTGTTATTCTTACTTTTCTTTGGTTAGATATAGAAATTATGTAATAGCATTAGTTCAGCTCTATAGAGCTTGACAATGCATATCAATGGCGAATCCATTGGATCGTCTCCTTCTCTATCTTTCCCGATCCTCTAACTCTCTCACACTCTTGAGTTTCTACAAACTCGAACTTAGCAAGCAAAATATTGAATAAAAGAAAGTAGAAGAAAAACTGACCACAATGCTGCAAAAGAGTCTTGAAACCAGATAGAGGTAGCAAACGACGACAATCCAAAGAGAAGCGTCAGAATGAAAGTGTTCATCAATGGTGGGTCGTAGAATAGAGAACAGGTGCGAAGAGAGCGTCTCTAGAATCTCAGATACAAGAGAAAAAGGGTTTATGAGGGGAGTTTCCGAAAATACCTTTGTTTCATTTAACAAAGTCATAATGCATGAAATGAAGCTGACCGCACGATCAATTGAGATTGACAGATAAGATCTCGTCTGCATGTCCTCGCGGGAAAGGTTGTCCTCATTTGACCCCACTCTATAAAAAAGGGTATAAAATTATTTTAACAAACGACTAATTTTTAACAAATCTCTATATAATTACTAAAGTAAAACCACTGTCTCTTATTCTAGTTGTGCCACATAGGGAGTCTTCATTGGAACAACCTACTTGTCGATTTCCAATTGGTTACCTTTTTATTTTCAAAATAATATATATTTTAAATTTAGAAAAAGGAGAAACGATATAATATCACAATAAATTCTTTCAGATATGGAAAATTAGGAAAATTAGGGCAAACAATATCACAATGATATTGCATGCAATATTTTCAAATATTATTATGTGCAAAATTTGGGTCATAACCCTATTGATTTAATAGATAAGGCAAAAAAATATAAATATAAATATCATAAATTAGTAAACAATTGATTATCATGTATCTTTTCTATGGGTTTAAATAAGATAAAAAATAATATAAAAGTAACAAATATAGAAAAATGGTAAATTAAAGATTGAAAAGTAAACAAATATGCATTATATAGTTTTTTTCAATATACATTATTATTATTTTATTTATATATTTCTAATGATAATATTTATTAACTTATAAATTTTAAATATAAACTTATCTTCCTAATTTATCTGGATTGTATACATAAATGACATTTTAACCTTTGATCGGAAATGCTCAAAATATGAAATTATTGAACCCGAACTAACGCGAGAATTGACATTATACGTTCTCAACTTGAATATGGAATGATTGAATCCTATTATAACATGTAGCATCCGCTAACCTTATTGACAAACGTGGCTAGCTTGACCCGGGAGTACTTGTCACTCTACTTTAAAATCGCTCGATTAATTTCGGCACCGTCTATCATTTCTAAGTGATTTGTATAATTTTCTAAACTTTTAAGATATTTTATATTAGGTTTATCTTAATCCTAATACAATTAGTGTTTAGGCAAAGTTGGATTAAGCCACTAGTTATATAGACGATATAACCCTAAATCATCAACTTTATTGAAAATTAATTTTAACCATCCATAAAAACAACTCAATAATCCAATTAGATTTAGAGCAGTCAATCAGACCAATTAAGTAAGATTCGGTCATTCTATATTCAAGTTGAACACGTATAGGGTCAATTCTAGTAGTCCGTCCCTTTATATAATTCCTGTTTCATTTTTGACACTATTCAAACGTTAACGCATTTTGTTGCATAATTTTAAAATATAAAAACAAACATAGTCATGTGTGGTCTTGTTTAATTCGTCTCGATGAGTACTTTAACATATTAAAAATTTATAATTTTTTGTTAAGATATAGTTAGAGATGTTAACGATACAAAACATGACTCGAAAAATGTGAAAAAAGAAACAAGAATTATATTATGAGGAGGGAGTAAATATTAAGAGGGGAAATTTTACATGCAATGTTTTAAATTTTAAAATGGGTTAGTAAATGGATCAAAATTGAATCCACAACAATTATACAAGCCACGTTAGTTACTTTGTTCGTTTCTTATCTTTTATAAAGCGAATGCATATGTTAAAATCCTTAGTATACAAGTGAAGAAAAAGTCCTTACACTAGCTTATACATTATTTGATCTTTTTCTAATAGAATGTGATAGTGACATTATACGAAGGAATTGTGTCCTTTAATCGGATGTGCAATTACTTATTATGAAATAGTACTATTGATAGAGATTCATAATCCAGTTATTTTAGGTAGTCATAGTGCTTTGCTAGAAGCCAACTATGATTTATGAACTTTATGTTATAAAGTTTATTGTTATTATAATTGGGTCCTATGAGGTCACACCATAAGAGTGTATGGACTGGATATATTGAGAGGATTATTATATAAAGTATATAATATAAAGTTATATAAGATATAATTTTGAATTATTATTTAATAATAATAAGGAGTTATTATTAATTAAACGATAAAAGAAAAAATAGTTAATTGGGGAATTAATTCATTTTGTGGGTATAAATACCATGTTGGTTTTGGAAACTCTAAGCCTTCTCTGCCACTTTTCTAGAACACGTAAAAAGTTTACAGACTCTCTCAAAAAGAAACATTTCATCTTCAACCTAGCAGTTGGAGTTTTGGGATCCAGATCTTTGCTCGGGTGGACTAAGTAGAGGAGTTTCAAGTGAGGCTCTCTCTGTTTAACTGTTTGAACACGCATCAAGAGGTAATCGTTTCTTCTAGTTCTCAATCCAATTAGTTTATGCAATAGATCATTTGTTTAGATGTTAGGAAATCGTTTCCTGCAATTCCGCTTTAAGCATCTAAAACCCAACATTATACGCCATCTCAACTCACACGCATATGAACCAACGGTAGTAAATAGGAATATATGCTCATAGGAGGACGTACATGAAATTAACAACGGTGTGAGAGTGCGCAGTAGAAGTATCGGAAACATATGGTGAAAGCTTTAGTTTTGCAATAGCATAATTAAGCTCGATGAGGAAGGACGTACCAAATGCAGATGTTTGGTAACATGGAGTGTGGTACATTTTAGGCAAAGATAGTCAAATGAGGCTATCTCTTCATTGGATCTCCAAAATGAGTTATCAACTTCAAACCCGCACAAAACACGTACCTTGTTGTGACGAGCGGCCAATAAGCATCTTGGTGGATATTTAAACCTTTTTCATCGCTCTAAAATCTCTGATACGTATCTCATTTGGAGAACACATCAAATGACAAAATGCAATCCAAATGTAAAAATAATTTGAGGGCGCTTAGGCCGATTGATACTGGAAAGATGATTTATCACTTGAACAACTAATATAATGCAATTCAAAAGTAAAAATAACTTTGACCAATTAAACCATACGAACAAATGTGGAAGGTTAAAAGATCGTGGCGTCTATACGCACTACAAAATTTCTCCAGCCACACTACAAATCCGTACGCCCATTATGGGCGTACGCTCAAAATCGGCGTACAGTGCAAAAAATCGAGAATACGTATGTATACGTATACGTATTCTTATACGTATACAAAATTACAATATTTGAAAGTTTATCAGATACGCGTGAAATGAGCGTACAGCGTACGCTCATTTCAAGCGTACGAATGAAGTTTCAAAAAAAAACCATACGCTCGGAATGAGCGTACGCTCATTCCAAGTGTACGACAGGGATTTAAAATCCCACCTCGCTTTCTTCTTCTTCTTCCTCTCATTACCTTCTGCGATTTTACTGTTCATCAAAAACCCTAAATATCGCCGCCCTCAGTTCTTCCCCCATTTCACTCGTTTTCTTCCCGAAATCACATCCATTCGACTCGTTTTTCTTATACAATCCAAATCCCTCAATCAATTTCACTCCGAATCATGCAATCCGGAGATTTGGGAAAAAGCCCTAAATCGACTCCGACGAGGACGGAGGCGGCGACTTCGTCTGATATCCCTCCCGTCTGTGTCCTTGTGGGTGGCGCACGAGTCCGAGGTGGAGGAGCTGCGAAGAAGAAGGCCGTCGGTGAGAAGTCAAAGAAGAAACTCGACGCCGGCGCACTGAAGAAGAAGCCAGTGGCTGCGCGGAAGAAGAAGAAGCTCGACGCCGGTGGTGGTGGCAGCGATGGTGAGGTGGCTGGAGGTGAGGTGGCTGGCGGCGATGGTGAGGTGGATCCACAACGGGGCGGTCGTGCTAGTGGTCGAAAAAGCCGGGCCCGGGGTGGAGGAAGACGGGCTGATGAGGGCGGGTCGAAATCAAAACGGGCTCGTTCAAAATCGTCGGAAAAGACGCTCTCGATTTTCGAGGTCCGTAATTAAATTATATATTAATTAGTCGTTATTTATCGTTTAACGTTTCACGTTATTTGATAAATAACGATTAAAAGAAAAAGATTTATTAATAAATAAATTATTTAATAAAATATTAATTATTAATAAATTATTAATTAGTCGGTAAAACCGACTTCATAGTTTTCATGGATTTATATATTATTAGGAGTTTCCGGTAAAACCGACTTAGAACGACTAATGACGCGAAAATCGAGTAAAACCGACTTAGAACGACTAATGGAGCAAAAACGAGTAAAACCGACTTAAGACGACTAATGACGGGAAAATCGAGTAAAACCGACTTAGAACGACTAATGACGCGAAAATCGAGTAAAACCGACTTAAAACGACTAATGACGTGAAAATCGAGTAAAACTGACTTAGAACGACTAATGGCGCGAAAATCGAGTAAACCCGACTTAAGACGACTAATGACGTGAAAATCGAGTAAAACCGACTTAGAACGACTAATGGCGCGAAAATCGAGTAAAACCGACTAATGACACGAAAACGACTTAAAACGACTAATGACGCGAAAATCGAGTAAAACAGACTTAGGACGACTAATGGCGCGAAAATGGAGTAAAACCGACTTAGAACGACTAATGACGCGAAAATCGAGTAAATAGTGAATGTGGATGTGGATGTGGATAGTGAATGTGGATGTGGATAGTGAATGTGGATAGTGGATGTGGATAGTGGATTGTGGATGTGGATAGTGGATGTGGATGTGGATGTGGATAGTGGATGTGGATGTGATAAATGGATAGTTTGAGCCCAATTCGTTTAAACGCTCTAAAACGATAAAAATTAAATTTTCAAAATTGTAACATGATAGAAAATAAAGCCCATAGTCGTTTTCAATTCTCGGAATCGAAAAAAAATCATCGAAAACGTCAACGGGTCTAATAAGGCCGAATTGAAATTTAGTGAGGCTCATTATCAAAAAACGACATAAAACGGCTTAATAAAACCTTAAACCGCAAAAAACTTGAAATGTAAAAGTTGTATTTGAGCATTACCAATATGACGCTTTCGTTTTTTATAAGAAAATAACAAAATGAACACTTCGAAATATCTAAACAAGCACTTTCACCTAGTAACGAGTTAATCTCAAGTATATAAGTCGTATAGTTTATTCATATGTGTGTGATATCACTTCGTTACTCAAATAAAGTTTATATAAAACTTTCATTAAATGTTATGAAACACTCAAATAATCCAAAATAACGACATTTCACATCTTCGTATTGTCGTTATTGCTTGATTACTCGATATTTAATGAAAGTTTTAATGAAATACGCATACATATATGATTAAACAAGCAATAACGACAATACGAAGATGTGAAATGTCGTTATTTTGGATTATTTGAGTGTTTCATAACATTTAATGAAAGTTTTATATAAACTTTATTTGAGTAACGAAGTGATATCACACACATATGAGTAAAACTATATGACTTATATACTTGAGATTAACTCGTTACTAGCTGAAAGTGCTTGTTTAGATATTTCGAAGTGTTCATTTTGTTATTTTCTTATAAAAACGAAAGCGTCATATTGGTAATGCTCAAATACAACTTTTACATTTCAAGGTTTTTGCAGTTTAAGGTCTTATTAAGCCGTTTTATGTCGTTTTTTGATAATGGGCCTCACTAAATTTCAATTCGGCCTTATTAGGCCCGTTGACGTTTTCGATGATTTTTTTTCGATTCCGAGAATTGAAAACGACTATGGGATTTATTTTCTATCATGTCACAATTTTCAAATTTTAATTTTTATCGTTTTAAGGCGTTTAAACGAATTGGGCCAAACAATCCATTTATCACATCATTTTTCAAGTTTTTTTTGCTAAATACCCCTTCCCTTATCAAGTTTTCAAGTTTGTTTGGCTAAATACCCCTTCCATCATGTGTAACTTTTTTGTGTGCTAAATACCCTTTTCTTGTCATTTTTCGTTTTAAGTCCCTTTTACTCGATTTTCGTGCCATTTTTCGTTTTAAGTCCATTTTACTCGATTTTCGCGTCGTTTTTCGTTTTAATCTCGTTTTACTCGATTTTCGCGCCGTTTTGCGTTTTAATCCTGATTTACTCGATTTTCGCGCCGTTTTTCGTTTTAATCCCGATTTACTCAATTTTCGCGCCGTTTTGCGTTTTAATCCCGTTTTACTCGATTTTCGCGTCGTAAGTCACTTATTTGCAACTAGCACACAACTGTAAGTCACTTATTTGCCTTGAGTGTGTTACAGCTGGCACACAGCCGGAAGTCACTTCTGGACTAAGTTTCATGGGCCGAATCACGTTATTGGGGCTTTGTTGTTGTCGGCCCAAATATGAAAAACCCTAGTAACCTCGTTTATAAATCCACTGCCTCATTTGTTCTTCATCTCTCATTCTCACTGCGCCGTAAAAAAATTAGGTTTGAAGTTCTTACTGTGTATTTGAGTTAAAACTCCCATTTTTACTGATTTTGTTTGATATCTTCATAGTTTCTAACATGTTTTCTTACTTTGTATTACAGATTCAAGCAACCATGGCATCATCTTCATCCTCCTCAGTTCCAGCAGAAGGCAGTAAGATCCAGTGCCCAAGTAGAAGGTGCTCAAAAACAATCAAGGTGTTCACTGCTAATGACAAGAAAAATCCCCATACGTATGGACGAAGGTATATTACATGCGACTGTAACTTTAGGATCGTGTATCTTGAGCCAGAATACGACCGTCATCATCTCTGAGTCATGGCAAAACTGTTGAAGGAACACACTGACATGGAGCTTAAACTACATATTTATAACAGGTGCAAGAGTATGGAATCAACCAACTTCCACCTTGGAGTGAACTTTCCCAATGAATATGGTCGTGGTCCTCCTTCCCCTGATTCCGATTAGGATGTAATGTTGTTATGTGTCTTGAAAGCTATTTAGTCTTTGTTAAGTCTGTGTTTAGTTTCAATTTCAAGAATGAGTGTGTTTTATTTTCTAATGAGTCTGTTTCAATTTATGCTGAGTCTGTTGAAGTTTCTTAAGTGTCTGTTTTAATTTATGTTGAGTCTGTTGAAGTTTCTTGAGTCTCTGTTTCAATTTATGCTAAGTCTGTTGTAGTTTCTGGATTGTATGTTTTAATTTAACAAGTAATCCCTTGTAGTTTATCAGAATCTGTTTCATTTAACCCATCTAAAACATTAAAAAATAACAGACAAGACTATACCTCTGCCGAAAGGAGACAAGTCAATAAAAGCAGAACAAACATACAACAAAAGTCATCAACTACAATCTCAAAAGCATACAAGACAAGTCCTTTAAAGTTACAAAAGGTGAAACATTTAACATATCTGAATTCACTAGAGATCAACATCTATACTACCATAACTAATGCGATAGTCCTTCCAATGCTGCATCCTCAGCGCGAACCCACAATCCAATCCAAATAGGATCCTTTAACATGCGCCAAACTCCAGGTACAGATGGTATCGGGCAGTCTTCTCTAAGACACACCTAAATGTTAAAACATAAATACTATGTTAAGCATTAAGAAAATTGAGTGAAAACTCAAATACTTTAGTCAAAATCATACCGGTATGTAGTGGTTTGCTAAGCCCACACGAGCCATTACATAAATCTTCAAACCCTAACTGGAGCTTTGTTGATACACCCTCATCGGTAAGCACAAATAGGACCGGACTTTGGATAAGTATATCAAACCAACCTGAAACCGAGTGGCAAATGCTAATCCAATCATGGGCATACTCATCCAGTATCTTTCAGGACAAGGTGACCTGATATAGTTGACCTCTTGTACAAGAGTGATACGCTACACTTTGTATGGCGTAACTAGGGGTTATTACATTAGTTTAGGAGTATTATCATATGTGTTTCGAGTCATTATTATGTTCTGAGATATTTATTAAGAAGTGAAGAAATGAAGATTAGAACCGAAGAAGAAGAGATCAAAGATTGAAGACATGAAGACTTGAAGATATTCTGCGGAGCAGCGGCGATCGCCACTACCATCCAGGCGATCGCCATTCTACAACAGAAGAGTTATGTGAGTTCGAGAGATTATGGCGATCGCCATGACTCTACGGCGATCGCCATGGGGTGACAGAGGCTACGACAGAGCTTTATATGAAGATGGCGATCGCCAGGAATCTATGGCGATGGCCACAACAAGGCCGAAGATATTTCGGACTTTCCTTATTTTTCTTTGTTTTTATTTCTTTTATTATTTTCTTATTTTCCTTATTTTAGTTCTAGGATTTATCTTTTACCATATATCTTTAGGGTTAGACTCTTTATATACCCTAGTTCTTTCTATTATCTTTCCCATCAGACAATTTAGTTCTGCAACCATGAGCAGGAACTAATCTCCATTGTTTTACTTAGCGGTTGAAACCTTCAGTTATTAAGTTGTGAGATTTCTAAACTCTTGTTCTTTTCCTATGGGTTTGTATTAATTCTCTTGTTCTTCATCTATTGATTTCTATTGGTTTTGCTAGCTTGATCACCTAGTTTGATTGATAGGTTTCTATTGCTAGACTAGGAATATACGGTGGAATTCCTTGTCATTGTAGCATTCATATCTGCATGATCTGGTAGTTGATTGCTTTTATGAAAGAGAATTGATTGCATGTTAATACTTGACGGTTGTAAGTTATTGCATCCATCCTTATGATTCCTGTGCCCTTTGCTGCTATTTCATCTAATCTTGAGAGGTTTCCCTGATTGTTGAATAGTAAGTATTATCAGGACCGGTTGGCCTGCTGATATATTAAAGATTGGAATAGGAACATTCCCTAGGATTTAATAGAACTTGAGATAAATCGATGATCAACTTGATTGACTGTTGTCTGGATACTTACTAGGTCATATTCTCACCCAAACTTCCTCTGCTTGTTACTGGTTACTTGTGTGTTCTTGCAATCAACCCCCCCCCCCTTTGGTTACTTATTACTAGTTGATATTTCACTTGACTGCATTGATTTGGTGTTTTGATTCCCTTGGGTTCGACCTCTACTTACTTTCTATACTCTAGTTAGTGTTTAGGGTTTTCTTTGATTTGGCACTACGACTTTAGCCTCATCAAAGAGCTTCGAAGTTCTTTGCCAAATCCGGGCGTAGTCTGGTCATGACTTGTCTGTAGATATCACTGTTCTGTAACAGCTCTGAAGCCACTTCAATGCGAATGCGAGGATACTCTTGTTGGTCAAACCCCAACAACACAGCTAGTGACCGATATCCACAATGTCCATCTGCCCATACGTCTTCCGCATCTACAATGTATGGAAACATGAAGAGATCAACATTGTCAACCCCGAAGTCTACCCCACATTTCGTCATTGTTGGCTGAGGGAACTCATCTGTAAGAGTGCAACCTGATAATCCGAACCCCTCTCCAGCAGTTCCACTTGAATAACCAAACGCCTCTCCCGCAGTGCACCCAGCAGCTTCAAACTCCCCAATTATAGTAGGCTCAGTGAAAGTAGGCTGTGCCGCCGTTGCTTTTCCCTTTTCCCTAACCGCCTTATTCTTCGCCTTCGCCGCATCATTTTTCTCTAATTCTTCCCTTGCGTACTCAAACCCGCTCTTCTCTCTCTCGGTTCCCCACTTCTTTCCTACCGCTCCTCTTGGTCTGCCAGGATCCTTGATGCTCGTCGGATCCACCGCAAGACTTTGATGTGGATATTCCAACATTGTGTACAGGTCCGCTATCTGAGACCACTGACTTTCCGGAAGTTCCCCCTTTTGCCATCTCTCGTTGAGCTCAATGAATCTCAACTCCCGCATGGTTTGAGGTACACCAATCTCTATCTCTCCGTTATCAAGTTCAATCCTATCCCATTCTAGCTGCCTCCAGAATCTGTGAATCTGATTGAGCTTGAATGGCTTCTTGTCAATAATATGTTGCACCATCTCGTGGATGCACGGTAGGCCCTCACATTCTCGCATCCAGTAATCATCGCAATGTTCCTCATAATTCTTCGCCTTTATATCCTCCCATATATCCCACAACTTATGCAACGCTCTATCAGACACATTATGGAATAGATGCCGAAAGATCAATTTCACTTGTGGATTCATTTGTCTGAAAACCCCGGGTGTCTTGATTCGATCCTCTTCCATGGTGGCCCTCACCTTCACAATCTGGCCCTCGATGGCTGCATGGATCCTCACAACCATTCGATTAAAACCGCCTATACTTGAACCGAATATTTTCTTCAACACCTTATGCATTCCCTCAACCCTATGTTTTATTCATTCAATGCCGTGTTTATGTAAAACAACTATTAACTAATCAAATAATAAAGAAATCTGAAATGTTTACGTATAAAATACCTGTTTGAGGTCCTCGTGAAGAAGTGAAGATTGTGTTCCGTCCATGCGCAAACAATGTTTGTCTTGTAAGGGATAAGCCAGACCTTTTCAATGTATCCAACGACCCCGCTTCTCCAATATGTTCTCAATCGTAGCAGCTTCTCCTCGTATTGAGCTTCCGTTCTTGATAAAAAAAAGTCTCCATACTTGCCCGCACAACATCTTCACCGACTCTTTGTTTTTCAAGATTTTGGTAGCATTTATTTCGATGTTGTGCTTGATATGCACCCAACACAAGAGGTGTTGAACCGAAAGATCTTTGAACACTATCTTGATTGCAGCGATAAGAGCTTGTTCTCGATCGGTCATTATGGCAGTCGGCATTACTCCAGCATCATCAAACAACTTTTTCAGCCTCTGCATTATGAACAAGTAGTGCATTTGTTTCCTTCTTACCCGTGAATGCATATGCAATGTTGAATGTCTTATGCGTGCAAGTGAACCCGACAATCTGCACAAGAGGCATCTTATACCTGGATAATATATTTAAATAATGACGGAAGAGGACATTAAACAAAAATATTTTGATATACTACTATTATATACCTATTCGCCTTGTATGTGGTGTCAATAACCACGACGTACAGAAACATCTTCAACAAGTGCAACGAGTCTTGATGGGCAAAAAACAAGATGTCCACCTCGTGTGATTTCTTCTTGCAAAGCGGATGCACTACATAGTTGCGCTCCTTCAAAAAATTCAAGGTCCATTGTGTAACACTCAAATCCCCACGATCCTCAAAATGCAAATTCTGCACGAAGTTGGCGATTTGTTTTGTGGATGTTACATTCCCAGGAAAGGCCGTTCTCAACTGAAGAGCAATAAGAGTAGGCGTAGTCTAGCTGTTCGCACAATTCGTCACAAATTTCACCTCATCCGGCGTCATTCGACCCATGTACGGATGGCCAATGAAGCTAGTGCAAAGCTTATGATTGTGTTGTCCGTATTTTACCTTCACATACCATCCATCTCTGGCATCCCTCGCCTTGAACTGATAACCTCGGATCTCAAACTTGCAATTCGACTTCATATCCCTACTATCCCGCTCTGTCTCAACAACCTCCGCTGTTTCGCTATCCTCTCTTTTCTTTTTTCCTGATCTATACACTCCAACATGCTCGCACATTATATTCATTTGACGCTCATTGCTATGGCGAGTCACTAATACCATCATAAGTTGTCTACCAATACTCTGAACCCAGAACCTCAAACGTTCCTTAGTAGCAAACGTTTCTTCGGTATCAAACGAATCAGGAAAAATATAGCCGTTGGGGCTTCAAAATTGCCCGTACACCCATAATGGGCGTACGCTCATTATGGACGTACGAGTCTTTTTTCCCCAACGTCTATTTTCCCAACGGCTATTTTCCTAACAGCTATATTTTTCAAATTTGAACTATACGCCCATACTGAGCGTACGCTCGTTCTGAGCGTATACGAGCTTCCGTATTCTGTATTTTGTATTCCGCTTCACGATCGAAGTTTTCAAATTGCACTATCTGCTGGTTTTGAGCGTACGCTCATTATGGGCGTATGGAAATGTAGTGTGGATGGGCGAAGAATGTAGTACGTATAGATTTTGCATAAGAACACTAATACTATAAAGGCCGGACTCCCATCACAATCATTTGAGGACCTTAAGGCTATATGAGCCTTTGTTGCGTGACAACTTTTGCTTCTTTTCGTGTTCCAATTAATTAACAACAAAGGAAAAACTAGCCCTACTTCTTTCCTTCTCCACTTTGTCTTTGTTTCGTATTTTACTTTCTTTCACTCTCACCTTCAAAATGGGACTACACTTGTCGCAACACAACATGACATTACCCGATAATTCATTCAACCCATGTGAGACGCAAGTTTAGGATTACAGAATCGTGTACTAGGATCATTTTTAGGTTACAATATATCACCACCTGATTTTCAATGTTAAAGTTTGTCAAACACATTTTAGTTTATAGTATGAAAGTGTACATATATAAAATATACGCACCCATCATGACCGGCCTAAACCTAATGTTACCTAACCTAATCAATCCCCCATTAATAGGTACAATTCATGTATAAATCAAGTGCACTAATTGCAGACTTGCAGTATTAAGATTTGATGTGATTCTAGTTCTTGTTGTGAATAATACGGAGTAGCTAGGTTTTATTTTAGTCTTGACCGCTTGGTTTGCTAGGTAGATCAAACATATATACATACTGTCCAAATCAGGATAGTGTTAGTAAACGAAATACTAATAGATCTTTCTCAATACGTATGAGATACTGATGTGACAAGTACATTATACACTTATATATAGAGGGGCTTAATATTTGGCACAACCTAAAATTTTATTTGGCACACCCTTACTTTCGTCACGAATGTATTTGGTCAGACTTTCGTCACGAAGGTATTTCACAAGAGATTCGTCACGGAGAAACGGAGGACTTCCGTCACGAAGGTTCCCAGGAGTTCCGTCACGAAGGTATTGAGGAGTTCCGTCACGAACCTTTTTTTGAAAAAAATAAAAAATTCAGAATGTTGTAGATAATTTCAATACGAGTCCGTGCATATAAAATACGTCCAAAACGGACATCGTTTGCCCTTCCAAAAGCCCTAAAAACAAAACAGTCGCATGCGTTAAGTTCGTAAAAACAAAAACTTATATAATTATTAATTATAGTTAAAAGTCATGCAATTAAATTTATATACTATAATTATATATTATCATTTAATATCACTAGTTTATTACTTATAAAGTACAATTATGCATTATGTTTAAATATTATGAACTTAACGAAAACGGCTGTTTTGTTTTTAGGGCTTTTGGAAGGGCAAACGATGTCCGTTTTGGACGTATTTTATATGCACGGACTCGTATTGAAATTATCTACAACATTCTGAATTTTTTATTTTTTTTCAAAAAAAAGTTCGTGACGGAACTCCCCAATACCTTCGTGACGGAACTCCCCAATACCTTCGTGACGGAAGTCCTCCGTTTCTCCGTGACGAATCTCTTTTGAAATACCTTCGTGACGAAAGTCTGACCAAATACCTTCGTGACGAAAGTAAGGGTGTGCCAAATAAAGACTTGTATATATATATGTGTATCCGAGAAATGAAGACCAAGTCAAAGGATAAAGAAATTTTAGAAGATCCAATAATTCAATCAATTATATACTTTTTATAAAAAAATAAATTAATATCGACTTGAAACGTAAGTAATCTAGTTTGGAGTAGTATATTCCTAACGGAATCAAATTTTCACACGTACAAAAAAAATCTAATTTATTTTAATGATGAAATACGCAGCAATCATAAAAATTCAATATACATCTAGTTAAATCAGATTTGACATGTATTATAAATCACCTTATTAGAGCAAACGTCGGTACACTTTAGTTTGTTGTTTGCATCGGTTTTGCACTAGTTTATTTGGTATAATTTTGATATTGACATCAAACTAACATCTATTGTTTTTCGTATCTGTCATTAATTGGATATATCATCTATATTTATACCCCAACTTAGTACTTCATCTCATATCTATATCTTGATATCGATAGCAATGTAATGTTCCATATCTCATATCTTAGGGCATATCTTAGGTATTGATATCAAACAACCTCTAATTGGATAATCAAAATGGAATGACTAGCTTCTAAAAGCAAAAAAGAAAAATAGTGGGTGCAAATCTAGCAAGCATTTTGGAATCTATACTTACAAGGAAGGCAAAGTCGCTGAAACAACACATCAATGTCTACTTTTCCTTTCATCATTCCCTTTCAATTCATTTTGAGTGCATTTCCAACCCCATCACTAGCTACTACGGAGTACATTTTCATTAAACACACTAAACCAACTAACCAACAACCAACTCTATCCCATTCTGTATATTTATGAAATATGAATGTTACATCCAGCTATATATGTGATCTATCTTGTTAGTTTCATGTGATCTATCTTGTTAGTTTCGTGTGATCTATCTTATATATATTTCACACTTGTTGTAACTTTGAAGGACCATGCCAAGTAACTCATTCAATTCAATGAAGTAAATTAGCATTTCGCAGATCACCTGAATTTCATTTTAAAAAAATCTAAAATTACCTGATAATAAAAGAACAACATTAAATTCAAACTTTAAAATTGTAAGATTTGAAAAAATAAATCCAGTGAAGATAGTCTTAATACACCACAGTTTTAACTTTAAGGGCATGGTTGTACTTGTGTGTTCATGAGCCGGAAAGTGTGTGTATATGCTGTAACATCAAGAACTTGTCATTAAATCTTTACTCGTAAGATTTTAACGTATGTGTGTAATTTAAAATTATTCCAAACATTGTTTTACATTATTTATTTCTAAAGACGTGAGGCCGAATTAGGTACAACAACAATACACATCTTGTCTTGAGTAAGGCATGTAGTTGATGATGCACATACCCCTTAATATCAATATGTCTCCCATGAAGACACATGATTCCTACTTGGAAATTTGATCATCTACGTACAACTAAATTTCCTTGTATTTTAAAAGAAACTTAGCCCTTGTTTGGTTTATACCACACCTTGTTTGGTTCATACCACACTTTCGAGGAAGTAAAACTAACCGATAAGGTAAATTTTCTTCCTTTATTTGATGTTAATACTACAAACACAAGAACTTACTTTTCAGAAAGTTGTAATTTTTTCAAATCATGAGAATTGTTTTTATCTTGTTGAAGTAGATAAGTTTAATTTTCTATGTTTTTAACTAACAAAACATTTAATTACTACATTAATTAATACAAATTACATTAACTTAAACCAAAAATAATTTCTCCTGTGGTAATTTACAATCCCTTAAAAGTAGACAAAGATAAACAAATATACCAAACAAGGGCCTAGCTTAGAATATTTACCTAGCTACTGTACTATATTTACCATGGAAAGTAAAAACAAAGAAGTCTTGGTACCATAAACAAATATTGTCATGTTTGTCATTTAGCTCTATTTTGTTCATATACTATTATATACATGGTCCACTTCGGATTCCCTCAATTTTATAATTGTGACCATCTAACTTTGGTATATATTTGTATCCTAATGATCTATCAAATTCATTGAATCCATATCCATTAACCACATCATTCCTCTAATACAAGTATATGATAGTTCACTTTATAGAAATCTCTATTGTTGTTATAATACTCTCTCCGTCCCATAATGTTCGTCCCATGAAATTTTTTGACATTATTCACAATCTGATAGAGTCTTCTAAATATCTTCTACCAAAAAAAGAGTCTTCTAAATATATTTTAATATACACGAAAAAATATAGTCGTGAGCGGTCTTGTTTGATTCGTTCCAATGAATACTTTAATAATATCAATTTTTTTATTTTTTATTACTATGTAGATAGAGATATTAACGAAACAAAACATGTGTCGACAAACATGAAAGACTTACATATAATTATAAGCTTGAAACTAGAGGTTTGAATTATAAATGTGTCTAGAATCTGAAAATACTGAAAGACTTACATTACACGATGTGGAGTACTAATAGTAATTGCTCATTTCGTTAGTATACACACGTACATAAATTCATGCACTTTTAGCCAAAAGTAAGGTCATGTATCCAACCATCAGGCCGATGTTTAGCTGGACCAAGTAGGCGGAGCTTGTATAATAAACCATTTATATAAATCAATGTCAGAAGATGTAAAAATGAACAGACAATTGGCCTACGAAATTGAATATTAGTAATTCATATTATATAATTAATTCGTATAATATCTCTTCACAATTTAAAAAATAGGATCTCATTTTTTTTATGAGTTTTAATGACGAATCTAAATTGAGAAACAAAACAAGATAAAGAGAATGTTAGAAGCTGGACCCAACTCTAACCTCCAACCCATAACTCGAAACTGTCAAATTCCACATAAACAGAAAAATCCCACTATCCCACTCAATTTTAAATATCATTATGTATCATTATGTATCAATTCTAAAATCCCACTATGAATGATTGATTGATTGATTGGCATTGGATGCGGAAATCATAGGCAATAACTTACCCCCCTGAAATGATTTCAGGGGGAGAAGAAGCAAGATCCGGTAATGATTAACTGATGAGGCATTTAATATGGATTACAGTGGGATTATTGTTGAGAAATCCCCCAAATGAGCATAAAATAAGCCGAGAATCGTTGAAAACCCCGAAGGCGGGTATCCTCGTAACTAGTCGAGAAAATGAGAAAAGCGGGCAACCGGAATCCATCCTCCTAAATTCGGATAGGGAGTCGGCATAGCGGGCAGTTAGAGTGATCGGAAAGCCACATGTCAAGGCAATTAGAGTGATATCGGTGAGCGCATCTGGGCAAGATTTTGACCTTATCGCCATCCTCGAAGGCCCCGAGGCAGATGCAACAGTCAAAGTGGTGGACTTGGGCGTGGTCTGCGACGACGTGGAGGGTGATTGGGAGGCTGTTGATGACGTCGAATCGGAGCCCCGTGGGTGCGTTGGTGCACGGGTGGAGGCTGTGGGAGATCGGGAGTGGAGTCGTCGAGACGGAGGAAGGACGTCGCAATCGAAAGAACCACCGCGCGTAGAGGAGGAGGAGAGTCGCCAGGAGGACCACTGCCAAAAGGATGAAAAGGTAGATCAGAGTGTGCCCGTGGATTTCGAAGTTGTGGTCGTCGAACTCGTTGTAGTGCCAGTGGAGGACTCGCCCTCCTCCGCCAAACTCCACTCGATGGAGCTGCCTCAACTCACGACGGTAGTACCTTGACATGCTTCTTGTTCCAGCTTTTAGTGGTCAATATTTCAGTTATTGTTAGAGGAGAGTACGTGAAGTTGAGATTCAGAATACGAGGGGAGTTTTAAATGTTCGAGGGTCTGTGTCATTTATAATACTTGCCACCTTGGATTCAACAATGGAAAATGGTTTGTTTATTCAAAGTTGAAACTCCCATTTTCTTTTTTAGTCTTAGTCCTGTTTTTATAAGTGGGTGTTATTATAAAGTGATGGGAATTGTGTTATTTTTTCGGGGGTTTTGATTCGTTATCTTTCTAATCAAGGTGGGAATAATGATGTTGTGCTAGCTAGAGCGCTATGTAGCTTATGCCTTGCAGCTTCAAATTTCAACATACATGAAAAGAATATGATGTACTCCCTATTATAATAAAAATGTTCATTTCTTTTTTAAAACAGCAACAGCACTACAAGGCTACAACTACAACAAGCTATGTTGAAAATGGAAACCCTTGGAAGGTCAGTTTTCATCTTATTCCCTTTTTCGGTTTCTCTCATTTTGAAGATGACAACTATATGAGATATATAAGCAAGTATCGTCATTGAATTTCAGATACAAAGCTAGAAGAATTTATCAAGACTCACGCAAAGTTATTAAGCAAGGGAAATGAGAGGGAACCACATCAACAGAGCTACCAATATTTTTGAAGAAGATCTGATGCGTGCGCAAGGACTTGAAGATTTGATTTTATCTAGAATATCTTGATATTGTAATTAGGAAAACTGAAAGATTATGAGTTTGTTTATTGAACTTGAAAATCATGATAAGTGTATATTTTGGGAATGAAGATTGTTCAAGCAATATCTCTTAGTCGAGATCTTGCTTGCTTTAAATACACATTGCTACATACCTTAATCACTATGCATTTTGAGAGCTTTAAGAAGTGCATCTGGTTAAAAAACGATATAGGTGTTCTTCCTTGAGAACGCCAGTCAAAGAAGTCGTGTTGTTATTGATTTGTGTGTTTCTGATAGGAACTAGATTAAGTTTTAGGAAGAAGACTGTAACTTATTGTTAATCTCTAAACTGCAACCTCAATATACAAGTAGACTTTTAATACTCGAAAGAAGAGAGCGTTTCCACCTTAGTGATTATGTTGATAACTTGCTTAATTGTTTCCGTTGTGCATAAGAACTGAACACATTAGTGTCTCAATTCCCTTTTTTCTGACATACAAATCCTACAAGCTCATTCCTATATCTAACAATAAAGTTGGTCTTTGATGTTTCTTCACGGTTTATGCTCTTAGGTTTGTCTTTATGTGTATCGAAAGACACACAATAAAGACCTAAAAAAGAAGAAATTCAAACTACTCTCTACTAGTAGAGAAATGATATAAACTCATCACAACGAAAAAGATTACATTCTCAAGGTAATTCCTTCCTTTTTTTGGTTTGGTTATTGTGTACACTTAAGCACACATTGAAAAATCTTATGTTCTAAAACCCTATCTTCTTTGCTTCAAATTCTTTCGATTTGTTTGGTCTTCAATGCTCCTTCAAATTCTATGTGATGTTCCAACCTAGGTGCCCAAATCACCTTCATTGTTCACGACTCTCATGTAGCGGATAAATCCAAGCCCCAAATCGCCTTCACTCACCTAGAAATTCCCTCTAAAATCGGCAATGTCGTCACTCTTCGGTTCACAAGTCCAGCAATTCAAATCTTATACACCTTTTGTGTTCATCCTTAGAGCACCTCCATTGGAGGTTCTCTTATTAAAATAAAGAAGGAAAATGTGAAAAGGTGGAAAATTGATGAGAATTAATTTTCAATTCATAACCCTTTGAGAAACTCATTTAAGGGGACACTTGTCCCCTCGTGATTGATTCTGATTTTTGTATAATAAATCAAATACTTCACCAACTAAAATGCTAATATATAGATCATATATTTGTATTTTTTTCTGTACAAATTATAAAATAAAATTGTCTATCTAACAAGCTCCGTTGTGCATGGGTTTTAAATTATATATTTAAATAGGCCCTTATTATTTAGCACACCCTAAAATTCTATTTAGCACACCCAAACATTCGTCACGTAACTATTGCATACATTCGTCACTTAACTATTGCATACATCCGTCACGAAGGTTCTATAAACATCCGTCACGAAGGTATGTAAAACATACGTGACGAAGGTTTTCCAAACCTTCGTGACGAAGGTTGCTCAGACATCCGTGACGAATGTATCCATTTTGCAGATATAAAAGAGATTTTTTACCCAACCCTAATGTAACTTCTTCTTCTCCATTATACTCGTTTTCGGCGCAGCTACAACAAAGCACAACACCATTATCTACATTTCTTCATCTCTTTCACTACAATAATCAACAAATCAAGCAATAAGGTAATTTCTAACTCTCTTTTGCATTAATTTTCCATGTTTGATGAAGTTATGTCAAAACCATTGAAATGGGGTGATTAAATTAGATTGATATGTGTATTAAGCATGTTTTTTTAGTTCAATTGGTGTTTGTTTATGTCTAATTGAGAGTTGTTTCAAATTTTAGATATAATCCCCAAAATTGATATTTGTTCATGAATTGGGTAAATTTGATTTGATTAAGAAACTTATGGAATGAAATGATTTAGGGGCTAATGTGTTTGGATACCTTCATAAACTGTTTTTCTGCTTCAAATTGTGCAAATTTTGTGCAAATTCATTCGTCAGCGGATATGTTGGCACTTCTGCGTTTTTGCAATTTTGCAAAAACCTTCGTCACGAAGGTTTGCAGAAGATACGTCACGAAGGTCCAGTATACATTTGTGACGAATGTTTACTGGTTCTTCGTGACGGATGTTATACTGACGTATCTTCAGGCTTGCAACCCATTATTCCAATGTGCAAATGTCGTTTGAGCCATTTCAGATCTAACTCTCCTCCAATTATCTTGGTCCCACCCTAATTGCTGTGCTATAGCTCTGTATCCACAATTTCCATCAGCGACAATGGGATACCAACCTTGCACGTAGGGACGCATGCATGGAGGTACGAGAGCATTATACTTTGTAAGCTTCTGCAAAGCCCACTGACCACTCTTACCCTTCCCGTATGAAGTCGGTTTTTGCTTCTTTGGAGGCGTTTCTTCAAGTGTTGCATCAGTGTGCTCCCAATGTGAAGGTTGTCTTTTCATTGGATTGTACTCTTTGTTTGGAGCTCCTGGAGGTCGTCCCTTGCCCCTTTTCACACGAGCTGGCTCCTGTAGGTTGGTCATTTGGGGGTTACCTATTGCCAAACACTTCATTGAACACTCGTGTTGGTCATAAGGTGATGACATTCCCTCCCATTGCTCAGCCATAAACTCATCCATCAAGTTTCTGGCTACTACCCTCCGCACTTGTAATTGGTCTTCAGTCTGTACTTCTTTCAAAGTCAATGTCCTCCAAAAGGCATGAACCGCTTCAACTGGAATTGGTTCTTGACGCCTCACATATTCATAAATGTCATGCACACATAGCAATCCATCTCTCTTCCTTATTACGCATTCACAATGATCAAGATGCATGCCGTATTCCCCTTTCTTGTATTCAGTTAGCAAGCGACTCAAACAAGTATAAGACACTCTGTATTTAAGAAGCTTGAAGAGATCAACGTCTGTAATGTTACTTACAGTCTTTTGCTGACTTTCATTGAAAGTACCCAAGATCTCCTTGAACTGATTGCGCATCTTCGCATTGTATCTTTGAAACACAGTGTCTATCTTCTGGCTTGGCAGTGACAAATAATTTTTGAAGCTAGAATGTTCACTTTCAACCCTGCATAATAAAAACAATTTTTTATAACAACAAATATAAAGCTAACATAATTTGCAAAACAATCTCAAACGTAATCACATTACTAACCTGTTTGTGGTGTTGGAGCCTAATGTAAAGATTTTATCCACATAGATCGAAAGAAATCTATTGCCGTAGGGGTTTAGCCAATTCTTCTTCAGGTACCTAATCTCAGATGGATATGCAGCCCAATCTTGTTCAATACGCCCCAGCTGAATGTTGTATGCCAAATCTGTCGACTGTTTGAATAAGTTAAGACAGTCACTTGCAAAATGGGTCCCCCTTGCTTGTGACCGCATTGCTAGCTTAGCATGGTCCTCAATGTTCTTTTGGATGTGCCGCCTACAGAGGAGGAAAGTAGAATCTGGAAAGATCCTATCCAAAGCGTTCATCAAAGCTTTCTCTCGATCAGTGACTAAGCAAGTTGGCGTCATCTTAACAACCCTAAACAACTCAGCCAATTGATACATGCACCACGCATAGTTTTCTTCTTTCTCTTCTAACACGAAAGCCCCAGCAACGACATAGTTCTTCCACGTTGATGTTATTCCAACAATCTCTATGAAGGGCATGTTGTACCTTTGCAAGATAATACATTACTATTAGAATTTATAGAGTAAAAACAAACATCAGACTTTTTAACTTAATTATACTTACTGAATTGTGCTGTATGTTGCGTCAATCAACATTACGTATGGAAACGCCTTAAGCAGTTTCATCGACTCTGGGCTTGCGAAGAACACATCTGTGATCTTATTTGTCACTTCATCGCTCTTGTGTCTTACGAAGTAGTTCAACTCCTTCGAACGATAGAAGAATTCTTGGACCACAGTTCTTCCCTCCATCCTCTCTGTTCTGAACTTGTTACAAAAGTTGTAGACTTGTGACTTCTTAGTCATGTTGTCAGGAGATTAATTGAGCCTTGTGTACATCTGTATTGGTCTAGCATTTCCCTTCCTCATGTCTAGTAACACCTTTTCCTCCTCAGGTGTAAGTCTTCCAGCAAATGCGTTACCGTGTAAGGATTCACCAATAATATGGTTGTGAGTTCCATGATCAACCCTTATGATCCATTCCCCATTTTCAGTCTCTCTACATGCAATCTGAAATTTGCAACCACATTTCTTTGTGTGGGTGAATTTCCTAGTTCTCCCAACTGAATCAGGAATGTAATGTCCACTACGCTCGCATTTAAGCCAAGACCTTCCTAACTTCCCTTTCAAGTCAGTTCTACCAACCTTCAACATGAAGTTATGAGTTTTTCCAATATCTCTTGCCCACTGTTCTGCTTCTGCTATTGAGCTGAAGATCTTATCAGTGACGAAAACTTCTGAATAATCTGATGATATATGTGGGTCCTCATAAGGCACAACACTGTCAAACTGTGGTATTGTCTTCAATTTCGGGAAATACTCAATGTCTTGATATGGTTGCGATAAAGATTGGTATTCAGGAACATTAGACCAATCAGTTTGATAAGAATGATATGGAGGATGATCAAGCTGAGAGACTATTGGCGGAATATCAAAATCCAAACCAAGATCAAAAGAAGGCACTCCATCACGTCCCAAAGGAATATCGGCATTGATCGATAAGTTCCTTAAACGATTGAACATTGGACTATTATTCTGTAAAAACAACAAAATACAGAAAACAACACTCAAAAACCTGTTTTTCCTACCTTCGTCACGAATAAACTGTTAACATTCGTCACGGATAAAAGAAATAGTTGCGTGACGAAGAAAATTGCACATTTCTTGTGCAAATACCTTCGTCACGAATGTCTAGCAAACTTCCGTCACGAATGTTTTACTTAGTTCCGCGACGAATGTCATATTTACCCCATTTCAAATTTTTTTTTTACACTTTTTTACCCCTAAATTCGAATCAACCCCTAAATTCCAACACAAACACAAATTTCCACACAAACCCTAACTTCAACTTCATATTACAATTTCCACACAAACACAAATCATGCTCCTTGTATGTAACACCTAAAATAAACATATTTTCTATCAAACTCTATATTACAACATGATTTTCACACAAACAACTAACTTCAAACTATTCAATTTCATTAAAAAAACATATATTTTACCTACAAACCCTAACATTAACATTATTAAAAAGAACTATAACATACCTTATTGTAGTTCCCCCATGATGGACCATCTTCATCAACATTTTGGTGTATGTAATCATCCCAATTTGACATTTTCAATTGAATTTTGTGTTTGAATGAGAGTGTTTTAGGGTTTGAAGTGTTAAAAAATGAAGTATTTCGGGTTGAAGACGAAGTTTGTTGGATTGAATGAAGGTAATTAAATGTGGTTGGTGTGGATTAGACATAATAGCTTCACTTTTGCAGATGTAGCTACATTCGTCACGAAGGTTTAGTGTTTCTTCGTCACGAAGGTTTGGCAAACATACGTCACGTAGGTTTGGACAACCTTCGTCACGTATGTTTTACATACCTTCGTGACGGATGTTTATAGAACCTCTTTGACGGATGTATGCAATAGTTACGTGACAAATGTTTGGGTGTGCTAAATAAAATTTTAGGGTGTGCTAAATAAAGACTTTGTTTAAATATTATTTTTTATTTAATATAAGTTTAAGATTATAAAAACATCATAAATTTAACATAATTAAAATCTCAGATTTATGAATTCAAATTATTTGTTCTATAAGTATTTATAATTAATATAATTGAATGTATAAATTATGATTTGGGTGTGAGTCTCATAATAAACTCTCCTATAGAGATAAAAAAGAATGAATCTAAGCCATTGGATGCCTTGACATCCAATGACTTAGATTAAACTAGTTACCCCCACTTGTAGTGGGGGTAGTTGTGGTGGTTCGGCGGCCTCCCGACGACCACCCGACGAGTTCCCGACGACCACCCTATGGTTGTCCGGTAGAGGTCCGACGGAGGACCGACGAAGGTCCGGCGTGGTCCGGTGGAGGTCTGGCGGTGGTCCAACAATAAATGAAAAAGTTAAAGTATAAAAATAAATGAAAATTTAAGTCTAATTCAAATTGGTGAACATTTAAATATAATGTGATGAACATTCTGTTGATGAACATTTAAGTATAATGTGATGAACATTCTGTTGGTGAACATATAAGTAAAATGTGATAAACATTCAATAGAGTATATCAAAATAAACATTTATCAACATTTTAATGAACAACGTGAAGAACATTTAAGCTGATTGTAATGAACTTTTGAGTAATGAACATTTTATTAAATCCTTGTGAACATTTAAGGTTGTTTGATGAACATTAAGTAAGTGTTTTTTTACTCCTAATTATATTAAAGTTGTGTTTCACATAAGTGGTGGTCAGGTGGTGCGACGGTGGCTTGATGGTGGGTCAGTGGTGGTGCGGTCGTGGTGGTCCGGTGGTGGTCCGCCGTTTGTCCAAATAACATAACCAGTTAAGTTTAATAAACTTGGTGAACATTTAAAAATAATTTGATGAACATTCAGTTGGTGAACATTTAAGTATAATGTGATGAACATTCAGTTGGTGAACATTTAAGTACAATGTGATGAACATTCAGTAGAGTATATCAAAATGAACATTTATCAACATTTTTGATGAACATTTTTCAACATTTTGATGAACATTTATGAACAACATGATTAACATTTAAGCCAATTGTAATGAACTTTGAGTAATGAACATTTTCTTAAATCCTTGTGAACATTGAAGTATGAGATGATGAACATTTAGGTGATTTTTGATGAAAATTAAGTGTGTTTTTAATAGAAATTATATTAAAGTGGTGTTCCACATAAGTGGTGGTCCGACAGTGACTTGATGGTGGGTCAGTGGCTGTGCAGTCGTGGTACGGTGATGGTCCGGTGGTGGTCCGCCGTTTGTGCAAATAACATAAACATTTAAGTGTAATAAAGTTGGTGAACATTTAAATATAATTTGATGAACATTTAAGTATAATGTGATGAACATTCATTTAGTGAACGTTTAAGTATAATGTGATGAACATTCAATTGGTGAACATTTAAGTAGAATGTGATGAACATTTAGTTGGTGAACATTTAAGTATAATGTGATGAACATTCAGTAGAGTATATACAAATGAACATTTATGAACATTGTGATGAACATTTATGAACAACGTGATGATAATTTAAGTCAACTGTAATGAACTTTTGAGTAATAAATAATTTTGTAATATTTGTGAACAATTTTATACATCTTTGTGACAATTTTGTTCCGGCGAGACCCAAAATTAGTTGCATAGTAATGTACTTTTTGCTATGTAAGTCATGCTTGGGTTACATCCTATGTAATCCATATTTGGGTTAAATCCTATGTAATCCATATTTGGGTTACATAGGAATGAAGGACCACTTTTCAACCATTGATTAAAAATGATCCAATGGTTCTCATAAATTTGTATTTAAGTAATATAATATAGTCTTTCAACCAAATATTAGGCTTATATAGATTATAGAAATAATAAAAAATATTTTAATATTTATAATTTATTTGTATCTACACATAGACACCCATATTCCATATATACATAATACATGTTACTTTTTTTAAAATAAATTGAGTCAATCATATATAGATTAATTACGTTCAAAAATACTATTTGATTTAACATTCAAGCGATCAATACAAAATAAAACCATAATTGTTATATAAACTATTCTTCACTTAGGAAAACTAGAAACATAATTGCTAATTTCTAATCACAAACATGAATTTATTCTTCACTTATGAAAACTAGAAACATATATTAATGTCGGGCTATTGCTGATTCAGTTTGTCGGAATATCAGTTTTGACGGCTGCCTAAGAATGGATGCTAATGGGTTCTCCGGGGGAATCTGGTTACTTTGGCGCACAACAGAGGTGACTATTCAGCCTATTTCCCTCCATCCCCAACATATTAATGTGGACATCTCCCTCAGAGGGGAGGAACATTGGATTCTTTCGGCAATTTACGACTCTCTTAACCCAAGCACCAGGCTCGCTCTTTGGGAAAGTCTGTCGGCTTTTGCTCGTATCAACAATCGTCCTTGGCTTCTGGCAGGGGACTTCAATGCTACTTCGAATAACCAGGAAAGATTTTCTAGCAATTCTGGCTCGAATTCTGCAACACAACACTTTTGTGAGTGGTTCAATGACCTAGGACTTATTGATTTGGGATTCTCGGGTCCACCGTTTACTTGGTCAAGAGGAAATTTTGTTGAAACTTTCACTACGTCTCGCCTCGATCGCTTCCTTTGTAATGATCAATGGCGCTTGAAATACCCGGATGCATCCGTGCTACATGGAACCTCGCCACACTCTGACCACTGTCCGTTAATTCTCCACTTTGAGAAACCGACTGTCGCTTCCTGCCTTGATCGTCCCTTCCGTTTCTTTGCGGGATGGTTTAATCATTCAGAATTCCAAGGTTTCTTACAACAAACGTGGGAGCATAACTCGGATCTCACAGATGCACTACAGTCCTTGTCCTCCCTCCTCCCCATGTGGAACTCTGCAATATTTGGCAATATCTTTCCCAAGAAGAGAAAACTGACAACTAGATTGGTTGGGGCTCGAAAGGCGTTGTTGTCCCGCCCTTCGCAACGATTGATTCTGGTGGAACGAGAACTTTTTTTAGAGCTAGAGAAGGTGCTTGATCATGAACACACTCTCTTGTTACGAAAATCATGCACATCTTTCCTCATGGAGGGAGATCGTAATACAAAATATTATCACTTATCGACGATCATTCGTCGGCGAGCCAATCGGGTTGAGACATTAACATACAAAGATGGGAATCTAGTTTCGGACCCGGAGGAAGTTAAAAACCTGGTTCTGAATTTCTTTGCGTAGCTGTACACGGATGACACTCTGCCCAACCTCGCTCGTCTAGATGTCTTGCCAGTCTCCTTCCCGGCAATCACAGATGCTAATGCTTCCATCTTAGTCTGACCTTTTGTTGATACTGATGTCTGGTTGCTCTTCGTCTCATGGGTCCCCTAAAGTCTCCTGGTCCAGACGGGTTTCCGGCTATCTTTTCCAGGAAAATTGGACTCATGTTAAAAGTCAGGTCGTGAAAACTGTGTTAGGCATTTTGAATCAAGGATTCCTCCCTGAAAACTTGAACAATGCTCTCATGGTCCTTATACCAAAAGAAGATTCTCCATCTACTCTTGCTCAATTTCGGCCCATCTCTCTGTTAAATGTGGTCTTTAAAATCGCAGCTAAAGCATTAGTAAACTGAATCAAGCCCGTCCTCCCGGATTTGGTATCACCCACCAAAGCATGGTTCATTCCGGGTCGACAAATAATAGACAATGTTGTTATCGTGCAAGAAGTTCTTCACACCGTGCTAGCTGCTAAAAGCTCATCAACTCGGTGGATGATTCTAAAAAATTGATTTGGAAAAAGCCTATGATCTTGTTCGTTGGTCATTTTTGCGTGGAATTTTGCAGCAAGCGCACCTTCCTGAGCACATGATCGACGTCATTATGAAGTGCCAAGGCACAAGTCAGACAGAGTTGCTTTGGAATGGGGCTAGAGTCGGGTCCTTCACTCCAACGAGAGGCGTTCATCAAGGAGATCCCTTATCTCTGTACCTTTTTGTTCTCCATATGGAGAGATTATCCCACATCATTCAGTCGCCTGTTGCAAGAGGAAGTTGGCGTCCTATTCAGGTGGGCGACGTATCCTTGTCGCACTTGTTCATTGCAAGCGATTTGATTTTATTCGGGGAAGCTAGCTCTGGTCAGGCCATGGTTATTAAGGAGTGTCTGGATCAGTTTTGCCTGGAGTCGAGAGAGCGTGTTAACTATCAGAAAAGCAATATGATCTTCTCCAAAAAGGTTCTTCCTTCACTACAAGCTTCAATTGGTGCCTCCTTACAGATTCATGTTTGTTCTAATTTGGGAAACTATTTGGGAGTTCCGACAGCTTGTGGAAGGATGACAATTGCGAGATACCAATTTCTACCAGATAAAATCTCGACCCGGCTACGTGGTTGGCAAGGGAAGTTTTTGTCTATGGCAGGGAGGATTACTTTAGCAAAATCTGTCTTGACAAGTATTCCTCTTTACGCAATGCAATCCACCAAGATCCCAAGGGTCGTCTGTGATAAAGTAAATCGCCAAGTGCTCAACTTTATTTAGGTTCCAAACCAGGTCAGCGCAAAGTCCGTCTGCTTGACGCTGAGTGTTTATCTCGCCCTAAGCACGCTGGAGGGCTCGGGTTAAGGTCGATGAGACAGTCTAACAGTGTCGTCTTGGCAAAACTTGGCTGACGTATATATGTTGCAAGAACCGCAAACCCTTTGGTGTCGTATGCTCCGAAACAAGTATTGTGAGGGTCGACAAGATATTAAGATGTTCAGTGACAGATCTGGGGACTTGCATGTCTGGAAAGGTATTGTTCATGGCGCAAAAACATTAGCTAAAGGTGTACGAATGGACATCGGGAATGGGAGATAGACCCTGTTTTGGAATCATCCATGTCTGCTTACTCATCCCCTTATCGATCTCTGCTCTTCTCCTTTGCCTGGGAACTTGTTGAATGCAACCGTTGCGGATCTTTGGAATGGTAGCACTTGGCGATGGGATATGATTTCTCCTTATTTGCCTACAATGGTTCTGACCAAACTCTCTGCAGTTCGTGTGTTGGCCAGCCGTTCAGCTCATGACCTGGAACCCAACTTCATCAGGCTCCTTCTCTTGCAAATCAGCCATGTCTCCGCTTAATCCTGATTTCCATCTGCCTACCAATCCCCTTTGGCGGTGTATTTGGAAATCTCTGGCTTAGCAGCGGGTTAGAAATTTCATAATCTTGGTTGCCCATGACTGTCTTCTTTGTAACGCATCGCGCTTTCGACGTCATATAGCAACGTCTCCCGCTTGCCCTCAGTGTGGCGGGGATGAGACGATTCTACATGTCCTTCGCGACTGCCCAAACATAACTCTTGTTTGGAAGCTCTCAGTGGAAATTCCCTTCCACCTTCCTTCTTCAGTAACGTGGATATTCAAGGATGGCTATATGAGAATCTGGAAAAAAAAAAGACGGATGGAGTTCGATGTTTGCCTTCATGCTCTGGCATTCATGGAAATGTCGGAACTCTCTCGTGTTCAACGAGAAGGACAATGTTATTAGGCTATCTGTAACGGTATGTTCCCTTGCGGCTGCTTACTGGGAAGCTCAATCTAAACATTGGGCAAGCCTTGGCCGAGTCATTAACAAATTTTCGTCTCTTGCCGATACTTCCTCACCGCACTCTTGGTCTCCCCCTACACTAGGATGGATCAAACTTAACTGTGATGCTGTCTGTAAAGGCGAGAACGAAATTGCTGGTGGTGGGGGTTTAATGCGTGATACGAGGGGAATGTTCAGTGGAGGCTTCTCCTTTCGTTGCAGATCTTGCCCGCCAGTAACGGCCGAGCTATGGGATATCTTCTACAGCCTGCAATATGCATGAGAAAAGGGAGTTCTTTGTCTCAATCTTGAATCCGACTCCAGGTCTGCCATACAACTAAGTAAAGAGCCAACTCCAACTACTTGCAGAGATTTCAATTTGGTTCAGCAGTGCAAACAATTGGTTGCTGCCCCTAATTGGACCGTCCAGCTCAACCACGTGCGCATGAATGCTAATCAAGCTTCAGATCACCTTGCGAACTTGTCAATGCTCTCTCCTTCCTTCTTTACTTCGGTTTTACTGGAACCTCCTAGTCTACGCTATTTTCTTGATTTAGATTTTTTGCATCATGTACCTCCCTCGGGGAGTAATTCTTAGTTTGATTTAATATACCTCGCAAGGGCCCTGGCCCTCTTTTCCGACCAAAAAAAAAGAAACATATATTAATTTCAGAAATCGTAAACATGAAGTTATTCTTCACTTTAATTTCTAGTTTAGACATAATTATATATGATTTCATGTTTAGTCGAATATGTATTTTGATGATTTTGTTATCATTTCTATGCTTTTTCGTTTGAATGAAGTTTAAGCATAATGACGTTGATTTATATTGATTACATTTGAAAGTATAAATAAAAATATTACACTTATATTAATCTAAATTAATAAAATTATAATACAATATTTATTAAAAATTTGAATTTAAGATATATGTATTATTATATTGTGTAAATATATGATTGTTAAATAAATATGTATACGTGTAACCCTCCTTATGTAAGTTTGTAACCCCAATTGTGGAGAAAAAGTGAGATGCATGAGTTACATGAGTGATGTGGAAAGGAGAGAAAATAATAAAATATGTTATGCGACCCATGTTATGCAACTCTCATTGCTGATACGAGGCTAGAGAAAATAATAAGACGTACGCTACCGAATAATTATAATATTAAAAAACTTCCAAGACTATGTGGGTGCGTCCATTTTTGTTTGCATCGTCTAGAAAACAAAAACGAATAAAACACTTAATATTAAAACGTACATAACGACATTATTTCATTGTCATGCATTTAAAAACTAATAAAACATACAATAACATAACTTAGCATTGTCATGAAAACAAAAACTTATAAAAAAGAACTTAAAAACATATGTAAATAAACACGAGTAAAACGTGAAGAAGCTTATCATCTATAATGATCAACTATCACTAGTTGCTCCACACCTTCACTATCAGTTGCTTCATGCCTATAATTAAATAAAGAAGTGAAAATTAGAGTTGGTCATTCATTAAAACTAAGTTATGTTATTGGCCTTTTTCTGTTTTTTTCATATACATTAGACAACTTTTTTTTCCCTCTTTTTACTATCTATTTTTTACTTCTCTATTATGATGTTTTAAGTTTTTTTATATACATTAAACAATGTTTTCATATACAGTATATGTTCGAAATATTAATTAAAAGTTAGCCTTTCATTAAAACTACCAATCTCTGCTAATTTGGTTTTGTTGCCTTTTTTCTTGTTTCTTCTTATTAAAACTAATAGTATATATTTAAATTTATCACTGTAATCTAATTTAATTATATAGTTCAAATTTTAAAAATATGTTTTATATATTTTCGGTTAATCGGTTAACCGAGGTTCGAAAAACTCAATACCGTTACCGTACCAAATAACCGTAAAATATTTCGTTTGGTTAACTGTAACCGTAAGTCGATTTTTCTTCGGTAAGGTTAACCGAAAATTTGATTAGTTTTTCGGTTACGGTTTTTTGTGCCCACCTCTATTAAACGTTTCTGCATACCCTCATTTAAATCTTCGTTGTCTCAAAATATAGTCACTTACGAAAGGGTCTATTGATTCACCACAATTTTGTGGAAAAAGATAAAAATCTGATTTGTGAGGTTTCTTACGAAAAATTTACATACGTTATAAATCTATTGAACAAACTACTAACAAATTAAAGTGAACATAAAAGAATAATATTCCCCCCGTCTCTTTAAGTTCTTCTTGTTTCCGTTTTGGGCGTCCCCTTTCTTCCTATTTCCATTTATATCCATTAATTTCTCCCTATTATACCCTTATTTTATTTATTTTATTCATATCTTAACAACACTTTATCAATCAAATCAACCTTTTTTCATCTAATAAACTTCCTATTGGTTGAATTTTATGATTTAACGTGTCATTACTTACACTCTTGTTTTGATTAGACTTGCCTTAATCCGTATGCAAAGTACACAATAGAAAGAACTTAAAGGGACAGAGGGAATATATTATTGTTTGCATCACTTCCAATGCAAGAGTTAAAACCACCCTCTATAAAAAAAACGATTAAAAACGTCCACATACAAATTAGAGAACAACTAATAAACACACTAACTACAGAGTATTTTATTACACTAAAATACATACGGAGTAGAACCTATAATTTCACCATATCCTAATCCTAATCCTATCCTAATCCTAATATATATTATAAATTTGAATGTTTGTGGTAATAAAGTCCACTCCACACTATTAATCATTCTTCATTAATCACAAGCCTCAGCATATCTGATTTTGGGGTTGAATATGTTCAATCAGACAGTTTACAAACGATTTGCCATTGTTTGATGTAACAATGGTCACATATTAGGTCTAGCAATGTGTTTCTGGATGTGTGTTTCTAGATATTAAATACTCCATGATTATTTATTTTTTTGTTTTGTTTAGAGGAGATAAAAATCCATAGAGAAATAAGATTTTTGTTTTGTGTACAGACGATTTGCCATTTTTTGCTTTGTTTATTAGCTAAGCTAGGAATACTAAACAATGATTTAGATATATTATGTCTAGCAGATTATCCGAGAAAACAATAATTTAGATATATTATGTCTAGCAGTTTCTCCATTTTCTCCGTTTAGTGTTGGACAAACACCTCAAACTTAATAATGAATCTTAATCTTCTTAATATAATATTATGTTATAAAAATTACGGATTGTCCAAATTAAAAGCATCTCATTAAATTCTCAGTAATGAGACATTAATCAAAGCACAATACAAAATCGTTATTTATATCCTAATTTCTGTCGATTTCTCTGTTCCAATTTTGCATGTTTTTACACTTTTTTTAAAGGAACAATTTTGCATGCTACTTATATGCGGTTTAAACAACACTAACAACAAAATACGAATGTATGTCATTAAATATACACATACATATATTATTATAACTATAATTCTCCAATAACATTACGAAGCTACGTCCATTCATGAAATGACACACCCCCACATACAACACATTGCATCGACCTAAGGACCCGCTCGTAGCGCGGGCTTGAAAATCCTAGTTTAATTATAAGACCCTTCACAAGTTCAAATTGCACAACTTGTACGAAATGTTGGTATCAGTTGCAATATTTTTTTCATTACGTGAGTTGGTTCAATTATTAATTACTAATAACTTTAGGATGACGCTATATACACTTTTTTTTTTTTGCTATTTAAATTCATAGGGTCACGCATACGATTCGCGTGGGCGTGGGTATGATACCACGCATACAGAAAGCGTAGGCGTGATTGTTTTTCGGTTATCCGAACATAAAAGCCACGACCACGCATCGCGTTTGCGTGGATATTTTTTGAAATATCACGTCCACGCGTAACGTAGACGAAGGACAAAAGTGGAAATAGAAACAAAATAACAATGACCCACGCACTTAGCTTGCGTGAACGTGGGTTTCTTTGCCAAATTTAACACATTTCCTTTCCTACGTTACCTACACGCGTACTTTGGACTATTCCCACGTCTACGCAATGCGTGGGCGTAGTCTACATGAATCGGATATCCGTAAAATTGTCACGCCCACGTTTTCAGGAGGCGTGACCCATACCCACGCCCACGCTACCCGTATGCGTGACCCTATGAGTCTAAATAGAAAAAAAAAAAGAGTCTATATAGCCAATACGTAACTTTATATTGATTAATTTATTTTAGAACGCACTAATCTATTTTTGTGTGGCTTTGAACCCACTAACTGTTTATGAAATATTTCGTATTATTTATTTTAAACTTTGAGTTTTGACGCGCCTTGTAATAATTTTGTGTATATTAAAGCATATACTCTCTTTGTCCCCTTTTATAAGTCTCATTTGCTTTTTCAGTACTATTCACAATTCGAGAGAATCTTCTCGATTTCTTCCAATATATAACGAAAAATATGGTCATATGGGGTCTTGTTTGATTCGTCTCAGTAATTACTTTAACAATATCAAATTTTTATATTTTTTACTAATAAACAATTAGAGATATTAACGAAACAAAACGTGCATCGACATCCGCACCGATGTCAAATGGGGCTTATATAGTGGGACGGAGGGAGTAAATTGTTTTGAAAAAAAGCGATAAAGAATATATAATAAGCATGTTTTAAAAAGTATCTTGCAATATATAATTAGTCTAAAATAAACATATATACATATATATAATTTTTAAAGTATATAATTTATTAACCAAAAAGAAAAATGATTAAGATATGACATGTTGGAAAATGAATGAGAAATGACATATGACGGTTTAAGTGAAAATGTGACTTGTGACAAATATATGGTAGATTGTAGATTACTATATAATTCATTATAAAACATATTTACACAATCCGGTTAAAAAATCCCACAAACTTTGTATATAATGCAATAATTTTGACGATCGACATAATTTGAAACATCAATTTTTCTTTCTAAACAATAAAAAATGTAAAAGAAAGTTTAGTATCTAATCTATCACGATTAAATGTGTAACTTCTATATCAAAAAACTATTTCTTATTTCGTTACTAATTATAAAGAATAAAAAACTAATCAAATCAATGGAAAATTATTTGCACGTATAAACTAACTTATTTTATTAGAAAAATAGATAATATAATCCTAAAAAGTAAAAAGCGAAATTACAAGATATGTACCTTAATCAATAATCAAGGGAAGTAAATCCTTATTTATTAAAAACTTTAGAAAATTCAGGTACGAATGGATTAACAATGTACGAATGAAAAAATTCACATGCACAATTAATGTAATTGAAATGCACATTTAGATGTAAATACATGCACATTTTTCCGATTGTGCATGTCATTGATAATATGTGAAAATTACATGCACATACCTGCGTGTACATACATTAAGGCATTCACACCTGATATGAAGCCTTTGCTATATTTATAATTTGTATTGCTATTATAAAAAGTGAAAAAATGATAAAAAGGAAAGTGATATATTGAATAGAGAATTGACACATGACAAACGCAATAATATTATGACATGTGACAATTAAAGAAAGAAATGACATGTGACATAAAAAGGAGGTTTACTTTAATACCTATATAGCTATATACTCCCTCCGTCCCAAAATGTTAGTCTCATTGTACAAAAATCTCTTGGATTAAGGCAAATGATGAAAAATACATAAGTACATTGAAAATGATGAATGTAAAATATTAAAATAATTCATTAACCAATGAGAGAAGAGTTTACAAATGAAAAGTACATAAGTGCATTGGAAATGATGAATGTAAAATATTAAAATAATATGAGTAAGGGTATAATTAAAAGAAGTTTATGGACAAAAATAAAAATAGGACTAATATTTCAGGACGCCCGAAAAGAAAAACAAAACTCAGATTTTGAAAGTGAGGGAGCAGTAGATTTTATACTTTTTAAAGTAACCGTTTAAAAACAGTGTTTGAGTTGTTTGATTTGTCCTCTTTGAAATGAACCCACCTCCATCTCAAGTTCTTCACTGAGATTGGGTATTCTCACTTTGAATCTTGGTCAGCCCACTGACCGCCTTTAGCTCCTCTTGACCAACGGTCTTCCTAGCCACCCCGCTTTCCACTTCTCTCTAGATCCAACACCCGTTCATCGGTCCATGTCGGCTATCAACTTCTTCACCCTAACTTCTATTTTAAACAAAATTGATCTAAATGATGTCGAATTTTATGCAATTGGTGTGTGGATCTAGTTAAAGCTGGTAGGATTTGTGTCTTTTATGATGTATTGAAGTTTTCATGTTGGGTGAAGGATTATCGTAGTTGGGTGAAGGATTATCGTAGTTGAATGAAGAAGATGAAGACACATCCCACCACCAAACACTGTAAAAGCAACCTAGAAATTTATAAAAGCGCTTTTAAAATTTCTCTAATACATTCTCAAAAATAAATATATTATGTTTTATAAATTTCTCTAATACACGATGATATTAGTATAAAACGCTTCCATATGCGTATAAAATTCGTTTATGTTGGACCCGGTTTCTCAGGTCGTGAGCCCAATGAGCTCGCGACGGCCCATAGTGTAACAACGGCCCAAGAACCGTTAAGAGACTCGGGAGAATAATGCCCAACAAGCAAACCCAATTAGCGAGGAGAGAGAGATCGAATGGGGGTTCATCCTTCCGGTTTGGTTGCGCATGTACTTTGGAGCTCAAGAACACGAAGAACAGTGCAAGAAGACGAGTTTTGATGCAAAGAGAGATGGAATTCAAGTTGTTGCTTCAGTTGGCATAAAGGAGGTCTCCGACAGATTGAAGACTTTAGCTGGCCAGACCTCGCGGGGTGTTGATAGGGAGGTCACGAACACCCGGGCTCCAACACTGGCGCCAACCGTGGGGATCTCCTCGCGCAGCTAGTTCGTTTTGAAACCTTGAGAATCAGATTGTGAAGTTCAGTACAATGGATGAGACAGACAGAAGCGGCATAGTGAACAACACTCTATTGCAAACAGGCCCTCTCACTCAGAATGCCCCTAATCCACCTCTTCCTCGCGTGGATGAAGAGGACACTCGCGACCTTATCACTATTCCGCGAGAGGATGTTGCGGCCTTCAATACTTGGATGGGGCTTCAAGGGGCACCGGGGAACCAGAATGCTGCTAATCAAAGAGTGGAACCCCGCGAGACGCGAGGTAATCGCGACAATCAAGAAACTCATCTAGAAGAGCAGGGCGCCGAAGTCGCCCCAAATGATAGAGTTTCTGTCTCTAGAGTGCCAAGGGGTAGAAACGTCGCGAGAGAGGCGGGACAAGGAGGCTTTGATCTTAATCAGGCTCCCGCGAGCCACCAGGACCACTATTATTCATAACATGGTGGACGCTATGATGAGAGGGACCAAGCATATTATCCCCTGAATGAGCCGCGTACTCCGCGCAATCATCATGGAGTGCCCTACGATCCTCGCGACGACTATCAAAATCAGGTGTATCCTACCAACCCTCCTCTCAATTTTTCATCTATGTTTGGACCAACAGCGTTCGCGGAGCATATAATTCGGGCACCCCCATTGCCGGATTTTAGGTTCCCGACCATCAAAGAGTACACAGGTAAGGGAGACCCCAAAGAACACCTCTCCCGTTACAAGTATGCAATGATCGCGAGAGGGCCCGATGAGGCCACAATGTGTAAAGGCTTCCCGGTGACGTTGGCCGACACGACAATGACCTGGATGTTGAATCAACCTGCTGGGAGTATCACATGCTTCGCGGACATTGAGAGAGGTTTCCTATTGCATTTTGGCTCGTCAAAGAAAAGAAAGATCACAATGCAAGAGGTGGTAGGAGTTAAACAGAAAGTCGGGGAAACTCTAGAAGAGTATGTGAAAAGGTTCTCGGGAATGGTGCTAGAGGCTGATGATTTCGATGACAAAACTGCGAGAGTCGCGTTCCTCGATGGTCTGCTAGATGGAAGTGAGTTCAAGAAGCACTTATACAGAAAGCAAGAACAATCCTACCAAGCCATGCTTGAAAGGGCGTATGTTGAGATTCAGGTTGAAACTCACTCAGGCGCTCCCTCTTTGGGAGGGGGTCAGGGCAAACAGAATCAGAATCAGAATCCGAATTCTAAGAAAGGCAATCAAGGTTGGGGAAATAAGAGACAACAGTACGTTCAAAATCAGGGTCAGAACAGCTCGCGAGCACCAGGTCTGGCTACTCAGCATCAGAATCAGGGACAATATCAGGATTATGGTCAGAACCAGGATCAAAATCAGTTTCAGGCTCAGAATCTAATGAATCAAATAGATGATAATGGCAACAACAGGGGTCGCAGCCGTGGCAATGGTGGGAGAGGCCGTGGTCGCGATGGGATGTGCTGTGCTAACCATAATTCCACTACTCACAATACAGAGGAGTGTCGAAATGGCCCCAGAATGAACAATGAACCCGAACAAAGAGTCGTTCTCATGAATCAGAGAGGCGGAGGAAATCAACAAGGGAGAGGTGGAAGAAACCCTGGACGAGGCCAGTACAAGGGAGGATACAATAATGGTGGCAGAGGAAGGGGACGTAATCAACAAGCCGCGACTGACCCTAACCTCCCCCAAGGTAACCAACAACAAAACTTTCCAAGGCCTGACGGCCATGTGGGAACGATAGCAGGGAAACATGTCCCCATCCCCCCTAACAGATGCGAGCAGAGGAAGATGAATAATGCTCCTTTGCCTCGTGGTCTTCCAGTCATGAGCATCGCGACTCCACCACCCAGAAAGCCTTATCAACTCGTATTCTCCAATGAAGAGGTTAATGAGTGGGCAGTTTCTTCGAGTGATCCGCTGGTCATACATCTCCAGATAGGAACAAAGCTGGTAAGTCGCATACTGGTTGACACGGGAAGCTCCGCCGATATACTATACCTGGATGCTTTCGAAAAATTGGGAGTTGATCCTAGTCTGAAAAGACCCACCCGGACTACTTTAGTGGGATTCGCGGGGGAAAGAGTAACAACTTTGGGCGTCGTGACACATGATGTTGTGATGGGTGACGAAACAGGGCCGCGAAGGTCCTAAAAGATTGACTTTGTTATCATCCCAACGAGCTCGTCGTACAACGCGATTATTGGAAGGGGCACATTGTGCAAGTTTGACACGGTGGTATCAATGAGTCATTTCTGTCTAAAGTTTCCCACGCCATCAGGCATGGGGGTCGCGACCGGAGTAGAGAATTAGAGCATGTCATGCTACATTAAATCTGAAAAAGGGGGTGATACACCTTTGCTCGCGAATCAACTTTTTGTCCCAGGAATGCCCAGCATTGAAGAAGAGACAGATTTAGACGTCCGCGAGCCCCCGAGGTCTCAAGGGCCCGAGGAAGAAGTAAACAAAGCAAAATTCACTGGTTTTGAGACCCATGAAATTACTCCCTTTGGCAATAAAGAGGAAAAGTTGTTTGTAGGAGGAAACTTGGATCCCATGGTAATGGGAGAGATTGAAAAGCTATTATCAGAATCACGGGATGTATTTGCATGGTCGCCTAAAGACTTGAAGGGAATTCCACCCTCCGTCATCACTCACTCGCTGAATATTAGTAATGAAATGATCCCAAAGAGGCAAAGAAAAAGGAAGCAGGCAGGACCAAAGAACGCGGCCGCGACTGTTGAGCTCGCGAAGCTCTTGAAAGCAGGATTCGTGAGACCGGTGCAATACCCAGCTTGGCAGTCCAATGTTGTCATGGTCGCGAAGAAGGGAACAGGGAAATGGAGAATGTGTGTGGACTTCACCGATCTTAACAAGGCGTGTCCGAAGGACAGTTATCCTCTACCTTCCATTGACCAGCTAGTAGACTCAACCGCGGGGCATGAGGCGTTGAGCTTCCTTGATGCGTACTCATGCTACAACCAGGTAATGATGAATCCTCTAGACTCAGAGCACACATCATTCATAACATATAAGAGAACTTTCTGCTATAAGGTTATGCCCTTTGGTCTCAAGAACGCGGGGGCTACGTTCCAAAGGCTCGTTGATCGAATTTTCAGTGGCCAGATCGGGGACACGGTTGAGGCTTATGTCGACGACATCGTTGTTAAGAGTAGGAGACAATGCGACCATGCTCGCGATCTTGCTGAGGTATTCGCGACTCTGAGGAAATATGGAATGAGTTTGAATCCGGACAAGTGTGTCTTTGGAGTAACAGAAGGAAAGTTTCTGGGCTTCATGATCAGTGCACGAGGTGTGGAAGTCAATCCAGATAAATTTAAAGCAGTACTGGATCTACAACCACCTAAGTCGACACATGAGGTCCAGAGATTTGTGGGTAAAGTGAATTATTTGGGAAGATTTTGTGCTAAGCTGGCTGAACGCAACCTTCCGTTCTTTGATATTATGAGAAAGCCGAAAAACTTCGAGTGGACTACGGAATGCGATCAAGCATTCGCGAGCCTCAAAGAGCACTTGTCAAGGCTCCCAATCCTAGCTTCACCAATTCCGGGTGAGACCCTTCAATTATATCTCGCAGCGAGTTCAAGAGCTGTGAGTGCGGTTCTCTTTCGCGAACAAGAGAAGCTTGTCTATTTCGTCAGTCACGCATTATTGCCGGCCGAGACCAGGTATTCCCCAGTAAAGAAATATGTGCTCGCCTTGATAACGGCCGCTCGAAAGCTCAGGCCTTATTTTCATGCACACCCAATCGAGACTTTGACAGACTTACCGCTCCATGGGTTCATGACAAAGCCAACAGTAGCAGGAAGGCTCGCGAAGTGGGTTATAGAAATGTCAGAATTCAATGTCGTGTATCGGCCTAGACCCACGATCAGAGCTCAGGCACTCGCCGACTTCATTGTTGAGACAAGTTTCAGGGAGGGCGAAAGCCAAAATCTGTATGGTGAAGAGCTGATGTGGGTCATGCATGTCGATGGCGCCGTGAATGATGAGGGATGCGGGGCTGGAGTGGTACTCACCTCGCCTACGGGTGATGAGATAAGTCACGCCATCGCTCTCAAGTTTAAACCCACCAACAACGAGGCTGAGTATGAAGCTTTAATAGCTGGTCTAGAATTAGCCATTGGCACCTCAATCTCTGTGCTGTCATGTCGGAGTGACTCGGAGATTGTAGTAAACTAAGTCCAGGGAATCTACGAAGCAAGAACTGGGAATTTACCAAAATATTCCGCAAGAGTCGCGACGTTGATTTCTTTATTCAGGCATTTTGAAATTCAAGCCATCTCAAGAGAAGAGAACAAAAAAGTTGATGAGCTCGCGAAAGTAGGTGCCAGTTGGCAGGGTCCTAAAGAGGAACGCGAGAGAAGATCAGGTTTCATTGTATCCAAGGCAGCACCACCAAAGTATTTTTTCCTTGTCAAGGAAGATAGCGCAATCAGTCGCGAGATTGAAATGATGGAAATTAGCAACACCAATGAAGATTGGCATCGTCCAATCGTTGATTATTTGAAAAATGGTCGCGGACCTTCTGATCCCAAAGAACTTCTCCAGTTGAAGAGAAGAGCTATACAAGAGAGGGGGAGGCCCCAGCGAATTGAAATGCATGGCTCACTATGAGGTGAAGTCATTCTTAGAAGAATTGCACGCAGGGCTGTGTGGAACCCACGCAGGGTGGAGACCCTTGGTTTATAAAGCACTACGCCAAGGACATTTCTGGCCCACAATGAAGCAAGACGTGCAAGACATATCGCGAGCTTGCCAAGCTTGCCAATATTTTGCCCCCGCCTCTCATCAACCTGGTGTGGAACTTCAAATCATGAGCAGTCCCATACCATTCGCGATGTCGGGTTTGGATCTTCTTGGTCCACTCAAGCCAAAGGCTCCTGGGCAACTCGAGTATATCATTGTGGTTGTGGACTATTTCACTAAATGGATCGAGGTCGAGGCACTCGCGTCCACGACAGTACTGGTAGTGAAGAAGTTCCTATGGAAAAACATCATCTGTCGCTACGGTCTTCCTCATGAGATTGTCACAGATAGAGGCCCTCAGTTCAACTCTCCCCAGTTGCTGAAGTGGTGTGACGACATGGGCGTTCAGCTGAAAATCGCCTCTGTCGCGCACCCACATTGTAATGGCCAAGTTGAAGTTGTCAACAAAAGCATCGTAATGGACCTCAAGAAAAGGCTGGAAGGCGCCAAGGGAAGGTGGGCCGATGTTCTCCCTCTAACCCTCTGGGCCAACCGCACAACTGTCAAGAAAGCAACGGGGGAAAGTCCCTTTGCCCTCGTGTATGGTGTTGAGGCTGTGGTCCCTGTGGAATTTTTGTTTCCGAACGAGAGAATCCTTCATCATGACAAGGACACCAACGATGAGAAAATGAGAATGGAGCTTCAGCTTCGCGAAGAGGCACAAGAAATGGCAGTAATCAGAGCAGCCGCGCACAAAGCTAGTGTCACGAAGTATTACAACAAGCATGTCAAGATAAGAGGCTTCGTGAAGGGAGATCTTGTCCTGAGAAAGACAGAAGGAGGAAAGTTAGATCCCGGCTGGGAAGGGCCCTACATAGTGGATCGCGAAGTCGCTGGCGATCGCCATGCTCTCTCGAACTCATGAAATGCTTCTATTGTAGAATGGCGATCGCCATAGTGATGGTGGCGATCGCCGCTGCTCCGCAGAATGTCTTCGTCTTCATGTCTTCATGTCTTCAATCTTTGATCCTCTTCTTCTTCGGTTCTGGTCTTCATTTCTTCACTTCTTCATAAACAACTCAGAATATAACAATAGCTCCAAATACTTGTGATAACACTCCTAAACTAATGTAATAACCCCTAGTTACGCCATACAAAGTGTAGCGTATCAGTCGCACCGGGCGCTTATCGACTGAAGGATAGCTCCGGGAATCACGTTACAAACTCTTGGAACGTGATGCGACTACGCCGCTATTACGCCTAGCCCATTCCCCCACACAGGTATGAACCTCCCACAAGAAATTTGTTATGTAACACATAAAGTATTTTTCATGCACGTAACTCTCGCGAGCAGATTGTCTAACAAACTTTGTGCAGGCAAAAGAACCGAATGAGTTTGAACGATCAAATCTGTAGTCGGGTTACAAAGAGAATAAATACTTTCGCCAAAAGGGGGAACGACAGCCTTGAATAAAAGGTAGAGCTACGCACTTCAAATCGCAAAATATAGATAGAAGTCCCGTGACGCTGGGATGGGGGCCAAGAAGCACCCACCCAGATCGCGAAGCCGTGATGCTGGGCTGGGGGCCAAGAAGCACGCACCCAGGTCGCGAAGCCATGACGCTGGGCTGGGGGCCAAGAAGCACCCACCCAGGTCGCGAAGCCATGACACTGGGCTGGGGCCAAGGGCACCCACCCAGGTCGCGAAGCCATGACGCTGGGCTGGGGCCAAGGGCACCCACCCAGGTCGCGAAGCCGTGACGCTGGGCTGGGGCCAAGGGCACCCACCCAGGTCGCGAAGCCGTGACGCTGGGCTGGGGCCAAGGGCACCCACCCAGGTCGCGAAGCCGTGACGCTGGGCTGGGGCCAAGGGCACCCACCCAGGTCGCGAAGCCATGACGCTGGGCTGGGGCCAAGGGCACCCACCCAGGTCGCGAAGCCATGATGCTGGGCTGGGGCCAAGGGCACCCACCCAGGTCGCGAAGCCATGACGTTGGGCTGGGGCCAAGGGCACCCACCCAGGTCGTGAAGCCATGACGCTGGGTTGGGGCCAAGGGCACCCACCCAGGTCGTGAAGCCATGACGTTGGGTTGGGGCCAAGAGCACCCACCCAGGTCGTGAAGCCATGACGTTGGGCTGGGGCCAAGAGCACCCACCCAGGTCGTGAAGCCGTGACACTATGCCGGAGATCAAACGAATCCCCATAGTTCGCGAAGCAGTGAAAATCAAAGACGAGTAACGACGTAAGTCCTCCTCGCTTTGATCACGAAGTCGTGACCTTGACGATCCGCCAAGGCACGAGGCGCGACGACTGATTGTTTCCTGCGCATTATGGTTTCAACTCAGTCGCGTGGTGACAAGGCTAAAATCGTTGTGCCTATCAAAGAAAATCTAACTAACCAACTAGTATAGCAGGAAAGCAAGACTCGAATCCCAAGAGAATCAAGTAGTCTATTCTTAAGCAAATAACTATTACCAACGAACACACCTAAGTGGGGGGGGGGGGAGTTGTTGTTCTATAACCTAAGACAAATAAAAGTAACAAGTAGCAAGAGTTGTGGTAATATGATTGAGAAAGCGTTCCACCTAACAAATATCCACACAATGACATGCACAGTTGATCATAGATATCTTTAACTCATACAATCCTATTGTTGTTCCTATTCCTGTTCAGACATAAATATCAGCGCAACCCGCCCTGATATAACTTCCTAATAAACAAATCTGAAGACCTTCAAGACTCAATTCAATAGAAGCATTAAGCAAAGGAATATAGCAGGATACATGCAATTCAGACAACCCGTCAGATAAGCATGCAATCAATTCTCATTCACAAGTAAAGACTGCGACCCGCTCATGTAAACATGTGTTTGCTACTAGATAAAGAACTCCGACCCGAAATTACCAAATCCTAGCACTATGAACAATACCAATAAACCTAGTTGGCCAAACTAGACAAATCAAGAAGATTCAATAAGATAAAAGCATGAGAATCAATCCAATCAATAGAAAGCAAAATAGAGTTTAGAATCTCACAACCATACAGTCAAAGGCTTCAACCGTCAGGCGAAACAAAGGGAAATTAGTTCAACATCGAGTCTTGGAGGCAAAACTAGGGTTCTTCAAAGTAATATCAGATTACCTAAAACTAAAGTGTTTTTAGGCTTAAATACTCCTAGGAAATAATAAATCCGAACTATGAAATAAGAGGAAAAGTATAGATAAATAAATAACAAAACAAGATAAAACTCGGAAACAAATCTGGTGTTCAGCGCATAATCCGCGGGCGCGGAAATTGGGTCCACCCGCGGCTCACCCGCAGATTTCGTACTTAGGCAAATCTGTGTGCTGCAAATCCGCGACCGCGGCTCACCCGCGGATTTCTGCATCAGCTTCGTCTTCTCTTCTCTTCAAGTCTTTTGTCGTCTTCTTACTTGGTTTCTTCAGTTCCTTGAAAAACGTCTACAATCTTCACTAATCTTCATAAATCACTACTTCTTCTCTTCAACTCCAGATCATGCAATTACATATAAAATAGCTCCCAAATGATCCTAACCTAAGCTAATAATCACTAGATAACATGTATGAAATACGCTCTATCAAATTTCCCCATACTTAGACCTTGCTCGTCTCTGAGTAAGCTAAAGAAAACATACTCCTCAATGTAATACACAAAGGTCTCAGGAAGTACAAAGAAACTTGTCTAATGATTACAACTCCAAAAACAACATCCAAATCCTCCAAACAACAACTATAGCAACATCAACAACAAAAGTGATTTACTATAAACACATAGCCTTCTCTACTCCTTATGACTCCCAAGTGGTCCTACCCGAAATCCTCCTTATATCACCTCTTCTTATGTCTTCCAACGCCAAATAAGAATAAGTCCTAAAATCACTCTTTTTTTTTTATAAACTCATCTTGCTTAGGCGCCCTCTCGGGTTTTCATCCTAACCACTCAATAATTGTTCCAGGCTCACCAAATCTCACATCACTTGAAACCTCTTTTTACCCCAGCCTAGTGCTGGTCCAGGTTACCTGCTTGTTGTATAGATCTTGCTATCCCAGGATTTTTTTGCCTTTTTTCATATTTTTGTGGCTTTTTCAAACAATTTACTCAATAAATTCATGCAGATACAACCAACACCCAAATAAAGACATGTGAATACATTCTCCTCCCCCATACTTAAACATTGCATTGTCCTCAATGAAATGGAAGACATAATAACGAACCCAGGGAAGGAGACAGAAGACTCACATACAAGGTCGGATGACCTTCCTCCAATAAAATACAAGGTGTGGTAGAACGAGAAACTAGATGAGCACCAACTGTAATCCAACAAAGCACAACTCATCTAAAACAAAAGAAAGAATACCTCCAATATAGATGGTGACCCAAAATCAACTCTTTGCAAAGAACATGGTCACTAACAAGCTAAGCTCCAACAAATGTAGATCCATAAATGATAGGAATGATGAAACGATGAAACCAACACTTGATAAACAACTTCCTTACTTTCTTTTCTCTCATTTTTTTTGCACTCTTTTTTTTAAATCTGATTTATTATTTTTTTCTCGGAATGAATATCGGATTATATTTTTTTAATTGTTTTTTTTTTTTGGAAGCGAGAAGGAGAGGACTTACAGCGAGGAAACCGCGATCGCGTCCCAAGGATGGTGATCACGGTTTGGCTACAGAATGTAGTTGAACCTGTGCTTCGGTGCTTTCCTCCTGTCCATAAACACACTAAAAAGAAAATCAAACGGAACAAACACACAAAAGAAAAGAAAACAATCTCAAACCTCGGGTTGCCTCACGAATAGCGCCTTATTTTATGTCGTCGCTCGACATGAAACTCAATCAAGTACTCGCACCAGGTTCCCTAGGAACTCTCTCTTTCAGCACTTCGTTCTTGAACCACTCGTGAAAATGTTTGAACTTAGAACCACGCCCTTTAGATACTTCCTTCTTGGCACAATTTTTTTTCTGTTCTCCCCCACACTTAGTTTGATCAGGTGGTTGTTTAAGCTCTATCTTAGTGTCCTGCACAATAGCAGACATAGGCTTTTCACCCTGCAAAATTAGTACGGTGGGGCTATTGCCCAAAAGTGGAGAAGGTGGCTTATCACTCTCATCTAGGACCTTATTGACCTCCTGCAAGTTAATAGCATGAACACCATCTATGTAGGGATCCAATACGACATTCTCAATAACACAATTTGATTCTTCCAAACAAGTAGGATTAATCACATTTATGCAAGACAAAGACGTATCATGAATGGGACTCATATCATAAATATTGTATTCCACTTTGTCCCCATCAAATTCCATACTAAGGGTTCCACTACTAACATCAATATTTGTTTGAGCAGTTTTCAGAAATGGCCTACCTAACAGAATAGGGGCAGCATGCTTATCATGATCCATGTCCAAAACAAAGAAATCCGCGGGAAAAAACATATTATCAACTTTCACAAGAACATCTTCAACTACCCCTTTCGGGTACACAGTAGAACTGTCAGCCAATTGAACAATTGTTCCTGTTGCATGCAATGGTCCTAGTCCTAGCGACTCATACAAAGAATAAGGTAATACATTGATAGATGCACCTAAGTCTAGCATAACTTTGTCAAACTTAGTTTCACCTATAACACATGGAATACTAAACATGCCAGGGTCACCACACTTCTTAGGCATACACCTTTGAAACACAACAGACACATGCTCACTCACCTTAATCTTTTTTTTTCTTTTAATTTCTGATTTCTTTTGATTGTGCATAGTTCTTTCAGAAATTTAGCATAGCGAGGGATGCTCTTAACAAGTTTAAGTAAAGGAATATTTACCTCGCATTTGCTGAAGGTCTCAAAGAGATCTTTGTCGTTCTCCAGTCTTCTAGTGTCCTTCAATGCCTCAGGGAAAGGTGCTGGTGGTTTTAAGGAGCTGAGAGGAGGTAAGACGGGTCGAACATAAGAGTCAGTAAGATCAGCAACAGATCCGCGGGCGCGGAAATCTATCCGCAGGCGCGGATTACTCTCTGCAAAATGCTCCACTCTTTCATCAGTAGCCGATCCGCGGTGGCGGGTACAAATCCGCGGTCGCGGATTTTGTTCGTCTTGCTCATCTCTCTTGATTTCAGCCCCTGTTTTAGCTCCGGGCCTAATTTCCAATTGCCTACCACTCCTTAGAGACAATGCACTGACGTTTGCTCTCGGGTTTTCTACCGTTTGAGATAGTAGCTTTCCCGAATCTCTTGCTCTAAACTCATTAAACGCTTTAGCCATCTGTCCAACCTGCACTTCAAGATTTTGAATACTCGACTTTGTATCCTTTTGAAATTGCATGCAGTTCTGCTGTAACTCTACTTGGCTTGCAGCGAGTTTCTCAACCATTTGTTGAAGGAATGAGGATGAACCTTGGGCTTGTGGTTGTGGTTGTTGTTGAGGTGGTGGTTGCAAGAGATGAGTGTTTTGCACATTTTTATTGTTCCCCCACCTGAGATTTGGATGATCTCTTATCCCTTGATTGTATGTATTAGCGTGGGGATCATATCTAGGTCTTTGCTCCCACCCTCCTATAGCATTTACCTCAGCGTTTGGATCTTGAAGTTGTGGGCAAGCATCAGTAGGGTGTCCTGTATCAGTACACAATCCACATGCGTTTACTTGTTGTTGAGCAACACTCTTCACCATTAGGCATTTCACCATCTCTTTCAACTCTTTCATCTCATTTTCCAGCTTAGATGTTGATTGAGACTCTATTGCCTTGACACTCTCTCGCCTGCTGAACTGTCTAGAGCCCTCAGATAACTCATGGAAAATCTCTTGAGCTTGGGCTGTGGTTTTATTCAAGATGTTACCCCCACAGGCTGCATTCACTATACGACGCTCATCATCAAGCAAACCATTGAAAATATAGAGGATGAGCGTTTGATCTGCATATCGAACATAACCTCTTGAACCTCTCATAATACTCATAGAAAGTCTCAGTAGCATGTTGCTCGATGGTAGCAATATCCTTCTTCAAAGTGTTGAGCTTAATAGCAGAGAAGTACTTTTCTAGAAATACGTTTTTCATTCCAGCCCATGTAGTGATGCTTCCTGGAGCTAGATAGTACATTCAATCATTCGCTGCATCTTTCAAAGAGAACCCAAATGCTCTCAGCATGATCTGATCATCAGTTATACCCATTGGCTTCATACTGGAGCAAACAGCATGAAATTGAGCCAAATGCTTATTCGGATCTTCTCCTGCCAAACCATGGAAGTGTGGCAATTGATGAATCAGGACAGACTTCAGTTCAAAGTTCACACCTTCTCCCAAGTCGGGAAAGGTGATGGCTAGCGGCTGTTGAGTCAGGTTTGGGGCAGTTAAGTGCCTCATAGTCGGTGGTACGACAACCATCTCACGAGTTCCTCTTCGGTTGCGGCTAATGGTTCTTTCAATCTCTGGGTCAAGAGCAACAAGAAGCGAATCAGTAGTACAGGTGTGGACCATACAACAGGTCCACACAGAGGTTGGTAAGAATTAATCACATAAAAACAGAAAATTTGATTCCCCGGAAACGGCGCCAAATTTGACAAGGCTAAAATCGTTGTGCCTATCAAAGAAAATCTAACTAACCAACTAGTATAGCAGGAAAGCAAGACTCGAATCCCAAGAGAATCAAGTAGTCTATTCTTAAGCAAATAACTATTACCAACGAACACACCAAAAGGGGGGGAGTTGTTGTTCTATAATCTAAGACAAATACAAGTAACAAGTAGCAAGATTGTGGTAATACGATTGAGAAAGTGTTCCACCTAACAAATATCCACACAATGACATGCACAGTTGATCATAGATATCTTTAACTCATACAATCCTATTGTTGTTCCTATTCCTGTTCAGACATAAATATCAGCGCAACCCGCCCTGATATAATTTCCTAATAAACAAATCTGAAGACCTTCAAGACTCAATTCAATAGAAGCATTAAGCAAAGGAATATAGCAGGATATATGCAATTCAGACAACCCGTCAGATAAGCATGCAATCAATTATCATTCACAAGTAAACACTGTGACCCGCTCATGTAAACATGTGTTTGCTACTAGATAAAGAACTCCGACCCGGAATTACCAAATCCTAGCACTATGAACAATACCAATAAACCTAGTTGGCCAAACTAGACAAATCAATAAGATTCAATAAGATAAAAGCATGAGAATCAATCCAATCAATAGAAAGCAAAATAGAGTTTAGAGTCTCACAACCATACAGTCAAAGGCTTCAACCGTCAGGCGAAACAAAGGGAAATTAGTTTAACATCGACATGTTGGCAAAACTAGGGTTCTTCAAAGTAATATCAGATTACCTAAAACTAAAGTGTTTTTAGGCTTAAATACTCCTAGGAAATAATAAATCCGAACTATGAAATAAAAGGAAAAAGTATAGATAAATAAATAACAAAACAAGATAAAACTCGGAAACAAATCCGGTGTTCAGCGCATAATCCGCGGGCGCGGAAATTGGGTCCACCCGCGGCTCACCCGCGGATTTCGTACTTAGGCAAATCTGTGTGCTGCAAATCCGCGACCGCGGCTCACCCGCGGATTTCTGCATCAGCTTCGTCTTCTCTTCTCTTCAAGTCTTTTGTCGTCTTCTTACTTGGTTTCTTCAGTTCCTTGAAAGACTTCTTCAATCTTCACTAATCTTCATAAATCACTACTTCTTCTCTTCATCTCCGGATCATGCAATTACATATAAAATAGCTCCTAAATGATCCTAACCTAAGCTAATAATCACTAGATAACATGTATGAAATACTCTCTATCACGTGGCCATCAAAATCGTTGCTTATATCATGACTCGCAAAATTACGCAAAAGTCTAATGACAATCCTGTTTCTTTGCATGATACAGAAGGTTCTTACCAAAGTAACAAAACAGTCTTGAAAGAGCTCGCGAGGTTAAACTGGGGCATCAAAGCCACCACTGTCCAGGTACTCTCAGCTCCCATATACAACTGACTCTCTTACACAAGGGCCAGTATTCTTGTAGACACTAAGCATTCGACTACGAATCGAATTACAGTTCTACATCGCGAAGCTATCTATAGCTCAGCACTCATCGCCCCACCAGAAACAATGTACAAGCTCCAACTCACGAGCTCAGAATTACTGAGGCACTCGACACGTCTTAGCTCATGTATCATGAAAGGAATATACAAATTATCTCATACGGTCGCGATGATTTAAATATAACATTACTAGACAATTACACACGCAGGAAATTCTGGCTCGCTCACAACAAACGATAGCCGCGAATGATATAAGCCCTATTACGGTATGAGCATGATTGTTAAAAACTCCAAACGCGACAATAATGCGAGAGGCTGACAAATGCTTATATGACTATCATTCGCAGGGCTTTTCTAAGGAGCGCAGACAAGTTGGAAGATCTTTTCTCTCGTTAATGCCTCGTTGTTTTACTTGATTTACCTAGATATTTTGATATTATGTAATGCCTATGTTACCAAGGAAAAATGCATGTTCGTTTTTGTTCGCGAGCACTTTACCAATATATACATTTAAAAGTCGTTTCAATTACATATCGTCTTTCACGACCGAGTATCCGTCACGAAAAGGCAAGGCAAAGCTGATTAAGGAATCAATAAACATTACTACACTCACTCCCTCTTTTTATTACATAGCATCCCCGAGGATGCAAGCACCCTCGCGAATGCTATGAGGGCGGGGAAGGAGGGATTTGTCAAACTAACCCACCATCAATAAGAAAGTAAGAAGAAAACAAAGAAGTAAATACGAAAGTAAGTGCAGAGACGAAAGAGAAGCAATAAGCATTAAATCAATAAGTACGAAAGAAAAGTCTTGCCTTCCACAAGGCCAAGGTATAATTCAAGGGTTCGCGACCACACACGGTCCGCGACCCACCATAAATTAACAAACCATTGTACGCATTACAAACCCACAGAGTAACTTAAAAATTCACAAACGTCACAAAGAAAGTTAAGGCTGATCATTCGCATGCTCCTTAGGAACGCTGATGTAGTCGTCAACATTGTCGACTGCCTGCTCACGAACACCTTCCTCACCCCAGCATCCTCTGTCGACGCGATGTTCTCGACCCCGGCAGTCTCATCACTATCAATCAGCACAGCTTGGTCGCGAACTTCCTCCCCCAAGGTATCGGCATGAAAACGCTTAAGTGGAGACCCAGTCTCGCGCTCCCTCTCCTCTGAGTAAATCACTTCCCTTTTCCTCTTAAGTCTCTGGGGAGCAGGGACGATCGGGGCTTGAGCCTCTTTCCCCTCAACAATTTCCGTACCTTTCTTCATTGGACCCACTGTCCAACCTTCAAGGAGGCTCGCGTCGTCGTCCACGTAGGTGCCGATTGGAGGAGGAACATACTCAGGAAGATCCCCCGAATAGCCACAAAAATCTGAAGGATCATAAGGAAACTTAGGCACTTGGTATTTCTTGAGTTGGCCCTTGAGCGAGGCAATCAGAAGGACACTGCGAGCTGTACTGATGAAGTCAATGCAATCTTGCTCACGATAGCTTGAGGCATATTGGGCAGCTCCTTCGCGATGAGCGCGGGCTATGGCTTCAGTCATTTCCTGCCTCAACGTGCCCATCGCCGTCTCATGATTGCGTTTTTCCACCTTGGTCGCGATCTCCATCTCGCCCACTTTCTTGACCAGCTCCGCATTCTTCGCTTTCTGCGCCTCCAAGGCTTGTCTCGCCTTATCACGTGCAGATTTATGTTCGCGACTCTGCTCTATTATGGCCTCGTAGTCTTTCTCCACATCCTTCTTTGCATCCTCGACAGTAAGGGCATATTGCCCTATGGCTTCAAAGAAGAGCATCCCCTACAACCAAAGAGTTATGGAAAAATTAGAAAACACAAAGTGAAAGCAACAGAGAAAGTAAAACACAAGACTCACCGCGAGAGCGATCGTAGAAATTCCCGCGCCACCGCGAATGACACCCTCAATACATTCAGCAGTCTCAGGAAGGCAGGGACGATCCTTACCGAAGAACTTCCTCACCGACTCCTCGTCGAGGAAGATTGAATCCTCCACGGACGAGCCCCGAGGGGGGACATCCTCTTGTTCCCCGCGAACCATCGGCTGCTTGCCCTTCGCGGCTGCCGATGCCCGTTCTGTTGCTGCTCCAGAGTTTGAAGCGGGTGTTCCTCTGGGCCTTGGGAGAAGGACGGTCTTCACTGGAGTAGAAGTTCTCGCGAGGAGAGTGGCGTGACCAGTGGGAGTATCATCGGTCAAAGGTTCGTTCTCCTCAACACATGGCTCTTGAATGCGGATCGCGCCAAAGGAACCTTTCTGTTTACGTTTGGACTTGAGGGCCTGAGCGTCACCAGGAGCAGAGGCCTTGAGCTTGGTCGCGGCCTTTTTGGTACGGCCCTTGCCTTTTGCAGCAGGGGCGGGGGCCTCGTCTATGGGATCGTCATCAAAGGAGTCCTCAGAGCTGTCAAGGTTGGGAAGGTTGGAGAAGAAATTCTTGCCTGAAAAGAAGTGACATTAAAGCATTAATACGAAAGGATTATAAGAAATACAAAGGGCATAAACGCTCGCGACTATAAAAAGTACCATAGTGGTGTTCAAGACTTAAGCCTCGTTGGGCTAACACTTCGGGAGTAATGCACTTCGCGAAGATGCGTTTAGATGAGAGGTCCGAAAAGTCATGATACTTCGCGATGAGACTATCTTTCTTAGCTTGGGACCAATTCCCGGGCTTGGGCTGGGCAGCGAACTCAGCGATCTTGATGGAGAATCCCGAGTTTGGAGGCGGTCGGATAAGAAACCAGTCAGATTTCCATTTGGTGATCCGAGGTGGAGCATCCCACTCAGTCGCCCCAAGTTTAAAGGCTGTGAACATTCCTTCTTCATCGGGAGCCTTACGTGAATTGAACATGAGAAAGAAATGACAAGGATTGGGTTTCACACCTATGTCTTGACATCTAATTGTATAAATGAAGACGATGCGCCGGAAGTTGGGTTGCATCTGAGCAGGGCTATAGCCTAATTGCTTCATGAGCTTCTGAGCAAAATTCGTAAGAGGAAGCCTAAAGCCTGCCATAAGAGATGAGAGACTAATCGTGAAGAAAGATCCATATTCGTCGAGGGAAGTTCCTCCGGAAGAGGGCAACGCGAGAATGGTGCCCTCCGGGAACGGATAAGCATCAGCTATGGCCCTAAGGTCGCACAATTGGAGAGTAGTGGGAAGAGCAGTGAACTTATTGCCGAGATTCCTGGTTTTGGAAAAACGAACGCGACGAGTCAAAATTTGTACACGACTCGCGGGTTTAGTGAGCCAATCATCAATCTCTATACGGGGAAGATCACCCTGCCAAGTATAATAATCCCTCTCGTCTCCAAAGCCGAAGTCCTCGTCTTCGGGATTCTGAATGGGGGGAGAATTATTGCTACTCCCCGCGTCGGGTCGCGGCGTGGAGGGACCAACGACGTCTTTATTTCGGGAAGAATGGCATGAGCAATGAAGAGAAAAGGAGAAGGATGTTAGTTCTCCAGGGAAGGAATACGAAACGCAAGGATAAAGGATGAGCCTCGCGAGCCATAAAGTGAAAAACAAAGAAATCCCTGGAAAACGGAAAAAGAAAGATCTGAGGAGAAGTTAAAAGGGCACGAGGATGAACATTGAGAACGAACACCAGAATATGAAGAACTCATAGAACCAAAGGTCGAAAACTCGAAGGGCCCCAAATAGGAAATGACAAAGAAGATTAGGGTTTGGAAAGGAAAGGGGGCGGCGCCACCCATAGAAAGGCCGATAAGGAAGCGGAGAGGCCCGCCGGACCACCGTGAAGGTTTAACCAAAAGCTCCAAATACGAACAACAATGGCGGAAATGTGCAAAAATCAAGAACGAATATAGCAATAACATGAAATACAAAGCATAAGGGGGATTAGAAGCAAAACATACCTGCCATTTGCGGTTTATTTACTCGATCGAACGAAGAAAAGAGGATCTGAATAATATTACTGCAGAGGTTTTTACAGAGGTTTATGAAAGAGCGAAGTGGAGAAGAGGAAAAAAAATGATTCGACTGGTTTATATAGGAAAAAGAGAAGAACCAGATGTTTGACACGTGTCACAAGATGTCAGAGCGCGGGAGACGAAGCGTCACTTATTTAAAATTCGAAATTCAAAACAAGCGCGATGCAAAGTAAGCGTCGCGAGCAAAAGTCAAGAAAAGAATCCCCAGAACGTAGCCTGAGATCCCGGCTTCAAGAAAGACTACCCAAGCCTTGCTCTCGCAAAGAGCAAAGACTTGGGGGGCTGGATGTTGGACCCGGTTTCTCAGGTCGTGAGCCCAATGAGCTCGCGACGGCCCATAGTGTAACAAGGGCCCAAGAACCATTAAGAGACTCGGGAGAATAAGGCCCAACAAGCAAGTTCAATTAGCGAGGAGAGCGAGATCGGATATAGTGGGGCCCGTGACCTGGGTATAAAGCGTAACAGAAAGGAGAGAGAAAGCATCTTTTTGGCATCTGAGGCATTTTACCCCTTGAGCAAGAGAGAAAACACAGGAGGCGGAACTTCCATCTCGGATTCGTCTTCTTCTTCCCCAATTCATCTCTGTTCATAGAGAATTGGATGATCGATACTTGGATTATGACTCTCGGTATCGTATTCGTGTTTTTGATCTGAGAATCGTCGCGTTTGGTTGAGTTTGGTTGTTTATTGTTCCATTGATCTGAGTCGTGAGGTTTCATGGCTTAACAGTGCATTTTGATCGTTATTCCCTTCTCTTTGGTTATCATTTGGTGTTATTGAGCTCGTTACTAATATTTGGTCGTGATCAGTACTGACTTGGGCGTCGGAGAGCCAAATCTGGGGGTTCATCCTTCCGGTTTGGTTGCGCAGGTACATTGGAGCTCAAGAACACGAAGAACAGTGCAAGAAGACGAGTTTTGATCCAAAGAGAGATGGAATTCAAGTTGTTGCTTCAGTTGGCGTAAAGGAGGTCTCCGGCAGATTGAAGACTTTAGCTGGCCAGACCTCGCGGGGTGTTGATTACGAGGTCGCGAACACCCGGGCTCCAACAGTTCAAAACGGACATCGTTTGCCCTTCAAAAAGCAAAAAAAACAAAGAACTATTCGTAATTATGTTTAAGTGTAACAAATCTATTACTTATAAATTGTAGTTATGGACTGTATTTTAGTATTAAAAATTTATCACTAAATAGAATCCTCGTTAAGTTATCTACCATATTATAAAAAAGTTGAAAAATAGTGTGTTTAGTTTTAAAGCATTTGTTGACACATAAAATTATGTGTGATAAATTTGTTTTTTAACTTTTTGAAGGGACAAATAATGTCCGTTTTGAACGAATTTTATATACACGCGATCGTATGAATAAAAATAAAAATAAAAATGGTGGGCATTATGGACAAACAAGATTACGAGCAAAACAAAATAAAAATAAGAAACTATACGCGACGTATGAATATATTTTATATTAATGTTATTATGGAATGAATCAATATCCAACGCATCGAAAGCAGACTGTCATTAGAAAAAATGGTGGGCGGTGACTAACGAGCCCCTAAAGTGGTGACGGGAAAATTAGTAGTGGTGACGGGTGAGTGGTTACCACTTACCGACAAGCTAGCTTAATTAATCTTCTAAAAAACAACCTCTCAATACAAAAAAAAAACTTAGTTAATAGAAACCTTACGTTGACTGTTCTTTGTTGGTGGTATAGTATGTTATTTGATCGGGATATTGTTTGAACAAGGTTTTTGTTTTTTACATCGAAATAAAAACGCTATTACGTGGCGTTTAACTTTTGATTTTAAAAAAATGATTTTATATCATGATTCTAAAATTTCCAGGATATAAAGTAAGAAAACTTCACGTGCAAAACTCAATTTTTTCGACTAAATTTTTTATCCCTGTTTGATATAAGGAGAATATCAGCTTTCATATTTTAAAAGTGGGACTTTCGTAATTGCAGATCAAGGCATAGTGGTTATATATTATAACTAGTTAAAAAATCATAAAATTAACTTATATATTATAATTAATATTGTGATTCAGTATTTCAATTTTTTTTTACTTATAAGATATAGTTATATATTATAATTAAGTATTACGAACTTGTTACCCATATGATATAGTTATATAATATAATTGTGCATTATGGACAAATATTATGAACTTATTACTTGCATTCTATCGTTATACATTATAGTAAAGTATTACGACTTGTCAATTATATGCTATAGTTATGTCTTATAGTTAAGTACTATAAGATAACGGAGAATACGTTAGGCGGATGAACCATGTCGACGACACCGGTGAAGAGAGAAGTATTGCTTGAATTCTGGAAAAAAGAATATACTAAATGCGTCCGAAAGAAAATAAAAAGAAAAGGGAAAGAGTATAGATCAGATAATCTAATATATATACAATATTAAAGGTGAAGTCAAGTCTTCAAACACTTCGCACAATTTGAGTGGGATAAGTGTCTTTTCTTTTTGCTTAATTTTCTTTAAAATAAAAATACATAAAGAAAAAGAAACATGATTGAGTTATTTTAGGCAATTGAGTTGTGTAATTTAAAATAAATTACCAATTAATTAATTCATCATATTTTTCTCAATTGCTGAATTTCTTGAGGTGAATTCTATATTGATTTCTTAAGTATTTATCATTTGTTCTTTATCATGGATTACATCATTATAGACGTAATTTTTTTCATATCTTTTTGAATATCCAATTTCATCATCTCCATTTGTGTTGGTTGAAATGTTTTGTGTTAGGAATAGTTGCATTGTTCATCCCTTTCTTTCAGGGTGAATTTGATCATACTTCTAAGGTAGACATTTTTATATAAATTCTAAGGATTTATGTGGGGATGAAGCATTATAATTTTTTAATATACAAATGACTTATGAAGGTTGTGAAATAAAATTTATTTCATATGCCATGATAGGATTATGTGTTAAACTTTTTGGGAGAGTTATAATGTGGAGTCAATGTTGTCTCGATATTGAGACATACTTGTATTTAGGGATGAAGATTGTCCGTGGATGCCCAATCCATCCACGAATCCGATCCGAATATACGGATTGAAATCCTAAGATAAACGGATGTTGATGGATCAACAGATTGATGGATGGATCATGGAGCGAATATGGATTGAGGTTCATCCAACCCACGACCCGATGCATGACCCGCGACCCTATCCTACCTGCATAATCCATATAGTTTTTAACATATATATAAAATATTTTTTATTTATATAATTTATATGATAAATTTTAAAAAAAAACCTTCTAAGTTGTAACTTATAACCTTAATTTTTATCTCCTCTATTTTGAGTTCCTTCCAATGTCGTAAAAACTAGTTGAGTCTATTTTCGAGTTCTCTCATCTCCTTTCTTGCTCCATTCTTCTCCTCGGGTGCTCGACTCTCGTTTTAATTCACCATTTCTCTTTCGTACGCTTATATTTTTGTTTTTTATATGCTATTTACATTTTAGAATACAAAATAAGACAACCCACATATCTCACCCGATCCACCCGTGAACCCGATGGATTGAGTTGGATTGGATGTGGATTGAGGGTTTTGCGGATGACGGACGGATGGGTTGGATGGTAAAAATTTATTCGGATTGGATGGTGGTATGGGTGAATCCGTCCACCACCCGATCCATTTCTATCTTGTATTTTTTAATTCTTAAGTTCCTTGTTGTAATCTCTATTGATTTTTATATTGTTTTCATTATTTATATATTATAAATTAATTTTTCATAATTATTATGTTGCCTAATAATTTATATTATTACTCGTATGTCATACAAGACAAACACTACTCCCTCCGTCCCCGTTTATAGTTCTGGCTTTCCTTATCGGGAGTCCCTAATTGTTGTTCCTCTTTCTTTTAATAACAAATTATTTTGACCAAAATATCCCTATGAAAATCTTATATTACACCACAACCCACAACAATCCAAACTATTTTTTCATCACTCTCTCTTTCATTATTACCCTACTATTATCTCAACCATCAAATACACTTTTTTTCTTCAATTCTCTTATCCCAATACAACATTTATCTTCTCTCTCCCCTACTTTTCTTCTCTTTCCTTATTTTCACTCATTCCTTAATTTTAGACTAAAATGAAAAGCAGGAACGGGACGGAGGGAGTAGTTATTAATAAAGAGGAAAAAACACTAATAGACTCTTTTCAATTAGTGATTCCAAAACTAGACCTTATGAGAATAATGAGAAGGGGTCTAGAATTAATAACTCATTTAATACACAATCGGACAAAAAAAGCTCTTCATGTTCTCCACTTGCTACATAACCTATCTCAAGAGAACGCTTTTACAGTTTCTCTTCTCCTCATTTTTTTCAACCAATTTAACTCTAACAATCATCTCTTTTTCCGTAGCACCACCGCGTCACCACTCCACCGTGTTATCGAGCACCAACGACCTTGCCACACCGAATACAACATCAAATCGTGTTGCTACAACGACTTTGTTGTCAAAGATAGCGTTGCTCCACCATCAGCGTCGCCCACTTTGCTACACGGCCGTCCACGCTACACCGTCGTTGTTCATCAATCAATCTGTAAGCCTCTTACGCATTTATGCTTTAACAATTAGCCTAATTAAATTACACAATTAGATACATAAAAAACCCTAATTATATTAAACAATCATAAATATGATTATAGTTTACACGATTTGATTGTTGCATTACATTTCACGATTATGTTACTTAATTAATTTCACGTTTATCTTACATAGTTATCTTACACATAATTAGCTTATATGATTCCTTACATAAAATTAAGCTTACACAAATAGATTTAGTTTACATAATCAACGCTTCACGATTAAGTTATATAATAACTTACACGATTATAAAGCAAAAACTTACACGATTAGGTTACTTAATTACATTTCACGTTAATGTTACATAATTAGGTTACACATTTTTATACATGATTCGTTTACATAAAACTAAGCAATAAATTAGCTTACACAAATTAATCAGGCTTCATGATTATGTTACACTAACAACTTACACGATAAGGTAACTTAATTACATTCATGCTTAATATTACACATGAAATGTTACATGATCAGCTTACACAAATACATAATTGCACAATCCGTAAGCCTCTTATATAGTAACTTACACGATGATAAAGCAAAAAATTACACGATTATGTTACTTAATTAGATTACACATTTTTTAAATGATTAGTATACAAAATTAAGCATGAATTAGCTTACACAAATTGATTTAGTTTACACAATCATCTTTCACAATTACGTTACACTAACAACTTACACGAGGTAACTTAATTGAGATGCTAACCTCCAATTTTATGTTGCCTTGTGCCCACTTGTCCATCTCTTTTAAGATGACCATCACAAATCCAACCTAAAGTAAAAATTAACAAAGCTACACCAAAATTAACGAGAATTACACAATTACACAATAGTGCTACACAAAGTAAATTACACGAAATATCTAATGCTACGCAAAAAAGAGTGAGCTACACAAAAAATCTTGTTATATACAAATTACACGTGTTTAAATTAACAAAGCTACACAAACCTACATAACAATATTGTTACACAAATTGACACTAGCTTTCACAATTAAGTTACATAAAATTAGAATGTTTACTTAGTCGAGTCTTTCGTTCTCCTACACAAAACTCACTTCATGTTTCGCGATTAAGTTACGTATTTTAATATCACAATTTTGTTATATAATTAAAATTTATGATCAACCAACAAACACACCTAAAGCTTAAGTAATTAACGGATTAAATTAGCTAATTAGGTTAATCAACTAAGGTTCGTAAATAATTAATAGGTTGAATGAATCTACGTTTGTTACACCGTTCAATCTAATTCTAACCTATTTCGGCGTTCGTTGTGTAGTAGTAGTTATCTGGCATCCTTTTTATTAATTCATTGTGTAGACTAATCCTCCGTCCGACATGGATACAACTACCTAGGTTGAATTGCGACCTTGGGTAGAGTAGGTTAACCAACAAACATTGTTCGTAAAAGTTGGATATGGATCAAACTTAGGTTTAATTAACAAACGGAGGTTTCATAAACAATTAGGCTAAACGTAGATCAAATAAATAGTATGTTTAATTAGGCTAAACGTAGATCAAATAAATAGTATGTTTAATTAGGCTAAACATACCCAAAATGGTCGGACGAAGGATTTGACGGTGACCGGACCGAGGACAATAAGAAGACTCGACGGTGGATGAGAAGTTGACAGAGGAAAAACGATGGTGATTTACACAAATTAAATCCTAGTGGATGAGTTGATTAGGTTACGAGGGTAATTTTGGATTGAGAATTTATATAAACTTGAAAGAAAAAGGGAAAAAAAGGGTCTAGTTTTGAAAAAAAATTTAGTAAAAATAGACTTATTAACATATTTTTATCATTAATAAATGGGCGAGAATTGGTCATCAACCTTCTTCACAGCGCATGGATCTTCTTCTGTGACATCCGACATCCTTAAACCATTTATTCAATCTTTCATTTTTTTTGTCATCCATTCAATCTATCAAATACTAATAATCATATACTCATATATACCCACAACTACTTATAAGATGGTAGTTGTGAGAGAAACTTATATGTTATATGTTAGCGAATCTAATTTTTTTTATCGTGGGGGCTCAATTTAGTTTTGAATATGTTATATGAAAGGGTGTCGTTGATTAATCTTGGTGTTTGGATATGCAAATGAATCGTGTTAAATGCACTTTTTGAAACCAATATTTTAACCCTATTCACTTGCCTTTGGGTTACACGAAATTTGGAGTGAGATAAGACGTTGCAAATTCTAGAAGATCAAGACAATCAACTAGAAACACTTGAAGTTTTTGATTATTGGAAGATGTAGAGAATTCCTTGTTGTTCTTGGAGAACTAAGACCAAAATTTGATCAAACATCACCCTTATATAGGCCTAAGTGTAGTTATCCAGTTATTAGGATGTCATCCACTGGATAAGACGTTTAAAACCACTTACAAACACACTAACCATCCAAAACTTGCATATGCCAAGGTTTGTGACATTTTGGCACAGTTTGTGAAAAATTGTGCCATTTTACAGAACCAAATTAAAGGCACCTGAACATCCGCACGGTTTGTGACAAACCGTGCCACTCCTCAGAAAGTCTCGTTATCCATCTTTCGGCTCCCGAATTCGAACCATATGAAACCGACATGTACTTATGTATATCCTGACATATCAATGTAACACCGAGCTCGATTTTACGTGCTCTAGTCATGCACTCCGCACTCCCATGACTCGTCGAACGTAAATCAAGTTTCTCAAGCTTTGAGCGAATCCCGATCACACTAAAACCACTTATCACACTAAAATAACCAATAAAATATTTAAACATGATTATTCATCCGCTCACTTTATACCCGTTGAATTATAATCCCAACCTTTCACATTCATATCAACTAAGGTTAATTCAATATCTTCCCATTTTCATATCAATATTATTAAAAATTAAGTTCTTTTTTCATCCATAATTTTAATATCATCAATTGATTTAAACAACTTTAATCTAATATTTGACCAGTATTCAAATTGTAAATCAATTTAGTCAACTTTTGCTAATAAAAAAAATTAAACAAACATTCTACTACTTTTTAGCCTTTTATAAAATAAATTACTACTCCCTCCGTTCATTTAAGTTAGTCTTGTTTTCTTTTTAGGTGTCCCTTAAAGTTAGGTTGTGTTTGCTAAACTAGTTACTAAACTAGTTTAAGTTACTGAACTAGTTTAAGTTAGATAACTTTTTCTAAACTAGTTTAAATTGTTAAAAAATGATAAATGGTGTTTGAGAGCTATTAACTAGTTACTAGTTACTTGAATTAAAATTTTAAGGAAGAACAATTAAATTGTTAAAATTTCTCTTGCACATCGTTGAAATTTTCTACATGGCTGGAAAGGACCAATGAGGCGCAAGAGAAATTTGCTACATGTCTTGAAATTTTAGGAAGAACAATTAAATTGTTAAATTTTAACCCATTTTCCTATGTTTGGTAGCTATTAAATTATTAAAATTTTAAGGAAGAACAATAAAATAAGAAACATATATATAAATGTGGCATCGAGAGAAGAATTGTGGGCATCCTTGAGGCTTTGAGGAAGAGAACGAGGAAATCTAATCTGAATTGCAAATTATCGGCAATGGAAATGAAGGAAAATAGAATAGCAGCGTCACGAAGGTAAGGAGAGAAGAAGGGATTGGATCGTTTTATATCCCATGTCATTTGTAAATTATTTAAGTTAGTAGAGTTATTTTGTCAATAAAAATGAGTAATTAGTATAAACTAGTTTGACCCCTTGTTTTTTTTAGTTTATGCTTTAAACTAGTTTGGTAACTACTATAGTAACTAGTTAAAATTGACCCACCAAACCATGTTTAAGTAGTAACTAGTTATCTAATTAGTTAAAGTGACTTTGCAAACACTTTATCAACCATTTATATTCATTAAATTTTCTCCATAATACACTTACTTTATTTATTTTATTTATATCTTAACAACACTTTATCAACCAAATCAACCTTTTTCCATCAAATAAATTTTCTATTGGTTTGTTCTTATGATAGTATTACTTGTTTTGTATAACTTGCCTTAATTCAAGTCAAATGACACAATGTGACTAACTTAAACGGATGGATGGAGGGAGTATTTAACGTGAGTATAAATTCATTTAACTTATTAACATAATCTATCATATGTAAATTTTGGAAAATACATGAAGAAAATGATAAATGATAAATCTAATGAAAGAAAAAAGGGATCTAAATAAGAAATTAAATAAAAGGCCTAGCTGACGATGGATGTTATATTTTGTTACAAAACGATGCGTTTTGTACGTCTACTTTTTGAATAAAAATAATGAATCATGTCTTGTTTCTTCCCAACCCAACGAGAGAGCTTACCTTATGTCTCGGGTTCGAGTTTTGATACCGCTTTCCTTGTGGGTGTTGGGATTATCCTAGTTGTAGGGATCCCTTTCTTTACTTGTCCAAAAAAAAAAAAGCTTACCTTCGGATTTGTGCTCATGGCAGGTTTGCCAAGGGGCTCCGAGTTCCGACTGATAGTCTTGTCGGAGACGGCTGACCCCATAAATCTCACCGTAGATCCACCACTACCGACATCTTAAAATAATACTCTCTCGGTCTCTGAATATAGTTTATGTTTCATTTTATACATTATTCATCCGTCAACAGCTAAATTACTAGTAACATATATTTTTACTCCTTTTCTTTATCTCAAAAGAGATTCTTACTCTTACATAACCCGACTTGATGTAAACGTACTAAATATTGTAGGAACCTATATCTCTACAACATATAATTTGTATAAAATACAATAAATAAAACATAATTAAGGTAAGAATTAGTCGATCGAACCACTACCGAGACGAGAATGGTTGAATTTGAACGGAGTCGAGATTATAATTTCTTTCCTTAATTCTGAAAACGCCTCGTAGTGTGACGGTTACCGGCGTTCCGAATCCCAGGATAAAACCGCTAACGCTTCTGGTTTGCACAACTCAAGACAAGAAGCCAACGAACGCTAGACTGTGTGTACTCTCAGACTCGAACAAGAGAAGAGAAAGAAGTGATAGAGACTCGAAAAACGTGAGAGAAAGCAGAATGAGATGATATTGAGTGTGTTAAAATGAGGAGGAGAAAGCTCCATTTTATAGCCTTTCAAGGAGGATCCCGGTTTAATGCAGTCCATTAAAACCGAATCTTTGACCAAACTTAATTGGAAGATCAACCTATTCAAAACCAAATCAAGAGTTTAATATGGTAATATTTGACCAATTTAAACCTCTACATTTATCCACTTAGTGCACTTCAAGTAAGCTAATTTAGACCTTCATTTCTCATTCAAACAGAATCGAATTATACATAGGAGCATACTACGAAATAGTGCTCGCGGAGACGAAGCCAACGCTCTCATAATCCGACACACCAATAGTGTCCGGAAAATTTGGTTCGAACAAATATGACCATCTTCCTTAAAATAATTGATCCGTTTGAAATCCAGCAGATCGACGTCAAATAGATGTCTAAAAGCAGAAGGCCAACTATAGTGCCACTGTATTACACATAACTATAAACATACACTGCACATGCATATGTCGAAATTTGCATAATTAATTATTATCAAACTCTTAAATAAATAATTATTATTACATGAATGATTTAGTTTCATGCACTACTCGTGCAATCAATCATATATACATGCACCCATACCGTATCCCACGTTTTCATGTTCAACTCGTTATTTATATGTTTTGGTGTTACGAACTTAGTTCGTACTTCTTGAGAATGACGACCTGGGAAGAGGCCGAAGGCTGAGATAGAGAGATTAGACGAGAGAGATAAGATTAGGGCAAGAGTAAAATCTTTCTTATTGATTTTGAGTGAATAAGACAAGAGAATATATACTCGCTACTCTATCGGTTCAATAAAAGCGACTCGGGAAAGAACCGAAAAGAAACCGAGAAGGAGTTAATTAACTCTATTAAAAATCTACTAACGGAAAATAAATAAAAATTATAAAGATAAATATTAAAGATAGTCATTAAAATGCTTCGGCTTACGCCGATCTCGTTCCGATCTTCTGGACGGGCCTGTTGGCTCGGGAAGGCCCGTAACATTTGGCTACTTTTTTCTTTTGTACAACTACAACTCATGTTCAATCCCCATATTTTTTTGTAGCATATATAGCCACTGATCAAGCTTCACAGTAAGTAGTTTCCATCATACTGTACATGTTCCAGGATGCATATAAATCTATATATATATATAAAAGAACTGGAAATTGGAAATTAGTCCTAGCTGGATGTCATTTTCGCAATTGATTTAGGTTGTGTTAACCAAGTGAAAACGTACGTAAGTGTTTTCACAGGGAAAGTATATACCATGATTTATAATTCTGCCGACAATACATAAGTAAGTCCAACTTCTGGGATATATTCATTGTTTATTGAGGTATGGATACATAAACTGTCTTAATCGAAGATTGTGGGAAACTTCCACTTGCAAACAATAATGAATGTTCGCAAAACAACTTTACTTAATTCGGTTCATTTCAAACCCTATTCACAACTATATATAAATTCTATACCAGATATTGGCACGAATATTACAATTTAGACTCTACCATCCAAAATAATGATCTCATATAATTAAGTTGATTAAAAAATATTAACGATTATTCAATAAGGATGGTATGGTGAAGACTACGGATACATGAATACACTTTAGACAATGCACATCACTCTAATATATGTATACATCTTCTATAGGCGTAAAGTTATTCTCAATCCCCATCTAAATTAAACTATCGTCATGAAAACACACCGTTTTTATGTATCCTATAAATATATAACACAATCGAAAATTGATCAAATCTAGCTCGTTACATCCAAACCAGGCTGAGCCGCCATATAATTAATTCAGTTCTAGTTTATGATTATTTAATTATTATGCTTCAATCAAACCATCATCAACATGCATATATACTAGATGTAATTAGAGACTTAACTCCTAAGTCATATATAAGTTGCTCAAAAATAAGTAAAAATTAGGTTATGATGTGAGCAAGACATGCAAATTAAAAAGAAGTGGCATATGAGTCAATGACTAGCCCAAAAGAATTCAAAAGATATAAAAATCACGAAGACTTGCTCGATGGCAACATTTCTTATGAAATTATAATCATAAACTTTCTTTGTATTCTTCACCTTTTTTAATATGTAGGCTGATGTGGAAAGACTAGAATTTTGCGTGTTTCTTTACTTTTTATAAACTTCCTTTGCTTTTTTTTTTTGCCCCCTTAATTATTGTACATATAATCCCACTCACAGTTTTACCAAAAGAAAATAAAAAAATAATCCCACTCACAAAAAAAGAGTAGTTTACGTTATATTAGTCTTACACATGCCCTTTGAAACAGTATTTATTTACCAATATTTTGTTACCCTACAAATAGCAAAACTATACCTTAATGATTGATTATATCGTTCTCTATTCTTAATAAATCATTGTCAATGAGAATAGACATGATTATGTTAGATTATTTAATTTAATCTAATAATATTATGTGGGATTACATATTATAAGATAATCATATTATATGGCTAATTATTAGATGGCTTAATTAAGTGATTCAATTATGAAAAGCCCTCAACTTCTTATACCAGTTTTTGGGTAAGTATCCCAAAACTCCAATGTTTTTTAAGTTTTTGCATCACTTTTTTAAGTTATAAGAAAATACCCTACTATATAAGCAATAAAAAACATTCTTTACTCACCTTCTTCCCCAAATCAAAACGCTCCCGCCGCCGACAAATTCTTCTCACCCTCACCGTCTTCATCCTCCGCCCAGAAACAGCGAAGTTCTCCATTGATTCTCGATAATTGTTCTCCTACATTCTCACACTCGCTGTCGGCGCCTCGATCGGAAGAAACCTCTCGATACAACTGGCGCTCCAACCTTCTCCATCTTCTTCTTCCTCGTACTGTCAAACAAACAATAAAACCTGAAATTCTAGAACAAAAACGCCAGCGAGAAGGAGATTCAATTCAGGAAACAGAATAAGAGATTACAGAGAGATCAAAAACTGAGGCAGACAAAAAAAGCAATCGATTCTCTGGAAACATATACAAAAAGAGGCATCTCTACTACAAAACACAATGCTAAGCGTCGAATCTGTAAACGACACCAGCAAATCCATCGAACAAGAGGTGAAATCATGTTAATAATGATACAACACTTATTTGGTTGACAGATTATGATATAAATATATAGTTTGATGACTGAGAATGAAATACATTAGGAGTTTTATGAATTGTTGCGAGATTTCATCAAGGATTAAGAAAACAGCTTTTGTTGACAATGTATTGTTGTCATATATTACTAATCATGATTCTATTGGTTGTCAGACAAATGTATTGACAAGTTTGATTCTATTGACAATGTTTTGTTGTCAAACAAATGTTATAGAACATGATTATTTAGGTTGTTGACTAATGTTAAATATTATTTTGGAAGATAATAGATTTATGTTTGTTGACATATATATGTTGATTGATTTCTTTTTATTAACACGTAAGTGAACGAAGCGCGCTATGCGCGCCTCGTAAGAATAATAAACTTACGAAGCGCGCTGAGCGCGCTTCGTTAGTAATTAGGAATATACATTTGCACCTGAGTGAGCATTGTTGACAGATAAAAGAAAAATGTTTATATTCCATATGCAAAATGTTGACAGATAGATTAGTTATAGTGGTCTAATAAAACTTTATTAAATATATATGCAGATAAAAATGCACATTCTGACAGTCTCCTATGGAGAAGAGATACAAGTCAGAGATGGCATTATGGTTTCTGATTGGGGAATCATATCAACAACCTTTTTAGTTGATAAGAACATTATTCTGCAAGCAATGAAATTTTTTATTATCCAACGGTTCAAACTAGAAACAGAGGAAATGAGTCTCCAGCTCTGCCATCTTAATCCGTTCCAGAAGATCAAAGTCAAATATAATGTTGAGACAGATGATGATCTTGCGTCATTCATGGAAATTAATGACACAACACAAGTGGAATGGAGTTGTCCACTATATGTATCAAGAGAATACAAGATCTATGAACAAAAAAAAGCAAGAGAAAATGGATGCAGTAGTATAGTGGCAGTTAACATGGATGAAGGTGTTAAAAATGGACCAATACCAAAGAGCATTTGCAATGATATGAGGAAGAAACATTACATGGATGTCAGCTATTGGAAAGTATGGAAAGCAAGACAACTGCACAAGATCTAATACGAGGAACACCAGAAGAGAATTATGCACTCTTGCCCATGTATTGCCACATGCTCAAAGAAGAAAATATAGGATCATACACATGCCTAGAAGTTGGTGAGCATGACGACTTCAGATTCGTGTTTGTATCTATTGGAGCATGCACAAGAGGATTCCAAATAATGAGAAAGGTATGTCAGTTTTTAACTACTGACATAACATAAATTAAATGACATATTGATTAATACAATGATTTATTGTTGCCAGATTCAATTAAACATCTGATGACAGAATAGAAAGTGTAAACATTAGGTCTGCTTTTGACATTTTAATTGTTGTTGACAACTTTCATTAATAAATTAGAAATCTAAGATAAAAAAAAATGGAACAACATATTACAGTGTTGACATAAATATATATTTGAATTATAAAATGATACATTTGATTGGTTTGACAGGTAATCATGGTAGATGGAACTCACTTGCATATAAAACACAAAGGACATATGCTTATTGCTACAGCTCAAGATGCAAACCAGCAGATCTATCCCCTTGCATATGTTGTAGTGGATAGTGAAAATGACATATCGTGGACATTCTTCTTTACACAGCTTTTGAAAGTCATACCATGTACAGAAGATTTGGTAATAGTGTCAGATAGACATCTCAGCATTGCCAATGCCATTCAGAGAGTGTACACAACAACAACTCATGTTGTGTGCAGGAGACATTTAAAGCAAAATCTGAAGACAAGATACAAGGATAAGGGTGTGCACAAGCTATTCTCTCTGGCTGCTGATGCATACACGCTAAAGGATTTCCAAGAGAATTATGGGAAAATTTGTGAGATAAATAAGGAGATGGGGGAATACTTGGAAGCAGTAGGATTTAAAAAATGGTCAAGAGCACATTGCAAAGGGAATAGATACAACATAATGACAACGAACAACTCAGAGACAATAAATTCAGTAATACTGGAAGCAAGGTATGACAATATTATAGATATGTTGACACTTTACCAACTATGAAGCATCAAGATATTTTAAAAGTTGTTGACACTCTTGAATATTGATGTTGACAGGTCTTTCCAAGTTGTCGCTCTACTAGAGTTTCTGTGAGATGTGCTGTCAAGGTGGTTTAATGAGAGGCGCACAGAGGCTGAAAAAAGCAATAGCAAGGTGACACCAAATATCGGGAAAATACTGGAGTCTAGGTACCAAATGTCAAAGGGGTATGAGATGAGAAAGCTCAATCAAGCACAATATCATATACTTGGTGGAGATTTCATTGGAGTGGTCAATCTAGTAGAAAGGAAATGCACTTGCAAAGTCTTTGATGTGGACCACATCCCGTGTGTGCACGCTATAGCTGCAATACATAAAGCAAAAGCAACAGTGACAAATTTTGTGAGCGACTACTATAAAACTGAAGCTTGGAAAGCAGCATATAGAGAAAAAATCTACCATGTGCCAAGAGAGACTGAAAACAGTGTACCCAATGAAGTAACCAATAAAATTTGCATGCCACCGATTGTGCAGACAGATAAGGGAAGAAGAAAAAAGAAAAGATACCCATCTGAAGGTGAGTTCCCAAACAGAAGCAAGAAGAGAAAAGGAGCAAGAAAGCCATGAAAATGCAGCCTTTGTGGTAATATGGGACACAACAAGACTTCTTGCCAAAAAAACTTTGCTGACAAGATTGGGACAGAGTTATCAGTGTGGACAACATTTTAGGATTTTAATTTTTGATTTTTTACTTTAATTGAAAGGAATAATAGTTGTATATCATGTCAACATTGATATTTCATATTGTAAACAGGTTTTACACACAAACAACCATTTTTGGTTTTGAGATAATGTCAAAGTTAATATTCTGAGAATGATGTATACAAGTTAATGTTGAGAAGTTGACATTGTGATAAAAATGTTGACAAAATTGTGTTTATAGATTTTGTTGACAGCTTGTCATATTGTGTTTATAGATTTTGTTGACAACTTGTCATATTGTGTTGATAGATTATGATGACAGATTGTGAAAACAGATTGTCACATTGGTTTGAAAAATTGTGTGAAGAATTTAACAAAATGTGTTGGCACGCACACCAAATGGTTACTGGTGTGGAATATTGACAGATTGTGTTGACACGTTGAAAAGTTTATTACAGATGTGGAATGTTGACATATTGTGATGAGAGGAAGCAAGTTGATACAAAGATTGTGGAAAGTTGACAAGTTATGCTGACAGGTTTTAACAAGTTATTTAACAGTTTGGTATGTTAACGAAGCGCGCTACGCGCGCCTCGTAAGAATAATAAACTTACAAAGCGCGTTGAGCGCGCTTCGTTAGTAATTAGGAATATACATTTGTACCTGATTGAATATTGTTGACAGATAAAAGAGAAATGTAATATAACCATAGGCAATAATATCACAAAAGCTGACAAACAATTCACTATAGCACAAACTGACTTAAACACAAATTGCCTTGACAACAAACTGGATTGGCCACAAACTGTTGTGGTAAACAGAAACTGTCTTACAAAAGTGGAATGGAAACTGTATTACACAAAGATAACTGAAAACATAAGTTGTCCAAAAAACCATAAAGGTTGTACACAACCACTGTCAAACACACATAGCAAAAGCACACTAACAACAAACACATATTACATGAAAATTTAACATTCAAGGACAAGCTTGAGGTGTGTTCTTTTCAGTTGGCAATGGCTTGAACTCCCATTTCTCATTAAAGAACTCGATCATCATCTTCTCCCGATGATCCCTAATGTGTTGGTTGTCCGGATCATCCCAGTTGGTGCCAATGGCCAAAGCCTCAATGAACTTGATACAGTATACACCACAATTCCCACTGACAATCAACCAAAAAAAAGAGAGAAATCATAAAATGAACAACAACAACAATAAAGATAGAAAATCTTAAAAAAATCATATAAGTTGTCAAAACAGTATTATCATATAAAAAAAAGGCATGAGACAAAATATATCCTATAATTACCTTATCCCATCCTGAGGGACATCTTTGCGCGTTGACCATGAAAAATCCTTGTCCAAAGAATTGAGATGGTCAAACAAGTTGGACTTTTTCATAACAAGAGGGAGCATATGGCATAAACTTTTAATCCTAGCTCCAACATAAATATCATTGTTGATCAGCAGGCTGGAATCAAACACAGTCACATGCCACTTAGCTAGGTCTATCTCCAAGGCAACCCAATGCTCATTCTCACAGTTGAAGGGGGTATACACCCTTGTCACAGATTCAGACCAGCATCTCCTCTCATGTTTTGGATAAAGACCTATGAAGTACTTCTGGAAAGAGAAGCTCTGCTGGATCATCCTTCTGAATAAGACCTTCCCTCAAATCATTGAAATACCAGACCCAATCCATGATCACAACATCCTTGAATTTGTCACTGTTTTCGTTTATGTGCTTCCGGAAAAAATATAGTGCTTCAGAGATGTGCTACATAACAAAAAAAAAACAAAAAAAAAGAATATTGTTAAAAGAGAAATAAATAAATAAAATAAAACTATATAATAACAACAACAATAATAAAAATCTACAAACTGAAAATAGCAGAAATAATACAAGACTGACAACACAATTATGACTGATTGAATACGGGACATTAAATATTCAAAAACTTTAAAATGTCGACACATGACATGTACATAATAATGAACTTACACAATCATTTAGCCACTTGGCTCTTCCAACAGAACTTGTGCTTTTCAACAACGATTTGTTAAAGAAGTCCTTGGTGAAGTCAAAATCATGTTCCTTACGCTTAATAACCGTCTTCTTATTACTGCAACAAAAAGAAGAAAATTAGTAAACAGAAATACAAAAAATATAGAAAATAAAATAAATCAGAAATATAAACATACCTCTGAGAAAACCATTCATAGAACTTTATGCGATCATCAAGTTCATAGAATGAATAGGGTGGACGACTAGGCATTGAAATTTTCTTCTTTTTCTCAGCAGTGAAAGGGCTTTGAACAAGAACACTTGGGGTTGGGACCCTAGAAGACTTCCTCAGTTGTTCTTTTGAGTCATCATTGTTCTGGGAAGCAGGAAGCGCTGTATCCAAAATGTCTTGAGAAAGACTGTTTCCAGAACAGATGAGTATGGGATCCTTCTCTAAATATTCAGGGATGGTGTCAAGATACTGATCAATACACCCACTGTCATCAAGATACTGAGTAGAAGCACACCCAACATCAGAAGTGTCAGCACCTTGTGCATCAGGTAAGCTGTCAACATCTTGCCCCACTGTCATGCTGTCAACATCTTGCCCCACTGTCATGCTATCAACATCTTGCCCCCACTATCATTCTGTCAACTTTAATGTTGTCAACATCTTTGGGAATTGTAGGAGTGTCAACAATGTCTTCATTGGGCTCTACAGATTCAGCTTTTACTGGCAGGCCTTCAACACTGTCAACTTTGAAATCCCCATCTTTCGCCACACCACATCCACCAACTGCAGCAACAGACATTGAAACACTTTCAAAACACCTGCAGCTTCAGTCATGCCCCCTTGATGTTGCTCTACATCATACTAGATAGGTCGTGCAACTTCTTGGCCACTTGAACCAACGTCAAGCCAAGTTCTTTGGTGGACGATTGAACTTCGGACATGGCACCACAGAGAAGTTAAACTTTCTGGCTCAAAACTTTAAACCTTCCAACCCAAGCAGCATCATTGCCTTTTGTGTCAGCTGAGGGACGAACGAACGTTGTCCTTTAACTGTCAACAGAATCGGATGCACGACCAGCTACAGTTGTTTCTATGTCAACATGAAAAGAAGAAGATGACGGATGAACAGGTGATGACTTCCCACTCTCAGATGGGGTCGGGAATTCAACAATAGGTGGTGCATCTTGGGCAGCTAGATCTGGGATGTCTATCCTCAGCTTTTTGATAATGTTGTCAACATCAACTTTGACAGGGTCGTACACCACAAGGGACTTCCCATATTCCTGGTTTGTCTTGTTCAATTCTGGCTCTGAACCACTAACTTTGAAAATGACCTTGGGGCAAGTAGCGGGCGGAGACTTCCTCTTCTTGGATACAACATTGTGATTAGCAACATGTTGTTCATCTCTAACCTTACCAGCAGACCTAGTTTCTCTTATGGGAGAAAAATCTTAAGGGACCGCAGAAACACCAGCAGAATGTTGTCCATCTTCAACCTTCGTAACAAACCTTGATGCCCTTTTAGGAGAAAAATTTGAAGGGACCGAAGAAACACCAACAATCTCCTTAGAAACAACAACAGTGTGCTTGCCGGGTTGATTGCTCTCACCTTTCAATAACCTTGGAGACTTTCTTGGAGACTTCTCAGAAACAAGGATTTTCCGATCTTGTTTTGTGAGCCTTCGTGTATAAGTTCTGACAACTAGAGGGGAATATGTCAACAAAGTATAAAGAACTGTCAAAAACAGAAAAAAACAACTGTCAACCAAACAAAAATATGTACAACAGAATGAAAAAAAAAACATGTCAACAGTGTAAAAAATTGTCAAATATAACATACCTGGAGTGCTGACAGGTTGCTTCCTCTTATTAACAGCTTTGCCAGCCTTTGAAACATTAGGACCTGCACTGCTGACAGGTTGCTTCTCTTAGCCAACAACTTTGACATCCTCTGCGGCCGTCTCAACTGAACTGCTGACAGGTTCCTTCTCTTTTCCAAAAACTTGGCCATCCTTCGCCGCCTTCTAAACTGGCTTCTTCACATTCCTCTTGGGGGAAGTTTTTGCTGGCTTAGTCACAACCTTCTTAGCAGTCTTATCTGGTCGCTCAGATATTACCGTATCAGAAATAGCTTGCTCTGAATTCTCCCGAGTAGTGACAAGAATTTTTTCAGCATATGCATCGAACAAAGGATCTTCAACCTCGTCGACAAAGTTCTGATGCCGAAATATAGAATGTTCAGAGTATGGAGACGGTTTGCACAACTAAAATAATGAAAACAAAACACAAGAGTTATATAAATATGTTGTCAACAAAAAAACTTAAAATACAAAATAACACAGACAAAACTAAAAAATGTATAATAAGTTAAAGAATAATACCATAGCATGATGATCAAAATGATCTGAGACAGAATGATACCAAGCAAGCTTGGAATTACTTGTGAACCATCGATCGCCATATGGAATAGTCTTAAGTGTCGCAGTAGCAGCTCCAACAAAATCGCGAAACTGATGGAAATGTTCAAGCACCCAAACCTACGGAAAAAAAAATTAAGGATTAAAAAGGAAAAGGAATAAGAATGTCTTCAAACAACTAATTGAGATAGAGGGATGATAAAATAAATACCTGAAAAGCAAGAGGATAACCATACAAAGTATATCAAGCTCTATTGTTTGAAGAACCACCTCCTGTACGTTTTGCATTGACTGGAGCATCTTGTAAAGCCTGAATCGTCTCAATATATACTTCCTTACCCTAAGGGTAGTTCACAAATGCTTCAAAGTTGCTTGCAACCTTTAGAAACTTCAATCTGACAGCAGAGCCCTTCCTCTGAGGCATCAGGACACCTTCAACAATAATAAGGCGTGCAAGAATCATTTTGCGCTCACCAGTCGAAATGGAAAACTCTGCAATAATGTCATCGAGAGTGAGCTTGCTTCGGGTTCCAAGAGAACATTGAAAGACAACATCTGGGATGACGTGGCCTTCAAAATCAGTGCACTTCAGCCCCGTGATTGCAGCAAAGTACGTCTTGAAGGGAAAAAGAAAGAACATTGCCTTTCATATTAAACCACATTTCGTACTTCTTCTCTGTCTGAACCGCACGCATTAAAGCGTAATGAACTAAGACGTGCGAATAGCTGAGCTGGGATGTCAGGTTTAAGATGGTTTTGAAGACACCAGTAGAAAACAACAGATTACTGACATCATCAAACTGTCCCTCAATCTGATCAATAACAGCAAATATGTGGTATGTTGTAACCTTGGGCACCATAAACAAATCATCGGACGCCAGGAACTGTAACTTAGACACATCCATGACCAACTGTCAACAAAAAAATAACAATAAGATGTTGGTAATCTGTCAAACAATAAATCATTCAGCATGTCATCACTAGTACAAATAAGGGCTTTTATCTCGGTTCCGTTTCACTTTTTATCACGGTTTTGAACCGTCCTATATAGTTGCGGTATAAAAAAGAAAAGATAACAGAACCGTGATAAATAATAATGTTTTATCACGGTTATGAAACCGTGATATATTATTCACAAAACCGGCATAAAAGATAAATATCCCAGTTAGAAAACCGTGATATATTGTATTGGAACCGGGATAAAAGGAGAATAGAGTGTTCCATATATGAGGAATATATCACGTTGAGAACCGGGATAAAAAGTTATTTATGTAAAAGAATTAAATACGTAAATTTGTCTGTGTTCATCCTGTACTTCCTTAGAAATAATTTAACAGAATCAATCACAAAATACAATGGACATAATTTAGTTAGATATATTAGATTAATAAGAAATTTACAAACCATGAATCCGTATCAACTTAACAGTAAGTATTTAATGAAAAAAAAATACAAAGTATATTAAACAAGGCTTCCAATCCTTTGAACGACATGCTATATCTAAACCATTGCTGAACTTTATTCGACACTCGGTTTGTTTTTGAAGGTGTTATGCTTCTCATGTGTTTGGCCTGTAAAAAAATATGATTAGAAGTAGAAAAGTATGCAAATCAAGCACAAATTATGCATTGTTTACATCTACTGATACGACATAATTAAAATTTGTATTCAAAATAAAACTAAAACGTTAAGGATGAGAAACAGACTTTGTATTCTATGTTTCTAACACATCAAGAATAAAGAACGAAGAATTCTTTAAAAGTTCAAATAGATAAGATATCTACACATACCAATAACAAATGGTTGTTTACAAAAACTTTCAGCAATTGAGTCTCACAACTCAATTGCTGATATCTTTGAAACCAAACCATGTTGAATCTAGAAAAGAGACGTTGTTGATGGCCCCATTACCTCTGCCACATGAACTTCCTACCATGTTCATTTTCACTACCACTGCCTCCTGCAACTTAGGTCATCATCTACAACCAAAACAAATTCATTAACAACAAGGTGATTAAGTTGTCAATACGAAGAGAGAAGAGAGGCAAATCTAAGGAACCTATGGCGTCCAAATTGGTCGATTGTAAATCATGTGTTGCCCATACTTTCTCGCTTCAAAGCAATCTAAAGTTGGTTATCTCATACATTTTTTTTAATTACAGGCATGCTACATTACACCACTACTGCAAAAATACTATAAAACCACTACTAGAAAACAAAAACGAAGTAGATAGTTAAATACCTCTGTTTTGGAATCTAATCCGTATATGTCGAATACGTTCTTCAATGGTGGTTGTTTCCAAGGTGCGAGAGAATTCAGAATTGGATCTTCAAGATATGACCTGAATCGATGCCAAAATTTTGTCAGTCGAAATATTTATTCCTGCAGAATTTAAACATTCTCTCTTGATAAGCAAATGTTGAACTTGGAAATAAATTATTAACACCAAAGGCAACAAAACCCCAAATGTTGACTACAATATCGCCAAATAAAGCCAAAAAAAAGCAATACAAATTCTTCATGGCAGAAGAGAAACAAGAAACAAATATGAAATGAGCTTATTGATTATAAGGATTTTCTAAACAAGTGCAGAAAGTGCTAAACTAGATCATTCCTATTGGTTTCTGTTCACACTAGATGACCTTAGGGATTTATGTGATGCAGTGAGCTTATTGATTGTAAGGATTTTCTAAACAATTATACAAAAAAATGATTACCAGTGTTTAATCAGATTCATAAAAAATTGAAAATAGACAAATATGTATGAGCCACTAGATATGATTTAAACAAATCATCATGTGGAAGTTATTTAGAAAGGTAAGCTAATAAAGTGTAATCAATGAGTAGAGTACCAAATAAGTAACCCATTGTTGATCATCCAAAGGTGACTTGCTCTCAGTTGCCTGGATTGATGCATAGCTGACCCAGAAATTCCACACAATTTAAACAAAACTCAGTGATATAACTTCAATTTTATCCCACTATATCTCTTCCCAACCAACATAAATATTTGGGGGATAGACAAAACTAATGAATTTTAAATAAGAGTAGAGTGAGGATAAATCAACTTACAGAGGGTAAACAAGACTGACCACTCCCCTGCAAGTTACACATACAAATAATCAACTCTAGTTCAAGCTAACATCTGCCAATTTCAAAAGAATGTCACCATTTTTAAAAATATAAGTAACAAAATTTCATCTTCGGATATCAAAATTTTATGTTTGTCCGAGAACTGATAGCAGCAGAAATATAACTACGAGAATCAAATCTATGGAAATAAAGCGGATATGTACATCATGATAAAATCTCATAATTTAGTATATTAAACCTCAAATTGAATCCTTGACCGAAAAAGATGGTATAATAGGGGAGGACTTACCCAAGGAGGATATCAAAATTCTTCAAAATAACCTGGATAAGAATTGTTTTAAACCTAATTAGCAAGAGACTAAAAGGGGAGGACTTAACCAGCTAGGATATCAAAATTGAAGCATTATCTAGAGCAATTTAACCTAATTACCGAGAGAAACTAGAATTTGTTTCAAGCGTTGACAGAAACAGGAAGTTCCAATGTTCAGCGATGGTGGTTAGCTTCAAGGGTCGAGCATCCGTGGTCGAGAACAAGCTCTGCAAGAGTGTTGCCGACGAGGGTCGTAGGAACAGTTGATGTTGCATCATTGGTGAGGGTTGGAGGAGAGCCACCGTCTCCTACAGTTTTTCTGGGTAGTTATCAAGAAGTACGAAATTGCTTTCGAGCGGTGGTGAGCAAATGGGTGATTTGGGGGCTAGGTTTTTATGTTGGGGAATACATAAGGGGGTCTGTCTACTAAGTAGGAGAATAAAACAAATATATCGGTTTCCAGCTAACCGAGATATATTATTTGGATGATCCGCACTTGGAGGTTTCTTATCTCGGATATTTAAAAGCACCGAGATACAAAAAATAAAAAATGATTTTAAGACGTTTAAACAAAAACCGGGATGAATAAAGGGTGATAAAAGACTATATTTGTACTAGTGCATATTCAAAACAAAACATGAACAAGCAGTCAACAATAATATCTACAGACACAACAAGCTTTCAGCATGTCATATTCAACAACATAAACATAAACAAAGTTGACAACAATGAGATATCAAGACAAAACAAGCTGTCAGCATGCAATATTCAAGATGTCAACATGAACAAGTTGTCAACAATAAGATCTCGAGACACAACAAGCTGTCGGCATACCATATTCAACAACATAAACATAACAAGTTGTCAACAATAAGATCTCGAGACACAACAAGCTATCAGCATGCCATATTCAAGATGTCAACATGAACAAGATGTGAACATGAATAAGCTGTCAACAAAAAGATCTCGATACACAACAACTGTCAGCACGTTATATTCAAGATGTCACCATGAACAAGTTGTCAAAAATAAGATCTCGAGACACAACAAGCTGTCAACATGACATATTCACGACATAAACCTGACCAATTTGTCAACAATAAGATCTCCAGGCACAATAAGTTGTCAGCATGCCATATTCAACAACATAAAACATGAACAAGCAGTCAACAATAATATCTACAGAGACAACAAGCTGTCACCATGACATATTCAACAACAGAAAACTAAAAAACAGTAAAGAATCAACAAATAAAGCAGAATGTTTAAAATCAAACACAACATGACATATTCAACACACATATGCACAGTGCAATGCTCTGAAGCTGTCAGCAAACTTAAGAACAGTTCCTAACAACAAAAAATACAGAGATAGACACTAGTAAAAATGAAAAACATAAAAAAACACAGATTAAGACGCATGCAACAAAACAAAGATCTAAAATTCTATGTTTCGAACCAAAACGAACTCGATTTTGACTTCAAACAGAGAAACGAACACAAAATTCCAGAAATCATCCAAAATAAGCAAATGTAACAACAAATAGAAGAACGAGGGAGCTGGATGCCTGCTTTGATCTGAAAAATCGCCTGAAAAATCGCCTGAAAAAGTCGAAAATCGAGATGAAATAGCTGAGAACGCGAGCAGGCGAAATCGAAGAGAAATCGGAGAGAGAACTTGAGCGAATAGAGTTTGCGGAGAGAGGGAACGAGGAAGGAGGTTGGAAGGAAGAAGCGTCGGCGAAATCGAGAGCAGAGGGAGAAGATGAACGGTTGTTTTTTTTTGTTTTGGGAGTGAATGAGGGGAGAGGGAGGAGAAGAAATGAATTGCGGGTGTTTTGAAAATTGGTATGGAAACCAGCACGTGTGTTTGGGTGGGGATGGGGTAGGGGTAGAAACTAACTACTTAGTTTGGGAGTGCAGTTGCTATAAGTATAGTTCCCAATAGGGCATTGGGCACAAATCCTTCCTTCTTATAAGCGGTATGGGCCCAATGGTGGATACCGGATTTGGCCCAATAAGCTTAATGGGATTCTATTAGGTCAGGTATATAAAGATAATTAGGTTATGGTCCTCAATACATCAAATCGTTCAACATCCTCCATTATCTCTTCCCATCAGAGAGAAGGCAAAACCCTAAAGCACAAAAGTGATTTGATTGAGGAAGACGATGTACCTACGATTCTCGTTCGTAGTTCCACATAAAGGTTCGATTTCCGTCATTGATCCAGGTATGTCTTCTGATGATTTCTTGATAATCTTGACATGATTGATCTTGGCGTTTTAAGTTCTTAGGGGATTAATTTTCAACAAGTGGTATCAGAGCCGTAATCATGTTAAACTATTAGATATGCTTAGATTGTTTATATCTGGTTGATTCCTTGTATGAATATTCAGATTTAGAATCAATTGAATACTCCCTCCGTCCCTTAATGTTCTTCTCATTTCTTTCCGACACATTCGCCGAGACACGTTTTATAACGTTAATATCTTTAAATACACATTAATAAAAATTATAAAATTTTGATATTGTTAAAGCTCTCATGATGAGACGAATCAAACAAGACCCCATATTAATATATTTTTTTTTATATATTAGAAGATATGTCGAAGATTCTCTTGAAACATAAATAGTGTCAAATTGATGATCGGAAGAACATTCGGGGACGGAGGGAGTATTTCCCATTTTTTATCTCGGTTTACTGACGTAGCAGTACCTCTTGCTGTTTTGTTCCTTTGCGTGAAGTGAATTTTAGTTTGATGATTCGTTACTACGACTCATTATATGTGGTTCATGTATATTATTTAGTTTAAGTAGTCAAAGTTTTTTATGTCATGTTTTGATTACGGTTGATCAACATGATTAACTTTTCGAATATATAATTGTGTATATAGTGTTTGTTAACATGATGATGTGCATACAGTACGTACATATGTGAAAATTAGAAATTGTCGTTTTAGCCAGTATATGATGAACGCCATTAAATTGATTTTATTGGGATTTAAGTTGGATGTTTTATTAAGGTTAATTTGAAAGATTTTGGTGTAATTCGAATAGTCAATTTACGAATTGTCGTTTTTAAAATTGATTTTATTGGGATTTAAGTTGGCTATTTAGACTATTTTAATTGAATTAATACGCTGCCAAAACATCTGTTATGTAGATTAATTTAGTTTAATTTTATAAAGTATAGTTTGTGTGTTTTTATTTATGCGGATATTAATCGGCCCAAATGAAGGTTAAAGTTTGGCCATATATGAATGCACATGTGTTAATAAACACTAATAATTGTATAGATGTTGTCTATGTGAGTAATAGTCGGTCCAAAGAAAGGCTATTATTTGACAGGACATATTATTGTTGTTTGATTATTGCTTTGAGAGTACCACTTGCAATTGGTATTTCAGTGCAAACACTGGATGTCAAGTTGTGCTCGATATCTTGCTTAAGATTATATAATTCTAATGAAGGACTACTTCCATGTGAATAATAGTCGGTCCAAAGAAAGGCTATTGTTTGACAGGATAAAGTCTTACAAGATTTACTAGAGAGTTGGTTATTTGTAATGTTTCCATTATGAAATTTCAGGGAGACATAATAAGGTATAATGTCATTGTGAACCGTAATTTCCCTTTTTTTTCTATTTGTTAATTCGGGTGATAAGCTCATTTGGGTTTTGACTTATAGAAGTATGACAGTGATGTGTTTCGCAAAGGTTAGTTCAATTTTCTTTTATACTTTTCATTTGATGGGTGAAATGCTCAAATTTGGTATTTGAATTGTATTAAGGATATTGAAAGTTTAATTTTCTAAGGTTTTGAACTGCAAAAGTTTCGTATTATATTCTTTTACATTAGGCTTCTGATATACGTTTTGTATACAAATATATAATTACTTTGGTTTCATTAAACACATAAATATTGCATTGTACGAGTTTAATCAACCCAAAGGTAGTTTAGTACCTGGCCGGGTTTCACATGTAAGTGTAAAGGTGAACATGTGACAATTATAAGGATATGCATATGAATAGTAAATTGGTCCAAAGATCGATTTGTTATTTAATATGGATTATTGTCAATGTTTGATCATTACATCAAGAGTATCACTAGCAACTGATGTTACTGTCCAAAGACTTGATATTAATGTTGCACTTGATATCTGAGATGAGATTTTGTACAATTGCTTTAAAGTTTCACTTCATTGGTTTGGTTTATAGTTCAAGTTATTGACTATATTACTCTCAATTTAGTAATTCTTGTGGGTGTATCTGCAAATTTAAGCTGACTTTCAATCATTGAGTATGCCAACTATATAAGATTGAAAGATAAGGTCCATTGTTTTTGGGTGTGTAGATCTTGACAATGCATTAAGGATAGAGCTAACCCTTCTCTTTGAGATTCCGATATTTGAAAGAAAGAAGGATAATGAGATGTGGAAACGTTCTAATTGTGTAGGTTATATGATGAAACTTAACACCATTCAGATACATTTTAGAGGTAAAGAAGAGATTGAAGTCTCATAGAGGTTTTGATCGAGATTAAAGAATGTTTTGCCATAAGATGAAGGCAAAGATGCATATAAAGCCTCCTAAGGTTACCTCTAAAGAAAAGGGTAAATTAAAGAAAACTAAGGTTACCAAAATAAAGTCTATTGAAGGTTCAAAATAAAGGAAGCAAAATAAGGTTAAAAGATTTGCTTCATTTGTAGAAGGTTTTGGACATGAGGAAAGAATTGTGCTAAATATCTATCATAATATACAGAAATGCATACTTCCTTATTTTAATATGCTCTCAAGGAAATCATTACCTAGAAACACTTAGTGTGGTTCAAGTGATACCACATATATTGGTGTGTCTTTGTAAAATTAAAGTTTTGTGATTCTAGCATTCCAATCATTTGTTTGGATCAGAAACTGCTGACTTTCTTGAGGATGTAGATTTTGGCGAGGAAGGATTGAGGAACGTCATGCTTGAACTCACTGAGTTAGTTCTTGCTTGACAATTTTGTCTAAGTTGTCTTTATTATTGCTATAGAATGCGACAGCATTAAAGTTCCTCCCATATAGCAAACCCAACAACCTCAAGAAGTCTAACCACAAAGATCCAATAAAGAAAAGAAGATATACATATCCAAATTATCAGTGTTTATATCTTCTAAAATTAGAAGATCTTGTGTGTGTGATTCTAGATTATTTATTCACATACCATACGGAAGAACAAGATCCTGGAGGAATAACAAAGAATAAATCTTCATGAGGTTGTTCAAAAATCTAGTTTTGGAGAATTGGATCAATGCCATTAAGATAAGATGAAATCCAAAGAAGTCGATAACATTTGGAATCTATTCGAGTTGTCATCAAGTTAAGTAATTAAAGATTTAAGGCAACATCGATAAATATTGTTGTCTACATGATTTATTCGGAAAGAGGCATTAGCTTTAAGGAGGTCAATTAATGTAGTTTCATTAAGAAACTTTATAAGAATATGAATAACACTTGTAACTCATGTTGATTTAGAGCTACATGATATGGATCTAAAGACAACGCTCTTTATTGGAAGTATTTGTTTATAAGGTTCATAGATGTCTATGATGTTTATAAACTAAAGGAATCCGTTGGTTTCAAGTTGACTTCAAGATATTGGACTCACGAAATTCATCAAAGTGAATATCTCATTTGTTTTGAGGTAAATAAGGCTACATATTGTGTATGTCACAATTTCAGTGAGAGCAAGATTATTTTCATATTATATGTTGATGATAGATCGTTGTCTTGTAATGATATGGACTTATAACATATAACCAAGATATCTCTCAATGGAAATTTTGAGATTAAAAACTTGGTCATATGTCTTTCGTTTTAGGCATAAAGATACTATGAGATTATTCTCAGGGGTATCATCAAGTTTTCATGAAAGGACCGTATCAATAAAGCATATTTGACAATAAAGAATGTTGGTATTTCAGTTCTCTTTGACTTAGTGTCCTAAAGAAAATCAAGAGATTCATGAAACAGAAGACTTCTTCCATATTCAGTCTAATGTTTCTTTTATTATGTGCACATTCAGTTATAGTGTACTTCACTACAGGTTTATGCAGGTACTTAAGGGACCTCTTTGAAAAGTAATCAAAGGGTCATGCAACTTTTTGTAGGGAATGAAAGATTTGATCCCAACCTATAGGAAATCAGACATTTTGGAGATCATTAAATAAGTGTTGATTTCATTAGTATACAATATCATAGATGATTCATTTAATAATATAGTTTCATGTTGGCTTGAATAGCTATATTATGGAAAATTGTCATTCAAACACTTATAGCTACTTCTACTATGGTTTGTACTAATTTTGTCATTGGGTTGCATATATTGCATCAAGAACCCGCTAAAGTTATTTTGTGACAATAAAGTATTAGTGTTGTTCTCTGATAGGTATAAGATCTTGGTTATGGAGATATACATTAACATCAAGATTTTGTTTGAAAGAAAGGTTCAGGATAGTCAAGTTTTATTTATAGAACAAATAAGGTCATGCTCAATGATATCAATGTATCAACTATGACATTGCCTTCTAAAGTTATTTATGAGCGTTGTGCTTATAATTGTGTGTTAGCATTCTTATGATACATTGGTTTAGTGGGAGCTTATGTAGATGTTCTATGTTTGGTTATGCATAATAAAGATTAGTGACTTTAGTCATAAATAAGATCTCTGAATTTAATGTTTTGAATTGATCTCCAAATAAATTAGGACCGGTTGGAAATAGACATGTTTTGGGATCACATTGCATGTAACTTTCATGCCACTCATCCATACTTGATCTATGTCATTTAATATACTGGTGTGGTGAACACGGAAGGTTTAGTTACTATGTATTGTTTCTAATATCGTCGTGATCTCATATTGATATACAAGATGGACCAGATTAAAATAAAGAGGAAGTCTATAAAGTTAGCCAAGACGTGTACACATAAAGACTTTGAATAATATAATGTCTTTTTTCATATGTATTCCAAGTGGGAGATAGTTAGATTATTTAATTTAATCTAATTATATTATGTGGGATTACATATTATAAGAGAATCATATTATATGGCTAATTATTATATGGCTTAATTAAGTGATTCAATTATGAAAAGCCCTAAACTTTTTATAAGCGGTATGGGCCCAATGGTGGATACAGGATTTGACCCAATAGGCTTAATGAGATTCTATTAGGTCAGATATATAAAGATAATTAGGTTATGGTCCCCAATAAATCAAATCGTTCAGCAACCTCCATTATCTCTTCCCATCAGAGAGAAGACAAAACCCTAAAGCACAAAAGTGATTTGATTGAGGAAGACGATGTACCTACGGTTCTCATTCGTAGTTCCGCTTAAAGGTTCGATTTCCGTCATTGATCCATGTATGTCTTCTAATGATTTCTTTATAATCTTGACATGATTGATCTTGGCGTTTTAAGTTCTTAGGGGATTAATTTCCAACAGATTAATCGTATTGTTATGTAATCATATAGTGTTAGAGGAGAATATAGTAGTGAAAAGCTCTATTCTGCTGCACATAAAATTTTGAAAATTAATTTAATTGTATGATCTTTGTATGCAATATGAGGGTAAATATCAACTGTCTCATAAATAATGTACTTCTGTACTTCCATCTACCCCCCCCCCCCCCCCCAAAAAAAAAATGTACTTCCAAGAATAGCGAAAAAATGGGAGAAAAACTGATACATTAGAATGATTTGCAAATAGGCTCAAATATCGAAAATCACCCTTAAAAAGGGTCTACTTGTCCAAAAGCACCCCTTAATTTTTTTTCTTACACAAAACCACCCTTAAATGATTTCCGTTTGCCCAGAACCACCCTCACCCCAAATTCCGTCAACTTTCCGTCTGTTTCATTATTTTATTATTTTTATTGTTTTTATTAATATTTTTATTTAGAATTTCAATTTAACCCATCAAAATTTCATAGCTAGGGTTTCAATTCCTCTCAAACAGTTTTCCCCAATTTCTTTGACTTTTAGATCTGAAACGCTTACGATGGAGTAGAAGGCCAGATCCTTCCTCTTCCTCTACATCTTCCTCGTTAAGGCTGGATCCTTTCTCCTCCTCTGCATCTTCCTCCTCCTTGAGGCCGGATCCTTCCTCTTCATTTGTTAAATAATCTTCACCCTCCTCTTTCTCTGCATCTCCCTCTTCCTTCAGGGCAGATTCATGGAATTTCTTGTTCCTCCCCTTCATCTACTAAATCCTCTCTCACAAATTTGGATTTCTTATGGCCTATTGGGTCGCCTCCATCAACTCTCTCCCTCGCTCCTCCATAGCCGTCTCCAGCCCTAATTCGACGGTGGGCATAAAGTTCACTTCAGCGATGCGGTGGTCGTTGGAGATGGCAAATTGGTTAGATCTAAGGAGAGGGAGGCACCTATGAGATCTGGATCTTCCTTGGCTTCATAATTGATTAACCGAGAGAAGTGCAAAGAAAATTTAGGATCGATCCAGATTGCCAATAGCATAAAATTTGGGAATCCAGATTTCCCCAAATTCAAAAACCCTAGATTGCCAATCGCCAGATTCCCAACTCGCACAAATCAGGTTGTTTAATGGGGTTAAATTGAAATTTCAAGTAAAGGGAAATGAGTTAATTTGAAATTTAAATAAAAATATTAATAAAAGCAATAAAAATAATAAAATAATAAAACAGACAGATAGTTGACGGAATTTGAGGTGAGGGTGATTCTGGGCAAACGGAAATCATTTAAGGGTGGTTTTGTGTAAAAAAAAATTAAGGGGTGAATTTGGATAAATAAACCCTTTTTAAGGGTGGTTTTCGGTATTTGAGCCTTGCAAATATCACCGTCTACACAAATAATTTTTTTTCACAGATGCACGATATGGTTTGATTTAGATGAAGACCCCTCTTAATGTTAAGACTATTGATCAATTCTATTCAAGTTTAACAACACATCAAATACACCAGCAACAAAACAGCAACAACCCACTCACACGTACACATCACCACCCCTAACCATTAAAACCCTTTCAATCCTAGATCTACACAAGCAAATCCTTCAACATTAGACAAGAAGAAACAACATACAATATTGAGGGATTATCTCCCATCTACCAACTTTGGGATAATCTCTCAATTATGAAGATGATTCTCCTTCAACATAAGGAGAAACACCTTGTGACCAACCCACTTATGTCAGACCACCATCGTTGGCCGGTCCTTTTCCTCCCTCGGTTCGAACAGTATGTGTGGTGTGGTGTTACAAACAAGTAAAGAAATAACAAATCCAGATCTTGGACAGAGTCACGCCATCGGAAGTCACGCCATCAGAAGCCTTAGTAACAACAGATCTGACTCAGTCGGACACCTTCGAAACACCTTGATTCTAAATCGGAGTCGCCGACTCAAACCCTGAATAACCAACTTTTCTGATTTTCTCAGCCCACAAAATCAAGCTCCAACCTTTGTTTACCTTGGTCAAAGATTGTTTTGCAAGCTGTAGCTTTACCAATGTAGATAAAAAGTTTTATCTACAAAAAGTAAAGAAAATGAGGTATAAGGCCTTCGTCAATAGTAGAACAAGTAAACAATTGGTAAAATAAATCAACTGAAGAAAAACAAGAAAGAGTCCCTTCTCTCTAACAACCACAACCCTAAAACAACCCAAAAATCAAAAATCAAAATAACCCCAATCAATAAAACACATTCATAGCATCAAAATCAAATCATCAATAACAAATATATTTGGGATTTCATCTCTTGATGACTGATGACTACTCAGCAGCTAGAGGGAGCCAATTTTTGTCTCTCTTTTTGGTAGTAACTTCTCTTCTGCTATATCAACAAACAAAATAGAGGTTCTCCACCTCTCCTCTAACTAATAAATCATCAGTCTATACTCACAAAAAAACCCGCTTTTCTTCCAAAGTAACCAAGGTGATCTTGAAATCCTACTACCTTTACCGCTCTACCAGATTCATCCATGTTTTTGTCCAGATTTGATTCACCCGCTTTTCTCCAAAAAATTTCATATCTGAAATCTCAAAACAAATTGAAAAAATTTAGCAGTCTTGCTCTTGAGCTGCAAGATTCTTGTGCTCCATTCGAATCAACACCAAGTCACCAACCCTCGTAATAAAAAACAATTGAGTAGTACGCAAAAAAAGAAAAGAAAAAGAAAAAGCGACTGTTAGGTCAAACAAAGAACTAGATCTACTCCATACAATATAAGTTTTCACCAAAGAAAAAATAATTGGTCTTTCTGTTGCTTTTCAAGTCTTTGAAATTACTTTCATTTCTTTTGGCTAAAGTTGTATACCGGCTCTCGTGATGAAATGTCGTTCCGGATGAGAGTACCGTCATGGCTGTGTGGTTTGGATTGTTTGCTTGAGATGAAGCACTTCCAAGAGTTAGTTACTTGCCTAGGTGCATCACACAACTTGAAGATTGATTGTTTTCTGCTTCCGGTGTCACAACGCTTGTGTTGGCCATAGTGCAACCCATGTTCGTGTTCATTCTCTCTCCATCCCGGTGTACTGAGCTTAGTCATCGTTTTGCTAGGTTCTTTTTTGACGTTGATAATGGTGCGGGGAGATCTTATTGTTTTTTCTCATCCCGTTTCTACCATTACCTGATTTTGTATCATCTTCTTAGATCTTTATGATCTCATCCTTCGGATGCTCTAAGACGGTTTATTCTTGTTAGGTAAACCCCCTAAATGCTTTCTTCATCAAAAATAAAATAAAAAATTGATCAATTCCGATGAAATTGATCCAATAGTCAACAACAAACCGGAAGTTTCAAACGGGCGCGTGTTTGTCACCCACAAAGACTCCCTACGCCCCTATAAATCTCCCTCTCCACCACTTTCTTCGCTTGCAACGCACGCGCCCCTTAAAATCTAAATCAACCGTGCAAAAGAAAATACAAGCACGAGAACATAGCAACTGAAGAGAGGGAACTAGGTCGGCGATTTCAAAGGTGATTTGCTGCGATTCGAGGTAACGTTTTCGATTTCAATCAATTTTTCACTAAAACTAAACGATTTAAACTACTTCCAGATTTTCGTTGTTGTTTACTCAATTTCCTACTGGATTTGCTGCGATTCGACATCAATCTAGGTATGTATCGATTTCAAGCAAGTTTGCACTAAAACTAAAGATTTCCGACTTGTTCTACTTATTTTCGTCGTTGTTCACTCAATTTCCGATTCGATTCAACATCAGTTTCGTTGCAACTTTTGCAGTTACAAGTTCATCAAAGAACAAGCACAAAATCGCCAATTTTAAACTGCTTACGAATGGTTGATAAGTGTAAAAAGCTAATTCCAAACTCTGTCTACATGTAATGATGATTGTGTGTGCATATAATCAACAACTACGGAGATGGAACTGGATATTGGTGTTTAAATTTTGTGTGTGCATATAATCAAGACTGTGTGTGCATATAATGATGTTTATGTGTGCATATAATCAACAACTAAAGAGATGGAACTGGAAATTGCTATTTGGATTATGTGTGTGCATGTCATGATGCTTGTGTGTGCATTAAATCAGCAACTACAAAGATGAACATTTGTTTTTCTGTGTTACATAGAACAGTATTTGTCAACTTTCTAGAGAAAAATCAAATGTAAAAGAAAAGCACAGATTTTCAAGGATGTGAACGAGGTGCTTGGTGAAAGATTACAGATGACCTGAAGGGATGACACACACAAGAGAGACTGCAGGACTTTTCCTTAAGAAGCGCGAAAACTTACAAAGGGAAGGGGTTGTCAGATTGAAACACTGACATGGAGAGGAACAATAAAAAACAGTTGGACAAGTTGAGAGTGAAGTACTGCGCGGAGTAGATACCTCAAATTCGAGCACAATGAGATGAAAAAGGAACTTGGGGAACTGTAAGAAAGTCGTAGCAAAAAAGAAGATAGTTGTTTAAGAAATCAATGAGGGTTGAAAGTTGATCACTATGCAGCCCCGGAATACCGCGAGCCTCAGTTTCAAGATTTGTACCTTCACCATTTTGATTTTGAGATGTTTGCGCAGCATGTGCACGAACCTGGTTGCCTTTGGCACAACCGTTGTTAGATTCGGATCTGCGAGTTCCTTGTTTAGCGCCATCTTTGGATTGAATGCCCCACCAATCTGGATAACCGATGAGTTTGAAGCATCCGGACGCAACGTGGCCACGTCAATGACAATGAGTGCACGTGGTGTTACTGTCAGGGTTCTTCCTCTGACCTTGTGAGTTGGATCGATTTTGAACACTAGCATTGGACATCAACGCCATCTGATCTGCGGTGTTGTCAATGGATCGGTTCATTGTTCTCACACGTTCTTCTTTAACTAGCGTGGAGTAGTCTTTGTTGAGAGGAGGCAGAGGATCGGTGGCCAAGAGAGTGGATCGAACCGTCCGATAAACATCATCATCTAAGCCCATCAAAAACTGATGTACTTGAGCCGCAGTTTTCTGTTTTTCAAGCCTTGTATTGATCTTGCAATCACACTTAGTACAAGTGCACATCAGGATTGGATCGTAGTGACCCAAATTATCCCATAAACTTTTCAATTTGCCATAGTAATTTACTATCGACATACCTCGTTGCTTGGTTTGGGCGAGTTCGCTCTTTAGTTGATGGATTTGTGGTCCGTTGACGGCGGAGAAGCGATCCATGATATATTCCTACAGTTCCTTTGCATTATCTTTATAAGATATGGTGGACCGGAGACTTGCTTCGATCGTGTTGAGGATCCATGAGACTATTAAGGAATGAATAGTCCACCATTCCTCCAATTGTGGTGAGTCATCGGTTGGTTGTTCGAAGGTTCCATCAACGAATCCCCACTTCCGCCTTGCACGAAGGGATGTTCGCATTGCTCGGGACCATTCATCATAATTTTCTCCCTTCAATTGGACTTGAGTGATGATATTTCCGGGAGTATCACTTGAATTGAGTTCATAGGGAGACGAAATTTTAGTAACAACGGTTGTGATGCCTGTATCCGGCATGATTGGGAAAAAAAATTGTTTGTGTTTAAGTTAATAGCTCTGATGCCATGAAACAAGGTGTAAGAATGAAGAACTGGAAGCCTTTGCTGTTTGTATTGAGAAGCAAACGATATATACAAATGCAGAGAGAATTCTATGCCTAAGAAAGAGGAAGAGATCAACCTATACAAGGAACCTAATCTTGCCAAATCTTCAAAGGATAAAATTGCTACCTAAAATAATATAAGAAGATTACAAATAATATATACGTTCTCATTACATGTCTTCCAATAATCAAATCTAATCCCACGTTCAACTTGTGCTTGCATTGGACAGACTACTGAAGGCAATTTCTGAAGAAGAGAACACCTGTGTTAATCAGACACGGCAGTTTTTGCTTCGTACCCGGGTCGACACGACCCGACACGGATACGGGTACGAAATACGGCCGGGATACGGTGGATGGCACTCGGACACGGTTGTTGGCCGCCCTGTCTTCAGTCGCCGTTGTCACCTTGTTGTTGTTGCTGGTTTACGTGATGGAGAGGAAGAAGAAGGTCTCCTAACCTAATTAATTTGGGCTTATGTGGATGAGCCTATAACTAAAATCAGAAAAGCCCAAACTCACGTAGAATAACTAAAATCAAAAAAGCCTAAACCTATTAAATTTTAAGCTACTCTCTCCTTTTAGTATATACCGAGGGAAAAAGATTGAGATTTAACTTCATATGGAATTTATATAGGGAATGATTTTATGAATTTAATTAATTATATATATTTTTATTACCGCCTTACCGTGTCCCGGTACCGGTGTCCAAAATCCGGACGGTGTCCCGGTGTCCAAGATTTTCGAGAATTCCGTACCGGACCCTCAGATCCGTACCCGTATCGGATACTCGTACCCGTGTCATTGTAACATAGGGGAACACCCTGTAGCCATAGAATTCTGATTGATGAGATGAAATATCGGGATATATTGAATATATCGCGAGTTATTGATTAAAATCTCATATGTTGCTAAATGGCATAATTGCCCTCTAAAAATTAGAAGTAAGTGGGGGTAAATAAGTAATTTTACAGAATTTAACGGATTGCTTAGCGGAGGTGAGGGATGGGTGGTTCCATGTTATCGGAATAGCAAAATTTGGTGGTTCCTTGATAAAAGTTAAATAAAGGGTGGTTCTGCGCAAATCCGACCAAATAAAGGGTGGTTTGACGCAAAAACCGCTTTTCTTTTTAGGTTGTGTCTAAATGCACACGTTTTTTTTGCTAAATGCACACTTTTCTGTGCGGTAAGAGTTACAGTACAGAACGGTGCGATAACTGTTAACGCACCCGTTGTTCCAGGGGCAATTTTGGAATTTTTTTGAAAACGTATATTAATCTTGTGCGTTAACTCTTACCGCACAGATCTGTGCGTTAACTCTTACCGCACAGATATGTGCGTTAAGATTTAACGCACGAGATTAAGGAAAGATTAACTAAAAAAAATTAAAATTTTGATTACAAAAATTCTTGTGCGGTAACCTTTACCGCACAGATTTTTTTTTTATTATTTTTTTTTAATTAATCGCGCAATTTTTTTTTTAAAATAAAATATATCTGTGCGGTAACTATAACCGCACAGATCAAATAATTATCGCTTCAGTCTCATTGCTCTAGTGGTAAGGCATTGTGCATCCTTTGTAAGGTCTCAGGTTCGAGTCTCAACTCCAACACTAAATCTTTTATTTTATTTGTGAAAAATAAATAAAAGAAGAGGCTGAGAAGAATTGAACTTGAGACCTTATGCACAAATATTTGGTGTGAAACCACCACACTAATGAGTTCTCATGATATGTTTGTAATTTTATTATTACATGTTACAATAGAACTTGGTTCCATCTTATTTTATTATTAATTTTTTTTTTCTTGGTCCCATATAATTATTGAATTAATTATAATAATAAATTCAAAAAAAAATATTATTCAAATAATCAGATGTTTAATATTTTATTATTATTATTTTAGGCCTTGTTTTAATATATTTATTATTATTTGAATATTTTTACTATTTTTCATGTTTTGATAAATCTTTTAATATAAAAATACTATAATTATAAAACAATAAAACCTATATTACTTTTTAAGATAAATATATTATGATAATCAATATTGTTCTCAATTTAACCTTTCTATAAATTCTAGACTTGGCAAACGACCCAAACGATGTCAGAATGGTTTGAAACTTGGTTTCTATGACTGTTAGAGGTATTTGACCATATGGGTTACTCTCAACCACCACTTCGTATTTTTCAAGTAACACGTCCTTTGTAATACCAAACATCTCTTACCTCTCTAACTTGTCGATATACATATTGCGACAAGTTAGAGAGTTATCACTAGTTTGGTTTTTACAAAGGAGGTGCTCTTCGAAAAGTTAGAAGTTGTGATTGGAAGTTACCTACATGATCAAATATCTCTAATAGGCATTGAAACCAAGTTTCATTCCATTCCGACATCGTTTAGGCGTTGTTTTGCAAAGTTGGGCCTTAATCCCATTTAAGGTCTTTTAGCGTTTACGCATAATTTCGAGCCTCGTTTTGTGTGATAGAGACCTTCTTGTGACTTTATATGCATAATAAGACTAATTTGTATAATTTTTTCAAACATAATAATACATCGATGTTATTAATCATACCTATTGCGAAAAGATAGAGAGTGGTGACTAGTTTGATGTTTATAAAGAAGGTGTCAGTTGAAAATGAAGAAGTTTTGATTGAGAGTTATCCAGTATGGTCAAATATCTCTAATATGCATTGAAACCAAGTTTCATTCCATTCCTACATCGTTTGAGCGTCGTTTTGCCAAATTGGGCCTTAAGTCCATTTAAGGCCTTTTAGCGTTTACGTATAGTTTCGAGCCTCGTTTTGTTTGGGCGAGACCTTATTGGTACTTTATATGCCTAATAAGACTAAGTTGTATAATTTTTTTCAACAATAATAATCATCAATGTTGTAGACCATACATATTGCGACAAGTTAGAGAGTTATCACTAGTTTGGTATTTACAAAGGAGGTGCTATTTGAAAAGTTAGAAGTTGTGATTGAAAGTTACCCACATGGTCAAATATCTCTAATAGGCATTGAAATCAAGTTTCATTCCATTCCGACATCGTTTGGGCGTCGTTTTGTCAAATTGGGCCTTAAGCCCATTTAAGGCCTTTTAGCGTTTACGTATAGTTTCGAGCCTCGTTTTGTTTGAGCGAGACCTTATTGGTACTTTATATGCCTAATAAGACTAAGTTTTATAATTTTGTCAACAATAATCATCATCAATGTTGTAGACCATACATATTGCGACAAGTTAGAGAGTTATCAATCGTTTGATATTTATAAAGGAGATGCTATTTGAAAAGTTAGAAGTTGTGATTGGAAGTTACCCACATGGTCAAATATCTCTAATAGGCATTGAAATCAAGTTTCATTCCATTCCGACATCGTTTGGGCGTCGTTTTGTCAAACTGGGCCTTAAGCCCATTTAAGGCCTTTTAGCGTTTACGTATAGTTTCGAGCCTCGTTTTGTTTGAACGAGACCTTATTGGTACTTTATATGCCTAATAAGACTAATTTTTATAATTTTGTCAACAATAATCATCATCGATGTTGTAGACCATACATATTGCGACAAGTTAGAGAGTTATCACTAGTTTGATATTTATAAAGGAGGTGCTATTTGAAAAGTTAGAAGTTGTCATTGGAAGTTACCCACATGGTCAAATATCTCTAATAGGCATTGAAATCAAGTTTCATTCCATTCCGACATCGTTTTGTCAAATTGGGCCTTAAGCCCATTTAAGGCCTTTTAACGTTTGGGTCGTTTGCCATGTCTAGAATTTATTGAAAGATTAAATTGAGATTAATATTGATATCATACTTTTTTTATCTTAAAAAGTAATATAAGTTTTATTGTTTTATAATTGTAGTATTTTTATATAAAAAGATTTATCAAAACATGAAAAATAGTAAAAATATTCAAATAATATATATACTAAAAAGGCTAAATAATAATAATACAAAATATCTGATTATTTGAATAATATGTTTTTTTGAATTTATTATTATAATTAATTCAATAATTATATGGGACCAAGATAAAAAAAATAATAATAATAAAATAAGATGGAACCAAGTTTTATTGTAACATGTAATAATAAAATTACAAACATATTATGAGAACTCATTAGTGTGGTGGTTTCACACCAAATATTTATGCATAAAGTCTCAAGTTCAATCCTTCTCACCCTCTTCTTTTATTTATTTTTCACAAATAAAATAAAAGATTTAGTGTTGGAGTTGAGACTCGAACCTGAGACATTACAAAGGATGCACAAGGCCTTACCACTAGAGCAATGAGACTGAAGCGATAGTTATTAGATCTGTGCAGTTATATTTACCGCACAGATATATTTTATTTAAAAAAAATCTGCGCGATTAATTAAAAAAAAAATCTGTGCGGTAAAGGTTACCGCACAGGAATTTTTTTAATCAAAATTTTAATTTTTTTTAGTTAATCTTTCCTTAATCTCGTGCGTTAAATCTTAACGCACAGATCTGTGCGGTAAGAGTTAACGCACTAGATTAATATACGTTTTCAAAAAAATTCCAAAATTGCCCCTGGAACAATGGGTGCGTTAACAGTTACCGCACCGTTCTGTACTGTAACTCTTACCGCACAGAAAAGTGTGCATTTAGCAAAAAAAACGTGTGCATTTAGACGCAGCCTCTTTTTATTACAAATTACTATATAATATCATGAAAATAATATCTAAATATACAAATATCGAAAAAAATAAAACACATTAGACTTGGCTTGGCGCGGAAAATGACCTAGTTATCATATGAAAAAATGTGAGTACGTTGAACAAAGTTAGTTACCACGTCTCATCGAAATAACATTAAAACCCAACAATATATGTTTTATTATGGTTAGTAGACCTGTTAAAAGCTGACTTAACGCGCTGGGTCGATCCGAAACGATCCTAAAAATACTCTCCTCAACCCGATCCGAAAAGTGTGTGAACCCATTTGGGTCAAACTCGTTTTCGACCCGAACCGACCCGACCCGAACTTCTCGAAACTCGTGGAGGGACAAACTTTTCACATATTTTATTTCATTTAAATTAAAAAATAACAATATATTTTATTAAATAACAATATATTATTTAAAATTTATTTTCTTTATTACAATGAAAAAAGTGAACATTTGAAAGCCGCTGGGCCGACCCAACCTGAACCCGTTCAACCCGAAAATTTTGTCAACCCGATTGACCCGAACCTATTTTTGGTCCGAATCGGAACTCGACCCGTTCGACCTGTTTGCCAGGTTTAATGCCCAATGTTGAAAGGGTTTATCTAGTGTTGTGCTCATTGACACACAATAAATAACTAAAAAAGGTAAAAAAACTAGGCCTTACTCCCTTAGAAAATGGGATAAATCTCATCACAATAAAAATGTATTATATTTTCAATGTAATACTTTCTTTATTTAGTTGTTTAATGTCTGCCCTGAAAAACCCATGTTAAAATACTTTAACAAGTCTTAAATGTACTGAGTTGCTTATGATAAATGAACGAATTATGTATATCTTGATTTAGATCTAAATTGCTTGATTAATATTCCATAAACATAAACGTTGTTGCTATAATATTTGTGAACTTCGACTTAACAAAAAGAGGTCGATATTGGTGATCAAAAAAAAAAAGAGGTCGATAAGTTTATAGTTTGATGTATACTACTCCGTACATTACTTAACCAATCCCGCACCCGGAAAATTATAACCGGCATCCGCTCTTACGTGTATCTTGGGTGCGTCCAAATGAAGCGGGTCAATCTTGGACGCACCCTGGATATGCCCAAAAAAACAAAAAAAAATTGCCGTCAAAATGCTAAAAAATCCGGTTTAAGTTGGACGCACCCAGGATACGTCCAAAACTGAACCAGGTTTCTAAAAAATGATTTTAGAACGCACCCAGAAATCACATGATGCGCCCAAGAGCGGGTGCCAATTATAAAATTTCTCGTGAGGGGTTTTTCCCGGATTTCTTTCCTTCCCTCTGTCAATTTGTTTATACCAGTTTTTGGTTAACTCCCCAAAGGGAATAGTTTTTTTAGGTTGTTACACTGGTTTATTAAACTCTAGGTAAATACCCCATTGACAATCAACAAGAGCAGCCAAATCGATGTCCTCCTCCCGCTCCACTCCCCTTCTCGGTCTTGTCTCGCTCGCCGCCAAAGACTGAGCTCGGAATGCCATCTCCGACGCTATCGTCGCCGGAACTCGGGTCACTGGCCACCTCCATAGTCGCAAGAAATTGGGTCTCCGAGCTGGTGGTGTTGTCCGCCACCGTAGAGGCTGGACTTGAAGTCATGAAACAGTTTTGACGATCGGAGTTGTAGTCGTCGGAGGTCAGGTGTCCTTCGCCGCCGTTAGTCTTCTCCTTATGAATTGTTTCAATTTTTCCCGCACACTGCATCTTGCATTCCGGTGAGGGCCAAGAAAAAATCATTTATATGCAGACACTAATCAAAGCAAGCAACAAGTTATGCAAATCTTGCTATCATTTACATCAATTAACAATCTCTCAGAGATTCTAAAAAAAAAAAAAAAATCTCTCGGAGAAATAAAAATATGTGAAATGTCCATTAATAAGGGAAGGTACAGATACAATTACAATCTTAATAACCTACAAAAGTGCTTTTTTTTTTTTTTTTTTTTTTTTTTTTTCAGCATTCATGTAGTTTAGTATTAAAATTAAAGGATAATTAGGCTCTAATAAATTAAGGCTTTCTCTTAATTAGTATAGTCCCCGCGTCATGCGCGGTTAATTTTTTTTTTATATATATAATATAAAAGATCATTAAAGGATAATTAGGCTCTAATAAATTAAGGCTTTCACTTCAACTAAATTTCAAAAGTGATTTTTTTATACTGAAATATATTTGGATATAAATTTCAAAAAAAAAAAAAAAACATGCGAAGTAAACATGTCTTAGTATAAAAATCATGAAATAAAAGATTATAATATATTAGACTTACAATTAAAATGTTTTGGATAAAGTTTGGAGCTTACAAAATAGTTCTACAATTAATTGAGAATTTTTTTAACAACAAAAATTAAGAGTAATTTATTTTTAGAGGATTAACCACAAATTAACACATAAGCAACTAAAAGCTAAAATTAAGGAGAGAGCTTGAAATGTCCATTAATAAGGGAAAGTACAAAAGTACAATCTTCATAACTTTTTTCCAGCATTCATGTAGTTTAGTATTAAAATTAAAGGATAATTAGCCTCTAATAAATTAAGGATTTCTCTTAACTAGTATAGTCCCCGCGCCATGCGCGGTTAATTATTTAGTGTTTTTATATAATATAATTTATATGCAATAATTTATAATATTATAATTTTTTTAATCTCACTTGTATCAATTTTCTTCAACTAAATTTCAAAATTGAATTTTTTTATACTGAAATATCTTTGGATATAAATTTCAAAAAAAAAAAAAACATGCGAAGTAAACATGTCTTAGTATAAAAATCATGAAATAAAAGATTATAATATATTAGACTTACAATTAAAATGTTTTGGATAAAGTTTGGAGCTTATAAAATAGTTCTACAATTAATTGAGAATTTTTTTAACAACAAAAATTAAGAATAATTTATTTTTAGAGGATTAACCACAAATTAACACATAAACAACTAAAAGCTAAAATTAAGGAGATAAGTTGAAAAAACTCTCCTTTAATATATAACTAGTGATTGTCCCGTACCACGTACGGGTAAGTAAACAATTACTCCGTATTATATAACAATATAAACTATAAATATATTATACAAAAACTGACCATCTAAATCATAAATAAAGATAGATGTTCTTAAATTAATGTAAGTAAAAGATAAATTAGAGTTAATGGGATAGTGGGTCAATAATTTCATTTTTAAAAAGAAAAATAATAGAAAAAAAGCTCATGTCTCCACTCAAATTTTGCCAAGTGGCGCAATTTTTTATGAAGACATGGCTTCAACTTTAACATTGTATATAGTAGATAATAACGCCTTTCTTTATACGGAGTATTTTTTTTTTGTTTTTTGTGGAGATACGGAGTACTTCTTTCCCTATCTCTTCGGATCCACACCTTCTCCCCTCCTTCTTCATCCGTTTCTGCATCTTTCTTTTTATCCCTTTTCTTCTGCTATACTACTCTCTTTGTTCCAGCCTAACCGGCGGGTTCAATTCACCCTCTTTCAAGTGCCGGAATTCTTCTGTGAAACTGAGAAGAAGAGAGAGGAGAGGGACGCCACTGGCTGCTAGTGGTTCTGCGACGCTGGGAGGACGCGAGGTGGTGATATCTTCTGCAAACATGAACGAAGGATCCCGGTATAATAAAGCGGCTGTTCGTCTGGTGGAGACGAGGTGGAAGGTACGAATTCGAGCCTTTTGGGTTGAATTTGATTGATTTTCGCACTACGCCGGGGGTTTCTGTTTCAATTTTGACAAAGATTCGAATTTAGGTGTTGGTGTACACCATTATTTGACTTAACTCATGCCATCATTCTCTGCACCTCTAATTTTCTGATTTGTATGTCCTTCAAATGCTCAAGTTGCTGAAGAAAGAGGGCTAATTGGGGGGTTTCTGTTTCAATTCGTTTTCAATTCGGTTTGATTTGATTTGCGTGTGGTGCTTACTGAAAATTAGGGTTTTGTTTCAATCGAATTCAGTTGAGAAGCCTCAGTTTCTCTGTGTTTTCTTCTTCTTCTTCTTTGTCTTTGCTTAACGCTGTTGAAGAAACAAGAAAAAGGTGTGTTGATGCTTTCTCCTGAAAAAGGGTTTGATTTGTCTGCTAATTCGATAAGAAAAACCAGGGAATTAGATGAGCATTGAATTGAAAGACATTGAATTGGATTGGTGTCACTCCGATCATGTTTCTGTAACGCCCCTCGCAAAGACATTGAATTGATTTGATTTTTGGAGTTATATTGTGCTCTATCTTTAATTGGATTGGTGTTTTACAGGGTAAGGTGAAAGACATTGAATTGAAACCAGCTGTGTTGGGATCCAAAACATGCTGATTTGATTGCAACTGCGTCCGGGGATAAGACAGTTCGTGTATGGGATGCTCGCAGTAAGTTGCTCTTGGCATTTAGTCTTTAGTATATACGTTGGTAGAACTTTAGTGTAGGTTGACCTATTTTAAAGTTAGGAGTCTGTCTCTTAGGCAGTCAAGTTCAATCAACGGCTTCAATGAGGTGTTGTTGTTTCTGAATGCAAGAGTGCATAACTAATCAATAATTCCAATGAATAAATTGTGGCAAATTGTTGTACCTAATTTTATCATTTTCATGACGTTTCCTCCATGTATTTTGATGACATATATAGGGCTTACCTATGTTTTAAAAGTTGTTGGATTTTAAGTTCGTATGAGGAATGGTTAATGACCCTGTAATCAGATTTTAACCACATCCATTATCTTAGATACATTTTTCACACTTCGAGCAATGGACTCATCAAATCGTTAGGTCTTCAGTTCTATCATTTTGTATTCATGTTGGCTCCCAAACAATGCAGAGACATTCTGTTTATCTTATTACTTTGATAATATTGGGTTATTTACTTTTATATCCAACTAATGTGTTATGAGAGCCTTGATTGAATCTTTTCAAATTGCATTGAACAAGATGAGAATGGATGTGGTTTAAAGAGAAGAACATGATATGAACTTGTATGATCTACAAGTTTATGAGTAGGCATGAGATTCATACTTTTTATTCTAAAAATATTATATTCACCTCATTGTATGCAGGTGGGAAATGCTCACAACAAGCAAAGTTAAGTGGTGAAAACATAAACAATACATACAAACCAGATGGGACACACATAGCTGTTGGCAACAGGGTGAGTACAGCAAGTTCTTTATGTACTGGTTTTGATACTGTAATCTCCATGTTTAAATAGTATATGCTTTCGTCTCTATTTCGATTTATTGCTATAGCCCTGATTTTAATTTCTTGATTTAGGGTTGTTAGTGGAGGTAGTAATTGCTGTCAGGATTTGCAGCATCTTCATTTTCTAGGAAATTTTGATATAATCAGATGCTAGCTTGAATTTCATACTCTGAAGGAAAAGGAGGTGATATGGAGGGATCCGGTTCAAATGGTGAAGAATTTCAGATGTGAGCATCTACATCATCTTTTTCTCATAAGATACTTTTATATGTTTCTAAGACATAATTTAAGACTGCAGTTGGTGAATGATCTCCGGGTGACTAAATTACTAATGTGCTTTTAAGAATTTGTTTTTCTGTTTCAAGTGTAATTGTTTGTGAACTTATAAAAGATAGTATCTACTGTTTCAGGGCTGATGATCCTCGCCAACCTATGAGTCGCATTGTACCCATTCCATCCTCTCATATGACTCCCTACCGTACTGTGATCATTCTTCGTCTCATTATTCTGGGTTTCTTCTTGCAATACCGTATTACCCATCCAGTGAAGGATGGATACCCTTTGTGGCTGGTATCAGTTATTTGTGAGATCTGGTTTGCTTTTTCTTGGCTCTTGGATCAGTTTCCAAAGGTGTCCTATCAATCGCGAGGCTTTTCATGACAGACTTGCGTTTAGGTCCGTATACTTTATATCTTTTGTTATTTTGATATATCTACACTATTATTTAACTACTACCTATACTTATATGAATTTGATAATTCTTTGTTAGTAATATGAGTAATTGCTGTCAGGATTTGCAGCATCTTCATACTAACACGTTCACCTATCTACGCTGAAGGATGCGTTGGAAGGTAACATTGGTCACATTTTCTTGCATACAAAACAAATACCATAAAAAGTAATGATGTGTGCATTTTTTACTTCCTCCTTTATATACATTTACCGAAAATTTTAAAAAAACAAGCTTAATAGTGGAAGTAAAGGCTGATTTTGTATTGATACATCAAAGTGACTGCGTGTTGAAATTATGAGAAGACCCAATTGGAATAAAACAGTTTGTAAGCAAATTATGCAGAATTATAAATTGATTCACAATGTTACCATCATTACTGAAGACACTAACATGGAAAAATTCAGTTGGTGTGTATGAAGATTTTTGAAGTATATATAGTCCTTGAGGTCAATGTCAATTATGAAGGTGTTTTCATGGTGGACAAGTCACATGTTAGCACCCTATGTTCAGATTGGGCACCCGTCTTCTGGAGGTGGTTTCCTTGGATGTTTCCAGAAGCTCTATGCAGATCTTTCAAGCAGGTAGTCTTCTGCTGGATAATATATTGGCTAAAAGAATTAATAGAGGAAGAATAAAAAAAATTATTGTATTATATTTTCAGTGTGTTTGAAGCAGAAAGGCCAGGATGCAATTTTTCTGCAAAGCAAAGTATTGCCACATACTTTGTTAAGGTAACCTTAGGGCTTGGAGATACAATGCTTCTTTGTATTAATATATTTATGTGATCGGAGATAGGATCTTTGTGATTCTTCCAAATTATTTGCGTTGAACTTCTAATAAATTGCATTTTCAGGGAGTCCTTTATGGAGCTGTTGGGTTTGGATGTGGTTTAGTTGGACAATGAATTGCCAATGTGATTATGAATGCAAACAGGTATCTTTTGTTTCTGCAACTCATGAAGTTATGTGATTATGAATGCAAAGAGCTTGAATTTCATTTTTTTTTGAGGTATAATCAATGTAATTGATTTGTGGAAAGTTGTTTCAATTCACATTGGTGCTATTCCACTACAGTAGTCAGAATTTTGTTAGTCTTCTTCTGCTTGAATGCAGAAGGGTATAATATAAAATCTGAATTCTAATTGAGAAAAGAGAGACAATTTTATAAATGAAGTAGATTTTCATGTTAACTTTTTCTAATGTTGTTGTTTTAACAATTTGGAATAGTTCTCTTAGATCTTCATCGTAGCATTGTGATTTGTGATCCTTGGAAAAATATTTGACTCCAATATTATGTCTAACTATGGTCATTATAGGAAATTTAAGATATCGTCTTTATCACTTAGGAGCTTAATGGATATACTGTTGTTCTTAGCTGTATAGTCCTTACTCATATTTGTTTGCTACCTAATTTGCAGGAAATGGAAGACATGAGAGACTGTTATGATAGCTTGCTGTCGGCAGCGGCAGCAGCTGAATTGTGATTGATCATAACTCCTTTTTGCTTTGTTGCTTTGCTTTCTGCAAATTCTGTGTTTGATCTGATTTTTAAACCGCTGCTGCAATTTGTATGGTGTAGATAGAAACCTCAATAACTATTATTAAGCAAGGGATTATATCTTTTCATGCTCGATTGCTTTCCAGGTGAAACATTAGTGGCGCTTGAGAAATCAGTGTTAGAATGCCAAATTTATGGATTCAATCTGTTAGGACATAAATTTTCCATTTCAATTCGGGCAAAAACAATTTTTTACAGCCCTTTGGTACTTTTGTCTCAAGGAGCCAAACAGGGACAACTTTTTATACAAGTGGAGGTTGAATGCAGGAGTTTTATTTTACTTGGTTTGTGTTTCTAATGATAAACAAGAAGCTACAATTATATGAATGTTGAATTGTAAAGTAAATACATTCTGATTTTTTTGCGTAAGAAGCTGGTTGTGTAGGAGAAATGTGCAGCGTGCATCAACTGGTTGTGCAGCATGCATCAACTGGACATGCATCAGCTGGATATGCATCAGCTGGCTGTTCAGCAGCTGGATGTGCAGCATCTGGCTGTAGCATCTTATTTCTGTAAAAAAAAACTACAGCAAGGTACAACAACCGGTTATGGACAACAACAAGTAGAAAACAAAACTTCAGTTGGACAACAAGTAGATCATAAAACATCAGTAAGTAGAATGCAAAGTATTATTGAAATCCAACTTCAAAACTTAGAGAAACATCAGTAAATAGAAATAAGGACAAGAGAAGAAAGTTAGGGGAAATAAATAATCACAAAGCATAAATTCTCCAGCTGAAACAAGGACACTGACAACGATTGAGGAAACATTGTGGTATTTTGTTTTCGAGACTGATCCCCTCCTAACAAGGTGGAAGGGAAGGTTGGTACCGTCGGTAGAGATCGGGAAAGAGCACAATTGTTATCCTTGCAAAGAAAAGAAATAGTGGGTTTGGAATTGAAGATCTTTTTTACAATTGTGTATTGTTATACTATTCACACAAGAGATGATTTCATCTTTCACTCGCTTTTTGTATATGTTGGCTTAAGATTATTGGGAATCCTGAAACCTTTGCTATGATTTATGACAGCTACGACCTATTTTTTGTGCATCTTAATTCTTAACTTACTATTTTAAAGTGCAGTTTCAAAATGAAAACAAGAGCTTAGTGGATTAGGAGTATGTCATCGTGACTTTTTTGAAGTGCAAATTCAAATCTGATTTTATTTTACAATGAAATTTTTTATTTGGAATTAAGAACTAATAAAGCATTAAAGAAAGTGCACCATATGCAATGTGATTTCATTAGTTAGAAGTATGATCTATTTGAGTTTGAAGCCTTTATGAAGCGCAATTTTATTTACCTTTGAATTCCAGTTTCACTAAATAGATAGAATATAAACAAAATATTTAAGAAAAATCAACTACAATTTGTTGTTCGTATATTAATATCAATTGTGAAAAATTACAGTTTGTCAACAAGATTACATACAAACATACACAAATCTCTAAAAGAAAGAATTTGCAAGAGAAAAGACAAAAACCAAGCAAGAATTTAAGAAAAATTAAGCGATACAAAAATCGTTCGGAATTATATATTTGTGTGACGAGTATTAAATTCAAATCAAGAACTAATAAAGCGTTAAAGAAAGTGGATCATATGCAATGTGATTTCATTAGTTAGAAATATGATCTATTTGAGTTTGAATCATTTATGAAGAGCAATTTTATTTACCTTTGAATTACAGTTTCACTATATAGATAGAATATAAACAAAATAATTAAGAAAAATCAACTATAATTTGTTGTTCGTATATTAATATCAATTGTGAAAAATTACAGTTTGTCAACAAAATTACATATAAACATACACAAATCCCTAAAAGAAAGAATTTGCAAAGGAAAAGACAAAAACCAAGAAAGAATTTAAGAAAAATTAAGCAATACATAAAGCGTTATAAAATTGTTATAAAATTGTGTTTCCTGTGATACCAAGACACTAGCCAAATTGCTCTACTAGCTACTGTTGTGTTGGTGACGTCTGCATATAATTACTACTATAAACAATATTAATAAACTATCAACGTATTAAATGAAATTATCAACACATAAATAAAAATATCAGCACATGCCACCAAAATAAAATTGCGAACACACTATATATAATTGCCAATAAACTTAATAAAACTTTCACCACACTATATAAACTTGTCAACATACTTATATAAATGTCAATAAATTTAATAAAAACAACACACTATATAAACTTGTCAACATACTTATATAAATGTCAATAAATTTAATAAAAACAACACACTATATAAACTTGTCAACACATTAAATAAACCGTCAATAAGACACTAAATAAAACTTTCAGCACACTAAATAAAGATAGTGGCTATTTCCACTAAAAAATTTAACTAATCACACTACAATTTGCTTATGTTGGTTTCCAGCGTATTTGGTTCCCAATGCACAACCAAAACCAAAAAAAATCATACGTGAAGAAAAATACGGAATACGTGAAGCGGATTAAAAAATACGTAAATTGTACACGCTGGAAATCCACGTACGTTGGGTTTCAACGTACAAGTATAATTTGAAAAAGTGGCCGTTGAAAATTTAGCCGTTGGGAAAAAAGTGTTGTTGGGGAAAATTTATCCTGTACGTTCAACGTACAGGATAAATTTCCCCCGAAAAAGAGTCGTTGGGAGAATTTACACTGTACGTTGGGTACCCACGTACGTTGGTTTCCAACGTACAGGGTAAATATTTCCCAATCGATCTTTCTTTGAATATGACCGTTGGAAAAAAGCTTATTTATACCCCCAATTGGTTGTGTTTTTCATTCGAGTCATCCGAAAATGTCAAATAAGAGAGTTACAAACTTGAGTGATGGTGGGGAGATTGAAGAAAACGAGTATGTGAGTGACGGCGATGGGGAAGGCGACGTCGGCAATTTCGATGCGATCGTGGACGAGAAAGAGTATTTCAGTGAACCCGAAGACGGGATGTGGGACGATAGCGACGAAGAAGAAGGAGACTTCGACGCCGGTGATTTTTCGGTTAGTGATTTATTGTGTATTAATTGTTTTCTCTCTATTTAGGTGCATATAAATTCGTAGAATTGGTAGTTGTGATTCATGTGGATTAATAAGATATATATGTGATTGTTATTGTAGTTTGGATTAATTTGTAACGCCCCAAAACTTAAAGAGTGTTACAGCGCCAGGGATCCCATGCTAGGAATCCCCACACGCAAGTTTAAAGGATGATATAAACCTTACGAAAGAACAACAAGAAATTAAAACAAGTAATAGTCTCGCAAGACATCCATACAAGTACGTCGATAAGAACCTAACATAGTCATCCGATCAAAATACCAAAAACCTGCTTCAACAGGGTTATCAAACATGTTTGGCCCCAAAGACTACAAATGCATCAAAGTACCAAAAGATGCCTAGTTTAGCAAAGCAACAGTTTTGAAAACCAAAGCGAAAGCGAACCCGAATAAACCCATCATAGCTTGTATCAAGTCGCCTGAACTCCTCCATGCTCTGCAACAGACTGGGTACTTGGCCATGTAAAACACAACCAGTTCCCCCACCGAAATGGGGGTTAGTCTCCAACCAGACTAACAATTTTTTCATAAGCATAATACGAGTAATAGGGCAAGTAAATGAGTCACAGATTAGCAGACATGCAAACCTAAGTTTTTTTTAGAAATGATCATGCACGAGTAACGATTACATACAGATTCACAAACAACAAGCGATCAATCACAAGCGACACACAAACAAGTGTATCGAGTAAATAGAAATCCAATCGAAAAACAAATTACGAAAACATTTCAAAAACAGGTCCAAGACTGTCTTGAAGCCGAAGGTACCTTCTTGCCCGTACATTGGGCCAAATCATTCCTATACCAAAGGGTAGGGAACGGAATCACGGGCCAAGGGATCCGGTCTACCCAATTGGCAAGGCCCACCAACGACCCACTCTTCCGTTAGAGCCATAATCGAGGGTGTAACGACATAAAACCGTTCACAATCAAGTGAGGGATCGGAACAATGCTTACCCCACATATAAATCTCAAGGACAATGTGTACACACCGATAACTTCACATAATCGCATCTCAAGCATATAAGCACAATCACAAGGATTAACATATCATCAAGATTCTCACGAAAGAAGACATGTTCAACATAACACATAATCAGGTAATCACATCAGAGCATATATTCATGTAATCAGTAATCACTAACATAACATTCATATTCCATACTTCATTAAGGTTAAAGCTCATATACTATTTAGAAGTTTGATGACATGGATAATCCGATATCCTAAACTTAACCTACAACACGCAAACGCTTATAAACTGATGACACATGATCGGATGAAGATCGTAGATCTGCTAGGATTTTTGATGAACGAAGGAATGAAGTCGACAGTGGCGGCGGCGGAAGTCGACGGCGGACGGTTGAGGAGGTAGGGTGAAGTTGATGTCGAGGCGGCTTCGAGAGATCGTTGTGACAGACGATCGAACGAACCTTGGTCTTCGACAAGTGTTATCTTCCTTGACTCAGCCGTCGATCTAGGGAGACTTGCTTGACTCGGACTCGATAAGCAAGTGACGTCTTTCTTGACTCAGTCGTCGATCTAGAAAGACTCACTTGACTCGAACTAACCTAAGGAATCCACCTAGGGTTCTTTCGAGGTTTGGAGATCGAAAATATGGGCAACCAACAGATCGTTCTCACAGGTTGATATCAAACCAAGGGTTTCCGCTTGCAATTCAATATCCAACCAAAACTACAGCTAAAACGACATCAATAACGTCAAAACTAAAAACATAAATATCAATTCTCAATTTATCTAATATTCCTAAAACCCTAGAAAGACACATAATAAATAGTCTTCCTGAATTGCTTGATTTCCAAGAAAGGAAACCATAGAAAAGCCCTAAAATCTCAAAACTTGTTCCGATCATGGCGGCCTCGTCCAATCTTGAATGGGCCTCAAATTTGGACCCAATGAAGATAAACCCAAGTACTGAAACATATCCAAAGGAGAGCTTAATGCGATCTTCCGTTTGCCCAAACAAACAGAAACAAATTCGGTCCTTGCAGCAGCTATATCTTGGTCATTGAGCCTCTGTTGGGCTTCAACTTTGGACACGGACAAGATAGGCCCAAGAAGTATACTCTGACCAAATATCTTTTCAATTGGACGCCCGAGCCTTCCAGGCCACTCTTCCCTAGTTCCATCCCATCTTCGATAGCACCGCCTATTGTCGTCTCTTCGGCTTTCAGCTTGGCGACGGGGTCGCATCATGGGTTGTTCTGGGAGACACTCCAGCGTACGTACATCATCCTCCTCCCCTTGAAAAGGATTCGTCCTCGAATCCTCTTGCTCTTCTAAATTCAGCTCGTCTTGTAAATGGGGTCCTTGAGAGCTCACCCATACAACCATGGGTGCCAAAGATGAATAATGCTTCAGCTCTTGATGAAGCTCCGACATACGGACATCATCCTCCCTTCCTTTGAAAAGATTCGACCTCGAATCTTCTTGACCTGCAAAAAGGAGCGACACGTAACAAGTATCTGGACACACAACAAGACATAAATGTTTACTTGAATCGAGCAAAGCTTGAAGTGTAGTACTAGAAGTCATGCTTGCAAAAGTAAGAATACTTCCCTTCATATTGCGCAACCTATCTTCTAGAGTCATAAGCACATAAATAGCACATGAATGATTAGCTATGACTCTAAGGAAGCAAGATGCACAGTCATGGATACCAATGAACGACAATCCTAAGCCTAAGTGCAAAGGATATACCAAGATGCATGCAGTTTCTACACCACCTTTCTTTCTAATCCCAATTAGATTCCCAAACATGCTAGGAAGAACATAATAAGTATACGGGAATAAGAAAGCTTCATGGATATCTGGAAACAACTTATATGACGTGTCTTTAAATGGAGCATGATAGTAATGGACAGAAGACAGATCATAAGCAGCAGAATCATGAGTCACAAGGGAGTTTTTCTTGTAACAAATATACAGATCTGATGACAACAAACATGCACATGCTATAACCTTCTTTTTATGCCTATGTATATGCTTAATTATGTCACTACAAACATAATAGGCATTCCTAAGCAAACAAGAAAGTTTATGCCAGATAACGCGTTGTAAAAGGTATGACTTGCTACTACTATGATAATGCACAAAAGAAGGTGTAAAGGACAAATCAAAGGATGAAGGAATAACGAAAGCTTCCCTGAGATGTTGAGTCCCCGAGTCGTTACCGACCTCTTTTTCTTCTTCATCTGCATCTTCTTCTTCTTCTTCTTCTTCCTCTACTTTTTCTTCTTCTGCTTCTCGAGCCTCTTCAGGGAATAAGTCCAAGGCCTTTTCTCCTACTTCTGTAGTTACTTCTCTTATCACACCCTTGTCGCTTAGACGCAACTCCATCTTGACATCAATGTGCGTCACCTCTCGGACGTCCTCCTTTCCACAAGAATTGACGACATCTGAGGCTGGTGTTTCATCTCTTTCATCCTCGTAGATGTAGTCGCGATTTGGGAAAATATTATCCATGTGGCCTCTTCCTCCACACATAACACATACACTAGTGGAAAAACCCCCTGTCGAGGCGCCCTTGTTGAGGCGTACATCATGTTGCCCGCCTCAACAAATATTTGTTGAGGCGAACAATACAATATACGCCTCAACAAGGGCGCCTCAATAGGGTCTGTTGAGGCGTACATATATTGCGCGCCTCAATAGACCCTGTTGAGGCGTACATTTGTTGCCCGCCTCAAAAGGGTCCGATTTGATATCTGTTGAGGCGTACATATATTGTGCGCCTCAACAAGGGTGCCTCAACAGACCTATTGAGGCGTACATTTGTTGCCCGCCTCAAAAATTCCGATTTGACATCTGTTGAGGCAGACATGTTTTGCCCGCCTCAAAAGGGTTCGACCATTGGATCTCATCTCTCATTTTTAATCTAGACCGTTCGTTTTTATCCACCCTCAAAAACCCTAAAAATCTCCTAACTTCAACATAAGCGGCGCGCCCCCGCTTCTCCTTCGTTCATACCCATTCCATTCTCCTTTCTTCTCCATTCTCTTTCAAAACCTAATTATCCAGCTATGGAGATCTCCGAGAGGATTTTGCAGTTCAAATACCACATCGTAGGCGTCGACGCTATTCTCGCCTCCATCTTCACTTTTATCAAGGTTGCACCGCGATTCCTCGATGTGCTCGCCTACTTCTGGCCTCTTGTCATCTCAACAACGCTTTTCCTCGCTGTTGTCGTCATTTTCAGCCGCATCGCGCCTCCGCCACCGATGGATGAGGCTTCCGGATAGAAGACTAGTGCTGGATTGCTTGATTATGTCGTTGGACAGACTCTTGAGTTGATTCCAAGTGATACTTACTGGTTTGATTGAAGAAATTCCTTCATTAGTAGCTTAATTTCATATGGATTTGGATTTCTAATGGATTTCTCAAGTGGAAAGATGTAAATTTCCAAGAAGGAGTACGAAGAGCAGATTGAGCAGATCGATTTCGCCATCTTCATCTCCTTCGGATTAGGTTCTGTTGAAGTTTTCACAATTGATTGAATTTCTTGAGGTTGTTGATATTCTCGTCGATATATGTTATAAGATTTGTTGTAATATTGAATTTGTTCTTAGATTGTAAGTTTATTTCAGGTTGTAAATTGATTGAAATTTAACAGATTCGTTATCGATGAGTTTTTGTTGTTGTTGATTTCAATTGAGACGCTGCATTTTGTTCTTAGATTGTATGATTTGTCGATTCAGTTTAGGACAAATTAGGTTTCAACGACGCTATAATTTTTTTTGTTTTACATGAGCTTTGTTGAGGCGGGCAACTATTTGCCCGCCTAAAAAAGATGGGGTTTTTTTTTTGAAAATTTTACCTACTTGTTGAGGCGAACATATATCTGTTCGCCTCAAAAAGTACCCTGTTGAGGCGAACATTTGTACGCCTCAACAAGTATTGACTTGTTGCAGCCCTCTTTGTTGCAGCTCCCCTTTGCCCGCCTCAACAGGGGTTTTTTTACCCGCCTCAACAAGTGTTTTTTCTACTAGTGATATGATGTCACGTGTTCGAATCTGAGGTTGCAGAGCCGAACCATCCTTGTCGTGAGAAGTGATAACAAATGTCTCATGTGAGTCATGAACTCCTCCGGGCTGCACAAAAGAGTTAGAAGAACAACCATAGGGATCATAATAGTAAGTCCTACTTGAGTCATATACCTCCTCGGGTTGCACAAAAGAGTTAGATTGAAAACCATAGGAATCATAAAAGGAAGTCCTATCTGAGTCATAAACTCATTCTAGCTGCACCAAAGAGTTAGAAGAAAAACCATAGGAGTCATAATAATTATGTTCTTGCTCGTACCTCTTATGTGGGCTCAAGTCATGAAAATTAAGTCTTTGATCTTCTAGATGTTGCACATCCTCACAGTATGAAAGATCATCATAGTGGTAGACCCTAGTTTGTTCATTGAAGCTCACCTTCTTCTTCCTCCTTTGAACAGTCCCATATGTCGCTCCATAAGCTTGGGCTTCATAGTAATCATATCCTGAGTGGTTCATTGAAAAGTATTGGCAATTGTGAGTAGCTCATGTCCTCCCAGTTGGCATATCTATGATCAGTCCAACCAACGTCAAACACTTGACGATCCATGAATGGATCCTTAGGTTTGGCTTTTGGTCTCCTAGACCTGCACAATTCACAAGGAAAACAGCAGCACACGGAAAGTACAAACGTTTCCTACTTAACCTTACGCTACGTAGTAAACTCAAGAAATAGCTAAGGTAAGCAAATAAGGTAGGAAATAGGCACGAAAAGGAGCAATCAATCAATTAACAAGATATGTTATTATAATTCAAAAGGAAATGATAAAGAGCAAAATACAAATGGTGAACAGAAAAAACCAACAAACAAACAGGACGTCCTCTAAAGAATTTGTCGAGCGGGGTCCTGTTGGGCTACTAGCCCAGGACCACTTGACTTGCGCCCTAGGACTTCTCGCGGTTACTAACCGGGGTCCGCTTGAATCTTGGTTCTAAGGCTACTAGCCTAGAAAAGGGTTTTGCCCTAGCCGGGTTTCTCTTCAGCTAGTCCTTTCTTTTTGCCCAATTTTTTTTAATTAATTCCGAAAATAATAATATGAAAATTCAGAATTTCGAAATTAATTAAATAAAAAAAATTAATTTTTTTTTTCTTTACCCAAGATAAGCAAAACAAAATCTAAAGATTCTATCCTAATTTGGTTGTTAGGAAAATCTTCTCAACCACTCAAATATCCTACAAGATATCAAATCTTAACAAATATAACAACAAAATCTTATCAAATAATTAATTGCAATTTTGAAATGATTTTATCTTGTTGGACAAGGCAAGGCGGCTAGGGTTTTCTCTCTCCCTTCCCGAGCCACGCCGGCGGCGGCCTAGGCGGCTCGCGCCCAACTACGTGACGGTTCTCACTCGCTCACGCACGTATGGAAAATGAAGGCCCTAAAAATATTCTAGCGTCTCTCACGCTCGGCTTTGATTCCTTTAGCACTCGGTTTAATTCCTTGAATCTACAAACGTAAAAACGTAAGAATTAAATAGAAGAGCGTTTTACCTAGCCAATGACTCTGATACCAAATGATGAAACAAGATCGGATGAAGATCGTAGATCTCCTAGGATTTTTGATGAACGAAGGAATGAAGTCGACAGTGGCGGCGGCGGAAGTCGACGGCGGACGGTTGAGGAGGTAGGGTGAAGTTGATGTCGAGGCGGCTTCGAGAGATCGTTGTGACAGATGATCGAACGAACCTTGGTCTTCGACAAGTGTTATCTTCCTTGACTCAGCCGTCGATCTAGGAAGACTTGCTTGACTCAGACTCGATAAGCAAGTGACGTCTTTCTTGACTCAGTCGTCGATCTAGAAAGACTCACTTGACTCGAACTAACCTAAGGAATCCACCTAGGGTTCTTTCGAGGTTTGGAGATCGAAAATATGGGCAACCAACAGATCGTTCTCACAGGTTGATATCAAACCAAGGGTTTCCTCTTGCAATTCAATATCCAACCAAAACTACAGCTAAAACGACGTCAACAACGTCAAAACTAAAAACGTAAATATCAAATCTCAATTTGTCTAATCTAGAACCCTAGAAAAACACATAATAAATAGCCTTCCTGAATTGCTTGATTCCCAAGAAAGGAAACCCTAGAAAAGCCCTAAAATCTCAAAACTTGTTCCGATCATGGCAGCCTCGGCCAATCTCGAATGAGCCTCAAATTTGGACACAATGAATATAAGCCCAAGTACTGAAACATATCCAAAGGAGAGCTTAATCCGATCTTTCGTTTGCCCAAACGAACAGAAACAAATTCGGTCCTTGAAACAGCTCTTGGTCATTGGGCCTCTGTTGGGCTTCAACTTTGGACACAGACAAGATAGGCCCAAGAAGTATACTGGCCACTCTGCCCTAAATCCATCCCATCTTCGATAGCACCGCCTCTTGTCGTCTCTTCGGCCTTCAGCTTGGCGACGGGGTCGCATCATGGGTTGTTCTGGGAGACGCTCCAGCGTACGTACATCATAAACAATTTGCCTCAATCAACGATCAACACAAGTAATCCGTTTGTCGTATAAAGATGTCGCAAGGTTCACGAAATGGTTGCCTAAGTCGAACCTTCACGAAAAATTTCATAGCTCATCACATACATCCAAATCGAAAACCGTAAAATTCCTCATACTCCTAGGGAGATTTCTCACCTTAAAACGTCATAGCTGCTGCACACGAGCTGCTGTTGGGATGTGGGTTGTAGTCACACGAGAGGCTGCACACGAGCTGCTGCATAAACTGCTGCACAGCTGCTGCGCAGAAAAGGAGAGTGCGAGCTGCTGCACGGGGTTGGGGATATGCTGGCCGAGCACCTCTTGGCTGAGCTGGGCTTAGGTATTAAAGAAAATAGAGGAGTGAATTTGTATCCAAAGTGGATTGAATATTTTACTAATGTTGGGAGAAAATGGTTACATGAGTATATATATACCCTTACACCAAGTAACTGCAAACTATGACAGTTAAGTAACTGCAAGAGAATAACGAAACCGTTTATGACAAGTAACTGTAATGACATCAGTACTACCATTTGTTTTATGAGCAAACCTCCTAAATATAAAACAATACCAACTATATGCAGTATAATCTGCAGCAGTATATCGATCTCCCTAATACCTCCCCTCAAGTTAGCGCATGGAGATCTCGAATGCCCAACTTGGAAAGAAACGAGTCAAATTGTTGTCGGCCTAAGGCTTTGGTAAATATGTCAGCCAATTGTGTCGTAGTAGGAACAAACACCGGGGATAGACTCTCGTTTGTGACTTCGTCTCTAACGAAATGGCAATCAACCTCAATGTGCTTAGCTAGTTCATGGAACACCGGATTACGAGCGATGTGAAGGGCGGATTGGCTATCACAATGAAGCGGGATAGGAGCTGAATGAAAAACTTGAAGATCACTTAATAGCCCTTTAAGCCACTTGAGTTCACATGTAATCATGGCCATAGAGCGATATTCGGCTTCGGCCGAAGACTTAGAAACGACTTGTTGTTTCTTTATTTTCCAAGATATTGGAGAGTTGTCAAGGAATACTAACCAGCCCGAGAGCAAACGCCTAGAAACAGGACAACTTGCCCAATCCGAGTCACACCACCCCTGCAATGTGAGAGGACTTGATGACTTGAGAAATATGCCCTGTCCTGGATGCTTTTTGAGGTAGTGAGTGACTCTTAGTGCAGCAAACCAATGATCTTGTGTGGGGTGCTGCATAAATTGCGATAAAATGTGTACAGAATACGCTAAGTCGGGTCTGGAAAAACATAGATAAATAAGTCGTCCGACGAGGCGACGATATTTTTCGGGATCGTGCAACAATGGTACGGAAGAGAGTGCTAATTTGTGATGGGTGTCCATTGGAAAGTCAGCTGGCCGTGATCCGAGCAAGCCTGCATCAGAGATAATATCAAGTGCATATTTGCGTTGGCTAAGGTAGATGCCTTCCGGAGATCGAGCGACCTCGACGCCAAGAAAATACTTTAGATATCCCATATCTTTCATTTTAAAACAACTATTTAGGTAGATTTTTACCTCTGATATGGCGGTAAGATTGTTGTCGGATACTATTAAATCATCAACGTATATGAGAATGTAAACCTGCACATCTTGAGAAATTAATGTAAAAAGAGAATAGTCGTCATACGATTGAGAAAAACCATATTCACGGAGTTTAGTAGAGAGTTTGGTGAACCAGCATCGCGGTGATTGACGAAGTCCGTACAAAGACTTATGTAACTTGCATACAAGAGAAGAGTCTGATGGCTTTAAAGCCCATCGGCGGTCTCATATATAGTTCCTCATCCAAATCGCCGTGCAAAAATGCATTATGGACGTCCATTTGGTGTAATTCCCATTTTCGAATAGCGACGACGGCCATAAATGTTCGAACGGTTACCATTTTAGCAACAGGAGCAAAGCTATCTGCGTAATCAATCCCCGCTATTTGATGGTTCCCAAGTATGACAAGCCTTGCTTTGAACCTCTCGATAGAGCCATCTTATTTGTATTTTATTTGAAAGACCCATTTACACCCCAATGCTTTCTTCCCATCAGGTAGAGGACAAAGAGTCCAAGTTTTGTTTTCGTTCGCCATCGAATATCTTGAATGGCCTGAGCATAGGAATTTGGTTCTACATGTTCAGAGATGCTAGCCAAGAATCCACGATGGTTGTGTGAAAATCTATCACATGTCATATATTGAGACAATGGATAACGACTGTTAGATTCAAAAGGTGTGATTAACTTAACTGTATTCAAAAGGTGTGATACTTATACATTGCCTTATATTATACTATACGTGATACTCTTTGGATTTTGAAGACTTAACCTATATAAGTTTATAATATGGTCATGTATTACTCAAAATTACGTCATTATATATTATGTGTCAAATTCTTACATTAACTTTATCTTAATAGTATATATAAATATATGTCAAAGTTAAATCTCACTTAGTCAATTAATATTGTGCTAATACTTCTTAGGTATATTAAAAAAAACGTATCAAACAATTTTTTTGAAAGAAACAAAGAAGGAAATTAACCTATCCTATAATCCTAATAAGCATTAAAATATACGGAGTATATAAACTTAAGTGCTACGAAGTATGTTAGTATGTTTGGATAAATTTAATTTCATGTAGTTTAGTCTCATAACAAAATAGGAAAAAATGTAATATTGCAATGCCAACTCGGCAACTCAGAAGAAAACATTTGGATTTCCTACTTTTCTCCCTACTTAATTGGGATTTATGTATAATTTTGTAGGTTTGCATATATGTGCCATGTCCACACACAATTGAGTCTTTCTCCCTACTTAATTGGGGTTTATGTATAATTTTGTAGGTTTGCATATGTGCCATGTCCACACACAACTGAGTCATTGTGTAAGGTATTGATTGATTGCTGTTTAGATTGGAACCTAGATAAAAAGTTACCTACTTTGACAGTGGATAATTGTTCTACAAATGGCTCCATTATTAATCTTGTTTTGGATAAAATTGAATGCGGTAATCTTATTCTTGGAGGAGACTATTTTCACATGCGTTGTTGTGCACATATTTTGAATCTGATTGTTAAAGATGACATGGATGTAATGGGACCTGCGGTTATAAAAATTCGTGATAGTGTTGCATTTTGGAGAGCAACTCCAAAGAGGGAGGAGCGATTGAAGGAAACTTGTCGACAACTAGGGATATCTTATTCCAAAAAGTTGTCCTTGGATTGTTTAACAAGGTGGAATTCAACGTACTTGATGCTGAAAACTGCTTTGTTATATAGAGATGTCTTTCCTCATTTGAAACAACGTGAATCTTCATATAGGTGTGTGCCTAGCTTTGAAGAGTGGGAGTTGGCTAAAGATATGCGTGGAAGGCTAAGGTTGTTTAACAACTTGACTGAGTTATTTTCAGGGAGTAAATATCTACAGGTAATCATTACTTTCCTTAGGTGATGGAGATTAAGTGGAATTTAATCCGTTGTATAAAGGATCCAAATGAAGTTATAAAGCTTATGGTTGAAAAAATGATGGCTAAATTTGAGAAGTATTGGTCTGTCATTCATGGAATAATGGGAGTTGCTGCAGGTTTAGATCCAAGGTTTAAGTACAAGATATTTGATATCTATCAAGGTGATGAAGCTGAGAGAATCAAAGTTCCATGTTCTAGTATATTTGGGTAGTAGGAAAAGAGGTATAACAATGAAAGAGCAACTAGTGGAGATTGTGGTATAGTTACTTCTTCTCGAAGTGTCCAGTCTTCTAGTGCCGGTAATGCTGACATTGTCCGGTTTGATGATATCTACACTCAATGTCTTGAACCGGAAAGTTTGGCTGACTCGCTTAAGAATGAGCTTCAGTTGTATTTTGGCAAAAGACTTCATCCCATGGCTGGAGAATTAGATATATTGGGACGGTGGAAGACAAATGAAAGCAAGTATCCTATTGTATCGAAGATGGCCAGAGACATCTTAGCTATACCTCTCACAACCGTAGCTTCCGAATCTGTGTTTAGCACTAGTGGAAGAATTATGGGTCCTTATCGTAGTAGGCTTTCTCCTCCTACTTTAGAAGCACTTATGTGTACTAAAAGTTGGCTATGGTCGGAGCTTATAAATGAAGGTAAAAATTCTGCATTTTTATTCTTATATTTAGCTATATTTATATCTAGTATATTAATTACTATTGTGTATTTGTGTAGATCAATCAGTTGACTCATTTTTATCAAGCCTTGACAAATGATGTTGAGGATGTTGAGGAAATAGAAGATGATAGCAACTAACAACTCAGTAGAAGGTTCATTTTTCTTATTCTCATTTAATACATTAGCTTACACTTCTTTGATTATATGTGTTGCAACTAGTAGGCTTCTGAACTTTTTCCTACTAACAATTTTTGCTATTCTTTAAGGTACATGCATCATCAGGACACGATATATGAAGATCTGAGAGCTAAATTTACATTCCACTACTAAAGTGGAGTAAAACTTATTTTTGGTACTAGTATAATTTCTTGGTTTTTGATGATTAATATTGCAGGGAGATTTATGTATTCATGCTAAACTATATTTTTCTATGCTTAATTTTTATTTCCCCTCAACCATCCTTTCTCCTCCTCTTCTCCGGATGCATCATATAGTTGACCTTACCAATTTTTGTCAACCGTATCTCGCCGCTACCTCTTCTCATGATCTATCCTACAATATCAAACTTGTTTCCCGCCATTGTCCACGGCCGCTTCCGGAATCGTCGTGTCACCGCCGACGCTGAATCAGTCGCGTTGCTGAATCAGTTGCTCCGTACAATAACTGCCACCGTCACTACGTCGGCGAGTTACCCTAATAGGTAGCAGCGATCATGCTTTAGCCATGAATCAACTAGTGCTAGAGAAACGGCAACCCACGGGAATGCAATTGCCAATCGAGGAAGAAGTGCAGCAAAAATGGTTGCTGCTATTGAAGGTGTGCAGCAGAAAATCAACTAGTATTCTTATTTTAAATTTTATATGTAATAATGCACTTTATGAAGGAACTATAAAGTATTCATATTATAAACTTCATGCTTAATCAAAGCATCTGGGCACCCTGGTAGTCCCTCAACAACAGAGAGAAAGTCTTCAATCAAACCTTTTAGGCAAGGACGAATGCAAAATCATTTGAAACTCGTGACAAAAAAATGCATTTGAATCTCTCTGCTTAGGGAGATTCCATGTAATATTTATGAGGATCAAGCGTCATTGTAAGGATTGAATTCTCTCCTTACTCTTTTGAATTACAGATAAAGAATTAATTTGTAATTATATGAACTGTAGATTATTGTTGAGTTGTTATTTATTTGAAATGGTAGTTTCAGTTGACAATATATTTCACACATTCCTGCACTCTTATTTCATCCACGAAGAAGAAAAAACACACGTGTTTGCATGTTAATGGACTCACTTCTTAGGTATTATGTATAACATAGCACCAACTAGTTATTTCAATATGTTATTTGTAAAGTGTGTTAGACATATAAAGTATGTTGGATAATTTATTTTTGTGTTGACAACTTAATTTAGTATCGTGTATCGTGTTGACAGTTTATTTAATTTCTTGTTGACGGTTTATTTAATGTCTTGTTGACAGTTTATTTAGTGTCTTGTTTACAGTTTATTTAGTGTCTTGTTGACAGATTATTTAGTGTCTTGTTGACAGTTTATTAAGTATCTTGTTGACCATTTATTTAGTGTCTTGTTGACAGTTTATTTAGTGTCTTGTTGACAGATTATTCAGTGTCTTGTTGACAGTTTATTTAGGTTCTTGTTGACAGCTTATTTAGTGTCATGTTGACAGTGTATTTAGTGTCTTGTTGACAGTATATTTAGTGTCTTGTAAACACTTTGTTTAGCGTCTTGTTGATAGTTTATTTACGTTCCGGCTATTTCCACTACAAAATTCAACTTTTGACACTACATTTTTTTACGTTGAAAGCCAACGTACAAGCTAAAATTTTGGTATACGTATTGAATTATTCGTATACGTATGAAATTAAAACACGGAAAAAAAATTACACTTGTTCGTTGGAACTCAACGCACGTTGAGTTCCAACGTACACGGGATATTAAATATCCCGCGTCTTCTTCTTCTTCCTCCTCTCTTCTTCTTCCTCGTCGTCTCGATAAATCTCAACTCAAACTGTTAGGGTGCTTGGATATAAATATTGGGTGTTATTGAGTATATGATAGGTATCAAGATGGGCTTGCTACAATTTTTTTACAGTGGCTTATAATATTTTATCAATTTACAAACATTATCATTTTAGTATCTCTAGAAAAGCAAAGCCAAGAACTTGTAGTTTGTTTTGGTGATTAAGGAATAAAATTTTGGTGATTAAGGAATAAAATTTTCTAATATTCAACAGAAGTTCTGTCACATAAGTTTCACATCGAAGCTTCAATATATTGGAAGAACTGATTGTTTTGGAAGAATTGATTGTTTTGTTTGGCTGGTGTCGCTCATGAAGTTAGTCCAAGATACTCCGAACAAGTCATTCTTACCTTTGCAGTGATAATGAAAGATCGATTAAATAATTTAGGCTTAGAAGTAACAAAACGACTTTGAGCATGAACGATTCAATTGAGCATCGTTCACGACTGATAACGATTTTGATTGTTTTTTAATTTTGTTAAGTAATTTACAAGATTTCTAATTTAATCGAAAGAAAACAATTTTTCAACAAAAAGATTTGGTTCCAAAAATTGTACACCTAGACAAGGGAATATTAAAGGGAATATTAAAAGGCTACAAGGGAATATTAAAGGGAATATTAAAAGGCTACAACAAATTTGGCCTGAAAATATAGACGGGTGATATATATTATCAATGTAAATTTATTTTGAAATGGATCAAAGAATATTTTATTTTAATACTCCGTACTATTTAATGGACGATTAATGGGCGACATTTCCAAGCATAAAATAAACTAATGTAGAGAATTATCCAACTAGTTTATGATAACTAAACCTAATTTAATCATGTGATAACGACCCAAAAACTTAAGATACGAGGTCTTGATTAATCTAACACGTTAATAGTAGTAGTACACAATTCCTACAAGGAGATTACTTAATCATTTAAATTAGTAAAGAATATTATCGTCTGCACTTGGGTTGTAGCGTTATTACATGATTCAAACACTTATATTAAAATTAAACATCAAATAAGTTTGATAATACAAGTAACAAATTAAGTCAACAAATCAATAGCCAACGTAAATAGATCTCGTTGATTTTATATGCTCAGTATTTAGTCAACGTATGGCATCCGATTATCACGAATCTATCAAAATTTATAATGTGTTCTCCACTCTACATTTTACATTTGATAATCCATCTTTTCAAGGCGTTATTTTGACGGAATCCCTTCTCAACCAATTAGAAGACGACGTGAGTGACGTAGATGGCAAAATCATTTCTCATCTTCTTTAAATTACCCTCTTTCTCCTCCTTTGTTAATATATTAGTTTGTATTTAGAGTTAGTTGAGGTTAGTTATAAGCTTAATGACTTGACTTGTATATAAAGTCATCCATGTAACAGATTCTGTAATCAATCAATACAACGTTCACCTCTTCCTCTCTGTCTTCTCCCTTCTTTTCCTCTTACAGACTGTACACAAGCATGATATCAGAGAAAAAATGGATTCTGCAACTTTCTTCTTCCGCAAATTCAGATCTTCATTGATCTTCTTTCCTCTTCTCGGTCTTTGATCGAATTTTCCGATCTCGGATTCAATTTCTGTTCGGGATATTTTGGTCCTTTCTTGATTCACGACAATGGTGAATTCGGCGAACTCGATTGACAGCGGTGATCCACACTACGTGCATCCTTCTGATAGTACAAGAGTTTGCCTTGCTTCAAAGTTCGATGGAAAGAGCTTTTTGTTCTAGAAGCGCGCATTAATGGTTTCTTTGAGTGCAAAGAACAAAGTTTCTTTCGTCGAAGACTCTTTTCCTCGATCTTTAGTCGAAGATGATCCGATTTGTCTTCGCCTATGGGATCGATGTAATGATCTGGTAATTTATTGATTGATAGGTTCTTTGGAAAAGAATATCGTCGACAGTGTCTTGTTCGCCACTACTGCACAAGGAATTTGGTCACAACTTCACTCTAGGTTTGGACGTACCAATGGAGCTCAGAAATTCACAATTCAAAAGGATATCACTTCAATTGTTCAAGGTACAAATAAAATTTCTTCTTACTTTACCAGAATCAAGAAGCTTTGGGACGAATTGGATTCGATGAGGTCAATTCCACCTTGTTCATGTGTTTCTACACCAACTACGCTAGCATAAAAAGAGGAACAACGTTTATACCAATTTCTGATGGGCCTAAATGAGTCTTACACAGTGGTGAGAGGTAATCTCTTGATGATGCATCCATTGCCAACAGTGGATGATGCTTATTCTACTTTGATTCAAGAAGAGCAACAAAGGGAGATTAGGTCATCTGTGCAACCTAATCAACTTGCAGCATCATTCCATGCCAGCTCTTCTCAGAGTAATCCTCCAAAGACTGGTTATAAAGGGAAAAATCCCAAACTATGCACTTTCTGGAAGAAGAAAGGGCATCTTGTTGAATCTTGTTACGAGATGATTGGATATCCACCTGGATATGGTCAAGGACAGAAGCCAAATGCACAGGCTCATAATGCTACCTCTTCTGACAATGGCAACTCGGGTGGCTTTACTTCATCAGAATTGGCTCAGCTAATGTCTTTACTCTCCCATAACACTATGCCTACAAATCAAACCATTTTCAATATGGATGGCATATCTTCTTACTCTTTTTCTGGATTTGGTAAATCAATATATAATCACATATGGATCATTTACTCTGAAGCAAGTGATCATATGTCTTGTGATTCTAGTTTATTTCTTGATCACAAAGAATGAGATAATCCTTTGAAAGTTCATTTACCAAATGGCAGTATCATGATGGTCAATATTGCTAAAAGGGTTTAAATAACATCTGAAATAGTTATTGAGGGAGTGCTATTTGTTCCATGTATCTAGTTCAATTTGCTATCAGTTCAGAAACTTGTTAAGCAATTGCATTGCCATGCTATATTTTCTGATGAATTTGTGCACTGCAGGGACTGAACTTGACAAAGCCTTTAGTCCTTGGTCGAGCATCAAATGGTCTATATCTGCTTGATCAATTGAATTCACTTTCAAAGTCTGGATTGAAGAATTCAAATGCACTATCTGCCTCCTCAAATGAAGAGAATAAAACTGTCCTACTACATAGAATATTAGGACATCTAAAGATTGTATTGTTACTTGTCTTGTTTGTGCAAAGGTTAGACATGCTAGACTTTCATTTCCTAGTAGTTCTATTTCCACTACTGATATGTTTCATACTATTCATGTTGACACATGGGGTCCTTTAAAGACCACCACTTATACTTACCATTGTAGATGATTTTTCAAGAGGAACATGGATACATTTGCTCAGTGATAAATCAAGCTCTTTTACTGCTTTACAGTCCTTTATTACAATGGTTCATACTCAATCTGATAAATCTGTTAAAGTAGTAAGGACTAATAATGCCTATGAGTGGGGAACAAGAAAAGTCTCTTCCGAATTCTTGAAAGCAAGAGGGATAATTCATCAAACAACTTGTGTTTCTACACTTCAGCAGAATGGGGTAGTAGAGAGGAAGCATAGGCATTTGTTAGAGGTTGCTAGTGCTCTTCTATTTGATGTTGGTTTGCCTTTGAGGTTTTGGGGAGACTCTGTATTAACAACATGTTTTCTGGTCAATAGATATCCTTCTTCAAGTTTGAAAGGAAAGTCTCCACATGAGGTTTTATTTTCTAAGCCTCCAGATATTAGCTCTTTGAGAACTTTTGGTTGTCTTTCATATGCTTCGATTGTCAAGGCTGGTAGAGATAAGTTCATGCCACGAGCATCTCAGTGTATATTCTTGGGTTATCCTGCAAAGAAGAAAGCTTATAAGCTCATGAATCTAGAGACAAAAGAGATCCTTTATTCTAGAGATGTGGTATTTCATGAAGATGTCATGCCATTTGCAGTAAAGCAGGATGAGGATTCTTCTATATTTCCTACTACTTTTCCTATCATAGATGAGGAGCACAATTCTATAGAGATATCTAATCCGTCCTCTCATCAGAATATTCCTATTTCTGAAGTCACTACAAGAAGATCTTCTAGATCTTCAAATCCACCTTCTTACTTACAAGATTTTGTTTGTACCAATGTTTCTTGCAATAGTGTTTTGACAACTTCTACTTCTCAGGTAGTAGACTTCAACACAATATATTTTGACAGTAAAAAGTTGGTGGCTAATGTTAGTCTTCTGGAGGAACCAACTTGTTTTGAACAAGAAAATTCTTCACCAGAATGGCAAGAAGCTATGCACGGAGAGCTTGCAGCCTTGGATGCTAATCACACATGGGTCATAGTTTATCTACCTACAGGAAAGAAGCCTATCATTTCTAAATGGATCTACAAAGTTAAGTGCAAAGTTGATGACACTTTGGAAAGATACAAAGCAAGATTGGTTATAAAGGGATGTACACAGAAAGAAGGAATAGACTATACAGAAACATACTCACCAGTTGTCAAAATGACTACAATAAGAAGTTTGATTGCAGTAGCATTTAAAAAAGGTTGGGACCTTTGCCAACTTGATGTCAACAATGCCTTCTTGCATGGAGATCTACTTGAAGAGGTCTACATGAAGATTCCTTTAGGTGTTTCTACAATTTAAGGCAAAGCTTGCAGACCGAATAAGTCATTGTATGAACATAAACAAGCCTCAATGGCACTCTAAGATGTCACAAGCTTTGTTATCACAAAAATTCCTACAATCAGAAAATGACCATTCTCTCTTGCACAAAAAGGAAGGCAACTCAATTATTTTTCTTGTTGTGTATGTTGATGACATCTTGGTCACATGGAATGACAAGAATGAAATTCAGAAAGTGAAGAGTTATTTCAATGAAGTATTCAAAATTAAAGACCTAGGAACGTTGAGCTAATTCCTAGGAATTGAATTTCTTCCTTCACCTCAGGGAATCATCTTATTACAGAGAAAGTTCATCAAAGAAGTGCTCAAAGACTTTGATCCAGAAGATGCTTCTCCAGTTTCTAGTACTCTGAATCCAAGCATCAAGTTAACCAATCCATTTTGTGATTTCCTAGTAGATCTGACTCCATATAGGAGACTTGTTGGAAAGTTGAACTTTGTCACACACTCAAGGCCAAGCATATGCTTCTCTGTACAATACCTTAGTCAATTCATGCACAGTCCTACTCATCAACACTTCAAAGCAGCAATCCATACACTCAGATTCTTGAAAGGCACATTCAATTCTACTCGGATGAATTCAAACTACAAGCCTACTGTGACTCAGACTGGGCCTCATGCACTTGTAACAGGAAATCTGTCAGTGGTTATCTTATCTTGCTTGGCTCTTCACCCATCTCATGGAAGTCAAAGAAGCAGTGTACCATCTCCCTATCTAGTGTTGAAGCTGAATATAGATCACTAAGAAGACTGACAACTGAGCTCGCTTGGTTAGCCAGATTGTTGACAAAGATGGAAGTATCAAATATCAATCATGTGCCTATCAAATGTGATAGTCAAGCATCCATATAGCAAGGAATTCAGTCTATCACGAGTGTACTAAACATATTGAAATAGATTGTCATTATGTAAGATCAAGGCTAACTCAAGGCATGATCACTCTAACACATGTTCCTACAACATCTCAGCTAGCTGACATTTTTACAAAACCACTTAGTGGTCCTAATCATAATACTGTAATGCTCAAATTGGGTTTACTTCCAGCACCTCCAGTTTGAGGGGGTGTTAGTATATTAGTTTGTACTTAGAGTTAGTTGAGGTTTGTTATAAGCTTAATGACTTGACTTCTATGTAAAGTCATCCATGTAGCATATTCTGTAATCAATCAATACAATGTTCATCTCTTCCTCTCTGTCTTCTCCCTTCTTTTCCTCTTACAGATTGTACACAAACATCCTTTAGAGGGGCCACACTTTTATGTCTCGAATCCTGGCTCCCAAGCTTTATGAACTACATCATATACGTCGTAATATTTCTTGTGTCTCGTTCGACAAAAAGGAATCGTTCTTCATGGTAGAAATATCTAGCATTCTTATGTAATTCAGGTACAGAATCCGTCTTTGTAGAGAGTAACTTATATCCCCTTTGGTCAATATCTCAGAACCCATCGAGACATACTCCGTAGTATATATGATCCCGAAAAACGAAGGACCATATATACATAAAGTACATATAAATGCGTCTTTATGAAAAGCAAATCATTACACGTGGAATCAAAATCCCGGTATAGAATATGATCACCATTTAAAAACCGTTGTGATTTTTGCAGCACACTCAAATATCAGACAAGCTAAGCAAGCCTGTCGTTTCTTACTTTACCTAGATATATACTATAAGATATCACATGAATGAGACCGAGTATACAGAATTTTATAAAGTCATAATTAATACCATCAAATTACGGATCATATGCAAGATATGAATCTCAGAAAATGATTATGCTCAGTGAAGACGACAAACAGTGAAGGCTTTTTTCAAATTTAAAGTTGTACGTTTGTGTAAATTGTCAAGATTTTCAAGTGGTGGATGTACGTGTTTAATATACTATTTGATATCTTATTGATAGTACTGATCGAGATAGGTTTATAAGATTCGCTTGTGACTTAAAATTGTAGGCCTTTATAGTTGCCTCCACTAATAAAGTGGCATTTAGATAGGCCATATGAAGATTTAGGGATCTTTCCAAAAAACTATCTTATATTTTCTTCTCAAGTATCTATAAAATAGTGTTTGTCCCGTATCGTGTATTGATATTAAAAAGATAAACTAATTTTATATAAATAATTTTTTTGACTAGTCCCTTTTTAGTTTTCATATTTTTGAGTACTTTATTTTTTATTTTTTTAGAGTTTTTTAATTTATAGGGAGTGAAGGGAGAGACTATTTCTCTTACACTTAATTCTTAGATGTATATCCTTTGGGGCTTAAATACTTTTGTAAAACTAAAACATCACATACATACATTAATACATTGCTTAAACACATCTTTAGAAATGAAGTATGATATTACATATAGGAATTTTCCTCTAACCTTCATTTATAACTAATTATCTATCTATATATCATCTTGTACACACGATGACACAACTAATAATACATACACTAACTATTTTGCCGGCCTTAATTAACAACATTTAAGTGCACGTCTACATCATTACATGTAAAGTGAAAACCGAAGGTCCGACTCCGAAGCATATAACTTCTCTCAGATACGAGGAAATTCAGACTACTTCAAAATCCACTTACAACTACAAATGGGATTGGAAAACTGATGTCCTAGCCATAAAAGTATCAACAATTATTTCTGTATGAAAAACTTGATACAAACGTATTTGTATACCTTGGAGACCAAATAAGAGAACAACATTGCACACCAAGGAGAAATCGGAAGACAAAATATGAAACAATTGGTTGAAACGCCTTCAGGTGGCCGAACTTCAACACGGATACCAAATGCAATTAGTATACCTTCGATGTAAAAAAGATGAAGAAGTAAAGTTACCGAAGAAATCAAAGTAGTGCTCGTAGAATGGAAAGAGGGTAGTGAGAATGAACTCGTGAAACAATTAAAATAGAACCAGTGCTATGACAACCATGAAGACGTGGGAATCATGGCTGAAGAAAGTGTTGTGCCGGATTTCAGCCCATTAACCTGTGCGGCCCAAATCCCACGTTTGGAGACTGGTAACAGATTGTACCGTTGAAAACCACGATCTGGAGTAATGGACGACGAGAATCTGAAGGCAGTTGAGGAAGGCCGAGATTTTAGGGGGAATTGTTAGAGGCGGCTAACGGTAGAATCATGAGGATATGATAGGATATAAATAGGACTTTAGGGTTCTCTGTATTTTCACGTTTTACATAAGTATCGAATCGGTCTGTAATCATCACTTGAAGTTGTAATCGAAGCTATTCATCTCCTTGGTTTGGGATCGTCATCCTAATTGCAGACTATTCCACCGATTCTTCGTTTATCTGTCGTGCCCATCTAGCTAAGCTTTCTTATTTATAAGTTCTTTATCATCATCTGATTGAATTTGTTAGGACGTCGTAGTATTCATCCTTGATTCGATTAGTTAACCTCATCTTAAACGCATTTTAGTCCATAGGGATTATTTGCCCAAAACAATTTGGCGCCCACCGTGGGGCAACTAATCGATTTCAGGTATAAGCTAAGTCATCCAGCAACCAGTCAAGATGGTGAATGAGAACTCCGAGGTTTGGCTCCCGTGACTACTAATCCCGATGGCACCCCCATCGTGGAAACACCGGGCCAAACTGTGGATGACCTTGAGACGAGTCCAAGAAACAATCCCACTCCTGAAGATATCGCACAATCAACCCGAGAAGAGATGCGATTGATGGCCCAAACAATGGAGTCCCTCCGTCGAGAGATGTCCGACCAACGTCAACGCTACGAGACATTATCCGCGTCTAACAATCATCTTTTGAATTAAAATTTATCTCTTAAAGCGCAGGTACAATCATCGGGATCCAACGTGCTTAGGACCAGGAGACCCGTGAACGTCACCGACATCCAGACCCGGATCAACATGGAGGACGTAGACATGACTTCTGCGATCAACCGTGGAGCGTCCATCGGTAACTCTGAACCCAATGTTGGAATCCCTATTTCTACTAACACAGTTACTTTCGTTGTTCGTACCGGTCCCACCATGGACCGAGTAACTGAGATGCAGGTTGCTCCGAGCAACAGTATCCAGATGCTCATAGAACAGGCCCTTAACGAGCGTCTCAAGGCCTTAGACGATCGTATCGCAAGAATCTCAGGGGTACCTCGTCCAATCGAAAAAGAAGCCCTTGACGGATTTGAAGATTCCCCGTTCGTTGAAGACATTGCTCGAGCGGAGATCCCCAAGAAGTTCCACTTGCCAAGCATGGCAAGCTATGACGGTACCAGCGACCCGAACGATTACGTCGCCCTTTACAAGCATAAGCTTATGGCTATCTCGGTCCCTCGTGGAAGCCATGAAGCAGTCATGTGCAAAAGCTTTGGGACGTCATTGTCTGGGCCCGTCCTCACGTCGCTCATGCACCTACCACGAGGATCTATTAATTCTTTCGCTGATTTAGTCGAATCCTTCAAATATCAATTTGCTAGCAGTCGTAAACTGGAGAAGCAATCCAGCGACTTATACCATTTCACTCAAAAAACTAACGAAACATTGTGTGACTATCTGAACAGGTACAACAAGGCGAAGGTGTCGATCCCACACTGTGACACGCAAACGTCAATCCAAGTGTTCCGACAAGGGTTGGTCAGGGGCAGCGAGCTTTATCGCGAGTTGACCAAATACCCCTGTCAAACCTTCGAAGACGTCCAAGCAAAGGCGATGGCTCAGGTTAGACTCGAGGAGGATGATGCTCCCTACAGGAGTCCAGACCGAGTCGATCGTAAGTCACGAGACGACAGTCGCAGGGATCATCGGAACCAACCCTATTCTCGGGACAGACGAGACAGGGACAGGGCCGGTCCTAGCAGGGATCGAGGAAGCGAGTGGAAGGATCATCCATCCCTCCCACCGAAGGTTCAATCTTATAATTTTAGTGTCTCTGTTGCAGAACTGGTCAAAATTTTCGACAAATTCGGAAAGGACGTAAGATGGCCGCGCAAAAGTGACAAGACAGAATCGAAAAAGGACATGAACAGATGGTGCGAATTCCATGGCGACCATGGTCATTACACAGACGAATGCGTAGCCCTCCGGAAAGAGGTCGCTCGATTGCTATCCCAGGGTTTTCTCAAAGATGTCATATCCGAGAGAGCAAAGGCCACCTTGGACCGTCGAGGCAAAGGCCAAGACGATCGTCCGGTATCTCCAGTTCCGGCCAAAATTATTAATTGCATTAATTTCAGGTGGGTCGGAAGACTCAGAACTGTGTGGGATATCATACACGGCAGCAAAGAGGCACATCAAAAGCAGTATCCTTGACGCACCTCCACCGCCGGAGTCCAAAGGAAAGAGGGTGAGCAATTTGCCCTCAATCACTTTCGAGGACGCCGACGCGTGTGAGGTCGAACATCACGACGGTTTGGTCATATCACTATCTATTGGTAACTGTCTTATTCGTAGAATTTTAATCGACACTGGTAGCTCCAACAACTTGATGAATCTCTCCACATTGAGAGAAATGGGGCTGGGGGAGGACGACGTAAGGCCGAATCGTATTCCCCTGGTCGGATTCAGTGGAGAGGTGAAATACACGGTCGGGGACATTGTCCTTGCCATCTATGCTGGGGGCGTGAACCTCCAAGTAAGATTCAATGTCGTGGATTGCAAGTCGCCCTATAATTGCATCATAGGGAGACCTTGGATCCACGCCATGAAGGCGGTTGCGTCAACCTACCACCAAACATTAAAATTCCTTACGAAGTGGTGTCCATGAAACAAGCTGTCGAGGAGAGATCGGCGTAGAAATTAAGGGATGAAGAGAGGTCGAGACGATACGTTGAGCCACAAACAGAAAAGCTCGACGAAGTCGCCCTCGATCCCTCTTCACCCGGACGAACTGTCCGCACCGGGTCCGACCTAGATGACGAGACACGTACGACTTTGCTGCGATTTTTGCGATCGAATTCCGACTGCTTCGCATGGTCTCATGAAGACATGGTAGGTATCCCCCCACATATTATGACTCACAAGCTTAATGTCGATTCTAGTTTTCCTCCTGTTAAACAGAAACGCAGGAAATTCGCCGTTGAGCGCAACAAGGTGATCGACGAAGAGGTCACCAAACTCCTCGAAACTGGAAAGATCAGAGAAGTCAAATACCCCGACTGGTTAACAAACGTCGTAGTCGTAGAAAAGAAAAATGGCAAATGGCGAGTTTGCGTCGACTTCAAAGACCTTAACAAGGCCTGTCCAAAGGATTCATTCCCGCTACCTCACATCGACGCTATGATAGATGCGACGGCTGGACACGAAATGCTTACGTTCATGGATGCCTTCAGCGGGTATCACCAGATCCAACTAGATCCCGACGACCAAGAAAAGACAGCATTCATAACTAGTCAGGGGACATATTGCTACAAAGTAATGCCCTTTGGTCTCAAGAACGCAGGGGCAACTTATCAGCGTCTCGTCAACAAGATGTTCAAAGATCAGATCGGAGACACGATGGAAGTGTACATCGACGACATGCTCGTAAAATCCAAACAAAAGAAGGATCACATCAAACATCTACAAGAAGCATTCGAGGTACTCAAAAGATATAATATGAAATTAAATCCTACTAAGTGTTCTTTCGGCGTGCCGTCAGGAAAATTCCTAGGATACTTGGTGAACCAAAGGGGGATCGAAGCTAGCCCGGAGCAAATCAAAGCGATCATGAACCTAAGATCTCCCAGATGCATCAAAGACGTCCAAAAATTAACAGGACGAATTGCAGCGCTCAATAGGTTCATATCAAAATCCTCCGACAAATGCAAACACTTCTACGACGCCTTAAAGAAGACCAAATCCTTTCAGTGGAGTGGAGAACACGAGTCGGCTTTCCAAGATCTCAAGACGTATCTGTCTAATCCTTTATTATTGGTGTTTGTAGCGAAATTACCTACGAGAAGATAACTAAGCAATTGTAGGGCAAAGATCAAAGAATACGGTATAATCTCAACACTCAAGAACAGTATAGAACGAGAGAAGAATTTAGGGTTGAAGCTTGAACTTGGTATTACTCGTAATGGTGGCTGAATACTTACAAAGCAGGCGTTAGCCTTTATTTATAGGCTAACCTTAATAATATCTTTAAGGAAAACGAGATCTTATCTCTTCCTTCTATCTAAACAACGATATAATAAATAAGGTAAAAGATATTCTCTACCGTATCTTTTACCAATTACAAGAATATTATAAGGAATAGGACAAAACATGCTCGGCCGACTTAATCCTTAAGATAAACGAGACCTTTGCCACGTCTCGTCACGTCGACGACATCCTCCTTTCCTCTCGTCGCGTCGAGACAATTCTTCAAAGCGTAGCTTACCACGCGTTCCATACTCGTCGTATTTTTAGGCACAAAAAATTGGCAAAACCTAAGGTCGAAGAAGCATTACCTCTATACCTGTCTGTCTCAGAATCATCTATAAGTGCGGTCCTAGTAAGAGAAGAAGACGGACAACAACTGCCAGTCTACTATGTTAGTCAATCGCTGCTACCAGCGGAAACGCGATACTCGTCATTGGAAAAACTAGTACTCGCTTTAGTCATGGCATCCAATAAGTTACGTCCATACTTCGAATCTCACACCATCATCGTAAGGACGAATCATCCTATGAAAGCAATCCTAAGGAAAACAGAATTCACTGGACGCATAAAAAAATGGGCGATACATCTGAGTGGATACGAGATAGAGTACGAGCCAAGAACAGCCATAAAATCTCAAGCTTTAGCTGACTTCGTGGTTGATTTCAGTCCTACACTGGAAGAAGAAGCAATGAAAGAAACATCGAAATTACTAGCGACAGACCAGAAAGGCACATGGGAACTCCACACGGATGGAGCATCGAATGTCAGGGGCACAGGCCTAGGTGTCGTACTAAAATCGCCACAAGGGGACAATATAGCCCAAGCTGTGAGATGTGAATGGGACGCAACCAATAACGAGGCCGAGTACGAAGCGCTCATATTTGGTTTACATTTAGCGATCGACATGGGGATTGATGACATCAAAGTCGCATGCGATTCACTCCTTATAGTTAATCAGACACAAGGGTCATACGCTACGAAAGACGACAGGATGGCAGCTTACGTAGTAATAGTCCGAGGACTAATCACCCGATTCGTCAAGTTTGAAATACATCAGGTCCCCAGGGAACAAAACACACAGGAAGACGCTTTGGCTAACCTAGGATCTGCATTAAATCCAAAAGAGTTCCCCGTCATCCCCATTGTTCATGTGACAACTCCTGCCATTTCTAAGGTAAGAGACCCACCATCAGAAATCTTAGCCAACGAAGAAGATGCTAGTCAAGAACAAACAGAAGACGCCGAAGACTGGACCAAACCATGCTTAGACTACTTGGTCCGGGGCATCCTACCGACAGATAGAGCAGCAGCCAAAAGACTAAAGGTACAAGCACTCTCTTACGATATCATCGATTCATTACTCTTTAAACGATCCGTCACAGGGGCAAAACTTAAATGCCTAACACCGTCCGAGGCGCAAAAGCTACTCCACTAGATTCATAACAACAAATGTTGAAACCACGCCGGAGGACGAAGCCTAGCGTGCAAAGCACGGAGGCAAGGATTCTACTGGCCCACCATGAACGATGACGCGATGAATCACGCTAAGAAGTGCGATGCATGCCAACGACACGCACCTGTCCCACATCAACCGTCAGAGCTGCTACATCCTACGATCGCTCCCTGGCCCTTCATGAGATGGGGAATGGACATAGTCGGAAAACTCCCCCCAGCACCGGGGTAAAGAGTTTTCTTCTTAGCTATGACAGATTACTTCTCCAAATGGATCGAACCAAAAGCTTACCGAGAGATAAAAGAAAATCAGGTGATATCATTCATTAAACGTAATATTCTGTGCAGATTCGGCATACCTTCAGAAATTGTCTGCGACAATGGTTCCCAGTTCATAGGAAGCAAGACAAGAGATTTTTGCGCTCGATGGAACATTAGCTTGGTCACCTCGACACCAAGATATCCCCAAGCCAACGGGCAAGTAGAATCTAGCAACAAAATAATTATCAACAACCTAAAAAAGAGATTGGAAGGCGCCAAAGGAAGATGGGCCGAGGAACTACGATATGTCCTATGGTCGGATCGTACGACGCCGAAAAATGCTACAGGACAATCACCCTTCTCGCTGGTCTATGGATGCGAAGCAGTGATCGCAGCCGAAGTGCTTCTCCCAACCACAAGATACGGGTTACAAAACTTTGAGACCAATGATGAAGCCTTGTCCCATAACATAGACACCGTCGACGAACTCAGGGAAAAAGCACGAGTTAGGATGTTCAAATATCAACAACAAGTCGCCAGGAGCTATAACAAGAACGTCAAGATCAAGGTCCATACGTGATGGCAAGCGAGCTCCACAATGGGAAGGTCCATACGTGATTACCGAGATCGTAGGACAAGGAGCATACAGATTAGAAGACATCGGAGGACGACCCATCCCATGAAGTTGGAATGCGATGCATCTAAAGTTGTACCGTTTCTAAAAACCCTCTTATTTACTCATTCATATTGCACAATAAACTTATCACTCTCTAGTCCTAATTTTATCCTACGAATAAATACTAACATAATTGTCCTAGGATAGCTAGGTCGTACGACCGGCTATCGCCCAAGGATATATTTGTTGCATATCGTTTCTCTCTTGTTTGAAACTATGGAAGATACATTAATAAAGACCTACGAGGAATAAGTGGATCCACATACATACACTCACGAGCTCACACACACACGAACACGATCGATCGAGACACGAAGGATCACACAGGCACGTCGTACCCCGCTTGCCTTATGACAACAATAAGGTACAACTGACTCACATTACACATACACTATTGCTAAAACTCTATCCTTCGGACATACGTCATGACTCTAACACGTGCACACTCACATCACAGGCTCCCTCCCTATTTTAGGAGGAGCCAACACACAAGGAGCTAGCGAATCCTAAGACAAAATAAGAAGACGCCGCCTGGGTCCACGTACCCTGCGACCTTACATACGTCGTAAGGTAACAAATCGTATGCACACGTTGGATTGCACGCATTAACATCCTACATTCCTAAGACACAAGTACTCATCATGTATAAAACTTGTAACAGGTCGTGCACACGTTGTCTTAAAAACATAATCATGCGGTCCGCGATGGTGGACGGACCGCCAAAACACGCCAATGTATCCAGAGTGCTCACACCGAAAACACACAAAATAGATACTTAAAAACAAAAACAGAGAGAGATTAGTTATCACCAGCAGGGGCATCATCGACCGTTTTCTCGTCATCGCCCTTCAGCGAGTCGTCAGCAACTACACCTGTGCGACCAGAGCTGCACTCCGCCTCGTCGATGTCTTCGTCTTGCGATTGGAGATCCTTCAGGTACTCAGGATGGGGACAGCCGTAAGGAAAAGAAGCCTCAAATTGATCTTTGGCCGCCTGCAGATCCCAGGACAGGTGTTGGCCTTTGGCATATTCTTTCATGATTTCCAGCCGAGATTTGGCTCCAAAGTACAGACCTATTGCCACCGCCTTCGTCCCAACGGAGTCTTTTTCCTCCTCCAACAGCTTCTCCAGATCGTTGTTACGCTCGCTATGCGTCCTAGCCTCGTTGGACAATCACTGAATCCTCCAGCTTCTTATTCATCTCACGCAAGTCTTTCACCTTCTTCTCCGCAGCTTCAGCACGACGGGTAATGCCGTCAATCGTGTAGATCGCCTTGTCACGACTAACCCGGATCTGTTGCATGGCCTGTGAGACAGAGAAGAAGAAAAAGTCAATAGCAAGATAAGACCCGCAACTACAAATGAAACAGAGGGACGATCTTACGACTCACCGCCCGGATACTCTCCCTAGCATAGAGCAGGTTGTCCTGAAGACTCATCAATTGAACATCGTCCGGAACGACCATGTCTGTAAGCTTGGAAACTCCTACCTTGGTCCTTTGGGAAGCAGTCTCGACCGACAGAACGATGACCTCATTAGCCTTCCTCTTGTCCCCGGATCTGGGCTTGGGAGGCAGAGTGAGGGTCGTCGAAGTCTGACCCTTCCCTTTGACGGCCACCAGATTCTTGAAGGACAGCCTGGCGTTCGAACGCTCCGATCGAGTGCTAACAGCTGCCATCACAACACAGCCCCACGGTGAGACAACAGAACAGACGACTAAAGCAAGAAAATTTTTAGGATGCTTACATTTGGAGGGAGAAGGCGTAGGACCCATATCTTCTGATGGGATAGGTTGAGAGTGTAACGTCCGCCACTTTGGGCCGGCCCAATCCCAAGGGTTGCAGCCCTTACACTCCAACCCATCCTTGGTAGCTCCGCCAATTAAAGGCAGTTATTTCTCAAGAGGTTGTTGGTGGGACTCGAACCTGAGACCTCCACCCTTTTACCAAGTGACAGCGCTACTTGGCAACCAACTACACTGCAGTGTACTTGGTTACCAAGTAGCGTTGTCACTTGGTAAAAGGGTGGAGGTCTCAGGTTCGAGTCCCACCAACAACCTCTTGAGAAATAGCTGCCTTTAATTGGCGGAGCTACCAAGGATGGGTTGGAGTGTATGGGCTGCAGCCCTTGGGATTGGGCCGGCCCAAAGTGGCGGACGTTACAAAAAAGTGCAATGTAATTGGTTACAAAGTAGCGCTGCCACTTGGTAAAGGGTGATGGTCTCAGGTTCGAGCCTCACCAACAACCTCTTGAGAAATAACTGCTTTATTAATAAGCGGAGCTACCAAGGATTGGTTGGAGTGTATGGTCTGCAGCCCTTGGGATTGGGCCAACCCAAAGTGGCGGACGTTACAAAAAAGTGCTTTTTTGTAACGTCCGCCACTTTGGGCCGGCCCAGTGTAATTGGTTACCAAGTAGCGCTGTCACTTGGTAAAAGGGTGGAGGTCTCAGGTTCGAGTCCCACCAACAACCTCTTGAGAAATAGCTGCCTTTAATTGGCGGAGCTACCAAGGATGGGTTGGAGTGTATGGGCTGCAGCCCTTGGGATTGTGCCGGCCCAAAGTGGCGGACGTTACAGAGAGGTAGTCGCGTTCTGAAACGTGCGATGAAGATCTGGGACAACGAATACCTTGTCTACTTTTGCTTCCAGAACAGGATCGATGAGATAGGCTAACTCTTCAGGAACTGCAAAAAAGAAAAAGTAAGAAAGAGTTAAGACACGATAACTGAAGAACAAATGCGGGAAAGATGCAAACCTTGTCGCAGCCATCTGGTCTGCAGAAACCTGCGATCCTCCTCCGTCCCCAGCGACGCGACCTTGGCGAAAAAGAACCTCTTTTTCCAGCCTCTGTCGTTAGGACTTTGGCCCAAGGCTATGTCATTGTAGCCCGACCTCGCTTTGAAGCGATACATGTCTGATTTGATAGTACAGGGGTTGTGAAGATACACGAAGACTCCCAAATCAAATTGAAGATCAGGATACCTCTCGTTGAGACGGTCGAGGATCCTCAACAACTTCCATCCGTGAGGCGTGATCTGACAGCATGCAAGATGGTACTTGGCCAAGACACCTTGAACCAGGGGAGTGAAGGGAAAGCTATGCCCTTATTTGAACGGATATTCGAAAAAACATACCCATTCGTCTCCCTCATCATCGTCTCTTTCATCTTCTCTCGGAGCTCGAAGTATCACACCAGAAGGAAAGCCGAACAAAAGGCGAAATTGCTCCAACTCCTCAGTGGTCACGTCGCTGGGAACGACGTCTTGTTCGTTAAGGAGCAGGGGAAGAGGATCGGAGGCTGGATTTGCAGAGTCAGACGACATAATTGAAGGAAGAAGAAGGATTGAAGAAGAAGAAGAAAGGGAGTACCTTGGGACTCAAAACTTGCAGAGGAACAATGATGCCTTTTTTCTCTCTAACGTCTCGTCCATTTAAGGACCCGAATTGATAACTGCGAATTCAAACGGATGGACAGATATGAAACATGTGTAGGGCGGAGATAGAGATAAAAGAAACCGTCGGATCCACTGCATCAACGATTTCTTTTGGGGCAAATTGTTGGGCCGGATTTCAGCCCATTAACCTGTGCGGCCCAAATCCCACGTTTGGAGACTGGTAACAGATTGTACCGTTGGAAACCACGATCTGGAGTAATGGACGACGAGAATCTGAAGGCAGTTGAGGAAGGCCGAGATTTTAGGGGGAATTGTTAGAGGCGGCTAACGGTAGAATCATGAGGATATGATAGGATATAAATAGGACTTTAGGGTTCTCTGTATTTTCACGTTTTACATAAGTATCGAATCCCTCTGTAATCATCACTTGAAGTTGTAATCGAAGTTATTCATCTCCTTGGTTTGGGATCGTCATCCTAATTGCAGACTATTCCACCGATTCTTCGTTTATCTGTCGTGCTAATCTAGCTAAGCTTTCTTATTTATAAGTTCTTTATCATCATCTGATTGAATTTGTTAGGACGCCGTAATATTCATCTTTGATTCGATTAGTTAACCTCATCTTAAAGACATTTTAGTCCATAGGGATTATTTATCCAAAACAAAAAGTCAGAGGAATTTAGAGATTATTTGCCCAAAACAGAAAGTCAAAGGAATTTAGGAATTATTTGACCAAAACACAAAGTCGGAGAAATTTAGGGGGAGTGGGCGTGGTTTAACGGAGGAGTGGCTCATCAATTGCAGAATTTTCAGCTAGCATTCAAGTGATTAAAATTTTATAGAAATTCACAAAATATTTATATAATGACATGTGGCATAAATTTTTACACTCTTCTCCCTTTTATCGTAAGTAGGTAAATGAACGAGTTAAATCTTTACAATATACTCCCTCCCTTCTTTGAATTTTTTTCTCAAATGGGCTTTTTTTCCAAAAAAATTCCCATTGTAGGCTCGTTTTGATATATATTCCCAACATAGGCATAAATTTTTGGTTCGGAAAATAAACACGTTGAAGAGATCCGAAGCTGATTACTTTTAAAAAAAAAACTTATGTATACTCTTACACGTATAACTTAAAAAAAAAAATGTTTGTATAAGGCGTTGGTTTTCAATTAATGGATTGAGCCATTGAGGTGTACGTACGTACTTGCCTTGCAATTGAATAATGATGTAAGGCTTTCTATAAGGCGTTGACAAAACCAGCGCCTTATGCAAACTTTTTTTTTTAAAGTTATACGTGTAAGAGACGCTGGGAAAACGAGCGTCTCTTATACGTGGGTTAAAAAAAAAATTAAATGTATAAGAGACGTTGGTTTTCCCAGCGTCTCTTATACATAATTTTTTTTTTTTTAAAATAATCAGCTCGTACGTGAAAAAAATCTGACCCTTCCAAGAGTGCCTATACCGGGAAATAGTTTCAAAACGAGCGTAGATTGGGAATTTGTTTTAAAAAAAGGCTTACTTCAGAAAAACGTTCTTTTTTAATTGTCATTCTAGTATGCTTTTCTTGTTCTTATTTAATTGTCTTTTTAGCTATTTTGACAAGATTTTGACAGATTTGCCCTTATGTTTATTATTAGATTTGAAATCTTAAATAATTATCATTTTGAACATTACTAATCAAAAAAATTAACAAAGGGTAATTATGAGAAAAAATTGATTTCGTAATTTGTTTTAAAAATCCTTAAAATGACAATTATAAAAAAACGGAGGGAGTAGTTGTTAAGCATTTCAGTCTATGAGCATTATAGCGAATGATGCTAGTCTTCATAGTCTAATTGTTAAGCATATATAGTACTCCCTCCGTCCCACAATGATCTTCTTGTTTCTTTTGGGCATATTTGTCGATGTGCGTTTTATATCGTTAATATCTCTAATTATAAATTTGTAAAAATTATAAAATTTTAATATTATTAAAGTACTTGATAAGACGAATCAAACAAGACCACACAAGACTATGTTTTTATTTATATATTGGCCGAAATTATGAAGATTCCTTTGAATAGTGAATAGTGTCAGGAGAAAGAAACAAAAAGATAATTATGAGACGGAGAGAGTATAAGACTAGTGGCTTTTGTGTTGGATTGTGGCGTTCCAAATTAATGAGCATTGTGGTATCTGCACGTCGTGCACTAGAGAAGAGAGGGACAAACTATTAACGTTTGACAAAACTTAGACATCAGTATAGAAACCCATATCTCCCAAGTACTCTCTTTATACCGACCGACGTTAAATAAATTCATTTACTTACTAATTAATTTAGCGGTTATTATGCGGTGACTCAAACTCAACAAGTGTAGAAAATCTGATCAGGAATCATCATCCACCTTACTTAGAAAGCATATGCCACTAATCTAATGTGGAAACACTTATCAAAGAATGATAACAATAAAAACTCGTCATAATCAAAGTCAACCCGAGACCGACCTTGTTTATGATGAAATGAGATGGATTTACACCTAACAAAGAAGGAAAAACCGGTTAATTAATGAAATGAGCTAGGAGGGCGGAGGCTTTTTAAGCAAGTCTTTATAAACGTCGGCGGCGGTGACCGGTAGCGCCACCATGACCTTGACGGCGCTGCGGCGACGGTCACACGCGGGCAGAAGCAGACAGTAACGGTCACAGCAAAGGGGACCCACATTGACCGGTCTCCCGAGTCCGAAAAAGTCAAGGGAATCAAGCCCTAGCCTTGACCATTGAGACAAGACCAAAACGCCAACCGGGTCAGGACTCGCACGAGTCTGACTCACTAACTCGGCCACCTCTCTAACGTAATCCTCGTCGACTCTCTCCTTCGCCTTCGCTATCAAACCCGCCACGTGTCCGATCCCTTTTTCCGAGAGCTCCTTGGCGGTCGACTTGACGCACCCGAGCACGAACCCGTTTCCGTAATACCCGGCGGGTAAACCTGGTTTGCCGAGCCGGTCGCGGATATTGACGCTGAATAGAAGCTTGAGAGGCTGGTTCGCCGCGAGCCGCAGGGACCTCGCCCAGCAGGCCCAGACGTGCGCCGAGACGACTTCGAAACTGGTGTGGGAGGACCCAGTGAGCCGACTCGCTCGCCTTTTGAGATCCCTTATCTGCCTGTTGGTGAAGATCGCGGAGGTTGGCACGAGTGGTTGGTCCGTGAATCTATCCATGAACCCGCATAGGTCCGGGAGGCGGGTGAACTCCGGGTGGCGGAGGTCCGACCCGAGCCGAGGCTGAGCCGGGTCAGGGTTTAGCAAATGGCGGTCCCAGACGACGGGCGGAGGGTGGGTGGAGCCGGCAAGCGAGTGAAGAAAGGCGGAGCTGCCGATGCCGTCGATGAGGCAGTGGTTGAAGCCGACGGCGAGGGCGGCGGCGTCGTCGGAGAGCCAGGTGAGCTGGAGGACGAGAGGCGGGTCCCCGGAGAGGACGTCGTCGACGTGGAGGCAGAGGAGGTCGCGCCACTCGTGGACGTAATGTGGGGCCCGGTTGAGGTCTGATTGGGTGTAGGATGAGGTGGCTTCGATGAAGACGGCTCCTTGGGCCTGGCAGGCGACTTCGAGGTGGTTTGGGCCGTGTCTGACGCGGCCCGATAAGGGATAGTAAGGGATTAGGGCGTTGGCGAGGGCGGATTTGAGACGGGAGATTGTTAGGGTGCGGTCCAGTGCAGGGGAAGGATGGTACACCATCAGATACTCGATTGTGAAGCGGAGGAAAGGTTGGGAGTCCAGGGCGGAGAGTGGGAGTACGCGCTTTGGGGTCTCATCCGATGGTGTTACCATCACCGCCTCCTTGATCTGGACCGCGCCGTTTCTGCTCTTCATCATCCGATAGTGATACCACCACTTTTGTTGGATTGGATTGGAGAAGAGAAGGAAAGAGGAAAGAGCAGACACAGGGAATATATATACACGGGACTTGATGGCGTGGATATCCTTTTTCTGTCTACGACAGATTTCTTACGGATTCTCTTCACCCACTGTCGCACATGCCAATACTTCAACCAAACTACCTTTTTATTTACCCGCACCAAACATTTGCATGTACTACATTTGTCATCCCACTTTCAATTTCGCACTCTTCAAAACTTCAACTCCCTACTTCCAATTAAATACTAGCACTAAATGTTGTTTTACGTATTTCAATCAATTAGCCCTTACTCTTGTTTTACATATTTGAATCAGTACAACTATATGAGAATGTACTCGGAAAAACCTAGTTCAAATGATCCATGACCACTTTTTATTTTCTCCATCTTCTTCGATTTTTGTTTAAATAGATTGGTGGCCTAATTTCATTGTTTTCGGTTTAATTTTGGCAGGCGGGTATCTAATCCTTTTTTGTGTCAATTTTGGTTTAATCTAATAAAAATGAAGATGAAAAAACAATAAAATTTCAGGTGCAAATTTGCTTCTCAGGGAAAATGTGGAAGAAAGATTAGAATTTGCATCACCTAGATTATCATCTCCATAATGTTCGTATTTGACATTATTACAAAAAATTGAAAATTTTAACACTAGCTTAAATTGCTTCATCAAAATTAAGCCAGATTGTTAACACTGGTTTTGAAATGGTTGCAATATACCATCTAGCTTAAAGTAACCAAATTCAGCTACCTGATGAGGTGCCGAATAGAGACGCTAGTTAGTATAAAAAATGAACGTGAAAGCCAAAGAGCAGTGAATGTTTATTCGATGATCCTATAGTTCTTATAATCTTGATTCAACTCTATAAACTATAGTTCTAATAACATTATAAGATCCTTTCATAATGTTAGGGTTTCCACTATTTCAGCGAAGCCAACAAGATTGTAGATTTTTTAGCCAATCCGAAAATTAACACTTATTTTATCAAGATCATCCTCCAATATAATCTGGACAGATCAATTTCAAATGAATATATCAGAATTATGAAGTCAGTTTATCTTCCGTCGGGTATATTTAAAACTTACTCGACCTTCTTTAGGGTCATCCATGGACATGGCCATGAGTTGTCATATGTTGTCAGTTAAAACTCCGATATTTGCCTTCATAAAAAAACACTATATAATTTTGCTACATATAATATAACGGGCTTTAATTTGTTTCTATACCATAGTCCATAGAAATGACTTATATCTAATTTAGTGTTTGATAAGTCAAGGTATGAAAATGAAACTCATTCCAAGGTATGACTTATTCAAGCTTTTTTTTACACTACATTTTTTACTCATATAAAAACATCAAGAATCCTCTACAACCAACCATGAAACTAAACCTTAAATTTAGGCTTGGTCTATATGCACACGTTTTTTTTGCTAAATGCACACTATTCTGTGCGGTAAGAGTTGCAGTACACTTCTGTGCGTTAAGGATTACCGCACCAAAGGACTCCGGGGCATTGTTGGAATTTTTTCTGAAACCTATATGACGCTGGTGCGGTAACAATTACCGCACAGATCTGTGCGTTAACAATTACCGCACCAGATTAATACGAGATTAACAAAAAAAAAAATTGATTAACTTAAACACCTGTGCGGTAACTCTTACCGCACAGGATTTGTTATTTTTTTAATTAATAATTTTTTTTTAAAAAGTATTTAAATAATAATATCTTGTGCGTTAACTCTTACCGCACAGATCTGTGCGTTAAGATTTAACGCACGGGATTAAGGAAAGATTAACTAAAAAAAATTAAATTTTTGATTAAAAAAATTCCTGTGCGGTAACCTTTACCGCACAGATTTTTTTTTAATTAATCGCGCAGATTTTTTTTAAAATAAAATATATCTGTGCGGTAAATATAACCGCACAGATCTAATAATTATCGCTTCAGTCTCATTGCTCTAGTGGTAAGGCATTGTGCATCCTTTGTAAGGTCTCAAGTTCGAGTCTCAACTCCAACACTTAATCTTTTATTTTATTTGTGAAAAATAAATAATATAACCGCACAGATCTAATAATTATCGCTTCAGTCTCATTGCTCTAGTGGTAAGGCATTGTGCATCCTTTGTAAGGTCTCAGGTTCGAGTCTCAACTCCAACACTAAATCTTTTATTTTATTTGTGAAAAATAAATAAAAGAAGAGGGTGAGAAGGATTGAACTTGAGACCTTATGCACAAATATTTGGTGTGAAAGCACCACACTAATGAGTTCTCATGATATGTTTGTAATTTTATTATTACATGTTACAATAGAACTTGGTTCCATCTTATTTTATTATTAATTTTTTTTTATCTTGGTCCCATATAATTATTGAATTAATTATAATAATAAATTCAAAAAAAAAATATTATTCAAATAATCAGATATTTTGTATTATTATTATTTAGCCTTTTTAATATATATTATTATTTGAATATTTTTACTATTTTTCATGTTTTGATAAATCTTTTTATATAAAAATACTATAATTATAAAACAATAAAACCTATATTACTTTTTAAGATAAAAATATTATGATAATCAATATTGTTCTCAATTTAACCTTTCTATAAATTCTAGACTTGGCAAACGACCCAAACGATGTCAGAATGGTTTGAAACTTGGTTTCTATGACTGTTAGAGGTATTTGACCATGTGGGTTACTCTCAACCACCACTTCGTATTTTTCAAGTAACACGTCCTTTGTAATACCAAACATCTCTTACCTCTCTAACTTGTCGATATACATATTGCGACAAGTTAGAGAGTTATCACTAATTTGGTTTTTACAAAGGAGGTGCTCTTCGAAAAGTTAGAAGTTGTGATTGGAAGTTACCTACATTATCAAATATCTCTAATAGGCATTGAAACCAAGTTTCATTCCATTCCGACATCGTTTAGGCGTTGTTTTGCAAAGTTGAGCCTTAATCCCATTTAAGGTCTTTAAGGCCTTTTAGCGTTTACGTATAGTTTCGAGCCTCGTTTTGTTTGGGCGAGAACTTATTGGTACTTTATATGCCTAATAAGACTAAGTTGTATAGTTTTTTCAACAATAATAATCATCAATGTTGTAGACCATACATATTGCGACAAGTTAGAGAGTTATCACTAGTTTGGTATTTACAAAGGAGGTGCTATTTGAAAAGTTAGAAGTTGTGATTGGAAGTTACCCACATGGTCAAATATCTCTAATAGGCATTGAAATCAAGTTTCATTCCATTCCGACATCGTTTGGGCGTCGTTTTGTCAAATTGGGCCTTAAGCCCATTTAAGGCCTTTTAAGGCCTTTTAGCGTTTACGTATAGTTTCGAGCCTCGTTTTGTTTGAGCGAGACCTTATTGGTACTTTATATGCCTAATAAGACTAAGTTTTATAATTTTGTCAACAATAATCATCATTGATGTTGTAGACCATACATATTGCGACAAGTTAGAGAGTTATCACTAGTTTGGTATTTACAAAGGAGGTGCTATTTGAAAAGTTAGAAATTGTGATTGGAAGTTACCCACATGGTCAAATATCTCTAATAGGCATTGAAATCAAGTTTCATTCCATTCCGACATCGTTTGGGCGTCGTTTTGTCAAATTGGGCCTTAAGCCCATTTAAGGCCTTATAAGGCCTTTTAGCGTTTACGTATAGTTTCGAGCCTCGTTTTGTTTGAGCGAGACCTTATTGGTACTTTATATGCCTAATAAGACTAAGTTTTATAATTTTGTCAACAATAATCATCATCGATGTTGTAGACCATACATATTGCGACAAGTTAGAGAGTTATCACTAGTTTGATATTTATAAAGAAGGTGCTATTTGAAAAGTTAGAAGTTGTGATTGGAAGTTATCCACATGGTCAAATATCTCTAATAGGCATTGAAATCAAATTTCATTCCATTCCGACATCGTTTGGGCGTCGTTTTGTCAAATTGGGCCTTAAGCCCATTTAAGGCCTTATAAGGCCTTTTAGCGTTTACGTATAGTTTCGAGCCTCGTTTTGTTTGAGCGAGACCTTATTGGTACTTTATATGCCTAATAAGACTAAGTTTTATAATTTTGTCAACAATAATCATCATCGATGTTGTAGACCATACATATTGCGACAAGTTAGAGAGTTATCACTAGTTTGATATTTATAAAGGAGGTGTTATTTGAAAAGTTAGAAGTTGTGATTGGAAATTATCCACATGATAAAATATCTCTAATAGGCATTGAAATCAAGTTTCATTCCATTCCGACATCGTTTTGTCAAATTGGGCCTTAAGCCCATTTAAGGTCTTTTAGCGTTTGGGTCGTTTGCCATGTCTAGAATTTATTGAAAGATTAAATTGAGATTAATATTGATTATCATACTTTTTTTATCTTAAAAAGTAATATAAGTTTTATTGTTTTATAATTGTAGTATTTTTATATAAAAAGATTTATCAAAACATGAAAAATAGTAAAAATATTCAAATAATAATATATATTAAAAAGGCTAAATAATAATAATACAAAATATCTGATTATTTGAATAATATTTTTTTTTGAATTTATTATTATAATTAATTTAATAATTATATGAGACCAAGATAAAAAAAAATTAATAATAAAATAAGATGGAACCAAGTTCTATTGTAACATGTAATAATAAAATTACAAACATATCATGAGAACTCATTAGTGTGGTGGTTTCAAAACAAATATTTGTGCATTAGGTCTCAAGTTCAATCCTTCTCACCCTCTTCTTTTATTTATTTTTCACAAATAAAATAAAAGATTTAGTGTTGGACCTGAGACCTTACAAAGGATGCACAATGCCTTACCACTAGAGCAATGAGACTGAAGCGATAATTATTAGATCTGTGCGGTTATATTTACCGCACAAATATATTTTATTTTAAAAAAAATCTGCGCGATCAATTAAAAAAAAATAAAAAAATTAAAAAAAAATCTGTGCGGTAAAGGTTACCGCACAGGAATTTTTTTAATCAAAAATTAATTTTTTTTAGTTAATCTTTCCTTAATCCCGTGCGTTAAATCTTAACGCACAGATCTGTGCGGTAAGAGTTAACGCACAAGATATTATTATTTAAATACTCTTTTTAAAAAAATAACAAATCTCGTGCGGTAAGAGTTACCGCACAGGTGTTTAAGTTAATCAAAATCTGTTTTTTTTTTGTTAATCTTGTATTAATCTGGTGCGGTAATTGTTAACGCACAGATCTGTGCGGTAATTGTTACCGCACCAGCGTCGTATAGGTTTCAGAAAAAATTCCAACAATGCCCCGGAGTCCTTTGGTGCGGTAATCCTTAACGCATAGAAGTGTACTGCAACTGTTACCGCACAGAATAGTGTGCATTTAGCAAAAAAAACGTGTGCATATAGACCAAGCCTAAATTTACTCCCTGCACCCCAAACTCTATATACTAAACCCTAAACCCTTAAAAATAAAAGAAAAATATGACTTAATGTTTTGGCACATGATTTATTTCATAGTTTATTGTACATGATCTCATTTAATATAAAAATAAAGGTCTAACTCATACCTATTTTTGTTCAATTTTTCTCTTCTCTAAAACGGGTTGCAACCGCAACACCGATATTTTGTTGAACAAGACGTGTTTTGCACGACTGGTGAACATGTTATTTTTTTCCCAGTTCATCCGTTCTGCATGTGGTGACGAGAACTTGGGTGTGCGCGGTGTTGTGATAATCTGGGGGTCCACGGACAAGAGTGGAACGTGTACCGGTTAGATAGACTACGGGGCATGCACACACGAGCGCATATGCGCATTAGGCCTAACAGATAAGCACGATGAGGTTCCACCCTGAAACCAATTGGAAATGGGCGGAGTAATCCATAGACTTATATACTAGACTTGTTTAGTCCCAACTTTCGATGTAGGATACTATTCTCAACGGGTGAAAAAAACGACGTTGCACGGTTTATTCGCCCTCTAAAATTAATAAAATCAAAGCCATAAGAATCGCACATTCACACAACCTCATTTCTTTTTCCAACTCGATTCCTATTACAATACGAATAATTAATAATATAGATAATTCAACATATTAAACTTATGATAGTAGTCTATAAAACTTTATAAATAAGTATAATGTTTTTATTGACTATTTAATTTTTAATAATAGATAATTTGTAAAAAAGAAATAAATAACTTAACAAACTATGCTAAAATCTCTTTAGAAGCTTGAAAATCTTCAAATTTAATATATTATATAGATCATATATATATATGGCATAATTTAATTATTTTATAAACATATACACTTTCATTCACTTTCTAAAATATGATTGTATTGATAAATCACCGCAAAAATATTGTAGAAAATATGATATAATCGTATAATAAATCAACTTATATATTGGTATTAAACTCACTACCAATGGCTCCATTTTACCTTTTCTAACCTTTCTAGACGACACGATTATTCTTGTAAATGTCACTACAGAAAATATTCTTTACCTCAAAACTTTCTTGACTCTTTCTCGAAACAAAGCGGTCCTTCTATTAATTTCCATAAAAGCTCTTTGCAAGTTTCCAAAAATGTTTCTCACTTCCATGCAATCGACCTAGCTTCTCATCTGAATATCCCTATAACTACTAAAATGGAAAAATATCTAGGAATACCTATTGTTCAGGGACGGGTTCTCAATGACACATTTGCTATTACAGCCCTCAAGAAACAACGTCCAAATGGAAAGTTGATTCACTCTCCCAAGTAGGCAGATCTATTCTCATTCAAACAAATTTGCGTGCTTAAGTTAACTTCCTTATGCAGAGTTTCCTACTCCCAAAAGGTGTATGTGACCAGATCAACGATATCAACAAAGATTTTTTCTGGAATAAAAAGCATTCCTCTAGCAGAGCTCTCATGACTTGGGACTTTATCTGTAGACCTAAGTCCGTTGGAGGATTTGGGATTCACAATGATTGGGACAATAATGTTGCTCTTCAAATGAAACTCCTTTGGAAAATTATTACGACACCAGACAACCCATGGGTTCGCACTGTTCGTGAAAAGTACTTCCCGGACTCTGACGTCCTTAGTCTTCTTTGTAAATCAAATCAATCTTGGCAATTTAGCCGCCTCCTTTTCCTCACTGACGACTTCAGGAAAGGAATCTTCTGGAAACTCGGAAATGGCCATAGTATTAGCTTTTGGACCGACCCTTGGATTCCAGGATTGTCTATCCAACACCTTCAAGGTCAGGCTCCGATAAACCAAAAAGTCGGTCATTTTATCTCCCCAACTGGAACATGGGACTATGATAAGCTTACCGAACATCTACCCTCATCTATATGAATCCCCATAACCCCCATCCCAGATAATATAATTTGGAAACCCGCTAGAAATGGCGTTTTTTCAGTCAAGACCGCGTACCATCTAATCAAACTGATTCCTCTAACGAATCTTGTCGCACACATATTTTGGAAATCAAACCTTTTACCAAAGATTCAAAATTTCTTGTGGAAAGCAACCACAAATTTTCTACCTACCACGGAACGCCTTAACAGGCACTACCACAAGGTTTATTCTACATGCTCACTTTGTGATGAAACTGATGAGGACAACTTTCATTTCTTCTTTGGTTGTAAATTTACTATTTCTATGTTCCAATATCTTAATACGCTCCACAATCAAAATTTCAAATTTTCAGGGACAATAACTTTTATTGACGCTTTTGCTGAATTTCGCAACACAAATAAACCTCTTGAACTCGCTTTCTTCTGTTGGTGGACTCTTTGGAACACCAAAAATAATCTTATGTTTAGACTTACCTCCAACCCTTCTAAGCCTAATCCAACTGATGTTGTTAATCAAGCTCTTTACCACTACCTTCTCTAGAAGAATGAACTTACTCCGAATAGAAAACCTCATATTGCTAAATCAACCCCGAAGAAGAACAAAAAGGACAATAATTGGACCAAACCACCGACCAACTTCTATAAATTAAATTGTGATGGATCGTCTAGGCCCAATTCCTCTTCTCATATTGGGTACCTTATTCGTAATTGTCAGGGTAAGACAATTTTTGTTAATAGAATCCGTATTTCGGATTCATCGGCTCTGATCTCTGAGGCGGTTGCTCTCCTTGAAGGCATTCGTACTGCCATTCAATTAGACATCAAAAACATTATTATTGAGAGTGATAGTTTGGTAGCGGTTAAAGCCATCTTGTCGACTGAACCCCTGGCCGTGGGAGATTCAGTCCCTTATTACTGACATTCGTCAGCTTCTTCATAATTTTAATTCTTGCAGGTTTTTCCATATCTCAAGAAACTCTAACAAAGCAGCCGACTTCTTGGCCACTCAGAATTTTGACATTGAGGATCTCAGATCGTTGGTCTCCCAATTCATCACCATGACGTACCAAAATGATGTACTCGGTATTCGAAGCCTTCTATGGACGAAGAGCTCCAAATTCTTCCCCTTAAAGGAATTTTTCAGGATCATCCTCAAAGATGATTTAGGCCTGAGTTGTTTGTAACAATAGATCTTCTGTTAGCTTATTAAAAAAAACTTATATATTACACATTTATCTATCTTATATATTAAAGCTGAGCCCTTTTGAACTCTTAGAGTGAGTATAGTAAAGTTGTTAGGCAATTTATTTATTTTTTAAAAACATTATTAACATATTAACAAATTACATTAAGAAAAATAAAATCATTAATTTGGAGCAAATTATTTTCTAGGTTTAAGTAAACTTAATCTATCTAATTATTATTCATCTATTTTACTTTTGATATATAATGAAAATTGAAGTAGATATAAAACTATAAATATCTAACCATGTTAAAAAATAACAAGAACTTAATAAAACTCAATATCAATTATATTTTTAATTATCCACTAAATATTTGATAGGTAACCAATAAAAAAATACATAAATATATTTTATTTATTATAGGTATTTATTGAGGTTGTAGCAATATAAAATATTATAAATTATATAAAACATATGTCAAAACCGATTATAAAATTATTATCAAGTAATTATATAAACATATCCCCGTGCATGACACGGGTCTTGCACTAATTATCTATTGAAGTGAACACAAATAAAAGCCTTCATGTCGTTTAGTTACTCGGACGTGTTGAGATACATACTCGTAGGGTAATATTAGCTTAGGCATAGGTTAGAAAATCCGATATATATATGTACACTATGGTAAACGATCGAAATGATTATCAAAAAAATCCATAATAAATTAAGGGGAAGTGAGGATAAGAAAGCAAGACAAGGACAACGTTGGGTTAGTCCTATGTCGAGCCGCGAGAGTTATTGAATTTTGCAAACATACATATCATTGTCTGTTGTTCTTTTCTGGGTTAGTTCATGTCATGTGTATTATATACTCCGTATATTGTACGTGATATAATTATAAATGTACGATTCATGTTTGAGGTGCCAAACACCGTTGGCATGTGGATAGGATATAATATTGGTCAAGGTTCGATCATTCATCGTGCACGGAGGTTCGAATTGAATCAATCTAGCTTTGTTTTATATTACAAATCAGCAAGTTTCATTCGAGTTTGTTTTGGATGGATCGTGAGCCTCAGCACGTAATTGTTGATCATCAATATATATATTTTCAGCTGCTTTGAGGTTTTTAATTCTGCTCTAATTCGAAAGATTTGTTTATCTATGTACGTTTTACGTTCATTTTTTAAAACATAAATTTTTATTGTATATTTTATATATTTATTTCCGTTATTCAAATCTGTAAACATTTCATATTCTCTTTTCTTTCACTCATCTCTTCCTAATTAGTGTGAGCTTTTCATAAGCACTTATATCTATAGATAGTATAAATATTAATATTGAATTCTCCGCTATAAACACTAGAGCTATAATATAGAATTACAACAATTTATTAAAAAAAGTTATGAATATTTGTGTTCACTAACATAAATAATCCATAAACACGTTTAATAAAATATTGTATATATGTTGCTACGGAAAAAGTGTTATTTACCATAACTTTTCACTAGCGTACGTCTAACAAACATATATTGCTCTTTTCTTTCCTCACTGATCTCTCTATTTGTTTCTCGATTTATAGCACAAATCCATTTTACTTAACTAAGTTGTGATATTCCTTTAAAAGAAAACTAAGTTCTGATATAAACGATTTAATTATGAAAGAGACAACGAGAAGAAGAGAAGAAAAAGCAGGGTATGAAAAATTAATTATATCTAGAGCATCAAACTCCGGCAATTAACAAATATCATCATGTATCCGCATTCTTCTAAAACTAATCTCCTATCTATTCTAATGGCCAAATTGCAACTTGTAAGGACAATACAATTAGAGAGTTTGGACTTGTATAATCATCCTATACTAGATTCCCCCACATTTATAACTGACCCATATCATTTCATATAATAGTGAAATCCGACTTCATGGACATCGAATGGATCAATTAGGTTCATGATTACTACAATAGGCTTTGATCTGATATTTATCCAAACTACAATAAATGAGAGAATGCAATGGAGTAAGAAATACTTTTATCAATGGCTGGAAATTTGCCACATAAGTTAAAAAAGACAATGAATGGCTGAGATTACATATCAAGTTTTTGCCTTTGTAATATAGCTTGGATTTCCGTAGGAATTACGAAAAATGCCACTGCTCTTCTTTACCTTCTTGAAAATCAAAAAAGGACAAATCTGGCTTTTCCATCTACCCCTTCTCGCTTCGCCGCATCAGTCTTCCCTTCCCTCCTCTTCCCGTATCTCACCAACAATTTCCCCTCTCGATTCCCCCGAGAAATTTCACATCAATTCGATTGCAGAAGAGAGCAAAAAAGGTGAATTGGAATCTACGGATTTCAATATCGCACAAAAAGTTTCAATTCCTGAAACAAAAACCCTAGCTTTTTCGATTCGGAAAAGAAGAGGAAGAGAAGTCAAAGAACCTATGAAAACCAGATCTGAATAAGCACCACGGCGAACAAGACCACCTTGAATTCGACCCAGCTTCGTTTTCAGATCTGGAGGCCATTATAACAAGTTACCGAGAGACGAAGAAACTAATTTAAACAACAAAGGAAGATGGAATGAAATACCTAGATCTGGATCTAAACGCAGAAATTAAGACGAAGAAGCTCGAACCTTCCTCTCGCGTTATGTGAAGGTCTCACCTGGGTTTGAATGAGTGAAGACGAAGAACTCAGACGAAATCCTCTCCCACCATTGAGAAATTTAAAATTTCTTTTGCGGATAAAAGATGCATTGGCACTTTGCTTCTGGTTGAATTTCTTATGTAAGTAGTTTCATTGAAAGCAGAATTTTAGAAACAATTGTTCTGCATTGCTTTATAGCTAATGGAGGCAGCTTGAGTGCTCTTTTTTTACCTGAGTGAATACTGATGACTGTATAATTAATGTGAAAGAAGTTGGTGAAATATTCCTTAATTAATTTATTGAAGAATTGGTTTAATTTCATATGAATTCAGTAGACAACCTTTATCTGCACGAGAAGAAGTGATCTTCTTCATACAAGTTTCAGCAGAATTTCTGTTAGTGGATCTTGTTGTAAACAGGTCACCTATATTGGGTTGATTTCCATGTGTTTTTTCTGTTGTCTTTATCATTCAAGATCCTTCACTGGCTGTTTATCTGTTTGCTTGTTTCTTCTATTAGTGAACATTGAATAGTGACATCTAATTGTGGTTAGACATAAACAATATCTTTCTCCCTTTGTGCTGAATGAAGTCCCATTGGTTGGAAATGTTCTCCATATTTTGAGCCTAAGGCTGCTTTTGACCAGGGTTTCATAAATTTATGTTGTTTATAATTCAACTGTATTATATATTGTTCACTTTATGCTATCCACATTGTCAGGGACGAAAATCATGTCTTCTGAGAACAAGATGAACGACGCCACTAGCTTACAACAATCGGACTCCTGGATCCTGTGCGCAAACGGCTGCGGTTTCTTCGGTACGACATCAACGATGAATCTCTGCTCCAAGTGCTACATAGACTGCAAGATGCGCGACGAGCAGACGGCCACAGCCATGGTTGCTGTGGAAAAGTCCATGACGGAGAAGGTTGAGGAGAAGCCGGTGAAGGAAGCAGTCATTCTGGTGGTGGAGCCTTCATCGTCGAAGGTAGAGGAGAAGACGGCGATGTTTGGTTGACAATGTAAGAACATTCCTAAGTTTATTCTTTGGCATACATTTGATTTGATAATGATTTTGCAGGTGCCATCATGTCATCTATATATGAAGAGAAGAAGGATGAAGACGGTTTCCTGTATGTTACTTACAGTGGAGAGAACACATTTGGAGACGAGAACGCTGTATGCTAGATGACAACTGTTGTTGTTGCTGCTGCTTACTGATTTTCTGCATTCTTGCTTGTGTTGGTTTAAATTTCATCTCTTCTGAACATTTACTTCTTCTGTACTGTTGGTGCATAATGGGGTTTAAGATAAAATTGTACAGTTGCTTATACATGGTATATAAAGATTCCTCTAACTAATTATATTTGGTTCAGTCTTAACATGATCACCTTTGTTTGCTATTATATGCACTCTGCATCACATTTATGAATAAAATCAAGCATTTGATCAGGATTTGTTTATATGAGAGTGAGTTATTTAGTCTGTTATCTTCCAGTAATTCCTTTTTGTTTATTGAAAGGTGAAAAAATATGAGAGCATCCCTATTAGGAGCAGAAGCCTGAGTCGCAGTAGAAGCCGAATCAGAAGCAGAAGTCCAAGAAGGGACAGACGGTATGAAAGTGCTCCAGAACTTGTAACTCGGCTGCAAAAGAGTAAGAAATCATCTTCTCAGATCCTTCAGTTTTTCATCCATGTCGCTCTCGCTAATCAAAAACTTAAATCTTCGATGGAGATCTCGTGGCTCCAGAGAATATGGAGTTAAACTGAAGATTCAACTCTACGCCAGTCCTCATCTCTAGAAGGTTTGTTTTAGGGTTCGTTTTTATATTGCTGTAATGCTTTGGGTAATTGGATCTGCTACATCAAAGTAATCGATTTGTAATATGTATTTCTAAAGTCTTATGAATTACTATATAATTTTGTATCAGGTTCAGAGGAATCATGTATCTAAGGCAATTAATCTTGATAGGTGGAGCCAAATGTCCTTCACAACATATTTTGCAAGCTTTGTTAGATGTCCTGTTTCTATGTTAATTACCCTTCACATTAATTTGTGCTGCAAGCATGGATCCATACAGCATAAGATCTGTTTGGCATGAAATTTCTAACCCTACATGAGAGTTTTTTTTCATATCAGGTACCTTGTAACAGTTTAAGCTACTTAATTGGCCTTATTACTAAAATTACCGTATCAATTAGATGCATTTCTTTTATCAAGTTGTTGCAAAAAACATGGTTTATAATTAACAAAAAGATTCTTACATGGGATAGTCGGTAAGACGGTAACCAGTAGGTGCTATAAACTGAAGAGGATGGCCAAAGAATTGAATTTGTTCCATTGGTCCTACTAAATTTGAGAAGAGCAATGTCGTATTGCAGATAGCAGTATGGCTCACTGCACTTGCTAACTATGAAAATCACCGAAAACAACCATCTCATTTAGCAGTATGGGTCACTAAACATCCTAACTACTATAAATGTGAGAATGCAGGCACCCACCACTGCTGTAAACATGGAAAATATACCGCAGTGTTGCATTGACGAGAACAGGAGCCTTCAGAGAAGGTTAGTAATTTGCATATAGTTATCAGGAGAAATTGATTGTCCGGATTTAATGAATATTAAGCTGGGTTACATCTTGTACAGTCGATTGAGATGTCTTGATTGAGATGTCTTGATTGAGTTCTTTTATTTACAGATTCTCGGAGCATAAGAGGACCGTGGAAGAACTTGGTCAAATGGTATGTAAAAGTGTAGAGTCAATCTTCTAAAGAAACAATTCAACATTCTGCCTACTTTTTTGAATTGGGAATATGACATGCTCTGCAGGTGCTACAGCTTAAGGCCAATCTTGAAGGCGCCAAAGATCAATATGCTAGCATGTTACTTGAACTAAAATAAAATTGAGATCATCTAAAGAGAAAACAAGGTAAGCGGGTGTGTTATTATTCGCTTGATAAGTTTCTTTTGCATGCTTGGTATAATTTTGATCATCTAAAAATTTCTTAGATAGCAGCTTTATAATTTCTAAAACTTAAGAAGACTCTTCCTATATCCTTTGTATTATAGTAACTATATATTAGCAATGCCATAGTGAACCGAAGTTGATCCCTTTCGGTTTTGAAAGTGACCGGCGTTAGCATAATCTAACAAGCGGCTTCATCATGTAGGTTTTGTAGGGTATATTTAGTTCTTCTCCCTCCTCGTCTGCTGCTGATTATATTAGTGGTGGACTGACTTAGCTTCTGAAAGTTTTGCATTGACAACATTGGCAACAACGAGAAAACAAGCTTGGGAGTCTGATGTTCTGATAAAGGTAGTGTAGTTTTATGGAGAGATAGAGGCTTAAGTTGTCTCATCCTTATAGATCGAAATGAGGCTTCTTCTTCATGTTGTGTTGTTGCTTACTATGTTGTTCTTTGTTGGCGAAGAAATTGAGGCGGCATAAGAAGTGTTTTGGAGGGAGTCTGTAAATCCAAACCTGTGGTGAAGAACACCAAAAGCTTTTGGGTGATTCTGAGAAGCCATGGACTTTTTTTGTGGATGGCTATGAAGATGGTGAACGTCTGTATGATCCTCTCACTGGGAAGATGTGCCATCAATGCAGGTTCATTTATTAACTCTTGTTTTTATTCTCATGAACCCGTCTTGTATCAAGACATAGTATATTTTCAGCCGTGCATATGTTCTTCAATCCGTTTTATCTAAATAATCCCTTAACCTTTTCTCTCATTGAAACAGAGATCAAAGACTGAAGTTGTGAGGAAGAAAGTTTATGTCTGCCCATAGAGCAGTTGTGTTCATCATGATCCATCAAGAGCTCTTGGAGATTTGACTGGTATTAAGAAACATTTTTGCAGGAAACACGGTGAAAAGAAATGGAAATGTGAAAAGTGCTCCAAGTCTGTTAGTTGGAGCAAAGAGGAATGACAATGGATGAGAGTGTGACAAAGACAAAAAAAAACTTCAGTTTCTTAGCTTTTAGAGCTCTGGATTTTTCCTTTATAGGCAGAATATTTTTTTTCATCTTCCTATAAATATACAATGATGTCACAAAATCCTGTTATTTCAGTTGTAATTGACAGTGTAAGAAACCAATGTGTTGCTTGTTTCAGTTGTTTCTGATTTTGGTTTGTTGTCCTCAATTTCCTGAAATTCCAACATAAATAATCCTTGAAGATGAGTTTAGCATTAATAATCCCTACCTAAGATGCCAAGACGTTCCTCCGTGCAGGGTAGAAGAATGTAACAACCTATTCGAAGACGACTTGGAAGTTATCTCAATGTTGTCTTTGAACTCTTCTTCGAGCAGATTGTTATAGAATGTGGCATTGCTGATCAGATTGTTACAGAATGTGGCATTGCTGATCAAATGCGTGTGACAAAACTTATCCTGCATGATGTAAGCTTTTTGAACCCCTCGTACAAGTTATTGATTTGGTATGTATCTTACTATCCCATTGCTTTATATGAACATATCAGTGTTCTGAGTATTGCTATCATGCAAATGGACCGCTATAACGCAATTAGCTCACCATGGAATGTTGTTTGTACAAATTGGATACACGTTCGGGGAAGGCATGTTCAGGACATACTCACCAAAAGGAGGCTCTTCATATGGTGTTGGAGTTTATGTAGGAGATGGCACGACGGAACCAAATGGTACCGAACTTGCACTGGCTGAGCACCATGGTAAGTACACGGACAATATTGTTAAGAAGCTTGCACAAGCCTGGCATGGACTAATCAAGTTGTGTTTAACTAAGAGTTGGTGATTGTTTTTTCGTTTATCCAATACATTTTATCTGTATCTATTTTTCATAAATATATTACGCCATTCATATGGATTTCATTGTTATTTGTTCGTTTTAATTGAGCTTTTTTTTAAGTTTGCTTTATTGTACAAGCTGTTCTTATTTCTTCACTGTCAGAATATTGTGCTTGTGTCAGAATAATGAAACTACTTGCTCAAATATTCAAATAAGGCCAACAAGATTTCATTATGTTTCGTTTTATTAAGGTGTTACTGTGGAAAGTCCAGAGAGACCACCTTGATGGTCTTTAAACACACTTTGTACGTACAAGAGCATTTTCATAATGTTTAAAACACATTAAATCTCCATATGACTGTACCAACTCGTTTATATCGCATTGAAAATTATACCATAGCCAAAGCAGATTAGTCGGTACATTTTTATAAAGCAATGCATATCTATTTAAGCTTTTATGTAGAAAATTAAGAGAGTTCTTGTATCAATTAGGTGAGCATAGTCTACATGGAACTAAAATGATGAAAACATTTTCATTTTCAGTACATCATCACTGTTTTTGTCATTTAATTATCGAAGCATGAACATAACTTTTATTCCTAATACAAACTCTTTTATATAAACAAAATTGTATATCCCGTGCGAAGCACGGGTCTCGGATACTAGTATATACTAACGTATAAACATAAATATACATGCTAACTTCACCAAAAAAAAAATATACATGCTAAAAATCATGCACGTACATCCATGTAAATATTACACAAAAATAAATACATATAAACGATTTCAGCTATATTTTGATCGTAGGTCCTAGTTAACGGAAAATTAGTAATTCAAATATCATACACTCACATCCTCAAATTTACATTCTAGGGTTTTAAGGTTGACCAACATTTAAATTTTTTTTTTTTTCTACTAGGCAAGACTCGGGGTGTCATCCACTACGGGATGACCACCCCTGACCATCGTCAGCGAAACGGCTGATATAAAGGGTACAAAGGGGAAGCCAACAGGTGTGCCCTAATACAGTTGAGATACTCAACATATAAAGTTGAGTCAGGATTGCAGTTTAAAACTGCTTTAATGAAGTGAGGGTTTTTATCAGGACAAACCAGAAAATTTGCTGCCTTATTAGTCTCTCGAAAACAATGTAGAATTTTACAATTATAAAAAAAAATTAGGTTTTGTTGCGCATCCCAGAGGATATTTTTGATATCCCACGGAACTTTCCATATCTTATTTGTTGCATTAATCACAGAAAGATTATCACCTTCCAAAATAACATTTTTATATTTTAGTTTTATTGCTAAATTTGTAGCCATTAGCATTGCTTGCGCCTCCGTCTGTAAAGCTGGTAAAAATTGTGTATGTTTAGTATAAATATCAAGAATTTGTCCTCTATTGTTTCTAGCTATACAAGCTATCATAGATTGGTTGTTTTGTTTAAAAGACCCATCGAAGTTAATCTTTATCCAATTAGTGGGTGGAGCAATCCATTGTTTGTTGTGTGATTTATTTCTGTTTCTTCTTGTTTTGGCTTTGGGTCCTTTTACAGATTTTATTGCGTTTTCCCATTGCCTATATTGGGAATAGGCCTCCTGAGCAATACCTTCTTTTGAGACCCTTTCATTTCTAAAGATGATTGCATTTCTGTGTAACCATACCTGTTGCCATAAGAATATTAGACATTCTATTTTATGATTATTATTTTTATAATCATAGATAACTTTTGTTAATGTTGTTTCAAATTTATCTTTAACATCAATTTCAAACTTTGTTCCTGTTACTAATTCTAGTTTCTGTATTTGCGATTTGATATAACTGCATTCAAAGAAAAAATGATCTCTTGTTTCATTGTGAAAATTACATAATGAGCAATATGATGGTACTCGGTTATAATACCTGTTTAATCTATCTGTTGTTGAAAGATTATCAGACACTGCTTTCCATAAGAAGTTCTGTATTCTGGGTGGAATTTCTAATTTCCAAATCCAATTGAAAAGATCCGCATTATCAGATGGGACAGTCATGGTATATAGTTTCCTAGCTGACGCATTATCAGACACTCTTGTTTCATTGTGAAAATATATAATTTCCTAGCTGACGCATTATCAGACACTCTTGTTTCATTGTGAAAAATTGTTGTATATTAATTTGGATCATCGTAGCAATATCTCCGATCCACATCTTATCTTAGGTTTTTAAGTCAAATTCCATATTCTAGAGGTTTTGAAATTGATCCTACGTGTCATATTAGTGGTGAACGATCCACTAATGCGCTTGGTGCCTTATCTATCTAGGATCTAAGAAGATAGAGAAATAAAGTTAAACCAATCTTGTAAACAAAACTCAACTTCGAACCGATCTTATAAAGTAGGACAATATATAATTTAAAGGAAAATTCAAAAGCAAAAACGAATTTTCTATATGAATACTTTATAAGGCAACACATTCAACAAGGTGCTTCAACCCGCACCACATTTTTTACACCGGGCACCCCGTTCAGAAGGGGTTCCGAACGAGTTTTGTAATTTTTTTTTTAATATTCTCGTTCGGAATGAGGTTCCGAACGATCCTAACCGGGTTCAAAAATGTGAACCCGGTTTATGAAACCGGGTTAAATTTATATCGGATATCCGTTTCTCGTTCGGAATTAGCTGACGTCAGCATTCTCGTTCGGAACGCCATTCCGAACGAGATGCTGACGTCAACGGCTAGCTGGTGCAAAATCGCCTATAAATACGGGTTCAGAATGTCATTTCAAACCACACTCGAATTCACTCTCTTCTTGATCTTACAAAAAAACGCTCCCTTCTAAATCTTTCAAAAAACACTCTCTTTCATCTCGATTATGGCTGGAACTCCTCCTAATCCTTTGTTTTCTGATCCGACGGCTGCAGATCCCGAAGTTTACGTAGGAAACGACTGGTGGTCGGGTTATGGTGTTCCGAATGCAAGCTACGCTGGTCCTTCTGGTAGTGTTTTTTTCGACATGGACGGAGCAACTAGTAGTAGTTACAACATCCCCATCCCCACTGAGAGTGATCTCCAAAGGCATCAACAACACACGTTCTGGGATCCAAATGTTATAGGCGGAGCAACACCTCAAGAAGAGCCGGAGCAAGAGCAGGAGGATGTCCGATCACCACGTCGGAGACGGAACACTGAGTCGGTTAGTATTTCTAAAAACCTGAAATAAGCTTAATTTTGTAGAAATAGTGGAAAATGCTCAATAGTACTTCAAATGCATGCTAAAATTAGTTAATAGTGGAAAACGCTTAATTTCAATATTAACTGCAATGCATGGTAAAAAGATAGGTTAGAAGATAAGAATTAAATTCATTGTGAAATTTAGTTTATAAGAATTAGTTTAATGCATGTTGAAAGCGCATCAACACTTTTTCGAAAATCGCATATATGGACTTTAGTTATAATAATCGATGCTAAATTTGTATATATTTCGTTAAAACTAGGAGGTAGTTAGAAACATCCGATCTAGAGTCGGGGAAGACAGGAACCTGGGTGATAGGCGGATTACTGCTTCTGAGAGGAGGGGGGATAGAAGATCTCGGGGTGATAGACCTCAACAGTCAGGTTCTCGGGGGTCAAGTGATGCGGGGGTTAGGAACCCATCTCCTGTTCCGATGGCATCTCTTGTTCCGATGGCATCTCCTGTTCCGAGGCGGTCAGGTTCTTCCGGGGGTATATCTCGACAGACTCGACAGTCAGGTCCTATTCCTATGCAAGCAGAAGCTGCTGGGGCTCCTCCTCTTCCAGGACTGAACGAGGGGTCTATATTGACTCGTTATGGGCAACACATTGCTCATGAGATTTGGATACATCCGAATCCCGATGAAAGTGCCCCCCGTCAACTAAAGGCGCAGACAAGGCAGAAGTGTTTCGAACTATGCATGGTTGCCTAGAATTCCTACCGACCCAGAGCCATATTCATGGTTTGCTATTGCCTAGGAGTCGGGGCTGCTTCACATCCTTAAGGGTAAATTTTGGAATGTGGACCACAACCTCCTTTCTGCATTTGTAGAAAGGTGGCACCCAGAGACGAACACATTTCATCTGAACTGTGGGGAGCTTGGAATCGGTCTCCATGACGTTTTGGAGATTCTGGAGCTGTCTATTGACGGCATGCTGTCACCACCCCCATGGACGCATTTGGGTCTAGATGCAGATTCAAGGGAGTGTGCCCAATTGTTCTCCTATTTGTTTGGCGTTGACCTGGACAACCCGTTTGACGATGAGGAGGAAGAGATGGTCAAGTTCATAGGTAGGGGGGAAGTCGGCGAGCGGGAATTCTTTTGCCACGTTGTCTCGATGATCAACTCTGGAAGATCCGAGCTCATGGAGGAAAACGCTGCACTTGCTGCAGAATTGGCCGCAACACTTAAGAAATAGAGAATTCAGTATTTTTAATTTCTTGTATCGTTAGTTGTTCACCGTCTGCGTTGTACTCGTCCTGTTGTTTTTCAATTATGTTGTTGTTTCAATATTAATGCTTCTATGATTATGTTGACATCATTATGAAAAAACATTACTCAAACATTTATAAATTGTCCATCATAACATTAATCAAACATATATAATTCAACAAACATTAATCAAGTCAACCACAACATACTTAATACGAACATTAATCAAACTAATACAAGATTTAGGTCATTATGGGACTGCCACCATGAAACTCTCTCTCAGATACGTAGTTGTCGAATCTACTCTGAAAGCGTTGTTCCCATCCGTCCACCAATGGCTGTTTGTAGATACTCCACTGCCTTGGAGGGGGTGGAATTGGACAATTGTCATCAACCAACCAAATCTGTCAACACAAAATTGTTATTGTATACTAAAAAACATATGTGAAATAAGGTACAAGAGCGGAAAATATCAATGCGTAGCGGTACGTAATGGTTGCGTCTGCCTACATGTGCAATGGCGAACACCGTGGTAGGAGGCTCTGAACCGGGAGGAGCAAACATCGGAAGACATGTACAAGGACCAAACCATGATAACACCACTAGTGCAACTTGATACCTCGTGGCAAATACCAATCCCATTGTAGGTGTGCACATCCAGAATTCAGGAGAGCATGGCGATCGAATGTGATTCACTTCTCGAATGAGTTGCGGGATAGTCTTGAAACCCTCTAGCATCTCAAGATACATATGCCCGTTTTGTTGGAGGTGCTTCGAAAGATCTAATCGGATTTCAACGTATTTTTGCTTTGGTTTACCTAGTAAGCGAGCAAGGGATCGATAATCACAATGACCGTCATCACCTACTTTCTCCACAGAAGCTATGTATGCGAGCATGAAAAGGTCTATATTATCTATCCCCCAGTCGAGTCGAGATAAATGATTGAATTGCCACCGCTACATTTCGATCTATCATTTCCTCTTGCCCTCGGTGGTTTAGTTGCACTCCCTTTTACGGTCGTGGCCCCTCTTGAAGCTCTGTTGGATGCAACCGACGATTTCTTTTGTGAATCGGCTTTCGGTGGCACAGTTGCACCCTCTTCCTCTTTCATCCCCTTTTTCCTTGCTTCTGCCTTCTCCTTATCCTTCTTAGCTTGAGCCCTCTCATCCCAACCCGGATCTCGCTTTGTACCCGTCTTCTTCGCATGAATCTTAGGCCTTCCTCTCTTCGTCTCTCCCCGAGGGGGGTCCTGGACATCAACTGAAGAAGGATCCTTGCACTCACGCCACTTATCAGCCATCCTCTTCATATCGAAATCATCAACGTTACCGGTAAACACCCCTTCAAAAAAATCATCCATAAGAACCTTATCTGCAGTCAATTTCACGTCGTCGTCAGAGTCGAAGTCTTTCAATTCCACTCCTTCCCACTTGATCTGCTTCCAGAAGATATCAATGTCGCTCGGCAACAATGGCGTTCCTTCTTCTACAAACACCTTAATTCTGTGTGGGCAAGGCAATCCGAGTGTTGATTCCCACCAAGGATCCTCACATGGGCCAAATATCTTTCCCTCCTTTGCCTTAAGGACTTCTTTCAGTAGCATTCTCAAACACTTGTTAGAGCACTTCCTCAATATGCGCATGAAAATAGTCTTGATCCACCGAGGCCCGTCTTGTATCTCCTTCGGGCTAGTATGGTTGGACATTTCCATCTCGGCCCGTATTCGACGGTGCTGATCGACAAACATATTGTCAATGTGTTGCACTAAAGTGTCGAACCCTCCAACAGCTGAATCAAACATATGCTTCAACATCGAGTGCTGACCTTCAACCCTGACAACAACATTGTACATGTTAAACATTTAGCCAACCAAATGTCATGATTATTCTCGTTGAAAACAAATTCAAATATCTTACCTGTTAGACGTTCTTGTGCTAAAATGGCGTATATCATCGCAATACGCAGCACCTGTCGAACGCTAGCAGATGCACTTTTTTCGTCCAGGTTGTTCAATTTAGCAAATGCCTTAACATTCCGATCAACGTGGACATGGCAAAGCATATGACGCACACTAGGAAATACATGGTCAACCGCCTTAATTGTTGCCAGCTCTCGATCAGACATGATACAATCCGATCCTCCGAGTGCACCAAACAAATACTTGAGCCGTTTCAATGCCCATGCATAGTATGGGGCTGTCTCACAACAGATGAACGCTAGCACAATACAATATGTATAGTTGGTGCAATTGAATCCAACAAACTAAAGTAACGGCCAACCATACCTATCAATTTCAAATTTAATAATTACAATTCAAAAACGGTATTTGAAGTCATAATAATGAAATTTAGTGTACCTATTAGTCTTGTACGTCGCGTCCATGATCACCACCCGAGGGAACATTCTCAACAAATGTTCACAATCCGGATGAGATATGAAAAACACTGACAACTTTTTCTCCCCGGTCTCCGGATTCGTCTCGTAGTGAATGTCTTTACGATAAGCTCTTTGATGGAGGAAATCTAATGACCACTGGGTCACGGTTAGATTTTCCAATGCATTCTTCCTCTCCTTTTCCCTCACAGTGTACACTTGCCTCCTTGATATTGTGGAAGTCGGATTTTCCTGAAGCAACTGTGTATAAATAACCTTCGGCATTGCCCCGGCCGCTGATGCAATTATTATTTTTTGTCTCTGCTCTCCCGTCATCCTCGAAGCAAATGCATGGCCAATCAAGTTGCTGGAAAGATAGTGGTTGTGACATGCCTTCTCAACTTTTAGTATCCACCCAGCCGGCTCAACAAGAGTTGCTCGTCGATAATATCCTCTTAACATAAAAGGACAATTGTACTTCCTTAACCTACTAAGGTTGCTACGCTGCGACGATGGTTTTGCTACATCTCCTTCAAGATTAATCTTCTTTCGATGTTTTCTATAACTACCGGATTGCTCACAGTGCAGAAATATCCTCTTGTTGGCCATTGATGATTTCGTGGTGATAACCATACACAAGGCATAACTGACCTTCCTAACCCACTCTCTCAGAAGATCCATAGTAGGAAATCTCTCACTAGTCATAAAATGGGCACTATAGTCGATTTTTAAATATTCCTCATCACTAAAGTCTCCCTATTTAAAATTACTCAAATTTCAATACTACTATATCAATAAAATAAATTCTAATGAAACGCTATAAAAAAAGGTTTATAGGTACTTACTTGGAAATATGTATCATCTACTGGCGCAGACAAATCAACCTCCTCCTCCAACGACGTCTCACTAGAAGAACACTCCCGTCTTTCTTTCCAACTACCCGCCCTTGAAGAATTAGTTGAATCGCTTTCAGACGTCATTTTTTGTGCTTCTTCCGATTGGGTTTGATAATTTGGCCATACAACTCCGGTTTTATAGACTCCATGAAAATATAGCCGTTAGCTTTTTCCAAAAATATAGCCGTTTTCCCGTTCGGAATGGGGTTCTGAATGGGCCACGACCCGTAAAAAAAAACCCGGTAATCTTGTTCGGAACCCCATTCAGAATGAGATTACCCGAATATTTATGACGTCATAAATATAAAAAAAAAACCTCGTTCGGAATGGGGTTCCGAACCAGTTCACGGATTGCGAACTGGTTCGGCATTTATTAAATGGAAATTGATTTTTCCGGACCGGTCTCGTTCGGAACCCCATTCCGAACGAGAAACAAAATTAAAAAAAAAATCAGGCAATCTCGTTCGGAATGGGGTTCCGAACGAGAGGGTGCTGCCGGGCGCAAAAAAGGTGCTGCCCGGTTGCAACCCGTTCAATAATCAGTATGTTGCAAAAACAATTAACACATATTTTTATAATGGAACAAACTGTTGGAACCGGGTTTTCCGAGCATTGTTGGTGTCGGATTATGGAAGCGTTGGCTTCGTCTCCGCGAGCACTGTTCCATAGTATGCTCATACATCTAATTCGGGTTCCGTTTGAATGAGAGATATGGGAGTTACATTTAATATAACTAGTTTGGTTGAGCGTGCGCACGCGCACACGAACATTGAAAGTTTAACTGGTCTCTATAGACTCGTCTTGAATCAGGAGAAGCTAAGACGTCAAACAACCATATATGTTATACTGGATAGACCGATAAAATAAGTTGTACAGTTAGGACTCATACACCGTTACACTTCTTTATTTATATCATATCTCACAAATTTTCTTGTTACTCAACTTTTCTTTTCTTTGTCATTTTAAAGGGAAAAACTTTCTGATTAAAAAAAGAAGAACATAAAACTTCTCCATAGCAACAATGATGAATATGCATGCTGCTGAATCCATTTGAATCCTCCATAATTCATATGGTATGTTTAGTCACCCACGTGTCCATGGGTTGCTACCGGATCCATTTGAATCCTCCATAATTCATATGGTATGTTCAATCACCCACTTCCTTAATATGCATGCTAAGATCAGGATCATATTGCTGAATCTCCGCGTACGACCATTTCCAAATGGAGGAAATCGATGTAGTAACCCTCATTTTAAATAAGGGTATTTTGGTAATTCATCAATTTATTTCTAATAAAAGAATATTTTCCATAATTATGCGATGAAATAAAAACTTGTTACATAAAATTGTACAAGTATGTAATGTCACACATGAATGAAACTTATGATTATTAAATGTAGAATATCTAAATCAAATTAACAAATTAGTGTTGAGATTTAAATATGCTTAAATCAATAAGAAAATATTGATGAAATAATCTTAACCTAAGTTACACCTTCGTAACTAAATTTTGATGTTAAAGTCATTTATATGATTTGGGTAATTTTTGCAATTTCTTAAAATTGAATAAGAGAGTTTTTGTCATAAATCTAAATCTTTGGGATTGTTTTTGTAATTACTTGAAATAACACCTAATCCAATCATATATATTCTCTCCCTCGAAAACAGATTTGAGCCTTAAATCTCAAAATCAAATGTCCTAAAATTTAATTCGTAACTAACTAAAATCTTTAATCTCCAACATTCAAACTAAATCTCTATCCTTCTAAGAGTTGGTTCAGATTTAAATTTATTTTCCGATTGAAATATAAAAGGAGACACCTTAATTTCTGTTTTTCTTCTTTAAACAAACAAGACTTCCCTTGTTGTTAATGCATCTTCATTCTTCCTTCGTCATCTCACCTCCTCTCTCTGGTTTCCTTGCATAATCGAGACTCAAACTCCAATTTCTCTTTCTCGTTTGATAAACCGAGCCCTCGTTCGTCCTCTCTTATTGAAGAAACCATATCTTCGTCCTCTTTGTCTTGCTCGATGCACCCAAGAGTAAAGTGTTCATTCCTTTTCATCCTTCATTCCTCGCATTTGTCTTCCTCGTTGGTTTCCTTGGGAGAGATGTAGCCGCCATCCTCCACTCTTCTTTGTTCGTTTACGACAAGTTTCTCCTCATTCTTCAATGAAGGAAATATATGGATCTTGGGGAAGGGGGCGGTGGGTGATTATGCTTTGGACAAAAAAATTAATTTTAGTCCCGAAATTGAATCAGAATATGGATTTCTAAGGTCCAGCTCATAGCGTTCTTCATTCTTGCATCCTGATAAGTATTTAAAAGTGTAGTACTCTAATATTCATTAACGGGATTTGGAGCAAGAGGAAAAAATTGGAACAAAGAAAGAGTTTTAATTTAAGGGCAAAAATATAATTTTATACAATAGTTACTATTCACTAAGGCAAGCTTGCCATTTAAGTAGTAAAAGACTAAGTTGAACTTTTAGAATTAATGTGCATCTCACATTGATCAGGAGGAGAAAAATTCACTAGTATATAAATTAGGAGTGAATTACGCCATTTAATCCATAGATTCTCCCCAGCAGAATATAAAAGGAGGTTCTCCTCCACTCAAATTCATACACTCAACAACAACTTCTTATCTGCTCTCTCCCACTCGTTTTTCAGTCTCTTCACCTCTTTCTCTTCTCTTCTTTGTGTCCGAGAGTACACACAGAAATAACAGTCATTGGTTTCTTCTTTTGGGTTGTGCAAATCAAAAGCGATATCGATTTTATCCTGGGATTCGGAACGCCGATAACTGACACACTACGGGGCGTTTTCATAATTAAGGAAAGAGATTAAAATCTCGACTCCGTTCAAGTTCGACCATTCTCGTTTTGGTAGTGGTTCGATCGGTTCTTCTTACCTTAATTGTGTTTTATTTATTGTATTTTATACAAATTATATGGTGTAGAAATATAGGTTCCTACATTCTTAATTCTGAAAACTTTTTTACGTACATTTCTACGACTAATAAGATTATTTCTTTAAGTAAACAGGTTAAGGCGAAGTCGGTAAAAATTTTGTTCTCATTTTTTGGACAATAAACTCCGGAAAAAGTTATTATATTATTTCAAGTTTAATCTATTGGGATTAAATAGTAAACGGTTTTTTTTAATCAAAAGTGATTAAATAAATTCGGAAATTTAATTTGATTATTACATTAAATTTGGCTTTTAATTAATTAATAGAATTAAAAACGGTTAATTAATTAATTAATTAAATTAAGTCAGAAATAATTGTTTTATTTCCTATTATTTCGTTTTTGCATTTGTTCTAATCTGTTTCAAATTTGTTTCGTTTCAGATTGTGAAAAATGACTAACCGAAACGATAACGTTGTGGATGCTATCGTTGGAACTAAGAGTGGTGAGTCAACACTCCAAATTCAGTTTGGAGTTGGTCTGCCACCAATGCCTCTGGCTCAGAATCATGTTCGGATTCCTGAAACGACTTCGGTCGATGACCAACCTTCGATCGATGACCAGCCTCCGGTTGTACAAAAACCGGTTGGACAGTCTCAAAGAAGTCATAATATTGACTTGTCGGATGTGCAAATGCCCCATGTGAGGGTACCAGAAAGGTCGTACATGGCAAGTATGCCAAGTGCATTTCATGTTGGAGTTATGCCCGACAAGTTTGATGGGAAAGGATTCAGGATATGGTCTCAGAAGATGCATTTCTTCTTGAGCACGATGAATCTGGACAGATTTCTGACGGAGGAGAAACCGAAGTTCTCCCCGAACAACACTAACGCCCTTGCTGATTGGGTAAGAGGGGACTATGTCTGTAGATGCTATGTCAATGCCCGCATGATTGACCCGATGTACAAATTGCAACCATGAAACCGCCAAGGAATCGTGGGAAGCTTTGATCAATAAGTACAAGACTCAAGACGCTGTCAGTAGTGGATCAAGTTGAAGAGCTGCAACTGATTGTCCATGAGGTGCTCTCCGAAGGCATGAACATCTGCGATACGTTCCAAGTAGGTGCCTCCATTGAGAAGCTTCATCCATCGTGGGAACAATTCAAAGTCTACTCGTTGCTAAAGCAAAAGGCAATGGGGGTTGAAGATTTGATTGTGAGACTTCGGGTTGAGGAGAACAACAAGAGGGCCAATGAATATGGACCTTCTAACAAGTCGAACCTAGCAGAGCATCAGGACAGGGGGAAGAAAAGGAAGTTTCAACCCCAAAACTCCTACAACTTCAAATGCAAGGAGCTAAGAAGTTTAGTAGGAAATGCCACAAGTGCAACAAAGTTGGACATAAGGTGGATGAGTGTCGAAGCAAGGTCGACACAGGGAAGGACAAAGGCAAGTCTCAAGCCAACCTAGCTGAAGGGTCGCTCACAGCGGATGATTTGTGTGCTTCCATAACTGAAGTGAACATGGTTGGGAGCAATCCAAGGGAGTGGTGGTAGGACATCGGTGCCACTAGGCACATATGCTCGGATAGGGGTCTTTTCACGACTTATAAGAAGAGAAACACCGAAGAGAAACTCTTCATGGGAAACTCCGCCACTTCTAAGGTTGAGGGATATGGGAAGATCGTGAAGATGACTTCCTAGAAGGAGTTGACACTGAACAACGTCCTTCATGTGCCGGACATTCGCAAGAACCTAATTTCAGGAACTCTACTCTCCAAGAACGGGTTCATGATGAAGTTCGTGTTTGATAGGCTGGTTCTCTCCAAGAAAGGGGTCTATGTGGGTAGGGGTTATGTACAGGATGGACTGATCAAAATGAATTTTATGACAGTCCTCCCAAATGCTATTGTAACCGATGTTTCAATGAATAAGAACAACCCTATTACTTATGTTGTCGAGTTTTTTATTATTTGGCATGAAAGATTGAGACATGTTAACTATAAGTCTATAAATATATTAATAAGTTTGAATATGATTCCAAAATGAAAAACGAGTAAAGACAAATGTGAAGTATGCATTCAAGCGAAGCTCACAAAAAACGCCATCACCCCATGTAGAGAGGACAACCGAAGCTCACAAAAAACGCCATCACCCCATGTAGAGAGGACAACCGAACCTCTAGAATTAATTCACACTGATTTATGTGATTTAAAGTTTGTACAAACTAGAGGAGGTAGGAAGTACTTTGTGACCTTCATAGATGATTGCACGAGATATTGCTATGTGTACTTGTTACGTATCAAAGATGAAGCTTGAAAAGTTCAAAAAATACAAGTTGGAAGTTGAGAACCAACTTAGTAAAACGATTAAGATCGTAAGAAGTGATAAAGGAGGTGAGTATAGTGAACCTTTTAATGCGCTCTGTAGAGAACATGGCATTGTTCACCAAATTACCACTCCTTATTCACCGGAATCGAACGAAGTAGCGGAACGTAAGAACCGAACTCTTAAGCAAATGATGAATGCAATGTTGCAAGAATCTGGGTTAGGCCAGAACATGTGGGGGAAGCTTTGCTTACCTCAAATTACATTCTCAACAAAATACCACATATGGTGACTGGAAAGACGCCTTATGAGTTATGGCAAGGTAATGTTCCTTCGTACAAATACCTCAAAGTGTGGGGGTTCCTAACAAAAGTAGCCGTACCACCTCATAAAAAGGTCTCAATTGGACAAAAAACCGTTGATTGTATTTTCATCGGGTATGCACATAATAGTAGTGCATATCGTTTCTTGGTATACAAGTCAGATATACTAGATATACATGCTAATACAATAATGGAGTCAAGAAATGCACCTTTCTTTGAAAACGTGTTTCCATGCAAGGATAAAAAATATCCCAAAAGCACTCATGAACAACAAAATGGAAGCGATTTTGTTCAAGAAGCAAGCACATATATGCAAGAAGCAAGCACTTCTATGAAAATAGTGAGTACTTTTATCCAAGAAACCGAAGAAGAAAATGATGAACCTAGATGAAGCAAGAGAGCTCGAAAGGAAAAATCATTCGGCTCAGACTTTACAATGGCGTTTCTTCTAAAAAACGAACCTCGAACGTTTAAGGAAGCCATGTCTACATTAGACGCACCTTCAAGGAAGGAAGCGGTTTAAAATGAAATAGAATCCATTATGCAAAATTATACTTGGGAGTTAGCTGATTTACCCCAGGGACAAAGGCGTTGGGATGTAAATGGATTTTCAAACGAAAATTTAAAACCGATGGCTCAATAGAGAAGTACAAGGCAAGGCTTGTAGTACAAGGATTTAGACAAAAGAAGGTCTAGATTTCCTTGATACTTATTCGCTGGTAACGTGGATTACTTCTATTCGAGTACTAATAGCGATTGTGGCTCTACGTAATCTAGAAATACATCAATTGGATGTAAAAACAACTTTTCTAAAAGGAGAGTTTGACATGCTTAGTGGAACGTTTGACATGCTTAGTGGAACGTTTGACATGAAAGACTTGAGATTAGCGGATGTGATTTTAGGAATAAAGGTAATTAGACATTCCGAAGGAATCATACTAACTCAAGATCATTACGCCGAAAAGGTACTTGAACGGTTCAAGAAATACTCAAGTGGTAATGCTAAGAGTCTCGTGGACCCTCATCTCGACCTAAAGAAAAACTCGGGTGATGGCATATCTCAACTAGAGTATGCACGAATGATTGAAAGTCTAATGTACTTAACAAATTGTACAAGACCAGATTTAGCACACGCGGTGAACGTCTTAAGTCGTTATACTAGCAATCCGGGACAAAGTCACTGGAAAGGCATAACAAGAGTATTGAACTACTTGCGATATACTAATTTTGCCAAGTGGCCAAATTTTTATAAAGACATTACTTCAATTTTAAAATTATAGATGTTAGAGTGGGATAGTGGGTCAATAAAATTATTCAATTTATCTTAAAAGGAGAAATAATAAAAAGATAGTACACATGTATTTACTCAATTTTTTTCACGTAGCGTAAATTTTTGTAGGAAAAGTATCCCATAATAATACTTTTGAAAATAATAAATGATACGCTACACTTTGTATGGCGTAACTAGGGGTTATTACATTAGTTTAGGAGTGTTATCACAAGTATTTGGAGCTATTGTTATATTCTGAGTTGTTTATGAAGAAGTGAAGAAATGAAGACCAGAATCGAAGAAGAAGAGGATCAAAGATTGAAGACATGAAGACGAAGACATTCTGCGGAGCAGCGGCGATCGCCACCATCACTATGGCGATCGCCATTCTACAACAGGAGCATTTCAGGAGTTCGAGAGAGCATGGCGATTGCCATGACTCTATGGCGATCGCCATGGGGCGACAGAGACGAGGAAAAGTTTAACATGAAGACCGCGATCGCCAGGCATCCATGGCGATCGCCACAACAAGGCCGAAGATATTCCGGACTTTCCTTATTTTCCTTATTTTATTTTATTTCTTTTACCTTATTTTATTATTTCGTTTAGGATCTTTCTTTTACCATATATTTTGGGGTTAGTTCTCTATTTAAGGACCCTAGTTTATTTCTTTCTATTATCATCTTTTCTATCATCTTTTCCATCAGACAATTTAGTTCTGCAACCATGAGCAGGAACTAATCTCCATTGTTTTACTTAGCGGTTGAAACCTTCAGTTATTAAGTTGTGAGATTTCTAAACTCTTGTTCTTTTCCTATGGGTTTGTATTAATTCTCTTGTTCTTCATCTATTGATTTCTATTAGTTTTGCTAGCTTGATCACCTAGTTTGATTGATAGTTTTCTATTGCTAGACTAGGAATACACGGTGGAATTCCTTGTCAGTGTAGCATTCATATCTGCATGATCTGGTAGTTGATTGCTTTTATGAAAGAGAATTGATTGCATGTTAATACTCGACGGTTGTAAGTTATTGCATGCATCCTTATGATTCCTGTGCCCTTTGCTGCTATTTCATCTAATCTTAAGAGGTTTCCTTGATTGCTGAATAGTAAGTATTATCAGGACCGGTTGGCCTGCTGATATATTAAAGATTGGAATAGGAACATTCCCTAGGATTGAATAGAACTTGAGATAAATCTATGCTCAACTTGATTGACTGTTGTGTGGATACTTGCTAGGTGAAACCCCTTCGCATAATATTCTCACCCAAACTTCCTCTGCTTGTTACTGGTTACTTGTGTGTTCTTGCAATCAAACCCCCCCCCCCCTTTGGTTACTTGTTACTAGTTGATATTTCACTTGACTGCATTGATTTGGTGTTCTGATTCCCTTGGGTTCGACCTCTACTTACTTGCTATACTCTAGTTAGTGTTTAGGGTTTTCTTTGATTTGGCACTACGACTTTAGCCTCATCAAATTTTGCGCCGTTGCCGGGGAATTGAATTATTCCAATTCTGTGCTAATTGTGACTTATCAACTGTTTGGTGTGAACCTTTATGGTTCAGACCCGTGCTACTAACTCATCTCTTGCAGCTTTGGACCAAAGTAGCGAAATGGGTGATCGAAACGGACCGCCACTGCCTACTATGAGGCAGCTCACTGCCCCGAACTTAGATCAACAACCTCTGGCAGTGAGGTTTCCTGAGATAGCTGAGGGTGTGAATTTTGAGCTAAAAGCTGGATTGATTCATGAACTTCCACACTTTCATGGCTTAACAGGTGAGGATCCAAACAAACATTTGGCCCAGTTTCATGCCATTTGTTCTAGCATGAAGCCGAGGGGTGTCACTGAGGAACATGTAATGTTAAGAGCTTTCGGATTCACTCTGAAAGACGCTGCTAATGATTGGCTTTACTATCAAGCCCCTGGGAGTATTGATACTTGGGCCAAGATGAAAAAGGTTTTCTTGGAGAAATACTTTCCAGCAATTAAACTGAGCAGCCTGAAAAAGGACATTACAAATCTCCAACAACACGCAACTGAAAGTCTCTATGAATATTATGAGAGATTCAAGAAGTTGTGCTCAAGTTTTCCTTTCCACAGCTACACTGATCAGGATCTTCTCATGTATTTGTTTAGTGGCCTGATTGATGAGGACCGTCGTATGGTGAATGCATCCTGTGGAGGTAACTTTTGAGATTAACTATACCTCAGGCTACTGAAATGTTTGAGGAATTAGCTGAGAGCTCAAGGCAGTTTGGTAGCAGGCAAAGAACACAGTCAGTAAGTTCACTTGATCCCGCTAAAATTCAAAGTGATATGAATGAACTGAAAGATATGATGAAGTCTTTTATGCTACAAAGTGGTGGTCGACAACACGTGAGAGCTTGTGGGGTATGCACACTCACAGGGCATCTTACTGACGAGTGCCCACAACTCCAAGAACCGAGTGCTGAGGTAAATGCTGCAGGAGGATGACAACCTAGGCCTAGATTTGATCCTTATGCTAATCATTATAATCCAGGTACAAGGAATCATCCTAACTTGAGGTGGGATAATCAGAATAATTTTCAAAACCCTCAAGTATTGCAAAATCACCAAAATCAGCCTAGACCTCAAAACTCTCTGACTGCTGAAGAGATGATTAAGTCCTTAGCTCAATCTGTGATGCAACAAAATGCTAAAACGGAGTTGAGTATTCAGAATCTTGAGAAACAGATAGGGCATATTGCTCAAGCTGTGAGCAACTTAGAAGCTAGAGATTCAGGAAAGCTACCATCTCAAACGGTAGTAAACCCGAGAGAAAGTGTCAGTGCTGTGACATTGAGAAGTGGAAAATTATTGGTTGAGGAATCTAATGCTGAAAAGGGCAAACAGAAGCAACATCTTGGGACAGAAACTCCAGAAGACCGACTGCGATCGCCAAACATTGGTGGCGATCGCGGGAACATTACAGAGAGCAAGCAGAATCTGACCGAGAAGGAGCCGCGATCGCCACATATCATTGGCGATCGCCATATTTCAACAGAAGCTGAAGGGTCGCGACCGCGATCGCCGTCCATTGATGGCGATCGCCATGAGTCATCTGAGCCGGTTGACAATTATGTTCGCCCCAACTTTCCTCCTCTATTCTCACAGAAGCTTGTGGCTACCTTTCCCGAGGCATTGAAGGACACTCGAAGGCCAGAGAACGATAAAGAAATTTTCGAAACCTTCAGTAAGTGTGAGGTAAGCATCCCTTTACTTAAACTTGTCAAGAGTATTCCTAGATTTGCAAAAATTTTGAAAGAAGTTTGCACAATTAAAAGGAATCAAAAACTCAGGGAAGACAAAAGGTTAAAGTTAGTGAACAAGTTTCTGCTGTGTTCCAAAGACGTATGCCTAAGAAATGTGGTGACCCAGGCATGTTTAGCATTCCATGTGTGATTGGTGAAACTAAATTCGAAAAAGCTATGCTAGATTTAGGAGCATCAATCAATGTTTTGCCTTTTTCTCTGTATGAATCACTAGGTTTAGGACCATTGCATGAAACAGGAATTGTTGTTCAACTTGCTGATAGATCTAATGTGTACCCGAAAGGGGTGGTTGAAGATGTTCTTGTTATGGTTGGTGACTTGATTTTTCCTGCTGATTTCTTTGTTTTGGATATGGAGCATGACAAGCATGCAACACCTATTTTGCTAGGTAGGCCTTTTATGAAAACTGCTCAAACTAAGATTGATGTGAACAGTGGGACACTGACAATGGAATTTGATGGGGAGAAGGTTGAATACAATATTTAGGATATGCTATGAAAAACCCCATTGATGACCATTCTTTATGTTCTATTGATGTGATTGAGCCTATTGTGCAAGATGTGTTTGATGTTACTTGTTGTGATGAGCTGAAATCGATCATTGGGAATGATGTGGAGGATCCACATGCATATATGTCTCTATCCACTAACATGCAGGTAGTCTTGGCACAATTGAACGCTGAAGGTAAGCCTCCCTACACTTATGTGGGCAATGGCCCCTTAGAACTAATAGTACCGAGCGAGAAGCTCCTACCATCTATTGTGCAGGCACCAGAAGTTGAATTGAAGGAGCTGCCCAAACATTTGAAGTATGCTTTTCTTGGAAAAGGTAAAACATTACCGGTTATTATTTCAAGCCATCTTTCCAAGGAGCAAGAGGAGAAATTAGTGGCAGTGCTTGAAGAGCATAAGGTAGCTTTGGGATGGACCATTGCAGACATCAAAGGGATTAGTCCCTCGACATGTATGCATAGGATTTTGCTAGAAGGGGATCCCAAACCATCCAGACAACCCCAGAGGCGGCTCAATCCACCAATGACTGAAGTGGTGAAGAAGGAGGTGCTGAAACTCCTGCAGGCAGGTATGATTTTTCCTATCTCTGACAGTCAATGGGTTAGTCCTACACAATGTGTCCCCAAGAAGGGTGGTATTCAGGTTGTAGAGAATCAACAAGGAGAGTTGGTTCCTACCAGGTTACAAACAGGTTGGCGAGTTTGCATTGATTACCGTAAGCTGAATGCGGTAACTAGAAAGGATCACTTTCCTTTACCATTTATTGATCAAATGCTTGAGCGACTTGTTGGTCGCCCTTTCTATTGCTTTTTGGATGGATACTCAGGTTATTTTCAGATTGCCATAGCCCCAGAGGATCAAGAGAAAACGACATTTACATGCCCTTTTGGTACTTTTGCATACCGCAGGATGCCATTTGGGTTGTGTAACGCACCCGGTACGTTCCAAAGGTGTATGGTGAGTATTTTTTCTGAGTATGTGGAAAATTTCATTGAGGTTTTTATGGATGATTTCACAGTTCATGGTGATAGTTTTGATGCATGCTTAAACCATTTGACACTAGTGCTTAAAAGATGTGTAGAAACTAACTTGGTTCTTAATTCTGAAAAGTGTCATTTCATGGTTGAGCAAGGTATTGTGTTAGGGCATATTGTGTCAACTAGGGGTATTGAGGTCGATAAGGCGAAGATTGATGTAATTCAATCTTTGCCATATCCTACTAATGTGCGGGAAGTTCGTTCTTTTCTAGGTCATGCAGGTTTCTATCGCAGGTTTATTAAGGACTTTTCAAAGACCTCATCACCACTATGTGAGCTGCTGAAAAAGGAGGTTGATTTTGAGCTTAATGACGAGTGCAAGAAGGCGTTTGATGAGTTGAAAACTCGTTTGACAAGTGCACCAATTATTCAGGCGCCAGATTGGTCTCGACCTTTTGAGATCATGTGTGATGCTAGTGACTATGCAGTGGGAGCAGTTCTTGGACAAAAAGAAGCAAGAGCTTCTCATGTAATTCATTATGCTTCTATGACTTTGAATGGAGCGCAAAGGAACTACTCCACCACTGAGAAGGAGATGCTAGCAATTGTGTTTGCCTTGGAGAAATTCAGACAATATCCACTTGGTACCAAGGTAATTGTTTATACTGACCATGCAGCACTTCGTTATCTTATGACGAAGAAGGATGCCAAACCAAGATTGATTCGATGGATCTTATTGCTGAGTGAGTTTGATGTGGAAATTCGAGACAAGAAAGGTGCTGAAAATTTTGTGGCTGATCACTTGAGTAGATTAGTCAGTGCAGATGACAAGCCAGATATGCAAGAGCAAATTCAGGGAAATTTCCTCGATGACAATCTGTTCGGAGTAGCTACTGTGGCCATGACGCGATCGCTACCATCTAGTGGCGATCGCCATGATTATTCTAATGTTTACAGGAGTACTGAGTCACGACCGCGATCGCCACAGATCATTGGCGATCGCCATGCTTCCACAGAAGCTACCCTCTATTCTAGACCGCGACCGCGATCGTCATTCATTGGTGGCGATCGCCGTTGGCTCGCAGAGACTTACATTAACGTTGATCTTGAAGCTACGCTCCTCGCTCTAAAAACCTTCAAACCCTGGTACGCAAATTTAGTGAACTTTCTTGTCATAGGCGAGTTCCCCCCTACTTTTTCCAAGGCTCAAAAGGATAAGATGAAAAGCGAAGCTAGATTCTATGTGTGGGATGATCCCTATCTTTGGAGACACTGTAATGATTAGGTGATTCGTCGATGCCTTCCTGATAATGAGGTACAATCTGTCTTGTCTTTTTGTCATTCTTATGCATGTGGGGGTCACTTTGGGGCAAATAGAACAACTAGGAAAGTATTGGATGCAGGTTTGTATTGGCCACACATATTTCGGGATGCTTATGCCTATTGCAAAACCTGTGATCAATGCCAACGAGTTGGGAACATGTCTCAAAAGAATGAGATGCCTCAAGCACCAATCATCTTTTGTGAGATTTTTGATGTTTGGGGGATTGACTTTATGGGACCTTTCCCTAGCTCATTCGGGAACTTATATATTTTGCTTGCGGTGGACTACGTTTCCAAATGGGTGGAAGCGAAGGCCACCAAGACTGATGATTCTCAAGTTGTAGCAGGGTTCTTGAAAGAGAACATATTTGCTCATTTTGGTATTCCCAAGGCTCTCATAAGTGACAGGGGTACTCACTTTTGTAACAAGACGGTGAGTGCATTGCTGAAGAAGTATCATGTTACTCAGAGGGTCTCCACCGCCTATCATCCACAGACCAATGGACAAGCTGAGTTGTCAAACAGGGAGATCAAGACCATCTTACAGAAGACAGTAGCTCCCAACAGGAAGGATTGGAGCCTAAGACTTAATGATGCATTATGGGCCTACCGCACAGCCTACAAAACTCCTATAGGTATGTCACCCTATCGATTAATTTTTGGTAAAGGTTGTCATCTTCCAGTGGAGCTTGAGCATAAGGCATTATGGGTTGGCAAGAAATGCAACATGCAAATTAGTGAAGTTGGAGAATTCAGGAAGCTACAATTGAGTGAGCTAGAGGAAGCAAGACTCGACTCCTATGACAATGTTGTCATATATAAGGAGAAGACGAAAGCTTGGCATGACAAGAACATTTTGAGAAAGAACTTCAAAACAGGTGATAAAGTTCTACTATTTCAGTCACGTCTGAAACTTTTCCCAGGTAAGCTTAAGTCTAGATGGGTAGGACCATATGTTGTTGCCCAAGTCTTTCCCCATGGAGCAGTGGATTTATATGATGGGGAGACTCATAAGGTATTTAAGGTAAATGGGCAACGATTGAAAGCCTATCATGAAGGTTTCACCAACGAGGTCATCGATGAGCAATATTTTACTGAGCCTATTGATGAAACCTGATTGAAAGGCATGAAGTCGAGCCACGACGTTAAATAAGGCGCTAATCGGGAGGCAACCCGAGGTTTGAGTTTGTTTTTGTTTTTGTTCGGGGTAATTTTCTTGTTAGTTTTTCTATGGACAGGAGGAAGCACCGAAGCTTAGGGTCCGCTACAGTCAGTAGCCAATCCCGCTGTAAGTCTTCTCTCGTTCTAAAAAAAAAAAGAAAAAAAAAATCCGAGAAAAGAAGAATATATCGGATTCCGAGAAAAGAAGAATATATCAGATTATAAAAAAAAAAAATGATGACGTGGATATTCAGGATGACGTGGCGTTTACTTTGTGCTGACTGAGCGCTGACGGAATGGTAACTAGCTGAGGTGAGCCGAACAGTGAGCAGCTATGACAGTCGGTTCACCAACATTGAGCAGACCATGCAGACGTTGCAACAGAGGCAAGATGAGTTCTTTAGGGGTGCAAACCCCTACTATCCACACCATCCACCACCATCACCACAGTGAGTATTATCCTTACTTCCCCATTTACATTTGTATGTCCTTTATTTTCCATTGAGGACAATGTCTCATTCAAGTATGGGGGAGGGGATGATATGAGAAGTTGTACATATTTACTTTCCTAGCATTTCATTTTGCATGTTATAAATCAAAAATTCAAAAAAAAAATCCAAAAATGGAAAAAGCCAAAAATATTGAGAAAAAGGCATACAAAATCCTTGGATAGCAAGATCTATGCAATAAGAAGGTGGCTTGGCCGGCACTAGGCTGAGGCAACAATAAGTCTTGAGAGATGTGAGTTGGTGAGCTCGGAACAATTATTGAGTGGTTGGGATGAAAACCCGAAAGGGCGCCCAAGCAAGATGAGTGTTATAAAAAAAATTGAGTGTTTTAGGATCATTATCATCTTGGCGTTATGGTGACATAAGAAGGAGGCGTATAGGAGGATTCGGGTAGGCCACGTGGAGGAATAAGGTGTAGTTCTGAGTTTGTGCTTATTGTATCACATTTGTTCTTGATTGTTGTTGTTGCGTTTTGTATGCTTTGGGCTTATTGAGTATGTAATCACTAGGAGATATTCTTGTACTTCCTGAGGCTTTGAGCATTTCATTGTAAGGGTAGCTTTTCTGTAAGTTACTCGGGACGAGTAAAACTCTAAGTATGGGGGTATTTGATACGCTACACTTTATATGTCGTAACTAGGGGTTATTACATTAGTTTAGGAGTGTTATCACAAGTATTTGGAGCTATTGTTATATTCTGAGTTGTTTATGAAGAAGTGAAGAAATGAAGACCAGAACCGAAGAAGAAGAGGATCAAAGATTGAAGACATGAAGACGAAGACATTCTGCGGAGCAACGGCGATCGCCACCATCACTATGGCGATCGCCATTCTACAACAGGAGCATTTCAGGAGTTCGAGAGAGCATGGCGATCGCCATGACTCTATGGCGATCGCCATGGGGCGACAGAGACGAGGCAAAGTTTAACATGAAGACCGCGATCGCCAGGCATCCATGGCGATCGCCACAACAAGGCCGAAGATATTCCGGACTTTCCTTATTTTCCTTATTTTATTTTATTTCTTTTACCTTATTTTATTATTTCGTTTAGGATCTTTCTTTTACCATATATTTTGGGGTTAGTTCTCTATTTAAGGACCCTAGTTTCTTTCTTTCTATTATCATCTTTTCTATCATCTTTTCCATCAGACAATTTAGTTCTGCAACCATGAGCACGAACTAATCTCCATTGTTTTACTTAGCGGTTGAAACCTTCAGTTATTAAGTTGTGAGATTTCTAAACTCTTGTTCTTTTCCCATGGGTTTGTATTAATTCTCTTGTTCTTCATCTATTGATTTCTATTAGTTTTGCTAGGTTGATCACCTAGTTTGATTGATAGTTTTCTATTGCTAGACTAGGAATACACGGTGGAATTCCTTGTGAGTGTAGCATTCATATCTGCATGATCTGGTAGTTGATTGCTTTTATGAAAGAGAATTGATTGCATGTTAATACTCGACGGTTGTAAGTTATTGCATGCATCCTTATGATTCTTGTGCCCTTTGCTGCTATTTCATCTAATCTTGAGAGGTTTCCTTGATTGCTGAATAGTAAGTATTATCAGGACCGGTTGGCCTGCTGATATATTAAAGATTGGAATAGGAACATTCCCTAGGATTGAATAGAACTTGAGATAAATCTATGATCAACTTGATTGACTGTTGTGTGGATACTTGCTAGGTGAAACCCCTTCGCATAATATTCTCACCCAAACTTCCTCTGCTTGTTACTGGTTACTTGTGTGTTCTTGCAATCAAACCCCCCCCCCCTTTGGTTACTTGTTACTAGTTGATATTTCACTTGACTGCATTGATTTGGTGTTTTGATTCCCTTGGGTTCGACCTCTACTTACTTGCTATACTCTAGTTAGTGTTTATGGTTTTCTTTGATTTGACACTACGACTTTAGCCTCATCAATAAATGAGAATGATTGTGGAGTCTTGGAACAAAGAAGATCCAAGAGTCAAGATGATGACACGTGTCACCACTTGGAACCACTTGTCATCACTTGTCGTACCACCATCGGACCACCACCGACCACCGTCGGGCCTCGCCGGAACAAATTTGTTCACAAAGATGTACAAAATTGTTCACGGGGATGTACAAAATTTTTCATTACTCAAAAGTTCATTAAAATTGGCTTAAATGTTCTTCAAGATGTTCATCTGGATTTACTCAAATAAATGTTCATCAAATTATACTTAAATGTTCATCAAGTTTTATTACACTTAAATGTACATGTCATTTGGACAAAGGACAGACAACCACCAGACCACCACTGGATCACCACCGAACCTTCACCAAACCACCACTGGCTCACCATCAAGCCACCAACGAGACACCACTTATTGTAATACCACTTTAATATGATTTTGAGTAAAAAACACTTGATTTTCATCAAAATGTACCTAAATGTTTATCATGTCATGCTAAAATGTTCATCAAATCATCCTTAAATGTTCACAAGGATGTAATAAAATGTTCATTACTAAAAAGTTCATTACAATTAGCTTAAATGTTCATCAAAATGTTCATAAATGTTCATCCAACATACTCAACTGAATGTTCATCAAGTTATACTTAAATGTTCATCAAGTTTTATTACATGCCAATGTTCATGTCATTTGGACAGAAACAACGAATCACCACCGGACCTCCATTGAACCACCATTGGCCGACCATCAAGCCACCAACAGGCCACCAGACCACCACTTTAATATGATTTTTAGTAAGAAAAAACACTTGATTTACATCAAAATGTAACATTTTTATGATGTCATACTTAAATGTTCATCAAGCCATCCTTAAATGTTCACAAGAATGTAATAAAATGTTCATTACTCAAAAGTTCAATACAATTGGCTTCAATGTTCATCAAGTTGTTCATAAATGTTCATCAAAATGTTCATAAATGTGCATTTGACATACTCAACGGAATGTTCATCAAATTATACTTAATTGTTCATCAAGTTTTATTACACTTAAATGTTCATGTCATTTGGACAAACAAAGGACCACCACCGGACCACCACCAGACCTCCACCGAACCACCACTTGCTCACCATCAAGCCACAACAGGACCTCCACTAATGTGAAACACCACTTTAATATGATTTTGAGTCAAAAACACTTGATTTTCATAAAAAACATACCTAAATGTTCATCCTGTCATACTTAAGCATTTCTTAAATGTTCACAATGATGTACTAAAATATTCATTATTGAAAAGTTCATTACAATTGGTTTGAATGTCCATCAAGTTATCCCTAAATGTTCATCAAAATGTTCATAAGTGTTTATTTGGACATACTCAACTCAATGTTCATCAAATTATACTTAAATGTTCACCAATTTGAATTAGACTTAAATTTTCATTTATTTTTCGACTTTAATTTTCATTTATTTTTGGACCACCGTCGGACCTCCCCATTCGCCGGGAGGTCGCCGGACAACGACACCCACCCTCACTTGTAGTGGCAATAACTGAAGGAATTGTCCTTTATCTAATGTGCAATTACTAATTATGAAATGAGACATTTTAATAGAGATTTACAGTCCAGTTATTTTAGGTAGTCATAGTGCTTTGCTAGAAGCCAACTATGATTTATGGACTTTATGCTATAAAGTTCATTGTTATTATAATTGGGTTCTACGAGGTCACACCCTAAGAATTTATGGACTGAATATATTGAGAGAATTATAAAACTTTAAAATAGAGTTTATTAATAATAAGTTATTGTTAAGTAAAGAATAAATTTATTTGTCAATTTATAAAAGATAATATTTAATTAAAGAATTAAATATGGTCATAATTAGTGGACTATACATAGGGGTGACCTTTCTTGGAGAAAGGCTAATCTTATTTTCACTTTCCCTAAAGAGAAGAAAAGTTTTCTCTCGCAAAAACTCTTTCATTATCAACTTAGCGATTGATTTTTAGAGATCGAGATCTTTGCTTGGGTGGATCAACTAGAGGAGTTTTCAAGTGAGACTCTCAATCTCTTCATTCTAGAACGCACATGATTCACGCACCCCTATTTTTATTCGCGCACTTCTTTTTTTGTCCTCAACCAGGGTGAGGACAAAAGTATCCGAAAATTATCCGATTTTTGTCCTCAACGTTATAGCGGACAAAAAATTATCCGAAAATTTTAAACCCGGTCTAGTTATGTACTCTACCTAATAGAGGATAAAAAATACAATTATATTTATCCTCCGATTTTCTATATGACTCCAGTTTGGCTATGTTGAACCAAAATGAACCCTTACACTTGTCCTTCACAAGGTTGAGGACAAATCCAATATCCGATTAATTTGTACTATGTCCCGTTGAGGACAAAAACAATTATTTTTAAAAAAAATTTACATTTTTCCTCAACTACGTTGAGGACAGGCGCAAGAAATCCGCGTGGTGTGCCTATCAATGGCCTTCTAGAAGCCTTCGAACACGCAACAAGAGGTAATAGTTTCTCCTAATACTAATCCAATTGGTTTATGCAATAGATCCTTAGTTTAGATGTTAAGATAATTTTTTCTGCAATTCCACTTAGAGCATCTAAAACCCTAAAATAACTAGTTCAACTAGTTTAATAATCAAGACATTCGATGACTAAAATTCGTTCTAATTTATTATCTTAAAAGACTTTATGACTAGATCCATACCATTTTTGTAAAGCCGTGAGTTTAACTTTATAATTATAAAATATAATAGAAATTGCGAAGGAAAAATGTTCGAAAGTAGGAATGCACGAGCAAAGAGTTGCCGATACAACTTAACTACACATTCTTTTGATAAAGCAACTCGAGTAAACACTCAACAACCAGAGATGACACACCCTAAAAGTTTATTTTGCACATCCTTATCTTCGTCACGAATGTATTCGAGACGATTTTCGTCACGAATGTATTTGAGACGATTTTCGTCATGAAGAAATCGAGGAGTTTCGTCACGAAGAAATTGAGGAGTTTTGTCACGAATCAATTTTTTCAGAATCTTGTAGAGAATTCCAATACGAATCCGTGCATAAAAAATTCGTCCAAAACGGACATCGCTTGCCCTTCCAAAAGCCCTATAAACAAAAGAGTTGTTTTCGTTAAGTTCATAATATTTAAACATAATGCATAATTATAGTTTATAAGTAATACATTAGTGATATTAAATGATAATATATTATCATAGTATATGAATTTAATTGCATGATTTTTAACTATGATAAATAATTATATTATATAAATACTAAATTTATATAAGTTTTTTCTTTTACGAATTTAACGCATGCGACTTCTTTGTTTTGGAGGCTTTTGGAAAGACAAATGATGTCCGTTTTGGACGTATTTTATATGCACGGACTCGTATTGAAATTCTCTACAATATTCTGAATTTATTTTTAAAAAAATTTGATTCTTGACGAGACTTCTCATTTCTTCATGACAAAACCCCTCAATTTCTTCGTGACTAATATCTGATGGTGTGCCAAATAATAAGGATGTTTCAAATAATTTTTTTGGGTGTGTCAAATAATAACATGGTTTAAAAACACGTGAACTACACTAACCAAAATGAAAATAAAATAAAGAGATCTTCCCAGTCCCATTTACACTTCTTTTCACAAAAAAACATGTTGTGTCGATTCTCCATAAAGTACTTTAGATTTGCCTCCACATGAAGGAATATAATATAACATCAAATTTCGATGGCGATTATGACATTTAATTAAGCATTATTAACTTTAAATAAATAATTATTGGTTAGCCCATTTTATATTGAACTCATCACGTGAAAACAATAATTGTATTTCCATGAAAACTTTCGAATAAGGATTATATCCTAAATATAATCACTAGGGATAGTGATACAAGTTTATCTCAATATCTATCTCTTTTGTTTGATAAATTGTGTGCCACTATCTTTCATACTCCCTCCGTCCCCCTATTGATCTTCTCATTTGTTTTTAACACATTTGTCGAGACACGTTTTGTAACGTTAATATCTCTAAATATACGATGATAAAAATTATAATTTTTTTATATTGTCAAAGTACTCATTGAGACGAATCAAACGATATTTCGCATGTCTATATTTATTTCTATATATTGGAAGAAAACGAGAAGATTCTCTCGATTTGTGAATAATGTCGAAAAAGCAAATGAGCCTTATATTAAGGGACGAAGGGAATACATGTTTGTATGAATAAGACGTGAATTTGAGACACATATATATATATTAATGGATTTGTCTAGTGTGTGCCCATAAATACAAGATAAACAACTAAAAAAGGTAAACAAAACAAGACCCTATAACCTTGGAAAATGGGATAAACTCATCACAACAAAAATGTATTAAATTTTTAATATAATATCTTTCTTTTTTAGTTGTTTAATGTGTGCCCAGAAAAACCATATATTAATTTATAAATATATAAATGTTCATTCACTAACACATAAAAACATGTTTATATATTATTTTCGACAAATTATTTCTAAGAATCAAATTTCCTTAAGAAGAGGAATAAATTAGTCGGACGAAGAATTAATAGGACGTCTAGAACAACCAAAATAGAATGACGATAAAGAAATAAATAAGAACAAGCTTAGCTAGGCGATCGATACCGAACGGTACGTGCTTAAGAAGAACCAAATATGATCACTCTTTAATAACGATCGCGGTTACAAGATAATCGTTTGTGTGTACAAGAAAGATAATGATACCGTTCTGAGTATCAATGAAAGTGTGAAGAACGAAGTGAACTTCTTCTGAGTATCAATGAAAGATATGATATCTTCAGAAATATAAACGTTGGAAATCAAATTTGTTACTCCCTAGAATCTCGGAGACAGTTGCAACCACCTCATCCTCGTCGTTCATAAGCAACAACACTCTTTTCTTAAACCTATCTCTTTCAATAAGATGGGCCGATGGGTTACGCGAGCCGAATTCAGACCCAACACATATATATATAATTTCAAAAATCACGTATGTAAATCCGTAAAAGTGAAACTTATCGCACGCAAATATAGATACATGTAGATATGATTTTAGTTTATACGTGCATATATCTATCGGTAACTCGTAAGTTAATGTAGTTGAATCTTTTTCATCGAACCTTAACTAAGCACAAGTCTTATGGCTTACTAGCATTTTGTGGCTCGCGCGAGTCTAATACACATGTCTGTTGGACCCGGTTCTCGCGATCAATAACGTGGACCCGGTTCTCGCGACTCTAATGACGCAAACCCGGTCCGCGACCGAGAAGCAGACCGCGAGCCCATAAGGCCAGAAAATGGGTCGAGAATGAGAGGCCCATTAAGAAGCCCAATAGGTGAAGAGAGCGATAACGGATTGTGTGAGACCCACTGTGTGGTTATAAATCCTAACGGCAAAGAGAGAGAAGAAGGGCAGTCGACTGAGAGCATCTTCTTCCCCCTTGAGAGAGAGAAAACACAGAAGGCGATTACTCGTTTCCGAGCTCGTCTCTTCGTTCCCGAGCTCGTCTCTTCGTTCCCGATTTACCTCTTTTAGTAGGAAATCGGATGATCGGTACCTGGATCCTGACTCTCGGTATCGTCATCGTGCTTTTGAGGTTTGATTCGTCACGATTGGTTGAGTTTCATCATTTACTGTTTCATTGAGTTGGCTCACGAGGTTTCATTGTTTTAGTCATTACTTTGGTCGCTATCTTCTCTTTGTGTTGCTTCATTCTAATGTTGTTATTGAGGCATTGTGTTCGTTTACCTATAGCTATTACTGACTTGAGCGTCGGAGAGCCAAATCAGGGGGTTCAACCTTCCGGTTTGGTTGTGCAGGTACCGTAGGGATTGAAGAACATAAAGAACAGAAGAGAATAGCACATTTTGATCCAGATGACAGTGTATTACAAGTTGTTGCTCTAGTTTGCGTAAGGAAGGTCTCCAACACTTGAAGATTCTTAGAAGGCCAAATCTCGCGAAGTGTTGATTGCGAGATCGCGAACATCTGAGCTCCAACACTGGCGCCGACCGTGGGGACCTCCTCGCGCAGCTAGCTCCCTTTGAAATCTCGAGAGTCAGTTCGCGAAGGGCAGAATCATGGTTGAAACTGGCAGAAGCGGAACAGTAAACGCCACCACATCACACCTCAATCAAAACACTCTCAATCCCCCACCACTCCCTCGCGTCGAAGAGGAAACCCTCGAGCTTATCACTATCCCTCAGGAGCAGAATGAACTTTTTGCCGCCTGGATAGCGCAAGGCGCCCCGATTGTCCCAAATACAGCTAACCAAAGGGTCGAACCTCTCAACGACCAGACCAATCGCGACGCGAGAGAAATTAATCGAGAAGAAGTAGCTGAAATTGTCCCAGATGACAGAGCCTCGGTTTCTAGAAGGCCGAGGGAGAGAAATGACACTCGCGACGTGGGTCGGGGACGGTTCGACTTGAACCAGGCCCCAATGAGTCATCAGGAGCACTACAACTCTCAACATGATGTTCGTTACGACGAAAGGGGCCGCGCATACTACCCTGCGCAGGAACAACGCGAGTATCAGAGAACACCCTACTACAATCGCGAGGCGTCCCAGAACCCTTCTCTCGACTTTTCAACAATGTTTGGCCTCACAGCTTTTGCAGAACACATCATCAGAGCCCCACCGCTACCAGACTTTAGATTCCCGACTGTCAAGGAATACACTGGTAAGGGAGACCCCAAAGAACATCTTACCCGGTACAAGTACGCTATGATCGCGAGGGGTCCGGATGAGGCCACCCTTTGCAAGGGATTCCCAGGAACACTCGCGGACACCGCCATGACATGGATGTTAAATCAACCACCCGGGAGTATCTCTTGCTTTGCAGATTGACGAGGCGAATTTGTCGTGTGCCAAGTCAAGTAATCCTAACATGCAAACTAAGTAATATAGTGCGCAAGTAAGGGTCGAATCCCAAGAGAATCAGTTTATCAAATTCTTAAGTTATCACAATGACTAACCAATAAACGTAACCAAAGGGGGTTTTTTGGGGTTTTGATACGAAGTATCGAATGTCAACTTGGTTATAACAAGATTAAGCGAAGTGTTCCACTTAGCGATTATCCACAATTAGATTAACAAGTTGATCATAAAATCCTTTTTATCCTTATGTCAAGTTCTCAAGTGATCGTTCTAATTCTTGTTCTTGAATAGTTATTAGTCCAACTAGTCCTAATAACCCTTACTCGATTATAACCTCGAAACTATCGAAGTTCAATAACAAAGTAGCAATGCATTCAGGAATAGATAGATACATGCAATATCATGGACAAGTAGTCGGATACTCGACATGTACTCAACTCTCTTCTCTAATAACAATCACAACTAGTTCATGCAAATAGATTGTGCTACACAACAAGTATGATAATTCAACTAGAAGTATCAAACTCTAGCAATATGAACAAGACACAACTAACTTAGGTGATCAATCTAAAGTAGTAAATCTAGTTCATCGACAATACAAACAAGAGAGTTGAGACAATCAAAGAGTAGACAAAAGGAAAGGATAAACTCACAACTTGTTGAATCCAAAAGCTTCAAACGCCAAGTGAAACAAAGGAACTTTAGCAACTCATAAGTTTGTGAAAACTCTTCCAAAAACTTAAGCAAAAACAAAGACTCCTCATCAAGGATGATCATCCACTACCTATATAGTATCAGCTGATGTAACAGCCGAATTAAGGTCTAAAAAACGTATGGAAAGTTACAAAAATTAAACACAAATTACTTCAAATGGAAAAGACATCAATTTGATTCTTCTGTCGAGGAACCGCACCCGCGGGTTGAGAGCCGCGGGCGCGGTTTTGGGTTTCTTCAGCTTCTCTGGATGGCAGAGGGCCGCAGGCGCGGCTTGAGACCCGCGGGCGCGGCTTGAGCTTTTTCGAAAGCTTTGGCTGAAGGTGAGAGCCGCGGGCGCGGCTTGAGACCCGCGGGCGCGGCTTGAGCTTTCTCGAAAGCCTTGGCTGAAGGTGAAACCCGCGGGTGCGGCTTCATACCCGCGGGTGCGGCTTTGTTGTCTGAGGCAGAACCTGCTGATTTCTTCAAGTCTTCGTCTTCGTCTTCGTCTTCAGCAGCTTCTTCCTTATGCTTCAATGCTTCCAATGCTTGTATCATCTCTTGGAATCTTGTATGTAAATCTTCTCTCGAACAGCTCCATGATACAGATTACATAGAAACAAATAACATAATCCTATACAAAACTAGCTAATAATCCATAGTTGCGGTATGTAAAACAGCGCTTATCAAACTCCCCCATACTTAGACCTTGCTCGTCCCCGAGTAAGCTAAAAGAAACTTACTCTTTTACAATAATCACTCAAAGATCTCAGGAAGTATGAAAAAGAAAGAGACTACAAATTACTAACACATTTAGTATACAAACAATATGATGAGAAAGAAATCTATCAATTTTGGTCTTCCATAGTGGTTATCATGCAAAAAACTTTGTCCTAAGACACTCATTTCACTCATTTTGCCTAGGCGCCTCGAAAGGTTTTCACCTAGCCACTCATTTCATTTTCAATCTCACCATTTCTTACCGCCCTCAAGTCCTTTTTTGCCAAGCCTAATGCAAGCCGAACTACCCGCTTATTGCATGGATTTTTCCATCCCAGGATTTTCATTTGCCTTTTTTCGTATTTTTGTGGCTTTTTCTGTTTTTAATTCCATGCAAAGTACAACAAAATAAAAACCGAAGGGAAATAACAAGGAATTGAAACTACTCTAGGATAAGCAATGAACTAATTTCCCTCCCCCATACTTGTAGTGCACAATGCCCTCAGTGTGTAAGACATAGAAAAATAATGAGGAAGAGAGAAAGAAGCTCACTGATCCGGGTCATCCCGGTTTGGATATTCGGGCCAACGAGCATGCATGTCGAGCCGTAAGTCATCCACCGACTGCTGCAGCCTCTCAACATTCTGGTTCACCGTCTGAACCGACTGGTAGACATACTCAATCCGCTCGAAAAGACGCTGCTCCCAAGGTATGTCAGCATGAGCTGCAGATGATGAGCCTTCGCCCCATTGCCTCTGAGGCTGAAAACGAGGGGCAGGCTCCTGGAAGTCATCATCATCATCATCCTCAAGGTCAGCTGGCTGCTGATCCAGCTGCGGAACCGGCTCCTGGATGCTGATCCCACCGCGAGCTCGTCGTCGAGCAGCTGCACGAGGGGGAGAGGGTGCTGGGTTGAGCCTAAATGTATGGGCTGGCCCATAAGCAAAATCCTCGGTGAGAGCAATCTCGGGAGGACCGAGCCAAACCCATATCCGCTCGTCTTCATTTACTGTAACCGACTTGAGCCACCTAAGTCGGGTTTGCAGAAACGTGGTATCCAGCAAATAGGGACCCATTGAGGAGTCCGGACTACCTACGCAGTCAAGCGTCTCCCAGTCGGGGACGACAGCCTCTAAGATGAGGGTGATCATGCCACCCAAAGCAATCTGCCCCCTTGGTTTTGAGCGGGCTATCTTACAGGAGTGAACAAAAAGTGAGAGCCAATCCGGAATTACCTGACATTCCGGCATAAGAGCATACAGATACTTCAGCTGGTAGGCAGGCACCTTGTTCACCTCAGAAAGCCCAAAGAAGGCCATAGAGAGGGCTCGATGTGTCAGGCGGAGACATGGATGGGACATCTTAGCATTGTAGTCATTACCATGGGTGTCCCGAACTTGTCCCGTCCATGTGTACCCTGTGTCGGGCTGTCGCCAACTGTAGTGTCATAATCTGCAGAGGGAACCTGAGAGATTCCCAAGATGTGGCGCAGCTGTTCGGCCTGAACTGTAAAGGACCGTCCATTGTAAATGAACTGGATGGCCGAGATGAAGGTGGTCTCCGAGACGGTCTTGGTCTTGAGGCTTGCCAGAAACTGATAGGTAGCCTCGGCATGAGTGGGGGCTGACCTGTACAAGAAACCCTGCAGCCCTGCGTGCTCAAGCATGGCCTCAGTGCATGCAGTCATACCCAAATCATCGAGGGTACGTGGATGAAAAAATCTCGTGGCTACACACTGCTTAGCCCTTAAATAAGCTAAGTTGGTCTGAACCTGTTGTTGCCACAAATCATTTTTGTGGCCTCGGGATGTTCCTGCTGCAACCATCAAAGTGTATACGCAAAACAAATGCTACCACAAATCCGCACACAACAAATATACCAAGCAGTAGCAGCAGCACAATAGCAAAAAGCCCTCCCCGAGGCGTAAGAAAATCAACAACGATGAAGGCGGTTGTCAAAAAAAACTTACTGAAATCAGCAATGGACGACAGAGGTGAAAACCGCGGGTGCGGTTGTTGAGCCGCGGGTGCGGTTGTTGCTTCGTCTGATTTCTGGCGAGGAGGGAGCCGCGGGCGCGGTTATGGAGCCGCGGGTGCGGTTTGTGCGAGCTGGAGAATTCTTGACAGGGCGAGGCCGCGGGTGCGGGTTTGTAGCCGCGGGTGCGGTTTCGTCTAGACAGAATTTCTGGGCAGGGAGAGGGTGCGGGTGCGGGTGGTAGCTTTTGAGCCGCGGTTGCGGTTGGATTCCGGCGCGGGTGCGGGTGCGGGTGTGGGTGCGTGTGCGGGTGCGGTGGAGGAATTTGTGGAAGTGTGTTGGTGTTGGGAGAGAGAAGGGTTTGGTGGGAGGTTTTTGATGTTTGAGAGGTAGGGTATGAGGGAAGGGGGAAGTGAGAGAGTTTTATGTGGGGGTGGGGGTAGAAAATGAAATTTGATATGGAGGGGGGTAGAAAATGAAATTTGATATGGGGAAGGGTAGAAGATGAACCGTCAATTCCTTTTTCTTTTTCTTTTTTTTTTTTTTTTTTTTTCATAAACGAAAAGAAGAACCGTCAATTCCTTTAATAGCAAACGACCATCGTCTTCTCGTCTTGACTTCCTAGAAAATAGAAAACAAAACAATTAAAAAGAAAATGAAATTCAAGGGAAAAAGAAGAATACCCTGGGTTGCCTCCCAAGCAGCGCCTTGGTTAGAGTCGTGGCTCGACTTGGTTTCCCGTCTTCAATTTTCAAAAGTTGGCTCTTTTAGAGCCATTTCATCGAAAGACAATTTGGTGAATCCCTCATGGTAAGGTTTTAACCTTTGACCATTCACCTTGAAGACGTTGTGGTTGTCTTTGTCAAACAACTCCACGGCGCCATGAGGAAAGACGCGAGCGACAACATACGGGCCATTCCACCGGGATCGCAACTTACCCGGAAAAAGTTGAAGACGAGATTGGTAGAGCAAGACCTTGTCTCCCACCTTGAAATCTTTCCTCAAGATGTTCTTGTCATGCCAAGCCTTCGTCTTTTCCTTGTAAATCACCGCATTCTCATACGCATCCCGGCGTATCTCTTCAAGCTCTTGGATTTGCAACTTCCTAAAGTCGCCTACCTCATCCAACTCCATGTTGCATTTTTGCACCGCCCACCACGCCTTGTGTTCTAACTCTACCGGAAGGTGACAAGCCTTTCCAAACACAAGTCGATATGGGGACATTCCTATTGGAGTTTTATAGGCAGTCCTATATGCCCAAAGTGCATCATCCAACCTTAAACTCCAATCCTTTCGATTAGGAGCCACCGTCTTTTCCAGAATCCCCTTGATTTGCCTATTGGACACCTCAGCTTGTCCATTGGATTGGGGGTGATAAGCAGTTGAGACTCGTTGAGTGACATGGTACTTCTTTAAAAGTGCACTCACTGTCTTGTTGCAAAAGTGAGTACCTTGGTCACTTATAAGAGCCTTTGGAATCCCAAAACGAGAAAAAATATTCTCCTTCAAGAAACCTGCTACCACTCGGGAATCATCAGTTCTGGTGGCCTTCGCTTCCACCCATTTGGAAACGTAGTCCACCGCAAGTAAAATGTATAAATTCCCAAACGAACTAGGAAAGGGTCCCATGAAATCAATACCCCAAACATCAAAAATCTCACAAAAGACTAATGGTGTTTGTGGCATCTCATTTCGTTTAGAAATTTTCCCGACCCTTTGGCATCGGTCGCAAGCTTTGCAAAAGGCAAACGCATCCCGAAAGATGTGTGGCCAATAGAAGCCGGCGTCCAATACCTTCCTAGCCGTTTTATTAGCCCCAAAATGCCCCCCACATGCATGAGAATGACAAAAAGTAAGGACAGACTGTACCTCGTTATCCGGGAGGCATCGTCGGATTACCTTGTCAACACAATGTCTCCAAAGGTAGGGGTCATCCCAAACGTAGAAACGTGATTCCCGCTTGATCCTATCTTTTTGAGCTTTGGTGTAGTTCGGCGGGAATTCTTCGCGAACCAGGTAGTTCACGATATCGGCAAACCATGGTTTGAAAGACCGGAGGGCGAAAAGCTTGTATTCGGGGTCAATTTCTGCATACTCGGCTGTAAGAAAACCGCGATCGCGGTTATTGAGACGCGGTCGCGGCTCTCCTTGCAGACAGATTTCTGGCAAACACAAACCGCGGGTGCGGTTCACTAGCCGCGGGCGCGGCTCTCTCTTTTCCGGAAGTTCGTGAGAGCATAAACCGCGGGTGCGGTTACCTAGCCGCGGGTGCGGCTCGTACTCAGCAGAAACAGAACTTGCAGAATTAATTTGATACAAGTTTTCGTCCGGGAATGTACCTTGAATTTGAACTTGTAATTTACCGTCCTCTGCTACAATCCGGCTCAAATGATCAGCTACGGAGTTTTCGACTCCCTTCTTGTCCCGGATTTCCACATTGAACTCGCTTAAGAGCAAAACCCATCGGATGAGTCTTGGCTTTGATTCCTTCTTCGTCATGAGATAACGAAGAGCAGCGTGGTCCGTGTGGATAATCACCTTCGTGCCCAAAAGATATTGCCGAAATTTTTCAAGGGCAAACACCACGGCTAGCAACTCCTTTTCCGTGGTGGAGTAATTCCTCTGAGCTCCGTTCAAAGTCGTGGAAGCATAGTAGATGACGCGCATTGCTCTTCCGACTTTTTGACCAAGAACGGCTCCCACCGCATAATCACTAGCATCACACATGATCTCAAAGGGTAGAGACCAATCGGGTACTTGGATGATTGGTGCTTCGGTGAGGTGGGCTTTCAGAGTGTCGAATGCCTTCTTGCACACATTCGACATGTCAAAAGTAGCTTCCTTTTTCAAAAGCTCACATAGGGGCGTGGAGATCTTAGAGAAGTCCTTGATAAACCTGCGATAAAAACCTGCATGGCCTAGGAAAGAACGCACTTCACGCACATTAGTAGGATAAGGCAACGATTGAATGACGTCAATCTTTGCCTTATCGACCTCAATACCCCTAGCTGAAATTATGTGCCCCAATACTATCCCTTGTTCAACCATAAAATGACACTTTTCAGAATTCAATACTAGATTAGTATCTACACATCTTTTAAGCACGAGTGACAAATGATTTAAACATGCATCAAAGCTATCCCCATGTACCGTAAAATCATCCATAAAAACTTCTATGAAATGTTCAATGTATTCCGAGAAGATACTTACCATACATCGTTGAAAGGTCCCGGGCGCGTTACATAATCCAAAAGGCATCCTACGATATGCAAAAGTGCCAAAGGGACATGTAAACGTCGTCTTCTCTTGATCTTCGGGTGCAATAGCCACCTGAAAATACCCTGAATACCCATCTAGAAAGCAATAATATGGACGACCGGCAAGTCGTTCAAGCATTTGATCAATAAAAGGGAGGGGGAAATGATCTTTTCGGGTTACCGCGTTCAGCTTGCGGTAATCAATGCATACTCTCCAACCCGTTTGAGTTCGGGTAGGAACCATCTCACCTTGTTGATTCTCTACCAATGTTATGCCCCCCTTCTTAGGGACACATTGAGTTGGACTTACCCATTGACTATCCGAAATGGGGTAGATCATGTCAGCTTGAAGAAGTTTCAGCACCTCCTTCTTGACCACCTCCATCATTGGTGGGTTTAACCTTCTTTGGGGTTGCCTAGAGGGTTTAGCACCTTCCTCAAGAAGGATCCTGTGCATACAGGTGGAAGGGCTAATTCCCTTGATGTCAGCAATGGTCCACCCAAGAGCGGTAATGTGTTCTTTCAGCACCATCACCAACCTTCTCTCTTGTTCACCTGTCAACTTGCTTGAAATTATTACCGGGAGGGTATCATTCTCCCCAAGAAAAGCATATTTCAAGTGCTCGGGTAATTGCTTGAGCTCTACAACCGGTGCCTGCACAATAGAAGGAAGAAGCTTTTCGCTCTCCAAAGTTAGTAGCATGGGCCGACCGGCCAAAATTCTACCCGAAGCGTCTAGACGAGCTAGAACATTTTGAATCTCAGGTGGAAGAGACAAGTCAAGTGTTGGTGAGTGAACGATGCTCTGTTCTAATACACTTTGTAATTCATCTAAGCCAAAGATATTGAAAACATCTTGGACTATAGGATCAATTACATCAATTGAACAAATAGACGCAACATCTTCGACGAGGTGTTTCATAGCATCAAAAATGTTAAATTGAACTATTTCCCCATCGAACTCTAAAGTGAGAGATCCACTAGCCAAATCAATCTTTGTGTTAGCGGTTCGCATGAAGGGTCTCCCAAGCAAAATAGGAGCAGCTTGCCCATCATGTTCCATGTCTAACACAAAGAAATCAGCGGGAAAGAACAAATTATCCACCATAACCAGAACGTTTTCAACTACACCTTTAGGATACACGGTGGACCTATCGGCTAGTTGAATAACAATTCCGGTTTCATGCAGTGGACCTAACCCGAGAATCTTATAGAGAGAGTAAGGCAACACATTTATCGATGCACCCAAATCGAGCATGGCTCGTTCAAAATGTATGTCGCCTATACGGCAAGGTATGCTGACCATGCCCGGATCGCTGCATTTCTTAGGCATTCGCCTTTGAAATACAGCGGAGACACGCTCGCTTACCGTCACCTTTTGTTTCCCTTTCAACTTTTGATTCCTCTTGATTGTGCAAAGTTCTTTTAAAAACTTTGCATATCGAGGAATGCTTTTGATTAACTTGAGCAAGGGGATGTTTACCTCACATTTGCTGAACGTCTCAAACAACTCCTTGTCGTTTTCCGGCCTTTTGGTGCTCCTAAGGGCATCGGGAAACGGGGCGGGAGGCTTGGTGGAGTCGAGAGGTGGAAAGTTGGGACGGACGTAGTTGTCCTGTCTCAACTGGAAATCCCCCCGATCCTCCACTTCGAGTTCAGCATTTTGTGAAGGAAAATCTGGAATATTTACCTCAGTGGATGAGCCGCGGGTGCGGTTTTCAACCCGCGGGCGCGGCTCTTCAGGAAAACTGACTTCTGGCGCAGTGGAGGAACCGCGGGCGCGGTTCTTGGCTGTCCTCAGAATCTAATTTTTCTGCCGAAGCCTCGACAAGCTTTTTGGTTTCCCCCAAAATCTTACCACTTCTTGTTGTCACTGCACTCACATTTCTGGTTGGATTCACCACCGTTTGAGACGGTAGAGAATTGGAATTTTGTTGTGCAATGGTGGTAACAGCTTCAGCCAACTGCCCAATTTGCTTCTCCATGTTCTTGATGCTCGACTCAGTCGTTTGAACATGAGTTGTGAAGTGTTGAGTCAAGGATCTCAGCAGCTCCGCAGTAGATGGTCCAGCATTGGGTCGAGGGCCTTGAGCTTGTTGTTGGGGCTCATTTGGATCACGCCACCGAAAATTGGGATGATCTCTATACCTCGGGTTGTAGTTATTTTGTTGATCACCACGAGGTCGTGGGGGTCCATACCCACCAGCAGCAGCATTGACTTCAGCAACATCTTCACTTTCAAGCTCAGGGCATTTATCTGTAAAATGAGAAGGGTCAGAACAAATACCACATACCTTGACTTGTTGTTGTTGTCCTTTTTGCAACTGGGAGACCATCTTCTTCAACTCTACAAGCTCAGCTACAAGAGCGGGATCCCCTGAACTTGCTGCATGCACTCCCTTTTTGGTGTATATCCTACCAAAACTTCTTGTGCTCTCAGCCATATCTTGCAATTTCTCCATGGCATCCTCCGGCGTCATGTTGAGAATATTCCCACCACACGCAGCATCAACCATCCTCCTTTCTTGGTTAAGGAGACCATTGCAAATGTAAAGCACAAGATCCTCGGTATCATACCCATGAAAAGGGCACGAAGCACACAACCCCTTGAAGCGTTCAAGGTAGTCATAGAGCGTTTCGTCTTCACTTTGCTCGACATGGGCTATCTCCTTCTTGAGAGCATTTGCCTTCTTCACCGGAAAATACTTGCTCAAGAACACCTTGTGCAACTTTTCCCAATTATCAACCGAACCGGTTGGCAAATGATAATACCAAGAACGAGCACCATCCTTCAAAGTGAACCCGAAGGCTCTCATCTTAATCTGCTCTTCCGTGACATTTGGCGGTTTGGTTGTCATGCAAATGTCATGAAATTGGTTCAGATGCATGATTGGATCCTCACCAGCCAAACCATGGAAACTTGGGAGCAAATTGATCACCCCCGACTTGAGCTCGAAAGTCACCCCATGAGCAAGGGGTGGAATAACCACAGCTTGAGGTTGCTGTGTCAGGTTCGGTGTTTGCCGCTCTCTCAAAGTGCGAGTAACACCACCTCCTGGTAGCCTTGTCTCAATTAGCTCTCGTTGAGCATTAACGACCAACTGCATGTCAGCCAATTGACGTTGCACTTCAGCAAGAGCTTCTCGATCGGCCATTTCTACTGTCTCAGTCCCGACTCTGTTCTCTCTTCGATTCCGATGAAAAGTTCTCTCGATCTCTGAATCAAGAATAGAAAGAGGCTGATTAGTAGAACGGGTGTTGACCATTCACTAGTCAACACTAAAGTTAGTCAAAATAAGAACTTAAAAATAAGAAAATTTGATTCCCCGGCAACGGCGCCAAATTTGACGAGGCGAATTTGTCGTGTGCCAAGTCAAGTAATCCTAACATGCAAACTAAGTAATATAGTGCGCAAGTAAGGGTCGAATCCCAAGAGAATCAGTTTATCAAATTCTTAAGTTATCACAATGACTAACCAATAAACGTAACCAAAGGGGGGTTTTTGGGGTTTTGATACGAAGTATCGAATGTCAACTTGGTTATAACAAGATTAAGCGAAGTGTTCCACTTAGCGATTATCCACAATTAGATTAACAAGTTGATCATAAAATCCTTTTTATCCTTATGTCAAGTTCTCAAGTGATCGTTCTAATTCTTGTTCTTGAATAGTTATTAGTCCAACTAGTCCTAATAACCCTTACTCGATTATAACCTCGAAACTATCGAAGTTCAATAACAAAGTAGCAATGCATTCAGGAATAGATAGATACATGCAATATCATGGACAAGTAGTCGGATACTCGACATGTACTCAACTCTCTTCTCTAATAACAATCACAACTAGTTCATGCAAATAGATTGTGCTACACAACAAGTATGATAATTCAACTAGAAGTATCAAACTCTAGCAATATGAACAAGACACAACTAACTTAGGTGATCAATCTAAAGTAGTAAATCTAGTTCATCGACAATACAAACAAGAGAGTTGAGACAATCAAAGAGTAGACAAAAGGAAAGGATAAACTCACAACTTGTTGAATCCAAAAGCTTCAAACGCCAAGTGAAACAAAGGAACTTTAGCAACTCATAAGTTTGTGAAAACTCTTCCAAAAACTTAAGCAAAAACAAAGACTCCTCATCAAGGATGATCATCCACTACCTATATAGTATCAGCTGATGTAACAGCCGAATTAAGGTCTAAAAAACGTATGGAAAGTTACAAAAATTAAACACAAATTACTTCAAATGGCAAAGACATCAATTTGATTCTTCTGTCGAGGAACCGCACCCGCGGGTTGAGAGCCGCGGGCGCGGTTTTGGGTTTCTTCAGCTTCTCTGGATGGCAGAGGGCCGCGGGCGCGGCTTGAGACCCGCGGGCGCGGCTTGAGCTTTTTCGAAAGCTTTGGCTGAAGGTGAGAGCCGCGGGCGCGGCTTGAGACCCGCGGGCGCGGCTTGAGCTTTCTCGAAAGCCTTGGCTGAAGGTGAAACCCGCGGGTGCGGCTTCATACCCGCGGGTGCGGCTTTGTTGTCTGAGGCAGAACCTGCTGATTTCTTCAAGTCTTCGTCTTCGTCTTCGTCTTCAGCAGCTTCTTCCTTATGCTTCAATGCTTCCAATGCTTGTATCATCTCTTGGAATCTTGTATGTAAATCTTCTCTCGAACAGCTCCATGATACAGATTACATAGAAACAAATAACATAATCCTATACAAAACTAGCTAATAATCCATAGTTGCGGTATGTAAAACACCGCTTATCACAGATATTAAAAGGGGATTCTTGTTGCATTTTGGCTCCTCGAAGAAGAGAAAGATCACCATGCAAGAAGTGGTCGGGGTCAAACAAAAAGCGGGTGAAAGCCTGGAAGAGTATGTAAAAAGATTCTCGCTAATGGTCTTAGAAGCTGATGACTTCGATGATAAAACCGCCAGGGTCGCGTTCTTAAATGGGCTGGCCGACGGGAGCGAATTCAAAAAACACCTATACAGAAAGCAGGAAGGGTCTTATCAAGCCATGTTAGAAAGAGCTTACGTCGAAATACAAGTTGAGACTCACTCGAGCGCACCCGCAGGGGGTGGAGGTCAGAACAAGCAGAACCAGAGCCAGAACTCTAGAAAGGGTAATCAGAATTGGGGGAACAAAAGACAGCAATTTGACCAGGGGCAGAGTGATTCACGCGCTCCAGGTTTGGTAACTCAGCGTCAGAATCAGAATCAGTACCAAGATTACAGACAAAATACGGACCAGAACCAATTTCAGGAGCAGAATTTAATGAACCAGAGGGATGACCACTCCGGCTACAGAGGTCGCGGCCGAGGCAATGGAGGCCGAGGTCGTGGTCACGGTGGAATGTGGTGCGCCAACCACAACTCCACTACTCACAACACGGATGAGTGCCGGAGTGGCCCAAGGATGAACAACGAACCCGAGCAGAGAGTCGTCCTCATGAATCAGAGAGGCGGGGGAAACCATCAAGGCAGGGGTGGTAGAAACCCTGGCCGGGGGCCATTCAGAGGGGGAAACAACAACGGTGGGAAAGGAAGGGGACGCAATCAGCAGCACGCGAACGATCCTCATCCACCTCAACGCAACCAAGATTTCCCGCGACCAGACGGTCATGTAGGGACCATAGCCGGGAAGCATGTCCCTATACCCCCGAACAGGCGTGAGCAACGCAAGATGATCAACGCACCGCTCCCTCGCGGGCTCCCAGTTATGAGCATTGCGAAGCCCCTTCCCAGAGAACCATATCAACTAGTTTTTTCTAACGAAGAGATCAATGAGTGGGCAGTCTCTTCTGGTGACCCATTGGTTATACATCTACAAATTGGCACGAAACTAGTCAGCCGTATTCTGGTTGACACGGGCAGCTCTGCCGACATAATATATCTGGATGCCTTCGAAAAGCTGGGGGTTGATCCACGAATGAAGAGACCGACACGAACAACCTTAGTAGGCTTCGCGGGAGAAAGAGTCACTGCTCTAGGAGTGGTGAGTTTAGATGTAGTGATGGGAGATGAGACAGGGCCACGAAGATCAGAAAAGATTGATTTCGTAATCATCCCGACAAGCTCTTCCTATAACGCAATCATCGGGAGAGGCACGTTGTGCAAGTTTGATGCCGTAGTATCCATGAGCCATTTCTGCATAAAGTTTCCCACACCATCCGGAACTGGAGTCGCGACGGGTGTGGAGAAGGAGAGCATCTCTTGTTACATCAAGTCTGAAAAGGGAGAAGAAACGCCTCTGCTCGCGAACCAACTTTTTGTCCCGGGCATGCCTAATGTTGAAGAGGAAGCTGAGTTAGATGTTCGCGAGGCCCCTAGATATCAGGATTCTGAGGGGGATGTGGATAGAGCAAAGTTTTCCGGGTTTAAAACGCAGGAGGTCACCCCCTTTGTAAACAAAGCTCCCGAAGAATGTGGTCAAGCATTCGCGAGCCTCAAAGAACATCTGACAAAGCTCCCGATCCTATCTTCCCCGGTTCCGGGAGAAACTCTCCAGTTGTATCTCGCGGCCAGCTCAAGGGCGGTAAGTGCAGTCCTTGTTCGCGAGTCAGAAAAGCCAGTCTATTTTGTCAGCCGAGCTTTATTGCCCACGGAGACACGGTATTCCCCAATTGAGAAGTCTGTACTTGCACTGATAACGGCTGCTCGCAAACTAAGACCCTATTTCCATGCACACCCGATTGAAACCCTAACGGACCTGCCACTGAATAGCTTCATGACAAAACCAACCGTTGCAGGGAGGCTCACGAAATGGGTCATCGAAATGTCAGAATTCGATGTAGTATATCGGCCCAGGCCTGCTATCAAAGCACAGGCGCTTGCCGACTTCATTGTCGAAACAAGTTTCAGAGAAGGGGAAGTGGTGAATCCGTATGGCGAACAGATGATGTGGATAATGCACACAGACGGAGCCGTGAATGACGAAGGATGTGGAGCGGGTGTGATTCTCACATCGCCTACGGGAGATGAAATAAGCCACGCCATCGCACTGAAATTCAAACCCGCGAACAATGAAGCTGAATATGAGGCCTTGATCGCGGGGCTAGAATTAGCCATTGGCCTTTCAGTCTCTGTGCTATCATGTTGTTGCGATTCAGAGGTTGTGGTAAAACAGGTACAGGGGCTTTATGAAGCACGAACAGGGAACCTCCCGCAGTACCATGCACGGGTCGCGACATTGACCTCGCTTTTTATGCATTTCGAAATAAAGGCAATCCCGAGAGAACTGAATAAGAAAGCAGATGAACTCGCGAAGATGGGAGCCGGATGGGAAGGTCCCAAAGAAGAACGCGAGCGAAGATCAGGGTTCATGGTATCAAAGGGGGGCCCCCGAAATATCTGTGTTTTATGAAAGAAGAAAGCGCCATCAGTCGCGAGATTGAGATGATGGCGATCAACACTTCGTCCGAAGATTGGCGTCGCCCATTCATTGATTACCTCAGATATGGTCGCGGTCCAACTGACCCGAAGGAGCTCGTACAATTAAAAAGAAAGGCCGGACGTTTCTATATCAGCAGAGGCGAGCTTTACAAGAGAGGAGGTGACCCTTGCGAGCTGAAGTGTATGGGTCACTACGAGACAAAAGCCTACCTCGAAGAGCTACATGCTGGGCTGTGTGGGACACACGCAGGGTGGAGACCCCTGGTGTACAAGGCTTTGCGCCAAGGGCATTTTTGGCCCACAATGAAACAAGATGCTCAAGCGATGACACGAGCTTGTCAGGCATGCCAGTATTTCGCCCCTGCCTCCCACCAACCAGGAGTCCAGCTTCAGATCATGGGAAGCCCCATCCCCTTCGCGATGTGGGGGTTGGATCTTCTTGGCCCTTTTAAACCAAAGGCCCCAGGTCAGCTCGAGTATATCATTGTCGCAGTCGACTACTTCACAAAATGGATTGAAGCGGAAGCACTCGCGTCGACAACAGTACCTGTAGTGAAAAAAATTCCTTTGGAAGAACATTATCTGCCGCTATGGGTTGCCACACGAGATTGTAACCGATCGTGGCCCTCAATTTAACTCGCCCCAGCTGATGGCATGGTGCAACGATCTGGGAGTTAACTTGAAAATTGCTTCAGTTGCACATCCACACTGCAATGGGCAGGTAGAAGCCGTCAATAAAAGCATTGTCATGGATCTGAAGAAAAGACTAGATGGCGCCAAGGGCAGGTGGGCGGAGGTCCTGCCACTTACTCTCTGGGCCAATCGAACCACAGTGAAAAAAGCAACAGGAGAGTCCTTTCGCCCTCGCGTATGGAGTAGAGGCCGTGGTTCCGGTAGAAATCTTGTTCCCAAACGAAAGACTCCTTCACTATGACTCGGAAACCAATGACGAAAAGATGAGGATGGAACTCCAACTTCGCGAAGAAACCCAAGAGATGGCGGTTATCCGGGCGGCCGCTTACAAAGCGGGCGTCGCGAAGTATTATAACAAGTATGTCAAGGAGAGAGGTTTCGTGAAATGAGATCTGGTCCTAAGAAAGACAGAGGGGGGAAAACTCGATCCCAACTGGGAGGGGCCGTACATAGTGGATCGCGAGGTCGCCCCAGGGGCCTATCGACTGAAGGATAGCTCTGGCAATCACGTTGCAAATTCCTGGAACGTGATGCGACTACGCCGCTATTACGCCTAGCCTACTCCCCCACACAGGTATGAATTCCCACATTTTTTGTAACATGTCTGCATACCTTAGATAAATATTTCATGGAAAGCGATACAATCGCGATATAAGACTTTCTAACAAGCTGTATGCAGGCGAAAGAACCGATTGAAACTAAACATTAGCAAGAATCTATCATCGGGTTACCAGAGGAATAAATACTTTCGCCACAAAGGGGGACGTAATCTCAAAATAAAAGGTACGTGCACATTTCGGGAATTCAAAATGTTGCATAAATCCCGTGACGCTGGGCTGGGGCCAAGAGCACCCACCCAGGTCGCGAAGCCGTGACATTGGGCTGGGGCCAAGAGCACCCACCCAGGTCGCGAAGCCGTGACACTGGGCTGGGGCCAAGAGCACCCACCCAGGTCGCGAAGCCGTGACACTGGGCTGGGGCCAAGAGCACCCACCCAGGTCGCGAAGCCGTGACACTGGGCTGGGGCCAAGAGCACCCACCCAGGTCGCGGAGCCGTGACACTGGGCTGGGGCCAAGAGCACCCACCCAGGTCGCGGAGCCGTGACACTGGGCTGGGGCCAAGAGCACCCACCCAGGTCGCGAAGCCGTGACACTGGGCTGGGGCCAAGAGCACCCACCCAGGTCGCGAAGCCGTGACACTGGGCTGGGGCCAAGAGCACCCACCCAGGTCGCGAAGCCGTGACACTGGGCTGGGGCCAAGAGCACCCACCCAGGTCGCGAAGCCGTGACACTGGGCTGGGGCCAAGAGCACCCACCCAGGTCGCGAAGCCGTGACACTGGGCTGGGGCCAAGAGCACCCACCCAGGTCGCGAAGCCGTGACACTGGGCTGGGGCCAAAAGCACCCACCCAGGTTGCGAAGCCGTGACGCTGGGCTGGGGCCAAGAGCACCCACCCAAGTCGCGAAGTCGCGACCGTCCGAGAGTGAGTAACGACATCCGTCCTCCTCACCTCGACCACGAAGTCCTGACCTTGATGGGATAACAACCCATCAAGGCATGGAACTCAGCGAGTGACACTCCTGAAAAAAGTCAATCATGAAACTATATACTTAGCATGGAAATATGCAATACAAAACGCTAATGAATCCCCATCTGTTTTGACAGACACTCCTGCACTAGAGAAGCGAACGATCATAGGCATGATCGCGAACGAAACAGAAAATGGCAGTTTATGAGGAAACAGGCGCTAAAGCCCCAATTATCCGTGAGCATGGATTTCCCAAGACATCAAGAATACCTCAGCTAAGGTATGATGAGATGAACACGCGAGCTACTTTGTTTTGTCACAAGAACAAAGAATCTGATTCCAAATTCATTATAGGAAATCACATTCTCAAACACAAAGACACTCATAGGTGCACGAAAAACCCTACTACTGGCTCATACGCATGCAGTAGTCAGGTGAGAACACACTCTTTATCGCATCACGGGTCATGACATATGAATAATCTATACTTACGCGATCGATTTTCTCGCAGGGTTTTTCGTAAGACCAACAGAAGAATCTTTCCGGACGAAAGATGTTGAAGAGTGACCTATTTATAATATTAAGTATTCTCATTTTGGAAACATTTTTAAGTTCTAAAGTCTATTAATGAGACACATGCTTGTAATCGCTACGACACAAAGATGCACATTACATTTTGAGTTCCAAAGTTTTTCCGATAATCCCAGTCTAATTTATTCATAAAACCTCGTTCATTCTCCCTCCTTTCTTAACACATAGGGCTCGCGAGACTGTAAACATCCTCACGAACACTATGGGGGAGAGGGGAAGAGGAGGAGAAATCACCATACAAACACAAAATAAAGAGACATTAAAAAGCACTAAGCCTAGAGAGGAACGACGACCTTCACTTGATACACCACAGTCTGAACGGGAACTTCGGGTGGATTAGCACGCCACATGGTGAAAGTCACCTCATCTCCCTCACGAAGATCATTCTCATACGCAAACTCACTCCAACCTTCACCCAGAAAGTAAGAACTCCCAGCCTTATCCAGAGTCACGTCCCAAGGTTCGAAATTGACACAAAGGACAAGACTCTTACCACCGAAATGGCTAAGGTGTCGATCACAATGTTCCTTCGGGAAACGCTATACGTAGATAAGAGGAGTCTAAGAAACGAACAAGCAAAGAAAGGCAAAGTAAAAAAGGATATTTACCAAGCATCTGCCAGTGATGGCAGAGGAATCCATAGTAATAGTGAAAGACTCATCCAGAGACCCCTCTCGAGTTCGTCGTGTCCTGGCCATGATGGTATTCTTTGAAAAAGGTAGACAAAGAAGGAGAAGGCAGGAAACACTATTTATAAAAGAAATACACCTGACCCGCAGTTAATGCATTGAATGATTAAAGCAGAAAAGTAGTTGGGAGAACAAAAGCAATAAACACAAAAGACGTACAAGGAAATAATTGTACGGTCTCCTCATGAGACCCAAAGAAAATCGTTTAACACACATTTAGACTCGCGATCACATTCCGATCCACGGGCCACAGAACCAAATAACAAATTGTGCATAACACCAACCCAAGAGTTTGCAGACAACGCATGAAAGAAGTTAAACTTCGTCAGGAAGATCCAGATCCAGATACCCATCAGCTTCAGCCAGCGCTGAATCGCGAACCCCTCCCGCACTACCAACGTTTTTGGCCGACGCGATGTTTTCTCCAGCAACAGTCTGTTCGCTGTCAATAGCCACAACATCGACCCCAGCATCCACATCAGACGATCTGGCACAAGAACGAGTCGAAGAGTCCGCTGTTTTCTTCATCCTTTCCTCCGAGTAAATTACCCTTTTAGGCACCTTAGGAGTTGGGACTCGAGGAATGTGAGACTCCATCCCTCTAACGACTCCTTCGCCTTCAGGTAAGAAGGGTTCGACGGCCCAACCTTCAAGAAGGCTCGCGTCGTCGTCAATAAAAGTCCCAAGAGGAGGAGAGGTATACGCAGGGATCTCGGCAGGAAGACCACAAAGATCCGTAGGATCGTAAGGGAAGTTAGCCACTTTGTGCTTTCTGAGCTGACGCTTGAGTGCAGTAATCACCAGGGTGTCGCGAGCCAAACTGATAAAATCAATACGACATTTCTCGCGATAGCTAGAAGCATACTGCTTGGCACCTTCGCGACGACCCTTGTCAAAAGCTTGGTCTTTCTCTTGTCGAAGCAAAGATAGCTCTGCATGGTGATTGCGCTCCGTAGTCCTGGCCGAAAGCTCCAAGTCACTTATCTTCGCCATCAGCTCATTTACCCTGTCAGCATTCCTCTCCTGCTCCTCCTTTAGTTTTTTCTTCGCAGCCTCCTTAACATCTTGGGCCTTGTTAGCAAAATCGACCATCTGGTTATATTCTCCCTCCATCTTATTGTAGCCATCTTCAAGGGCGATGGAATATTGCCCCGATGCCTCGTTGAGAAGAAGCGACTACAATAAGCAAAATATGCTAGTTAAAATCACCTACCGACAAGAAGGAAGAAAACCATTCAGGAAGAAAATAAAGGAAACCCACCGCCAGATTGAGTCTCGCGAGCCCTGCTTTACCCCGAACAATGCCCTCTAAAAATCCAGGCATCTCTGGGAAACCAGGTCGATCGCGATGAAAGAACGTTCTCACTGCCTCTTCCTCGGGAAAAAGCTCAGCCAGGTCCTGAGAAGGGGTATCTTGACCACCTTCAAGGGTCATGGGCTGCTTACCCTTGGCAGTCTCCGAGGCCCTCCCTACAGGGGTTGCTCGGTGCGAGGAAGGAGACCCGCCGGCCCCTAAGGGGATTGTCGAACCAATCGGGGATTGGTCGTCTAGAGGCTCTGGCGCGCGTGTTTCGGTCTCCACAGATTGAAGCACGGACTCGCAGATATTAATACCGCCAGCAGAGATTTTCTTCTTTTTGGAGGGAGTTTTGTTCTTGTTCGCCAGCTGCTTTCGGCGCTTGCTCTTCTGTGGGGCGAGAACCTGCTCATCAATAGTTTCCTCGTCAAATGAGTCGTCAGAACCCTCCATAGTCGCGAGACGCGAAAAGTATCATGTCTCTGCAAATAATAAAAAAAATATATATATAATAAAAATCCATAAGCATATGACATCGCGAGTCCGTAACAATAAAAAAGAAAGGATAAGTAACAATAAACAAGAAAACCATTGGACGAGAGACATAAGAAATACCATAATGGTGCTTAAGACTAAGTCCACGCTGGGCTAGCACCTCGTGGGTAATACACCTCAGGAATATACGCGTCGAAACAAGATCAGGGAAACTATGGAACTTACGGTAAAGACAATCTTTCTTAGGCTGAGACCAGTTACCAGATTTAGGTTGAGTCGCGAGCATCGATATCTTAGTCGAGATCCCAGAACCCGAAGGTGGTCGTACCAAAAACCAGTCAACCTTCCACTTCGGTAGGCGGGGAGGACCATCCCACTCCGACTTGCCATTTTTTACGGCTGTAAACATCCCCATTTCCTCAGGAGCCCTTCGCGTAGAGAACATAAGGAGAAAATGACAAGGATTGGGTTTTACCCCGATGTCTTGACACCTCATCACATAAATAACCAAGGCCCTCCAGAAGTTAGGATGTATCTGAGCTGGGCTGTAGGTCAGCTCTCTCAAGAGCATTTTAGTAAAGTTGGAGAAGGGGAGCCTAAAGCCTAATTTAAGGGACGACATACTCAGAGGAAAGAAAGTGCCATATTCGTCAAGAGAAGTCCCACCCAGAGATGGAAGGGAAAAAATTGTACCCTCTGGAAAAGGATAGGTATCCGCGACGGTAAAAAGGTCGCGAAGGGTAAGATCAGAAGGGAGGGCCGTAAATGGGTTCCCAAGGTTCTTGACCTTTTTATGGTGGACGCGGCGAGTCAAAATCTGTACACGGCCCGCCGGGTTATGGAAAATATCTTCGATTTCCACGCGAGGAAGATCACCTCGCCAGGAGTAAAACTTCTCGTAGTCCTCGCGACCGATTATTACGTCCTCAGACTCCTGAGGAGGACTTTTATTGCCACAACCTGCATCTGGTCGCGAGGTAGACGGAACTTCATCGTCGTTATGTCTAATAGAGTTTCCTGTGGACGATCAAGAAGAAAAAGATCGAGAGTTAGTTTTCCAGGGAAAGAACACGAAACGCGAAGGCTAGAAGGAAGCTTCACGAGCCATGGGAACAAAAAACAAAGAAAACCCTGGAAAACAAAAAAAATATAAGATCTAAGGGGAAGTTAAACAAATTTCTGGTAGAAACCCTAAGAAATGGTGATATGAATAGTTCAGAGGCCATGAGCGGGAAAAAAGAATTGACTTTGAAGAACAGTGAAGGTTTCAACAGTCTAAGATGACCTTTAAGGGAAAAAGGAATGCCCATCGAACAGAAGAAAGAAGAGGAGGCACCGCCCAGTAAATGACCAGTAGAGGTACGATGAAAAATCGCCTGACCGCCATGAAAACCAGTAAAAGCTTCGAAAGAACACAAGAAATAGCGGAGGTACAGAAATATCGAAATCATGTGTAGAAGCAATAGAAATCAACAAATGAAAAACGAATTCAAGATAGAACTTACGAGCCATTTGTAATTCGAAGATCGTCTGAACGAATGAAGATTTCTCGAAATTTTATTAAGGATGGGTTTTACAGAGGAATATGAGCAGTTGAAGTAAAGAAGAAGAGAAGAATGTGGTCTGGCAGCCTTTTATAAGAAGATAAAAATCCCAAAAGGGATTCACGTGTTGAAAGATGTCAGAAAGCGGGAATACAAAACGTCTCGAATTTAAAATTCGAAATTCAAAACAAGCGCGATGGAATGAGGAGGCGTCGCGAGCGAATAATCTCCATGGGACTCCTCGAGAACCCGGCTTCAATTCTTACCCAAGCTTTGCCTTCGCAAAGACAAAGACTTGGGGGGCTGGCTGTTGGACCCGGTTCTCGCGATCAATAACGTGGACCCGGTTCTCGCGACTCTAATGACGCAAACCCGGTCCGCGACCGAGAAGCAGGCCGCGAGCCCATAAGGCCAGAAAATGGGTCGAGAATGAGAGGCCCATTAAGAAGCCCAATAGGTGAAGAGAGCGATAACGGATTGTGTGGGACCCACTGTGTGGTTATAAATCCTAACGGCAAAGAGAGAGAAGAAGGGCAGTCGACTGAGAGCATCTTCTTCCCCCTTGAGAGAGAGAAAACACAGAAGGCGATTACTCGTTTCCGAGCTCGTCTCTTCGTTCCCGATTTACCTCTTTTAGTAGGAAATCGGATGATCGGTACCTGGATCCTGACTCTCGGTATCGTCATCGTGCTTTTGAGGTTTGATTCGTCACGATTGGTTGAGTTTCATCATTTACTGTTTCATTGAGTTGGCTCACGAGGTTTCATTGTTTTAGTCATTACTTTGGTCGCTATCTTCTCTTTGTGTTGCTTCATTCTGTTGTTGTTATTGAGGCATTGTGTTCGTTTACCTATAGCTATTACTGACTTGAGCGTCGGAGAGCCAAATCAGGGGGTTCAACCTTTCGGTTTGGTTGTGCAGGTACCGTAGGGATTGAAGAACATAAAGAACAGAAGAGAATAGCACATTTTGATCCAGATGACAGTGTATTACAAGTTGTTGCTCCAGTTTGCGTAAGGAAGGTCTCCAACACTTGAAGATTCTTAGAAGGCCAGATCTCGCGAAGTGTTGATTGCGAGATCGCGAACATCTGGGCTCCAACAATGTCTTAAAATTTTGATACAAACGTTATTGATGTGTGTAAATACTTTACATTTTGATATTTTAGTAGTATATTTTGTGGTTGGAGACTATTTTAACATGTGAATGTTGCAAGGTGGAATATTGAAAATGTGTATGTATAAATATAATAAAGAAACATTTGTTTTGTCTACCCTTTGCATTACATATGTTTATGAAATCAAAAGAGAATCTCCATTAGCTTCTGGATAATCTATTGTATACTAATAATCTCATAACAATTTTACGATTACAATCTATTTAATTAATTTGTCTAGATTTATTTTTAACATAAAGACATGTTGAAACATTTTACTATGATGGGCTTGATGAACAACAACTATGAAGTGGGTCTGTAACAATGAATCACAACATATACATATGACTTCATAAATTCGTAAGCTTTATTGAAGTGAGAAATTGAAGTCATTTATGAAGGAACCAATCAAAACACTCCAAAATTGAATGCGAAGCTTCCGCAATTTATATAGTAGACTAGAAACGGACCTCCGCGCTACGCGCGGGGAAATTACAGTTTTTAATATGATTTAACGTTGTTTAATAGGCGTCCTAAAATTAGATTGGGCTAATCATATTCACAACCCTTTATGATATAGAATCTAACCTCGACAAAGCAGTCTCTAATCTTTGTTCTATCAAAAAGAAAAAGAAAAAAGTTTAATTAGTGATTATGTTTTTCCTGAATGTTTTATTAATCATTTTAGCAATTGACACACAACTATCTATAAATTCGTCTCTCCCTTTAAAATCATCACATTACCTAATTAGCTCGGGTGCTTTTTTTTTGCCAAACAATTAGCTCGTTTATTAGTGTTCCTATTTCATTAGGGCTTAAATCAACAGACTGAAACCCGCGTACGGGTCTTGCGTAATTATAATTTCTTAAATGTTTCATAATAGATATTGAAATGATATTATATCATATAATCAAATGAGTTTGATGATTTGTACCTCTTCTCTCAATTCGCCAAATTCTTATATCATTTTGTAATATTATTGTAATATACGGGACATAAGTTTTTAAAAATATGATTTTTAATATTCTTGTAATGTACAGGACATAAGTTTTTAAATATATGTTATTTGCGTATGCAATTTCTTCAATGCTCTATATGCCAAATTTTTGTTCAAGTCTTGTTTGCAGTATTATTACCAACTCCACAGATTTTGGTATATAAAATAAGGTAATCTATTTTGATTTATTAATAGCCAAGTTGGTGAATATATGATCTATTTTTCTGTCTATAACTCATTACAATTGAATAAACTCGAGTACCAGTTATTAAATGTCTTTTCCCCATTGTATACATTTTTGACGTGTTTACTAAATTATCATGCTTGTTGGAAACTGAGTGTAAATGTTTGAAAACAACATGCTAGCATATTGCAATATGTAATATTGTTTACAATTACTAAAATTAGATGCAAACGGCCTCCGATAAGGGCTCAAAGTTTGGTACTAATGACGAAAAATGTAGTTTAGGATAAGTAAAAAGTAAACACTTCAAGCACAAAGAAATTGAAAGAGGAAAAAATGCATACCATATAGTTCACAACAGATCTCCCTCCTTGTATAAATTTAGTAATTGCAAAAGTTAAATCCTTTTACAAAGACACATGATACATGAATTGAATATAGGGAATTTAGATTCTTTGGTAAGCCGGTCCTCTAAACTCAGAAACCTGCATATTATTTGTATATATATATACTCCATCCGTCCCAAAATATGAGTCTCATTGTACAAAAATATCTTGGATTAAGGCAAATGCTTTAACGTACATAAGTGCATTGTAAATGATGAATGTAAAATATTAAAATAATTGATTAACCAATGAGAGAAGAGTTTACAAATGAAAAGTACATAAGTGCATTGGAAATGATGAAGGTAAAATATTAAAATAATATGAGTAAGGGTATAATTGGAAGAAGTTTATGGACAAAAATAGAAATGAGACTAACATTTCGGGACGCCCAAAAAGGAAAATGGGACTCATATTTTGGGACGGAGGGAGTATAATTTACTAAAGCCTTCATGTGTACCTTTGAAAAAAGTTATTGATCTGGCTTTTTACTTTTTACTTTATTAATCTAATGATAAAGTCAATTACTGCAAAATCATATCATCCACTCCAAACCTCTGTCCACATGAGAGGTTTGTAAGGTCTGTTTTAGTAAACACATAACAGTAAAAGTCGTTGCAAGTATATTAATCTGTCAAAATAAGATCATTAACTATTAAAAAATTTATTTTGAAAAGAATTAAGATTGTCAACAAGAATACTGGAACTTATAACGGGATCAAGAGAGTCATCTTCCTTGCACATTAACCATGAAACACCAATATCTAATCCAACAACAATGTTAGCAGCCCATCTCATGTGATCACAACCTTCTTGTCCAAACATCTTTCTTTGCATTTTATATTTATATTCGATTCGAAAACACAAACTGATAGCCCATAATTCAGTTTTTGAAATCAGAAACTCAAATTAATTTGACTAATCTTAATTACAAGAGGTCATGAAAAAAAAGAGTCAATGAAAACATACAACATTGAGTGATGTTAAGGCATTGAATTTCATGTGTACAAGAGTGATTGCCATGGAATTTCTTTTTATTATTGCCTTCAAAATGCTCAAAAATTCGATCTAGTTTTGGGCGCATTCTAGTTGCGCCCAAAACTGAACCGGGTTTTAAAAAAAAGGTTTGGGTGCCAGTTAAAATTTTCCGAGTGCGGGATTTTTACCCACAATAGACCCGGCAGAAATTAACCCGACCCGCAAACCCGACCCGACCCAACCCGATTTTTCTGGGTCATAACCCGTCAAATTGAACCCGTGACCCGTTTTCGACCCAACCCGATTGACCCGATTTTTTTTGGGTCAAAAATGGGTTGACCCGCCCCAACCCGTTTTTGACCCGAAAATTTGGCCAAAAAGATAAAAGTAATAAAGAAGCGGAAATTGTAAATTTTACCCAAAAAATTGTCAACACACTAGATAACTATTGTCAACAACATTAATAAACTGTCAACACGTTGGACAAATTGTCAACACACTAGATAATAAATTGCAAACATGACTAATTAATTAGTCAACACAATTAAATAAACTGTCACTAAGACTAATCAACTGTCAATATGGATAATTAAACTTTTAGAGAACTAGTAAAGTAAACTGTCAACATGGCTAATTAAATTGTCAACAAGACTAAATAAACTGTCAACAGGACTGGTTAAATTGTCAACACGACTAATTAAACTGTCAACGAGACCAATAAACTGCCAACATGGCTAGTTAAGTTGTCAACACGGCTAACTAAATTGTCAACATCATTAATACTTTGTCAACAACACTAATAATCTATCAATAACACTACTAAAATGAAGTGCCAATACCATTAATGTACAACTTAGTCTTATTAGGCATATAAAGTAAGGTCTCGCTTATTAGGCATATAAAGTACCAATAATGTACAACTTAGTCTTATTATACAAAACGAGGCTCGAAACTATGTGTAAACACTAAAAGGCCTTAAATGAGATTAAGGTCCAATTTGGCAAAACGATGTCTGAATGGATTGAAACTTGATTTCAATGTCTATTAGAGATATTTGACCATGTGGGTAACTCTCAATCAAAACTTCTTCATGTTCAAGTAACACCTCCTTTTCTAAACATCAAACTAGTCATCACTCTCTAACTTGTGGCAATATGTATGGTCAACAACATCGATGTATTATTATGATTGAAAAAATTATACAACTTATTCTTATTAGGCATATAAAGTCCCATTAAGGTCTCGCTTACACTAAACGAGGCTTGAAACTATGCGTAAACGCTCAAAGACCTTTAAAGGCCTTAAATGGGCTTAAGGCCAATTTGGAAAAACGACGCCCAAACGATGTCGGAATGGAATGAAACTTGGTTTCAATGCTTATTAGAGATATTTGACCATGTGGGTAACTCTCAATCAAAACTTCTTCATGTTCAAGTAACACCTCCTTTTCTAAACATCAAACTAGTCATCACTCTCTAACTTGTGGCAATATGTATGGTCAACAACATCGATGTATTATTATGATTGAAAAAATTATACAACTTAGTCTTATTAGGCATATAAAGTCCCATTAAGGTCTCGCTTACACGAAACGAGGCTTGAAACTATGCGTAAAAGCTAAAAGACCTTAAAAGGCCTTAAATGGACTTAAGGCCAATTTGGAAAAACGACGCCCAAACGATGTCGGAATGGAATGAAACTTGGTTTCAATGCTTATTAGAGATATTTAACCATGTGGGTAACTTCCAATCACAACTTCTAACATTTCAAATAACACCTCCTTTGTAAAACCAAACTAGTGATAACTGTATAACTTGGCGCAATATGTATGGTCTACAACATCGATGTTGATTATTGTTCGAAAAATTATACAAGTTACAAGAATGGACATCAACAATGACAGTGAAGATAGTCCAATGTCAATGGACATGGAAGATTGACAAGAATATGAAGAACATGTTTTACTTTCTAAGTTATGAGATTGTTATTTTTTTGCAGTTTGAATTATGTGACTAAGTTGACAGATTGTTTTCATTTTAATACTCTATCTATCTTGAGTTGCATTAAACGATGGATTGATTATGGTTGTGAAGATGTGTTTTGATTTTGAGCAACATATCAGGTCTTTATTTGTCGTCGCATTGAACCTACCGTGTTTTATTTAGTCGATGGTTATTGACTTGTCCATAGGTTGTAAATTGTAATTTATAAATGTTTTCATTCGTTTTTTTTTTCAAATATTAGCTAATCTACTAAAAGTTACTATGCCAAACTTATTCAAATAAATGAAAAGAAGGTAATGTAGTGGTGTTGCTATCGAAGCATACATTAAAATTTGCAATTAAGATTGACCCAAATTTAACATCAATATTTCGTAACGACTCAACTTGTTATGTCTCGGTAAGTTTTTACTCAAAGCGACTCGATCTGACAATAAATCCGTAACAAACGACTTGTTTGACTCCAAAATTTTCGACCCAAACCCGACCAGCCTATAAACCCGTAACAACCCGACCTGTTTGACCCGGTAATTTTAGACCCGAACCCGACCCGACCCGCCTATAAACCCGTAACAACCCGACCTGTTTGACCCGGTAATTTTAGACCCGAACCCGAACCCGACCCGCCTATAAACCCGTAACAACCCGACCTGTTTTGACCCGGTAATTTTAGACCCGAACCCGACCCGACCCGCCCATAAACCCGTAACAACCCGACCTGTTTTGACCCGGTAATTTTAGACCCGAAATGACCCGACCCGAAAAAGACCCGACCCGGAGCACCCTTAACCCGAACCCGACCGACCCGACCCGATTGCCAGGTCTAACCCACAATCATACGGTCAAGTATGTGCGTGAGGGGGAGAAAAGGCAAGTAGACATCATTCACTGTCATCTATGTAAGAAGAAAATTACCACAGTCAAAATTGAGGTTGATCGGTGAATTTGAAAGGGAGAGTGGGGATCGAGGAATTGGGGGTTATCGATAGTGGCGGATCTAGAAAATTTCTACCGTGGGGGCTCGTATTAGAATTAAGATTATAAATTATGTTCTCTTTTTCTTTAGTATTATCAATTTGATTTAAACATATTCAATATAATATTAACCCACATTTAAATTTTAAATTTATTTAATTTATTTGTGGTAAAATCAATAATAAATATTCTTCTACTTTTTATTCTTGTATCAAATAAATATCTTGTACATAGAAATATCATATAAAAGTTATTCTTTTTCTCTAATATTACCGATATTTAGTGGGTTTGATAGATATTAAAAATATAAAAACTCTGTATGTAAAAATTACATTTAGTTTCCTTACATTTTTAATAATCATGTTTCTCTATTTAACACACTTCTTACTTTTCTTATCAAAATTCAAGAATAAAATAGAAAAAATCTCTATATAACTACTAAAGCAAATTACATTTCTTCAATTCTAGCTATGTCACGTGGCATACTCTTTATTCAGGCCATCCACCTGTCGTCATTTCATTGATCACGATTTTTTTATAATTTATTGTAATTTTCTCAAAAAAATTTAATTAAATTTGGAAAATCTTGTGCAAAAATATTACAAAAAGATTGCTTAAGATCTTTCAGATTAAAAAAAGATTTTTATGTGTTAATTTTCTAGATTTGGACCTCCCAATATCCTATTATTTTTTTACAAATATATATTTTATTTTTATGATATGACGTATCACAAAAAGATTGATTTCTTAATAAATAAGAGAAATAATTATATTTTTGTGTTATTGTAGTGTTTTCAATTATATATTTTTATATATGTTGAAATCAATTTATTTAAATTTTTTAAAAATTGACCCATGATAATTTGATCAAATAAGATTTTTGGTATTAAAAATTCATGTATATTCGTTGTTTATTATATTTAAAATGTAAAAACTTAATTATATATCAATATCATTTTAAGATATAAACTTATTTTCATATAAAATTTTATATTACATAATACTCCTTACTACTAATTCACTATATCGAGTTATATAAACTCGCGCATGGCGCGAGACCTAGTCTAGTTTGTGTATAAAATTAAAAGGCTAAAATGACTTACGTTATATTACATGAAAAATAAAATCAAACCAACTTCATGTAATTTTATTAATTACTTAATAATTAATTACCGTTGTGTAAATTGAATTTTTAAAAAATATATTAAAAAGCTAACTACTTATATGATACTAAATCAGAGGAGTATAATCAGTATATCACATTTTTACTTAAAATTTAAAACAATTGAATCTCTAGTTTGGAAAATTTTAACCGTTGTACAGTTTTACCACGGATCTAATGAAAGAAAAAAAAAGAGGATGTTTTACATTTAAGATCAAAACGCTTCGTTTTGATCTTTTGGACATCTTTTTAAATTAGAAAAAATGGTTGATGTAAATTTATTTAGTGAAATCATAAATTTATCAATGGAGGGAACAACATTTATGAGGTACCAATTTCATTCAATTTTGACATTGGATAGCCAATCTTTATATAGATATAAGATTAAATAGATTAGATTTGGATTCTGAAAATTATACTCCGTACCATTTAGTGTACTGTATTAAACTTCGAAAAGCAATTTGATTTCTTAAAAGCGTAAAGAATATGTACACAAATTTTCTCTACATCCTTGTATCCCAAATATGAATATGTACAGCAGACCTTTGACTAAACGATTTTTAATGAATGTTCGATGCTTCTTCCTTTGTGTGATTGTCGTCCATCACAACCAAATTGCTTTCCCAACAATTCATCTAATAGTAATACTAAGGTCAATTGACTGTTGGGTTTTGGGCCTTTAGACTGCAGGCCTATGATGTTTACATAAAATATGGCCCATATAGAAGCCCAACAACGTCATGAAATCGATAAGTCCACGCTGACGATGAAATTAACCGCAGGGAAACAGATATTTACAGTCCTACCGCCCACGTAACTCTTATCTCTCCGAGTCTTGTCCAATAATGTCAAGGTCGAAAGGGGTGACGTCAGCGCCGGTAAGATTGACGGCAATCCCTCTTCTCTCTCCTCCTCTAATTCAGATTTCTTATCCTCTCCCTCCCTCCGGCGCACCTTAGCGTCGTCCATCCCTTTCTTCTCTCTCTCCCCCCCCTTTCCCATGGCCGAATCCGAAGCGCCGATTCCCACCGCCGACACCTCCGCTTCCCGCACCGGACGGGAGGACTGCTGGAGCGAGGAAGCCACCGCGATCCTCATCGAGGCGTGGGGAGAGCGTCATCTCCGCTGCAACCGCGGAAACCTCCGCCAGAACGACTGGCGGGAGGTCGCCGACGCCGTCAACAGCCGCGAGGATGGATCCAAGCCTCGTAAGTCCGACGTCCAGTGCAAAAACCGGATCGACACTATTAAGAAGAAGTACAAGGTCGAGAAGGCCAAATCGACGCCGTCGACATGGCCGTTCTTTGACCGATTGGATTACCTCATCGGTCCCGGCGCCGCCACTATGCCTAAGAAGCGACCTAGCCGCTTCAGATTGAGCTCTTGCCCCAACCTAAAGCCGAGATCCGGCGCGTTTAAGGCACTCTCCGATGGATCTTCGTCGAGGTTGGATTCCAGCGACAGCGACAGCTCTTTAGGCGGTGGAGAGAATGGGAAAGGTCCGGCGGTTGAGGTAGGGAGGAAGCGTAGCAGATTGGAGGAATTTGGGGATTCTTCGTCACGGGATACAGCCTTCAGAGAGCTGGCCAAGGCAATATTGAAGTTTGGAGAGATCTACGAGAGGATTGAGAACTCTAAACAGAGGCAGTTGATGGAGTTGGAGAGGCAGAGGATGGAGTTCACTAAGGAGCTTGAGTTCCAGAGGATGAACATGCTCATGGAAGCTCAACTCGAGATTGAGAAGCTCAAGCGATCCAAAAATGCTTCTAATTCAGGTGAACACCTTAAACTGCTTCCTTCTTCTACTTATGATTTATGATTTGTTGATCTATTCTTTACAAGATGATTATATTATCATATTAGTCATGTTGGAGATAATTTCTGATGATGATCATCTTGTTCTTGTGTTGAGTGATTCACTTGTACAAGTTTTTGGAACATTGTTAGCTCTCTTTTGATCACTTTCCTCTGCCTATATCTCTTCAGCAACCTCTCGAATATTCTGATGGTCGTAATTCGGTTGGGTGATTTAATTGTTACTGCCGTGTACTGGAGGCTAGATGTGAAACTGATCAATTGATTTTGAGGTTGAATCTCTTTGTCAATCCAGACAGTTAGAGGATTAGGCTACTTGGGTTATCTAAGTGTTCTTCAGTCAAGTTTGTGTCTAACTGTGTTCATTACAATATTTTCTCTTTCATTTGACTCTACCTGTTCAAGATTGAGTCAGGAATATTATTCAGTAAACTATACTGTCAGGATATTGTTTTTATATGTTATGGATATGGATCACTTATATAAAACTCGCATGAATGAATGGACGAACCATTAGGCTGCCAAAGTTGTCGTCTAGATCCAGAATTGTGTTTCATGAAGTTTAGTATTTCTTATCTTCAAGATGTTTTATCTGGTCAAATTTATGTTTACCTAAACCCTCATGCTGGTCATATTTGCCTGCCTATTTGTTTGTTCCCACGGTTCACTAACAGTTAGTAGTATTTGCAGTCAGAAGTTTTTTCCTTAACAAAACTAATTTGGTGCATGAGTCTAAAAACACACCAGTTCTCAATTTTTGTGTTGAATCACTGGCTGAATTGCGATTATCTGACTCTTTGTTTGCTCAACTGTATACCACTACTCTGTTGAGGTTTCTTATATACATAGCTTTTGATGATTGATCAATGAATTATATATGTATGTGCATTGCATCCCATGAAATTCAATGAAGTCTACATATTATAGTCAGGAATGATGGAATACTCAAATAGATCTTGAAAACGTAGGTGGGCAAAATGGTAGTACAAAATTCTCTTTGTTAATTCCTAAACACTAGTTCTTCAAAATGCTTAACTAACGTGAGTATGTGGTTCGGAACCAGCAGATACAGTTTTTGTAACACATTTTGTAGAACATGTTTTGAAACTTCTTTTCTCCTAGGAAGGATTTTCAGTGTTTGCCTTGTATAAAAAACTAAAAAGAAATTATCTTCCTTTAAGAATCGTTTATTCTTGTATGTTTCAGGTGGAACAAGCAACAAGTTATAGCAAGACGGTGCCTCCTTTGAGGGCCATTGCATATTATTTATATGCTTTCACCTATTAATCCAATGGGTCCATATCAATTGAACATCAGGATAAGTCTATGGGGAGTGGTCGATTGTACAAAATATAGTTAAGTATGATTTTTCTTCTCATTTCACTCCCAAATCCACCCCCAACTCATTCATTGTTCGTTCACCCGTCTTCTGGATCGTTAAATGTGCAACTTAACAGTTAGTGCTAGTGCTTGGACCAGGATTAATAATGATATGATGTAGTATTCTCTAGATCTTGTCAACTGTAATTACTAGTGTATCTGGCTATCTATCGGAAATTTCATTTGTGCTGCTACCATATGTTCATCTTAGGATGCTATTTAAAATTTGTGTGAGAGGGCAATGCTTTGAGTTTGACTAACTCTTATGTGTCCCATTCTATAAATTGTATAAATAGATTGAGTAAATTGAGTTCTTGTGTGATTTTTGTTAATATTGTTTTTAATTCATATAACATTGTCATTGGATTTCATGTATCGAACTGGGTGAAGTGTGTCTACATCTTGATTGGTACATTTGGATAAGCTTGGTTGAGGCTGATCATGTTGTTAATTCCCTTGCTTTACACCTTTTCTCGTTTCCTTTGTCGTAGTTCTTTGTTCTTTTGCTTGCAGACGATGTTAGGGGACTGGCATTGCCCCGACCTTTAATTGTTTATCCTTTTTTCATTCAACAAAAGTAGGGTTCTAACTAACTATGAAATGATTTTCAAACAAGCCTCCTAATACCCGAAATCTAAATAAGCACTTGGATTGGATGATCTGATAGAGAAATACTATGGATTAAGCAAAATCACAAGTTTGAGTGAGTGCTTCATAAATGTTTTCTGGAGGCTAGTTTGTTGAAGATATCTACCGGACCCACAAGATCGAGATATGGAACTATTGATGAGGACGAGTAGCCTTCTGGGCTCTAACGCAGTAGCATGTTTTCTGGAAGATGAATGAAGGATGCAGAATTTCAATCAATTCACAATCTGTGCAATATTTTGCCTGCCCCCCTACGAATTTTGGTCTTGATTGCAAATGCTATCTACCACAATTTTCAAAAATCTGGCCTTCATAACTAAGTTGGTGTTAGGTTGGGGCTTGATGAATCAAGAACCCCCAGCTAGAATGACAATTATAATTCTTGAAACATAGACTTCTCGGATGTAGGTATGAAATGAGGAGCTTAGTTTTATTTTCATATATCAATCGAGTGTTTAGTAAAAACAATTTGATCTAGCTTATGAAACTCAATGTTAGATTCAACTTAAATTTTTAATGTGTCTCCCCTTGATTAATGAAGCTTAATTCAATTTTTAACCCACCATTATCTTCTATCAATGAAAGTTTAAGTAATTTATCATATATATTTTTTTTATAATTTTACTATTATTATTACAATTCAACGTGAAGTAGCATTATTTTTTTCATAATCTCTTAATCAGATTCAACTTAATTTTACTATCATGTTACTATTTTTTTTTTTCATAATTTATTATATAGTTAGGCGTCGCCCCCCAAGGTTATCACAACGTTTCCCGATCGCGAGCTCTCGCCAACGAAGGACTGGAATCAGACGGGTATGCTCAGAATGAAAGAGTTTTAGAGGAGGAAGAAGACTTTTTTTTTATGTGTGTATCTTAAGCAGGATGAAAACTCAATTTAAAGAGATAAATCTGCAAATCTGAAGCACTAACTCCATATCACAAATCGTGGAGTAATGACATTAAACCAGGAGAAGTTAAAGATTGATATTGAAAGAGTCAAGGAAATTTTAAATTCGAATCTACAACAAATCGGAAGAATCTGATGCGCAATTAATTTACGTTCGGAGACTTCGAAAACCCAAGAGTTAATATGACTAGGAAAAGTAAGACCCACCCAACCACACTGCGCACGTGCCACGAACACGGACCGGATCCGAAACGAGAAAGATGGATGGCGACGGCGAGCGCGAGAGGGGCACCTTTCTAACTCAGCTAACCCTTTAATAAAATACCCACTTTATATATACTCCTATTTCCTCCTTTCTACTCGATGTGGGGCAAGGGAAAATTCCCAAAACCCCTTGTAAAAGTTTTTTACTCTTACAATCCCCCACAATATAGAAATCCTTTTTTCAAAAAGTAAAATACAAGTTTTGAGCATATGTAAGGCTTGAAGCTTGAGTGCAGGTGTCTTACGACTTGAACCAACACATAGTGAAATCAAGTAATCCCTTCGCGAGAAGAGTGAACAAATCTGGAACTCTCTCGTTTGGGGATTGATCTCAATAGCATACCTCTTACCTAAAATCCAGTTGATTCCTCAATAATTTCTCAAAGATAGTCAATTCTTCCTTGGGATAAGAAGTGCTCTAGAAAGATCACCTGAATACTTTCATGGAAGGAGGGTAGCCCTTTCACACTCCTGTAAGTGACTACATCAAGTCCTGTCTCCAAAGGACCACCCTACATGGATTATGAAGTCATTAAGAGTTAAATAACTCAACCTCTCAAATCACCGGTGAGGTCATCAAGTTTGTCTTTAAGGACCACTCATATCCTAGGCTATGAGTTCATTATGAGCTAATATGCTCATCCTCTACAGTACACTCGTCATAGATACGGATGTAGTGTAACATCATATGGGTCTTTTCAAGGCTTCATTTGACCACAGTGTGGACCCACCTAGAATTCCTCAACTCACGGGTTTTAGACCCATTCCCCTCGACGTGTGAAGAACTAATCTTCTGTTTAGTCCCTTAGTCAGAGGATCTGCAATTCTCCTCTCAGATCTCACATACTCCAAGTTGAATACTCCATTCGTGATTTGTTGTCTAATCCGAATGTGTCTCTTCTTGCCATTATAAGCATTATTGTTTGGTATGCAATTCGCAACTTGTGAGTCACAATGTAGAGATAGATATACAGAGTGGTAAATCAGCCAGTAAACTTCTTAGTCACCTAGCCTCTTGATTTGCTAAATCTAAAGCTATAAACTCAGACTTCATAATAGATCCAGTTATACAAGTCTGTTTAGAGGACTTCCAAGAAATAGCACCACCACATAATGTAAACACATAACCACTAGTGGAGTTAACTTCTTTATCATCGATTACCCAATTTGCATCACAATATCCCTCTAACACTTTAGGATAACCAACATAATGTAAACCCCAATCCATAGTGCCTTTCAGATATCTCAATAATCTGTTAAGTGCACTCCAATGAACTTTACTAGGGTTATGAGTATACCGACTAAGTCTACTAACAACGTAAGCAATATCAGGCCGAGTACAATTCATCAAAAACATCAAACTTCCAATTACTTTAGCATACTCACATTGTGAAACACTATCACCTTGGTTTTTCTTTAATATATTGTATGCTAATGCTAGAGTCAAAAGGAGTTCTATCCGGCACCACATCAAATTGATTAAATTTCTTTAACACTTTCTCTACATAATAAGGTTGAGATAAAATGAAGCCACTTTCGGCTCTAGTTACTTTAACACCTAGAGTCACATCAGCTTCACCCAAGTCTTTCATATCAAAACGAGAGGATAAGTATAGTTTGGTCGAATTTATAGCATTTATATATGTTCCAAAGATTAGCATGTCATCAACATAAAGACATATAATCACACAATCAGCACCAAACATCTTTGAATAAACACATGCATCAGATCCATTAACTTGAACTCCAATGCTTAGAATAGTTTTATGAAACTTATCATACCATTGCTTTGGCGCTTGCTTCAAACCATAGAGTGACTTCTTGAGTCTGCACACCTTGTTCTCCTGTCCAGGAACCACACACCCTTTGCATATTTGTGGGAAGCAAGCAGATCGAAGGTCGGGCTGAGCATGAGACCATGAGCCGTCTTGTTGTCAGATTCGTACTTCTTCATGGTTGCTTTGTCCACCATGACAGGAGACGGAGTACCGTCCATTCCAAGAGTGTTTGGAACAACGGAACCTTCGGCAACCAGAGGCTGTTGGAGGAGAACGTAGTCGACCTTCAGTTGCTCAAAGAAAATCAGCATCTTCTGAGATCATCTCTTGTAGTTCGTCCCGTCAAGAGGTTTGAGCTTCGACAGATCGAACATCGGCTTGAAGTACATCGCCATTCTGATTTCCAAAATTCGCTTCTAAATCGTTGGTAGAAAGCATAATACAATGTAGGGCTATGATAGAGCAAATGTCGTGGTTGCTAAATCAAAGAAACCCTAAAAACTAACTAGAGTATAGCAAGTAAGTAGAGGTCGAACTCAAGGGAATCAAAACACCAAATCCAATGCAATCAAGTGAAATATCAACTAACAAACAAGTAACAAGTAACCAGGGTTTTTTTTATTATAAGGACACACGAGTAACAAGTAGCAAGCAGAGAAACAATGAGTTGAGGATATTATGCGAAGGGATTTCACCTAGCAAGTATCCACACAACAGTCAATCAAGTTGACCATAGATTATCTCAAGTTCTTATCAATCCTAGGGAATGTTCCTATTCCAATCTTTAGTATATCAGCAGGCCAATCGGTTTTGATAATACTTACTATTCAACAACCTAAGAAACCTCTCAAGGTTAAATCAAATAGAAGCAAATAACACATGAATCATAAGGATGCATGCAATAACTTACAACCGTCAAGTATTAATTAACATGCAATCAATTCTCTTTCATATAAGCAATCAACTACCATATCATGCAGATATGGATGCTACTATGACAAGGAATTTCACTGTCTATTCCTAGTCTAGCAATAGAAGACTATTAATCAAACTAGGTGATCAATCTAGGAAAACCAATAGAAATCATATAGATGAAGAACAAGAGAATTAATACAAATCCAAAGGAAAAGAACAAGAGTTATAAATCTCACAACTTAATAACTGAAGGCTTCAACCGCTAAGTAAAACAATGGAATTAGTTCCTGCTCATGGTTGCAAGACTAGAGTTATAGATGGAAAAGATGATCTAAAATAAAGAAAGAACTAAGGTTCTTAAATAGAGTCTAACCCTTAAATAATACCAAAAATAAACAAGGAAAAAGTCTTCCAAACGAAAATAATAAAATAAAACAAATAAGGAAATCCGTAAATATGACTTCAGCACACCATGGCGATCGCCACCAAACCATGGCGATCACCATCTTCAATGAACACTTTTCCGTAGCTTTTGCTGTAGCCTGGCAATCGCGGCTCCTAGATGGCGATCACCACCCTCTTCAATCTTCAATTCGAGTCTCTGTTGTGACATGGCGATCACCACCCTCTTCAATCTTCAATGAAAACTTTTCGAATGTCTTCAACTCTTCAAGTCTTCACTTCAAGTCTTCTTAATCTTCATTTCTTCACAAGTGTTCCATAACATAGAAATATCTCTAATACTCATGTGAAATCACTCCTAATACAATGTAATAATCCCTAGTTACGCTATACAAAGTGCAACGTATCAAATACCCCCATACTTAGACTTTACTCGTCCCGAGTAACTTAAAGAAAAGCTCTCTTACAACAATATGCTCAAACCCAAGACTACCCCCCATACTTAGACTTTACTAGTGATTACATAACCAATAAGCTCCTCCAAACATACAAAACACAACATCAAGAACAATGTGATAAATTAAGAACAAACCCAAGACTACACCTTATTCCTCCAAGTGCCCTACCCGAATCCTCCTATTCTCCAATTCCTTATGTCGCCATACACCAAAATGAGATTCAATCCTAAACACTCAATTATTTTTTATAACACTCATCTTGCTTAGGCACCCTTTCGGGTTTTCATCCTAACCACCCATTAATTGTTCCAAGGCTCACAAACTCACATCGCTCAAGACTTATTGTTGCCTCATCCTAGTGTCGGCCAAGCCACCTTCTTATTGCATAGAACTTGCTATCCAAGGATTTTGTATGCCTTTTTTTCAATATTTGTGGCTTTTTTAAACAATTTACTCAATAATTTCATGCAGATACAACCAACGCCCAAATAAAGATATGTGAATACATTCTCCTCCCCCATACTTAAACATTGCATTGTCCTTAATGAAATGGAAGACATAATAACGAACCCAGGGAAGGAGACAAAAGACTCACATACAAGGTCAGATGACCTTCCTCTAACGAAACTCAAGGTGTGGTATAATGAGAAACTAGATGAGCACCAAATGTAATCCAACAATGCACAACTCATCCAAGACAAAAGAAATAAAGAATACCTCCAATATAGATGGTGGCCCAAAATCAACTTCTTGCAAAGAACATGGTCACCAACAAGCCGGACTCCAACAAATGTAGATCCATAGATGATAGGGATGATGAAACGATGAAAACAACACTTGATGAAATACAAACAACTTCCTTACTTTCTTTTATCTCATTTTTTTCTGCACTCTATGTTTTTTAAATCCGATTTATTATTATTTTTTCTTTGAATGAATTTTGATTTTTTTTGAGAAGGAGAGGACTTACAGCGAGGAAACCGCGCTCGCGTCCAAAGGATGGCGATCGCGGTTTGGCTACAGAATGTAGCTGAATCTGTGCTTCAGTGCTTTCCTCTTGTCCATAAACACACTAAAAAGAAAATTAAACGGAACAAACACACAAAAACAAATGAAAACAATCTCAAACCTCGGGTTGCCTCCCGAGCAACGCCTTATTTTATGTCGTGGCTCGACATGAAACTCAAGAGATTTAACTAACGCCATTGGGCTTTGTGAAAACCGTCTCTTGTCTGAATTCTCTCCTAAACCACTCATGGAATGCCTTGAACCTTGTCCCGTTGATTTTAACCACCTTGTCCTTAGCAATGAATGTGGTTTCCTTCACTTTCTCATCCTTGATCGTATCAGGCGGCTGTTTCAGCTCCATGTCAAGTGCCTGCACACTAGAAACGAATGGTATCTCGCCCGACGAGGTCAGTAATGTGGGGCGACTGCCCAAAGGATGTGGAGAGAACTTACCTTCGGGCACGAGTTTAGCCTGGAACTCCTGCATGTTAGTAGACAAAACAATATCTATTTGTGGGTCTCCTAAGACATTCTCCAAAACAGGTTGCAATTCATCCACACAAGTAGGAGTAATCACATCAATAGCACATAGAGAATTCTTATCAATGGGATCCATGTCATATATATTATATTCCACTTTATCCCCATCAAATTCCATAGAGAGAGTCCCACTATTCACATCAATTTTTGTTTGTGCTGTTTTCATTAAAGGTTTACCTAACAGTATAGGCGTGACATTATTTTCATGCTCCATATCCAACACAAAGAAATCAACAGGGAATATCAAATCACCAACCATAACAAGCACATCCTCAACAACCCCTTTTGGGTACACAGTAGATCTATCAGCGAGTTGAATAACAGTTCCTGTTTCATGCAAAGGTTCTAATCCTAGTGATTTATACAAGAAATAAGGCAAAACATTAATCGAAGCACCTAAATCAAGCATGGCTTTCTCAAATTTCGTATCACCAATAACACATGGAATACTAAACATGCCAAGATCACCACACTTTTTAGGCATACGCCTTTAAAACACAACAGAAACTTGTTCACTCACTTTTACCTTTTGTTTTCCCTTCAGTTTTTGATTTCTTTTGATAGTGCAAACTTCTTTAAAAAACTTAGCAAATCTAGGAATACTCTTAACAAGTTTGAGCAAAGGGATGTTTACCTCACACCTACTAAAGGTTTCGAAGATCTCTTTGTCATTCTCTGGTCTTCGAGTCTCCTTCAATGCCTCAGGGAAGGAAGCAACAGGCTTTTGCGAAAACAGAGGAGGGAAATTTGGACGAACATAATCGTCCTTGAACTCTGCAGGACCCACGCGATCGCCAGAGGGGGGTGGCGATCGCGTCCTTGCTTTGGGAGAAAACTTGCTCTCTGCAGTGACATGGCGATCATCATCACAAGATGGCGATCATAGTTTCATCTCAGAAGCACGTGTTGGATCTGTCAATACATGGCGATCTCCATGGCAATATGGCGATCGCGGTCGCGATGTAGAAGCTCCGAAGTCCTCAAAAACAATATGACGATCGCTAGATGGGGATGGCGATCACGTCATTGGCACGGAATTCTCATTCAGCACTTTTCGCTCCTCAGGAATATTGCCATGACATTCTCTCTCGGGTTTATTACCGTCTGAGGTGGTAGTTTTCCCTAGTCCCTGGCCTCTAATTTACTCACAGCTTGAGCAATCTGTCCTATCTGATTCTCAAGATTTTGGATGCTTGATTTCGTCTCAGCGCTTTGTTGCATCACAGTCTGAGCTAAAGACTTTATCATCTCTTCAACAGTCATAGAATTATGAGGTAGGTTGATTGTAGGTATTTGCATAAGGGTCATACTTTGGCCTTGGTTTCCATCCTCCCGCAGCGTTTCCCTCAGCATTTGGTTCATGAATGACTTTCACTTCATGTTGAGCATCACTTTTCAGCATCAAAAGCTTTACCATCTGATGTACGCAGGACTACATCGGTTCGAATCACATATATCACTGAAGATGAGGGAGCAGCACAGGACTTGCAAGCAGATGGGTCGATCGACCATAAGGTGGAACTGAGCCCTTTGGGGCCTAGCAGGAAGAAGGCCCAAGAAGATGAAGAGCATTGAGACATTACTGTTTTACCCTTGAGACATTTTCATATTTAAGTTGGTTTTTTAGAGCATGTTGCTCAGATTTGACAAAATTGAGAATTATTCTACATTTTAGTTTTGACGTTGTTAGTTGTAGCTTTGTTGGATTGAATTCAAGTGGATTTCTTGTGTTTAATTCGACTTGTGAAAACGAGCTAGTGCTTGGTGGGTCCTTCACTCTGCCCCCACACAAATCGATCTGGTGTTTGGTGTGTCCATAGCCTTATCGTTCAAACCTCGAAAGAACCCTAGGTGGATTCCTTGGGTTAATTCGAGTCAAGCGAGTCTTTCTAGGTGGACGATCGAGTCAAGAGAGACGTCACTTGCCTATTCAAGTTCGTTCGATCGTCTTTCGCAACGACCTCACGAACCCGCTATGTACTTCGACTTCATCTTCAATATCCCCCAAGAGAACGTTTTCAGCCTCCTACATTCGATCATGTAGGTTCGTCTGCCATCATTTGGTATCAGAGCTAAACGAGGTAAAACATTCTAGTTTCGTATTCCTTTGCTTGAAATTTACTCACTCGGGTGTGTTTTTGTTCATTTCTACCATTTGCCGAGAGGGTGAGAAAGATTTCGGCCATAGCCTCCTCAAAAATGTGTGATGAGCGTCAGAGAGAAGTGTGTGGCCGAGAGAGAGAACAACGTCTCAGCCTGGGACGGCCAGGGAAGCCAACCCTAATCCTTTTTTTACCCTAACCATCCATAAAATCAAGGAAGAATCAGGTTTGAGATATTCTGTTTGTATTTTGTTCAACTATTTTTTGAAGAAAATCAGAAAATCTTTTTTTTAAATTCGAATTTAAAAAAGGGAAAACGAGAGGGAAGCGTTTTCAAGCTCCCTTCCCTTACACGTCCGGTCGACCATTTTAAAAAAACGAGTTTTCTATAAACCGATTATCCGAAGAGAAATTCGGCTAAGGCGAGAACGTTTTAGGCTAGTAGCCTTGTTTGTTTTAGGTTGAGCAGGATCTGGGCTAGTAGCCTTGAGAAGTCCCAGGGGTCAAGTCAAGTGAGTCGGGCTAGTAGCCTCAAACTCCCGCCCGGGGGCGGCTCTAGAGATTTTCGAATTTGAAACTTGCATTTTTTCGTTTTCTTACAAAAATTATTGTTCGAAAATTTTTACAGCATAATCTCAACTGATTTTTCTTTGGATTTCTTGGAAGAATCTTTTAGCCAGAACCTTTAATCCCGAGCCAAAACCGAGAGAGAAACCTCTATAACGGGAAGGCGTGAGGAATTTCGAGCCTTGGGCTGCGAAATTAAACGTTAACCTAATTTTTCTCTTTTATTTCAAGTGGGCTAACAATCTTGCTGGAGAAGAAACGAGAGGAGCCGCCAAGTTGGCGAGGTGGGGCCCACCGCTCGGACGGGATCACGCGGATCGAGGTGCGCACGCCCGCGCCTAGTGGGCTGGCCATTTGGGCCGGCCGAGTGGCTGTCTTGCCCTTCCTCGTCATTTACCGAAAAATCAAAAAAAAGGGGAAGATCTTCTTGTTACCATATCTTGTTATTTGTTTTATTTTCTTTTAGGAAAATAGAAGATATTCCTTTACTTGAGAGATAAGTTGTTACCAAGTTGGTAAGAACCATATTAGGATTTTCTCCTAATTTCTTAATTTCTTAAAATTCCTTTTGGATATTTTGGATATTTTGGATATTTTGGATATTTTGGATTTTATTTCTTTTCTTTAATTCTTGTAGGGATTGTTATCTTGGGAAGCAAGTCACAAATTTTTGGAGAGCTCTTGAAACCCTACAAAGTCGGCCGACCCTTCCCCTGCACCAAAAATCTTCTTCGTCCACTTTTTCAAGCAACCATGGTTGAATCAGACTCTGAGCGGGCATCTCCAATGTCTACTGAAATGCAAGAAGCAATGCGAGAACAAGCTAGGCAGATAAAGAAAGATCTTACGGCAGAACTAAGTACTCTCGTACAAGAAGCTGTGGACCATAGGCAAGGGAAACAGCCTGCAGGAGGTTCGAATAGGCTTGTGGTGCAGGAGACTCTGAATGATGTCGACGACAATACAACAAGAGACCGTACATTATTTCAGCACCGTGAACCGACGCCGTATCCAGTCAGGGAAGAGCAAGCCGTGGAGCATACTCCTCTTCAACTCCCTCGAACGTTCAGACAGACGGAGTTCAGACAGATGCAACCTAGGGGGCAATTTCAAAATGCCAATCAGGTTCCCCTAGGTGGCAATTACCGTGGTCAGGTCAGGCAGCAGAATCGTATCAATTTCTTGGGTGTTTTCGAGAGCGCATGGTATCTTGTGTTTGTTTCGTTTCCTATTGAAGATTCGAGGACAAATCCTTTTCTAGAGAGGGAGGATGATGTACGAAGGACTACGTCGGTTCGAATCACAGATATCACTAAAGATGAGGGAGCAGCACAGGACTTGCAAGCAGATGGGCCGATCGGCCATAAGGAGACTAAGCCCTTTTGGGCCTAGCAGGAAGAAGGCCCAAGAAGATGAAGAGCATTGAGACATTACTGTTTTACCCTTGAGACATTTTCATATTTAAGTTGGTTTTTAGAGCATGTTGCTCAAATTTGACAAAATTGAGAATTATTCTACATTTTAGTTTTGACGTTGTTAGTTGTAGCTTTGTTGGACTGAATACAAGTGGATTTCTTGTGTTTAATTCGACTTGTGAGAACGAGTGCTTGGTGGGTCCTTCACTCTGCCCCACACGAATCGATCTGGTGTTTGGTGTGTCCATAGCCTTATCGTTCAAACCTCGAAAGAACCCTAGGTGGATTCCTTGGGTTAATTCGAGTCAAGTGAGTCTTTCTAGGTGGACGGTCGAGTCAAGAGAGATGCCACTTGCCTATTCAAGTTCGTTCGATCGTCTTCCGCAATGACCTCACGAAACCGCTATCTATTTCGACTTCATCTTCAATATCCCCCAAGAGAACGTTTTCAGCCTCCTACATTCGATCCTGTAGATTCGTCTTCCATCACCATCTCTTTCAACTCATTCATATCAGTTTTCATTCTATGTGAATCAATTGATTTCACTGAGTGGGAGTGATAGAGAAAATGTCGTGGTTGCTAAATCAAAGAAAACCCTAAACACTAACTAGAGTATAGCAAGTAAGTAGAGGTCGAACCCAAGGGAATCAAAACACCAATAACTATGCAGTCAAGCGAAATATCAACTAACAAACAAGTAACAAGTAACCAGGGGGGTTTGATTATACGAAGCACAAAAGTAACAAGTAACAAACAGAGAAGCGATTGGTGAGAATAATATGCGAAGGGGTTTCACCTAGCAAGTTTCCACACAACAGTAAATCAAGTTGATCATAGATTATCTCAAGTTCTTATCAATCCTAGGGAATGTTCCTATTCCAATCTTTAATATATCAGCAGGCCAACCGGTCCTGATAATACTTACTTATTCAACAATCAGGGAAACCTCTCAATATTAGATGAAATAGCAGAAAAGGGCACATAAATCATAAGGATGCATGCAATAACTTACAACCGTCAAGTATTAACATGCAATCATTTCTCTTTCATATAAACAATCAACTACCGGATCATGCAGATATGGATGCTACAATGACAAGGAATCCCACCGTCTATTCCTAGTCTAGCAATAGAAGACTACTAATCAAACTAGGTGATCAATCTAGCAAAACCAATAGAAATCATATAGATTAAGAACAAGAGAATTAATATAAACTCAAAGGAAAAGAACAAGAGTTTAGAAATCTCACAACTTAATAACTGAAGGTTTCAACTGCTAAGTAAAACAATGGAATTAGTTCCTGCTCATGGTTGCAGAACTAAGCCTAGATGGAAAAGATGATAGATAAAAGAAAGAAACTAGGGTTTAAATAGAGTCTAACCCTGAAATATATGGTAAAAGAAAATAAAAGAAAAGTAAAGAAAATAAAGAAAAGGAAAACGAATTAAATAAAAGGAACAAGAAGTTAATCTCGTAAGCAGCTGAATTGTTCAGCTACTTGCTTGATCTGTTCACGGCCCATCACCCAAAACAGGCCCAAATCTTGATTGGCCCACGCAGCTTCAATCCACGTAGCAGCAACACTTCTTATTCAACACGGGCCACCATTCATGTAACATAGCGATCGCCAGCTTGACCATGGCGATCGCGGTCGGTCTTTACTTTTGACTCTTTTCTTCTGTTATGACATGGCGATCACGGGATTTATATGGCGATCGCGGTTCCGCTCCAGCAGCTATACTTCGACTACGTCTTCAACTCTTCTCAGCTCCGCTTCTTCACTTTATAACTTCTAAATCTTCTTAATAACCCCATTGATCCATAACATAGAAATGTCTCTAAACTCATATGAATATACTCCTAATACAATGTAATAATCCCTAGTTACGTTATACAAAGTGCAACGTATCAAATACCCTCATACTTAGACCTTTACTCGTCCCGAGTAACTTAAAGAAAAGCTACCCTTACAATAAAATGCTCATAGCCTCAGGAAGTACAAAGATATCTACTAGTGATTACATAACCAATATGCTCCTCCAAACATACAAAACACAACATCAAGAACAATGTGATAAATTAAGCATAAACCCAAAACTACACCTTATTCCTCCAAGTGGCCTACCTGAATCTTTCTATGCACCTCCTTCTTATGTCTCCATACGCCAAGATGAGATTAAATCCTAAAACACTCATTTTTTTTATATACTCATCTTGCTTAAGCGCCCTTTCGGGTTTTCATCCTAACCACTCATTAATTGTTCCAGGCTCACAAACTCACATCACTCCAGACTTATTGTTGCCTCAGCCTAGTGCCGGCCAAGCCACCTTCTTATTGCATAGAACTTGCTATCTAAGGATTTTGTATGCCTTTTTTTCAATTTTTGTGGCTTTTTCAAACAATATATTCAATAAATTCATGCAGATACAACCAACACCAAATAAAGACATGTGAATACATTCTCCTCCCCATACTTAAACATTGCATTGTCCTCAATGAAATGGACGACCTAATATCGAACCCAGGGCAAGGAGACAGAAGACTCACATACAAGGTCGGATGACCTTCCTCCAATAAAATACAAGGTGTGGTAGAATGAGAAACTAGATGAGCACCAAATGTAATCCAACAATGCACAGCTCATTCAAGACAAAAGAAAGAATACCTCCAATGTAGATGGTGACCCAAAATCAACTCCTTGCAAAGAACATGGTCACCAACAAGCCAGACTCCAACAATTGTAGCTCCATAGATGATATGAATGATGAAACGATGAAAACAACACTTGATGAAATACACTTCCTTACTTTCTTTTCACTCAAGTTCGTTCGATCGTCTTCTGCAACGACCTCACGAACCCGCTATCTACTTCGACTTCATCTTCAATATCTCCCAAGAGAACGTTTTCAGCCTCCTACATTCGATCCTGCAGATTCGTCTTCCATCGCCATCTCTTTCAACTCATTCATATCAGTTTGCATTCTATGTGAATCAATTGATTTCACTGAGTGGGAGTGATAGAGCAAATGTCGTGGTTGCTAAATCAAAGAAAACCCTAAACACTAACTAGAGTATAGCAAGTAAGTAGAGGTCGAACCCAAGGGAATCAAAACACCAATAACTATGCAGTCAAGCGAAATATCAACTAACAAACAAGTAACAAGTAACCAGGGGGGTTTGATTATACGAAGCACAAAAGTAACAAGTAACAAACAGAGAAACGATTGGTGAGAATAATATGCGAAGGGGTTTCACCTATCAAGTTTCCACACAACAGTCAATCAAGTTGATCATAGATTATATCAAGTTCTTATCAATCCTAGGGAATGTTCCTATTCCAGTCTTTAATATATCACAAGGCCAACCGGTCCTGATAATACTTACTTATTCAACAATCAGGGAAACCTCTCAAAATTAGATTAAATAGAAGCAAAGGGCACATGAATCATAAGGATGCATGCAATAACTTACAACCGTCAAGTATTAACATGCAATCAATTCTCTTTCATATAAACAATCAACTAACAGATCATTTAGATATGGATGCTACAATGACAAAGAATTCCACCGTATATTCCTAGTCTAGCAATAGAAGACTACTAATCAAACTAGGTGATCAATCTAGCAAAACCAATAGAAATCATATAGATGAAGAACAAGAGAGTTAATACAAACTCAAAGGAAAAGAACAAGAGTTTAGAAATCTCACAACTTAATAACTGAAGGTTTCAACTGCTAAGTAAAACAATGGAATTAGTTTCTACTCATGGTTGCAGAACTAAGCGTAGATGGAAAAGATGATAGATAAAAGAAAGAAACTAGGGTTTAAATAGAGTCTAACCCTAAAATATATGGTAAAAGAAAACAAAAGAAAAGTAAAGAAAATAAAGAAAAGGAAAACGAATTAATAAAAGGAACAAGAAGTTAATCTCATAAGCAGCTTCAAGAATTGTTCAGCTGCTTGCTTGATCTCTTCACGGCCCATCACCCAAAACAGGCCCAAATCTTGATTGGCCCACGCAGCTTCAATCCACGTAGCAGAAACACTTCTTATTCAACACTGGCCACCATTCATGTAAGATAGCGATCGCCAGCTTGACCATGGCGATCGCGGTCGGTCTTTACTTCTGACTCTTTTCTTCTGTTGTGATATGGCGATCGCAGGATTTATATGGCGATCGCGGTTCCGCTCCAGCAGCTATACTTCGTCTGCGTCTTCAACTCTTCTCAGCTTCGCTTCTTCACTTTATATCTTCTAAATCTTCATAATAACTCCATTGATCCATAACATAGAAATGTCTCTGAACTCATATGAATATACTCCTAATACAATGTAATAATCCCTAGTTACGCTATACAAATTGCAGCGTATCAGGGAGCCATGTCTATTACTGAACTGCCTTGAACTCTCAGCCAACTCTTCAAACATTTCAGTAGCCTGAGGTATAGTCATCTTCAAAAAATTACCTCCACAGGATGCGTTCACCATTCTACGATCCTCGTCAATCAGGCCACTAAACAAGTACATAAGAAGATCCTGGTCAATGTAACTATGGAATGGACAACTGGAGCGCAACTTCTTGAATCTCTCATAATACTCATATAGGCTTTCAGTTGAATGTTGTTGAGCACAACTTGTTGGTTGGGAAGTACTTATCCAAGAAAACCTTCTTCATCTTAGCCCATGTATCAATACTGCATGGGGCTTGATAATAGAGTCAATCATTCGCATCATCTATCAAAGTAAAGCAAAAAGCTCTCAACATGATTTGATCTTCAGTAACACCCCTTGGTTTCATACTAGAACATATGACAAGTACTTATCCAATAAAACCTTCTTCATCTTAGCCCATGTATCAATACTCCATGGGGCTTGATAATAGAGCCAATCATTCGCAACATCTTTCAAAGTAAAGAAAAACGCTCTCAACATGATTTGCTCTTCAGTAACACCCCTTGGCTTCATACTAGAACATATGGCATGGAATTGAGTCAAGTGTTTGTTGGGATATTCTCCTGTTAAGCCATGGAAATGTGGTAGCTCATGAATCAAACCAGCTTTTAACTCAAAATCCACACCTTCAGCGATCTCAGGAAACCTCACTGCCAAAGGTTGTTGGTCTAAGTTCGGGGCAGTGAGTTGCCTCATAGTAGGCATTGGTGGTCCATGTTCACCCATCTCGTCGTCTTGGTTCAAAGCTGCTCTTCGGTTCTGGCGGAACGTCCTTTCAATCTCTAGATCAAAGGCAACAAGAGATAAATCAGTAGCATGAGTCTGAACCATAAAGGTTCACACCAAACAGTTGATAAGTCAGAATTAGCACAAAAATAGAATAGTTCAATTCCCCTGCAACGGCGGCAAATTTGATAGAGCAAATGTCGTGGTTGCTAAATCAAAGAAACCCTAAAAACTAACTAGAGTATAGCAAGTAAGTAGAGGTCGAACCCAAGGGAATCAAAACACCAAATCCAATGCAATCAAGTGAAATATCAAGTAACGAACAAGTAACAAGTAACTAGGTTTTTTTTATTATATAAGGACACACAAGTAACAAGTCAAATAGCAACAAAGAGCACATGAATCTTACTATTCAACAACCTAAGAAACCTCTCAAGGTGAAATCAAATAGCAGCAAAGAGCACATGAATCATAAGGATGCATGCAATAACTTACAACCGTCAAGTATTAACATGCGATCAATTCTCTTTCACATAAGCAATCAACTACCAGATCATGCAGATATGGATGCTACGATGACAAGGAATTCCACAGTCTATTCCTAATCTACAAACTAGGTGATCAATCTTGCAAAACCAATAGAAATAATATAGATGAAGAACAAGAGAATTAATATAAACCCAAAGGAAAAGAACAAGAGTTATAAATCTCACAACTTAATAACTGAAGGCTTCAACCGCTAAGTAAAACAATGGAATTAGTTCCTGCTCATGGTTGCAAGACTAGAGTTGTAGATGGAAAAAATGATCAAAAAAATAGAAAGAACTAGGGTTCTTAAATAGAATATAACCCTAAAATAATACCGAAAATAAACAAGGAAAAAGTCTTCCAAACGAAAATAATAAAATAAAACAAATAAGGAAATCCGGAAATATGACATCAACACACCATGGCGATCACCACCAAACCATGGCGATCGCCACCAAACCATGGCGATCGCCATCTTCATTGAACACTCTGCCATAGCTTCTGCTGTAGCTTGGCGATCGCGGCTCCTGGATGGCGATCGTCACCCTCTTCAATCTTCAATCCGAGTCTCTGTTGTGACATGGAGATCGCCAAGCTGGGATGGCGATCGCGGTTCCACTCCAGTAACTTCACTTCGAATGTCTTCAACTCTTCAAGTCTTCACTTCTTCACTTCAAGTCTTCTTAATCTTCATTTCTTCACAAGTGTTCCATAACATAAAAATATCTCTAATACTCATATGAAATCACTCCTAATACAATGTAATAATCCCTAGTTACTTTGAAAAACCTTAGCAAGAAACAGGAACCGAAAATTTGTTGCGTCGCGGTATGTAAGCCGCTGGCTTAGAAGCGAAATCGTCGTGACTACCGGAGCTCAGTCAGTTAGGCGTCACCCCCTAGGGCCTAAAGGCCTATGATTAATGAAGCTTAATTCAATTTTTAACCCACCATGATCCTCTATCAATGAAAGTTTAAATAATTTATTATATATGTTTTTCATAATTTTACTATTATTATTACAAATTCAACATGAAGTAGCATTTTAAACAATATTTAAATTTTCAACTCCAACCTACTCAAGCTTGAATTTGAGTTTTATATATCAAACATAGCCTAAGATATAATATTGGAATGTGTGTTCTAACATAAAACTTTAAACAAATGTGTATGATTACCCTTCTTTCATATACTTCAAAGAATGGGTTATAGAAGACAAAAATGGGGTTCAGCTTATAATGAGTACTGACGATGAGTCTATTTTGCTTCGATTTAGAACAACATACTTTGACTATGTATTATGATTTACAAGACCTATCGCCATTCGTGGAGGCTGGTGAACACAACCAACAACTATTCTTGTACGAGGGAAAACAACCCCACTGTATCCTCAAAAACTATAATTTTCGTAAGAAACCAACTATGTTTAATACTACCCGATCATTAATCTTTATCCTGTATTCCTGTAATAAAAGCAATAAGATAAGTAACTAACGAGTGGACACAATCCAATTTATAACCCTAAATATACTGTCCTATACAGCCGCTCGCAGTCGAATTGGGAGATTGTCGAACACAAACATTGAATCTCAACTATTAGACCATAATATGCATCTAAAATGCTAATAGATTTTTTTTTCATTAGAAACATGGTAGCCGGAATTAAATATAGGAAGAAGAATCATTAATCCAATTGAGGCTTGATTAATTATAGATATAAACAAATTCAATCAAAACTATTTAAACATAGAGACAAATTTGTAAATCCTAACAAATGAAATTATGATACAGAAGTTGTAGAGCTTGAATAAAATTCAATCAACGATAAATAGTGAATATGCATATCTTCCGTTGAAGAGAGAAACATGGACAATAATAGTAGAGAGAGTGACGAAATTGAATCCATAACACATAATTAAACAAAATGTTAAGATGAATATTGCCCTTTTTAGTGTAAGCCTCAACATCAAGGTGAAATTCGGAGTGAAATATTGATCTTACTCAATTTATTTAAAAAGAAAAATATTAATAGAAAATATTCATGTCTTCACTCAAATTTCGCCAATTGGTGCAAATTTTTGTACATACATGACTTCAACTTTAATATTGTACGTAGCAGAGGTATAAAACAACCATTTTGTGAAGTATCTGCAAGCTAATAGTATATATTACTGTTTTTATGTCCACCCTATATTTTACTAAGCTAGGTACGTATATAGTTTCGAAATCAACTAGCGCACAACCTATTAGTATACATCTTTCCGAGTGATAAAATTCTCAGTTATTCTTATTCATGATATCCTCCTAAGGGGTCGTGGGTCGTGTTTCTATACCAACCTTATATTCAACTTGCAGTGGCACACACTATTTGTAGACTCATAAGGGAGGATTGATAGGTCTAATCAAAATGAATAATGATGGGTAACATAAGTGGTTTGGAATTGATTTTAAGTTGTCCTAATTTTTAGTAGGCTTGTCCGTTATGGGTCATCTATAGTTGTCATCTGATAATGTATATTCCAATTAAGGAGTTGAAGATAACAAACACTGTGCAAGTATGGACGAAGAGTGCATTGTACAAGCAAGATTCAATATATGTGTGCTTATACCAAGAAGAGGACAAACATATGGTGGAAGCCACACTTGTTTATATATGATGTTATACATTTATTCTCTCATTTTATTTCTCTTTTTTGAAAGAATGACATACTATTATCATGTCCAATCAAATCCATACTTTTAACCTATAGTTTTTTTTATCATCTTTCTAGCACTTGCAATCATGCAAAAAACACTAGTAGTAGTAGTATTTAGCTGCCGCTCAAAAAAAAGTAGTTTAGCTAGCATTTACAAACCTATGCGATCAAAGGTCATTAATTAAAATTACAAACGATCCTTTTAAAAAATAATTACAAACGACTACTTTTTTGGTGGAATGGTATTCGGTTTTTGAGTTATATATCTATAATGTAAGATTTGGCTTAAAATATCTTTCTTGAGTTATAATTACGAATTTTGTCATACATGTTAACTTGAACAAACTTGATTGAAAAAAATATTCTAAATAGTATTAAAAAGAATTAATCCTTTTAAACACATATTAATCCTTTTAAACACAGATTAATCTTTAAACATATATACTTAATTTTTCATTTTTGAGAAAGACATGTGTTAATTAATGATGTGTCATAACTTATTGATGAGTAAATGATGTGTCATAACTTATTGATAATGGGTATAGTGTTTTGCTTTATACAGATTGTTTTATAAATGAGTTTTTGTTTTATTCAAAGTGTAATTAAGAATATAAGTTAGAAAGAGGATATAAAAATGATATCATGACCATGTATAAATCGGTTATGCTTGTCTTTTTATAAGGAAAATTATTAAATATAATTCCAAGTTTTACCAATAGATTAAATACAATTTAACTTTCAATCTTAAAAAAACAATTTTGATTTTAATTTATGAGCCAAAAATAGTAGTTGAACATGATAAATGACTTCATCTCTTTTTAAAAAATCGATAAAAGTATTTCCTAATTTCAAAACTTGTATTTAAGGTTTTACCGTAGCTGAACATTATAAATGCTTCTCTTTTGAATATGATATCTTATTGTGTCACATGCTGTTAAATATTAGTTGAAATTTCAAAGAAATAATTAATTATATTATTTTGATTTCAGAAATAGAGATGAAGTCATTTTAATCTAGTGATTGACAAATATTTGGAATTATTTGATGATATTTCTTTCTATATAGTCGAGCTTAACCACAATCAAATGTACGCTTTTAGTGTAATTTTTTTTTTTTTTTCCTGAAATGGGCTTTTTTCGAAAAAATGTCCCATTAGGCTTGATTTAAAACATATTCCCAACATAAGTACAAATTTTTGGTTTGGAAAATTTACACGTTGGAGTGACAGCGTCTCCCAACCAAACCAATTTTTTTTAATTCCCCCGTATAAGAGACGCTGGCGAACACGTAAACTTTTAAAAAAAGAAAAATGTTTGCATAACAAAGTGGTTAAAAAATGGGTTTGATTCCGGTGAGGATGTATCCTTAGATGAGGACTGAGGATGATGCACACAAACGTTATAATTCATGCACACATGAGTTATAACTAATGCACACACTGTGTGCATTAGTCACAGATGGTGTGCATCACCAAATACTGTGTGCATGAGTTATAACGTGTGTGTGCATTAACTATAACGTTTGTGTGCATCATCCTCGGTCCTTATCTAAGGATCCATCCTCACAAGATCTTTTCCCTTAAAAAATGTGAGGGAGACTTTGGAGCATAAATTGATTTCTTCTTTGGTATTGATATATTGTATGTATCGTACTACTCGTGATTCCTGACATATTACCCACCTTGCTTGTCAGCGCCTTATGCAAACAATTTTTTTCAAAAAAAGTTTACGCTTAAGAGACGTTGGCAAAACCAGCGTCTCTTACATGGGGAAATTGAAAAGAAAATTGGTTCGGTTGAGAGACACTGTCAAAATCAGCGTCTCTTCAACGTGTAAATTTTCCGAACCAGAAATTTGTGTCTGTGTTGGGAATATGTTTCAAATCGAGCCTAAATCGGGATTTTTTTTGAAAAAAAAGCCCATTTCATAAAAAAATCTAAAAAATAACTAGTTTAGTTTCCGCATCATTTGCGGTTTATATAACTCGATATAGTTTATAACTTATAAGTAGTATTATGTATTATATGTAATTTATATGAAACTAAGTTGATATCTTGAAATGATATTAATACATGATTAAGTTTTAAAATTTTAAATATAATAAATAACAAATATATATGAGTTTTATAAAGAAATCTTATCTGCAAATTATCATAGGTCAATTTTTAACAAATTTAAATTAATTGATTTCAACATATATATAACTATATAATTTAAAACACTACTATAACACAAAAATATAATTTTTTCCCTTATTTATTAAGAAATCAATCTTTTTGTGATATATCGTATCATAAAAATAAAATTATAAATTTGTAAAATAACATAATAGGATAAAATCTTAAGTAATCTTTTTGTTACACATAAAAATCTTTTTGTAACTTGAAAGATGTTAATCAATCTTTTTGTAATATTTTTTTATACATGATCTTCCAAATTTAATCAATTTTTTTAAGAAAATTATAATAAATAGTAAAAAATCGTGACCAAAGAAATTGCGACTAGTGGATAACCCGAATGAAGATTATGCCACGTAACATCGCTAGGGTGAGAGAAAAGTGTTTTGCTAAAGTAATTATATAGAGATTCTATTTTTGCTTGTACATTTCCTTAGAACATTGCAAATCACATGATTAATAGGATTATTGATTTTTATTTCCATTTCTATTTATTTGGAGTATGTTAAAAATATTCAAACTACAAGTGAATAAGTGATATATCTTTTTTTTTAACAAGTAAAAAATAGGTCCTTTAACATGATCAATGATACCCTAAATTATCACATCTGATGATCAAACAACTCTTTAAAAAAAGACTTACAATTGTGTTGGTAAAAAGAGGAAGTCTGAAGAGTTTGACCGAGACCCTTCATGTAATTATTCTCTAGTATATTGATGAAGCTTTTATGGTCTTCAATTTTGAGATCTTTGGAGGATTGAAAGTCGGCAGCCGTATTACATTCCTTGAAACAGTGTGAAACGGAGAAAGAGTCGAACCACGAAATGTGGTTTGAATATCTAGGACAACCGTCTTAATTTTCCATGGAGTATTCCAGCCTTCATTTATTGCATTGACAACTGTAAGATTATCACTTTTTTTAAGGGTCAGGGTCCCAACAATCCATATGACTTATAAGATAGCCTAGGCCTCACAAGTAAGAATAGAGAATTATGGATAATTTGTTTCCCTAAGTGGAGAATATTACAGTTGTGAACCCGGATAATAACACCAATAAAAGTGTGGGAATTATTGCATGATCCATCACTGTTAATTTTAACAGTGTCATTAGAAGGCCTTTTCCAAGTAGCCTTAGAGGGTCTTTTCCTGCTCCTTTTTTATGCTTAAAAATTGATAGATGTCATGTTGTTATTGTGGGCATGATTAGGCCGGGAGATAGAGGCTCTCATTTGATGAAATTTATAGAGAATGTTATTAGCAAACTCCCAAGGATCTATTTGGTCAATTTGGTTAAAGACGGAATTGTTCCTAATTTTTTAAATGTTCCACCAAGCCATAAATGTCATATCATGATTAATTTTAAGGTTAGAGAATATGCTCAAATTGTCAATGAAAGGATTGTTACAATCAATATCATTAAGGGATGTGAGGTCAAGATTAAGGGATGCCAGAACTCGGATTGTGCAAGGGTAGAAGAAAAAGGGATGATTAGAATATTTATTATGTTCTTTGCAATGAGAGCAGGTGCTAGTAGACCTGTAAAAAACTGACCCAATCCGTTGGGTCGACCCGAAAAAAACTCGACCTAACCCAATCCGAAAACTCATGAAACCCGTTGGGTTCAAACCCGAGCCGACCCGAGACCCGTTGGGTCAAACCCGGACAAACCCGAACTTCTCAAAACTCGTCGAGGGACCCACTTTTCACATATTTTATTCCATTTAAATTAAAAAATAACAATGTATTTTATTAAATAATAATATAATAATAATATTTTATTATAAAAATATTGTTTAAATTTTATTTTCTTTATTACAATAAAAAAATCGAACATTTGTAACCCGTTGGGTTGACCAGAGCCTGACCAACCCGAAAATTTTATCGACCCGTTTGACCCGAACCCATTTTCGACCCGAACTGATTGACCCGAACCCAAACTTGACCCGTTCGACCCGTTTGCCAGGTCTACATGCTAGGGACATGATGATAGTAGCAATGAAAACATTCAGTGGTAGAAGGCAATATGAGGTATCCTTCCAGAGAAAATTATTAATCTTAGGGTAGGTGGGTTTATTCCAAATTAGAAGTGCGGGATAGGTAAATGTTGTTTCGAACCTTTTGGTATGTATTGCCAAAGGAGTTGTTTAACAATATGAGGCAATATCGGGAATTCTTTGAGATCTAGAAAAGTTGAAGGTTGAGGCAATAGAGAAGCACCCAATCGAGAATGGAGTCCATATAATAAAGTCTGGTATATAAGAATTTAAGATTCTAATTTTAAGGATTTGTTATACACAAGAATTGGGAAGAACATAATTTTATAAAGTAATATTTCAGGTTTTGTTTGGGTTGATAAAGTCAGAGACCTTATGATTATGGTTGTTATGGTTATGGCTGTTAAGACTACAAATATCGGGGCTTCAATGGTCTTTCCAGAAGTTGATGTTAGTACCGTTTCCAAGTATCCAGAAGAGGCCATTTTTAAATTGATCTTTGATGGACATGAGACGGTTGAATTGCCAGGAGTAAGAGGAGTTCTTCTATAGGTCAAGAAATGTATTCCTAGTATATTTTTCATTGATAATTTGGACCAAAATGCTAGAGTTTTTGGTGATTAGATGTCATAGAAGTTTCATTTGAAGTGAAATGTTGTTTTCAAGAGAAAGTTTTAATCCTAGTCCACCATCTGATTTTGTTTACAAATGTTTTACTAACAAAGGAGAGGGTGTTGGTTGTTATTGCTATTGTTCCAAAATAAATTTTATATATGTTGTCTATGTCGTCAAAGACCCCTCTAGGAAGGAGGAAGCTTTGCATAAGGTAATTTATTTTTCAAGTTAGGTTAGACTGAATAAGTAAAGCACGGGCTGCTTGAGAGAGAGTACGCTTTCCAAAAAGAGAGTTCTTTTCTAAGTTCAGAAAGAGCATCCTCAAAGGCAGACTTAGTAATACGACCTTATTGAGTATTAGAATGCCTAGATATTTTTCCATCTTTGTAATAAGACGGGTATTCATTATGCTAGCTAGTCTAAGAGCTTTGGCCTTTGAAATGTTATAAAAACTTTGAGGGAGCTTTTATGGTAATTGATTTTAAGACCACTAGTGGTATAGAAGTCATGAAGGAAGTTGGTAATGTAGTGAATGTTAATAGAGGTTGCATCAACAAGAAGGATAGTGTCATCAACAAAGGAGAGAAAGGGTGTATGAGTATGTGTTGAGTTGGTCGAATGCCTATTCTACTATAATTACTTGTTGATTCAGCAATAAGTTTCCTAGCAAGGAATTTCATGGCTAAGATGAAGATGAAGGGAACGATAGAGTCACCTTGACGGATACCACATCGAAGTTTGAATTATGTGCCATACTGATTATTAATAAGGGCAGAGATTTGCACAATAATGATGCATTCCATAATGACATTAACCCATTTAGGGTGAAAACAAAATTTGAGTAAGACACTTTGGATAAAGTTTCAATTCAATTTATCAAAAGTTATTTCCATATCTAGTTTGAGAGTCACCCAACAATTTTGGCATTTATTTATTTTTTTGAAAAAAGTGAAAATTTGTGTGTGCAACAATAATTTTATTCTGAATAAGCCACCCTTCAAAAAAAGCTCCTTAGAGAGGGGAAATGATTTGTGGTAAGATAATCTTTAGTATATTTGAGATAATTTCAATGATAATTTTGTATGGTGTGTTACAAAAGGCTAATGGGCCTAAAATGGTTAATATTAATTGGAGAGTAATTTCAGGAATAAGAGCTATGAACGAATGATTCCAAGACTTAAAGACTTTACCAATGTGAAAAATGTAGGACCTATGACATCCCAATAGGTTTGGTAAAAGTCAATTTTTATGGATAAGAACTCGATCTAAGCCCTCAAGAGTATTATTGTAATTAGTCGAAGATTTTTTTCAGGTAAAGGGAAATCTTGTGAAGTTAGTGTCTTCATGTGCAAGGGAATTTAACAGATTGCGCATTCTAACAAATCAAGAGGTTGTAGGAATCAGTCCACTAATTTTATCTTGAGGAAAGAGGATATCATTTAAGTCACCAAGGATAATGATAGGTCGATTATTGCCGATAACAAGTGCCTCAATTTCTTCCCAAAATAGATCTTTCAAGTTGTCTCTTGAAGGAGCATAAGATAGTAATAAGATTAATTTGGTTATATTCATAGTTCATAGCAATATTTCACCCAAAAAAATAGTTCATAGCAATATATTTATCACACTTACAAAGAAGGTTAAGGGAGCTTGTTTCTTCATTGGTTTTAATCAGTAGCCACAAGCCACCTTTGGTTCCATTTGAAGGTACAAATTCTATGTTATCAAGACCCATTTTTGTTTGCAGTAGCTTGTAATGGTGGGGTTGAGGTTTTGGTTTCGCTAAGGCAAAGTAAATCAAGCCTATTCCTTTTGGTGAGATATTGGATTTCAATGGTGATTTCAGGTCTCCTAGAGCTTCAGATATTCCAGTAGCTTATATTCATAATATCACAACTTCTTTGAAATGAAAGTGTCTAGGTTTGAAAGTAATTGAGCAAGCTATAACATAAGATAAGATATCCAAATGACTTTCAACAATGCAGAGATAATAGTAATTAGTAAATTTTAAAGTCCAGATTCAAAATGGCCAGTTCAAAGAGGCATACTTGGAAAGATCAGTTCTACATATTGGTGTCATAGTTGTGGTTTTCAAAGAGTTTGTCCAAAATAAGGGGAAGGATTTACAGATCATGGACTAATCTTGCTCTTGGCGCGGGACTTCTTATACTTCTTGGGATGTGGTTGGGGTAGTGGTATGTCTTCTTCTTCCTTCTCTTTGGACACCATAGCAGTGTTGGATGATTCGGCTTGAGCAGAAATATCAATTCCATCAATCTTTCTCTGAATAGAGGTTGTTGACTCCTCAGAAACCTTTGGGTAGTCCAATTGGTTCTTAATGGTTGGTGGTGAAGTGTAGATCATGCCAGGAGGATGCCTTAGGAGAGGTCTCTACATTCTTGGATTGACATTCATCAGCGGAGGTGTCATGTAAGCCATCTGGTGATGCATTTGTTCAAAGAGGCGTGGAGGGAACATATCAGGATTGAAGCTTAAGGCATGGAGCAAGACGGTAGAACATCAGAGCTGGAATTCTGGGACCTTGAGTTGGAGTTATGTGTTGCCTGGACTAGTGGAAGGGCAATCTCCTTTCCTTTGATTGGCTTTCTATGAGTATTGTATTGAGGTTGCTAAGTTGATGTGTTCCTCCACCCTTGATGACAAAGCTAGGTCCAGAGATATGCTTCACTTGGCTTGCATTCCTTCTGTTGAGAATGTTACTGAGAAACCTTTACCTAGTCTGTTCATTAGCATGCTTCTCTTCACTTGTCATGTTGATTTTGCTCTCAAAAGCATTGGATTGCATGTTTTTTTTTATAAAAGTAAGTATATTACCAAAAAAGAGACAAATCTTTTTACAAGACTAACCCTAACCTCACCTCCACTTTCTCACGGAACCTCACATGCCAAGGTCTCATGAAAAGCTCAACAAGCCCCCTCTCCTCCTAGGAACCTCACAAATACAAGACCTCAAGGGGAGAAAACAATAACGTCCACCCCCTCTAGGACCCTACATGTCAGAGACTCTAGGGGGGTAACAAGAACCAACTCTCCCCACAACCACAACACCAAACCCAACTCCAAGATAACAATTACAACTTAAGCATTCTTCTATAAGCATCATTCCCCCTGTTACCTTCCTTACACTTCAAAGCAATTCGAGCCCTGCAATCATTCATAGCCATATTATAACATTCTGTCACACTATCTTGCTTACCCCTGAAAATAGTATTGTTTTTTACTCTCCAAGTATGATAGGTAGCAACGCTAATCACCATAACCAAGCATTGCAGTCTCCAACACTTCTTATCTCTGCTTCTATCAACCCAAGTAATCCCGCCCTCGAGAGTCTCCTTCCAAGTACTAACTCTGATCCACCTCAACAATTTAATCAACACCTCCTTAGTGTAGCTACACTTCCACCACAAATGAACTTCAGTCTAAGGTTCACATCTACACAAGACACATATATCCGGGAGATTAACCCCCCAATCGAAGCTTAGCTCTCGTAGTTAATTTCTCCTTCATAGCCAGCCACAGATGGAAGGATCATCTCCTAGTTTGTCTCTTACCCCAAATCAACTGCCATTTACCTTCACAGGCGTTCCTCTCCCTAAAATTGTCATACAAAGCCTTACAATTCATCTTACCATTTCCTTTCTTGATGTCATCAAGACTAATCAATCTCTCACTATAAAACCCAACCGAGGGACGCATAGACTTAGATCTCCACTCATTCTTGATTTTGATAAGCACTCTCCAAATCCAAGAGTCACCACTCTTCTCCTCTCTTCTCCACAAATCTTCCCTTTTCAATAACTTATTTCTGACCCAACTAGTCCAAATATTAGGTTTCTTCTCATGCACTTCATAAACCAATTTCATGAGGAGAACTGTTCCACATGTCCTCCCTACCCAGTCTACTGTTCTCAGCATACACAAAAGAAACCTCAAAACTCTGCCTCAACCCGATACACTTAACTTTGCAATGAATAAACTGAACATCTATCTCCACCACATTCAAATTCACTTCAGTTGAGTTCCAACTAATCCAGATTCTACCTTTACGGGTATTGGTAGCATTGGTAACAAAAGACCAACCATTCAACAACTTCTTAGAGATCTCCCCCTCTTTATTCTTCTCAATCTTAGTCTCTAAAATAGCAAAAACCAACCAACTTCATTCTAGTTGCATACTTATTGAGACTACTAATAGCTCCCACTCCATTGCAGCCTCTGGAGTTCCACGCACACACTTTCATCTTATCCATTAACTTCACCTCCAGGATTGCTACAACCCTCAGAACCCGCACCAAACACATTGAACTAATTAGGAGTTAACATACCTTTCTCAACTCCACTCTCATTCATCTTCCCTATCTCGTAACCCTTCCCTCCCTTCTTAACCACTTCCTTCCAACTCCCCTCCTCTCCTTTTCTAGATTCACCTTTTCCTTGCACCTGTGAGCATTTAATCGTCAACTCAGATGCTCCTTGATCCTTAGAAAGATCAGTATTTCCCTTTACCACATTCCCTTTTTTCCTCCGTATGGTTCTTCACATTTCCAACACTATTCTTAGCAATAGGTTTCCAGACACTCTTACCATTCCCATTAACCATCCTATCACCTCCCTTCGTAATCCCACTTTTACTACATACATCAAATTTATGACCATACTCTTTGCACTTAAAACATCTCCACGGAAACCATTCAAACTCTAGCTCTTGCTCATAAATCTTCCCATCATACCCCTCCAATTTCACATTCTTCCTAACAGTTCCCATCACAGTGACTTTCACCAAGAGTCTAGCATAAGAAAATCATGATCTCTGACTAGTAACATGATCCATACACAACGGTTTCCCTATCATACTCCCTATCATACTAAGCATCCTATTAAAGTGAAAAATAGGATTCAAGTTAGGTAGTCTTATCCAGACGGGAAGCCTCTCAAAAATTGCCCACTCCATTCTCATTCCATGTTTCCATTCCCTAAGCACCAATGGTCTCGCCCCTCCCATCATCCATAACTCTTTCTCACAAACTTTCTCCATCTCCTCCCTTTTCCTGAATTTCATAAGCCACACACCATTATCCTTGAAATGAATCTTAGGCTCCACTACCATCCATTTAGCCTTAATAAACTGTAGCATCGCCGCCATAGAAGGCCTTATTCCAACCACAACACCAATCGACGTAGCACTCCAGTCTTCTTCTTGCCTACGAACTTCTTCTTTAGAGAATATGTACACAACCTTATTGATTCATGTAATAAGTTCCAAAGCCTCCATCCCTTCCAAAAAAGCATCCCTAACTTCCCATCCTTCATCTCCCTACTATTAACCTCACCATTAACATTCCCGACATTGATTTGACCATCAAATTTCCCCTCTCCAACTTGTCTCCTATTCTCAAAGCCCTCAGCAGCCAGCCTATTGCACTGACCTTCGATAACATCATCCCTAGTCAAAGCATTCCTTTGAGCACTAGCCTGTTTCAACTCCAAACCAGTTCCTATTCTTTGTCCATCATTACATTCAATAACAACCTCACTCGTAGCCTTAACCTTATTCAGCCCAGCAACACTCTTAGCATAACAAATAGCATCTCCCTTAGCAAAACAAAAAGCAGCACCCTCAGTCAAACTATCCGACTTCAGCCCAGCCTCCTTAGCCTTCGAACCAACCTCATCTCTATCTATCCTCAGTAACCCTGATCAACAATCCCAACAATCCGCACAATACTACTCCCCGATTTCATACCAGCTGCCTTCATCATATCAAGTTTAGAACCAGAGGTTGATTAAGATCTAACCTTCAACCCCTCGGAGCCGAAGAACCCCCTCCTAACAGCTTCCTGAACCTGCACACTCCCACCAAAACCCTCTTCACTCCCATCCACTTTACCGCCTAAAGCCAGATCGAGCTCAGATCCATCTAATTCTTCACTCTCAACAGACCCATGCCTTACAAGCTTCCTTCCCGAACCATTTCCGACCTCCTTCAGCTCTTCCTCAATCATAGCCATCGATCCCGACCCCTTCCGTTTCCCCGCTCTTCTCCCCACGTTCCTTCCTCCTCCTCTCTTTGAAGTCCTTGTTGACGCCCCGCGCCCCCTCGGCCTAACCATAGAGACCACACCGGCGGCGGCGACAACTTAACGGCAGGGCGGAGCTCCAAACGAGCGCTCAAACCCTAAGCAGTCAGAACAGACGGGAAAGAAGAGAAATAGGAAAACTACAAATCGGGCCCAAAAAAGAAATAATTGAGACCGTGACCGAGAGAGTTGTTGCGCTTATCATTAATCCTCTCATGTTGTTTAAGAAACATTCATCAAAGACATGATCTTCAGCTCCACGACAACCACATCCAGGGAAAAAGTCTTCATACTAGAGCTTCACGGTGAGAATGTTGTTGTCCACATGTTTGATTATGCAAATCCCACAGTAACAAGAATTTGTACATGGATGCATACTCTAACAAACTTCTTCTTGTTTTATTGTTTGAGCTTTCAATAGTTTTCAGATAAGTGCCTTCATTAATTCCTTCAATGATTAAGCAAAGACCAACACCAGTATACAAATGGTGAGGTAAAAGTGGATTACTTACCCATATGTCAACTTCAAGAATTTCTTCTTCCCAAGGATCGAAGGTTATTGTGAAGGGCGCGACAAAAACTAGCTTTCTCTGGACACGGTAACGGTTGTCCCAAACAAAGTCCATGGATTCTCTGTTTGCAAAGATCATAAGTGTCTACAAATTTCCAAGTTCTTCAACTTCAACAAATCCTTTCACACCCCTCCAGTGCTCCTTCATTTTGGAAAGTATCACATTTGGTTGAGAAACACGGAGTTCAGGTGTACCAGCAAAGTCTTCAAAGGTGAAGTTTCTACTAGAGAAGTTTTGAGTGTTGTGGTGCCGAAGATTGTAGAAGGATGACCACTGTCGATAGGGAAGCTAGTTTCCTTTGGCATGTAGTTCAAAGCTTTAGCATTTGTGATTGCAACCAATGCATCTGGAGAGATGAAGTTGATGTTTTGTTCATTGTGTGTGGGAATAGAATGATTTGTGGAGTAGTGAATGAGAGCATTGGCATAAGAAATGTCTTCTACCATGGGTGAGAAAGCAAGATTATTGTGGATGAAGTTGTATTCAGTGGAAGCTTGAGGATGGTGGTGGATTGTATTTGGTTCCATAGATATGTATATATAGGAATGTTTAGTTGGTTCCTAGGGTTGAAGTCTATTCCGGCAAGCTCAGAGGGATGGATGTTGAGGTTAAGGGATAAATTAGTATGATTTTCCATTTTGCAATGGGGTAAGGAAGAGTTTCAGTGAGGGGTGGCAGAATGGAATGATGATGAGGTTTTGGGCGTTGTGTAAGGTAATATGGTTACAAGGATTAATTTGAAAATACAAATCAACACTGAAATCAGGACTACAAGTAGAGTGGTTGCGTGAGTAATTGCAAGGGATGTAGTTGCAGAGCGTAAGTGTAAGGATCTGAATTTGGATTTGCTAGGATCTAAGGCAACCGCAGTGCCTCAATATTAGTGGGCATCTCCTCAAAGAAAAGAGGAGTCACAACAAGTAAGAGAGTGTAAGCGAATGAAGTGCCTTGTCACCCAGCAGGTCCTATATTTCTCAATGTGTCGAGTGAGTTGTCAAGAAGTTTTTCAAGCTAGTTGTCATGAGGCTAAAAGCCAAATCAGTAATCAATAGGGAAGAGTAGTCCAAGCGATTTGAGGGAGTAGACCAAGGGGGCCAAAGGCTTCGGTATACACACAAAGAATCTGTGGTTCAAGGTCCAAACCATCCTCGAATCAGGATCACGCCAGATGGACAAAATGTGAGAGAGTAAAAGGAGTACATACCAAGCGTGTTCATAGGGTGTAGGTGTTGCAGAGGAGAGGTGAGGCGAGGGAGGAGGGTTTCACACAAAACAAAGCCACCAATGCCGAAAAACTGCAGGGAGTCACCTAATCTCTAAGAGCCACGTTGTAAGTTGTCCAATCATCAAGATCCAAGCTGAAATTTCTTGAGGAAGGAGAAGATTTGTAAATCAAATGCTTCTGAGAGTAAATCAAAGAGGAGGATTGAGGTAGATAAAAGGTGATAGGTGTCGATGATTCATTTCTAGGGTTGCATGTCATTGAGGTCCGAAGGAAAATGGGGTGGAGCCGTGGAGGGGAAGAGAAGGGAATAAGTGATATATCTTTTGTCTTTCACAATTTGCAAAGTAAATATAATTTTATTTTCTTACCCTAATTTGAATATATCACCAATAGAATTAGTACCTTCACTACCTTGTTTTGTTCGACATGGCAATATATCATTTTGCATTCATTTTCTTTTATATTCCGATGACAAAGAGAAAATTCATATAATCAAAACTATACTTCGTACAGTATAAATTAACGCAACGTACATGACACATTGACATCCCATCTCATCATATCGCATCATATCATAAACGTACATTCCTAACGAATGGCTAGAAACATCCTTCTCTGATCCCTATGAACTAGACACAAATAATAGCATGCATGAAATTCTTATTTAGTTTACTCGTTTTCTTCGAGTTTTTTTTTAATACGTAATACTAGTTGAAGCTGATTTAATGATTGAACTTCATTTTTTAAGTAGAATGTTGTAGATGAAGCTAAAAGTTTATAGTAGCTAAATTCGACAAAATTTAAATTATGTGTTCGAAAAAATAATTGAAATGTTATAAAGATAATGATTAAATATCGAAATAATAATGAAATAAAAAATAAAAAAACATTTATATGATAATTGAGAGTAAAATAGGAAGTAATAAATATTAAACTAGTTTATAAAATAAGTTTTTTAAGCCGAACACTCTTGAGGAAATACTTTTGAGAAATAGATTAGAAATTAAAGCAACTTATTCATACTATTGGGTTGGCGAACGGAAGCCAAGTAACATAGAGTGATAAAATCTTTTGATGACGCATTTTCATATTACATATGAAACATAACAATAACAACACTTAAATTATAATGAATTTTCAAAGAGGAAATGGTGGTGGTGGTGGATGGCCAAACTCACCAAAACCCACATAATAACCGCCCCCATAATTTGCCATCTCATCATAAATCCCTCCATCATAAGTTTCCATGGGTGCCGCTAGCGGGACGGGGGTGGCTGCAGAGGAGGTAGCGTAGGAGGCGAGGCGAGCACGAGCAAGGGCGAGGTCGTGTTGGAGGCGGATCATTCGGTTTTCGAGGAGGGCGATGGCGCCGATGCATCCGTAGACGGGGTCTTGGAGTCGAGCATCGGCCTCGTACGCGAGGGAGTTGACCGCGTCATGGCGGTGCTCCTCCGGGACGTCCAAAAGGATCTTGCTCACGTTCGCCGCGCCGAACACTTTGTGTACTTTGGCGAACTTTTTGGGCTCGTCGGATCGAAAGTATGGGGCGAAGATGCAGCTCGAGCTGCACCGACGCTTTAGAAGCTTGCAGGCCGCGCACGAAGTGCCGGATCGGCCTTGGGGTTTGGTGGTGTTGGTGTTGGTGTTGTTTTGGTAGGAGGATTTCATTTTCTCATGTCTTAGAAGAGAGGAGTTGAGTGTGTGTGTGAATAGGAATAGTTTATTATAGGTCACTTTCAAGAATGGAAGCTAAGCTAGAGTTTTGTGCCTCTAGCTAGGCTATTTGCATGTTATATAATTAAGTCATATGGACTATTCTAACAATAACACTAGAGCAAAATCAATATTACAAGAAAAAAAAAACAATACTCTACTTAGTTTTACATTATTATTTTTACTTTTTATTTAGAGGTTTTAAGTTTTGTTTTCGCTAAAAGTATATCAAGAGGCATTAATATGAAAAGATTTATCATTTTATGTGTTAAAAATAGTACAAGGATGTTATGATGATAAGTTTTGAGAGGACTCAGGCACACAAACTTTATAAAGCGGCGCACAAATTTATAACTCATGCATACGGACATTAGTTATAAATGTAGTATAAATTATTTGTTGATGCATGTTATCCACTCATGCATACGGACATTAGTTATAAATGTAGTATAAATTATTTGTTGATGCATGTTATCCGTGAAACATGCATACGTTGTGTACATGAGTTATAACATACGTACGTATCATCTTAGATCCTCATCTAAAAGTCATCATTATCGAACTAGACCGGTTAAAAAGTGGGTGATGCTACTCGCACTCAATTTTTATACTTTTTGCACTCAATCAGTCACGCACCTGCATTGCAGAATCGTAAAAGAATCTCACACACGTATTGCGGGACCGTAAAAAAGTGAAAAAGTATCCAAAAAAAATTAAACTTTTGTCCAGCAAACGCAATGCGGATGCGAAATTATTTAAAAAAAATAATAATATTAAATCTGGTCAAATAAATAATTTAATTTATAAACTGGAAAATAAAGAAAAATGTTAGTCTCGTGACTGTATTGCGGGTGCGGGACAAAAGTTCAATTTTATTTTACTTTTTTCAAATTTCCGTTTATTTTTCACGATCCCGTATTATGTTTGTTGGACTACCTAAGTAAGAAAGTCTAAAAGTTAAAAGTTAAATGAATTTAGCGTCTCCTAAAAAAATACTGCAATTTGGAAATAAAATCAAAACAAAAGAGAGTATGTAAAGAAACGAAATTGAACTTATTTCTATTACCTTTAAACTAGCTTTTTATTTTATCTTTTTTGTTTTATCTTAATTATCTAATCTACTATTAAACTTTTAAGGTAATCCTCAATTTTCGCCACATGTCACATCCTCACTAAAACTGTCACATGTCATTTTATTATTAATTTTGTCACATGTCATTTTTCAATCATTTTATTTTTTGATAAAAAACATATAATAAGAAAATTTTAAATATGTGTAAATGTTTGTTTTAGGATAATTAAGATATGCAAGTTACTATACTTCTTTATTTATGTTTTTAAATTCTCCAAACCATATTTTATGTACTATAATATATAAAGAGTTATTTAATAATTATACAGAAAGATTTCATTTTATAATTCATAAATTTTAAATACTTAAAACTAAATATATTTAAATATTAAAACAATGCTTGATTAACATTCTCTTTATTGAAAATGTTTATCAAACTAATTCAAAAACTTTATATTAAAGAATTGATCATCTTTTTACTTTACCTATTTATAGACCTGTCAAAAGCTGACCCGACCCGTTGGGTCGACCCGACCCGACCCGTAAAAAACTCGACCCAACCCGACCCAAACACTCATGAAACTAGTTGGGTTCAAACCCAAGACGACCCGAGACCCATTGGGTCAAACCCGGGCCAACCTGAACTTCTCGAAACTCGTCGAGGGACCCATTTTTCACATATTTTATTTCATTTAAATTAAAACATAACAATGTATTTTATTAAATAATAATATAATAAAAATATTTTATTATAAAAATATTGTTTAAATTTTATTTTCTTTATTCTATATGATTTTTATTATCAAAAGGGAAAATGATTGAAAAATGACGTGTGGCAAAATGAATATTGAAATGACATGTGAGGAGGTGACATGTGGCTAAAACTGAAAATTGCTTTAATAGTTTAATAATAGATTATAAAGTTAGAATAACATCATACCTAAACTTTCAAATATATTTGAAGAGTATGTAGTGTCTGTTCTGCACATCAAATTTTACTTCATTTTATAACAAAATAAGCTAGCTTATTGTTTCAATAAGTTAGGTTTTCAAGATTTTTGAAAAAATAAACTAGCTTATTATTGCTTCTCCCAAACACGACCCACGTCTTCTTAAACCTATGCATCATAGTTCCTAATTATGCTTACATCTACATTTCAAGCATTGTGCTAAAGATAATGTAAAAAAGATTAACTAGGTATCCAGGTTTACAATTAATAAACAAAACGCACAATGTGAATGTTCCTTTGTTTGTGTTGTGTACTATGTTTGGAGACTTCGAAATGCTCGATGAATGGAATATGTGAACATTTTTTGGACGTAACTAAGCTTTTTTTTTTTATTATCAAAAGAGGACGTAACTATGCTATATATTACGGCTATATACACACATTTCTGAGTTCGAAGTTAAAACAAGATATTGAACTTTGTATAAGTCCATTTGGCTCACGATAGGTCCGTGACAGTGACGAACTGAGATCGTGCGGGCAAGCGCGTGTATGCGCAGTTGGGCCTAACACATAAGCCAATGAGGTTTCATCCTAAAACCAATTGGTGATAAGAGGAGTAGCTCTTGTGCTTATATACTAGACCACCAAGTTCTCCACTTCCGATGTTAGATGTATATTCTCACACTCCCCTGCAAGTGCAACTGGTTCTGTAGCAGTTGACACTTGGATCTCGTGGAGCCCAGGACCAAACCTACTCTGATACCATCTTGAACTTTGTATAAGTCCATTGGGCCCACAGTAGGTCCGTGACAGTGACGGACTGGGATCGTGCGGACAAGCGCGTGTATGCGCAGTTGGGCCTAACACATAAGCCCATGAGGTTCCATTCTAAAACCAATTGGTGATAGAAGGAATAGCTCATGTGCTTATATACTAGAACACCAAGTTCTCTCATCTTGGATGTATATTCTCACACAAGAAATTGAAGCACATTTTTTTGTTCACGTGTTGAGTGGTTAGCAAGATCTTACCCGACCCTACATAAATTTGTTTGAATCTAGACGTGATCATATTAATTGAATTCATAATTAATTTTGATCTTGTCATAGAAAAGTAAAATTTTAACATTGTTAGGGCATTTACGATTGAGAAATTTTTTGTTTTCTATTAAAAAAAATTAATGTATTAGTATTAGAAAATTAAAGAGAAATTCTCCTTGCTATTTCTGTCCATCTCTTCCTCAAGAAACGCATCTCCTAAGTAGAAAAACTTTTTTTTTAACAAGCAAATAAAAGGCTTATTGTTTACAAACAAGTCAAGCCTAAATCATCACCACTGATGATTTTAAAGAACTTTCAAGGGAAAGAAATGAGAGTTCCTAGTGAGAAGCAACCTTTGGAGTTCCAACGTATCAGAACTTGAGCTTGAATTGTTCCACAGAATGATGATCTCTCTTAAGTCTTCAATAGAAGAGATTTGGGCTGCCAAGAAGTCAGGTGCTCTATTGCAATGTCGTCGAATGAAGAAGAACCTGAAGGAGTCAAACCTAGCTGCTAGGGCTAGGATATCCGTCACAATAGATCTAATTTCCTACGGAGGGTCACGTTTTTTGTTAATACAATTGATAACAGAACTATAGCTTTTAATCAAAATATTTTTAAGATTAAGCCGAATGACAGCTTTAATGCCTTCAAGGATGGTTATTGCTTCAGTAATCAAATCTGATGAATCAGGAACGCGTAGATGTTCAACAAATAAGGGTTGACCATTCGAGTTCCGAATGATGAAACCGATAAAAGACCCAGAATTGGCCTTGACCGAGCCATCACAATTGAGTTTAAAAAATTCAGGGGGTGGTCTCTTCCAACTGGAATTAGACTGAATGATTTTAGGTTTTGTAGTGGATTTCTTAGTACTTTTTTTTCTTGGAATTCAGCTTTTCATTTTAAATAGTGAAACATAATAGTTTTAGCAACTTCCTCAGGGTTCTTAGGATGAGTAGAATTATTGGCGCGAAAGATGCAAGTGTTTCTATGATTCCAAAGGGACCACCAGACAAAGAATGCGATGTCCATGGAGTGATTGTTTTGACACAAATAGTTGATAGTGTTCTCAAAGTTGTCATAGAATTGAATAGATAATTGATAGTTTCCTAATTCATTAAGTTTTTGGAAGACATATAAGGTAAAAGGGCAATGGAAAAAGAAGTGGTTTTTATCTTCGGTGGGATTATCACACATGCTACACGGGGAGAAAACTTTATGATAGTACATGTTAAGATGTTATGTGGTTGGAAGGCAGTCAGAGTAAGCTTTCCAAAGGAAGTTTTGGATTTTATGGGGTAGTTTAGTTTTCCAGAACATTTTAAGATCAATAGTAGGGTTAGTACTCGGTCGAATGACATTGTAAGCATATTTAACTGAGAAAATTCCATTGGTGGCGACTTTCCAAATTATTTTGTCCGAGATTCGCGTGACAGGAATACGAATCTGGATAATTTTTCCACAATATGGTGTGGAAGGTAATGAGAGAGTTTAGGGATATCCCATTGTTTGTCAAGAGTGATGAATTCAGCTACAGTTAGGGTTCCACTGGAGGGGCTTTGGAATTGGGCTAAAGAGTAGTCAGGGATACAACTATCAGTCCAAAAACGGATAGATAACCCATCACCCAATTGCCAAAAGAGGTTCTTTTTAAAATATTCAAGAAGGAGAAGTAACCGACTAAACTGCCATGATTGAGGTTGTTTGCGCTGGAGAGTTAAGAAATCACTTGAGGAAAAGTACTTTTCTCTATGAATAGAGACCCATATGTTATTAGGTTGAGTAAATTTTTTCCAGAGAAGCTTCATTTGAAGAGCACAGTTGTTCTCCCAAGCCAAACGGAAACCAAGCCCGCCTTGACATTTGGGTTGACAAAGAAAGTTCCATTGGAGAAGGGATTGGGATGAGGGATATTTTTTATTCCAAAAGAATTTTTTGTTGATATCATCAATTTCTTCGCAAACACCTTTAGGCAGGAGAAAGCTTTGCATTAAATAGTTAACTTGTGACGAAAGGTTAGATTTAATAAGTACGGCTCTAGCTGCTTGTGAAAGGGAATCAACTTTCCATTGCGATCGTTGTTATTTGCGAGTAGAGATTGCATCATCAAAGACCTCGTTACACACCCGTCCTTGGAGAATTGGGATGCCCAAATATTTCTCCATCTTCGAGGTAAGTGGAATATTCATGTGGGAGGCCAGAGTTTTGGCAAGAGTACTTGAGATATTGTTGGAAACTTGGACAGAGCTTTTATGGTAGTTGATAGAAAGTCGACTTTGTTTGGAAAAGAGTGATAGAAATTGTTTTATATAAAGGATATTATCGACAGTGGCATTAGCAAGAATAATGGTGTCATCTGCAAAAGTAAGAAACGTAATAGAAGTGCTATGACGAGTTAATTTAATCCCAACATGGGGGTTACTTTCTAATGCCTCTTTATAGAGTTTACGGCCAAGAAATTCCATAACAATAACAAAGAGAGCTGGAGCTAAGGGATTCCCTTGTCTAATACCGCAGGAGGGTTTTAATTCAGTGACAGGTTGATTATTAACTAGAACAGAGTACGAGGTTGTATGAAGGCAGGCTTTTATAAGATTAATCCATTTGGTATAGAAGCCAAATTGGGAAAGAATTTTACATAGGAAATCCCAGTCAAGTTTATCATAAGCTTTTTCCAAATCTAATTTAAGGGCCTTCCATCCAGTAGCACCTTTCTTATTTTTGTGAAAATAGTGAAATATTTCATGAGCAACTAGGATATTATCTTGAATAAGGCGGCCTTCAACAAAAGCACCTTGAAAGGGAGAGATGAGTTTATTTAGAAGAGGTTTAAGTCTATTGACCATTATTTTAGTGATGATTTTATAGGAGGAATTACACAGACTTATAGGTCTATAGTGATTAATGTTACTAGGAGAGTCAGTTTTAGGTATAAGAGCTATGAAAGAATGGTTAATAGAAGAGAGCATCTGTTCAGAGAAGAAGAAAGCTTTAACTGCATTAAGAATAGATGACTTAATAATGTTCCAATTTTTCTGATAGAATTCAATAGAGAAGCCATCAGGGCCCGGAGTTTTATCAGGGGGTTGGTCAAAAACAACAAACTTTAATTCTGCTTCAGTAGGAGGTTTTGTAAGATCAAAATTTTCTTGATCAGAAATCAAACAAGGGATAAGGTTAAGTTTATCAGAGCTAATTCCAGTAGCTCCATTGTTCTGGAATCTAAAGGCTAACTCCTTGGTTATCTCTTGGGAAATACTATTATGATCATGGACTACAAGTCCATCTTTGGTACAGAATCGGAGGATGGATTGTTTGAAGATTTTCATTTTTGCAATAGCATGGAAGTACTTTGAGTTTTGATCTCCATATTTAATATGATTAACTTTAGCTCTACGCCTCCAATAATCAGTTTAAAATTGAAGAAGACTCAAGTATTTTCTAGAGTGGAATCTAATTTGTCTAATGGTGATAGAATTAGTGGGATTATCAAGAAAGCAGAAATGAAGATCTTGGAGCTTATTTTCAGTTAAACTGAGGTGAGTAAAGTTATTGCCATTATTTTTACGTGCCCATGTTCTTAAATAGAAAAACTTGAATCTAAAAATTCCTCACATATGTAATCATTGTTTTAATTTCTTTTTATTTATTTCTAAGATAAGAAAATTTGAGTCTCTATTGTGGATGACCTTAAAGTATCCTTATTGGAGGTTGTAAAACCGGGGTTGTAAGAAAGATTGTAAGATAAAGCCCTTTTTAGAGTTTTGCTGGGTTCTTTTTTCCGTAGTGAAAGTCGTAAGGAAAAGGTTGTAAGGTTTATAAAATGACAGTTATTTCCCTGAATCTCCTTCGAATCGCCTTGAAACTTCTCGAAGTCACGTTGAACAAGAGTAATCTCCCTTCTAGGATTTGAACTCGAAGTCGGCTCGAGAATCGTTTTCTTTTGCACTCAAAAAGCATGCGAGATCGTTGTAGACGGAGAGGAAGTGTGATCGTAGGGAGAAAATCAACAGAGAATCCAAGAGAAGTTTGGATGTTTTGAGAGAATACGAACGTTTCTTTTGGAGCCGAGAGAGAGAAGGCGCTATTTTGATTTTTGATTTTTGATTTTTTTATGGTGTTATTTCTTATATATAGTGCGTGTTTTCTAAAACGGATGGAGCCCACCAGCAAATTAAGCCTCCTATAGTTGCTAGCTCTTGGATACGGATAAAGTAAATCCTTTTTTCTACTTTAAGAGGACATCCTCACTGAAATTAAACCCGTAATATGTAAACTAGCTAATATATCTTCCGCCTTTCTCCTTTCTAAATATAATAACATCCCCAACTCAAACTACTATCTCTTTTTTATAGTTACTATTAATATTTTAACTTCATATTACCCAATTTAGGCACATTTTTAAATTCGAAATAGAGTAAAGTTTATTGGAGGACAATTCACCAAGTTTTTTAATCTTTAATATTTTTGTCTTGTAATGGCAAATCGATCGACATGAAAGATCAAACAAATATTGGACATCATTAGTATGATTTTAGTAAAGGAAATGACACTACATGAAAAGTGAAATGTTTTAATTGGCCTTTGTAAGCTTGCTATCCTTTCATAAAGGAGTGGCAATGAGGCTATATAGAGTAGCTAATACCCTAAAAATAGCTCTTTTATAGGCACTCACATATGTTTGCCATATAATTTAGGTTGGTGCATTCGTATTTCATTGTAATTATGTTTGAGATTTGATTTAGACTTTTTTTAATTAATTATGTATATGAGCTTCTTAAGTCATATTTAAAAGAAAATTGCGATGAATGTGAATATTTGGTCTTTAAATTAAGATGAAAAAAGTAGAGGCGAGTTTTAAATGTTTAAAACCATTTTACTAAAACACTCTAGTTTTTTTAGTATACTAGATACGTGTTTCGCGCTCCGCGCGAGGAAATTGCAGATTTTCATCTATAATTAATGTTGTTACGTATTATTTTTTAATATTTTCGTTATTGTTATCAAATTTGTTAATAGTGTAATTATAAGTATTTTATTAGCTTTTATGTATATAAGATGAGATGAGATTTTACTTAATCTCATGACCTCTTGATTATTTTCATCAAGAAAAATGACCTAATAACATAAGTTGTTATTAAGAGAATATAATTTGTCGCGAAAATATTTTTAAAACAGATTTAAAAAAGGTGATGCTAATCGCACTCGTTTTTTTATTTTAAAAAAAAGGTGAACTTACATGCATTTTTCACAGCCTTATGAGAAAAAAATCACGCTATTTACATCAAATTATGAGATCACGTATTTTTAATTGGATGTGGATGCTGAAATATGCTCCAACTTTACTCTGACAAAGAGCTACCGAGAATAGCGATTTGTTAGAACTTACAATTGAAATCAAAGCCCATTAATATGGCCCAAACGGAGAAATAAACAAAGCCCATTAATAGATTTTTTTCATTATAAACCATTTATTGTTAGGAAGTGGGCCATATCAAGTACATTAATTATGCGTCAATCATTATTCGGTACCAATTTCATTCAATTCGGGCAATGGTCAGCCATCTTTTATATAGCCTAGAAACGGCAACCCGCGCTTCGCGCGGGTATAATTCGGTTTAATTCGAGTGTTTCTTATACTTTATGTACAAGTCTTCTTCGATGTGAATAACTAAAATACTTTACTTCATTCCTCAAATGAATAGAGGGTTAACCTTAATGGCATGCGAAATAGTATGAAAGAGTTGACAATTTGGAGAAAAAAATTTGTTGATAGCGGCAAAAAGGTATGAGTTTATAAAAGGATAAATCAAATGATTACTATATGTGTAGAAAGTTACCTAAACCAACTTGCTTGACAACAGGAAATGACTACACTTTTTGTTGTGTTAATATCATCCAGATCATTGAAATGTGTGGATGTATCTATTAGGAATACGGGTTGTGGCGCGCAACAAAATGCATAATCCAGTACGACATAGAGATTTGGTGCAATTTCTGCAGTTCTGTATGCAAAGTTCAATTACTGAAGTATCAACAAAAAATAGGCAAATAATCTAGAACCACCTTCGTCACCTTAATTGATGATGTCACAGTAAAACTTCTTTAAATAAATATGCCCTTGCTCCCGGATGAAATCATTGTAAGTCAAATATACATATAATATTTTAAACACATATATATGAGAAAAAAGAAGCATTTATGCATGTTTTCAGTGTTTCACACTGCATGACACATATAACTGAGTCTGCAACCCCCCGGATGTTCAGTATGACCTGAGGAAAGCACATACTTGAAATTAAAACACACACGTTTTTTGAAGCCAACGCAATAGAATCATTTGTGTTCAAATATGATAACATGCACAACAAACTCATGTGAAACTGAGGTATCTAAATTGCAGCCAACTCATTTAAACGTTATAAAAGATATTTCAATAATCAAATATACATGGATAACCGATCCTATGCGGAAATGAGATCACTCCTTATCAGCAATGCAAAGCCTCTTTTTCCTCTCTTTTTCTAGTGGTTCTATAGTTGGTTGTTGCACCTGCACCCGTAGCTATTTTTTGGTTGCACGTGCACCCCAATTTATTAGCGAACATGAAAGGAAAGAAAAAAGGTTTAACTAAATTGCAATTTTCGTTTGTAAACTTATACTTGATTATTAAGCTCTCTAGCTATTTTTTTGGCAGTATCTCGGTCAGATATCATCACAAAGGTTAGGTGGTAATGTGTCTTTAGTCTCCAAGCCAACGTTCTGAGCGGTAATTCCCTCGCCTTCTGAACCAGGCCCCACATCGACCTCCTCAACAACCTCCTCAGTCTCCAAACCAACACCTCAATTCCTCAACAATCTCCTCGTCCTCCAAATCAACGTCAACGGCTTAATTTTCGAATGATAATTGCGTGTTTTGAATCCGTACCAGTTTTTGAGAGGGAAAAAGGATGCCAAAAATTGTAATGAAGGATGCTTTAATGAATAGAAATAGCAAAGGAGGTCATGGAGAGGAAAGGGATACTATTTAAGTACATATAGTGATGGTGAGCTACTCAAAACCTTGTTGACAGTTGAACACTCGTTGTCGGTATGTGGATAATAAGTATGTGTTCTAAGCTCAATGGTGTGATCAGAAGTTGTTTTTAAACATAGGTGTAGCCGACCTGTGTATATTAAGTATAGACATTCGATATAACATGAATTGTGTGTTCTCTTATCTCTGTAGTAGATAATGCCTGATGCTAGTCTTGAAACAGTAGGCTCCATGAATCTAGGCTAACGCATTGTTCTTTTGTCGATACTTGTATACTTAGATTAATTTCATGATAATTGTATAGTAATTTGTAATAAATGAATCGATGTTTTTAGTTAACAAAATATTTAAAAAAGTATGTGTTCTAAGCTTAAAGGTGTGATCAGAAGTTGTTTTTAAACATAGGTGTAGCCGACCTGTGTATATTAAGTATAGACATTCGATATAACATGAATTGTGTGTTCTCTTATCTTTGTAGCAGATAATGCCTGATGCTAGTCTTGAAACAGTAGGCTCCATGAATCTAGGCTAACGCATTGTTCTTTTGTCGATACTTGTATACTTAGATTAATTTCATGATAAATGTATAGTAATTTGTAATAAATGAATCGATGTTTTTAGTTAACAAAATATTTAATAAATACACATTGATCTTTTTATATTCATGTAAGATATTAGTAATATAAAACGTTTAATTACTAATCTATTTATTTATCTATCTATCTATCTACCTACTAAACAGAGCGGTGTTTGACATATGTCGCTCTTACGTTCAATTCGCTTATGTGTCGACCTCTAAGATATGTCAAATCATCTGCCATGCCATCCTTCCCATCATCCAATTTTATATTTTGTTATATATCTTTGAATTAAATAATGAAAAAGATTGAAAATATATCTAATAAATTATATTAAAAATATATAATATTTTTTGTCACTGGCAATACAGTAAGAAGATACATCTCCAATGAGAAATACATGTTTGATGGTCATCAATCCACATTTTTCAATTCCTTTTCTTAAGGAATTTCTTCTTTAAGTTGAAAGAAACTGTAAATTAAATACTATGAATCAATCTCCTATTTCTCCTTAGCATTCATTCAAAATTCAATATTAGTATATAAAAGTCTTCTTATCAAATCCATTCATTCCTTGAAATTTAGGCATTTATCAATCTAGGAAAATTCATAAGCTATAACTTCTCATAGAAACTTGGATTAATAAAGTATTACAGTAATTCAACCAGAAAAAACCAATGTTATATCCTAATATATATCATCCACTTTATCAATGGAATTAAATCAATCAATACCTGCGTTAACGACGAATTTAAGGGCTCATCAATGGCATACACATACCAAAACAGCCTCTCTGCATTGGTGCACATATTGAAGTTTTTGTCCTTTTGAAGAATTGCCACCCTTCAACTTTCTAATCTCATTCTTAAACAGCTTGTTAAAATCAGTTATCTACAAATGAAAAAAAAGGAACAAGATTTCAGAAGAAGTGTGATTAAAATTAAGCATGAAAATTGAGTAGTTTCATATAAAAATCCAACAGAGAGTGAGATATGACACCTGTGGCCCGGGCTGATAAATGTTTTTAGTGGATTGTAATACAGTGGAAAAGTTTGTGCATTCATCGTAAGCATTCAACAACTCTATCAGTTCCGCTTCAAGCTCCTTCACCTGATATGATAATGTGTTGTTAGAACAGTAATTTACTTAAAAGTCATGGTACAATGGTTAATCATCACAAAGGCCACTACAAAAATGATTTCAATGGATAGAATGGGACTTGAATATATAAACCCCATCCCAAATTCCATGAGTAATTCAATTGGGAATCCAACTCTAACTCCCACCCAATTTTCATCAAAACAAAAACATGAAATTTGATCCCATCCTGGCAGCCTCCAATCAACACTAACTAAAGGGTGGTGTGAGAAACTATGTAATTGAGTTGATTAGTTCAGTCCTTAAAATCCTTAAACAAAAGTTGGATAAATGAGAATCTATCTTAATGGAGGCTAAAGACGGAGATATCTGTATAAGGAGCATACCATTTCGGTGTTATTCTCCTTCTCCAACTCGATAGCAATATCTTTCATCATACTAAAAGCCCTTCGAAAATCTTGCAATCAACCACCCAAAGAAAGTGAAATAAACACAATTCCACAATGTGAAATTCTAACAGCGTAGAGAGATGGAAAATTAGGGTTTGGCAGAATAGAAGAGAATAAAGAGGACTAACGGAGATGAGGGGATGGTTATCCGACACAAGCGTAGAAGCTGCGGTGCTAAATGGACGCACAAGTGCTTCACTTTCACGGCTAATGTTGCGGAAATTGTGTCTTTGTTTAGGACTCAGCGCAGTGGTTGCTCGTACGGTGCTCTTCCGTCATGGAGGAAATTGGAGAAGGGAGTTGAGAGAAAAACTGACGGCATAACGACATATGCATTGAAGGCATGAAGCCTAAAAATCTGAAGAAGCGCTGAAGATCAAACTATAATACAAAGTAGTAGAGAATGGGGTGACTTGCACTTGCAGCATATCTCTTTGAAGTTGAAAGACTTCTTCCCAACGTAATCTTTGACATGATATGTACACTAAAAATGTCTTGCAGCATAGATAGGCCTAAACAAAGACACAAGTGACATGGAAGATAGGTATATATACTCATTCAAGCATTCACTGTCCATGAAGGAGAATACCAACAGCTGCAGGGCAATAGAAACGGCCGGTCAAGCAATGCCTGGTCACCCAGCTTTGAAGAACAAAGCAACATGCCTGGTCAAAGAACACAAGTTAGATCTATCTGAAGATAAAAAAAAAATTATCCTCAAGACAACCATGTTTGGCACAAAGAAAATAGCAATATTTGTGCTCAAGGAAGGAGTGAAATATCAATGACTTTGTTCTAGCTCCATCAGATGCCCTCTAATTCACATATCTAACTCTCTTTCACTTCTTGCTGCGCGCGAGTCCTGTTTGGCTATTTTTTTAATCATCTGGTACGTCCACATATACTTGAATTTATGAAAAATGACTGCTTTTCTTTTACAAAGAAGTTTCTTAAAAAATATGATGTCATCGTAACACAACGGAGTATTGTTAAGGGAATCACACAAAGACTTTGCATTTCTGTACCATTACGGATTGTAGAAGCAAATCTAGGCCATTTAAATATGACTTAACAAATCTATAACCATGTATAGAGATGAACCTCATAGGTCATGTTGTCAGGATCGATGTTATCGGGCCAATTCTGAGATAATATACAGGAAGGAAAAGATTATTTAAAAGCTATACAAAATATTAACAGGCAATAATGTAAAAATAAACCTACAACTTAAAACATTTCTTGAAAACCATGCTTTATTTCTTCTGCAAAGTTGGATAGGTACTAAAAGCCGTAAATAAAAGTCAAATTAGTAATTAAAGATACAACTTACTCGCAATTAATTTGAAGTAACATTCAGAATAGTAAAAAAGTAAGTAACTGTAGGATTAGCATTTTGGTAGATACCTCTGCTGCTTCTGAAGTGGTTGCATCATGATTTGACAAACCTGTAAATTCAAATTAAAATAGAGAAAATCATCAGACAACCTCCAAAACTATACTCCCAACATAATTTCCTTTAACCATTACTATGAATGATGAAACCTACAGTTCATAATTTAGCAGGCAATTTGTTGTAAATAATAGCTTAACATCAAATGAGATAAACAAATAGTCATCGGATTATCTTAAAAATACAGAGATTTAACCTTCAAACAAATAAGGTGACCAAATGATGAATGGATACGATACAAGGATGTCGACTTAATCACAGAACAATTGTACCAGTAACTGAAAAATGTAATATCAACAGAGCAATATGCTAAGAAAACTAACATTCTTCAGAACTATCCTCTGAGATCCTGTCTACATTGTCTTCATACGACATTCCCTAAACAACTCGAAAATGAAAAGAATGAAATTATAAGTCTTCATCATCAATGAACTGAAATCACTTATAAATGCAGAATTCCAACCTTTCAACTGGATGTTCATAGTACTAATTTCATTTACTTATGACAACAGGTAGCTAGCTTTTATATATACAAGGAAGCAAATTGCACTTCAGATAGCCACCAACAAAAAAAAAATTATAGTTCTGCAAACTTGTTTCATACACATTCTCATAAAGATTATTCCTCAAGGATAATGTTAAAGACTTCATTCATAAAAGAAAGCAACCAAACATGTAAATGAAATGTTCAAACATGATAGAATAGGCCAACTGAAATAAAGATAAAAGGGGCAAGAAATTGTATGTGTTGGCTATTCATTTGTACCCCACTATCTTTCTTAAATATTAATTGGTTCTTTAACTGGACATAGTTAATCTCCAACTCTCAACTCTCAAGAAGTTTCAAACGCACAAAACAAATAAATTGGACACAGAGAAAGTTAGTCTCAAGATGTTTGACATACAGAAACAACATTGAAAATAAAAAGTTAGTATGAAATCTCAAGATGTTTCAAATGCAACAACTCACATCTTCCCTAACTTAGATAGGAACAATAAAGAAATCACATAAGGAAATCATAAATTGTCTATGCCTTCCACTTTGATTCCGCAAGGTCAAAGACTTGACAGTAATATGTATAATATGAAGGCAAAAAGGTACCATAAAATGATTCCTTCCTAGTAGAATTATAATACATGTTAACACATTCAATGTAGTTCATCTTTCAGACCAAGAAAGGCAAGAATGTAATCCATATATAAGTTGCATCTGCAACCAAAAGCCAACAATCCAAAACTAAAGCCACACCAGTTGCAGTATATCTATATCTGATCACTCAAGGATCTTTCTTAATGGGTCAAAGAACTTGTCTTTAATAATACATACAAACATATCCTTGCCTTTCTTCACCAGATCGCTTGATCATAATATGGCCATAAAAAGTGAGTTTATAGCTACCTTAAAATAACAGATTATGATTAGCAGTTTCACTAATCAACATCGCCAGCACAACTAACCCAATAAATACATGACCCATATAACAAATTCCAACCACAAAAGACAGAAAAAGCAATAAATTGCCCATGATTTAGTAAGGATAACCAATAGAATGAGAATGAGAAAGCAAATCAAAGTGTGGTTATATACTTTCCAGGGTCAACATCACTCAAAAGGTCAACCATTTTAACATATAGGTTTTCTTCTTTCTGGCTGGAAAAAGGTGACTTTTCAAATGAATTTGTTAGTGTTCTTCCCTCTTTCCTAGAGTAAGAAAAAGAAATCCCTTATTTAATATTTTAATTACAAAAGAAAGCAATAGAAATGGATCAAAAGCATGGATAAGCTGTCATTTGTTCAAGAATACACATACTTTTGTACTTCTCTGGTATTGTGCAGCTGAAAAATGCATCCTAACCACCTTTTGTACTTCTACTAACTGGAATGAATGTGAGAGACTTTAGGGGTATGTTTTGTGCTGTTTAATCACAATCCAAAGTAGACGCTCGGAGAAACAGTGTGAAATTGAACTTCGAGCAACACAACACATAATATTGTCCTACATTCAACATCAGAAGGAGTGAAACAAGTAAAATCCTATTAGAGGGCTAATGGAAGCGAGAGAAGTCAGCACATGAACCAGTCATGCCTCACGGAGACGAATGAATCAAGTATATACTTTAATAGCCTAGGTAAAATCTCCCTATTGGTTCGTAAAAGTAATTCGTCAGGAATCAAGTATATATTTTAATAACCAAGGTAAAACTTTCCTACTAAATTACAACTTTGCTGTAAAAACAAACTGTCTTGTTGCGAGAAATAACATATTAAGCAGGGTAAAGAATCTGAACAAAAGACAGAGTAAGATCGGTTTACCTCAATACAGAAGAAAGCCACATCTATTAATGTAGTCAAGGTTTATTCATATATATTGATGAGACAAAATTTGTTGTATGTTAACTCATCTAAATTGTGTGTGTGTGTGGGGTAAAATTAGTTTAAAACAAAAAACCAGCAAGGCGCTTAACACATCAAGTATATTTTAATAGTCCAAGGAAAAAATCTGAAGCAACATTTGTATCTGAATAACAACCAAACCGGTATATGTGGAAAAATAAAACCTTCGTACAAATTCCTGTATTAAAAAACTTTATCGCAGACAAAAGCATATACAACAGAAATAGGTATGAAAAATCTGATCATGTATTCTCATACTTGACTACATTCATGGTGGCAATAATCAAGACATAAATTTAGCAGTTTACAAGTTTGTCAAAAATAAATGATAGCTACAAGAAGAACACAAGCTTTCAAATTGTTTCCATGCATGTGATATCACAAATTTGGTGAAAGGGACTCATGGAAAAACTCCAAAATAATGATAGCACCCAATTCCATATTATTTGAACATAAATAACGAAAAATACTAATCTGATTGCACTCTTAAGTCTCAACCCCCAAAATCACTCCCTTAAAAATCATCCAAACAACTTTTTTAGTTTCATTATTAAGTTATGGATTTACCATAAGTACAGGACATAATTCATTGTAATCATAACCTATTCATCCTATAAAAATCTGAAACTTAATAAAACATTGGCCATGATAGGCAAATCCTTGATTGTAATAGAATCAATATGTCAAAAAAAATGTCAACTATATGTTTTTCCTAATTTATAATCCACATGTATTAGCATATTACTCAACTATTTTCGAGGGGCAGGGATGCTATCAACATGAAAGTGAAAAACATAATTACAGTAGAAAGGAGAGAAGCAGGAAAATCATATTAGAGGGCATATGACGTAATGGTTATTAAAACAGGACAATTATAACTTAAACCTCGTGCCTTTTTTAGTCAAACAGGGCAATCAGTATTTCATCAAGTTACAAAACCACAAACAGGTCCAACTTCCAAGCTATGACATGCAAATTTTGCAATATCCTACAGATCTTCAACTGTTCAATATCAGATATGTATAATCTAAAACTAAGGTATAAAGTAATGAAATTCTTTGGACCCGTTTGTATAGAAAAAAGATTCATTGCACGTACTTAACCTAGGAAATTATCTTTTACTAATAAATGGATTATTATTTAAGTACCATGAAATAAAAATATCAGTTACACGCTCACAAACTGCCAACAAAGCTACTGAGATCCTTAAGAAAGTAGAAGAAAGAATCTTAAATTGATCAAATTGAAGAAATTAGAGTTGGATCAAGGTACTAACTGTCAAAGTACTATGGCATTTTACCGATAATGACACCAAAAACGAATTTGCTCAATTTCTGGCTTATTCCTCTCTAAGGTTTTCAAACACTCGTAAGCTGGATATTCGTAGCCAAAGACGATCCTGGAAAATAAATTTGTGATATGAATTTAGCATGGAATCAAAAATATGAAGCAATGTATACTAAAAATAACGAACCAACACCAGCACCCAGGCTCAAGTGACGTGTTACCTTCTTTCCAACCTCCTTTGCCATCTTAGCCAAATAATCACTCATAGCATTTCCACATCGATTGTCATCCAAGAATATTCTCAAATGCAACTTTGAACCGAGATGCTGAGCAAGCTTTCCCTATAGAGGAATCCAGGCGTCACTTAAATCTGCAAAGTTTGTTTTTAGAAAATTGATTTCATCGTTCCCAAGGAAGGTTGCCTCATCAGAAGGCCCATCAAAATAAAAAACTTCAATATGCAGCATAGACGGAGGCTCATCCATTGCATCAAATTCAAATCTCTCTGCACACACAAAGCATAGACGAAAGAATGTTCACCTTTCCACTGAGGATCTAATTGTTGAAACTTGATTGAGCTGGTTCTCGTCTTTCGATTGCAAGTAAATACCACAAATGGATCAGAAGAACCAGTGGTATCGACAGCAGGCAAGAGGGAAGGGAAGAGCCGGAAGCAATCGGCTTTGTAGGAGGAGGAAGGAATAGGTTGGAGAGAACGAATGTAATTGGGTGAATAGATGGAAACGGCTCTGCTTAAACTGTAGGGGGAAAGAGAGAAGAGAAGAATAGGGTTAAACATTAACTCGGTACCAATTTCATTTAATTCTGGCAACACACAGCCAGCCTTTATATAGATAAGACTAGATCCGGAAACCCGCGCTTTGCGCGGGGAAATCACGGTTTTTCGTTTGTAGTTAGTCATTAAATAGACCCTAAATTCTAAATGAGTGAACGATGCTATAATACAATTCTACAAACTCGTAAAATGAAAGTATAACTATTGCATCGGTGGTTACAACTGAAATCAAGAATGAAAAACTCGAGAAGACGCTTGGATACTGCAATAGGCCAGATATATTTATACCAAAAAAACTCTAAGTAACATCATCCTTCAATTCTACAATCAAGTTGGAAGATGAAAGTCTAAAGGGAAGAAGAAGGGTTGAATATCAACGGAAGAAATAAAGCCTAATCGATAAATTAAATTTAACTCAATAACCCAATTAGGCTCAATGTATTAATTACGGTGCCTCGGTACGGATTGACATTACTTTGTCAAATCCATCAATTTTTATATAAATTGATATAGATATAGAGTTTTGTCTATATACATATACTTAATATATTTTTTCATATATGTACTTTTTAGTAAATTATAATAAAATGATTTGAGTATCTCTATATATGTATCAAAATCACATAGTCGTTTACGTTGCTCGGATTGCTCTTCATCGTCATATAATTTGGAGGTGAAGAGCGAAGAAAAAAAGATGAAAATTTTGGAAATATTAAACAATTAAGCGCGTAATTATGATTTTATTAAATACTTAATAAGTCTTAATTATGATTGAATAATAAGAGATAGAAAAAAAGAAAAAAATTAGGTTTAAACATTTATTAGTCCCAATTAACATTACTTTCTCAAACCCGTCAATTTTTATATATAGATAGATAAGATTACTCTAGTTTAAGGGATAAAAATGTTCTTAGATTGGTACTCCCTCCCTCCCTTTATATAATTTTTGTTTCATTTTTGACATTATTCACATTTTACCATATTTTGTTGCATAACTTTTAAGATATAAGAACAAACATAGTCATGTGAGGTCTTGTTTGATTCGTCTCGATGAGTACTTTAACATATTAAAATTTTATAATTTTTTTATTGACATGTAGTTAGAGATTTTGACGATACAAAACGTGTTTCGGAAAATGTGAAAAAAGAAACAAGAATTATATTATGGGACGGGGGATTACATGGTATTTCTCAATCATCTCAATATAGTTTATCTTTCAACTTTCCATCACCCATCCATATTTTTAAATTTTATACCTTAATATTTCTTATACTCCATATCTATACTAATAAACATATATCGTGTCAGAAGAATAAAATCATTTCAATGACATGTATAATAAAACTTAGGTCATATAATTATTATTGTGTGAATATACGAATACACGGTTGTTCACCAACTCAAATGATGTTTCTAAAACATAATTTAACGTTCTCCAATTTCTCAAAAATTTTCATGAAATTTTAATGCAAATTCTTTGAAAAATAATTATCATATCACAGACATGCATCAGTATTCATCTACATGTGTATCAAAATTTCATTAGGAAGATGTGCATCATTTTTTCATCAATGTACATAAAATGTGTACTAAAACTCTAGTTTTTTCATCGATCTCATAGAAAAATCTCGTGATGATGGATCCTTGGATGAAGACTGATGATTATGCACATAGACATAATAATTATGCACACAATCGTTAGTACTTGGAGATGAATAATATTTGTGACATATATACACAATGTGTGCATGATTTATAACGTCTTTCTACATGAGTTAGAACATTTGTATACATATCATCAGTCCTCATATAAGATTCGTCCTCACCAAAATCAACCCCCATATTAAGAATTTTATCAATTTATGTTCAGAAAAAACTTTTCAAACTAACCAGATGAACTTTTAGTTCATCTTTTTTATTAATGTGTGTTGATTTATTATAGGTGAAGCTAGGTTAAGTTAGTAAGTTTAAGGTGAATATTCTCATATTGTACGAGATCACGCCATAATTGGATTATTCACACGCCATAAATGATTTGATGTTCTAACTCAAAGATTTAAACTTACTTCGCCAGTGAAAATATATTGATGTCTACTGATGTGATCTAGGTCAAGTAAAAGGGAAGAGAGGAGATCGAATAGAGTAAAACCGATTCAACTGAGAAGACATTGTATTAGTGGAAGATTGAAATTCGATCTTGGTCATATTTTTTTGTGGTTTTTAATTACTTTTGACCAAAACGACTACAGACCTAAACATTGACAATCTTTCCCCCGTGAAAATAAACCGAAAATTTTGCTTTTGCAATTTAACAATTATGAATGAAACAATTAAACCTCGATCAAATCTCCAAGCTCTAGGGTATTATTTATGGTCCTTGTCTTGGTTGGATCAAGGTTTTTGTCAGTTGATCATCGAGATCCCAGTTCGTCGTCACTTTGTTTGAGAAGACTTTGGGTTGTTTTCACCCTTTTTCTAACCCGGTTAGATAATGACAAGACTTCATCTATAAAACCTAAAATGTGCAGTTTCGTCATATCTTCAAAGAGACATATTTGATTGCTGACCTGCTAGCTATGTCCTTCTATTGTTTGATTGTTTCTAGTGTTTGATTTCTTTTATTCAATAATGTTAGTGGTTTGGCTAACCCCTCTTGATTATTCTTCTATTGTTTGATTGTCTTTATTCGATTATGTTAGAGGTATGACTATCCCGCTTAATTAAATCTTTTTTATCTATTCAATAAAACTACTTGTCACTACTTCCAACAGCAACAACAAAACAAGTTACAAACGTGAAACTTTAAGGAGAATTCTTGCAAATTCTTAAAATTAACAACACATAGAAGTTATTAATATATCAAAGCTAACAATTTCATAACTCACTTGAATAGTATTAACCTGCTAGTGTAAGAAGCTAAACCAAGCAAGCTAGGAGGCTGTGTGTCTGATACTCGAATATGTGTGTCTTCTCATCGTCGTCTTCCTAGGACGGAGACGAGAAGCTAAACTGCAAGCCGCTAGCTCTTCCCACAGTCATGCTCAGACTTCTTCACTATATGGCAATAGTTAACCTGGAAAAGTAGAAAATTTAGCTCAATTCTACTGGTGAAAACAATGATGTTTGAATGATGAGTAGGATACAAAAATGCTATACAATTTAGAGTTTTAGGTAATAATTTATTCGTGAATTGGAAGATTTAGTAGTAAAAATTTGTTTATTTATTGTCTAGAAACGAGGCAGATTGTTAAAAGATTATAGCCATAAATAAAAAATGACAATATTTAGTGAACAAATATATCTTATATATTAAAGTTGAGCCTTTTAGAGCTCTTAGAGTGATTTTAGGATTAGTTTGTTACACAATTATTATTTTTTATCTTTAATTTCAATTATTAATAGATAAAAGTCAAACGGTGAAAGTATATAATTACATAAAGTTGGATGGAAGCCGAGAAACAAGTTGCGCTCCCACACTTTTCTGAATACAAAAACTCAATATGTGAAAGATAAATGTACCATTCCTAGCATTGTTAGAGTGACTAATAGAAAGGGTCTTAATACGTGAAAGTGTATCCAATGCTTATTTGTCCAACTCTCCAAAGGTGGAGAAAGCAAATGGGATGAACTTATACTCATTCTCCTCACACTTAGATGCATACTTTCTTTTCTTCTTCTCCACCGCATTGTGGAAAGCCACATCAGGAGCCCAGGAATTCACACCCATGCCAGCACAGAGAGATATACCAGTCACATCCAAACAGACATCCTTACCCTGAAACCAATTAAACAGTAAAAGGTCTGCAGGCCTAAGATCCTTCCCAAGATCTGAAAGAAACCCCATGGGGGCCTCCTTGCGTACTGCGATCCCAACTTTGGAGCAAATATCAACAAGGAAAAAATTATCATTCCTTTCAACAACAAATATAGCAACTATTTTATTGAGAATAAATATTATGTTGAAGGTTAATATATATATTCTTACGATAAAATTAGGATTATTTTCGATAATAAAAATTAAGTCAAGCTACATACATAACCTTCATGAAATAAAATATATTTTTATAAATAGTTTTTACAAGGAAAGAGTTAATCTTAATTTTTTGACAAACTCGATTAAAAGGATATACAATTTGCATACGAATAATATGGAATTTCCCGTAGTATGATTTTTTACCTCCATTCGGAATAATTTGGTAGGAATAACAAGCCCAAGACCAACACAGCTTCTAAATGACTGATAAAACTCCTGCAATGAGAAATCACTCAATTTATTCTCTGATAATGTGGTTAGGCTTCCTGTTGATGCAAATGCATGACCATAAATTCCGGCATCTCTCATCAATTTGAAAGGAAGATCAAATGAAAGATCTGCAACTGCATTGAGAGCAAGATCTCCACCAAGTGCATCTCTCGTTGGATTGTCGTCTTTCGTAGTCTTTGTTTGCCTACGAAGATCTGTAGGACCGAGTCCTCTAAATGTGAACCCTAACACCGAAGATCCTCCCATGAAGTATCTATCAGCCACTGATGAAGGTTTGTCTAAGAATCCACTCCCCCATGGAAAAATTGCACCACTAGATAGTCCTAAGTTAAGGGCGGCACGAGAGAATCCTAATGGGATGGCGTAACGAAGATCGAAATCCTGTTAAGAAAAAAGATCCAAGAAAAACAGAGAGATAATAAGACATGGATACCAAAATAATCTAGTATTGACAAATCTTCATTGTACATAGATATAGGGAAATTTATGTAGGTACATGTTCATGCACCCAAGTTATGAACACATAATATAACATTTATCCCCATGTAAAGTATATCTTTTTCATATATTTTTCATATACTAACATTTATGCACATTTTACCGTCTATGCTTTCTTATTTTGTGAAGGAGTAGCCACACTATATAAATTTTGACGCAACATTCATTTTGGGTCATCGGAAACAACCTTTTTGTTCTTTTTAAAAGACGGTTAAACTTGCGTAGGTAATGTTTTTGTTGTGGTGATCATCAATCCTATATAAATGAATATCTAGGTGACAAGAAAACGACGTGTATCATAGTTATACCTTGCGCAAGAACTTTAATCCGCGGCTATCGGGAGTAAGACTAGAAACTTGAATAGACGACACAAAACAGTATCCACTAGTTGCCCTAGAAGATGAATCTCTATGATCAACTTTATAAGTGTACTTCAAAGAAGAAAGTAGATTATGACCAAGTTGTCTCCTTATTGAGCTAGATGCCAATTGTGATGGATCAATCATCAACGTACGCCATGCGAGATTATAACATAAGTCGTGATTAGTGGTTGATAATAGGCCGATAGAGGCGCCTAGAGAGTGATCTTTGTAAGAGGAGAACTTTAGCCAGTCTTGTTGAAGAAGGTAGAGACGAGCAAACGCAGGAGGGATTAAAGATCTTGATTTTGGCAAATGAACACCAATGCTCATGTCTGATAAAAGCTTATTGCAGGTGATCCATTCCAATTTTCCCCATAGCCAAAAAGATTAGATTTTTTCAGTGATGCTTCAAAAGAGGAAGGACTTGACTGTGAAACAAACATGTTGAGTAAAAGCTGCGGAAAGCTTCGACAAATATGGATCGATAAAGTAAATATGAACACACGAGAATTAACGAGGTTCGGCAAATTGCCTACGTCCTCGGGGTGATACACTCTTGACTATATGAAGGATAATATCCGACAACTTGTACAGACCACAAGCTTGTCGTAGAAGAGAATATATTCTCACAAAGAAATATAAACCTCTCTTTGTGTTTAATCTCCTCTCTTACAGATGAATAATCTCTCCTTTGTGTTTTGTGTTTAGAAGATAATTTGATAATTTCTCTTTTCTCTTCTTATATAGAAAAGCTCACTCGTCATTTACCAAACATTAAAATAGGAAGAACTTCCTATTTTCATGTTCTTTCATTCTTTCTCATTCACCAGTAAAGAATGGAAATAACCTTCCTATTTCTTCTCTTGAAAATAGCTTGCTCACAATTCTCCACCTCGTACACAATTTGAAATACCTCAAATTTTGGACGATAACGAGAACACTCTGTGGCATCCAAAACAGTTATTATCATCTGGGCTGCATCATTATACGCATGACTGCCTACGTACCCGTTGATCGGGATCAAGCCAATCGTAGTTCTACCTGTCCTCCATATAGTCTCCACCTCACCCAATACCGCCCCGAAGGGCCATGCCCTTTTTGGGCAAACTAACATGAGCCAATCTTAAGCAAGTTCAAGCAATGCTGAAACTTGCTACTTGCCACAACTTTAGTCAACATGTCTGCCGGATTGTCTTTTGTATGTACCTTTAGTACAAAAATATCTCCATCCTCGATGACATCTCGTACAAAATGATATCTTACATCAATATGTTTTGTACGAGCATGATGAACTTGATTCTTAGCCAAATGAATGGCACTTTGACTATCACAATACAAGTTCACACAATCTTGTTGAATACCCAAATCATCTAGTAGACCCCTCAACCACAATGCCTCTTTTACTCCTTCAGCAATGGCCATATACTCAGCCTCTGTTGTGGACAAAGCAACTGTAGCTTGTAACATCGATCTCCAACTTACTGGAGCACCGCATACGTCAAAGACATCTCCAGTAGTGGATCGTCGTCTATCTAGATCTCCAGCATAATCAGAATCAACAAAACCATTCAGCTGACATGTATCTCTACCAAAGTACAAACCTGTGTCAATAGTACCTTTTAAGTACCTTAAAACCCATTTCACAGCTTCCCAATGTGCCTTCCCCGGATTTGCCATGAATCTACTGACAACACTAACCGCTTGTGAAATGTCTGGACGTGTACACACCATGGCGTACATTAAGCTGCCAACTGCACTAGCATAAGGTACATTTTCCATGTGTGCCTTATCTTCCTTTGTACTTGGACACTGTCTACCAGAGAGGACAAAATGTGGTGCCAATGGGGTCACCACTGATTTTGCACCTTTCATTCCAAACCGATCAATAACCTTCTCAAGGTAACCTTTCTGACTCAAGAATAACTGACAAGTTTTCCTCTCTCTTCTGATCTCCATACCAAGTATCTTTTTAGCAGCACCCATGTCCTTCATATCAAACTCTTTACCAAGTTTGACCTTCAACTTATTTATCTCCACCATGCTTCTTGAAGCAATAAGCATGTCATCCACATACAATAAGAGATAAATGAAATCACCTCCATGAAGCTTTTGAATATAGACGCAACAATCATAATCACTTCTGGAGAAATTATGCTTCAACATGAAAGAATCAAATCGCTTGTACCACTGTCTAGGCGACTGTTTCAATCCATATAAGGATTTCCTCAAGTGACATACCTGACTCTCCTTTCCCTCTACTTTGTATCCTTCTGGTTGATACATGTAGATTTCCTCATCTAAATCTCCGTGCAAGAAGGCTGTTTTGACATCGAGTTGTTCCAACTCAAGATCACCATGAGAAACAATGCTCAAAAGCACCCGAATAGAAGTATGCTTTACGACCGGAGAAAATATCTCATTGTAGTCTACACCTTCTTTCTGTGCAAAACCCTTTGCCACTAATCTTGCCTTATATCTTGTACCACCGAGCTCAGATGAATCTTCTTTTCTTTTATACACCCACTTACAACCAATAGCAGTCTTTCCCTCAGGCAACGGGACTACCTCCCATGTCTTGTTCTTATGGAGAGATTCCATCTCTTCCTCCATAGCAAACAACCATCTCTCCCTATCAACATCTTTGATAGCTTGTTTGAAGGTGACCGGCTCATCATCCTCCACCGAGAGAGCATATTCTAACAAGTTTACCTGCCCATAGTGTTTCAGAGGCTCATCGAACCCATACCTCTGAACTGGTTTATAAACCCGCCTTGACCTAGTGGAAGCCAAGGTCTCCTGCTGCTGTTGTTGTAGCACTTGTGCATTTTCCTGCTGAACCTCCTCATTCTCAAGCTCATCATTTTCTTGACTATATGTGTCATCATGAGATTCCTCTTGACCATGAATAGAATCTGGTTGGTCTTCAGATTCCTCTATCTCAACTACTTGAGATTTTGATGTTACAACATCACCACCTTTGGATACATCCGCTTTTGGTAAAGCAACCATGGAATTCTCATCAAAAGTAACATCTCTGCTGATTACAAACTTAGAATCTTGTAAAGACCAAAGTCGATAGCCCTTGACTCCTCTTGCATATCCCAAGAAAATTGCCTTCTTGGCCCTATTATCAAGCTTGTTATCTTTGACATGATAATAAGCAATACAGCCAAACACTCTAAGTCTTCCGTAATCTGCATGTTCTCCTGACCACGCCTTAAAAGGAGTGTCTCCATCCAATGTCGAATGTGGAGATCGGTTCACAATATAAGCAGCCGTGGCAACCGACTCAGCCCACCATTCACGACCTAACCCAGAATTGGAGCGCATACATCTAGCCTTCTCAAGTAGTGTACGGTTCAGCCTTTCTACGACTCCATTCTGTTGTGGTGTGTCTCTAACCGTCCAATGTCGAACAATGCCTTCTTCATCACAAAACTTCTTGAAAGCCCCATCTGTGTACTCCGTGCCATTATCGGACCTCAAAGTTTTTAGCTTTCTATCTGTTCTGTTCTCGACCATTGCTTTCCATTGCTTGAATGTCTCGAATACCTCATTCTTATGCTTAAGAAAATAAACCCAAGCATATCTTGAGTAATCATCTACAAACGAGACAAAGTACCTGGAACCACCTTTAGAAGCAACTTTCGCCGGACCCCAAACATCTGTATGCACATAGTCTAATATCCCTCTGCTTGTATGGGTGCTCGCTGAAAATGAAACCCTATGTGCTTTTCCATACACACAATGCTCACAGAATTCCATGCAAGACTTCTTCATATACTTCAACAAACCCTTCTTACCAAGCAAATTTAGACCCTTCTCCGACATATGTCCAAGACGCATATGCCAAAGCCTAGTATACTCTGTTGGGTTTCTCTTGCTTCCACCTGTTCCAACCGCTACATCGCCTGTAGCAATACTGCCAACAAGATGGTACAAATTTCTTTGGCGAATCCCCTTCATCACCAATAAAGAACCACTAACAACTTTAAGAATCCCGTTCTCGCCAATTAGCTTGCAACCTTTTGATTCTAAGACACCAAGAGAAATAAGATTCTTTCTCAAATCAGGGACATGCCTTACATCCGTCAGTGTTCTGACAATTCCATCATGCATCTTGATTCTGATTGTACCGATACCCACCGTCTCACAACCATGGTCGTTGCCCATCAAAACGGTTCCACCATCTATGGCCTTATAGGAAGTGAACCACTTCCTGTTTGGGCACATATGATAAGAGCATCCCGTATCCAGAATCCAATTGCTTGAATATTCGGACGTAATGGAATAACATTCTCCGCCCCACTCACCTGAAGCTATACTAGCTTCTTGCTTCACATCTTGATCTCCCTTATTTTTGTTGTTTTTGTCCTTCCATTGTACCCTCTTATTGCGGCAATCCTTCTTCCAATGCCCAAGCTCACCACATTTGTAACAACGAGTTTCCGCTAGAGATCTAGATTTGGATCTTGACTTTCCCCTCTTGCTATTTCCTCTATCATTACCTCGTCCTCTTGCAAACAAACCTTGTGCTTGTTCATTGCTCCCACTTGTCATATTACTAGTTGCCACCTTTCGCAGATCATCCGCTAGAAGCGCAGTTCTAGTTTCATCCATGGTCAATGTGTCACCCACAAGCATCAATGTTTGAACAAGATTCTCATATGATTTTGGCAAAGAAAGAAAAAGCATAAGAGCTTGATCTTCATCTTCAACCTTCACATCTATATCCTTCAAATTTGAAATTATCCTATCAAATTTGTTGATGTGATCACGAAGTGAAATTCCTTCATCCATCTTGCAAGTATATAACTGTGACTTGATATAGATTCTGTTTGTTAGAGTCTTCGTCATGAAGTTTGCCTCTAACTTTGTCCACACACCTGACGCGGTTCCCTCGTCGTCCACCATGAATGCGACATCTCTTTCAAGACATAATATTATGGCAGCGCGTGCTTCCATATCAAGCTCTTCCCAGTCACTATCCTTCATATCTTCAGGTTTCTTATCCTTACCCAACAAAGCCTTGTGTAGCTTTTGAGATATCAGCAAATTTTTCATCTGCATCCTCCAATAGGAAAAATCATTTTTCCCATTGAACTTCTCAATCTCATATTTCCCAACTTTAGCGGTTCCACTACTTGAAGCCATTGATTCCAACAATCAAACTTTCACCGTCTTCGATCTTGATACGGCTCTGATACCAATTGTTGAGTAAAAGCTGCGGAAAGCTTCGACAAATATGGATCGATAAAGTAAATATGAACACACGAGAATTAACGAGGTTCGGCAAATTGCCTACGTCCTCGGGGTGATACACTCTTGACTATATGAAGGATAATATCCGACAACTTGTACAGACCACAAGCTTGTCGTAGAAGAGAATATATTCTCACAAAGAAATATAAACCTCTCTTTGTGTTTAATCTCCTCTCTTACAGATGAATAATCTCTCCTTTGTGTTTTGTGTTTAGAAGATAATTTGATAATTTCTCTTTTCTCTTCTTATATAGAAAAGCTCACTCGTCATTTACCAAACATTAAAATAGGAAGAACTTCCTATTTTCATGTTCTTTCATTCTTTCTCATTCACCAGTAAAGAATGGAAATAACCTTCCTATTTCTTCTCTTGAAAATAGCTTGCTCACAAAACAATATAAAAACAGATCAATATGAATTGATATGTCAAACGTACATGATAAAAAAAAACATAGAACACTCTAATATGTCAAAATCATAGAACACTCTAAGAACGATGACAAGTGATACATAGGCATATGAACACACATTAAAAAAAGTATATACACACATACTATAAATTATTTTCATACTAAGAAATCTAAGAACATGTATTCTTTCCGAGTTTTGAATTTAAACGTGAATACAGATTTACAGAGTTAAGGGTTATAAATTTAATCTTCAAGTATAAATGTTGGAGCAGAAATTACCGTTGAATTGAACAAACCCAAATCAAACCTCCAATTCTTCTGGCCGGAGAAGGCGTCGGCACCCTCATGGTTGCCATGTTCTTCCGATTGAGGAGCAGCCATGGCAAGGAGCTAAGTTGCAAGAGGTATGCTCATGGTAAGAGTATATCTTAAAGCGTATGTAAATTTCCAATTTTAAAGAACTCTAAGCTATTGATCTTTCTTGTTTTACAAGCTAGATAGTTTTTCCATTACTTGGAAACTTAATCCCCATATGTAATTACGGAAGTTTTTACCATAACTGTATTAGGAAAGTATTTCTTTTGTTTTTAGAAATATGGATCAAACTTTATAGACTTTGTATTAGACCGTGAAATATCATGCTTTGCGTAATATATTTGAATCACCTAATAATATTCAAACTAAATGCAAGATTTGCCTCTTTTCCATTTACACCACTATTCAACCAAACCCAGATTTTGCGCACACAAAAAAATCTAGTTCATAATAGCACAGCTTCATTACATCTGGAAGGAGGAATCCGAACTCGTGATCAAGACTCATATATATGGGTGTTGAAACTCACTAAGATGTAGAATGCAATCACCAAAAAGTGTAACCGAGTTTTGTTGAAATCAATTAAACACGTGAAAAAGATGAGTTCCACGGTTTAAATCTAGAAACAAGAACAAACCCCCGTCTTGTTCATGTTGCACTGCCTAGTAAGTTGAAGTAGTTTTACTTCATGTGTTTGATTCAATAACAAATTACACTAAGTTCCTACAAATTTAAATTGCAGTGTTGAACAAAATCAGGGCCAATATACTATCCCCACAGCCAAACCCCATAGCTGCAAGTAACATATGAATCTCTAGGTTTAAGCAAAAGAAACAATGATGCTAATAACGCAGACAGATTATAAAACCAAATTCCCAATTCCTTAATCAGAAAAAATCAGCTGGTGCTCAACATACTCATGTAGTGATGTTTCAGACTAATTCAAACCTGCGCAGGTTCGACATTCGGATTTATTTTGTCTCCCTATCCTCTCCTAAAGAGCATTTTTGGCTAATATCCAATCAAAAAGCATTGCCTTGAATATCAAAATCAAAGGCTGCTAGTTTAAGAAAGTTACATTGATTGTCATGCATCCACAACTGAAGAACGAAAGAAACCCTGATCCTACAATGGAGATGAGAAACTAAACTGCAAGCCTGTCTTCCCATTGTCGTGCTCAAATTGCTTTAGTATATAGCAATAGTTAACCTGGAAAAGAAAAAAAACACAAGCATCATTCCTTGGAGCATCTGGATCTTAGCTGTAGCAAAAATTGAATACTGTAACATATTTAGGTGTTTCAGTTCAAGTTTCGGTTTAGGTTATTTATGGCTATAGTTTCAAACTTTCACCCTCACAGAAAAATTATCACCACCTTAGTAGATTCAAATTATTTTGGGTTTTCTAGTTCTAAATGGTTGTATAATCCAAAAAAGTTGTCTTATTCTGGGTTTGAATCATTTACTAGTAGTTTAAGTTTATGGGTCAAACTATTTATGGCTATAGTTTCAAACTTTCACGGTTTCACCCTCACAGAAAAAATATCACCAGCTTAGTAGATTCAAATTATTTTGGGTTTTCTAGTTCTAAATGGTTGTATAATCCAAAAAAGTTGTCTTATTCTGGGTTTGAATCATTTACTAGTAGTTTAAGTTTATGGGTCAAACTTTGGGGTTATAGGACAATTAGTGTTTCTGATAGTACAATTCAGATTTTCGTGTCGGATCATGTTCTGTAAGTTCATGATGGGGATTTTAATTCAAGAAGAACAAAAGAATGGTTTTATGAGAGAGTTGTTACCTCCATGCGGAATAGTTTGGTGGGAACAATGAGACCGAAACCAGCAGAGCTTCTGAAAGACTGAAAAAACTTCTGGAGAGAGAAATTGCGATACTCGTGTTCTGATAATTTGGTGAGGTTTCCAGCAGATGCAAATGCATGAGCATGAATGCCAGCTTCTCTGAGTACTTTGATAGGAAGATCAAACGACAGGTCAGCAAAAGCAGTGACAGCAAGATCGCCACCAAGCACGTCTCTTTCATTAGCAGTTTCAGATGTATTGTCATTGTCATTGCCTTTGTTTTTAGTTTGCCTACGCAGATCAGTAGGGCCAAGGCCCCTAAATTTAAATCCCAACACTGAACTGGGCCCACCAAGCGAACAAACTGGAGAAGAATTGCCTCCCATGAAGTATCTTTCAGGCAGTGATGATGACTTATCCAAGAATCCTCTCCCCCATGGAAATATCAAACCACCAGAGAGTCCGAAATTCAGTGCAGCACGAGAGAATCCCAAGGGGATGGCATAACGAAGATCAACATCCTGTTAAGAATATTGATGGCAATCGAGAGAGGAATTAAGGAGCAGGTATGCTAGTTTAACAAATGGATTTACATAGAATTTATAACTATTGATTCTAAACATAAATTGAATATAGCTACAAATTCAAACTCCTCCCCATCCACAAGTCACTATTAAACTATGGCTTTGGTTAACCATTAAAATTTAAGACAGTGATTTAAATGAGCCACAAACAGCAAAGCACCTCTGATGATCTAGCTCAGCCAGAAAAATATTATATTGAGTTGAGACTAGGGCTAACAACCCATATACTCAAGTTTATATGAATTACCCTTTAAATATAAGTATTTTTATTTCACCCCCCCATTTTCATGTTCCACTTCTCATCACCACCTGTTCACCTACCAGTGTGCAAATTTTGTTATTTGATCCTGAAAGGATAAAAATACCTACATCCTTGTTAATGAAGAAGGTAAGACATAAAAGGTGACAAAATATATGCCCTGTAAATGTAATGATCATATATTGCAATTCAAATAGATCAGTTCCAGAAGTCGGACCCACAAAAATGTCTCACTTCACAAACCAAACAAGAAAAAGAAAGATCTTGGTTACATTCAATAATAGTTAAAAATTAAAAATGTACTTGAGTAGAGAATCTATGTTCGCTCAAATTATATATTCAGGGCACAATAAGGTAATCTCGAGTGCAGACAAAGAGATCCTATTTCAATGTACATGTAAATTTATAGCAATGCATGTCTGTACAAAACGATATAAAACCAAAGCCAGTACGAAGAAGCAAGCAACACTAAGGAGTCATATTTTCTGAAGGGTTAATGAGTTATTGTTTTAAAGCATCTAAGATATAGAGAATTTAATGATTCAAAAATCTAAGCTCTCAGATATCTAGACGATTTGTAAATTTACCAAATAATTTAAATTAAACAATCAAAATATAAATCAATAGATAATAACTAGGAGAGAGCAAGAAAATCGTGAAAATATATTAAGATATAGTAGGAGACTGCAGAACAAGCTCACAAAAAACAAACAATGTAGACAAACCTGGCGTAAAAATCTTAACCCCCGACTATCAGGTGTAAGACCCGATGCTTGTGTAGTTGATGCAAAACAATATCCACTTGTTGGCCTTAGAGATGAATTCCTAAGATCAACTTTAAATGTGTACTTTAAAGAAGACAGTAGATTATGGCCAAGCTGTCTCCTTATTGAGCGTGATGCCATTTGTGATGGATCCATCAAGGTGCGCCATGTGAGATTATAAGATAAGTCATGGTTCCTGGTTGATAATAGCCCAATAGAAGCACCAAGTGATCGCTCTTTGTAAGAGGAGAATTTTAGCCAGTCTTGTGAAAGCAAGTAAACACGAGAAGCTACAGGAGTAGTCAACCGTCCTAATCTGGGCAAAGAAACACCAATGCTCATCTCTGATTGTTGATCCCAGCCATAGGTTAAGGATCCATCCCAAAGATCACCATACCCAAATATATTTTTCAGTTTCAGTGATCCTTCAAGAGACGATGACCTTGCCTACAAAGCAAACCTTCAAACATCAGAACAAAAAATAAATTACAGAGCAAAAAACTAAAGCTACTTCTTTACTTATAACATCATAATGCCATAGTAAATATCATGGTTGTAGCTTTCTTCTCGAACAAGAGGCCATGCCAAAAAAATGTCAATGATAGATGACACACTACCTATACCTACTAAATGCCTTCATGTGTGATTCAATCAAATGCCTGATTGCGGTACTGGTTACAAAAATATGTGGTGATTCATGGGACTGAGTTCAGCATGGATATACTTGACCCTCCGTTAAACAAAATGAAGGGGCAATCATGTAAATAAAGAGCTAATATAAAACTGCAGTAGGTTTTCCCCAAGCCCAAAAGACTTTTCCCCCACAAGCTCACCCATGTATTAGACAAGAAAAGCCAAGCCTTTTTAAATTGATAGACAAATGATCAATAATTGCAATGCCAATAAACACAGACCATAACAATTAAATTTGCATCCATCTATCATGATTGAGAACATTCCAATATGTGTTGCAAAGAAACCATAGTCCAAGGGCATAAAATCAGCAAAAGTACACCTTTCAGAAGAAAGATGGCTAATGACTGCAACAATGCTGCACATAAGGCAGCAGCTTACCTAAACTCATTGCATCTGTTATCAAGAGCCGAAATTATGCAAAGACTCAAGTACAAGATGAGCATAGCAACAAGAATTTGAAGCATTGAATCTCGCAGCAGAATTTACCGTTGGCTTGGTGAACACTCCAATGTCACCGCTAAGAGGATTCTTTATCTCGGTAACCTCGATGAAAACATTAGAGGTGCCGGGGAGCTCGGGCGGGCCAGCATCGATCCTAATGTTGACGGAATCGAAGATTTCCAGACTACGGAGGCGATGATTAACCAAACTAGCAGCTTGTAAGAGTTCCTGGAGAGTAGTAGCGTCTTTTAGGGCACCAATTTCGGCTTCAATCACGGAGTCTTTGGTCTTGGTGTTTCCTTGAATCACCACATCGTGAAGCCTTAGGGCAACTCCCTCCGAGCTCATCCTCTGGAATACGCTCTCGACCTTCGCCTTTTGTGACCGCAGCTTCGACTCCGGTGATGAACCTTCTTCCTCATCATCATAGTCGTCGGCGTCTTCTTCAAAATCGTTTCTTTCTTGCTCCTGTTCGGCCTCACCGTTTCCGGATTCAGACTCGTGGAGTTTGGGTTCTTCTGATTGAGCAGCCATTGGAAGGCGAAGAGAGCGATGATCTAGACTTGAGCGATGGACTGACGAATGTCGAAGACAAGCTGCGTGAGTATTTGACCCTTTTCCAAGCTTTCCCCCTTCCCACTCCACCTATTAAATTTTGGGTGATGCTATATCGTATTTTTTTTTTTTGCTATATACTCATTAATCACGTATACGCAAAGCGTGGGTGTGGTAAAATAGATCGGATATCCAATTTTTTTTAAACGAAAGAAGCACGCCCACGCAAAGAGTAAGCGGGCCACTAATTTTTGGGCCCGGACTTCACCGTCTTGCATAGTGTTATTTCCTTTTAAATTTAAAAATGGGTTATACAAGAACAAATTAAAAAGTAAAGAAATCTTGATAATTTTTTATACTTATGATAAATCGAATCAACTCTTTTCGTTAGCAAAAATGTACATTTCAATTGAATGTTTGAATTTAATTAGGGAATCATAAAGATTAATATGTAGCAAAAATAAAGGGGTTAATAGTTGGACTGGTAAATCTCATTTTTGAGCTGGCATACCCGAGCGCTATGTAGTAGCGTTCATTTTTTCTAAAAGGAATCGAAAGCGCCGGAATATAGCGTTTTCAATAGAGCGGCTCAAAAACAAAAACATCGGTGTATTAAAGGCTCTCGTAAAATACACATACGCAATTGATGAATGAATCCTCTTACCTCAAATAAAATGTTTGATAAATCAAATTCCATTGTGTCATGTAATTGACTACTACATTAAACTTACACACACTTTACCCACAAATAATATATAAACGTATTGCCACGATATAACATAAATTCACCTATATATCTAGGTACATATATACAAATATTCAACACCAACTGACCAAATAAACCGAAATAATATTTAGTTTTCCTTTGTGGTTATTTTTCAAAATCTTTGTTGTATAATTATATATCTCGCATATGTTTCTTATTTATTGACAGATTATGGTCAAAGTGGAACATATCCTATCTGAGTGTTTTCCCGGTAAGTATGTTAATACCGATATGATGGTTGTTTGTTAGATATATTTTTTAGTCGTCGATCATACTTTTTGGTTGTGTTATTTATGCGATTTTATTAGTGAAGGAGCGGGACGTGTTCTACGGCAAATGTTAATTGAAGGAGATAAACAAATGACTTCTACGTTTGCGTTGAAAGAAGAAGCCCTTGCTAACCTGAATTTGTTTGGTGCAATGGTTCAAACTTCTAAAGAAATAACGAAACATCTTACGGATGACATAATTTTTTTAATTTTCCAGACATTTTCCTAATGTTGATATTATTTTGTCCCCTATATAATCAGTTTTTTCAAAAATTCAGGCTACCCAGGCATACGATATGTTGTTCTTAGTTAGAGATTTTGATGTTTCGTGTAGGGCTTATTTGAAAAAGTACGGAAGAATGTTCTGAAGATTATGGTCTTATTGTTTTGCCTTACACAATACTGCGTTTTGTGTTTCTGTTGTTCTTCACCACCGTTGTTTTTGAAATTCCGTTCAAGATTTCAACTGTCGTGTTATTTATATGTTATATTTGCATAGCATATCTGGATGTATTTAGAATATCTTTTCTCCTTCCTTGTGGAAAGATAATTAAATTAATCCTTTTCTCCTTCCTTGTGCACTGACAATGCTGCAAGAAACACAAAATCCAGGTAAAATGTAATTACAAAATAAACCTTGATTAACTCCAATGTTGTGGTTTGATCATGGAATAACACCTACTCAACCAAGTTTTCACAAAAACTAATCAGAAACCAAGGATGAGGGTAGGACAAAGGTCTCTGAAATGACAAGCTTAATGGGACCAAATAAAGAGACATGTAACTCAGCTCACACAGTCAAGGCACATTTTTGTTGAATATCTCTTGACCGTTGTACGCTCGGCTAATTTGGAACCAACCGAAGGAAACAAAGATAGAACAACAACCATCAAGCTACGCCAAAAGACCGTGATACGAGTCGATGGGAAATACTAGACATTTTGCGGGATAAACCTTGATGTTGTAAGCACTGAATCAGGTACAAAACAGAGACGACTTTGGAAAAAAGGAAAAGCGTGCTCAAATAACAGTGAAAATTATATACAAACAAAGGTGTTCATTAAAATGTTAAAACCATACAGGTAGGGATACATCAGTAACATGACAATCATACCCCCTCCAATTTTGCAAAACATATATCAAAGGACGAGATGGAAGGGTTGTAACCTTCTGCGCGTTGGTACTAACAAGAGATATACAAGGTACTGATTATTGTACCACAAAAAAACACCACGTTAATTGGTGATAGAAAGCAGAATAAATTTTGATAAAAATAAATTTTGGGAAACAAGTATATGTTACAACCTTTTTTTGTAACCCACATGAAAGACACGACAAAAACAACACAATCAACGGAACATGGAACAAACGACCAAAAGAGTAAGATCAAAGGGTCGCTGAATAACGTTCGGTTTTATTGTATAACAAAAGAAATGGTTTTCATGTACAAAGCAACATGGGAGACCACTGTTTGTAGCGAAATTACCTACGAGAAAATAACTAAGCAATTGTAGGGCAAAAATCAAAGAATACGGTATAATCTCAACACTCAAGAACAAGGCAGGAAATTAGGGTTGAAACTTTAGCTTGGTATTACTCGAATGACGGCTCAGATGATTACAAAGCAGGCGTTATTTATAGGCTAACCCTAACAATATCTTTAAGGAAACGAGATCTTATCTTTTCCTTCTATCTAAATAACGATATAATAAACACGGTAAAAGATATTCTCCACCGTATCTTTTACCATTTACAATAATATAATATAGAATAAGATAGAATACACTCGGCCGACCTAATCCTTGAGAAGAACGAGACCTTTGCCACATCTTGTTACGTCGACGATATATTCCTTTCACCTCGTCGCGTCGATGATGTCCTTCTACGCGTAGCTTCCACGCGTTCCACACTCGTCGTATTTTTAGGCACAAACAATACCCCTAAGGCGTCTTACATGGCTTGACGTCTAGTAGAGCTGGGAGACGCCTTCTTTCTTCATGGAATACGTCTTCATTACACCAGGAACACGTTTGATGATTACGTCACTTGAATTTTTATTATCGTCGCACAGCTTTGATCGTCCTTCTTCTTCAATCATTTACATGTGGCAGACGAGGAGCTTTGTTATCTGTGCCGATAACGTTCAATCGCAACGGCTAGTTTTCCAACGGCTATAATGCCGTTAAACTTTCTCCCGTACTCTTCGCGATCTCTCGGGATATATAAAGGGGAGATCTTCATTCTCTTCTTACTCCTTCTACAATTCATCTATTCTGATTATCTTTTGCATTCTCGTTTACTTACGCTCAAAAAAGATCATCTGCTTCTCCTTTCTTCATATCTCTTCTTCTAACTCTTAAAAAATGGCTTCTTTCTACGTACCCAAGTTTATCTTGAAGGATTCTGACTGTAAGTCAACGGAGGCACGCGACGTCGAGAGATTGAGATCGTTGGCGAATCTCAGTCCCGAGGTGGAGATTGAGATACCTCCTCAAGGGGTATTTGCTGATGCACATCGACCGGGGTTGATTGCGGTATACGAATACCCTTTCCTTACTGGTCACCGATTTCCTTTCTCTCCGTTGACGAAGGCGTTCATGCTCGCTCTAGGAGTGGCCGTAGGGCAGCTTTTGCCGAGCGTTTGGAGGATTTTGGGCGCTTTGGATGACGTGAAGGAGAAACATGGCGTTGACCTTGTCGTCGACGATCTTCCTCATTCTTTTAACGTTTAGACCAGAACGGTTGGGAGGGTAGGTCTTAGATCAAGACCCAAAGCAGCCAAGATTCCTATTGAGGGGAGCCAGGCTGATCGTCATTGGGCCGACTTCTTTTATTATGTAAATAAACCGACTCTTGGTGAGGAATGCGCTTGGTTGATCGAGTGTTGGAATCCGTCGAGTGAGTTCTCCTTTTCTCTCTTTTGAATCTTTACTATACGCATCATTGCCGACGTCTTACTTTATCTTGTTCTTCTTTGTAGTTAATGCGGACGCTATCGTGGTGAGGCGAGAGACCAAGAAAGTCATCGCTAAACTTCTCAAGATTCCGGAAAGCGAATGAACCTTCCATGGTCACGATGGAGAAGGTCACCGCATTGCTTCTACGGCCTTGACAGGTAACGCATTCACGCTCTCTTACATAGTTTTCCTCTTTCTTCTGTTCTGAGGGTTCTAAACCCTTTCTCTGTTGATCTTTTAGTGTCCGCGGATCTTTCTCGCGTTCTTAGCGAGGGGAAATCTGCGTCTGCTCTTATTGAATCGCGGAAGAGGAGTCGTACTGGAGAGGGAACTGCTTCCACGGTCCCTATTCATATTACGCCGATGATTTCTCTCATCTCGTCTCCATCTCCTTCTTCAACTCCGGTGAAAAAGTCACGTAAGGGTAAGGAGAAGGTGGTTGAGAAGTTAAACTTCGACTACGAGACCGTGGACGACTTCCCATGAGTTATTTCCCGTGTCGTCGCGTATGGAAGGTCATTTTTGCCCGCCATGAAGCGTCTTCAGAATCCTCCGTCGCTTGATTATTATTTTCCGATGGAGATGGAAGACGTGATAGGAGAGGCGCTTGCTACGCAATGGCAGGTAGGTTTCCTTTGCTTTTTATGTTGAATCTTCTGTCTTTGATTTTATTCTTACCTTTTTGTCTTCTTTCCTTTAGGCTTTTCAATCTTCGCTGTGCGTCTATGGACGCTTCTCCGATTTTGTCAATCGGGTGAAAGCTATGGAAGTCAAGCAATCGGCCGACGAGGCAAAGATTAAGGAGCTTGAATCGACAGTTGAGGCATCGCGTAAGGCGGAGAGCGAGGCTCAAGAGAAGGTTACGACGACACTTAAACTTCACGTTGATCTTGCCAAACAGGTCGAGGACTCGAAGGCAAGGATCGCTACTCTGGAGGAGAACCTTGCTTCTGAGCTCAAGGAGGTGAAGCTTTATTGCTCCTGGCTTTCTCGTGTGTAAGTCATCGAACAGTATGCCGCTGGTAAGTATCGCGGTTGGAATCCGGTGAAGGAACGAAACGAGTTTGAGGAGGCGTTCCTGGAGCTTCCTGAAGGTGTCGACGCGGGACCTACGCCTATGAATCCTCCGGCGAGTCCTCATGTTATGGAGGATGACGTCCCTCATCTCGACGAGGTCGACCCTAACGATGGTGTCGAAGATGACGGAGATGCTGGTGAAGAAGACGTCGTGGAAGATACTGAAGACGAGGAAGGGGATGAACGCGAGTATGAGGACGGAGATGGTTCTTCATCGAGGTTTTATGAGTCTGACAACGACTCTTCTTGATTTTCCGGGGTCGTTCTTCCCTTGGAGTTCTTTGTAAATTCCTTTTTCTTTCCTTTTTTTACGCGTCGCCCTTCTTCGGGGCGTTTACTTGTAGATATCTCCATTCTCGCCCTTCATAATGGGCTTCTTATAATATAGTTACTTTATTTTGGAATTACTTACTTGTTGGTGAAGACGTCTTCAAGATCTTCTGTGACTCGAATATGTCGTTGTATCTAGTCTTCCTATTGTTGGTGACGGCGTACTCATCCATACGTTACTCGAGTGACTTTTGGATCCTTTTTTCGAATTGATCTTTTATCTCGGGGGTGCTTCTTGATTTCTCGAGTACTCCCACCCCTTTTGGTAGGTTTGACCTAGGCTTCTTGTAGACTAGGTTAGAGCTATCAAAGACTCGTGGATTCTTCTTTACTTATTGTATTTCGAATTTTATTTCTTGCATCTTACGCGTCAATATTCACGTTGCGGACATCTTAGGAGTTTACCCCTTATCTGGTCTTCATCTCTTATGTACTTTGTTTTGGTGCGCGTGTCTTGTTTCACGTGTGTGCAGAACCTTTGGCTTTTGACCTTCGTGATCTTCTACGCGTAGCTTATTTATGAGTACGTAGGGTTGGTTCTTTGGCTCCTACTTTATCTTTGTAGGGTGTGGTTTTCCCACCCCTGGTACGATACTTCGCTCGTAGTAAACGTGTTAGAAGATTTCGTTTACTTAATAAGATGGTATGGTCATTGCGGTTGCTTTAGTTACGTTGCCGGCTTACATGAAGGTTGGGTCCAGCATTTCCTCCGAACCCTGAAGCGAGTGGCGGACATAGGTCAGCGTGTGATTTTTATCAGCTTGTGACGTTACCCCTTACTTTTAAGGTGGGTCCGTTGCCTCACGCTAGCGTTTAGGTCGACGTCGAACTCTTTTAATCGACGGTCCTATTCATCGTGTGGCGTCCGATTTCTAGATTGTTAGGACTTACGATGCCGGTGGACGCATCCCTGCCGGTTTGGCGTTTTGCCCGTGGATTCATGATTCTCAGAGGGGCCGTGGTAGGCGCGAGTACGCGTTCCTGGAGAGTGGTCGTGGCGATAGGTTTCCCTTCTTCGCTCAGAGGGTCGTGCCGGTTTCGTGAGGTGCCGGGCTTCATTCCCCATGACCATTGCCACACGTCGCTAACAATCATGGGGAGCTTTGACTCGGGGTCGGCGGTTCAGCTAACGTTGTCTACGCGTAGATGGAGCCTCGAACGCATAGGCTAACGAAATTCCTCCCCGACGCGGATTTTCGCCGCGACCTTATTAAGCTTGATGTTACATCATAGACAGAGAGCAAGTAATTTGGAAATTGAACAACTCAACATACTTTAACATGTCGGAGAAAAAGAGTGTATTCATATATTAATAAAGAAAATGCATCACGAACTGACAGACTTCGACTTCTACGCTTACCCCTAGTCGTTGCGACCCCTTGTCGCTCAAACGCTAAGATAACGATGCTAAATTTATTGAGACTCTTGAAAGAAACTAATCATACTCATGCAAGAAAGAACATAAAGGAAATAACGCTAGGAAACTCAGAAGCTCTTATTACTTCTTTAGGCTTATGGCGGATGGTGTTTCAGAAACATGTAGCTTGGGTTGTTGCTCTTTGTTTGGATCTTTTGCTCGTACTGACTTGGCGTATTAGTATTCCTTTGCTTGTTCAACTATGTTCTTCCCATTGCGTCGGGGATTGACTTTCCACCCCTAGCTTTTTCTTTGCGATTCCTTGATTGATATGCTTTCTTTTCTTTATCCACCGATGCCTTAGTGGCTTTTTTCATCCCAATGCTGTAGCACTCTCTCGCGACTTGAAGCTCGCCTTTGATTTCTTGGATCCCCCATGGAGACGGGAATTTCAAGGATTGGTGATACGTTGAGGGTATAGCTTTCATGGCGTGCAGCCAAGGTCTTCCTGGGATAATATTGTAGGGTGACTCGATCTCCATTACTGCAAACTTGGCTTGCATATTAATACCTCTTGCGTATGTTGCCAACGTGATCTCTCCCAACATGCTTGCAACTTCGCCACTGAACCCCACTAGAGGGACATGCTTCTTTATGACGTCGTCGTTGGATAGTCCGAGTTCCTTTATGGCGGACGCAGTGATGATGTTGGCGGAGCTCCCGTTGTCTATGAGAATCCTCTTGACTAGGCAATTGCTGACAGTGAGGGAGATGACTAACCCGTCGTGATGCTCCACCGTCTCGTTTGGCTCTTCGAACGTGATTGGGTAATTCCTTCTGATAGGGTGAATTTGGTAAACCCTTGTCATGTCGATGTCGTCGCGTAGGATCTTGATATTCCTTTTGGCGGCGGACGCGGTATAACCACTCGTGGAAGAGCGCCTCCGATGATGGTGTGTATAGTCTGGGTATGACTTGACGGAGGTGGAGGTGGAGGTGGAGTAGGGGACTTCCTTTCTCTCTTCACCCCTTCAAACGCGTTCCTTCCTTCTTTGGAGAGTAGGTCTTTTAGATCTCCTCTTTTCAACAACCTTAACACTTCTTTTCTCAGGGTGTAACAACCATCTGTCGTGTGACCCGTATCGTTATGAAACTTGCAGTACCCCTTCCCTGTTCCGGGTCTCCTTCCGGGATTCGGCTTTCTCGGCCATTGTACGTCATGTAATCCTTCCATCGCGCTCATGACTCACAACGCGTCGGTCTTCATAGAGATACCTTTGTCTACCATGTAGATGCTATCGACCTCGCTCACAGCATGCACCGTCTGCGGTTCTCTTTGGAATGGCTTGTTTCTCCTGTCATGACGTTCCCCTCGCTCTTGATGCCGGTCGTTGTGTCGACGTTGAGGAGAGTTTCTGCGCAGAGGAGTTCGCCTACGTGGAGATCGAGAATTTTATTCGTTGTAACTTAGGAGATCTTCTTCCAATCGTATGGCTTCCATGGCTCTTTCCCTAGTCGAGACGAATGACTCGGGACAAGTCTTCGTCAGTTCTTTATACAAATCACTATCTCGGGGGAGTGCTCGCTTGAACGCGTCGGCGGCGGTGGATTCAGTAAAATCTGGGATCGTAATCTTTTCATCATTGAAGCGTTTCAAAAAGGCCCTTATGGTCTCGCCCTTGTTCATACGCATGTTATGGAGATCTGAGGGTTGTTTTGCGAACAACTTACTGCTGGCGAATTGCAGCCGGAATTGGTTGGAAAGCTCGGCGTAGGAGGAGATACTTCCCTTGGGCAAGTGGATGAACCACGTCAAGGCTGGACCTTTTAGCTTTGAGCTGAAGAACTTGCACATCATTGCTTCCTTTAATTCTGGTTCGATCGGACTTGTGGAGAGCTTAGCTTTGTAGAGCAAGACGTGTTCTTCCGGGTCGTCTGACCCATCATAGACGGGGAGGTCCGCGACAGTGAATTTCTTGGCGATCTTCTTGACGGAGATAGCGGCAACAAACGGGCTTTCCTCAAATCCGAATTCGTCTTCAGGGATTATGGATTTGGGGGCCCCGGGCATCAACATCATCTCTTTCCTCAAGGCTCTGACTTGTTGTGCTACGAGCGCAGCGACGATGTTTGAGGTTAAGGTCTCTTCATATTTCTTTTTCTGGGTTTGTTCCTTGGGGAAGACGTAACCATGGTGTTCTTGGGGATGGTATACGTCGTCTTCTTCGATGGCTGCGTCCATATCGAGGCGTCGAACGATGCTCTGGCCGCGAACGTAGGTATGTTGCCCAGTGGAACCTGCCTTGAGTTCCTTGATTATGGAATTCTACCTCTCGTTCTCCTTGGTGAGTTCCGACGCCGTCTTCTCGCTTGCCTGCAAGGCTTCGGCTTGAGTTTTTTCGAAGGACTCGATCTGCGCTCGGACGGTGCCCACATTGGTTACTTCATCATCTATCCCTTGTTTTTCTGTGGGGGCGCTTTCTTTCGGGGTGCTGGGGGTGATTTCGAGACCTTTTCTTGTGTCTTCATTCACCGGAGCCAGAGGAAACGTTGTGTGACCCTCTTCTTCAGACCTCCCTTCACCATTGCGCGGGCTGTTGGTCGGACTGGTCATGATTCCCTGTAAAAAAGAAGCTCTTTTCGTATGAAAAGACGATACCTTTTTGATCTTGCCCCACGGTGGGCGCCAATTGTTTGTAGCGAGATTACCTACGAGAAGATAACTAAGCAATTGTAGGGCAAAGATCAAAGAATACGGTATAATCTCAACACTCAAGAACAAGACAGGAAGTTAGGGTTGAAACTTTAGCTTGGTATTACTCGAATGACGGCCCAGATGATTACAAAGCAGGCGTTAGCCTTTATTTATAGGCTAACCCTAACAATATCTTTAAGGAAACGAGATCTTATCTTTTCCTTCTATCTAAATAACGATATAATAAACAAGGTAAAATATATTCTCTACCGTATCTTTTACCATTTACAATAATATAATATAGAATAAGATAGAATACACTCGGCCGACCTAATGCTTGAGAAGAACGAGACCTTTGCCACGTCTCGTTACGTCGACGATATCTTCCTTTCACCTCGTCGCGTCGATGATGTCCTTCTGCGTGTAGCTTCCACGCGTTCCACACTCGTCGTATTTTTAGGCACAAACAACCACCATAACCAAAAAAACAGCATGCAGCCTGTTTGTAGCGAAATTACCTACGAGAAGATAACTAAGCAATTGTAGGGCAAAGATCAAAGAGCACGGTATAATCTCAACACTCAAGAACAAAGTAGGAAATTAGGGTTGAAGCTTGAACTTTGTATTACTTGAATGGTGGTTGAATGCTTACAAAGCAGGCGTTAGCTTCTATATATAGGCTAACCCTAATAATATCTTTAAGGAAAACGAGATCTTATCTCTTCCTTCTATCTAAATGACTATAATAAACAAGGTAAAAGATATTCTTTACCGTATCTTTTACCAATTACAAGAATATAATAAGAAATAAGATAAAATACACTCGGCCGACCTAATCTTCGAGATAAACGAGACCTTTTCCACGTCTCGTCACGTCGACGACATCTTCCATTCCTCTCGTCGCGTCGAGACAATTCTTCTACGCGTAGCTTACCACGTGTTCCATACTCGTCGTATTTTTAGGCACAACCAATACCCCTAAGGCGTCTTACAGGGCTTTAACGTCTAGTAGAGCTGGGAGACGCCTTCTTTCTTCATAGAATACGTCTTCATCAAATTCGGAACGCGTTGAATACTCGTTCAACCCAAAATCCTAACTTCGTAATAATGTCTTCTCTTCGATTCTCATTTAATGCGGCTGAGCGACTCATATCCGCTCCAACGGCTATTTCCCCAACGTTCGGATTTGTCCCAAACGGTAACAAACTGATTCTTTGGAAAATCTCGAACGAGATCTTCTTTCCTTATTTAAACACGTTCCGACTTTCTTCTCCTCATTCGTAATCTTCTTGTAAACCCTAACCTTTACTCTCTCTCTTCTCAATGGCTCTAATTATCTACGATCCCAAGATGATCCTTAATGATGCTAACCACCGTTCTTCTTCGGCTCGCAACATCGAGTTCTTTCGTTCCATAGCAGGGCTCTCTGCTCACGTGGAAATTGCTATTCCTCCTTCTGACGTGTTCGCTGAAGCCTTACCCCCGGGATGGGTTTGCGTCTACGAGTATCCTTTCTTGGTTGGACACCGCTTTCCCTTTCCCCTTTGGTTCTTTCTTTCTTGACTACTTTGGGTATCGCGGTCGGGCAAGTCCTTCCGAGTGCTTGGAGAGGCTTGGCGGTGTTGGATTATATTTTGGCTAATTTCGACATCGCGTTCACGATCGCCGACGTCATGCACTCTTGCATTCTCTCTACTCCTTCGGCGGGTAGAATCAACATCAAATCTCGCGTCGGGGTTCCTCCTTTAATGAACGAAGGAACTTCGTCCGACCGAGGTTGGGCAGATAAGTTCTACTTCATCAGGAAATCTACCTTGGGGAAAGAATGCACTTTCTTTCTTGAAGAATGGACTCCTTCCAGTATGTTTCTTTATCCTTTATGATTTTCTTTAGGCTTATGCATCTTGACGCTTATTCTTGCGTGTGATTTTGTGCGTAGTTGATATCCACGCTATTGTGGTGCGAGAAGAATCAGAGGAGATTACCAAGAAAAGAAAATCCTAAAGAAAAGAAAATCAAGAGAAACCAGAAGCAACGCGAAATAAAGAAAGAAACCACGGAGAAAGAAAGATACATACCTGCCACTGCGATATGAGAGATTCTCCTAAAATGTCTACGGCCTGCATAGACGAATAATGATTCCAGGACGACGTAGAACTTAAAGATTGCATAGCTGGAATGAACCTACGCATAGGCGCTACGGGGCGAGAAATGATTGCTTGAAAGTCACTCGCCTCGACGTACGTAACGGAATCTACGTTAGGTTCCGCTACCCTCTCCTCCTTGACATTCTCCGACGGATCTACAGGTGCGTCCGACTCCTCTACAATTAAGGGCGTTTGCAATGTCGTTCCTAAAAGTATCGCTTCCCCCATAAAAGACGAAGCAACGGCTACCTCGTCCCTCTCCGCTTTCAATTTCTCCTCGGCAACACGTCTCTTCTTCGCGGAAATCAAGTCCTGAGCAGACTCTTGATGAGTACGAGACGCAACGCCTAAAAGCAAAAAGCACACTTAGAAAGAACATAATAAAGAGCAGTACGCAGAATCCCATGAAAGAACCTACCCTTAGAGAAAACAGGGGTCGCCAGACGATATCCCTTCCCGTCTCGACCAGTAAAGGTACGCTCCACCAAAGGAAACGCCAAAATCTTCTTAACTATCGCCTCTGATTCTTCACGCGCCTCGATCGCATGAATATTAACTGAAGAAAATTACACGCCTAAAGTAAGCATCGAAATCTCAAGAAATCAAAGAAAGAAGTAAGCACCAGAAGAAGAAGACGTACTCGAAGGAGTCCATTCTTCAAGCAAGAAAGCACAATCCTTCCCCAAAGTCCATTTCCTAATGAAATAGAACTTGTCCGCTCAGCCTCGATCGGACGAAGCTCCCTCATTCATCAAAGGAAAGGCTCCAACACGAGACTTGATGTTAACCCTACCCGGTGAAGGGGTAGAGAGAATGCAAGAATGCATGACGTCGGCGATAGTGAACGCAATATTAAAGTTAGCCAGGACGTGATCCAGCACGGCCAGACTTCTCCAGGTACTAGGAAGAATCTGCCCAATCGCAATACACATGGTAGACAAGAGGGAACGGACCAAGGGAGAAAAAGGAAAACGATGACCGATCGTGAAGGGGTACTCGTAGACACAAATCCACCCCGGACGAAGAGCATCTGCGAACACGCCGGAAGGAGGAATAGCAATTTCAACGAGGGAAGAAAGCCCCGCCACGGATTGAAGGAATTCAGGATCGCGAGCTTGAGAAGAACGGCGGTTAGCGTCGCTAAGGATCATCTTGGGGTCGTAAGTATTTGAAGTCATGGCGGAAAAATGAAAGTTAGGGGTTTTCTTTCAAAGAAAAACTGTGAAGGCAAGAAGGCGAGACCAGAGCGTGTTTAAATAAGGGAAGACCGCATCCGGGATTTTCAAGAATCACCTTGTTACCGTTGGGAGAAAATCCGGACGTTGGGAATATAGCCATTACGGTAAAATACCAATCAAGCAGTCACAATAAATGAAGATCCTCGAACAAAGACACTAACGTAATTACTTGAGTCTCTTCCTTTGAAACAAACGCGTTCCAGTTATTTTGAAGACATATTCTACAAAGAAAGAAGGCGTCTCCCAGCTCTACTTGACATTAAGCCCTGTAAGACGCCTTAGGGGTATTGTTTGTGCCTAAAAATACGACGACTATGGAACGCTAAGGAGCTACGCGTAGAAGCATAGAAGCGACGAGACGTGAAGAACGAAGGATGGCGTCGACGTGACGTTGTAAAGAAGAACGTGTCGTTAAGCTATGGAAATTAGGTCAGCCGCCACTTAGTTACCTTGTTCTATATTATATTCGTGTAAATGGTAAAGGATAAGATGAAAGAATATCTTTTACCATATTTATTATATCGTTAGAAGGAAAAGGAAAAGATATTATTTCCTTAGTAAGATCCTAGGGTTAACCTATAGAAAGGTCAACGCCAACCTTTTGTAATCATCGTACTACGCCGTAATATCAATACCACAAGAAAGTTCATGTTTCAACCTTATTCTCTCGTCTTGTTCTCTTAGTGTTAAGATTATACCGTTCTCTTTGATCTTTTCCCTACAATTGCTTAGTTATCATCTCGTTTATAATTTCGCTACAAACAGATATGACATAAGAATCTTTGATGTTCTTGAACGCTTCGGCCTCTATCCATTTGGAGAAGTAATCTGTAACGGCGAGCATTAGTGTCTTTGGTCCTAGGGTCAAGGGCATAGGTCCTACTATATCCATCCCCCATTGCATGAATGGCCAAGGAGACGTTATGCAGTGGAGTTTTTCTGCCGGCTGATGTGGGATCCGGGCGTGTCTTTGGCAAGCGTTGCACCTTTCGACATAATTCGTCGCATCTTGTCTCATCGTGGGCCAATAATACCCCACCGAGTGTGCTTTGGCCGCTAGGCTTCTCCCTCCTGAATGATTCCCATATTCTCCGTTGTGTAGCTCGCATAGAATATCTTGGATCTTTTCCTCTGTCGGGCACGTTAAGAACACACCGTTCGACGACCATTTTAGTAATTGGCCTTTGTCCACTACGAAGGTGGTCGCTTTTTGCTTCAATAGCCTTGCTTCATACGCGTTACCCGGGAGGCGCCCGTGCTGCAACCACTCGTAGTAAGGTGTTACCCATGAATCTTGATTCCTTACTGTGAGCGTTTGTTCTGGACTTGCTTTTCTGTTAATAGACGCATTGCTGAGATGAAGGAACGAGATCTTTTGATATTCTCTCGGGTCATTGCTGAGATGTTCTGGGGATCTGTCTGATTTGGCAGCTTTCGAATTTCTCGAACAATTCCTTTACTACTTTGAGGTACAAGGTCATCTTCGAATCTTTAGTGGCGTATTCGCCTCGAACTTGGTTGACTACCAGCAGCGAATCACAATAGATATCAAGCTTCTGAACCTGTAGGTCGACGGCAACGCGTAGACCGGCAATCAAGGCTTCATACTCGGCTTCATTATTCGTCGCTTTGAATTCGCATCTTATGGCTTGGACGACCCTATCCCCTTATGGCGATTTCAGGACGATGCCTAGTCCCACCCCGTTCTGGTTCATCGCTCTGTCTGTGTGCAAGGTCCACTTTGCGAATTCTACCTTGTTTACTTGTGAGATTACTTCTTGCTCTAGGGTTGGACTGAAATCTGCCACGAAATCTGCTAATGCTTGGGATTTGATTGCTTTTCTTCCTTCGTAGATGATGTCGTGGCCGCCGAGATGAACCGTCCACTTCGTCATTCTTCCTGATAACTCTAGTTTCTTCACTATGTTCTTCAAAGGCGACGTGGTCCTTACTATGATGGTATGGGATTCGAAGTAGGGCTTCAACTTCACCGACACCATTACTAACGCCAAGGTCAGTTTTTCCATGGCGGAGTACCTCGTTTCTGCTGACGACAACGTTTTACTTACATAGTAGACGGGTTGTTGCTCCTCCCCTTCTTCCCTTACGAGAATGGCGCTGATAGCAATCTCGGAGACTGCTAGGTATACGAACAAGGGTTCTCCTTCCTTAGGCTTCGATAGGAGTAAGGGATTCGTCAGATAATTCTTAAGCTTCGTGAAGGCTTCTTCGTGGCGTTCTGTCCAAGAGAAAGACTCGTTCTTCCGTAGAGTGTCATAGAAGAGTCGATTTCTGTCGGAGGCTTTGGAGATGAACCTGTTCAATGCGGCGACTCTTCCTGTTAGCTTCAGGATGTCTTTCACGCAGCGCGGAGATTCGAGATCGAGTATGGATTTAATCTGTTCGGGACTAGCTTCTATTCCCCTCTGAGTTACTACATATCCGAGGAACTTCTCGGAAGAGACCCCGAAGGAACACCTGGTAGGGTTGAGCTTCATGCTATACTCTTCCAAGATCTCGAACGCCTCCTTCAAGTGTGTTACTTGATCTTTTTCTCGTTTAGACTTCACGAGCATGTCATCTATGTAAACTTCCATCGTGTCCCCTATCTGCTCCTCGAAGATCTTATTCACCAGTCGTTGATACGTAGCTCCGGCGTTCTTGAGGCCAAAAGGCATGACCTTGTAGCAATATATCCCCTGGTTTGTCACGAACGCGGTCTGTTTGTAGAGAAATTACCTACGAGAAGATAACTAAGCAATTGTAGGGCAAAGATCAAATAATACGGTATAATCTCAACACTCAAGAACAAAGTAGGAAATTAGGGTTGAAGCTTGAACTTGGTATTATTTGAATGGAGGCTGAATCTTTACAAAGCAGGCGTTAGCCTCTATATATAGGCTAACCCTAATAATATCTTTAAGGAAAACGAGATCTTACCTCTTCCTTCTATCTCAATAACGATATAATAAATAAGGTAAAAAATATTCTCTACCGTATCTTTTACCATTTACAAGAATATTATAAGGAATAGGATAAAATATGCTCGGCCGACCTAATCTTCAAGATAAACGAGACCTTTGCCACGTCTCGTCACGTCGACGACGTCCTTCGTTCCTCTCGTCGCGTCGAGACAATTCTTCTACGCGTAGCTTACCACGCGTTCCATACTCGTCGTATTTTTAGGCACAAACAATACCCCTAAGGCGTCTTATAGGGCTTAGCGTCTAGTAGAGCTGGGAGACACCTTCTTTCTTCAAGGAATACGTCTTCATTGCATTAGGAACGCGTTGATGATTACGTCACTTGAATTTTCAATATCGTCGCAATGTTTCGATCATCATTCTCCTTCGATCATTTCCATACGACAGATGGGGGGCTTCGTTACTTGTGCCGGTAACGTTCAATCATAACGGCTAGTTTCTCAATGGCTATAATGCCGTTGAACTTTCTCTCGTTTTTTTCGCGATTTCTTTGGCTATATAAAGAGAGGATCTTCATTTTTTCTCCTACTTCTTCTACAACTCATCTACTCTGAACATCTCTTGCTTTCTCGCTTGCTTACGCTCAAAAAGATCAATTGCTTCTCCTTTCTTCAGATTTCTCTTTCACTCTTTCTTTTAGTCTCCTAAAATGGCTTCTTTCTACGTACCAAAATTCATCTTGAAGGATTCTAATTGCAAATCGTCAGAGGCACGCGACGTCGAGAGACTGAGATCGTTGGCGAATCTTGGTCCCGAGGTGGAGATTGAGATACCTCCTCAAGGGGTATTTCCCGACGCACATCGCCCAGGGTGGATTGCGGTATACGAGTACCCTTTCCTTACTGGTCATCGGTTTACTCTCTCGCCGTTGACGAAGGCGTTCATACTTACGCTAGGAGTTGTCGTAGGTCAACTTCTGCCGAGTGTCTGGAGAATCTTTGGTGTTCTAGACGATGTAAAAGAGAAACATGGCGTCGAGATTGTTGTCGACGACCTTGCTTATTCTCTAAACGTTCAAACTAAAACGGTTGGAAGAGTAGGTCTTAAATCAAGACCTAAGGCGGCTAGGATCTCCATCGAGGGAAGTCAGGCTGATCGTCACTGGGCCGACTTCTTCTATTTTGTCAAAAAATCGACTCTTGGTGAAGAGTGTTCTTGGTTGATCGAGTGCTGGAATCCTGCGAGTGAGTTCGCTTTTTCCTTCAGATCTTTGTTGCACACGTCGTTACTCGTTGATGTCTTACTTTATATTGTTCTTCCTTGCAGTTAACACGGATGCTATCGTGGTGAGGCGGGAGACTAAGAAGGCTATTGACAGACTTCTCGAGATCCCTGAGAGTGATCGAACTTTTCATGGGCACGACGGGAAGGGTCAACGTATTGCCTCTACGACCTTGGCTGGTAATGTATCCACGCTCTTTTACCTTGTTTTTCTTTTATTTTGCTTTGAGGGTCCTAACCCTTTTCCTTGTTGATCTTTTAGTATCCGCGGATCTTTCTCGCGTTCGTAGCGGAGGACAATCTGCGTCTTCTCTCATCGCGTCGCGGAAGAGGAGCCGTATCGGAGATGGGACTGCTTCCGAGGTTCCTATCCATATCACGCCAATGATTTCTCTCGTCTCGTCTCCATCTCCCTCTTCAATTCCGGTGAAGAAGTCACGTAAGGGTAAGGAGAAGGTTTCTGAGAGGTTGAACTTTGACTTTGAGACCGTGGACGACTTTCCGGGAGTTATCTCTCGTGTCGTTGCATCTGGAAGGTCATTTTTGCCCTCCGTGAAGGGGCTTCAAAACCCTCCGTCGCTCGACTACTATTTGTGTATGGAGACGGAAGATGTGATAGGAGAGGCTCTTGCTACGCAATGGCAAGTAGGTTTTTCTTGCTTTTTACGTCGAGTCTGTTGTCTTCGATTCTATTCTGACCTCTTTATCTTCTCTTTTTAGGCTTTTCAATCTTCGTTGTGCATCTATGGGCGTTTCTCTGATTTTGTCGATCGGATGAAAGCTATGGAGGCCAAGCAATCGGCCGACGAGGCAAAGGTTAAGGAGCTTAATGCGACGGTTGAGGCGTCGCGTAAGGCGGAGAATGAAGCTCAAGAAAAGGTTGCGGTGACGCTTAATCTTCACGTCGATCTCGCCAAACAGGACGAAGATTCGAAGGCGAGGATTGCTGCCCTGGAGGATGAGAAGGCTAAGGTGGAGAAGAATCTTGCTTCCGAGCTCAAGGAGGTGAAGCTTTATTGGTCTTGGCTTTCTCGTGTGGAGATCATTGAACAGTATGCTGCTGGTCAATTCCACGGTTGGGACCTAGTAAAGGAGCGGAGGGAGTTTCAGGAAGCATTCGCGGAGCTCCCTGAAGGCGTCGAGGAAGGACCTACGCCTATGAATCCTCCGGCGAATCCTCATGTCATGGAGGATGATGTCCCTCACCTTAACGAGGTTGATCCTAATGACGGCGTCGAAGATGACGGAGATGCTGGTGAAGAAGTTGTCGTGGAAGATTCTAAAGACGAGGGAGAGGATGAACATGAGTATGAGGACGCGGATGGCTCCTCATCGAGCTCTTCTGAGTCTGATAGAGATTCTTTGTGATTTTCTTTTTGTTTACGCGTCGCCGGTCTTCAGGGCGTTTTCTTGTAAATATTTTCGTTCTTGCCTTTCATGATGGGCCTCTATAACATAACTTTTTTTGGAAATGCTTACTTGTTGATGAAGATGTCTCCGAGATCTTTTATGTTTGGAGCATGACGTTGCGTCCAGGTACGCTTTTGATGGCGTATTTGTCCATGAGTTCCGCGAGTAACTTTTGGATCCCTTTGAGTCAAGCTTTGTCTTTCTAATTTCTTCGCCTCGGGGGTGCTCCTTGACTTCCTTATCTTTCTTTTACAGGCAGGTGGTCTCGGTCATGTTTTGACGCGTATCCTATATATTCCTCGGCTTTGGGTATGTTTTCATGTTTCCTCGAGTGGTCCTACCCCTTTTGGTAGGTTTGACTTAGGCTCTTTGTAGACTAGGTTAGAGCTACCAAAGACTCTTCTTTATTTGTTGCATTTCGTACTTCGTTCCTTGCATCTTATGCGTCGTTCTTTGCGTCGGGGGTGTTTTGGGAGCTTATCCTTTATCTGGCTTCGATATCTTACGTACTTTGCTTCGGTACGCGTATCTTGCTCTGCATACGTATAGAACCTTTTTCTTATTGAATTTAACTTCTGTGACCCCTTACGCATAGCTCGTTTGTGAGTACGTAGGTTTGGTTCTTAGCTTTCGCTTTTGCTACTTTATCTTTTAGGGCGTGGTTTTGTACCCCTAGTATGATACTTTGTTCGTGGTGAACGCGTTAGAGGGTTTTTACTTACTTGATAGGGTGATATGGTCATTGCGGCTGCTTTAGTTACGTTGCCGGCTTATATGAAGGTTGGGTCTAGCATTTCCTCCGGACCCTGAAGCGAGTGGCGGACATAGGTCAGCGTGTGATTTTATCAGCTTGTGACGTTACCCCTTACTTTTAAGGTGGGTATGTTGCCTCACGCTAGCGTTAGGTCGACGTCGAACTCTTTTAATCGACGGGTCTATTCATCGTGTGGCGTCCGATTTCTAGATTATTAGGACTTACGATGCCGGTGGACGCATCCCTTCCGGTTTGGCGTTTTGCCCGTGGATTCATGACTCTCAGAGGGGCCGTGGAAGGCGCGAGTACTCGTTTCTGGAGAGTGGTCGTGGCAATAGGTTTCCCTTCTTTGCTCAGAGGGCCGTGCCGGTTTCGTGAGGTGTCGGGCTTCATTCCCCATGACCATTGGCACACGTCTCTAACAATCATGGGAAGCGTCGACTCGGAGTCGGCGATTTGGCTAACGTTGTCTACGCGTAGATGGAGCCTTGAACACGTAGGCTAACGAAACTCCTCCCCGGCGTGGATTTTCGCCGCGGCCTTATTAAGCTTGATGCTACGTCATAGACAGAGAGCAAGTAATTTGGAAATAGAACAATTCGGCATACTTTAACACGTCGGAGGAAAAAGAGTGTACTCATATATTAATAAAGGAATGCATCGTGAACTAACAAGCTTCGACACTAACGCTTACCCCTAGTCGTCACGACCCCTTGTCGCTTCGATGCTAAGATAACGACGCTAGCTTTATTGAAATTCTTAGAAGAAACTAATCCTACTCATGCAAGAAAGAACACAAAGGAAATAATACTAGGGAATTTGGAAATTCTTATCACTTCTTTCGATTTATGGCGGGTGGTGCTTCAGGAACATGTAGCTTAAATTGTTTCTCTTTGCTTGGACTTTTCGCTCGTACTTACTTGGTGGATTGGTATCCTCTTGCTTGTCAAACTTTTCTTTTCTCATCGTGTCAGGGACCGACTTTCCATCCCTAGCTTTTCCTTCGTGATTCCTTGATTGCTACGCTTTCTTTTCTTTGCCTAATGATGACTTAGCGGCTTTTTTCATTCCAATGCTATAGCATTCTCTCGCGACTTGAAGCTCGCCTTTGATCTCTTGGATCCCCCACGGAGATGGGAATTTTAAAGATTGATGGTACCTCGAGGGTACAATTTTCATGTCGTGTAGCCAAGGTCTTCCTAAGATAATGTTGTATGGTGATTCGATATCCATCACCGCGAACTTTGCTTGTATATTGATACCCCTTGCATAGGTTGCCAATGTAATTTCTCCCAACATGCTTACTACTTCACCACTGAATCCCACTAGAGGAACGTGTTTCTTCACGACGTCGTCGTTAGATAGTCCGAGCTCTTTTATAGAAGATGTAGTAATTATGTTGGCGGAACTCCCGTTATCTATGAGGATTCTCTTGACCAGGCAATTGCTGACGGTGAGGGAGATGACTAACCCGTCGTGATGCTCCACCATCTTGTTTGGCTCCTCGAACGTGACCGGGTAATTTCTTCTGGAAGGACGAATTTGGTAAATTCGCGTCATATCACTATCGTCGCGTAGAATCTTAATGTTCCTCCTAGCGGCGGATGCGGTGTAGCCGCTCGCGGAAGAGCCTCCAAAGATGGTGTATATAGTCCGGGTATGACTTGACGGAGGTGGAGGAGGAGTAGGGGACTTCTTTTCTCTCTTCACCCCTTCAAACGCGTTCCTTCCTTCTTTGGAGAGTAGATCTTTCAAATCTCCTCTTTTCAGCAACCTTAACACCTCTTTTCTCAGGGTGTAACAACTATCCGTCGTGTGACCCGTATCGTTATGGAACTCGCAGTACCCCTTCCCTGTTCCGGGCCTCCTTCCAGGATTTGGCTTTCTCGCCCATTGCACGTCGCGTAACCCTTCCATTGCGCTCATGACTCGCAACGCGTCGGTCTTCATAGAGATACCTTTGTCCACCATATAAACGCTATCAACTTCGCTCACAGCATGCACCGTTTGTGGTTCTCTTTGGAACGACTTATTTCTCCTATCATGATGTTCCCCTCGCTCTTGATGTCGATCGTTGTGTCGACGTGGTGGAGAGTTCCTACGCGGAGGAGTTCGCCTACGTGGAGATCGAGAACTTTCTTCGTTGTATCTTAGGAGATCCTCCTCTAAGCGTATGGCTTCTATGGCTCTTTCTCTAGTTGAGACGAATGATTCAGAGCGAGTCTTCGTCAATTCTTTGTACAAATCACTATCTCGGGGAAGTGCGCGTCTGAACGCGTCGGCAGCGGTGGCTTCGCTACAATCTGGGATTGTAATCTTCTCGTCATTGAAACACTTCATAATGGCTCTTATGGTCTCGCCTCTTTTCATACGCATGTTATGGAGATCCGAGGGTTGCTTTGCAAATAACTTACTGCTGGCGAATTGTAGTCGGAACAGGTTAGAGAGTTCGGCGTAGGAGGAGATACTTCCCTTGGGTAGGTGGATGAACCACGTCAAGGCTGGACCTTTCAGCGTCGAGCTAAAGAACTTGCACATCATTGCTTCCTTTAATTCTGGCTCAAATGGACTTGTGGAGAGCTTGGCCTTGTAGAGTAGGACATGTTCTTCCGGGTCATCTGATCCATCGTAGACGGGGAGATCGGCGACGGTGAACTTTTTGGCGATCTTCTGGGCGGCGATGGCGGCAACAAAAGGACTCTCTTGAAATCCGAACTCGTGCTCAGGGATTATGGATTTGGGAGCACCGGGCATCAACATCATCTCTTTTCTTAGGGCTCCGACCTGTTGCGCTACGAGCACAGCGACGGCCTCCGACGTCATCTTTTCCTAGGATTTGTTTTTCTGAATCGTTTCTCTTGGGAGGACATGAACATGGTGTACTTGAGGCTGGTATACGTCGTCTTCTTCGACGACCACATCCATATCTAGGCGTCGGACGACACTCTGACCGCGAACGTAGGTATGTGGCCCTGTGGAACCCGCTTTGAGTTCCCTGATTATGGAGTTCAGTCTCTCGTTTTCCTTAGTGAGCTTTGACGCCGTTTTCTCGCTCGCATACATGGCTTCAGATAAACGTTGGTTACTTCACCGTCTACCCCTCGTTTCTCCATGGGAGCACTTCTTTTTGGAGTTCCAGGGGTGTTTTCGAGACTTTTTCCTGTGTCTTCATTCACAGGGACGGGAGGAGTTGTTGCAGGGCCTTCCTCTTCGGATTTCCCTTCGTCATTACGCGGACTGTTGGTTGGACTTGTCATGATTTCCTGCAAAAAAGAATTTCTTTTCGTATGGAAAGACGATACCTTTTTTATCTTGCCCCAAGGTGGGCGCCAATTGTTTGTAGTGAAATTACCTACGAGAAGATAACTAAGCAATTGTAAGGCAAAGATCAAAGAATACAGTATAATCTCAAGACTCAAGAACAAAGTAGGAAATTATGGTTGAAGTTTGAACTTGGTATTATTCGAATGGAGGCTGAATCTTTACAAAGCACGCGTTAGCCTCTATATATAGGCTAACCCTAATAATATCTTTAAGGAAAACGAGATCTTACCTCTTCCTTCTATCTAAATAACGATATAATAAACAAGGTAAAAGATATTCTCTACCGTATCTTTTACCATTTACAAGAATATTATAAGGAATAGGATAAAATATGCTCGGCCGACCTAATCTTCAAGATAAACGAGACCTTTGCCACGTCTCGTCACGTCGACGACGTCCTTCGTTCCTCTCGTCGCGTCGAGACAATTCTTCTACGCGTGGCTTACCACGCGTTCCATACTCGTCGTATTTTTAGGCACAAACACGGTCTTTTCTTGATCGGCGGGGTTCATCTGTATCCGGTGATATCCGCTGAACGCGTCCATGAACGTTAGCATCTCATGCCCTGTTGTCGCGTCTATCATGGCGTCGATGTGAGGGAGTGGGAAGGAATCTTTAGGACAGGCTTTGTTAAGGTCCGTGAAATCGACGCATACTCTCCATTTCCCGTTCTTCTTTTGGACGACTACGACGTTGGAGAGGCAGTCGGGGTACTTTGCTTCTCGTATCTTACCTGTTTCGAGGAGATTCTTAACTTCTTCGTCTACAACTTTGTTGCGTTCGGGAGCGAATTTCCTCCTCTTCTGCTTGACTGGAGTGAACTTTGGATAGGCGTTTAGCTTGTGGAGCATCACGTCTGGAGATATGCCTGTCATGTCCTCGTGGCTCCATGCGAAGCATTTAGCTTTTGACTTTAAGAATGTTATCAATTCTCCTCTAATCTCTTCGGGGACATTGGTTCCTATTTTTAGGACTCTTTCTGGTTTGGAATCGTCGATAACCTCGTCTTCTAACTCGGGACACTTTGGCTTAACGTACTTAGTCAACGTCTTGACCTGAAATTCTTTTACCTCGTCTTTTCTAATTTCCGGCATCGTGATCCCTTTCATCCCAATCCGATAGCACTCTTTGGCCGTATTGGGTTCGCCTTTGACTTCGCGTATTCCCCAGGGCGTTGGGAACTTCAGCGATTGGTGGTACATAGATGGAACAGCTCGCATATCATGGATCCATGGTCTTCCGAGGATGGCGTTATAAGGCGACTCCGCTTCCATCACGGCGAATTTGGTCTGGAGATTGACGCCTTGGGTTGTTGTCTCGAGGGTGATTTCCCCTAACATCTCGGAGATCTCTCCGCTGAAGCCTTTCAAACGGATACGCTTTCCGACGACATCATCGACTGAAAGTTCGAGTTCAAGAACAGCAGAGAGAGTGATGATGTTGGTCGAACTTCCGTTATCTACTAGGATTCTTTTCACTTTGTAATTTCGAATCACAACGGAGATCACCAGGCTATCGTGATGCTTGATTCTTTCGTCTGGATCTTCGAACGTGATTGGCAGATCACGATTGGTTGCTCTGGAGTGGCGAGTTGGGACGGAATCGTCTTGTCCTTCGATAGTCCTCGCGAGCCTCTTAGTGTCGGAGGTTGTATAGAACGGCGGACCTCCTAACACGGTGAAGGCTTCGTTTCGAAGATTTTTGATCGATCTGGAATCTTTCATGGCTTCTGCGGGCGAGGTTGTTCCCTTCGTATGCAGAGACGACACCTTTTTTATCATGCCTCACGGTGGGCGCAAATTGTTTGTAGCGAAATTACCTACGAGAAGATAACTAAGTAATTGTAGGGAAAAGATCAAAGAGCACGGTATAATCTCAACACTCAAGAACAAAGTAGGAAATTAGGGTTGAAGCTTGAACTTGGTATTACTCGAATGGTGACTGAATGCTTACAAAGCAGGTGGTAGCCTCTATATATAGGCTAACCCTAATAATATCTTTAAGGAAAATGAGATCTTATCTCTTCCTTCTATCTAAATGACGATATAATAAACAAGGTAAAAGATATTCTTTACCGTATCTTTTACCAATTACAAGAATATAATAAGAAATAAGATAAAATACACTCGGCGGACCTAATCTTCGAGATAAACGAGACCTTTGCCACGTCTCGTCACGTCGACGACATCTTCCATTCCTCTCGCCGCGTCGAGACAATTCTTCTACGCGTAGCTTACCACGCATTCCATACTCGTTGTATTTTTAGGCACAAACACAGCCCGTGTTTGTAGCGAAATTACCTACGAGAAGATAACTAAGCAATTGTAGGGCAAAGATCAAAGAGCACGGTATAATCTCAACACTCAAGAACAAAGTAGGAAATTAGGGTTGAAGCTTGAACTTGGTATTACTCGAATGGTGGCTGAATGCTTACAAAGCAGGCGTTAGCCTCTATATATAGGCTAACCCTAATAATATCTTTAAGGAAAACGAGATCTTATCTCTTCCTTCTATCTAAATGACGATATAATAAACAAGGTAAAAGATATTCTTTACCGTATCTTTTACCTATTACAAGAATATAATGAGGAATAAGATAAAATACACTCGGCCGACCTAATCTTCGAGATAAACGAGACCTTTGCCCCGTCTCGTCACGTCGATGACATCTTCCACTCCTCTTGTCGCGTCGAGATAATTCTTCTACGCGTAGCTTACCACGCGTTCCATACTCGTCGTATTTTTAGGCACAAAAAATACCCCTAAGGCGTCTTACAGGGCTTAACGTCTAGTAGAGCTGGGAGACGCCTTCTTTCTTCAAGGAATACGTCTTCATTGCACTAGGAACGCGTTGATGATTACGTCACTTGACTTTTTAATATCTTCGCAGAGCTTCGATCATCATTTTCCTTCAATCATTTCCACGTGACAGGCAAGGAGCTTCGTTATTCGTGCCAGCAACGTTCATCTCCAACGGCTAGTTTCTTAATGGGAGATGTTGCCGTTGGAAGAATATCCTTCCCAAGATCCTCGCGATCTCCTTCCTATAAATAAGCGAGGATCTTCCCTTTCTTCATACATTTCTTCTAATCTTCATTTTTCTCGAACATTTCTCTGCTCTCCTCCTTACTTAATTGCTCTATTACGCCGCTCCTTTTTCTACTTCTTTTTTCAATGGAAACCCCAGTGCTTTATGAGCCAGGAAAGGTGCTCCGCGAGTCGGATCGTTACTACTCTGAAGCCTATGACGTCAGCCGTTTGAGGACCATTGCTGAACTTGACCCGGACGTGAAGATTGAGATCCCTCCAAGGGGGGTTTGTGCGGATGATCATCGGCCGGGATGGATAGCGGTCTATGAGTATCCGTTTCTGGCGGGGCATCAATTCCCGTTCTCGCCTTTGGTCAAGGCCTTTATGCTTACTCTAGGCTTGGCGATGGGTCAACTTCTCCCCGGGGCTTGGCGCATTTTGGGCGCTCTCGACGATGCCATTGAAAAACATGGCTTGGACTTCGTCGCAGCGGATCTCGCCAACTCTTTGACTGTCTCGCTCTCTTCTCCAGGTAGAGTTTACTTTAGGATTAAGCAGAAAAAGACTAGGATAGCTTTTGAGAAGAGCACAGCCGATCGGGGTTGGGCCGAGGTCTTTTACTTTGTGGAGAAATCTTCCCTCGGAGACGCGTGCTCTTGGCTCATCGAGGAATGGAACCCTGAGAGTAAGCTTCTTTGCTTTGTCTTACTAATTTCTTCCGCACGTTTTGTTTATCGATGTTTAACTTACGTGTATCTTTATATGCTTTTCAGTTAACGTGGAGGCTCTTAAGACAAGGGCGAAGTCGAAAAAGGTGGTAGCCGCGCTCTTGGCGATTCCTGAATCTGATCGGACCTTCTATGGCCATGACAGAGAGGGTCATCGTAGCAGTCCTGCGACGCCATCTGGTAAGTTGGCTTCTTCTCGTTAGCTCTCGTCAATTTATTTCTTCATACTTGTGTTTTAACTGTTTATTCTTTGTTGATGGCGCAACTTCAATTTCTCGCGTCCGTGCTCGTGACGAATCCGCCACTGATCTTGTGACGTCGAGGAAGAGGCAGCTTGCCATAAAAGGATGTTCGTCTGCTGCTCCTTTGGACGTTGATCTTATGGCTACCTTGGAATCTACGCCATCTCCTTCTCCGGCTAAGGCGACACGTTCACGGAAGGGAAACGAGAAAGTGGTCGAGGTTCCCGAGGAGAAATACTCGTCTGTGGATGACTTCCCTGGCATGATTTCAAATGTTTTCGCTCCGGGAAGGGAACTTCTGAAGGCTTTGATGGGGCTTCGTTCTTCGTCGTCTCTTGACCATTACGCATCGATGGATCCTGCCGACGTTATGGGAGAGGCTTTTGCTGCTCAATGGTAGGTAAGATTGTAACATCTATTTTCTCTGATGATTTTCCCGTGAGCTTTATTTCTTATTCCTCTCGTTCTTTCTTTCAGGGGATTCAGGCGTATCCAAAGCAGATGGAGGCGTTAGAGAAAAAGGCGTCTGATGCTTCATCGGAGATTACGCGTTTGAATGGTTTGTTGGAGAAATCTCGTGACGCGGAGAAGGTGGCGAAAGGCAAGGTTACTGAAGTTCTTACTCTTAATGAGACGATCACCAAGCGAGTCGAGGATTTGGAGGAGAATCTCAGTACTTTGAAAGCAGACTTGGAGAAGAACAAAGCGCAGCATGACAAGGATTTGTACGAGGCAAAGATCTATTGGTCTTGGTTGTCCAGAGTGGAGGTTTACGAGGAGTACGCTGCTAGCAAGTACAAGGATTGGGATCCGGTAGGAGAGCGTGCTGAGTTTAGGGAGGTTTTTCCAGAACCTCTTGAAGGTGTTCATCCCGACGTTGCAGACGCTGAAGGCGGGGAACACGTCGACGCGGAGGAGGTTGCGACTTATGAAGGGGAAGGTGATAGTCGCGCATCCGGCTCTGGGTCGTCTGAGGGCGAGTCCAAGTCCTTGTAATTTTTGGCTTTTTCCTTTGCGTAGTGCATTTGTACGCGTTGCCTGTAGTTGGAGCGTTGTTATCCTTGTTCTTTGCCGTTGGGTTTCCTCTTCAATATACTTGTTCTCCCTGCTGGCGATTTTTTTTTTTTGAATCCTTTGCGTTGCTTTGGTGATAGTGTTTTATTGCTGCCAACTTTCTTGTTCTTTCATTGTTGCTATCTTTTAAGCACTTTTCATTCTTTTTTTGGCGTAATCCTACCCCTTTTGGTAGGTTTGACTTAGACTCCTCGTAGACTAGGTTAGAGCTACCAAAGATTCTTATGCTCGCTTTACTTGTTATACCTTGTACTTCGTTCTTTGTGTCGTGCACGTTTTTCTTCGCGTCGGAGACGTCTTGGGAGCTCGCCCTTTATCTGGCTTTGATATCTTACGTATTTTGCTTTGGCACGCATATCTTGCTTCGCGTAGGTGTAAAATTTATTTCTTGAGTATTACGACTTTTGATTCGTATCTCGTAAGCTTTGTATTAGGCTTGAACTTCTGTGACTCTTTACGCGTGCCTCGTCTGCGAGTGCGTAAATTCTATCTTTGGTTTCTTGCCTTTTGCTACTCTATCTTTAGGGTGTAACTCTTTACCCCTGATATGATACTTCGTTCGTGATGAACGTGTTAGAGGGTTTTTACTTACTTGATAGGGTGGTATGTTCATTGCGGCTGCTTTAGTTACGTTGCCAGCTTACATGAAGGTTGGGTCCAGCATTTCCTCCGAACCCTGAAGCGAGTGGCGGACATAGGTCAGCGTGTGATTTTATCAGCGTGTGACGTTACCCCTTACTTTTAAGGTGGGTCCGGTACCTCACGCTAGCGTTAGGTCGACGTCGAACTCTTTTAATCGACGGGCCTATTCATCGTGTAGCGTCTGATTTCTAGATTGTTAGGACTTACGATGGCGGTGGACGCATCCCTGCCGGTTTGGCGTTTTGCCCGTGGATTCATCACTCTCAGAAGGGCTGGAAGGCGTGAAGACGCGTTCCTGGAGAGTGATCGTGTCAAATAGGTTCGACCTTGTTTGTTCAAAGGATCCGGCCGGCTTCGTGAGGTATCGGGCTTCATTCCCCATGACCATTGCCATACGTCGCTAACAATCATGGGAAGCGTCAACTCGGAGTCGGCGGTTCGGCTAACGTTGCCTACACGTATATGGAGCCTCGAACGCGTAGACTAACGAAATTCGCCCCCAGCGCGGATTTTTACCGCGGCCTTCTTGCTTCTTATTTGGTACGCCGTACTCAAGAGGCACGTTCTCTTAATAGACATAGAGAAAGTCATGGAAACGAAACAACTCAGCATGCTTAACACGTTGGAAAGGAAAGGTCTACTTGTATATTAATAAAAGATGCATCATGCAATAATAAACATTGATTTTGACGCCTACCCCTAGTCGCCGCGACCCCTTGTCGCTTTGACCTAAAACTAACGACGTGTTCTTATTAAAAACTTAATCCTACTCATGCAAAGGGAAATGAAAGGGAATCAAAGAACGCATAGAAGTATCTCAAACTCTTTCCTGATGGTGTCTTTACGGTGGGTGATGTTTCAAGAACATGTATCTTAAGTCAGGGTTCTCCGCCATAAATTTCCTCCACTTTTGAACTCGGAGATTTTGCTTACGTTTCCGTAGAGACGCATCAAGAGGTGCTTATCGGTTCGGTTTGAACCGGAAACCGTCGGTTTCGGAACCGTCTAAAACCGTCAGAAATAAAAACCAAAACTGAACCGGAACCGATACCGTCTGGAACCGTAAGTGATCGGTTCTGGTTACGGTTTATGATTTCGTAGAACCGTGAAACCGACGGTTCCGAACCGTAGAGCCGGAGGTTCCTAACTGTCAAACCAGAACTGACGGTTCAGAACCGAAGGAGAGGGTTAGATTAGTGGAAATCCTTAATAAATGTAAAAGAACTACATGATCTTTGATTCTTCTAGTCCTAAGAGGATACATATGCAACTTTTGTTAAGTTCAAGCTCTTTTATGTTTTTGTTTTTTATTTTTTTATTAAGATAAATCATTTATTTAATATGTTTGTGTATTGATTTATTATATTAATTAAAGATGCCAATATTACAATAAAAGTATTTTCAATTTTTCAATTTTTAAAATTATAAAGAACCGGAACCGGATTCGAAACCGGAACCGTTACAAAACCGTATTAGAACCGGGTTGGAACCGTCCAAACCGTAACCGAAACCGAAACCAAACCGAAACCGGAGGAACCTTCATTAGATGGTTTCGGTTACGGTTCATGATTTTAAAGAACCGGAACCGGCGGTTCAGGAACTGTGAGCATCTCTAGCCTCTACCCCTAGCCTCTTTCTTGGACTTCCCATGATTTTTCCGCATTTTTAGGCGTTTGGATTCTTTATTACTTGATGATCCAGACCATGAAGACGCTTTCCTTTTCTCTACTCTTCGGATGGCGTAGGATTTTACTTCTAGGACGTATGTTTCGTTTCCTACTCGGCCTATTTCTTCTTTTATCTCGTAGAGCCTCCGTTGAGCATATCTTACTTGTTCCCCATGGTCTTTTAATTGCTACGACTTACTCTTTTTCTCTAGGGACGCGTTGGTTGTATTCTTCATCCCTATGCTGTAGCACTCCCTTGCTATTTGTGGTTCACCCTTGATCTCTTGGATTCCCCACGGAGATGGAAACTTCAGGGATTGATGGTATGTGGAAGGTATAGCTCTCATATCGTGTAACCACGACCTTCCTAAGATTATGTTGTAGGGCGATTCTGCCTCCATTACCACGACTTTAGTCTGCATGTTGACCCCTTCTGCCAGAGTGGTTAGGGTGATCTCTCCCAGCATATCGGCGACTTCGCCACTGAAACCAACCAGGGGGATGTACTTTTTCACCACGTCGTCGCTAGATAGTCTGAATTATTTGATTGCAGACAGGGTGATGATGTTGGCCGAGCGTCCATTATTTATAAGGATCCTTTTAACCTTGCAATTACTAATGATTAAGAAGATAACTAACCCGTCGTGATGATCTACGCTCCCATTGGGCTCTTGGAACGTGATTGGACAATATTTCCTAACAACCCTAACGTGGTAGATAGGCAAAGTACCTCCTTCGCCGCGTAATGCTTTGACGCTCCTTTTGGCCGCGGAGGCGGTATAGCCACTTATGGGAGAGCCTCCAAAGATCGTGTTGACTGTCCTCGAATGACTCGACGAGGGGGGTTATGGCGTTGGAGATCTTTTACCTTTCCTTGCTCCCTCGAACACGTCCCTTCTTTCTTTGGAGAGCAGATCTAATAGGTCGCCTCTTTTCAAGAGACGTAGCACTTCTTTCCTGAGTGTAACAATCATCTGTTGAATGTCCTGAGTCGTTGTGGAACTCGCAATATCCTCTTCCTGACCCTGATTTCTTTTCAGGATTTGGCTTTTTGGGCACTTCACGTCATGGAGATTTTACATCGCGTTCATAACCCGCAATGTGTCGGTCTTCATGTATACGCCTCTTGCAACCGCGTAGACGTTATTGATCTCTCTTACGTTATCCACCATGGGGGGTTCTCTATGGAACGGCTCATTCCTTCTATCGTAGCGTTCACCATCTTTCCGTTGGGGAGAATCTCTACGCGGAGGGGTGCGTCTACGTGGAGATCGAGACTTTTCTTCAGCGTGACTTAGGAGGTCTTCTTCAAGGCGTATGGCTTCCATAGGTCTTTCTCTCGTCGAGACGAATGAAGTAGGACGAGTCTTTGTTAACTCCTTGTATAGATCGTTCTCTCGGGGGAGTGCACGTCTGAACACGTCGGCAGCGGTAGCCTCACTACAATCTGGAATTGTAATATTCTCGTCATTGAAACGCTTCATGAAAGCCCTGATGGTTTCGCCTTTGTTCACACGCATGTTATGGAGATCTGAAGGTTGTTTTGCAAACAACTTACTGCTAGAGAATTGCAATCGGAACAGGTTGGAGAGTTCGGCGTAGGAGGAGATACTTCCCTTGGGTAAGTGGATGAACCACGTCAAGGCTGGACCTTTCAGCGTCGAGCTAAAGAACTTACACATCATAGCTTCTTTCAACTCGGGTTCGATTGGACTTGTGGAGAGCTTGGCCTTGTAGAGTAAGACATGTTCTTCTGGGTCGTCGGATCCGTTGTATACGGGGAGATCGGCGACGGTGAACTTTTTATCTATCTTCTGGGTGGCGATAGCGGCGACAAAAGGACTCTCTTGAAATCCGAACTCGTGCTCGGGGATTATGGATTTGGGAGCCCCGTGCATCAGTATTATCTCTTTTCTTAGGGCTCCGACCTGTTGCGCTACGAGCACGGCGACGGCGTCCGAAGTCATCTTTTCCTCGGATTTCATTTTCTGAATCCTTGCCCTCGTCGGGATGGCGTTTCGATACTCCTGGGACTCGTAGTCCTCTCCTTCTTCAGCGACGCCATCCATATCTAGGCGGCGAACGACGCTTTGACTACGAAAATAGGTGAGTGGCTTCGCCCACTCTGCTCTAAGCTCTTTTATAACGGAGCGTAGTCGTTCGTTCTCTTTGGTGAGTCCGGGCGTGTTTTCTTCGCTGGCGCTTTTAACTTCTGTCCATGTCTTCTGGAGGGTATCGAAGTGGACTCTGACAGAGGCCACGTTAGTTACATCGCCGCTCGTCCCCTGATCTTCTGTGGGAGCATTGTTCTTTGGCGCACCAGGATTGTTCTCGAGATCTTTTCCTGCGTTTTCTTCCACTGGAACGAGAGGAATCGTTACGTGATCTTCTTCTTCGGATCTCCCTTTGTCATTACGTGGGCTGTTGGTCGGACTTGTTATGATTTCCTGCAAAAAAGAAGCTCTTTTCGTATGGAGAGGCGATACCTGTTTGATCCCGCCCCACGGTGGGCGCCAATTGTTTGTAGCGAAATTACCTACGAGAAGATAACTAAGCAATTGTAGGGCAAAGATCAAAGAGCACGGTATAATCTCAACACTCAAGAACAAAGTAGGAAATTAGGGTTGAAGCATGAACTTGGTATTACTCGAATGGTGGATGAATGCTTACAAAGCAGGCGTTAGCCTCTATATATAGGCTAACCCTAATAATATCTTTAAGGAAAACGAGATCTTATCTCTTTCTTCTATCTAAATGACGATATAATAAACAAGGTAAAAGATATTCTTTACCGTATCTTTTACCAATTACAAGAATATAATAAGGAATAAGATAAAATACACTCGGCCGACCTAATCTTCCAGATAAACGAGACCTTTGCCACGTCTCGTCACGTCGACGACATCTTCCATTCCTCTCGTCGCATCGAGATAATTCTTCTACGCGTAGCTTACCACGCGTTCCATACTCGTCGTATTTTTAGGCACAAACAGCCCGTAATTCAACAGGTGTGTTTTAGCTAGATTCAATTTAAAAAAACAAACAAACAAAGTATCACATAATGACCGGCTGATGTGATGATACCGACAGGAGCTTCAATAACCTATGGAAAACTTGGGGAACCAACATATGTATGTCGATTCTGTGGGGCAAAAATGTAGTTAGAAGAGAAATCAGGAAAAGCAACAGAAGCGCAATTTACAACGTCCATAGGTTGTCAGGAAGGGAAAGTCGTACTGCCATTGAGAAAAGAAACACCAGAACCATTGAAAGGATTGCTTAGTGGAACTAACCCAACATCAAGTACATTCAGGGAGAGGATAAGAATATACAATAGCCTATTTTCATTTACATCCTTTGGGGCACGAATAGATGACAAAATTAACAAGAAGAGAGGATCATACACCTTCAGAATATCTGGTCAAAATTACCATCTAATCGAATTACTGATACCAGAGGAAAGCGCCCCACGTAGATATGCTCAACTGTATTTCAGTGAGTCTGACACAGAACTGCAGAACAGAATGGGGTGTACGAATCTGACAAAATCAGACATCAACCCAAACATTATGAACATCCTGATCAGTATGCTGGATGAAACCAGCGCTGTTGCAAAAGTGTTTAGGATGACAAGGGATTGGGCACACAATACTTAAACTACTGATTTCACACTTCGGCTAATAGGAGAACGAAAAAAAAAGAAAAACAACAATACAACCTACCAACAACGGGAGAGATATCAAGCCTAATTGTTGGGGATTTTGGAAAAGGAACAGAGCCACGCGATGTCTACATCCAGAGCAAAAAAGGGTGCCTTAGCCGGATATCAGAAATACACCCATTTTATATGTCACTACAATACCCATTACTGTTTCCACATGGTGAGGATGAGTTCCATATAAACATCCCGTATAATTCCAATTCTGGACCAAGACAAACAAAAAGGGGAGTGGTTACTATGAAAGAGTTCTACTAAGACAGAATGCAACATCGGGACTGTGAAGCAAACACATTGATAAGAGGAGGACGTTTGTACCACCAATACATTGTGGACACGTACACTTCCATAGAAGAGTCCCGTTTGCGGTGGATCAACAGTAATCAAAGACAAATGAGATCACAACTATACAACAACCGATATGATGCTGTTACAAAGGGAGATACAGACGCAAAAGCAGTTGGACAAATAATGGTTCTCCCTTCAAGTTACATAGGTGGCCCAAGATACATGATACAAAATTACCAAGATGCAATGACCTTATGTAGTACTTTTCGAAATCCATCACTATTCATCACATTTACAGCCAACCCTAAATGGCCAGAAGCAAAGGAGAAACTACAAGACCTGGAAGGCCTTCATCCAATGACATGCCCGATGTGATGACGCTTATATTCAAACGGAAACTGAGCCAACTCATGGAATGTTTACGTAAAAAAAAAATCTTCGGGCATACTAATGCGGGTAATACAAAAAAAAAACAGAGACATTACATTTAAAATAACAACGAACTAATATTCTACGTCCACCACCATATACACAATTGAGTTTCAGAAACGAGGCCTACCACATGCACATATTCTCTTATGGCTGAAAGAAACCAGCAAAGAAAAAACAGGGAAAGAGATAGATGATTTCATCTATGCTGAGCTTCCTTGCGAGAAAACAGACCCATAATGCCATAGACTTGTGGTGGAACATATGTTCCACGGACCATGCGGCCCGACACATCCAACCTCGCATTGCATGAATGGGGGTGAATTCACAAAACACTTTCCAAAGACATACTATGCAGAGACAACGTTCGATGGTGATGGGTTCCCTGTTTACCGACGGAGGAAAAACAGGCGTAGTGTCCTCAAAAGGAAGGTCAAGTTTGACAACCGTCATGTTGGTCCTTATAATTGGTACCTACTGATTAAGTACGATTCCCACATAAATGTCGAATAGTGCAACAATGTAAGAGAAATAAAGTATTTATTCAAATATATTACAAAGAGACCAGATAGAGCAACTGCTTTTTTGTAGAGAATCACAAGGGTCAAGATGGAGAAGTTTCAAGCCACCCAATTTTCATTAATGAGATAAAACAATATCTACAATGCAGATATAAGTCCGCTTGTGAAGCTGCTTGGCATATTTTTGACTTTGACATTCAATACAGCCAGCCACCGGTTATCCGGCTCACCTATCATTTGCCTGAACAGAACTTCGTGACAATAGCAGACTCACAACAGTTAGGAAATCTGGTTAGAAAGGACGGTATTACAAAAACAATGTTCACAAAGTGGTTCACTCTAAATATAAAAGACCAGCTGATAGAAGACATTAAATGTGGGGCATTGAATGTCTAATATCGTTTAGAAAATCCAAAGCTAATAATAGTGTTCAATTGTAGTAAAATGGATCAGCTTATTATACCCAACAATTTTGTAATGGGCTTATTCCCAAGATACATAATGGGCCTAATCCCAGATACACTGTTAACTGCTAACGCATTCATGTCGTCTTCTTTTACTGCCTCCGGGTTTGTTTGGTACATGTGTTTATAAACTGATTGTTGTTTATAATCAGGTTTTTGTTAAAAAAACATGTTTGGCTATTTAAAAAAAAAATTAGCATAAATACTTATCTGTCAAAAATCCAAGAAGAAAACTAACCCTCAAATAAAGAAGTGGAGTCGCTGACCTCCAAATTGCTCCACCATCTCCATACATGCAAAGTATGGCCTTCACATCAATAACGAAGATCACTCGATAGATTTACTAGACCAGACTGAGATTTATTTGAGCAAGCAAAGGTGCTTGATTTGGCATAATGATGGATGATAATTTGGGGCTTGATTTGGTTCAGATTTTATTTTGAGGAAGTGGAAAAGAAGAGGCATAATGATGAACTAGAGAAGAAGAGGTGCTTAAAAGAAGGAATATTTAGATTAAAATTTTAGGATCAAAGATTTAGGGGCTTGATTTGGAAAAAGAGGGACTAAGCACCAGAGAAGATGAACGAAGGATTTGGGGTTGAAATTGAAAAGAAAAAGAAAATCTTTATTAACTTACACAAATTTTCAAATGGTGAAAACCTGTTTTTGTCCAAAAATCTGTATAAATAAGGGTATTTCTAATATGTGCCCACACATTAGAACAACTAAAAAAGGAAATATTACTTAAAAAAAGGTAATATTTTTGTTGTGATGGGTTTATCCCATTTTCCAAGGGGCCTATTTTTCTTACCTCTTTTAGTTGCTTATTGTGTGTCAATGGGCACACACTAGACAAACCCTATAAATAATAGAGCAAATTGCAGAAAACCACCCTTTAAATTAGGCTATTTACACACAACCACCCGTTAAACAAGAAATTACTTGTGACCACCCACTAAATGTATTCCGTTAGCATTCAACCACCCGTCCCAAAATTCTGTCAAAAACATCCGTTAACTGTGTTCAATTACATTATTGCCAAGAAATCAGCATACATAAATTACAATGTTCAACGAAACAACCAGCTGATAGAAGACCTAAAAACAAATCCTAACATAGGGGACACAAACGCGTGTGAGTTCGGAAGTAAAACACATTACCGCATACTATATATTTTTTTTATACAAAAATTAACCAGTTTGATTCATTTCACTAGGTATGGAGACAATACACTTCAACAAAATGGGCATCCCAGAAGCACGGATACTAATGTGGCTGGAAAAAGGGGGGATCGTTGGACCGTCAGTTCATGATAAAATATAAAAGAACACTGATGCAAAAATACAACACTGAGATCAGTTTGGAGCGTGGTGGTAATTCAAAGACAAAAAAGTTATTGCTAAGACACACAATGATGGGAAATGTGGCAAACATCATTAATCTGATCTAGAACAATGAGTCGCCAAAAGATACATACAAATGTCACGAACCAAGGGTGGATGAAATAACAACATACTTACAATCAAGGAAACTTTTTGCAACAGAGACAACCCTACGCATATACGGAATCAAAGCACACAAATGCACCCCAAAAGTGATAAGGTTGTTTTTCCACATCCAAACAAATAAAGATGTTGACCCCACACGTGACGGAACAGAATATGCCATAATGCGCCAAAATACAACACAACTATCCATGTTCACTTCCTGGCTAGAACTGAACAAAACAACACCAGCATCAAGAAGGTACACATACAATGAAACACCAAATCACTACATATGTAATGAAATTTCGGAAACATCGAAAGAAGAAGAGACCCATAACATAGTTGGAAGAATACTCAACGTCAACAAGGTAAATAGGGAAGAGTACTGTCTACGCATGCTTCTGAATATAGTAAGAGGGCCGACATCATTTGAGGACATAAAAACAGTGGACGGAATACAATTTGGGAGCTACGAGGACACATGCAAAGAGATGGGAATTCTGGAATATGACGAGGGAGCCGGGTATAGCAAAAACAAACATACCTGTTGGATACACGGCGATCACATAACTGAAATGGAAACAACTTTAGAATCAACACAACAGGAATACATTAGACAACAAGAGGGAAACAAATCATGGACAAACACTCTGACAGATGACCTAACGTCATACTAAATGAGACATAATCAGGTAAGGATAGTTGTTCTTTGAATATTAAACATTCCAAAAGGAAAAAAAGAACATAATTGAAAACAACAAAACAACTACCACTAGCACAATATTACCAATGCTTCAATTGCAGGGGGATAAATCTCAAAGGGAAACAAAGGTGACAATGACGCAAAAAGCCAGCAAAAAAGAAGGAAAGGCAAGTTCTCAAAGAAACAAACAAAAATTACAAAGACACTTCTACAAGCTTAACTAATTCAAAAACATAGAAACTTTAACAGCTACATGTTTTACTTTATCAACTTTTAAACACGAAGAGGGCATAAGTCTAGAAGAAATCAAGAGAAAACTTTGAAATGTTGGTGTGATGTAAGAATCACGATAAGTAGAATATTAAGGATTTCTATTATGATTTGTATTCACATGAGAGAGGACGAGAGCTGGTCGCACGACTATAAAGTCTGTTAGGAGTTACCTATTGATAGAATATACAAATAGTTAAGTTTCAAAGATGATCATTTTTCATTTTATGACAACAACAAGGAATAACTGAGTATGCACAATACTATAAAACAACAGTGTAGTTATAATGATTCCTCAAATCCTCATTATAATTTTCATAAGGCAAGGAAAAAGCAATATATTACACTCTCCATATCATCTTGCATTCTTAATAGCCTTATGACATTAACCATTCATCCAATAAAATGGTAGTTATCAATAGCATACTGGACCAAAACTCTCAATACAATGATCATATTTATTTCTCAGATTAAAAAACCAATTAAAACGGAATCAAGAAAAGAAGACAAACACTTATTTAAGAGATAAGTTCATGTTGTTAAAGAAGATTTGGAAAGAAGATACAGAGGAGGAAATAGGAACATATTCAATTCAAAGATAACTTCAGTAAAAAAGCATTGATCGATATAAGATTCAAGTCATTCTATGATCATTGAGTAACGAAGTACCATCGTTGACTTCTATTTGTGTAAGATCCCACCAATTATAGCATTTTTTTAAGTCCTAGCCAAATAATAACCGGAACATGCTTGGGAGATAAAGTGTTAATCCCAAGAATCTCATTAACTTCTACCCAAACAAAATGGGCTTTGGTCATCAAAAGGCGCCATGTCCCACGCAAACCTTTTTTTGCTATGGCAGTCAATAAAAGCCAAGGCCAATCACTGAAGCCCGTAGGACTATACCTGTTATTTGTGCCTAAAAATACGACGAGTAAGGAACACGTGGTAAGCTACGCGTAGAAGAACTACGTCGACGCGACGAGAGGAAAGGAAGATTTCGTCGACGTGACGAGACGTGGCATAAATCTCGTTCTCCTTGAAGATTAGGTCGGCCGAGTGAATTTTATCTTATTCCTTATTATATTCTTGTAATTGGTAAAAGATACGATAAAGAATATCTTTTACCTTGTTTGTTATATCGTTATTTAGATAAAAGGAAGAGATAAGATCTCGTTTCCTAAAAGATATTATTAGGGTTAGCCTATATATAGAGGCTAACGCCTGCTTTGTAATCATTCATCCACCATTCGAGTAAAACCAAGTTCAAGCTTCAACCCTAATTTCCTACTTTGTTCTTGAGTGTTGAGCTTATACCGTATTCTTTGATCTTTGCCCTACAATTGCTTAGTTATCATCTCGTTGATAATTTCGCTACAAACAATTGGCGCCCACCGTGGGGCTGGATCAAAAAGGTATCGTCTCTCCATACGAAAAGAGCTTCTTTTTTGCAGGAAATCATGACGAGTCCGACGAATAGCCCGCATAATGATGAAAAGAGATCCGAAGAAGAAGACCCCGCGGCATTTTCTCTTGTTCCGAAGGACGAAGACGCAGGGAAAGATCTCGAGAACACCCCCAGTACTCCAAAAAGAAACGCTCCCACAGAAAAACAGGGGGTAAGCGGCGAAATAACCAATGTGGCCGCCGTCCAAGCGCAATTCAACTCTTTCGAGAAGGCCCAGGCTGAAGCCATGTACGCAAGCGAGAAAACGGCGTTGGAGCTCACTAAGGAAAACTAGAGGTTGAACTCCATAATCAGGGAACTCAAGGCGGGATCCACAGGGCCACACACCTACGTTCGTGGCTAAAGCGTCGCTCGACATCTTGATATGGACGCAGCCGTTGAAGAAGGTGGCGTACACCAACCCTAAGAACACCATGATTACACCCCCCTAGAGAGACGGCTCAGAAAAAGAAATCCGAGGAAAGTATGACTTCGAACGCCGTCGCTGCGCTCATAGCACAATAGGTCGGAGCTCTAAGAAAAGAGATGATGTTAATGCCCGGAGCCCCGAAATCCATAGTCCCTGAACATGAGTTCGGATTTCAATATAGTCCTTTTGTCGCCGCTATCGCCGCCCAAAAGATAGCCAAGAAGTTCACCGTCGCCGATCTCCCCGTCTACGACAGATCCGACGACCCGGAAGAACATGTCTTACTCTACAAAGCCAAGCTCTCCACAAGTCCGATCGAGCCAGAACAAAAGGAGGCGATGATGTGCAAGTTCTTTAGCTCGACGTTGAAAGGTCCAGCCTTGACGTGGTTTATCCACTTACCCAAGGGAAGTATCTCCTCCTACGCCGAAATCTCCAACCTGTTCCGATTACAATTCGCCAGCAGTAAGTTGTTTGCAAAACAGCCTTCAGATCTCCATAACATGCGTATGAACAAAGGCAAAACCATAAGAGCCTTCATGAAGCGTTTCAATGATGAGAAGATTACAATCCCGGATTGTAGCGAGTCTACCGCTGCCGACGCAATCAGACGTGCTCTCCCTCGAGATAGTGACCTATACAAGATTACAAGGAATTAACTAAGACTCCACGTAGGCGGACTCCTCCGCGTAGAAACTCTCCTCCGTGTCGACACAATGACCGACATCAAGAGCGAGGGGAACACCATGATAGGAGAAACAAGCCGTTCCAAAGGGAGCCGCAGATGGTGCATGCCGTGAGCGAAGTTGATAGCGTCTATATGGTGGACAGAGGTATCTCTATGAAGACCGATGTGTTGCGAGTCATGAGCGCAATGGAAGGGCTACGCGACGTGCAATGGCCTAAAAAGCCAAATCCAGGGAGAAGACCCGGAACGGGGAAGGGGTATTGCGAGTTTCACAATGACACAGGTCACACAACGGATGGTTGTTACACTCTGAGAAAAGAGGTATTAAGGTTGCTAAAAAGGGAAGATTTGAAGGATCTGCTCTCCAGAGAAGGAAGGAACGCGTTCGAAGGAGTGAAGAAAGAAAGGAAGTCTCCCACCCCTCCTCCACCTCCATCAAGTCATACCCAAACTATACACACTATCCTCGGAGGTTCCTCCGCGAGCGGCTACACTGCGTCCCCCGCTAGAAGGAATATCAAGATCTTACGCGACGATAGTGATATGACGCGCGTCTACCAGATCCGTCCTACTAGAAGAAGTTACCCGATCACGTTCGAGGAACCAAACGAGATGGTAGAGCATCACGACGGGTTAGTTATCTCCCTCACCGTCACCAATTGCCTGGTGAAGAGAATCCTCATAGACAACAGGAGTTCTTCCAATATAATCACTACATCTGCTATAAAAGAGCTCGGATTATCCAACGACGACGTCGTGAAGAAGTATGTTCCCTTGGTGGGATTCAGTGGCGAAGTAGCAAGCATGTTGGGAGAGATCACGTTGGCAACCTATGCAAGGGGTATCAATATACAAGCAAAGTTTGCAGTGATGGAGATCGAATCGCCTTACAATATCATCCTAGGAAGACCTTGGCTACACGACATGAAAGCCGTACCCTCGACATACCATCAGTCCCTGAAATTCCCATCTCCATGGGAAATTCAAGAGATCAAAGGCGACCTTCAAGTCGCGAGAGAATGTGATATGAAAACCTCTTGCAAGGCTCGCGGGGGACGGATCTAGGCAGGACGCGTGGCTGGAGAATCCTTGGAGACGCAGTACTTGCTTGAACTAGGTCAAAGACTGTACTCACAAGATGGGCGGATGTGAGTCTGGGCAGGACGGCATCCTAGGACGGTTCAGCTTCGACGGACAGGGTTAGAAAGTGTGACGGCGGAAACGATTTGATGAAGGGATGATGATTAAGGGTTTGTGAAGTGGAATGAGGTGCTGAAACGATGATATGAAGGCTGGAAGAAGATGACGGCAATAAGGGTTTGGAAGGGTGGTGGCGGCGGCTAGGGTTTGATGGAGATGACGGCGGCGGCTAGGGTTTGGAACTATGACAATGGCGACGACCTGGACTGAGTAACAACGACTGGATAAATGGCTCGTGGAGGTTCGAGCCCGAACTAGGGTTTGGCGTTGAAAGCAAGGGGTGGAGAAAATCTCAACAACTAGGCTTGCTATAAAATTCAACGTGAAAACAACTCTTGGTTCCAAGTCCATATATATAGGACTCCTAACTAGGGTTACCAAATATAATAACTTGCTAATGCTAAAGATAGTAAGTAATGAGAAAGACTTTAAAAACAATAGAAAACAGTTCTAGGACGGACGCCTAAGTCTAGGACGTCCCTTCAGTGCAAGTCGTCCTTGGTATCATGCTGGATCTTAGGACGTGTAGGTCTAGGACGTCTCTTCACTATAAGTAGCAATTGATAACATGACGGAGGATGGTGGGTGATTGGAAGACGCTCCATTTCTTGCAAATGCCTTAGCGACAATGCTCGTAGTTGCCTGGGCAATGGATTTGGCACGTGCTCTCGTAATTGGTCCGTTTGAACGAACACTCAACATCTCTTCCTCTTGTGCCTTTGTCAATGTCAAGGGGTGTCCCACATCATTCTCCCCTTCTTGGCCTCGAATCGTCCCAGATTCGTCAATGTCAAGGTCTGGAGGCGTGTAAGGTGATAGGTCGTCGATGTTGAATGTCGCATGGACGACATAGTCGTCTGGGACCATATGCTTCCAGTACTTTGAATGGACCATCACCTCTTGGGTTCAGCTTGGATCGTCGTCTAGCGGGAAATCGGTCCTTCCTCAAATGCAGCCAGACCAGGTCCCCTGGTGCGAATGTTATGCGACGTTTGTCCTTGTTGGCTCTCTGCTCCAGCTGTTCCTTGGTCCTATGATGCAGCTCCTGAATCATCTCCGCTCGAGCAGCTCCACGGACGTGATCACCGTCCTTCAAGGGATGCGGTACAAGGTCTAGGGGCGACAACGGGTTCCTCCCATAGACCACCTCAAACGGGGACATCTTTGTCGCTGAATGGACAGACCTGTTATAAGAGAACTCGACAAAAGAAAGTAAGTCTTCCCAACGGCGCGGGTTGGTCCTAAGCATGGTCCTGAGCAAGGTCCCTAATGTTCGGTTCGTCACCTCGGTCTGACCATCTGTCTGTGGATGATAGCTAGTAGAGAATAGGAGGTTTGTACCTAACTTACCCCATAAAGTTCTCCAAAAGTGACTAACAAATTTCACGTCTATATCGCTAAAAATAGAACGCGGTATACCATGTAAACGAACCACATGCTCAAAGAAAAGTGAAGTAGATTCTGTAGCATTGTTAGTTCCCTTACATGGTATAAAATGCTCCATCTTGGAGAACCGATCGACCACTACAAAAATAGAGTCCCTCCCCATCTTAGACCTAGGCAACCCCATCACAAAATCCATGGATATATCCTCCCAAGGGCCATTAGGAATAGGTAAGGGAGTGTATAGTGATGGACTCGATCTAGATTTGGCTTTATGGCATGGGACACAGGCATTGCAAAATTTTGTTACCTGCTTAGTCATGTGTGGCCAATAAAAGTGTTCCTTAAGGGCTGCTACAGTTTTGGCTATGCCGAAATGTGCCCTACTCTCATGTGCTTCCTTAATTAAGAGCCCTCGAATGGATGAGGATGGGATGCATAGTTTTCCATCCTTATAGAGGTACCCTTGGTCAAGGAAATAGGTATCTAAGGTCCCCTGAGATGAGCAAGTCTCATAAATAGATTTAAAGAAAGTATCATGCAAATACAATTCCTTAATCAAAGAGAAACCGAAGACTTTAGCATCAAGGGAAGTTAAGAGAACATACCTGCGAGAAAGGGCGTCGGCTACCACGTTCTCCTTACCTTTTTTATGCATCACCACATATGGAAATGTCTCCATAAATTCTACCCATCGAGCATGCCGACGACATAGAGTAGACTGGTGCTTGAGATATGTCAAGGCCTCATGGTCCGTATGGATGACTAACTCTTTTGGCCATAAGTAATGTTGCCAAGTCTTCAACACCCTGATAAGAGCATACAGTTCTTTATCGAATGTAGAGTAGTTGAGTGTCGCACCTGATAATTTCTCACTGAAGTACGCCAGTGGTTGATGATTCTGAGTCAGAACCCCACCAACACCGATGTTGGATGCGTCGCACTCAACCTCAAAGGTTTTGTTTAAGTCTGGCAGTTGTAGCAATGGTGCGTGACATAGACTGTCTTTAAGACTCTCGAAGGCTGCCTCATGCTTTGGCTCCCAAGTAATGGTGTTGCCCTTCTTAGTCAATTCATGAAGGGGCGCAGCTATGGTACTGAAGTCACGCACAAAGCGCCTATAATCCGGCCAACCCCAAGAAGGATCGGACCATAGTCGGTGTTGTCGGGGTAGGCCATTCCTTGATAGCCCGGACTTTTTCTTCATCTACCCGCAACCCATCCTTAGAAACTACAAATCCTAGAAAAATCGTAGTGTCCGAGCAAAACACGCACTTTGCCAAGTAGGCATACAACCGCTCGGTCCTAAGACAATCTAGAACTTGTCTAAGATGTGAAACATGGTCATCCAACGTCCTACTATAAACTAGAATATCATCAAAGTATACAACCACAAATTTCCCCAGAAAGTGACATGGACGTGGTTCATTAACCTCATAAAAATACTCGGAGCGTTGGTGAGTCCAAAGGGCATGACTAGCCATTCGTAGAGACCATACTTCGTCTTGAATGTCGTCTTCCATTCATCGCCTTCCTTCATGCGAATTTGGTGGTAGCCGCTCTTTAAATCAATCTTGGAAAAGAGCACGGCACCATGTAACTCGTCTAGCATATCGTCGAGGCGAGGAATTGGATGACGGTACTTCACCGTTATTTGATTGATAGCCCGGCAGTCCATGCACATTCTCCACGATCCCTCCTTCTTTGGCACTAATATCACTGGAACACCACACGGACTTAGGCTCTCTCGAACATAGCCCTTGTCCAAGAGTTCGGTGACTTGTCTTTGCAGCTCTTTAGTTTCCTCCGGACTTGCCCTGTATGCCGCTCGGTTAGGCAAAGAGGCACCCGGTACCAAGTCGATCTGGTGCTCAATTCCGCGCAAAGGAGGTAGTCCGGTAGGTATCTCATCTGGCATGACATCCGCGAATTCCTGCAAAACAGATGTCACAGGCGATGGTAGTTTATCGACATTCTAGGTAACAGTAAGACACGCAGATGGAATCAATAAAAAGCAAGGAGAACGTCCCTGAATAATTGGAGTGATATCCCATGAACGAGCAATGAGCAACACAACGACCCTGGATCGTGTTAGTCGGATCCTTGGACGCATGATCTTTGTGTCCTGCGTCACCCACTTCTGTCGGGCGACTCAGATTTGTTTTTGTGCGACCTGATCGTTGTTGTATTGGTTGCGTCTTAGAAACATTTTCTCCGGGTCTAGTATGAGCCATGGGCTCAGTGGTCTTTGGAACCTGCTGTAAGGAGTTTGTGTCGGACGACGTATCCTCCCTGTTGGATGCCTTGGTCCTGGGCGGGTTCGTCTGGTCGGTAGGGCCTCAGTTTTTGTGCTGCTGCGTTTGCCCTCTCTATTGCCTTGATTCGGTCTCTTTCCACCTTATCATGTATGATTTCTTGTGGAGTCATAGGCAGCAGTGTCACCCGATGTCCAGTACTTTGGAATGTATAAGTGTTCAAGAAGCTGTCATGGACCGCTTTCTTGTCAAATTGCCATGGTCGTCCTAAAAGGAGGTGAGTGGCATCCATAACAACAACATTACAAGTAATTGTGTCAATGTAATTACCCACAGAGGTGGAGCCGTGGGCAACTTTGGAGCTACTGAACGAAGAGGAGGTCGGCTCGAAGTAGGTTGTTGGGACCTAGGCTGCGCACTCACAGTTTGGTTAGTGGAAAGAGTAGGATTTGGTTTAGGATCATACCTTCGCGACGCTGATGTCGAGAGCCATGGGTAGACCTTCTTGCGCACAAGTCTCTGATGTACTTTTTGAGCAGCATGTGCAAGAGTGGTCAAGTCATTGATAGGCAAAACATCGACCTCTTCCCGTAGATCGACATGCAACCCATGGAGGAACTTCGTCCGGATCGTCGCTGGAGTGACGCTCATGCCCGTCTTGAAGTACAAATCCTCAAGGTGAGCAAGGAACTCAAGAGGTGTGCTCGTAACTTGGCGTGCAAGAGCAATCTTCAAGCGCATCTCGTTTTTATATTCCGGAGGGACATATTTTTGCGTCATGACGAAGACAAGTTGGTGCCATTGCTCAATAGGGTCTTGTCCCAGACGTGCCCTGTCCGTCATGTCTCTATGCCACCATGAACGTGCGGCTCCTTGGAAATGTAAGGTTGCAATTTCTACCTTCTCCTCCTCGGTATAGTGGAAATGCTGAAGTGCATCGTATTCACCGAGAAAAGGTTCGATCTTTACCTTAATGTCTCGTCTAGAGTTGTGGTTTGGTTGGACTTGGCGTCTTTCTTCTCGTTCTCGCTCTCCATGGAAACCATGAGCATTGCCACGACCTCCATTATGTCCCCTACGACGTCTAGGGCGTCCCTGATCATACTCATCATAGTCATTGGGGTTAGTGTCATAGGACATAGGAGTAGGAATCTTACGCGGTATCCATCCAGCCGGATGAGTCTGATTTTCGATAGGCTCGGCTAGTGGTGGGTGAAAGTTCCCTGGATTTACTTGACCAGCGAAATCCATCTCCGCCTCGTCATATTCACCGAAGGCTTGAATGGAATATGGTCTAGATGGGGCTCTCTGACCCTGCTGCAGTCGACCATGTCGTTGTCTAGACGGGAGTCCTGCAACAGCCGTATGACGGTTATCATAATAAGGATCATGGTTCTAGTTGTCATACCTTGGTCTGTCAGAAGAGTGAATGTGTTGACGTAGTGTGTCGACCTGGTCCGAATAGTGGTCATTGTCATCATGGTCCCGTGAGTGGGATCGTGGCTCCCATCTATCCTCAAATGGGTAATTCGTCGGTTTTTCAATGATGGACCTTAACATTCCATTTTCTCGCTGAGACTCAGTATTATGTTGGGATGAGGACGCAATGCCTTTGCCTTTGTCAAAGCGAGAAGGTTGAGAAGTGATCTGGCCATTGTTAGCACGCGACGGTGTATCTACCACTACGGTCGTAGGACCATGTTGAGCGTCCATCAACCGCGTCAAATGAGCAAGGTGATCGGTTGCCTCAAGGCGCTCTGCCTTTGATCTTGCAAGCTCTGCCTCTGATCTTGCAAGCTCTGCCTCTTTCCTAGCAAGGAGTTCCTTTTTCTCCAACAATTCAGCGGTTGTCGCCTCGTAGTCCTCCCCATGCACAGACATAGCAAATGGGTTATACAACAAAAGGAAGTAACAACAAGAGCTACAATATGCAGAGAACTCAACTCAAGAATCAAAGTCTCCCGGTATCTAGTTTAGCCAATCCGTGAGGGAGATCAAGGCAAGGAAGTGAACTCGTATGCAATAACCTTCTCAAGACAAATCAAGCAAGCAATATCGTCCTAATATGATTAAATCAAAGCAAGTATCGATGCAAGATAAGGTCTTTTATAGATTGTGCTAGACTAGAAGAGAGATTTTTTTTGGTTTTGTTGAAGCTTTTGTGTAGGACGAACTGTTTTTTTTTTTGTCTTAAGTCGTGACTTTTCTTTTTGATTTGGAGTCAGACAACACAATGAGATTTAAGAAGAAGAAAACAGGTAAGCAACACAAATTTCAGCGTATTCGTGGAATGCAACCCTGTTTAAGAGAGGAATTATAGACTTGATGCAACAATCACGAACTTATCATTCATGCAAGATATATGATGCAACGAAATAATCACAAGCACAATAGCAAGATAGACAAAGCAAGATAAATTATTGCAACCAAGGAGGTGAGGCTACTCACAAACAAAAACAAACGCTCGGTTTGATTCAAACTTGCAGTGCAAGTCAAATCTCCTAGGGTTTCGGTCACTCTTTTTTATTTGTATTTTTGTTTAGACAAACTGATGGAAGATAATGAAATGATGAAAAAGCTATAGGTAATAACAATAAATGAGGGAGAAATTGAATACAAGAGAAGAATCTACCACACGTCTTGCAAGGCTGATACCAGTTGATGTGAAAACCTCTTGCAAGGCTCGCGGGGGACGGATCTAGGCAGCACGCGTGACTGGAGAATCCTTGGAGACGCAAGACTTGCTTGAACTAGGTCAAAGACTGTACTCACAAGATGGGAGGATGTGATTCTGGGTAGGACGGTATCCTAGGACGGTTCGGCTTCGACGGACAGGGTTAGAAAGTGTGACGGCAGAAACGATTTGATGAAGGGATGATGATTGAGGGTTTGTGAAGTGGAATGAGGTGCTGAAACGATGATATGAAGGCTGGAAGAAGATGACGGCAATAAGGGTTTGGAAGGGTGGTGGCGGCGGCTAGGGTTTGATGGAGATGACGGCGGCGGCTAGGGTTTGGAACTGTGACAATGGCGACGACCTGGACTGAGTAACAACGACTTGATAAATAGCTCGTGGAGGTTCGAGCCCGAACTAGGGTTTGGCGTTGAAAGCAAGGGGTGGAGAAAATCTCAACAACTAGGCTTGCTATAAAATTCAACGTGAAAACAACTCTTGGTTCCAAGTCCATATATATAGGACTCCTAACTAGGGTTACCATATATAATAACTTGATAATGCTAAAGATAGTAAGTAATGAGAAAGACTTTAAAAACAATAGAAAACAGTTCTAGGACGGACGCCTAAGTCTAGGACGTCCCTTCAGTGCAAGTCGTCCTTGGTATCATGCTGGATCTTAGGACGTGTAGGTCTAGGACGTCTCTTCACTATAAGTAGCCATTTATAACATGACGGAGGATGGTGTGTGATTGGAAGACGCTCCATTTCTTGCAAATGCCTTAGCGACAATGCTCGTAGTTGCTTGGGCAATGGATTTGGCACGTGCTCTCGTAATTGGTCCGTTTGAACGAACACTCAACATCTCTTCCTCTTGTGCCTCTGTCAATGTCAAGGGGTGTCCCACATCAGAATGCTATAACATCGGAGTGAGAAACGTCACTAAGGCATCATTGGGTAAAGAAAAGAAGGCGTAGCAATCAAAGGATCACGAAGAAAGGGCTAGGGGTAGAAAGTCAGTCCCCGACACAACGAGAAAATCAAAATTCGACATGCAAAAGGATGCCAATCTACCAATTAAGTACGAGCAAAAAGTCCAAGCAAAGAGCCACAACTTAAGCTACATGTTCCTAAAGCACCACCCGCCATAAGTCGAGTCCAACAAAAGTGATAAGAATTTCCAAATTTCCTAGCATTATTTTCTTTGTGTTCTTTCTCGCATGAGTAGGATTAGTTTCTTTCAAGAATTTCAATAAATTTAGCGTAGTTATCTTAGCGTCGAAGCGACAAGGGATCGTGACGACTAGGGGTAAGCGTCAGCGTCGAAGTTTGTTAGTTCATGATGCATCTTTCTATTAATATATGAGTACATTCTTTTTTCTCCGACGTGTTAAAGTATGCCGAGTTGTTCTATTTCCAAATTACTTGCTCTGTGTCTATGACGTAACCCCAAGCTTAATAAGGCAGCGGCGAAAATCCTCGTCGGGGAGGAATTTTGTTAGCCTACGCGTTCAAGGCTCAATCTACGCGTATGCAATGTTAGCCAAACCGCTGACTCCGAGTTGATACTTCCCATGATTGTTAGCGACATGTGGCAATGGTCATGGGGAATGAAGCCCGACACCTCACGAAACCGGCACGGCCCTCTGAGCAAAGAAGGGAAACCTATTGCCACGACCACTCTCCAGGAACGCGTACTCGCGCCTTCCACGGCCCCTCTGAGAGTCATGAATCCACGGGCAAAACGCCAAACCGGCAGGGATGCGTCCACCAGCATCGTAAGTCCTAACAATCGAGAAATCGGACGCCACACGATGAATGGGCCCGTCGATTAAAAGAGTTCGACGTCGACCTAATGCTAGCGTGAGGCAACGGACCCACCTTAAAAGTAAGGGGTAACGTCACAAGCTGAATCACACGCTGGCCTATGTCCGGCAACGTAACAAAAGCAGCTGCAATGACCATATTATCTTATCAAGTAAGTAAATCTTTCTAAACGCGATCATTACGAACAAAGTACCATACCAGGGGTAGAAAACTACACCCTAAGGATAAAGTAGCATGAGTAAAAAGCCAAGGACAAAGCTTACGAGATACGGAAATAAGTTCTACACCTACGTGAAGCAAGATACGCGTACCAGAGTAGAGAACATAAGACATCAAAGCCAGATAAAGGGCAAGCTCCCAAGATGTCTCCGACGCGAAGAACGACACGCACGACGCAAAAAATGATGTACAAAATACAACAAGTAAGGAAAAGCCCAAGGGTGTTTGGTAGCTCTAACCTAGTCTACGGGGAGCCTAAGCCAAACCTACCAAAAGGGGTAGAACCACTCGAGGAAACATGCAAACACACCCAAAGCCGAGGAATGTATAGGATACGCGTCAACCAAAACCGAGATCACCTACCTGTAAGAGAGGGATCAGGAAGCCAGAAAGCACCGCCGAAGTGAGGAAACTAGAACGATAGAAATATCATCAAGACAATCCAAAGAGAAAAGTTACTCACAGACGAATACGCTATCGCCAAGAAGAATATGTCTAGACGCAACGACATACTCAACGCGTAAAAATACCAGGAATCAAAACGTTATATTATAGAGGCCCATCAAGAAGGGCAAGAACAAAAGTAATTACAAGAAAATGCCCCGAAGTACGGCGACGCATAAACAAAAGAAAAAGTAATTTACAAAGAGCCCAAGGGAAGCTTGACTCCGAAAAATCATAAAGATTCACTATCAGACTCAGAAGAGCTCGATGAGGAACCATCCGCGTCCTCGTACTCGTGTTCATCCTCGCCCTCATCTTCAGAGTCTTCTATGATGACTTCTTCATCAACATCCTCGTCATCTTCGATGCCTTCGTTAGGATCAACCTCATTAAGGTGAGGAACATCCTCCTCCATGACGTGAGGATTCACTGGAGGATTGAAGGGCGAAGGTCCCTCACCGACGCCTTCAGGTAGCTCCGCGAACGCCTCCTGAAACTCCCTTCGTTCCTTTACTGGGTCCCAACCATGATATTGACCAACAGCATATTGCTCAATGACCTCCACGCGAGAAAGCCAAGACCAATAAAGCTTCACTTCCTCGAGCTCTGAGGCATGCTTCTTCTCCGCCTTAGCCATCTCGTCCTCCAAAGCAGCAATTCTCGCCTTTGAATCCTTGACTTGTTTGGCAAGATCGTCGTGAAGTTTGAGCGTTGTCGTGACCTTTTCTCGAGTTTCACTCTCCGCTTTACGTGACGTCTCGACCGTCGCATTAAGCTCTTTGATCGTCACCTCGTCGGCCGACTGCTTGGCCTCCGTAGCCTTCATCCGATCAACAAAGTCGGAGAAGCGTCCCCAGATGCATAACGAAGACTGAAGAGCCTGAGAAAGAAAGGGTAAAGAAATCAGAATCAAAGATAAGCTAAGAAACTCGGAGCGAAAAGCGAGAAAAACCTACTTGCCATTGCGTAGCAAGAGCCTCTCCCATCACATCCTCTGTCTCCATCGGCAAGTAGTAGTCAAGCGATGGAGGATTTTGAAGCCCCTTCATGGCGGGCCGAAACGTCCTCCCGGACGCGACGACATGAGAGATAACTCCTGGAAAGTCGTCAACGGTCTCGAAGTCAAAGTTCAATTTCTCGACAACCTTCTCCTTGCCCTTGCGTGACTTCTTGGTCGGAACTGAAGAAGGAGATGGAGACGAGACGAGCAAAATCATAGGCGTGATGCGGAGAGGAGCCTCAGAAGCAGTTCCCTCTCCGATACGACTCCTTTTCCGCGACGCGATAAGAGCGGATGCAAATTTTCCTCCGCTACGAATGCGAGAGATATCTGCGGATACTAAAGAACAACGAAGAAAAGAGTTAAGACCCTTAAAGAAAGAGAGAAAAGGGAACAAGGTAGAAGAACGTGAACGCGTTACCTGTCAGAGCCGTAGAAACAATACGATGACCCTCCCCGTCGTGCCCATGAAAAGTTCGATCACTCTCGGGGATCTCGAGAAGTCTGTCAATAACCTTCTTGGTCTCTCGCCTCGCCACGATAGCATCTGCGTTAACTGGAAGAAAGTACAAGATAAAGTAAAACATCGACGATTGATGACATGTATAGCAAAGATTCGAAAGAAAGAGTGAACTCACTCGTAGGGTTCCAACACTCGGTAAGCCAAGAGCACTCTTCACCAAGAGTCGATTTGTTGACGGAGTAGAAGAAGTCGGCCCAGTGACGATCAACCTGACTTCCCTCAATGGCGATTTTGGCCGCCTTAGGTCTTGATTTAAGACCTACTCACCCATCCGTTCTGGTTTGAATATTCAAAGAATAGGCAAGATCGTCGACGGCAATCTCGACACCATGTTTCTCCGTCACATCGTCTAAAGCGCCAAAGATCCTCCAGACGCTCGGCAGAAGCTGTCCTACATCCACTCCTAGCGTAAGCATGAATGCTTTCGTCAACAGAGAGAAGGGAAACCGATGACCAGTGAGAAAAGGGTATTCATATACCGCTATCCACCCCAGACGATGTACGTCGGCACACACCCCTTGAGGGGGTATCTCAAACTCCACCTCGGGACCAAGATTCGCCAGCGATCTTAACCTCTCGACGCTACGCGCCTCTGAAGATTTGCAGTCAGATTCGTTCAAGATGTACGTCGGCACGTAGAAAGAAGCCATTTCGAGAAACTAAGAGAATGAGTGAAGAAGAAATCTGAAGAAAGAAGAGGCAAATAATCTTTTGAGCGTGAGTGAACGAGAAAATAAGGAGTGTTCAGAGTATATGAGTCGTAAAAGAAGTAGGAGGAAAGTGAAAATCTTCTCCTTATATAGCCGAAGAGATCGCGAGCAACACGGAAGAGATTTCAACGGCATTATAGCCGTTGAGAAACTAGCCGTTACGACTGAGCGTTACCGGCACAGATAGCGAAGCCCCTCGCCTGTCACATGGAAATGATTGAAGAAAAACGATGATCGAAGCCTTGTGACGATATTAAAAATTCAAGTGACGTAATCATCAACACGTTCCTAGTATAATGAAGACGTATTACATGAAGAAAGAAGGCGTCTCCCAGCTCTACTAGACGTTAAGCCCTGTAAGACGCCTTAGGGGTATTGTTTGTGCCTAAAAATACTACGAGTAAGGAACGCGTGGTAAGCTACGCGTAGAAGAACTACGTCGACGCGACGAGAGGAAAGGAAGATGTCGTCGACGTGACGAGACGTGTCATAAATCTCGTTCTCCTTGAAGATTAGGTCGGCCGAGTGAATTTTATCTTATTCCTTATTATATTCTTGTAATTGGTAAAAGATACGATAAAGAATATCTTTTACCTTGTTTGTTATATCGTTATTTAGATAAAAGGAAGAGATAAGATCTCGTTTCCTAAAAGATATTATTAGGGTTAGCCTATATATAGAGGCTAACGCCTGCTTTGTAATCATTCAGCCACCATTCGAGTAATACCAAGTTCAAGCTTCATCCCTAATTTCCTACTTTGTTCTTGAGTGTTGAGATTATACCGTATTCTTTGATCTTTGCCCTACAATTGCTTATCTATCATCTCGTTGATAATTTCGCTACAAACACCTGCCTAATCCAGTTTTTTTCCACAGACAACTATACGTGGCAATATCTAGAGTGACAGACCCACAAAGATTGAAGATACTACTTCTACACAATGGAAAAGAGCCTAAGAACTATACAAGGAACATAGTTTTCAAGGAATCATTCAACCAAATAAGTGGGCAAATACAGGTGGATATACTTGCCTACAACACTACATTGTTTGCTGCTGTTTGAAAAATTACATTAGCCAAATAAACTGCACACACTAATAGGCACATAATCCTGCAGAAGCATAAAGACCACAAGAATGGGGCATTGATTTGTACCGGATTAGTGGGCCCATTCGGTTACAGGAACAAATTCAGCAGAGAAAACAAAGCCCTGACATCGGAATTTGCATATTAACCCAACTACAATAGGATGGAAGCAGCACGGTCAAGCTGAAAAAATGATCCAGAGGAAAAAAAATCAAATGATGTACAGGGAGTAAATTCAAAACATAGCTACATTGAACTCAACCTATCCACACCAAAATCCAGGTAAGAAATAGAAATTAAAAGTGTACCAAAAAAGATTAACCGACATTCACAAAGATTATGAAGGAAGACCACTTGCATGAGGGGGTGTGGAATTGATCACCGACAACGCCACCCCTGCAAATTAGGGATTCTACCAACGGACACCAATTCACATTCAACCCCACAACAGAAACGAACAATCCACTCAACACTACGTCTAAAAGCTAAGCTTTGCAGAACAACTAAAACGTCAACATGCCCCGTAGTAAAGGAAATTCTTCTCCGCCAGGAGAAAAAAACGCGTGGAACATTGAAGCCCCCCTACTTTCCTTAATTTTCTACGCATAGAATTGCAGAATCAAATCCTCGCAAACGGACAAAAAAAACACGGAGGCCACTTCCATTGCGAGGCCAAAACGGGGTCATGTAAAAACAAATTATATTTTATGGAAATTAAAACCCATCCTCTCTTAAATGCAATATACGGTGGAACAACAACTACTGTATTAAATATACACATAACAATAACAAAACATTCCAATTTGAAACAAACAAGTATACTACAGTAATACTTAACCACTTTTAATTTCGATTTTCAAAAAACGATTATATTCCAATTCAGCCCAACGAAACTCAAATAAAAACACTAAATAGGTTAAAAAAATTCAACTATCTCCACTCTATTATAGTACCTAAATTAATGTTGTATGTACATGCCTCAAGCTTCCACATTCAACCTTAATTAGCAACCGTAATACTGTACACAAATTTGGAAGTCACAACCCACATTAGGAGAAGAACACGAAAACAAAATTGAAAAGGATTGGATAAAGATGAGGTGCGCTAATTATTGCCCTCGGAGCTGGGGGTGTTGTAGAATACTCTACTCAGTACACAATTAAAGCATCTCCATAAGGATAAGCTACAAAAGTAATAATATACATATATACACTATTATATACAGAACCTAAGAGGGCGAGACAACTACGAAATTATTTAATAATGTTTCGATTTTTAAAGAATGAAAAACTTGGAAAACAACATATTGAAACCCACAACATAATTTCATTGGCAAATAGAGATGTCCACAAAATACAACAAATAGACACCTTTTGAATAGAGTAAGATCAAGTCTCACGTTTTATTATTTGCAGTTCTAGATAATAACTATAACGAGGCATACTCCATATAGTTAATAATCGTACTCATATTTTGGAAAAAGAAACATTAACATACGAAAATAATAGTCTAAACGAATCAAATGAAAACACATATGATGACATTTATTATTATAAATTATAAGAAACTTACACATTTCCATAACATTATGAACAATGAAACCTGAGAATAGTTGGACGAAAGAATCAATCACCTATGTACGATACCATATGGCCATAACCTATGTTATAACCACATATTTTGGGCTAAATAGAAATGCAACAAAAAGATAAGTAGAGGTGAATTAAATAAGTTTGAAGACAAAAGAAACACAATATTAACCTATTGCGGTTTAACTATTAAAGAGTTGGAAAATTATGTGCCTCTGCTACAAAATGTGTAACCAATTCTATACATACAGTAACATATCATATGAATTGGCAGACACACAATCGTAATATCGTAACCAAATATCAGTAATCTATTCTTGGCTAAACAACATAAATTACTGATGTTGTACACATCAGAGTAGACAACCCACACATGTAAACTAAACAAACAAAAATTTGTAGATTGGTTGGCAGTGCCCCGCCCATAGCAAGGGTAGAAACTGCTAGACCAAGATTAAATTGAAGTATTAGAAAGAAGAAAATTACAAACACAAGAAAACACGGGGAACAAACCTAAGGAAAAATAAATAAGAAACAAAACAACTACGAACATAACCATCAACAGTACAAAGACATAACAGAAAAAACACTAAAGATACTACGGCCGTGCGTAGCACGGCCTATAGTCCACTAGTTTTCTTAAAATTGCTAGAAGTACAACTATTTATTAAAGGAGAAAGTATATAACAATTTAGGTCATATGAAAATGGGGTATAAATAATTTCACTAATATACTTCAAATGAGTGCATTTTTATGGGAAAAAGATCCGGTGAGGATACCTTTACAAAGAAGGAGTGAGGATCAATCTCCACCGTATGTCACGTTTTAATCTCGTCCGTCCGTTTTTCCCTTTCTCTTTCTCTTTCCTTTCTCTTTCAACGATAAAATTCAGCCGCTCTCTCCCGACATCTTCTTGTCGCCGACTTGCTCCTCCATAGATCTCTCCATCACATCGCTCAAATTTGACGAATTCGTTCTCTATAGAAGAAGGAAAGCGGCAAAAATTCGGTAGAGGAGAATCATCCTCCATCGCCGCCATCGTATTCTTCTCATCGAATCCTTCTTCTTCTCGTTTACTCGCTGCCATTGTTGTTCTTCAGCTGCTCCTGGTGTTCATTAGGAGAGAATGTGTTCGACAGTGCTCGCGCCACTGTGTTTTCTCTTTTTGCGTTTGTCGCCGGCCAAATCTAATGTCCTTCGTGCTATGGATAATGCTTCTCCTAATTTAGGTTTAGATCTATACTGTGTGTTTGATTTGATTGTTGTTTCTGCATATATATTGCATTTCATTACAGTATCAATATAATGTCTCGGATTTCTGAATTTTTGTACGTGATTTGGTTGAGTGATGCACCTTTTACCATTGAGTGATGAACCTTTTACCATTGAGTGATGCACCTTTTTACAATTGAGTGATGCACCTTTTAATAGACTATGATGCACCAGTTGATAATTTTAATGATTCGTGTGCATAATGCATTAATATTCATTGGTTGATGCACCTTTTACCTTTGACTGATGCACCTTATAATATGCTATGATGCACCAGCTGAAAACATTGATGATTTATGTGCATAGTGCATTAATGTTCACTGGTTGATGCACCTTTTAGCTTTGACTGATGCATCTTATTTTAGGATGTGATGCACCTAATTATAAGATTGACCAAACAAGCTATTCTACAACCAATTTCTTAAGTAGACGGTGTAGTGTATGATTCTAGTGTTGAGATTGATGAAAGAAAGCGTTTGTTGGACAAAGTGATGACATAAATGTATTCTTGTGTTGACATTGTTGGTGATGACATGGATAGATTGAAAGAGTTTTTAGCTATTTTAAAGGATCAAAAGGTTGCATTCACAAGATCTGAAGTAGTTGATCCTTCTTCCTTAACACCAGCTAGAAACTACAAGTTTGAGAAATTTGTTGGCCCGTTACCTGATCAAGTAAATATCCATCCTCCTGAAATGGCAAAGAACAAGTTCAAGAAGAGGTGTATTAAAGGTGACCAAGAAGTTGGAATTGAAAATTCCAAGAAGAAGAAAAGGGTTTGTAAAATTTATAAGAGGTCGGGACACAACATTACTACTTTTCCTCAATATGTCCATTAGTTTCTCTGAGCTTTCATTGTAATTAGTTATTAATCAGATATTTTGGTAATGCACCTATTAGTTATGGCTGATGCACCAATTGTATCTCGGTGATGCACCAATTGCATCTCACTGATGCACCAACTTTTATTAACTGATGCACCAATTACATCTCAGTGATCCACCAACTTTTATTAACAATGCATAGCACCTTGTTTGCTTGACTGAATTAGTCTTGATTTTATTTTTCAATTTTTTATCCATTCATTTTCTGTAGCTTATTCATCCATCGATTATCATTGAGTGATGCACCAAATATCACTATGTGATGCACCATTTTCAATTAAGTGATGCACTACATTTCATTAAGTGATGCACAAACTATATATCCGGTGATGAATCAATTTCGATTATGTGATGCACCATTTTCATCATGTGATGCACCAACAAACAACTACTCATGCATTTTGTGTCATTGTGAGTCATCAACAACCACAAACCATATTCATGTGCAAACCACAAATACCTAAAAATCAAACTTGTCTTACAACCTAAAAACCAAACTTGTTTTCTAAAACCAAATATGTCTTATTACAAACGAAATTGTTTACAAACATCCAAATTGTTCACATCTTCCTATTTCATCCCTATATCTTTCTACTCTTTACTTTGCACATCCATGTCCTCGTCCACGTCCCTTGTCGACATGTGTCAACTTCTTCTCCACTTTCTGTTATCATTAAAAGAACACATATATAATTAATAAAATCGCAGACAATAGATATATCCTTGATGCACCAACTCTTACTAGGTGATGCACCAACAAACACTGGGTGATGCACCAAAACCAAATGGGTGATGCACCAAAACCCACTGGGTGATGCACCAACACCCACTGGGTGATGCATGCACCAACACCCAATGGGTGATGCACCAAAACCAAATGGGTGATGCACCAAAACCAAATGGGTGATGCACCAACTCACAAAGATTATTAAAAAAATGGCAAAATGATTAGTGTTTACCATCAAGTGGAGTTGTTTCTCCATGATATTCTGATGAAGTTGATGGTATTTCCTCTTCTTTTGTCACTGTTAAACCATAGACATATATATCATTAATAAATAGAATCCAATACCTATGCATCAATGTACCAATAGACATCAGCCCATGCACTAATAAACAACCACTCATGCATTTTACAATAATTATACATGCGTTTCTACAAACGTACCAGTGTTTATATGTGGTGGATAACTTAATGCTTAGAGTTCCATATCTTAGATCCTGTTTCTTTCCTACATTTTATACATAAAAAATATTCTTGTGTGATGCTCCAACACACACTAAATAATGCACCAGCACAACTATTTGATTCAGTACATCACATACCATGCACAAAATACATCCGATGCACCAAAACACAGTGGATGATGCACCAAAACAAAGTGGATGATGCACCAAAAGAAAGTGGATGATGCAACAAAACAATGTGGATGATGCACCAAAACACAGTGGATGATGCACCAAAACACAGTGGATGATGCACCAAAACACAGTGGATGATGCACCAAAATCTACTGGATGATGCACCAAAACACAGTGGACGATGCACCAAAACCTACTGGATGATGCACTAAAACCAATTATATGCTTCAACAACATATTTCAAGGATCTATACACAGTTATTCTAGATCTATTCATGCATACTGTATAAAATCCATAAACATATGATGAAGTGATTAACAAATGGAGTTTACAACCAAAATTCTTAAGTCGAGTTTATACATGGGGTTCTAGATGCTATTTTTGATCTCATTGTTGTTGTTTTGTTTGTTGTTGTTGTTGATTTGTGTTGTCGTCGCTGAAATCTCCGTGAAATTGCTTGGAATCGCATTGAAATGGCTTCTTCTTCCCTCTAGGGTTTGTGAGCGAAATCGGCTCGAGAACTCGAAAGAGGAAGCGAGATTGTAGTGGAGGTGGTCGAGCGAGAGTGAAAGAACGAGAGATCGTCGTCGATCGAGAGAGAAATAGAGTGCGAGAGAGAAAACCGGGGAGGTTTTTGGAGAAGACGAACAGTTTTTTTTTAGCGTGAAAGAGAGAATGACAGCCCTAGCAAGCTTTATATAGTGCATGTATCAATGGGCCCCACCACAATCCTCCTTTAGTTGCTGGCCCTTGGATCTTACTTCATCCGAAGGATGAAGTAGATCCTTATTCCTTCTCTAAGGGGGCGTCCTCACCGGAATTGTGTCTATTTTTATGTTGCGAACTTATGGACAAGTAAAAAATTCGCAAAAGATCGAGAAGGAAAAATCTAACTAATATCAGCATATTTTGCTTGATAAATTTCTAGGCAAAACCATGTGGATTTACTTAGATATATTTCATGAAACCATTCTATGTAACTTAATTACTATGCTTGCGATTTTATTTTTATTAGCGAACATATTTAATTTGTTTTATTATATTTATTCTCTCGTAGAAAAAAATTATCATCCTATTTTATTTAACGAGAGTTGTTATTTAATTATTATTGAAGCTGATAAAAGTGAATTGTATTATGAATTAAAGGAGAACATTTATCCCGTGGCTATTTCATATGAATACAAGAAGTTGTATAAATTTGACAAATGAGGGATATTACTAAGGGCCTGTTCGGATCGACGAAATATTAAACAAGCTGAAGTTGACAAAACGTGAGGGTAGTTGAAGCTTAAGTAGCATTTGTAAACTAGCTGAAGCAGAATCGATTGAAGTTGTTGTTGGAAGTTTTCAGAATTGTTAAATGGCATGTCTGAATCGACCAAAAGTATTCGAGTTGAAGTTAGGTATTTCAAGTGCAAAATTACGGAAAAGGGCATGGCCAAAATCTGAAATTACATAAATCAATGCCCTTTTAGTAAAAACACGTGTCGGTCACGTGATCTCTTTTTCGCTCTTCTTTCCCTTCCTCTTTTCTATGCTAGCTAAGCTAGTTGTGTTCATTTATTCCCCAATTTGGAAGCTCGGTAGCAACTGACGACTGGAATGGAGCTCATCCATGCGTAGTTATGTGTTTCTTCTTCGATTTTCAAGCAATTGTTCAGCCTATCCTCATCAATCTTCACCTCTCATCACTCTCGATTTGTAGTTGAAGCTTAATTTCTGTTTGTGGGTCAAAATTTAGGGTTTAGTTGGTTTTGCGTTTGGACGAAATCGATAGTGATTGTATAAGGACAAACAAGTAACAAGTAACAAGAAAATTAAGCAACGATGGGTTGAGAATATTATGCGAAGGGGTTTCACCTAGCATGTATCCACACAACAGTCAATCAAGTTGATCATAGATTATCTCAAATTCTTATCAATCCTAGGGAATGTTCCTATTCCAATCTTTAGTATATCAGCAAGCCAACCGATCCTGATAATACTTACTAATCAACAACCTAGGACACCTCCTACGTTAAATCAAATAGCAGCACAGAGCACAAGAATCACAAGGATGCATGCAATAACTTACAATCGTCAAGTATTAACATTCAATCAGTTTTCCTTCATATAAGCAATCAACTACCAGATCATTCAAATATGAGTGCTATTCTGACAAGGAATTTCACCGTCTATTCCTAGTCTAGCAATAGAAAACTATCAATCAAACTAGGTGTAGCAAAACTAATAGAAATCATATGAATAAAAGCAAGAGAATCAATACAAACCCAAAGAAAAAGAACAAGAGTAATAAATCTCACAACTTAATAACTGAAGGCTTCAACCGCTAGGCAAAACGATGGAATTAGTTCCTGCTCATGGTTCACAAGACTAGATTTGTTGATGGAAAAGATGATAAAACAATAGAGAGAACTAGGGTTCTTAAATAGAGTCTAACCCTAAAATAATACCGAAAATAAACAAGGAAAAGTCTTCCAAACGAAACTAGTAAAATAAGATAAATAAGGAAAATCCGGAAATCCTCTTCTGCTACGCCACACGATTTCCAAGTGTCTAGGGCGATCGCCATAGACACTTGGCGATCGCCAAGCTTGGATGGTGATCGTCGTCGTCATCAAATCTGACTCTTCTCTTCTGTTGTGACATGGCGATCGCCTGGTGAGGATGGATATCGCCATCTTGCTCCAGTAGCTTCACTTCGACCGTCTTCAACTCTTCATTCTTCAATTCTTCACTTCAAGTCTTCTAAATCTTCATATCTTCTCAAATGATCCATAACATAGCAATACCTCTAAACTCATATGAAATCACTCTTAATACAATGTAATAATCCCTAGTTATGTTATAGAAAGTGTAGCGTATCACCGCACCCGCGACGGACTTGACCGCTCCCGCGGTGAACCTTCTAGAGCAGCATTCGAGTCTTCCGTTAACACTTATGACCATCCATATTTTCCTCCTCTCAGTTCGGAAAAGCCACCCGCCCCAATTCCATAGGATCTTAAGGAGAGAAGGATCATCAAGGGCAAGGATCTCAATGAGACTTTCGGCAAGTGTGAGGTAAACATCCTTTTACTCAAACTTGTTAAAAGTATTCCCAAATATTCTCGGTCCTTGAAGGAGTTGTGCAAAATCAAGAGGAATCAAAAGTTGAAGGGAAAGCAGTAGTTCCAGGTTAGTAAACGTGTCTCAACGGTTTTTCAAAAGCATATGCCAAAGAAGTGTGCTAAATCAGGTATGGTAAGCATTCTTTGTTTTATAGTTGATACTAAATTTGAGAAAGCTATGCCTGATCTTGGTGCATTTATTAATGTTTTGCCTTATTCTTTGTATAAGTCTCTGGATTAAGACCTTTTCTTGAAACAAGAACTATCATACAACTTGATGATAGGTCTAGTGTGCATCCTAAGGGAGTAGTTGAAGATATTTTGGTTAAGGTTGATAATTTGATATTCCTTGTTGATTTCTTTGTCTTGGAGATGGAACATGAGGTAGACCATTCATGAAAACTGCTAACACTACAGAAGTCAAAGTCTTCCTGCTTTAGAGGATCTTATAGCTAACTTGCCTATCAGTTTTCCTATTATTACTAATATGCAGGAAGTCAAAGTCTGTCAAAAAAGGTAATTAAATCACCTATTTCTCTTTTGGGAAATTTCCTCACTTTGCTAACTCCACAAGGCAAGACGCCTTCTCCTTTTGTTATGTAGGATGTGCTTTCAGAAGGTACACAACCCCCTAAAAGTGTGGGGGAGAGGTGTTTACGAAAGTGAAGATGAAGAAGGGGAGCAAGAGGAACAATGGTATAAGGTTCAAACCTTTCCATGTTTGGTTCGTAAATTAAGTGTTGGAAGATAGGATTCCTATTCCACCTGATTTGTGAGTTTTCTTGAATCTCATGATCTTCCATCATGTTACAGATTCCATTTCCATGTTTTGAGAGTTTTTCCTCAAGAACTTCATGAGTTGCTAAGTTTCCATTGTTTTGCTTGACATTTGAAGCTTTTGGATTGATTAAGTTGTAAGATTTCTTTCCTTTGTTCTACTCTTATGATTGTCTCTATTCTCTTGTGTGTATTGTTATTGAATTAGATTTGCTCATTTAGATTGGCCATCTAAATAATTTCATCTCATTCATATTGCTATTGTTTGGTTATTTCTAGTTGAAATACCATACTTGTTTGTAGCACACACAATTTGCATGAACTAGTTGTGAATGTCAATTGTGAAGAGAATTGAGTACATGTCGAGTATCTGACTAGTTGTCTATGGTATTGCATGTATCTATCCATTCCTGAACTTAAAGTTGCTTTATTATTGAATCTTGATAGTTTCAAGGTTATAGTTGTGTAAGGGTTATTAGGACTAGTTGGACTAATAACTACATTAGAACAGGGATTAGAACGATCATATGAGTAATTCGACATAGGATTAAAAGGAGTTTATGATCAACTTGTTAATCTGTTAGTGGATAATTGTCAAATGAAACACCTTCCATTGATATATTTACAATCCAAATCAACCTTCGTTACTTTGTTCTTAAAACATACAAAAAAAAACCCCTTTGGTTACTTACACTCGTTAATCATTATTATAACTTTTAAGAATCGATAACCTGATTCCCTTGGGATTCGACCCTTGCTTGCCTACTATACTTGTTAGTGAGCTTGTTAGGATTACTTGACTTGGCATACGACAATTCGCCTCGTCAAATTTGGCGCCGTTGCCGGGGAGTCAAATTTTCTTTTCTTTAAAGTTCTTGTTTTGATTAACCTTAGTGTTGACTAGTGAATGGTCAACACTCGTTCTACTAATCAGTCTCTTTTTATTCTTGATCCAGAAATCGAGAGGACTTTCCATCGAAATCAGAGAGAGAACAGAGTTGAGACTGATACAGGTGCAATGGAAGGCGCTCAGTTGACTCCCGAGCAAAGAGCTCTTGCTGACACCCAACGTCAATTGGCTGAAATTCAGTTAGTTGTTAATGCCCAACGGGAATTGCTTGAGGCAAGGCAAGATGCAAATGCTCTAAGAGACGGCGGTGTCGTCCGCACATTGAGGGAGCATACTACTCCCAATCTGACACAGCAACCTCAAGTTGTGGTTCTTCCACCCCTTGCTCATGGGGTGACTTTTGAGCTCAAGTCAGGGGTGATCAATCTGCTCCCCACATTCCATGGTTTGCCTGGTGAGGATCCGATCATGCATTTGAACCAATTCCATGACACTTGCATGACAACCAAAGCACCAAATGTCACTGAGGAGCAGATCAAGATGAGAGCCTTCGGGTTCACTTTGAAAGATGGTGCTAGGTCCTGGTATTATCATTTGCCTACCGGTTCGGTAGATAGTTGGGAGAAGTTGCACAAGGTGTTCTTGGGTAAGTATTTTCCAGTTAAAAAGGCAAATGCTCTGAAGAAGGAAATTGCCCATGTAGAGCAAGGTGAAGATGAGACTCTCTATGATTACCTTGAGCGTTTCAAGGGGTTGTGTGCTAGTTGCCCTTTTCATGGGTATGATACCGAGGACCTGATCCTACATATTTGCAATGGTCTCCTTAATCATGAAAGGGGAATGGTAGACGCTGCTTGTGGTGGGAGTATTCTCAACATGACACCAGAAGATGCCATGGAAAAGTTGCAAGACATGGCTGAGAGTACTAGGAGTTTTGATAGGACATACATTAGGAAAGAAGTGAATGCCACAAGCTCAGGAGACCCCGCTCTTATGATCGAGCTCGTTGAGCTAAAGAAGATGATCTCTCAGCTGCACAAAGGACATCAGCAGGTAAAGGCATGTGGTATTTGCTCTGACCCTTCTCATTTTACAGACAAATGCCCTGAGCTTCAAGATGATGATGTTGCTGAAGTCAATGCTGCTGGTGGATATGGACCTCCACGACCTCGAAATGATCAGCAGAACAACTACAACCCGAGGTATAGAGATCATCCAAATTTCAGATGGCGTGATCAGAATGAACCCCAACCTCAAGCTCAGGCCCCACAACCCAATTTTGGACCTTCAACTGCAGATATGTTGAGATCATTGACTCAGCATTTCACAACCCATGTCCAAACTACTGAGTCCAGTATCAAGAACATGGAGAAACAGATAGGGCAGTTGGTTGAAGTTGTGACCACTCTTGCACAACAAAAATCCAATTCTCTACCATCTCAAACGGTAGTGAATCCGACCAGAAATGTTAGTGCTGTGACAACAAAAAGTGGAAAAGTGTTGGAAAATGCTGCTGCTGAAAAGGCAGAATCTGAAACAGGTGAGAATCCGCGACCGTGGGACGAGAACCGCGATCGCGGAAGTTGTTCTGGAGAAATAGTGGGAATTCTGCGACCGCGGGATGAAATCCGCGATCGCGGAATATCTTCTGGGGAAACTGATGCAAATCCGCGACCGCGGACTGACAGCCGCGATCGCGGATATGCTCCTGGCGAATCAGTTTTGGGAGAGTGTTCAAAAGATGTTGGAGCTGAGGTCGAGGACCGGGGCGACTTCCGGTTGAGACAAGACAACTATGTTCGCCCCGACTTCCCACCTCTTAGCTCAACCAAACCTCTCGCTCCTTTTCCCGATGCTCTTAAGGATACGAGAAGGCCGGAGAATGACAAGGAGCTGTTCGAAACCTTCAGCAAATGCGAGGTAAATATCCCTTTACTCAAACTCATTAAAAGTATTCCTAGATATGCTAAGTTCTTGAAGGAACTCTGCACCATCAAGAGGAATCACAAATTGAAGGGACGGCAGAAGGGTAAGCTTTCTCCACATCCTTTGGGCAGTCGCCCCACATTACTGACCTCGCTAGGCGAGATACCATTGATGTCTAGTGTGCAGGCACTTGACATTGAGCTGAAACAGCCACCTGATACGATCAAGGAGGAGAAAGTGAATGAAACCACCTTCATTGCTAAAGACAAGGTGGTCAAGGTAAAAGGGACAAGGTTTAAGGCGTTCCATGAGTGGTTCAGAAGAAAATTCAGAAAAGAGACGGTTTTCACAAAGCCGAATGGCGTTAGTTAAAATCTCTTGAGTTTCATGTCGAGCCACAACATAAAATAAGGCGCTGCTTGGGAGGCAACCCGAGGTTTGAGATTGTTTTTATTTGTTTTTGTGTGTTTTGTTCGGTTTAATTTTCTTTTTAGCTTTTCTATGGACAGGAGGAAAGCACCGAAGCTTAGGGTCAGCTACAGTCCGTAGCCAATTCCGCTGTAAGTCTTCTCTCCCGTTCAAGAAAAAAAAAAAAAAGAGTGTAGAAAAAAAAAATATGAGAGAAAAGAAAGTAAGGAGTTGTATTTCATCAAGTTGGGTTTCATCGTTTCATTATTCCTACCATCTATGGATCTACATTTGTTGGAGCTTGGCTTGTTGGTGACCATGTTCTTTGCAAGGAGTTGATTTTGGGTCACCATCTATATTGGAGGTATTCTTTCTTTTGTTTTAGATGAGCTGTGCTTTGTTGGATTACATTTGGTGCTCATCTAGTTTCTCATTCTACCACACCTTGTGTTTCGTTGGAGGAAGATCATCCGACCTTGTATGTGAGTCTTTTGTCTCCTTCCCTGGGTTCGTTATTATGTCTTCCATTTCATTGAGGACAATGCAATGTTTAAGTATGGGGGAGGAGAATGTATTCACATGTCTTTATTTGGTGTTGGTTGTATCTGCATGAATTTATTGAATATATTGTTTGAAAAAGCCACAAAAATTGAAAAAAAAGGCATACAAAATCCTTGGATAGCAAGTTCTATGCAATAAGAAGGTGGCTTGGCCGGCACTAGGCTGAGGCAACAATAAGTCTTGAGAGATGTGAGCCAATTGTGAGTTATCTAGCAAAATGAAATGAGTGGCTAGGTGAAAACCCTTCGGGGCGCCTAGGCAGAATGAGTGAAATGAGTGTCTTAGGACCATTTGTTGTTGCTGGCGAGGTGTCATAAGAAGGTGGTGATATAAGGAGGAAAGGGTAGGCCACTATGGAGGAATAAGGTGCTAGATAGGAGCTAGGATTAGATTTATCTTTTGTACTCACTATGGTGTTTGGAGCCGAAGTGTGTTTGTAATTTGTAGTTCATTCTTTCTCTATACTTCCTGAGATCTATGTGTGCTGATTGTAAGGGTAAGTTTCATTTAGCTTACTCGGGGACGAGCAAGGTCTAAGTATGGGGGAGTTTGATAAGCGGTATTTTACATAGCGCTACTATAGGTTATTTGCTCATTTTGTATAGGATTATGCTAGATGTTATGATGTATTCTGTAATCATGGAGTTTTGGAGAGTTGAGTTACACATGAGATTACAGAAGATGATGCGGAGCATTGAAGCATAAGAAGAGGAGTCGAAGCTGAAGAAGACCACAGGTAGCATTGGAAGCAGCTGAAGACGAAGCCTAGGAAGCCACAGAGGCCAAATCCGCGATCACGGGTCCCAAACCGCGATCGCGGAAAACCTACTGGACCAGCCAAGATCACAAAAGAAATTCCGCGATCGCGGGTCCCAAACCGCGATCGCGGAAATACCACATGAAGAAGCCAGATCACAGAAGAAAATCCGCGATCGCGGAAATCTGTCAGAGAAGACTTTCTTCATTTGCCCGATTTAGTATGTTGTGTTAAGTTTTGTAACGTTTTTATAACGTTTTTACCTTCAATTTGTCAGTTGAATTCTGCAGAGACTTATAGGTTTTAGGGGTTGATGATCTTCCATCATGTTACACATTCCATTTCCAAGTTTTGAGAGTTTTTCCTCAAGAAATTCATGAGTTGCTAAGTTTCCATTGTTTTGCTTGACATTTGAAGCTTTCGGATTGATTAAGTTGTAAGATTTCTTTCCTTTGTTCTACTCTTATGATTGTCTTTATTCTCTTGTGTGTATTGTTATTGACTTAGATTTGCTCATTTAGATTGGCCATCTAAGTAGTTTCATCTCATTCATATTGCTATTGTTTGGTTATTTCTAGTTGAAATACCATACTTGTTTGTAGCACACACACAATTTGCATGAACTAGTTGTGAATGTCAATTGTGAAGAGAATTGAGTACATGTCGAGTATCTGACTAGTTGTCTATGGTCTTGCATGCATTTATCCATTCCTGAACTTAAAGCTGCTTTATTATTGAATCTTGATAGTTTCAAGGTTATAGTTGCGTAAGGGTTATTAGGACTAGTTGGACTAATAACTACATTAGAACAGGGATTAGAACGATCATATGAGTAATTCGACATAGGATTAAAAGGAGTTTATGATCAACTTGTTAATCTGTTAGTGGATAATTGTCAAGTGAAACACCTTCCATTGATATATTTACAATTCAAATCAACCTTCGTTACTTTGTTCTTAAAACATACAACCCCCCCCCCCCTTGGTTACTTACACTCGTTAATCATTATTATAACTTTAAGAATCGATAACCTGATTCCCTTGGGATTCGACCCTTGCTTGCCTACTATACTTGTTAGTGAGCTTGTTAGGATTACTTGACTTGGCATACGACAATTCGCCTCGTCAGTTATTTTCATCATTCATCATTGATATCTCTTATTGGATCTACATTTTTTGGAGTTCGGCTATGTTGGTGATCATGTTCTCGTAGTATTTAAACTCTTGCTAGAAAGCGTTTTACGGTTAGATCGTTTTCCACCAAGATTCTAGTTTTCTCTTTAGTTGTTATGAAGAACCAAGTTTCCATTGTTACATTTGACGTATTAAGCACTCGGTTAATCATTTGTGAGATTTCTACTCTTTTTCATCTTTCTATCTAGTTGTATTCATTCTCTTGTGCTTGCATGATTATTGGTTTATATTGGTTTATATTGGTTTTTCTAGTTTGGCCAACTAGGACTTTCTATATCTTCCTAATTACTAGGATTTTTGATTCCGTGTTCAAGTTGCATATCTAGTAGCGAACACAATTTGCATGAGCGGGTTGCGAGTGTTAACCGGAAGAAAGAGAGTCAATTGCATGCTAAAACTGTTGGGTTGTCTTATTTGCATGTATTTTATTGAATCCTTATTTGAATGATATTGATTTATCGAGTCTTGAAGGTTTTTCAGATTTGATTTAGTAATAAATACTATCAGGACTGGTAGGTTTGTAGTTACCTATGATCAGGATAAAAACAACTATTGAAAGTTAAGACCTTGAGATTAATAGATTTCAGTTATCAATCGATTTGTCTGATGTGTGGATCTCTGTCAAGTGTGACGCATTTTCTAATCACATTCATAAACTTTGCATGCGACCTCTGATTTGTTTGTTTTCTTGTTTGTTTGATCTTTTGATACCAAACCCTCCTAGTTCCTAGTGGTGACCGATAAGACACAATTACCGATAAGCTGGTTTTCTTGGGTTCGACCATGACTTGCTTGCAGGTACTTTAGAATTTCTTTGATAAGACATAAGACTTTAGGCATGTCGAGTTTCTTCTTCCATTACTGTTGATTCCCACTCAAAATTTCCAGAAATAACATCAGTTGGACTGCAAGGTTTGACTTGCATAATGTCTTCACCGCTCATCGTCGACTCTTTCTTTTCTGCTTTCGAATCAACCGAAGAACTGTGAATTTGCACCAGATTATCTACTGAATCAAAAGACACTTCTTGGTGCTCTTGTACTAGTGGATTCCCACAAAAATCATGAGCTTGTACTAGATTCCCACAATGAATTTTCAAATCAGATGCTTTTGGGGGCTTATCACACTGTTGAAGTCCCAGTCCAATTGGTTGGATTCACGTGAACTCGGTTGCAACCGAGAAGCTTTTATCCATTCATTCATCAATGGGAGAACTTCTTGGACACAAATCCAAAGTTCCTTGATCTTCTTGGGTCAATTTGGTTGCAGCAGCTTTCCAAGGACAAATCCATTAGGCAACACCCATCGTAAATGCGCTTTGACAACCAATTCCCCGTCTTGAAACCGTAAACGTAAATGAAACTGGACTCTCTGATCAAGAATTTCTGTCCTTTTTATTTTTCAAATTGGGGGAAACACTTGAGTTAACACCTCAAATGAAATTGGATAATATAGGTAGTGAATCTTGACCAACAACGTTTGTTGCGCCTCTGCTTCTCTCTTTTAACAAAAATTCACACCAATTCTCTTAGTTCCTCCAAGCTCGTGGTTAAATTTCTACAAATATGATCAGATTTCGAACTCAATAACGGTGATTGATTTTAGGTTAAAGTTTTGGACATAAAGAAAGCAATTCAAATTGGGTCGCAATATCATGGCTCTAGATACCATTTTGTCATGTCTCATCTTAGATCAGGACATTAGCATGTGAGTTTCATAGAAGATAAGGGGAATAAGATGAAACTGAAACTAGAGGGAAAGAGATGGAAAGAGAGGACGAAGGAGAAGAGAAAGATTAGGGAGAAAGAGAAAGGATTAATAAATAAGATGTTTTCATTACTTCTCGATAATGATTCTCATTACATTCATTGTTATTTATATTACTTGGTCTGGTATACCCTGGGAAAGGGTCACGTGAGAAACTAATGGCCGGTGAGAATTGAGAATGGTTGTGCGCCGTTGATCTGAAATGCATCCGACGGATTGAATGGGCGCGTGTGCTCGCGCGTGTAATATCATTTATTATTATTAATTTTCTTTTCCTCTGCTTCCTTTCTGCTATAGGAAGCTCGCAATCTCTTTTCCCCCAAGCTTCCTGTCGTCTTCCCAAGCCCTAGCTCGCTCTAGTTCTTCTTGTCGTCTTCCTGTTCGTAATTGTTCTTCCCGCAGTTTTTTTTGCTCCGTTTTTTATTATCTTTTCGATTTATGATGTTGTTTCCTTCTCCTTTCTGTTTACAGGATTTCGCGATTTCTATCAACAAATCTCCTTCAATTTGTCATGAATTCTTTGTCATGGATCGCTCTCCTCTGTTTATTTTGAAGTTTTATATGACGAAACATACTCAAATCCAAGTGAACTGGCGAACTTTTTGATGAACTTGATGCACAACGCAATATTATGGATCATTATGAACATTCTAAATGATAATGACACACGTTTGTGTGAATAATGATGCACAATGTATGTAAATATTTTTGTACTTTGTGTTCTAATTGACATTACTACCATATTGGTGCACATTTTGGTTATATTGATACACATTGTGTTCTATATTGATGCACATTGTTTGTTTATGTGTAACTCTCTCTAATATATGATGCACATTACTACCATATTGGTGCACATTTGCGTTATATTGATGCACATTGTATTGTATATTAATGCACATTGTTTGTATAATGTGTATCTCTATTTATAATATTATGCACATTACTAGCATATTGGTGCACAATTGTTATAAATTGATGCACATTGTATTTTATAATGATGCACACTATTTCACTCCTTTTAACTATTTTGTTTCTTTCTTAACTATAGGAGATGAAGCTAGAGTTGTTGTTTCTGTTTCGCCGAATAATACAACTTATTACGCCCCGATCTGTAGTGATGATATCAAGCCATATGAGGGGTAATTGTTTGCAACCTATGATGAGGCTGAATCATTTTACGAGTTTTACTCTCTTGAAGTAGGTTTTACTATGAGAAGAGGTACTGGAACAAAGGCGAAAGATGGTAGTAAACTGTGGCGGTATCTTGTTTGTAATAAGCATGGACATTTGGGTCCATACAAACCATCTAATGGTGAAAACAGTGAGCCAAAATCCTGTCAAAAGCCTGGTCACAACAAGAATGCAAATTCAAGCCAGAATCCTTACTAGTTGTTTGATTTTCACATTGTTATTTTGATGCACATTGTTAAGACTTTTGATGCACATCCTTAAGCATATTGGTGCACATTGTTAAGACTTTTTGATCTTTCAAAATTTATAGACTTCACGAGTTCATTTATCATGCGTGCATTTATATTTGGTGCACATTGTTAAGCTTTTTAATGCACATTGTAAGTAGTGGCAGAGCAAGGGGGTGCTTGAGGATGCGACAGCAACCCTTCGCCTCCGAGAATCTCCAATTATACATATGGAGTCGAGGATCAAACAGTTACGCATCCCCTTCGATCTGGACATGGAATCGAAAAAGTTCAGGGAGGGAGGAGGGAAGAAGACGAAGTATAACTAGGTTTTGTTACTCTTCTGTTTTAAACTGGGCTGGATTCATTTCTTTTAAAAACAGATTGCTTACAATTCAAAAGCCCATTCGAATTTGAATCCCAATAGTCCACAACTTTCATGATGCTGCTGGTGTGGGTATGTGGCCCGTGGGGACTACTCATCAAAAGCCAAAATTTAAAAATTCGATATTACTAATTAAATTGATAATTAGAGATATAAATTTTTATTATTAACTAATAAACTATGAAAAATAATAGTATATAATTTTTTAATGGATATAATTTTTAGCAATTAAAAATTAAGTGTTTCATTCCTAATCTTTACTATTATAGTAGAGAAACCATAGAATCATTAACCAAAACACATAGAAATACATAAAAAAATATTAATATTATATTGATTTGAAAAGTCCGCCCCTCCTCCCGACAAATCCTGGCTCTGCCACTGATTGTAAGCATTTTGATGCACATTGTAAGCATTTTAATGCACATTGTGAAGAAATTTGTTGCACACTGTTAAGCATTATGATGCAGAATGTTAAGCATTTTATGATGAAAACATTATCTAGGAAACTGTCTAACTGCCACAAGCACACAAAACATTGCAAACTAAAGAACTTGATTTAACCCATTCAGATCACTTTTCCAGTTTGACATTCCAACTCAAAAATAAGTTTCCATGTGCCGCATAGCAAAAACGCCAGTCTTTTTTGTTTTTGGTGTCTCGTCATGGCATCACTATTCTCTGAACTGACATCTTCTTCTCGTCTCGAACTATTGACGTTTTGCCCTCCAAATTATGGCTTTCTAGGTAGTTGCCAAACAATTCACTCTGAACAAATGATGCAAATTCATTAGTAAACTGATGCACATTCATTAGTAAACTGATGCACATTCAGTATAAAACTGATGCACATTCATTAGAAAATTGATGTACATTCATAAATAAACTAATGCACATTCATTGGTAAACTGATGCACATCAATGTAAATACTTACCAATTTGTTGGGAATTCCGCCATACTTGTTCTTAAGGGACATATTCTTGGACGAGTTGTCAAGGATGTCATATATGGTGCACATATAGTATAAAATGGATGCACAAAAAGAGATAAAGTGATGCACATTCAGGACAAAACTGATGCCCTCTCAGAATCAAACTGGTGCACATATAGTATAAAATTGATGCACATAAAGAGATAGAGTGATGCACATTCAGGACAAAACTGATGCACTTTCAGAATAAAACTGATGCACATACAGAGATAAAATGATGCACGTTCAGGACAAAACTGATGCACATTTAGAATAAAACTGATGCACATTTAGAATAAAATTGATGCACATTCAGAATAATATTGATACACATTCAGAGTAATATTGATGCACATACATAGAGAAATAGATGCACATATTACAATGATATTGATGCACATTCTCCAAATATTGATGCATATTCCATCAAATTTTTGTGGATGCAATCTCTTTGACTCAGTAAAATCATCATGCTAGATTATTGAGCAAGTTTACTGCATATCGCCATGTAAACAATAGAATCTAAACAACAAAAATCAAAAGATGTCCATTCACGGTGCGAGAAAAGGAGCAAATCTGTAATTTATTTGCACAATCTGCATAATTGAAGAGATTATCTGTGCGAGTAAACGAGAGGTTACGAGTTCACCATAACAACAAGCAAAACTGTAAATTCTTGCACAATCTCATAATTGAGCATTATCTGTGCGAGGAAACGAGCGATTACGAGTTCATACTTGTAGTTTGAGTTCTCTCTTCCTTTGATCCTTCCATCTTCGTAGATTTTGAGTGTAGCGACGACTGGAATTCTCCTCGGACTGATTTCCTAGGGTTTTCACTGATGGTTACTGAGAGAGTATCAGGAAGAGGATGGAAAATGAAGCGTTGTTTTGGGAGCGCTTTTTTGGAGGTATTTATATGCGTGCTACGCACGCTGCGCATTGCGCACGAAGCGACTACGTGGGCGCGTGAGAGTTCCAAAAAGCACATAGTTGTTACGTGAGCGCTTTTTCCATCTTCTCTCCCAGTCGTCCAATCAAAGCCGGAAGCTTTGATCTAACGAACGCGGAGCGTTCGTAATTCTCTCTAAGGGACCTTATTCCCACCTGAACCGGACTCATCATTCAATACATGTCATAAACTTTAAAATGTGAATGTGAGAATGGTGAACATTTACTAGTAATTTGGAGAACATTCGTTGACAAACTTAGAAACATCCAAAAATTAAAGAACATTTATTTTTGAGGTTTTTACCGAAAACCACCCGTAAAATACCGTATATTGCCCAAAACCACCTCATTAATCAAATATTACCGGAAACCACCCATATAACACTCTCTGTTAGCCAAACGCCACCCATTTTCATATTCCGTTTAAAATATGTTAAGTATTTACATATTTATCCCGCAAATTTTTTGTTTATTCACTTTTCTTCACAACTTGAAAAGTTGGGAAATAATTGTAATTAAGTAAAAAAAAGGGTTAGCTACATCATGTTCTTCAACCCAAAACCATAACTGAGAACTGAGCAAACATCACCGCCGCTCACCACCTCCGGCGACCTCGTCCCCCTTTTAATCAATGATATGCAATTTAAACCACCGAATCGGAATCAAATCCAAAAGCGAATTAGAAAACCTAATTACAAGATCACAACGATTCGTTGTTGAAATCCAGATATGTAAACCCTTCGTCTACCATTAAGAAATTTCCCAGCGACTCAAGAACACCGTCGTCGTCAGGGGAAACGGCGACATCCAGTGTAAGCGAGAAATTAAAAGTTGTGAGGCGAGACAAGGCTTGGCTGAAGAAAATCTGTAAAAAACAAGTCGATTTCGAGGTTGAAGAAGATATGATGATTTGAGGGTGAAGAAAACCAGACGTCTTCATATTAAGAAATCCCATATTCGGATTTGAAGGTGGGGAAGGGATTTGAGGTCGAAGAAATCCCAGATTCGGATTTGACGGTTCAAAAATCAATGAAGTTGAAGAGCCAAAGGCAAAATTAGGGTTAGAAATTACCTCTAAATCATTCTTTAGTTCGTTGCTTCTCACTACTTGGATCTACACTCAAGAAACAACGCTGTTAAAATCTGAATTTGCATTCTATTTCTCAGATTTGATTCTTGTGTTGAAGAACATGATGTAGCTAACCCTTTTTTTTACTTAATTACAATTATTTCCCAACTTTTCAAGTTGTGAAGAAAAGTGAATAAACAGAAAATATTCGGGCTAAATCTGTAAATACTTAACAGATTTTAAACGGAATATGAAAATGGGTGGCGTTTGGCTAACGGAGAGTGTTATATGGGTGGTTTCCGGTAATATTTAATTAATGGGGTGGTTTTGGGCAATATACGCTATTTTACGGGTGGTTTTCGGTAAAAACCTCTTTATTTTTTAAAGATCATTTATTGAGAAACTGATGAACATTCAGAAAAAAATCATATGTGTATCCTTTTTTAAATGATGTACTAGTGTAGTGACACGTGCCATGCACGAGAACTTCTATATTATTCGTATGAAAATTATATATCCTTTTAATCGAGTTTGTCGAAAAATATATTAAGATTAACTTTTTTCTTGTAAAGACTATTTATAAAAATATATTTTATTTCCTGAATGTTATGTACGTAGCTTGACTTAATTTTTATATCGTAAGAATATAGATTAACCTTCAACATCTATATATATATATATATATATTAAAACAGAGCTATTTATGGGTTTGATTCCGGTGAGGATGGATCCTTAGATGAGGACTGAGGATGGTGCACAAAAACGTTATAACTCATGCACACACGAGTTATAACTAATGCACACACTGTGTGCATTAGTCACAGGTGGTGTGCATCACTACATATTGTGTGCATGAATTATAACATGTATCTGCATTAACTATAGCGTTTGTGTGCATCATCCTCAGTCCTTATCTAAGGATTCATCCTCATAAGATCTTTTCCCGCTATTTAGAGCTCTCTCATTCAATCTAGGCCCAGTAATCCTAGGTGTAATTTCCTCCTTAAACCTCTCTTTTTGTTTTTCTTAAATTTAAATTAAATTCAAATAACAAAATTCTAACAAATCTCACCAACAAACTCTAACAAATATTTAGCTATTCCTTTCTTAAATAAAGAAGTAAAAATAGTATAACAATTTTTATTTTCTAACAATGTATTAATTAACTACTAAAATTTGTTTGATTCTACCATATTATATACACTATAATAAATAAATCATGAATTTTTAGAGTAAATAATGTGAGCTTATCAAATAAGAAGATTTCACACAGTCTTACATAATTTAACTAAACTTATCAAAATAATTTTATAAAGTATACGAAGAATAGTACATGAGACTAATATATAGAGAGTAATATAAGTGATATAGACTTAAAAACATAACAAAAGAGTTTTTTAATAAAAAAACCACCCATATACTCATATAAGTTGTAACGTAAAGCATAAGTGTTTTTTAAGTCTAATTTTCTGTTTACTTTTCCTACTAATCAATCTTCAAAAATATCATATCATTATTCATAATAAATATAAAATATAAAATTTGACTAAATAACTCGTGCATTGAACCAGTTAATTCAATTTAAAATTTAAAATATATAATATGAAATAACCCGTGCATGGACCGGGTTAATTTAATTTTAAATTTTAAATATATAATATGAAACAACCCGTGCATGGCACGGTAAATACACTAGTTATATTTATTCTCAATAAAATAGCTTGTATATTTGTTGTTGAAAGGAATGATCATTTTTTAAGATTTATTTGTTAATATAATTATCCAATCTATTAATAATTGAAATTAAAGATAAAAAAATAATAACTGTGTAACAAACTAAGCCTAAAATCATTCTAAAAGCTCTAAAAGGCTCAACTTTAATATATAAGATAGATATCAAAATTTTGATGAACATTTACATATATTTGGATGAACATTTAGGTATATTTACGTATATTTATTATTTTACATATAATATGAAATATATTACTTTTTAAAAAATAATTAATAAACCGGACCAACCCGGATTTTCGAATCGGGTCTGAAATATCAAAATTCTTGGACTGAGACCGAGCTGATTGTGATCCGACATAGTCTGATCCGGTCCAAAAATCCAGATCTACTCGGAGAATGATGATCATTACTCGAAACTCTAGGTTTTATTAATTCAGAAATGATTTGTATAAGCCGGGTTTAGGTCAAGCCCAAACATGAAAGGGTCCACGTACTGCAGAGTCTGCATTTATATACAGAATTTGTGCCCAATGCCCTATTGGGCACTATATTCTCAACAAGTGCACCCCTAAACTAAGTTGTTAATTTCTACCCCTACCCTCACACCCCCCCAATTTCACGCGCTCCACTTTCCCGATCATTTTTCAAATCACGCGCACTTATTTCTCTCCTTCCTCTCTCCCTCATTCACTCCAAAAATCAAACCGTTCAACTTCTTCGATTTCGTCTTCTTCTTCCTCGCCGTATTCCGCCGTCTTTGCTTCCGTAATCGTCTTCTCTCGCTTTGCTTCTGTTTCTGTGCTCGATTTCCTCTCCGATTTCGCTCAGATTTCGCCTGCTCGAGTTGTCATCACTTCATCTCTATTTTCCAGTTTTTGAGGCGGTTTCTCATATCAAATCAGGTATCTAGCCCTCTCGTTCTTCTATTTGTTGTTTTTTTTTGTTTATTTCGGAAGATTTCTGTGATTTTGTGTTCGTTCCTCTGTTTCAAGTCGAAATCGAGTTCGTTTTTGTTCGAAACCTAGATTTTGAAGGCTGTTTTTAGTTGCATGCGTCTTTATTTGTGTTTTTTTCGATTTTAAAGTTTTCTGGCAGGTCCAGAGCATTTGCATTGTTCAAATGTGTGTTGAATATGTCATGTTGTGTGTTTATTTTGAATTTTTCACTTTATTTGTTGATTCTTCACTGTTTTTTAGCTTCTGTTGTTGAATTTTTCATGGTGAACAACTTGTTGTGTCTGTATATGTGATTGTTCGGTGCTTGTTCATGTCTATGTTCTTGAATATGGGATGTTGACAGCTTTTTGTGGCTAGAGATTTTACTTTTGGCATTTTTTTCATGTTTATGTTGTTAATATGGCATGCTGACATCTTGATATTGTCTTGAGATCATATTTGTTGCCAGCTTGTTCATGTTGACATCTTCAATATGGTGTGCTGACAACTTTATGTATCTCGAGAGCTCATTGTTGACAGCTTGTTCATATTTACATCTTTGAATATGGCATGCTGACAGCTTTTGGTGTTTGAATATTTTATTGTTGACATCTTATTCATGTTGACATCTTATTCATGTTGACAACTTGTTCATGTTGACAACTTGTTCATGTTGACAACTTGTTCATGTTGACAACTTGTTCAGATTTCCAACATTCTTTTTTTATGGTTGACACCTTGCTCTGCTTTTATCTCTTTTTGTGATATTTTTTTTGACACTCTGTAATTGGTTTTTTTTTGTTGACAGGTGTCATGGATGTTTCTAAGCTACAATTTTTGGCTTCCAAAGATTTGTTTGTAGCTCCCAAGGTTACAACATACCACAGATTTTCTGTGATTGATCAGATTGAGGGTCAGTTAGATGATGTCAGTAATCTTCTGTTTTGTACTGGTGTATTCAAAACTATCTTAAGCATGACATCCCAGCTCAACTATTCGCACGTCATAGTTCACTACGCTTTAATGCGTGCTGTTAAGACCCAGAAGAAGTACGAAATGTGGTTTAATATGCAAGGCAATGTGCTGTCTTTTTCACTTCAAGACTTTGCTGCGATCACGGGATTGAAGTGCACTGATTTTGAAGGCCATGTCATCCCAGATGAAGTCTTTGAGTGTTCTCTTGGAATCAAAAGCAAGATCACTCTTGACGACATAATTGCAGAGTTTCCATTTCGACTGGTGAGCGCAAGATGGTTCTAGCACACCTTATTATTCTTGAAGGTGTGCTGATGCCTCAGAGGAAAGGCTCTGCTGTCAGAGTGAAGTTTCTCAAGCTCGCTAGCAACTATGAAACTTTTTTGAACTATCCTTGGGGTAGGGAAGTATATCTAGAGACTATCCGGGCTTTTCAAGATGCTCCAGTCCATGCAAAACGTACAGGAGGTGGTTCTTCTAATGATAGAGTGTGGTATACTTTGCATGGGTATCCTCTTGCTTTTCAGGTATTTATTTTATCATTTCTCTTTTTCAATTAGTTGCTTGAATACATTTTTATCCCTTTTCCTTTTTAAACCTTAATTTTTGTTTGTAGGTTTGGGTGCTTGAACATTTTCATCAGTTTCGTGATTTTGTTGGAGCTGCTACTGCCTCGCTTAAGACCATTCCATATGGCGAACGTTGGTTCTCAAGAGATAATTCCAAGCTCGCTTGGTATCATTCTGTCTCAGATCATTTTGATGTTCATCCTTTGGTATTATTCTTTATCATTGTCTTGTCTGTTTTATTTTTGTATTTAACTCTTTTTATTGACATCAAATTTTTATAACTCTTTTGCTATTTTTTCATTATTTTAGTTGTGCAGACCATCTCCATACGAGGAACATTCTACATTTCGGCACCTCAATTTTCTCGACGAGGTTGAAGATCCTTTGTTTGATGCATACGCTGAAAAAGTTCTTGTCACTTCTCGTGAGAATTCAGAGCAAGCTATTTCTGACACAGTAATATCCGAGCGACCGGATAAGACTGTCAAGAAGGTTGCGTCTAAGCCAGTGAAAACCGCTCCCAAAAGGAATGTCAAGAAGCCAGTTCAGAAAGTAGCGAAGGTTGTCAAAGTTGTCAACAAAAAAATGGAAGATGTCAACAAGGAGAAGGAAGCTGTCAACCAAGAGAAGGAAGTTGTCAGCACTTCAGTTCAAAATGCTGCAGAGGTTGGCAAAGGTGATTGTAAAGACAAGCAAGCTGTCAGCAATCCAGTTTCTAACGTGTCAAAGGCTGGAAAAGTTGTTTGTAAGAGAAAGCAACCTGTCAGCACTCCAGGTATGATATGTTTGGCAATTTTATACACCGTTGACATCTTTTTGTTTTTTTCTATTTGCACATGTTTTGTTTTGTTGAAATTTGTTTTTTCTGTTTTTTGACAGTTCTTTATACTTTGTTTTCATATTCCCCTCTAGTTGTCAGAACTTATACACGTAGGCTCAACATACAAAATCGCAAAATCTTTGTTTCTGAACACACTCCAAGGAAATCACCAAGATTAAGTAAATCTGAGAGCAATCAGCCCGATAAGTACAAGGTTCCTGCTGGTGTTTCTTCAGCCCCTGCATATTCTTCTCGTAAAAGACCATCAAAGTCTCCGGAGAAGGTTGGAGATGTAAAGGATTCTGCTGGTGTTTCTGTTGTCCCTTCGCAAATGTCTCCCAGAAGAGCAACAAGATCTGCTGGTAAGGTTGAAGATGAACAACATTCTGCTAATCTCAAAGTCGTAAATAAGAAGAGGAAGTCTCCTCCTGCTCCTTGCCCCCAAGGTCATATTTAAAGTTAGTGGTTCCGAGCCAGAATTGAAGAAGGCAAAGCAGGACTCTATGAAGACCCTTGTTGTGTACGACCCTGTCAAAGTTGATGTTGACAACATCCTCAGAAAGATAAGGTTAGACATCCCAGATCTAGCCACCCAAGATGCCCCACCTATTGTTCAGTTCTCGTCCTCATCTGAGAGTGGTAAGCCATCTTCTGTTCAACCACCATCTTCTTCTATTCATGTTGACATGGAAACAAATGCAGCTGGCCCTGCATGTGATTCTGCTGACAGTGAGAGAACAGCGTCTGTTCGTCCCTCGGCTGACATAGAAGGAAACGATGTTGCAGCTTGGGTTGGACGGTTTGATGTATTGAGCCATAAAATTGAACTTCTGTGCGATGCCATGTCCGAAGTTCAATCTTCCACCAAAGAACATGGCTTGACGTTGGTTGATGTCGCAAAGAAGCTGCACGACCTATCTAGTCTGATGCAGAGCAACGTCAAGGCCTCGTTCCAAGATAAGAGCACCCAATATGAATCTAAAGATTTTGTAGATGTCAGCACACATGACAATGTTGACAGCTTGGTGACTTCTTCAGAATTTGATGGAACTAAATGTTCTGAGAAGGAAGAAAGAGCTCCAGAAAAGGAAGGGGACCTAGGTGAAGGTGGAGGTGTTGAAATTCCATCAATGTCTGATGTTGTAGTTGGTGGAAGTGTTGTGGGCAAAGTTAGGGATGTCAAAGTTGATAGTGTTGATAATCTTCCAGTAGCTAAATCTGTAGAGCCCAAAGAAGACATTGCTGACACTCCTTCAAATGCCAAAGATGTTGAGAGCATTGAAGTTGACAACATCAAAGTTGACAGCAAAGCATTGGGTCCAGATGTTGACAGCAAAGCAGTGGGGCCAGATGTTGACAGCTTGACAGTGGGGTAAGATGTTGAGAGCATGAAAGTGGTTCAAGATGCTGACAACATTACACTTGGGCCAGAAGTTGACAGCTTCCAAGATGCACAAGGTGTTGACACTTCTGATGTGTGTGGTTCTGGTCAATATCTCGATGACAGTGGGTGTATTGATCAATATCTTTGCAGCATCCCAGAATTTTCAGAGAAGGACTCTATTCTCATCTCTTCTGGAATCAGTCTTTCTCAAGACACCTTGGATACTGTTCTTCCTGCTTCCCAGAACATTATTGACTCAGAAGAGCAAGTGAAGAAGTCTCCTAAAAAAACTCTTGATGTTGGAGCACAAGTGAGGAAGTCTTCCAGGGTCGCAACCCCAAGTGTTCTTTCTCAAAGCCCTTTCACTGCTGAGAAGAAGAAGAAGCTTTCAATGCCTAGTTGTCCACCTTATTCATTCTATGGATATGATGATCGCAGAAAGTTCTACGAATGGTTTTATTGGACGTATGTTTATATTTCTGATTTAATTTATTTTCTATATTTTGCATATTTGTGTTTACTAATTTTTTTCTTTTTGTCGCAGTGGTAAGAAAGAGATTATTAAGCGTAAGGAACATGATTTTAACTTCACCAAGGACTTCTTTAACAAATTGTTGTTGAAAAGCACAAAATCTATTGGACAAGCCAAGTGGTTAAATGATTGTGTAAGTTAATTATTTTTTATATGTCCTGTCAACATTTTAAAAGTTTTTAATATTTGTTGTCCTGTCAACGTATGCTTCATATTTGTGTTGTCAGTGAGTCTTTTATTATTTCTTCTACTTTCAGTTTGCAAATTTTTATTATTGGTGTTGTTATTGTTCAATTTTATTTTATTTTTTATTTCTCTTTTAACCTTACTGTTTTTTCTTTTTGTTTTTTTATGTAGCATATCTTTGAAGCATTATTTTTCTTCTGGGAGCATATAAATCAAAACAGTGAGAAATTCAAGGATGTTGCAATCATGGATTGGATCTGGTATGGGCATTTCAATGAGGCTAAGGAAGCTCTTATTGAGAAAGATGATGAAAAGGAGCTTCTCTTTCTCTAGAAGTACTTCATAGGAATGTATCCAAAACATGAGGGGAGGTGCTGGTCTGAATCTGTGACAAGGGTGTATACCCCCTTCAACTTTGAAAATGAGCATTGGGTTGCCTTGGAAATTGACCTAGCAAAGTGGCATGTCATTGTGTATGATTCCAGCGTGCATATCAGCAACGAAGCTTATTGTTGGAATAGAATTAGAAGTTTATGTCGTATGCTCCCTATTGTTATGAAAAAGTCCAACTTGTTTGGCCATATTAATTCTTTGGACAAGGATTTCTCATGGTCAAGGCGCAAAGATGTTCCTCAGGATGGGATGATGTAAGTATATGATTTTTTTAGATTTTTATTTCTTTACTGTTCCTCTGTTATACATATCCTGATTTCTCTCATTTGTTTTGGTTGATTTTCAGTGGCAATTGTGGTTCATACTGCATAAAGTTCATCGAGCATTTGGCCATTGGCACCAGCTGGGATGATCTGGATGACGAACACATGAGGGCTCATCGGGAGAAGATGATGATTGACTTGTTTAATGAGAAATGGGAGTTCAAGCCATTGCCATCTGAGAAGAACCCACCTGAAGCTTGAATTTGAATGTTAATTTTTGATGTAATATGTGTGTTGTTGGCTTGTTGCTATGTCTGTTTGACATTGATTTTGTTCAGACTTAATGGCTTTTGTTGTCAACTTTTGGATTTCAGCTTTGTAAGACAATTTCCATTCCACTTTTTGTAAGACAAGTTCTGTTTACCACAACAGTTTGTGCTGAATGCAGTTTGTTGCAAGCCAATTTTTTGTGCAAGTCAGTTATTGTATTACAGAGAATTGCTTGTCAGCTTTTGTGTTATTTTTGCCTATGGTTATTTTATATTTTCTTTTTGTATGTCAACAGTTTCACTCAGGTGCAACGAAGCGCTCAGCGCGCTTCGTAAGTTTATTATTCTTACGAGGCGCGCGTAGCGCGCTTCGTTAACATACCTTACTGTTAAATAACCTGTCAGCATAAGTTGTCAACATTCTAAATCTTTGTCATCACAATATGTCAACATTTCACCTCTGTAATAAACTTTTCATTGTCTCAATCCAATCTGTTAATATTTTTCACACCTGTTACCATTTTTTGTTTGCATGTCAACACATTTTCTATCATTACAATATGATAAGTTGTCAACAAATCTATAAACACAATGTTGTCAACATTTTTTTATTAGAATATCAACATCTCAAGATTAACCTGTATACATCAGTCTCAAAATTAGTATTTTTGACATTATCTCAAAACCCAAAATGGTTTGTGTAAAACCTGTTTACAGTATGAATATCAATGTTGACAGGATATAAAACTATTATTCCTTTTCAATTAAAGTAAAAAATTGAAAATTAAAATCCTAAAATGTTGTCCACACTGATAATTCTGACCCGATCTTGTCAGCAAAGTTTTTTTGGCAAGAAGTCTTGTTGTGTCCCATATTACCACAGAGGCTGCATTTTCCTGGCTTTCTTGTTCCTTTTCTCTTCTTGCTTCTGTTTGGGAACTCACCTTCAGATGGGTATATTTTCTTCTTTCTTCTCCCCTTATCTGTCTGCACAATCGGTGGCATGCATATTGTATTCGTTACATCTTTCGGTACACTCTTTTCGGTCTCTCTTGGCACAAGGTAGATTGTTTCTCTATATGCAGTTGTCCAAGCTTCAGTTTTATAGTAGTCGCTCACAAAATCTGTCACAGTTGCTTTTGCCTTTTGTATTGCAGCTATAGCGTGCACACACGGGATGTGGTCCACATCAAAGACTTTGCAAGTGCATTTCCTTTCTAATAGATTGACCACCCCAAAGAAATCTCCACCAAGTATATGATATTGAGCTTGATTTAGCTTTCTCACCTCATACGCCTTTGACATTTGGTACCTAGACTCCAGTATTTTCCCGATATTTGGTGTCACCTTACTATTGTTTTTTTCAGCCTCTGTGCGCCTCTCATTAAACCACCTTGACAGCACATCTCGCAGAAACTCTAGTAGAGCGACAACTTGGAAAGACCTGTCAACATCAAAATTCAACAGTGTCAACAACTTTTAAATATCTTTGACCCTTCATAGATGGTAAATTGGGCACATATCTATAATTTTGTCATACCTTGCTTCCAGTATTACTGAATTTATTGTCTCTGAGTTGTTCGTTGTCATTATGTTGTATCTATTCCCTTTGCAATGTTCTCTTGCCCATTTTTTAAATCCTACTGCTTCCAAGTATTCGCCCATCTCCTTATTTATCTCACAAATTTTCCCATAATTCTCTTGGAAATCCTTTAGCGTGTATGCATCAGCAACCAGAGAGAATAGTTTGTGCACCCCCTTATCCTTGAATCTTGTCTTCAGATTTTGCTTTAAATGTCTCCTACACACAACATGATTTGTCGTTGTGTACACTCTTTGAATGGCGTTGGCAATGCTAAGATGTCTATCTGACACTATTACCAAATCTTCTGTACATGGTATGACTTTCAGAAGCTGTGTAAAAAAGAATGTCCACGATATGTCGTTTTCATTATCCACTACAACATATGCAAGTGGGTAGATCTGCTGGTTTGCATCCTGAGCTGTAGCAATAAGCATATGTCCTTTGTGTTTTATATGCAAGCGAGTCCCATCTACCATTATTACCTGTCAAAACCAATCGAATGTATTATTTTATAATTCAAATATATATTCATGTCAACACTGTAATAAGTTGTTCTATCTTTTTATCTTAGATTTATAATTTATTAATGTAAGTTGTCAACAACAATCAAAATGTCAAAAGCAAACGTAATGTTTACATTTTCTATACTGTTATCATATGTTTAATTTTATTTGTCAACAATAAATCATTCTATTAATCAATATGTCATTTAATTTATATTTACTCACTGTCATACCTTTCTCACTATTTGGAATCCTCTTGTGCATGCTCCAATAGATACAAACACGAATCTGAAGTCGTCATGCTCACCAACTTCTAGGCATGTGTATGATCCTATATTGACTTCTTTGAGCATATGGCAGTACATGGGCAAGAGTGCATAGTTTTCTTCTGGTGTTCCTCGTATTAGATCTTGTGCATGTTCTCTTGCTTTCCATGCCTTCCAATAGCTAACATCCATGTAGTGTTCCTTCCTCATATCATTGCAAATGCTCTTTGGTATTGGTCCATTTTTAACATCTTCAAACCTGCATGTTTATCACATTAATATTAGTTCTCTGTGTATGTTCAAGCAATTAATATATTGATATTATGATACAGAAACTTGTATACACATTGCCTGGTTTTTATTTGCTCCCCAATCATTCTGTATGTTGGTTTGCACTCATGTTGAAAGGAACATGTATGTTCTCTTTGAAACTTTCTCACCTCAAAGAATGGAGTGTTTTGTAATGCAATAGCCCTCAATCTCCATTTGCAGCTTCTATCTGTGCACATCACTGTTAGAAGCTTTGGATCTGATTTTTTAACTTTGTAAGAAAGTTCTCAGTCATTGCCAACTTTTTCAAAGCTTCAATCAGCTTCTTTTTTGTGTCAAATAGCTTTCCCACATGGACAAAGTCTGCATTTGTTCCACTGTGACTCATTTCATCCTCCCCTGTTTTTTTTTTCTGTCATTATCTTGCTTGCAGATTCACAATCCATAATTTCGCTATTCCCTTGTGTTGGCACTTCATATTCCATAGGTAGAAACATGTCTTCATTCATGTTAACTGCAAATATACTACTACATCCATTCTCTTTTGCTATCTTTTGTTCATAATTCCTGTATTCCCTTGATACATATAGTGGACAAGTCCATTCCACTTCTGTTGTGTCATTAATTTCCATGAATGACGCAAGATCACCATCTGTCTCAACACTATACTTGACTTTGATCTTCTGGAATGGATTAAGATGGCAGAGATGGAGATTCATTTCCTCTGTTTCTAGTTTGAACCGTTGTATAATCAAGGATTTCATTTCTTGTAGAGTAATGTTCTTATCAACTAAAAATGCTTTTGATATGATTCCCCCATCAGACACCATAACGCCATCTCTTATTTGTATTTCTTCGCCATAGGAGACTGTCAGAATGTGCTTTTTTATCTGCAGATATATTCAATAAAGTTTTTTAGACAAGTATTTCTAATCTATTTGTCAACATTATTCCTAATGAATATAAACATTTCGTTTTACCTGTCAGCAATATTCTATCAGGTCCAAATTTATATTCCTAATTAATAAACATATACCTGTCAACAACTTAAATATGTCAACAACCTAAATAATCATGTTATACAACATATGTCTACAACCAATAAAATCATCCACAGTAATATCTTGTCACCATTTTGCCTAGGGAATATAAACATTTCTATTTTACATGTCAACAATATTCTATCAGGTCCAAATTTATATTCCTAATTAATAATGAAGCGCGCTCAGCGCGCTTTGTAAGTTTATTATTCTTACGAGACGCGCGTAGCGCGCTTCGTTCACTTACGTGTTAATAAAATCTAATCAATAAACATATACCTGTCAACAACCTAAATATTTCAACAACCTAAATAATCATGTTATACAACATATGTCTACAACCAATAAATCATACATAGTAATATCTTGTCAACATACATTGTCAAAACTTGTCAACAAAGTTGTGTTTTCTTAATCCATTATGGAATTTTCCAAAAATTGATAAAATCCTAATGTAATTCATTCTCTGTCATCAAATCACATATGTATATCATAATCTGTCAACCAAATAAGTTCTATATCATTATTATCATGATTTTACCTCTTGTTCGATGGATTTGCTGGTGTCGTTTACAGATTTTGCGCTTAGCATTGTGTTTGCAGTAGATATGCCTCCTTTTGTATATGTTTCCAGAGAATTGATTGCTTTTTTTGTCTGCCTCTGTTTTTTATCTCTCTGTAATCTCTTATTCTGTTTCCTGAATTGAATCTTCTTCTCGCTGCGTTTTTGTTCTAGAATTCAAGTTTTCGCTGTTTGTTTGACAATTCGAGGAAGAAGAAGATGCAGAAGGTTGGAGGCGCGAGCTGTATCGAGAAAATCTTCCGATCGAGGCGCCAGCAGCGAGTGTGAGGAGGATGGAGAACAATTAGCGAGAATCAATGGAGAATTCGCAAGTTTGAGCTGTCGGCGGAGTATCAATGGAGAATGTCGGCGTGGGAGCGTTTTAATTTTGGGGAAGAAGGTCAGTAATGAGATTTTACAGATTTAATTTTTCTTTATCTTATCTATATAAAGATTGGCTATCTAATGCCAAAATTGAATGAAATTGGTACCTCATAAATGTTGCTCCCTCCATTGATAAATTTAGGATTTCACTAAATAAATTTACATCAACCATTTTTTCTAATTTAAAAAGATGTCCAAAAGATAAAAAATTAAACACCCTCTTTTTTTTTCTTTCATTAGATATGTGGTAAAACTATATAACGGTTAAAATTTTCCAAACCAGAGATTCAATTGTTTTAAATTTTAAGTAAAAATGTGATATACTGATTATTCTCCTCGGTTTAGTATCATATAAGTAGTTAGCTTTTTAATATATATTTTTAAAATTCAATTTACACAACGATAATTAATTACTAAGTAATTAATAGAATTACATGAAGTTGGTTTGATTTTATTTTTCATGTAATATAACGTAAGTCATTTTAGCCTTTTAATTTTATACACAAACTAGACTAGGTCTCGCGCCATGCGCGGGTTTATATAACTCGATATAGTGAATTAGTAGTAAGGAGTATTATGTAATATAAAATTTTATATGAAAATAAGTTTATATCTTAAAATGATATTGATATATAATTAAGTTTTTACATTTTAAATATAATAAACAACGAATATACATGAATTTTTAATACCAAAAATCTTATTTGATCAAATTATCATAGGTCAATTTTTAACAAATTTAAATAAATTGATTTCAACATATATAAAAATATATAATTGAAAACACTACAATAACACAAAAATATAATTATTTCTCTTATTTATTAAGAAATCAATCTTTTTGTGATACGTCATATCATAAAAATAAAATATATATTTGTAAAATAAAATAATAGGATATTGGGAGGTCAAAATCTAGAAAATTAACACATAAAAATCTTTTTGTAATTTGAAAGATCTTAAGCAATCTTTTTGTAATATTTTTGCACACGATTTTCCAAATTTAATTAATTTTTTTTGAGAAAATTACAATAAATTATAAAAAATCGTGACCAATGAAATGACGACAGGTGGATGGCCTGAATGAAGAGTATGCCACGTGACATAGCTAGAATTGAAGAAATGTAATTTGCTTTAGTAGTTATATAGAGATTTTTTCTATTTTATTCTTGAATTTTGGTAAGAAAAGTAAGAGGTGTGTTAAACAGAGAAACATGATTATTAAAAATGTAAGGAAGCTAAATGTAATTTTTACATACAGAGTTTTTATATTTTTAATATCTATCAAACCCACTAAATATCGGTAATATTAGAGAAAAAGAATAACTTTTATATGATATTTCTATGTACAAGATATTTATTTGATACAAGAATAAAAAGTAGAAGAATATTTATTATTGATTTTACCACAAATAAATTAAATTAATTTAAAATTTAAATGTGGGTTAATATTATATTGAATATGTTTAAATCAAATTGATAATACTCAAGAAAAAGAGAACATAATTTATAATCTTAATTCTAATACGAGCCTGTCGATAACCCCCAATTCCTCGATCCCCACTCTCCCTTTCAAATTCACCGATCAACCTCAATTTTGACTGTGGTAATTTTCTTCTTACATAGATGACAATGAATGATGTCTACTTGTCTTTTCTCCCCCTCGCGCACATACTTGACCGTATGATTGTGGGGAAAAATCCCGCACTCGGAAAATTTTAACTGGCACCCCAAACCTTTTTTTTAAAACCCGGTTCAGTTTTGGGCGCAACTAGAATGCGCCCAAAACTAGATCGAATTTTTGAGCATTTTGAAGGCAATAATAAAAAGAAATTTCATGGCAATTACTCTTGTACACATGAAATTCAATGCCTTAACATCACTCAATGTTGTATGTTTTTATTGACTCTTTTTTTCATGACCTCTTGTAATTAAGATTAGTCAAATTAATTTGAGTTTCTGATTTCAAAAACTGAATTATGTGCTATCAGTTTGTGTTTTCAGATCGAATATAAATATAAAATGCAAAGAAAGATGTTTGGACAAGAAGGTTGTGATCACATGAGATGGGCTGCTAACATTGTTGTTGGATTAGATATTGGTGTTCCATGGTTAATGTGCAAGGAAGATGACTCTCTTGATCCCGTTATAAGTTCCAGTGTTCTTGTTGACAATCTTAATTCTTTTCAAAATAATTTTTTTAATAGTTAATGATCTTATTGTGACAAATTAATATACTTGCAACAACTTTTACTATTATGTGTTTACTAAAACAGACCTTACAAACCTCTCATGTGGACAGAGGTTTGGAGTGGATGATATGATTTTACAGTAATTGATTTTATCATTAGATTAATAAAGTAAAAAGTAAAAAGTCAGATCAATAACTTTTTTCAAAGGTACACATGAAGGCTTTAGTAAATTATACTCCCTCCGTCCCAAAATATGAGTCCCATTTTCCTTTTTGTGCGTCCCGAAATGTTAGTCTCATTTCTATTTTTGTCCATAAACTTCTTCCAATTATACTTTTACTCATATTATTTTAATATTTTACATTCATCATTTCCAATGCACTTATGTACTTTTCATTTGTAAACTCTTCTCCCATTGGTTAATGAATTATTTTAATATTTTACATTCATCATTTCCAATGCACTTATGTACGTTAAAGCATTTGCCTTAATCCAAGATATTTTTGTACAATGAGACTCATATTTTGGGACGGATGGAGTATATATATATATACAAATAATATGTAGGTTTACAGAGTTTAGAGGACCGACTTACCAAAGAATCTAAATTCCCTATATTCAATTCATGTATCATGTGTCTTTGTAAAAGGATTTAACTTTTGCAATTACTAAATTTATACAAAGAGGGAGATCTGTTGTGAACTATATGGTATGCATTTTTTCCTCTTTCAATTTCTTTGTGCTTGAAGTGTTTACTTTTTACTTATCCTAAACTACATTTTTCGTCATTAGTACCAAACTTTGAGCCCTTATCGGAGGCCGTTTGCATCTAATTTTAGTAATTGTAAACAATATTACATATTGCAATATGCTAGCATGTTGTTTTCAAACATTTACACTCAGTTTTCAACAAACATGATAATTTAGTAAACACGTCAAAAATGTATACAATGGGGAAATGACATTTAATAACTGGTCCTCGAGTTTATTCAATTGTAATGAGTTATAGACAGAAAGATAGATCATATATTCAACAACTTGGCTATTAATAAATCAAAATAGATTATATACCAAAATCTGTGGAGTTGGTAATAATACTGCAAACAAGACTTGAACAAAAATTTAGCATATAGAGCATTGAAGAAATTGCATACGCAAATAACATATATTTAAAAACTTTTGTCCTGTACATTACAAGAATATTAAAAATCATATTTTTAAAAACTTATGTCCCGTATATTACAATAATATTACAAAATGATATAACAATTTGGCGAATTGAGAGAAGAGGTACAAATCATCAAACTCATTTGATTATATGATATAATATCATTTCAATATCTATTATGAAACATTTAAGAAATTATAATTACGCAAGACCCGTACGCGAGTTTCAGTCTGTTGATTTAAGCCCTAATAAAATAGGAACACCAATACATGAGCTAATTGTTTGGCAAAAAAAAAGCACCCGAGCTAATTAGGTAATGTGATGATTTTAAAGGGATAGACGAATTCATAGGTGGTTGTGTGTCAATTGCTAAAATGATTAATAAAACATTCAGGAAAAACATAATCACTAATTAAACTTTATTTTTTTTCTTTTTGATAGAACAAAGATTAGAGACTGCTTTGTCGAGGTTATATTCTATATCATAATGAGTTGTGAATATGATTAGCCCAATCTAATTTTGGGACGCCTATTAAACAACGTTAAATTATATACGTCATATTGGCTCATTCATGCACAATGCACAGCATCACAATACAATGCACAACACCCGCTTCCGCAAGCCTTAATTCACTTATCCTCACACTCAAATACGGAGCACCTACATAATGTCATTAATCCTTTGAAGAAATTCACGTACAATTAGTCAATGTGGAGCTGAAATGGTTGACTATGTCAAAATATAATTGAATTACTAAGAATCCATTCATACTATGTACCAATCATTCTTTAGCAATGAAATTATTAGCCACATTCAACAATACTTTTCATGTTGAAGTAGATTTATTTCAACCAAGGAAAAATGAATGTACTTTTATGATTCCCGCGTAAATTAAAGTCGTTAAGATTCGACAACATATGATGGAAAGAGCTTGTTCATGTAATGGGGGGGAGGGGAAAATATAGGCTTTGTGCTTTGTGTTCGGTTGGTCACACGTCGTCTGCTGATTGGCTGAGACGAGTGATAGAAAACCCTCAAGAGTCTTTTCGAAATAACGCAATGATTTGATGCGTTCATAGCCGTTAAAATGGTGCGTTCTATCATTAATAACATTTCTCCATAATTAATCGTATATATTTATTAGAACATTCGATGCGCTTAATTCGACTACTAAAGATACTTTCCGTTACGATCCGGAAAACCGTGGATAAAACTAGTAATAATCTTCATATTCCCCATTGCCCAATATCCATATCCATATCCATGCAATTAGAATGTGAAGTATACCCTAAAAAGTCCAAAAAAACCCGTTACATGAAACAATTTCAAAACCAGCCTGTGTAATTGTGTAATGTAACAACTCCCTAAAGAACAACAGGTCACTAACCACATGCGCGACGACTGTAAATAATTGGAAATGGGGAATAATCCGGTGCATCAAAAGACGACGGAAGTGCAGGTAGGGCACTTGATCAAACCGTTGTGATTGCAGGAGTCACATGTCCTAAAGCCAGCGGGGTGGTGACTATACAGCTTGTGGCTCCCAGAGCAGCATTTGCAGAGTAGAAACCTGTGGCCCCCACAAACCCCACAGTCCCCTCCAGGATTAAACGGGAGCCGTTCGATCATCTTCTTGAGATCCCCGCTCTCATGAGCGGCTCTGATCTCATCCCCTCCCCCTACATACTTCCCGTCTATGAACACTACGGGCAATGTGAGTGGGCCCAGGGGGGGTAGAATCGCCTGCAGCTCGGTTAGGAAGGAGGAGTCCATGGAGAGATCTCGTTCGTCGATCCTGACGCGGAAGGACTTCAGGATGGATCGGACGGCGCGGCAGTCCTCGAAGGTGCGCCGCACCACACGGAGGCTGCTGTAGTAGACCACCACGCGGTTGTGCGCGTCTGGTGGAGGTCGCCGATGGCGGACGGTGGACGACCAGGCGCGGAGGACGGAGGTGGAGATCCGGATGCGCCGGAGGAGCGAGGATCTGTGGATTGGGGAGTCAGGCCATTTTGGGGACCAGAATTCCTTCTTGTCTTCGTCTTCGTCTTCGTCTGCGCACAGAGATTGGATGTCGCGGAAATCCAAGGTTGGAGGAGGAGTGTGACCTCGGCTTCGAGATCTCACCACCCATGGAACCCACATTTTCACGACCGTTGTTTCGATTGAAAGATTAGATGGGTGTACAACTAATTAAAAAGGAGATCAAACGGCTAATTAAGGAAATGTGACCTACATGTATATGTATTCATAGTTCCGATAAATTACACAAACCGACCCTTAAGATACACCAGTCTTCACAAAATGACCCGTAATCCACATTTTTGAGTAATCATACAAGCTGCGCTAATCCTTGCTTTCCTTATAAAACAATGATGGTATTTATCCCATGGTTTTGATAATATGATATGTTTGGCTACATTCTCTTCACTTTCTTCTATTCAATGGATCCTAAAATATAAAGTCAGTAATTTTAGCTATGAGGAAAACAATTTAATAATGCTGATAATGTATCCAATTACTACATTGCTAACAAAGAAACTCTAATACATCCACTTAATTTTTTTAATTTATATAATATATTTAAGAAAATTGTGAAATAGAAGAAGAGTTTATATGAGTTTATATGAATGGTCCTATGATTTGAAAAAATGTGAATTGCTCTAATTTTTTAAAGTTAGGTCGGAATAATAAACTGATAAATAATTTTGAAGATATAACGATTTTTATTATTGACAGAATCTGTTATTATAAGAAATGAATGCGTTAATTCCTATTTAATGTGATTCACTAGTTTTGTCGTTTGCTTAAGGTTAAGATAAGCGACTAGAACTACCTTTGAACCGATATCCTTCCAAATGGAGTACAATTTCAGTTAATTTAGTGTAAATTTTATTTGATTCATTTCTATTTCGCGACGAAAAAATTATATTATTTTCTAGTATTTTATAATTAACTTTTAAACTACTTTTTCTTTTTAAATTTAATCGCACTCCTTGGTGATTCCAGTTTAAAGTATATTTCGAGAAAACAATGTATCCATCTAATAATTCCGAAAAATATGACCACCAATAGTCGTGTTATTCCCGAGAGTTAAGACATTATCCGTCCATGAGCTTCAACTGAAATTTACACCCCGTTTTCTTGCTCTTTGTGTTTGATCTAACACCGACACCTTTAGGCCTATGGCTTCCCCCTTTCTCACAAATGATTTGAATCTTACCACTTTGCCCGGGTTTAGATGGTACACTCCTTCCAATAGAGATCATAAACTTGTGTTGCTTTGGAACATTCAAAGCCCACAAATGACCAATCTCCTTAGAGACAAACACTTGCTCCGTAGTGAAATATTCCGAATAATCCCTAGAAACAACCTCTTCCTCACATACGGGACTATCAAACTTTGGTGCAGTGCGTAAAGAGGGAAGAAAACACATCTCCTCTCCTACGTTTGTTGGTGGGTTAGCAAATTGTGAATCAAACGCATCATAGCTTGATGGCACCTCATATGTACATGGCAATTCATAAGTAGATGGCACGGGCAACTCATATGTAGATGGCACGGGCAACTCATAAGTAGATGGCACATGCAATTCATATGTAGATGGCACATGTTGTTCATATAAAGATGGTTGATGATAATATCCAAAGTGGTCAATCCCTAAATCAAATGACGGTGGCGAACATGGCCTTGTATTCCGGGAGGGGTAGTTGTAGTCATTCAACTGGATTGCATTCAATCCAGTGAACAAAGAAAAATTCACCTATACACAATGCTTCTGTTAATACTCTGTAATGTGCAACTTCTCGCGTTCTGCGTGGGAGGCACATCTCGCGTGACGCGAGTGGCTTCCTCTCGCAGAACGCGAGAAGTTGCTATTTCCTGAAACTAGTCATTCCACGGGATAATTTAACATAACATGAGTTTCTACATTAAAAACCCTAAAAACCCTAAAAACATGAACACATCTAAGTTTTTGACATTATATGCAAAAGTCATCTCTTCAACACTTACTCTACATTTAACATGAAATACAACATAATAACTTCATTTTAGCTCTTAATGGTGCAAAACAAATTAAAATTCAAAAATTAAGTAAGAACATTACCTCATTTGCATGGTAACTTGATGAACCACCATCTTCATTCCCTCCTTTGTTGAATTCCTCTTCATCTTCCATTATTTTAGGTGTTTTTAGAGTGTTTTGAAGTTTGAAGGTTTTGAAAATGGGTTTTAATGGAGGGTGAAAGAGGTGAAAGATGATAAAAAGAGGTGTTAGGGTAGGGTTAATAGGTGTTACGGATTACTTAAAATAAGGGGGTAGTTATTATAGTTAGGTGGGGACAAGACATGTAGTAATGGCGCACAACAACGTCCATCTGACATGCTAATCTCGCGTTCTGCGAGGGACGTGACACTCGCGTTCTGCGAGGACACGTACACTCGCGGAACGCGAGATTAGCATGCATGGAATTAACCTAATTTTTTGCTAATCTCGCGTAACGCGAGTGTACGTGTCCTCGCAGAACGCGAGTGACCCGACGTTGTTTGAATAAAGCATCGGGCTGTATATAAGAACCGTGTATATTAATGGAGAAGAATTCGGTTATTGGGAATTCTTATCCCCCAAGACTTTCATTTCGATGGAAAAGGCTAATTCATAGCTAAGCTAGGTGTAACCACACCCCTAGCATAATATAGAACTAGATACGTGTTTCGCGCTCCGCGCGAGGAAATTACAGATTTTCATCTGTGGTTAATGTTGTTACGTGGTTAATGTTGTTATGTGGTTATGTTGTTACGCATATTTTTTAATATATTTATCATTGTTATCAAATTTGTTAATATTGTAATTATAAGTAATTTTTATTAGCTTTTATATATATAAGATAAGATGAGATTTTACTTAATCTCAAGACCCCTTGATTATTTTCATCAACAAAAGTGACCTAATAACATAAGTTGTTATTAAGAGAATATAACTTGTCCCGAGAATATTTTAAAACAAATTTAAAAAAGATGATGCTAGTCGCACTCGTTTTTTTACTTTAAAAAAATGTGAACTTACCTGCATTTTTCACAACTTTATGAGAAGAAAATCGCGGTATTTACATCAAATTATGAGATCACCCATTTTTAATTGGATGTGGATGTTGAAAGATGCTCCAACTTTACTCTGACAAAGAGTTATCGAGAAGAGCGATTTGTTAGAACTTAGAATTGAAACCAAATCCCATTAATATGGCCCAAACGAAAACATAAACAAAGCTCATTAATAGATTTCTTTCATTATAAAGCATTTATTGTTAGGAAGTGGGTCATATCAAATACATTAATTCTACGTCAATCATTATTCAATACCGATTTCTTTTAATTCGATCAACGGTCATCCAACTTTTATATATACAAGAAATACAAATGCTCATTTAAAAGTTTTAAAACGAAAGAAGAAAACTCAATCATTCAGAAACATTTAAAGGCCTGCATTATTTGATTTCCATGTTCATAAAACTCGTCAACTCTTGTAATTCCAGACATAGAACTGGTGCATATACTTGTTGGTTTACCCGGTTTAGTGTAGTCTTTGTATTAGTGCACACGTGGCAAAAGTGGTTAGGAAGTTGTTAGTCCACTACTTAACTACCTTTCCCTCTGTAACAGATTCATTCAATTCAATCATCCTTTCTTCTCAAACTTTCTTTCTCTCTTCTCTCTGGTTCGATCATGAATTCCAACATGGTATCAGAGCCATAATTCATATACTCGTCAACTCTGCAAGGCTAACATGTAACCATGAAAAGACATAATTCATTTACTACGTAGTATATTTAGCTTACCCCTAAAGATAGGAAGGTGAAATCATGCGTGTTAGCTCCTAGATTGATTTCAATTAGCTCTATGAGATCCCTTCTGAAGCTTCATCTAATTGGCAATCAAATTTGGAGTCTTTAGCAAAGTTGAATCACGGGTTTCAATCAAATCAGATAGACTTTGTTCATGATCAATCAGATTTAGATAATCGAATGCTAACTTTTCTTGGACTGTATCTTCTTCGAGCTTGTTAACTTCTTATTATGTTTGCAAAGAATGAAATTCTAGGTGACAAAGTAAGTGTTAGTGATTTCAGTAAGAGGCTCATCTGGTGTTTTTCAATACTGTAACAGGAAATGCATGAAAAAAAAACAATGCAATAGTCATCTCCTGTTATTCTACTAACCAAAGATACACAAAGGCTTTAATAAACGCGGACAACACGTTCATCCATGTTATTCTACTAAAAGTAGATGCGTGCAAGCGCGAGCCTGCTCCAGACTCCACATTCTCAGCAGCAGAACGCGCTTCGTCGACAAACACCTCGCTTGGAACATCGAGTTGGACCAAGTTATCGAGGCATGAAGACCAAGTTTAGAACATCGAAGCCACAACGTGGACAACCCAGCGTTGTTCATCACCCTAGTTCTACCTAAGACGAATGAGTGGAGTTCTAGCCTTTATCCCAGATCACCAAATTAGCACGCGATTCTCTAGGCATTTGAGTCTCTGAACGAGAAGTGGAATCACAAGAGTTCAGCGTAATGCTTAGTCTTGTCTTCATGAGCAAGTACACCTCCTGCTTACCTGCACCAATAAGGAGCCACCACCCGCAATAGCTCTCCCAAGTTACCCCTCGATGCCCCATCAATATTGTGCTTTATTCAATTGGCCTCTGACTTAACCCAAGCAATCGACCTCTCCACCATCTCACACGCAATGATGCAACCTCTATCATTCTTGCGACCCTTTTCAGTACCTGCCAACGACTTTCTAGGCAAACCCTGACCCATCCATCACCCTCCACTTGCTCTAAAAAATAGTCTCGTTCCTGCACCTCCACGAGCAGCGGAAAACAAAATCGATCAACGTCTCCCATGCCCATACCAAACCCATCAACAATACATTACAACCATTTATGAAAAAGAAAGCGAAAAGAAGACATTCACTCTCTTCATTGGCAGAAGAGCTCTCGACATCTTCTATGTTGTTGAAAAATCACGCAAAAGCGTGCATAAATATTCTGCTACCTTGCCGGAAAACATAAGTTTACCACTTGTTTTATAAAATTTCGCTGAAAGTTTATCAGTCATTTTTAAGTTGGGATCGAAAATGCTCTAGGATCTATTATAAAGTCAACATAATTTGTAATTCCAACTAGAATTTCACAATGGGGACTCTGACTTGGATCATGTGAGTCATGTGTGGAGATACATTTGACAGCCTCGTAGATAATTTTGTGTAGTAACGGAATGGAATTAATGGTTATTTGATCATTAGCTCTAAAATCCTAAACTAATTATCTGACAAGACTCTTTCCCTCCTCTGACTTTGAGGAACAGACCTGCGCCCTGCACGCACACACTCTGACGCGCACTATTTATTTCATTCAATCTCACATCGATTTGCAGAATTTTCTCCACATCCATGGCGATCTCTGTCTCTAACCTTCTCCAAGGTCGCAAGTACCCATTCATCTTCGCCCTCTCCATCTTCTTCCTCTCAATCCTCCTTTTCCTCTTCTCCGATTCCCCTACCTCCTACTTCTCGTCTCCTCCCCCCTCCTCCTTCCTCCATCAACAGCAATCTCCGCCAATAACATCGCCTCCAGATTCTGCTAATCCTGTACCATCGTCTTCAGATCCGCCGACGGAGGTGGATAATGATGATCGCGTTTCAGAGGCGCCGATCTCCGATTCTACAGAGGAAGCGGCGGAGGTTGCGAATCTTGAGAGATTGAAGTGGGAGAGCTGCAAGGGGGGATATTCAGTTGATTACATCCCTTGCCTTGACAATTTGATGGCGGTTAAAGCGTTGAAGTCGAGGAATCATATGCAGCACAGAGAGCGGCATTGCCCCTCGCCTAACCCTCGCTGCTTGGCTCCGCTTCCCATTGGCTATAAGATCCCTATCGCCTGGCCTAAAAGTCGAGACCTGGTGAGATTGATTGTTCGGTAAGATTTGTTTCAAGTCTCGCCACTTTTTGTATGCTTAGGGTGAGTCTGATGTAATTGGATGCTTGGATTTGGCTTTCGTTTTGCTAGATCTGGTATAACAATGTCCCTCATACAAAGCTCGTTGAGTACAAGAAAGAACAGAATTGGGTAAGGAAAACTGGTGACTATCTCGAGTTTCCTGGAGGTGGTACTCAGTTTAAACAAGGTGTTTCAACCTACATCCAGTTTATACAGAAGGTAACGGGAATCATAATAAGTTTTCCACAGCGTTAGATCAAGTAGATGTGGATTTTGAAGTGTGTATTGTAACTCTCCGTGTATGGTATGAATATGATACTGCAGACTCTATCAGATATCAAATGGGGAAAGAACATCAGAGTAGTTTTAGATGTAGGCTGTGGTGTTGCTAGTTTTGGAGGCTACTTATTGGATAAAAATGTTATCACTATGTCATTTGCCCCAAAGGATGAGCATGAAGCTCAAATTCAGTTTGCTTTAGAGCGCGGAATTCCTGCAACTCTTTCGGTCATTGGTACTCAGAAGCTCACTTTTCCAGATAATGCCTTTGATCTAATTCACTGTGCAAGGTGCAGAGTTCACTGGGAAGCTGATGGTACTTAACTGATTCATAACACCATTTGGGATTCTCTTTCTTTTTTTTTTGAACCAGATGGTAGAAAATTCTAAGTTGTATGCTGAAATTATAAATTGTATGCAGGTGGTAAACCATTGATGGAACTCAATAGAGTTTTGAGACCTGGAGGGTTCTTTGTTTGGTCTGCAACTCCAGTATACCGAAAGGATGGTAAAGATCAGCGTCAATGGAAAGGTTTGTTGTCTTGGTTGCTTGTATCGTTTTTTCCCTCCCTTATTTACTTCTTCATTCTCTGTGTTGAATTAATGAAATTGTCCTTATTATTTCTGCAGATACATCAGCACTGGCAGAAGCATTTTGCTGGAAGGTCAAAGGTAGGAAGGTTGATCAGTCAGGAATTGGCGTTGTGATATATCAGAAACCTCTTTCTGATACCTGCTATAAGAAACGCAAAGTACAGACTCCACCAGTGTGTGAGGCAGAGACTCACACTATATCATGGTGCATTTCTTTTGATAGAGCTGCTGGTAATATGATAATTACATAGTTTCTTCCAAAAAATATAAGCATGCCATACCCATTTTTGTACAGGTATACACCTCTTAGAAGTTGTCTTCCTCGGCTTTCTGTGAATGATGGAAATTGGCCTCTTGCTTGGCCTCAAAGGCTTAATAGTGTCCCTGTGAGTCTTTCAGACAAGACAGCCGAAGCTGCATTTTTTTCAGAGAACAAACGGTTGTCAGATATAGTGTCAGATGTATACTTGGAGCAACTTGGGTTAAACTGGACAAGTGTGAGAAATGTGATGGATATGAATGCTGGTTATGGAGGGTATGATGTATCTCTTGTCAAAGTTTTACTATACTTTTCCTTTTCATGTTCGTTGCAAGGCTTCTTATATTAAACTTATATAGGGCCTACTTAATGACTAACCGTAAACGAAAAACCGTGATTTCCTCGCGCGAAGCGCGGGATTTCGGATCTAGTATTTTATTGATTATTGTACGAACGATTGAATAAATTTCGTAGAATGCTATTCTAATATCTGGGACTCTTTAAGATTTGGAAGTGGTAACTCGCTTCATTTGAAGGATAATCAGTTCTTACTTTCTTAAGCTGGATATTTTCTCTCGTGCAGATTTGCTGCAGCACTGATAGATAAGCCACTTTGGGTAATGAATGTAGTCCCAGTTCATGAACCGGATACCCTTCTTTCAATCTTTGACAGAGGACTGATAGGAACTTATCATGATTGGTGTGAGTCTCTCAATACCTATCCACGAAGTTACGATCTTCTCCATGCTAATTTCCTGTTCACTAGTCTACCGGAAAGGTAAATCTCTGGCCATTTCACTTATCCAACAATTTCGCTCGCCCTGCATGATCTTCTTGACATGTTTTAGCTGAAAACAAATGTATATTCTTAAGAGACAAAAGATTGCAATAAAATCTATAATTATTTTTTGTGTCATATACAATCAGATGTGACATTATAGACGTGGTGGTGGAGGTGGATCGTGTAGTGAGGCCAGACGGCTGGTTTGTGATGCGGGATTCGAAGGAGTTATTAAATAAGGTTAGAGCAATCCTTAGTTCACTTCACTGGACAGTTAACATCCAAAATGGGAAATACCTTGTTGGCCATAAAGGTTTTTGGCGTCCCACTGCTGGCCATGTTCAAAGATGAGGAATTCACAATGCAGTTTGTTGTATCAATTACAATAGTAATTATGTACCACTCGTCTACTCGCCCATACTTCTGTTTGTGCTGCAAGAAACTCGATTGCACACTACATTTTGCAAAGACAGAACTTCCAGAGGCACGATAGCAGAGAAATTGCATCTTATAATGCAAAAAAATTAATGACACAAGAAGTAAGCAACCTCCAACTATATTCTGTTTAATTGTTTTCCTTGTATTATTTATATGCATATTGGTTGAACTTCAAAGTATTACTTGGTTTGTCAGGTAATCTATAGAACTATGTTGTAAAATAACTCGAGAGTCTTGAATAGATTCGACATTTTGATTCAAGGCTTAAACAATGTTGTTTGGAACATGATTATTGTTTGGATTCCAGGAGAGGATGCTTCTGAGAATCCAAACAAACCAATATACAGGTCTCTACCGAAATAGACCAAGTTATTGGCATTAAAACACTCGGGATTTCTAAACAGCATAAACCCTCATTCTACCAACCCAAAAACAAAAGCTTCTGAACTATATTATACAAGAAAGGCGAACAAACCGAACTCAGAGCATCACTAAGAAGCACACCATCTGCAGCTTCAACTTGGCGCGAGTAACAAGCTGATCCATTCCTGTAACTTATTCTCTGTTGAGTGTGAGCAGAGCCGTTAAGAACAGAGTGATCCTTCACCAGCATCCACCCCCTAGACTTCTGCCTATTATGAGTCGTCCATGATATCTTCCCAACCGAATTTTCCCCGTTCAATGCATGCGATACATTCGTTGCCATCACGTACGTGTCAGCTGCAGTCCCGGGCGTGGTCCTAGAGACCATATTCAGAGGATAATATCTCTTTAGGGTTACCTTAGAAATTACTCCACCTCCATCAGCCTCAGACAATCTCACTATCACAGAAGTCTTCAACCTCACTTTTTGAGACACGAGTTTTCGAGTACCATTCCCTTCAAACTTGATTAGGTTCTTGAAGTTGATCTTCCTCAAAACTTGAGTAGTCAAGTTAGCACAGCTACAAGCCACCCAACCCGAAGAACGGCTGATTCTTTCTGCTTCGACTTTAAACGACCCATCCAACCCGTCAATCTCCGACTCCCAGGACTCACCAAATTTCGGAGGACGATGAAGAGCTAACCCTGCTTCAACATTATCCAATCCTTTATCCAGCCATATATGCACATTCGCATCCACAAGCCAGAATCCGATCGCCTTGTTAACACCGAGCTCGAAAGTGTGATGTTTATCGTCCAAGAGCAGTCCCAGAAACGGAGTGAGATCGAAGTCATATGAAGGAAGATCAAAGGCTCCAATGGCGACAACAGGCTGCCAGAACAAGGGGTTGATCCCACCAGTGAATATGGCCGGAAATGGTATCTCCGAAGCAGTGAGATTACCATCAATTCTCACAAACAACTCACGAAACGCTCCATTACCTCGGTTTTTAGTCAGATTATTCGATTCAATGTAGGCATTGGGAGGATTGGAGTACCAAAACTCATCGTCTCCATGAGCTGAAGCGTAGAATTCAAGCACAACTTTCCTCGCATTCCTCGGAATCGCAATAGACCTAGATCCGACAACAGTCTCATTCAAAATCCTATACCAGAACCCTAAATCCTCATCCCGCGACACAGGAACGATCAAATCGGCTGGCTTCTGATCCCACCGCAACCAATTCGCGTTAACCTCCTTGTCGGTGTAAACCAAGAGAGTGAGATTGACATTAAAAACGCCAGTAAACACATCGTTGACAACATTCTGGAGCATCATCGAGAGCGTAACATTCGATCGGGCGAAGAGAGAGGAGTACCTGGTCACATCTTTCCGAACGTTCCAGAAGATTCCTCCGGGAGTTGGCTCAGGTGTGCTGGTGCGGAGGATCTCGGCGCTGTCGAGCCAGACGGCGGCGATGCGGTCGTACTGTTCCCCCTGACACGTGGCGTTCAATTGGAGGACGAGGTGTGACCATGAGGAGGGAGTGGAGCAGTCTTCCGGCGAGGAGTAGTCGGTGGCGATGGGAGGTTGGAAATAAGTGTTGGCGAAGGAGTGGGAGAGGAGGAGGACGGAGCATGATGGTTTCAGGTGGTCGAATTGCAGAGGTTGGCTGATCTGGAGCTGTTGTTGGGGAGATAGATTGCTTTGGTGAGGTCGGAGATGGAGGAATCCGAAGCTGATTGAAGGGAGGAGGAGGATGAAAAGCAGAAGCAGAGTGAAGAGAAAGAGTTTCATTTTCAGGTGGAAGTGGAGATAGGTGTGAGGTTGAAGAAACTCTGTATGTAAGATCATAACATGGTTTTAGACCATTGATTATGTATGAACATGTGTAGTTGAACAAGTAGTCACATTTGCTTCCTGAATTTTGGTGAAATAAAGATGCCACGATTTTCGTTTGAATAGAGACCAGTTTTTTCTAGTATTAGTTGTGTATTGTGTTATGGGATCATCACCCCGAGAGGAACCAAATCCAGACGAACTCCCGCGGGATCCATGACTGTCTGCGCCCGTGGATCCGCACTCAAGACTTCAGATTTATTCGCTTTGATTGTTTTCACGATTATTTGACATTTTGTTTTAGACATTTTTAGGAAATATTTTTAATTATTTTATTTCTTTTATTTTGACAGCGTATAAAATCTATATAAGATTTGCCCTAGTTATTGTTTTAGGTTCACAGACTTTGATATTAAATACAATGTTAATCGTTTTTGCATCTCAAAAGAGAGCTTTTGTGATTAGAGTGTCTCGTGTGCAATGTTGTTTAACTCACCTAGTTGTTCTTGTGTGTGTCAATCTCCACCATAAGGTTGGTGCTATCAAGTCTTCATAAAGCATTATTCAGGTGCCTTGACATACCATGCCATTGTGTTTGGTTGTAATCCATTTGAGTTTCTTCATCATTCGGTAAGATTCTTGTTTCTAAGTTCAATGATTTTATCGTTGTTTGATTTGGTTTCAATTGGCCTATCATTCGACCTATCTTTCTATCATCTTCTTATCTAATTCCACATCCCTCTTCTCTGTTTGAGTTTCTGTTCGAGGTTTGGTGTCTAGATCAGGCAACAACGACTTATCCCCGCAATCAGATTGTGTTTTGTGTTTCCCTTCCAGGATCGTAAGATCTGGATCGAGATTTTAACAACCATGCACGCAACCAACCCTAATATTCAGTCTTTAGTTTTTCAGAGGTTGTGTTTTACTTTGAACAAGGTCTCAGTGTCCAGTTAAATGCTAGAGTCCTATACAACTTTTTGTAAATACTATATTCGTATATATATATATATATATATATAGGGTCGGATCTGATCAGAACCAATTCCCAGGGAGAACACTTGAGAACGGATCTCCACGGTTTATCCGTTTGAAGAGTTGAGATTAGAAGGTAGCCGATCTGGAATGCACGTTCGATGAAAAAAAATCCTGAGCGCTTCGGTTGTGCAACACAACCTTTCTTCCCCTTCTCATCGACCCGCACCTCCAACAGTGAGCTCGAAATCCCGTCAATCTCGCACCTCCTGTACGAAGCAACGACGACAAAAGGTGATCGTTTCCGTTCGATTTTTATAAAGATTTAGGTATTTTGAGTTTAACCTAGGTTGATTTTAGGGGAAACCAACTCTGAATTTGGGGTGAAATTGCAAGACGTAAGAGTTGAGGGATTCAAAATGCTCAAAGAAGCTGAAATCCAGATCAAGTTGTCAGAGAAGAAGAATAAACCAAATGATTCTGATGGTGAAGTGGTTCGCATCGAAAAGGGAGTGGATGAAACACGGAAGATGGCGAAGAAGTGACGACGATGAATCCATTGAGGAGAATAATCCCCAAATTTGAGGGTTGTTCGTTCAGAAGATCTTCATCTAGGTTACAATGAAGGACATCCTACGGTGGAGATCGCTCCGGGACTTAATCGATGGTCTTGATGAGAGAATGATGTGCACTCAAATTCTCTTTCTCGCTTCGTTTGATCGGCCGAGTCTACCTAGAACAGATCATAGTTCACTACTTCCCTGGCTCAAAAATGAATCAGTAATAAAAATTCATCTTCAATTTTACTTGAAACAGGTCATAGATTTTTGTCCTCCCTTCAGGTTGAATAACCGCTAGGTTTAATCTGAAGATGAAATTGATTAGGTCTATTTTAAGCTCCATAAGGCTTGCATAATGAGTATCTGAAATTCATTAGATCTATTTTCAGCATGGAGTTACTTGCTGCTTGTGTTCTGTTTATTTCATCTAGATGAACTAGTTGAATACAGATGGGAATTAGAGGCATATTTTCCAAATCATTTCTCACATCGAAGTTGATTGTTAAATCACTTATTCATGTGGGATTCACATATTCATGTGGAATTAGAGGCTTTTGGATTTGCTCGGTTGGATTCCCCCAATTTAACCGAATTGTAGAAGCTCCAATACAGTTCTCTAAACTTTACATGGTGTATGTAGTTTCTTGCATATCTAAAGCTGAAGGTGATGGGATCTTGGCATCTTGCAACCGGTTTATGTGCAGCAAATGGCGCAGTATATTTTGGGTTCTCAGGTCGAGTAGACTGCCGGAGTATATTTTGTCCCGACTTTGAATGGACTGTTTTCTCCTTGGTGGAGAGATGATGCATGTGGCGTTTGTATTGGAATTACTAGGTTCACTAATAAGTCTCACATTGCAAAGGATGTGTTGGAGAGTATGTGTTTTCAGGTTAAGGATGTTCTTGATTCGATGCATAAGGATGCCGGGGAAAACAGGGAGAAGAAGAATGATAAAGGGGAGTTCTTTCTTAGAGTTGATGGTGGGGCTATTGTTAACAATCTTTTGATGCAGATTCTGATCCAGCTGCTTCCTTTGCTGTTTTTTTCTTCTTCTTGCTCTGTTAATATGCATTAATCAGGTTTCTTTGAATTTTACAGGCGGATTTGCTGGTGAGTCCAGTTGTGAGACCAACTGATATAGAGACTACCGCATTCGGTGCAGCGTAAGCAGCTGGTTTTGCAGTGAATGTCTTGAAAGAAGATGAGAACTTTAGTTCTGGGAGAAGTGAAAGACTGATACCCAATTCCAGTCCAAACTGGAAGAAGAGTTGAGGAAGAAGAAAGTTGAATCCTGGTGCAATGCTGTTACAAGAACCCTGGTCAGGTTCGCACTACAACTTTCTTGTTGCACTCACTAAATTTTAATGAACTTTTGTCACATCTAATTCGAACTATATGATCCCTAATAACCAGATTTGCCCACAAATTGTGTCGGCGAAACCAAGATAGGGTAACAAGGATGTGGAATTACGCCTTGTTTGGCAATACTTGCTTATAAACACCATCATCTAACAAACCCTATTTTGCTGAACTTTTTTTCTTCTTCTAAACTTGCACTGGCAACTTAATCAAAATAAATGTTGACGCAAGATTTTGTGGTGCATAATGACATGGCTTGTGGATCAACAATCGGGCCCATTCTAGCAAGCGGTGTAGGAATCCGAACAGTGGCCGTGGGTGCGCCTCAACTTTCAATGAACAACACCAGAGCGATGTGTGCAGTTGATGACGTGAAGCACTTGTACGAGAACCTCAAAGGGTTTTTCCAGGAATTTTCTCATCTTGATTCTGAGATCAATGTGGACATTTAGAGTTTAGACGCCTCTCTTGTGCTCTACTATGCTGAACCATGAAAAGGGTTACTGAGACTACCAATGAACTTATCAGTTTGTTGCTACTTCTTTAGGTTTTCGAAGTGTGTTGTGGTTGGAGCTTTGTACTTTTCACATAAAAAATAATCTCAAATAGTAGTTCGAAATTAATACAAATTTTATAATCAATTACATATAAAGTTTCAATCAATGAATACAAAATAATAAAATATGATTTCTGTTAAATTTTGGCTAAGTTTGCTGCCTTTTGCACTCTTTATCAAGTTTAAATTCTAATGTTTATGGAAGTTATTTTCAGAATAATAAGCACAGAGGCTTGCAAATTCCTCTTGTACATTCATGAATACTCCGTTTACAAATAAGTTGTAATTCACAAAAACTGAGTATGTAATTCACAAAAACTGAGTATGCAATTCACAAAAACTGATTATGCAATTCACAAAAATTGAGTATGCAATCCACAAAAACTGAGTATGCAATTCACAAAAACTGAGTATGCAATTCACAAAAACTGAATATGCAATTCACAAAAACTGAGTATGCAATTCACAAAACTGAGTATGCAATTCACAAAAACCGAGTATGCAATTCACAAATAACTGAATATGCAATTCACAAATAAGTGAGCATGCAATTCACAAATAAGTGAGCATGCAATTCACAATAACTGAGTATGCAATTCATAAAAATTGACTATGCAATTCACAAATAACTTGCTTTTAGAAAAACACAAGTTTGACACTTACATTTAATGTTCAAAAGCGCACATACAAATATACAATACATTACGAAATGCATATATTGTGTGTTACGAAATGCATATGAAATGCATTTTATTTGTTTTTTTTGGACAATTTTATAGTTACGTGCCTCGAAAAAGCATGTGACATGGCTCCGAAAAGAACGTGGTGTTGTTCCTAAAAGCACATGGTGAGCCCTATAAAAGCTTGTTGCGCGTCCCGAAGAAGCACATGTGTGTCTCGAAAAAGCACGTGTCGTGCCTTAGTGGATGCACATAGTGTGACTCCTAAAAGCACGTGTGTAGCTCGAATAAGCTCGTAGTGTGGCTAAGAAAAGCATGTACCTTGACTTGGAGAAGCAAATGACTTGACTCGGGAGATGCACATGACATGGCTACGAAAAACATGTGACATGCCCTAGAAATAACTAAGTATGCGATTCACAAAAACTGATTATGCAATTCACAAGTAACTGAGTATGCAATTCACAAATAACTGAGTATGCAATTCACAAAAACTGAGTATGCAATTCACAAATAACTGAGTATGCAAGTCACAAATAACTAAATATGCAATTCACAAATAAATTGCTTTTAGAAAAACACAACTTTGAGGCTAACATTTAATTTTCAAAAAGCACATAGGTTGGTTCAATGATTAGCACATGAAACGTTCGAGAGTAGCACGTGGAAGGTTCGAGAGTAGCACGTGAGGGAGATTCGGAGATGCACGTTGGATGCTCGGGAGTAGCATACAAATGAGTGAGTATGCAATTCACAAATAAACTAGTATGAATCCAGATAAACCTCGTATACAAACCACAAATCAATAAATATGCAATCCATAAATCACTTCACTTTGTATGCAATACAGAAAACACTTCGTATGCAAACCACAAAAAATATCAGAAATCACTTAGTATGTCATCCAAAAAAACTTCATATGCAAACAACAAATCAATAAATATGCAAACCAGAAAATACTTGGTATATGCAATTCAGAAATTTCTTAATATGCAATTAACATTTAACTTAATGTACAATTCACAAATCAAGTACTATGCAATTCACAATTCAAGTTCAAATAGTATGTAATTCAACAAACAAAAAATCATCAAGATGTACTAGTCAATAATTACAGCTAGCTGAGCGTCGTGTCGTATATGCAAATTAAATAACATATTCTTCAACACCCAGTTGAAAAAACAAAGAATTCCCAGAACAATTCCAATTAGTTTCTGGCATCTATCTCTACACTCCCTCCATACAAAACTTCAAGACCCAAGTTCAGTGCCGACAGAAAAAGGAAACCAACAAATAGTTAAAAAAGAAGAAGTGAAAAACACCATGAGATATCACACAAGTTTTACATGTGAATACTCGATAAGATAATAAGCATTGCTCATCTGCTTTGGATAGTCTCAAGTTAAGTATTATGTCAGAAGCGTGCCCTTACAAATTGTCTTCAGCAAGTGGTCATGTCATATCCGTGCTTCAACTCTGTATCAAGAAAGAAAAATCAGCCAAGAACATTTGCATTAAATTTGAGTTGAGAGAATTGAAGCTTAAGGCTGCTTGTATTATATATAAAATGGAAATTCTAGTTTTACAGACATAATTTCATTTAGTCCAGACTGATAATCACATATACAATTAGGATATGCAAATTAGACTAGACTTCAGCAAACTGGGTACTAAAAGAAATGTTTTCCTAAAATGAAAAAAAACTGTTTAGAAATAAAAAGTGCATGCTTGTCAGAAGTTAGCCTTGTAAAATTGAGAAATTGATTACTGTACTTTGCTTTGTTTATGCAAATGCTCAAATAGTTTTGATCAATATTACTACACATAATTTTTTCAACTGGTTGATATTTTTATACATCACAAAATAAAATAAAAGTTTATCAGACAAACATTGAGATGCTTTTTCATCTAATAGAATCAACTTTACTCACCTACACATAATTATTCTAGGAGAGCTTAATTTTTCAAGCATAATAACAGGTAAAGATCATGTATGGAAGTAACCACTCACACCATCATCTGTCAAGATGGAATTTTCAGCTATTTTCAGCTTGATGAAATTGCAATCTAATAATCCTCATCACATAGTGCAGTAGGGTCTGGATTTATCCAGATTTTATCTAAGCCCCACAAATAAGAGTTGGTTATTGTTTAAAATCTACAGTGATCTATGCATTTACGATCAGCTTAACTCTGGAATCCTTTTTCAGAAGATAAAAATAGAATGTATGGTTAAGACCAGATGATTAAGAAAATTGAGTACTGTTGGAGCCCAGAAATTGTAGTCTCGCGACACAACACCTCGCGAGACACAGGGAGTCAAATCTTCGAAGGAATTCTGAGGACCTCTTCTGCAATTCTGGACAAACAACTTGTATGCTGTACTTCACTCGATCAAACTTAGCCCTTCGTCAACTTCTCCCTAAGAACCAACCTTGTTCTTGAGCCCTGAGGTACCTGCGCAACCAAACCAGGAGGGGGTGGCTTCGGATTTGGCTCTCCGACGCTCAAGTTAGCAAATGTGCAAATAAGCAATCAAAGACAATGCAATTTGACACAAGCAAGAGAGAATAGGAAGAAGTAAGCCAAGGAATAGGAGAACTCAAAACACCACTTGAAGCTTATCAAGCTCTTTGCTGCAAACACCCAAATAATCTCAGAAATCACTCATTTCAACATCAAAAGCTCGATTGCAACACCGAGAGTCATAATCCAAGTGCTGATCGTCCAAACGCCTCAAGGAGAAGGTCGTTTAGGAAGATTGAAGCTCAGGATCGCTTCTGTGTTTTTAGCTCTCAAGAGGAAGAAGAAAGGAGAATATTTCCGGTAAATGATGCTCTGTCCCTCTCTCTCCATTCGGTTACGCTCTTATACTCTCGCCAGGGGCCCACGCGAGTTAATTACCATTTTGCCCCTCCGATACCTGATCCCGTCGGATCCCCTTTTTGGGCTTCGTATGCTTATGGGCCGCTTTCGTTCTTCTGGGCTGACTTCATGGGCCGTCCTGGGTCGCGTCTTCTGGACCTAACCCGATTCTCTTTGGGTTTCGCGAGCCTATCGAGAACCGGCTCCAACATCCAGCCCCCCAAGCTTTTATGCTGAATAGCCTAAGGCTTGGGCTTGTCTCCTTGAAGTCGCGTTCTCGATATGATCCCTTCTTTCGACTTGGCATGATCACATTGCGTATGAAGGTCGCGTGCGTGCCGGCTAAATTTTTCGGAGCGACGTTTCAAATTCGAAAACCTTTACGAATTCCCGCGCTGGGCGCATGTTGTCCACGTGTCGCCTTCTGATTGCATCTTCTTTTTCCGATTTTTCTTTATAAATACCTATCTCCGTCTTCCTCCTCTCAACCCGTCATAACCCTTCGTTGTTCTCTGTAAAATTTCGAATAAAACACTCCGCCCGTGTTCTCCTTTCTTCTCTACTGTCGTCCTCGCCGCCGTTCTCACCTGGTTTCCGATGGCAGGTTAGTCTATCGCTCTTCCTTTTCTTTTCTTCTTCGCAAAAGTTTGTTTTAACTTGATTTTAGGGTTTTCTATAGATTCGACATTCGTGTTCTTCGTACTTGATAACTGTTGTCAGAGTTTTTGCTCGGGCTCCTCAGTTTTTGCTCGTGATGTTCTCCTCTTGTTTTCTCTTTCCATCCCTGGAAAACTGAATCTTACTTTGCCTATGCTTTCAGGTAGTGACAATTTCTCCGAACGTTCAGCTCAGGCTGAGTATTCGGGGCGCACAACGTCTGGCTCCGAGCGAGGTTCTGGTGGTTGCGAGCCTAGTTCTCGTAGACGATCTCGCGTGACCGACAAATCCAAACGGAGTAAGGTGAAGAAGTCCAAGAAATCCAAAACCAGGCTCCCGTCTCGCGTGATTCAGGAGCGGGCCGAGACCGATTATGGTCAATTTGCTCGTTTCTTCTCCCATAAGGGGTCCTTACCCCACATAATAATAGAGAAACCCTTCCTCGCGGATCCGGGGTGAATAAGTATTCTAACGAAGAGAATAAAACACACTCGCACCTTAATTCCCAACACGGCCCATCGCAACAGTCTTGGCTTTGACGATCTTCGCTATTTCGCTATGCGATACCCTTTTCCTGAAGGAACTATTTTCGCCCTTCCCGACCAAGAGGGCACTTCTCTTGACCAATACGGACCCTTCTTCGCTTTAAGCATGCAATCTTTAGAAGCTGGCTTCCGTCTCCCGTGGACGTCCTTTCAGACTGAAGTGATGGCGGATTTAGGCTTCAGTCCTTCACAGATGCATCCAAACTTCTGGATTTCGCTGATCGTATACACCATGCGATGTCAGGATATTGGGATAGTCCCCAATACGCCTCACTATGCTCTTATTAATTCATATAAGAAGAACTCTCGCGAGGATGGGTTTTATACTGCTCAAGCCAAGACTCCTAGTGCCTTTCGATTGCCTTCGAAGATTGATGGGTGGAAAACGTGCTGGTTCTTAGTTCGTCCCCCGCTTGGTTCCGACATTTCTGTTCAAGTTCGTGAGCCTCATGCGAGAAAGGCTCCTTGCTTCTTTCAGAAGGAGACTCGCGATAAATTCATTCGTGATTACAAGGATTATCCTGACAAAGCTGTTCAAAAACGATTTGAGTTGACAATCTCGGATGCCTTAATAGTTGCCAGGGGACTTAGCCTTAAAGCCCATGCCATAGGTTCCTGTTCGTGTGTTTGCTCTTAGCGCTTGCGTTTTTAGTATGCTTACTTGTGTGGCTGTTTTTGCAGATGCTGACATGTTCTCCGATCTCCCGAATTTGGATGGGTTGGTTTTCGACGAGACCGGCTCCCTCACTCTCGCGACTCCTTCTCACAACATTCCTTCTGTTCCCGGCGTGACTATCACTTCTCCTCCTCCTGCTGTATTAGAGTCGCCGGTTGAGGTCGCGACCACTGTTTCTGAGGAGGTCAATCGGTCCAAGAGACCTCGCACTCTTTCAGACAAGGTGAGAGAAGAAACCACTGGGCCGGAGTCGTCACGTGACCGCCCGTCTCGCGATAAGGGGAAACAAAAAGTGTCTGAGAGAAGTCGCAAAAGGACGACGGAAGTGGAGTTTGTTTCGTCTCCAGAGCCTACTGATTCTCCTGTCGTGAATCCTACTTTCATTCACGGTTTATCTGCCACGCGTGCCTTCTTTGCCTCAATTCCCACTACTTTCCCCCCTGAACCTAGCCTTTATGAGGAAGTCTCGGATAGACCTGGTGGCTTGTCTAAGTTACTCTTTGCGGTAAGTTTCGCATTTTTATTTACCTCTTGTTTCTTTGGGGTCTTTTTAATCCTGGAGTTGATCGTTTTGCAGGGGATGAGTATTATTGCGAGCGCAAGTCGGAGGGTGCTCGCGGCTGAGGATAAACTTAAAGAGTTGATGGAGGAGGACCAGTCGATCCGCGATGCTAATAGAGCGGCCAAGTCTCGTCTTATGGGAGAAAAGAAAGCTTTGGAGGTGGAGCTTTCGAAGGCTAATGCGCTATTGGAATCTAAGGACGCGAAGATAAAAGAGCTGGAGGCACAACTTGCGTATGAGAGGTCCACCCACGTCAACATCGTCATCGAATATAACACGCAAGTGAACGACCTCAAACAAGAGAATGAGAAACTTCACGCGACGATGTCCGAGAGAATTGCTTACGAGAGAAATATGGCAGTGGAAGAGTATTGCGGCGGTTACCGTCAACGCGCTCGCGTGGATTTTTACAAGAATGCTGTCAACACGCTTCTCCTTTGCATGGTGAAGGTTCAGATGCGGAAGTACAAAGTCAAAGATTTCCCCTTCAGTGCCCAAGATCTATGTGGTTTTTCCACCGACCTTCCTAAGTATGAGCCCCCGGTGCCGGGAACCTTTATTGATGATGGGGATACTCCACCAAGTGCCCAAGCCTCCTCTTCCGAAGATGGTCATTCCGCCTCCGCCCGAAAGCTTGGAATCTGCTCCTCACGCGTTGCCGAGTCTTCCATCTCCGGCCCTCTCTCCTCGTAAGAGAAAGGTATTCGCGCCCGATGCTCTTCTCGACGCCATTCAACCCTTCCTGAAGCGTTCATGCTTAGATCAGGCGGGGGGGGGGGGGGGGGGGGGGTCAGGATCGCGGGTGGTTGACACTCAGGACGTCGTTGTGGATTTGGAGGCGGATAGCGTAGGGGATACCGGGACTACTCCTGAGACTGTCGCAAAGTAATGTTTATTATTTCTGATCGTCTTGTGTTTTGAACCTTCTGACACATGGCCTGGTGGTCTTTCGAACAATATATGTTTTTGGAGTAACTGTTGCGAGATTGGGCTCTTATGTATTTATACTTTTTAATGCGGCCATGGTTGTCGCGAGCTATATTTTCTTGTGCTCTCTATTTTGGGTTTTATTTATCTGTCTGCTTGTTTTGTACATACTTATCTCGCCTCATTCCCCTCTTTTTGTGTTTTGGAAAAGTGTAGTAATTTTGCGAAAAATAAAACGTAAGAGATAAGTGTTTCATAACTACGATCCCTCTTATATAGTAAAAGATGAAACTGACGGTGTTACATAGGTTTTTGTGAAACAATCATAAAGCATTGCAAACCACGCGAGTCCTGTAAAGCAACGACAGAGCCATGTACGCGTGGTTAGGTTACAAAGATTATCTGTGTAACTGAGGGATTTTTACTTTCTGTCTACTTACCTGGTCACTACGTTTGCTCTAGCCGGTGACAGGGCTTCGCGCTTTGGCTCTTTGTTGCTTTTGATACTCGCGAGGGTTGTCTTGTATTGGTATGTCCTTTTTGGGTTATCTTTGCGTTTTGATAACACTTCTATATATCTGACAAAGCGAAGCTTTTTACCTGAGCTCTTATAGTCGCGAAGCCTCAGGACATCCCTTGAGTTTTTCTTCTGCATGGTTGCTGCAGAAAACTTCTTGTTGTAGAGATGATCTGGGCGTGACGTGGTCGCCCTTTTTGAATTTCTTCCGCGATGTGAGCCTCTTTTATGCTCATTGCGGAGGACATTAAGCACTGCACATGTAGAGAGGCGTTTAGTACTTGGTCTTTATTCTTTAGATGGTTAAGAACTTTTAAAGGACGCGTGAGTCATGATGTGAATGGAGTTTGCTGGGTGAAGGTCCTTTCCTTTCAGCCCAGCAAACTGCCTTTACGAGGAAAGCGGGACTTTTCACCTCCCCCCTATCGCTTTTATCCCACAACGTGGGTTGGTGTGTGTGCATCAGCCCAGCGTTTAGGTCTTTTCGCGACCTGGTGGGGGTTTTTTAGCCCAGCACAGTGAAGCGGACTCATGGCGGGTGAGCACGTTGGCGTAAACCCGTCCATACTTTCACGACGAAGGAGAGTTTTTTAGCTCAACCTTGGAAGCTGGATACGCGACCTGGGGTTTTTTTTTAGCCCAACCTAGTGAAGCAGACTCATGGCGGGTGAGCTCGTTGGCATAAACCCGTCCATGCTTTCGCGACCAAGGAGAGTTTTTTAGCTCAACCCTGGAAGCTGGACACGCGACCTGGGGTTTTTTTTTAGCCCAGCCCAGTGAAGCAGACTCATGGCGGGTGAGCTCGTTGGCATAAACCCGTCCATGCTTTCGCGACCAAGGAGAGTTTTTTAGCTCAACCCTGGAAGCTGGACACGCGACCTGGGGTTTTTTTTTAGCCCGGTCCAGTGAAGCGGACTCATGGCGGGTGAGCTCGTTGGCATAAACCCGCCCATGCTTTCGCGACCAAGGAGAGTTTTTTAGTTCGACCCTGGAAGCTGGACACACGCACTGGAGGTTTTTTTTAGCCCGGCCCAGTGAAGCGGACTCATGGCGGGTGAGCTCGTTGGCATAAACCCGTCCATGCTTTCGCGACCAAGTCGTAGAAGCGACGAAGTCGCATCACGTTCCAAGAGTTGGCAATGTGATTCCCGGAGTGATCCTTGAGACGATATGCCCCGGGTGCGACTTCGCGATCTATAATGTAGGGTCCTTCCCAGTTGGGGTCGAGCTTTCCTCCTTCTGTCTTGCGGAGCACGAGGTCTCCTCTGGCAAACCCCCTTATCTTAACGTGCTTGTTATAATATTTCGCGACGCTGGCTTTATGATTGGTCGCTCTTATAGTTGCTAGGTCGCGAGTTTCTTCCCGCATCTGCAACTCTAGCTGAATTTTTTCGTCATTGTTGATCGGGTTATACTGAATGACGCGGTCCGTGGGCACAATGAACTCGACTTGCACTGTGGCTTCTACTCCATAAGCGAGAGCAAAAGGAGTTTCCCCGGTTGCTTTTTTTACTGTGGTTCTGTTTGCCCAGAGTACTAGAGGTAATACTTCGGCCCGCTTGCCTTTGGAGCCTTCTAACCGCCTTTTCAGGTCCAAGACAATACTTTTGTTCACAACCTCTACTTGGCCAATGCAATGCGGGTGAGCGACTGACGCGATTCTTAAGGCGATCCCCATGTCATTACACCACGCGAGTAGCTGTGGCAAATTAAATTGTGGTCCTCTGTCGGTTACGATCTCGTGAGGGAGGCCGTATCTGCAGATGATATTCCTCCACAGGAACCTTTTAACTGCCGGGACGGTAGTACTTGCGAGATCCTCGACTTCGATCCATTTGGTGAAATAATCAACTGCTACAATGATGTACTCCAGCTGACCAGGTGCTTTTGGCTTGAAAGATCCTAACAGATCTAGCCCCCACATCGCGAAGGGACAGGGGCTAGACATTATTTGTAACTCTACACCTGGTTGATGGGAAGCTGGGGCAAAATACTGACATGGCTTACAGTTCTGCGACTCGCGTTGTGCGTCTTGTTTCATGGTGGGCCAAAAGCTCCCTTGTCTTAATGCTTTGTAGACCATAGGTCTCCAACCTGCGTGGGTTCCGCACAAACCCGCGTGCAACTCTCTTATAAGCACGTCACTGTCTCTCTTTGATAAACACCTCACCTCGCGTGGCCCATACCCTCTTTTGTAGAGTCTCCCGCGACACATGTAGAAATGTGCAGCCATAGAGACAAGTTTTCTCATTTCTTTTGGATCCGAGGGTCCGGCTCCGTTTGCAAGATATTGAATTATAGGGGTGCGCCAGTCACTGACTGGCTCGTCTATCTCCATCAGCTCCACCTGATTACTAACGGCGCTCTCAGACTTCACCAACCAGAAGTACTGGCTCTTTCCATCCTTGAAAATTACAGTAGAATTCCCATCGAGATGTTCCATATTCGCGTACTGAGCTTGGGAACCTCACTTCGCGAGTTCATCGGCTCGCGTGTTTTCCTCCCTCGAGATTGCTTCAATCTCGAAATGTCTGAATAATGAAATCAAAGTAGTAGCCCTTGCGTGATATCTAGGGAGATTGCCTGTCCGAGCTTCGTAGGTCCCCTTGATCTGATTCACAACAATCTGAGAGTCGCAAAGACACTTCACCACGTGAATGTTCGCGTGAATCGCAATTTCCAATCCTGCGATGAGCGCTTCATATTCTGCTTCGTTATTAGTGGATTTGAATTTTAATGCGATCGCGTGGTCGACCATATCCCCCGCTGGGGATGTCAAGACGACCCCCGCCCCGCAACCATTTACATTTACCGCCCCGTCAATGTGCATAACCCACGCGGGCTCCTCTGGAGCTATAACACTCCTTTCTAACTCTCTGAAACTTGTCTCAACAATGAAATCAGCCAAAGCTTGCGCTTTAATGGTGGGTCGCGGTCTATAGACTACGTCAAATTCGGTCATCTCAATCACCCACTTTGCGAGCCTTCCGGAGGTTGTTGGTTTACTCATGAAAGATGGGAGTGGTAAATCTGTCAACACCTCGATGGGGTGAGCGTGGAAATAAGGTTGGAGCTTACGAGCGACTGTTATCAACGCGAGTACTGCTTTCGCAACGGGTGAATATCTTGTCTCAGCCGACAGAAGTGCTTACTGACGAAATAGACAGGGACCTGCTGTTCCCTCACCAATACTGCGCTAACAGCACGCGTACCTGCCGCGAGGTACAACTGTAAGCCTTCACCAGGCACTGGTGATACAAGTGTTGGGAGCTTAGCCAGGTGTTCTTTGAGGCTTATAAATGCCCTTTCGCACTCCTCAGTCCATTCGAAGCTTTTCGGTTTCCTTAATATGTCAAAGAAAGGGAGGTTACGTTCCGCGAGTTTGGCGCAAAACCTCCCGAGGTAGTTGACCTTCCCTACAAACCTTTGGACGTCGTGAGTGGATCTTGGCGGTTGTAGATCTATTACAGCTCGGACCTTGTCTGGATTGACCTCGACACCGCGTGCGCTGTTCTAAAATCCCAGGAATTTGCCCTCGGTGACCCCGAAGACACATTTCTCGGGATTTAGGCTCATACCATACCTTCTCAGAGTCTCAAAAACTTCTGATAGCAGACGTTTTTGAGACTCTGGAATGAGGCTCCCGCGTTCTTCAAGCCAAATGGCATTACTTTATAGCAGAAGGTTCCCTTGCCTGTTATAAAAGCCGTGTGCCCCGAGTCGGCTGGATTCATCATGACCTGGTTATACCCGGAGTACGCGTCTAGAAAACTCAGAGCTTCATGACCTGCGGTGGAGTCCACTAACTGGTCGATAGAAGGTAACGGGTAGCTGTCTCTGGGGCATGCCTTATTGAGACTAGTGAAATCTACGCACATGCGCCATTTTCCTGCCCCCTTAGGATTTTTTTCTACCATTACTACGTTTGACAGCCACGTCGGGTATTGTACTGGCCTAACAAACCCTGCTTTTAACAACTTCGCGAGTTCTACCGCAGCGGCCGCGTTCTTTGGTCCTGCCTGTTTTCGCTTTTTCTGTCTACGCGGCTTAACCTCTGGACTGATGTTCAGGGAGTGAGTCATTACGCTCGCAGGAATCCCCTTCAAATCTTTTGGCGTCCACGCGAACACATCCCGGGAGCGGGCGAGCAAGGTCTCAATTTCTTGCATAACTTTCTGGTCCAATCTTCCCCCTACATAAAGCTTCTCCTCTTTGTTGAGGAATGGAGTGATCGTCTGCTTTTCAAACCCATCAAAATGTGGTTTGTGTCCCTCTTCTTCTTCACCAGTATCTCGCGACCTGGGAGAGGCACGTACCTCCAACTTGGCTTCCTCAATCATGTGAGGCAACCCTGGAATAAATAACTGGTTGGCGAACAAGGCCTTGGTGCCGCCCTTTTCGGATGACGCGTAGCAGATGCGGCTTTCCTCTTTGTTCCCCCTCGCGACTCCTACTCCGGACGACGTTGGGAACTTAAGGCAAAAATGACAGATTGACACGACTGCTTCGAACTTACACAGCGTCTCGCGTCCCAGTATCGCATTGTAGGAGGATGTTATCGGGATTACCACAAAGTCTATTTTTTCTGATCTTCTTGACCCGGTCTCCTCACCCAGGATGAGATCCAGGGTGACGACGCCCAGGGCCCTCACTCTGTCCCCCACGAAGCCTACCAGCGTGGTTTTAGTAGGCCTGAGTGTAGACTGATCAATGCCCATTTTCTCGAACGCGTCCCAGTATAGTATATCGGCCGAGCTCCCCGTGTCCACAAGAATCCTCTTCACAAGTTTGGTTCCGATTTGAGTATGAATGACTAGTGGGTCAGCGGCCTCGACGACCCATGCATCTACCTCCTTGTCGCTGAAGGTAAGCGTGTAAGGCTCAGATTGCGGTCTCGCGATGCTATAGACTGGCTTTCCCTGAGGCTTGGGTGCATTGTTTATGAGCCTTTTCTCTCGTTTGCCTAGGGGAACGGGTTCATGGCGGCCTGCGATTGTTCCTACATGGCCATCCAGGCGAGGGAAGTTCTGGTTCGGGTGGCGATTGGGACCCTGATTCTGGTCATTCCTCGCGGGGGTTTGTTGCCTGCTTTCATTCTGATTTCTACCTCCGACTCTACCTCTTATCCCCCCTCTTGGGTTGCCGCGACCCCTGTCACCATTTCCTCTCTGAGCAGTCAAGACTTCCTGTTCTCTCGGGTGGTGAGGTCGCGACCTGCATTCTTCTATAGGGTGAGTATCCACCCTGTGGTACTCACACCACGTTGCTGGCGTGTGGCGACCGCGGCCGCGATCGCCCCCCCTTTGACCCTCGCGACGGTTATCCTGCTCAGCTACGAAATTCTGTGAGTGAAACTGATTCTGATCATGATTCTGGCCTCTGAACTGTTTCTGACCCTGACCCTGATCTTGAATCTGTAAACCGAGCATTCGCGAGTCACCCTGTTCCTTTCCCTGATTACCCTAATGGCGCTTGTTACCCCAGCTCTGGTTGTGTTTCTTTTGACCCTGAGCAGATTTATTCTGATTGTTTCCTTTCGACGCGGAACCTGAGTGTGCTTCCACGTTAATTTCTGTAAACGCTCTCTCGAGCATGCCCTGGTAATCTAAATCTTTCTTGCGGTATAAGTATTGCTTGAAGGAGCTTCCATCTATGAGACCGTCCAGGAATGCGACCCGAGCAGTTTTGTGATGAAAATCTTCAGCCTCCAAGATTTTTTCTGAGAACCTCTTGACATAACCCTCTAGTGATTCGTTTGGTCCTTGTTTGACATCCACTACTTCTTGCATAGTCACTTTTCTTTTCTTCGAGGACCCAAAGTGCAACAAGAAACTCTTTTCTAGATCAGTGAAAGAATGGATACTCCTTGACGTTTGGTTAAGCATCCAGGTCATGGCGGGACCCGCGAGGGTGCCTGGGAAGCCTTTGCACATCGTGGCTTCATCAGGGCACCTCGCGAGCATATCATATTTGTAGCGTGCCAGGTGCTCGCTGGGATCTTCTTTGCCGTTGTATTCTTTGATAACAGGGAATCTGAAATCAGGTAGAGGAACTGACCTGACTATGTGGTCCGCGAAAGCAGTCGGGCCGAACAAGGCTGACGGATTAACGGATGGATTGGGCTCGTAAGCCTGTCGTGGATAGGCTGCCTGGTTGTAATAAGGTTCCCCCTCATACTGGTAGCGAGAAGGTCCTCGCTCGGCTCGAATCCTATACCCCCTCGCCTCGGTTCTTCCCCTGTAAGATTGGTTCTCTCTGTAGCTCGCGGGAGCTTGATTCAAATCAAACCTACTAGGGTGACTAGCCCTCTCGTGTCCCTCGACCCCGGGTCTACGCGATACTGAGATCCTGTCGTCGGGTATGTGCTTAGCACTCTCCTCTGTGACAGGGGGCTCCCGATTACCCTGATTCTGCTCTTGCTCGAGGGCCTCAGCCCTTGGTTGCTCTTGGTTTTGACCCCCGCCCGTGCTTTGTCCCAACGCCTGAAGGAATGCGCGATACTGAACTAGCACAGGTCCTACCAGAACAATCTCTTCCTCGTCTACGCGTGGAAGGGGTGCCCGCAAGTTGTTTACCTCTTGATGCGTTCTCGTCTGGAGAGGGGTGTTATTAACGGCACCACTTCCCTCACCACCAGTATTCATCCCTGTCGGCTGAATATCAAAAACACGCGGAACTTTGTAGTAAGCCTTACTTGCGCGAGGAGGTCCCCACGGTCGGCGCCAGTGTTGGAGCCCAGAAATTGTAGTCTCGCGACACAACACCTCGCGAGACATAGGGAGTCAAATCTTCGAAGGAATTCTGAGGACCTCTTCCGCAATTCTGGACAAACAACTTGTATGCTGTACTTCACTCGATCAAACTTATCCCTTCGTCAACTTCTCCCTAAAAAACAACCTTGTTCTTGAGCCCTGAGGTACCCGCGCAACCAAACCAGGAGGGGGTGGCTCCGGATTTGGCTCTCCGACGCTCAAGTTAGCAAATGTGCAATCGAAGACAATGCAATTTGACACAAGCAAGAGAGAATAGGAAGAAGTAAGCCAAGGAATAGGAGAACTCAAAACACCACTTGAAGCTTATCAAGCTCTTTGCTGCAAACACCCAAATAATCTCAGAAATCACTCATTTCAACATCAAAAGCTCGATTGCAACACCGAGAGTCATAATCCAAGTGCTGATCGTCCAAACGCCTCAAGGAGAAGGTCGTTTAGGAAGATTGAAGCTCAGGATTGCTTATGTGTTTTTAGCTCTCAAGAGGAAGAAGAAAGGAGAATATTTCCGGTAAATGATGCTCTGTCCCTCTCTCTCCATTCGGTTACGCTCTTATACTCTCGCCAGGGGCCCACGCGAGTTAATTACCATTTTGCCCCTCTGATACCTGATCCCGTCGGATCCCCTTTTTGGGCTTCGTATGCTTATGGGCCGCTTTCGTTCTTCTGGGCTGACTTCATGGGCCGTCATGGGTCCCGTCTTCTGGACCTAACCCGATTCTCTTTGGGTTTCACGAGCCTATCGAGAACCGGCTCCAACAAGTACCTTTCTTCCCAGTTCTGTCAAACTTGTCTTTCCTTCCGTCATCACTCTTCCTTCTTAGATTTCACGGGACATAAAGATATAGGTTCTGAATACTTGGCAGCAACTCTAGTTATGTTTCCAGCCGAAAATAATGAATTGCCTTCGAGTTTGACAACCAACGCAACAACCTGTTTGATATGGAGATCGTCTTTTGAAATACTTTTTCTTATTTCAATTTTTGTTTGAAGTCCATCTCCATATATACCTGCATTGAGAACAATATATTGTTCTAGTAACAAGAAAAAACTTGAGCAGAAGTGATGATAACAAACAGTTTGAAACAGAAACATATAGATCTCTTGACTGCAGAAAACTTTCATGAAGTTAGCAACCATAGGATCCAGGTTGCAATATGCAACCGTCATCCGGAGTCGTCTCATGTCGAACCCTCCATATATCACATCATATCCTTCTGCCTAACAAGAATATCAAAATAACAATTCTAAAGATTTCACCAGTTTCTCCAACTACAAAAACTAGAGAGCAACCTTCATAGAGAAAATACCATGTCAACTGGTGAGAAATGTCTGGGCTTCTTCTGTATTTTCTTCTCCGTCTCCCACGGCTCAAACTTGTTTCTTGTTATCTCTTCAAAGAGTGTTTCAAACTCTTTTATTGTTGTGGCGGCATTCTCAAATTCCTCAACCCTCTCGTCGGCTCTTGCATCATCACCAACTTTGCCTCTCTTATAGTAAAGATAAATATTCTTCTCATGCACAATAATCACCTTTGTAATTGCAAATCTGTACCAACAACAACGAACTTCATTTAAGTTGACTGAATAATTCCCAGTAGACCAAGTATTACAATGAACTCACTCGTTTAGGCCTCGACCATGGTCGCACAAAGAGAAAGCACAGTTAACGGCTTCTATTCAGCTAGGGTTTATGAAACAACTCTAAAAAGCCTATCATCCATGATCTAGAATCTCTTGAGCTAACGTCTACAGTTTGCAGTCACAATTATTTTCTTATTCATTTCGTAGGATTATAATAGATCTTGGTTGCATCATGTCAACTGCAAACAAAATTTATTATTTCAAATGGATCGCATGACAGCTGTGAGAGAATATCACAAGTTCATCATCCCCAAATTGCTAAACAACTTGTGATAAACAGTAATTCAATCACACTAATTCCGCAATCACAACCACGAAACAGACAAATTCATCAAGCACAAGATAGAGATAAAGAAACAAAATAAAAGAACACTCTACTCATTGCGAGGGGTGAAGAGGATTGATGCACTCCGGTGATGCGGGTGGGAGGTGAGGTCTGTCGCTGATCTAGGCTTCTGCAACACAATGTTGGAGCTTCCAATTTGACGGTCATAGTGTGGTTTCGAGAACCGTCGCCGTTGATTCTCTCGCAGAAGAAGGTAAAAAAAGCCCTAACTTTGGAGGGAGAGGAACACGATAGCTGGCCTGGGCCGGTACACCACATCGAACTCTGACATCTCAATAACCCATTTTGTGAGCCTCCCTGCTACAGTAGGTTTGGTCATGAAACTATTGAGTGGCAAGTGCGTCGGGGTTTCAATCGGGTGTGCATGAAAATAAGGTCTTAGTTTGCGAGAAACTGTTATCAACGCGAGCACAGACTTTTCAACTCGAGAATACCGTGTTTCCGCTGACAAAATATACTGGTTTCTCTGACTCGCGAACAAGAACTGCGCTTACTGCCCTCGAACTGGCCGCGAGATAAAATTAGAGAGTCTCTCCTGGAATCGGGGAAGATAAGATCGAGAGCTTTGTCAAATGTTCTTTGAGGATCGCCAAGGCTTGATCACACTCCTCAGTCCACTCAAAGTTCTTTGGCTTTTTCAGAATCTCGAAGAATGGGAGGTTGCGTTCAACCAATTTGGCACAAAATCTCCCCAAATAGTTCACTCGGCCTACAAACCTTTGGACGTCGTGGGTCGATCGTGGTGGTTCGAGATCGAGAACGGCTTTGACTTTATCGGGATTAACCTCTACACCGCGAGCGCTAATCATGAAGCCTAAGAATTTTCCTTCTGTGACACCGAACACACACTTGTCCGGGTTTAAACTCATCCCATACTTTCTCAGCGTCGCGAAGACCTCTGCCAGGTCGCGAGCATGGTCACTTTGTTTCTTTCTCTTTACCACAATGTCATCAACGTTGGCCTCAACCGTATCCCCTATCTGATCACTGAAGATGCGGTCGACCAATCTCTGGAAAGTGGCCCCCGCGTTCTTAAGGCCGAAAGGCATCACTTTGTAGCAGAAAATTCCCTTATCTGTTATGAAAGAGGTATGCTCTGAGTCAAGGGGGTTCATCATGACTTGGTTATACCCCGAGTACGCATCTAAGAAGCTGAGTGCCTCATGCCCTGCGGTGGAGTCTACAAGCTGATCAATAGAAGGTAGCGGGTAGCTGTCTTTCGGGCAAGCTTTGTTCAAATCTGTGAAGTCCACGCACATCCTCCACTTTCCCGTTCCTTTTTTCGCGACCATAACAACATTAGCCAACCAAGCTGGGTACTGGACTGGTCTTACAAACCCAACTTTTAGGAGCTTCGCGAGCTCCACAGCCGCGACCTCTTTCTTTGGACCTGCTTGCTTTCTTTTTCTTTGTCTTTTAGGAACGATATCGTTGCTAATATTAAGAGAGTGAGTGATTACTGATGGGGGAATTCCTTTCAAGTCTTTGGGGGACCAAGCGAAGACATCTCGCGACTCCGACAACAAGTTTTCGATCTCTTGTGTTTCAAATCCGGAAAACTTTGCTTTGTCCACATTTCCCTCAGAATTCTGATACCTGGGAGGCTCGCGAACATCTAAGTCAGCTTCCTCCTCAACATTAGGCATACCTGGGATAAAGAGTTGGTTCGCGAGCAGAGGTGTATCATCTCCCTTTTAGGACTTGATGTAACAAGAGATGCTCTCTTTCTCCACCCCCGTCGCAACTCCAGTCCCGGAGGGTGTGGGAAACTTTATGCAGAAATGGCTCATGGACACTACTGCATCAAACTTGCACAGTGTACCTCTCCCGATGATCGCGTTATACGAAGAGCTTGTCGGGATGATGACGAAATCAATATTTTCTGACCTTCGTGGCCCTGTCTCATCTCCCATCACTACATCTAAGCTCACCACTCCTAGAGCAGTGACCCTCTCTCCCGCGAAGCCTACTAAAGTGGTTCGCGTCGGTCTCTTCATCCGTGGATCAACCCCTAGTTTTTCGAAGGCATCCAAATATAATATGTCAGCAGAGCTGCCTGTGTCCACAAGAATACGGCTGACTAGCTTTGTGCCAATCTGCAGATGTATGACTAATGGGTCACCAGAAGAGACTGCCCACTCGTTGATCTCTTCATTAGAAAAAACAAGTTGATATGGTTCTCTGGGAGGGGGTTTCGCGATACTCATAACTGGGAGCCCGCGAGGGAGCAGAGCGTTAATCATCTTTCGTTGTTCACGCCTGTTTGGGGGTATAGGGATATGCTTCCCGGCTATGGTCCCAACATGACCGTCCGGTCGCGGGAAGTCTTGATTGCGTTGAGGTGGATGAGGATCGTCCGCGTTCTGTTGGTTGCGTCCTCTTCCTCCCCCACCATTGTTGCGATTGGCTTGGTCGTTAAGAGGTTCGACCCTTTGGTTAGCTGCATTTGGGGCGATCGGGGCGCCTTGTGCTATCCAGGCGGCAAAAAGCTCGTTCTGCTCCCGAGGGATAGTGATAAGCTCGGGAACTTCCTCGTCAACGCGAGGGAGCGGTGGGGGATTGAGAGTGTTTTGATTGATGTGTGGCGTGGTGTTGTTTACTGTGCCGCTTCTGCCAGTTTTCGACCATGATGCTGTCTTTCGCGAACTGACTCTCGAGATTTCAAAGGGAGCTAGCTGCGCGAGGAGGTCCCCACGGTCGGCGCCAGTGTTGGAGCCCAGATATTCGCGATCTCGCAATCAACACCTCGCGAGATCTGGCCTTCAGTGAATCTTCAAATACTGGAGACCTTCCTTACGCAAACTGGAGCAACAACTTGTGACTCATCTTCATCTGGATCAAAATGTGTTATTCTCCTCTGTTCTTTATGTTCTTCAGCCCCTAAGGTACCTGCACAACCAAACCGGAAGGTTGGACCCCCTAATTTGGCTCTCCGACGCTCAAGTCAGTAATAGCCACAGATAATTGAACCCGATGCCTCAAACAACAATAGAGTAAAGTAAAACAGAGAGAAGATAATGATTGAAGTAATGACCAAATCAATGAAACCTCGTGAGCCAACTCAATGAAACAGTAAATGATGAAACTCAACCAATCGTGATGATTCGCACCTCAAAAGCACGATGACGGTACCGAGAGTCAGAATCCAGGTACCGGTCATCCGATTCTCTACTAAAAGAGATGAATCGGGATCAGAGAGACGAGCTCGGAAATGAGTAATCGCCTTATGTGTTTTCTCTCTAGCTCAAGGGGGAAGGAAGATGCTCTCAATTGCCACTGCCTTTCTCTTTCTTTGCGGTTAGGATTTATAACCAAGTATCGGGCCCCACACGATCCGGTGCTGCTCCCTTTACCTATTGGGCTTCTTAATGGGCCTCTTGTTCTCGACTTGGTTATCGGTCTTATGGGCTCGCGGTCCGTTTATTAGTCGCGAACCGGGTTCGTCTCTGAGTCGCGAGAACCGGGTCCAACATCCAGCCCCCCAAGTCCTTGCTTTCGCGAAGGCAAGGCGTGGGTAATAATTGAAGCCGGGATCTCGAGGAGTTCTTTGAAGATCGTTTGTTCGTGACTACGATTGGTCCTGTCGCGGTTATTTCGGATTTCAAATTTTGAATTCGTGACGCTTCGTCTCCCACGCTCTGACACCTTTCGACACATGTCATGATATCAGTTCTTCCCCTCTTCGCTATATAAAGTCCTCAAATCAGATTTCCTTCCTTCCTATTTCATTTCGTCTCTCCCACTTTCTCTGTAAAATTCCTCCTTAATAATCTCCCAGGGACACCTCGCATTCTCGATCAAGACCTCTAATTGCAAATGGCTGGTAAGTTCTATCTTCAATTCGTTCGTTATTTTTTCTTTCTTTCAGTACTTTTATACATGATTTCGATGTTCTTGAATTTCTGTTGTTTTATGTCCTTTCGAAGCTTTTTGCTGGTTTTCATGGCGGTCAGGCGGGTTTCTCTGTACCTTTACTGGTTTTTCACTGGGCGACGCCATTTTTCCTCGACTTTTTCCTTCTTCTGTTTGATGGGTGCTTTTCTTCCCTTAAAAGCCATTTCGGGCTGTCGGAGTTCTTATTGTTCTTCAAAGCCGGTTTTTCTCTCATGGCCTCTGAACTACTCATCTCAGTGTTCTTCAGAATGCCTACCTGGAGTCTTTTCGATTCCCCTCCAGATCTTATATTTCCCGTTTTCCAGGGTTTTCTTTTTTTTTCATTCCCATGGCTCGCAAAGCTTCTCTCTGACCTTCGCGTTTCGTACTCTTACCCTGGAAAACTAATTCTCAATCTTTTTCTTCTTAATCATCTACAGGGAACTCTGTTAGAAATAATGGCGATTAAGGTCCTTCTACCTCGCGACCGGACGCGGGTTGTAGCAATAACGATCCTCTTCCTCGGGAACCTGAGGATGTAATAATCGGTCGCGAGGACTATGAGAAGTTTTACTCTTGGCGAGGGGATCTTCCTCGTTTAGAGATTGAAGATATCTTCAATAATCCGGCGGGTCGCATACAGATTTTGACTCGCCGCGTCTGTTATAAAAAGGTCAAGAACCTCGGGAATCCGTTTACGGCCCTTCCTTCTGAACTTACTCTTCGCGACCCTTTCCCCGTCGTAGTCCCGGAAGGTACAATTTTTGCTCTGCCATCTTCAGGCGGAACTTCCCTTGACGAGTATGGCTCTTTCTTTCCTTTGAGTATCTCGTCCCTCAAATTAGGCTTTAGGCTCCCCTTCTCCAACTTTACTAAAATGCTCTTGAGAGAGCTGACCTACAGCCCAGCTCAGATGCATCCTAACTTCTGGAGGGCCTTGGTTATTTATGTGATGAGGTGTCAAGACATCGGGGTAAAACCCAATCCTTGCCATTTTCTTCTTATGTTTTCCACGCGAAGGGCTCCTGAGGAGATGAGGATGTTTACAGCCGTAAAGAATGGTAAGTCGGAGTGGGATGGTCCGCCCCGAATACCGAAGTGGAAAGTTGATTGGTTTTTGGTACGACCTCCCCCAGGTTCTGGGATCTCGACCAAGATATCAATGCTCGCGATCCAACCCAAATCTGGTGACTGGTCTCAGCTTAAAAAAGATTGTCTTTCCAATAAGTTCCACAATTTCCCTGATCTCGTCTCGACGCGCATATTCCTTAAGTGTATTACCCACGAGGTGCTAGCCCAGCGCGGGCTTAGTCTTAAGCACCATTATGGTATCCCTTACGTCATTTGTCTAATGATTTACTTGCATGTTATCGTTATCTTTTCTTTTTATTGTTCATTCTTGTCACTGCTTCGCGATGTCATATACTTATAGATTTTTTATGTTATTCTCAGAAACATGATACTTCTCCCGTCTCCCGACCCTTGAAGGCTCTGACGATTCTTTTGACGAAGAGCCTATTGACGAACAGGCTCCTGTCCCTCAAAACAACAAACGCCGCAAACAACTCGCGAACAAGAACAAGGCTCCTTCTAAAAAGAAGAAAATCTCTGCCGGCGGCATTAATATTCGTGAGTCCGGACCTCAAGCTGTAGAGACTGAGACTCGAGTGTCGGAGCCTCTAACTGACCAATCCCCGATTGGTCCGACAATTCCGGTCGTGAACTCTCCTGCTTCTAAGGGAACCTCTACTCCTTTAGGGGCCGATGGGACCCCTACTTCGTACCGAGAAACTCCTGCAGAGAGGGCCTCAGAGACTGCAAAGGGTAAACAACCTATGACTCTTGAAGGTGGCAAAGATACCCCTTCTGAGGACCAGGCTGAGCTCTTTCCCGAGGAAAAGGTGGTGAAGACGTTCTTTCATCGCGACCGCCCAGGCTTCCCAGAGATGCCTGAATTCTTGGAGGGTATCGCTCGGGGTAGGGTAGGGCTCTCGCGACTCAATTTGGCTGTGGGTTTCCCTCCTTTTCATTCTTAGTGGTTTTCTTCCTTCTTACTGATAGCTAATTTTAACCAGTACATTTTGTTTATTGTAGTCGATTCTTCTTAACGAAGCATCGGGGCAATATGCCATCTCCCTTGAAGATGGTTACGTACAGATGGAGGGGGACTACAACAAGATGGTTGATTTTACTAACAAAGCCCAAGACGTCAAGGAGGCCGCGAAGAAGAAACTAAGAGAGGAGAAAGAGAAGAATGTTGCTTTGGAGAACAGGGTAAACGAGTTGACGGCGAAAGTAAGTGATTTGGAGCTTTCGGCCAGGACTATGAAGCGCAATCATAATACAGAGTTTGGTTTGCTCCGACAAGAGAAGGACCAAGCTTTTGACAAGGGTTGTCGCGAAGGTGCTAAGCAGTATGCCTCTAGCTATCGCGAGAAGTGTCGCATTGATTTTGTCAGCTTGGCTCGTGATACACTGGTGATCGCCGCACTCAAGCGTCAGCTCAGGAAGCACGAAGTGGCTAACTTTCCTTATGACCCTACGGATCTTTGTGGCCTTCCTGCCGAGCTCCCCGTGTACACCTCTCCTCCTCTTGGGACCTTCATTGACGACGACGCGAGCCTTCTTGAAGGTTGGGTCGTCAAACCCTTCTTGCCGAAAAGAGAAGGAGTCGTTAAAGGGATGGAGTCTCACATTCCTTTAGTCCCAGCTCCTAAAGTGCCCAAGAGAGTATTTTACTCGGAGGAAAGGATGAAGAAAGCAGCGGACCCTTCGACTCGCCCTCGTGCTAGGTCGTCAGATGTGGATGGTGGGGACGATATTGTGAATATCGACAGCGAGGAGACTGCTGCTGAAGAAAACATCGCGTCGGCCGAGGACGTTGGTGGTGCGAAAGGGGATCGCGATGCGGCACTGGTTGAGGCTGATGGGTATCTGGACCTTCCTGACGAAGTTTAATTCCTTCTTTTTCATGTGTTTTTGCAAACTCTTGGGTTGATGTTACATACAATTGTTACTTGGTTCTGTGGCTCGCGGATCGGCATGTGATCGCGAGCCTAAATATTGTTTTTTGGGGTCTCGTGAGGAGACCGTACAATTATTCCCCTGCATGTCTTTGCATTTATTGCTTTTGTTCTCCCAACTACTTTTCTGCTTTAGTCATTCAATGCATTAAATGTGGGTTAGGTGATTTTCTTTTATAAATAGCGTTTCCTGCCTTCTTCTTCCTTGTCTGCTTTTTTCAAAGAATTCCGATATGGCCAGGACACGACGAACTCGAGAGGGGTCTCTGGATGAGTCTTTCACTATTACTATGGATTCTTCTGCCATTACCGGCAGATGCTTGGTAAGTATCTTTCTTTACTTTGTCTTTCTCTGCGTGCTCGTTTCTTAGACCTCTCTTTTCCATGTATAGCGTTTCCCAAAGGAACATTGCGATCAACACCTTAGCCATTTCGGTGGTAAGAGCCTTGTCCTTTGCGTCAATTTCGAACCTTGGGATGTGACGTTGGACAAGGTTGGGAGTTCTTACTTTCTGGGCGAAGGTTGGAGTGAGTTTGCGTATGAGAATGATCTTCGTGAGGGAGATGAAGTGACCTTCACCATGTGACGTGCCAATCCTCCTGAAGTTCCCATTCGGACCGCGGTGTATCAAGTGAAGATCGTCGTTCCTCTCTAGGCTTAGTGCCTTTTAATGTTTCTTTATTTTGTGTTGGTCTGGTGATTTCTCCTCCTTCTCCCCTCCCCCCATAGTGCTCGTGAGGATGTTTACAGTCTCGCGAGCGCTTTGTGTTTAAAGAAGGAGGGAGAATGAACAAGGGTGCTTGTAGTTCTTATCTTCTTGTTTTGGGATGTGTTTTATGAATAAGTTAGACTGGAATATCGGGAAAACTTTGGAACTTAAAATGTAGTGTGCACCTCTGTGCCATCGCAATTAAAAGTATGTGTTTCATCAACAGACTTTAGAACTTAAAATGTTTCCGAAGCAAAAACACTTAATATCTTAAATAGGACACTCTTCAACATCTTTCATCGGGAAGGACTCTTCTGTTTTTGTTGGTCTTTCGAAAAACCCTGCGAGATAGTCGATCGCATAAGTATAGATTATTCGTATGTCATGACCTGTGATGTGATAAAGAGTGTGTTTTTACGTGACTACTGCATGCGTATGAGCCAGTAGTAGGGTTTTTGTGCGTCCGTCAGTGTCTTTGTGTTGAGCACGGGATTTCCTATAATGAATTGGAATCAGACTCTTTGTTCTTGTGACAAAACAAAGTAGCTCGCGTGTTTATTTCACCATACCTTAGCTGAGGTATTCTTAATGCCTTGGGAAATCTATGCTCGCGAAGAATTGGAGTATTAGCGCCAGTATCATCATAAATTGCGGAGGTTTTCTGTTTCGTTCGCGACGCGAAGCTACACGTGACCGAATCGCGTTAGTCTTTTGCAAGGATATTACTTCCTCTTTTGCGGAAGAAAAGGTTTGTGTACACGAAGTGCTTTTTAAGTACCTGGACGATGATATGTCTAGAGCCCCAGCCTTGCATCGCGATCATGTCTAGGATCGTTCATTTCTGTAATGCAAGAGTGTCTGTCAAAGCAGATGGGGCCTCATTAGCTTTTTGTATTGTATATCTCTAAGCTAAGTATATAGTTTCATGATTGAATTTTTTCAGGAGTGTCACTCGCTGTGCTCCGTGCCTTGATGGGTTGCTATTCCATCAAGGTCAGGACTTCGTGGTCGAGGTGAGGAGGACGAATGTCGTTACTCACTCTCGGACGGTCACAGCTTCACAACCCGGGTGGGTGCTCCTAGCCCCTACCCAGCGTTATGGCTTCGCGACCTGGGTGGGTGCTCTTGGCCCCAGCCCAGCGTCACGGCTTCGCGACCTGGGTGGGTGCTCTTGGCCCCAGCCCAGCGTCACGGCTTCGCGACCTGGGTGGGTGCTCTTGGCCCCAGCCCAGCGTCACGGCTTCGCGACCTGGGTGGGTGCTCTTGGCCCCAGCCCAGCGTCACGGCTTCGCGACCTGGGTGGGTGCTCTTGGCCCCAGCCCAGCGTCACGGCTTCGCGACCTGGGTGGGTGCTCTTGGTCCCAGCCCAGCGTCACGGCTTCGCGACCTGGGTGGGTGCTCTTGGCCCCAGCCCAGCGTCACGGCTTCGCGACCTGGGTGGGTGCTCTTGGCCCCAGCCCAGCGTCACGGCTTCGCGACCTGGGTGGGTGCTCTAGGCCCCAGCCCAACGTCACGGCTTCGCGACCTGAGTGGGTGCTCTTGGCCCCAGCCCAGCGTCACGGCTTCGCGACCTGGGTGGGTGCTCTTGGTCCCAGCCCAGCGTCACGGCTTCGCGACCTGGGTGGGTGCTCTTGGCCCCAGCCCAGCGTCACGGGATTTATGTGAGTTCGTGAATTCTCGAGATGTGTAAGTACCTTTTATTCTGAGATCACGTCCCCCTTTGTGGCGAAAGAATTTATTTCCTTGGTAACCTGATGATAGATTTTTGCTAATGTTTAGTCTCAATCGGTCCTTTCGCCTGCATACAGCTCGTCAGAACATCTTATTTCGCGATTATATCGCTTTCTATGTAGTATTCATTTAAGGTATGAAGACATTTGAGGTATGAAGTCGCATCACGTTCCAGGAATTTGCAACGTGATTCCCAGAGCTATCCTTTAGTCGATAGGCCCCTGGTGCGACTCCGCGATCCACTATATATGGCCCCTCCCAGTTGGGATCGAGTTTTCCTCCTTCTGTCTTTCTCAGGACCAGATCTCCCTTCACGAATCCTCTTTCCTTGACATGCTTGTTATAATACCTCACGACACCCGCTTTGTAAGCGGCCGCCCGGACAACCGCCATTTCTTGTGTTTCTTCGCGAAGTTGGAGCTCCATCCTCAACTTCTCGTCATTGGTATCCGGGTCATAGTGAAGGAGTCTTTCGTTTGGGAACAAGATTTCTACGGGAACCACAACCTCCACCCCGTACGCGAGGGCGAAAGGACTCTCCCCCGTTGCTTTTTTCATTGTGGTTCGATTGGCCCAGAGAGTAAGTGGCAGGACCTCCGCCAATCTGCCCTTATCGCTGTCTAGTCTTTTCTTAAGATCTGTGACAATGATCTTATTGACGACTTCTACCTGCCCATTATAGTGTGGGTGTGCAACTGAAGCAATTTTCAAATTAACTCCCAGATCGCTGCACCATGCCATCAGCTGAGGCGAGTTGAATTGAGGACCACGATCGGTAACAATTTCGCATGGCAATCCATAGCGACAGATAATGTTTTTCCAAAGGAATTTCTTCACTACGGGTACTGTTGTCGACGCGAGTGCTTCTGCCTCGATCCATTTTGTGAAATAGTCCACCGCGACAATGATATACTCGAGCTGACCCGGGGCCTTTGGTCTGAAAGGGCCAAGAAGATCCAGCCCCCACATCGCGAAGGGGATGGGGCTTCCCATAATCTGAAGCTGCACTCCTGGTTGGTGAGAGGCAGGGGCGGAATACTGGCATGCCTGACAAGCTCGCATCATCGCTTGAGCATCTTGTTTCATTGTAGGCCAGAAATGCCCTTGGCGCAAAGCCTTGTACACCAGAGGTTTCCACCCTGCGTGTGTCCCACACAACCCAACATGTAGCTCTTCGAGGTAGGCCTTTGTCTCATAGTAGCCCATACATTTCAGTTCATAAGGGTCACCTCCTCTTTTGTAAAGCTCACCTCTGCTGATATAAAAGCGTCCAGCCTTTCTTTTCAATTGCATGAGCTCTTTTGGATCAGTAGGACCGCGACCATATCTGAGGTAGTCTATGAATGGGCGACGCCAATCTTCAGATGAAGTATTGATCGCCATCATCTCAATCTCGTGACTGATGGCACTTTCTTCTTTCACCAAAAACAGATATTTCGGGGGTCCCCCTTTGACACCATGAACCCTGATCTTTGCTCGCGTTCCTCTTTGGGACCTTCCCAGCTGGCTCCCATCTTCGCGAGCTCATCTGCTTTTTTATTCAGTTCTCTTGGGATTGCTTTGATCTCGTAGTGCATGAAAAGTGAGGTCAATGTCGCGACCCTGGCATGATATTGTGGGAGGTTCCCTATTCGCGCTTCATAAAACCCCTGCACCTGCTTTACCACAGTCTCTGAATCGCAACAACATGATAGCACAGAGATTGAAAGGCCGATGGCTAACTCTAGCCCTGCGATCAAGGCCTCATACTCAGCTTCATTGTTCGTGGGTTTGAACTTTAGTGCGATGGCGTGGCTTATCTCATCTCCCGTAGGCGATGTGAGAATCACACCCGCGCCACACCCCTCGTCATTCACAGCTCCATCAGTGTGCATTATCCACATCATCTTCTCGCCATACGGATTCACCACTTCCCCTTCTCTGAAACTCGTTTCGACAATGAAATCAGCAAGCGCTTGCGCCTTGATAGCTGGCCTGGGCCGGTACACCACATCGAACTCTGACATCTCAATAACCCATTTTGTGAGCCTCCCTGCTACAGTAGGTTTGGTCATGAAGCAATAGAGTGGCAAGTTCGTCAGGGTTTCAATCGGGTGTGCATGAAAATAAGGTCTTAGTTTGCCAGCAACTGTTATCAACGCGAGCACATACTTTTCAACTGGAGAATACCGTGTTTCCACTGGCAACAAAGCTCGGCTGACAAAATATACTGGTTTCTCTGACTCGCGAACAAGAACTACGCTTACTGCCCTCGAACTGGCCGCGAGATACAATTGGAGAGTCTCTCCCGGAATCGGGGAAGATAAGATCGAGAGCTTTGTCAAATGTTCTTTGAGGCTCGCGAAAGCTTGATCACACTCCTCGGTCCACTCAAAGTTCTTTGGCTTTTTCAGAATCTCGAAGAATGGGAGGTTGCGTTCAGCCAATTTGGCACAAAATCTCCCCAAATAGTTCACTCGGCCTACAAACCTTTGGACTTCGTGGGTTGATCGTGGTGGTTCGAGATTGAGAACGGCTTTGACTTTATCGGGATTAACCTCTACACCGCGAGCGCTAATCATGAAGCCCAAGAATTTTCCTTCTGTGACACCGAACACGCACTTGTCCGGGTTTAAACTCATCCCATACTTTCTGAGAGTCGCGAAGACCTCTGCCAGGTCGCGAGCATGGTCACTTTGTTTCTTGCTCTTTACCACAATGTCATCAACGTAGGCCTCAACCGTATCCCCTATCTGATCACTGAAGATGCGGTCGACCAATCTCTGGAAAGTGGCCCCCGCGTTCTTAAGGCCGAAAGGCATCACTTTGTAGTAGAAAGTTCCCTTATCTGTTATGAAAGAGGTATGCTCTGAGTCAAGGGGGTTCATCATGACTTGGTTATACCCCGAGTACGCATCTAAGAAGCTGAGTGCCTCATGCCCTGCGGTGGAGTCTACAAGTTGATCAATAGAAGGTAGCAGGTAGCTGTCTTTCGGGCAAGCTTTGTTCAAATCTGTGAAGTCCACGCACATCCTCCACTTTCCCGTTCCTTTTTTCACGACCATAACAACATTAGCCAACCAAGCTGGGTACTAGACTGGTCTTACAAACCCAGCTTTTAGGAGCTTTGCGAGCTCCACAGCCGCGACCTCATTCTTCGGACCCGCTTGCTTTCTTTTTCTTTGTCTTTTAGGAACGATATCGTTGCTAATATTCAGAGAGTGAGTGATTACTGATGGGAGAATTCCTTTCAAGTCTTTGGGGGACCAAGCGAAGACATCTCGCGACTCCGACAACAAGTTTTCGATCTCCCCCATTACCATAGGGTCAAGGTTACCTCCCACAGATAATATCTCTTCTTTGTTTGCAAAAGGAGTGATCTCCTGTGTTTCAAATCCGGAAAACTTTGCTTTGTCCACATTTCCCTCAGAATTCTGATACCTGGGAGGCTCGCAAACATCTAAGTCAGCTTCCTCCTCAACATTAGGCATACCTGGGAGGCTCGCGAACATCTAAGTCAACTTCCTCCTCAACATTAGGCATACCTGGGATAAAGAGTTGGTTCGCGAGCAGAGGTGTATCTTCTCCCTTTTCAGACTTGATGTAACAAGAGATGCTCTCTTTCTCCACCCCCGTCGCAACTCCAGTCCCGGAGGGTGTGGGAAACTTTATGCAGAAATGGCTCATGGACACTACTACATCAAACTTGCACAGTGTACCTCTCCCGATGATCGCGTTATACGAAGAGCTTGCCGGGATGATGACGAAATCAATCTTTTCTGACCTTCGCGGCCCTGTCTCATCTCCCATCACTACATCTAAGCTCACCACTCCTAGAGCAGTGACCCTCTCTCCCACGAAGCCTACTAAAGTGGTTCGCGTCGGTCTCTTCATCTGTGGATCAACCCCTAGTTTTTCGAAGGCATCCAGATATAATATGTCAGCAGAGCTGCCTGTGTCCACCAGAATACGGCTGACTAGCTTTGTGCCAATCTGCAGATGTATGACTAATGGGTCACCAGAAGAGACTGCCCACTCGTTGATCTCTTCATTAGAAAAAACAAGTTGATATGGTTCTCTGGGAGGGGGTTTCGCGATACTCATAACTGGGAGCCCGCGAGGGAGCGGAGCGTTAATCATCTTTCGTTGTTCACGCCTGTTTGGGGTTATAGGGATATGCTTCCCGGCTATGGTCCCAACATGACCGTCCGGTCGCGGGAAGTCTTGATTGCGTTGAGGTGGATGAGGATCGTTCGCGTTCTGTTGGTTGCGTCCTCTTCCTCCCCCACCATTGTTGTTTCCCCCTCTGAACGGCCCCCGGCCAGGGTTTCTACCACCCCTGCCTTGATTGCTTCCTCCGCCTCTCTGATTCATGAGGACGGCTCTCTGCTCGGGTTCATTGTTCATTCTTGGGCCACTCCTGCATTCATCCGTGTTGTGAGTAGTGGAGTTGTGGTTGGCGCACCACATTCCATCGCGACCACGACCTCAGCCTCCATTGCCTCGGCCGCGACCTCTGTAGTTGGAATTGTCATCCCTCTGGTTCATCAAATTCTGTGCCTGAAACTGATTCTGATCTGTACTCTGTCTGTAATCCTGATACTGATTCTGATTCTGACGCTGAGTTACTAACCCTGGAGCTCGCGAATCACTCTGTCCCTGATCATACTGCTGTCTCTTGTTCCCCCAATTCTGATTGCCTTTTTTTAGAGCTCTAGCCCTGGTTTTGGTTCTGTTTGTTCTGTCCTCCACCCACTGCGGGTGTGCTTGAATGAGTCTCAACTTGAATTTCGACATAAGCTCTTTCTAACATGGCCTGATAGGACCCTTCCTGCTTTCTGTAAAGGTGCTTTTTGAACTCACTCCCGTCGGCCAACCCATTTAAGAACGTGACCCTGGCAGTTTTATCATCAAAATCATCAGCCTCCAAGACCATCAGCGAGGAACTTTTTACGTACTCTTCCAGACTTTCGCCCGTTTTTTGTTTGATCCCGACCACTTCTTGCATAGTGATCTTTCTCTTCTTCGAAGAGCCAAAATGCAACAAGAACCCCTTTTCAATATCCGCAAAGCAAGAGATGCTCCCGGGTGGTTGATTTAACATCCATGTCATGGCGGTGTCCGCGAGTGTTCCTGGGAATCCTTTGCATAGGGTGGCCTCATCCGGACCCCTCGCGATCATGGCGTACTTGTATCGGGTAAGATGTTCCTTAGGGTCTCCCTTACCAGTGTATTCCTTGATAGTCGGGAACCTGAAATCTGGTAGTGGAGGGGCCCTGATGATGTGCTCTGCAAAAGCCGTGGGGCCAAATATTGTTGATAAGTCGAGAGGAGGGTTCTGGAATGTCTCGCGATTATAGTGGGATCGCGTTGTTCCTGTACAGGATAGTATGCTCAGCCCCTCTCGTCATAGCGAACATCATGTTGAGAGTTGTAGTGCTCCTAATGACTCATTGGAGCCTGGTTTAGGTCGAACCTTCCCTGTCCAACTTCGCGAGTACCATTTCTTTCCCTCGGCCTTCTAGAAACCGATGCTCTGTCATCCGGGACAATTTCAGCTACTTCTTCTTCTTCATTAATCTCTCTTTCCTCGCGATTGGCTTGGTCGTTAAGAGGTTCGACCCTTTGGTTAGATGCATTTGGTGCGATCGGGGCGCCTTGTGCTATCCAGGCGGCAAAAAGCTCGTTCTGCTCCCGAGGGATAGTGATAAGCTCGGGAACTTCCTTCTCAACGCGAGGGAGCGGTGGGGGATTGAGAGTGTTTTGATTGATGTGTGGCGTGGTGTTGTTTACTGTGCCGCTTCTGCCAGTTTTCGACCATGATGTTGTCTTTCGCGAACTGACTCTCGAGATTTCAAAGGGAGCTAGCTGCGCGAGGAGGTCCCCACGGTCGGCGCCAGTGTTGGAGCCCAAATATTCGCGATATCGCAATCCACACCTCGCGAGATCTGGCCTTCAGTGAATCTTCAAATACTGGAGACCTTCCTTACGCAAACTGGAGCAACAACTTGTGACTCATCTTCATCTGGATCAAAATGTGCTATTCTCCTCTGTTCTTTATGTTCTTCAGCCCCTAAGGTACCTACACAACCAAACTTCAGGCCCTAAGGTACCTACACAACCAAACCTGAAGGTTGGACCCCCTGATTTGGCTCTCCGACGCTCAAGTCAGTAATAGCCACAGATAATTGAACCCAATGCCTCAAACAACAATAGAGTAAAGTAAAAACAGAGAGAAGATAATGATCGAAGTAATGACCAAATCAATGAAACCTCGTGAGCCAACTCAATGAAACAGTAAATGATGAAACTCAACCAATCGTGATGATTCGCACCTCAAAAGTACGATGACGGTACCGAGAGTCAGAATCCAGGTACCGATCATCCGATTCTCTACTAAAAGAGATGAATCTAGATCAGAGAGACGAGCTCGGAAATGAGTAATCGCCTTATGTGTTTTCTCTGTAGCTCAAGGGGGAAGGAAGATGCTCTCAATTGCCACTGCCTTTCTCTCTCTTTGCGGTTAGGATTTATAACCAGATATCGGGGCCCACACGATCCGGTTCTGCTCCCTTTACCTATTGGGCTTCTTAATGGGCCTCTCGTTCTCGACTTGGTTATCGGTCTTATGGGCTCGTGGTCCGTTTATTAGTCGCGAACCGGGTTCGTCTCTGAGTCGCGAGAACCGGTCCAAGAGTAAGTTCTTTTGTGATGTTTTTTACAGTGAATTGGTTCATACTTACATTATATTATTCAAAACTAATATGTAATATATAAGCATTCTATATGTAAGAAAACACATAGATTGTGTGTGTTTAGTGATAGCATGCATTTAGACTAGTTTAGGCCACGTCTATTTCTGCCATTTTGATTTGTTTCGTTGATTTTTCCTTTAGTTTTATTTGGTTTTAGTAGTTTAGGAGTGTTCGGAGTCTACTCTTGCGCTTTTCTCATTTCAGGATCTTTTGGAGGCGTTTTTTGGAGAATGGTGGCCTTGATATGAAGATGTTCGAGTAGAGGACACGTTGGAATGGCGCCAACGACAAGTGTGCGGATGATAAGAAGAAGGCAGGACCAAGGCCGAGTAAGGAGAGAGTCCGGGACTGGAGCTAAAGGAGGAAACCGTGCCAAACCCGGCCAAGACCCGGCCAAGTCTCACCCCGTGTCGTGGAAAGCAAGGCAGACTTCAACTGGGAGTAACCCGGCCATGACCCGACCGGGTTTGTGACCGGGTCAGCAAGCGAGTTGTCACCTGAGTGTAACCCGGCCATGACCCGACCGGGTTTGTGACCGGGTCAGCAAGCGAGTTGTCACCTGAGTGTAACCCGGCCATGACCCGGCCGAGTTCTGGCCGGGTCGGGCCGCTGTTTCATTTCCGACTCATTTAATCCCCGGGCGTTTTGTCTTCTATTCGTATGGGGGTATAAAAGCCTTGTTAGAACTGCTATTCCATCATCTTGTAACTGCTTAGACGTTTCAAAACTCTCAAGAACCCTAGGGAAAACTTGGAGATTTTACGAGATTTGATTGTTGGAATTTCGTATCTCTTTGGAGAAGACAATTGGTATGTTGTTTCTTTCAATGAAATTGATTTCTCTTTCTCTCATGTCTAGCTAAATCCTCCTTTCTAAGGTTGGGTGAACCCAATGGTGATTTGATAGATTTGATTGGTATTGTTTGGTTGTATGTATATGTAAATGTGAATTGATTCTATCCTAGGTTGCTTAATAACCTGATTGCTTTGTAATTGGGATTTCTAATTAGAATTTGAGACCGACCGGAGATAATGATAATTGGAGGTTGATTTAAATGGATCCCTAGGATAGAACTTGTGGGTTAATTGCGTGACCATCGATTTAACCCCTTGTGGCACTTGACTATCGATTAGATCCTTGGATGAGCAGATTCCGCTGAGCACCACAAGTGGATGTTGTTTCCACTTGTCCATTGATCTATGTAGAGCTTAATGGATCTAAATTAGATTGGCTTGCGCGAAAGTGACTGCTAATCTCATTTAGGTACACACACTACTGTCTGACCATGAAGCAGTGTTGACATTAGATAGCGAGTCCTTCAATTTACATTTGCATTGAAATACAATCCAATATTGCTTAAAACCTATTGTATCACCATTGTGGGAAGCCTAACCTTGGAAGCCTTTTTCTTCCCTTGATTAATAACCTTGTTTGCTTGATATTTGTTACCATTGAAACCAAACCGAATTACAACCTTTTCTTGTTTACGACTTAATCTATTAGTTGAATTGACAATTGGTACTACATAGTCCCAGAGTTCGACACCTTGGTACTACACCCGAACCCGTACACTTGCGGGTAGGATTTGGACCTATCAAGTTTTTGGCGCCGTTGCCGGGGACTGTTGTTAGTATTGGTTGTTACACGCAACCGATAGATTAGGTCTCATTTTTGTTTTTGACTTTGCTTCCTTTGTCTTTGGTTTCAGATTTGTTCTCATTCATATGCGAAGAGCCTTGAGCGACGGTGAACTACAACACGATCCCGAACCCGAGCGTGCTTTTCACAGACGAAGAAGAGAGCAAAGAGAAGCAAGGACCCGAGCAATGGATGAGGCTGCACGATTGCAACAGCAACAACGAGAGTTGCTGCAACAACAGCAACTACTGAATCAGCAGCAGGAGATGCAACAGTTGTTGAATGCGCCTCCGCCTATGACATTGGGTGACTATGTGCTGCCACGTCACCAAGGACCCACATCTGGTGTGGTCCGACCTCCAGTTGCTGCAAGGAACTTTGAGCTGAAGCCGTCTTTGATAAATATGGTTCAGCAGAATCAGTTTGGAGGTCTACCATCTGAGAATCCTCACCTACATCTTAACACCTTTCTGGAGCTTATGGACACGGTGAAGATTCATGATGTCTCTGATGACGCGCTTTATTTGCGCGCCTTCTCATTCTCTTTGAAAGACAGGGCTAAGGCTTGGTTCAAGGCTCTTCCTCAGGGCACTATCACGACATGGGATGAGTTGGCTAAGGCTTTCCTAACCAAGTACTTCCCCCCGAAGAAGACGGCTGAGATGAGGAATCAGATTAGTTCGTTCCAGATGAAGGATGGAGAGTCTCTCTATGAAGGTTGGGAGAGATTCATGGAGCTATTGTTGCTATGTCCTCACCATGGGCAAGATAAGTGGGTGTTGCTGCACACCTTCTACAACGCTATGGACAGCACTAATAGGATGCTCATTGATGCCTCATCTGGAGGTACTATCATGGATATGCATGTTGATGCGGCTTGGGATAAGATTGAGAGCATTGCCCAACACAATCACTACTATGATGCTCGATCGACTCCAAGCACTAAGAGGACAGCTGGTCTTTATGAGGTTGATAATGAGGTCTCTCAACAAGCTAGGATGGAAGCTATGGCTCATGAGATAAAGCAACTAAAGTTGAGTATGAATAGAGCTAAGCTGAAGAAAGAGGAGAGTCCTGCTCAGGTTGCTTCACAGGTGGTTTGCCAATTCTGTGGGGATGGTGATCACACCATAACAACTTGTCAATTATTTGCTGCACAGGATGAGGCACAAGAAGGAGATGTGAACTATATGAACAACTTCAATCGGGGTCCTAGGAACGATCCATACTCCAACACCTATAACCCCGGTTGGAGGAATCACCCTAACTTCTCCTATGCCAACAACCAAGCTGCTCAGAGACCGCCTCCTGGTTTTCAACAAAGAGCTCCTCAACCCCAAGGCCAAGAGCGTGCCCAAACGTCTGAAGAGTCCAAGTTTGACTTGATCATGAAAGAGCTTCAGAACATCAACAAAGTATTGAAGAACCATGATAGCTTGCATGCTCAGTACGCTTTGAATGCTCCTAGGCCCCAAGGTCAACTTCCCGGTCAGACTGAGGCCAATCCAAAAGGGCAAATCAATGCTGTGTCCTTGAGGAGTGGTAAACAACTCGAAGACCCAAAGGTTGTGGATCTCAAGCAAAAGGGCAAAGCTGCTGAAGAGCCCGAAGAAGTTGTGGTCCAAGAGAAGGAGGCACCTTACGTCCCACCTCCACCATACAAGCCTCCTCTTCCCTTCCCCCAAAGGAAGGCTCAAGCTCAGTTGGATCAACAATATGGCAAGTTTGTAGAGGTGCTGAAAAAACTCTACATCAACATCCCCTTCACCGATGCTCTCAAGCAAATGCCATCTTATGTGAAGTTCTTGAAGGAGATCTTGTCCAACAAAAGGAAACTGGATGATTGCCAATCAGTTTCTTTGAGTCAGGAGTGCAGTGCTCTAATTCAAAACAAGTTGCCTCCCAAGCTTGGAGATCCTGGTAGCTTCAACGTCCCCATGGTGATTGGTGATTGCACCTATGATGCTTTGTGTGATTTGGGGGCTAGTGTGAGCATCATCCCGCTCTCCATTTGTAAGGACTTGGACTTGGGAGAGCCGAGACCAGTGAGGATGACTTTGTATATGGCTGACAGGTCCGCGACTCACCCCATAGGGATTTTGGAGGACATACCCATCCAGATAGGTAAGTTCTTCATTCCTGTGGACTTCATTGTTTTGGATATTGATGCTGACTCTCCTGTCCCTATTATCTTGGGAAGACCCTTCTTAGCTACTGCAGGTACACTAATTGATGTGAAACAGGGTATTCTTTCCTTTACTATTGGGGATGAGAAAATTGAGTTTAATTTGTCCAAGGCTATTAAGCGACCTTCTTTTGAGGATGATGTATCCAGGATTGATGTGTGTGCTCACGAAGGTCAAAAGTCCGTGATGTCTCTCATGATTGAGGACCCTTCGGAGCGTTACTTGATGGAGAGTGCGACCCAAGCTGAGAATCTGGGGCTACCGGCTGATGTGCTCTTTGATTTGGAGTCCACCGAGGAGATGCCCGAGGCCATTGTTGAAGCCCTTACAAGAGAAGATGTTCCTCCTAAGGAGGAGACCAAAGAGGCACCAAAGGTGGAGTTGAAATCACTTCCATCTAATTTGAGGTATGAGTTCCTTGGACCCGATTCTACTTATCCGGTGATTGTCAATGCTAGCTTGAGTGATTGTGAAATTGAAAAATTGTTGCATGAACTTAGGCTGCATAGAAAAGCCATTGGATATTGTATTGATGACTTGAAAGGAATTAGTCCCTCAATGTGCATGCATAGGATTTTGATGGAAGATGACCATAAACCATCCATTGAGCATCAAAGAAGGCTTAATCCTAACATGAAAGAAGTAGTGAAAAAAGAAGTGCTGAAATTGTTAGACGCAGGCATTATTTATCCTATTTCTGATAGTGCATGGGTTAGTCCTGTCCATGTTGTGCCTAAGAAGGGTGGAATGACTGTGGTGAAAAATGACAAGAATGAATTGATTCCTACTAGGACAGTCACTGGGTGGAGAATGTGCATTGACTATAGAAAATTGAACAAGGCCACTAGAAAAGACCATTTTCCACTACCCTTCATAGATCAAATGCTAGAGAGGTTGGCCAAGCATTCACATTTTTGTTATTTGGATGGTTATAGTGGATTCTTTCAAATCCCTATTCATCCGGATGACCAAGAAAAAACCACTTTCACATGCCCCTATGGCACATTTGCCTATAGGAGAATGCCATTTGGTTTGTGTAATGCTCCGGGCACCTTTCAAAGATGCATGATGGCTATTTTTTCTGATTTGATTGAGGATATTATGGAGGTTTTTATGGATGATTTCTCCGTATATGGTACTTCTTTTGATGCTTGCTTGTCTAACTTGTCTCGAGTTCTACAGCGGTGTGAGGAAGTAAACCTTGTATTGAATTGGGAAAAGTATCATTTCATGGTAAGTGAAGGTATTGTGCTAGGGCATTTGGTTTCTAACCGTGGGATTGAGGTTGACAGGGCCAAGATTGAGATCATAGAGAAGATGCCGCCTCCAACCTCGGTCAAGGGCATTAGAAGTTTTCTAGGACATGCCGGGTTCTATAGGAGGTTCATTCAGGATTTTTCAAAAATCTCCAAACCTCTTACTAACTTGCTCTTGAAGGATGCCCCCTTTGAATTTTCGAAGGAGTGTCTGGATGCTTTTTGCAGGTTAAAGGAGGCCTTGATTTCAGCACCAATTATACAACCTCCTGATTGGGACCTCCCATTTGAGCTTATGTGTGATGCTAGCGACTACGCTGTAGGAGCTGTTCTGGGGCAAAGGAAGGACAAGAAGCTACATGCAATCTATTATGCTAGTAAAACTCTTGATGATGCCCAAGTGAATTATGCCACGACTGAGAAAGAGTTGCTTGCTATTGTCTTTGCCTTTGAGAAGTTCAGGTCTTATTTGGTGGGAGCCAAAGTCATTGTCTATACTGATCATGCTGCAATCAGGTATCTCTTGAGTAAGAAGGAGGCCAAGCCTAGACTGATCCGATGGATCCTTCTTCTTCAAGAGTTTGACATGGAGATTAGAGACAAAAAGGGCACCGAGAATTTGGTTGCTGATCATTTATCTAGGTTGACTCAAGAGCAGTTGGAGTGCACAAAAGATGAGCCACCTATTGATGATTCGTTCCCGGATGATCACCTTTTTAGGATTGCTAATGAAGTCTTGACTCTTGCAAATTCAAGAATGCCATGGTATGCCGATTTTGTCAACTACTTGGTTTGCAACGAGTTACCTCCCAATCTCTCATTCCAACAGAAGAAGAAATTCTTGTCTGATGTTCGGCATTATTTTTGGGATGAACCATTGCTTTTCAAGAGGTGTGCTGATGGGGTAATTAGAAGATGTGTTCCTGAGGAGGAGGTAGAGAGTGTCATCACTCATTGTCATTCTCTACCATGTGGAGGACATGCTGGGTCCTCAAAGACCACCACCAAGATATTGAGTTCCACCCTCTATTGGCCTTCTATGTTCAAGGATGTGCACCGTTTCATTGCTTCATGTGATGCATGTCAACGTACGGGGAACATCTCAAGGAGGAACGAAATGCCTCTTAACAACATTCAGGAGGTTGAGATCTTTGATGTATGGGGAATAGATTTCATGGGACCTTTTCCGCCGTCATGCTCTAACAAGTATATTCTTGTGGCGGTGGATTATGTGTCCAAGTGGGTGGAAGCCATTGCCTCACCGACTAATGATTCAAGAGTGGTGTCTAAGTTCTTTAACAAGGTGATCTTTCCAAGGTTTGGGACTCCAAGAGTTGTGATAAGTGATGGAGGATCCCATTTTATTGAGAAGAAGTTTGAGGCTTTGCTGAAGAAGTATGGGGTTACGCACCGGGTTGCAACTCCATATCATCCTCAAACTAGTGGTCAAGTTGAGGTCTCTAACCGGGAGATCAAGGCTATCTTAGAGAAGACCGTGTCCCGATCCCGGAAAGATTGGGCGATGAAGCTTGATGACGCTCTTTGGGCTTATAGGACAGCATTCAAGACTCCCATTGGCACAACTCCTTACCGACTGATTTATGGGAAGTCTTGTCATCTACCGGTGGAACTTGAACACAAGGCGTATTGGGCAATCAAATTGTTCAATTACGACATGAAGGAAGCCGGTGAGAAAAGGATGCTGCAATTACAAGAGCTTGAGGAGTTGAGGTTAGATGCTTATGAGAATGCCCGGATTTATAAGGAGAGAACTAAGAGGTGGCATGACAAGCACATTCTCCCTAGAGAATTTCATGAAGGCGATCTCGTCTTGCTATACAATTCTAGGTTGAGACTTTTTCCGGGAAAGCTGAAATCCCGATGGTATGGTCCGTTCCAAGTACGGAAGGTGTACCCTCACGGTGCAATTGAGATATGGAGTGAAGAAACGGGACAATTCAAGGTGAACGGGCAGCGGCTCAAGAAGTACATCGCGGGTGCCCCGATCAAGATGACCGTTTCCGTCCTCTATCTCGATCCGGTTCCTTGAAAGACGATGGAAGGTCAAGCTAATGACCGTAAACAAGCGTTGGGTGGGAGGCAACCCATCAGGTACGTTTTCTATCTTTCTCTCAAAAAAAAAAAATAAAAAATAAAAAAAAAAAAAAAAAAAGGGGGATCGACCATGCTTAACTGAGCGAAACTCGGTCATCACCCGACCGGGTTTCTGACCGAGTTTCTCTCAGTTGGGCGAAGGAGAAGCGCGAAACTCGGTCATCACCCGACCGGGTTTCTGACCGAGTTTCTCTCAGTTGGGCGAAGGAGAAGCGCGAAACTCGGTCATCACCCGACCGGGTTTCTGGCCGGGTTTCGAGCAGCTATTTGTTTAACCCCTAACCCGACCGGGTCTTTCCAAATACCCTTCTCTCTCCTTCCTCTTTCTCTTCTCTCTCTCTCTCGCCGCACCAGCCCCCGTCTCCCCGCCGTCTCGCCTTCACCTCTCCGGACCGGACCGAGCGTCTCGACCACCGGAACCTCCGAGCACCACCACCATTGGCACCACCTTCCTTCGTTTTCCCCCTTTCTCCCATTCCTAAGAAATCAAGGTATAATTTCTAAACCCTAGATCTAGTTTGGATTATTGGATTTTGGGTGTTTGTAAGTTCGAATTCTTGATTTGGATGATTGATTGTTTGAATTGGGTGGATTTTTGGGAGGAAATTTTGGATCTTAATGATTACTTTGAAATATTAGGCTCATTTCCAGATTTCTTAATTTGGGGGTGGATTTGGGTAAAATTGATGATGCTTGGTGGTTTGCTTGAATTTTTGTGATGTTCTAGTGGTTTGTTCTTACTCGTGTAAATTTTGTTCGTTGATGACTCGTGTGAATCTTATGCTATAATTGTTGTTCGTTCTTGCTAGAACGACATATATGTTATTTGGGATTCAAATTGCTTGCCCCCTTGTGCTGATATTATTGGTCATTCTTGCCGGAATGACGATTATGTGGGTATGCATTACCTTGGTTTGGCTTGTTTTGTTGTGTGTCTAGGAATACCGGAAAACAGGAAAATGTCAGCATCCAAGCGACCAAGGCAGACCGGTAGCTCTTCTAGGCCCCGCGCTGACCCTCCGAGGGATGCGGATAATGCCAACGCGTTGGGGATTACCTTCTCTTCTAATGCTCATCGCCTGCGGTTCCGAAAAATTAAGGATCGCTCGATTATGCCAACGCGGCACTTGGACTTTGGGAAGCTCGCCACCTTGGGGATTGATGCGGACATTGAGTGGCTGGCTGCACGTCTGGGATGGCAGACCTTCATTCACTTCGAGCAGCCCACCTACCGGCACCTCACGCTGGAGTTCCTGAGCACTTTGGAATGTCAGCTCATACAAGGCGAGCACCGCAGTGTGGGACTGTGCACCTTCCGTCTAGGGAACGCCAACCGCGAGGTCACCTTGGCTGACGTGAGCGCCATCTTCGGCTTCCCAATAGCTAGAGTGGATGCTCCTCGAGTGGATACCAGGGCTCATTTCTGTTCCTACCCAGACTTTTGGAGGGAGATTGCGGCAAATCATCATTATGACCCTGCGAAGACCAAGGCCTCCTGGATCACTAACCCGGCCATCCGCCTCTTTCACCGCTTCATGGCCCATACAATCTTTGGCCGCGGTGGTGGAGCTGAGAACAGCGCCTCCAAGAAAGAGGTCCTTGTCCTTTGCGCCGCACTGCACAACGAGGAGATCAACTCCGCTGCCTTCCTGATGGGTCATTTACAATTGGTGAGCCATAAGGTCAGCGGGACTATTACCATCGGCGGCTTGGTGACTGCTTTTGCGAAGCATTTTGGCATTCCTTTGGCGGGTCGCCGCGATTATCAGTCATCTTGCGCCATTGATTTTCCTACGCTCATCAAAATGGGGGTGGTGTTCCAGCGCGGTACTTCCTGGTGTTGGGTGCTTCCTACTGCTGAGGCTCCTAGAGGCTGCCGGCTCCTCCGTCTCCCCAATCCCGAGCGCACTTCGCTCCAGCAGCAGGCCAATTGGAATGTGCGTCCTCTACCTTCGGATCCCTACCCTTCCAGCGGCAAGCAAGCTAGAGGCGCTCCCATGGATGACGAAGAAGACGAGGATGATGATGATGATGCCAATGAGAGCGGTCCCGCAGCTGGTAGTTCACAGGGGCATGATTCGCGCCTCTATTCTATGCTAGAGAGTATGCAGCAAGACATGGCGGTTGGGTTTTCCGCAGTGCACGCACGGATGGACCATATGCACGCGGACATCAACACGCGCTTTGATCAATTGCGTGCTGATTTTCAGAATTGGCGTTTCCCAGGTTCTCCACCTCCACAAGAGTAGACTCCTCTTCACCCCTTGCATCATAGTAGAATAATTGTGAGTACTCCCTTTTCCTTACGCTTCCTTTTCTACATTGGGGACAATGTAGGGTTCCAGCTTGGGGGTGGGGTGTATTTTCAATTTTGCATTGCATATAGTTCGCTTGATTAGTTGCATTTGAATTTTTAGTTGCAATTTTTTCCCTGCTCGGTCCTTTGTGAGTTCTCATAACAGTATACGCACCATGACTCCTCTTAATATGCTTTGGTTGTTAATATTGCAATTGCATTATGAGCATGATATGATTGATCAAACTTATGACAATGACTTGAGCATGTGGACTTTGATTAAGATGTGTTAGGACTGAAACTCTAGACAAAATATCCCGGTGAGGTTGTTGGCCTTTCTAGGACTACATTCATAAGTCCTCTTATTTTCTTGTGTGATCTCTCTTTGCTTGCTATCTCTAGAACTTGCTTCTGTACCTATTTGAGACTGCATATAGGACTAAAAATGCATTACATCTTGATCGAGACATTGTTTTTGTTAGCCCTTTTTAATCCTTGGCCACCCTATTATTATTTCCCTCTTTTTGAAGCCACTATGAGCCTATAGCCTATTTTATTTGTAAGTTCCACAAAAGAAATCCTAGCCTATTATATATCCTACCTATCCAGGGGTTTGAACTTCTATTTGCTTTGTGTGGATGTGAGACAAGCTTGGGGGAGTTGTATAAATGTTGGGTGATCATTGGAAATCATTTGTAAGGGTCTATACCATTCAGTTTATAATAGTTTACTTCCTTCTTCTTCATTCAAAAAAAAAAAAAAAAAAGAAACAAAACAAAAAAAAAAGAAAAAAGAGAAGAGAACCAGAAAAAAATCTGGATAAAAAAAAAAGAAAAGAAAAAGAGAGTGGAGGAGAAAAGAAGTGCATAAGAAAAAAGAATGGTAAATCATTTATTTGGGGTGTAATTTCTGAGCTTATTGTAATATCATATTATGGTTGGTGTTGGTTTGAGAAGTCTATTCCCCTGGATTTAGCACCACATGGCCAAATATATATCCATGCCTATTTAAAATCCCTTGGCCCCATTACAACCCTATTATATGTCTCGTGATTGTGTTTTGCATTGTCCTAGTAGTGGAGATTAGATATTGTTGCAAGCTTATGGTAGATAGCATTCAAAGTAGAGTGTTGAGCGACATATATAAACCTAAACACATGAGTGTGAGTGACATTAAAATTAACTTGTGAGGTCTAGAGTTGAGGAACTAATTTCATCTTGTCATTGATTGAGAAGCATGCTAGGACGGAAGTTGTCATTTGTTTGGCCTTTCATGGTCATTGTTCATATGTCTTTTGGATAGAAACAGCTATTGCATATTTTGTGTACTCATTGTCGTGCACTTGCTTGGGGACAATCAAGGTTCAAGCTTGGGGGAATTTGATAGCATGCATTTAGACTAGTTTAGGCCACGTCTATTTCTGCCATTTTGATTTGTTTCGTTGATTTTTCCTTTAGTTTTATTTGGTTTTAGTAGTTTAGGAGTGTTCGGAGTCTACTCTTGCGCTTTTCTCATTTCAGGATCTTTTGGAGGCGTTTTTTGGAGAATGGTGGCCTTGATATGAAGATGTTCGAGTAGAGGACACGTTGGAATGGCGCCAACGACAAGTGTGCGGATGATAAGAAGAAGGCAGGACCAAGGCCGAGTAAGGAGAGAGTCCGGGACTGGAGCTAAAGGAGGAAACCGTGCCAAACCCGGCCAAGACCCGGCCAAGTCTCACCCCGTGTCGTGGAAAGCAAGGCAGACTTCAACTGGGAGTAACCCGGCCATGACCCGACCGGGTTTGTGACCGGGTCAGCAAGCGAGTTGTCACCTGAGTGTAACCCGGCCATGACCCGACCGGGTTTGTGACCGGGTCAGCAAGCGAGTTGTCACCTGAGTGTAACCCGGCCATGACCCGGCCGAGTTCTGGCCGGGTCGGGCCGCTGTTTCATTTCCGACTCATTTAATCCCCGGGCGTTTTGTCTTCTATTCGTATGGGGGTATAAAAGCCTTGTTAGAACTGCTATTCCATCATCTTGTAACTGCTTAGACGTTTCAAAACTCTCAAGAACCCTAGGGAAAACTTGGAGATTTTACGAGATTTGATTGTTGGAATTTCGTATCTCTTTGGAGAAGACAATTGGTATGTTGTTTCTTTCAATGAAATTGATTTCTCTTTCTCTCATGTCTAGCTAAATCCTCCTTTCTAAGGTTGGGTGAACCCAATGGTGATTTGATAGATTTGATTGGTATTGTTTGGTTGTATGTATATGTAAATGTGAATTGATTCTATCCTAGGTTGCTTAATAACCTGATTGCTTTGTAATTGGGATTTCTAATTAGAATTTGAGACCGACCGGAGATAATGATAATTGGAGGTTGATTTAAATGGATCCCTAGGATAGAACTTGTGGGTTAATTGCGTGACCATCGATTTAACCCCTTGTGGCACTTGACTATCGATTAGATCCTTGGATGAGCAGATTCCGCTGAGCACCACAAGTGGATGTTGTTTCCACTTGTCCATTGATCTATGTAGAGCTTAATGGATCTAAATTAGATTGGCTTGCGCGAAAGTGACTGCTAATCTCATTTAGGTACACACACTACTGTCTGACCATGAAGCAGTGTTGACATTAGATAGCGAGTCCTTCAATTTACATTTGCATTGAAATACAATCCAATATTGCTTAAAACCTATTGTATCACCATTGTGGGAAGCCTAACCTTGGAAGCCTTTTTCTTCCCTTGATTAATAACCTTGTTTGCTTGATATTTGTTACCATTGAAACCAAACCGAATTACAACCTTTTCTTGTTTACGACTTAATCTATTAGTTGAATTGACAATTGGTACTACATAGTCCCAGAGTTCGACACCTTGGTACTACACCCGAACCCGTACACTTGCGGGTAGGATTTGGACCTATCATTTAGCTAAAGCCGAGTTATATTTCCTAAAAGTTCTTTTGTGTATTTACAGATTGTGTGTGTTTAGCTAAAGTCGAGCTATATTTCCTTTCATGAAACTCATCCTTTGATCCTTATTCCTTATCCTCGAAGATAAGGAATAAGGATCAAAGGATGGAGTTGATCTGAAGGCCAACAACTAGTCTATAGGGGGTGGTGGGTCCCACACGCTTATAAAACCAAAAAACAACATCCATTCTTCCCGATTCCAAATCTGAAATTTTCTCCCGTCTCTCTCTCTCTCTCTCTCTCTCTTATTGTTTCGATCAATTTTAAGAGCGTTTCAAAGAGCGAATTGAAGAACGATCTCAGATTTGGTGTAGAAGCAATTTTGACTGATTCAAGAGCGGAAATCAGGACTATTTCTCATTCGATTGAAAAAATATCGTAGCAGAAGCAATTCAATCTCGCTGCAAAATCAACTAGACATTGTTCTAGATGAAGTCGATACGATTTCAACCACTAAAAAGGTGATTCTTCGCAATTCCTTCAAGATTCATTCTCATATTTAACGGTTTTCCGTCCAAATTGACATTTCTCTACCTAATTAGAAATTTAGAAATTTTTCTGATCTAATTTTAGATGAGGAGAAAGCCTAAACGATTTAAGGTATATTTTGTGTGGTTTATCGTTGCACTTCGTATTTGAGTTTTAAAGATCCTTGTTAGTAAATAGAGAGGGCAGATTCATCCTCAATCCTAACAAAAAACAACTTCCTAATGAGATCTTTTCCCACGATAAATAGTGTAATCTATCGTAAAAATATTACAAGAAAAATATAAATATGAAAAGAGATAAATTAAATTAACTATTAAATTTTTATTTAACGATTAAGATACATTGATATTGACGGGTCAAAACCAGGTGAGGATATCCTCGAAGATAAGGAATAAGGATCAAAGGATGGAGTTGATCTGAAGGCCAACAACTAGTCTATAGGGGGTGGTGGGTCCCACACGCTTATAAAACCCAAAAACAACATCCATTCTTCCCGATTCAAAATCTGAAATTTTCTCCCGTCTCTCTCTCTCTCTCTCTCTTATTGTTTCGATCAATTTTAAGAGCGTTTCAAAGAGCGAATTGAAGAACGATCTCAGATTTGGTGTAGAAGCAATTTCGACTGATTCAAGAGCGGAAATCAGGACTATTTCTCATTCGATTGAAAAAATATCGTAGCAGAAGCAATTCAATCTCGCTGCAAAATCAACTAGACATTGTTCTAGATGAAGTCGATACGATTTCAAACACTGAAAAGGTGATTCTTCGCAATTCCTTCAAGATTCATTCTCATATTTAACGGCTTTCCGTCCAAATTGACATTTCTCTACCTAATTAGAAATTTAGAAATTTTTCTGATCTAATTTTAGATGAGGAGAAAGCCTAAACGATTTAAGGTATATTTTGTGTGGTTTATCGTTGCACTTCGTATTTGAGTTCTTCTAGGAGTTTGAATTTACATCTATGCTTGAATTTGAGGGATGATGAGAGTTAAATTTGAATTCCTTAGATGATGAGAGTTGATATAGACATTACAATTCCGTAATGAATTTGATTTGTCAATGCTTGAATCTAAGTGCATAAGTTAATACTTCAGGGTGAATGAGTTAGTACTTCTGAGTGCATGAGTCAATGCTTGCAATTAATATATGTTTGTACATGAGCCAGTAAGTATTAGTGCATCACTTGGTGACTCTGAGTGAATGAGTCAATGGTTGATAGTGCATGAGTTGATTCTTCTGAATGCATGATTAAATGCTTACAGCTAAATATATATGTGCATGAGCCAGTAGGTGCATGGGTTAATGAGTCCAAGTGCAAGAGCGAATGGTTCATAGTGCGTGCATGAATAGGTCAATGCTTTCAACTAGTATAAATATTTGTGTATGATCCAATTAGTATGAGTGTATGAATTAGTGACTCAAGGTCAATAAGTCAATTCTTCATATATAGTCCATGAGTTGATTCTTCTAAATGCATGAATAAATGCTTGTAATTGGAATATATGTATATGTATGTGCATGAGCCAATAGGTATGAGTGCATGAGATAATTCTTCTGAGTTCATGAGTGAATTCTTTATAGTGCATGAGTTGATTCTTTTGAAATACATGAGTCATAATTGTAAAATATGATTGTGCATGAGCTAGTTCTCCTAAATGCATCAATCATTACTTTTGAGTGCATTAGTAATTGTTTATGAGTATTCTCCATATGCAGATCTTCTTCAGTGAATTGCATCGACTGTGAAAGAAGAATAGACGAATGAAGTATTTAATGTTGAGATGCAGAAGGAGAATTTTGTTAATGATGATGAAATGCTTAATATGCTTAAGTTATCTTTCCATTTGGTGGATCCGTTGCCGGAAGTTAGGTCATTTGGAGGTGGTGCAACAATTTGAAGAGATCAATCTGAAACTGGCTACTTGAATTGTATTATTTAACGTTGATTAGAGGAATGAATATTCTGTATAATTTTGTTGTATGTATGTGAAAATGATTGAATAAAAAGCGGATACAAATGTAAGGGTGAAATTCATTAAAATGTAAATACAACTTTGTATCCTTGTCTTGTACAACAACAATTTTTCCAAATAATAATAGTGATACATCCTTGTTTTTCTTTGCAGAACATCAAATCACATTCTTTTTCCTAAGTTGTATAAAACTGAATGACATCTTCCATACTTTAATTAATAAAATTAAATATGTGAATCAAATCTTTGGTTATGCACTAGCTAGTGATACAGAGTGCATGAGTGAGTGAACAAATGTGCATGTGCCAGTGAAACAAAATGCATGAGTGAGTACATCAGTGTGCATGAGGCAATACAACAAAAATGAATATGGCAATTTCTTTTGTGTGTGCATGACCCATTGAAACAAAGTGCACGAGTGAGTGCATGGATATACATGAGTCAGTGAACCCGTTCTTGGAGTGGAGACATCCCGAAATCAGGTTCTTGGAATGTGTGGCACATGAAGGACGTTGTTTAGTGTCAAGTCCTTCTCGAAAGTCATCTTCAACACGATCTTCCCATGGACTTCAACCTTAGAAGTGGCAGAGTTTCCTATGAAGAGTTGTTCCTCCGTATTGCTCTTCTGATATGTCGTAAAAAGACCTTTATCCGAGCATATGTGCCTAGTGGCACCCGTGTCATACCACCACTACTTAGGATTGCTTCCAACCATGCTCACTTCAGTCATCACCACACACAAATCATCCTCTGTGAGTGTGCCTTCAGTTAGGTTGGCTTGGGACTTGCCTTTGTCCTTCCTTGTGTTGACCTTGCTTCGACACTCATCTGCCTTGTGCACTATCTTGTGACACTTGTGGCATTTCCTACTGAACTTATTAGCTTGCTGCTTCCTGAAGTTGTTGGAGTTCTAAGGTTGAAATTTCCTTTACTTCCCTTGCCCCGATGCTCTGCCAGTTTTGCCTTGTTTGAAGGTCCATCTCCATTCGCCTTCTTGTTGCTTTCCTTAACCTCAACTCTCATTGCCTTTTGCATGAGAACCAAGTAGAACCAAGTAGACCTTGGTATCTCCTCCATCAGATATTTGTCCAACTTCATCCTGCTCGTGAAGAAATGCATCTTCTAAGACCATATCTTGAATCATTTCCCGTCAAAATTAACAGGCAAAACTCCAGCATGATATGCACTAGGCAAGTTCGCCATATAAGGCATGCTTGGTACCCTCACATGGGGAATTTGCACATCAGACAAGTCCATAGGGTGGCTCGTTTGAGACTGCGCACCTGGTTTAGGATCGACCGGAGGATCATCAACAACACGAGTCTTATCAGTAATCTGAGCTTGTACCTGAGGTAGAGTCACTAGTGGCAAACCATCTCCAAGCTGAATTTGGAGTGTCGACTCACTAGTCTTAGTTCCAGCAGAAGAATTGACGGTGTCGTTTTCGTTAGTCATTTTTCGATAATCCGAGAGAATTTTTTTGAAATAGATGAGAACAAATGCAAAAACGAATAAGTAGGAAATAAAACAATTATTTTCGATTTAATATAATAATTTGAACTAAATTTCCGATTTGATTTAATCCACTCACATTAAATGTCGATTTTATTACATCACAAAAGATTAAACTCGAATTTGTTTATACTTCCTCCGTTCCTTTAAATTAGTCCCATTATGTCCTTTGCACTTGGATTAAGGCAAGTCTAATAAAAACAAATATGTAAGTAATGGCACGTTAAATCATAAAATTCAACCAATAGGAAATTTATTAGATGAAAAATGTTGTTTTAATTGGTAAAGTGTTGTTAAGATATGAATAAAATAAATAAAGTAAACGTATTACGAGGAAAATTTAATTGATAGAAATGAAAATGAGACTAAATTTCGGGGACGCCCAAAAAGGAAACGGGACTAACTTAAAGGGACGGAGGGAGTATTTTTCCAGAGTTTTCTCGTTCAAAAACGAGAATAATTTTTTTCACCAGCTCGCCTAAACCTGCTTTACCCAAACATCAATTTTGTTAGTTGTAGAAACGTAGGAAATTTTTTTAGAATTAAAATTGTAGGAACCTTTATTTGCACAACTTGCAAATTTTTATAAAATGAAAGAAATTAAAACAAAATAAGGAGAAGGAAATTGTAGTGGAACCAATACCAACACTAGATCGTTTGAACTTAAGCAGAGTCGAGACAAATATCTCTTTCCTTAATTCTGAAAACGCCCCGTAGTATGACGGTTACCGGCTTTCTGAATCCCAGTGTTAGTTTAGCCTCCACGTGGATGCTAAGACACGCAGATCTAGACTCAAGATGGCTAAGTCGTCTTGAAAGTGATGGATTGTTGCCTCGGATGAGACTAAGTGTTGGCGGAATTGTGGATGAATGTGCAAGCGGAAGACTTTGGATAAGCAAAACACAAGTAGATCTTTATCACACGAGTGTTTTCAGAAGGTTTTGAGGTTTTTGTACTTGGTAGATCTTTATCACACCAAGAACGAGGGAAATATAGTGTTTTTGACGCCGAAATTACAAAGGAAGGAGAGACTCTCAACTTAAGCTTTGTATTCAAATTCAACGTGCTTACAGATGAGCCTTGGGAGGCATATATATACTAATGAAGACGCCCTTATGCTGCAAGCAAAGGATCACTCTTCAATCAACAATAAAGAGGCGAAATCTAGGGAAATAAATGCATAATCAAAAGGAGAAAACTAAGGGATTGTGTTGACACTTATTAGAACGATCTAATGGCTGAAATTGGCGATCCTTGGGACCCTCACATGGATTGGTGACATGGCAATCTGATTGGAATCAAATTGGAGGATTTGAAGCAATCACCTTAAATGTTGGATGGCAAAATTAGGGGGATCTTGTCTTCCCGGGTCAAAAGGCATTTGACACGCACGCTTGGTCCTTGACTGAACTCCTTGGGTCCATTTAGGACCAATGGAACCAAAAGTGCTCAGCCAAAGTGGTTGCAAGCCCATGGATGCCCGTAGCATTACTCTGGCGCGTAGGAGCGCCCGAGCACAACTAGGGGCGCAACTCACTGTCACTGTTGGTGGACTTGTCATGGGCGTTCTTGGAATTGTTCCACTCCTTTTGGGCCTTTGAATCCAATGGTGAAGGTTTCGCTTGGGAAAAATGTCTTTTTTTGAGAGATGGCTAAGACTTGACACATTGATCGGGCGCTGACATGCCATCTTGAGGTTCTGTGCTCCAGAGCCTCTTTTGCTTGGACAAACCTCAAAATACATCATGTGGGGAGTTGGTTGGCTTGATGGGATGCATACCCATGGCGTAATCACATCACCCAGGATACATGATGCGCCCCTTCCCTCTCTTACAGCCACAGAAGAAGAGGAGGCTCTCACTATGCCTCCTAGCGCTCCCATGACTAGGCAACGCGCCAAGGCCATCGCTGAGGCGGTTCAATCTTTTGTGACTAAAGCCATGGCAAGCAACTACACAAGCCAAGAGGCGCCTAAGTCCCTCCTACTTTCAACTCTTGACGATCATCCCGGGACCATGACCATCGACGCCTCAAGCCTTCTATGCCTACGCTCACTTGTCACACACAGGCCTAGCACCCAGCGCCTACGCAAGTTGAGGTTCGCTCCATGAGCCCTCAAGATCAAGGCAAGCCCACCCAAGTGCAAGCGGCAGAAGCCACCCATCGGCGTCCACCCCCACCGGCGGCTCTTCCCCCGTCGCTTCTGGTGTCATAGTAAGCGCCACCTAGGGTTTGCCGGAGATGGACCCACCAGCGTCGGCACAAACCTCCTCCAAGAGCTCGGACGCCGCAAGCCCCCGGAATGGCTCAGACTTTCCTCTTTGGGTTAGTCCACCCTATTTGGTTTTTGTTGTCTCTATCTTGTTTTGTTGTCTCAAACATTAGGTTGTCTTTTATTTGGGATTTGTTGTCCCTATTTGCATTTGTTGTCTCTATTTGGGATTTGTTGTCTCGGTCCCATGTTCGGAGGCTTTCCATTTTTAGGAAGTTGTTCGTCTCGGGTTTTGCTAGCATTTTAGAACATTCTATTTTTAGAAAGTTTCTAAATATGGAGTGGTCCAGCCTTGCATGGTTTGGGCCGTCCTATTGGAATCTTGGCACTCAAGCCCAAGCTCGCCCAAGCACTAGCCCAACCCTAGCCGCCGCCTCCTCCTTTTGCCCTAGGTTTGGTCGTCACTTTGCTTTGTGTTTTCTTTATAAGGTTGTCGCCTCCTTCATTGTAATCTCACGCTTAGATTAATGAACCTAGAACCATTGTTGAGACGAATGAATTCCTCCATCTTCTAGGTCTGGGCGTCACCTTCCTTCGGGCTCTATCTTCTCATCTCCTTCACCATATCTTCTAGCCTCTTTCGTCTACATCCCTAGCCTCATAAGTTCCCATAGCTTCTAATCCCTTTCTTCTACATCCCTAGCCAAAACTTCACCGTTTGAGTAGCGCTCAATCACCATAGCCGACCCCCTCACAAAACTAGTTTTTTGAAGCTTTCAACATTCATATCCCAATTCATCAAGGAAACTTGACGTCTATATCTAAATCTTCCGTTGCATACTCCCATATCGACCCTCCTTCCGCACAAAAGACATCCACCAAAACACTTCCAAGGTTTCAGTCGAAGATCTTAGAGCGCAATTGGCTTTCCGGAGACCAGGCGCACATCAACTGGCATCAGAGCAAGGTTATCTTGTAACTGTTAATTGTCTTTTACACTATCTTTTCATTTCACTCGTCTTTCATCATCCACTTCAATCCATTTGTGCAGAATTTTTTTTTCTCACACCCATTTGCTCATGGCTTTGTGCCAAATAAAATGTGAAAAATTCACAAAAAAAATTATTCCAACCCTAGGCTGATTCTTAAGCTTTCCTTGCAAGGAATCATACAAAAAATGTCCATAAAATCGTGCTAGCCTTTGACCATAGGATTGCCGAAAATTTGCTTGATTTTCTAGTTAGGATCTTGCATATCTTATCTTTCCTATTGTTGAGATTTAGTATCTGGTTAGGATATTTCGTTTCTTTTAAGTTGGCCGAAAATCTCAGTCATATATTGCATGTCTTGACTTTTCACAAATATCTCGGACCAAATCAAATCAAATCATATCTTCGAGATATTATAAATCAAAATAATAATAATAATAAAGTCAAAAGAAAGACTTCTAGTTCGGCCAAGGCACAACCCAAATAAGGTAACCCTTGAGCCTACACCGATTTGGTTCGATCCAGCTTCATTTCTCATCACCGTCTAGAGTCGCTTGATTGTTTGCCATTGTCTTGCATGCTACTTATCTTGCAATTGTGTTTGATTTGAAAGCTTGTTGACTTGCTATATTATCTTGCATCTCTTTCGGTAAATCCTAGAAACACAAGCTTTCCTTAACCGCCATACGGCCAGCCAAAGTAGTCACCTTACGAGTGCTTTGTCTAGATCTTGTATAAGCGATTATACTTGCTTGATTTTCAGGTTTTGAGATAGTTTTTGTACACTGTTACTCGCCGGAATGTCTATAATTGCAGGAGAGGATCTCGGCTTACCTACCTTCCAAATTTAGCCACCATCTCAATCCTTAGTAGCCCGACGCATTTTCTCAATAAAGGAAGCACCAACCCAGGATCAGCGTGATAATCTATTTCACACGAGATGTTTATTCAAGCAATCAACCTTGAGTGTGATAATTGATGGAGGAAGTTGCTGCAATCTCATTAATGAGAAAGTGGTGAAACATTACAACTTGCCTACAACTCCACATCCCGAACCATATGGGCTGCAATGGCTCAAATCAAGTCGAGGTGAAAAAGTAACAAGGCAATGTTTAATTTCTTTCTCTATTGGTTTATATTATGATTCAGTGCTATGTGACATAGTACCCATGGATGCCACTCATCTTCTACTTGGACGTCCATGGCAATTTGATAGGCGTGTTATCCAGGATGGGTATTTAAATACTTATTTATTTACCTATAATGGAAAGCGCGTCACACTCTTACCTATGTCGCCACATGAGATTGTACAGGACATGGCTGAACGAGAAAGAAACAAAGTTGTTCAAAATGAACAACACAAGTCGAAGCCAAGTCTAAGAATCATGGGAAGTGATCAAGTCAACACTTTGGGCGCCAACGACCATCAAAACTGCGCAGCGGCTAGAGTACCAAAACTGTCACTTGGCGACCCTCAAGGGATACCCAAGCAACCAAGCACATCCCCTCGTGCACCCATAGCAGAAGCAAGCGCAATCCCAGGTCAACAGACCACAGAAATTCAGCGCGCGCAAGGACAAAATGACAAGGCGCAGGAAGGACAAGTGCCACTGGCCACCGAGCGCAAGCCACCTAATCCAAATTCTGGTCCGAGCGCTACATAAAATGGCCAGAAAGAGGAGGATCGTGACCCAGAACGCCGAGAGAAGACACAGAACGCCCGGCCAACCAACCCGCCTGACGCAATCCAAGGCAAATGCGAGCAACGAGTGTTCATGACTCGTCCAACTTACTTGGACGACATTATTCAAAGAAGGCTTCCGTGTTTCCTTTTATGTCCTAAACTTTGCATTTCAACTGAAAAGGAACAAATTGATCTCCCTAGTTGCATACAATCTGTTTTGAAGGATTACAACGATGTGTTTACTGAGGAACTACCAGATGGTCTTCCACCGATTAGAGGCATTGAGCATCAGATAGATTTTGTGCCCAGAGCCTCTTTACCAAATAGGGCAGCCTACAGAGCAAGCCCAGAAGAAACTCATGAGCTACAACGGCAGGTGCAAGAGCTCAATGAAAGGGGCTATGTCCGAGAAAGTTTGAGCCCTTGTGCGGTTCCAGTAATTCTAGTTCCTAAGAAGGATGGAACCTGGAGAATGTGTGTGGGCTGTAGAGTAATCAACCAGATTACAGTCAAGTACAGACACCCCATTCCACGTCTGGATGATATGCTCGATGAACTGCATGGTGCTACCATATTTTCAAAGATTGATTTAAAGAGTGGATACCATCAGATTAGGATGAAGGCTGGCGATGAGTGGAAGACGGCCTTCAAAACCAAGTACGGCCTGTACGAATGGTTGGTAATGCCCTTTGGACTCACCAATGCACCGTCTACATTCATGCGCCTCATGAACCATGTGCTGCGTCAATATCTCGGTAAGTTTGTCGTCGTTTATTTTGATGACATATTGGTCTATACCCGCAGCCTAGCAGAGCATACAAACCACCTGAGACAAGTGTTGGAATGCCTTCGGAAGCAACAACTGTTTTCCAATTTGAAGAAGTGTAGTTTCGTGGCACAGAGCACAATTTTCTTGGGATTTGTGGTCTCTAAAGTCTAACGGTGGATGAAGAAAAAATTAGAGCAATCAAGGAATGGCCACAGCCTACTACTAGTACAATGGTAAAATCCTTCTTAGGCTTAGCCGGATTCTACAGACGATTTGTTCGAGACTTCAGCACCATAGCTATCCCACTGCACGAACTGACAACAAAGGGATGCACGTTTGAGTGGCTTGAGACACATGAGTCTGCATTTCAGAAGCTCAAGACTTGTTTGTGCGAGGCTCCCTTACTACAGTTACCAGACTTTGAGAAAACTTTTGAAGTAGAATGTGATGCATCAAACTTTGGAATTGGTGGTGTTTTACTCCAAGAAAAGCGCCCCATTGCCTACTTCAGTGAAAAATTAAGTGGGGCAACGCTGAACTACTCCACTTATGACAAAGAACTTTATGCACTCATTTGAGTATTAAAAACTTGGCAACATTACTTGTGGCCAAAACAGTTTGTCATTCATTCTGACCATGCTGCATTGCAATATCTAAAGAGTCAGGCCACTTTGGGACGACGACATGCTCGGTGGGTAGAATTCATGGAGGCTTTTCCCTATGTTGTTTTCCATAAGAAAGGTAAGGCGAATGTGGTAGCCGACGCCCTTTCTCGCAGGTATATTCTACTCACTCAACTTCAAGCTAAGATCTTTGGGTTTTCATTGCTTAAAGAATTGTACGCTGATGATCCATATTTCAAACCAATTCTTGAATCTTGCTTAGCTAACCAAGTTGTAGAGAATTTTTGCCTCATTGACGGCTTCCTTTATAAAATGGGACGCCTATAAATTCCTTTGTCCTCTATTAGGATACTTCTTATGCAGGAAGCACATGAAGGGCGTGGACATTTCGGGTCTACTAAGACCTTGGCTGCACTTAAAGAGCATTTCTTTTGGCCGCATATGAGGAAGCATGTTGAAAATTTTTGCCACAACTGCGTGGCATGTCAAAAGGCAAAGTCGAGATCAAACCCCCATGGTCTCTATACTCCCTTGCCCATTCCGACCAATCCTTGGGAAGACATATCCATGGATTTCATTACAGGTTTGCCTCATTCACAGAGAGGTAATGATTCTATATTTGTGGTCGTTGATAGGTTTTCTAAGATGTCCCACTTCATACCACGTAAGACGACTAACGATGCAACAGAAATTGCAAATCTATTCTTTGATAATATTGTTAGACTTCATGGCATTCCTAGGACAATTGTAAGTGACCGGGACACAAAATTTGTGAGTCATTTTTGGCGCGTCTTATGGGGAAACTGAGGTGACTAATCGTACTCTAGGGTCATTACTAAGAACTATGTTGCGCACCAACGCCAAGCGTTGGGAAGACTTACTTTGCATTGTAGAATTCTCTTACAAAAGGTCCAGGCACTCAGCAACGAAGATGACACCATTCGAGGTGGTTTATGGGGTGAATCCCTTAACTCCCTTGGACATGGTGCCACGACCACTCGGAGATAGAGAGAGTCTACCAGCTACCAAAAGAGCAAAATTTGTGCAAGAGCTACACCGGCGCACCAAACTACAGCGTCGAGTAGAGTAGTACTCAAACCAGCACAACAAAGGCAGGAAATAAATGATCTTCACTCCAGGAGATCTAGTTTGGCTGCATTTAGGAAAGGAACGGTTTCCATCCTTGCGGAAAACGAAGCTACATGCCAGGGGAGCCGGTCCTTTTCAGATACTTGAAGCTTTTGGTGACAACGCTTATAGAGTCGACCTACCTATGGATTTAGGTGGGCCTTCTAATTTCAATGTTGCAGATTTGTCACCATATGTGGAACCAGAGTTCGATTTTGGTGAGACGGGGACGTCTCACAACCAAGTGGGGGAGGGTGATGCGCCCCTGCCCTCTCTTATAGCCACAGAAGAAGAGGAGGCTCTCACTATGCCTCCTAGTGCTCTCATGACTAGGCAACGCGCCAAGGCCACCGCTGAGGCGGTTCAATCTTTTGTGACTAAAGCCATGGCAAGCAACTACACAAGCCAAGAGGCGTCTAAGTCCCTCCTACTTTCAACTCTTGACGATCATCCCGGGACCATGACCATCGGCGCCTCAAGCCTTCTATGCCTACGCTCACTTGTCACACACAAGCCTAGCACCCAGCACCTGCGCAAGTTGAGGTTCGCTCCCCGAGCCCTCAAGATCAAGGCAAGCCCACCCAAGCGCAAGCGGCAGAAGCCACCCATCGGCGTCCACCCCCACCGGCAACTCTTCCCCCGACGCTTCTGGTGTCATAGTAAGCGCCACCCAGGGTTTGCCGGAGATGGACCCACCAGCGCCGGCACAAACGTCCTCCAAGAGCTAGGACGCCGCAAGCCCCCGGAATGGCTCGGACTTTCCTCTTTGGGTTAGTCCACCCTATTTGGGTTTTGTTGTCTCTATCTTGTTTTGTTGTCTCAAACATTAGGTTGTCTTTTATTTGGGATTTGTTGTCCCTATTTGCATTTGTTGTCTCTATTTGGGATTTGTTGTCTCGGTCCCATTTCGGAGGCTTTCCATTTTTAGGAAGTTGTTCGTCTCGGGTTTTGCTAGCGTTTTAGAACTTTCTATTTTTAGAAAGTTTCTAAATATGGAGTGGTCCAGCCTTGCATGGTTTGGGCCGTCCTATTGGACTCTTGGCACTCAAGCCCAAGTTCGCCCAAGCACTAGCCCAACCCTAGCCGCCGCCGCCTCCTTTTGCCCTAGGTTTAGTCGTCACTTTGCTTTGTGTTTTCTTTATAAGGTTGACGCCTCCTTCATTGTAATCTCACGCTTAGATTAATGAACCTAGAACCATTGTTGAGACGAATGAATTCCTTCATCTTCTAGGTCTGGGCGTCACCTTCCTTCGGGCTCTGTCTTCTCATCTCCTTCACCATATCTTCTAGCCTCTTTCGTCTACATCCCTAGCCTCATAAGTTCCCATAGCTTCTAATCCCTTTCTTCTACATCCCTAGCCAAAACTTCACCGTTTGAGTAGCCCTCAATCACCATAGCCGACCCCATCACAAAACTAGTTTGTTGAAGCTTTCAACATTCATATCCCAATTCGTCAAGGAAACTTGACATCTATATCCAAATCTTCCGCTGCATACTCCCATATCGACCCTCCTTCCCCACAAAAGACATCCACCAAAACACTTCCAAGGTTTCAGTCGAAGATCTTAGAGCGCAATTGGCTTTCAGGAGACCCGGCGCGCATCAATACAACTACTACACCGTCTGTTTTGCACAACCCAAAAACTAGAAGCCTATGAACTTTGTTACTGTGTGTACTCTCGGACTCGAAGAACAAGATGAGGAAGAAAGTGAATGGACCAAGACGTGGAGGAAAGAGGATGGGAATGGGGCGGGTTTGGGGCGGGGAATACTTCTACCATCCCATCCCCGTTTGATATTATGATCCCCATCCCCGTTTTTTTCTAAAATCTCGTCCCATCCCCGTCCCCATTGGGGAATCCCCATGCCCGTTAATTTTCCCCATTTAATATCCCCAATGGGGATTTCGTATCCCCGTTAAATTTCTTTATTCATATACATGTATATATAACAATAACTAAATAAAAAATATTTTAAATAGAAAGTATATAAAAGTTTAAGTATATTTAATATGGAGATGAGATCCCAATGATGACGGGATTGGAGATGGATATCTCCAATGGGGACAGGAATGGGGATCCCCGTGGGGATCCCCAATGGGTATGGGGATGGGGCGGGGACTGGGGAGGGGACCCCTATCCCCATCCCCGTGCGGGGTTATTATTTTTCCTCATCCCTATCCCCGTCCCCCCAAAAAAATCCCCATCCCCACTCCCCGTGTGGACATTCCCCGTTGGTGTTGAGTGTATTCAACTGAGAGCTCTGAATGCCTTTTTATAGGAAGCAGGAGGTGCCGCCCGGAATGGATCCACGTGAATTAAATGGGCCGATCCACGTGAATCGATTGGGCTGATCTGGTCAAAACGCGTGACAGCAATGTAGTTAAACCGCGTGTAATGAATGCTCATTCAAGGGAGAATATGATGCCTTAAGTCCACTCAGATTGGACTAGGCCCAAAAAGTTGATCCTGCTCCTCTGGCCTACGGACCATCCCAAGAGACCCAAGACCCAAGAACCACGACCCACGAGCCGAGCCGAATCGAACCGCACGCGTGTGGTCTTCGAAATCCCAAGCCCACCAGGATATCTTCCTTTGGCCCAGTCACATTCATTACATTCTACTCCTAATTTATATACTAATGAGTTTTCCTTCTCCTAATTAATGTGGGATACACATTAATCTCCAAAACTCAACTTAGTTACATTCAATGCAACTTCCTCATTCCGCATTCAAATCGAGCCCAAATTAGACGTATGAGCATACTACAAGATAGTGCTCGCGGGGACGAAGCCAACACTCCCATAATCCGGCACCGACGGTGCCCGGAAAATTCGGTTCCAACAGATTTAAGCTTATTTTGGTTTATGATTTGTTTAGGAGTTCTATGAGGATCTAATTTGAATAGAAACTGTGTGTTGTTCCTAGGATAAGTTCCATCCAAAGTAATAAAAAATCAAGAGAAGTCTTGTAAATGCGTTCGAAAGAAAGGTAATGGTTTTTCCTAAGATTTCTATTTAACAACCGGAGGTTTTCACGCTAAGAAACTTGTCTTTTATCTGCTTTATCTAGTATTCCGCTTCTAGGGATTTGAGCTTCTCAGAAACCTAGTTCCCTTGAGATAATTAGCGTTTCGATTCTAACATTGGGATCAAAGATTGAAAAGGGAATCGCTCTCAAAATATCCAAAGCTTTTTCTAGATTGGAACTAGAAGAACAAAATTCTGATCTAAAAGAAGAACAAGATGAGGTGACTGCCCTGTTCACCAAACACATCGTCAAAGGAAGATTCACCTCTATGAATGCAACTAGAAGGGTCATATGTAAGAACATGCCGAACAAAGAGCATTCAAAAGAAGAAGACAAACCCCGGAGAAGGAAAGCTATTGTAGCTTCTTGGGGTGAAGATTCTGATGAAGAAATCAATCTTAGTGAATCCTCACGATGAAAATATCTCATGTAAAAGAGAGACCTCTCAAAACAAGACGAAACCTCTGATTACTTTGCATGACTGTGATAAAAAATAGTTTATCAAGGATCATTAATAGGAAACTAGGAAAATAAAATGGATCTTTACAACAACAAAATTGATGAATATGAAGAGGATGTCTCATGCTTATCTGATGAAATGTCTGGATATAACAAGAAATTGAGTGAAACTAGAATCTCTCTTAGTTTCCTACAACCAAATCTTGTTGAATATAAAGAAGAAATTGCATGCTTAACTGAGGAAAATTCAGAATAGATAAAGAAGTTTATAGATTCGGAAAAATGCTCTAGCATTTATTAAATCCTCATCTTCTCAACTTGAAAGTTTCTGCGTTGTTGCTACTATTGAACCATGTTATGACGGATGTGAGGAAGACGAAACAGATAACAGATATAAACGAGAAGATAACAAAGCACACACAGATTTACGTGGTTCACCAACGTTGTGTTGGCTACATCCACGGGCAGAAGAGATCAGATTGTATTTGAGAGGAGGAAACAGATTACAAGACTCACAAGAAACGTTCTAGATCTAAGAACACCCTCTCTTGCTACTTGTGACGATTATCAAAACCCTAATTTTCCTCTCTACTAAATTATGAGATAATAGAGAGTATATATACTACTCTCCTAAAACACAAAACCTAAACAGACTCAGTTGGGCCCAATAAGCCCAACTTGGGATTCAAGGCACAAATATAACAAATCTCGACCTTGACTTGAATCCTCCAGACACAGATGTACCAGACGCACCATAAGAGTGCCAGATGTACCATAAGAGTGTCAGATAAACAGACTTGTATTCTCCAGACTCAGATGTAACAGATGCACAATAATAGTGCCAGATGAGCAGACTTCCCTCTACTCCAGATTTGTCAGATGCACCAGGGTGGTGCCAGATAAGCAAACTTCTCCTTTGCTCCAGATAATTCAGATGCACCAGTGCGGTGCCAGATGAGCAGACTTCTCCCTGCTCCAGATTATCCAGATGCACCAGTGCGGTGCCAGATGAGCAGACTTCTCTCTGCTCCAGATTTGCCCCACCGAGCAAGTTATCATCTTGTGGTATTTAGCAAGTCCAAACAATAGTCAGACTTGCTCCGAAGAACCGACTTGGTGAGCATATGAGCAGAAATATCAGCACTACCTACCTTCTTCACCTCTTCGTCTAAGACCTCAGTGATGACATCATCTTCAAGACACAACATGATCGTTGAATGTGCCTTCTCCTCCAGAGTAGCCATCCCAGCAGCGTCGCTCTTCTTGTCCTTCGACAGCGGCGCCCACAAACCTTGTTGTTTCAACAAAGCTCGCATCTTGATTTGCCATAGACTGAAACTGTTTCTCCCTGTGAATTTGTCGATCTTCACGTTGAAAGCAGACATCTTTCCTCACCAGATTACAAACCCAACTAACCCGAAGCTCTGATACCAGTTTGTTATGACGGATGTGAGAAAGACGAAACAGATAACAGATATAAACGAGAAGATAACAAAGCACACACAGATTTACGTGGTTCACCAACGTTGTGTTGGCTACATCCACGGGCAGAAGAGATCAGATTGTATTTGAGAGGAGGAAACAGATTACAAGACTCACAAGAAACGTTTTAGATCTAAGAACACTCTCTCTTGCTACTTGTGACGATTATCAAAACCCTAATTTTCCTCTCTACTAAGTTATGAGATAATAGAGAGTATATATACTACTCTCCTAAAACACAAAACCTAAACAGACTCAGTTGGGCCCAATAAGCCCAACTTGGGATTCAAGGCACAAATATAACAAACCAACTAGTGATCGTCCAGTACCACGTACGGGTAATAAAACGATAATAATAGGGTAATGAAACGATTATTATGTAACAAATTAATTAAAAAGTATATTATACAATAATAGACTATCTATATTAGACCATCAGAATAAACTTTTAATATTGCTTTGTTTTTTTTAAGTACATCATATGCATAAATTTATATATAAAAATAAATACAATAACTAACTACCTATGTTTCCGATCATACGTAATTATCAATTGAGTTAATGGAACGGTGGGCTTGGTAGAATAGTGAGTTTTTCACATGTTAGAGTGGGATAATGGGTTGAAGAAAATTTATTCAATACATTTTACAAATAAAAGAGAATTATGTATGTCTCCACTCAAATTTTGTCATGTGACGCAAATTTTTGTGAAGACATGGCTTCAACTTTAACATTGTATATATTAGATATTTTTTAAGATGACCATCGCCCACCAAAATTCTTCTGCTTTGCCATCAAATTCTTGTTAGAAAGAAAAAAAATCCAATTTCAAATTGGACACATTCGTGATCAGGTCACTGCAACAGGACTCACTGTCTTTAAAAAAGAAAATAGAATAAGAAAAGATGTGAAGAAGACGATATATTGAAAATCAGAAGACGATATGGTTTTAAAAGGGGGATTAATCGCGACATTGACATTAAAAAAAAAGTACGTGGAGAGAACTAACTTTGCTCTGAGTTTTATCTCCCTCGTTTGTGCATGTTGATTTTTTTTTGGTGAAAGATATGAATTTGATTTGGATGCTCTTTTGATTTTTGATAATGGATTTTGATGGGTAGGTTAATGGATTTATATCTTAGAGTTTGATACAGTGAGATAGTGGGATAGAATTTTTATGGGTCAGGTTATGAGAAAAAATATTAATTAGTAGAGTAAGTAGTTTAACATTGTGAGGATTTGTGGGTGAGTGGGTTTTATTCAACGAAAAATAATGAAATAAAATTACACATGTCTCTACTCAACCTTAACCTTAAGTAGGGGTGAACAAAATCTGGGTCGACTCGGTTTTTTGGACCGGACCGGTCCATTCCGGTCCGGGTTTCGGTCCACATATTTATGGAAATCCGGGTCCGGTCCGGTCCAAAATCCGGTCCGGTCCGGGTCAATCCGGTTTTTTTATTTTTTAATATAAAAATTAATATATTTTATATTATATATAAATTATAAATATTTTTTAATAAACCTATATATTTCTATACTAATATTCTTCAATGTATTTATAACTAATATTTTTTTAAATTTTTTATTAAATTTTTAAATTTTTTATTAATTTTTTTATTTTTTATTTTAAATTTTGCAAAAAGTTTAAATTCCGGTCCAAACCCGGACCGGACCGGGTCATGTACCGGACCGGACCGGACCGGACCGGTCCATTCCGGTCCGGGTTTCGGGTCACACATTTTCGGAATTCGGGGTCCGGGTCGGTCCGGTCCGGTCTGGTCCGGGTTTGTACCGATGCTCATCCCTAACCTTAAGTCCCATGATATTGACAGAATAATATATTTATATATAGCAATAAATAGATTATTATTAGGAATATAATGTCGCAAATACCCATGTTTTTGTACCAATATTACACATATGCCCAATTTCATATGGATATTACTATAATATCCATATGAGGGTTATAATAGTCCAAAATTTTTTTTTTTTTATTAAAAAGAAAAGATTTATTATAATTTCATTTATCTTTATTTTTTTAACTGAAATGATTATTTTAATATTATCTGAAATTAATAAATAAAAAATAAAAGGAAATTAAATTATATAATAAACACTTTAAAAAAAAGAAAAGGAAAATTAAGAAAAGAAAAGGGAAAAGGTTAATGACGGTTTTGAAATTAAAAAACGTTAACTGCTTTCTTAAGCATAATTAACTTCCATTAATCATCTCAACCATTTCACCCATTTTCTTTTCAACTTCTCTCTCTCGTTTTCACTGAGTCTTCTTCCTCCTTTCACCAAATTTTCAAAATTTCACCATTTTCACTCTCTCCCTCTCGTTCAACCTTCAGCCTCACCATTTCTCAGACGAAATCGACGCTCGTAACCTCTCTCGCAGCCTCGCTAGCCTCGCTTTCGTCTATCTCCGTCTATCTCCGTCTTTCTCCCTTTTTCTCCCTCTTTCTCCCTCGCAACCGCTGCAGTTATGGCCCCCGTTACCAGAGCTTCCGCACCCCCCGCATCCCAGAAAAGAAAGAGAGACTCACAAGGAGACTCTAAAGGGAGAAAGAAGAGGCAAACCGAGAAAACCCCCAAATCTAAGAAGGGGTCGTCGGCGAAGTCGGTGCCAGAAGTGGAAAGACCAGTCTCCCAGAAGAAGAAGGAGGTATTGAATCTCTTGGACAAATGGAGAACCATGGAGCCTCTGCCTTGTAAGGAGAATGTAAGTGAAATTTGTGATATTTTGATTTTCAATTCGAGTGTATGAGTGAAATTGGTGAATTTAGGGTTGACTGAAGCAAATGCATGTAAATTTGACATTCTCCCAGAGGAATTTTCACCTGTAATTGGAGTTGAGAACAAAGTTGTGAATACTTTGATTATTGTTTAGGGTGATCCTGTCATACTCCTTGTTGTGTCCGGGCATACAGTTATCTTTGTCTTGACATCCTGTTGTTTGTGTCCCGACACTTGCAATTTGTTTTTGTGTAGCTTATGTGCATTCAGGAGTGGAACCAATTTATGTAGATTCATTTCTTCATGTGTATTATGAATCTTGACACCTCTTAAAATAATTCTTGTCATGTGCATTGTGAACCATTTTATGTAGTGGATGTATTTGGATTTCAGTTTCTGAATATTGACAGTTTTTAAGGAAATGCATGTACATCCTCTTCTCCTCACTTTTTCTAGATTGTTTAGTTTTATCCTGACAGACTCTTCACTGTGTCCTGACATATTCTTATCTGTTTCCCCACAGTTGAACTTTGGTTGTGTAGCTTATGTGTTATCCTAACAGACTCTTGACTGTGTCCTGATAGTTCTTTCCTGGGATCCTGACATATTACTAATATTTTCCTGTCATGTTATGTTTCTGTAGGTGATGTATTCCTACTACAAGGGAGATGCATTGCATGGACGTGTAAATATCAACTGCAGGAGGAAATATTTGAAAGATATAGAGTCTAAGCTGACTTGCCAAGACTGGAGAAGGATCTGTGGCAGCCCCTTTGGGGATGTTGTCAAGATGGTCAATCAAGTGACCTTCTCTTCTCAAACCGTCCATTCAGTTTTCTTCAAGCAGTTGAAGAGTGAAAAGAAGTGGGAGACATGGTATGAGATTGCTGGTCAGCCATTGAGATTTTCACTGCAAGAATTTGCTTTGATAACTGGCTTGAATTGTGGCCCTCTTCCCAAGGAGATAAAATCATCTAGGAAGCAAGACAACCAAGTGATGGACAGTTTTTTTGGTGGTCCTGATGGTTCAAAAACTTTAGTGTAAGGGATGCCAGTGGTGTTTCAGGTATAGTAGTACATTATGACAGGATATATATTTAGTTATGACAGGATATATATTTAATGGTTTTGTTTGTTTTTGTAGGTGTGGATTTGGGTGTGTGTACAGTCTGTTGGAGTGAAGTTTGCCTCCAAGATTAGTGAGACCCAAATCCCTAGAGGAGTGCGTTGGTCTGCAACCCAATGCCCTGAGCATGGATCCCTAAGGCTGGCTCTTGAAGAAGAAGGTCTTGAAGTGTTGCCTCTACTTGTTGCAGATGAATCTGAGAAGGGGTTGCTTAATGGTTGCACATTCCCAGATGAAGTAGAGGACCTCTTCTTTGACCAGATTACATCTGAGTTTCTGTCAAAGACCAAGGACAGTGAGCCTACATGAGAAGAAGACCAATCCCTAGGACAACCTCAAGGACAATCCACTGGGGAACAAGGTCTTAACAGAGATGTCATGAAGGCTTTGTTCATGAAGATTGACAAGTTGGACGTTGCTGTTTGTCAGAGGTTTGAAAGGCTGGAGAGAAGGAACTTTGTTGCAGAGGAGGAGGAGATCCCCAAGAAAAGGATGGGAAGGAAGAGAGTGAAGAAAGATGTAGTTTCTGATGAGGAGGAGGAGGAGGAGGTCCCTAGGAAGAGAATGGCAAGGAAGAGTGTCAAGAAACCAGCCGGGAAGGGTAAGAAAAAAGTTGAAGTTGAAAGTTCTAGTGAAGAGAGTGAAGAAGAGAGTGATGAGTATGAAGAGAAGTCTGAAAGTGAAGAGAGTGGTAGTGAACAAAGTGACAGTGGGGAAGAAAAGGTGGCTACAACAGTGGGAAATGATGGATAAAGTGAAGAATCTGAGGAGGAAGAAGAGAGTGACAATGGTGTAGATGACAATGGAGGGAATGATGATGGTGGAGATGGAGATGATGGATGTGAGAAAGCTGAGGAAAATGCTGTGACAGCTGAGAATGAGGTATGTACACTATGCTTAGTTAATTTATATTAAAGCATGACAGGATAATGTTTGAGCATGAAAGGATAATTTGGGTTGAATGACAGGATAATGTTAAATCATAATAGGATAGAATTTGAATCATGACAGGATAGGTTATGTTGCATGTCAGGATATTTTCTGAAGATTGAAATCTAGGATTTAAGAAAATGATATTGCAGGAAGGACGACTTCTTATTTACCATAAACCAGTATTTGATTTTGGTAATAATGAGGAGTTGGAGGACCAAATGTTTTCACAGGATAATGCTGAGGAAGTTGTTGGGGTAGATGTTGTTGATAATGTTGAGGAAGTTGTTTTTGAGAATGCTGAGAAAAGGGCTGAGGAGCCAGTGGATAATGTTGTTGCGCCTTGTGTAAATGTGAATGAGGAGTTGGTAAGCTCCAAATATTCCAGTGACAATGAGGTATGATTAGGTTATTGGTGTCTAGGAATTGTTTGTTGAGTGACAGGATATATATTGATATATGACAGGATTGTTTGCAGGGTCTCGAAGATTTTCAGTTGGTTGGTGTTGGTAGAAGAGAAGGTGATGTGGTCATGAATATTGTTGTTGAGCTAGCTGAGAAGGCATCTGACAAGGATGAGAGCGACCCTAAGGTGCAAGATGAATTGAAAGATAATGATCTTGTAGATGCACCAAGGGAAGAGCTCACTCAGCAGGCTACAACTGAGGAGGAAAAGGCTGAGAAGGAATCAAAGGCTGAGGATGAGAAAAGGGCTGAGGAGGAAGCCAAGACTGAGGAGGAGGAAAAGAAAAAGGCTGAGGAAGAAGCCAAGGCTGAGGAGGAAAAGGCCAAGGCTGAGGTGGAGAAAGGTGAGGAGGAAGCCAAGGGTGAGGAGGAAAACACTCAGGAGGGCAAGGATGTGGCTGAGGTGGAGAAAGGTGAGGAGGACAAGGCAGATGATTTTGCCAAACCCAAACTGGTGTTTAGCACAAGGGTGAAGCATGTTAGTGGTCGTTCTCCAAACAAGGTGTCTCCACAGAAACAGAGGTAGTTTTAGGAATATGACAGGATATTTTTTGTTGAATGACAGGATTGCTGTTTGAATATGACAAGATAGTTCTTGTTTAATGACAGGATAGTTTATGTTGAATGGCAGGATTGTTTTTTGAGTTCACTATGTTTTTGCAGGATCATGCCCAAGCGTAATACAAAGCCTTCTATTTCTCTCAGCTCTCCTTACACAACATCCAAGAACACCACCAAGAAAAACACCAAGAAGGACACCACCAAGGACAATCAGGAGAAGAAGAAGGAAGTCTATACAAAAGCTTTTTGGAAGAAGATAACCAAGAATATAGCTGTGAAAGAAATGACAGATGGAATACAATGGTACATAGACGAAAGGTACTTGAGTTAAATTGGTGTAATAATATTGTGTTTTATGTTGATTACAATGAAATTTTATACTCCTATATTATGTTTTATGTTTCAGCTCTGAGGAGTTTGAGGGTATGAGTGGAGTGGCTATTGACAAGACTTTCTATGAGGCAATTATTGAACCAAGGCACTGGTGGGATAATTTGGTAAGTGTGACAGGATATAATTTTGATTTCTTATTTTTTCAATCTTAAGTGTAAATGTGTACTTGTATTGGCAGCACATCGATGAGGTTCTTTGCCACGTGAGGGCTGAGCTGAGGAAAAAACCATCTGATAATCACAAAGCTGCCATAATGGATTGTCTATGGTCTGAGGACTACAAGGACCAACACAGGAGTGAAGCTCGTGGAGCTGAAGAACCAATAATTCCAGATCGTGTTGTTAGGTATTTCAAGGGAAGTCTTCCATTCGTATTTGGAAAAAACTGGGAAGATGTGGACTTCATTTATCCACCACTCTTCGTTGGAGGCAACCATTGGGTGGCAACTGAAATAGACCTCCAGAACTGAAAGCTAAATGTGTATGACTGCAACACCAATTTGAATCCAGAGCGGGTAATGGAAAAAGAGGTGGCCCCAATCCTGAAGTATTTGCCAAAGTTTTTGAGCAATCACGAGGCTCTGTCCCCAAAGTACGAACATAGACTTCAGGAGGACCTGGCTTATCAAGGAAGGACTCAAGGCTTACCACAGAATAAGAAAAGGTAATATATCCCTCCACCCTTCTGTTATTTACCCTCCACCCTTTATAAATATGTTACTAATGATTGTTTTGTTTACAGTGGTGATTGTGGTGCATACACTGTGAAGTACATTGAGTGGTCGTGTTTTGGCAATAATGATCTCTCCCTAATCTCAGACAAGATAATCGACATGCACAGATTAGACATTGCTACCAGCCTGTATGGTGAGAAATGGGTGAGTAGGTTGAATAATGTTGATGACGTTGTTACACAGTAAGAACAATTTGTTACACAGTAAGAACAATTTGTATCTCTGATCCTTGTGTTTTATGTTTCTGAATAATGGTTTGGTTAGTGTGAATATTGGTTTGGTTTTGTTGACCTATGTTGGTCTAGAACAATGGCTTTATTGTAATACAAATTTGTAGTTTGAATGCAAGTTTCTAGTCTTACCCCTACCACCTATGACAACTCAAAATGGTAGGATGTGACAACTGCCAAAGTGAACCAGTTGTATAGTGACAGGATGAAAAACGAATATTGTCACGATAAAGTTTTCAAACTTGTAAAAAAGTTTCAGAGTAAAGGCAAATTTTTTTTTTAAAACATGTACTGACGTTAGTGCAGAGTAAAGGCAAATTTGACTGCATTTATGTTCTGGAGTTAGGTGGCGGGATGTTAAATGTAATGTGTGACAGGATAAAACAGAATATGTGGCGGGAAAATACATTACAACTTAACAAAGCAAACCAAAAATCATTTCAACATTCATACTAACAGAATTTCAACATCCAACCCAAAATAATATGACATATGAAATTAAGTGTGACAGGATAAAATCATTCCTATGTCGGGATAGAATATCAAATCTGGAGGGATTGACGTTACAATTGTTCATTTACCAAACAGTTAGCATTGTTCACATACCAAAAAGTTAGAACCTTGTTGTCTTACCCTTGTATCCTATGGTCTTCGACTTGACTGTCCTCCCCTTGCAGCCCGGGAGCACGTGTTGTGAGTATGGCCAGGCAGACCACATCTTGCACATCTCGTGGACACTCGTTTGTAGGGCCTCTCCCACCTAGCCTTATATCTATTCAACCTTGGTCTTCCAGGTCCCTTTTTCCATGGTGGTGGCAAACAAGGAAGAGAGGATACTGATTGTGGAACATCCCATTGGTTGGGTGGAGGGATCAAATGGATGGTTTCCTTGTAAACTTCTTTCAAGATGTTGTTGGTGTACAAGTGACTAACAAGAGTAGATATGTCAACTCCCCTGTCCTTTGCTAATGCCAAAGCATGCTTACAAGGAATCCGATCTCTCTGAAAGACGTTGCATTGGCAACGTTTTTGGCGAAGATTCACCTCATACTTGTTCCTTCCATCAGTCACCTCTTCTTCAATATCACTAAGCCTATTGATGCTCATGCTCACAGATGCCGCATACCTATTATCAATGGTCTTGGTCACTGCCCTTGTAGTCACCTAACACCATGTATTAGCCGACTCCCTCCTTTCACAGAACTAGGTGGAAAAGGTAAGTAATATAACATCAAACAATGCTACAATAGGCCATGTACGCTCCTGTTTAAACACCTTGTTTATACATTCTGCATTGTTTGTCGTCATGATGTTGTACCTCTCAGCTGTGAAATATGCCCTAGACCACTTTTCAAGAGGCACTTTCAGAGCCAGATTTGCCACAACTGTAGTTTTGTTTTGAAGGATCTGAAGCTCAGTCCTATACTCTTCTACGGTGTACGCTTTTGCAACCTTAAACCACTGGTCCTGCAAACCTGCCCAAGTGCACTTTTGCTTGAAGTTTTGTAGCATATGATAAATGCAATATCCATGTTGTGCAAGAAGGTAAACTTTTCTCAGAGCGGCTTTAATAGCAAGGTGACGATCAGACACAAAAACCACATCCACACTATCTGGTACAACAGCCGTCTTCAACTCTTCAAAGAAGAAGGACCAATAATCCTTATTCTCATTGTCTACTATAGCAAAAGCCAAGGGATAGATATGTTTGTTTCCATCTTGGGCAGTAGCAAGAAGAAGATGGCCATTGAATCTCCCTCCCAAGTGTGCTCCATCAACACAAATCACCTGATACATCATATAACCTGTTACCCTCTATAATATATCCCGACAAGTAATTATATCTATTCTTCTGAAATGATATCCCTCCACCCCTTAGTGTTTATCCCTCCACACACTACCCTTTATCTGGACAGGTAAAAGATATAGTTTAAAAAGTTACCTTTCTCAAATGAGGAACAACCCTGAGACAAGCACCCAATGCCCAGAAACAGTACTTAAACCGGTTTTGAGAATCCAATATTAAGCTTGTATATGATCCAGGATTGACTTCTTTCAACATATGAAGCCATGAGTGAAGTTGACTATAACCTTGCTCGGGAGACCCTCGAATGATGTCCTTTGCCTTTTGTCTTGCTCGGTTTGCTTTGGAATAACTAGTATCGACTCCTAGCTCTTTCATGAACTGTGTCAGGATGTTTTTGAACCTGTTACATGTGTTCAAAAACATCCTGACACAGTTCACACTCTATCCCTCCATGTTAAATATTTGAACAAGACAGAAGCAATACATACCTATCAAGAATGCTCTTGGAAATGAAGGATGAAGTGGCATGTCTGTTGTGATTGTTCCTGAACAGCATCGCACATGTATGGTTTGGTTCAAGCCTTTGGACCCACCACGGACCAGTACCTTTACCACCCCTCGTTGAAGCACGAAAGCCAAATGAACATGCTCCTCCATTTTTGCACTCCACCACATAAGTGGTCTTATCAGACTTCTTCACACGCATTTCTACACATTTTTCCACAGCAAATGAGACCAAAGCCCGTTGAACCTCCTCCTTGGTTGGAAAGACATCTCCAACCTTGATTGCCAATGGCTGAGAGTTAGAGCACAATTCTTCTTCCTCCAAATTTTCAATATCAGCAGGAACATCATAGTGGTAAGATCCTTGTTCATGTTCCTCATCATCTCCTCCCAGATATTCATAGTCCTCAACCTTCACATGATCATCATCAAATTCTTCATCAGAAAGGTTGACAAGGTCCAAACCTTGTCGCTTGGTTGCAGACATAATAAAATCCTCCTCTTCATCGTCACTGATTAGTGACACAATCTCAGGTTCAATGCCTTTCTTAGCTTTCTTTGATTGCCCTCCACATTTCACAGATATCCGGACGCCCTTATCAACAGATCCTGACATATCTTCTTCTTCTCTCAGCTCATCATCTACTATGTTGTGTAGCATGTGATTTGACATTCTCTTTAGGACTTACATGGTAAGAAGGTCCACCAACATTTTCAGTCTGAGAGCAAGGTTGAGGTGCACTACCTTCAACATCCATCATCTCTTCTTCTTCCTTTGGAATTACATTAGGGTTTTCATCTAAACCAATACATTTAGGCTCCACCACAGAATGCAAAGGAATTGACCATATTCTATCTTTCCATGTTAACATGTTCAAGAAGAAAAAAGCATCTACATCGTCACTATCGCAAATATCGAAAGGAGGAAGATTTTGGTTTTATGGAGGCATGTAGGTCAGCTTTAAGTCAAACCTCTTAAGATCAATGGCAAGCTTTTCTTCCACCATTTTCAGAAGCCCTTCATATTTCATCTCATCATTGACCATCAAAGCCTTTGTTTTTTTAGGGTTTTCATACACTCAATGCTCATTCTCTGCCTTCCAATTGCCTCCACAAATTAAGGAGAGGATATATGTTTCACCTAAACAAGCCAAAACAAGAAAACATAGTCATTTACTGCTACCAATACACAAAAAAATTTTTGCATTTAATATGCCAACTTACTCATTCCTTCCTTCTTGTATATGGCATGATATGAAGAAAATTTAATGAAGCAAGAGATTAAAACAAATGGCCGACAGGATATGAAGAAACTTTAATGAGGAAGATGGAGTTTAATACAGAGGAAAGAAAGAAACGGACTTAATGAGGAAGATGAAGTTAAGATTAGCCAAATTACAATAATTTCCGAGCAAAGTTTTGCTCTAAGTGAGCTTCCATCAAATTTGGCGGGAAAAACTGGCGCCAAAGACTTTTTTTGTGGCTGAGATTGATTCTGGTACGAGTGAACAGTCTTTCGTACGGATGTCAGAAATTTTGTGTGGCTGATCTTCATTTTTCCTGACAGCTTTCCCAATTCAGCCGTTTTTTGTTCAAAAAATTCCTGACACATGTACGGATTTTGCCACTTTTTCTTATTTCCTTCTTTTTCTTCTTTTCTTCTTTTCTTCTTTTCCGTCGGAATTCCTTTCTTCTTTTCTTCTTTTTTCATCTGATTATTATATTGTTTTTGCATTTTCATTTATCTTTTTCCATAATTTTTTTTTCATTTTCCAACTCAAAAAGAAAAGGCAAAAGAAATTCCATTTTGGATATTGCAGTAATATCCACAATACTTTAAACATTTTTGTTAGTTACCCCAGGGTATTTTTGCAAATTTACCTATTATTAGGGATGGTTTTTAGTGGGGAAGAAATTACTGGAGGAATACTAATTTGCGACCGGCAAATGCCACAACCAAAATCGTCTTGAATTATGAAGCATATACTACTCCGTACTAAGTTCCAATTTGTTCCAAGCTTCCTGACTTGTTGCCGCATCAAGGAGTTCGGAATCAGAGCACATCACGGAGAAAAAGACATTGTTTCACGAAAATAATGCTACTGGGCTTATTCGGTAGCATTATCATTTACTATGCATAGATTCTGTATTTATGAAATGTGTCCAATATCAGAACGTGTTATTGATATCAAAATATATTCTGAAGCCTATTACCTTGAGATTGCTTCCACTATATCCTTCTGTCATTCTTGCAATTTCTTTGAAATCATGTCCATCTTCAACCTTTTCTTTCGCCAACAGAGTCTTCATGATCATCTCTCGATTCTCCACAAATGGTAGCCCGATCATTATTCTCAAAAAACACAAACGAATTGACATGCTTAAGACTATGTTTCATCATCTAATAGAGAAAATTGAAAGGGTGACTATTTGTGTTGTGGGAAAATTGAGGAAAATGTGAGATTTTAGTAGTATTTCGAGTGTAAAAAGCATTACCTTCTTTCAAAACGCCTTATAATCGCTTCATCAAGGTCGACGGCCTGTTGGTAGCAGCAAGCACAAGAATACGCTCACCCGGTTTTGTTGTAAGACCATACTCCTCTGCCTAAGCATGCTTTTAACCTCATCAACAAAGATAATAGTTGGTGAAACCTTGGAAGCGAGAGTGATTCTCGTCTTCACCGAACCATTTGGATGTGATGGTTGACACTGACACATTTATGAAGCTCGCTCCAGCTTCTTTAGCAATGGCCTTTGCTAGCATGGTTTTTCCAGTGCCATATGGCCCAAATAACAGAATTCCACGACAAGGCTTTAGTAGGCCCCAATCGGGGTGTCGCAGAGGAAGCATCACTAACTCCTGGAGATTCTCTTTGACATCCTCGAGTGCATCACCACCTCTGAAGTCACTCGCCAAATTCAGAGCTCTAGCAACTGACGGGGGTGTCACCTTCTGCGGCCTCTGCAATGACGGTACCGAGCTTGCACCTTTGTTAATAGAACCAACGTGTTGAAATGTTGGAGATGGTGAGAGATAATGGGATAGTGGATTAGAAACTTATGGGCCAAGCTCTCTCATTAAATTTTAATTACAGTGTAAGTGATTTTACATGGTGGGTGAGTGGTTTTGCATTGTGGGTGAGTGGGTTGAATAAATTTTGTTGAATGAGAAATAATGAAAAAGAATTACACATGTCTCAACTCGGCACATGTCAAGTGACGTAATTTTTTGTGAAGACGTGGCTTAAGGTTTAATATTGTATATAGTAAATGAGTCGTGAACTATTCATGCATGCAAACATTCATGTCACAATATTGAATGATCGTGAAGCATATTCTCAAATGTTCAAACCATGCTTCAAAGAATAATGAATGCACTAGATAATATTTCTAAATCCATTGATGGAAAAAACTTTTAATCAAACAGTTTTTGCCTGACTGAATTCAAAAAGCTTAATTTCATTTGTGCAGGACGAAGTGAGGAACAAAACAAATGATAGATTAGTAGTGGTTGCCCATGCCATATATGACCAAAAACAAAAGCAAAATGTCTTCACTAAGGTAAGTAATGTCTTCACCACCACGTAGGAAACATCTCTTTTGGAGACAAAAATAAAGGGAAAATATGTGGAATTGGAAATGTGAATCTCAATGACAACATTAAGGTAAGTAACGTTCTTCTTGTAAAAAATCTTGACTATTAATCTAATCAAAGGTTAGCTCTGCTCACAACTTATATACCAAGCCCAATGATCACACACGAAAGTCCTAATTTCCTAAAAACAGACAGGTCAACAACTTAGCTCACAACTACGTTTTGGGGCTCTTCCTAGTGGACGACAAGCCATAATATAAAACAACTCTCTACAATCTATTACAATGTATATAATTTGAACTCTCTACATGAAACGTAAGAACACGGAGAAGCGGAAGGGTAAAGTTGATGAATGATTAAGTCTGACCAAGAGCTTGCTACTTATATGATGATTACTAGATCAGTACCCGTGCCCTGCACGGGATTTATTTTGAATAACAACTTTTATAAATATTCTTTCTAAATTATTAAAATAATTTTAATTTTCAATAATAGTATCCTACTAACCTGATTGGTTTTCTTGTTTTTTATCTCTTTTATGTAATTTTATTACCTATATAAGCAATTAATATAAGATATGCAATATAATTTATTTAAGAGACAATAATTTTGATACCTAAAGCAAAAACAACATGAAAACAAAATTGTACTATAGATTTTTTATTGTGAGATATCACTGATAAAACTGAAATATGAGAGATTGGATCTTGCAAACATCTCGGTGTAACATTTTGATACACTATAAAATTCAATCAATGTTCAATAAAGACCAAATATAGATTTTAATTGACTAAAAAAAGATAAAATCAATGACATAAATTACTAACTATTTGAAATGTAGGAAATCGGGTTTTGCAAGTTATGTAATTTTTTGTACTAACTCTGTTAGTAGATCCTTTTCATATAAAATTTACTACGCAAATTATTACTTTTATATCAATTTGACTATACAAATGTTAGATAATTAATTCCGGTCTTTTTTATTGTTTTTCTTGTATGATTTCACGAAATTTACCCCTTCGCACAATTTTATTATTTCATGATAAGTTGTTTATACTATAATAATTGGAATATTTATTCATGTAATTGTATAAAATACAGAGTAATTTGTAATTATTTATAAATCTCTATATAATATTATCACTTAATAAATGATAATATTTATAAATCTCTATATAATTTTCAAGCCATTTTTTCTAAGTGGATCTTTACACAATTCTAACGTAGGATAATATTTTGCAGCTGTTGTAAATGTTAAATGGCTAGAATTTGTATTCATTCATTTGTAAATATCTGCATAATTTTACTAAGCAACCAAATTAATTATCTAACATTTTTCTCTGCGAAGCACCTTCATCGGAGATAAACGACTCGTTCTTCGGCTTCCTCGGCGCTCTTCTTTTTCTCAGGTAATTCCCCGAACGCGAACATGTTATTATTGGCATGAATATCACCGCCAATATGCAATCTCAGTCTTTGCTCTTTTTTTTTTAGGGTTTCATCGTCCAGATCTGAGAGCTATCCATACAAATTTTAGATTTGAGCTCACAACCTCTTTTTTTCCTCAATCAATGGGAGCCAAAAGAGGAAAACGTTCTGAGGTACATTTTTTCCTTGGCTAAGTAATTTTCCAATTCATGTCATGTGATTATTTTGCTTCTAATGTTTTTTTTAATTCAAAATTTATTTTTTATAGTGATTGTGGTAGTTCAACATCAAATTGTGGTTGTGCTAAAAAGGTGTTGTCGAAAATCCTAGTGCTTCATGAATTTATATGATATGCAATTTTCTATGAGTCTTGCCAACTTGACTGCTTGCTTTGAATTGGGTAGGGATTTCCTCTTTTGCTTCTGTGTGTGTTTTCTGATTCTTGAAAGCTTAGTTGCAATGTGCTGTTTTCAGTTCATAATTAAAGTGTTTTCTCTTGTTTCTGCTTCTTCATTTGTAAGAAATAAATGTTTTTTATCTCGTTTCTTACATAATGTTATTGTTTTACAATATAGGGTTGTAGGGAATTTGACTTAAATTATTTTTTGATACTCAATCTTAATCTGAATAACATACCTTGAAAGCAAAAGTTTATTTAGGATTAAATAACATAGAACTTCCTTGCAAGCTCTTAAACTGTTATTTCTCTGCATTTATTTTATCGTTTCCAAGCTATTTACAGGATTTTACAAAAAAAAATCTAATTTGATTCAACTTTTGTGATACTGTTTCCACTTGTAAACAATTTTAATCAATGTATATTTATTCAACTGAGCTTGAATCCTAATTCTGTCAAATTCAATTCTAGCTTTAAGAAACTGTAGGTGTCTCACTTCAAGTTCCTTTAAAGTGAACTGTGTGTCTGTAGGTGCTATGCTCTTCTGCATCCCAGAGCTGTAAATTGCAGGAAGAAGAAATGTGGTCACAACAACCAGGTACAATCTTCTTGAAATTTATCCTTTCAGTCTCAGTTTGATTATGCTCGTATGCTGACACTATTTCTTGCTGAATTATTTGATATTTTAGTTTGTACTCCTTGTGTGCATCCATAAATTTTTCTCTCAAGAGAGACCCATTTGATGCAGCTAACTTAATCTCATAGTTACTTCTTTCTAAATTTACTTTAATAGGTTAATAAAATTTGTATGCATGACTAACTTATTCTGAATTATTTATAGTTTGCTCAAGTCGAAATGCAAAGGTTGCTCAATAAACGAAAACTTGGAAATTGTTGGTCGAGTTATCAAGGTTCGCAAAATTAATGCTTATTATGCTATCTAAAATTTGTGGGTGCTTGAATGGTTTGACTGCTCAGGTTTCTTTTAGAATTGCTTGTCGAGTTATCTTTATTTGTTCAAACGAATGACACGATTACATTGTTCTCAGGTTTCATCCGTTACCGAACATGTGAGAAGTCAAGAAGCTGGAACAACTACATCAGATTTTGATGATGATGATGGGGGTGGTCTGGTGAGCCTTTTTTCTTTCTTAATCTAATTGCATCAATTATGTTTAAGTTGATTTCCTTGATTTGTGCTAGGTTTTGTTATACTAATGAGCAATTCTAGCTTTAAAAAATATATTTAAAAATACACTTTCCTTTCTTCTGATTCTGGACAGAAATATGTACTCTATGTAATAACTAAATATAAATGTTCCCTTGTTGTGTTTTTAATAATATGATGATGCAGTTTTTCAAATCCATATTTTCCTTTCATTGGCCTTTAGGAAAATTTCAGGAGCCAACTAATTGAGTACATTTGTCAGAACACAACTAATAGGCTATTTCAAGTAGTAACTAATAGGCCAATGAAATGCTATTTCAAGAATACACTTTCCTTTCTTATGATTTTGGAGCCAACCAATAAGCTATTTCAACAATGAAGTACAGTAGTAACTAATAACAAATGTACCCAAATTGTATGACAACCAATCCAGACAAAGAGTTTATCATGTGTTTGTTCGTTCTTATAAATCTTTAACAAAGCCTAAATAGTTTATCTTATATCATTTTATTAGTTTCTTCAGCTATGCTTTCTTGCTTTTGTGAAATGTCATTCTAGGATAAGAGTTTCATTGTTTAAATTCCTATAGGTTTCACTTTGTTGGCTCTTTCTTTTACTCGGGTTCTAAGATGGTTATATGACATTCTTTCATTTGTTGGTTAGGTTGAGGGTTCTTTGTCAGTGTAAACAACTATGAAGATCGGGGATCCATTTATAGTTGTGAAGGCCAGAGATCTGATGAAGCTTTTATCAAGAAGTGTTCTGTTCCTGCATCCCAGGTATCTTCCACTGGCCATAACAAACACTAAGTAAATGACCTTATATCCTCATTTTACAGATTTAGTTAAAATTCATAAACTGAGAATGCTTCTGCAATTGAAGTTAAAACTGTAGATCTAGAGTATATTAATCCAAAACCATACCTGGTATCTATTAACTTTTAAGATTATCACCCATATGGCTGAAGATCTCATTGTGCCTGAAAATACATGTAAAAAAACATTATCACCCAAATAAAACATTTAAGCAAGAAGATCTAAGTAAAGGAAAATATAAGTTATCTTAATTACACTAAAGCACAACTGTTGCACAACTATTTCTGCAAAAGCCAAGATTTGAAAGAGAGGTTTAACTTCTGCATATGTCTGAAATTTCAGTTTATAAATCACGATTTATACACAATACTCCTATACTTGTTGTCTAGAATAAGATCGAATCCCTGCTTTCGATCTTACTGATATAAGAATAGTTTTAGTTAGATAGACAGGTGTAGAAACACAAAGGGTTGAACTAATATATATTTACCGTTTCATCCATGAAAATTATGTTGGTGGTGGAGAATTTTGAGGGATCTGCCTTCATAGGAAAAGAATGACTCTAGGTGTATGATAGGAATATGAGAATATGGTGGGTTATGATTGGAAGAACGTCAATTTTATAATGAAACTTTAGGGTTTTATTTTGTGCAGAATATTGCTGCGTCTTATTTCTGAAATTTAATAAGTTATAATTTAGGTTAAAGTTGTAAGCCATGATTCGATTACTGTTTGATATATTCTCCTTGGTTTAAACAGGTTGCATATTGCATATAAATACATTAATTTCCTTTTTCTTGCTTTACAGGTTTATGGAAATTGGGTTGCAGATTTTTGGCAAGAGTATCCTTTATTTTATAGTTCGATTTATTTTATATCATTCTAGAAATTAGGGTTTTTATGATATCTTTTCCATCGTAATTTTTAATTTTGCAGATTAGTTATTATTTTTGTTTTCAGGTTCATATAATTATTGCAGGAAAATTTGTAATAATTTTTTCTTTTTTTGCTTTAGGGTTTCATTATTGCTTTATAGGTTCATATAAATAGCTCAACTTAAAAATTAGGGTTTCAATTTTTTCTTTACAATTTGTTGTACATGTTCAATAGTATAGGGTATGAACACGTTAAAAATGTCATTCACACAAGTAGGAAATAGGTATAGATGGATTATATACAATTTTGGATTACATCTGATATTTATGACCAAAATAAAAATCTGTCATAATTCAATCACCTCATAAAAAAGTTAAAAATATTCTTCCGGAAGATATCCCCAATATTTCTGAAATTATGCGTGATACTATTACCAAAAATATGCAAGTTCAGCCGTATATACTAAATTTGCCAAAAAAGAAAAAAAATACCTTCCTTACACACTAGTTGGAAAAAAGAACAAAATCAACGAATTGCGTTATGACACGTGACAAACACGTGGATAGGCTGAAAAGCCTTCTATCCACGTGACATAGCAGAGGTGAGAGTAAGGCATTCTGCTTTAGTAGTTATATAGTAGATTATAATAAATAAGTTCACTCCGGGCAACATCAAGTGTTGGTGTACTGTTTTGCAATCTTCAGTCCAGGGCTAACTCTAACACTTATAAGATTAGCGGGATTAGGTTTAGTTTTAAGTCTAAACTAGTACTCCCTTCGTCCCCTAATGTTCTTCCCATCTCCAATTTTTACACTATTCACAATTTAATACAATTCGCTAGATTATTCTCAATTTATAAGAACAAACATAGTCATGCGAGATCTTGTTTTGTTCGTCTCATTGAGTACTTTAACAATATCAAAATTTTATAATTTTTAAAAAGATATAATAAGAGATATTAACGACGCAAAACGTGTCTCGGCAAATGTGCCAAAATGAAATGGAAAGAACATTAAGGGACGGAGGGAGTATAAGTGTGAGGAAGGTCCTTACCAAGGTTGTTTTTTATGCCTGCAGTACCTTTAGTTTCAACGACATTATGCCAGATATCCTATATGACGATTGTAAGATATGGGTTGCCTATGGTCTTTTGCTGTCTACTAGTATTAAGCTTATGCAGTTGTGTTACTTGTGTAACTGTGTTTAATCTTTCTTCTACTACAACCAAGTTCACAACTAAGTTTACAATGCTTTTCTATTTTCTTGGAGCATAACAGTGGAATGCATCTTTACATTACTATATATAATATGGAGGAAAACATTAAGAAGAACCTTAGAATTCATAGTAACAATAGAAATTACTCTTATTTTGTTGACAGTTATATTAGTTATCAAAATAAATAATTCTTGTGCATCATTTCCCTATTTCACACCAACACTTCACCAGGTTATATGTTTATCATTAGAACATTTGATCATCACTATAACTTCACCAAAACACGACAAATTACAATAATAATACTAAACTATATATAAATCAAACCAACTTCTTAATTTGCATTTTCGGAAAAGGAATTACATTTGTAGATACCAACATATGATCTCTGATTCAAAGTTTATTATCTGTTTAGAAACATCAATCTATAAAATTTACAACCAAAATCCAGTTTATGATATGAATTTTGCAAAAATAAAATATTTAAATCATAAACTTGTTAGGGATTATAATGTGGCTAAAGTCGTAGTGTCAAATCAAAGAAAACCCTAAACACTAACTAGAGTATAGCAAGTAAGTAGAGGTCGAACCCAAGGGAATGAAAACACCAAATCAATGCAGTCAAGTGAAATATCAACTAGTAACAAGTAACCAAAGGGGGGGTTGATTGCAAGAACACACAAGTAACCAGTAACAAGCAGAGGAAGTTTGGGTGAGAATATTATGCGAAGAGGTTTCACCTAGCAAGTATCCACACAACAGTCAATCAAGTTGATCATAGATTTATCTCAAGTTCAATTCAATCCTAGGGAATGTTCCTATTCCAATCTTTAATATATCAGCAGGCCAACCGGTCCTGATAATACTTACTATTCAGCAATAAGGGAAACCTCTCAAGATTAGATGAAATAGCAGCAAAGGGCACAAGAATCATAAGGATGCATGCAATAACTTACAACCGTCAAGTATTAACATGCAATCAATTCTCTTTCATAAAAGCAATCAACTACCAGATCATGCAGATATGAGTGCTACACTGACAAGGAATTTCACCGTATATTCCTAGTCTAGCAATAGAAAACTATCAATCAAACTAGGTGATCAAGCTAGCAAAACTAATAGAAATCAATAGATGAAGAACAAGAGAATTAATACAAACCCATAGGAAAAGAACAAGAGTTTAGAAATCTCACAACTTAATAACTGAAGGTTTCAACCGCTAAGTAAAACAATGAAGTTTAGTTTCTGCTCATGGTTGCAAAACTAAATTGTCTGATGGAAAAGAAGATGGAAAGATAGAAAGAACTAGGGTTCTTAAATAGAGAACTAACCCTAAAAATATATGGTAAAAGATAAATCCTAAACGAAATAATAAAATAAGGAAAAAGAAATAAAACAAACGAAGGAAAATAAGGAAAGTCCGGAATGTCTTCGGCCTTGTTTCCGCGATCGCCATAGATGCCTGGCGATCGCGGTCTTCATGTAAAGTTTTGCTTTGTCTCTTTCGCCCCATGGCGATCGCCGTAGAGTAATGGCGATCGCCATGCTCTCTCGAACTTATGTAGTGCTTCTGTTGTAGAATGGCGATCGCCATAGTAATGGTGACGATCGCCGCTGCTCCGCAGAATGTCTTCGTCTTCATGTCTTCAATCTTTGATTCTCTTCTTCTTCGGTTCTGGTCTTCATTTCTTCACTTCTTCATAAACAACTCAGAATATAACAATAGCTCCAAATACTTGTGATAACACTCCTAAACTAATGTAATAACCCCTAGTTACGCCATACAAAGTGTAGCGTATCAAATACCCCCATACTTAGACTTTTACTCGTCCCGAGTAACTTACAGAAAAGCTACCCTTACAATGAAATGTTCAAAGTCTCAGGAAGTACAAGAATATCTCCTAGTGATTACATAACCAATAAGCTCCTCCAAACATAACAACAACAATCAAGAACAATGTGATAAAATAAGCACATACCCAGAACTACACCTTATTCCTCCAAGTGGCCTACCCGAATCCTCCTATACACCTCCTTCTTATGTCTCCATACGCCAAGAAGATAAAGATCCTAAAACACTCAATTTTTTTTTATAACACTCATCTTGCTTGGGCGTCCTTTCGGGTTTTCATCCCAACCACTCAATAATTGTTCCAGGCTCACGGACTCACATCACTCAAGACTTATTTTTGCCCCAGCCTAATGCCGGTCAAGCCACCTTCTTATTGCATAGAACTTGCTATCCAAGGATTTTGTATGCCTTTTTCTCAATATTTTTGGATTTTTCTATTTTTTTAATTTTTTTTGTATTTTTTATTTATAACTGCAAAATGAAATGCTAGGAAGGTAAATATGTACAACTACTCATATCATCCCCTCCCCCATACTTGAATGAAACATTGTCCTCAATGGAAAATAAAGGACATACAAATGTAAATGGGGAAGCAAGGATAATACTCACTGTGGTGATGGTGGTGGATGGTGTGGATAGTAGGGGTTTGCACCCCTAAAGAACTCCTCTTGCCTCTGCTACAACGTCTGCATGGTCTGCTCAATGTTGGTGAACCGACTGTCATAGCTGCTCACAGTTTGGCTCACCTCAGCTAGCTGTGTCCCGAATGCCTTCTGCTGAAGAGACATACTCTCCATCAAACTGTACATCCGCTCATAATCAAATCCCGGGGCAGCAGCCTGAGGACCACCCTGATCAGCCCTCGGAGCACCATCATGACCTCCCATGTCAACTTCCATTTCCGCCTCCTCGTCAGACTCCTCAACCTCAGCACCATCAGGCAATAGTCGAAAATCCCTTGCAAGAGGACCAAAGGGGATGAATCTAGGTAGACGCATCTTGTGTGTCCCTTCATGCTTGGATAACCAAGTATAAACATCCCAGCGCACATCTAGAAGCAGTGCACGCCTCAGCCCTGAAACATCATAAACATAGTTGGAGTTGCTGCTACCACTAGGGATAGCATCATCTCCTAAACAGAGTTGGGCAATGAGAGTGACCATCCCTCCCATACTTATCTTGCCCAACTTCTTGCCCATCTTCCTGTATTTGGCCACACTATGGCAAAAAAGCAGGATCCAATCTGGAACGGTCCCACATTCAGGTGTGAGGCTCCATAAAAACTGTAGATCCTGAGCAGAGACCTTGTTCACCTCCCCACGCCCCAAGAAACACATGGCTATCACCTTGTGAGCTAGCCTAAGGCAAGGATGAGTGAACTCGTAATTGTACTGGGTAACAGAAGGGTTCAGTACCTGCCCTGTAGCATGAAACCAGAAATCTGCAGCCCTCTGATCAGTCTCACTCCAACCTTCACTAGGGTCCTTGGTCACCCCAAATAGTATACTCAAATCATCAAAACCAAGCACATACTCTTTACCCTGCAGCATAAAAATAATATTCCGTTCCTCTACACTGAATGAGAAAGTAGCAATAAAGTCTCGTGTCAAAGTCTCATCAGTGGGAGCGTTTTTGGTCATAAGTCCACCTAAACCACCATGGCTCAGCAATGCCAAGGTGCACTCTTCCAAACCTAACAATTGCAAAGTGGGCACGCAAAAGAACTTAGTAGTAACTACAGTTTTAGAATCCACAAAATCTCGAACCTCTTTCTGCTTTTTAGTCATACATCTCTTGACTCCTCTCACCATTGTATAATAAGGGAATGAATAGCAAAAGAGAGAAACGAAGTCGCACTCACAAAATTTTGAAGCAAAATCGGTGCTGCAGAATAGTATGGCGATCGCGGTTGCTTGATGGCGATCGCGGTCGCTGGAATTCTTCACGCACAGCCTCTGTAGTGAAATGGCGATCGCGGTGATACGGTGGCGATCGCGGTCGCGCTGGGTTTCCGAACTTGAGCTTCTGTCAACAGATGGCGATCGCCGTAAGAGTGAGGCGATCGTGGTCGGCTTTCTGGCGAACTTCGGCGATATTCCGGTGGATTGTGGTCGGTTTTGAGGGGAGAGGGTCGATTTTTGTGGTGGTTTGAGGGAGGATGAGAGCTTGGTGGCTATGGAGTTTTTGGGGGTGGCTAGGGTTTGGTTTTAGAAGGGGCTGCTGGGAATTTATTTGTGAGGGTAGGTAGGGGGTGAAGGCATCAGATTGGGTTTTGGGGGGTACATGTGCTGGGATCTCAAAAATCGACCCACATGGAATTTATTTGGGGTAATGCCAACGATTTTTTTTTGTTCATCATGGACATTTTCAGCCGGCCCACATGCACAACTGATCGGCCCATGGCTCAAATCCGGCCCACCAGCTTTTGGCCCAAATTTTTAATTTTTTTTTTTAATCATCTCCACATCAGCTGCTGCCCAGTCACCATTTCGTCAGCGCCCAGTCGTCCTGAATATCCACGTCATCATTTTTTTTTAATCCGATATATTCTTCTTTTCTCGGATTGATTTTTTTTTTTTTTTTTTTTTTTTTTTTTTTTTTTTGAGAGAGAGAGAGAAGACTTACAGCGGGATTGGCTACTGACTGTAGCGGACCCTAAGCTTCGGTGCTTTCCTCCTGTCCATAGAAAAACTAACAAGAAAATTACCCCGAACAAAAACAAAAAACAAACTCAAACCTCGGGTTGCCTCCCGAGTAGCGCCTTATTTAACGTCGTGGCTCGACCTCATGCCTTTCAATCAGGTTTCATCAATAGGCTCAGTAAAATATTGCTCATCAATGGCCTCGTTGGTGAAACCTTCATGATAGGCTTTCAACCGTTGCCCTTTTACCTTAAATACCTTATGAGTCTCCCCATCATATAAATCCACTGCTCCATGGGGAAAGACTTGGGCAATAACATATGGTCCTATCCATCTTGACTTAAGCTTACCTGGGAACAGTTTCAGGCGTGACTGAAATAATAGAATTTTATCACCTGCTTTGAAGTTCTTTCTCAAAATGTTTTTGTCATGCCAAGCTTTTGTCTTCTCCTTATATATGACAGCATTGTCATAGGAATCGAGTCTTGCTTCCTCTAGCTCACTTAATTGCAACTTCCTGAATTCTCCAACTTCACTAATTTGCATGTTGCATTTCTTGACAGTCCATAATGCCTTATGCTCAAGCTCCACTGGAAGATGACAACCTTTACCAAAAATTAATCGATAGGGTGACATACCTATAGGAGTTTTGTAGGCTGTGCGGTAGGCCCACAATGCATCATTTAGTCTCAGGCTCCAATCCTTCCTGTTGGGAGCTACTGTCTTCTGTAAGATGGTCTTGATCTCCCTGTTTGACAACTCAGCTTGTCCATTGGTCTGTGGATGATAGGCAGTGGAGACCCTCTGAGTGACATGATACTTCTTCAACAATGTACTCACCGTCTTGTTACAAAAATGAGTACCCCTGTCACTTATGAGAGCCTTGGGAATACCAAAACGAGCAAATATGTTCTCTTTCAAGAACCCTGCTACAACTTGAGAATCATCAGTCTTGGTGGCCTTCGCTTCCACCCATTTGGAAACGTAGTCCACCGCAAGAAAAATATATAAGTTCCCGAATGAGCTAGGAAAAGGTCCCATAAAGTCAATCCCCCAAACATCAAAAATCTCACAAAAGATGATTGGTGCTTGAGGCATCTCATTCTTTTGAGACATGTTCCCAACTCGTTGGCATTGATCACAGGTTTTGCAATAGGCATAAGCATCCCGAAAGATGTGTGGCCAATACAAACCTGAATCCAACACTTTCCTAGTTGTTCTATTTTCCCCAAAGTGACCCCCACATGCATAAGAATGACAAAAAGACAAGACAGATTGTACCTCATTATCAGGAAGGCATCGACGAATCACCTGATCATTACAGTGTCTCCAAAGATAGGGATCATCCCACACATAGAATCTAGCTTCGCTTTTCATCTTATCCTTTTGAGCCTTGGAAAAATTAGGGGGGAACTCGCCTATGACAAGAAAGTTCACTAAATTTGCGTACCAGGGTTTGAAGGTTTTTAGAGCGAGGAGCGTAGCTTCAAGATCAAAGTCAATGTAAGTCTCTGCGAGCCAACGGCGATCGCCACCAATGTATGGCAATCGCGGTCGCGGTCCAGAATCCAGGAAAGCTTCTGTGGAAGTGTGGCGATCGCGACCAACATGTGGCGATCGCGGTAGTGATTCGAGAGAGAAAGAACCCTCTGTGGATGTATGGCGATCGCCATAGTCTAATGGCGATCGCGGTCGTGACTCAGTACTCCTGTAAACATCAGAATAATCATGGCGATCGCCACCAGATGGTAGAGATCGCGTCATGGCCACAATAGCTACTCCGAACAGATTGTCATCAGGGAAATTTCCCTGAATTTGCTCCTGCATATCTGGCTTGTCATCTGCACTGACTAATCTACTCAAGTGATCAGCCACCAAATTTTCAGCACCTTTCTTGTCTCGAATTTTCACATCAAACTCACTCAACAATAAGATCCATCGAATCAATCTTGGCTTGGCATCCTTCTTCATCATAAGATAACGAAGTGCTGCATGGTCAGTATAAACAATTACCTTGGTACCAAGTAGATATTGTCTGAATTTCTCCAAGGCAAACACAATTGCTAGCATCTCCTTCTCAGTGGTGGAGTAGTTCCTTTGCGCTCCGTTCAAAGTCATAGAAGCATAATGAATTACATGGGAAGCTCTTGCTTCTTTTTGTCCAAGAACTGCTCCAACTGCATAGTCACTAGCATCACACATGATCTCAAAAGGTCGAGACCAATCTGGCGCCTGAATAATTGCTGCACTTGTCAAACGAGTTTTCAACTCATCAAACGCCTTCTTGCACTCGTCATTAAGCTCAAAATCAACCTCCTTTTTCAGCAGCTCACATAGTGGTGATGAGGTCTTTGAAAAATCCTTAATAAACCTGCGATAGAAACCTGCATGGCCTAGAAAAGAACGAACTTCCCGCACATTAGTAGGATAAGGCAAAGACTGAATTACATCAATCTTCGCCTTATCGACCTCAATACCCTTAGCTGACACAATATGACCTAACACAATACCTTGCTCAACCATGAAATGACACTTTTCAGAATTAAGAACCAAGTTGGTTTCTACACATCTTTTAAGCACTAATGTCTAATGGTTCAAGCATGCATCAAAACTATCACCATGAACTGTGAAATCATCCATAAAAACCTCAATGAAATTTTCCACATACTCAGAAAAAATACTCACCATACACCTTTGGAACGTACCGGGTGTTACACAACCCAAATGGCATCCTGCGGTATGCAAAAGTACCGAAAGGGCATGTAAATGTCGTTTTCTCTTGATCCTCTGGAGCTATGGCAATCTGAAAATACCCTGAGTATCCATCCAAAAAGCAATAGAAAGGGCGACCAGCAAGTCGCTCAAGCATTTGATCAATAAATGGTAAAGGAAAGTGATCCTTTCTAGTTACCACATTCAGCTTACGGTAATCAATGCAAACTCACCAACCTGTTTGTAACCTGGTAGGAACTAACTCTCCTTGTTGATTCTCTACAACCTGAATACCACCCTTCTCGGGAACACACTGTGTAGGACTAACCCATTGACTGTCAGAGATAGGAAAAATCATACCTGCCTGCAGGAGTTTCAGCACCTCCTTCTTCACCACTTCAGTCATTGGTGGATTGAGTCGCCTCTGGGGTTGTCTGGATGGTTTGGGATCCCCTTCTAGCAAAATCCTATGCATACATGTCGAGGGACTAATCCCTTTGATGTCTGCAATGGTCCATCCCAAAGCTACCTTATGCTCTTCAAGCACTGCCACTAATTTCTCTTCTTGCTCCTTGGAAAGATGGCTTGAAATAATAACCGTTAATGTTTTACCTTTTCCAAGAAAAGCATACTTCAAATGTTTGGGCAGCTCCTTCAATTCAACTTCTGGTGCCTGCACAATAGATGGTAGGAGCTTCCCGCTCGGAACTATTAGTTCTAAGGGGCCATTGCCCACATAAGTGTAGGGAGGCTTACCTTCAGCATTCAATTGTGCCAAGACTACCTGCATGTTAGTGGATAGAGACATATATGCATGTGGATCCTCCACATCATTCTCAATGATTGATTTCAGCTCATCACAACAAGTAACATCAAACACATCTTGCACAATAGGCTCAATTACATCAATAGAACATAAAGAATGGTCATCAATGGGGTGTTTCATAGCATCATAAATGTTGTATTCAACTTTCTCCCCATCAAATTCCATTGTCAGTGTCCCACTGTTCACATCAATCTTAGTTTGAGCAGTTTTCATAAAAGGCCTACCTAGCAAAATAGGTGTTGCATGCTTGTCATGCTCCATAACCAAAACAAAGAAGTCAGCAGGAAAAATCAAGTCACCAACCATAACAAGAACATCTTCAACCACCCCTTTCGGGTACACATTAGATCTATCAGCAAGTTGAACAACAATTCCTGTTTCATGCAATGGTCCTAAGCCCAGTGATTCATACAGAGAATAAGGCAAAACATTGATTGATGCTCCTAAATCTAGCATAGATTTTTCGAATTTAGTTTCACCAATCACACATGGAATGCTAAACATGTCTGGGTCACCACATTTCTTAGGCATACGTCTTTGGAACACAGCAGAAACTTGTTCACTAACTTTAACCTTTTGTTTTCCCTTAAGTTTTTGATTCCTTTTAATTGTGCAAACTTCTTTCAAAAATTTTGCAAATCTAGGAATACTCTTGACAAGTTTAAGTAAAGGGATGTTTACCTCGCACCTACTAAAGGTTTCGAAGATTTCTTTATCGTTCTCTGGCCTTCGAGTGTCCTTCAATGCCTCGGGGAAGGGAGCCACAGGCTTCTGTGAGAACAGAGGAGGAAAGTTGGGGCGAACATAATTGTCAATCGGCTCAGATGACTCATGGCGATCGCCATCAATGTACGGCGATCGCGGTCGCGACCCTTCAGCTTCTGTTGAAGTATGGCGATCGCCAATGATATGTGGCGATCGCGGTTCCTTCTCGGCCAGATTCTGCTTGCTCTCTGTAATGTTCCCGCGATCGCCACCAATATTTGGCGATCGCGGTCGGTCTTCTGGGGTTTCTGTTTCGAGATTTTGCTTCTGTTTGCCCTTTTCAGCATTAGATTCCTCAACCAATAATTTTCCACTTCTCAATGTCACAGCACTGACACATTCTCTCGGGTTTACTACCGTTTGAGATGGTAGCTTTCCTGAATCTCTAGCTTCTAAGTTGCTCACAGCTTGAGCGATCTGTCCTATCTCTCGGGTTTACTACCGTTTGTGATGTCCTTTTTCAGGCTGCTCAGTTTAGTTGCTGGAAAGTATTTCTCCAAGAAAACCTTTTTCATCTTGGCCCAAGTATCAATACTCCCAGGGGCTTGATAGTAAAGCCAATCATTAGCAGCGTCTTTCAGAGTGAATCTGAAAGCTCTCAACATTACTTGTTCCTCAGTAACACCCCTCGGCTTCATGCTAGAACATATGGCATGAAACTGAGCCAAGTGTTTGTTTGGATCCTCACCTGCTAAGCCATGAAAGTGTGGAAGCTCATGAATCAATCCAGCTTTTAGCTCAAAATTCACACCCTCAGCTATCTCAGGAAACCTCACTGCCAGAGGTTGTTGATCTAAGTTCGGGGCAGTGAGTTGCCTCATAGTAGGCAGTGGCGGTCCATGTCGATCACCCATCTCGCTACTTTGGTTCAAAACTGCTCTTCGGTTCCTGTGGAACGTCCTCTCAATATCTGAATCAAAAGCAACAAGAGATGAGTTAGTAGCACGGGTCTGAACCATAAAGGTTCACACCAAACAGTTCATAAGTCACAATTAGCACAAAATTGGAATAATTCAATTCCCCGGCAACGGCGCCAAATTTGATGTGGCTAAAGTCGTAGTGCCAAATCAAAGAAAACCCTAAACACTAACTAGAGTATAGCAAGTAAGTAGAGGTCGAACCCAAGGGAATCAAAACATCAAATCAATGCAGTCAAGTGAAATATCAACTAGTAACAAGTAACCAAAGGGGGGGGGGGTTGTTTGCAAGAACACACAAGTAACCAGTAACAAGCAGAGGAAGTTTGGGTGAGAATATTATGCGAAGAGGTTTCACCTAGCAAGTATCCACACAACATTCAATCAAGTTGATCATAGATTTATCTCAAGTTCTATTCAATCCTAGGGAATGTTCCTATTCTAATCTTTAATATATCAGCAGGCCAACCGGTCCTGATAATACTTACTATTCAGCAATCAGGGAAACCTCTCAAGATTAGATGAAATAGCAGCAAAGGGCACAGGAATCATAAGGATGCATGCAATAACTTACAACCGTCAAGTATTAACATGCAATCAATTCTCTTTCATAAAAGCAATCAACTACCAGATCATGTAGATATGAGTGCTACACTGACAAGGAATTCCACCGTATATTCCTAGTCTAGCAATAGAAAACTATCAATCAAACTAGGTGATCAAGCTAGCAAAACTAATAGAAATCAATAGATGAAGAACAAGAGAATTAATACAAACCCATAGGAAAAGAACAAGAGTTTAGAAATCTCACAACTTAATAACTGAAGGTTTCAACCGCTAAGTAAAACAATGGAGTTTAGTTCCTGCTCATGGTTGCAAAACTAAATGTCTGATGGAAAAGAAGATGGAAAGATAGAAAGAACTAGGGTTCTTAAATAGAGAACTAACCCTAAAAATATATGGTAAAAGATAAATCCTAAACGAAATAATAAAATAAGGAAAAAGAAATAAAACAAACGAAGGAAAATAAGAAAAGTCTGGAATGTCTTCGGCCTTGTTTCCGCGATCGCCATAGATGCCTGGCGATCGCGGTCTTCATGTAAAGTTCTGCCTTGTCTCTGTCGCCCCATGGCGATCGCCGTAGAGTAATGGCGATCGCCATGCTCTCTCGAACTTATGTAGTGCTTCTGTTGTAGAATGGCGATCGCCATAGTAATGGTGGCGATCGCCGCTGCTCTGCAGAATGTCTTCGTCTTCATGTCTTCAATCTTTGATTCTCTTCTTCTTCGGTTCTGATCTTCATTTCTTCACTTCTTCATAAACAACTCAGAATATAACAATAGCTCCAAATACTTGTGATAACACTCCTAAACTAATGTAATAACCCCTAGTTACGCCATACAAAGTTTAGCGTATCAGATTACATAATCACAATAGGGCTTACATCATCTAATTTCTACCCACAAACCCTAATCGAAAATTTCCTGTTCTACCAAATTATACTGGATATTTAAACTCCAAGGATATTAACATTAAGACAAATAACATTCCATATCGAAACAAGGTATTCCTTATGATCAAGCATAATTTTTTCTACAAAAATTATAATCTTTTCATATACTACAGTCTTAATATTGGTTTTTATAATACATAATAATGCTTTAAAATATTTAGGAAATGGCTATATGCACGCGAATCGAGGCCTATATGCACGCGATTTCGTGCGCGCATCTTATGCGCACCACTCTGTGCGCTAGTGTTCTGCGCACTTAGGTATTACGGGTACTTTTCGTAAATTTTCAGAATATGTAACAACTGGTGCGCGGAACGACTGCGCACAGGTTGAACATATGTGGGCCTAGATTCTGCGCACAGGTTAAAGAAGTAGCCGTTGAAATTTTTGAAATTTGCTTACTTTGTGCGCATTAGGTCAGCGCACAAGGTTGTGTTATTTTCAATATTTGATTATGTTTGAAAAACTTGTACAAATTAGTGTTATTAGGCATATAAAGTGCGTATAAGGTCTCCCCGTCACAAAAAGTAGCTCGAAAATACGCAAAAATGCTAAAAGGCCTTAATGGGCCTTAAGGCCTTTTAAGGTCCAATAAGGCGGAACGATGCCCAAACGACGTCGGAATACAATGAAACTTGTTTCCAATGAATATTATAGCTATTTAACCTTGTCGGTAACTTCAAGTCGAAATCTCGTACTCTTCAAGTAACACCTCCTTTGTAAACCTTTACTAGTCTTTCAATATTCGAAATAGTTGAAATAGTTGAAATATGAAGGGTCTAGCACATCGATGTTGATTATGTTTGAAAAACTTATACAAATTAGTGTTATTAGGCATATAAAGTGCTTATAAGGTCTCCCCGTCACAAAAAGTGGCTCGAAAATACGCAAAAACGCTAAAAGGCCTTAATGGGCCTTAAGGCCTTTTAAGGTCCAATAAGGCGGAACGATGCCCAAACGACGTCGGAATGCAATGAAACTTGTTTTCAATGAATATTATAGCTATTTAACCTTGTCGGTAACTTCAAGTCGAAATTTCGTACTCTTCAAGTAACACCTCCTTTGTAAACATTTACTAGTCTTTCAATCTTCGAAATAGTTGAAATAGTTGCGATATGAAGGGTCTAGCACATCGATGTAAATTATGTTTGAAAAACTTGTACAAATTAGTGTTATTAGGCATATAAAGTGCGTATAAGGTCTCCCCGTCACAAAAAGTGGCTCGAAAATACGCAAAAACGCTAAAAGGCCTTAATGGGCCTTAAGGCCTTTTAAGGTCCAATAAGGCGGAACGATGCCCAAACGACGTCGGAATGCAATGAAACTTGTTTTCAATGAATATTATAGCTATTTAACCTTGTCGGTAACTTCAAGTCGAAATTTCGTACTCTTCAAGTAACACCTCCTTTGTAAACATTTACTAGTCTTTCAATCTTCGAAATAGTTGAAATAGTTGCGATATGAAGGGTCTAGCACATCGATGTTGATTATGTTTGAAAAACTTGTACAAATTAGTGTTATTAGGCATATAAAGTGCGTATAAGGTCTCCCGGTCACAAAAAGTGGTTCGAAAATACGCAAAAACGCTAAAAGGCCTTAAGTCCAATAAGGCGGAACGATGCCCAAACGACGTCGGAATGCAATGAAACTTGTTTTCAATGAATATTATAGCTATTTAACCTTGTCGGTAACTTCAAGTCGAAATCTCGTACTCTTCAAGTAACACCTCCTTTGTAAACCTTTACTAGTCTATCAATCTTCGAAATAGTTGAAATAGTTGCGATATGAAGGGTCTAGCACATCGATGTTGATTATGTTTGACAAACTTATACAATTTAGTGTTATTAGGCATATAAAGTGCGTATAAGGTCTCCCCGTCATAAAAAGTGGCTCGAAAATACGCAAAAACGCTAAAAGGCCTTATATGCGCATTGGATCTGCGCACATCTTTCTGTGCGCAGGCCAAATGCGCACATCTTTCTGTGCGCAGGCCAAATGCGCACATCTTTCAGCGCACGACGTTTCAGATTCCCGAAGTTGTGCGCTGGACGTTTGCGCATTACCTTTTATGTGCGCTGGTGTCCTGCGCAGGAGTTTGTGAGCCATTGCCAGAATTTTCAAATTTATCCCGAAAATACCCCCTGTGCGCAATACAACAGCGCACCAACCTATGCGCATAACTTCTGCGCACCAAATCGTGTGCATATAGTGAAAAAGTCGCGTGCATATAGGCGTTTCGAAGATTTAGCATACAAAAAGAGTCATAAAAACAATTTAATCAGTTTCTACAATCATTCTCAAACCAAAACTTTTTCACTTAATACTAGCTACCCCTATATTAAAATATGTAACTCATCCACCATTAAAACTTTAATTTTGATAACCTATAAGGAACATAAAGAAAGGATGCTCAAGAATACACTTTTCTCCCTCAACGATTTCTTCCTGAGATCAAGGCTACATAAGATAAAACTCAACATAATTATAACCACAAATTCACAACTAATATCATGTTTTTTAGTCTTTTTCTATTCAATTATACATCAAAGAAACCAATTTTTTCCAAACGAATAAAACACACTTTGTTTTACAACATCACCAATAAGAAATACAATATAAGTTTTAATGAAGACAGCCTATCGACATTGACCTTTTCTGTTTAGCAGAAACAAAATACTCCGTATAATGATACTTCGAATACACAATTCCTAGCAAAGATTGACTTCAAACCAATAATAGTATCTATAGCAGAGGGGACAAAAAGAGGGCTTTGGTTGTTATGCACAATGTTTATAAAAACATCATACTTAAATATTGTCCATTATAATTATAATACTATTGTTATCCATTATACACAATTGACTACAGTACTAAATATAAAATAATTTGTATATATGCGCCAAGCAAGGAAAACCAAAAAACAGAATTTTAAAATTTCATTTCTCAAATCATCACAACACATAATCCAACTATTATTATAAGAGACTTTAATGATATTTTAACTACAAATGACAAGAAAAGAGGAGTCCCAACCTCTGCCAAACTTAGATCATGAAAACATTTTGGAAAGGTTAGATAGAGCACTTTTGCATCTTAATATCTTAAATTTCTATGAGAGTATTACTTTAAATCACTTACCATTCACAACGTGTGATCACTTTTGGATAACATTGCAACTTGCCAAGAAAGTTGTAACAAAAACATATCCTTTTAGATTTGAGAATGACATTAAAACTTGATATGGAAAAACCATACGACAAGTTGCAATGGCCTTTTAATATTAAGATATTAGAATCTTTCGGTTTACACTCAAGGTGGATTAACTTAGTAATGGCTTGTTTAAAACCGGTCTCTTTTTCTATATTGGTTAACAATGAACCAGGTCCAACATTTAAACCAAAATGTGAATTAAGACAAGGCGATCCAATTGCCCCTTTTACATTTATACTAGCTAAGGTTGGTATTAACTCGTAATAATATGCGCCTACTTTTTCTATGTTTTGCTAATAATTCTAGCAAATGCAAACATGAAGAATATGATATATATATATATATAGGGTCCTCATCCGGTGGGAAGGACCCTTAGAGTGAGAAATGAGAATAATATCCATCCCTTGTATGGGAACCATCCAAGAGATGGATATCAAATGTGCACATTTGACCGTTGACCATTGACCGTTGACCATGACCGTTGACCGTCGACAATGTGCACATTTTGTGTAGAAAATGTGCACATATTTTTTTGGCCCAAAAACAAAAATTTGGCGGAAAAAAATTTGGCGGGACCGTTGACCGTCGACAATGTGCACATTTTGTGTAGAAAATGTGCACGTATTTTTTTGGCCCAAAAAAAAATATTTGGCGAAAAAAATATTGGCGGGACTGTTGACCGTTGACCGTCGACATTGTACACATTTTGTGTAGAAAATGTGCACATATTTTTTTGGCCCAAAAAAAATATTTGACGGAAAAAAATTTGGCGGGACTGTTGACCGTTGACCGTCGACAATGTGCACATTTTTGTGTAGAAAATGTGCACATATTTTTTTAGCCCAAGAAAAAAATTGGAAAGAAAAATATTTGACCGTTGACTGTCGGTCAATTTTTTTTTCTTCACCTGATTTGTGTGCATAAAGAAGAAATGTGCACATTTTTTTATCATGATGCGCACATTTTATTTGTAAAATGTGCACATTATAACTAATGTGTCTATTTTGTGCAGAAAATGTGCACATATAACTTTGTCTTAGAAGCGAATGTCTGTCATGAAAAAAATTGGCGGAACGAATGTTTGTTTGAGAAAAATTTGCACATCTTATTATATTGTGCCTATTTTGTGCAGAAAATGTGCACATGTAATTTTGGCCTAAAAACGAAAGCTTTTCATGGAAAAAAAGCTCTGAAAAACAAGTTCAAAAATTGTGTTGGGAAAGATGTGCACATCTTATAAAACTAATGTGCCTATTTTGTGTAGAAAATATGCACATGTAATTTTGTCATGAAAACGAAAGTTTTTCATTAAAAAAGAGCTCGTCAAAACAAGTTCAAAAGTTGTGTTTGGAGAAAATGTGCACACCTTATACAGCTAAATGTGCACATGTAATTATGGCCTAGAAACGAAAGTTTCTCATTGAAAAAGGTTTGATAAACACAAGTTAATATTTTGTGTTTGAAAAAATGTGCACAACTTATACAACTATTGTGCAGAAAAATGTGCACATATAATTCTGGGACAGAAATGAAAATTTGCTGTAAAAAAAAAGCTCGTAATAAAACAAGTTCAAAATTGTGCTTGAAAAAACAATGCACATCTTATACTATTTATGTGCACATTTTGTGTAGAAAATGTGCAAATATTGTTTTTGGCCCAGAAACAAATGTTTGCAGGGAAAACACAAAATTTGGCGGAAAAATAAAATTTGGCGGGAAATTTTTTGGACCGGTCAAAGTTTGACCGTTGACCGTTGACCGAAGTTGACTGTTGACTTTTTGAGAGAGTTAATCTACACCCTTAGTTTGATTTTGATCTAAGGCCTAATATTAATTCTCACTTCCCACCTTAAATTTCATTCTCACTTGATCATTTTCCATATATATATATATATATTAAAGAGTTACTAATTCAGAAGTTTACTGATTTATCAGGATTATCTATTAATTATCATAGAGCTCTTATCAAACTTCCCCAAACATTTCACATACATAAAAAATGTTTTAGCATCCATACTAAATTTACAACTTACCAACTCTATGGAAAAATATTTAGGGATACCAATTGGAAGAGGTAGAGTAAAAAATGATACCTTTAATATGCAGTACGGAGTATGCAAAAACAATTATCCAAAGGAAAAGCAAACACTATATCACAAGTTGGTAGAGCTATTCTTATCCAATCTAATATTCAATCAAACACAAACCATTTAATGTAATGCTTCTTTCTTACAAAAGGAGTATGCAAACAATTTGATTAAATAAATAAGGATTTATTTGGAATAATACTAATCCAGGAAAACTATTTCAAATAACCTACCAACAACTGCATGCTTGAATAGGTTTTACAACAGAGTTCCTCCTTATTGTTCCCTTTGTAATCACCCGCTTGAAACAAGATAGCATTTATTCTTTGAATGCCCATAAACAAACAGTTAGATTCAGAGGTTTGCACACATTTTAGGACGATCCTTCCTAATTACCAATATAAACTCTTTCAAAAATATTTTAATTGATCTTATTAACCAATATAATGACGAGCACGATAAAACCGAAGCGGTAATTTTCTTTTGGTATCAATTATGTTTGCATAGAAATTCGGTCATATTAAAAAATGCTCAGTATAATAAAAATGAACCAACACAATATGCCTTTATTTATGTTAAACAATGGGAATCAGCCATAAAACATAATACATACCCTAAACAACAAAATAAAAGAAATAGAAATTAAAAAGTAAATCAAATATGGAAACAACCCTCCATGGGATGGATCAAGATAAATTTTAATGGATCTTGTAATAATAGAGGTAACTCCTTCATAGCTTGTATCACCAGAGATACTACAAGCCATATACGTTATAGACATATATAATAAACCAGTCAATACAAATTCACCCTTACAAACCGAAGCGATGACATTCCTATATGCGGTCAAACTAACTACAAAATTAAAATATGATAATGTTATTTTTCAAGGAGATAACCTAACAGTTATAAATTATATTAATAACGTTTGGAAAATTCCATGGGAAATCAGAAACATTCTTACAGATGTCAGGCAACTTTTTACCAATTTTCAAAATATCAAAATTATGCATTGTTACAGAGAAGCAATGGTTGACTTCTTAGAAAACCATTATATAAACACTCATTATATTAAAACAATTTTACGATGCAACAATGATTGTGTACTATCTGATGACTATATCAGAACTCTCAAGCCTATTTACCTGCCTTCCAACTTGTTTAAATGTTATCGGCCCATTTTCAGGGGTTAGTATTGGAACACCAACAACGATTCTTCATAAGTGAAACACGAATTATGCATAGTATATTATAAGTAGAAAAATACACATTACACCAACATCGGGAAATATCGGGACATAACCTATTCGTTATTTCATTATCGATTTATCATATTCGATAGCTTGTAGTCTGTTTCGCAGATGATGTCGCTCTTGTAACAAATCTTTTATAACTTCACTTGCCTTCGGGACAAAGTGATCGTACCACAAGAAGTAGGAGCAACGACTCTCTTGTGTAGTTGGATTGTAATTTGGACATGTGAAAAACCTTCTACAATAATTTCTAATTGCAGGCACATTCGTAGATGAACTTGACATTCTCGTTGCTGCTCTTACTTAACCTTGACTGCGCAGTATCAAAGAGCTTATTCTTTTAAACCAAACCAGAAATAAAATAAAAGCATGGCCTTATTTGGGGCGAAAAGCTAAAACGTTACCTGTATGAAACTCAATCTCAAAACAACGCCAAACCTCTATCTTGGGTTTTATGGTAAGTACTTAATCAATCGGTTCAGAGCAACAAGGGTCTTACATCCGAATCTGAACCTCAAAATTTGCGGAGTACGAGTAATGGAGAGGTTTTATAAATCTACGGAGTTTATTTCACCCTAAATTCGACCGAGAAATCGGTTTTTGTTTTGCACTAAAAATTGACCTCGAACTATGCGGAGTACTCCGTATTTAATTTTTTGGTAGATGTGGTTGTTTGCTTTAACATAAGTCATATTGTTTTGTTCAAGAGGTGCTACGGTTTACATACAATCATCTAATATTGGACGAGTGATGAGTTGATGATGTAATATGATCTGATAATATAGAACATAACATGAATATATTACTCCTTAGTATATATACATTGATCGTATCGATTAACACATTTTGTATTGTATATAGTAAGAGTTCTTCATATATATTACTAGATGAGACTGTTCTTGTAGATCATTAAATTAATGTAACTAATTTGTTGATGCTAATATCTTGATCAGCTACCATCATGATGAACTTCATACTATACATAGATAAGTAGTTCGTATAGTTATTACATTTTGAGTTAATAATACCATTATCTTAGTATAGTAGATGATCATAGATGTGAAGCTCAATCATGTTCTTCATAAGTCGTATTATATGAAACTGTTTAAACCAACAATTGTGATGTTAGTATGAACTAATGTGTTGATACTAATATCTCGATCATAGACCAAAGTTGAAATAAATACTTACTACGAGTAGTATATTGTCATAGTGTGTACAGATTTTCACCATTATCGTAGAATGCATAAGTAATAAGAGACGGATTATATTGTCCATTTCATTTCAATTAAAAAACAAAAATAGTCCATTTCCAATTAAATGAACGTTTTGTACTCATCCATTTAATAGTTAATATCAGTGGTCTTGGTCCAATCAATTTGAATGATATTTGTCCTTCTAATTATGATAGACAACTTACATTAGGGTTTGTGGTTTGGTTTTTGGTGTTTTAGGTTTGAGGTTTGGAGTTTGTGATTTGCGGTTTTCTAAGTGGGATTGAGATAATACAATGATGCTAGAATCATATTATTATACAGAGTACTACATATAGAACTGCTTGAAACTCGTTTTTTAAGTGGGTTTGGGGTTTTGGGGTTTGGGGTTTCGGGTTTAGGGTTTATTGTTTTGGGGTTTATTGGTTTGCTAAGATAATGGTAATATTAACTCAAAATGTAATAATTAAACGAATTACGTATCTATATATAGTATGAATTTCATCGTGATGGTAGTTGATCAAGATATTAGTATCAACAATTTAGTTACACTAATTTCATGACCCACAATAAATAGTCTCATCTAGTCTCATATATGAAAAATTCTTACTATATACAGTACAAAATGTGATAATCTATATGATCAATGTCTATATACTACTGAGTAATATACTTTATTCATGTTATGTTCTATACTGTCATATCATATTACATCTCACCTCACCACTCCTCTAGTTTTAGATGATGGTATATAAACTGTAGCACCTTTTGAACGTAACAATATGGCTTATTTTAAAGCAAATAGTAACACATTCCCAATATGACGCAAATAATACTTGTACATTTGTACTCCGCAAAATTCGAGGTCCAATTTTTGGCGCGAAACCAAAAATCGATTTCCAGCTCGAATTTTGGGTGAAACGTATGGAGTAGATTTATAAACGTAGATGAAAATCCCTAGGTTATCTGAACTGACCGAAAAATGTCCCAACAACGGGCAACCTATAGTTGTCGGAGAAACCAACCCGCTTTAGGGTCTGAAGTCTCAAGCTTCAACTCTACAAATATCACTCATTTTCCTTTGGATTTCAAGTATCCTTCTAAATGTAAACACTTCCTTCACTATGATCGAGATTATAAAAATTGAATCTGGTTTAAGTGATGCTGGTTCATATTGTGAGATTTGCAATCTGTTTCCCTTGTCCAACAACTGTTTTTCGAATCTCTTATCCTCGCCTATGAATCTCGTTCGATCGAAGTCTTTTTCAATCTCCTACAGTCCGGAGTCCAATTTTCAGGTGTTTTAGGCTTCTTCCTCTGCATCGTAATCCCTCCGGCCCAGAATATAGTTCATGTTTCTTTTTTCACATTTGTCGTGACACGTTTTGTACCATCAAGGCGTCTCTGATGGAGGGAAACAACCAGGACCTATAGATTTCCCCGAGGTAATGAAAACTCCATACATCCCTGACAAAGACCTTGCTTTTCTTAACAGAAATCTGCAAAGGGAGGTGTCTGCTCTAACTAATCTGCTAAGGTCGTCAGAAACAACTCGACTTGGGGCGGAGGAAAAGGTTGCTAGACTAGAGGAGGAGTTGAAGCATTTATATGAGTACAAATGTTCCCGTTCCGATCTGTTAGCGAAAGTTGAAGCCCTTGAGCAATTTGTGTCATGGTGAGGTGGATGATTAAGACGGTAGGGGTTAACTTTCCTTTCCAAATAGTTTAAATTATTGCCTCATATTTGCACTTTCTTTTGTAATTTGGGTGAAACAATTATGTTTAATCAAGTTTCGCACATTTCAATATTTCATCATCCATTTAGAACCTTGAATATACTAACATTTGCTTCAACCAAAAAATAATGTGTACTAGCATCTGTATGTGGAGCTTCCATATTGACACATACCATTATTACCTTGTTACTAATGTAGAAGTCAAGCTTTTGTTTAAGGGTTCATTCAAGATAATGTAATGAATAATGCACTTGTTATACTACAATGATCTGTAGCATATATATTTACTTAAAACAAATATTGCAAATAAAAGTACATGTCATGTTTTGGGGGAGAAGTGTAGAACCAAAGTAACGTGTGGCCCCATATCAAGAAATCGAAACACTACTCTAAATCCATTGTCTACACCTCTATTTTCAGTTTACCCCAACATTATGATTACACAATTGGGAAGAAAAATTGATTACAAGTACCAAACATGAATAACACCTTGGTGGAACAATGATATCGTAATTCGTTAAGATGAGACTAATAAGGAGTACTGAATATACACAAATACGGAGTATATGTTGGAAATAGAGAGTTTTGCAAACTGCAAACTGCTTACTCACTCATGAGGTAAGGCATCTTTAGCAAAAAAAAAAAAAAATCTAAACAAACTCTTCAACAGAACCGCCTTGCTTACTCATGCAGTAGCCTTTACATACGTAAGTCTGCTCTGACATGCTTGTCCCTCTGGGCAAACACATTTTCTTGTTTCTTTATCTATTTTTTTAATCATATGGTTGTTATAATGTTTTCCATCGTTTTTTTAAAAAAATATGTTAATGGTAGGGCAAACATTAGAAACACTCGTGGTAAAAAAAAAAGTATTTCAAGAGTATCATTTTGTATTTCTTTAAATTCGTAGTTTAAAATTATTTAAGACTCTATGGGCAGAGTTAATCATCCTCTATTCTAATGATAATGTGGGTAAAATAACTCTTAATCCCTGCTAATTTTCATCGAACAACTTTCTCCGCAATAAATCAACTATAACCATACAATCCGAAAGCTTCCCCCCATATGTTCTGGGCTAACCCAGTGTCTTGCAACATTGCATTAATCATCTCCTTAAGAGTTCGGTTTTTTCGTTTTGAAACTCCGTTGGATTCCAGTGAATAAGGAGCAGTAGTTTGATGAACAATGCCATGTTCTCTACAAAACGCATTAAACGGTTCACTATACTCACCTCATCTATCACTTCTCACGATTTTAATCGTTTTACTAAGTTGGTTTTCAGCTTCCAAATTGTATTCCTTAAACTTTTGTAAAGATTCATCTTTGCTACGTTACAAGTATACACAGCAATATCTTGTGCAATCATCTCTTAAGGTCACAAACTACTTTTTACCACCTCTAGTTTGCACAAACTTTAAATCACATAAATCAGTGTCAATTAATCCTAGAGGTTCGGTTGTCCTCTATACATGGGGTTATGGCATTTTTGTGAGTTTCGTTTGTACGCATACTTCACATTTGTCTTTACTCCTTTTGCATTTTGGAATCATATTCAAACTTATAAATTTATTTATAGATTTATAATTAACATGTCTCAATCTTTCATGCCAAATATTAAAAGACTCAACGATATAAGCAATAGGAGCATTCTTATTCGTTGAAGCATCGGTTACAATACTTTTTGGGAGGATTGTCATTACATTCATTTTGATCAGTCCCTCTTTAACATAACCCTTTCCCACATAAACCCCATGTTTGGAGAGAACCAACTTGTCTGACACAAACTTGATCATGAACCCATTCTTCGAGAGGAGAGTTCCCGAAATCAGGTTCTTGCAAATGTCCGGCACATGAAGGACGTTGTTCAGTGTCAACTCCTTCTCGGAAGGCATCTTCAGCACAATCTTCCCATGACCTTCAACCTTACAAGTGGCGGAGTTTCCCATGAAGAGTTGTTCCTCCGTATTGGTCTTCAAATATGTCGTAAATAGACCCTTATCCGAGCATATGTGCCTAGTGGAACCCATGTCATACCACCACTCCTTAGGATTGCTTCCATCCATGTTAACTTCAGTCATCACCGCACACAAATCATCCTCTCTGAGCGTGCCTCCAGTTAGGCTGGATTGGGACTTGCCTTTGTCCTTCCATGTCTCGACCTTGCTCTGACACTCATCCACCTTGTGCCCTATCTTTTGACACTTGTGGCATTTCCCACTGAACTTCTTAGCCGGCTGCTACTTGAAGTTGTTGGAATTATGAGATTGATATTTCCTTTTCTTCCCCCCTGTCCTGATGTTTTGTCAGGTTTGCCTTGTTTAAAGGTCCATATCCATTTGCCTTCTTGTTGCTTTCCTCAACCCGAAGCCTCACAACCAAGTCCTCAACTCTCATTGTCTTTTTCTTGAGCAACAAGTAGACCTTGAATTGTTCCCATGATGGAGGAAGCTTCTCAATGAAAGCTCCTACTAGGAACGTCTCGCAGATGTTCATGCCTTCATAGATGATCTTATGGACGATCAGTTGCAGCTCTTTAACACCAAGAGAGAATGAGTTGGTGTGTTGAGACTTGAGTGTCTCTCAAATGAGAGTTGCAGAGCCTCTTTTTATAGGTTGCAGGAGTATAATCTCGAGCATTCACTGCTCGGGTCCGCGTTTAATGAATAGGCGTATCTGCTCAAATCAGCGTGACATCAATGCACAGATATAGTCAAACCGGTGTGACATTACTGCAGTCAAACGCGTGGATTTAAGGTTGGGTCAGCAAAAGAATCACATGAGACATATTCCATTCAAACCGAGCCTTGCGCGTGTGGTCTTCAAAGGTCCAAGCCCACGGGGATAGCTTCCTCTAGCTCAATCACATCCATTATATGTGACAGACTCCATCTCTATCTACTTGTTATTGACACCCATTTCGGATATGTTTATACTAATTAACATCATATTTAGTAACTACTGGCTAATTGCTCACTTAAATTAGTTTTGAAATTCAAACTTTCATGCGTACAACTTCCTTTCAATTAACAAAGTATTGAATACAAATCGGTCTGTATTTGGAAAAAGATGATATTTAATGACATATCAAGCTTCCTTTACAAGTCTCAACTTAAAGGGCCAGACACCAATCCCACATGTTTACAGTACTCCGTAATATGTATGGAGTAAGAGCCTTAATATATCCTTTAACTCTGATTGATTGTTACGGGGTAAATTCTTTTAGTTTCTATGTTAGAGAAAGTTTAAAAAGAAAGTTGAGGTTCATCGTAGGCACTAGTCAAACTCTATTAACGTCGATATTCGTTGAAATCCAATGTTCTAATTTTGTTTTATATGCGTCTAATATTTTTTCTGCAACTCTAGCTTTTAAGCCTAAACTATGGCTGACCATGAAGGCACTATTGAGAATACTTCAGCCCAGTAGTAAAAGATGAGTCGAATCCTGCAGAATTGGGATCCAATCACGATAACTATAGTACCGGGGATTCAAACTACTTCACTTATACAGACCGTTCTGCAAGAGTAAAACCATAATCCCTGCTTTTTTTAGGTCGAAAACCATAATCCCTCTTATATACTGGTATGTACATTTATTTTCAATAGAGAGGAAGTTGGAGTCCCCTAGTAGTTTACTGGCTGCCTTGATACGTTTTGACTTAGGATTTGAATACTCCCAATGATCAGGACTTTACAATGGTACATGGACCGAGTGATGAAGGCTTATAGAGCAACAAGAGTACACCCTGGAACTGGAAGAGAGGGTCAAAGAACTTCTAAACATGATGAAGAAGGCCAGGTCACATAGCTCCGGTGTTAAAAAGGTAAATCAGGTGCTGAAGGCGCGTATAAATGATATAGAATCTGAAAGAAACCCTATTTTTGCTGAAAGAGACCAGTTCAAATCAGCATATACTTTAATGGTTGAACGAGCAATGGAGGAATTGTCCAATCAACCTAGCCGCCTAAAACCCGCATCCAATTGTTCATTGCAATGTTTTCTCGATTATGCTTTCCAGTTGATTGTGATTACCGCAGGTATATGCTTTCTCTATTTCTTTCTTCTGTAAAAGCACTTGATTTATGCCCGTCGTTATTGTGATCTAGCCACCTAAAACCCGCATCCGATTGTTCCTTGCAATGTTTTGCCGATTGTGCTTTCCAGTGAATTGTGATTACTGCAGGTGTATGCTTTCTCTATTTTTTCTTCGGTAAAAGCACTTCATTTATGCCCGTCGTTATTGCGACCTTACTTTTGCTCCAGTTTGCCTCCTATTTTGATCTTAAGTGTGGATACCACTGAATTATCGCTAGGTTATGATTGCATATACATAACAGTTGACATAATCCAGTGATTAAGTATGTTGATGATGTTTATCCTAATTTAATAACCGTACTGTTGATAATTTCCTAACTAATGTAAGAAAAGGCCTGAAAAGGCATGTACAAGCAATTACTGTTGAGATAATTAATATTTCATAATCTAAATGTTGAGATGAGGTAATGGACTAATGAGATATGGACCGAAATAAAGGAATGCATTGTAGTGGGCCCAACTATGAGAAGAATACAGATAATGCTGGAGTATAGCGAGCATCAAGCTAATCTATCTTATATATTAAAGCTGAGACTTTTAAAGACTCTAGAGTAATTCTAGCTAGATTGTTAAACTATTTTTATTTTATTTTAATTTTAATTAAAAATATATTAAATAATTAACTCAACAAATAAATCTTATCAAACAATCACTTCATTCAACATAAAAACAATACAAATTATCCTATCCTATTAAGAATAAATTAAAAAAAAAAATTATGATATATATATAATGAGATATTTATATATCATTCATGAAATGAATATGTGTTAATTAGTATTTACAAACAAAAAATTAAATTTATTTCGCTTATTTGGTGAGAGTTAAACTTAATTTTTAGACAAACTTGACTTAAGCGATATGAATTTTTACGACGAATAATCTGAAATACCCGTGCATGGCACGGGTCATTACACTAGTTAGAAGAGGTATCTAGAACTCCGTATTAACTAGAGTTGGAAAATTAATAAACTAGTTTAGAATGTCGTAGAAGCTAAGTCTAGAATAATCAAGTGTTAGGAATATCTAGAAACACCTTGTACTTGAGCAGCGACTTGTGCATGTACAATAAATTGGAGAGGTCTCGTCATTTTTTAGACATCGAGCAAAAGAAGAAGTTGTGAGGTGTGTGATCGTGTAGGTGACAGGTGAAGTGTGAGGGTGTCCCGCAAATAAAGAGTGTCGTCGTCAACTTTTGTAATTTATCTTTTTATATTCACTATATAATAGAATGTCGCTTCCGCAATATTGCGTCTTTGTTTCAGTGGGTGTCGATGAGTATACGAGAGTCCTGGGGAGGTCGATTCCCTTACAATTTCATGATAATTTCTGATGTAAAGTTCAACCTGAACAACTATAGAAACGCAACAAATGCACAACAGCAGTAGTAAGTTAATCGAAATATGATGCGAAAGTTGAGAAATCGTCAAAATTACTACTTGTTGTCTTGAAATCTCATACATTGTTCCATACTTGACAATTCAACTCCAACAGCCCCATACCCAAATGGACTCCAAATGTATTGTCTCATAAACTGCAGATTTCAAATTTTCCTTGTATACTCATAAACTTGTCTCATCAGACCTTGTCACCTTCATCTCAAAAAAGTTCTCACTATCCATCCTAGTCAACACCGTTTTCTACTCATCCTTCGAGTTGTACATCTTTCCATCCCTCAAATTTATGTCTTATTGTACATACATTTGCAATATATACGAATTATGTCATATTTTTCAGACATTATGATCATATTATAGGTTTGTTGGATCCGAGTATAAAAATTAAAACAAAGATATGTGTCTTGTAAGGTGTTTAGTTTCTTTTAAGTTTGTTTTAGTATGTTTTAGTTTCTATTAAGTATGTCTTAGTTTATGTTGAGTTTGTTTTAGTTTATGTTGTACTGTTTATTAAGTTGTGTTGTAAGATCATTATGTTTATGTTGAAAGAATTATATCTTCACATTTAGACATGTCATTGTTGACGACACAAGTCACTGTTGACACGAAAAGTCCCAATAATTGACTTATTCTCCTTAATTAACATCAAATACTTTTAATTCATTACATATATGTCACTTAATATATGTAAACAAATTCAATTTGAAGAAAAGAATAAAAAAACCAAATTTCAAAGAAACCTTCTCAATCATATAAAAAAAGAACAAATAGAAAAAGTCGGCAATAAGAGAACAATAGCCTCAAAATTCGTTCCATCCAATTCGGGGGACGGATCATGGTGGGGAGATCAGCCAAGCTAACCTAGTTGACTAAAGATAAAGGAAAGGGAAAAAAAAGGAAGTTCTTATACACGAAAGATCCCCCGTTTGCTCTCTCTTTAGCACTATGTTTCTTATCCGTAGGAGGTCTTCCTCCACTAGCACTGTCGGTTACTTTTTTTGCCTTCAAAACTGGACCTCAAATGCTATCCATGAAAGAATGTCGTACTTCTTCATTTAGTGGAATGAATGCCCGTCATCTCAATTTAAAACATTTCATCTACACAGCGGAAATCAAGAGTAAGGGAAGGAAGGATTTATAGATGGACAAAATATTCTTTAAATAGGGAAAGAAGTTCATTATTTCGAACATTTCCTGAAAGTAGGTATGAATCCCCCTTGTTCCTGTTTAGTCCATTTTGTTTTGTAAGTTGTTTCTATTTCTGATCTACAGCTCGGCCTTCGCTTTTTGAGGCTTCCTTTACCCACATTTCTATGTGCCCGCAACACTTCCATATGAAAAAATGTCTTGAGCCAATGTTCGAGTACCAGGCGCTACGAAGCTGAAGTAACCCATGTCATACTCTCATAGTGGGAATTATAATCAAGGATATATTACTTTCTAAATCTCCATCTATCAGTAGCGGGTGGTGCTTTCTTTACAAAAGAAAAATCACTTTGATCTCTTGTTTTGGGTTTCAATTAATGCCATGTTTGGATCTACGCTGTGGGTCTCATTGATTGGTTAAATTAATCATACAAAACATAGCGATTGCTTTGAATGTTGTCGGACTACTACTATAGGCTAAGTTGCAACGTATATATATGTAGGTTAATTTTAATACAGAATTGTTTTGGTCTTAGAGATAGATACAAAACAGACAGGCTACTACATGTGGTGAAATAAAATAAAATGACCATGCAGGTAGCTCTGAGATTTTAATGTTCTGATTAACATAATTAATGATCGTTGCCTGTGCTATAACCGTACCGCTACTATCATTCTTTTATTCTTTGATGTATTTGATATACATACATATGTTCTTGCCTTAATTAATATTTACATGTGAAATTAGTTATCACTTGTTGGAGCCGGTTCTCGATGGGCTCGCGAAGCCCAAAAGGAATTGGGTTAGGCCCATAGGACGCGAGCCGGATCGGTCCATGCAGTCAGCCCAGAAGGACGAAAGCGGCCCATAAGCAGACGAAGCCCAGAAGGAGGATCCGACGAGATTAAGTATCAAGGGGCAAATTAGTAATTGACTCGCGTGGGCCCCTGACAAGAGTATAAGAACGCAACTCAATGGATAGAGGAGGGGATCACGACTAAAAGAAAAACGCTTCATGTCGAGAAGAGCGTCAACTACCCGCGACCCTGATCCCCCCGCTTGATCTAAGCAAGAACGCTTCGAGGAAGGCTGAATGGTGTCGAGAAGAGCGTCGGGTGCGAATACCTTTCTCTTACGAGGAGAGAGGGCCGGGGAAGGAGGGCTCGGAAGCACGCGAGGAACAGGTTCCAACCTTGCGGACGGAGGCGGAGTGACCATCTTCGGAAGAGGAGGCTTAGGCACTTGATTCTCTTTACCTTGAACGATGCCTTTCTTGGACGCGAGACGAGTTACACCCCAAGCCTCAAGTGGAGTATCCCCGTCATCAATGAAAGTTCCCGGCACCGGGGGCTCATACTCGGGAAGGTCGGTGGAGAAACCACATAAGTCTTGACCGTTGAAGGGGAAATCTTTGACTTTGTGTTTTCGCATCTGAACCTTCACCATACAAAGGAGAAGCGTGTTGACAACATTTTTGTAAAAATCCACGCGAGCACGTTGACGATAACCCCCACAATACTCTTCCACCGCCATGTTCCTCTCGTAGGCAATTCTCTCGGACATCGTCGCGTGGAGTTTCTCATTTTCTTGTCTGAGGTCGTTCACCTGCGTGTTATACTCAGTGACGATGTTGACATGGGTGGACCTCTCATACGCGAGTTGCGCTTCCAGCTCCTTTATTTTTGCGTCTTTAGATTCCGCTAACGCGTTGGCTTTCGAAAGCTCCACCTCCAAAGTTTTCTTCTCCCCCATGAGCCGAGACTTAGCCGCTCTATTGGCATCACGGATTGACTGGTCCTCATCCATCAATTCCTTAAGTTTGTCCTCCGCCGCGAGCACCCTCCTGCTTGCGCTCGCGATAATATTCATCCCCTGCAAAGTGACCAACTCCAGGGTTAAAAACACCCCAAGAGACAAGAAATAGATGAGAACGCGAAACTTACCGCAAAAAGTAGTTTAGAAAGGCCGCCAGGTCTATCCGAGATTTCCTCGTAAAGGCTGGGTTCGGGGGGGAAAACAGTCGGGATCGAGTCAAAGAATGCACGCGTCGCCGATAAACCGTGAATGAAGGTGGGGTTCGCGACCAGAGAATCGGTAGGCTCTGGAGAGGAGACGAACTCTACCTCTGTCGTCCTCTTGCGACTTTTCTCGGATAATTTTTTCTTCCCCTTATCGCGATACCTCTTGGTCTGAGGGACCTCCTCAGAAACTGTGGTCGCGAGCTCAACTGGCGACTCCGATACAGCAGGGGTAGGAGCAAGAGTCACACCGGGGACAGACGAAATATTGTGAGCCGGAGCCTCGAGGGTGAGAGAACCAGCCTCGTCAAAAACCAACCCCTCCAAGTCCGGAAGGTCGGAGAACATATCAGCATCTGCAAAGACCACAAGTGAGTATATATAAAAAAAAAAAAGTATAAGAAAAAATAGCGATAGACGCGAGCGCTAAAGACAAACACGAACAAAGACCTCGGGCATGAGCTTTGAGGCTAAGTCCCCTGACAACCAGTAAAGCATCCGAGATTGTCAACTCAAAACGTTTTTGGACAGCTTTGTCAGGGTAATCCTTATAGTCGCGAACGAATTTATCGCGAGTCTCCTTTGGGAAAAAGCACGGAGCCTTTCTCGCATGAGGCTCGCGTACTTGAACAGAAATTTCAGAACCGAGAGGGGGACGGACTAAAAACCAACACGTTTTCCACCCCTCAATCTTCGAGCGCAATCGGAAGGCACTAGGAGTCTTGGCTTGAGCAGTATAAAATCCATCCTCGCGGGAGTTCTTCTTATACAAATTAATAAGAGCGTAGTGAGGCGTATTGGGAGCTATCCCAATATCCTGACATCGCATGATGTAAACGATCAGCGAACTCCAGAAGTTTGGATGCATCTGAGAAGGGCTGAAGCCTAAGTCCGCCATCACTTCAGTCTGAAAGGACGTCCACGGGAGACGGAAGCCAGCTTCTAAAGACTGCCTGCTCAAAGCAAAGAAGGGCCCATATTGGTCGAGAGAAGTGCCCTCATAGTCGGGGAGGGCAAAGATGGTCCCTTTGGGAAAAGGGTATCGCGTAGCGAGACGGCGAAGATCGTCAAAGTTGAGACTGCTGCGATGGGCCGTGTTAGGAATTAAGGTACGAGTATGTTTTATTCTCTTTGTAAGGATGCTTATCCGACCACGATCCGCGAGAAAAGGTTTCTCTATTACTATGAGGGGTAAGGACCCCTTATGGGAGAAGAAGCTGGCAAATTGACCGTAATTGGTCTCGGCTCGCTCTTGAATAACGCGAGACGGGAGCCTTGCTTTAGACTTTTTGGACGTCTTCGCTTTGCTCCATTTGGATTTCCTAGTAACGCGAGATCGTCTACGAGAGCTGGGCTCGCGATCATCAGAGCCCCCCTCGGATCCGGACGTAGTGCGCCCCGAATACTCAGCCCAAGTTGAGCGTTCATAGAAATCATCACTACCTGAAAGCATAGGCAAAGAAAGTTTCAGTTTTCCAGGGATGGAAAGAGGAAAAAGAGAACGTCGAAGGTGGAAACAACGCGAGTCAAAGGAAAATGACGCGAGGCAGTAAGAAGTGAACAAACAAGAAATCCCTGGAAAAACTGAAACACGAGAGATCAAAGGGGAATTTAAAACGACATCAAGAAGGACCAGGCCCAAGAACACGAAGAACATTGTGAAGGTCCAAAAATGGCGGAATTGGCTGAAACACGTTTTTTCTTAAACAACATATTGAGAAACGAGAGCTGGAAGGAAACTCCGACACGAGAAACACCCAATGGACAAACAATCACTGACGAAAGCCTATCAAATCGAAGAGCCCGGGCAAAAATTTTGACAACAGTTACAAACGAGGTAGAAAAGGGAAGGAAGAACGAAAGACTAACCTGCCATTGAAGTTCGTGTGGGAGCGGAGGCGAAGACGAAGGTAGAGAAGGAGAGAACACCGGCGAAGAAGGTGAATGTGCAGTTTGAAGAGAACAGCGAAGGAGTGCGGTAGAATGAAAAAAGGAAGACGAAGGTGGGTATTTATAAGGAAGAACCGGGGGAAAGAAGGTGCAATGAGAAGATGGCACGTGGACGACATGCGCCAAGCGCGGGAATTCAAAAAGTTTTTGAATTCAAAACGTCGCCCCGAGAAGTTTAATCGAAATACACGCGACCATCACACGCGATGCGATCGTACTAAGTCATGGAGCCACTCTCATGTCGAGAACGCGACTTCAAGAAGACAAACCCAAGCCTTAAGCTATTCAGCATAAAAGCTTGGGGGGTTGGATGTTGGAGCCGGTTCTCGATGGGCTCGCGAAGCCCAAAAGGAATTGGATTAGGCACATAGGACGCGAGCCGGGTCGGTCCATGCAGTCAGCCCAGAAGGACGATAACGGCCCATAAGCAGACGAAGCCCAGAAGGAGGATCCGACGAGATTAAGTATCAAGGGGCAAATTAGTAATTGACTCGCGTGGGCCCCTGACAAGAGTATAAGAACGCAACTCAATGGATAGAGGAGGGGATCACGACTAAAAGAAAAACGCTTCGTCTCCCTCTCTCGAGTAAGGAAAACACAAGAGTAAACCAAAACCTCAATCGTCCAAAATCTCTTTCTCCTTGAGGTGTTAGGAAGAACATCACTTAGTTTGTAACTCCTGGAGTTGCTATTAAGCTTTTAATGCTGCGATGGGTGTTTTCTAGGGCTGTTCGGTTTGTTGGTAACGAAGAACTTGAAACGTTTTAAATAGCATTTTAAGTTCCCTTTATCATTACTTTACTTCTTTCTATCTACTCTAGCTCTTGCGGCAAATTGTGTAGTTCTTAGTTGCATTTTTACACGTTTGCTAATTTGAACGCCGGAGAGTCAAATCCGGAGATACCCTCTCCTAGTTTGGTTGCGTTGGAATAGTAGGTGTCAAGAACTAGGGTGGACGACGGGGGAAGGCAAGGTGAATTGCCGTATATAAGTTGGCTGGCCAGACTCGCGAGGTGTTGTGTCGCGAGCTGCGTTTTCTGAGCTCCAACATCACTTATCATCTCATAGGATCGCACGATCAAAGTAGTTTTCTTTCTAATGAATTGGAAGTGGGCAGTTGTTATAACAATGTTCTAATTTTCTCTCGTTTAAATGATGATAAACACCACGAGAAAAGTTCTGGTGAGAACAAAGTTTAACGTAGAAAAATGAAGTTTTTCAGGTTCACATATTACAAGCTAATATTCAAAATTTGGACTGCAATATTCATAACATACGCGATGAAATTTTTTGAGGTCATTTTGGGGGGTGAATTAAAGTTCATAGGAATTATAAGTACGTGCCAACTATTTTCACTACATTTTTGTAACTTTCTACACTACATTTTTGTACGTTGAAATCCAACGTATAAGCAAAATATTTTGTATACGTATTATTCTCGGGATATACGTATATAATTTTTATTAGAGAAAACTAACATTTTGGATTTTTCTTTTTGTCCTTGGGGGTAGGATGTTAGTTTCTAAAAGAGTTATTTACTAATAAAAACGTACATGATCATTTATCCAACACACGATACATTTTCAGACTTACTATTTAACCCTACAGCAAATATATACAGGGAGTTATCTAGAGTGTTAGATTAGTGAAAATCTATGATAGAAAAAAAGACGTTAAAAATTAATGATAGATAATTTGTTCAATGAACAATTGCTTAAATGGTAATAAAAATTTATAAAAAGAAATTATGATACTGTTTCCTAAAATCTTTCCTTTATTAATTCATTTAATTTTTTTCAAAGATCTTCTTTTACCCTATTTGTTCAATCAAAAAAATTTCTCCATTGTCATTTCTCCTGTTTTTTGTATCATCTCATCCGCCTCAACATGATTTGTTCATCAATATTAAATATGGATTGAACGATGTATTTACTTGTTCAATGATCGAGTTGTTCAATGGATTTACGAACTGTTCAATTGATTTACGAAATGTTCAATTAAACTATTTATACTTAGATTTTGCAATTAAAGTTATTGCTTATTTTTGGGTTGAACAATTGTTCAAATCATGTTGAGTGTTCAAATTTTGTTGTTTAGATGAATGCAATTCTTTACGAATTTCTAATTATTCATGAACAATTACGAATGTTCATGAACAAATGGAAATTTGTAATTGTTCATATATGAACAAGTTTAAATACTGCAATTTATCTAGACAATCAGTCTCCCTACGAATTGTTCTAATTGTTCATGAACAAATGGAAATTTGTAATTGTTCATATATGAACAAGTTTAAATACTGCAGTTATCTTGACAATCAGTCTCCCTACGAGTTGTTCTAATTGTTCATGAACATTTACGAATTGTTCATATGAACAACAATTATCACGTATCCCTACGAATTTCATGGTTTTATCTTGTTCATCAATCATTGTTGGTACATCTTTACAATCAGCCATGGTGAAGAGGAAGAGTTTCTACTATGAAATGAAAATGGTGAATAAATTCTAACGTAAAAGGATAATAGAGAGGTTAAGGAAAAATTCCATAACACAGAGATATTGAAGCTTTAATAAAGGGGAAAGAGGGAAGATATGTTTTTCCAATTGATATATTTTTATCCAATGAGATTTAATTGTGATGGTTGGATTACTTTGATCTAAGGGCTAAAAAGAGTCCTCACTATTAACTATAAAAGCCCTATGCACTTGATCCTATATATATATATATATATAATTGATTGGTATTGTCCAAAGTAATGACCATTGTGACTCATTAAATGTTTAATAAAACCATAACTTTGTGCTTAATATGTTGACACTCGTTTTATGTAATAATTTTTCGTTCTTTGCTTCCAATTCTTATGGCGATAGAGAAAAATTCGAGCATCGTCAACGACTATGTAATTTTGATATATCAATGTGAAACATATTTTATTTTTTTATTAAAAATTACTGTGGGAGGCTCCGGTAAGACCACTTTTATAGTAAAACTGAGTTAACGAATAGGAGCCATAAGATGAGATTAGATGAAGGGATAGATTAGAAGTCTTGGAATTAAAAGAAAATAAGGAAAAAATATCATAACCCCGTCCTTAATTTATGGCAATTCCAAATTCTCTCTCTCTTCCATCAATTCAACGTCTTCTCTCTTCCATCGTTCTTCTTTTCCAGATTTTTCTTCCCGACGGTAACAATAGTTGATTGATACAACATCACACAAATCTCCATGGAAGAAGGTTAGTATTGAGATATGCATCAAATTTGTTTACTAAAATCGACTTTGATATATTAGATTCATAGGAATTTGATTAGGGTTTTATTAGGATTTGATTAGGGTTTGATTTTACTCGACTTTGATATATGCATCAAACTAGGGTTAAAATAGGGTTTCGTTCTGATATGCGACAACAATAAAACGATTTGCATCAGATGATTCGGTGGTATGCAGTAGCAATTTAGGGTTTCAAATGAATTTTGTTATGTAGTAAAAAGGTCGTCGTATGCGCTTTGTAATCGTTGTTATGCAACTGGATATACTTGATATGCAGTAGATATGTTTTGATTCTAGCAATGGTTTTCGCCTCTCAAATCAAATTCTTAGCCATGTGGATGTGACTTTCGACTTTCATATTAGATTCACAAGATTCTTTCATGTAAATTGGCAGTCATGAGGGTGAGAAATTTGATTTACCTATTGAATTTTGTATACCTATTTAAACTTTACTATAGGTTGGTAGGGTGAGATTTTTGTATGCGATAAAGTAAATCAATATTCAGTTCGTAATCTCCATTATGCAGTAGTTATGTTGGCTTTCGCCCTAAGTTATTTTTTCGCGGTTATGCAATCTGATTTATTTGGTATGCACTTGTTCTTAATGAATGTGCATTTACGGTTTATTGATATGCACAAAACTGTATCAGGTATGCAGAAGAACCGACCTGATGATGTGATCTATTCTTCCTCAAACGATGGTGTTGATTGCATGTCAGATGATGATGAAGAAGCATTATATGGTACCGAATGTGTTATTGACGTGAAAGACAGAAACAAAAAGTATTGGGTTCCTCATTGTCCCGATGACATTAAACCAATAATTGGAAAATCCTTTAAGGGTTTCATTCTGATATGAAAAAACGTTAGTTCGATGTGCGGTTTCTAATCGTTGTTATGCAATATCTATTTAGGGTTTCAAATGATTTATATTATGCAGTAATTAAGTTGTTATATGCGTTTTTTCCCACCGTTATGCAATCAAATTTACATGATATGCACTAGATGTGTTGATTTGCGATTAAAGTTTTTCTCCTCTCAAATCGAATCCCCAATTAAATTTTCGCCCGGCCTATATGCACGCGATTCCCCTCCTAAATGTACGCGAATCTGTGCGCAGAACATATGCGCATAGATCTTTACAGTGTAAAACCTTGTGCGCACAAGTTATGCGCACATATTCGCGTGCATTTAGGGAAAAAATCGCGTGCATATAGCCATTGCCTAAATTTTACTATGGATCGCTAGGGTTTCATTATGATATGCGATGTTTTATTGACAGACGGAGAATTATTATTATTCGATACTCAATGTTTTATTGACGCTGAAGACATACACAAGAGCATTGAGTTTCTCATGACAATTGAAATTGCAGAGAACCCTTTAGTTGATGTTAATATGTAATTTAATTTCTAGAGATATTGGATTTAGAGTTAGTTTTTTGTATTATGTAAACTTAGGTTTTAGAGATATTGAATTTTATATGCAGTTTAATTTAAGAGATAAGTGCTCATGTAATTTCCAATGTTTACAACTTTTTAGTTGATATGCAACACATATCTATAGATATGCACCAAATTCGTAGCGATGTGCACTAAATCTGTATAGATATGCACCAAAGTTGCAGTGTTATGAACCAAATCTTTAGCGATATGCACCAAATATATATAGATATGAACCAAATTCGTGGCGATATGCACTAAATATGTATAGATATGCACCAAATCCGTAGCGACATGCACCAAATCGTTGTTCATCAAATTCATCACACACAAACAAGTAGTGTGCATATCACACACAAACTAGTGAATATCAACGCACTATATGGAAATACTAATTAAGAACACTAAACCAGTGTTCATCAAATACCCTAATTAAGAACACTAAACCAATCGTTGTTCATCAAGTGATGGTTTTCGTGCAATAATGAGAGTTTGACCCGCAACATCAACGTCAAGAAACCAAGCACCACTTACCTAGAACTCCTGAAATAATTAAGAACACTAAACTACTGTTAGTTGAATATCAATAGATAGTCAACACCATGACATGCTATAGAAATAAAATAGGGAAAAAAGATTATTTGCTTGGTCAGAAAAGGCTAGCAGCTCCGCAATTAGATCAGCAGGCTAATTTACTGTCTAAACTCATCTCTTCAAGTTTAACAGAAATGATCCTAGCTATCTCTTTTTAAAATTTTGGACAAACTCCTTAATATCATGCTCAACAACTTGGAATTACATAGTACAACAAATGCCCATAACGGACATAATAGTGGTTAAGAAATGGCTTTCAATTCCCTTTTGAATCCCTCTTGAGTAAGGGATCCGGATACCTAAGTCCTTGAGCTACAAACTAAAGCTCAAGGACAACTCAATTTTGTTCATGAACAATACAAATTGTTCATGAGCAATTCGTAAACACTCCAGATCCACGGAATTTAAGAACCACTTTAGTTTTGTTCATGAACAATACGAATTGTTAATGAACAATTCGTAAGTGTTCATTTGTTAAACACTCCAGATCCACATAATCCAAGAACCACTTCACTTCTGTTCATGAACAATTCGTATTGAACAATTAAATGGAGACGACCTTGAACAATTAGAACAATGGAAGACGAGAGATTTTAGGGAAGAGGAGAAGACATTCTGCTAAAAAGATTCTCAAAATATTAAATGAGCCAAACGAGGAGAGATTTTAGGGAAGAAATATAATAATTTATTTTATTACCTTTTATGAACTTGTTCAAATGAATAATTTATTTTATTGTTAAGTTTAACGTGTTTTCTACCGTATGATTTCTCTCATATAACGTTGTAGATAACTCCATACTATTTACCGTATGATAGCTGCTCATTAGAATCTGACTCTGTCTCTATATATATATATATGAAAACACCATTTAAATATACAAATAGTTGAACAAATAAATGCCACCCGATAAAGTCAATTTTGAAAAGGTTGGACTTGGAGGTAATAGGAAAACCAAATTATGTACTACTCCCTCCGTCCCATATTGATCTTCCCATTTGCTTTTGACACATTTGTCGAGACACGTTTGTAACGTTAATATCTCTAAATATACGATGATAAAAAATATAATTTTTTTATATTGTTAAAGTATTCATTGAGACGAATCAAACAAGATCTCGCATGCCTATATTTATTTCTATATATTGGAAGAAAACCAAAAGATTCTCTCGATTTATAAATAGTGTCGAAAAAACAAATAGACCTTCTGTTAAGGGACGAGGAAGTACTTAGATTTTAGGGTGTTCTCGAAGTTGAAGCCATGGAAGACAAAATATGGGTGATCACGAGGATTCTAAAATAGAATCTATAGTTCGAGATGGCTAGCCTTTGTACAAGACATATAAACTCACTTTCCCATACCAAATTAATGAATTATTTAATGGAAAAGTGTATAGTATTATTTTAGGAGTATATGGTATTCATGCAAAGAAGTAGCACTTTGGAGATCAGAAAGTTCAGAAAATCCCATGTGCATATCCCTCGTTCATTATATTTATTGTGATTATCGAGTCACTTAATCTCGTACTTAGCATAATAAATATCCCTACAATAAATGTCGTCAAGTACAACCATAATTGTGCATCCTATAATAATTATTTTGAGTTAGACTTTGTTTGACATATCGAGTTGAAATAGTTATTGAAATTAAATATGTGATTGAAGTTGAACGATTAGTTGGAGCTGCAGATAAAACTATTGTTTAAAATGCTACTTGAATGTTCAATAATTTCAGTCAAATCTATAATAATAATGGTAAAATTACGAAGACATAATAAATTATTAAAATATTTTATACATAAAGGGTAATAGTAAGTTAAAATTTACATTAAATATTTTAAACTCTATCAATCAAAGAATATCACATTAAAAATTAAGCTATTTTAATGAACAGTATTTTTCATAGAAGATTACTTATTTACCCTTTTATCACACACACCTATCCTCTCCAAGTCGAGCTCTTCATCCTCCTTTCTGAGACTTCGTAGTCCGCTTTTTCCGCCGACCTGCCCAACTCTTCCACCACCAGACGCTTCTTCAACTCGAACCCACTCCAATCTCCTTACTCTCTTCTCCTATCTCCGATACCTCCACTAAACAAGAGAGATTCATGCCCTCGCTAAGCGGCGAATACGGTGCCTTTCGGCGGTGCAGAAGGGAAGAGAAATATCCATAGGGATGTGGTTAAGCTTGGTTTAGGATCTGAATCACTCATGGGGAACACCCTATAAGTTTCATCGACTCCCCCAGTCTCCCACTCTCTCATGTGGTAAATCAACTAATCCACAAACTTAAACCTATGAGTTTCATTTGGTAAATTCGTCATTTATTATGGATGTACAAATTAATTTCTATATGTAAATGATTTTGATTGAATTTTCTTCGAGCGGTACGTTGTGATGTTTAAGCAATCTAAAATAATTCAACAACGTCTTCGTTGATTTCTGTACTTTTTTCAGTGCAAATAAATGCATTATGTGATTGTCAACTATCTTTACACGTTTTCATAATCAAAGAGAAGAAGATTGCACTAGCTAAGCTAATTTTCCTGGATCTCTGATTTGTTTAATATTATATTGAATTTTAGAGGTTGTGTGGGAGTGAAATAATTTTCCTGGATCGAAGTTGAGACTCTATTTTTGAAAAAGAAGTGCACCAATCAATTAATTATAGCTCTAATTTTCTCTGTAAAAACCTGAAAAAATACAAACTCTTTTATTTATAATTTTTCATATATTTATGAATATTCAATTTCATCCTCACCAACACAATAATCAATAATTATATTATTTCTCGTACATCGTAAGAAAGAAGCACTAGTTAAGTTTCTTAAGCTATACGAATGCAAACACTAAATAACAAAAAATAGAACTCTGTTAATGGGGAAAGATGAATTGCTCTATTAATGAGGAAAAATGCTCTGTCGAATGAAACTATGGCATTCACTGGCCGTGAATATTTCTCTGTTTAAACGATGTTCAAATATTTGCTAGTCTAAATGAAGCAAATCATATACTCCCTCCGTCCCCTATTTATCTTCGTATTTGCTTTTGACACATTTGTCGAGACACGTTTTGTAACGTTAATATCTCTAAATATACGATGATAAAAATTATAATTTTTTTATATTGTCAAAGTACTCATTGAGACGAATCAAACGATATTTCGCATGCCTATATTTATTTATATATATTGGAAGAAAACGAGAAGATACTCTCGGTTTGTGAATAGTGTCGAAAAAACAAATGAACCTTATATTAGGGGACGGATGGAGCAGTAAGTAGATAGAAAAGTCATGCAAGTGGTCTAGAATGGAATTTCAATCAAATTGGTCTTCCCGTTGATATGCTCCATACTAGGGGTGAGCAAAAATATCCGATCCGGCCGATCCGATCCGATAATCCGCCGATCCGATCCTTAAAAATCCGCATCCGAAAATATCCGATTAAGTTTTATCCGAATCCGGTCCGATCCGGGCGAATTTTCCGGATATTTGGACCGGATACGGATCGGGATATTTAGCTTACGGATATCCGAAAATATCCGGTACTATTATTATAATATATAAATATATTTTATAGAACTAAAATAAACTTTTATAAGTGTAGATGATTCAATAATTATTTTTATACATTTTTAAACAATAGGATATATTCTCTCAACACAAAAATTATCTTATATATAACATAACTTTTATTGTTGTTCTCAAAATTTTATATTTCAATTGCTTATTTAAATTGTTGATTCGCTAAATGAATCAAATATATTAATTTTCACATCTTAATTCCTCTATATAATATATATAATTATATATTTAACATTTATTTTATATTTTGTGAATTTTAATAAAAATAAAAATAAAAATTTTAATTTAATTTTCATATACCTTCTAGAAATCGGATAATTCGGATATCCGAGTCAAATATCCGATCCGATCCGATCCGGACAATATTTACCGGATATCCGCTCCAAAACGGACCGGATACGGATCGAGGTTTTGTGGAAAAATTTTTAGCGGATATCCGGCTTACCGGATCGGATCGGATCGGATAATCCGATTGCTCTGCCCTACTCCATACTCATGTCGTGCACAAGTTGCAAACCTCCTAATAAATTACTCAGATCGATCTTGTGAAAATTTGAAGATCGATAGCATTATATAACCGGTAGGGATCCTCTAGTTCAAAACGATAGTTTATTTCATGGTCCATTCATTTTGATTGGTTCAAATGATATTAAAAAATGTTATATAACTATTTAGTTTTAAACAAATAAAAGAAAAATACTTATTTGAACCAATCAAAATGAATGAACCATGAAAGAGACTGTCATTTTGGACTAGAGGACCCCTATCGATATATAACGGTCATGCATTCATCTACGAGAGTTGGTACATTCAATATACTACTCCCTCCGTTCCTTTATATAATTCATGTTTTATTTTTTACACTATTCACACTTGAACACATTTTGTTGCATAATTTTTAAGATATAAGAACAAACATAGTCACGTGGGGTCTTGTTTCATTCATCTCGATGAGTACTTTAACATATTAAAATTTTATAATTTTTTATTAACATATAGTTAGAGATATTAACGATATAAAACGTGTCTCGGCAAATGTGAAAAAAGAAACAGAAATTATATCATGGGACGGAGGGAGTATATTACAATTCAGTAAAATCATTTCATTTTTAAATAAATTAAGAATAAAGAAAAACAACACATTTTATTCTCTAACTCTGGCGATATTTCTAATATTTTTTTTTATATATAGTAATATTCTACGAGTTTATATAAAAATATACCCATAGCTTTATAATCCGCCCTAATATTTACAGAAATAAACACATATATTTGATTTTTTTTTCTTGAAGAAATTGGGGTTTGATAATTATTTGGTTTTAGTAAACGTAGAGAGAGACAAAGAGGGATTTTTAAACGGGTGACTTAAATGCACCGGTGTTAATGATAAATGAGCCGGAATTATTAAACGCTAATTAATGGCGTTTTAAATTTTGGATTATTTCTAAAAAACACTACCTCTCTTTTTCGGCTCATTAATTAAATCGTCCGGCCTATATGCACGCGATTCCCCCCGTAAATGCATGCGAATCTGTGCGCAGAACATACGCGCACAGATCTTACAGTGTAAAACCTTGTGCACACAAGTTATGCGCACATATTCGCGTACATTTAGGGAAAAAATTGCGTGCATATAGTCATTGCCTAATTAAATATACCGGCTCCTAAATGAATCCCTTTTTAAACCTAATTATCTCAAAATGTGGAATAGGGAGTTCACGTGAATGTCTGTCCAACAAACATTCACGTCGGGCCAACCTCTTGATAATTTTTAATACTTAGCTTTGTGGTTTTATTTCAGTTTTAGGGCCTTAATTTGGTTTTAATTTTTCAAGGCATGTTATGGAGCTAAGAGCATGTCCGGATCAAACGATTGGATTCTATGATATATTTATTTACAAAATAAAATAAAAAGCCGTAGCTAGCTAGTACAATACCTATTTCATTACTTTTAAGGTTTAACACATGGTGATGAAGCTTAAAACTATAATTAAACATTAATCTAGGCAACTTTTTAAAAAGAATTAATAGTAGGGGATCAAGGGAGTAGACTCCGACTTAATTAGTTACACCATTTGACTCACAAGATCTAAGGATTGAGTATTTTTTTCTTTGGACGAAATTAAAGAAGAGATATATATTTCTCTAAGTATGTATAGAAACAATATGTACATTAGTAGAGAAAAAGGCGAATAAAGACGAAAAGGTCTTCTTTTGTAATATTTTTTGTACATCGGATTAGTAATTTTCAGTTGTGAATCTAATATATACAATATTAAAGCTGAAGTCACGTCTTCATAAAAACTAGCATAATTCTCGCATCATGTGCGAGTTTATATAACTCGATATAGTTAATAAGTAGTTTTATGTAATATATAATTTTATATGAAAATAAGTTGATATATTAAAATGGTATTGATATATAATTAAGTTTTAAAATTTTAAATATAAATGAATTTTTATACCAAAAATCTTATTTGATCGAATTATCATAGGTCAATTTTTAACAAATTTAAATAAATTGATCTTTTCTCTTATTTATTAAGAAAATAATCTTTTGTGATATGTCATATCATAATAATAAAATTATACATTTGTAAATTTACATAATAAGATATTGGGAGGTCAAAATCCAAAAAATTAACACATAAAAATCTTTTTGTAATCTGAAAGATCTTAAGCAATCTTTTTGTGATATTTTTGCACATGCTTTGCCAAATTTAATCAATTTTTTAAGAAAATTACAATAAATAGTAAAAAATTGTGACTAATGTAATGACGACAAGTCGATGGCCTGAATGAAAAGTATGTCACGTGGCATAGCTAGAATTGGAGAAAGGTGTTTTGCTTTAGTAGTTATATAGAGATTTGCGTTACTTGACAAAATTTGAGTGGAGACATCTGTATTTCCTTTTTTATTATTTCCTTTTTTAAAATTGAGTAAATTTATATAACCACTATCTTGGTTGGAGTCTGAAATCACAAGATTTGAAAATCTGCTGGAAATGGAAATGAATATCTGTGTTTGGTTTGAAAAAAATTCTGTGAAAATCATGGGATTTCGATTTCCTGAGATTTTCAATTCCTCCATTATGTGGGAATTGATCTTACCTAGTCTCCCCTAAGTAATTCACTTTCCCCCATTTTTACACATGAAATCTTAAATTCTCCTATTTTGATCTATCTACTACAAATTTTAACCAAACACATTTTCTCAAAATCCCCTATATTACAAATCACCTTAATTCAATTCCCATGAATTAAAATTCCTACATTCAACCAAACGAGCACTAACATCCCACTATTTCACTAACTGTAAATTTACAAAAGCTCTATTTGGTAAAATCAATATTTCACTAACTCCAAATTTTAGCCTGATGTTGACCCAAATTTTAGCCTGATGTTGACCCAAATTTTAGCTTGATGTTGAGGCTTACACTAAAAAAGCATATTCATCTCAGCCCTTTGTTTACTATGCTCTATGGTCTCAGTTTCGTCACTCTCTACTACTATTGTCCATGTTCCTAACTTCAACGGAAGATATGCATGTTCACTATTTATTGTTTGATTGAAATTTCTTCAAGATCTACAACTTCTATCTCCTAATTTCATTTGTTATGATTTGCAAATTTGTTTCTATATGTGAAAGATTTCAATCGATGTCTAATCAAGCCTCAATTGGACTTATGGTTCCTCCTACTATATTTTATTTCAGCTACCATATTTCTTATGGAAAATATTTTATTAGCATTAGGTGCATATTATGGTTTAATAGGAAGTTCTATTTATGTTACTTATAACGACTTCAGAAAAATAGAAATTGTCGATAACCTGTCATCATCTATAAAGATAAGAGAACCGCAAAATTATGAACAATTTTTTATTGACTAATAGTCTAATACATTGTATCATTATCCGTACGTCGTACGGGACAAACACTAGTTATACATTAAAGTTCTCTCTTTTAGAGTTTTGTGAGTGACTTCACAGAAGGTTTGTTGAATTTTTTTTCTTTTTAATTATATATGACAATTCATTTAAAAGAAAATTGTTAAAGTTAAAATTATCAATATATATGTTAACTTCTAATTTATCAAGTTCAATGTTTTAGAAAAACTTATTTTAAAAGCATAGTATGAAATAATATTCATGTAATAGGTTTTTGAGATATTTTTTCGAGTGAGTTCGATTCGGACAATCTCGGATTTTTTGTGAGTTCGGATTGGACAATTTCTGGTCATCGGCGAGTTCAAGCTAATTCCTTCGGATTTAGGTTAATCCATTCAAATGAAAAATTAAAATAAGCCAAAAATAATCGTAATAAAACAATTATAAAGTTATAAATAAATAAATATTATATAAAAATAAGTTTTATAATTAAACATATCCTCATGCATGGCAAGGATCATTACACTAGTTTTTATTTTAAATTACAAAATATATAATTGTATATCCTAGAATTAATAAGAACGTATAAATACCATATAATAATCAAGAGTAAAAATATTAGTAAAAAGGAAAGGCATTACAAAAGTTATTAGCCGAAGGAGTTAACCAAAGAGTTTCAACCTACGTTATACACAAAAAACATAGGCAATGGCTATATGCACGCGCTTTGGAGACTATATGCACGTGAATCTGTGCGCATAACTTGTGCGCACAAGGTTTTACACCACACAGATCTATGCTCGTATGTTGTGTGCACAGATTCGTGTGCATTTAGGCAAAAAACGCATGCATATAGGCGTTCCAAAAACATAAGAAGCGCAACGATTTTACATATATAAGAAAGTCAATCGAAATGTCTATAAATTAGGGTTCTGGTGAGGATGATGATTTTGATTGGGATAGAGATGATCTACGCGGGTATTATAACTAATGGTAACGAACTGAATCACAACTCCAAAAAGAGAGAAATGGAAGATAAGAGAGAGTTTGTTATTGTAGCAAAATCAACTAGTAACAAATGTGGTGATGATTCTTTTATTTATGCAAGAATATTATAACTAATATGAAGGAACTGAATCACAACTTTAAGAAGAGAGAAATGGAAGATAAGAGAGAGTTTGTTATTGCAACAAAATCAACTAGTAACAAATGTGGTGATGGTTTTGTTATTATACAAGTGTATGAACGGGTTAACCGATATATAAAATCGATTTACTCTATTTACATATTCCATATTCCCCTGTCATGCTGATAAGGTGGAGAATCCACTAATCCAAACTTGAATGAAATAAATTTATGATGTTGTTCTCCTAGTGGTTTTGTAAAAAATATCTTCTTGCTGCTTATGAGAAGGCATATAGGTTGTTGCTAAGAACCCTTCATCCACTTTTTCCCTCACATAATGGAAATCAATAGTGAGGTGTTTTGTCCTCGGATATGATTAGTTGCAATGTGCATTGCTGACTTGTTGTCACAGGACATGGTGATTGGCAGCTGAACTAGAACACTAAGATCTTGTAACCAAACCACTTCACTAGCACATGCTTCTATATTCTGACTCTACAATTAACTTAGACATTGTAGTCTACTTTTTAGTCTTCCATAAAACCGTATATGACCCAAAAAATGCACAATATTCAGTAACGGATATATGAGAACTTGCAAGTAGACCAATCATGATCAATATAACTGGTAAGAACTTCATTTCTTTCACTGCAACCCCAATTTAAAGTATGTTTTAGATACCTTATCACATGAAGACCGAGCTGCTTTTAGATGAGGCTGCCTAGGTGATCCCACAAACTAACTCAAATGTTGAACTACAAATGACACATCTAGTCTTGTGATATTCAAATATAAGAGTTTGCATTTTACCATATTAGTATCCTTTAAAATGTCTAATATGTATTTTCTTTGACTCAGAATAGTACCTTTGTCTAGAAACCTCAATACCAAGGAAGAATCTAACTGCACCAAAATATTTGATAGTGAATTTCTTGTCCAAGCCTGCTAGCTAGGTTGTCATAATCATCCAAACAACATTTCTTATAAGAAGTAAATCATCTACATACACCAAAACTATAGTCACGAGGCCTTTATCATTTCTTATAATAATCATGCATAGACCTCTTATAACCTACATGTTATGTTGTAAAAACATAGTCAATACTTTGTTCCATTGCCTTGATATAAAGAAACTAAATCACAACTCCAAGAAGAGAGAAATGGAAGAGAGAACAAAGTTTGTTATTACAACATAATTGTGATGTTAACTAGATTCGAATCAGATTACCATAAACTCGCATAAAGAACTGCATGCAGAAAGTAAATGACTCAAGGAGTTGTTAACGAGGTTCGGACTCAGCCTATTCCCCGTGGCCTCAAGATTGATGGCCAAATCCACTAAGTAGGTCACAATCTTACAAGAGAGCAAAGCTCTAAGTTCAGATCAAATACACAGAACAGAGACAACAAGAATCTGTAAAACAAGAGAAGAGAAACTCCCTAAACCACGCGTGTGACCAGATCTCCTCCAAACCTCAACCCGTCGAGCATCTGCAAGCTTCACCACTCGTCAAAGGCCTCCAACTCCAAGCAAGAACACAATCTACTCGAAGTTATCTCTAGAAGCAAAAGCTTTGCTTCTGTCGAGATCAAGCTCTCGATCCACAGTCAAGAACACTCAGGAAAACCCAACCCTAGCAGAAGCTCTCTTTCACAGATGGAGGCGGAGAAGAAGAATGATTTTGATAAGAGAGAAGCACCAGGGTTGAGAGATTATATACCTCAGCCCAACAAGTACACGCGGAGCCCCAGCAACCTCAGACGGGTCGGGTCGAGCATCCGGGCCACAGCTGGCTTCTGGGCCTCAAATAGTGGACTAAGCCCATTTACAGATTACAGCCCAAAACCTAAACTACGCATAAATGATCTGAACATAATACATAAGGATTGATCATCAACAAACATGACAATCATCCATTACAATTTGCCCTCTTGATTGTCATGAAACCTACTCAGCCTAGTTCTAACTGTAACACACAACCGTACTAAACTAGGAGTGAATTCTGGCACATCTACCATCGTCGGCCAGGGCTCATACTCCATCATGGGCAGCTGCAAATATGCAGGAAGTCCCTACAAAATGCAAACTTGTCAGCTGTAACAATCTTAGTACCAAAATCTGCAGGATTTAAGTCACCCTTAATCTTAGTAACAACTATCTGCTTCTTTTCAATCAGATCTCTAATAAAATGATGTCTCACATCAATGTGTTTAGACCTTTCATGATAAACAGGGTCTTTACATAAGTATAAGGCACTCTGACTATCCATATGTAAAACTGGTACATAAGTAGTACACTGGATCTCATTCAATATCCCAGTTAGCCATATGGCTTCTTTAGCAGCTTCAGTAGCAGCTATGTACTCTGCCTCTGTAGAGGAGAGTGCCACAACTGACTGTTGTTGTGTCTTCCAGGAAATGCAATTCCCAGCCCAAGTATAAAAATAGGAAGTAGTAGACTTTCTAGTGTCTTTGTTACTAGCATAGTCAGAATCCACATAACCAAATAATTCATCCCTAGAAGTATGCTCACCATACACTAGACACACATATTTAGTCCCACTAATATACCTTAGAGCATATTTCATAGCCAACCAGTGGTCATTACCTGGATTGGACATGAATCTGCTCAAAACACTGATTGAAAAAGCAAGATCTGGTCGTGTACACAACATTGCATACATTACAGATCCCACTGCCACATCATAAGGCACACTAGACATTTGCTCTATCTCTTTAGGATCAGTAGGACAACTATTCTTACTTAGCTCCAAATGCCCTCCTAAGGGTATAGAGGTAGGCTTTGAGTTATCCATATTGAATTTATCCAGAACTTTCTGAACATACTCAGTCTGAGATAACCTCATGAGCTTACTCTTCCTATCTCTAACTATTCTAACACCTAGAATCATTTGGGTAGGACCTAAATCCTTCATATCAAAGTGTAACTTTAAGTCTCTCTTAACACCAGAAATTAAAACTTTAGAGTTACTGATAAGAAGAATGTCATCCACATAAAGAAGCACATACAAAGGAGAACTAGTCTTTAACCTTTAAAATAGAGACAAGTGTCATAACTACTTCTGTGAAAACCTAATTGTTTCATGCAAGCATCAAATTTTAAGTTCCATTGTCTAGGTGATTGTTTCAACCCATAGATAGACCTTTTTAATAAACAAGCATGATCAGGATTTTTAATGTCAATAAAACCCTTAGGTTGTTTCATGTAAATTGTCTCATCCAATTCACCATGTAAGAAAGCAGTCTTAACATCCATTTGTTCCAGTTCCCAGTCAAACACAGTACACATAGCAAGCAAAAGTCTCATTGTCTTATATTTAACCACATGTGCAAATATGTCATTGTAATCTATGCCTTCTCTTTGGGTAGAACCTTTGGCTACTAACCTAGCTTTGTATCTAGGAGGATCCTTAGAACTATTACCCTCTTTTATTTTGTAAATCCATTTACAATCAATGAGCCTAGCATTTTCAGGTTTGGGCACTAAAGTCCAAGTTTTATTAGTCATCATAGAGTCTATTTCATCATTCATAGCACTAAGCCATTTCTTAGACTCAGAACACCTAGCAGCTTGCTCATAAGTATCAGGGGTATAGCTATTATTTATCACATTAGCAGTCATGAAAGCATAGTCAACAAGACCAGTACACATAGCCACAACCTCAACATTATTCACAGAGAATTTTTTATTTGGAATTCTAAGTATAGGGGCTCTATCTCTGGTTAATTGATATTCATTTAAGTCATGCACATTATTAGAGTTATTATTATTCTCAGACACCACAGTGTTATCATTGTGCACATCAGAATATAAGGGAATATCAGTGATAGAAGGGGATACTTCCCTGATTCCTTCCCCTAAATGTTGATGGTTGTTGTTTGTGTCACTCTCAGCTTCCAGGCTGGTTTTATTTGAGTCTGGTTCAGCTGCTCTTGAATCTTCTTCAGATTCATTCTGACTCATGGAAGGATGTCCTAGGTCGAACTCCTCCTCTCCTGAGACTTCACTTGGTCCTTCTGGTATGTAGAATTGGTTTCTTGTCACCACTTCTACACTCTCTGCTTCTTTGGTACCTGTACTCTTGGTTGCAGTTGTTAGAATGTTTTTATAATGAAAGTCTTTTTCATTAAATGTTACACTCCTAGACAAGATCACTTTATAGCCATGAGGTTGAATTATAAGCAACTTATATCCTTTTACTCCCTCAGGGTAACCTAACATTATACACTTCTGAGCTCTTGGTTTTAATTTTCCTTGAGAAATTTGTGAGTAGGCAGTACATCCAAATGGTCTCAAATGAGATATACTTGGTTTTCTGCCAGTCCACATTTCTTGAGGAGTTTTAAATTCAATAACAGAAGAGGGTGATCTATTTATGAGGTAGGAAGCTGTGGTAATAGCTTCTCCCCACAAGGAATGTTTTAATCCTGAACTTATTAGCATGCATCTAGCCTTTTCTAATAAAGTACTATTCATTCTTTCTGCAGTGCCATTTTGTTGGGGTGTTCCAGGCACTGTTAAGTGTCTTTTGACCCCTTCTTGAGTACAGAAATCATTAAACAAGTGATTACAAAATTCAAGGCCATTATCTGTTCTAAGGCACTTTAGTTTCAAGTCAGATTGTTTTTCTACAGCAGATTTCCAGTTCTTAAAGGTAGAGAATGCTTCATCCTTAGTTTTTAATAAGTAAATCCACACTTTCCTAGAGTAGTGATCGATAAAAGATATAAAATACCTCTTACCACCTACTGTACTTACCTAAGCTGGACCCCACAAATCGGAGTGCACATACTCCAGGGGTTTGCTGGCTACATAAGAAGATCTAGAAAAAGAATTATTAGTTTTCTTTCCAAAAATACAATCTTCACAGAAAATTAAGTCCACTGGTTTTTTATCAATTAAACCATGTTTATACAGATAATTCAAGCCTTTATTACCTATGTGTCCCATTCTGTTGTGCCAAGCTTTTGTCTGGTCTAAGGTCAAACTATTATCCATTTTGGAGAGATTTAACTCAGGTGTAGTTATAACATGATACAACCCACCCCTTTTAATTCCCTTAATAAGGGTTGTCTCATTTCTGATGACTTCCCTTATACCATTATGAGTAATAATCTGACACTTAAGGTCATCAAAAACTGACTCAGATAATAAGTTTCTTCTTAATTCTGGAACCCTCCTAACATTTTGAAGGATCCTAATCTTTCCATCAAACATAGTTAGAGGGACTTTACCTAATCCTTTGATAGCTAGAGCACTGTGGTCTCCTAACATAACTTTCCCTCCATCACACTCAGTTATGGAGCTAAAGAAGTTTCTGTAAGGAGTGACATGCATAGTGCAACCAGAATCAAGTATCCAGTCATAATCAACAGGGGAATCACAACACATAAGCACTTCACAATTTTCATAATCCTGAGACTCGAGTAAAGAAGCAGAGTTATCATGACCTTCCTTATTAGACTCATCTCTTTTCTTTTTTATGACAGTCTTTAATAAAGTGGCCAGTTTTGTTACAGTAGAAGCACTTTCTCTTCTTATCACTATCAGAAGAATTAGAAGGCTCATATCTTTTTTCTTTCTTGGTCTTAAACTTCTTCTTATTCTTACCATTCATCATAAGAGCCTCAACTTTCACCTCAGTCTTTTTGTCAGAGTTTTTAGTTCTAAACACTTTTAAGGTTTCATTTTTCTCAGTAACAGAATCTATGATCTTTTGTGTAGTCAAAGTTTCATTACTATACTGAATCACATCCTTAAAATTATCAAACTGAGAGGGTAAAGAATTAAGAAGCAAGACAGCTTGGTGAGTTTCTCTTATCTTATCATTACATCTTTCTAAGTCTTGAGTCATCCTAAGATACTTATCTAGGTTATCACTCAAAGTCAGATTAGTATCCATTTTGAAAGTGAATAATCTGCAGAGCAAAGAAATCCTAGAGGGAAAAGACTTAGTAAGATAAAGAGCTTCTAAAGCATCCCAGAGAGATTTAGTGGTAGTATGATTTACCACTTGTCGAGTCACATCATCAGATAACCTTATGAGGATCTCTGAATGGGCTTGTTCATCCATCTCCATCCTTCTAGCAGGAGAGGTTTCTGCAAGGTAGTCTTGTTTGATGGCTTTGCTACACTTTTCCTTTACCAGTATAGCTTTCATCTTGACTTGCCACATTGCAAAATCTGTAGTTCCATCAAAAGATTTCATCCTAATGGTGTTATCTCCCATGGTTTTATTTCCCCTGAAACCAAACACACAAGTAAGTTTCAAGAATAAGAATAAAACAGAACAACTAGGAAGAGGGAGTAGCAAATCTTGAACAAATAATAGCAAGATTTGCAGATCCTAGGTCCAAATCACATAGATCAAGACTAACACAGTCACAGAGATAATCTGAATCAATAGATGCGGAAGCAATGAGCCAAAATCATTCACAGAGCAATGATAGTACCTAATTATGCAAATATCTACACAAATCACACAAGATTTCAGATATAGCAGTAATCAAGTAACCTGGCTCTGATACCAATCTGTGATGTTAACTAGATTCAAATCAGATTACCATAAACTCGCATAAAGAACTGCATGCAGAAAGTAAATGACTCAAGGAGTTGTTAACGAGGTTCGGACTCAGCCTATTCCCCGTGGCCTCAAGATTGATGGCCAAATCCACTAAGTAGGTCACAATCTTACAAGAGAGCAAAGCTCTAAGTTCAGATCAAATACACAGAACAGAGACAACAAGAATCTGTAAAACAAGAGAAGAGAAACTCCCTAAACCACGCGTGTGACCAGATCTCCTCCAAACCTCAACCCGTCGAGCATCTGCAAGCTTCACCACTCGTCAAAGGCCTCCAACTCCAAGCAAGAACACAATCTACTCGAAGTTATCTCTAGAAGCAAAAGCTTTGTTTCTGTCGAGATCAAGCTCTCGATCCACAGTCAAGAACACTCAGGAAAACCCAACCCTAGCAGAAGCTCTCTTTCACAGATGGAGGCGGAGAAGAAGAATGATTCTGATAAGAGAGAAGCACCAGGGTTGAGAGATTATATACCTCAGCCCAACAAGTACACGCGGAGCCCCAGCAACCTCAGACGGGTCGGGTCGAGCATCCGGGCCACAGCTGGCTTCTGGGCCTCAAATAGTGGACTAAGCCCATTTACAGATTACAGCCCAAAACCTGAACTACGCATAAATGATCTGAACATAATACATAAGGATTGATCATCAACAAACATGACAATCATCCATTACAATAATCGATTAGTTCCAAATATGGTGTTGGTTTTGTTATTTATACAAGTCTATGGACCTGTTACGTTATATACAAAACTGGTTTACTCTATTTACATATTCCATAACTCATGTATAAAAACGTTGTAATCTGTGCATACTTTATTCATGAATCATTGAAAATGTGCATCATTAAAGGTGTTTGTATTTATGTATATGCGTTATAAAGTCTATGGCTTATCATCCTCAATCTTCCTCTAAGTTATTGTAAAACAGACATCATTCCAAAGGCGAGAGCTCCTCTCATCTTTTGGCCGAGATGAGAATGACGGTCACTTTGAGAAAGCATCCACCTTGATCTTTCTATGGTGTTTTAGGCCTCATCTGAACACGTAGATGAGAGGCGGTCACCTAGGCATTGTCTTTTTATTCACTTGAGTTAAAATATGAGTTAGTTTTGAATTTGTTGCAGTAGTTTTGTAAATGGAGTACCTCCATATGGACCATATACATACAATTATACAATCAATGTCGGGGTTATTCTTAAAATAGTATGTATACTAATCTTTGAATTTTGAGACATTCACTAAACTATTAGAATCTCTACCTTTGCATTAGTGAAAAGCCATAATCCGATATAATATATCACTTTTATTATAGCTCTAATCAGTTACTGCATATTTGAATAAATAATAATTACTTAGCAATTTTAGTTTTTGGGTGATTATAAAGTTTGGTGGTGCTTAATGTTGTGACTTGTGTAAAGTCAACTGAACTGTAGTTAATAAGCCACCTTGGTTTTTGAGCTCGATTCAATTGCTCCGAATTCCTTGTGTATGAGGGCTAAGAGATAGGGACTACTACTCGTATTAGCTAGCGCACTAATTTAACATTACATACCTTTGCTGATTTATAAAAGAAAACTTTATACCCCGTACTATATCTATATAGATTTACATAATATAATGCCATGAAACTAGTATATAGTACGTGCTCATAATGGCTTCCATGTCTTACTAGCATATTATAAATATGTTTATAACTAGTAGATAGTGTTTTAACATGCAGTCTATGTCTATGATCATCTCCATTTAATCACGTACTGGACGGTCATCCAACTTCGACAAAAATATGTCTAGGAGATAAAAAGCCTCGAAGCAATACAACTTTAGAAGATGACAAAATATATAAATAAATTTTTAAGGTTTTTGTTAAAGAATGCTTATGATAAAATACTCTATAACAACATAGTTTAAAACAATGAATTTTAAGCTTGTCAATCACATGGATAATACATGAACTTTTAGTTCCAATAGTCTGGTCCATTTGGACATCGTTTTGATGTTTAGAGTATGAATATTTTATGACCGTAAAGGAAAATGGATTTTTAAAAGTATAAAGTTTATTAAAAAAAGAAAACTATCTCATAATAATACTTTAAAAAAAAATGAGAATGATTGTGAAACCTTAGATAAGAAAATTCAAGAGTCAAGATGATGACACTTGACACCATTGGTATCTACTTGTCACCACCACTGGACCTCGTCAGACCACCTGCGGAACTCTTTGGGCCTCGTCGAAACAAAATTGTTCACAAGGATTACAAAAGTGTTTATTACCCAAAAGTTCATTAAATTGACATAAATATTCATCAAGTTGTTCATAAATGTTCATCAAAATGTTCATAAATGTTCATTTGACGTACTCAACTGAACATTCATCAAAGTATCCTTAAATGTTCAAGTCATTTGGACAAACGAAGGACCACCACCAGACCTCCACCGAACCACCAGTGTCCCACCATCAAGCCACCAACGAACCACCTGACCACCACTTATATGGAACACCACTTTAATATGATTTTGAGTAAAAGTTACTTGATTTTCATCAAAACATACATAAATGTCTTTCATGTCATAGTTAAATGTCCATAAAGTCTTCCTTAAATGTTCACAAGGATGTACTAAAATGTTCATTACTGAAAAAGTTCATTACAATTGGCTTAAATGTTCATCAAGTTGTTCATACATGTTTATCAAAATGTTCATAAATGTTCATTTGACATACCCAACAGAATGTTCATCTACTTAAATGTTAACCAATTTAAATTAGACTTAAAATTTCATTTATTTTTGGACCAACGCCAGACCGCCGCCGGAAAATCATCGAATAGCCGTCGGACCACCACACCTACTCTTATTTGTAATGAGTGTAACTAGTTTAATCTTAGCCATTAAATGCTAAATCATCAAATAACTAAGATTTATTTTTATTTATCTCTATACAAAAGTTTATTATGAAATTCGAACTCATCACATAATCACACATATATAATTAAGGCATTAACTTGTAGACCCCTTAGCTAGCCGTCTACACACTAATCTATTCTAATTGACCAACTTCGGTATAGCAACTTTTGAAAAATTGGTCGTAATGTAGATTATTGCTACACCATCAATAATGGTGTATACGAACTTTACATATTGATGATGCCGACAATGACTCAAATAAAATTTGTTTAACTTTTCTTAATGATAATTGATTAAGTTTTACTAAATTCTTAATTGTTACTTGATCATGACCATTGGTCAAATAAATTGAACCAAATCGTGGACAAATGTTTGAGACCAAATCCAAAACAAGGATTGCACAGCCAAAGAAACCCATAAATGCATCTCACTTAGTTTAGTATTTTAGAACACCAAAAAGATTTGAAAATTTTCAATTAGCCCTTTCACCAAGTTCATGCCATGATCTCACAACCATTTATTTTTAATCACATCACCATCACTTCTTTTAATATAAAAAATTATCTTTGTCTGTCTCTAACTATGTTGATCATTTTTTAATCATCATATCTTTTTCATTTTCTATTAGTTTACTTTACTTTGGATATAATGCACACGAAGACTCACCAAGACACCGTAATTTGCCCCACTATAAATACTTACACACTTCATTCCTCACTCTACAACTTCACGTACTAAACCCTTTTCGCCTTGTGAGTTTCTCCTCTACTTGGACACCTCTTCAAACAAAAAAAAGCCTCATCACTTTGATCGAATTAAATGGGTGGAAATGGAACTTCCCCTTGTGCTTCTTGCAAACTTCTTCGTCGTAGGTGTGCGAAAGACTGTATCTTCGCCCCGTATTTTCCTTCTGATGATCCTCACAAGTTCGCCATCGTTCATAAGGTCTTTGGTGCTAGCAATGTCAGTAAAATGTTACAGGTATATCAATGTCATATATATAATGCAACGTAAGTGTTCATATATTAGCTAGGGTAGAAACTCATATATGATTATTAATTTGTGATAGGAGCTGCCATTGCAACAAAGAGCAGATGCAGTGAGTAGCCTCGTGTATGAAGCGTCAGCGAGGTTGCGGGACCCAGTTTACGGGTGCGTAGGGGCCATTTCATACCTCCAAAACCAAGTCTCTCAACTTCAAATGCAACTAGCCGTGGCTCAAGAAGAGATCCTGTGCATCCAGATGCATCAAGACCCACCCGCACCCGTCTCTAATGACCCTCAGATTGATATCATGGCTGATCAAACTCAACAACAACAATATTACAACTTCAACTCTACCTCTAGTGATCATGTATACCAGGATTCCTACTCCTTCAAGAGGGAGTCCTTCTTTGGACATGATATGGTGTCCTAAGAAAACTAATTCAATTTTGTTTTCCTCTTTTTATTTCTTAGCTAGCTTCAAATATATACATCCTTACATCTTTCCTATCCGGCTATTATTGTGTTACAGTTTCTTAATTGCACACACAATTTACAGGGTATTTATTTGATCAAGTAATGTCCACGTACGACTTCCTGAACCCGCCGGGTTAACTCAACCTACAGAAACCTCATTAGGTCAAAACTAAGAGAGTGCATAGATATATGTAGTTTTTCTCATTTAACATATTACTCTTTAAGAGTTTGCATTAGGGTTTTACAAAAACGTTTATTTTTAACCGTTTAAAGGCCTCGGAAGAAATTGAGTGAAGTACTCTTGTCTGGTCGTGCAAGCATGTCGAAGTAACAAATTTATTAGGCTTAACATTAATGTTTAGTCGTGGCAACACGATTGAAGAAAGAAGATAAGGAGAACGGATAATTAAATCAACAGTTGACAAGTAATGCTGATTAATTGATTAAACAATCGAGATGAATCTTCTGAGAATGATGTCGAATTTGTTTTTTTGTGTTTTACACGAAACCCAGAACCACACATTACGCTATATGACTGCCATTGTTGAATAATCATATAACTTGTCAGAGATGTCCAAAAGGACGAAAATTAAATACTCCGTACTATATAACACATATACATGCACGTAGTAGTCGTGTTTTCATCCCGAATAATACGCGATTCCTACATTAGAAATTAGAATCAATACGTTTGGAAACATATGCTATTTGGATACGCCACGTCATCATTTCATATATGTCATTTTATAAAAATAAAAATTAAATATATATGTGTACAGATAATTAACTTAATGATATCATTTTCTTATTTGAATACAAATAAATTAAAATATATATACAAAGATTATTATCCTAAATCTATTGATATCATTTCCTTATTTAAATACATATCAATATAAAAGATTATAAATCAAATAAAATTCCTTTTATTTATATAATTTTGGTTTAAAAATAAATTAAAATAAATATAATTATATAATGCATAATTTTATTTATATTTATATTATTTCTAAGTTTTTAATACATAGTTATAGAAACCTTTGTGCAAATTCCGCGCATGACACGAGAATAAAGCTAGTATATACTTGTTCAACCCTCGTGCGTTGCACGAAATTTCGATTAAAGTTATTCAGAAAGTTATGAATTTATTTTAAAATAGAAAAATTAATTCAACTTTCATTAAAAAAATTAGTTTTGATTTAAAAAGCTTTGTAAATTGTGAATTGGAAGAAATAAACAAAAAAAAAGTAGAAAATTTAAAAAATATATCTTTTAAATCAGAGGGAAGAACAAAAAGAAAATTAATAAAGTAAATAGGGAAAGAAATATTTACTATATTTACAAAATAAAATTAGTAAAAATGAGAAATTATGAACAATGACACATGAACAATATAAAAAAATTACGATATGTTTACAAATTGTATTACATAGTAACACATGAGACAAATGAAGATTTACTTTAATAGTTATACAGTAGATATGTGACATATATCTGGTCCTTTATATTATACTCCACTCCCTTTATTAGGGAATTTTGTTGTCGCGTTCTAGTCCAAGTTTGTTATTAATAAAATCTTCTATTTTACGAGTTCAAATACCTAATTTATAAGTGAGTTATAAGATTTACTATTAAAAACTAAATTTTTGGATTTTTATGCATTTTTTCAATTATTAGATATTAGATAGATTATGGTAATCAAATGCACATCTTGTATATATTATTGTTCTGGTTATTGTACGTAGGTCGATTAACATAATACTTGAACGCAGGAAAATTAATTGGGATTTTGAAAACAAAGTCACCTAACCAATAAGTGAATCTTTCTTTTGTTGATTAATCTAGTTAAGAAAACAGATTCGATAGACATGTCAGACAAAATTGATTCCAAGCATTAATTGTGAGCCATAATAAGGTAGATCATTTGTAATAAAATAATAATACCTATAATTAGTATGAAAAATCTCCAACATATAATGTCTACTGTTCAGTGAACTACAATACAAACGATCGAGTTTAATTGGAATGTGTTCATGTTCGTGTGTTACTCCGATTCCGGTGAGATAAGGTTAAGTAGATTAGAATCGAGAACAACACACAAATATGGAACTTTATCATCAAATATATTTTGAACGTAATTATATAAATCGTATATATGGAATAGAATAGATTAGTATGTTGTTACTGATGTGGAGTTATATATATTATCGGCCCGTTGACTTGTATATAAATAAAGCTAAATTGCTTCCTTTTAAAGATTAAGCTAATGATCAATATCAGAGAATTTCCAAATTCTCTCTCGTTCATCTCTTCCCTCCTCTTTTACTGATGTTACTGCAGCTGATCTTGATCTTTTCTAGATAGATCCAACTTCTTAACATGGCATCAGAGCTACATGTTACGATTCTGATCGCGTTCTCTCATTGGTGCTGAGATCTAGGGTTCCATTTTTGTTCGCTAGCGCGCGGTTCTTGTTTCTGGTTCTAATTGATCGAATAAGAGGAGTTCTTGGCTTGATTCTGCTGGATTTCTTCTCGGAAATCATTGCTGTAACAGTGTATTGCTGAATTGGTTCGGATCGATTGAAACTGAGGGTTTCTTGGCTTGTTCTGTTTGATTTCTTCTCGGAAATCATTGTTGTTGCAGTTTATTGCTTAATCGAAGTTGTTCGCCATGGCAGACGACAGAAACTCCGTTACTACAGGTGGAGGCGATCTTGGAGGTCGCAATGGTGGCGGTCCCTTGCCCACTCGTGGTGGAGGTGATCTTGGAGGTTGCAGTGGTGATGGTATCTTTCCTGCTGGAGGTAAACGTTTTGATCCATTTTTTCTTGCAAATTCATATCACCCTGGCATGTTATTGGTATCTGCACAGTTTGACGGTACAAATTTTCTGAGTCGGAGTAGAAATGTCAAGGTTGCTTTGCGTTCAAAGATGAAATTGAGATTCATTAATGGCTTAATTGAGAAGCTTGATGAGACAGATGGGAATTATGAAGTCTGGGAGAGATGTGACTCTATACTCATGGCTTGGATCACAAATTCTATGGTGAAAGAAATTTCTCAGACTTTTTCCTTCTCTAATACTGCTCTAGAACTATGGACTGAAATCAATGAGAGGTATGCTGAGTCTAATCCACCTCTGATCTATCAATTAAGGAGAGATCTCAACAATTTTAGGCAAGATAATCTGTCAGTGAGCATGTATTATGCTAGGTTAAAGAATCTATGGGATGAATTAGAGAATATGGATGGAATTCCGTTGTGCACTTGTGGTGTCATTAAGCAGTGTTTTTGTGTGCTTTTGAAACAGATTTTTGATAGAGACATGACTACAAAAGTGATGCAGTTTCTGATGGGACTCTCAGACCCTTATGAAACTGTTCGCAACTCTATCTTATCTATGGAACCTATGCCTAATCTCAACAAAGCTTATCATCTTGTCCTTCGCATTGAGAGGCAGCAAGAGATAACAGGGAAACAACCTAATACACATGATATTCTTGCTTTTAACAGGAACAACAATTACAGGCAGCAGAATCAACGTCAGTTTATGCAACAATCTGGTGGCAATGGTTCAGGTATGGCTAATAATGGCCATAATTCAGGTTCTGGTGGTGCATATTATAATGGAGGCTCAGGTTTAGGTTATAGAGGTCTTAGGAATGAAAGGGAAGGAAAGAAACCAAGGTTTGATAACAGAAAGTGTACGTACTGCAATGAATCTGGACACGTCCGTGAAACTTGCTTCAAGCTAGTGGGGTATCCGGATTGGTGGAAGGGACAAAAGTCTAATGGGACTGGAAAAATGCTTGCCAATGTTCAAGATATGGATGAATTTGGCAGTCCTCTAGACAGTGAAGAATCTGGACAAATGAAAACATTAACTTCTTTGATCAATGTTGTTGTTCTCGAAATGCTCAAACAAGTACAAGCCATAGTAAATGGAGATGAAGGGATGAGCAGGGGTCAAGATCCCTCTCATTGTATTAACTTCGCATGATGACTCGACATGACCGCATTCTAAAGCTACCCCTAGTCGACGCGACCCCTTGTCGCCTCGACGCTATGATGATGACATGATTATGCAGGAACTAAACTTACTTAGACATGCGTAACTTGGTAAATATGCACTTCAACTGGCTAACAATCAATGGCTTGGGGTGAGTGACGTTCCATGAACGCATCACTCTTATTCCCTCGGTGGTGACGGGTTCATAGGCACCACTTCATACGGGCCTTCCAGGACGCGTCGAGTTTTCCAACGCTCTTATCCTCAGGAATTCTTTCGGTGTTGGGAGATTCTTTTCTTAACGTTGAACTGCCTTATTTGGGATACTTTTGCTTCTGGTGTTTCGATTGCAACTTTTTGTGTTGTTCTTCATATATACCCATGTGTGACAACATTTGAGTTTTGAGGGCTTTTATGACTGCTTATATGGTGTTGACACAAGTCATATGAGCTTTCTATCTTGATTTGAGATAGAGATTGATAAACTTGAGAAGGATAATGGTAACTTTTGTGAGGAGATGAGGATACATTTTTTTGTATTTGGACATGTGTTTCCTTGGAGGAAAATTTGACATGAGAATGTAAGGTTTGAATCACCCTTTTTTCCTACTTTACATCTTTCTCCTCTGTTTTGACCCTCGTCATTTTCAATGAGGTTGGACCATTTTTTACTTTTGATATAACCAAGATGATGAATGGTTATAAGAGATGGTTTTAATTTATTTATTTTTCTGACTGGGAAGAGGATTCTTTTTCTTTGTTTTTGTGGCTGCATCTAGTATATGAATTGCTAGACTGCCTCCGTACCCCCTTTGTGAGGGATCAAGCCGTTGTAGTTCGTTGTGAACCAATTTGATTTTTTTTTACATGTAGTGGAGGATGAAATCTAAACCCACCTTCTAGGGAGGGTTGTCTAAAATTCATACCAACTTATCACGTGCATGTGTATATAGCCTTGTTATGCGCATCACCGAGATAACTTGGGCCCACCTTCTAGGAAGAGTTTCCCAAGCCATATCGCCTATCATTTGCGCATGGGCCTTTGGTTTTGATTTGAGATTTGCGACTGAATCCGATTGGATTTGTGATCGAATTTCCTACGTACCCTTATTGGGATCAAGTCCTGACGTAGTTCTAGTTCAACCGTTAACCTCTATTTTTTCCATTTTCAGGGCACAGTTTGGACCATTTTGATGAGGTCCAGTGACATCTCCTCGGGCGTCAATTCTCGAGGTTTTACCATTTAGAGCTCTTTCATAAAGCTCGAGGGTCTTAAAACATCACCTCGTCAGAGATATTTGGTCCTTCAACTTGGGCATTGGTTGATTATTGGATGAAGAAATCCGATTGCTTCTTCTTCTTGATCCTCCATTTCTTGGTTTTCTTGATTTGGACCTTTTTGTTGTGAGACTCATCAACTATCTCGAGCCTTTCTAACATAGAAGGTCGAGATGATCTCATTGCAGATGTTATGTCAAGCCTTTCAAACACAGACACTCGGGGAGCATATGCTTCTCCTTTTCGAGTAATATCTTGTCCGGTTAGCTTTGCTACATTTGATTGCAAGTTGTAGAGAACATCTTCATTAAGAAAATTTCTTTGAGATTTTCCCTTAGAAAAGGGCCTAGAGTTTTGCACTTTCATATTGTGTTTCATTTGCTTTCTTGGATAGGAAGGCATAGTGGATGGATTGGAGGTTTCACCTCGTAGCACCACACTCTTGGTTTTCCCTTCTTCAACGAATTTATGAATGACCAATGTCTCATTTGAGATGGAATGGTCAAACTTTTGTAAATGAAAGGTGTAGTGAAGATCATTCACTTTTTCATGGACCTTGCCCTTGTATCCAGGCGTGTATCTGAACACCTCATTTTGAGATAATTCTTTATCTTTTTGCCCTGATCTTGTGAAGGACACTTCATGTGATAAAGGATGAGCAATATCATCTTCATCATACTCAACACAAGAAATCATAACACATTGATCAACTTCTTCCCCATAGATCAAATCATCATCATGATCTACGAACTCATCATTGAGAAATTGTTTAGGCACAAATTCTCTTAGGGTGAAAGGAACTCTTTCAGGTTGAATGTATTCTTTCTCAACCTTGCCTTCTGGTTTGTTTCCTTTTAGAGCCTTTTTTCTTTCCTTCTTGTGTTTCTTGCTCCTCTCGGATTTCGAGTGAGGAGCACCAGAGGTTTGTGGGGATAAAGGAAGCACATCCACATCTTCCACCAATGAAATTGTGTTTGATGAAGCATGCGGGCTTTCTAAGTTTGCCCCCTCAATTTCAATCTCCCCATCATTGATCATTCCTTCTATTATATCTTTCAAGACATAACAATCTTGAATTGAATGACCAATTATGCGATGATATGAGCAATACTTTGGGTCACCCCTCATATGAATTTCGTTGGGCCTTTTTGACTCGGGAAGTGATAGAGCTTTAGCAACCATAAGCTCATCAAAAATCCCTTGAACATCACCATCATCAAAGGGATACTTCTTTTTCTTTCTCTCTTGAAGAGTGAGCCTTTTAGAGGGCTCTTTGGATTTACTCTTATTTTGAGATTCAAAATTTCTCTCATGAGAGAGTTCGTCATTTTCATTGATGAAGGTCGTCATAGACTCATCTTCATTTTGTGAAGTTTTGCCATAACTCGAACGAGTTTGACGAACTCCAGTTTCACGTCGAGCAATTTGACGTTCGACATTATATGCTTTTGACACCAAGGCATCAAAAGATTGTGGTTCAGCACTACCTACATGTACGACCAACTCAGGAAGAAAATTATTTGTGCACATTTGGACACAAGCCAATTCACTTAATTTTTCAAGGCATTGGAGCCTTAGACTTCTCCATCTAGTTATGAAGTCATTTGAAGACTCGTCATCCCTTTGGTGAGTGCTTGCGAGGTCTATGATTGAAACTCTTGCCTTTGTGCTCACAAACTAAGCAAGAAATGCCTTTTGTAGTTCATCCCACGTTTCGATCGACCTTGGTTGAAGTTGAGTATACCAAGTGAAGGCCGATCCTTTTAGTGATTGGACAAATTGCCTAATCAATAAGGCATCGTCTAGCACTGTTTCTCCACATGCCGAGTAAAAGTGAGCAAGGTGCTCATGTGGTGACCCTTGAACTCCGTCAAATTTGTCGAAGTTGGGTCTTTGATATCCTGGCGGAAATGGAGCAACATCAAAGTGCGCGGGATATGGTTTCATATACCCAATTATTGGAGGGTTTTGAGAAACTTGAAATGCTTTGATTTCTTGGGCAATCATCTCCCTAATTTGTTGGGGAGATATGCTTATTGAAACATTTGAGCTTGATGTACCAGTTTGATCCTCGCCATTTGCTCTCATTTGCTTTTGCGTACTTTCTTGGGCATGACTAGCAACTTGAGCGGATAGAATGGCAATTTGATCATCTTTTTCCGCCACCCTTCTTTGCATTTATTGAAGTTGTTCTTCAATGCTAGAAGTACTTGTCACCATGACATCATACACCTCTTCTTTAAAGATGGAACTTTCTTGACTCTTCTCTCCAAATATTGGTGGAAAGTCCTTTTCTTTGAAAGCCAAGCTTAGATCTCTGTATAGTGGAGATCTCATATGCTTTTCAACCAACTCATGTTTTTTCAAAATCACAAGATTCGATGGTTGGAAAACGTTTTTAGCACACAATATCGCCTTATCTTTTTACCCCTTTTAATGGAGTCTGTTTTGTGACATTTTCCGAGTAAGAGGTCATATTGACTTGTTCTACTCGGTCAAGGTTAATAAAAATTGACCCGATCAGAATTTGTCTCAGGGATTTGACACAAGGATCACTAGCTTGTTTTGTTGGTGCTTCAATATCAAGGGCTACCTTTTTTAAGGTAGTCTTAGCTAACTCCGAAGTAGGAGAAAGTGCTAACTTAGCCATGTGACTTGTTGCATGACGCTTTGACCCATTCTTACGACCCCTCTTTTTTCGGGACTCCTTAGTCTTGTTGATTGTTGAAGGAGCTTGAACTTGTGCTTGATGGGACCCACCACTGGCCTTGACGACTTGGATGGTTGGCCGTTGAAACATTCTCACCCGAGGCTTCACGCCTTGTTGATTTGACGCCAACGCTTCCTTCCTTGACACCCATTTGGCGGTTGCCCCCTCTCCTAGATGTTGAAGAGGTTCATAGTTGTTGGTGCGTGGAATTTCAGCTACTATTGTATCTCGCATAATTTTGAACACAACCTTGAAGGATCGTTGACGAAACCAACGATCGCCTTTGACAATGAAGGTCGCAGGTAGCTTATTGAAGTTGATGACTGCTCTTAGTGCCATTTTTCTTGCAACAAAATATATAGCAAGTGTTAGTATCCATATCATTAAAACAACAAAGAAAGAAAAGGGTCCCACTGGGCGTGCCAAAAATATGTTAGGCAAAAATTGTTAAAAGAAAACAACCATGCATACACACATCTTATTTGATTTTATTTGAGTTCGACCCTTATCTTTACATCCTTACAATTCTGATAATATAGATACGTTGAACACTTATAGGTTTGTTTTATGATTTGGGCTGCACCCGGATTATGACGGGTTGCGCGCCTACGTACCTTCTTAAGAAGGATCAAGCCTTACGTAGTTCAGAATGATTTATTTCCCGTACATCAGAGGAGTGAGTCTAAGCCCACCTTCTAGGAAGGGTTTCCTAGACGCGATCCAACTATCATTTATACGTCGTGAAAGAGATTAAACCCACCTTCTAGGAAGGGTTGTCTAACTTTTTCACTATTTATATATTTAGCATTTCTCTGCATTTTATTTTATTTTTGTTTGTGATTGAACTCGATGAGCGATAGCTTTATAACGAATTTCCTACGTACCCTTTTAAAAGGGATCAAATCACACGTAGTTCTAGAAAAAGAACGGTTTTGATACTTGTTCTTAACTTTGTGTATGTGACTGAATTCGTTACTCTTTTATATTTTTGTAACGAACGTCCTACGTATCCATTTATATATAATGGAATCAAATCTCCGTAGTTCATAAAGAAAGGAACCCGAACAGGCTCTAAATTATAGTGACCGGATATAAACATTAGCCCAAATTTTTATGCTACGTTTATGCGGATGAAATTTAATTGATTAAACCACTACTATATAGTAGGCAGATTTTGAATTTTGTTTAAATCTCTACTCAAAATGGGATTAAGAGATATTCACCACGACACATGCATTCGATATATGTGTCAAAATGAAACTCATATATATGTATCAACTCGTGTAATCATCGTAATGCAACACGACCCATCTTTTAGTCCAAATTCGAGGTCGGTTATGGACCAGTTTTGATATATGAAACGAACCTGTTTCGGTATGAGAAACGAACCCGTTTCGGTATGAGAAACGAACCCGTTTCGGTGTGAGAGACGAACCCGTTTCGGTATGAGAGACGAACCCGTTTCGGTATGAGAGACGAACCCGTTTCGGTATGAGAGACGAACCCGTTTCAATTTGGTAAAACGTCATGAATCAACATGAGAACCATATCTGTTTCGATATGAGGAATGATCACAACAAAACATCTTGAATCGTCATGAGAAACATATCCGTTTCGCCTAAGCAAGACATCATGAATCTACATAGGAAACATATCCGTTTCGATTTTGGGACGATCCCAGCGAAACATCTTGGATCGTCATGAGAAACAAATCCGTTTCGGTTTGTTATATAAGGACTTTGGATCCATTAGAATCCTTTCTTCGGTTCTTCTTGTTATGACGAAACTTAGAGTGTTCTTGTTATGACGAAACTTAGAGTTTCGAACCATCTGATGGACATCTTCATGCTCGATCTAAGAGAAGCTATGAGTTGATTAGCATATGGGAAAACTTGATGAAGGAAAAGGATATACCCTATGTTGATTTCCTTTCTTTTCTCCTTCTTGTTCTTCTTGCAGAGAAGAGAAGTCACTCTCAAAGCTTTTATTTTTTTATTCGTCCAAGACCTGCCCTCCTCGTATTGTTCTCCTTTTTATTTGAAGAAAGCTTGGAGTAATCAATTACCTTCCCCCGTTACAAGACTTCAGCTGCCAGCAGTGCAGCCCAAGGCCATCACAACGGAGAAACTTAGAGTTTAAGAAACTCTAAATTTAAAAGAAAAGTAATCTTGTGGAGTTTCTACTTCAAGAAACTCATTTTTCTTACAAATTTCTTACACATAAAGAGAATTGACCAATTATTTTCTTTCTTTTTTATTTCTAAAATAAAATATACTTATAACTATTATTATTTAATATTTGAGTGATGTAATCATGACAAGTAAAGAAACTTTAGATCAATTTCTCCATTGTGGATAAAATTTGTATAGAGTTTCTTTTGCTTATGTGGAAAACAAATAAAATTCTAAAATCATATAAGAAACTCAAATTAGAGATCTCCACAATGGATGACCTAACGTTCTTTTACTTGATTATTGTTTAATGGGCAATAACTTAGCCACATCATCACATTAATAACTTAGCCACATCATCACATTAATCCCATTCATTTTAATACAATGAAAATCATATTCATTGTATTAAAAAGATATCAAAATGAACGGCTAAGAATAACATTTACTCCACCTCAATTTAATTCCATTTTCTTTTCTCCTCCTTTTACAACTTACGTAGGCTTAATTGCTCAAAATGTTGGCAATTAACTTTGTATAACCAAATATACATGGTTATAAACGTGATCAAACACATCAATTAGGAGAATACGTGGAATAGTGTGATCGATATAGGGGACTATACAAGCGTAAAGAGTTACGGTCTAAACAAAATTTGTGGCATTTATCTTGGGTAATTAGGGTAATTTTAATCACCACTAATTTATATTGTAACAAATGAGAGTATATATTTCTTAGTAAACATGTTACATATAATATGTGAATGGTTTATGAACTAAGAATGTATGAAAGGTCAACAAGACTTATAATATGTAAGTCATGTTTTATTTTCTTTTTAAGCATCATTTTTTATGACTAATATAAGATCATAAATGCTTAAAATTTTATGAAAATTCACCCCTCAACAGTCGTCGGGAAGCGTATCCGTTTGAAAGGCTTTAGCGGAGAAATTGCGGAGATGTTGGGAGAAATCACCCTCGAGACAACAACCCAAGGCATCGATCTCCCAACCAGATTCGTCGTGATGGAGGCGGAATCGCCCTATAACGCCATCCTAGGAAGACCCTGGATCCATGATATGCGAGCGGTTCCGTCCACGTATCACCAGTCCTTGAAGTTCCCAACACCCTGGGGAGTAGGCGAAGTTAAAGGCGAACCCTACACAGCCAAGGAGTGCTACCGAATCGGGATGAAAGGGGTCATGACGCCATAAATAAAAAAAGATGAAGTAAAAGAATTTCAGATCAAGATGCCAACTAAGTACGTCAAGACAAAGTGTCCCAAATTGGAGGACGTAATTATCGATGACTCCAGACCAGAACGAGTCGTAAAGTTAGGGATCGACGTCCCCAGGGAAATTAGAGAAGAATTGGTAGCGTTTTTGAAGTCAAAAGCCAAGTGCTTCGCCTGGAGCCACGAAGACATGACAGGCATATCTCCAGACGTGATGCTCCACAAGCTAAACGTCGATCCAAAGTTCACCCCAGTCAAGCAGAAGAGGAGGAAATTTGCTCCCGAACGCAATAAAGTTGTAGACGAAGAAGTCAAAAATCTCCTCAAAACAGGCAAAATACGAGAAGCAAAGTATCCCGACTGGCTCGCCAATGTCGTGGTCGTCGAGAAGAAGAACGGGAAGTGGAGAGTGTGCGTCGATTTCACGGATCTTAACAAAGCTTGTCCTAAGGATTCCTTCCCACTCCCTCATATCGACGCCATGGTAGACGCAACGGCAGGACACGAGATGCTAACATTCATGGATGCGTTTAGCGGATATCACCAGATACAGATGAACCCCGCCGATCAAGAAAGACAGCGTTCGTAACGAACCAGGGGATATACTGCTACAAGGTCATGCCTTTCGGCCTCAAGAACGCCGGAGCTACGTATCAAAGGCTGATAAACAAGATGTTCGAAGAACAGATAGGGGACATGATGGAAGTTTACATAGACGACATGCTTGTGAAGTCTAACCAAGCAAAAGATCACGTAACACATATGAAGGAAGCGTTCGAGATCCTGGAAGAATATAGCATGAAGCTCAATCCTACCAAGTGTTCCTTCAAGGTCTCTTCCGGGAAATTCCTCGGATATGTGGTAACACAGAGAGGAATAGAAGCCAGTCCCGAGCAGATCAAAGCCATACTTGATCTCGAATCTCCGCGTTGTGTGAAAGACATCCAAAAGCTGACAGGAAGAGTCGCTGCGTTAAACAGGTTCATCTCCAAAGCTTCTGACAGAAACCGATTCTTTTACGATACTCTCAGGAAGAACGAGTCTTTCTCTTGGACGGGACGCCACGAACAGGCCTTCACGGAGCTCAAGAATTAGTTGACGAATCCCTTACTCCTATCGAAGCCTAAGGAGGGAGAGCCTTTGTTTATATACCTAGAAGTCTCTAAAATAGCTATTAGCGCCGTCCTCGTAAGAGAAGAAGGGGAAGAACAACAGCCCGTCTACTACGTGAGCAAAACGTTGTCGTCAGCAGAAACAAGATACTCCACCATGGAAAAGCTGACCATAGCACTAGTGATGGCGTCAGTGAAGTTGAAACCCTATTTCGAGTCCCACACCATCGTAGTAAGAACCACATCGCCCTTGAAGAACATAGTGAAGAAGCCATAGCTGTCGGGAAGAATGACGAAATGGACAGTTCATCTCGGCGGCTACGACATCATCTACAAAAGAAGGAAAGCAATCAAATCCCAAGCATTGGCAGACTTTGTGGCGGATTTCAGTCCAACCCTAGAACAAGAAGCGATCTCACAAGTAAACAAGGTAGAATTCGCAAAGTGGACCTTGCACACAGACGGAGCAATGAATCAGAACGGGGTAGGATTAGGCATCGTCCTAAAATCGCCACAAGGGGATAGGGTTGTCCAACCATAAGATGCGACTTCAAAGCGACGAATAACGAAGCCGAGTATGAAGCCTTAATTGCCGGTCTACGCGTCGCCATCGACCTACAGGTTCAGAAGCTTGATATTTACTGTGATTCATTGCTGGTAGTCAACCAAGTTCGAGGTGAATACGCCACTAAGGACTCGAAGATGACCTTGTATCTCAAAGTAGTAAAGGACTTGTTCGAGAAATTCCAAAGCTGCCAAATCAGACAGATCCCCAGAGACGCTAACGCGCAAGCCGACGCGTTGGCAAAGCTAGGTTCATCCATCGACCCGAGGGAATATCAAAAGATCCCCTTCCTTCACCTCAGCAACGCGTCCATCAACAAGGAAGCAACTCCAGAACAAACACTCGCAGTAAGAAGTCAAGACTCATGGGTAACGCCCTACTACGAGTGGTTGCAGCACGGAGGCCTCCCGGGTAACGCGTACGAAGCAAGACTGTTGAAGCAAAAGGCAACTACCCTCATAGTAGACAAAGGCCAACTACTAAAATGGTCGTCAAACGGTATGTTCTTAACGTGCCCAACAGAGGAAAAAATCCAAGATATTCTATGCAAGCTACACAACGGAGAATATGGGAATCATTCAGGAGGGAGAAGCCTGGCCGCCAAAGCACACTCAGCAGGATATTATTGGCCCACAATGAGATAAGACGCGATGAATCACGTCAAAAGGTGTGACGCTTGCCAAAGACACGCCCCGATCCCACATCAGCCGGAAGAAAAGCTCCACTCCATAACGTCTCCTTGGCCATTCATGCAATGTGGGATGGATATAGTAGGACCTATGCCCTTAACCCTAGGACCAAAGACGCTAATGCTCGTTGTTACAGACTACTTCTCCAAGTAGATAGAGGCCGAAGCATTCAAGAGTATCAAAGAATCCCATGTCATCTCCTTCATCGAGAGAAACATCATCATGAGATTCGGAATCCCTCACACAATTGTATGCGACAACGGGTCACAATTCATTAGCAAGAACATCGTATCATTCTGAGAAGACAAAGGTATACGTCCAATCTACTCGACGCCAAGATACCCTCAAGCGAACAGACAAGCAGAATCAAGTAACAAGGTCATCGTGAGTAATCTCAAGAAGAGGATAGAAGAGTGCAAGGGAAATTGGGCGGATCAACTCCAAGCTATATTATGGGACGACAGAACAACGCCTAAGAGAGTGACGGGAAGAACGCCATTCTCTCTCGTATACGGTTGCGAAGCCGTCCTGCCAATCGAGTTGGACGTACCAACAGAAAGATATCGGTCTCTCCCTGAGGATAGAAACACTCCAATGATGACGTTCATGACAGATACCGTCGACGAGCTAAGAGATAATGCAGCGTTGAGGATGGCGGCACAGAAACAAATCGTCGCCCGAAGTTATAATCGACGAGTAAAAGCAAGAACTTTTCAAGTAGGAGACTGGGTCTTAAGAAAAGTCTTCCCAAACACCGAGGATATGAGCGTCGGTAAAGTCGTCGTGTCCTGGGAAGGTCCATACCAAGTAGCACAAGTCGTAGGGCGAGGAGCCTACGAACTCGTTACGCCGGAAGGAGTACCACTGATGCGTTCATGGAACGCGACACATCTTAAGAAGTATTACCATTAGAGAACGTGATGATTGATTTAATTTCTACCTATTCTTATGCATATCTTAGATTCCTTATTATGTCCAAGCATGTTTTAGCGTCAAGACGACAAGGGGTCGTCGAGACTAGGGGTAGATGTCTTAGCTCGTCGAATTCATGAAGTCTTCGCTAATACATAAGTATGCACTTTCTTGTCCGATATGCAATGCATGCTGAGTTGTTTCATTTCAAAATACTTGCTCCATGTCTATGACGTAACACCAGGCTTAATAACGTCGCGGCGAAAATCCGTGCCGGGGGCGAATTTCGTTAGCCTACGCGTACGCAATGTTAGCCGAACCGCCGACTCCGAGTCGACGCTTCCCATGATTGTTAGCGACGTGTGGCAATGGTCATGGGGAATGAAGCCCGATACCTCACGAAACCGGCACGGTCCGCTGAGTAAAGAAGGGAAACTTAATGCCACGACCACTCTCCAGGAACACGTACATACGCCTTCCACGGCCCCTCTGAGAGTCATGAATCCACGGGCAAAACGCCAAACCGGCTGGAAGGCGTCCACCGGCATCGTAAATCCTAACAATCGAGAAATCGGATGCTACACGATGAATAGGCCCGTCGATTAAAAGAGTTCGACGTCGACCTAACGCTAGCGTGAGGCAAAGGATCCACCTTAAAGTAAGGGGTAACGTCATAAGCTGATAAAATCACACGCTGACCTACGTACGCCACTCGCTTCAGGGTTCGGAGGAAATGTTGGACCCAACCTTCATGTAAGCCGGCAACATAACAAAAGCAGCCGCAATGACCACAACAATATCAGGGGTAGAAAAATCAAAACCTCAAAGACGAGACATTAAAAAAAAAGGCAGAGATCGACCTACGCCTCGCAAGTAAGAAATGTTTGGCGAATCCGACTCCATAGAAGATTTGAAGCCAAATTCGCCAAAAGGGGATAGTACTCCCACCAAAAAGTTAAAGATAAGCAAGAGCCTTACGTAAAGAAAGAAGCAATAAGTATCCAATACGTATTCAAAAAGAAATCGCCACACAGGAACGTGACGAAAAGCTAATATCCATAGTCCACAAAAGCAACCGTGCAACAAGCAAAAAGAGAAAACGCTAAGAACTAAGAAGAAGGAGAGACATCCTTATCCGCAAGAACAACGTCGCCATCTAAAGCTACATCCGCGTCACTAGGAGCTAAGAGTGGCGAGCTCGAAGAAACGCGTATAAGAGAAACCCCCTCGGGTGGAACGGGATAAAGAACAGAAAACTCGCTACGCTCACGTTCCACATCCCAATCTACGTGACGACCCGTACGAAACTCCTCCATAGCCTCAATACGAGATGACCACGAATAGTAAGTACTAGTCTCTCGCAAGTTCTTCTCGTATGCCTTTTCTTTCTCCTCGGCGTCGGCCTCAAGGGACGCGGCCTTCTTAGTTAACACCTCGACGCGTCGCGCCAGCACACCCCTCTGCTTCGCCGTCTCCAAAGTTTCCATACGAGCATCCTTCTCAAACGCCGTAAGGCGAACAATTTTCTTATTAAGTTCCTTGATCTTCTTACTAAGATCGCTCACCTGAACCTTCAAGGCCTCCTCAGACTCGGAGTACTTTTAGAGGCATTCCCAGATACACAACGAAGCTTGGAAACCCTGAAAAACCCCAACAGATAAGAAACGACACAACGCCAAAATGAAAAACAAAAAGACAAGAAAAGGTACGCACCTGCCACTGTGCCGCGAGAGAATCGCCCAAAACGTCTACGCCTTGCATAGACAGATAATGGTTCCAAGAAGAAGTAGAAGCCAAAGCTTGCATCGCCGGGATGAAGTTACGCGTAGGTGCTACGGAACGAGACACCATCGCGGGAAAGTCGCTCACTTCAACGTATGTAACGGAAGCTGCACCGGGATCCTTTGTTTTGTTCTTCTCGCTCTTCTTCGAAGGGTATACAAGAGGTTCTTCTGTCCCAACGTTTAAAGGCGCGTCTGAAGACACTTGCAACCCCGTGGCTGATGGAATCGTCTCCTCTACGCATGCTGGAGCAGGAGCAACCTCTTCCTTCGCAGCTTTCAACTTTTCCTCCGAGATACACCTCCTCTTAGCAGTAATCAAGTCGTTAGCAGACTCTTGACGAGTACGAGACGCGACACCTGAAGTAAAACTACGCTCAGTATAGAAGATAAAAAAGAAAAGCGACGCGTAACTTGTACGAGAAAATTCACCTAGAGAAGGAGTAGGGGTTGCAAGACGATATCCCTTCCCATCACGGCCGGTAAAGGCACGTTCTACCAATGGAATCGCCATGATTTTCTTGGTAATCTCCTCTGATTCCTCCCGCGTCACAATAGCGTGGATATCAACTACACACGAAGTCACACGTAAGGATAGGCATCAAGATGCACAAGTCTAAAGAAAATCATAAAAAGGAAAGAAGCATACTTGAAGGAGTCCATTCTTCAAGCAAGAAAGCGCAGTGTTTGCCCAAGATAGACTTCCTGATGAAATAGAATTTGTCTGCCCAACCACGGTCGGACGAAGTTCCTTCATTCACCAAAGGGGGAACCCCGACGCGAAATTTGATGTTAATTATGCCCCCCCGAAGGAGTAGAGAGTATGCAAGAATGCATGACGTCGGCGATCGTGAACGCAATATCAAAGTTAGCCAGAATATGGCCCAACACCGCCAAACCTCTCCAAGCGCTCGGAAGGACTTGTCCAACCGTGATGCCCAGAATAGTCAAGAAGGATTGAACTAAAGGGAAGAAGGGAAAACGATGTCCAACCAAGAAAGGGTACTCGTAGACGCAAACCCATCTTGGGCGTAAGGCGTCAGCGAACACGTCGGGAGGAGGAATAGAAATTTCCACATGAGCAGAAAGCCCGACTATGGAACGAAAGAACTGAATATTGCGAGCCGAAGAAGAACGGCGGTTGACATCGCTGAGAATCATCTTAGGATCGTAGACAATCGGAGCCAGAAGAGAGAAGGTAAAGATTAGGGTTTGCAAGAAGATCGCGGATGAGAAGAAGAAGAAAGCCGGAACGGGTATAAATAGGGAAGGAGAAAAGATCTCGTTCGAGATTTTCCAAGAATCGGTTTGTTACCGTTAGAGACAAATTCGAACGTTGGAGAAATAGCCATTGGAACGGATACAAGTTGGTTAGCCGCATTAAATGAGAATCGAAGAGAAGATATTATTGCGAAATCAAGGTTTCGGTTTGAGTAAATATCCAACGCGTTCAGAATCTGATGAAGACGTATTCCTTGAAGAAAGAAGGTGTCTCCCAGCTCTACTAGACGTTAAGCCTTGTAAGACGCCTTAGGGGTATTGTTTGTGCCTAAAAATACATCGAGTAAGGAACGCGTGACGAGCTACGCTTAGGAAGATCACGTCGACGTGACGAGAAGAAAGGAGGATGCTGTCGACATAACAAGACGTGGCAAAGGTCTCGTTTACCTTGGAGATTAAGTCGGCCAAATGTATTTTATCTTATTTCCTTGTATATTATTGTAATTGGTAAAAGATACGAGAAAGAATATCTTTTACCTTGTTTGTTATATCGTTATTAGATAGAAGGAAGAGATAAGATATCGTTTCCTTAAAGATATCATTAGGGTTATAAAATAAGGCTAACGCCTGCTTTGTAATCATTCAGCCACCATTCGAGTAATACCAAGTTCAAGCTTCAACCCTAATTTCCTATATTGTTCTTGAGTGTTGAGATTATACCGTATTCTTTGATTTTTGCCCTACAATTGCTTAGTTATCATCTCGTTGTTAATTTCGCTACAAACAATCATCCGCCATCGGCTTCCAGTGGGAGTAGTTGTCCGCCGTGAGTTTGAACATGTCACCATCATAGGTAACGGTAGCCTCCATCTTGAACCGTACGAGATAACCAGAACAATGAATGAACCTGGCTCTAATACCACTGTTGGGAAATATAGGATTTTTCCTCTTCGTATAGTTAAGATGGCAAGACTCAGACTAACAAACTCACTTTTACTTTTATATATGAGGAAAGGATTACAACACTAATTAGAATAGTTGTGGAAGACTTACCCGAACTCTTGCTTACACACTTCACCCTCGAGGATTAGTAGTCACACTTCTTTAAGTTATATTAGCTTGATCACTCTCTCTATTTTCTTTCTTGCTTGGATTGATTACAAATGTGCAACATTCTCCCCTATTTGTAGTGGTGGAGGAGAGCTTCCAGCATATGTCTAGATTATTCTACATAAACCTCTAGACTAGTCCATACTTATCTAATCTACCTTTTTCCAAATTCTAAATTCTTCTTCTTCTTGATCTTTCTTGGTCTTGGGCTTTTGGGCTTTGATCTTCTTCTTGGACCAAGTCTACTACTAATATAAGGAGGAAGCCCAACAGTATATGATAATGTCACTAACAAACATATATAATAACTACAAATCAATGATATGAAATGTGACTGATTAAACAGTGTTTTGGAACAACTAATACTCCTTGATCTATATATCCCTAATAAAGAGTGTCCATATGATGTTGAAGTCATCTACTCTTACCTTTTCTATAGTAGAACTCCAACCATCTACCACAAATTTCTTTTCAATTGCCCCCCTACATTATAGAAAAAAACACAAAGGATGTTGGTAAATGTAGTGTCAGAAGTGAACACATAGAGGGAGAGGGTGAAGATGAAAAAAGCACCAACCTCGAACCATTCTCAATAGACATGGCTTCAGATCAACAATATCCACTTTGTCACCCAATCTACTCTCTTTCACATGTCATTAAAAACATATTTTCACAATGTAGAATAAAACTACACGAGTACTAATTAAACTATAGATTGGTAAATATATTTTACCTCGTGGGAAAGAGAGCAATAAGAGAAGTGGCAAGTCTCCACATCTGAGTCCAGCAACCTCCTCGCATAAATAATCTTGTCAATCGATATATATACATACATATTAACATACTCTACATGCTATACGTGAATTTGAATCAATTTATAGGAAGCATCAAAGTTAATTTTAATCTAGTCTTTTGAGGGTTTTTGCGAACATTATTGTTTCTTATATTTTCTATTCCTCTTTCGAAATTGTTTTGGGTCAGTTCAAAAAAATCTTAGAATTAAGATCGAAGTTAATTTTATCTTTTCATTTTTCTGATGTTAGAAAGATTGCCTACTCTTAGAATTAAGATCAGTTCAAGCCTATCTCGAGAATTTCTTTGACAAAAAATGCCTAATGCGAAAATTTTTACCGCGATTGTCTTGGTTTCTTCTCCGGTAAAGTATTCCATGAAAATAGATCAAGTGATCACTAAAACATACAATACCTTAATATATGCATTTCCACGAAACAAAGTTATTTCATTAAACGTGGCTTACAATCAATCACCTGCTGAAAAATCCTTACAATTTTCTTAGGAGCTAAGGGGCCTTGAACACGACTCTATCTGGAAGTTGTTACAAGTTTAATTACGAGAATGTGAAGGGAGTAGCTAACATATAGGCAAGTCTGCAGGTGCCTCCTCTAGTGTCTCCAACTCTCCAATACCGTCGTCAACAAGAAACGCCATGGCCAACCCCCAAGTTATGTGTACATCCAAATGGCAATGCATTAACCAAACCCCTACAATTATTCATTCAAAAAAACGATTATATATAGGATCACCACACATTAAACTGTACATTTATGATGAAATCCTTATTACCTGGATTGTCTGCTACGAATCGAATGACTGCCCATCCATTGACGGGCACCGCAACCGTGTTCCTCATAGGAGGATCCACCAAGTTGAATTTCTTGGAATCTCTCTTAGAATTGAAGTTTCCGAAGCCAATTGCAAGAATGTAGAAATCGTATCCATGGAGATGGATAGGATGGTTCTCTGCTCCGAAGATGCTTGTTCCTTGCAACACCACTTGCACTTTTGAGCCATACTTGAGTGGGTACAACTTGGTTGCCTTTACCGGTTGCCATAACGAGCGGCTCACGTTCTTCCCCGTGTAGTCGAACTTGTGAGGTGGGTTGGCCGGAAAGTCGGTGGTGAAGACGCCCTTGATTCCGTTCCTGTGAGCCTCAAGAAGAGACCAATTTGATGGCAACACGAACGAAACATTGTTCATGCTAGCTGCAAAACGGGTTCCGTTTGGGCCTTGGCATCGCGACTTGCTCACACCCGTTGGGCATCCATGGAGGCCTAGTCCTACTGTGAAGAACAACTTCTCATCCACTTCATTGGGAACCATGACCTATTTATGAGAATGAGTAGATGAGAACTAAGGATGATGCACACAAACATTATAACTCATGCATATATACCTACCTTTCTAAGGCTCTTGAAGCTGTTTGTGAACTTGGTGACTATGTTGGTGTCGTTGAATCTTGGAAGAGATGCCTTGATGGGCTTGGAAGGAGGAGCCGACTTGTATCTCAAGATGGCGGTGGCTGTAGTGTTGTCAAAGGGAGCATTTTTGGCGGTTTGGTAGGGTTTTGCGGCCATATAGTAATGAGCCGGTTTTTGGTCAGCTTTAATCAAGACATCGGTGGTCTGGCCCGGGCCAAGCATGATCACGTTCGTGGTGAAGGGCTTCAGGTAGGAGGCATCGGCTCCTACCACTTTCATCTTGTGGTTGGCCACCGAAAAGAAGAGCTCTTGGTTTAAGGCTGCATTGATCACTCGAAGAAGTTGTGTCTCACCGGTTTTGATCGGGACGATCACAGTGTCTATAAAAACAAAACAAGAAAACATAGATGATCAGAAAGTATGGAAAATTGCAACTCTGTTGATGTCTAGGATCTTAGAACCACAAACCTTTTCTTGAGCAGTTGTAAAGATCCCCCGGCTGGCCATTGATGGTGTACGCATCCGAGACATTAGGAGCTGCTCCAGTTCTAGTCGCGTGCCTTACAATGTTAACGGGGTCGACTTTCCACCATTCCCCTGTCATAAGTGATTCAAAATAAGTTATTTTTACAAGATTGTAGCTAACTTTAAAGTCATAACATTTGTTCTTTGCTTTATTTTCATTGTACGACTATATGAATACATTCACATCCTTCTATAATCATATGTACATTCCTTACATAAACATTCACATACCTAAAAGGATAGGAGTTTCACGAGTTGGCTTAGGGAAAGGATAGGATGATCCAATCTTAGGCTTGATTATGAGAGCGCCATAGACTGTGGCACGTAGCCATGAGCTATGAGCATGCCACCATAGAGTACCCTCTTGTCCTTGAATCCTAAACCTATACGTATAGCTTCCTCCGGGACGGATTGGGCATTGCGTTACAAACTCCGGTCCATCCGACCACCCGGTTCTCATCTGCCTCACTCCATGCCTTAACAAAAATTAGAAGAAGTTATGTACGTATCATTGATTTTATGCATTCATGAACCATATATGATACACAAGTATAAGGAGGCATACCAATGGATGGTGACATTGTATTTAGCCTTGTTGACAACATTGACAACAAGACTATCACCACTATTCACTTCCAAGGTTGGTCCAGGGAGTTGACCGTTGACCGTGATTGCATGACTCGTCTTACACAACCTCTTCACTGGTGTGGATTGAACCTATACATGCATATGGTAACAAGTGAGCGTTTCAACTTACAACCTATGTATAACATAAGATGAACATGTAGAGAACACATACAACAAAGTTATGGTGATGAGTTTTGGCGGAAGCTGACGCGAATGCCGAGACTAAAACCAGGAACAAGCTAAGCTTGTGCAACGATGAAGACATTGTATTGAATGTGTTTGTCAAATAGCTGAGTTTGAATGAGAATTTGTGGCTGACGAATTAGGAGAAGTGAAGAGGCTATATATATATCGAGAAGATGGAGAAGAAAGTAGCTAAATACACACAGATTAGGGTTGTTATGAGGTTGGAGGATTAGGTTTTGTTCCCTAGCTACCTTAATTATACTTTTATTTAATATTGGATTGTGACATACGGAGTACTTAGGAATGGAGATAGCTTAAATTTAATCTCTAGAGTTTGATCCACCCACTTACTGACCTATCGATCAAATAGTCATGATAATGGACTTTAGTGGCAGTTAATTAATTTTACAATACCTTTATAAGTGCCAAGGAGGAGTTAGGACTAACTAATTAAGAGTTGAATTTACCCGCCTTATTTTGGATTTCTGGAGAATTTATATATGAGTATTCCGGTGTCTGTGAGATATCTGTAATTTACCTGTCTAAGTACTTGTACTTCATAAAAAGAATGTTGATATTTGTATTTTTTCCTTGTGATTTTTTGTTAAATAAATTAATACAAATATTTTATAGTTGAAACAATCACCATCATGTCTTAAACTAATTATAAGTGCGAAATCGATTGACTTTAATTGGACAAAAACTTCCGTAAGAAAATGGAAAAGCCAAGAGGGATGGAATTCGTTCACCTACAAGCCAATAACTAACATCAATCATCAAACCGTGTCATAAAATTCAAAGGACAGTGGAAGGATCATCAACTATAACGGATGCTATATACAACCCAATTACTTTATCAAACACCGACCGGACACTCGCGTTCTGCAAGGTCACGAACCCTCGCGGAACGCGAGATTAGCAAAAATTAACATAATTTTTTCCGCGAGGGTACGTGACCTCGCAGAACGCGAGTGGCTTGACCTCGCGTAACGCGAGTGGTTCCGGTCAGATAGACGTTGTTGTGCACCATTAATAGATGTCTTGTCCCCACCTAACTATAATAAGTACCCTTTATTTTAAGTAAATCGTAACACCTATTAACCCTACCCTAACACCTCTTTTTATTATCTTTCACCCTCCATTAAAACCCATTTTCAAAAGCTTCAAACTTCAAAATACTCTAAAAACACCAAAAACAATGAAAGATGAAGAGGAATTTAACAAAGGAAGGAATGGAGATGGTGGTTCATCAAGTTACCATGCAAATGAGGTAATGTTCTTACTTAATTTTTAAATTTTAATTTGTTTTGCACCATTAAGAGCTCAAATGAAGTTATTATGTTGTATTTCATGTTAAATGTAGTAGTAGTAAGTGTTGAGGAGATGACTTTTGCATATAATGTCCAAAAGTTTTGTTCTTTAACCTTATTTTGTTTAGGGTTTAAGCTTTTAGGGTTTTTAATGTAGAAAATTTACATTTGTTCACTGTGTTTCAACCTTAGCAATTACGCGAGATGTGCCTCCCTCGCAGAACGCGAGAAATTGTAGATTACAGAGTATTAACTCTTTATTGTGTATAGGTGAATTTCTTTTTGTTCACTGGATTGCATTCAATCCAGTTGAATGAGTACACCTACCCCTTGCGGAATACTAGGCCATGTTCGCCACCGTCATTTGATTTAGAGAATTGACTTTGGTGATTATCATCAACCATCTACATATGAATTGTTTGTGCCATCTACTTATCAAGTGCCCGTGACATCTACATATGAATTGCCCGTGCCATCTACTTATGAATTGCCATGTACATATGAAGTGCCATCAAGCTATTCTGCGTTTGATTCACAGTTTGCTAACCCACCTACAAACGTAGGAGAGGAGATGTGGTTTCTTCCTTCTTTACGCACTGCACCGAAGTTTGATAAACATCAAAACCCTAAAAAAATGTAAACCCTAATCCTAATGAATTTCAACCTATTCAACATAAAAAAAACATCCACTCATCAACCATAATACAAAATCATCATCTTTCATCCATTCCAAACAACCTAATACTATATACAACCATATCTAAATCAACATTCAATATCAAAACATCATATAATATGCAATTTCATATACTAACAACATATATTCATCTAGAATCAACATTAAAAAGCATAAGGGAAGAAGAAACATACCTTAATTGAAGATTTGTGTTGAAAAGAGGAAGATGAAGTAGGTTTTTTGAGAGAGAGGGTAAATAAGTGGCGGTATAATGCTGTAAAAATGGTCCGAATAAGGTTTTTATGTATTTATAGGAGAAAACCACTCGCGTTCTGCGAGAGAGAGGACCTCGCGTTCTGCGAGATGTCGCTCCCTCGCGTAACGCGAGGGGCCGGGCGTTATTTGGAAAAACGCCCGGGCTGTATTTAGTAAGGGCTTAAATTAATTATGATTTGTGTTTAAAAGTCGTATTTGCATGTATAAGCTTTTTTTTGTTGAGAAATTTGAATGTATAAGCTACAAGGCCTGCATTTTACGATTATTCGATACGGTAACGGTATTGAGTACGTTTTTTAACCAAGGATATATAAAACATTTTAAAATTAGAATTATATAATTAAGTTAGTTTAGTGTGATAGATTTCAATATTTGCTTCTAGTTTTGATTTTGAAATAGAAACAAGAATGAAAAGGTCAAAGATCAAATTTGATTGCAGAGGGTCAATCTCATGCTCTCATTATAAATCGCAAGGGTATTAATTAATAAAAAAATTGACACGATGTCTAATTTGTAGTATAATAAGATAAAAAGTCAAGTCTTCTCTTTTAATTCATCAAAGCCCAAACTCACAGTCCCCGATCAAATTCTCGGTCGCCTTCCACAACCCTAGCCTCGTTCAACACTACATACGCCAAATTTAACCTCGTTGATCTTTCGCCATATTAACACTCACACGATATCGGTAACGAGTAACGACGGTAGTATTCTTACCAAACAAATAGACAATTTATGTTGCTATTAAGATTTTTATTAGTTTTTGTTTGGAAGATAATCCTAAGTTTATGTGATTGTTATGTTTTAGTTGGTTTTTAATTACATGACAATGCAACTGATGTCGTTATTTTAGTCTTTTAATTATAATTTTTTGCACAAAAAAGAACTACAATTTTTAAGTATTTTTAATATTATGGTTATTTGGCTAACTGATTAACCATACTGAAACCGACGGTTAACCAACATATAGTTAACCGATGTTAACGATATGGTTATGGTATGCCTAAGTCACTAACTGAAATACAAGTTAACCGACCTTCGTGTTAACTCAGCCTCCTCGTGGATGCTAAGACGCGCTCGGATCTAGACTCAAGATGGCTAAGTCATCTTGAAAGTGATGGATTGTGGCCTCGGACGAGACTAAGTGTTGGCGGAATTGTGAATGAGAGTGTAAGCGGAAGACTTTGGATAAGCAAACACAAGTAGATCTTTATCACACGAGTGTTTGAGAAGGGTTTGAGGTTTTTGTACTTGGTAGATCTTTATCACACCAAGAACGAGGGAAAGATAGTGTTTGACGCCGAAATTACAAAGGAAGGAGAGGCTCTCAACTTAAGCTTTGTATTCAAATTCAATGTACTTACAATGGAAGCCAAGAGTGGCTTTTATAGAGGTGAAAACGTCCTTGGGCTGCAAGCCAAGGATCACTCTTCAAATCAAGCATTAAAGAGGCTTAAATCTAGGAAATAAATGCTAAGTGTGAACAAATCAAAAGGATGGATCTAAGGGATTATGCTAGACACTTATTAGGATGATCCAATGGCTGAAATTGGTGATCCATGTGACCCTCACACGGATTGATGACATGGCAATTCAGCTTGGAGGATTTTAAGAGATCACATTGAATGTTTGATGGCGCAAAAAGGGGGATTGTGTCTCTTCCGGGTCCGAGGCCTTTGGTACGCGCGCTTGGACCTTATCTTGACTCCTTGGGTCCATTTAGGACCAATGGAACCATGTGTGCCGAGCCAATGTGGCTGGAAGGGATCAGACGCACACAAGCTTTCTTTGACGCGTAGGCGGCGTCGGGCGTCAAGCATGGCCTTGGTCACTTTGAACTTGTGAGGCACTTGTATGGGCATTCTTGACCTTATTGGACTCCTTTGATGCCTTTGAGTCCAATGGTAGTGGCTTGATGGGATTTAACCCCATGGTGAGATCACATCATTGCCCTCCTCTTGGATGTGAAACGTCCCCGTTTCACGCTTAGAGAAGTGTTCCCAAGCGCCCTTGTGCATAGATCCTGGGCAATGTTGATCTTTTGGCTTGAGAAAGCCTTTGGATTTGTAGGGCCAATGGAGCTCCACCTTGGGTGTCATAGTGAACGACAAGTACCAAGGCGGCCCGGAATTGGTGTCGACCACTTTTTGAATTAGTCGAAGGCGATGGCTTGAGGTCGAACTTAGAAATTCTCCCGGAAAGCAAGCAAAGGCCGAAGAATGTTGCAAGACGCAATGATTGTTGGTCACTTGGCCATGCTCGTTCTCGATGTGATCCCGGGGGACAAAAGAAATAACATAAGGGAGATCAACTTGTTCTTGCTTTGTAATATCAAAATTTGGAGTATCAAATAAGAGACAAGTAATACTTCCCTGAAAATATGGACTGTTTTCTCTTGTGTACTCCAAAATGAGCCGGACGTTGATGTTGTTTGCCATATGAAGGCGGGGAATACTTGTCCGGACATTTTTCATCTTCTCCCGAACACCAAAGGGATGATCTTCCTCATTAGATGATTTAGGATGTTTTCTCAAGACAGAATCAGAATTGGAGCAAATGTTCTCGGCAAGCACCAAAGAGATTTTAGGTTCTCGGGTGCGAGCGTCGGGAAGTTGTGCCTCACTTTCAGTTGGTCGAGCACTTGAAGACTTTTCTCGTGACAAATTTTCCTGAGAGTTTAAGCAAGGCAAAATAATAGAATGCTCCGAAACAGAAACTGGAAGATACTTACCTTCAAGCAAATGGCGAGGCAAATGTGGATTTGGCTTGTCAAAGGCATTGGTCCTCGGAGCTTCATTAGCAATACTAGGAATTTTTGAGCTATTCCAATTGATTTGGTCTTCTAATGTTGATTCTGACCTTCTGTCAAAATTTGGTTGCATTTGGCCAAGTTTGGATTTTTGACCTATGAGCAATGCACTAATGTTGTCGCTACGGCTTTGAACTCCAGAAGTGTGAGCTACACTCAGATTTTCTTGATCAACCTGTGAACCAGGTGTAGACACTTCAATTTCATGAACATGGCTCGAAGCAGAACTTGATTTGGATGAGCCATTTGCAATTTGGCTCAATTTTGCTTCAGCGACGCCATTTGTGTCCTTGTTGGAGAAATTGGAACCAGTTGTCCGAGCACTTGACAACTTTTCTTGAGCTCCACTTTGAGGACAGATTTGAACCCTATTTTTAGGAGGAGGGCCCAATACAGAACCGGATTTGCCTGAACCATTTGAGAGTTGGCTCACTTTTCCTTGCACAACGTCTTCTTAGTTTCCCTTCTCGGAAACTTGAGTTCCATGGGGATTTTCTCGAGCACCCTTTTGTCTATGATTATATTCCTGAATTTTCAAGGGAGTAATCGAGTGAGAATGTCTAGCTTCCCCATGAAAAGGCTGAGATATCGCTGAACCATTTGAGGTCCCGGTGCCGCGAGTCTTTTCACAAGAGCTAGCGCCAATTGGCGGGGTACTCGAAGACAAGTCTTGAGCACCCCTTGTAGACTCATCTAGGAGAGGATTGAGTGGATTTTGTTGATATAAATGGTCCTCTTCAGTGAAAGGAATTGGAGTTACCTCTCTATGGCGAGAATGGTGGCGTGATGGATTCCTAGAATGCTCCTTTGAGCGATGGATTTGGCGAAGGTGCCGGCGCGCCTCTCGGATAATTTTTTGGTTTTGTTCGAGCACAATTTGCCAGTGCTCCCTTTCTTCTTCTTCTTTTGTTGGCCTATGATGACGCCCTGATCGATATGCGCTGGTGGAAGAGGAATATCGCCTAGTGGAGTAGCCTTGATCGCTCTCGTCGGTGCTTGAGGGAGAGTGGTGTCGGCGCGTACGGGTCTCCTCCTCCTTTAGGACTCTTCTATTGTAAAGGAAGCTCTCCTTGATTGTCGGTGGAGAATGGTGTCGATGTGAAGAGTAGCGCCTCTCCTTTGTGACATCTCCACGGTCAATGTATAATGGAACATGACTTGTTTGCTTGATGGGGGGCCATGGCGGTGGAATCCAATCAGGATGCCTTCGAGGCACATTGTAACTCCACAACTCCTCTTCGTCCTCATAGCTCCATGGAGGACGCCAATCGGAATGTCTCCTTGCCATGGTACCTTTCATAATATGGGACATGCACGAGGATCAAAGCGCACAAGAAATATGCAAGAGTATGGCAAGAAAACAAGATAAGACACACTTGAGAATCAAACAAGCACTTAGGGTATAAGGCTGATTTTTAGTGATTTGGTCAAGTGTTTATCAAATCCAATTTCAATTGCCGTCAAAGATTTCTTTTGCAAAATTAACTCAAAGTTACATGCAATATTGAACTTCTAAGATTGAAAAACTTCAATTATCATGCAATCAAATGAAAAGAACAACTTTGCAAGTGAGAACTAGACGATGAGAGGTAGGAAAATGGAAGAATGCTCAAGTGAATGTCAAGTACGTTACCTTATTTTGGCTATGGTCTTGACTAGAGAGAAGGCTTGCCTTATTTTGACTTTTCCCCTCTCAAATTTTCAGATTTCTATTTTTTTTCTTTTGATTTTTTGTGCTCAAAGTCGAGAGCTATACTAAACTTGAACGTGAGCAAAGATAAGCATGCAATACTATTGATGCGAGAAGAAGTAGTTAGACAAAGGGATCTCGTCTTACTAGTTAATCCTAATCAATTTCATGCAATAATTCAATCCACTATGATCTCACAAAGAAATCCACTATGAGCAAAGATAAGCATGCAATACTATTCAACAATTTAATCAAGGATAAGATGGCAAAATTTTTGGGATTGAGGGAGTAAATGGTGGATCGGTCAAGATGTGTTTAATGGGAGGGAAGGGTGGGTTTAAATGGGGCGAAATTTGTGGATCTTGACTGATTTTGATGATGGTAATGGTGATGGTGATCGGATGCTTATGGCTTCAACAATCGAGTTTTAGCCAAAAACGAGATGGAAAGGTGATAAGTGCTTGAATGAAAAAAAAGATGACTTACTTGAATCCCTGATGCTCTTGATACCAAATGTTAATATCAAGATACGCCCTGATGCAAAATGTTAACTCAGCCTCCTCGTGGATGCTAAGACGCGCTCGGATCTAGACTCAAGATGGCTAAGTCGTCTTGAAAGTGATGGATTGTGGCCTCGGACGAGACTAAGTGTTGGCGGAATTGTGAATGAGAGTGTAAGCGGAAGACTTTGGATAAGCAAACACAAGTAGATCTTTATCACACGAGTGTTTGAGAAGGGTTTGAGGTTTTTGTACTTGGTAGATCTTTATCACACCAAGAACGAGGAAAAGATAGTGTTTGACGCCGAAATTACAAAGGAATGAGAGGCTCTCAACTTAAGCTTTGTATTCAAATTCAATGTACTTACAATGGAAGCCAAGAGTGGCTTTTATAGAGGTGAAAACGTCCTTGGGCTGCAAGCCAAGGATCACTCTTCAAATCAAGCATTAAAGAGGCTTAAATCTAGAAAATAAATGCTAAGTGTGAACAAATCAAAAGGATGGATCTAAGGGATTATGCTAGACACTTATTAGGATGATCCAATGGCTGAAATTGGCGATCCATGTGACCCTCACACGGATTGATGACATGGCAATTCAGCTTGGAGGATTTTAAGAGATCACATTGAATGCTTGATGGCGCAAAAAGGGGGATTGTGTCTCTTTCGGGTCCGAGGCCTTTGGTACGCGCGCTTGGAGCTTATCTTCACTCCTTGGGTCCATTTAGGACCAATGGAACTATGTGCGCCGAGCCAATGTGGCTAGAAGGGATCGGACGCACACAAGCTTTCTTTGACGCGTAGGCGGCGTCGGGCGTCAAGCATGGCCTTGGTCACTTTGAACTTGTGAGGCACTTGTATGAGCGTTCTTGACCTTATTGGACTCCTTTGATGCCTTTGAGTCCAATGGTAGTGGCTTGATGGGATTGAAACCCATGGTGAGATCACATCATTGCCCTCCTCTTGGATGTGAAATGTCCCCGTTTCACGCTTAGAGAAGTGTTCCCAAGCGTCCTTGTGCATAGATCATGGGAAATGTTGATCTTTTGGCTTGAGAAAGCCTTTGGATTTGTAGGGCCAATGGAGCTCCACCTTGGGTGTCATAGTGAACGACATGTACCAAGGCGGCCCGGAATTGGTGTCGACCACTTCTTGAATTAGTCGAAGGCGATGGCTTGAGGTCGAACTTAGAAATTCTCCCGGAAAGCAAGCAAAGGCCGAAGAATGTTGCAAGACGCAATGATTGTTGGTCACTTGGCCATGCTCGTTCTCGATGTGATCCTGGGGGACAAAAGAAATAACATAAGGGAGATCAACTTGTTCTTGCTTTGTAATATCAAAATTTGGAGTATCAAATAAGAGACAAGTAATACTTCCCTGAAAATATGGACTGTTTTCTCTTGTGTAATCCCAAATGAGCCGGACGTTGATGTTGTTTGCCATATGAAGGCGGGGAATACTTGTCCGGACATTTTTCATCTTCTCCCGAACACCAAAGGGATTATCTTCCTCATTTGATGATTTAGGATGATTGTTTGTAGCGAAATTATCAACGAGATGATAACTAAGCAATTGTAGGGCAAAGATCAAAGAGAACGGTATAATCTTAACACTAAGAGAACGAGATGAGAGAATAAGGTTGAAACTTGAACTTTCTTGTGGTATTGATATTACGGCGTAGCGTCCCATTCTTACAAAAGGTTGGCATTAACCTTTATATAGGTTAACCCTAGGATCCTACTAAGGAAATAAGATCTTTTTATTTTCCTTCTATCTTCTAACGATATAATAAATATGGTAAAAGATATTCTTTTATCTTACCTTTTACCATTTACATGAATATAATACAGAAGAAGGTAACTAAGTGGCGGCTGACTTAATTCCCATAGTTGAACGACGTGCTCTTACTTATAACGTCACGTCGACGCCATCCTTCGTTCTTCATGTCGCGTCGCTTCTATGCTTCTACGCGTAGCTCCTTAGCGTTCCATAGTCGTCGTATTTTTAGGCACAAACAATACCCCTAAGGCGTCTTACAGGGCGTGATATTAAGAAGAGCTGGGAGACGCCTTCTTTCTTTGCAGAATACATCTTCAAAATTACTGGAACGCATTGGTGATAACGTCACCAAAATTCTCGACATCGTCGTTAAGCTTCGATCAGGATTTTTCTTCAATTATTTACACGTGTCGGGAGGAAGACTTCGTTTCTCGCGCCGACAACGTCTATATCGTAATGGCTACTTCTTGGTAGAAGATAATGCCGTTGGAGAGAGTATTTCTCCCCCGATATCCTCGCGATCTTCTCCTATAAATGAGTGGCGAACGTATCTTCTTTTACACACCCTTATTCTGAACTCTTACCTTCTCTGGCAATCTTTGTTCTCGTCATTTCCTCCGTTTTCTCTCGGTCATTCTTCTCATTCACTCTTTTCTTCTATTTCCCTTCTCTCAATGGCAACTCCAGTGATCTACGAGCCTCGACAAATACTCCGCGACTCCGATCGCTACTCTTCGCTTGCTTGCGACCCCAATCGCTTGAGGGTTATTGCCGATCTAGGGCCGGAGGTCAAGATCGAGATTCCTCCGGAGGGAGTCAGTGCGGGTGCCTATCGCCCGGGATGGATAGCAGTTTATGAATATCCATTTCTGGCGGGAGATCGATTCCCTTTCTCACCCCTTACTCAGGCTTTCATGCTTGCTTTGGGGGTAGCTGTGGGGCAGCTTTTGCCTAGCGTCTGGAGGATTTTTGGGGCTCTAGACGACGCTATCGAGAAACATGGCTTAAGCTTCGTCGCGGTGGATCTTGCCGAGTCTATGGCTGTGGCGCTCAATTTTGCGGGTCGCGTTTACTTCAAACTTAGGCAATAGAAGGCCAGGATAGCTTTTGAGAAGAGTACGGCCGACCGTGGTTGGGCCGAGGTCTTTTATTTTGTGGAGAAATCTTCTCTTGGAGAGGAATCTTCTTGGCTCATCGAGGAGTGAAACTCAAAGAGTAAGCTTTGCTTCCCTTTCCTGTAATGTTTTTCTTTTGTTTATGTAGTGTAGCCTTACGTCTTTGTGCTTTATAGTTGATGAGAAAGCTCTTAAGGCTCGTAAGGAGTCTAAGAAGGTTGTGGCTGCACTTTTGGTGATTCCTGAAGCCGACCGAACCTTCTTTGGTCATGACGGAGAGGGTCATCGATGTGGGCTTGCTACGCCGTCTGGTAACTTTGGCTTCTTCTTGTTCGTTCTTTTTTTTTCTTTTTGTACTTCTTCTTGTTCTGTGCTTAAGGATTTTTCTCGTTTCTTTCTTTGCAGCGTCGATCTCTCGTATTCGTTCGCCTTCTGTCTCTGCTACTGAACTTGTGATGTCGAAGAAGAAGTGTCTGGCTTTGCAGAGGTGTTCGTCCGGTGCTCCTATGAACGTGGAGCTTATGACGAGTTTGGAGTCTTCTCCGTCTCCACCACTCGTCAGGGCGACGCGTTCCACAAAGGGGAAGGAGAAGGTAGATGATGTTTCTGGGGAGCCGTTCGTCTCGGTTGATGACTTTCCTGGTGTAGTTTCAGCTGCTTTTGCTCCTGGACGAGACCTTTTGAACGCTTTAATGGGTCTTCGTTCTTCTTCTTCTCTCGAACATTATACATCGAAGGATCCTGCTGACGTTATGGGGGAGGCTTTCGCTGCTCAGTGGCAGGTAGGGTTATGACTATGCTTGTTTGCTTTACTTTTGACTTTGTAGTTTTAGTACGTGTCCTTTATCTTTCTTTTGTTCTTCTCTCTAGGGGATTCAAGCGTCTCTGTGAGCTTGGACGTTGCTATCGAAGTATCCAGAGCAGTTGGAGGCGTTGGAGAAGAAGATGGCTAACGCTACTTCTAAGATTGCTCGTTTACAGAGTGCTTTGGACGAGTCTCGTAATGCGGAAGCGGCGGCGAAGAAGAAGGCGGACGACACCGTTTCCCTTAATGAGAAGTTTACTGAACGCGTCCAAAGGTTGGAGCAGGAGCTTCGTACTTTGGAGATGGATGTAACGGCAAAGACGATGCAACACGAGAGGGATTTGTCTGAGGCGAGGATTTATTGGTCTTGGATGTCTCGGGTTGAGGTCTATGAGGAGTATGCTGCTGGCAAACATAAAGAATGGGATCCTGTTGGCGAACGTGCTGAGTTCCATAGCGTTTATCCTGAGCCCCATGCAGGTGTTGAAGCTGGTTTTTGTCCTACACGTCCGGAGTCTCGTCCTGAAGATATGGATGTCGATGGAGAAGATCATTCGGAGGAAGGAGAGGAGGATGCGAATGGTGCTTCCCGGTCGTCCGAAGGAGAATCCAGATCTTTGTAACTTTATGTATTTTTTTTTCTTTTGGTGACGCGTATATCTACGTGTAGACGTTGTTACCCCTCTTTTTCTTGGGTTTTATTATCTTGCCTTTTGCTTTCTTTGAATGAAACTTCAATCTTATTTGTTCCTTCTCCGTCTTTCTTCTTGCATTTGTTTTTTGTCTGCAGACTCGTGCTTTCTTATATCTCTATCTCTACCCCCCTTTTGGTAGGTTTGATCCAAGCCTTTTTCATGCGCTTGGTTTGAAGCTACCAAAGAAATTTGTGCTAATGTTCTTTTGGTCTTTCGCGTCTTTATCTTATGAATGCGTAGGATTCGCTTTTCTTTATGGGTTGTGACTTTTTAACTCCTTAGTTCGATACTCTTTTGTTCGTAACTCATGTGCTCGAGGTGTGATTTGTTGACTTGATCAAGGAGTGTGGTCAATGCGACTTACTTTAGCTTATTTGCCGACTTACATGAGGTTTGGGTCCAACATTTCCTCCGAACCCAGAAGCGAGTGGCAGACGTAGGTCAGCGTGTGATTTTGATCAGCTTGTGACGTTACCCCTTACTTTAAAGGTGGATCCTTTGCCTCACGCTAGCGTTTAGGTCGACGTCGAACTCTTTTAATCGACGGGCCTATTCATCGTGTATGGCGTCCGATTTCTTGATTCTTAGGACTTACGATGCCGGTGGACGCGTCCCTGCCGGTTTGGCGAATTTCCCGTGGATTCATGACTCTCAGAGGGGCTGGAAGGCGTTAAGACGCGTTCCTGGAGAATGATCGTGTCAAATAGGTTTCCCTTGTTTGCTTAGAGGATCCGGCCGACTTCGTGAGGTACCGGGCTTCATTCCCCATGACCATTGCCACACGTCGCTAACAATCATGGGAAGCGTCGACTCGGGGTCGGCGGTTCGGCTAACGTTGCCTACGCGTAGATGTGGCCTTGAACGCGTAAACTAACGAAATTCTCCCCCGGCGCGGATTTTCACCGCGGCCTTCTTGCTTCTTATTTGGTACACCGTACTCGAGAGGCACGTTCTCTTAATAGACATGGAGCAAGTAATTGGAAACAAAACATCTCAGCATGCTTGACAAGTCGGAAAGAAAGGTCTACTTGTATATAAAATAGAAGATGCATCATACTTGAACTAAACGTGACACTAACGCCTACCCCTAGTCTCTACGACCCCCTGTCGTATTGACCTAATCGAGAACGACATGTCTTTATTGAAAACTTAAAAACTACTCATGCAAAGGAAATAGAAGGGTAATTTAATGGACGCATAAAAAGCATCTTGATTACTCTCTCGACCATGACTTATCACGGCGGATGGTGTTTCAGGAACATGTAGCTTAGATCGGGGTTCTCCGCCATAAATTTTTTCCATCTTTGGACTCGGAGACCCTGCTTGTACTTCCTTAGGGATACGTTTATCGACGTCTTTGCTCAGCGTAGGGGATGAATCTTTTCTTAATCTTTTGGGATGCGTCTTTTTCTCTTTGGCTTTCCTCTCTAATTTCTTTGTTCTTCTTGAGTTTCTTGTTGTTTGGGCGTTCTGACCATGAGGAAGCTTTTCTCTTCTTTATCTTTCAGATAGTATGCAACTTTACTTCTAGAACGTATACTTCATCGCCTATCTTGCCCACTTCTTCTTTCATGTCGCAAATCTTCCATCGGGCGTATCTTAGGCGTTCTCCGTGGTCCTTTCGTTGCTATGCTTTGATCTTCCTTTCTATTGATGTGTTGCTGGTGTTCTTCATCCCTACGCTATAGCACTCTCTCGCTACTTGTTTTTCGCCTTTAATTTCTTGTATTCCCCAGGGGGATGGAAACTTCAGGGACTGATGATACGTGGATGGGATGGCTTTCATGTCGTGTAACCATGGCCTTCCCAGTATCATGTTATAGGGCGACTCGGCTTCCATTACTACAAACTTGGTTTGCATGTTTACCCCTTCCTCTAGGGTGGTTAGAGTGATTTCTCCAAGCATGTCGGCCACTTCGCCGCTGAATCCTACTAGAGGGATGTATTTCTTCACTACGTTTAAGCTGGAGAGCTCGAGTTCCTTGATTGGGGATAAGGTGACGATGTTTGCTGAACTTCCGTTATCTATAAGGATCCTCTTCACCCTGCAGTTGCTAATGGTTAGAGAAATAACTAAGCCGTCGTGATGATCCACCGACCCATTTGGCTCATCGAACGTGATGGGATAGTCCTTCTTGATGGTCCTCACGTGATACACCGGTAAGACGCTTCCTTCTCCGCGTAGTGTTTTGGCGTTCCTCTTGGCGGCTGAGACCGTATAACCGCTAACCGGAGATCCTCCAAAGATTGTGTTAACTGCCCTTGACCGGCTTGATGGAGGCGGTGGCGAGGCGGATCTATTTCTTTCTCTGCCTCTTTCGAACACGTCACAACCTTCTTTGGAGAGTAGGTCTAGCAGGTCGCCTCTTTTCAAAAGACGGAGAACTTCTTTTCTTAAGGTATAGCAATCGTCTGTTGGGTGCCCCGAGTCGTTATGGAACTCACAATATCCTCTTCCTGATCCTGGCTTCTTTTCGGGGTTGGGTTTTCTGGGCCACCTTACGTCGTGTAACTTCTCCATCGATCCTATGACTCTTAACACGTCGACTTTCATGCATATCCCTCTCTCGATCGCGTAGACATTATTGATCTTGCTGACGTTATGAACCATGGGGAGTTCTCTATGGAAAGGCTTAGTCCTCCTATCATGGCGATCCCCCTCTCGTCTCTGAGGAGAGTCTTTTCGCGATGGAGAGTGCCTTCGTGGAGATCGACGCCTTTCTTCGAGGTGATTTCGAAGATCTTCCTCTAAGCGTATTGCTTCCATTGCTCTTGCTCTCGTTATCTCGAACGACTCGGTACATGTCCTTGTCAGTTCTTTATATAAATCGCTATCTTTGGGGAGGGCGCGTCTGAACGCGTCGGAGGCGGTAGCTTCCGTGCAACTCGGGATCGTGACTTTCTCGTCGTTGAAACGCTTAAGAAACTCCCTTATGATTTCACCCCTGTTCATACGCATGTTGTGGAGATCTGACGGTTGTTTTGCAAAGAGCTTGCTACTGGCGAATTGTAGCCTGAATTGGTTGGATAGTTCCGCGTAGGACGAGATGCTTTCTTGAGGCAAGTGGATGAACCATGTCAAGGCGGGACCTTTCAATGTCGAGCTAAAGAATTTGCACATCATTGCTTCTTTAAATCTTGGGTCGATAGGACTTGTGGAGAGCTTGGCTTTGTACAGTAAGATATGTTCTTCGGGGTCGCTTGACCCATCGTAGACGGGGAGATCCGCAACGGTGAATTTCTTTGCGATCTTCTGGATGGCGATACTCCTAATAAAAGGGCTTTCCTCGAATGCATGCTCTTCTTCGGGTATTATGGAATTTGGAGCTCCTGGCCTAAGCATCATCTCCTTTCTTAAGGCTCCGACTTGTTGGGCTACGATACTCGCGACCGCGTTGGGAGTTAGGGCTTGCTTTTTGGATGGCTCTCCTCGGCCCGCTCTCGTCGATGTGATCGGTCTTGGGCGTCTTGAGAGCTCAAGGTCTTCTTCCTCGTCGGCTACGGCATCCATGTCCAGGCGACGAACGACACTCCGATCGCGAACGTAAGTGGGAGGCTTAGCGGACTCTGTCCTGAGTTCTTTTATAACAGAGCGTAGTCGCTCGTTTTCTTTGGCGAGTCCCATCGTTTTTTCTTCACTGGCGCTCTTGGCCTCTTCCCATGATTTTTGGACATTGTAGAAGTGATTCTTGACGGAGGCCATGTTGGTGACGTCATCGTCGGCTTTCTTTTTGGTTGCGGGGTCGTCGTCTCTGGCGACGTCGGAACCGTTCTCGAATTCTTCTTTCGAATCTCCCTGCATTGGATCGTTGGGGTTTGTAACTCGTTCTTTGTTCTTGAGACTGAGGGAGTCCTTTACGCGTTCTTCGGGATCTGAATCCCTGTTGTTGCGAGGGCTATTGGTTGGAGACGTCATGGCTTCCTGCAAAAAAAAAGAGGTTCCCTTTGTGTGGAAAGATGACACCTTTTTGATCAAGCCCCACGGTGGGCGCCAATTATTTGTAGCGAAATTATCAACGAGATGATAACTAAGCAATTGTAGGGCAAAGATCAAAGAGAATGGTATAATCTTAACACTAGGAGAACGAGATGAGAGAATAAGGTTGAAACTTGAACTTTCTTGTGGTATTGATATTACGGCGTAGCGTCCCATTCTTACAAAAGGTTGGCATTAACCTTTATATAGGTTAACCCTAGGATCCTACTAAGGAAATAAGATCTTTTTCTTTTCCTTCTATCTTCTAACGATATAATAAATATGGTAAAAGATATTCTTTTATCTTACCTTTTACCATTTACATGAATATAATACAGAACAAGGTAACTAAGTGGCGGCTGACCTAATTCCCATAGCTGAACGACGTGCTCTTCCTTATAACGTCACGTCGACGCCATCCTTCGTTCTTCACGTTGCGTCGCTTCTATGCTTTTACGCGTAGCTCCTTAGCGTTCCATAGTCGTCGTATTTTTAGGCACAAACAATGATTTCTCAAGACAGAATCAGAATTGGAGCAAATGTTCTCGGCAAGCACCAAAGAGATTTTAGGTTCTCGGGTGCGAGCGTCGGGAAGTTGTGCCTCACTTTCAGTTGGTCGAGCACTTGAAGACTTTTCTCATGCCAAATTTTCCTGAGAGTTTAAGCAAGGCAAAATAATAGAATACTCCGAAACAGAAAGTGGAAGATACTTACCTTCAAGCAAATGGCGAGGCAAATGTGGATTTGGCTTGTCAAAGGCATTGGTCCTCGGAGCTTCATTAGCAATACTAGGAATTTTTGAGCTATTAAAGAGGCTTAAATCTAGGAAATAAATGCTAAGTGTGAACAAATCAAAAGGAGGGATCTAAGGGATTATGCTAGACACTTATTAGGATGATCCAATGGCTGAAATTGGTGATCCATGTGACCCTCACACGGATTGATGACATGGCAATTCAGCTTGGAGGATTTTAAGAGATCACATTGAATGCTTGATGGTGCAAAAAGGGGGATTGTGTCTCTTCCGGGTCCGAGGCCTTTGGTATGCGCGCTTGGACCTTATCTTGACTCCTTGGGTCCATTTAGGACCAATGGAACCATGTGCGCCGAGCCAATGTGGCTGGAAGGGATCAGACGCACACAAGCTTTCTTTGACGCGTAGGCGTCGTCGGGCGTCAAACATGGCCTTGGTCACTTTGAACTTGTGAGGCACTTGTATGGGCGTTCTTGACCTTATTGGACTCCTTTGATGCCTTTGAGTCCAATGGTAGTGGCTTGATGGGATTGAACCCCATGGTGAGATCACATCACTTCGGTTAACCGAAACACCGGTTAACTACCCATGCCCACCCCTAACATTTGTAGTAGATTGATTTTTTATTGAACTTATACTAAAGTCATGTGAGTCGATAAACATGACAAATAGTCATGCATCACTATTTACATATAATACATGAAATTGGAAAATGAGTTGTTGATTTTTGTCTTCCTAACACTTGATGTCAAATTTATACAATACTTGCATTTTTATATAAATATACAATGTACAAAATAAGGAGGATTTATAATAACACTAGTCTCCGAGCCTCAGTCCCTGCTTCGTATGGGTATACAAGTTTTGTGTGTACAAGATTGTGTATTAGAAATGGAGGTTATATTTAGGCTTCGATAGTTACATGACCAAAACAATAATTATATTTCACATCATACACTGAGAAATACATAATGCACAAACTCGACAAAAATAGTACAAAAAAATACATTACAAACATATGCTCATAATGAAGAAATCATGAAAATGGGCGTTTGACGATTTTCCGAAAAATAATAACAAAAAATGAAATGCAATGATAGTTAGAAGACACACTCGAAATTATTATTTAGTCAATAGTGGTGATATCTCAACTTCCTTCCAGGTTTTCATGCAGGCCAAATCAATTAGCCCTTCTAATCTTTTAGTATAAAATGACCTTGAAGTTGTTGTCTATCACATTAAATGTGTTACATCTAGTTGTTTGTATCCACGTTGTAAATCTTATATTTGACTTAATTATCTTTTGTTCATATACAATAATTTGTTAGGAAAATCTTTTGCTCAATAGTGGTGATATCCCAACTTCCTTCCAGGTTTTCATGCATGCCAAATCAATTAGCTCTTCTAATCTTTTAGTATAAAATGACCTTGAAGTTGTTGTCTATCACATTAAATGTGTTACATCTAGTTGTTTGTATCCACATTGTAAATCTTATATTTGACTTAATCATCTTTTGTTCATATACAATAATTCGTTAGGAAAATCTTTTGCTCAATGACCAAGTTGCCATTTTTGTACCTGCTAACATTGTATAAAATAACACCATATTAATCAATTGTTGTATACTTTTGAACAAAAGATGATTAAGTCGAAATCTAACAATGTTGTTCTACTCTAATATCATAATCAAATATGGTCATATAATCATATATTCATGGAATGACTTTACCATGAAAAAGCTCCTTCAATATGCCAATGGCCCGTAAACAGAGTAATAATATATGTCACGTAAAGAAACCTTAAACCTCAATACTATTCCCCTAGTTTTGAAGTTCAAATTCTCTTATGCAAAATGTGTTGATAATAACCGAACCTTATTGCAATCTTAATCTTATCTTAATCTTAATATAATATATTATAAAATTAGGGGTTTCCCAAATTAAACACAATGCATTTAATGCTTTGCTTTTAATTTATCATTTTTTTGATTTTTTTCTTTTCCCATTTCTTTCCTACGTTTACGAATATATTGCCCAAATGAAGATTCTGCAACGCCTTATTATGAAGTTTTATAGGCCATAAAACCCGCGCGTAGCACGGGCCCAAAAAGTCTAGTAGAAGAAAATACAATCACATATAGGGTTACTAGACTGTGAAGTCACGAGGTAGTTTTGCAACTGTGTAATTTAAACCATCACATACGCAAATCATATATTAAATGATATACACCTAGAGATATACAAAGTTTTAATGCATAAATTCAAGGATTGGACTTAACATTTACCTCCTTTGACAACTTGTGCGTCTTTTTCTCGTAGAGCACCCAAAACCCGAAATTGAGAGAGGAAGAGGAAGATTGAGGAACAACACGATACCTTTATGGTGCTTTGGAGAAAAAAAAGAGGAGTTTGATAGAACATTACTTATTTACCGTCGGCCTTCATACGTAGCAATTACAACATAGCTCACTCGCACTAATTGATGTGAGACGTGGCTTATTCGAGTGACCACCTAACGCTTGTTGCGCCTACGTGGCATGGTTATATACATTCAGTCTTCAGAAAAGTTAAGGCATACCACAAAGATTAAAGTCAGATGCAACTGTTATAAATAATTATTATTTTTGTTGTTTTAACTATTATAAATAATTATTTTTAGACTTTATTATATCAAAAAGATACTAATTTATAAAATTTTAAAAAAAAATTCTCTCATGTCAATTTAATGTAAACAAATAAATTTAATAGATTTTTTTTTAAAAATAACTTTTTAAATATTTAAACGATTATAATGAAATTAATATATTCCAAATAAAATAGTTTTTTTGGATTGAAATTTTGCTTAACTTGATGATTTTTTCATAATTGGTCATAATATTTGCTTTTTATGTTTGTAATCTTTATTTTAAGATTTCATGCTACTATAAAATTACCTTAAATTTGAATCTAAAAAGTCATTTAGACTATTTTTGGTTCATAAATTAAAAGGTATAATTATTTATTTTATTTATTTCCTTATTTTAAAATGGTAAGGATCTGATAATACACAGGAGTAGGTCTCGGCCCAATTATAATGACATAAGCCCATCAAGAACAGGCCAGTGTGCGCCAGTTTATGGGCTTTGCTTTTTGCTTGCAAAACGACACCGTATCACCGCACCCTGATTCCTGAATCTGACAGCGACGCCGCTTCTTGGGTCTTTGATCCCCTCTCCGAGCTACGCACCAATTTGGAAACAGATAACTACTTCTTCGTCGTCTCCTAAGAGCTTCACTTTCCCTTAATTCAGAGGAGTAGGAGAAATTCAAGCTCAATCAGAATCAACCGAGAACAACAACAATGATGGGATCGGAGCAGGAGCCAAATGAAGAAGAATCACATCTTTACACTTCCCCTGATGAGATGGAAAGCCTCGTTCTCAACGATGATGTCCAACACCCGCTCTCTAATGGCGGCCGGATCGCCGGAGTTCCGCCCGCTCAGATCTCCGCCGTTGACGGTGATGAAAGCCGCGGTAGCTCAGACTTCGCTGATTCGCTGCTTCAAAACCCTAGCTCTTCACTAGGCTTCTCTTCTTCGTCGCTGAATTCGTTCCTTGATCCTCCGTCCTACGCCGACGCCATGTTCCGGTCCTTTGACGGCGAGACATCGGAGATCGACGGCCGAGAACACTCCTCTTCTGACTCCGAGTACATCCATATCACCGTCTCTGATCCCAAGAAGGTTCCGGAGGTTTCGAATTCGATCGTTCCAGGGAGCAATTCCTACTATACTTATCTAATCACGACCAGGACCAACTTTCCGGAGTTTCAAGGTACTGAATTCAGCGTCTGGAGGAGGTTTAGAGACGTGGTTACTTTATCCGATCGTCTGGCTGAGACGTTCAGGGGCTTCTTCATCCCTCTCAGGCCGGATAAGAGCGTAGTGGAGAGTCAAATGATGCAGAAGAACGAGTTCGTGGAGCAGAGGAAGATCGCGATTGAGAAGTACATGGGGAGATTGGCTGCTCATCCTGTGATTAGGAAGAGTGATGAGTTTAGGGTTTTCTTGCAAGTGCAAGGCAAGCTTCCATTGTCTAAAACCACTGATGTGGCTTCTAGGATGTTAGATGGGGCTGTGAAGCTGCCAAAGCAGTTGATGGGGGATCCAGCGGCCGTGACGGCACCACATGAGGTGGTGCAACCGGCGAGGGGTGGGAGAGATTTGTTGAGGATGTTCAGGGAGTTGAAGCAGTCTGTTACTAATGATTGGGGTGGGTCAAAGCCGATGGTTGTGGAGGAGGATAAGGAGTTTATGGAGAAGAAAGAAAAGCTGCAGGATCTGGAGCAGCAGCTTATCAACGTGTCTCAGCAGGTTTGAGCTTTTGTTACAAGACTAGCAAATCAATTAACTCTTTTTTTTAATGTCACAGTTTCTTGTTTCGTTGTTTGCTGTTTGATATTTGCATAGGATGCCAATGTTGGAAGGAACTAGTTTGAGTGAGGCTTTTCAGCTTTTGTGCAACGAGTATTTAGAATTTTAGAAAAACCCTAGTGGACATTCAGCTCAACCAATAGTAGATTTGATGTAGCCAGTAGTAAATATGGATAGAGGTAGGACTTGTTTGGCAAAACATTCTAATATCGTTAGGTACCTTGTTACCATGTCAGAAATAAATATGTTTTCCAAACAAGCCCAAGCAATTGTTGTTTCTAGGTTGCTATTGAACTCACAGACAATTTATCATATACGTGTGTTAAGATTTGCTGTGTTTGCGCTGATTGTTTTTAATTTGATAAATGATTGTGTGATAACATTGCTATGTAGGCTGAAGCTCTAGTGAAAGCTCAACAAGACACTGGAGAGACAATAGGCGAGTTAGGTATGGCATTTGTCAAGTTGACCAAGTTTGAGTTAGAAGAAGCGGTATCTGAGTGCCAGAGAGTGAGAGCAGACGATGTGAAGAATGTAGCAACTGCTGCAGTCAAAGCGAGCCGACTGTATAGGGAGTTGAATGCTCAAACAGTCAAACACCTGGTACACAATTTATCTGTCAGCTATTTTCGTCTTCTGATAATTAATTTTGAAGAACACACTAGTGCTTCGAAACATAGATGTATATTCAGATATTTTCAAGACTGATAATTGATTCAGCTCTACATGAACTATTGCTGAACAAAGTCCTCCATAATTATGTAAATAAATTTGATTAGCAAGAGAGTAGCAACCTAGTCGAATGATTATTTTGCAATTCATTATGGTACTTGTAAAGTTATGAATTTCAAACCAAGCCAACAAGAGCATCTCAACGGAAAATTTGACTAACAAAAATCCACATAATCCAAAGGGCAAGAGAGATGCACCTTGTGTATCTTAGATTTGCAATCAGACGAAGGAGTAAAATAGAACCCATAAACTGGAGAATAGAGGAAAATCGATTCATTTAAAATACCTCTATCGAAACTGTTTTGCCAAACCGACCAACCTAGTTGTAATGTTTCACTCTAGCTGAATGCATTAATTGTTTGTGCATATTGGATATTGCAAATCTAAGATACACATGGTGCATCTCTCTTGCCCTTACGGGATATGAATTGATCCTTTGAATGGATATATCTATATATATATATATATATATATGCGTTTATGGAATATGTTGTCTTGTTTATTAAATCGTTGTCGCGCCTTCCGATAAATAAAGTATTTTGATGAATTTTATTTAATGCATTTATTCTCTGGTTTGATTTCCAAACGATATCCTAAACTTTCTGGAATAGCAAGCTAGCTGACTTGTCATTTTAAGCACGGTCTGTTATCATGTCTATTGCAGGATAAGCTTCATGACTACCTTGGAGTGATGCTTGCTGTTGATAATGCATTTGCAGACAGATCAAATGCACTATTGACTGTCCAAACTCTCTCGACTGATCTATCTTCCTTACAGTCACGGATTGAAAAGCTTGAGGTTGCTTCATCCAGGATATTTGGGGGAGATGCTTCCAGGATGCGGAAAATAGAGGAGCTGAAAGAAACTGTGAAAGTGACCGAGGATGCAAAAAGTGTGGCAGTTAAAGAATATGAAAGGATTAAGGTAACAAATGATTATCTCATGCCTCTAATCTATGTATTCGCTCTTGAAGATACTGACTTTAGTGGAACAACATACAATGATCTTTGCTATAATTACTTAATATTAATTTTTCGTTCCTACATTAAATACATATCCTTAGTGTCTAGTGTAACTATGTCCCTTAGGAAGTCCATGATAGCTTGCGTCCTCTCTGTAAAGAAAGATGATTTAATCATTTAATTTAAGTTTATATATCAGTGAGAGCTAAATCTCTGAGGAAAGGTGTTTTGGTGTTTAGGCCTGGCAATTGCATATAATATAAGCTCCTTTTATAATGAATTTGGATTTACATTGAATTTACTGTCGATAAATATAGTCGTGGAGTTACCTTCGATAAATATGCTATATATATATATATATATTTCTTATTTCCTATTTCTTTTTAGAATGATCAAAGATTTGTTGTGCTGTTTTGAGGGAGCAAAGGGAGAAAGACTAAATTATTTCTTCTTCTCCCTTCTCCAACTCTTCATGCAAAATATGGGCACATACGGCACTTTCCTTGGGGTTTCAATGGTCTAGTCAAATAGGTCTATACCTTGAGCCTTTTAACAAGAAATGAGTCAACTGACAAAAAAAAAGCACTGGGACTGTTTTAATTTCTAAACAGAATTCAGCAGCATTTACCAATTCCAGCCGTGTGCGAGATTCTTTCATAAACCCCAATTTCTTTGTCCTTGATATCTAATCTAAAATTAAGCTCTTGAAAACATGTTTAATGAACCTTTATTTTGAATAATTTGTTTCAGACTTGCCAGATTGCTTAAATATAAGCTTCTCCTGTAAGTTTCACTGTCTGACTCCCAAGGCACTCATGAAATTATGCAGGTAAATAATAGGACGGAACTTGCGAGGCTTGATAAAGAAAGACGAGCTGACTTCGTAAATATGCTGAAAGGGTTTGTGGTAAATCAGGTACATCTAGTCTTTTGAATATTTGAGCTGATAATCTGTTAAATGAAAAATACCATCTATTTTGATGAATCACTCGTTCTTCATATTTAACAGGCTGGATACGCTGAGAAAGTAGCTAGTGTTTGGGAAAAGGTTGCAGAAGATTCAAGCCGCTACGCAACCGGTACAGGGTCAAGTTAAGTTTATCTGTAAGTATTTTTAGTTGATGTCTTCCTGCGAATTGCTTCCTCTTGGTTAATTTCTTTTTTATTTTTCATCTTATCAATCAATGTAAATTGTACATCAGAGTTCTGTTTGATAGAAGTTTGGCCTTGATCATATTAATTTCATAACATCGACATTTTAATCTTTCATGGCTGTGACTGTGAGTGAGATTATCTGTTCATGTGTATGCAGCCTTATTTGCTCATTATAATTGAATATCAAACTATTAATGCCACTCTTATGTACATTTTGTTCTTTCTTTTTTGTTTTTTTTTGTTTTCCACTCTAGTTTAGCGGTTAGGGTAATTTCCTACTAACCTTACATCTAGAGTTCGAGCTGCGTGGGTGACTCTCCCAAGAAACAATTTTTAACCTCCACCAAGTCTCGAACTCGAGACCTCATGTTGGGTGGTTGGGGTCCCTTATCATCCGACCACATGCTTGTTGGTATACATTTTGTTCATTAATGCCTTATGCAAAAAAACATTTATACATATATATTATATATATATCAAGAAAGTAGGAATATTTTGTTAAATCCCCTCCCAAAAAAAACTTTCCTTCTCTTCAATTTATGGGCATCCTTATCCGAGTCAGTTGTTGTTTATCAAAATTGAATATTCACCCGAGATATAATAAGTTATGGGCATCCATGACCTCTTGCGAAAATGTTATATCTTTCCAAAGAAATTGACGGTGTCGAGCTTGCATTCTATCTCATCGTAAACCTTATTTGCATGAACCATTTTCATGCTACCATGGCATAAAACACAAATGCTACAGTCTTTGATAAAAACATCCAACGATGAACCATTTTCATGCTAGCATAAAACACAAAATGCTATCGGTAATGCGAATTTGTTGTGACTAACTTGAGAGAAGATACTCTTTTGCATGAAGAGAGCTGAATTGGGATCACTTTTATCAAAGTACCAAGACGGTTTAGACGTGAAACGGCTCAAGTCGGTCGAACATACACGAAATCTGAAAATAAAGATTGTTGAGGGAGAAATTTTGACCTTAACTTAAAATTCAAGTATGTGATTGGTAGGTTTTGGTGGCCTATACGGCTCTAGAACTTGACATATGTTCTTGACCCAAATGCAGCCACATAAGTAGGTCGGTAAGAGCCATACATTAATCCAGTCCAGTTGTTCACTACGCTACTATATCCACCACTCAAAAGATAAACAGAAGAAGAAGAAGAAAAAAAAACTCTGAACCAAAAAAAAAGGAGAGGAGTATATCGCAATTCCAGCCAGCAGCTGCAGCCATGTGTAATTGACACCTTCAAAATGAAGGCTCAGATTCAACGAGGCTTCAACCTCAGCCATGCTCCTTCGCCGCCTCTCCAATCGTCGCATCTGCGCAGTCGCTTCATTCCGCTCGGAAGAGACCTCAAACAGTCCCCCCAGGATCATGCTTTTAATCGTCGCCGAATCGTTTTATGCTCTGCTGAGAACAGCCGAAATCCAATTGAAAAGCTGGAGAAAGTTGGAGATATTCGCCGGACGAGGAGAGATGTTCTTGTCGGTTCGTTCGTCACATTCGGAGCTGTTTTTTGCGGATCTACTGTAGGTAAGGCGGAGGAAAGTCCGACGAAGAATGATGCTGTTCCTCCTCCTCCGGCCGCGAAGGTTGAGGTTACAGAGACGGCGCCGATTCCTGCAGTAAAGGTGGAAGTGAAGGAGGAGGTTTTGGCTTCGAGGATTTACGACGCCACTGTGATCGGAGAGCCGTTGGCGGTAGGGAAAGACAAGAGTAAAGTGTGGGAGAAGCTGATGAATGCTAGGGTTGTGTATTTAGGGGAAGCTGAGCAGGTTCCGACTCGAGACGACAAGGAATTGGAGCTTGAGATTGTCAAGAATTTGAGGCGGAAGTGTGTGGAGACTGAGCGGCCATTGTCCGTCGCTCTTGAAGGATTCCCTAGTGATTTACAGGAGCAGGTCAACAAGTACATGGACAAGAGGTATGCTTACTTGCTAGTACTTTGTAAGAAATTAGATTACTTCTGTTTGTGAGAGAAATTGAGTTACTAGATGCTACATAGTACATGATAGCTTATGACAATTAACAAATGCAAGATCAAATGATCTTATCATGGGATCCTTATTCTTATTGATCTTAAACACAAAAGAATCATCAAAAACATACTGAGCAGAGACAGAACACAATCCAGTTTAAAGATAGACTTAAACAGTTTGGAGATGAATGATCCATATGAGACCTCTAGAGTAGTTTGACAATAAAATTACCACTAGTATGCCGAGGTGATCACAATTATAGTTTTGCTATGTCGATTATCATCCTCTTTCTTGTCGTGAGAAAGGGCATTACAGATTGATCTTTCTTGTCACGGGAAATAAGTTAAAGGATGCTGGATCATCCTTTAACAAAACTTTGACCTGCTAGTAGAAGCTAAAATTAGGAAATACTGAAATAGTCCATCCTTCAATTATCTATGTCAAATAAATGAATTAATTGACAAAACTAGCAAATAGCAATTCCTTGATCAAGTCTGAGTGATCCAATGGGGATTATCAAATGCAGTATAAATTATCAATAATATTCGGTTTTTATTTGTAGCTCTTTGCTCTGATGTTTTAATATCTCTGCCAGATGACTATAAGGGAAAGCTTTACTTGTCCGCAGGATAGATGGAGACACTTTAAAATCCCTTGTGTCACACTGGTCGCCAGAACGCTGGCAGGAATATGAACCACTGCTAAATTATTGTCGGGACAATGGAATCCGTCTTGTAGCTTGTGGCACACCTCTCCAGGTCTACTATCAATATATGGAGTTTTATTTTATATAAATTATTGAATCATATGCATTACTTATCTCACAATATATAAATGTATCAGGTATTGAGAACTGTTCAATCTGAAGGGATTCAAGGACTCTCAAAAGCTGATCGTCAAAAATATGCTCCTCCTGCCGGATCTGGATTCATATCTGGTGTCAATCCTCTTCCCCGCAGATTGTCACTGGAGATGATTTCTTCCGGTCAGAGTACGACATTTGGGCCAAGTTCATATCTGACTGTACAGTCAAGGGTGGTTGAGGATTACTCTATGTCTCAGGTGATTCTAAAGGCACTGGCTGATATGGGAGGCTCAGGTTTGCTTGTAGTTATAACAGGTGCAAACCATGTTTTATATGGATCACGTGGTACAGGGATACCAGCGAGAATTTCAAGAAAATTGCAGAAGAAAAATCAAGTTGTTTTGTTACTTGACCCTGAAAGACAGTTCATAAGAAGAGAGGGAGAAGTTCCTGTTGCAGATTTCTTATGCTACTCAGCAGCTAGACCATGCAGCCGAAATTGCTTCGATCGTGCTGAGATTGCTCGTGTCATGAATGCTGCTGGACGGAGAAGGGATGCCTTGCCTCAGGTGATTTCTCTATATTAGCTTTGTAGAATCATGAATGCTTAGTCTTATATAGTTGAGAAATTTGAATGGGCAAGTAATCTCACTAACATCTGAAGATAACTTTTATCTTCATTGACCTTCTGAGGGCATGTCTACAAAACTTACTTCTTGATGGAAAATATGCTTTATTTTTTGAAAACTTAACCTTTTGTATTTGTAATGATCTCAGGACCTCCAAAAAGGACTTGATCTTGGTCTGGTTTCACCCGAGGTGTTGCAAAATTTCTTTGATCTGGAGCAATATCCACTAATTAAAGAGCTTACTAGTAGATTCCAAGTAAGTTATATATTCAGCACTCGCTTTATTGGTGTATGTTTTCATGTGTGTGTGTTTTATGTCCTTGGTAATTTATGGGAGATATGAACTGAAAATGCAGGGTTTTAGAGAGAGATTGTTAGCAGATCCAAAGTTTTTGAACCGATTAGCAATTGAAGAATCCATTTCCTTAACAACTTCTCTGGTAGCCCAATACCAGAAGCGGAAAGGAAACTTTTTCCAAGAGATTGACTATGTGATTACAGATCTTGTCAGGGGTGCTGTGGTAGATTTTTTCACGGTCTGGCTTCCTGCACCAACTTTGTCGTTCCTATCATTCGGAGATGGAATTGAGAATCCCGAAAATCTGGATTCTTTAATGGGCCTACTAGGATCAATTCCCGACAATGCTTTTCAAACAAATCCTGCAGGAAAGAACTGGACGTTGAGTCATAGAATTGCATCTGTGTTTTTTGGTGGTGTCAAACTTGCTAGTGTTGGATTTGTTTCCAGTCTTGGTGCGGTGGTTGGTTCCAATGCTCTGTTTGCAGCACGTCGGTTACTTAATCCAAAACTAGTTACAAACCAGAAATATAAACGCTCTCCAATTTTCAAAACAGCAGCTGTTTATAGTGGTTTTCTTGGAACATCAGCAAATCTTCGGTATCAGGTACATATGTTGATCAAATTCCTCTAATTTTGCTGTAGTGATTGTGAACACATTTTAAAACTGGCTTGAAATTTCTTGTGCTGATGAAATAATATAATTTTTACATAGTTTCTATCATTAATTTGATGAAGTGAGCTCTTATGATTTTGTTTTTGTTTTCTTCTGATCATATACAAAATTCTAATAATGAGGTATTTCATTGCAGGTTATTGCTGGATTAGTGGAGCATCGCATATCTGAACTTATACCGACACAAGCGTTACTTGTTAACGGGATTTCTTTCGTTGCAAGAACTCTCAACTCTTATTGGGGAACCCAGGTTAGATTCACCTTCTGTTAGGCTTGCTCGTTTTAGAAACTAAACCCTAAGTTACGAAAGGTTAAACCCGACACAATAAGAAAGTAAAATCCAAAATTATCAATGCTTCATTGAACAATTTAACGCGTCTTATAAAACTGCAGCAATGGATCGATCTTGCACGTTACACGGGGATTCAGACTCAGAAGAGTGAAACTGAATTACCTGAAGCAGCTCCAGAGACGGCCAGTCTTCCTGCAATTGAGTGCAGTAACACAGAAGAAGGCGCCATTGATGACATAAAGAATCCATAACACTGTATTTGATGCTGTTCCTCTTTTGCTAGCATCTCAATTTTGTCAATACCTGTTTATGCAATTTTTTAATACAGCTTAAATTTGTACACAAAACACTCTTTGTATAAACCACAGTTGAGTTTTCTAAGGGCTTGTTTGGCAGGATTAATGATTTCAAAAGAGTATATATATATATAATAATATACCAGGCAAAAATCCACTGTCTTCTTGTGTACATTGAATTTGAACCATAATAATAGTACCGAAAATAGTTACACACAAATTTCTCAAGATTCTTCGGCAGCTTCTTGCTCTTGCAATCTATTTTTCACTCTACCAAGTGCCTTCTCCAGATTATCCAACTGCATAGAGGATATGCAATGCAACACATCAGAATATTAAATTGATTTGTGAATCTTTATAATGTACAAGAAAAAAAAGAGCAAATTCTCCAATACCTCATCTTTGGCGAAGCGATTGTACACAAATAAACCTTTAAACAGATCGAAACTATCCTTAACTGTGCTTTCCTTCTGCAATTTCATAGCAAAAATGTTACTTGGTTTCTGCAATATCATAGAATTGCAAGTACTGTAGTTGCTAGTTAGGTTATTCAAAAGAAACTGACCAGTTGGAGTAGTGATTGGAAACTCTTTGTGTTTATGGGAGTTGATTCTATGTCCATTTCTGCCAAAGTCCTGAAAATTTTAACCCAAAATAAATCAATCCTCTTGTGCTTTGATCATTATGAAGCTCGATAATTAGGATATGTTTTACCTTCCGATGGTGTGACTCAAAAATTGACTCCGAGCAGCTAATCGGTCGTGCTCTTCACATGATATCTCTAGCATTCTGCATCCCTGAAAACACACATGCATTTTTATTCAATCAATAGTTTTGCAAAGTGAAAAAGCAATCTGAATTACGAATTTAATCATGGATATTAGCATGAACAATGAAGAAGCACTTGCCTCACTTTCAAATATGTGAAGGAAACTGGTGCATATTGTTTGGTTCCTGATACGAACTTTCTCGAACATAAAAGGTAAACACTTCCACCCATCTTTCCCACTCTCGGGTCCAAACATAGGATGAGTGCATAACAAATCTGCTTCTTCTGGCAGTGCCTGAATTTCATGTTGAAACTCTAATGTCAGAGTTTGTTGTATTAATTGTAAGTATTACATCAAAGTACAAGTCGGAACCTTATACGGAGTATATTGACAAGATTATCATACAAGAACACAAGGACAATTTCCATAGAAATCATTATTTAAAGGGGAAGACTCAAACAACAACAACATGCCTCATTATATCCCGGGTCTGATCGAGCATTTCCTTAGCCCAACCCAACGAAATCTTTATATGGTGCAAATTTGAGTGCTACCGAATTGATCCTTCATAATTTGCACCGTATAATTTATTTGCACTAGATTCAACTCCGGATTTTGCAAATGAAAAAAAAGTAGAGACATTAATCAATGATATAAGGAAATAGTAGACAAACATTTGTTAACATCATGTCAATTTGGATTGAAAAAATGTTAGAATAGACCTTAATTAGAATATGTTTTGGATGCTCTTTCACTGACAGCACATCAACGAACAACGCAGGCTTTCTCATCAGATGAAATGGCATCGAATCGATCACTCCTTGAAAAGATAAAATCGAAGTACAGATCATTATGACGTCATTACTAGCCTCAAGAAACCGATCAATTTCCCTGCAAATTAAGCCCCAAACTCAATTAACCTAAATCTAGTGATGATTTGAAAGTAACCCAATCAGAATCTGGATTTTGAGTACCTGAAGAAGGAGATACCGAGTTGGTTGCAGAGGAGAGTGTAATCGGATCGGGAAGTAGCAGTGACAGTGTGGCCATGTTTAAGAATGGTTTTGGCGAGGAATTGTGCGAAGGATCCGAAACCCACGATTCCTATCTTCAGAGTAGATGATGAGTTTGAAGACATGACAGGATTGGGACTGCTATGCTCAAACTCTGATTTTATTTTTATTTTTTTGCAAAGGGTTTCATTTTAAATTTGATAGGGGGACCAACTTTTTAGGACCTTTTTGGTAGAGTTGTGTTGACGAATGAAATTGTTTTTTTTTGGTAGAGTTGTGTGTAGATATGAGATATCAGAGTATGTTTTTACCCGTGTTTAATATCATCGGTATATGAATATCAAACTTAAAGTATATCTGTTGTTTGGTATGGACCAAATATATAAGGTATGAGTATCGAGATGATTTTGGAGTGTGTTTTTAATATCTCTCGAAAATCGAGTATATCAAATATATTCATACCCTTACCCGATATGTCATACCCTTACTCGATATCCAAACGAGTCCAATTGCTTTTTTTTACCAAATATGCTTTTAGAATTATTCATTACTCATTCTCGTTCATTAACATTCCAAAGGAATCAGCCTAAACAAGAGGAATCAACCTAAACAAGGTCTTAGGGTAGAAGTCAACAATGTTGAAACTTACTTGAAAACTGATGAAAGTTCAAATGCAGAATAAGGGGAAGTTGTCAAGAATATGCATCCATACAAAGATTTCAATGACAGTGAGATTTGTCAGAATCAAGCATGTGGACATTAATATTCTCACCATGAAGCTCTGGTACAAGGATTTCTCACTAGGATGTGGATGTTGTGGAGCTGAAAATCACGTTTTTGAGGATTGTTTTCTGAACAACATGCAACCCTCTAACTTTGGAAGCAACATCAATATGACCAATGATGAGAAGTTGGCTACTGAACAAGCAAGGGAAAAACTGCTCAACAACATTCTCAACAAAAGATCTACAACCCAAGTGAAGCAAATTACTGGATATAGCTTTGTCGTCAAGGGTGGTGGAAGCAACTCAACAGCACAGCGGAAACAGTACAACGCCCATAGACAACCTACCAAAGGAAAAGAGATTGTCATTTCACCAATACAAGTTGCTCATAACTCAAGCTCAAGATCACAGAACTCAAGTTTTGATGTTCTCCCGACCTATTCTCTGCCTCTTAGCTACAATCTGACATGTTCCTACCACATCTCTTTGCCCAAATGCAGCACCAGATGGCCTACATGTCACCACCAATGATGAATGTCAATCCAAGAATGATGAGGCCCCTGCTAAGGCACCCTCCAGGCATGAGGTACACCGCTCCACCAAACATTGAGCACCATTTGGACTCTCCGAAAGTCTCTGAGAAGTCTACCACATCTCCCCAGAATAAGATTGAGGCTATTGATATTTCGGTTAACCAAAATAATAAAAAGTACAAAAATATATTCTTTAAATTGTTAAAAAGAAGAGTTAACGAGAATCGTTTTATCAATCTCCCATATAATAAAAACAAAAAAAAATACTAAAGGGATAAGTTACATGAAAAAAAAAAAGCTAAAAAGACATGAATCACAAATTCAAAACATATTTAAAGAGGTAAAAGTCACAAACTAAAGTTCATTAATGTTGGCTCATTAGCTATTGGCGACACACAGAAGAAAGAAACCATAAGCAAAGCAAAGAGTTTGGTTGCCGTAGAAAAACAGAAGCAAAGAGTTGTGTTTGTTGATTGCATGCTGTAAAAGAGAATTAAGAGAGGTCATCCTGGGTACATGATTTTTTGGTATAATATTACATAGAAATTTATGTTAATTCTTTTGCAAGTTCTCGATAATGTTTTGACCAAAACATTGGTGAACTTCTAAAACAGAGATCCTCACAAGTCTCGAACTTCTAAGTTTTATAACACAATGACCCCATATTTGCAAAAACAGAATTGCAATAGATAATATGCAATCTAAAAACGTCCCTATCCTATTATGCACAAGCATACTTGATATAACAATGAAATTCAGAACCTTTTGAAGTCCATAAAGACAACCAACGATTTAGCACTCATCTAATTAACAATTCATCTTCACTGAAATTGGCAGGGCAACTTTCTGAATATAATGGCACATGAACATAAAATATTCACGGTTAGATCAAACTATTTAATGAAAGACCGAGATTAAACAAACGCAAATCAGTTAATTCAGCCAAATATAGAATATTCAGGTTTGAAACTAAAAAAACAAAGAACCAAACAATACCAATCCCAAAAAGATTCTTAGCCATTGATAACACATCAACGAAAGTCTCCAAGCTGTAAATTTTATTTGTCAATTATCAATATAGGTATTGGAGAAAGCTACCACAAACAAAGAGCTCAAACCACATTGAGAGCAAACTTCTTCGTCTCACCCTCATCTACCACTCGATCCCGCTCATCCAGACCTTATCACTTTAATTTTTGGTTTATTCTTTTACTTCTTTAGATCCACTCTGATATCCTTCTTCAATTGCACGCTTGATCGTCCTCGTGTTCCTTAGCATCCTTTTCGTTGCTGAAAGTTTCATTAATTTGCTGAAAGAGCGTGTCACAATGTCCATGGAATCGAATCGGGAAACTGTGTTTTGGATGTGGGCATACAAGTCATTTTTCTATTTTTTTTTATCTATTTACAAAATTGTCACTGCATTATTTATACTCATATTTTCTCCTTTTATTTTCCAGATCTAATATGGAGCGTCGTTATGAGAGATCGAACGACCACAATTGTTCTTAGATTCTTATATTAAGCAAAGTTCTCATTTGATCCTTTCTCTTAAGTAGTGTCCTTATAATTGTGCTAATGAATTTTTGAGTAGCAAAAGTTTATAATCTCTATTTTTGATGACTTGTGCTGAAAAATCAATCAATCAAAGAATGAGAGAAAATGATGGGATGAAGGTATATGATCATTTGAAGTTGAGATTTTAAGAGGTTGGTAAATGGTTGGTAAATTTGTGACTTCTGAGTTCTGACATGCTAATTTATGGATTGTATCTTTGTAGGTTCTACACATGTTTTGGTTGTACGTGAATTGGATGAGAATGTGGACGAAGAAATGCTTCGTTTTGAGTTCTCAAAACATGCTCCCGCGGACAAGTCTCTCCATAAAACTACTATACTAGTCCACCTTCATGGAACATATTCCTAGTTGTATCAAAATTTCATGCATGACAAAATTTGTTTTGGTGTAGGTCTAAATGCAACATATGTTGCATATTTGAAAACTTAAGATACCATATATCCATAATTTGAAGCTAAATAGTTCAGGTTTTGCTACTTTGGTCTATAAGAATTAAGAGTGCAATGGAATGATTGAAATGTCGAGAAGCACTTGCCTCACTTTGAAATATGAAGAGTGCATAACAACAGAAGCCGTCTTAGTCTAGTGGTAGGGTGCTCTTGCCCCTTCCTCTAGACGGGAGTTCGACCTGCTAGGGTAGTGGTATGACCCCCATTTATTGGGGGTAGGGGTTGCCTTCTGTGAAAGAATTCCGGTGTACGTTTGCCTACACCAAAAAAAAATGAAGAGTGCATAACAAATCTACAACTTTTGACCGTGCATGAGTTTCATGTTAATGTAATAGTGCGAAAAAATGACACTTAAAAAATTTGGGTAAAGTTCTCGTGAGTATAAAATCTGTGATAAGCATTGACGATGATATACACACGCATTACAACTCATGCACATAGTTTGAGTGATGTACACATTCAACAATTCATGTCTATACTATATGCATAAGTTACAACATTTGTGTGCATGAATTATAACGTTTGTGTCCACTCTAATTCCTTCTAAATCATGAATATAACTATCGTTAAATATAATTAAATTTATTTTTTAAAAAACTAATTAAATTCATTTGAAAAATACTATAAATAAATATTTTAGAAATAAACCATTAAAAAACCCTATTTTCATATATACAACATAATCTTTGACCAATATAAAATAAAGTACATACAACATAATCATATTCTTGGTTAAAAAAAAGTAGAATTATATGTTTTGTTTTTTTTGAAACCAGTAAAATTATTTGTTGCTCGAAGGAAAATAGAGGATTGTTATAATAAAACCAAAAGACAACTAGAAAGTTAAAACTATAACTTCTTTGTATGAGATTTAGCAAATGCTTAAGTGTTTCTTGCTTGTTTATATTAGCCATGAAATGCCCTCTATTTATAGGAGAGGGTGTGCTTACAAGTCAAGGATAATGTCTCACTTAATAGTAAGGTTATGCTTACAAGTCAAGGGTAATGTCCCATTAATAGTAAAAATTAGATGGTAACAATAATGAAAGTTAATCATTCATCTTGTGTAATATATGTATAACACTCCCCCTTGAATGATCACCTTTCATTATACACAACTTCCATCTGGAGTATATGTTGCCTCATTAAAACCTCGTCAAGGAAAACCCATTGGGATAAAACCCGAACGTAGGAAAAAGAGTACAACCAACTCATTGTTATATGCTTTGATGATGCCGCCTCATTAAAAACCTTGTCAGGAAAAACCCTTTGGGATAAAAACCTAAACGAAAGGGAAAAAGAGTGCAGCGCATATAATGCTCCCCCCTGAGCTTTATTCATTTAGTGGATTTCTCGAAGTCGACACATTCCAATCTTCCGCACAAGTTGTTCAAACTTCTTGGGGCTCAGTGATTTTGTGAAGAGATCTTGATGGTCTTCTGTAGCCTTCTCTATTTCTTTTTGCTTCTTGGCCTTTGTTCTCCTCTCAATCTTGATGGTCAAGTGCAACAATTCTTCCATGGAGGAGTAGCTATACAAATATACTTTGTTAGCTAAATACGAGTTTAGTATATGAAGATACCTATTCATAGTAGTCTCCTCATTTTCATGCACATTAGCTCGAACCATAGCAGCCTTCATTGCATTGTATGTCTCCTCTGCTGACATGGTTCCTTGCCTCAAATTATCCAACCTTTGCCTGAGCTTACGCGCGAAATATGGAGGCACAAAGCGAGCTCTCATTAAGGTCTTCATTTGCCTCCAAGTGTTCACAAATGGATCAAGTGCTCTTCTCCTTTCTTCCTCAAGATTATTCCACCATTTCAGTGCATTGCCGGTAAATTCACGAACAACAAATCTTACCTTTTGGAATTCCATGAAGTTATGACAACTCCAAATCTGCTCAACCTTGGCTTCCCATTCCATATACTCATCCATGTCCCAACCTTCAAATCTTGGAATGTTCAGCTTGATCTTGGCAAGACCAATTTGCTCTAGCTCACGTCCTCTTCTTCTTTGGACATCTTTGTATGGTTGCCAATCTTCACTCTCTATGTACTCCTGCTGATATCCTCTTGGAGGTCTCCTTTTGGGAGAAACTAACCTGTCCATTATCAAAGAAAAGACTAACACAGAACAAAGTTAAGTGAGTGTAAATGAAAACAACTCGCAAGTGTTTACTCTCGTATGTTTTCCTCTGCACTCTCTCTCAATTGTCGTTGCAACCAGCTTTTCTTTGATGAATTGACTTGTATGGATCAATAACCCACTAAGTTGAAACTACCTAACTCCTAGCAATATATGAATGATGGTAGAGATGGAGATGGCTAGCGTAGTGCGGGGTTTCGACTGTAAGGTTCTGACTCAAACAAGAGACTGACTCAATGAAAGAAAGAAAATAAGACTCGAAGGTGTTTTGCAAGAATGAGAATGCAAAACAGAGATATGAGTTAAGCTTCGAATTTCAAGAAGAGCCAAAAGGAAGCGTACCTTAACTTGTTCCGACTGATGTTGATTGAAGGATCGAAGACGGAGTCGGGAGGGTTAGGTAATAATTGAGGCTCGTATCTGAAAGGAATGGAAAGGCAAACAGTGACGGTTCCGCGGGCGCGGATTTTCGAACAATGGCTTCTGAGGCGGAGCCGCGGGCGCGGCCTGAATTCCGCGGGCGCGGCTTGAACCGCGGGTGCGGCTACTGGGCCGCGGGCGCGGTTTCTGTCGCGGCCTGGTGGTTTCTCGCTTCCGTTCGGGCTCGTTCAACCCGATTTCCTTTGAGTTCTTGAGATCCGACTTAAACAATATCAAACTAGAGTTTGACTCAACAAAACGTAAAACAAACTACTGACTTTGAGACTTTTCGATTCTTTTTTTTTTTTGAATTTTTGAATTTTTTTTTTTTTTTTTTGTCTCAACAAAAAGGAATTACAGACTCGATACGAGATATTAATCTCAGCAAAATTGAAAATAAATAAAAATAACAACTAACTTGATTTCCTTTGTAGAAAGATAAGATTCCCTTGTAGAAAGATAAGATTTCCCTTTTTGAAGATCTTGTTTGGGCTTCAAGGAAAGAAATTCCAGCAATTCTTTAGGGTTTCTGATGGCTGCGTTTTGGTAGGGATGGATAGATTTTGTGATGGATGAAGGGCTGAATGGATTTTGGGGACAAGGGTGCTCCAAACCCCAATCTTTCGATCTCCACCAACACTAATCGATTCAAGCTTCTTGCACACAACCTGTAATGACTCAACAAGAAATATCAAAGCAATGGAAGACTCAAAATCAATTTCTGAAAGAAACTGACAAACAAGAAAATAAAAGCTGACTCTTTTTGTGATTTTCTGGATAGGGGGTCTCTTGATGTTCTTGTGAAGACGAATGGTGTCAACACAGCTCTGATACCAATTTGATGCGGGGATAAGCCGCAGTTGCCGACCTAGACACCAAACTCGAATAGGAACTCGAACAGAGAAGAAAGGCGGAATTAGAATGAGATGAAAGAAGGATAATTCGAATGATAGGCCAATTGGAACCAAATCAAACAACGATAAAACCCTTGAACTTAAGAACAAGAACCTTACCGAATGATGAAGAAACCCCAACGGATGATTACAACCAAACACAATGACTTTGGTGGGTCAAGGCACCTGGAGGTTGCTCTATGGAGTCCCGATAGCACCAACCTTATGGAAGAGATTGACACACACAAGCACAACTAGGGCCGACTCAACGACAATGCACACGGGGCACTCTTCTCACAAAAGCTCTCTCTTTTGGGAGGAAAAACGATAAACGCTGTATTCAATATCAAAGTCTGGGGGGGGGGGGCTAAACAATAACTAAGGCAACCTTATATAGGGTTCATAAGGATGCCAACTAAAGAAATAAACAATAAAAAGTATATCCTAAAATAATAATCCGAAAAACAAATAAATATCCGAAAATAATGTTTCAGAAGGAGGCCTCGGCGAATGAGCCGCGGGCGCGGTTGGCGAATGAGCCGCGGGCGCGGTTATGGAGCCGCGGGCGCGGTTGTAGACATGTCGCCGACAGCTCTTTTTGAAATGGCTCGTTCTCTCTCGTCTGATATCGGAATTGAGCGATTCCAAAGCCTAGAGTTTCGTCTTGAAGTCTAGTATAATTTATCTTCAGTACTTGACTTCTCATCTTGACTCGAACCGGATCTCTACGAGCTTGAATGGCTACAATACGAGTTCGGGCTACTATCAATGACTTGAATGATGGCTCATAGCGATCTTTAGCCCTAGCTCCAGTGGTTAGCACATCTTTAGATTTAGGACGAGGCGTCCTTGATGATAGCTCAGATGCTCCCGCATCATAAACTCTCTTAATCCAACACATAAACCACCTAAAATAATTTTGTATCAACCTGTTGCCACATAAATCACCGATGCTACCCATAAACCCAAAACAAAATAGCCTAAACTATTAGCCCAATATTTCCTAAACCCACTAATCTACTCAAATCTCTTAACCCAAACCCAATTACCCATGAAGCTGCTATAGCCCAATTTCTATTAACCCTACCCCATATATACTCTCTTTCACTCACTCGTTTCCCTCACTCCTCACAAACTGCAGCTCTAAACCTAAAACACCCAAGAACCCTAAACTTTTCCAACTCACCGCCACTCAAGAACCCTAAATTTCTCTATCGCTCTTCCACTCACTCTTCCCACTCGATCTCCTCAATCTTCTTTGCCCCAATCTTCTCACTCAAGAACTACAGAGTATGAGTGGAATCAATCACTCAAGAACTACAAAGTATGAGTGGAGATGGAGATCGAGACTCCAGACTCGTCGCAGATGGAGGTGAAGATCCTCGATTCCCTTGATGGTGATGAAGACGACGAGGTGGAGATCCCCGATTCCCTTAATGGCGATGAAGACGACGAAGTGGAGATCCCTGTTGTCCCCGATTCGTTTTATTCTGAGGATCTTCTTGTGCTTCCCCTTGAAATCGCTAAGTTTCTAAGTCCCTTTCTATGTTCTCATTTTTTTTGCATGCTTTGATTCTGTTGTCTGAGTTGCCTTTGAGGTTGTTTGTGATTTTGGGACTCTTGTGATTCTGATATTGTGATTCTGATATTATTTACTGTGTTGATTATGAGATTGTTTGTGATTTTGGGACTCTTGTGATTTTGACAGTGTTCTGAGTTGATTATGAGATTGTTTGTGATTTTAGGACTCTTGTGATTCTGATATTGCGATTTTGAGATTGTTTACTGAGTTGATTATGAGATTGTTTGTGATTTTGGGACTCTTGTGATTACGACAGTGTTCTAAGTATTCTTGTGGTTCTGATAATTGTATGGCATTTAGTCTAGTAGTTAAGGTCATATGCATGTGTCAATGATCTGAGCTTCACTTCCATAGATACACTTCTTTCATTTGCATTCATTAAAGTTCACCCCAAAATTACATATGGCAAACAGCATGCTTAAATACAAAATATCATTCTTGTTTGAAATCCTAATATACAAAATATCTTGATTTATCAAACTACCATTCTAATACCATTCTTCATTCTTCTGGATCATTGCTTGTCTCATCTATTGGACCTCCATGAATTATTTGCCATGCTTGTTTGACAGCCCAAACAGGGGCCTTGATTTCCCTAGGTAGATTTCCCTGAGCCCTCATCTTCTTCTTGTTATAATGTGGGATATCATATCCATTACCACCCTAGGCTTTTAGAATTTCATTCATTACAAATTGTAGTGTATGCCATACATCACTTAGGGTTAAGGCCTCCAACTCATAGAATGCATCATTCACTTTAGTTAGCATCTCATCTATTGACTTTGGCATCTTTTTACGCATTAGAGATTGGATACTCCTAAAGAATCCTAGATCCAATATGTTTAAATCTGGACTATTTGTTGGTTGTTGTATTAAAATGAAAGTAAATGCTTCTTGTTGATATACCTGTTGCCACTCTGGATCATTCTGAGTTATATGAGGCCTTGCATTATCTTGTTGAATAAATATGGTTCTATGATTTCCATCTTGTGGCCACTTATCTTTGATTGCTGGAATGATTTGAGTGATCATCATGTTCCTAATGACATCTTTGTTGACTGATTGCACTAGTTTTGTGATCATTGTTCCCTTATCTCTGTTTTTTGAGTGCCTCTTTGCTGGTTCCTGAAATGTAAATGGAAAGATTCCTATCTTTCCATCAAAAATGCATTGTCCATCTCTGTTGAACCTTGGTCTTGCCACTGATGCTGTAAACATGACTTTTTGAATGAACTTTGATGAGCTAGCAGATCTGTATATACCTTTTTCTCCTTTGGCTAGATAGACTTTTTGTGTCTTCCTTGTTTGGTAGAACCATTTCTCATCTATGTGGACAAAGTCATACATAGGATAGTATTCTGTTTTGTTGTCTGTTGTTTCCCCTTTGAGTAGCCTAAGTACCCATTCTAACCTTGACTTCTTATGCCATTCAGATAACCCAGGGTGAAGGGCATTTGAATGAGGCCTCATATCTCCTTGTTTGATTAATCTATGGCATGTTGATTTGTTGATGTTGAGACTGCTTGCCAAGTCTCTAATGCATGTTTTGGCCCCCATACTGAGAGCTTTGACAACTTCTTGGTCTATTTCAATTCTCTTTCTGCCACAGTTATGAAACCTTGTACCTAAATTGTATGGTTGCAAGTTTGTTGCTTGGTTCTTGGCTGATTTCCATAGTCTGCTAATGGTTCTGGCTGATATGTTGAAATGTGTTGCAACTTCTACCATTGCACCATGTGGCAGCTTCCCTTACGAGGTCCGTGTGAGAAGATAAGCCAAGATTTGCATCTTCTCCTCTACGCTGAGCCTGTTCTTGGATGTCTGAGGATGTAGTGGAGTTGCCTCTTGGAATGGAAAGTCTGGTTGTGGATGGTGAGATGGTTCTGTATTGAGATCAAAGGTATGACCTTCCATGTCCCCTGGTGGCCCACTAATTTGGGACGAAGTTTCTTCAATCTCTTCATGGTCCCAGTCTTCATCATCCACTTCTGGTTCTTCATTTAAGTTGAAGTTAAATGCTGAAGACATCCTCCAGGCAATGATGCTTTTAATTTTCTGCAGAAATCTAAATCTCTCTTTTGTGTTTAGTGTTTGTAAGGATTGTGCTCTGAATATTCTTAGCATTTAAGTCTCTTGTATTTGTAGTTGAACTGCCAGTGCAAGTAAGGACATTTTGGGCACAAAATCCTTGTAAAATTTAGCAATCCGTGTGACTTGTACTTCTGGGTTGTAATTGGTTGTAGTTATTTTCCTCCTCTCGTCTTATTGGTTGTTAATAAATAATCATTTCTATAAATCACATTCTCTCTCTGCATTTAATGTACTTCTGCAATTTTTTCAATGTCTTAAAAACTATGTAAATGTGTCCTTGTGGACAATCAAAGAGGGACAGAGGGAGTATTACATCTAGTCTACAAAAAAGTAGTCTAGTAAGTCAAAATTAGCATGCAAAATTTCAACAAGCCATTAAATTGTAACTAGTATGCTATAGTAATATCACAAAGATGATATCTATATAAGGCATGCAAAAGTATGAACATAAGTAAGAAAGCAATAAGAAATATGGATACGCCTCCGGGGTTTCTCGTATACCCGGTTATATTTTTCCCTTTTTATACCCCTTATCCACTTACCTTTACCATTCATCCACATTTTCCTCATCCTTATTCACATCTCCCTCATCCTCTCGTTCCAACACCCAATTTTCCAGTCACTCCTCCGGCTCCTCCTCTGACACTGGTTCACCATCCGTTTCCAGATTATTAGAGTCATGTCAGAAACCGATTTGGTTGTGCTAAAGATGGCCTTTAGCATGTCAATGATCATGGTTATTATCATAGCTTATATCATGTGGGTCTCAAAGCATTGTCATTGTGATTAAGGGATGAAGCAAGATGGTCCGAGTACAAGTCCAAAGTAGTAAGAGGTTATGTCGTTTTCTTTCTTAAATCCGTTTGTAAAATAAGTAGATTTCTTAATCTACACAGTGTTTGGTGTGTATGCACATTATCATTATGAAAGTTTCATGTTATGGTTCATATATCTTGTTTGTATGCAAAATTATCAAATCTCTAAAATTTATGTTGATAGATATATATGATCTTAAGTCGAAACAAGAATGAAAATAATTTTAGAATTTCTGATGTAGAAGATCTCATAGATTTTGGGCAACTACAGAGCATACTTATCAAAAATAAAAATTGATTAACTTGTTAATGATATGATATTACATAATAAGAAGATCATACCTTAAGTATGTTTGAGAACTCAACTGGATTTAGGGGTCGTGCTGATAACGTGTTATAATTAAACCAAAAGACAAGTAGAAAGTTAAAACTAGAACTTCTTTGTATGAGATTTAGCAAGTGCTTAAGTGTTTCTTGCTTGTGTATATTAGCCATGAAATGTCCTCTATTTATAGGAAAAGGTGTGCTTACAATTTAAGGATAATGTCCCACTTAATAGTAAGGTTATGCTTACAAGTCAAGGGTAATGTCCCACTAATAGTAAAAATTAGATGGTAACAATAATGAAGGTTAATCATTCATCTTGTGTAATATATGTATAGAAGGATAATATTGTACTATGTATTAGTCGTCCCGGAGTAGTATAAAATATGCACCCACGAGTAAATACACGATCCTCTCTCTACGTTCGTCTTCCCTAATTCTCTAAACCCTAAGAAAACTCAATCCTCAATTTTGTTAAACCCTCGGCCTCTGTACTCCCTACCATCGAATTTGTGAATGGAGATGGTCAAGAAATCAACACGCTCGGATTCTAAATCGGATTCTTGGATCGAAGCTTTAGATTCTTGGTGTTGGACCCGGTTCTCAAGACAAGAGCGAACCCGGCTCGCGACGGCTCGGTGAATCGCGAAAGCCCATTGTGCCAATGAGAAGATTAAGTAGGAAAGTCCAGTAAGCGGCCCAATAAGCGAAATAGGCAAGATCGGATAAATGGGGCCCGCGATCTGGATATAAATCGTAACAGAAAGGATAGAGAAATACATCTTTTTCGGAATCCAAAGCTTTTCCCCTTGGGCAAGAGAGAAACACACAGAGGGCGAAACCTCACTCGGAATCGTCTTCTTCCTCCCGATTCATCTCTTTTCATGGAGAATCGGATGATCGGTACTTGGATTGTGATTCTCGGTACCGTATTCGTGCTTTTGGTGTAAGAATCGTGACGTTTGGTTGAGATTCGCAATTTCATTGTTTTATTGGTTTGATTCATAAGGCTTCTATGGTTTAGAAGTGGATTTTGATCATCTCCTTCCTCTCTTTGGTTATAGTTTGGTGTTATTTGGGTTCGTCACTCCTATTTGCTTGTGATCGTTACTGACTTGGGCGTCGGAGAGCCAAATCTGGGGGTTCATCCTTCCGGTATGGTTGTGCAGGTGTTTCGGGAGCTCAAGAACACGAAGAACAGTGGAGAAAACCAGATTTTGATCCAAAAGAAGATGGAATCAAAGTTGTTGTATCAGTTGGCGTGAAGGAGGTCTCGAGTGCTTGAAGATTATTGTCTGGCCAAATCTCGCGAGGTGTTGATTGTGAGATCGCGAACACCTGGGCTCCAACACTTGGCAGGAGATCTTTGGGAGATTGTCGATGGGAAGTCTATGCCGATTCAGAAGCGTATCCAAGTCATGGAACTCGTTCATCTCCTCTTCTTGCTTCGTCAACCATCGCTTCTCATTCACTCAACACAATCCTCCTACTTGCAATACCATTCAAGATTTGCAGCCACAGCTGTAGGGCCAAAGAACCCAGCCGCAGCTGTAGAGATAATCCCCAAGAGACAGAGGAAAAGAAAGCAAGCAGGGCCAAAGAACGCAGCCGCAGCTGTAGAGCTCGCGAAGCTCTTAAAAGCCGGATTCGTGAGACCAGTACAATACCCAACTTGGCTAGCCAACGTTGTTATGGTCGCGAAGAAAGGAACAGGAAAATGGAGGATGTGTGTAGACTTTACCGATCTCAGTAAGGCTTGCCCGAAAGACAATTATCCATTGCCCTCTATTGACTAGCTTGTGGATTCCACCGTAGGACACGAGGCGTTAAGCTTCCTCGATGCATATTCAGGTTACAATCAAGTGATGATGAACCCTCTAGACTCAGAGCACACATCATTCATAACAGATAAGGGGACCTTTCGCTACAAGGTTATGCCCTTCGGTCTTAAGAATGCAGGAGCTACATTCCAAAGGCTCGTCGATCGGATCTTTAGTGATCAGATAGCAGACACAGTTGAAGCGTATGTCGACGACATTGTCGTGAAGAGTAAGAAACAGAGTGACCATGCTCGCGATCTTGCGGAAGTATTCGCGACTCTGAGAAAATATGGGATGAGCCTAAACCCGGATAAATGCGTCTTTGGCGTGACTGAAGGAAAGTTCCTTGGTTTTATGATCAGTGCCCGAGGCGTAGAGGTTAACCCGGACAAAGTCAAAGCAGTACTTGATCTCCAACCACCCAGGTCTACGCATGAAGTCCAGCGGTTTGTAGGCAGAGTAAATTATCTGGGAAGGTTTTGCGCCAAGCTAGCCGAGCGCAATCTTCCATTCTTTGAGATCTTGAGGAAACCCAAAAACTTCGAGTGGACTGCAGAATGTGATCAAGCCTTCGCGAGCCTCAAGGAACATTTGTCAAGACTCCCGATTCTATCCTCTCCGGTTCCGGGCGAGACTCTTCAATTGTATCTCACGGCAAGCTCGAGGGCAGTGAGTGCAGTTCTTGTTCGCGAACTCGAAAAGCCGGTATATTTTGGCAGTCGCGCATTACTGCCAGCTGAAACCAGGTATTCTCCTGTAGAAAAGTCTGTGCTCGCGTTGATAACAGCTGCTCGGAAGCTCCGGCCTTACTTTCACGCACACCCAATTGAGACTTTAACAGATTTACCACTCCATGGTTTCATGACAAAGCCAACAATAGCAGGGAGGCTCGCGAAGTGGGTCATAGAAATGTCAGAGTTTGATGTTGTGTATCGCCCGAGGCCCGCGATCAGGGCTCAGGCGCTTGCAGATTTCATAGTCGAGACAAGTTTCAGGGAGGGTGAAGCCCCAAATCTGTATGGAGAAGAAATTATGTGGGTTATGCACACCGACGAAGCAGTGAACGATGAGGGGTGCAGAGCGGGCGTGGTTCTCATTTCGCCTATAGGTGAGGAAATAAGCCACGCCATCGCTCTCAAATTCAAACCAACTAACAATGAAGCTGAGTATGAGGCTCTGATCGCCGGCCTGGAGCTAGCCATTGGCATCTCTATTGCAGTATTATCTTGTCGATGCGACTCAGAGATCATTGTGAAACGAGTGCAAGGAATCTACGAAGCTAGAATAGGGAACCTGCCTAAATATCATGCTAGGGTCGCGACACTGATCTCTTTGTTCAAACACTTCGAGATCCAAGCAATCCCGAGGGATGAGAACCGAAAAGCTGACGCACTCACGAAGCAAGGTGCGAGTTGGGAAGGTCCTAAAGAGGAGCGTGAGAGAAGGTCTGACTTTATTGTGTCAAAAGAGGCTCCTCCGAAGTACTTCTTCCTTGTAAAAGAGGAGAGTGACATCAGCCATGAGATTGAAATGATGAGGATCAGTTACTCTAGTGACGATTGGCGCCAACCAATCATTGACTATCTGAAAAATGGTCGCGGACCATCCGATCCCAAAGAACTTTTGCAGCTGAAAAGAAAAGTCGCCCGCTTTTACATCAATAGGGGCGAGCTGTACAAAAGGGGGGGAAATCCCAACGAATTGAAATGCATGGCGCATTATGACGTAAAGTCATTTCTGGAAGAATTGCACGCGGGGCTTTGTGGGACTCAAGCAGGGTGGAGATATTTGGCTTACAAGGCACTTCGCCAAGGGCATTTCTGGCCTACAATGAAGCAGGATGCGCAGGAGATATCGCGAGCTTGTCAAGCTTGCCAATACTTTGCCCCCGCATCTCACCAACCTGGTGTGGAACTTCAGATCATGAGCAGCCCCATCCCGTTAGCGATGTGGGGCCTGGATCTTCTTGGTCCATTTAATCCAAAGGCTCCCGGACAACTCGAATACATTATTGTGGTTGTGGATTACTTCACCAAATGGGTTGAGGCTGAAGCGCTCGCGTCCACAACTGTCCCGATTGTAAAGAAGTTCCTATGGAAGAATATCATCTGTCGCTACGTCCTCCCGCAGGAGATTGTCACAGATAGAGGCCCTCAATTCAATTCTCCCCAACTTCTAAAATGGTGCAACGACCTTGGTGTCATGCTGAAAATTGCCTCTGTTGCGCATCCTCATTGCAACGGCCAGGTAGAGGCTGTCAACGAGAGCATCGTCATGGTCCTCAAGAAAAGGTTGGAGGGCGCGAAGGGGAGGTGGGCTGAAGTCCTCCCTCTCACCCTCTGGGCCAATCGCACGATTGTCAAAAAAGCGACGGGGGAAAGCCCCTTTGCCCTCGCTTATGGTGTCGAAGTTGTAGTCCCGGTGGAATTCTTATTCCCAAATGAAAGAATCCTCCATTATGACCAAGACACCAATGATGAGAAGATGAATATGGAGTTACAGCTTTGCGAAGAGTCGCAAGAGATGGTCGTGATCAGAGCAGCCGCACACAAGGCTAGCGTCGCGAAGTACTATAACAAAAATGTCAAGGTGAGAGGCTTCGTGAAAGGAGATCTCGTTCTGAGAAAGACAGAGGGAGGAAACCTTGACCCCGGCTGGGAAGGGCCATACATAGTGGATCGCGAAGTCGCACCGGGGGCCTATCGACTAAAGGATAGCTCCGGGAATCACGTTGAAAACTCTTGGAACGTGATGCAACTACGCCGCTATTACGCCTAGCCCGTTCCCCCCACAGGTACGAACCTTTCACTCAGAAATATACTTTACCTTACGCATAAACTATTTGTCGTGCATACAATGCTCGCGAACATTCTATCTAAAAAACTCTATGCAGGCGAAAGAATCGAATGAGGTTAAAACAACCAAATCTATAGCCGGGTTACAAAGAGAATAAATACTTTCGCCGAAAGAGAGGGAACAACAACCTTGAATAAAAGGTACAACCACACTCTTCAGATCGACAAGTATGAATATTGTCCCGTGACGATGCGCTGGGGCCAAGAGCACCCACTCAGGTCGCGAAGCCGTGACGTTGGGTTGGGGCCAAGAGCACCCACTCAGGTCGCGAAGCCGTGACGCTGGGCTGGGGCCAAGAAGCTCCCACCCAGGTCGCGAAGCCATGATGACAGATGAGTGCGCACTCACTGCATTGTGAAGCCATGATACTCAGCTGGGGGCCAAGAGCACCCACCCAGGTCGTGAAGCCATGACGCTGGGCTGGGGCCAAGAGCACCCACCCAGGTCGTGAAGTCATGACGTTGGGCTGGGGGCTGTTTGTGCCTAAAAATACGACGACTATGGAATGCTAAGGAGCTACGCGTAGAAGCATAGAAGCGACGCGACGTGAAGAACAAAGGATGGCGTCGACGTGACGTTATAAGGAAGAGCACGTCGTTCAGCTTTGGGAATTAGGTCAGCCGCCACTTAGTTTCCTTGTTCTGTATTATATTCATGTAAATGGTAAAAGGTAAGATTAAAGAATATCTTTTATCATATTTATTATATCGTTAGAAGATAGAAGGAAAAGAAAAAGATCTTATTTCCTTAGTAGGATCCTAGGATTAACCTATATAAAGGTTAACGCCAACCTTTGGTAATGAGCGGACGCTACGCCGTAATATCAATACCACAAGAAAGTTCAAGTTTCAACCTTATTCTCTCGTCTCGTTCTCTTAGTGTTAAGATTATACCATTCTCTTTGATCTTTGCCCTACAATTGCTTAGTTATCATCTCGTTGATAATTTCGCTACAAACAATTGGCGCCCACCGTGGGGCTTGATCAAAAAGGTGTCATCTTTCCACACAAAGGGAACCTCTTTTTTTTTGTAGGAAGCCATGACATCTCCAACCAATAGCCCTCGCAACAACAGGGATTCAGAGACCGAAAAACGCGTAAAGGACTCCCTCAGTCTCAAGAACAAAGAACGAGTTACAAACCCCAACGATCCAATGCAGGGAGATTCGGAAGAAGAATTCAAGAACGTTTCCGACGTCGCCAGAGACGACGACCCTGCAACCAAAAAGAAAGCCGATAATGACGTCACCAACACGGCCTCCGTCAAGAATCACTTCTACAGCGTCCAAAAATCCTGGGAAGAGGCCAAAAGCGCCAGTGAAGAAAAAACGATGGGACTCGCCAAAGAAAACGAGTGACTACGCTCTGTTATAAAAGAACTCAGGACAGAGTCCGCTAAGCCTCCCACTTACGTTCGCGATCGGGGTGTCGTTCGTCGTCTGGACATGGATGTCGTAGCCGACGAGGAAGAAGACCTTGAGCTCTCAAGAGGCCCAAGACCGACCAAATCGACGAGAGCGGGCCGAGGAGAGCCATCCAAAAAGCAAGCCCTAACTCCCAACGCGGTCGCGAGTATCGTAGCCCAACAAGTCGGAGCCTTGAGAAAGGAGATGATGCTTAGGCCAGGAGCTCCAAATTCCATAATACCCGAAGAAGATCATGCGTTCGTGGAAAGCCCTTTTATTAGGAGTATCGCCATCCAGAAGATCGCAAAGAAATTCACCGTTGCGGATCTCCCCGTCTACGATGGATCAAGCGACCCCGAAGAACATATCTTACTGTACAAAGCCAAGCTCTCCACAAGTCCTATCGACCCAAGATTTAAAGAAGCAATGATGTGCAAATTCTTTAGCTCGACATTGAAAGGTCCCGCCTTGACATGGTTCATCCACTTGCCTCAAGAAAGCATCTCGTCCTACGCGGAACTATCCAACCAATTCAGGCTACAATTCGCCAGTAACAAGCTCTTTGCGAAACAACCGTCAGATCTCCACAACATGAGTATGAACAGGGGTGAAACCATAAGGGAGTTTCTTAAGCGTTTCAACGACGAGAAAGTCACGATCTCAAGTTGCACGGAAGCTACCGCCTCCGACGCGTTCAGACGCACCCTCCCCAAAGATAGCAATTTATATAAAGAACTGACAAGGACATGTACCGAAGCGTTCGATATAATGAGAGCAAGAGCAATGAAAGAATACGCTTAGAGGAAGATCTTCGAAATCACCTCGAAGAAAGGCGTCGATCTCCACGAAGGCACTCTCCATCGCGAAAAGACTCTCCTCAGAGACGATAGGGGGATCGCCATGATAGGAGGACTAAGCCTTTCCATAGAGAACTCCCCATGGTTCATAACGTCAGCAAGATCAATAACGTCTACGCGATCGAGAGAGGGATATGCATGAAGGTTGACGCGTTAAGAGTCATAGGATCAATGGAGAAGTTACACGACGTAAGGTGGCCCAGAAAAAATCCAACCCCGAAAAGAAGCCAGGATCAGGAAGAGGATATTGTGAGTTCCATAACAACTCGGGGCACCCAACAGACGATTGCTATACCTTAAGAAAAGAAGTTCTCTGTCTTTTGAAAAGAGGCGACCTGCTAGACCTACTCTCCAAAGAAGGTCGTGACGCGTTCGAAAGAGGCAGAGAAAGAAATAGATCCGCCTCGCCACCGCCTCCATCAAGCCGGTCAAGGGCAGTTAACACAATCTTTGGAGGATCTCCGGTTAGCGGCTATACGGTCTCAGCCGCCAAGAGGAACGCCAAAACACTACGCGGAGAAGGAAGCGTCTTACCGGTGTATCACGTGAGGACCATCAAGAAGGGCTATCCCATCACGTTCGATGAGCCAAACGGGTCGGTGGATCATCACGACGGCTTAGTTATTTCCCTAACCATTAGCAACTGCAGGGTAAAGAGGATCCTTATAGATAACGGAAGTTCAGCAAACATCGTCACCTTATCCGCAATCAAGGAACTCGGGCTCTCCAGCGACGACGTAGTGAAGAAATACATCCCTCTAGTAGGATTGAGTGGCGAAGTGGCCGACATGCTTGGAGAAATCACTCTAACCACCCTAGCGGAAGGGGTAAACATGCAAACCAAGTTCGTAGTAATGGAAGCCCGAGTCGCCCTATAACATGATACTGGGAAGGCCATGGTTACATGACATGAAAGCCATCCCATCCACGTATCATCAGTCCCTGAAGTTTCCATCCCCCTGGGGAATACAAGAAATTAAAGGCGAACAACAAGTAGCGAGAGAGTGCTATAGCGTAGGGATGAAGAACACCAGCAACGCGTCAATAGAAAGGAAGATCAAAGAATAGCAACGAAAGGACCACGGAGAACGCCTAAGATACGCCCGACGGAAGATTTGCGACATGAAAGAAGAAGTGGGCAAGATAGGCGATGAAGTATACGTTCTATAAGTAAAGTTGAATACTATCCGAAAGATAAAGAAGAGAAAAGCTTCCTCATGGTCAGAACGCCCAAACAACAAGAAACTCAAGAAGAACAAGAAATTAGAGAGGAAAGCCAAAAAGAAAAAGACGCATCCCAAAAGATTAAGAAAAGATTCATCCCCTACGCCGAGCAAAGACGTTGATAAGAACAACGTATCCCTAAGGAAGTACAAGAAGAGTCTCCGAGCCCAAAGATGGAAAAATTTTATGGCGGAGAACCCCGATCTAAGCTACATGTTCCTGAAACACCATCTGCCGCGATGAGTCATGGTCGAGAGAGTAATCAAGATGCTTTTTATGCGTCCATTAAATTACCCTTCTATTTCCTTTGCATGAGTAGTTTTTAAGTTTTCAATAAAGACATGTCGTTCTCGATTAGGTCAATACGACAGGGGGTCGTAGAGACTAGGGGTAGGAGTCAGTGTCATGTTTAGTTCAAGTATGATGCATCTTCTATTTTATATACAAGTAGACCTTTCTTTCCGACTTGTCAAGCATGCTGAGATGTTTCGTTTCCAATTACTTGCTCCATGTCTATTAAGAGAACGTGCCTCTCGAGTACGGTGTACCAAATAAGAAGCAAGAAGGCCGAGGTGAAAATCCGCACCGGGGGATAATTTCGTTAGTTTATGCGTTCAAGGCCACATCTACGCGTAGGCAACGTTATCCGAATCGCCGACCCCGAGTCGACGCTTCCCATGATTGTTAGCGACGTGTGGCAATGGTCATGGGGAATGAAGCCCGGTACCTCACGAAGCCGGCCGGATCCTCTGAGCAAACAAGGGAAACCTAATTGACACGATCATTCTCCAGGAACGCGTCTTAACGCCTTCCAGCCCCTCTGAGAGTCGTGAATCCACGGGTAATTCGCCAAACCGGAAGGGACGCGTCCACCGACATTGTAAGTCCTAAGAATCAAGAAATCGGACGCCATACATGATGAATAGGCCCGTCGATTAAAAGAGTTCGACGTCGACCTAAACGCTAGCGTGAGGCAAATGATCCACCTTTAAAGTAAGGGGTAACGTCACAAGTTGATCAAAATAACACGTTGACCTACGTCCACCACTCGCTTCTGGGTTCGAAGGAAATGCTGGACCCAAACCTCATGTAAGTCGGAAAATAAGCTAAAGTAAGTCGCATTGACCACACTCCTTGATCAAGTCAACAAAGCACACCTCGAGCACATGAGTTACGAACAAAAGAGTATCGAACTAAGGGGTTAAAAAGTCACAACCCATAAAGAAAAGTGAATCCTACGCATTCATAAGATAAAGACGCGAAAGACCAAAAGAACATAAGCTAAAATTTCTTTGGTAGCTTCAAACCAAGCGCATGAAAAAGGCTTGGATCAAACCTACCAAAAGGGGTAGAGATAGAGATATAAGAAATCACGAGTCTGCAGACAAAAAACAAATGCAAGAAGAAAGACGGTGAAGGAACAAATAAGATTGAAGTTTCATTCAAAGAAAGCAAAAGGCAAGATAATAAAACCCAAGAAAAAGAGGGGTAACAACGTCTACACGTAGATATACGCGTCACCAAAAGAAAAACAAATACATAAAGTTACAAAGATCTGGATTCTCCTTCGGACGACCCGGAAGCACCATTCGCATCCTCCTCTCCTTCCTCCAAATGATCTTCTCCATCGACATCCATATCTTCAGGACGAGACTCCGGACGCGTAGGACAAGAACCAGCTTCAACACCTGCAGGGAGCTCGGGATAAACGCTATGGAACTCAGCACGTTCGCCAACAGGATCCCAGTCTTTATGTTTGCCAGCAACATACTCCTCATAGACCTCAACCCGAGACATCCAAGACCAATAAATCCTCGCCTCGGACAAATCCCTCTCGTGTTGCATCGTCTTCGCCGTTACATCCATCTCCAAAGTACGAAGCTCCTGCTCCAACCTTTGGACGCGTTCAGTAAACTTCTCATTAAGGGAAGCGGTGTCGTCCGCCTTCTTCTTCGCCGCCGCTTCTGCATTACGAGACTCGTCCAAAGCACTCTGTAAACGAGCAATCTAAGAAGTAGCGTTAGCCATCTTCTTCTCCAACGCCTCCAACTGCTCTGGATACTTCGATAGCAACGTCCAAGCACACAGAGACGCTTGAATCCCCTAGAGAGAAGAACAAAAGAAAGATAAAGGACACATACTAAAACTACAAAGTCAAAAGTAAAGCAAACAAGCATAGTCATAACCCTACCTTCCACTAAGCAGCGAAAGCTTCCCCCATAACGTCAGCAGGATCCTTCGATGTATAATGTTCGAGAGAAGAAGAAGAACGAAGACCCATTAAAGCCTTCAAAAGGTCTCGTCCAGGAGCAAAAGCAGCTGAAACTACACCAGGAAAGTCGTCAACCGAGAAGAACGGCTCCCCAGAAACATCATCTACCTTCTCCTTCCCCTTTGTGGAACGCGTCGCCCTGACGAGTGGTGGAGACGGAGAAGACTCCAAGCTCGTCATAAGCTCCACGTTCACAGGAGCACCGGACGAACACCCATGCAAAGCCAGACGCTTCTTCTTCGACATCACAAGTTCAGTAGCAGAGACAGAAGGCCAACGAATACGAGAGATCGACGCTGCAAAGAAAGAAACGAGAAAAATCCTTAAGCACAGAACAAGAAGAAGTACAAAAAGAAAAAAAAAAGAACGAACAAAAAGAAGCCAAAGTTACCAGACGGCGTAGCAGGCCCACATCGATGACCCTCTCCGTCATGACCAAAGAAGGTTCGGTCGGCTTCAGGAATCACCAAAAGTGCAGCCACAGCCTTCTTAGATTCCTTACGAGCCTTAAGAGCTTTCTCATCAACTATAAGGCACAAAGACGTAAGGCTACGCTACATAAACGAAAGAAAAACATTCCAAGCAAGGGAAGCAAAGCTTACTCTTTGAGTTCCACTCCTCGAAGAGCCAAGAAGATTCCTCTCCAAGAGAAGATTTCTCCACAAAATAAAAGACCTCGGCCCAACCACGGTCGGCCGTACTCTTCTCAAAAGCTATCCTGGCCTTCTTTTGCCTAAGTTTGAAGTAAACGCGACCCGCAGAATTGAGCGCCACCGCCATAGACTCGGCAAGATCCGCCGCGACGAAGCTTAAGCCATGTTTCTCGATAGCGTCGTCTAGAGCCCCAAAAATCCTCCAGACGCTAGGCAAAAGCTGCCCCACAGCTACCCCCAAAGCAAGCATGAAAGCCTGAGTAAGGTGTGAGAAAGGGAATTGATGTCCCGCCAGAAATGGATATTCATAAACTGCTATCCATCCCGGGCGATAGGCATCCACACTGACTCCCTCCGGAGGAATCTCGATCTTGACCTCCGGCCCTAGATCGGCAATAACCCTCAAGCAATTGGGGTCGCGAGCAAGCGAAGAGTAGCGATCGGAGTCGAGGAGTATTTGTCGAGGCTCGTAGATCACTGGAGTTTCCATTGAGAGAAGGGAAATAGAAGAAAAGAGTGAATGAGAAGAATGACCGAGAGAAAACGGAGGAAATGACGAGAACAAAGATCGCCAGAGAAGGTAAGAGTTCAGAATAAGGGCGTGTAAAAGAAGATACGTCCGCCACTCATTTATAGGAGAAAATCGCGAGGATCTCGGGAAGAGATACTCTCTCCAACGACATTATCTTCTACCAAGAAGTAGTTGTTACGATATAAACGTTGTCGGCACGAGAAACGAAGTCTTCCTCCCGGCACATGTAAATAATTGAAGAAAAATCCTGATCGAAGCTTAACGACGATGTCGGGAATTTTGGTGACGTTATCATCAACGCGTTCCAGTAATTTTGAAGACGTATTCTGCAAAGAAAGAAGGCGTCTCCCAGCTCTTCTTAATATCACGCCCTGTAAGACGCCTTAGGGGTATTGTTTGTGCCTAAAAATACGACGACTATGGAACGCTAAGGGGCTACGCGTAGAAGCATAGAAGCGACGCGGCGTGAAGAACAAAGGATGGCGTCGACGTGACGTTATAAGGAAGAGCACGTCGTTCAGCTATGGGAATTAGGTCAGCCGCCACTTAGTTACCTTGTTCTGTATTATATTCATGTAAATGGTAAAACGTAAGATAAAAGAATATCTTTTACCATATTTATTATATCGTTAGAAGATAGAAGGAAAAGAAAAAGATCTTATTTCCTTAGTAGGATCCTAGGGTTAACCTATATAAAGGTTAACGCCAACCTTTGGTAATGAGCGGACGCTACGCCGTAATATCAATACCACAAGAAAGTTCAAGTTTCAACCTTATTCTCTCGTCTCGTTCTCTTAGTGTTAAGATTATACCATTCTCTTTGATCTTCTCCCTACAATTGCTTAGTTATCATCTCGTTGATAATTTCGCTACAAACAGGGGCCAAGAGCACCCACCCAGGTCGTGAAGCCATGACGCTGGGCTGGGGCCAAGAGCACCCACCCAGGTCGTGAAGCCATGACCCTGGGTTGGGGGCCAAGAGCACCCACCCAGGTCGTGAAGCCATGACGCTGGGCTGGGGGCCAAGAGCACCCACCCAGGTCGTGAAGCCATGACGCTGGGCTGGGGCCAAGAGCACCCACCCAGGTCGTGAAGCCGTGTTACTATATCGGGGCTCCAATAGACCCCCATAGTTCGCGAAGCCGTGAAAATCAATGACGTGTAACGACGCAAGTCCTCCTCGCTTTGATCACAAAGTCACGACCTTTGACGCTTTAATAATCCGTCAAGGCGTGAGGCACGACGACTGATTAGCCCATACACTTGAAAGCTTCAAATCAGTCGCGTGACCAATAAAATCGCTACTTATGTCATGACTCACAAAGTCACGCAGAGATCTAATGGCAACCCCATCTCTTTGCTTATTGCATAAATTTTTGTCAAAAAGTAGCAAATGATCTTGAAAATGCTCGCGAGGTTAAGTTGGGGCATCAATGCCACCACTGTCCAGCTCGACATCGTGTGCAGTCTACAGCTCAGTAAACTCATCACAGTATCAGAACCCATTCGGAAGCTCCTATTCGCGAGTTTAGAACTTCTGAGGCACTTACTACGCCTTCGCTCAGGTATCAGGCAAAGCATGTGCAAGTTATCTCATACTTTCGCGATGACGTAAGTATAACCCCGATATATAATCGCACATGCAGGAAATTCTAACTCGCTTATACCAAATAATGATCGCAAACATCATAAGCCGTGTTACTGGCTCACAAGTACGCAGTAATCAGGTACGAACGCGAATCATCAAAACGCTCCTACGCAGCAAGCAATACGCATGACTAACAAATGCTTGCTTAAATTGTCATTCGCAAGGCTTTTCTAAGGAGCGCCTAAAACTTGGAAGACGTTCCTTTTCACTGAATATCTTGATGATTGTTCTGACTCGTCTAAACTCGTCCAAAAAATTATGTAATGACTCTACGTCTCAAGAAACACACATGTTCAACTTGATTCGCGAGCACAATGCCATTATATATATATATATATATATATTAAGCTATTTTAGTTGTCATCATGCACCACCTACCACATTCAAGCATCAATCGTGAATCAAATAAGACAAAACAATTTAGAAACCCGACAATCGCTACTACACTTCCTCTCTCTTTTATTGCATAACATCCTCAAGGATGCAAGCACCCTCGCGAATGCTACGGGGGGGGGGAGAAAGGAGAGAGTCATCAAACAACATAAGATTACGGGACACTAACACTAAAGAGGTACTACAATCTTCACTTCATACACCGCGGTCCGAATTGGAACCTCTGGAGGATTGGCACGCCACATGGTGAAAGTAACTTCGTCCCCCTCCTGAAGGTTATGGTCCTCCACGAAATCGGACCAGCCTTCACCCAAGAAATAAGAGCTCCCAACCTTGTCCAGCGTCACATCCCAGGGCTCGAAGTTAACACAGAGAATGAGGCCACGACCACCGAAATGGCTAAGGTGCCGGTCACAATGATCCTTGGGAAAACGCTACACACAAACAGTTGAGGAAAAGCTAAGACACGAAAACAGTGATAAGGAATAGAAAGTTCGAAGAGCACCCACCAAGCTACCACCCTCCGAAAGGGCGGACGAGTCCATCGGAATAGTGAAGGCCTCCCCAAGAGTCCCTTCTCGAGTTCGCCGCAACCTTGCCATGATAAACGCCTTCGTCGAAAACAGAAGCAAAAGAGAAGGAGAAAAGACCCTTATATAAGAGGATGGACCGTCTGACCCGTCATTAATGAGAAAGGTAGTTGAAAAGAAAAGTGGTTGAGAAAGTAAGAAAAGTAACAAATGCAGAAGTAAATGCGAAGATAAGAAGCAATATGCATAAAAGTAGAAGTGCGGCCTTCCCGGAAGGCTACGAATAATCCAAGGTCCACGACCACATACGGTTCGCGACCCGCCAAAATATAAAGTAACCATGGTACGTAACATAGACTCAAATACTTATAAAGAAAGTTCATAAAACAAGGAGATCAAATCTTGTCATTGGCATGTTCGTTGGGGATGTTGAGATATTCGTCAACATCATCGACTGCTTCAGCATGAGCGTCCTCCTTATCGCCGGCATCCTCAGTAGACGCGATGTTCTCGTCCTCGGAAGTCTCTTCGCTATCAATGTGAAAAGGCTCATCGCGATCACCCTCCTCGGTGGCATCCTTATGAGGACGCTTGAGTGGGAAACCGGTCTCCTTCTCCCTTTCCTCTGAGTAAATCACTTCCCTTGGCCTTTTAGGTTTCCGGGGAGCAGGAACAACCGGGACATAGGACTCCATCCCCTCAGCAATTCCCGAGTCCTTCTTCAGAGGTTCAATCGTCCAACCCTCGAGAAGGCTCGCGTCGTCGTCGACATAGGTCCCAATCGGAGGAGGAACATATACGGGAAGATCCCCTGGAAGGCCACAGAAGTCGGTAAGATCGTAAGGGAATTTAGGCACCTTATGCTTTTTAAGTTGAAGCTTGAGTGAGGCGATCAGCAAGACACTACGAGCAGTACTAATGAAGTCAATACGATCTTGCTCGCGATAGCTTGAAGCATACTGTCTTGCCCCTTCGCGACGAGCTTGAATTATAGCATCAGCATTCTCCTGTCTCAGTGAACCCATCGCCGTTTCATGATTGCGCTTTTCCACCCTTGCCGCAACCTCCATCTCACTTACCTTCTTCATCAGATCGGCATTCTTCTTCTTCTCATCCTCCAGGGCCTGCCTCGCTTTGTCCCGCGCGGATTTATGGCCGCGACTCTGCTCCAGGATTTCCTCATACTCTTTCTCTAGTCTCTCCTAGTCATCCTCGACAGCGAGAGCATATTGCTCCATGGCCTCATTATAGAGCATTGACTACAATGAAAAGAATATAAGAAATCAAAGGAGCATATGCGCAGTAAAAAACGACAAAGAAAGCACAACAAAACTCACCGCGAGAGCAACCGTAGAGAGACCCGCACCACCGCGAATGACACCTTCAAGACAAGCAGGCATCTCTGGAAGACAGGGACGATCCTTATTAAAAAACCTCCTCACCGTCTTCTCGTCAAAGAAGAGTGAACCCTCCATGGACAAACCCTGAGGCGGGACATCCCCTCGGTCTCCGTGAACCATAGGTGCTTACCCTTCGCGACGGCCGACGCCCTCTCAGCCGGGGTCCCACGGTTTGAGGCAGGTGTCCCACCAGACCTCGGGGGAAGAGTGGTTCTCGCTGGAGCAGGAGTGTTTGCAAGGGGTGTGGCCTGGCCAACAGGAGTCTCATCTACCAAAGACTCCTCCCCCGCAGCCGATGGCTCCTGAATACGGATCCCAGGGGCAGAGCCTTTCTTCTTACGTTGAGGCTTGGGCTTGGTCGCGGCTTTCTTGGTGCACCCTTTGCTTTTCACGACGGGGACAGGGGTTTCATCTATGGGATCGTCATCGAAGGAATCATCAAAGTTGTCGAGGTTGGGAAGCTTTGAGAAGTAATCTTTGGCTGAAAGAAACGAAAATCAACTCGTCAGTACATAAAGATTAAGAAAAACATAAAAGGCAAACGTAATCGTGAAGCACCAAAAAATACCATAATGATGTTCGAGACTTAGTCCTCGCTGGGCTAACACTTCAGGAGTGATGCATTTCGCGAAAATACGGTTAGAAACAAGATTCGAAAAATCATGGTACTTCGCGATGAGACCATCCTTCTTGGCTTGAGTACAATCCCCAGGCTTGGGCTGGACGGCGCGCTCCGAAATCTTGATAGAAAATCCCGAGTTCGAGGGTGGCCGGATGAGGAACCAGTCGGTTTTCCACTTGGTGACTCGAGGGGGTGCATCCCACTCCGACTCCCCAAGCTTACAAGCCGTAAACATTCCCTCCTCGTCAGGAGCCTTGCGCGTCTTGAACATGAGGAGAAAATGACAAGGGTTGGGTTTCACCCCTATGTCTTGGCATCTGATCGTATAAATAACAACTATGCGCCAGAAGTTGGGGTGCATCTGGGCAGGGCTATAACTTAACTTCTTCATGAGCTTCCGAGCGAAGAGAGTAAGGGGAAGTCTAAAGCCCGCCTTAAGAGAAGACCGACTGATCGCGAAGAAAGAGTCGTATTCATCAAGAGAAGTGCCTCAAGAGGAAGGCAACGCGAGTATCGTGGCCTCCGGGAATGGATAGGCATCGGCTATAGCATAAAGGTCACACAATTGAAGATTGGTAGGAAGAGCAGTGAACCTATTCCCGAGATTCCTGGCTTTGGTAAAACGAACACGGCGAGTCAAAATCTGTACACGACTCACGGGTTTAGTAAGCCAATCATCAATCTCAATGCGAGGAAGTTCACCCTGCTAAGAGTAATATTCCCGATCATCTCCAAAGCCGACATCCACATCTTCGGGATTTTGGATAGGAGGAGAATTATTACTGCTTCCAGCATCGGGTCGCGACGTGGAAGGACCTTCGACATCTTTATTTCTTGCAGAATTTCCTGTGAAGTAACGAATAGGAAAAAGGTAGGAAAGTTATTTCTCCAGGGCAGGAATACGAAACGCAAGGGTGAATGAAGAACCTCGCGAGCCATAAAGAGAAAAACAAAGAAATTCCTGGAAAACGAGAAAAACAAGATCTGAGAGGAAGTTGAGAAGGCATTCGGATGAACGCTCAGATGAGTGTTTGAGTATGAAGAACTCAAAAGACATAAAATGCTCAAAGCTTGAACGCCATCGAAGGAGGAAGGCGCCTAGGAAATTAGGGTTCAAGGGGAAAAAGAGGACGGTGCCGCCCACTGAAAGCCCGTGAGAAAGCGGAGAAAGTCGACGGACTACCATGAAAACTAGTAAAAAGCTTCGGAAAACTTAACAATGGCAGGGAAACGAGAAGAAATCAAGGTTATGAATAAACAGTGACCTAAAAACAAAGCAAAAGACGAATTAGAAGTGGAACTTACCAGCCATTTGCAGATTATTGGTCCGATTGAGTAGAGAAGGTCTCGAAAAAGGTTATTCTGAGTGAGTTTTTACAGAGAAATATGAAACGAGTGAGAGGAAGAAGAAGGGAGAAATACGATTTGATGGCTTTATATAGGAAAGAGGGAAAGCCTGAATAGGTGACACGTGTTGAAAGATGTCAATGCGCGGAAGACGAGAAGTCACACATTTAAAATTCAAAATTCGAAATGAGCGCGACGGAAAGAAAGCGTCGCGAACAAAAATAAAAAATAATCCCCAGAACACCTCCTGAGATCCCGGCTTCAAGTAAGATTACCCAAGCCTTGCTCTCGCGAAGAACAAGGACTTGGGGGGCTAGATGTTGGACCCGGTTCTCAGGACAAGAGCGAACCTGGCTCGCGACGGCTCGGTGAATCGCGAAAGCCCATTGTGTCAATGAGAAGATTAAGTAGGAAAGTCCACTAAGCGGCCCAATAAGCGAAATAGGCAAGATCAGATAAGTGGGGCCCGCGATCTGGATATAAATCGTAACAGAAAGGAGAGAGAAAGACATCTTTTTCGGCGTCCAAAGCTTTTCCCCTTGAGCAAGAGAGAAACACACAAAGGGCGAAACCTCACTCGGAATCGTCTTCTTCCTCCCGATTCATCTCTGTTTATGGAGAATCGGATGATCGGTACTTGGATTGTGATTCTCGGTACCGTATTCGTGCTTTTGGTGTAAGAATTGTGACGTTTGGTTGAGATTCGCCATTTCACTGTTTTATTGGTTTGATTCATCAGGCTTCTATGGTTTAGAAGTGGATTTTGATCATCTCCTTCTTCTCTTTGGTTATAGTTTGGTGTTATTTGGGTTCGTCACTCCTATTTGCTTGTGATCGTTACTGACTTGGGCGTCGGAGAGCCAAATTTGGGGGTTCATCCTTCCGGTTTGGTTGTGCAGGCGTTTCGGGAGTTCAAGAACACGAAGAACAATGGAGAAAACCAGATTTTGATTCAAAAGAAGATGGAATCCAAGTTGTTGTATCAGTTGGCGTGAAAGAGGTCTCCAGTGCTTGAAGATTATTGACTGACCAGATCTCGCGAAGGGTTGATTGCGAGATCGCGAACAGCTGAGCTCCACCACTTGGCAGGAGATCTTTGGGAGATTGTCGATGGGATGTCTATGCCGATTCAGAAGCGTATCCAAGTCATGGAACTCGTTCATCTCCTCTTCTTGCTTCGTCAACCTTCTCTTCTCATTCACTCAGCACAATCCTCCTACTTGCAATACCATTCAAGATTTGCACTTCCCGTTTCGATTTCAGTGTGATATAGACGAGAGACAGAATCATAACCATATAGCAACCATTGACGTTGTCCATGGCCTGGTTTGTATCTCCTACTTGCAATACCATTCGGATTTCGACTCCATCATAATCTGGAATCCGACCATTCACAAATATTCCACTCTCTCGCGCCTCCATTATTCCCTTTATCGATGCCGCCTCCTTTATGTCCTTTATCGTTTCCGTTCTACCGGAGTTCGATGACGATTTAGTACAAATCTTGTGTCGCTTTTATAGCTGTGCTATAGGCTTCGGTTTCGACCCTTCCACGAATTCGTATAAGATTGTCAGATTGTGGATCAGTTGCGGATATAAGGCCTATCCTCCATTGTTTCCATCTACCTATCAGGTATACTCAACTCGTGAAGGTCTGTGGAGGACACCCATTGCTGATAATGTCATATCAGATGAGATAGCATCTCTAACCGGATACAATACAGTAGGACGTTTTGTTAATGGAACTATCAATTGGATCGTGTGGTGTTGTGTTGATGAACCTAAGCAGCAGTCTATTCTGATGTTTGATTGTGAGAGCGAAAAGTTGAGGATAGTGGATTTGCCACCGGTGAAATCAGTGGAGAACGCAAATGTTTTGGAGTATGGCGGGATGTTGTCAGCTTTGTTGTATATGAACCAGAAAGATAGTGGTATTGAGTTATGGGTGATGAAGGATCATGGACTGGCTTCTTCATGGAACAGGCTCTATGTGATTCCCTATGGTTGTGGTGGTGAGTTGAGTTTGTACCAGCCTTCGGTTTTGAAGCGGCTGGCTCCTCATGGCATGGATTGAAGCAGCGGGTCAGGTTTCAGGAACATCGTTCTTGGTATCGGCATGTGTATGGTTACGAGGAAAACATGTTCTTTATCGATGTTGCCAAAGCCGAGTCTTACTTAAACAACGAGATCGTCGACATCTTCATCCCAACAGACAAACACATCTTTACAACTGCGGCTCTTTGATTTGCCTGAACATGTTCTTTATTGATTACGAAGAAGCAACAAACAAGCTACTGTGATTGTGAGAAACTTGCTGGTGTCAAACTGAAATCTGCCTTGAAATTAGTAGTACCATGCCGTCCAGGATTGATGATTGTCCAAGTATTAATACATTTTTGCGCTCAAGTCTTAGAAGAAACTGTCTAGGTATACTGCTACACTAAGAGGGGATTTCACTATGCCAATCTCTATACAATTATTAAACCAAAATACTGTTGGAACTGATTTTTGACTGGACTTCCGGGCACTTTTCTGGTGGGCTGCGGTCACCGGTTGTGCCGGATTATGAGAGCGTTGGCTTCGTCTCCGCGAGCACTACGCCGTAGTGTACTCACACGTCAAAATCGGGTTCCGTTTGAATGAGAAATGAAGGCTCAAAGTTGGTTGCTTGACTAAGTTCAAAGAACAATTTGAAGCTGAATTTTGATGTGGGTTTTGTCCCACATCGAAAATTGGGGTAGGAATATGAAGGGTTTATATACCCCAAACCCCATACCCTTGGTAAGCCCTTGGGAGAGGTATGGAGAGAGGACACGGGGGGCCCTCGCGCGGTCCGTCCGTCCGTCCGTCCGGTCCTGGTCCGTGGTCCGTGGTCCGTGGTCCGTGGCCCGTGGCCCGTGGCCCGTGGCCCGTGGCCCGTGGCCCGTGGCCCGTGGCTCGTGGCTTGTGGCTCTGAGAGTACAGCGCAGAACAGTAGTTCGTCGTCTTCTGTTTTTTGATTGTGCAAACCAGAAGAATTCGTAGTTGTATCCTGGGATTCTCAGCGCCGGTAACCGTCACATATACGGGGCGTTACAGAATTAAGGAAAGAGATCTAATCTCGACTCTACGCAGCAGATTCGTCAAGAACGATTCGGTATAATTCTTTCTTAATTCTGTTCGTTATTTTTAATTCTTTACAGATTGTTATTCTGCGAAATACAGGTCTTACAATCTTAATTCTGTACAATTTTATCCTGTCGCTAACAATCTGTTTGAGTTTTAAAGGAGCAGAAAGTTACATCCCGAAGAAAATTGTCTGTACTGCGTACAGTTTCGGATCTGTGTTCAGATTCGAGTAAAACCGAAAATTCATCTTATTAAACTGTGAGGTTGCTGTTGTATTTACAGAACCAGGTTGCTGTTGTATTACAGAACCGAAAAAACTGTTTATAGTTCACAGATTTCTGATTCTGTTTTTACAGATTGCAGAATCTGTGTTTTACAGTTCGCAGAAAATCAGTTCTGTTTTACAGATTCGTGATTTCTGGAACTTTTACAGTTCGCAGTAATTCAGATCTGTTTTACAGATTCGTGATTTCTGGAATTTTTTACAGTTCGCAGTTTTCAGTTCTGTTTTACAGATTCATAAATTACTGGTTCTGAGTTTAACAGATTCGCAGATTCTGGTTCTGTAATTTTTACAGTTCGCAGATTGCTGGTTTCTGCATTTACAGATTCGCAGATTCTGGTTCTGTAATTTTTACAGTTCGCAGATTGCTGGTTTCTGCGTTTACAGTTTTGCAGAACTGTGTTTTTTCATAATTTTGAAATCTGTTTTGCAGAGTTACTTCTAAAGTCATACTAATATTTGTTTGTCTCATTGAACAGATACAATGACTAACGGAGATGAGAAAACTGCTGCTGACGCTGGAAAGGTCACTGGGTCGCCCCGAATTCAGTTTGGGACTGTGCCTCTCGATCAGGCTCAGATACTTGATAGGGATCAAGTTCAGAACAGTCCGGGTCATGAGAGTCCGATCAAGGAAACCCCCCCGGTTGTCCAACTGGATCTGCCACCAGTGCCTATTCATTCGGCTGAACAGAGTCATCCGGCTGAAACGAGTCATCTGGCTCAACCTCTTCATCCGGGTCAAATGAGCCATCCGGTTCAAATGAGTCATCCGGGTCAAATGAGCCATCCGGTTCAAATGAGTCATCCGGGTCAATTGAGCTATCTGGGTCAAACAAGTCACCCAGGTCAAACGAGTCATCCAATGGATCTGCCTGATGTTCAGTTGCCTCATCTGTATGTTCCCCACAGACCGTATGTGACAACTATGCCGAACACAATCCATGCTGGGATCCTACCCGAAAAATTTGACGGGAAAGGGTTCAAAATATGGTCTCAGAAGATGGAGTTCTTTCTGAGTATGCTGGGTTTGGACAGGTTCTTGAAGGAGGGGAAACCTAGGTTCTCCCCACATGACACTGATGCCCTATCTGATTGGGCGAAAGGGGACTATGCATGCAGAGGGTATCTTACTCATCGCATGATTGACTCGCTGTACAAGGTCTACTGTAACCATAACACCGCTAAGGAATTGTGGGATACTTTGACAAAGAAGTACAGGACACAGGATGCTGGCTCAAAGAAAGCGGCAGTAGCAAAGTTTCTGAACTACAAGATGGTAGATTCAAGGTCAGTCGTGGAACAGGTTGAAGAACTACAACTGATCGTCCATGAAGTAATCTCGGAAGGAATGACCATCTGTGAGGCTTTCCAGGTAGGTGCCATCATTGAGAAGCTTCCTCCATCCTGGGAGCAATTCAAGGTTTACTTGTTGCTGAAACAAAAGGCAATGAGGATTGAAGACCTGATCGTGAGGCTTCGGGTAGAGGAAAACAATAAGAGGGCAAATCAAGTTGGGCTCTCTAACAAGGCAAACCTGGCTGAGCATCGAGACAAGGGGAAGAACAAGAAGTTTCAACCTCAAAACACCACAAACTTCAAGAAGCAAGGAGCAAAGAAGTTCAGTGGAAAATGCCACAAGTGTGATAAGGTTGGTCACAAGGCAGACGAGTGTCGCAGCAAGCCCGACAACAGAAGAGACAAAGGGAAGAAGTCTCAAGCAAATTTAGCTGAAAACTCGCTGACAGCAGACGATCTGTGTGCGGTGACTGAAGTGAATTTGGTTGGGAGCAACCCAAAGGAGTGGTGGTACGATACAGGTGCCACTAGACACATCTGCTCGGATAAGGGATTGTTTACCACTTATCAGAAAAGCCGAACAGACGAGAAGCTCTTCATGGGAAACTCTGCGACATCCAAGGTTGAAGGTATTGGGAAGATCGTGCTCAAGATGACTTCTGAAAAGGAGCTGACTCTCAACAATGTGCTTCATGTGCCAGACATTCGAAAGAATCTGATCTCGGGGACTCTTCTCAACAAGAATGGGTTCTGTATCAAGTTTGTGTCTGATAAGTTAGTTCTTTCTAAGAATGGGATTTATGTGGGGAAGGGTTATGTGAAGGATGGGCTGGTCAAAATGAATGTAATGACAGTCCTTCCCAAAAAGGTTGTAACTGATGTTTCAGTGAATGAGAATAATCCTATTGCTTATGTCGTTGAGTCTTTTAATATTTGGCATGAAAGATTGGGACATGTTAATTATAAATCTATAAGTAGACTAATAAGCATGAACATGATTCCAAAATGCAAAACAAGTAAAGACAAATGTGAAGTATGCGTACAAGCGAAACTCACAAAAACGCCATCACCCCATGTAGAGAGAACAACCGAACCTCTAGGACTAATTCACACTGATTTATGTGATTTAAAGTTCGTGCAAACTAGAGGCGGTAAGAAGTACTTTGTAACCTTCATAGACGATTGCACACGATATTGTTATGTATATCTGTTACATAGCAAAGATGAAACTTTGGAAAAGTTTAAAGAATACAAGTTGGAAGTTGAGAACCAACTTAGTAAAAAGATTAAAATGATCCGAAGTGATAGAGGAGGTGAGTATAGTGAACCATTTAACGCATTCTGTAGAGAACATGGAATCGTTCATCAAACCACTGCGCCTTACTCACCTGAATCTAACGGGGTTGCGGAACGAAAGAACCGAACTCTCAAAGAAATGATGAATGCAATGCTGCAAGAATCTGGGTTATCCCAGAACATGTGGGGGGAAGCGCTGCTAACCTCCAATTACATTCTCAACAAAATACCGCATAAGGTGACTGGAAAGACGCCTTATGAGTTGTGGAAAGGTAATGTACCTTCATACAAATACCTCAAAGTGTGGGGGTGCCTAGCAAAAGTGGCGGTACCACCCCCTAAGAAGGTCTCAATAGGACCAAAAACCATTGATTGTATCTTCATCGGGTATGCACACAATAGTAGTGCGTATCGTTTCTTGGTATACAAGTCTGATATACCAGACATACATGCAAATACAATAATGGAATCAAGAAATGCATCCTTCTTCGAAAACACGTTCCCGTGTAAGGATAAAGAGAATCCGAAACGGACTCGTGAAGAAGGCGAAGCAAGCACTTCTGTTCAACCAACAGAAGAGGACAATGATGAACCTAGACGTAGCAAAAGAGCTAGAAAGGAAAAATCATTTGGTCCTGATTTCGAAATGGCTTATCTTTTGGAAAATGAACCTAGAACATTCAAAGAAGCCATGTCAACACCAGACGCACCTGCTTGGAAGGAAGCGGTAAAAAGTGAAATCGACTCCATTATGCAGAATCATACATGGGAGTTAGCTGAGTTGCCATCCGGTTCGAAAGCTCTTGGGAGCAAATGGATTTTCAAAAGAAAATTAAAAACCGATGGCTCAATCGATAAGTACAAGGCTAGGCTTGTGGTGCAAGGATTTAGGCAAAAAGAAGGCTTGGATTTCTTTGACACCTACTCTCCAGTAACGAGAATAACTTCAATAAGAATGCTAATAGCCATTGCAGCTATACGCAATCTAGAAATACATCAAATGGATGTAAAAACAGCTTTTCTAAATGGAGAACTAGAAGAGGAAATTTATATGAAACAACCTGAGGGTTATGTTGTCCCTGGACAGGAACACAAAGTGTGTAGACTTGTGAAATCCTTATATGGACTTAAGCAAGCTCCTAAGCAGTGGCACGAAAAATTTGACCAAGTAATGATGTCAAATGGTTTCAAAATAAATGAATGTGACAAGTGTATCTATGTCAAGGAAACTGCAAAAGGATACATTCTGTTGTGCCTATATGTGGATGACATACTCATCATAGGTAGCAACAATGACATGATCAAACAAACCAAGAACATGCTTAATGGAAAGTTTGACATGAAAGACTTGGGACTAGCGGATGTGATCTTAGGGATCAAAATATTTAGACATTCAGAAGGAATAGTCTTGTCTCAACAACATTACGCCGAGGCGGTACTTGAACGGTTCAAGAACTATTCAAATGGGATTGCAAAAAGTCCGGTGGACCCGCATCTCAAACTGAAGAAAAACTCGGGTAATGGCATATCACAGTTAGAGTATGCTCGTGTGATAGGAAGTCTTATGTACTTGACAAATTGTACAAGACCAGACTTAGCACATGCTGTCAACGTACTGAGTAGATATACCAGTAATCCAGGACACAATCACTGGAAAGCAATAACTCGAGTATTGAACTACTTGCGACATACTCGGAGTTACGGGCTGCACTATGGAAGATATCCAGCCACTCTGGAAGGCTATAGCGATGCTAACTGGATATCAGATTCAAAGAACTCAAAATCCACCAGTGGGTATGTATTCACGCTGGGTGGTGCAGCTGTATCATGGAAATCCTCAAAACAAACGTTATTGGCCAGATCCACAATGGAATCTGAGTTCATTGCTTTAGACAAAGCAGCTGAAGAAGCAGAATGGCTTCGAAACTTTATGGAGGATATTCCTTTGTGGGAAAAACCAGTGCCAGCTTTAGGTGTACACTGTGATAGTCAATCGGCTATCTCTCGGGCACTGAACACAATATATAATGGTAAGTCTCGCCACATAAGACGACGACATAAAACCATAAGACAATTGCTCTCAACTGGTGTAATCTCAATCGATTATATCAAGTCAGCTGACAACTTAGCAGATCCGTTTACTAAGGGACTGTCAAGAGAGCAAGTTGTAAAGTCATCTAGAGGAATGGGTTTAAAGCCTATGACTAAAGAGGATGCTTGATGGCAACCCTACCTAAGTGATTGGAGATCCCAAGAAATAGGTTCAAGGGGAAAACAAATTCAAGTCGAATCTAGAAGCGCACTTGGAGATATTATATCTTCTTCCCCAGTTCCTAGGATGATAAAAGTGCGATGGCAAAGTAGAGGTTAAGCATTTGCTTTTAATGATTCCATAAACTTTGAAAGAACAAAGTAGGGTATTGGTAATACCATTTATGGTCAATCACCTTATGAGTGTGAAATGGGGCCGTTTCTAGGAGAAAGAAGAGAGGCTACTTTCTCCAAGTTCACTCATGAATAACCAGGGATGTTCACGGCCAAAATGAACACAATCAAGAACCTAGTTCTGTGAGAAGATGAAACTGTGTGATAGTTATTGTCTAGGTTTACGTCAAAGTCCGGGTGGTTCAAGACATCATGTTCACTACCTGGTCGAGTAAATCCGATAGCTACTCACAATGGGTGGTTCAAGGCTGAAAAACGCCACCAGCTCAGATGCAGTGATTCTTCGCCCGTACTCTCAAAATTTCTGTCTGTCTTGTCTAAGCACGTGTAATAGAATCATTTCTATTCATGTGGGGGATTGTTGGAACTGATTTTTGACTGGACTTCCGGGCACTTTTCTGGTGGGCTGCGGTCACCGGTTGTGCCGGATTATGGGAGCGTTGGCTTCGTCTCCGCGAGCACTACGCCGTAGTGTACTCACACGTCAAAATCGGGTTCCGTTTGAATGAGAAATGAAGGCTCAAAGTTGGTTGCTTGACTAAGTTCAAAGAACAATTTGAAGCTGAATTTTGATGTGGGTTTTGTCCCACATCGAAAATTGGGGTAGGAATATGAAGGGTTTATATACCCCAAACCCCTAACCCTTGGTAAGCCCTTGGGAGAGGTATGGAGAGAGGACACGGGGGGCCCTCGCGCGGTCCGTCCGTCCGTCCGTCCGGTCCCGGTCCTGGTCCGTGGTCCGTGGTCCGTGGTCCGTGGTCCGTGGTCCGTGGTCCGTGGTCCGTGGTCCGTGGTCCGTGGTCCGTGGTCCGTGGCTCGTGGCTCGTGGCTCGTGGCTCGTGGCTCGTGGCTCGTGGCTCGTGGCTCGTGGCTCGTGGCTCGTGGCTCGTGGCTTGTGGTCTTGTGGTCTTGTGGAATGGGCCGTAGGCCCAAGCAGCAGCTTAGCTTCTTTTTGAAGTGGGCTGGATCTGGAAGTTGGGCTTCCAGATTGGGCTGTGAACTGCCTCGTTGGGGACGCCCAACAGAGTCAGCAACCTCCTCCACGATTTTCTCCACTTGCCTCTCCACGATCTCCTCCTCTAACAAACCAGATTCTCTACTTAAGAGAAGTTCTGGCTCTCATTCTGATATCCGAAATTAAAACAATCTCCCATCTCTTCTCTTCTTCTCCTTTCTCTGAGAGTACAGCGCAGAACAGTAGTTCGTCGTCTTCTGTTTTTTGATTGTGCAAACCAGAAGAATTCGTAGTTGTATCCTGGGATTCTCAGCGCCGGTAACCGTCACATATACGGGGCGTTACAGAATTAAGGAAAGAGATCTAATCTCGACTCTACGCAGCAGATTCGTCAAGAACGATTCGGTATAATTCTTTCTTAATTCTGTTCGTTATTTTTAATTCTTTACAGATTGTTATTCTGCGAAATACAGGTCTTACAAATACTATACTCATCAATAAGTTATGTCACATTAATAACTCATCAATAATATATAGAGGGCCGCTTGGGTGCAGATGACTCTTACCACGCGGACATACGGACGTATTTGTATCCGTCAGATTACTGACATCTAAATGCGAACAATTCGTTTTTTCTTACGTTAAGATTTGTAAAACTTTTCTCTATGTATGCATTGTCGTACAAACATCTATATACAAGCATCTGTATACAAACATCTATATACAAACATAAAGGATTATATAAAGGATTTTCTCCATATGCACTGTCGGACATGATGAGCTAAAGGATTTTCTTTTCCCCTCTATAGCAGGTTCTACTGCTCACACACGTTGATAATTTTGTGAATTTAGACAAAATTCTGTGAAAAGACGACCCTACCCTCATCTTCCTCAACCATCCCAAATTTAGACAAAATTTTGCAGCTTCTGGTTAGGAATTTGTGTTTTAACTTTTGCTCAACACACTGTGCTTTCAGTCCTATAGATGTGGTTGTTTAAACTGTGGTATGCCTCATCCAGTAGCTAGGTATTCAGCAAATTCTCTTTGGCTATTTCATTGGCTCTCCAATCGTATTGATATCTCCCCTTGGTCTCATACTGGAGCATCACATCTTCTTGCTTCTACCAAACCTATATCACCGATACATTTACTGTTGTTTGTTGTTATTCCTCCTTGACTGGATGTTTTTGTTTCCTCTACGAAGGGAATAATTGTGTATTTAATTATTATTTCATAAATAAGGAGATAATTGATTTAAATAATTAATTATTTTAGAGGATGACTAGGGTATTTAATTAAGGAGTCTGAAACATTCTGGCTTGGTAGCCTCCAGATGTAGCTATTCATGGTGAACTGGCTCAACAAATCTCGTGTTATTATTCTTGTTTTCTTCTTTAATGTCTAAGCGTTGCGTAGATCAATCATCGTTATCAACAAATCTAATATGGTGACAAATCATGTTACAACACTCTAATATTTATTTTGTAATGAATGAAGATTGAATTTGATTGATAAAAATATTTTGTTTAACAAAGTTGACTGAAAAAGTGATGTGCATGCTATAAAAATTCTTAAAATGGAAAAGGAAGGTTACAAACTGTAATATGAAATTTCAAATCAGAAAATAAAGTGTTCCTGCAGTGTTGAATCATGAATCTACATGATATACGATCACATGAAAGCATATATAGATGGTTTTTTGTGAGTGTGGCCTTTTTTGTTCTCGTTATACTAGAGAGCCACTTTCTAACCTATGTGCTTTTAGTTGTCAAGGGTTTTTCTCGTAAATCAGTATCTTCTTTATCTCCAATCAAAATCCATTGTAAAGAGTGGTACAAATAGTATTGCGCGTTCATGTCAATTGTCCTGCAGGTTTACATAACGAATAAAGAGTATTAACTTTCTCGTTGGTACACATGAACTTGATCATTAATACACATGAACCTACCCATCATTAGCACACATGAACCATTGTAAGAGAATTCTCTTTCATAGCTTATGTAAAATTTGATCCTTGGATTCATGAAATATGTACTATAGGTTCATAACAAAAGAACATGAACCTATCTATTGATACTCGTAAAATTACCTATTGATACACATGAAGATGTATCAAGTTCTTTTTTCCGTAACCTATGTAAGAATCAAACCCCTTCATCATGAAAAATGTACCATAGGTTCATAATAAAGCATGAACCTCCTCATTTATACACATGAACCTGTTGTGAAATCACATGAACCATCAAATATATTCTCATGAACAGTTAAACAAAATCACATGAACCATCCACTGAAATTACATGAACGATCAAGCGTAACTGTATGAACATCATAGGTTCGTAACAAAGCATGAACCTCCTCATTTAGCCCGGTTTGTTTTTGTTACAAACACATAAGGCCTTATAATCATGTGGATAGTCGTGTAGGTTAATCGATAGCCTTACAGGTTCATGAATTGTTTTTGCCCGATTTTTTTGTTAGGAACACATTGCACCAAAAATCCTTAGGCTCATGCCGATAATTATGTAGGTTCATAACGATGTTATGCATGTCATGCCGATACTTATGTACGTTCATAACGATAGTTATGTATGTTCATGCATTGTTTAGCCCAATTTTTTTTTATGAACACATTGCAAGAAACGGCCTTAGATTTATAGCGACAACCTTGCAGGTTCATGCCAGTAGCCTTGCACGTTCATTAATTTTTTTAGCCTGGTTTTTTGTTAGGAACACATTGGCTTATTTAGTCCTTTTTACTCCCTGTCCCGAATTGAAGTTCTTGTTTCTCCAATTGCATAGTAATTAAGGCAAATGGGTTTGAGGCAGAGTTGCAGCAAAAGTAATAATTTCTCTGCAAAAGTACAGCTTCTATTCCAGTTTTTATACATATAAATATATAAATTCAATATACAAACTGCACTAAACACAACTATCAACCAATCAAAATACAAGGATGAAGAGCACACGTGCCTCTTAACCTACTCAACTCAGTTCTTTAAATACAAGCTGTAGAATTCTCAACATCCATTAATACACTGCACCTTAAACCCAAGAGAAAAACACAGATAAGAGTAAATAAGGGCATCACTGCCTAATTCTTGATGGCATCAGACTTCGACTTAAATGATGTGGGAGCTGGTCACTGTCGGTTTGATCTTAATGACAAGGGTGGGGACATGGAAGAAGAGGAGCACCTTTTCGATCTTAACGAGCCAGATTTGAAAATGGAAGAAGATTAATGGAATGACCAGGTACCACAACCTGAACATGCAACAAGTCATCATGTACAATCAAGAAAAAAGCTCAGCATTGAAGAAAGAACCAACATTTTGATGTGGCTACTAGAGAGATCAAAAGATGGGCGACCCAAAAGAGGTTCCATAGGAGCAGCTGCACAGAAATTTCATGTCACAACAAGGTGTATCAGCACAATTTGGAATACAGCAAAGAAGCAGAAGCAATCTATGCAGCCATACAATGTCAGCACAAAGCATCATAACTCAGGTAGAAAGAGAACACAAGTACCACATGAAGAAATCACTGCACTGAATGTGGGGGACAGAACTTGTCTTAGGGATCAGAGGCCATCAGATTCAACAAGAGATCAACAAATGACAACAACAAAACAGACTAAGTCATCAACAACACTCAGACGAGATCAGAAGCCATTTGATTCAACAACTGACAACAACAAAACAGATCAAGTCATCAATTCCATCAAACCCTAAGCATTTTAATCTGATCTATTACATGTAATAAGATTCCTAGAAACCCAACATTCAGAAAATAAAGAGATTCAGTGTAGAAGACTTAGGTAGATTAGAGGCTAGAAGATCCATCATGAGCATCCGAATCAGAGACTTCGGCTCCTTCATCTGAATCAAGAGGCTCGGTGTCTTCAGCTGCATCACCTTCCTTCGGGGACTTATAGGTCGGTTGATCTACAACTCCTTCTTCGACGTTTTCGTAATAGACTTAACTCCTTCATCCGAATCAAGAAGCTCAGTGTCTTCAACTGCATCAACACCTTCCTCCGGGGACTTAGAGGTCGGTTGATCTACAACTCCTTCGTCGGCGTTTTTATCATAAATCTCCTCCTCAGCCTCTGAAATTATTATGGTTTTGTCGGAAAGATTGGGACTATCAGAGGAGATTGATTCGACAATAGGAGCCACTGTCATCCTCGATCAATCAAACAAGAAACAAGGGACAATTGAAGAGATGAAGAGGGAGGCGGAAGATTAGGGTTTTGAAAATTGTAGAGATGAAAAGGGAGGCGGTAGGGTTTGAGAAATGAAGAGAGTGAAATTGATTGATGAGAAAATGGGTTTGGGAAAGCTATTTGATTGGTGAGAAAAAGAGAGAGACATGAGTATTGATTGCTAAGAAGAGAGAGATGGGGGTGGGTGATATTGATTGCAGAGAAAAAAAGGGTCGGGAAAGAGGGAGAGAGAGGTGGTGGGTGGAAAGTGGGTTAGTTTGATTAAATAGATAGGTTTTGTTTTTAGTGGGTAAAAGATGTAAATATGTATTTTTTGTTGAGGGTATATTAGGAAATTTTATTTACTATCTATAAAAACAGAAACTATATAACGGGATGCTAAATAAAGAAACAGAAAGATTAAAATGGGACGGAAGGAGTAAGGCCTCATTTAATTTTAGACCGGGCCACCGATATTGATTGGCCGGCCCTGAAATTGTTATAGATCAAACAGTTAGATATTACTGCTCAACTTATAGGGTTGAACATAGTTAAACTCGATCAAGTGACAGAAGTAAATCTGAGTAGCTGTTAAGAAGAAAAAATGAACATAAAACTTAAACACAAGCAATTTGAACTCAAGCAGCCTACATGGGTACATCTGGTACTGATGGAATGTTTGTACGAGTAATAATTTGTTGAAGTCCAATGGGCCATTTACAGCCCATCTAATTCAAAGTGGAGTTGTTTTGAACTACAGTACCATATAAAGTGGACTGCCTCGCTAGTGCTACTTTTATAATCAATCAAGTAGCAATTTAAAATTTACTATTTTTAATTGGAAAAAACTTGAAAGGATAAGAGCGATGACGAGTGGGTGAGGACACGGAAGATAAGATACAAGGCGCGACACACTGAATTCCGTCCCACTGCACTTCACCCTGATTCCAATTATAGACTTCCTTATTACGGAGTAAATTTTAATATCGGTCTTTATAATTTCTATTTATAAAATATAAAATTATGTTTTTATGTCATGAGATTATAAATTTGAATATTAGATTTAATATTCCCCCAATACACATTAATTTCATATATTACTCCAAATTTGTTTAATATATACATTCATCGAAGAAAACTAGATCGATTAATAGAATATTTCTTAATTTTAAAGTACAGTAAATACTATTGATATATGTACGCATGATCGTAGTTAAGAATTTAAATCGATGCTGTTTTCTAGTTAATCCATCCCGAAAAGGTAACAAATTATCTGATTTTAGGAACAAAATATTGTTTTTTTGGTAACATTTTTGTTTACACCATTGAATTATTCACAAATTTTTATCTCCACATCATGGAACACTCTATAAATACGGCCGGATTGTGACATCTACATCCATTCCCACAATTACTTTCTCTTGTCTTTCAAATTCCAGTCTCCTCTCTTCGTTTCCAATTCCCAATCTCCATCACCATGGACGTTCTCCATCACCAGATTCCACCACCTTCTTCGGCGCTGAATCCCAACGCTCCGGCGTTCATTCCAATGGCTTACTACGACGTCATCGAGGACTTCTCCAACGAGTGGTGGAGCCTCGTCAAATCCTCTCCCTGGTTCCGTGACTACTGGCTTACGGAGTGCTTCGAAGATCCTCAAGACGATCTGCTACTCTCAGATCTGGACTCCGTCTTCGGAAAACGTACGGATCTCATCGATCTGGATCTCGATCTCGACTCTCAGTTGAATTCTCGCTCTGTTTTTGTTGATTTCTGTTTACTGAGATCTGATTTCCTTGCAGAGGAGGAGGTTGAGGGAGAGAAGAGCAGATCTGGAAAGGAATTGATCTCGATGAACGCTTTAGGGTGGAACAAGGCGCGTGGGAAAGGTGAAGCTCCCAAGTATGGCGATAAGGCGCCGAAGATCGTCAACGTGAAGCTGAGTCCGAGGCCGATTCAGCAACCGCGTTGATCCGACTCAGTGAGTTGCAGTGTCCGAGTCAGTGGCTAGTGCAATATCTCCCTTTCCTTTCAGTATTCAAATAAATGCAAAAAGAAAAAAGGATAAAAGAGGAAGAAAAAACTAGTACTCCGTAGAAATCATGTAATTTTCGTTTGATATTAGAAATTGTGTAGAGATCGCTGACGCCACTGACCTAAATCGTTGATGTAATTTTTCCGCTTGGAACATATTATTAAAAAAAATATAGCTTTGGTAGATATTTGTGTGATCACCGTTCTTGGCATTTTCTTACCTGATTTTGTTTTGGATAAGTATGAGCAGCTCGCATAATGTGTTTGTTTTTCAAAGCATTATTATTGATAATGGATGTAGACGTGTAGACGGTGTAGTGGATAAGGTGAGTGCTACTTTTGGCTGACACGTAGTGATTACACGTTATCAAGTCACGGAAAAAGTAGGCAGCAAATTCAAGAAAGAGTAGATAAACAATGGGCTGATGTTGGTAGTACTCGAGAAAACAAATTGTTATTGGGCCAAGCATGGTTGCAAATATCCCCAAAATGGGCTAAGTAACTCTTTTAACAATGTTTTGTGAAGAAACTAACCCTTTTTATACAAGGAAAGCAATCTAACCTTTTCCTTTTACAATCTGTTACACGCGCTCCCCTTCCTCTCCATCCCTTCCCTTCCCTGCCGAAAAATTCTCCCTCCAGCTTCTCCTCCATTAACGATCATCTACGTTCTCCTTCTCCACACGGATTTCCTTCCTCTTCCTCTGCTGTCATCCTCGCACTTCCTCTGCTGTCATCCTCGCACTTCCTCTGCTGTCATCCTCGCACTTCTTCTGCATTTGGAGCGAGAAAGCTCGATCCTTCCCGCTGCTGTCAACTCCTCCGAGCCGCAGCAAACGCCTCCACCAGGAAACTCGAAGCCAGGCTTAATCTCGGTTCGCATCGACTGAATTTGGTGGTTCGAATCAAATTTTCTGGTAAGTGAAATGAAGCACGCTTCGCGCGCTTCATAAGATCTCTCTCGCGGTAGATTCTGGAATGAAATTCAAGGTTTGACATCATCAAACTAGCAAAGCATCAATCTGCCGTCTCGATATAAGAAACTTCCTACTGCATATCCAATTCAAGGTAAAATTCAAACTGTCATCATATAATTACATGAATGTGAATGCTAAAACACACGAAATAATTAAATAAAACTGTGATTTTAAAGACTTTCTGTATTTTTGATGACAAAATGTTGTTAAAAAAAGGATTTTGGTGGACAAATAAGATGAAGAACAATGATTGAATAAAATAATGAAAACTGGATGACAGAGTGTTGATGAATATAGATGAAACTGATGAATGTTGATCCTGATGACAATATGATGCTCATATAGAAAGTTGATGACATAAATATTGAACTTAGATTTAAAAAAGTAAATGTGATGACAGTTTGATAAATAGATGATGTGTGTTGGATGACAGTAATGCAGAATGTTGATGGATTATATGACATAATATAACAATTCAGGAATTTAAACAGTGATGACAGAATGTTGATGGATTACATGATGAGTGTTGGATGACAGAAATAAGATGACAGTATTGTTGTTTAAGAAAAGGAGTTGATGACAGGATTTAGAATTTAAAATTATAATATTAGGTATGATGTCAGATTGAAAGTTGGATTCAGTACAATTCAGGAATTGAAGAGTGATGATAGAATATAGATGAAACAGATGAATGTTGATCCTGATGACAATATGATGCTCATATAGAAAGTTGATGACATAATATTGAACTTAGATTTAAAAATGTAAATGTGATGACAGTTTGATAATTAGATGATGTGTGTTGGATGACAGTAATGCAGAATGTTGATGAATTAGATGACATAATATAACAATTCAGGAATTTAAATTTAAAATATTAGGTATGATGACAGATTGAAAATTGGATTCATTACAATTCAGGAATTGTAGAATGATTACAGAATGTTTATGAAAACAATAACATGTGCTATACAGGTACAAAATGAATATTCTAACTGTATGTTGGGGAGGAGACTGGAAGATGAAAGATGGTTCGAATGCTTATGTTGGGACATTGATTTCAAAAGCATTTGTAATCGACATCAACATAGGGTTGGATGGTGCAAAGGATACCATTATTCAAAGGTTTAATCTGAAGACACAAGCACATGAAATTGAGTTGTCGCACTTGAATCCTTTCCAGAAAATTCAGATACCATATATTGTAGAGACGGACGAGGACTTCAATTGTTTCATTGAAATCAACAAATTAGAGAAGGTGCAATGGAGTGTGCCTTTGTATGTGACAGAGAGAAAAAAGAAGAAGACAACTAAAACGACAGTAGTGAGGGAAAAAAACAGCCTTGTTCCATTTCAAAATGATTATGAGATGGAAGGTGGGAGTGAGGTAATTAGTTGTGAATCAAGGGACAAAATTACTGAATGGGGAGAAATTATGGAGGGTGATAGTCCTTCTTATCAAGACTACACAGGGTTCATCCATATTGGACAGATTTTTGACTCAAAGGAGATGCTCAAAGTTGCCATTAGGAAAGTCGCTATGAGGGAGAACTTTGTGTACAAAGTATACAAGTCAACCCCTGATTTGTTTACTGTTAAGTGTGCAGATGAGAACTGCAACTGGGGGCTGAGGGCAATGGTGTTGAAAGACACACATTTCTTTGAGATAAGAAAGTATAGAGAAGAACACACATGCTCTTTTGAATTTAGATGTGAAAACCAGTGCAAGCCAACATACAAGATGGTTGGAGAGCAGATTAAAACAAGGTAACAAAACATATTAGCAAAAATAGTTATGGTCTTATACAAACACATTAATATTGAAAGATGACAGTTTGGATGATTTATTGTGTGTGTAGGTATGAAGGGGTGAAAACTGGACCGAACCCTAAAAGTATCCGGAACGACATGAGGAAAGAACATTGTATGGATGTGAGCTATTGGAAGGCTTTGAAGGCAAAGGAATGGGCACAAAATTTGATTAGAGGAACACCACAAGAAAACTATGGAATGTTGCCTATATATTGCCACATGATCAAACAAGTCAACATAGGCACATACACAAAGCTAGAGGTTGATGACGAAAATTGCTTCAAGTATGTGTTCATAGCACTAGGAGCAACAATAAGAGGATTTGATCAAATGAGAAAGGTATGTAGACATACCTTGCTATACTTGATGACAGATAATGATGCTGATTAAATAGAAATATATTACAAAATATTATTACACCATAATCTGGAAAATTTGGCATATAAAAAAATGATGACAGTTTTGATACAATAACATTCTTCAAGATATTAATTTGCTTTATAACATACTTTTGATGTAAGTGAAATGAAGCGCGCGTAAGAAATATAAAAAAGATGAAATCTTACATTAGATAGACTAAGGATGACAATATGTGTTGATGACAGAATTTTAAAATAAGGTAAAAGCATGACAGGATGAATGAGGACAGTGTTTGAAAATATATTAAAAACATTAATGATGACAGTATTTGATGAGTGTATAATTACAAAAAAATCTCAAAAATGTGTATTGCTCAGATTATGTGTTGAAGGATGCATGATGACAAATTTTGATGACATTTTTATTTGACAACAATGTTTGATGACATAATTCTTAAAGGATGCATGATAACAGTGTATGAAAAGAAAATATAAAAAATACAATAAATAGTACTATATTTCAAAGGGTTTGTAACAAAAATATATAAAAAATGACCGTTGATGACAGAATACTTCTGTTTTGAAGGTAATCATGGTGGATGGGACACATTTGCATACAAAGTACAAAGGACACCTATTGATTGCAACTGCGCAGGATGCGAACCAACAAATTTATCCATTGGCGTATGCAATTGTGGATTCAGAAAATGATGGATCTTGGACATTCTTCTTCCAACAGCTTATCACAGTGATCCCTAGTTCACAGGAATTGGTGATTGTGTCTGATAGGCATCTAAGTATTATAAAGGCAGTGGAGAGCATTTATACATCATCAAAGCATTGTGTGTGTAGAAGACATGTTCATCAAAACCTCAAGACAAGGTATAAGGACAGGGGTGTGCACAAGCTCTTCACTTTGGCTGCAAACAGCTATACAAAAAGGGAATTTGAGGAGAACTTCAAGAAGATATGTGCAATTAATCAGGAAATGGGGGATTACTTGGTTATTTCCAAATTTGAGAAGTGGGCAAGATCACACTGCAAAGGAGACCGATACAACATAATGACTACAAACAATTCAGAGACCATCAATAAGGTCCTACTAGAGGCTAGGTCATTTCAGGTTGTTGCCCTGTTGGATTGTGTTTTAGAAATGCTGATTAGATGGTTCGTTGAAAGGCGCATCAAAACAGAAGAAGCGCTGAGCAAAGTGGTGCCACCAAACATAGAGGAAATTCTTCAAAAAAGGCATAAACTGTCCAAGAAATATGAAGTGAGGGCATTGAATGGGTTCCAATACCAGGTGATAGGAGGAGATTTCTATGGAGTTGTCGATTTGGAAAAAAGAAGCTGCACTTGCAGAGTGTTTGATCTAGATCATATTCCCTGTGTACATGGAATGGCAGCAATGCAGAAAGCAAAGGTGAAAGTGACAGGATTTGTGAGTGACTACTATAGATTTGAGAATTGGATGAAATCTTACAAGGAGACCATATATCCTGTGCCTAGGCAAACTGAAGAAATGATTCCAGAGGAGATAATGAACATACAATGCCTACCTCCCAAGCTAGAGAAAAGAACAGAGAAACTTAAGAAGAAGAGAATACCGTCTGAAGGTGAGTTCCCAAATCATAGCAAGAGGAGGTGTGGACCAAGAAGACCCGCAAGATGCAGTCTATGCGGATCCACTGGACACAACAGAACATCATGCATGAACAAAACCCCAGAAGCTAGAAGTTCACCTTTTGTTCTAGAATAGTTTGATTACATTGATAAAAAATACTATTACACATATATAGTTTGCATTACTGTCCTATTTTAATTGATTTGAACAAGTATTTTGGATGACATAGCACATGGTCATTGCAATAAATAAAAATTGTTGAACAATTGGATGAATATATTAAATACTTAGTTGTTTTGCATCAAAAAAGCTCACAGATGGAGGTAGATGACATATAAGAGATGATGACAGTTGAATAATCATCAACTCATAAAATTGTCATCAAGGTTTAACACAAACTTATGAGAAGTGAAAAAATTCAAATGATGACAGATGCCAAAAATATAAAGAGATATCTGATTAAAAAGTTGATGACAATTTAAATAATTGGCCTATAAGACAAAATGATAACTTTGTCATCCGTGATGACAAAAGTATATGATATCATAACATATTAATAAACACATGGATTTAAAAGATTGAGAAATTTAGAGCATTAGATTACAGACAAAAAAATAAATGACAACATCCATATCTGTCATCGGAAGCAAAACGGGAATTCATTCTTTAATTGCATGAGTTCAACACAATAAAGTGAAGTTACATTGATGAAAGATCATAAAGGAAAATACTAATCCCATAGAAAAGGAACACAACAACACTCAGATAAGCCATAAAAAACACAAAAAATCCATAAGTAGATGACAGAGAGACATAAAGAGCTAAGCTCTTTTGACAACCCTAACCAGGTACACAAGCATACTAGCACTTCTCCCCCTCACTTCAAATAGGAGACCTTGATCCTTCTTTATTTTATTGTCTGCAACAAACTTCCTCCAGCCTTTACCAAACCTATAGCAATTGTTTGGGTTCCCATGGTCACTGAATTTCACCATTACATCCCAAACTTGTTCTTTGTCTTCAAAAGCCAAGAAAATTTCCTTATCTTTGAACTCCTTGAGATATTCATTGGCATGGTCAAAAGGGATTGGCTGAAATATATAAAACTGAACCATATTAAAATTTGAAAGAAAACAGATAAAGAAATTAGGCAATAACATAAAGCATGAAGATTTTTACCAATCTACAATCATGTTCAACCATTGACCTCTGCATCTCAACAAGAAAGGTCTCATCCCAGTTGATTTCATCTGCCATTTTGAGTATGGAACTGCACAATATCGAATTTTGAGTGTTGGGAGTGTGTGGGAAATCTGGAATGAAGATGAGCATATATATAGAGGAAAGGAGTTAGGGTTGCAAAGAATACATTAAATTGGTCAAACACATTTAATGCTATTGGTTGTTAGGTGACCAACACACAAACTCAAAACTTTGAATTAACCTCCTCAATGCATTAAATTGAGGATGTTGGTTTCGAAATTTTAAAATAACATGCATTAGGGTTCACCAGAAAAAATTCACAAAATAAGGCTGGATGAATGATGATGACAGATGAAGGCTGATGACAGAAATATTTTCGAGTGTATATAACTGTCATCAAAGAATTATTGGATGAATATATTAAATACTAAGTTGTTTTGCATCAGAAAAGCACACAAATGAAGGTAGATGACAAATGACAGTTGATGACAGTTTAATATCATCAAACCATAAAATTGTAATCAAGCTTTAGCACAAAATTATGAGAAGTGAAATGAAGCACGCGTAGCGTGCTTCATAAAAGATAAATAAAAATATTAAAAATCAAATGATGATAGAAAACATAATACAATAAGAAATCTGATTAAAAAGTTGATGACAACTTAGATAATTGGCCGATAAGACAAACTGATAGCTCTGACATCAGTGATGACAAGTATATGAAATCATAACATATTATTTAAACATGGATTTAAAAGATTCATAACTTTATAACATTAGATTACAGATGAAAAAATAAATGACAATATCAAAATCTGTCATCAAAGCAAAAATAGGAATTGATTCTTTTATTGCATAAGTTCAACACATAAAGTGAAGTTACATAGATGAAAAGACCATAAAAGGAAAATACCAATCACATAGGAAAAGGACACAACAACACTCGGATAAGCCATAAAAAGCACAAAAGTTCATAGCTAGATGACAAAGAGACAAAAAAGAGGCTAAGCTGTTTTGACAACCCTAACCAGGTACACAAGACTTCTATCACTTCTCCCCATCACTTCAAATAGGAGAGTTTGATCTTTTTCTATTTTATTGTCTGCTACAAACTTCCTCCAGCCTTCACCAAACCTATAGCAATTGTTTGGATTCCCATGGTCACTGAATTTCACCATTACATCCCAAATATTTTGTTTGTCTAACATAGCCAAGATGATTTTCTTATCTTTGAACTCCTTGAGATATTCATTGGCGTGGTCAAAAGGGATTGGCTGAAATATATAAAAACTGAAGCACATTAAAATTTGAAAGAAAACTGAAAAAGAGATTATGCAATTCCATTAAAGGATGGAGATTTTTACCAATCTACAATCATTTTCCACCATAGACATCTGCATCTCAACAAAAAAACACTCATCCCAGTCGAAATCATTTTCCCAGTCGATATCATCTTCCATTTTGAGGAAAGAACTGCACAAACTCGAATTTTAAATAAAAATGAGTGCCATTGAACTAACATCAAAAGAAAAAATTGAAAAATAAAATACTTGCCTTGTAAACGATTGGATATGTGGAGGTATACAAAAAAAAGATGAAAAGGGAGAATATGGGATATCTGGAATGGAAGATGAGGATATATATATAGGAAAGGACTTAGGGTTGCAAAAGAATACATTAAATTGGCCAAACACATTTAATGCTATTGGTTGTTAGGAGAACAACAACCAAACTCAAACTTTGAATTATCCTCACCAATGCATGTTGGTTTCGAAATTTTAAATTAACATGCATTGGGGTTCACCTGAAAAAATTAAAAAAAATCCCAAAATAATGCTGCATGAAGGATGATGACAGGAACACTTGATGACAATATATTAAGTGAAGATAGAACTGTCATCAACATTGACATAGAACTGTCATAAAATATTGACACAATGAGTGAGATAGAATGATGCTTTAGATCATTCTGATCAACAATCAGTGATGACAATGATCTAAAAGTAAAATAGGTACAAAAAGCATGACAGTGTAATAAAACTTTTTTGTCATCTGGATGACAGTATGATAGAATCACAATCATTAAAAACTATATATAGGGGACAACCATAATACACTTTATTTAATTTGTCATCACTAAAATAAGATTGCAAAACAAACTGTCATCATTACAAACACTGGAGTATAAAAAGGCACACATTATCCCAAATTGTCTTACACAAGTGAAACAAACACTGTCGTCCAGTATATCACTATTAACAAAGTTTTACTGAAAGTGAAAACACAAAGCTGAATCAATTCTACAGCTTTTTACGATTAAGAGGAAGAGGCTTCCAGACAATCTCTTGGTGAAATAGCTCAATTGCCATCTTCTCCCTAAGTGCCCTCACATGATCGTCATCCAGCTCATCCAAGGAACTCCCAAATGCAAATGCTTCAATGTACTTTAATGTAAAGAGACCGCAATTACCACTGAAAAACCAAAAAGAAAACATAAAAATAAAAATGGTTATGCAGTGTAACATTGAAAAAAAAAAATACATCAGAAATAAGAATAAGTTAAGAATAATATGCTTCAAAAAAAAAAATGAATACATACCCTTTGTCTTGGGGGAGAGTACAATGCCTAGTGAGAGTAAAATCATTGTCTAGGTTCCCAAGGTGATTGAACATCCCACTTCTGTTTAACAAAACAGGGAGTAATTTGCAAAGAGGCTCAAGACATTCAATAATGAATTCATCCTTGTAGAAACTAGCTCTCGAATCAGTGGAATTTAAACAGTCCATAACAGTAACATGCTTCTTAACCAAGTCTATCTCTAGACCAACCCAATGTTCGCCATTGATATTAAATGGAGTAAACCCTTGAGACGCCATTAGCCCACGATTTCCCATAGGCTGGTGGATGAGCACCAGAAAAGTAATCAAGATGGAAATTAAGGTTGTAATCTATACCAGACAACACCTTCTCAAGACATTGGGCGTTCATCCTACTAAACCAAACCCAGTCCAGAATAACTACATCCTTGAATATTTCTCCCTCATCAAATATTCTTTTCCTCATGAAATATAGGGCTTCAGATAAATGCTGGAAAACAGAAAAGAATTCTAGCATTTATATACAAATACATAAATAATAAAAATTTAAAAAAACTGGTTTCAATGATAAAACACTTACAACGTCATCGAACCAAGCATTCTTCCTAATCAACTTCTGGAAAAAGGGCTTGGAGAGGCTAATATCATTCCCTTTTATAGTGGCTTCTTCCTTGCTGCAAAAAATGAAGAGGAGAAAAAAAATGTCATTAGACAATATATGTCATCATTCAAAAACTGAAAATAAACAATACCAAAATATCATGATAAAGTGCTTGATGACAAATGTATAATAGGTCAAACAAAAAATTATGATATCTAAACATAGAAAAGATGATGACAATGTCTTGATAGTTTAGATAATAAAGTGCTGGATGGCAAGATTGATGACACAAATGTCATCAAAACCTAAAAGTGTTTGATGCCAGGATTGATGCTAGGATTGATGACAGGATTGCATCAATCACACTTGGAAACACAAAATTGATGACAAGTTTAAGCTAAGAATTAAAATAATATAATAGATATGACAGAATAATGATTTGATGACAAAATAATGATTAGAAAATTAAAGCTAAAAACAAATACAACATACCCATCTTTTAGCCATGAATAGAAGACCAAGCGATCATCGTATTCATAGAAAGAGTACGCTGGTCTGGGAGGCATACCAATGGCTTTAGTTGGCACTGCGAAGGGGCTTAGAAGGACAGGGCTAGGATGACCTACCCTAGAAGACTTTCTTACCAACTTGTCATCGGGAGCCACATTGTCATCAGGAGCCACATTGTCTTCAGGTGCCTCATTGTCATCGGATTCAAAATTGTCTTGAGATTCCATGTTATCAACATCAAGACATTCCCCTTTATCAACAGGATTGACTGGAAGATCTACCACAGAATCTACAGCTTCCAACACCTCCTCAGGAATGACAATCTTGTCATCATCAACCATATCAACCTTGTCATCATCAACCATATCAACCTTGTCATCATCTGGGATGACAACCATGTCATCAGCAATCATATCTATCTTGTGTTCATCTGGTATGACAACCTTGTCATCATCAACCATAACTGCCTTGTCATCCTCTAAGTTGACCAATTTGTCATCCACAAACATTGCATCACCACTTTCTGGTTCAAATACAATAGGAGGTGTAAGGAATGCATTTTGGGACCCAGATGGAATCACTAGAAATCCAGAATCACCTTCACGAACAAACAAGTCAACATTGTTGCAATCTGATTTACTGTCATTATCTACAACAGCTACCTCTTGATCCTTTGATTTCTTGGGGATATCCAGAGACTGCCTCAGGGTTAAACCAAGGGATTGAGGAATATTAGACTCACCCACACTGTCTTCCTTGGAAATATTTTCAGACCTAGGCTTGCAATTGGATTTTGACTTCTCAGATGACGAAAACAAAAGTTTTTCAGTACCTTCAGCATGACTGTCTACAGATTTATTTGAGTGATTACGCTGAACAGGGAGAGAAGATGGGCCACCAATACTGCCCTCAAGATTAAGCTCAACAGTGGCAGAGGGAAGCACAGACTTTCCAACACTGTCAACCATATTTTTTACACCAATTATCCTCGCAGAAGCAGCAGAATCATCAAAAAGTCCACAAGCTTCCCCCAACACCTTAAAATTGTTGTGGATTGGATCAGTTGGAAGAGGAGTTGTTTCGGCTTTGTTGGCTCTTACTGACGAAATGAAAGTCTCAATGAGGCTCCCAATGTCCACTAGCTTTTTGAACACATCCTCTAGCTTCAAGGTGTGGCCAGTAACTGTCCCTTGAACATCAGCCATCACAGTGCACATGTGATCCACCTTCTTGCTCAGATCTGAAATCTTCTCAGAGGAGTCATTGTTCAAACCTTGAGGAATGGTTGAGTGGCCTTGAAATGGTGGGGAGTTTGGTTCTAAAGGAGCACTCTTGGGATCAAACCTTCTTGAATCTGTCTTTGTTTTGGCACTAGAAGATGACGAAGCTGATGCTTTTGCATTTGAGGGCAAACTCTTGGATGAACTGCCTCCAGACAACCTTGAATTCAAACTCCGAAGCACACTGTCAACCGCAGCTTTTACATTTGGCACCGGGTCCCTCATCGGGAGCACACTAGTGGGAATTGGTTTAGTTGTTAGAAGAACAGATCTCTTCCTAGGGGATCTTCTCAACACCAATGCTGATTTTGTATTGCAAACCTTCTTGCCCTTTGGAGGTTGTCCTAAGAGAAGGGTCTGCTTAAGAGAGGCTTTGTTTGTTGCGACAGTCTTCAATAACCGGGGAGATTGATTATTAGGCTCAGCAACCTTAAACTTTATCTTCAAAGTTTGGTTATGATCCACATTGCGAGCCCTAGTATTCCTTAGGGCTGGAGCCTGATTGACAGTGTCGATTTTCCTTTTGCGCGTATAGACTCTAGCCTTTGGAATAGTAGCTGCAATCTCAGTGTTGAAGGATGCTTCTTTGTCAGCCTTCTCTTTTGCCACATTCAGAATATGCTCGGCAAATCCATCAAACAGTGCGTCGTCCCTTTCATCCAGAAAATTCAGATCCTTAAAACTTTCATGCTCAGAATATGGAGGATATCTACAATACTGAACATAAAAGAAGACAAAAATGAGATATAAATAAATGAGATATATAAAACAAAACTGAAAAAGATGAAGGAAGAAATAAATACCGGATTAATTTCTCTAACTTGTCTCGAAATTGCGCTAAACCAAATATTACCAACATCCTTGTTGAACCAACGAAGACAGTAAGGGATCTCTCTTGAACCAGCTGAAGTACAGTTTACAATATCCCGAAACTGAGGGAATGTTTCAAGAATCCAAACCTAAACAGATAGACAGAAAAAAGGATAAGCATGATGAAGACAGATACCATAATTGATGACAGATACAATAGTTGATGACAGATACCATAGTTAAAAGAATAAAACTAATTAAAAGGAAAATTAGATGCAGATACAATAGATGATGACAGAATGCTATAGAAAAGATTTAAAAAAATAATTTGACAGACAAGAAATGGAAGAATGTGAAATGAAGCGTGCGAAGCATTAATGATGAAAGAAATGTTGCGACATTGATTTCAAAAATTCATACAACCATAACATGAAGAACAAAAGAGGTAGCGAAGACAAAAAGTATGAAAAAAGTATAAACAAACATGTCATGACAAACTTAAAAAGAATACTGGATAAAACTAGAAACATTAACTCAGTAATACAACATATAGTAAAGAAAACATGTCAGCAAAAAATATAAAAAGGGTAATTGAAAGAAATGATGACAGAATTATCTAATGGATAAAATACCTTTAAAGCTATGGGATATCCATGCAAGTAAATTGTTACTCTTGTGTCATGAGGACGCTCACCTTTCTCTGGCTTCCCTACGGTAGCTGCCTTCATCAAATACTCAATAGTTGTAGAGTACACTAACCTCCCCCATGGATACTTCCTAAACTCATCCAAATTTGTTGACAACTTGTAGAATTCAGAACGAATAGGCTGATTCGGTCGTTGAGGAAGTAGAACGCCCTCAACAATAAGAAGATATGCCAAACTCAGCTTCCTAGCTGGATTGGCCTCTATAACAAACAGTGCTAACAAGTCTTTATATTTTAAACTTCTGACCCCAAATTCATCAATCATATTTGCATTTGGGATTTCAAAGTCGGTACAATCACGACAATCCAGCCCAGTAACAGCCGCAAACTCAGGGAGACCAAACCGGCAAACATGGCCTTTGACGTTGAACCACATTTCATGAAGTTTTTTTGTCTTCACTTGATGAAGGATAAAGTAGTAGAGCAGCTGAGATGACACCTTCAATTGGTCTGCCCAAGTAACAATAGGGGCAAAAATTCCGTTCCTTATTTCATATTGTCCATCAGCATCAAGATGTTCATCAATAATTTGAAAGACGTCCCAATTTGCGAACATATTAACTTGTGCTGACATATGCATGGATGGGGGGCAAACATATTCCACTTTCGAGATATCCATCTTAGATTAAGAAAGGAAAACAAATGAAAAAAAACTTTAATACAACATACAAGAAACTGTAATCATAATCTCAAAAACCATAAAAACTATTGTCATAAAATTCAACAATAAAACAAAATATAAAGCACTAAACTGTCATCAAAGATAACTAATATAAATTATTAGAACAAAAACAAAAAATACTGTCATAAACAAGAAGAAAATAGACAATCAAATCCTAATATAGAAGATTTTGAAATCAAATCTAAAAACTTTTAAATAATTATTGTCATCAAATAGAGCAAAATACTGTCATCAAGAGTACTAAAAACTGTATTTGATCAAAACAAATTGTCATCCACATTGTCATCCGCATTTGAACAAAATGTGTTTGCCATCAAATATTGTAATGCACAAAAAATAAAATAGAGCAAATAACATTGTAATGAAGGGGAAATCTGGATATCGATGACAAACACATTGTCATCAATAAATAGTATAATGCTGAGATCTCATTAAACAAGTTGTCCTCAACATAAAACACAAACAAACACATTGTCATCAAAACAAAAACATTGTCATCGCAAATAGTATATTACTAAGATTTCACTAAACAAACTGTCCTCAACATAAAAACACACACACAACACATTATCATCAAAACAAAAACCAGATTTATAACCAAACTAACTGTCATCGAAACTACAAAACTAACATAAATTACACGAAAACAACAATGAGAAAGAACAAATAAAACTAAATACCATACATATGATGACAAATACGAAAATTAAACAAACAAATCTGAAATCAACACATGCAAAGGGACAGACAAGTAAAAATCAAAGAGATACAGTAAAAAAAGTGCAATTAGCAAAGAGAACACACAAAAACAACACTGTAATCAAGTAGAAAAAAGCAAAATCGAACAACAAATCAAACTGTAAAACCTAAAAACACAAAACAGAAGCAAAAACTGAACTAGATACATACCTGTGAGTGATTATAGATGAAATTGGCCGAAATTCTCACAAAAACAAGATTCGAACAACTGCATTACACAAAAACAACAAATCAACGATGACAACCCTAATTTCTACAGAAATCAACAAAAAACGAAGAAAAAACCTTACCTGGAGATCGCCGAGAGTAGGAGAACTCGAAATCGAAGAGAAACACGCAGAAATCGAGCAGGAAATCGGCGGAATGGGATGAGAATGGTGGAGGAGTGAAGCGCGAGGGAGGAAAGATGCGTGGAATGAGAATTTGGAATGGCAGGAGGAAATATTTTAATTTTAGAAGCTATATATATTTAATTTTAAAAAATTAATTATAAAAAAAGGGAGGGTTAGTTACCACTCTTGATTAATGTGGATGTTATTTGCCACTCCTAAAGGGTAAATAGGGGCAAAGGGCCCCGTTTTGCGTGCAAATATCAGCCTTATGTGGTGCACCATATGCAGCGGCGCATGTATGGTTTAAGCATGCATATACAATACATTAAAGACATAATTCTTTTTTCTATGATCAATCATAATATATTATTTCTCTGTTATATTTAATATGAAAATTGCTACTGAAATTGTGGAGGAGTCAGGCGTAAACATTTTTGGAGTGAAACTTCGTTTCTTCGTAACCATCATAATTTGGATTGGAGTTTCGTCACAATAAGGGATGACGTCAGAATCGCCATGAGAAGTTGATCCCGAAGAGGAGTCATCATAAGTTAGTTGAAGGGGATCGTAAATACGGAGTCACCTGGCTCTCCAAAGCAAGAAGTTCTTGTTTGAGAGCTTCACAATAATGAATGATGAAAAGGAGGGTAAAGGAGTGGCCGGAGCTGTGTTTCTGGTGCTCCGAACCAGGGTTTCTATGTTTAAGGGTAGAGTCGCATTATTAAGCTTCAAAATAATGCGGTTTTGTTGTGTTATGGAGTATAAACGATTATGAAGCAAACCCTAAGCATTTTCTGTACAAATATAAGCATCCTCGCCCCTTAGAGCATCTACAATGGTTGGGTTTCTTAATTTAATTTTTAGTTTTTTCTTTTTCTTTCCTCTCTTTTTTGTCAGATAAATGAGTTTCATAATAGGAAAAACTACTCTAGAAACCAAGGTGGATTTCTCCTGCCACTACATCTTCTACCATTTTTTTTAAATTTTTTTTTAAGCTTAAGAAACTCATGGAATCCCTTAATATCTCTGTTAAGGATCAAAACTTTAGTGCGGGGTTAGATAATTGATTTTGTACTAAGTGGTAGGTCCACAATCATAAATCATACAGAATTAGTGGACTATATCATGATTATTTTCACTAATTCCAATCAATGAACACGCACTATCTCATCAAAGATATTCAACATCAAGTGACAAGAAAACAAAGCTAAAGTAAATAGATGTCGGATCTGGTGAGAATGATTAATATGATACGAACATATGAATGAAAAATTCACATGCACAATCTTCTATATTTACATGGACAACCTTCTATATTCACATGAATAATCTTTCACATTTAATGTGCATGTATTTTTCATATATTGTAAAAGACATGCACACATGTACGGATGTGCATGTAAATGTAAATGAATGTGCATATGAATATCGAAAGTTGTGCATGTAAATTTTCTATTCGTACATTCATACAATAATAGTGCAGATTAGGGTTGAGCTGCAAGTTCGTCCCAATTAGTCGCCGTTTTCCCAATCTTATGAAGTACCTTAATCAGTTGCTCCTCCGTTACGTTTCCCGTCACCGTTACTTTGTTCAGCTGCCTGTCGATGTTGTACGTTTCTATATCTGATTCATTAATTATACCCCAACAACATAAGATAAGAACAATCAGGCCGGTTTTAGTATTGTTGAACAGTTAACAAATTGATTTTGTACCTTTGATCTTCTTAATGGACTTCAAGATCTTCTTGATGCAGTCTTCGCAGTGCAATCCAACTTTCAACTCCACCACCTAAATAAGATCAAAACTGATTAAACAAAACCCATTGGATCGGAGATTAAGAGAAAGGATGATTAATTGACCAATGGTTTTGATTCTTACATTTCCCATTGTTGGGAAGAAATTGAGAAGAAAATTAGGGACTGAATTTGATTCTTAATTTTGAGACTACGCGTTTGAATTTAGATAGCTTGAGGTGTGGAGGATGAAAATGGTGGGTTGGGTATCAGATTCTTTCTTTCTTTTTTTCTTTTTTTCTTTTTTTTGGTAGAATCTTTCTTTCTTTCTTTTGATGTACACAACTTTGGTTAAAGTTGAAAACCACTTTTTTGTTAGAGCATCAGCAACGGTAAGTTTTTTGACAAGGTTTTTTAACATTTTTTCTTAATATTATAATGTTACCTTTTTTTGAGAGGAATATTATAATGTTACCTAAGTCGAAAACAGCTGTGAAGGTGATTAAAATATTTCATTAAATGGATTGGTGGACAGGTGATTGGTGGATATTTGTTTAATATGGACTTTGAGTTTTTTAGCAGTTTCTTACTAAGAAACTTTGGGCACAAATTCTTATACTTTTACTCCTGTAGCTAAAAAATCAATAATTGTTTATGGTTAAAAAATCACCACTGCCGATGCTCTTAGTGTGACACGAAAATTTCTTATGTTCATAACTTTGTTGACAATTCTCAGTGTGAACTATGACAATTACATGCAATATTGCGATTGTTATGATATTCCAGTAAGCCCTGGTTTGATTGAATATGGGAAGTTAAGCTCTTGGGAATTTGGCTTTTTATTTATCTATATTTCATATGAATTGTAAATTGTTGGAAATTATAGAATTATGTGTGATTCAAAATTGTTGTTTTTCACATTTAATATAGGCATTAAGAAATTGCGTTTTCAAGGTAAGTGCAATTCATGTCATTCTGAGGAATTTGAACTCCCTAAAAATTAAGTTCTCACGATTTATTGTTGAGCGAAACACGACATACATGTACTTCCTTGGAATGTTCAACTTCATGAGAAGTATAACATACACCAAGGAAAGGTTAATAATTGAAAGAAAATTCCCTTTCAAATTGGGTTATAACAATGTTGAACTGGCAGATTATAATCATAGAGGGGCAGACGGGAAAGGCGGGTAAAGTACTGCTCCCTCCGTCCTTTTTTGTTTGTCCACAAGCACGATTTTCGCGGGAATTAAGAAATTGTAGGAATATAATGATTATAGGAGAGAGAAAAGTATAAAGTGAATGGTTAGAGAAGAGAGATAGAGAGAAAGAGTAGATAAGATTTGAATTTGGGAAAGAGAAAAAGTGAAAAAGTGGTAATTATAGGTTGATAGTAGGGATAAAATGGGTAGAATAAAGTGACATAAATGGAATAGTGGACAAACAAAAGGAACACCCAAAACGGAAAGTGACAAACAAATAGGGACGGAGGGAGTACTTCCTGCTCGAATCCCGCCTCGTTGTCATTCATGTTCAACATTGTTGCAATGTTCTCAATGTAATTATCTTGGCATCAAGGCTCATCACTATGCTAGTATGCTTCATCTCATCTCATTTCAGAACAATTTGTGTCCAATACACCATTAGGGATTAAAGGGTAAATTTATACACTCCCTGAATTAAGTTGTGAGTTTCTGCCTCTATCCCCATCCGCTCACACCCACGCGCTTCCTTTCTCTCGCTCGCTCCCACTTTGCGTATGTCATCGGTGTTCCTCTTCGCTCTCCCTCTCCATTTTCACGCTCAAATTGAAACAACTTTCCAGATCTGCATCCAAAGTTGTGGGAGTTAGCTAATACGTTTTCTGTTATGTAACACGTGATACGTACGTGACATGTTGTTAGGAAAGTGACTCAGCGCTTGTGCGTGTCACCTAAGCTTCCTTTCTCTATATATAACAAAATGTTTACCCAGCCAAGAGATTAAGCTGGTTTTCCCCAAATTGCTTCGTTCTTCTCTCGTGTCTTCTGTCTTTTCTCCCAATTCCCACATGGTATCAGAGCTCCGATCTCATCTCTTCTGATTGCATCCATCTGAAGGATCAGATCTTGTTTTCTCTTCTCAAGATCGTTCACTGTCAGAGGCATGGAAGACGCACAGAATGAAGCGCGTCGACAATCAGCGTTGGAGCAATTACAGCGAGATCCGCTCTATGTTCATCCATCGGATTCACCAGGTATGTTACTGGTCTCTAGATCTTTTGATGGATCTGGTTTTAGTGCGTGGAAGAGATCCATGGGAGTTGCTCTCTCAACAAAGAATAAAGTTGGATTGATTGATGGTACTGTGATTAGACCAAATTTTGATTCCGCTGAGTTTAGAATTTGGGAAGAGTGCAACGACATGGTCGTTTCTTGGATCTTGAGTGTTGTTAGTAAAGAAATTGCAGAAAGTATCATATATATTGAATTTGCACATGATATCTGGAATGAATTGTGTGTTAGATATGGTCAGAGCAATCTTGCTCAAAGTTTCTCAGTCCAGAAGGAGTTGTGCAATGTGTCTCAAGGAAATGATAATGTCACAACATATTTTACACGTATTAAGCGTCTGTGGGATGAACTGAGTTCCTTGAGGAGTCTGCCGCTGTGTAATTGTGCTACTCATGCCTCCTGGTTGAAACTCGAGGATGATCAGAAACTCCTTCAACTTCTAATGGGAGTGAATGAGAGTTTCTCTGTCTTAAGAGGAAGTATACTAATGATGCAGCCTACTCCAACGATTCATCGGGCTTTCTCTATGCTAATTCATGAGGAGAAACAGAGAGAAGTTCGAGCTCCAGCTCAGTTTAATGAGGATGCTACCGCCATGAATGTTCGCACTAATAAACCAAGGCCTTCTATGCAGTGCAGTTTCTGTCACAAGAATGGCCATACTGTGGATTTCTGCTGGCAAAAGAATGGAAGACCTGAGGGAACTCTTCCTACTAGGCGACAACCACTCGTCTGTTCTCATTGCAAGAAGACAGGTCATGTGAAAGACAATTGCTACAAGATTGTAGGTTTTCCTCCTAGAAATGAAGGAACCACTCAGGAAAGGAGAGGCACAACTCTTGCTACTTTGAATGAGAGCACTAGTGATGGAGCTAGTGGCTCAGGCACGGTTAACTCGTTCTCTGCTGAAGAATTTGCACAGCTGAGAAGGATATTAGCCAACAACACAAATCCTGGTGCATCTTCTAGTTTTGTTGGTGCATCAATGTCAGGTATTCCACTTCTTGCTTTACGCTCTTCATTATATGATACAAGTTTTAGTGCACAGTTTAGAGTAGCAAGTTCAGTGAATGTTTGGATAATAGATAGTGGCGCAAGCAATCACATGTGTTTCAACTCCAAAGGTTTTCTTAATCTACAACCAATGACCAAACCACGCATGATTGCTTTACCTAACAATTCACAAATAGAAGTTACACATTCTGGCTTAGTTCAAGTTCTTCCTTCTCTTACCTTGCACCAAGTTCTTTTTGTTCCATCCTTCAAGTTTAATCTTCTATCTGTTAGTCAACTTATATCCCAAACACATTATCATGTCCTATTTTATGATATTAACTGCTTGTTGCAGGCCCCTTCAGTGAAGAACCCACTGGTTCTTGGTAAACACAAGGAGGGTCTTTACATACTACATAGTACTGTTGGAGATGAAGATTTACTTACATGTTCTAGTAGACTTGATTCCCTTTCTTGTAAACCAGGCCTTACAAATGATATATGTCTTGCTTGTCCTTCTTCTGATGCTTTATTATGGCACAAGAGACTAGGACATGTACCATTTTCCAAATTGAATAAAATGTCTGTGACTTCCTCTACAGTTACTGATGTTCCTTGTGAGATATGTCATAAATCTCGACAGTATAAAAGACACTTTCCTACCAGCATTATTTCCAGTGTTAAACCATTTGACCTTCTCCACATTGACCTTTGGGGACCATACCACACACCTACACACAATGGTTACAAGTACTTTGTAACTATTGTAGATGACTTTTCCAGAAACACTTGGACATACCTTATCAGTGTTAAAAGCAATGCCTTCAATGTGATCAAAAATTTCATTTTCCTCACCCACACTCAATTTGGATCATTTCCCAAAATCATTAGAACTGACAATGCTTTTGAACTAGGGTCTAGTTTAGAGGCCTCCTCTTTTCTGGCTTCTAAAGGCATTATACATCAAACCACTATCCCTCACACTCCAAAACAGAATGGAGTTGTTGAGCGCAAACACAAACATTTACTTGAAACCTCAAGAGCTCTTTTATTTCAGTCACATCTTCCCACTCACTTCTGGGGAGAATGTGTCCTAATGACCACACACCTTATAAACAGATATCCCTCTAAAGTCCTAAAAGGCATTTCCCCATATGAAGCTCTATTTTCTAAACCTCCATCTCTACTCCACATAAAGACATTTGGTTGTCTCTGCTATGTGTCTACTCCTACTCAAGGAAGAGACAAACTACAGCCTCGATCACAGGCATGTGTCTTCCTTGGTTTTCCCTATGGCAAGAAAGCATACAAAGTCATGAACTTGTCTACTCATTCCATTTTCTATACCAGAGACATCATTTTTTATGAGAATCTTTATCCCTTTCATCCAGATTATGTTCCTCCTACACATTGTGTTCCTTCTTCAACCCCTACTTTTTCTGATGATGATTCTCTACCCCCTATATCTCCACCTATCATTCCTTCTTCACAACCTACTCCCTCTCCTCCACTTCGAAGGTCTACTAGATTACATAATCCTCCAGCTCATCTCCAAGACTACATATGTGGTACATCTATTTCCTGTAATAATGCTAGTATATCTGACCCTTGTTCACATACTATCACATCTTCATGTGCTACCACTACTCCCCTTTTCTCAATTTGCGCCACTTCTTTATCAACTCATGATCAGAATTTGTTATCTTCTTTATCTGTTGCTCGAGAACCTGTATCTTATGCAGAAGCAGCTAGGTACCCTGCCTGGCAAGAAGCAATGGACAAGGAGTTTGAAGCACTCACCCTAAACCAAACTTGGGATCGTGTCCCACTCCCTAAGGGCAAGAAACCAATCACTTGCAGTTGCAAATGAGTTTATAAGCTCAAGCTGAGAGCTGATGGCACTATTGAAAGACACAAAGCAAGGCTTGTGGTTCGTGGATTTACACAGAAAGAGGGTGTGGATTACACAGAGACTTTTTCTCCTGTGGTCAAAATGACCACCATCAGAGTCCTTATTGCTGTTGCTGTCAAGAAAGGATGGCCTATTGCTCAGTTAGATGTCAATAATGCATTCTTGCATGGAGATTTAGATGAGGATGTTTATATGAAGCCACCTCTTTGGTCTAACTGTCTCAGATCCAACTCTAGTTTGCAAGCTAAACAAGTCCTTGTATGGTCTAAAGCAAGCCTCGAGGCAGTGGTATGCCAAACTGTCTGCAGCTTTGTTTTCTCAGGGATACAAGCATTCACCAAATGATTACTCCTTATTCTCAAGGAAGCTTGGTTCTTCCATTGTGTTTTTGGCCATCTATGTGGATGACATCCTTCTAACAGGCAATGATCCAACAACCATGAATGAGTTAAAGGCTTTCTTGGATGCCCAGTTTCGGATTAAAGACCTTGGTAGACTACACTTCTTCCTTGGCATTGAGTTTCTTCAAAGTGGTGCAGGATATATTCTAAGTCAAAGGAAATTCTTATTGGAATTTCTTACTGAATTTCCTAGCACATCAACCTCAGCTCACACACCACTGCCTTCCTCTACATCTTTTTCTCCTCAGGCTACATTGCTTTCAGATCCAAGTTTATACAGGAAGATTGTTGGGAAGCTGAATTTTTTGACAAACACCAGGCCAGACATTGCTTTCACAGTCCAATTTTTGAGTCAATTTTTGCAGAAGCCCACTGTCGAACATCTAAATGCCGCCCAACATACTCTGAATTACTTGGCCAGTCATGGTGATTTGGGCATCTACATAAATGCTTCCCCTGACCTGAATCTTCTTGGTTATTGTGATGCTGATTGGGCCTCTTGTCCTAACACAAGGCACTCTGTCAGTGGATATTTTATCCTCTTTGGTGGTTGCCCCATATCCTGGAAAGCCAAGAAGTAAACAATCGTGTCACTTTCTTCAGCAGAGGCTGAGTATCGCTCTATGAGACGACTCTCTGCAGAATTAGCTTGGTTATCTTGTCTCCTTCATGAATTTGACATACCTGGCCTTCTCCTCATTCCCATCAAATGTGATAGTCAGGCCGCTATCCACATTGCCAAGAATCCCGTGTTCCATGAACGGACAAAACACGTGGACCTTGATTGTCATTTCATCAGGCACAAGCTACAGGAAGGTTTGATCTCCATCTCCTACCTTCCGACTCTTCATCAAGTGGCTGACATTTTCACCAAGTCCTTACCTGGTCCTCGTCACTCTTCCTTGTTGGGCAATCTGAAGTTTGCTTCACCGCCTTCAGCTTGAGGGGGGGGGGGGGGGGAGTTAGCTAATACGTTTTCTGTTATGTAACACGTGATACGCATGTGACAGGTTGTTAGAAAAGTGACTCAGCGCTTGTGCGTGTCACCTAAGCTTCCTTTCTCTGTATATAATAGAATATTTACCCAGCCAAGAGATTAAGCTGGTTTTCCCCAAATTGCTTTGTTCTTCTCTCATTCTTCTCTCATGTCTTCTGTCTTTTCTCCCAATTCCCACAAAATCTCCTCTGCGTTGTCGTCTTCACTCGCCAAGATCCGTCTCCAAAGCTCCTAGATCTGTCTTCCTGCGCCTTCAATCACACCTTCACATCTTCCATGCCTTTCATTCGTTCTCAGATCTGTCATCCTTGCGCCTTCAATCTCAACCTCACATCTTCCTTGCACCTTCAATCGTTTCAGAAGCTTCTCAGATCCGTCTTCCCTCAGACGAAATCCAGACGTCAAAAAGCGTTCTCACCGGAGATTGAACAGTGGTGAGGAAGACGAAGTCCGAGAGGTTTACGGCTGCTCTGGTAGAAATTGAAGAAGGAGGAGACTGTACGAATGGAGAAGAAGGTAGGAATCCTACAGTAGATTGGAAATGTAAGAATTTAATGTCTTGCTTGCTTGTGTACAGTGTATTGTGCTGAACATTAGTATGGAGTAGTGATGACAAAAATTTGGACACAATGAAGATAAGCCCAAGTACTGAAACATATCCAAAGGAGAGCTTAATCTGATCTTTCGTTTGCCCAAACGAACATAAACAAATTCGGATCTTGCAACAATCATATCTTCCTCATTGGGCCTCTGTTGGGCTTCAACTTTGGACACGATCAAGATAGGCCCAAGAAGTATACTCTGACCAAATATCTTCTCAATTGGAAGCCCGAGCCGTCCAGTCCACTCTGCCCTAGTTCCAGCCCATCTTTGACAACATCGCCTCTTATCATCTTCCCGACCTTCAGCTCGGCTACGGGATCGTATCACGGGTTGTTCTGGGAGACGCTCCAGCGGACGTACATCATCCTCCTCCCCTTGAAAATGATTCGTCCTCAAATCCTCTTGTTCTTCTAAATTCAGCTCGTCTTGAAAATGGGGCCATTGAGAGCTCACCCATACAGCCATGGGTGTCAAAGATGAATAATGCTCCAGCTCTTGATGAAGCTCCGACGTATGTACATCATCCTCCCTTTCTTTGAAAAGATTCGACCTTGAATCTTCTTGACCTGCAAAAAGGAGCGCCACGTAACAAGTATCTGGACACACAACAAGACATAAATTTTTACTTGAATCGAGCAAAGCTTGAAGTGTCGTACTAGAAGTCATGCTTGCATAAGTAAGAAAACTCCCCTTCATATTGTGCAACCTATCTTCTAGAGTCGTAAGCACATAAAATGCACATGAATGATTAGCTATGACTCTAAGGAAGCGAGATGCACAGTCAAGGATATCAATGAACGACAATCCTAAGCCTAAGTGCAAAGGATATACCAAGATGCAAGAAGTTACTATGCCACCTTTCTTTCTATTCCCAATTGGATTCCTAAACATGCTAGGAATAACATGGTCAGTATACGGGAATAAGAAAGCATCACTGAGATTTGAAAACAACCTATATGATGTGTCTTTAAATGGAGCATGATAGTACTTGGCAGAAGACGAATCATAAGCAGCAGAATCATGAGTCACAAGGGAGTTTTCCTTGTAACAAGTATACAGATCAGATGCACATGCTATAATCTTCTTCTTATGCCTATGTATATGCTTGATTATGTCACTACAAACATAATAGGCATTCCTAGGCAAACTGACAAGCATACGAAACATGGGAAACACATGATGCATGAGATATGAATATCGAACACTTTTCCTATATGCAACAGATGGCGTAAAAGACAAATGAGAAGATGAGAGGGTAAAGGATTCTTCCCGGAAATGATGATTCCACAAGTGGATGGCAGAAAGGCTCTTCTGAGCTATGTGAAGCTCATCGACATCTTCCGAAGTGTTGATGTCCTTGTTGGCCTCTTCTTCTTCCTTTCTTGGCTTCTGGTTGTCCTCCGTTGCAGCCTGCTCTACAACAATGTTCTGGTTCCGAGCTCCTTCGTCTTGATCCACTTCAGAAACCACATCCAAGGCTTTCTCCCCTACTTCTGTGGAGACTTCTTCAATCACATCCTTGACGTTTAGCTGCGACTCCATTTTGACACCCACGTGTGTCATTTCTCGGACGTCCTCCTTTCCACAATAATTGACGTTATCTGAGGCTGGTGTCTCATCAACTTCATCCTCGTAGATGTAGTCGCGATTTGCGCAAATATCAGCCAAGTGACCTATTCCTCCACACATAACACATATGATGTCACGTGTTCGAATTCAAGGTTGCAGAGTTGAACCATACTGGTCATAAGGATTGCTAGCAAATATCTCAGGTGAGTCATAAACTTGATAAGCGGTGTTTTACATACCACAACTATGGATTATTAGCTAGTTTTGTATAGGATTATGTTATTTGTTTCTATGTAATCTGTATCATGGAGCTGTTCGAGAAAAGATTTACATACGAGATTCCAAGAGATGATACAAGCATTGGAAGCATTGAAGCATAAGGAAGAAGCTGCCGAAGACGAAGACGAAGACGAAGACTTGAAGAAATCAGCAGGTTCTGCCTCAGACAACAAAGCCGCACCCGCGGGTCTCAAGCCGCACCCGCGGGTTTCATCCTCAGAGAAAGATTCGAGAAAGCTCAAGCCGCACCCGCGGGTATCAAGCCGCACCCGCGGGTATCAAGCCGCACCCGCGGGTCTCACCTTCAGCCAAAGCTTTCGAGAGTTTATCCTTTCCTTTTGTCTACTCTTTGATTGTCTCAACTCTCTTGTTTGTATTGTCGATGAACTAGATTTACTACTTTAGATTGATCACCTAAGTTAGTTGTGTCTTGTTCATATTGCTAGAGTTTGATACTTCTAGTTGAATTATCATACTTGTTGTGTAGCACAATCTATTTGCATGAACTAGTTGTGATTGTTATTAGAGAAGAGAGTTGAGTACATGTCGAGTATCCGACTAGTTGTCCATGATATTGCATGTATCTATCTATTCCTGAATGCATTGCTACTTTGTTATTGAACTTTGATAGTTTCGAGGTTATAATCGAGTAAGGGTTATTAAGACTAGTTGGACTAATAACTATTCAAGAACAGGAATTAGAACGATCACTTGAGAACTTGACATAGGGATAAAAAGGATTTTCAGATCAACTTGTTAATCTAATTGTGGATAATCGCTAAGTGGAACACTTCGCTTAATCTTTTTATAACCAAGTTGACATTCGATACTTCGTATCAAAACCACAAAACCCCCCTTTGGTTACGTTTATTGGTTAGTCATTGTTATAACTTAAGAATTTGATAAACTGATTCTCTTGGGATTCGACCCTTACTTGCGCACTATATTACTTAGTTTGCATGTTAGGATTACTTGACTTGGCACACGACAAATTCGCCTCGTCAAATTTGGCGCCGTTGCCGGGGAATCAAATTTTCTTATTTTTAAGTTCTTATTTTGACTAACTTTAGTGTTGACTAGTGAATGGTCAACACCCGTTCTACTAATCAGCCTCTTTCTATTCTTGATTCAGAGATCGAGAGAACTTTTCATCGGAATCGAAGAGAGAACAGAGTCGGGACTGAGATAGTAGAAATGGCCGATCGAGAAGCTCTTGCTGAAGTGCAACGTCAATTGGCTGACATGCAGTTGGTCGTTAATGCTCAACGAGAGCTAATTGAGACAAGGCTGCCAGGAGGTGGTGTTACTCGCACTTTGAGAGAGCGGCAAACACCGAACCTGACACAACACCTCAAGCTGTGGTTATCCCACCCCTTGCTCATGGGGTGACTTTCGAGCTCAAGTCGGGGGTGATCAATTTGCTCCCAAGTTTCCATGGTTTGGCTGGAGAGGATCCAATCATGCATTTGAACCAATTTCATGACATTTGCATGACAACCAAACCGCCAAATGTCACAGAAGAGCAGATCAAGATGAGAGCCTTCGGGTTCACTTTGAAGGATGGTGCTCGTTCTTAGTATTACCATTTGCCAACCGGTTCGGTTGATAATTGGGAAAAGTTGCACAAGGTGTTCTTGAGCAAGTATTTTCCAGTGAAGAAGGCAAATGCTCTCAAGAAGGAGATAGCCCATGTCGAGCAAAGTGAAGACGAAACGCTCTATGACTACCTTGAACGCTTCAAGGGGTTGTGTGCTTCGTGCCCTTTTCATGGGTATGATACCGAGGATCTTGTGCTTTACATTTGCAATGGTCTCCTTAACCAAGAAAGGAGGATGGTTGATGCTGCGTGTGGTGGGAATATTCTTAACATGACGCCGGAGGATGCCATGGAGAAATTGCAAGATATGGCTGAGAGTACAAGGAGTTTTGGTAGGATATACACCAAAAAGGGAGTGCACGCAGCAAGTTCAGGGGATCCCGCTCTTGTAGCTGAGCTTGTAGAGTTGAAGAAGATGGTCTCTCAGTTGCAAAAAGGACAACAACAACAAGTAAAGGTATGTGGTATTTGTTCTGACCCTTCTCATTTTACAGATAAATGCCCTGAGCTTGAAGGTGAAGACGTTGCTGAAGTCAATGCTGCTGCTGGTGGGTATGGACCCCCACGACCTCGTGGTGATCAACAAAATAACTACAACCCGAGGTATAGAGATCATCCCAATTTTCGATGGCGTGATCCAAATGAGCCCCAACAACAAGCTCAAGGCCCTCGACCCAATGCTGGACCATCTACTGCGGAGCTGCTGAGATCCCTGACTCAACACTTCACAACTCATGTTCAAACGACCGAGTCGAGCATCAAGAACATGGAGAAGCAAATTGGGCAGTTGGTTGAAGCTGTTACCACCATTGCACAACAAAATTCCAATTCTCTACCGTCCCAAACGGTGGTGAATCCAACCAGAAATGTAAGTGCAGTGACAACAAGAAGTGGTAAGATTTTGGGGGAAACCAAAAACCTTGTCGAGGCTTCGGCAGAAAAATTGGATTCTGAGGACAGCCAAGAACCGCGCCCGCGGGTTGAAAACCGCGCCCGCGGCTCCCCCACTGCGCCAGAAGACAAGTGCACTGACGAGCCGCGCCCGCGGGTTGAAAACCGCACCCGCGGCTCCTCCACCGAGGTAAAAATCTCAAACTTTCCTTCACAAAATGCTAAACTCGAAGTGGAGGATAGGGGGGATTTCCAGTTGAGACAGGACAATTACGTTCGCCCCAACTTTCCACCTCTCAACTCCACCAAGCCTCCCGCCCCGTTTCCCGATGCCCTTAGGAACACCAAAAGGCCGGAAAACGACAAGGAGCTGTTTGAGACGTTTAGCAAATGTGAGGTAAACATCCCCTTGCTCAAGTTAATTAAAAGCATTCCTCGATATGCAAAGTTTTTCAAAGAACTTTGCACAATCAAGAGGAATCAAAAGTTGAAAGGGCGACAAAAGGTGACGGTAAGCGAGCGTGTCTCCGCTGTATTTCAAAGGCGAATGCCTAAGAAGTGCAGCGATCCGGGCATGGTCAGCATACCTTGCCGTATAGGCGACACACATTTTGAACGAGCCATGCTCGATTTGGGTGCATCGATAAATGTGTTGCCTTACTCTCTCTATAAGATTCTCGGGTTAGGTCCACTTCATGAAACCGGAATTGTTATTCAACTAGCCGATAAGTCCACCGTGTATCCTAAAGGTGTAGTTGAAAACGTTTTGGTTATGGTGGATAATTTGTTCTTTCCCGTTGATTTCTTTGTGTTAGACATGGAACATGATGGGCAAGCTGCTCCTATTTTGCTTGGGAGACCCTTCATGCAAACCGCTAACACAAAGATTGATTTGGCTAGTGGATCTCTTACTTTAGAGTTCGATGGGGAAATAGTTCAATTTAACATTTTTGATGCTATGAAACACCCCGTCGAAGATGCTGCGTCTATTTGTTCAATTGATGTAATTGATCCTATAGTATTAAAACACAGCATCGTTCACTCACCAACACTTGATTTGTCTCTTCCACCTGAGATTCAAAGTGTTCTAGCTCGTCTAGACGCTTCGGGTAGAATTTTGGCCGGTCGGCCCATGCTACTAACTTTGGAGAGCGAAAAGCTTCTTCCTTCTATTGTGCAGGCACCGGTTGAAGAGCTTGAAGAGATACGCCGGGATGCGTATGAGAATGCGGTGATCTACAAGGAAAAGACGAAGGCTTGGCATGACAAGAACATCTTGAGGAAAGATTTCAAGGTGGGAGACAAGGTCTTGCTCTACCAATCTCGTCTTCAACTTTTTCCGGGTAAGTTGCGATCCCGGTGGAATGGCCCGTATGTTGTCGCTCGCGTCTTTCCTCATGGCGCCGTGGAGTTGTTTGACAAAGACAACCACAACGTCTTCAAGGTGAATGGTCAAAGGTTAAAACCTTACCATGAGGGATTCACCAAAGTGTCTTTCGATGAAATGGCTCTAAAAGAGCCAACTTTTGAAAATTGAAGACGGGAAATCAAGTCGAGCCACGACTCTAACCAAGGCGCTGCTTGGGAGGCAACCCAGGGTATTTTTCTTTTTCCCTTGAATTTCATTTTCTTTTTAATTGTTTTGTTTTCTATTTTCTAGGAAGTCAAGACGAGAAGACGATGGTCGTTTGCTACTAAAGGAATTGACGGTTCTTCTTTTCGTTTATGAAAAAGAAAAAAAAAAAAAAAGAAAAAAAAAAAGAAAAAGGAATTGACGGTTCATCTTCTACCCTTCTCCATCTCGAATTTCATTTTCTACCCCTCTCCATATCAAATTTCATTCTCTACCCCCACCCCCACATAAAACTCTCTCACTTCCCACTTCCCTCATACCCTACCTCTCAAAAAAATCAAAAACCTCCCACCAAACCCTTCTCTCTCCCAACACCAACACACTCCCACCACATCCTCCTCCGCACACGCACCCGCACCCGCGCCCAAATACAACCGCAACCGCGGCTCAAACGCTACCACCCGCACCCGCACCCTCAACCTGCCCAGAAGTTCTGTCTCGACGAAACCGCACCCGCGGCTACAAACCCGCACCCGCGGCCTCGCCCTGCCAAGAAATCTCCAGCTCGCACAAACCGCACCCGCGGCTCCACAACCGCGCCCGCGGCTCCCTCCTCGCCAGAAATCAGACGAAGCAACAACCGCACCCGCGGCTCACAACCCGCGCCTGCGGCTTTCACCTCTGTCGTCCACTGATTTCAGTAAGTTTTTTTTGACAACCGCCCTCATCGTTGTTGATTTTCTTACGCCTCGGGGAGGGCTTTTTGCTATTGTGCTGCTGCTGCTGCTTGGTATATTTGTTGTGTGCGGATTTGTGGTAGCATTTGTTTTGCGTATACACTTTGATGGCTGCAGCAGGAACATCCCGAGGCCACAAAAATGATTTGTGGCAACAACAGGTTCAGACCAACTTAGCTTATTTAAGGGCTAAGCAGTGTGTAGCCACGAGATTTTTTCATCCACGTACCCTCGATGATTTGGGTATGACTGCATGCACTGAGGCCATGCTTGAGCACGCAGGGCTGCAGGGTTTCTTGTACAGGTCAGCCCCCACTCATGCCGAGGCTACCTATCAGTTTCTGGCAAGCCTCAAGTCCAAGACCGTCTCGGAGACCACCTTCATCTCGGCCATCCAGTTCATTTACAATGGACGGTCCTTTACAGTTCAGGCCGAACAGCTGCGCCACATCTTGGGAATCTCTCAGGTTCCCTCTGCAGATTATGACACTACAGTTGGTGACAGCCCTACACAGGTCTGGTACACATGGACGGGACAAGTTCGGGACACCCATGGTAATGACTATAATGCTAAAATGTCCCATCCATGTCTCCGCCTGACACAGCGGGCCCTGACTATGGCCTTCTTTGGGCTTTCTGAGGTGAACAAAGTGCCTGCCTACCAGCTGAAGTACCTGTATGCTCTTATGCCGGAATGTCAGGTAATTCCGGATTGGCTCTCACTTTTTGTTCACTCCTGTAAGACAGCCCGCTCAAAACCAAGGGGGCAGATTGCTTTGGGTGGCATGATCACCCTCATCTTAGAGGTTGTCGTCCCCGACTGGGAGACGCTTGACTGCATGGGTAGTCCGGACCCCTCAATGGGTCCCTATTTGCTGGACGCCACATTTCTGCAAACTCGACTTAGGTGGCTCAAGTCGGTTCCAGTAAATGAAGACGAGCGGATGTGGGTTTGGCTCGGTCCTCCCGAGATTGCTCTCACCGAGGATTTTTCTTATGGGCCAGCCCATACTTTTAGGATCCACCCAACACCCGCTCCCCCTCGTGCAGCTGCTCGACGACGAGCTCGCGGTGGGATCAGCATCCAGGAGCCGGTTCCGCAACTGGATCAGCAGCCAGCTGACCTTGAGGATGATGATGATGATGACTTCCAGGAGCCTGCCCCTCGTTTTCAGCCTCAGAGGCAATGGGGCGAAGGCTCATCATCTGCAGCTCCTGCTGACATACCTTGGGAGCAGCGTCTTTTCGAGCGGATTGAGTATGTCTACCAGTCGGTTCAGACGGTGAACCAGAATGTTGAGAGGCTGCAGCAGTCGGTGGATGACTTACGGCTCGACATGCATGCTCGTTGGCCCGAATATCCAAACCGGGATGACCCGGATCAGTGAGCTTCTTTCTCTCTTCCTCATTATTTTTCTATGTCTTACACACTGAGGGCATTGTTCACTACAAGTATGGGGGAGGGAAATTCGTTCATTGCTTATCCTAGAGTAGTTTCATTTCCTTGTTATTTCCCTTCGGTTTTTATTTTTTGTTGTACTTTGCATGGAATTAAAAACAGAAAAAGCCACAAAAATACGAAAAAAGGCAAATGAAAATCCTGGGATGGAAAAATCCATGCAATAAGCGGGTAGTTCGGCTTGCATTAGGCTTGGCAAAAAAGGACTTGAGGGCGGTAAGGAATGGTGAGATTGAAAATGAAATGAGTGGCTAGGTGAAAACCTTTCGAGGCGCCTAGGCAAAATGAGTGAAATGAGTGTCTTAGGACAAAATTTTTGCATGTTAACCACTATGAAGACCAAAATTGATAGATTTCTTTCTCATCATATTGTTTGTAGACTAAATGTATTAGTGATTTGTAGTTTCTTTCTTTTTCATACTTCCTGAGATCTTTGAGTGATTATTGTAAAAGAGTAAGTTTCTTTTAGCTTACTCGGGGACGAGCAAGGTCTAAGTATGGGGGGGTTTGATAAGCGGTGTTTTACATACCGCAACTATGGATTATTAGCTAGTTTTGTATAGGATTATGTTATTTGTTTCTATGTAATCTGTATCATGGAGCTGTTCGAGAAAAGATTTACATACGAGATTCCAAGAGATGATACAAGCATTGGAAGCATTGAAGCATAAGGAAGAAGCTGCTGAAGACGAAGACTTGAAGAAATCAGCAGGTTCTGCCTCAGACAACAAAGCCGCACCCGCGGGTCTCAAGCCGCACCCGCGGGTCTCAAGCCGCACCCGCGGGTTTCATCCTCAGAGAAAGATCGAGAAAGCTCAAGCCGCACCCGCGGGTATCAAGCCGCACCCGCGGGTCTCACCTTCAGCCAAAGCTTTCGAGAAAGCTCAAGCCGCGCCCGCGGGTCTCAAAGCCGCGCCCGCGGCCCTCTGCCATCCAGAGAATCTGAAGAAACTCAAAACCGCGCCCGCGGGTGCGGTTCCTCGACAGAAGAATCAAATTGATGTCTTTGCCATTTGAAGTAATTTGTGTTTAATTTTGTAACTTTCCATACGTTTTTTAGGACCTTAATTCGGCTGTTACATCAGTTGATACTATATAGGTAGTGGATGATCATCCTTGATCATTTAGTCTTTGTTTTGCTTAAGTTTTGGAGAGTATTTCACAAACTTATGAGTTGCTAAGGTTCTTTGTTTCACTTGGCGTTTGAAGCTTTTGGATTCAACAAGTTGTGAGTTTATCCTTTCCTTTTGTCTACTCTTTGATTGTCTCAACTCTCTTGTTTGTATTGTCGATGAACTAGATTTACTACTTTAGATTGATCACCTAAGTTAGTTGTGTCTTGTTCATATTGCTAGAGTTTGATACTTCTAGTTGAATTATCATACTTGTTGTGTAGCACAATCTATTTGCATGAACTAGTTGTGATTGTTATTAGAGAAGAGAGTTGAGTACATGTCGAGTATCCGACTAGTTGTCCATGATATTGCATGTATCTATCTATTCCTGAATGCATTGCTACTTTGTTATTGAACTTTGATAGTTTCGAGGTTATAATCGAGTAAGGGTTATTAGGACTAGTTGGACTAATAATTATTCAAGAACAGGAATTAGAACGATCACTTGAGAACTTGACATAGGGATAAAAAGGATTTTCAGATCAACTTGTTAATCTAATTGTGGATAATCGCTAAGTGGAACACTTCGCTTAATCTTTTTATAACCAAGTTGACATTCGATACTTCGTATCAAAACCACAAAAAAAACCCTTTGGTTACGTTTATTGGTTAGTCATTGTTATAACTTAAGAATTTGATAAACTGATTCTTTTGGGATTCGACCCTTACTTGCGCACTATATTACTTAGTTTGCATGTTAGGATTACTTGACTTGGCACACGACAAATTCGCCTCGTCAAAACTCCCTCGGGCTGCACCAAAGAGTCAGAAGAAAAACCATAGGAGTCATAATAATAATGTTTATGCTCGTACCTCATATGTGGGTTCATGTCATGAAAATCAAGTCTTTGATCCTCTAGGTGTTGCACATCCTCACACTATGAAAGATCATCATAGTGGTAGACCCTAGTTTGTTCATTGAACCTCACCTTCGTCTTCCTCCTTTTAACAGTCTCATATGTCACTCCATAAGCTTGGGCTCCATAGTAGTCATATCCTGAGCGGTTCATCGACTTGTATTGGCCATGTGAGTAGCTCATGTCCTCCCAGTTGGCATATCTATGATCATTCCAACCAACGTAAAACACTTGACGATCCATGAATGGATCCTTAGGTTTGACTTTGGTCTCCTAGACCTGCGCAATTCACAAGGAAAACAGCAGCACACGGAAAGTACAAACGTTTCCTACTTAACCTTACGCTACGTAGTAAACTCAAGAAATAGTTAAGGTAAGCATTAAAGGTCGACAATAGGCACGAAAAGGAGCAATCAATCAATTAACAAGATCTGTTATTATAATTAGAAAGGAATGATAAAGAGCAAAATACAAATAGTGAACAGAAAGAACCAACAAACAAATAGGACGTCCTCTTAAAGAAATTGTCGAGCGGGGTCCTATTGGGATACTAGCCCAGGACCACTTGACTTGCGCCCTAGGACTTCTCGCAGTTACTAACCGGGGTCCGCTTGAATCTTGGTTCTAAGGCTACTAGCCTAGAAAAGGGTTTTGCCCTAGCCGGGTTTCTCTTCAGCTAGTCTTTTCTTTTTGCCCAATTTTTATTTTTTTTCAACTTTTTATTTTTTAATTAATTCCGAAAATAATAATCTGAAAATTCAGAATTTCAAAATTAATAATTTTTTTTTTTTTTACCTAAGATAAGAAAAACAAAATCTAAAGATTCTATCTAAATTTGGTTGTTAGGAAAATCTTCTCAACCACTCAAATATCCTACAAGATATCAAATCTTAACAAATATAACAACAAGATCTTATCAAATAATTAATTGCAATTTTGAAAAGATTTTATCTTGTTGGACAAGGCAAGACGGCTAGGGTTAGGGTTTTCTCTCTCCTTTCCCGAGCCACGCCGGCGGCGGCCTAGGCGGCTCGCGCCCAACCACGTGACGGTTCTCACCTCTCTCTCGCACGAAGGATAATGAGGGGCCTAAGAAAAATTTCTAGCGTCTCTCACGCTCGGCTTTGATAGATCCCTTGAACACCCGGTTTAATTCCTTGAATCTACAAACGTAAAAAACGTAAGAATTAAATAGAAGAGCGTTTTACCTAGCGATGGCTCTGATACCAAATGATGACACAAGGTCGGATTAAGATCGTGGATCTGCTAGGATTTTTATGGACGATGGGGATTGAAGTCGACGGTGGCGGCGATTGTGGTCGACGGCGGCGGACGGTTGGGTGAAGCTGATGTCGAGGCGGCTTCGAGAGATCGTTGTGACAGACGATCGAACGAATCTTGGTCTTCGACAAGTGTTATCTTCCTTGACTCAGTCGTCGATCTAGGAAGACTAGCTTGACTCGGACACGATAAGCAAGTGACGTCTTTCTTGACTCAGTCGTCGATCTAGAAAGACTCACTTGACTCGAACTAACCCAAGGAATCCACCTAGGGTTCTTTCAAGGTTTGGAGGTCGAACTATGTGTAAACAACAGATCGATCTCACAGGCCAATATCAAACCAAGCGTTGACTTCTTGCAATTCAATATCAAACCAAAAACTACAGCTAAACAACGTCAAAACCTAAAAGGAAGAGTAATTCTCAATTTGTCAAAGTCTGCCTAAAACCCTAGAGAAACACACATTAAATAGTCTTTCTGAATTGCTTGATTCCCAAGAAAGGAAACCCTAGAAAAGCCCAAAAATCTCGAATCTTGTTCTGATCATGGCGGCCTCGTCCATTCTCGAATGGGCCTCAAATTTGGACACAATGAAGATAAGCCCAAGTACTGAAACATATCCAAAGGAGAGAAATCTGATCTTTCGTTTTCCCAAACGAACAGAAACAAATTCGGATCTTGCAACAGTCATATCTTCCTCATTGGGTCTCTGTTGGGCTTCAACTTTGGACACGATCAAGATAGGCCCAAGAAGTATACTCTGACAAAATATCTTCTCAATTGGACGCCCGAGCCGTCCAGTCACTCTGCCCTAGTTCCATCCCATCTTTGACAACATCGTCTCTTATCATCTTCCCGACCTTCAGCTCGGCTACGGGATCGCATCACGGGTTGTTCTAGGAGACGATCCAGCGTACGTACATCAAGTAGTATTTAATTATAGGAATAGGAATGGAAGGCCTAGTAGACATTAGTAGTATTTAAATTGCTTGAATTATAGGAATAGGAATGGAAGGCCTAGTAGACATTAGTAGTATTTAAATTGCTTGTGTACAGTGCATTGGTGTTTGACCAGTAAGGGGACAGTCCGACAGTGTATTGTGTAGTGTATTGTGCATTTCAGTTTTGGTGTTTGACAGTTTATTGCTTGTGTGGTATATTGTGCATTTCAATTTTGGTGTTTGACATATTACTACTAATAAATATGGTCAGGACATTCTAAATTTTTTCTTGACAGTGTATTGCTTGTTTGTGTAGTGTAAAGATTTTTCCTGACATTCTCTTTTTTCTTTGATGTGCAGGACATGTGCTATATCGTTGACAAATTATATATTTGTTTGAGTGGTTGTGAGATTAATATTTTAACAAATTACTAGTGGTGTTATATGTATTTGACAGAATATCACTCGTGCAGGACAATGTGTTAAAACTTTTGTAATGTTGTTGATAAATTATTAGTGGTGTTTGACAGATAATTTTTTGTGTTGACAACCCTTCCTGTTTAAAATTGGAAGGGAAAAGATTAAAAAACAAAAGATAATATTATATTTAAATAAGATTTGTAATTATGGGAGACCCTTCCTGCTAGAATTGTAGCTAGATCTGGCAAACGGGGTCGGTTTCAGGTCAATCGGGTTTATAAAATTTTCGGGTTGAACGGATTCGAGTCGGTTCTACCCATCAGGTTTCAAATATTCGATTTTTTTTATTGTAATAAAGAAACTAAAATTTTAAAAATATTTTTATAATAAAATATTTTTATTATATTGTTATTAAATATAATATATTGTTATTTTTAATTTAAATGAAATAAAATATGTGAAAGTAGGTCCCTCCACGAGTTTCGATAAGTTCGGGTCGGTTCGGGTAAAAAACGGGTGTGACCCAAACGGGTTCACGCACTTTTCGGGTCAGATTGGGTCGAGTACTTTTTGGGCCGGGTCGGATCGACCCAGCGGGTTGGGTCATCTTTTGACAAGTCTAATTTGTAGCCTAACCCTTCCTGCTTACAATTCACACATTCAACTCGAAAAATGTAATTCAAGAAAATTAAAGTGATTTGTAATATGAAGATTTTGAAAAAAAAAATGTTTGGTTAAAATTTGTAATAGATAGATCAAAATAAGAGAATTTTAGATTGCGTGTGTAAAAATTGAATTTTTTTTTCTGAAATAGGCTTTTTTTAGAAAATATTCCCGATATTGGCTCGTTTTGAAAATAATTCCCAACATAGGCACTCTTATGAGGTTCGGAAATTTTTCACGTGTGAGAGACGCTGGTTTTACCAACGTCTCTCATCCGAAGCAGATTTTTATTTTTTAATTCCCCCGTAAAACCAACGTCTCTTACACATAAAATTTTAAAAAAAAAATTGGATTTGTATAAGGCGCTGGGTCTACTGTAAATGGATATTTACAAGATATGCACGAGATTTACGCTTGTTCGGATTGGCTCGTATGGACTTGTTCGGAATCGGAATTGACCACGACTAGTTTCGTTGGGTCCGTATTGATCCCAACTTTCACCAGATATGTCTCTCATCGCCTGATATGGAGGAACGAATTTGTAAATATCCATTTACAGTAGAAGGTATGCACGAGACTTACGCGTGTTCGGGTGGCTCGTATGCGGTCGTTCGAAATCAGAATCGAGTGCGAGACATATCTGATGAAAGCTGGGATCAATACGGACCCAACAAAATCGTTCGTGATCGATTCCGATTTCAAACGAGCCCATACGAGCCATCCAAACACGAGTAAGTCTTATATAATAATATATATATAAAAACTTTGAAAAAAAAATTTTAAAACAAATCCTTTGTATAAGGCGCTGGTTCTCCCAACGCCTTATACAAATCCAATTTTTTTTTAAATTTTATGTGTAAGAGAGCGTCTCTTACACGGGGGAATTAAAAAATAAAAATCTGCTTCTGATGGTGAAAAATTTCCGAACCTCATAAGAGTGCCTATGTTGGGAATTATTTTCAAAACGAGCCCATATCGGGAATATTTTCTAAAAAAAAGCTTATTTCAGAAAAAAAATCTGTAAAAATTGGGGAAAGTATTACCTAGGGGGACTAGGAAAGATCAATTCTCACATAATGGAGGAATTAAAAATCTCAAGAAAGTGAACTTCCATGATTTAAACAGAATTTTTGTTCAACCAAACACATATATTCATCTTCATTTTCTGCAGATTTTCAATTCCCATGAATTGAATCTCCAACCAAACAAACACTTAACAAAATTGTGTCGGAAAAGGATGAGGGTGGTCTTTAGGGATGCACAAAAAAGACCGAGACCGGAAATCCAGATCGGACCGGAATTTCTCGGGTTGGACCAACAGACCGTATATTTTAGAAATTATGGATTCCAGTCTATAAATTTTTCGGTCCGGGACCGGAAGCACAGATAAATTTTAAATATTAAAAAAATGTAAAGTTTTTATATAGAAAAATTTGGTCATGTCTCTGGTCCATAAGTTTGAAATATTCCAGTCCATCAGTTTGGACCAGACCGAAATATCTCGGTCCACTCCGGTCCCCGTTCACTAGTTTAGAAAATTATGGTCTAGTCTGGTCCGGTCTGGACCGATTGTGCAACCTTACTAGTCTTTAAGTAACAAAGGTACGTTAAAGGGTGGTTTTCGATAAATTATTTTAAAGCGGGTGGTTTTGAGCAAATTGACTCATTTAACGGGCGATTTCGGTTGTGGAGCCCTATCCTAATCTAATGTTGTGTCAAAAAGTAAATAAAACTTCAATGTGACTTGTTGTTAATTTCTTACTTTAATAAAGTAATATAAAGTTGGTCATTCTAATTTATAGATAACAATTAAGAAACAAGATAGTATCATATGAATTACATAGCTATTATTACATAAAACTAGGTACATAACTGTTAATTTCTTACTTTAATACAGTAATATAAAGTTTGTTATAAAATAGTAATTATATATAAAATACAATAATTCATATAGATGTATGAATTCATCAAGTTTCATGAACTGTATATATTTTTAATCTCAGAACTACAATTATTTATATGGCTAAATTACAGTTTCTCTCCTCACCTTCTCACCAATTCGATTTAGATATATTTTATTACACTAATTTTTACTTCAAAATTATTAATTCCATTTACTTATTATTGAAAACTAATAGTTTTTTAAAGTTAAAAATTTATTAAAATAGTACATTCATTAGCTAAATTTGATATCATGGAGTTGAAGAATATGAAGAGTTGTAAACATTAAGGGTGTTCGGATTGGCATTTTTAGGGAGTTGAAGGAGTTGAAGTTGAAGAAAGCATGGAGTTGAAGAAGAATTAGGCGTGTTCGGCAAATTCAAGCATTGAGTTGAAGAATCGAAGTTGAAGTTGAAGTTGAAGCAAATCCCTTACCCGTGGGGGTATAGGGGAAGCAAATTGCTTCAACTAGCAGTGTTAAATACTTGAAGCAACGCGGAATTACTCATTTTACCCCTGGAATCCGCTTCTTCATTACACGAGTTTCATCCGAAGCAAAATTTAATTAGGGTTCTTCATTGAATTTTATTTGGGAAAAATGAGGTATGGCTAAAACCCTAATTTCATGTTTCAATTTAATTTGTATGCACCTTTTGATGCAATTCGTATGTTGTTTCGCTTATTGTTTATTTTGGTCTTGAATTGGAGTTGAGTTTGTATATAATTAGGTTTTGTTTATTGTTCGCTCAAGTTGTTTGATAAAATACATATGTGTTTTTCTATGTATGAAAATGAGGATTTGTGAATTAAAATGCATCTGTTTTCCGAAAGCAACATGATTTGTTCATTTTAGTTAGCTATATGATGCTAGTTTTGGTGGACATGAAAGAGTGATATGAGCTAACAATGCACTTAACATGAACCTACTTATATATGTGATTGATTTTCTGAGATTTGGTTCATCTGATAAATCAATAGAATTCCGGTATACAATGGAAAATTGGGCAAAGATAAACTTTATGGTCAATTACCGGAAACCACCAGTCCAATAAGGTCATTTGTCGGAAACCACCCTAATAACGACTATTTACCGAAAAACACCATCCGCCACCAAACAACCACCCGCCCTCATTTTCCGTCTGAAAAAACGTCAACGCATCCCACGCGCTCTTTTATTATCATTTTTATTGTTTTTTAACCAAATTAAATAATAAACACTATTCATCTTCTTCTTCCTACCTCAAAGCCATATGTCCTCAACTAGATCTGCACAACGCCGACATCATTTGTCACCAACCACCTCTACACAACCCTAGCACCGCTCGTCGTCGACCAATTCAACTTCACTAGCCAACTTTGCTATAAAAAGTACAACATTTTACCAATTTCACATTTGTACAAACTTAAGATACTAAATTTGAAGACTTTGTTTTTTATGCAATCTAAATCGATTTGCATCATGGGTTTATCAATTAGGCGGCTTTGCTCACTTGAGTTTAAAAAATCCCAATTTGATTTGGGTTGAAAACCTAAATTAAGGGATTAAAAAATGGGTTTGTAGACCTTGATAAATTTCATGAAATTGAATCATAGATCTGGTGGATTTATATGTAAAACTTCATATGTATAGGTCGAATATGTGTTCTAATGGTGAAATTTGTTAGGATTTGGCTTACATGTATTATGTATATGTGTGTGCACATGTTGTTCTTGCCGAAAGGAAATTTAAGATTTCTATTGTTGGTTGAGTTTATTTATGATTGAGGATGCAGAAGGTCGATAGATTTGTAAAGTCATTGGAGAAAAAGATGAATCTAGGTCGGAGACGGTGAACTCATGGTTGGAAACGGCGGGATTCGAGGGTGGAAACAATGGCGTATTGGTGGTGGTTGTCGAGGTGGTACGAAGAGTAGAAAGACAATGACGAGGAAGGAGGAGGAGCGGAGGGAGGTCCACCATTGATGAGCCCCATGAGAAAGCTCGAAGAGATGAAGATTTATGGGTTGTGTTTGTTTCTTTTGTTTTTAATTTTTCTGATTTAAAAAATTAAAAATGTATTTAATCTATTAATAATGAAGGGTTAAAATGGTAATTTGACAGATTTAACGGATTTACAAACGGAATATACAGGCGGGGTTGTTTGGTGACGGAGGGTGTTATGAGGGTGGTTTTCGATAAATAGTCGTTATGAGGGTGATTTCCGGCAAATGGCCGTAGTTTCCGGTAATTGACCCTCATAAGCATACGTTAACGCAGACGAGCGCAACTCACTCTACTATTTCTCCTTAACCACGATGATGACAAAAGTAACCGCAAATATCCGGTTTTTGTCCTCCACGTTATAGCGAATATCCGATATTTCGTTATATTGAACCAAAATGAACCCTTACATTTGTTCTTCGTAAGGTTGAAGACAAATCCCTAATTAGATCAATCAGATCAGATGATGGGTTTTGTGAGTTTTTCCACTAATTAGACAAATCCCTAATTCATCAAACTCGGCGATTTAATGATGAAGGCTGCTCAAAATCAGAGGGGATCTATGAAGAGAGAGTTCGAAGATCGGGGAGAACGATGAAGGATGCGCGAGAAACAGATGGGGGAGAGATCGAGAGCGGAGGAGGTCAGGAGATCTACAATGAAAACAATGGTGGGAAAGATGTATGGTGGAGGGAGAAAAAGCGTAGGAAGGAGAGGGAGATGATGAGGCTTGAGGCTGCTGAAAAATGAGAAAAAGATTGAGAAAATTAGGGTTAGTAAAAGATTTGGGTTATTGGGCTAATTTTTGGGATGGGTATAGAAAAAATGAAGTGAGTTAATAGTTTAATTGAATTACTAATAAGTTTAGCTAGTTAATTTGGATTTTAGAATATCAGGGAAGAAATGGGTTATGTAAAATTGAAGAAATTTAATGAAGATAAAGGTAGTTGATGGAATTAATGGTGAAAAAGTAGATGGAGAAGATGATGTAGATGGTTGATTTGATTGATACAGTAATGTTAATAAATTAATAAAATAAATTGAGTAAGGGTATAATGGTAAAAATTTATGGGTATAAATAAAAACAAGACTAACAAATTGGGACGCCCGAAAAGGAAAGCAGAACTATCTTTTTGGGACAGAGGGAGTAGTATTGCTATATGAATATGCAAACTGTTTGTGATTGCTTTCAACTTTATGAAAGTTTACAACCTTCATATGTTCTATTAAAGTTCAGAAATGAGAAAATCATGTTTTGTGTGAAATAATATATATATATATATATATAGATTACTCATCAACTTCTTTTATTCACTCACAATGTTGATCTTAGATGATTGCTTGATTATGATTAAGCTCTCGATTTAGATGTTGCCATTCATTTATGTTTGTTATAAGCTTGTTTATACACCCCATCGCTCGTTGAGATGATGCTAGATTCATTCCTCATATACTATAATTGTTGAATTTAATTGACTAATGATTTGAAAAAAATCTAATATGCATTGTTAATTTAACACATCAAAGAGTATATTTTATATAAAAAATTGATTTATAAAATTTAAATATATCCATTTTATATGAGCAAAACTAAATAATAACTCATAATATTACTCTAACCTTCAATCCAAATCTAATTGTATGTATGCCCTTTTTCGTCATTTACATCTCAATATCAATTAGTTCAACTCGATTTATCGAACACGTCATATCAAACTTCAACTCCTAAAATCTCAACTTCATCTACTTTCAACTTCAATTCACGTCAGTTTACTTCCACTTCAACACCCACTTCAACTCGTGCATATCCGAACGCGACCTAATTATATAGCTTGAAACGGAGAGAAGATGATGGGTTTGGATTAGAGATTCATGAATGAGATAAAGAATGTTTTGCTTATTATTTTGGATTAGCATTGTATGAGTACATGTTACATTTACTTTTGGTCAAGGTCAACCATTTTTTATATATAGATTATATAGAGTAGTTTATAAATTTGAACACTGGGTGCCAAGTCACACCCAGTAACTTGATTACCCAGTATATGTATCGTTACAAATCATACACCGATAATATCATATGTATTAATTAAATTACACCACCATATAACATATATATGTAGAATTGAGATCAAGTGCATAACTCTCTTACGGTAAATAGTGAGGAGTAACATTGATCTTTAGACCAAATTCATCCAACCATCATGATTAAATCTAATCTATCTGATATATTAAAGCTGAGACTTTTACAGCCTTTAGAGTGATTTTAGGCTAGGTTGTGAAGTTATTTTTATTTTTTATTTTTATTTTTAATTAAAAATATATTGAATAATTAACTCAATAAATAAATCTTATAAAACACTTCATTCAATATAAAAACAATACAAATTATCCTATCTTATTAAGAATAAATTTTAAATTTAATTATGATATATATATAATGAGATATTTATATATATAATTAAATTATATATCATTCATGAGATGAATATGTATTAATTAGTATTCACAAACAAAAGTTAAATTTATTTCGCTTATTTGGTGAGAGTTAAACTTAATTTTTAGACAAACTTAACTTAAACCGTATGAATTTTTACGACGAACAATCTGGAATACCCGTGCATTGCACGGGTCACTACACTAGTTAAGAATATTTTTTTTAAATCACACATTTCCTCGATCCCTTGATTTACGTTTTCATATTTCTATGTTATAGAATTTTCCTATAACCTCTCTATTTTGAGCAAGTGTTCTCCATTTTAAATCCTGGTATTCAAGATTTTTAAAAGACCATGATGAACATATTGAAAGTTCGTTTTTTTTTCAGATATCAATCTTGGTTTATTGTTTATTGTTTAATTTTTTCCTTCGTTTCCAAAACATCAATTCAAGCTGGTGCTTATGTTCTAAGATTTTTTGGGCGGAAGATATTGTGGAGAATTTTGTTCATTTGAACAAATGAATAGTTGTTCATTTAAACAAACGAACAATTCTTCAGTCGAGAAGACTGATTGTTCGAGAAGATTTACAATTGTTCAACGGAATTGTTCAACGGAACAAATGAATAAATGAGCAATTATTTGAATGAATAACTGAGCAATGAGAAGAGGATGTTCAGAGCGCTTGAACAATTCGAAAAAGGGAGAGCTTGAACAATTCGAAGACAATGGAAGAGGAGAAGCAAGAAGACGATGAAAGAGAGCTTGAACAATTAGAAAAAGGCCGAAGACGATGGAAGACTGGAAGAGGAGAAGACAATAGAAGATTCTGAAATAATTAAATGAGTCAAACAAGAAGAGATTTGAGGAAAAACATATAACATGGAACCACCCTTTATTTGGCCGAATTTGCGCCAAACCACTAATTATTTCACTTTTTGTAAAGAACCACCCTTTTTGTTATTTCGTTAATATGGAACCACCTCTCCATCTATTACGTTAATTGTTCCGTTAGTTTGTGTGAAATGTCTAATATACCTCCACTTATTTCGAAATTTTAAGGGCAAAATTGTGATTTTGAACTCTCCTTCTCCAACATTATATATATTAATTAAATTACACCACCATATAATATATATATATATATATATATATTAGATTATCATTTTAGACCACGTACGAGAGTTATAAATCTAGTAAGAGTGAACACACAAAGTGGTGTTACTTGGGAATTCGATGTGTACACACAAACTGAGGCGTGTTTTTACAACTTAAGAAGTTTATTGTGCATTCACATATAGAGACCATGCTTCCTCAATTATAATACTGAAACTAAGGAATTTGATTGAATTAAAATAACACATTTGACGAATTGAGTGAAAACATGATTCATAAAACAAGCTTTTATTACAAATCCAAACAACGAGAGGAAGTACAAACCACACCTGAGTCGATCTCATCGTCCCTTAATTTCCCCTTACAAAAACAAACAAACCAAACACGCCTTAAACTCGAAAGCTAAAAATACCAAAAGTAACGCCCGACTGCGAACAACGCGTGAGTTTACGTATAAATCACGCGCGTGAACAATTCAACCCATAATCGGCAGGGCAGGATTCAGAGGGCGAGTAGGAGACCCGGAACGGACTTCCCGACCCGGTTAGAGAGTCGGCTCTCCCAAACGGGCTGGCAACGGTCTTTTTTAACGGCGTGAGTGCCAAGGCGTGTAACAGTAACGGAGGTGTTAAAGTACTCACGGACCTGGGTAATTATCCCATCCGACACAGTCCAGGCGTGTACCCAGGAGATCGAACGGCTAGGGTCGCAGCCCTCAGCGAGGACGAGAGATCCGATGGGTGTGATTGATTGAGGGGTGAAAATGAAGGGCTGAGATTCGTCGATTCCGGTGAGGAGGCGCATCAGAAATTGGTCAGAAGGAGGGCCGTGGAACCACCACTCGAGGTCGGCGGCGAGGAGGGAGTGGACGGAGGTGACGTCGCGGGAGTTCAAGGCCTCATAGAGGGAGGAGACCACCACCACTTCCACCGACGGAGATTGCGATTGGTTAGCCAGTTCACCTGTAAAAAACACAAGAAGAAGAAGAAGATGGAGTTAAGGAGGAAGGTGCGAATATTGTGAATGAGAGTTGTGTTGGATTACCTTTTATAGCCAACCAACCTACGTAGGCTTTTCCTTTCTTTTCTTTTTTATTTCTATTATAATTCCAATACTCCTGTCCCTTTAATCCCTTAATTATGTTCTTATTTTTCTTCTTTGTACGGAAATTAAGGAGAGAAGAGAGGAGAAAAAATAGGAGAGAAAGTATATTGGGATGAGATAATGATGAGAAAGACAAATTAAAGTGTATTTTGGATTGTCGTGGTATATTGATCGTGGTTAAAAATGGAAATGTTAACATCAAATTTAAACACAAAAAAATGATAATGGGTTTTCATTTAAGTTCTTAAATACGGGAAAAGTTGTATCCACTTTCTTGTGTAGAATGTACTCTTTATTATTTTGAAAACCGATAGATGGACAGATAAATTAAAACAAAGAGATCTTAAAACCAAATTTCAGTAGATCGAGAGATCCGAGAGATTCGTTGACTGAGTAATTCTGCAAGAAAATAGACATAAAATTAGGGTGATATAGTTGCATTCATTTTTTTTTTCTTTTTATACTCAAACCGTCACCCACGCGTATTGTGAGACCATGAAATTGTCCCGCACATGCATTGTGAGAGCGGGATAATCGAACGTATATCCGATTTTAAAAAAAATAAAAAACCGTAAAATAGTCTCGCACCCACAATGCGGGAGCATGACAATTTTTAAATAAAATAATAATTTTAAATAATTATAAACAATAGTCACGCGCCCGCATTGCGGATGCGGGACAAAAATTGATTTTTTTTAAAAAAGTTTCGGATACCCATTTGGTTTTTCCCGGTCCCGCAATCCGGGTGCGGGACGTTTTCACGGTCCCGCAATACGGGTGCGGGACTACCTAAATGTAAAAAGTCCATTTTTTGAGTGAAAATAGCGTCTCCGAAAAATTAACAAGAATGTCAAACATTACTTGTAGATTAATTTGAAATTATTGGGAAAGAATATTTTCTCTAAGGAATTTTTTAAATGTGTCTCGTATAATTATAGGCTAAGATAAAAAAAAATGGAATTCGTTCATTCTATCTTATGTTGAATCATATGTTTAGATCATATAAATAAAATTGATAAGCAAAAAAAAAGGTCAAATTTCTTATAACAAATGAAATGAAGCTAAATCTAAACATATCATCATATTAGTGAAAATAGGTTTATTAGGGTATTTTTCTCAATCAATCCTATTGTGATACCATCTTGTAATCTAATTATTGTTACTTTTGATGGAACCAAATGATCATACGCCCCAAAACATCTCGCCTGCATCGTTATGGAACGCGTTGACACCTCAACAACTTGCGTCCGTACGCCTCGGTAACGCGTTCCCACCCCATGAATCAGCTGCCTGCATAAGCACTTCCACCTCCTGCTTGATGACACTAATCAAAATTACTTAGGGAGAACGTCTTGGAAGCAGCTCAACTACTATAAATAGGGACCTCAACCTCCTTTAAAGAGGTCGCAAAATTTTTAGAGAGAAAATTATTCGATTTGTTGACGATCTTTGTGTAGAGTGTTTTCAAAGAGAGAGAAATATAAATCGTCTCGTTTTCGCCACTTAAATTTCTTGTCTCAACGCGCTCTTTTAATCTTCCTTTTCTCAATCTTTCTATCGCGCTATATTACACGGATTCGTCACTGGCGCCGTCTGCCGGAACTTATCCACTCTAAGAGTCAAAGATTAAAAGATCGACAACGCGTTGTACGATGGACCCCTACTACAATTACGATGCTGACAACGAAGGCTATGGACAAAATTGGCAACCGTGGTGGTCCCCTCAACAACCTGCACCACTGTATGAACAATCCCCTCCGGTGTTTCACCAGTTCATGCAACAATCGGAGTATTAACAACCCCCGTTTGTTCAAGATCCCGCTCCACCTGCGTATCAATACGCCCCCTATCAAGAACAAGCGGCTTACCCCCACAACGAGTATCTGATTCACTCCCCAAAAGAAGCGCGAGCCGAGACTAACCCCAATTCTCATCCCCTTTCCATGTCAATCTCCAGGAATAGTTCCATGGCGGTCAACGCCTACTACAATAGAGAAGACGACGAGATCCAAGGTCTGTCCATCTTCTCCGCGGAGGTCAGACGCGCTGTAGTTCCCAAGGGCTTCCGGCAACCCGTCATGGACGTTTATGATGGCACCAAGGATCCGGATGAGCATGTACAACAGTTTGCTGTTCAGATGGGGCTGAATGACCTGAGTAACGCGATGTACTGTAGAGCTTTTCCCCCCACCTTGAAGGGAACGACATTGACTTGGGTCATGAGCTTGCAACCAGGTTCCGTCTCGTCCTTTAAAACTCTTTCTCAAGCTTTTTGTGCTCATTTCAGCAACGCACGAACGAGAAGAAAGACTGTGCAAGATCTCTTCGCGGTTAAGCAAGAGGATGACGAGACGCTGGGTGAGTTCTTTACCCGTTTTACCAACACCGCGTCTCGAGTGTCAAACCTTCAGGCCGATATGGCCCTTCAAGTCTTGATTGGGAATCTTGCAAATGGAGAGTTCAAAATGACTGTCTACAGAAACAAGTACCAGTCTTATGATGAACTAAGGGACTATATTTCACGACAAGTGTATGCTGAAGACGCCTTAAGAGGAAAGGTGGGGAAAGAGACTGTGAAGAAGAGAGTATCTTCACCACGCACGTAAGATAAAGTCGATCGCGCTCCTCGTGCTGAGAATGGAAAGGCAAAGGATGTCTACTTTGCCGATGACACAAAGACTAAGCGTGAATTCCCTGCGACACATCGGCAGAGAACTCGCGATGAGATTCCAAGAAGATCGCGTCTTCCAGCTAGTGATAGAGGTACTCATGGTCGCGATGAATCATCGTGTCATCACTCTGAAACTCATGAACGTCAGACTGATTCGCGTTCAAAAACATCGTGGTGGGGAAGAAGCACCAGCCGAAAATCTAGCCACAAGGACCCAACTCCTCGGCCCGAGGGCTGCATCAACACCATCGCAGGGTGACCTTCCATCGCGGGCTCAAGCCAACAAGAGAGAAAGCGATATGCCAAAGAGGGCCGGAATGTTCCCTGTGTACAGCGTAGCCCAGACGTCCCGGCATTATACTCACCTAATTTTCAGTGAAAACGATGCAGAGGGACTACACATGCCTCACGCTGATCCCTTGGTTATTCACATGCAGCTCGGCTCAAAACTCTTAAAGCGCGTTCTTGTTGACACGGGAGCTTCGGTTGATGTTTTGTACTACGACGCCTTCGAGCAGTTAGGTATATCACCTAGCGCTCCAAAACCTTTCCAGGGAAAGTTGATTTCTTTCTCTGGAGATGAGGTGGATGTGGCGGGAACCCTTGAACTCAGAACGACACTGGGAACAAGTCCACTTCGTAGGGCCGAGGATATCGAGTTCACAGTGGTTAGACTTCCAACCTTCTACAACGCGATCCTGGGAAGAATCTCGCTCATTAAATTCCAAGCAGTTGTGTCAATCTATCAATTGAAACTCAAATTCCCGGTGAACGAGTTTGTAGGAGAAGCACGTGGCCATCAAGAGGAAGCTAGGGCTTGCTACCTTTCTTCAGTAAAGAACCTTCCCAAGAAAACGGTTTTCACTCTTTTTAAGAAGGATGAAAGCAAGAAGAAGGAGCGTCGTACAAAAGCAAAGTGAGAAAGACGCGCTTTGAGAAGAGAGAAGTTGTTCATGACAACCAAAGAAAGCACAAAATTGGAAGTAAGAGATCGCGATCGTTCATAATTGGGAAAGTTCAATAAGACAGAGTTAACTTTATTTGATGATAAGAACGAGAAACTGTATGTGGGAGAGAGCTTTCAAGGTGGCATGTTTCACGCTCTTCAGCACCTCCTTGCCTCGGCTAGAGATGTGTTTGCATGGCGCGTTGAGGATCTCAAAGGAGTTCCAACATCTGTTGCCATGCATTCTCTTAACCTTGACAGAGATGCCAAACCGGTCGTACAAAGGAAGAGAAAAATGAATGAAGAACGCGCTGAGGCTGAAGTAGCGCGTCTGTTAAAGGCATGGTTTATTAGAGAAGTCCAGTACCCGAAATGGCTCTCGATGTGGTATTGGTGAAGAAGTCCAACGGAAAATGGAGGAGGTGCGTGGACTTCAAAAACCTGAACGCGGCCTGCCCAAAAGACTGTTACCCTTTACTAGCCATCGACGAGCTTGTGGATGCCACTGCAGGGCACGCTACGCTAAGTTTCCTTGACGCGTACTCTGGGTATAATCAGATTAAGATGGATCCCAAAGATGAGGATACCACAACGTTCATTACAAACAGCGGAGTCTATTGTTACACTGTCATGCCATTCGGTTTGAAAAATGCAGGAGCAACTTTTCAACGAACAATCAATCGAATTTTCAAGAATCGACTCGGCAAAACAGTGTCGGCATATGTGGACGACGTGGTTGTTCGCAGTTAAACAAAGGAGAATCATCTGAGAGATTTGTCAGAAGTGTTTGACGCGTTGAGAAAGAACGGAATGAGCTTAAACCCTGAGAAATGCGTGTTCAAAGTGGATGCGGGGAAATTCTTAGGCTTCATGGTCAGCGCAAGAGGAATCCATGTCAACCCTGAAAAGGTGGAAGCATATTGAGAATGATCTCTCCGAGAACCAAGAACGAGATCCAGAAACTCAATGGCACTGTGAACTACCTCAGTCGTTTCTGTTCGAGGTTGGCCGATCACGCGCTCCCTTTCTTTAACGCCCTAAAGAAGAAAGGGGAGTTTGTTTGGACAGAGGAACTCGAGAGCGTGTTCCTAGGTTTGAAGAACTACCTCTCTAAGTTGCCTACACTATCAGCCCCTTCTCGCTATGAAGATCTCCAGCTTTATCTCGCTGTTGGCTCACAGACCTTGAGCGCGGTCTTGACTCAAGAAAGTGTACATCCAGTATACTTCGTCAGCAGGGTGCTACAACCCGTTGAGCAAAGGTACACCCCGACAGAGAAGATCGCGTTGTCAGTTGTCTTCGCCGCCAGGCGCCTACGCCCTTACTTTCAAGCTCATACCATTCAAGTTTTGTCCGATTTGCCGTTAAGGCAGATACTACATCAACCAGCCTTGTCTGGGAGAATGACAAAGTGGGCCGTGGAACTCTCTGAATTCGACATTGCCTATCTCCCAAGATCTTCCATCAAAGCACAAGTGATGGCCGATTTTATTGTTGAAACAAATTTTGCCGTGTTTGAACCAGTGTGCCAGGATGAATGGAAGCTCTTCGTCGATGGATCGCGCACTACTCTGGGAGGTGGGGCTGGAGTAGTTCTAGAAGGCCCCTCCAACTTCTCGGTAGAGTACGAGCTCACCTTCATGTTCCCAGTTACTAATAATGAAGTTGAGTATGAAGCACTCATCGCGGGGATAGAGACAGCCATGCTCAATGGTGCTAGAAACATCACCGCCTACACTGGTTCAGAGGTTGTGGCGATGCAGGTCATTGGGGAATACGAATCAAAAACAGGTTCCCTTCCAGACTATTGCCAAAAGGTAAATTCCTTGATCGCTTGCTTGGATCATTTTATCATTGAGGCTATACCGCGCACATCAAATATGAAAGCTGACGCCTTGGCAAGAATCGGAAGCGCGCTCCCTTTGGAAGTTGGCGAGCGCGTCATCCTTGAACGACGAGTTACGCGAAGTGTGGTTCCAAGCATGATGGAGATTAACCAAGCCGGAGATTGGATGGTTCCAATAAAACAATACATCCTGCACAGAACCCTCCCAGACAAAGCCACCGTAGCAAGGGCTTTAAAAATGAAGGCATCGCGTTTCTCCACAAGAGGGGAATTGCTCTATCGGAAGGGAATCATTGAAGGAGACCTCCTTTGTGTGAGCAGGGAGCGAGGCCAGAGAATTGTGAAAGAATCTCATGGCGGAAGTTATGGTGGGCATCCGGGATAGAGATCATTGGCCCGCAATATTACTAGGGCTGGTTTCTTCTGGCCTACCCTTCGAGAAGACTGTGTGGAACATGTCAGAAGATGCGATGCTTTCCAGAGACACCAAAATGTACAACACGTTCCAGCTTCTGAGATGAAGCCAATCCATCCTTCTTGCCCTTTTGCGCTCTGGGGTATGGATTTGCTTGGCCCCTTTTTCGGACTGCGTGGTCAGAAGGGCTACATACTTGTTCTGGTGGATTATTTCACCAAGTGGATAGAGGCCGAGGCGATGATGAAGACCACGACACTCAAAGTGCGCCAATTTCTATGGAGAAACATCATTTGTCGCTTTGGGATCCCACACGCCATCATCACTGATCATGGACCACAATTTGATAGCGCTGAAATAAGAAACATGTGTGCAGAGCTCAATATCAACCTCAAGTTCTCCTCAGTAGCTCACCCTCAATCAAACGGACAAGTGGAAAACGCTAACGCGCGAATCTTGGATGACCTCAGAAGGCGAGTAGACAAGGCTCAAGGAAGATGGATGGAGCTCCTGCCTTTAGCACTCTGGACGTATCGTACAATAACGCGAAGGGCTACTGGTGAAACCCCATTTTCATTGGCGTACATCGCAGACGCCGTGGTTCCAGTAGAAGCACTAATTCCATCTGCCAGAGTGTTTGACTTCAACCAAGAAGACAATGAGGAGGCGTTGCGCTTGGATCTTTATCTACGCGATGAAAGACAAGAGATCGCTATGCTGAAGGCAAGAGAATATAAAAGGCGAACAATGGAATACTACAACAAGAAGGTCAGACCGCGTTGTCTAAAACAAGGTGATCTCGTGTTACGACACGTAGACGTGGGAAGGAAATTAGATCCAAAGTGGGAAGGCCCCTACGTCTTAGGGGAGGAAGTCAACCGCGCAGCGTTCAGACTTTTAGACGACAAAGGTGTAGCCTCATCGAAGACGTGGAACATCGCTCGGCTTAAGAAGTACTTCATGGGATGAAATCTTGCGTGAAAGGGGAAAGAGCAATGTAGATAGTAAACTTCTAGGAAAACTTGTTAAATAGCGCCATCTTTTGTAAATATTTTCGCAGCGCGCAGGAACATAAATAAATTTCAACCGGGAACTCCTTCAAAGAACTCCAAAACATGTCTATTCATGGGGCACATCGCGATCAATGTACATCTAATCGAACTATAACTCGCTATACCTGACGACTAAAGGTGGTGTGGAATCTCTAAGTAGGGCTTAGAGCTGCCACCACTCGGGTATGAGCGCGCTTAACGACTACAACATCAATTAAATGATGTGGAAACTCCCAAGCGATGACTTGGGATTGCCATCATCAAACTACGCGTCATAAGAAAATCGAACAAACAACACGGAAGGTAAAACTAACTAATACATCTTATAAATATTGTACTTGATGACCCAAGCTCGCGATTGGGTCGCCAAGTACGCATTGTCTTGTCAAAATAAAATCCTGGCCATGTTTTTTGGAACGCGTTCATACAACTACGACAGAAGATCACAAAAAAAAGCAACAAGACGACATTCTACTGCACATTTTCTCCCTTCTCTTCCGGACCCTTCGCTGGGGGATCGGGCTCTCCGCAAGGATTGTCATAGTCAGGCTCTGAGTACACGATAGAAGGATGGAGCCCCCTGATCTTCTCCACAACCTGCCTAAATCCAACGTGAACGCCATACTCGTAAGAACTTGCCTGAGCATCTACGATCACATCATTATACCGCTCGCTCTTCAGGAACTCCTCCACCGCGGTGGCCTTTGCGATCTTCTTCATATCTTCGCACTCTTTACGGTACGCGTCGCTCTGCAGATATTCGTCAACACCCTTCTGTCTGATTATTACGCGCTCTTTCTTGTGCGTCTCGACGGTCGAGTTCAGCTCCATCTCCTTTGACTTCCTCAGCTTCCTCTCCGTGTCGAAATCTGCCTTGTACTTCTTCGCATCCTGCTCAAATTTCTTTGACGCGTTCAAAGCAGCTTCATACTTCTTTTTCAAATCCCCGTCCTGAGAAGCCTCCCCGCATTCCAAATGCTTCTTGGCAGTACTCTCCATCCTAGTGGTGTAATCAGAGAGTTCCAAATTGGCAAGGAGAGACTACAAAAGAACAAACAATATAAGAAAGGAGCGACGATCAACAAAGCATCAAAAAAGAAAAGGGATGCCAGAACAAATGGCTTACCATGGTTTGTAGGCGAAGAATCTCGATATTCAACGCGTTACCAGAGAGCTCACGCAAGTATTGCCTTTCAGGCTCATACAAATTGGCATCCGCAATCTTCTGAAGTGTCATCTTCACGTCCTCAGCTGGGCAACAACGCGTAACGAAGTGTGTGGCGCTAGTAGAAGGAACGGATTTGAGTCTCAATACTTCTCCAAAGCCCCCTAATGTTTTAGCGTGCTTTGGAGATGTACCACCCTCTTTATCTTGAGCACGCTTGGATCTTGACTCATGTTTGGCGGCGCTTTCCTTCTTTGGCTTCGTGGTGGACTCCTTAACATCCTTCCTCCCTGCATCCGGCTTTGGCACACCCTCCTTCCCTGGTTGCTGCGCCGTGTCCTTAACTTCATCAGCTTTCTCTGTGACCTAAGCAGCAGACTGAGCGGCCGCCTCTCTCTTCCTCTTTACGGCAACGCGTACGGCAGCAGGGTTCATCATTCCTACACAAAAAAAAAAACGATCAATAACAACCAAAAGAGTTGCAAACTCGACTTAGAATACAATCCAAGAATAAAGCCCTACTCCTTTCACCACAAGCAAGAATCAAGGGGCAGAGACAAATGAACGCGTTCCAGGTTCAACTGATTGATCACAATCTTATGATCAAAGGGATAACCCTCAACGCGCTGAAAACCCTTCTTCAGCTCAGCCATTTCCAATGGTTTCGTTTTAGGACGTCCAAACACTCCTGGATACAATTGGCAATTGAAAGCAGAAGGATCCGTAGATCTAACCAGAAACCACTTGTCCTTCCACCTCCCCAGATTGGAAGGCTTTGTCATCACATTCTGAGAAGGAAAACTGAGATGATAGAATAACTGGTCCTTGGGCTTTAGAAGGGACACCGCTAACAGATGCCTCGCGCTGGGAGACCTACCTAGCTCTTCACAACGAAGCGCGTATCCAGCTATATATCTCCACACGTTTGGGAAGATTTGAGCAGGACTAAGGTTGAAAAATGCGAGAAACTCCCTGACAAAATTGGGCAGAGGAAGCCTAAACCCGACGTCTATTCTTTGCGTATATACAACCAGGCAGTTTTCATAACTGTCTAAGGAACCCCCATTTTCCACGGGAGAGCAAAAATCTACACCCGGAGGCCAAGCTATTGGACGCACGTATTTGCTAATAGTTTCCTCACACTCAATAGTAAAAAAACCATCTTCATTAGCATTCTCCTCAAAAGGAACAACGCGCTCCTCTATAATCCTATGGAAATGTACACTAACCCATTCGTCTAAAATCTCTACCTTACTCGAAGAATAAGAGGAAGAAGAAGCCTCCCCATCGTTGCCAGAAACCTCACCCTCATCCCCAGAGCTCTTTTCCTCACCACCTGAAGCCTCTCCTCCACTATTTGAAGTCACCGCGTCCTTACCTGGATTCTCAAAAATAGTGCATTCCGGATCCTCTTCATGTAATCCTTCTCTCAAAGACACGTTCTCCATCTCACGAGCGACTTTGCTCCCATTACTTCCCTCCCCATCAGAAGACATCGCGCCTAACAGGAGTCTGCTCAACAAAAAAGAAAGAAGAGAGACAGCGAGATTTTGAGATTCATCACAACACCGTCTCAAATCCCAAACAGCTAACCCACAACATAAGGAAAGGAAAAAAGGGAGGTCCAGGGAAAGAGAAATCTCATCTGAAAAACCTCAAACCCCAGAAGACGAACCGTCAAAATCAAACATTTCATACCAAAGACCATTCTGTACAAATTCGCCAAGAATCCGACCCAGAAAACCTTGTTCAAACCATTCGCATCCACAGTTCCATCGATTACTCACCCATCCGTTCAACAACCAAAAACCCAAAAAACCGCATGCAGAAAAAGCGAAAAATAAAGAGAGAAAAACAGAACTTACTTGGAGATCCGATACAAGAAGACGAAGATTTGCAGCAAGATCCGGAACGAGCACGAGCGAATCGAAGCGAAGAGGTTGAGAAATCTTCCGAGAACCACTGATGTCGCAACGAAGAACAGTTGGAGAAGACAAAGAGTTTATCGGGAGGGAGAAAATGAGAAATCCCGCCCGGGTGAAGCCTTTTATACTCCCTGGAATTTTACCTTGTTTCCGTATGCCTCGGAAACAAGGTAAAGGAACAACGCCAAGACGGCCCACTTAAAGAAGCCCACGAACCAAAACCCAGAACACAACTCACGAAAAACGACCAAGTGTTATAAACGCGCTTTAGCCATGCGAGATATTTTGCAGCGCGTTCCATTCTTGTTTCCTGCCGTCTCCTCTTAGACAACGCCTATGAGAAGACGGAGGGCTGTGATGGAACCAAATGATCACACGCCCCAAAACATCTCGCCCGCATCGTCATGGAACGCGTTGACACCTCAACAACTTGCGTCCGTACGCCTCGGTAACACGTTCCCACCCCATGAATCAGCTGCCTGCATAAGCACTTCCACCTCCTGCTTGATGACACTAATCAAAATTACTTAGGGAGCACGTCTTGGAAGCAGCTCAACTACTATAAATAGGGACCTCAACCTCCTTCAAAGAGGTCGGAAATTTTTAGAGGGAAAATTATTCGATTTGTTGACGATCTTTGTGTAGAGTGTTTTCAAATAGAGAGATATATAAATCGCCTCGTTTTCGCCACTTAAATTTCTTATCTCAACGCGCTCTTTTAATCTTACTTTTCTCAATCTTTCTATCGCGCTATATTACACGGATTCGTCAACTTTAGCTTTTGAATATATTTTGTTTTATTTTTTGAGAACTTTGTAAAATCATTATTGTTTTCAAAATAAAAAATAAATCCTATATTTTGCGTAGTTTTAAATATTTTAATTTCTTTATTAGGTATAATTGGGTTATGATATAGAGGGTGAGTTGTTGTCTTTCATGAAATTAAATAAAGTTTGTTTATAGAATTTTGAGCTAATCTAATAAATTTATAGATCATAAAAAGTATACTATATTTAAAATCCTTAAGCTTTTATTTTAACTGAATTTATTAGAAAATTCACTTTTTTAAAAGATTTTATAGACCGGTAGTTTTTATTTATGAGTCATCATTGTAAACACTATGTGATAACGCTTTCATTTTTCTTTCAAGAAAATTTAAACACTAGCTAATTGCATTTTAGTATAATGAATCATATAATTCTTATCTTCTAAGAATCCAAAATCACTCAACAAATAAAAATTCAAGGGTAGTCAGATTTACACCGACCATTTTAAATTTTGAGCTGATAAATTTAAACGCTATCAAAAAGCGTTTTATATACTTTGGAAAGAAATTGATAATGCTACATGGTAGCGTTAGCTATTTCGGATTAAAACAAAATCAACTTGTGCAAACAACTTAGCCGAAATTCAAACTCATATATGCTAAAAAGAAATAAAAGCAATAACAAATTAAGAATATCAGAACCTTAATTGTCGATGACCTTGCCTCTTTCTTTAAAACTTAAGATTAAAAAATTCACTAATTTGTTTCTAAAATCATCCAAAAATATTCTTAAATTTTCTAAGCAAAAACTATATGTCGGATAAAAGAAACCCTAAAGCGCACATAGTCATAGACCCCTCATTTCGCTAACGATTTCCCTTTATTTCTAAACTACCTTATCTTAGCTTTGGATACTAAACCCACATATGAATCGTGATGCTTCTAAATGAAAGTTAATCAATTTTTGATGAAATCTGTAACAAAATTTGGATCAAAGTGTGTGGTTTAAAGTCCATGGGCCACAACACCCCTGTTTTGGTGTTTGGGCTGAACTTGGGCCCATGCATTGGCACTGGAACTTGGACCTCCCTTGACCTAATCAGGATACCCGACTCTCCAAATCACCCAAACTATTATTTTCATCAGACATTTCAACATTCGCCTCCACCTCTTCTCACCTGTTACGAAACGATTCAACCTTTCATATACTTTGTGGTCGTTTCACCTGCATCGCCCTTTTAATGGATTTCAGATTGGGTTTGCTGCACCACCACCACCACCACGCCTCCCTCAATTCATCGTCTCCATCCTCGCCCTACGCCGTCTCTGCCTCCGCCTTAACAATAAAGACCGCTGTTCTCTTTATTTCTCTCGCAACTCACCGAAATCGGAGCCAACTCTTCCAGATTCTGCTTCCTATTACAAGTCGCTGTGTTCGTCAGAGTCCGCTCGGTGGTTTTTGCCTGATAATGACAAGCTGCTTTTTTCACATCTATTCAAGACCTAATTCTCTTACTCTTAATCTCTTCAAGAGCTTAAGGAAAACGATATGCTCCCTCCCTCTCAAATTCTTATCAAGATCAAATTATATAATTTCCCAGCTGGTTTATGGTGTTGGATTTCATGTGAAACCAATGGATAGGTATTTTGAACTCAGGAAGATTTGCTTTGTAAAGATAATTTTTATCAGTTTATAGGTCATTGGCTACAATCTTTGACAATAGAAATGTTAAGCTACAATGCAGAAGCATTAAAATTTGTAAAGAATAATGTATGACCTTCTACCTATACTCATATCACCCCATCTGATGCCTATTCTGTTGGACCCGGTTCTCGCGATCAATAACGTGGACCCGGTTCTCGCGACTCTAATGACGCAAACCCGGTCCGCGACCAAGAAGCAGGCCGCGAGCCCATAAGGCCAGAAAATGGGTCGAGAATGAGAGGCCCATTAAGAAGCCCAATAGGTGAAGAGAGCGATAACGGATTGTGTGGGACCCACTGTGTGGTTATAAATCCTAACGGCAAAGAGAGAGAAAGGGACAGTCGACTGAGAGCATCTTCTTCCCCTTGGAGAGAGAGAGAAAACACAGAGGGCGATTACTCGTTTCCGAGCTCGTCTCTTCGTTCCCGATTTACCTCCTTTAGTAGGAAATTGGATGATCGGTACCTGGATCTTGACTCTCGGTATCGTCATCGTGCTTTTGAGGTTTGATTCGTCACGATTGGTTGAGTTTCATCATTTACTGTTTCATTGAGTTGGCTCACGAGATTTCATTGTTTTAGTCATTATTTTGGTCGCTATCTTCTCTTTGTGTTGCTTCATTCTGTTGTTGTTATTGAGGCATTGTGTTCGTTTACTTGTAGCTATTACTGATTTGAGCGTCGGAGAGCCAAATCAGGGGGTTCAACCTTCCGGTTTGGTTGTGCAGGTACTGTAGGGATTGAAGAACACAAAGAACAGAAGGGAATAGCACATTTTGATCCAGATGACAGTGTATTACAAGTTGTTGCTCCAGTTTGCGTAAGAAAGGTCTCCAGCACTTGAAGATTCTTAGAAGGCCAGATCTCACGAGGTGTTGATTGCGAGATCGCGAACATCTGGAGGCTCCAACATATTCATCATTTACAATTTGTAAAGGACTTTGAAAGAGGAGAGAATGGTTCTGTAACCATGAGCACTTGCTGTATATTTCAAATTTTGGATCACTTGAAATTTTTGTACGTACAAGAATTAATCATTTCTTTGACAATATGTTGTTGTATCTTATATTCTTATCTTCTCATCTTAATCTTAATTATTATATTAATTATTATTATTAGTAGTAGTATATATAAAAATTGCGGATTGTCCAAAGTAAACGCACTGTATTAAATTTTCCCGGTTCATACTTCATTAATCCACATTTTTTATTATATTCAAATTAAGTAATTTAATTTCAACTATTCTATTGAGTTTAAAATAAGCAAGTTGTTTAATTGTTTTTAAAAATATACTATGAATTTACAAAAGGCACTAATTATGCATAACCAGTAAGCATAATAAATTATTCACATATCAATTAATAAAATTCATAAACAAAAATAAGGACCCGCGGCAAATCCTTCCTAGTATATAATAAAATTGGATGTTTTTTAACACCAAAATTGAATTGAATGCCCTAATCTCAAATGATTAAACACCAGCTCACCAACTGATTTTGCGTTCATTTGTGCATTTTGGGGTGATATTGGGACCCCTTATTTGACGATTGATGCGTGGGCTTCTTTGGACCAAGGTGTAGCTTTGTTTCAATGTTATTCCAGAGATAGGGTTTGCTTTCCACCACCACCTCCTCTCCTCGAAGCCTCAAACGCCTCTGTATCCCTTTTTCAATTCATCGTCGTCGGCCATCCGGCCCTACGCCGCTTCCCGTTTCTCGCGACCATCTTCATCCCGGAGCAGGATTAGTACGTCTCAGTATCCCTCTTCCTCACATCTCTCAACGCCTCCTTTACCTTCAAGCCGACAACCAACGAAGTGAGTTAATTGTGAATTTGAATGTTGATTATATATTCAGGAGACATACACAGAAGAGGAGCTGAAAGAAGCGTTCAAAGTGTTTGACAAGGACCAAAATGGATTTATTTCACCAAATGAGGTAAATATTCAATACTACGGACGAACGAGATTAAAACATGACAGACGGTGGAGATTGATCCTCACTCCTTCTTTGTAAAGGCATCCTCACCGGATCTTATTCCGATTATATGTATGAATGAAGAACAACTCTAAGAACTTAATAAGTTCGAGTTTGGAGTAGGTTGCACAATCGGTCCGAAATACCCCAGTCCGGATCGGGGGACCCAATTTTTTTACACTCAAGGACTAGAGACCAATTTTGTTTTTATATTTTTGGATCGAGGATCGGATCGGATATTTTCGGACATTTCTGATCCGATCCGTCATTTTTCAGTATAAAAAATTAAAAATGCTTTTAAACAATTTATCCAGATTCCAGATTCTAAACCGGATCGGAGAATTCATGGACGTCTGATTTGGGTCATTTTTATTCATCCTTAGGTTGAAACGATACTTATTACATGTGGTATGATATTACTGGTTAAGTCTTCAAACTATGTCATTTTCTAAAAATTACAGGCATATTATTTTGATTTATTATACTTCGTCTTTCATATTAGGGATGAGCATAATCGAGATCGATTAGGAATTTTAGGTCGGACCAGACCAGATCACACCGATCCAAGAATTTTAGAAATTTGGATCCGTTCTGGTTCAATATCTGGTCCGGTCCGAGTCGCCCTAGTTTTATTATTTATATATTATTTTATAATATAAAAATAAATATATATTTTATATTTTATAATAAAATAATTTATTTTTATACTAATTTATTTATAAATAAATTTGAAATTATTAATTTTATGACTTTTTATAATCAATTTTTAATTAATAAAATCTCTATATAATTACTAAAGCAAATCACCTTCATCCAATTCTAGTTATGCCACGTGACATACTCTTCATTCAAGCCATCCACTTGGCGTCATTTCATTGGTCACAATTTTTACTATTTATTGTAATTTTCTTCAAAAAATGATTATATCTGGAAATTCATGTTCAAAAATATCACAAAAAGATTGCTTAAGATCTTTCAGATTACAAAAAGATTTTTATGTGTTAATTATTTTAGACTTTGACATATCCTATTATGTTATTTTATAAATTTATAATTTTATTTTTATGATATGACATATTACAAAAAGATTGATTTCTTAATAAATAAGAGAAAATATTATATTTTTGTGCTATGATGGTGTCTTAAATTATATAGTTTTATATATGTTGAAATTAATTTATTTAAATTTATTAAAAATTGACCTATAATAATTTGATCAAATAAGATTTTTGGTATAACAATTCATTATATTTAAAATTTAATTATATATCAATATTATTTAAGATATTAACTTATTTTCATATAAAATTATATTTTACATAATCCTACGTACTACTTATTAAGTATATCGAGTTATATAAACTCGAGCATGACGCGGGGACTAGGCTAGTTTAGTCTAAATCCAAATAAGACCGGTCCATTCTGGTTTAGACTCCGGTCCACATATTTCCGGATATCCGGTGCTTATCCCTGTATCATATTCACATAATATTATTCAACCAGGCAGCACCCAATTTACACTCGGCACCCCCCCCTCGTTCGGAACCCCGTTCCGAACGAGTTTTGTATTTTTTTTTTATTAAAATATTCTCGTTCGGAATGGGGTTCCGAACGAGAATATTTGTGAACCCGGTTCATGAACCGGGTTTTATTTAATAAATAAAATAATCCGGTTTAAAAAACTATTCTCGTTCGGAACCCCATTCCGAACGAGAATAGTTTTTTGATGACGTCATCATGACGTCATCATTCTCGTTCGGAACCCCATTCCGAACGAGAATTATTTTTTTTTAAAAATGATGACGTCAGCTATGTATAACGGCTAGCTGACGTCATCATTCCCGTTCGGAATGGGGTTCCGAACGAGAATGATGACGTCAGCTAGCCGTTACACAACGGCTAGCTGACGTCATCATTCTCACCAGATTTTGCCTATATATAGTTCGTTCGGGATGCCATTCCGAACCACACTCGAATTCGCTCTCTTCTCAATCTTACAAAAAAACGCTCCCTTCTAAATCTTTCAAAAAACGCTTTCCCTCGTCTCGATAATGGCCGGAACTCCTCCTAATCCTTTTTTTTCTGATCCGACGGCTGCAGATGAAGAAATTTACGTAGGAAACGAGTGGTGGTCGGGTTATGGTGTTCCGAATGCAAGCTACGCTGGTCCTTCTGGTAGTGGTTTTTTCGACATGGACGGAGCAGCTAGTACTAGTTACAACCTTCCCACCCCCAGTTTCAGTGATCTCCAAAGGCATCAACAACACATGTTCTGGGATGCAACTGTTACAGGCGGAGCAACGCCTCAAGCAGAGCCGGAGCAAGCGGAGGAGGATGTCCGAGCAGCACGTCGGAGACGAAACACGGAGTCGGTTAGTATTTCTAAAAACCTGAAATACGCTTATTTTTGTAGAAATAGTGGAAAATGCTCAATTGTATTTCAAATGCATGCTAAAATTAGTTTATAGTGGAAAACGCTTCATTTCAATATTAACTGCAATGCATGGTAAAAAAAATTAGTTTAATGCATGTGGAAAGCGTATCAACACTTTGTAGAAAATACCAAAAAGGTTGAAAACTACTTAAAATCGCATATATGGACTTTAGTTAGTATTATCGATGGTAAATTTGTATGTATTTCGCTAAAACTAGGAGGTAAAATTAGTTTATAGTGGAAAACGCTTCATTTCAATATTAACTGCAAAGCATGGTAAAAAAAAATAGTTTAATGCATGTGGAAAGCGTATCAACACTTTGTAGAAAATACCAAAAAGGTTGAAAACTACTTAAAATCGCATATATGGACTTTAGTTAGTATTATCGATGGTAAATTTGTATGTATTTCGCTAAAACTAGGAGGTAAAATTAGTTTATAGTGGAAAACGCTTCATTTCAATATTAACTGCAAAGCATGGTAAAAAAAAATAGTTTAATGCATGTGGAAAGCGTATCAACACTTTGTAGAAAATACCAAAAAGGTTGAAAACTACTTAGAATCGCATATATGGACTTTAGTTATAATAATCGATGGTAAATTTGTATGTATTTCGCTAAAACTAGGAGGTAGTTAGAAATATCCGATCCAGAGTTGGAGAGGACAGAAATTTGGGTGATAGGCGAATCACTGCTTCTGAGAGGAGGGGGGATAGAAGATCGCGTGGTGATAGACCGCAACAGTCAGGTTCCCGGGGGTCAAGTGCTGCGGGGGTTAGGAACCCACCTAACCCAGATGTTCCTCCGAGTGGGTCGGGTTCTTCGCGGGGTAGATCCCGACATACTCGGCAGTCAGGTCCTGCTCCGATGCAGTCAGAAGCTGCTGCGGCTCCTCCTCTTCCAGGACTCAACGAGGGGTCTATATTGACTCGTTATGAGCAACACATTGCTCATCAGATTTGGATAGATCCGAATCCCGATGAAAGTGTCCCCCGTCAGCTAAAGGCGCAGACAAGGCAAAAGTGTTTCGAGCTATGGTTTCCTAGAATTCCTACCGACCCGGAGCCAGAATCATGGTTTGCTCTTGCCCAGGAGTCGGGGCTGCTTCACATCCTGAAGGGCCAATTTTGGAATGTGGACCACAACCTCCTTTCTGCATTCGTGGAAAGGTGGCACCCTGAGACGAACACATTTCATCTGAACTTTGGGGAGCTTGGAATCGGTCTCCATGACGTTTTGGAGATTCTGGAGCTGCCTATTGACGGGGGTGCTGTCACCACGCCATGGACACATTTGGGTCTAGATGCAGATTCAGCGCATTGTGCCGAATTGTTTTCCTATTTGTTTGGCGTTGACCTGGACAACCCGTTTGACGCTGAGGAGGCATTTATGGTCAAGTTCATAGGTAGGGGGAAAGTCGGCGAGCGGGAATTCTTTTGCCACGTTGTCTCGATGATCAACTCTCGAAGAAGATCCGATCCGAGCTCCATTGCAACCGGCTTTCTGTGGCACCTGATTCAGCAGTCCTTGTTCGTGAACAAGACCTCCAACCTGTTAGACACATGCTTCCTGCCGCTACTAGAGGATCCGAGCAGGATACATGAATACGCATGGGGTACAGGTTGTTTGGCATTGCTGTACAGGCAGCTGGGTATAGCATCTAGGGCGAGATGCGTGCAATTTTCTGGTTGCGTCAGGCTTCTTGAGATTTGGATTTGGTTACATTTCCCGTATTTTCCTGGGAACCCAAACCTGGATGTCAACTCCCAAGAAGCTACTGCTCGTGTGTCCCGTTATTCCACTGGACGAGCCCCGCTGAGGCAAAAGAGGACACTGCAACAGTACAGACGCATCTTGGATGAGTATGCACCGGAAGATGTAAGTGAATCGTCTAAATGTCATTCCAAGTTGTTATTAATATTGTTATTAATTGTTATAAGCTACTTGTGCAGGTGTGTTGGATGCCGTACCCGGATTTGGACGTGGGACCGCAAGGGCGTCATAGAGTGGCCACTTATCGTGGTGGGATCCGGTGCTTTGACATTATGGAGATGTACAACCCTGATCGGTTTTGCAGACAGTTTGGTCGCCGTCAGTCCCGGCCTTTGGATGTTCCCGAGCCAGTGGAGTATTATTGTCCGCCAAAATCAATGCGAGGTGGCCGGGAATACACTGTACGGTATGGCCCGGAATGGGATAGATGGGACCAGCGTTATGACAACCTGTGTCAGTACATCATGTCAAGCCCACCAGCTCTTATCCCTTGGGATGCTGAGGATGCTTACCTCGATTGGTTTGCTCAGGTCTCACATCCATATGTGAGCCCAAACGCCCCGGCAAGACCTCGACCGCCACGTAACCCGAACCCGATCCTTACCCTTGATTTCAACCGGGTAATTCTTATATTATTTTATTTGTTGGTATTGTGTTTTCTATATGACCCATCTCCTAATTATGTGTTGGTATTGCAGCGTGTATCGACGACACTCGCTATTATGCGGACACATCACCAACAGGGGATGGCAAATCTGGAGAATTTGGCTGCCTACATTCGGATGCTCAGTATCGACGATCCGCCTACAGCTGAGGAGGTCACTCAAACTCAACGGATGTCACAAGCAGAGTCGTCCAGGAGTGCAGAAGAGAGAGCCACACCTTCTATATGGGAGCGGGCAAGGATGGGTGCGGGACAAGGCCATCCGGAACAAGAAGCAAGGCGTAATGAATGGGAAGATAATGTGGGTTACGGGTCGGAACCTTATTGGGGGATTTGAATCGTTGTATTTGTTGTTTAAGTTATAATGAATATTATTTGGTTTCCTTACGTTTCAATCAATTTAATTTAGTATTTCCTCCAAATAATAGTTGTTAGATTTAAACAACATTAATCTTGTATATTTATCCCTCATACTGAAACAAGAGTACTTATCAACGATCCACAGTACAAACAAAAACATTGAATTTTAACTTGATTAAAACTAAATAAATTGATATGTTAAAATGATGGATAACTTGTTCAATGGCTGAAAACTGAATTTTAACTTGCATGCATGGTCAGTCTCAAATTTAATACAGTACTAGTATCCAAAAACTGATTTTCAATTGAAAGAGCATCAATATATAAGCCTTGAATTTCGAACCATTACTTTCTGTTTGTCACTGCTTCCCGAACGGCGCCATCAATATATAAGCCTTGAATTTCGAACCATTACTTATCCCGTTCGGAATATAATCCCGTTACTTTCTGTTCTACCATTTCTAATCATCATCATCATCTTCTTCCCCACCATCTTCTTCAACGTCATCATAATCACCTTCATGTTCTTCTTCCGATTCGTCTTCACCTTCGTCTTCATCTTCGTCTTCACCTTCGTCTTCACCTTCGTCTTCACCTTCGACTTCACCGTCGTCGTCACCTTCGTCTTCACCTTCGTCGTCACCGTCGTCTTCACCTTCGTTGTCTTCATCGTCTTCACCACCATCTTCAACTACATGATCGTCATCATCGTCATCTTGGGGTATCGGGTTAATATTTAGAGGCGGCATTGGTTTGCACGGTTATGACGTTAAACAAATCCGGGACATAGATATAGATGCAAATCCGGGACAAAAGAATGGCTGCCATTTATAGACGAAAATATAAGATCTGTTTGGGATAAGATGTGACCGGGTCCCACACCATCTCGTTCGGAACCCCATTCCGAACGAGATGGTGACGTCAGCATCTCGTTCGGAATGGGGTTCCGAACGAGATGCTGACGTCACCATCTCGTTCGGAATGGGGTTCCGAACGAGATGGTGTGGGACCCGGTCAGATATTTCCGTCACACATCTTATCTTTTCGTCTATAAATACCTCCAAAACAAACCATTTCAAACACACATTCACTATCATTCCATTATATTTATTTTCTCTCAAATTTCGATATGTATCCAAATCGTCCAACTCTATTTCCCGCCTCTTCCTCGACAATGGATCCTGGTCCGAAATTGTGTTGGTGTCAGAAAAAGCCCACGGTGCATATGTGTACCGAACAAATAGAGTGGGACAAGGTCAACTATGGGAGAAGATTTTGGGGATGTCCGGATGCATGTTGGGATGCTCTTACTGAAGAAGAGGAAGAGAAAGGGTGCAAATACAAACATTGGATCGATCCACCATACACAGGTCGTGCAAGGGTCGTTATTGAAGAACTAAATGCAGACAACTTATGCAACTGGTCAAAGGCTGAAGGAATTGCGGAAGGGATGGAGCTGCTGAGGATTGGAACAAAAGAATGGGCCAACGAAATAGATGAACTGAAAGCCAAAAACACCGAGCTCATGGAGGAAAACGCTGCACTTGCTGCAGAATTGGCAGCAACACGTAACAAATAGAGAATTAAGTATTTTTAATTTCCTGTATCGTTAGTTGTTCACCGTCTGCGTTGTACTCGTGCTGTTCTTTTTCAATTGTGTTGTTGTTTCAATATTAATGCTTCTATGATTATGTTGACATCATTCTGGAAAAAAAATTACTCAAACATTTATAAATTGTCCACCAAAACATTAAACAAACATTAATCAAGTCAACAAACAACATACTTAATACGAACATTAATCAAACAAATACAAGATTTAGGTCATTATGGGACCGCCACCATGAAACTCTCTCTCGGATACGTAGTTGTCGAATCTACTCTGAAAGCGCTGTTCCCATCCGTCCACCGATGGCTGTTTGTAGATACTCCACTGCCTTGGAGGGGGTGGAATTGGACAATTGTCATCAACCAACCAAATCTGTCAAAACAAAATTGTTATTGTATGCTAAATAACATATGTGAAATAAGGTACAAGAGCGGAAAATATCGATGCGTACCGGTACGTAATGGTTGCGTCTGCCTACATGTGCAATGGCGAACACCGTGGTAGGAGGCTCTGAACCGGGAGGAGCAAACATCGGAAGACATGTACAAGGACCAAACCATGATAACACCACTAGTGCAACTTGATACCTCGTGGCAAATACCAATCCCATTGTAGGTGTGCACATCCAGAATTCAGGAGAGCATGGCGATCGAATGTGATTCACTTCTCGAATGAGTTGCGGGATAGTCTTGAAACCCTCTAGCATCTCATGATACATATGCCCGTTTTGTTGGAGGTGCTTCGAAAGATCAAATCGGATTTCAACGAACTGTTGCTCTGGTTTACCTAGTAAGCGAGCGAGGGATCGATAACCACAATGACCGTCATCACCTACTTTCTCCACAGCAGCTATGTATGCGAGCATGAAAAGGTCTATATTATCTATCCCCCAGTCGAAGTCGAGATAAATGATTGAATTGCCACCGCTACATTTCGATCTAGCATTTCCTCTTGCCCTCGGTGGTTTAGTTGCACTCCCTTTTACGGTCGTGGCCCCGCTTGAAGCTCTGTTGGATGCAACCGACGATTTCTTTTGTGAATCGGCTTTCGGTGGCACAGTTGCACCCTCTTCCTCTTTCATCCCCTTTTTCCTTCCTTCTGCCTTCTCCTTATCCTTCTTAGCTTGAGCCCTCTCATCCCAACCCGGATCTCGCTTTGTACCCGTCTTCTTCGCATGAATCTTAGGTCTTCCTCTCTTCGTCTCTCCCCGAGGGGGGTCCTGGACATCAACTGAAGAAGGATCCTTGCACTCACGCCACTTATCAGCCATCCTCTTCATATCGAAATCATCAACGTTACCGGTAAACACCCCTTCAAAGAAATCATCCATAAGAACCTTATCTGCAGTCAATTGCACGTCGTCGTCAGAGTCGAAGTCTTTCAATTCCACTCCTTCCCACTTGATCTGCTTCCAGAAGATATCAATGTCGCTCGGCAACAATGGCGTTCCTTCTTCTACAAACACCTTAATCCTGTGTGGGCAAGGCAATCCGAGTGTTGATTCCCACCAAGGATCCTCACATGGGCCACATATCTTTCCCTCCTTTGCCTTAAGGACTTCTTTCAGTAGCATTCTCAAACACTTGTCGGAGCACTTCCTCAATATGCGCATGAATATAGTCTTGATCCACCGAGGCCCGTCTTGTATCTCCTTCGGGCTAGTATGGTTGGACATTTCCATCTCGGCCCGTATTCGACGGTGCTGATCGACAAACATATTGTCAATGTGTTGCACTAAAGTGTCGAACCCTCCAACAGCTGAATCAAACATATGCTTCAACATCGAGTGTTGACCTTCAACCCTGACAACAACATTGTACATGTTAAACATTTTAGCCAACCGAATGTCATGATCATTCTCGTTAAAAACAAATTCAAATATCTTACCTGTTAGACGTTCTTGTGCTAAAATGGCGTATATCATCGCAATACGCAGCTATAAGTTTTTCTTTATGGGGAGTAAACCATGTGCTCTCAGCATATTGTACAAGATGACCATTCCTCCATGTTTTCCGGAAGTGATCAAGTCTCTCCTCATACTGCTTCTCTGTGTGAGACCGCATCACCCGTCGAACGCTAGCAGATGCACTTTTTTCGTCCAGGTTGTTCAATTTAGCAAATGCCTTAACATTCCGATCAACGTGGACATGGCAAAGCATATGACGCACACTAGGAAATACATGGTCAACCGCCTTAATTGTTGCCAGCTCTCGATCAGACATGATGCAATCCGGTCCTTCGAGTGCACGAAACAAATACTTGACCCGTTTCAATGCCCATGCATAGTATGGGGCTGTCTCACAACAGATGAACGCTAGCGCAATACAATATGTATAGTTGGTGCAATTGAATCCAACAAACTGAAGTAACGGCCAACCATACCTATCAACGAGGGTATATTAATAATTATAATTCTATAACGGTATTTGAATTCATAATAATGAATTTTAGTGTACCTATTAGTCTTGTACGTCGCGTCCATGATCACCACCCGAGGGAACATTCTCAACAAATGTTGACAATCCGGATGAGATATGAAAAACGCTGCCAACTTTTTCTCCCCCGTCTCCGGATTCGTCTCGTGGTAAATGTCTTTACGATAACCTCTATGATGGAGGAAATCTAATGACCACTGGGTCACGGTTAGATTTGCCAATGCTTTCTTCCTCTCCTTTTCCCTCACAGTGTACACTTGCCTTCTTGATATTGTGGAAGTCGGATTTTCCTGAAGCAGCTGTGTATAAATAACCTTCGGCATTGCCCCGGCCGCTGATGCAATCATTATTTTTCGTCTCTGCTCTCCCGTCATCCTCGAAGCAAATGCATGGCCAATCAAGCTGCTGGAAAGACAGTGGTTGTGACATGCCTTCTCAACTTTTAGTATCCACCCAGGCGGCTCAACAAGAGTTGCTCGTCGATAATATCCTCTTAACATAAAAGGACAATTGTACTTCCTTAACCTACTAAGGTTGCTACGCTGCGACGATGGTTCTGCTACATCTCCTTCAAGATTAATGTTCTTTCCATGTTTTCTATAACTACCGGATTGCTCACAGTGCAGAAATATCCTCTTGTTGGCCATTGATGATTTCGTGGTGATAACCATACACAACTCATAACCGACCTTTCTAACCCACTCTCTCAGAAGATCCATAGTAGGAAATCTCTCACTAGTCGTAAAATGGGCACTATAGTCGATTTTTAAATATTCCTCATCACTACAGTATCCCTATTTAAAATTACTCAAATATCAATACTACTATACCAATAAAATAAATTATAAGGAAACGCTATAAAAAAAAGGTTTACAAATACTTACTTGGTAATATGTATCATCTACCGGCGCAGACAAATCAACCTCCTCCTCCACCGACGTCTCACTAGAAGAACACTCCCGTCCTTCTTTCCAACTACCTGCCCTTGAAGAATTAGTGGAATCGCTTTCAGACGTCATTTTTTGTGTTTCTTCCGATTGGGTTTGATAATTTGGTCATACAACTCCCGAATTTATAGACTCCGTCAAAATATAGCCGTTCGCATTTTCAAAAATTTTTGCCGAATCTCGTTCGGAATGGGGTTCCGAACAAGGATTATTTTTTATTTAATTATGACGTCAGCATCTCGTTCGGAACCCCATTCCGAACGAGATATGACGGCATATTAAAAAAAAATGACGTCACACCTCGTTCGGAATGGGGTTCCGAACGAGATGCTGACGTCATTTTTTTTTTTTAAAAATAACACCTCGTTCGGAACCCCATTCCGAACGAGGTGTGACGTCATAATTAAAAAAAAAAAAAAATCCTCGTTCGGAATGGGGTTCCGAACGAGGTGTAAACCGGTTCGCAATATGCGAACCGGTTTGGCATTATTATTTTTTTTTATTTAAATGAACCGTTTCTCGTTCGGAACCCCATTCCGAACGAGAAACGAAATTTTTAAAAAAAAATAATTTTTCCCCTCGTTCGGAATGGGGTTCCGAACGAGGGGGTGCTGCCGGGCGCAAAATGGGTGCTGCCCGGTTGCAACCCGTATTTTTTGTTGGAAGTAATTCAGTTTATGAATATTCCCTATAAAATAATGCAAATCCGTCACGAGACATGTCCATCTCTAGGCACCACAAGTTGTTGTCTTGGTGGTGGGGACACATGCTTGCTTAATCACGTTTATATGATTATAAGAAGTGTCAATATCCACCCACAATTGGCGGCTAGTGAGGATATATTTTATTTTTATATCTGTTTTGTACAAGTATAAAATTTGATTATGGAATGTCGATTTTGATTAGCACATTCTTTGTTATCATTTGCGTAATTTTTATATACACTACAAATAATGCTAAAATTTCCATTTTACATTTATGAAAAATCATAATGTATTATAAGTTAGATCTCATTTTTAAATACACTAAAAATAGCTAAAATTTCCATATACAATTATGAAAAATCATAATATATTGCTCTGTATAAAGTTAGATCTTTGAAATAGTAAATTTTATCCCAAACCTATAAAATTCTCAATTCTATTTTTTGTTATATTCACAATAAATCATCTTCTATTACTCTTATCTAATTTTATTAACTTATTAGCTTGATTATGTTAAAAACTCCAAAAACTTCAATAGACGTTTACGTGGTAGAACCAACAAGTAGGCTAGAGGTGTTTAAACTATGTTCATCAAATCTTCAAAATACGGGTATTTACACCTCTATATATACTTAGAGGTGATGTCGATGAATTTATTCATGCCTATATATACACTTAATTTCCATAGTGGGTACGAGGATGCCCTTAAATCAGAGCTGCAAGCCCACATGGATTGGAGTTGTTTAAGGAGATAGGTATCGCTAAGCTAATCATCGAGGCCAATTCGTCGAAAGCTTGCTCATCATTAACAATAGGAACTTTATCGCGCACAAATATTTCTTCTTATCAGAGTTGTCGGCGCATCATCGACAAGTTTTGTGCAAATTTGCAGCTCCAACAGAAAAGACGTGGTTATAATTCGGTGGCAAACACACTAGTTCAGCTTCGTTAAAGGAGTTTAATTTAGAGTTTCGTAACGCTTAAGGATGTACATGTGAGAATACAAAAGGTTTCAAAAAAGTGGAAAAGTTGAATTTGGGTTTTTTGGCCTTCCCACATCGTCCGTTCGTTCGGGATCTGACACGGTGGGTCGGATTCTTTCGATCTGTTTTAATTTGAAATTCTTTTGACTCTTTCCAAATCAGTTCGTAACAACCCTTATTTTACGTTCGGAGAGTTCACAAGCCCAAAAGTTAATATGACTCGGAAAAAGTAAGACCCACCCACACCGTGCACGTGCCACGAACACGGTCCAGAACGGACGACGGTGGCATTGCGCGCGAGGGAGACTCCTTTCTAACTCAACTAACCTCATAAAGAAATACCCACTATATATATTATCTCAAATGCCTCCCTTGTTTCCGATGTGGGATAGTCTTTTCCCAATTTATTCATTGTTCACTCACATATTGTATCCCGTATATTGTAAATTAATGTCCTTAGAGCCAATGACAGACCCATGAATTCCGGTCAATGAGATCCTCTTTGGTAAATTTATTTTTTTAGATCGCATAATTTGTATGAAAAAAACAATAATACAATAAATTTCAATAAACTCTCTCAACAGAAATCTCATAACATAAGAATTTTGTGATCCAATCATCAATATTTTGTAAAATATTTATTTATCCTCTGAATAGCATAAGAATTTAACACAATTCACATCAAACATATACACAAATAAAATTACTAATCAGTTCCACACTATTCACATCAAGGGATCAAGCATATACATAAATAAAATATTCACATCAGTTCATCACTATTCACAACACAATTCAACACAATTTTTTTCTAGTCATACAAATCTTCTACTAAATCAATTGAATAAAAATATGTTTCTAGCTTCTAAAAAACTTATTGTTATTATTTTTCGGTTTTTTCTCTAGGGCATGTGCTCCCATTGGTCCCTTACTGGGTCCGCCTCTTCTTAGAACATATACAATAGTTGCCTGTTTTTTTTTGTGCTTATCAAATTTTTTTATTAATATATCCCTTTTATTTACTCAAAACAATCTTTCATACTCACTTATTCTCACTACTTTCTTAGTGGTTGCCTACCAGTATTTGATCATTCTGTATTTGATCATTCATTTTATCTTTCCTGCTTATTTTACGTACCTGACCTAATTTTTGGTTAAAAGTGTATGGTTTTGAGACATTAGTCAAACACATGTTAAATACTCTTTCTTTCACCATTGTGATGAGAATGTCTATATATTATCTCTCTCTTCCGAGATCCTACTTTATTAATTTATTTATATTACCAATCTCGTGCACGTCACGGGAAATTAGACTCTATAGGTAACCAAATATTCCTTCCTTTGTTTCCTTCTCCCTAATTTTAGTTTTCACCCTTTTATTACTCCTTATATCTTCTATCGAGTTAGAGTATGTTTGACTATTCCATTATAATGAGCTTTTCATAGATAAAGGTTTTTATTAATATAACGTTGTTTGGTAAAACAAACTTATAAAGGCTTTATATGTTAAATGTGAGATATAAATTACACGAATTTCAAAGTTCAAAAAGGCTTTATTTTAAATAAATCCATTATAAATGATAATGGCATTATAAATGATAGTGCCAAACACACTCTTAGTGATTCTTCAGATGATTCATATAAAAAATAAAAAAATAATATTATTAAAAAAACACGGAATAGTGAAGAAAAAACAACAGTAACAACAAACACTATTATATCCCATCACAGAAATAATATTATTAAAAAAATACGGAATAGTGAAGAAAAATCAACAGCAACAACAAACACTATTATATCCCATTCCCGGTAAAGAGGTCTTATATTCCGCTGAAGGGGTTCGGGGGTTGGAATGGTTAAATCCTTACCCAAAACAAATTGAGAGGAAAGTAAACCAAAATGATCCAAAGTCTTACAAATCCACAAACAGTCTACAAAATTTAACAGATAAACGTGCATAAAGCAGGATACAAACATAACAAAGTCAAAACCAAACACCACTAAGAGACCCAAAATAACTGAAACTATGGTAATTTAATGAACAACGTATTAATTGATAAATAAGATAATCAATATGTTGTTGGACTCATTAAGTGAAAAACTTTTCAATCACGTTTGAATTCTCATGAAACCATAGCCCCTCTCTCTCTCTCATTAGTTCATTTCTCTGTCGTCCTCTTTTTGCCTCTCTCTAGCCTAGAGAGCTATTGATTCATGACTTGAGCGTCGGAGGTGAATCAAGGGATTTCATTCCACCCCTGCCACTTCACTCTTAATTGTGTCTGCAGATTAGGCAAGCAGTTCAACTGCCTTTTCGCGGGAATCGAATGTCTCTCCCTGAATCTTTCTTTGAGACATTTTCGTGCTCTCATATTTGACGCCGTATGTAGGAAGAGGAAATATGGTAACCGTGAGAAGATCTGCGAGCCAATCTCTCATCCGATCGACTTGGATGTTGTCGAAACCGAAGTCGAGCGTCATCCTGCTGAATTGGAGGCGTCCGTGGCGCAACCGAGCAGAGAAATGTTGAACTTGTCGCTGCTGCAAAGGAGAGGGAAAGTCAGATGCTTTCCATCCAAGGAGATCTCAAAGCCACCAAAAAGTCGTTGGAACGAGCAAAGGGAAAGCATGTCGTTGGAGAGGACTCGGATCGAGATCATCACTGTCTGGCTAGCGTCATCAAATTTCCGGATGGACATGAGCAAGGTGACATATCTCTCAATCTAGGGCACAACCGCTAGCCTGGCCAAGATCTCCGCGAGTGCGGAGAAGAGCAAAAAAACTATTCAGGAGAACAACGGGGAATCTGCGGCGCGAATCAGGCTGCCGCGGGCACGGAGAATTCGGCGTACTTCGCGAACAACGCAAAGGAGAGGATTTCACTCGTAGCGGTTTCAGCATGCTCTCCGCGAACGCGGATTGTCTTTTGCGGCTTTCGCTCGTAGCGGTTTTAGCGATCGAAGAAGGCGTGGTGGGAGATCCGAAAGAAACTGTCGAGATAGGAATATATGTGGTGAGGTTGATCGTTCGTTCATTATTCTAAGTTAGTTGTTTTAAACGTATTGTATGAAAATTATCTACAATGTTCCCAAATCATGTTCTTCCCATAAGACTCAATCTCTTGGAGTCTTCTCTTGTTGCATATCCTAAACACATAAAATATTCGAAATGAGTATCGAACGTCCGTCACTTCTCGACTTTTACTCGAGAGTGGAGGTGGCTATTAAATACGATTACAAGAACCTCACATAAATTCCACTTGCATAGTCTTTCATTAGACTAACCAACCGTTTTCTTTCCTTGCATGGTTGGCTGGTGTCAACCGTCCCATTACGGCACATCAGGCGGATCTGCGGTTGAAGAGGAGTCAGTCGTTAAAGAAAGACATGACTGTTTATATTATTGTTTAAATCAGGTTTGTCTTAGGTTTTGGATTAAGACATTTTATGTAATCTTTGAATTAAGTCTTCTGCTATTTTATTTGAGACTATATAATTATGCTTCCGCATTGTAAACGATTAAGCTATGATAGGAACGTTTAGTATTATTCGAATTGTTTTGTAGTTATGGTATTCATGATAAGCCTTGGGTGGTTTTGGACGGTTAAGTCTGGGGTGACTGGCGGTAATATTTCCAAGTGATTTTGGGGGTGTTACAATTATGTTATCAAAGCTAAAAGTTTTAAAACGTTTTCGAAATATTTGGTTCGAATAAGTTTTGAAACATAAACTTTAAAACGATGTTGAATAGTTAAAAGATGACTTTTGAAGTGGAAGACAAGTTAAAATGTTTTTATTAAAATTATAGTTAACGTCTCGTGTTAATCATTCGTGTATATTTATAGAAAGTGCTATAATTAGAAATAAACTAAGAAAGTCCTTGTTTTCTTTCAGAGAGATGGAGCCGAATTTTGGACAAGTTGTGAAGACCAACGATGAAGAAACTGCACCACAACCCGAGATGGAACTGGTGAATGATATGCCGCAACCCAAGGAGGAGATGGCGGATGTTCCACATCGAATGGGCAAGGCTCCTGCTGAAGAGGACACCGAGGAAGAAGAAGATTTGGAAGAAGATCTAGAAGAAGTTTCCGAGGAAGAGGTGCAATCCAACTGGAATCCTCATGTAGAGGAGGAAGAGCTATTTTATACTCCCGATTCCTTTTGCACACGGGAAACTATGTATGAGTATACTACTGCGACTCCACCCAAATAGGTGTCCTCGTAGAGTTTTCCTTTACCCACTGAGGCCGAAAGGGCACAACTGTATTATGAGATTCGGGAGCATGCCATGAGACAAGGCCTTCACTTTGAAGCTCAACCAGAGCCGATGAATGGTGCCTTCATGGAAAGAGAGGGTAGGAGAACTGAATTGCCTGATCAATTGCAACAGCGACGTGATTGCTTGGCTGAGAGTACTAGGCGGATGATTGACCTGGAAGAAAGATTGCATCGCGAGAATGAGCACAATCTCTTCATTCAGAGAAGGATCACTGAAACTAGAGAAGAGATGGAGTGTCATGCATACCAGGCTAGGATGAGGGGACGAGGTGAATCCTCTACTAGACCTCGTAGGTGTGGAAATGCCATCAAGTATCGGCCACATTTCAAGCGTCGATGTAGGATCTGTATGTTAGTATCAAGGGAACTGTGACAAAGAGTTGTCCAGTTCCTAGGCACAGCGGAAGTAATAGAACAAGTTATCAACGCAATTACTTAAGGTGGAAACCCTAGATAACCAAATTGTTATCTTTGAATGAAAATCACCGCTCTTTCGAGGATTTAAAAGGTCTACTTGTATATTCAATCAATGAGTTTAGAGAAGAACGAGATTACAAACTTATTGCTAAGTACTAACCTAGTTCCTATCAGAAACTCTCAGATGATAATACCAGTGAACTTACTTGATGTTCTTTTGCAAGAACACTTCTCTCTTTTCTTAGTCTGATGCACTTCAAGCTCCGTCAAGATACATAAGTCTAAGAACATAAAGATTATCATATATATAGGAGGGAAGTCTGCCGTATAAAGATATTCCAAGAATATATTATACGTCAAACTACTTTCCTAATTCATGACAATCTCTATGGCTTTCAAGTTAACCTAATTAACTCAAGATCTTCTAAATATTACATGGACCGATTACAACCAACTTTAGCAATATCCTAACAAGGAAAAGATCTTCTACAAGATCTTCTCGGCTCGCCGCCCACCCTAGGGTTAGGAGTAACACGGATGTAACGTAGTTCCCTCTAGCTTCCCTTAATACTTCATCAGCTTCAAATCTTCAATCTTTTCATCTGAAATATCAAGATAAACTATACCATAGTATATGCTAAGGTTGTCATCTTCAAAACAAAGAGTAATAGTGGAAATGAACCTATTGAGGAACCAGAGTTCCTTAGGTCCCTATTCCAACAATTTTCCCCTTTTTGATGATGACAAACTCATATAAGTGTAATCACAAAGACAATAGGCAATTTTGAATATAAGACTCAAGACAAAGATACTTAGACCAGACGCTTCGAAGAGTTCCCCCTTAACCTTTGAATTTTCTAACAAGTTCCCCCTAAACATGATACTAGTCCTATTAGTTCCAAGATTTCAGAGTATATTCCCCCTTTTGACATCATCGAAAAGATATGAAGATAATATAAGGAACAATGATGCAAAACAGTGATAATCAAGACTCACAAGTCATAGAACACCAAAATATTATTATTTTCATTCATGAGCCCAAAGACAACTGTGACTCAGACAGACAAACACACAAAAATAACAAAATCATGAAGCAGAGAGAACAACAAGAATAGAAGGATTGATGTGCTGGGGAACCCTAGGGGAATTCTATGCCAACTACATCGGAGGAACTGCTGGAAAAACCCCTATCCTCGCTTAGTAGTGAGAACGTCGGCAAACTTGACGAAAGCAGAGCTGAGGTCACGAACAACAGCAGAAATTTCTCGTAGTTCCTCAACAATCTCTGAGGTGGCCTCCTCTGGATCATCTGCCGGAGCGGGTCGAGCAGGTATGTTTGTAGAGGGCCTGGACTTCTTGGAGACAGTCTCTTCCACCTTGAGACTGTTGATGTAGGAGCCATCCATCTTGTGGGAGAAAGAAGCATCTCCCTCTGTTGCCGGGTAGATGTCAAGTCTCTCCAAAAGAGCCTTGATGATTGTAGGGAACGACAGGGAATGGGATGGATGGCTGTGGCATGCCTGCATGTGATGCATAATGATCTTAGGCAGGTCGAGGAACTCCCCATAGACGATCTTATCCATGAAAACATCATCAACGATGAGAACATTACTCCTCTTTTCCTAGCGAGGAACAACGTTGTTGATGAGGAAAGCATGAAGCAGCTTCATAGACAAGGAGAGGAACCTGGTATTGAGTTCCTTGAGGTCCGGGTTCCCAAAGACAGTCATGGCATAGTCGCTTTTCTTTGTGGGCCAATGCTTTTTGTGGATAGCAAAGAACCCAGTTCTTGTTGGAATGCCGAGAACCCAGGAGATCATCTCTGTGGTGATCTTGTACAGCTTCCCCCGAATGTTGACCACTATATCCTGGGGATCCTCAACTTCTGATACTTGAGCGAATGACATAGAAGAGTAGAAGGACCGGATGACCTCTTCATTGACGCTCTGAGGGTTGGAGAAAGGGATTCCCAGCCTTGGGAAGTCAAGAGGGAGCAGAAGGTGGCAACTTCACTTAGTTCCGAGTTCCAAAGCTCGGGCTCCACAAACAGAGGACCTAAGATTTTCCTCTCAGCAACTTCCGGTTTGAGAGAAGTGGTGGCGGTTGCGAGAGAGTTTTAGGAGGAGACTGTCGGCTTATCAGATCTTGTGCGAGCAGCGACGGAGGTGGATTTGAGTTTCTTTTCTTGGAGACCACCGTGAGTGGTGGTCTTGGTGATGACTGGTTCGTCATCATCAACCTCTTCCGTAAGGCGCTTGAGGAAAGTGTTGCCCACGCTGTCTGGCTCAGGGACGCTGGGAGGTGGAGAGGGATTGCCCTGGGAGTGGGGTGAGGAGTGCTGCTGGGATTTGTGGGGGGGGGGGGGGGTGTGGTGGAGGAGTCACTTTTGGCAGGTGATAAGCAGTATTTTACATAGCGCTACTATAGGTTATTAGCTCATTTTGTATAGGATTATGCTAGATGTTATGATGTATTTTGTAATCATGGAGTTTTGGAGAGTTGAGTTACACATGAGATTACAGAAGATGATGCGGAGCATTGAAGCATAAGAAGAGGAGTCGAAACTGAAGAAGACCACAGGTAGCATTGGAAGCAGCTGAAGACAAAGCCAAGGAAGCCACAGAAGCCAAATCCGCGACCGCGGGTCACAAACCGCGATCGCGGAAAACCTACTGGACCATCGAAGATCACAGAAGAAATTTCGCGACCGCGGGTCCCAAACCGCGATCGCGAAAATGCCATCTGAAGAAGCCAGATTACAGAACAAAATCCGCGATCGCGGGTCCAAAACCGCGATCGCGGAAATCCGCCAGAGAAGACTTTCTTCATTTGCCCGATTTAGTATGTTGTGTTAAGTTTTGTAACGTTTTTACTTTCAATTTGTCAGTTCAATTCTGCAGAGATTTATTGGTTTTAGGTGTTGATGATCTTCCATCATCTTACACATTCCATTTCCAAGTTTTGAGAGTTTTGTTCAAGAACTTCATGAGTTGCTAAGTCCATTGGTTTTGCTTGACATTTGAAGCTTTCGAATTGATTAAGTTGTAAGATTTCTTTCCTTTGTTCTACTCTTATGATTGTCTCTATTCTCTTGTGTGTATTGTTATTGAATTAGATTTGCTCATTTAGATTGGCCATCTAAGTAGTTTCATCTCATTCATATTGCTATTGTTTGGTTATTTCTAGTTAAAATACCATACTTGTTTGTAGCACACACAATTTGCATGAACTAGTTGTGCATGTCAATTGTGAAAAGAATTGAGTACATGTCGAGTATCTGACTAGTTGTCTATGGTATTGCATGTATCTATCCATTCCTGAACTTAAAGCTGCTTTATTGTTGAATCTTGATAGTTTCAAGGTTATAGTTGAGTAAGGGTTATTAGGACTAGTTGGACTAATAACTAAATTAGAACAGGGATTAGAACGATCATATGAGTAATTCGACATAGGATTAAAAGGAGTTTATGATCAACTTGTTAATCTGTTAGTGGATAATTGTCAAGTGAAACACCTTCCATTGATATATTTACAATCCAAATCAACCTTCGTTACTTTGTTCTTCAAACATACCAAACCCCCCTGGTTACTTACACTCGTTAATCATTATTATAACTTTAAGAACCGATAACCTAATTCCCTTGGGATTCGACCCTTGCTTGCCTACTATACTTGTTAGTGAGCTTGTTAGGATTACTTGACTTGGCATACGACAAATTCGCCTCGTCAAATTTGGTGCCGTTGCCGGGGAATCAAAGTTTCTTTTCTTTAAAGTTCTTATTTTGATTGACCTTAGTGTTGACTAGTGAATGGTCAACACCCGTTCTACTAATCAGTCTCTTTTTATTCTTGATCAAGAAATCGAGAGGACTTTCCATCGAAATTAGAGAGAGAACAGAGTTGAGACTGATACAAGTGCAATGGAAGGCGCTCAGTTGACTCCCGAGCAAAGAGCTCTTGCTGACACCCAACGTCAATTGGCTGAAATTCAGTTAGTTGTTAATGCCCAACGGGCATTGCTTGAGGCGCAACAAGATGCAAATGCTCTAAGAGACGGCGGTGTCGTCCGCACATTGAGGGAGCGTACTACTCCCAATCTGACACAGGAACCTCAAGTTGTGGTTCTTCCACCCCTTGCTCAGGGGGTGACTTTTGAGCTCAAGTTAGGGGTATCAATCTCCTTCCCACATTCCATGGTTTGCCTGGTCAGGATCCGATCATGCATTTGAACCAATTCCATGACACTTGCATGACAACCAAACCACCAAATGTCACTGAGGAGCAGATCAAGATGAGAGCCTTCGGGTTCACTTTAAAAGATGGTGCTAGGTCCTGGTATTATCATTTGCCTACCGGTTCGGTAGATAGCTGGGAGAAGTTGCACAAGGTGTTCTTGGGTAAGTATTTTCCGGTTAAAATGGCAAATGCTCTAAAGAAGGAAATTGCCCATGTTGAGCAAGGTGAAGATGAGACTCTCTATGATTACCTTGAGCGCTTCAAGGGATTGTGTGCTAGTTGCCCTTTTCATGGGTATGATACCGAGGACCTGGTCCTACATGTTTGCAATGGTCTCCTTAATCATGAAAGGAGAATGGTAGACGCTGCTTGTGGTGGGAGTATTCTCAACATGACACCAGAAGATCTCATGGAAAAGTTGCAAGACATGGCTGAGAGCACTAGGAGTTTTGGTAGGACATACACTAGGAAAGGAGTGAATGCCACAAGTTCAGGAGACCCCGCTCTTATGACCGAGCTCGTTGAGCTAAAGAAGATGATCTCTCAGCTGCACAAAGGCCAACAGCAGGTAAAGGCATGTGGTATTTGCTCTGACCCTTCTCATTTTACAGACAAATGCCCTGAGCTTCAAGATGATGATGTTGCTGAAGTCAATGCTGCTGGTGGATATGGACCTCCACGACCTCGAAATGATCAGCATAACAACTACAATCCGAGGTATAAAGATCATCCAAATTTCAGATGGCGTGATCAGAATGAACCCCAACCTCAAGCTCAAGCCCCACGACCCAATTCTGGACCTTCAACTGCAGATATGTTGAGATCATTGACTCAGCATTTCACAACCCATGTCCAAACTACTGAGTCTAGTATCAAGAACATGGAGAAACAGATAGGACAGTTGGCTGAAGCTGTGACCACTCTTGCACATCAAAAATCTAATTCTCTACCATCTCAAACAGTAGTGAATCCGACAAGAAATGTTAGTGTTGTGACAACAAGGAGTGGAAAAGTGTTGGAAAATGCTGCTGCTGAAAAGGCAGAATCTGAAACAGGTGAGAATCTGCGACCGCGGGACGAGATCCGCGATCGCAGAAGTTGTTCTGGAGAAACAGTGGGAATTCCGCGACCGCGGGCATCAAGCCGCGATCGCGGAAATGCTCCTGGCGAATCAATTTTGGGAGAATGTTCAAACGATGCTGGAGCTGAGGTCGAGGACCAGGGCGACTTCCGGTTGAGACAAGACAACTATGTTCGCCCCGACTTCCCACCACTTAGCTCAACCAAACCTCCCGCTCCTTTTCCCGATGCTCTAAAGGATACGAGAAGGCCGGAGAATGACAAAGAGCTGTTCGAAACCTTCAACAAATGCGAGGTAAATATCCCTTTACTCAAACTCATTAAAAGTATTCCTAGATATGCTAAGTTCTTGAAGGAACTCTGCACCATCAAGAGGAATCAAAAATTGAAGGGACAACATAAGGTGACGGTAAGCGAGCGTGTCTCCGCTGTATTCCAAAGGCGTATGCCTAAGAAGTGCAGCGATCCGGGCATGGTAAGCATTCCTTGTCGTATAGGTGATACTCACTTTGAGAGAGCTATGCTTGATCTTGGTGCATCTATAAATGTTTTGCCTTACTCGTTGTATAAGATGCTTGGTTTAGGTCCTCTTCATGAAACCAGAATAATTATTCAACTAGCTGATAGGTCAACTGTTTATCCTAAAGGTGTAGTTGAAAATGTTTTGGTTATGGTTGATAATTTGTTCTTTCCTGCTGACTTCTTTGTGTTAGACATGGAACATGATGGTCAGGCTGCACCTATTTTGTTAGGAAGGCCTTTTATGAGAATCGCTAACACAAAGATTGATCTAGCTAGTGGGTCTCTTACTTTAGAGTTTGATGGGGAAGTTGTGCAATTCAATATTTTTGATGCTATGAAGCACCCCATTGAAGATGCTGCTTCTATTTGTTCTATTGATGTGATTGATCCTATAGTTCAAGATACTTTTAATATCTTTGGCTTAGATGAATTGCAATGTGTTATGGAAAACAGCATCATTCACCCACCACAAGTTAATCTCTCTCTTTCTCCTGATATTCATAGGGTTCTAGCTCAGCTAGACACTTCAGGTAGATCTTTGGCCGGCAGGCCCATGTTACTGACTTTGGAGAGCGAGAAGCTCCTCCCTTCTGTTTTGCAGGCACCAGTGATTGAGCTTAAGCAGTTGCCAGAGCACCTGAAGTATGCTTTTCTTGGAGAGAATGATACCCTCCCGATAATCATCTCTACTAAGTTGTCAGAGGAGCAAGAGATGAGATTGGTGATGGTGTTGAAAGAGCACATCACAACTCTTGGGTGGACTATTGCCGACATCAAGGGAATTAGCCCTTCCACCTGCATGCACAGGATCCTACTTGAGGAAGGAGCTAAGCCCTCTAGGCAACCCCAAAGGAGATTAAACCCACCTATGATGGAGGTGGTCAAGAAGGAGGTGCTGAAACTTCTTCAAGCTGACATGATCTATCCCATCTCGGATAGTCAATGGGTAAGTCCAACACAATGTGTCCCTAAGAAGGGGGGCATTACAGTTGTAGAGAATCAACATTGTGAGTTGGTTCCCACTAGAGCTCAAACAGGTTGGAGGGTATGCATTGACTACCGTAAGCTGAATGCGGTGACTCGAAAGGATCACTTTCCTTTACCTTTCATTGATCAAATGCTTGAACGACTTTCCGGTCGTCCCTATTATTGCTTCTTGGATGGATACTCAAGTTATTTTCAGGTGGCCATTGCGCCCGAAGATCAAGAGAAGACAACCTTTACATGTCCTTTTGGCACTTTTGCATATCGTAGAATGCCTTTTGGATTATGTAACGCACCTGGGACTTTTCAACGATGTATGGTAAGTATCTTCTTGGAATATATTGAACATTTCATTGAGGTATTCATGGATGATTTTACAGTACATGGGGATAGCTTTGATGCATGTTTACACCATTTGTCACTTGTGCTTAAAAGATGTGTAGATACTAATTTAGTGTTGAATTCTGAAAAGGGTCATTTCATGGTTGAACAAGGTATTGTTTTGGGTCATATAATTTCAGCTAGGGGTATTGAGGTCGATAAGGCAAAGATTGACATCATTCAATCGTTGCCTTATCCTACTAATGTGCGTGAAGTGCGTTCTTTTCTAGGCCATGCAGGTTTCTATCGCAGGTTTATTAAGGACTTTTCAAAAATCTCCACACCCCTATGTGAGCTTTTGAAAAAGGAAGTGACCTTTGAGATGTCTACCGAGTGCAAGAAAGCATTCGACACTCGGAAATCCCACCTCACTGAGGCACCCATTATTCAGGTACCCGATTGGTCTGTACCTTTTGAGATCATGTGTGATGCTAGTGATTATGCGGTGGGAGTTGTTCTTGGTCAAAAGGTTGGAAGAGCAATGCATGTGATCTATTATGCTTCCACAACCTTGAATGGCGCTCAGAGGAACTACTCCACCACAGAGAAGGAGTTGTTAGTTGTGGTGTTTTCCCTTGAGAAATTTCGACAGTACTTGTTGGGCACAAAGGTGATTATCCACACTGATCACGCTGCTCTTCGTTATCTCATGACGAAGAAGGAATCCAAGCCGAGACTCATTCAATGGGTCTTACTTTTGAGCGAGTTCAATGTGGAAATCCGGGATAAGAAAGGAGTCGAGAACTCTGTAGCTGATCATCTGAGTCAGATTGTGCAAGAAGGCGATGAGTTATGGGTTCAGATCCAAGGTACGTTCCCGGATGAAAATCTGTTTCGGATTTCTACAGCAGGAAATCCGCGACCGCGGGACCCAATCCGCGATCGCGGAATTGCAACAGAGAGTTTTCCGCGATCGCGGGCATCAAGCCGCGACCGCGGACTTCTGGACGGTGAGTTTGTTCACCGGGATCCCGAGTACGAAGTTCTCGCCTTCCGGTCTTTCAAGCCTTGGTATGCCAACATAGTGAACTATCTGGTTCGCGAAGAATTCCCGCCGAACTACACAAAAGCTCAAAAAGACAAGATCAAGCGGGAATCGCACTACTATGTTTGGGATGACCCCTACCTATGGAGACATTGCGTTGACAAGGTAATCCGACGATGCCTCCCGGATAATGAGGTACAGTGTTTTAACTTTTTGTTATTCTCATGCATGTGGGGGACATTTTGGGGCAAACAAAACAGCTAGGAAGGTATTGGACGCAGGTTTCTATTGGCCACACATCTTTCGGGATGCTTATGCCTTTTGCAAAGCCTGCGATCGATGCCAAAGGGTCGGAAAAATCTCTAAAAGAAATGAGATGCCACAAACACCATTAGTCTTTTGTGAGATTTTTGATGTTTGGGGTATCGATTTCATGGGACCCTTTCCTAGCTCGTTTGGGAATCTATATATATTGCTTGCGGTGGACTACGTTTCCAAATGGGTGGAAGCGAAGGCCACCAGAACTGATGATTCCAAAGTGGTAGCAAGTTTCTTGAAAGAGAATATCTTTTCTCGTTTTGGGATACCCAAGCCTCTCATTAGTGACCAAGGAACTCACTTTTGTAACAAAACGGTGAATGCGATTTTGAAGAAGTATCATGTCACTCAACGGGTCTCTACCGCTTACCACCCCCAATCCAATGGACAAGCTGAAGTGTCCAATAGGCAGATCAAGAGGATCCTTGAGAAGACGGTTGCTCCAAATAGGAAGGATTGGAGCCTGAGATTGGATGATGCACTTTGGGCGTATAGAACCACCTACAAGACGCCTATTGGTATGTCTCCTTTTTTACTTGTATTCGGCAAAGCTTGCCACCTTCCAGTGGAGCTGGAACACAAAGCATGGTGGGCGGTGCAGAAGTGCAACATGGAGATGGATGATGTAGGTGAGTTCAGAAAATTGCAAATCCAAGAGTTGGAAGAGATACGCCGGGATGCGTATGAAAATGCTGTGATCTACAAGGAGAAGACGAAGGCTTGGCATGACAAGAATATATTGAGAAAAGACTTCAAAGTGGGAGATAAAGTCTTACTTTATCAGTCTCGCCTTCAACTTTTCCCTGGGAAGCTGAGATCCCGTTGGAATGGACCCTATGTTGTAGCTCGCGTCTTTCCTCATGGCGCCATGGAGTTGTTTGACAAAGACAACCACAATGTTTTCAAGGTGAATGGTCAAAGGTTAAAACCTTACCATGAAGGGTTCACCAAGGAATCTTTGGATGAGATGGCTCTAGAAGAGCCAAGTGTTGAAAATTGAGAACGTAGTTTCAAGTTGAGCCACGACTCTAACCAAGGCGCTGCTTGGGAGGCAACCCAAGGTATTTCTTTTCGACTTTATTTTATTTTATTTCTTTTTGCTTGTTTTGTTTTCTTTTGTTTACTAACCTGTAGGAATAAAGCACGGGAATTGTCGGTATTATTTGGACGCCCAGCATCCCGCTGTTACTAAAGGAATTGACGGTTGTTCCCTTTCGTGTTTTGAAAAAAAAAAAGAAATCCAAAAAAAAAAACCCAACATCTCACCAATTTTTCCTCAAAATCTCTCCATCTCTCCAATTTCTCATCTCACCCCAAATTCTCTTCTATCTTCAATCTCCCACCTACCCTAACCCATTCTCTTCTATCTCTATCTCCATCTCCATCTCCCGCAGCCCCTCAATCTCATCTTCAACCAAATCTCCCATCACCTTCACTCCCTCACTGGAAACCCTCTCGCCGTCGACCCACCACCACAAACTCACCCACTCCCTCCTTCAAACTCCTCTCGCCGTCAACCCTACGACTCGACGGAGCCATCTCCTCGCCACCGGACCCACTTCGCACCGGATCCTGTTCGTCGTGCTCAGATCCTCCACCGGCTCCTTTTCAACAGCAGCAAAGCACCGGGGTAGGTTTTGTGGACCTCTCTGGAGGAGGAGATTTAGACGGAGATGTGGAGGGGGAGATGTAAGGGATAATGGCCATAGCTATGGGGTCGGGGGAGGGTGAGTTGTTTTTGGGTGGTGAGGCTGGTGTTGAGGAGGGAAGTGGAGTGGAGGAGGATGTCGGAAGATCGGCTTGTTTGACTTCCTCCGTAGGCAGGGCGGAGGACGATGGAGTTTCCTTCTCCACCTGTAGCATGAAAGCCTTGAACAGTGCCATCTGTTCGTCGGTGAGAGTCATGGGTGATTTTGGTGCGGACATTGGAGAGTAAGAGAGTTTGAGAAGATTCTGAGAGGAGGCGAGATGAAGATTAGAGCAGTGGAGGGAAAGTAGGGTTAAGCCGTCCCTTTAAAAAGATTTCCTTCTGCAAGATCATCACAAAATCCTTCAAACGGTCAAAAATATCGTCATAAAATCCTTCCCCAATTACCGCTGTTCAAACAGTCACAAAATCCCTAAGAATTCGTCCAAAATTTCCATAATCATGGCAGCTCCAACGTTCACATTTTTACCATGATTTTCACCACACAATAACCATCATTTCCCTGTTACATCGGCACAAGGAACTAAGTTCAAAAGCAGCGTGTCAGGCGGCTGCGCGTATTCCCGAGGCGCAAAAGCGAGCGGCAGAGAGATTATGGAGTTCCTTTCACAGTTTCGTCTCAGTAGTTGGCAAGGATGGGTTTGGATGCATTTAAGTGATAGGTAATAAAATAAATCAAGAGTACACATCCAAACAATGAAATTCAGGGAGGGCCAATTTTGACACAAACATAAACAAGTTCCAGAGTGGTGCTAATATAAAAAGATGATCATAGGAACAGTTTATGTAAGTCAAGATAGGGAGGGTCTATAATCAATCTTCATTTCAGCTTATAATGAGGGTTCAAATAGATCTGATTGATTATTTTGTGTTCAAAGAAGTACGATTTTGTCAATTTATCATGAGTGAAAGCAAAGTCCGTATATTATGCACGTCACAAAAATAATAACACATTTATAATGAATATGACTATAGAATTAAGAACCAAGTAAGCACACTAAGAGTCGTATAAATCAATCAATCATTTACTAGTCAAGACAAGGAAATATACAGAGGGACTCAGAACCACTATTCAATGGCAATCATGCCCAGGAGTAGCCTAAAGTATACAAAAGGTTCTTTATTTAGGGCTTTAGTGAGTATGTCAGCTATTTGGTCCTCAGTACGACAGTGTTCCATGAGAATGATACCCTTTTCCACGTTATCTCTAAGAAAGTGGTGCCTTATATCAATATGTTTAGACTTAGAGTGAAAGACATGATTCTTAGATATATTAATGGTGCTAATGTTATCACAAAGAATTTTTAGAGGACCATAGGACTTACCGAAGTCAGTAAGTTGTTGCTTGAGCCATAGGAGATTTGCACAACAACCTGCAGCTGCGATGTATTCCGACTCAGTGGTTGAGAGGGAAATGGAGGATTGCTTTTTAGATGCTTAGGACACCAAGCATGGACCAAGGAACTGAGCCATCCCTGAGGTACTTTTCCTGTTCTTGAGATATCTTGTATAGTCAACATCAGTGTAGGATAGTATTTCAAAATCATCACTTTTAGGATACCATAAGCACAAGTTCTCAGTTCCCTTGAGATATCTAAGGATACGTTTGACAACATCCAGATGTTTGACTCTTGGATCTGCTTGGAATCGTGCACATAAGCACACGGAGTACATGATATCTGGGCGACTAGCCGTCAGGTATAGAAGGGAACCAATCATTTGCATGTAGAGAGATTGATCAGCCTTGATGTGTGTGGGAACCAGCGTCAGTTTGGTGGTTGGAGAGATTGGAGTGGAGAATGGCTTAGACGAGCTCATTTGAAATCTATCCAGGAGTTCTTTGACATACTTTTGCTGATGGATTGAGTTCCTGTGTGAAGTTGATTTATTTGCAATCCCAGAAAGAATGTGAGTTCCCCAATCATACTCATTTCGAATTCACTGCTCATGAGATCCTTGAACTTCTCTACAAGTGACAGGTTAGTGGAGCCAAAGATAATATCATCGACATAAACCTGGACAACCAGGATGTCTTCATTTTGTTCAAGAAGAAAGAGAGTTCTATCAATCAAACCTCTTCTGTATCCATTGGATATCAGGAACTGAGCTAACCTGTCATACCACGCTCGTGGTGCTTGTTTGATTCCATAGAGAGCTTTGTCGAGGAAGTATACATGGTCGGGTCTGCTTTTGTCCTCAAAGCCAGGGGGTTGCTTGACATATACTTCTTCTTGAAGATATCCATTCAAGAATGCAGTCTTAACGTCCATTTGGAATAGCTTAAAACCCTTATGAGTAGCAAAGGCGATCATGAGACAAATGGCTTCCATTCGAGCAACAGGGGCAAAGGTCTAATCATAGTCAATGCCTTCTTGTTGACAATACCCATGGGCGAAAAGTCGTGCTTTATTTCTGGTGACCATGCCTGCGTCGTCAAGTTTGTTTCCAAAGATCCATTTAGTTCCAATGATGGTTCTGTCTGAAGGACGAGGAACCAGCCGCCAAACTTTGTTCCTTTCAAATTGATGAAGTTCCTCATGCATGGCATGCACCCAGTCCGCATCATTGAGGGAGTCCTTGTAGTTCTTAGGCTCAAGAACAGAGAGGAACGCCGTGAAGGCACAAAAGTTGTTCAATGAGGATCGAGTGGAGGGACCTGTCTTGTCAAAAGGGGAGAGAATCTGATCAACTGGATAAGAGCCCTTGTATTTGTAGTTGACTACAAGAATTGATGATGAAGAAGGTTCATCCTGAGGAGCCGTATTGACATCGTTCTCAATTGAGTCTAGGATCTCTGACGGAGGATCTAGAGCTGAATCAAAGGAACGAGGAACAATGGGAGGAGATTCTTCATCTTGCATAGGGGAACTGGGTCCAGAATTGTTGGGAGTAGGATTTTCCTCAGGGTTCTCATTCACGATTCCGGTAGGATCCAAGGTGAATTCAGGTAATGAAGAGGAACTTGGAGCAAAAAAATCCTCTTCTTCATCAACATTATTGCCACCTGTGGGAAGTACCTATGAAGACACATGAAAAGCAGATTCATTGAAAACAACATGAATGGATTCTTCAAACTTGGATGTCCTCGTGTTGAATACTTTGAAGGCTTTGCTGTTAGGAATGTATCCCAAGAAGATCCCTTCATCACTCTTGGGATCAAACTTCCCAATGGGAGTTTTGCCGTTGTTGTGGACGAAGCACTTGCACCCAAAAACCTTGAGATGAGATATGTTGGGAACTCGACCATGAAGGAGTTCATATGAAGTCTTCTCAATCTGGGGGCGAAGCATGGCTCTGTTTAGAATGTAACATGCAGTGTTGACAACCTCAACCCAAAATCTTTGAGAGAGGCCAGCTGAGATGAGCATAGTGCGAGCCATATCTTCAAGAGTTCGATTCTTTCTTTCAACCACTCCATTTTGTTGACGGGTTCTGGGCGCAGAAAAGTTGTGAGTAATTCCTTTTTCCCTGCAAAAGGTTAGGAACTTTGCATTTTGGAACTCGGTTCCGTGATCGGAACAAATAGCCTTAATTTTGTGTCCCAATGACATTTCGAGAGTGTGAACTATTTCACAGAATCTATCAAACACCACGTCTTTTGATTTTATGAAAATAGTCCACGTATATCTCGAGAAGTCATCTACAATCACAAGAATGAATCTGTTACCTCCAATACTTTGAGTACGCATAGGACCACAGAGATCCATATGGATCAGTTCCAGAGGTTTGGAGGTACTTATGATAGTTTTAGGTTTAAAGGAACTACGTACCTGTTTGCCTCGAACACATTCAGAACAAAAATCAGATTCATCTACCTTGATGGAAGGAAGGTCGTGGACCAATTCCTTTCTTTGAAGTTTATGAATGAGATTTAGACTTGCATGACCAAGTCGTTGATGCCACAGGGTGGATTTATTCATCATGGTGGCAAGGCAGAGCTTCTCTTGAGGAGAGTAGCTATGGTCGACGATGTAGACATTATTGAATCTCTAACCTTTAAGGAGAGTCTTCTGAGACTCAGGATGAATCACAAAGCACTCAGATGGAGTAAATAAGACATTGTTCCCTCCTTGGTCACACAGTTGTGACACACTGATTAGATCAAAACCAAGATTATCCACAAGATGATCGTCACTTACCTTAATGTTTTCAGAAAGATCTACAATTCCAGTTCCCAGTATTGCTCCTTTCTTCTTGTCACCGAAGGAAATCTTTCCTCCGTTGTATCTCTGAAGTGAATGAAGTTTCTCTTTATTACCTTTCATGTGACATGATGCACCACTGTCTATGTACCACTTAACAACATTTTTCACTTCAGCCTGCAAGAAAAACATTAATTTTTACGAACCCAGTCCAGCCAAGCTTTTATGGGTAAGTTAGTCTTAAGGTTCCCTTGTTGGGCAGTTCTGACATTTTTCTGAGTTTTGGAATTAGTATCTCTAACATTCTCATCTGGGGTATAGTATTGAGGGTCATTAATGTCATTGATTTGAGTCTTTCCATGTCTGAATTTCCTAGAGGCCTTTTTCTCCTGTTTCCTCTTTTTCTCACAATCATATATAAGATGTCCTTGGTTCCCACAGTGCCAACAAACACGATTAGTGGGAATCCACTGATACTTATCTTGAGTTTTGTAGTGAGATTTCTTTTTACCTAGATCAACCTTTTTCTTGGGGGTATTTCTAGGTTTACCCTTTCCCATATTTTTATACATGTCGTGAATATGAGGATTGAAGTATGGGGCACTGGGTGGTTCCTTTGTAGAGGAACTTTCAATCACTTTGATTCTTTGTTCCAAATATTCATTTTTGCTATTTGAGGTTTGAAGAGCTAAGTCAAGTCTTTCATTTTTGGCCTCAAGATTTTTGGTTATTTCATCAAAGTTGGTATGAGAGTCACAAGAAGGGTCAGACACGTCATGAGGTTTATAACCTAGGCCTCTACTAGGTTTAACAAAGACGGTATGAGTAACAGTTTTTTCATGAATACATTCAGTAAGAGAGTCAAGTTTCTCAATGATGGTTTGCAATATGGATTCAGAAGGTTGTGAAGAGGAACTGTTTCCTAAGTTCAGCTTTTCATGCAAATCACATGTAGGACAAGTAGTGATTTTGTTGGCTATGATATCATTTTCATATTTCTTGCACCAAGCTTCACTTTCCTCAGATAGAATAAAGATTTCTTCCTCATTTTCAGCTAGTCTTCCTAACAGATTGCTATTTTCTTTGCTCAGAGATTTGATAAGTTTGATCAACTGTTACTTATCATATTTGAGAAGAGTTTCAGATAGTTCAGAGAAGGAAGATACCTCAATAGTTGGTGACTCATTTTCAGGTTGAGCCATGAGACATACTTTGGTCATGTCATCCGCAGAGTCACTATCTCCCCATATGGCTTCTGGTTTCGAGACTGTCATGAAGCAGACCTTTGATGGATTTAGATCCAGTTCCTTGTCAAAGTCACTATCACCCCAAGTTGTGGTAGCGACCAAGGCCTTTTTCTTAGCAGGAGCTTCTTCCTCTTTGGGCTTCTCTTCATTCTTAGGACGGTCTCTAGCACGATGCCCTGGTTGATCACATTGATAGCATCTTAGTTCCCTCTTTTCCTTGTGATTTTCATTTCTGGGGAACTTGCCTTTATGAAATTTCCTTACTGTGCTTGTAACCAAGGCAGTCATTTCATCGTCATCATCATCAGAGTCAGCTCCAATGGAGAGTCTTTCCAGGACTTTGGTTAAGGCTAGAGCAATCCCAGCTTCAGTGGAGCTTTTCTCATTTCCCTTCATTTTATCTTCATAACGTTGAGCTTGCCCAACGAGTTCCTCTAAAGGGAGTTCCCTAATGGAAGGGGTTTGAAGCATGATATCTTGAGTAACATCAAATTTTGAGTTTAATCCATTTATAAACACCATGGATTTTGACCATTCCTCAAGCTTTACTCCACAGGCACGAAGTTTGTTGCAAAGTATCTCTAGACGACCATGATAAGCAGAGACGTTTTCAGTTTCAAGCATCTTGAATTTGTGATATTCTCCTTGTAGATCGAACTTTCTGCTATTTTGGAGATCCTCACTTCCTAGGTTGAAAGTTTCAAGAGCTTTCCACATATCTTTAGCATTGTCGATGCCCATAACCTTATCCTGATCAGATTTGGAGAGGGCATTCAGAATGTATTGTCTGGCTTTGGCATTCTTCTCTTGTTGAGAGAATTGTTCAGTGGTCCAACGCTTAAAGTCAAGTTCTGACTTGTGATCAGCCGGATCCTTTGGGACTTCGTAGTTTCCATGCTCAACAATTTTCAAGCATATCATATCATTAATTTGGAAGAAACCAGTCATCTGTTCCTTCCACCATTGAAATTGACCAGGTTTCAACAAGTAAGGCTTGTTTGTTGAGATACCTAGTTCTGGTTCGTTTGGACGAGACATGTTGATAACCTGCGAGTAACACACAATCTAGAGCTCTAGCTCTGATACCAATTGTAGAATCTGTATGTTAGTATCAAGGGAACTGTGACAAAGAGTTGTCCAGTTCCTAGGCACAACGGAAGTAATAGAACAAGTTATCAACGCAATTACTTAAGGTGGAAACCCTAGATAACCAAATAGTTATCTTTGGATGAAAACCACCCCTCTTTCGAGGATTTAAAAGGTCTACTTGTATATTCAATCAATGAGTTTAGAGAAGAACGAGATTACAAACTTATTGCTAAGTACTAACCTAGTTCCTATCAGAAACTCTCAGATGATAATACCAGTGAACTTACTTGATGTTCTTTTGCAAAATCACTTCTCTCTTTTCTTAGTCTGATGCACTTCAAGCTCCGTCAAGATACATAAGTCTAAGAACATAAAGATTATCATATATATAGGAGGGAAGTCTGCCGTATAAAGATATTCCAAGAATATCTTATACGTCAAACTACTTTCCTAATTCATGACAATCTCTATGGCTTTCAAGTTAACCTAATTAACTCAAGATCTTCTAAATATTACATGGACCGATTACAACCAACTTTAGCAATATCCTAACAAGGAAAAGATCTTGTACAAGATCTTTTCGGCTCACCGCCCACCCTAGGGTTAGGAGTAACACGGATGTAACGTAGTTCCCTCTGGCTTCCCTTAATACTTCATCAGCTTCAAATATTCAATCTTTTCATTTGAAATATCAAGATAAACTATACCATAGTATATGCTAAGGTTGTCATCTTCAAAACAAAGAGTAATAGTGGAAAGGAACCTATTGAGGAACCAGAGTTTCTTAGGTCCCTCTTCCAACAACCGATCTCCTTAGATGCTCTAGAATTTCTTTCTATGTTTTTCCCACTTGAATAATGGAGTTACAACTTCTACTTTTTATTTCCCGGAGAAGCATTAGGATGTTTGAGTGTTATGATGTTTGGTGTTTGTAATGAACCTTTCTATTTCCCTATTTATATGAGACAAGTTTATTTGTGTTTATATTCGATGCTTAAGTCGTGTCTTTAAATACATGGTTAAACTAAATCTAATAAACTTGAAACGCAAACAGACGGTAAACACCAGAACCAGAGGTCGTATCCCTCAGAATGTGCCAAGGGGCGCGACAAACTAGAGTGTGGATGCAGGTTCAGGATCTCACAACGACCCAAGAGTTGGGAACGTTGGGGTCAGCAATCCGCCAATAGGTCCAACAACCCTCGACGCAGCTTCACTCGAGGCAATAAGACAAATGATTGATCAAGTTGTGGTTGCTAGAATGCCGCCAACTCAAGATGCTCATATTCCATCGGTGGTTCAAGATGAACCGGAGGATGTTTTTCAAGAGGCTCACGGGCCGCGTGACAGAGGGAATTACATGCGATCCCTGAAGGCTCTCAACTCTGTGAGGCCTGAAAGTTATGATGGAGCTGGTGAACCGATTAAGGTGTCGTACTGGTTCTTGCACATGGAGCGTGCGTCTTTTCCGCAACATTGACTGCACCGAAGATGAGATGGTGCATATTGCTTCACTTCAACTGAAAGATGGAGCAAGTGAGTGGTGGGAAAGCACTGGTCTAGGTGATCATCCAGAGCTGAACTAGGAGATGTTCAAGACCAAGATGATTGATCGTTTCTTCTCTCGTTCTATGAGAGAGGGGAAGTTTAAGGAGTTCCGGTATCCCAACAATGAGGGTCTCAAAGTGGTTGAGATGGCTGCTAAGTTCAACCACCCGATGTAGTATGCGGGTTCTGAGTTGAAATCTGAGGAGAAAAAGATCTGGCACTTCCATGAGTAGAAGAATCCACACATTAAGCCGTTGATGGTACATCATGGTTGTGATACTCTTGAGCAGTACATTGATGTTGCATATCAGGTAGAGGCAACTCTGGATGAGTCGTCTCAAAAGAGGAAGCAACAGAAGTTGTCGACCAATAACCAAGGGAATGGTGGATTTAAGCACCCTGCGCCACCATCCAACTTTTCCCAGGCTAGTCGACACAAGTCAGAGTCAACTCAATCTGGTTTGACTCAACACACTGGTCCTAGTCAACAGGGGATCCAATGCTTTTTTTTTGCAAAGTTTGCGCACAGGAGCACTGCTTGCAAACTAGAGAAGAAGACTTGCTTCAATTGCAACAAGGTGAAGAACATAAAGACCTTATGTTTTAAGAACCGTGGTGAGTCACAACAGGGGTCAGTGAATCAGAATAACCGACCTCAGTAGAGGCATGCAAGGACTGCAGATACAATGACTCAGTTGAATGCTCAGAGTAAGGGAAAGGCGCCAATGGCTTCTACAAGTCAGAATCAGGGGCAAAGACTGTATGAGTTGCGAATTTAATACGAGTCCGTGCATATAAAATTCGTCCAAAACGGACGTCGTTTCTCTCAAAAACAAAACAGTCGTATGCGTTAAGTTCGTATAAACAAAACTTATATAAATTTATTACTTATATAATATAAATAGTTAAAAATAGTTAAAAATATCATGTAATTAAAATTATATACTATAATTACATATTATCATTTAATATCACTAATTTATTAATTACAAAGTATAATTATGCATTATGTTAAATATTACGAACTTAACAGAAAAGACTATTTTGTTTTTAGGGCTTATAGAAAGGCAAACGATGTCTGTTTTGGACGAATTTCATATGCACGGACTCGTAATGAAATTCTCTACAAGAATATGAAAAAACATTTAATCAATTTTTTTTTTTCCGTGACGAACCAACAAACTACCTTCGTGACAGATCTGTCCGTCTTTTGCTCTGTGACGAATCTAACCTCAATTTGATCCGTGACGAATGTACCTCTGTGTTATAAAGCAATTTTGGGGTGTGCTAAATAGTAACCCCAAATAAAACTGAAAAGTCGGGGAGAAAGAAGCAACGCATTCCTGGGAGTACCACCTCACACATCGGGCCCACAATTCAAACTAATTTAAGCATCTAAATGCACCACTAAATACACTTTTTTTTTGAAAGGGTCAAATACACTTGATGCTTAGACAAAGGGTCAACTTTAGTATTAGATTGTGATTTTGATTGAAATTTATTATTTTTTTGAAGTGTTGAATTTGTTGAAAATTTCATTTGATATAGATTAAATTAAATTGTAAATTTAGGAGAATAATAATTGATAAATTTGTGCCTCGGACTAAGCCAACGAGATATTAAAATTCAAATATACTATTAAACTATTACAACAATCCTCAATTTTCCCCACCTGTCACATCCTCACTATAACTGCCACAGGTCATTTCAAAATTCATTTTGCCACGTGTCATTTTTCTATCATTTTCCTTTTTGATAAAAAAAAATCATACAATAGGAAAATTAAAAAAAAAAAATTGTGAAGAAAAATTATAAATATGTGTAAATGTTTATTTTAGGATAATTAAGATATGCAAGATACTATACTTCTTTATTTATATTTTGAAAATTCTCCAAACCATATTTTATGTACTTTAATATACAAAGACTTATTTATTAATTATATAGAAAGATTTCATCTTATAATTCATAAATTTCAAATATTTTAAACTAAATATATTAAAATATCTAAACAATGCTTGATTAACACTCTTTATTAAAAATGTTTATCATACTAATTCAAAAAATTTATATTAAAGAATTGATCATTTTTTTACTTTAGCTATTTAGATAATAATTCATATTAAAAAATTATTTTTGAAAATTAAACTCAATTTCTATCTGGTAAATGAACTAAATCTATTTGATAAAATAATTTAGCCTAAGTTATTTATGTATTAAAATAAAATTTATTATTTTATAAAACCTGTGCGAGGCATGGGAAACTGGACTAGTGAAGTTGATAAGAATGTGGGTGGATTGAATGAGTCTCGAGCTGATATAAATGTAAATGAATTGAGTGTGACTCAAGTGACATGTGTTGTTGGACCGAGTGAGCCTTTAATACAAATATTGTTGGACCAAGTGAATCCCAAAATACTAATAACAATGTAAGTGAATGAACGTGTTTTGTGTCGCTATTTTTATAAACCTCGACTTGATTACATTTAGTATTTTTAATAAATATTAATCTCCCACAGAGCTTTTGTTCTAGATCCGTCACTGCTTGCCTATGACCAATCTACTTCACAAGGTCCACAAGAAGTTCATTTGGGATGAGAAGTGTGAGGCTAGTTTTCAGGAGTTGAAGAAGCAGCTCACAACAACACCAGTGTTAGCATTGCCAAAAGGGTCAGAGTTGTACGTGGTGTCGATTTTCAAAGTTTAACAGAATGTATCAACATGGAAGAAGAAGAGGCAGAAGGAAGAAGCAAACCTAATATAAGCGTGCAAACATGTCTCGCTTATATTAGGCGCCCAATTTAAAAAAAAATTGAAGCGAGCTTACACGCCTAACATAAGCGAGCAAATTGAGTATTTCCCAGATAAATGTTGTGCGCCTATTCTACGCGTGCTAGTGTTGTGTATTTTCGAGATCTTAGGCGGAAAAAGTGTAAAATTGTTTTGAAAATACAGATAAATATTGGGTGCCTACATTAGGCGAGTAATGTTTGTGAGTTTCCCTGAAATTGGAAATATTTTCTATTTTACCCCTGGTCATTGTATTGCGCCTAATATAGTCGAGATAATATTGAACGTCTAATTTAGACGTGCAATACGATTTGGAAATAGCATGGTCCACGCGTGGTAATAAGACTTCTTTAAATAAGGTTACATAGATCGACAAGTTAAGTGGATTATGACATAGCTAGGAATCATGTAGTGGAGTAGATTGGTATATAATATGAAATCCGACTTTTATCCACCGACTTTTTTGTTGCAGGCCTAAATCCGCGCGGAGCTAGGGGTCGCGCGGAGTTTGACTTCGCGCAGAGTTACGGAATAGGCGGATTTATAACCCGCCATAATACTTGAAAATTTTGTAAAAAATTAGGCTGAAAAGCTGGCAAATCCTAAATCCGCCCGCTTTTTAGCTTTGAAAAGCAAGCGCATAAAGCTGGCGGATTTACAATCCGCCGGATCGGTCGGAGCTCAGCTCCGCGCGAAGCTCAAATTCGCCGAAAAATCAAAACGGTCATTCGACCTGATTTTCTGTCCCATCTCAGTGCAAATAGGATCCGCCCTTTATATTGACTTTTGTTGGATTTTCACTAATTTAACTTCGCCTTTTATCTAATACTATATGACTTGTCAATCAGCGACCAATCGAGTTCACTAAACTTGTGTTGGATTTTCACTCCTTTGACGTCTGCTTTAGATGCCTCGTTTGTGTTATGTGCCCGACTTTTACTCATCATCCCGACTCATCTGCATCGATCACCGGCCAACTTAATTTATTCTGTTAACTTTTTAAGTACAGTATATAGAAGAATTTTCACTCTGTTAAATGACGGTGTTACCTCTAGATCGGTCGATCGATCATAGTAATTAATGAGTATGACTAGTGTATAGGCCCGTGCCATGTAAGGGTAATCAGGTATATTTATAATAATTATTTTATAGTTACTTTAGTAAATTACTAACATAGGAATTGATATTTTCATTATAACTTATTAAACTACTAATGACTTTATATTAAATAATAATTTTATACAAAAACCTAAAGAAAAACAATTATATATCAAAAGATATAAAACCTCTTTTAAAAGGAAATTCATGAACCAAATCGAGAAAACAAAGCTCATAGTTATATAAATTAAATACTAATAAATAATAAATTCTAATGCAACTTAAAAAACTTATTTTCAAAGAAATATTAGTTTAGAAGTTAGTTAGAACAAATTTTATAAGCGATTCTCATATCGTTTTTGTTGAAACGTTCTCATACGTTAGGTTTATTCTTTGTTGGAAAACTCGGTTTATAAACCACAAGATAAAATATTAAAAAATCATCTTACAGACTTAAAAATAGATAACAAATCAAGTAGCCAAATTGTATTTGTTAAACATTTAGAAAACATTAAAGATATATTGGTTTAATAACAAAATGAGTACATGACACATAGAATTGATGGAGCTATTAAATACATTTTCTTTATTATTTTTTTAAGCACCCTTTGCTTTAATATAGATGTATAGATATTAGATAGATATAGATATTAGATATTAGATAGATATATAAAATAGATTAAGATTATTTGTTAAATTAATATATCTATTTACTAAACAATAACTTAAGTAAAGAGTAATTATTAAATCAATTTATAATCATTCAGTTTACGATTTATCAATATATTTAGAATTATTATTTTTTAACTGAGTAACAACGTGGATTTCTTTAAACGAATGAGATATATAATCAAAGTTATCTATCAATCAACTTAACAAAAATGCTAAAATTGAAAATTGGATCTAATCTTTATAAATAAGGGTAAATTGGTGAGGGATTTATAAAGAAAAGTGAAAAACTGTGTATATTATAAGATATGACACATTAATGTAACAAATGTTTAAGTAATATTGTATTTTAGTAGTATAGTTTGTAGTCATATTTTTTAGGAGTTATGCGTATATATATATTTACCTACAAAAATGATTAGAAAATAATGCTATATTTTAAATCAAATAGAAATATAAAAAAAATCAAAAGAGAACCAATAAAAGATTGACACATGGATGTGGTAGAGCCAGAATCAATGAGAAACCTAGAAAAGGCTCAACATTAATAGATTGTATAGATTGTGTTTGCTAAACTAGTTACTAAACTAGTTTAAGTTAGATAACTAGTTACTAAATTAGTTTAAATTCGTAGAAAATGATAAACATTGTTTGATAGTTATTATCTAGTTACTAGTTACTTGAATTAAAATTTTAACCCATTTTCCTATGTTTGATAGCTATTAAATTGTTAAATATTTAAGGAGGAACAATAAAATAAGAAGAATACATCAAATGTGGCATCGAGAGAAGAATTGTGGGCATCGTTGAGGCTTTGAGAAAGAGAACGAGGAAATCAAACTTGAGTTGCAGATTATCGACAATGAAAATGGAGGGAAATAAAATAGCAGCGCGCCAGGAACTAAGGAGAAAAGCAGGGTTTGGATCATTTTATATTTCATGTCATTTGTAAATTATTTAAGTGAGTAGGGTTATTTTTGTCAATAAAAATGAGTAATTAGTATAAACTAGTTTGACCCCTTGTTTTTTCTAATTTATAAGTTATGTTTTACACTAGTTTAATAATTAATAACTAATTAAAATTGACCCTTTAAACTCTAAGTAATCTAATAGATAATAACTAGTTATTTAACTAATTAAAATGCCTTCGCAAACACAACCTATATATATATACACATTGCGCAATGTAACACATCTGGAGTACGTATTAAAAAATAAACAATTGGTTCATGGAGGTCTACTTTCCAATACAAATTACGCTGCCAGTTTGCAACATAGGGAAAAAGATCACATGAGGACACTATATTAGAGAAAGAATAAGGATGAACAAGAGTTGTTGATCTCTTCCTTCAATGTTCTAATCTCAGTCGTTGATCAAAAGTGTGGTTTCACGCGCTCCTCCTCCTCTTCTTATCTGATTCTAACAAAATTTCAGAGCTCTTCCTCCTCTCCTCTTCTTCTCTCTCGCTTTTTCGCTCATGTCCTCGCTTCTTCTCTCACGTCGCCCTTCCTCGCCCTAGTTTCGCTGAAACAAGTAATTTTTTATTTCGAGCTTTGATTTTGTGTTCTATAGATTATTCGATCTAATTGGATGTTCTTATACCTTTGTTTGTTGTTTTTGTTCATTGTATGTGTATTTTCGATGTTGTATTCCTCAGTTTGAATAAATTGGAATTGGTTACATTGAATTTGGATTTTCTTAGATTGATTTGATTGTGTGTGTTGTGTGTGCGTGGTAGCTTGTTTTTGGAGGTTGTTGTATGCATCAAATTCGTCTCTTTGTAATCCTCTTATAAACCATATGTTCTTTAACAAGGTAAAAGACTGAATCTTTTTTATCTCCTGTTACATGTCGCCATGTGAACACATATGTGTTTTTACATGAACACATATTCTTTTACAAATGAACACATGAGTTCTTTGATTGTCTTCTCATGTGATACCAAAAAATTTTCTATTGATTATATTCATATGAACACGTATGTTTTTTGGAACGAACACATATTTAAAATTCATATTATACATATTTAAATATCTACTTATGTGTATGTTCCATGTGAACACATTCACAGCTATAAATGAACACATTTTCCTTTTACAATGAACACGCTAACTCAGATCTTTCTTGTTGTGTTTTATCCAAGTGTAATATGGATACCAAGTTGTCTTCTATTTCTCCAAGCATGTGACATTATTATGTCAATAAATGTTTTATATTCTATCAATTATTTTTAAATGAACAAATGTTTGCTTTGACATAAATACATTTTTCATTAGCGAACATATGTTTAACATTCATTCTATATGAACACAATGATGTCCAGGAATGAACACAAGTTCATTTAGCAATGAACACAAGTTCATTTAGCAATGAACACAAGTTCATTTAGCAATGAACACACTGATACAAAAACTAATCATAGGTTTTTATCTTGTTGTTAGCTAAGTGAACTTGTCTTCTATTTCTCCTAGCATAAGTGTTCAGTATTTTACTCTTGTGCGTTGACATTAATACTGAAAGAGTTTTTGTGTCTGATAAAGGAACAAAATGGAATGTTAGTAAGTTGAAGCGTAGTTGAGCCTCTACTGAAACCGTCTACGTTTCAGAAATTTTTGGTTTAGTACCAGATCAAGTTAATGTTAATCCTCTTCAACAAGCAAACAATAAGCTCAAGAAGAGACAATTAGGGGCGGCCAAGAAGTTGGAATTGTTGCAAACTCAATAAAGCAACGCCAAATATGTTTCATTTGTAATCAGCTTGGACACAACTCCAATGCATTTCCTCTATTAGTCGCTGCATTTTCATGTTATATTTTATTTTTTGTTTTTGCTGTAATGAATCAGATACCAACCTTTGTCAAATATTTTTCTTTATGTTAGTCTTTCATACATTTCTATTATAACTTTCGTTTATTGGATGAACACACAATAACTTATTCACAAATACAAAGTTTATGAGTTTCACACTTTCTACTTTTGATGTTCATGAATTCTCAATATTTAGTATGAACACATATGCCAAGACATAGGAACACATTTTGCTAACGAGATGAACACAGGCAGATTTAAGAGTTCATAAACATATAAGTTCTTCTATCTAACAAACGAAACCATATGGCCAGACATATGAACACATATGTCTAGATATATGAACACATATTGGTTTGGAGATGAACACACTAGATTTAATAATGAACAACGATATATTCCAGTTTTGATATTCATGAACACATAGATTCTTCTATCTGGAAGATGAACACATATGACTTGAGAGATGAACACAAGTAGAATTAATTATTAACAAAGTTATAATCCAAGCGTGATATTCTCAATCTGATTGATGAACACAAATGGCTAGACAGATGAACACATAAACCCTAATCAATGAACACAAAAAGAGTTAATGATATATACATTTAAGTACTACTATATACAAACTACTACAGATTGTTCATCGCAAACTACTAAAGATTCCACACCACAACCCAAGAATTCAAATTTAACCATTGATGTCTCATAAAATAACAAACCTACTTTTTACATAACTTGTTTACTAAACTCAACGATCAAATCTCCGAATTCTTCTTTCTACCACCTCCCTTACGAATTTGAATTTCTTCCATAATAATGATCGCAATCTTTTTTTTTTTTTCTAGAGGTTACAAATTTCTTTTGCTCAAAGAGGGAGTTGGTGTTTTGCTCTTTTCAACTTTGTCTTGTACATATTTGCTTCTGAGGTCCCATATGATGTTGAAGCTGCTTTATCACCAATGGATATTGTCCCATGAGCTAATTTCATCACTTTTGGTTTATCACCTACAATTCATAAACATTAAAGACACAAAAGCGTTAGCATATGAACACGAGGGACAATTACAGAATAACACATTTTATTCACTCATGAACACACACAAGAATGTTAATGAACACAAAATACATGACATCCACACATACATATTAAGTTCAAGACGCACCCAAAAGCATTATTATATGAACACATTTGCTTTCACCATTGAACACATGTGGCTTAGATCATGAACACATGTTTCTTAGATGATGAAAACCTATTTTTCATATGAACTGCACATACATGAATTAGCTGATGAACACATACATATTCTCTGATGAACACATATGACTTACATGATGAACACATGTTTTTCATACTAATAGAGCATACATATATTTTAATGAACACATATATATTAATGCACACAAAAGCATTAGTATAGAAACACATGTGCTTTCACCAATGAACACACGTAGTTTAGATGATGAACACAAATTGCTTAGATGTTGAACACCTGTTTTTCGTATTATTTGAATATACATGAATTTGTTGATGAACACGAACATATTCTTTGATTAACACATAAGACTTAGATGATGAACACATGCATTTCTTCTTAACAAAACAAACAAGACCTAGTTCATGAACACATACATATAAATCGATGAACATATATAAATAAATTGATGAACACATACATAAATCGATGTTAATTATTACAAGATAGCTGAGATTTACACACACATTAACCAAATACTCTTGCAAATCTTTTGATATGAACACATACAAATTAGTTATCCACACAATCATCATGAACCATCAGTCATCATGAGATTCACATGTTTCTTAGTAAACAAAAGCATGAACACATGAACTTTCACCGAACAAACATGACCTAGTTCATGAACACATACATATAAATCGACGAACACAAACAAATAAATTGATGAACACATACATAAGTCGGTGTTAATTATCACAAGATACCTGAGATTTACTCACACATGAACCAAATACTCTTGGAAATCTTTTCATATGAACACATACAAATTAGGTATCCACACAATCATCACGAACCATCGGTCATCATGAGATTTACATGTTTCTTAGTAAACAAAACCATGAACACATGAACTTTCACCGAACAAACATGACCTAGTTTATGAACACACATATATAAACTGATGAACACACACATATAAATTGATGAACACACACATATAAATTGATGAACACATACATAAGTCGGTGTTATTATCACAAGATACATGAGATTCACACACACATTAACCGAATATTATTGTCAATCTTTTCATATGAACACATACAAATTCGGTATCCACACAATCATCACGAATCACCAGTCATCATGAGATTCACATGCTTCTTAATAAACATGTGATTAATAACTTGAATCTGGACCAAGTTTGGGTTACTAGTATGAAATCGAAAGACTAATACCTTGAATCTGGACCTTGTTCGCACCATGCTTTGTCATCTAACGCTTTTGGATTTGATTTTGTTCGAGTTAGGTCAGAAGACTTGCAAACCTAGCAGAATCGAGTGAAAATTGTGAGAAACCGTGAAGAAATTCACAAATCACCGCTTCATCTCTCAGATCTGAGCAAGCGACTTTGAATTGTGTTGAATGAGAGCAGAATCCGGTAGAAATTGTCAGTATCTGCAGCTCTCAACTCCCTGGAGAATTGGCTTGAAATTTTATCGATGGAGAAGAAAGTGAGAGGGAGGGAGAGACTTTTTATAGGAGCGTGTAAATTTGATAGAAATGAGGAAACAAGCGCGAGCGTTAGAAGCTAAATAGGGAGCTCTTTTGAGCTGTTGGATCAATTCCATCCTACAGATGAAATTGATCCTTAGTATTAACACTAAAGGGCATCCTCATGTGAATCAAACCCGCAACATATATATGTAGCCAATATTAAAAGACAATATTAAACGGAGAAAAACCCCGCACCCGCAAATTATAATTCGTAATCACTCTTGGGCGCATCCTTGATGCATCCAAACCTTTTTTTAAAAACCCGGTTTAGTTTTGGGCGCATGAAGGCAATTTCTTTTTCCTCCTTAAAAAAAATGTGTGAAGAAAAAACAATCTATTAATATAGATAAAAGAATACTAAGTATTTTTAAACCTTGGTTTAAATTCGAACTTTTAAACAAAAAAGTAATTGTTATGAATCGCTTCAAAAAATCCATTATTTTGATACTACAAATATTAAACAAGTATTGCCGAGGATCTCGAAACTCGATTTCAATCTCCTCTTGTACATGCCATTACATAGGCCGACCTAAATATTATTCCGTCTATAATATCAGAATACGATAATAATTTTTTAATCTCACGCCCAACTGCAAAACAAATTAAAACTTTCATTTTCTGATTACCGCATAACAAAATTTCAGGCCCAGATGGGTATAATGCAGAATTCTATCAACACTATTGGCATATTGTTGGAAATTCTGTGATACAAGCAATCCAAGCCTTTTTTCATTCAGGATCTATGTTATCGGATTGCGCATAATCATTTGTGGCACTCATTCCAAAAATAGAGACCCTATTTCTATTAACCATTTTAGGCCTATAAGTCTATGTTCTACGATTTATAAAACTATTACTAAACTCATGGCTAATAGATTACAAAGTTTTCTTCCTAAACTAATTCACCCTTGTCAAGCAGCCTTTGTTCAAGATAGATTTGTCTTTGATAATATTTTAATAGCACATGAAGTTTTTCACTCTTTCCATAATAAAAAGAAAGGTAAAAGGGGTTGGATGGCTCTTAAATTGGACATGGAAAAAGCCTATGACAATTTACAATGGCCTTTCATTGTAAAAATACTCCAAAAATCTGGCTTTCATATGTCTTGGATAAACCAAATTATGTCTTGTATAACATCTACATCTTTTTCTGTTCAAATAAATAATGAACCGAGACTTACTTTTAAACAAAAATGTGATTTACGTCAGGTTGATCTGATAGCACCTTCTATTTTCATCATAGAAATGGAATATTTGGCAAGACAATTAAAAAGTGAAGCGGAAAAATCAAATCATAGAGTTGGCATACAGTTAACTAGAAATGGAACACGGTTGCCTTTTCGTTGTTTTACTGATGATACCATCATATTAGCTAATGCAAATATGAACAATATGAATTATACTAAGAAACTTCTTCAAATATTCACAAAACTTTCATGACTTTCTATTAATTATCATAAGAATTCTTTTCAAACTACTCATAATATATACAAACCACAAATAGAAGCTCTAGCTTCTGTCCTTAACTTATAAGTGACAAATTCTATGGAAAAATATTTAGGAATTCCCATTGTTAGGGGTAGAATTAAAAATAATTGTTTCCAATATGCGGTTCAAAGTATGCAAAAACAATTGTCTAAATGGAAAGTCAATACTATACCCCAAGCGGGTAGAGATATTCTTATTCAATCAAACATACTTTCTAAAGAAAATCACCTAATGCAATTCTTTTCTTTATCTAAAGGGATTTGTAAACAATTTGAAAAAATTAATAAAGATTTCTTTTGGAATAATAGTAATCCAAAATACCTGACATCTACTAGATGGGATAACATTTGTAAACCTAAACATTGTGGAGGATTAGGATTACATAAATCCCAGGACCTAAATAATGGCTTACAACAAAAATTACTTTGGAAACTGTTAACCGATAAAAACAATATATGGGTTAAACTTATTACTAAAAAATATTTGCAATATTCATCCATTTTTTAATAAAAGAAAAACGGAAATAATCTTGGCAATTTTACAGATTATTACACTGCATCAACAATTTCAGAAATGTATTGGTTGGAAACTTGGAGACGAAAAAAGTTAAATTTTGGACAGACAAATGGATAAAAGATATCATGCTACTATCATACTTTGATCCAAACAAATCCGATATTAATGAAAAGGTTTCATACTATATCACGGATTCTAAAGAATGGAATATTCCTAAATACAATTGGTTTTACCGGATCATATTATCTCATATGTATTAATTACTTTTATACCATATCACGAGACGGAAGATCATATTGTGTGGACAACTAACTGCGATGAAATATTTAGTACTGCTTCAGCTAGACAACTAAGTTCTAATGAAAACACTAATAATGATAAGAGTATCTATAACTGGTTATGGAATCTTAAGATTTCTCCGGGACTTCAAAATTTTCTCTGGAAAGTGTTTTCCGATAATTACCCACAACAGAACGCTTAAATAGATATTATAACAGAGTGTCTCATACTGTTCATTATGCAATTTTCCTGTTGAAACAACAAGACATCTATTCCTTGATTTTTCCTTTACAAAAAATCTAGTAATGAATTTTGAACAACTATATAACGAATTTTTTTAGATCAATCGGTGCACATCCTTTCTAGATACCTTTTTAAATCCTAAAAATTCGTTCAAGAATTTCACAAATAAAATAGAAGCGTTAATTTTCTCTGGTATCAAGAGTGGTTATATAGAAATTCAATTATTTTTGGACGAAATCAGAATAAAAATAATGATCCAACTAAAATAGCGTTCATCCAATACAAACAATGAGAACAAACCCAAGCACAAATAAAAGGCCCAAAATTGAATAAAGAAAGAAATAGAAATAAAAGTCGTAATAAAAAATGGATTAAACCCCAATCTAAGTGGATAAAAATAAATTTTGATGATTCTTATCACTCTTGAGATAAGTCATACGTAGCTTGTACGGCTAGGGATAATTCTGGTAAAGTATTGGATATTTTCAATAAGCATATTAATTCCAAATAAATAATTGTAACGGAAGCTATGGCAACATTATACGGAAAAAGATCCGGTGAGGATAAGTTATTAGGTTAAGACTCAGGACACTTTTGTGTTCATGTGTATAATGTGTGTGTTCATCGGGCATAACGTTTGTGTTCATACGCCAGAGTATGTGCATGTCATAATGTGTGTTCATATGTCACATTGTGTGTTCATTGGCAAAAATGTGTTCATATATTATAACGTGTGTGTTCATGTGTAATGATGTTTGTGTTCATCATCCTTATTCCTAACCTTAAGATTCATCCTCATCGGAACTTAACCCACATTATACACTATTAAATTAGCCCTAAAACATAATTATAAAAACATAATTTTTGAAGGTGATAACTTAACTGTAATTAATTCTATAAAGAATATTTGGAAAATTCCTTGGGAAATTAAAAATATCATAAAAGATATTCAAATATTATAACTTGTTTTGATAATGTTCAATTCTTCCATTGTTTCAAAGAAGTCAATAAGGTTGCGGATTATTTAGCTAATCCTGATTTTAGTACACATTTTATTATAATGGTTCTTAGATGCAATCAAGATAATATAATATCTGATGACTATATCAGAATTAAGAGAATTATGTTTCTCAAATCTAGTCTTTTCCGGATTACGCATTCTTTAGGAGTCTCCAGTTGGATGAAACTTCATTTTTTACCTTTATAAAAAAAAACCTTCCAAGTGGTACCTACTCTGAAAATCGAAAATTTTCAAATATATGGCCCAAAGGCAATTAATTGCTTGTGTTTGCTTTACAAGCGGCAGAAGTTATGTTGTAAATTTGATATCTCTTTTGTTGTGACAAGTTTATAGTACTTTTTAGGTATGAAGTAGTTTGAATCCTTCTAATTTTAGATTTTGATTGTGTGTCCAAAAACACATATTAAAAAAATCCTTTAACCATCTAATTGAGTAAGTTGAGAGCTGGATCATATAAATGAATTTCGATGTTCAAGATCAAAGGTTGTTAAATAGAGTCTCAAATCAGACGTATGAGATAAGTTACCTAGTTTATAAATCTATGAATTACTTTTTTATTGTCAGTTGGTTTTAGGATGGAAACTCATTGAAATGTATAGTGGTCGCAATGCGCATATGCGCTCGTATTCACGACTCCCATGTTTATCGACCTATCAGACTTTAACATATTGTTAAACAGAGTCTCACATCGGAAGTTGAGATATAAGTTGGACATGGTATGGATTGACCATGGACCTACATACTTTCACAAAAGTTAATGAATTTCTAGCATAATTGTCACGTAAAAAGATTAATCGCGATCAATCTAGAAGCTAGTGGATATTGTTAGAACACGATAAAATAATCTTTCTTTTCCTATAAAAGTATTCTAGGGCGTTATTTTATAAGTGTAAGTAAATGTAATGGAGAAAGAGATAGGAGCTATGTAAGGCATCACTATTGGTTTGCTAATGGAGATAACAATTTTATAGCAAAAATCAAACACCAATACTAAGCTAAAATAGACAATAGTAAGAATATTCTTTTAGAGATGCTTTGAATTGTCAACTCAATTGCTTAATTTAGCAATCAAAATAGCAATTCTTATAGCAAAGTTGATGATGTATCAAAAAAGTATTGGATTTTTATTTTACAAATAAATTAATATAGCATGAAAATGTTGAAATTGTGCTAAGAAATAGCAAAATTTTAAAATTTTAGCATTTGTTATTGGGATTGTTTGACTTGAAAAAAATAGCAATTACTAAAAGATACAATTTTCATTTGCTATAATCTTAAGTGAAATGTTCAACTTAGCTCACCACTGAAAATGCACTAAAAAAACTTATCATTTTCCTAGAAAAGATTCAATTCAAACCAGATGTTCGATGTTTACCAATGGGGATAGACTTTTGAGCCGGATTTTTTTTAGTTTTGCACCGATTTAAAACGCCACGGCATGGAGTTTAAAAATTGACTTTATATCACTGTTCTGTGAAATCTGGGTTATAAGGTATACTTTTTACCCCGGTTCTGAAAACTCCGAGTTATAAAGCCCCTGAATTGTTTAAAATCCGGGTTATAAAGTTGATTTAAAAATGCCACGTCGTGGCATTTCAAAACTTTATACCCCAGAATTTTCAGAGCCGTGGTATAAAATCTATTTATTTAAAATCAAAAGTTAAACGCCACGTGATAGCGTTTTTATTTCGATATAAAAACAAAAAAACTTGGTTCAAACAAGACCTCGTTACCAATTAGCATGTTACATCAGGAAGATCACTGATACCTCATATTATCGACCTCATTTAATCACCTTGCCCTTTCCTTGATGATATCATCGTGTTCTCTTATTTATTCGTGTATTATCATTTCTATTTTAAGTAGATCGATAATCTCGGAACCCAATACATAAAACCAAATTTGGTTTACCTTCAGTTCCTGGATCGAAAATTTGGCACTGATTGATCTGGGATTTAAGGGGAATAAGTTTACTTGGTGTCGGGGCAGAACAGTCGGGACTAGAATTGCTAAGAGATTGGATAGAATTTTGTGTTGTGCTCAGGGGAGGTTGAAGTGGAAGGAAGCTAGTGTTACTCATCTTCCTTCCATGTCTTCGGACCATGCCCCTTTGCACTTGAAACTCCAGCCAGCCCGTTCGACTAATCCTTCAAGACGCCCTTTTAGATTTGAAGCGGCCTGGATGTTACACGCTGAGTTCAAGAATATTGTTAAGTCCTCTTGGAATCCGAATATGACAACGATGGAGGCCCTAGAGACTCTCAAGATTAATCTGAAGAAGTGGAATAAAACGGTGTTCGGAGATATCAATAACAGGAAGTCGGTTACTATTGATAAGATCCAGTGTGTTCAGAACCTCATTATTTCGAATCTGAGGACTGAGTTGTTGAATCAGGAAGATGATCTAAAAAGAGAGTTAGATGAAGTGCTGGCTCAGAAAGAGATTTTGTGGATGCAAAAGGCTAGAGAGAAGTGGGTTGTAGAGGGAGATAGAAACACTTCGTTTTTCCACCTAAGCACGGTAATTAGGCATAAGCGGAACAGAATAGAGGCCTTGAAGCGCAATGATGATAGCTGGGAGAATGACCAGGAGGTTCTAGAAAATATGGCGATTGATTTCTATAAAAATTTGTTTGCCTCGGGAAACCAGATGACTGCGGGTAGGGCTCTATCTCGACAGGGGTTCCTGATTCTGTCTAATGAGGTTATCGCTGATTTGATGGCAACTTTCTCGGGTGCTGAAATTGAGCGGGCAATCAGAATTATGGGCGCTTACAAAGTGCCGGGGCCTGATGGTTTTCAACCCGTCTTTTATCAGAATTGCTGGGAGATTGTTGGACCGTCTGTTATTGAGTTTGTTCAGAATTTTTTCATGTTGGGACGTCTTCCCCCGTCTATGAATAACGCTTTGCTGGTTCTGATTGTAAAAGTTCACAAACCCGAAAGCCTTTCCCAATTTAGACCTATAAGTCTGTGCAATGTTTTGTTCAAGATAATCACCAAGACGATGGTGAATCGTCTGAAAGGGGTGATTGGGAGTTTGATTGGGCCAGCTCAGTGTAGTTTTATCCCGGGCCGGCTGGCCGCTGACAATATTGTCATTGTTCAGGAAGCAGTGCATTCGATGCGCAAGAAGAAAGGCAAAAGAGGTTGGATGCTTTTGAAGCTTGATCTTGAGAAATCTTATGACCGTATTCGCTGGGACTTTTTGGAGGATACGCTAATTGCTACGGGTCTTCCGACTGATTGGGTGAAGTGGATTATGGCTTGCGTTGAGTCCCCGGGAATGTGCATCTTGTGGAATGGTGAGATGACTGAGGAGTTTACTCCTCAATGCGGTTTACGTCAAGGGGATCCGTTATCCCCATATCTCTTTGTCTTGTGTATGGAGAGATTATGCCATTTGATTAATAATGTTGTGGAGGACGGAAGTTGGAAGCCGATAAAGCTTTCCAGATCAGGCCCTATGTTATCTCATATTTGTTTTGCTGATGACCTGATTCTTTTTGCCGAGGCTTCGCTGAACCAGATTCGTGTTATTAGGAAGACTCTTCTCGACTTTTGCAATGCGTCCGGTCAGAAAGTTAGTATACCAAAGTCAAAAATTTACTTTTCGGCGAATGTGGACACCAACATCAGAACGAACATCAACAATGAGAGTGGTATTGAGAGTACCACTGATTTGGGTAAATACTTGGGGATGCCTATTCTCCAAAAGCGCTTCAACAAGAATACTTTCAACAAGATTCTGGAGAAGGTCAATGGGAGACTAGCGGGCTGGCGAGGGAGGCATCTTAGCCTAGCGGGAAAAATAAATCTTACTAAGTCTGTTATTACTTCCATGCCTATTCATCTTATGAGCACTGTTTTATTGCCAGCTAGTATTATCAAAGAGATGGAAAAGTTGTGTAGGAACTTTATTTGGGGGAGTACCCCGGAAAAAAGGCGCCTTCATTTAGTCCTCTGGGAGGGCCTCTGTAGAACTAAGAAAGAAGGAGGAATTGGACTTAGGAAAACTAAGCTGATGAATTTAGCAATGTTGGGGAAAATGGGATGGCGTCTTTTAAAGGATGACAGTAGCCTTTGGGCGAGAGTGTTAAAGGTAAATATAAGTTGGGCGACATCAAAGATCTGCAGAATCTGAAAGCAAAACCTGGGGTCTCTAGGGTTTGGAGAGGAGCGGTAGAGGGTCTGCGGGATGTTGTCAACACTAGTATTGCCTGGATTCCGGGGAATGGTAGGGATATTTCTTTTTGGAAGGATAAGTGGGTTCTCCCCAACCCGCTGATTGAGGAGAGTCTGTGTCAAGTTCCGACTCAGTTTATGGCTCAGACTGTGGCTGATTGGTGGATATTTGGACAAGGCTGGAATTTTGACGCTATGGAGGGGTTACTGAATAAAGATATTCAGCTTCAAATTGCAGCAATGGCTTTGAACGGATTACCTGGGTCAAGGGACTGTATCTCCTGGCTTGGCAATCCGGATGAAGAGTATACGGTGAAGGCGGCCTACCGGCTTTTCAGTAGGAATACAGTCGCCGGGCAGAATTGGGGGAATTTGTTCTCCCTGATTTGGGGCCTCAGGATTCCAGAGTGGGTGAAGATTTCTATGTGGTTGACAGCGAATCAGAAACTCCTGACGAAATGTGAACGGAGGTGTCGGCTGACTGAGGATGCGACCTGCACCATCTGTGGGCGAGAGGAGGAGAGTATTACCCATGTTTTGAGGGATTGTGTTGCGGTGAAGTGGATATGGGTTTGCTTGGTGCAACCGGAGCTCAGGAGCTCTTTCTTCAGCACGCCGCTGCATCAATGGCTTTATGATAATCTGGAGAAGTCGACTCATGGAGGTAATGGGAAGTGACAGGTGATTTTTGTTGTAACTATGTGGTGTAGTTGGAGATGGAGGAATGAAATCATTTTTGATGGGCCTAAGGATGTGGGCTATAAAATGGGTTTCATTGCTAAAACTGCTAACGACTTCTGGATGGCCCATGAGAAGTCCAAAGGAAATAACAAGGCTACTGGGAAGCGGATGACCCAAATAGCCTAGAGGAAGCCTAATGATAATTGGGTGAAGCTGAACACGGATGGAGCTTCGTTGGGAAACCCGGGGAAAGCTTCAACGGGGGGAGTTACCAGAGATTCTAGAGGATTTTGGAGAGGTGGCTTTGGGTGGATTAAGAAAGGGGTGTCGGAGACTCATCCTCTTTCGTTCCTGGTGCGTATGTACCATGGCTTTACTTCTAGGGACTGGAATGTCCGGGTTACGCATGTGTATAGGGAGGCTAATCGTCTTGCAGATGGATTAGCGAACTATGCTTCTGGCTTAGAGTTAGGTTTTACTTTTCTTGAAAACATTCCTAGTAGTTTAAATTCGATTTCAATGGATGATGTGCGGGGCTTGGCTACCCCCTCTTAACGCGAAATTAGCCTTTTCTTTTTTATGATTAATAATTTCTCGGAGAGTGCCGCCTCTCTTTCTACCCAAAAAAAAATACATAAAACCAAATTCTTAAATATTTAATCAAGAAGTTTAGAAACTGTAATCTCTCGTTTACAAAACCAAAAACAAAACAAAAAAAAACTTGTTCGAACTTCAATTGTAATGTCCTCAATCCGACCTTTAAGATGGACTAGTCAATATCTTTCATGAATTGGACCGAGATTGACTTAAGCTAGATAAGATTAGTGTCCGTAAATAGACTATATTATTGTATTCATATCATATCTTATGTGCATAGGTAGCAAAATCAAAACAGGTGGGCAGTGAATGCGACTGCCAGCATGTCGATACTTGTAATATCGAGACGTGTATTCTTCCGGTGATTTGCAATTTGATTTCAAGAATATGCTTCACTCTTTGAAACATCAACCGTTCGATTACTATCCAGCAGCCGAGCCCCACTTCCCCGCAGTTCTATACTACTCTACGTACATGAACTTTCTTCCATCTGCATGCATGCCTTAATTTAGGCCCTTGCTAAATACCGTCCGGGCGTTTTCTAAATAACGCTCGGTCCCTCGCGTTCTGCGAGAGTGCGTCCCCTCGCAGAACGCGAGAGTGCGTCCCCTCGCAGAACGCGAGAGTGCGTCACCTCGCAGAACGCGAGGGTTTTTTTTTCCCTATAAAAGGGGAAAAACCCTACTCGGCCCGTATTTACAGCCACCATAAAAAAATTCCGCCGCTCTCTTCTCATTTTACCATCTCTCTCAATTTCAACCTACTTCTTCTTCCTCTTTTCAATTCAAATCTCCATATAAGGTATGTTTCTAATACTCTTATGCTTTTTAATGTTGTTTTTAGATGAATATATGTTGTTAGTATAGAAAATTGCATATTATATGATGTTTTGATATTGAATGTTGATTTAGAAATGGTTGTATAATGGATGAAAGATGATGATTTTGAATTATGGTGGATGAGTGGATGTTGTTTTATGTTGAAATTCATTAGGGTTAGGGTTTTTGATTAGGGTTGTTGATTTTATTTAGGGTTTTGATGTTTATTTGGTAATTTACTTAAATTGATAGGTATTTTAGCTAAAATATTGAATTTTCGTCGGAAAATCTCGCCGGAAACTGTTGCCGGAAACTCATGATTGTGCAAATTGACGCAGAACGCGAGGGGTGTAGTATACTCGCAGAACGCGAGGGTCATGTTACTCGCAGAACGCGAGGGTCATGGTACTCGCAGAACGCGAGTGTCATGGTACTCGCAGAACGCGAGTAATTGACAAAACTGGAAATTCTTTCCTCTTCTGCAGATTTTTATTATATACTGATTTTACTTTATATAATGTTATATTTATATACTGATTCTACTTTACATTTTTTTAGGTAATGGATCTTCCTGGACGTTCAACCCGTCGAAGAAATAGGAACGCTGTGAGAGAAAATCCACCGGTTGAAAATGCAAAAGGGAAAAGGAGAGCAAAGAATACAACACCGGTAGAGCTCTTCCCCGAGGGGCTCCCCGACGTTGATTATCGCCCCATAGAGCGGTACAGTGGTGTCCATAGTTATGCCGGGGAAGACTGTTCTGTGCCTAGTGGGATAGAACGAGCAGATACATATCAAGGGTATCGAAATGATGATTGGGACCTTTATTCTCAAGAGTCAGTTTCATGTGCACAACCGTCAACTCAATGGGCACCACAATCAACTCCATATGAACAATCGGGTAGCTGGGACAATTTCATTCCTCAGTATGCTGTAGTGGAAGTTGGACAAGGGTGGGGTGGACAAAGTTGGGTCGGTGGACAATGTTGGGGAGGTGCATTTGGTGAGGGAAGTGTTCCTGAAGACATGGGTCAAGGAAGTGGACAAGCTTGTTCTTCTTCTTACAATCCTCAACCAGAACCGATGGAACAAGAGTACCAGGATGAAGGTGTTGGGGAAGAACACGAAGAAGAAGGTGATGATGATGATGATGATGAAGAAGAAGAAGAAGAAGAAGAAGAATTGGTCCAGAAACCAACAAGAAAGAGGAAGTCCAAGAAGAATGAGCCAAAGTATGATCCTGAGCTCACTCATGCCACACCTGGCGGTCCAGAAGATCCCGAGTTGCTTAAGGGATTTGAAGCACATGTGGCGTTCCACATCCAGAAAGGGGAGGTAATTTACTAATTTATTTATTTTCTGCATTTTTAATACATTAACAGAAATTCTGCAGAATTATCAGAAAATGCAATTTCTGTGCATTTTCTCGCAGAACGCGAGGAGTGGCATACTCGCAGAACGCGAGGGTGTTACTCTTCGCAGAACGCGAGAAAATGCTTGGTTTCTGCAGAAGCTGATAATTCTGCAGAAACTGTATTTTTTGTAAATTTGGCCTGCAGTGTGTAATTTTGTATTTTTCTGCAGTTGAAAGGTCCGATGAAGCCACAACAACGGACAAAGCAAAGCAGTGATTGGCCATTGGACAACGATGACTGGTCAGAGATTCCCGGTGCTGTTGGATTGTCAGATCTACCTGACATGATGTACGAAGCAATCGACTATCCGTTGATTGAAGCGTTCATCGAACGATGGCAACCGGAGACTAACTCATTCCACCTCCCTTGTGGTGAGATCACTATTGGCCTTCTGGATGTACATATGATTTTAGGCCTACCTATAGAAGGGAAAGCAATGACTACTTGTAAGAAACTGGGTGCCAAGTTTAGTCATGATGAGATTATAAAATACTATGGTAGGAAGGGGGCGGAAATTTTTGGAGTAGATCCGCACACTTTAGATTCTGGGAGGGTGAAAGCTGATTGGTTTAGAAGGAATTGTGAAAACCTAGGTCCAGAGCGAAAGGGTTTAGGATGGGTGTTGTATACTGCTTCCTCGCTCTTATTTCCGGACAAGTCACAAAACTTGATTCGGCTTAGATATGGGCCTTATTTGGAAACCTATGCCCATGCTACGGGCATATCGTGGGGTTCAGCTGCTTTGGCCCATCTGTATAGGCAGCTGGGGGTATGCACACGACAGGGTTGTGCCCAGATGTCTTTCTGTTACACCTTGTTGCAGGTATTATACTTTCTAAGCGTTTAATTTACATACTTATATATATTTTCATATTTAACGTACTTTGTATTTCTTAGGCATGGATCTACAACTATTTCCCACACTTCCGACCTACTGAACGTCCTCGGTGGAGAGCGGAGCAACCATGGGCATACCGGTGGATGCCTAAGAATGTAAAGCTGAAGAAGGGGCAAGTCGGAAGGGACTATAGGGGAGCGCTCGATATTCTTATGCCGGAGATGGTAAGTTTCTGCATTTTCTGGGATTTCTGCATTTTTTTAGTACGCAGCAGTAATTTGTTTGATTATGCAACATTTTCTCGCAGAACGCGAGTCTGTGGCTTCTCGCAGAACGCGAGTCTGTGTCATTTTGTTAGGTATGTTGGAACCCGTATGGAGCACAAGACTTCACCGATCCTGAGCTTGCTCCCGCTCTATTTCACGGGGTGCTATCTTGCTGTGACATCACCGAACCACACATGCCTGATAGGTGTCCCAGACAATTTGGGAGAGTGCAGCGTATTCCTAGGCCAGTCATCGAACCGCTCAAAGCTCATAGGTTGAAAAACATTAGGTGTTATAGTGTTTTTTATGACGCCAACCAATGGCTTTGGGAGTCAAGAGATGTTCACTCTTTGTCTCTCGATGATATGGGGCCAGTTGCCTATGCACCACATGAATGCTCCCATGATTACATGGATTGGTACATCAAGAGGACCCATAGGTATATCCGTCCTGCAATCCCTGGGATGATGACTGAGAGACAGGTAATATTAATTGTTTTGGTTTATCTTGCGTTTCTAGTCTTTGTTTGTCTCGAATATTAACATAGAATGAATGTTTACTTGCGTATAGGTGATTGGCCGGGTGTACAATGACATGGACCGGTATCGGTTTGCCACTCCAGAGGATTTTGATTCATATCACGCCCAAATGCTACTAAGTATGTCAAATCTCGCTCCCTTCCGACCACGAGAAGACGAGTAGCCTTTCGTTTTGTGTTTTGGATTGTGTTTTGGATTGCTTTCTTAGGTGTTTTGTTGATTGGATAAATTTGTTGGATTATGTTTAGGGATATGTTGGTGTTGCTTCAATTCTGTTCGTTTTTTGCATAACCTCGCAGAACGCGAGGTGTACACCACTCGCAGAACGCGAGTCTGCCCTATAGGAAACAGGGTGCTCTCAGTTGATATGCACGGTCTGTGGCACGGTTGGTGTTACTCGCGTTCTGCGAGTGACACCATCCTCGCAGAACGCGAGGAATGACATGTTCTGGAAAATGTCATTCCTCCTGTTTAAGAATTTAAAAAACCATCTCCAGTTCAACATTACATTACAAATTCAGCGAATAAAACATAACTTCAACATTACATTTCAAAGGCGGCACATCGATGTGACACAAGATCGTGCAAAGAAAAAGCATCTCTTTCAGCGTTTCGCCACCAAGGAGTAAACACATGAGGTAATGGGCAGTTTTCTTCAAGACGCAACTACAAGAAAACAACAACGTTAGGAAGTTGCATATTAGATAGTAATTCATAAGTAGATCCAAAAACTTACCGGAACAAAATGTCTCTCACTCTGAATATAGAATAAGCAGAACGTCGGAAGTGTGTCACCATCTTCTAACCAAGTAGGACGTTGTAGAGGAAGGTAAGTGTAGTTAGCATTTTTTCCCACCGTTACGAACACTATGTTGAATGTGGATGCCACAAGGCATCCCATTTCCGGGGTAGCTAGCCAGTGATCTTCTGGAGCCCTTCCTATTCCTTCCCATGTAAGTTGGTGTAAAGCGCTCTCCAAAGTTGGTTGTTGTGGAGGTCCAATCCAAGTTCCTTGAACTAGGTGCCAAATCTCTTTGACCTTAGCTATCATCAAATCTCTTACTTCCCTCCATAAGTGTTGGTTGTCATGCAATTCATGAGCTATTGCTCTAAATCCACAATTTCCATCTCCATTTACCTCAAACCAACCATTCACATGGGTGCGCATTGACGCGGGTATGTGAGACTTGTACTTGCCAATCACCTTAATCTTTGGTTTCTTGAATGTTTCAGAATTAGAAGCATTTTTTTGCTTCTTTGGGGGTGTTTCTTCCAAATCTCTAGCATCCATCTCAACATTAGTGTGCTCCCATGCAGACGGTCTTCTTTGCGTTGACCTAGGTTGTTTGTTAGGAGCTCCGACTGGACGACCTCCGGTGTGCTTTGAAATAGCCGGCTCTTTTAGAGGAGTATTTACTTTCCCAATGTCTAAAACAGTTTGTGCACACTTTTCTTGATCATGGGGGCACAATTTCGGAAACGTTTCCTCATAGAAAGTCTGAAAAAGACGCCTTGCCACCTTACTCTTAACTTCCAGTATGCCGGGAACATCAACTTCTTCCAAACTCAAAGTACTCCAGAAAGGGTGCAACTCTGATACTCTTAGTGGTCTTTGCTCCTTCCAATGTCTTACAATCTGATGAACACACATCAACCCATCTCTAATCTTGATCCCGCAGCTACAAAACATATTAAAGTGCGCACCTAATCTCTCCCCCTTCGTGTATTCCTTAAGCAAAAATTCTATGCATTTGTAAGAGACTTTGAACTTCAAGACTTTAAACAAGTCGGCCCCTTCAACAACTGTGAAGCTCTTATTCAAACTCTCGGTGAAAGACACAGTAATCTCCTTAAGTTGGTTCTCCGCCATTGTTTTGTATTCTTTGAACATTGTGTCTAGCCTAGCATTTCCACTTGACAAGTATGACTTAAGACATGAATGTGCTCCTTCAACTCTAAAATGTTCGAAAAACAATAAAATGCAAATACAAATCAGAACCTGTGGATCCTTCTGTAATGTGTAACTCCTCGCGTTCTGCGAGGTGTGTACACCTCGCGTTCTGCGAGTTCATACATTGTTCCAGGATCTTTGCATTCGAAAATGCATCAACACTGAATCAAGGAATTTACTCGCGTTCTGCGAGGTGGTATGCCCTCGCGTTCTGCGAGGTGTGCATTACAGAAGCTCTTTTTATCATATGTAGAAGGTAGACATAAATAACAGAACATACCTGTTTGTTGTGTTATTCCCGAGAGTGAAGACATTATCCGTCCATGCTGAAACAAGTCTTTCTTTGTAACGGTTTAGCCAATTCGTTCTCACGTACTTCAATACGGTTGGATAAGCTCGCCATTCGTCCTCAAGTTTCTTCAAAGTACTCTTGTAATCTTCTTCAGTGGTTTGTTCGAACACGTTATAATAATCATTTGAAATATTAACCCCCAATGCTTGTGTGCCCATAGCTATCTTGGCTCTCGCCTCTATGTTCTTCCTTACATGTCGCCTACATAAGAGAAACTTTGCATTTGGCCATAACTTGTCTGTTGCATTCATAAGAGCCATCTCACGGTCAGTGACGAAGCAAGTAGGCGATGCTCCTATTCTCAAATACATCGTCTGCAGCTGCTGCAACGCCCATAAATAACTATCCTCGCTCTCAGCCTCTAACCATACCCCGCACACAACAAAATTCTTCCATGTAGAAGTCAAACCGACTATCTCCAGGAAGGGAACATTGTACCTGGAACCAAAATACAGTAAGATAAATACAACATAAAAACAGAATGATAAATACTTACCTGTTCGTGCTATAAGTCGAGTCCATCAAAAGGACATATGGAAACGCCTTTAAGAGTTTCATTGATTCGGGGCTAGCAAAGAACAAGTCGCCTATTATCGAAGGGTTCGTTGCACTTGGCCTATACTCCATGAAGTAGTTGCTCTCTTTGCATTGGTGAAAGAATTCTTGAACCACGGTTATACCTTCCATTTCCTCTTCCCTTATATGTCTTACCAAATTGTACACTTGGTTCTTCTTTGTGCAACTTCCGGGATCCTTGTTTATCTCAGTGTAAATCTGATTTGGAGAACAATGTGAAAGTACCATCTCACGAACCTTTTTCTTTTGATCCGGGGTTGGCCTCCCGGCAAATGCATTCCCGACCAAACTATCTCCAATAGGATGGTTGTGCAAACCACAAACAACCACTAATCTCCAATTCTCTTCAACCCGGTTCTCCATGAGCTTCAACTGAAATTTACACCCCGTCTTCTTGCTCTTTGTGTTTGATCTAACACCGACACCTTTAGGCCTATGGCTTCCCCCTTTCTCACAAATGATTTGAATCTTACCACTTTGCCCCAGTTTAGCTGGTACAGTCCTTCCAATAGAGATCATAAACTTGTGTTGCTTTGCAACATTCAAAGCCCACAAATGACCAATCTCCTTAGAGGCAAACACTTGCTCCGTAGTGAAATATTCCGAATAATCCCTAGAAACAACCTCTTCCTCACATACGGGACTATCAAACTTTGGTGCAGTGCGTAAAGAGGGAAGAAAACACATCTCCTCTCCTACGTTTGTTGGTGGGTTAGCAAATTGTGAATCAAACGCATCATAGCTTGATGGCACCTCATATGTACATGGCAATTCATAAGTAGATGGCACGGGCAACTCATAAGTAGATGGCACAGGCAATTCATATGTAGATGGCACATGTTGTTCATATAAAGATGGTTGATGATAATATCCAAAGTCGTCAATCCCTAAATCAAATGACGGTGGCGAAACGGGCACCGTATTCCGCGAGGGGTAGGTGTAGTCATTCAACTGGATTGCATTCAATCCAGTGAACAAAGAAAAATTCACCTATACACAATGCTTCTGTTAATACTCTGTAATGTGCAACTTCTCGCGTTCTGCGAGGGAGGCACTTCTCGCGTTCTGCGAGTGGCTTCCTCTCGCAGAACGCGAGAAGTTGCTATTTCCTGAAACTAGTTATTGAACGGGATAATTTAACATAACATGAGTTCCTACATTCAAAACCATAAAAACCCTAAAAACATGAACACATCTAAGTTTTTGACATTATATGCAAAAGTCATCTCTTCAACACTTACCACTACTACTAGATTTAACATGAAATACAACATAATGAGTTCATTTTAGCTCTTAATGGTGCAAAACAAATTAAAATTCAAAAATTAAGTAAGAACATTACCTCATTTGAATGGTAACTTGATGAACCACCATCTTCATTCCCTCCTTTGTTGAATTCCTCTTCATCTTCCATTATTTTAGGTGTTTTTAGAGTGTTTTGAAGTTTTAAGGTTTTGAAAATGGGTTTTAATGGAGGGTGAAAGAGGTGAAAGATGATAAAAAGAGGTGTTAGGGTAGGGTTAATAGGTGTTACGGAATACTTAAAATAAGGGGGTAGTTATTATAGTTAGGTGGGGACAAGACATGTAGTAATGGCGCACAACAACGTCAATCTGACATGCTAAGCTCGCGTTCTGCGAGGACACGTACACTCGCGTTCTGCGAGGACACGTGCACTCGCAGAACGCGAGATTAGCATGCATGTAATTAACCTAATTTTTTGCTAATCTCGCAGAACGCGAGTGTACGTGTCCTCGCAGAACGCGAGTGACCCGGCGTTGTTTGAATAAAGTGCCGGGCGGTATATAAGAATCCTGTTAATTTATTTCTAGCACGTGAATGGGTCCAAGACTATGCAAAGTGCCAACAACTTATTGTAAGAACAACATATGCAAATTACATATTCTTCATCTTTGATAGATCTCTTTTATTGGTGTCTAAGTCTCTCTAAAAGTTGGTATTCTAATGAATACGGAGTAATAAGCAGTGGCATACGCAGGATTTAAACCTAAGAAGGGCTAAATTATATACTAATTAAATTTAATAAAGACGCTATATTTTATGAGAGACCATATTAGAAAAAACGCTAATTTTTAAACTAATTTTTTTTCGGGAATTCTTTTTTGAGGGGAGCTAAAGCCCACCCTTGGCCTAGTGTGTTGGCCCCTACAATCAAGTATCAACGAGATAAGTGATTGTCATCTTACGGATAATGTATAAACACACAAAAAAAAGAGTTGGTTGACGGCATGTTGGAACAATTTCTATGACAAGTGTTTCATACAAATATGTCACTTGGTAATAACAAACTTCGTTGCACTTACAATTTTATAGTGTTTTCTTAGGGTTATCACATGTACAAATGATTAAAGGAATAACAAAGATAGAAATGTGAAGAAAGAAAAAGAGAGAATAACTCATATTATCGGATCAACGCTTCCATAATAGAAGGATGGAAGAGAGCGCCTAGAGTTGTGGAATAACCATCTAGTTGTGGAAGGCGATACACTACAAGGCAAATCAAATCATTCCCTTTGAATAGAAGATCATCTAGGCCTTGCGCCCCAAGAAGAAAATCCACAAGATATTGTTATCATTTCCTTTTCAATTTTAATGTATTAGTTTAGAAAGAACAAACGCTAGAGAATACTTGGGTGAGAGACAATAAATTTTGCTAGGGTTTATTAGTGTTAATATAAGTACAAGACTACGTCTTTGACATCAATGACCAAGTCGGTTGCATTGAAGAAATGAGAGATCACTGGAGAAGGCGGCTTGCAAAACAATGTGCTTAAAGATTGAGTAAGTGTTGCTCAGGATTGTGAGCGTTTATTATCTACTTAGGGTGAAACTAAGTTGAGTGGTAGTTTGCTTTGTTGTAAACAACCAAAAATAATAGGCAAAATTACTTTAAATAATACAAACTACTCTGTATCTCTCTTCAACCCATAATAATACCAACTTTGAAAATCACCAATATATATAGCAACTATACACACTTCTACCAATAATAACACGATGGAGATTCCGGTGAAATTTCTAACCGGAATGATGATAAGGATTCCGAAATTTGGTGACTGGACTAGTTGACTAGGATTGATACATACTAAAATAATAAAAAAATTAGATTTTAATTTTTAAAAATTCATTATATAATTTGCAGCAAATCAAATTAATTTAAAAAAAGAAAAACCAAATTAGTAATGGTTGAAGAACCCTAGATAGCTCTAAAGAACAGATCCTGGAATTTGGGAACTAAACATTTTCTAATTTGGCTTGGAATTGCAATTACGTGTAAAATATTAGTCTATAGCATTTATAAAGATACGTATTTTGAGCAGTAGTAATAGCATTTATAAAGTTTTTCTAATTTACTTATAAATTAAAAATACTGATTTTATTATTATTTTAAAATATGTCAATTAGTCCAGTCACCAAATTCTGGGATCCTTGTCATCATTCCGGTTAGAAATTTCACAGGAATCTCCATCATGTTATTATTGGTAGAAGTGTGTATAGTTGATATATATATTGGTGATTTTTGGAGTTGATATCTACTTAACTACAATATAAGGGAGAAGTCATCTCTTTGCAAAAATTTGCGCCACATCAGCGTCACTTCAACGCCACATCATTATTAACTCAAAATAGAGAAATAAATAAATTTTTCTAATTTAATAATCAATAAAAATTTAGTAACCTCCTCCCCTAAATTCTCCAATCGGTTTGTTACTTCATTTTTTTAAAGATTCTATTTTTTTCATTTGTTGCAAATACGTGGCCTTGAATCCCTTGATGTAGTAGGCAATATGCAATGTTTTTATTAATTTTTTATTTGTTTGTTGATTAAACAATTTCTAACTTTTAAAATTTTAAAATTTAGTTTGATTATTGCTAATTACATATCTTTAACTAGAGTTATTATTCTTTTTGAATAAAGATACAAGTATAACATAAATATTCAAATACTTCTTATATATTGTTGTTTTATTCACCTGACTATAAGGTTTGTAAATATGTGTGTCATGCACGTGATATTTGAACATTTCTTATATATTTTTGTTTTAATTATCCGATTATAAGGTTTGTAAATATCTCGTGGAAGTAGTAACATCTAACTATATACAATATTAAAGGTGAAGTCATATCTTCGCAAATGTCCATATATGATTTTTTTATATGCAATTTGGTTATGTTAGTACGTATATGAACTCTTTTTTTCATCAAATTTACAAGTAAAAAAGTGGATTTTTTCAAAGTTAAAAGGTATTTTTTCTAAATTTTATGATTTAGATAGTTAGTTATTGTATATAATATATTTATAAATAATTATTATTATATTATATAATAATTGTCCCATTCCCCGTACATGGTACGGGTCGATCACTAGTTATTATGGGTTGAAGAGAGATAGTTTGTATTATTTAAAGTAATTTTGCCAAAATAATAATATAAGTACACGTTCAAATCCTACTAGGCTAACCTAGAGGTATAAGTTTTTCTCAAGATGACTAATTGATCACCTGAGATTTTCTCTTACAAGAACTATGTCACTTGAGATCTTCTCTTTTTTTAACTAAAAGTGGGCTGAACCTTTCTCGGTCTAATGGATGTCGAGTGAGTTCTAAACGCCACTTTTGAATATCGTAGGCAATTTCGACATGTGTCTATCTCTAGAGTCGGTTAGTTTCAAACCGTTTGGATTACTGGGAAGAGAATCAAACTTAAATACTTTGTTGGAACAATCACACATTATTCATCCAACCGTCGGGATTTGGGACCTCCGTGATCGATGATACTTGCATTGGGTAGGCTTAGATAAGTGTATGTCTTTAGCAGTAAAACAGTGCACCATATGTTCAAGGGATAGTCCAACTTTACACGACGATTGGTATGTTCATTGTGAAGGATAATATCTCACATCGAAAGTGAAGATTAATCAAGCTTAGTATATAAGTTTATGAATTACTTCATATTGTCAATTTGTTTTATGATAAAACCTCATTGGACTTATGTGTTGGATAATGTGCAGATTCGCTCGTATATGTACGTCTCCCCAATCCATTTAATCGGTTCTCGGGCACTACTGCCCATGGGCCCACAAATTTCCACATTGACAACAACCTACACACGTTAGTTGTCAATTGCGCGTCATGATAAGCCAAGTTAATCTAGAAACTAATATAGCTTGCGATAAGAGGAAGGCGAAATCCTACAAACACGTTGTCGTCGTAGACCAAACGGTATTTGAATATCTTCAAGGCAGAAGCATCCTCGCCTAACAATCCTAGCGCTACTCCTTCTGGTGATGGATAGTTTTTTGCAATATATCAAGCCTTTTTAAGGTACCATAGTCATTCCTCCTCTATAACCTGATCCATTTTTTAGAGTTTTTGGACCAATCCAAACACATAGCCGATCCTGACATTTTAGAGGCATGGGGCGATTTTTTTTCGGAGGCTCCCTATAAAACTTAATTTACTATAGTTGTTAGCGTATATTTTATAAAGAGGGTCCTATAAAATTGTTTTTAGGGTGTATTTTATAAAGACGTCAAATAAATAAATAAATAAATAAGTAAAGGTAAATGGACAAAGGGAGAAGGAGATGAAATTAAGGCCCTATTTTATAAAGAGGTTAAGTGAAATAGTAATTGTAGGAGAAATTTTAATTTAAAAAAACATATGGTGAGGAGGAAGGAGATGAAAAATAAATGAAAATAGGGAAGGAAGGAGAATCGAACGGGATCTAAGTGTTAAATGTCTAAGGCTCTACCATTGAACTACATGGATGTACTATTATACATGGACTACTAACTTATACCACTAGTATACAAATATATATGAAAATTTAGGCCCCCAATTTCTTGGGGCCATAGGCCGGCGCCCAAAGTCGCCCTAGCCTCTGGATCGGGCATGTCCAAACATGTAACACCAACAAAATAAGAGAGAGCTCGTGGAGAGTCTTGGACTCTCTTCTTTCCAGATGCATGTCGTCTCTTCCCACTTGAACTAGCACTAAGAAGGGGGGAGAACCGAGTTAGTTGTGACCTCTATTTTTATGTAATTTCATCTAGTTTTTGGAACACGTTTTAAGTTACTTATTCATTCATCTAAGAAATCAGATTCAGCTTCAACTACATAAACTCCCAAAAAGGTCAAAGTTTTCAAACACGGCTAATATTATATTTTGCTTTTCTTTACATCCCTTATTATTGGAGGAAAGTTCAGGTGCAAATAACTCTTAAAATAGGAAAAACGAAAAGATTGCGTTCACAGGTTACACATCAATGTTCATATTTTCGAGGATAATGTTCATAATCTGCGCCATAATTTTTTTTTTTAAACGTTATCAGTGAGGGACGTGGTGGCATACTTGTAATTATTGCGAACTTTGAGTTTTTTTTGTTTTTTTCTCAAAATGACTTCAAAATTTTTTATCGCCCAGATTATGAACATTACCGCTCAAATTATGAACATAAGCTTGTTATCTTTGAAGGCGAAAACTTCATTTTTCCTACGTTAAGTCATGTTCTCACCTGAACTTTTCTCTTATCTATACGTATACTAAAACAAAACGTTGTTTTGCCACATGTCGCCCTTATATTCAATTCGCTTATGTGCCGACCTCTAAGATATGCTACATCATCCACCATGTCATCCTCCACATCATCCGACTTTATTTTTTTATATTTATCTTTGAATTAAATAAGTAAAAAAAACAAAAAAGATATCTAATAGGTAACGTTATATTACAAAAAGAAATTTCGATTTTTATCTTTTATCATATTATATCTTTATCTTATATATATATATATAGGCTAATTTGCAAAAATACCCTACTTGGGGGGGTATCTAACAAAACTACCTAAATTCAAATGTTTATTACTGTAATATCCATATTCCATTTTATTTTGTCTTTTCTTTTTGATTTGGTAAATGAATAAAGGTTTTTGGAAAAAGTTAAAATAAAATGAAAAAGCATTATAATAATGAGCTGAGAAAAGAAGAAAAAAAGAAAGAAAATCTGACGAAAAAGAAGAAAAGAAGAAAAGAAGGGAAGAAGGAAAAAAGAAAATAAGCAAAATTCGTACATATGTCAGGATATTTTTTAAAACAAAATGGATAAAATGGGAAAGGCGTCAGGAAAACACAGATCAACCACAAAAAATCTGACAGGTCGTACAATTCACTATTCACTCGTACCAGATTAATTCCCAGCCACACAATTCAACTTTGGCGGTACACTTTCCCGCCAAATTTGATGTAAGCTCACTTAGAGCAAATTTTTGTTCCAAAATTATTGTAATTTCTCTTATCTTAACTTCATCTTCCTCATTAATTCTGTTTTTTTCTCTTCTCCTCATTAAATCTGCTTCATATCCTGCCAGCCAACTGTACCTCACAACACGAGTGCATAAATGAAGTCCACATCTTCCCAATTTTTTCCAAATAGAAATGGAAGACTTCCCTTGAAGTATCTCACAACACGATCTGGAATAACTGGTACTTCAACTCCACCTGCTTCACTCCTATGTTGGTCCTTGTAATCCTCAAACCATAGACAATCCATTATGGCAGCCTTGTGATTATCAGCTGGTTTTTTCCTGAGCTCAGACCTCACGTGGCAAAGAACCTCATCGATGTGCTGCCAATACAAGTACACATTAATTACACTTAAGACTGGAAAAAAATGACAATTTTATCCTGTCACCCTTACTGTATTATCCCACCAGTGTCGTGGTTCAATAATTGACTCAAACAAAGCATTGTCAATAGCAACTCCACTCAGACCATCAAACTCCACAGGGCTGAATCACAAAACACAATATAGGAGTATAAAATTTCATTGTAATCAACATAGAAGATATTTAGTATATTAATAAACCAATTTTTTTCAAGTACCTTTCCCCTTTGTACCATTGTATTGCCTCTGTCATTTCTTTTACATCTGGATTGTTGGTTATCTTCTTCCAAAAAGCTTTCGAATAGACTTCCTTCTGGCCCTTGGTGTTGTCCTTCTTGGTGTTTTTCTTCTTGGTGGTCTTGGATGTGTAAGGAGAGTTGAGAGAAGTAGAAGGCTTTGTATTACGCTGGGAAGGATCCTGCAAAACCACAGTGAACTCAAAAAATATCATATCCTGCCATTCAACACAAACTATCCTGTCATGATCCAAAAACTATCCTGTAATTTCAGAAGTTACCTCTGTTTCTGTGGAGACACCTTGTTTGGAGACCGGCCACTAACATGATTCACCCTTTTGCCGAACACAGGTTTGGGTTTGGCAAAATCATCTGCCTTGTCCTCCTCACCTTTCTCCACCTCAATCATTTCCACATCAGCCTTGCCCTCCTCAGTCTTTTGCTCCTCTGCCTTTACCATCTCAGCCTTGGTCTCCTTATTCTTTTCCTCCTTAGCCTTGGCCACCTCAGCCCTTTTCTCCTCCTCAGCCTTTGCTTCCTCAGGCTTTTTCTCCTCAGCCTTTGCCAACTGCTATTGAGAAGTCTAAAAAGGCTGTGTTTTCGGCTATTAAGGAGAGGATGTGGGATAAATTGAATGGATGGCGGGGAAATATGTTATCCAAGGCAGGAAAAGAAACTCTCATCAATTCTGTGTTATAGAGCATTCCTACTTATTTGATGGGTCAGATCCCGGATACTTTGCTTGAGGAGATACATACGATGTTTGCTAAATTCTGGTGGGGCTCCACTGACCTTCATAGAACAATACACTGGAAAAGATGGGAGTTGATGTGTATTCCTAATAGACTTGGGGCTTGGGATTTCGATACCTGAAGGCTTTCAATCTATCACTGTTGGCGAAGCAGGGCTGGAGGCTTATTAATAATGAAAGCTCTCTTTTATCTCGTATTTTGAAGGCCAGATACTACAGACGACAAACCTTCCTGACTGCTCCGTTGGGGTATAATGTGAGTTATTCTTGGCGGAGTGTGCTTGAATCTAGGGATCTCGTATTGGAAGGGTTGGGTTGGAGAATTGGTGATGGTTCTTCTGTTATGGCTTCGGACTCTAAGTGGATTCCTGATGGGCTTACTATACAAAAGCCTTTATCACAATCTGGGGTGTCCCATAATTTTAGGGTTTCGGATCTTATTATACCTGGTTGTATGACGTGAAATACAGGATTAGTCTCTTCCATGTTTTGTCCTGATGATGCCAAGGCCATCCTGAGTATTCCCCTGTCGATTCGTCGTCGGCCTGATTCGTTGGTGTGGTGGACAAATCGTGAAAGGAGCTTCGCTGTTCGTTTTGCCTACTGGCTCCAAACTTGCCAAGCGATTTCAGATTGGCAGAGTCATCTCTTTGTGAGCAGTCCGGACGTCTGGCGTCTTATCTGGTCCATGAAGGCTCCGCCAAAGGTGCGGGGTTTTGGTTGGCGGGCCTGTTCGGACTGTCTTGAAGTCACAGCTATGCTGAACCGGAGACATGTGGTTTCTTCTCCAACTTGCGCTCGCTGCGGGGCCGATCCAGAAACGATTTGGCATGCCCTAGTGCTCTGCCTGGAATCTGAGCTTGCCTGGTCAGGTTCTCCTCTTCAAGCGCGGGCTCGAAACCAGACAACCACAAATCTTGTTGAGGCGTTGGTCTTGCTACGCAGTACACAAGGAATGTAACCGGTTAGGGATTTCTTGGTCCACTGTTGGATTTCCTGGAATTGGAGAAACTCAGCCCTATTTGAGGATGGATTCACCAATGGTGATGTTCTTCGTATGGGCCTTCTGAAGTTCATTTCTGATTTTGATACAAAAGGGTCTCGGTTTACGGTTCTGCCACGAACTTCGTTACCCGCCCATTGGACACCACCGCCTCAAGGGGTAATTAAACTGAAATTTGATGCATCTGTCTCCACTGGTATATTTGGTATGGGTGTTGTATGTCGCAATAGTTTGGGTCAAGTGGCTTTGGTTGGTGCAAACTGCATTCCAGGAATGGGGAGTTCGTTATTGGAAGAAGCAAGTGCCTGTCATTGGGTTGTGTAACTCGTTTGCCGACTTGGTCATGAAGATTTGATCATCGAAACTGACTCGCTGGGTTTATATCACAGACTTATGACTCCCTGTAATGGTCTTTCTTATGTTGATTTGGTTGTTAGTGATATATTATATATGTGTAACTTATGTAATAGTGTATCCTTTAGCTTTATATGTCGTACCGGGAATACTGTGGCTCATTTAGCCGCTAGGCATAGCCTTATTCCTGGTAACGAATTTGTGTACCTCAGTAATTTCCCTCAAGGCATTCTAAGTCTTGCGGATATTGATCTAATATAGTACAACATTTTCGTTTCAAAAAAAAAGATAAGAATTTTGGATTAAATATTCATGAATAAGATGAGGAAGAATTTTGCTTATGCATTGAATAATTACTAATTGTCATTACTTTTGGCCTAGAGGAACCAATCTATATATCTTACCTATATAAAGATTGGTTGTCCATAGCCAAAATTGAATGAAATTGGTAAGGTCATTAATGACTCCGGTTAACGGGCCTCGAATTTTTTCATCTCTCAGCAGCCCGTTTTGCTTCATTCCTTTTGTCCTGCATCACTTTTACGCAGCCCTCCATCTGAGTTCAGTTCCTCGGTCTCTTCTTCTACCACGGCTCCCACGTCTCCTTCAATTGTTTGCCTGTTGGCGTTTTTCTTCAATTCCCGGTCTTTCGCCTCCCACCTCTAACCTTCAACCATCATGGGCCTAAAGAATGTTTGCCTCACGTTTAGGGTTTTGGTTTTGGTGGTATGAACTCCGTACAGTTGGGATAAAGAAGGCGATCGAAGCTCATGATGGGAACGAGATCGATAGGAGGAATAAGGCTTCATGCCTTCAATGCATATGTCGTTATGCCGTCAGTTTCTCTCTCAACTCCCTTCTCCAATTTCCTCCATGACGGAAGAGCACAGTACGAGAACCGCCGTGCTTAGGCCTAAACAAAGACACAATTTCCGCTCCGTTAGCCGCGACAGTGACGCACTTGTGCGTCCAAATAGCACCGCAACTTTTACGCTTCCGTCGGATAACCATCCCCTCATCTCCGTTAGTCCTCTTTTTTCTCTTCTATTCTGCCAAACCCTAATTTTCCATCTCTCTTATTGCTTTACGCTGTTACAATTTCACATTGTGAGATTGTGTTTATTTCACTTTCTTTGGGTGGTTGATTGCAGGATTTTCAAAGGGGTTTTAGTATGATGAAAGATATTGCTATCGAGTTGGAGAACCGAAATGGTATGCTCCTTATGCAGATATCTCTGTCTTTAGCCTCCATTAAGATAGATTCTCATTTATCCAACTTTAGTTTAAGGATTTTAAGTACTGAACTAATCAACTCAATTACATAGTTTCTCACACCACCCTTTAGTTAGTGTTGATTGGATTGGAGGCTGCCAGGATGGGATCAAATTTCATGTTTTTGTTTTGATGAAAATTGGGTGGGAGTTAGAGTTGGATTCCCAATTACTCATGGAATTTGGGATGGGGTTTATATTTTCAAGTCCCATTCTATCAAATGGGATCATTTCTGTAGTGGCCTTTGTGATGATTAACCATTGTACCATGGCTTTTAAGTAAATTATTGTTCTAACAACACATTATCATATCAGGTGAAGGAGCTTGAAGCGGAATTGATAGAGTTGTTGAACGCTTATGATGAATGCACATACTTTTCCACTGTATTACAATCCACTAAAAACATTTATCAGCCCGGGCCACAGGTGTCATATCTCACTCGCTGTTGGATTTTTACATGAAACTACTCAATTTCCATGCTTAATTTTAATCCCACTTCTTTTGAAATCTTATTCCTTTTTTTTCATTTGTAGATAACTGATTTTAACAAGCTGTTTAAGAATGAGATTAGAAAGTTGAAGGGTGGAAATTCTTCAAAAGGACAGAAACTTCAATATGTGCACCAATTGAGAGAGGCTGTTTGGGTATGTGTGTGCCATTGATGAGCCCTTAAATTTGTCGTTAACGCAGGTATTGATTGATTTAATTCCATTTATAAAGTGGATGATATATATTAGGATATAACATTGTTTTTTTTTTGTTGAATTACTGTAATACTAAATTAATCCAAATTTCTATGAGAAGTTATAGTTTATGAATTCTCCTAGATTGATAAATGCCTAAATTTCAGGGAATTAATGGATTTGATAAGAAGACTCTTTATATACGACTTTTGAATTTTGAATGAATGCTAAGGAGAAATAGGAGATTGATTCATAATATTTGATTTACAGTATTTCTCACTGGAGATGAATCTTCTGATTCTGACTGTTTGCTGGTGTTTCTCATTGCGTTTCATGTCGTGTATTCATCGGTTTCTCGATGAATAGTTCTACTTTTAGCTATCAATGTTTATAACATAATGATTTGTGCTTACTTTTACAGGGCTTTGTCTAATTCTGATCAAAGTTGAAAGCAGAATCTGCATTTCATGAGATTTTAACCCTTATCTGATACGATAGGAATTTTAACTTCTCAATGAAAATTTATTTTGTAGAAAACTGCATGTTGATATTGTTGCCATCATTTTGCAGAAGTTGCTTGATCTGGGATAGGCTGTTGGAACTGAAAGTCAAGGGCTTTCTCAAGATTTATTAAATCTCTTCCAACCTCATGGTACAAGTCAAGCGACCTTCTCTTGGAAAAAGTCCAAGGAAAGGTAAAAATCTGGTTGATACTACCAAAAGTTGTTTTCCATATTGAGTTCTCGCGTGTAGTGTACTAAAATAATCAAACGTCTTAGTTGCAAGGTTCAATAGTCATAGAAAGAATGTGATTTATTTTTCACTGTTCTTGCTCTACTTTTGGTGAAGCTGGTAGAAAGCAATGAAAAAGTTCAGTTTGTTTATATATTATGTCACAAATCTTGCATTCTTTACCCATTACTTAATCTATGTAGATCGAACTATCCACACTATAATCATTAAATAGGCTAAGCTGGAAAACCTGAAATAGTTTATTGTTGGTTTGAACAGGAGTACTCATGGCTAATTTTGACATGTAATTTTTTAAAACTTCTAGTTATTCTATCAAATATTTCTATTGTAATGTTTCATTGGATTCTATAGTTGGGGAAATGTTTGACTAACTCTTCTCAAATCAACACTGATATTCCTCTGTACGAGATCAATGGGGTAATTGATTTTGCTTAATTGAATCTCTAACAAATTCGAGTTCATTCCTGGTAGGCGGATTAACACTGATGTAGTGATGTTATATGGTTTTGTATAGATGGCTTTGAAGCTTGAGCATTGAACCAACAAAGGTTGATGATTGATCTATGCTGCTCAATACATGTAAATTCCACTTATAACTCTAAATTTTGTCACTATTGATGTGAAGCTACTCACTAGGCGAGATGTAAAGGATCATGTTCCCCATTGTTGATCTTGATGCAAGACCAACAACGAAGCCGAGAATCTTCCTTGGATTGCTCTGGAAGCAGTTCAACCATCTCGGGTAATTAATTTGTAATAAGGCAATAAAACTAAGAAATTTTAGTAGAAAATGAAACAGTACTTGATATTTGATCTACTGCTTATAGGAATATTGGGTTTGATCCTGCTTTGTTTCGGGTTGATCCGTATGGAAATGTCGTCTACTACTATGCTGATTCTGCTTCTCCTCTCGCATGGGAGATTGATCATTTGTATCCTTGCTCAAGTAAGCTAGAAATATGCTTGACTGTTATAGTATTCTTTCAGATTCAGTTAATGTGATGATTTTCACTGAAATGTGACAGGAGGAGGATTGACAGTACCTTGCAATCTCATAATTCTTCAATGACAAGTTTGTAGGAGAAAGAACAATAAGTTGGAAATTTTAGGGCCGTGGTGGGATTTGCAGCTGGGTATATCCATAAACCAGTTCTTATCCATCTTTGCAGCTTCCAACTCTGATTACAGGTCTGTGTTTTTCATTGTCGATTTGAAACAATCTTGATTGAGGTGCTAATTTAGCGAGTTCATGCATAATGAATAAAATTTGCAGACATAGGGCATTCTCATGGTTGTTTAAAGAAGGGGCAAACGAGGAGCTAAACGAGTCACAATCTGTTGATTCACACAATTTTCCTCATCATTTTGTTGAATCACAAGAGAGAATGGGGATGGCCCCATCTGCAGTCGTCATTACTCGAAGGATCCTTATGATGCTAAGAAACTGAGGCTTAACACACCGATCATTGGTAGAATTAATGAGAAATGGTATTTGATTTAGTTTTTTTAAAAGTTGATTCTAATTTTCATACTTTTGTAATGACAGCTACATCAAAATCATAGCATGGTGTTGTGCTGAAAGAAAATGAGTATGGATTTGGCGACAAACCCGTATCAGGCCATAATGATTGCAAGGAATTCCTTGAAACAAAGAGAGGAGACGTCACTGATGAAAGCGGAAATGCATAGGCTGGATGATGAAGTGAAGGAAATAATGAAAAAAATGAGGAGGAAAAGGTAACTATTCAGGATTTGGAGATGGAGTTGATCAAGAGAAAAAGAAGTGTTGAGAAATGTCACCGATTGCCTGAGACACAATCTTCCTATAGAGTTATGCTTGAGAAAAACTAGACTCTCATACTATCTTTTTGTTTACATGACCTTAATAATCATTTTTTACATAAATATGAATTTCTTCATTGTCTTTTAAAAAGAGTGTTGTTTACAAAGAACAAGTGAGACTGAACCAGACTGTAGCAAGTGCACTGACAACAAGGCTCGAAGCACAAAAGGAAAATTGCGACTGCTGAGATACAACTCCACAAAAAAGTTCAAACAGAAAGAAGAACTTGAAAAACAGACACAACCCGAGTGGGATGAGGTAAGGCTCTCTTGCTCAATTTATTATTTTGGATGATGTACTCTATCTATGTGAAATTTCTGGTTAGTGGTGATCTACACTCATCCTGATGTCTGATTGTGTTAAAGTTTCAATTTCTGTGTTAGTTTGAATGGAATTCAATTAGAAATGACAGTTTTTGTCCATTTTTTATCATAAGTTTGTTCTATCTTCAGATGGTAAAGAATAATAGTAATATTGCACTGTGAAACAAGTCAGATAATATTTCCCAAGTCTGTTAAATTTAGCATAGACCACATAAAAGTAAAAGTGTTTGAAATTTGACTTTTTCTTTTCAGAATAATGACAACCTGCAACTACCTTAATAAAAGAAAGTATTAATCTTAGGTTAAAATAGGATATGTTGATTGTCGTATCATCTTCAATGAAATGAGGACCTGTGGTAAATCTTACAACTCTCCTTTCATCTTTTTCATTCATGCTTTCCTGTATCCATAGCTTTTTTGTGAAACACTTTGTGCTTTCCTCCTGTTCTACGGCTGGTATGTATGCTCTATTACGAGCCAAAAACAAATTTGAATTTAATGAATTTGACCCGTTTCCCCTTTTTTCAATTTAACTTTTGTTCTCTGTCGAAAATTTAGGTTTTGGATTGTCGCGTTTAGCGATCGAGAGGAAGGAGAAGGACACTATGCAAACTGCAACTGTCACGGTATTAGTTGGTTCCGTTTTAAGTGCCAATGGCCTTCGTTTTGCAGTGGTGCTTTACCATTTTCATCTTACTTAGATTTGAGTACAAATCTTCGTTTTGCAGTGATGACGAGCTTTGTGGCTTTACAAAGAGGGTTTAACAACCGCGGTTAGTTTTTGTGTGGATCTTTGCTTCTTTTCGGGTCAAGTCAAGTGTCTTGGAGATATATTTGGGTAATTTGAAAGGTACAATTCAAGTGTTTTGAAATGGCTTGATACTGAAATATTGATTGTAGATCAAAGGTGAGAAGAGCTTATTAACTTGACATTATGTGCTTCCCATCATATAAGCGCTTCGTTGCTTTGAATATAACCAAAACTATTAGCATATGTCGCTTGTATATGTAAAGGTTAGCGGATGGTTGATCGGATGGTTGATCGAATTGAATGTAATTAGTACATATTTAAATCTAAATTAAATTTTTATTAACTAATTATCATTAATTCTAAATTTATTTTTGTTTCTGTTAATTAATGATCTCTGAAATGTGAAATCTAATTAATTCTAAATCTTTTTAAGTTTTTTTATTTTTCTTAATTAATCATCTTATTCTAATTTAATATATCTTAGAATTACTGTAAAAATATAAATTATAGTATTAACTCCTTATGAAGGCCGTTATGTTATGTTAGAAACTTGATTAAGTCACAAATTAATAAAATAAAGTATTGAGTAAACTTCTCTCATGACACCCTTTATTTCATTATTATGTTTTAAAACTACTTAAACATAAATACGAGGAAACCGAAAATAGTTACAATTACAAATATTAACAAATTTGATAACAACAACAAAAATATTAACAAATAATGCGCAACTATATTAAATCACATAGGAAAATACGTAATTTTTTCGCGCGGAGCGCGGGTCCCGTATCTAGTATATATAAAAAAATTGTTGAGTTTGATGAAGTAATGACAATTGGTACCTACTTAATGCATTAAATTAATGTATTGATTTTTTTAAAAGGTTAATGCATTGAGTTAATCTCCTAATATGAGTCATTTAGTTATGCTTTGAGTGTATGTTCGTTTCTGTATCGTATTTCCCTCATCGATTTTTATATGTTTCATGCGTATGTCTTTTGAGATATCCCTTGGACCATGATTGTCTTTTGAGATATCCCTTGGACCATGATTGTCTTTTGAGATTCTCTTTCAGCGGGTTGTTATTATGTAGATAATGATTTTAAAATATCACTAATTAGTAATTATACCTTACAAATTTCGTTCCTAATCAATATGTTAAAATTTATATATTTAATTAATTAAAAACATCTATTTTTTATGAAAAATTACAACATAAATACATATGTGAAAATAATACGAAATATATAAATACGATAAAAGTAAATGTATTAGGTCCGCGTAAAGGACGGGGAATGAACTAGTTTATATATATAGATAGATACTCCCTCCGTCCCTTAATGTTCTTCCCATTTCATTTCGATACATTTGCCAAGGCACCTTTTGCGTCGTTAATATCTCTTATTATATATTTCTAAAAATTATAAAATTTTGATATTGTTAAAGTACTCAATGAGACGAACAAAACAAGATCACGCATGACCATGTTTGTTCTTATAGATTGAGAATAATCTAACAAATTGTATTAAATCGTGAATAGTGTTAAAATTGGAGATGAGAAGAACATTAAGAGAGTAGATTACTGAAGGCTTGGGAATCATGTCAGATCACAATTCACATATAAAAGCTTGTAAGAAACAGGTATATAACCAAATCATCACAATGAGACCGTTAGCCAAAATGAGTTTAGAGATCAATAATCCAATCCATTAGTACACCACGATAAAATACACAAAATAAAATGACAAGTAGCATAATCTAAATGAAAGAGTTTATGTCAGATCACCTTCCTCCATTTCCAACTCCTTCAAATTCTCCTTCACTCTAAGGAGAAGAGTTGTCTTCCATGCATCCTGTACAGCAAATCACATTAATTTAGGAGGTCAACTGTCTAGATTAAATTACACGTGATTTTCTGAAAACGGTCTCATTGTGATGATTTGAGTAGAACAAGGAACGTACCAATGGTGTCATGCTATCAAATTCTTTGACAATGTCAGTGAAGTTTCCAATGTCGCCTTCATCAATTGCAGAAGCCAGATCCTGTGAGTGATTGGGGAAATATATTTATTCATAACTAATGTCATTAAGACAAAGGGTTAACAGAATGAAGTAGCTTAGGGAAGCAAGAACATACAGCCAGGAATTTGTATTCCCGAGACCCAGAAAATGAGGGGATCATATTCTGCAGAAGCAAATAGAACAAATTTTAAAACAAATATATAAGGCATAGCACAAGGCTCATAGAAAAAGTGAAAACTGAAACCTGATATTTCTCCAATGCATTGTTTATTGAAACAACGTCACCTTTACAGAGATGGCAGATTCCGGCATTAAGTAGATGGCCTTTGGCTCCGTACTTGAGAAGGTTATTGTTAAGCGATTGTTGGGCTATATCTTCATAGATCTCAATAGCCTTTGGATATCTGAAGAGAAATGAATATACATTAATATTCCTGAAAACAATAAAAAGTTACATCTTCCTCCTCCAAATATTTTTTATCTCAACAAAAGAAGAAATGAGAAGAAGAGCAAGAAATTTGGGTCGACATAATAATGCACAAAATATACATCATACAGAAAGCTTATGTATTGTCCTCCAGGCTCAATGAATTATAAATTACTAAGTATATAACTTATTCTCCTGCTGATGTGAAAAGAACGTCATTAGTCTTTATTCAAATACTTCAACCAGAAACTTACTGTTCTAATTGGGCAGCAAACTGTGCAAGTTTTAGATTGCATTGATTTGCAGATGTAGTCACTTCTTCCATTTGGAAAAGATCAGCAGATTTTTCATAGTAGATCATAGCCTTCTCCAAGTTTTCATCAGCCTCATACATATCAGCAATTTCCTGCACAGGAAGTCAGTGTCAACAAGATTTTTTTCAGTGCTTTGTTTGTTTGAAAGATTATGTAAATGAACTGAATACAAAGTTTTCAGAAAGAGTCACGTGTAGCCAATATAGCCATATAGTTTGCACTAGTATAAGACAAAATGATTGATTATTACCACTAGATTCCATAACACTGTATAGCTTCATCATACCGAAAAATTACTACACTGTTCTTCCTTCTCAAAGACAATCTCCCTGATCAATCCTTTCACATTTTATTTCATTCGGTAGACATGATATCCAATTTCTTTCTCAGCATAAAACCAACTAATTTTAATCAATTATTCTTTCATAACTCAAAAGTATAGTTTGTCCAAGTATATTCCATCAGTGGATACAAATTTGAGATGTTAAGAGAAGTTGTCACCCAAGATAAAGGATAATTGAAGTCAATAACTAATAAATCATTTACCTTGCAATACCTAGCACCCATATTAAGTCTTCCAAGTTCAAGGAATATATTGATTGACTGCTCCAAGCAAGATACAGCTTCTGCAAACGCATCAAAATCACAAAAGGGTTACCGAGTGGAGTGAGTGCCATTCAGACTGTAACTCAATTGTAAAGAGTTTTCATTCTATGGTCATAAACATGTACATACAGGACAGACAAACTAGAATAGGAAATGTCCTTAATTTCATTAAAGAATCATAATTCATAACTATTAATACCAAATTTTATTTACTCCCAGTCAGGGATCATAATAATTTCCAACTAGCTTCATTATAGAAGATCTTGGGGCATAAGGGAAGTTCTAAAATTTGAGAAATAAATGTATAAAGACCTTAATAAAACACAATAAAGGTTAATGACGTGTAATTTCATACAGTACTAGGATCATGCTCATTAGCAACACCAAAATGCCTCTCAGCATCAATAGACAAACCTCATTTTCAAAACCTATATGATTTGTAATTCAGGAATCTACATTTTCATTTGATAAAAAGAAATTTCTAGCAATGCAAAGCATCATGGTGGTAAAATAGATGTCATTGTGCCAAACAATGCTAACTTCACAGTCCACAAGCAGACAAGACTCAAGTTACTGTACATTCTGTACTCATTCAATTATCAACATAACTCTCTTCATTCTAATATGATAACAGATTATAATTAATACTTTGAGAGCATGAGAATAGCTATCACATAGATGGAGTAGGCAGCAAAAGGATCCATTAGCAAACTTTGAACCAATTCTAAAGAGACAAGACATTATCATTATACTGCTAAATATTCCATACCTGTTGTTGATACTTTCTTATATGCGTGAGCAGCTTCAACAAAAGCATTGGCTGCTTCATGTTTGCTATCAAGCTGCATATGCAATTTGACAAACACCATATAATTTTTGCGTATATAAATGATCAAAGGATCAAAGGAGTCAAGTCACGTTTGCATGAATTAGTTACCTTCATATGACAGTTTGCCAACTTCACATATACTTCCCCAGCTCTATCCCCTGAGATATATGCATTGAAGATCATTACCAATCATCTTTTCACTCAAGCTATTAATAATTCCCCCCCTTCCTATTTCCAGTCAAACACACACACAGACATGCAGAAGCTGCACTTCGTTTTTATCAGATCCTCTATAAGAACTCCTAATTCTACAACCTACATTTTACCGTCTTAAATTATATGATATAATTGCTCATGGAGGTACAGGAAAAACAAATCAATAGACACATCTTAATAGCAGCACAAGCAAACCGAACTCAATGATCTACATTTTTCAATTTCTCTTTTCCAAACTCCAGAAACTTTTCTTTCAAAAAAAAAAAAAAAAAAAAACTCCAGAAACTTTTCTCCTTTCCAAACGTTTCCTCTTCAATCTCAACAAGTCAAATCCCTCGGAAACCACATTTAGAGGCAAAGCCAAGGAAAAGAAGCAATTGGATTCAACCATCTGAATGAATGCGATCATTGAATAAAAAACCCTAAGCGTGGAAAATATACTGAAATTCAGCCAAAATTGATTTCAATAAACGCGCAAAAAGACTGAATTAGAGAGATTACAGAGAGCGATTACATGATTTGGCAAGCTTGAAGCAATTAGCAGCTTTCTCGTACAAATCGGCAGCATCTTCGTGCTTGTTGCCGAAAATACCCCAGCCGGTGAGCTTCTTTTCGGCCTTGCTTTCGAAATCTTCACCTTTTGCGAACTGATCAGCCATGGCCGGCCGATGACAACTCTCCCACCCTCAGATATTTGTGTATCGTCCTCTCTCCTTCAATAACCACGTCTTTTCGAATTCCGATTTCAGGCTATGACTTGTTGACGACTACGGTTTTTTCCCTTACTTTTTTTTAATCAAAAGAAATGCATATACTCGTACTCGATTTCATCGGTGTTATTCTAACTAGCTTGGCTCCCGCGGTGCGTCTTATAAAATAAAAAATAATCTAATGTATTTATAACTATAATATTATAAAATAATAACTTAATGTATTTAAAATAAAAAAACTAAATAAATTTAGTTGTTTTACCTCACACAAATATTTATAACAATTTTTTTTATCTAAGCAATAAATTATTCTCCAAAAAGCTTAATTCATAAAATAATCAATATTTAATGTAAAATATTTAAGTTTGTATGAATAATTTTTTATAAATATTAATTAAGAATTGTTTAAATATTTAAATATATATATTAGTTAGAAATATTTAAAAGTTGAAAATTTTCTATGTGATAAAATCTTTGTATATTAGACCATAAATTATGGTTTGGAGAAAGTTAAAAAAATATATAAAAAACACTTTATTATTTTTTTTGGCGGCAAAAAAAGCAAGTTATTATGAAGTACTCCCTCCGTCCCTAAAAGTTCTTCCCATTACAAATAATGATATTATTCACGTATTAATCGAATTCGTTAGATATCTTCCTTATTTTCTCGGCTCAACCGCCTCGACCCGAACCCTAGGCAACGATGCCAGTATTGCACAAGAAGAAGCTGGAATTAAAGTCCACTTCGGCCTCCTTTCACTCGCGTTTCGCAAAACCCCACATCGAGAACCTTTTCAATCAATAAGTCTAGAATATTTAACCCGCTCCCATCCTAAATTAATGAGGTTTGTTGTGCTACCCGGAGAGGACTAACACCGGTTGTTACCGTCATGCACGGATACCGCCTTTTCTCCTTTGTTTTTGTTCGCCAATTTTTATCTATCAAAGATGGATCCTCTAAACCAAATTTCTACAATAACTCTACTTTTCTGTGTATTTTCGGTTTTGAATGATGAGGGTGCATTTTCAAGCTTGTACGCATTCCTCTTTGATTTCCAACTGGAATTAGAAGCACTGTTTATATTTAAGGTGCTATGAATTTGGAATAGAGGGTCTTTTGTCGATTTTTTTTTTTCTTCCTGTAATGGGCCTTTTTTCAAAAAAAAATTCCCGATGTATGCTCATTTTAAAACAAATTCCCGTTATAGGCACTTCTAAGAGGTTCGAAATTTTTTTATGTGGGAGAGAGCATCTCTCATCCGAAGCTGAATTTATGTATAAGAGACGGTGGGAATACATAAGTTTTTTTTTTTAACCCCACGTATAAGAGACGCTGGTTTTGGGGTAAAAAAAAAAGTATTTACACCGTTCAAAAAAAAATCTTCATCATCGTTCTCCAAACACCCAGCTTCACCATCGTTCTCCAAACTCTCTTGCATAACCACTTCCAAACACCCAAAAAACTCTTCCGCAGCTTCATCATCGTCTTCTCCAATGGCTTCCACTTCCATCGACGCCGTCGACCGGTCATTCACGATGCAACTCCGATCCAGTCCCTAGCTGCACAACCCTTGCTCTGTTCTTTCACCAAAGAAGGTATCCAACTCCTCCACCATCGTCGTCCTCGGTGACCAATCTTCCGGCAAGAGCTCCGGTCTGTCGTCAAAGACGAATCCTCCGTTGGGCCGCCCGCCATTGAAGACGCGACGCGGGAGCTCGCCGGGAACTCAAAGGGCATCTCCAATGGAAGTGGAAGCCATAGACGAGTTAAACGAGATAGTTTTTTGGGTGTTTGGTGCTGCGGGTTTTTTGGGTGTTTTGGAGGACGATGATGAAGCGGGGCTCGCCGGGAACTCATGATGAAGCGTGTTTGGAGAACAATGATGAAGCTGGTTTTTTAAAGGGTACCCCAAATTACTTTTTTTTTACCCCTCGTACGAGAGACGCTGAGAAATACGTAGGGTTAAAAAAAAATTACATGTATAAACCCAGCGTCTCTCACACATAAAAAAATTCCGAACCTCTCAGAAGTGTCTATAACGGGAATTTGTTTTAAAATGAGCATACATCGGCAATTTTTTTGAAAAAATGCCCATTTAGAAAAAAATTTGTCTTTTGTCTTTTGGTATAAAACTGTGAATCTCATAGTGTTCCCCCCTATTATCTCCACATGCTTGGACGCTGCTATTTTTTCTGCATTGAAATTTCAAAGTTGGTATGGTCCTACAAACAGGGTCGTTCTCGACATTTTGGGGGCCCTGTTACAATTCTCACCTATAAAAAATATATATATTTTTTGATGATTTGTAATGGAAAAAGGGGGAAAATCTCGCGCCGGAAAAATTATAACTCACTCCCAGTGTTGGGTTGGGCCTGATAACGATGCGTTCATATTTTTTTTAAAATTCGGTTTAGTTTGGTGCATTACAAATTGAAGGCAAAAAAAATTGGGCTCATTGCGGATGCGCCCAAATTTAAGCTGATTCTTTCAGACACATTTTTGTAGCGCTTAAGGCGGATGCGATGTAGAATTTTTCGGATGCGAAATTAAACGTCCACAAAAATGCAAATTTCCAATGCATGATATATTATAAGTATAGAATTATACTAGAATTGAAGCAAATCATCAAGAATGATCCCGAAAAGTAAAAATAACCAAAGAAATTGAGAATCAGAACCCAAATGCCCAAATCCCCTTGCCTAAGTTGATAAATGATTTTTATTGAAGTTGAATGATGAACGAATAGGAAACACAATTTATAAGAAAAAAATTTAACCATGCATAGTAATACGCCTGCTCCTCTCCTATATTCCTACTACTCCGTAGTTTTTACTGGAGTTTTTTTTTTTTTGCAGTACATGAGCCTCATTAATTCGAGTACATTTTGCCGGTAAAAGTACATGGGCTTATATAATCTACGTATACGGGGCCCCCAAATTTGGGGGCCTGTTCAGTCAATCACATTTAGCTAGACCTGGCAATCGGGTCGGGTCGGTCGGGTTCGGGTTAAGGGTGCTCCGGGTCGGGTCTTTTTCGGGTCGGGTCATTTCGGGTCTAAAATTACCGGGTCAAAACAGGTCGGGTTGTTACGGGTTTATAGGCGGGTCGGGTTCGGGTCTAAAATTACCGGGTCAAACAGGTCGGGTTGTTACGGGTTTATAGGCGGGTCGGGTCGGGTTCGGGTCTAAAATTACCGGGTCAAACAGGTCGGGTTGTTACGGGTTTATAGGCGGGTCGGGTTTGGGTCGAAAATTTTGGAGTCAAACAAGTCGTTTGTTACGGATTTATTGTCAGATCGAGTCGCTTTGAGTAAAAACTTACCGAGACATAACAAGTTGAGTCGTTACGAAATATTGATGTTAAATTTGGGTCAATCTTAATTGCAAATTTTAATGTATGCTTCGATAGCAACACCACTACATTACCTTCTTTTCATTTATTTGAATAAGTTTGGCATAGTAACTTTTAGTAGATTAGCTAATATTTGAAAAAAAAAACGAATGAAAACATTTATAAATTACAATTTACAACCTATGGACAAGTCAATAACCATCGACTAAATAAAACACGATAGGTTCAATGCGACGGCAAATAAAGACCTGATATGTTGCTCAAAATCAAAACACATCTTCACAACCATAATCAATCCATCGTTTAATGCAACTCAAGATAGATAGAGTATTAAAATGAAAACAATCTGTCAACTTAGTCACATAATTCAAACTGCAAAAAAATAACAATCTCATAACTTAGAAAGTAAAACATGTTCTTCATATTCTTGTCAATCTTCCATGTCCATTGACATTGGACTATCTTCACTGTCATTGTTGATGTCCATTCTTGTAACTTGTATAATTTTTCGAACAATAATCAACATCGATGTTCATATTGCGCCAAGTTATACAGTTATCACTAGTTTGGTTTTACAAAGGAGGTGTTATTTGAAATGTTAGAAGTTGTGATTGGAAGTTACCCACATGGTTAAATATCTCTAATAAGCATTGAAACCAAGTTTCATTCCATTCCGACATCGTTTGGGCGTCGTTTTTCCAAATTGGCCTTAAGTCCATTTAAGGCCTTTTAAGGTCTTTTAGCTTTTACGCATAGTTTCAAGTCTCGTTTCGTGTAAGCGAGACCTTAATGGGACTTTATATGCCTTAATGGAACACCCTGTTTGATTGCAGAAAAGAGTACTAGAATTAACTTATAGGAAAATCCTACTAACTTGAGGAGGTTGCTTATTATAGGTTCTATTTATTAAGTTGTACTCCCTCCTCCCTCCGTCCCCAAATTTTCTTCCCATTGTTATTTTTGACACTATTCACTTTACAAGAGAATATTCGATATATCGTCTAATATATAAGAAAAATCATAGTAATATGAGATCTTGTTTGATTCGTTTCATCGAGAACTTTAACAATATCAAAATTTTATAATTTTTATTAACGTATATTTGGAGATATTAACGTTACAAAACGTGTCTCGATAAATATGTCAAAAGTAAATGAGAAGAACATTAAAGTACGGAGGGAGTAGAATCTAATATTTAGTACAACTTTTTGTCATTCACATATACCTATATACTCCGTACTATGGTTTATTTAGGTTGTTGTTTCAGTTTTTGGATGCATACAGTCGTAAGAAATGATTTTCAGTTATTTGTTGTTTGTGTTTCGTGTCAGTATTCCATTTCCATATTTGTCATCCTTGGCATTTTGGGTATGAGTAGCTACCAGGCTACCTTAGTCTCCATCTAGCTCATAGACCGTTGGGGTAGAAGGTTCCTTTTTCTTAGGGAATGATGCTCAGATGATAATTTTTCATTCCTGGTGTTGTGAATCCTCTTGATGGTTATATTTCTCATCTTCTGCTAAATACAGTCAATACAGTGAGAGTACTGAGTGAAAAGTATTTACCTCTTTTTTGGGTATGTAGTGTTTTAATATATAAGGTCCTCTACTACTCTGAAGTATCTCTATAATGGAGTTTGTGGTTTTGCTGTTGAATTTGGTATTGTTTATTTGTGGTGCACATGACTTGCTCTCTGAAGCTCTCTTAAGTTTTGGTACAAGCTCTGTCAGTTATGATGAGCATGATGATTATGAAGACTTTGATGAGGTAAAATGCCTCTTCTAGCAGGAACTTAGGTTTATAATATATTTGCATGACAAGTTTAGTTTACTTGTCATCTGAGAAAATGATATTGTTTATTGAGTCGTAGTGTTTGTTTCAATATCATTGCTCATTTTGACTTGTGAATTGGGATTATATCTTCCATATTTGAAGGTATTTTTTAATATGAGTTGATTGTTCTCCCAGTTTCCATTTCTTCCTTTCATTGCCTTTACGTTCCTTGATGCAGGTCCATATATGTTCGATATTTGTAGAGTGTGAAGATCTACATACATGATCCATATCACGTGCAACATATTATTGGAATGGAAGAAGGACGAGTTTTGAGTTTTTAAAGTATAATCCTTATGACTAGATAAAAAGAACTCAGGGAGCGATGGACCAGTGTACAATATGATATCTGTGCATTGCATACGACGTATAATGTATTACGGTCCACTGATTATGTTCATTTTGAATTTCTTTGCAGGTTTCATATTTAATACGGGGTAAAGTTTTTTACACCTTGCTTCGTATTCGACAAATCAACACAGATATATATACGACCGTTTAATATTTTACGGTCATGTTTGTATTCCGCTTTTTAAGTCTTTTTTGTGTTTTATTATTTTATTTTATACGTTTTTTTGCGTTGGGAACAATAATTAAAATAATCCAACTTAAAAGGTGTTAAAATTATATGTTTAGATAAAATTTTGATTAATAATATAATACTTAATACCAATTAAGTTCATTTTCTTAAGGGTGCGATTCCGGTGAGAACAGTTTTTAAAATGAGAACGTGCGAATGGATAATGTGCATCAAAATATGTTTAAATGTGCATCAAAATATACTTAAATGTGCATCAAAAATTTGATGCACATCCTTTAAAAAAGTGATGCACATACAATTTTTACCTTAATGTTATTCAGTTTCTCAATAAATATTCTTTATTAAAAAAATGAATGTTTTTCAAATTTTGAATTTTTTTCAAGTTTGTCAACGAATGTGCACCAAATTAGTACTAAATGTTAACCAGTTTACTACTAATGTGCACCATTCTCACGTTCGTATTTTAAAAGTTATTCTCACCCGACACTTTCCTTTTTCTTAAACCCTAAACACCAATGTCTTTCTTTCCTAAGCTTGTAAAACTCAATCTCCATTCAACTTCCATCTTTTCCACCACCTCCTCCCTCCATAATGGACCAGGCCCTATGACTATTAAATTGTGTATCATGTAGTTCGATATTCTCTACGAACACTACAAATTGCTGCAAATCCAATTTTGAGACCAACCTCCTGCTTCGATCTGTAAGGTAAACTTCAATCTCGATTGTTTGTAGGGTGTTACATGAGTTGTAGAAGACATTTTGTTTCTTTTTCTTCTTTTTTACGTACATTCTCCAAATATAACAATTCCTATAATATTTTTATTTTCTTATTTTTTGCTCTTATATTTTTTGTAACAATTTAATTGTAGGTATACTTTTAAACATCTAATTTCAGATGTTTAAAAAATAATCAATGTATAAGACTATATGGGGTAGTTTTAACAACAAAAAATAATGTTGTAAATTGTAATGTTAATAAGATCATTTATCTCTTTTTCAATCAAGTTGCATAAACTTTAAAACAGTCTTCCCCACTTGGATTTGGATTTCACTAATCTTATGTGTCATTTTGTGGTTAAATCTTATATTTTAAATTATTTATGTTTAAACCCCCTTAACGGGCCCTATGGTTTGTGAATCCTCATCCAACCCTAATTCCTTTTATACGGCGAAAAACCCCGCACCCACTTTTTTATAACTGGCACCCGTCTTGGGCGCAACCCGGATGCGTCCAAAATGTTTTTAAAAAAACCCGGTTCAGTTTTGGGCGCATCCAGGATGCGTCCAACTTAAACCGGGTTTTTTAAACTTTTGACGGAAAAAAAAAAAAAAAAAAATTTTACTGTTCATGGGCGCAGCCAGGATGCGCCCATGAACAGTACCGGTTCAAAAAAAAAAATTTGGACGCACCCGAAATGCGTCCAAGACGGGTGCCAGTTATAAAAAAATGGGTGCGGGATTAAACGCCCATTTTATATCTCCTCTGTTCCACAACCACAAGGTTGCAGACGTTATCCATTTTTTGTCTGAACATACATTTGATAATTCAAAGGTTTAGGGTTGATGATCAATATTTAACGAAACGCCTATATGCACGCGACTTTTTCTCTATATACACGCAATTTAGTGCGCAGATGTTATGCGCATAAGTTAGTGCGCAGTTTTCTTGCGCACAAGGGTATTTTCGGGATAAATGTGAAAATTCTGACGATTTCTGTCAAATGTGTGCGCAGTACCAAAGCGCACATAATATCTAATGCGCAAAAGTTCAGCGCACAACGTTTCGGATTCCCGAACGTGTGCGCTGAACTTGTGCGCACATATTAGTGCGCAGAAGAACTGCGCACAGGGTTTATTAAACCCTGCGCGCAGCAGCTTCTTCTTCTTCCTCCTTCTTTCTTTATTTTCTACTGTAGCTCGACGGCGCCGTGTTCATTTCTTCCATTTCCGAGCGTTTCCCTCGTCTAAACACAATTTCGTCAATGGATTCTGAACCCCCTCATTCTTCCGGTCCCGACCATACCACTTTCGTCCCAATCCCAACACCTCCGGCGACTTCCGTCCCAACGGAGCCACCTCCGGCGACCTTGTCCGACGATGAAGCGTTGGTGGATGGAGGTGGCCGGCGGTATGCGACTCGAGCCGCGTTGGCAGCGGCAAACGCTCCTCCGGCGACTATTCCGGCGACTATTCCGGCGACTATTCCGGCGACTCGGGTTCCGGAGACACCGCATGATCTTTATTCGGTATAAAATTTCTAAACCCGCTTTTTTCAAATATTTATCGTATTTAATTTTGGAAATTTATTCGTAATTTATTTTTGTAATAATTACGATTCAATTTAAGTTTATGAATTAAATATTAGAATTCGTATCTTAATTGTAATTTAATCGTAATTTTTCATAATTACGTTTAAATTTCAGTTTTTTATGAATTAAATTAAATATTAGAATTCGTATTAATTGTAATTTAATCGTAATTTTTCATAATTACGATTAAATTTCAGTTTTGTATGAATTAAATATTAAAATTCTTATTAATCGTATTTTTTTATAATTACGATTAAGTTTCAGATTATTATGCATTAATCGAATGCCTAATCGAATTATTATGAATTCGTATTAATTGTAATTTTTTAGTAATAGTAGTGATTATTATTTCGTATTAGTTGAGATGTTTATTTTTTAGTAATTATGAATTAAATATTAGAAACTTAACAGTCATAAATAGTTATGACTTAATTGTTAAATTTCTAACAATTTCTATTAAAAAATGTAAAGACTCGAATTTGATTACGAAGTTGCAAATTATTTCCGAATATTTTAGTATGAATTAGTCATACTAAAAATGTAAAAACATGTAGACTATACAAGCCGTCATGGATCAGACGGGCAACACGATGCCCGCACCAGTACCGGAACGGCTTCCACGTCGACATGATGTGGCAGCCGGTGTGCGATTATCGTTCGAGGCCCTCGAACGATTTTTCGACACCGGATCACCTGAGCGCCGTGAGCCAGGGAATGAGTACGAGGAGGCACAGCTGCAGCAGCAGGAGATAGATGGTTCGCACATGGAGATGGATGGACAGAGAGCAGATTTCCATGACGACTTAGATTATCCTGGTCGATATGTTACTGCGTTCGACCCTATCGAGCCCACACGAGTACAGGCGCAGGTGACCACGGATGACTATGATATCCAGGACGCACCTCTGTTTCAGGATTTACCTGCAGTGACAGATGCAGAAACGTCGACATCTTCTCCTCCTACGGTTGCATCTGCAGAGCCAGTCGCATCTTCAGAGCCAGTGTCGGGAGATTTAGACGACGATGACCATGCCCCACAGACATATTTTCCTTGGCTCGGGGAGTCGATGCAGGACATTTGTCGTCCACGTGCGCCTCACCTATTGTGTTCTTATGAGACGCATATAGCGAGATGGATATGGTCGCGTGGTCCTCTTCCAGGGCCCGCTCCCGATGTACCATTGGTGCCCCCGGTGCAGGTTAGGAAGCGTGCCCGTGCGGGGGAAGCTGTAGGCCGAGGCAGAGGCCGAGGTGGTGGGAGAGGGAGAGGGAGAGGTAGAGGGAGAGGGAGAGGGAGAGGTCAGGAGGGTGCTGAGGGAGTTGGTGGTGAGGGTGTTGCTGCTGAGGGAGTCGCTGAGGGGGCTGCAGTTGAGGAGGTTGTTGGTGAGGAGGTTGCGGCTCCAGTTAGAGGTGGTCGTCGTCCCAGGCAGAGACGACGAGTAGGAGATATTCAGGCAGAGGATGAGCCAGAGGATGGGGACGGGGATGAGGCCGAGGCTGAGGCGGCTCCGTTAGATCCGGTATGTTCAATAACATTGATCTGAATGCTTATAATAAGTTATACGTTTCTTATTTACTAACCGGACGCAATTTTTTTTCTGTACTTATTTAGGCTAGGAAGCTCCTGAGGGTGATGTACAGATCTGCACAGGTTCATGATTATGAGCATCATATTTCAGCTGAGGAGGGTACATGGTTCAGGCTTGCTGAGCGTTCTGGGCTGACAGAGCTGCGCCGAGTGGGCATAGCGTCTCAGATCGATGCTGCATTGATTTCTGCTTTTGTGGAGAGGTGGCATCCAGAGACCAACACTTTCCACATGCCATTTGCTGAGATGACCATCTGCCTACATGACGTGATGCAGATCCTCAGAGTCCGTATACATGGTCGTAGCTGCAATTCACCTATGACAGATGACCAGATCTATGCGGCGCTTGCGGACGCTATGGGTCAGGAGGCTGATGACATGAAGGCATGTTATAGCTCAGGTGGCATTCATTTCGGTGCCCTCAATGCTCGGTTGGAAGTTTTGTTTGATGCGCCAGTCAGGAATGAGAGTCACATTGCCACTCTGTATCTCCTTTTGCTTCTGGGCTCGACTGTCTTGGTGGACAGGTCGACAAAGGGTGTCAAGGTCCAGTACGCGGCGCTTGTTCTCAACCATGATCGTACAGGGGACATTGCATGGGGAGCCGGCATACTTGCGTTAGTGTATCGCAATTTAGGGTCTGCATCTAGAGTCGAGACGGCAACCATTGGTTCATGTGGGATTCTTCTGAGGGTAAGATCTTGTCGTTAACGTCTAGGTGAATAACTCTTAACTATTCACGTAGTTTTACTAATAATCTGTAATTGTTTATATGTAGTGCTGGATCTGGGCATACTTTCCTCATTTTCGTGATCACTTTGTCACGAACCCTGCATTCGCCCATGGAGATGCTGCTGTAGGATTGTATACACCACTTAGCTCGGATACTGGGCGTTTGGTTGCCATCCGTCGCATGCTCGACAGCATGAGATATGAGCAGGTTTGGATTTAATTTCTTATATTTTTTATTTCATTACCGCAATACGTGTCTAATTTGGCTTGTTATTTGTTTCAGGTTAACTGGCAGCCATGGAGAGATTTGGACTTCAACTCACCAGAGGTTTCTCCTACGAGATTTGAGGGCGTATTGAGCATCTGGAAATTTCATGAGGCCTACAACCCTAGGAGAGTCCTGCGGCAGTTTGGGAGGGCTCAGCCCGTTCCCGACCCACCCATTCAGCCGTTGTCATTTCATCGGCCCATGGGTTGCACGAGGTATGACGTCGTTTATGCACCTGAGCTTCTTCTTGCATGGGACGCAGAGCCGAGGCCTCTGATCGATCTGGATGGGCCGGTTGCAGAGCCAGCATGGAAGATGTCTGATGACTATATGGATTGGCTGGACGAGTTCTCACATCCCGTCGTCGATCCATCCTCTGAGAGACATGATCGCCCGCCTCGCTATGGATATACCCCGGTGCCTATCGATGCATTAGCGGTATGTAAAATTTTATAAAGTTTGTACAAAACTTATCTTTAGACCTTAACTAACGATTAAATTTATGTTTCGTTTGCAGCGTTGTCAGATCCTTCAAGCCATGATGCACTCTTTTCTAGACACCCCTATCTCGGATCGACCTTGGGCCACTGAAGATGTGATTCGTGGTTGGCTTGCAATCTTAGAGGCACCTCAGGCACCTTTGGCAGCATCTCCCCCACGTGCATCGCGGATGCCACCACCACCACCACCTCCTGTTTTCCGAGATTCTGTTCATGAGAGTGGCCAGGGGAGTGGATGCGGCACTCAGGAGGATGCGCACCAAGATGATATGACTCAGGGTGATGTGCCTCGGGAAGATGCTCCGCCTTATACTCAGGAGACTCAGGATTAGACGCTTGACGTCTGTTTTTGTTTGATGGATGTTTTATGTATGATTGATGTTTTATGTATGCATTTTTCTTGTGTGATGGTTTTAAATTTTATGTTTTGCTGGTTTGAATATTCAAAACGACTCCGAACAATAATGCAAATACAAATCTGAACAACAAGACGTGAAAAACTATATTCATTTGAAAACGAAATACAAATTTCAACAACAACACTACACAAAGAGATGGTGAGGAAGACCAACCTATGAAGATCCCCAAACCAATGATTGGTTTCGATGTTCGGAGTCGGCAATATGTACCAACTAATAACCAGTTTTCAAACTCTTATTAGTTCGTACATTTTGCTAAATCCGAACATCGAAACCAATATCGGTTGGGGATCTTTATAGGTTGTCCCTCCTCAACTTCTCTTTGTGCAGTGCTATGCTTGTTTACTAACGATTACAACAACCACTTAACTAACAATTACAACATCGAACTAACGATTAAAACAACCACTTAACTAACGATTGGAAGCCAGGGTCGCCTTAAGATCGGCGTTTTCCTCCTCCAACGTACGTATCTTCGAGAATAGATCTCTTATTGCAGCTAAGGAGTAACAAGGGTGTGGTGGATCGATCCACTCGCGGAATTCACAAATGTAACCACCAGTACCAGCGCATGTCCAGAACCTTCGAGCGAGGTTTCTTCGAGATTCTGAACTCCTCATTACCGCTGGTCGATCACATTTACAATAAAAAAGGGCAGCGTTGCTTGATGATGAACTGTGCGACATAGCGAGTGTTAAGAGACAAATGGTGAGATTGGTGAGGTTAAGAGAGAGATGGTGAGATTGGTGAATTGAGGTGAGTGCAACCCCCTTTTATAGCTTCGGTTTTTGGTGCGGAAATATGACCGTTTCGTGCGCAGATGTTATGCGCACGCAACGGTCATATTTTAACGGTCTTCAACCGTGCGCAGATAAAATGCGCAAAGAATCCTGTGCGCAGATGTTATGCGCACGCAACGGTCATATTTTAACGGTCTTCAACCGTGCGCAGATAAAATGCGCAGAGAATCATGTGCGCAGATGTTATGCGCACAAAACGGTCATATGTATAAGGTTTACAAAGGAGGTGTTACTCGAAGAGCTCGAGTTTTCGACTCGAACTTACCGACAAGGTTAAATAGCTATAATATGCATTGAAAACAAGTTTCATTGCATTCCGACGTCGTTTGGGCATCGAACCGCCTATTCTCGACCTTAACAGGCCATCAGGACCGATAAGGCGTTTTTGCGTTTTCGCGTATTTTCGATCAACTTTTTGTGAAGGGGAGACCTTATACACTCTTTATATGCCTGATAACACATAATTGTATAAGTTTTAAAAACATAATCCACATCGATGTGCTAGACCCTTCATATCTCAACTACTTCGACTATTTCGAAGAATGAAAGACTAGCGAAGGTTTACAAAGGAGGTGTTACTCGAAGAGCTCGAGTTTTCGACTCGAACTTACCGACAAGGTTAAATAGCTATAATATGCATTGAAAACAAGTTTCATTGCATTCCGACGTCGTTTGGGCATCGAACCGCCTATTCTCGACCTTAACAGGCCATCAGGACCGATAAGGCGTTTTTGCGTTTTCGCGTATTTTCGATCAACTTTTTGTGAAGGGGAGACCGTATACACTCTTTATATGCCTAATAACACTATTTTGTATAAGCTTTTCAAACATAATCCACATCGATGTGCTAGACCCTTCATATCTCAACTACTTCGACTATTTCGAAGAATGAAAGACTAGTGAAGGTTTACAAAGGAGGTGTTACTCGAAGAGCTCGAGTTTTCGACTCGAACTTACCGACAAGGTTAAATAGCTATAATATGCATTGAAAACAAGTTTCATTGCATTCCGACGTCGTTTGGGCATCGAAACGCCTATTCTCGACCTTAACAGGCCATCAGGACCGATAAGGCGTTTTTGCGTTTTCGAGTATTTTCGATCAACTTTTTGTGAAGGGGAGACCGTATACACTCTTTATATGCCTAATAACACTATTTTGTATAAGCTTTTCAAACATAATCCACATCGATGTGCTAGACCCTTCATATCGCAACTATTTCGAAGAATGAAGAGTATAGTGCGCAGTGGTAGAACGCACAGAAATTTCAGCCATGCGCTAAGGTAAAGCGCACCTATTCTGTAACTTTTTGAATCTGTAACTTTTAGTGCGCAGGTGTAACGCGCACAGAAAATTACCGTTAAAAATTTGTGCGCAGCTACATAGCGCACTTTTAGTTACCGTTATTTTGAATCGGTAACTCCTTGTGCGCAGAAGCAAGGCGCACCGTATACATAAATTCCTATAAAACCAACGGTTTGAAGGTGGTGATTTCTTCATCCATCTCAACTAGTTCATCCATCTCAACTTGAGCAAAAATCGAAGTTTCCCTACTAACCGGTAAATTTTTCTTTTGTTCATTTTTGTACATGCTTTGTTTTTTGTATATGCTTTCATGTTTATAACTAAAGTTTTATTATTTACTTATTTCGAAGAACATAACTACGAATATGGCATCATCATCATCCCCAAGACGTGTGAAGCCTGACCCTCCACAGATAATGTGTACTGGTACAAAAAGGTGTCGCCAAATGTGTAATGTTTACGTTAACAATGACGAAGACATGCCTGACCAGTATGGACGAAGGCATTATGCATGCAATTGTTTCTTCGGAATCAGGTTTATTGATCCAGAGCATACCCCTACTGCTTTACGTGCTATCACGAAATTAATCATCAAGAAAAAGAAGAGTGACAATAGAGTGAAGGTCCTGATGGAAAGGTTTAAGATTAAAGAAAAAGAATTGCGGTTGATGGTTTGTAGTATCGTCTATGCTTCCGACTGCTCTTCCTCTTCTGCCGACGACGCCTAAATCGTAGACATCTAATGTTATGAGCATTGTGTACTTTCATTACGTACTTTCATTATGTACTTTCATTATGTATTCAAGGAAAAAGAAGAGTGACAATAGAGTGCAGTTTTTGCCGACAAGACTTGCTTTTTATTCAAGGAAATAAATTAAGAAATCCAATATGCATGGTGTACTATTGCACTGTCACTCTATTAATCGAGAAACTCAGAAGCTCTTCATGTTCACTCGAGCTTTGAGGTTAGAGTTTTCTACCTCTTTCTTAGTCATATTCCTTAGTCATACTTGCCTTTTTTTACTTTACTGAAATATGTGTTCCATTGCCTTTTTTACTTTACTAAAATAACAATGCAATCTGATCCATTCATTGTTATATAAAGCACAATTACACTACTACCAAGGCATTACAAACTAAGAAATTCCAATGCGTCTTCTAATTATTACATGACAATCTCACTCAGTCAGATATGTGAACGGGTTCGGTCCCTCCTTTATACATGAATGGATCTGGTGCCCGGCCATTTGAAATGCGGTACTCTCGATACATCCTCAAATTGTCCCCAAATGTTTCTTCCCACCATTGAATGTTTGGATCTACGTGTTTCTTCCACGAACCGGGAGTATGCGGTAGTGGTGAACCAACCATCAACGCCACCTATATAAACACAATCGACTTAAGACATTAAACAAAAAACTATGATTACACAAGTATCAAGTACAATTGTCTACTTTACCGGTATGAAGTGGTCACGGTTGCCTACGTGTGCCATGCCGAAAATCTGTCGTGGAGGATCAGCGTTTTCTGTTCTACACCTTAGCGGTAAGCAAAAGGTCGGAGCATCCCAACACAATAACACGAGACCAACTTGGTATAGGGTGGCAAACACTAAGCCCATCAGTGGAAAGTGCAACCAGTACAGTTCTGAACAAGGGCTTCTGCAATGGTTAACTTGGAGAATAAGATCCTCCCAAGTACCCGGACGAAGACGACGACGAATAGGCTCGTACAATTCTCGGTTCTGAAGCAGCTCCGTTACCAGCTCACGCCGAATGTTTCCGTACTCTTGTTCTTTTCTTCCCAGAAGTAAGGCCATCGACCTATAACCACAATGTCCGTCAGAACGTACCTGTCTAACATCTGTGATGTATGGAAGCCAAAAATCATCCAAATTGTCAATGCCGAAGTCAACCCCCCTATGAATGAGAGGAACACCAAGTTCTTCAGGGCACTGATCGAAGTCAGTGTAGTTTGATCCTTCAGGCTGTGATAGGTCGGGCATGGGTTGAGAATGCAACTCCTCGGCCTCAATGACCACGGGAAGTGATGTCGTTGTTTGCTCTCTAGGACGACCTGGTCGTTTTGCTCCTGTATTGTTTGCCTTCTTCTTTCCTTTTGATTTCTGCTTTGCCTCCTCCTTCTCATACTTCTTCAGCTCTTCTTGTTTGTGCTCAAAATAACTCTTCTCTCTCGATTCCTCCTTGTCATTTTCACTGTCATCCTCCTCCTTTTTAGGACGACCTGGCCGTCTTGCTCCTGTACTCTTCTTTCCTTTTGATTTCTGCTTTGCCTCCTCCATCTCATACTGCTCCATATCTTCTTGTTTTATGTCATCCTCCTTGTCATTTTCACTGTCAACCTCCTCCTTATCCTTGTTCTTTGCACCCTTTGGCCTGCCTTTTCTTCTCACATTTGTCGGTTCTTTCAAGGTAGTTAGTTCAGGATGCTCCAAGTCCTGATACAACTCACCTAGCTGGTATGCCGTGCTTTTCTTCAAGGTTCCAAGTTCCAACTTGGTGAACATTTCATGGAGTCGCAACTCTATAATGTTCATTCGGACCTTCAGATTTGGGTCGTCTTCTGTTTCAGGAGTGTCATCCCAATGCAAATCCCTCCAGAACGGGTGAATGTCATCCTCAATCAGGGGTGTGTTTGAAATGATAGCGTGTGCAATTTGATGGACGCACGGCAACCCAAGACAGTTCCTCACCCAATGGTCGGTGCATTGTTCAGGAAATTTCCCCGTCAACATGATCTCATAAGTAGCCAACAAATGATCAAAACACCTGTCTGACACTTTGTAGAATAGTCGGGAAAAAATAGCCCTTCCAAGCGGATGCATGTTTGGATCATCAAAATCAGTTGGTCGTTTGGAGAGAGACATGTTCATGCTCGCCCTAATTGAATCAATCTGAAGGAGTACTGAATGATGGATCCGTACGATCACTCTGTTAAAGCCCCCTCTGCTGGAACCAATAATATCTTTCAAAACCTTGTGCATCCCTTCAACTCTAAAAAACAGTTAAGTTGGTAAGTTAAGAAAGTACGCCGTTATGATATAATCGTCTTTAACTAAAAAATATCAATATTTACCTGTTTGAAGTCCTCGTAAGGAAATGAAGCTTATGATCTGTCCAAGCCCTCACTATACTTGTCTTGTGAGGATTAAGCCATGTTCTCTCGACGTATCCCACAAGGCCGCTCTTCCAAGATCTCTTCAACTGTTCGAGCCGCAGTTCATAGGTCTCTTCAGTAGCTGAGCAAAATAGTCCCCAACATTGTCCTGCAAAGGCTTCCACTTTAATTTGTCTCTTTAGGATGGTCGAAGCATGTGCCTCAATGTTGTGTTTGATATGCACCCAACACAACAGATGTTGAACTTCGCTCCCGAAAACAGTCTTTATCCCTTTTATCAGCGCGTCTTCGCAATCTGTCATTATAGCCGTTGGCATCACTCCCAAATCTATGAATAATGACTTCAATTGAATCATTATCCATGTGTAATGATAAATCCTTTCCGCTTTAGTGAATGCATACGCGATGTTGAACGTCTTGTGTGTACTGGTGAATCCAACGATCTCTACGAGCGGCATTTCATATCTATTGAAACATTAAAATATATCACTACAGAACATATATCATTATCCGAACTAAATATCGACCAAGGTATTGTAGAGACTTACTTGTTTGTCTTGTACGTCGCATCGATAATTACCACGTACGGGTACTTCTTCAACAAACGCAACGACTCTTGGTTAGCAAAGAATAATATTGCAACCTCTCCGTTTGTCGTGTCTCTATGTGGGTGAACTACGTAGTCGTGGTCTCGCAAAAACTTAAGCGACCACTGTGTCACGTTTAGCTCTCCGCGATCTTCGTAATTCACCTTCTGCAAAAAGTTTGCAACTTGTCTCCTTGAAGTAACATTACCAGGGTACTTCTCCCTCAATTTAGAGATAATTTCTTTTGGCGTCTTGCGTCCAGTTCCATCTCCCCACCGCCTAGCACAAAGCTCTTGCTCCTCCGTCATTCGACCCATGAATGCATTCCCATGAAAACTAGCAAGTAGCACATGGTTATGCCGACCTTCTATCACACCTAAAATCCATTTTTCTCCTGCGACCCCGGGAATGTTTTTCTTTCGCACTGCTAGTAGCTGAAATCTACACTCACACTTCTTCGACTTCGACTTTCTAAGCCTAGGAACAGCCAACTCTGGATTCTCTTTGTTCACCTTTGGCCTCCCAGATCTTGGTTTTCCAAATCTATCGCACACAATACTTATTTGGTACGGACTTGAATTACGCGTTACCAAAGCTATCACTAACTCCTTTCCTCTATCTCTCGCCCACTCGTACAATTCTTGCGGAGTATCCCAATATTGTGCGGTTCTAAAATAATCCGAATAATCTTTCCCCTATACGTAATTGTAGAGCGACAATTACACTACTACCAAAATAACAAGGCAAAATACGAATCATTACTTTAAACTAATTAGGATATCATATGAAACTAATTAGGCTATCATATGAAACTAATTAGGCTATCATATGAAACTAATTAGGCTAGCATATGAAACTAATTATTCTAGCATATGAAACTAATTATTCTAGCATATGAAACTAATTTGAAACTAATTACGCTACCATATGTTTCAAATTATAACATATTATACTAACCACAAATTCACCACTCGGATCCCAGTCGCCGAACTCTTCGTCTTCTAAGAAACCATCCAACCATTCGTCGTCGTTCGGGTCGTCTTCCTCTTCTTGTGATCCGCTATCCCAATCGTGTTCTTCATCACTATCTTCACAACTTTGATTAATCAACTCTAACATACGAGACTTTTGATTACGACGATACATTTTGAATGAATTTGTTGGAAAACGAAGAGGTGTTGAATGAATTTGTTGGAAACGAAGAGATTGTGGCTTTATATAGGCACATTTATGACCGTTGTGGTCCAAATGAAACTGTAAAGACCCGTGCGCTAACCATCCGCGCACACACCCAAACCCTAAAGCACCTGTGCGCAGAACCTCAGCGCACAGTTTTACATTTAACGGCTACTTTTTTCAAAAATTTCAACGGCTACTATGTCTGAAGAGTGCGCAGAAACACGGCGCACAGATTCTCAACCTGTGCGCAGTAGTTAGGCGCACAAGGTGTTACAGACTCTGAAAATTTACGAAAAGTACCCGTAATACCCCGTAAAACATGTATGCGCATAAGAACTGCGCACAGATGCGTGCGCATAAGATGAGCGCACAGAATCGCGTGCATATATGCATCGATTCGCGTGCATATAGCCATTGCCATATTTAAGGCAGCGAGATCCGGGTAGAGATGGCTCAACTATATATGGTGGTCGAACTCCCACGCACCACCGCACTTTCACCTTCTCCTACACTGTCGCTACTCCCAAATTAGGGCGCCAATTGCTCCCAAGCACCGAATTCATATCCCTATATTCGGCTAGATCCGAGCCCTAGCAGCGAGTGATTTGCCGATACTTCTCGATGTGGCAAGGATGATGTGTGGAGCTTGCGTATCTCGTGTCAAGGGGATCCTCATAGCAGACGAGCTTGTGGTTAATATGCTGACGAAGACAACCGTGGTGAAGGTTAAACAAGTTGAGTCGAAAGGAGCAAGGATGGTGGATGATAGTCTGGCGAAGAGATTGTACAAAGCACATGAATTGTGTTTATGGCTAAAATGTTGAGTCACCAGTATATTTCTCGTGGATTTTCTCAGGGGTTTTTTAACACCCACGTAATAAGAAGACACGGACAAGAGTTTTTTAATTAACTCCCGAGAAATATATTCCATTTTTAAAAAAACATTTCACGGCGGTTTTTTATACCTCACTTAAAAAATTGAGACAGTCTCGGGTTTTATTTTTAAATAACCCATGTACAAAATGGATCTAGGGTTTGGATTATACTATCGTCGAGTCGTCTGATAATAGAACAAACAGACGGTGAGGGATGAGACGTGTCGGTGGTGAGTCATTTCGGAGACGGAGGAGCAAGATTCCGTCCTTGCCATGGACATCGACGACGTTGAGCCTCTCGAGCTCTTCGGTGAGAGCAGCCACCCTTTGGATTCCAGCAAGCTCGCCGATCGCGATATCTTCAACTCTTTTAAGCATGGCTTCGACGACGCCGACATCAACTAATCACCCTCTATCCACCTACGATTGCGTCTTTCAACTGGTTTTTCTCTGATCATTTCTTTCAAATTATGAATTTGTTGGACTGAAATTGTCGATTATGTTTCTTCCTTCTCTGTTTTAGTTTATGACTATGTAATCAGCATCCCAAACTTTGGGGGAGTCTACTGTTTAAATTCTGTTGATTCTACGTTTTCTATCATCGCATTTGGTTTCACAATAATCGATTGTCTCTTTTACAACTGTTGTTGAATATCTCTTGCTAGATCATGAACAAAGATCAATAAATTTGAGAATAATGCTCGGAAGTATCAGGCTAATTTATGAGGCATGCATTCAATTAAAGGGTGTTTAAATTTTTAGAGTAGAGCATGTTATAGTAATTGCTATATATATTTAGAATTTCTTCCACTTCTCATAGTCTTGTTGGAGCCTTAAAAATGAAGCTCAAGGTAATGGTCAACATGGTTCCTGTGTTGTATATCGATTTTTGAAGTTCTTGGCATCAGTAGCCCAATTGAAGAAGTTAAAAATACAAAAAAAATCTATTCGAACTGGTATATTTAAATTATTTCATCGGCTCTTTGATTTGTATATTGCAATATGATCTAGGTTAAGTTAGTGTTTAGAATTGGAAACCAAATAGCCTAATTTCAAGTTACTTATAGATAAGAATCTTAATTTTTAATGATATAGTTAAACGTTTCATGTTATGATAGTGATAAAAAGGAAGAGAATAAGTAAACTTGGTTTGGATTTAGCATCCTTGCTGTGAAAATAACAAAGCTTGTGACATTATTTCTCTTCATATGCTATGATGTTGTGCATTATTACTGATAGAATATTTATCCTCACCGACAGACTGTCTTATCTTTGTGAGAAACAATCTAAGGAATTCAACCACCGAACCTCCTACACCTGAATTTATCAAGGTGAGCAGATTGTATTCCAGTATTTGATTACTTTGGTACATAAATCCCTTTTAATCATGTTCAAGGTGTTTGTGTTATCTATTTAACAAATAATATTATGTTTTTCTTACCGATACAATATGCATATGAGTTACGGTCAAATCAGTTGTGGAAAAGAAATTATGACATTTTTTTTGCAATGATGATCAACTTGTATGTGAATTCCCTTTCATTTTCTCAAGCTATTTTTTCGATGTTGTACTTTACATTCCTTAATTTAGTATCCACTTAATCATTTTTATTCCTTATCTTGATTTTAATGAAGCAGAAGAAGTTAAACAGTTGTATGTTGGTGAAAGCTTTTTTAAGATAACTCTTCCTTTGCTTGATGATACTCAGTCTGGTTAGTCACTCTCCTCTCTTATCCTAGTTTATAGTTATTCTTGCAAATCAGTATAAATGACAGTTTATAATATGGGAATTAATAAGAGGAACTTATTTATTTTTACAGCTAATGATGATGATGAGGATCTGAATTTCATTACGTCAAAGAACTTCCAGTCAGTTTTGGCAGCCAAATTGATGTTTCTAGACAAGGTGGATTGTTAAATGAGTAGTACATTTTCAGCAACAAGCAATTAGGATCTATTTTCTTTTTAATTAAAACTAACTATTGTATGTTTTCACTTTCAGTAACATTAGATGAAAATATTACTTGGATCTTTTTCTTTTCTTGATAGTGATAGGTTTTGTGTTATGGTCAATTTCTTTGTTATTTATTTCTAGGTCTTAGTTTTAAAATATTGATCCCTGTTTTCAATGTAAACAGTGACTTGTACTTGGAAACAGTTGTTGAACCTTGTTCTGAATAAAGCCACTGAATCACTAAGAGATAAGTAAGTTGGTCATTTCACTTACCAACACGCTGAATTTGGCTTACAACTTACTGTTATGGATTGTACAATGATGTGTGATCATTCTGCTATTCTTTAGTTTCATCCAGGCAATACTGAATATTCCACTTCTAAGATTGCGTTGAGATCTTTTGTCTTTTTCTTAATTCCACAATACTTTGCTCTGGCCTTGCTCAGCGGAAAGTGATCAAAAAAGAGAAAAAGAGTTGAATTCGATGAAAAGTATTGTAGTTCTGTTGGATGATTGAGATCATCATATTATAAACACATGAACTTGTGCAGTTTTAGCATGGAATTACAGACGAAATATTGTTTTTGTGGCATTAAGTTTTTGTTGTCACAAGGTTGGGTCAAGTAGGATTGATTTGACATCTAGTGTGTTTGGCTAAGCTTCCGTTGTTCTTCCAAAAAGTCTCCTCCTATGGTATTGAGAGCTTTTTCCATCTGTAAAACTTACTCTTGGCTCTTCCTTTAGATGGTTGCATTTAATATTCAAGAGGCTTTAGTTTGGAAAGAAAAGATTGAACAAGTGATTGACCAGGTTCGTTATCTTCTATTACTTCTGCTACCATAAGAATTATTAGTTAATAACTTCAGTTGCCTCTGCATAATATTTTTGATCCTTTAATTCAAATGTCTCTAGCATCAGGGTTCACCAGTTGCAAATTGTAACAAATATCTCTCCTTTGAATATAAATCTAGAGCTGACAGCTTGAGAAATGCTTCATCACCAGATCATGAGAGTCTAAGTAAATTTGTGTGCTTTGCTGGTTGCTGAACTTTGTTCTATTTATTCAAACTTGTTACTTACTGCTAAAGTACTATACCCGGTTGGCAATTTTACTTACGGACTCTCATGATCATTAGAAGACAAAAATGTGCTTGTACAAGCAGGTCTTTTTAGACGCTGGTTATAATCTATATACCTGGAGAATTCTGTACCTGGTATAGTAATTTAGCAAGTCTTTTTAGTCATTGATGACAATACATGATATTGAACAACTGATCATTTTGCATTTATTTGGCAGGACAATTTGTCTTTCGCTCTTTTCTGTCCAGATTGGAATGCAGATGAAGAAATTTTACTCCTTGAGGTATTTTCTTCTTGGAACATATCCATGTTTTCTTCAGTGGTTAAACTATTTTTGCTTTTGTTTCTTGGTTTATATATCTTAATTTTTAAATGGTATGTTGGAACCTTGGTCATGGATTTAGATGTGGTTGCAGAGCATGTTGGAACCAAAAGCAAATCTGAATGCATTGATCATTACAATGCTATATATATGAACTCTCCATGCTTCCCTCTGCCGGTACTACTGCATGTTTTTTTGCTTGTGTTGTTCTTTAATACAATCAAAGTTGGTCTTCTCATAGTATTAAAGATTGTTTCTAAAACTATCATGTAATGATTTTACTGTTGTTTCTTAACTTAGTGTTAAAGATTGTAGTTGTTGTATCTCTAAAGGCTAACTGCTATTATATGAATAGTGTAATTACTAGCCTAATTCCCGCGTCATGCGCGGTTTTATAAAAATTAAATATAGTTAATAAATAATATTATGTAATTTATAATTTTATATGAAAATAAGTTGATATCTTAAAATGAGAGTGATATATAATTAAGTTTTAAAATTTTAAATTTAATAAATAACGAATATAAATGAATTTTTATACCAAAAATCTTATTTGATCAAATTATCATAGGTCAATTTTTAACAAATTTAAATAAATTGATTTCAACATATATGTTATATATAAAATTATAGGTTCTTTCAAAATCCACTCAATGCATTTATTACTTTGTTTTGATTGATTAATATTCATCTTATTTATTGTCTCTTCTTATCATTTGTGAGACCTAATCTATGAGTCAATTTGTGACTCATTAATATATAAGCCCAATATTAAACTAATACATACAATCACAACACAAACCAAATTGTCATTGACAATCTATAACATATTTTCACATAGTAAAAGAGTACTTGAAGGTCGTCTACGATGGTTCAATTCTTTAACGTCTGCGTTGAAATAAAAAATATTAATTATGTTTCGTCGACACAATGAAGCCCGCGCGATGCGCGGGCGTCTTCTCCCCAGTATGTTATATATAAAGACTACCATAACACACAAATATAATATTTTCTCTAAATCAATCTTTTTGTGATATGTCATATCATAAAAATAAAAAATTTGTAAAATAAAATAATAGGATATTTGGAGGTCAAAATCAAAAAAAAAAAAAAAAATCCTTTTGTAATCTGAAAGATCTTAAGCAATCTTTTTGTGATATTTTTGCACATGATTTTCCAAATTTAATCAATTTTTTTTTAAAAATTACAATAAATAGTAAAAAATCTTGACCAATGGAATGACGACAAGTGGATGGGCTAGATAAAGAGTATGCCACGTGACATAGCTAGAATTGGAGAAAGGTGTTTTGCTTTAGTAGTTATATAGAGATTGATGCTAATGAATTTTTTGCCCTGAGAATGTTTCTCAGGGTTTTTTTAAAACCGCCAAGAAACAGTTTAAGGGAGTTTGTTTAAAACCGTCGAGAAACATTTGAAGGGAGTTCCCAAAAACCCCCGCCCGTGCCTGTATTTATCTCGGGGGTTTATAAAACTCCCTTAAAACGTTTCTCGGCCAAGCGTTACAAGGGGGTTCATTGGGTTTCATTAAAAAAACTCGTGAAACCTATTTTCTGTACTAGTGAGTGCTTTGATGTTTCATTTGCCAACAACATATGTTTCAGAGTTTTTTTTCTAGCCTCTACTCCATCCCCTTCACGCTGACCTCTATGCATCCATATCAAATCTAAGTCTAAAGCGAAGACCCCCTTCTCTCCCATTGCTTCAGTATTTCTCTCTCCCTTCAAACCTTTACTTTATTTATTATTTTTGCATCTATATTTTTGTCACTATGAAATTGATCAAAGTTCTTCTGCAGTTGGGAGTTGGAATGGTGTAAGAAAGCTTAACCACACAACTAAAGCCATTTTGGCAATGTTCTATCATCCTTCTTTCTACATAAAAGTAATCCTTCATGTCCCTGCGTATTTGAAATATTCTAAAGCCATTTTGTGCTCTAATAGTAGTACTCAAAATATCTCTGGGTTTAGGCATTTGACAAGTGGGCTTCGGGTTTCATTATTATCCCTTCCTGATTTCTTATATGATGGTGCGTTTCTTCCTATGGAAAGTTTCTAAACGAACAATTATCTTGTAGGATTTTGATCTCCAGTTTTTCTTACCCTTTTTTTTCAACATTTTGTTTTCAATTGTTTTGACCTCCACTAGCTATTACACATATCATATATATTTCTATGTGATTTTTTAATTAACTTATGTGATATGACAATAGGAGCACTGGTGATGGCATTTCGAGCTAACTTTGGGTGCACCTGTTAGTACCAAGTATGTGAGCTAGGTATATTCTTGTTATCATTATAATGAAAGTATATGGCAGAGTTCAGGTGACTGCAAATTCAGTTTTACAGTTATGGCCTATTCACTAGTGATTAATGAATTAGCTTTGTGTTCATACAGAACATTGTGTCTAATATTTGCCTCTTTTTTTATCCCTTTGTAGGTCAACTCGACTGTACATATTCCAAGGTCCAACTGACTTAATGCCTCCTGTAAGAGAACACTTCTTTTTGGTTCTTTTTCTTTCAGCTTTTCCCTGTTGTTTCATTTGCATTTTGCTAGAGAGTGTCTATTTTCTTTATTCAACTTCTTATCAGTGAGATAAACACATATAGATTTAGTTATATCTATGCTATAATATTTGTGGCCGTCTGTTTTCTCATGTATGCTTAATTTGTCATTTATGCTATGCCTTTTATTTTTATGTGATTTATGAATGTCTGTGATACATTTCCGGCCTATGGGAAACTGATATTAAGAGTATTAACAGTCGTAGTGCCAAATCAAAGAAAACTCTAAACACTAACTAGAGTATAACAAGTAAGTAGAGGTCGAACCCAAGGGAATCAAAACACCAAATCAATGCAGTCAAGTGAAATATCAACTAGTAACAAGTAACCAAAGGGAGGGTTTGATTGCAAGAACACACAAGTAACCAGTAACAAGCAGAAGAAGTTTGAGTGAGAATATTATGCGAAGGGGTTTCACCTAGCAAGTATCCACACAACAATCAATCAAGTTGATCATAGATTTATCTCAAGTTCTATTCAATCCTAGAGAATGTTCCTATTCCAATCTTTAATATATCAGCAGGCCAACCGGTGGTTGGCCTGATAATACTTATTATTCAGCAATCTGGGAAACCTCTCAAGATTAGATGAAATAGCAGCAAAGAGCACATGAATTATAAGGATGCATGCAATAACTTACAACCGTCAAGTATTAACATGCAATCAATTCTCTTTCATAAAAGCAATCAACTACCAGATCATGCAGATATGAGTGCTAGAATGACAAGGAATTCCACCGTATATTCCTAGTCTAGCAATAGAAAACTATCAATCAAACTAGGTGATCAAGCTAGCAAAACTAATAGAAATCAATAGATGAAGTGCAAGAGAATTAATACAAACCCATAGGAAAAGAACAAGAGTTTAGAAATCTCACAACTTAATAACTGAAGGTTTCAACCGCTAAGTAAAACAATGGAGATTGGTTCCTGCTCATGGTTGCAGAACTAAATTGTCTGATGGAAAAGATGATGGAAAAAATGATGATAGAAAGAAAGAAACTAGGGTCCTTAAATAGAGAACTAACCCCAAAATATATGGTAAAAGAAAGATCATAAACGAAATAATAAAATAAGGTAAAATAAATAAAATAAAATAAGGAAAATAAGGAAAGTCCGGAATATCTTCGGCCTTGTTGTGGCGATCGCCATGGATGCCCGACGATCGCGGTCTTCATGTAAACTTTGCCTCGTCTCTGTCGCCCCATGGCGATCGCCATGCTCTCTCGAACTCCTGAAATGCTCCTGTTGTAGAATGGCGATCGCCATAGTGATGGTGGCGATCGCCGCTGCTCCGCAGAATGTCTTCGTCTTCATGTCTTCAATCTTTGATCCTCTTCTTCTTCGGTTCTGGTCTTCATTTCTTCACTTCTTCATAAACAACTCAGAATATAACAATAGCTCCAAATACTTGTGATAACACTCCTAAACTAATGTACTAACCCCTAGTTACGTCATACAAAGTGTAGCGTATCAGATGCCATTGAGAAAGATGAGGTTTTCTACCTATTGATTAAACAATAAATAATTGTTAAGTGGATAATGTATTGTTTTTTTACCTATATTATTATTTAAAAGGTTTGTTTGCATTTGTATTATAAATAAGGTGTATTATAAATATTATAAAGAAGGCGGTGCGGTTTTAAAACGGTTTTTAATAATTCATTCGGATGCATTTTACCACGGTTCTGAAAAATTACATACCACGTACTAATTACCCCGGTTGTATATTTTTGCGTCGTCCACATTTACCCCGGTTGTAATAATTACCTCGTCCATATTTACCCCGGTTTTGCTATTTTACCTCGTCCACATTTACTTCGGTTGTTTGGTTTACCACGGTTTATCTTGAATACGAATTAATTTGTTTTTACCACGGTTGTTTGGTTTACCACGGTTCTGGAACCGGGGTAAACACGTTTACGCCAGACACTTTAACCCCGGTTTAGAATCGTGGTGTTTTTTGCCATATAACCGGGGTAAAAGCCTATTTCTGTATGACGATGTCCAATTATTTATCACGAAAAATGTGGATTACACTGTCTAGGTTATGGAAGGGTATCATTTAGTACGATGAACCGACTTTTATCTGGCGACTGAAGAAACCTGCAAGATCGTTGTTTACGTAGTGGGGATGGTGTTCAATACGCAAAAGACAAGCAAAAATTAAGAGAGTCATGTATATTGGCTTATATGCAGTGTTCTAAAAGACGCTAGGCGGTGGGTGGGGGACTAGCGCCTAGGCGGCTAGGCGGGGGATTAGTCGGGGATTAATCGGATCAAAATTAATTCTCGGTCCATGATATTGGATGACCAGTTTGTCACCATAATCATTCATTTCTATTAAATTATATAAGAACGAGGTTTGATATCCTAGTATAAGTATTAATATGATAAAATAAACTCAAAACTTGCTATAGTTCACTAGATATTGCTAATTTCGCAAAAATGATCGAAACCGTTTTTTCCTTGGCGGTGCTAGACGGTGAGGGAGGGCCTAGAGATTAATCGGGGATTAATCGACCCCTAGTCGGGATTTTTATAACACTGCTTATATGCATATCCCTTTGTTGAAGTAAGAACAAATATGGATGTGAAGAATGATGAGAATCCTGATGGAATTCCTTAAAAATGATTCAATGATCAACAAAAAAAAAGAGTTTGTTGCTTTAGTGGATCTGCTGATATTAGACACCAAGGTAAGCAGTATGTATTCTGGTATGGATGATGGTGGATTTCACCTTGATCAAATGTATACTTCAAATTTCAATTTATCGTTCGAGATTTAAATTACATTATGAAAATTTCCAGTATAGAAATAGAACAAATTGTCAGCAATATGTTTTCTTTTTCCTCTAGAGTCCGTTTATGTAGTATTTACCGCTAAGAAATTCATGAATCAATCGCATATGAGATTTAATACTGTATTGTTGTTATTCATGGAAAACTACTATCATCTGTATCAAAGACGTAACTTTATTGTCATTGTTCATGGAAAACTACTATCATCCATATCAAAGACGTAAACTTTATCATAAAGTTTCAAAGTAAAAAATACAACCTTTACGTCCTCAAAATCACAAACACAACCATAAACATTTATATTAATCCATATACTCACTACAAGAAAACTTGTTTTTTGCAACGACCAAAGTCATTGCAAAATAAGCAAAGTCGTTGCTAAAACTGTTTTTCGCAACGACTTTTGTCGTTGCGGGGTCGTTGCCCGTAGTGAAAGCCTATTGCAACGACAAAAGTCGTTGCGAAAAATCTGTTTTTAGCAAAGGTTGTTGCCATAGTTTTGTCGTTGCAAAATATATTGTAATATAGTAAAGTTTCCCCGTTTTGGTAACAACATTTGTCGTTGCAATAGGTAAGTATTTTTGGCAACGACATTGTTGTTGCATTACATTACGAAGTATTTAATTCAATTTATATAAAATATTTCTCTTCAAAATCATGGCACAATTTTCTACGAGCTCTAGAAATTTGTTCAAAATACAAAATAATTTCATTATGCTAGAACATATTACATAACTAACATTGTCATTCAATAAAAATTATACATCATTTTCTTGAATTCTTGCATATAACCAAAAAATTACATCAAATAGTGTCCTAAACCCATACGAAAAATTCCACCGACCTTGATTCCAGAACCTTGACCTCCAAGCTCAAAATTCCATTTAACATCTTGTACCTTGTATACACAAAAACATGTGTAAGCCATTATATATACCTTAGACATTATCGACAGCAAAAACAATACTACAACTCTCTTTCACAAGTATATTACTTTTAAGAAAAATAAACAATACAAAGCATTGACTAATGGTAGAATCCAATAGTTCTAAACTGGCATTACACAATGTATCTATCAAGACCACTTGCAAGACAGGTTCAAATCTTACATCTTAAACATTTATAATGTAAAAATCAGATATGCAATGATCGAGATGTCTTTGTGTGGAAGCAAAAAAGAAAAGAGTGTGTGATTAGATGGAAAAATACACCTGAGATCAATAAGTTATCACCTATTTATTCGAGGATTGTATTTAAGTCATTAGGATAAACATTATAATAAATGTTAACTACAATAGATCAGAAACACTACCTGGATGAAACAAAAGTGACAAAAGGAAGGATATATGTGGTTGTTGGATACAAAAAAGAAGAAGCCTGAATGTGGAGTCATAGAACTACAACTTACCCACCTCAAGTCAACCCTTCATCAAAATCCTTTATCGTCTTTGCATTGGCTACCATTGATATGTTATATTCATCTCCTATTTCTTCAAAGAGGATAATATGTCTGCACAAAGCAAAAAACAGTGAAGTCTCTATTCGTTCATATAATATCAAACTAGTTCGTTGAGCCCCTTCTATTAATTTTGACTTATGATGATATCTTGTGGGTAACTCAAAGAAAATGTTCTATGCTTGTGAAACTGTCACTTATTTGACAGCAGAAGAAAATATTCGATTTTAAGACAAAAAACCCATGCAGTATTCTGTTAAGCGACATCTGTTTTATTGGCATAAATGTATATGAGTCAGGATTCCAGCAGAGAAGAAGCTAATTTCTTTCCATTAAAGTGAACCAAGAAATACAACAGAATACAATATTAGAGAAAACAATTACTTCATCTAGCCTTTCCAAGGAGGTCATGCCAATAAACATATATCAAAAAATTTGCCAACCATTTTAGTCTAAGAAGTTAGTGGTCCAAGCAGATAGTGGTCCAAGCAGTTAGTGGTCCGAGCATTGATACTAACAAATAGCTATATGCAGTAGTGCAGGGAGGTAGATGGTAACTCACCAGATCGAACATCTTCACCAATAAATGTATAGAGAAAGCAAGCAATACAAGAGAGTGTTGAAAACATAATAGTATATCGGTCCATCCACAGGGTGTTTTTCCTTATCCAGAGTCAAGACAACTTCATGGATGCAACAAGAGGAAGCATAAATGACAGGAAGACTAAGTGCTCAGACAGGAAGGAAATTCATTATTCATATATTGAACATTGTAAATGGCGTGTAATAGACCAGCATAAAATTGGCATCTATGAGATAAGGTACACATTGACTTGCTTCAACCAGAGATAGATGAACATTAAAACGCATAAAGACCCGAGAGAAACCCCCAATGCACGAATGAAAGATGTTATATGCAATATCAGGTTTTCAGTGAATGCTTGAAAAAAGAGCTTGAAAAAAGAAGATACATGCGTGATACCAGCATTAGAACACCAAAAAAGAAGAAGTAAGCACTGCCAACGGATTCTTTCTCAAAGAAGAAAGAATTTAGTATGACACTGTGACGCCAAAATCAGAATAGAATATCATATTATCACAAAAACATACTATATCATGTATAGAAAGAATTCAGTTTGATATTATCAGTATTGGCATCAATGAAGCATATTCAAAAGCAGATTATATCATGTTCATAGAATTCATCAAACCTTAATTAATCAAACTCCTACCATATTATCCATCTCAAATTCACCCTCAACATCAATAAAGTAACAACAATAATTCATATTAAAACCAAAATAACAAGCACTCTGAAACTAAGAGTATTAATTGGATAATACCAGTCAAGACTAGTCAATCATAGAGTGAGAGGCCTTATTCATTAACTATAACATCCAAAGCAATTAAATTCCAGCCAAGACTAGTCAATCTTATATTCTAAAAAACCACACCCAAATAGCTATACTAAAATTTGTACTACCATATATAAACTTACAGTTCAGCAATAGGTGTAGAAAACGCACAACTTCTTTTTGCAAAAAGCTTTGCAAATTTGCTACAACTTTAAACACTATTGGATCTCCATACCTAAACCAAAGATGGACCATTTTCAGAAATTGGACAAAGGACAAGTTAAAAGAATTCAAGCTAAATGTCACCTGTTTTAACATCATGTAAAAAGAGTCCATACCTAACCTAAACATGGATACCTAAACCCAAAGGACAAAAGATGTCTTTAGGTAAATAAATGAACAATAATGACACCAAAACATGGATACCTAAACCCAAAGGACAAAAGATGTCTTTAGGTAAATAAATGAACAATAATGACACCAGCAAAATCCCATTACATAGCTACATAATTCAGCAAAGGACAAATTAAAATAATTCCTCTACATAGAAAATTCCTAAATGATATTTATCTCTACTATTCTCAGTATCCTTTTATCCAAGTGAAAACTCTACCATATCTACATTAGATAGATAAATAATTCATAACAATGATTGAGTGATCCATTCTATTTGGTTTACTAATAAATTCTGGCACTCTCGTTCTACCAAAAAAATATCATATGCCACATTCATGTTCAGAATGATATATAATATTGATTGAACGAAATAACCTGCTCTTCTTACTAATGAAATGCATACACGCTCAAAGAGATATATAGGAACAATTAGGTGAGGTTGAAGATGACAATCTTCTTCTCCTGAAAACAACCAAATTGCAACAACGCATTAAGCAAATTCGGAATAAGATATAAACCTTAAAGATGTATGATAAAGGGGTAATGGAGGAATTAGAGGAGACTCCCTCCTCCCAGCTCTGAGCCTTATTCGGTGCAGCCAATCTCGCCGCCATCGATGAGTAAGACCTAGCCGTCGTAGCTCGAGTTGCGAGCCTCTTCGAGGATATTTAGGGATTCGATTCAAGCGAAGATGATGGCGGCGAGGGACTCGAGGTGGGAGATGAAGCGCTGGAGGGTGTGGATGAGGAGGCGGAGAGAGAGGAGAAAGAACAAGTGAGGGAGAAGAGGAGGAAGATGGAGACGAATGAAATCGATTCAGAAGGAAATATTGAGCCGCTAGGGCTTGTAGATAGATTATTTAGGATTTTAGTTTTTGTTCAGAAGGTTTCGCAACGACAAAATATTTTCCAAAATAACAAACATTTTTTCGCAACGATAGTTGTCGTTACTTTATTTATTTAATATTTATTGCAACGACAAATTTCGTTACCTTATTTATATAATACTTATAGCAACGACTTTTTTGTTGCAAAAAATATAGAAAATTTTTCACAATTTTCCCGCCCGAATTTCGGAGGGAGGGAAAAGAAATTTGTATCTATTGCAACAACTATAGCAACGATAAATACAAGTCGTTGCTAATAAACTGTTTTGCAACGACAAAATCTTAGTCTTTGCCAAAACTCTTATCCGCCATGGCGCACACATAAAAACCCAACTCACAATGTTCAAAACATCAATTGTAAGTAACGCCTATCCACAGCATACCACAACAACCAACCCATCTATGTATCTATATATATAGATGAACAATGACATCATAATATCGACAATTAACTTGATATAAATGACAAGAGATTCACCTATCAAATGTTGGATCCTACACAATCGTCGTACATTACAAATCAATGCCAAAAATTTATTTCAGTACTCAACAAATGCTTTCTATATTAATACAAACAACAACAATACCAATTCAAATCAATACGTCATGTATGAATCAACCACCTCGAATTCAGACTTTAGTGATCATTATACAAATGTATTAATTATCAAACAGATTCAATCATATCCATATATATGTATGGAAATGTATATAATTACAATGCCACAATGCGACCAACAAATAATTGACCTGTATGAAAATAGACTCCCTATCAACTGCTAAATATTACATAATCAACACACATTTTAAATCGATTACCATATATTTATTTCAGTACCAAATGTTTAACGAATATTTCGAGCGATATACTATTTATATCTTGACAAGGTTGCATTCAGACTTTGACGATTGTTATGCGAATTAGTCAATGGTTGTATAACAAACGCAATACGTCGTTAAATATAGATATGAAGTCCAAACTGTAATGGATGATTGTCATTTGTGATGATCAATCCTTAACTATTTTAGTTCAGATCATTTGTGCATTAGTAGGATAGAGGTATATAATCTGTAATTGGGCTTGACCCATTGGAAGAGGCCCATATGCCATCTGGGATCCAGAGTGCTCAACCCGACCCGTTTTGAGGTAGATGGAGCTCCGCGTTTCACTTGATGGGTTGAGGTATATAAGGCCTAACCCTTGCTTTCTCTCTCATCGATCTCATTCTTCTTCTCCGCCTCCATCTGTGAAAGAGAGCTTAGAGTTAGGGTTCCTGAGTGTTCTTGACTGTGGTCTGAGAGCTTGATCTCAACAGAAGCAAACCTTTTGCTTCTAGAGATAACTTCGAGTGGATTGTGTTCTTGCTTGAAGTTGGAGGCCCTGGCGAGTGGTGAAGCTTGCAGATGCTCGACGAAGTTGAGGTTTAGAGGCGATCTGGATATACACTTGGTTTAGGGAGTTCTTCTTCTCTTGCTTTTACAGATTATTGTTATCTCTGTTCTTGTGTATTTGATCTGAACTTAGAGTTGTGCTCTCTTGTATGTTTGTGACCTACTTAGTGGATTTGGCCATCAATTTTGAGGCCACGGGGATTAGGCAGAGTCCGAATCTCGATAACAATTCACTGTGTCATTTACATTCTGCGTTTATTCTTGTGTGCATTTGGTAATCTGATTCGATCAAGTCAATCTCACAGATTGGTATCAGAGCCAGGTTCTTAATTGTTGCTATATCTGAAGTCTTGTGTGATTTGTGTAGATATTTGCATAATTAGGATCTATCATTTCTTTGTGAATGATCTTGGCTCATTGCTTCCGCACCTCTTGATCTAGATTATCTTTGCAACTGATATAGTCTTGATCTGTGTGATCTGGATTTAGGAACTACAAATCTTGCTTTTATTTGCTCAAGATTTGCTATTCCACCTTCCTTGTTGTTCTGTTTTACTTTTGTTGTTCTTGAAACTTACTTGTGTGTGTGGTTTCAGGGGAAGTAAATCATGGGAGACAGCAACATAAGGATGAAATCCTTTGATGGAACTACAGACTTTGTAATGTGGGAAGTGAAGATGAAGGCCATTTTAGTGAAGGAAAAGTGTAGCAAAGCCATCAAGCAAGACTACCTTGCTGAAACCTCTGTTGCCAGGAGGATGGAGATGGATGAACAAGCCCACTCAGAAATCCTCATAAGGTTATCTGATGATGTGACTCGACAAGTGGTAAATCATACTACCACTAAATCTCTATGGGATGCTTTAGAAGCTCTTTACCTTACTAAGTCTTTGCCCTCTAGGATTTCTTTACTCTGTAGATTGTTTACATTTAAAATGGATATCAATCTGACATTGAGTGATAACCTAGATAAGTATCTTAGGATGATTCAAGACTTAGAAAGGTGTAATGATAAGATAGAAGAAACTCATCAAGCTGTCTTGCTTCTTAATTCTTTACCTTCTCAGTTTGATAACTTTAAGGATGTTATTCAGTATGGAAATGAAACTTTGACTAAACAAAAAATCATAGATTCAGTTACTGAGAAAAATGAAACCTTAAAGGTGTTTAGGACTAAAAATTCTGACAAAAAGGCTGAGGTGAAAGCTGAGGCTTTAATGATGAATGGTAAGAATAAGAAGAAGTTTAAGCCTAAGAAAGATAATAAATATGAGTCTTCTAACTCCTCTGATAGTGATAAGAAGAGAAAATGATTCTACTGCAATAAAACTGGCCACTTCATTAAAGACTGTCATAAAAAGAAAAAGGATGAGTCTAATAAAGATGGTCATGATAACTTTGCTTCTTTGCTTGAAACACAAGACTATGAAAATTGTGAAGTGCTTATGTGTTGTGATTCCCCTGTTGATTATGACTGAATTCTTGATTCTGGTTGCACTATGCATGCTACTCCTTATAAAACCTTCTTTAGCTCCTTAACTGAGTGTGATGGAGGAAAAGTTATGTTAGGAGACCATAGTGCCTTAGCCATAAAAGGATTAGGAAAAGTCCCACTAACTATGTATGATGGTAAGATTAGGATCCTTCAGAATGTTAGGTGGGTTCCAGAACTAAGAAGAAACCTATTATCTGAGTCAGTTTTTGATGACCTTAAGTGTCAGATTATTACTCATAATGGTATAAGGGAAGTCATCAGAAATGGGACTACTCTTATTAAGGGAATTAAAAGAGGTGGGTTGTATCAGATTATTACTCATAATGGATAATGTTCTGACCTTAGACCAGACAAAAAATTGGCATAATAGGATGGGACACATAGGTAATAAGGGCTTGAATTATCTGCATAAACATGGTTTAATTGATAAAAAACCAGTGGACCTAAGTTTTTGTGAAGATTGTATTTTTGGAAAGAAAACTAACAATTCTTTTACTAGATCTTCTTATGTAGCCAGCAAACCCCTGGAGTATGTACACTCCGATCTGTGGGGTCCAGCTCAGGTAAGTACAATAGGTGGTAAGAGGTATTTTATATCTTTTATTGATCACTACTCTAGGAAAGTGTGGATTTACTTATTAAAAACTAAGGATGAAGCATTTCCTGCCTTTAAAAACTGTAAATTTGCTGTAGAAAAACAATCTGACTTAAAACTTAAGTGCCTTAGAACAGATAATGGCCTTGAATTTTGCAATCACTTGTTCAATGTTTTTTGTACTCAAGAAGGGGTCAAAAGGCATCTAACAGTGCCTGGAACACCCCAACAAAAAGGTACTGCAGAAAAAATGAATAGGAATTTATTAGAAAAGGCTAGATGCATGCTAATAAGTTCAGGATTAAAACATTCCTTGTGGGGTGAAGCTGTCACAACAGCCTCTTACCTCATAAATAGATCACCCTCTTCTGTCATTGATTTTAAGACTCCTCAAGAAATGTGGACTGGTAGGAAACCAAATATATCTCATTTGAGACCATTTGGTTGCACCGCTTATTCACAAATTTCTCAAGGAAAATTAAAACCAAGAGCCCAGAAGTGTGTCATGCTGGGATACCCTGAGGGAGTAAAAGGATATAAGTTGCTTATAATTCAACCTCATGGCTATAAAGTGATCTTATCTAGGAGTGTCACATTTAATGAAAATGATTTTCATTATAAAAATGTTCTAACCAATGCTACCAAGAGTACAGGTACCAAAGAAGTAGAAAGTGTAGAAGTGGTGACTAGAAACCAGTTCTACACACCAGAAGGACCAAATGAAGTCCCAGGAGAGGAGGAGTTCGACTTAGGACACCCCTCCATGAGCCAAAATGAATCTGAAGAAGATCCAAGGGCAGCTGAACCAAGCTCAAATAATCCCAGCTTGGAAGTAAAGAGTGACACCAACAACAACAATCCTCAACATTTAGGGGAAGGAAACAGGGAAGTATCCTCATCTAGCATTAATATTCCTTTACAGTCTTCTGATGTGCACAATGAAAACACTGTGGTGTCTGAGAATGATAACTCTAATAGTGTACATGACTTAAATGAATATCAACTAACTAGAGATAGAGCTCCTAGATTGAGAATTCCAAATAAAAAGTTTTCTGTGAATAATGCTGAGGTTGTTGCTATGTGTACTGGACTTGTTGACTATGCCTTTATGACTGCTAATGTGATCAATAATAACTATACCCCTGATACTTATGAGCAAGTTGTTAAGTGTTCTGAAGCTAAGAAATGGCTTAGTGCTATGAATGATGAGATAGAGTCTATGATGACTAACAAAACTTGGACTTTAGTGCCCAAACCTGAAACTGCTAGGCTCATTGACTGTAAATGGATTTACAAAATAAAAGAGGGAAATAGTTCTAAGGATCCTCCTAGATATAAAGCTAGATTAGTAGCCAAAGGATTCACCCAAAGAGAAGGTATAGACTACAATGACATATTTGCACCTGTAGTTAAATATAAGACCATGAGACTTTTGCTTGCTATATGCACTGTTTTTTTATTGGGAACTAGAACAAATGGATGTTAAGACTGCCTTCTTACATGGTGAATTGGATGAAACAATTTACATGAGACAACCTAACGGTTTTATTGACACTAAAAAATCCTGAGCATGCTTGTTTGCTAAAAAGATCTATCTATGGGTTGAAACAATCACCTAGATAATGGAACATAAAATTTGATGCTTGTGTGAAACAACTAGGTTTTCATAGAAGCAGTTATGACACATGCCTTTATTTTAAGAGTGTTAAGACTAGTTCTCCATTATACGTGCTTCTTTATGTGGATGACATTCTCTTATTAGTAACTCTAAAGTCTCAATTGCTGGTGTTAAGAGAGACTTAAAGTTGCATTTTGATATGAAGGACTTGGGTCCAGCTCAGATGATTCTAGGTGTTAGAATTGTTAGAGATAGGAAGAGTAAGCTGATGAGATTGTCTCGGACTGAGTATGTTCAGAAGGTTCTGGATAAATTCAGTATGAATAACTCAAAGCCCACCTCTATACCCTTAGGAGGGCATCTGGAGCTAAGTAAGAATAGTTGTCCTACTGATCCTAAAGAAATAGAGCAAATGTCTAGTGTGCCTTATGATGTGGCAGTGGGATCTGTCATGTATGCCATGTTGTGTACACGACCAGATCTTGCTTTTGCTATCAGTGTGCTAAGCAGATTTATGTCCAATCCAGGTAATGACCACTGGTTAGCTATGAAATATGCTTTGAGGTATATTAGTGGGACCAAAGATTTGTGTCTAGTGTATGGTGAACATACATCTAGAGATGCGTTGTTTGGATATGTGGACTCTGACTATGCTAGTAACAAAGATACTAGAAAGTCTACCACTTCTTACTTTTATACTTGGGCAGGAAATTGTATTTCCTGGAAGACACAACAACAGTCAGTTGTGGCACTCTCCTCTACTAAGGCTCAGTACATAGCTGCTACTGAAGCTGCTAAAGAAGTTGTATGGCTATCTGGAATATTGAATGAAATCCAGTGTGCCACTTATGTACCTGTTTTACATATGGATAGTCAAAGTGCCTTGTACTTATGTAAAGATCCTGTTTATCATGAAAGGTCTAAACACATTGATGTGAGGCATCATTTTATTAGAGATCTGATTAAAAAGAAACAGATTGTGGTTACTAAGATTAAAGGTGATTTGAATCCTGCAGATTTTGGTACTAAGATTGTGACAACTGATAAGTTTGCATTTTGTAGGGACTTCCTGCACATTTGGAGTGTTCCTTGATGAAGTGTGAGCATTGGCCGAAGATGGTAGATGTGCCAGAATCCACTCCTAGTTTAGAACGGCTGTGTGTTACAGTTAGAACTAGGCTGAGTAGGTCTTATGACAATCAAGAGGGCAAATTGTAATGGATGATTGTCATTTGTGATGATCAATCCTTAAGTATTTTAGTTCAGATCATTTGTGCATTAGTAGGATAGAAGTATATAATCTGTAATTGGGCTTGGCCCATTGGAAGAGGCCCATATGCCATCTGGGATCCAGAGTGCTCAACCCGACCCGTTTTGAGGTAGCTAGAGCTCCGCGTTTCACTTGATGGGTTGAGGTATATAAGGCCTAACCCTTGCTTTCTCTCTCATCGATCTCATTCTTCTTCTCCGCCTCCATTTGTGAAAGAGAGCTTAGGGTTAGGGTTCCTGAGTGTTCTTGACTGTGGTCTGAGAGCTTGATCTCAACAGAAACAAAGCTTTTGCTTCTAGAGATAACTTCGAGTGGATTGTGTTCTTGCTTGAAGTTGGAGGCCCTGACGAGTGGTGAAGCTTGCAGATGCTCGATGAAGTTGAGGTTTAGAGGCGATCTGGATATACACTTGGTTTAGGGAGTTCTTCTTCTCTTGCTTTTACAGATTATTGTTATCTCTGTTCTTGTGTATTTGATCTGAACTTAGAGTTGTGCTCTCTTGTATGTTTGTGACCTACTTAGTGGATTTGGCCATCAATTTTGAGGCCACGGGGATTAGGCAGAGTCCGAATCTCGATAACAATTCACTGTGTCATTTACATTCTGCGTTTATTCTTGTGTGCATTTGGTAATGTGATTCGATCAAGTCAATCTCACACAAACTTTTAATCATCTCTTTTCATCATTCAACTGCGGGCACAATATGTTGTTATTCACGAATAGCTTTGCTCTCTCACCCAAACTCAACTCCCACACATAACAAATTACAGAATGTTATTTCTTAAATCTAACAATTTATCCATAACCCTATAGGCATAGCTATGCATAAAACAAACACACATTTCTATCATTACACCCAAATCACGAGACCTGCGCGTAACCCGGGCATCAAAATCCTAATTTTATTTCAATCAAAACATGAGTAACAAAGAGATGTTACTCATCCTGATACAAATCAACTCATTTTTCTAATTACTTATTAACACATGGCTCAATAACAAAATTGCATTACTTTTCTACTGGTAAAATCATTATAACTCTTATAATACATAAAAATTTATTGTAATTCTTTTTAAATTCTTTTTAATTTTTTTATCAATATATTGATATCAATATTAACTATGTAATATATTATCTAAATTTATACTAAAACTAAAGATAAAATGCATGTTTTTTTTTATAGGAAGAAGATAATTGTAGGAGAAAATTCATTTAATATTAAAAAAAACTTATTACTCAATATGAATAACATCACTAAAGATGCTCTAATATTTAAACTTTATTTCAATTTCCAAGAAAGATAAGCGTGGGTAAATGAGGCATGCTTCTTACTCAATAACAATAAACAAATTCATAATTGCTCGGATTCGTCACTAGAGGGGATGCAAAGATGATGTTGGAAAAGCATTTTTCCGAGGATGAAGAGATTCAAATACCTTGGCTCTATCGTGAAGTGGGGCGGAGTAATAAATGTTGATTTACAACACATGATTTAGATGACTTGGCTTAGATGGAGAGGAGCCACATGGGTGTGTGACAAGAAGGTTTCTCTAAAGTTGAACGGTAAATTCAATTTGACCATGGGTAGACAAACTTTGTTGTATCGTGTTGAATGTTGTCTGATTACAAAGGCGTAGGATCAAAGGTTGATAGTATCTGAGATGAAGATGTCGTGTTGCATGTTTGGGCACACCATGGTTGTTGAACGCGATCTAGATTTTTCAAAGCGATCTGGTTCGTAGCTGAAATTGTAATTGTTGCATGATTGTAGGCGGAATTGTTCATAATCGTATGTGATATAACAAGATTGTAGGTAGGTCGTCCAAGATCGAATTGAACTAGATTAATATTGCTTCAATTTTCATTTCTGTGGTTATAGTTTTTGTTATAATTATAGGGTTTGTTCCTTCTAAGTCTGGTTTGTTTTTTCATCTTGTAATTAATGACGACGACAACAATGATGTAGCCGCTTGTGTTTATTTTCACGAGGTTAATGATTCTACAATTTTAGAAGCATATTTCGGTGATGGTGATGATTATGACGATGCACTTGCTGATGACGGGAATATTAGCTATGGTCAAATCATGTTAACTATTAAGACACTAATATCGATCTTACGTGATTAAAAAGATGTTTTTTGTATTATTTTTACTAGAAAGACATGTATTAGTCACTTATCATTTTGATTGCTCATTTTTTTCAAATTTGTAGGATCTTTCAATCCAATCCTACCGAGCCGAACCCATTCCCCTCATCGATCCAAAGTGGGATCCCGATCCTGACAACCACGAGGCACACATGGCTAGATAAGATAAAAACAAAGTTAGTCAGAAAAAATTGAGGGACTAATATTCAGGATTATAAAAGCTGTGAGAATCATGACTTTGATGGTTTGGATACGTGTAAAGAATATTTTCTAGCAAAATGTATATGTATCAGAAGATGTCTTTTGTGATGTTTTTTCGTGGTTGGAAAGAGGTCATAAAAAATTACCAAGTCATGTTACTGTGGTAGAAGGAACATCTTTACCGAGGGAGAAATGAAACTCATGCATCTATCGAACTAGACCTGATCAAACTGGGGCCACTTTGCGAGGATATAGACGACCAATTTTACCCATCAAGGCCGACCCTACCCAGCCCATTTTAAATATGGGAGGATCTGGCATCCGAATATAGCCCTTAGGGCCAGCCCCATGGTTGCTAAAATCCCAATTCAGATCTTACGAATCTACGATCTTACGATCCTGAAAAGGAAAAATGATCCATAATCCTAGTTGCGATCTTAAGAATGTAGAATCTTAATTTATCGAAATAAATTTGGTAGGATCTTGTGTAAAATTCTGACCCTATATACTATCCTAACGATCCTAGGTGTGATTCTTACGATCATGCGTAAAAGGCCATAATGTTATATTATGAACTTTAAATATAATATAAGTCCGGACACTTGATAATTTTATTATTTGGGTATATATTAATAATATATGTAGACACAAAGCAAAAAGTAGAACATACATTATCATATAGAAACAATATCTTCCTTGTATTATTTCAATATTGAAAAATTATACGCTTTGAAATAATACTTCATAGAATCGTGTTGACAATGTATGACATTAAAATCGATCTTATGTGAGAAAAAATGTGTTTTTTGTGTATTGTTTTTAGTAGAAAGTCATATATTAGTCACATTTTATCATTTTGATCGCTCAATTTCTTCAATTCGTAGGATCTTCCGATCCAATCCTACACCCTTCTACGATCCAAAGTGGGATCTCGATCATGACAACCATGTCCCGACATCCACACATTCATGGTCTAAACCCAATTTCATTTGCACCGCCTCCATTGCTTTCACGCCTCCGCTCCTCCATTTCAACTTTCACGCCTCTGTTGGCTTTGCTCAAGCTCTCCGTCCTCGTCGTCGACATCTGTCTGTTCTTCTTTCCGTTGGTGTAGACGGCCGTCGTGTCCGTCCTTGTAGGAGGATATTGGAAACGAAATTATCCTCTTGATCTGACCTGTTAAATAGATAAAATTTAGATTTTGGCTCGGCCCAAGTACGACCACAATAGAGGTGAGAAAAAATATCTGATCCGGCCGATCCAATCCGACAATATGCCGATCCTGAAAAATCTTCATCCGAAAATACCTGATTAAGTTTTATCCGAATCCGGTCCGATCTGGGCGATTTTTCCGGATATTCGAATCGAGATATTTAGCTTACGGATATCCGAACTATTATTAAAATATATAAATATTTTCTTATAGAATTAATATATACTTTTATAAGTGTAGATGATTCAATAATTGTCTTCATACATTTTATTAATAGGATATATTCTTTCAACACAAAACTTTCTTATATAAAAACATAACTTTGGTTGTTGTTCTTAAAATCTTAAACTTTAATTTCTTATTTAAATTGCTGACTCACTAAAAAATCAAATATATTAGTTTTCACATCTTAATTCCTCTATATAATATATATGATTATAGATTTAACATTAAAATTCTATTTTTTGAAATTTTAATTGAAAATAAAAATATTAATTTAATTTTCATATACCTTTTAGAAATCAGATAATTCAGATATTCGAGTCAAATATCTGATCCGATCCGAACAATATTTGCCAGATATCCGCACTAAAACGGACCAAATAAGGATTAGGATTTTGTGACTTGTTTTACCGGATGTCCAACGTATCAGATAAAGTCGGATCGTATATATCCATTTGCTCAACCCTAGGCCATAGCTCTAGATTGTTAGGTCTATATTGATCCAACTTAAGTCAATCGGCTAAATCATTTGTGTTATATGATTAGTTATGTTTCCGATTAATCACTTCGTTGGGTCTCCTACTCGGATTTGAGCATTGCCCTTGTCCAATTTTGCGTCCATATACAGCCAATCATTTTGCACCCCCACTTAGCCCATAATTATGTCTATGTTCACCGAGGCCCCATAAACTGCAGGTGCGTAAATTGTTTTTCCAATCTTAACTTCATTCTGTACATCTGGATGCATGGTAAACTCGTAGCCGTCGCATTTTATATTCCGTATTTTAACTGGAATTGCACTTTGCTACCTTTTGAGCTATATAATTACACATCCTTGGATGTTAAGATTTCTTTTTCCACATATGGACATGGTTAGGGAAAAAAGATTAGATTTTCTAGTGTTGGCTAGATATTTGATTTTGTTTATAAATCTCCACTGTATAAATATAAGTAGGTTTAGTTTCTCATGTATATCTTAGTCTTTCCTTTTCTATCACATTGTCGAATTATGAGCTCCGTACAAGCGACGAAACTCAATTTTATATGCAATGTTCTAAAATCGTTAGTCCATAAAGTTATTTTACTACTCTTGTCCTCCTTATGTCTTACAAAATTCATTAATGTTTTTAAACTATGTGGCAATAGTGTTTGATATATTATTGCATGCTTACTTATATATATAACTTGAAATATGGCTTTTACATGTATCATCTGTTAATGTTAATATGACCCTGCTTCAACGATCTCAAGACTTTTTCTCAACTAGACGACCTTAGACTGATCATGGACCATGGACGCTGCCTAGACAAGGATTTTCGGGAAATGCTATAAGAAAAACAGTGCTTTTGAAATTGCAAATAAGATTGTTATTAAAACATGAGATACATAGGTAAAATAAGGTTAACTAATACCACAAAATAAAAAAAATTATTCATAACCTCAATGTTACATTCTTCATATGTAAATACCGAAAAGAAAGTTCCGAAGATGCAATTTATCCTATTCTGGCCTTAAATCCCACATCATTATGATTTATGAAGAAGGCGACAACTCAAATAAATCTTCAGCCCACCAATCAACTTAAATCCCATCTTCCCAATTTCTCCAATGAACTCAGACACCATAGCTCCCCTCCTTCCAACGCTGAAAAAGCCTCCGGCTCCGGCGCCGTCGTCGGTGTCCGGAGCGGTGTTAAACGTGTCGACGAGCATAATCGGCGCCGGAATCATGTCGATTCCGGCGACGCTAAAGGTTTTGGGGGTTGTGCCTGCGTTTGCGATGGTGGTTGTGGTCGCTTTTCTGACGGATATCTCGGTGGAGTTTCTGCTCAGGTTTACGCAATCTGGTGTTTCGCGGACTTATGGTGGTGTCATGGGGGAGTCATTTGGACGGCTAGGATCTGCCCTCCTTCAGATTTGTGTCATCTTCACCAATTGGGGATGTTTGATTGTCTACCTCATCATTATAGGTAATTAACTTGTTCTTTTAATCTTCCAATATATCTGCCACTACCGATAATTAAAAGGAGAGATCTTACGAAAGTGATTTCTTTGATTTTTGTTAAATATTTTATAAGATAATGTTTGAGATCATTATTACAACATTTTATAATATATAGTTGCGATATGACATTCAATTATATGAAATAAATTATATGCGTGCTATATAGACAGATTCATCACAATTATTGTTAGAGAAAATGCACGTTATAGCGTGTGATGATCTCTGGCTAAGTATATATTGCAATTCGATTACTATTACAAGGAATACTAACATAAAAAATGAAATCGTCAGCACCTTGTCTAATTTTGATTACGGTGTGTTTGGTTTTGCTAGAATTCTTAATGCATTCTTAAAGGGCTAATACTGTATGCAACTTTTAATTAGCTAGCTGTATGAATTAAGTTTGAGTTGGTTTCAAATCCAGCACATGATGATCTTAATCCTAATCCTGATCTTGAATTTCATATTTTAGGAGATGTGATATCAGGTAACCATGAACACATGGGAATACTACAAGAATGGTTCGGGTTCGAGTGGTGGAATGCTCGCGCATACGCTCTTCTTTTCATCGTCGTCTTCATTTTGCTGCCTCTTGTCTTGGTACGACGTGTTGGTAAGCACTCCTAATCACTTACCTTGTTCATCCTTAATGCACATCTGATTTTTGTTTCGTTAAGTTTTGAATTTTGGCTTGTTTTACCAGACTCATTGTGGTTCAGCTCAGCAATTGCAGTCTTCCTTGCACTAGTGTATGTTATTATCAGCATAGTCATGGCAATTAACGCGCTTTTGCAAGGCAAAACCGAGTCACCGAAACTCCTACCCGAGCTCAACAAGCAAACTTCCTTCTTCGATCTCTTCACCGCCATCCCAGTCATTGTCACAGCCTTCACATTTCACTTCAATGGTAATTCCTAACTTTATCATGCATAAAAATTCAAACCCTAATTAATTAAAACATCAACATCTCTCTGTTTTTTTGTTGCAGTCCATCCTATTGCAACAGAGCTGAATAAGCCATCTGATATGACATCAGCAGTTCGAATCTCACTCGTACTCTGCGCTTCAATATACTTCTCTGTCGGTTTCTTCGGTTATCTCTTATTTGGAGACTCTATCATGGCTGATATACTAGTCAATTTTGACAAAAGCTCAACTGATTCGGATTTCGGTTTCTTACTAAATGATGCTGTTAGGCTAAGCTATGCTCTTCACTTGGTGTTGGTGTTTCCTTTGATCAACTTCTCTTTACGAACAAACATAGACGAGTTCCTCTTCCCTAAGAAGCCTGTTTTGGCAGGCGATAACAAGAGATTCGTGTGCATTACTTTCGTCCTACTTATCGTCACATATTTAGCTGCCATTGCCATTCCAAACATATGGTACTTCTTCCAGTTCATAGGCTCAACTACTGCAGTTTGTTTGGCCTTCATTTTCCCTGCTGCCATCACCTTAAGGTAATACTAATTAATACATGTCTTTCCCAACTACACTATATTAAACATGGGCTGAATTGGCAGTAAGAAAAATTGTGGCTGTATGTGGTGTGTGCAGGGATATACATGGGATATCGACAAGGCGAGACAAAACCGTTGCTGTGGTGATGGTTGTTTTAGCAGTCGTGACAAGCACAATCGCCATTGCAACTAATGTTTATAACTTGGGAGGAAGCACTTCATAGAAATTCTTTACCAATTCTATGTGTAATTATAAATTCTTGTATGCTGTAAGCTGTGCAATTTGGTATCTGCAAACTCATTTGTGTTATTCATTGCGTCTGATGCTGAAAAATGTAGCAAAGCCCTTATTAGGCATTTTAGAACTTCAACATACATTTTCCTTCTTTCTTGTGTAGAATTATGTCATGATTTCTTGTAAGGTAAGAATTAGTCGATTCTAAGAACCTTAACACACGGAGTATGTTTTTTTTGTTTAAAGGTTCATTTATATAAATATAAGGATAAATTGACTTTATAAAAACTGGTTGCATTCAACATATCATGGGATCAAGATCTACCCAAACAAATGGAAAGACATGAAATAAGCAATTACTCCCTCCGTCCCACTTTGTTTGTCCTATGACGAAATTTGACACTATTCACCTATTAACGTAATTTGCTCGATTATTCTCAATCTTTGTGTATTAATATAGTCATGTAGGGTCTTGTTTGATTCGTTACATTTAATACTTTAACAATATCAAGATTTTATAATTATTAATAATATGTAGTTAGAGATATTAACGACGCAAAACATGCATCGACAAATGTGTAAACGCGTAAGAGGACAAACAAAGTGGGACGGAGGGAGTACATGATATTCACTTGTGTAAACTAAATAAGAGAGTCTAGTAATAAATAATAATCATTCCTGTCATTATCTCATAACAATCGTCATACAAATGTAACAATGCTCGATTTCATGCAAAATTTTCTTCAAGTGTGAGTCATCCTGCGACTTCGATTTCATGTATGGGGGCTGAGAATGCCTTAAAGACTTCTTTTCCACATTGATATTGTTCGTAACGAGATCACATTTGATTAGAAACTTACATGTTCGATATAAGAATAAAATTTAGCAAATGGTGTTGAACTAATTGGTAAAGCAAAAAAAACTAGCATTTGAAGTAGTATTTAGAGTTTTATAATAAAAACAAGTCTTTTTTTATTTAAAATCATTATAAAATAATACTTTTTCTAAACTATGTTCATTCAAGTTTCATAAAGAGTTAGTTTCAACATCTAATATTAACGTAATTTCAATCGCTTTCGTTATTGTCATATTCCCTCCGTCGCTTTTAAGTTATTCTTGTTTAAATTCTTGACTCTTTTAAAGATCGAAGAGGAATCTTTCGAATTAAGATCAATTTCAACAATGTCAAAATTTTATAATTTTTTACTAACTTATAATTAGAGATATTAGCGATACAAAACGTGCATCAGCAAATGTGCCCGTTAGAAGCGGAAAGAAAAGGACATGCCTCGGGTTAAGTAGCCCGTTTCGGTTACTTACCGCATGTTCTGTTGAACAGAGGGAACTAACTCGTTTGTTAAACAACAGACGCGCGCAACCTCCTCCTTCCCATCTTCTTCGCACACAACGCTGCACAGCCTCGCCTCCACGCCCCGCCTCGCTTCCACACCTCGCGTCGCCTCCACACTCGCTTCCGGTCTGTTTAATGAAGCACGTTGCGCACACTTCATAAGAATCACTCCCCATATATATTCTGGGATGAGCATTGCGAATTGACAGCATCGAGCAACTAATCGCGAGAGAAGATCGAGAATAGTTAAACTATCACGAGAGAAGATCAAGCAAGTTACAGAAAAGAAAATACTTCATCAAAGCTCAAATTTCAATTCGATGTAAGCATCATTCTGTCATCAGATAATTACATCAATGTGTAGGTTCAAACACACAAAAACATAAAAAAAAAACACAGATTTTTATGAGTTTCTGTATTTTTGATGACAACATATTGTTAAAATTGAAGATATGATATCAAATGTTCCTTCCTTAGAACAGTAATCCTTAGTACAAAGAGTTGTTGAATCAATAATTTTGTTTTAGAATTGAAATTATGATGACAGAATGTTACTTAGATACAATTTCAATTCAAGAATTGAAAAATGATGACAAAATGTTTCTTATTATTAGGATATTGATCACAGAATGGTGATTAGACACAATTTTGGATTATAATTAGAAATTTGATGACAAAATTTAGATGAATATAGAATGATGCTTTGAATTGTGATCCTGATGACAATATGATGCTTAGATAGAATATTGCTTAATAATGGAATTCTAATACAGAATTTTGAATGATGAAAGTTGTTGGTTAGAATTAGAATTTTGAGGACAGAATATTGCATTAGGATTGGAAATTTGATGACAAAATTTTCATGCATGTATAGTATTGCTTTGAATTTGAGTTTTGATGACATGATGTTGCTTAAACAATATTGTTGTTTAGGATAAGAATTTTGATGGATGCATAATGTTACTATATATAGAATTAGATTTTTGATGACAAAAATCTAATAGATGCATAATGTTACTATAGAATTAAATTTTTGATGACATAAGTTTTGTGCTTGCATAATGTTGTTTATACTAGTAATTTTGATGACAAAATGTTTTTTAAAAGAAAATATTTATGGTAATTAGAATTTTGATGATTAAAAATATTGTTAATACTAATTTTGTTAGAGAATTTCATTATTGTTGTGTGTTTGCATTGGTCAAACTGTATATAATTTCTTGTATAAGAATCTGTTTAAATAATTTATGTGCTTGATGACATAAGATAATTTTGAGAAATTGAATATCAATGATATAGATTATTGTGTTATTCATTATGAGATAGATTTTTGATGACATAATGATGATTATACACAATGTAGAATTAGAATTGGAAATTTGATGACAAAATTGAGATGAATATAGAATGATGCTTTGAATTGTAAACATGATGACAATATGATGCCTAGACAATATTGTTCTTTACGATAGGAAGTTTGATGGCATAATATTGATGGATGAATAATGTTACTATACAATTTCATTTATGATGACAAAAATTTGATAGATGCATAATATTACTATGTATTTTTGAAGACAAATTTTTTATGCTTGCATAATGTTGTTTTAGACTTATAATTTTGAAGAAAAAAATTTCCTTACAAGAAAATATTCATGATAATTGGAAATTTGATGACAAAAAATTTCTAATACTATGTTTTGTGTGACAGTTTCACTAAAGTTGTGTGTTTGGTGACATTGGCCAAATTGTCTATAATTTCTTGTTTGAAGAATATGATTAAATAATTTTTGTACTTGATAATACAAGATAATATATTGAAAAGTTGGTTATTATTGATCAAAACTCTCTTGTGTTATGCAGTTAGAAATGAATATTCTTACAATTTTTTGTGGGGGAGAATGGAAGATGAAGGATGGATCTAATGTTTATGTTGGAAATCTTGTTTCAAAGGCTTTTGTTGTTGACATCAACATAGAAATGGAAACAATGAAGGATTTGATTGTGCAAAGACTTAAGTTGAAGACACCAACAAAGAAAACTGTACTTTCTTACTTGAATCCTTTCCAGAAAGTAAAGATCTCATACATGGTTGACACAGAAGAAGACTTTAGATCATTCACATAAAACAATGAGTCAGCCAAGGTGCAATGGACTTTACCATTGTATGTGACAGAGGCTAAGAAGATAAGACAACTAAAACCACAATTGGAGGTGAAAAGAATAATTTAGTTCCCCTACAAGTAGATTATGAAATGCAAGCTGGGAGTGAGATAATTGATTGTGAGTAAAGGAACAAAGACACAAAAATTGAAGCATATATGGAGGATGACAGTGCTAATCATAAGACTCCACGGGCTTCATTCATGTTGGGCAACTTTTTAACTCAAAGGAGATGCTGAAAATTGCACTCAAGAGAATGACAATGCGTGAGAATTTTGTATATAGAGCGAACATATCAACACCTAAACTATTCACTATCATGTTTGCGGATGAAAACTGCAAGTGGAGGCTAAGAGCATTGGTATTAAAAGTCAGTTCTTTGAGATAAGGAAATTCAGACAAGAACACACATGCTCATTTGACTTTAGGTGTGAAAACCAGTGCAAGCCAACACACAAGATTGTTGGGAAGCAAATAAAGACAAGTAATAGTATAAAACATTCATTTTTCATTTCCCTATATTGAATGACAAAAAAGGACTCATTACAATTTTTTTTTTGTATAGATAAGGAGTGAAAATAAGACCAAACCCAAAATGTATCTGGAACGATATGCACAAAGAACATTTTATGGATGTATGCTACTGGAAGACATTGAAAGCAAAGGAATGGGTATAAAATCTGATTAGAGGAACAGAAAAAGAAATTTATCGGATGTTGCCCATTTACTGCCACATGATCAAGCAAGTGAATATTGGCACGTACACAAAGCTTGAGATTGATGACCAAAGCTACTTCAAATAGGTGTTTATAGCAATAGGAGCGCCAATAAGAGGATTCCAACAGATGAGTAAAGTACGTGCCCTTACAATCCTGAAAATTGATGCAGTTCATGTTTATCATTAAAACAAAACAATAATCATTCACTTATTGTTCTGTAGAAAAGTTTGAATATATATTATTTATTAATAAAAAACTTAAAAATATAGAAGAATTAATGAATTTATGACACTGATTTCTGAAAAATTAAGGGCAAATAGGATGATTGATGACAATTTTATAAAATAAAATTATTGATGATGTATCGATGACAAAATATGTTGAGGACAAACTGATCTAAAAAATTAATTAAAATAGGTTGCTTGATCACAAAATCTGTTGAGGACAAAATGATGTAAAAAATTAATTAAAAAGAGGTTGTTTGATAACAATTTTTTATTGAAAGTGAAATGAAGCGCGCGCTTCATAAGAAATATAAATAAGAGGACAATATAGATTAGTTAGGATATTGATGATAATATGTTTTCAACTTAAAAACAAAAACAAGATAGGATGAATGATGACAATTTTATAACTAGAAATACAAATAGGACGACAACGTATCCTGGTTAGTGTCATGATGAAAACATATATTAAACTTAAAAAATCAAAGATATGATGATTGATGACAAGTTTATAATTTTTCATACATATGAATTTATGACACTAATTTCTGAAAATTAAAGACAAATAAGATGCTTGATGACAATAATATAAAAAAAGTCTTGAAGATGTTTTGATGAGAAAATGTGTTGATGACATACTGCTTTATATAAGACAAATCATGATAGGATGCATGATGACAATTTTTATAATAGAAAAATAAATAAGATGAATTATAGTGTCTTTCCTTTGGAATTTGTTAAATTTATTAAAATGTGGCCGTTGTTTTAAAGGTAATAATGGTGCATGGTACACATCTACATATAAAGTACGAGGGGAACCTATTGATTGCAACTGCGCAGGATGCAAACAGTCAAATTTAACCCCTAACATATGCAATTGTTGATTCAGAAAATGATAGGTCTTGGACATTGTTCTTCCAATAGCTTATTAAAGTGATTCCTAATTCAGAGGAGTTGGTGATTGTGTCTGATAGACATCTCAGTATAATAAAGGCTGTGGAGACGATATATACATCAACCAAGCATTGTGTATGTAAAAGACATCTACATCAAAACCTCAAACAAAAGTATAATGCACAATCTCTTTACTTTGGCTGCAAACAGTTACACACGAAAGGAATTCGAGGAAAACTACCAGAAGATATGTGCAATAAATCATCTTGGGAAATTACTTGGTTATTTCCAAATTTGATTAATGGGCTAGGTCCCATTGCAACGGAGACATGTACAACATAATGACTACAAACAATTCAGAGACGATTAACGGAGTGCTACTAGAGGTATAGGTCATTTCAAGTTGTTGCTCTATCGGAGTGTGTTAGAGATATGCTAACAAGGTGATTCAATGAAAGGTGCAACAAAATACAAGAAACCCTGAGCAAAGTGGTTTCACCTAATATGAAGAAATACTTCAAAAGAGGCATAAGTTGTCCAAGAGATTTGAAGTGAGGCCGTTGAATAGATTCCAATACCAAGTGATTGGAGGAGAATTTTATGGAGTTGTTGATTTAGCAAAAAAAGAGTTGTACTTACAAAGTATTGATTTAGACCATATTCCTTCTGTACATGGGATAGCAGCAATGCAGAAGGTGACATAATTTGTGAGTAAGTATTGCAGATCTGAGAATTGGTGCAATGCATACAAGGAGACAATTTACCTACTGCCTAGACATATTTAAGAGATGATTCTAAAGGAGACCATGAACATACAATGTTATCCTCCCAAGGTAGAGACACAAAAAGGGAAACTAATGAAGAAAAGAATATCACATGTTAGTGAGTTTGCAAATCATAGAAAAAAGAGGTGTGGACCAAGAAGAACTGCAAGGTGCAGTATATGTGGATCCACTTGACACAACATAACCTTATGCATGAACAAAACACCAGAAGTCGGAAGTTCTCCATTGGTTCTTGAATAGTTTGTTTATAAAAAAGATTTATATATATACAACTTGCATAACTTACATTTGTTTTGATTGAACAAGGTTTGGATGAAAATTTACATTCTTATTACTATTAATAAATGATGGATTATTGTCAAAATTTATTGAATAATAGGTAATAGATTCAAGCATTATTAATTGTTGAAAACAGATAAAGCTTGATGACAAATGAAGGTTGATGACCCTTCAGTTACTGAATACCACAACACTGTCATCAAGCTTTATCACAATTTGACGAGAAGCATAGCGTGCTTCATAAGATTAATATAAAAATTAAACAAGCATTTGATGACAAATGACAAAATAAAAATAAAACTATTATTAACAATTGATGACAATTTAAACCTTTAGTCTATTGATAAATGTTGAGTTATTGTAATCATATCTTAAATAAAAAAGATATATATTCAACATTATTAACATTTGATGACAGATGAACATTGATGACTATTCAATAACTGTCATCAAACTTAATCACACTTTAATGACAGACAAATGATTTTATTAGATATGTTCGAACATACATTGAACTTACATGAAAGACAAAAAAATGACCCACAAAGCTAGATCACAACAACACTTCAATAACCCTTAAAACAAAAATCCACATAGCTAGATGACAACAAAAAGATACACAAAGTTAGACTTCTCGTTTGACAACCCTGATCTGGTACACAAGACAATTAACATTTCGGTCCAATAATTCAAATAGGAGAGCATGACGCTTATCTATTTTATTGTCTTAAAAAAACTTCCTCCATCCTCTACATAACGTGTAGGAATTGTTTGGATTCCTATTGCCACTCCCATATTTTTCTGAACCTTTCACATAAAAGATGATTTCCTTACCTTTGTACTTCTTAAGGTATTCATTTCCATGGTCGAAAGGGATTGGATGCACACATACTCTGTAAAGATTAGTATTTAACAGAAAACACTCATGGATAAGGAAACAACATAAAAGATGAATTTTTGCCAAACGACAATCATTTTCCACAAATGATCTCTTTATCTCAACCATAAAGGTCCTATCCCAGTTAGGTTCTTCACAGTTAGGGGCTCTTGCACTACCATGGGCCTCATCAACTACATCATCCTATATTATCAGAGTATTTCCTAGGTGATCTCCCATTGTGAGGGAGATTGTGAAATAAAATGAAGAACAAGTGAGTGTGACTGCACCAACAAAGAAGAAACAAAAATGGACACAAAAAAACAAATGCTTATCTTAAGATCCCGGTTTTTTTTGTTGAAAGAGTTAAAATCCGAATGAAAGAAGATGATGTTGACAATGAAACAAGATGTATATATAGTAGAGAAGCTAGGGTTTTCTTAACATATATTAATTTGGTCAAAACACATGTAATACTGTTAAGTTAGGTGAGCATTGATAGCTCTCTTTAGTACAAAACTAGCATGTGTTCCCGTACCATGTACGGGGTCACATGTAATAAATATTTTAATAATATAGTTATATTTTATACTATTAATTAGTTTATAGTTTGTAGTTTATATTTTATAATTTATTTTAATAATATAGTTATATTTTATACTATTAATTAGTTTATAGATTGTAGTTTATATTTTATGATTTATAATTTATAGATTATAGTTTATAGTTTACGATTTATGTTTTATAGTTTAAGTTCATTAATAACTCAACTTAATTGGATTGATAACATAATAATAGATAAAGATATATATATATATAAGATAAAGATATGATATGATAAAAGATAAAAATTGATATTTCTTTTTGTTATATAACCTATTAGATATCTTTTTGATTTTTTTACATATTTATTTCAAAGATATATATTAAAATATAAAGTCGGATGATGTGGAGGATGACATGGTGGATGATGTAGGATAGCTTAGAGGTCGACACATAGGCGAATTGAATATAAGGGCGACATGTGGCAAAACAACGTTCTGTTTTAGTATATGTATAGATGTCAGTTTTAGGACATACACTTTTACTACGATTCCGTGTTTTTGTGTAGTAATTTTGTCCGCGTGATTAAATTACTACATTTTTCTCTGAACCATCATAATTTATGACCTATTTTACTACCGTTTTGCAAGAACCGTAGTAAAATATTGACACATACACTACGGTTTCGAAATATTTCAATGAAATTGGTCTTTTTATTACGGTTTTATTGGAACCGTCATAAAAGTGTTACCAATTTACTACGGTTCATTAAACCTTTCTATTTAATTGATTGTTTTATTACGTTTTTAGGATAACCGTAGTAAAAACACCTTACGAGTACCGTAGTAAAAAAGACTCTTTCAGAACCGGTAGTAAAAATGTTGTGGAAAATTTCTATTTTAAACTCCCTCCTTGCCCTAGAGATAGACTCCAAGCTCTCTTTCTCAATTCTAGATTTCCAGGTTTGGTTTCATTTTTCCATTTCCCTTTGATTAGGTTGGTCTCGCTCTAGGAACCTCCCAATTGATTAGGTTACCAATAACTCAAACCCTAACCCCACCTCCAGCTCCACCTCCTATTGATGAAACCACCACCAACAACCAATGCCATCGCCTCCTTCAAGAAAACACAAATACTTTGTGTTTCACTGCTTTAAGCTTCAAAGCCGGTGCGTTTTGCATCACAAGATTAGTTGTAGATGAAGTGTGCCACTCTACTCACAACGCCTGAGATAAGATAAACAGAGCAGCTATGGCAGCTCTCCTCCCGCCGTCAAATGCCCTAACCGCTGCGACCAACCGCCCATAATATCTGAACCTCCTATTAGAGTTCAATTTCATCCCCAAATCCATCAAATTCAACTCTTCCCAACCGCAAAAAAGCACCCTTCACAAGCGCGTCTCAACTTCGTTCAAGAACCCAAATAGAAACCGCTTGAATGCTCGTTTATCAGTTGCGAAGTTCTCCGTTGATTCTCAATCTACGACCAGATTTGGTGTCATTACCCGTTGTAGCCACTGTATAGAGCGTCCCCGAACAAAATTTTGAAGTCCAAAGAAGAAATTATCAATTACTATGTTGATATTTTGCAAAGAGTTATTGGGATAGTGAGTTCTTTTTTAGTTTAATTTCTTCAATTTCGTATGTTCAGGTGCTATCTTGTATTCTTGTTCAATTTTATCGAGGTTGTCTTAGTTGATAAAAATAATTCTCTAATTAATAGTGAGAAGGATCCACAAAGTTGTATATATGATGTTTCTTGTGATACACAATCTGGGTTCTATTGTCACATTGATAAAGAAACTTCCAAGGCTCTAGCTGGTGAGCTTGCACTTTACCGTCTCCTTCATTTTCTAGTTCAATGACTTGAAAGGAACTAGATTTTGTGTGTTATTTAGCCTATGATCTAATGATGGAAAAGTGTCTTCTAGTTTGTGAATTTATGGGTGTGATGTATCTGCTTCTCTGTTGTTATAAACTATAGGTTTGCCAGGAGTCTTGTTAGTTAAGTCGGACCAGAAAGAAATTTTGGTGACAAGGACTACATTGCTTATGAAGCTCTTATAGAAGGTTCTAGACATTCAACCAATGGAGCAACAATGTTGTTTCCAGTTGGGAGTTCTAAGCACTGGCTTGTTAGGATGGATAAGCCAAGTATTGGTGTGGTCACCAAGGTGCAGATGGTTGATTTCTACGTGGAGATATTAACCAAGGTACTAGGAAAGTAAGTATTTTGGTGGCAGTGGATTACCAATTGTTTCAGGACTAGTTGGTCATCACTCTAACTTGAATTTTTTTAGCGAACAAGATGCCCAACTAGGCCTTCTGATTTGATCTGCCCCAACTGTTAGTGCTTCTTCGTTCCTTTTATTCTAGCACTAAATATATAGATGTATAATTAAGCAAATTATGCAAACGTGTAGATTGGAGAGCTAATAGGTGTATGAATAGCAGCATGGCTATCACATTTGATAGGGACAAGATTTATATTTGGCACCTCCATCTCTGTCAACAATCTGGTGAGCCAATCTAGTTCAGTTGTCAATCTCCTTAGTGATTTATATTCTGCTTCAGCACTGGATAAGGAGATTGTACACTGCTTTTTGGACTTCCATGAAATAGGTGATGAACCTAGTAGAACAAGGTAGCCACTGACAGATTTTCTGCTGCAAGTACATGATGCCCAGTCTGAATCACAATAAGCTTGTAGCTTGAAGTCATTTGAGTTAGAAAGAAGAAATCCAAAATGTAAAGTGCCCTTCAAGAACCTTAGTGTATGAATAGCTGCTTTGAAGTGTTGATGAGTAGGGTTGTGCATGAATTGGCTAAGATGTTGTACTGAGAAGAAAATGTCTGGTCTTGAGTGTGTGACAAAGCTTGGTTTGCCAATAAGTCTCCTATATGGTGTAGGATCTGCTCAGCAATCAGTTGATGAATTTGTTAACTTGATGCTTGGATCACAAAAGAGGCTTTCTTGATGTTCTTAGTTTTTGTAAGGTAATCCCGTGTTACTTAGGCCTTTGTTTGGCAAAGATGCTGAATTTTCTGCCTAATCGCTTGCACATGAATCTAGCAAATACTACCTTCCTTATTATTACAGTTGAGTCAAGCTCCCAAAAAATGGACTTTTCTTTCTTTATTGTTGTTTCTTGTTTTCTTGTTGTTGATAGATTGGTAATACTTTTTTTAATTTGACATCATTTTTCAGGATTGAGTACTAACACATCTTCAAGAGACAAAAAGGCGCGGTAAGGGCATCTAATTTGTCCTTATCAATCCTTATCGTAGGAGTCGACAATGCAGATTTTGCTCATATGGAGGTAAAGTTCAATATTTCTTGAAGATCAATCTTGTATTCTTATCAATTCTTATCGTAGGAGTCGATATTTGAATATGCAATGTGAATGGGCTCAGAAACATACCATCATCTTAAGGTAATTGTTCATATTAGTTTGATTGCTATTTTAGGAACCCCATTAAGAAAAATTTTGTGAAAACTTTAATTCTTTGCCACATCAGAAAAGGGACAAATCTTTTTACAAGATTAACCCTAACCTCATCTCCACTTTGTCACGGAACCTCACAAGCCAAGGTCTCATGGAAAGCACAACAAGCAGGTGTATATGTTGATGACATCTTAGTCACAGGAAATGACAAGTCTGCTAATGAGAAAGTCAAGAGATATCTGGATGAAGTCTTCAAGATCAAAGATCTAGGAAAATTGAGTTATTTCCTAGGGATTGAATTTCTTCATTCACCTCAAGGAATCATCTTGTCTCAGAGAAAATTTATCAGAGAAGTGCCGAAAGACATTGATACTAAAGATGCATCCCCAGTATCCAGTCGAATCGATCTTAATCCGCCCCTGTGTCATCATTGGATACCCTAGAAGATTGTATCCAAATCGGCCGGATACAGTTGTTCCTTTTTCACATGGGCCATGATTAAAAAGCTTAAGAGACTTGAGCAAACAGACATAGGCCTCCCTCCCCCATGGATAACTATTAAAAGAATCCATATAACACATACGAGCAAACCAATCTGGTTCAATATGATGAGCTCCTTGCTTGGAAAATAGTATTGCATCAACGATCAAAACATGAGCAAAACCCAGTTTTTTTGAGTGATCATGCTCGTCAATAAACATTTGAAGAAGATCAGAATACTTGCACTTGTTCCTACCAAGAACAACGTTCATATAAAAAACGGAATCTGACGGAGGAGGGTAATTTGCAGCATCACAACCAATTCCAGTTACAGCAGCAAACTCGACTAAAGAGAAACAAGCAATATGTCCCTTCACCAAAAACCACATTTCTTTCTCCTTCTCAATTTTAATCTCATTCAACAAGACATAATGAATTAACTGAGCATTTAACTTCAGATTCGTCCCAAGTTTAACTATTGGACCTAGGCAACCGTTGCATAAGGATTCCCACTCAGGCTCTCTAAGATGGGATCTTATAATGTCAAAGATATCCGTTTGATGAAAAAAGTTAATCCTCGCATCAAAACGCACTCCTGGATTAAGGAAATATTCACACTCAACTGGATCCATATTTAAACCTACATTAGTTCATAAAAGTGTCATTAAACAGGTAGCAACTATGAACTAAAGTGTCATTGATCTTATATAAAGTGTCACTGCAGTAATAAAATGTGTCACTGAGTGTCATTAAAAGTGTCATTACAAGTGTCATTATAAGAACAACATGGATTATTAGTGTCATTAACACACATGATCAAATCAACTATGAACTAAATTGTCATTGATCTTAAATAAAGTGTCACTGTAGTAATAAAATGTGTCACTGAGTGTTAGTAAAAGTGTCATTATAAGAACAACATGGATTAAAAGTGTCATTAACACACATGATCAAATCAACTATGAACTAAAGTGTCATTGATCTTAAATAAAGTGTCACTGCAGTAATAAAATGTGTCACTGAGTGTCAATAAAAGTTTCATTATAAGAACAACATGGATTGAAAGTGTCATTAACACACATGATCAAATCATCTATGAACTAAAGTGTCATTGTTCCATTTTTTTACTAGTAATATACTAATATGGAATCCATTTGCATTAGGCTTGTTCCATGGAATCCTAATCCATTCAAGTTTCATTCGGTCGGGAAGGAGGACGAAAGGGCAGGAGCGTGAGAGCGTGAGAGAAAAGAAGGTGGGGGCTACAACAAAACTAATTAAAACTAGCAGGGGCTAGTTTTTTTTAATTCTAAACTTCTAAGGGGCCAATGGGCCACACTCTCTCGAAAACTGTTTAGAAAATGAAAATATCCTAAACAACGTTAGCATGAATTGGGCCTGTGTGAAAATCCATTTGATTGGCCCAATGTGTTGGGAGCTGAGAGGCAGATTAGTGCAATGCAAATCTCGATCGGTCTGACCGAAAAGAATTCCTACTGAAACCCGGAAAAATGAAAAAGTTTATGTCCGAGGCGGATCTGACCCGACCGACTAGTTTCGAAACCCAAAAAATTGTTCGACCCGAAAAATATCTGAAATCAAAATATTGTCCGATGCAAACCTCATACGACCCGAAACTGTCCGATCTTAACCTCGTCTGAAACCCGAGATTGTCTGATCCGAACCTCGTACAAAACCTGAGATTGTCCGACCCGAACTTGTCCGAAACCCGAGATTGTCCAAAACCCGAGATTGTCCGAAACCCAAGATTATATGTAAACCAAGATTGATCATCAATTCCTGCTTAATTATAGACCGAGATTGTGCTTTTAGATGACATTGTTTCCTGTAATCAAATTCTTATTTTAATGATGACAATTAACTAAAATCTTTCTTTTTTGTGCTTTATATTTGATCATGCATTGTGTATAATAATTTGGTCACCCTTTCGGTGTTCTGTCATCTAGTCTTGTATTGTCATCCAGTTTTCTTTTTATTGTGTAAGACAAAAAAAAATTCTATGTAGTTCGATTATTTCACTGTCATCAAAATTTATTATTATTGTTATCATTATCATCATATAGTCTTTTAAATAGTCATAGATTGTTATCTTGTTATACTAATCTTATGAAGCACGCGTGCTTTATTTGCCTCTCATTCAATTGTGATGAAGTTTGATGACAAATCTTTGAATTTCAGTTAATGAATTGTCATCAACGTGCATTTGTCATCAAGTGTTAGTAATGTTGAATCTATATCATTTTTATTTAACACATGATTACAATAACTCAAAATTTTATCAATAAAGTAAATGTTTAATCTATCATCAACTCTTAAGATTAGTTTTGTTTTTATTTTGTCATCATATCATACACTTTTATCAAATTGTCAATTTTGTTTTCTTTTTATACTAATCTTGCTTCTCATCAAAGTGTGATAAAGCTTGATTACAATGATGTGGTATTCAGTAATTGAACTGTCATCAACCTTCATCTGTTTTCATCAATTAATAATGCTTGGAAATTTTATATGTTATTCAATATATATTGGCAATAATCCATCATTTATTAATAGTAACAAGAATGTCAATTGTCATCCAAACCTTGTTTAGTCAAAACAAATGCAAGTACTTCAAGCTGCATATTTAAAAATGTGGTGAATTTGAATCTTGACATTTGTATTATCTGTTTGGAATGGTAGCCTTTTTGTGCATTGTTTTAAGTTTGCTTGTGCATAGTTATGAATTTCAAATCGGATTCAGCATGCATTGGTGAGCAGATTAGGGTGTAAAAACAGTTGTTATAGACACTAGTATAAAATGTCAGTTTTACTACGGTTCAAATACATGTTTTACTACGGTTATGAACCGTAGTTAAAGTGGCTGTCATGTTTCTGTTTACTACGGTTACATTTTTACTACGGTTCACAAATTCACTACGGTTTCGTAGAACCGTAATAAATTAGTAACCGTAGTAAAAGTGCATATTTCTTACCCCTATTAAAAACCCGTAGTAAATGTGACAACCGTAGTAAACATGTATGTAATAATATTGTTACACCCGTAGTAAATGTGAATGTAGTAATGTAGTCATAACCGTAGTAAATGTGTATGTAGTATTGTTGTTACAACCGTAGTAAATGTGTATGTAATAATTTTGTTACAACCGTAATAAATTTTCATTATTGTTAATTTGTTATAACCGTGGTAATATTGTATGTTCTACTATTGGTCGCTATTATACACAATATGCTCGATAATCCTGAATTTTCTAACATTTATATATAACAAAACAATTTCAATAAACATTCAACAATCATTCAAATGTAACTAATCAAACAATGTTCAGAGTATCCCTCGTATATATAATAAAGTGTATCTAACTTGATAAAAAAATTAGTTAGTAAATAAATCCTCAATGTACTGCAAACATCCAACAATCCATGAAACTCCGCACAAAAGAAATCCATTGGTCTCGAACTTGATCAATTTGCTTCGTTGTGAGTGGTTTTGACCCATTTCAATCATGTCCTCTGCAAAATTGAAGATTTGCCCCGACTTATTCGTATCCTTAAAGTCTAAATCATATTTAGTACCTAAATCAAAGAAGCAAGAGAATAAAACAAACAAATTAGTAGAAGAAAGAAGACCATAAATATGAGAAAACATGTGACTTCCATCTCAGTGGAATTTCAAAACTAGACAAATCATGCCATGTTCCAACTGTTACAGAGGAAAATGAAAGCAGGGTTGAAATAAAGTACAACTAAACGCCCAACCATGAAACATATAACAACACAAACATATGTACTTGTTTAACGATATAGAAATAATTTTTATACAATGGAAGCAAAGTATTTTGCAACTGCATCCAATTGAAGGAAAGTCTCAACAATATGCATTTAAATATATAGGCCATTTAGACATAAGAACTACAATTAAATCACATAAATAAGGCATCGCTTATCTTTATTACAAGAACATAAATCATCTGATATCATCTTAAAGTTAATAATTCGTACCAAATCAAGAATGTAGCTTTTAGAACAAAATATAAGTCATATATTGTTCTTTTGACACAAAAACAAAATAATTTATTCATGAATCAATGATGCAAACATCTCTGATACTACATCATCTAAAATTTGTGATTTGTACTGCAACTCACATTTCTCAACAAATCTTCTCACCACAGGATCCTTCACTTTGTAAAGAACATCTGGCTTAATGTCAACACATCTATGAAATGGATTGGTTGGGGACTCTGTGAAGAACACATTTACCTGAATCAAATATTTACATGTGAGATATATTGTACTGGTATCATTCCCTTAAAGGGTACTGACATTGTTTTTATCTAATGCATTCTTCAGAGCTTCAACATCAGCAGGATCAATAGCAGTGACCTATAGCAGGATAAACACCATGTTATCTATAAGCATTTTGTATAACTTGACTTTACAATGAGGCATATAGTGACTCATTCTTTCATGCCACAAATGTCAAATGCTTCTTCCATTCACTTCACTCCCTCATAAATCTCAACTAAACATTCAAATAAGTCGGTTGAATAGAATCTAAGTAGAGCATGTTCTCATCTGTTAAAATTTGATGATGATTTTCACACAAACAACTAAGCAAAATGAAAGCTACTTACAACTATGAATTTTCCTGCACTACTCAAAATTTAATTACTCCAGACATACACAACAGCTTGCAGAATCACTACAAATTAAACTTCAAACAAGAAACTTTAAAGTCCCAATAGTTTATGTGTTTATAAGCCAAAGGGAAAGTTAAGTAATCAAACCTACTTCCCATATTTCATTCTTACGAATACAAAATGAGATTCCACCACCTAAAAGAATCAAGGGTAAATGCTATGCTAATTTATATTGCATGGTATGTGAAGCGTTTGGTGGTGGAAGAATTTGGCATGGGGGCGGAGTCTGAGATGAAGAGGTCGGTTTTGAGGAGAGATAGAAGAAGACATTATCTAATATTAGGAGGGTAAAGAAGTAACTTACTATTAAAAGTACTATTCATTAGGGTGGCCTTGCCTTTTAAGTAGTAAGAGATTTGATGAACATTTATGAACAACGTGATGAACATTTAAGCCGATTGTAATGAACTTTGAGTAATAAACATTTTATTAATTCATTGTGAACATTTAAGTATGAGATGATGAACATTTAGGTGATTTTTGATGAAAATTAAGTGTGTTTTTAAAAGAAATTATATTAAAGTGGTGTTCCACATAAGTGGTTGTCCGGTGGTCCGACGGTGGCTTGATGGGGGTCAGTGGGGGTGCAGTCGTGGTGCGGTGGTGGTCCTCCGTTTGTCCAAATAACATAAACATTTAAGTGTAATAAATTTGGTGAACATTTAAATATAATTTGATGAACATTCAGTTGATGAACATTTAAGTATAATGTGATGAACATTCAGTTGGTGAACATTTAAGTATAATGTGATGACATTTAAGTAGAATGTGATGAACATTCAGTTGGTGAACATTCAGTTGGTGAACATTTAAGTAGAATGTCATGAACATTCGGTAGAGTATATACAAATGAACGTTTATGAACATTGTGATGAACATTTATGAACAACGTGATGAACATTTAAGTCAATTGTAATGAACTTTTGAGTATTAGATAATTTTGTAATATTTGTGAACAATTTTATATATCTTTGTGCCACTTTTGTTCCGACGAGGCCCAAAGGCGGGCCGGCGGCGGTCCGGTGGTGGTGACAAGGGGTGACAAGTGGCCTCACATGTCATTATCTATACTCTTGGATCTTTCTTGATCCAAGGCTCCACAATCATTCTCATTTATCATTTTAACAATCTTTATTACATGATATTTTTCCTTACGTTTTTTATCATAGAATTAAGATATGAGATTTTTGTGAATAAATTGGATGAATATTTTCTCCTATCCAAATATTACATATTATGATATAATGATGATTATATTATCTTTTTTCAATTATAATATTATTTTAATATTTTTCCAATTAGAAAAAGCAATTTTTTAATATTGGACTTTTTTCTTGTTGATCTTTTGAGTATTAAGATATGAGTATTTTTGTGAATAAATTTGATGAATATTTTTCTCCTATTCAAATAATAAATATATTGTGATGTGATAATGATTTTATTATCTTTTTTCAAATATAGTATTTTTCATTTTTTCATTTTTTTCATATTTTTTCAATTAAAAAAGCAAGTTTTTGTAATATTGGATTTTGTTTTTCTTCTGAGCCAAAAAAAAGCCCAAAATAAAATGAATATATTAAGTGAATTTTAAATTGGTGTAGGGATGTTGATTAATTAATGGACAAAATATTTTATCTTATGAGCAAAGAGGAAATTTCCTTTTTCCCAATTATAATATTTTTATTTTTTATCATGTCCAATTATAAAAATATAAGAATTTGTTTTTTCAATATTAGGTTTTTTTGGTGGCCCAAAAAAAACATATTGGGTTTTTTTTTCGGTGGCTGAAGCAAAACGCCAATTCAAGATAAATATATTCTTGAATATCTCGTTGAATCTTTTTCAAGCACCCAAAAATTATATATATTAAGATCGTTTTATTTTTGGTTTGTCTAAAAAAACTATTTCAAATTATTCTTTATTAGGTAAATAGAATAAATGCATCGCAATAAAAGATTATTAGATTCTTAATAATTAATATAAATTTATCTATTTTTTGTAGTTTTATTGTGTGCTCTTAAACACATTAGAAATTCCCTTCTTTTAAAAGGTAATCCTAGTATTTTATTACTATTGACTATTTTGGTATCATTTATTAGTAAAAAAAACTTCACAATATCATTTCTTATACGAAAAGCCTTTTTGTACTGATGTCAGTCTAACACTAGTTGAAATCCGTGCGGTTGTCTGCTCTACACGAAGTTGGAGAACGCGCGGAGTTAGAAAGCTGGCAGATTTATGAACCGTCACCCGGAGATTCGTCACGAAGGTATTAGGCATGACCTTCGTCACGAAGAAATAACACAACTGATCCGTCACGGAGATCAGAGAAAAATTCGTGATGAAGATCCTTGAAACATCCGTGACGAAGATACTACTTTCCTCCGTGACGAAGGTAGCCTATGCTGCAAAAGTGGAGCTTTTATGTCTAATCCACACCAACTATATTTAATTACCACCATACTCTCAATAAACTCCGAACCAACTTCATTTTCTACCTTCACTCTTCATTTTTTTACCCACATTTCAGAATTTCAATATTCATTCAAACACAATCTCTTTAAAAATGTCAAATTGGGATGATTATATAAACCAAAATGTTGATGAAGGTGGTCCATCATGGGGGAACTTCAATGAGGTAAGTTATAGTTGTTTACAAGAATGTACAAGTTAGGGTTTGTAGTAAACTTATGCTTTTCTATGAAATTGAATAGTTTTGAAGTTAGGTTTTGTGTTTATTGTGTGAAAATCATGTTGTAATATAGAATAGATGTGATTAATATATGTTAGGTTTTGAAGTTAGGCATGTTTATATGTTAGCATAGAAAGAGCTTGAAATAAATTTGTAAGGGTATGTGAAAAATGTAGTTGAAAGTGTTTTGATTCGAATTTAGGGGAAAATAGAGGTTTGTGCATTAAAAATAGATAATTATGGGCTTCGTGACGAATATTTTAGGGACCTTCGTGACGGATGTATTGGTGTTCTTCGTGCAAATTCATTCGTGACGGACAAGAGCCTTTGATTCGTGACGAAGGTCCCTATGTTGTTCGAGACGAATATATTAAAATAGTGTTTCTGAGTGTTTTTTTGTGTGTTTTCTTATTTTGCAGTATAATACTCAAATGTTCAATGGTTTAAATAACCTATCGATCAATGTCGATGTTCCGGTTGGACCTGAAGGAGTGCCTTCGTTTGATCTTGGTTTTGATTTTGGTAATCCGCAAATATCTCTCAACTTGATCCTCCTCCGTATCATTCTCATCAAATTAATTGGTCCAATGTACCTCAATATCAATCCTTATCGCAACCATATCAATCTGGGCTGCAAATTCAAGACATGGAGTATTTCCCCGCTTTGAAGACAATACCACAGTTTAACAGTGTTGAGCATTATGAGGAGCCACATATATCATCAAATTATTCAGAAGTTTTCGTCACTGATAAGATCTTCAACTCAAGAGGAGACGCAGAACAGTCGGCAAGAGATATTGGAAAAGCTCATAACTTCATGTTGAAGGTTGGTAGGACCAACTTGAAAGGGAGGTTTGGAAGGTCTTGTCTTAAATCCGAGCGCAGTGAACAGTATATTCCATAATTTGTGGGAAGAACTAGGAAAAACACTAAAACAAAGAAATGGGGTTGCAAATTTCAAATTGCATGTAGAGAGAATGAAAAGGGGAATGGATCTTAAGGGTTGATCATGGAACTCACACCACATCATTGACCAATCCTTATACGGTAATGCATTTGCTGAAAGACCTACACCTGAGGAGGAAAAAGTGTTAGTAGACATGAGGAAGGGAAATGCTCGAGCAATACATATTTTCACAAGGCTCAATGAATCTCCTAACAACATGACTAAGAAGTTACAACTCTACAAATTTTGTAACAAGTTGAGAACGTTGAGGATGGATGGAAGAACTATGGTCCAAGAACTCTTCTATCGTTCGAAGGAGCTAAACTACTTCTTAAGAAACAAGAGCGACGAAGTCACAAATAAGATCACAGATGTGTTCTTCTCTAGCCCAGAGTCGATGAAACTGCTTAAGGCGTTTCCATATATAATGTTGATTGACGCAACCTACAACACAAATCAGTAAGTATAATTAAGTTATAAATTATATTCTTCAATTTTACTACATATATTCTTATAATAATGTATTATCTTGCAGAGGTATGACATATTGGCCAATTAGCGATGTTACTATGTTTCTAATTTGGGTTATACACTATAGATTAGCTTTTCTTTCTACTTATAAAATATTGGTTTGATTATGTAGGGTTGAAAGTGAGCATTCTAGCTTCAAAAATTATTTGTCACCGCCAAGCCAGAAGATAGACACTGTGTTTGATAGATACAATTCGAAGTTGCGCAATCAGATCAAGGAGATCTTGGGTTCTTTCAATGAAAGTCAGCAAAAGACTGTAAGTAATATTACAGAAGTTGATCTCTTCAAGCTTCTTAAATACAGAGTGTCTTATACTTGCTTGAGGTCGCTTGCTTACTGAATACAAGAAAGGGATATATGGCCTTCCTCCTGATCATTGTGAATGCGTAATAAGGAAGAGAGAGGGATTGCTATGTGTGCATGACATTTACGAATATGTGAGGAAGCAAGAACTCATTCCAGCTGAAGCGGTTCATGCCTTTTGGAGGCAGTTGACTTTGTAAGAAGTAGAGACTGAAGCCAAATTAGAAGTGAGCATGGTAGTAGCAAGTAACTTGATGGATGAGTTTATGTCTCAACAATGAGAGGAAATGTCACCTTATGACCAACACCTGTGTGTAGACCTGGCAATCGGGTCGGGTCGGTCGGGTTCGGGTTAAGGGTGCTCCGGGTCGGGTCTTTTTCGGGTCGGGTCATTTCGGGTCTAAAATTACCGGGTCAAAACAGGTCGGGTTGTTACGGGTTTATGGGCGGGTCGGGTCGGGTTCGGGTCTAAAATTACCGGGTCAAAACAGGTCGGGTTGTTACGGGTTTATAGGCGGGTCGGGTTCGGGTTCGGGTCTAAAATTACCGGGTCAAACAGGTCGGGTTGTTACGGGTTTATAGGCGGGTCGGGTCGGGTTCGGGTCTAAAATTACCGGGTCAAACAGGTCGGGTTGTTACGGGTTTATAGGCGGGTCGGGTTTGGGTCGAAAATTTTGGAGTCAAACAAGTCGTTTGTTACGGATTTATTGTCAGATCGAGTCGCTTTGAGTAAAAACTTACCGAGACATAACAAGTTGAGTCGTTACGAAATATTGATGTTAAATTTGGGTCAATCTTAATTGCAAATTTTAATGTATGCTTCGATAGCAACACCACTACATTACCTTCTTTTCATTTATTTGAATAAGTTTGGCATAGTAACTTTTAGTAGATTAGCTAATATTTGAAAAAAAAAACGAATGAAAACATTTATAAATTACAATTTACAACCTATGGACAAGTCAATAACCATCGACTAAATAAAACACGGTAGGTTCAATGCGACGACAAATAAAGACCTGATATGTTGCTCAAAATCAAAACACATCTTCACAACCATAATCAATCCATCGTTTAATGCAACTCAAGATAGATAGAGTATTAAAATGAAAACAATATGTCAACTTAGTCACATAATTCAAACTGCAAAAAAATAACAATCTCATAACTTAGAAAGTAAAACATGTTCTTCATATTCTTGTCAATCTTCCATGTCCATTGACATTGGACTATCTTCACTGTCATTGTTGATGTCCATTCTTGTAACTTGTATAATTTTTCGAACAATAATCAACATCGATTTTGTAGACCATACATATTGCGCCAAGTTATACAGTTATCACTAGTTTGGTTTTACAAAGGAGGTGTTATTTGAAATGTTAGAAGTTGTGATTGGAAGTTACCCACATGGTTAAATATCTCTAATAAGCATTGAAACCAAGTTTCATTTCATTCCGACATCGTTTGGGCGTCGTTTTTCCAAATTGGCCTTAAGTCCATTTAAGGCCTTTTAAGGTCTTTTAGCTTTTACGCATAGTTTCAAGCCTCGTTTAGTGTAAGCGAGACCTTAATGGGACTTTATATGCCTAATAAGACTAAGTTGTATAATTTTTTCAATCATAATAATACATCGATGTTGTTGACCATACATATTGCCACAAGTTAGAGAGTGATGACTAGTTTGATGTTTAGAAAAGGAGGTGTTACTTGAACATGAAGAAGTTTTGATTGAGAGTTACCCACATGGTCAAATATCTCTAATAAGCATTGAAACCAAGTTTCATTCCATTCCGACATCGTTTGGGCGTCGTTTTTCCAAATTGGCCTTAAGCCCATTTAAGGCCTTTAAAGGTCTTTGAGCGTTTACGCATAGTTTCAAGCCTCGTTTAGTGTAAGCGAGACCTTAATGGGACTTTATATGCCTAATAAGAATAAGTTGTATAATTTTTTCAATCATAATAATACATCGATGTTGTTGACCATACATATTGCCACAAGTTAGAGAGTGATGACTAGTTTGATGTTTAGAAAAGAAGGTGTTACTTGAACATGAAGAAGTTTTGATTGAGAGTTACCCACATGGTCAAATATCTCTAATAGACATTGAAATGAAGTTTCAATCCATTCAGACATCGTTTTGCCAAATTGGACCTTAATCTCATTTAAGGCCTTTTAGTGTTTACACATAGTTTCGAGCCTCGTTTTGTATAATAAGACTAAGTTGTACATTATTGGTACTTTATATGCCTAATAAGCGAGACCTTACTTTATATGCCTAATAAGACTAAGTTGTACATTAATGGTATTGGCACTTCATTTTAGTAGTGTTATTGATAGATTATTAGTGTTGTTGACAAAGTATTAATGATGTTGACAATTTAGTTAGCCGTGTTGACAACTTAACTAGCCATGTTGGCAGTCTATTGGTCTCGTTGACAGTTTAATTAGTCGTGTTGACAATTTAACCAGTCCTGTTGACAGTTTATTTAGTCTTGTTGACAATTTAATTAGCCATGTTGACAGTTTACTTTACTAGTTCTCTAAAAGTTTAATTATCCATATTGACAGTTGATTAGTCTTAGTGACAGTTTATTTAATTGTGTTGACTAATTAATTAGTCATGTTTGCAATTTATTATCTGGTGTGTTGACAATTTGTCCAACGTGTTGACAGTTTATTAATGTTGTTGACAATAGTTATCTAGTGTGTTGACAATTTTTTGGGTAAAATTTACAATTTCCGCTTCTTTATTACTTTTATCTTTTTGGCCAAATTTTCGGGTCAAAAACGGGTTGGGGCGGGTCAACCCATTTTTGACCCAAAAAAAATCGGGTCAATCGGGTTGGGTCGAAAACGGGTCACGGGTTCAATTTGACGGGTTATGACCCAGAAAAATCGGGTTGGGTCGGGTCGGGTTTGCGGGTCGGGTTAATTTCTGCCGGGTCTACCTGTGTGCAATGAAATGTTTGGCAGTAGGGTGGTAACCCTCAAATGACCAACCTCCAAGAGACAACTCATGTGAAAAAAGTGAAGGGCCGACCTCCCGGAGCTCCAAACAAAGAGTACAACACAATCAAAGACAACCTTCACATTGGGAGCACACAGATGAAGCACTTGAAGAAACCCCTCCAAAGAAGCAAAGACCGTTTCCATTCCTGGTGGGTAAGAGTGATGAGTGGGCTTTGAAGAAGCTTACAAAGTATAATACTCGCGTACCTCCGTGCATGCGTCCCTACCTGCATGGTTGGTATCCAATTGTGGCTGATGGAAATTGTGGATACAGAGCTATAACACAACAAATAGGCTGGGACCAAGCTAATTGGAGGAGAGTTAGAGACGAAATGGCCCAAACGACATTTGCACATTGGGATGATGTGTTGCAAAATTGTTGGCTCAAACGGCATTTCAAGTTTTAAGTACATTTCATTCAATTAACAAATCATTTAACAATTCAAGCAATTAACTACTTGTACCCCAATTCATGCAAATAACAATTCATCCAATTCATGCATGTAACAAATCATGCAAATTACGCAATTAACAATTCAAACGAAGGTGATAGCTTTACTTACATGGTCTTGCCAAACAAAATAAGCAGTGTGCCCGCTAAAGCTATACAACAAGTTTATCTCCTTAGGACCTCCAGGTACAAGAAACTGTAATTTTGGGTAAATGACGTCGTTTTCATCGCCTTGTTCGTCAAGATTGACCCTGTAACGCCCCAAAACCGAGGAGTGTTACAGCGCCAGGGATCCCGTGCTCGGAATCCCCACATGCAGTTTAATGGAACTGAAAAACTTTACAAAAGAACAGTTCGAAATGAAAACAAGTAGATAGCCTCGCAAGAGATCCATACAAGTACGTCGATGAAGACCTAACATGTTCATACGATCAAAATGCCAAAAACATGTTTCAAGAGAACTATCAAACCAAGTTTAGCCCAAACGCTACAAGCACATCCAAAAACCAAAAGATGGATAGTTTAACGAGAGTTAATATTTTTAAAACAAAATAAAAGTGGACCAAAATAAACCCATCCGAGCTTGCATCAAGTCGCATGACCTCCTCCATACTCTGCAACAAACATTCTGGGTACCTGACCATGTCAACAACACAACCTGTTCCCCCACCGAAATGGGGGTTAGTCTCCAACCAGACTAGCAAGTTATCTATAAGCAGAATACGAGTAATAGGGCAAGTAAATGAATCACAGATTAGCATACATGCAAACCCAGTTATACATTTAGCAATGATCATCCATGATGCATCAATTTACATGCTTACAGATATGAAAAGAAAGGTACATATATCTTATACCAACATGTCATCAATTCCGACAAACCGTATCACCAATGTCCGTACTCATAAATGCATATCATGCACCAGTAGCGATTACTTACGAATTCACCAATAAACAAGTGATCAATCACAAGAAGCACACAAGCAAGTACATCAAGAAAATGAAATCCAATCGAAATACAATTTACGAAAACGTTTCAAAAACAGGTTCAAGTCTGTCTTGAACCCGAAGGTACCTTCTTGCCCGTACATTGGGCCAAATCATTCCTATACCAAAGGATAGGGAACGGAACCACGGGCCAAGTGATCCGGTCTACCCAATTGGCAAGGCCCACCAACGACCCACTCTTCCGGTAGAGCAATAATCGAGGGTGTTACGACATAAAACTGTTTGCAATCAAGTGAGGGATCAGAACAATCCTTACCCCACGAATAAATCACAAGGACAATGCGTATACACCGATAAGGCGATGACTTCACATAATCACATCTCAAGCATATAAGCACAATCACAAGGATTAACATATCATCAAGATTCTCACGAAAGAAGACATGTTCAACATAACACATAATCATGTAATCACAACAAAGCATATATTCATGTAATCACTAACATATATAACATTCATATTCCATACTTAATTAAGGTTAAAGCTCATATACTATTTAGAAGTTTGATGACATGCATAATCCGATATCCTAAACTTAGCCTACAACACGCAAACGCTTATAAACAACTTGCCTCAATTGACATTCAACACAAGTAATCCGTTTGTCGTAAAAAGATGTCGCAAGGTTCACGAAACGGTCGCCTAAGTAGAACCTTCACGAAAAACGTCATAACTCATCACATATAGATCCAAATCGAAAACCATAAAATTCCTCATACTCGTAGGGAGATTTCTCACCTTACAAACTCAGCCACAACTTCCCAGTAATTACGAATTTTGCCCAGATTTTTCAGATTCACACAAAGGAGCTCAAATCCCTTACCTCTACCTCCAATCTCCAAATTCAATCAAACTATACCAATGCATCAATTAACTGCTATTATTCCCCAATCGGTTAGGAAGATCTCAATTCAACAAAAAAATCGGAAATCGAAAAGCTAGGGTTCATAAATTTGGGGAAAAACTCACACAAGGCAAAAAGAGGAGACAAGAGCTTGATAATGGTCTTCCATGGCGTTACTAGTCACCTTGGGTTGCGGGTTTGAGTCAGATTTCAAGGGAACATGGGCTGCTGCACACGAGCTGCTGAACTGCGCAGAGGGAGAGAGAAACGAGCTGCTGCGCGGGGAGAGCCAAGTCGAACAGTGCAGCTGGGCGGAGCAGCTGCGTTGCTGTGCCCTGGTGGCTGGCTGAGCTGCTGGCTGTAGTAAAGACAGAGGAACAAAGAGGAAGAGGAAGGAAATGGATGAGCTGCTTTGAAGGGGAGAGAGAGGAGGTGTAGATGGCTTAAAAAAAAACGTGAAAGATATTGAGGTGGGGTCAAGTGGTAGTTTGTAGAAAATTCTAGATAGAAGGGTATTAAATCAATTTTGGGTATATGATCACATAAACTAGGTCATGTTTGTAATAAATCCCGAAAAAAACGAGATGGATTCCGACAATCAATAATTACCCAATTATTGAAAAAAGAAAAGGGTCGAAATTCCCAACTGAAATACCTAACTAATAATCTGAAAGCTTCCAAGGACAAATCAAGATCGACTTAATTATATTCCAATATGTCACTGATAGTAAGCGGACTCGATATCGCTACATATTTCAGACCCAATAATTCACGGGACATTTCAGACCCCCCTCGAATTGGCCCTCATACTGTCCTTCAGTCCAGTTAGCATTTGGATTGGATTGCCATTCCACTCCTTGTTGATAAAAGGTTTGTTGATGACCTACTGCTTCATCCCATGCTAGTTGTTGAGGGGGAGAACCCACGTAGGCATCTATAACAAATAAAATACATTAGTAAAACATACAATTATCAATCATAATCTATAAATGAAATTTCACACTGCTACTTATAACACTATACGAACTCCAAGTTGGATCCTGTGCCTCATGGGTTATTGGACTCATGGGATGATCCTGTTAAAATCAAATAAAATATAGAAATTCATAATAAACAACACTAATATAAGTCAATTATGAAATTACTAACCATGTCCTCATTATCGCTCGAATACACATTAGAGTCATCAGACCCATACCCTTGTTGTGCATGCCAAGAAGGGACCTCTTGATTTCCGCTTATACCCTCGTCGGCTCTTCCGCGCCTCTTACCCACGTAGGCATCTATAACAAAAAAAATACATTAGTAAAACATACAATTATCAATCATAATCTATAAATGAAATTTCACACTGCTACTTACAACACTATACGAACTCCAAGTTGGATCCTGTGCCTCATGGGTTATTGGACTCATGGGATGATCCTGTTAAAATAAAATAAAATATAGAGATTCATAATAAACAAACACTAATATAAGTAAATTATCAAATTACTAACCATGTCCTCATAATCGCTCGAATACACATTAGGGTCAGCAGACCCATACCCTTGTTGTGCATGCCAAGAAGGGATCTCTTGACTTCCGCTTGTACCCTCGTCGGCTCTTCCGCGCCTCTTTCTCGACTTCGGCTGATAAGCGGGATGCTCTCCAGCCACGATTTCTTGTCGAGTCTGGTTGCGGTTGTTCTTCCGCGTGCTTCTTGAAGATGGATGCATCTATACAAACACATTGTTTTGTCAATTTGTAATCCCATAACAAAACAAAAAAGAAACACAGAATTTGTGCAAATATGCACATTCGTCCGTCACATACCTACAACAAAGATCTCTCACGAATCTTACAGAACCCTTTGTCACGAAGGTCCAGAAAAAAGACCTTCGTCACAGAATCTATCTTATCTACTAAAGTTGAGCCTTTTCAATCCTTCTCTTTGCTTCTAGCCCTACCACCTCCTATGTGGCAAATTTTAATTGGGTGCTATTATTTATATTTACAATTTTTGTTAAGTAACAATTTTAATAGGCAAATCTATCTTATATATTAAAGCTAACCCTTTTAGAGACTTTAGAATAATGGTTGGGTAAGTTGTTAAATAATTACTATTTTTAATCTTTAATATTAATTATTAATATATTGCATTGTTACATTAACAAAAACTTTTCAAAAACAAATATACAAGTTATTCCATTAAGAATAAAAATTTCTCTGAGAGTTAATAAATCATTTTTAGGATAAAATTAGGATGATTTTCTATAATAAAAAATAAGTCAAACTATGTACATACAGAGTAATATTTATGAAATATATATATTTTTTATTAAAAATCTTTACAAGAAAAAAATTAAACATAAATAGCTTATTGTATGGAAGTTAAACTTAAGTTTTGGAATGAAAACTGATTAAACTATATAAAATTTTCATATGAATAATATGGAATTTCCCGTGAATGGCACGGTCACTACACTAGTTTGTTGTACTCTTCGTGACGAACTGTTTTGCATATTCATCATCTCAAATCCATTCGTTAACGAACCAAAATGCACATACTTTTCACAATTTCAAACAAAAAATTAGTTTTCCAAACTAATCTTTTAGATTAGCCCTAAATCACATCATTTCATATATTTTCTTAATCAAAATCTTAAACCCTAAATCACAATATATACATAACAATTTGGGGATTATATCTTTAAAATTGAAACAACACTCAATCAAACATAAACATATCAATCATTTTGACATATTTTAATCTCAACATTTACAACATTATTACAAAGTAATGCAAAAGAGTATAGAAAATTACCTTATCGAGTTGATTTGATGATTTTTGTGGTGAAGGAGATGAAAATATGATGTGAATGTTGCTGTTGGAGTAGAAGAGAGTGTGCTCAACGCCGATTTTTGTAGGAGACAAAGTTAAATTAGGGTTGGGTGAAAATTGACTTTTATAAGTGAAAAAATGACCTTCGCCACGGAACTAATGAAAACATTCATCGCGTAATTCCTGTTGGGCTAGATTTCGGCCCATGGTCAGAAGTCATCAAAAACGAGCCCAAGAGCATGAGACGGCTGAAGCAAAGGAAGGATGACACAACCACTTAAAGACCTAGGATTCAGACGATCCGAGCTTTTAATGGGGTAACGGTCACAAAGGAGAAAATTAAGGAAATCATATAAATAGGATTAGTAACGGCTTTGACTAGATTAGGATTATAAAAGGGAAATGTCCATATCTGTAAAGACACGCTCCATATACAAATAATCCTTGTAAACCAGCAATCCATTATCAATCAAAGAGTACAAGCAAAGCGACTGAAATATTCTCGATCCTAACCCCTTTGATTCAAGTTCATTGTCTCTTGATCCTTAGCGTTATATTGCTACGGTATCTTAGTGTTCATACTTGATTCGGTTGTTTTGCCTCGCTTAAAGGCATAATAATACATTGAGATTATTTGCCCAAAACAATTTGGCGCCCACCGTGGGGCAATCGATCGATTTCGGGTTTAACCAAGATATCCTGTAGTTAACAACAATGGTGAACGGAGACGCTACCGCTTCAGGCCCTGTCCCTATGGATATCAACCCCGAAGGAGCTCTAATCGCGGAAACTCCGATTGTGGAAATTCCAGATATCGAGATCCCAAGGTCAACTGATGAAGATTTGGCCACGAAATCTGCTGATGATGTGGTCTCAGGGGACACAGTGCAAACGACCCGTGAGGAGATGCGTCTCATGCATCAATCCATGGAATCCCTGCGCAAGGAGATGGATGAGCATCGCCAGCGTTATGAGGCGATATCCGCATCCAACACTAGACTAATGAATGAAAATTCTGTTCTTAGAGCGAAGGTACAGTCCGTGGGATCTGATGCGGGAAGGAAACTGGGGGCCAATCAATTGGCCGACGTCCGAGGCCGGCTTACCATGGAGGACGTGGACATGACGCCAGCGATGGACCGACGAGCGTCAATCGGTAACCCTGAACCTAATGTTGAAATTCCAATTCCTACTAACACAGTTACCTTTGCCACTCCAGCCGGTCCCATCGTGGATCGAGCAATTGGCACGCAGGTTCAGCCCGTAGGCAACATCCAGATGCTCACCGATCAAGTTCTTAGCGAACGTCTCAAGGCTCTGGACGATCGGATCGCGCGCATCCCAGGGGTACCACGACCCATCGAGAGGGAGGCCCCGGACGACTTCGAAGACTCCCCATTCGTTGAAGAAATTGCTCGGACCGAAATCCGGAAGAAGTTCCACTTACCTAATATAGCTAGTTACAATGGGACCAGTGATCCAGACGACCATGTCGCCTTGTACAAGCAGAAGCTCATGACTATCTCGGTTCCTCGTGGGAGCCGAGAGGCAGTCACGTGAAAAAGCTTTGGCACATCGCTGTCCGGACCGGCCCGCACGTGGCTCATGAATCTTCCACGAGGATCTATAGCGTCCTTCGCAAAATTAGTAGATTCATTCAAAAATCAATTTGCTAGCAGTCGCAAGTTGGAAAAACAATCGAGCGATTTGTATTACGTGACCCAGAAAACTAATGAGTCTTTGCGTGATTACTTACACAGGTACAACAAGGTCAAGGTGTCAATCCCACACTACGATCCTCAAACCTCGATCCAGGCGTTCCGCCGAGGTCTGACGAAGGGAAGTGAGCTCTACCGGGAACTGACGAAGTACCCGTGTCAGACGTTCGAGGATGTACAAGAAAAAGCAATGGCCCAAGTCCGATTGGAGGAGGATGAGGCTCCACGTAGTAGCCCGGACCGAGTCGATCGTAGATCTCGAGAGGATAGTCGGCGCGACCATCGCAGCCAACCGTTTCCTCGAGAGAGACGAGACCGGGATAGGGCTGCACCGAGTAGGGAACGTGGGATTGAGTGGAAGGATCACCCATCCCTTCCTCCGAAGGTTCAGTCTTACAACTTTAGTGTTTCTGTTGCAGAATTGGTGAAAACTTTCGACCGGTTCGGGAAAGATGTTAGATGGCCGAGGAAAAGCGACAGGCCAGAATCAAAAAAAGACATGAGCAGGGGGTGTGACTTTCACGCCGATCATGGTCATTACACGGACGAGTGTGTCGCCCTTCGGAAGGAGGTCGCTAGGCTGTTAGCGCAAGGTTTCTTAAAGGACGTCATATCCGAACGCGCAAAGGCAACGCTCGATCGGCGAGACAAAGGTCCAGACAATCGTCCTCCATTGCCCGTCCCGGCCAAGGTTATCAACTGTATCTCGGGTGGCTCAGAGTTATGTTGAATATCATACTCGGTGGCCAAAAGACAGGCTAAGTGTTGTGCCCTTGATTCACCTCCACCATCGGAGTTGAAGGAGAAGAGGGTAAGTGATTTACCCTCCATCACCTTCGACGACGCTGACGCGTGTGAGGTAGAGCACCATGACGGTTTGGTTATCTCTCTCTCAATTGGAAATTGTCTAATACGTAGAATCCTGATCGATACGGGTAGTTCTAGCAATTTAATGAACTTGTCAACTTTGAAACAAATGGGACTGGGGGAAGACGATATTAGTCCTAATCGAATTCCATTGGTCGGCTTTAGTGGTGAGGTGAAGTATACGGTTGGAGATATCGTCCTAGCCGTATATGCCGGAGGCGTGAACCTCCAAGTAAGATTCAACGTCGTGGATTTTAAGTCCCCCTATAATTTCATTATTGGGAGGCCTTGGATCCATGCGATGAAAGCCGTCGCTTCAACCTACCATCAAACCATAAAATTCCCTACCAAGTGGGGGATACAAGAAATAAAGGGAGAACATAAATTAGCTAAGGAATGGTATATGGTGTCTATGAAACAAGCAGTTGAGGATAAATCCGCATAGCAGCTAGAGGACGGAGAAAGACCGAGTCAATACGTCGAACCTCAGACAGAAAGGTTGGACGAAATCGCTCTCGATCCTTCTTCGCCCAAACGAACTGTCCGGATAGGGGTTGACCTTGATGATGAGACAAGGACATCTTTGTTACAATTCTTAAGACTAAATTCAGATTGTTTTGCATGGTCCCATGAGGACATGGTGGGTATTTCACGAAGTATAATGACCCATAAGCTTAACGTAGATTCGAGTTTCCCTCCTGTCAAGCAGAAACGCAGGAAATTCGCGGCGGAGCGCAACAAGGTCATCGACGAGGAAGTGGCAAAGCTCCTTGAAACAGGTAAGATCAGGGAGGTCGCATACCCTGATTGGTTGGCCAACGTGGTGGTCGTAGAAAAGAAGAATGGAAAGTGGCGAGTCTGTGTCGACTTCAAAGACCTCAACAAGGCCTGTCCTAAAGATTCATTCCCACTTCCACACATTGATGCTATGATAGACGCAACGGCGGGACATAAGATGCTGACCTTCATGGACGCATTCAGCGGATATCACTAGATTCAAATGGATCCGGACGATCAAGAAAAGACAACTTTCGTGACTAGTCAGGGGACCTACTGCTACAAGGTTATGCCTTTTGGACTCAAGAACGCAGGGGCGACGTATCAGCGATTGGTTAATAAGATGTTCAAAGATCAAATTGGTGATACGATGGAGGTCTACATCGACGACATGTTGGTGAAATCGAAACAGAAGAAAGATCACATAGAGCACCTACAAGAGGCGTTTGAGGTACTCAAAAGGTATAACATGAAATTAAATCCAACCAAGTGTTCTTTTGGTGTGTCATCGGGGAAATTCCTGGGATACTTGGTCAATCAGAGTGGAATCAAAGCTAGTCTAGAACAAATCAAGGCGATCATGAATTTGAGATCGCCCAGGTGCGTCAAGGACGTACAAAAACTAACAGGACGTATAGCAGCCGTAAACAGGTTCATCTCAAAGTCGTCTGACAGGTGCAAACACTTCTACGACGTACTAAAAAAGAGCAAATCTTTCCACTAGGGCACAGAGCACGAGGTGGCGTTCCAGGACCTCAAGACATATTTGTCCAACCCCCTGTTGTTGGCTAAACCCAAGATCGAAGAAGCACTACCCCTTTACTTGGCGGTGTCAGAGTCATCGGTAAGTGCAGTCCTGATCAGAGAAGAAGACGGACAACAACTCCCCATCTACTACGTCAGTCGATTGATAAGCGGTATTTTATATAGTGCTACTATAGGTTATTAGCTCATTTTGTATAGGATTATGCGAGATGTTATGATGTATTCTGTAATCATGGAGTTTTGGAGAGTTGAGTTACACATGAGATTACAGAAGATGATGCGGAGCATTGAAGCATAAGAAGAGGAGTCGAAGCTGAAGAAGACCACAGGTAGCATTGGAAGCAGCTGGAGATGAAGCCAAGGCCCGCGGTCGCGGAAAACCTACTGGACCAGCCAAGATCACAGAAGAAATTCCGCGACCGCGGGTCCCAAACCGCGATCGCGGAAATGCCACCTGAAGAAGCCAGATCACAGAAGAAAATCCGCGATCACGGGTCCCAAACCGCGATCGCGGAAACCCGCCAGAGAAGACGTTCTTCATTTGCCCGATTTAGTATGTTGTGTTAAGTTTTGTAACGTTTTTATAACGTTTTTAACTTCAATTTGTCAGTTTAATTCTGCAGAGATTTATAGGTTTTAGGTGTTGATGATCTTCCATCATCTTAGACATTCCATTTCCAAGTTTTGAGAGTTTTTCCTCAAGAACGTCATGAGTTGCTAAGTTTCCATTGTTTTGCTTGACATTTGAAGCTTTCGGATTGATTAAGTTGTGAGATTCCTTTCCTTTGTTCTATTCATATTGATTGTCTCTATTCTCTTGTGTGTATTGTTATTGAATTAGATTTGCTCCTTTAGATTGGCCATCTAAGTAGTTTCATCTCATTCATATTGCTATTGTTTGGTTATTTCTAGTTGAAATACCATACTTGTTTGTAGCACACACAAATTGCATGAACTAGTTGTGAATGTCAATTGTGAAGAGAATTGAGTACATGTCGAGTATCTGACTAGTTGTCTATGGTATTGCATGTATCTATCCATTCCTGAACTTAAAGCTGCTTTATTATTGAATCTTGATAGTTTCAAGGTTATAGTTGAGTAAGGGTTATTAGGACTAGTTGGACTAATAACTACATTAGAACAGGGATTAGAACGATCATATGAGTAATTCGACATAGGATTAAAAGGAGTTTATGATCAACTTGTTAATCTGTTAGTGGATAATTGTCAAGTGAAACACCTTCCATTGATATATTTACAATCCAAATCAACCTTCGTTACTTTGTTCTTAAAACATACAAAAAATCCCCATTTGGTTACTTACACTCGTTAAACATTATTATAACTTTAAGAATCGATAACCTGATTCCCTTGGGATTCGACCCTTGCTTGCCTACTATACTTGTTAGTGAGCTTGTTAGGATTACTTGACTTGGCATACGACAAATTCGCCTCGTCATCGATCCTTGTTACCAGCTGAAACAAGGTACTCATCGCTGGAAAAACTTGTGCTTGCTCTGGTCATGGCATCCAACAAGCTGCGTCCCTACTTCGAATCACACACGATCGTCGTAAGGACTAATCATCCTCTGAAAGCCGTATTAAGGAAGACAGAATTTACGGGATGCATCACAAAATGGGCCATACATTTGAGTGGGTATGAGATAGAGTACGAACCACGAACAACAATCAAATCTCAGGCTTTGGCTGACTTTGTAGCTGATTTCAGTATCACCCTAGAAGAAGAGGCAGTGAAAGAAGCGTCAGATTTATCTGCCACCAATCAAAAAGGAACGTGGGAATTTTTCACAGATGGGGCATCAAACATCAGAGGCACAGGTCTCGGTGTCGTACTGAAATCACCACAGGGGGATAACATAGCCCAAGCCGTGAGATGTGAGTGGGATGCGACAAATAACGAGGCTGAATATGAAGCACTCATATTTGGGTTACATTTGGCAGTTGACATGGGCATAGAAGATCTTAAAGTCACATGTGACTCACTACTCGTAGTCAATCAGGTCTAGGGATCGTATGCTGCGAAAGACAACAGGATGGCTGCTTAAGTAGTCATCGCTCGAGGATTAATGGAAAAATTCAACACATTTGAAATATGCCAGGTCCCTAGGGAACAAAACACTCAGGCAGACGCACTAGCCAATTTGGGGTCAGCTTTAGATCCCAAGGAGTTTCCTGTCGTACCCATCATCCATGTAACGACTCCTGCTACATCAAAGACAAAGGAGGTTTTGGTCAACGACGAAGAAAACACTAAAGAGAAAGCAGATGATTCAGTAGAAGACTGGACTAAGCCACTCCTAGATTACATGGTCAGGGGCACCTTGCCGGCTGACAAAGTGGCTGCCAAGAGACTCAAGGTACAAGCACTCTCCTATGAATTAATTGACGGTTTCCTTTTCAAGCGATCTGTCACAGGGGCAAAACTCAAATGCCTGACGCCATCTGAGGCACAAGAGTTATTGCACTCAATCCGTGATGGTGAGTGCGGGAATCACGCTGGAGGTCGAAGCTTGGCTTGCAAAGCAAGACGCCAAGGGTTCTTCTGGCCAACGATGAATACGGATGCACTGAACCATGCTAAGAAGTGTGACGCATGCCAGCGACATGCGCCCGTCCCACATCAACCATCCGAGTTGCTACATCCTACGATAGCTCCATGGCCCTTCATGAGATGGGGAATGGACATCGTTGGTAAACTTCCCCCAGCACCGGGGCAAAGAGTTTTCTTTTTAGCTATGACGGATTATTTCTCAAAATGGATTGAAGCAGAAGCCTATAGAGAGATAAAAGAAGCACAGGTGATATCCTTTATTAAGCGTAACATTTTGTGCAGATTCGGCATACCCTCAGAGATTGTCTGCGACAATGGTTCCCAGTTCATAGGCGGCAGGACCAGGGCCTTCTGTGCTCGATGGAACATAAGTTTGGTCACTTCTACCCCTAGGTACCCACAGTCCAATGGTCAGGCAGAGTCCAGTAACAAGATCATCATCAACACCCTGAAGAAGAGACTAGAAGGAGCCAAAGGACGATGGGCCGACGAGTTACCCTACGTCCTATGGTCAGATCGCACGACACCTAAAACTACCACAGGACAATCCCCCTTTTCACTGGTGTACGGATGTGAAGCAGTGATCCCTGCGGAGGTCCTCCTACCAACCATCAGGTACGGGTTACAAAACTTTGACACAAACGATGAAGCTCTGTCACATGATCTAGACACGGTCAACGAACTTAGAGAAAAGGCCAGGGTCTGGATGTTTAAGTACCAGCAGCAGGTCGCAAGGAGCTACAACAAGAACGTCAAGATTAAAGTGTTTAAGTTAGGAGATTGGGTCCTGAGGAAAACGTTTCCGAATACAAAGGATCCTAGAGATGGGAAATTGGCTCCACAATGGGAAGGACCCTACAGGATCCTCGAGGTCGTAGGACAAGGAGCATATCGACTGGAGAGCATCGACGGATACCCCATTCCTCGAAGCTGGAATGCGACCCACCTCAAGTCGTATCATTTCTGAAAACTCCATTTATTTTTCAAAACACTATAAATTTGTTCCCTCTTACGAATAAATACTGACACTAGTATAAAAGGGTAATGGCGTCATACGATCCATTATCACCCAAAAATACGTCTGTGCTATTTTCAAATAAGTGCAGGTACGACAGCAAAAGTCAAGCAGTGAACAAGTGGATCCACACAAACACATACTCATGAGCTCACACATAAATACATACACGATCGATCGGAACACGAAGGATTACAAAGGCACGTCGTACCCTGTTCGCCTTATGACTAACAATAAGGTACGATTAACATACATTACGCAAAACACTATTGCTAATTCATCCTTCGGACATACGTCATGACTCTAAAACTAATACATTTACATTACAGGCCGTCTCTCCCAGCCTTGAGAGCAGTCAACACCACAGATCCATGCAGTCCTTAGTTAAAGGGACGGATCAGACGCCTGGGTCAACGTACCCTACGACCTTATACGCATCATAAGGTACGAAATCTTATACATGCGCAAATACACTTGCATACACCACCAAGAACTATTCAAGTGACAAACATAAATTTTATGAATAGGTCGTCGTCACAATGAGAGATGCATTAAAAAAGGGCCTACGCGGTCAGAATCCTTACACGCGTGGGATGCAATCCGCGATGGGAAACGGATTGCCAAAACCATTGTCTTACAAAACATGTGACCCGCGATGGAAGACGGGTCACCAAAACATACCAGAAGTTCTGAAACAGTAGAGCAAAGTAATATTGAAAGCTAAAAGGAGAAAGAAGGATCACTCGTCAGCCTTGGAAGCACTGTCCTTAGACGCACAGACGCCAGGAGCCTCGGTCCGACCAGGGCTCAATTCGGCCTCGCCAGCATCATCTTCAGCCCTAGGGACGTTGTCCAGATACTCCGCGTGGGGACAACCATCAGGAAAGTCGGCCAGTAGTCAAGCCTTGGCGTCGTCCAAGTCCCAGGCCACATGTTGTCCCTTGGAGTATTCTTCCATGATTTCAATACGGGACGAGGCACCAAAATACAAGCCAATGGCGACCGCTTTCGACCCGCAAGCATTCTTCTCCTCCTCAAGAGCCTTGTTAGCTTCATTCAGACGATTGATCAGCTCGGCCTCATTCTTCTCAGCTTTCTCCAGCATGACCTTCGAGTCCTTAACACGTCCTTCAGCAGTCTCTGCCCGGTACGTCAGGTCATCAATAGCCTTGACGAACTTGTCGTGACTCTCACGGACATGCTGAATAGCCTGCGACAAGAGTAATACAATGTCAAAAACATAAACAAAAAGAAGTAGGAAGATTCACAAAAGTAGACATACCATCCACAGACTATCACCGGCGAAGGCCACGTTCTCCTGAAGACTTTTTAGCTTGACATCCGCTGGAATGACGACGTCTAAGATCGTAGAGACGCCCATTGTAGCTTCAACACTGAGTACATCCTTACAAAGGTCAATGACGTCAGAAGACTTTCTCTTCTCTCCAGATCTGGGTTTAGGAGGCAGAGCTTGGGATGAAGAAGCCTTTCCTTTTCCTTGTACAACCCTCAGGTCTTTGAAGGAAAGACGAGCACTGGAACGTCCTGCGCGAGTGCTCGTCACTGCCATCACAGCATGACCCCACGGTGAACAACCACCAACAAAACATAAAACATACAGAGAACAAGATCTATGACTTACACTTGGAGGGGGTAGAGCTTGGTCCCATATCGAATGAAGAAATTGGCTTGCTGATAGTAGAGTTCTGAAAGGTGCAGTGAGCAACCGGGAACGACAGGATCCTCTTCAGTTTAGCCTCAATCACAGGATTAGTAGGACGATCAGTGTCTTCAGGAACTGTCAAAAAGGAAAAGTAAGACGAAGTTAAAAGAGTACAAAGAAAATCAAACACAGGAACAACACATACCTTGACGTAACCACCGAGTCCTCATGAAGCCACAAACCTCCACCGTGCCCATCGTCGCTATCTGCGCAAAGAAGAATCATTTTTTCCAACCCGTGTCATTGCAACTTTGACCTAAGGCTATGGGTCTGTAACCAGGGCGAGCCGAGAAGCAGTACATATGGGATTTAATAGTCACGGGTTGGTGAAGATATTCAAAATCGGCTAGGTTACAATGAAGATCAGGGCATCTTTCGTTAAGACGATCAAGAACCCGGAGCAATCTCCACCCATGAGGCATGATTTGGCAACAGGCAAGGTCGTATCGGGTTAAGACATCACGGACTAACTTAGAAAATGGGAAGACATGACCTATTTTAAAGGGATATTCAAAAAGACATACCCACTCAGCATCCTCGTCATCGGCCCGCTGGAACTGATCTGGTTTTTGAAAAATCGACTGAGGGGGAAAACAATAACTTTTTAGCGAAAGACGAATTTCCGCACATATATCAGTTGTACTGAATGATTATAACCAAATCAATCTATTTCAGTGGCAAGTTTAGACAATAATGAAGGTCAATGGATTTATGATGCGGAACAACCTTTGACATTGGCTGAGACCCAAGGGGACGAGATGATGACATGGACAGAGACCCAAGAGGAAGAGATATTGAGTCATATGCAAGAAATGGAGCGTCCTCCACTCACACACCATCCTCCGTCATATGAAATGGCTACTTGCAGTGAAGAGACGTCCTAGACCTAGACGTCCTAAGATCTAGCATGATATCAAGGACTACTTGCACTGAAGGGACGTCCTAGACTTAGGCGTCCGTCCTAGAACTGTTTTCTATTGTTTTTAAAGTCTTTCTCATTACTTACTATCTTTAGCATTAGCAAGTTATTATATTTGGTAACCCTAGTTAGGAGTCCTATATATATGGACTTGGAACCAAGAGTTGTTTTTACGTTGAATTTTATAGCAAGCCTAGTTGTTGAGATTTTCTCCACCCCTTGCTTTCAACGCCAACCCTAGTTCGGGATCGAACCTCCACGAGCCAGTTACCCAATCATTGTTTCTCAATTCAGGTCGTCGCCATTGCCACAGTCCCAAACCCTAGCCGTCGCCGTCATCTCCATCAAACCCTAGCCGCCGCCACCCTTCCAAACCCTAATTGACGTCATCTTCTTCCAGCCACCATTTCATTGTTCCAGCGCCTCAAGTACTTACTGTAACAGTTTCATATCATAATCAATGTCAGGGCTACTTCTGCATTTAAATTTAATTTGTTGTTAAATGACCTTCCTTTCTTCAAAACCCTAATCATAATTCTAAATTTTGACTATTGGATTCTACCTCATCATTCAACAATCCTAAGAAGAAGGCGGGACATGTGCTACTCTATACAGTTAAAGAACTACAAATTGAAGGAGTTGACAATGAAAAGAGAATCAACATACCAGAACCCATGTAAGTTGGATTAACAAAATGACCTTGCTCAAATCAGGTTGGATGGAGGTGAATGAGACAACCAATCAATAATCTTTATAACGCACAAAAAAAAAAGTGTAAAATGGAGATTAAGAAGGTTGGAGGAGAACGTGGAAGAGAAAGAGGAAATGATAGATAGTGCAGGAGCAATAGTAGGAGAGGTGACTTCTCTAGTCACTTGAGGGAATTGTTTTTTAGTGATTGAGGGAAGAATTGATGAAAACAAAGATATGGCTTAATTGATTAATTTTGATTTTTTAGGAGATATAATGAGGTGGCGTTGAGGTGTCGCTGATGTGGCGCAATTATTTGTGAAAACTTGGTTTCTCCCTTATATTGTAGTTAGGTAGATAATCCAAGTTTTAAGATTTGAGGAAATGGGGAATAAGAGCAGTGCAGGTTATGTCTGATATAGAAGAAATCTTCAAGTGAGGAATAAGAACATAATGTCAATATTTTCCACCTCATAGTAGCGGAAAAGTAGCGGACTACATGCTAATATTGCAAACATAGAAGAAGCAATTAGTTACGTCTTGTGCTCCAAAAACAATAACTTCTTAGCGAAAGACGAATTTCCGCACATATATGAGTTTTACTGAATGATTATAACCAAATCAATCTATTTCAGTGGCAAGTTTAGACAATAATGAAGGTCAATGGATTTACTTCAGTGGCAAACTTCAAACATAAATGAAGGGAAATATATACAATATACATGTACCTACCAAGAGGAAATTAATTTTCTCCATCAGAGGTGAATTACCTTCGACTGTCAAAGTTGTGGTTCATAAGTTATACAAACTTCGGCAAGTCCTCATTGGTGAAGCTTGTTTTCCTTCGGCTATTTTGTCAACAACTTTCTCGTTTGATGATCTTATGAACTTATTCCCATCAAGCCATCTTCGTCTATGTACCTATAATAAAAAAAGGCAATGGCTATATGCACGCGAATCGAGGCGTATATGCACGCGATTCTGTGCGCGCAACTTATGCGCACGCATCTATGCGCAGTTCTTATGCGCATACGTGTTTTACGGGGTATTACGGGTACTTTTCGTAAATTTTCAGAGTCTGTAACAACTTGTGCGCCTAACTACTGCGCACAGGTTGAGAATCTGTGCGCCGTGTTTCTGCGCACTGTTCAAACATAGTAGCCGTTGAAATTTTTGAAAAAAGTAGCCGTTAAATGTAAAACTGTGCGCTTAGGTTCTGCGCACAGGTGCTTTAGGGTTTGGGTTTGTGCGCGGATGGTTAGAGCACGGGTCTTTACAGTTTCATTTGGACCACAACGGTCATAAATGTGCCTATATAAAGCCATAATCTCTTCGTTTCCAACAAATTCATTCAAAACCTCTTCGTTTCCAACAAATTCATTCAAAATGTCTCGTCGTAATCAAAACTCTCGTATGTTAGAGTTGATTAATCAAAGTTGTGAAGATAGTGATGAAGAACACGATTGGGATAGCGGATCACAAGAAGAGGAAGACGACCCGAACGACGACGAATGGTTGGATGGTTTCTTAGAAGACGAAGAGTTCGGCGACTGGGATCCGAGTGGTGAATTTGTGGTTAGTATAATATGTTATAATTTGAAACATATGGTAGCGTAATTAGTTTCAAATTAGTTTCAAATTAGTTTCATATGCTAGCATAATTAGTTTCATATGCTAGCCTAATTAGTTTCATATGATAGCCTAATTAGTTTCATATGATATCCTAATTAGTTTAAAGTAATGATTCGTATTTTGCCTTGTTATTTTGGTAGTAGTGTAATTGTCGCTCTACAATTACGTATAGGGGAAAGATTATTCGGATTATTTTAGAAGCGCACAATATTGGGATACTCCGCAAGAATTGTATGAGTGGGCGAGAGATAGAGGAAAGGAGTTAGTGATAGCTTTGGTAACGCGTAATTCAAGTCCGTACCAAATAAGTATTGTGTGCGATAGATTTGGAAAACCAAGATCTGGGAGGCCAAAGGTGAACAAAGAGAATCCAGAGTTGGTTGTTCCTAGGCTTAGAAAGTCGAAGTCGAAGAAGTGTGAGTGTAGATTTCAGCTACTGGCAGTGCGAAAGAAAAACATTCCCGGGGTCGCAGGAGAAAAATGGATTTTAGGTGTGATAGAAGGTCGGCATAACCATGTGCTACTTGCTAGTTTTCATGGGAATGCATTCATGGGTCGAATGACGGAGGAGCAAGAGCTTTGTGCTAGGCGGTGGGGAGATGGAACTGGACGCAAGACGCCAAAAGAAATTATCTCTAAATTGAGGGAGAAGTACCCTGGTAATGTTACTTCAAGGAGACAAGTTGCAAACTTTTTGCAGAAGGTGAATTACGAAGATCGCGGAGAGCTAAACGTGACACAGTGGTCGCTTAAGTTTTTGCGAGACCACGACTACGTAGTTCACCCACATAGAGACACGACAAACGGAGAGGTTGCAATATTATTCTTTGCTAACCAAGAGTCGTTGCGTTTGTTGAAGAAGTACCCGTACGTGGTAATTATCGATGCGACGTACAAGACAAACAAGTAAGTCTCTACAATACCTTGGTCGATATTTAGTTCGGATAATGATATATGTTCTGTAGTGATATATGTTAATGTTTCAATAGATATGAAATGCCGCTCGTAGAGATCGTTGGATTCACCAGTACACACAAGACGTTCAACATCACGTATGCATTCACTAAAGCGGAAAGGATTTATCATTACACATGGATAATGATTCAATTGAAGTCATTATTCATAGATTTGGGAGTGATGCCAACGGCTATAATGACAGATTGCGAAGACGCGCTGATAAAAGGGATAAAGACTGTTTTCGGAAGCGAAGTTCAACATCTGTTGTGTTGGGTGCATATCAAACACAACATTGAGGTACATGCTTCGACCATCCTAAAGAGACAAATTAAAGTGGAAGCCTTTGCAGGACAATGTTGGGGACTATTTTGCTCAGCTACTGAAGAGACCTATGAACTGCGGCTCGAACAGTTGAAGAGATCTTGGAAGAGCGGCCTTGTGGGATACGTCGAGAGAACATGGCTTAATCCTCACAAGACAAGTATAGTGAGGGCTTGGACAGATCATAAGCTTCATTTCCTTACGAGGACTTCAAACAAGTAAATATTGATATTTTTTAGTTAAAGACGATTATATCATAACGGCGTACTTTCTGAACTTACCAACTTAACTGTTTTTTAGAGTTGAAGGGATGCACAAGGTTTTGAAAGATATTATTGGTTCCAGTAGAGGGGGCTTTAACAGAGTGATCGTACGGATCCATCATTCAGTACTCCTTCAGATTGATTCAATTAGGGCGAGCATGAACATGTCTCTCTCCAAACGACCAACTGATTTTGATGATCCAAACATGCATCCGCTTGGAAGGGCTATTTTTTCCCGACTATTCTACAAAGTGTCAGACAGGTGTTTTGATCATTTGTTGGCTACTTATGAGATCATGTTGACGGGGAAATTTCCTGAACAATGCACCGACCATTGGGTGAGGAACTGTCTTGGGTTGCCGTGTGTCCATCAAATTGCACACGCTATGATTTCAAACACACCCCTGATTGAGGATGACATTCACCCGTTCTGGAGGGATTTGCATTGGGATGACACTCCTGAAACAGAAGACGGCCCAAATTTGAAGGTCCGAATGAACATTATAGAGTTGCGACTCCATGAAATGTTCACCAAGTTGGAACTTGGAACCTTGAAGAAAAGCACGGCATACCAGCTAGGTGAGTTGTATCAGGACTTGGAGCATCCTGAACTAACTACCTTGAAAGAACCGACAAATGTGAGAAGAAAAGGCAGGCCAAAGGGTGCAAAGAACAAGGATAAGGAGGAGGTTGACAGTGAAAATGACAAGGAGGATGACATAAAACAAGAAGATATGGAGCAGTATGAGATGGAGGAGGCAAAGCAGAAATCAAAAGGAAAGAAGAGTACAGGAGCAAGACGGCCAGGTCGTCCTAAAAAGGAGGAGGATGACAGTGAAAATGACAAGGAGGAATCGAGAGAGAAGAGTTATTTTGAGCAGAAACAAGAAGAGCTGGAGAAGTATGAGAAGGAGGAGGCAAAGCAGAAATCAAAAGGAAAGAAGAAGGCAAACAATACAGGAGCAAAACGACCAGGTCGTCCTAGAGAGCAAACAACGACATCACTTCCCGTGGTCATTGAGGCCGAGGAGTTGCATTCTCAACCCATGCCCGACCTATCACAGCCTGAAGGATCAAACTACACTGACTTCGATCAGTGCCCTGAAGAACTTGGTGTTCCTCTCATTCATAGGCGGGTTGACTTCGGCATTGACAATTTGGATGATTTTTGGCTTCCATACATCACAGATGTTAGACAGGTACGTTCTGACGGACATTGTGGTTATAGGTCGATGGCCTTACTTCTGGGAAGAAAAGAACAAGAGTACGGAAACATTCGGCGTGAGCTGGTAATGGAGCTGCTTCAGAACCGAGAATTGTACGAGCCTATTCGTCGTCGTCTTCGTCCGGGTACTTGGGAGGATCTTATTCTCCAAGTTAACCATTGCAGAAGCCCTTGTTCAGAACTGTACTAGTTGCACTTTCCACTGATGGGCTTAGTGTTTGCCACCCTATACCAAGTTGGCCTCGTGTTATTGTGTTGGGATGCTCCGACCTTTTGCTTACCGCTAAGGTGTAGAACAGAAAACGCTGATCCTCCACGACAGATTTTCGGCATGGCACACGTAGGCAACCGTGACCACTTCATACCGGTAAAGTAGACAATTGTACTTGATACTTGTGTAATCATAGTTTTTTGTTTAATATCTTAAGTCGATTGTGTTTATATAGGTGGCGTTGATGGTTGGTTCGCCACTACCGCATACTCCCGGTTCGTGGAAGAAACACGTAGATCCAAACATTCAATGGTGGGAAGAAACATTTGGGGACAATTTGAGGATGTATCGAGAGTACCGCATTTCAAATGGTCGGGCACCAGATCCATTCATGTATAAAAGAGGGACCGAACCCGTTCACATATCTGACTGAGTGAGATTGTCATGTAATAATTAGAAGACGCATTGGAATTTCTTAGTTTGTAATGCCTTGGTTTTTAATGTTTCGTATTTGTTATTTTGGTAGTAGTGTAATTGTGCTTTATATAACAATGAATGGATCAGATTGCATTGGAATTTCTTAACACGTTCGAGAGACAAAGAAGCGACAATGAAAATACATAATGAAAGTACATAATGAAAGTACGTAATGAAAGTACACAACGAAAGTACACAATGCTCATAACATTAGATGTCTACGATTTAGGCGTCGTCGGCAGAAGAGGAAGAGCAGTCGGAAGCATAGACGATACTACAAACCATCAACCGCAATTCTTTTTCTTTAATCTTAAACCTTTCCATCAGGACCTTCACTCTATTGTCACTCTTCTTTTTCTTGATGATTAATTTCGTGATAGCACGTAAAGCAGTAGGGGTATGCTCTGGATCAATAAACCTGATTCCGAAGAAACAATTGCATGCATAATGCCTTCGTCCATACTGGTCAGGCATGTCTTCGTCATTGTTAACGTAAACATTACACATTTGGCGACACCTTTTTGTACCAGTACACATTATCTGTGGAGGGTCAGGCTTCACACGTCTTGGGGATGATGATGATGCCATATTCGTAGTTATGTTCTTCCAAATAAGTAAATAATAAAACTTTAGTTATAAACATGAAAGCATATACAAAAAACAAAGCATGTACAAAAATGAACAAAAGAAAAATTTACCGATTAAGTAGGGAAACTTCGATTTTTGCTCTAGTTGAGATGGATGAACTAGTTGAGATGGATGAAGAAATCACCACCTTCAAACCGTTGGTTTTATAGGAATTTATGTATATGGTGCGCGTTGATTCTGCGCACAAGGAGTTACCGATTCAAAATAACGGTAACTAAAAGTGCGCTATGTAGCTGCGCACAAATTTTTAACGGTAATTTTCTGTGCGCGTTACACCTGCACACCAAAAGTTACAGATTCAAAAAGTTACAGAATAGGTGCGCTTTACCTTAGCGCATGGCTGAAATTTCTGTGCGTTCTACCACTGCGCACTATACTCTTCATTCTTCGAAATAGTTGCGATATGAGGGGTCTAGCACATCGATGTGGATTATGTTTGAAAAACTTATACAAAATAGTGTTATTAGGCATATAAAGTGTGTATACGGTCTCCCCGTCACAAAAAGTTGATCGAAAATACGCGAAAACGCCTTGGAGGCCTTATATGCGCATTAGATATGCGCACATGATTCTTTGCGCAAGTGTTAAGCGCACGGTTGAAGACCGTTAAAATATGTTGGTTGAAATATGACCGTTGTGTGCGCATAACATCTGCGCACGAAACGGTCATATTTCAGCAGCAAAAAACGAAGCTATAAAAGGGGGGTTGCACTCACCTCAATTCACCAATCTCACCATTTCTCTCTTAACCTCACCAATCTCACCATTTGTCTCTTAACACTCGCTATGTCGCACAGTTCATCATCAAGCAACGCTGCCCTTTTTTATTGTAAATGTGATCAAGCAGCGGTAATGAGGAGTTCAGAATCTCGAAGAAACCTCGCTCGAAGGTTCTGGACATGCGCTGGTACTGGTGGTTACATTTGTGAATTCCGCGAGTGGATCGATCCACCACACCCTTGTTACTCCTTAGCTGCAATAAGAGATCTATTCTCGATGATACGTACGTTGGAGGAGGAAAACGCCGATCTTAAGGCGACCCTGGCTTCCAATCGTTAGTTAAGTGGTTGTTGTAATCGTTAGTTAAGTCATTGTTGTAATCGTTAGTAAACAAGCATAGCACTAGACAAAGAGAAGTTGAGGAGGGACAACCTATAAAGATCCCCAACCGATATTGGTTTCGATGGTCAGATTTAGCAAAATGTACGAACTAATAAGAGTTTGGAAACTGGTTATTAGTTGGTACATATTGTCGACTCCGAACATCGAAACCAATCATCGTTTTGGGGATCTTCATAGGTTGGTCTTCCTCACCATCTCTTTGTGTAGTGTTGTTGTTGAAATTTGTATTTCGTTTTCAAGTCAATATAGTTTTTCACGTCTTGTTGTTCAGATTTGTATTTGCATTATTGTTCGGAGTCATTTTGAATATTCAAACAAGCAAAACATAAAAGTTCAAACCATCACACAAAAAAAGGCATACATAAAACATCAATCGTACATAAAACATCCATCAAACAAAAACAGAAGTCGAGCGTCTAGTCCTGAGTCTCCTGAGTATAAGGCGGAGCATCCTCCCGAGGCACATCACCCTGAGTCATATCATCCTGGTGCGCATCCTCCTGAGTCGTATCATCCTGAGTGCCACATCCACTCCCCTGGCCTCTCTCATTAACAGAATCTCTGAAAACAGGAGGTGGTGGTGCCATCCGCGATGCACGTGGGGGAGATGGTGCCAAAGGTGCCTGAGGTGCCTCTAAGATTGCAAGCCAACCACGAATCACATCTTCAGTGGCCCAAGGTCGATCCGAGATAGGGGTGTCTAGAAAAGAGTGCATCATGGCTTGAAGGATCTGACAACGCTGCAAACAAAACGTAAATTTAATCGTTAGTTAAGGTATAAAGCTATGTTTTGTACAAACTTTATAAAATTTTACATACCGCTAATGCATCGATAGGCACCGGGGTATATCCATAGCGAGGCGGGCGATCATGTCTCTCAGAGGATGGATCGACGATGGGATGTGAGAACTCGTCCAGCCAATCCATATAGTCATCAGACATCTTCCATGCTGGCTCTGCAACCGGCCCATCCAGATCGATCAGAGGCCTCGGCTCTGCGTCCCATGCAAGAAGAAGCTCAGGTGCATAAACGACGTCATACCTCGTGCAACCCATGGGCCGATTAAATGACAACGGCTGAATGGGTGGGTCGGGAACGGGCTGAGCCCGCCCAAACTGCCGCAGGACTCTCCTAGGGTTGTAGGCCTCATGAAATTTCCATATGCTCAATATGCCATCAAATCTCGAAGGAGAAACCTCTAGTGAGTTGAAGTCCAAATCTCTCCATGGCTGCCAGTTAACCTGAAACAAATAACAAGCCAAATTAGACACGTATTGCGGTAATGAAATAAAAAATATAAGAAATTAAATCCAAACTTGCTCATATCTCATGTTGTCGAGCATGCGACGGATGGCAACCAAACGCCCAATATCAGAGCTAAGTGGTGTATACAATCCTATAACAGCATCTCCATGGGCGAATGCAGGGTTCGTGACAAAGTGATCACGAAAATGAGGAAAGTATGCCCAGATCCAGCACTACATATAAACAATTACAGATTATTAGTAAAACTACGTGAATAGTTAAGAGTTATTCACCAAGACGTTAAAGACAAGATCTTACCCTCAGAAGAATCCCACATGAACCAATGGTTGCCGTCTCGACTCTAGATGCAGACCCTAAATTGCGATACACTAACGCAAGTATGCCGGCTCCCCATGCAATGTCCCCTGTACGATCATGGTTGAGAACAAGCGCCGCGTACTGGACCTTGACACCCTTTGTCGACCTGTCCACCAAGACAGTCGAGCCCAGAAGCAAAAGGAGATACAGAGTGGCAATGTGACTCTCATTCCTGACTGGCGCATCAAACAAAACTTCCAACCGAGCATTGAGGGCACCGAAATGAATGCCACCTGAGCTATAACATGCCTTCATGTCATCAGCCTCCTGACCCATAGCGTCCGCAAGCGCCGCATAGATCTGGTCATCTGTCATAGGTGAATTGCAGCTACGACCATGTATACGGACTCTGAGGATCTGCATCACGTCATGTAGGCAGATGGTCATCTCAGCAAATGGCATGTGGAAAGTGTTGGTCTCTGGATGCCACCTCTCCACAAAAGCATAAATCAATGCAGCATCGATCTGAGACGCTTTGCCCACTCGGCGCAGCTCTGTCAGCCCAGAACGCTCAGCAAGCCTGAACCATGTACCCTCCTCAGCTGAAATATGATGCTCATAATCATGAACCTGTGCAGATCTGTACATCACCCTCAGGAGCTTCCTAGCCTAAATAAGTACAGAAAAAAATTTGCGTCCGGTTAGTAAATATGAAACGTATAACTTATTATAAGCATTCAGATCAATGTTATTGAACATACCGGATCTAACGGAGCCGCCTCAGCCTCGGCCTAATCCCCGTCCCCATCCTCTGGCTCATCCTCTGGCTGAATATCTCCTACTCGTCGTCTCTGCCTGGGACGACGACCACCTCTAACTGGAGCCGCAACCTCCTCACCAACAACCTCCTCAACTGCAACCCCCTCAGCGACTCCCTCAGCAGCAACACCCTCACCACCAACTCCCTCAGCACCCTCCTGACCTCTCCCTCTCCCTCTCCCTCTACCTCTCCCTCTCCCACCACCTCGGCCTCTGCCTACAACACCCTCACCACCACCTCGGCCTCTGCCTCAGCCTACAGCTTCCCCCGCACGGGCACGCTTCCTAACCTGCACCGGGGGCACCAATGGTACATCGGGAGCGGGCCCTGGAGGAGGACCACACGACCATATCCATCTCGCTATATGCGTCTCATAAGAACACAATAGGTGAGGCGCACGTGGACGAAAAATGTCCTGCATCGAGTCCCCGAGCCAAGGAAAATAGGTCGCTACGGCATGGTCATCGTCGTCTAAATCTCCCGACACTGGCTCTGAAGATGCGACTGGCTCTGCAGATGCGACCGTAGGAGGAGAAGATGTGGACGTTTCTTCATCTGTCACTGCAGGTAAATCCTGCTCTGTATGCTCTGAACTGCGAGGTAAAGCATCCTGAAACAGAGGTGCGTCCTGGATATCATAGTCATCCGTGGTCACCTGCGCCTGTACTGGTGTGGGCTCGATAGGGTCGAACGCAGTAACATATCGACCAGGATAATCTACGTCGTCATGGAAATCTCCTCTTTGTCCATCCATCTCCATATGCGAACCATCTATCTCCTGTTGCTGCAGCTGTGCCTCCTCATACTCATTCCCTGGCTCACGGCGCTCAGGTGATCCGGTGCCGAAAAATCGTTCGAGGGCCTCGAACGATAATCGCACACCGGCTGCCACATCATGTCGACGTGGAAGCCGTTCCGCTACTGGTGCGGGCATCGTGTTGCCCGTCTGATCCATGACGGCTTGTATAGTCTACATGTTTTTACATTTTTAGTATGACTAATTCATACTAAAATATTCGGAAATAATTTGCAACTTCGTAATCAAATTCGAGTCTTTATATCTACGAAAACTAAATTTTTTAATAGAAATTGTTAGAAATTTAACAATTAAGTCATAACTAGTTATGACTGTTAAGTTTCTAATATTTAATTCATAATTACTAAAAAATAAACATCTCAACTAATACGAAATAATAATAACTACTATTACTAAAAAATTAGAATTAATACGAATTCATAATAATTCGATTAGGCATTCGATTAATGCATAATCTGAAACTTAATCGTAATTATAAAAAATTACGATTAATAAGAATTCTAATATTTAATTCATAAAAAACTGAAATTTAATCGTAATTATGAAAAATTACGATTAAATTACAATTAATATGAATTCTAATATTTAATTCATAAAAAACTGAAATTTAAACGTAATTATGAAAAATTACGATTAAATTACAATTAAGATACGAATTCTAATATTTAATTCATAAAAAACTTAAATTTAATCGTAATTATTACAAAAAAAAATTACGAATAAATTTCCAAAATTAAATACGATAAATATTTGAAAAAAGCGGGTTTAGAAATTTTATACCGAATAAAGATCGTGCGGTGTCTCCGGAACCCGAGTCGCCGGAATAGTCGCCGGAACAGTCGCCGGAGGAGCATTTGCCGCTGCCAACGCCGCTCGAGTCGCATACCGCCGGCCGCCTCCATCCACCAACGCTTCATCGTCGGACAAGGTCGCCGGAGGTGGCTCTGTTGGGACGGAAGTCGCCGGAGGTGTTGGGATTGGGACGAAAGTGGTGTGGTCGGGACCGGAAGAATGAGGGGGTTCAGAATCCATTGACGGAATTGTGTTTAGACGAGGGAAACGCTCGGAAATGGAAAAAATGTCGTCGGCGCCGTCGGGTTACTGTGCGCAGAAAAAAGAGAAAGGAGGAAGAAGAAGAAACTGCGGCGCAGGCTTTAATAGACCCTGTGCGCAGTTCTTCTGCGCACTAATATGTGCGCACAAGTTCAGCGCACACATTCGGGAATCCGAAACGTCGTGCGCTGAACTTTTGCGCATTATATCTTTTGTGCGCTTTTTTAATGCGCACACATTTGACAGACATCGTCAGAATTTTCACATTTATCCCGAAAATACCCTTGTGCGCAAGAAAACTGCACACCAACCTATGCGCATAACATCTGCGCACCAAATCGCGTGCATATAGAGAAAAAGTCGCGAAGCTCCTCGGTTTTCCTTCCAAGTTTATTTCTTGGGTTATGGAATGTGTCTGTTCTGCCACTTACTCCATCAAGATCAACAAGAGTATTCATGGTTTCTTCCCGGGCAAGAGAGGCTTAAGACAAGGTGACCCTCTCTCCCCTCTCCTTTTCGTATTATGCATGGAGTTGTTTTCTCGCCTTGTCAAGAAGGAGACATCTAGGAGTTCTTTCCATTTCCATCAGCATTGTGAGAGCTTGAGGCTCACCCATTTGACCTTTGCTGATGATGTGGTCATGTTCTGCCGGGGTGACAAAAGTTCTGTTGATGTGCTTCTGGGGTGCTTAAGGAAATTTGAGGCCATGGCCGGGCTTAGTGTGAATGTGGGGAAGTCCTCTATGTTTCTTGCTTCCGTTGGGGAACTAGAAGGAGCTTCCTTGGTTGCTTCTTCTGGTTTCAAGGTTGGTGAGTTTCCCTTCAGATACCTTGGCATTCCCATTAACCCCCATGGCCTCCGGATTATGGACTACAAGCCCCTACTGGACAAGGTTAGCAACTATCTTAATGCTTAGACCAAAAAGTCTATATCTTTTGCTGGGAGGAGAGAGTTAATTGCCTCGGTCTTACAAGGGGTTGAGGTGTCCTTAAGGGATTGACTAGCATTTGTCGTGGCTTCTTATGGAGACGGCCCAAAGTGAAATGGGAGGAGGTGTGTGTTCCTAGGAAGGAAGGTGGCCTTGGCCTCCTTAGTATTGGCTTATGGAATAAGTGTTTCATGCTCAAGCAGTTTTGGCATATCTTGAGCAGGCGTGATAGCATGTGGGTTAGATGGGTCTATCATAGATTCCTTGGGGTTGTGGAACCTCTGGATTGGAATGTGCATAGACGTGACTCTCCCCTGATCAAAGGCATCCTTTCGGCTCGTGATATGATTGTGCAGTTTAATGGTAGAGTGCTAAGTGTTGAGGAGTCTCTCTTGGAGTGGTGCAAGCTTGGCCACTTCAAGGTTTCCTTAGCTTACGAGGCGCTGCGTGTGAAGAGACCTATTGTCAGATGGCATAGGGAGGTGTGGTCTGCCCATAACACCCCTAAGCATATGTTTATTCTTTGGCTTGCTAACCTCGGCAAGCTCTCTACGTATGATCGCTTGTCCTTTCTTGAGGTTGAGCCGGGTTGTAGGATGTGTGGGGCTGACCTGGAGAACCACAAGCACATCTTCTTTGAGTGTCCCTATTCGACTGATATATGGAGAGAGATTAGAGTTCGATTCATGATCCCGACTGAAGCCACTTCGATCAAGTCCACCTTGCGCTGGCTCCGGAGGCGCGCATCCAGGCGCAGCTGTCTCGCCCATGCCCAGGTATGTTCCTTATCCTCTACTGTTTATTACCTATGGCATGCTAGAAATGCTCTTGTTTTTCAGGGTAACAGGATTCCTAAAGAAGACTTGGTTCGTTTAATTTTAGTTCATGTTTTTAGACTTTTACATGAACGATTCCCGCCTGAAATGGTTGGGGCCTTGTAATGTGTTTCTCTTGTTGGATTGTGATTGTGTTTGTGTTTGTGTTTGGCTTGTTTGGTTTGTTTGCTTGGTTTGTTTTTGTGTAGCTTGGAGGGCTTGTTTGCCTGTCCATATACACTTTCTTTTGGTTTGTGTAGCTTGGATGGCCTGTTTGCCTTTCCATATACACCTTGTTGCGCAGTTTGGCTGGCCTACGTGCCTCTCCAAGTGTGCTTTGATTATTTGATTGAACTGAATTTGTAATGCTTTTTTACCCTCTTTAGTAGGGTCATATTAATACAAAATTAACCGAGGGTGTCGTCCCTCTTTAAACCAAAAATAATAATAATTATATTTAAACTTTTTAATATTCCGTTTATCTTTACTTTATACTTTACTTATATGAATATCACCATTTGAATTGGGTATAGAGAATTTAAATTCTATTTGAATTGGCCATTGGGTATAGAGAATTTAGATTTCTTTTGATCTAACAATATCGAACTTTTTTCATGAGGAAAGTGAATTTTTTACACGTTAGAAATTCAGATTATACGAAGGACAAAAGACATGTTTAAATTGGGCTATATTAGCCTTCACCCCAAAATTTAACTTCGTCTCCTACAAAATTCGGCGTTAAAATGGAATTGGGCGTTAGTGCTCGTTTGGTTGAATGTGAGAATTGTAATTCACAGGAATTGAATTTATGTGAATTGAATTCAGGTGATTTGTAATATAGGGGATTTTGAGAAAATGTGTTTGTTTAAAATTTGCAGTAGATATATCAAAATATGGGAATTTAAGATTTCATGTGTAAAAATGGGGGAAAGTGAATTACCTAGGGGGGACTAGGTAAGATCAATTCCCACATAATGGAGGAATTGAAAATCCCAGGAAATCGAAATCCCATGATTTTCACAGATTTTTTTTCAAACCAAACACAGATATTCATTTTCATTTCCTGCAGATTTTCAATTCCTGTGATTTTGGACTCCAACGAAACAAGAACTAAAATGGAATTATACTAGTTTATATTTGTCCTAAAAAATCAACCGAGACGAGATCTAATCTGAAACAATTGAGGTTTATAATGTAAATTAATTTCAGTGTTATAGGATTTAGTCTGGAAGACTAGTACATGCCCCGTGATATTCACGGGATTATAAATCTACGTTAATATTTATAGAATGCATATACAAACATTGTTAAAACACTAATTAAATTATAGTTATATTTGTGGAAAATAAATAATAATAAAAATGTTAATATATGTTTTCATTGTAAAATATATTGAAAAACACCGAATGATCCAAATCCAATATAAAAAAACACCAACCTATCATATAATCAACCAAAATTCATTTAGATAGTCTTATCTAAGCATAAAATCATGACAAAGCTACCAACAAAATAATACTGTAAAAATAATCGTTCAACATCATACTCTCTGAAGTTTGAACTTTTTAGTTCACTGATCGGTTTTTCTAACCTATGACTCTATGTCATATGTTAGAAAAACCGATCAGTGAACTCAAAAGTTCAAATTTCAGAAACTACCCCTACAAGTAAATTGATAATCCCATTACAAAAAGCACTAAAATGACAACATCTAATCACTAAAATGGTAATTGGTAACACTTAATGATAAATTTATAAAATTAATCTCTTTGAATGATCAAAGCTTATTGTATGCTTCTTATTGTATACTTATCCTAAACATGGTTTATAAATGACCAAAAGTTTTTTATTGACACATTTGTAGGAGATCATGGAGGAGGTGGAAGATTGTGGAAAAGTAAATAAATATTTAAAAATTTGATTAATTAATTAATTACTTTTTTGTTTTTAAAAAACGGTGATGTGGCGCTGATGTGGCGCAATTTTTTGTGAAGACTTGGTTTCTCCCTTATATTGTAGTAATGTAGATGACATAGGATACACATACTTAAATAAGAAACTACCCCTACAAGTAAATTGATAATCCCATTATAAAAAACACTAAAATGACAACATCTAATCACTAAAATGGTAATTGGTAACACTTAATGATAAATTTATAAAATTAATCTCTATGAATGATCAAAGCTTATTGTATGCTTCTTATTGTATGCTTATCCTAAACACGGTTTATAAATGACCAAAAGTTTTTTTATTGACACATTTGTAGGAGATCATGGAGGAGGTGAAAGATTGTGGAAAAATAAAAAAAATTATTTAAAAATTTGATTAATTACTTTTTGTTTTTAAAAAAAGGTGATGGGGCGCTGATGTAGCGCAATTTTTTGTGAAGACTTGGTTTCTCCCTTATACTGTAGTTAGGTAGATGACATACGATAAACATACTAAAATAAGAAACTACCCCTACAAGTAAATGGATAATCCCATTACAAAAAGCACTAAAATGACAACATCTAATCACTAAAATGGTAATTGGTAACACTTAATGATAAATTTATAAAATTAATCTCTTTGAATGATCAAAGCTTATTGTATGCTTCTTATTATATGCTTATCCTAAACATGGTTTATAAATGACCAAAAGTTTTTGATTGACACATTTGTAGGAGATCATGGAGGAGGTGGAAGATTGTGGAAAAATAAAAATATTATTTAAAAATTTGATTAATTAATAAATTACTTTTTGTTTTTAAAAAAGGTGATGTGGCACTGATATGACGCAATTTTTTGTGAAGACTTGGCTTCTCCCTTATATTGTAGTTAGGTAGATATCTTATCCCCGTAGTCCAAGTCTCCGGCCAAGAACTAAATTTGACGCATAAAATCTTCTTTAAGAATGAAATTAGATTAATTCCGGTATCGTGTACGAGATTTGTATAATTTCTTAAAATTTTACTATGTAAGATATTATATACTACCTCTGTTAATTAATGTTTTTCATTGTAACAATTTAGACAACAATTAAGAAATACGATGATGAAGCTAAAATCCTACTTACTTTTTCTCAAATTTACAAAACAATTATTACACATCTCATTTTTTTACCAAGCAAGAGCATCCTTATCCATATTACTCATGTTGAGTAATATAATCTATTTTTTTATTATTAAATGAGTTTTCATCTACATTCATGTTACTCATATCAAATAACATGTATTTTATCTTTATTTTTATTATAAATTTAAATAATATATTACATATTTAATATGGATATCAATATGTAGATAAAAATAAATTATAAATATTTGAAAAAGAATTACAATAAAATTTTATGTATTGTGAGTGTTATAAGATATTTACCAATAACCAACTAATACAATTTTACTATTGGTCCACATGTTGATAAATGGTTGGACAAGTGAAATGATTTGTCTAAGAATGAGTAACAAAGAAATGTTACTCTTGTTTTGGTTTAATCAAAATCTCTTACATTTTATTTTCTTTTAACTTTAAAAAAAGGTCTATGTTACTCTACGTAACATGAATGTAGATGCTCAGAAGACTTTACACAAATTATATCAATTTGTGCAATTTTCAATACTAAAACACCTACAACTCTAAAATGAAAAATATTTCTTAACAAAAATCCAAAGCTAGAATGACAAATAAATCTTAACAGAGGGAGTATTAAGTTTTATCTTAATAATTGATATAATTAGTATTTAGGCAACATTGAATTAAACCACTTGTTATATAGACGATATATGTTTGTATACAGAATGAAGAGAAGAGAGACAAAGGGAGAGAAGAGAAAGAGTGAAATTATGTATTGAATCAGTGAGTGAATTTGTTACAAAAATAGCTATATATAGAATAACCAACTAACTAATCTAACTAACTCTAAATACTAACACCCCCCTCAAATTGGAGGTACCGGGAGGAGACCCAATTTGCGCATTACATTACAATGATTAGGACCACTAAGTGGCTTTGTAAAGATATCAGCTAGCTGAGATGTTGTTGGAACATCAATACATGTCGGTAGGATGAAGTTGACGTCGAGGCGGCTTCGAGAGATCGTTGTGACAGACGATCGAACGAATCTTGGTCTTCGACAAGTGTTATCCTCCTTGACTCATTCGTCGATCTAGGAAGACTCGCTTGACTCGGACTCGATAAGAAAGTGACGTCTTTCTTGACTCAGTCGTCGATCTAGAAAGACTCACTTGACTCGAACTAACCCAAGGAGTCCACCTAGGGTTCTTTCAAGGTTTGGAGATCGAAATATGTGCAAACAACAGATCGATCTCACAGGTCAATATCAAACCAAGGGTTTCCGCTTGCAATTCAATATCAAACCAAAAACTACAGCTAAACAACGTCAAAGGAACGTCAAAACCTAAAAGGGAGAATAATTCTCAATTTGTCAAAGTCTACCTAAAACCCTAGAAACTTATCTATTTATACTCTTAAAAATAGCAAATACTCCAAAGGGAAAAGTCCAACTCAAATTGGGCCTTGGGCCCAATTCCTTCTCTTCTCTTCTTTGCCGGCCGGTCCCTTCCTCTCCATGCAGCTCGGCTGCTCTTCTTCTACTTGAATCAACATGACGTACTCTTCTCTTCCTTGCCCCGTATTCTCCATGATGTGCATTCCCTCTCGTAAGGCGATCAATAGCTGCTTGGCTCGACTCTGAGTAATGTCTCCCGGTCTGTCTAAATCCTCATCTTCCTCAGCCCGACGTCTAGCACGTGTCATTGGTGGTCCTGGTATGTCTGAGCTAGTTCCTTGAGTAAGTATAGGTGTACTTACATCATCCTCCCTCTCTTGAAAAGGATTCGACCTCGAATCCATGGTTAAGTCGTCCTCAAGCTCATCTACAAGAAAAGGAGAAAGGTGTGACACATTAAAACCATTATGGACTTCATACGTACCTGGGAGGTCTATCTCGAATCCATGGTTAAGTCGTCCTCAAGCTCATCTACAAGAAAAGGAGAAAGGTGTGACACATTAAAAACATTATGGACTTCATACGTACCTGGGAGGTCTATCTTGTAAGCATTGTCATTGATCTTTTCGAGCACTTCAAAAGGTCCATCTCCCCTAGGCTTGAGTTTGGAGTTCCTCTGTTTAGGGAAACGATCTTTTCGCAGATGAACCCACACGAGATCCCCTGGCTCTAGAAGCAGCCCCTTGCGCCCTTTGTTCGCTTGTTTATGATACTGAGTTGTTCTGGTCTCCAGACGATCGCGGGTGCTCTGGTGAAGATCCCTTATGTGATCCTCTTGAGCCAATCCTTCTTGGCTCTCTCGCTCCTTGATAGTGTATGGAATCATATCTACAGGTGTAAGAGGATTCCGTCCGTACACTACCTCGAAGGGTGTCTCCTTTGTTGCTGAGTGTATGGCCATGCGAGACAGTGCATCGGCTACGACTTTGTCCTTCCCCTTCTTGTGTCGGATGACATAAGGGAATGTCTCGATAAACTCTACCCACTTGGCATGCCGATTGTTTAGTTTACTTTGTCCCTTGAGATACTTCAATGCTTTGTGGTCATAATGTATGAAAAACTCCTTTGGAAGGAGGTAATGTTGCCAAGTATGAAGGCACCTAACCAGAGCGTACAGTTCCTTGTCATAGGTAGGGTAGTTGAGTTCAACACCACTCAACTTTTTGCTAAAGTAGGCTATGGGTTTGCCTTCTTGCATCAATACTCCCCCCAACTCTATTGCTGAAGCGTCATACTCAATCTCAAAGGTTTTGCTGAAGTCTGGGAGTATCAGCAATGGTGAGTGAGTCAGCTTGTCCTTGAGCTTCCGGAATGCAGCCTCCTGTGGCTCTCCCCAGTGAAATATAGTCTTTGTTTTGGTCAGCTCTGTCAGTGGCATGGCAATGGAGCTGAAATCCTTCACAAACCTTCAGTAGAAACTGGCCAGACCCAGAAAGCTCCGGACTTGAGTCTGAGTTGTCGGTGTTGGCCAGTCCTGGATGACCATAACTTTTTCCTCATCCACCTTTAGACCTGTGCTGCATACTACAAATCCAAGAAACACAACATGGTCCGAACAAAACTCACATTTCTTTAGGTTAGCATAAAGTTTCTCTTTTCGGAGGACCTCTAGTACCTATCGAAGATGTTTTGCATGCTCACTAACAGATGGTCTATAGACAAGAATGTCATCAAAGTAGACTACTACAAACTTTCCTAGAAATGTACGTAAAGCATGATTCATTAGACGCATGAATGTACTAGGAGCGTTAGTTAGACCGAAGGGCATTACCATCCATTCATAGAGTCCGTACTCCGTCTTGAAGGTAGTCTTCCATTCATCGCCCTCCTTCATCCTTATCTGGTGATACCCACTCTTCAGATCGATCTTAGAAAACACTTGAGCTCCATGCAGTTCGTCTAACATATCGTCCAATCTGGGAATGGGATGACGATACTTGATAGTAATGTTGTTTATGGCTCTACAGTCCATACACATACGCCAACTCCCGTCCTTCTTGGGAACTAAAATCACTGGAACTGCGCATGGGCTCAAACTCTCCCGTATATGTCCCTTATCTATGAGCTCTTGCACCTGTCTCTGTAGCTCCTTGGTTTCTTCTAGGTTCGTACGGTAGGCGGCTCGATTGCAAAGAGTCGCTCCCGGAATGAAATCAATCTGATGCTCAATTCCTCTAACAGGTGGCAGTCCTGGGGATTCTTCCTGAAACATATCCTTGTATTCCTGTAACAACGACGAAATAGAAAAAGGCAGATCAAGTGTATCTGGAGTAGTATGCAGAGAATAAGTAGGAACAAGTAAGAAACAAGGAAGACTTCCCTGGATTGCAGTGTCAACCTCCTTAGCAGTAGCTAAGAGAATGTGGTTTCCAACTCCCGAGTTCTGACCTAAGGTCATCTTCTTTCCTTGGTCAAGTTCTTTTCCTTCTCTTTAGCTGCTCTTCGCTGCTCGTCCTCCATATGCGCCGTCATGATTTCGGTTGGTGTCATAGGAAGTAGTGTATAACGCTTCCCCTCCATAAAGAACGAGTATTCGTTTGTAACACCATTGTGCATAACACCCCGATCATGTTGCCAAGGCCTCCCGAGCAATAGGTGACAAGTAGTCATAGGTAGCACATTACACAAAACCTCATCTGTGTACCCGCCAATAGCATAGACCAACTTGGCTTGCTCAGTGACTCGTAGCGGCGAGTCAGCATTAAGCCAATTCAGGTTGTAGGGTTGGCGATGGGGCATTGTTGGTAACCCTAGACGCTCCACCACTGTGCGATCAATGATGTTGCAGCAAGATCCTCCATCAATGATCAAATTGCAGACGGCGCTTTTGATTAGACACCGGGAATGAAAGATTGTCTCTCGTTGGGACGGTAGAGCAATTTGTTCATTAGAGATCAACGACCTCTTGACAACACATGCCCATAGGGTTGCCATCTCCTGAACCTGCGCAAATCACAAGCAACAGTAGCACACGAAGGAAAAAACGTAATCTGTCTATTCCTACGTTACGCAGTTGAAGACAAGAAAGGCAAGGCACAGGCAGAATGGTAAAGCAAGTCACGAAAAAGGGGGCAATCAATCAATGAAAGAAACTGAAATTATAATGAAAGAAAGGACAACAAACAAAATCAAAAGATGTTGAACATAAATTCAAGGAAACAACCGGTCGTCCCCCAGAGAAGTTGCCGAGCGGGGCCCTCCTGGGCTACTAGCCCGGGGACCACTTGACATGCGCTCTAGGACTTCTCACGGTTACTAACCAGGGTCCGCTTAAATCTGTCGGCTTTCAGGGCTACTAGCCTAGAACGGATTTTGCCCTAGACGGGTTTCTTTTCAGCTAGACGTTCTGTTTTCCTCTCTTTTTTTCTTTTTTTTAAAATAAATAAATCCGAAAATAAAAGAATAATTATCTAAAATTCGGATTTAATTAAATAAAATAAAATATTTAATTTTTTTATTTTTTTTGTTACCTAAGATAAGCTAACAAAATCTCTAGAATCTAACCAAATTGGTTACTAGAAGATCTTCTCAACCACCCAAAGATTTCCTAAGATATCAAATCTTAACAAAATAAGAATCAGAATCAAATCAAATAATTAATTGTCAAAACAAGAAGATTTTGTCTTGAAGGTCAAGGCAAGGTGATTAGGGTTAGGGTTTTCTCTCACTCAATCCAAGCCACGCCGGCGGTGCCTAGGCGGCGACCGCGCCCAGCCGCGTGGAGGTACTCACGGCTCTCTCTCGCACGGGAGATGACGTTCCTAGAAAAAATTCTAGCGGCTCTCGCTCTCGGTTTGAGTAGATCGCGTAACAACACGGTTTAATTTTTCTTGAATTCAACACGTAAGCGTAAAAATTAAACAGAAGAGCGTTTTTACCTAGCGTTGGCACTGATACCAAATGATGACACAGGGGTGGATTAAGATCGAGGATCTGCTAGGATTTGATGGACGACGGGGAGTGAAGTCGACGGCGACGGCGGGGGACGGTAGGATGAAGTTGACGTCGAGGCGGCTTCGAGAGATCGTTGTGACAGACGATCGAACGAATCTTGGTCTTCGACGAGTGTTATCCTCCTTGACTCAGTCGTCGATCTAGGAAGACTCGCTTGACTCGGACTCGATAAGCAAGTGACGTCTTTCTTGACTCAGTCGTCGATCTAGAAAGACTCACTTGACTCGAACTAACCCATGGAGTCCACCTAGGGTTCTTTCAAGGTTTGGAGATCGAAATATGTGCAAACAACAGATCGATCTCACAGGTCAATATCAAACCAAGGGTTTCCGCTTGCAATTCAATATCAAACCAAAAAATACAGCTAAACAACGTAAAAGCAACGTCAAAACCTAAAAGGAAGAATAATTCTCAATTTGTCAAAGTCTTCCTAAAACCCTAGAAACTTATCTATTTATTCTCTTAAAAATAGCAAATACTCCAAAGGGAAAAGTCCAACTCCTTGGGCCCAATTCCTTCTCTTCTCTTCTTGGCCGGCCGGCCCCTTCCTCTCCATGCAGCTCGACTTCTCCTCTTCTGCTTGAATCAACATGAAGTACTCTTCTCCTCCTTGCCCCGTATTCTCCATGATGTGCATTCCCTCTCGTAAGGCGATCAATAGTTGCTTGGCTCGACTCCGAGTAATGGCTCCCGGTCTGTCTAAATCTTCATCTTCCTCAGCCCGACGTCTAGCACGTGTCATTGGTGGTCCTGGTATGTCTGAGCTAGTTCCTTGAGTAAGTATAGGTGTACTTACATCAGTATCCACTTGCTTTTCAGGTATTACTATTGACAGTTTATTTCTCTCTGTTTCATGTTCTTTTTATGACACTTCTAGAGACAGATATCAATGGCACTTCTAGTTTGCTGACTATTATTTTCTTTGCCTTTCAGGTGTGGATATTGGAGACGTTTCCAAATTTTGCTGAGGTTGTTCATGCGGTGTGCAAACCTGAAAGAACTGTCTCATACTGTCTTCGTTGGAGTAGTATAGATAAAGAAAAGCTAGCAACAAAGCTGCAGGTTCTTAAGGCTGCCAACAGTCCGGGATTTGTATGTATCTTTTTTGCAATTTGAATATTTCAAAGAATTTCAGTTCACTACTTTGATGACTAATATGGGTTATGACACTTTTTCCTTTTTTTTGTTTCCTCAGCGTTTTGTTCATCCGTCGCGTGATGTGCAAACCTGAAAGAACTGTCCCATCCGGCCGGCCCCTTCCTCTCCATGCAGCTCGGCTTCTCCTCTTCTGCTTGAATCAACATGAAGTACTCTTCTCCTCCTTGCCCCGTATTCTCCATGATGTGCATTCCCTCTCGTAAGGCGATCAATAGTTGCTTGGCTCGACTCCGAGTAATGGCTCCCGGTCTGTCTAAATCTTCATCTTCCTCAGCTCGACGTCTAGCACGTGTCATTGGTGGTCCTGGTATGTCTGAGCTACTTCCTTGAGTAAGTATAGGTGTACTTACATCAGTATCCACTTGCTTTTCAGGTATTACTAATGACAGTTTATTTCTCTCTGTTTCATGTTCTTTTTATGACACTTCTAGAGACAGATATCAATGGCACTTCTAGTTTGCTGACTATTATTTTCTTTGCCTTTCAGGTGTGGATATTGGAGACGTTTCCAAATTTTGCTGAGGTTGTTCATGCGGTGTGCAAACCTGAAAGAACTGTCCCATACTGTTCATCCGTCGCGTGATGTGTTACAACAATTCAAGTCTTGTGAATTTATGTTTGAAAAGCATGATTCCACCTTTGATGCAGTAGCTGAAAGTTGGATTTCTGGTCAAGAATGTGATGTGAGAAAAGGTGTATATCATGAAGAAATTGAAGCTAATGGTGAAGAAACTGATGATGATGATGATGATGATGATGATTTTGTATCACCGCCACCAAAGAAGCTATGCCTTGGTGAAAGACCTCGTCTCCGTAGAAAGTCAATAGCTAATAAGAACTCTCCGCAAAAGGTCAACAACAAAAATGAGATGAAGGAAAAGGAAAAGGAAAAAAACAAAAGAATGGTTAGTTGACACTTTTCTGCTAACTACTGTCTTTGTAATGACGTTTTCACTTTCTAATGACAATATCGTTATCATATGTGTTTGTGTGCAGCGAACTTTACCCCCTCCCTCTAATGACAGTTCCGGTAAGGAAAAAGGTAATGAATGTATTCCAAAATGGGGACAAATTCTAGTTGATAGCATGAAGGTTCAAGAAAGGGCTATTAGAGATATTCAATATTCTTCTCATGATACTCAAGGCCAGATTGAGATGCTGCAAAAGGATGTTAAAAGGATTCTTAACTTGCTCTTGAATAGAACACAATCTACTAGTGATGAAGAAGATAATGATGAAGTGATGGAGGTGAATCAAGTTCAAGGGAAATCAAAAGCGAAAGATGTAGTATATGAAGATGAAGAAGATGATAATGTAGTGACGGAGGTGAATAAAGTTCAAGATAAATCACAAGCGAAAGATGTCGTATTGGAAGATGCTAGAGGTGTGTTGACACTTTTTAATTTATTAATGACACTTTTTAATTTATTAATGACACTTTTTAATTTATTAATGACACTTTATATTTACTAATGACACTTCAGATTCTGAGAAAACAACGTCCGATCAAAAAGTGGTTGACGCCGTAGTACATGAATATGATAATGGTTTTTTGACATTTTTCATTTAATCCTTCTAATGACACTTTATATTTGCTAATGACACTTTTTATTTGCTAATGACACTTCAGATACCGAGAAAACAATGGCCAATCAAACAGTGGTTGACACCGCAGTACCTGAGATGATAATGGTTTGTTGACATTTTTTAGTTAATCCTTCTAATGACACTTTATATTTGCCAATGACACTTTATATTTACTAATGAAATTTCAGATTCCGAGAAAACGACGGCCAATCAAACAGTGGTTGACACCGTAGTACCTAAAGATGATAATGGTTTGTTGACATTTTTCAGTTAATCCTTCTAATGACACTTTATATTTGCCAATGACACTTTATATTTACTAATGACACTTCAGATACCGAGAAAACAATGGTTGACACCGTAGTACCTGAAGATGATAATGGTTTGTTGAAATTTTTCAGTTAATCCTTCTAATGACACTTTATATTTTCTAATGACACTTTATATTTACTAACGACACTTCAGATACCGAGAAAACAATGCGTTCAAACAGTGGTTGTTCAAGTTGAAGAGAAAACAAAGGCTGATCAAACAATGGTTGTTCACGTTCTAGGTGTGTTGATAATATTCAGTTAATCCTTTTCATGCTCTAATGACACATTATTGTTAATGACATTCCATTTCTAACAGTTGATCATGTTCAAGAGAAAACAGAGGCCGAAGATGAAAATGGTGGTGAGAAGCGAGAAGAGGGCAAAGAAGAAAAAACAGATCTTCAGGAAAATAATGAGGAGCAAGATACAAAAAATGAGGAGTCGTTGAATGAGGGTGTTCCAGATTCTCCTACTATAAGGAAGTCCACAAGAGCTTTAAAATAAATTCATTGTCTTCTCCCTCCATATACTGCTGAAAAGAACAAAAAGTTGAAGACTGTCAAGAAGAAGCATATACCACTTACAAGGAGACCAAAATGCTCCTTTTATGACCAAGATACTCGTAAAGCACTTCATGACTTTTGTAGAAACAAGTAAGTAATTTTGTCTCTACTAAATATCATTACCATTATGACTTTAAGCAAGTTGCCTATTGATTCAATTGTTTGACAACTCTCTCTTTTTAACAATAGTTCAAATCCAGACACTACCTGGCGTGGACATGATGTGGAACATAAGTTGAAAGTCTTTGTGGAGATTTTGACACATAAAAGCTGGATAGGGGATGATGTAAGTTTTGTTGTTTCATATGCAGTGACATTTTGGATGCATTACTGATTAACTTTTTTATTGCTGATTTTTTTTCCAGCGACGGCAAAATCTAACATGTAGTGTCCGGCGACGACGACGAGCCTCCTGTAGTCCCTGGCTTTTGGTGGCGAGGGAAATTGTGCAGAGGGAGAGAAATTCGGCAGCGGCGGCGAGGAAAGAGAAGAACGATGGCAGCTGCTAGAATCTGGGGAGAGGGAAATTGTGCAGCGACGACGGCGAGCCTCCTGTAGTCGCTGGCTTTTGGTGGCGAGGGAAATTGTGCAGCGGGAGAGAAATTCGGCAGCTTGGGGAGAGGGTTAACGATAGCGTGTTTTTTTGGAAGAGGTTTTTATATGGACAGTTGTAGAAACTTGGAGAGGGAGTTAGAAGGCCCAAGGGGTTAGTTTGTTAATTAAAACTTGGTCCATGGGTCACTTAGTCAACTCGTAGACAGTTTTCAAAGTCGGGTTTTTATTACTATATACTGTACTACTGTATACTCCTATTCCTATACTGAATATTCCAAGAAAAAAGGAAGGCAATATTATCCTCCTACTCCACTTGTTCCTGGCATCTTCTAATACTCCCTCCTTCCACAGTGTTCTTTCCCTTTTTTCATCACACATTTATCGAGATACGTTTTGTATCCTTAATATCTCTAGTTTTATGTTAATAAAAATAATAAAAATTTGATATTATTAAAGTACGCATTAATACGAATCAAACAAGACCTCACATGACTATATATTTCTTATATATCAAGACAAAACGAGAAGATTCTCTTCAACTGTAAATAGTGTATACTATTCGAAATGAGAAGAATAATATGGGACGGAGGGGAGGGAGTAGTCTGGTGTCTTTTTTTTTGTTTTTACTCCGACATTGCCAGGTGAAAAGTCATGATACGATAATTCCTGGTAAGTGGTAAGAGTAATTAAGTAATTATGTCTGTTCACAGAAGCTCAACCGGACCTATATATATTATATTAAGTAATTATGTCTGTTACCAACAAGCATTGGTAAAAAGCATGTAACCACCCAACATGAGGTCTCGAGTTCGAGACTTGGTAAAGCTTAAAAATTGTTTGTTGGGAGAGCCACTCACACAGCTCGAACTCTAGATGTAAGGGTAATAGGCGAGTTCCTTAACCGCTGAACTAGAGTAAAACCAAAAAAAAAAAAAAAAAAAAAAAAAATTGTTGATGATGGAGTACACTATATCAGCATGACCAATCCGATATTCTGGTTGTATATACGACCCTAGCTTGAGCTGAAGAAGAATAGTGCTAAACATATAAATTTCTAATCATTGAGATTTTTCATAATCAATTGCATCTTATTGTTCAACATATTCCTTCAATCTCTTTATCCATCAGCATCGATCTTATTGTTCTTTATTCAGTTGTGGAGATTGGTTGGACTAATGCTAAAGTCCATATTATCACGAAAAGATCGAATAAAAAAAATGAACCTTTAAATCATATTATTTCTGCTTAATTATTATAATTCAATATTCACAAAATTAGAAGAAAAATCCTAATTAATTTGATAGCATATATCTTTGGAGATAGTTACTTTTACCACAAACCGAGTGAAGATTTTAATATTCTTTGCTTCCAATCTCTCTTATAAGTAAGTCCAAATCCTAGTATCATTAACCAGCTAGTGTAGTGACCCGTGCCATACACAGAAAATTCCATATTATTCGTATGAAAATTGTATATCCTTTTAATCGAGTTCGACAAAAAATTAAGATTAACTTTTTTTGTAAAGACTATTTATAAAAAAATATATTTTATTTCATGGAGGTTATGTACGTAGCTTGACTTAATTTTTATTATCGAAAATAATCCTAATTTTATAGTAAGAATATATATTAAGCTTCAACATAATATTTATTCTCAATAAAATAGCTTGAATATTTGTTGTTGAAAGAAAATGATAATTTTTAAAGATTTGTTTGTTAATATAATTAGCCAATCTATTAATAATTGAAGTTAAAATAAAAAATAATAATTGTGTAACAAACTAAGCCTAAAATCACTTTAAAAGCTCTAAAAGGCTCAACTTTAATATATAAGATAGATAACCATCTTGTATATATCAATCGAAACGGAGAGTGATTTATGACAAATATTTTGAAACAAAATTGAGAGTACATTTATTTTGAAACGGAGGGAGTATATATTAAATAACAAAAAAAATGATAAGTTTGCAGCAGTGAAAAGGCTTCCTTTCATCAACCTGTGATCTCCTTTCCATTAATAATATCCAAAAATCTGGCAACGACGCGTTCTAAGATTCAGAAAAAACTACATAAGAAAACAAAACCAGGAAAAATGTCTTTCTTGTGTTGTTTCCATTGTTAGATCAAGATGTGACTAGACTTGGCTGGTTTTAGCGGTTCCGGTTCGGTCACAGTTTCGACCAATTCTGATCCGGTTCCAAATGATTCAAGCTATGGTTCTATACCGATGGCATAAAATCAAAGGCAAACCAAAAAACAAAATCGCAAAGGTTAACATTTGTTTAAACTCTGCATGTTTCAGTATTATACAAACGGTATTTTTAACCTATGTCTTTAGGGTTAGGTTTAACTTACTTGAATAGAAAATTGTAAACCCAAGAAGAAAAATATAAAACCATAGAAGATTTAACGAAATTTGGCATAAATCTACCAAATCTTTCTACATTTAGACTCTTAACCTATGCCTCCGTTATAAAAAAATTGTTACAGTTTTAAGTATTTTTTCTCTCTTGCTTTTGTGTTGTCTAATTGTTCCCATGCAGCTAACTCGTGGATTGTGCTACATGTGAATAAAACAGACAAAGGAGTTCTCTGTATACACTCCCAAAATCTCCTTTGTTTTTTCTCTTTAAACAAAAATATTTTTCCCGTTTCTATTTGTGTACTTATTTAGTTATAATTTCTTTTTTGGAATTTTTCAATTTCTTTTCTGTTTATATTTTTGTTGGGTAGAAATCATATCATCATATCATATTAGGTAGCTAGTATAACCAAAAGCCCAGTCCCGTGACTCGAATGTTTGCATTGCATTGTCTCAACTGTTGGCAACGAAGAGACGAATTGCAAAAAAGGTTTTAATTATTGATTAATTAATTATGCAATTAGGGTTTCGGGTTTCAGATATCGAACAAGATTAGCGATATTTTCTGCAATATAAAATGCTATTTAGTCATCAGTGCTTAGCACAAGAAGAACAAGCAGCTCCAAAGAAACGACATATCAAATGATCAATACAAAACTGATCTACAATCACACTTTTGTGATTTATGATTCGCAAGAATATGATAATATGATTGATTCATCGTTGTTTTGAGAAGGAAGATGATAATCTGATTCCCCAGATTGAATTCGAGAAATTGACATCCACTATAAATCTGTTGAACAAACTAGTAATAAACTATTTTGAACGAAATAGAAAAACATATCATTGTTTGCATCTCTCCTAATGTAGGAGTCGAAATCACTACCCGTCAGCGTACGGGATTGAAAACCACCCACCATAAGAGGGGATTGAAACCTCTTAGACGAAGAGAAACTAACAATAACTAAATAATAAGTAAGGATTACTATAAAACATATAAAATTATGAATTTGGGGCTAATCATCGATAAAAGAATTGATGATTGCCCCTGAACGAGCGGCGGTTTATTTCTTGAGAGTGTTTTTACGGACGGTTCTTAACCTCTTGTAAAGCCCTTTTTATTCCATTAATAGAAACTAGCGTAATCCCCGTGCATGGCACGGGTGTATATAAATTATAATTATAATATAATAAAATAATTCTTAATATAAAAGGGTATATATGTTTTGAATATTTTATGTAATTTCATTTTGATCTTTCAGTAATATAAATTTAATTTTCCATACATTTCTAATAATGTTACATATAAAATTATGATCATATACTTCATATAAGAAATAGTAACCACGATATTAGTAATGGGATAAAAATAAACCGTGTCGTTTCGACATATTATAGAAAAAACCTCAAATAAAAACCTAATAAAATGTGTTTTTAAATATCTCTTTAAATGTTTTCTTTATAAGCGTCTTAATCTATACATACAAAAATCGTCAAGAAGAGAAACTTTTAATTGAGTAAAAATAATAATAACAATTTCGTAAAAATATTTTATTCACATCAAGATAAAAAAATGTACCAAATTTTAAATTAAATTAGATTAACAAATGGTTAAAAACATACATAATCTTGAAAGAGTTTAATTAAATTAATAAATTTTAAATTCATATCTAGAATCTAGCTCAAATTGGTTATTAGGAGATCTTAAAATACTAAAGCAATTATTTTAATCATTTAAAAATGTTTAAATTAATTAAAAGAGAATTTACCACAAATTGACACGTCAGCTTGGTGGGGTCAGAATGAATGAGAGTGCTCCAAATAGCTCTGTTTTAATATGTATATATAGATATTAACATTTCCAAAAAGAATTCAAAATTTTAATTATAAGAAAAAGAAAAATATTGGAAAAGAAGTGGCGTTCATTTCTTCCAAATAACCAGCTAAGGTTTTGGATTTTAGCTGTATAATGATATGGCTAGTGACTTACGACGATTTCTATTAGTACTCCTTAAAAATGAGGCCTCCGTTAATGAACAGTAATACTCTAACAAAATTACATTTCTGTCCTTAAACCTAAAACTTGTTCATCTCCCAATTTTGCATTCCCTCGCGCCCTAATTCATCACACATTCACACCAATCCTCCTCGACCGTGCTGCGTCCCCCACCACCTCCTAGACGATTTCGATTCATCCGCCAGAGGTGTTTTTCGTTCTCAAGCGATTTGGAGTTGAAGTTGATGGGTTTTCCTTACCTAGGGGAATAGGGGAAGGAGAATTGGTGCGTTGAAGTGATGTAAGATTACGGTAATTACCCCTGACTTAGCTTCATTGCAAATACACTATCGTACCCAGAAGAAAATTCATCGATCATTTTTAGGGCTTGCACATAAAAGAGAAGACCAGAGACGTAGGAGAAAGAAAGTTTGAGCTTCGATCTCAAAGGTAAATCCTTAATTTTTGACGTCGTAAATTGGTTTGGGTTGGATTTGTCTTTAGATTGTATACGAAATGTGAAATTCGAACTTGAATTTATACAAATCTGAAGCAGATATAACAAAACTGAAATTTGTGAGTTTAGGGCTTCTGTGTTTCTAATGTTCTGTCTAAACAAGGGAATATTGTATTGTATTTGAGCTTTTACTCCTTTTAGGGATTGGAGTTGTGAATTTAGGGCTTTTGTGTTATTAGGAATTGTGCACACCATGTGTTTGATAAAATGTCAATGTTTTATTTGACTCAATTTTAAGGATTTCTGTTGTTTATATATTTTGGTTTTGTTGATTGTGCAGTGTTTGATAAAATGCATATGTGTTTTTCTAATATGAAATTGGAAAATAAGATTTGAATAATATGGTGTTGCTTGATATATAACTCTCAAATTTGGAAAGTTGAATGAGAAAATACTTGTTTTTATCTTACTTGTTTGATATACTTGTTTTTGATGAATTTTATCCTACTGATACTAGATCACTTTGTATTTGATAAATCTTATCCTACTGAGACTAGATCACTTTTTTCTATTAGCTACTTTGATAAGTTGAATTTTCTTGTTTCTACTTTTCTTTTCATGCAAATTGCATGAGCATTAAGATATTTAATAACATCAACTTATCAGCAATCGTGTGCAGTAAGATTTCAGTTTAACTCCATGGCTTGTTTACATAAATCATGTCTGTAAGTGAGAACTGGTTTGTTCTTCATCTTTTCCTTAAAAAATATTCTTTTTTGCATTTAGTTCCTTCTATTATTCAGTGGGCATTTTCTTGTTCAGTGGGCATGGAAGCTTTTGAATTCCTTTACTTGATCTTTATGTGTTTCATATGCTATGTAGCTGGATTTTGTGTCTAATGAGATTGATAATTTGCACCTGTATATTATGTGGTTGGACTTGGCAATTAACTTCATGCATTTGTGTCTCGTGACTGTTGGGAACTTATGTTCATGCCTAAGCTGAGATCTGTGCTTTTTTTCTACTTGTTACCTTTTCATTTGAATTGGGTTCTTTCATTTCCCCACCATTGAAGATGGGTCGCTTTCCTTTTGCCCTCTCTTTTGAAATTACTCTTGTTAGGATGTGAACACTTGAGGAATAATCTCAGCCTATCACTCACATTTGTTGATAAGGGTAAATCAGGATATGGTTGTTTTGTTGATCCTTTCTGTTGGATGTCTTTATTCAAAGTTTGAACCAAGTATTTGTTACTTGGAGGTGCTATACTTCATTTAAAGCTATGAAGTTTGACTATATATAGGGATTATTGACCTATTTAGGCTAGGCAATTGCACATTATACACTGTAATTTGAACACCAAACTATTTAGTCCTCCAAAAAAATTTGCTGCATAATTACTCACCAAGATGATTTTGTCCTTTCAGATTGTTTGTGTGTTTGGTCTATATATCTGGTGTGCTGCAGCTGATCCAGCTGATTCCGTAGTGTTCAAATCGAAAGCTTGGTGTTCAATCATAATTTCCCATGTAGAGTTGGGAAATGAGTTTTGTTTCGACAAATGGTTTATGTGAAGATTAGGAGATACATTGATTTCATATTCTTAAAGCTATATATAAATGTATGAATGTCTTGAATATATAATTTCTTGTAATTCGATGCATATATGCACGCGATTCTGTGCGCTCATCTTATGCGCACGCATCTGTGCGCAGTTCTTATGCGCATACATGTTTTACGGGGTATTACGGGTACTTTTCGTAAATTTTCAGAGTCTGTAACACCTTGTGCGCCTAACTACTGCGCACAGGTTGAGAATCTGTGCGCCGTGTTTCTGCGCACTCTTCAGACATAGTAGCCGTTGAAATTTTTGAAAAAAGTAGCCGTTAAATGTAAAACTGTGCGCTGAGGTTCTGCGCACAGGTGCTTTAGGGTTTGGGTGTGTGCGCGGATGGTTAGCGCACGGGTCTTTACAGTTTCATTTGGACCACAACGGTCATAAATGTGCCTATATAAAGCCACAATCTCTTCGTTTCCAACAAATTCATTCAACACCTCTTCGTTTTCCAACAAATTCATTCAAAATGTATCGTCGTAATCAAAAGTCTCGTATGTTAGAGTTGATTAATCAAAGTTGTGAAGATAGTGATGAAGAACACGATTGGGATAGCGGATCACAAGAAGAGGAAGACGACCCGAACGACGACGAATGGTTGGATGGTTTCTTAGAAGACGAAGAGTTCGGCGACTGGGATCCGAGTGGTGAATTTGTGGTTAGTATAATATGTTATAATTTGAAACATATGGTAGCGTAATTAGTTTCAAATTAGTTTCATATGCTAGAATAATTAGTTTCATATGCTAGAATAATTAGTTTCATATGCTAGCCTAATTAGTTTCATATGATAGCCTAATTAGTTTCATATGATAGCCTAATTAGTTTCATATGATATCCTAATTAGTTTAAAGTAATGATTCGTATTTTGCCTTGTTATTTTGGTAGTAGTGTAATTGTCGCTCTACAATTACGTATAGGGGAAAGATTATTCGGATTATTTTAGAACCGCACAATATTGGGATACTCCGCAAGAATTGTACGAGTGGGCGAGAGATAGAGGAAAGGAGTTAGTGATAGCTTTGGTAACGCGTAATTCAAGTCCGTACCAAATAAGTATTGTGTGCGATAGATTTGGAAAACCAAGATCTGGGAGGCCAAAGGTGAACAAAGAGAATCCAGAGTTGGCTGTTCCTAGGCTTAGAAAGTCGAAGTCGAAGAAGTGTGAGTGTAGATTTCAGCTACTAGCAGTGCGAAAGAAAAACATTCCCGGGGTCGCAGGAGAAAAATGGATTTTAGGTGTGATAGAAGGTCGGCATAACCATGTGCTACTTGCTAGTTTTCATGGGAATGCATTCATGGGTCGAATGACGGAGGAGCAAGAGCTTTGTGCTAGGCGGTGGGGAGATGGAACTGGACGCAAGACGCCAAAAGAAATTATCTCTAAATTGAGGGAGAAGTACCCTGGTAATGTTACTTCAAGGAGACAAGTTGCAAACTTTTTGCAGAAGGTGAATTACGAAGATCGCGGAGAGCTAAACGTGACACAGTGGTCGCTTAAGTTTTTGCGAGACCACGACTACGTAGTTCACCCACATAGAGACACGACAAACGGAGAGGTTGCAATATTATTCTTTGCTAACCAAGAGTCGTTGCGTTTGTTGAAGAAGTACCCGTACGTGGTAATTATCGATGCGACGTACAAGACAAACAAGTAAGTCTCTACAATACCTTGGTCGATATTTAGTTCGGATAATGATATATGTTCTGTAGTGATATATTTTAATGTTTCAATAGATATGAAATGCCGCTCGTAGAGATCGTTGGATTCACCAGTACACACAAGACGTTCAACATCGCGTATGCATTCACTAAAGCGGAAAGGATTTATCATTACACATGGATAATGATTCAATTGAAGTCATTATTCATAGATTTGGGAGTGATGCCAACGGCTATAATGACAGATTGCGAAGACGCGCTGATAAAAGGGATAAAGACTGTTTTCGGGAGCGAAGTTCAACATCTGTTGTGTTGGGTGCATATCAAACACAACATTGAGGCACATGCTTCGACCATCCTAAAGAGACAAATTAAAGTGGAAGCCTTTGCAGGACAATGTTGGGGACTATTTTGCTCAGCTACTGAAGAGACCTATGAACTGCGGCTCGAACAGTTGAAGAGATCTTGGAAGAGCGGCCTTGTGGGATACGTCGAGAGAACATGGCTTAATCCTCACAAGACAAGTATAGTGAGGGCTTGGACAGATCATAAGCTTCATTTCCTTACGAGGACTTCAAACAGGTAAATATTGATATTTTTTAGTTAAAGACGATTATATCATAACGGCGTACTTTCTTAACTTACCAACTTAACTGTTTTTTAGAGTTGAAGGGATGCACAAGGTTTTGAAAGATATTATTGGTTCCAGCAGAGGGGGCTTTAACAGAGTGATCGTACGGATCCATCATTCAGTACTCCTTCAGATTGATTCAATTAGGGCGAGCATGAACATGTCTCTCTCCAAACGACCAACTGATTTTGATGATCCAAACATGCATCCGCTTGGAAGGGCTATTTTTTCCCGACTATTCTACAAAGTGTCAGACAGGTGTTTTGATCATTTGTTGGCTACTTATGAGATCATGTTGACGGGGAAATTTCCTGAACAATGCACCGACCATTGGGTGAGGAACTGTCTTGGGTTGCCGTGCGTCCATCAAATTGCACACGCTATCATTTCAAACACACCCCTGATTGAGGATGACATTCACCCGTTCTGGAGGGATTTGCATTGGGATGACACTCCTGAAACAGAAGACGACCCAAATCTGAAGGTCCGAATGAACATTATAGAGTTGCGACTCCATGAAATGTTCACCAAGTTGGAACTTGGAACCTTGAAGAAAAGCACGGCATACCAGCTAGGTGAGTTGTATCAGGACTTGGAGCATCCTGAACTAACTACCTTGAAAGAACCGACAAATGTGAGAAGAAAAGGCAGGCCAAAGGGTGCAAAGAACAAGGATAAGGAGGAGGTTGACAGTGAAAATGACAAGGAGGATGACATAAAACAAGAAGATATGGAGCAGTATGAGATGGAGGAGGCAAAGCAGAAATCAAAAGGAAAGAAGAGTACAGGAGCAAGACGGCCAGGTCGTCCTAAAAAGGAGGAGGATGACAGTGAAAATGACAAGGAGGAATCGAGAGAGAAGAGTTATTTTGAGCACAAACAAGAAGAGCTGAAGAAGTATGAGAAGGAGGAGGCAAAGCAGAAATCAAAAGGAAAGAAGAAGGCAAACAATACAGGAGCAAAACGACCAGGTCGTCCTAGAGAGCAAACAACGACATCACTTCCCGTGGTCATTGAGGCCGAGGAGTTGCATTCTCAACCCATGCCCGACCTATCACAGCCTGAAGGATCAAACTACACTGACTTCGATCAGTGCCCTGAAGAACTTGGTGTTCCTCTCATTCATAGGGGGGTTGACTTCGGCATTGACAATTTGGATGATTTTTGGCTTCCATACATCACAGATGTTAGACAGGTACGTTCTGACGGACATTGTGGTTATAGGTCGATGGCCTTACTTCTGGGAAGAAAAGAACAAGAGTACGGAAACATTCGGCGTGAGCTGGTAACGGAGCTGCTTCAGAACCGAGAATTGTACGAGCCTATTCGTCGTCGTCTTCGTCCGGGTACTTGGGAGGATCTTATTCTCCAAGTTAACCATTGCAGAAGCCCTTGTTCAGAACTGTACTGGTTGCACTTTCCACTGATGGGCTTAGTGTTTGCCACCCTATACCAAGTTGGTCTCGTGTTATTGTGTTGGGATGCTCCGACCTTTTGCTTACCGCTAAGGTGTAGAACAGAAAACGCTGATCCTCCACGACAGATTTTCGGCATGGCACACGTAGGCAACCGTGACCACTTCATACCGGTAAAGTAGACAATTGTACTTGATACTTGTGTAATCATAGTTTTTTGTTTAATGTCTTAAGTCGATTGTGTTTATATAGGTGGCGTTGATGGTTGGTTCACCACTACCGCATACTCCCGGTTCGTGGAAGAAACACGTAGATCCAAACATTCAATGGTGGGAAGAAACATTTGGGGACAATTTGAGGATGTATCGAGAGTACCGCATTTCAAATGGCCGGGCACCAGATCCATTCATGTATAAAGGAGGGACCGAACCCGTTCACATATCTGACTGAGTGAGATTGTCATGTAATAATTAGAAGACGCATTGGAATTTCTTAGTTTGTAATGCCTTGGTAGTAGTGTAATTGTGCTTTATATAACAATGAATGGATCAGATTGCATTGTTATTTTAGTAAAGTAAAAAAGGCAATGGAACACATATTTCAGTAAAGTAAAAAAAGGCAAGTATGACTAAGGAATATGACTAAGAAAGAGGTAGAAAACTCTAACCTCAAAGCTCGAGTGAACATGAAGAGCTTCTGAGTTTCTCGATTAATAGAGTGACAGTGCAATAGTACACCATGCATATTGGATTTCTTAATTTATTTCCTTGAATAAAAAGCAAGTCTTGTCGGCAAAAACTGCACTCTATTGTCACTCTTCTTTTTCCTTGAATACATAATGAAAGTACATAATGAAAGTACGTAATGAAAGTACACAATGCTCATAACATTAGATGTCTACGATTTAGGCGTCGTCGGCAGAAGAGGAAGAGCAGTCGGAAGCATAGACGATACTACAAACCATCAACCGCAATTCTTTTTCTTTAATCTTAAACCTTTCCATCAGGACCTTCACTCTATTGTCACTCTTCTTTTTCTTGATGATTAATTTCGTGATAGCACGTAAAGCAGTAGGGGTATGCTCTGGATCAATAAACCTGATTCCGAAGAAACAATTGCATGCATAATGCCTTCGTCCATACTGGTCAGGCATGTCTTCGTCATTGTTAACGTAAACATTACACATTTGGCGACACCTTTTTGTACCAGTACACATTATCTGTGGAGGGTCAGGCTTCACACGTCTTGGGGATGATGATGATGCCATATTCGTAGTTATGTTCTTCGAAATAAGTAAATAATAAAACTTTAGTTATAAACATGAAAGCATATACAAAAAACAAAGCATGTACAAAAATGAACAAAAGAAAAATTTACCGGTTAGTAGGGAAACTTCGATTTTTGCTCAAGTTGAGATGGATGAACTAGTTGAGATGGATGAAGAAATCACCACCTTCAAACCGTTGGTTTTATAGGAATTTATGTATACGGTGCGCCTTGCTTCTGCGCACAAGGAGTTACCGATTCAAAATAACGGTAACTAAAAGTGCGCTATGTAGCTGCGCACAAATTTTTAACGGTAATTTTCTGTGCGCGTTACACCTGCGCACTAAAAGTTACAGATTCAAAAAGTTACAGAATAGGTGCGCTTTACCTTAGCGCATGGCTGAAATTTCTGTGCGTTCTACCACTGCGCACTATACTCTTCATTCTTCGAAATAGTTGCGATATGAAGGGTCTAGCACATCGATGTGGATTATGTTTGAAAAGCTTATACAAAATAGTGTTATTAGGCATATAAAGAGTGTATACGGTCTCCCCTTCACAAAAAGTTGATCGAAAATACTCGAAAACGCAAAAACGCCTTATCGGTCCTGATGGCCTGTTAAGGTCGAGAATAGGCGTTTCGATGCCCAAACGACGTCGGAATGCAATGAAACTTGTTTTCAATGCATATTATAGCTATTTAACCTTGTCGGTAAGTTCGAGTCGAAAACTCGAGCTCTTCGAGTAACACCTCCTTTGTAAACCTTCACTAGTCTTTCATTCTTCGAAATAGTCGAAGTAGTTGAGATATGAAGGGTCTAGCACATCGATGTGGATTATGTTTGAAAAGCTTATACAAAATAGTGTTATTAGGCATATAAAGAGTGTATACGGTCTCCCCTTCACAAAAAGTTGATCGAAAATACGCGAAAACGCAAAAACGCCTTATCGGTCCTGATGGCCTGTTAAGGTCGAGAATAGGCGGTTCGATGCCCAAACGACGTCGGAATGCAATGAAACTTGTTTTCAATGCATATTATAGCTATTTAACCTTGTCGGTAAGTTCGAGTCGAAAACTCGAGCTCTTCGAGTAACACCTCCTTTGTAAACCTTCGCTAGTCTTTCATTCTTCGAAATAGTCGAAGTAGTTGAGATATGAAGGGTCTAGCACATCGATGTGGATTATGTTTTTAAAACTTATACAATTATGTGTTATCAGGCATATAAAGAGTGTATAAGGTCTCCCCTTCACAAAAAGTTGATCGAAAATACGCGAAAACGCAAAAACGCCTTATCGGTCCTGATGGCCTGTTAAGGTCGAGAATAGGCGGTTCGATGCCCAAACGACGTCGGAATGCAATGAAACTTGTTTTCAATGCATATTATAGCTATTTAACCTTGTCGGTAAGTTCGAGTCGAAAACTCGAGCTCTTCGAGTAACACCTCCTTTGTAAACCTTATACATATGACCGTTTTGTGCGCATAACATCTGCGCACATGATTCTCTGCGCATTTTATCTGCGCACGGTTGAAGACCGTTAAAATATGACCGTTGCGTGCGCATAACATCTGCGCACAGGATTCTTTGCGCATTTTATCTGCGCACGGTTGAAGACCGTTAAAATATGACCGTTGCGTGCGCATAACATCTGCGCACGAAACGGTCATATTTCCGCACCAAAAACCGAAGCTATAAAAGGGGGTTGCACTCACCTCAATTCACCAATCTCACCATCTCTCTCTTAACCTCACCAATCTCACCATTTGTCTCTTAACACTCGCTATGTCGCACAGTTCATCATCAAGCAACGCTGCCCTTTTTTATTGTAAATGTGATCGACCAGCGGTAATGAGGAGTTCAGAATCTCGAAGAAACCTCGCTCGAAGGTTCTGGACATGCGCTGGTACTGGTGGTTACATTTGTGAATTCCGCGAGTGGATCGATCCACCACACCCTTGTTACTCCTTAGCTGCAATAAGAGATCTATTCTCGAAGATACGTACGTTGGAGGAGGAAAACGCCGATCTTAAGGCGACCCTGGCTTCCAATCGTTAGTTAAGTGGTTGTTTTAATCGTTAGTTCGATGTTGTAATTGTTAGTTAAGTGGTTGTTGTAATCGTTAGTAAACAAGCATAGCACTGCACAAAGAGAAGTTGAGGAGGGACAACCTATAAAGATCCCCAACCGATATTGGTTTCGATGTTCGGATTTAGCAAAATGTACGAACTAATAAGAGTTTGAAAACTGGTTATTAGTTGGTACATATTGCCGACTCCGAACATCGAAACCAATCATTGGTTTGGGGATCTTCATAGGTTGGTCTTCCTCACCATCTCTTTGTGTAGTGTTGTTGTTGAAATTTGTATTTCGTTTTCAAATGAATATAGTTTTTCACGTCTTGTTGTTCAGATTTGTATTTGCATTATTGTTCGGAGTCGTTTTGAATATTCAAACCAGCAAAACATAAAATTTAAAACCATCACACAAGAAAAATGCATACATAAAACATCAATCATACATAAAACATCCATCAAACAAAAACAGACGTCAAGCGTCTAATCCTGAGTCTCCTGAGTATAAGGCGGAGCATCTTCCCGAGGCACATCACCCTGAGTCATATCATCTTGGTGCGCATCCTCCTGAGTGCCGCATCCACTCCCCTGGCCACTCTCATGAACAGAATCTCGGAAAACAGGAGGTGGTGGTGGTGGTGGCATCCGCGATGCACGTGGGGGAGATGCTGCCAAAGGTGCCTGAGGTGCCTCTAAGATTGCAAGCCAACCACGAATCACATCTTCAGTGGCCCAAGGTCGATCCGAGATAGGGGTGTCTAGAAAAGAGTGCATCATGGCTTGAAGGATCTGACAACGCTGCAAACGAAACATAAATTTAATCGTTAGTTAAGGTCTAAAGATAAGTTTTGTACAAACTTTATAAAATTTTACATACCGCTAATGCATCGATAGGCACCGGGGTATATCCATAGCGAGGCGGGCGATCATGTCTCTCAGAGGATGGATCGACGACGGGATGTGAGAACTCGTCCAGCCAATCCATATAGTCATCAGACATCTTCCATGCTGGCTCTGCAACCGGCCCATCCAGATCGATCAGAGGCCTCGGCTCTGCGTCCCATGCAAGAAGAAGCTCAGGTGCATAAACGACGTCATACCTCGTGCAACCCATGGGCCGATGAAATGACAACGGCTGAATGGGTGGGTCGGGAACGGGCTGAGCCCTCCCAAACTGCCGCAGGACTCTCCTAGGGTTGTAGGCCTCATGAAATTTCCAGATGCTCAATACGCCCTCAAATCTCGTAGGAGAAACCTCTGGTGAGTTGAAGTCCAAATCTCTCCATGGCTGCCAGTTAACCTGAAACAAATAACAAGCCAAATTAGACACGTATTGCGGTAATGAAATAAAAAATATAAGAAATTAAATCCAAACCTGCTCATATCTCATGCTGTCGAGCATGCGACGGATGGCAACCAAACGCCCAGTATCCGAGCTAAGTGGTGTATACAATCCTACAGCAGCATCTCCATGGGCGAATGCAGGGTTCGTGACAAAGTGATCACGAAAATGAGGAAAGTATGCCCAGATCCAGCACTACATATAAACAATTACAGATTATTAGTAAAACTACGTGAATAGTTAAGAGTTATTCACCAAGACGTTAACGACAAGATCTTACCCTCAGAAGAATCCCACATGAACCAATGGTTGCCGTCTCGACTCTAGATGCAGACCCTAAATTGCGATACACTAACGCAAGTATGCCGGCTCCCCATGCAATGTCCCCTGTACGATCATGGTTGAGAACAAGCGCCGCGTACTGGACCTTGACACCCTTTGTCGACCTGTCCACCAAGACAGTCGAGCCCAGAAGCAAAAGGAGATACAGAGTGGCAATGTGACTCTCATTCCTGACTGGCGCATCAAACAAAACTTCCAACCGAGCATTGAGGGCACCGAAATGAATGCCACCTGAGCTATAACATGCCTTCATGTCATCAGCCTCCTGACCCATAGCGTCCGCAAGCGCCGCATAGATCTGGTCATCTGTCATAGGTGAATTGCAGCTACGACCATGTATACGGACTCTGAGGATCTGCATCACGTCATGTAGGCAGATGGTCATCTCAGCAAATGGCATGTGGAAAGTGTTGGTCTCTGGATGCCACCTCTCCACAAAAGCAGAAATCAATGCAGCATCGATCTGAGACGCTATGCCCACTCGGCGCAGCTCTGTCAGCCCAGAACGCTCAGCAAGCCTGAACCATGTACCCTCCTCAGCTGAAATATGATGCTCATAATCATGAACCTGTGCAGATCTGTACATCACCCTCAGGAGCTTCCTAGCCTAAATAAGTACAGAAAAAAAATTGCGTCCGGTTAGTAAATAAGAAACGTATAACTTATTATAAGCATTCAGATCAATGTTATTGAACATACCGGATCTAACGGAGCCGCCTCAGCCTCGGCCTCATCCCCGTCCCCATCCTCTGGCTCATCCTCTGCCTGAATATCTCCTACTCGTCGTCTCTGCCTGGGACGACGACCACCTCTAACTGGAGCCGCAACCTCCTCACCAACAACCTCCTCAACTGCAGCCCCCTCAGCGACTCCCTCAGCAGCAACACCCTCACCACCAACTCCCTCAGCACCCTCCTGACCTCTCCCTCTCCCTCTCCCTCTACCTCTCCCTCTCCCTCTCCCACCACCTCGGCCTCTGCCTCGGCCTACAGCTTCCCCCGCACGGGCACGCTTCCTAACCTGCACCGGGGGCACCAATGGTACATCGGGAGCGGGCCCTGGAAGAGGACCACGCGACCATATCCATCTCGCTATATGCGTCTCATAAGAACACAATAGGTGAGGCGCACGTGGACGACAAATGTCCTGCATCGACTCCCCGAGCCAAGGAAAATATGTCTGTGGGGCATGGTCATCGTCGTCTAAATCTCCCGACACTGGCTCTGAAGATGCGACTGGCTCTGCAGATGCAACCGTAGGAGGAGAAGATGTCGACGTTTCTGCATCTGTCACTGCAGGTAAATCCTGAAACAGAGGTGCGTCCTGGATATCATAGTCATCCGTGGTCACCTGCGCCTGTACTCGTGTGGGCTCGATAGGGTCGAACGCAGTAACATATCGACCAGGATAATCTAAGTCGTCATGGAAATCTGCTCTCTGTCCATCCATCTCCATGTGCGAACCATCTATCTCCTGCTGCTGCAGCTGTGCCTCCTCGTACTCATTCCCTGGCTCACGGCGCTCAGGTGATCCGGTGTCGAAAAATCGTTCGAGGGCCTCGAACGATAATCGCACACCGGCTGCCACATCATGTCGACGTGGAAGCCGTTCCGGTACTGGTGCGGGCATCGTGTTGCCCGTCTGATCCATGACGGCTTGTATAGTCTACATGTTTTTACATTTTTAGTATGACTAATTCATACTAAAATATTCGGAAATAATTTGCAACTTCGTAATCAAATTCGAGTCTTTACATTTTTTAATAGAAATTGTTAGAAATTTAACAATTAAGTCATAACTATTTATGACTGTTAAGTTTCTAATATTTAATTCATAATTACTAAAAAATAAACATCTCAACTAATACGAAATAATAATCACTACTATTACTAAAAAATTACAATTAATACGAATTCATAATAATTCGATTAGGCATTCGATTAATGCATAATAATCTGAAACTTAATCGTAATTATAAAAAAATACGATTAATAAGAATTTTAATATTTAATTCATACAAAACTGAAATTTAATCGTAATTATGAAAAATTACGATTAAATTACAATTAATACGAATTCTAATATTTAATTTAATTCATAAAAAACTGAAATTTAAACGTAATTATGAAAAATTACGATTAAATTACAATTAAGATACGAATTCTAATATTTAATTCATAAACTTAAATTGAATCGTAATTATTACAAAAATAAATTACGAATAAATTTCCAAAATTAAATACGATAAATATTTGAAAAAAGCGGGTTTAGAAATTTTATACCGAATAAAGATCATGCGGTGTCTCCGGAACCCGAGTCGCCGGAATAGTCGCCGGAATAGTCGCCGGAATAGTCGCCGGAGGAGCGTTTGCCGCTGCCAACGCGGCTCGAGTCGCATACCGCCGGCCACCTCCATCCACCAACGCTTCATCGTCGGACAAGGTCGCCGGAGGTGGCTCCGTTGGGACGGAAGTCGCCGGAGGTGTTGGGATTGGGACGAAAGTGGTATGGTCGGGACCGGAAGAATGAGGGGGTTCAGAATCCATTGACGAAATTGTGTTTAGACGAGGGAAACGCTCGGAAATGGAAGAAATGAACACGGCGCCGTCGAGCTACAGTAGAAAATAAAGAAAGAAGGAGGAAGAAGAAGAAGCTGCTGCGCGCAGGGTTTAATAAACCCTGTGCGCAGTTCTTCTGCGCACTAATATGTGCGCACAAGTTCAGCGCACACGTTCGGGAATCCGAAACGTTGTGCGCTGAACTTTTGCGCATTAGATATTATGTGCGCTTTGGTACTGCGCACACATTTGACAGAAATCGTCAGAATTTTCACATTTATCCCGAAAATACCCTTGTGCGCAAGAAAACTGCGCACTAACTTATGCGCATAACATCTGCGCACTAAATTGCGTGTATATAGAGAAAAAGTCGCGTGCATATAGGCGTTTCGTATTATTTATGTAAGAATTGAGTTTGTTCTAAGAAATTATATTATAGTTGTTAAGTTTAATAGATCAATGTAAAGAGTTTATAATTTTTTAAATTATTAATTAATATGTATAGTTCATTTTAATAAACCAAATTAAATAACTTGATTAAAAATTTGATAATAAATTAATTTTTGTGGACAAACTTATATAATAACACTTTAAATTACTCTAACAAAAAATCTAATACAAATTATGTTCGTACCCTTTATCGTCATTTTACATCCAATATCAATTACTTCAACTCGATTCAATTCAGTTTACCGAACACACAATATTAAACTTCAACTCCTAATATCTTACTTCAGCTACCTATTTCAGCTACATTCAACTTCAACTCGCTTAAGCTTTCTTCCACTGCAACACCAACTTCAACTATGTCATACCGAACGGACCCTTATTGTTTTTTCAGAGATGGGACTTAGTGTTTATATAACTTGCTTGAAATGAAAAAAGTCAAAGCTTCAATGTCTAGCCAATAATAACATCAGAGGTTGCAAAGCAGAAAAATTATTTGCTTCATCTGTCTAGAATTTGGAAACTTCTATGAAGTTAGATGACATGTTTTATCGAGAGAGAATGTCTTTCTAATGGGTGAAGCTTTAAAATTACCCAAATAAGGGTGTGTTTCTCTTACAATTGTAATGAATTTTTTTACTTTCAAGCTTATTTTAGAAGATTGATATTGTTGTAGCAAGGGTAATGAATTTTTACTTTTAAACTGATTTAAGGAAGATTTGTTTTCTCTTAACAAACTAAACAGTCATTTAAGAACGCGTGCGCGTCGCGCACGCGTTGGGCACCTAGTAGTAAAAAAAGTTAGTCGACGGATGAGACTGAAATGCATGCAGAATATATGTCTAGGGCCCAGGTCACACCAAGAAAGGATATTACTATTTTCAAGCATCAGACATGTTATTTAGAAATACATCTACCATATAATACGTCATAACATACTAGTGTCTCTTAATGTACTACTATAATGACATGTTATAACTTCTACATCTCACATATACACACGTGTTGTTTAGGTATAAAATTAATGTAACAAGACCATATTAGCAATATGACGACAAAATATGGTCCTACACACCCCAATTTTATACTAAAATTATACCAAAACCGTTTTGTGTGACCTAGAGATCGACCTTATTGAGACTTTATATGCCTAATAAGACTAAGTTGCACAAATTTTTCAAACATAATAAAAAGTAAGGGGTTTTGATTGGGAGTTACTCACATGGTTAAATATCCCCAATAAGCATTGAAACCAAGTTTCATTCCATTTCGACATCATTAGGGCATCGTTTCGCCAAATTGAGAGCCCCTTAAGGCCTTTTAGCGTTTACGTATAGTTTCGAGCCTTGTTTTGTGTGAGCGAGACCTTATTGAAATTTATATGCCTAATAACACTAAGTTGTATAATTTTTTCAAACATAATCAACAACGATGTTGTAGACTATACATATTGCGACAAGTTAGAGAGTTATGACTAATAAGGTTTTTACAAAGGATGTGTTACTTCAAAAGTTAGGGGTTTTGATTCGGAGTTACCCACATGGTTAAATATCTCTAATAGGAATTAAAAACAAGTTTCATTTTATTCCGACATCGTTAGGGCGTCGTTTCGCCAAATTGGGCCTTAAGGCCACTTTAGACATTTTAGCGTTTACACATAGTTTCGAGTCTCGTTTTGTGTGAGTGAGACCTTATTGGACCTTTATATGACTAATAACACTAAGTTGTATAATTTTTCAAACATAATCAACAACGATGTTGTAGACTATATATATTGCGACAAGTTAGAGAGTTATGACTAGTAAGATTTTTACAAAGGATGTGTTACTTCAAAAGTAAGGGGTTTTGATTAGGAATTACCCACATGGTTAATATCCATAATAAGCATTGAAACCGAGTTTCATTCCATTCCGACATTATTAGGGCATCGTTTCGCCAAATTGGGCCTTAAAGCTCCTTAAGGCTTTTTAAGGCCTTTTAGCGTTTACGCATAGTAAAAAGTCTTGATTTGAAGTCACCCACATGGTCAAATATCTTTAATAGGGATTGAAACGAAGTTTGAATCTATTCCGACAACGCTCAGACATTTTTCCAAATTGGGCTTTAAGGCCTTAAGACATCACTGAAATTGACTTATGAAGTTAATTACATATATGTCACGTATAAACATAGAAATGTGTAACGTTAGAGGACTTCGTTTTTTAGTCTTTTGGAGGAACAAACGATATCCGTTTTGGTAAAATTTTATTTGTACAGAATCGTATCGAAAAAGTTGTACAAATACTCCATTAGTTACAAAATTGTACAAAAGTTGTACAAATACTCCATTAATTTTTTTTAGTCTTCTGCTCGCCTATGTTTTTTAATATTTTTTTTAGGCCAATTTACATGGGTACTCCACTTTGTAAAAAAAGTTGTACAAATACTCCATTAGTTACAAAATTGGAAGGCATGCCTTTTAGAGTATTTTTTCCATTAATAAGTTATTATTTTTTATTTTCTTTAAAAACAAAATAATATTATTTTAATAAAACAAAAATATTAAATATTAATTTCTTTGATTTATAAAAAAAGATTTTGTGAAATGGTTGAAAAAATTAATTGAAAGATAAAAAAAGATTACACAATTTTTTTTAATAAGTAACTAAGAGATAGAAAGTAACATTTTTTGATGATATGTATATAAATTTCTTTTATCGTTCTTATTAATTTCATCGTTACTCTCGTTTGACTAGGAGGAACCACAACTTCTTTCCCTACGAAATCCATTGATGATCCGCTCGTAAGGAAATAATCAGTTGTTTTTCTATTTATCTTTGTATTGTTTACATGTCACCATAATATTCTTTTAGTTATGAGTTAATCTTTTTCACACTTCCATCTTTTATCTCCAAGATAAGATTAGATTATAAAAAGATAATATGAAATGATTAAAAAAAATATTTTTTACATAAAGATAATTAAAAGATAGAAAGTAAAGATCTTGTGACGATATGTATATAATTTTTTTTATCGTTCTTTGTTATTTTCATCATTACTTTCGTTTAATCTAATTTAAAACTTGTCCAATTCATCATTTTTGTTTTGTTCTCGTCTGATCTCCATTAAAAGATACATGAATAACAATTAGGGTTCCTATCACTACTCATATTGTGTATTGTCACAATCAAAAGTTTGTAATTCAAACAACACATGCCAAATTGACTATCGAGTCGTACTAAAGTAATCAGTTTTTTTCCCGTCATCCTTATATTCTTTACATGTCATCAAAATTTATTGTTTTAGTGTAATGAGATAGTTTATATTTATTTATTTTCATGTGCAGTGAGTATTAGATTTTCAATTTTTCATTTTATTATTTTTCAATTTTTTTATTACATTATTTTTTTTATTTTTAAATAAATAAAAAATAATTTTGAAAAAGGCTAGTTTTTGAAATTTGAGCATAGTTTGCAATTATTGTAGGCATTTTTCAAATATTTATGGGCATATGCGCAACATTAAAAAGTTGGAGGTATTTTTGCAAAGTATATTGTAAAATGGGGTATCTACAAGTACCTTCATTGAAAACGTTTAAACATTTCATGGCCAAGAATATGAACATTACTATCTAAAATATGAACATTGACGTGTAATCTGTGAACGTGAACTGTTCGTTTTCCTACGTTAAGAGTTGTTCGCACCCGAAATTTTCTAAAACATTATATAAATTATTTATATTTGTGTAATAGTAAATTTTATTTAAACATGATTTAGTCTATATATATATATATATATATGATAGTGAGTGTATACTAGCGAATGGCTATTCTTACATTTGTACATGAATATATATTCGAATGAGATTTGCGCCCAATCGTTTTATTTATATAGTTAGTAAATATATACGTAAGTATTTTCCTCTTTTTGTCTTATAATTACGTCTTTGGTTTTGTCGGTTCTTTGTCCACATTTTGTTCCCAGATCCTGCTTTGGTGGGAAGAAACTGGGTGTGTTGTTGTATTGAAATGAAGTCAACGTAATTTTCAGAAAGACCGTATATATAATTTAGATGAATACGGAGTATAAACTAATAAGGATTTGTTTGGCAAACTCATTTATAATGGGATTTTTGAAAATAATGGCGTGTTTCAAAAAAAAAAAGTTTATGAGACTTTGAAAAATGTGTAGAAAATGTGAAATTATTATTATGATAAAGACTTTATAAATGAGTTAAACCAAACAACTTTATTTGGATTAATTCCTTTATAACTTTTAAACCCATTATAAAATACATGCCAAACAAACTCTAAAATGCTAGCTAATACTCCGTACAGTAGCTATACAATGGATGGTGGAGTATAAAGAAAATAAATTGATGGATAATAATCATAGAGTGAAAAGACATAAAGAGTCTAGCTGTCGTTTTGGACTCATTCATGCAAACTCACAAAATTGTGTATCTCAATCAATATATTTGTGTGTCATGCAGACGGCATATTGTCGACGTCTCAAATCATACGAGGTCACCCTCCAATGGTAAACTCATCTTTTTTTACTATCCTTTTTCTCAACTCCATCATTTATAGATAATGCATCTACCTAGTACTTATGAAAATATGGTCCCAAATACCCTCGTACCTAAATTACACATATGTCCAATTTCAAGTATATATGACTGTTATATCCATTTGAGGGTTATAATAGTCCAAAAAAATATTTTTTCTATTAAAAAGAAAAGATTTATTATAATTTAATTTATCTTTATTTTTTTAACTCAACTCATTATTTTAATAATTTCTGAAATTAAGAAAAAGGATAATCAAATTAATAAATAAAAAATAAAAGGAAATTAAATAAATAAAAAGGCTCAGAATAAAAAATAAAAGGAAATTTAAATAATAAAAAAAGGACAAAAGAAAATGTTAAGTATTTTGTAGACGGTTTTAAGAAAAGTAACTGCTATCCTAAGCATACTTAATTAACTTCTCATTAATCATCCTCAACCTTCACCCATTTCTCTCTCTCGTTCAACACTGTTCGTCTTCTTCCTTTCACTCTTTTGAAATTTTCACCATTTTCACCATTATTACCGACCTCTCTCAACTGCTCGCAACCGCTCTTTCTCGCTCGCAACCTCCCTCTTTCTCCCTCTTTCTCCCTCTTTCTCCCAATCTCAACCGCTGCAGTTATGGGCGTGACCAAAGGAGGTTCCGCATCCCCTGCACCCCAGAAAAGAAAGAGAGACTCACATGGAGACTCTAAAGGAAGAAAGAAGAGGCAAACCGAGAAAACCCCCAAATCTAATAAGGGTTCGTCGACGAAGTCAGCGCCGAAAGGGGAAGCCTCAGTTTCGCAAGGAAGAAGGAGCTCATGAATCTCTTGGAAAAATGGAGAACCATGAAGCCTCTTGCTTTTAATGAAAATGTAAGTGAAATTTGTGAAATTTTGTTATTCAATTCGAGTTTATGAGTTAAATTGGTGAATTTAGGGTTCATGACTGTAGCCGATGCATGTAAATTTGAGATAATATGTACATTTGCACCTGGGATTGGAGTTGAGAACAAAGTTGTGAATAATTTGAGATAATTTAGGGTTATCCCGACATCCTCCTTTCTGTGTCTGGACTTCCTCTTCTCTGTGTCCAGACATCCTCTTGTCTGTGTCCCGACACTTGAATTTTGTTTTTGTGTAGCTTATGTGCACTTAGGAGTTTATGTAGTGGAAGTATTTGGATTTGAGTTTCTGAATATTGTTAGTTAGTTTTTAAGGAATTTCAGGAATTTCATTTCTTCATGTGATTATGAATCTTGACACCTCTAAAAAAACCCCGCCTTCAATTTGTGTTAGACTTGAAGTCTATAAATAACAAAGTTTCCTACCGAATATTGTCATGCTCTCAGTCCATAAATTATCAAAAAAATGGATCGCGTTATGGATTTCACAAGAGTCTATACTGAAGTTCACCATGGTGGTTCCCTTGTCCCCAGCAGCGGAAGAATGACCAGTGTCACGAGCCACACTTATGAAGGTGGTCTCTGCGAAGATTGGGCTCCAGCGGCAGATAGTGTGAGGGACATCAATTGGCTAAGAGGAGAGCTATGGACCCTCAACAACCGCCAGAACAAAACACATTATTTCTTTCAGATGGTTCATGCTCATGGAGGGAGGAACACTATAAGAGCCTTGCAACACTCACGAGATGCCCATGCCCTTGCAGATCTAGGAAGGTCCGTTGCTTTAATCAAAATCTTCATTGTCACCGATGAACACCCCTTGGAGCTGAAAAAGAGGTGGAGGCGTGACTTCAAACCCCCAACCAGGGACATGGACTTTCGTCTCGACATACCATGCTATGGAGACTCTAATGTTGTGTAATTTATGTAGGGCGACAGGATGTATGGGCAAGTGTGGAGGGATATGTTGTAGTTTGTGATCTAAGTGCAATTATGTCTGCTTTTCAGTTTCTACGCTTTAATCTTCTCTTATAATGAAAGATTATCTCTCTTCAGTGTGACTTATCATATCAAAGATTTAATTTGTGGTAGCATTGAAATGCGTCAGGATGTTAGTGAATTTGTGACAGGATAAAACAGAATGTGTGACGAGAAAGTATTACCAAATTCATTGCATGGTAAACACAATACAAGTACAAAGGAAACAAAAGACACAAGGAAATTGAAATAACATGAAATGATACAACATCAGTAGTTGTACACTTCAATATCGTACACCACACCATTTGAATCTGCACTTTGAAGGTCGAAGAGGCACTCATCCTTAAACTTGAGCTTGTTGTCTTGAACAAAAGCTCTCCAACCCTTGCCCAAGCGGTAGCCTTTCTTTGAGTGGGTGAGATGAACTTCCCAAGTATGAAGTCCCACTTTAAGTGTTATATCAAAGTTCTTGTAGTCTTTCAAAAACTTGTCTCCATGACCCATGGGGATACATAGACGGCAGTCCCCATCTACGTGTGACCGTTTCATTGTGACGAAAAAACTTTTGATTTGGTAATCTTCGTCGAGAAATGGGTCTACCACGGGATAAGCAGCCATGAAGGAGTTGAGAGAAAGAGAGAAAGAAAGGTATGGTAGTTGAGAAAGAAAGGAATGAGGTATGTACGTTGTTGAGAAAGAATGGACTATATATTGAAGCAAAATTTGACAAAAAAGGAGTAAATGTGTTGGGCAGGTAAATGTGTTTGACTACTTTTTGCTTGAAAACATGTATTGACCTTACTGCAGAGTAAATGTGTGCTTTGACTGCATTTATGTAGTGGAGTTAGGTGGCGGGATGTTAAATATTATGTGTGACAGGATAAAAGAATGTGTGGCGGGATAATACACTACAACTTAACAAAGAAAACCAAAAGCATTTCAACATTCATACTAACAAAATTTCAACATCCAACCCAAAAAAGTTAGCATTGTTCACATACCAAAAATTTAGAACCTTGTTGTCTTACCCTTGTACCCTATGGTCTTCGACTTGACTGTCCTCCCCTTGCAGCCCCCGAGAGCACGTGTTGTGAGTATGGCCAGACAGACCACATCTTGCACATCTCGTGGACACTCGTTTGTAGGGCCTCTCCCACCTAGCCGTATATCTATTCAACCTTGGTCTTCCAGGTCCCCTTTTCCATGGTGGTGGCAAACACGGAAGAGAGGAGATTGATTGTGGAACATCCCATTGGTTGGGTGGAGGGATCAAATGGATGGTTTCCTTGTAAACTTCTTTCAAGATGTTGTTGGTGTAAAAGTGACTAACAAGAGTAGAAATGTCAACTCCGTTGTCCTTTGCTAATGACAAAGCATGCTTACAAGGAATCCGATCTCTCTAAAACACGTTGCATTGACAAGTTTGTTGGCGAAGATTCACCTCGTACTTGTTCCTTCCATCAATCACCTCTGCTTCAACGTCACTAAGCCTATTGATGCTCATGCTCACAAATGCGGCATACCTATTATCAATGGTCTTGGTCACTGCCCTAGTAGTCACCTCACACCATGTAGTAGCCGACTCCCTCCTTTCACAGAACCAGGTGGAAAAGGTTAGTAATATAACATCAAACAATGCTACAATAGGCCACATATGCTCCTGTTTAAACACCTTGTTCAGACATTCTGCATTGTTTGTCGTCATGATGTTGTACCTCTCAGCTGTGAAATATGCCCTAGACCACTTTTCAAGAGACACTTTGAGAGCCATATTTGCAACAACTGTAGTTCTGTTTTGAAGGATCTGAAGCTCAATCCTATACTCTTCTACAGTGTACACCTTTGCAACCTTAAACCACTGGTCTTGCAAACCTCCCCTAGTGCACTTTTGCTTGAAGTTTTGCAGCATATGATAAATGCAATATCCATGTTGTGCAAGAATGTAAACTTTTCTCATAGCGGCTTTAATAGCCAAATGACGATCAGACACAAAAACCACATCCACACTATCTGGTACAACAACCGTCTTCAACTCTTCAAAGAAGAAGGACCAAGAATCCTTATTCTCACTGTCTACTACAACAAAAGCCAAGGGATAGATCTGTTTGTTTCCATCTTGGGCAGTAGCAAGAAGAAGATGACCATTGAATCTCCCTCCTAAGTGTGCTCCATCAACACAAATTACCTGATACATCAAATAACCTGCCACACTGTATAATATATCCCGCCAGGTAATTATATCTATTCTTCTGAAATCATATCCCTCCGCCCATCAGTTATTATCTCTCCACCCACTACCTATTATCTGGACAAGAAAAAGATATAGTTTAAAAAGTTATCTTTCTCAAATGAGGAACAACCCTGATACAAGCACCCAATGCCCAGAAACAGTACTTAAATCGGTTTTGAGAATCCAATATTAAGGTTGTATGTGATCCAGGATTGACTTCTTTCAACATATGAAGCCATGAGTGAAGTTGACTATAACCTTCCTCGGGAGACCCTCGAATAATGTCCTCTGCCTTTTGTCTTGCTCTGTTTTCTTTGGAATAACTGGTATGGACTCCTAGATCTTTCATGATAACTTGTATCTCTTTTGCCCTTGGTGCGTCCTTGCGACCTTTAAACCTGTTACATGTGTTCAAATATATCCGGACACCCTTCACACTCTATCCCGCCAGGTTAAATATTTCAACAAGACAGAAACAATACATACCTATCAAGAATACTCTTTGGAGATGAACGATGAATTGGCATGCATGCTGTGATTGTTCTTGAACAACATCGCACATGTATGAGATGGTTCAAGCCTTCGGACCCACCACGGACCATTAGCTTTACCACCCCTCGTTGAAGCACGAAACCCAAATGAACATGCTCCACCATTTTGGAACTCCACCACATAAGTGCTCTTATCAGACTTCTTCACACGCATTTCTATACATTTTTCCACAACATATGAGACTAAAGACCGTTGAATCTCCTCCTTGGTTTGAAAGACATCTCTAACCTTGATTGCCAATGGCTGAGAGTTTAAGCACAATTCTTCTTCCTCCTCTAGATTTTCAATATCAGCGGGAACATCATAATAGTAAGACCCCTGTTCATGTTCCTCAGCATCTCCTCCCAGATATTCGAAGTCCTCTAACTTCACATGATCATCATTAAATTCTTCGTCAGAAATGTTGACAAGGTCCAAACCTTGTCGCTTGGTTGCAGAAATAATAGAATCCTCCTCTTCATCGTCACTGATTAGTGACACAACATCAGGTTCAATGCCTTTCTTAGCTTTCTTAGCTTTCTCTCCACCTTCTATAGATATCCGGACACACTTATCATCTGATCCTGACATGTCTTCTTCTTCTCTCAGCTCATCATCTACTATGTTACTAAACATGTGATCTGACATTCTCTTTAGGACTCTTACATGGTAAGAAGGTCTACCAACATTTTCAGCCTGAGAACAAGGTTGAGGTGCACTACCTTGAACATCCATCATCTCTTCTTCTTCCTTTGGAATTAAATTAGGGTTTTCATTTGAACTAATACATTTAGGCACCACGACAGAATGCAAAGGAATTGACCATATTCTATCTTTGCAGTTTAAAGTCATCAAGTACAATACGGTGAGCAAGAATCTATTCTCCTCCATAGTCGTTGAAGGTGATTGATAAGCGGTGTTTTACATACCGCAACTATGGATTATTAGCTAGTTTTGTATAGGATTATGTTATTTGTTTCTATGTAATCTGTATCATGGAGTTGTTCGAGAGAAGATTTACATACGAGATTCCAAGAGATGATACAAGGATTGGAAGCATTGAAGCATAAAGAAGAAGCTGCTGAAGACGAAGACGAAGACGAAGACTTGAAGAAATCAATAGCTGCTACCTCAGACAACATAGCCGCACCCGCGGGTTTCATCCTCAGCCAAGGATCCGAGAAAGCTCAAGCCGCGCCCGCGGCCCTCTGCCATCCTGAAAAATCTGGAGAATCCAAAACCGCGCCTGCGGCTCTCAACCCGCGAGTGCGGTTCCTCGACAGAAGAATCAAATTGATGTCTTTGCCATTTGAAGTAATTTGTGTTCAATTCTGTAACTTTCTACACGTTTTGTTTACCTTAATTCGGCTGTTACAATAGCTGAATGCTATTTAAGTTGTGGATGATCATCCTTGATCATCTCACCTTTTTGTTTTGCTTAAGTTTTTGGAGAGTTTTTCACAAACTTATGAGTTGCTAAAGTTGTTTGTTTCACTTGGCGTTTGAAGCTTTTGGATTCAACAAGTTGTGAGTTTATCCTTTCCCTTTGTCTACTCTTTGATTGTCTCAACTCTCTTGTTTGTATTGTCGATGAACTAGATTTACTACTTTAGATTGATCACCTAAGTTAGTTTTATCTTATTCATATTGCTAGAGTTTGATACTTCTAGTTGAATTATCATACTTGTTGTGTAGCACAATCTATTTGCATGAACTAGTTGTGATTGTTATTAGAGAAGAGAGTTGAGTACATGTCGAGTATCTGACTAGTTGTCCATGATATTGCATGTATCTATCTATTCCTGAATGCATTGCTACTTTGTTATTGAACTTTGATAGTTTCAAAGTTATAATCGAGTAAGGGTTGTTAGGACTAGTTGGACTAATAACTATTCAAGAACAGGAGTTAGAACGATCACTTGAGAACTTGACATAGGGATGAAAAGGATTCTAAGATCAACTTGTTAATCTAATTCTGGATAATCGCTAAGTGGAACACTTCGCTTAATATTGTTATAACCAAGTTTACATTCGATACTTCGTATCCAAACCATAAAAAAACCCCTTTTTGGTTACGTTTATTGGTTAGTCATTGTGATAACTTAAGGATTTGATAAACTGATTCTCTTGGGATTCGACCCTTGCTTGCGCACTATATTACTCAGTTTGCATGTTAGGATTACTTGACTTGGCACACGACAAATTCGCCTCGTCAAATTTGGCGCCGTTGCCGGGGATCAAATTTTCTTATTTTTAAGTTCTTATTTTGACTAACTTTAGTGTTGACTAGTGAATGGTCAACACCCGTTCTACTAATCAGCCTCTTTCTATTCTTGATTCAGAGATCGAGAGAACTTTTCATCGGAATCGAAGAGAGAACAGAATCGGGACTGAGATAGTAGAAATGGCCGATCGAGAAGCTCTTGCTGAAGTGCAACGTCAATTGGCTGACATGCAGTTGGTCGTTAATGCTCAACGGGAGCTAATTGAGACAAGGCTACCAGGAGGTGGTGTTACTCGCACTTTGAGAGAGCGGCAAACACCGAACCTGACACAACAACCTCAAGCTGTGGTTATTCCACCCCTTGCTCATGGGGTGACTTTCGAGCTCAAGTTAGGGGTGATCAATTTGCTCCCAAGTTTCCATGGTTTGGCTGGTGAGGATCCAATCATGCATTTGAACCAATTTCATGACATTTGCATGACGACCAAACCGCCAAACGTCACGGAAGAGCAGATCAAGATGAGAGCCTTCGGGTTCACTTTGAAAGATGGTGCTCGTTCTTGGTATTACCATTTGCCAACCGGTTCGGTTGATAATTGGGAAAAGTTGCACAAGGTGTTCTTGAGCAAGTATTTTCCGGTGAAAAAGGCAAATGCTCTCAAGAAGGAGATAGCCCATGTCGAGCAAAGTGAAGACGAAACTCTCTATGACTACCTTGAACGCTTCAAGGGGTTGTGTGCTTCGTGCCCTTTTCATGGGTATGATACCGAGGATCTAGTGCTTTACATTTGCAATGGTCTCCTTAACCAAGAAAGGAGGATGGTTGATGCTGCGTGTGGTGGGAATATTCTCAACATGACGCCGGAGGATACCATGGAGAAATTGCAAGATATGGCTGAGAGCACAAGGAGTTTTGGTAGGATATACACCAAAAAGGGAGTGCACGCAGCAAGTTCAGGGGATCCCGCTCTTGTAACTGAGCTTGTAGAGTTGAAAAAGATGGTCTCTCAGTTGCAAAAAGGACAACAACAACAAGTAAAGGTATGTGGTATTTGTGCTGACCCTTCTCATTTTACAGATAAATGCCCTGAGCTTGAAGGTGAAGACGTTGCTGAAGTCAATGTTGCTGCTGGTGGGTATGGACCCCCACGACCTCGTGGTGATCAACAAAACAACTACAACCCGAGGTATAGAGATCATCCCAATTTTCGATGGCGTGATCCAAATGAGCCCCAACAACAAGCTCAAGGCCCTCGACCCAATGTTGGACGATCTACTACGGAGCTGCTGAGATCCTTGACTCAACACTTCACAACTCATGTTCAAACGACCGAGTCGAGCATCAAGAACATGGAGAAGGAAATTGGGCAGTTGGCTGAAGCTGTTACCACCATTGCACAACAAAATTCCAATTCTCTACCGTCCCAAATGGTGGTGAATCCAACCAGAAATGTAAGTGCAGTGACAACAAGAAGTGGTAAGATATTAGAGGAAACCAAAAACCTTGTCGAGGCTTCTGCAGAAGAGTTGAATTCTGAGGACAGCCGAGAGTCGCGCCCGCGGGTTGAAAACCGCGCCCGCGGCTCCTCTACTGAGCCAGAAATCAATTTGACTGAAGAGCCGCGTCCGCGGGTTGAAAACCGCGCCCGCGGCTCCTCTACTGAGGTAAATATTACAGACTTTCCTTCACAAAATGCTGAACTCGAAGTGGAGGATCGGGGAGATTTCCAGTTGAGACAGGACAACTACGTTCGCCCCAACTTTCCACCTCTCAACTCCACCAAGCCTCCCGCCCCGTTTCCCGATGCCCTTAGGAACACCAAAAGGCCGGAAAACGACAAGGAGTTGTTTGAGACGTTCAGCAAATGTGAGGTAAACATTCCCTTGCTCAAGTTAATTAAAAGCATTCCTTGATATGCAAAGTTTTTAAAAGAACTTTGCACAATCAAGAGGAATCAAAAGTTGAAAGGGCAACAAAAGGTGACGGTAAGCGAGCGTGTCTCCGCTGTATTTCAAAGGAGAATGCCTAAGAAGTGCAGCGATCCGGGCATGGTCAGCATACCTTGCCGTATAGGTGACACACATTTTGAACGAGCCATGCTCGATTTGGGTGCATCGATAAATGTATTGCCTTACTCTCTCTATAAGATTCTCGGGTTAGGTCCACTTCATGAAACCGGAATTGTTATTCAACTAGCCGATAGGTCCACCGTGTATCCTAAAGGTGTAGACATGGAACATGATGGGCAAGTTGCTCCTATTTTGCTTGGGAGGCCCTTCATGCGAACCGCTAACACAAAGATTGATTTGGCTAGTGGATCTCTTACTTTAGAGTTCGATGGGGAAATAGTTCAATTTAACATTTTTGATGCTATGAAACACCCCGTCGAAGATGCTGCGTCTATTTGTTCAATCGATGTAACTGATCCTATAGTCCAAGATGTTTTTAATATCTTTGGCTTAGATGAATTACAAAGTGTATTAGAACACAACATCGTTCACTCACCAACACTTGATTTGTCTCTTCCACCTGAGATTCAAAGTGTTCTAGCTCGTCTAGACGCTCCGGGTAGAATTTTGGCCGGTCGGCCCATGCTACTAACTTTGGAGAGCGAAAAGCTTCGTCCTTCTATTGTGCAGGCACCGGTTGTAGAGCTCAAGCAATTACCAGAGCACTTGAAGTATGCTTTTCTTGGGGAAAATGATACCCTCCCGGTAATCATTTCGAGCAAGTTGACAGGTGAACAAGAGAGAAGGTTGGTGATGGTGTTGAAAGAACACATTACCGCTCTTGGGTGGACCATTGCTGACATCAAGGGAATTAGCCCTTCCACCTGTATGCATAGGATCCTTCTTGAGGAAGGTGCTAAACCCTCTAGGCAACCCCAAAGAAGGTTAAACCCACCTATGATGGAGGTGGTCAAGAAGGAGGTGCTGAAACTTCTTCAAGCTGACATGATCTACCCCATTTCGGATAGTCAATGGGTGAGTCCAACTCAATGTGTCCCTAAGAAGGAGGGCATAACATTGGTAGAGAATCAACAAGGTGAGATGGTTCCTACCCGAACTCAAACGGGTTGGAGAGTATGCATTGACTACCGCAATGCGGACGAGCGTATGTGGGTTTGGATCGGTCCTCCCGAGATTGCTCTCACAGAGGATTTTGCTTATGGGCCAACACATACTTTTAGGATCAACCCCATACCCGCTCCCCCTCGTGCAGCTGCTCGACGACGAACTCGCGGTGGGATCAGCATCCAGGAGTCGGTTCAGCAGCCGGATCAACAGCCAGTTGACCTTGAGGATGAGGATGATGATGACTTCCAGGAGCCTGCCCCTCGTTTTCAGCCTCAGAGGCAATGGGGCGAAGGCTCATCATCTGCCGCTCCTGCTGACATACCTTGGGAGCAGCGTCTTTTCGAGCGGATTGAGTTTGTCTATCAGTCGGTTCAGACGGTGAACCAAAATGTTGAGAGACTGCAGCAGTCGGTGGATGACTTACGGCTCGACATGCAGGCTCGTTGGCCCGACTATCCAAACCAGGATGACCCGGATCAGTGAGCTTCTTTCTCTCTTCCTCATTATTTTTCTATGTCTTACACACTGAGGGCATTGTGCACTTCAAGTATGGGGGAGGGAAATTAGTTCATTGCTTATCCTAGAGTAGTTTCATTTCCTTGTTGTTTCCCTTTGGTTTTATTTAATTTGGTTTGTACTTTGCATGGAATTAAAAACAGAAAAAGCCACAAAAATACGAAAAAAGGCAAATGAAAATCCTGGGATGGAAAAATCCATGCAATAAGCGGGTAGTTCGGCTTGCATTAGGCTTGGCAAAAAAGGACTTGAGGGCGGTAAGGAATGGTGAGATTGAAAATGAAATGAGTGGCTAGGTGAAAACCTTTCGAGGCGCCTAGGCAAAAGGAGTGAAATGAGTGTCTTAGGACAAAATTTTTTTGCATGTTAACCACTATGGAAGACCAAATTGATAGATTTCTTTCTCATCATATTGTTTGTATACTAAATGTGTTAGTGATTTGTAGTTTCTTTCTTTTTCATACTTCCTGAGATCTTTGAGTGATTATTGTAAAAGAGTAAGTTTCTTTTAGCTTACTCGGGGACGAGCAAGGTCTAAGTATGGGGGAGTTTGATAAGAGGTGTTTTACATACCACAACTATGGATTATTAGCTAGTTTTGTATAGGATTATGTTATTTTTTTCTATGTAATCTGTATCATGGAGCTGATCGAGAGAAGATTTACATACGAGATTCCAAGAGATGATACGAAGCATTGGAAGCATTGAAGCATAAGGAAGAAGCTGTTGAAGATGAAGACGAAGACTTCAAGAAATCAGTAGCTGCTACCTCAGACAACATAGCCGCACCCGTGGGTCTCAAGCCGCACCCGCGGGTTTCATCCTCAGCCAAGGATCCGAGAGAGCTCAAGCCGCGCCCGCGGGTCCCAAACCGCGCCCGCGGGTCCCAAACCGCGCCCGCGGGTCCCAAACCGCGCCCGCGGGTCCCAAACCGCGCCCGCGGGTCCCAAACCGCGCCCGCGGGTCCCACACCGCGCCCGCGGCCCTCTGCCATCCTGATAATCTGGAGAATCCAAAACCGCGCCCGCGGGTGTGGTTCCTTGACAGAAGAATCAAATTGATGTCTTTGCCATTTGAAGTAATTTGTGTTCAATTCTGTAACTTTCTACACGTTTTGTTAACCTTAATTCGGCTGTTACAATAGCTGAATGCTATTTAAGTTGTGGATGATCATCCTTGATCATCTTACCTTTTGTTTTGCTTAAGTTTTTGGAGAGTTTTTCACAAACTTATGAGTTGCTAAAGTTCTTTGTTTCACTTGGCGTTTGAAGCTTTTGGATTCAACAAGTTGTGAGTTTATCCTTTCCCTTTGTCTACTCTTTGATTGTCTCAACTCTCTTGTTTGTATTGTCGATGAACTAGATTTACTACTTCAGATTGATCACCTAAGTTAGTTTTATCTTATTCATATTGCTAGAGTTTGATACTTCTAGTTGAATTATCATACTTGTTGTGTAGCACAATCTATTTGCATGAACTAGTTGTGATTGTTATTAGAGAAGAGAGTTGAGTACATGTCGAGTATCCGACTAGTTGTCCATGATATTGCATGTATCTATCTATTCCTGAATGCATTGCTACTTTGTTATTGAACTTTGATAGTTTCAAAGTTATAATCGAGTAAGGGTTGTTAGGACTAGTTGGACTAATAACTATTCAAGAACAAGAATTAGAACGATCACTTGAGAACTTGACATAGGGATGAAAAGGATTCTAAGATCAACTTGTTAATCTAATTGTGGATAATCGCTAAGTGGAACACTTCGCTTAATATTGTTATAACCAAGTTGACATTTGATACTTCGTATCAAAACCATAAAAACCCCCCTTTTGGTTACGTTTATTGGTTTGTCATTGTGATAACTTAAGAATTTGATAAACTGATTCTCTTGGGATTCGACCCTTGCTTGCGCACTATATTACTCAGTTTGCATGTTAGGATTACTTGATTTGGCACACGACAAATTCGCCTCGTCATATAGGCTGGGTTCTTCTTAATTTAATTACTAAATAGTCATCTTCATAGATTTTTGCACCGGAAAATGCCATATATCCCTTGTTCAAAGATGCACTGATTGCAAACTTCAATGATGTTCAAACTTTTAAGAACAAGAACATCAAGATGCACAATATTGATCTGGTAAGTTATTTCTTTATATTCTTATGTGTTCATGTGGATGTTCTTATGTGTTCATACATGTAATCTTTTGTGTTCACGTGAAGGATCTTATGTGTTCATACCTGTAATCATATCTGAACTCTTACAAGTTTATTGCACAAATAATAAGAAATAACTCGTGTGTTCATATACTGATTTTAAAATGTGTTCATGTGAATGATTTCATAATTCATGTGGTATGTTAACGAAGCACGCTACGCGCGCCTGGTAAGAAATAAACTTACGTAGCGCGCACAAATGTGATTACTAACATAAATGTTTTTTTAATATGCCATGCAATTTGTGTTCCCAATCATTAAAAGTGGGAACTTTTATGTCATTACAATAAATGTGAAAAATCCACATGTGCACATACTGGACAACTCAAACAGTGGCGATGCAGAGAAGTATGGAAGTGTTCTAAAGATTCTGGTTAGTTATTACTATAGTTTAATTATACTATTTAATGATATAATATTTAAGCTATATAATTTTATTCTTTTTCTTGAATTTTTTTCAGAGAAATCATTTTGTCAGACTCCTCAGGGACATTGGGATGAATGCAAAGGCTGAAATATTGGAAAATGAAGAGAAAGTAAAGACTGGAGTACTGGAGATGAGTTGGAAAGAGGGCAAGAACAAGGAAGATTGTGGACTTTTCACAATTAGGCATATGGAAACATACATGGGGAATGGCTTGTCAGATTGGAACCCTGGAATTATAAAGGCAGACAAGAGACAAGCAAATGACATGAGGATCAAGTACTGCTATGCTCTACTCACAAGTGAGCAAAATGAAGAAAAGAAGACAGTACAAGCCTTAATGGACCAATTGCTAAAGAGCAAGGGAGCAGGAACGAAGAGAAAGAACAAAGAGTAATTGCAAGTTATGCTGAATTTGGATGTAAAAAATAGAATAGTGTGTGTTTGGAAGTGGTAGTAGGATTCTTAGAACAATGACTAATGTTTTTGTGTTTTGAAAAGTTTGTGGTGTGCAAAAACTTGAATATTTAGCACTTAATATCAAATGTATTCATCTGTCAATACAAGTGTGTTCATATAATTGGTTGAGTGTGTTCATAACAAATCTCAACCCATATGTTTTTAGATTGCATTTTTAAATCAAAAACTTTTGTTCATGTATTCAAACATAAGTGTTCAACTAAAATATTAACAAAAGATAAAACTACATAATACATGTGTTCAACTGTTTGCATTTGAAAATACAGATGTGTTCATTTGAAAAACACACATGTGTTCATATGTATAGCCATATGTGTATAGCCATATGTGTGCATTTTGGCCTTTTGAAGGGGCAAACGATGTCCGTTTTGGACGAATTTTATATGCACGCGATCGTATTGAAATTATCTACAAGATTATGGAAAAAAACAAGCAAAAAATTAAAAAAATCCATACGTGACGTATGGTTTTAATCCATGTGTGATGCATGGATTTTTTTGAAAAACAAATTCGTGCGCGACGTATAGTTTTAATCCATGGGTGACGCACAAAAACTGGGCGGTAAATAGCAATTTGAGTGGGCGGTGAATAGTAAGGGCCTATATAATATCATGGATTACTCCTCCTATTGCCAATTGGTTTTAGGATGGAACCCCATGTGCTTATATTGCGGGCCCAATGCGCATATGCGCTCGTATACACGACCCCCGTGTTTATCGGCCCACCGGACTTTATCATCAGTATTCTTATACTTGGAAAATACGCAAAACGGGGCCCTTTGCCCCTTATTGCACTCTTTGAGTGTAATATAACATGTCTTCCAATTTAAAGTGTTAACTAACCCTTCCCATTTTCTAATTAAATTTTTAATAGAAAAATATATATATCTTCCCTAATTAAATTCTCTCCACTTTCCATTCACGATTTCTCCTCGTTCCTCTTTCACGCTCTTCACGCCTCCTTCCTCTTCCAAGCATTCCGCTCGATTTGGCCGCGATTTCTTGTTGTTTCTCGTCGATTTCGAGCTTCTATCCTCACGCACGATCTCCAAGTACTTTTTATTTCGATTTTTGGTTTATTTTTGTAGAAATTAGGGTTTTGATCGATGTTTTGTTGTTTTACTGTAATGCAGTTGTTCTCCTCTTGTTTCTGTGTGTATTTCGACCAAATTTCATCCACAATCAGTCACAAGTATGTATTTAATTCAGTTTTTGCTTTTGTTTTGTGTTTTTAGGTTTTACGGTTTGATTTTGAGTGCGATTTTGCTTTTTTCGATTTGATTACAGTTTTGTTTTGTGTGTTTTGCTTGCGAATTGCACTTTTTTTACTGTATCTCTTTGATTTTTTACTTGTTTGTCCTTTTGCATGTGTTGGTTACAGTTTTATTTGTTTAATTTTCGTATTTGTCATCATATTTATGGTATTTAGTTTTTTTTTTGTTCTTTCTTATTGTTATTTGCGTGTAATTTATGTTAGTTTTGTAGTTTCGATGACAGTTAGTTTGGTTATACATCTTGTTTTTGTTTTGATGACAATGCGTTTGTTTGTGTTTTATGTTGAGGACAGTTTATTAGTGAGATGTCATTGTTATACTATTGTGGATGACAATATGTTTGTCATCGAGATGGTTTTCACTTGAATATTCTACTATTTTAGAGTACAATTATATAAACTGATGTTGATGACAGTTAGTTTGCTTAGTCATCTGGTTTTTGTTTTGATGACAATGTGTTTGTTTGTGTTTTATGTTGAGGACAGTTTGTTTAGTGAAAAGTGAGATCTGAGTATTATACTATTGTTGATGACAATGTGTTTGTCATCGAGATGGTTTTCCCTTGATTACAATGTTCTTTGCTCTATTTTATTTTTTGTGCATTACAATATTGATGACAATGTGTTTTGTTCAAATGTGGACGAAAATGTGGATGGCAATGTGATTGACAATTTGTTTTGTTCAAATACAGTTTTTTAGTACTCTTTGATGACAGTATTTTTGCTCTATTTAATTTTTGTTTTGAATGTTGATGACATTTGATGGTTTTAAAAGTTTTTGAGATTTGATTACAAAATATTCTATATTAGGATTTGTTTGTCTATTTCTTCTTGTTGATCACAATGTTTATTTCTCATCAAATTTCTATCATGTTTGTTCTAATAATTTATATTAGGTCTCTTTGATGACAGTTTAGTGTTGTATATTTGATTTTTTGTTGAATTTGATGACAGTAGTTATTTAAGGTTTTTGAGATTTTGATTACAGTATCTTGTATGCCGTATTAAAGCTTTTATGATCTTAATCATTTCTTTGTATGATTATGTTTGTTGTTCAAAATTTCTATCATGTTTTGTTCAAATATAGTATTTTAGGTCTCTTTGATGACAGTTTTATTACTCTATTTGATTTTGTTTGAAGGTTGATGACATTGGTTATTTAAAAGTTTTGAGGTTTGATTACAGTATCTTGTGTATAGTCATGAAGGATTTGTTTTTTTTTTTTCTTCTTGTTGATGACAATGTTGATTTGTCATCAAATTTCTATCATGTTGTTCTAATAATAAAATTAGGTCTCTTTGATGACAGTTTAGTGCTCTATATTTGATTTTTTGTTTGAATTCGATGACAGTAGTTATCTAAAGTTTTTGAGATTTGATTATAGTATCTTGTATGTAGTAATAAAGGGTTTGTTGTCCTTTTTTTGTTGATGACAATTTTATTCTGTTTTCCTTATTGTTGTGCAACAGTGGAATGTGCAGTTGCTGGCTGTGCAGCAGTGAAACATGCAGCTGCTGGCTGTGCAGCAGTGAAATATGCAGCAAAAAATTGTGCAACAACATCTTGTTCAGCGGCTGGTTGCGTAGAGGGATGGAAATCGACATCTTCATGTGCACAAAGACCAAAACGTTGCGACAACATACATAACCTTCACCAACAAAGACGGAGCTCTAAGGCACACAAAGAACAACAAGTTTATTTCTTTCAAGTAACTAATGAGAAAATACCAAAGTTGGCTCCCGTGCAAGAAAAAAAACAGAAAAAAAATCAGCAAGTCCTTGTATTGGATTTTTTTTGTCGAAGGGAAAGTCTATAGCAAACAATATGTTTGGTTTGATATGTACAAGATAGTTTGGATAATATGCTTGGTTTTGGATTTTAGATGACACTGTTTGTTGTATGATGACAGTTTGCTGTAATGATGACAATTTGCTTGTATTGTTATTTCAGTGATGAAAGTTAAATAAAATCTTCTTCTTTTTGCTTTATATTTGATCAATCATTATATAATTATTTAGTCATCCTTTTTTTTATGTTCTGTCATCCAATGTTGTATTGTCATCCAGTTTGTTCAAATATCATAATTTGTTTTCCATGTTATCTATTTTTCTTTCAATCCCTACAACATCTTTTTTATTGTTAATAATCTCCTAAATAAACTTTTTTCTTAAAAACTCCATTATTTTTTTATAGTCATAATTTAACTGTCGTCGATATTTTTCTTTTGTTCATTTGTCATCTATATTCTATTGTCTTAAAGTGTTCATTTCTTTTTTCAATGTTAAATTTTTATTGCCCTATTTAAATGTCTAAAACAACTCAGTAATTGAACTATCATCAACCTTCATTTGTCATCAATGTTCATTTTCTTCTATAATAGTTGGATTCTTATACTGTCATCAAGATTTATTATTATTATCACATAGTCTATTAAATGGTCTAATCTTGTTGTCTTTTTATATTAATCTTATGAAGCACGCTACGTGTGCTTCATTTACCTCTCATCCAATTGCGATAAAGCTTGGTGACAGTGTTGTGGGGATTCAGTAATTGAACTGTCATCAACCTTCATCTGTCATCAATGTTCATATGTTGTCAACAATTAATAATGCTTGGAACTATGAACTATTATTCAATATATGTTGACAATAATCCATCATTTATTAATAATAAGAAGAATGTAAATTGTCATCCAAACTTTGCTGAACCAAAAGAAATGCAAGTTGTATATGCATACATATATTTTTATAAACAAAATTTTCAAGATCCAATGGAGTACTTCTGACTTCTTGTATTTTGTTCATGCATGAGTTTCTGTTGTGTCCAATGGGTCCACTTATATTGCACCTTCTTCTTCATTGTTGCTTCTCTATAGAAATCTCCTCTAATCACACTTGGTATTGGAATCCATTCAGCGCCCTCACTTCAAATCTCTTGACCAATTTGTGCCTCTTTTGAAGTATTTTCTTCAACATTATGCATCCATCAAATTTCTGTCATCATAAATGAAATTCTATAGTAACATTACGCATCCATAAAAAATATGTCATCAAACTTCCGATTTTAAACAACAATATTGTATAAGGATCATCATGTTATCAAAATTCAAATTCCAAGAAATATTATGCTAGCATTAAAATTCTGTCATCAAATTTCTAATGTTAATTCAACATTATGTCAAAATCTAAGAAACTTCATTTCTAATCAATATTCTATCCAAGCATCATATTATCACCAGGATTCCAATTTAAAATATCATCCTTAAATAAAATTATATCTAAGCAACATTCTGTCATCAAACAAATTAAAATTGTACCATTGTCATCAAACACACAACATTAATGAAATTCTCAAACAAAATTAGTATTAACAATATTTTATTTTAGAACATTTTGCAAACATTCATAATGACGACAACATTAATAATAATTACAAAAACAATTCTCAAACAAAATTGCATTATCATAAATATTTTCTATTAAAGAACATTTTGTCATCAAAATTACGAAGTCTAAAACAACATTATGCAAACATACAAATTTTGTCATCAAAAATCTAATACTATAGTAACATTATGCATCTATCAAATTTTTGTCATCAGAAATCTTATTCTATAGTAACATTATATTGTCTAGGCATTATACTGTCTTCATGTTTACAACTCAAAGCATCATTCTATATTCACCTCAATACTATTATTAAATTTCCAATTCTAGGTCATCATTGTGTCTGGGCATCTTTTTGTCATCAAAAACCAATCACATAGTGCATTACATAATAATCCATACCATTTAATATCCAAATTATCAAATTATCTTCTGTTATCAATCTCATATTTTATTCAATCAAATTCTTCATTCCAGAAACTATAAACAGTTTGATCACGGTCATCTAACACACAACAACAATGAAATGCTCAATCAAAATTAATATTTAGCAATATTTTTACGAAACGCCTATATGCACGCGACTTTTTCTCTATACACGCGATTTGGTGCGCAGATGTTATGCGCATAAGTTGGTGCGCAGTTTTCTTGCGCACAAGGGTATTTTCGGGATAAATGTGGAAATTCTGACGATGTCTGTCAAATGTGTGCGCAGGAACAAAGCGCACATAAGATATAATGCGCAACAGTTCAGCGCACGACGTTTCGGATTCCCGAATGTGTGCGCTGAACTTGTGCGCACATATTAGTGCGCAGATCTTCTGCGCACAGGGTCTATTAAACCCTGCGCCGCAGGTTCTTCTTCTTCCTCCTTTCTCTTCTTTTCTACGAACAGTAACTCGACGGCGCCGTTACAATTTTCTCCATTTCCGAGCGTTTCCCTCGTCTAAACACAATTCCGTCAATGGATTCTGAACCCCCTCATTCTTCCGGTCCCGACCACACCACTTTCGTCCCAATCCCAACACCTCCGGCGACTTCCGTCCCAACGGAGCCACCTCCGGCGACCTTGTCCGACGATGAAGCGTTGGTGGATGGAGGTGGCCGGCGGTATGCGACTCGAGCCGCGTTGGCAGCGGCAAATGCTCCTCCGGCGACTCGGGTTCCGGAGACACCACATGATCTTTATTCGGTATAAAATTTCTAAACCCGCTTTTTTCAAATATTTATCGTATTTAATTTTGGAAATTTATTCGTAATTTATTTTTGTAATAATTACGATTAAATTTAAGTTTTTTATGAATTAAATATTAGAATTCGTATCTTAATTGTAATTTAATCGTAATTTTTCATAATTACGTTTAAATTTCAGTTTTTTATGAATTAAATATTAGAATTCGTATTAATTGTAATTTAATCGTCATTTTTCATAATTACGATTAAATTTCAGTTTTGTATGAATTAAATATTAGAATTCTTATTAATCGTATTTTTTTATAATTACGATTAAGTTTCAGATTATTATGCATTAATCGAATGCCTAATCGAATTATTATGAATTCGTATTAATTGTAATTTTTTAGTAATAGTAGTGATTATTATTTCGTATTAGTTGAGTTGTTTATTTTTTAGTAATTATGAATTAAATATTAGAAACTTAACAGTCATAACTAGTTATGGCTTAATTGTTAAATTTCTAACAATTTATATTAAAAAATTTAGTTTTCGTAGATATAAAGACTCGAATTTGATTACGAAGTTGCAAATTATTTCCGAATATTTTAGTATGAATTAGTCATACTAAAAATGTAAAAACATGTAGACTATACAAGTCGTCATGGATCAGACGGGCAACACGATGCCCGCACCAGTAGCGGAACGGCTTCCACGTCGACATGATGTGGCAGCCGGTGTGCGATTATCGTTCGAGGCCCTCGAACGATTTTTCGGCACCGGATCACCTGAGCGCCGTGAGCCAGGGAATGAGTACGAGGAGGCACAGCTGCAGCAGCAGGAGATAGATGGTTCGCATATGGAGATGGATGGACATAGAGGAGATTTCCATGACGACGTAGATTATCCTGGTCGATATGTTACTGCGTTCTACCCTATCGAGCCCACACCAGTACAGGCGCAGGTGACCACGGATGACTATGATATCCAGGACGCACCTCTGTTTCAGGATGCTTTCCCTCGCAGTTCAGAGCATACAGAGCAGGAATTACCTGCAGTGACAGATGCAGAAACGTCGACATCTTCTCCTCCTACGGTCGCATCTGCAGAGCCAGTCGCATCTTCAGAGCCAGTGTCGGGAGATTTAGACGACGATGACCATGCCCCACAGACATATTTTCCTTGGCTCGGGGAGTCGATGCAGGACATTTGTCGTCCACGTGCGCCTCACCTATTGTGTTCTTATGAGACGCATATAGCGAGATGGATATGGTCGCGTGGTCCTCTTCCAGGGCCCGCTCGCGATGTACCATTGGTGCCCCCGGTGCAGGTTAGGAAGCGTGCCCGTGCGGGGGAAGCTGTAGGCTGAGGCAGAGGCCGTGGTGGTGGTGAGGGTGTTGTAGGCAGAGGCCGAGGTGGTGGGAGAGGGAGAGGGAGAGGTAGAGGGAGAGGGAGAGGGAGAGGTCAGGAGGGTGTTGCTGCTGAGGGAGTTGGTGGTGAGGGTGTTGCTGCTCAGGGAGTCGCTGAGGGGGCTGCAGTTGAGGAGGTTGTTGGTGAGGAGGTTGCGGCTCCAGTTAGAGGTGGTCGTCGTCCCAGGCAGAGACGACGAGTAGGAGATATTCACCCAGAGGATGAGCCAGAGGATGGGGACGGGGATGAGGCCGAGGCTGAGGCGGCTCCGTTAGATCCGGTATGTTCAATAACATTGATCTGAATGCTTATAATAAGTTATACGTTTCATATTTACTAACCGGACGCAAATTTTTTTCTGTACTTATTTAGGCTAGGAAGCTCCTGAGGGTGATGTACAGATCTGCACAGGTTCATGATTATGAGCATCATATTTCAGCTGAGGAGGGTACATGGTTCAGGCTTGCTGAGCGTTCTGGGCTGACAAAGCTGCGCCAAGTGGGCATAGCGTCTCAGATCGATGCTGCATTGATTTCTGCTTTTGTGGAGAGGTGGCATCCAGAGACCAACACTTTCCACATGCCATTTGCTGAGATGACCATCTGCCTACATGACGTGATGCAGATCCTCAGAGTCCGTATACATGGTCGTAGCTGCAATTCACATATGACAGATGACCAGATCTATGCGGCGCTTGCGGACGCTATGGGTCAGGAGGCTGATGACATGAAGGCATGTTATAGCTCAGGTGGCATTCATTTCGGTGCCCTCAATGCTCGGTTGGAAGTTTTGTTTGATGCGCCAGTCAGGAATGAGAGTCACATTGCCACTTTGTATCTCCTTTTGCTTCTGGGCTCGACTGTCTTGGTGGACAGGTCGACAAAGGGTGTCAAGGTCCAGTATGCGGCGCTTGTTCTCAACCATGATCGTACAGGGGACATTGCATGGGGAGCCGGCATACTTGCGTTAGTGTATCGCAATTTAGGGTCTGCATCTAGAGTCGAGACGGCAACCATTGGTTCATGTGGGATTCTTCTGAGGGTAAGATCTTGTCGTTAACGTCTTGGTGAATAACTCTTAACTATTCACGTAGTTTTACTAATAATCTGTAATTGTTTATATGTAGTGCTGGATCTGGGCATACTTTCCTCATTTTCGTGATCACTTTGTCACGAACCCTGCATTCGCCCATGGAGATGCTGCTGTAGGATTGTATACACCACTTAGCTCGGATACTGGGCGTTTGGTTTCCATCCGTCGCATGCTCGACAACATGAGATATGAGCAGGTTTGGATTTAATTTCTTATATTTTTTATTTCATTACCGCAATACGTGTCTAATTTGGCTTGTTATTTGTTTCAGGTTAACTGGCAGCCATGGAGAGATTTGGATTTCAACTCACCAGAGGTTTCTCCTACGAGATTTGAGGGCGTATTGAGCATCTGGAAATTTCATGAGGCCTACAACCCTAGGAGAGTCCTGCGGCAGTTTGGGCGGGCTCAGCCCGTTCCCGACCCACCCATTCAGCCGTTGTCATTTCATCGGCCCATGGGTTGCACGAGGTATGACGTCGTTTATGCACCTGAGCTTCTTCTTGCATGGGACGCAGAGCCGAGGCCTTTGATCGATCTGGATGGGCCGGTTGCAGAGCCAGCATGGAAGATGTCTGATGACTATATGGATTGGCTGGACGAGTTCTCACATCCCGTCGTCGATCCATCCTCTGAGAGACATGATCGCCCGCCTCGCTATGGATATACCCCGGTGCCTATCGATGCATTAGCGGTATGTAAAATTTTATAACGTTTGTACAAAACTTAGCTTTAGACCTTAACTAACGATTAAATTTACGTTTTGTTTGCAGCGTTGTCAGATCCTTCAAGCCATGATGCACTCTTTTCTAGACACCCCTATCTCGGATCGACCTTGGGCCACTGAAGATGTGATTCGTGGTTGGCTTGCAATCTTAGAGGCACCTCAGGCACCTTTGGCACCATCTCCCCCACGTGCATCGCGGATGCCACCACCACCACCACCTCCAGTTTTCCGAGATTCTGTTCATGAGAGTGGCCAGGGGAGTGGATGCGGCACTCAGGAGGATGCGCACCAAGATGAAATGACTCAGGGTGATGTGCCTCGGGAAGATGCTCCGCCTTATACTCAGGAGACTCAGGATTAGACGCTTGACGTCTGTTTTTGTTTGATGGATGTTTTATGTACGATTGATGTTTTATGTATGCCTTTTTCTTGTGTGATGGTTTTAAATTTTATGTTTTGCTTGTTTGAATATTCAAAACGACTCCGAACAATAATGCAAATACAAATCTGAACAACAAGACGTGAAAAACTATATTGATTTGAAAACGAAATACAAATTTCAACAACAACACTACACAAAGAGGAAGACCAACCTATCAAGATCCCCAAACCGATGATTGGTTTCGATGTTCGGAGTCGGCAATATCTACCAACTAATAACCAGTTTCCAAACTCTTATTAGTTCGTACATTTTGCTAAATCCGAACATCGAAACCAATATCGGTTGGGGATCTTTATAGGTTGTCCCTCCTCAACTTCTCTTTGTCCAGTCCTATGCTTGTTTACTAACGATTACAACAACCACTTAACTAACAATTACAACAACGAACTAACGATTAAAACAACCACTTAACTAACGATTGGAAGCCAGGGTCGCCTTAAGATCGGCGTTTTCCTCCTCCAACGTACGTATCTTCGAGAATAGATCTCTTATTGCAGCTAAGGAGTAACAAGGGTGTGGTGGATCGATCCACTCGCGGAATTCACAAATGTAACCACCAGTACCAGCGCATGTCCAGAACCTTCGAGCGAGGTTTCTTCGAGATTCTGAACTCCTCATTACCGCTGGTCGATCACATTTACAATAAAAAAGGGCAGCGTTGCTTGTTGATGAATTGTGCGACATAGCGAGTGTTAAGAGACAAATGGTGAGATTGGTGAGGTTAAGAGAGAGATGGTGAGATTGGTGAATTGAGGTGAGTGCAACCCCCCTTTTATAGCTTCGGTTTTTGCTGTTGAAATATGACCGTTGCGTGCGCAGATGTTATGCGCACGCAACGGTCATATTTTAACGGTCTTCAACCGTGCGCAGATCTAATGCGCAAAGAATCATGTGCGCAGATCTAATGCGCATATAAGGCGTTTTTGCGTTTTTGAGTATTTTCGATCAACTTTTTGTGAAGGGGAGACCTTATACACTCTTTATATGCCTAATAACACATAATTGTATAAGTTTTTGAAACATAATCAACACCCATGTACAAGACCCTTCATATCTCAACTACTTCGACTATTTCGAAGAATGAAAGACTAGTGAAGGTTTACAAAGGAGGTGTTACTCGAAGAGCTCGAGTTTTTGACTCGAACTTACCGACAAGGTTAAATAGCTATAATATGCATTGAAAACAAGTTTCATTGCATTCCGACGTCGTTTGGGCATCGAACCGCCTATTCTCGACCTTAACAGGCCATCAGGACCGATAAGGCGTTTTTGCGTTTTTGAGTATTTTCGATCAACTTTTTGTGAAGGGGAGACCTTATACACACTTTATATGCCTAATAACACTATTTTGTATAAGTTTTTCAAACATAATCCACATCGATGTGCTACACCCTTCATATCGCAACTATTTCGAAGAATGAAAGAGTATAGTGCGCAGTGGTAGAACGCACAGAAATTTCAGCCATGCGCTAAGGTAAAGCGCACCTATTCTGTAACTTTTTGAATCTGTAACTTTTGGTGCGCAGGTGTAACGCGCACATAAAATTACCGTTAAAAATTTGTGCGCAGCTACATAGCGCACTTTTAGTTACCGTTATTTTGAATCGGTAACTCCTTGTGCGCAGAAACAACGCGCACCATATACATAAATTCCTATAAAACCAACGGTTTGAAGGTGGTGATTTCTTCATCCATCTCAACTAGTTCATCCATCTCAACTAGAGCAAAAATCGAAGTTTCCCTACTAACCGGTAAATTTTTCTTTTGTTCATTTTTGTACATGCTTTGTTTTTTGTATATGCTTTCATGTTTATAACTAAAGTTTTATTATTTACTTATTTGGAAGAACATAACTACGAATATGGCATCATCATCATCATCACCAAGACGTGTGAAGCCTGACCCTCCACAGATAATGTGTACTGGTACAAAAAGGTGTCGCCAAATGTGTAATGTTTACGTTAACAATGACGAAGACATGCCTGACCAGTATGGACGAAGGCATTATGCATGCAATTCTTTCTTCGGAATCAGGTTTATTGATCCAGAGCATACCCCTACTACTTTACGTGCTATCACGAAATTAATCATCAAGAAAAAGAAGAGTGACAATAGAGTGAAGGTCCTGATGGAAAGGTTTAAGATTAAAGAAAAAGAATTGCGGTTGATGGTTTGTAGTATCGTCTATGCTTCCGACTGCTCTTCCTCTTCTGCCGACGACGCCTAAATCGTAGACATCTAATGTTATGAGCATTGTGTACTTTCATTACGTACTTTCATTATGTACTTTCATTATGTATTTTCATTGTCGGTTCTTTGTCTCTCGAACGTGTTAAGAAATTCCAATGCAATCTGATCCATTCATTGTTATATAAAGCACAATTACACTACTACCAAAATAACAAATACGAAACATTAAAAACCAAGGCATTACAAACTAAGAAATTCCAATGCGTCTTCTAATTATTACATGACAATCTCACTCAGTCAGATATGTGAATGGGTTCGGTCCCTCCTTTATACATGAATGGATCTGGTGCCCGGCCATTTGAAATGCGGTACTCTCGATATATCCTCAAATTGTCCCCAAATGTTTCTTCCCACCATTGAATGTTTGGATCTACGTGTTTCTTCCACGAACCGGGAGTATGCGGTAGTGGCGAACCAACCATCAACGCCACCTATATAAACACAATCGACTTAAGATATTAAACAAAAAACTATGATTACACGAGTATCAAGTACAATTGTCTACTTTACCGGTATGAAGTGGTCACGGTTGCCTACGTGTGCCATGCCGAAAATCTGTCGTGGAGGATCAGCGTTTTCTGTTCTACACCTTAGCGGTAAGCAAAAGGTCGGAGCATCCCAACACAATAACACGAGGCCAACTTGGTATAGGGTGGCAAACACTAAGCCCATCAGTGGAAAGTGCAACCAGTACAGTTCTGAACAAGGGCTTCTGCAATGGTTAACTTGGAGAATAAGATCCTCCCAAGTACCCGGACGAAGACGACGACGAATAGGCTCGTACAATTCTCGGTTCTGAAGCAGCTCCGTTACCAGCTCACGCCGAATGTTTCCGTACTCTTGTTCTTTTCTTCCCAGAGTAAGGCCATCGACCTATAACCACAATGTCCGTCAGAACGTACCTATCTAACATCTGTGATGTATGGAAGCCAAAAATCATCCAAATTGTCAATGCCGAAGTCAACCCCCCTATGAATGAGAGGAACACCAAGTTCTTCAGGGCACTGATCGAAGTCAGTGTAGTTTGATCCTTCAGGCTGTGATAGGTCGGGCATGGGTTGAGAATGCAACTCCTCGGCCTCAATGACCACGGGAAGTGATGTCGTTGTTTGCTCTCTAGGACGACCTGGTCGTTTTGCTCCTGTATTGTTTGCCTTCTTCTTTCCTTTTGATTTCTGCTTTGCCTCCTCCTTCTCATACTTCTCCAGCTCTTCTTGTTTGTGCTCAAAATAACTCTTCTCTCTCGATTCCTCCTTGTCATTTTCACTGTCATCCTCCTCCTTTTTAGGACGACCTGGCCGTCTTGCTCCTGTACTCTTCTTTCCTTTTGATTTCTGCTTTGCCTCCTCCATCTCATACTGCTCCATATCTTCTTGTTTTATGTCATCCTCCAAGTTCCAACTTGGTGAACATTTCATGGAGTCGCAACTCTATAATGTTCATTCGGACCTTCAGATTTGGGTCGTCTTCTGTTTCAGGAGTGTCATCCCAATGCAAATCCCTGCAGAACGGGTGAATGTCATCCTCAATCAGGGGTGTGTTTGAAATGATAGCGTGTGCAATTTGATGGACGCACGGCAACCCAAGACAGTTCCTCACCCAATGGTCGGTGCATTGTTCAGGAAATTTCCCCGTCAACATGATCTCATAAGTAGCCAACAAATGATCAAAACACCAGTCTGACACTTTGTAGAATAGTCGGGAAAAAATAGCCCTTCCAAGCGGATGCATGTTTGGATCATCAAAATCAGTTGGTCGTTTGGAGAGAGACATGTTCATGCTCGCCCTAATTGAATCAATCTGAAGGAGTACTGAATGATGGATCCGTACGATCACTCTGTTAAAGCCCCCTCTGCTGGAACCAATAATATCTTTCAAAACCTTGTGCATCCCTTCAACTCTTAAAAAAAGTTAAGTTGGTAAGTTCAGAAAGTACGCCGTTATGATATAATCGTCTTTAACTAAAAAATATCAATATTTACCTGTTTGAAGTCCTCGTAAGGAAATGAAGCTTATGATCTGTCCAAGCCCTCACTATACTTGTCTTGTGAGGATTAAGCCATGTTCTCTCGACGTATCCCACAAGGCCGCTCTTCCAAGATCTCTTCAACTGTTCGAGCCGCAGTTCATAGGTCTCTTCAGTAGCTGTGCAAAATAGTCCCCAACATTGTCCTGCAAAGGCTTCCACTTTAATTTGTCTCTTTAGGATGGTCGAAGCATGTGCCTCAATGTTGTGTTTGATATGCACCCAACACAACAGATGTTGAACTTCGCTCCCGAAAACAGTCTTTATCCCTTTTATCAGCGCGTCTTCGCAATCTGTCATTATAGCCGTTGGCATCACTCCCAAATCTATGAATAATGACTTCAATTGAATCATTATCCATGTGTAATGATAAATCCTTTCCGCTTTAGTGAATGCATACGCGATGTTGAACGTCTTGTGTGTACTGGTGAATCCAACGATCTCTACGAGCGGCATTTCATATCTATTGAAACATTAACATATATCACTACAGAACATATATCATTATCCGAACTAAATATCGACCAAGGTATTGTAGAGACTTACTTGTTTGTCTTGTACGTCACATCGATAATTACCACGTACGGGTACTTCTTCAACAAACGCAACGACTCTTGGTTAGCAAAGAATAATATTGCAACCTCTCCGTTTGTCGTGTCTCTATGTGGGTGAACTACGTAGTCGTGGTCTCGCAAAAACTTAAGCGACCACTGTGTCACGTTTAGCTCTCCGCGATCTTCGTAATTCACCTTCTGCAAAAAGTTTGCAACTTGTCTCCTTGAAGTAACATTACCAGGGTACTTCTCCCTCAATTTAGAGATAATTTCTTTTGGCGTCTTGCGTCCAGTTCCATCTCCCCACCGCCTAGCACAAAGCTCTTGCTCCTCCGTCATTCGACCCATGAATGCATTCCCATGAAAACTAGCAAGTAGCACATGGTTATGCCGACCTTCTATCACACCTAAAATCCATTTTTCTCCTGCGACCCCGGGAATGTTTTTCTTTCGCACTGCCAGTACCTGAAATCTACACTCACACTTCTTCGACTTCGACTTTCTAAGCCTAGGAACAGCCAACTCTGGATTCTCTTTGTTCACCTTTGGCCTCCCAGATCTTGGTTTTCCAAATCTATCGCACACAATACTTATTTGGTACGGACTTGAATTACGCGTTACCAAAGCTATCACTAACTCCTTTCCTCTATCTCTCGCCCACTCATACAATTCTTGCGGAGTATCCCAATATTGTGCGGTTCTAAATTAATCCGAATAATCTTTCCCCTATATGTAATTGTAGAGCGACAATTACACTACTACCAAAATAACAAGGCAAAATACGAATCATTACTTTAAACTAATTAGGATATCATATGAAACTAATTAGGCTATCATATGAAACTAATTAGGCTATCATATGAAACTAATTAGGCTATCATATGAAACTAATTAGGCTAGCATATGAAACTAATTATTCTAGCATATGAAACTAATTTGAAACTAATTACGCTACCATATGTTTCAAATTATAACATATTATACTAACCACAAATTCACCACTCGGATCCCAGTCGCCGAACTCTTCGTCTTCTAAGAAACCATCCAACCATTCGTCGTCGTTCGGGTCGTCTTCCTCTTCTTGTGATCCGCTATCCCAATCGTGTTCTTCATCACTATCTTCACAACTTTGATTAATCAACTCTAACATACGAGAGTTTTGATTACGACGATACATTTTGAATGAATTTGTTGGAAAACGAAGAGGTGTTGAATGAATTTGTTGGAAACGAAGAGATTGTGGCTTTATATAGGCACATTTATGACCGTTGTGGTCCAAATGAAACTGTAAGGACCCGTGCTCTAACCATCCGCGCACAAACCCAAACCCTAAAGCACCTGTGCGCAGAACCTAAGCGCATAGTTTTACATTTAACGGCTACTTTTTTCACCTGTGCGCAAAACCTAAGCGCACAGTTTTACATTTAACGGCTACTTTTTTCAAAAATTTCAATGGCTACTATGTTTGAATAGTGCGCAGAAACACGGCGCACAGATTCTCAACCTGTGCGCAGTAGTTAGGCGCACAAGGTGTTACAGACTCTGAAAATTTACGAAAAGTACCCGTAATACCCCGTAAAACACGTATGCGCATAAGAACTGCGCACAGATGCGTGCGCATAAGTTGCGCGCACAGAATCGCGTGCATATATGCATCGATTCGCGTGCATATAGCCATTGCCTATTTTTAATCTCAAATTTCAATTATCATAAACATTTTCTCTTAAAAACATACTGTCATCAAAATTACATTGTGTCTAATCATTATTCTGTCATCAAATCCTTAGTTTATCAACATTTTGTCCTCACTGTTCAGCTCATGAATTGAAATGAAACTAAGAAACAATCTGTCATCACACTTTCAATTCTAAAACTAAGTTGAAAATTTTGTCATCAACTTTCCAATCTTAATCCAATATTCTATCCTCAAAATTATAATTTTGTACAACATCTTTCTTTATTCAAAATTCTGTCATTCAATATTTCATATCTAATCATTATTCCATCTTAGCATCATTTTGTCATCAACATCAACATTCAAAGTATCATTTTATATCCATATAAACGTTGTCATCAAATTTCCAATATTAATCCAACATTGTGTCTAATCATTTTTCTGTCATCAAAATCCTTTTTTAACAACATCATGTTTGTTCAAATCCTAATTTGAATATGAATTTAAACAACAATTTGTCATCATAATTTTCAATTCTAATACTAAACTATTGATTTTTAAATTCCATGTACTATAAATTATTGCTCTATGGAGCATATGATATCATATTCATTATTTTTCAACAATAAGTTGTCATCAGAAATCCAAAAAGTCATAAAAATTTCTGTTTTTTTTTTAAATTTTCGTGTGTTTGAGCATTCACAGTCATGGAATTATACGATGACAGAATTATTCTTACCTTGAATTCGAATTGCAGCAAGAACGATGTATCTGCTATTTGTGATCGTACTTGTGACAGAATATTTCTTATCTCGCGACGACAGATTGATGTTCAATCAACCACGAGGCTGCGAGGCGAAGCGAGTCTCAGAGGTTGCGAGGCGAGGCGAAGCGAGTCTCAGAGGCTGCGAGGCGAGGCGAAGCGAGTCTCGGAGGCTGCGAGTCTCGAAGGCTGCGAGGCGAGGCGAAGCGAGTCTCGGAGGCTGCGAGGTGAAGCGAGTCTCGGAGGCTGCGAGGCGAAGCGATTCTCGGAGGCTGCGAGGCGAGGCGAAGCATCGAGGCGAGGAGGAGAGGATGAAGGAGGAACGAGGCGGGGTTTGTATGAAAGGGAAGACTGCTGCGAGAGCAAGACGGTCATGAAGGAGGAGAAGGAAAATAGGAGGCGCGCGTGTACAAAAAAAGGGTTAGTTACCCCTCCTTCAACAAACAGGGTTACTTACCTTTGATAAGTAACCAAATCGGGTTACTTAACCCGTTTTTGGTGAAAAATATGTATGTCCTTTAAATGCTCATATTATTTTGCAATAGAAGATCTAAAGGGTAATTTTTTCAACATCTATCTCAATTATTATGCATGGTTTTAGATTATAGATGACATGGACTTCGAGGTCGTGATATAGAGGATGCAATGATTGTAAGATCGTTTGTTTATGCTATGTAATAGGAAGAACTTCGAGAAACAATTGCAAAGAATCCATCACTTTCTCATGTCGAGGTAACTTTGGATATGTTCTTGATTCTTGATTATTGGGCTTATGGTTCGTTTGTCACGTGCCCTTAATTACTTGTTCCAACTGTATGTTTATGTGTATAATCTGTTCTGTTGATGTTTGTATAACAACAAATCACGTGTATTTCAAATTAACTAGTAACTATTAACCTGGTGTCTTGTATATAGTGAATAAGGAATTAATCATGGTTTAGGCTGATGTGTTAGACCATGGTTAGTTAACCAAGTTTGTTAGGCTTAACTAACTACCCAGTGGACATGTATATAACCGGCACTGATGTGCCTTGATCAATAAGATGGTCCACATTATTTACACTGGTGTTAAGCTTTTCTCTCAACACCTCTTGATCATCTTCTCCATTTTACATGGTATCAGAGCATCGTCACGATCCGTGACCTGTTCTTGATTGGATTCATTCTGTCTGTGTTGATATACGATCACACATTCAGCTTTGTTTTCTTGATTGTCTGAGTTGCAATGGTAGAAACTGGGAGAGATTCTGCTACTAGCGACAGAGCTCAAGCTGCTCCAGAGATGCAGATGAACTATGGAGATCCATTGGCGTTATCGCACTCGGATCATCCAGGATCCAAGCTAATAGGAGATGTCTTCGATGGATCGAATTTTTCGCCATGGCGGAAAAGTGTCCGTATGGCGCTTGGATCTAAGTGCAAGCTAGGGTTCATCAATGGAGGAATTCCTATGCCTGAACCTGATTCACCTGAATTTGAGCCATGGATCAGGTGTGACTATATGATTCGATGCTGGATCGTCAACTCGATGATCAAAACCATATCTCAAGGCTTTGTTTATGTCGATTATGCTCGACAATTGTGGCTGGAACTAGAGGAAAGGTATGGATTGGCTAATGGACCTCTTCTCTTTCAATTGCGTCGTTCTCTTAGCAATATTTCGCAAGGAAATTCTTCTGTGATTGAATACTATACTAAGATGAAGCAAATATGGGATGAAATTCAAAGTTTAGAGGGATATCCACAGTGTGAATGTGGAGCTATGAAGAAATGCACATGTAATCTGTTGAAGAAAATCCTTGACCTAGAAAATCGTAATAGTCTTGCAATTTTTTATAGGATTAAGTGATGGCTTTGAATCTGTGCGTAGCCAGATATTATCCACTGAACCTCTACCACTTGTGAACAAAGTATTCTATCTGGTTCAACAAGTTGAAAAACAACAACAGATCACCACTAATCTATCAACTCAGACTGAATCCAGTGCCTTAGTTGCAAATACTTCAGACAAAAAGTGGATAAGTAAGCAAGATTATAAGCGTATGAAAATGGAGCGCCAATGTACACACTGTAAATAGAGAGGACATACTGCTGAACAGTGTTTCAAATTGATTGGCACTCCAGACTGGTTTAAAGAGCTGAAAGATAAGAAGTCCAATGATAAGGCAGGGATGTCTAGAGCTAATGCTAACATGGCAGATATTGATGAGACACCTCTGGATAAGTCGACTTGCAATGGCTCTTCTCAACACAATGAGCTTGTTCATTCAGTTTTCACTGAGGTTATGAAAGCTATGAAGGGAAAGGGATTCGTAGGTGACTTCACTAGCCAATTTGCAGGTATGACATCTACTTCTAGTAATTCTGCACTTCCTATGCATCAGTGGATTGTTGATACAGGTGCCTCAGACCATATGACACGCTTTGGACACTTGCTATCTGGTACAAGGTCATTGCATAAACCAGTGCACATTTGTTTACCTGATGGCAGTACCAAAGTAGTTTCTGAGGTGGGAGACTTGCAGTTTACTCAGTGCATCACATTGAAAGATGTGTTGTTGACACCAGATTTTCACCATAGTCTGCTATATGTGGGAAATCTTGTGTCTGATAGTAATCTGGTTGTAGTATTTGACAAGGAACATTGCTCTTTTCAGGACCTTGAAACAGGGAAAGAGATATTGAAGGGAGCTAGAATTGGAGGTCTCTACTGGCTCATTACCTTGGATGCACAAGATCCCTCTAGTCAAAGGTTGAAAGTCATAGTTTGTAATAATGAAAGCTGCAGTAATGTGTCAACAAAGACTACCCATGGTTAGTTAACCAAGTTTGTTAGGCTTAACTAACTACCCAGTGGACATGTATATAACCGGCACTGATGTGCCTTGATCAATAAGATGGTCCACATTATTTACACTGGTGTTAAGCTTTTCTCTCAACACCTCTTGATCATCTTCTCCATTTTACAGTAACAAAGTGTAGCTAAATGACATGTTAGAATGTGTCTGTTAAATGACATGTTAGAATATAGACACATTCTATATTGTCATATAAATTAGATGATTTATATCCATAAAAGATATTGTATTGTAGTCACTTGGTTATCCTTCTCTTCTAGTTTCCTTTTGTTTATTGCAGAGCTAATCTGTTACGAACTTAATGAAAGAAGCATGTAATTAACAGTCTGTATGTAGCTCCCTATAATTTGTTAATAAATAATATATAAGTCTGCTTTTTAATGTAGACATTTGCACACAGCTCGCTGGTCAAAAATGAAAAAGAGAACGTGGCATATTAAAGAGTGTATATGTTTAATTCTTTAACTAATGCATTCTTGCTTCACTTCTGAAATGCATTTTTAATGTTATTAATGTGATACAGGTTTTTAAATCAAAGTCTTGAGATCGGGTCATTGGTCTTGGAGGAGGAATAAATCTTAAAGACATAAGGAGACCACAACCTATTAGAGAAGAGCTTCAAACTAAACTGAATGATGCAAACAAAGAAACCGAAGTTCTTGCGACTCACATGAAGGAAGTACAAGCAGAGAACAAGGAAATGAAGGATCGTGTTAGTTCGGTTGAGTCTAAATGAAAATGTTTCAAGATATGTTGGTCTCGCAACTTAATGTTATTATTCCTACTTCACGGGATGGATCGAAAATGTCAACATAGGAAGTTGCTTCAAGATAGGAAAGTGCTACTTATCGGTTTAGATACTCTTTGATGTAAATTTTTAACGGTTTTGCTTAGGAATAAGGAATTACTTAGATTTAACTCTTAGTATAGAATAAGTGATTTGATCTTATTAGTTGGATGTTTTGACTATCATTGAACTTCATTATTATAAACTAGTGACTGATTATAATTAAAATATTTTTTATTGTATATTTTTATAGTTTTCAATAAATAGCATTTAATATTAGCAGGTTTTGTATTAACGACGAAATATTTTTTCGTTGTTGGACAATATTTCAAATTTTGGCGCCAATTCGACTATCTTTATGTCGACATTGTTAGTCGTTATTCACTATTTGTTCGATGTTATTGAATATATAATAACGACGATTTATCAGTTTGTCGTGAATAAACAATGACAAAATAAAACTACATTAACAACGAAATAGTTTGTCGTTGTTGGGCAATAATTCAAATTTTGGTGCCAATTAAAATATCTTTTTTACGTTGACTTTGTTTGTCATTGTTCGTTATTTGTTCGACGTTATTGAATACATAACAACAATAAACATTAGTTTCTCGTTAATAAGTTATGATGAACTATCATTTTGTCGTTAATAAGTAATGACAAAGTTTTATTTCGTCGTTTAAAATTCACGATGAACGTCGACGTTAATACCAATAACGTCGGAAGCTATTATGACAAAATGAACGACAAACCAGGTTCGTCGTTAAAGGTTTTAATGACGAATTTTTGGACTTTTAACGACGAAAAAGTTCGTCATTAAAAACCCTTTTTCATGTAGTGATATATTACGTCTAAGTGTTTGCATGAGCTGTATGCATGCCAATTGATCAAAGTTACTCCCTCGTTTCATTCTCGTTAGTGCAATTTCGGTTCATATTTTAAATCTTTCATCTCACTCTATTCTATTCGCTTATTTTCATTCTGGTCTTCTAAAAGTTATATTTTGGTCTTGAAAGTGCCTAATTTTTCATCTCTCAATTTTGTTCCAGAATATACTCCTTATATCCAGTACGTTTGATTTTCGTCGTACGGTCATTTAAAACTCTTATATCAATACTGAAAAGGCCTAATTTTCATCTCTCAATTTCAATCTAGACTTTAAATCTCGTATTTCAGTCTCGAAAGTGCCCACTTTTGGTTCCAAATTTATAACAAAAATATATATTGTCATCACAGTCATAAAAAATTGTCATCAAAAGCAAGAAAAAAGAAATGGATAGTTATCACAAGAATGAGAGATATTTCATTAACAATATTGTCATCAATAGAGATGATTGTCATCACAAGAATACAACGAATAATGTCATCAAAAACAAAACATGGAGCAAACAAAAGATTGTAATCACAAAGAAAACAGTATTATCATCTAATAATATGATATTCACAAATTAAAACATCACGAAGACGCTATTGAATTAGAATAACTATATACACTATTGTCATCAAACAAATAACATTTAAAAAAACATTGAAAATAATGAAAAGCAATGGATTATCATCATAATTTTAACACATTGTATAAAAGTCACAAGATATCATAATAAACGAAATGTTATCAAAACAAAAACACAAAATCATACATTGTCATCGTATCAAAAACAAAGGACTAAATCAATAAACTGTCATCAATAGTACAAACAAACTATAATTACACAAGAATAAGAGATATTTCATCAAAAATATAATCATAGACATAAATGATTGTCATTACAAACATACAACAAATATTGTTATCAAAACCAAAATGTAGAACAAATAAAAGACTGTCATCACAAAGAAAACAATATTATTATCTAATAATATAATATTCACAGAAAAAAATCATGATGACACTATTGAATTAGAATAAGTATATACACTATTGTCATCAAACAAATAACTTTGGAAAGAACATTGAAAATAATGAAAAACAATGGATTATCATCATAATTTTAACACATTGTATCAAAGTCACAAGAGATAATAATAAACAAGCTGTCATCAAAACAAAAACACAAATTTATATAGGCAATGGCTATATGCACGCGAATCGATGCATATATGCACGCGATTCTGTGCGCATAATAACTGCGCACGCATCTGTGCGCAGTTCTTATGCGCATACGTGTTTTACGGGGTATTACGGGTACTTTTCGTAAATTTTCAGAGTCTGTAACACCTTGTGCGCCTAACTACTGCGCACAGGTTGAGAATCTGTGCGCCGTGTTTCTGCGCACTCTTCAAACATAGTAGCCGTTGAAATTTTTGAAAAAAGTAGCCGTTAAATGTAAAACTGTGCGCTGAGGTTCTGCGCACAGGTGCTTTAGGGTTTGGGTGTGTGCGCGGATGGTTAGCGCACGGGTCTTTACAGTTTCATTTGGACCACAACGGTCATAAATGTGCCTATATAAAGCCACAATCTCTTCGTTTCCAACAAATTCATTCAACACCTCTTCGTTTTCCAACAAATTCATTCAAAATGTATCGTCGTAATCAAAACTCTCGTATGTTAGAGTTGATTAATCAAAGTTGTGAAGATAGTGATGAAGAACACGATTGGGATAGCGGATCACAAGAAGACGAAGACGACCCGAACGACGACGAATGGTTGGATGGTTTCTTAGAAGACGAAGAGTTCGGCGACTGGGATCCGAGTGGTGAATTTGTGGTTAGTATAATATGTTATAATTTGAAACATATGGTAGCGTAATTAGTTTCAAATTATTTTCATATGCTAGAATAATTAGTTTCATATGCTAGAATAATTAGTTTCATATGCTAGCCTAATTAGTTTCATATGATAGCCTAATTAGTTTCATATGATATCCTAATTAGTTTAAAGTAATGATTCGTATTTTGCCTTGTTATTTTGGTAGTAGTGTAATTGTCGCTCTACAATTACGTATAGGGGAAAGATTATTCGGATTATTTTAGAACCGCACAATATTGGGATACTCCGCAAGAATTGTACGAGTGGGCGAGAGATAGAGGAAAGGAGTTAGTGATAGCTTTGGTAACGCGTAATTCAAGTCCGTACCAAATAAGTATTGTGTGCGATAGATTTGGAAAACCAAGATCTGGGAGGCCAAAGGTGAACAAAGAGAATCCAGAGTTGGCTGTTCCTAGGCTTAGAAAGTCGAAGTCGAAGAAGTGTGAGTGTAGATTTCAGCTACTAGCAGTGCGAAAGAAAAACATTCCCGGGGTCGCAGGAGAAAAATGGATTTTAGGTGTGATAGAAGGTCGGCATAACCATGTGCTACTTGCTAGTTTTCATGGGAATGCATTCATGGGTCGAATGACGGAGGAGCAAGAGCTTTGTGCTAGGCGGTGGGGAGATGGAACTGGACGCAAGACGCCAAAAGAAATTATCTCTAAATTGAGGGAGAAGTACCCTGGTAATGTTACTTCAAGGAGACAAGTTGCAAACTTTTTGCAGAAGGTGAATTACGAAGATCGCGGAGAGCTAAACGTGACACAGTGGTCGCTTAAGTTTTTGCGAGACCACGACTACGTAGTTCACCCACATAGAGACACGACAAACGGAGAGGTTGCAATATTATTCTTTGCTAACCAAGAGTCGTTGCGTTTGTTGAAGAAGTACCCGTACGTGGTAATTATCGATGCGACGTACAAGACAAACAAGTAAGTCTCTACAATACCTTGGTCGATATTTAGTTCGGATAATGATATATGTTCTGTAGTGCTATATGTTAATGTTTCAATAGATATGAAATGCCGCTCGTAGAGATCGTTGGATTCACCAGTACACACAAGACGTTCAACATCGCGTATGCATTCACTAAAGCGGAAAGGATTTATCATTACACATGGATAATGATTCAATTGAAGTCATTATTCATAGATTTGGGAGTGATGCCAACGGCTATAATGACAGATTGCGAAGACGCGCTGATAAAAGGGATAAAGACTGTTTTCGGGAGCGAAGTTCAACATCTGTTGTGTTGGGTGCATATCAAACACAACATTGAGGCACATGCTTCGACCATCCTAAAGAGACAAATTAAAGTGGAAGCCTTTGCAGGACAATGTTGGGGACTATTTTGCTCAGCTACTGAAGAGACCTATGAACTGCGGCTCGAACAGTTGAAGAGATCTTGGAAGAGCGGCCTTGTGGGATATGTCGAGAGAACATGGCTTAATCCTCACAAGACAAGTATAGTGAGGGCTTGGACAGATCATAAGCTTCATTTCCTTACGAGGACTTCAAACAGGTAAATATTGATATTTTTTAGTTAAAGACGATTATATCATAACGGCGTACTTTCTTAACTTACCAACTTAACTGTTTTTTAGAGTTGAAGGGATGCACAAGGTTTTGAAAGATATTATTGGTTCCAGCAGAGGGGGCTTTAACAGAGTGATCGTACGGATCCATCATTCAGTACTCCTTCAGATTGATTCAATTAGGGCGAGCATGAACATGTCTCTCTCCAAACGACCAACTGATTTTGATGATCCAAACATGCATCCGCTTGGAAGGGCTATTTTTTCCCGACTATTCTACAAAGTGTCAGACAGGTGTTTTGATCATTTGTTGGCTACTTATGAGATCATGTTGACGGGGAAATTTCCTGAACAATGCACCGACCATTGGGTGAGGAACTGTCTTGGGTTGTCGTGCGTCCATCAAATTGCACACGCTATCATTTCAAACACACCCCTGATTGAGGATGACATTCACCCGTTCTGGAGGGATTTGCATTGGGATGACACTCCTGAAACAGAAGACGACCCAAATCTGAAGGTCCGAATGAACATTATAGAGTTGCGACTCCATGAAATGTTCACCAAGTTGGAACTTGGAACCTTGAAGAAAAGCACGGCATACCAGCTAGGTGAGTTGTATCAGGACTTGGAGCATCCTGAACTAACTACCTTGAAAGAACCGACAAATGTGAGAAGAAAAGGCAGGCCAAAGGGTGCAAAGAACAAGGATAAGGAGGAGGTTGGCAGTGAAAATGACAAGGAGGATGACATAAAACAAGAACATATGGAGCAGTATGAGATGGAGGAGGCAAACCAGAAATCTAAAGGAAAGAAGAGTACAGGAGCAAGACGGCCAGGTCGTCCTAAAAAGGAGGAGGATGACAGTGAAAATGACAAGGAGGAATCGAGAGAGAAGAGTTATTTTGAGCACAAACAAGAAGAGCTGAAGAAGTATGAGAAGGAGGAGGCAAAGCAGAAATCAAAAGGAAAGAAGAAGGCAAACAATACAGGAGCAAAACGACCAGGTCGTCCTAGAGAGCAAACAACGACATCACTTCCCGTGGTCATTGAGGCCGAGGAGTTGCATTCTCAACCCATGCCCGACCTATCACAGCCTGAAGGATCAAACTACACTGACTTCGATCAGTGCCCTGAAGAACTTGGTGTTCCTCTCATTCATAGGGGGGTTGACTTCGGCATTGACAATTTGGATGATTTTTGGCTTCCATACATCACAGATGTTAGACAGGTACGTTCTGACGGACATTGTGGTTATAGGTCGATGGCCTTACTTCTGGGAAGAAAAGAACAAGAGTACGGAAACATTTGGCGTGAGCTGGTAACGGAGCAGCTTCAGAACCGAGAATTGTACGAGCCTATTCGTCGTCGTCTTCGTCCGGGTACTTGGGAGGATCTTATTCTCCAAGTTAACCATTGCAGAAGCCCTTGTTCAGAACTGCACTGGTTGCACTTTCCACTGATGGGCTTAGTGTTTGCCACCCTATACCAAGTTGGTCTCGTGTTATTGTGTTGGGATGCTCCGACCTTTTGCTTACCGCTAAGGTGTAGAACAGAAAACGCTGATCCTCCACGACAGATTTTCGGCATGGCACACGTAGGCATCCGTGACCACTTCATACCGGTAAAGTAGACAATTGTACTTGATACTTGTGTAATCATAGTTTTTTGTTTAATGTCTTAAGTCGATTGTGTTTATATAGGTGGCGTTGATGGTTGGTTCGCCACTACCGCATACTCCCGGTTCGTGGAAGAAACACGTAGATCCAAACATTCAATGGTGGGAAGAAACATTTGGGGACAATTTGAGGATGTATCGAGAGTACCGCATTTCAAATGGCCGGGCACCAGATCCATTCATGTATAAAAAAGGGACCGAACCCGTTCACATATCTGACTGAGTGAGATTGTCATGTAATAATTAGAAGACGCATTGGAATTTCTTAGTTTGTAATGCCTTGGTTTTTAATGTTTCGTATTTGTTATTTTGGTAGTAGTGTAATTGTGCTTTATATAACAATGAATGAGTCAGATTGCATTGTTATTTTCCTTGAATACATAATGAAAGTACATAATGAAAGTACGTAATGAAAGTACACAATGCTCATAACATTAGATGTCTACGATTTAGGCGTCGTCGGCAGAAGAGGAAGAGCAGTTGGAAGCATAGACGATACTACAAACCATCAACCGCAATTCTTTTTCTTTAATCTTAAACCTTTCCATCAGGACCTTCACTCTATTGTCACTCTTCTTTTTCTTGATGATTAATTTCGTGATAGCACGTAAAGCAGTAGGGGTATGCTCTGGATCAATAAACCTGATTCCGAAGAAACAATTGCATGCAGAATGCCTTCGTCCATACTGGTCAGGCATGTCTTCGTCATTGTTAACGTAAACATTACACATTTGGCGACACCTTTTTGTACCAGTACACATTATCTGTGGAGGGTCAGGCTTCACACGTCTTGGGGATGATGATGATGCCATATTCGTAGTTATGTTCTTCGAAATAAGTAAATAATAAAACTTTAGTTATAAACATGAAAGCATATACAAAAAACAAAGCATGTACAAAAATGAACAAAAGAAAAATTTACCGGTTAGTAGGGAAACTTCGATTTTTGCTCTAGTTGAGATGGATGAACTAGTTGAGATGGATGAAGAAATCACCACCTTCAAACCGTTGGTTTTATAGGAATTTATGTATATGGTGCGAGTTGCTTCTGCGCACAAGGAGTTACCGATTCAAAATAACGGTAACTAAAAGTGCGCTATGTAGCTGCGCACAAATTTTTAACGGTAATTTCTGTGCGCGTTACACCTGCGCACCAAAAGTTACAGATTCAAAAAGTTACAGAATAGGTGCGCTTTACCTTAGCGCATGGCTGAAATTTCTGTGCGTTCTACCACTGCGCACTATACTCTTCATTCTTCGAAATAGTTGCGATATGAAGGGTCTAGCACATCGATGTGGATTATGTTTGAAAAGCTTATACAAAATAGTGTTATTAGGCATATAAAGAGTGTATACGGTCTCCCCTTCACAAAAAGTTGATCGAAAATACTCGAAAACGCAAAAACGCCTTATCGGTCCTGATGGCCTGTTAAGGTCGAGAATAGGCGGTTCGATGCCCAAACGACGTCGGAATGCAATGAAACTTGTTTTCAATGCATATTATAGCTATTTAACCTTGTTGGTAAGTTCGAGTCGAAAACTCGAGCTCTTCGAGTAACACCTCCTTTGTAAACCTTCACTAGTCTTTCATTCTTCGAAATAGTCGAAGTAGTTGAGATATGAAGGGTCTAGCACATCGATGTGGATTATGTTTTTAAAACTTATACAATTATGTGTTATTAGGCATATAAAGAGTGTATACGGTCTCCCCTTCACAAAAAGTTGATCGAAAATACTCGAAAACGCAAAAACGCCTTATCGGTCCTGATGGCCTGTTAAGGTCGAGAATAGGCGGTTCGATGCCCAAACGACGTCGGAATGCAATGAAACTTGTTTTCAATGCATATTATAGCTATTTAACCTTGTCGGTAAGTTCGAGTCGAAAACTCGAGCTCTTCGAGTAACACCTCCTTTGTAAACCTTCACTAGTCTTTCATTCTTCGAAATAGTCGAAGTAGTTGAGATATGAAGGGTCTAGCACATCTATGTGGATTATGTTTTTAAAACTTATACAATTATGTGTTATTAGGCATATAAAGAGTGTATACGGTCTCCCCTTCACAAAAAGTTGATCGAAAATACTCGAAAACGCAAAAACGCCTTATCGGTCCTGATGGCCTGTTAAGGTCGATAATAGGCGTTTCGATGCCCAAACGACGTCGGAATGCAATGAAACTTGTTTTCAATGCATATTATAGCTATTTAACCTTGTCGGTAAGTTCGAGTCGAAAACTCGAGCTCTTCGAGTAACACCTCCTTTGTAAAACTTATACATATGACCGTTTTGTGCGCCTAACATCTGCGCACATGATTCTTTGCGCATTATATCTGCGCACGGTTGAAGACCGTTAAAATATGACCGTTGCGTGCGCATAACATCTGCGCACATGATTCTTTGCGCATTTTATCTGCGCACGGTTGAAGACCGTTAAAATATGACCGTTGCGTGCGCATAACATCTGCGCACGAAACGGTCATATTTCAGCAACAAAAACCGAAGCTATAAAAGGGGGTTGCACTCACCTCAATTCACCAATCTCACCATCTCTCTCTTAACCTCACCAATCTCACCATTTGTCTCTTAACACTCGCTATGTCGCACAGTTCATCATCAAGCAATGCTGCCCTTTTTTATTGTAAATGTGATCGACCAGCGGTAATGAGGAGTTCAGAATCTCGAAGAAACCTCGCTTGAAGGTTCTGGACATGCGCTGGTACTGGTGGTTACATTTGTGAATTCCGCGAGTGGATCGATCCACCACACCCTTGTTACTCCTTAGCTGCAATAAGAGATATATTCTCGAAGATACGTACGTTGGAGGAGGAAAACGCCGATCTTAAGGCGACCCTGGCTTCCAATCGTTAGTTAAGTGGTTGTTTTAATCGTTAGTTCGTTGTTGTAATTGTTAGTTAAGTGGTTGTTGTAATCGTTAGTAAACAAGCATAGCACTGGACAAAGAGAAGTTGAGGAGGGACAACCTATAAAGATCCCCAACCGATATTGGTTTCGATGTTCGGATTTAGCAAAATGTACGAACTAATAAGAGTTTGAAAACTGGTTATTAGTTGGTACATATTGCCGACTCCGAACATCGAAACCAATCATCGGTTTGGGGATCTTCATAGGTTGGTCTTCCTCACCATCTCTTTGTGTAGTGTTGTTGTTGAAATTTGTATTTCGTTTTCAAATCAATATAGTTTTTCACGTCTTGTTGTTCAGATTTGTATTTGCATTATTGTTCGGAGTCGTTTTGAATATTCAAACAAGCAAAACATAAAATTTAAAACCATCACACAAGAAAAAGGCATACATAAAACATCAATCATACATAAAACATCCATCAAACAAAAACAGACGTCAAGCGTCTAATCCTGAGTCTCCTGAGTATAAGGCGGAGCATCTTCCCGAGGCACATCACCCTGAGTCATATCATCTTGGTGCGCATCCTCCTGAGTGCCGCATCCACTCCCCTGGCCACTCTCATGAACAAAATCTCGGAAAACAGGAGGTGGTGGTGGTGGTGGCATCCGCGATGCACGTGGGGGAGATAGTGCCAAAGGTGCCTGAGGTGCCTCTAAGATTGCAAGCCAACCACGAATCACATCTTCAGTGGCCCAAGGTCGATCCGAGATAGGGGTGTCTAGAAAAGAGTGCATCATGGCTTGAAGGATCTGACAACGCTGCAAACGAAACATAAATTTAATCGTTAGTTAAGGTCTAAAGCTAAGTTTTGTACAAACTTTATAAAATTTTACATACCGCTAATGCATCGATAGGCACCGGGGTATATCCATAGCGAGGCGGGCGATCATGTCTCTCAGAGGATGGATCGACGACGGGATGTGAGAACTCGTCCAGCCAATCCATATAGTCATCAGACATCTTCCATGCTGGCTCTGCAACCGGCCCATCCAGATCGATCAGAGGCCTCGGCTCTGCGTCCCATGCAAGAAGAAGCTCATGTGCATAAACGACGTCATACCTCGTGCAACCCATGGGCCGATGAAATGACAACGGCTGAATGGGTGGGTCGGGAACGGGCTGAGCCCGCCCAAACTGCCGCAGGACTCTCCTAGGGTTGTAGGCCTCATGAAATTTCCAGATGCTCAATACGCCCTCAAATCTCGTAGGAGAAACCTCTGGTGAGTTGAAGTCCAAATCTCTCCATGGCTGCCAGTTAACCTGAAACAAATAACAAGCCAAATTAGACACGTATTGCGGTAATGAAATAAAAAATATAAGAAATTAAATCCAAACCTGCTCATATCTCATGCTGTCGAGCATGCGACGGATGGCAACCAAACGCCCAGTATCCGAGCTAAGTGGTGTATACAATCCTACAGCAGCATCTCCATGGGCGAATGCAGGGTTCGTGACAAAGTGATCACGAAAATGAGGAAAGTATGCCCAGATCCAACACTACATATAAACAATTACAAATTATTAGTAAAACTACGTGAATAGTTAAGAGTTATTCACCAAGACGTTAACGACAAGATCTTACCCTCAGAAGAATCCCACATGAACCAATGGTTGCCGTCTCGACTCTAGATGCAGACCCTAAATTGCGATACACTAACGCAAGTATGCCTGCTCCCCATGCAATGTCCCCTGTACGATCATGGTTGAGAACAAGCGCCGCGTACTGGACCTTGACACCCTTTGTCGACCTGTCCACCAAGACAGTCGAGCCCAGAAGCAAAAGGAGATACAGAGTGGCAATGTGACTCTCATTCCTGACTGGCGCATCAAACAAAACTTCCAACCGAGCATTGAGGGCACCGAAATGAATGCCACCTGAGCTATAACATGCCTTCATGTCATCAGCCTCCTGACCCATAGCGTCCGCAAGCGCCGCATAGATCTGGTCATCTGACATAGGTGAATTGCAGCTACGACCATGTATACGGACTCTGAGGATCTGCATCACGTCATGTAGGCAGATGGTCATCTCAGCAAATGGCATGTGGAAAGTGTTGGTCTCTGGATGCCACCTCTCCACAAAAGCAGAAATCAATGCAGCATCGATCTGAGACGCTATGCCCACTCGGCGCAGCTCTGTCAGCCCAGAACGCTCAGCAAGCCTGAACCATGTACCCTCCTCAGCTGAAATATGATACTCATAATCATGAACCTGTGCAGATCTGTACATCACCCTCAGGAGCTTCCTAGCCTAAATAAGTACAGAAAAAAATTTGCGTCCAGTTAGTAAATAAGAAACGTATAACTTATTATAAGCATTCAGATCAATGTTATTGAACATACCGGATCTAACGGAGCCGCCTCAGCCTCGGCCTCATCCCCGTCCCCATCCTCTGGCTCATCCTCTGCCTGAATATCTCCTACTCGTCGTCTCTGCCTGGGACGACGACCACCTCTAACTGGAGCCGCAACCTCCTCACCAACAACCTCCTCAACTGCAGCCCCCTCAGCGACTCCCTCAGCAGCAACACCCTCACCACCAACTCCCTCAGCACCCTCCTGACCTCTCCCTCTCCCTCTCCCTCTACCTCTCCCTCCCTCTCCCACCACCTCGGCCTCTGCCTCGGCCTACAGCTTCCCCCGCACGGGCACGCTTCCTAACCTTCACCGGGGGCACCAATGGTACATCGGGAGTGGGCCCTGGAAGAGGACCACGCGACCATATCCATCTCGCTATATGCGTCTCATAAGAACACAATAGGTGAGGCGCACGTGGACGACAAATGTCCTGCATCGACTCCCCGAGCCAAGGAAAATATGTCTGTGGGGCATGGTCATCGTCGTCTAAATCTCCCGACACTGGCTCTGAAGATGCGACTGGCTCTGCAGATGCGACCGTAGGAGGAGAAGATGTCGACGTTTCTGCATCTGTCACTGCAGGTAAATCCTGCTCTGTATGCTCTGAACTGCGAGGTAAAGCATCCTGAAACAGAGGTGCGTCCTGGATATCATAGTCATCCGTGGTCACCTGCGCCTGAACTGGTGTGGGCTCGATAGGGTCGAACGCAGTAACATATCGACCAGGATAATCTACGTCGTCATGGAAATCTGCTCTCTGTCCATCCATCTCCATGTGCGAACCATCTATCTCCTGCTGCTGCAGCTGTGCCTCCTCGTACTCATTCCCTGGCTCACGGCGCTCAGGTGATCCGGTGCCGAAAAATCGTTCGAGGGCCTCGAACGATAATCGCACACCGGCTGCCACATCATGTCGACGTGGAAGCCGTTCCGCTACTGGTGCGGGCATCGTGTTGCCCGTCTGATCCATGACGGCTTGTATAGTCTACATGTTTTTACATTTTTAGTATGACTAATTCATACTAAAATATTCGGAAATAATTTGCAACTTCGTAATCAAATTCGAGTCTTTATATCTACGAAAACTAATTCGAATTTTTTAATAGAAATTGTTAGAAATTTAACAATTAAGTCATAACTATTTATGACTGTTAAGTTTCTAATATTTAATTCATAATTACTAAAAAATAAATATCTCAACTAATACGAAATAATAATCACTACTATTACTAAAAAATTACAATTAATACGAATTCATAATAATTCGATTAGGCATTCGATTAATGCATAATAATCTGAAACTTAATCGTAATTATAAAAAAATACGATTAATAAGAATTCTAATATTTAATTCATACAAAACTGAAATTTAATCGTAATTATGAAAAATTACGATTAAATTACAATTAATACGAATTCTAATATTTAATTCATAAAAAACTGAAATTTATTCGTAATTATTACAAAAAACAATTACGAATAAATTTCCACAATTAAATACGATAAATATTTGAAAAAAGCGGGTTTAGAAATTTTATACCGAATAAAGATCGTGCGGTGTCTCCGGAACCCGAGTCGCCGGAATAGTCGCCGGAATAGTTGCCGGAATAGTCGCCGGAGGAGCATTTGCCGCTGCCAACGCGGCTCGAGTCGCATACCGCCGGCCACCTCCATCCACCAACGCTTCATCGTCGGACAAGGTCGCCGGAGGTGGCTCCGTTCGGACGGAAGTCGCCGGAGGTGTTGGGATTGGGACGAAAGTGGTGTGGTCGGGACCGGAAGAATGAGGGGGTTCAGAATCCATTGACGGAATTGTGTTTAGACGAGGGAAACGGTCGGAAATGGAAATTGTTTGATCGGCGTCGTCGAGCTACAGCAGAAAAGAAGAAAGAAAGAAGGAGGAAGAAGAAGAAGTTGCGGCGAGGGTTTAATAGAATGTGTGCGCAGTGCTTCTGCGCACTAATTCTGTGCGCAAAAGTTCAGCGCACACATTCGGGAATCCGAAACGTTGTGCGTTGAACTTTTGCGCATTATATATTATGTGCGCTGTTTTAATGCGCACACATTTGACAGACATCGTCAGAATTTTCACAATTATCCCGAAAATACCCTTGTGCGCAAGAAAACTGCGCACCAACCTATGCGCATAACATCTGCGCACCAAATCGCGTGCATATAGAGAAAAAGTCGCGTGCATATAGGCGTTTCGATTTATATATTGTCATCAAATAAAAAACAGACGATTCAAGCAATAAACTGTCATCAACAGTACAAAACAAACCTTAATTACACAAAAACACGTAGAATCAAACAAGCAACACTAAGAAACACACATAATCAACTAGGTACTACAGATTTGATGGCAGTGCCAATAGGAAACAATCATATGCACAAAAGTAAACTGTAATCAACACATGCAAGAGCACATACAACTGAATATCAAGCGATATTGTCATGAAGCATTTCGCAAGAAAAACCAACATATTAATATTGTAAGTGACATAACAAAAGAATAAAAACATAAGATTTTGAAGCATAAACACTAAAAACACAAAGCGAAACCAAAAAACGACTAAAAAACATACCTCAAATTGATTACAGTTGCAAGAGATTCGAAAAGGAAAGCAGAAAGCGAGGGAGACGATCCTGATGACAGTGAAACTAATCGAAACACATTCAAAAAATATCAACCAAAACACATAAAAAAACGTACCAGAAGCAAGGTGAGAGTAGGGGATCACAAAATCGACGAGAAAAAGCAACATTCTCGCCAAAATCGGTGAAAACGGCATGATAATGGTAAGAGAGAGAGAGAGAGAGAGAGAGAGAGAGAGAGAGAGAGAGAGAGAGAGAGAGAGAGAGAGAGAGAGAGAGAGAGAGAGAGAGAGAGAGAGAGAGAGAGAGAGAGAGAGAGAGAGAGAGAGAGATATTGAAACTGAATGATGACAAACAAACAAACATAAATGAGCAAGTATAGTATGGACTGAAACTGCATGGGTACTTTTGGCACCAAAATGAGTGATGTACATGTAAATCAAAGATTGGCTCTCTCGAGACCTAAATGAGGGATTTAAAAAGTAATCAAAATTGAGGGATGAAATATTGGAAACTTTCTATACCAAAATGAGGGATTTAAAAGATAAAAAGTTAAACAGGTTAAAATGAGGGAATAAAGCGTGAACCGAAACTAGGAAGATTGGAGACTGAAATGAGGGATCTAAAGTGTATATGGAAATTAAAAACTTTCGAGACCGAAATGAGGGAATATAATGTGGACCGAAATTTTCCACTTCCAAAAATCACGAAGCAAAAGGAAACTACGCACTTTGAAAACCGTAATGAAGAATCCAAAGTATAGATGAAAATTAAGTGTAAAGAATAACAACTTTGAGACTAAAATGAGGGTTTCAAAAGACAAAAAATAAATCATAAAAAATCAAATTGATTAATATGAGGTTGTAAAGCCTTGACGAAAACTTGAAAGATGGGAGACCAAAATGAAGAATTTAAATGTGAACCAAAATTGAACACGTTATAAATGGTGGATTGAAGTTGGTAACTTTCGAGATCGAAAAGGAAGTAGCTCTAATCAGTATGCATCAATAAATTAAATGCAATTTTTTTTGTCAAATAGATTGACTTTTTTTTTAAGTTTGATTCAACTAGACAAATTATAGGACTAAAATGAGGCATTGAAAATATGGAGTGTGGACAAAACATCGACACTTTAGAGAACAAAATAGAGGGTATAAAGATGTGGACTGAAAGACAACACCTTCAACAATGAAAGGTTTTCGTTGTGTGGGCTAAAATTGAGGGGTGAATAATTAAACATTTTTTATATGGATGAAAGTCAAAAGTTCTCAGAAGGAGTATAATGTGAACCGTGAGAGATTAGAGGGAGATTATGAAAAGCCCGTGTAGGGTTGCTTGTATTCATTAGAGTATATAGGATCACATGATTACATATTAAATAGTATCCAATAGAATAAATCATAAATAATAACATATATCCTATTTACAAGTGTATCGCTATCATCCTCCCACAGTTGGAGTGGTAGCTTGTCGAACGCACAAACTGGATCGAAATTCTGAGAAGAGAGGATATGACAACCCTTTGGTAAGAAAATCAACAAACTGATAAATCGATGGTAAGTGTAGGAAATAGACCAGGCCAAGAGCAACTTTGTCCGTGGGAAAATGTTGATTAATCTCCAATTGCTTACATCCATATTGTGTTCTTTTTGCATATCATTCCGGATAATTTTTTTTATTTGGTCCTATTTTCAGTCCTTCATATCTATACACAAAAAACAATCAAATTATAATGAGTCATTTTTTGTCATTCAATTTATATACAAATGAAAAATGAATGTTTTATATTATTACCTTGTCTTTATTTGCTCCCCAATCATCTTGTATGTTAGCTTACATTGGTTTTTACACCTAAACTCAAAGGAGCATGTGTATTCTTCTTTCAATTTCCATATCTCAAAGAACCGTGTGTCTTTCAATATCAATGCTCTTAGCTTCCACTTGCAGTTTTCATCCGGACACTTGATAGTAAATAGTTCAGGTGTTGTTTTCTTCACTCTATATACGAAGTTCTCACGCATTTCCATTCTCTTCAGTGCAACTTTCAGCATCCCCTTTGAGTAAAAAAGTTACCCAGCATAGATGAAGCCAGTAGAGTCTTCATGATTAGCAGTGTCATCTTCCATGGATGCTTAAATTTGTGTGTCTTTGTTCTTTGACTCACAATCAATTATCTCATTCCCAACTTGCATTTCGTAATAAAATTGCAGGCGAACTAAACTATTCTTTTCACCTCAATACGTTTTAATTGTCTTCATCTTCTTAGCCTATGTCACATACAATGGCAAAGTCCATTTCACCTTGGTTGGCTCTTTGATTTCTATGAATGATCGAAAGTCTTCTTTTGTGTCAACCATGTATGGGATCTTTACTTTTCGAAAGGATTCAAGTGCGAAGGTGCAATTTCATTTATTGGTGTCGTCAACTTTAATTTTTTCATAATTAAATCCTCCACTGTTTCCATTTCTATGTTGATATCAACAACAAAAGCCTTTGAAACCACATTTCCAACATAAACATTAGATTCGTCCTTCATCTTCCATTCTCCACCACAACAAATTGTAAGAATATTCATTTCTAACTGCATAACACAAGAAAATTTATATCAATAATTATCAATTTCTGAAAATTATCTTTTGTCATCAAGCACACAAATTATTTAACCATATTCTTCAAAACAAGAAATTATAGACAATTTAACCATTGTCATCAAACACACAACATTAATGAAAATCTCAAACAAAACTTACTATTAGACATATTTTTTGTCATCAAAACTTCAGTTATCATAAATATTTTCTTGTAAAGAAAATTTTTATCCTCAAAATTACAAGTCTAAACAATATTATGCAAGCATAAAAAATTTCTAATAAAAAATCTAATACCAAGTAACATTATGCATCCATCAAATTTTTGTTATCTTATATGAAATACTATAGTAACATTATGCATTCATTAAAAATTTGTCATCAAACTTCCAATTCTAAATAACAATATTGTCTAGGCAACATCATGTCATTTGATTCTTCTCGATCCGGCTTGATCGTACTCCACTCGAGATCGTTTGATTCTTCTCGATCTTCTCTAGCGATAAGGTGCTCGATGCTTTGTTTATGCTCTCAATTAGCTATGATCATCTCAAAATAAATAGGGGAATGATTCTTATGAAGGGTCGCTTCATTAAACAACAGGAAGAGAGGAGGTGTGTGGCGAGGCGTGGAGGCGGGTATTGCATGTGAATGGCTATACCCCACCTACTGTCGATGTAATTGCGGTATGTTATAATATTATAAGTTTCTACAAAACTGGTTGTATATAATCTTATTAGATTTACTTTTCGTTTACAGCGTTGTCAGATCCTTCTTGCGCCGATGTGCTCTTACTTGGACACCCCAGTATCGGACAGACCTTGGAGCACTTAAGGGGTTATTAGATCATGATTGATTTCTTGGAGGCAGCATATGCCCCTATGGCCCCACCTCCCCCACGTGCATCACAAGTGCCTATGGGGCCACCACCTCCTCCACGTTATTTTTTTTCTGAGATTCTATTCATGAGAGAGGCAAAGGGAGTGGAAGTGACACTCGGACCGATGAGACTAGTGATAGCGGTACTGAGTCCGAGACTCAGGATGATGCACCTCCATATACTCAGGAGACTCAGGATTAGACGCTTTACTTATGTTTTTGTTATGGGTTGTTTGTTGGATAGACTATATTTTAGTATATTGGTTTGTTTCTAGATTGACGCTTTACTTTGTTATGATGGTTTGTTAGTATTATGTTTGTAAATTTAGATGTTTTGCTTGTTTTAATGTTGAAACCGAATAAGTTATCGACTACGAAACCGATTACGAAAACGACTACGAACGATTACAACAACGAATTCACTTATGATTTCACCTACGATTTCACTAACGATTACATAAACGACTTCACTAACGATTGAAACGACGACTTCACTAACGATTGCACCAACTACTTCACTAACGATTACAAAAAAGATTACATAAAATACTTCATTAACAATTACAATAAAGACTACTCAGGCCAGGGAGAGACAACATGTTAACATATGGTTCATAAACAGACAGCCTCGCCTTTAGGTGGCCTTTTCTTCCTGCAACATTCAGATCTTGGAGAGTAGGTCTCTAATAGCAGCTAGGGAGTACACATTGTGTGGTGGATTGATCCACTCGTGGAAGTCACAATCCCAAACACCAGTACCTCGGCATGTCCAGAACCTTCATTTCGGGTTTCTTCTTCCTTCAGAAACACCGATTACCGCTAGCCGAGGACATATGCAATAACGAACTTGATTGCTTGATGTTGAGCTTCCGTGGGACATTATCGAGTGTTGATAGATGGTGGGAAATGGTGAGATTTGTGAGATGATTGAGTTGGCTGGGTTGGGGTAGGAGAGACCTCCATTTGTAGGTAAGAATTTGACTGTTGGATTTGGCCGAATATGTACGCATAACATCCGCGTACACAATGGTCAAATTCCAACGGTCAAATTCTTTAAATGGTTACATCCTTGTACGCATATGTTAAGCGTACACGGTATTTAGACTTAGTGATCAAGTTTTCTTGATTTTCTGGGTATCATGCTAGGGTATATGGTTCTGTATGCATAAGTTATGCTTACCATACCCTAGAATAAAATGTTCCAATTTAATTTGAAGTTTGGGTATGGGGTTTAGGGTATTGTACGCATAAGTTATGTGTACAGAACCTTAGAATAAAATATTCCAATTTAATGCGTTAGTTTTTGCGCTTAACCTATGAGTACCTTACGCCATACTTATGTGTACCACTTGATTTCCTAATTAAAGTTTAATTGGCTTAGGGTTTATTCACATAATGTTAATACATGATTAATGTATGTATATGTCATGAAATTCATTAATAAATCGTTTAATATGTGTTAAATGATAACTTACATCATGTAATGTTCATGTTACTATACTAATGACATATGAACGAGTAAGACTTCTTGAATGTAAATCTTCTAACATGTTATATTATGCAGTCATGTAGTTATTTATTTTGTAAAGTATAATTGAATCAAGTTTTTACAACTTATATGGGTAGGATAATGTAATGTGTATATGATTGTTCATGTTAGTAATCCTATGTAAGAGGATGAAGTAACGTATGATGAACATGTATCAGCGTTTATGATATTTGGGCAATACAAGTTATTACTATCAATATATTTCAATAAAGTATACATGTATAATACATTTTCACCTTGGGATCTCGTTTGATTGTGCGTTTCGAAGCGATTTAGACGTTTTTACGCTTATTGGACGTTAATGGGACTTTTGGCCCATTTAACGTTCTTCATTGTCTTGCATCCGTTTTCTATATAACTTGGATCCGATACAATATATGAACTTTTTTTAGTTATGAAATTGGTTATTGGTGCTATTCAAAGCAATTTAGACATTTTTATGCTTATTGGACGTTAAATGGGCCTTAACGTTCTTCGTAAGGCCTTAATTTGAAAGCAATTGGCCTACACATTATAATGTATGCCTAAATGTTGCGTACAAATATGGGCACACGCATAACTAAGGCGTTCAAGAACTTACCATTTTAAAATTAACAGTAACTTCTTGTACGCCTAACTAAGGGGTACAGAAGAAATATATAACTCTGTACGCCGTAGATAGACGTACAGGGAGTTACCGTTAATTTTGAAACCGTAACTTCCTATACGCCTTAGTAATGCGTACTGTTAGGAAAAAATTGTTAAAAGAAAACAACTACGCACAAACACATCTTATTTGATTTTATTTGAGTTCGAACCTTATCTGTATATCCTTACAATTCTAATAACATAGATACGTTGAACACTTATGGGTTTGTTTTATGATTGGGGTTGTACCCGAATTAGGACGGGTTGCCTACGTACCTTCTTAAGGATCAAGCCTTACGTAGTTCAGAGTGATTTGTTTATCGTACATCAGATGAACGAGTCTAAGCTCACCTTCTAGGAAGGGTTTCCTAGACGCAATCCAACTATTATTTGTGCGTCCTGAAAGGGATTAAATCCACCTTCTAGGAAGGTTTGTCTAAACTTTTCACTATTTATATTTTTTAGTGCATTTTTATGTTGATGCGATTGAACTCAACGGGTGTTGCCCTTGTATCGAGTTTCCTACGTACCATTTTAAAAAGGATCAAACATACGTAGTTCTTAACAAACAATTTAGTTAAATTTCAAGTTTTATCGAAACTTAGTTAGAATTTTGGTGTGACTGAACCTGCTATATATATGATTTAATATCGAATTTCCTACGTATCCGTTTAATGCGGAATCAAGTCTACGTAATTCTAGAAAAAGAGCCGTTATCATTAAAATATTATATAGGCTACGTAACAAAATGTTGGGTATATAACATCCTACGGATTGTTATTAGGTCCAATTTTGAGGTTGGTTATAGAGTCGCTTTTATATGTGAAGCGAATCCGTTTCGATTTGAGAAACCAACCCATTTCGGTATGAGAAACGAACCCGTTTCGAAATGAGAAACGAACCCGTTTCGGTATGAGAAACGAACCCGTTTTGAATTTGATAAAACATCATGAATCTATATGAGAAACATTTTGTTTCGATTTGAGAAACGAGCACGTTTCAACTCTGAGAAAAAACATCATGAATCTACATAGAAACACCTCTGTTTCGCTTTAGAAAAACATCATGAATCTACATAGACACACCTTTGTTTTGATTTAAGAAACAAAGACGTTTCAGTTTTGGTGAAACATCATGAATCCACATTAGAAAGATTTCTGTTTCGCGTCAGCAAAACATCATAAATCTAATGAGAAACATCTCAGTTTCGATTTGAGAAACGAACACGTTTTAATTTGGTAAAACGTCATGAATCAACAGGAGAACCATATCCGTTTCGATATGAGGAATGATCCCAAAAAAACATCTTGAATCACCATGAGAAACATATCCGTTTCGCCTAAGCAAAACATCTTGGATCGTTGGGATCTACATAGGAAACATATCCGTTTTGATTTTGGGACGATCCCAACGAAACATCTTGGATCGTCATGAGAAACAAATCCGTTTCGGTTTGTTATATAATGTTTTTGGATCCATTAGAATCCTTTCTTGGGGTCTTCTTATTACGGAGAAACTTAAAGTTTCGAACGACCTCCAATAGATATCTTCTTGCTGGATCCAAGACAAGCTATGGTTGATTACCATATGAGAGAATTTGACAAGGAAAGGGGGTATACCCTATGTCTTCTTGTATTCGTTTCCTCCCGGTCTCGATTGCGCTTGTATCTATTTTATGGATTTGTTGAGCTTTTTGTTTTGTTGTTCTTTTTAGAAGAACCGTAAGCTTCAACTGGAATATCAATCGAAGCCCCTTTCTCCTTGCCTCCCTCGTTGCTTATGTAAAGCTTTAGTCCTGGCTCCCACGTTTGAAAGCATTTATTTTAGTAGTCAACGACTTTAAACTGCACCGTTACAAATTTTAGCCGTTCATTCACATTGATCTAAATTACTGCATGGATTGACCATGTAATTACCTCCCGTCCACATAATCCAAATCTAAGACCATCTTGTTGATCTTAATTCGTCAGCAATATATATATATTTGTTACGTGTATATAATACATCTTCCATATTAGGTATATATATATACACCTAGTTAATCCCTTGCAAAACCACGTTAGTGCCATATTTAATTAGTTAGCAAAATGAAAGTGGATGATGATCAATATAGTGAGTATATGTTCAAACTTTCGGATTAGATCGAATCAATGTCTTAAATCATGGGTAATTAGGGTAATATTAATCACCACCAATTATATTTTGTAACAAGAGAGGGTATATATATTTGTTAGTAGACAAATCACATATAATACGTGAATGGTTCATGAACTAAGAATATATGAAAGAGCCACGTATATAAATCTTGTCTTCTTTTCCTTTAAGCATCATTTTTTATGACTAATTAGAAAATCATAAATGTTTAAAATTTCATGAAATTTTGCCCCTCAACACGTATCATATTCTCTCCTCCTATAAAAGCAACGAGATTAACTTCATTTGTTCATCCATCTCAACTTATTCATTATTCTCATCTTCACTAAGTAGAGAAAAAATCGATTTTTATATCTTATTCGGTAAATTTTTAAAATATCACATATTCTTTTGTTTATTCTTATATATGTATTTAATGTTTATAACTGAAGTTTTCTTACTTAATTGGCAAAACATAACTGAGAAAATGACATCATCATCATCATCTGAGCCTGCACGTGAGCACTAGCCATATGACAATGTGTACTGGTACTAGAAGGTGTCGCTTAATGCGACCTGTTCACACAGGCAATGACGAATACATTCTTTCCAATATGGACGAGGTATTATGCCTACAATTGTTTATTTTGGGTTGGGTTTACTGATCCAGACTATACGCCTCAGACTTTACGTGTTATCAAGAAATTATTGAGGCACAAAAAGAGGAATGCCCTGAAAGTGAAGATCCTGCTAAAGGATGGTGTGCATGATGTTGATCGATTACGTAAGACACTTGGCAGTATGCTTCGACAATTCTGATGTTGATGATTCCGAATAAACTACTTTAGGTGTTATCTATGATTATATAGTTTCCTTGTGTAATTTCATTATGTAACATTGTCATTTGTTAGTCTACGTATGGAATCAAGTTTTTTAAGAAATTTCAATGCATTCTAAGTTACAAAGCATAATGTCTTCTAAGTATTACTTTTCAAGATTGAAATGCATTCAAAGTTACAAAGTAAAAAACGTCTTCTAGTTATTATATGTGAATCTCACTCATTTATATATGTTAATGGGTTCGGTCCCTCCGGTATACATTAATGGATCTGGTGTCCAACCATTTCTATGCGATACTCTCGATACATCCTCAAATTCTCCGAAAATGTTGCTTCCCACCATTGAATGTTGGGATCTGCACGTTCCGTCCACGAACCGGTAGTATGCGGTAGTGGCAAACTAACCATCAACGTCACCTAAGTAAACACAAGAGACTCTAGATTAAAGAAAAAAAACTATGATTACATAAACACCATCAAGTAAAAATGTCAACTTTACCGGTATGAAGTGGTCACGGTTGCCTACGTGTGCCATGGCGAAAATATGTTGTGGATGATGGGCGTTTTCTGTTCTACACCTTAGCGGTAAGCAAAAGGTCGGAGCATCTCAACACAATAACACGAGGCCAACTTGGTATTGGGTGGAAAATACTAAGCCCATTAGTGGGAAGTGCTACCATTATATTTCTGAACAAGGGATTCTGCAATGGTTAACTTGAAGAATAAGATACTCCCAAGTTCTTGCACGAAGACGGCAACGCATCGGCTCGTACAATTCCTGGTTCTCAAGCAGCTTTGTTACTTGCTCACGTCGAATGTTGCCATATTCTTGTTCTTGTCTTCCCAGAAGTAAGGCCATCGGCCTATAACCATAATGCACGTCAAAACGTACATCTCTAACATCTGTGATGTACGGAATCCGGAAATCATCCAAATTGTCGATGCCGAAGTTGACCCCCCTATGAATGAGAGGAAAATTAGGTTCTTTAGGGCACTAATAGAAGTCAGTATAGTTGGATCCTTCAGGTTGTGATTTATCGGGTAGGGGTTGAGAATGCAACTCCTCGGCCTCAATGACCACAGGAAGTGATGTAGTTGTTTGCTTTCTAGGATGACTTGGCCGTTTTGCTCCCGTATTATTTGCCTTCTTCTTCTCCTTTGATTTCCGCTTTGCCTCCTCCTCATACTCCTCCACCTCTTCCTTTGTGTGCTCAAAATAACTCTTCTCTCTCTCTCATCCTCCTTGTCATTTTCACTCTCATCCTCCTTGTCCTTGTTCTTTTCAGCCTTTGGCATGCCTTTTCTTTTCACATTTCTCGCCTCCTTCAAGGTAATTTGTTTAGGATGCTTCAAGTCCCGATACAACTCACTTAGCTAGTATGACGTGCTTTTCCTCAGGATTCCAAGTTCCAACTTGGAGAACATTTCATGGAGTCGCAACTCTATAATGTTCATTCAAACCTTCATATTTGGGTCGTCTTATGTTACGGGAGTGTCTTCCCAATACAAATCCCTCCAGAACTGGTGAATGTCATCCTCAATCATGGGTGTGTTTGCAATGATCGCATGTGAAATTACATGGACTTACGGTAAACGAAGGCAAATCCTGACCTAATGATCAGTGCATTCTTCCGGGAAATCTCCCTTCATTAACCGCACATAATAGGCCAACAAATGATCAAAACACTAGTCTGACACTTTGTAGAAGAGTCGGGAAAAAATTGCCTATACAAGCGGATGCATCGTTGTATCATCGAAAACAATTGGTCGTTTGGAGTGTGACATGTTCATGCTCGCCCTAATCGAATCAATCTGAAGGAGGGTGGAATGATGGATCTGTATGATCACTTTGTTGAAGCCCCCTCTTCTAGAACCAATAATATATTTCAAAACCTTGTGCATTCCTTCAACTTTAAACAAACAATTGAGTTGGTAAGTTATGAAAGTAAACCATCATTTTATAATCGTTTTAACTAAAAACTCAAAATCTTTACATGTTTGAAGTCCTTGTAAAGAAATGAAGCTTATAATTTGTCCAAGCCCTGCGTTCCTTGTGAGGATTAAGTCATGTTTTCTCCACGTATCCCAAAAGGTTGTTCTTCCAAGATGTCCTCAATGTTGCGAGCCTTTGTTCACACTTCTCTTCAGTACCTGAGCAAAATAGTGCCCAACATTGTCCTGCAAAGGCTTCCATTTTTTTTTTGTCTCTTTAGGATGGTCGAACCATGTGCCTCAATGTTGTGTTTAATATGCACCCAACACAAGAGATGTTGAACTTCGCTCCCAAATACACTATTGATCCCACTTATCAACGCGTTACCACAATCTGTCATTATAGTCGTTGTCATCACTCCTAAATCTATGAATAATGACTTCACTTTTCTTATTATCTATGTGTAATTGTAAATCATTTCCGCTTTAGTGAATGCATAAGCAATGTTGAACGTCATGTGTGTGTTGGTGAATCCAACAATCTGTACGAGCAACATTTCATATCTATGGAAACATTAACATTTATAGCACTATAAAATATAGTATGTAGTATAGTTTGTCTTTACTAATTACCGACCTATTTGAGAATGACTTACTTGTTTGTCTTGTATGTCGCATCGATAATTACCACGTACAGGAACTTCTTCAGAAACCGCAACGAATCTTGGTTAGCAAAGAATAAGATTGCAACCTCGTCGGTTGTCGTGTCCCTATTTGGATGAACTACGTAGTCGTGGTCAAGCAAAAACTTAAGGGGTCATTGTGTTACGTTTAGCTCTCCGCGATCTTTGAAATTCACTTTCTGTAAGAAGTTTGCAACTTGTCTCCATGAAGTAACATTACTAGGGTACTTTTCCCTCAATTTGGAGATAATTTCTTTGGCGTCTTGGACCCAGTTCCATCTCCCCACCGCCTAGCACAAAGCTCTTGCTCCTCCGTCATTCGACCCATGAATGCAATCCCATGAAAACTAGCAAGTAGCACATGGTTAAGCCGACCTTCTACCACACCTAAAATACATTTTTCTCCTGTAATCCCGCGAATGTTTTTCTTTCACACTCCTAGTAGCTCAAATCCACACTCACACTTCTTCGATTTTGACTGTCTAATCTTGAGAACAAGCAACTTTGGATCCTCTTTGTTCACCTTTGGCCTACCAGATCTTGGTTTTCCAAACTTATCGCACACAATACTAATTTGATACAGACTTGAATTACGCGTTACCAAAGCTATCACTAAATTCTTTGTTCGATTTCTCGCTCATACGTACAATTCTTCCCTAGTATCACAAGATTTACCACTAACTACTCAATGTTTTAGCATAAATATAGCATATCTACCACTCAAAATAACCAAACTACCCATGTAACATATCTACCACTCAATGTTTTAGGCGTATAAGCGTGTAGCATATTTTGAAAACTAAACAAATATTTTCAAAAGTACCCAAATTACCCATGTGCGCTAACGTTGGCGTACAAAGTTGTACGCATATCTTGTGTCTACATATTTGCGTGCATATAGTCATTGAATCGCGTGCATATAGTCATTGCCATAATTTATAGGTTGGAGAGGAAAGATCCAGTGAAAATAATTATTACGGTGTGAAATGTAAACTGTGAATATATATATAATATGTGAACCTATAGTATTAATTCACATATAAGGTTCACAGTTAACCACTTAACCTCATATATGAACCTTGAAATAGTTAAGATTCACATATAAGATAGTAATGTTCACAATTCATATATAAGATATAATAATGTTCACATATACGATAGTAATGTTCACAATTCATATATAAGATAGTAATGTTCACAGTTAAGATGAATTCGCATTTCACACCCTAGGATATGTTTTCACCCAAAATTCCTCATTATGGGTATAATATATTGTCTTGTCTCATTTCATTTCATGAGATGAATCAAACAAAAATTTACATACTGCGGAAGTAACCCAAGCAAAATGGTTATTGGAAGATTTCTGCAACATTAAGAAATATAGTTAAGAATTTGATGTTTTCTGCAGCTTGTTTGATTGAGAATGGAATGAAAGTGAAGCTAGTAATCGAAATGGATTACTAGGATAGAAATGAAGCCTTCTCCGTCGCAGAATCGTGGCTTCTTATAATCAAAAATATATTACGCGGTTTCAGAAAGTTGTCGTAATGCAATCGATGGATGTTGTTATTGACGGTGAGTGAAGATGGAAGGATGAATAGATAGCTAGAGAGGACAAAAGAGAGAAATTGGAAGGATTCAAAAGCCAAAAGAAACCCCGTGAGAAGAGTTTGGAGACATTCAAATAAACGCATATATGCATTGCATAATGTAGCATAGGCTTCTCTGTGTTTGTGCTTGTGTTGTATTCTGATCACGAGCGTTCTTGATTCCCTTCACAAACCAACTTACTACTATTACAGTTGTAGATATGGACCTCATATTCGGTTTTACCCTTTTGCCCTCACTTCCTTCTATTCCTACTTCTAGTAATTTTGCTTTTCTGTCTATTTTTATATCTATGTTTGTTTTCCAAATTTACTTGCTTGACCGGATTCAACACTAATTTCTCATCCTAATTTACTCTTTTTCAGTTGTATTTTTATCTCATGTCACTGAAAGTAACTTCTTCAAGGAAAGTATTATAAATTCAAATCCTAATCTTAATATACTATAAAGTTAGGGGTTTCTCCAATTAATCACATTACATTTAATGCTTTGTTTTTAATTTATGTATTTTTTTAATTTTTTTTTCTTCTTCCATTTCTTTCCTACGTTCGAATATGTCACTCAAATGAAGATTTTGACCCACCAACATATGTCTATAGCGGATTTGTATGAAACTTATCACCATATTCTACTCCTCGGTCCGCAATGTGTGAAGTTTTATGAGCCGTAAAACCCGCGCGTAGCGCCGGCCCAAAAAGTCTAGTATCAATATATAATTATGATATATATTAATCTAATCTAATATAATATAAAAATCGCGGAGAGAGAAAATTAAAGACCACATTAAATACCTTTGCATTCTTATTGGTTAATATTTATCCTCATGTTAATACTTATATTTTCTAATTGGTGGATTTTATACATTATAATTTGATCAAACTCTATAAAAATTGAATGTATGAAGATTTATAGGATTAAAACTTTGATTTTTAAAAGATGATTATTTTTATTTTCAATCTAATCTAATATATAAATAGTGAATTTTAAAAATGAATGTTTACAATCAATGTTGAAGTGTTTTGATTGGCCTTGACATAAAGGAACTTTTATTCTCTCTTATTATTTCAACGGTTTGTTAAACACATATGTCTCATGCGACCCATTTTTACGAGTCTTATACGATTTTTTTAGTTGCCCGACAAAAAGATTGCCCATTATTTTGGACTAAAACAAAAGACACAAAATCCTATTCTTCTCAAATTTCGTACAATATTTTAGTTTTAAATTTCAAAATGGATTAATTAGATGATAAATCTCAAATTCGCTTTTTTCCTATCTCGCTCTTGAGTTACGTGAGCGAGTGATTTTTGTTAATGGTTTTGTTTGGTATAAATATACTAATTAATTAAGCATTGTTTCTTCAATGAGTAGGTGGATGAGATCATCATCTCAAGCTAAACAGTTTTTTTCCTTAGAGATTACTCCAGAAGTTCGTAAAAATTACATATAATGTCTATATATATCAACCTATGTAATATCAACATGAATAAGATATCCAAATTACATTTCTAGAGAAACACTAACAAGACGAGAAATCCAACAAAAAGCAATCAAGAAGACGATCAATCTAGAGATTGTAACTTTTATATTATACAACATCTAGAATATTTGCATAGAAAATACAATTTACACAATAAATGAAATAAAACTCTCGTAGCGCTAATGACCTTTTCCTACAAATTAGATATGCTTATACAAAATAATCACATTGCATTAATGCTTTGTTTTTAGTTTATCATTTTCTTGATTTTTTTTCCATTTCTTTCCCACGTTTACGAATATGTCGCCTAAATGAAAATTTTGACCCACCAACACATGTCTATAATGGATCCGTATGAAACATAACATCGTCTTTTACTTTTGGATTCCGCAACACCTTATTGTGAAGTTTTATATGAGCCTTAAAACCCGTGCGTAACGGCCCAAAAAATCTAGTGAATGTATATACTCCTTCGTTCCTTTATAATTGTTGTTTTTAGGAAATTTAAGACAAATTAAGGATCAACTCTTTTTTCCCATTTTATCCTTGCATAATTTCTTTAAATATCTGTATCTAAATGATAACTATTTAAATTTTCCAAAATCTAGTAATATTATAGGAATCCGGATCAGGTGTGAATGGATAGTGTACAAATATCTCATTCGCATGCACGTTCTTCAGTAATGACATGCACACGCAGGTGTGTGCATGTACTTTTCACATATTATCAATGACATGCAAATCTGTCAAATATGCATGTCGCTCGCTTCAATGTGCATGCGAATTTTTTCATTCGCATGTTAATAATGGTTTGCACGTGAATCTTTTTCATAATATAGAGGTAAATCTGACAAAATCTTGTCAAATTAGTAAAAGCGACAATTAAATAAGAACAAAGGAAACAGACCACAATGACAACTATATCGAAACGGATAGAGTATATTTTATTATATGAATGGAGTTGAGCCAACGTGGAGTTAGAGAAATCTAACTTTACGTAGAGTTGAACAGATCTTGATCATTACAATGAAATTAAAATATAATGAATGAATTTTTCTCTCTTGATATTTTACTCCCTCCGTTCTAAAAATATAGTTTAATTTGAGTTTTTGACACTATTTATAAACTGAGAGAATTTTGTAGATTTTTTTAATATATAAGAAAAAACATAGTCATGTAGGGTCTTGTTTATTCGTCTCAATGAGCACTTTAACAATATTAAAAAATTATAATTCTTATTAACATATAACGAGAGATATTAACGATAAGAAACGTATCTCGGCATATGCGCCCAGTTGAATTAGTTGAATTGAGACTACCATTTTCGGACATAGAGAGTATTATTTATTTTTTATTGACATTAACTTTTTTCCTATAGGGTTTATAAACTTTATGTGTAGAGTATAAAACTCTACCGAAGCAAGACTGGTAAAAGTATAAGGATATCAATTCGCTAGCACACACAAACATAAAACATCCATATAACATTTTTGATATTTATGCGCTTGCATTTATGCGCTTGCATTTATGCTACATAACGGGTTTCATGAACCATTAAAACTGACGGAGTCGGAATCACAAAGCTTTTCCTAATCATTTGTGACTCCGACTGTATCAGTTTACATGGTTCATGAAACCGTCAGTTATAGGACTGAAAAGTTCTGTTCTGAATCCGATTCATAATTCCTTAGAATTCGAACCGACGATTTTGAAACTGTCATTAATTATTCTAGAGCTAATGATTCTGCCACACCCTTTTTCCCTCAGATGATTCGCGCACCCTAGTATTTTATTCGCGCGCCCAGTATTTGTCCTCAACTAGGGTGAGGACAAAAGTATCCGAAAATATCTCATTTTCGTCTTAATGAGTACTTTGACAATATTAAAAAATTATAATTTTTATTAACATATAACGAGAGATATTAACGATAGAAAACGTATCTCGGCATATGTGCCGAGTTGAATTGAGATTATCATTTTGGGACAGAGGAGTACGATTTATTTTTTCTTGACATGATTATGTGACAGGTTTAACTTTTTTCCTATAGGGTTTATAAACTTAATGGGTAGAGTATACCGAAGCAAGACTGGTAAAAGTATAAGGATATCAATTCGCTAGCACACACAAACATAAAACATCCATATAAGATTTTAATATTTATACGCTTGTATTTATGCTATATAATTGGTTTCATGAACCATTAGAACTGACGGAGTCGGAATCACAAAGCTTTTGTTAATCATTTGTGACTCCGACTGCATCAGTTTACATGGTTCATGAAACCGTCAGTCATAGGACTGAAAAGTTCTATTCCGAATCCGATTCATAATTCCTTAGAATTCGAACCGACGATTTTGAAACTGTCATTAATGATTCTAGAGCTGATGATTCTGCCACACCCTTTTTCCCTAAAATGATTCGCGCACCCTAGTATTTTATTCGCGCGCCCAGTATTTGTCCTTAACTAGGGTGAGGACAAAAGTATCCGAAATATCTGATTTTTGTCCTCGACGTTATAGCGGATAATAAATTATCCGAAAAATATTTGATATTTGGTTATGTTGAACCAAAATGAACCCTTACATTTGTCCTTCATAAGGTTGAGGACAAATCCAATATCCGATTGATTTGTTCTCTACTCCGTTAAGGACAAAAAAATTATTTTTTTCAAAAAAAATACATTTATCTTCAACAAGTTGAGGACAGGTGCGTTATGAAATTAAGTGCGCCTATAAACAGCCTTAATTATTTACTGTAAGAATTTTAATACTTATGAAAATGTAGTTATATTGGAGCGATTGTAATATTTAACTTTCAAGAAAGATAAATTAATACCAGTAATAGAATCATCATAAAAATGTACTCCCTCTGTCCCTTAATGTTCTTCTCATTCTCTTTTTACACATTTGTCGAGACACGTTTTATAACGTTAATATCTCCAAATATACGTTAATAAAAATTATAAAATTTTGATATTGTTAAAGTTCTCCCCGAGACTAATCAAATAAGATCTCATATTACTATGTTATTTCTTATATATTGGACGATATATCGAAGATTCTCTTGTAATGTAAATAGTGTCAAAAATTACAATGAGAAGAACATTTGGGGACGGAAGGAGTATAATTTTAGTAATTTTTTTTCAGGAAACAAACGGTGTGCACTCCTGGTATTTTGGAGCAATTGAAGTTGTAACTTTCAAGAAAGATAAAATTTCCTCATCTTCCTATTGAGATAATGAAGCAAATTAACACAAATAGAACTCGGAATCAAACTACTTACTAATTCAAGTGAAGACCATTTTATGATAAGTGTGAGAAACGTTGTGCAACTTTTGTACCTTCATCGAACATTGAATCTCATATACTTACATATTGCTTGTCATTATTTAAACAATATACAATACTCTTCACTGTATATCTCAGAAATCATTTTCACTAAGAAGTATGATGTGATTCGAGTGAATTATATTATAGTATGAGTTATGAATACATAATTTATCAGCATATAAAAGTATAAATACATGTATAATAATGATAAAATCATATATACATGTATTTATGTTTGATATATATTTATGTTTGTTTCTGATGACCATTTTTTTTATTAGAACCGGGGAGATGGCGCCCGGGCGATGCGCGAGCTTAATTGCGTCGGCGAAACATAATTAATGAAGAATGAAGAATGAAGAATTGATTATAATTGCTTCTTTTAACGGGCGGTATAATGTATACGTTAAAAAGTTGAACTGTCGTAGACGACCTTCAAGTCTTCTACTATGTGGAAATATGTTATAGATTACGATGACAATGACAATTTGATCTGTGTTGTGATTGTATGTATTAGTTTCATATTGGGCTTAATATTAATGAGTTACAAAAGTGGTCCGTAGATTAGGTATCAAATCCTTACAAACACTAAGAAAAGACAATAAATGAGATTAATATTAACCAATTAAAAAAAAAGTAATAAATATACAAAGCCTTTATTTAGCACACCCTCAAAATTTATTTATCACACCCATACATTCGTCACAGATGTATTACATAGGATCTTCGTCACGAATGTATAACATCAGACCTTCGTCACGAATGTATTTGGTCATACCTTCATCACGTATATATTTGGGACCTTCGTGACGAAGGTCTAGGTGACTTTCGTGACGAAGAAACTTAAGAGATCCGTGACGAATGTAGCTATATCTGCAAAAGTGAAGCTATTATGTCTAATCCACACGAACTACATTTAATTACCATCACATATCCGCAACCAACTTCATCTTCTACATTTTCACCTTCATTTTACCCCCATTTCACCCTAAACACTCTCATTCAAACACAATATTCAATTGAAAATGTCAAATTGGGATGATTACATACACCAAAATGTTGATGAAGATGGTCCATCATGGGGGAACTACAATAAGGTATGTTATAGTTGTTTTTAATAATGCTCATGTTAGGGTTTGTAGGTAAAATATATGTTTTTTTATGAAATTGAATAGTTTGAAGTTAGTTGTTTGTGTTGATTGTGTGAAAATCATGTTGTAATATAGAGTTGGATAGAAAATATGTGTATTTTAGGTGTTACATACAAGGAGCATGATTTGTGTTTGTGTGGAAATTGTAATATAATGTTGAAGTTAGGGTTTGTGTGGAAATTTGTGTTTGTGTTGGAATTTAGGGTTTGATTCGAATTTAGGGGTAAAAAAGTGTAAAAAACAATCTGATATGGGGTAAATATGACATTCGTGACGGAACAAATTGGGACTTTCGTGACGGAAGTTAGGCATACATTCGTGACGAATGTATTTGCACAAGAAATGTGCAAATTTTTTCGTCACGCAATTACTGCTTCTATCCGTGACGAAGGTTAATACTTTATTCGTGACGAAGGTAGGAAAAACAGGTTTCTGAGTGTAGTTTTGTGTATTTTGTTGTTTTTACAGAATAATTGTCCAATGTTCAATCGTTTAAGAAACTTATCGATCAATGCCGATATTCCTTTGGGACCTGATGGAGTGCCTTCGTTTGATCTTGGTTTGGATTTTGATATTCCGCCAATAGTACTCTCTCAGCTTGATCCTCCTCCATATCATTCTCATCAAACTGATTGGTCTAATGTTCAATACCAATCTTTATCGGAACCATATCAAGACATTGAGTATTTCCCGAAATTGAAGACAGTACCACAGTTTGACAGTGTTGTGCCTTATGAGGACCCACATATATCATCAGATTATTCAGAAGTTTTCGTCAATGATAAGATATTCAGCTCAAGAACAGAAGCAGAACAGTGGGCAAGAGATATTGGAAAAACTCATAACTTCATGTTGAAGGTTGGTAGAACTGACTTCAAAGGGAAGTTAGGAAGGTCTTGGCTTAAATGCGAGCGCAGTGGACATTATATTCCTGATTCAGTTGGGAGAACTAGGAAATTCAACCACACAAAGAAATGTGGTTGAAAATTTCAGATTGCATGTAGAGAGACTGAAAAAGGGGAATGGATCATAAGGGTTGATCATGGAACTCACAACCATATTATTGGTCAATCCTTACACGGTAATGCATTTGCTGGAAGACTTACACCTGAGGAGGAAAAGGTGTTACTAGACATGAGGAAGGGAAATGCTAGACCAATACAGATGTACACAAGGCTCAATGAATCTCCTGACAACATGACTAAGAAGTCACAAGTCTACAACTTTTGTAACAAGTTCAGAACAGAGAGGATGGAGGGAAGAACTGTGGTCCAAGAATTCTTCTATCGTTCGAAGGAGTTGAACTACTTCGTAAGACACAAGAGCGACGAAGTGACAAATAAGATCACAGATGTGTTCTTCGCAAGCCCAGAGTCGATGAAACTGCTTAAGGCGTTTCCATACGTAATGTTGATTAACGCAACATACAACACAATTCAGTAAGTATAATTAAGTTAAAAAGTCTGATGTTTGTTTGTACTCTTTAAATTCTTATAGTAATGTATTATCTTGCAAAGGTACAACATGCCCTTCATAGAGATTGTTGGAATAACATCAACGTGGAAGAACTATGTTGTTGCTGGGGCTTTTGTGTCAGAAGAGAAAGAAGAAAACTATGCGTGGAAACAATGTCATTCCCAACAAGTATGTCAACCAACCCGAACCCCAAGACACACCATGGATATTTGCCATATCATTAAGCCATTCATGGTGAATCAACTTGATCATGTACGACGACTTGTCAGGAAACAATGTCATTCCCAACAAGTATGTCAACCAACCCTTAGCGATTGAGACTTGATCCATTTCAAAGTTCCCCTCATTATCCACTGTCATGCATTGTTCCCTCAAAAGCTTCGGTGAAACTTCATTACTAGCTTTGACTCTTGCGTCAAGTAAATCTATACCAAAAGCCTTCTTTGCTCTGTTGACCATTACAGCCTTCGTGTCAGCTTTGCCAACTCCATCAGCAGATGTGCGAAATCTCATGCCCTTTCCGTTTATAGGGATACCCAAAATCTTGTGCACATCTAATAGGGTGATTGTCATTTCAGCAAATGGCAAGTGAAATGAATTTGTTTCTGGCTGCCAGCGCTCAACAAATGCATTGATCAACGCTTGGTCGTGGTTGGGATACATGAGGGTTTGCAAATGTGACAAACCAGAAGCCCTAGCCAACGAAACCCAAGGATAGTCGCCCTCTAACTTCCATTTTTTCAAACCTTCTTTTCTGACCGTATTTCTCAATTGCGGTCTCTCTTATTTATCATATTTCAAGTTTTTTAAGTACATTTAAATCAATTAACAAATCATGTCTAAATTAACAAAGCATGACAATTACGCAATTAACAATTCAACCAAAGGTGATAGCTTTACTTACATGTCCTTGCCAAACCATATAAGCAGTGTGCCCGCTGAAGCTATGCAGCAAGTCTATCTCCTTAGGACCTCCAGGCACAGGCCACTGTAACTTCGGGTAAATGTCGTCTTTTTCATCGCCATGTTCATTAAGATCGATCCCCCCGTAATGGCCCTCAAACTGTCCTTCAGCCCAGGAAGCAGTTGGACCAGATTGCCATTCTGGTGCTTCTAGCTGAAAGGCCTGTTGACGGCCTACTGCTTCATCCCATGCTACTTGTGGAGAAGAGGGGGGAACCCATGTAGGGATCTATTACAAAAAAAATTGGTTATTAGTAAAATGTACAACTTTCACTCATAATCGTCTATAAATTAAATTTTAAACTAATACTTACAACACTCTGCGGACTCCAAGTTGGATAATGTGCCTCATAGGTTGGAGTCATCGGGATTTGCTGTTGTAATCAAATAAATTTCAGAAATTATTAATTTAATAATAACAAAAAACAGTAATATAATGTGAATTTCAAATTAACTAACCATGTTCTCGTAAAGGTTCGAATATGCACTAGGGTCAGCTAGCTGTTGATGTTCATGCCAAGAAGGTTGCGGGACCTCTTCACTTGCACTTGTACCCTCGTCAGCTCTTCCGCGCCTCTTCCTCGGCTTCGGCTGATAAGCGGGCCTCTCTCCAGCCTCGATTTCTTCTCGAGTTTGATTACGGGCATTCTTCCGGGCACTTCTAGAAGACGGGTGCATCTAAACAAACATAATATTTTGTGAATTTACGCATACCAAACCAACAAAACAAAAAAAACACCAAAAATATGCATAAACTTCCGTCACGAAGGTCCAGCACAGTTCTGTCACGGAACTCTGCTCAACCTTCGTCACGGATCTCACCATAACCTCTGTCACGAAGGTCCAGTATACTTCTGTCACGAAGGTTTTTCTAACCTTCGTCGCGGATCTACTTATTACCTTCGTGACGAAGGATTTTGCACAAACAATGTGACAAACAATGCCAAAACATCCGGTGACGAATGAATTTGCTTCAAATTTCCACAATTTCAAGCACAAAAAACAGTATTTAATCTATCCAATTGAATTAGCCCCTACATCATTTCATACCATATCTTTCTTAATCAAAATGTGAAAGCCTAATTCATAAGTTCATCAATTTGGGGATTATATCTAAAATTTGAAACTATTCTCAATTAAACATAAACAAACAACATTTGAACTAAAAAACATGCTTAATACACATATCAATCTAATTTAATCACACCATTTCAATGGTTTTGACATATCTTCATCGAACATGGAAAATTAATACAAAAGAGAGTTAGAAATTACCTTATCACTTGATTTGTTGATTATTGTAGTGAAAGAGATGAAGAAATGTAGAGAATGGTAGAGAATGGTGTTGTGGTGTGTTGTTGCTGCGCCGAAACTATGAGGAAATGTAGAGGAAGAAATTACATTAGGGTTGGGTAAAAAATCTCTTTTATAACTGCAAAATCGGACCTTCGTCACGAATATCTGAGGTTTCTTCATCACGGGTGTTTTCAAGACCTTCGTCACGGATGTTTTGGATATCTTTGTGACGGAACTTTATAAAACCTTCGTGACGGATGTATGAAATAGTTCTGTGACGAATGTGTGGATGTGCTAAATAAAATTTTAGGGTGTGCTAAATAGTAAGCCCCATTTACTTATAATTTTATATTAGATTAGATGTGCGTTGGTTTATGTTTGCATGTCTAGCACGTACAAATATTTCGTCCGTGCGTAGTCTTCTCTTTGTACTAAAGCCCAACAAATATACAAATTCTTAACCCTTTTAAAAAAAGGTTTTGTTACATGTTAGGGTAATCCATTGTAATTAACTAGAAACGGGCCTCCGCGCTACGCGCGGGGAAATTACAGTTTTTAATATGATTTAACGTTGTTTAATAGGTGTTCCAAAATTAGATTGGGTTAATCATATTCACCATCCTTTCTGATATAGAAATGTAACCTCAACAAAATAGTCTCTAATATTTGTTCTATCAAAAAGCAAAAAAATAAAGTTTAATTAATGATTATGTTTTCCCTGAATGTTTAATTAATCATTTTAGCAATTGACACACCACTACCTATGAATTTGTCTCTCCCTTTAAAATAATCACATTACCTAATTAGTGTGTGCTTTTTTTCCAAACAATTAGCTCGTGTGTTGGTGTTCCTATTTTATTAGGGCTTAAATCAAAAGACTAAAACCCGCGCACGGGTCTTGCGTAATTAGAATTTCTTAAATGTTTCATACTAGATATTGAAATGATATTATATCATATAATCAAATGAGTTTGATGATTTGTGCATCTTCTCTCAATTCCGCCAAATTGTTATATCATTTTGTAATATTCATGTAATATACGGGACATAAGTTTTTAAATAAGATTTTTCATATTCTTGTAATACACGTGATAAAAGTTTTTAAATATGTGCTATTTGTTTATGCAATTTCTTCAATGCTTTATATGCTACAACTTTGTTCATGTCTTGTTTATAGTATTATTACCAACTCTACTGATTGGTATATAAAATAAGGTAATCTATTTTGATTGATTAATAGCCAAGTTGGTGAATATATGAGTTATTTTTCTGTCTATAACTCATTACAATTGAATCAATTTGAGGACCAATTTCTAAATGTCATTTCACCATTGTATACAGTTTGACGTATTTACTAAATTATCATGCTTGTTGGAAATTGGGTGCAAATGTTTGAAAACAACATGCTACCATATTGCAATACATAATATTGTTTAACAATTATTAAAATTAGATGCAAACGGCCTCCAACTAAGGGTTCAAAGTTTGGTACTGGTGACGAAAATGTAGTTTAGGATAAGTAAAAAGTAAACACTTCAAGCACAAAAAAATTGAAAGAGGAAAAAATGCATACCATATATAGTTCACAACAGATCCCCCTCCACTTTGTATAAATTTAGTAATTGCAAAAGTTAAATCCTTTTACAAAACACACACTTTGAATACATGAATAGAGAATTTGGATTATTTGATAAGTTGGTCCTCTAAATTCTGTAAACCTGCATATTATTTATATATGTATATAATTTACTAAAGCCTTCATGTTTACCTTTGAAAAAAGTTATTGATCTGGCTTTTTACCTTTTACTTTAATCTAATGATGAAGTGAATTACTACAAAATTATACCATTTGCTCCAAACCTCTGTCCACATGAGAGGTTTGTAAGGTCTGTTTTAGTAAACACATAATAGTAAAAGCCGTTCAAGTATATTAATCTGTCACAATAAGATCATTAACTATTAAATCAAATGATTTTGAAAAGAATTAAGATTGTCAACAAAAAAACACTTTTTCTGGAACTTATAACGGGATCAGGAGAGTCATCTTCCTTGCACATTACCCATGGAAAACCAATATCTAATCCAGCAACAATGTTAGCAGTTGTGATCACAACCTTCTTGTCCAAGAATCTTTCTTTGCATTTTGTATTTATATTCGATCTGAAAACACAAACTGATAGCACATAATTTAGTTTTTGAAATCAGAAACTCAGTCGAATTTGACTAATCTTAATTACAAGAGGTCATGAAAAGAAGAGTCAATGACAACATACAACTAACATTGAGTGATGTTAAGGCATTGAATTTCATGTGTACAACAGTGATCACCCTCAAAAGTTCATAACTAAGGCAAGGAGTGACCATTCCGAGGGCATCTTCAAGTGCAGCAACATCACACCTGATAATTGAATCAACAATTATGTGGCAAAATAATGAGAAATTATTCAAGATATATATGAATCAGAGTCAGACATACATAAGAAGTCAAGTATATAGAATTCCTACCAAACATGAGCAGTTTTCTGAAGCCTTCATAGATATTTATAACTATGAGATGAGTTATCTACGGTGTAAGCATTTTTCTGAGGCATATTAATTTGAGTTAAGAATTCATAAGATGAATTTCAAGCTGAAGATAGAATTCTCTATTGATCCTTTCTTAAAGCTTATATTAGAACTATATTAGAACCGATTTATCAACCTCATCAATATCTTTAAAAGTGCAGAACACAATCTGAAGCAGGTTCAAAAATTACCTCAATTATTCTAATCTCTTCTTTTGTTGGCTTTCCCATGCTAAAAATTTGATTTCCTTGCGCTTGAAACTGATAGTTCCAAAAAAAGTGCAGGAGTTGCATCAATAACTGAATCACCTCCTCTTTAGACTGTACAACACTACCTCGTGAAGCTGCACAGGAACATTATTCTCGGTTACTATCATGGGAGCTGCAGCATCGTTAGCGGAAACATGGGTCGCATCACTCCTAGAAAAACAAGTTAGTGAAATTTATAGTAATATTGTGACTTTCACATAGGAGTAAGCAGAAACCTTATAGTATCAACAGAAGCAGGAGTTGCATCAATAACTGAATCTGCATGGCTTCTTGAGGCACCTTTTCCAGACGGTTGAACATCAACAACAACAGATTGCAAACTATAATTTTCAGCAGTAGAGGGCGATAAACCATCTACAGCAACCAATGGTGATTTAACAGCCATGAAAGAAGTCACGGGGGTGCAGCTGACACTGGGCTTGACACCAATCGAGAACCAGAATCAACATTTGAAAGTGTATCAACTGGAGAGAGTGAAACAACATCTGAAGTAACGACATTGCTTCCTGCCTCCATCTTTGTCTCCATGCATGATGCCTTCTCTATTTGCTCCCTTGCCAGCTACAAGAAAATTTGAGAAGTTCATTAGAAAGAACAATTATTTATAGTTGGAGGAAAAAATTTCTCAGGTCTTCCCAATTAAAAGGACACCTTTAAATCCTCTTGAATTGTCCACTTTGACTGTTTTGTAACTTTGTTGTAGTCATATCTGCCATTGTAAGTTCACTATTAACACCTTACATCTTAAAGATCATAAAAGATTTAGATACTCCGGCAAGAACGATCAGAAGACAATCAGAGTAAGATAGCATACTTTCTACCCTCAAGACTTGTGAATTCCTTCCAGTCAGTAGTTGCATTTGCCCTCTGGTAAAAAATAAAGAAGCAATGTAATTAAGGTAGCATATAAATAAAGATTAGCTAATAATCAACCCATTATCAAGCAAAGGGAAAAGTACTCCAGCTGAAGAGTTTAATGAGCAAAATTTAGCACTTTATTCTTCTCTAATACAGAGTATTAAAAGTACTCAATATATTTTTAACTATGGAAATACTTTGTTGGCTACGCACAAGCATTATGAGCAAAGCATAAATATCTGTTGGGATCATTTAGGAAGCAAGAAAGGGCTAAACTCTCTGATGCTAAGTACGTACCATGAACGGTTGCACTGTTTGACATGTCAATATGTTGAAGCCAAGATGCTTGTTTCAATTGTAGAATTATAAAGGCACAAGCATTTGGATATCAAGACATCCAGGCCTAAGCAAATCAATAAAAATGACGCGAAATAATCAGCCATGTTTGGATAAAGGTATGACTGGGAATAATCAGAGCCACATTTGGATATCAGGGAGTGCTAAAACTAAGCAACAGACGGATTTTCAAGAAAGTGTATAAAAAACGGGCTGAAGAATAATCGGGCTTACAAGAAAGATGCCCAAATGACTCCAAATCTAGCGTCTTCGCATTCCACGACCACGCCCTCTGCCCCCCACCCATTGCAGCAGTGTCTTCTTGTGCACTCTCAGACTGCATCGACACATTCTGCATGAAATTAGTGTTTTTATTGTATTTAGCAAACTCTTATTTAGAGCAAGATTTACTGCTCTAAAGGTCACAGTTAAGTGATTAACTGTTCAAACTTCAACACTTTTACTGCAAATATCCTATTAACTTCCCAAAATCAATTACTACATGAATCTTAAATTAACTGGACCAATGCATTTATGTTCCATCTGTCCTTAGTTTTTGTGACAACATAGTAAAAGAAGTTCCATGAGTTTGATTCACTTGCTTTGAGCCTGTTATTTTGTATTTGAAACTTTGTAGAAATGGAGTATTCAATTGGAACCTATTTCAAATTATCAAGAGTTGAGCTAAAGATTTAGGAAATACTCTCATGGGCTTGACCACTTCTCAGCTTATTTAGTTATTGCAACTCTTTAGGGTGAGACTTGTTCAACCATTCACCTATTAGAAGAAATATGTAAAAATGAATCTCATGTGAATATTGAAAACCAAAATATATCACTTACTTTGGGATATTTCATTGTTTCATCCATGCTTAGTGCCAAACAGGCAGCTTCTGTAGCACCATTCAATGCATTTAACTGAAACACGAATAAAAATGGCACAAAATTAACATAGACAAAAGGGTCATGCAATCTTAAAGATTAGAGGCAAAATAGTGTTCTACCTTCACAACAGCAGGTTCCCAAACAAAATTAGCAAAAGAATCGGCAATACCTCTGGTATCTATATCAACAAAATAATTTGCTCCCTCACCTATTGCAAAACAAGTGAATCAATGATTTTTATTAGCTAAATAAGACAACCAACTAATAACTAAGTACATAGCTGGCTTCTTCTCAGGTTATATCAAAAACAATGATATGCAATGAAGAAACCTAGAAATCGTAATCATCGTTATCAGTGAAGCATACTTGGAAATCGCCTATGCAAAACGGTTGGCGGAGGATTTGGCAGCGACGCTCTGTTTACTCTAGATGGTGGAGAAGGCGCCGTCGAGAGGGTTCCTTGGTGTCTTGATTTGGTGTCGGCTCGGATCTCCAAAACCTAAATTTTCGACACATAACAAAAAATTCAATTGAAAAGGGGGAAACGGGTAAACTGGTCGTATTCACGAAATTCAAATTTTCTTTTGGCTCGTAATAGAGAATACATACCAGTCGTAGAAGAGGAGGAAAGCATGAAGTGTTTCAGAAAAAAACAATGTATACAGGAAAGCATGAATGAAAAACATGAAAGGAGAGTTGTAAGATTTACCATAGATCCTCATTTCATTGCAAATATTACGACAATCAACACATCCTATTTTAACCTAAGATCAATACTATTTTTTATTAAGGTAGTTGCAGACTTTGGAAATATTATCCGACTTGTTTCGCAGTGCAATATTACTATTAGAAGCTAGACTCATTCCTGAACTTCTCAAAAAAAAAAAACTTCTCCACACACATTCTAAAATTCTTTACCTATTTGAGGATAAAACAAACTTATGATAAACAATGGACAAAAACTTCATTTCTAAATGAATTCCCATTTTCAAACTATATGCAGAAAAAGAATTCCATTACCAAAACTGTCATTTCTAATTAAATAAGGAATCAGAAATGTCGATTCAGCCTGTCAATTCAATCTCACAGTTATATATGCAGCATGTCAACTCATTTTTTCAGAAAATCATGGTGGAAAATATAGAACTTACTATTCTTAAGCTATTCTTTTGGCAAAGAGTAGCAAACATGGCACCATGGACGTCAAGCAGAAGAAACTGTGAATTCACCACCTGATGAGGGTAAGGGGATGTATAGTCGTTTTGTAAGTCGTCTACTTGCAGCTTCATTAAGTTCCTGAGGTCTATTTGTGGCTCCTGGATTACATTAAATACAGTTGAAATAATTTATACATTGAACCACACATAACACTAACATGGCATTTGCTTCAATCATAAATGTTGGCAAAATGCCCAAAAATGACATGGGTTGGAAAAATCTATTTGCATGATGATGTACATAGAGAATCAACACATAAATTTTAATCTAATACAAAATACAGCTTCATGAAATCAACAATTAGAGATGGGTGAAGATTCACGTGCTGGGTGAGGGTACAATTAGCTTTTAATTATGCCATAGATTTTTATTAGCAGAAGACATGGTCTGTGCTGAAAACATCATGCACCTATTTGCCGTGTTGATCCAATTAAAACTCGCAGATGTCACAAAAGCTTAGTAACTCTCGAAGATATGTACAATGTTGGCAATTACAAGTATGGGTAAGCAAAGAAGAAATAATTAGACTGAAACTTCTGAGCAAGAAGTAGTTCATCTAATAATACCATCACATCAAAGCTAAACACATACATACTGCATAATAATTTATCAGTCACCTATCAGAAGTATTTGCTCAGCTCCGCTATCGAAGTCTTCCATTTCTGTAAAAAATTGTGTCTTGATTATACTTGCTTCATGTTCACCTTCCGACTTCCGCATCAAAATCACAAAGTTTTAGAAGATAACATCTAGAAGCATGAATTGAAATGCTTGAAAAAGCATTTGTTCGTAATTATCCAATTGAAATCACATTTGTGAAGAAATTTTATCTCGTTGTGTTGAGGTAAACCTATATAGATTACATAGATTCTAATTGTGCAAATCTGCTAAGGAAGAAAAGCTTTAAACCATAAAGATTCAGTCAATGAGTTGAGAAACCTATCTAAATATAAAACTCACGTTGCAATTAAAAGATGGTTTAATTTGAAAATATAACAACACATAAACTACTAAGTGATAAAACACATTCGCCTCTTGTCATGCACCAAAACCGTTTTTTTACTAATGGGGTAAATGATTCAATAGTGTCAAATCTTTAATACAGCTAACCCGGAAAAATATAAAGAGTGTGAGTTACCGTGGACAAACATTATACAGTTCCATATATGGGTGCTATTGACTAACTGTAAAAAACACGATGTAAGAACTTACAAGGAGAAAATTCTCAAAGTATTAAGCAGGTTGATCAGAAGACGGGAATTTTTCATTTGGAATTCTATAGATCATTACCTAGTACACTCTTCATCACATAAGCACCTTCATTGTCAGCAGCTTTGTATCCATTGCCTCCTCCAAAACAGCCAAAGCAAGCCATCTTGACTTTCTTGATTAACAATAATGCAGCTGATAGAGTGGACAATAGAAGACAAACAATGGTTTTGTTAGTAGATAAGCAATGCAACTAAATGTACTTCATTGACACAATAGAAAAGCCCTAAATATACGGTCTCATTGAGCTTTCACAATCACTTCAATGATGAAAAATTCACTAAATAGGAACTGAAAATTAGGTGTGAAGAGCATATGCACGGCTGAAATTTCTTTTGAAAATCGGGTCTTAAGAAACTTAAAACACTTGCTTCGGTTCCCAACTTTGTGCTGTGATATTCCAAGATGATCAATTGAGAAATTTTAAGCAGCAAAATACCAAATTTCAAATGGCATATAGAACTTCTACTTCAATCTTTTAACCCCCACCCACTCATTATCAAAACAAAATTGATTTCCTGCCATTGATAATGGAACAATGCACAACAATCAACAGGAATCAGATCATAAGCAAGTTTCCCATAAGCTTAATCATGAAATATTTCAACAATTTTCAGCAGTCACATTGTTGTCGAACAACGAAGAATCACACATTTTGCAGTCAAACCAAATGAGCAGCTATTTCTCTTATACCTGAGGCTTACCAGGAACAGAAACTGCAAGAAGCGGAGCGAAACAGTAAGAGCATCTCCACAACAACCTAAATCCAGACTTAGTAAGATCGAGTTGTACAAAATTGGATAGAAAAAATGAACAAATAATGATCTGCTAACTCCTTGCTTTGCTACAAGTGGAATTGTGGAAGTATGTCTGATAGATAATAGGAGTTGCCGACAACTGAAACAACAGCAGGAGAGCAAGAGGCCCGCTGGAGAAGAAGGGGAGCGGCGGCTGCACAGCGAGAGAGTGGAGACAAAACGACGAAATCCTTGCCGCCTCGATCCCTTACAGCAATCGCTTGCCTCCATCCAGACTTCATAGGTTCACAAAGGAGGTTGTTTGTTGATGGTTGGTTCACCCGTAATCTACCAGGATTAAATTTGACTGGTGAAAGAGAAAAATAAGAGGGCAGCCCATTAACGGAAGGAGGCCCATTCTAAGTTTGCCTTTAAAAACACAGCAAGCCCGAAGCCCGAAATTTAAATGAGTGGCCCGGAACCGACCCGATACCGATTTCATTCAATTTTGGCTATGAACAGCCAACTTTTATATAGATATAAGATAAGATGTGATGATCAGGAGTTGTCATCTAGAAACATAGGAGTTGTCATCTAGAAACATAGATAAAATTCTGATTTTTGCCTTCTCAAAAGAAGAACGAAAAAAGTTTTGTTACATGAAAGTAATTGTTCTAGATGATTAAAAATCAAGCTAAAGGAATGAATTATTGTTCATTCAATTAGCAGAAGAAAACAAGTAGTCCAGCTAATTAAATCATGTCATGGATCTCCAACTGGTAGAAATAGAATAGAGTGTTGATGGATACATATCGAAATCGGAGGAGAATCATATGCATCTTGTCCTCGAACCATCCAATTGCTAAATGCCTAAATCTCTAATCACTTGTGAACTCTTTCATTTCTTTTCTCGAGGACTGATCATAACTTGTGATCATTCCAAACAAAAATGAAAAAACAGGGTTGTGAATTGTGATTAATTTAGGTTCTGAAAGTATCAGAACACCCGTGCTACATATAATACCTTGTACATGCATAAATATCACATGTGATAAGCAACAAAAGTTTGGACGTTTTCTTACGCGCAGTAGATAAGTTAAAAAAATTATTGAATGTAATTCTACCATTTCTGTTTTTTATTATCAATTACTCACTCCGTCCCCTATTATAGATCACGTTTTCCATTTTGGGCGTCCCAAAATATAGCTCATACTTTCCTTTTTTATCTTTTATCTTATTATCAATATCACATCAATCTACACTTTCTTTCCTCCTTTTTACATCAAAACTCACACCAATTCACTTTTTTATCTTCTCTCCTACATAAAAATCCACACTCACTCACAATCTCTCTCATCTCCACTTTTCTTTCTCTCTTCCTTAATTTACCTCGGTAACAACAAACGAGATCTATAATATGGGACGGAGGAAGTAATAATTAGTAAAGGGTATGAAAGTATTTTTCATCTAAGATAAAGATCAATTGATTTTGAGTCTTTTTTAAAGAGGTTGCCTATGAGTTGATTGAAAAGGTGAAGAGATAAAATGGTATCAAGAGAACACAAGAGAGAAGCTCTGCATGAGAAGCTGCAACTTCTTCGATCCATTACTAACTCTCATGCTGTAAATCTCTTCTCCTCTTTCGTTTTGTACTACTCGATCCTTTATTAGCCCTACCTACCTTCTTAATTTATTCCTCTATCTTTTTCCAGATCTACTGGAAATTTCGGTAAACGATTGATCAGAAAGATCTTTGATCTACTCGATCGTTATGACTATTTTCTTTGTCAAAATCTCTCTTTGCGATGCGACTTTTTTCTGAGTTTTCGTTTTTTGGTTGAAAGAGAGATGACACTAAACTACTCTGCACTTACTTAACTTGTTTCATTTTACTTTGATAAAATCTCGGTTCACAAGCTATTTAACCCCTCTTTTTCGGGATTTCGTTTCGATCATAGAATTCTAAATAACTTAGTAAACCTAGCTATATAGAGCAAGGAGTGACATTATATAGCTAGCTATATTACAATATAAGTAGTGAGATGTATAGAGAATAAATCTGATCTATACTTAATTAAGGTATTATAATTGCAGGTAAACAAGACATCGATCATAGGTGACGCATCTAAGTACATCGAAGAGCTCAAGAACAAGGTTGAAAGACTTAACCGAGAGATTATGAGTAACACAACTTCACAAACTTCTACCACTAGCTACAACCAAGATGAATCACTGCCTGAGGTAGGTATATTGTAGGACTGATCTTATGATATTTGAGTCTATACACTTATTTTTATATGCAGATGTTTATATATGATCATGATTAGGTCACGGTTGAAGCCTTGGGGAAAGGGTTTTTGATAAATGTGTTTGCGGAGACAAGTTCTCAGGATCTTCTTACGACAGTTTTAGAAGCCTTTGAAGAGCTCAACCTCAATGTTCTCGAAGCTTCGGTTTCTTGTGTTGACACTTTTCGTTTCGAAGCAGTCGGTACAGAAGTAAGGATCGAATGTATATGAATTATGATCATATGATTATATTGTGTCATTAACATTCATTAAGTGATCAATGGAAATATATGGTGTTTATGCAGAATGAAGAAGAAAGCATTGGTGCACAAGTAGTGAGACAAGCATTATTGCAAGCTATCAAGAATTGGACCGAAAATGGCGATCATTGATTTACAAGGGTAATTAGTGATCAATTAGCTACAATTAGTACTATGTCTACCAACAAAATAAAGAGAGATTCAAGGGTAAAGGAAAAGGGTGTTAACAAAACACCCTAGCTACTTACGAGGAATAGATCAACACAACATCGATCGATGCAAAATTAGTCCTTTGGTTTATCTAGCTACTTACGAGGGATTAACCAAGGGTAAAACCCTTGGTTTTCATTATTAACCCTTGGTTTTCATTATTAGTCCTTTATCTCCTACATTTAGACTGGAAGATGCAAAATGCATTCCATGCCCATTTAAACTCAGTGTACGTTATGGTGGTGATCAAAGAGAAGTAAAACAAAGAGGGGGAAATAATCTAATTAATTTGATCGATTTGGTGAAGAATCATGTTATTTTATTTATTTATTGATGAGAAAAGAATCTGATAGGCCCCTTGTCATGTCCGGATATATACTTAGACATAGGGGCGGACCAACGTTGGTAAAAAATTCCCAAAAAAAAAATGTAGTAAAAAAAATAGTGTTTTTTCTCGTATAGTTCCCTCCTGAAATATACTCCGTCCGATCGGTTATGTAGTTCGTTTTAAGGCTTTTCCGTTGATGTAGTTCGTTCTAGACCCCCTACATAGTGGAACCTGCTCTTCCTTCTTCCCCATAAAATATAATTAATGCTTTCTTAACTCCATTCTTCCTTGTATTGGCTGTTTTTTTTAATATACAAAAATTGAATATGAGTTTTGAGAAGTTCAACGACGCAGTTGATGAGGTTTATTGCTCGATTTAATTTTAATAGGGTGAAATAGTACATGATTAAAGAAAAAGTAAGCATTAATTATCTTTGAAAACTGAACAAGCCTAGGTGTCTTAATACTCGTGTATTTCTCAATACGAACTATAAAATCGATTGGAGGGAGTAGTATTTTAATTAATATATAATTTAGCCTCTTCAGGATCTGAATCTTGCGTACGCCACTGCTTAGACATGATTTAAGGAAGGGATACTCAATTGCTATGAAATTTGGGTTGAGAGAGGTGAAAGAAAGGATTAGAGATAGACAAGGGATCAGAGAAATAGACAAATTAGGAGAGGAAGAGAGTAGAAACAGATTAGAAAGTAAAGATTGAATTATTAATTCTTGGATACTATTACAATTGACTTAGATGATTATTTATACTAACTAGTTCATTTCCCGCGCTTCGCGCAGGCCTAACACGTTTACTTTTATCGTATTTATATAGTTCGTGTTATTTTTACATATTTCTTTATGCAATAACTTTTAATAAAAAATAGATATTTTTAATCAGTTAAATATATAAATTTCAACATGTCCAACATGTCCAAGGAGAATATCATAAGACATACGCATAGAATATATAAAAATCAATGAGGGAAATACGATTCAGAAACGAACATACACTAAAAAATAACTAAAAGACCTAAATTAGGAGATTAAATGAAAGGAAAAGCAACTGGAAGAAACGAACAAACGCGAGACGCCTACAGTAGGAACCTAATTAAATGTGATATTTTTTTAATGTATTAACTTAATGCATTATCCTTTCAAAAAAAATCAATTCATTAACTAAGTATCATTTGCCATTAATTCAATTCATTAACTGGAAGAGACGAACAAACGGTTTTCCGTTTGCAGTTAGTCATTAAATAGACCCTAAATTTAAAAGGAGTGAACGATGACATAATACAATTCTACAAACTCGTAAAATAAAAATACAACTATTGTAACGGTGGTTATAACCGAAATCAAGAATGAAGAACTCGAGAAGGCATTTGGATACTGCAATAGGCAAAACATATTTATACCCAAAAAAAAACTTAAGTAAAAACATCTTTCAATTCAACAATCAAGTGGGAAGATGAAATGCTAAACGGAAGAAGAAGGGTTGAATATCAACGGAAGAAATAAAGCATAATCAATAAATTAAATTTAACTCACTAACCCAATTACGCTCGATGGATTAATTACGGTGGCTCGGTACGGATTGACATTACTTTGTCAAATCCATCAATTTTTATATAGATATATAGATATATGATATATAGATAGATTAAAATATCTAATTAACTCATATTAATTTTTTACCGAAGAAGGAGGGGCGTCAGAATAAAACGAATGGATTGACGAACGGGGTTAGATAGGAATGAGTTGGGAGGTAGTGGTAGAGGAAGGAGACGAAGACGATGTGTTATTATTTAGTGATGAAATTAACATTTAAAAGAATAGATAATTAGGATAAAAATTTAAAATATTAACATTTATTAAGTACAAATTGACATTACTTCATCAAACTCAACAATTTTTATATATATATAAATAGACAAGTTTAAAGTTAGGAATTGCAAATCTTTAAAAATAGACTAAACTCAGCTATGCATCGGAAGTAGGAGGAACCAACTACACTCGGTCTTCCCTAACAAATCTTTACTCCTTTGTTACAATTGCATTCGATTTGAAGTTAGAAGCTAATTTCAGGTTAGATGAAGAAGCATCATTGATATTTTCATAAGTTAATTCATAAAGTGGTGAAGAAAGATGGAAGGGGGCCTCAATTTTCAACCCTCTGCAACCATATCTCCCTCGCAGTTGGTCTCCCTACAATAGTGGAGTTTTTAGTATACCTCCATCTGACATCGGCTTGGCTTCGTTCATCTCCTTTCCATCCAGCCATCCAACGTCGAGCTCCCAACTTCGCCTCAATTGAGATTGAAGTCTGGCTTTCCGTAAACTTATCCTCGACCGGCTTCGCGCAGTCGATCGAAGATCTCTTTGCAAAGACCTAATAAACAAATTATTGCGTGAGGCATCGTAGAAAGAAGGAGAGAGTAGTTTTTTCTGGATGGGATAGCAGTAGAATTCAATGAATGACATTCTTTCTGGCTGTATCTCAATTGAAGTTTGCATTCAGGGGACATTAGGTATTTTATTAAGTCGGTGAAAAGATAAAAGATAAGAGAGCAAGAGGCAGGCGATTAGACGAAAATAAACAAAACAACTTAGGGATAGAAGAAGGCCGGTTTTTGGGTAAATACCCCAAAACTGTTATGTTTTTTAAGTTTTTGCATCACTTTTTTAAGTTATAAGTAAATACCCCTTTGCTGACGTGGCAGAGCTGTCAACAAAAAATTTAACAGAGCTGTCAACAAATTTTTTAACAGAGCTGTCAACAAATTTTTTAACAGAGCTGTCAACAAATTTTTTAACAGAGTTGTCAACAAAAACTTTAACAGAGTTGTCAACAAATTTTTTAACAGAGTTGTCAACAAGAATAGTAAGTTGTTGAGTTGTCAACAAATGTTTTAACAAAGTTGTCAACACGACTAAATAAGCTGTCAACACAACTAAATAAGTTGTCAACCTAACTAAATAATTTGTTTAACACCACTAATAACTTGTCAACAAAACAACAAATGAGTGTCAGCACTACAAATAAGTTGTCAACATGACTAAATAAGTTGTCAGCACGACTAAATAAGTTGTCAACCCAACTAAATAAATTGTTTACACGACTAATAAACGGTCAACAACATACAACACGAATAATATTACAAAATTGTAAACACTTTACAAAACTTGTCAACACCAATTAATTACATTGTGAACACACTTGTCAACACTGTCAAATTTGTTTGAAATATGCAGCATCAACACCCTTCATCTCTCCATTTCTGCATACATAGAACAACGATCATTCAACAAAATTAAGAACAATGGGCAATGTTACTGATGTTTACAGGAAATAAAGTATCAACCTATTTGTGCCTACTCCACAATTTCAACTAGAACATGATAACATATGAAGATGTTACTTGGAAAGTTTGCTAATCAAATTCATTTTAGAAAGAAGACGATAAACTTTTCATTGTTCATTTAATCAAGAAACTTTCTGCAACTGATGTTTTGAAATACCAGAAAGATGTTACTGATGTTTTAATCAAGAACACATCAACTTCAAACCAGATCAGAAACTTTTTGTTCTTGATTCACAATAACAATTAACAACAATAAACAACTTGCAGAAATAGAAAAAACATCAGTTGCAGCATGGGATTCAGCTTGACTCAATTGACAGTTCAAGATAATCATGAACATTCACAACTTTCAGCATAAACATTCAGAGAAGTCAAGTGTTGCGAGTAATAGTTTTTTGTTACCAGATTCCTGAATTCGACCAGTAGCTGTCAACAACATATAACAGGCCTCAGAAAGAGCTACTCGGAGAGAATCAAAGAGAGAGGTGAAGCTATCGGCGATCGCTAAGGAGTCATGGTTCCATGAAATCAAATCTCTGCAAGTGAATCAAGAAAGAGACACATAGTTCGGATCTGATCGCCTCGCTGGCTCGCCGTGGGAACGAGCTCGTCAGGGCGCCGCCTTCGATCTCGTGAATCGAGCTCCAGATCTCCTCTTCTCCGCCTCCGATCTGTTGAATCGAGCTCCAGATCTCCTCTTCTCCGCCTCCGATCTCGTGAGTCGAGCTCACTGCATTGTAGTTCCCAGCCTTGTGGTCGCCTTCGATAGCAGAAAGAAGAAGGAGATCATCGCTGCTGAAGGAGCTCGCCGGACTCCGATGCTGATGCCATAGGTGGAACTCGACGACAATTTTGGAGGTCGGAAAAGTGAAGTTGGATCGGAGCTTAAAGGCGGCGGTGTATATGTTGCGGGAGTGGTTGTGGAGGGGTCTTTTGAAGTAGAGATGTGCAGGGATTTGAGGGCGGAGAGCTGGTTGGGGTCGAGAGAGGAGGCGCCGGAGGTGAGAGGAGTCAGGAGGAGGAGGATGAAGAAGTGGAGCATTGGATCCATTTGCAGAAGGGAGGTTGGATGGAAGGAAGGAGAAAGAGTGGGGAAGAGGAGGAAGACGGACAAAGAGAATGGAGAGCGGCATGTATGGGGTAGGGTTAGGGTATTGACTAAAAGTTTAATACGGGCGATGTAGAAGCTTACATTAAAATGGAAGAAGGTGTATTGGACACAAATAAGTCTAGAAGAAGGATATTCAAAGACATGCCCAAAAGCCCAATAAAATTGGCCCATTAATATAAATAAGGTACCGATTGCATTAATTTTCTTCATTGGACAGCTAGTCTTTATATATACTAGAATTTAAACGCGCGCTACGCGCGACACTTTGACAGTATAAGACTCTACTATATAAGATACGATATTATATTATATATTCAATTTTTAAAATGTCCTAATTATGATCAGTTTAATATATGAATGGAGTTTATTGTTTGTATAATCTCTTTGAATTGTATCAAATATATTTGGACAAAATAGGTGATAATTTCTATTACCCTACAAAATTGTCAATTATTTTATTTTTTTAATAGATCAAACAACATTAAAAAAAAATAGAATTGCATTTAAATGAGGAGAGGAGAAAGATAAATTAAGAGAGGAGAAAGAATTAAAGTCTTCAATAAATGTGATTAATGAGGGGCATTCAACGTTTTTTGTACCATGCCAATTTTATATTAGATTTAGATTAGATAAGATAATCATCGATCATGGGATATAACATTGCATTCCCCTTTTTTAAGCCTTGTCATCAAGACTATATCTATATCTATATAAAAATCGATGGTTTTGAGAAAGTAATGGTAATCGGGACCGAGATAATGCTTTGAGTTAATGTATTTGAAAAAGTTGATATTTAATTAGGGTTTGACATGAATCATAAGAAATCAATGAAAAGAATAATCAAACCTTGAAATCAACGAGTTTATTGATTTCATTTAAGATGCGTTGTTCAACTATTTATATTAAGGAAAAAAATTATGCATGAATATTGTCTTCATATCCCCTATTTAAAGGAGCTAGAATGACTCTTTTTGGTCGAAAAAAAATCATTTATCATTTATCAATTTCTTGATTGATTTTGTTTATAAATTTAACTTTGTTGAGGTTATATTGTTGCATTGGAAGATTGTGAACATAATTTGTCTCAATTCAATTTTCAAACGTCTATTTAACTACGTTAAACTGTATGTGAAATTATGTAATTTTCCCGCGCGGAGCGCGGGGGTCCGGTGCTAGTTGAAAAGAAATAAATGAACAAATTCGAAATTAATGAGATGGTGTAGCTAGGATATAACCAAGGTAGCTGCCAATCTTCATTTTCTTCACTTGCAATGCAAGTCAGGGTACCAAAATTTTGTGCAACATCTCCCAAATCAAATCGAAGAACACATAAACAAATTTAAATCTTCAGCACAAGAAACTAGCATCATGAAACTAAGTTTCTTGATTCTTGCCTTGATTCTTCTCCAACACTTACCCACACAACCCAAGATGCACTCCCATTGTGAGAATAGTCTTCCCATATCGGAAGTTGAGATAATAATAGCCCACTATATAATACCATGGATTACTCCTCCTATTGCCAATTGGTTTTAGGATGGAACCTCATGGGCTTGTATTGTGGGCCCAATGCGCATATGCGCTAATATACACGACCCTCGTGTTTATCGGCCCACCGGACTTTATCATGGTATTAGAGTCAGGTTCCGGATCTGGGTTCGTTTCCTGGTTTATCTGAGCTTAGCCCGCCATGATGGCTTGTTATGGGCGGCTCCTTTGGCTTGTCGGCTTGAAGACATAGTTTGGGTTTAGCCCGCAATGATGGCGCGATATGGGCTGACCCGTTTGTCAAGTGGCTACTGGGCCAGGCCAGTTACCACTTGAGGGGGCGTGTGAGAATAGTCTTCCCACATCGGAAGTTGAGATAATAATAGCCCACTATATAATACCATGGATTACTCCTCCTATTGCCAATTGGTTTTAGGATGGAACCCCATGGGCTTGTATTGTGGGCCCAATGCGCATATGCGCTAATATACACGACCCCCGTGTTTATCGGCCCACCGGACTTTATCACCCATTAAGAAAATATACATGTATTGCTTTTACATGATCAATACCACATAAGGATGATTTGCAATCCAACTTCCTTCTTCCATTCTCAACTAAATATACATGTGGAATTCAAATGTGCTTTTCTTTGTAAAACGAATCCATTATTTCGACAACTAGCTAAGCCAAATGCAACTGATATGACCAACAAGTAGACCTGGCAATCGGGTCGGGCGGGTCGGGTTCAGGTAAAAAGTGTCCCTATCGAGTCCAGTATTTTTCGGGTCGAGTCATTTCGGGTCTAATATTATCGAGTCAAAACGGTCGGTTATAACGGATTTATAGTTGTGTCGGGTCGGTTTCAGGTATAAATTACCAGACCAAAATAGGTCAGGTTGTTACGGTTTATTGTCGGGCTGGGTCGGGCCGGGTGAAAACCTACCAAAAGACTGGGTTATTACGGGTTCATTTTTCTGTTTTTTAATATTTTTTTCTTTTGGCCCAATTTTTCGGGTAAAACACGGGTTGAGGCGGGTCAACCCATTTTTTACTCAGAAATTTTGGGTCAATCGAGCTAAACGAAAAACGGGTAACGAGTTCAATTTGATGGGTTATGACCCAGAAGTTTCGGGTTGGGTCGGGTCCGGTTATTTTCTGTCGGGTCTACCAATAAGGGTTGACCAACAAGCGCTGACCAATAAGGATTAACCAACAACTACCATGATCGATCAATAGTTGCAACAAAAAGCAATTCTTCACCCGGATCAAAGACAAAAAAACACATTTCTACTTCCAGTTTCAACCAATTCTGTGTTACTGAACCTATTCATCCGAAAACAATTGGCACTTCAAGAGGAACTACGTGAGATCTCAGCTTTTGTTCGTGACTTGTGTGCTGAATTCAAAAGAGTCGCTAACGTTCTCATTGCTCAAAGAGGATCGAGTTCCTCTTGAAGTTTCTCTGATGTAGTTGGCTTAGCTTATCCTTAGGGTTCCCTAGCACATCAAGCTATCTATTCTTCTGTTTTATCTGGTTCATGGTTGTGTTCTTCTTTTCTTGTTTTGATGTTTTGCTCGCGTGTGATTCTCGTGTTTATGCTTTCATTCTGATTCCTATGATTTCTTGCAATTTTTTCAATGATATCAAAAGGGGAATATACTATGAAATCTTGAAACCAATAGAACTGGCATAATGTTAATGGGGAACTAGTTACTATGTTAAAAAGTTAAGGGGGAACTTTGAAGCTACTTCTTTTGGTGTCTCTGTGTAATGTACTTATATATTCTCCTTGCCTATTATTCATATGGTTATACAAGTATTAGTTTGTCATCATAAAAAAGGGGGATTTGTTGGAATGGGAACCTTAGGAACTTCAATTCATAGGCTTTTCCTCGGTTTCTCTAGTTTTGAAGATGACATCTAGTTTTAAAGAAGAAATCAAGATGTTGAAGTCCAAGGGAAATGGAAGGGAAACCGCGTCTCTGAAGCTGTTGCAGAAGTGACCTAACGCGGCAAGGAGATGAAGATCTTGTGAAGATTTTGTTCTTAGTTAGAATATCTTATGAGTTGTAATTGATTATCATGAGTTTATTTAGTAAACTCATCTACGTAAGGATAAATATTTATATGGAATAAAGATCTCTTGTGTAATATATCATAACCGATATCTTTACACGTGATCTCACTTGTATATAAGTACCTATTCGTACGACCTAACACTCATGCATTTTCAGAGATTAGAGAGTGCATCTTGCTAAGGAGAAAGAAAGGTTGAAAGAGTTGTTCTCGCAAAAGAACATCACGTAAGTCTTATTGTGTTTCTGCTTGAGAGTTTCTGATAGGAACTAGGTTTGTACTTAGAAATAAGCCTTTAATCTACGTTCGCCTCTAAACTCACTTATTTAATATACAAATAGACCTTTAATACTCGAAAGAGGAGTGATATTCATCTAAAGGTAACTAGTTGGTTATCTAGGGTTTCGACCTTAAGTATTTGGGCCCAACAGATAAGTCCAATAGAGTTTCACCCTAAAATCAATTGACAATAAGAGAAGTAATTCATAGCCTTATATATTAGGTTTGTTTAGTCTCAACTTCCAACGTGGGATACACTTTAACAGAGTACCATACAGTAAACCACCACTTTGTCAAATTCGATGGACGCTTCTACACGGTTGATAAAGCAGGTCATATCTACTTTGTTGATCAAACAAATTTGACCATGTATCAAATCACAGACAACTATGTTATTAATCCATCTCAGAAATCTTCTTTGAGTGCCAAGTTCGTGGTATCTGATGGAGAGTTGTATTTCGTTTGGAGGGAGAATCGAGGTTCATGCCAAATCTTTAAGCTGATTGTTGTGGTGGCCGATGAAAACAGCAGTAAGTTCGGTTGTGATGGGATACTGATTGAGCGAGTTGAGGATTTAGGGAAGAGGGTGTTCCTCGTCACTCCCATGTGGCGTTTTTCGATCTCGGCTCGATTACCTCCTCATCCATGGAAATGAAACTGTATTTTCTTCTCTGATCTTCAGAGTGGGATGTGTAAATGTGTTTGTGACTTGGATTATGATAAACATCATGAGAGAGAGATTCTATGTAGGAGCTCAGACTTTGAGCAGAATTTCGTCATTTGAAGGCTATTCGGACTTGTTTTCGGTCCCTGCTCGATTCGTTGAATTCAAAGAGGAGATTGTGAACAGGGCTAATTAGTGATACTATATTTAGGCCCCGTTCGGTAAAGATGAAGGTTTTTGGGGTTAAAGGTAGCTGAAGTTGAAGGTAGCTGAAGCTGAAGTAAGTAGTTGAAGGAAGCTGAAGCTGAAGTTAGTAGCTGAAGTTGCTTTTTGGGTTGAAGTTGGAAAAAGTGGTGTTCGGTAAAGATGAAAAAAATGGTAGTTGAAGTTGAGTGATTGTAGAGTGAAATTACCAAAAGGGGTATGGATATAATTTTATAAATGAATTTTAGATTAAAGTGTTTGTGTTATATTTGTGTTTTGTTTGTATGAGATTTGGTTATTTAATTTAATAATTCGAACTTAATATTTAAAATAGTTTATTAAAATTTAAAAATTCATATAAACTACGGAGTATATTTTAGATTATAAATAAAATACGTAATTTATTAAATTCAATAAACATTTGATGCATATATATATAACTTTAAAATTTTATAATACAATATTAATACATTTATTTATATTTATAAGACTTCACCATATATACATAAGTCTATGTGGGATTCGAACCCACATCGATGTGTATATCACATTGCTCTCCCAATTGAGCTAATAGACTTCTTCGACATGATAGAAGATACAGATTCATTACACCACAACACCAGCAACGAAGAAAGTACCCGACTCTATGAAACATAATTCATTAGAATGATCAGTGCCCCAACGATTACAAAATCATAGTCTGAAGTACTGTATCTAGATTATAGATCAAAGTATATGAGATGGGCAATGTTAACTCTATACATGGACAATTCAGAAGCTATGATGGAAAGCCAAACATTGATATGCTTTATATATGAAGATACATCATATATACATGGTCATATGCCGTGCCCCAAGCAGCCTTCATCTCGGCTGACCACATCTCAGGAACTGCCTCCTTTATTGTCTCCACTAGTGCATACCTTACAACCTGAGATTAGGATTAGTTAAAACCGACTCTAGCACTTTACTCCAAATCTTGTTTTTACATGCCATTAGATAGTCTGAGAATGGGAAGTTACCTCATAATGCTCATCAGCAACTCCGTATTTGAAGTGGGTTGAACAGAGACACTTTAGGCTTGACTCTCTAACCGTCACTTTCCCTGTCTTCCTTAGCTGAATTGCTGATTCACAAGTCTGACAAACAATGTGTGTTTCTTGAGTTTACACATGAAAAACACATACATATATATATATATATATATATTATTGCATTAGAGGTACGAGAAAAAAGAAGAGAGAGTGACCATGATGAGGACAGTCATGGCATGGGTCTTGAGCTTGGGATTCTTCTCAACAGGCACCTCTGAATTCTTCAGGAATGAGAACATCTTCTTTGTTGCTGGAGCTATCTCAAATACTCTGCAGTTCATGCCAAATCAACAATAATAGGGATGATCACTGAGATTGAAAAAGAGAGCCAAGTTTGATTGTTGCTACTTACTTCAAGAACGTGAAAAACTTATTGTCTCCTATGGATTCAACATAAGGAATATTATCTCCAACTCACACCAGCCATCTCCAACTTACACCATCATTTGTATCTCCAAATTGTACTGAACAACAACTCAAGCCAAGTCCAACAATTTTACAAATGTTGCATCCTACTGCAAATGTTAAGTTATGCTTCATTCCATGGATTTTACAACAATAAAAAAAATTGGCATTTCAACAAACACATGGAGTGCACAACTAGCAAAGTCAATAAAACCCAATAAGGAATGAATTTCAATCCAGTTTGTATGAATATCAACCATATATAATGCCAAATCAACAATATTTACACCAAAACTGAAGCAAATGTAAATTATTTTGAAGAATAATCGAAATTTAGCCACTCCATGTAATGGCATGCAGCAGTGCAGCAAAATAGATGAATTCCCAATCAAAAGAAAGAAAAAGGGCAAAATACCTGAATCGTGTACCTAGAACAAGCCAATCTAATGGAACTTGAGTTGGAGAATCAAGCTTCAAACTCAGAAATTAGGGTTACAGTTTATCAAAATCAGAAAGTGAAAAGGGTGAAGAGAAATACTTTGAATCGGAATGGAAGAGGAGTAGAGAAATCACAAGGGCATTTGATGGAATATTACCAGCTTCAACTGGGTTGAAGTTGAAGCATTTGCTTCATCTGGGGGGGCTAGATGAAGGAAAATTGCACTATTTGGTTGAAGTTACCCATTTCCTTCAACCACCTTCAATCAGCTTCATACAAATCTGCTTTTTTGCTTCATCTTTGCCGAACAGGTGAAATTTGCTTCAACCAACCAAATTCTTCAACTTCATACCGTTTTTTGTGTAACTTCATCTAATCCGAACGGGGCCTTAGTTAGGTGGAACAAACAAATCAAAACATAACCTAAAATTAAGCTAGTTGTTTTGTCTAAGGTGATATTCATAGATTCAAGTATAGTACATTATATACTATTTGATATCATATTCAGAACATATTTTAGTGAGTTACTGATTTTAGAGTGCTCTATAAGTTGGCCTTATTAGATTTTTGTTGTTGTTGCAAACCAGAGATGGGCAAGTGTAAGAACAAGTGCATCATTCTAAAATTTGAACCTAGATTTATTTATGAAACTCTAATTCTCTTCGTCAGGTTTATAAATTATAGTATAGTGCAGCTCAAATTTAAGGAAAAGTAGATTAGTTTATAAACTTGTATACATAATACATCTGATTTGGACCAATACGAGAGATCCCAACAACCAAAATGACGATGCATGAAGCAAAACTAGTAGTAAATTTATTGGTCAAATGGTAACCGTCCATATAGCAAAAGCAAGACGCCTTGTAGAGAGTAAAGTAGCAAGCGCGCGGTTAACATGATCAAGCATTATCCTCTGCGACACTCTTTTCATAGTAATGATAAGCAGCGGCGCCCGATAAAACCGCTAGCGTCAAGGCTTGCGCGTGCATCCTAGCGTGGATGAGCTTCAGACTCGGTTTTAATACCGATTTGGGTCGGGAATTATACGCCAATGATCCGCTCACCGCAGCCGCCCAAAATGCACCTGCATTGTAGATGTGTGTGTTATGAATTGATCAAAGCCAAATGCAGAGAGGAGTTAACTGAGGAAACTGTTGCGACAGATTGAGAGGAAGATAAAATGGAAACAGAAAGCATAAGAAGAGAGGAGTTGAAGAAGTTACCGATGCTGGTGAGTTTGTGGTCTGAAACCCAAGATTGCAAGGCCTCCATTTCTGAATAAGTTGTTGAGGTTGTTTGTTTGATTGATTGAAGTTGGAATGATGAAGGTGAAGGGGAAGAGAAGGGTTATATTTATAGAGTGAGTGGAAATTTAATGAGTGAAAACCAGTGGCTGAATCTGTGAAAATCAGGAGATTCAATTGAAAATGGTGGGTGTGTTGTGTTGTGTTGGATTGGATTGCAGACTCAAATCAAAACCACCTGCCCACGTGTTATGGAAATAGGAGGTTGATGGTTTTGTGTGGTACTATTCTTTATCTATACCGGCTACATTGGAAAACTAAACACCTTACTCAAAGCATATAATATATTTAATTCTTCATAATATTTTTTCATTAAACTTGTATATATTTACATTTTGGAGATTAGCTATGTCACGCCCCAAAGTCGAGATTATACGGAATATGTACATAACCTTAGTACATGAATTGTAAATTTCAAAACGTTATGTTTTTATTGTTAGCCCGCGAACATAAATAAAAAGAAAAGAAAGACAATATTCAAACATTTGAAATAAGAGGGCTTTACCCAATTTCCGAGCAACCGTTAATTAGAGTAATAATAAGGTCTCCGCAGTCACCACCCGGGGGGCAATGTTGTAGCTTGACTTAGCTATCCTAATTGTTTTGATCTGGTTTGTCAAAAAAGAAAAAAAAAAGTGACATAGTTGATACTAACGTAATAAAATTTCCATCTAAACTACTTGCCTTAAAGTTATCCCAAGAACAAGTATAGTTAATTTATGTGAGTTAAAGTTATCCCAAGAACAAGTATAGTTAAAACAATGCAAAGAACATAAGAGCCAAATAATTCGATTCAAACAGGTTCTTTAGGTTATTGAACTAGCCTAGTTCTCGCGCATTCGGGTTTATATAACTCGATATAGTTAATAAGTAGAACGAAATATTATGTAATATATAATTTTATATGAAAATAAGTTGATATTCTAAATGATATTGATATATAATTAAGTTTTAAAATTTCAAATATAATAAACAACGAATATTAATGAATTGTTATACCAAAAGTCTTATTTGATCAAATTATCATAGGTCAATTTTTAACAAATTTAAATAAATTAATTTCAACATATATAAAACTATATAATTTAAAACTCTACCATAACACAAAAATATAATTTTTTCTCTTATTTATTAAGAAATCATATCCTAAAAATAAAATAATAAATTTGTAAAATAACATAATAGGATATTGGGAGGTCAAAGTCTAAAAAAATTAACAAATAAAAATCTTTTTGTAATCTGAAAGATCTTAAGCAATTTTTTTGTGATATTTTTGCACATGATTGTTTTCCAAATATAATCATTTTTTAAGAAAACTAGTCTCTCCTAATAAAGATATTTAAGAAGAATATTTCACATATATTTTTCAAACAAATCTATTACTATTAAATTAAAGATTATCTTTTAAGAAACTACATCAATCTATTTCCTAATAAAGATTTTATCTTTTAGTAAGTTAAAAACAAAATTATATTTTATAAGGATTATATAATTGAAAAAAATATTTTTGGGGTGGTTGAAAAATATTCATACAAGATATTTTAAAAAGAAATTTTCACATATATTTTTCAAACAAATTTATTACTATTAAATTAAAGATTATCTTTAAAGAAACTACATCAATCTATTTCCTAATAAAGATTTTATCTTTTACTAAGTTAATAAAGAAATTATATTTTATAAGGATTATATAATTGAAAAAATATTTTTGGGGGTGGTTGAAAAATATTCACACAAGATAATCACAAAGATATTCATGAATATATTCATCTTGGATTGGGGTTTTGCTTTACCCATAAAAAAAGGTTCAATCAAAAATAAAATGTTGCCTTTTATAATGGAAAATATTAAAACTAAAGGATATATTAAAAAAATAACGATAAATCAAATTAAGAAAAATGATATTTTGTGAACATGATAATCATATTTTAATAGAAATAAATTTTTTTAAGGCTCATATAATTGAAATACAAAAAGTTTCACAAATCATTTTACTAAATAAAAGAAATTTTAATTTTTAAGGGTAATATAATTTGAAATAATATCAAATATATGCATAAATAAAATTTTCTTTAGATAAAATGTATTATAAACAAAATAAGCCACCATAAATCATATCAACTTATTAAAATCACAGGTTAAGATATAAAAAATGATTTATAAAATGTAGAAGTACCATGTTTTCTGAATAAATAAAAGAAGAAGATATATTTGACAAACACTTTTTTAAATCTTAACCTATTCATTTTTCGGTCACATTTTTTACCTCTTATTTGATAAAGGGAAATTATATCTGGCAAACGGGTCAAACGGGTCGGGTTTGGGTTCGGATGGAAAACGGGTTTGGGTTAAGCGGGTCGACCATTGGTCGAGTTCGGGTCGGGTCCCAGTGGGTTTCAAATGTTCGATATTTTTATTGTAATAAAGAAAATAAAATTTAAACAATATTTTTATTTATTCAGAAAGAAAATATGTGAAAATTGGGTCACTCGACGAGTTTCGAGAAGTATGAATCGGTTCAGATTTGACACAAATGACTTCATTGTTTGGTAAGTTTTTGCCAAGTCTACTTAAGATATCATAACATATAAATTCAATATTTCAATATAATTATTTGATCTATTTTCCCGTTAGAAATATCTATAATGACAAAGAACTTCATTAGTAAATATTTGACGGTAAAAAATATTAATTTTTATAAATTTGAATATTTCTCCTTTGGTAAAATAAAATTATATGATTATTATATCATTAGACAATAAATAACAAAATATCCTAAAAAGGTATTCTTTAGGAGTAACCTAAATTTACATAATACAATACGAAAATAACAAAAATCTCAATTTCTAGTTTAGATAAAATTAATCTTAACTTTGAAATCAATAAAAAATTAAGAACCCCAATTTAAAATTTATAAACAAAAAACAACCAAATTACAATTTCAATTAAATATTCTTTAAATTCAAAGATGAATGTTTTGCGACGTACATAAAACTATTATTATGTGTCATTTTGTTATTGAATTTTCTAAATTTTTACTGAAAAAAGTCATTTAATCTACATTTTGGTCTTCTGGTAAAGGTTGAAAATATTTTAATTAGTTTTTCCTAAACAATTAAAGTTTAAGCCTATATTTTTCCCGTGTCGTGTATGCATTTAGTATGTTTATGTACTTTATTATTTAATTTTTCAAATTATATTTAATTCTTTTAAAGATATAACAAAATAGTTGAACACAATAATAACCCTTAAAAAATATAATTTTGTTTTTAACTTACTAAAAGATAAAATCTTTATTAGAAATAGATTGATGTAGTTTCTGAAAAGATAATATTTAATTTAATAGTAATAGATTTGTTTGAAAAATATATGTGGAAATTTCTTTCCAAAATATCTTGTGTGAATATTTTTCAACCACCCCCAAAAATATCTTTTCAATTATGTAATCCTTATAAAATATAATTTCGTTTTTAGTTTAGTAAAAGATAATTTTTTTATTAGAAAATAGATTGATGTAGTTTCTTAAAAGATAATCTTTGATTTAATAGTAATATATTTGTTTGAAAAATATATGTGGAAATTTCTTTTTAAAATATCTTGTGTGAATATTTTTCAACCACCCCTAAAATAGATTTTCAATTATATAATCTTTATAAAATATAATTTTGTTTTTAACTTACTAAAAGATAAAATCTTTATTAGGAAATAGATTGATATAGTTTCTTAAAAGATAATCTTTAATTTAATAGTTATAGATTTGTTTGAAAAATATATGTGAAAATTTCTTTTTAAAAAATGTAAACTTTAATATTAAACTTTTATTCCGGTGGTCCAAGCAAAAATTCAACCCAAGATGAATATAATGGGGAATATCTTTTTGATTATCTTGTGTGAATATTTTTCAACCACCCCAATAATTATATATACTAGTCCCTCCTGCCCGTGCTACGCACAGGCCAAATGAATTTTAAGAAATAAAAATAAAGTACTCTATAAATATGAATTATAGTGTGTAATATTGTCCCGTATGTTTCACTTATATTTTACTGTGAATCCGGATAATAATTTTTAAATTAATTATTGTAACTATTTTGTTATATCTTTAAAAGAATTAGATATAATTTGAAGACTTAAATAATAAAGTACATAAACATACTAAATGCATACACGACACGAGAAAAATATAAGCTTAAACTTTAATTGTTTAGGAAAAACTATTTAAACTATTTTCAACTTTTACCAGAAGACCGAAATGTTGATCAAACGACTTTTTTCATTAAAATTTAAGAAAATTCAATAACAACATGAGACATAATAATAGTTTTATGTACGTTGCAAAACATTCATCTTCAAATTTAAAAAATATTTAATTGAAATTGTAATTTGGTCGTTTTTGGTTTATAAATTTTAAGTTGGGGTTCTTAATTTTTTATTGATTTAAAACTTGAGATTAATTTTATCTAAAGTAAAAAATTAAGATTTTTTTTTCGTATTGTATTATGTAAATTTAGGTTACTACTAAAGGATACCTTTTTAGGATATTTTTTTTATTTATTGTCTAATGATATAATAATCATATAATTTTATTTTACCAAAGGAGAAATATTAAAATTTATAAAAATTAATCTTTTTAAGCGTCTAATATTAACTGATGAAGTTCTTTGTCGCTATAGATATTTCTAGCACGGGGAAACAGATCAAATAGTTATTTTATTAAAATATTAAATTTATATGTTATTATATCCTAAGTAGCATTGTCAAAAGCTTACCAAACAATGAAACCGTTTGGGTCACACCTGAACCGATCCATACTTCTCGAAACTCGTCGAGGGACCCACTTTTCACATATTTTCTTTCTGAATAAACAAAAATATTGTTTAAATTTTATATCTTTATTACAATAAAAACATCGAACACTTGAAACCCACTGGTTTGACCACCCGACCCGAACTCGACCATAGGTCAACCCGATTAATCCAAACCTGTTTTCCATCCGAACTCAAACCCGACCCGTTTGACCCGTTTGCCAGATTTAATTTCCCTTTATCAAAAAGGGTGAAAAAATGTGACCGAAAAATGAATAGATTAAGATTTAAAAAGTGTTTTTCAGAAAGATGTTACTTATACATTTTATAAATAGTTTTTTCTATCTTAACCCGTAAATTTAATAAGTTGATATGATTTATGTTTGCTTATTTTGTTTATAATACATTTTATCTAAAGAATTTTTTTATTTACGTATATATTTGATATTATTTCCAATTATATGATCCTTAAAAAATAAAATTATTTTATTTAGTAAAATAATTTGTGAAAAATTGTTTATTTCAATTATATGAGTCTTAAAATAAAATTCTATTAAAATATGATTTATCATGATCACAAAATATCATTTTTCTTAATTTGATTTATCGTTATTTTTTTAATGATATCCTTTAATTTTAATATTTTCGATTATAAAATGCAATATTTTATTTTTGATTGAACCTTTTTTTAATTGGTCAAGCAAAACTCCAATCCAAAATGAATAAATTGATGAATATCTTTGTGATTATCTTATGTGAATATTTTTCAACCACCCAAAAAATATTTTTTCAATTATATAATCCTTATAAAATATAATTTCGTTTTTAACATAGTAAAAGATAAATTCTTTATTAAGAAATAGATTGATGTAGTTTCTTAAAAGATAATCTTTAATTTAATAGTAATAGATTTGTTTGAAAAATATATGTGAAAATTTCTTTTTAAAAAATCTTGTGTGAATATTTTTCCACCACCCCCAAATATATTTTTTCAATTATATAATCCTGATAAAATATAATTTCGTTTTAACTTAGTAAAAGATAAAAAATTTATTAGGAAATAAATTGATTTAGTTTCTTAAAAGATAATCTTTAATTTATTAGTAATAGATTTGTTTGAAAAATATATGTGAAAATTTCTTTTTAAAATATCTTGTGTGAATATTTTTCAACCACCCACAATTTGTTTCTATCAATTTTATAATTCTTATAAAATATAATTTCGTTTTTAACTTAGTAAAAAATAAAATCTTTATTAGGAAATAGATTAATGTAGTTTCTTAAAAGATAATCTTTAATTTAATAGTAATATATTTTTTTGAAAAATATATGTGAAAATTTCTTTTTAAAATATCTTGTGTGAATTGTTTTTCAACCACCCCCAAAAATATTTTTTTAATTATATAATCCTTATAAAATATAATTTTGTTTTTAACTTAGTAAAAGATAAAATCTTTATTAGGAATTATATTGTTGTAGTTTCTTAAAAGATAATCTTTAATTTAATAGTAATAGATTTGTTTGAAAAATATATGTGGAAATTTCTTTTTAAAACATCTTGTGTGAATATTTTTCAACCATCCCCAAAAATAATTTTTCAATTATATAATCCTTATAAAATATAATTTTGTTTTTAACTTAGTAAAAGATAAAATCTTTATTAGTAAATAGATTGATGTAGTTTCTTAAAAGATAATCTTTAATTTAATAGTAATAGATTTGTTTAAAAAATATATGTGGTAATTTCTTTTTAAAATATCTTGTGTGAATATTTTTCAACCACCCCAAAAATATTTTTTCAATTATATAATCCTTATAAAATATAATTTTATTTTTAACTTAGTAAAAGTTAAAATCTTTATTAGGAAATAGATTGATGTAGTTTCTTAAAAGATAATCTTTAATTTAATAGTAATAGATTTGTTTGAAAAATATATGTGGAAATTTCTTTTTAAAATATCTTGTGTGAATATTTTTCAACAACCCCCAAAAATATTTTTTTCAATTATATAATTATTATAAAATATAATAATTATGATGATATGATATTAAAAGGTAGATTGTTTTTAAAATTCTTAATTGAATATTTTTTTCAATTAAGAATTTTAAAAGATATAGTTTAGTCATTTATTATAACAAAAAATTTATGTGGACTTTAACATTGAGCTTTTTTTCTGGTGAGCCAAGCAAAAGCTCAACTAAAGATGATTATATTGATGAAAATCTTGTTGAATATTTTGGGTGAATATTTTTCAACCACCCCCAAAAATTATATATATTATGATATGATTATGATGATATGATATTATATGATATGATTAGAATTATAATATTATAATTATAATATGAAAAACCCTACAAACCAACTTAACAAAATTCGGTGTAATATTTTTCCTTATAAAGCAAGGTGGAACCTAATCCCCAGTATAAAAAACCATAGCTAACTACAACATGAACACTTAGAATATAACAACTCATATACATAAAATATTATGTGAATATCAGTAATAAAAAAATAACTTACATTAGATGAACGTACACAATTTAGGATCAAAATAAGTTGAACGTAGTATATTTGCTTATGATGAATATATTGAATATTTATGATAATAGTGTTTATGAATATTTATGATAATAGTGTTTATGAATATTTTGATAACAATTTTTTTCAATTAAGAATTTTAAAAGATATAGTTTAGTTATTTATTATAGTAAAACAATTGTGCGGACTTTTACATTGGACTTTTTTTCAGTGGCCCAAGCAAAAGCCCAACTAAAGATGAATATATTGATGAATATCTTGTTGAATATTTTGGATGAATATTTTTCAACCACCCCCAAAAATTATATATATTATGACTAGTCCCTCCTGCCCGTGCTACGCACGGGTCAAATGAATTTTAATAAATAAAAATTTAGTACTCTATAAATATGAATTAGAATGTGTAATATTGTCCCGTATGTTTCACTTATATTTTACTTTGAATCCGGATAATAATTTTTAAATCTATTATTGTGTTCAACTATTTTGTTATATCTTTAAAAGAATTAAATATAATTTTAAAAATTAAATAAAAAGTACATAAACATACTAAATGCATACACGACACGGAAAAGTATGGGTTTGATTCCGGTGAGGATGGATTCTTAAATGAGGACTGAGGATGTTGCACACAAACGTTATAACTCATGCACACACGAGTTATAAATAATGCACACACTGTGTGCATGTGTCACATGGTGTGCATCACAACATACTGTGTGCATGAGTTATAACGTGTGTGTGCATTAACTATAACGTTTGTGTGCATCATCCTCAGTCCTTATCTAATGATCCATCCTCATAAGATCTTTTCCCGAAAAGTAGAGAAAATAGGCTTAAACTTTAATTGTTTAGGAAAAACTAATTAAAATATTTTTAACTTTTACCAGAAGACTAAAATGTAGATCAAACGACTTTTTTCATTAAAAATTAAGAAAATTCAATAACAACATGACACATAATAATAGTTTTATGTACGTTGCAAAACATTCATCTTCGAATTTAAAAAATATTTCATTGAAATTGTAATTTGGTTGTTTTTTGTTTATAAATTTTAAGTTGGGGATCTTAATTTTTTTATTCATTTAAAAGTTGAGATTAATTTTATCTAAAGTAAAAATAAAGATTTTTTTTATTTTCGTATTGTATTATGTAAATTTTGGTTACTCCTAAAAAATACCTTTTTAGGATATTTTTTATTTATTGTCTAATGATATAATAATCATATAATTCTATTTTATCAAAGGAGAAATATTGAAATTTATAAAAATTAATATTTTTTAGCGTCAAATATTTATTGATGAAGTTCTTTGTCATTATAGATATTTCTAGCACGGGGAAACAGATCAAATAGTTATATTGAAATATTGAATTTATTTTTCAAGTGACCCAAGCAAAAGTCCAACATAAGACGAATATATTCATGAATATCTTGTTGAATATGACGAATATATTGATGAACATCTTTGTGAATATAATAGGTAAATATATTATTATAACTAATAAAAAAAATCTATGTGGACTTTAATATTGTCTTTTTTTTGGGCAAGGAAAAACCTAACCCAAGATGAATATATTCATGAATATCTGATGATGGTTCCTTAGATAAAGACTGAGGATGATGCACACAAACACTATATACATTCGTGGTATATTTTGTTATTTATTGTCTATTGATATAATAACACATAATTTTATTTTGCCAAAGGAGAAATATTGAAATTTATAAAAATTAATCTTTTTAATAAATACTTATATAATATTATTTATTATAAAAAAATTATTTAAATTTTATTTTCTTTATTACACTAAAAAAGTTACATTTGAATCTCGTCGGGTTGACCCGACCCAAACCCGATCAATCCGGAAATTTTGTCCACGCTTAACCCAAACCTGTTTTTGACCCGAACCCGACCCGTTTGTCAGGTCTAATCCTAAGTAATTAAAGTAACAAATTTTCCTTTATCAAATAAGAGGTGAAAAAACGTGATAAGAAAATAAAGAGATTAAGATTTAAAAAGTGTTTGCTAAATATATCTTCTTGAGAAAACATTTTACTTATAACACCCAAGAAGATAAAATGTCAAATACAAAAATAAATATATTTCTAGTGACATCTAATCACACGAATATATCAAAATAACGCTAAATAAAAGCCCAACCATCATCGGAATGATTTATCTATTCAATATTATGAATATTGATACACGTTTTTGGGCATAGTATACTTCACCAATAGTTTATGTGGTTGAAAAACAAATTAAATCTTTTTATTTAATTTACAATGATATATATAATTCGTAACATTAATCATTTTACAGGATGAAGTTGCTAATTAACACAATCATTTTACAAAGTTACTAATGCTAATGCAACTTATGAAAAAGAGCAATTATATGCACAGCCAAATCAAAGCAGGGTATTATACAGATTTGAGTGTGTAACAGTAGACAGAGTTAGCCTATGAATATAACACAGCTTTTATACTGCACAGCTAACATACCAGAAAGGGTTAAAATTCTGCAGGTATTTCTTCATCTTTACTTACACAAGAACTCCACAGGCCTAAACTCTATATAGAAAGCTTATTTACTGATGTGCATTCATTCTCATGTTAAAAGCTACCCAAAGTTAAGTGCAGTTCAGCCTTACTAATCCGAGTCAAGACATTTCACTTCCTCCTCGTCTAGCTCAAATGCGTCGATGTCTGCATAGTATGCTCTTAGCTTTTCTGCTTCTTCCTCGGGCATCTCATCAACTTCATGCTTAGATTTTCCCCGAGACTTTTTCTGTACATTATCAGGAAAAAGAAGAGAAGTTTAAGATAATGCTGTCAAAAGCAATCTTCAGCTCACGAAACAAATAAGGATGAAAGAACAATTAAGTCTTTATTCAGTTCCAGTTATAAAACTTCTTTCAGGAAATAATCATCTGTTCTTACCTCGCATTAAAATATGATGGTGAACCAACTTCTATCTCAAAATCAGAAAGGGATGCAAAACGAAAATTAGAAAGAATAGGACAGATATACGAATTGAGTAACAAAGGTTTTTTTTTACCTTTTTTACTGGAAATGAATCTCTCTGAATTTCAAATTTGACATCTCTTCCACCATCATCTACTTGCTTCCTATTGAAGATAAAAGAACTTTAGATCAACAATATCATCGGATCTCAGCACAAGGATATTTTCAAGTACGGAGAACTTCATTGATCAAGGGCATCTATATGAAATAGATATTTTTAGCAATTTGTATACTGAAGTTGAGTATAATGGTATTCCATTCAGCACAATGTAAAACTTAAATAATATGTGAGTTATCATCATATTATCATTCCACATATTTGTATGCACATCAAACTCAACCAGATTAACCACTTCCAAACACCACCCTAAGTGTCTGATTCAGAAATAGAATAAATAATAAAATCAGACTACTGCCTATCTCGAGTATAAAACAAGTGATTTAAAGGGATGCTATTATGTTTGTCAAAATAGTCTAGCTGAAAAAATAAAGCTGGCAGTTTAGTGATCTACCCTTTATCTTTGAGCCTTTTAAGAGGAGGGCAGCTAAAGGGCTCAGTGATCTTCAAGCTTCTTAAATTTTTACCCTCAGGAGCTCTTTTCCTAGTGTATACTGTTCTGTACTTGAATAAATCAGGGTAACTGGAACCTGTAGAATGATAAGTGTATCTCTTTAGTTGAGATAAATCAACTTATAATGACTACCAATTTACAGGATAGCAATATAAGCAATTCAAATGAACAGCTCTTTATAAGAGAAGTAAAACATGAAAGCTATACTATCAAAGCATTATAAATATTTATTTCCAGAAACAATACCAGGTCTGTCATTTCAATATAATAGTACACAAAGCACGCAGATTAACCGAGAGATCTACAAACTGTGGAACTAAAATTAAATTTGAAATGGTTTTGCTTTTGTGAACAGTCTTAGTCCCAGTGGGAGAAAATACCACAATATGACCAGCTTGCTAGAGACCTTCCAGCATTTTAAAACATCATGTATCACTGCAGTACCTACAAGTTCTATCTAAATATCATGCCATGATTTTATTAACAAGAAGCCAATATTCATCACTTATAGCCGAGTAAACAAAAGAACGAGAGATACACACCAAATCCTGTAGCAGATGGAGAATCGGGTTGGAAAACGGTAGTATCTTCAACAACTGCCTTTCCCTTATCCTTCCTCTTTACTGTATCTTGATGATCAGGTTGGATTACTATATCTTCAACAATCTCCTTTCCCTTGTCCTTCCACCTTATTGTTTCCTGATGATCGGTTCGAACGGTAGTATCTTCAACAACAGCCTTCCCCTTGTCCTTCCTCCTTATTGTTTCTTGCTGATCAGGATGGATAACTACAGTATCTTCAACAATTGCCTTCCCCTTGTCCTTCCACGTAATTGTTTCTTGCTGATCCGGTTGGATAACTACAGTATCTTCAATAACTGTCTTTCCCTTGTCCTTCTGCTTTCTTGTTTCCTGAAGATCGGGTTGAATAACTATAGTATCTTCAACAACTGTCTTTCCCTTGTCTTTCCTCTTTACTGTTTCCTGATGATGAAGCTGGATATTTGTAATATCTTCAAAAACTGCCTTTTCTTTTACCTTCCTCCTTTTCGTTTGCTGATTGTCGCTACCATCTAAGGCAAAATAAAAGGGCCAAATCAAAATAGTACCAACAACAAGAATATATAACCAATCTGACAACCAAATATGCTGTTGAACACTTGTACCCTAGTTTCTTGGCCTTACAGTGGAGAAACAGAATGAAACAAAAATACAGGAACTCTCGACACAGTTTTAGAAAACTCTTCTTTTTAAAAGTATCTACCATAAGAATTGGCTTAAACAGGGTTGTAATATTGCATTAGAGTACACTTCGTTGCAGACCCTGAAGCCTTAAACAATCACGGCTGCATAAATGCACAATAAACCACGGCGATTGCAAAAGGAAATTCAGGACCTAAAACCAAACACAAATACAATCAAACCCTACTTATCTGCAAACACAAATCAAGAGCCCGATAAATACAACGCCCTCATGTCTTCGCATACCCAAATCAGCAATAAGGAACTCAGTCCAAGCCTATTAATAAACCTAACTCCAGATCAATTAGGGTTCCAAACCACAAATCCACAACTAGACAAACCAGCAACTAAAGATTGTCAGAATGATAAATTAGGGTTCGAAGCGCAAACGAAGCACGCAATCCTGCGATAATCACTCAAATTCACGGCAATCAAGGAAGGGGAAAGAAGGTTTACAGGAAGCAGACAAGAGAGTGGAACGAGTGCTAGTGGAGATTGGGGGATTGTTCGAGCCAGTGCTTGTATTGGATTTGAGCGAGCCAATAGGATTCTCATAGTTGTTCTCTGAGGAGTTTTTCGGCGGCTGGTTCACCGCAGATCTCAACGAAGATTTCCGACGGACAGCGACGATGTTCGTGCAATCGGAAAGAGGCTTCCTCTTCAAGGAGCTTTTCTCAGCTGCCATAACTTCCAATCACTAGACTGAGAGCTTCTGTTGTTTGCTTCTTCGCGATAAAAGGGAAAGTTGGTTTTGCTGCTTTGCTGGATTGCAGTAGAAGCTTTGCTGGCCATGGCGGCAAAACGGATTTTTGGTTCAAGTCTGTGGGCCGGAGAATTGTTTTGGGCATTTTTACTATTTGGCCCAATGCAATTAAATGCTCCAGTCGGCCCATTCAAACTATTGTGCATCATGTTAGGAATTGAGGTTCCTTAAATATATTTGTATATTTTAATTAAATACTAGCTTAGCTCCCGTTCCTTGCACGGGTTTATAAAATATAAATTATAAAATATTAACTCAATAGGCTTAAGATAAAAAAAATGAAACTAAATAGATTTAAGTTCTTTTTATCCCATACAAACTTAGTATAATCTCTAATAACAATTTTTCAACTAATTAGAGCGCTATTCGTTAGTCACTCTTTACGTTTGAGGAAATTGGATAAGAATGTTACTGACACACTTTCACACATTATAAGGCTCTCCGTTAGTTACTTTAATAATGCCAAGAGCGGTTCATATATTTTGCACAGATTAGGATTTTGCATTCAGAAAGGAGTAGGAGCTTAGTTAATTTTCCGACTCCCATCCAACTTTGTGTAAATAATCAACAATTATGAATTATATAAATTATTATTTAGAAGGCTAAGTCGATCAGTTTTTTAATATAAAAATATTTGAGTTAGTATGAAAAACTTGCTCAGAAGAGTTAATCGAGACTTATTTAAATATCAGTTTAAAAATTATGACATTAAACCTTCTATGCAATTAAATATTTATATATTGGAACACACAAAATATGGAGAAAGTAAAAAAGAAATATAAATGACCATATTATATTCAAGTTTTAATTTGCCTTATATAAGCACACTTTATAATTTTCCCAATATAATATAATGTTTATAAAAAAATGATTAAGAAATGGAAAGTGAAAGAAATAAGTGTGAATGTGATTTGCGATAAAAGGCAAACTTTTAACTTGACCATATAATATAAATTAGCATGTTAAGCTACTCATTTAGAGTTGTCATTTAGTACAAAATAATAAACTGGATAAATATATACTCAGAAAAGCCAAATGACTATTAAAGTACTCCCTCCGTCCCATATTATAGATCACGTTTGTTGTTATCGAGCTAAATTAAGGAAGGGAGAAAGAAAAGTGGAGAGGAGAGAGATTGTGAGTGAGTTTGGATTTTTATGTAGGAAAGAGAAGATAAAAAAGTGAATTGGTGTGAGTTTTGATGTAAAATGAGGAAAGAGAGTGTAGATTGATGTGATATTGATAATAAGACAAAAGATAAAAAAGGAAAGTAAGATCTATATTTTGGGACGTCCAAAATGGAAAACGTGATCTATAATATGGGACGGACGGAGTATTAACTAATTGGAAATGAGGCAATTATGCACGAAGATTGTAAGAATTAATCAATATATACACTAAAAATAATTTAAATAATGTAAAAATCGAAAGCGAAAATAAATAATTAAATAGAGAACCCGAGTTCAGTTCTTTATACAGCTCTTAATCTATATAAAGAATATGGATTTGTTACAACTAATTATCATATCTCTTATATATCCATTTTTTAAAGATATACTTATAAAACAATCTAATCAGTTTAAAATCGATCAGAACTGTACCAAACTCATATATATCTAATACTTAGATAATCGATACCAAACAGCGCTAGTACAGTGAGCATGTGAGGTGGAAGTCCACACATCTTTAGATACCACACATCTTTAAATACCACACATATTCATCTTCAAGTTAGTATTCTCACAAACACATCTAACCGCATCGAATGCGGTTCAAATCAAATAAGAACTCTCTTCTTTAGCCGGGTCACAAACTCACGACGGTAGTACCTAAGGAAGACCGGCAATTAATGTAAGGGTGAGCATGTGAGGTGAATGTTGGAACTGTTTTTCGACTGGACTTCCGGGCACATTTCCGGTGATCTACGGTCACCGGTTGTGCTGGATTATAGGAGCGTTGGCTTCGTCTCCGTGAGCACTACGCCGTAGTGTATTCACACGTCAAAATCGGGTTCCGTTTGAATGAGAAATGAGGGCTCAAAGTTGGTTTCTTGTCTAAGTAAAAGTAACAATTTGAGCTGAATTTATGTGGGGGGTTTTGTCCCACATCGAAAATTGGGGTAGAAGTTGAAGGGTTTATATAACCCAAACCCCATACCCTTGGTAAGACCTTGGGAAAGGTATGGAGAGAGGACCCGGGGGCCCCTCGCGCGGTCCGTCCGTCCGTCCGGTCCGTGGCCCGTGGCCCGTGGTTCCTTCACTATCACTGAGAGGCCACACGCCATCCAAGCCTCCTTCGTCCTTGGGAAGGACACCCACGTGGTCTCAAGCACCGAACTGGGTGTCATACTCGGGGTACCTCACGAAGGCTTTGAAGAGTACGTCAAAGGGCAGTGGCCAAAGGACATAGGGTTGACTGCAATCCAAAGGGTATCTCAGAACTACTCCACTGAAGTTGTGGGGGAGATGACCACCTCGTCCATGGGGGTAGCTAACCGGATCCTGCATAGCCTACCTAATTAGTAATGTTACTCTCAGAGAGCAGAAGCGCACTACCATCCTTATTCAGGACTGCCTTCTCATGGACAAGCTCCTCCTCAGGCAAGCCATAAACTTACCAAAGATCATCATGCTACACATGGCCCATGCCCGGAGGAACGATAGGCACGGTCTTCCCTTCCCAGGCGTAGTTAAGAAGATCCTAGAGTATCTGAGGGTGTATGAAGCTGGTCATTCTGAGGTTGTCTTTGCTAGGGAGTTAGCTGAAGCGAATTTAAGGAAGATGAAATTTGAGAAGAATGAAGATGGAGATTGGGTCCGCTCTGCTGAGTTTTGTGAAACAGAGCATATATCTGAGGACCCTCCACAGGAACAGAGTGAAGAGCCAACTTTGGTCTACCAACAACAGAGGATGGAAGAGCTGTGCTCACTAGTTGCCACCTTGACTGAACAACAAAGGCTTCTGGTGAATGAAGTTGCTGCCTTGAAGGCTGAGATACGTCGTTGGACGTCATCCAACTAGAGGTTCCCTTGGCAGTTTAAAAGTCTCTTCTCCACACCCTTCCTCCTCTCTCTGACCCCCACTCTTTGTTCCTAGCATATCTATCTATCTTCTCTTGTGCTTATTGTACCCTTTGTTTAGGGTTTTATGTGTCTGCTTTTAATTTCTCTATGCTTGTGTGTTCTATTCCCCGTCCAGTATATGTATCAGCGTCTGTTCTTATGGCGCTTGTTTTTAATCTATGATTTGCTTGTTTTGATGTGTTCTGAAGTTCTTTTATTTCAAGTGCATGTTTAGACTTGCTTTTTGATGATGCCAAAAGGGGGAAGAAAGGAATGGTCAAGGTTTGAGGGGGAACATCTGTACTTATACCTTATAAGTAACGTTCCCTTAGGAGAACTGTTTAGATGAGTTTTAGAAGTATTCAATGAGTATGTTTGTCACCATCAAAAAGGGGGAATTTGTTGAAGCTACGGCTGAAGTAAAGTTCCTTCTGGTTTTGATGGTAACAAACATTCCTACTAATGTATACTTGAGTGTTTCAGGATGTCTACTTGAGCAGGAACGTTACTCAACAGAGGCGAAAGCTAATTAAGGAAAGAAAGGGCTGAGGTAGCGCAACGAAGATATCATGTTTCCTTTATGGAAAATATGGTTTGAGCTGAGAAGATATCATGAAGAAGTTAGGGAAAGAGATATAATTAAAAGATGGAAATTATATCTTCTTATGCGAAAGATATATTTTCCATATTCTTGTTTGTTCCCTAGTTTAAACCTAGTTTTATCTTTGCTATATAAACTAGTCTTAGGCTTAGGAATAGATGAGACGATTGAGAGAGTTTATGCTTGTGTGAATCAAGTGTGATCGTCCAAAAGAAGAACAAGAAGAAAAGAGAGAAAGAGTGAGCAATACTTAGTCTTAGGCGTTGAGTTTGGGCTCGAGTGAAAGAAGAGATTCGTGATCGTAATCCTTGCATTCTTTTGTAACAAACAAGAGATTAATAAGATAAGTATACTCATTCAAATCCTTCAAGTGAGAAGCTTGAAGGTAGTGGTTTTACTCAACTCTTAGTGGTTGAGGTTTCCACTATAAATACTTGTGTTCTTCTATATTTCCTGCGTTAATATTCCGCTGCTATACCTCTGAAGGAACAATACACTTTGTTCCCTCAGAAGTAATTGAACTAACGATCCAACAATGTTACTACTTTGTATTTCTCCAGATCCTTTGCAATGGAATTAAGCAGATGGAACAAAAATGAGATCAGCTGCTTGGTGAAGTTCTGTGGGTAAGGGGAAAACATTCAACGACCATGTAGGAACTCATAACAGGACACATGTGCGAGATGAAAAAATGAGTACATACTTGTGACTATCCACATTGGTTTCACCAGCCAACTAAAAGTATATCGTAAAATGTAACTACATGAAAGCATAAATCAAGTTCAGTTCTATAAAATTCATGGGTAAGGTAAATGATTGCATACTTAATGGTTCAATAATACAGCTTTAGCTCTTAGAATCGAAAGAGAGGATTTGAGAGGGAAAATAGTTGATTTCCATTGATTGAATGATGTTAATGAATTACATAGGCTTATATATGCCCGATTACAATGGAGTGAAGCTTTGCCTCACTAACAGATTTCTCTCATTCTCATAAATAAAACAAACTCCTTAACTGACTAACTAAACAAACTAACTCATACTCTATCAGCCCGGCTCAAGCTGGAGTGGAGGGGAAGACACTCCAAGCTTGGACAAAAGGTCATGATGCAACAAACCAGTGAGGGGCTTAGTTAGAATGTCAGCTAGTTGGAGCTTGCTCGGAACATGAGAAATGGAGATAAGGCCTTCAAGGAGTTTTTCACGCACGAAATGACAGTCGATCTCCACATGCTTGGTAAGCTCGTGATATACAGGATTCTTGGCAATGTGAATGGCTGCCATGTTGTCACACTTTAGAGCTACTAGTGTGACTTCACTAACTCCAAACTCTGAGAACAAGCGAGTAAGCCAAGCTAGCTCAGCACAAATCCTTCTCATAGAACGGTACTCGGCCTCTGCAGAAGACAAAGAGATTGTCTTTTGCTTCTTAGATTTCCATGAGATAGGTGTTCCTCCAAACAAAATGATAAATCCACTAACAGAGCGCCTTGTCATAGGACAAGATGCCCAATCTGCATCACAAAAGGCTTGAAGACTCATGCTCTGCTTGTTGTTCATCAGGATTCCCAGATTGACAGTGCCCTTCAAATATCTAAGGGTGTGGATAGCTGCTGAGAAATGTGGTTGACGTGGAGAGTGAAGGAACTGACTAAGATATTGTACAGTGAAGGCCACATCAGGTCGTGAATGAACAATAAAGTTCAATTTACCAATCAACTTCCTGTAGAGAGATGGATCAGGCAACAATTCTCCTTCATGAAGGTTGATCTTACAGTTGAGCTCAAGGGGAGTGATGAGAGGCTTCAGGTCTCCACAGTTGAATTCTTCAAGCAACTCATTGATAAATTTCCTCTGTGTGAGCACCAGGCCATCTGGATGAGGGAGAAATTCAAGACCAAGGAAGAAGTTCAACAAGCCAAGATCCTTGATCTTAAACTCTTGATCCAGGAAAGCCTTTAGAGAAAGAATTTCTTCCTCATTGTTGCCAGTAAGTAGTATGTCATCAACATAAACTACTAGGAAAACCATAGACTCGACAGACTTCTTGGAGAAAAGAGAGTAGTCATTCAGTGACTGAACAAAGCCTTTGGCTTTCAAAACAGTGGAGAGGCGAGCATACCATTGTCGTGAGGCTTGTTTGAGGCCGTATAGAGATCTTTGTAATCTACAGACGAGCTTATCATCTTCATTATGCAAACCAGGAGGCAACTTCATGTAATCTTCTTCATGTAACTCACCATGAAGGAAGGCATTGTTAATATCTAGTTGAAAGATATTCCAACGTTTCTTGACAGCCAAAGTGATCAAACTCCTTACTGTAGTGATCTTAACCACAGGAGAAAAAGTTTCATTATAGTCAATCCCCTCCTTTTGTGTGAATCCCTTCACAACTAACCTTGCCTTGAATGTTTCAACACTGCCATCAGCTTTCCTCTTTATTTTGTAGACCCACTTGCAACCTATTGCCTTCTTTCCTCTTGGCAAAGGAACAATAGACCAAGTCTTATTTAAATCTAGAGCCTCAAACTCTTTGTTCATTGCCTCCACCCATCTAGGATCTTGGCAAGCAATAGAATAAGCCAGTGGTTCTTTTTCTTGGGAGGTATCCTCCATAGCTAAGCTTTGAAAGCAAAAAGCTTCAGGAAGGGTGCTAGTAAGTGTGTGGTGACAGGTAAGGTGATCATTGTGTTCTATGGATACAGAACTACAAATGTAGTCCTGTAGGTAGGAAGGAGGATTGTGAGTTCTAGTGGACTGTCTCAGAGGTGGGGTAAGGGCAGGTTGAGAAGGAGGAATTGAAGTATTTGTTGATGAAGGTTGAGGGCTAATTTGAGGTGATGGAGAAGGAGGGATATGTGAAATAGGTGGGAGTGAGTCATCTGAGAAATCTTCAGAAATGACAGGTGAGTTTTGAGGAGCTGGTCTAGTGTGAAGATAAGGAAAAATAAATTCATGGAAGATGACATCTCTGGATGTGAATTTGGAATGTGTTTCCATGTTGTAAAGTTTGTAGGCTTTCTTTCCAAAGGGATAACCTATGAAAACACAAGGTGTGGCTCGAGGCTGAAATTTATCTCTTCCTTTTTTAAGAGTAGATGCATAGCACAAGCATCCAAAGGTTTTTAGCATGCAATAATCTGGTTTAGTGCAATAGAGTTTTTCATAAGGAGAGATATTTTTGAGAGTAGAGGAAGGAAAACGATTGATAAGATATGTTGCAATAAGAACACACTCACCCCAGAAGGAAAGAGGTAAGCCAGATTGGAAAAGAAGAGCCCTTGAAACCTCCAAGAGGTGTTTATGTTTCCTTTCCACTACACCATTTTGCTGAGGAGTTGCAACACATGAGGTTTGATGTAGAATGCCTTTCTCTTCTAGGAAGTGTTTAGTGGCATGACTGGAACCCAGCTCTAGAGCATTGTCAGATCTCAACACCTTTACTGAGCAGTTGAACTGAGTAGCTGTCACAGTGATAAAGCTTTTGATAAACTCAAAAGCATTGCTTTTGGTACTCAACAAATGAGTCCAAGTGGCTCTGCTGTAGTCATCCACAATAGTAAGAAAGTATCTGTCACCTTCCTTTGTGGAAGACTTGTATGGCCCCCAAGTATCTATGTGTAACATCTCAAAAATTCCTTTGGAAGAAATGACACTATGAGGAAAAGGTAGTCTTTGTTGTCTAGACTTAGCACAGATCATACAACTATCAACATCAGTGTTTTTATTCAAAGAAGGTAAAATAGACAAAGTTCTCAGCTTATAGTAAGGTAAATGCCCACATCTATTGTGCCAAAGTTTACATTCAGACTGTCTTTCTTTAGCTACTGAGAAAACTTAAAAATCTTTTGGTTTCTTCAATCCTTCACCAGACAAAAGATAGATTCCATTCCTGCATTCACCAATTTCCTAAGGCCTCTTCTTGGAAAGGTCCTGCAGAATGCAGTTACTCTTTGTGAATGTTACAACCAAATCAAACTGAGCACAAAGTCTTGCTACAGAAATCAAGTTAAACTTGAAGCAAGGAACATATAGGACCCCTGATAGCACTATGGTTGAAGACAATCTGACATCACCCTCCAGATTCACAGCAAATTTCTGACCATTAGGAAGAACTATAGAGAAAGAGTTGCTAAGTCTCCTAACTGAACTTAGAAGATTTAGATCATGACACATATGTGTACTAGCCCCACTGTCAATGACCCAACTGCCAACAGTAAAAAGTGGTTTAGAGACTATACCAGCCATACTCATGGAGTGTTGCACTTCAGCTTTGTTGACACTAACAACTCCACAAAATTCTTGGGAAGAATTTCCCCTAAGAAGATTGACAAGTTGCTTGCACTCATCTACAGAAAGTCTTGGAATCTGAGGCACTTCACTGTTGGAAGAATCACCATGATCTTCACTTTCATAAGCAGTGGCAGCCACTTTCTTGGTGAATTTTCCCTGAGATTTTGTGAATTTGAAATCTGCAAGAAAACCTATGAGCCTGTAACACTTATCAACAGAGTGGCCATTCTTCTTGCAATGTCCACAGATTGTAGAAGATTTCTTGAAATCTCCTTTCCTAGAATCTCCACCAGCATACAGAGAAGAAGCTTCATTCAATATCTTGCTCTGTGTTCCTATTTCCCTTTGCCTTTCTTCTCTCAAAAGAATGTTGAAAGCCTCAGAAACAATAGGAGTAGGCTTCATCATTAACAAGTTCCCTCTAGTGGTATTATAAGCTTCATTCAATCCAGATAATAACTGCATAAGGCGATCCTCATCCTCCTCAGGATTCTGGCATTGAATAGCACCACATCTTTGATAGCTGAAAGGAGTTTCTAGACTTCTGAGTTCATCCCAAAGGACTTTGATCCTGGTGTAGTATACACCTATAGAATCATTTCCCTGAGTAATGGTGCTAAGATCTTTGCGAATAGAGTATTTCTGAGATATGATAGACTGATTGAATCTTGAAACCAATTCATCCCAGACTTCTTTGGCAGACTCACAGTAGATGACACTGCTTCTAATTTGCTTACGAACAACATTAGTAAGCCATGAAAGTACAAGACTATCACACCGCTCCCACATTCTGATCAATCTTGCATCAAAACGTGGTTTTTCCAGAGTTCCATCAACAAAACACCATTTGTTCTTTGCTGAAAGAGCTACCTTAACAGAACGCCTCCATTGGTTGAAAGAATTTCCTTCAAAAATATCTGAGACCAAAGGCGTACCTGGATGATCAGAAGGATTGACGTAAAGAGGATTGCTATGATCTGGAGTGCCATTGCCAGCACCAAGGAAACGAAGCACTTCAGCTTCTGAATCAGACATCGATCGAATGTGCAATAAGAAGTCAAGAATCGCTGAACAGAATGCACAGAATCAGGCGATTCTAGACCTTGCGAAGAGAGATCGAAAGGCGAGGAGAAAGATGAGGATGAGAGATTGATGACGAAATCGATCAAACTCGATCGATCGAGAATGGAATTAAGATGTTTTGCTCTGATACCATGTTAGAATCGAAAGAGAGGATTTGAGAGGGAAAAGAGTTGATTTCCATTGATTGAATGATGTAAATGAATTACAGAGGCTTATATATGCCCAGATACAATGGAGTGAAGCTTTGCCTCACTAACAGATTTCTCTCCTTCTCATAAATAAAACAAACTCCTTAACTAACTAACTCATACTCTATCATTAGCAGAATGCAAGAAAACATGTTGATAAATCACATGACTTTCAACATTAGATACATATTGTCAAATTCTAATATTTTACCGCTTACAATGAAATACTATAATAAAGGTCTATAAACTAAAAATTTATTCCAAACATGAACCATTTAATCTACATTGTAGCAAACAAAATATAGCAAATTTGTAGACTAAAAATCCAGCTCAAACTGAAACAGCATTCTGTGCGTTTCAGCAATAACACAATGAAAATTACAAAGGAGAATAATGAAGCTAACCTTTAAAGAGAAAAATGAAATCAAAAGGAGTGCAAACAACATCATCATAGCAGCCCACAAAATTGAGCTCCTACCAACATAAACCAAAACTGAATGGAGTTAGTTTCGTGCTTCAACTTACAAATATTTCACCTATTATTGATCAAGAAGAAATAATTGGAATGACAAAAAGAGTTCAAAACCCCATTCTTTTTCACACCATTCTTTTCATATCTTAATGCACCTCTTAGCTATTTATATAATTCTCTTACTCAGATATTTCATCCAATGATTTACATGTTTGGTGCTACAAAGGGAGAAATGATGATGGCCAAATATAACAATATTTGCCAAATCGAAATCATCCAAGGCTTGTGATTAAATTTCACTTTGACAATGATTCAAAGGTTTCTGCAGCCAAACCTGAATCAAAGGTCCATCACTACGCATACACATTTGAATTTGAGAGCAATTCATCACCCAATCAATTGTAAAGAGAGATAAAAAATATCTTTGTGTTATAGGAATCAACCTTTGAACTTGTACATGTTAGAATTTGCAAATCTCAAATCCGAATTATGATATTTAAGCTCAAAAAGCGCAACCTAGATAAAAAATAATAATTGTTTATTCGATTAAGAATGTGCTAATCAATAAGAATTAGTTCCCTACGGTAAACAAACAACATCCGACTGAGACTAATATAGAGATGTAGTAAAATTGAAAAACTTACTTCTTTGGCTACCGATCAGAGTTGTACCAAGCCTCAACATCAACACAAAAATTTTCCACATAAGTCTGAAAGATTGAGCAGGATAATAAACGAAAGAAGTCACACCGAAACATCATAATATATATGAATTGAGATCACCAAAACCCTAAATAAGCAATAACTTGTTATTTAATTGAAATCAAGAAGTTCTCATCGCCATATCGGAAACAACTTATCATCATCACAATCCTCGCCATGCTAATTCTTTGATGTCACCTTAAGCAGGTTCAAATCTGCCGCTTCGACAACCCTATGAACTTTGAGGACACATGATCGCATTGAAGATTAAGCTATGCTTCTGTGCTCTTTTTCTTTGGAAGTTATTGAAGAGTAGAAGATAATGATATGTTCCATACGAATCCATTATAGACATGTGTTGATGGGTCAAAATCTTCATTTGAGCGATATATTCGTAAACGTAGGAAATAAATGAGAAAATTAAAAAAATGATAAATTAAAAACAAAGCATTAAATACAGTGTGTTTAATTTGGGAGAACCCCTAATTTTATAGTATATTAAGATTAAGATTAATATTAAGATTAGATTAGATTAAAGTTCTTCCCTTTTAGCTCTTAAAGTGAATTTATGAAAATTGTTAAGTCTTCTATTTCTTTTAAAAAAATTAATATTAAAAATTCTTTGAAATAAAAAACAAGAAATGTAATTTGGAGAAAAGTAATGTTTAATCTATCTTAACTAATATTCATCTATTTTAATTTTGGTATAAATGAAATTTGAAACAGATATAAAACTATAAATATGTAGTCATGCTAAAAAATAACGAGAACTTAATAAAGTTAAATATTAATTATGTTTTAAACTATACACTGAAAAATTTGATGGTTAACCAATGAATAAACACATAAATTTTGAAAAACAAATCTCTTTCTTAACATAAAAAACTTTACCAATGATATGACCATTTATTTTATTTATTATAGAGGTTGTATCAATACAAAATACTACTGTATAAATTATTAAAAAAATATGACAATCGATTCTTAAATTACTATTAACTAAATGTATAAGAATATTCTCGTACATGGCACGGGTCAGTGCGCTAGTACCATGATTAATGATGAAAGATATGATGTGTCCTAATTCTTAACCATGCAAATTTGTTAGGGCTACCATCTCAAAAACAAATGATTGATTTATATTCTATTTTTAGGAAAGTATTTGATGTAATACATACACTTGATAAATCTAGAAGTTGATAAAAAAAAACTTAGACAGACATACATAATTAAATAGAATACAAACAAGTATAAATACTACAACCAAGAAAGAAGTCAAAACAATCGAGAGAGAGGAATGTGCAAACTCAAGGGATGCTCCCTCGTAAATTATATGATAAAGTTTGTTGGGTCGATGGACATTGGTATCGTATATAAAAAACATGTGTTAAGATATTACATATGTTTATGGGATTTCATCCTGAAAATGAGTTGACAATAAAGAGAGTAATCTACAAATTCATTTACCACGCTTTATTTAGTCTTAAGTTTCGAGATGAGATGATATCCTCAACACGAATGTGATCGAGCCTTCTCAGCCTCTTTTTAGTCAAACCCTACAATTCAAGAAAGGATTTTGAACAGAACCCTCTCATATACTATGTGACCATATCCTAACTACAATAAATGTATGAATGCAATTGTACCATAGATACTTTTATCAAAGGCTCCAAGGTATGCCACATAAGCTAAAAAAGACAATGAATGGCTGAGATTCCATATCAAGTTTTTGCCTTTACAATATAGCTTGAATTTCCGTAGAAATTACGAAGAATGCCACTGATCTTCTTTAGCTTCTTGAAAATTAGAAAAGGACAAATCTGATTTTTCCCTGTTCTCCCTTCTCGCTGACGCGTTGTGCGCTACTCTCCTCTACTCTCATTCCTACTCTCATCTTCCACCCACAATTCCGCCGTCCAATCTTCATCTTCGCCGCCTTCCTCATCCATTCCGCTCCAAATCTCCTCTCCGTATTCTTCTTCAACAAACCCTAAGATTCTACTCTCATGGCGCCGATCTGTGCGCTTCGGTACGTCCCGACTTACTTTTTCTTGCTGGTTGCGAAAGAGGCGCATGAGGTATCGTTTTTTGTTTCCTGTGCCAAACCCGTGTTAACCCTAGATTTCCACCCCACTGCTGGAATTCTGGCCACTGGCGGCGCCGATAAAGAAATTAAGGTTTTTCATTCTGTAGCTCTACTCTTTCTGTTTCCTTCACTCTTTCTTGTTTTTAGGCCCCCAATTTGTAGAAATCATGTTCTGTGATTTTAAAACAAATCTAGCTTCCAGTTTCCGCTCCGTGTGTATCTGTAATTGCATGAACATGTGCTTGAATTGACCAACATGTGGTTATCCCACAACTCATTCTTGCTGTTTTTCTAACTTGTCACGGTTTGTTTTTCTTCCAGATCTGGCAATTAGTTTCCGGTGAACCGCAGAAAAAACCACCCACAGCTACCTACCAAAGTTTTCTTTCTTATCATAGCTCCCCAGTTAATGCTCTTCGCTTCTCACCTTCTGGTATGACAACAGCTACCCTATTGTTGGTAGAATTCTATCCTTATTCTATTGCATTTTATGCCTATACATTCTAGCAAGGAATTGCCGAAGTCTTTTGAAATTGAGTGCTACAATATATGGGGGCAGCAATTTAAGCAAGTACTGGGGAAAGGACTTAAAAAATTTCATGGTGGAAGTCAATATCAGAGCAACAGGGATAATGGTTTATCTAGAAAACATATGTTGCAATGTGACTTGTGGATTATGATTTATTAATCATGCTGCCACTGAGCTATATATCAATCAATGAGATTTGATGGTGCTATTATTATAGAGATTATGTATTTATGGGGGCTGATTTTTTTTTTAGTGCTCCAATTCAGGTTTAGTTGTCAGCTGACAACTAAACCTGAATTATTGATGCAAAATAGTATTTGGGGGAAGATTTTGGGTAATTATGCTTTTTTTGTCTACCTGAATAGACAAAAGAATACTCATGGTTCCGGGTTTGGTCTAAGAATTGGGCCACTCCATTCTATGCTTCATTCTATATGCCTACACACAATAAAAAATATTTTTAATAATTGATAAAATGTTGTTTGGGGTTTGTTTTGGGTTTATTTAGGGAGTAGGGGAAGGGGTAGAAGATCTTCACTCCTGGTCTAGATCATCTTCTGCCTGCTGAATATGTTTCCAAAACATCTTGAATGATTTTAGTAAAATCCAGATGGTTTAGATCTTTCCAAGAATGTAAACTGAGATTCTGTCTACAATTTGGACTGAATGACAAAACGAAACAACATTTACACGCAAACTACTCCTGTTCTAGGATTCTAGAATGTCTTTGAACTTATGCCTCATTTTGAGGTCAATATAGAACTGAAGAATATGGGAATGTTGTTTGAGATAGGGTTGGGGATGCCGAATAAGTTGTTCTTGCTGCAGATCTATTGTGTTTCGGCTGTGTTTTTCGTTGCTGTTGTGGCGTCGAGGAGAGGCTCGATGAAATGTATTTGGTTGAATTTGATTCTGGCTTTTCTGTTGACTGTGTTTAATGTTTGGGTTTATTGTTGTTGCAAAGATGTTGTGGTTCATGTGAGGAGAATGATGTTGTGGATTCAGTTGAGGCTGTTGTGGTTTAATCTGATCTATGTGTATGTTTAATATGAAGTTGTTTAGCTTAATTTTAGGTTAATTAAGGGTGGGTTAAGAGTTAAGACAATGTGTAAAAGGAATGTTGCTCTTCTTGTGTGACTGATATATTGAGATGCATTGTAATCCTACGTGAACAAAGCTATGATCAATTTGATTGGCCATTTAATGTGTTTATTTGAAGTGCATTTATTGTGCTTTTTGAGATTTAAGTTTGGCTGAATTGATCGTTGACTTGGCTCCTTGTGTTTGTTTTTCTGCAGTTTGATAGCGAGTTATTGTGTGGTAGAGATCCACAGGTATTGATCCCGTTTATTTTGCTTTTCTTTCTCTGTTGCTGCTTTACTGTGCTAGGAAAGCATGTTTGGTAGTTGTTTTCACTCTATGTGGACATTGGATTGGTTGACATGGATGTGTGTGTTCTTTTGCAAGCTAATGATTAATTGGGAGTTGTCTTGTGTCGCATTATCTATTTCACTGCATTGGTTAGTGTTTCGGCTATCTACATATATGTTTCTCAATGTGTGTTTGTTGTACTGCATTCATGCGCTATGTGTTGCTGCGTGTTTTTTTTTAAAAAAAAATCTTGTAATGATGATCCTTAATTTGTTCAGTCATCTGCATTGCCATACTTTTCAGTTTCATAATGATATGTATGCTTTGATCAATGTAATCCTATAGTCCCTTTACAAGCCTTTTCTTGTTGTTATGACTTATGACTATTATTTAAGATATTATCCATTGCACAAGAAACTCTCATTTATTGGTCTCAAACCTGGTTTGGCGTCCTTAGAACGTACTGGCCATGAAAACAAGAACATTTTCCTAATAGAAAGTTTTTTGGTTTGTTTACACACTAAGTCAAACTTGATCATCCTCTATCTATGTCTCTGAACCTGGTTGTGATGGACGATAATCATTCTTTAGAATACAGGGTGGTAGATAAGCTGTTGGATGGTGTTCAAGAGCAACGTCGAAAATATCGCAGCCTGGTTGTAAACTTTATCAAGGTTTGGGTTTTTATCTTTTATACTTTTTTGAGCTTATGTTTGTGTTTGCATGATCCTATTAAAAAAATGCACAACAGATCTAGGAATAAGGTAGTGTTGACTGCTGAAGATTAAAATCAGTGGCTTCAATCTATGTTTTTTTGTGTGTGTTTGTTTGATTGATTGATTAACTGAATTCCATTTATCTGCTGGTGAACATTGTCAGTCTTTGATTAGGTTATGTTGTAAGAGTAAAATTGGATTTAAGACTTTCTCTAGGAAGATGTTGCAACTTCCTGGGATGTTTTATTGTGTAAAGTAGTTCATAATATCTTTTGCTTATATCATTTCAACCACAAAGCTCGTGAATTGTATGATAATCCTTTCTTTTTTGCTTATCATTTCAAATACTAAAATTTAATCGTTTTTTTTTCAACCAAGATAAGTTATGGATGAAAAGATAAGCATATGACACAATTTGTTTTAGTATTGATTAGGTTCACCGTTCACGCTCATATATATTATTCGTATTGCTAGATGGTCTTTTATTTGTCTTCTACTGTAGCTCTATATAGTAATGTCATGATTTCTTTCTATTTATATCGTACTGTATACATGCCTTGAAGGATGACATGGAACTGTGCTATTTTCCTTGTCCAAAAAAATCTAATAACAAGATCACGGAAGTTCTATCTTATTGATTATATAATTTGCTTTGTGCTGCAATTGTTAAAATTATACATCATGCTGTTTGGATATTTATCCTATTTTTTGTTCTACTCAGTGTTATACTGATCCTTTTTCTTCAAATATGCACGTCACTTGGTGTTCTTTTCATTAACTACTGAAAGTGAATGATAATTAGCTTACTGATGCCTTTCTTATAATCTCAATTGTCTCTTTGTAGATTCTTCTGAAGACTAAATTTTTTATGTATTGGGTGAGCCTTCTAATAGCTTGCTCTTCCAGTGGCAGTTTTTCATTTGAATTAAACCTTGTGGTTATAAAAATAGATTCTCTCCTTTCCTTTTGTCTTGATGCATAGGGCTCTCATGCAATTTTGTGAATGCAATTTTGTTCAATTTTGTTCATACTGAGTGGTTACATACATCATGGATCGATTTATATAATTTACCTTTCTGTTTTTCATTTCTTTGATTGATATAGTAGATGTTAACTTCTCAATTTGATGATCATTTGATCTCAATTTGAAGTAGTTATAGGCCAATTTATACCTTTGCCATTGTCCTTATTAGGCTGACAAAACTGATGTTTCTCAGACACAAGGATTAGTCAAAAAAAAAAAACTTGTAATTGACGTAATTTGGTAAACTATGAGGAGCCAATGAAGTTGTTTTTCTTACTAACAAGTGAAAATTTTCAAAGTAATGAATGAGAGTTTGATGTAGTGTAAAATATAGCCATATATAATGTCTCAATTATCTACTCCTTAAACTCCAATTTACCAATTTGGTCTGTGCTTTTTTTGTTAATTAAGTTCATACATGATCACAAATGAAAATTATCTACTTCATAAGTATAACTTTTTCCGACTCCAAGAAGCCAAAGAGAAATTCACAAGTATTCTAAGTTGAAAAGTTTCAGTCTCTGATCTCAAAATGGCCTCCAGGAACTTCAGGCCTGCTATTGGTGTTAGCAGAGGGCGGTTTTCAAGAGCTGGATCGATGAGAGTACATATGCAACTCTACTAAGCAAGGAACTTGCATGGTCATTGAAGTTAAGTGGCTTAACCAGGAAAGTTTTTTGGGTTTGTAGAGAATGTTTGGTGAGTTCCACTTTCTAACGTATATTATTGTAATGTGTTTCATTCAATTTTCATGTTATCAGACTTGTGCAAATCTTCATTCAACTGCTACCAACAATTTATTTACCTAAATATGCAGGTCATTTAACCTCAAAGAGTGATGGGTACAACTTCGGCGTGGTGCTGTTAGAGCATTGATTAAGCTGACAGAAAAAAGGGTCAAAATGTTCTGAACCATCCACGAATATCTCATTTCATCTGATTTTGATGATAATGAGAAACCCAAAAACAAAGATGAGTTTGGGAACATACCAAAAATAACTCATCTTCATGAATAAGCATGTAAGAATAGATCCCTCAGTTTGCACATTTGTGCTTTTGTTTATAATAGATTTTGCTTTAATTTTGAGTGATATATATTTTGATGTAGAAAAACTGAGCAAGAACTTGCAGATCCCTTATTCTTTTACAAGTCCAGTTATCTCTGCGTATGATTCTCCTCAAGTAAACACGTCAACTGACCTTGCTCTTAGGGAAAGCCATAACACTGTACTTTATGGACTTAAGTTTGAGCCTTGCAATTATCTCTTTTCATCATTACCATTATGATAAATTAGTTATCATTTTCTTGTAAAGCTACTTAATGGAGTCAGTATGTAGTTTAGTTTGCTAATTCTGTCTTTTTTTTATAGTAGCTGTTTTTATGTGTGTAATGTGAACTATAATTGTTGTGTTTGTAGTGTAACTATCGAAATACAACCTCATTTCTAATCAAATTCTTGTATATAACGAAATTGTAAACCCATACACTCATACAGTGAAAGAGCCATTGAATTTTACATTTTAAGTTTAAAGCTGTCGTGGTAGTGGTTGTTTTTGGTTAAATTAAGTATCCTCCATTACTTTTTAAAATATCATCATTACAGTAAATCAAAGATTGTATTTCTGATATTTTTTTCATTGTCTTGTTTGTAGTCTAACTATCCTCCATTACTTTTTCCCTTTGACTAATTAGTAAGTTCCATAGTAATAATCTCAAAATCTCAATTGATTAAAATCCCAAGTCTTGAATTGTTTTGTTTGTGTTGTTCTCATGTTGCCCCTCTTTTTTTGAAGTTTGATTGTCTTTTGTTCATGGAGAAATATAATTTAGATTGTGGACTTTGGAAGTCTGAGGCACTACTTGTATAAAGATGTGATTGCACTATAATCTATAAACTTGATGAGATGAATGTAATTTGCATAGTTTCTTATAGTTACTTATGAAGTACTTTCATCTTCATATCTTCTACTTAAATTTTTATGATACAAAGTCACGGTTTCTTGTCTCGGGAGATCAAGTTGGAACGGTGAAGCATCTCTCTTGCAAAGAAAACCTTTCTTTTTATCCTTTTTGCATCTTTTTTTATGTAGTTTCATATTTATACAATGCAGAGTTGCATCTGCAAGTTTAAGCCAGATGCCTACTCTAGAGAAAACAGCTTCATTTCATTGACACGTAAAGGCACCTCACACATGATTTGGGTTGATTTTAGCCCCAAAACCAAATAAATTTGAAGTCATACTTCTTTAACTGAGAAATTATCATGATTCCTTGCAGGAAGTTCTAAAAAAGGAAGTCATCACTATATTCAGTTCGTTAAGCAAGTGAAGGTCAATCACCCTGTGCTTTTCATAAACTTCAATGGTAGCTCAAATCATGTTGCTGATGGATCTGAGCAAGGATATGTAAAGTTTCTTTTTGCATCTATGATCTCTCTCATCTCCATTTTCACTTATTTTAACATATTTGATCAGATTGGCTAAATCTTAATACAACCTCCATCTTTTTCTAATACAAATTCTTTCTTGTATATAAAAATAATTGTGTAGCCCGTGCGAAGCACGGGGCCCGAAAACTAGTATAGGTTAAACAAAAATAGTTCTCCAAGACCGATGAAGATTAGGCGTCCACCAGTGCATCCGCGACATCATAAAAACTCAATAACATTTTATCCTAAATGACAATAGAAAGAGCAATCTACAAACTTATATATAGTATGTTTTATTTGTTCCAAACAATAGTCTCAATTTGAGAATTGAAACAAACGATTTATTTAGTGGACGGATGATGGATCCTACCTACCAGAATTTGAGAACTAAAACAAACGATTCATTAGTGGACGGATGATGGATCCTACCTACCAATTATTTTAATTCGCTAACACAGTAAGTATTAATCAACCATACAGGTACATCATCATTGTAAATAACATACTTCATCTGTCCCTATTTGTTTGTCCAATTTCCTTTTTGGGTGTTCCCTTTTATTTGTCCACTATTTCATTTATGTTATTTCATTCTACCCATTTTATCCCTACTATCAACCTATAATTACCAATTTTTCACTTTTTTTCTCTCTCTCAAATTCCAATTTTATCTGCTCTTTCTCTCTATCTCTCTCCTCTAACCATTCACTTTATATTTTATTCTCTCCTATAATCATTATATTCCTACAATTCCTTAATTCCCGCGAAAATCGTACTTGTGGACAAACAAAAAGGGACGGAGGGAGTATATAGTCAATCTTCTAGTTAGACTCTACCCTATGTTTTCATATTTATCATTCTAGATCCTAAGTTTCAATCATCATAGTCTCAACTTTTTTCCAAAAGCTATACTCCCTCGGTCCCACAATGTTCTTCCCATTTTTTCATGACACATTTGCCGAGATACGTTTTGTATCCTTAATATCTCTAGTTTTATGTTAATACAAATAATAAAAATTTGATATTATTAAAGTACGCATTAATACGAATCAAATAAGACCTCACATGACTATATATTTTCTTATATATCAAGACAAAACGAGAAGATTCTCTTCAATTGTGAATAGTGTACACTATTTAAAATGAGAAGAACAATATGGGACGAAGGGAGTAGTTCAAAGTATGTGGGTATGGAATGTGAGAAAAAGGTGTTTGTCTTATCATTGTTTTTTCTGACCAAATGAAACTGATTAGTTAAAGACAAAAAAACGTGGAATAAGAGTCGAAAACAAATAAGGAGGGTTAATTTCAAATTAAACACTACTCTCTTCGTCCCTCTTTTTGCTTTCTCTTTCAAAAACGCACAAAAATTAAGAAGATGGGAGAGGAGTGGAGAGAGGAGAAAAAAAGTAGGAGAGAGGAGAAAAAAAGTATGAGAGGGGAGAAAAAAAGTAGGAGAGAGTGTGTATTGTGATGAGAAAAATAAGGAGATAGAGAAATTAAAGGGTTAAGATGTGAGTATAGTAATGATGAGAGAGATAAATGTGAAAAGGTAATTTGGATTGTTGTGAGTTTTGTAGTAATTGAAAAGTTTTTATGAGGGTAATGTGGTAAATATTTATGATCAAAAGTAGAAAGTTTTGATAAGAAGAAGGAAATAAGAGGACAACTTAAAAGGAAAGAGAAAAGAAAAAGAGGGACAGAGGGAGTACTTATTTGTGTCTATATATCTATAGGCCCTTGCTAAATACAGCCCGGGCGTTTTCTAAATAACGCCCGGGCCCTCGCGTTACGCGAGGGAGCGTCACCTCGCAGAACGCGAGGGAGCGTCTCCTCGCAGAACGCGAGGGGTTTTTTCCCCTATAAAAGGGAAAAAACCCTACTCGGCCCATTTTTACAGCCACCATAAAAAAATTCCGCCGCTCTCTTCTCATTTTACCATCTCTCTCAATTTCTACCTACTTCTTCTTCCTCTTTTCAATTCAAATCTCCATATAAGGTATGTTTCTAATACTCTTATGCTTTGTAATGTTGTTTTTAGATGAATATATGTTGTTAGTATAGAAAATTGCATATTATATGATGTTTTGATATTGAATGTTGATTTAGAAATGGTTGTATAATGGATGAAAGATGATGATTTTGAATTATGGTTGATGAGTGGATGTTGTTTTATGTTGAATAGGTTGAAATTCATTAGGGTTAGGGTTTTTGATTAGGGTTTTGATTTTATTTAGGGTTTTGATGTTTATTTGGTAATTGACTTAAATTGATAGGTATTTTAGCTAAAATATTGAATTTTCGCCGGAAATTGTCGCCGGAAACTGTCGTCGGAAACTGTAGAAAGTGCAAATTCACGCAGAACGCTACATCCCTCGTGTTCTGCGAGAGTCATGTCCCTCGCGTTCTGTGAGAGTCATGTTTCTCGCAAAACGCGAGGAGTAATATTAACTGGCAATTCTGTTTTCTGCAGAACATATGTTTGTGTTTTTTTGGTTGTTTGTTCTGTTTTCTGCGTTCGTTTATTTATTGATTTTACTTTGTATTGTTTTAGGCAGTGTATCGTCCCGGTCGTTCAACTCGTCGGAGAAACAGAGATGTTGTTAGGGAAGAACCCCCGGTTGAAAAACCAAAGGGAAAGGGGAAAGCAAAGAAGACTCACCCCGTAGAGCTCTTCCTAGAGGGACTCCCCGACGTTGAAGAACGTCCCAATCCCAATTGGTCCCAAGGTAGTTATTCAATTGGACAACCGCGTACTAGTTGGGAGTCATACCCAGTTGGTTGGGACCTTGTTTCCCAAGATAGTTATTCTACTGGACAACCGGGTTGCTGGGACCAGTTTTTTGAACATAATGCACTTATGGAAGTCGGACAGGGGTGGGCGGGAGGCAGTTGGGGCGGTGGAGAAGGGATGGTTGGACAAAGTTGGGGCGGTGGATATGCCGAGGGAAGTGGACAAGCTGGTTCTTCTTCTCACAATCAAGCTCTAGAACCGATGGAAGCAGAAAAAGAGGATGAAGTTTTTGGGGATGAAGAAGAGGAACAACATGAACAAGAACAAGAAGGTGATGATGTTGAAGAAGAAGAAGAAGAAGAAGAAGAAGAAGAAGAAGAAGAAGAAGTGGTCGAGAAACGCAAAAGAAAGAGAAAGTCCAAGAAGAATGAGCCAAAGTATGATCCTGAGCTCACTCATGACACACCTGGAGGTCCAGAAGATCCCGAGTTGCTTAAGGGATTTGAAGCACATGTTGCGTTCCACATCCAGAAAGGGGAGGTAATTTAATTATTTATTTATTTTCTGCATTTTCAATCCATTGCACATATTCTGCAGAATTATCAGAAAATGCATAATATGTGCATTTTCTCGCAGAATGCGAGGAGTGACAACTCGCAGAACGCGAGGGTGTCACTCCTCGCAGAACGCGAGAAAATGCAAAATTCTGCAGAAACTGATAATTCTGCAGAAACTGTATTTTTTGAAAATTTGTTCTGCAGAGTCTAATTTTTGTATTTTTCTGCAGTTCAAAGGTCCGATGAAGCCACAACAACGGACAAAGCAGAGCAGTGATTGGCCATTGGACAACAATGACTGGTAAGAGATTCCCGGTGCAGTTGGACTATCAGATCTACCTGACATGATGTACGAAGAAATCGACTTTCCTTTGATTGAAGCGTTCATCGAACGATGGCAATCGGAGACAAATTCATTCCACCTCCCTTGTGGTGAGATCACTATTGGCCTTCTTGATGTATATATGATTTTAGGCCTACCTATACAAGGGAAAGCAATGACGACATGTAAGAAACTGGGTGCCAAGTTTAGTCATGATGAGATTCTAAAATACTATGGTAGGAAGGGGGCGGAAATTTTTGGAATAGATCCTCACACTTTAGATTCTGGGAGGGTGAAAGATGAATGGTTTAAAAGGCATTGTGAAAACCTAGGTCCAGAGCTAAAGAGTTTAGGTTGGGTGTTGTATACTGCTTCCTCGATCTTATTTCCCGACAAGTCACAGAACTTGATTCGGCTTAGATATGGGCCTTTTGTGGAAACCTATGCCCATGCTACGGGCATATCGTGGGGTTCAGCTGCTTTGGCCCATCTGTATAGGCAGCTGGGGATATGCACACGATAGGGCTGTGCCCAGATGTCTTTTTGTTACACCTTGTTGTAGGTATTATACTTTCTAAGCGTTTAATTTACGTACTTATATATATTTTCATATTTAACGTACTTTGTATTTCTTAGGCATGGATCTACAACTACTTCCTACACTTTCGACCTACTGAACGTCCTCGGTGGAGAGCGGAGCAACCATGGGTATACCGGTGGATGCCTAAGAATGTAAAGCTGAAGAAGGGGCAAGTCGGAAGGGACTATAGAGGAGCGCTCGATATTCTTATGCCGGAGATGGTAAGTTTCTGCATTTTCTGGCCTTTCTGCATTTTTTTTGAGTACGCAGCAGTTTCTGCTGTTAAGTTTCTGCTGTCATTTTTTTAGGTATGTTGGAACCCGTCTGGAGCACAAGACTTCACCGATCCTGAGCTTGCTCCCGCTCTATTTCACGGGGTGCTATCGTGCTGTGACATCACCGAACCACACATGCTTGATCGGTGTCCGAGACAATTTGGGAGAGTACAGCGTATTCCTAGGCCAGTCATCAAACCGCTCAAAGCTCATAGGTTGAAAAACATTAGGTGTTATAGTGTTTTTTATGACGTCAACCAATGGCTTTGGGAGTCAAGAGATGTTCACTCTATGTCTCTCGATGATATGGGGCCAGTTGCCTTTGTACCACATGAATGCTCCCATGATTACATGGATTGGTACATCAAGAGGACCCATAGGTATATCCGTCCTGCAATCCCTGGGATGATTACTGAGAGATAGGTAATATTAATTGTTTTGGTTTATCTTGCGTTTCTAGTCTTTGTTTGTCTCTAATATTAACATAGAATGAATGTTTACTTGCGTATAGGTGATTGGTCGGGTGTACAATGACATGGACCGATATCGGTTTCCCACTCCAGAGGAATTTTCTTCATATCACGCCCAAATGCTACTATGTATGTCAAATCTCGCTCCCTTCCGACCACGAGAAGACGAGTAGCCTTTCGTTTTGTGTTTTGGATTGTGTTTTAGACTGTGCTTTGGATTGCTTTCTTAGGTGTTTTGTTGCTTGGATAATTTTGTTGGATTATGTTTAGGGATATGTTGGTGTTGCTTCAATTCTATTCGGTTTTTGCATAACCTCGCAGAACGCGAGGTGTACACTCTTCGCAGAACGCGAGATGTAATTCCTCGCAGAACGCGAGGAATTACATTTTCTGGAAAATGTCCATGACATGAGTTCCTGTTTAAGAATTTAAAAAACCATCTCCAGTTCAACATTACATTACAAATTCAGCGAATAAAACATAACTTCAACATTACATTTCAAAGGCGGCACATCGATGTGACACAAGATCGTGCAAAGAAAAAGCATCTCTTTCAGTGTTTCGCCACCAAGGAGTAAACACATGAGGTAATGGGCAGTTTTCTTCAAGACGCAACTACAAGAAAACAACAACGTTAGGAAGTTGCATATTAGATAGTAATTCATAAGAAGATCCAAAAACTTACCGGAACAAAATGTCTCTCACTCTCAATATAGAATAAGCAGAACGTCGGAAGTGTGTCACCATCTTCTAACCAAGTAGGACGTTGTAGAGGAAGGTAAGTGTAGTTAGCATTTTTTTCCCACCGTTACGAACACTATGTTGAATGTGGATGCCACAAGCCATCCCATTTCCGGGGTAGCTAGCCAGTGATCTTCTGGAGCCCTTCCTATTCCTTCCCATGTAAGTTGGTGTACAACGCTCTCCAAAGTTGCTTGTTGTGGAAGTCCAATCCAAGTTCCTTGAACTAGGTGCCAAATCTCTTTGACCTTAGCTATCATCAAATCTCTTACTTCCCTCCATAAGTGTTGGTTGTCATGCAATTCATGAGCTATTGCTCTAAATCCACAATATCCATCTCCATTTACCTGAAACCAACCATTCACACGTGTGCGCATTGACGCGGGTATCTGAGACTTGTACTTGCCAATCACCTTAATCTTTGGTTTCTTGAATGTTTCAGAATTAGAAGCATTTCTTTGCTTCTTTGGGGGTGTTTCTTCCAAATCTCTAGCATCCATCTCAACATTAGTGTGCTCCCATGCAGACGGTCTTCTTTGCGTTGACCTTGGTTGTTTGTTAGGAGCTCCGACTGGACGACCCCCGATGTGCTTTGAAATAGCCGGCTCTTTTAGAGGAGTATTTACTCTCCCAATGTCTAAAACAGTTTGTGCACACTTTTCTTGATCATGGGGGCACAACTTCGGAAACGTTTCCTCATAGAAAGTCTGAAAAAGACGCCTTTCCACCTTACTCTTAACTTCGAGTATGCCGGGAACATCAACTTCTTCCAAACTCAAAGTGCTCCAGAAAGGGTGGAACTCTGATACTCTTAGTGGTCTTTGCTCCTTCCAATGTCTTACAATCTGATGAACACACATCAACCCATCTCTAATCTTGATCCCACAACTACAAAACATATTAAAGTGCGCACCTAATCTCTCCCCCTTCGTGTATTCCTTAAGCAAAAATTCTATGCATTTGTAAGAGACTTTGAACTTCAAGACTTTAAACAAGTCGGCCCCTTCAACAACTGTGAAGCTCTTATTCAAACTCTCGGTGAAAGACACATTAATCTCCTTAAGTTGGTTCTCCGCCATTGTTTTGTATTCTTTGAACATTGTGTCTAGCCTAGCATTTCCACTTGACAAGTATGACTTAAGACACGAATGTGCTCCTTCAACTCTTAAATGTTCGAAAAACAATAATATGCAAATACAAATCAGAACATGTGGATCCTTCTGTAATGTGCAAAATGTGCTCCTTCAACTCTAAAATGTTTTGTATTCTTTGAACATTGTTCCAGGATCTTTGCATTCGAAAATGCATCAACACTGAATCAAGGACACTCCTCGCGTTCTGCGAGGAGTGTACACCTCGCATTCTGCGAGTTGTGCATTACATAAGCTCTTTTTATCATATGTAGAAGGTAGACATAAATTAGAGAACATACCTGTTTGTCGTGTTATTCCCGAGAGTGAAGACATTATCCGTCCATGCTGAAACAAGTCTTTCTTTGTAACCGTTTAGCCAATTCTTTCTCACGTAGTTCAATACGGTTGGATAAGCTCGCCATTCGTCCTCAAGTTTCTTCAAAGTACTCTTGTAATCTTCTTCAGTGGTTTGTTCGAACACGTTATAATAATCATTTGAAATATGAACCCCCAATGCTTGTGTGCCCATAGCTATCTTGGCTCTCGCCTCTATGTTCTTCCTTACATGTCGTCTACATAAGAGAAACTTTGCATTTGGCCATAACTTGTCTGTGGCATTCATAAGAGCCATCTCACGGTCAGTGACGAAGCAAGTAGGCGATGCTCCTATTCTCAAATACATCGTCTGCAGCTGCTGCAACGCCCAGAAATAACTATCCTCGCTCTCAGCCTCTAACCATACCCCGCACACAACAAAATTCTTCCATGTAGAAGTCAAACCGACTATCTCCAGGAAGGGAACATTGTACCTTAAACCAAAATACAGTAAGATAAATACAACATAAAAACAGAATGATAAATACTTACCTGTTCGTGCTATAAGTCGAGTCCATCAAAAGGACATATGGAAACGCCTTTAAGAGTTTCATTGATTCGGGGCTAGCAAAGAACAAGTCGCCTATTATCGAAGGATTCGTTGCACTTGGCCTATACTCCATGAAGTAGTTGCTCTCTTTGCATTGGTGAAAGAATTCTTGAACCACGGTTCTACCTTTCATTTCCTCTTCCCTTATATGTCTTACCAAATTGTACACTTGGTTCTTCTTTGTGCAACTTCCGGGATCCTTGTTTATCTCAGTGTAAATCTGATTTGGAGAACAATGTGAAAGTACCATCTCACGAACCTTTTTCTTTTGATCTGGGGTTGGCCTCCCGGCAAATGCATTCCCAACCAAACTATCCAATAGGATGGTTGTGCAAACCACAAACAACCACTAATCTCCAATTCTCTTCAACCCGGTTCTCCATGAGCTTCAACTGAAAACACATCTCCTCTCCTACGTTTGTAGGTGGGTTAGCAAATTGTGAATCAAACGCATCATAGCTTGATGGCACCTCATATGTACATGGCAATTCATAAGTAGATGGCACGAGCAACTCATAAGTAGATGGCACGGGCAATTCATATGTAGATGGCATAGGAAATTGATAAGTAGATGGCACATGTTGTTCATATGTAGATGGTTGTTGATAATCACCAAAGTCGTCAATCCCTAAATCAAATGACGGTGGCGAACATGGCCTTGTATTCCGGGAGGGGTAGTTGTAGTCATTCAACTGGATTGCATTCAATCCAGTGAACAAAGAAAAATTCACCTATACACAATGCTTCTGTTAATACTCTGTAATGTGCAACTTCTCGCGTTCTGCGAGGGCGACACATCTCGCGTGACGTGAGTGGCTTCCTCTCGCAGAACGCGGGAAGTTGCTATTTCCTGAAACTACAACTACATTTAACATGAAATACAACATAATAACTTCATTTTAGCTCTTAATGGTGCAAAACAAATTAAAATTCAAAAATTAAGTAAGAACATTACCTCATTTGCATGGTAACTTGATGAACCACCATCTTCATTCCCTCCTTTGTTGAATTCCTCTTCATCTTCCATTATTTTAGGTGTTTTTAGAGTGTTTTGAAGTTTGAAGGTTTTGAAAATGGGTTTTAATGGAGGGTGAAGGAGGTGAAAGATGATAAAAAGAGGTGTTAGGGTAGGGTTAATAGGTGTTACGGATTACTCAAAATAAGGGGGTAGTTATTATAGTTAGGTGGGGACAAGACATGTAGTAATGGCGCACAACAACGTCCATCTGACATGCTAATCTCGCGTTCTGCGAGGGACGTGACACTCGCGGAACGCGAGATTAGCATTGATGCGGGAGCATCTGAGCTATCATCAAGGACGCCTCGTCCTAAATCTAAAGATGTGCTAACCACTGGAGCAAGGGCTAAATACCGCTTTGAGCCATCATTGGAGTCATTAATAGTAGCCCGAGCTCGTATTGTAGCCATTCAAGCTCGTAGAGATCCGGTTCGAGTCAAGATGAGAAGTCAAGTTCTGAAGAAGAAACAAACTAGACTCAAGACGAAACTCTGGGATTTGGAATCACTCAATTCCGACCTCGGACGAGAGAGAACGAGCCGTTTGAAAAAGAGCTGTCGGTGACACGCTCGCGACGGAAACCGCGCCCGCGGCTCCATAACCGCGCCCGCGGCCCGGAAACTCGGCGAGTTCATTCACTTCGCCGAGGCTTCCTTTTGAAACATTATTTTCGGATGTTTAATTGTTTTTCGGGATTATTTTTAGGAGATACTTTTTATTTTTTATTTCTTTAGTTAGCACCCTTATGAACCATATATAAGGCTGCCTTAGTTATTGTTTATCGCCCCCCCAGACTTTTGATATTGAATACAACGTTTATCGTTTTTCCTCCCAAAAGAGAGCTTTTGTGAGAAGAGTGCCCCGTGTGCATTGTCGTTGAACTGGCCCTAGTTGTACTTGTGTGTGTCAATCTCCTCCATAAGGTTGGTGCTATCGGGACTCCATAGAGCAACCTCCAGGTGCCTTGACCCACCAAAGTCATTGTGTTTGGTTGTAATCATCCGTTGGGGTTTCTTCATCATTCGGTAAGGTTCTTGTTCTTAAGTTCAAGGGTTTTATCGTTGTTTGATTTGGTTCCAATTGGCCTATCATTCGACTTATCCTTCTTTCATCTCATTCTAATTCCGCCTATCTTCTCTGTTCGAGTTCCTATTCGAGTTTGGTGTCTAGGTCGGCAACTGCGGCTTATCCCCGCATCAAATTGGTATCAGAGCTGTGTTGACACCATTCGTCTTCATAAGAACATCAAGAGACCCCCTATCCAGAAAATCACAAAAAGAGTCAGCTTTTATTTTCTTGTTTGTCAGTTTCTTTCAGAAATTGATTTTGAGTCTTCCATATATTTGATATTTCTTGTTGAGTCATTACAGGTTGTGTGCAAGAAGCTTGGATCGATTAGTGTTGGTGGAGATCGAAAGATTGGAGTTTGGAGCACCCTTGTTCCCAAAATCCATTCAGCCCTTCATCCATCACAAAATCTATCCATCCCTACCAAAACGCAGCCGTCAAAACCCTAGAAGAGTTGCTGAAAATTTCAGTCCTTGCACCCCAATCCAAGATCTTCAAGGAAGGAAATCTTATCTTCTCTACAAGAAAATCAAGGTGGTTAGTAGTTTCTTTTATTTTAAAATTTGAATTTTCTGAGATAGTATCTCAGATCAAGTCTGTAATTTCGTTTTGTTTAGTTGAGACAAAAAAAAATAAAAAATAAAAATATTCAAAAAAAAATAAAAAAAAAAAAGAATCGAAAAGTCTCAAAGTCAGTAGTTTATTTTACGTTTTGTTGAGTCAAAGTCTAGTTTGATATTGTTTAAGTCGGATATCAAGAACTCAAAGGAAATCGGGTTGAACGAGCCCGAACGGAAGCGAGAAACCACCAGGCCGCGACAGAAACCGCGCCCGCGGCCCAGTAGCCGCACCCGCGGTTCAAGCCGCGCCCGCGGACTTCAGACCGCGCCCGCGGAACCGTCACTGTTTGCCTTTCCATTCCTTTCAAATACGAGCCTCAATTATTACCTAACCCTCCCGACTCCGTCTTCGATCCTTCAATCGACATCAGTCGGAACAAGTTAAGGTACGCTTCCTTTTGGCTCTTCTTGAAATTCGAAGCTTAACTCATATCTCTGTTTTGCATTCTCATTCTTGCAAAACGCCTTCGAGTCTTTGTTTCTTTCTTTCGTTGAGTCATTTTGCTTTGAGTCAGAACCTTGAAGTTGAAACCCCGTCCCTACACTAGCCATCTCCATCTCTACCATCACTCATATTAGTGCTAGGAGCTTGATAGTTTCAATCTATTGGGTTATTGGTACATACAATGCAATTCATCAAGAAAAGCTTGTTACAACAACAATTGAGAGAGAGTGCAGAGGAAAACATACGAGAGTAAACACTTGCGAGTTGTTTTCATTTACACTCACTTAACATTGTTCTGTGTTAGTCTTTTCTTTGATAATGGACAGGTTAGTTTCTCCCAAAAGGAGACCTCCAAGAGGATATCAGCAGGAGTACATGGAGAGTGAAGATTGACAACTATACCGAGATGTCCAAAGAAGAAAAGGACGTGAGCTAGAGCAAATTGGTCCTGCCAAGATCAAGCTGAACATTCCAAGATTTGAAGGTTGGGACGTGGATGAGTATATGGAATGGGAAGCCAAGGTTGAGCAGATTTGGAGTTGTCATAACTTCATGGAATTCCAAAAGGTAAGATTTGTTGTTCGTGAAGTTACCGGCAATGCACTGAAATGGTGGAATAATCTTGAGGAAGAAAGAAGAAGAGCACTTGATCCAGCTGTGAACACTTGGAGGCAAATGAAGACCTTAATGAGAGCTCACTTTGTGCCTCCATATTTCGCGCTTAAGCTCAGGCAAAGGTTGGAAAATTTGTGGCAAGGAACCATGTCAGCAGAGGAGACATACAATGCAATGAAGGCTGCTATGGTTCGAGCTAATGTGCATGAAAATGAGGAGACTACTATGAATAGGTATCTTCATATACTAAACTCTTATTTAGCTAACAAAGTATATTTGTATAGCTACTCCTCCATGGAAGAATTGTTGCACTTGGCCATCAAGATTGAGAGGAGAACAAAGGCCAAGAAGCAAAAAGAAATAGAAAAGGCTACAGAAGAATGGCAAGCGCGAGTGGAAGCGCGAGTGCAAGCGGTAGTGAAAAACAGCTTTGCTAAGTTAGAAGCCGAGCTTGAGCGTTGGAGTTGTCAAGTCAAAGAGGCTGCCAAGAAGAAGGAAAAGGATAAGAAGCCAGAAAGGAATCTAAGGCATGCCTCTCCATCACAAGAAGTTAACCCAGGGAGCACTTCTAATCTTTCTACTAAAATTGAAGATGTTTTGTGCTTAAACTGTCAAAGTAGAAATCATATGATTAATGATTGTCCTGATATGCTTAATCACCTAGAACAAATTGAGATTGAATATGAAATAGGTGATAGTATTGAGGATGTTGTTTGTATTGATTATCCTAAAACTGATTTAGATAATGAGGTTGAAATTGATTATGAGCATGTTGATTCATTGATTGATAGGAAGGATTTGCATGTACAAACTGCTCATTGTGTTGAAATTCTAGGAGAAACTCATTGTCTAGATAAAGTTGAGGATTGCAACATGATTATTGATGAAGGTAGTTGTGGTAATATTGTTAGCATGGAATTGAAAACTAAATTGCAAATTGCTACATTATGCTACCCTAGTCCTTTAAAACTGCGTTGGATTAATGACTGTGTTGATTGGAACTTGAACAAGCATGCTAAGGAAGCCATGACATTAGAACATTATGATGATATTTTATGTGATGTTGTGCCTATGCAAGCTTGTCAACTTTTATTGGAATATCCATGGCAGTATGATAAGAGAGTTGCTCATGATGGCTTTGCTAGTTGTTATTCGTTTACCTTCCCTAGAAAAGATGTTGTTCTTCCTCCTATGGTTCTCTTGCAGGTCACTGATAAGTATGACAAGAGGAAGGACAAGGACAAAGGAGCTAAAGGAATGAATGAAAGCAATGCACTCCAGCAGCAATCCATCGTTTCCTCAAGATGGAGCTATGCACTCAAGGCATTCAAGAGGAAGTTGTGCATTAAAGAGGATGACGCCTATGAAGATCGTTCAATCATTCATGTCAAATATGATTCGAGGTCGAATCCTTTTCAAGAAGGGGAGAATGATGCGGGAGCATCTGAGCTATCATCAAGGACGCCTCGTCCTAAATCTAAAGATGTGCTAACCACTGGAGCAAGGGCTAAATACCGCTTTGAGCCATCATTGGAGTCATTAATAGTAGCCCGAGCTCGTATTGTATCCATTCAAGCTCGTAGAGATCCGGTTCGAGTCAAGATGAGAAGTCAAGTTCTGAAGAAGAAACAAACTAGACTTCAAGACAAAACTCTGGGATTTGGAATCACTCAATTCCGACCTCGGACGAGAGAGAACGATCCGTTTGAAAAAGAGTTGTCGGTGACACGCTCGCGACGGAAACCGCGCCCGCGGCTCCATAACCGCGCCCGCGGCCGGGAAACTCGGCGAGTTCATTCACTTCGCCGAGGCTTCCTTTTGAAACATTATTTTCGGATGTTTAATTGTTTTTCGGGATTATTTTTAGGAGATACTTTTTATTGTTTATTTCTTTAGTTGGCACCCTTATGAACCCTATATAAGGCTGCCTTAGCTATTGTTTATCGCCCCCCCAGACTTTTGATATTGAATACAGCGTTTATCGTTTTTCCTCCCAAAAGAGAGCTTTTGTGAGAAGAGTGCCCCGTGTGCATTGTCGTTGAACTGGCCCTAGTTGTACTTGTGTTTGTCAATCTCCTCCATAAGGTTGGTGCTATCGGGACTCCATAGAGCAACCTCCAGGTGCCTTGACCAACCAAAGTCATTGTGTTTGGTTGTAATCATCCGTTGGTGTTTCTTCATCATTCGGTAAGGTTCTTGTTCTTAAGTTCAAGGGTTTTATCGTTGTTTGATTTGGTTCCAATTGGCCTATCATTCGACTTATCCTTCTTTCATCTCATTCTAATTCCGCCTATCTTCTCTGTTCAAGTTCCTATTCGAGTTTGGTGTCTAGGTCGGCAACTGCGGCTTATCCCCGCATCAAATTGACATGTAAATTTCTTTTACAAATCAAAGAATCACCATGTTCATAACCAATTTCATCACTAAGATCATCCTCATCATGCATATCACCTAGGTTCTCTTCTTTTTCACTTTCACTTTCAAGTTCTCCTAGTTGATTAACAATTAATACTCTAGAATTAGGACAATCTTTCATCATATGACCCTTTCCTCTACATTTAAAGCATTCAATATCCCGAGCTCTAGAAGTAGGGTTAGAAGTACTCCCTCGGGGTGGATTAGAAGGGCCAAGTGTTGTCTTGGAGGGCACTAGAGTAGTAGGTGGCGGATTCCTTCGAGAACCACTGTCTTCCTTGTTAGGGACCTCTCGGGTTGAAGGATAGGAGTTCCTTCCTTGCTGATTTTTCCAGCCACCTGCGTTTTTGCTCCCTTGGCTCCTAATTTTTGTCTTTCTTTCCACCTTGATACCCAAATGTAGCAACTCAGTCATTGAGTTGTAAGGGAACATCTCAATCTCACTAGACACGTATGGGTGAAGGATACGGAGATATCTAGCCATGGTTGTCTCCTCATCCTCCACCAAATTAGCTCGAACCATCGCTATTTGCATAGCATTGTAAGTCTCTTCGACTCCCATTGATCCTTGCTTCAAATTCTCGACCGCTCTATAAGTTCCCTAGTGTAATGTGGGGGAACAAATCGAGCTCTCATCATCCTCTTCATGAGTTCCCAAGTAGTGACAGGATAATCTCCATTGGCAGCTCTCCTCTGATCAAGCTATCCCACCAAACTAAAGCGTAGCCACTAAACTCCAAAGATGCCAGCTGCACCTTTTTGACTTCAGGAAAGTTGTGACAATTCCAGATTTGTTCAATCTTGGTCTCCCACTCCATATATATGTCTGGATCACACTTTCCCTCAAAACTCGGGATCTTAACCTTTATCTTTCCCACTCCATCTTGCGCAGGCTCTCTTTGCCTTCCTTGGTAACCTCCTTGGGGACGATTGGGTCGCCAGCCCGCCTCATCTTCTTCTTCAGGCTCTTCTTCGTCATCATTATCACCTAGGTCCTGAAATGCATCATCAAAACGGTTTGCAGCATTGTATCTATTAAAGTGAGGTATAGGAGAGTTACGAAAGCGTCCTCTCCGAGCTTGTGGGAGATCGTCCCGGGGTGTAGGCCTGCGTTTGGGTTCTTGACCCGTGCGGGCAGCCTCATAGGCTTCTTGCTGAGGAGGCAGGGGCCTCCGATTGTCGACTGGAGCATCATAGGAGGTCCCGATGTGCTCTAGAACCCTTGGGGAAGTGGTGGATCGCTGCTGCCTCTCTATGGCGTTGGTAATGGCCGACGTCATCTCCCGAAACATGTTGGTCATAAATTTCGGGGTAATGGCGCGGGTCTCCGGGGCTTCATGCCTCCCGTGGGGAGAAATTGACCTGCTCATCACTAAAGAAAAGACTAACACAGAACAATATTAAGGTAAGTGTAAATGAAAACAACTCGCTAGTGTTTACTTTCGTATGTTTTCCTCTGCACTCTCTCTCAATTGTCGTTGCAACCAGCTTTTCTTTGATGATTTGACTTGTATGGATCAATAACCCACTAAGTTGAAACTACCTAACTCCTAGCAATATATGAATGATGGTAGAGATGGAGATGGGTAGCGTAGTGCGGGGTTTCGACTGTAATTTGATCGAAAGGTTACTCATGATGGTCATACTAACCGTCATACATTCATCTTTAATGATAAGCCTATGACTCTTAAACCTATGACTCCAGCGCAGATAGCAGAAGCTTACGAAAAGAGCAAAGGCAAGGAAAAGGTTTCAGACAGAACTGAAGCAACAAAAGAAGCGACCAAAAACCGCGCCCGCGGTTCAGATGCCGCACCCGCGGCTCACGACAGATCGCAACAGAATGAGATGAAAGAAGGATAAGTCGAATGATAGGCCAATTGGAACCAAATTAAACAACGATAAAACCCTTGAACTTAAGAACAAGAACCTTACCGAATGATGAAGAAACCCCAACGGATGATTACAACCAAACACAATGACTTTGGTGGGTCAAGGCACCTGGAGGTTGCTCTATGGAGTCCCGATAGCACCAACCTTATGGAGGAGATTGACACACACAAGTATAACTAGGGCCAGTTCAACGACAATGCACACGGGGCACTCTTCTCACAAAAGCTCTCTTTTGGGAGGAAAAACGATAAACGCTGTATTCAATATCAAAAGTCTGGGGGGGGGGGGGGGGGCGATAAACAATAACTAAGGCAGCCTTATATAGGGTTCATAAGGGTGCCAACTAAAGAAATAAACAATAAAAAGTATCTCCTAAAAATAATCTCGAAAAACAATTAAACATCCGAAAATAATGTTTCAAAAGGAAGCCTCGGCGAAGTTAATGAACTCGCCGAGTTTCCCGGCCACGGGCGCGGTTATGGAGCCGCGGGCGCGGTTTCCGTCGCGAGCGTGTCACCGACAGCTCTTTTTCAAACGGCTCGTTCTCTCTCGTCCGAGGTCGGAATTGAGTGATTCCAAATCCCAGAGTTTCGTCTTGAAGTCTAGTTTGTTTTTTCTTCAGAACTTGACTTCTCATCTTGACTCGAACCGGATCTCTACGAGCTTGAATGACTACAATACGAGCTCGGGCTACTATTAATGACTCCAATGATGGCTCAAAGCGGTATTTAGCCCTTGCTCCAGTGGTTAGCACATCTTTAGATTTAGGACGAGGCGTCCTTGATGATAGCTCAGATGCTCCCGCATCAAGCATGCATGAAATTAACCTAATTTTTTGTTAATCTCGCGTAACGCGAGTGTACGTGTCCTCGCAGAACGCGAGTGACCCGACGTTGTTTGAATAAAGCACCGGGCTGTATATAATAACCGTGTATCTATATACGGGGTATTAGTATAGAGGCCCGTTTTAGAAGAACTCCCATTAATTAAGAACTTTTATAAGTTATTAGATCATTACAATCAACGATCCAGATTAGATCTAAAAGAAGAGGAGAAAATGAGAAATAAGTAAGGAAAAAATTAGCCCTACCCTCAGCTCCAAAAAAACTAGAAACTCCCCCTCGTGCTCCCATGGCGATTGTTCCGACGACTGGAAGCTCCGCCTAGTCATGGAAGTCGACGTCAAGATCCGCCTCCCAGACTCCGCTTCCAAGCTCAACTCACATCAAGCTCCGTCTACGGTTCTACGACATAGCCGAAAACCCTCATAGTTGCCTCGTTCTAGTTTTGTTTGCTTCTCCTCTTCCGCTCTTAGCTTTTCTTTAGGCCCTTACTATTTAACGCCCACCCATTTTGCTATTTACCGCCCAGGCTCCGTGCGTCACGCATGGATTATATCCGTGCGTGACGCATGGTTTTAATCCACACGCCACGCACAGAACAAAACCATGCGTGACGCATGGACACAAACCATGCGTCACGCATGGATTTTTTCCCTATAAAAGCCCAAAAACATCAAACCCTACCATTTTGTCATCTTCTTCAACGGCGGCTGAAGCTCTATCACGCACGGATTTACCCCATTTTCAACAATTTTCATCATCTTTCTACATATAAGGTATGTAAACATTAAGATTTCATTGTTATGGTATGGTATTGATGTATATATGAGGTTTTCATGTTGTTTTGATGATATTTACTTCAAAATCCAATGTGTATGTTAATTAGTTGATTAGAAATGATTAAACTTGTAATATATGAATGAATTGTGTACTTTGTTGATAATTTATTGACAAATTTGATATTTTCATGTGTATATAGTTTATTAGGGTTTTGATATTGAATTAGGGTTTTGTGAATTAGGGTTATGAATTAGGTTGTTGAAATTTGGTATGGTTTTAATGAAATTATTGAAAAACTGTTAGAATTTTGGAAAAAGTGTTGAGATTAGGGTTTGAAACATGGAAAAACTGCAGAACACAATTTCTGGAATGTGCAATTCCATGCGTCACGCATGGCTTGAAACCATGCGTCACGCATGGATGGAAGCCATGCGTGACGCATGGAATTGCACATTCCAGAAATTGTGTTCTGCAGTTTCAGATTGTATTTGATGATATACTGATTGAGTTTTTGATGATATGCTGATTAAATTCAGTAAACTGATTAATTTTGTGGAATTGCACATTTTATGATGTAGATATGGATGGTGGTCATCGACCTGGACGGGATACTCGTCAAAGAAACAGAGATCTGAAGAAAAAAGATCCCATAGTTCCAAAACAAAGGAAGAAGAAGAATAGACAAGAATCGCCTCCTCGTCGTTTAGAGTTTTCTGATGAGATACAACAACAGCAACAACAACAACAACAACAACAACAACAACAACAACAACAACAACAACAACAACAACAACAGCTAGCTTTGTCTGCTGCAGGTTTCGATCCCCAGGGTTCCCCTCATTACTTTCCTGGCACCCCCATTCTGATCCCACATCAAACTATGTTTCCACAACAAACACAGTTTCCAGGCTATCCGGGCTATCCACAACATGACCAATCATTTGTGGAGATGATGAGGCAAGCTACTGGTTCTCATCACTTTCAGAACCCTCAGACGGGTGATGACCAGTACGCACTGGTTGCTTGTAGCAGTGCAGGGCCATCAGCTGGGGGTGCCAATGCTGATTCTGATTCTGATTATGAGCAGGAGCATGAGCATGAGGAACAGGGTCAGGAAGAGGATCGGACCTATGAGAATGTTCATGAAGAACATGAAGAAGCGGAATAGCAAGAGGAGCGAGAGGAACAGCCCAGAAGACGACGACGACGACAACCTCCGGTCAAAAACATATACGTCCCTCAGTTAGAGGGGGGGTACTTCTGGAGGTCCACAAATTCCGGAGTTGCTCATAAGCTTTGAAGCTCATACAACCTTTTTTGTGCAAAAAGGAAAGGTATGTAATTAGAATTTGGTTTATAGATTCAATACTTATCATAACTAATTTGGTTTATAGAATTTGTGATAATAAATTTGTTAATGTATGAATTGATTTGATTAACCAAATGGATTATTTGTTGAAATATTTGTAGTTTTGTTGAAAATTTGGTTAAGGTGTGCTGTACAGAATGCAGAAACTGCTTTCTGCATTCTGTGTAATGCAAATCCATGCGTGACGCATGGTTCATGTCCATGCGTCACGCATGGTTTCCATCCATGCGTGACGCATGGAATTGCGTTACACAAAATGCAGAAACTGCTTTCTGCATTCTGTACATTACACCTTAACCAAATTTATGCAGTTTTTGTATTCTGCAGTTTCTGGAAAAAATTTATGCGTTATTAAAATTATTTGTGTTACGTAATCAATTTATAGGATAGAGGCGTACTCCCTTACCAGACAAGACCATCCCAACTGAAAGATTGGGAACATAATTCTGACTTGTCATGGGGTAATCACGCAATTGCAACGGAGCTGACTCATCTCAGGGTATTGATGTACGATGTGATTGATTATCCGCTCATCTGCGCCTTTATAGAAAGGTGGCATCCTGAAACAAATAGCTTCCACATGCCATTTGGTGAGATGACAGTGACGTTGCTTGACATCAAGAAGCTGATGTTGCTTCCTATTCACGGGAAAGCTATGGTGACCGACCCCACCGCTTCAGTCGGGAGAACTACGAACAAGAACTTTTTTGGTGAAAAGGGACGGCAAAATTTTCATCTTCAAAATGAACAGCTCGATAGTTATTGGATTAGCGCGAAAAAGTTTAAGGCGCACATTGAGGGCCTAAATGATCCCGTAGTTCATGGAATGGGATATATATTCCACTTGCTGGCTTCCACAATCTTCACTGACAAGTCACAACATAAGCTCCCGATGAGATTTGGTGCATTTCTAGGGAGTGTTGAAGAGGCAAGAAGTATTTCTTGGGGATCTGCGACGCTAGCATATTTCTATCGCCAAATGGGCATCTCTACACGCGAAAATTGTGGTTTGATCTCATTTTGTTTCACTCTCCTTCAAGTAAGTTTTTAATTATTTAGGAACTACATTTTTTAGCAATCATAACTTATTTCTATGGTTTTAATGCTAACTATATTTTTTAAATGGTAGGGTTGGATATACACATACTTCCCATCCTTAGCAGCTGGTGTTCGGCGTAATCCTGGTTGGTCAGTTGATCATCCTTATGCGTTTCGGTTTCTACCAGAGGAAGCGTTGCCGAACTACGACCCTGAAGCACGAAACTACAGAGCTGAACTAGATGCAATGAGGGCGGATCAGGTATTTGTGTTGCATTTTGTTTACATTTTTAAGCCTCGGTTTTTTTTGCAATTCCATGCGTCACGCATGGATATGTTTCATGCGTCACGCAAGAAACAGATCCATGCGTCACGCATGGAATTGCAAAAAAAACTGAGGACTTTTTTTTACCTCTGTTTTGGACCTTAAGGTGTAAAATTACTGTTTGAGTAATGCAAGACGTTGATATCGTTTTTAGGTTAATTGGAACCCGTATGGTGAAATCGACATCAATGATCCTGCCTATGCTCCTGCTCTTTTTTTCGGGGTGCTGAGCTGCATGGACATAACCGAGCCCCACCATCCCGATAGGTCGCCTAAGCAGTTTGGTAGGGTGCAGATGATTCCCAGGCCTCCAATTTCACCCCTTAGAGCCCATAGGCTCATCAGCCCTAGGTCATATGTGGTGAATTATGATAGAATGGCGTGGAGTTGGGAGGGGATGGATATCCACAGGGCGACCCTTGAGCAGATGGGACCACCTGCGCAGACAGGTTTTGAAGAAGCTCCGGAGTATCTTCTGTGGTACATCCCCCGCACTCATCGATTTCTGATACCCGGCAGACACGCTAGCTTGGAAGCACAGCAGGTAATACATTTATCTCATGTAACTTGAGATCTTGATTTTTCTTTAAGTTTGATTTAAGGTAAACATTATGCAAATAGCTTATTTCAATATTTATTTTTATTTGTAGGTTTTTGACAGGGTCTACGGTCACTTGTCACCATATGCAACCTTGCCTGATCCCTATGATGTTTCTGCAATGCATGGAGCCATAACCGAGGTCCTTCAAGATATTGAGCCGTGGACAACTATGTATCAACAACATCGGTGGTGATCTTGTTGGATTGGGTTCGAATATTTTTTATGAACTGTTTGTTTTCTGATTTTCAGGATTGTCGGTTTTTCGTAAGGAAACTATGACGTTGTTGGATTGATGTTGTTGGATTGTTTGTTAAGGTTGTTTTGTGTTTGAACTTTTCAATTCTGATTAGCGTTGTTGAATTTGTTGGATTATTTGTTTAGGGTGGACAAGGCATAAATCTGCATTCTGGTGGTCAAATGCAAAACCATGCGTCACGCACAGATGCATTCCATGCGTCACGCACGGATGCATTCCATGCGTCACGCATGGAAGTGTAAACCTAATTTCAAATCGCCTATAAATTCACTCCCTCAGCATACCATTTCCACTCATTAATCTCTCCTTTTCACTCCATCAGCCTGTAAGTTGATTTTTGAAGTTCTTCATTGAAGCTCCATATTCCACATCTTATTCCTTACTTTCTCACTTGTTTTCTTACATTGTATTACAGATTGGAAACCAACATAGCATCATCCTCATCATCATCTTCAATACCACGAGAAGGCAGCACCATTCAGTGTCCAAATAAGAGGTGTAGGAAGTCTATCACGGTTTTCAGCGCTAATGACAAGATGAGACCAGACCAGTATGGCCGGAGGTTTATTACATGCGAATGTAATAATCCTATCAGGTGGGTGTTTCTTGATCCTGAATATGACCGTCATCATCTCCGTGTCATGACGAAATTGTTGGAGGAAAACCGGACTATGGCAGCAAAACTGGAAATCTTTAACGAAGAGAAAGAATGAGTCTTTTTTATGTTGTAGGAAGTCTATCACGGTTTTGTCTTTGTTAAGTATGTTTTAATTTACGTTTCAAGAATGAGTCTTTTTTATGCTGTAATGAATCTGTTTTATTTTGTAATGTATCGGTTTTTTGTTGTAACGTATCTGTTTTATGTTGTAATATATCTGTTTTATGTTGTAATTCTGATGTCTCCTTTTCATAAGACTACTCATATGTCTCCTTTTGACAAGACAACTCATATGTCTCCTTTTGACAAGACAACTCATATGTCTCCTTTTGACAAGAAAACTCACATGTCTCCTTTTGAGAAAACAATTCGGAAGTGTTGCTTTTGACAAGTAAAGCTGAAATGTAATTTCTGCATACTGTAGGAAAAATGCAATTCCATGCGTGACGCATGGACACGAACCATGCGTCACACATGGATTGAATCCATGCGTGACGCATGGAATTGCATTTTTCCTACAGAATGCAGAAATTCCATTTCAGATCCAAAGCACCTGTTTCACGTGAAATGTAACCCAGAAATACCACATAAAGACTGAAATGTGCATCAAAAGATACAACCTTACAACATTAGAAGGTCATTCGAAACTCGAAATAAAATACACATTACAACATTGTCATGACTGACAATAACTCTTGAACTAGTAATCGTTTTCATCATCGTCTGGAATTGTGATGCTTTGTTTGGACGATTGATGTCCTCCTCTTTTCGGGGGTGTGTAAGCCCCACATCTTTGCCACACTTCGTCATACAAGTCCGCAGCAGATTCTTCACAATTACGCTCCCAAAGATTATAAACAGGTGGTAGTGGACATCCATCCTTCAGACGAATCTGAGATAGATTTTACGGAATTGCATAATTAAATTTACATGTAATGCACTAGGTAAATAGCAATTGAAAAAAACATACCGGGATGAAATGTTCCTGCTGTGTAAGTAGTAATAGGCAAACAACTTGCATCTTGGCTCCAGGTTGACCATACCAAGTCGGAAGTCTAAGAGGTAGGAATGTCTGTTTTAATTTGCTCGCCTAGACACACAAAGACACAATTACATGCCGAAGCCACCAAACATGCCATTTCTGGTACGGTAAGCCACTTATCCCTTGGAGCTGGGTAGTAATCGCTTTCCCATGTAAGTTGATGTATAGCGGACTCCAATGTTGGATTTACTTCTCCACCAATCCACGTGCCTTTAAGTAAATGCCAAATCTCTTTAGCCTTTCTTATCATCTCTTCTCGTATGAACTTCCAATGCTCTTGGGTCCCACCTGTTACATGACTCTCAAAAACAGATTGAGTGACGGAATATTTTGGATAAAGTGTACATTAGAGTGAAGATAATATCGGTCACCTGTTTCCATAGAAATAGATCTAAACCCGCAGTTTCCATCGGCTCTGATGTCAAACCAACCCTCCACATATGGTCTCATGCACATTGGTATCTTTCTAATGTACTTAGAAGGCGCATACATTTTTTGTGGAGCGGGAGGTGCACCAAAGGGTTTAGGAACCCTTTGCTTCTTGGGAGGTGTTTCTTCCAAAGCTCTAGACCTCATCTCTTAATTGGTCGGTGTATTCCCATGCTGACTTCTTTCTTTGTGTAGATCTAGGCACTTTGTTAGGAGCTCCTTGGGGACGACCACCGGTGTGTTTCGAAATAGGCGGCTCTTTGAGAGGTGTATCCACTTTAGCTATCTTTCTGACAGATTCAATACACTTCTCTTGATCATGTGGTGACAAGGTGTTCCATGTTTCTTCATAAAATTCATCAAATAAACGTCTTGCCACGTTTTTCTTAGTTTCAAGATGACACTGTGTATCCACTTCTTCCAAAGACAACGTACTCCAAAAAGGATGCAAAGACACGGGCTGAATTGGCATTTGTTTCTTCACACAAGTCGCAAGGTCATGGACACACAGCATCCTGTCTCTGACCTTGGTTGCACAATCGCAATATTGTGCATTGTACATGCCTTGTACACCTTTGTCGTATTCTTTAATCAAGAGCTCCATTGCCTTGTACGAAACTTTGCACTTCAAATGTACAAACAAAGATGTTTGGTGAACAAGTCTAAACGTCTTTGTTAGACTCTCGTTAAATGAACCCAATATCTCTTTCAGCTGGTTTCGTGCCATGTCACTGTATTCCTCAAACACTGTGTCGAGCCTACCTTGTCCACCACTCAAATATGACTTCAAACAGGAATGCGCTCCTTCCACTCTGCATTTTTATTAAGGTGTTCAAACAGGAATGTGCTTGTGCAGTTTCTGTAAACTACACATCCATACGTGACGCATGGAACAAATCCGTGCGTGACGCATGGAACAAATCAGTGCATCACGCACGGATTTGTTCCATGCGTGATGTATAAATGTGCAGTTTACAGAAACTGTTTAAATTCACAGAAAACTGAATATAGTTGTGTAAGGGCAATTATAGATAAATTACCTGTTTGTCGTGTTGCTTCCAAGAGTAAACACGTCATCCGTCCATGCCGACACACATCTTTCTTTGAAAGGACCAAGCCAACTGTCTCTAACATATTGCAGTACGGGAATATGCGCGTTCCAATCTCTCTCTATAGTATCCAACTTTTTTTCATATCCTTCTACGGTGGTTTCCTCGAACAAGTTGTAGTAGTCGTTGGATAAGTTTTTTCCCTTTAGTTTCGTTCTCATTTCGAGGGAAGCTTTGGCCTCTATGTTTTTCCTTATATGTCGTCTACATAGAAGAAACTTTGCATTTGGAAAAAGAAGATCCGTTGCACTCATTAAAGCTTGTTCACGGTCGGTGACAATGCAAGTGGGCGTTGCTCCAATTCTTCTATACATCTCTTGAAGTTGTTGCATTGCCCACAAATAATGCTCTTTAGTCTCGCCCTCAAGAAATGCCCCACAAACTACAAAGTTCCTCCATGTAGACGTGATTCCAACAATCTCGAAAAATGGCATTTTGTACCTGTAAAGAAATAATTTGAAATAATATTATTGCAATGTTATGGAAAATCATATGTAATGGTCAATAATCACACAAAACTTACTTGATTGTGGCATATGTGGAGTCCATTATAAGTACATAGGGAAATGATTTCAAGAGCTTCATTGATTCAGGGGACGCAAAGAACATATCACCAATCATAGATGCATCATCTTTGCTTGTCCTATACTCCATGAAATAGTCGCTCTGTTTGCATTTGTAGAAAAACTCTTGGATAACAGTTCTTCCTTCCCTGTTTTCGATCCTCGTCTTGGCCATCAAATTGTATACTTGTTTTTTTTTAGTAAGGTTCTTGGGAGACTTGTTGAGCATAGTGTAAATCTCATTTGGTTTACAATGAGCCCTGGTCATTTCAACTACTGTACACACTTCATCAGGCGTCAATCTGCCTGCAAACGCATTCCCAAACAAGCTACTACCAATAGGATGGTTGTGGGTACCTAACATTACAGTAAGTTTCCAAGCCCCTCTATGCTCCTCTAGAAGCTTTAATTCGAACCAACATCTACATTTTTTCGTCTTGATGTTTTTCCTCACTCCCTTAGCTTTTGAGTAATTCACTCGTCCTCTATCACAGATAAGCTGAAGTTTTCCAGATTTTGTTTCGGTAGGTGCTCTACTCCTTCCATTGACTATGCAAAAGTTGTTGGCTTGTGCAATGTTAACGGCCCAATTCACTCCCTGTTGTCTAGAGGCGAATACCAAGTCATTTGCAAACAACTCTGAGTAATCAACAGAGACATATTGTTCTTCTTGAACTTCAATATCAAATTCTGGTGCAGTACGCAAAGGACGAAACACATTTAAGCTACTTGTGTCTGAAAGTGGCCTCATCAAATGCGAAGGCCATTGCGACAAACCGTAACCGGTTCCAAAAGATCCAGTGTTGATATCACCAAACTGTGATTGCGGTTGCTCCCATGTTGTCAAATCAATGCCCAAATCAAACGAAGGTATGTAGTCGAGGTATGACGGAGGTGGGCAGTCATTAAGAGTAATCTTGTCTAATCCAGTAAACACAGAAAAGTTCATCTATGCACAAACACACAGATAACAAACCAGTTAAGCTTCTGTATGGCAAATCCACACGTCACGTGTGGATCCATTCCATGCGTGACGCATGGTTCCAACCCATACGTGACGCATGGTTACGTCCAATACGTGACGTGTGGAAATACAACATGAAGTTTCATTCATCTTTTGTCATGGTTCGTATGATTCTGTTAACCACACTATGTTTCATTAACATTTCAAACATCATACATCATAAATTCAAAAGTCAACATCTTTTGTCATACAACTAATACCTTTAACATGTGAAGTCCATAAAACCCAACAAGTCAACACCTTAAAAACTAATATTATAATACTTTTCAAACATCATAATCACTAAAGTAAACAAAAATTCACAAATCAACATCTTTAGTCATACAACTAATACCTTGAACATTTGAAATCCATTAAACCTAACTAAATCAAACCGTAAAAGAAGTCAACACCTTAAAAATTAATATTATGAACAAGAAATGTTACCTTATTAAGATTGTAACTTGAAAATGGTGCTTCTCCACCTCTTTCATTGGTGCATTCCTCTTCATTCTCCATATAGAAAGAGCTTTTTTGGGATAAAATGGTGTGTTTTGCTCTCAAGAATGTTCAACAATGGAGTTAAAAGGGTTTTGACATTTGAAATATGGAAAGAAAGGAAGATAATAGGGGTTAATGTAGGTGTTACGGAAATGGTTAAAAAATTAATGGAGTTATTACAGTAGGTGAGACAAGACGTACTTGCTGCATGAGTTCTGAAAAGAAATTCCGTGCGTCACGCATGGAACACATCCGTGCGTGACGTGTGGTTAGCAACCATGCGTGACGTGTGGTTTGCAACCATGCGTGACGTGTAAAATGACACATGATCCCTTTGATTCTTAGTAACACTGATGTGTGCATGATTTCCAATCAAAATAAAATTACATATTGTCAAAGGTTGGACATTTAGGCCACGTAAGAAGTCCAAACAAAGGATATGCTACTTTACAAGTTAATAGTTGTTATTGGGAGTTACCCACATGGTTAAATATCCCTAATAGGCATTGAAAACAAGTTTCATTCCATTCGGACATCGTTTGAGTGTCGTTTCGTCAAAAACCGCCTTAAGTCCATTTAAGGCCTTTTTAGGCCTTTTAGCGTTTACGTGCCTCATTTCGTGTGTGCAAGACCTTGTTGCTACTTAATATCCCTAAAAGAGTAATTTGTATGGTAGTTTCAACAATAATCAACATCAATGTTGTAGAATATACATATTGCGACAAGTTAGAGAAATACGACTAGTATGTTTTTTACAAAGGAGGTGGTACTTTAAAAGTTAGAAATTGTGATTGGGAGTTACCCACATGGTTAAATATCCATAATAGTCATTGAAAACAAGTTTCATTCCATTCGGACATCGTTCGAGGGTCGTTTGGCTGATTTGGGCCTTAAGTCCATTATGGCCTTTTTAGGCCTTTTAGCGTTTACGCATAGTTTCGAGTCCCGTTTTGTATGTGTGAGACCTTATTGGGACTTTATATGTCTTATAACACAATTGTGTATAAATTTTTCAAACATACAAAAACATCAATGTTGCGACCATATATAATGCAACAAGTTAAGCTTGTGATGAGTAGTTTGATGTTTTACAAAGAGGGTGTTACTCTAAAAGCAAAAGGTTTTGATGCAAAGTTACCGACATGGTTAAATAACTCTAATAGGCATTGTAAACAAGTTTCATTCCATTCCGATGATGTTTCGACGACGTTATGGCGAATTGTGGTTTTAAAGCCGTTAAAAACAACACGACAAATGAATTATTTTGCGTGACATAACTACAAATACATTGAATACATTGAAATGGATTCCATAAGCAAAAACATATACATTGAAATTCCATGCGTCACGTATGGATACAAACCATGCGTGGCGCATGGAATGTATCCATACGTGACGCATGGAATTTTTTGCCTATAAAAGGCACAACATCGAAACCCTACCATATTGTCCTCTTCCTCATTCTCTTCACGGCGCAGCAGCAGCACAAACGCACGGATTTACCCCAAAATCAACAATTTTCAACAACTCTTTGGATATAAAGGTATGTGCAAATTAATATTTCATTGTTATGATAAGATATTGATGTATATATGAGGTTTTGATGTTGTTTTGATAATATTTACATATGTAGATCCAATGTGTATGTTATACTTTGATTAGAAGAGATTAAACTTGTAATATATGAATGGATTGTGTACTTTGTTGATAGTTTCTTGTTGAATTTGATATTTTCATGTGTAGATAGTGTAATTAGGATTTTGATACTGAATTTGGGTTTTGTGAATTAGGGTTATAAATGAGGGTGTTGAAATTTGATATGGTGTGGTTTTAATAAAATTATTGACAAACTGTTGAATTTCAGAAAAAATGTTGAGATTAGGGTTTGAGAATAGATTCGAAAGCAGTACTGAAGTTCTGGAAGTGGCAATTCCATGCGTCACGCGCGGAATTGCCACATTCAACATTAAGACTATGCAGAAGTTAATTGAGTATGTAACTATAATTTGGTTATGTTTGTGATTATACAGATGTCCTATTCCGATCAAGAATCTGATATTTCCGATATTAGTATGGCGTCTAGCATGGCAGACAACTTTGATATGCTTGAACGGGAGAGACGTGAACGGGAGAGACAAGAACGTGAGCGACGTGAACGGGAGAGACAAGAACGTCAAAGGGAGAGAGGGGAACCATCCACTAGACCAAGGATGACCGCACGAGAATTCAGGAACCTCTTCAGGCCGTTCAACCCTCGTCGTTAGATCTACTTATTATGTTGAACCTTATTATGTTGAACCTTATTGTGTTGCACCTTTGAAATGTTGAACCTTATTATGTTGAACCTTATTGTGTTGCACCTTTGAAGTGTTGAACCTTATTGTGTTGCAAGAACTACTTGTTTTTCTTAAGAGTGTCTATTTTGTTGGTATTTTAAAACATGTCGACTCGTTTCACTTTCAAACTAGGTTTCACATTTCAAATATCATAAATCAACATAAATTCACAAATCAACATGTTTAGTCATACAACTAGTACGTGCTGGCATGAGTTCTGAAAAGAAAAACAGTGCGTCACGCACGGTTTATGTCCACGCGTCACGCATGGATATAATCCACACGTGACGCACGGTTCTCTTCCATGCGTGACGCACAAAATGACACATGATCCCTTTGATTCTTATTAACACTGATGTGTGCATGATTTCCAATCAAAATAAAATTACATATTGTCAAAGGTTGGACATTTAGGTCACGTAAGAAGTCCAAACAAAGGATATGCTACTTTACAAGTTAATAGTTGTTATTGGGAGTTACCCACATGGTTAAATATCCCTAATAGGCATTGAAAACAAGTTTCATTACATTCGGACATCGTTTGAGTGTCGTTTCGCCAAAAACCGCCTTAAGTCCATTTAAGGCGTTTTTAGTGGTTTTAGCGTTTACGTGCCTCATTTCGTGTGAGCGAGACCTCTTTTCTACTGAATATCCCTAATAAGAGTATGTTGTATAGTATTTTCAACAATAATCACCGTCAATGTTGTAGAATATACATATTGCGACAAGTTAGAGAGTTACGACTAGTATGTTTTTTACAAAGGAGGCGGTACTTTAAAAGTTAGAAGTTGTGATTGGGAGTTACCCACATGGTTAAATATCCATAATAGCCACTGAAAACAAGTTTCATTACATTCGGACATCGTTCGTGTGTCGTTTCGCCAAAAACCGCCTTAAGTCCATTTAAGGCGTTTTTAGTGGTTTTAGCATTTTGGCATAGTTTCGAATCCCATTTTGTATGTGTGAGACATTATTGGGACTTTATATGCCTTATAACACATTTTTGTATAAATTTTTCAAACATACGTGAACATCAATGTTACGACCATATATATTGCAACAAGTTAAGCTTGTGGTGAGTAGTTTGATGTTTTACAAAGAGCGTGTTACTCTAAAAGCAAAAGGTTTTGATGCAAAGTTACGAACATGGTTAAATATCTCTAATAGGCATTGTAAACAAGTTTCATTCCATTCCGATGATGTTTCGACGACGTTATGGCGAATTGTGGTTTTAAAGCCTTTAAAAACAACACGGAACATGAATTATTTTGTGTGCCATAACTAAAAATACATTGAATACATTGACATGGATCATATAAGCAACAAAAAAACATATGAAAATCCATGCGTCACGTATGGTGTAAAACCATGCGTGGTGTGTGGATTAATTCCATGCGTGACGCATGGTTTTATGTTGCAAAATCTTATTTTTATATTTAGAATGCTTATATTGTTGTTATGTTGACGAATGTTCAACCTTATTATATTTTAAATTGTATATGGTGCGCCATACATATTGCGACCTCGTTTGGTTTTCAAACTATGTTTCACTTACAAAGGTCGAAATTTGAATTTCAAGTTACACACATGATCAAATAGACATTATAAGGATTGAAACAAAGTTTCATTCCATTTCGATAAAGTTTCGATGACGTTTTTGTCGAATTGGGCTTTATCGCCTTAAAAAAGACACTAAAAATGTGTTTATTTGCACACTTAACTAGAAATACATTGAATACATTGAATAACCCTAGATTCATATATGCAAATCCATGCATCACGCATGGATTGTAGCCGTGCGTCACGCATGGATTTAATCCGTGCGTCACGCATGGATACAATCCATGCGTGATCTGAAATGTGCAATCCGTGCGTCACGCACGGATTAAATCCATGCGTGACGCACGGCTGATCTGGACGGTAAATAGTAAAAAGGGTGGGCGTAAAATAGAAACTATGTTTCTTTAGCCCCCTTCAATATGAAGTTTGGCTCGTGTTGCATAGTTGGATTACGTCCTCGATTACAAAGCAATGGCTACACTTCCGGTGTCAGATCTAGTAGCGGATCCGATCGAAGATTCCAGGGAGTATGTTCTCGATTCTAGGGTTTTGAATTTCTTCATCATTGTATTTCAAGGTCGAACTTCGGCCCCATTTCGATTTTCTTCGTCTAGGGAGTTAGCTTGGCTTCTCCATCGAGGTACTGGTTGTAAACTTTGGCTCTGCTAATCCAAAGGCTCGAACTCTACTTGGGATTTAGAGTTCAGACCCCGTCTACGATGTATCTAGCTAATCGCTGACAAAGGGATGATCTCGTTGTCGATTAACTTGATCCGTTTTTTCTTGCTTTCCAAATAGAGAGCATATCGTCGTTGGTGGCAAGTGTTCTTTCGGATGATCACAAATGCTCAACTGGAGGCAACAACTCAATTCTGGAGGTACTTGATGTCTCGATTCTAGTTGTGTTTACTTTTTGTATCATTCTTGGGAAATTACAAGTACTAGAGTTGCATATTTTAGTCACTTTTTGATGATAGGTATCTTAGCCACATGTTGTGGTGCTAAAAAATCCTCTGCAGATTCATTGTGATCTTCGTTTTACATATGCTACTTGTGGGTTCTTTGGTTGGTCTTTTTCTGTTTGCAGATGTGAAGTTTGCCTCCGGATTGATTTGGTTCTGCAAGGTGGTGGTCTGCCTGGAGAGTCGAGCCTCGTGGTCGTGGGTGAGCTGAGTGGATAAGGAGGTAACGACAACGTCGTACTCGGCTCCAAGTCCAGCGAGCAAGAATGTTGAGAATTCGGCGTCGGACAAGGAGCCATTGAGGATGGCCATACCGAGTTGATCCCTCGCTATCCAGGCTGGGTTGACAACGGCTTCGGGAAGAGAGACCGGTGGGCAAGGTCGGGAGCCATCGGCGAGGGGGTAAGGAGGAGGTAGAAGACAATGGTTTGGAAATGATGTCCATTGTTGGGGTTTTTCTGAAGCTTTTGAAAACGAGGGAGAAAAGGTGGGGTTCACTCGTATGGGAAAGTGTGAAAAAAGGAGATAAACCAATGGTTTTCAGAATGCTACGTCAACTGTGAAAGCAAATGGCAGCTGCTTATGGAAAAAGCCGCCGCTTTTAGGAAGGAGCTACGGTTTGTTTGGGAAGAAAGAGATAGGTTTTTTGGGGATAAATGAAAGGCACTTTTGTGCTAAGGCTCTGATGTCATTGAGAAATAATGGGGAATGATAGATAGACTTGTTTGATTGATTATGGTATCACTACAAGGTATATAGGCAAGCTATCTAGAGCACAATATTCTAAAATACTATAGGTAAATCCTATATTACAAATTACTCTCTATGCATTACTACTAGAGAAAAGATCAAATGAGAAGTTAATCTTAATATGAGAAATGAGTAAATAACATAGGCCGTCGGATTCAGGGTAGATCTAAGGACTTCTTTCCCCCTTCTCAGGTGCGTGCATAGGTGCGTTCTCATACCTTCTGCCACTAGAAAAACTATTCCACTCGATCTCGCTTCCTCTCCCACTCAATTTCTCCCTCGATTCAGCCGGCTCCCCACTCGATCTCTTCCTCTTTGGTTCCGCTTCTGTTTCTCCTCGATTCTCCTCTGTCTATTCTCTTTCATTGATTTGTAAGCTTTTCCTGATATTGTAGCCTTCAATTTCTAGGGTTTCGAGGTTTTTTACTTGAATTTGCTTTCTTCTTCAGTTGTTGTCCCGATTCTAGGTTTCTCCATGGATCTGTCTTTAACGGTCGACGATTGGAGGTTCGTCCTTTTTTATTTCAAGTTTCGTCGTTGATTTTTTTATTCGATTACTGTTTGGCTTCGATTTTTTGGTTGAAACCTTGAACTTCTTTGTTTCCAGTTGTTGTTATCCAGATTATTTTGAATTCGGCATGGATCTATGTTTATTTCATTCCACCAGATCAGGTTTCTCCTCTTAATTATTATTTTTCGACATTGATATATGTTTCTCGCATTGTAATTTGGCTTTACGTATCGGTTTTTCTCCACTAGTTAACTTCATCACAACAAAGTGAAGCACTATCACGTCAAGTTCTATGACACCAGTTAACTTCTTCTATGATTAACCAAGTTCTATGAGAGCCATAACAAATTGAAGCACCATAAGAGTAAATTGCAGCACAACAAAGATTTATTAAAGCACGGTGATAGCAAATTGAGAAATAATGGGGATAAATCAAAGGGACTTTTGTCCTAAGGCTCTGATGCCATTGAGAAATAATGGGGAATGATAGGAAGACTTGTTTGATTGATTATGGTATCACTACAAGGTATATATAGGCCCTTACTATTTAACGCTCACCCTTTTTGCTATTTACCGCCCAGGTCATCCGTGCGTCACGCATGGATTAAATCCGTGCGTGACGCATGGTTTTAATCCACACGCCACGCACAGAACAAAACCATGCGTGACGCATGGACAGAAACCATGCGTCACGCATAGATTTTTTTCCTATAAAAGCCCAAAAACATCAAACCCTACCATTTTGTTATCTTCCCCAACATACCTCACGGCGGCTGAAGCTCTATCACGCACGGATTTACCCCATTTTCAACAATTTTCATCATCTTTCTACATATAAGGTATGTAAACATTAAGATTTCATTGTTATGGTATGGTATTGATGTATATATGAGGTTTTCATGTTGTTTTGATGATATTTACTTCAAAATCCAATGTGTATGTTAATTAGTTGATTAGAAATGATTAAACTTGTAATATATGAATGGATTGTGTACTTTGTTGATAATTTATTGACAAATTTGATATTTTCATGTGTATATAGTTTATTAGGGTTTTGATATTGAATTAGGGTTTTGTGAATTAGGGTTATGAATTAGGTTGTTGAAATTTGGTATGGTTTTAATGAAATTATTAAAAAACTATTAGAATTTTGGAAAAAGTGTTGAGATTAGGGTTTGAAAGCCATGGAAAAACTGCAGAACACAAATTCTGGAATGTGCAATTCCATGCGTCACGCATGGCTTGAAACCATGCGTCACGCATGGATGGAAGCCATGCGTGACGCATGGAATTGAACATTCCAGAAATTGTGTTCTGCAGTTTCAGATTGTATTTGATGATATGCTGATTGAGTTTTTGATGATATGCTGATTAAATTCAGTAAACTGATTAATTTTGTGGAATTGCACATTTTATGATGTAGATATGGATGGTGGTCGTCGACCTGGACGGGATACTCGTCAAAGAAACAGAGATCTGAAGAAAAAAGATCCCATAGTTCCAAAACAAAGGAAGAAGAAGAATAGACAAGAATCGCCTCCTCGTCGTTTAGAGTTTTCTAATGAGATACAACAACAACAACAACAACAACAACAACAACAACAACAACAACAACAACAACAACAACAACAACAACAACAGCTAGCTTTGTCTGCTGCAGGTTTCGATCCCCAGGGTTCCCCTCATTACTTTCCTGGCACCCCCATTCTGATCCCACATCAAACTATGTTTCCACAACAAACACAGTTTTCAGGCTATCCGGGCTATCCACAACATGACCAATCATTTGTGGAGATGATGAGGCAAGCTACTGGTTCTCATCACTTTCAGAACCCTCAGACGGGTGATGACCAGTACGCACTGGTTGCTTGTAGCAGTGTAGGGCCATCAGCTGGGGGTGCCAATGGTGATTCTGATTCTGATTATGAGCAGGAGCAGGAGCATGAGGAACAGGGTCAGGAAGAGGATCGGACCTATGAGAATGTTCATGAAGAACATGAAGAAGCGGAAGAGCAAGAGGAGCAGGAGGAACAACCCAGAAGACGACGACGACGACAACCTCCGGTCAAAAACATATACGTCCCTCAGTTAGAGGGGGGTACTCCTGGAGGTCCACAAATTCCGGAGCTGCTCATAAGCTTTGAAGCTCATACAGCCTTTTTTGTGCAAAAAGGAAAGGTATGTAATTAGAATTTGGTTGATAGATTCAATACTTATCATAACTAATTTGGTTTATAGAATTTGTGATAATAAATTTGTTAATGTATGAATTGATTTGATTAACCAAATGGATTATGTGTTGAAATATTTGTAGTTTTGTTGAAAATTTGGTTAAGGTGTGCTGTACAGAATGCAGAAACTGCTTTCTGCATTCTGTGTAATGCAAATCCATGCGTGACGCATGGTTCATGTCCATGCGTCACGCATGGTTCACGTCCATGCGTGACGCATGGATTTGCATTACACAGAATGCAGAAACTGCTTTCTGCATTCTGTACATTGCACCTTAACCAAATTTATGCAGTTTCTGTATTCTGCAGTTTCTGGAAAAAATTTATGCGTTATTAAAATTATTTGTGTTACGTAATCAATTTACAGGATAGAGGCGTACTCCCTTACCAGAAGAGACAATCCCAGCTGAAAGATTGGGAACTTAATTCTGACTTGTCATGGGGTAATCACGCAATTGCAACGGAGCTGACTCATCTCAGGGTATTGATGTACGATGTGATTGATTATCCGCTCATCTGCGCCTTTATAGAAAGGTGGCATCCTGAAACAAATAGCTTCCACATGCCATTTGGTGAGATGACAGTGACGTTGCTCGACATCAAGAAGCTGATGTTGCTTCCTATTCACGGGAAAGCTATGGTGACCGACCCCACCGCTTCAGTCGGGAGAACTACGAACAAGAACTTTTTTGGTGAAAAGGGACGGCAAAATTTTCATCTTCAAAATGAACAGCTCGATAGTTATTGGATTAGAGCGAAACAGTTTAAGGCGCACATTGAGGGCCTAAATGATCCCGTAGTTCATGGAATGGGATATATATTCCACTTGCTGGCTTCCACAATCTTCACTGACAAGTCACAACATAAGCTCCCGGTGAGATTTGGTGCATTTCTAGGGAGTGTTGAAGAGGCAAGAAGTATTTCTTGGGGATCTGCGACGCTAGCATATTTCTATCGCCAAATGGGCATCGCTACACGCGAAAATTGTGGTTTGATCTCATTTTGTTTCACTCTCCTTCAAGTAAGTTTTTAATTATTTAGGAACTACATTTTTTAGCAATCATAACTTATTTCTATGGTTTTAATGCTAACTATATTTTTTAATTGGTAGGGTTGGATATACACATACTTCCCATCCTTAGCAGCTGGTGTTCGGCGTAATCCTGGTTGGTCAGTTGATCATCCTTATGCATTTCGGTTTCTACCAGAGGAAGCGTTGCCGAACTACGACCCTGAAGCACGAAACTACAGAGCTGAACTAGATGCAATGAGGGCGGATCAGGTATTTTTGTTGCATTTTGTTTACATTTTTAAGCCTCAGTTTTTTTTGCAATTCCATGCGTCACGCATGGATCTGTGTCATGCGTCACGCAAGAATCAGATCCATGCGTCACGCATGGAATTGCAAAAAAAACTGAGGACTTTTTTTCATCATCTTTGCTTGGACCTTTAATGAAATTACTATTTGAGTAATGGAAGACGTTGATATCGTTTTTAGGTTAATTGGAACCCGTATGGTGAAATCGACTTCAATGATCCTGCCTATGCTCCTGCTCTTTTTTTCGGGGTGCTGAGCTGCATGGACATAACCGAGCCCCACCATCCCGATAGGTCACCTAGGCAGTTTGGTAGGGTGCAGATGATTCCCAGGCCTCCAATTTCACCCCTTAGAGCCCATAGGCTCATCAGCCCTAGGTCATATGTGGTGAATTATGATAGAATGGCGTGGAGTTGGGAGGGGATGGATATCCACAGGGCGACCCTGGAGCAGATGGGACCACCTGCGCTGACAGGTTTTGAAGAAGCTCCGGAGTATCTTATGTGGTACATCCCCCGCACTCATCGATTTCTGATACCCGGCAGACACGCTAGCTTGGAAGCACAGCAGGTATTACATTTATCTCATGTAACTTGAGATCTTGATTTTTCTTTAAGTTTGATTTAAGGTAAACATTATGCAAATAGCTGATTTCAATATTTAATTTTATTTGTAGGTTTTTGACAGGGTCTATGATCACTTGTCACCATATGCAACCTTGCCTGATCCGTATGATGTTTCTGCAATGCATGGAGCCATAAACGAGGTCCTTCAAGATATTGAGCCGTGGACAACTATGTATCAACAACATCGGTGAAGTTACATGCCAATGTAACTTCAGGTGGGTGTTTCTTGATCCTGAGTATGACCGTCATCATCTCCGTGTTATGACGAAATTGTTGGAGGAAAACCGGACTATGGCAGCGAAACTGGGAATCTTTAACGAAGAGAAAGATTTGGAAACGGCTAAATGGTGGGTGAAGGAGCTCTATGAGGATTTTGAAGAGAAACCAGCCGATTCTGACGATGCGTAGTGGTCTTAGTATTTCGTTCCTTTTAAGATGTAATGTGAAGTGTCTTGGTGTTTTGTCTTTGTTATGTTCGTTTTAATTTACGTTTCAAGAATGAGTCTTTTTTATGCTGTAATGAATCTGTTTTATTTTGTAATGTATCGGTTTTTTGTTGAAACGTATCTGTTTTATGTTGTAATATATCTGTTTTATGTTGTAATTCTGATGTCTCCTTTTCATAAGACTACTCATATGTCTCCTTTTGACAAGACAACTCATATGTCTCCTATTGACAAGACAACTCATATGTCTCCTTTTGACAAGAAAACTCACATGTCTCCTTTTGACAAGACAACTCATATGTCTCCTTTTGAGAAAACAATTCGGAAGTGTTGCTTTTGACAAGTAAAGCTGAAATGGAATTTCTGCATTCTGTAGGAAAAATGCAATTCCATGCGTGACGCATGGACACGAACCATGCGTGACGCATGGATTGACTCCATGCGTGACGCATGGAATTGCATTTTTCCTACAGAATGCAGAAATTCCATTTCAGATGCAAAGCACCTGTTTCACGTGAAATGTAACCCAGAAATACCACATAAAGACTGAAATGTGCATCAAAAGATACAACCTTACAACATTAGAAGGTCATTCGAAACTCGAAAAAAAATACACATTACAACATTGTCATGACTGACAATAACTCTTGAACTAGTAATCGTTTTCATCATCGTCTGGAATTGTGATGCTTTGTTTGGACGATTGATGTCCTCCTCTTTTCGGGGGGGTGTAAGCCCCACATCTTTGCCACACTTCGTCATACAAGGCCGCAGCAGATTCTTCACAATTACGCTCCCAAAGATTATAAACAGGTGGTAGTGGACATCCATCCTTCAGGCGAATCTGAGATAGATTTTACGGAATTGCATAATTAAATTTACATGTAATGCACTAGGTAAATAACAATTGAAAAAAACATACCGGGATGAAATGTTCTTCCTGTGTGAGTAGTAATAGGCAAACAACTTGCATCTTGGCTCCAGGTTGACCATACCAAGTCGGAAGTCTAAGAGGTAGGAATGTCTGTTTAATTTGCTCGCCTAGACACACAAAGACACAATTACATGCCGAAGCCACCAAACATGCCATTTCTGGTACGGTAAGCCACTTATCCCTTGGAGCTGGGTAGTAATCGCTTTCCCATGTAAGTTGATATATAGCGGACTCCAATGTTGGATTTACTTCTCCACCAATCCACGTGCCTTTAAGTAAATGCCAAATCTCTTTAGCCTTTCTTATCATCTCTTCTCGTATGAACTTCCAATGCTCTTGGGTCCCACCTGTTACATGACTCTCAAAAACAGATTGAGTGACGGAATATTTTGGATAAAGTGTACATTAGAGTGAAGATAATATCGGTCACCTGTTTCCATAGAAATAGATCTAAACCCGCAGTTTCCATCGGCTCTGATGTCAAACCAACCCTCCACATATGGTCGCATGCACATTGGTATCTTTCTAATGTACTTAGAGGGCGCATACATTTTTTGTGGAGCGGGAGGTGCACCAAAGGGCTTAGGAACCCTTTGCTTCTTGGGAGGTGTTTCTTCCAAAGCTCTAGACCTCATCTCTTGGTCGGTGTATTCCCATGCTGACTTCTTTCTTTGTGTAGATCTAGGCACTTTGTTAGGAGCTCCTTGGGGACGACCACCGGTGTGTTTCGAAATAGGCGGCTCTTTGAGAGGTGTATCCACTTTAGCTATCTTTCTGACAGATTCAATACACTTCTCTTGATCATGTGGTGACAAGGTGTTCCATGTTTCTTCATAAAATTCATCAAATAAACGTCTTGCCACGTTTTTCTTAGTTTCAAGATGACACTGTGTATCCACTTCTTCCAAAGACAACGTACTCCAAAAAGGATGCAAAGACACGGGCTGAATTGGCATTTGTTTCTTCACACAAGTAGCAAGGTCATGGACACACAGCATCCCGTCTCTGACCTTGGTTGCACAATCGCAATATTGTGCATTGTACATGCCTTGTACACCTTTGTCGTATTCTTTAATCAAGAGCTCCATTGCCTTGTACGAAACTTTGCACTTCAAATGTACAAACAAAGATGTTTGGTGAACAAGTCTAAACGTCTTTGTTAGACTCTCGTTAAATGAACCCAATATCTCTTTCAGCTGGTTTCGTGCCATGTCACTGTATTCCTCAAACACTGTGTCGAGCCTACCTTGTCCACCACTCAAATATGACTTCAAACAGGAATGCGCTCCTTCCACTCTGCATTTTTATTAAGGTGTTCAAACAGGAATGTGCTTGTGCAGTTTCTGTAAACTGCACATCCATACGTGACGCATGGAACAAATCCGTGCGTGACGTATAAATGTGCCGTTTACAGAAACTGTTTAAATTCACAGAAAACTGAATATAGTTGTGTAAGTGCAATTATAGATAAATTACCTGTTTGTCGTGTTGCTTCCAAGAGTAAACACGTCATCCGTCCATGCCGACACACATCTTTCTTTGAAAGGACCAAGCCAACTGTCTCTAACATATTGCAGTACGGGAAAATGCGCGTTCCAATCTCTCTCTATAGTATCCAACTTTTTTTCATATCCTTCTACGGTGGTTTCCTCGAACAAGTTGTAGTAGTCGTTGGATAAGTTTTTTCCCTTTAGTTTCGATCTCATTTCGAGGGAAGCTTTGGCCTCTATGTTTTTCCTTATATGTCGTCTACATAGAAGAAACTTTGCAGTTGGAAAAAGAAGATCCGTTGCACTCATTAAAGCTTGTTCACGGTCGGTGACAATGCAAGTGGGCGTTGCTCCAATTCTTCTATACATCTCTTGAAGTTGTTGCATTGCCCACAAATAATGCTCTTTAGTCTCGCGCTCAAGAAATGCCCCACAAACTACAAAGTTCCTCCATGTAGACGTGATTCCAACAATCTCGAAAAATGGCATTTTGTACCTGTAAAGAAATAATTTGAAATAATATTATTGCAATGTTATGGAAAATCATATGTAATGGTCAATAATCACACAAAACTTACTTGATTGTGGCATATGTGGAGTCCATTATAAGTACATAGGGAAATGATTTCAAGAGCTTCATTGATTCAGGGGACGCAAAGAACATATCACCAATCATAGATGCATCATCTTTGCTTGTCCTATACTCCATGAAATAGTCGCTCTGTTTGCATTTGTAGAAAAACTCTTGGATAACAGTTCTTCCTTCCCTGTTTTCGATCCTCGTCTTGGCCATCAAATTGTATACTTGTTTTTTTTTGTAAGGTTCTTGGGAGACTTGTTGAGCATAGTGTAAATCTCATTTGGTTTACAATGAGCCCTGGTCATTTCATCTATTGTACACACTTCATCAGGCGTCAATCTGCCTGCAAACGCATTCCCAAACAAGCTACTACCAATAGGATGGTTGTGGGTACCTAACATTACAATAAGTTTCCAAGCCCCTCTATGCTCCTCTAGAAGCTTTAATTCGAACCAACATCTACATTTTTTCGTCTTGATGTTTTTCCTCACTCCCTTAGCTTTTGAGTAATTCACTCGTCCTCTATCACAGATAAGCTGAAGTTTTCCAGATTTTGTTTCGGTAGGTGCTCTACTCCTTCCATTGACTATGCAAAAGTTGTTGGCTTGTGCAATGTTAACGGCCCAATCCACTCCCTGTTGTCTAGAGGCGAATACCAAGTCATTTGCAAACAACTCTGAGTAATCAACAGAGACATATTGTTCTTCTTGAACTTCAATATCAAATTCTGGTGCAGTACGCAAAGGACGAAACACATTTAAGCTACTTGTGTCTGAAAGTGGCCTCATCAAATGCGAAGGCCATTGCGACAAACCGTAACCGGTTCCAAAAGATCCAGTGTTGATATCACCAAACTGTGATTGCGGTTGCTCCCATGTTGTCAAATCAATGCCCAAATCAAACGAAGGTATGTAGTCGAGGTATGACGGAGGTGGGCAGTCATTAAGAGTAATCTTGTCTAATCCAGTAAACACAGAAAAGTTCATCTATGCACAAACACACAGATAACAAACCAGTTAAGCTTCTGTATGGCAAATCCATGCGTCACGTGTGGATCCATTCCATGCGTGACGCATGGTTCCAATCCATACATGACGCATGGAAATACAACATGCAGTTTCATTCATCTTTTGTCATGGTTCGTATGATTCTGTTAACCACACTATGTTTCATTAACATTTCAAACATCATACATCATAAATTCAAAAGTCAACATCTTTTGTCATACAACTAATACCTTTAACATGTGAAGTCCATAAAACCCAACAAGTCAACACCTTAAAAACTAATATTATAATACTTTTCAAACATCATAATCACTAAAGTAAACAAAAATTCACAAATCAACATCTTTAGTCATACAACTAATACCTTGAACATTTGAATCCATTAAACCTAACTAAATCAAACCCTAAAAGAAGTCAACACCTTAAAAATTAATATTATGAACAAGAAATGTTACCTTATTAAGATTGTAACTTGAAAATGGTGCTTCTCCACCTCTTTCATTGGTGCATTCCTCTTCATTCTCCATATAGAAAGAGCTTTTTTGGGATAAAATGGTGTGTTTTGCTCTCAAGAATGTTCAACAATGGAGTTAAAAGGGTTTTGACATTTGAAATATGGAAAGAAAGGAAGATAATAGGGGTTAATGTAGGTATTACAGTAGGTGAGACAAGACGTGCTTGCTGCATGAGTTCTGAAAAGAAAATCCGTGCGTCACGCATGGTTGCCATCCATGCGTGACGTGTGGTTTGCAACCATGCGTGACGTGTGGTTTGCAACCATGCGTGACGTGTGGTTTGCAACCATGCGTGAAGTGTCAAATGGCACATGATCCCTTTGATTCTTACTAACACTGATGTGTGCATGATTTCCAATCAAAATAAAATTACATATTGTCAAAGGTTGGACATTTAGGCCACGTAAGAAGTCCAAACAAAGGATATGCTACTTTACAAGTTAATAGGTGTTATTGGGAGTTACCCACATGGTTAAATATCCCTAATAGGCATTGAAAACAAGTTTCATTCCATTCAGACATCGTTTGAGTGTCGTTTCGTCAAATTGGGCCTTAAGTCCATTTAAGGCCTTTTTAGGCCTTTTAGCGTTTACGTGCCTCATTTCGTGTGTGCAAGACCTTGTTGCTACTTAATATCCCTAATAAGAGTAATTTGTATAGTACTTTCAACAATAATCAACGTCAATGTTGTAGAATATACATATTGCGACAAGTTAGAGAAATACGACTAGTTTGTTTTTTACAAAGGAGGTGGTACTTTAAAAGTTAGAAGTTGTCATTGGGAGTTACCCACATGGTTAAATATCCATAATAGTCATTGAAAACAAGTTTCATTCCATTCGGACATCGTTCGAGGGTCGTTTGGCTGATTTGGGCCTTAAGTCCATTATGGCCTTTTTAGGCCTTTTAGCGTTTACGCATAGTTTCGAGTCCCGTTTTGTATGTGTGAGACCTTATTGGGACTTTATATGTCTTATAACACAATTGTGTATAAATTTTTCAAACATACAAAAAGATCAATGTTGCGAACATATATAATGCAACAAGTTAAGCTTGTGATGAGTAGTTTGATGTTTTACAAAGAGGGTGTTACTCTAAAAGCAAAAGGTTTTGATGCAAAGTTACGGACATGGTTAAATATCTCTAATAGGCATTGTAAACAAGTTTCATTCCATTCCGATGAATTTTCGACGACGTTATGGCGAATTGTGGTTTTAAAGCCGTTAAAAACAACACGACAAATGAATTATTTTGCGTGACATAACTACAAATACATTGAATACATTGAAATTGATTACATAAGCAAAAACATATACATTGAAATCCATGCGTCATGTATGGATACAAACCATGCGTCACGCATGGCTTGAAACCATACGTGACGCATGGAATTTTTTGCCTATAAAAGGCCCAACATCAAAACCCTACCATTTTGTTCCCTTCCTCATTCTCTTAACGACGCAGCAGCGGCACAAACGCACGGATTTACCCCAAAATCAACCATTTTCAACAACTCTTTGCAAATAAAGGTGAGTACAAAGTAAGATTTCATTGTTATGCTAAGATGGTAATGTATATATGAGGTTTTGATGTTGTTTTGATAATATTTACATATGTAGATCCAATGTGTATGTTATACTTTGATTAGAAGGGATTAAACTTGTAATATATGAATGGATTGTGTACTTTGATAGTTTCTTGTTGAATTTGATATTTTCATGTGTAGATAGTGTAATTAGGATTTTGATATGGTGTTATAAATGAGGGTGTTGAAATTTGATATGGTGTGGTTTTAATCAAATTATTGACAAACTGTTGAATTTCAGAAAAAATGTTGAGATTAGGGTTTGAGAATAGATTAGAAAGCAGTACTGAAGTTCTGGAATTGGCAATTCCATGCGTGACGCATGGGTTATAACCATGCGTGACGCATGGTTAGTGACCATGCGTCACGCGCGGAATTGCCACATTCAACATTAAGACTATGCAGAAGTTAATTGAGTATGTAACTATAATTTGGTTATGTTTGTGATTATACAGATGTCCTATTCCGATCAAGAATCTGATATTTCCGATATTAGTACGGCGTCTAGCATGGCAGACAACTTTGATATGCTTGAACGGGAGAGACGTGAACGGGAGAGACAAGAACGTGAGCGACGTGAACGGGAGAGACAAGAACGTCAAAGGGAGAGAGGGGAACCATCCACTAGACCAAGGATGACCGCACGAGAATACAGGAACCTCTTCAAGCCGTTCAACCCTCGTCGTTAGATCTACTTATTATGTTGAACCTTATTATGTTGAACCTTATTGTGTTGCACCTTTGAAGATTGAACCTTATTATGTTGAACCTTATTGTGTTGCACCTTTGAAGTGTTGAACCTTATTGTGTTGCAAGAACTACTTGTTTTTCTTAAGAGTGTCTATTTTGTTGGTATTTTAAAACATGTCGACTCATTTCACATTTCAAATATCATAAATCAACATAAATTCACAAATCAACATGTTTAGTCATACAACTAGTGCGTGCTGGCATGAGTTCTGAAAAGAAAAACGGTGCGTCACGCATGGATATAATCCACACGTGACGCACGGTTCTCTTCCATGCGTGACGCACAAAATGACACATGATCCCTTTGATTCTTAGTAACACTGATGTGTGCATGATTTCCAATCAAAATAAAATTACATATTGTCAAAGGTTGGACATTTAGGCCACGTAAGAAGTCCAAACAAAGGATATGCTACTTTACAAGTTAATAGGTGTTATTGGGAGTTACCCACATGGTTAAATATCCCTAATAGGCATTGAAAACAAGTTTCATTACATTCGGACATCGTTTGAGTGTCGTTTCGCCAAAAACCGCCTTAAGTCCATTTAAGGCGTTTTTAGTGGTTTTAGCGTTTACGTGCCTCATTTCGTGTGAGCGAGACCTCTTTTCTACTGAATATCCCTAATAAGAGTATGTTGTATAGTATTTTCAACAATAATCACCGTCAATGTTGTAGAATATACATATTGCGACAAGTTAGAGAGTTACGACTAGTATGTTTTTTACAAAGGAGGCGGTACTTTAAAAGTTATAAGTTGTGATTGGGAGTTACCCACATGCTTAAATATCCATAATAGCCACTGAAAACAAGTTTCATTACATTCGGACATCGTTCGTGTGTCGTTTCGCCAAAAACCCCCTTAAGTCCATTTAAGGCGTTTTTAGTGGTTTTAGCATTTTGGCATAGTTTCGAATCCCGTTTTGTATGTGTGAGACATTATTGGGACTTTATATGCCTTATAACACATTTTTGTATAAATTTTTCAAACTTACGTGAACATCAATGTTACGACCATATATATTGCAACAAGTTAAGCTTGTGGTGAGTAGTTTGATGTTTTACAAAGAGCGTGTTACTCTAAAAGCAAAAGGTTTTGATGCAAAGTTACGGACATGGTTAAATATCTCTAATAGGCATTGTAAACAAGTTTCATTCCATTCCGATGATGTTTCGACGACGTTATGGCGAATTGTGGTTTTAAAGCCTTTAAAAACAACACGGAACATGAATTATTTTGTGTGCCATAACTAAAAATACATTGAATACATTGACATGAATCATATAAGCAACAAAAAAACATATGAAAATCCATGCGTCACGTATGGTGTAAAACCATGCGTGGTGTGTGGATTAATTCCATGCGTGACGCATGGTTTTATGTTGCAAAATCTTATTTTTATATTTAGAATGCTTATATTGTTGTTATGTTGACGAATGTTCAACCTTATTATATTTCAAATTGTATATGGTACGCCATACATATTGCGACCTCGTTCGGTTTTCAAACTATGTTTCACTTACAAAGGTCTAAATTTGATTTTCAAGTTACACACATGATCAAATAGACATTATAAGGATTGAAACAAAGTTTCATTTCATTTCGATAAAGTTTCGATGACGTTTTTGTCGAATTGGGCTTTATCGCCTTAAAAAAGACACTAAAAATGTGTTTCTTTGCACACTTAACTAGAAATACATTGAATACATTGAATAACCCTAGATTCATATATGCAAATCCATGCGTGACGCATGGATGTTAACCGTGTGTGACGCATGAATTTAATCCGTGCGTCACGCATGGATACAATCCATGCGTTTTCTGGAATGTGCAATCCGTGCGTGACGCACGGAATAAATCCATGCGTGACGCACGGATGACCTGGGCGGTAAATAGCAAAAAGGGTGGGCGTCAAATAGAAACTATGTATATATAGGCTAGCACAATCCAAACTACAATAGAATGCAATTGTTATATAGATACTTTTATCAATGGTCTACAGTATGCCACATAGGCTAGATAATAGATGGCTGAGATCTCATAAGTTTTTGTCTTTGTAATGTAGCTTAGATTTCCGTAGGAATTACGATCCATGTCACTGCTATTCTTTTGCTTTCTAAAACTAAATGAAGGGTAATAATGTCTATTCCTCTTTGACCCGTTTTGCCCCGTTTAATTTCTCGCGGGTCGACTAACCGGATATTGAAATTTTTGGGGTCAGAGAAGGTTTGCCCTCTTCTTCCCGATCTTCCTCTTCCCCCCCTCCCTTGGAGATCCTGCTCGATCTCCCCGACCCTATCCTCCTCGACGGCGATGTAGGCGTCAAGCTCACTGACTTCGGCCTCTCTGCTCCGTCCAAGGCAATGGTCTTCTTCGGACGGGATGTGGCACTCCGTCGTTCGCGGCGTCGGAGGTTAGTTCTCTCTCTAACTCTCTCCAAATCTCAAAATCGCATCAATTTTCTCAACCCTATTCAAGTTGATATTTGGTTGGTTTGGTGTGGGTTTAGGGTTTAGGGAGAATCAAAGATCAATTAAGAGCACGAAATAATGGGTATGTGCTGATTGCAAAACCAAGCATGCTTATATGCACGTATGACATAAATGAGGTTAGTTCTTAATCTTTTCTGAAGTTGTTCTTGGATTCTCACACTGAATGGAAGTTCTTTAATGCAATATGTAATGCCTCTGAATGTGTTCTTAAGCTTATAGTTGTTGATTTTGACTTCTTCAGGAGGAGTTGCGCCCATACTTCTTCCTCCCAAACGACTATTTGCTCTAGCTAAAAAGTTGTTTAAAGTCGAGATTGAATCTGCTGATTGTCTAGCTCCCGTAAGTTGATATTGTAAGGTTAATTCATGTTTCTATTATGAAAAAAGTTCTTTTGTCTGATTCAAAGAATTGATTTTTACTTTTCAGGTCTGGAACAGTGATGTTAAATTCTACCGCGTCAAGGATTCAACTACTGGAAGTCCAATTGCATACTTCTATTTTGATCCATACTCTCGGCCATCTGAGAAACGAGGTGGTGCATGGATGGATGAGGTTGTCTCCTGCAGTTATGTATGCTCACACGATGGTACCTCTGTGAGGTTGCCCATTGCTCATATGGTGTGCAACCAAACTCCACCAGTTGGAAGCAAGCCTAGCCTTATGACATTCCGTGAAGTAAGATAATTTATTGGCCTTGTTGATGTTATATATTCATTATATTATAGCTTCTTAACTACTTCAAAGTGTCTATGACTATGCTATAAGTGGCCAAAACCTTCTGTGATGGATACCAATTTGACCTGTAGTAAATTAGTAATGTCATCTGCATAAAATTATGTGGTCAAAGGGAGTTTATGTTTTTTTGTTTGTTATAATGTTGAAATGGCTTTGCTTGTAGGTTGAGACTGTGTTCCATGAATTTAGACATGCACTTCAGCACATGCTAACTAAGCAAGATGAAGGTCTTGTTGCTGGCATTCGAGGGGTCGAGTGGGATGCTGTTGAGCTTCCGTCTCAATTCATGGAAAATTGGTGCTACCAAAGGTAATATAGTCTGTAGCCTTAAAGTGGTGGATTAATCAAAGTTTTTATTTCTTGTAAAGTTAATTTATATAACATCTAATTTCAGCCTTTACCCATTACTTAGATATTTTTTGTTTTCGTGTAATTGGTTTAAAGCTTTAAGCCTTGTTTTACCATTGTTTGGCATTGCAGGGACACACTAACGAGCATTGCAAAGCACTACGAAACAGGAGAGTGCCTACCAGAAGAAGTGTATCAGAAACTTCTTGCAGCACGAACTTATTTTGCAGGCTACCAAAGCCTGCGACAGGTAACATCTCTTCTTTGGGTCTTTTATAAGGACTTCTGACTTCACCTTCCTCTTCTATCTTGGCGAAAGAATAACTTTAATCTCAATTCACCACTCACTTTCATTCGAGTAGGTTTAAGAATTTTTTAGTGGAGGTTAAGATTTTTTTGTCTTTTTCATTGCTTATCAATTAAAATTATTTGTGGAAATATAATTTCCATCTTCATTGTTCTACAGTTGAAATTTGCCAGATTGGATTTGGAGCTGCATAGTACATTCATTCCTGGAGAATCAGAGACCATTTATGATGTTGATCAACGAGTCTCCCAAAAGACACAAGTGATTCCGCCTTTGGCTGAGGATTGCTTCCTATGTAGTTTCAGCCATATCTTTGCAGGTTTTCCTTTGTCCTAATGAATTAGGATCTAATCTTGTTTAATTTTAGAGAGGATACTAGCTAAATTTGTCTTCTTTTTTCAATTCTGATTTGCAGGTGGATATTCTGCTGGATACTATAGTTATAAGGTAAAGATTCTTAAGTATCTGTATTGTTGCTGGTTCATTTATCAGCGAAGTTCTTTCCCGGTCTCATTTTCAGAATAAAAGGGATTAGCCTGTTGTTTCAATCAATTATCAAAATATTACATTTTGTTTGTTTCTTGATAATGTTTTATTTCTAGCAGAGTAAATATGCAATTTTTTTTATTGTGAATTTGCAGTGGGCGGAGGTTTTATCTGCTGATGCCTTTTCTGCTTTCGAAGATGTTGGGTTGGACAATATGAGGTATATCTACTATGTGAACAACATATGTTTTCTATAGCTTTCGTATTGATGATGAAATCGTTTTTTTCAGGCGGTGAGAGCGACGGGGCAGAAGTTCAGGGAGACGGTTCTTGCTCTTGGTGGTGGCAAGGCGCCGCTTGAGGTGAGTCTTCATGAACACCAAAAATAATCATCATTTCTTTCTGAATCTCATACACAACATTTTTAAAATGCAATTCCTAAAACTGTATCAGGTGTTTGTGGAATTCCGAGGGCGTGAGCCATCACCTGAGCCGCTTCTTAGGCACAATGGTCTCTTGCCTGCAGTAGCATAAGCTTTGATGATTAAAATACTTGCTATGCTAATTGTTTCCGTTGAACGATCAAAGAAACTGTCAGTGGTGGAGGATCCAGGTTAAGTTATACATGCAATGACAGTCACAAACTGAAACTAAGTTAAGACTCAGTTTTGATGTGGTTAAGTTATCTCAACATCCTTTATGTGGCAGTGCTGTGATTCTAAGGGAGTTTCTGGCAGTACTGTCAGTGGTGGTGGTATTATAAGGATATAATTTGTGTTTGGCGACTCATGGCAGCCATCTGTAATGTCTTTTTTCGTGATAATAGGGAACTCCAAAGCTTAGAATTATCAAAAATAATTTGCTCACTGGATTCTTTATTGCTAAAAAGTAGTACGGAGTAAGGGTGGTGATTGTTGTTATTGATTCTGAAGGGTGTTTGTGTAAGAGTAAGCACAACTGCTATGATGCTAAACTCCACTTTCAAACAAGTATGATTAGATAGGGAATGTAAGATCAGAATTACATCTCTTCCCTCTTTGTTGTGTTAGAAGTGTATATAGCTTGATCTCTGAATTTTTGTCACTATAAGCATGCATAGGATAGTTTCATGATTTATTTTACATTACCACCTTAACTTTTACATATGATTCAACCTTTGGTATAGTGGTAATGTTATAGTCTGGCTTCACTATCACTACTATTTTAGAAATTGACTTGCAGATGCAGTTCACAAAATTGAGTGTTATTTAACTAAGCTAGAGACAAGTCTTTTGAAGAAAAGGAATAATCAGTTGATTCTTTGGTTGCTATAAAATGGAAGTTGCTGAGCTATTTGTGGATACAGTAATAATGCTTTGTTGCACAATGTGATTTCTTATGCCCTTCCCTTTCTCTTTTTTGTTCTGTTAGGTCTTATCTGATACTGAAATAAGTGCAGTTGCATGAAGAGGATCTACCCTATCAGATGAGGCAGATTACCGCTTTTATGTTTGCGATCCCAGTCTCTTCTGCAAGCTGAACAATTATTCCCTCTTGCGCTCATTGTAGTAGTGTTTTTCTTTCCTGTTGGATGGTTTTTGGGGCATTTTTATGGCTCATTGTTAATATTCCATGCTTTGCCAGCGTGTCGCCTCTCCTTCTATGGAAAAAATGGATTAATTAGAAACCATGACTAAGTTTCTTCAGAATCTTTTGTCTGTGCTAGATGGAATGTATATGGATTTCTAATTGCTAACATCAACCTTTTTTTCCCAGATAAACATGAGTATTGCAATACTTCCCATGTCAGAATAATACAACTGGAATCCGGAATCTGAATCTGACTTCAGTTGGAGGTCTAATTCGTCTGAATCTGACTTCAGTTGCAGTGATGCAAGCAGGAGGTTTTTTAGTAAGATTGGATTATTTACTATATTACGTTCTTGTGATATATTCTAATTATTTGAGATCTGTTTTGTTGTTGTTGTTGTTGTGTCAGAAGCTGCTGTTAATACTGAATAGATTCTAATTTTTTATGTTATAGTTCAGTTATTTCTTTTGATGAGCAATCACCATATTTGCTCTTTGTCCCAACCAATCGTTCAGAAGCATCAGATTCAGAATTCTCTTGGACTGTCAAAAGAAAAACAAGGTTAGACTCGTTACAGCACACCCAAATACTCACACAGGTGAAAAGCAAAAACTACTAAGCACTTTTTTAGTAACACAATATATTGTATATTTGCTGTCTTCAAAATATATGCAAGTAACATAAGAAAAATAGTGTATTTTTCAGTTAGTGATGGATGGATTGCTCACAGTATGTTGAATGGGATCCATTTGGAACTGGTGGAGTATGAACTCCAGCACTCTGAAGCTCGTTCATTAGTAAAACCTGTTGTCTAAGAAGTTCATTGAAGATGCTAATATGATCCTTCAAAGTCAACCGAAGATTGTAAGCTTCAAAGAAATCTTGGTTTTCTTCTTCAAGCTTCTGCCAAACTACATAGAAAAATATCGTTTAAAAGTTGTAACAAAATGCAGATGAGACAACACAAAAGTTAGGAGCAGCTCATTCTTCTCAGATTTTGTGAACACTCTAGGCCTAATATCTACACAACAGTTCTCTCGCATCCCATTGGTGAAAAGAAATTGCGGATCAATTATTTCAGCATTCATTACAAGTTACAACTTGACTGAAATCAATTTTTATCATTGAAGTTTTAATCATTTACCATAAGAATATAAGTTCTCGTATGTCCATATATATTATGCACCAAGAAGATAAAATAAAAAAAAACAAATACATAAAGTTGCATTTTACCAAGTTCAGTCAAATGTTTTTCTATTTTTTCCTGTGACCAGTGCGTTCACAGCCTCAACCCGATTCATGTGCAGTTGGATGCACTGCTCTATAAGATTTTGCACCTAATAAAAAAACATATATTAAAATAGAAAGCATCCACCCTCTAGAACATCACATAATTTTTTTATACCCTTTTCGGTAATTTCACCATTCACTTTTATAACATTTCAGCTACTTCTCCCGAACACATCCTTCTATTTTATAAAATTTAGCTACATAAATCATCTTCGACTTAAGCTACTAAATTCAGCTACAAAATAAGTTTTAGCTATCAATCCAACTTCAGCTTAAGCTATCACTGCATAAGCTACCTATAAGCTATCAATATGCTGACTTTTGCAGAACAAAGCCATTCATTATACATTTTACTCAAAAGAAAAGAAAATACAGAATTGCACTGAGTCCTATTTTGGTTCTCATATCACAGACATACTAATTGGGTGAGTCACCTTCAATATATTGTTAAATGAACATCCATATACGTTTTATTAACTATTGAGCATAGTAGAAGTCTGGCTTTTAATATCGTGTTGAATGAGTCCAAAATAATTTAACACTTTATTGAATAACATACAAATTAGTGAAACCTTTCAACTTAATTATGTGACAACTTTTGTGCCCTCATTCATACTATAGCCAACTATTATAACATACATGAATGTCATTGTATATTTAACTAATCATTTTCTGTTCTCACACATCATGACATTAGTTCGACGTTGACCTCAATTCTCCACGCCAAGTCTCTCTCAACATCGGTCTTGAATCCATCGTGGCATTAGTTTGATTTTCTTTTCTCTTGTGATCGTTCAAAAAAGCTAACCGCTAAACCACACGTTCATATAAAAGCTAACCACTGAAACAGACTTATCAGTGTGTATTGTGTGGGTGTAATGTGAAATATAAATGTTGTATCTGTCGTATAACTATTAAAGCCTAAGTACAAACTTCATTTTTAATATAAACTATTGTGTATAGAAAAACTTGTATAGCCCGTGCGAAGCACGGGACCCGAAAACTAGTATTCTAAAATACGATAGGTAAATCCTATATTACAAATTACTCTCTATGCATTACTACTAGAGAAAAGATCAAATGAGAAGTTAATCTTAATATGAGAAATGAGTAAATAACATAGGCCGTCGGATTCAGGGTAGATTTAAGGACTTCTTTCCCCCTTCTCAGGTGCGTGCATAGGCGCGGTCTCATACCTTCTGCCACTAGAAAAACTATTCCACTCTATCTCGCTTCCTCTCCCACTCAATTTCTCCCTCGATTCAGCCGGCTCCCCACTCGATCTCTTCCTCTTTGGTTCCGCTTCTGTTTCTCCTCGATTCTCCTCTGTCTATTCTCTTTCATTGATTTGTAAGCTTTTCCTGATATTGTAGCCTTCAATTTCTAGGGTTTCGAGGTTTTTTACTTGAATTTGCTTTCTTCTTCAGTTGTTGTCCCGATTCTAGGTTTCTCCATGGATCTGTCTTTAACGGTCGACGATTGGAGGTTCGTCCTTTTTTATTTTCAAGTTTCGTCGTTGATTTTTTTGTTTGATTACTGTTTGGCTTCATCACAACAAAGGGAAGCACTATCACGTCAAGTTCTATGCACTAGTAGAAAAAACACCTGTTGCAGCCCCCCTGTTGAGGCGGTCACCTTAAAAACCGACGCAAAAAGTCTTATTCTACTATCTGTTGAGGCGGTCAGTCGTTTAGTTCGCTGCAACAGGTACTTTAGAGGCGGGCAAATATCCGTTCGCCTCAAATAATATTTGTGTTTTTGACTTATTGAGGCGGTCAGTAATGCGCCCGCCTCAACAGAACCCAAAATTAGAGGCGGGCAGTAAGACACCCGCCTCAAATGATGCGACGAAGAGATTAGAGGCGGGCAGTAAGGCGCCCGCCTCAAAATAACACCAACATTAGAGGCGGGCAGTCATGCGCCCGCCTCAAAAAATGCTTCAAAAAACGCCTGATTTATTTGTTCGCACGGATCATCATTTTGAGGCGTTGATTAGGTCTAAATGTTTTAATCTGACGGCTTAAAATAATTTGTGCTTTCTTCCTCCCTCGTTCAACGCCTGCAGCCTCTCCTTCCACAACATCCTTCTCCTGTCAACGTCTCATCTCCTTCCTCCTCCCATCGTCTCCTTCTTCCTCCCTCGTTCAACGCCTGCAGCCTCTCCTTCCACAACATCTCGCTGCACAGGCCGACATCAACGACTCCAACACCCTCGCGGTGCTCTTCTCCTCCGTCCCCTCCACCCACGTCCTCCTCTCATCTTCGTCAATCTCCCATCCCATCTCATTCTCTCGTTGCCTCCTCTCATCCTCTCAATCTCATCCCCTCCTCCCATCCTCTCAAATCCCTCTCGCTGCTATCCGGGTTCTTCTTCCTCTCAAATCCCGGAGAAAAGCGCAGGACGGAGGCGATTTTTTTGTCTAAAGGCACCGAGCAGACGGAGACGAGTCAGATCTGAGGCGATCTCGGAGGACGGAGGACGGAGGCGATCTCGGAGGCGAGTCAATGGTTCCTAGAAGAGCTGAATCTGAAAGAGGTTCAGAGGCGAGCCAGATCTGGAAGAATTCAGGATGGAAATGAGCGGAGACGAGCCAGATCTGAAAGAATCGAGGGCGGAGACTCACATCGCCTCAGATCCGAGCGTCGGAGTCTCGAAATCGACTCACATCGCCTCAGATCCAAGTTCAAATATGCAATATGTATCGAAGCTCCATTGAAGCTCCATTGAAGCTGATACTCTTGTATTATTTTATTTTGATTTGTTTATTTATTTCATTAAATTATTTATATAGTCATATTCTTGTAAATTATCAGATCGATATGTTCATGTATTATTTCAATCGGTTAATCGACAAATTTGTTTACTTGAAGTTGTTCGTTGATTTATTTGTTCGCACTTATTTCAGTTTGGTTTGGAAAATGAGCTGAAGCTTTCAACAAGCATCATTTAATTATTTCAATCGTAATTATTTCAGCCCAGCAGATATTAGAGGCGGGCACATGCTCGTCCGCCTCAACATGCATCATTTCTTGAGGCGGGCACTACTAGTTTGAGGCAAACTTTTTGCCTACTTGTTGAGGCGGGCGGTATTTTGACCGCCTCAACAAGTCACTTGTTGAGGCGAACATATGCCCGCCTCAACAAGTGTTCACTTGTTGCAGCCCCCTCTGTTGCAGCGACCCTTGCCCGCCTCAACAGAGGGGTTTTTGCCCGCCTCAACAGGTGTTTTTTCCACTAGTGATGACACCAGTTAACTTCTTGTATGATTAACCAAGTTCTATGAGAGCCATAACAAATTGAAGCACCATAAGAGTAAATTGCAGCACAACAAAGATTTATTAAAGCACGGTGATAGCAAATTGAAGCATAATCATAACAAAGTGAAGCACAATCATTACAAACTGAAGCACAATATGAGTAATCTGAAGCAAAACAGAAATCTGTTGTAGCACAATCATTTCATACTAAAGCACAATCAGACTAAAATGAATCACAAGCATATGCAACTGAAAGCATAACAAAGCTAGAACTCTTCGTTTGTTAATACAGTTATACCTTCAGTTGGTTTTATTGTTGTTAACATTCATAATTGTTTCAATCTTCATATTGTTGTACAGGGATTCTACAGAGAAATGATAATTTAAGGTCTCTATTTCTCCTGGGAATTCCACCTATGTCACTCCTCTTTGTCCTGACGACATCAAACCTTTTGAGGGCTAGTTATTGCCATCTTTTGCAGAAGTTGTTCAGTTCTATATCAAGTATACTACTTTTGTTGGATTCTCGGTTCGAAAGGCTACAGATATAAAGGCTTCAGATGGCTCAGGGGTCACTGTTTTAAAGCATCTCTTGTGCAATAGAGCAGGATACAAACCTTTCTATAAGGGGATTGCAACCAAGCGTTGGAGGATTACATTTAGATGTGGTTGTCTGGCTAAAATCATTTTTTGTTATGTAGGAATCGATGGATATCGTGTATTACTTTGATAGTTATCACTTGTAAACAAGTTCCATCCCCCCAACAACTACAATTGATACTTGATAGTCATCACCTTAGATTATTACTTTGAAGCACTTTTTTTTATGTATTTGAAGCACATTTTCTAACAATGAAGTTTATTCTGACATTCTTCTTAAATCATCACATCATTCATTTTGCTTACAAGTGTTAAAACTGTTTCGAAACTACATTATACGTGAGGCTAAGCAGTACCAAAATTACAACATTACAACAAGTTCAACTTTCAATTTTTGGACTTCTTCGACATCATCTCTGTGACATTCTTTATCTCATTGTATGTTCTATCAAGCATGGAAGAACAATACTTCAGTATCATGTTCGGCATTTTTTCAGCTGATCTATCCTTTGGTGCATTTGACACGTCTGTGCTTGAGCCCTTCTCTCCTTCTTTTGTGCCCTTCTATGCTTCATATGTGCTCCTATGTTCTGGAGTTGAGCCCTTCTCTGTTGTATAAAAATAATTAGTAAATCAAAGCACAAAAGTGATTTTGCTGCTGCTTCTTGTAGTGATTTACCTTTTGCCGCTTCTTCTTGTAGTGATTTTGCTGGCTGAATCCCAATGACTAATGGATGTTTAGTACGAACCTTTTGACGACGATAATGTTGTGTATCACGTTCTGCATAAATCAAAGCACAACATTGTTAAAACTTCTCCATTCACAAAGATGTGAAACTTCTAAAACAAAAATCTAGAAGAAAACAAAGGACAATCATAATAAAATGAAGCACGGTCATAACAAGGTAAAATGAGTAAACTGAAGCACAAATATTACAAACTGAAGCACAACCATGAAATAGAAGCACAACATTAGCATATGGCACAAATATTACAAACTGAAGCACAAATATTACAAATTGACGATCGAGTGCCTAATTGAAGGATAAAAAACCTAGAATCTAGTTCGATCGTCAATTTTAGGTTTTCTGTAGAGTGAATCGAAGTTTTACCGTTAGATGCCTCTTTTAGGTTTTGTGCAGAAGGATTCGACATGGATGCGACCGAGCTGCTGCTAGAAGGTGCGATCGAGCTTGGTGAATTGTTGAACTCCGAATCGAGTGGCTTCTTCTCGACCTTCCGATCGTCATCGCATCATCGAGTTGCTGCTGCTGTGTGGAATGGATTTATGGCGCTGCGTATGTATTGTTATGGCGCGTGTCTTCCACCCTAAAAAACCAGCGAGTAAGAGTTAAATTAGGCCGCGTGTGGAAAGCTCCATTGGAAGGCTGAGAAGCTTTCTTATTTCTCATCTTAAGGCTCACTTTCCACATGATTTGGACCCTTACTGTTAAGAGATTTAAAGAATAAAACTTGCGTTCACGAAGGACTACTTGAAGCTGCTTTGGATAAGCTTGGGGATGGATTCCGCCGGCTATTCACATAAAACAGTGTGCACTCACAGTGGCTTTAGAGTCGTTTGTGGAACAAGTATGTATTGCTCTATCTCCTTTACCTGTATCTATTGGTTCAGATTATTGGGAAATTAACTTCCAATGACAGACTTGAAAATTGCATTTCCATTTATGTCGATGTACGAGGTGTGAATGTTGGCTCTTCAAGCATTTGCAAGACATTTTACAGAAGCTATGAACTCGGATACAACGGAAATGGAGTATTGCAGGAACATTTACGTGTATATTATATTTCTAATTACTGTATAAAGTTGGTTTGGTTGTATTTTGAACCTAATCAAGTTCACTTATTTAAGCAAAAATAATTGTTTAATACCCCTTGTTCAACCATTGTCAAACAATATTTAAGATTAACATACATGCACACGCATAACTACTATGTTGAACTTATAACGATAAATCGATGAACTTGTATGAGTATATTGTTAAACCAGTGATAGTAAATCATTGAAACTGCATGAGTACAACGTTGAACCTGTAACAATAAATCAATGAATCTGTGTAAGTACATTGATGAACTAGTAATAATAAGTCATTGAACTTTTATTAATAAATTATTAAACATGTATTCCAAAATTAGAGATCTTCTTATACAAAATTAGTGAACCTCTGGTATAAAATTGTTGAACTTGAACATTAAGTATAAACATGGTGAACCTCTTTAAAAAATCATTAAATCTATAATATAAAGCTGGTAAATATGTATTAAAAAATCAGTGAACGGATGAACCTATGAACCTGTGAACCTACAAACATATGAACCTGTGAGCATGTGAACCTATGAACCTGTAAAAAAATTATTTGACTTGTATGCGTGTAAACCTATGAACCTGTGAACCTATGGACTTATAAACCTGTGAAAAAAACATTTGACCTGTATGCGTGTAAACCTGGGATCTTATGAACTTGTGAACCTGACAACATGTGAACAATGAACTTATACTAAAAAATTTATTTGACTTGTATAAGTGTAAACCTGTGAACCTATGAACCTATGAGCATGTAAACCTGAAACTGTAAAAAAATCATTTTGAATTTTATGCATGTAAACCTTTGAACATGTGAACTTACAATAAAGAAATCAATTGACATGTATCGTGTAAACCTGTGAATCTATGATTTTTTTAAAGGTTTATGAATTTTAACTTGCAGGTTCAGAGTTTCAACTACGAGGTTCAGTTCTTTTAACTAAGGTTCATGAATTTTGTCTAGCCAAATAGTTTCCTTACGTTCATAGTTCAACACCTTGCAACTTAATGTTATTAATAAACTGATGAATTACTATACAACTTTGATTTGACAATGTAGGAACAATTGAACTATCAGCTACAAAGTTCACATGAAACCGATGATGAAAGAAGTTCAACCCGGTTCCACCCCCCATCGTTGCTTGAATTGTGACCACACTTTTTATGCCTTTGGTTCTGAAATCAAAGCCTCGTCGTGTAAGATTGAAGTGATGGATATGACCAAGGCCGTCTCAAACTTTTTTGAAACCCTGTTCTAAAATTAAAAATTGGCCCCATTACTATACAAAAACAAATCGCTTAAAAAACATAATTTCATATATATTAAATTTGTCTTACAAATACAAACTTCAGATGCTAAAAGTTTAAACTAACAATAGTCACCTATATACTGTACGTCTGTACCTACATAAACCCCATTATCATTTATCAATTTAGGCCTTTAAGTTTAGCTAACCCATTTTGCAATTTAGGAAATCCAATTAGCAGCATAGGCTACGAATCATACTAGGATAATTGATTGACTAATTCAAATACAAAATTAAGATCTAGACATCCGAAATTAAATCCTAAATGGCTAAACATAAATCAATTTCATCTACTTTAGACAAACCCTAAAAAATAGAATTGGTACACCGTACACTGTGGAAAACTTACTTGGAATTGAAGTTGTAGAATGCTAGAGATGGAATTTTGAACTGCAAACTCTTGAGGAGGCACCGAGGAGTAGAGCAAATAATGTAAACCCACAATATAGAAGTATAGAACAGATGAGTGAAGAAGAGGTTGAATTTTCTGATTTTTCTCGAACTATTGCCGTAGGTTTTATAGCAATTAGAGGTGAAGATTGGAACCGGAGATAGCGTTGGACCGTTGGAAGAGGAGGGCGAAATTAATGGAGCCATGGTTAAGGAAAGAGATCTGGATTGGAGAAAAGAGTAGCGTAGAAGACGAAGAGTCGACTTCCAAAAAAGCAAGCGGCTGATTTTGTTTTCCAAAGAGACTTAATTAACGCAATAATGCTTCAAATTATACAAAAAAATAAAAATAAAAGCAGTATACCGACATATATACTACATGGGCTTAATACATATGTGGCCCCAAGAAATTGGTGGCCCTGTTCTGTTGGTCAGGTTGCACACCTCCATCAACGGCCCTGGATATGACTTGAATTGCGTTCTAGTGGCTGGATCAAACTTCACGGTCTCTTAGTTTACACTTGCAATGTTTTTAATTTTATAGTGTAGGTTCATCAATTTATACTTGAAGATTCGTAGGCTTACCCTTGTAGATTAATTTTATATTTTTATAGATTCATCAAATTTATCTTGAATTCTCCCACATAGGTTCATCACTTGTTCTTTCATGTCATAGTCTATGTCAGATTCCAACTCACATCATTTATTATACAACGCATTACTCTTCCATATGAGATAACAAACTTTAATACACATTGCCCACAACCTTGCTGCAATTATTTCGTCATCGTTAGTCACAAGAATCATCACCCTACTATCCATTTTTCACCCAAAGTTCACATGAATATGCACAACTGATAGCAATCACTGACACTTACTAATATTTATGTACAGATTTGTTGAATGTTGTATTAGCAACATGGTTGTGAATCTGTGTTGTATGAAATTAAGGAAAATGCAGTCTAGTGACCCACTATACAAAACCATGGTTCCCAGTTTTCATCCATTGGAAAGTACACTAGTTTACTGGATGTGCTATGTCCAAAACCTGTAAGAAATAAGGAAGATGAATATAATCTTGAAATGTCATAGAGTTTACTGAAATGGGAATTAAAACTCTAGTTTCCCACTTATAAAACAAGTCCAGCCAAAATAAATTTGCACAAGCATATTAATATAAGAACTGAATTATAAAAAGTAGACCATTTTAATGCATAAGATATGTATTACTGATTTACTATCGAGATAAACCTGATTTGGTCTCAAATTGCAGCAAGAGCTCCATGATTTAATCAGATACCTATGTCATCGGGGTCTAGGGGCACATTTCTAACAAGTACTTACATAATGCAATTTATTTTAAATAGGAAGCCAACTAAGAAGCAGAAAAACATAATAGCTCCTTGAAATGAAAGAATACAACAACACAGTTTACAAAAAAAAGTATAACTGCACCATCAAAAATAGTATAATTGCACCATCAACAAAGTAGGTTCACTATAGCTGAAACATAGGATAAAAGCCTTCTCAGTTTAGACAAAAGACGTGCCAACTTTGCAATTCTCAGAAATGTACCCGATTAAAGCCAACTTAATGATTAAGCAGTGAACCATCAAAACAATATTCAGAACTTCCTAATATAAAGAGGATTGACATGACAAGCAAAACTGAACTCTAGAAAATTTGATCAAGTGGTGGAATTGGACTGTGTTGAACCTGGTAAGAATAATAGTACATAATGAGTTGCAGGTTAACAAAATGAACCTGCGACAAGAGACACTAAACCTAACTCAAAACAACATCAAGAGACAAAAACCAGTAAACCAACGAACAACTTTGAAATCTGGCCAAAATCTCATTAAATCGTAACCTAACTCTGTAGGGATTTTAGATGTTTAAAGCGGAATTTCAGGAAACGTTTTCCTAACATCTAACCAAGGATCTCATGCATAAACTAAATAGATCATACATAGGAAAGAATAAATACCTCTTGATGCGTGTTTGAATCTCGCTGGAATGGAGAGATTAGAGCCCCAAGTGTGACTCCTCTAATTAGTCCACACGAGCAATAAACTGGATCACCTTTAAGTCTCTTCTGCTAGACCGAGCAACTCAAAGGTACAACCTTAGAACGAGGAACAAAACACGAACGAAGAACAACTTTGCTCTAAATCAATATCGTGAACAACTCTTGTGGATTTGTTGATTACGGCTAGGTTTTTGGTTCTCTACCTTAATCAACCATGTCTAACCGTATATATATATACGTGATTCTCCAATCACCTCCCATATATATTATTCTCATATTTTATCATTATCTTATAATGATAATATTAGGTAAGTAGATATATCTTTTATATATTATCTTAGCCTTTTATCTTCAAGTAATAAATAACTGTTATCTAATACTTGGGGAGCAATCCACTTCGTTAACTATTCCACATGGCCCAAATCCTACAAGCTTATTGGGCCTGCAAGTTCATTTGATACAGTCTATAAACTCTAAGTGTGTGACCTCATAGGACCCAGTTATTCTAGCCATGGGCTTAACTTGATTAATCTCATAAGTCGTATTGGCCACTAGCAATAGCATGCGACTCCTAAAATATCTGGATAATTAATCTCCATAAATAGTCCTATTTCATAATTAGTAATTGCACCTTTAATTAAAGGACACAATTCCTTCAATCTCCCACTTGTCCTTAAAACAAGTGTGCAATATTAAAATTCCTTTGTCACTTAGTGTCTTATTTGACTATACGATGAAACTCACCTTTTCCGCCAAATATGTTTCTTGAACTCTTGAGATCGAACTGTCAGTACAGATGATTACTAATAATCCATCCGAGCATGGCCATGCGTTTTCACAGTTCTCACCCTTCAAGTGGCCGAGACACCATTCCTTTCTAAATGTATCATGGTATACATGGAATAGGAGGACATATTCAATCTTGTACGACTATAGCTCCCACTCAACTTTTGGCAATCCCAATCACTGCCTTTATAGCTGCCTGTTACGGTCAGCGTTGAACAACGTCAAAGACATACCATCAGCCAAATGATAACTATATCATACTCATGTCTAAGGAACTCACTAATCATGAATATTCCTAGAACTCTGCAGTATTGTCATGGAGAGTCCTAAGATTGGTCTGTCCGATATGTATCGCTATACACACCTATGTAATTGATTAGACATCACTATGTCCCCATAACACATGAAACCCGGTGTTATCAATCAATCTCACAATATGGTCTTTAATAAAGTCATTTGTATCCAAGTTAATGACTCAGACCATGGACTTCTAACAATTTTATAATTTCAGTTCACTTAATGGGATTCCATTCACCAAAACAGTTTTGATGAACCCATTTGTTAACTATAAAATTGTTTGGATACTTTATCTAATCCCAAGCAATGATTAAATAATAATATGAAACTCATATATAAGTCAACCATAAATGTTTGTGATAACAATAAACAAGATTTATCATAAAACAAACAAAGTCTCAAAAGAATTCTCTAATGTGTTTGAGCCCCTTGACTCGAATGTGACTGTCACACTTGGGTCTAGACATAGGCTTGGTTAAAATATCTGCAATGTTATCGTCTGTGCAATGTGCACAACCTCATGTCTCCTCTATCAACATAGTATTGAATCATGTGGCACTTTCGTAGTACTTGTCTGGACGACTAACTCGTCATTATCTCCATAAACCAAGAATTCATCCTTAGTCCTTCTTAAGTACCATAGGATCTTTCTTATACACCATTGACGCTAACTCTTTCTCAGACCAATAGGTCTCGTATGTCTATCTCCATAGACTTTAATGCCTAGTATGTACTCAGCATTTCCCAAGTCCTTCATTTAGAAATCCTTCTTAAGTCAGTACTTAAATGTCTCCAACATATGGATGTCATTTCTAATGAGTAATATGTCATCCACATATAAAACTAGGAAAATCTCTTTTACTTCGAGCTCTTCTAGATGACAACTCCTCCATTCAGAATGAAGACGTATCCAGACTGAGACTCAAAATCATCTTTGTCTGTCTGGAAACTCGCATCAGTATAGCCCTTGACGACCAATTTGTCATCACCTCCATACACCAAGACATTATCCTTAGTCCTTCTCAAGTACTTTTAGAATGTTCTTGGTTGCACACCAATGTGCCTCTCCAGGGTTTGATTGGTATCTGTTGCACACACTCAAAACGTGCGCAACATCTGGACGAGTACAAGTCATAGCATACATGATGGATCCTATGGCTGAGGCATAAGGAATCCTACTCATTCTCTCAATTTCACCAGGTGTCTTAGGACACTGGGTTTTACTGAGACGTAAGCCATGTTGCATAGGAAGGAATCCTTTCTTAGAATTCACCATATTAAATCTAGAAAGGACCTTATCTATATAAGTTTCTTAACTTAGACCAATAAGCCTCTTAGACCTATCTCTATAGATCTTAATGCCTAATATGTACTCTGCCTCTCCTAGGTCCTTCATTGAAAAATACTTCTTAAGCCATTCCTTCACTGCCTCCAGCATAGGAATATCATTTCCAATGAGTAATATGTCATCCACATATAGAACCAGGAAGGCCACTTTGCTCCCACTAAATTTCTTGTAAAACACAGGGCTCTTCTTCGCATCTGATGAAATCAAACTTTTTGACCACCTCATCAAAACAAAGATTCCAACTCCTGAATGCTTGTTTAAGTCCATAGATGTACTTCTTAAGCTTGCATACTTTCCTAGAATTCTATGGATCCTCAAAACCTTCTGGTTGCATCATATATACATTATCTTCTAAATAACCATTTAGAAAGGCGGTATTGACATCCATTTGCCATATCTCATAATCATAATAAGTGGCAATTGCTAGGATTATCCTAATGGACATGATCATTACGACCAGTGGGAACGTTTCATCATAGTCAATACCATGAACTTGCCTAAATCCTTTGCAACTAATCTTGCCTTATAGACAGAAACATTTCCATCCTTGTCTGTCTTGATCTTGAAGACCCATTTGCATCCAATGGGTTTTACCCCATCAGGCAAATCTATCAAGTCCCAAACTTGATTTTCAGACATGGAGTCCATTTCGGATCTCATGGCTCCAAGCCATTTTTCGGAGTCGGGGTCCGCCGTTGCTTGTTTATAGGTAGCAGGCTCATCATTCTCTAAAAGTAGAACATCAGCAGTAAAGACAAAATCCTCATATCGTCTAGGTTGCCGCCTTGGCCTGTTTGATCTCCAAAGTGGTCCCACAGCTGGAGAGATATCAGCCAGAGGATCGACCACATCAGTATGTGGGACCTCTTCAGCCGGAGGATTGACCACATCAGTATGTGGGACCTCGGGTGCTTCATCAACTTGAGGAACTGCATCTTGAATTTGGGTGGTTTCCCTTTGTGAAGGTATGCTTCCAAAATCAAGTTCCTCTGTGACATCTTCTATGTCCTCGTGCTGTGGAGTTTGTTGCTCTGCTTGAATCTCATCAAGCTGAACATTTCTCCCACTTGACTTCTTGGAAAAGAAATCCTTTTCCAAAAAGACACTATCCCGAGCAACGAACACTTTGTTTTCAACGGGATTATAGAAATAATAACCCCTCGTTTCCTTGGGGTAACCTATAAAAAAACATTTGTCTGATTTGGGTGCGAGCTTATCAGATAGTAAACGCTTTACATAAGCCTCACATCCCCAGACCTTCAGAAATGACAAGCTGGGTGGCTTCCCAAACCATATCTCATGTGGTGTCTTGTCAATTGATCGTGACGGAGTCCTGTTTAGTGTGAATGCAGCGGTAGTGAGGGCATAACCCCAAAAGGATGTAGGAAGCTTAGCAAAACTCATCATTGAGCGAACCATGTCTAACAATGTCCTGTTTCTTCTCTCAGATACACCATTCAGTTGTGGTGTACCCGGTGGAGTCAGTTGTGTAAGAATCCCACAACTCCTCAAATGATGGTCGAATTCGTGGCTCAGATATTCACCCCCTCGATCTGATCGAAGTGCCTTTATCTTTTTGCCTGTTTGTTTCTCTACTTCATTCTGAAATTCTTTGAACATTTCAAAGGATTCAGATTTATGTTTCATTAAGTAGATATACCCATATCTACTAAAATCATCAGTAAAAGTAATAAAGTATCGATAGCCTCTCCTATCTTCTGTGCTCATAGGTCCACACACATCGGTATGTATGAGAGCTAACAGCTCAGTAGTCCTCTCACTTGTACCAGTGAAAGGCGACCTTGCCATCTTGCCCATGAGACATGATTCACATGTTTCAAATGATTCAAAATCAAATGACTTTAGGTGACCAACATTTGGAGTTCCTTCATGCGTTTTATGCTAATGTGGCCCAAGCGACAATGCCATAGATTGGCTTCACTTATATCATCCAACTTTTTCCTTTTGGTATCAACGTTATATACATCGGATTTGAGCACTAATCTATATAGTCCAGTACTAGTCATATGTGCCTGGGCATAAAAATGTCATTCTTATAAATGGAAAAACCATCATCAACAACAAATTTATAACCCTCACGATGCAAAACCGAAAATGAAATCAAGTTCTTAGTTATGGAAGGAACAAAATAACAATTATTAAGTTCTAAAACTAAGCCAGAAGGTAAAGATAGACTATAATCTCCAATTTCAATTGCAGCAACAGTTGCTCCATTTCCAACACGGAGATCTATCTCACCCTTCTGCAACCTTCTCCTATTTCTTAGTCCATGCACATTCGAAATAATGTGAGAACCACAACCGGTATCTAATACCCAATCATTGGAGTTAGTTGTTAAGATTTCAGTAACGTAAATCCTTTCTTGATCCTGTTGACCCTCAGTTCTGAGAACATTTCTCATTTTATTTCCCAATCAAAGAAATTTGTGTCGTTTAACTTATTTTTCTCAACAATTGAGTGGAGATTGATTTTGAGGTGTTCAGAAGACGTAGTAAGTACAGAAACAAAATAATAAAAAAATGCAGATAAATTATGCTTGACATGCAATATCTTAAAATTTAGACAAGATATAAAAATTAAGATATTGCGCATTCTACTCAATTAAAAATTGTCCCTTCCTGAGTAAAATGATTCCAAGATCCTATCTTAAATGAAACTTGAGCGTACTTAGGCACTTCCCCAAATCTCATGTAATCAAGGTAAGTAAACTCTTTACTAATTATAACCTTTTATAACTCTTGGTTGATGGTCACATCTTATGTTAAACTCATCCTTATGCCTCAAGATCCAAAACTAAGTCTTTTGGTCTCTTGTTGAGTATAACCGTATCAAGGTTTACATGCCCCTATTAGACATGCCCGCACTATCCCAAAGTCAAAGAAGGACACCTCGCTAAGGCGAAAACTATCCAACAAATTCTAAGGGCCTCATGGGTTATGATATGGAAAGGCAATATCTCAATATTCTTTTAAGGGACCTAAGCATGCAATGTTGTCTATCTACAAGTGAACTAAATAACATAAATAGACAAGCAAGCATGCAAAGTGAGAAAATATTAAAGCATTCAAGTAATGCAATAAATAAATAAAAATTGTGATCCTAGTATGGCCCCTAAAAACCAAATAAGATCTAATCTTCAAGTTCGTGGTCCTTCATGGATCTTCATCCTTGAATCACCTCTTCTTGGATCTCCATCCTTAGCCGCATTAGGATCTCCTTCTTGTTTTACATATAATTGAAATAAACTCTCTTGCAGAAATTTAAATTACAAAAATACATAACGATACGCAGATCGTGTACAAGAAAAACATAACGATATGCAGATCGTATTTATCTATCCTAATGTGGGCCATACTAGTCACCGCATGCAATAATATCATAATATTAAACCCGCATGCAATAATAACATATAAAATTTCATCTAAATAAAATATGCTATTAATCCAAATTTAAAAAGCATAAAGATTAATCAAATTAATTATTTAATATAGAAACTGATTTCTAATTATATTAATTCAATTAAATTGTGCATGGAATTAATATCATATATTAATCATTAATTTGCTAAAAATGATGAATCTAATATTCAAAAATAACAGTTAATATGGTAACTCAAAATTTACCAAATAAGATATCAAAATATCTTGTAACATTTAACTAAATATTTATTTACCAAATAAAATATCAAATATCTTATTAATTAAAATAAATCTAATTTATTAAGATAGAATATCACATATCATATCTTGTCTTGGTAAATAATATCTTTGGGATCGTTAGTGGGCCACCGACGGCTACCACAACACCACCTTGATGGCAGTGTTGCTGCCGCGCATGTCCAGCCCGCACCGCCATCAGAATGGCAATCAGGCTGACTCATTGATCCCGACCCATCTTTTTCGTTCTTAACAGTGTTTCTCCCACTTAAAGTTTGTAACTTTTACAACTCTTGATAGGAAAATTTATGGTAATGGATTTTCATAAAATTCAGGCTTCTTGATTCATAGTTTAAACATGAAAAATCAAAATTTAACATGTATGTTCAAAACATATACAACAGGTTGCATAAACTAATTAAAAGAATCAACTTTAGGGCAAAATCATGCATAATTTTCAAAAAAAAAATCAGCAACTTACCCTACATGTAGTTCATGAATTCTATGACTAGAAAAATCAAATTTTTCGTTTCAGTCATGCAAATTAATCCATACAAACAATTTCTACATAATTGAATCAACATAAACCATGAACATGCATCAAAATTTAAACTTTTAAATTTTATCTAATCAATTTATGCAAGAGGCTTTGATACCACTGTAGGGATTTTAGATGTTTAAAGCGGAATTTCAGGAAACGTTTTCCTAACATCTAACCAAGGATCTCATGCATAAACTAAATAGATCATACATAGGAAAGAATAAATACCTCTTGATGCGTGTTTGAATCTCGCTGGAATGGAGAGATTAGAGCCCCAAGTGTGACTCCTCTAATTAGTCCACACGAGCAATAAACTGGATCACCTTTAAGTCTCTTCTGCTAGACCGAGCAACTCAAAGGTACAACCTTAGAACGAGGAACAAAACACGAACGAAGAACAACTTTGCTCTAAATCAATATCGTGAACAACTCTTGTGGATTTGTTGATTACGGCTAGGTTTTTGGTTCTCTACCTTAATCAACCATGTCTAACCGTATATATATATATATATATACGTGATTCTCCAATCACCTCCCATATATATTATTCTCATATTTTATCATTATCTTATAATGATAATATTAGGTAAGTAGATATATCTTTTATATATTATCTTAGCCTTTTATCTTCAAGTAATAAATAACTGTTATCTAATACTTGGGGAGCAATCCACTTCGTTAACTATTCCACATGGCCCAAATCCTACAAGCTTATTGGGCCTGCAAGTTCATTTGATACAGTCTATAAACTCTAAGTGTGTGACCTCATAGGACCCAGTTATTCTAGCCATGGGCTTAACTTGATTAATCTCATAAGTCGTATTGGCCACTAGCAATAGCATGCGACTCCTAAAATATCTGGATTATTAATCTCCATAAATAGTCCTATTTCATAATTAGTAATTGCACCTTTAATTAAAGGACACAATTCCTTCAAACTCAAAACCACAACAAACCACATGAACAGAAATAGAAACTAAGTATTTGAAAGCCAGTGGAACCACTCAATACATGGACAACTACAGCTTATTGGTTTTAAAATCTGCTCACATTTGATACAGATTAGGTAATCTCGTGGTGATCTTGACTCTGGAAGTCATTTCCACCACTGTCAAACTCGGGTATACAGATTAGGTGTTGTTCAATCGTTGATGAGATCCATTGTTGCACCAATCGTAGATCCACGGCAGTGGCGGCCAGTTGATGAGATTCAAAGCTGACATGCTTTTCCAAACCTGATTGCAAGTTTTTGTGTTAAAATGAAGATCAATTATAAGATTAGAAACTGGAGTAGTCAGTTGACATTGTCAAGATTGTGAGGGAGCATACCTGGTTACAAAGTTGGTTGGTAAGGCTGAGATCAACATATGTATTCTCAAGTAAGCCCATGACAAACTTCACACGAAGGATTCTTTTCACAACATAATCTATTCTACTCAATGAAATTATACTATTTTGGACAAGAAGCTTGAGATCAATGATGAATTCATTAAAATTCATTTGAACCGTGATCAGTGATTAGCCAAGAAAAACATGAGAAACTTGGCACACACTTAAACTATGCAGAGATCATGAAAATTAAGTCACCCTTGCAGAGATCATGGAAATTAAGCCTATAATATAAGGAAAATTTTTACTATTTACACAAACACAAGACAAGTGATACATGATTGAGGCTAAACCTGCTCATATCATCATGGCCTAAATTCTAGAATCTTTATAGCTCAAGAAACAATCATTTCAGTAAGTGAAGCGAAAAGAAAAAGTAGAAACATCACAAATTTGTAACTTGTGTGGTGACACAAAGCCCCACATTATGAGGGAAGATTGTGGCATTGTAGGCATTGTTGTGTCCATGAACTGCATCAATCCCATAGATCATCAGTATCGCAAGCCGGGTAGACATGGCCGCCTTCTGAAATTCATTCACCTATGTTCTTCCAAGCTTCAGCAGGTGCCTTTGGAGATGGCACACTCCCACCTCCACTCAATACACTCTTTATCAGTATCATGACAACAAACAATCATCTAGCAGACACAAATGCAGCACCATTTATGCAAGGATCAACCTTAATTATCGCATTAGAACAAATTCCGAATTCAAACCCCTAGGAAACTAGGACAAAATAAAAAAATCCCAATTCAAACATTGGCTAGAGTGTTGGATATGAGGATGCACCGGACTCGGCTGCAGCCGCACCACACCAGATCTCGTCTCCTCTAGCTAGCTGTCACTCTAACTGATTTCTGTTTTGTTGTATATAACTCAGCTAAAGCTTGTAACCAAATCAGTTCAATCAGTACACAAAACTTTCTCCCCTAAAACTCTGTCATGGTATCAGAGCAGGAGCATTCCTGCCTCTTTCTTCTTCCGCTCAAACACTCCTCTCCTTCTCATTAGTTCTCTGCGTCATCCATGGCTACACCGGCTCCAATGGATTCTAACAATCCACTTTTCCTTCAGAATTCGGATCATCCCGGATTGCTTCTTGTCACACAGCAATTCGATGGACAAAACTATGGAGAATGGAGTCGTAATATGACGATCTCTCTGTCCTCGAAGAACAAGATGGGATTCTTGACTGGCCGTCTCCCACAACCTGCTCCTTCCGATCCTCTCTTTGATGCTTGGGAGAGATGCAATAACATGATCCTTGCCTGGATCTTGAACACCTTAAGCAGCGACATACGCTCCAGTGTCATATACAACTTCCTAGCCAGAGGCGTCTGGGAAGAGCTTGAAGCAAGATATGGCGTTGTCAATGGAGCTCAGATGTACGCTGTCCAGAAGAATTTGTTATCTCTTTCGCAAGGTTCGTCATCGATCTCGACTTATTTTACCAAGATTAAGTCTATCTGGGATGAATTAAGCCATATGCGTCACCTGCCTGTTTGTTCTTGTGGATCTCTTCACGAGATCATGAAATACGAGGAAGATCAGAAGCTTTTGGTGTTTCTCATGGGGCTTAGTGATGAATTCACTGCTATTCGTGGACAAATCTTGATGATCAAGCCCCTTCCAACCATAAATGATGCCTATAATATGCTACTTCAAGAAGAAAAGCAACGATCCATCCACTCTTCCTCCAATGATGTTGCTTCCTTCCATGTCAAAGGACTTGCAAGTGGAAATCAACCAGATCCTCTTCCTCGCAATGATCAGCGATCTCGCATAGAGTCTGGGAGATCTGGAGGATCTCAGAACAATGGAAATCGTCAAGACAAGAAGAGTCTCTATTGTCAAAATTGCAAGAAAACAGGTTATACGATCGATCGATGTTTCTTCATCATAGGATTTCCACCAAAGAGCAAGTCAAGGCAAGATCGATCATCTTCATCTGAGGAACGCACCAAGAACTTTACTGGACAAGCCTCAACTGATGACAATGGGAATATGTCCTTGTCCAAAGAACAATACAATCAGCTCATTCGTCTCCTTGGTGATCAGTCAAAACAAGGAGTTCCTTTTGAGCAGGATGACTTTGCAGCTTTTGCTGGTAAGGTTCTCACCACCTCAACAAATTTAACTAGTCATTCATGGATTCTTGACACAGGAGCTAGCAATCATATGACTTGTGATAAGAATTGCCTTGAAGATGTGTATACTTTGACACATCCTTTCACTGTTACTTTGCCAAATGGCCACGTTGAGAAAGTCACCATTGTTGGTGCTATACAAGTCTTGCCAGATATGAGGATTCAGGGTGTTCTATTTGTTCCTGCATTCAAATGCAATCTCATCTCTATTGGCAAGATTGTTTCTGATCTTAATTCTTTAGTGATTTTCTCACATAAAGGCTGCTTTCTACAGGATGTGATGTCCAAGAAGATTACGACCCTTGGTAGAGCAAGCAAGAGCTTATACTTCCGGCATCAAAAACATGAGATTCCTAGCAGTCAGCCTACTATCAGTCATACTATTGTTAATGACATTTCTGCTGACATATGGCATGCTAGATTTGGTCACTTACCTCCCTATAAACTCAAACAATTTTCATTTGTAAATGGAGACATAAATACTCCATCTATTGTTGCTTGTGATTCTTGTGCTAAAGCCAGACATAGAAGGCTTCCTTTTCCATCTAGTACAATAAAGAGTACATCTGTATTTGAACTCATTCACCTAGACGTTTAGGGACCATATCATAAGGCTACACTAGAAGATCTTCTCGATCTCACAATCCCCCTTCCTACTTAAACGACTATGTCTGTCATGTCAACACAACATCTCACGACATATGTTGTCACACCTTAACTACCACTTTGGCTTTCCCCATTGTCACCTCCTCATCCCAAATTCTTCCCATTACTGAACCTCCCTCATACAAAATTGCCAGCCAAATCCTAGAATGGCAAGCTGCCATGACCACTGAATTCTCTGCCTTGGAAGCTAACAACACTTGGGCCATTGTTCCTCTTCCCAAAGGCAAACGTGCCATAAGTTGCAAGTGGGTGTATAAGATTAAACACCGGTCAGATGGCTCAGTCGAAAGGTACAAGGCACGTCTCGTAGTCCGTGGATTTACTCAAAGGAAGGGGGTCGACTACGATGAAACATTTTCTCCGGTTGTCAAAATGACAACTATTAGTTGTCTCCTCAGTGTTGTTGTTAAGAACAACTAGCCTCTCCTTCAATTGGATGTCAACAACGCTTTCTTACATGGTGAACTTCATGAGGAGGTGTACATGAAGCTCCCTGAAGGCGTGCAGATTAATGTTGGTTCCAACATGGTTTGTAAACTCCTCAAGTCTCTATACGGCCTAAAACAAGCCTCTCGTCAGTGGTATTCGAAGCTTGCTTCTGTCCTACGAACTCGAGGATATTGTGCTTCTTCAAATGATTACTCTCTGTTCTTTCGAAAGACTGAGACATCCCAGGTTTACTGCGCCATTTATGTCGACGACATACTACTCACTGGTAATGATTCAGATGAAATAGAGTGACTAAAGAGGTTTCTCAATGACGAGTTCAAAATCAAAGACTTGGGCGAGCTCAACTATTTTTTTGGCCTCGAATTTTCCAGATCCCACAAAGGTATCTCGATTTCCCAGCACAAATTCATCACAGATTTGCTAGAAGAATTTAATTGCACAAATGCAAATCCTGTTCTCAGTCCTATGGAGTTAAACATCAAACTCCTGGTAGACACTGGTGATATTCTTCCTAATGCTTTTGAGTATAGCAAACTTATGGGGAAGTTGAACTTCCTTGTCCACAACAGGCCTGACCTGGCATTTACAGTCCAGTACTTGAGTCAGTTTTTACAACAACCACGCACTTCTCACATGGATGCTGCCTTCCACACGCTTCGTTATCTCAAAGGTACCATCACCAAATCCCTGTTCTTCAGTGCTTCCTCTGGATTTCAACTTCGTGCCTATTGCGATGCCGACTGGCCTTCATGTCCCAACACCAAAAGATCTGTAAGCGGATTTGTTGTTTTCCTTGGGGACAACCTCATCTCTTGGAAGTCAAAGAAACAACAAACAGTCTCCCTCTCTTCCACAGAGGCCGAGTATCGCTCCCTGCGTCGTATTACAGCTGAACTTGCCTGGCTCAGTCGTTTTCTTTCTGAGTTAGGTGTCATGGATATTGTTCCCATTCCAGTCAAATGTGACAACAGATCGGCAATTTACATCGCTCGCAATCCTGTATTCCACGAACGCACGAAACATATAGAACTTGATTGCCACTTCGTTCGAGAGAAGCTTCTCCAGGGCCTCATTTCTCTCGATCATGTGCCAACGACTTCACAGCTTGCTGACTCTTTCACCAAACCTGTTCCTGGTTACAAGCTCAAGTCTATACTTCCCAAGCTAGGTATGGTTGATCCATTATCTAGCTTGCGGGGGGATGTTGGATATGAGGATGCACCGGACTCGGCTGCAGCCGCACGACACCAGATCTCGTCTCCTCTAGCTAGCTGTCACTCTAACTGATTTCTGTTTTGTTGTATATAACTCAGCTAAAGCTTGTAACCAAATCAGTTCAATCAGTACACAAAATTTTCTCCCCTAAAACTCTGTCATACAATAATCAGTAGCTATATCATAAAAGTCATAAGCTTGTGATAATTAATTATAAGGAATACATATTTCAGTCATATTACTGATACTTATATACAGTAGATAATTAGTTACAAGATCGTTGTCACCCCCTTTTTAGTCTTGTGTCTGTGGCGTAGGGTTTCATCAGTAGGAACTGGAGTATTCAGTTCTGACAAGGTCTCGCCTCTTTTGCTTTTAATTTTCTTTAGGTTTGTTTGTTCTTGATGTTCCCCCGTCGAGGGTGTTGTCTTTGATTGCAAGCGATGTTCGGGGTCATTGCACGCCCCGTTTGATTTCGATGTAATTGCTTTTCTTTTATGCATTTCCGAGGGTTCCGCCCCTCGTTCTTACCAAAAAAAATAGATAATTAGTTACACATCATGAGCTTTTTAGTTGTAGTATGCTTATTCATTTCGGTTAAGTGTTGGGAACTCATTACTTACATACTACAATTATTCGTTGTGGAACAATTAAGAAATACAATACATATATACTATAGTTACATATTAAGGTGAAGTATAATGAACATATTACTTATACATTGGAGTTAATTAGTAATGTCTTATGTTATAGTATCATAAATATATAGTATAGTTATACATTATGATAAAGTAAATGACTTATTAGTTATATATTATAATTATTTATAATGAACAAGTATTATGGACTTTTTTTTACTTATGGAGTATAATTACGAATTACGTCTGAGTGTTATGAACTTATTACTTATAGTATACTTATTCATCTCGGTTAAACATTACGAACTCATTACTTATATACTATAACAATGCATTGCTGTCTGATTAAGCAATATAATCTTATTACCTATATATTATAGTTACATATTATGGTGAAGTATTACAAACTTATGACTTATAGGTTTTAGTTAATTAGTTATGCATTATAGTGAATTATTATGAAGTGATTAATTAGTAATGAGTTATGCATTATATTATATATTGCGTAATTATAATAAGTACTGAGTTCATAAAACTTAATTACAATATGAAACTAATTAAATATAGTTCTTTAGTAATAAGTTTATAATATTAAATTATAATTATATTATGTATAGTATATAAGTAATATCCCGATCGATTATACATAATCAATTATGCATTATATTATAGTTCATAACCATAGTATACAAGTAATAAGTTTGTAATATTTAACCATAATGCATAACTATAATATAAAGTAATAATCGTGTTACTGAAATATAATAGGGTCAAAATCTGGTCATAACAGCCCCTTAAGTGATAAATGAGAATGAACGGGGACCGTTCATTCGAGTTGATCTAACGGCCCAGATCTCTCTCACCTCCCACACTGGCAACTTCCTACTCGCTAGCTTTTTGTGTGAAACACACGCGATACATCGTTCCAGCGTGATTCAAAATTGGAGCGAAAACCGTCTCTTCCCATTCTTCTCAAAACTTCCACAGAAAACCTCTCTCGCAAAGGCGATCAAACCCTATCCTCCTACTCGCTTGCTTTTTCTTCGATTTCTCAACGAAATCACTTCGTTTTCTCTCGCCTATCATCAAAAACTACATACTCCTACAGATTTCGCGATGTCTGGCTCACAGAAGAACAGCGAAGGAAGAGGTATGGTGTTTAATCCCTAATTTTAGCTTATACGATGCTTTTTCCTGTGATTTCTCACTGATTTCTCTTCATTTCACTCCGTCGTTCACCAAAATCCATCAACTCGCTACTTAAAATGGCAGAATCTCAGAGAAGCCAAGAACCAAGAGGTATGGAGTATAATCTGGTATTTGGAGTTAGGTTTTTGCTTTGACATGTTAGATTTCGCTACATGCATGTTTTATTTTAAGGTACTGAGTGTGAAAAGTATATTTGTATGTACTGAGTGGTCATTATTTTGATCATGACTGTGTTTTTACTCTATGTTCACCAGATCTTGTATATATGTTCATCAAAGTTCCTAACAAAGTTCATCAAAATACATGTTCATCACAGTACATCTAAATGTTCATCAAATATCTTGTATTTGTTCATCGTATCTTGTATATACGTTCACCAGATTTCTTTTCAATGTTCACCAAAAATTTTGTGATTGTTCATCTCATTGCCTACAAAAGTTCATCATATGTCTTAAGATTGTTCATCAGATTTCTCTTATCTGTTATCATAAATCTTGTTATTGAATATTATCCTCTTTATAAACTTTGTATTTTTGCACAATATATAACTTGTATGTTCAATATTACAGAGATAAGAAGCAAAAAATCAAATGACAGATCACAACGAAATTTGTCATCCCAAGAACAACAGGAGGAAGAAACAGTTCATGGTAACTAATGTTCATCAACTCTTTTTTCTTTGTTCATCACAATTCTTCATAATGTTCATCAGAATGTTTAATAATGTTCATCATTCCTCTCATATATAGTTCATATGTATGTTTAATAATGTTCATCATTGTATTTCAATATGTTCACCATCTTGTTTGATATTGTTCACCATGATCCTTAATTTTGTTCATCGGCTTTGTACATGTCTTTATACTAATAAGTTACTTTTAATGTTATAGCATCCCCTAAACATAAGATGGCAAAATCCAAGAAAGTAGTTGCTACAACAAGCAAGAGAAAAAGAAGTAGCCAAAGGATACACTGTTCTCAGAGCAAGGGAAAAGAGATTCAGTTGTACAGCCCAGAAATCCCTGTAACACAAATAATGAAGAACTTGAAAAGGCCTAGCGGGGGAATTGTAATAAGAGATGTTGAAGACCAACCAGAACAAGCTTCCAGGACAAACAAGTCTGAAATTGTGCAGTCAAGGAAAGGGAAAGAAAAAGTGACTGAAAGCATCAAGAAGCAGTTCCCAGCTCAAAAATGTAGAAGTTCTCCAGCGCTTCTGGTTTCAACTTTGGCTAGAATGAGTCCAATTCAAAAAAGCTGCATAGTAGAGTTGGGATTTGGATGCTTGCTTAAATGGAAAGTGGACAAACTTCCAGCTAAAATCAGTCACTGGTTGTTGAAGAACTTTAATGTCGTATCCTGCACAATGAAGCTTGCCAAGTCAGTGAGGCACAAAATTACAACGCAAGATGTTCACGACTACCTTGGAATTCCTGTTGGTGGGATGCAAATAGAATTGAAGAGAACATTTACTGAACATGAGGATTTACAATATCAAGATCTTCACCGAAGGTTCAGGAATCAATTTCCACTGGAAATCGACAATGAATTGAATGATGTCAAGTTGCGTGACGCCTCAAAGATTCATGCATCACATGTCGCAGAGCTTTTGATAAAAACTGTAGTACCTGGAGAGTGGTTCAAGAGAAATTTCATGATGTTGCTTGTTGCAACCATTATGGACAGTCAGCCAAATGGTGGATTGAATTATAATATTCTTCATTACCTTGAGTGCACCGAGATGATTAATCACTACGACTGGTCAAAATTGCTAGTTGACCTTCTGATAAAGACAAAGGAGTCTTTTGATAGGACAACAAATGCTAGTTTTTTCAGAGGACCAATCCTTCTACTACAAGTTAGTGTTCACCAATTTTAGTCATTTTGTTCATTATCATATCATTATATGTTCATCAAACTAATATTTACTCATTTACTTTATTTGCTTGCAGTTGATATATTTTGATCGTGTTATTCTCAAGAATGTTGAACATGAGAGAGAGTTTCCAATAATTGTTAATTGGGATGCAGCCATGCTGAGGGCTAGGGAGGCAGAAGAGATCAAGATTGGTGGATTTGGAAAGGGTTATGTCAGAGATCCTCCAATTTTTGCAGAAGATGATGTGAACAATGCTGCAAACATAAGAGACAGTCCATCCGCCTTATATCATTCACAAGAAGAAGCAACTGAAGATGCAAGTTTACTGGTAAGATTTCAAATATGTGTTCATCAAATTCCTTATGAAAGTTCATCAACATTGTTTTATATGTTCATCAGATTGTCTCTATCTGTTCATCAAATTTTGTAATAATGTTCATCACATCTGTGAACAATGTTCATCAAACTTCTGAAAAATGTTCATCAAATTTCTGAACAACGTTCATCAAATTTCTGAACAATGTTCATCAAGTTTCTAAACAATGTTCATCAAATTTCTGAACAATGTTCATCAATTTTGCTTTATTGGTTCACTATTATTTATTTTCTTGTTCATTAATGTTTCATTGTTTAATATTGAAACAGGGTTTCTTAGAGGACCATATAAAAGAGGGACAAGAACTTGCTACCAAGATTAGAAACTTCTTGGGAAGAATTGAGCAGGCTCCCTCACGTATAGCAAGTAATAGCTTGTTCAAGAAGGTGAATGAAGCTATTGAAAGAATGCTAAATGTGAGGGATGATGAAGAAAATGCAGAGCAACCACATCAAACAGAGGAAGACGAAGAGACATTGACCCAGCAACAGTTTTGGCGCGAGGCATCTAAATGTTTGGAAGAAGTGGAGAGAACTATGAAGGCCAAGAAGAGTTATGTTGTGAAAGCTGAAGATGAAGTTCCAGAGAAGACACCAGATGAAGTCATTGGTGAGACTTGTCGAAGCATTGCTAGAGATTACATTTCAGATATTCCATCTTTCTCTTTGGGATTATTCTCCCAATCACCTGAGAGGCCTACAGTGGTAGTTGATCCGCCAGAAGAAACTACAAGATCACCTGAGATGCCTCCAGTGGTAGTTGATGTGACAACAGAAACCACAAGACAGTACAAGAGGAAAATTTCATTCAAGGTAATATACAAGGCTTCTTAACTCTCAGTTACTATCTATGCTTTTATGTGTAATAACTTGTTGTGCTTTATTTCAATTGTAGATTCCTAAATCTGTGGTTGAAAGACAAAAGAGGTTGGATGCAGCTACCACGCACTCTGAAGATATTGTTGAAAGTACTCCTGTTGTTAACAGCAATGCTGATGAGACAGTCGAGGAAATTGATCATATAGGTGATGAGGTGAGGATGGAAGAACAAAGAATTGAGAAAGAGAATGAGGTACATATTTTGCTTATAAATGTTCATCAATTGTTCTATCAATGTTCATCAAATAATTGAATTATGTTCATCATTATTTCTAATTACAGATAGAGAAAGAACAAGGAAAGGAACCAGAAAGGGTAGAGGTGGAAAGGATGGAACAAGGGAAGGAAATGGAAACACAATCTGAGGACAGGGGCGGGAAAGAAGGAGTTGAGGAACAAGTACAAGGGATGGAAATACAATCCGAAGAGGTGGTTCCTGAACCACAACTAAAAGAAAAGGAAAGTGTACAAGTTCAAGAGGTGGTTCCTGTTCAAGAGGAAGAAATAGAAGCCCAAGATGTGAGGCAAAATGATGAGGAGAAGAGGAAAGAAAAGGGAAAGGACAAGGTGGAGAGTGAAGCAAAACAGATAGAGGAGCAGGTTGAGAAGGTGATCTTTATCATCATTTGTTCATCAACTTTCTTATACATGTTCATCAAACTTCTCACTTATGTTCATCAAACTTCTCACATATGTTCATCAAACTTCTCACATATGTTCATCAATCATATTCAGGCACAAACTGAGAAAACAATGTTTGTTTGGAAGACGGGGAGTGAGAATGACCCAGAAGTAATCAAAAGAAAGAGACTAATTTCTTGGGCAAACAAATCTCCATACAAGCAAAGGATTGTGGACATCAAAGAGAAACCAACTGCTCTAGAAATGAAACTCAGCAGCTGGATGTTGGAAGATTTAACACACCTAGAGTAAGAAAAGTTTAATTAGTTTTCTTCTAAAGTTCATCACTGGTTTTATAAATGTTCATCACCTTGTCACATTTTGTTCATCAATTCTGTTCTAGATGATCTTCATTTTTTGTTTCAGGGACATTGTTTTCAGCGTGGGGCATTTAAATTTCAAGAAGAATGACTTTCTGAGCATGCAAAACAATCAATATGTTGAAAGCAATGTGATTGACGCATGGGCACACTTGCTTAATCTCAAAGAGGAAGAAAGAGATGAATCAAAACCTCTTAGATTCTTTGCTTCAATTGATACAACGGTAGGAATTTTTTATATGAACAATTTTGTCATTAACATGTGGAAACATAACTAACGGAATCTTTTGATATTTTATAAAAGTCTGTCCCGACTATGGTGGGTTTTGAACTAAAAGATTCAATCACATTCTTCAATGGTGAAATGGAAACTCAGTTAGCAAGACTGCCACTTCACAAATTGAATGATATTCAGTTGGTAAGTATTCTATTAAACTTATCTATAAAGGTTCACCACTCTATAGACAAATGTTCACTGTGTTCTTTAAACTTGTTCATAAGACTATCTATACATGTTCACTATATTTTTTAAACTTGTTCATCAAACTAACAAAGGAAGTTCACTGTGCAGTATGTCTTCCCAATATACCAGAGTGAACACTATTACTGCATTGTTTTCAATCTCAAGAACCCAAGAATAGATATCATTGATAACTCCAGTGTTCAAGGCAAGAAGCTTGTGAAATATAACAACGTTCCTAAAGTGATGGTAAGTTTTAATACTGTATATTGTTCTTCTGTTTATTTGGTAATGTTCATCATTATATTTCAGTATGTTCATTATCATATAACTGTATGTTCATCATCATATAACTGTATGTTTTAAGTATGTTCATCATTGTTTTTCAATATGTTTGATATTATTGTGTTTTTATTTTACAGAGAGCAGTGTTTGTGGAATTTCTAAGGAAGCATGGCATGGAAGCCAAAGCAGCTCTATTCGAAGACGAGAAAAAGGTCAAAGCTGAACGTCTTTCAATGTACTGGAGAGATGACAAGAACAAGCAGGATTGTGGTATATATACCATGCGACACATGGAAACGTACTTTGGGGAGGGGCTGACAAATTTTACAACTTCTTTGAAGAAAGGTGACAATAAGCAAATGGACATGATAAGGGTCAAGTACATTTCAGAGTTGTTAACCAACAGATTCAACAATGCTTACCCACAACTTATAGAATGGGTAAATGGAAAATGCACAATGTAGAAGTTTGACAATGAGTACAAGGATTATTTTGTTCATCTATATATTACAGAATGTTCATCAAATCACAGAACAATGTTCATCAAATCACTGAACAATGTTCATCAGCTTAACTGTGAATGTTCATTGAATATTTAGCCAAAGTTCATCATATTAACACTGAATGTTCATTGACGTTAATCTCAAAAGTTCATCAATATGATAAGTAATTTTACTTGTCTTTTTCACAAATATTCATAATATTTATAATGAATGTTCATCGAGCTTAAATACAAAGTTCATCAAATTAACACAACAAGTTCACCACATTAACAGAGAGAGTTCATCTAATTTGAAATCGATGTTCATCAATTTTACCCATGTTGTTCACCAGATTATATATAATTGTTCACCAAGTAGATTACAAATGTTCACCAAAACTAGATTTACACATAAAGACCTAAATGATAGTTTTAGAATTATATCTAACTTCAAACACTGGTTGAAGTATTCTCAGGACATGTAGAGCGATTGTGTCCGGATTTCAAACATATTGAACAACACTTCTTCACCTTGTTAGAATTCAATCTAACTTTCTCAATTGTACTTTTCAAACGTGATGTTTTTGGCCTTCCTTTGTTCTTTGATTGTGGAGGTGGAAGGACAGATATTGTATTTGGTAAAGTACCAACAAACTTCTCAAATCTTGCCTCTCTGCTTTTTGTAGGAGTCTTGATGTTACTCATAGAAGACGACTCAGCCTGAATGGATGAACTGTACAACTCACGCTTCTCCTTTAGAACAATCAACAAGTCTTTCAATTGATCAGAATCATGCTCAATTTCATTGATAATACTATGTATCTCAGACATAACATCATACACTAAAAGCTTCTTCTCATCCATCTCAACAGATTCTTTAAATACTAAACCATCAATCTCAAAAGTTGGCTTCAATGTTGTGCTCTTACTCCATCGTGGTAATATATATTGGTCAGGTATTTTCACATCCAAAGGTGGACCAACACATCTGATTACCAATATCATGTGACAGCATGGAAGACCTATCTGCAAGAACCTATTACAAGAGCACTTATATTCATTTGTGGATGGTAAGTGCTGAACCACAAATGATTTCTCAAAATGTCCACGAACACGATAGTAATGGACATCACCCTCTGTGAGAGAATTAACCAAGGCACAATCATAGGCAGATGAGAGAAGTTGAGTTTGCAAATCATCAAAAATAGGCAGTGTATAGACGTCACAAAGCTGAACTTCCATTTGGGTCGGTGTCTTGAGAGTAGGACGGCGAGTGGAAGATTCAAAGTCATGCTTACGATGAGTATGTCTTTGAGAATCAATTGCATTTTCAAATTGCAACATGAACACTATAAGGGATGATGATGAGCCAATGAAATGTGAGAAGAAGAAGTTCTGAGATTCAGACCTCGAAGTTGTTCTAAGCAGGCCACCCATATGGACATTTTGAAAGAAAGCGGGAATCCATAAGTGTCGTAGATCAAACATTGTCTTGAGCCAAACATTGTCTTGAAGATTGAAATCATCTATAATACCATGCCAAAGCTCCTCAAAATCCACAGGAGTAATCTCATCACTCCAAACAATAGCATTGAATCTATCCCTGAAATCTTTATTTTGCTCTGGTTCAACCTTAATCTTACCGGGCACTTTGAACATTATGTGCCACATGCAAAAACGATGAACACTTGAGCTAAAAACCTCCTCAACAACAGCCTTGACAGCAGCATCTTGATCAGTCAAAATAACAAAAGGTTCATGTCCCATTGCCTTTTTGAAATGATCAAACAACCACACATAAGATGGAATATCTTCGTTCAACAATAAGCCAAATGCAAAGGTGATTGAGCACTTGTAGTTGTCAACTCCAGTGAAAGGAACAAACACCATATCATACCTGAAAACAAAAAGCGAAAACTCATAATGTTCATCAAAACTGTAATATTTGTTCATCAAATGATTGAACAATGTTCATCATTACTGATAACAATGTTCATCAAAACTGGGATAAGAATGTCCTCAACTGGTATGAATGTTCATCAATAAATCTAACAGTGTTCATCAAAACTTGTATGAATGTTCATCAATAAACTAGCAATGTTCATCAATAAATTTTTATATGTTCATCTATAAATAAAACATAGTTCATCACATCTACAATGATTGTTCACCAAAACAAATAGGAATGTTCATTAATAAATTTAACATTGTTCAACATAACTACTTAGAAAAATTCTCCTAAACAGGTAAGAATGTTCATCAACATACCTATTTGATTTGTATGTTGCATCAGCAGTCACTACATCACCAAAGAATGAAAAACTCTTGCGTGCAATCGGATCAGCCCAGAATAAACGAGTTAGTTGATTATGCTCATTGACATAGTATTCAAAATAGAGAGCCTCACATCTCTCTTTCTTGCGAAAAAGGCTATCAATTACCATTTGAGCATCACAACCAACCATATACGCATTGAGATCTCGGTTAAAATTCTTGAAGTCAACCAGCGAGGCACCAACATTTGCGTAAGATCCAACAGAATTCTTGAACATCTTAAATGCTTTGCTAGTCCCAATATTGGACTTGATACAATTCATAATAAAGTCTTCATGGAATGCAGTCAATTTCCGGTTACTCCTGGCAAGATGTCGTTGTGATTCATCAACCATATAATGTGTATGACGCTCCTCAAAAATCTTAACAGAATAGCCATCATGACTAAGATAGCGAAGTGCTAATTTAGCAACACAACCACATCTATCTGAATTCCTCTTCCTTTTTGATGAAGTGGAGTCATCTGCAGTATTTCCATCTACTTTCATATATCCCTGCCTACTGCAACAAAGATACTTCCAAATTGGAACTTTGTTCACATCTTTAGTGCTAGTCCCTGACATGATACGTACACTAAAGCCTGCCCTGATGGCATATTTTTTATAGAATTCAATACCATCTTCAATTGAAGCAAACACTTGACCAACATATGGCTTGTAAGAATCTTCACATAATGGTAAAAAGTATTTCGTATTTCCAGGAGAAATAGAAACTACACCATTGGCATTGGATTGATCAACACCTAGAAAAATGTTAATCAGATATTAAACATATGTTCATCAAACTACTTATCAATGTTCATCAAACTACTTATCAATGTTCATCAAACTACTTATCAATGTTCATCACAAATCCTGAAAATGTTCATTACACATTAAAATGCTGTGAATGATCATCACATCTAGAACAAAGTTCATCAAATCAGTATTAAAAGTTCATTAAGACTGCATTCAACGTTCATCACATGTTTTATAAAAGTTCATCACAAATACTGTCTATGTTCATTATATGTCCAATAGAATGTTCATCACTTCTATTACTGTTGTTCATCAAATCCGTTATAAATGTTCATCAAATCCGATATAAATGTTCATCACAATTCTTCTAAATGTTCATCCCATCACTAAAGATTCATCTTCAGTTTTTAAAATGTCCAATATATGTTCACTAACAGTATTATTAACGTTCATCATATGTCTTGTACATGTTCATTAATTACCTCGGAAGTATGATATTAAGCTTTTTCAAAGCTTAAACATAATCAACAATAGTTCATCGATGATGTTCATCATATTTGAGATAAAAACTGCTTCATTATACACGAATCATCGTAATACTTCAACAAATAAGCTCAAATTGGAGAGAAACAGGGGGATGAAGGAGAAACAAAGAAAATAGAAGCAAAACCTAGATCCATAGGTAGAATGAAGGAGAAACAAGCTAACGAATGATAATCGACGTGTTGGATTAGCGAACAGAGCAATCAAGAGAACAAGAACACCTGAATACAAAAAATCAACAAAATCATCTCACGCAAAAACAAAGGATATAGAAACGTAAACAAGATGATGAAAACAAAATAAAATACGAATGCGAGAAGAAGAAGAAGGAATTACGCAGCAGAGAAGAGAAAGCAAGATCCAAGAAGTTTTGTTGAAAAAACTTGGGGGAAAAGAAAACGAAGGCGAGAAGAAGAAGAAGGAAATTTAGGAGATCTGTTGAACACGCTTGTACACGCGCCCAAAAGTGAATTATCCACATCCGTCCGATCTGGCGAAATCAAACGGCCCATAATCATTCTCATTTATTACTGTAGCAACTATTATCACCGGACACTTTTCCAATATAATATGTCACTATATTTTATAAGTAAAATAATATTTGTTAATTAGTTATGTATTATTTATAGTTATGCACTATACTTGAAAATTACAAAATATTACTTGTAGACTCATTGTGAAAGTCTCTACAAGATCATGCAAAACAGTGAAGAAAATCGTGCGTTAAGTTTTAAAGAAAAAAGTTACGGCTGCCGAATTTGTTTTTACAGGGTTAAAAAAATACTTTTTTAATACACTTTATATGAATTCATAATGAAATCTATACAATATAATGCAATAAAGCTGAAGAAAAATTGTGCCTTAAGTTTTATTAACGGACGGTTGACACAAAATATTACGGATGATAAATTAATTTTTTGTCCTCTTAGAGGGTCAAACGATGTCCATTTTGGATGAATCATGTAAGTACAAACTCGTGGCTTAGTTCTCTACAATATTATCCAAAAAATTTGAAAAAATAGTGCGTTAAATTTCAACACACTTGTTAACGCGGAAAATTATGTGTGATAAGTTTGTTTTAATTTTGGCCTTTTGGAGAGTCAAATGATGTTCGTTTTGGACGATGTTTTACGTACATACTCATATTGAAATTCTATAAAAGATAATGCGAAAAAAAATCAAAAACAAATTTTTTCCTGTCTACACCGTGATAATATCCTTGAAAAAAATTCAAACGACCGAATCTTGTGCGATAAGATTTAACGCATAGGTCTGTGCGGTAAACTTAACCGTACCGGGGTCAATATCCATATTAATCCTGTAATCACCCTAATTAATGGTGATTTAGCATGTGCGGTAAAAATTAACGCACAAACCTAAGCAGTAAATCTTACTGCACCAAATCTTAATCCAATTCTTAAAATCTCCAACTTTTCCCTGCAATTGTTTGTGCGTTTATTATTACCGCACCGATCTGTACATACGATTCTTATCGAACAAATTCATGTACATATAGGCTAAAAACGTGTCTAAAATACACAGGCAACCCTTTTAAATTACTATAAGCATACTTGATATTATAAAAGATACGTCGTGGTTATAATGATTGATCATTATTAGACGTGGCTAAACGAGGGCTAGCCCGCCCGGCCCGGCCACCCCGCCTCTCTAACTTAGTAACTTTGCGGGCTTGGAAACAAGATAAAGCCCTGTTGGGCTGATAGTCCCGACCCGTTAAGGTATGAGGGTCGGGTACGGTATGGAGCTCAAGCCATGGCCGGAGGGCCGACATGTCCGATCCATATTATATATTAATAAATAAAAAATATATACTTTTAAGTCAAACCTAAATTACGTTTTCTCTAGCCTTCACTCTCAAATTCTAAGGCGTTATTGCATGATTTATGCATTGTTTTGGACATGATTTCATGTAATATTTTGAAAAGATTTGAATGCATTGTTTTGAAGTATTTTTATTCGGTTTTTTCTTGAACTCTCATTAAATAAACATATTTAATATAAACGGGCTACCCTGAGAGCTACCCGACCCAGATTGCGGGTCGGGTATGGAAAGGTGATAGGCCTAGTAACTTTGCGGGCTTGGAAACAAGATAAAGCCTTGTTGGGCCGATAGTCCCGACCCGTTAAGGTACGAGGGTCGGGTACGGTATGGAGCTCAAGCCATGGAGGGCCGACATGCCTGATCCATATTATATATTAATAAATAAAAAATAATAAAAAATATATACTTCTAAGTCTAACCTAAATTATGTTTTCCCTAACCTTCACTCTCAAATTCTAAGGCGTTATTGCATGAGTTATGCATTGTTTTGGACATGATTTCATGTAATATTTTGAAAAGATTTGAATGCATTGTTTTGAAGTATTTTTATTCGGTTTTTTCTTGAAACCTCATTAAATAAACAAATTTAATATAAACGGGCTACTCTGAGAGCTACCCGACCCAGATTGCGGGTCGAGTATGGAAAAGGTGATAGACCTTATATGCGGGTCGCGGGCTAGCCCGACTCGCCTAAATGGGCAAGAAAATTTGAGTCTAGCCCGGTCCGAGGCCACGTTTGGCCAGGTACAGTGGTGGACCAAGGATTTCAAGTCAGTGGGGGTCTGTTCGGCTAAAAAAAATTGATTGGATAAGAATTTAACATAATTCTAATCAAACGTATACACAATCAAAACTAACAATCATCTCAATACTATTCGCATCAAGGATCAAGCATACCCAAATAAAATATTTACACCAGCCCAACATTTTACACAACACAGTTCAACACAATTTTTTCTAGTACAATCTTTTACAGATATCAATTCAATAAAAATATCCTTCTATCTTGTGAGTTGTGACTATTCAAAATTAAACAACACATGAAAAAAGTAGTTCGTGACGCTTCAAAATGAAACAACTCATAAAAAAACGTGCAAGGAACTAAAATGAAGATCTCGTGTTACGTTCCTGACCTAGAATAGTTCGGAACACGCCATCTTGATCATCTAGTCTTGTATTGAGGCGGCGGAGTTTGGAACATGTGAGAGTTTCGTATTTTGGGGTTTTGAGGGGTCAAACGATGTTCAATTTTGATGAATTTTATATGCATGGACTCGCATTAAAAAGATCTAGAGTTTCGTTCATCTTTCCAAGTAAGTGGGGCATGTGCCCTATTGATTTCTATGTGGGTCCACCCCTCACCAGGTCTAATAATTATGTACTCCCTCTGTCCCATATTGATAGTCCCATTTGCTTTTGACACATATGCCGAGACACGTTTTGTATCGTAAATATCTCTAATTATATGTTAATAAAAATTATAATTTTTTAATATTGTTAAAGTACTCATTAAGACGAATCAAATAAGACCCCATATGACTATGTTCTATTGTATATATTGGAAGAAATCTATAAGATTCTCTCGGTTTTTGAATAGTGTACAAAAATCAAATGGGACTATCAATATGGGACAGAGGGAGTATGAGAAATGAAAGAATATTGATCTGGCCAATTGCATGGGTGGTGCGGAATCTGAGCAAACTTATACAGTATTTATATTTCTATTGACCCTCTCATCACAACTCATAACGGAATATAAGCAAAAGCAAAACTTTCAAGTAGACAATTTATTTTGCATAATTTTTTTTTAAAAATAAATTAGTTTATTTATACTTGCTTGAACCGTACGTGTCCCCACACTGTATAAGAATATGATGCATAGAGAAAAAATGTCCTATACATATTGATAGAAAACGTCATTTTATGGCCTTTGGCTCGATGATGTGGCAAACTCGGTTGTACTGACAAGTTTAATTTGCAAGTATTTTAGGGCTTAATGGAATGGTTCCTTTAAATTAACATCCCTTCCTCTCTACCGCGCTCTCTTGAAGCAATATCTATGATATCTGTTTTTTATAAGTGTCTCATTAGGTTTTGATGATAATAAATTTCAGCGTATTTAATGTGTATAGTGTTTTCTTAGTGTTATCAAATGTATAAATAATTACATGAATAGCCACGACAGTAATGTAAAGGAAACAAAAGTTGAGGGGAGAGAAACAACTCATATCTAGTGGACCAACACGCACTGAATAGAAAGATGTAGCGCACCTAGGGTTGTGTAACAACCTTTAATTTCTGGAAGGCGGCACACCTCAAGGCAAATCGGGTCATTCCCTTGGTAGAGAAGATCTCTCATGCCTTGTGTCCCATCGAGAGAATACCTTGGAGAGAATTTGCATTTTCCCGTATTTATTTTAATGTATTATTGGAACATATCCTAGATATTGTTTGCGCGAGAGTTTTAGTAATTTCTAGGGTTTGTGAGTGTCAGTATAAGTAGTGGATTACATTAATATTCATCCCATACTTGTGCAAGTCGGCTGAAAAAAGATCAAGAGCTCATTCAAGAAGACGACTGGCGAAACAACTTGTTTCATGATTGTGTAAGTGTTGTTTTAAGATTGTGAACAGTGTGGATTATATTATTACAACTAGTAATTGCAAGTACGGGTAACCTAGATACTTGTGGCAAATTCAAGTTGAGAGAGTTGACTGGCTTGTAACAGTCAATATTAATAATATAATTACAAGTTCAAATCCGACTAGGATAAAACCCAAAGGTAGATGTTTTTCTCAAGGGAGCTAGTTGGACACTTGAGTTTTCTTCTCTAAGGAACATTGTCATTTATTTGTTTCTGCATAATTCTGTATTCCGTTGTCCAAGGAACACTCACTGTTCCTTGATTAAAACATAAGTGTTCCTACACCTCTGATATGCACCCACGATCTTCAACATATCATAAAACGACACACAACTTCAATCCTGGTGTGTGGTGAAGAAGGTGAAAACACCTCTCCTTTTTCTATAAATATCTCTCTCCATGGATACTCAATCATTTATATGATTTTCGAGATTTATGATCGAAAACGCATGAACTGCATCGTTGTCGTTTCTTCTTCCTTACGCCCCCATTGTGTAAGAAAGTGCCACGCTTCAAGGTAGAGTTAGAAGTATTTTCATGTATTTCATGTAAAGATTCATGTTGCAGTTAGTAACACGCTAAATTGTAAACAAGCCTCCTTGTAAACAGCGCGTTGAACTGTAGCTTCTCGTGCCTTACATTAGTCCGCGTCTCAATATTATAGTTTGTATTGTTTGATTAATTATCTCGAAAACCTCATTCATAAAAACAGAATTGCGAGCAATTTATGCTCTCAATATTATAGCTTTTAGTGCTCACTGGTTAGTCACTGACGGAACATGTTCATAATGAATGAGAATGAATGCTTAAAAGGATAGCGGCCGGTGCGCGCAAACATGATCCGCTAAAAACGCCAAACATATAAGATGACGTTTGTTTTGTAGTTTCGCAAACAGTCATGTAATGGAAACGAACCTAGACCACTTTCTTATCAATGTGATACATTGATATTAAAATAAAATAAAATTTTAACTTTGAAGTCTATAACTTATATCTCAAAATGAGGGAGGAGAGAGCTGACTAGGCCCTTTTCCCATCATTAAATTGCGGAAACGAAAGTACGCCGTCGGTTTCGACGTTTGTTATATAGGGAAATGGACGAAAGAATCATTTGTCTATTTAATTTAGGGTGATGCTATATACACTCATTTTTTTGTCTATTTAGACTCAGATACCCACGCACTCGCAACGCGTGGGCGTGGCTATGTACCCACGCACACGCAACGCGTAGGCGTACGTTTAAAACGGATATCCGACCATTAAAGTCACGCCCACGCAACGCGTGTGCGTGGGTATTTTGATAAAATATTACGCCTGCGCAAACTGTACCCGTAGGGCAATTTCGGAAATATTAAAATATACCCACGCACACGCAACGCGTGGGCATGGGTGTTTTAAAATATACCCACGCACACGCAACGCGTGTGCAAGGATGTTTTCAAAAATATACCCACACCCACGCGTTGCGTGTGCGTGGGTATATTTTCATCATGTTCCGCTGATCTTGTGGTATTCATTTCATGCATAACATTACACGTTATCTTTACTTTGGTCAAAGTAAAGAACTCTTAAATTTAATTTTAAAAAGAGTAATAAGTACGTACTAATATTGTAACTGGATATGATACAGATTATCATTATGTTGATTGATTTTTTTCAGCTTTGAGAAGGATAGATATCTTTATTTGTAGATTACTTAAATCTTTTAATATATGTAGTGGCTACTCCATGACTGGGATGACGAAGACTCAGTAAAGATACTTCGATGATGCAGGCTTTGCTGCTGGATATAAGATATACCCTGTTCTTGGATTCAGGTCAGTTATCGAGGTTTATCCTTGATTCATCACTCGGTCTAATTAGCTGCATGCACAATAAACTGAAGGATGTAGAAAACAATGAATTGATTTCTAAATACATATGTGCTGGATTTTTCTATTGTCAATTGATTATCGGCTCTCATTGACACCATTTTCCATCAATTCTTTGAACTTTAGATGTCCACAAGATAAATAGACATGGATATAACTTTGGTTTTAGGACAAGTATTTACCCCCAAATTCTCAATTTGATTTTAGGACTAGGAGGTCATATAACTACAAAATCTATCATCATAAAGTATTATATCCAAAATAACATACTGACATAAAGTATAAAAACTACATAATCTAATGTGGATCAGATCTATCCTCTTCCTCGCGCCCAGAACCGCTACCCTCACCACGCACATGTTCCGAGTTTTGAAAAAGAGATGCACGTTGAGGTGGATCCGGAACGGGGTAAGGTTCCCCAGTCATAAACCCGATGAGAGAGATAAGGTACTCCGTCTCGTCATTACTGATACGTGGACATTGGAGACGCTCGCGTACCGATCCAAGAGATAACTGAAGGCGCTGTGTAATTAAAATATATGTAAAAATCACGTAATATTACTTAAAATATAATAACCTTGTATAAACGAAATTACTTACCACAGTAGCATCAACAGCCGGAGGCCGAGGGACTTGTTGTGGTTGTGAGGTAGGATCCACATAAGGGTGAGTGATGTCGAGAAAATAGTCCATATAATGTTCGTCACACTCCCACGACCACCTACATCGCTGATACGCATCAATGTCGAACAAATGGCTCTCGCGCTCTTCCCAGGTAGGATACTCGTCTCCATTAAACTCCACTTTGTAGTCACTAATATTTTCTATTCGATTTTCAGAGCTTGGAGCATAGGGTTGAAGTGGAGGAACCTGTCTAAGCCCAAACTGTCGTAGGACTCGGGTGGCGTAATATGGCTCTTGGACATCCATGCAACGAAGAATACCATCCAGTCTAGAGAGTCGATGAGTAGTCCTAAAATTGATCTCTAAAAGTCCATCACCTTCCCTCCAAGGCATCCACTGCACCTGCAAATAATACAACAAGAGGGGGAGCAACATCCACCATCATACAACCATAGAACATTATCCAACACATTATTCAGCAAAATTTCGCAATCTAAAATGCACAAAATTCAGTTTCACTATGTACAGAAATTCAACTCTATGTTCACAAGAAACTTCTCAGCTGCTAAGAAAAATGTTTGAGGCAAATATTGCACCAGAAAAGAAGAATGGCAAGCTTAAAGCCATGCAATCTCTTTAAGAGGAGAGAGCCAAGAAATCTGTTCTACACCATTCAAACAAAATCTGTTCTACAAAAGACTGATGTGTACGCCATGTCAAGGATCTGGAATAACTGGATAACATTTGCAGTGGAGATAATCCATACTATTTCCTACAAAGTGTGCTAGACACCAACTAAACATACATATGCATGAATCAAACATGAGAACCATGTCATACAGCCTCTAGAGAGAATTCAAAAAGGAGTCTAAGAATAATCCATTACTACTTACAGTGGAAATCAGATAACCCATACTTTTTCTTATAAACTTTAAGTAGAGACCAACCAAACATTATTCAGCAAAATGTGTATCTTATGCATGTTCAGCCTATCATTAGGGAAAGAAGGCAAGCAGAAGATAGAAATAAAACCATACCTCCTCAACCGAAATTCCGTCTAGCAAGCGTCTAATTTCAATAAGCCTATCATGAGTTTGATTCCCAATGGGTCCAGGCTCGTCCCTAGCAGCTGCTCGTGGATCTCTCAACCTCTCTGGGTTAAGTGACGGAGGTCCTCCAAAACGAGGGAAATAACGCCAAATCCAACACTACAGAAATTAGAAAAACAATGTGAAATCATATATCTACCTCTAATGCTTAAACTATCAGAAAGCATACCTGCAACAGTCTCACACACCCTGCTATTCCAGCTGCATGGGCTCGGGACGCCTCTCCCAAATTGCGATACAAGAGTGCAAGAACTCCGGCTCCCCATGCAAACTTGTCAGTTTTGTCATGGTTCAACAGAAGTTGCATATATTTGTGTTTCACCTTATTGGTGGACCTTTTTATGCATAAAACATGAAAAATTGTTACCAAACATAAGCATGAACTTGAAATAAACTAAATTGCTCGATTTATTCAAATTTATACCTATCGCAAAATATCGTACATCCAAGCAACAGGAAAAGATATGCTGATGCTATATCCTCCTGAGTCTTATCTGGATTCTTAATCATTGCCTCAATAAACTCTTTGATATGTGTAGCGTTGATGCCGGCATGTCCAGAGTATGCGTACATCTTATCCATTGTGATGTTGAACATCTCGCATATCTTGATCCTAAGAGCTGAATCCGGCCAGTCGTCCTGTGGTGCAACCTCCAATCCATCAATTGGCAATCCCAAAATCATAGCCACATCGTGGAGAGTTATGGTAATCTCTCCCCAAGGGAAATGGAAACTGTTTGTTTCGGGATACCAGCGCTCCACGAAAGCAGCAATTAAGACATGGTCTATGTCACCGTATCTCAACGTCCCAAGACTTGTAAGACCACTACGTTCTGCAATACTCCACCATGAACCAGGATCGGTTCTTGCATACTGATGCAGTTGTAAAAAGTGAAGTTTCTGAGAGTAGCAACGCAATGTGTTTCGAACCTATCAAAATTATGACAAAGACAGTAAGACAAAACAATACAGATAACTTATCACAAAAACGACATTATTCCTACAACTTAACTTGCTGGAAAACAGACAACTTGCTAAAGTTCAGCAACTTAACTTTGAGTAAAAAAATTCAGCAACTTAACTTTGAACAAAATTCAGCATAAAGAAGTAACATATAAATATTTGACTTACCCACTCATAACCCAACGGATCCCAAAGATATCGTGCTATATGGGTCGGGTAACTTGTGAGAACCGTCCCAAATCTAGGTCCCCCTGGCATCCACATATAATCATCTATCTGCTCATCTAAAAGATTCTCAGGATCGATGGGAGCCGGTTCAGAAGGAAGAACCGGTCGATCTCGTCGAGAACCACGTTGTCTTGGTTGTCGCTCCTGACATGGGGCAATATTTGGTGCATTTGGTGGAGCAGCTGCAGTTGTCTCCAAAAGAGGTGTATCTCTGACTCTATAAGGGGAGTATTTTGAAGCATGGCAGTTCCAATTCTATGGATACACGGTAGCCCAAGACATGTTCTCCACCAATGATCAGTGCAAGATTCTGGGATTTCGCCGTTCAGTATAGAGTAATACAGATCCAACAACATCATCAAGCACTTCGACGTGACTTTTCGGAACAGAGGAGAAAATAAGGCAAATATCTCAGGGTCAAGGTCATATACCTCCGTCAAAACCTTTGTTCGTGACATCTCGATTGTTTCCCTAATCCTATCACGTTGAGCCTCTAAAGCATAATGTATCCTCACAACCAATGAGTTAAATCCATATCGAGAAGATTGCAAAATATCTTTCAAACTTTTGTGGATGCCCTCAACCCTATAGGAAAACAAAAATATTAAAAACTTTTGTTGCGCAATCAACTTAAACATGCATACATATCTTATACAAGGTTACCTGTTTGTGGTCCTTGTGAAGAAATGAAGATGAAGGTCAGTCCAAGCTCGGACTATATTCTCCTTGTAAGGATTGAGCCATGTAACTTCAACATACCGAACAAGGCCATTGTTCCACGATTCTCGCAACTTCTCGAGCCTAATTTCATAGCTCCTCTCTGTGCACGACATAAATAACCCCCAACATTGGTTCGCAAAATTGTCAGCTTGGTCCACGTTGTTCATGACACGCAAACCATATGACTGAATGTTGTGCTTAATGTGAACCCAACACAACAAATGTTTCACTGTATCCCCGTAAACACTTTGAATTGCAGATATGAGAGCCTGGTCTCGATCAGTAACAATTGCAGTTGGCTTCTCTCCCACAAATGCAAATAACTTCTTCAACCGCTCTAGTATAAACACGTAACGAGAAATATCCTCCCCCCTCGTGAATGCAAAAGCAATGTTGAATGTCTTTCCCGTGGAAGTAAAACCAACCATCTCAATCAAAGGCATGCCATACCTGTATATATATATTATTACAAGTATAGCATAACTACTACAAGAATCGTATAAAAGATTAGTAAAACAATAACAATACCTATTAGTCTTGTATGTGCCATCAATAATAACAACATAAGGGAATAGCTTCAGCAGATGCAGTGTCTTTGGGTTCGCAAAGAATAAGATATCCACTTGATTCGTAGGGCGCTCATTCCTGTGATACACTTTGTATCCCTCTTGTTTTAGGTATCTAAGTGCCCATTGCGTTATGGTTAATTCTCCCTGATCCTCAAATTGCATCTTCTGGCGAAAGTTGTTGATTTGTTTGGAGGATGTAACATTTCCTGGAAACCGGTCTCTAAGCTCAGTAATAATCCAACTTGCCTTGTTTCCCATCTCGGTCCACCTCCTAACCAGTCTCTCTTGTTCTGAGGTCATTCTGCCAACATATGCATGCCCAAGAAAACTTGTAGGAAGGGCATGGTTGTGGTATCCGAAATCAACTTCAAGCTTCCCCCATGTTTCTGCTTTTGTTACCTTGTCTACGGTCAACCTATATCCAATCACCATGAATCGACAATTGCACTTTTTTGTTTGAGTTCTCCTCCCTTCCACATTATTCTTGAGCTTATACACACCATAATTCTCACATACCATTATCACTCTATTAGGATTTGAGTTTTTAGTAACGATAACCATCATCAACTCTTTTCCAAATTCTCTAACCCAATTGAACATTTTCTTCGGGCAATCCCACACATAGTCCACAGTAAAATCATCTGAGTAGTCTCTTGTGCATATCTATTTACAATATCGTTATTTAGATAAAGTAACATTATTATTCGAAAATAGACACATCGTTATTAGATTACAAAACTAAGTACAACCATACAATAAATACAAATACTACAGTTTCATGCAGTTTTACCTCCTTAGGATCAATATAGTTTGACCTCAATTCTCCTTGCACCGATGAGTCTCCATCTTGATTTGACATTGTTTTTCTTATGGTGTGTTCAAATTGGGATAGAAGAAAAGAATAATATAGGTTTAGATTTTATGCTTGCAAGACTAAAATTTTACTCTCCAAAATTCGCCGAAAAGAATCTTTTGAAAATCTTTCGTTCAAATTTATTACCTTAAATATTGCGTCGGTTACAGAAAAAAAATTCGGAAAAAACGAAAACACCCACGCCCACGCGTCGCGTGTGCGTGGGTCTTAAAACCAAACAAAAAAGGCACGCACACGCAACGCGTGTGCGTGGGTCTTGAGTTTAAGTTTTTTTTTTTTTTCCGATTATGACCTACGCGTATATGAAGCGTGGGATTGACAAAAAAAAATTATACCCACGCACACGCTTTGCGTACCCGTGGATTAAATGTTTCGGATATCCATAAAATTGTCTCGCACACGCGTTGTGTATGCGTGGGTAATACCCACGCCCACGCGTCGCAACTGCGTGGGGTATTGAGTGTATATAGACAAAAATATGAGTGTATATAGCCGTTACGTTAATTTATATAATAGCGATAAAAATGGTGTAGATTCGTTTTTCATTACATTATTATTTTTAAAATTATAAAACAAATGCCACTTAAATGTATGCTATTTCGATTCAGCTGATATGCGAAGAAAAAGTAGTTCAGATCCAATTATTTCCCCGCTAGCTAAGTCGACATTGGTACAGCTCAATAAATAATGACTATATCACGTTCAGCTAATGTCGCTGAATACTCGACACGTCCATTTAATGCCATAGCTGCACTATATCACTATTGCACATGTGAAATCGATCTAGTTAGCTCTTCAAGTCATAAGTCATAAGGCAGCGAGTTAGAAAACTGTAAAAATATACTCTATTATCCATATTACCCAGTTAGCTAGCTAGTACTGACAATCAATCAGCTTGAGTGGTTTCTATTTATAGGTTTTCTTATTGCACGTACGTATATGCCTCGCAATACAAATTTGCAAGGGTCTCTGTACCGTTGGAACCTAATTTTCCGAGCGGATTACGGGAGCGTTGAATTCGTCTCTGCGAGCATTATTTCGTAGTATGATCATATGTCTAATTCGAGTTTCGTTAGAATGAGAAATAAGTGAGTTAAATTTAATTTAATTAAGTTGAACTTTGAAAATTAATGTGCATCTCACATTGATTAGGAAGACATAAACTCACTAGTATATAAAGTAGGAGTGAATTGTAATAGATGTGATTGGGTCAGACGCGCGCGATTCGGTTCGGATCGGCTCGTGGGTCGTGGGCTCCTTAGGCTCATGAGTCAGACTGAGCATTCAAGTTGCATATTCTCGTTTGACTGGGCATTAATGCCACACGGAGAATCGCCACACGGGTTTGACTTGGACCAGGATTCTCTCTTTCAGCCTATAAAAGGAGGCTCTGCAACACTCAAATTCACACACTCAACAACTTCTCATCTGCTCTCTCCCAAAGTATTTTTCGAGTCTCTATCATCTCTCCCTCTTCTCTTCTTCGAGTATGAGAGTACACACAGTAATCTAGCGTTCGTTGGCTTCTAGTCTTTGGTTGTGCAAACTAGAAGCGTTAGCGGTTTTATCATGGGATTCAGAACGCTGGTAACCGTCACACTATGAGGCGTTTTCTAAATTAAGGAAAGAGATTATAATATCGACTCCGTTCAAGTTCGACCATACTCGTTTCGGTAGTGGTTCGATCGGTTTCTTCTTACTTTAATTCTGTTTTATTTATTGCATTTTATACAATTTATATGTTGTAGAAATATAGGTTACTACAATCTTAATTCTGAAATTTTTTCATACATTTCTACGACTAATAAATTGAATTTTTTCTGAAATGAGCTTTTTTTTCAAACAAATTCCCGGTATAGGCTCGATTTGAAACATATTCCCAATATAGGCACAATTTTTTGATTCGGAAAATATACACGTTGGAGAGACGATGGTTTTGACAACGTCTCCCTACCGAATCAGTTTTTAGTTTATTTAATTCCCACGTATACAGTAAATTTAAAAAATAAAATAAACTTAAGCATAAAACGTTGGAGTATCCAGCGCCTTATACACTACAAAACTAATGCACACCTTTATCCAACTCTCCCTGAACCCACGTAAAAGTTTAGGCATTAGTTTTGTATTAGCTTTGTAGTGTATAAGGCGCTGGATACTCCAGCGTCTTATGCTTAAAATTTTTTTATTTTAAATTTCTTGTATAAGAGACGTTGGTTTTACCAGCGTCTCTTATACGCGGGAATTAAAAAAAAAACTGGTTTGGTTGGGAGGCGCTGTAAAAACCAGCGTCTCTGCAACGTGTATATTTTCCGAACCGAAAATTGTGCCTATGTTGGGAATATGTTTCAAATTTCGAGTCCATACCGGGAATTTGTTTGAGAAAAAGCCCATTTTATTGTTCTCGTTTTTGTACGAGAAACTCCGGAAAAAATATATTATTATTTATTTTGAATATAATCTGAATTAATTAAATAGATTAGAAATTTAATCGGATTTGATTAAATTAAATCGGATATTTAATTTAATTTATTAAATTAAAATAGACAATGTAGTTACCTAATTAAATTAAAATCGGTTAATTAATTAATTAAATTAAATAAAAAATAATTGTTTTATTTCCTATTGTTTCGTTTTTGCTTTTGTTCTAGTCTGTTTCAAATTCTTTTCATCTCAGATTTTGAAAAATGATTAACGAAAACGACAATGTCGTGGATGCTTCCGCTGGAACTAAGAGTAGTGAGTCGACACTCCAAATTCAATTTGGAGATGGTCTGCCACCACTGACTCTGCCTCAGAATCAAGTTCAGATTCCTGAAACAACTCCGAGCAATGATCAGCCTCCGGCCGTACCGAAACCGGTTGTACAGTGTCAAACAAGTCATCCTATGGACTTGTCGGATTTGCAAATGCCCCATGTGAGGGTACCAGAAAGGTCGTACGTGGCGAATATGCCAAGTGTATTTCATGTTGTAGTTCTGCCCGATAAGTTTGACGGGAAATGATTCAAGATATGGTCTCTGAAGATGCATTTCTTTCTGAGCAGGATGAATCTGGACAGATTTTTGACAGAGGGGAAACCGAGGTTCTCCCTGAACAACACTGATTCCCTTGCTAACTGGGTCAAAGGGGACTATGTGTGCAGAGGCTAAGTGAAGGCACACAAGATAGACTCATTGTAGAAAGTATATTGCAACCACGAAACCGCCAAAGAATTGTGGGAAGCTCTCGTCAAGAAGTACAAGACTCAAGACACTAGCACAAAGAAAGTGATAGTGGCAAAGTTCTTGAACTACAAGATGGTAGTTCAAGGCCGGTCGTTGATCAAGTTGAAGAGCTACAACTTATCGTCCATGAGTTCATCTCCGAAGGCATGAACATCTGCGAGACGTTCCAAGTAGGTGCCTTCATTGAGACGCTTCCTCCATCGTGGGAACAATTCAAGGTCTACTTGTTGCTAAAGGAAAAGGCAATGAGAGTTGAGGACTTGGTTGTGAGGCTTCGGGTTGAGGAGAACAGCAAGAGGGCCAATGGAGATGGACCTTCTAAAAAGGCGAACCTGGCAGAGCATCAGGACAGGGGAAGAAAAGGACGTTTCAACCCCAAAATTCCAACAACTTCAAGAAGCAAGGAGATAAGAAGTTCAGTGGGAAATGCCACGAGTGCAACAAGATTGGGCACACGGCGTATGAGTGACGAAACAAGGTCGACACAAGGAAGGCCAAAGGAAAGTCCCAAGCCAACCTAGCTGAAGGCTCGCTCACAGTGGATCATTTATGTGCTTCCATAACTGAAGTGAACATGGTTGTTAGCAATCCAAAGGAGATGTGGTATGACACCGGTGCCACTAGGCACATATGCTCAGATAAGGGTCTTTTCACGACATATCATAAGAGCAACACCGAGGAGCAACTCTTCATGCAAAACTCCACCACTTCTAAGGTTGAGGGATATGGGAAGATCGTGTTGAAGATGACTTCCGAGAAGGAGTTGACACAGAACAACGTCCTTAATGTGTCATACATTTGCAAGAACCTGATTTCGGAAACTCTAATCTCCAAGAACGTGTTCATGCTCAAGTTCGTGTCTGGCAACCTGGTTTTTTTTTTCAAGAAAGGGGTCTATGTGGGAAGGGGTTATGTACAAGATGGGCTGATCAAAATGAATGTAATGTTAGTCCTCCCAAATGATATTGTAACCGATGTTTCAATGAATAAGAATAATCCTATTGCTTATGTTGTTGAGTCTTTTAATATTTGACATGAAAGATTTGGACATGTTAACTATAGGTCTATAAATAAATTAATAAGTTATAATATGATTCCAAAATGCAAAACTAGTAAAGAAAAATGTGAAGTATGCGTACAAGCGAAACTCACAAAAACGCCATCACCCCATGTAGAGAGGACAACCGAACCTCTAGGATTGATTCACACTGATTTATGTGACTTAAAGTTTGTGCAAACTAGAGGCTGTAAAAAGTACTGTGTGACCTTCATAGATGATTGAACAAGATATTTCTATGTGTACTTGTTACGTAGAAAAGATGATGCTTTAGAAAAGTTCAAAGAATAGAATTTGGACGTTGGAAACAAACTTAGTAAAACGATTAAAACCGTGAGAAGTGATAGAGGAGGTGAGTATAGTGAACCTTTTAATGCGTTCTGTAGAGAACATGACATTGTTCACCAAGCTACCGCTCCCTATCACCAGAATCCAATGGAATTGCAGAACGAAAAAACCGAACTCTTAAGGAAATGATGAATGCAATGCTGCAAGAATCTGGGTTAGACCAGAAAACATGAGGGGAAAGCTTTGCTTACCTCAAATTATATTCTCAACAAAATACCACATAAGGTGACTAGAAAGCGGCCTTAAGAGTTATGGAAGGGTAATGTACATTCGTACAAATACCTCAAAGTGTGAGGGTGGCTAGCAAAAGTAGCGGTACCACCTCCTAAGAAGGTCTAAATTGGACCAAAAACCGTTGATTGTATTTTCATCGGGTATGCACATAATAGTAGTGCTTATCGTTTACTGGCATACAATTCAGATAGATATATATGATAATACAATAATGGAGTCAAGGAACGCATCTTTCTTTGCAAACGTCTTTCCATGCAAGGATAAAGAATATCAAAAAAGGACTCGTGAACAACGCGAAGCAAACGATTTTGCTCAAGAAGCAAGTACATCTATGCAAGAAGCAAGCACTTCTATGAAAATAGTGAGTACTTTTGTCCAAGAAACAGAAGAAGAAAATGATGAACCTAGACGTAGCAAGAGAGCTCAAAAGGAAAAATCATTTGGCTCAGACTTTACAATGGCGTTTCTTCTAGAAAATAAACCTTGAACGTTTAAGGAAGCCGTGTCTACGCCAGGCGCACCTTCATGGAAGGAGTGGTTAAAAGTGAAATAGGCTCCATTATGCAAAATCATACTTGTGAGTTAGCTGATTTACCCGTAGGGACAAAGGTGGGTAGTAAATGGATTTTCAAAAGAAAATTGAAAACCGATGGCTCAATAGAGAAGTACAAGGCAAGACTTGTAGTACAAGGATTTAGATAAAAAGAAGGTCTAGATTTCGTTGATACATACTCGCCGGTAACGAGGATTACTTCTATTCGATTACTAATAGCGATTGCGGCTCTACGCAATCTAGAAATCCATCAAATGGATGTAAAAACGGCCTTTCTAAACGGAGAGTTAGAATAGGAAATTTATATGAAACAACCTGAGGGGTATGTCGTGCCTAGACAAGAACACAAAGTGTGTAGACTTGTGAAATCTTTATATGGGTTGAAACAAGGACCTAAAAAATGGCATGAAAAATTTGACAGTGTCATGATGTCAAGCAGTTTCAATATAAATGAATGTGGCAAATGTATTTATGTCAAAACAACTCCAAAAGGATATATTTTGTTGTGCCTATACATTGATGACATGCACATTATTGGTAGCAACAAAGATATGACCCAACAGACTAAGAACATGCTTAGTGGAAAGTTTGACAGGAAAGACTTGGGATTAGCGGACGTGATTCTAGGAATAAAGGTCATTAGACATTTTGAATGAATCATCCTAACTCAAGATCATTACGCCGAGAAGGTACTTGAACGGTTCAAGAAATACTCAAGCAAGAATGCTAAGAGTCTCGTGGACCCTTATTTCGACCTATAGAAAAACTCGGGTGATGGCATATCCCAATTAGAGTATGCACGAGTGTTTGGAAGTCTAATGTACTTAACAAATTGTACAAGACCACATTTAGCACGCGCGGTGAACGACTTAAGTCGTTACACTAGCAATCCGGGACATAGTCACTAGAAAGGCATAACAAGAGTACTGAACTATTTGCGTTATACTCGAAGTTATGAGTTACACTATGGACGATATCCAACAGTGATGGAAGGCTATAGTGATGCTAATTGGTTATCAGACTCCAAAAACTCAAAATCCACAAGAGGGTATGTTTTTACTTTAGGTGGTGCGGCGGTATCCTGAAAATCCTCCAAACAAAGTGTTGAGATATGTCGAGGTTTTGATTAAATGACAAACATCCACTAATGGTTTACTTGAGTGCGTAGGTATTGTTACTAGTTTGTGTGCATGAACGAAGGAAGTCTACTTGTGTGTAGGCAGGAACAAAGGAAGTACAAGCAGGTACGAAGGAAGTCTTGCTGGAATCCATGAGACGTAAGGTTACGTCGAATGGAAGATAGCTGTGAAGAATAAGTTCATCCGAGGAAGATTATTGGTCGAAGATATCTTGGAGGATGGGCTTGAAGAATTATGGAAGAGCTACATTTCAAAGAAGGAAAGAAGATCTTGTCAAAGAAGGAAAAGAATATCTCGTCAAATAAGGAAAGTGGCAACTCGGCGAGGAATGGGCATTGGACGCGCGTGTGAGTGTTGCCAAAGAAATAAGGAAATATTACACGCAAGGAATATTTCCTTATGCGCTTTGTTTCCTTATTTGATCTAGGCGGAGCGCCGAAGTGTAAGGCCCATGGTGACTACTTGGAGAACAAGTTGGAAGGTCACATACAAGGAAAGATTTCTTAAGAAGAGAATTCCTTGTGAAAGATATTTTAGGAAGAGATTTCCTTGTGGAAAGATATTGTGAGATTTATGGTAATATTAGAACGGCTAGATTGGTAGTTAGGTTTGAGCTATTTAGTGTGCTATATATTGTATGAGAATTACATAGCTTAGCAAGACTTTGAAGAGCGAAAACCTAATACTCGGTTTAGAGTTGTTCTACGTGTGTGAGATTGAGATTCAAGTGAGAAGAGTGATCCAAGATCCAACTAGGAAGTCTAGGTGAGTGATCCAAGTTCTATTGTAATCAAGATATCAATACAACAAGAGAGCTAGAGAGGAGTGTTTTTTCGCCTCGAGGACTTTTTGGTACTTGGGGTATTTCCACTATATATCATCGTGTCCATGTTTGATTTACATTATTGTTTGTCTTTCTGCATAAATCTACTTATCAAGGAACAATAGCTTTTGTTCCTTGAGTTTTTATACGCTAATCGATCCAACAATTGGTATCAGAGCCTGGTCTCTAGATTGTTACAATTAGCCTTGCAGGAAAAGATGTCATCCAACAATGCAATCAACGACTCGTTCTGGAAAGCCCCAATGTTGAAGCCAGGAGAGTATGATTGGTGGTCTATTCAGTTTGAGTCACATACTCAATCTCTTGACGCTCAAATATGGAAAGTTATTGAATTTGGCGACGGCATCATCCTCGACTTGAAAGATGATGACAAAACCAAAGAGAAAAAGAGAGCTTACTATTGTGACGCAGACTACAAAATCCTTGAGAAGAACGCTAGGGCCAAAAAGATCCTTCATATGGCTGTAAGCCCGGGCGATCTTCGAAAGATTCTAAAGTACAAGACCGCCAAGGAAATCTGGGATGCACTAAAGAGGACATAAGTAATGATGTCAAGAGGAACAAACTCCTTGCTGCTCAAAAGGACTATGAGCAAGCTGTGCAGGAGAAAGGTGAATCCTTGGAAGACTTCCATGCAAGGTTTGAAGGTTATGTGAGTCAAATTGAATTACTAGGTGAAGAGCTCCCTCAGTGGAAAGTCACCTATCAATTCATGCAAGCACTGAACGCTCAATGGGACGAGTTCATCAATGCCCTTCAAGCTCAGAGCGATATCAAAGAAATCTCCTTGGAAGACCTTGTGTGTCGTCTCAAGAGTCACTCTGGAATTCTTGAGAGGAAACTCTTGACAAGGAAGGATACGGACAAAGGATAATCAATTGCCTTAAAGGTGGAAAAGCTTTTGATTTATCTCAGATGGAAGACCCCAGACTTGAAGAGGATGACACAGTTGCTCTCATTACAGGAGCCTTCAGAAAAGCATGGAGAGGAGGAGAGACACGTCACACCGAAGGTAACCAAGGTTCAAAATATATTATTTATTATCATTGCCAAAAAGCATGACACTTCGCCAGAAATTGCTACAAGAAAAGAGCAGGGGAACCACCAGCCCCTGAAGAGAAATCCGCAATGATGGCAACCTGGGAAGGAACAGAAGACAACATGTGTCTCATGGCAAACGGGAGTGATCAAGATGACATCAACCAGGTACCTATTCACTCTTGGTATATAGATAGCGCTTGCTCATGTCACATGACAGGGAACAAAGAATGGTTTCAATCGCTAAACTTCCAAAGTGTAGGCTCTATCACCTTCGACAACAAACTCTCTGTCAATAATGTGAATCTAGTAGACAATCTTGGTTTTGACCTGTTAAGCGTGGCTCAACTGTGTCAAAAAGGGAAGAATAGAGTGGTCTTTAATACTAATGGTTGTCAAGTTGAGAGTTTGAGTTCAGGGAAGATTCTCCTTAATGGAATATGTATCAACAATATCTACAAAGTAGACTCAACCTTCATTCCTGAGGAGGATATGTGCTTTACCACTCTTAAGGAAGATTCTCTCCTATGGCACAAAAGATTTTGTCATGCAGGTTTGTCACATCTTCAAAAGCTCTACCAAAAGGACCTGGTACATGGACTTCCCAAAGTCGAAGCCATCCAAGACATGGTGTGCTCCTCATACATAAGAGGCAAACAAGCAAGGTCCTCCTTCAAATCCAAAAAGGAGGTAAGTACTTCTCATCCCTTAGAGATGATCCACATGGACCTATGTGGACCTATTCGTACACAGAGCCGTGGAGGAAATAGGCATGTCTTTGTTATTGTGGATGACTATTCCAGGTACACTTGGACTATATTCATGTCCTCAAAGGATGAAGTTTTTGAGGAGTTTGAAGCTTGGTTAAAATCTGTGGAGAATAAACTGGGAGTCTCCCTTGTCTCTATACGCACCGACCATGGAACTGAGTTTGAAAACTCTCAGTTTTATGACCTGTGTAGGAACAAAGGGATTAATCACAACTTTTCTGCACCAAGGACTCCCAGCAAAACGGAGTCGTGGAAAGGAAGAACAGAACCCTAGAGGACATGACCAGAACTATCCTAATCTCCAGCAATCTTCCAAAGAACTTCTGGGCTGAGGCACTCAACTCCTCATGCTATGTGCTAAACAGGGCCACTCTCAGACCACTCATCAACAAAACAGCCTATGAACTTCTAAATGGAAGAATGCCAAACGTATCTCAATTCAAAGTGTTTGGATGTAGATGCTTTGTCCACAACAATGGGAAGGGAAATTCCGGGAAATTTGATCCAAGAAGCGACGAAGGCACATTCGTGGGATACTCTCTCCAAAGCAAAGCTTACAAAGTCTTTAACAAGCGAACAAGAAAAATTGAAGAAAGCATTCATGTAATCTTTGATGAGTCCACCATGGGTGGCGAAGCCATACAAGAAGGAGATAGTACACCCTACACTCAGGAAGATAACTTTGATCTAGTCGAAGTTGCAAATCTTGGGGAACAAAGCCCGAATAGTGCTGACCCAACTCAAGCTTCAGAGTCCGACAACTCTGCAGAAAGAAACTCAGAGGAAACAGAGGAAGAAAGTGACGAGGAAATCAGCAACACTCCTGACAATCCAGACGCCAGCTCCTCACCAGGAAACACAGCAGAAGAGTGCACCAACGAAGAACCTACCACAGAGATCAGACGCACCTCTCGAAGCACCGGACCACCAGGATGGTTGAACGACTACATATGTAATGCAGTCATACAAGATCCATTACCTTCAGCTACAATCACGGATAATCCAAGCCAAGGTACGTCATCTCTCTTACCCTCTAATGAATTTTGTGCTTTCACTTCCTTTGTCTCTCTAGCAGAACCAAAAACAGTGGATGAAGCTCTCAAGGACCCAAAGTGGGTCAAAGCTATGCAAGACGAGCTTCATCAGTTCGAGAGAAACAAGGTATGGAGACTTGTTCCTAATCCCGGGAACAGAACCATAATAGGAACAAAATGGGTCTTCAGGAACAAGCTAGATGACAAAGGCCAGGTCACAAGAAACAAAGCCAGACTGGTTGTAAAGGGGTACAACTAACAGGAGGGGATAGACTATGATGAAACCTTTGCTCCCGTGGCCAGACTGGAAGCCATAAGATTATTGATTGCTTACTCAGCACATCATGGCTTCAAGCTTCAACAGATGGATGTTAAGACTGCTTTTCTCAACGGGGAACTAAAGGAAGAAGTCTTTGTTGAGCAAACAGCTGGGTTTGTCGACTCGGATCATCCAGACCATGTCTGTGTGCTGTACAAGGGTCTCTACGGTCTCAAACAAGCTCCACGAGCATGGTATGAGAGACTATCTCGCCATCTGCTGTCCAACGGATATGTCCGTGGAGAAGTTGACAAAACCTTGTTCCTTCTAATGGAAGGAAAAGACACTCTGGTCGTGCAAGTGTATGTGGACGATATCATCTTTGGGTCCACAAACAACAAGCTGGTTGAGAGATTTGTCAAACTCATGGAAAGTGAATTCGAGATGAGCATGGCAGGAGAACTCAAGTTCTTTTTCGGACTACAAGTAATACAAGGAGATGACGGAACTAGAGTCCATCAACAGAAGTATCTCAGAGAAGTAGTCAAGAAGTTTGGAATCGCAAATTCCAAGCCATATGCAACCCCAATCTCTCCAAATGACTCTCTGGGCAAGGACGAGAACGACATCAAAGAAGATCAATCTCTCTACAGAGGAATGATTGAATCCCTACTCTACTTGACTGCCAGCCGACCTAACATAATGTACAGTGTTTGTCTATGTGCAAGATTTCAAGCCGATCCAAGAGAATCACACACCGTTGCAGTCAAGAGGATTCTGAGGTACCTAAGGGGAACAGATGATCTGTGTCTATGGTATCCCAGGGGAGGAAGCATGAGCCTTATAGGATATACAGATGCGGACTTCGCAGGGAACAGAGTAGATCGCAAGTCCACATCTGGCATGGCTCAATTCTTAGGACCATGTCTTGTCTCACGGGGAACAAAAAAGCAGACCACGGTGGCCCTCTCCACAACTGAAGCTGAGTACATCGCAGCCGCATCCTGTTGCTCACAACTCCTATGGCTTAAACAACAGCTAAGTGATTTCGGTATCAATCTCAATTCTGTTCCTATTCTTTGTGATAATACTAGTGCTATAAATATTGCTAAGAATCCTGTGCAGCACTCTAGGACCAAACACATTGAGATTAGACATCACTTTCTGCGAGACTGTGTCGAAAAGGGGCTAGTAACAATGGAGTTCGTTCGCACTGAGGAACAAATTGCAGACATCTTCACCAAGGCATTAAACAATGAACCTTTCGAAAGGCTTCGTCTAGAACTTGGTATGATTTCTCTCGAATAATTCTGTCTATTCCTAAGACCCCCCCATGACTGGTTGAAGTCTGAGTGAAAATTAGTTGTTATTTATAGGATTATATGAACATGTGATTGTGTCTCGTTGGTATGAGTTATTTGCCTCTTCTTGTATTGATTAATCTCAATATTCTTGCAATTTCTCTGAACTCGAAATGCTAGCACCATGATTTCGTTACATGAGAAGGTCTTATTTGATGCCCAAAAGAGTCCTCTTGATGATTTGAACCCTCATTATAAGCCCAAAGGATAGAGGATCTCTACAACCGTCCCTGAAGCCTTGTCATGATTGCACATTCCTATGAGCCCCTTGTATTCATCTACATCTGGAATCTCTCATCATGACTTAATAATTCACATTTTCCATCTATGATTTTTTGTATAATGTTCTATTGTACCACTTTTGGTAACTCAGCCCCGCATTATACTATTCTATTTCTTTTGGAAAAATTGTGAAAGTGGAATGAATGTTCTGGTCCTCAAGAAGGAAAGGAGGCGTGATCTCAAGATGGCGTGAAAAGAAGTTTCCGTGTATTTTTGGTAAGTTACTCAAGTAGTGATGTTGTCTTGGAAAAGGTGAAGCGGTACCCAAAAACCCTAAGATCTTATCAATTTGGAAAAATATCTTTCTCTTTCCAACGTGAAACGGTCTCCATTGATTATATATACCCCTCCCTCAAAATTACCAAAAATCGCATCCCACTTAAACAAAAAAAACACCTCCTCAAAATCATTGACCCTCTCCTACTCATACTCAATTCTGCAAGCGTCATTCACTCATCACCGCCCACTTCCACCTTCAACCCTACACCCGCCCTCTTCACCCTCTCTCCCACACATCCATCAATCCATTCCGCTGCAGACACTAACCCAATAAGTAAGGATACCAAAAGGATCACTCAGTGACGTCTCTGAGATTGTGGTGACTAAGGATGAAGATTACAAAGGTTGAAAAGATGGTTACTAAAGAAGGAAGACTCGAGAGTACAGAACAACGAGTAGGTTTAATACCCTCAAACACACAAAAGAAACACTCAAGAAGGCAGTGTACTATGAAAAGCTGGGCTGGTTCAGTGGCTTCAGAAGCTCTAAGAAACAACATGAAGAAGAAGTTGAAAAAGTTAACAAGACAACTTGGATTCGATCTTTTGGTTCGGGAAACTTGTAAAGTCGCTACTTCAGAGTAATCTCGTCTCATTCTTCAAAGGGAACAAAACATCTCTGACTACTTTCAAATTGCTCCAACCCCACTCTTCTTTCCCAGCCACATTATCCCTCTTCTCTTTGCTCTTATTGTACACTTTCTCATGACTTATTACTCTTGGATGCTAGCATGCCGATTCTCATATCTTTCTCTTGATATTGTGATTTCTTGAGCATTGGAGTCCTTATGAGTCATTACCTCGATTGCCTTCTTGTGTTTTGTATACTTCCTATTTGTGACTTCTGATTTCACTCTTTTTGATGATGCCAAAACGGGGAAATTAGAGGATAGCAGGACTTGAGGGGGAATTCAAGACTTAGTTGTAGTTCGTTGTTTTTCTGAGCGGGAATTTTTAGTGTGCTTTGTTAGTCTTTGTTCCTTAGCTAGTATATATGTCTCAGGTTTATACTCTTATTGTTAAGGATGTTTGTCATCATCAAAAAGGGGGAAATTGTTGAGATATGATGAGGTTTTGATTAAATAACAAACATCCACTAATGGTTTACTTGAGTGTGTAGGTATTGTTACTAGTTTGTGTGCAGGAACGAAAGAAGTCTACTTGTGTGTAGGAAGGAACAAAGGAAGTACAAGCAGGTACGAAGGAAGTCTTGCTGGAATCCATGAGACGTAAGGTTACGTCGAATGGAAGACAGCTGTGAAGAATAAGTTCATCCGAGGAAGATTATTGGTCGAAGATATCTTGGAGGATGGGCTTAAAGAATTATGGAAGAGTTGCATTTCAAAGAAGGAAAGAAGATCTTGTCAAAGAAGGAAAAAAAAGATCTCGTCAAATAAGGAAAGTGGCAACTCGGCGAGGAATGGGCATTGGACGCGCGTGTGAGTGTTGCCAAAGAAATAAGGAAATATTACACGCAAGGAATATTTTCTTATGCGCTTTGTTTCCTTATTTGATCTAGGCGGTGCGCCGAAGTGTAAGTCTAGGTGAGTGATCCAAGTTCTATTGTAATCAAGATATCAATACAACAAGTAGACTCGTTCAAACTCTCTCTAGTCAAAGCTAGAGAGGAGTGGTTTTTTGCCTCGAGGACATTTTGGTACTTGGGGTGTTTCCACTATATATCATCGTGTCCAGGTTTGATTTACATTATTGTTTGTCTTTCTGCATAATCTACTTATCAAGGAACAATAGATTTTGTTCCTTGAGTTTTTATACGCTAATCGATCCAACACAAACGCTACTGGCTAGATCCACATTGGAGTCTGAATTCATTGCGTTGGACAAAACAACAGATTAAGCAGAATGGCTTCGAAACTTTGCGGATGATATACCAATGTGGGAAAAACCAGTGTTGGCTATGGGCGTCCATTGTGATAGTCAAGCGGCAATAGCACGGGCACTAAGTTCAATGTATAATGGTAAGTCTCGTCATATTAGAAGACGACGTAAAACCATAAGACAATCGCTCTCAAATGGAGTAATCACAGTTGATTATATCTGATCAGCTGACAACCTAGCGGATCTGTTTGCTAAAGGTTTGTCTCGAGTGCAAGTTGTGCAATCATCAAGAGGAATGGGTTTAAAGCCTATGAGAAAAGATGACGCTTGATGGTAACCCTACTTACGTGATTGGAGATCCCAAGATGTAAGTTCAAATAGACAACAAAATCAAGTTGAATCTAAAGAGCACTTGGAGATTTACATCTTCTCCCAGTTCCTAGGATGATAAAAGTGTGTTGGTAAAGTATAGGTTAAGCGTTGGCTTTTAATGATTCCATAAGATTTCAAAATCAAAAGTGAAGTATAATAGTATACTACTTATGGTAAAATCACTTTATGAGTGTGAAATGAGGTCGTTTCTAGGAGAATTTACAAAGGCTGAATTCTCTAAGCTCACTCATGAATAACCAGGGATGTTCAAGGCCAAAATGAACACAATCAGAGAACCTAGATCTGTGAGAAGATGAAACTGTGTGATAGTTGTTGTCTAGGTTTACAACAAAGTCCGGGTGGTTCAAGACATCACGTTCACTACATGGTCGAATAAATCCGATGGCTATTCATTATGCGTGGTTCAAGGCTAAAAAAATGCTACCAACCCAAATGCAGTGATTCTTTGACCGTACTCTCAAAAGTCTTTCTGTCGAGTCGTTTTCACGTGTTATAGAGTCATTTCTATTCATGTGGGGGATTGTTGAAACCGAATTTTCCGGGCACCGGTGGTGTCGGATTATGGGAGTGTTGACTTCGTCTCCGCGAGCACTATTTCGTAGTATGCTCATACGTCTAATTCGGGTTCCGTTTGAATGAGAAATAAGGGAGTTACATTTAATGTAATTAAGTTGAACTTTGAGAATTAATGTGCATCCCACATTCATTTAGGAGGAGATAAACTCACTAGTGTATAAACTAGGAGTGAATTGTAATGGATGTGATTGGGCCAGAGGAGGCTATCCTGGTGGGTTTGGGCCTTCAAAGACCACACGCGCACGGTTTGGTTCAGATCGGATCGGCTCAGCTCGGCTCGTGGGCTCCATGGGCTCGTGGGATCATGGGCTCATTGGGCGGGCCCGAGGAGGAGGTTCTCTATTTGGGCCTCGCTCAAAGTCTGACATAATTTTAGGCTTCGTTCAAGTGGGCCTCGTTCAAAGTCAGACTGAGCATTCAAGCTGCAGATTCTCGTTTGACTGGACATTAATGCCACGCGGAGAATCTGAGCAACTTAATGTCACACGGGTTTGACTTGGACCAGATCAACCCATTTAATCCACGCGGATTGGGCCATTCATTACACAAGATTCTCTCTTGCAGCTTATAAAAGGAGGCTTTGCAACAATCAAATTCACAAACTCAACATCTTCTCATCTGCTCTCTCCCACAGTATTTTTCGAGTCTCTATCATCTCTCTCTCTCTCTTCTCTTCTTAGAGTCTGAGAGTACACACAGTAATCTAGCGTTTGTTGGCTTCTAAGTCTTGGGTTGTGCAGACCAGAAGAGTCAGCGGTTTTATCCTGGGATTCGGAACACCGGTAACCGTCACATTACAATGCGTTTTTAGAATTACAGAAAGAGATTATAATCTCGACTCCGTTCAAGTTCGACCATACTCCGTTCAAGTTCGATCATACCGTCACATTACAATGCGTCTTGGGTTGTACGACTGTGCAGGGCACTACGAACATCTCCAATGATTTGCTATAATTGGAGATAACAATTTTATAGCAAAAAACAACTCAACAAGAAGCTAAAATGGACTATAATAAGAATATTCTTTTAGCAATCAAAGTATCAAGTCAAGTGTGTGTAGTCCACTAAATAAATGATATTTATTTAATAAATTAAAAAATTAAAGAAGGAGAAATTGGAGTATATAGTTGAAAATGACAAAATTATAGCAAATGTTGTTGGTGTTACACTGTATTGCTAAAATGTGTCAGTTCAATTTGCTCTAATTCTAGTTGGCAAGTTAAAATGAAATGATTTAAATTTCCCTATATTAGAAATATAGGATAAACTAGCTCATCACAATAAAAATGTATCACATTTTTGATATAATTTTTTCTTTGTAAATTATTTATCTAATATGTGTTATTGGCCACATGTGAGATAAACTCATTTTCTAATGCCTTGTCAGTTATAAAACTTGTCCGAGCTACGATAACGTTATCAATAGAGAAATGTACGAAAGTTTCAAAAAACTAGCGACACTTTTTATGTTAGCATTTAATAATTTGAGCCTTAAAGCAACTACTTTGATTAACATATTCTATCTAATAAAAATATGATCTGATAATTTTCATAATAGCATGAATTGCATATGATGGTTTATAATTGGCTATCTATGTCACCGACGTGTCGCTGATCAATTAGCTTGGTATTGGTAATTTCTTGTAATGTCTGGTAATTTCTTGCGATTTTATGGTTATGAGTTGGTTGATCAACTTTCTGGTAAATGAAAATGTCTGCTAATTTCTTGCACGCGAAATCTGCTAAGGAATTGCAATGTGATTATAGAGGGTTTTGCTGAATCGAACGCACCTATGGAGTTCCTAGCAAAATGGAAGAGTGAAAAGAAAGCAACAATACCATGTTAAGATGGAAACAACCCTTTGATTATAAGTTGGTCTTCTTAAGAAGTTTTGGGGTAAATGCATACTGACTTCAACGAATTTGATCAATCTACTATCTTCTCCGGTGCTTTAGTGGATCATCTCTGATAGAACAATTGTCGTGGTTGCTAAATCAAAGTAAACCCTAAACACTAACTAGAGTATAGCAAGCAAGTAGAGGTCGAACCCAAGGGAATCAAAACACCAATAACTATGCAGTCAAGCGAAATATCAACTAACGAACAAGTAACAAATAACCAGGGGGGTTTGATTATATGGAACACAAAAGTAACAAGTATGAAGCAGAGAAACGTTGAGTGAGAATAATATGCGAAGTGGTTTCACCTAGCAAGTTTCCACACAACAGTCAATCAAGTTGATCATAGATTATCTCAAGTTCTTATCAATCCTAGGGAATGTTCCTATTCCAATCTTTAATATATAAGCAGGCCAACCGGTCCTGATAATACTTACTTATTCAACAATCAAGGAAACCTCTCAAGATTAGATGAAATAGCATCAAAGAGCACAAGAATCATAAGGATACATGCAATAACTTACAACCATCAAGTATTAACATGCAATCAATTCTCTTTCATATAAACAATCAACTACCAAATCATGCAGATATGGATGCTACAATGACAAGGAATTTCACCGCCTATTCCTAGTCTAGCAATAGAAGACTATTAATCAAACTAGGTGATCAATCTAGCAAAACCAATAGAAATCATAAAGATGAAGAACAAAAGAATTAATACAAACCCAAAGGAAAAGAACAAGAGTTTAGAAATCTCACAACTTAATAACTGAAGGTCTCAACTGCTAAGCAAAACAATGGAGTTTAGTTCCTCCTCATGGTTCAGAACTAAGCGTAGATGGAAAAGGAGATGAAAACAAAAGAAAGCTGCTAGGGTTCTTAAAAGAGTCCAACCCTAGAATCCTAAACGAAAATAATAAAATAAAAGGAAAAGAAAAGAATAAAACAAACATGGAAAATCCGGAAACAAATGTCTTCAGCGCAATATGGCGATCGCCACCAGAATCTGGCGATCGCCATCTTCATGAATTCCTTAGCCGTAGCCTCTGTTGACTCCTGGCGATCGCGGGAATAAGTGTGGCAATCGCCACGTTCTCTCGAATCTCATGTGTTGCCTCTGCTGTAGGGTGGCGATCGCCAGGGTTGTGGTGGCGATCGCGGGAAGTACCGCAGAGGCTCCTCTTCATCAGTTTCTTCAATCTTCGATCTTCATTCCTCAAATCTTCAAGTCTTCAATAATTCTTCACTTTTGATCTTCATTTCTTCACTTCTTAACAGATGTCTCATAACATAATAATATCTCCAAACACCTATGATAATACTCCTAAAACAATGTAATAATCCCTAGTTACGCTATACAAAGTGCAGCGTATCAAATACCCCCATACTTAGACCTTTACTCATCCCGAGTAACTTACAGAAAATCTACCCTTACAATAAAATGCTCAAGGCCTCAGGAAGTACAAGAAATATCTCCTAGTGATTACATACTCAATAAGCCCAAGACATACAAAACGCAACAACAACAATCAAGAACAATGTGATACAATAAGCACAAACCCAGAACTACACCTTATTCCTCCAAGTGGCCTACCCAAATCCTCCTATGCACCTCCTTCTTATGTCTTCATACGCCAAGAAGATAAAAATCCTAAAACACTCAAATTTTTTTTATGCACTCATCTTGCTTAGACGCCCTTTCCGGTTTTCATCCCAACCACTCAATAATTGTTCCAGGCTCACAAACTCACATCACTCTAGACTTATTGTTGCCTCAGTCTAGTGCCGGCCAAGCCACCTTCTTATTGCATAGAACTTGCTATCCAAGGGTTTTGTATGCCTTTTTCACAATATTTCTGGCTTTTTCTATTTTTTAATTTTTTTTTAATTTTTGGTTTATAACATGCAGAATGAAATGCAAGGAAAATAACTATGTACAACAACTCATATCATCCCCTCCCCCATACTTGAATGAAACATTGTCCTCAATGGAATAAAGGACATACAAATTTAAATGGGGAAGTGTTTGTAGCGAAATTAACAACGAGATGATAACTAAGCAATTGTAGGGCAAAGATCAAACTTTACGGTGTCAACACTTCATCTAGAAAACACCATTGATAAAAGAGAGAGAACTCGAGATACTTGTGTACTAGGGGGAAAAAAGGTTGTTTTACAATGATAAGGGAGCCCTTTATTTATAGGCAAACACTAATTCTATCTTTAAGGAAAAAAGCTTATCTTTTTCCTTAAATCTTTAACCTAATATAAAACATAGTAAAAGATATTCTTTCTAATATCTTTTACTATTTACATAATGAATATTAAATAAAAGACATAAATATATTCAACCGACTTTATCCAGATCTTGACGACGCCTTCATACTCGTTCTTTCTCGTACTCGTCGTCGTCTACGTGTAGCTCTTCTCGTCGATGTACTCAATCTTCACGTAGGTGACCTTGGGAACTCGTAGATAATCAAGGGAACTCGTAGTTGATCTCGTAGATGACCTCGTAGAGGAGCTCATCTATATCGTAGGTGACCTCATCTATCTCGTAGGTGACCTCATCTATCTCGTAGATGATGTCGGGGACCATGTTGATGGTGTCACGGTGATGAAGGACCTTGGGAGCCTCGTTAAAACCTCTTCTTAGGAAAACCTCATGGGAAAACAATGAGAAGAGTAAAAAGAGTACTCCGTGTTGAACTTCGTGATGTCGACGATCATGTGACTCGCTTAGATGTCTTCTATTGGTCACCCCGTCTTTATGTACATTCCAACGCGTTGACCCTACGAACATGTCGCAACCATAGTGGTATTTATAGGCACAAACAATATCCCTAAGGCGTTTTACGGATCTTATTGCTTTGCAGATCTGGGAAACGTCTTCATCTTCTTCAACCCCTTCTCTTAATCTCAACGCGTTGCTGCTATAACTTGATGCTTGAAATTCAATTGCTTCATAATCAGCTCCTTGAACTCGTGTTCTAAATTTGAACATGTCTTTTCTTTCTAACTAGCGATAGGCGATCTGGATCTTGGGCTTCTTACGCCTTCTTTGGAGAGAATCAACTTCGTGCTTAATGGACTCTGAAATGTTCGCGGGCCGAATCTGAAATCGTGGCTAATGAGGACTTCGTAAGTGAAGTCGTTGCTTCACCATAATCCTCAGCTGGGTTACTTGGATCATCCTGTCTTCAAGAAAAAATTTAGATGGCGATTTACTTCTTTCTTGTAACATATCTCCTTATTGGACCTTTGCCGTATGTTTGGATTCTCAACGTGGTACTTCGAGCATCTTCTGCTCCTTTTTCTAAGGACATCACTTTTGGAGGAAACTACTACTTCGTCACGGACGAGAGAAACAATCGACGCTTTCAACTTCTTTCTCTCTTTGCTACTGCATATTCAGATCTTTTTCTCTTACACTTGTTCTTGACCAATCGATGCTTTTACTTAGGGAAGTTTTGGGGACACTTCGTCGCTCGTTCTTAGACATTGTGGAGGCTCTACTCATCACCCCTGGCTTGGGTGACGTGAAACTTTTCAGATTTCTTGATTTCTCTCCTTATGCACTTGCTTAGCGTGGAGGTACTCTTTGGAGGTCACGATGGGCGATGGAGACGCGTTCTATCTCTTTGCGTTTTCGTATTTTCTTTCTTCTCTGGTATATGCTTTGAGTTCTGGCGTCTCTTCTTATGATGCAACTTATTAACTTCCGTGTGTACTTTGACATACTTTTTTCATAGCGTACTCTTTTTTCTCTTTGGCGATTCTATGCGTTCTCACTTTCAACGCGTCTCTTATAATTACGTCACCCCTTGCAGATGGGTGTTGGCCTCTATTGCCTGGGGTCTTGCTAGAAGTTGGAGAGAAAGATAGACTTACTCGAGGTGAAGCTTGTAGACGAGCAGTGGAGATATGTGAAGAAGAATAACTAAGTAAAAGGAGGTCTTGAGCAACGTACCCGGGATGGATAGATTGTGCTTAGCAGTTTAGGAAAGTGTAGTCATTCTTGCTCTAATGACTCAATGATGTCGTGACTTTCTTGCTCTGATGGCGATTATGCCGTAGGTCCAACCCCTGGTGGCGTTTTCGTGGCGGCACAACTTGATCTTCATGCGATGCTCTTAGATTGCTTCGAGTCTTAAGGAGACGTAACAAGAATGTTTTGGAGAACGCGTCGGGAGACGTCTTTGGAGAACACGTTGCACATTTGGGAACACATTGGCTATGACACCTTGTGTCGACTACACTGACTTTTACTTAATACTTTTGGGAGCACTGCTTCTCTTGAATGTTTTTCTTAGACTTGTTCGGCGATAACCTCGACGTGCTTGCAGTCGTACTAATGCTTCTCGTGACTAGATCATGCTTGCTTCTCTCAGGAGGGTTCTTTGAGATGCTTTTATTTTCTTACGGAGATGAAATTTTATTATATTCGTCGCGATGCTTTTGATTGTGTTCTTCCTCTTCTGGGCGTTTTAGGCGTTCTCTACGCGTAGGATCTGGGTGATCTTGGCCAACTCGTGATTTTCGTTCTCGTTCAAGGGAACTCGTAGTTGATCTCGTTCTTTCTCGTACTCGTCGTCGTCTACGCGTAGCTCTTCTCGTCGATGTACTCAATCTTCACGTAGGTGACCTTGGGAACTCGTAGATAATCAAGGGAACTCGTAGTTGATCTCGTAGGTGATCTCGTAGATGACCTCGTAGAGGAGCTCATCTATCTCGTAGGTGACCTCATCTATCTCGTAGATGACCTCGTATATCTCGTAGATGATGTCGGGGACCATGTTGATGGTCTGACGGTGATGAATGACCTTGGGAGCCTCGTTAAAACCTCTTCTTGGGAAAACCTCATGGGAAAAACCATGAGAAGAGTAAAAAGAGTACTCCGTGTTAAACTTCGTGATGTCGACGATCATGTGACTTGCTTAGATGTCTTCTATTGGTCACCCCGTCTTTATGTACATTCCAACGCGTTGACCCTACGAACATGTCGCAACCATAGTGGTATTTATAGGCACAAACAATACCCCTAAGGCGTTTTACGGATCTTATTGCTTTGCAGATCTGGGAAACGTCTTCATCTTCTTCAACCCCTTCTCTTAATCTCAACGCGTTGCTGCTATAACTTGATGCTTGAAATTCAATTGCTTCATAATCAGCTCCTTGAACTCGTGTTCTAAATTTGAACATGTCTTTTCTTTCTAACTGGCGATAGGCGATCTGGATCTTGGGCTTCTTACGCCTTCTTTGGAGAGAATCAACTTCGTGCTTAATGGACTCTGAAATGTTCGCGGGCCGAATCTGAAATCGTGGCTAATGAGGACTTCGTAAGTGAAGTCGTTGCTTCACCATAATCCTCAGCTGGGTTACTTGGATCATCCTGTCTTCAAGAAAAAATTTAGATGGCGATTTACTTCTTTCTTGTAACATATCTCCTTATTGGACCTTTGCCGTATGTTTGGATTCTCAACGTGGTACTTCGAGCATCTTCTGCTCCTTTTTCTAAGGACATCACTTTTGGAGGAAACTACTACTTCGTCACGGACGAGAGAAACAATCGACGCTATTAACTTCTTTCTCTCTTTGCTACTGCATACTCAGATCTTTTTCTCTTACACTTGTTCTTGACCAATCGATGCTTTTACTTAGGGAAGTTTTGGGGACACTTCGTCGCTCGTTCTTAGACATTGTGGAGGCTCTACTCATCACCCCTGGCTTGGGTGACGTGAAACTTTTCAGATTTCTTGATTTCTCTATGCACTTGCTTAGCGCGGAGGTACTCTTTGGAGTTCACGATGGGCGATGGAGACGCGTTCTACCTCTTTGTGTTTTCGTATTTTCTTTCTTCTCTGGTATATGCTTTGAGTTCTGGCGTCTCTTCTTATGATGCAACTTCTTAACTTCCGTGTCTACGTTGACATACTTTTTTCATAGCGTACTCTTTTTTCTCTTTGGCGATTCTACGCGTTCTCACTTTCAACGCGTCTCTTATAATTACGTCACCCTTGCAGATGGGTGTTGGCCTCTATTGCCTGGGGTCTTGCTAGAAGTTGGAGAGAGAGATAGACTTGCTCGAGGTGAAGCTTGTAGACAAGCAGTGGAGATATGTGAAGAAGAATAACTAAGTAAAAGGAGGTCTTGAGCAACATACCCGGGATGGATAGATTGTGCTTAGCAGTTTAGGAAAGTGTAGTCATTCTTGCTCTAATTACTCAAGGATGTCGTGACTTTCTTGATCTGATGGCGATTATGTTGTAGGTCCAACCCCTGGTGGCGTTTTCGTGGCGGCACAACTTGATCTTCATGCGATGCTCTTAGATTGCTTCGAGTCTTAAGGAGATGTAACAAGAATGTTTTGGAGAACGCGTCGGGAGACGTCTTTGGAGAACACGTTGCACATTTGGGAACACGTTGGCTATGACACCTTGTGTCGACTACACTGACTTTTACATAATACTTTTGGGAGCACTGCTTCTCTTGAATGTTTTTCTTAGACCTGTTCGGCGATAACCTCGACCTCGACGTGGTTGCAGTCGTACTAATGCTTCTCGTGACTAGATCATGCTTGCTTCTCTCAGGAGGGTTCTTTGAGATGCTTTTATTTTCTTACGGAGATGAAATTTTATTATATTCGTCGCGATGCTTTTGATCGTGTTCTTCCTCTTCTGGGCGTTTTAGGCGTTCTCTACGCGTAGGATCTGGGTGATCTTGGCCAACTCGTGATTTCCGTTCTCGTTCATATTCTAGCTCTTGGATTTTTTCTGGACTCTTGCTTTCGATCGAGATTTCTTTGTCTCGTATTTCTTTGTTGCAAACTCTTCCTTTTATCTTGCGTGACGTTTTTTACTTCACATGATTTTCTTTGGCGATAGCGTATTCGTCTATGGGTTGAACGAGTAACTTTTCTCTTTGGATCATCTTGACAATACTTCTATCTTTCTTGTTTCCTGATTTCAGACGTCTTTTCTGGCTTCCTTACCCTTTTCTTACATGTAGGTGGTTTCGAACTTGCTTTGGCTTAACGCGTATTTTATGTGTTCCTTGGCTTTGGATGCGTTTGCGTGTTTCCTTGAGTGGTCCTACCCCTTTTGGTAGGTTTGACTTAGGCTCCCCGTAGACTAGGTTAGAGCTACCAAAGACCCTTGGGCTTGCTTTACTTGTTGTATCTTGCATTTTGTTTCTTTCGTCTTGCGCGTTATTCTTCGCGTCGGAGACTCTTGGGAGCTTGCTCTTTCTTTGGTTTTGATGTTTGATGTGCTCATGCTTTAGTACGCGTATCTTGCTCTGCGTACGTGTAGAACTTTTTTCTTTTTGACTTTAACTTCCGTGACCCCTTACGCGTAGCTCGTTTGTGAGTGCGTAGGTTTGGTCTTTTAGCTTTCGCTTATGCTACTTTATCTTTAGTGTGTGGTTTTCTACCCCTAGTATGACACTTTGTTCGTAGTGAACGCGTTAGAAAGTTTAACTTACTTGATAGGGTGGTACGGTCATTGCGGCGGCTTTTGTTCTATTGCCGGCTTACATGAAGGTTGGGTCCAGCATTTCCTCCGAACCCTGAAGCGAGTGGCGGACATAGGTCAGCGTGTGATTTTATCAGCTTGTGACGTTACCCCTTACTTTTAAGGTGGGTCTGTTGCCTCACGCTAGCGTTAGGTCGACGTCGAACTCTTTTAATCGACAGGCCTATTCATCGTGTAGCGTCCGATTTCTCGACTGTTAGGACTTACGATCCCGGTGGACGCATCCCTGCCGGTTTGGCGTTTTGCTCATTGTTTCATGACTCTCAGAGGGGTCGTGGAAGGCGCGAGTACGCAATCCTGGAGAGTGGTCGTGGCAATAGGTTTCCCTTCTTTTCTCAGAGGACCGTGCCGGTTTCGTTAGGTGCCGGGCTTCATTCCACATGACCATTGCCACACGTCGCTAACAATCATGGGAAGCGTCGACTCGGAGTCGGCGGTTTGGCTAACGTTGCATACGCATAGATGGAGCCTTAAACGCGTAGGCTAACGAAATACGCCCCCGGCGCGGATTTTCGCCGCGGCCTTATTAAGCTTGGTGTTACGTCATAGACATAGAGCAAGTAATTTGGAAACGAAACAACTCAGCATACTTTAACACATTGGAGAGAAAAGATATACTTATGCACTTAAATATTCATGATGACTCGACACGATGACATTCTAAAGCTACCCCTAGTCGACGCGACCCCTCTCCGCCACGACGCTATGACGATGACATGATTATGCAGAAAGTAAACTTACTTAGACATGCGTAACTTGGTAAATATACACTTCAACTTAGCTAACAATCAATGAAGTTCTTACGGGTCTTCCAAGGACGCTTCGAGTTTCCCAACGCTCTTATCCTTAGGAGTTTTTCATTTCACTGTTGGAAGATTCTTTTCTCAACTATCTTACTTGGAACACTTTTGCTTTTGGTGTTTCGATTGTAACTTCTTGTGTTGTTCTTTTTGGCGAATTGCCTTTTCTTCGCAAACTTGAAGAGGATTACTTTGATCTTACGCTCTCTTTGGCGTGGTCTTTAGTTAGCGTCTTGAGACACGATCTTTCTTTTTTCTTTCAACTTGATGAAGTATCTTTTTCTTTTCCTCAGATTAAAGTAAGATCTGAAAGGCTTAGGTTCCATAGAAAACTTACTTGGTTTTGCTGCACTTTGTACTTCTTTAGGCGACTCTTAGCGTCGTGTCCGAGTTTGAGACTTTCTTGATCCGTCGCATTCTTGTATTCCACTTAGTTCGTCCTTTGAACGATAGCTTGGAGATCACATAATGAGGGAGTTCTTCATGTCTAGAGACGCTGGAGATGATGTTGTCCAGGACGTTGTGTCCATCGGACACGTTTGGGAGAAGGCGTCGCGTTGAGGGACGACGTTGATAACTTGCTGATGTAGCGGCTGACTGGCTTCTATTGACTTTTCATCTCTGGCGTGACGCTTTGCTCTTTATCTTGCCAACTTTGAGAGCTTATGTCGCCTTGTTTCTTAATGATGACTTGGGTATCCTATCCCCCCTTGTGATGATTTTAGGATGGTGTTCAGAGTGAGATTATCTCATAGTCATCCAAAGTTGTCATCTTGCCTGACGTCGTCACTCTCTTTGTTGTACTTTTATTTAGCTTGAACAATAACAACTCTAAAAAGCTTATCCAATCAAGTATGATTTAGATCATAAAGAATTTAAGGAGAGAGCTTAACGAAAGACTTAGGAGGTAATCTCATATTTGACATGCAATTCTTTTACTTCTCAATCTATGAGCGTATATAAAGGTAGCATGCATCTTTATGCTAATTTACTTCTCAGTCTTGAATAAAGATATAGAATAAAGGAGTAGAGAACTTAGCTTATGAGCTCTTATTTGGTCGTGATTAGATCGAGATGCATCATCTATCTTTAGCCATTGTAATTGGCTTCTTGGACGTCGTGTTCCTTAGACATCGTCATGGTCGTACCAAACTTGTGGAGATATTACCCCTTGTCATGGAGATGCGAATAAAGCAACGCGATGTTTCTTGTCTTTGGGGAGGAGTCCGTCTGACGTTGTCTTTGACGTCTCAGGAACGTGTTGTTCATGACGTCTTGGCGCCTTGATCGTCTTCTTGGAGGGTCTTACATGATATTTTTAATCCTTAGCTGATTTCCTTGATTTCTTGTAGATTCTCAATAGTTTACTCGTCATTTATGAGCAAGGTATGGTGTCGTTGTCATCATATACAAGCAAAAACAACACGATATGCTTAGGTAGGTGTATACCATGCTTAATCAAGGTACAAACTTTGTGAACTTCTACTTAACCATAAAATTCTGATCTTTTTAGATTATCATGCTATAATCTTGAATCTCAAATAAGAATAAGAAAGATTTAATCTTTAGATCAAGTCTAACATGCTTTCTATGGTGAATATGCAAATCTAGATATGGAAATCTCATGATAATGAACTTAAGAATTTTCCTTTAGCATGATTTCTTATGCAACTTATTCTGAATCGATATGGATATAGTCAAGTTGAACCTTTTAAAACTCAAAGGAAGAAGATTATGGATAGATATTACCGTTTTGGTGAAAGAGAAATCCTCCATAGAGAACAAGCAACTTTCTAGATTCTGCAGTCATCTTGTTTATGTTGGCATGCTCTGTAGAAAGTTCGGAATTGCATGATTCCAACGCCATTCGACCGATATTGAAGTCTACTTTAATCCCTCAAAATTTCATTGAATTTGGACATCGGATGGGAGAGATACGAGTTTTTCAAAATTGTGTTGCAGACAACTACGTGAACCGAGAATGATTTCGGATTTTGATCTTCTTCTTTGATCTTTGAAGGCTTGTTAGGTTTTGACTTTTTTTGTGAAGAATAGATGGTTTCTTTTGATGAAAAGAAGACACTTTTTTTATCATGCCCCACGGTGGGCGCCATTGTTTGTAGCGAAATTAACAACGAGATGATAACTAAGCAATTGTAGGGAAAATATCAAACTTTACGGTATTACTTGGGGGAAAAAAGGTTGCTTTACAATGATAAGGGATCCCTTTATTTATAGGCAAACCCTAGTTCTATCTTTAAGGAAAGAATCTTATCTTTTTCCTTATATCTTTAACCTAATATAAAACATGGTAAAAGATATTCTTTCTAATATCTTTTACTATTTTCATAATGAATATTAAATAATAGACATAAATATATTCAACCGACTTTATCTTGATCTTGACGACGCCTTCATACTCGTTCTTTCTCGTACTCGTCGTCGTCTACGCGTAGCTCTTCTCGTCGATGTACTCAATCTTCACGTAGGTGACCTTGGGAACTCGTAGATAATCAAGGGAACTCGTAGTTGATCTCGTAGGTGATCTCGTAGATGACCTCGTAGAGGAGCTCATCTATCTCGTAGGTGACCTCATCTATCTCGTAGGTGACCTCATCTATCTCGTAGATGATGTCGGGGACCATGTTGATGGTGTCACGGTGATGAATGACCTTAGGAGCCTCGTTAAAACCTCTTCTTAGGAAAACCTCGTGGGAAAAACCACGAGAAGACTAAAACACTAGTACCAAATGTGAATTTTAGGACGTACGCTTTTACTACGGTCCCGTGTTTCTTTGTAGTAATTTTGTCTGCGTGATGAAATTACTACGGTTTGTTCTTGAACCGTTATAATTTATTTCCTAATTTACTACGGTTATGTATACGGTTCTGTAATGACCGTAGTAAATACTGACATATACACTACGTTTTCAAAAGATTTCAATTAAATTGTTTATTTTATTACGGTTTTACCGGAACCGTCGTAAAAATCATGCCAATTTACTACGGTTCATTAGACGACGAGTACGAGAAAGAACGAGTATGAACCGTAGTTAAAGGTATTTCATCTCTCACTCCCCACCTTGCTGCTCATCTTCGACCCGACTGCGGAGTCGTCAATTCCACCATTCAGGTTGTCTTCCTCAGTTTCTCTCCATTGTCGAACCTTGTTCAACCCTCCATCAAAGATTGCTTCACCTCCTTTCCATCAAATGAGTAAGTTTTCCCCAATCTCCTTAAACCCTAGATTTTTTAAGTTGGGTATATACCGGTAATTGATGTGCTTAATGTGATATTGAAGTTTAGTTATTGATTAATGGATATTATGGAATGATTAAATTGATCAAAAGGTTAGATTGGAGGTGATGGATATAGGTTTGGACGAATTGCAGGTTTTCCAGAGGAAGATATAACAACCTAAATAAACTTGGATAGTTTGTATTTCTTGATTAGAGTAACAATTTGGTTAATGGTAATTTAGACATAGGATGGAGCAAATGATCATCTCTTTCGGTTTTTTAAATGCTTGATCTTGATAAACATGTGCTGCAGCTTGTAGTCATTTAAGGAAATCTAAATAATTTTGCTGGTAGTGAAATGAGCAATTTAAATTCATCTGGAAAAAGTATTTCCTTATATAGTGCTTCTGCTCCTAGACTAACTGTTAGTAATTGACACTAATACTGACCCATATCATATGTTTTAATTCACCTCACGAGAAATAGGTAAAGTGGAGAATACCGATTTTACATTCCTTCTGCTCTCACTCATTCATTTGCACAATTTACTTAGGCAATGGCTATATGCACGCGAATCGAGGCATATATATGCACGCGAATCGAGGCATATATATGCACGCGAATCGAGGCATATATGCACGCGAATCGAGGCATATATGCACGCGATTCTGTGCGCTCAACTTATGCGCACGCATCTGTGCGCTCAACTTATGCGCAAGCATCTGTGCGCATGTCTTATGCGCATACGTGTTTTACGGGGTATTACGGGTACTTTTCGTAAATTTTCAGAGTCTGTAACAACTTGTGCGCCTAACTACTGCGCACAGGTTGAAAATTTGTGTGCCGTGTTTCTGCGCACTGTTCAAACATAGTAGCCGTTGAAATTTTTGAAAAAGGTAGCCGTTAAATGTAAATCTGTGCGCTTAGGTTCTGCGCACAGGTGCTTTAGGGTTTGGGTTTGTGCGCAGATGGTTTTCGCACGGGTTTTTACAGTTTAGGATCCATCCATTTGGACCACAACGATCATAAATGTGCCTATATAAAGCCATAATCTCTTCGATCAACTTTTTGTGAAAGGGACCCCTTATACACTCTTTATATGCCTAATAACACATAATTGTATAAATTTTTGAAACATAATCAACATCGATGTACTAGACCCTTCATATCTCAACTACTTTGACTATTTCGAAGAATGAAAGACTAGTGAAGGTTTACAAAGGAGGTGTTACTCGAAGAGTTCGAGTTTTCGACTCGAAGTTACCGACAAGGTTAAATAGCTATAATATACATTGAAAACAAGTTTCATTGCATTCCGACGTCGTTTGGGCATCGAACCGCCTATTCTCGACCTTAACAGGCCATCAGGACCGATAAGGCGTTTTTGCGTTTTTGAGTATTTTCGATCAACTTTTTGTGAAGGGGAGACCTTATACACTCTTTATATGCCTAATAACACATAATTGTATAATTTTTTGAAACATAATCAACATCGATGTACTAGACCCTTCATATCTCAACCACTTCGACTATTTCGAAGAATGAAAGACTAGTGAAGGTTTACAAAGGAGGTGATACTCGAAGAGTTCGAGTTTTCGACTCGAAGTTACCGACAAGGTTAAATAGCTATAATATGCATTGAAAACAAGTTTCATTGCATTCCGACGTCGTTTGGGCATCGAACCGCCTATTCTCGACCTTAATAGGCTATCAGGACCGATAAGGCGTTTTTGCGTTTTTGAGTATTTTCGATCAACTTTTTGTGAAGGGGAGACCTTATACACTCTTTATATGCCTAATAACACATAATTGTATAAGTTTTTGAAACATAATCAACATCGATGTACTAGACCCTTCATATCTCAACTACTTCGACTATTTCGAAGAATGAAAAACTAGTGAAGGTTTACAAAGGAGGTGTTACTCGAAGAGTTCGAGTTTTCGACTCGAAGTTACCGACAAGGTTAAATAGCTATAATATGCATTGAAAACAAAATTCATTGCATTCCGACGTCGTTTGGGCATCGAACCGCCTATTCTCGACCTTAACAGGCCATCAGGACCGATAAGGCGTTTTTGCGTTTTTGAGTATTTTCGATCAACGTTTTGTGAAGGGAAGACCTTATACACTCTTTATATGCCTAATAACACATAATTGTATAAGTTTTTGAAACATAATCAACATCGATGTACTAGACCCTTCATATCTCAACTACTTCAAACCGGATTTCATCCATGCGTCAAGGTTATGCGCACCTATTCTGTAACTTTATCAATCTGTAACTTTATGAATCTGCCTAATAACACATAGTTGCCGTTAAATCCATGTGCGCAGATCCAATGCGCACACATTTTTAACGGTAACAAACTGTGCGCAGTTATGTTGCGCACACTTTTTTACGGTTAAAAATTTGTGCGCAGTATATCTGCGCAACTTAACTGCGCACAGGTCCTATGCGCAAAACGTCTGCGCATAGGATTTTAGAATTCGAAACGCTGTGCGCAGATGTGTTGCGCACAGGTGTTGCAGTACGCGTGTCATCAGCGCATCAATTTGTCAGACGGCACCAGCAATTTCATTTTTATCCCCAAAATACCCTTTTGCGCTGAACAACTGCGCATAGACTTATGCGCTTAAGAACTGCGCACAGATTGTCGTGCATATAGTGAAAAAGTCGCGTGTATATAGGCGTTTCATTTACTTATGCAACACAAAATACAGGTTACAAGTTTTATGGATCTTTCTCTTAGGAATCAAGTGGTAGATATGCATCTCTGAATTTTCTGGGCAAATTCCTTAATTTCTGGAAAGTTGGAGTTGAGTTCATAAGGTGGGGAATTATTTCAGGAGCCCGAGGAATTTTACGGATTTTGAATGGGACGTATATGTAAATAGTTATGTGCGCTTTCGTGATTCATGAAGGTTTTGGCAATTTGATTGCTTTGGATATATGTTGGAGAGTGTTCGACTGCCTATAGCCAGTGTTCTAAAAAAACAGCCCGTACGGCGGAATAATCGTCGTCCGGACAGTTGACGTCACCCCATCGTACCGATTTCGTTAAAATCGGAGCTTGAAACGGGAATCGAGGTAAAAGTTAGACTAAATCGTATTGAATTGTTAATAAATAATAACAATCCTGTTCTGATGGGCTGAAATATTAAAACCCACTAAAATGATTAGTCCTATATTCTATTAAAAGCCCATCTAACAGAATGTGTTTGGTATCATCTTCGATGTGGGACGAATTGCTTTAAATAAACATTCAACACCCCACTTGTATGACTGTCTTGGTAAATGGTATTACTCCGACGGAATTGGGGCCGGGAATTTCTCTCTATCTGTCGGAATTGGCAATTTTTGCAGGAGCTGTGTGCAGGAGCTTTAATATAACAATGGTTGTGGGTTTATAGTTCAAACCTCAGGTAATAATACCTTTGTAATTACAATGAGACTGGAGTAGGAAAAAACACTATATATATATATAGGATTAGTGAAGATGACGAGATGCGGCTGATATAGTGTCGTACGGTGACGTTGGCAATGTGAATTGGAAAGGTAGAGAGTTTTGACTCTAGAGTCTGCAAGAGGTGATAATTTTGGGTTAATTAGTTATTACTCTACTTTGAGGTTTCTTATCATTACTTGCTTGATTACCTTTTACCAGTGTTGTATCGAAACATGATAGGCATGAGAAAATGGAAACTTTATGGGTTTTTAATTTGTGAATTTGTTGTGGGTGTGTGTAGGTCTCAACACATTTTTTTTTTCAAGGGTTCAAATTTTGTTGTATGTTATTAGAAACTAGTTTATGTTGGATTTGAATATTACAAATTTTTTTTATTATAGATTTAGTATTTAGATAGAACTATATAAATACGTTATTATATGTCTATATAGCTTGAAGGACATGGGTCACATGACATATGGTTTCAAGTTAGAAATACGTTATTTTAATTTAAACCGTATCAAAACCGTTTAGAAGGCCGTCCAGCAGTCTATACGCTGGACTCTCCTTTACCGTACCGTTTCTGTATAGCGTTTTTTAGAACACTACCTATAGCTAGAGTAACTACTAAGGCAAGTTAATCATTTGTGAGCGCTTATGAGAGGTAGTCCGAGTTTTAAGCCTTTGAGCTTCTGCTTGTCTATGAACTACTTCGATCGTTTCTTATCACTTCATGGTTTACCTGTAAGTTTATACTCAGCATCACTTCTTGTGAATAACTTCTCACTTGCAAAATTAATATTGTTTGTTTCTCACATTCTTTCCTTGTGAATGAATAAAATAGAAAGATAGAGCTTGGGCTGTGCAACTGCTAGTTGTTGCCTGTTTATCAATTGTTGTCAAAATGGAAGAGATTAATGTGCCTTCTTTACTAGAATTGCAGGTGAGTTTTTTAAGCATTTTATTTGGTCACACTCACACATTTGAGTTTTGAGCTTGATTTATTTGTCTGTTGTAGTGTGGCAATGTCTAGTGTTTACCAATTGTTTTTTCTTGTGTTGTGTGGTTAGGTGGCAGACCCAAAGTTTGTGTTTGAAGTTAAGACAATTCAGAGAATGGAGCTTCTTGTGCTGACCACATTGAACTGGCAAATGAGTGCTATCACACCCTTCTCCTTCATGGATTACTTCCTTAACAACATAACTGATGGTATTTTACTTCCAACAACTTTGATCAACAAAACATTTCAGCTCACCTTATGCACTACTAGAGGTTTGTTCTTGCATTCAGTCTCTTGTTTTTCACTGTTTTAGGCCTTTAAACTATCATAGTTATTAACTGTATAAATTTTTGAATGAGACTTTCCAGGAATTGACTTCCGGGAATTCAAGCCATCTGAAATTGCAGCTGCAATTGCTATCTTATTCATAGGGGATATACATGAAACAGTTAACATTGACAAAGCCATTTCTCCCACACCAACATTCTCGACTTCTGTTCATGTCGATAGGGCAAGGAATACTAAAACCGTGATTTGTTAGGTTTTGTATCGGATAGTAAAGACTGACACTCATTTTTTATATGCAGGAAAGAGTTGTTGAGTGTATTGAGCTGATTAAGGACTTGTCACTGATGAGTGAGATTGGTGATGGAGGAAGCAATGGATCTTGCTGCTGCCAGAGAGCCCGGTTGGAGTTTTGGAAGCAAGGTGCTTCAACAATGGAGGCTTTGGTATCATGGTTGGGTCAGGTGCACATTGCTTCTTCTCCACCTGACAACTCCAAGAAGAAGAAATTTGATCACTTAAGCCAATCTTCCACATAGTGAACAAAGAAAAGGAGGCCAGTAGCTGGAAAATGAAAAAAGGAGGCACGGAGTAATTCAGTTTTGTTTTTTTAGTTGGATTGAAGTTATTTGGGGGTGATCATCTCTTTCTACCATATTGTGTATAATAGCCGCCAGTAATAGAACATACAAAATTACTATGGGTATGATAAATTAAAGACAAATACGATTGCAACAACAATACTACATCCACATTTACTACGGTTATAACAACAATATTACATACACATTTACTACGGTTGTGATTACATTACTACATACACCTTTACTACGGGTGTAACGATATTACTACATACATATTTACTACGGTTGCCACATTACTACGGGTTTTAATAGGGGTAGAAAATCTTCATTTTTCCTACGGTTACAAAAGTATTACGGTTCTGCAAACCGTAGTGAATATGTGAACCGTAGTAAAAATGTAACCGTAGTAAACAGAAACATGACAACCACATTTACGACGGTTCAGAACCGTAGTAAAACATGCATTTGAACCGTAGTAAAACTGACAATTTGTACTAGTGAAAAGAGTACTCCGTGTTGAACTTCGTGATGTCGACGATCATGTCACTTGCTTAGATGTCTTCTATTGGTCACCCCGTCTTTATGTACATTCCAACGCGTTGACCCTACGAACATGTCGCAACCATAGTGGTATTTATAGGCACAAACAGGAAGCAAAGACGATACTCATTGTGGTGATGGTGGAAGATATGGATAGTAGGGGTTTGCACCCCTGAAAAACTCCTCTTGCCTCTGCATTATCGTCTGTATTGTCTTCTCCATGGAAGTGAGACGACCATCAATGGTGTTGAACCGACCATCATAGCCTCTCGTGGTCCTGCTCACCTCAGTCAGCTCTGACCCGAAAGCTTGTTGCTGGACTGACATACTCTCCATCATCCTGTACATTCTGTCATACTCAAAACCCGGGGCAGCATCCTGAGCACCACCCTGATCAGCCTATTGAGCACCAGGATTACCGCCCTGGTCAACTTCCATCTCCTGCTCCTCCTCAGAATCCTGAAAAACAACACCATCAGGTTGCAATCGAAAATCGACTGCAAGTGGACCAAAAGGCATAAACCTGGGCAGACGCATCCTGTGTGTATCCCCCTTCTTAGATAACCAAGTAAAAACATTATTATTCACCTCCAGAACCAGTGCCCGCTGCAGCCCTGAAATGTCATAAACATAGGTGGAATTGTTGCTGCTAGTGGCGATAGGCATGTCAAGAAAACAGTCATTAGCAATGAAGGTGATCATCCCACCCATAGAAATCTTGCCTAGCCTTGTCTTCTTCTTGCTGTACTTGGCAATACTCTCACAAAACAGCAACACCCAATCTGAGATGACCCTACTCTCAAGTGTCAGGGTCCATACATACTGCAAGTCCTGACCGGAGATCTTGTTAACCTCGCCATGCCCGAGGAAACCACACATAGCTAACACCTTGTGTGCCAGCCTGAGACATGGGTGGGTTATCTCATAGTTATACTCAATAGTAGAGGGTCCAAATACCTACCCTGTAGCACAGAACCACAAGTTAAAGGGTTCCTGTTTAGGCTGATTCCAGCCCTCAGTAGGGTCCTTAGTCACCCCAAATGCTGCAACTAGATCATCAAAACTATAAGCATATTCTTTTCCCTGCAGAATGAAAAGGATTTCCCTGTTCTCTAAACTGTAGGAAAAAAGTACTAATGAACTCCCTTGTAATAGTCTCATCAGTAGGAGCATTCAACCTCATAAAATTTCCAAGACCGCAGTTCCGCAACAAACTCAACGTACATTCATCCATACCTAGCTGCTCTAAGGTCGGGATACAATAAAATTTTGTAGTAACTACAGCTTTTGAGTCCAAAAGAGCCCGGACTCGTTTCTGATCTTTGTTCAAAGCTTTCCTGAATCCTTCCATTATTGTGTATGAAGTGAGCAAGGCAAGAAAGAAAGAAGTAATCACAAACTCACAAAAATCAGCCGACGAAAATTGCTCTGCAGAAGGAGATGGCGATCGCGGGGGGTTTCTGGCGATCGCGAGACTCATATTTTCCCAAAATCAAGCTACTGAGGTGACTGGCGATCGCGGGGGAGTTTCAGGCGATCGCGGTCGCTGGCGATTCCGGGCGAAGCTTATGAGGCGAAGATGGCGATCGCGGGGGAGTTTCTGGCGATCGCGGGACCTGTTCTCCGGGGGTTTTCTGTGGGTTCCGGCGATGAGGGAGGTTGATTTGTGGATTTAAGGACGTAGATGAGGACGGTTTTGTGGAGGTGGGATGATTTTGTGGAGGTTTGGGGCTGTTTGTGGAGGAGGTGGTTATGGAGTTTTTGGAGGAGGTGAGAGTTTTTGAGTGTGGTGGCTAGGGTTGTGTGGGAAGAGGAGGGCTGCTGAAATTGTTGTGAGGTGAGCGAGATAGGGAGAGAGTGTTGCTGAATTAGCAACAAAACCAGCCCAAGGGAGCTCGGCCCATCAAGATTTTCGGTCCAACACATGTTTAGCCCAACTGACATCATCATCCAGTCAGCGCCATGTCATCACTACGTCAGCGCCCAGTCAACGCCACATCATTGCCACGTCAGCACGAATTTCCACGTCACCATTTTTTTTTTCGTGAGAGAAGACTTATAGCGGGATTGGCTACGGACTGTAGCTGATCCTAAGCTTCGGTGCTTTCCTCCTGTCCATAAAATACCTAAAAAGAAAATTAGACCGAACAAAACACACAACAACAGATAAAAACAAACTCAAACCTCGGGTTGCCTCCCGAGTAGCGCCTTATTTAACGTCGTGGCTCGACCTCATGTCTTTCAATCAGGTTTCATCAATAGGCTCCGTAAGATATTGCTCATCAATAGCCTTGTTGTTGAAACCTTCATGATAGGCTTTCAAAGGTTGCCCATTTACCTTAAACACCTTATTAGTCTCCCCATCATATAAATCCACTTCTCCATGGGGGAAGACTTGGGCAACAACATATGGTCCTGTCCATCTAGATTTAAGCTTACCTGGGAAAAGTTTCAAGCGTGACTGGAATAATAGAACTTTATCACCTGCTTTAAAGTTCTTTCTCAAAATGTTCTTGTCATGCCAAGCCTTCGTCTTCTCCTTGTATATGACTGCATTGTCATAGGAATCGAGTCTTGCTTGCTCTAGCTCACTCAATTGCAACTTCCTGAATTCTCCAACTTCACCAATTTGCATGTTGCATTTCTTGACAGCCCATAATGCCTTATGCTCAAGCTCTACTGGAAGATGACAACCTTTACCAAAAATTCATCGATAGGGTCACATACCAATAGGAGTTTTGTAGGCAGTACGATAAGTCCACAATGCATCATCTAGTCTCAGGCTTCAATCCTTCCTGTTGGGAGCCACTATCTTCTGTAAGATGGTCTTGATTTCCCTGTTTGACAGCTCAGCTTGTCCATTGGTCTGTGGATGATAGGCAGTGGAGATCCTCTGAGTAACATGGTACTTCTTCAACAATGCACTCACCGTCTTGTTACAGAAATGAATTCTTTCAAGAACCCTGCTACAACTCGAGAATCATTAGTCTTGGTGGTCTTCGCTTCCACCCATTTGGAAACGTAGTCCACCGCACGAAAAATATATAGGTTCCCGAATGAGCTAGGAAAAGGTCCCATAAAGTCAACCTCCAAACATCAAAAATCTCACAAAAGATGATTGGTGCTTGAGGCATCTCATTCTTTTGAGACATATTCTCAACTCGTTGGCATTGATCACAGGTTTTGCAATAGGCCTAAGCATCCCGAAAGATGTGTGGCCAATACAAACCTGCATCCAACACTTTCCTAGTTGTTCTATTAGCCCCAAAGTGACCCCCACATGCATAAGAATGACAAAAAGACAAGACATATTGTACCTCATTATCAGGAAGGCATCGACGAATTACTTGATCATTACAGTGCCTCCAAAGATAGGGATCATCCCACACATAGAATCGAGCTTCACTTCTCATCTTATCCCTTTGAGCCTTAGAGAAATTGGGAGGGAACTCTCCTATGACCACAAAGTTCACCATATTTGCGTACCAGGGCTTGAAGGTTTTTAGAGTGAGGAGTGTTGCTTCAAGATCGAAGTCAAAATACCTCTGTGCGGGACCATGGCGATCGCGGGAGATGTGTTGCGATCGCGGTCGCTGTCTAAACTCAGAGAAGCCTTCTGTCAGAATGTGGTGATCGCCACCATTACCTGGCGATCGCGGGATCAAAGCAGACGCCAATATGGATTCAGAACCATTATGGCGATCGCCACCAGATGGTAGCGATCGCGTCATGGCGACAGTATCCACTCCGAATAAAGATTCATCAGGGAAATTTCCCTGAATTTGCTTCTGCATCTCTGGCTTGTCGTCTCCACTGACTAACCTATTCAAGTGGTCAGCCACCAAGTTCTCAGCACCTTTCTTGTCTCGAATCTCCGCATCAAACTCACTCAACAACAAGATCCATCTAATCAAACTTGGCTTGGCATCCTCCTTTGTCAAAAGATAACGAAGCGCTGCATGGTCAAAAGATAACGAAATCCGAGGTCCGGAGGTCAGACCGCGATCGTTAAATAAAACCGCGGTAAGTAATTTTAATTATTATTTTCACAAAATAAAATGCGGGACCACGGTTGTGATATAACCGCGGTCCGGAATTTCCAAATTAAAAAAAAATGCTCATAATTTAAAATTAATACCGAATGCAGTGGACATTCAGTAACTGTGAAATCTTTATTCATAGATATATGAGGAATTAGAAGTTGAGAGATATTAGAAGATGTGGGGATGCTACGTGATTCTCAACTACATAATCCAAGAGTGCCCCAGTAGCACTTAGCCAGTATTCAGGTACCATGGCTACAAGCCAAAGAGAAAAACACACTTCTGTTTATCAGACTACACTTAGCAGCAAATACATTCTTTACTATACTGTAAACATTCTCAGCCATATTTTCATGAACTACGCGTAGTGCTGAAAAGCTTACCTGACCAAACTTGCTCTTCGATATGGACATATGACAAGTCGAAGTTCCACAGACCAATACCATGCGATGGCAAATGGATTCCTTGTCATCAGCTGAACATATCCAATTGGGTGTGAGAAACAAAAAAATCAAGGACTCCACACTATAACAATTCTGATAGATACAGAACCAGTACTTTGAACTTGAACAACTGATGTTGGCACACTTTCCATGACTCCTACCCCACCAGCATGAGCATCAATTAAAGAAGTGCCTATTGGAGTTCCCTCCAGCTAACCAAGTTCCTAAGAGAACAAATCTTGATATTTAATATTTCAAGAATCAAATGGCATCTACAAATGCTCTTACTATTCTAATAGTGCAAATTACAAGATAAAAGAAATAAAATGATCAGAAAATTGGACCTCAAAGAAGAAACACTCATAACCAATTTGAATTCTTCAATACTAAATATCTTGCCTTTGCAACAGCTGCTGTTAGACCAGAACCCAAGGGATGCCCAGGGAAAGCTACACTTCGTCCTGTTGACCAATGCAAGACACTTGTTTAGATCAATAAGGGGCATACAAAGACAAAAGTGTGCGTGTGTGTATCAAAAGGAATATCGGTAGATTTCTTCCGTTAGACTTCGCCATTCTTTTTTTGGTTAGAATGCCATTTACTATTATAACTCATACTTAAGTGTCATCTCTGATGTTCTCTTTATCGGTGGCTAAACCTAAAAGTAAGAAATTAATCTTATCATTTGTAGCTAGTTTGGAGATAGAATTAATTAATTTGAACCCCTTTTTTGGAAATCAAAACCAATAACTGAATACTGTTTAGGTGCAAATTTTCATACAAGCTTTACATATTTTTAAAATTGAATTGTCATAAAAGTTCATTTCAGGGGAAAAACAAACAAGGAACTCAATGATGTCTCAAAGTATATTTACCGATCTTGGCGTGATGTCCATCTACAAGATCACCTAATCCAATCTCCTGCCAAAAATCATCATCCCAGCCACATGCTTCCATACTACGAGAACCTTTCCGGCTTATTTGATCCATGTGAGCATGACCAAGATAGGTCCATTTACAGACTATGGAGCACAAATTCCTTGTATCATCACCAGTAACTGTGTTATTTTCGATCTTAAACCTCACTATCAAGAGTTAGCCAATGCATTAAGCAGATCAATCGGTAATAGTATAATGGGTTCACATCTGTAACACATCAGCAATGTTATATCAAAGGGATGACAGGTGTTGAATTGAATCGCACACACCAAGAGAGCATGTAGCTGCAAAGCCAATTCCTGTTATATCTTCTCCATCAAACCCCAAAAAAATGGCATACCTTCTCCCATGTCGGATTTAGCTTGATTGCCATCTCAGCATCAGCCAATGCTTTGGTAAGTTTGACAAGATGCAGAAAAGCTGCAGCACGGTTGCTGGTAAATAATACTCCCTCTGTCCCATTTTGATAGTCCCATTAGATTCTGACACATATGCCGAGACATGTTTTGTATCGTTAATATCTCTAATTATATGTTAATAAAAATTATATTTTTTTAATATTGTTAAAGTACTCATCAAGACGAATCAAATAAGATCTCACACGACTATGTTCTTTCTTATATATTGGAAGAAATCTACAAGATTCTCTCGGTCGGTGAATAGTGTCAGAAAATCAAATGGGACTATCAAAATGGGACGGAGGGAGTAGGACAATTTTAAACCAAGCTATATTAATATACTCCCTCCGTCCCTTATTGATCTTCCCATTTGCTTTTGACACATTTGTCGAGACACATTTTATAACGTTAATATCTTTAAATATACGATGATAAAAATTTCAATTTTTTTATATTGTCAAAGTACTCATTAAAACGAATCAAACGATATCTCGTATGCCTATATTTATTTATATATATTGGAAGAAAACGAGAAGATTCTCTCAGTTTTTGAATAGTGTCGAAAAAGCAAACGAGCCTTATATTAAGGGACGGAGGGAGTAACATCTATCAGGCGTCAAAAGTGCAGAATTTAAAGGTATCCGTGGTAATTAACCAACAGAAGGGACCTTATTGCAAAGCTACTGCTAGGCCATCTAATGCTAAAACAACCACAATTGTGAAGTCACTAGATTTCCAGTAAGTTACAAGCAGCACGGCTAATCGAAATTGGTTACAAGTTAAGAACAAATCAAACAAATTTAACAAATCAATCAACTTACTCAGCAATCCACCTACAATTGTTTAATAATAGTTTTATGATGTAGGTTAAGAACAATTCCACCAAAAAAAAATGCAGGTTTGGTTACGGCTAGATGATGTTTACAGGAGAGAAACTCTATATTTGTAATCAGCAAATGGCAATTGCACTTACATGTCCACCCCACACATATTATCAAGTAAGATTATGTTTACTGATATCTCATCACTAGCATGTTTAGGATTAAGAAATGAACTTTTAATCCAACTAAAAGCCTTAAACAATGTGAGGTCTATGGACCAACCAAATTCTCATCACAATCTGATAACAGAAATCAGTAAACATGTGCATAAAAGCCTATAGATCAAACATAGAACTAATAGATCTCCTTAATCAAAACAATTAACAACACTTTTCTCACTTATCATAATCTTTGAATCACATTTGAGCTACCATTGGAACACTTTCAAATCAATTTCTTGCCAGGACAAGAATTTTCTAAAATTGCATCCAACTCAAAATTACATCCAATTAAGTACACAAGTTACAAACTTTTACTTACAAAGTTACAATATGCAACCATTTCGTTTGCTAATATTATAAAATTCAACTCAAGAATAAGAATTTATGATACAAACCTCATCAAGTGTGATGAATTTGTCGGAGTCGGTGATGTTACTTGGTGACTTTATGCGTTCCATTTTCTGTTTGTTTGCTGAATGCATTTTTGTAGCCGTATCTTGTTGATATGTTCATTGAGGGCATGGAATGGAGTAAACATGGAAGCATCCATTCTTACACAATTTTGTTTTGGGCAAATAATCCTTATGGACCAAATTGCCTTTAAGATGAGGTTAACTAATCGAATTAAGAAATAGATACTTCGTCGTCCAAACAATCAAACTAGATAATCGAATGAAATAAGAGTTTAGAGAAAAACTTAGCTAGACGGTCGTGATTAATCGGTAGAGTATCGTCGGAATGATCCTTAATACGAGCACCAATCACGATCATACAACGAGAGTGAGATATGAATATTGCTTAAGAACTCAAGTTTTCAGAGATTGTTATCACTTTCTTAGAGAGCCTCCCTTCTTAATCCCCTAAAAATCCTATATATAACCCCTGTATCTAACAAATCTACCCGTTGTGTAATCTCCCGGAAATCTTGCTAAAGATTTTATCTATAACTCCATAATCAGCCACGTTCTTCACCACTTTGTCGAGATAATGGGCCGAAAACAGAGACCCCCCTCGTGGGCTGGATTTGGGCCCAACAATTTGCCCCAAAAGAAATCCCAAGACTGATCCGTGATGGTATTGGCGGTTTCTTTTCTTCGACAATAATCTGCGCCCTACACGTGTACTCTCGATCTCATCTCTCTTTTTTGAATTCTCCCGATATCTTCCCTGCTTAGCTTTTAAATATGACGAGACGGTTGAGTATTTTGCATCATTACCCTTCTGCCGTTTGTGGAGTCCCAAGGTAAAAACCCTTTCTTCTCTTCTCGATTTCTTTCCCTGTCCATCAATGGCGTCCAACCCAGATTCCGAGGTCGTCGATCCTCCTCCTCTTCTCCTCTCCGAAGACGATGTCGTTCCCAGCGAACTTACGAGGGGCGATTTGAAGCACTTCCTCAAAATCTATCGTTTCCCGACCGATACGTTGCTTAGAGTCCCTGGAGCGGATGACCGGGCTGATGACGAAGAGGCGGAATGGGTATGCCTTTTTGAGGACCCCTTTAAGATCGGACATACTTTCCCCTTTTCTAAGTTGGTCCGAGACGTTCTTGAAAGGTATAATCTTCCTTGTTGTCAAATCATGCCGCATGGATGGCGACTACTTCGGATCTTGGATCGCTTAAATGAGCGATACCCTGATCTGTGCTTCGATATCGCTGCCTTTGAGTACTTCCACCACCCAATAGCAACCAAACCTAACCTGTACTGCTTCAAAACCAAATCTGGGTATAAGTCCCTGGCTCTAGGGCAGAGCCCTAACGACCGGGGTTGGAAGAAAAGGTACTTCTTTGTCCGAGTCGCGTCGCTTGGATTGGGGGAGGATCGAGGCTTTTTGAAGACCGAATGGTTGCGCCAAGGTATGTATCCTTCTTAATTTGAATTCTTCTAGCAAGTTCTTAACTCTGTCTTACTGTGTATTTTTTGTAGTACCCGAAGAGGAAGATCGTCCTTCAAACCCTTTCTTTGAGGCGAAACTGTAGAGAATCTTGTCCTTCCCTCCCTCGCATCGGACCTTCCTGGACTCTACTACCTCGCGTCCAATTCCTCTTGACGAAATGGACCCAGCTCCTTCTCCTTTGAAATGTAAGTCCTTCTCGAACCTGCACAATTTTACTTGTTTTGTTGGCTAATGTCACCGTGGGGCTTTGTGGTAATGGCAGCAACTAGAACCCGTGCCGGTCGCTCCAGTGCTCGTCTTTCCTTCAAGAATCTCGTAGCCGTCAAAGGCAAAGGGATCGCTTCGTCGTCTCGGGATCTCCCTCCTAGGCCGAAGTCCGGAGACAAGCGGAAGGCCAATGAGGTCATCGACCTGTCTTCCGACGTCGTCCCTAAAGCTGCTGGGAGTTTCATCTCTAAGGCTTCTGAGATAGCCGTCCCAGACGACATTCGTCTCATGAGTCTTCAGGACAATTTGCATTATGCGGGAGAGAGCTTCTGGATGGTATGTCACTTACCCATGTATTTCCCTTTTAGGTGTTATTCTATCGCTTGTCTGTTGGTACTGACTGTCTTTGTATTCTGGCAGGCTATGCAACACTTCAGCGTGTCTCACGACAAGGCAATCAGGGGTATCCAAGATCTTACTTGCCGTGCCGAGACTGCCGAAGGACGGGTGAAGGACATGAAGCAGATGATAAAGAAGTCGGAGGACATTGTGACTGCCTTATCCAATGAGACTAGGACGCAAGGAGAGCGCATCGTCGACCTTGAGAAGCAGCTAAATGGTGAGAAGGAGTCCGTCGGGGCGAAAGCAGTTGCCATTGGTCTGTACTTCGGGGCTAAGGCTCGGCTGGAGATCTTGGAGGAGTATGCCAGAGGTCAACATGTCACTGAACGGACGTCGTTGTCCCTAGTACCTCGACGACGATGAGTCTCTTGAAGGGGATCAATTTGAAGAGAACTCAAATTTGTGGGTTCAATGAGACCGAGTGGGAGAAGGATTAGAGATGAAGATGGTCTTTTGGGTTGGTTAGAGTTCAATTTTTCAGATTTGAATTGTTTGAAGATGAAACAAAGATTTAGAATCCACCCCCTTCTTCCTCGCATTAAGTTGAGTTCCACACTCGTATTGTTTGAAAATGCAAAGAAGCTTTGAATCTACCCCTTCTTCCTCTCACCAAATACCCCAAGTCACTGTCTGGATACACTCGCACCTTAATGGACTTTCCATTTGGTCTTAACGGTGATGAAGGAAAAGAACGACGACCGATTTGAGTCAACTCGGTCGGGGTGTTACATAAATTAATTAGAACCCTAATCCCCAAAATCAAAAATTGACTTGTAACATTCACTTGCTGAATACGATGAGATGAATTAAACTGGATTTGATTTGTTGAATTAACCAAAAAAGAAAAAAAATAGTTTAAACTGGTCAAAGAGGAGTAATTTTGTAATTCCACACGTTAGAGGAATTAGAGCACGAGTGATTGACGGCTGACTGAATGCGTTTAAGGGGTGGTCACAAATAATTTCTTATTTAACGGGTGGTTGTGGGTAAATAGCCATATTTAATGAGTGGTTTTCTGCAATTTGCTCTATGTTTAACTCCTTGACTTTCAATCCAATATATTTTGACGCTTGGGCCTCTATATTTTTCCTAATATGTCGTCTACATAGCAGAAAATTTGCATTTGGTCATATAAGACCCGTTGCATTCATCTAAGTTTGCTCACGGTCTGTAACAATGCAAGTCAGTGAGGCACCTATTCTTGTATACATCTCTTTAAGTTGTTGCATAGCCCACAAATAATTGTCTTCCTTCTTGCGCTCAATAAATGTGATACGCTCTACTTTGTATATCGTAACTGAGACTTGTTAACACTATATAGAGGAGTTTTAGATATGTTTTTGAGGTAATTATGTAATTTGGGAATTAAGAGTTGAAATGTATAAATCTTAGAAATTATAGAAGATTTAGATTTAGAGTGTCGGGTGAAGAAGTGAAGCAGGAGATACGAAGACTGGAGTCAGTGGATTTGTATGTTAAAACCTTCGTCCAACTTAAAACAGCCATGGTTATTAAATTCGCGAGTCAACTCGTAGAATCGTACGAATTTACGAGTTGGAGTATGGGCATCGAGTTAACTCGTGATTTAAATTCGTTAGGCAACAGACTCGTAGACTACGATTTGGCTAGACTCGTAAGAATATGTTGAAAGCCCAATTTTACTCTATTTGATGAAATAAAATCATTTGGGCTTATTGGCCCAAATAAAAAAGGCTCAATTTCCTCACTAAACCAAGTTAATTAAGATGTTTAGGTAGCAAATAAAATTGTTTAAAGATGTTATAAGTTTTGAAAATTTTATAAAACCAATATATTATTATGAATAATTCTAAAAATTGTTATTTTATTCTATATTTATTATTTTATTATTTTTATTTATTATTTTATTAGATTCTTACGATTCTACGAGCCGAGTCAACGAGTCGAGTTAAGGGTGCCCCTCCGAGTCACTACTAGATTCTCGAGTTTAATAACTTGTGGACTATTAATTAAAGAAGCTAACCGGCACACAAAGATTGATCAGGCCCGTTATTTGAAGCATGCAGCTGACCTTAATTCACTTGGGCCGAGAAGATTGAAGAGCTGGATCGGGCTGGACCGAAATGATTGTTGTACATGGATTAAGCCACTCGTTTGGTTTGGAGAGCTAGCAGCTCAAATTACCATGGAGCAGGCCACGTCATCTTGAAGAATCAAGCCAGTTGGGTTACGTTAGATATATTTATTTCCTGTTTTTATTTCTTTTCCTTATTTTTAATAATTCGTTCTAGGATTTATCTTTTACCATATAATTATATGGTTAGATTGGGAGTCTTCTTCTCATCCCCTTTTTCCTTTTCTTGGTTTTTAGAGTTTGTTTTTGGTTAGACAATTGAAGTTTTCGGTTGGATTTGATTTATGGGATTATTCTTTTACTCTTTATATGATTGTTTTGATTCTCTCTCGTGCTTAATCTTATTGATCATATATCGATTCCCCTTGATTGTTGATTAGGACATCAGATATAGATCGTTAATAGTAGTTCCCTCTAGCCTGACAAACTAGAGAAGATTAGTATTATGCTATTGGTTCCCCTTATCTATACAACTTGTTAGAAATTGTTATTGATTATACTACTAAGGATTAGAGGATACAGGTTGAGAATCTAAATCCCTTAATTTGTGTAGAGAATTGATTGTATGTTAAATGCTGACGGGTTGTTAGAATTGCATGCACCTATTTATTCCTTAACTCATTGTTGCTATTAGATTCAATTTAGAAGGTCTTCTAGGTTATTTGATAGTTAGGGTTATTAGGCCGGGTCCAACTGATAACTACATTAGAACAGGATTAGGACATTCGATCATGAGTATTGAGGACTAGGAATAATCAATGATCGATCAACCAAACTGAAGGTGGATATTTGTCTAGCCAAGCTATTTATATTTTTATTGTTTTCTTAGTTATATAGATTACCACAATAAACCCTTTTTCGTCTTTGTTATCAATTGCTAGATAATTTTGCAAACAAGATATAACTTGATTCTCTATGGGATTCGACCCTTACTTACCAAAGCTACATTAGTTAGGTGTTTAAGGTTTATTTTTATTAAGCACGACGACTTTAGCCTCATCAAAATGCTTCGGCAAAAAAAAAGTTCTTCCATGTAGAAGTAACCCCAACAATATCAAAAAATGGCATTTTGTACCTGCAAATGTCTAAATATGAATTCACAATATTACAGACTAAACATGAACGACTTTCAATGTATCATTATTCTGATTTAAACATACTTGATTGTGCTATATGTGGAGTCCATTAGAAGTACATACGGAAATGCCTTTAGGAGTTTCATTGATTCCGGACTAGAAAAGAACATATCACCGATCTTCGATGGTTCTTTCTTGCTATTCCTTTACTCCATGAAATAGTTGTTCTCTTGGCATTTCTGGAAGAATTCTTGAACAAAGGTTCTTCCTTCCCGTTTTCCCCTCCTTATCCAGCCCATCACGTTGTACACTTGTTTCTTTTTTTTGTTAAGTTCGTGGGAGACTTGTTGAGAGCGGTGAAGATTTCATTTCGTTTACAATGAGCATTTGTCATATCGAAAGTCATCTTGAATTATTCGTCATTCATTCTCCCAACAAAGTCATTTTCAAACAAACTTGTGCCAATAGGATGGTTGTGCCTACCATCAACTGCAGTATGTCTCCAATCCCCTTTTGTCTCCTCCGGAAACTTTAACTCGAACAAACATCCACATTTCTTACTCTTGGACTTCCTTATATTCTTTGATGTTGAGACACTACCTCTTGATCTGTCACAGAGAATCTGAAGCTTTCCCCTCTTAGTTTCGGTGGATTTTTTTCCCCTTCCTTTGATGGTTGCAAAGTGATTGATTTTTGCTTGGTTGAATGCACAAAGCGCTCCCTCGTTTCTAGAAGAGAACAAACGATCTATTGTAAACACATCTCCATAACTTCTAGACATATAATCATCATCTTCTACAAGAACATCGAATTATGGTGTTGTATGCAAAGGAGGAAACATATATCCAGGCATTGTGTCTGAAACTGGTCTGACCAGATGTGAAGGTCATTCTGCGTATTCATAGCCAGATCTGAAGGATGGCGTGTTGATTTCAGAAAACTGTGATACTGGATATTCCCATGTAGGTGCAACTTCATTAGTAACTTGAGGTTGGCCACATGAAGGTATACCGTCGTTCATACATGGTTGTCTGAAACCCAATCCAAGATCAAAGGAAGGTATTTTATTTTTCATACCTTGTTGTCCAAAACCATCAAACCCAAACCGAGATCAAACGAAGGTATACTGTTGTCATCCAGTGATATGTTGTTTAAGCCAGTATACACAGAGAAGCTCTGCTACAATCATCCTCGCGTGACGTCACTAAACGCTTAATGTGTCATTTTGCATATTTTCCTTTGTAAGGATAAACCCTAGATCTAATCTTTCACATTTCTAATCATCACAATGACCTTAGTTTACCAAATTCAACTAATCTACACCTTTTTCACTATTACTAGTACATGAATCATGAAAAACTAACTATCTCAAACTATAAATCAAAATAACACTTCAAGAATTAAAGATTTTAGAATGAATCTTACCTCATTGAGATTATAACTTGATGAAACTTCAACTCCACCTCTTCCATTGCAATCATCCTCTCCATTCTCCATTTTTCATGAACTTGTTTTTTGATTTAGAACGGCTTTTGTTGGAGCTCAAGGTGGTTGCAAATGGGGGTTATTAGTTGGAGCTTAAGATAAGTTAGATGATAGGGTAAGGGGTCGTAGGTATTAGCAATAATGCAAAAGTAACTTTTTAGAACTTACTTTGGTACAGTGAGACAAGAAGTTCATGCAGTTGGCTAAAATGCACAACCTTACGTCACACAAGGATTGTATCCTTACGTCGCGCAAGATTCCAATCCTTACGTCGCGTAAGGATCGTCAAGTTAATTGTTGCTTTGTCCTAGTAAAAACATAGATTCTACACATATAAAGTACCAAAAAGGTATCGCTCACACAAAATGAGGCTCGAAACTATGCGTAAACACTAAAAGGCCTCAAAAGGCCTTAAGACCCAATTTGGCCAAACAACGCCCAAACGGTGTCAGAATGGAGAAAACTTAGTCTTATTATGCATATAAAGTCACAATAAGGTCTCTCTTACACAATATGAGGCTTAAAACTTTGCGTAAACGCTAAAACGACGCCCAAACAACGCCCAAACGGTGCCGGAATGGAATTTGGTTTCAATGCCTATTATAGATATTTGATCATGTGGGTAACTCCCAATCAAAACTTCTAACTTTTCAAGTAACACCTCCTTTGTAAAAACCAAACTAGTCATAACTCTCTAACTTATCGCAATATGTATGATCTACAACATCGATGTTGATTATTGTTGAAACAATTACACAACTGATACGCTACACTTTGTATGGCGTAACTAGGGGTTATTACATTAGTTTAGGAGTGTTATCACAAGTATTTGGAGCTATTGTTATATTTTGAGTTGTTTATGAAGAAGTGAAGAACTGAAGACCAGAACCGAAGAAGAAGAGGATTAAAGATTGAAGACATGAAGACTTGAAGACATTCTGCAGAGCAGTGGCGATCGCCACCATCACTATGGCGATCGCCACCATCACTATGGCGATCGCCATTCTACAACAGAAGCGTTACAGGAGTTCGAGAGATCATGGCGATCGCCATGACTCTACGGCGATCGCCATGGGGCGACAGAGACAAGGCAAAGCTTTACATGAAGACCGCGATCGCCAGGCATCTATGGCGATCGCCACAACACGGCCGAAGACATTCCGGACTTTCCTTATTTTCCTTTGTTTGTTTTATTTCTTTTTCCTTATTTTATTATTTCGTTTAGGATTTATCTTTTACCATATATTTTTAGGGTTAGACTCTATTTAAAAACCCTAGTTCTTTCTATCTTTTATTATCATCTTTATCATCATCTTTTCCATCAGACAATTTAGTTTTGCAACCATGAGCAGGAACTAATCTCCATTGTTTTACTTAGCGGTTGAAACCTTCAGTTATTAAGTTGTGAGATTTCTAAACTCTTGTTCTTTTCCTATGGGTTTGTATTAATTCTCTTATTCTTCATCTATTGATTTCTATTAGTTTTGCTAGCTTGATCACCTAGTTTGATTGATAGTTTTCTATTGCTAGACTAGGAATATACGGTGGAATTCCTTGTCATTGTATCACTCATATCTGCATGATCTGGTAGTTGATTGCTTTTATGAAAGAGAATTAATTGCATGTTAATACTTGACGGTTGTAAGTTATTGCATTCATCCTTATAATTCCTGTGCCCTTTGCTGCTATTTCATCTAATCTTGAGAGGTTTCCCTGATTGCTGAATAGTAAGTATTATCAGGACCGGTTGGCCTGCTGATATATTAAAGATTGGAATAGGAACATTCCCTAGGATTGAATAGAACTTGAGATAAATCTATGATCAACTTGATTGACTGTTGTGTGGATACTTGCTAGGTGAAACCCCTTCTCATCATATTCTCACCCAAACTTCCTCTGCTTGTTACTGGTTACTTGTGTGTTCTTGAAATCAAACCCCCCCCCCTTTGGTTACTTGTTACTAGTTGATATTTCACTTGACTGCATTGATTTGGTGTTTTGATTCCCTTGGGTTCGACCTCTACTTACTTGCTATACTCTAGTTAGTGTTTAGGGTTTTCTTTGATTTGGCACTACGACTTTAGCCTCATCAAATTTGGCGCCATTGCCGGGGAATTGAATTATTCCAATTCTGTGCTAATTGTGAAATTATCAACTGTTTGGTGTGAACCTTTATGGTTCAGACCCGTGCTACTGATTCATCTCTTGTTTCCTTAGACCCAGAGATTGAAAGGACGTTCCTTCGGAACCAAAGAGCAGCTCTGAACCAAGATAACAAGATGGGTGATCGACATGGACCGCCATTGCCTACTATGAGGCAACTCACTGCCCCAGACTTAAACCAACAACCTTTGGCAGTGAGGTTTCCTGAGATTGAAGAAGGTGTGAATTTTGAATTAAAAGCTGGTTTAATTCATGAGCTACCACATTTCCATGGCTTAGCAGGAGAAGATCCCAACAAACACTTGGCTCAATTCCATGCCATATGTTCTAGTATGAAGCCAAGAGGTGTTACTGAGGAGCAGGTCATGCTAAGAGCTTTTGGATTTACTCTGAAAGACGCTGCTAATGATTGGCTCTATTATCAAGCTCCAGGGAGTATTGATACATGGGCTAAGATGAAAAAGGTCTTTTTAGAGAAATATTTTCCAGCTACAAAACTGAGCAGCTTGAAGAAGGAGATCACGAATCTTCAACAACACTCAACTGAGAGTCTCTATGAATATTATGAGAGATTCAAGAAGCTTTGCTCAAGCTGCCCATTCCATAGTTATACTGATCAAGATCTCCTTATGTACTTATTTAGTGGCCTGATTGATGAGGATCGTCGAATGGTGAACGCATCTTGTGGAGGTAATTTTCTGAAACTAACTATACGTCAGGCCACTGAAATGTTTGAAGAGCTAGCTGAGAGTTCAAGGCAGTTTGGCAGTAGACAGGGATCCCACTCAGTCAAAGCAATTAATTCAGATCAATTACAGAGTGACATGAATGAACTGAAAGATATGATGAAGTCTTTTATGCTGCAAAGTGGTGGTCAACAACTCCAAGAGCCGAATGCTGAGGTAAACGCTGTTGGTGGATGGCAACCAAGGCCAAGGTATGACTTTCATAATATTAATTATCAGCAACCTAGACCTCAGAATTCTATGACTGTTGAAGATATGATCAAGTCCATAGCTCAAACTGTGATGCAACAAAATGCTAGAACGGAATCGAGTATCCAAAATCTTGAAAATCAGTTAGGACAGATTGCTCAAGTTGTGAGTAAATTAGAGGCCAGGGAACCGGTAAGAAACCCGAGAGAGAACGTCAGTGCAGTGTTCTTGAGGAGCGGAAAAACTTATGACGATTGTTCTGTGCCAAAACCGCGATCGCCAGATCTGAGTGGCGATCGCCATGAGATTACAAAGAGCGAAACAGGGTCTGCATCCCGACCGCGATCGCCATGCCATTCCAGAAGCTGAGGTGCAAAATTATCCGCGACCGCGATCGCCAAGAGCTGACGGCGATCGCCGGGAGACCCCTGAGTACATTGATGATTATGTTCGCCCGAATTTTCTGCCTCTGTTCTCTCAGAAGCCTGTTTCTCCCTTTCCTGAGGCGTTGAAGGATAATCGAAGGCTGGATGACGACAACGAAATCTTCGAAACCTTTAGTAGGTGTGAGGTAAACATTCCTTTGTTCAAACTTGTTAAGAGTATTCCTAGATTTGCAAAGTTTTTAAAAGAAGTTTGCACTATCAAAAGAAACCAAAAACTGAAAGGAAAGAAGAAAGTTGAAATAAGTGAACAAGTTTCTGTTGTGTTTCAAAAACGCATGCCTAAGAAATGTGGTGATCCAGGCATATTTAGCATTCCATGTGTGATTGGTGAAACTAAATTTGACAAAGTCATTCTAGATTTAGGTGCATCAATCAATGTTTTTCCTTACTCGTTGTATGAATCACTAGGCTTAGGACCTTTGCATAAAACAGGAACCGTTATTCAACTTGCTGATAGGTCTACAGTGTACCCGAAAGGGGTTGTTGAGGATGTTCTTGTTATGGTTGGTGATCTGATTTTTCTTGCTGATTTCTTTGTATTAGATATGGAGGATGCTAATAATGTCACACCTATACTGTTAGGTAGACCTTTCATGAAAACTGCACAAACGAAAATTGATGTTAATAGTGGGACTCTCTCTATGGAGTTTGATGGGGATAAGGTGGAGTATAATATTTATGACATGGATCCCATTGATAAGAATTCTCTATGTGCTATTGATGTGATTAAGCCTACTTGTAAGGATGAATTACAACCTGTTTTAGAGAATATCTTAGAGCCCCCAAAAATAGATACTGTTTTGTCTACTAACATGCAGGAGTGCCAGGCTAAGCCAGAGCCTAAAGGTAAGCTCTCTTCACATCCTTTGGACAATCGCCCTCCATTACTGACCTCGTCAGGCGAGATACCATTGATGTCTAGTGTGCAGGCACTTGATATTGAGCTTAAACAGCCGCCTGATACGGTCAAGGAGGAGAAAGTGAATGAAACCACCTTCATTGCTAAAGACAAGGTGGTCAAGGTAAGAGGGACGAGATTCAAGGCGTTCCATGAGTGGTTCAAGAGAGAATTCAGACAAGAGACGGTTTTCACAAAGCCAAATGACGTTAGTTAAATCTCTTGAGTTTCATGTCGAGCCACGACATAAAATAAGGCGCTACTCGGGAGGCAACCCGAGGTTTGAGTTTGTTTTTGTTTTTGTTCGGTTTAATTTTCTTGTTAGTATTTCTATGGACAGGAGGAAATCACCGAAGCTTAGGGTCAGCTACAGTTAGTAGCCAATCTCGCTGTAAGTCTTCTCTCCCGTCTAAAAAAAAATCCGAAAATCATTCCGAGAAAAAAATAATATATCGGATTAAAAAAATATAATGAGAGAAAAGAAAGTAAGGAGTTGTATTACATCAAGTTTGGTTTCATTAGTACTATCATTCTAGATCTACATTCGCTAGAGCTTAGCTTGTTGGTGACCATATTCTTTGCAAGGAGTTGATTTGTTTGGGTCACCTTCTACATTGGAGGTATACTTTCTTTTTCTTTAGATGAGCTATGCATTATTGGATTACATTTAGTGCTCATATAGTTTCTCATTCTACCACACTTTGAGTTTTATTGGAGGAAGGTCATCCGACCTTGTATGTGAGTCTTCTGTCTCCTTCCCTGGGTTCGTTTTTATGTCTTCCATTTCATTGAGGACAATGCAATGTTTAAGTATGGGGGAGGAGAATGTATTCACATGTAATTATTTGGGTGTTGGTTGTATCTGCATGAGCTTATTGAATATATATTGTATGAAAAAGCCACAAAAATTGAAAAAAGGCATACAAAATCCTTGGATAGCAAGTTCTATGCAATAAGAAGGAGGCGTATAGGAGGATTCAGGTAGGCCACTTGGAGGAATAAGGTGTAGTTCTGGGTATGTGCTTATTTTATCACATTGTTCTTGATTATTGTTGTTGTGTTTTGTGTGTTTTGGAGGAGCTTATTGGTTATGTAATCACTAGGAGATATTCTTGTACTTCCTGAGGCTTCGAACATTTCATTGTAAGGGTAGCTTTTCTGTAATTTACTCGGGACGAGTAAAAGTCTAAGTATGGGGGTATTTGATACGCTACACTTTGTATGGCGTAACTAGGGGTTATTACATTAGTTTAGGAGTGTTATCACAAGTATTTGGAGCTATTGTTATATTCTGAGTTGTTTATGAAGAAGTGAAGAAATGAAGACCAGAACCGAAGAAGAAGAGGATTAAAGATTGAAGACATGAAGACTTGAAGACATTCTGCGGAGCAGCGGCGATCGCCACCATCACTATGGCGATCGCCATTCTACAACAGAAGCGTTACATGAGTTCGAGAGATCATGGCGATCGTCATGACTCTACGGCGATCGCCATGGGGCGACAAAGACAAGGCAAAGGTTTACATGAAGACCGCGATCGCCAGGCATCTATGGCGATCGCCACAACACGGCCGAAGACATTCCGGACTTTCCTTATTTTCCTTTGTTTGTTTTATTTCTTTTTCCTTATTTTATTATTTCGTTTAGGATTTATCTTTTACCATATATTTTTAGGGTTAGACTCTATTTAAGAACCCTAGTTCTTTCTATCTTTTATTATCATCTTTATCATCATCTTTTCCATCAGACAATTTAGTTTTGCAACCATGAGCAGGAACTAATCTCCATTGTTTTACTTAGCGGTTGAAACCTTCAGTTATTAAGTTGTGAGATTTCTAAACTCTTGTTCTTTTCCTATGGGTTTGTATTAATTCTCTTATTCTTCATCTATTGATTTCTATTAGTTTTGCTAGCTTGATCACCTAGTTTGATTTTGATTGATAGTTTTCTATTGCTAGACTAGGAATATACGGTGGAATTCCTTGTCATTGTATCACTCATATCTGCATGATCTGGTAGTTGATTGCTTTTATGAAAGAGAATTGATTGCATGTTAATACTTGACGGTTGTAAGTTATTGCATGCATCCATATAATTCCTGTGCCCTTTGCTGCTATTTCATCTAATCTTGAGAGGTTTCCCTGATTGCTGAATAGTAAGTATTATCAGGACCGGTTGGCCTGCTGATATATTAAAGATTGGAATAGGAACATTCCCTAGGATTGAATAGAACTTGAGATAAATCTATGAACAACTTGATTGACTGTTGTGTGGATACTTGCTAGGTGAAACCCCTTCTCATCATATTCTCACCCAAACTTCCTCTGCTTGTTACTGGTTACTTGTGTGTTCTTGAAATCAACCCCCCCCCCCTTTGGTTACTTGTTACTAGTTGATATTTCACTTGACTGCATTGATTTGGTGTTTTGATTCCCTTGGGTTCGACCTCTACTTACTTGCTATACTCTAGTTAGTGTTTAGGGTTTTCTTTGATTTGGCACTACGACTTTAGCCTCATCAACAACTTAGTCTTATTAGTCATATAAAGTCACAATAAGGTCTCACTCACACAAAATGAGACTCAGAACTATGCGTAAACGCTAAAAGGCATTAAAAGGCCCAATTTGGCAAAACGGCGCCCGAACGATGTCGGAATAGAATGAAAATTGGTTTCAATGCCTATTAGAGATATGACCATGTGGGTAACTCCCAATCAAAACTTCTTCATTTTCAAGTAACACCCCCTTTCTAAAAATCAAACTAGTCATAACTCTCTAATTTGTCGCAATATGTATGGTCAACAACATCGATGTTTGATTATGCTTGAAAAAAATATGCAACTTAGTCTTATTAGTCATATAAAGTCACAATAAGGTCTCACTCACACAAAACGAGGCTCGAAACTATGCGTAAACGCTAAAAAGCCTTAAAAGGCCCAATTTGGCAAGGCGCCCAAACAATGTCAGAAAAGAATGAAACTTGGTTTCAATGCCTATTAGATATATTTGACCATGTGGGTGACTCCCAATCAGAACTTCTTCATTTTCAAGTAACACCTCCTTTCTAAAAATCAAACTAGTCATAACTCTCTAACTTGTCGCAATATGTATGGTCAACAACATCACTGTTTGATTATGTTTGAAAAAATATAAAACTTAGTCTTATTAGGCATATAAAGACACAATAAGGTCCCGCTCACACAAAACGAAACTCAAAACTATGCGTAAACACTAAAAGGCCTTAAGTCCAAATTTAGCAAAACGGTGCCCAAACGGTGTCGGAATGGAATGAAACTTGGTTTCAATGCCTTTTAGAGATATTTGACCATGTGGGTAATTCCCAATCAAAACTTCTAACTTTTCAAATAACACCTCCTTTGTAAAAACCAAACGAGTCATAACTCTTTAACTTGTCATAATGTGTATGGTCAACAACATTGATGTTTGATTATGTTTGAAAAAAATATACAAATTAGTCTTATTAGGCATATAAAGACACAATTAGGTCTCGCTCACACAAAACGATACTCGAAACTATTCGTAGACGCTAAAAGGCCTTAATGCCCAAATTGGCAAAACGACGCCCAAACGGTGTCGAATTGTATTGAAACTTTCTTTCAATGCCTATTTAATGTATTTGACCATGTGTGTTACTTTGAATCACAACATTTGTTTTTTTCAAGTAAATACTCCTTTATAAAAACCAAACTAGTCATAACTCTCTAACTTGGCAAACCAAAGCCTAAACGATGTCTGAACGGATTGAAACTTCATGTCAATGACTATTAAAAATACAATAACTTCATGAGGGTTACTCACAACCACCCTTTCGTTGCATTATACGTATTTGACCACTTTTCATGCAATTGTAGTCGTTGTAGACTCTTGATCATGTAATTTATACAACGATCTTTTCACGTATGGTACAAGCATCTTAACTTAACACATACAAGGTCATTTAGCATATGACACTTCCTTATGTCACATATGGAATTTCCATCCTTACGTCACGTCCAGACTCAATCCTTACGCGACGTAAGAATTCCTTACGTCACGTAACAACTCCTTACGTCGCGTGAGGATATCTTTTTTACTTGACGTAAGGATCACATTTCCGAAATAATGGAATCCTTGTGTCGCGCAAGCAATCCTTACACGACGCACGGATGCCTAAGGCGATAAATAGGAATCGCCCTGGGCGATGAATATGAAGTATGTAAAAAAAGCGGCGTTCTAATAGGTGTAATATCATATCTTTGTCTCCTTACAACTTTTGTAGGGTCTTTTTATGTTGATAGTACGTACTCTTTAATGGTGTGAGCTCGGGTACCATATTAGTGACGAATTTTGTTTGTTAACAACATACTCCCTCCGATCCTTAATGTTCTTCCCATTTCATTTTGACACATTTGTCGAGGCACGTTTTGCGTCGTTAATATCTCTTATTATATATTTCTAAGAATTATAAAATTTGATATTGTTAAAGTACTCAATGAGACGAACAAAACTAGATCCCACATGACCATGTTTGTTCTTATAGATTGAGAATAATATAGCAAATTGTATTAAATCGTAAATAGTGCAAAAAATGGAGATGGGAAGAACATTAAGGGACGAAAGGAGTATATAATTTTTGGATGGTCTTATTGCACCAAATTGATGGGCTTGCATTTTCAGAGATAAAATGTCCAGTGTTAGGAAATGCACAAAAATAAGCGATGTCGAAACTAAAATACATTAAACCGGTTTGTTTATTAATTTCCAAACCGGTTTTCATAATTATTAATTAATTTCATAAATCGTTTAATGCTAAATAATTAGGTATAATTTTTAACTAACAAATAATGATTCAAGAAATCGTAAATCCACCCAAATTTGGACAGATCTTAATCCACACAAAAATAATCTTACTAAATTTACAACTAATTGGGTATAATTTAATAATAATATTTAACGAAAAATTAAACAAAATTAACCCATGCTTGATTTATAACATAAATTTGGGCTAATCTTAAATCCACGCAAAAATAGTTCCAATAAAATTTCAGAAGATCTTAGATTTGTCCAAAATTTGAATTTTGAAACAATTTGAGCGGCACTAAGAACCACTAAATTAATTTTAAAAATAAAATTTTGGCCGATTCTTGGAGATGCCCAAAAATAACCTCTCAATAATATTATGATATGACAGGTTGGGAATGAGACTTGAGTGTCCCATTTGTAAATAAGTTATGGCAGATCTAAATGGAAATGAAGAAAGAGCATCGGAGGTGGCCGATGATTCAGTGACAGAGGAGGTAACGAGTGAGCCGTTGGTCGGGACGTTCGATTTGGCAAGAGAGGAACAGATGAGGGTAGATATTCCACCTAAGAGAGAAGAGGGGGAGGAAGGTAATGGAAGCCGACGAGTTGCCGAGGTTGTGGGGGTCAACGATTTGGAGGAGGAGGAGGTTGTTGAGATGTGATGGGTTTTGATTAAATGACAAACATCCACTAATGATTTACTTGAGTGCGTAGGTATTGTTACTAGTGTGTATGCGGGAACGAAGAAAGTCTTGATGGAATCCATGAGACGTAAGGTTACGTCGAATGGAAGCCAGCTGTGAAGAATAGTCCATCCGAGGAAGATTATTGGTCAAAGATATCTTGGAGGATGGTCTTGAAGAATTATGGAAGAGTTGCATTTCAAAGAAGGAAAGAAGATCTTGTCAAAGAAGGAACAGATCTCGTCAAAGAAGGAAAGTGGCAACTCGGCTAGGATTGGGCAATGGACGTGCGTGTGGGAATTGCCAAAGAAATAAGGAAATATTATGCGCAAGGAATATTTCCTAATACGCACTGTTTCTTTATTTGAACAAGATGGCGCGCTGAAGAGTAAGCCCCAATGGTGACTACTTGGAGAACAAGTTGGAAGGTCAGACGGAAGGAAATATATCTTAGGAAGATAATTCCTTAGGAAAGATATTTTAGGAAGAGAATTCCTTGTGAAAGATATTGTGAGATTTATGGTAATATAAGAACGGCTAGATTGGTGTTAGGTTTGAGCTATTTAGTGTGCTATATATTGTATGGGATTTACATAGCTTAGCAAGACTTTGAAGAGCGAAAACCTAGTGCTCGGTTTAGAGTTGTTCTACGTGTGTGAGATTGGGATTCAAGTGAGAAGAGTGATCCGAGATCTAGGTGGGAAGTCTAGGTGAGTGATTCAAGTTCTATTGTAATCAAGATATCAATACAACAAGTAGACTAGTTCAAACTCTCTCTAGTGAAAGCTAGAGGAGTGGTTTTTTGCCTCAAAGACTTATTGGTACTTGGGGTGTTTCCACTATATATCTTCGTGTTCAGGTTTGATTTACATTATTGTTTGTCTTTCTGCATAATCTACTTATCAAGGAACAATCGCTTTTGTTCCTTGAGTTTTTATACGCTAATCAATCCAATAATTGGTATCAGAGCCTGGTCTCTAGATTGTTTCAATTAGCTTTGCAGGAAAATATGACTTCCAACAATGCAATCAACGATTCGTTCTAGAAACCCCCAATGTTGAAGCCAGGAGAGTATGATTGGTGGTCTATTCAATTTGAGTCACATACTCAATCTCTTGACGCCCAGATCTGGAAAGTTATTGAATTTGGCAACGTCATCATCCTCGACTTGAATGATGATGAAAAAACCAAAGAGAAAAAGAGAGCTGACTATTTTGACGCAGACTACAAAATCCTTGAGAAGAACGCCAGGGCTAAAAAGATCCTTCACATGACTCTAAGCCCGGGCGATCTTCGAAAGATTATGAAGTACAAGACTGCCAAGGAAATCTGGGATGCACTAAAGAGGACATACTCAGGAAGTAATGATGTCAAGAGGAAGAGACTCCTTGCTGCTCAAAAGGACTACAAACAGGCTGTACAGGAGAAAGGTGAATCCCTGGAAGACTTCCATGCATGGTTTGAAGGTTACGTTAGTCAAATTGAATTTCTAGGTACAACGCTCCCTCAGTGGAAAGTCACCTATCAATTCATGCAAGCACTAAACGCCCAATGGGATGAGTTCATCAATGCCCTTCAAGCTCAGAGCGACATCAAAGAATTCTTGAGAGGAAACTCTTGGCAAGGAAAGATACGGACAAAGGAAAATCAATTGCTTTAAAGGTGGAAAAAGCTTTTGATGTATCTCAGATGGAAGACCCTAGACTCAAAGAGGATGACACAGTCGCTCTCATCACAAGAGCCTTCAGAAAAGCACGGAGAGGAGGAGAGACACGTCACACCGAAGGTAACCAAGGTTCAAAAGATTTTATTTGTTATCATTGCTAAAAAGCAGGACAGTTCGCCAGAAATTGCTACAAGAAAAGAGCAGGGGTACCACCAGCCCCTGAAGAGAAAAACGCAATGATGGCAACCTGGGAAGGAACAGAAGACAACATGTGTCTCATGGCAACCGGGAGTGATCAAGATGGCATCAATCAGGTACCAATCTACTCTTGGTATATATACAGTGCATGCTCATGCCACATGACAGGCAACAAAGAATGGTTTCAATCGCTAAACTTCCAAAACGGAGGCTCCATTACCTTCGGTAACAAAAGCAAAGGAGAAGATCAAGGAATAGGCAAGGTAAGTATATTTGATAAAATCTCTGTCAATAATGTGAATTTAGTAGACAATCTTGGTTTTGACTTGTTAAGCGTGGCTCAACTATGTCAAAAAGGAAAGAATAGAGCTGTCTTTACTACTAATGGTTGTCAAGTTGAGAGTTTGAATTCAGGGAAGATTCTTCTTAAAGGAATATGTGTCAACAACATCTACAAAGTAGACTCCACCTTCATTCCTGAGGAGGATCTGTGCTTTACCACTGTTAAGGAGGATTCTCTCCTATGGCACAAAAGATTTTGTCATGCAGGTTTGTCACATCTTCAAAAGCTCTACCAAAAGGACCTGGTAAGCGGTCTTCCCAAAGTCGAAGCCATCCAAGACATGGTGTGCTCCTCATGCATAAGGGGCAAACAAGTAAGATCCTCCTTCAAATCCAAGAAAGAGGTAAGTACTTCTCGTCCCTTAGAGATGATCCACATGGATCTATGTGGACCTATGCGTACACAGAGCCGTGGAGGAAATAGGTATGTCTTTGTTATTGTGGATGACTATTCTAGGTACACTTGGACCCTATTCTTGTCTTCAAAGGATGAAGTCTTTCAGGAGTTTGAAGCATGGCTAAAATCTATGGAGAATCAACTGGGAGTCTCCCTAGTTTCTATACGCACCGACCATGGAATTGAGTTTGAAAACTCTCAGTTTTATGACCTGTGTAGGAGAGAAGCTAGGGAAGAAAGGAGGATAGGTGTTCAAGGTGTCCATGTAGGAGCATTTGTGGAGGCGGAGGTAGAAGCGTCGCCGGTTGTAGTGGAGGCAGAGGTGGAATCGTCATCGATTGTCGGAGCTGGAGTGGAGGCAGACGCCAAGCCTCGTCAGAAAAGAAACCATCGGCCAACCTTAGAGGTAAATAATAATAATGGTGTAATTAATTGTGGTTTGTAGAGGAAAGTGATTGAAAATTTAGGCAAATCTAAGGTATGCCCAAATGTTATAAACTTGGACAAATCTAAAGTCCGCCGAAATTGGGCATATGTGAAGTCTGCCAAAATTGGGTTATTACAATCTGTTGCATTTTAATATCGTTTAGTTAATATCATTTAGTTATTAGAATGTATAAGTTTTATTTTCGAATTTTCATATCGATTAACTAGTTGTTATAAGGATATAAAATTTATTATAAGGATTTAAGATTTACGTCATAAATACCTTATAAGAATTAAAATAGTGATTTAATAAATTACAAGAAATATTATAAAAGGTTGAAAATATGGGAGTAAATACCCGACAATTGTGCTCCAAATTGCGGAAGTACATTTTTTTCCCGATATTGCAGCAATATCCATTTTAGGGGTATAATCGTCCAAAAAAATTGCATTAAAAGAAAAGATTAATTCTAATTTAATTTATCTTTATTTTTTTATACAAATCATATGTGAATAAAAAGAAAAAAAAAGAAAAAAGAAATTGAAATTGAAATGATAAAAATATATTTTAATGTAAATCATACAATCAAGAATAAGTGTCAAGTAAAATTGTAAAACAGGAACAGTGAGTGGGAGTTGTATTTCTGATGTAATATACACCCTTGATGTTCTAACTCTTTAGATTTTTTCCTATATCTTCCATATATATAAAAAAAAATGATAAACAGGAAAAAAGAAATTAAAAAAGGAAAAAAAGTAAAATTTGAAAAGCCTTTTCCATGGAATCAAATAATTTTAAGATTTTGTTCTTTTCTGTGAACTTCTTAATTCAATAGGCTTAAACTTAACTTTAATTAACCCACCTAATTAATTCATCTTCATGTCGTTAAAGTAAACCCACAAAACTGTTTCACTTCTTCTTACTCTATTCTCTCCCTCTCTCACATTTCTCTCTGATTCAAACCCGACACCAGCTCAACCGCTCCCAAACTCGCTCAATATATCTCTATCTCTTCTCTCCATCTCTTTTTCTGTCTATTTCTCTCTCTATCGCTCGGTTTCTCTTTTTCTCTTCCCGACACCAGTTTTAGCACATCAAAATGGTTGTTATCTGAGGTTCTAAGGACACCACACCACAATAGAAGAGAAAGTGAGACTTGGATGGACAAAAAGAAGGTAAGAAGAAGAGGGAGAATACCTCTGCGAAGAAAACCCCTAAATCCAAGGGTTCGTCAAATACAAAGTGATGCGCTCCTGCCTTGCCTAGGACCAAGCCATGGCTCGCCTCAACGAGCTCCTCCAGCCTATACTACTCATCAAGACTATTTTGAGGTTAAGCATCGTTGGCGCTTCATTTCTATCCTTGTAGGACGCCCCGACCCTTCATACGCCAAACTTTGTGCCAACAACAACACCACGAGCGCCACTCCAAGTCCACCGGCGCTCTCGTCGGTTCTACGAGCGCCTCCTCCAGGAACGACCAACCACCTGATGTGCACCGGAAGCAACCTCTTCGGCGCCGACGACGCCCTCTCTAGCAGCTTGCCCAGCATCTTGGCGATCCAGCGCCCCGTGCCCCAAGCCTCGTCCTTGGCGACCTCCTTGGCTTGGCACTACGGCGCCTCATCAAAAGCCTTGGTCAACTTGGTATGATCAAGCCATGGGTTTTCCATCCCTATCCTTTATCTTTCATCTTTGAGACTATTTTAGGCACTCTCGGGAAACTTAATATTTTTAGCACTCACACATTTTTAGCAGGTTGCTATTTATAGTAAGTACTATTTTTAGTCCTCGTATCCCGAGATAGAATTGCATTGCTAAACTTTCTATTTTTAGTAACTTTCCATTATTAGCAGGTTTCTATTTCGGGAAGTCTAGGTTCGGTTTTTGCTGGAGTTTTAGAACTTTCTATTTTTAGAAGGTTTCTAAATATGGAGTGGTCCAGCCTTGCATGGTTTGGGCCTTCCTATTGGACTCTTGGCCATCAAGCCCAAGATCATCCAAACCCTAGCCCAAACCAAACCCTAGCCGTCACCCCCTAGCAAACCCTAGTCGTCATCTTCATTGTTGTTTTTCCCTTTATATTGGCTTTCCGCCTCCATTGTAAACTTACGCTTAGATTAATGAACCTAGAACCATTGTTAAGACGAATGAATTCCTCCATCTTCTAGGTCTGGGCGTCACCTTCCTTCGGGCTCTGTCTTCTCATCTCCTTCACCATAGGCCTCTAACCCTATCTACTACATCCCTAGCCAAAAGTTCTCATATCTTCTAGCTTCTTTCTTCTATATCCCTAGCCAAAAGTTCCCTTTGTTTGAGTGTCCCTCAATCGTCATCATCGAAACCCTCACCAAACCAGTTTGTTGAATCCCAATCAACATCCATATCCCAATTCGGCGAACCTCTCGCCGTCTATATCCAAACAATTCCGTTGCCATCTCGACCTACAATCCACAAAAGACATCCCCAAACCACTTACTTGATTGCCAATCGAAGATCCTCGAGCGCCATTGGCTTCCCCAGAGACCAAGCGCGCATCACAAAGGAGAAAGGTGAAGTTGCATACTTCCTTAAGAAGAAGGAAGTTTTGGCTCTTCTGAAACAATGGAGAAGTATGACGCCTTTTGCTTATAAGGGAAATGTAAGTGAAATTTGTGAAATTATTTTTTTCGATTCGATTTAAACTAGTGCATTTAGGGTTCATGAATGAAGCATTTGGATGTCAATTTGAGAATGTAGGTACTTTTGCACGCCTAATTGGAGTTAGGGATTAAATTTGTGAATTAATGGTTAAGTGTTTAATTTTATCTTGTCACATATTCATTTGTATCCTGACATGTTAATATTGTCTAGATTATGTGCATTTAGGGCTTCATGAAGGAAGTATTTGGCTTTTAATTTATGCAGTTTGGTAGTTTTTCATGCCTGAAGATTTCAATTTCTGCATGTGTAGTTTACATCCTAACACCTCTCAAAATGTATCATGTCATGTGAATTATGCATCCAGACACATCTCTAAATGTATCTTGTCATGTGAATTTTGTCTAGGTTATCTAAGCCTTCTACAAAGGAGACCCTCTCTATGGAAGGATTAATATAAATTATAGGATATCCTACCTACGCGACATAGAGCACAAATTATTTTGTCATGATTAGAGAAGAATATGTGGGAGCCCTTTTGGCAATGTGATCAAAATGGTGCATCAGGTTACCTTTTCTTCTCAAACTGTGCACTTTGTTCTGTTCAAGAAGTTACAATCTAAGAAGAAGTGGGAGACCTGGTATGAGTTGGTGGTTAACAGTTAAGGTTCTCAATGAGAGAGTTTACTTTGATTACTGGACTAAACTATGGCCCACTCCTAGAAGAATCAGGTGGGAAACAAGAAAGCAAGACTGTCAAGTGATGGAGAAGTTCTTTCGGGGTTCTGTTGGTCCTAAGACCTCAGCTCAAGACCTTTATGATAGGTTCAAGGAGTACATAGTTCTAGATAACCATAAGTTCAAGTTAGTCTTGTTGTTGATAGTTGAAGGAATTTTTCCTAGGAGGATATAAAAAGCGTTTGGTCAAAGTTGAACATGTCAAGCTGCTGGAAATCATTGACGAGTTCTGGGATTATCCTTGGGGAAGAGTTTTCTATCAAGAGTTGCACATGTCACTGACCAAATCGCTGGCAAGAATAATGCAAACTGTGGAGGAGGCCTACATACTCTCAGAAGATGCAAGGATACCATACCCCATTCAAGGAATGCCAGTGGGACTCCAATATGCTTCAATAACTAGTGAGTAAAAAATCCCTAGAGGTATTTGTTGGGCTGCAAACCAATGCCTTGAACATGGAACACTGAAGTTGTCTTTTGGTCAAGAAGGTCTAGAGGCCATGCCTATTCTCATTCCTGATGAAGCTGAAAGAGTTTGCTACTGGTGGCAAATTCTCTGATGAAATGAAGGACTCATTCTTTGAAAAATAGCATCTGATTTTGTGTCAAAGACCAAGACAAGTGGAAAAGGTAAAGAACCTACTAAAGACAAGGACCAATCCCGAGGACCCGCTAGTGGGGATGCAAGCCAACTTTTGGATATCATCAAGAAACTTCAATATTGGCACGATGGAAAGTGGATTGTGTGAGAGGATTGATAGGTTGGAGAAGAACAATGTTCTTGTTGATGAGGAGGTCCCTAAGATGACGATGAGGAAGAAGAGAGTAGTCAGGATGACTAAGCAAAAGGAAACTTCAGCTTCTAGTGAAGACAATGACGAAAGTGATGAGTACAAAGAAGAGTCTGATGGTTTTGATGGTTTTGATGCCTTGGCCAGTGACAGTGAGGATAGCAAAATGAGTGTGAGTGAGTCTTAAGATGTTCAAGTTGAGACAGCAAAGAAGGATGGTGAAGAAAGTGAAGGTTATGAGGTTTAAGACATTGATAGTGAGGAGGATGAAAATGGAGGAAATGATGATGGTGCAGATGATGGAGATGAGAGACAACATGACAATATAGTTATTGATAATGAGGTATGTAAACTTTGTTTTGTTCAATAAGATGTTTAGAGAAGCATGCCAGGATTTTAAGTGAAGTATGACAAGATTTTTAGTGAAGCATGACATGATAGGATTCAGAGTTTAAGAAATTTAAGTTTTAAAGATGTCCTCTTTCATTGAAGGAAATAGGACTTATATTTTAAATGAGCCACTTTATGTTTTGGGATATAATGAGGATGATGTTTTGCCACATGACAATGTTGTTTAGGGAAATGATTTTGAAGAGGTGATTGAGGGTGATGGTGTGACACAGGAAAATGTTGGTGATGGTGTGCCAGTAATTATTGCAAGCCCTAAAGTAGTTGAAAATGAGGATGATTGATACGCTGCACTTTGTATAATGTAACTAGGGATTATTACACTATCTTTAGAGTTGATTTGTATGGTTTTGGAGTCATTTCTACTACTTGGATTATATGAGTTGAAGTGAAGAATTAGAAGATTGAAGAGTAGATTTGAAGACACTTAGGAGAAGACCTAGAAGTGAAGAATGATGATATGTTGGACCATGGAGACCGCCTCCAGCATCAGACGACCACAAGTGAAGACGATGCGATCACGTCCTACATTAAGGAGACCGCGTCCCCTCAACAGAGAGTAGCAGAAAAGTCAAAGAAAAACCGCGATCGTCGCCACTCCATGGCGATCGCGTCCTGAAGACAGGAGCTAGAGAAGAATTGAAGAAATATGGCGACCGCGTCCCAGTTCATGGCAATCACGTCAATTTTTCCGAGTTGAAGATTCAAACTTTGCTTTTATGTTTTGTTTTATTATTTGGTTTGGAAGACTTTCCTTTTGTTAATTTCAGTATTATTTAGGGTTAGACTTATCTTTTAAGAACCCTAATTCTCATCTTACGCTACTCACTTTTCATCTAGAACTTTAGTTTTGCAAACAATGAGCAAGAACTAATTCTGTTGTTTTGCCTAGCGGTTGAAACCATCAGCTGATTCAGTTGTAAGATTTGTCACTCTTTTTCTTGTTCTTTTCTTTTGGGTTTGTATTGATTCTCTTGTTTCTATCCATATGATTTCTATTGGTTTTGCTAGACTGGCCACCTAGTTTGATTGATAGTCTTCTATTGCTAGACTAGGAATAGACGGTGGAATTCCTTGTCATTGTAGAATCCATAATTTCATGATCTGGTAGTGGATTGCTTTTATGAAAGAGAATTGATTGCATGTTCAATACTTGACAGTTGTAAGTTATTGCATGCATCCTTGTGATTCCTATGCTCTTTGATGCTATTTGATTTAAATTAGGAGGTCTCTTAGGTTATTGAGTAGTAAGTATTATCAGTACCGGTTGGCATGCTGATATACTAAAGATCGGAATAGGAACATTCCCTAGGATTGATAAGAACTTGAGATAATCTATGATCAACTTGATTGACTATTGTGTGGATACTTGCTAGGTGGAACCCCTTCACTATCATATTCTCAACCATCGTTGATTTGCTTGTTTCTTATTACTTTGTTAGTTCGATAAATCAACCCCCCCCCCCCCTTGTTACTTGTTCTTGAGTTGATATTTCACTTGTTGCATAGAATTGGTGTTTTGATTCCTTTGGGTTCGACCTCTACTTACTTGCTATACTCTAGTTAGTATTTTTAGGGTTTCTTTGATTTAGTAACCACGCCATCTGCTCTATCAATGATGTTGTGAAGCCAGTGGATAATGTTGGTGGTGTCTCTTTAAACATAAATGAGCCATTGTTTGTAAGCTCCAAAGACTCAAGTGACACTGAGGTATGACACATTCTTTTCTAACAATAAATTAGTTTATTTTGTGTAGAGTAAGTTAATGTTGCATGACATGATATTTTAATATTTTGGTCAATGTTCTCTGCAAGGGGTGGAAAACTTTGAATCAATTGGTGTTGGTAGAAGAAGTGGAGATGTGATTATGGATGTTGTTACTGAACTAACTAAGAAGGCAATAGAGAAGGATGAGGTTGACCCTAAGAAGCAAGATGAGTTGAGACAAAATGATCTCGAAGATGCCCCAAGGGAAGAGCTGACTCAACAAGTTGCAGTAGATGAGGTTGGGAAGGCAACAGAGGGGGGCAAGGCCGAGGAAGAAAAGGAAGATGAGGTTGGGAAAGCAAAAAAGGGGGAAAAGGCTGAGGTGGGCAAGGCAGATGAGGTTGGGAAGGAAACAGAAGGGGAAAAGGATGAGGTTGAAACATTTTTATTTGGGAATAATGATGTGCATGCGGAAGGTGATTATTTTTCCAAACCCAAACTTGTGTTTGGCAATAGGATGAAGTCTATTTTCCAGTCTCTAAATAAGTTGTCTCCACAGAAAACAAGGTACCTCCCCAAGCTATCATGTCACCATTTTGTCGAGGTTTTATATGCAGCATGGCAGGATATTATAATATTTTGGTCAATGTAACTACATGTATTTTCCCAAGCGCAATATCAAGCCATCTACTTCTGTCAGCTCCTCTTGCATATCCCAGCTCACCAAGAAGAACAACACCAAGAAGGAAAAGGACAATGACAAGGAGAAGAATAAAAGGAAATGAGATGGAATGATTTTTGGAAAAAGATAACCAACAATCCAATTGTAAAAAAGAAATGACCCCTGCAATCGAATGGTACTGAGATGAAAGGTAGAAAATATGGGTGTATTTATATACAAATTAATTTCTTTTATGATGAATACTATCATAGAATTACAATATTTTTTATGATTCAGCCCCGAGGAATTTCGTGGTATTTCTGGAGCTTTTATCGACAATTCTTTCTTTGAGTGCTTAATTGAGGCAAAGGTCTGGTGGGATAATCTGGTAATGGGGGCAGAATAAAGTTTTCATTATTTATTTTTTCAGTCATTGTACACTTCATGACATGAAAAATATTGATTTTTAATTGTGTTGGGAGCAATTAGATGAGGTTCTTACACTCATAAGGTATGAGCTCCGGAAAAAACTCGGTTGAGAATTACAAGCCTTCTATTATGGACTGTTCACGGTGTGAGGATTTTAAATACAAACTTAAAAGTGCAGAAGGTAGGATTGAAGTATCAGATCTGCCAGATCGTGTCGTGCGCTACTTCAAGGGAAGTCTTCCACATTTCTTTGGGAAAAGATGAGAAGATGTGGACTTCATATATCCACCACTCTTTGTTAGACGAAATCACTGGGTGGCCATTGAAATAGACCTAGTCAACTAGAAGCTAAGTGTTTATGATTGCAACGTTGACTTGAAGCTAAGTGTTTATGATTGCAACGTTGACTTGAAGCTAAGTGTTTATGATCGTGTCGTCCTAAGTGTTTGAGCAAATACGAGGCTCTGTCCACAAACTATGCACATAGGACTGAGGAAGATCTAGCTTACAATGAGAGGGTTGATGGTCTTGACCAAAATATAAGAAGGTAAGATATCCTTCCATTAGTCTATTATTTACCCACCACCCTTTCTAAATAATTGATGAATGAGTAAATTTTTTTCTAGTGGTGTATACACTGCCAAGTAAATTGAGTGGCTAAGTTTTGGAAGTGTTGATCTCTCTCTCATTTCGGACAACACGATCGACTTGCACAAATTTGATATTGCTAATAGTGTGTACGAAGAAGAATAGAAGCCTATGTTTACTAATGTTGGACGATATGAACAATTTGCAGTTGTGTGTATTTGTGTTTATGGGAACAATTTGCAGTTCTGTTTTTGTCAATATTGGTTTGGTTGACCTAAATAGTTGTGCTCTTTGAACAATGCTCTGTTTTTTGTTTTCATTCAACATATTTCTAGATTTTTTTTAATATTAATAGTGTGAAGGTACATCTATGACAACTGAAATGATAGGATGTGACAACTGTCATAGTAAGTCAGTTGTCCTTTATATAGGATAAAAATGAACACTGACAGGATAACATTTTCAAATTTGAATAAACCGCCTAAAATAAAAAAATCTCGCCTTATTTCTGTTTAGCATTCTAGTATATAAATAACAATGTTCCCTTAGAGCATTATTCATGCCATCAGTCTAAAAATTATCACAAAAATAGATCGCGTTATGGATTTCACGAGAGTGTATACTGAAGTTCACTACGGTGGTTCCCTTGTCCCCACCAGCGGAAGAATGACCAATGTCACCACCCACACCTATGAAGATGGTCTCTGTGAAGAATGGGCTCCAACGACATATAGGGTTAGGGACATACATTGGCTACGAGCAGAGCTATGGACCCTCAACAACTACCAGAACATCACACACTATTTCTTTTAGATGGTTCATGCTCATGGAGGAGGGATACTATAAGAGCCTTGCAGCACTCCCGTGATGCCCATGCCCATGCCGGTCTAGGAAGGTCTGTTTCGCTGAACAACATCTTCATTGTTACCGATCAACACCCATTGGAGCTGAAAAGGAGATAGAGTCGTGACTTCAAACCTCCGAGTCGAGACATTTGTTTGGACATACCATGTTAAGGAGAATCTCATGTGTAAACTATGCAATGCCTCATTTTGTTAGGTGAAGCAATCTATTGGAATTTCGATGTAGTATGACATGATGTAAGTGCAAGGGCGACAAGATATCTTTTAATTCGTGATATAAGTGCAAGGGTGTTGGTGTTTTAAGTTTCTATGCTTTAATGTCTCATATTCAAGCTTCTATGATAATGATAAATATTGAGGTTAACTAACGAGAAAGCATAACAAACCATACCTAAAAAAAGCATCTATAAACATATAAAATGAACCTTTAGAATCTTTTGATGGTGCATTTAGGGATGATTTTGGTGGTGCATTCAAGTTGAGTTTCTTTTCTGCCGTCTTCTCCTCTCCCTTTCATTACTCTCTTATCACGGTCATTCTTTAATTTACTCCAATTGTGTTTCTTTGCCTCTTCCTAGACCTGGCAATCGGGTCGGGTCGGTCGGGTTCGGGTTAAGGGTGCTCCGGGTCGGGTCTTTTTCGGGTCGGGTCATTTCGGGTCTAAAATTACCGGGTCAAAACAGGTCGGGTTGTTACGGGTTTATGGGCGGGTCGGGTCGGGTTCGGGTCTAAAATTACCGGGTCAAAACAGGTCGGGTTGTTACGGGTTTATAGGCGGGTCGGGTTCGGGTTCGGGTCTAAAATTACCGGGTCAAACAGGTCGGGTTGTTACGGGTTTATAGGCGGGTCGGGTCGGGTTCGGGTCTAAAATTACCGGGTCAAACAGGTCGGGTTGTTACGGGTTTATAGGCGGGTCGGGTTTGGGTCGAAAATTTTGGAGTCAAACAAGTCGTTTGTTACGGATTTATTGTCAGATCGAGTCGCTTTGAGTAAAAACTTACCGAGACATAACAAGTTGAGTCGTTACGAAATATTGATGTTAAATTTGGGTCAATCTTAATTGCAAATTTTAATGTATGCTTCGATAGCAACACCACTACATTACCTTCTTTTCATTTATTTGAATAAGTTTGGCATAGTAACTTTTAGTAGATTAGCTAATATTTGAAAAAAAAACGAATGAAAACATTTATAAATTACAATTTACAACCTATGGACAAGTCAATAACCATCGACTAAATAAAACACGGTAGGTTCAAGGCGACGGCAAATAAAGACCTGATATGTTGCTCAAAATCAAAACACATCTTCACAACCATAATCAATCCATCGTTTAATGCAACTCAAGATAGATAGAGTATTAAAATGAAAACAATCTGTCAACTTAGTCACATAATTCAAACTGCAAAAAAATAACAATCTCATAACTTAGAAAGTAAAACATGTTCTTCATATTCTTGTCAATCTTCCATGTCCATTGACATTGGACTATCTTCACTGTCATTGTTGATGTCCATTCTTGTAACTTGTATAATTTTTCGAACAATAATCAACATCGATGTTGTAGACCATACATATTGCGCCAAGTTATACAGTTATCACTAGTTTGGTTTTACAAAGGAGGTGTTATTTGAAATGTTAGAAGTTGTGATTGGAAGTTACCCACATGGTTAAATATCTCTAATAAGCATTGAAACCAAGTTTCATTCCATTCCGACATCGTTTGGGCGTCGTTTTTCCAAATTGGCCTTAAGTCCATTTAAGGCCTTTTAAGGTCTTTTAGCTTTTACGCATAGTTTCAAGCCTCGTTTAGTGTAAGCGAGACCTTAATGGGACTTTATATGCCTAATAAGACTAAGTTGTATAATTTTTTCAATCATAATAATACATCGATGTTGTTGACCATACATATTGCCACAAGTTAGAGAGTGATGACTAGTTTGATGTTTAGAAAAGGAGGTGTTACTTGAACATGAAGAAGTTTTGATTGAGAGTTACCCACATGGTCAAATATCTCTAATAAGCATTGAAACCAAGTTTCATTCCATTCCGACATCGTTTGGGCGTCGTTTTTCCAAATTGGCCTTAAGCCCATTTAAGGCCTTTAAAGGTCTTTGAGCGTTTACGCATAGTTTCAAGCCTCGTTTAGTGTAAGCGAGACCTTAATGGGACTTTATATGCCTAATAAGAATAAGTTGTATAATTTTTTCAATCATAATAATACATCGATGTTGTTGACCATACATATTGCCACAAGTTAGAGAGTGATGACTAGTTTGATGTTTAGAAAAGGAGGTGTTACTTGAACATGAAGAAGTTTTGATTGAGAGTTACCCACATGGTCAAATATCTCTAATAGACATTGAAATCAAGTTTCAATCCATTCATACATCGTTTTGCCAAATTGGACCTTAATCTCATTTAAGGCCTTTTAGTGTTTACACATAGTTTCGAGCCTCGTTTTGTATAATAAGACTAAGTTGTACATTATTGGTACTTTATATGCCTAATAAGCGAGACCTTACTTTATATGCCTAATAAGACTAAGTTGTACATTAATGGTATTGGCACTTCATTTTAGTAGTGTTATTGATAGATTATTAGTGTTGTTGACAAAGTATTAATGATGTTGACAATTTAGTTAGCCGTGTTGACAACTTAACTAGCCATGTTGGCAGTCTATTGGTCTCGTTGACAGATTAATTAGTCGTGTTGACAATTTAACCAGTCCTGTTGACAGTTTATTTAGTCTTGTTGACAATTTAATTAGCCATGTTGACAGTTTACTTTACTAGTTCTCTAAAAGTTTAATTATCCATATTGACAGTTGATTAGTCTTAGTGACAGTTTATTTAATTGTGTTGACTAATTAATTAGTCATGTTTGCAATTTATTATCTAGTGTGTTGACAATTTGTCCAACGTGTTGACAGTTTATTAATGTTGTTGACAATAGTTATCTAGTGTGTTGACAATTTTTTGGGTAAAATTTACAATTTCCGCTTCTTTATTACTTTTATCTTTTTGGCCAAATTTTCGGGTCAAAAACGGGTTGGGGCGGGTCAACCCATTTTTGACCCCAAAAAATCGGGTCAATCGGGTTGGGTCGAAAACGGGTCACGGGTTCAATTTGACGGGTTATGACCCAGAAAAATCGGGTTGGGTCGGGTCGGGTTTGCGGGTCGGGTTAATTTCTGCCGGGTCTACTTAAGCTCTTCCTCTTCTCTTACCACCGCCATGTCTCAGGTACTAATCCTCTCTCTTTCCTTTGTTCAAACCATTTGGACTCATCCTAAACCCCGACTCTCTCTTCATCTCCTCCCAATTGAAGCTCTCCTCCACGCCTTCACTCTCTTTGCTTTTCAGGAAGCCACTCTTCATTGCCCGCCACTTCCGCCGTCCAATGCCCCTCTTCCTCAGAGCTTTCATTGGAATGGAGACCAGATCTGGCTTCAGATCTGATCGACTGAGTTTATTTTGCCAATTTTGTGTGCGCAATTCCGTATTTTGTGGCCTGCATTTCCGATTCTTTTGCTCGCTTTTCGTTTTTCCCCGTTACCAAGCGTGAAACGTCCATTGTTTGATTTCTCCGATTAACTGGCCGTGCAACCCTTTTTTGTTGTATAGGAGAAGTCATAGAAAAGTTGCTTATTTTACGAATAAGTGGATGTTGGAAAAGTATTGCCCTATGATCCTCTGCATCCAAGTACCTTCATGGGTTTAGGGTTTTGTATCTATCCTTATATTTTATGCATTCCTGGTCTGCTGAAGTGATGAAGTTAGTAATGAGATTAATTGTGTATAATATGGAATAATCAGAAGTCGCCTTTGACAATCTTCTATATTGTTCTTTACTTAGCAAATTGCAATGTTTATAGGTCCCAACAATGGCCATTGGCAAGGTTTATATAGCAAACAATACATCAGTTATTCAAGACGAGGTTCTTTCCCATAGGTTGGGTCTCATTCCATTAAAAGTTGACCCAAGGCTGTTTGAAATGAGACTAGGTATGACTTCTGAAAAAAATTTCAACAAGAAGAATAATGAATATTAGTTTTACCCGTGTGACGAGGATTTATGTGCTTTCTTTCGCTTAATCTGCCAGACAAGGATTTACCTAATGAAAATAATACAATTGTCTTTGCTGCCACTGATTGTTTTCTTTGATATCTCGAACTCATAATTTCAGACGAAGCATGACAGAGGATATTAGCTAAGTTAGAAATAGTCTGCATACCGTGTTGTATATTTTTGGTTGAAGTTTAGTGTGATGAACGAGGGATCATTGTTTTGGGGGTTAAAGATAGCATTTTTTTTTATCAGAACTTCACTAAAATCGAGCAAGATGAAAGCTGGAAGATGGTTTATGGTCCATTTTTGGTGCATTTGAACTCAGTTTCTGATGGTGAGGATCCTTATAAACTATGGAATATGGCAAAAGATCAGGCTTTAAAGGAACACCAAAATTGGCCCTATGACTTTCCACAGTCACAAGACTATGTTAGTCCGTGCCAACGAGGATCAGTTAATGGACAACTCATAGTTTATGACAGGTTAAATCTAACTTATCATATTATGAATTTCTAACTCATTGAAGATCGAGCTATATTCAATCTTGATTGTTGATGTAAAGGTATAATAATAGTGGACCACAACCTGGAAGTTCAGCTTGGATTGTTTAGCTCCGCCCGGCGACAAGGGATTTTGGCAACTATATACAAGGTTAAACAAATCCCATATATATTTACATAACCATTAAGAAGAAATTTGCAAAACTCAGATCAATTTTTTTTTAAATCTTTGCAGGGCTATCAGTTCTGGACTCAAGCAGATGAGAATGGAAATTTTGAGATCAAAGGAGTCATTCCTGGTGTGTACAACCTTTTTGCATCAGTTCCTGGTGTCATTGATGAATTCAGATATGAAGCAGATATTAATGTTGAAGCAGGTATGAACAAAATAGTTCTTCTTTTGTCCAATATACTATGTATCAAAGATCATCTGATTACATTAAAAATTTAGGGTCCGAGTTGGCACTTGATCATGTCATATACGAGCCTCCAAGAAACGGTCCAACTCTATGGGAAATCGGTATCCCTGACCGCACTGCTGCTGAGTTCTTCATTCCTGACGCAGATCCGAATATGGTTAACCGCCTATTTCTCAATGGAACAGATAACAGGTGAGTACTCAAATTGAAATCTCTTTTTTCACTGTTTCATTTTTCCCCTGCATAACGTGTCGTATATTTTTGGTTGAAGCTTAGTGTGATGAACGAGGGATCATTGTTTTGGGGGTTAACGATAGCATTTTTTTTATCAGAACTTCACTAATATAGCAAGTTTGGTTAACTTCATATTGCAGAAAGTTAACACACTTTACCCTTCGGTGAATATTGTAGTGCAGAAAGTGTTAGGATTGCTGATAAGTATGTATTGGCAGATTGAAGAAGAAATTGTCAGGCAACGTGAAGCCAAAAAGGGCCTAACTGCAAAAAATGAAGCTCGGGATCAAACAATATGGATCTTGCGTTTGCGGTATGTTCCGTACTATTGAGCCCATCAACAGTTTCATATTCCTAACATTAATCTATCAGTCTTATTTATTGGGTGTATAAGAAGAATTAATCATGAACTATTGCACAAATTTGCTCACTTTGCAGAGCACACTTATGTGTTTAATACAGATCATGCTTTTAGTTCTTTTCCTTATGTGTTTAGCTTCTGTTGTAAGCAGGACAACAACAAGCTTTTGTTCTTTACAATTGCTTCTGGTTTTTAGCTTATGTTATTTGGTTTCTTTTTTGCAGAAGCCAACAAAAAAATTCTATTTTGTAGCAGTTTTGCATCTCTTTTATATCAACTTCTATTTTTTTGCTTCTTTTCGCAACAACCAACTACAACTTCTGTTTTGCAGTACTTCTGTTTTTAAGCTTCTAATTTGCAACAACCAGCAACAACTTCTGTCATCCTAGCATCCAACAACAACTTCTATTTTGTAGAATTAGATGTCTATCTTCATCCAAATTTTGTTACAATGAAAATGATTGCTGGGTTTGCTAATTTATCTGCCTGTTTGTATTACATTCTAGGTTCCATGAGTTTCTTAAGCTTGCAAATGAAATTGGAAACATAACCAGACAGGAAGCTGTTAGCATGGTGGGTAATTATGCATTATAAAAAAAGTCATTATTTTTTGCAATTATCTGAATTAGTTTATTTTTGTAATGGACCTGCTAGGTCCCAAAAGAAGGTACGAGGATTAACTGCCAAGCTTATTCACGTGCAAGGAAATACTTGTAGTAGAAAGTCTTTGATTTATGCAAGTGATTTTCTTTATTTCTGAACTTGGTAAAGATGAGTGCTTTTGGGAGTGTCTTTGTTGGGTTTCTGAGGGCCATTGGGAGAGATTGCTTGCTGTTGCGAGGAGGGCCGCCGATAAAAAGGAGATCCGGATTGAGGAGGAAACAAAATCATCAAAGTTTGCCTTGGGTTCGGCACCCTTCCCTTCTTTTGCTTGCTCTATTTTTTGCAAAGAAATTCCTGAACTCAATTTCTTTCTTCTTAAGTGAAGCTGCTATTTTGCTATGTTTGTTGAAATTTAATGTACTGAAAAGCACAATGGAATTGGATCCCTAGCATTAGATATTAAATTTGGGTTTTTCTTCTATAATGTTATTTTGTTGGTGAAAGTGCTTATTTTGCTATGTTTGGATTCACTTGATAGTTTAGGGTCTCATGCGTTTCTGAATGGTGATAGCTGAAATTTGATATGCCGAAACTTGACAATAGAATTTGAGTCCTAGCATTGAAGATTAAATTTTTGTTTTTTCCTAAACTATGATAGCTTTCTCTTCCCCTATTTGATCTGGCTGATTAATGGATAGTTATATTTCTTGAGGTGACATCTTTTGTTTTTCCCTCTATCGTACCAATGTAAAGTTTTCTTACAGATCTTTTTAGCGAAGCTTTTTGCTTTGAAGTTGTGAACTTGCTTGCTTTTGGGTATATAGAAGTTTATCCTAAAAGTGAAGGGCAATATGTGTTTCAGAAAAGCTGAACTTCACAAGATTTGTAGAAACAGTAAATATCGATTCTTGTGTTTATGGTTTTTCTTTGTAGGGGATGCCGAAAGGTGTATCATCCTTCTTCTGCAGAACTTGACGAGTCCTTTTTCCAATTAAAGGGCCGCTGGAATTGTGGTAACTTGACGAGTCCTTTCTCTAGAAAGTTCAAGGAACTTGTAAATCACATATATGTGAATCAATCTGGATGTTCTTGAGTAGAGTGACGTGACATAGTTGTGAATGTCGTGGTTTGGGTGAATGCTAAATTCATGAATTTCAAAATATTAGTTTATTTACATGTTTATATCAATCTAGACCTCCGTTTATATCAATCTAGACCTCCTTAAGTAGGTGCAACTCTTTTTAATGATTCTTCTATCAATCTGAATGTGTTAGACATGAGTCATTAAGTCCAGCAAACATATTATCTGGCTTTGCCTGATTATTGTGCTATTGTGGCTAATAAATTATGATTTTAGTTTCGTGCTTCCCCCAAGTGCTCATGATCTGACACTATTCAAAAGTGATCCATAATTGTATACATCTCTATATAGATTATGGTGGGAAATACCTTACCCAAATGTATTTCTTATTTCATTTTGATTGCTAATATATTTTCATCTGACATCTGTTGGAACTGAGTTTTCGACTGGACTTCCGGGCACTTTTCCGGTGGGATGCGATCACCGGTTGTGCCGGATTATGGGAGCGTTGACTTCGTCTCCGCGAGCACTACGCCGTAGTGTATTCACACGTCAAAATCGGGTTTCGTTTGAATGAGAAATGAGGGCTCAAACTTGATTGCTTGCCTAAGTCAAATAACATGTTTGAGCTGATTTTGGGTTGAATTTTTGTCCCACATCGAAAATTGGGAAAGAATTTGAAGAGTTTATATAACCCAAACCCCCTACCCTTGGTAAGACCTTGGGAGAGGTATGGAGAGAGGACCCGGGGGCCACTCGCGCGGTTCGTCCGTCCGGTCCGTGGTGCGTGGCTTGGGACACTACAAGAAAACTTGTTTTTTGCAACGACCAAAATCGTTGCAAAAAAGCAAAGTTTTCGCAACGACTTTTGTCGTTGCGGGGTCGTTGCCCGTAAGCCCGTAGTAAAAGGCTATTGCAACGACATTTTTCGTTGCTAAAAATAGCTTTCTTTCACAACGACATTTCTCGTTGCAAAAGATTTGTCGTTGCAATTCAAAGTATCAACTAGTAAGATTTTTGCAACAACTAATGTCGTTGCAATACATTTGCAAAAATTGGCAACAAGTATTGTCGTTGCAATACATTGATAATTTTCACAACTACTGATGTCGTTGCAATACATTGATAATTTTCACAACTACTGATGTCGTTGCAATAGAATATTTTATGCAACAAGCTTTGTCGTTGCAATACATAATTTTAACCAGTAACACATTTTTATTTTGCAACGACCTCTTCCCACAATTCTTATGATTCACATTCATAGCTTGTATCCAAGATCATAACAATAATAACTTCAACTGTACAAAAACTTCAAAAACTTGTTTAAATTACAATCTGTATAAAAAAGATGTCCAACATCCAAGTTTTCATTTCCCAACATGCATCCAAAATCATACAAACTCTATCCAAAATCATTTCATAATAATCCCTTCCACAATATCCCAAAATCAACCTTCAATGCTTCAACACCTGAAAAGAAGACACCTTGGTTATGTGAAATTCATTTCTCAACTGCAATCAGTACAAAATAGAAATTTTAATAACTTCAGAATAAAGATAAAACTTTAAAAAGAAGATAAAAGCAGTACACAGGTTTATGGAAGATTTTTCATCCAACAATAATAGTCAAGAAACATGTGCATAGAATTCTTAGTTGCTATTATGGGACTTGATCAATCCTACTGCAAAAAAATGTACCAAAAGAAATAGTAAAGAAACAGTAAAAGAAACTGGTCCCCAGCTAAAAATGAATAATGAAAATCTCATGTTGAGGTTTTAAAACAATGAGATTATGATGAAGTGTTCCACATCTATATAAAAAACATAGATTGATTAAGTTTTTCTATCTTAGAATAAACAAAAAAAATAGAGAGCATTCTATAACATCGAATTAAAAATAGACAACGGGGTGGCTTAGCCCAAAAAATAATTATTCAATGTCGTAGAATCAACTCCAAATATAGTATTCACTAGTAGAAAAAACACTTGTTGAGGCGGGCAAAAACCCCCCTGTTGAGGCGGGCAAAGGGCGCTGCAACAGAGGGGGCTGCAACAAGTCAATACTTGTTGAGGCGGACATTTGCCCGCCTCAAAAAGTGACTTGTTGAGGCGGTCAAAAAAGTGCCCGCCTCAACAAGTACCCAAAAAATATATATCTGTTGAGGCGAATTGATGTTGCCCGCCTCTAATGTTTGGCAATTTGCCCGCCTAAAAAACAGTTCCCTGACGCTTGTTAATTAATAGAGAGATTGAACTATTTAAGCCTAATGTCTGGAGAATTAAGGAATGATTAAACGAATAAAATGAAATTGGATTTCATCATTACAAAAGAGAGCTACAAGAAATTTGTGATTTTTTATACAACTGAAAACCAAAAAACTGAAATCAAAGTCCTAGATTTGGAACAAGACTTCTCTAGCTACGAACTAAAAAATTAGGAATGGAGCTCGGACGACTTCAATGGAGGATAAGATTGCGAAGCGAGACGGACTGTGGGGCAAGGCGAGACTGATTGTTGGGCGAGGCAAGACGGACTGCGGGGCGAGGCGATACCCATAGCTTGGCGAGGCGAGACCGATTGCGGGGTGATGCGAGACGAGGCGACTATTCCACCTTCCGAGACTTCTTGGACTGCTTCTTCTTCTTGCGTTGAGGAAAGAGAGCCCGAAACACGACTGCAGCAGCTAGCGCCCCGACGAAGGGGCAGATCCAGTGCACGTACAACTGCTCCCATGTGTCGTGACACTTGTTCACATATGCCCACCCGAACGCCTGTCAAAGTAAACGTATAACTCATTTACATGATAAACTTATTTAACCATTTTCAGATATCCAAGTAACTAATTAGAAAAGATTCGCTTGAGTGCAAATGTGAGAATGCTTTCATGCACATAAACAATATGTGTGTGACTATGTGTAAGTGAAAAATCATGCATATATGCACATATTTCACAGCTAAGCGAGCATGATCCGCTCTCAATTTATAAAGCTAAAGACACTTGAAGAAAAGCAAAGTAACACTGTGTAATGGATTGAAACCTATGGTTCCAATTCATTAGTAAAATTGTATTCATAAGCTGCTAAAGTAGTGGCTATCGTGAGTGATTAAGATAAGTTCACTCTCTACACCTCACAATGATACTTGACATAGAAATTTCTGAAGTGAATCAGCCCAAGTGGTTTCTATTCTAGAAACTGTATTTACTCTGTAAACCGCACTACTTGGACAGTGTGCAATGCAATGTGCAGCACCCTTCCATAACTTAATTTCAAAGCTCTCTCTATATATATACTGTAATGTACTCTACTCTACTTCACTGTTAAATTTACTTGAGCTTTGTTTCTGCATAGCAAATTTTGTTGAACTGTCAACACATGCAACAGATCCACTTCAATTCATACACTACTTAATTCAATTGAGTAATGAAATCCAACCCATTACACACATACATTATTAATAACATGATATAATGCATGCACTTAATTTATGATAATAACATAAAACTGATGATACTGCAGTCATTTAACCCTAGCTACACCATACAATTATATAGTAATTAGTCCATACATCATCTTAGCTTCTACAAACATCTTAACTTAACCATAGATTATCCATCTCTAGCTCGCTATAGCTCCGGCTAAATGCTAATTAAACAACAGTTCAAGCAGCATTTTCCAATTAATTAGGCAAACCTAGAAATTAATTAATATATAATTAAATCAACTTACTCCTCATCGGGATCCTGAAACGACGTCGTCGTGAGGCAGCTAGGTAGTAGGGTTTCTCTTACCAAGGGTATGCTTGTTGTTGTGCATCCAGACCTTGAGAACATGGCGTTTGATGCCGGTGAGGTCGCATAATTCCTGAATGAGCGGCTCGTCTTGCTTCTGTAGCCTCCATCCAACCTTCTCCACAGATCGATTACCATCACGCCTGTGTTGAAATAGCAGGGAGGACGATGCCGCTGGATCCAGATCTGAAGTTTGAAAGAATATTTTGAAAGAATGAAAACCTCAGTTAAAGCTCACAGTTATTTTGTAATATGTCGTGAAATCAAATCCTCAATTGAATTTTAGGAAATTTTTTGTCCCAGTTTTAGATCCATACATATGTGTTAATTTTTATATATCTTAAATCCTTGATTTATGAGTAATGGAAATAATTTTAGAAAGATGATCCGATCTATTAGTTTCTTTGACAAACCAATTCTTATGCCAAGTTTCTCTTGAACTTTACTCAGCAACCCAAACCAAGAAATTGGCTTTTACGATGACAAAGGAAAGAAAAATTATAAAGGACTGTGAACAAATGAGCATAGTTAGAAAATACAACTAAGTAGACTTAGTATGTGCTGAATTGGATTTAGAGGCTTTTATAGTATTATAGTTCATGGAAGCAAGCTCTACTTGCTCTAAACTACTTGCACTGAACTTGGACATTCTAATAAGAAAACATATGAGGTTATAAGGCAGCAGAACAACAAAAAAGAAGCCATGGACAGAAAGTCTAATCAGAAAGAGCATAATATTAACTCTTATAGGACCAATTGTCATCATCAAATTAGAAAAAGCAGAGGAATTTAACAAACCTTTGTTGAAATAGATGATTATTCAAGGAAGAAGGAAAATCTCAGATAAAGCCTACAACGGAGCTGAAAAATCGGAACCCCATGTTAGATCTTGCCTGATTAGGGTTAGGGTTAGAAAGCAGAACATGCGGCCTTGGAGCGGAGCTGACAAATCCACGGCCGGAGGAAGCAACTGGGTATCGGATTTGAGTTTGGGGAAGGATTTGGGGAGGAGCAAAAGGTGAAGAAGACACTAGGTTTTGAGGTTGAGGTGAAGGTATGAGAGGTGAGCGTTGACCAGAAGGAGGGGGTGAAATAGGAGGTGAAATCGACCAGCGAGGCAGTACTCAGGCGCGCCGAGGACGTTGTTGTTGAGAGGAATCGACCAGAGACGGGCGATGTCATCGGAGTCGAGGTAGATGACGCGGGGGACGGTGTTAGGGAGGAGATCTGATAAGTAGATGCTTTACGGAGGGAGGAGGAGTTTTTGGGGGTGACGATTGTGGTGTTGAAGAGGAGGGAAGGGAAGGTGGAGGAGATGATGTTGTGGAGTTGGGAGGAGGCGAGGTAGATGATACGAGGAAGAAGGAGTGGGTATGAACTGAGAAGCGGAGGCGCAATGAAGTTAGGAGAATTTTAGGGTTTTTGAGATCCCTTTTGAGGCGGGCAACACCTGTCCGCCTCAACAGATATCAAATCGGACCCTTGTTGAGGCGTATTTTATATGTACGCCTCAACAGCTCAAAAATTCAAGACCTGTTGAGGCGGGCAAAATTTTGCCCGCCTTAACAAGTCTAATTTTTTGTATTTGTTGAGGCGGCCAAAATTTTGCCCGCCTCAACAGATGTTTGTTGAGGCGGGTAGAGTTTTGCCCGCCTCAACAAGGGCGCTGCAACAAGTGTTTTTTCCACTAGTGATTTAACTTAAAGATGATTAGTGATATAATAAGTAATAGCGATACCTTTTGTCAATTGTCATCACACCAGTTATAACTGCACCAACCAAACAAAGAACAATAAAAACATCGTTTATGATGATCATCTTTCGGAGAATTAGGCAAATGCTTCACCATAACATAATCTTCTATGAGTTTTGGGCCATATTCTAGGGCAAAGGATAATTTAGAAGCTTCCAAAAACTTGCAGACCTGCAAGCAAGAATACCTTTGTCACTAATGATTTCCCTAAAATAATCATGCTAGATTAGGTTTAAAGTGAAGTTAACATTTAGATCGAAAGATAGATTAAAAAGACAACCAACTAGCAGGATTTGACAAATTGCCCACTTATACATTAAATAGAAACCAATGTTGGTCTAGCATATATGTAGCAGAGAGGACCGACTTGGCATCATGAGAAAGAGAAGAGAAGTCTTGGAGAAAGAGTTTCTGTTTTTAACTAATAGAAGCTTATTAAATTCTAATTAATTTCCACAAGCAAAAAGCAATGTCTAATAGTGCAAAGAGAACATACTAGTCTTTCACCAAAAATTTGGTGCAATAGGGTAGAAGAGATTTTCCCAGATTCAGGATACCATTGATGCATTACAGCTGTCAATCTCACTCTATCAGAAATACAGATCCCAAACTATATAAAAGGAATTAATGAGAATTAATTTCCATATATTATCTCCTAAGCAAGCTGACCATACTTGTTGGTAACAACTTACAGTGGGATCAACAAAATTAGCAGCTATGCAATTCATGAAAATTAACATTACAAGAAAAGAAGCTAGATACTCCACAAACTTGATCACTTGACACTTATCAGATATAATGTGGTTGTATGTTAGACATCATTAACATTATAGTGATTTGGTGTATAGTGAAGGAAGACAAATGAAGTTCATAACCAGATCAAGAATGAGTATTCATACTGTTAAAAGGTAAAGTGAGAAAATTAAAAAGAATTGAGCAAGGATTCATACGGAGCATGGGACTTTCTTGTGCGGATCCAATTTGGTATTAACACCCAAAGCTTTATAGTACTTCTCTATCCCTTCTAGATTAGAGAAAGACATGCCTGTTGCAATCTCTTTAACACCTTGCAGGATCAACAAATTTTTCCCACCATGTTTATTGAGAAATAACTTGTAAGATGGAGATAAAGAGTCTTGCTTCAATATCTAAGCCGGCCTGGAAAAACACGCACTTATCAAACATATTTACTTTAAAACTAATCCTTACACCTAAGTAGTACGGCAACAAGAAACATCAATATGTATCATAATTCTGCAGCTCTCTATCTTTACTTGCCAGGAAGATGCACAACATAAACCACATTAGTTACAAAGCTCAACTAAAGAAAACCTGTAAAACTAACAGAATAGAATCAAATCAACCAAACTCCATGACTCACAATAGAGACATACAACACTCCAGAAGAGCACCAAGACAAAATTAGAATGGACTCCCTCATTCTGTTTGATGAATCAGCCCCAGTTTATATACATGAGTCAATTGGCCTGCTTACAAGGCATCAGGCACTTGTGGTGAATGCAACTATGCATGGTATTATACTGAAAAGAAATGCCCGGTTTACTGCGGTGATCCTTCACAAAGATGGTGAGTAAAATATAAGATTCTACCTCTTCTTAGCATCAGTAATTTATGTCTACCTAAGTGCAAGATAAACTTTTCAGGTACCATGTACCGCCCTCCTGGCTAAAACCAGAGGGAAATCTGATGGTGGTTTTTGAAGAAATGGGTGGAGACCCGAAATGGATTTCGTTGGTTAAAAGAGAAATAGGCAGCGTATGTTCTGATATACACCAGTGGCAACCGACCTTATTGAACTGGAAGTTGCATGCTTCCGGGGCAGTAAACAAGCCGCTTCGACCTGAAGCTCATCTATGGTGTGCTCCTGGTCGGAAGATATCCTCCATCAAATTTTTCTCATCCATGCTTCTGGGGCAATAAAAACACCAAATGTGAATCAAAGGATATAAACAAGGAGTAGAGTTAACCTTATCGTCTCCCTCTTCTCAGAGTTGTTGCTCCTCTTCGACGAGTAGTCTCCATCCACCGCTGTACTTACCCGGTTCCCCCGTTTGGAGCTCCGACGCCCCAATCTCGCTCTGGCACATGAGGCGGCTGAAGAGGAGTTAGAGATTGAGAGGTAGAGAAAATGGGTTGTTGAGAAGACGAGAGTTTACGGGTTTGATAGAGGAGAGAGACTCGAGGTGGGAGATGCAGCGGCGGAGGTTGATGGAGGCAAAGGAATGTGGGAAGAGGAATTGCGGCTTGCGAGGGTTTCTTGTAAAGATAAATCAGATTTGGCTCTAGATTTCGCAACGACAGTAATTAGAGGAATTATATTGCAACAACAACAGTCGTTGCTTTACATATAAATGTTATATTGCAACGACTAATTCGTTACCTTACTTGTATAATTTTTATTGCAACGACTTTTCCGATGCAAAAAATATGTATCAACTTTTGCAATTTAGCCGCCCATTTTTCGGAGGGAGGGAAAATAAAATTCCATGTATTGCAACAACTATTGCAACGCAATATATAAGTCGTTGCTAATGAAATGTTTTGCAACAACAAATTTTTGTCGTTGCCAAAAGTCGTTGCAATAAACTGTTTTTCTTGTAGTGGGACTAGCGGATGTGATCTTAGGGATCAAAATCTTTAGACATTCAGAAGGAATAGTCTTGTCTCAACAACATTACGCCGATGCGGTACTTGAGCGATTCAAGAACTATTCAAATGGGATTACAAAAAGTTCGGTGGACCCGCATCTCAAACTGAAGAAAAACTCGGGTAATGGCATATCACAGTTAGAGTATGCTCGTGTGATAGGAAGTCTTATGTACTTGACAAACTGTACAAGACCAGACTTAGCACATGCTGTCAACGTACTGAGTAGATATACCAGTAATCCAGGACACAATCACTGGAAAGCAATAACTCGAGTATTGAACTACTTGCGACATACTCGGAGTTACGGGCTGCACTATGGAAGATATCCAGCCACCCTAGAAGGCTATAGCGATGCTAACTGTATATCAGATTCAAAGAACTCAAAATCCACCAGTGGGTATGTATTTACGCTGGGTGGTGCAACTGTATCATGGAAATCCTCAAAACAAACATTATTGGCCAGATCCACAATGGAATCTGAGTTCATTGCTTTAGACAAAGCAGTTGAAGAAGCATAATGGCTTCGAAACTTTATGGAGGATATTCCTTTGTGGGAAAAACCAGTGCCAGCTTTAGGTGTACACTGTGATAGTCAAGCGGCTATCTCTCGGGCACTGAACACAATATATAATGGTAAGTCTCGTCACATAAGACGATGACATAAAACCATAAGACAATTGCTCTAAACTGGTGTAATCTCAATAGATTATATCAAGTCAGCCGACAACCTGGCAGATCCGTTCACTAAGGGATTGTCAAGAGAGCAAGTTGTAAAGTCATCTAGAGGAATGGGTTTAAAGCCTATGACGAAAGTGGATGCTTGATGGCAACCCTACCTAAGTGATTGGAGATCCCAAGAAATAGGTTCAAGGGGAAAACAAATTTAAGTCGAATCTAGAGAGCACTTGGAGATATTATATCTTCTTCCCTAGTTCCTAGGATGATAAAAGTGCGATGGCAAAGTAGAGGTTAAGAATTTGCTTTTAATGATTCCATAAACTTTGAAGAACAAAGTAAGGTATAAGTAATACCATTTATGGTCAATCACCTTATGAGTGTGAAATGGGGCCGTTTCTAGGAGAAAGAAGAGAGACTGCTTTCTCCAAGTTCACTCATGAATAACCAGGGATGTTCACGACCAAAATGAACACAATCAGAGAACCTAGTTCTGTGAGAAGATGAAACTGTGTGATAGTTATTGTCTAAGTTTACGTCAAAGCCCGGGTGGTTCAAGACATCATGTTCACTACCTGGTCGAGTAAATCCGATAGCTACTAACAATGGGTGGTTCAAGGCTGAAAAACGCCACCAGCTCAGATGCAGTGATTCTTCGTCCGTACTCTAAAAAATTATGTCTGTCTTGTCTAAAGCACGTGTAATAGAATCATTTCTATTCATATGGGGGATTGTTGGAACTGAGTTTTGGACTGGACTTCCGGGCACTTTTCCGGTGGGCTGCGGTCACCGGTTGTGCCGGATTATGGAAGCGTTGGCTTCGTCTCCGCGAGCACTACGCCGTAGTGTATTTACACGTCGAAATCAGGTTCTGTTTGAATGAGAAATGAGGGCTCAAACTTGGTTGCTTGCCTAAGTCAAATAACATGTTTGAGCTGATTTTGGGTTGAATTTTTGTCCCACATCGAAAATTGGGAAAAAATTTGAAGGGTTTATATAACCCAAACCCCCTACCCTTGATAAGACCCTGGGAGAGGTATGGAGAGAGGACCTTGGGGCCCTCGCGCGGTCCGTCCGTCCGGTCCGTGGTCCGTGGCTCGTGGTCTTGTGGAATGGGCCGTAGGCCCAAGCAGCAGCTAAGCTTTTCTTTTTGAGGTGAGCTGAATCTGGAAGTTGGGCTTCCAAAATTAGGTTTTTGAACTGCCTCGTTAGGGACGTCCAACTAAGTCAGCAACAACCTCCACGATCTGCTCCACTTGCTCCACAACTGACTGCCACCTCGTTTAATCCTCTCTTTTCTTCTTCTTCTCTGAGAGTACAACACATATCAGGTTCGTTGGCTTCTGATTTTGATTGTGCAAACCAGAAGAGCTCGCTGTTGTATCCTGGGATTCTCAACGCCGGTAACCGTCACATATACGGGGTGTTATAGAATTAAGGACAAAGATTATTTCTCGCCTCTGCAGAACAATTTCGTGACAGAACTTCGGTATCATTCTTCTTAATTCTGTTCTTTCAATTATTTCTTTACAGATTGCTATAAACGCAGATTACAGGTCCTACAATTTTAATTCTGTAAAATTTTATCCTGTCTCTAACAATCTGTTTGAGTTTTAAAGAAACAGAAAGTTGCATTCCGAAGAAAATTGTCTGTACTGCGTACAGTTTCGGATCTGTGTTCAGATTTGAGTAAAAACGAAAATTATTTTTCAATAATTCTGAGGTTGCTGCTGTATTACAGAACCAAAAAACTGTGTTTACAGTTCACGGAATTCTGATTCTGTATTTACAGTTTGTAGAATCTGTGTTTTACAGTTCGCAGTTTTCAGATCTGTTTTACAGTTCGTGAATTCTGGAATTTTTTACAGTTCGCCAAATTACAGATCTGTTTTACAGTTCGTGAATTCTGGAATTTTTTACAGTTTGCAGAATTACAGATCTGTTTTACAGTTCGTGAATTCTGGAATTTTTTACAGTTCATAGAATTACAGTTCTGTTTTACAGTTCGTGAATTTCTGGTTCTTAGTTTACAGATTCGCAGATTTTCTTGTTCTGTTTTTACAGTTTGCAGATTTCTGGTTTCTGCGTTTACAGATTTGCAGATTTGGGTTATGTTTTTATAGTTCGCAGATTTCTGGTTTCTGCATTTACAGTTTGCAGAAAAACTGTGTTTATTTTTCAGATTTCAAATTTTTTTATTGCAGAGTTACTTCTAAGTCATACTAATATTTGTTTGTTTTACTGAACAAATACAATGACTAACAGAAATGAGAAAACTACTGCTGCTGACGCTGGCAACGCCATTGGGTCGCCCCGAATTCAATTTGGGACAATGCCTCTCGATCTGGCTCAGATAACTGACAGGGGTCTAGCTGAGAACAGTCCGGGTCATAAGAGTCCGGCTAAGAAGAGTCCGATCAAGGAGACCCTCGGTCGTCCAAGTGGATTTGCCACAAGTGCCTCTTCATCCGGCTCAACCGAGTCATCCGGCTGAAACAAACCATTTGGCTCAAGCTCTTCATCTGGGCCAGACGAGTCATCCGGGACAAACAAGTCATCCGGGTCAAACGAGTCATCCTATGGACCTGTCTGATGTTCAGTTGGCTCACTTGAGGGTTCCCTACAGGCCTTATGTGACAACCATGCCGAACACTATCCATGCTGGGGTCCTGCCCGAAAAATTTGACGGGAAAGAGTTCAGAATATGGTCTCAGAAGATGCAGTTCTTCTTGACCATGATGAATCTTGACAGGTTTTTGACGGAGGAGAGACCTAGGTTCTCCCCACACAACACTGACGCCCTAGCTGATTGGGTGAAAGGGGACTATGCATGCAGAGGTTATGTTACTCATCGCATGATTGACTCGCTGTACAAGGTCTACTGTAACCATGATACCGCTAAGGAATTATGGGACACTCTAACAAAGAAGTACAAGACGCAGGATGCTGGCTCGAAGAAAGCGGCAGTAGCAAAGTTTTTGAACTACAAGATGGTAGATTCAAAGTCGGTCGTGGAACAGGTTGAAGAACTACAACTGATCGTCCATGAAGTGATCTCCGAAGGAATGACCATCTGTGAGGCGTTCCAGGTAGGTGCCATCATTGAGAAGCTTCCTCCATCATGGGAGCAGTTCAAGGTCTACTTGTTGCTGAAGCAAAAGGCAATGAGGGTTGAAGACTTGATCGTGAGGCTTCGGGTCGAGGAGAACAATAAGAGGGCCAATGAGTTGGACCTTCTAACAAGGCAAACCTGGTTGAGCATCGGGACTAGGGGAAGAACAAGAAGTTTCAACCTCAAAACACCACAAACTTCAAGAAGCAAGGAGCTAAGAAGTTCAGTGGAAAATGCCACAAGTGCGAAAAGATTGGGCACAAGGCAGATGAGTGTCGCAGCAAGCCCGACAACAGAAGAGACAAAGGGAAGAAGTCTCAAAACAATTTAGCTCAAAACTCGCTGACAGCAGACGATCTGTGTGCGGTGACTGAAGTGAATTTGGTTGGGAGCAACCCAAAGGAGTGGTGGTACGATACAGGTTCCACTAGACACACCTGCTCAGATAAGGGACTGTTTACCACTTATCAGAAGAGCCGAACAGAGGAGAAACTCTTCATGGGAACTCTGCGACATCAAAGGTTGAAGGTATTGGGAAGATCGTGCTCAAGATGAGTTCTGAGAAGGAGCAGACTCTCAACAATGTGCTTCATGTGCCAGACATTCGAAAGAATATGATTTCGGGGACTCTTCTCAATAAGAATGGGTTTTGTATCAAGTTTGTGTCTGACAAGTTAGTTCTCTCTAAGAATGGGATTTATGTAGGGAAGGGTTATGTGAAGGATGGGCTGATCAAAATGAATGTAATGACAGTCCTTTCGAAAAAGATTGTAACTGATGGTTCAGTGAATGAGAATAATCCTATTACTTATGTCGTTGAGTCTTTTAATATTTGGCATGAAAGATTGGGACATGTTAATTATAAATCTATAAGTAGACTAATAAGTATGAACATGATTCCAAAATGCAAAACAAGTAAAGACAAATGTGAAGTATGCGTACAAGCGAAACTCACAAAAATGCCATCACCCCATGTAGAGAGAACAACCGAACCTCTAGGACTAATTCACACTGATTTATGTGATTTAAAGTTTGTGCAAACTAGAGGCGGTAAGAAGTACTTTGTGACCTTCATAGACGATTGCACACGATATTGTTATGTATATTTGTTACATAGCAAAGATGAAACTTTGGAAAAGTTTAAAGAATACAAGTTGGAAGTTGAGAACCAACTTAGTAAAAAGATTAAAATGATCCGAAGTGATAGAGGAGGCGAGTATAATGAACGATTTAATGCATTCTGTAGAGAACATGGAATCGTTCATCAAACTACCGCGCCTTACTCACCTGAATCTAACGGGGTTGCAGAACGAAGGAACCGAACTCTCAAAGAAATGATGAATGCAATGCTGCAAGAATCTGGGTTACCCCAGATTATGTGGGGGGAAGCGTTGCTAACCTCCAACTACATTCTCAACAAAATACCGCATAAGGTGACTAGAAAGACACCTTATGAGTTGTGGAAAGGTAACGTACCTTCGTACAAATACTTCAAAGTGTGGGGGTGCCTAGCAAAAGTAGCGGTGCCACCCCCTAAAAAGGTCTTAATAGGACCAAAAACAGATGATTGTATCTTCATCGGGTATGCACACAATAGTAGTGCATATCGTTTCTTGGTATACAAGTCTGATATACCAGATATACATGCAAATACAATAATGGAATCAAGAAATGCATCCTTCTTCGAAAACATGTTTCCGTGTAAGGATAAAGAAATTCCGAAACGGACTCGTGAAGAAGGTGAATCAAGCACTTCTGTTCAACCAACAGAAGAGGACAATGATGAACCTAGACGTAGCAAAAGAGCTAGAAAGGAAAAATCATTCGGTCCTGATTTTGAAATGGCTTATCTTTTGGAAAATGAACCAAGAACATTCAAAGAAGCCATGTCAACACCAGATGCACCTGCTTGGAAGGAAGCGGTGAAAAGTGAAATCGACTCCATTATGAAAAATCATACATGGGAGTTAGCTGAGTTGCCATCAGGCTCGAAAGCTCTTGGGAGCAAATGAATTTTCAAAAGAAAATTGAAAACCGATGGCTCGATAGATAAGTACAAGGCTAGGCTTGTGGTGCAAGGATTTAGGCAAAAAGAAGGCTTAGATTTCTTTGAAACCTATTCTCCAGTAACGAGAATAACTTCAATAAGAATGCTAATAGCCATTGCAGCTATACGCAATCTAGAAATACATCAAATGGATGTAAAAACAGCTTTTCTGAATGGAGAGCTAGAAGAGGAAATTTATATGAAACAACCTGGGGGTTATGTTGTCCCTGGACAGGAACACAAAGTGTGTAGACTTGTGAAATCCTTATATGGACTAAAACAAGCTCCTAAGCAGTGGCACGGAAAATTTGACCAAGTAATGATGTCAAATGGTTTCAAAATAAATGAATGTGACAGGTGTATCTATGTCAAGGAAACTCCAAAAGGATACATTCTGTCGTGCCTATATGTGGATGACATACTTATCATAGGTAGCAACAATGACATGATCAAACAAACCAAGAACATGCTTAATGGAAAGTTTGACATGAAAGACTTGGGACTAGCGGATGTGATCTTAGGGATCAAAATCTTTAGACATTCAGAAGGAATAGTCTTGTGTCAACAACATTACGCCGAGGCAGTACTTGATCGATTCAAGAACTATTCAAATGGGATTGCAAAAAGTCCGGTGGACCCGCATCTCAAACTGAAGAAAAACTCGGGTAATGGCATATCAGAGTTAGAGTATGCTCGTGTGATAGGAAGTCTTATGTACTTGACAAACTGTACAAGACCAGACATAGCACATGCTGTCAACGTACTGAGTAGATATACCAGTAATCCAGGACACAATCACTGGAAAGCAATAACTCGAGTATTGAACTACTTGCGACATACTCGGAGTTACGGGCTGCACTATGGAAGATATCCAGCCACTCTAGAAGGCTATAGCGATGCTAACTGGATATCAGATTCTAAGAACTCAAAATCCACCAGTGGGTATGTATTTACGCTGGGTGGTGCAGCTGTATCATGGAAATCCTCAAAACAAACGTTATTGGCCAGATACACAATGGAATCTGAGTTCATTGCTTTAGACAAAGCAGCTGAAGAAGCAGAATGGCTTCGAAACTTTATGGAGGATATTCCTTTGTGGGAAAAACCGGTGTCAGCTTTAGGTGCACACTATGATAGTCAATCGGCTATCTCTCGGGCACTGAACACAATATATAATGTTAAGTCTCGTCACATAAGACGACGACATAAAACCATAAGACAATTGCTCTCAACTGGTGTAATCTCAATAGATTATATCAAGTCAGCCGACAACCTAGCAGATCCGTTCACTAAGGGATTGTCAAGAGAGCAAGTTGTAAAGTCATCTAGAGGAATGAGTTTAAAGCCTATGACTAAAGAGGATGCTTGATGGAAACCCTACCTAAGTGATTGGAGATCCCAAGAAATAGGTTTAAGGGGAAAACAAATTCAAGTCGAATCTAGAGAGCACTTGGAGATATTATATCTTCTTCCCCAGTTCCTAGGATGATAAAAGTGCGATGACAAAGTAGAGGTTAAGCATTTGCTTTTAATGATTCCGTAAACTTTGAAGAACAAAGTAGGGTATAAGTAATACCATTTATGGTCAATCACCTTATGAGTGTGAAATGGGGTCGTTTCTAGGAGAAAGAAGAGAGACTGTTTTCTCCAAGTTCACTCATGAATAACTAGGGATGTTCACGGCCAAAATGAACACAATCAGAGAACCTAGTTCTGTGAGAAGATGAAACTGTGTGATAGTTATTGTCTAGGTTTACGTCAAAGCCCGGGTAGTTCAAGACATTATGTTCACTACCTGGTCGAGTAAATCCGATAGCTACTAACAATGGGTGGTTCAAGGCTGAAAAACGCCACCAGCTCAGATGCAGTGATTCTTCGTCTGTACTCTAAAAAATTATGTATGTCTTGTCTAAAGCACGTGTAATAGAATCATTTCTATTTATGTGGGGGAATGTTGGAACTGAGTTTTCGACTGGACTTCCGGGCACTTTTCCGGTGGGCTGCGGTCACCGGTTGTGCCGGATTATGGGAGTGTTGGCTTCGTCTCCGCGAGCACTACGCCGTAGTGTATTCACACGTCGAAATCGGGTTCCGTTTGAATGAGAAATGAGGGCTCAAACTTGGTTGCTTGCCTAAGTCAAATAACATGTTTGAGCTGATTTTGGGTTGAATTGTTGTCCCACATCGAAAATTGGGAAAACATTTGAAGGGTTTATATAACCCAAACCCCCTACCCTTGGTAAGACCTTGGGAGAGGTATGGAGAGAGGACCCGGGGGGCCCTCGCGCGGTCCGTCCGTCCGGTCCGTGGCCCGTGGCTTGTGGTCTTGTGGAATGGGCCGTAGGCCCAAGCAGCAGCTAAGCTTCTCTTTTTGAAGTGGGGTGGATCTGAAAGTTGGGCTTTCAGAATTAGGTTTTTGAACTGCCTCGTTGGGGACGCCCAACTAAGTCAGCAACAAAGGCAAGAAGGTTGTATGTTTTTTGTGCTAAGAGTGATGCTATATAGAGGAAACAAAGGCCTTTGTGAGACGTGCATAAAAAGTGTAATGCTGATTGAAAATAATGAAGGAAATGACGAAATGGTACATAATTAATTGAACTCTTACTTACTAAAATATGATTGATAGAGATATTATATGGGTCAGCTGAGTTGAGTCTTTTCACGAGCTGGATTCTAATTAACTGCAGAATGTGTCTTGATCGATCATGCCAGGGAGAAGGGTTGTCTGTACATATCTCACAGGAAGATGAATTTGGCTTTAATTGTTGTAAATATGTGAGCTTTGCTTTGGATGTCTCAGACTGTACACACAACTGCTTTTCATATATATATATATATATATAAATCTATATAGAGGGAGGCTCCGGTAAGACCACTTTTATAGTAAAACGGAGTTAACGAATAGGAGCCATAGGATGAGATTAGATGAAGGACTTAGATTAGAAGTCTTGTAATTAAAAGAAAATAAGGAAAAAATATCATAACCCCTTCCTTAATTTACGGCAATCAACTATTCTCTCTCTCTCTTCCATCAACTCACGCTGCCTCTCTTCCATCGTTCTTCTCCTCTCGTTTTTTCTTCCCGGTAACAATAGTTGATTGATACAACACCACACAAATCTCCATGGAAGAAGGTTAGTATCGAGATATTCATAGGAATTAGATTAGGGTTTTATTAGGATTTGATTAGGGTTTGATTAAACGTCGACTTTGATATATGCATCAAACTAGGGTTAAATAAGGTTTCGTTCTGATATGCGGCAACAATAAAACGATATGCATCAGATGATTCGGTGGTATGCAGTAGCAATTTAGGGTTTCACATGAATTCTGTTATGCAGTAAAATGGTTGTCGTATGCGTTTCGTAATCAGTGTTATGCAACCGGATATACTTGATATGCAGTAGATACGTTTTGATTCTAACAATGGTTTTCGCCTCTCAAATCGAATTCTTAGCCAAGTGAATGTGACATTCGACTTTCATATTAGATTCATAAGATTCTTTCATGTAAATTGACGGTCATGAGGGTGAGAAATTTGATTTACCTATTGAATTTTATATACCTATTTAATTTTACGATAGATTGCTAGGGTGAGATTTGATTAGGGTTTGATTATATTCGACTTTGATGCATCAAACTAGGGTTAATTAGGGTTTCGTTCTGATATGCGGCAACAATAAAACGATATGCATCAGATGATTCGGTGGTATGCAGTAGCAATTTAGGGTTTCACATGAATTCTGTTATGCAGTAAAATGGTTGTCGTATGTGTTTCGTAATCAGTGTTATGCAATCGGATTTACTTGATATGCAGTAGATACGTTTTGATTCTAACAATGGTTTTCGCCTCTCAAATCGAATGCTTAGCCAAGGGGATGTGACATTCGACTTTCATATTAGATTCATAAGATTCTTTCATGTAAATTGACGGTCATGAGGGTGATGAAATTTGATTTACCTATTGAATTTTACTATAGGTTTCTAGGGTTTCATCCTGATATGCAAAACCAATACATCGATATGCACGGCGCGCTAGGGTTTCGTACCAATCCTAATATGAAAACCTTAAGTTTTGATATGCAGTTCGTTTTCGCCGTTATGCAGAACTTAAGTTATAATATGCAGTTTGTATTATGCCTTGATATTCCGATACGTAAAAAAAGTGAATCGATATGCATTAATAAGTGATTGATATGCGTCTCGTTTTTGTAGGGTTTTGTACTGCCCTGATATGCCGATATGCAAAAAAAGTGAATCGATATGCATGAAGAAGTAATTGATATGCATGAAAAAATTGAATCGATATTCATGAACAAGTAACTATGTAGAGTTTCACATGATTTTTATTATGACTATTAAGTTGTCATATGCAGTTCCTTTTCGTCGTTATGCAATTCGATTTACTTGATATGCACTAGGTATGCATTAATTTTTGTATTGTTGCCTTGAAAGAATCCTTTAGTTGATGTTAATGCAATTTAATTTTTAGAGATATTAGAATTATAGTTAATTTTTGATATTATGTAAACTTGGATTTTAGAGATATTGAATTTTATATGTAGTTTAATTAAGAGAAGTGCTAATGTATTTTTCAAAGTTTACAACTTTTTAGTTGAGATGCAACACATATCTATAGATATGCACTAAATCCGTAGTGATATGCACTACATATGTATAAATATGATCTTTGACCTGAATTTGCTTTGAGAGAAATGGAACTGCGGGAAAAAAAAAATTGAATTGTTAAATAGGTCAGGAAGGGGCACGTTGTACTTCATCACTTTGTAAGTGGGAGAGATCCATTTAATACCTCCTCTTCTTTCTTTTCGAAGTCGTCCGCTTCAGCTCGAGCCCGTTCCCTTGCCAAAAGTGCCTGTTAATAGTATTGAAATTATAAATGATTAAAGAAAATTCTGCCAGGTTCAAATGTTAAAATACACAAACAGCTTACTACAACATGCTTGCAGGTTGAGGCATAAACCAACATACATCACACGCAACCCAACAGAACTTTATAAATTTACATCAGGAAACTAACCATCTCTTCTTCATGTTGTGCCTTTTCAAGTGCTCTCAACTCCCTCCTTTTCTTAACTTTCTCAATCTCTGCCTGCAATACAATAGAAAAATGTAAAAAAATTCAGAATTTTTTTATGAAACTTTAATATTCTACAAAGCATACTGTAGAAGATGTTAGGCAACATCCCCATCACAGTTATCATGGAAAATTTGTGACAATCCATCACATCTATCATCAAATGACACCCCAAATCATCTCAGGGATACGCTCAAGTCATGTTCATATTCTACAGACTGCAGTGTTCAATGACAATAGATAATAAGTTTTCTACTCTTGAGACCCATAAATTAGGCACTGTTGTCTTATACTTATAGGTCTATGAAGCTTCATTACAAATTTACATCTTTCAGGATTCTCATCCAGAATGAAGTCTCATTCTCAGGAGTTGTGTGCAGATTCACCAGTCCTAAACTTGTCAATGCTACTTTCCTTGTATTGGTCATACTATACTATCACAAACTCCATTACTGTTAAGTGCTGCAGCTATTGATTGCTCCTACCTTACTACAAGGAAACCTATGCACACTACTAAGGGTAATCAAATGCAAAAGGCCAGGTAATGAAAACAATTTTGTAGATAAAAAAATGTTCATAAAACTACAAAACAATGACACTGTAGATAAGCACAAAATAATCCAAAGCAAACAATATAATCCACAAGTCCAGACTCACATACCATTCTTTCCTTCTGCCTCTTCTTCTCAGCTTTCAAAGTGAACTCATCCAGAGGTACACCTTGACCTACGTCACGCTCTATCTTTTTGCGCCACACAAACCTACAACAATAATCCATAGCATGAGACATCTAGACAAGGTGCACCTAAAAGAAACATAGAGACCTTCAATTGTGGTACTTTTGGTAGAGCGTGAGAAAGCACAATCAATAGTGCATCAGGGCAACATTTCATACGAGAACTCAGCTTATGAAATTTCTAAAGCCAAGACACTGAATCAGTGCAATTACCATTGCAGTTTAAATCAACAAAGAAGCATGAGATTTGAGTATCTAAGAAACATTACATACTTCTCATTAAGATTTGAGTCCCCAAAAGGATTAGAATCGTTTGAATATCCGGATATATTGTGAGCTTTAAACTAAAAGAAACAACAATCCATAGCATGAGACTTCAGTTTCTAGACAAGGTACAACTAAAAGAAACATAAAGACCTTAAATGTGGTACACTTCTTACTATGTCAAATCACAATCAATAGTGCATAAAGGCAACAACTCATACCAGAACTCAGCTTATGAAACTTTTTAAAGCCAAGACACTGATAAGTATCCTGTTTGATTTCCTAAATGATTCAATGAACAATTTTCCTATAATTCTTCCCTAAATCCTACTGATCTGTCATTCTCACATTCATCGCCTAGGCACGCTTAGAGGACCTCGTCGCCCACGTCTAGCGCATCAAAAACAAGTGAATTTCACATACAAACAAGTGAATTTCAACACACTATATGTGAATATTATACTCATGTAGCTGCATATAGTCAATATAAGTTGAATTCTAGCCATTTTAGCAGCTTTGGAAAATGGAAAAAAAAAATGGAAGAAATAGATGAGATTTTATTAGCAGACTTTCATTCTTCAATGTCGTCTGAATTCATTGTCTGTTGCACTTGAATCTGCAATATATTACTAACCGTAGAGTCAACAGTTTTATTAGCAGATGTATGATTAATTACCTCTCCTTGAGGATGCATCTCTTTATTGAAATCAACAAAAAAACCAGTAGAATCATTTCCTGGAAATTCCGCAAAGCGTTCGTCATGCAAAACTGAACTCTATGCTTCATCTAGTCGAATAATATGAATCAAAAGCCCGCAAGAATCCAAAGCCTGCAAGAATCCAAAGTTTTCAAAATTCAAGCCATTATTGCAAAGGAGAGCTTAGTAATCCAACATTAAGATTGAGCCATTAGATCATAGATTCCATAATAGTGTGAACTTGAATAAGAAACGCGAGTATTGAGAAAGCAATTTTTTGAGATAATCAAGGTGGAAATGATCTGATCCTTAACAGAGAGTTGGTTGTGGAGTTCGTCCGCCTCCGATTCTAGGGTAGAAACGCGAGTGGCGATGGTGAGAGATGTGATACTCCGAGCAACATCGAGCTGAGAGATCTGGAACCACACATGAGGAGGCCGAACAGGCGTTCGACGGCGCAAAATTCGTCGGGTGGACGGAATGCTCGTGGGAGTGGAGGAGGAGGGAAGAGTGTGCGGCGGAGGAAGCGGAGGGCGTAGACGGAGAGGCCGAGGGTTTGTTGCTAGTCGGTGAAGGGACGGGAGGTGAGAAGCCGATGGAGGAGCAGTGGAGGGCGTCTTTGAAGAGAGGAGTCGAAGAAGAATGCGGGATTTAGGAGAGGAGAGAGAGGAATGAGATTTGATAGCGGGGGATTTAGGGGAATATTTGCTAAAATTAAAACGATTTTTTATTATTGAAAATTTTGAGTTAATCCTTGTCATTGATCCGAATTTGATCTAACGCCTCTAAATCGTTAACTCCGTTTTTCCCTAAGAGGTGGTTTCTCAGGAGCCTAAATCTATATATATATATATAGAGGCTTACTATTTGGCACACCCTAAAATTCTATTTGGCACACCCTAAAATTCTATTTGGCACACCCTTACATTCGTCACGAAGGTATTTGGTCAGACTTTCGTCACGAAGGTTTTTTACAAGAGATTCGTCACGGAGAAACGAAGGACTTCCGTCACGAAGGTTCCCAAGAGTTCCGTCACGAAGGTATTGTGGAGTTCCGTCATGAATGTATTGGGGAGTTCCGTCACGAAACTTTTTTCGAAAAAAAATAAAAAATTCAGAATGTTGTAGAGAATTTCAATACGAGTCCGTGCATATAAAATACGTCCAAAACGGACATCGTTTGCCCTTCCAAAAGCCCTAAAAACAAAACAGTCGCATGCGTTAAGTTCGTAAAAACAAAAACTTATATAATTATTAATTATAATTAAAAATCATGCAATTAAATTTATATACTATAATTATATATTATCATTTAATATAACTAGTTTATTACTTATAAAGTACAATTATGCATTATGTTTAAATATTACGAACTTACCGAAAACGACTGTTTTGTTTTTAGGGCTTTTGGAAGGGCAAACGATGTCCGTTTTGGACGTATTTTATATGCACGGACTCGTATTGAAATTCTCTACAACATTCTGAATTTTTTATTTTTTTTCAAAAAAAGTTTCGTGACGGAACTCCCCAATACATTCGTGACGGAACTCCACAATACCTTCGTGACGGAACTCTTGGGAACCTTCGTGACGGAAGTCCTTCGTTTCTCCGTGACGAATCTATTTTGAAATACCTTCGTGACGAAAGTCTGACCAAATACCTTCGTGACGAATGTAAGGGTGTGTCAAATAGAATTTTAGGGTGTGCCAAATAAAGACTTTGTATATATATATATACTCTCGGACTTCCCTTATATAATTCCTGTTTTTCTAATGGTATCTCAAAAAATTCTTCTTATTTTTCTATTATATTTGTCTTATTATACATTTCACATCAATTATCCTCTCTTTCCTCCTTTTTTACCTCAAAACTCACACTAACTTACTTTTTATTTTCTTTTTCCAACATTTTACACCATCTCACAATCTCTCTCCTTCTCACTTTTTTTTTTCCAATAACCTTAATTTTCCTCGATAACGACAAACGAGCGTTATATAATGGGACGGAAGGAGTATATCATTTGTAATGCAGGTGTAGAAAAGTACTTTGCATATGTAGGATGTAGTCTTTTGTTACAGCTTTAGATTCCTTCGTACATTCTTTTATTTTGGTTCAATAGGATTGGTACTAATTCCGTGCTTTCATGACTATTTCTACTCTACATTGCTTTCATTGGACTAAATCTTCACGGTTCTTATATACAGCCCGGTGCTTTATTCAAACAACGCCGGGTCACTCGCGTTCTGCGAGGACACGTACACTCGCGTTCTGCGAGATTAGCAAAAAATTAGGTTAATTACATGCATGCTAATCTCGCGTTCTGCGAGTGCACGTGTCCTCGCAGAACGCGAGTGTCACGTCCCTCGCAGAACGCGAGATTAGCATGTCAGATGGACGTTGTTGTGCGCCATTACTACATGTCTGTCCCCACCTAACTATAATAACTACCCCCTTATTTTAAGTATTCCGTAACACCTATTAACCCTACCCTAACACCTCTTTTTATCATCTTTCACCTCTTTCACCCTCCATTAAAACCCATTTTCAAAACCTTAAAACTTCAAAACACTCTAAAAACACCTAAAATAATGAAAGATGAAGAGGAATTCAACAAAGGAGGGAATGAAGATGGTGGTTCATCAAGTTACCATTCAAATGAGGTAATGTTCTTACTTAATTTTTGAATTTTAATTTGTTTTGCACCATTAAGAGCTAAAATGAACTTATTATGTTGTATTTCATGTTAAATCTAGTAGTAGTAGTAAGTGTTGAAGAGATGACTTTTGCATATAATGTCAAAAACTTAGATGTGTTCATGTTTTTAGGGTTTTTATGGTTTTTAATGTAGAAACTCATGTTATGTTAAAATATCCCGTTGAATGACTAGTTTCAGGAAATAGCAACTTCTCGCGTTCTGCGAGAAGTGCCTCCCTCGCAGAACGCGAGAAGTGCCTCCCTCGCGTTACGCGAGAAGTTGCACATTAAAGAGTATTAACAGAAGCATTGTGTATAGGTGAATTTTTCTTTGTTCACTGGATTGAATGCAATCCAGTTGAATGACTACACCTACCCCTCGCGGAATACGGTGCCCGTTTCGCCACCGTCATTTGATTTAGGGATTGACGACTTTGGATATTATCATCAACCATCTTTATATGAACAACATGTGCCATCTACATATGAATTGCCTGTGCCATCTACTTATGAGTTGCCCGTGCCATCTACTTATGAATTGCCATGTACATATGAGGTGCCATCAAGCTATGATGCGTTTGATTCACAATTTGCTAACCCACCAACAAACGTAGGAGAGGAGATGTGTTTTCTTCCCTCTTTACGCACTGCACCAAAGTTTGATAGTCCCGTATGTGAGGAAGAGGTTGTTTCTAGGGATTATTCGGAATATTTCACTACGGAGCAAGTGTTTGCCTCTAAGGAGATTGGTCATTTGTGGGCTTTGAATGTTGCAAAGCAACACAAGTTTATGATCTCTATTGGAAGGACTGTACCATCTAAACTGGGGCAAAGTGGTAAGATTCAAATCATTTGTGAGAAAGGGGGAAGCCATAGGCCTAAAGGTGTCGGTGTTAGATCAAACACAAAGAGCAAGAAAACGGGGTGTAAATTTCAGTTGAAGCTCATGGAGAACCGGGTTGAAGAGAATTGGAGATTAGTGGTTGTTTGTGGTTTGCACAACCATCCTATTGGAGATAGTTTGGTCGGGAATGCATTTGCCGGGAGGCCAACCCCGGATCAAAAGAAAAAGGTTCGTGAGATGGTACTTTCACATTGTTCTCCAAATCAGATTTACACTGAGATAAACAAGGATCCCGGAAGTTGCACAAAGAAGAACCAAGTGTACAATTTGGTAAGACATATAAGGGAAGAGGAAATGGAAGGTAGAACCGTGGTTCAAGAATTCTTTCACCAATGCAAAGAGAGCAACTACTTCATGGAGTATAGGCCAAGTGCAACGAACCCTTCGATAATAGGCGACTTGTTCTTTGCTAGCCCCGAATCAATGAAACTCTTAAAGGCGTTTCCATATGTCCTTTTGATGGACTCGACTTATAGCACGAACAGGTAAGTATTTATCATTCTGTTTTTATGTTGTATTTATCTTACTGTATTTTGGTTCCAGGTACAATGTTCCCTTCCTGGAGATAGTCGGTTTGACTTCTACATGGAAGAATTTTGTTGTGTGCGGGGTATGGTTAGAGGCTGAGAGCGAGGATAGTTATTTATGGGCGTTGCAGCAGCTGCAGACGATGTATTTGAGAATAGGAGCATCGCCTACTTGCTTCATCACTGACCGTGAGATGGCTCTTATGAATGCAACAGACAAGTTATGGCCAAATGCAAAGTTTCTCTTATGTAGGCGACATGTAAGGAAGAACATAGAGGCGAGAGCGAAGATAGCTATGGGCACACAAGCATTGGGGGTTCATATTTCAAATGATTATTATAACGTGTTCGAACAAACCACTGAAGAAGATTACAAGAGTACTTTGAAGAAACTTGAGGACGAATGGCGAGCTTATCCAACCGTATTGAAGTACGTGAGAACGAATTGGCTAAACCGTTACAAAGAAAGACTTGTTTCAGCATGGACGGATAATGTCTTCACTCTCGGGAATAACACAACAAACAGGTATGTTCTGTTATTTATGTCTACCTTCTACATATGATAAAAAGAGCTTCTGTAATGCACACCTCGCAGAACGCGAGGGCATACCACCTCGCAGAACGCGAGTAAATTCCTTGATTCAGTGTTGATGCATTTTCGAATGCAAAGATCCTGGAACAATGTATGAACTCGCAGAACGCGAGGTGTACACACCTCGCAGAACGCGAGGAGTTACACATTACAGAAGGATCCACAGGTTCTGATTTGTATTTGCATTTTATTGTTTTTCGAACATTTTAGAGTTGAAGGAGCACATTCATGTCTTAAGTCATACTTGTCAAGTGGAAATGCTAGGCTAGACACAATGTTCAAAGAATACAAAACAATGGCGGAGAACCAACTTAAGGAGATTACTGTGTCTTTCACCGAGAGTTTGAATAAGAGCTTCACAGTTGTTGAAGGGGCCGACTTGTTTAAAGTCTTGAAGTTCAAAGTCTCTTACAAATGCATAGAATTTTTGCTTAAGGAATACACGAAGGGGGAGAGATTAGGTGCGCACTTTAATATGTTTTGTAGCTGCGGGATCAAGATTAGAGATGGGTTGATGTGTGTTCATCAGATTGTAAGACATTGGAAGGAGCAAAGACCACTAAGAGTATCAGAGTTGCACCCTTTCTGGAGTACTTTGAGTTTGGAAGAAGTTGATGTTCCCGGCATACTGGAAGTTAAGAGTAAGGTGGCAAGACGTCTTTTTCAGACTTTCTATGAGGAAACGTTTCCGAAATTGTGCCCCCATGATCAAGAAAAGTGTGCACAAACTGTTTTAGACATTGGGAAAGTAAATACTCCTCTAAAAGAGCCGGCTATTTCAAAGCACACCGGAGGTCGTCCAGTCGGAGCTCCTAACAAACAACCTAGGTCAACGCAAAGAAGACCGTCTGCATGGGAGCACACTAATGTTGAGATGGATGCTAGAGATTTGGAAGAAACACCCCCAAAGAAGCAAAAAAATGCTTCTAATTCTGAAACATTCAAGAAACCAAAGATTAAGGTGATTGGCAAGTACAAGTCTCACATACCCGCGTCAATGCGCACCCATGTGAATGGTTGGTTTGAGGTAAATGGAGATGGAAATTGTGGATTTAGAGCAATAGCTCATGAATTGCATGACAACCAACACTTATGGAGGGAAGTAAGAGATTTGATGATAGCTAAGGTCAAAGAGATTTGGCACCTAGTTCAAGGAACTTGGATTGGACCTCCACAACAACCAACTTTGGAGAGCGCTTTACACCAACTTACATGGGAAGGAATAGGAAGGGCTCCAGAAGATCACTGGCTAGCTACCCCGGAAATGGGATGCCTTGTGGCATCCACATTCAACATAGTGTTCGTAACGGTGGGAAAAAATGCTAACTACACTTACCTTCCTCTACAACGTCCTACTTGGTTAGAAGATGGTGACACACTTCCGACGTTCTGCTTATTCTATATTCAGAGTGAGAGACATTTTGTTCCGGTAAGTTTTTGGATCTACTTATGAATTACTATCTAATATGCAACTTCCTAACATTGTTGTTTTCTTGTAGTTGCGTCTTGAAGAAAACTGCCCATTACCTCATGTATTTACTCCTTGGTGGCGAAACGCTGAAAGAGATGCTTTTTCTTTGCACGATCTTGTGTCACATCGATGTGCCGCCTTTGAAATGTAATGTTGAAGTTATGTTTTATTCGCTGAATAAATGACAATTTGACAAGCTGAGATGACCGTACACTGGTCGGCTGGGATGACTTACTTTTATTTCCCCTTTTACTCCATTCTTAATGAATAAATGGAAATTTGACTGGCATGCATTGGGGAAGATGAATAAATGGAAATTCTTAAACTGGAGGAATGACATTTTCCAGAAAATGTCATTCCTCGCGTTCTGCGAGATAGGTGTCACTCGCAGAACGCGAGTGACACCAACCGTGCCACAGACCGTGCATATCAACTGGGAGCACCCTGTTTCCTATAGGGCAGTCTCGCGTTCTGCGAGTGGTGTACACCTCGCGTTCTGCGAGGTTATGCAAAAAACGAACAGAATTGAAGCAACACCAACATATCCCTAAACATAATCCAACAAAATTATCCAATCAACAAAACACCTAAGAAAGCAATCCAAAACACAATCCAAAACACAAAACGAAAGGCTACTCGTCTTCTCGGGGTCGGAAGGGAGCGAGATTTGACATACTTAGTAGAATTTGGGCGTGATATGAATCAAAATCCTCTGGAGTGGCAAACCGATACCGGTCCATGTCATTGTACACCCGGCCAATCACCTATACGCAAGTAAACATTCATTCTATGTTAATATTCGAGACAAACAAAGACTAGAAACGCAAGATAAACCAAAACAATTAATATTACCTGTCTCTCAGTCATCATCCCAGGGATTGCAGGACGGATATACCTATGGGTCCTCTTGATGTACCAATCCATGTAATCATGGGAGCATTCATGTGGTGCATAGGCAACTGGCCCCATATCATCGAGAGACAAAGAGTGAACATCTCTTGACTCCCAAAGCCATTGGTTGGCGTCATAAAAAACACTATAACACCTAATGTTTTTCAACCTATGAGCTTTGAGCGGTTCGATGACTGGCCTAGGAATACGCTGCACTCTCCCAAATTGTCTGGGACACCTATCAGGCATGTGTGGTTCGGTGATGTCACAGCAAGATAGCACCCCGTGAAATAGAGCGGGAGCAAGCTCAGGATCGGTGAAGTCTTGTGCTCCATACGGGTTCCAACATACCTAACAAAATGACAGAAAAACGCATGGTGAAGTCTGTAAAACACCAGAAACTGCAGAAACTAGGACAAAATGCAGAAACTTGCATTTTCTCGCGTTCTGCGAGTATGTGCCTCCTCGCGTTCTGCGAGTGGTGTACACCAGAAAGGCCAGAAAATGCAGAAACTTACCATCTCCGGCATAAGAATATCGAGCGCTCCCCTATAGTCCCTTCCGACTTGCCCCTTCTTCAGCTTTACATTCTTAGGCATCCACCGGTATGCCCATGGTTGCTCCGCTCTCCACCGAGGACGTTCAGTAGGTCGGAAGTGTGGGAAGTAGTTGTAGATCCATGCCTAAGAAATACAAAGTACGTTAAATATGCAAATATATATAAGTATGTAAATTAAACGCTTAGAAAGTATAATACCTGCAACAAGGTGTAACAGAAAGACATCTGGGCACAACCCTGTCGTGTGCATACCCCCAGCTGCCTATACAGATGGGCCAAAGCAGCTGAACCCCACGATATGCCCGTAGCATGGGCATAGGTTTCCAAATAAGGCCCATATCTAAGCCGAATCAAGTTCTGTGACTTGTCCGGAAATAAGAGCGAGGAAGCAGTATACAACACCCATCCTAAACCCTTTCGCTCTGGACCTAGGTTTTCACAATGCCTTCTAAACCAATCAGCTTTCACCCTCCCAGAATCTAAAGTGTGAGGATCTACTCCAAAAATTTCCGCCCCCTTCCTACCATAGTATTTTATAATCTCATCATGACTAAACTTGGCACCCAGTTTCTTACAAGTAGTCATTGCTTTCCCTTCTATAGGTAGGCCTAAAATCATATGTACATCAAGAAGGCCAATAGTGATCTCACCACAAGGGAGGTGGAATGAGTTAGTCTCCGGTTGCCATCGTTCGATGAACGCTTCAATCAACGGATAGTCGATTGCTTCGTACATCATGTCAGGTAGATCTGACAGTCCAACAGCACCGGGAATCTCTGACCAGTCATCGTTGTCCAATGGCCAATCACTGCTTTGCTTTGTCCGTTGTTGTGGCTTCATCGGACCTTTCAACTGCAGAAAAATACAAATTTACACACTGCAGGCCAAATTTACAAAAAATACAGTTTCTGCAGAATTATCAGTTTCTGCAGAATTGTGCATTTTCTCGCGTTCTGCGAAGAGTAACACCCTCGCGTTCTGCGAGTATGCCACTCCTCGCGTTCTGCGAGAAAATGAACAGAAATTGCATTTTCTGATAATTCTGCAGAATTTCTGTTAATGTATTAAAAATGCAGAAAATCAATAAATTAGTAAATTACCTCCCCTTTCTGGATGTGGAACGCCACATGTGCTTCAAATCCCTTAAGCAACTCGGGATCTTCTGGACCGCCAGGTGTGGCATGAGTGAGCTCAGGATCATACTTTGGCTCATTCTTCTTGGACTTCCTCTTTCTTTTTGGTTTCTGGACCAATTCTTCTTCTTCTTCTTCTTCATCATCATCATCATCATCATCACCTTCTTCTTCGTGTTCTTCCCCAACACCTTCATCCTGGTACTCTTGTTCTATCGGTTCTGGTTGAGGATTGTAAGAAGAAGAACAAGCTTGTCCACTTCCTTGACCCATGTCTTCAGGAACACTTCCCTCACCAAATCCACCTCCCCAACATTGTCCACCGACCCAACTTTGTCCACCCCACCCTTGTCCAACTTCCACTACAGCATACTGAGGAATGAAATTGTCCCAGCCACCAATAGTGCTACCCGATTGTTCATATGGAGTTGATTGTGGTGCCCATTGAGTTGACGGTTGTGCACATGAAACTGACTCTTGAGAATAAAGATCCCAATCATCATTTCGATACCCTTGATATGTATCTGCTCGTTCTATCCCACTAGGCACAGAACAGTCTTCCCCGGCATAACTATAGACACCACTGTACCGCTCTATGGCGCGATAATCAACGTCGGGGAGCCCCTCGGGGAAGAGCTCTACCGGTGTTGTATTCTTTGCTTTCCTTTTCCCTTTTGCATTTTCAACCGGTGGATTTTCTCTCACAGCGTTCCAATTTCTTCGACGGGTTGAACGTCCAGGACGATCCATTACCTAAAAAAATGTAAAGTAGAATCAGTATATAAATATAACAGTATATAAAGTAAAATCAGTATATAAATATGTATCTGCAGAAGAGGAAAGAATTTCCTCTTATGTCAATTCCTCGCGTTCTGCGAGTATCATGCCACTCGCGTTCTGCGAGTACCATGACCCTCGCGTTCTGCGAGTATACTACACCCCTCGCGTTCTGCGTCAATTTGCACTATCATGAGTTTCCGGCAACAGTTTCCGGCGAGATTTTCCGACGAAAATTCAATATTTTAGCTAAAATACCTATCAATTTAAGTAAATTACCAAATAAACATCAAAACCCTAAATAAAATCAACAACCCTAATCAAAAACCCTAACCCTAATGAATTTCAACATAAAACAACATCCACTCATCCACCATAATTCAAAATCATCATCTTTCATCCATTATACAACCATTTCTAAATCAACATTCAATATCAAAACATCATATAATATGCAATTTCCTATACTAACAACATATATTCATCTAGAAACAACATTAGAAAGCATAAGAGTATAAGAAACATACCTTATATGGAGATTTGTAGTGAAAAGAGGAAGAAGAAGTAGGTTGAAACGAGAGAGATGGTGAGAGGCGGCGGTAGAAAATTGTGTGTGAGGTAAAAAATGGGCCGAGTAGGGTTTTTCCCCTTTTATAGGGAAAAAACACCCTCGCGTTCTGCGAGGTGACGCACCCTCGCGTTCTGCGAGGAGACGCACCCTCGCGTTCTGCGAGGAGACGCTCCCTCGCAGAACGCGAGAGCCCGGGCGTTATTTAGGAAACGCCCGGGCGGTATTTAGCAAGGGCCTAAATCTTTGACACTGGCGATGTTGTTACATAAGTTAGTGTTGGTGTTTTAGTTTCTTGAAAATGAAGTATCTGCACTGTGGATCAAAGACTTCATGTAGAATTATTCTTACTTGAAAAAATCTGTGTTGACATTTTCTTTTGCTGAATGGTTGATTCAACATCCACCATATGTTTGCAAACCATTCCTATTAAAGGCTAAATGCCCTGAGGACTTGCAAGTAAGAATATACTTTAGGTCCTGTGATTTACATGATTCTCGTTGTCATTCTTAAGCATGTGCGTGCTTTATATATTTTCTTGCAAACCATTGCTATTAAGAAGCGTCATATGCAACAGTGTTTGGCCATATGTTTGCAACAGTGTTCGACATTATGTTGATCAAAGTAATAACCAAGATTCCTTAAACACTGCAAATATGTAAGACCCTTGTTCAAAATTATGCAAAATTTTAATGAGGTTGCTTTGGTGTCAATGTATCAGTAATTCATGTCCTCATTCGGATGAACTAAGCAGTTTGTTGCATGCTTTTATTGGAAATCTACTGCACGTCATTGGTTGCTGATGGTGTAACTCTGCTAGATCACTTCTTATCTAAAATATGTCCATTTGAATTTTATGAATGCTTGAATCTTGTAATAGTGATTAAATGAGTTTTGTTTCTTGTAAGCTCCCTTTATTTGTATGTCTTTTTCGTATTTATAGATTGAATCCGTGTTCTCATTCTGGCATTCAATAGTTCTAGGGATACTATCCCTACTTGCTTTCACGGGTTTTCTTAATTTCCAAGATTATCAAGCGTGCAAACATTGTTTTACTACAATTCCTTAGAATTGCAGATACTCTACAGTCTATGTCTAATTGTCTAAACTTGCATCACACCCTGCTTCTCCCACTACACCATTTGCAACTACTCCAAAATCAGATTCAATAGCCTGACGGGTGAAAACTCTCACTTCAAATGTGCGTCCTGCATTGTGGATAAACACAATACAGTCACCAAGCTCCACCCCATAATCTGAAGCAAAATTGGCCCACCCATCCCTAATCCAACAATCACCATCGTCCCCAGCGATAACTTCAACATCGTAATTCTTCCCACCGGGAATAGACAACCGCATCCGCCAACAAATAGAGTCCAGCATGGCAGTGGAGACTTTCGTGAGAACATGTTGGGAAGACACCAGAGAAACATTAAGAAAACATTCAACAAATTAAAAACGGAAATCACAATAAAAAACATACCAAACCTACAGTCGTCGGGTGAAACAAAAAGAAAAACAAGCACACCGGCCAAAATGGGTAATAGCGACCAAACGAAGACGACCCTGAAACAGATTCCTCACCAACTGCAGTCCTCAATCCATCTCCGTCACAACCTTTCATCCTAGCCACCTGTTTAAACCTTTCCCCATAATCTGCTTTGACCAAGGCCGAAGACAAAACCATGACCTCAAACCAACACCCCCCTTTGAGTGTAAACAAGAGAATATCGCAACTACGCAGCTCGTGATCTGTTGCGAACGACGCCCATCCATCAGTAAGTCAATAATCACCGTCCTCACCCTTCACAAGCGTAACATCGTAAAACACTCCATCAGGAATAGCCAAATGCATAACCCAACCAATGCTCTTGGCCATATCGTTTGTGAATTTTCCAGGAAGGCGCTACAAAAACAAAAGTGTCACAAATCACCATACAAAACAAATAACCCAACTCAACCACAAACACACAATAGCCATATCACATCAGAAACCACTGGCCCGAAACAAGAGGCGGATAAAAGCCACTAAACGCACTTCAGGGAAAGAACGACCTTCAGATACATCGGAGACATCCATATCTGACAATGAATATGAACATTCGGATATCTCAATCATATCCATTCTACGAAAACCAAAACCAAAGCTTATCATCCTCATAGAGTAAAGTTCACTGATGCTAACATTGATTGAGATACTATAAACAAACCATTCAAAATCTTCAGGTCACATTGTTAGTTTCGTAGTATTACACAAAAATAGTTTCAACAATCGTTGGTATAAGAATTTCGGGAGGACCAAAGTACAACACTGAAATGACAATTGCCAAAACATAATTGTGAACAATGCTAACTTAAATTCCAATAACTTCACAATCCACTGAACAAATCAAACAACCGAACGTATAAGTCAAGAATAGAATGAACTTCCTTCAAATAAAACAGTCTACCTTACCTTCTCAGGCCTGAAAGAAGCACTTCAATTTCAATGAGGCACCCAACAAAAGCAGCAGGGTGCGGAACAGAAGGGAAAAGGCCTGATCTACCTGGATTGAATTAGGGGCAAGCTTCACACCTCCGGATAGAGTGGAAGAGAGGAATTCAAAAAACAAACCTGGAACACCAAAGGCAAAATAGAACAGAAATCCAGGCCACCCTAAGACCACCACATCAGCCGATTAGCCACCTCACCTACGCGACAGAAGTTGTAGTGCACGGCGACCGAACACTACAAATCTACCTACAAACGCCCAACAAGAATGAACATCACAACCACCCTAAAAACCAACAACAGCGGTGTCATCGGTTACGAATACCATTAAAGCCAGGAGGAAAACGGTTTCAATCAATGCAGAGTAGGGTCTTCCGAGAGCATTTACGAGGGATAGAAGAAACCACCATACCTCAACCAAAGTCTGACGGGGAGCAAGGAGCCTAACACAACTTCAAGCAACAAAATAAGGAAAAGGAGACAGACAACTCTTACATCTAACCAAACGCACAAAGAAGAGGGATACTACCAAATCTGGACAGCAACACCTACAACCCACAGGCCGAACCAAAGTACAAAAATGGCCCAACTCACTGAAAAGCCCAAACGACCCAAAAACAAAAACACGAATAACACAGTAACAAAAAAACAACACAACCAAGGAACAAAGAACATTGTATTAAGCTTGATTTTAATTAAATTAAACAAATATAACATACAAAAAACATGCACAATAACCCGTAACAAATGGATTCATTAAATAAATGTCGGACACACAGAATAACATGAGATACAACTACAAAAACTGCAAAAGTATATATTCACAAAACTCGGGAACGAAGAAAATGACATTAACAAACAAACCAACACACATACAAAACAAACATAGACCATTAACGGTGGGTAGACCACTAATAAACACAAAACAATTACCAATACAATAAAGCACACACAAACTATTGGAGGGCTAGTTGTTCATAACAATAAAGGTGGCAGGTTTTACAATCAAGTGTGGCGAGATATTCCAACTTAACAGAGATTATTAATAAACCATACAAAAATCATTACAACATCCCAAAGTTTCTCACTGGAGAGATAAAAGACACAAAAGTAATATGACTTATAAGAGACCATTTGTAGAGTTTGAGATCTCTTATCGGTCATATTAATCTTACCAAAGGCTTACCAGCGCCATACAAAAAAGACAGCATTGTTCATAACTAGAAAACAAAAGATAGCACCATCTTGCTAATGGCAACACTAGTAGAAAAAATACTTGTTGAGGCGGGCAAAAAATCCCTGTTGAGGAGGGCAAGGGTCGCTGCAACTGAGGGGGCTGCATAGGTCAACACTTGTTGAGGCACACACTGTACGCCTCAACAACGGGGGTTTGTTGAGGCGGGCGCATAGGTGCCCGCCCCAACAAGTCCAGAAACGCTTAAGAAATAAGGTTTTGTTGAGGTGGGCGTATGAGTGCCCGCCTCAGGAGACCCCCTCTGTTGAGGCGTACATTTACAACAAGTGCAATTTTAATACTCCCTCCGTCTAGCAATTTAAGTCCCTGGATCCTTTTGCATTTGTAACATAATAAAAGTCTTTCTAGTTTTTTTTGACAAAATTTTCCTATTTCACCCTTAATTTTTATGTACAAATTCTACTTAGAGATAGTATACATTGGGTGTTGCTAAATTAGGTAAAAAAATGAAGGATAATTTAGTCTTAGATTATAACTGTTAATTTCTATCTTAAAAGCTCTAAAGACTGAGTATTAAATTTATTTTTGTTGAGGCGTGATGTACAGCTCAAAAAGTTCTTTTTTGTTATTAAAAAAACATTGTTGAGGCGTATGCTTACGCCTCAACAAGTTGTTTCACAAAACTAAAATTCAATATGTACAATAGGTAATTCCATCCACATGTACAACTCATTTATACATTATTCATCGACATCAACTAATCAAGAATAAGAAATACATCACCGATCTTGAGAATAGGAAAGAGAGGAAAAATTTACAAAAGGTATCGATCTCTTAGACGACCCCACAAGCGACTTTGAAGACCTTCTCATCCTTCTTGGTAGCGGATGTTGAAGCCTTCTTGTGGAGGACAACGGCGTTGACGACCTTCTTATGTGAGAAAGTAACCTATAAAAACAATGTCAAAAAGCCAAAAATACGATTTCACTAGAATAACAGAAAAAATAATGATTTGCAAGGGGTAAAATGCACAGCTAACAAAAAGCCACTAATATTCGTTAGCCTTTGCATTCGTTCGCCAAAGTTTCAATTTCACCAGGGACTTCACAATGGCAATAACTCTTTTCGGCTTCATCAACAGGATCCAGAAATTCAGGGTCCACAATGTCAACCTCCTCAACCTTGTCATGGTCTTCATCTTCTTCCACACAAAAGTTGACAAGATCACAACCTTTATGCTTTGTTGCAGAAATAACAACATTCTCATATTCATCATCGTCGCTAATTAGTGACACAACCTCGAGTGTCTTGGATTTCTTACCAAACCACCTTCTAAAATTATCCACATCTTTTTTCTCTCCACCCTTCACAAACATTCAGACACCCATCTCATCCCATCTTGTTTCATCTTCTAATAGATTAGCATCTACTATGTCGCTCAACATCTGATCAGTCATTCTTTTTAGGACTCTTATATGAGAATAAGATGCACCAACATTTTCAAGCTAGGATAAAGGGCCAGGTGCACTTAGTGGAACATCCACGATCTCTACTTCTTCTTTTGAATTCAACATAGGGTTTTCAATTGAAACCCCGGATTTAGGTTGCACACTAGAATGAAAGTAATTGACCAAATTCTATCTTTATAGTTTGCCATGTTCAAGTAGATGAATGTTTCTACATCATCCTTATCGCAAATATCAAAGGGAGGAAAATGAGGATTTTGTGGAGACATGTAACTCAGTATCAAGTCAAACCCGATAAGATGAATTTCAAGTTTTTCTTCTACCATAGTCTTCAACCTTTCATAATCTATCTTCTCACTAACCATCAACCCCTTAGCCTTTTTAGTGCCTTCATAAATCCAAATCTGATTCTCCACATTCCAATTTCCACCACCGATTAGAGAGAGCATATATGTTTGTGTGGTCATCCTGAAGAAGCAAAAACAAGACAAGATAATCAATTTCTTAGTACCAAAACAAAAACACGTGTGCATTTAATATGCCAGCTTACTCATTCTTTGTTCTGTTTCTTGGAGGGGTTTCAAAATAATGAGAATATTATGAAATCGAATATGAACCTAAGTGGAAGCAAATTACACCTGAAGTCGTGGATGTTCCATTAAGTGCACCTGAAACTAAGAGCAAGCTAAGAGGATGTTCCATTAAGCTAAGAGAATATTATGAGAGGGAATATGAAGCTAAGAAGAATATTATGAGAGGTAGCAATTGATGATCCGATTGCTCCTGAAGTCAGAGATGCTCACGAAACCTCAGTTGGTCCATCCGCCCCACCTCCGGTATTGCTTAATTTTGATACCCATGTGTCACATCGTATATTGCATACACCGTTGGTTAACAATCCTCCAGTTGAGTTTACACACCGTACACGATGCTACACACGACCTCATGCTTATCCGCAGTTTGTGCCTTATTATCTAGAGGATGCTTCTGAGGGATCATGGTTTTTGATTGTGGGGCAGACAAGATTGAATCACAACAGAAATTTGTAGTATGGATTTGTCGACCATAACCTCATTGGGGGCATTCGTTGAGAGGTGGATCCCGAGACAAACAACTTTCATTTTTCGTGAGGAGAGATCACTATCACTTTGCACGGTTGAGTTTATTCTAGGACTTGCTGTAGATAACCATTTGCTAAATACTAAGGAGGAGAAGGAATTTTGTAGAGAGTTGTGCAATTAAATGTTTAGTGTTGAATCTTCATATGTCTCCCCACATGATAATAACAACACGACATAGGGCCTTAAGCGTGGTAAGGTGCAAGCAAATGAGTTCTTCACTCATGTGCTTCGGATGATGGAGAATGGATCTTACCCAGAGTGTGTAGCAGCTGGCTACTTGTGGCGTGCAATTTCGAGTAGTTTGTTCGTGGACAGGAGCTTGAATGAACTGCAAACTTGGTTGTTTCCATTGGTTGATGATCCGACGAGTGTCCTCGGGCCGGTCCTATTAGGGATCGAGCTTCACATATATTTTCATTCCGTTTCAGCAGGTCGCATTCTGGTCAAATTAAGCCTACAACCTTAACCGTGTTCATTTTAGTTTGCGGGCCGAGTAGCCCAATTGGTAACCTGTCTACCAATTAAAAAAAAACTTTTTAAATTTATTCTTTTGTAATGAAAATAATAAAACAAACTATTAACATAAAATTGTATAATTTTATTTCTCAACAAGTAGTGTTCTAAAAGTCGGCCGTCTGACAATCTAGACTGTCATTTGCATACACTATCCCGATTTCAACATATATATTTGGATGCCTAGACGTTTTTCAACAGAAAACGGATTAGGACGACCGTATAGACGGTCTAGATACGAAAAATTGAACAAGCTAGTGTGTTCAATTCATTGAAAAGTTTTCGAGTTTGATGATTCTGACAAAGAACATTATCTTGAACATTATACAAAGAAGAGTAGGGTATGTCTATTTTAATTTGATTATTAAGTTAAGTTGAAATCTTTGAGTTTATGTCTTATTTGACTATTTAGTTCATGTCAAAAACATTATGTTTATGTCGAAAACTTTCGAGTTTATGTTTAAGACGACGATTTTCAGATTCTTCTTCGATTAGATTATACCAAATTGAAAGAATCTCATATTATAAACCGATTTGTTTTGCACAGTAACACAACTAGTGAGGAAATAGTTGAGACGCCTTAATTGTTTGTTGAAAACTATTACCAATCAGAAAAAGAGAATGAGATAATTCTTCTTAAGAACAGTAATACTCCGTATTGTATTTTGTAAACCTTTATGAAGATATTTGTCAAACACATCATATCCCTCTCATATTTGGAAACTGAACGTTGTTTACAACCACTAACATAACACGGTTGAGGCCTAAAATTTATGTTGCAACGTAAACCAATTAAATAACACAATACCCACTTCATGAAATAATTAATGAGTCGGACCCCATTAATCTCAGCAACCTACATTAATTGGGGTGGCTGGTTGGCTCCAATTCTGTAACAGACCCCATTTATTTCTTATTGTTATCTTCTTCACAATATTGTAACAATATTATTACTATATCATGTCATATAGTCCGAAAAAGAGACGTGCCTGTAACGCACCTCCAACCCGTACAGTCCCATGGCCCAAGTGTCCAACTCCGAACCCCCACATTCTTATTCAAATTAATTTTTATTGATTAAATAATTTTCAATGGAAAAAAAAATTAAATAATCTTTCAAAAAAGAATGAAAAACTCAATCCCTTAATTCCAATTACAGGTATAGCTACATTTGTAGAGCCATTGGCGCGGTTACACTTCTATATTCATCACACTTCTTTCAAATGGATCTACATTTAGAAAATCCGAAAAACTAATAATCTTAATAACTTTCTTAACTTACAACCACCAAGACAAAATAGATTTTTTCTATTATATTAAATAGACCTGGCTATTTTAATGTACACGTGTAAATATGATATTTTTAGGATTCTGCCAATATGTTATTGTGATGAATTTATTATTTTTAATTTAGAGCTTAGTTTTAGTTAAAGAGCACCGACAAACAATGATGTACATGAAATGAAACTGGAGATGGACCGAAATATCAAATTCGGAATTTATGAGTACGTTACAAGGCATAGATGGGAAGTCTAATGAAGAAGACACATTATAGTACACTGCACGTAAAATTGTACATAAACAGAAGCGTAATAACAACAATCAACTTAAGTTGCTCGAGAAATCGACCGAAGAGGTAATGATGATTAATAACTTAACTTAAGAAAAGAAAGCCGATCTTCGACGACGACCACCAACAACCGCGAAAAACGCGTTCTTAAAGCTCCCAAACCTGCCACCAAAACACATCCTCACCTCCTCCTCTTCCTCCTCCTCTCGATCCATCAAAGAAAACATCAAGGGCCTCGTTTTACGCGCCCACGTATACGAGAAGCCCCCCTCGCTACAGGTGGAGGAGTACGAGGAAGAGGAGGAGAAGTACGAGGAGGAGGAGGAGACGTGTGAGCTTCTCGACCTCACGAGACGAGGGAGAGAGGACAAGAGCACGACCATCTTGAGCCTACGGCTACTACCACGGTGGCTCTTGCTATTAGGGCAAGACTCGAGGCGAGAGCGAGCTAGGTACGAGGGCGGAGGAGTGAGCGGAGGGAGGGTCGAGTAGTCGGAGAAGAGGGCGTGTTTCGGGGTTCCTGGTTGAGACTCCCATTTGAAAGGGACCGCGGCTCCGGTGTCTCCGTAGTATAAAACTCGGAACGATGGCTCGGATTTGGTGTCCATTGTTAGGCTTCTTGAATGCTTGCTTTCATCCATCGATAGATCTTGATTGCTAGCTAGATTTGGTGTGAGACAAGTTTGGTGTCTTACACTCAAGACTCACTCTAGATTATACTTCAACTGTCTATTTCTGTGTATTAATGGAGTTGAAGCCCAAATGTGAAGCCAGTCTCTCCACATGCAATGTGTTATATGTAGATTTATAATAAAGTTTGCCAAATTATTCTACACCCTTTTGTTTTTCTTTAGAAATTTAAGATTTATATTTTTTTATAATGTATACTTATTATATTTTAGATTTTGGATCCTAATCTGGTCATAAAGGCCCTCTTAGAGATAAATGAGAATGAACGGCGAATTGATCGGACGGCCCAAATCGCTCCCACTTTCCACGTTGACAACTTCCTACTCGCTAGCTTTTTGTGTGCAACACACGCGCTACATCGTTCCATCGTGTTTCAAATTTGGAGCGAAACCGTCTCTTCACATTCTTCTCAAAACTTCCACAACAAAGCTCTCTCGCAAAAGGCGATCAAACCCTAACCTCCCTACTCGCTTGCTTTTTCTTCGATTTCTCAACGAAATCACTTCATTTTCTCTCGTTGATCATCAAATACAACCTACTCGTACAATTTCGCGATGGCTGGATCCCAGAAGAAGAACGAAGGAAGAGGTATGGTGTATAATCCCTAATTTTAGTGTATACGATGCTTTTTCCTGTGATTTCTCACTGATTTCTCTTCATTTCACTCTGTCGTTCACCAAAATCCATCAACTCGCTACTAAAAATTGCAGGATCTCAAAAAAGCCATGAACCAAAAGGTATGGAGTATAATTTGGTATTTAGAGTTAGGTTTTTGCTTCGACATGTTAGATTTGGCTACATGCATGTTTGATTTGTATGTACTGTGTGTGAAAAGTTCATTTGTATGAGTAGATCTACTATATTCGGTGTGAAATGTTCATTTGTATGTACTGGGTGGTCATTATTTGATCATGACTGTGTTTTTACTTTGTGTTCATCAGATCTTGTATATATGTTCATCACAATTCCTAAAAAAGTTCATCAAAATACATGTTCATCACAGTTCTTCTAAATGTTCATCATATATCTTGTATTTGTTCATCAGATCTTGTATACATGTTCATCAGATTTTGGAAGCTTGTTCATCAGATTTCGTTTCAATGTTCACCAAAAATCTTGTGATTGTTCATCTCATTGCCTATATAAGTTCATCATATCTCTTAAGATTGTTCATCAGATTTCTCTTATCTGTTCATCATAAAACTTGTGATTGTTCATCACATTTCTTACATATTGTCATCACAGTTTCTATAAATGTTCATCACATATTCTATAATTGTTCATCTTAGTGCTTATGTATGTTCACAAAACACTCATTACTAATGTTTCATCAAATAAATTTTAAATATGTCTTATGTTTGCAGTTATTGAATTTCAAGATGCAACATTAAGCGTGGAGAATCTTGAAGTTATTGAATGTCCAAGAGGTATGGATATTATACTACTTATAAACTTTGTATTTTTGCACAATATATAACTTGTATGTTCAATATTACAGAGATAAGAAGCAAAAAAACAAATGACAGAAAACAAAAGAATGTGTCATCCCAAGAACAACTTCAACAGGAGGAAGAAACAGTAGATGGTAATAAATGTTCATGTATATTATTCTAGTGTTCATCAACTCTTTTTTCTTTGTTCATCACGAATCTTCATAATGTTCATCAGAATGTTTAATAAAGTTCATCATTCCTTTCATATATAGTTCATCAGTATGTTTGTTAATGTTCATCATTGTACATCAATATGTTCATCATCTTGTTTGATATTGTTCACCATGATCCTTAATTTTGTTCATCAACTTTTTTGCTAATGTTCACCATGAATTTTTAAAATGTTCACTATCTAGTGTTTCATTATCTTTACTTTTACATGTCTTTATACTAATAAATGACTTTTAATGTTATAGTATCCCCTAAACCTAAGAAGGCAAAATCCCGAAAAGTATCTGCCACAACAAGCAAGGGAAAAAGAAGTTGCCAAAGGATACACTGTTCTCAGACTAAGGGAAAAGAAATACAGTTGTATAGCCCAGAAATTCTTGTGACCCAAATCATGAAGAACCTTAAAAAGCCTAGGGGGGAATAGTGATACGAGATGTTGAAGACCAACCAGAACAAGCATCCAGGACAAACAAGTCTGAAATTGTGCAGTGAAGGAAAGGGAAAGAAAAATTGACTGAAAGCAACAAGAAGGAGTTCCCGGCTCAAAAGTGTAGAAGTTCTCCAGCAGTACTGGTTGCAGCTATAGCTAGAATGACTGAAATTCAGAAAAGCTGCATAAGAGAGATGGGCTTTGGAAGTTTGCTACACTGGAAAGTAGATAAACTACCAGCTAAAATCAGTCACTGGCTATTGAAGAACTTTGATGTGGTTTCATGCACAATGAAGCTTGGCAAGTCTGTGAGACACAAAATTACAACGCATGATGTCCATGACTACCTTGGAATTCCTGTTGGT